>OU026157.1:117808678-122808678 GCA_907269105.1 Volucella inanis | reverse complement strand
ACAATGTTGCAATGGATCTAATATCATTTAAGTTCTCACACCTATTCAAGGTAAAACAATGTACCCGTGGCGACGACAATGTTGCAGCGGATCTAATTTCAACTTCGCGAATTGCACGCATGATATCCAAAATAGATGAGTTAGCATCATAAATAGATATATGGTATATAAGGGAGTGACAAACCGCCACTCGAGTTAATTAGTAAATTTCATTCAAATTAAAAGTTCTTTTTTGATTTAAGTGAATCAATCGTTGTTATCTTTAAACGTTCTGTCTTTTGTTTTTTTATTCTCATCGCGAGTACTTATTTTAGTTACATGCCATCAAAAGTTGTGTTATCGAAAGCACTGTCAACGTCTATAAAAATAATCAGAGTGACCTGTAGAGTACGGCAGCAATTCAGTGAGCTGCATGAAAGAGCGTGTGGTCATCTCTTCCGATTTTCGATATAAAGACTACATACGCTGTCCAAAAGGTTGTCGATATGTATGCCAGTGCCAGGGTAGCTGTGAAGACTTTCTTCAGAATTTCCAGCATATTGATCCCCTATACCTTTTTCTAGTATAGTGGGTACTGTTTGTGTACCAGACGACTTGTACAGCATGTTTGATGGCCCCATCCGCCACCACAATTAATAAGAGATACCAGCTACGGCTTGTTATGTTATTCAACTCACTTGTAGCTGGTTGTGAACTGGCTCGGCTTATAAAACAGAGAGTCTCTGGTTTCGATTAAGTGCAGGTGTCATCGGATTTTCTGATTCCAGCTTGGTTGGTTTTCCCCTTTTGAGGACTTTAGTTAGTTTGTGGTTACACTGACCAAAGGCTTCAAAGATACATTCTGCGAAATTTTTTCGGCTACGGTCTGGAAAATATGCAATCTTTATCTAGGTAACTCGAATGTCACTTGCTTAGAAGTTTTCTAGTTTCTAACGTGGTCGATACACATCTGCATTCCATCAAGAAATGGGCAATCTGCACGATTACTTTCTGGCTGGACATATCAATTCAAATCACTTACAGGTTCAAGTTCTGAACAGTTTCTTTTACCTTTTGCTTTGTTCCTATCTTAGGGAGAGAACTAAATCTTGGTTTGCAAAATGGCCCAAGTTAAATAGTGACAGTTAATTTGCCATTCTTTCTGTCTTTCTCATCTCTCGTTACATAGTTTGATGAAGCCCCTTAGTTTTCCAAAACTATAGAACATGGTTTGTGGTTGACCAAAGCACTGAGTTTAATCTGTTTTTGATGATGTTACATGAATAGTTTTCTTACCACCCTGAACAGTTCTAATTTCAAAGAAATAATTTTTTTTTTTAATCAGCGCCCGCTCAAGCGATTTTTGTACCCTTAAAATGTTCGTACACAGAACGGGCGAAGGAAACTTAGGGGGGAAGAGAAGACATGTACCGATGTACATTGTTTTTAAATGTTTGGAAATTAAAACGACCAGGAAACACGGAGATCGGCAGGGCATTACGAAAATGGGCTTGAGGTTTTACTGATGAGCATTCATAGCGATTCGGGTGGTACGGTTGAAAGTTTGAATGGGCGGAATGCTACTGGCGATTTCAATGGAGCACTGGTGGTAAAAATAGCCATAAAATAAAGTGAGACAGGACACATTACGTCAATGTTCGATCGTGTCAATTGAATGACTGATATTAGTATCACCAATGAGTTTTATAGCACGGTTTTGAATCCCATCTAGCAGGTGCAGAGATGTTTTAGTAGCACCTGACCAGATGTGGGCATTGTTCTCCAATTTTGGGCGAATGAATGCCTTATATATTGTGGCTAGATCAGAGGGGGTAAAATATTTCTTACATCGCTTGAATAAACCTAGACATTTCGCAGCATTTTTGGCCACACCGAATAAGTAGTCATTCTAACGTAAGTTGTCACTTACACACATACCGAGAATAGAAAGTTTATCGGTTTCGACGATGCAAGTGCCATTCATGGATAATGGCTGGGTATTTGACGCTTTAATGACAGCAGACAGCATTGAGTTTTGAAAGCATTAAATTCCACTCGGTTGATAGTTACCCAATTGGTTATGCTTTTAATATCGGGATTAAATGAGCTTAACATACGCTGCAGTTCCCGTTCTACAACCGAAGAGCAGGGGCGTGAGTCCGGAAACGAATATGAAAAGCAGAGAGAACTGTCATCAGCAAAGGAATATATTGGCTTAGAAGTAGCAGACAAGAGATCATTAATGAAAATTAAAAAGAGTGTCGGAGACAGAACGGAGCCCTGGGACACACCAGTATTTATTTTGTGAATATCAGATTTCAAACCGTCCAAAACAACTTGAATTGAAAGGTAATTTCGAATCCATTGCAGAAGAGAGTCATCGACCCCAAAAGTACGCATTTTCGACAAAAGATCCTGATGCCAAACTCTGTCAAATGCCTTAGAAATATCAAGTGCAACTATCTTGCTTTCGCCAGATTGATGTATGCTTTGGTTCCACTTTTCGGTGAGACATGCCATCAAATCATCAGTGGATCTGTTGCTACGAAAACCATATTTCCGGTCATTGAGAGGTTTTCCTCTTTCGAGATATTTCATGAGCTGACAGTTTATCAGCGTTTCCATGACCTTGGAAAGAAGGGTCGTAAGTGCAATAGGTCTATATTAGGAGAGAAAAGAGGATTCGCCTTTTTAAGGGACGGGGTGGACAAATGCTGTTTTTCATCTGCTCGGAAAGAGTCCTAAAGAGTAGGATTGATAAATAAGCTTACGCAATGGTTTTTCCAGCGTGGAAGAACACCTCTTCAGAAGAAGGGGAGATATACCATCTTGACCAGCGGATTTATGCATGTTAAAATCTTTTTGAGTACTCTTGCTACTATACGATTGTTCATTCGACGCGCTCAAGTGAAGGCGGGGACAAAGCACAATATGGAAGTGCTGAACTTGCCGCAAAGTGTGCAGCAAGCAGATTGTCCTAATCCAAAGAGGTGACAGCTGGAATGTCATTATAAATGATCGTTGGAATGGAGGATGAGGTACGATTACTAATATTTTTTACGAACGACCAACAGTATTTACTACTTTTGGGATATTAAATTAGTTTTGGTCTCAATTTTTTTTTTTTACTGAAATTTTATTTTCTTAAGAAAGTCATTGCAATCATTACTGGCTCGTTTGTGCTTATTCTGGTTTTGCTCTGTCTGGTTGATCTTGAATGAAAGAAAACACATTGCTTTAATCTTGATAACATCTTTACAGCTCGAGTCATACCATGCGTTTTCTTCTGACTTGATACTCATTAACCGATGGGGGATAAAGCATCTAATTCCAAAGAGAATAGTTTCTGTGATTATATCAGCAGCGGCATCCACGTCGTTATCGAGAAAACATAACGACCAGTTAAAATTCCTAAAGCAGTTATTAAGTCCGCTCCAATTTGCTTTCTCGTATTGCCATACGGTTCTTTTAGGAATTTTTCTCTAACTGTATGGTGGGTGTACGAGGATTTAGTAGATATGCCACAATGGTGCGACGAGCCTAGAGGGGAGAGCACATCAACACAGTACTTGTCAGTGTGGGCTCATTCACAAGCTGGGTTAAATTATTTTCCGCAGCGAAGATCTCAACACACTTTCTTTCGGGTGTTGTCTGTCCAGAATGTCGAAACCAACCAGAATTATGTATATTGGAATCGCCCGTAATCACGATTTCAGTATGAGGATACAGGGATACAATTCTTTGAATGGAGTCAGAAAGCGCATCAAACTGCTGAAAGGTCGAATTGCTGTCCAGTTTGGAGCTTCTGTAAATAAAGCAGTAGTGGAAAATTTGCTTACGGAGATGGAATTTTAACCACATGAAATTGAATTCTCGATTGGAACAGGGACTACTTTGTGGTGGAATTTGGTAAGCTACATCACTACGCACATAAATAGCGAGACCAAGATTAGGGAAGAATATTGGCACTAGTTCGTAGTCAGGTCAGCGAAGAGCATATGACTCCAGTGTGCTCATACAATGCATATGTGCGATCATGCAGAGATACTGTAAAGACCTAATAATAATACTAATTATATAAATGCTGTAATACACTGCGACCTTCTGGTCTATTGTGGAGAGGTTTTCTCCTTCTTCCACAGCCCCCACAGCTTAATTCACATAAAATTATGTTGGAGTGTTAATTCTCTGGCTTTAGCCTTGGCAAGGAAAATCTACTTTGAACACATCATCCACTTTCTTCTATGAATGTGTAGTGGATCAGTGATAGGTAAATCCTTTCTTTGAATTTGGTGTTTTTCCAAATATTTAAACCGTTTTTGGGCCAGTGCCCCACAGGATTGCAGTATGTGTTCTGGAGTTTCTGTGGGTTTGGTTTGGTTTCTGAGTTTGCAATGCCACGTTAGGAAACTAGTTAGGATGCGTAGGTTATTTTTGTTTAAATTCTTTACATGCTTTAAATCTTTTGAGATTATAATCTCCTAAGAGTTGTTTGGCTTGTCTTAGACTTTGAAGATCCCGAAAGATTCTAGCCCTTTTCTCCTTCTCCGATTTCCTGAATTCTTCGCGTAGGTTGTGTTCCCCTATCCCACAGAATTGTTCAAATCCTATGAAATGTCCTGCTGCCCTTTTTTTCACTAGAGAGTCCGCCGCCTCGTACCAATAATGCGCACATGGCCTGTTAACCAGCAGACAGATAGTCTATTATTCTTGCTCAATTTGTTGAGACTTTGTAGGCATTCCCATACAAGTTTGGATTTAATGACAAAGGAGTCCAGTGCTTTGATATCTGACATTATTGCAATTTAACAGTTCCTGTAATTATTTTCGATATTAATTCAAGCGCATATATCTGCTTGCAAGATGCTGATGCTCTTGCCCATGCATTCATGGAATTTCGTTCTAGGATCAAACACTCCTTCACCAGTTCCTTTATCAGTTCCAAGCCGTCTGTATACTACTTTATCGTGTGGTTGCTCAGTCCATATATTGTGGATTCATCGCTCTATTCTTTCTTATTGCTTAGCTTCGTTAAGAAATTCTTTTCAAAGTCATTTTTCCTAAAATTGTCATCTTTAGCCAAGAGTGGAAGTTTTCCAAGTAGTTGCATTTCCCCTTTCCAGTTCCTTCTTTTGCTATTCTTAGAACAGTTTTGTCCACCACCTCTGAGACAATGAGGTGTAGAGGAGTAAATGCCAATAGCCCCTACACTGCAGCAGTTGGGCATGTACGCATTGCGCCGGTGACGCATAGGCATGCCAGTCTTTGAATCTTATTGAGAGATTCTCGCGTCATGACCAGACTGGTTCGTTTTGCCCATGCTACTGCACCATATGTGATCATTGGTCTCACAATCGCTATGTACATCCATCACAGAATACTTGGTACGGTCCCAAGACTTTCTCGCTAGGCTCATAAATGTCATAAGAACACAGGTTGCCTTTCTAGCGGTTTCCTCAGTGTGATTCTTCCAGAGTAGTTTGCTGTCTAGATGTAATCCCAGATACTTAACATCATTGACCGGTATCAGTGTCGTGCCTGACAATCGGATTTCTTTGAGTCTTTTAATTTTCCTTTTCTTTGTAAATGGTACTATCGCGGTCTTAGCCGGATTGATCTTTAGCCCGACCGTGAGGCACCATTCCAGAGCACTTTGGATAATTTCTGTTAGCTGATACAGGGCCGTCTCTGTCAATATGCCCGCCCTGCATGCATGCTGACGATGATGCAGATAGGACCTTCTTAGTATTTCAGAAGAGACGAAGTGAGTCTGATCGGTCTGTATGATTTTGACTGTGACGGGTCTTTTTTCTCCACCCTCGGTATGAACACAACCTTTGCTCATCTCCATTGTAGTGGTATGTAACCTTAGGTAATACCACTCTTCGCTAATTTTGCCTGCTGTGGTAGTAATAAGTTTTGCCTGTAGTAGAACTGGCGCATGGGGAATTGAAAGGGTGAAAGGAACTTATTGTCCATTCCAGTCTTCCCCTAGAGGAGATAACTGATGCGACTTCCCAGTCATCATTCCGAGGTTGAGCTGAAATTGTTCTATTCCCAAGGCCAGTACTAGGTAAGGTCCCTGGAAAATGAGTTCGTAGAAGTAACAGTGCCTTCTCGTCATCATTTTTCGTGTAGCACACGTCTGGTTTCTTAAGCGAGTAAGAGCCTTATGTACAGAGATTGCCTCGCAGATTTTCCTAAAGCTATTTCTTTTAGCTTTTTTTATTTCTTTGCTGTAGGTGGTAAGAGCCGTTTGGCACCTTTGCCAGTCTCCATTGTGTTTTGCTGTATTGAATAGCCTGCGCACTTAGGATCTTAGTTTTGACAAATTTTAGTTCTACTACGGCATATATTTTCTGCTTTTCTTCTCTCCTTAGGGGCAACTTAGTTCAAATGCAATTTTTATGGCGTGAGTAACGTCTTCCACTGCGTTTTGAATTCATAGTCCACATAGTGATCCCAAAACTAAAAGGTGACAAAAATTTAGTGAAACTTAGTTCGCGCAAAAAGTTATAATCACAAAAGTAAAATGGAAATAAAATGTTGAGATTAACAGAATTAACTATTGCTTGGATCTTTCACTTTTCCACTGTTCCTTTTCCTATAAATTATGGACTTAAATAAGAAACTAACGACTTGATATTTATTATGATTAAAATAATATTTTTTCTTTATATATAAGCCTTGCCAAAGTCTTGCTAAAACTCCGTCTGATATACTGTATAACTGGTGATGACATTACCCTCAAAGAAGAGTTCTATGTTATTTTTTAAGCAATTTAAAATACTATGATTAAGGATACAAACTACAATAGATATCATTTGTTTTAAGGTTGATAAGTACATTCAACAATGTAAACAGAACCCTCATTTTAAAACTATACCGCCTTCTTATTAAGTCGTTTGACCTGTTTTTATTATTCAGACTATAAAAAATCACATATGCCCTCCCCCTTTTCGACCACGATCAGATTGCAAACAAAATCCATTATTTATTTTGATGACAATTATAAAAGCTTTTTTGCCATTAGTGGCAATGTTAGCAATTCGCCAGCACGAGGCCTATTAGAGATAATAAAACTCCGCATGTATATCCAAACATATCTGCCTGTTTCCCTTTTGGATGCCTGTAAAGTCTTGTGCTACGTGCTTCCTGATATTGTTTGTGTTTATTGCTCACCAGTTTCCTCTTAATTTATTTCTGAAATAACAAGAGAAGGTAGGTAGGTTCAAATTAATTTTTCTTGAATGCATTTTACACATACATTTCGATTATGTTGATTTTTACATCCAGCTTTTGTGCAAAAAAAACAAATCGTCGCATAGACATTATTTTTTTTGGCGGATTTTTCTTCATAGCAAACGTGACATCTTGCTCTGCCTTTAATTTGTGGTGGAACGCTTCTTGACCGTTTTGGTGGATTTGTTGAAGTTGATACAGAAATATCCTCTAAAGGTGACGATGGTGAACTTTCTTCCAAAACAGTTGCAAACAATAAAGCAGACGATGCTGATCTTGGGTTCGCACTTCTAGCTTCCATAAGTGGTTTTGCAAGGGATATTTCAAGTTCACGTAGAAAATTCCTTCTTACTGTTGTTTTTGGTGTTGCTTACCAATTCGGACTCACTTCTTTGAAAATATTAATGCATTCAAACCAGAAATGTCAATCATGTTTGCAAATACAACCATTGGCCATCTGTTAGATTTTCTTTTACAGCTGTAACAAGTGAGCCTTTTTTCAACCGTATCCGCACCGCCTATATTGATGTAAAAAAAAAAAATATTAGAGGGTCTTGAAATTTCAAAAAGTAGTATATGAACAAACCTTTTGTTTTATTGTAATAGGCTATATTCGCTGGTTTTTTTTCAATCGATTCGATTTCAATTGAGTTATGCAAAGTACTTTGCAACACGGTACACTTATTTTTCCGTCCAATATACGAAACAAGTGCTGTGTTTTCGGTAAATGCAAAAGTAGATTCATACAACGGTTAATTTTTGCATTCAAGAAGCTTTGGTGGGATTCTTCTTTTATTTTTTCTCATCGTGCCAACCATTGTAATGCCCTTTGAAAACAATTTTTTCCCAAGCTCATATGAGAAAAAGAAGTTATCCATTGTTTTGTTGTGACCTTTCAAGCCATCAACGAGATCCAAACCTACTCGTTCGCCTTATCTTTTTTCACTCGAACTGGCTCCAATCGCCTTTCCCAAATATGGCTAGATTTTCCGAACGAAATTTACAACTTCCAGGAAAACCAAGTAATTGCTCGTCAACTGTCACACATTCATGTGAATTGTAGTAGTCACTCAATAAATTGGACCATTTATCAAATATATCCCGAATCGGTGCAAATTTATCTGTAGATCGTTGCTGTCTTCTGCTAATGACATCTTCAAAACGAATAACTCTATTTAAATACTCAAATGTTTTCTTCGACATAATTGCCCTAAACACCGGACGACCGTTAATATCATCAAACAGTTCTATTGTAGTTTCGTTTTTCGACCTAAAAGTAAAAAAGTCAAGAATCAGTTGAAATCAGAAAGAAAGCAACTACGACTTACTTATAAACACCAGCCAAAATCAAAACACCAAAATATGCTTGCAACATATTCGAATCGATTTGTTTGAAATCCTTACCATATGCATACGCATTTGAATGCTTTAAAATGGTATTTTCAATTTGTGATGGGAAGAAAAACAAAAAAGCATCTTTGATGCCATCAACATGAGCTTTGGCATATCTTGTTGTTCCAGGGTGAAGAGAAATTATATTTTTATTCCGCAATCCACCACTTTTATGCTGAAATGGCTGTAGTTGCCAAACAATACCATCTTTCGAAACAAGCCGTGGATCCACATTTTCAACTTCAGCAATTGATTCGTTGGTTTCATTTGAGCCACTCGCTTGCTCTTCGTCAGAATCGCTTTCGTCTGAATATAAGTTATCGTCATCATCAATATTCTCTTCTGGCACAAATTCGTCATCACTGTCTCCAGAAACATCACTGATATCGCCATTGCCTTCATTCAAAAACGCTTTCTTTTCTTCCTCTGTCAGATATGTTGCTTTTGACATTGTTACCTTTTATTATTTTTATAAATTTCACTAAATATACCAACGATATTTACTTGCTAAAACACTTAACGCAAATGACTTTTTATATGACATGCACTTACTGTCCATATGTGTAGAAATCTACACATGAGGGTAGACAACGTAATTAGTGCATTATTAACCGCCATAAACATTTTTATTATGGGGAGGTACGTTTTATTTTCGGTAATCAAGGATATATATAAACAAAGTCTGAAAATTCTGGAAGTTTGCAATTAGTTGTTTTTGAGAAATTAACACATATGCTGAAAAGTCAGTGCCGTTTTATAGTAAAACACAAAATCTTTGTAAAATTCAACTTTATTTATCAATATAGTTGCCTTTGAGAGCGATACACTAATTGAAACGATTTTTCAATCTTTCGAAACCAGTTTTATAGTACGATTTCGGTTTAGCCTCAAAATAGGCCTCTGTATCGGCGATTACTTTTTCATCGGCCTTAAATCTCTTTCCGGCAATCATTCTTTTGAGGTGTGCGAATAGGAAATAGTCGCTAGGGGCCAAATCTCGAGAATACGGTGGGTGGGGAAGCAATTCCTAGCCGAATTCATTTATTTTTGCCATCGTTTTAATTGACTTGTGACACGGTGCATTGTCTTGATGAAACAGCACTTTGTTTTTCTTCAAATTCGGCCTTTTTTCTGCGATTTCGTCCTTCAAACTCTCTAATAATGCAATGTAATAGTCGCTGATTATAGTCTGCCCCTTTTAGAGAAAGTCGATGAAAATTATTCCATGTGTATCCCAAAATACGGATGCCATAACCTTTCCAGGCGACTGTTGAGTTTTTGGTCGTTTTAGACGATGTTCGTTGCCTGCTCGCCACTCAGCTGACTACCGACTTGACTTTGGTGTGAAGTGATGGAGCCAAGATTCATCCATTGTCACATACCGACACATAAACACTCTTCTGAATCATCAACACGTTGTTGTTTTTGGTCGACTGTGAGCAAACGCGGCAGCCACTTTGAACAGAGCTTTCGCATGTCCGAATATTCGTTTATGATATATCCAGCACGCTCTTTTGATATCTTCAGAGCCTCAGCTATCTCGATCAACTTCACTTTACGGTCATTCGTAATCATTTTGTGGACTTTTTTGATGTTTTCGTCTAAAACAGCCTCTTTTGGACGTCCACTGCGTGCATCATCTTCGGTGCTTGTATGACCACTTTTAAACTTTTCAATCCACTTACGAATAGTTCGTTCAGCTGGTGCAGAGTCCGGGAAACACTTATCATTTTTTCCCATCAAAAAACAGGGATAAATCAACACACGAAATTGCTATGAATCTATTTTTTTTTTTTTTTTCACCATAACAAAAGTTGCTTCACTCTCGAGAACTAATCGTCCGACAGCTGTCAAATTTATACAAGTATCTTTTGAAGGTTGGTACTAACTGAAAATGGTATGGACTCAATTCAAGTGGTGCCTTCTCTTAGAAATGGACTTTTCAGCCCATATATTAAGAAAACAAAAATTTTTTTGTGTAGTTTTCTACACAAGGATGAGATGAAGGTTAACCAACTTCGAAAAACTAAAACCAACTGGTCTTATTTTATTTTTTTTTATTTATTTCATTTATTTCTGGACAGTACATTATTAATTACATTCTCATTATTTTTACTTATTCATATAAATTTAACATAAAAGTACATAGGTTACATAGTTTTAATAAAAAAAAATATATAAATGTAGCGAATCGCCGAATCGCATCAATATTACTATAAACTACGGAACTGTAGTTTATAATGGGCATAAAGAGAGCTCTTACGAGTTAAAGCTTTGTTAAGGTCAGGACAAAGGTGGATGAGATATAAAGTTGACGTAGACCACCATATATTCTTTTGATAACATAATTGATATGGCTTTCAAAGTTTGCAGTTGATATATTGTATATTCCTAAGTTCTTCACCTCATTTTCATATGGAATCAATTGTCCCATCAAATGTATTTGTGGCAACCAACTGGAATGAATCCAGTCATTACAGATAACAATTGTTTTAGATTTAGCTATTAGATTAAGTTTATTAAAAACAAACCAGTTATAAATTCGTTCTAAGTCCTCATTAAGTCTAGCTATACAATCATCCATTAAGCCAATCGGTCTAAACAGATATACCTGAGAATAGTCTGCACATAAATGCACCGATGCATCAAGAGAGAAATTAGGCATGTCGTTTATAAACAATGAGAGCATGAGCGGTCCTAAAATATATTCTTGAAGGACACCTGTATCCTACGCTAGAAAATTTGAACTTATGTTATGTTATGTTATCTCTTTGATACATTCTTTAATGTAAAATATGTCTTTTTCCAAATTCAATTTTTCTTATTTAATTTTATCTAACTTTTGCTCTATACGAGTATTACAATGTTCATTTCCAAAATTGAAGGCTTTGCTATTTATATATGTACACGTTATCTTTGTGGTTGATTTTGATTAACGAAACGCATTCATCTTTTATGTTAGTGTAATGTATTCTCAATGAAGAATTGTAACGAACTGACCTTTTTTGGTTCTTTCTTAAAACTATTACAATTTAGGTACAAGAAATACAATAATTTAACTACTACCATTAAAACTACTGTGGTTTAAAATGTTGAGTTGAAGTGTATCTGACATCTCCCATCTTAAGTTGAAAAAAAAAAAAAAATAACAAGGCAAGAAAAATTCAACGAAAATGCTTTATGAAATTATAATCAAAATAAAAAAAATAATAATCTCACATGACTCCAAATTTAGTTTACAACTATTAACACATTTCAATTAATATATCATGAAACAATATTTTAATTCAATTTCAATTCGATAATTTAACTCATTCATTAAGCAACTCCTATAAAATATTTATATAACATGATAACGCTTACATTGCACAACATACGAATTTAAAAAATAAATTATAATTTGTTTTTTTTTTTTGATTGCTGTACGATCGTGGACCGATACATTTTTCTACAATACGCTAGCTGGCTATCAACTGTCCTTGTTCGCACCTGATTAATCTCGTACGAAGACGTTTTCATCTTTATAAAAATCAACGTTTCTTGAGTCTTTAAAATTTTTAAACTTGATAGTTGACTATCACAAATCATTGCTCTCACCAATGGTGGTTTCATTAAACTTTTGCTTTTTGTCAAGCAATAATTTTGCTGGTGATTCACCAGTGGTACAGTGCTATGAACATCTACATATAATCGAACAAAAACCAATTTAATATTAAGTTTATGTTTTTACTACCACTTAACGACGCCGTTAAAGTTGACTTGTTATTCTTTCTTTAGAGTTTTTACGAAGTTTTTTTTTAAGCTTGGCCGTTGGTCGCCGGATAACCTGGAGCAAAAACATATCTAATGTTATTGTTTTACATGAATTGTTGGAAGTCCAACGACGTAAACTGCCTACCGTTATCACTTACTAAAGTGTCTACTAAACCAAAACGGCAATCATGGGTTTTAAAAACTTCGACCAATTTCGAGTACGAATCGATAATAAGAAAATAAAATCCTTTTATAGGCTCAGCATAATCTATATGGATACGAGACCAGGCGAAATCCGTATGTGTCCATGGAATTAAAGGACATTTTTCAAGATTCGACTGATTAAGCCTGCACAAAACACAATTTGAAATCATTTGTTCAATATTATGGTAAATTCTATTCCACCACACGTAAGACCGTGCCAATGTCTTGGTCTTTACCATGCCTAAATGGGTAAGATGCAACTCTTTTAAAACATTTTCGCGCAATTTTTCCGGAACAACCACTCGATAACCCAACGGAATACAATTGTATTCCACCGATAGCTCCGTTTTCTTAGTACGAAAAGGGCCAAATACTTTGCCCATTAACGCGAACTTTCGACAGGATTGGATTGCTTCTGGTTTCTTTTGCTATACGTATAATTTTGACATCCAACCTTTACTGGTTGTCGTTTTCGATTAAATTTACATATTAAAAATCATTACTTAGTTTGTCTACTTGTCCTTGCGGAATTCGCGATAAGTGATCAGCTTGATTAAGATCTCCTTTAATGTATAGGGTTTTCTAATAACGACTTGACAACTTTTTTTTAAATAAAAGGCAAACCATTTAAGATATTTCAAAAACTTTATTATTGGCTTGAAGTACAATCAAAACATTTATGAATGGAACTCGACTTCGTTCATATGGCCACCATGGGCACGTTTGCAGCGGTCGACTCGTTGGACCCAATTTTCAACGACTCGGCCACACATTTCGGCCGAAATGGCCGCTATTTCGCATTCAATGCTGGCTCTGAGCTCTGCCAACGTCGTCGGCGTGTTTGCATAAGCCAATGACTTAACGTAAAACAGAAAATAGTCAAGCGGTGTTAAATGGCACAAACGAGACGGCCAATCAACTGGTCCATGTCTTGAGATAACACGCTCACCATACTTATTCTTCAGTAAATCGATTATATCATGTGCTGTGTGGCTTGTGGCACCATCTTGTTGAAACCACATGTCGTCCAAGTCCATATCTTCCAATTCTGGCCAAAAATAATTGGTGATCATGGCGCGATAACGCTGACCATTCACAGTAACGTGACGATCGTTATCGTCGACGAAAAAATATGGCCCAATAACGCCGCCGACATGCAAACCGCACCAAACAGTTATTTTTTGTGAATGAAGTGGTGACTCATGGAGCACATGTGGGTTTTCACCCGTTTTCACGCATATTTTGCTTATTGACGAACCCATTGAGCTAAAAATGAGCTTCATCACTGATGATGATTTTGCGATGACATTCATCATCTTGGCGCATCTTCTCCAGAACCCAATCGGAGAACGTATCTCATTATTGTACTTTACCATGATGAAAATGTTGAGTTACTGAATAAATTGTCAGTGACAGTTTAATGAAAGAGTGCGTTCACAAATTAAATTCAAAGTTGTCAAATCCGTATTGAAAAACCCTATACCACAATTTTCAGTTCCAAATGTTTTGGTCCTAAAAATTTTACACGAAAAGCACATCTGTCCACTACAAAATTTATTTTCTCCGATTCCTTCGTCTGGATTCGAAAATAAGTTTCTGATTGATTTCCAGCCTTTGGTATGGGCTGAGAAATAATATCTTCCTGGCTGACTTTGTTGTACATTTCAAGCAACATCTGTTTTTCGGGAGAGCTTTGGGGCGAGATCTCTTTTTCGGGAGAGTATTCAATTGAAGCCAATGCAGTGGAGGTTATTGTTTGTAAGATAGGTTTTGGAGGAGGACGTTTTTTTGCGATTATAATTTTTCTCGGATTCCTTGGAACATTCTTGATTTTTATTTTATTAATCTTTTCCAGTTTTCTTGCTTTTTTTCTTCTCACGTCTTTTAGCTTTTTTTTTCTTTTTGTTTTTCAAGTTGTTGGTTTTCTTCTTTTTTCTTTTTTGATCCACGTAGAGTTAGTGATAACAAAGCTTTTATTTTGTTTTTGGGATTTGGTATCTTTACTTAGAGGTGTTTGAGGGCAGTCTAATAAATCGGTCACGCTAAGGACAGGGACATTATCCGTTGATATTATTTGTGCGTTTGTGTCATTTTATTTAAAATTTCGATTTCGTCTCCAACATACAAAAATCGTTGATTGCACTTATGTCTATCAAGTGGGTTGAGTCCAAATTTTGGGGATCAGTTTGTGTAGCACTGCTTGCAAAGGTTTTCCCTTCTCCAATTTGTTTAAATTCATTCGTCTAAGAATAATTGTATAGTTTATGCATCTGTGCTAAGTCATCGTTATTTTCGAAATTCAAACTATAACAATCCAGTTATATAACAAAAACTTTCAAATGCATCGTTTTGGTCCTGTACATGTTAAAGTTCACTAGCATAGCTGTATTTGGATCTTCCCAGACATTTGGAAAAATTAATGGAGTTTTTGTCCGAAGAAAACCGTCCACAAGCCTTAAAACTATTAATAATGGTGAATGGAGAAATACTCTTGTCTACAAATTCTTTCAAAAGAGTAATTTTTTGGCCGACAATCTGCAACTCCATTGTTTCAAGCGTTTTTAAGGGGTTTAAAAGCCGTAACATCTGCTGGTTGCAAAACTCGGGTAGAATTGGGATAAAGGGCTATCAGGATGATTCCAAGTTGGACACATAGTTGGCTTACTTGGAGTGTAAGATGTGTGCTATATCCAACAACAAAGAATATTATTGGTAATTTAATTTTTTCTCGGGTCAAAAATATATATTCGTAAAATGTTTGTTTGGTCATCCAGCCGTTTTAACTTACTCCGCAGCCCTACGTGTCAGGAATGGATTCCGTATATCATCCTTCAATCTCTGAAAAGGATAGATGATCATTGAAGGACACATCGATCCTAATGTGTTAAATGTAAACATAACAGTTAATTTCAATTTCGGTTGGCCCTTATCGACTTCATAAATGTTTCTTGATCCTTTTGCAACTAAAACGGATTTAGTTTTAGGGAACAATAAAAAATTTGTTTCATCCCCGTTAAACACTCTGCTTGCATCTTCAAGGATTGAGAAAAAATCGTTTTTGAGCAAATAGTTCCTTATGGAGTCAAACCAGCCAAAAATATCTGTTACCGCTAGATTTGCGCTGGCTGATGAAACTGGATCAAAGTCAAAGAGCTATAACGCTTCAAGAACAGATCTAAAACATCCTTTTCCTGGTATTGCCTTGCTACCGAACGGGTGCTCCCTGTTACTTCTTCTTTATTTTTCGGAAATCGTTTCTTTTGCGAAAATTTAAGCCATTCATTAATAGTCGATTCTTCCTCTCCGTTTAAAACTGTTTCAGGAACTGGACGTGCTTTTGTAAAATTTTCACTCAATCGGAACTGCAGAGTAGAACAGGGTATTCTGGAATTTTGGAAACTGTCGGTTTAGATATGTGTCAAAATTTTATGGTCAGTAGAGCTTCTTGAACATCTTTTTCTTAATAAGTCTTTCTGGTTTTCGGCATTTTTTCAATGCTTAAAAAGTAAGGATTTGATTCTATAATTATTGGCAGTCCTAAAAATATATTTATTGGCAGTACTAATAGCTGTAGTTCTATCAAACCAATTATTGGCACCCGTATACCAACAATTCAACACCTACTTTTATTGGAACCAACTATTGGAATCCATTTTTTTAAAAAAAAATATCAATTATTGGGTATGTAATTTAATTCGTGCGGTTTTTTTTCAAAATTTGAACGTTTATTTAAGAAAAACATGTACAATAGTATTATCTATTGCCCATTTGAAGCTATGACTATTTCCCATCTTTCTGGCAATTTGTGGATCCCATCCCAAAAGAACTGCGCCGGCTTAGCAGCCAAGAATGAATCAAGCCAATTTTTCATATTCTGCTCTGATGTGAACCGTATTTCAGTGAGGGCGTTCTGCATCGACCGGAACAAATGGTAGTCAGAAGGGGCAAGGTCTGGGCTATAAGGCGGGTGGGGTAAGACTTCCCATCCACTGTCTTCCAAATAGTTCTAAACCGTCATAGCAACGTGGGGTCGAGCGTTGTCATGATGGAAAATTATTGCCTAGTGTCTGGTCGCATACTTCGGGAATTTTTTGGCTACTGCTCCCTTCAAACGGATATCTTGTGTTCGCTAGCGTTGTCTATTGATGGTTTCACCCGGTTGTAGCAGCTCATAATACAGCACACCCATCTGATCCCACCAAATACAGAGCATTACCTTAGCGCCATGGATATTCGGCTTTGCCGTTGATTTGGCTGGTTGGCCGGGTTTCACATATGATTTTTTGCGCTCGGGGTTGTCGTTATGGATCCATTTTTCATAACCAGTAACAATCCGATGCAAAAATGACTTCCTTTTGTGGCGCTCCAGCAGCATTTCGGACATGCAAAACCGCTTTTCGACGTCTCTCGGCTTGAGTTTAAGTGGAACCCGATTTCCTTGCTTTTGAATATATCCAGCTGCTTTTAAACGTTTTAAAATGGCTGCTTGAGTTAAACCCAAAGATTCTGCGAGCTCTTCTTGTGCTTGGCAACAATCTTCATAGAGTATTGCTTCCAGTTCTTCATCTTCAAAGTTTTTTGGCTGCCCAGGACGTTCATCGTCTTCCAAAAAAAAATCACCACTTTTTAATCGTGCAAACCACTTTTGGCACGTTCGCTCAGCTAGCGCGTGTTCACTATAAACCATCAAAATATGATGACTTTCGGCAGCAGTTTTCTTCATATTAAAGTAATGAAGAAGAACTCCCCGCATAAACACTTTTTCAAGCACAAAGTTCGACATATATGAGTGAAAAAAAATTATTGTTGTTTACGCTTCAAATGAATGAAATATACTGAAATGACGTACAATGACAGTAGCTTTCCAACGCATGTTCCAATGGAATAATACAAGTGACGCCATCTCTTAGCAAACCGCACGAATAGACCCAAAGCTATAGACCCAATAATTTAATAAAAAAAATTAAAAACAAATAATTTGTTATATTCTCATATCAAAAAACAAAAATTTTTAATAAAACAATTATACATTAATAACTAAATAAAGATTACTAAATCGTTGGCCTTAAGCAGGGACAAAATTTTGCTAATTTTTCACTTTTTTAAAAGGTGTTAATACCTTCACTACCACTCACTGACTGAATAGGTAGTATTCGGCAAAACAATTGCTCATTTGTGACGAATAAGTTACAATACAATTTAAGAAAAAAATTAAATTGGCTTGCTTTGATAAATAGTTTTTGAAAAAATCGCTTATGAATGAAAGGGTGCCAAAAGTTGGTGCAAAAAAAAGGGATGCCAATAATTGTATCCGTTACGATATTCGATGTGGCGAATCCACTTTTGCACTCGCGTTGTAGCAAGAGTACTTACAGGTCTTAAAATCTACAAACCCAGGTGTTTATCCAAGCTGGCAAAACTACTTCGTAAGCTTTTTCATTAATCCTGCTTTTTAGTACTCTTTCCGAGCGAATGAAAATCGGCATTTATCCAGCCCGTCCCTAAAAAAGGCGAATCTTCTCTTAAATTCTACAGACCCTTGGTCTGTACCTTTTGATTTTCATCAATGATCTCCTGCCAGAAATTATCCATGAATAGGGCTTGCAATGTCGAAGCCGAAAAACTTTTCATTATCCGTATGTGTTTCAGTGACGTGAATGACAATGGAATGGTCAGGTGCTCCTAAAAGATCTCTGCAGTTCTTAGATATGATTCAAAACCGTGTGATAAAACTCTAACACCGACAAATTGTTTCCTTCCTCACTTTGTTTTGTCGCTATTTTCGCTACCAGTGCCGCTCCTTCAAACCCTTAACCGCAACACCCGTCTCGCTATGAATGCTTATCAGCATCAGCCTACTTTCGAACGTATTCTAAAATCTCTGTTTTCTTTCTCATTAATTTTCCTTCGTCTGTGCTGTGTACAAACATTTTAAGGGTACACAAATCTCTTTAGCTCCCGCTAATTATAAAAAAAATCACGAAATTTACGACTTATTCGTCTCCCTGGTTTCTTTTATTGTTTAGCTTTGAACAACTCAGTGGCTGTGTTTTCTTCAAAACACTGGTCTTGTTTTTGAAGTCCCTAAGGATTTGAAATTCAAAAGAAATTGGAAAATTGTTGATCATGTCCCCTTTTATGCTTAGATAGATATTTGCTCTTTTTTCAGCATATTTGCTTTATTAATTGGCGTTGCTAACGGTAGCTGAATTCAAGAGTCTCACATGGTAGAAATCATAAAGTTGCGGAATACTGGCGGATAGATTTCAAAGTAAAACATGAAATATCATCTTCATACTCCATCTTAATTCGATAGAAGCATCGACTGATAATGGGTAAAATAATTTGTTTACTCATTCAAATAAAGTCTTTAAGTGAACGCCTAAAGGTTGTAACGTTTTTGTGATGGGAGATTGCACCATTAGCATTATATTCAAACCCGCTGACTGACTGCATACGATTTGGGATACCAACTCGACAGTAGCGGGCAGTTTTCCAATTTTTAAAGCTTAAAGTGACTAGACACAGTTTAAGGACAACATTCGTTGCATATACCAGACACTACAGACACCTAATATCGAACCAAGTAAGCCACATTGTGATCCGAAACAGACATATGAGCGACAATGAAAAACACCCAGAGAATAAATTTAAAAGATTTTTTTTTTCATCTCACTGCATTAAATGCAATTTTTGAAAATTCATGCATTTTTTGCATTCTTTGTACTCCTGCATTCTTTAGAATTACATCAAATTCTGTTCCAAAAGATTGCGATGAATGAAAAGAAAATGATTGCAATATATTTATTGTCAAATGAACGACGATTGCATAATTTTTTTTTAAGTCTCAAAATGAAGTCAGCAATACATTAAAATGTATTCATTTATATTAATTTAAATTGTATTCGCAAAAGGTTGCATTCTTTTACAAGCCTGCTCCTATGAATACGCTTTTCTACTACAGAACTTTATCCAGTATCAGTATCTATCAGTAATGACAAACAGTAGGACAATATCAACAGTTTTCAAAAGGGCAGTGCGCTCACCATTCAGTGCGTGTCACAATCGACTTATTGAAAACGAGGTCCGGTAGTCATCTTTTCGCCAGAAATGTCATTTTAAACTCGGCCAATTCGTGCGATTAAATACCTTTACAACCTTTTTTTTGGAGCTTCAGTTACGAGGGCTGTTGGATGAGTACCCGGAGGGGAAGAAAGTTGGCGCTACTGCACCAAAATTAGTATACCATCATTTAGTATAACTCTTTTTAGCCCACCTGTCAAAATTTGGTGATAATCCGACGGTAAGTTTTGTTTTAACACCCATTTCAAGCCATCGTGTTAGTGTTTTTTAAGACCATGCAAAAAGAGCAGTATCGCTCCGAGATCCGATTCTTGTTCTTGAGTGGCAAAACCTGATAGGAAATCCAGCCCATTCTCGATTGTGTGTATGGGACTCATTCAACTTCCCATACAACCGTTTACCATTGGTTCACTGAATGTCGCCTGGACGCATATCGGTTTTTGAGGAACCGCGTACAGATACTGATTTTTTTTTTTTTTTTTTTACATAAATAAGATTTTGTATCAAATTGGTCTTTATTCTCACAGCTCACAAATCAAAGTGAATATTCATATGTTTTCTTCTTACTCTTAACTTAGCCAAGACATACGAAATGGACTTAGAACTAAGAGAAAGTACATCAATAATAAACAAATAGGAGCACAAAGAGAACGTCTGATAACAAGTGTCCGACAAACAAATAATGGGATAAAGATGAATTCCATTGGCAATTTTAGATGGAGAAAGCGTGGGCAACAAACGTGAATTTGATACATAATAATCCTCCACCTCGATTCACCATACATTTGCTATGCACAAACTTTCACAAATATAGGGTTTTCCAATAGGGACTTGACAACTTTGAATTTAATTTGTGAACGCACTCTTTCACTAATCATCAAACTGTCACTGTCAATTCATTCAGTAAACTCAACATTTTTATCATGGTAAAGTACACTTACGAGCAACGTATGCAAATTATAAAGACTTTCTACAGATATTCGGAGTCGGTTATTGCAACTTTAAGAGCATTAACTCCAATTTTCGATCGTTATTCTCGCCCTAGTAGACAGGCAATAACAAGTTTAGTGCAAAAATTTGAGTCTACATATTCGTTGTGTGATGTTGCCGTGTCAGTGAGATAACGTTGATCCAAATCAGTCAATTCTACGGGGTTCTCAAGAATTGGGCATCGCTCAGACCACATTATGGCGTATTTTGCATAAGGATCTTGGTTTACACCCATACAAGATCAAGCTGACTCTATAATTGAAGCCGATGGACCATTTGAAGCGACGTACGTTCTCCGATTGGGTTCTGGAGAAGATGCGCCAAGATGATAAATTTCATCGCAAAATCATCTTCAGTGATGAAGCTCATTTTTGGCTCAATGGGTTCGTCAATAAGCAAAATATGCGTTATTGGTCGGGTGAAAACCCACATGTGCTCCATGAGTCACCACTTCATCCACAAAAAATAACTGTTTGGTGCGGTTTGCATGTCGGCGGCGTTATTGGGCCATATTTTTTCGTCGACGATAACGATCGTCACGTTACTGTGAATGGTCAGCGTTATCGCGCCATGATCACCGATTATTTTTGGCCCGAATTGGAAGATATGGACTTGGACGACATGTGGTTTCAACAGGATGGTGCCACAAGCCACACAGCACACGCTACAATCGATTTATTGAAGAGTAAGTGTGGTGAGCGTGTTATCTTAAGACATTATGGGTTTATGCCAACACGCCGACGACGTTGGAAGAGCTCAGAGCCGACATTGAACGCGAAATAGCGGCCGTCTCGGCCGAAATGTCTGGCCGATTCGTTGAAAATTGAGTCCAAACAATCTACCGCTGCAAGCGTGCCCGCGGTGATCATATGAACGAAGTCGAGTTCCATTCATAAATGTATTGATTGTACTTCAAGCCAATAATAAAGTTTTTGAAATATCTCAAATGGTTTGCCTTTTATTTAAAAAAAAAGTTTTCAAGTCGTTATTAGAAAACCCATGTACATGGAGTACACAGTACGAGTATTCATAGTTATGTAACTCCAGGTGGCCCAAAAATCGGTTACTACAGCGGAAAATGTAGACAAAATCCATGATCTTGTATTCACGGACCGCCAAGTTTAAATTCGCGAATTGGCTAAGCTAGCAGGCATCTCAACTAAAGGCGTTAGCCATATCCTGCACGAGATTTTGAGCATAAGAAAGCTGTCCGCGCGATGGGTTCCGCGTATTCTCACACCCGAGAGCATACGCAATCGTTGGACCATTTCAAAGACGTACTTGGCTCTGTTTAATCGATATCAGAAGGAATTTCTGAGTCGTTTCGTGACCATCGATGAGATATGGATTCATTGGTACAAACCAAAGATCAGAGAACATTCGAAACAATGTGTTTTACCCGGTGAACGTGCTCCAAAGAATGTGAAAACCGTGCCTTCAACCGGAAGGGTCACCGTTTTTTGGGACGTGGTGTGATTCACGTTGACTATTTGGAGAAAGAATAAACAATCACAGGAGCATACTACGTCGATTTATTTGACCAATTCACATTTTCGCAGTCGCTACAGCCAAATTGGTCAAATTGCATTACGAATTGTTCCCCCATCCTTCTTATTCTCTAGATTTTAGTCCCTGTGACTTTCTTTGTTCCCAAACCTTAAAAGATCGCTCGCCGAAAAGAAGTAGAAGTGATCGCCCGAGTAACGTAACCAATAATAGCAACAACAACAAAGAACCAACCAATGATGACAATAATAACAACAACAACAAAGAACCAACTAATGCAGACAAAAATAACAACAACAGCAAAGAACCAACCACCAAAACTTAACAAGAAACCTCCCATGCATTTTTGCAAACTAAGAGTCTGGCGACATCCGGCAGATACGAGAGCTCACCTTTGCAAATTAGGTGAACATTTATATAAATTCATTCTTTTTTTGTCATTCGGAGAAGTAAGATTAAATAAAATTATATTTTTTAAAACTCCCGCGTTTTCGCTCCCTTAACTCCCGCGCTTTGGAGTGTTTTGCACGCCTACAAAAGTCGTACATTACGGAGGGGGGTAAAAAAAAAAAATTGCGACACTGCTGGGAAAATTGTATCGAGTGGAAAGGACATTATATTGAAAAATTAATTATCAAATCCTAAAAACATTGCGCTTTCATTTCTAATCCAGGGAAACATTAAATAGCCTTCGTAGTCTCTGGTCTAAGCTAATAAAAACAAAACTTTGAAAATGTAGAGGACTTGATAGCAAACATTCAACGTAAAATTCCTAGAATATCGACCGAATTGTGCGAAAAAGTCTTGAGGTATTGGATCCAATTCATCTAATCATGCATCACCAATTATATTTAAAAAAAAAAAACACATAAATTTCATTAAAAAACAATCTGATCCCATCTAATGGAAAACACTTATTGACTAATGCTCTCTTCCATTTATGTTTTTTAGATTGATTATTTTGAGAATTCATTAAATATCTTAATAAAATCACAAAAAAAATTCATTTTAATTTTTTTTTTTTTCTTTTCAGGTATGTGTACTTATGTTTATCTATGCAGTTAACCAAGGGAACCTATGTCGAGTGTATGCACACTTGATTCTTTTCAGGTATACCATAGCGCAATTAATTAATTTCTCATGTCACTTACAAAATAAAATATTAAAATAACATCCGCGTATCATGATTGATAGTTTAAATTGCCACTTAAATATAACACTATTAAAAAGCGATCACACAAATTTAACAATTTCATTAAGCACATATGAAAAATTCACTGTTTATTTATTTCCGTTTTGCATATGTTTGATGTGTTATTCAAAACTGCATATAAAATCACTGGAAACGTGACATAAATCTAATTTAAATATGTAAACGGGTATACAATATTCTTTTGACAGAATTCTGAGGTTATTTTGATAGTTTAGCCATTGAAATTAGTTTTTTCTCAAATTTTTCATAGAAAAAAATGATGACGGTAAATTGCACATATATTGAAAGAATTTTTGTAAGTTAAATATACAAAGTTTGCCTTTGCGTATCGTATAATATATAAGCTTTCGAAACATCTTTTAACTCCCATGCATATTGTTTTTCTATCTAAGCACCCGAAGTAATTTGGTCCTTAGAGAAGGTTCAGCTTTCCCGTCAAAACAACTCAAAGAAATCAGAAGTTGAATCAAATGTCTACTGGAGCATTTTCCTCTCTAATTTCTTGCATATCTGCTTGGATTTGTTGCTTTTAACAACATGTGTATACTGGTGGAGTGTGCTCTTCAAGTAGGAATCCTTGTATTCATCTATTTTTCATTAATTTTCTACGATTGTTTTTTGTCGAATTTCTGTCCATTTGTCCATTGCTTCCCACATTTCAATTGTCTTCGACTCTACATACATCCCAATTTGGCAATACAATCTATGATAGGATTTCGCTCGGTTAGGTTATCAAGTCGCAGTCAACATCGACGACACAACAAATTTGAAGTACACATGCTGGTGTATAACTAGCGTTATGGTTTAACTAATGAACAACTTATTTCTTTGTGATTTTATTTAACTTTTGCACTTACTATCCTATAGCTTATAGTTTGAAAATATGTTTATATTATGTTTTGAATATAACATTTCTAAAATGGCCCTTCAAGCTGATGTGCTCTTTCCAGAGCATTTTCCAAAACTTTTGTTAGGATTTCAAGTCCGAATAAAATTCATTTTTTCTAGAATTATTGGTTTTAAGCTGCTGTAGGCTTCTTGGCTTATTCTCTTAAGGTAACCGGAAATAAAAAAGTCTGGTGTCTTAAAGTCGTGCGAATGCGGTTACCAGTTCAAATTTAAAAATCGTGATAATATTCGATCCCCAAAAATTTTCGTCAAGAGAGCCATAGTTTGAGGGGATATATGAGCTGTGGCACCCAAATTAACCGCAAATCTTTTGTACGTTTGTATGTACGTCCCATACTGGGTACATTTGATGTTCAAAAATTTATTTTTGGATTTTGACCATTTACGTAAAAATGGGCCTCATGGCTCACTATAAAGTTGTGAAAAAAACTCGATGTTTCTTTTGAAAATTTCTTGAGAATGCGAGCATATTGAATGCATATTTGTGGATCATTTTTCGCAAAAACCACCTAGACATCACCAACTGCTGAAGTTTTTGGGTTTTTCTTAACACATGCACATAACCGAGCAATGTTTATCTCACTTATTGCTGAAAACTATAAACTAAACGATAAATTGTTGGAGCACTTGGCACATTACGAACAATAAAGAAATTACGATATGATCTGTGTGCCAGAACAATCGAATGCTTCTTCTCAAAGTAAAATTAAACAACTTTTGTTCTTTGCTATGTGCTGAATCTCTCTATCATAAATTTCCCAAGTTTTTCAAAATCAATTCGAAAAAAAAAAATAAATAAAAAATGTGGGCATGTATGCGGGTGTCCCCTAATTTGGGAAATGATTTTCGGATATATAGTTTTCTAAAAAAAAAGCATCCTACAGTAAGGATTTATCTTTTATTTTGACATCATTTATCGATGATTTAAGAAAAGGCTTGATTTGTTGTGCTTTGACCCATGTTAACGAAAAGTGATCTGTTAATAATATTGATGGAAACTTTTTTAGGACTTTATTTTTATACGATGAACTAGCCTTTGTTACTTCATTATAATAAAGTTATTTTCTTTTTTGAGTCTTCCAATATCCAATTTCTAAGCCTGTTTCATTTTTCTTGCCTATGCCTATTTTTGACTTTAAGATCACTTTTTTCCAGAAAATGCTTAATAAACAAATCGTTTTATTGTTTTTTTCTTATAAATGTTACAACAATATAAGAAGCAACAAGTTTGCAGAAAAACCCATAGATTTTACGATACTTTGGCAAACCTGCGGCAGGAAAAATGCTGTAAAGAAAAAAACAATTTTCTGGTTTTAGATAATTTTTATTTTATGTGTGTACTAAACCAGATGTAGCAGGTGCTCAAGGTGTTTTTCTTGGATTTCACGCTCTTCTAATTTATTTAAAATTGCTATTTCGGTTGAGCCAACAATCTAATCTAAAGTCAGGAGATCTTGCAGGCCAGTGAACTGGTCCATTTCTTCTTATCCAACTATTACCGTATTATTCATATAGGCAATTCTAAGCCCCACGACCATAGCGGATTGGAGCACCATCCTGTTGCAAATATAATGAAACTAGATAAATCAGTGGAATGTCCTGCAATATTGGTTATATAACTTAATTCGGTTTGCTAAGGGATGGCGTAACTTGAATTATTCCATTGGAATATGTGTTGGAAAGCTACTGTCATTGTACCTCATTTCAGTATATCTCATTCATTTGTAGCGTAAACAACAATAATTTTTTTTTTCAATCAAATATGTCGAACTTTGTTCCTGAAAAAGTGTTTTTGCGGGAGTTCTTCTTCATTACTGAAAACTGCTCCCGAAAGTCATCGTATTTTGGTGGAAGTTTATGGTGGTTTGCACAGTTTTAATGTGGTGATTTTGGCTTGGAAGACGATGAACGTCCTGGGCAGCCAAAAAAGTTTGAAAATGAAGAACTGGAAGCATTACTCTATGAAGACTGTTGCCAAACACAAGAAGAGCTCGCAGAATCTTTGGGTGTTACTCGAGCAGCCATTTCAAAACGTTTAAAAGCAGTAGGATACATTCACAAGCAAGGAAATTGGGTTCCACATGAACTCAAGCCGAGAGAAGTCGAAAGGCGGTTTTGCATATCCGAAACGCTGCTGGAACGCCACAAAAGGAAGTCATTTTTGCATCGAATTGTTACTGGTGATGAAAAATGGATCCATTACGACAACCCCAAGCGCAAAAAATCATATGTGAAACCCGGCCAACCAGGCAAATCAACGGCAAAGCCGAATATCCATGTCGCAAAGGTAATGCTCTGTATTTGGTGGAATCAGATGGGTGTGCTCTATTATGAGTTGCTAAAACTGAGTAAAACCATCAATTGACAACGCTACCGAACACAATTAATCCGTTTGAAGAGAGCAGTAGCCAGTAGCGACCAGACACGAGGCAATAACTTTCCATCATGACAACTCTCGGCCCCACGTTGCTTTTCCGGTTAAGAACTATTTGGAAAACAGTGGATGGAAAGTCTTAACCCACTCGCCTTATAGCGCATACCATGCCCCTTCTGACTACCATTTGTTTCGGTCGATGCAGAACGCCCTCACTGAAATACACATCAGAGCAGAATATCAAAAATTGGCTTGATTCATTCTTGGCTGCCAAGCCGGTGCAGTTCTTTTGGGATGGGATCCACAAATTGCCAGAAAGATGGGAAAAAGTCATAGCTTCAGATGGGCAATACTTTGAATAATACTATTGTACATGTTTTTCTTAAATAAGCGTTAAAATTTTGAAAAAAAAAACCGCACGAAAATAATTATATACCCAATAGTTCTGGTAAATCATTTCTTAAAAACTCCAGATAGTTTGTAGAATTTATCCTAGATGGTAGTTTTAAGCGTCCAATTTACTTGTTTCTAATTACACCTGCCCACATATTGACACTGAATTCTTGTTGAAATGATTTATGCCTACTTGTACGAGCATGTGGATTGTCCGCAGCCCAATTATGAAGACAATGAAATTTGTGATCCCATTTCTTATAAATTGAGAATTGTCCGGTCAAAGAATTTAGCTAATAAACTTGTTGTCATCCAAGATCTGTTCCAGCAACAAGTAAGAAATATGAAGTCTCTTTTCCAAATCATCGGAAAATAGTTTTTGCACAGGTGTATAGTGGTGTGAATAAAGATTTTTCCCCATGCAGTACATTACAAATTTTATGTCTGGAAACATTGAATTTCAAAGACAAGCGCTAGTGGATCATTTACAAAAGCTTCCACTATTCTTTCGTTAACCAGAATTCTGTAGAGCACCCGCGTTAGTTCCTTTTCCGAAGCTTTCGATATGTTTTTCCAAATAGTATTTCACTGGGAAGTCGTTGGTTAGGATAAAGTTCGTTGTATCTTTGTTGAGCTCTAATTGAACTTTCACTGCACAGCCCATAAACGTGAATAATATCTGTTTGTAAATGCGTTAGTCAAATAGCGCTTCTAACTAACTTTAAAAACTTAAACTGATGAATTAATTTTTTTCTCTAATCTTTTATATTATTTTTGCTTGAAAAATTTTCCAAATAGGCCTTGGTATCCAAAATCTAACTCTTTCTGAGAACGTTTAAGGAACAGGTAAAGAAAATGAGGGTTGTAACAGGTAGTTAAATCAACATGCACACTTTAAAAGTTTTAATTGCTATTAAAATTTTATTAAATCATTGGAAAATTATTAATTCTTGGAAAACAACTCTTAATGTTAACTGTTGTTAGAAACGTAGTTAACAAATCATAAATTCGTTTTTTACCCGCTGCAGGTTTTCCCAAGTATCATACAATCTTAGGGTTTTTTTTATAATTATTACGTTCATAAGAAGAAACTAGTAAAACGGTTTGTTTATTATGAGTTTTCTGGAGAAAAGTGACCTCAATTTCAAAAATTGACATGGGAAAGAAAAATGGAACAGGCTTAGAAATTGGACATATGAAGACTCAAAGAAGATGACAACTGTATTAAAATAAAATTACAAAGGCTAGTAGTTACTTCTTCTAAAAATAAAGTCATAAACGAAATTTCTACCATTAGTATTAACAAAGCAATTTCTTTTAATATCAGTCAGGATACACCAAGTTAACCCTTTTCTTAAGTCCTCGATAAATAATGTCAACATTGGAGATAAATCCTCACTATAGAATGATTTTTTCCTTTCAATATACCCAGGAATCATTTCCCAAATTCTGTAAATTCCTGTCAGTCCAAAAGTCCAAATGTATTGTAGTCCCAAAGAGTAAATGTAGTGCGTAATTTTTTAATTGTGTTGTGAATAGCCGACTCATTATGGTCGATTATCTGGGCCGTAAAATAAGTCTAGTGCTCTACAGATACGGATTTTGGAAACAGGTTTTCGCAATTTGTTACAGCTACCCGAACGTTAATCTTACCATGATGAGTAGTCAAAAAATACTTAATTAAAATCTGTCTGAGTATTGCTATATTGTATAAATAGCCTTCTTGAAAACACCTTTTATTACTGGTAATTCCTTAATTAGAATCTGGTATGTAATAGCAGTGATTTTAGCATTTCATCACCGTTTTCGTTTTGTCATCACGCAGTATAAAAAAATATTTATAAATGTATTTTTGTTTTATTATAAATTAATTTAAAAGAAGTTGCACCATTTATTTCTAATTTGTGTAGAAAGAAAGTTCACATACGCCACCGAAACCCAGATACTTAGAAGTTAAAGTGTTTTCAATACGCCAGAGTGTCCCGAAATTTTAGTATTAACAATAATAATTTATTTTTTCGTCTGTATTCATACATATCAATTTTAGTATTTATGTTTATAGCTATGTTTGTGATATATTTATAGTTATGCTTATATTCATATTTTTATTGAATTATTCATGTTTATATAATTTTTTTTATGTATGCAAAGTTAGTTATGAAGATTAGTTTTGTCATATGGAATACGCACATTTGTTGATGTTGATAGAGAATACCGTTGAATAATCCTAATGATAGCGTTTATCCTTACAATTTGTATTCGACTAATACTGGAAAACGATATTTATGTATTAATTGATGTGGGGATATATCCATTGGTTCTGTTATTATTTAATCTAAGAAACTAGCTCTGGAAATATTTGTATTATACCATATATACAGTGTGGTTCGTGGGGTTGGATGCGATTAATATGTAGTGAAAGGGCGTAAATAGAAGGACTCCGAGTGAAGAATAAAATTGCGTAATAACTATATCTCTTGCAGATATGATAATAACATATGGTTTTATCCCTTAAATCAATTATGATTTAATAGGTTTCCATGTTACAAATGAGAATGACTAATTAAAATACAAACACACAAAAACAAAAATAAATTATTTATTTTTAAAATTCATAAATTGTTTTTTTTTTCATTTTAGTTATAACACATTTAGTTTTTTTTTTAATTATACTTAAAATATGTATAAATAATCTAGCATACTGCGATTAATAAAAAGAAAAAATTCATTTGTATTCAATACCTGTGTTGTTCAAAAAAATAGAGCACAAATTATTTTGTTGCATAACCTTGCATAACCTGTTGCATACAAGCTTGGCAAAAGTAACGTAATTATGTGAATTCACTACCATTCTGTTAAAAATTAAAAAAAAATTAGCTTTGTTTTTACAAAAAGTTTACTTGAAGGTGTAAAAGTGATGACATTCAGTTGAAAAAATGATATCGGTCAAATGATCACCTTCTGAGTTGATATAAAATTGTGCTCGTTGTACGGCATTTTGAATTATTGCTTGCAAAATATTTGGCTCTAAATTACTGATTTCGTCTCTAATGTTGGCTTTCAAGACTTGCAGAGTGCAAAGAAAGAAGTCTGCCATCTGGCCAGCCAGATAAAATCGCCAAAACGGGAGATTTCATGGCCTGGAAATTGGTGATTCAAAATGTCCATCGTTACCCGACTTGCGGAAAAAAAGGCGCTTAAAGCCTGTCTGTTTTGTACGTGTACGTGTTAAGTTTCTCGGAAATTTGGATAAATATACAGAGAAAGATGTTTGGGCTCAGTGGTTGGCATCCAAAATGTTTAATGGGAAATTAAATTATTGGTGGAAGTTGGCTTGTTGTTGATTTCTAGTCACATTCTCATCTTACTTAGTTTTTGTTAACTGAAAAAAAAACGAATGTCTTTCGGGTGACGCTGGGATTCGAACACCGAACTTACCAATATGGAAGTCAGTTCATTACTACTTGAACCACGGTCACCTACACCCCCACTGTCTGTAGCGCCCACCAATTACGGCTACGGTGGTGCACCCCGTCCCCCAAAAAAAAAGGCCAATCACTTTTTCACTGTAGCGGATCCATTGTACAGCGTTTTTGCGACGACGTTTCCGTTTTTTTTTTTTTTCAGTGTCCACGCCGTGCAAACAGCTCTTGTAATTTTTTGAATTATAATAAGTCAATGATTTTTTTTTTTTCATTTAATATAATAACTGCTATAGAAGTACATAGGTTTTTCTCGATATAGTATTAATTCGTGGCCAAATGGCTCACTCCCAAAATGGAAAGTGATAAATTTGCTTAAAAATTCATCAGATATTCTTAATAATAAATGAAGTATTATTTTATAAAATTTAAAAAAAAATTTACAACCCTCATATCTATTTGCAAAATTTTCCAAATAAATAAAAAAATATAAAAGATATAAAAGATTAAAAAAATAATAATAATTGATCAGTTTATTTTTTTACGACAGGGTTACAGTTGCTTAGAAACTCTATTTGAAATGTCTGCATTTGCAAATCAAGAAAACATAGATATTATGAACGTTTATGGGCTGTGTAACTAATGAGGGCGACAAAGATACCATAAGCTTTATCCTAACCGACGAATTCTCAGTAAAGAACTAATTGGAAATATGTATCGAAGACTTCGAGAAATAGTATCAGTTCTAAATACATGATCTAACGCGGAAGCTCCATCAATCAGCATTAGGCAATAAGCTTGGAAATTCAGTGTTTCCAGACATAAAATTTTTACCCATACCACCATACACCTGTGCAAGAACTATTTTCCGATGATTTGGAAAAAAAACTTAATTTTCTAACTGTCTTTTGACTACAGTATTGATTTTTTCATATGAGGAAGAACGAAAGAACTTGTTTATTCAACCGAAATAGTAACTTTAAATGATTTCAGTTAGCATCAATGAACATTTGCAGTGAAATCCAAAAACGAACTCTAGCATGCATACAAGTCTAAGGAGGACACCTTGAGCACCTGTTTGAATTGTATTAGTACACACATAAAGTAAAAATTATGTAAAACTACATAAAATCCTCTTGTATTCATGGCCTTTGGAGCTTATAGCAAAGTTTTTTTCTGCTGCAGGTTTTCCCAAGTATCATAAAATTTGTGGGATTTTCTGTAAACTTGTTGACGATCTTTTTTTTATTATTATTACGTTCATAAGAAAATGATAGTAAAACGTTATGTCTATTAGGCATTTTCTGGAGAAAAATTACCTCAAATTCAAAAACTAGCATGGGCAAGAAAAATGAAACAGATTTAGAAGTTGGATATCTAAAGATTTAAATAAGATATCAACTTTGTTCAGACGGAGTTACGAGGGTTATTTTTCTTTTTGTTTCTTCTAAAAATAAAGTCTTGAACAAAATTTCTACAATAAGTGTTAACAGAGCAAATGCCGTTAACATGGATCAGGGTAAAGTAAGTAAGCCTTTTCTTAAATCCTCGATAAATGCTGTCAATATTGGAGATATACCCTTACTGTAGAATGACTTTTTCCATGGATTATAATCAAGAATCAAGAATTATAGGACACCCTGTATGCTCTTGTATTTAAATAAAAACATTATTTAATAGTTAAACCATTACGATAATTATGAGGCACCCAAACTAGCAGAAACAAAAAAAAAAAAAAAGAAGAAATGTTGAATGAAAAATTAATTTTTGAAAATTAGGCAATGGTGCCACATAAATTTGAGTTGCAAACAATGGATTTCTAGAACCTTTTGAAAATGTATACGAATTGGGAGAAGGTATACATAAGTGCTGGAAAACGTTTGATAGTCACCCTAGAATTTTCAGCAACCACAGCCAGATGTCAAGAATTGAAATATACCAACTGCATTCATATCACCCTAACTATTGTCATTAATTATCAACTTTTTTACTGCTAAGGTAGTTTTTTTTTTTTTTTTTTGTGACAGAGATTATGGATAACAATGTGTGACCTTTTATAGAAAAAATTGTCCTTAACTTATATGATAAAAATGTTTAGTAGAGCGGTCTTAGTAAAAATAGGTAAAAAAAAAAAAAAAACGATTTTTGGGTCACTATTAATCTCGATGCAGTATAATTGGATTAATTGTGTTCTTCTTCTTCTTTATTCTGGAAAAGGGACCGTAACTTACCCCCCCCCCCCCCTTCCAATCCACCAAACACAGATGAAATCAGCCAAACCCGTATCATATTATCTAAAAAATCCCACAAAGTGATAAAAAAAAGCTAATATCTTGAGTAAAACGGTCAGAATACACATCTGAAATATTACAAAACTGCATACGCGTTTTTCTAAAAAAAAACTTTTCAACACAAATTTCTGAGTGCTGAAAACACCAACGTTTTCAGCAGGATTTCAGTTTTTACAAATATAAAAATCATGATTTTAAATTCTTGCAAGTTGAGGTCCCTTTTTCTATGAACAATCACATATTTGTATACAGTTCCAGTAACTGTATCCAATTTTTTTTTCATTTGCTAACATTTGTTTATGAGAGTCCGATGAATATTACCACAATTGCCACAATTTTTAGGATGTAATGGGGGAAAGAACAGACATTGTGAGTTTGCCTGAGGCAGTCTGTCAATTTGGTTTGATGGATGCCCAATTGCCATACAAACGAGCCAATTTTCCTGCTGGTTGCTATTGCCCTGTGTGTACACGCTTTTTGTCCTAAATAATTAACCAATTATTATTTTTATTTTTAATTAAAACTTAAAGCTTGAGTACCCTCAATTTTTTTCTTAATTGCCATTTTGTGCCGTATCTGTATAAATTTTCACCAACTTCATAAAAATTTTAAACAAAGTATATTTATTGTCCACAACCGCCATAATATCTGAGTAAATACAAAATTAAGGTAAACACCACGTCACACATTTACACAGTTAACCATACTCAGTATTTGTTAAAATTTATAAACAAGAATTTGATTTATAATCGACATGCCTGAGCATTATTAACACTGGTATTCGTTAGTTCTGAATTGCCATAAAATATTTATGTAGTACATTGAATATACGTTAACTAAGAACTTTTTGCTGCAATCACCATGAGATAACAAATCACTGAATCTTCTGAATTTCTGAGTTTTAGATCGAGAAAATTTCTCATACATGCATGAACTCAATAAAAAAGCAGCCCAAAAATGCTGAGTCTAGGTGTGCCCCATGGTTCAGTCCTTAGTTTAATACTGTTTCTGGTTTATATAAAAAGTCTCCGCGGTTTTTTGTCATTAGATGGTGTTTGTGTCCATTTATCTGGAAACACTAATCTGATTGTGTAAAACGAACACGTGTTTGAAAGGTGACATGTCAGGCTACGTTTTTTGTAAAGACAGCTGTGTAATTCGTTGCTCGTGTTAAAATTTATAGTGATTTGAATATGAGCGAAATATCTGAAGAAATACGCTATGTTGCGCTTTTTTTACTATAAAAAGTGGTTTGTTCGATTCTGTTCCGGAAATTTCGATGTAAAAGGTGCACCTCACACTGGTCGACCTGTCACTAAAAAATTCGATGAAATTTTGCAACTGATGGAGCAAGATCGGCACGGAAGCTGTCTAGAGATGGCGGAGGCATTAAACATCAACCATATGATAGTTTGGAAACATCTAAAATGAGCAGGTTATTCAAACCCTTTTTGAAGCGATTCATTACGGGAGATGAAAAATGGATTAAATACGAGAATATCCAATGTAATCGATCATGGTCAAAGGCCAGTGACGGCAGACAAACGACTTAAAAGTCTGGATTGACAAAAAACAAGGTTATTTTGAGTTTTTGGTGGGATTGGAAGGGAATTGCCTATTACGATCTGCTAGAACGTGCCGAAACGGTCAATTCATTCAACTTCTGTGCACAACTAGACCATTTGAATGAAGCTATCAAGAAAGAGCGACCAGAATTGGCCAACAGAAAGGGATGAGCCGGAACAAATTGACGGAGCTTGGTTGGGAAGTATTGATGCATCCAACGAATAGCCCGGACTTTGCCCCGCTGAAAATCAGAAGTTCTACACCGATGGAATTATGAAAGTACCCAAAAAATGGCAAAAGGTCATAGATAATAACGGCCCATATGTTCTTGATTGAAATTGATTTTGAATAAGGAATTTCTTTTTTCCAAAAATACCCAAAAAAGTCGCAGAGGCTTTTCATATGACCTGTTATAAACTCAATTTTTCGACAGCCATTTTTAGGAAAAGGTACCGCCTTTGCTAGGCGCTATATCGCATTGCATGTCGCTCGAGTAGTCCTCTTAACCTAAGTGCTGACATAAATAAAGACGATCCCCTTCTAAGAATTTTGGTTTACGGAACGTGAACTAGTCGTCAGAAGTGAAACTAAATTGATAAACTTCAAACTTAGGTTACCTGAACTTCAAATCTACTTTCATGTAAAACATTGTTCAAGTTCCAAAATTGCGTTTGCACAATATTTAATAATCACTCGTTGTGTGACTTGATTCGTGTTAAAATGAAAGTAGTAGATCGCTAATAGTTATTACCTTAGACCAATAATTCATGATGTTACCAGCGTACAATGTGCACTCTATGGTGCATTTTTCTGGATGAATTGGTATCTGGTGAATTTCTTGGAAATTGTCCTCACTGCAAATACCGCAATTCCTCTTATTTACGTAGCTGTTTAACCAGATATGAGTCTCTAGATAGCAGAAAAAGGGCAAGCTGCGACGAATGACGACGAAACGAAAAGTTGGGGTACTCTATAACTCAAGCTTCCACAGCAGCGATATCTTTTTTCAGATGCACTGTTCTCGTTCTTGTTTATCTGCGAGTATTTAAGCGTAAATTGGGTGTGAAATTATTTAAATAATTCGATAAATAGCACGTTTCGATAGCCGATGGTGTCTACCGTAAATTTCATTAAGTGCTTTATAAGTTCCGTAAACAGAGTTGCGAAAATAAATTTCAACAATTAAAATCGTTCTTGTAGCGTCAATCTTTCCATAATAAAATAGAAAATTGCACTGAAAATAAATGAAGTCAATGTGACAGCAGATTTTGATTTAATTTTTATTGATATAATAAGACACTAGAAATAAAATATTTTTAATTCTTTTTTTTCTGGTTAACATTGTTTTTTATTTTTTAATATATTAAAGTATCTCGTTTTTGCTTGACAAAACCTTAGGAAGCCCAAGGTGAATCCCTTTTGTAAATGCTGTTTTAAAGGACCTTGTTTTGCATGAGCACCATTTTTTTTATATTACCGTTCATTTAAATATCCCTCTTGTTTAAGTTTCCTGCAGCAGTACCTTAGCATAAAAGTACATATGTTATTCTAAGAAGTAACGAATTTAAATCCATCCACCCTAATTTGGAGAATTGCTTTGTTATTCAAGTGTTGTCCATGACAAAAATGTCAGATGGAGGTAAAATTGCTCTATGAGTCAATCATGAATTTCTTTAACTCCAACATAGACTCTCCTTGGCTTAGACTCAAAACAACATTCTGTAGTAAGTCAAGCTTGACTTCGCAAATGAAACTGAAAACCCAGATATGCAACCACATCTGATAAACTTCAGTACACACATGGCAATGGGGAAGGAACTCCCAAGATGGAATCATCAGCGACGCCTGAGGCAAATCCAATGGAAAACTCGAACCGTGGTTTGTTGTCTCTCTTAGGTATGAATATTTCCCAGCTGCTTCCCAAGTCAAAGGAATATGTTCCAGTGGGCGACTGGCTCTGTCGTGGTGGTTTTGCTGGCACCTCTGGATAGTAGTGCGCTGGTCCCTGTGATTTGTAGAATTTGAAGACGTTTACTGCATTCTATCATTTCAAATGCTATAAACTTTTTTTCTGGCACTCTACATCATGTATTTCGCACCAGAAATGTAATTTTTTGTAGTCCAATTTATGAATTACCGTGAATAATATTTATGTTTATTTTTATTTTTTAGTTACATCAAATTAATTTATCTCATATTTCTGTTGTGAGTACGCTTGCAAACATCTTTTTGGCAGAAACAGCACATAGTTTCACGTGTGTTGTTATTATTTTTTGATTTCTCGCTGTAACATCTCTTAAAGATTTGCAAGATAGTGTTGTGATGTGTGGACTAATGAACTCCTTGGCCTGGTCATTGCTTCATTTACTGATTCCCTGATAATGGTTGTAGGCAAAGAAGCTGCTGATTTGGTTCGTGGCATAGCTGTTCTCATTGTCATGTATGGTTTTGCAAGAGATATTGAAAGCTCACACAAGAAAACTCATCGCATTGTTTTTTTGTTCATTTGCCAATTTGGATTTATATCTTTATAAACAATCAATGCGTTCAGAGCTGAGATGTCGATCATATTTGCGAATACCGCCATCGGCCATCGGTCATCGGTTCGTCTTTCTTTTACAGCTGTACAAGACAGCGTTTTATCAACAGTATCCACGCCACCTAAAGGAAAATGTTTATCAATAAAATCAATATTATGAGCATAGGAAGAAACATTTGGCTTTGTTGTAAAATTGAAATATTTCTGGCAACTTTTTCCGTCCGGCTGAGCAGCATTTGAAGCATGCATTGTGCTTTGCAGAACTACGCATTTCTGCCGACGTATGATACATGATATGATGCAAATGTTGATTGGAACAACTTAACTTTTTTGCATTCCAGAAGTTTTTGTTTGATGCTTCTTTTGTTTTTGCGCATTGTACCGACCATTGTCAATCCTTGAGATCGCAAGATGAGAAAAAATTGTCCATTGTTTGGTTGTGTCCCTTTAGCCCACGAACCAGATCCAGTACTACGCGTTCACCTTGATGTTTTTCTGCAGAAACACCAATTGGTTTCCCCAAATACGGTTGGATTTTCCAAACATAGCAAGTCTCAGAGCAAACCAATAGCTAAAATTTTATACCATATCTCTTAGGCTTGGATGGCATATATTGGCGAAACTTTTTTGATGAACTAATTGTTCATCAATGGTAACGCATTCAGATGGGTTGAAGAAATCAGCCAAAAGTTCTAACGATTTATCAAATATTTCTCGAATTGGAGCAAATTTGTCGGTAGAAATTTGCTGACATCGGCTCATAACATGATCAAATCTAATTACTTGATTCATACATTCAAATGTTTTCTTTGACATTATCGCTCTGAAAATGGGACGTCCATATTCACCATCAAATAAATACAAAATTGATTCATTTTTGGATCTAAATAAAATTGATTGTAAGAAAAACAAGAGATATGAGGACAGCGATATATACATTCAACAAATTTGAATCAATTTCTATATATTTGTCACCACATTTCACATTTACATATGCGTTTGACCACTTCAAAATAACATTCTCAATTGATAGTGGAAAAAACAAGAAAAAAACATCTTTGATATTATCAACACGTGTTCTTGCATATCTTGTTGTACCTGGACGCAAATTGATAAAATTTTCATTTCGTAATCTTCCCGTTCGATCTTGTACTGGTTGTGATTTTCAAATCATACCGTCTTTTGACACTAATAATTGATCGACGATTTCTACTGATGCAATTGTTTTTGCTCCATGTTCTTCACTCTGTTCCATTTCATCAAATTCAGAATTACTTTTACTTCCAGTCAATTCAACATTTTCTTCCGACGAATAATTTTCATCATTATCAGAAATATATTCATCAGAATCAGAATTTGTCGCTAACGGTTTCGATCATTGTTACACACTTTTGTTCTTTCTTTCTCTTCTTCTTTTAGTCCTGTATACGTTCCAACTTAAGCCCGTGCAAATACTTTGAATACAGACAACGGTATTTTCAAGTACATGTGTACACGCACTTTCAGTGGCTTTCAAAAGTAAATTTGTTTTTGTTCTATATCTATTTAGTTTGCCAAAATCTCAAATAACTCAATAACATTTGACTACAAAATGGTGTTTCTACTGCAAAATACACAGAAATCCCATATGTGCGAGGGTAAGAAACGTAAGTTTTCAAATATCTTTTTATCAAAATATATTTTTGCATCGAATAATAACTTTTTTTGTGTTAAACTGATGCGTCAGGAATTGTCAAGTAGTTTTATGCTCATCGGTCAAAAAAAAGTAAAAAGGTATTAGTCAACATTTTTTTGTGTGATTTTTCCTCTTGTGGCCTCTTGCCAGCCACTGTTGAATCATTGAATTCTTCGCATTTCGACGTTTATTTCTCGAGACTATTTCAACAAATGCTCGAAAATGTGACCATTCACTTCAATACACTTGCCTAACCGCGCTCTAAATGAACCAACAGAGATGAGAAGTATTTCTGGCGTTATCTTCCGGCAAGCTTCAGTTATTCATCTTTTCATGTCCTCACGTGTTGTTGTCTTTTTTCTGTAAGCCTCACTTTTTAAGTAGCCCCACAAGAAGAAATCCAGTGATGTAAGATCAGGTGATTTAGCAGGCCATTTCCTCGGACCCCCTCGTCCGATCCATCGTTGATGGTAAACATTGTTTAATACGCCCTGTGCAACTTGGGAATAATGGGATGGACAACCATCATGTTGTAACCACATTGTTTGTCGCAACTCCAATGGCAGTTCTTCTAGTAATACTGGAAGATGGTCCCGCAAGAAGTTTGCATACTTTTCGCCATTCAAGTTGCCTTCAATAAAATATGGACACCGGTTGCGAAATTTTCACTAGAAAGTTCTTGATGCATTGAAACATGATATGGATGGTATTTATGCCGATGTAATATCTTACAGACAGTCGTTTGAGAAATTCCTGATTCACGACTTATTTGGCGAGTGCTAATGTGAGGATCGTGTGCAACGCCAGCAAACACTGCTATTTCATTGTCCTCAACAGCCACCCTATCTGACCGATTCCTTTTCTTTGTTTGCACACTTCTTTCACCAGTGAATTGTTGGATGCCCCGATGAAAGAAAGCGCGCGATCGTATCTGGTCTGGGAAACGTTGTGCGTGAAGAGCAACAGCACTATTGATGTTCCTTCCACTTTCTCCATAAATAGCCTGCATTATTAATCTGCAAAGAGTTACTAATAATAATCAGTTCCTCAAAACAAATATCGAACTTCTAAATGAAGTACATTTCCGTTCAAGTAAAAAAAACAGGGCAGAGTGCACATCATACTCTCTCAGATAAGTTTAGGACAATTTGTTTCTATGTGAAATTTCTTTGAGTTTTAACTTCACTCGAGGCAATGATGACTTCCTTAAAACAAAAAGAACGAATTTTTGAAAAAAGTGTTTTATGTAAAAGAATTGTAATTTTTCACGCAGATTACGAATCTATCAAAAAAATAGAGGTTCCCATTAAAAAATCAAAATTGACCTTCGTTTGACCTTGAAAATGGGGATCAAGGTTAAAGTCGTGGTCACCATCTTATGTGCCCTTCAGAACCTTGTGATTTTTGTCTGAAACATTTTTCGCGATATCGCGTATTTTTCGAGTTATTTGGATGTCTCAGGTTAAAAAACTTACCCTGTATACGATGGCGGTCCCAGAAGTACCCGCCCCAACAAAGAAAACACCAAAATTTTGGAAAAAGTTTTATTTATTTTTCAACATAATCGCCTTTCAGCTCTATACACTTTTCCCAGCGATGTTCAGAAAGTTCGATACCCTTTTTATAATAAGAACTGGTTTGCTCCCCAAAATAGCCATTAACTGCCGACATCTCTTCTTCATCGTTGGAAAACCTTTGACCACTGAGCCATTTTTCCAAGTTTGGGAATAGAAAATAATCTGACGGGGCTAAATCGGGCGCATAGGGTTCATGAGGTTGCAATTTAGACTTTAATTCATTAATTGTGGCCATTGCATTCACGGCACTGTTTTTGCTCGAGTGTGAGCAAACACGGCACCTATCTTTCACACAGCTTTCTTATGTCCAAATTTTCAAATAATATGTGATGTACCGCACTTTTTAAAAAAGCCTACAATGTCTGCTAGCTCGCGCACTTTCAGTCGATGATCATCCAGTACCGCTTTGTGGATTATCTCCCCATTTCTGAAGTCGTCACCTCATTTGGTCGACTACTGCGAGGCTCGTCACGTACGGCCTCGTTTAAACTCAACAACCCAAAATTTTACTGTTGTTCACGAAGGAGCAGACTTACCCAGAGTGGAATCCAGTTCAGCTTTTATATTGATTGGCTAAGGCCTTTCAAATAAAAGTATAGTATCACATAATGATGAACAATTTTCTCCATTTTCACAAATTCAGTGACAACGTTCGCTTTATAGACTGCGTACTTCCAATACAATGATATTTTCAAACAACTACCGCCATGTCTTGGTCAGGCCCTCGTATAAAATTTGCAAGTTTTAGTCTCTTTTTATAATTTGGCGTGAAAATCTCAATTCATAAACTAAACGTTATACTTGGAAAGTTGCTCGAACATATGATCGAGTAGCTTTTTGATAAAGTTGTCATTCTCCACTGTTGGACATGAGTGCATAGTAGACTTACAATAATAATTCCGATTGTAATCAGACCTTTGCAAACATACTTAAGACTTCTTGACATAACCATCCACTGGCGACAAATTTAAAACAATCTGCATCAATCATCGTTGTGAGTGCCTGTGTTTTTCGTTCTTATTTTCACGGTGTCATAGCACTGATGTGTATGTGATAAACCGTATTCTGCTGCATGTGGATTTTGTCCTTTCAACATTTCATATAAATTGCTGAAACGTAAACTCATCTATTCATGTCCAAGGTCGTTTGTTTCTTCTCAACATATACGAGTAGTTATGGTACGTGGTCGAGTAAGCAACACAAAGTTATGATCTTATGCTTAACACATATTCCATGAGCTTATATAAGAAATTTATTAAGTCACTGCCTTGACTATGAAAGAAACTATTGGTATATATTTTAATTCGTGCGGTTTTTTTTTTTCCAAAATTTGAACGTTTATTTAAGAAAAACTTGTACAATAGTATTATTCAAAGAATTGCTCATCTGAAGCTATGACTTTTTCCCATCTTTCTGGCAATTTGTGGATCCCATCCCAAATGAACTGCGCCAGCTTGGCAGCCAAAAATGAATCAAGCCAATTTTTGATATTCTGCTCTGATGTGAACCGTATTTCAGTGAGGGCGTTCTGCATCGACCGGAACAAATGGTAGTCAGAAGGGGCAAGGTATGGGCTATAAGGCGGGTGGGGTAATACTTCCCATCCACTGTTTTCCAAATAGTTATTAACCGGAATAGCAAAGTTGAGCCGAGCGTTGTCATGATGGAAAATTATTGCCTCGTGTCTGGTCGCATATTCTGGGCGTTTTTCGGCTACTGCTTTATTCAAACGGATTAACGGTGCTCATAATACAGCACCCCCATCTGATCCCACCAAATACAGAGCACTACCTTCGCGACATGGATATTCGGCTTTGCCATTGATTTGGCTAGTTGGCCGGGTTTCACATATGATTTCTTGCGCTTGGGGTTGTGGTAATGGTTCCATTTTTCATCACGAGTAGTAATCCGATGCAAAAATGACTTTCTTTTGTGGCGTTCCAGCAGCATTTCGGACATGCAAAACCGCCTTTTGACTTCTCTCGGCTTGAGTTCATGTGAAACACAATTCCCTTGCTTTTGAATATATCGATCTGCTTTTAAACGTTTTGAAATGGCTGCTAGAGTGATACCCAAATATTCTGCCAGCTCTTCTTGTGTTTGGCAATTATCTTCATAGAGTAATGCTTCCAGTTCTTCATCTTCAAACTTTTTTGGCTGCCCAGGACGTTCCAACCCAAAATCACCACTTTTAAATCGTGCAAACCACTTTTGGCACGTTCGCTCAGCTAGCGCATGTTCACCATGAACTTCCACCAAAATACGATGACTTTCGGCAGCAGTTTTCTTCATATTAAAGTAGTGAAGAAGAACTCCCCGCAAAAACCCTTTTTCGACATATTTGAGTGAAAAAAATTAATGTTTTTTACGCTTCAAATTTATGACATATTTGTCATTATACAACATATACTATCAGACTTTTGGGCTCAGTGGTTGTTTATTACCATTAGTGGAATCCAACATTTAATGAAAAGGCTTACCTAATGCATTTGGACTTATTATTGTATTTAAGGCAACATTTTTCGGGTGAGGTTGGTAGCCAATACACTAACACTTGAGCCACGGGTTCAAATACCCTGAATTTACTACAGTGTTCAATATTTAAGTTGTTAAAGCAATATTTCCAGGCTACATTTATAACGGATTAAGATTTCATGAGCTTCCCATTTAGATGTCTGGTTACTTGACAAAAGAATTCCATATTTTCCTGTACTACTTCTATTCTTTATCAGCTATAGTATCATTTTTCAATCATTTTTGACGACATCGAATATGTGGTCATTTTAACGTAAGTTGTCACTGACACACAAACCGGAAATAGAAAATTTTTTTGGTTTTACCAGAGTTTTGGAACCGTTAAATTTCACTTCCTTGATAGTACCCCAATAGTTATGCTGATAATGTCGTGTTAGTAGGAGCTTAGCATACGCTGCCGTTCCCGTTTTACAGCCGGAGAGAAATTACGTGAGTCCAGGAGCAAGTATGAAAACAACAGAGTTTTCCATCAGCAAAGGAATATATTGGATTCGAAGTAGCAGACAAGAGATCAATAATAAAAATTAAAAAGAGTGTCGGAGACTGAACGGAGCCCTCGGGCACTCCAGTATCTATTTTGTAAATATAAAACTTGAAACCATCCTGGCCAACTTGAATTGAACGTTCCGAAAGGTAATTTCTTAACCGTTGAAAAAAAAGGCAATCGATCCCAAAAGTACAAATTTTCAAGAAGAGAACCTGATTTGATAAAGTTTGGTGTCAAATGCCTTAGAAGTATCAAGTACAACTATCTTGCTTTTGTCAGAGTGATGTGTGTTTTGGTTTCACTTGTCGGTGAGACATGCCATTAAATCACTAGTGGAAGAGAAGTTTCGTGTTTCGAAATATTTTGTGAACTGACGGTTTATCAGCGTTTCAATGACATTATAAAGAAGGGACGTAAGTGAAATAAGTCTGTAAGAGGAGAGAGAAGAAGATTCGACCTTTTTAGGGACGGGCTGGACAAATTCTGTTTTCCATCAACTCGGAAAGAGTCCTTAAAAATAGGTTTGATGAAAAAGCTTACGCAGTGATTTTGCCAGCGAAGAAGAATACCTCTTCCGAAGAAGAAGAGATATACAACCACGACCAGTGGATTTGTTTATATTAGGAACTTAAAGTGCTCCTGCTACTATATTATATGAGCGCAAAAGTGGACTCGTCCCATTAAGGATTCAACGCACTCAAATAAATGTGGGAACAAAGCACAATCTGGAGGTACTGAGCTAATCACAAAGTGTGCAACAAGCAGATTGATCTTGTCTGAAGAACTGACAACTAATAATTTTGAAGTGTTGAGTGAGCAAGCGTAACAATGATAGGTAAATTGTCGGAGAATGTGGTTTGCTTTACTTCAAAATCAATGAGATGATGGTTTTATTCGCCATTTACCAAACAGTTGTCAATAACTGATTTCTCCTGTCCTCCAATTAATGTTGGTTCTCCCAATTCATCATTTTCTCTGGTCCCATTTAAAATCCGAAAACCAAAGGAATCACAGAAGTTCATAAACTTCTTTTGGCTTTTATTACACATTGAATCGTAAGACTGTCGTTCTGTGCCAGCTCTGCAATTTTCTTCCCCTCATGTCTCACTTACCTGCGCGTTCAGATAACCGATTACAATTATGTTCTATTGATCACAGAAAAATATTGCTTCTTGAAGTTTCCCAAAATATTTTCCCAATGGTTGCCGTTTAAATATGTTTTTAATATAATATAATATTTCTTATTATCCCATCGTAGGCCCATATATAAAAGCTGTCTTGAATTTACACCAAAAATTTAGAATTTTTTTGAAATCAAAATATCATCCGCCGTTAGCTCTCCCATTCATAGCTTAGAAACTTATTTTCAGCTTGTAATTATTATACGTTACAAATGTTTCAAATAAATATATTAGTTCAAATTTATTTAAAATAATAAAAAATTTAGCAAATACAATACATAAATTTACATTATGAGATATTATTCCAAATTCATTAAACTCATTAAGACCTAGTGTAAGTGTCAAAAAAATGTGATTTTTAGGAATTAAAAAAAAAAAAAATAATAATGCATCAAATGGCAGAGTTTTGAATAACAAAGTTGAATTTTGCCCTAAAATTTGTTGATTATTGGACCGCCGAAATCATATTTTTCATACAATGGAAAAACTAGAGAGTCACTTTATAGAGAAACATATACAAAATAAGCAAAAACAAAAATATGAAAGCGGTCGATTTGTCTTGCCTTGATCTGAACATGATTTCACTGGTTTGGGAAGCACTGTAAGGATGTTCACTTGTGCTTGCACCATGAGTATTCTATTCTCCACTTCCTGCCGCTGACTTTTGTGCTGTCATTGTTCGCCTTCTGTAATATTGTGTTTTATTCTCGCTGTCACTTTGGATGTGACAGTGTTTTGGCAACGATTTTCTAAAGAAAACGGTCGTTTACCAATGGCACGAGCGGTTCAAAAGTGGTCATGAGTAAATCGAAGATAATGAACGCAGTGGCAGACCATCGACATCGAAAACAGACAAAAACATTGATGAAGTAAAAGAAATGTTAGTCAATAACCGCAAATTAACAATCAGAGAGATAGCGGAGTGCTTTAACATTGCCTATGGATCCGTTCAAGACATTTTAGTTAATGATTTGGGTTTCCGTCGTGTAGCAGCAAAGTTAATGCCAAAAGACCTCAATTTCATGCAAAAAGAGACCGTGTTGACGTCGCAAAAGGGATGATTTGCGAGGCTGAATCCGATTCCACATTCATCAAAAGGAACATTACAATCCAGAAATCAGGCAAAAAAGTGGTGTTCACCAAAAGAGCCGAGACCAAAAAAATTACGTCGTTTTCAGTCAACAAAGAAGGCAATGCTCACGGTTTTCATGGATTACAACGGTGTAGTGCATCATGAATTTTTGCCAGAAGGCCAGACAGTAAACAAGGAGTATTATTTGGGCGTTATGAGACGTTTGCGTGAAGCAATTCGCCGAAATAGACCAGAATTGTGGGCACCATGAAAACGCACCGTCGCACAGTGTCATCACTATTCGTAACTTTTTGACGAAAAATGCAACAAATACCATATAACAGCAACCAAATTCCTTGTTACTTCTTTCTCCTCAATCAAGTTATAGTAAAAAACCACTACGGGGAACGCGTTTTAGCAGTCGAGAGGAAGTAATGGAAAAATCACAGGAAGCACTGATCGACATACCAAAAACCGAATATAAAAAATGTTTCGAGGATTGGATCAAGCTTACTATGATGGGGACAATATAAGTATTTCTAATTTTCTGAATAAACTATTTGATCAAGCTGGTATCTATAATAGGAAGTTTAGACGTTTGTTTCGGTATCGGTGTCGCGGTGCTATTGTTGTTTTTTGACGGTGTTCGTGGGGTTTTCGATCCTTTGTTCATCATGTGTTGTGATTTGTGGTTTTTATTTAAAACAAGGGGGTGTTGAATAGGGGAATGTCTTAGATGCACTTTTCCAATATAAAGAGCTTCTATCAAGATTTAGCTTCCGACTTTAATTTTTTTTTTAACATTTTATAGTGTATACCACTAATTTGACAGATGTCAATCTCTTGACCATTTTTCTGCAATTACAACTCCCTCCACACTTGCCAAAGTTTCACCGGGTAACTCTTATCCGGTGAGAGTGCTTCAGATGTTTTAAAAAGAAAAGTATTCATATGTTTGTCGTAAATTTAATAAAAATAATCTAGGTACTGTGTGGTAATAGTTTTACATACTTTGCAGATTTATTTGCAATATATGTAGAAGAATTTTCAAGGCCACCACGTTTCATATTTTAGATATAAAGGAGAAATTTTGTACTAAACGTATAACAGTCATCAAATTCAAGAAGGGGAAGCAACTTTCATTCATAATTTTCATCAAGTAATTGAAAGGACTTGCGCAGTAACAGCACCGTCAATGTGATAACAGAGTGGGGAACTGAAAGAACATGCTTTCGAGTAAACGTTGTTTACATCGCATATTACATTAACTATTTATACCATTTGTGTAGAGTATTACAGAAGTAGATCCTAGTTACTTGTACCCTTGGCCACCCATGACTTACAGGTTCGTTCTGTTTAAATGTTTTAGTTACTTACCGGTATCCTCGGCATACGGACGATACACTTCAAAAAGGTATCAGTGAAGATTTCTAATTTTTTTTTTTATTTATTGTAGTTCCTAACGTATATCCTTTCGGCCGCGAAAGAAGCGTTCTCCTTTAAAATGAAGTTACCCTAAATTGAATAGCTTCTGAATGGTGGCTTTAGTGTTACGGGATTTATTTTTTGTAGACGAAAAACGATGCAACCCTTGAGGGATATTGAATGCGTTTTTGTTGTTTTTTTTTTTTTTCTGTTATTGAATTTATTTATTTTCTTTTTACCGTGCAAATAGTTTTGTTGTTAATAAGTATGGTATGTGGGTTTTGCTTAACAAGCATGTAACAAAAAAGAAAACAAAATCATTACCGCCCTACCTGATCTGGAGTGTGTTCGACTAACCTTCTCCGGACTTGTTCGCCTGATATTATATCTCTATGATGAGCAAGTGTGTTTGTTTTATGTCTTTTTAAATTTTACGTGCTTAGAACGTTGCCATTTTGGCTGCGGTTTTTGAATGAAGACGATTTTTTTTTTGTGTCTTTTTTTTGTGTCGTTGCTTCCTTTCCGTTGCTTATCTTAATTATAATTCGTTTGCGGAATAAAATGTCAACAACGCTGTCGATGACGTTGTGTATGTTTATAGTAATGATTATCATGTGAAATGTTTCAAAATGTAATTCTGGTTCTGTATATGCACGAGTACAAGTACGAGCACAACTACGAATATGTACAGGGAGTTCTACAATATGAAGATTACAAGATATGGTCTCAATTGTGTTTATGTAAGGATATGAATAAATTATTCATATGTCCCATGTGTTTGTGTATAATGATTAAAGCAATTCATTCGAGAAGATAGTGAAAAAGGCAGAGAGAGATGGAGAGAGTGGGGAATCACAAAATTATTGTCAATATTTTCCAGAGTGTCACAAAAGTCAAAACGTGAACTTGATGCGGTTAAGTTAAGAACGAATAAATGGAACCAAAGGATTTTCCTTGATAATTTGGATACGCATTAATAAAGGTTATGATTATAAATGTAAAATGTTTCCGAGGCGTTATATAATGATATATGTATCAAATTAATTGGTTGGTAATTTATGGGGTTAATTAAGTTAAATGAAAGGGGGCTAGGTTCACAAGGTAATCAACATTGGTTTCCTGTTATGAGGAGAATCGTCTACAACGCGGGTTTTTAGATAAAAATGAGAAAATTTAATCTGTGTTTTATGAATACACATATTTTGTTGAAATATTTCTGGTAGGCCGTTGTAGATGTAAGAAAATAAATTTCAAGTCTCACGTGTACCATTATGGTCTCCTGTGAGTCATCTATTTCGCGGTGACTTATTAGGCAGAAAAAAATCGTTTTACCGAATTTAACACAGATTTTCCATCTCATTATTCATTTTAAAAACTTGTTTAGGAATAAAGAATACTCGTTAAAAAAAAAAAAAAGGAAAATTGTAGGGATATCTCTGAAATTTTTTATGTGGGCATTTGGAAAATTGTAACTTTTTTTTTTGTTTCATAGGTATTCAATATTACAATGTTTTGTATATTTATAGACAACAATATTTTTATTTCATACTTTCGAGCTCAAATTTTCTAATGTGCTATAGAGGTATAAAACGTTAAAATAAAGTAAAATATATAAAAATCATGGTAATGTCCATGGTATTGGCCTTATTAGCATATTATGACATTATTGTTAAATGACTTCGGGCATATAAAGCGCAATCTAGAATTTAGATGTTCGCCCACATTCTCGAACAGCTGGTCGGTTTATTGGCAATAACATCCATCGCCTTTAGTACAATATTCACATAATCTTGGATGGCAATTCGTATGTCCATTACGAGACGTTGCACGTTGTGCGACGGATTCGCATTATCAATTAGACTATACGTGGTAGGAAACCTATCCATAGTAGTTCAATTTACTTACTCAGAAGGACAATTATATCGACCGTGAAATGAACGCACCGAGCGTTAAGTTTCGCGAAATTAACCCTTAGTTTATCAAATTTGCTATTGCTGGAAAAAGTGTCAGCAACTTAATATACAGACCTCTAAAAAAGCATTTCTATATATTTTCTCAGACTTCTTCAGAAAGAAAATCAAAAGGTTTTAGTGATTGAGATCATATTTGGCAACAGCATGATTGCCTTTCCATGCTCAGCTGGTTGACAAAAACCTCTTCAATTTCATCCGCAACACCACCTTTGCGATTTAACCAATAGTGTTAACGTTCACAGTTCAAATCAAAAAAACAAACGAGAAACAACGAAGTTCTAAATTCATAAAAATTATGTCCCGTATTAGCTAGCACTCAGCAAGCCAAAAAGGAGCATGTCCTTGTTTTTTCCAGAGATTTCATCTCCCAGCCACGACTAACATACAAAACTGTATCTGATGTCAATTGACCTTTAGTCGTCTTGGGTGAGGTGAAATTCCCCAAGTTTGCGCAAATTGTGCAACTTCGATTGAACCATGACAATATACAATATTTGATATAAGGTTCTTGAAGTGAGCGGCTCCAAAGCAAGACCACACTTTACGAGTTCAGTGGTAATATTTGCGTACGCCTGTATCAAAAGATATGTTGTGTCGTGTGTTATACGGCCTTGTCAAACAAATCAACAAAGGAACTCCAATTTAAGGAGAAGATTTATTTGATATCCAAGGTCAAACTATTCACCCATGATCACGTATTTAGCCTGAGGAAGAGATCCAAACTGGTATCTGAATTCAACTGCCCTTAGTCAGAAGATTCCCATTTTCTCTGCTGCTGGTTGTCTTGTCATCAAGCTGGTTTGGTTAAAGTTCCTGGGAAAGCAGTGCTCGATGATTATGAACATAACTTTAATATTGTATTCGCTGGATGTTAACATGGAAACTGCTCGTTTCTTCAAGTAGGACTTCGAGGAGAACGGTCCCATGGAGAATGTGTGTTTGCTTTTGAATTTAGTAATCGATCCAACCATGCTATATTCATCCCAATGCGAACAAAGATCAAGAAGAAAGGAGATGTTCTGTTGCATCTTAATCAGATGATATTTATGTTCAACACTCGACGTGCAATGTCTTTATAATCACTGAGATAGGGCTATGTATACATACATCGCATTTGATTGTTTAGCTCACGAGAAGTTGACAAAACCAATACAGCAGGAACATTGGAATCTATTAAATTAAAATAATAGATACATATTTATTAACATAGAATGGATTGAGTTTATAGCCCATGGCTTTATACATAGATCCATAGGAAAGTTTTGAGTAAAATTTTGTAGAAAACTACTTTTCATCAAACTGATAGGGATATGTTTCGTGTTACCTTTGTTACCCAAAATTCTTTTTAGTTCGAAACACATGAGAGGGATATCTTCTACTCATTCCGTCTGCATCATTTGTTCATTACACTTTCCGCTGTTGCACAGCGTTTTCAAAATGTCTTGTAACACATAATTCTCCGTTGTTAACTTTTTAAAACTTAAAAACTTGGTAGCTGGCAAAGGAAGTACACTGAAGTTTCTGACAGATTAACAACAATGTTACTGTCAGTGAAGTTTTGCAACATTTGTTTTTTTTTATATACATTTCATTTACACTTTCACACCTAAATTAGTCATAGTAAGCTTAAATAAGAAAATTTAACACTTTGAAGTCGGCAGAAGGGAGATATACCGGGTGGGCCAAAAGTCCTATTCCTGTATTAATATGAAACTTTTGAATGAAAAGATAAAAACTAATGAAATAAATTACAAATAAAAGTTTATTTCATGGACATTCTTTTTATTATGTATGGAAAATTACATCGGTTAAGTGGCCGCCATTAGAATGCAGGCACTCATGGGCTCTTTTCATAGCACTTTCTATGACTTTTGAAAGTGTAAGCGGCGTAATTTGCGCGATTTCTGGTCGAATGTATAGTTTCAGCTCCTTTTCCTTCAGGTAACCCTAAAAAAAAAAGCCAACAAACAGACGATCGCGTTGACTCCGTCGTGCTGAAACCACATGGGCTCAACATTGTTGTTGAGTGTAAAAAAAAGGTCCTGAAGCATTGTTCTGTAGCGATGCGCATTTACTGTAACGCTTGCACCCGCATAATTTTCAAAAATTATGGCTCATAAATCTTACGCGGGATTATTTTATATCAAACAGTAACATCAAGTGAGTGTAAGGGACATTGTTGAAGATTTTTGGGATTCTGTGTGCTCCAAAACCTGTAATTTTGCCTATTTACAAGCCCACTGATATAAAAAACTTCTTAAAAATTCTTGGTCATTTTCAGTGATCTTAAGGACAGTTCTGCAGCACTCCAAATGGATAGAGTTTTTGGACCAACTGGATTTTGTAAGCGTATAGGTGCACATCCTTCCTTAAAATCCGACGAATCGTGCCACGCGATATACCTAACTGTGTTGAAAGTCCTCGTGTCGATGTTTCAGGATCGGCTGCAACACTTTCACTAACGACCTGAATATTTTCAGCCGATCGTCCATAACCGATACGCCTCACATCACCAACGTTCCCATATTGCTCAAAGCCATAATTGCACGAATAGGGGGAGCTGCTGTAGCATTTCGAACTCCATAAAATTTCCGGTAGGCACGTTGAGTGTAAATTATTGACCGACTGTTTTCCCAAAAGTGCTCCATGTCAAATTTCCCAAGCCTTATGTCTGCAACTCAAAAATATCTATAAATAAAAGAATTATTATTTTTTAACATTGTAAAGAGACTTTTGGCCCACCCAGTACTTTGAACGCTAAATCTCTGCATTTCTTCATCTAAGATACTTTGAATTTGAAGAAAATTGGACCGTGTTTAGAGTTTTGGAAGGTTGCCTTATATGAAAGATTATTTTGCATTATAACAGTGCTGTGTGAAAAATAAGGTCACTAGCGACATTTTATCAAGATTTTTTGATTTAATATTTTATTTATTGTTTTTAAATTTTAAAAAAATATATAAACAAGCTTAATATTGCTCTATTAAACTAATTTTTTTTTAAACATGAGTAGAGAATTTCATAAAAAAAAATAATAAAATATATGTTACTCCTGTGGAGAATGATAAGACTACTTTAATCCTTGGCTTGATTTCAATTATCGACTCTCTGATGCTTCCTTAGGAGTATTATTCCACTCCTATACTAAAGACGTTATTAAGTCACTAATTTTAGTCGCATTTTTGCAACCCTACCTCCCAACATCTTCTAAATATTTTCAATAATGGTCAAGTCAGGACTGCATGCAGGCCAAGGGAGAACATCGACATTTTTTCATTCAGAAAGGTTTTAGTTCTTCTAGCGATATGGGGACGTGCGTTATCTTTCTGCAAAATAGACCCTGAAAGAGGCATATCATTTTCAAGACAGGACAGAGTATTCCTTTGCACGATATCGATGTATGCATTTTGGTCAACTGTTTCCGAAATAACATTCAAATCTGAGATACCATAACGCGAAATACTCCCCACACTGTAAATTTTCTTCCGCCACTTTGTTGATGTGGTTGCATACATGATGAAAGGTGCTGCTCGGATGACACTTTAATTTGGCCGTTTAGGTAAAGTTAAAAAGAACTTTTGTCTGAAAATAAAAATTTTTTCCAGTTTTTTGTATCCCAACTTCTTCGAGTTTTAGACCAAGGCAGCCATTCATTGGCACATTTTTTTGTTTACATACACTTTTTGATTGCAGATCAAGCCCGCAGGGTTTCATCATAGGGGGCTCTGCGTATTTGCGGCAGCGATACAGTGGTTAATATTCGCACTATATTTTTTGGGAATAAAATTGAATCACTCTGTGAGAAAATTAACTTACACTAATCATAACATTACAGTTAAAGCGAAAAATAGTGAGATATTCGTTTAAGTGCGCTTTATGAAATAAGGTTGAAGTTTCTAAAATTAAATTTAGTATTTGGTATGATTATCTTTGTTTCTTATCATGTTTCTTAATAATGCACTACCGGAATTCCGAAAGAGAACCATTTGCAGAAGCTTTAAAAGCAAGGAGAACACAGAGGTTTTCTATGGGATTACCGTCAGAGCTTCAAGCCGTCCAATCCAACAAAATGATTGCAGCATTATCTTGCTGGAAAATGAACTGCTGTTGGTATTGTTCATCAAGAACATCATCCAGTAATTCCATGTACTTTTAGCAAAGCTCCACATACCCAAACACTACTACCGTCAAAATTCCGATTTGACCGGAGCTGTAACAGCCTTAATAGTCCAAATGAAACTTTTTTTTATCCGAAAAAATTACGTGTTGTCAATCGACTGTCGAGTGCATGTACTTTTTGGCAAACAGGGATCTTCTCTCTTTGTGTGCAGCTATGAGCCTTGGTTCTCCCATTTCTTTTTCTCTTTCTCTTTTTTCCATTTGGCGGATTTTGATTCGTGCGGAACTCTAGCAATGTATTGTTTTGTGATTGGTAAATCTAATTTATCTTTAATTTGCCTACAATTAAGCCTATTTTTTGTTGCCTTCTTAAATAAATTTTTGGCGGAGGGTGAGCTTTGTGATACCCTTTGTTTAACTCTTTTTCCAACAATTTTCCCTTTTCCTGAAGAAGTTGCCTACAACTGTCTCCAATCTTTCTATCTTTTTTGCGATTAAAAAGTTTAATATGGGTTTGTGACCTTAAAAATTTGGTTTGTTCAATTTTTCCAGCTGTTAACAGCTTTCTCATGTTCGCTAAAAAAATGTTTATTCTGTTGGATCACTAAGAACAAATAGAAATAATAGTGAATTACCGTTAAGCAACAAAACCTAACAAAAAAGTATCTGATTCCTTTTTATACGCACAAAACCGCAGTTGCGTTTAAGCGAATGTTTAACTCAAGAGCGAATATGCCACAAAACAGAAGTCAATCTGCGCAATATTTTTTATTTTATTTATTTTATTATTATTATTATTATTATTTTTTTTTTGAGGTAATCAATAACGAAATACATGTCGACTTGTTTTGGGAAAGAGAAATGTTTGTACATTACTTCTTAAACACCTGACACAGTACCTTATAAGTTATGTCTTTCAATGGCTTGATGAACAAAGGCTTTGCTTACTTCTAACTGGTCAGCGATTGATCGCTCGCCTAATCCCTGTGGAGTAAAATAATCTACGGAATAAAAAATCTTCAACGCTTATTCATTAGCAATTGCTCTAATTGCCACAGAGTAATTTTGTCAACCGGTGTATTTCCCATTTTTTGTTTTTTTATTCACGACTGTTTTTTTCAATTGAAATGAATGCTAAAGATAAACTGATTACTGATATTCTTTCTTGCACAAAAGGAGTAACCGGACAATAAATACAGTAGGTTGATTAGCATAAGTACTTTTTCTATTTATATTTTTTGTTGATCTCGATTTTTCTTATACACAGTAGATGTGGTCTTACTATATTCAACAAATCTGGGCTCTATATATATTTATTTCTTAATTAAGCTTTTATATATAATTTGAAAAAAAGTTAGTAAATCAATAGATTCTTTTAAGCTCATAAAATTTAGTTAGTCGTTTTAATATTTTATACATCACTGTATTTGAATTTTTGATGAAATTCTTCTCATTTTCTCACTTCTCACTAAATTCTCGGCGCGACTGTGATTAAGTTATCTGAAATGTTACTTTTACCTTTCATTTAGCTGCAATTTTGCTTAGTTATGCGTTTTTTTATGTTTGTTTTAACTTTTTTATTATAACTTCAACGAAATGAAAAGGTAATTGGTGAGGAATAAAAATTCAGGTGAAGTCTATGGTTGGCGATTCAAAAACACTGTATGATTGCTTGCTCATCGGCATAAAAAGCAGCAACCTACTACCATTAAGATCTTTATTCCAAGTTTATTTCAATTAAATTTCAATTTGAAAAATGCCAACAATCCTTTGTAAATGAATATTTAAAATGTCTAAGATTTCCTAAAATTTGTAAAGACCCGTTGGAATGGACTTTCTGGATTCTGGATTTACTTTGCTAATGAGTTTCCCGTTTGTCTGAAAATTTAAAGTTGAATTTTAATTTAAAAACGAAAACGAATTACTTTCTGGAATTTTAAATTTTAATGACCGACAGATATGAAAGATTTTTTTCTGAAAACCGATATATTTTTTCAGCTGAAAATGCTTTCAGGTCCATACAAATCGTCTTGCCGTAGAATTAAAAAGTGGATTCAGTAGATTAAAGGAAATCGAATGACGATGGCACATTAGAATCATTTTTGTCTGTTCATTTATGTTGTGCTATGGTACAGAAAGTCGACTTTGTCGCAAGAGAAATAAACTTATATATTTTTATTGTTGTACTTTTATTAACTACTTGATTGATGATATTTAATGGGACCATTTGCAAAATTATTCTTATCAATGCTAATCAATCTCAAGTCGTTCTGACGGTTTGAAATTTACTAAATCACAATTTATGTATTGAAAAAGTTTTTTTCTTAAATCCCAACTGATTATATGCAGTTTTAATGATATATGGGCACAAAAGCTTGCCAATATTCATTTGAAATGGATCATATATGACAATTCAAATTATTATTCAATTAAAATATTATTTACAGTACCCCATATAATATATACTTCAAATTAGTTTAATTATTTCCACTCTGCCAGGAAAGTTCGTACTTGGGTATTATTGAATATCGTTATTGCCTTTTGTTGATTTTCCTTGGGGTAAGATGGTTCGAGATATTCTTTTTCAATTAGTGAACTAAAACTAAAATGTTTAACGCATATACCAACATATGAATGCTTCACTTGCCAAATCGATTAACACCACTTTCTGAATTTTATTAAATTTTAATGTCTAAACACTTTATTTACTTCTAACTGTATAAAATTCAAAATAAATAAATTTATCTGATATTAACTACTAACACTACTCAACAACAACATTTTTTAAGCCCTTGAATAGTTTATAATTTATTACAGAAGCGAATCTGATTAACTCCACACTCTTATGTAAATCGTAAAAAAAATTTAGTTAAATCACTTTATACAGGGTTTTCTAATAACGACTTGACAACTTTTTTTTTTTAAATAAAAGGTAAACATTTTGAGATATTTCAAAAACTTATTGGCTTGAATTACATTCAAAACATTTATGAATTTAACTCGACTTCGTTCATATGGCCACCGTGGGCACGTTTGCAGCGGTCGGTGATCGGTGATCATGTCGCGATAACGCTGACCATTCACAGTAATGTGACGATCGTTTTCGTCGACCAAAAATATATGAGCAAATAACGACGCCGGCATGCAAACCGCACCAAACAGTTATTTTTTATGGATGAAGTGGTGATTCATGAAGCACATGTGGGTTTCCACCCGACCAATAACGCATATTTTGCTTATCGACGCATCTTCTCCAGAACCCAATCGGAGAACGTACGTCACTTCAAATGGATCTTGAGTCAGCTTGATCTTGTATGGGTGTGAACCAAGATCCTTTCGCAAAATACGCCATAATGTGATGTGTGCGATGCCCAATTCTTGAGAACGCTGTGGAATTGACTGATTTGGATCGTTTGCTACGGACGTCTGAACGGCAGCGATATTTCCGACGCTTCGACCAACCCGCTATCTCACTGACACGGCAACATCACACAGCCAATATGTAGACCGAAATTTTTGCACTAAACTTGTTATTGCCTGTCTACTAGGGCGAGAATTATGACCGAAAATTGGAGTTAACGCTCTTAAAGTTACAGTCACCGACTCCGAATATCTGTAGAAAATTTTTATAATTTGCAGACGTTGCTCGTTAGTGTATTTTACCATGAAAAAAATGTTGAGTTTATTGAATAAATTGATGATTTTTCACTAATCGTGAGTTCAGAAATTAAATTCAAAGTTGTCAAGTCCCAATTGGAAAACCCGATACAAGGCAATTGACTACTTCTTATATACCATAATATATATGTATACGGGTATATATATTTTTCTTATTAATGCAATGATATAATATGAAATAATAACGGTAAATTGTAAAACCAAATTGTAATGGTAAACTATTGTTGTTATCCTGTCACAAAGGAAGGGAAATTACTAATCAGTCGCATTTTATAGTAAAAGAAAAAAGTACTTAATTTTGATTTCAGTGTAGGTCGTGGTTAAAAAAAAAAAAAAAAACATGTTACATTAATATTTAAAAAAATTAATAATAGTTATTCGGGTAAGGAGGATAATGATTCTAGTGGTTCTTCAATACAACTTATTGGCAGAAAACTCGGCACTAGAAAACGTTTGTGTATTTATTCGAATTCGTCATCTGATGATGCCAATGGAAAAATCATAACAAAGAAAGAGAATCTGTAATCCTAGTAGGTTTAAGGTAAGGTGAAAGTGACGGTTGAAGTACCAAATCACTTAGGCCATTTGCCCGTTGCGCTGCCACGTGGATCTATGATCCTCTTACTCACGGAACCAATTTGAGCTTATGATGAAGTGCAAGAAACTGTTAACGTCTTTGTTCTTTAGATCGTTAAAGTCATTTTAGAAGAAAGTTGAAGTTGTTCTCTATGGGATAGAGCTGCACATGTACGGAAGGTGGAGGACCGTCTCCTCTTCCTACAGAATTCGTTTGTAAAGGCTCCAAGCATTCTTGCCAATAAGGCAGTGTCCAGTGATAACACCTGTGATGGCGCTGAGAAGAATCAAACTCTCAGAGCGTTCCTGATCCAGCTTTGGTCAGATCTGTTTAGTCGCTAGATAGGTGGGCCCATCAGTCCATCTAAGGTCTGTTCTTAGTAAACCACCTAAATGATCAAAAGCATAAAAGAATGAAAGCTTTAAAATACAGAAATAGAAGTGGAAATTTAATACCTGAAAAAATATTTGCCAAAACGTCATCAGAAGTACGACGAAAAAATAATTTCGAATGAAAAAAAGCTGTCATGCAGCCATTTTACAAGTTAAAGACCTGAATAGAGCTAAATATTTTTTTAAGGGGGTGCATTCAAGTTGAACAAATAAAAAGAAGGCATCCGAAGAACAATAGTAAAATTGGAAGATCACGTTCTTTTACATGTTTTTTTTTGAAAAAGAAGATAAGGTGATATTTTGAGGATACTTATCAGATAAGTGACGGTTTCGTTATTGAATGATCGTTGAGATCGTCAAATTTCAGGCAATAAAGTCTATGACAAACATATAGATTCCTTATCTCCACTAAATTTAGTTTTTTGCAAATAAAAATTGAGTCTTCGGACAGTGACGGAATAAGGATGGTAAATTTCGTAAAGGACTTTCACTTACAAAAGGCTGAGTAGGCTCGTAGTGCTATGGCTGCAGATCGAATGACAGCATTCGAAGAATGTTTTGTATTTTCTTTCCACTTAGAAAAAGATTTACCCTTTCCAAAATTGATTATATCGTTAGCATGCGTATAATTTTTGTTGGCATTATTTCAACAAAAATATAAACCACAGATTTGTTTGGCCAGAAACTGAAAGATATCGCAAGGAATAAATTTTTCAACATCAGAATTTCAATTCTTCCGAAACGATCGAATGTATGGTAGAGGTGAAGATGTTGCGATACTTATAAGAAAATCAATTTAGAGTTCGCCCTATACACGTTGTGTATAAAATGTCAGTATAGAAATTAAGTTAACAAATCAACAACATTTTCGGTATTCTGTGTCTACTTTCCTGGAGACGCTGCATAAGCTGAAAGGAAGTTAGGCTTTAAAAATGATGTTAGAAAAATCTTTATATGAATGATGATTTTTTAACTGCAGAAGACATTAATTGTCGTCATAGGGATTGGGGCTGTATTAGAGCAAACGCATGGGGAACTGGACTAAAAAGCCATTTTCTATGTTGCCGATTTTTGTCCTGCTTCCACCTTCTGGCACCTATTTTTCAGCTAGTTATCGTGGTAGTCCTTCTGTCCATGACTTATTTATAACCAATGCGTGTTGTATAATTATTCAACCCTTATCTTTAAATATACTTAGTTTTGACCACAACCTGGTAGTTTTTTGGCTTGAAAAACTGTGAAAAAAGGCACAATATAATGCTATACAATTTTCAAAAAAAAAAAAATGGATATCCCAATTTTAAATAAGGCTATACGACCTGCCGCCAAAACACCTTGGAATCTACCAAAAGGTTGTGTACCATAAGTACTCAACTCAAGTTTTTACCAAAAATAACAACTTTGAAAGAGCAGTATAAGCAGGGTTTCCTTAAAAAAATGCAGATAGATCTAAAAATGAGCTTGGCACAGCTTTTGCCGTCTCGACCCAAGACGGTACCATTATATCAAAAGGACTTCTAAGATATTCTGCTTCAGTTTTCTCTGCCGAAGCTATGGGCTATTTTAAAGCCAATCGGAATCTTAGGTTCGAAAAAAACTATTATCTTCTCAGACAGCCATACTAGAATCAGTGTTAAATATTGGCAACAGAACGCTTCTTCTCGAGATTTTCCGCAATTAACTTATTGGAAGTTAGAAAAAAATAAAACACATGTGGATACCAGGTCACGTCGGCAAAAAAGATAACGAAACAACAGATAAGGCCGCAAAATCCGCAACAAGTTAACTATAAGAAAAATTTTACATTACAAACAACAAGGACGCAAAAAAAGAAATGAATCATTTTTGGAACGTGAAACTTTTTGACTGGGCGCTATAAAGATATCATTAATCTGATATTAATCCAAACGCTAAAAGTACTATCTATCCTACACAATGCTCATGGAAAAAAAAAAAAAAAAATATATATCTGATACTTCGAATGAGCCACGCTAACGCCACACACGGCCATCTTATATCAAAATCTGATCCTACAAACTGCCGTCTCTGTAACGAAAATAAAATAATCATCATCAAGCACCTTGTCCATGACTGTACCAAAATCAAAAATACTTTATCTCAAAAATACTATTTCCCAACTTATCCTTACTAAAATTACTTAAAAACCCATCAGAAGAAAACATCAACCAAACTTACAAACTAATCTGTGAGATAAAAATGGAGAACCATATCTGAAAGCTAATTATTAAATTGTAACTAATGTATGTTAATTTCATAATAGTATTATTTTATTATCGAGCTGGTAGTCATGGTAGCTAAAGCTCAATAGATTATATAAGCATTGTTATTTATTTCTGTACGTTAATAAAGATATAAATAACTAAATAAATAAAAAAGGCACAGTACAAATCGTACCTAGTTGTCTTCGTTTGCTTTTTTTCATCCGCAGTGCACTTAGAATTAGCAACAGACTATTCGACCGAAGGATTTCTTGCAGCATATAAGAGGTTTACCAGTCACTGGTATCTGTGCTTCACTCACAAGTGACTGTGGGTCTAATTTTGTTAGAGCTTATGCAGAATTAAGGAGTCTGTTTACAATCGCTTCAAAAGAGTTTCACCAAATAGCTTATAGATTAGCAAATGATGAAACAAAGTGGATCTTCAACCCACCGGCAGCACCGCATTTCGGGGGCAAATGGGAGGCGGTGGTTAAGTCTGCCAAGTTTCACATAAAGAGAACCATCGGAGAAACTCTCTTAACGTATGAAGAATTTACCACACTGCTGTTGCAAATAGAAGCTGTTCTCGATTCACCCCCTATTTGCCCGCTCACTGACGATGCTACTGATATGGAAGCATTAACTCCTGGACATTTCATCGCCGGTGACGCTATCCAGAACGCTGTTCCAGAACTGTCTCTTGATCATCTTCCAGACTCTAAATTATCTCGGTATCAACTTCTTCTCAAAATGCTTGAGCAGTTTTGGCGGAGATGGTCCGTCGAATATTTTCAACGTCTTTAAGAAATTGTCAAGTGGCAAAAAACTGAACAACCTTTCAAGGAAGAAGCTTTCGTCTTGGTTGCTGACGAAAGATACCCACCAACTAAGTGGCCTCAAGCTAGAGTTTTACTAACACATCCCGGCGCCGATGGACAGTCTTCCACCCTCAATCGGCCGATAGTCAAGCTTTGCCCTTTGTCAGTTTCCATTGTAAATCAGAAGACACCAAATCAACGTCTATAATACGTCGAGGCGGGCGGAATGTTAAGAGCTTAATGGTACGAAAAGAAATTATCAATCGAACAGTTCTACCTTGTTAGCTGATAGCAATCAAAAAGAAAGTGACAACTCTTTTTTTTAACCTTCTTCCTATTTGGCTACTTTTTACTTTTTCTCTTTGCTCCCGATTGCCTTCTGCACGTGGTACAATAAATCTATTAGGAAAAAAGAAACCAAATAAAATCCTTTTAAATAAAAACGTTATCTTTTTAATACATACAAAATTTTTAACTGGACACGCTTCCGTTTTGAAATAAAACATAGGTTGCGTTATGTTTCAATAATTATTGATAACGTTTTGTGGTTCTGTTGATCAATCTGAGCCCAAAATTCAAAAACACTGTAATAAACTACCCTCCTATACCTTGAACTTAATTAACACTAAATGTGTTATCTAAAAAAAAAAATAGTTTTCATATGAAATTTTGCAGTACCGAAACGATTAATGGAATTACAAGCTCAATTGCTTGGAAAAATGCAAAACCATTTTGGAACATTGTGAAGGTTATTAAAACGAAAAACAGACATTTATCATTTCTTAAAAATGCATTTTACGCAAATGCACTTGCCTCTAGTTTTGCAATTAATAAACACCTAGGTGATGCATATACGAATAATCTTGTGAGAAACTCTGTTCATGCCTTCACTTCAGCGAATGTTATTTGCGTATCAAAAATTTTTGTAAATTAGAAGGACACAGAATGTATTGTCAACAGCCTGCGAATTAGAAAAGTTAGAGGCACTGATTTTATACGAAATATACTATATACCTCAAACAAATGCCGAAAAAAGTCATCAAATTTATAACTTTTATAATAAACGTTTTTTCCTGATGCCTGGAAATAAGCTAAAGTGGTGCCAATACTAAACGCTGGTAAGCCACCAGAACTTTCAGAAAGCTATAGGCCTATAAGTTTATTAAGCAACTTAAGTATAATATATAAGAAAATATTTTAGAATTCATCCAGAAACATAATATTTATCTCAATGAACAATTTGGCTTTAGACGTTTTCATACTACTTCCCATCATTTACTAAGAATTTGTAATTCTGTCAAAAGTAATCGTTCTCGAGGTAAATCTACTGGGGTAATACAACTAGACATCAAGAAAGATTCAGTTTGGCATGAGTGCCTTATTAACAAAATAATCAATTTTAGATTCCTCCCATATTTATGTAAAATTGTGCAGTCTTTCTTGTCCAGTCGTGGTTTTAATGTCCATATAAATATCTAGTAGTGTTTTCAGCTTAGTAAATTTTAAAGCAAGGGTACCACAAGGCTCAGTTCTCGGACCTGTCCGATTCTCCTGATATACCAAACTGTGATATAGCTATTTTCCCAGATCACATTGCCATATATTCATCAAATTAATTCGCTCTCTATATTAAGAGATGTACTGGCAAAATATTATATATACTAGATGAAAAATTAAGCTTAATGCAGGTAAATCCTAAGAAGAAAAGCTTGCTTTCTTCCCAGCAAGAAACTTCAGTTAAATTGGAGGAATATTAATTCACTTGGACACTTAACTCACATAAATAAAAAATATTAAAAAATATAGGAATTGCAATTAAGATGTTGTATCCTTTTATAAATAGCAATTCGTTACTTACAATTGAAAATATAGTTATTCTCCACAACATGATTTTTCAGGTAATTCTGTTGTACGGTTGTCAAGTATGAGGAGACTTCGCTGCCTGCCATATCAAAAAGCTGAAAGTTTCATAATATAATTTATTAAACAACTTTAGACTTGCATGAAAGGGCGAATGTTGAATTGAATTCTCAAATGATGAATAGTGATTTTTTCTCTACAGGTACTTTAGAAAATTCTATCATTAACAATTATCTCAGAACAGACAGGGATATCAGTAAATTGGCTCAAAACCCACCAGCATTTATTGTATCTAACAGTGACAAGAGAAAAGAGAAAAGATATGATGGACTTGTTGAAATGCATTCCTCCTAATAAAAATGATTATTTTAAAAATTTAAGGACAAGTCGACATAACGAAAGCTCCAATACATCAAGAAAACATCATTTACATTACTGATGAATCAATTTAAACTAAGTAATAATACTCTTCGTATATGTAACAGAACAGTTGTTACCCATTTTGCAAAAAAATTTAATAAAAAACGCATTTTTTCTTGTTACAAAAACACGAATTTAATGCTGAATCTGAGTTTTTTACTTGCCAAATCGAATTCCCTAATCATGTAAAAGCTGTACTAATTATAATGATATATTCCATCTTTTACTTTCAGTATGCCGTTAGAAAAAGTATACATCTGCAGTAATACAGTCTCTGCCGTTTTTTTGAATTTATAATTTAACAGGAATTTTAAAAAACCAAAATATACTATTTTTTCATTTTTCTCAACTGTTTTATGGATTTAATCGATTTTATTGATTTCTTTCTTTCTTTCTTTATGTTATACCAATGCGCAGCCAGACTCGTTAGTTCAGCCAAAACTTCGCGGATACTTCGGATTTGTGTGATCCAATTATTTATTACGATCCTAGATTTCGAAGCTTGAAGTTTGTCAATTATCTTCATGTAAAGACTTTCGCCATTATGCGTACTTCTTGTCAGGTGAACCTGTTGACATTCATAAAATTTTCATTTTTAACATTGTCATTTTGCTTTATATAATCATAAATCATATAATGCGATGCATATGTTAAAGCTCACTAACCGCCTGTCATGTATAACTTACCTTAAAACTTAATCTACATTTTTATGTCACAAAACATTGCGGAGTTTTAGCGTCATATAATCTACCCCACGCTAACTCTATGTGTGACATCGTCAGCACAGTTTCTTTGGTGGCAAACGAGAAAGCCTAAGAGTAACTAGGTCATATAAAAAGTCTCCGCGGTTTTTTGGTGCATTTTTTAAAAAAAAACTTTCTCTATTCAAAATCAGTTTCAACCAAGTACATTTTGGCCATTATTATCTCTGACTTTTTGCCATTTTTCGGCTAGCTTAATAATTCTATCGGTTAAGAACTTGGCCAAGTGATTTTCAGCGGCTCTTCGGTCGGCCAATTTTTTACCATCAAGAGAGTTCTGCATCGGGCTATACGGTGGATGCATCAAAACTTCCCAACCAAGCTCCGTCAATTTGTTCAAGGTCATCAACATTGTGTGTGGCCTAGTATTGTTATGATGTAAGACAACGCACTTTATGTTGGCCAATTCTGGTACCATTTTGTTACGTTTGAGCAGAGCTTCTCTGATGGTCATTCGGTCAATTAAATTTCTTTGCGTTAATTCATGTGGAAACCAAACATCGAGCTTCTTTGAGTAGCGTGCTCGATTTCGATGATTCCAAGCTGTCATACGGTTGATGTTTAGTGCTTCCGCTATCTCCAGACAGATTCCGTGGCGGCCCTGCTCCAACAGTTGCAAAATTTCATCGACTTTTTCAGTGACAGGCCGACCAGTGCGAGGTGCATCTTTTACATCGAAATTTCCGGAACGGACTCGAACAAGCCACTGCTGTGTTCGTGTGTTTCCAGTTAATTGTGTTTCCAGATAAATGGACATAAACACCATCTAGTGACAAAAAACCGCGGAGACTTTTTATATGACCAATATTTACATTTTTCGTACAGATGGAGCTAGTACGCCTGATTCGCAATCCGCTTTATTCTAACGGCTTAAGTATTGCCTGAAGGGACAGGTCTTATGACTACTTTGTTCATGCTTCACTAGAGCTTCTTGCATAATATTTAAATGCAAAGAACCCGGTAAACTACCTTTTCACATTCAAGATTAAACTTCGAATTCTCCGGTTATTGTATTGTTTTAGCCTCTGCGCACGTATTCGTATATTATATTGATCTTATACACGTATAAGAGATCTAAGCGCCGTGCATATAAATCCTCTGGAAGTTCTATTGAAAATATATATACTAAATCGATGAGTATAATATGGAAATCTTTCGAAGCGTTACTTTATTTCTCTATCATTTTTCCATCTAAAAAAACAAAAGACATCCTCTGTCAAGGATTTCGTTGTCGACTGCTTAATACTGTCTCAAATATTTTCATATTGTATAATCAGACGTTAGCTAGACTAGTCGGTAGTTGTAGAAGTTTTTCATGTCGATTTTGCCTTTATGTTATAAAGTAAAATAAGGAAGTTTTTTCGTTAGATATACGATCATTAAATTGAACAAAACCACGAGCCATTTAAATCACATTCAATATTGTTTGTTTTCCGCTATCAGCTGTTCATGCTCGTGTGCAATACATTTCTACGACTTTATCTCTTTTGAATTTTGTTTCGTTGTGCCTGTTTTTAAGACGAAGTGGTTATTTTTCTAACTCCAACATTTACCATCGAAGTTGCTTCACATGCCTTTTACACTTAGTTGTTCTCTGTAAAGCACTGCATTAAAATAGATACCATCAACCGAGTTTGTACTCATAGCATGATAATAATTAAATTACATTTAGGCAACTAAGTAATTCTTTTATTTTTATAGTAAGCGTAACATAATCTAAGCTAAAGCCATTTAGACATGTTGCAACATATCCTGTGAAATTGGCACACAAATGCAGTATAGAAAGCTTTTTGTTTTCTGTAACTCAAGTGTTAGTAATGGATAGTGCATGAGTACAAGCTTAATTTAACTCCAATGTTCAACAGATCTTACCAAACGTTGTCTTTATTTATAAAGCTGAGAAACAGAAAATGCTATTGTCAGCAAAGGGATATATTAGATCAAAAGAAGTAGGTAAGGGATTATTATTAAACATTAAATATAATGTCTGAGGCGGAATGGGGTTGATTATCATTTTTCGTTGAGACGTGACATAAATCCATCATTAGACTTTTTGTTCTGTTCTGACATTCTTTCATAAGCTGATAATTTATAAGCATTTTTATGTCTGCATGATTGAAGTAAAAAAAAATTGGTTTTTTTCTTAGGAGCGCCATGGAAACATATAGGTTTATGTATGTAAAAACCTTTGAATATATTTGATTTTATTGTAAGAATCCAATTTTATTCGGAGCGTGTAAAGTTTAGGGTTGTGAATTTGTAGACGCACATCCGCCGGTCTCCTGAGTTGCTGTGCAAACAAAAATTGTATTTACGAGAGAAATTTCTTGTCACTGCACTAAAGATTCCGTTTTTTAACAGCCCTTGACTTCAATGCAAATCCTTTTTGATTTGGATAGTTTTAAAAGTTGATTACCGTTTTTTTTTTCAAATCTTTATCGCTTAGACTGTTGTCATAAAAAAAGCCCTTTCGGTTTGAATCTTAAAAAGGAAATCAGACAAAATAGAGCTCCTTTGTATCTTAGCTGATGATGTGATGATGTGCTCACTTTTCCGTTTCATGTTTTTTTTTTTTTTTTTTTTTGGTATGAATAGATTTAAGAATGACTTCTAGAACTTCTCAAAAAAAAATAATCGCCTTATCCGATTTTTGCTACCAAGGTAACGGCATTCATTTGCCTTTTTCATCCAGATATCAGACAAAATGAGCGAGAAAGTCTGTATATGAGCGAGACTGTAAAAGTACAATCATCTCTAGTTGGAATGTCTCTTCATAACCATTGATTTCCATCCATCGTCATCAAAGGAATGTGCTTCTCAGCACCTAAAGTCATTTTTATTTCTAAACGGTGACTTAAATAGCATTTTCAATCTTCTCTGTTAGACGTAGTAAACTGAAAATAAACCTTTCTGTTTTATTGATGCTCAAGTATTCAAGTCCTAACTTTCCACCATTCTCCCCATTGTTTCAAGTAATTCAATTGAACCCGCAGCTGTTGCAGCCACAAAAGTCATATAAATTGAAAGACTAAGTATTAGTGTATCATACAACTCGGCAGCAGTTTAAGAGGAGACCCGATGTAATCTTAAGAAACCGCACATGGCATAAAATGCAGAACAAAAAGCAATTCGTTCTCTGTCATATGCTTGTAACGAGATATGCTATAACTCTATACTTTCCAGACCTATAAATGTGGTTGTAATAAAGACAAACTTCTATAATTTTTTTTTTCTGTAAATTTTCAGGTTAAGTCTATTTAAATAAATGCAAACATTTTTAACTTCTCCATTGAAAGACAAAGCCCATTTAACCTTTTTAAGTTATTCCAAAACTATCGTCCATGTGGGGAAAAATGTCCTTTACTACTCCTCTTCGCATCTGAGGAAATTGGAAATTATCAGGTAATAACCAGGTTTGAATTAAAACATTTTTTTTTTCTTCAGATTATAGGTAAGGCTTATTAATCTTTCCGTACAATATAACCTCGAAAATAAGTTTAAAGTTTTTCGTCATCCGCAAGGACGCTGGCTTCAATTAACTAATTTGTTGTGGATCCATTTGACTTATGAGTACAGTCACTTAGAAGTAGAATGGACCACAGAATTTTGCACCGGCTAGAGTATTGATAAGATTAAGTTAGATACAAAATTCACAAAGACAAGTGTCAATGCAAAAACGATGTGCAATATGATTGATACTTTTTTCCTAGTTGTATACAAACCTTGAATCAGTTATGAAACAACGCATCTCGATATACTCGTAAAGATGCATCATATAATATTAAAGAGCTACAATCGTAATTGGCAAGGTCCTTATGCAACTAAGACAAAACTTTATGATCCCTTTATGAGACAATATTGCTTTAATGTCAAAATTCTTTTCACCAAGAAGATTGGGACATCTCATAATAGACAATAATTATCACCACACTACTTTTTTCTAAGACAAGCCGAATATTTCATGAATAACTAACTAACACCACTTTGCTCTGCTTGAAATAAAATTCTTTGCAATGATCAATTTAACCACTCTGTCAGAGCATCCTTTTTAGAATAGTAGAAAATGACTTGGCCTTGCCTTCAAGAGATTAATCGTCTACTCTTCAACTATAAAAAAAAAATACTTTTATCTCCATCTGAAACCATCCATTCAAATGTATTAATTTTATTGTCACATACGTTTTGGGTTTGGCAACTATTTGGGTTTATAGCTAAGTGGAGACAATTATGCGGGGATAATTTAAAAAAACTAAGCTAGATTCCGCACAAACAGAATAATGGGGAGTTAGAATATCCTGCATATGCTTGGTTTTAGAAATTTATGATTTCCTAGATTTATGATTTATATTAAGTAAACAGCTAAGTATTAAGCGGGATCTCGGCCTTTTGTGGTAATGAATACATCTCCAGATCTTCAAGGGACGTGAAGAGGATGAACCGCCCAGTAGTTATAGTTTCCACTCCGTCGGATATCTTCCATTCCTGGACCAATAGGCAGTGTCAGAAAACTATATGGATATGGAGAGCTCGGCAGGGCATTCCATAAGCGAGTTGTAGGAACGAATCACGATATTTCAAAGTATGTTCGAAAGTGGGCTTGAGACGGGAGACGGGTGTTACGGTTGAAGGTTTGAAGGGGCGGAATGCTACTGGCAATCTCAATGGAGTAATAGTGGTGGAAAAAGTGATAAAACAAAGTAAGACAGGAGACATTTCGTCAGTGTTCGAGGTTATCAAAATACTGGGTAATATAAGCATCACCTATGAGTTTTGAATCCTATCTAGCAGGTGCAGGAAGGTTTTAGGAGCACCTGACTAGATATGGGCACTATACTCCAATTTCGGGAGGGTTTTTCTTATATTATATTGAGGCCAGATCAGAGGGGAAGAAATATTTCTTACACCGCTTGAGGAAACCTAGATATTTCGCAGTATTTTTGGTGATATCGAATCATATTTGGTCATTCCGACGTAGGTTATCATTGACACACATACCGAGAATGAAAAGTTTTTCGGTTTCTACGATGTCTGGATTTCGCTTGGAAACATCAAATTCCACTCTGTTGATTGCTCCCCAATTGGTGATGCTGTTTATATCGGAATCTGGTGAGCTTAGCATACTCTGCCGTTCTCGTTCTACAACCAACGAACATGGACATGATTCCGGAAACAAATATGAAAAGCAGAGACTTCTGTCATCAGCAAAGGAATTGGAATAAGAAGTAGCAGACAAGAGGTCATTAAAAAAGATTTAAAAATGTGTCGAAGACAGAATGGATCCCTGAGGCATACCAGCATTTATTTTGTGGATATCAGAATTGAAACGATCCAAGACAACTTGAATTGAACGTTTCGAACGGTAGTTTCCAAGCCATTGAAGGAGATATTCATTGATAGTAAATGCACGCACACACAAAATGCCTTGGTGCCAAATTCTGTTGAATGCCTTGAAAATATCAAGTGCAACTATCTTGATTAGGTTCCACTTTTCGATGAAACATGCCCTCAAATCAATAGTGCACCTCTTGCCATGAAAAGCATACTGCCGGTCATTGAGAAGTTTTCGTATTTCAAGGTATTTCATGTTCTTTGAAAGAAAATTTGCCCTTTTTAGGGATGGGCTGGACAAATGCTGCCTTTGATCTTCTATGAAAGTATCCTAAAAGGTAGGATCAATGGAAAAACGTACGCAGTGGTTTTGCCAGCTTGGAAGAAGAGCTATTCAGAAAATAACGAGATATACTATCTGGACCAAAGGGTTTGTGTATGTTAAGATCTTTACGTACTCTAGCTATTTCATGAGTGCGAATGTGAATTCGTGCCAATAAAGATTCGAAGCACTCAAATGTAGGCGGGCCCAAAGTAAAGTAAGACCTAGAAGTGTAGAGCTGGCCACAAGGTGTGCAGCAAGCGGAATGGCTTTGTAGATAAACCTGATAGCTGGAATGTCATTCTAAATGAGCGTTGGTATGGAAGATGACCAATAATTTTCCCTACCTTTGGAGCAATATATTATTTTTTGCCTCAACAAACAAACTAAAAACAACCTTTTAATTTGTCCGAATTTATTCTTTATACTGATTCATTCATGGAAGTCGAGGAAATAGTACTGCACCAGAACTCTTTGCTTAAAGAAGTGTATTCTATTAGTAGATGTCCAAGCTCGTCTTTAATAATTTTCTGCGATTGAATCCATTGCATTGAACTTCTTCTATTCCTTGTCGTCTGCTTATATAATGTGAGAGTATCTATCGTAATTCTAGATGCAATTCATCTACTGCTATCACACTTCGTCTTGTTACCACTGTTTTCGAGTCAGACGCGCCTTATCGTTTCCGCTATTTGAAAGGTCTACATTTGCTTTTGAGCGTCATTTTCACCTTACTATTCCATTAACTTATTTCTTAATTATGAAGAGCCGGCAATTTAAATTACTGTTCAGTATTCTTGCACTATTCCAAAATGTTTCTTTAAAGCTTTTCCATATATCTTGCGTACTTAGCTCTTTTCTTTGGTTTATAGCCTTCTGGAGCCATTTTCGCAAATTTATCAATCAGAGATTTTCTGGTTTCCGTTGATTTGTTCTCTTTTTTTTCCACAAAAAAAAACTTTTGGTGAAAGTCAGTACTGACTTGCTTCGCGCTTAATCACTTTAGATTTGTTTTCCTTGCCGAGTTAATCCAGCATAGATGGCAATACGTTTAAGTTTTGTCTTCACCTCTACAGAATGTAACCAACCAATTCTTGTGCATAGTAAGTACCTTATTTAAAATAGTAAAACCATGCATAGTATATTCTTATGAATTTTAGGTTCCGAAATGGTTACAGTCTTTTCAGTTTTTGTATTCGCAGTTCGATTCTCCTACATTAACCTGCACCTGCACCGATGAACATTTTTTTTCTGATTTGATATCGTTAGTAAAAGTTGATCTAAGCAGTGTGGTCACCACCTCAAATATTGAAAGTTTTATGTTCTGTTATCAGATTTCTTGCCAATAGTTGGTCGTTAATGTAAGCGTTTTAGAAGCTAAGATTTTGTCTAAAATTTCAGCTGACAAGACGATGGCAACTGTTTCTATTTTGTTTTGTTCCGTAGTTTTACAAGATTTTCGTTCACGATTATGCTGCCGTTCCAGTGTTACGTTCGTAGTTTATTCCTTGAAATCAGAAGGTCAATACGATTGCTCCCAGAAATCGTAGAGCTCTAAATTAAATATTTTTATTCGCCCGCTTGCGAAAAAGTGCATTCATATATTACACACATGCACATTTTCATAGCGCCGTAGTTTCGTATTGGAAAGAGCCTGAAAGAAGCGTCTTTCAACAATAAGTGTAAAAGACTTCTTTTTAGCTAAAACATCCGCAGGACATTTTTCAAAGTTGGTACTTAAAATAACTTATAGAATTATCCATTACTTCAAGAGACGCCAAGCCAATTAAAAAAAAAAAATGGAAAATCATTTAATAGGAATAGCTTTTCTTTAAATGCATTTGGAAAAGTAATTTATTCGAATTATGTAATGGAACTGTAAAAAAAACCATGTAGCAATACCAGTCTTAATATTTTCCATTTTCGAAGCTACAATATTTACCAGATATGCACCCAACCAAAGTCTGTTCTTATACCAATTTCCTTCAACGTTCAATGGCGTTCAAAAAATGGTTACGTTCAGAAGAAAATATCTTAGTTCCCAATTTTCTTCTTGAATCAGTAAATGAGGTTTTCCAGCAACATCATGACCCCAATATCTGAAAGTAATGTAATGAATACATTAACAAAGACATCCCTCACTAATGCTGCACTTTGAGTTTGATTTAAATAAAAAAGGAGTATATTCACAAACTGCAGTCAATATAGTTCATTATTGAATTTGAAAATAATATAATTGCAAACCAAGATTCTTACGTATATATGAATAATACGGATCTTGATTCAACATTTCGAAATGATTTAATTAGATTTATTTGAACATCGTTATTTGAATTTTATACATTTTGAATTATGAATTCATGCAAATTAATTATTTAAAGGAAATTAATTTGGGAGTATAGAATTAATTTATGATGCCAATTGGCGCCCAGAATAAATGGTTTATAAAATATGTAGAATATTGAAAAATTATTTATTTCAAAGCCAGGATTAAAATTAATTACAATGTACTTTCTTTTGAATTTAATGTTATAATTCAATCTAACATTTTTGTGGTATATAGCAATATATTTACTATCTATTAGTTAATACTTTATCGTATGTAAAATTCATAAAAGGGATTTGTTTATTAGATTTGAATTGAGTTTTCATAAAATAATATTTCGTAATTTTTTTTTTAATCAAGTTTAATAAAGAGCAAATATATACACGTAAATATTATATTATAGACAAATAAATTACGTCTATTGAGTTCCATTGAATATTAAGTAATCTTTTAAGAAGATCTTATTAGTTATTTTCTACATCTGGTTGTTGATATTTGGTCCCCAATTAGCTGGATGAATGGATTCTTTGTTTTATACAATATTGTGAAAAAAGAATGGAAACATGTAGTATTTTATAAAAGCAACGTTTTTTTTTTTAAATAAATCCACATGTTTTTATTAATATTTGGTGCCTTCTGCTCTGCCTTTAGAATTATTTTGCAACTTTTTTCACAAAATCAGAATTGGATGTCTTAGTAACAGCAGTATGACATTATTTTTTTTTTGGCTAAAGATTGTCTTATGACAAGTTCTCATGCGTTTTCTATAGGAAAAAGATATGGTGTTTGATATAAGATATTCAGTTTTTTTGTGGTGGAACCAATCTCGAAAAGTAAAAGAATTAGATCGTTATCCTGATGAAAAATTCACCTAATTTAATATTTTCTTCAGTGTGTAGAAAATAAGTGTTTACAACATTTGCCATTAAAGATACGGATACTTTATTCCATCTTTTCTAACAACTCGAAGTCGTAAAAATGTTCAGGCCGCCGTGACTACACTTCTACCATATATAGTGGTTGGCAATGCATTATACCATATATTCCACCATTTGGTTTTCTCACTTATCACCCCACAAAACCGTATTCTATTTCCTAGGAGTCGAAACATGTTTCAAAACTTTTTGCCGACACTGAATATTTCATTTTACTCACTCAAGGGTAGCTTTTATACTGATTGTTCTATTTGTCGTTTCTGCTAGTAATCTGACCCGTAGGAAGAAATTTTTATTATTATTGAGACTAAGTTTCCTTATTAAAAGAATTATGCTGAAGTAAAAGCAAAACAACCTTCGTCACTCAAAGGTTGTTACCAGTCAACACATGCGGCACTTCATATAACGACGGGACATGGTTTTGTTTTAAAAACCCAGTACAATGAAAAACCCTTATTGGCGAACTCAGAATCAAAACTATTTAACACCAACTGGGAGCCATTATTTTAGAAAAGTTTCTTTAAATCATTCTTTCTTTTTAATTTTAACTACTCCAAAATATACCCCTTAGTTTTAGCTTATCTGGCATACAATACAACCTTAGGAACATTTAAAGCATACGACTTGAGGTATTCTTTGAAAACATTTTTTTTGACCATACATATCTTCTTTTTGATCTAAGCGAGAACACTTTTGATTAGCCTGATTTTATAAATTTGGAAGAAATACAGGGATAACATTGAAGACTATATCTCTTATGAAAGACGAAGGCTTTGCTCGAATCACTCGACATACATACAATAACTCTTTTGGCAGACAGTAAATCTTTTTCTAATATCGTCTTTAGAAGTAAGTCGAAACCACATTCAGGTGGACTTCTTTTTAACAGAGCTAAGATTTTTTTAAGCCTATATCTGGTTGTCCTATAAAGTAGTCTTCGAAAACTGCAAAATTGTACGAAATTCAAAGAAGTATTCTCTGCTCTCCATGCCTAATAAAAAGATTAACTTAAATCCAAATAAAAGCCATAGAATAAACCAACGAAGCATGAATCTCCAGTAGTGATTTTGTCATCTCTTAGACAGCACGAGAGCTCGTACCCTCTTCGGACTCACTAAAGAAGAAATCCGTACCGCCGAGGGAATTCTAACTACCAACTGCCTCATGGAAAGGATTACCAGAAGAATAGGAGCCTTTTATCAAGACTATTGCAGAATATGTATAAATTAAAAGAAAACAGAGACTTTTACACCCTTGCTGTGCCATTGCCCAAACCTGCCAAACTCATTGGCAGGATAGATCTCGTTAGCTTTGTTAGAAGCTTTGACTGATTTTCAGTTAATACAAATATACTACTACTAATAATACTAATAATAAGAACATAATACTCAAACGGTGAATGCTTCTCCTTTAGTGATAAACACATAGCTTATTACCTAAAATATCCACCTAACCTAATCCAATAATTTTTCTGCATATTTAGATATATTCAACTCAGATGGCTGTCAGATGAATGTCAGTATCGAAAGAATTGTTTTCTCGCTGAAGTTTTTTTTTCTTTTTAACATAATTTGGTGTTGTTGGACCAGTTCCAACTTTCCTTTCTTTCACATAGCCCTTCCTTAGCTTGAAATCATCTTGAGTAGCAGTCTAGGTAAACTTGTTTATTTATTAAAATTATTGGCTGTCAATATGTTGCCCACACGAGAGCAGATAGAAGTACTTTTGTTCATTCCAACCACTGAGGACTCATAAGTTTCTCATAATTTCTTTCTTAAACCCTAAAAACATTGATCACCACCCACATGCGACTCACAATTGAATAGAAACCAGGATTATAATCGATGTTGTGCTTTTTTTACTAGGAATATTATATACTCGTCTTCTTAAGACGACCTTCATGTCTAATGTCAAAGCAACCCTAATATCGAGAAGTAGAAATGCCTTTTGACGTGTAAATTAATTAGTTGCTTACAAGAAATAAATAAATAAATAAAGACAGGCATGTGATACATGTTGAAATATGATGTCCACTCTCCCTTTCTATGAAGTTTTGAAACCTTAAAGTGGAGGCGACGCAAATGTATGTTCAGCGAAAGCTAAGCTGCGTTACTGAACCCATTTATAACTTCCAAGCTAGTTCACTGAGTGCAGCCGAAAGGCTAAATTTGTTGAATCTTGTCTGGGTCGTTGAACTTTCTAGATAAGGCATAGAGGCAAATTTTTCAGGACCCAAATATGTATTAGGTCTGCCTTCGTTCCATTCCACATTCCACTACTGCAGATAGTAGGACTCTGCAGGTAGCTGACATACCGGCCTTCCTGGTCTTCCTCAGGATCGATCCATGAAGAATCTCTGTCTGAGATATTGCACATCTTCCATCCTCTGTTATCTCGGGCACACTTCTTCCAATTATGCAGACCAAGTGCTCTGGCATCCGCGATGGCTTTGTCTTTATAACGGAGGTTTGACTTTCCTTGTCGTCTCCATCTAGGGGGCTGGGAATCGAATATCTTCGTAGCTGGAGCATTATTGTCTATTTGCTTGATGTGATTTAGCCAATTCAGTCGCTTTTTGGCCTACATTAACATATTGATACAGCTCATAGAGTTCGCGGTCGTATCATCTTCTTCATTCGCCATTCTCGCACACAGGACCAAAAATCCGACGAAGGAGCTTATCGTCCATCACACTGCGCCATACAGTAGAACAGCCAGGATAAGAGTTTTGTAACGTATACTTTTTGTCCTTCGAGTTAGGAATTGAACCTAATTGCTTTGCTAGACCGAAGTAGTAACGGTTTCCTAGGGTAATTATTCGTCGGATTTGCACAAGGTCATCATTCGTGGAGTTTACGTTTACTCCGAGGTAGGTAGAACTCCTTAACTACCCCAAAATTGTTGCTAAATAACACATGGGCTGCCGTTTCTAAGACAGGGCACCACTTGAATTAAATTCATACCATTGAAGGTTAGTACCAACCTTCAAAAGTATAAATTTGACAGCGGTCGAACGATAAGTTCTCGAGATATAGCGTTGTGAGTGAAGTAACTTTTGTAATTGTGAAAAAAAATGGATTCAAAGCAATTTCGTGTGTTGATTTATCATTGCTTTTTGATGGGAAAAAATGCAGCCGATGCAAAGGAATGGCTTGATAAGTGTTACCCGGACACCAGTAAAACGAACCATTCGCAAGTGGATTGAAAAATTTAAAAGTGGTCATACAAGCACCCAAGATGATGAACGCAGAGGACGTCCAAAAGAGGTTGTTTCAGATAAAAACATCAAAAAAGTCCACAAAATGATTACGAATGACCATAAAGTGAAGTTGATCGAAATAGTTGAGGCTCTGAAGATATCAAAAAAGCGTGTTGGATATATCATACACGAATATTTGGACATGCGAAAGCTCTGTTCAAAGTGGCCGCCGCGTTTGCTCACAGTCGACCAAAAACAACAACGTGCTGATGATTCAGAGGATTGTTTAAAGCTGTTCAACCGCAATAAAGCCGTATTTTTGCGTCGTTATGTAACAATAGATGAAACTTGGTTCCATTACTTCACACCAGAGTCAAGTCGCCGGTCAACTGAGTGGCGAGCAGGCGACGAACCTAGTCCAAAACGACCAAAAACACAACAGTCGTCTGACAAGGTTATGGCATCCGTATTTTGGGATACACATGGAATAATTTCCATCAACTATCTCGAAAAGGGGCAGACAGCGACTATTACATTGCGTTGTTGGGGCGTTTGAAGGACGAAATCGCAGAAAAATGGCCGCATTTGAAGAAAAAGGAAGTGCTCTTTCATCAAGACAATGCACCGTGTCACAAGGCGATGAAAACGATGGCAAAATTGAATGAATTCGGCTACGAATTACTTCCCCACCCACCGTTTTCTCCAGATTTGACCACCAGCGACTACTTCCTCTTCGCAGACCTTAAAAGAATGCTCGCCGGAAAGAGATTTAAGACCGATGAAGAAGTAATCGCCGAAACAGAGGCCTATTTTGAGGCTCAACCGAAATCGTACTACAAAACTGGTATCGAAAGATTGAAAAATCGTTTCAATCAGTGTATCGCACTCGAAGGCAACTACATTGATAAATAAAGTTGAATTTTGCAAAAATTTTGTGTTTTACTATAAAACGGCACTGACTTTTCAGCCAATGTGTTATAGTGACGTTTTGTCCTAGGCGGTGGACAGATGCTGGTTTGTTTGTTGATAGCATGTACTCAGCCTTGTCATCAAGGCCAACAAATTTCGCCTGTTCGTTGAAAGCGTCTGAGCTGAGAACGACCGTTGATGTCAATATCGTCTGCATATTCCAGGAGCTGGAATTATCTATTGAAGATAGTGCCCTCCGTGTTGACACGAGAACCAGATTTAAAAAGTCAGGATCCTTGCCGAAATCCGGTACACTTTTGATATAGTTCGGTCGAGCTTCTTCTAAATTGCACATCGCAGCGGATGTTTTCTAGCGTTACGCGACACATCTGGATCAGGTTTTCCGCAATCCCGACCATCGCTATATAGAGCCCCTGCCGATGAATACTATCATATCCGGCTTTGCCAATATATGGCAAGTCTCAATCTGAAATTCGTTGGTCTGTAGTTGGTCTATATGAGTGTGAAAATTTGGTCTATAGACGATCTGCCGATTAGTGTGTTGCAGAACGGTTTGAGATATTCATTCAGTCTGTAGATAGGATCTTACATGCGACATTAAGCAGTGATATGCTTTGATCCTTGTTATATACCAATATATGTATATAATTGTGTAATGTCTATGTGTGTTTATGTGTGTATTGTGTATGTAGGATTAGGTAGATTAAGGTTTATTTTAAGTTAGATATTAAGTTTTTATAAAAAATAAAAAATTACATCCATAGGCTAAGTTTTTTGTTAAATATTTTTTCTTAGCCCTAAGTATACAAAATAAAAATTTTTAAATAAAATGTAAATGAAGTCGAAAGACATAGATATAAGAATTTAGATTAGCTTAGAGTGCCTGTGTGGGGCCAGTAGGTTAGTATAAGATTGTTGTAAGCTAGCATTTAAGCATTTTTTGTTAGTATGTAAGAGTTAGAGTTTAAGAAAATAAAATGCATTTAAAACTAAACTAAACTAACTGCTTTGATCCTTGCAAAAAATAGGATCGCCTTTTTTGTAGATGGAGCATCTGGAGCTAATAAATCGGTCATGTATGCGCCTTACCAAAGCATCGCTATCGTATTTAAAGAGCTTCGATGGTAGGCCAACATAGGCTGCCGCCTTGTTAAGTGGTGGATCTGGTTCCTAATTGACTGGATGTTTTTATATATAGTTTAGCAGTGTTTTAACCATCCATAAAAAAGCAAACTATAGTTACTATGTAGTTACTATGCATTAACTATGCTTTAAAATCTACCACCGTCGTTGCCGCAGATACTTATCTTAACCTTTTGCATTACACATTTATTTATTTACAAAATTCTTACACAATCAAGATTGGATGCTTTTAGATTGCAGGGCAAAAATTCACAGCAAAGAAAATAAAAAAAAAAAAAATAAAATAAAAATAACTATGCTAGGAAACTTTTATCGAAAAATAAAAAGAAAAAAGGAGAAAAAATGGTTAATGAGAAAAATAGAAAAGAACTAAGATAGTTTAGGAAAAATAGATGGGGAAAAGGACATAAATGTATTTTCCATTTTCCATCAGTAAGTTTATGCAAAGTATTTAAAAACCTCATTTGTAAACATGTTTGTGTTTCTAGATTGTTTCATAGCAGTAAGACACTTATAGCTACTTAAAATTATGTGCATAGTTCTTTGGTTACTCGCAAATTTTATCATTTCAAATAAATTGTCTGGGTTCTTTAGATGTTATGATTTTATGTCGTAATAGTGTGGTTCCATGATTCAATAGGGCTATTAAGGAGCAGCCGGCAATTCTTTTAATTAGGTACGTAATGTGCACTGACCGTTTGATGTCAAAGATATACACATTTTACGCAACTACGAGTGTTATATGTCAGAGTTAGTTTTCTTTTCGAAATAAAACAGTATCGTCAGAATAAGAATAAGGAACTTAACCAATTTTACCTTAACGGCTATCGGAAGGCACTTTTGATATAATTTTGTTTATGAGTAAATTCCAAGTAAAGGTGCTACATATACTACGAGATTTTTTATGTTATCAACAAAATTTATAGGACTTTGGTTAAGAAATATTGGGACGAAATCTTCAGTTTGTCTACCTCTATTAAAGAGCATAGATTTTGACTTAATTAAGTTGAGACTAAGCTAATTTCTTTGACCAAGCATGAATTCACTAAAGATCGTCATTAATATTGATTAACGCCTACGGGAATATGTAATATTTTTGTTCATCATCGGCATATATATAATGCGCGGAGGTCGTGAGACATTCGGATGTATCATTTATACAAAAAGGAGAGGGCTTAGTTGGGAACGTTGGGGAATACTCAGGGGGACTTGAAGATTTTAGGAGCGTTTATCTAACAATAGTATGAAATAGAGTGAAACTCTATATATCACAATCTATCATTTATCTAACAATAGTATGATGCATATTGTAAACGGCAAGTAAAGTATGAAGCTATTAACTTGCACGAGGAGCTTTAAAACTGTTTATGCAATTTATGCCTTTGAGAAGTCTGAAAATAGAGTGAAACTCTATATATCACAATCTATCATTTATCTAACAATAGTATGATGCATATTGTAAGCGGCAAGTTAAGTATTAAGCTATTAACTTGCACGAGGAGCTTTAAAACTGTTTATGCAATTTATGCCTTTGAGAAGTCTAAAAATAGAGTGAAACTCTATATATCACAATCTAGATCGGCACGTATATCTTCGCACACTTTAAGTCACGTGGTAGTGTATTGTATTGCCCATCGCTAGCTTCAACATTTTTTCCATCTCTCTGGCAGAGCTCTAATACCGTTACAGTAAAAGTGTTTATTTTTTGACGCTATCCATGAATCAACCCAGCCATCAAACGGAACAAGTATTAATCGGACTGCTCAATATCTGAAAAATATGGTGAGTGGGGTAGGACATCCCATTTGAGCGTATTTAAGAAGGTATTAACGGGTTTGGCAACGTGAGGTCTAGTATAGCTGTAGAATAACTGCCTCTGCTCGTAATGTGGCCGTTTTTCGCTCCATGCTCGTGCTTGTCTCAAAGTCGATAACGTTCTCCAGTGAAGGTTTGGTTTTAAAAGTTAAAAATAAAAAACACCGATCTGATCCTACCAAATGCACATCATAACTTTCGCAGCTAGAATTTTCACCAATGTGACAAAACAGTTTGTTTATCATATGTCTAAGCTTGGTTCATGACATTTTGGATATGTTAAATAGACGCGTAATTACTGTTGGAGTTATCTATTGACAAAAGATTACTTAGTTGCTTACCTTATATTTTATATGAATATGAGTTATATGAGGAAACAAAGCGACAAGAAGAGTTTATATTAAAGTCGGGTATACATCATTCGAATCAACAGCTTTTAATTTGATTTTTTAAATTATTTGATCTACAGATATATTATCAATTCCAGTGGGTGAATAAGTACCTTCTTGTTGGTCGTCTAAGAAAGCAGAGATGCCCTGGGAAATAAAAGTGTTTTGATTGTTTTGAACAAACTTCTTATTTAGTTCATTGTGTTCGGTGTAAATGGGAAGTGGATTTTTCCCGAACTTTAGCTTGATTTCGCGAATATTTCTCCAGAATGTCACTCGTTGAATTTATTCTGGTAAAAGGTCTTTTTGTTTGATCTTTTAAGAAAAGAATCCGCATCTCGAAAGCCGGCGTTTTCTTTACAAATAGCTGAAGACTTGTGTTTATTATACCAAGAGTAAAGGAGATTGCTCTGTTTTATAGGACTGAAAACCTCTGAAGTCAACAAGGTACATGTTTATTAAATAAAAAACCGATATTATTTTGAAGATATTCTACCGGATATTGTCATTGCTTATAGCATATATCTACGACCAGTCCAATCTTCGGCTATCGTAAAAAATAGCCTCTCAGTTGATTTTATTGCGTTTTTTTTTTACACACGTAGGAAAAGTGGTAATTTTTAGCATACCAAAAGGTCAGAGCTCATATTGGTACTTGATGAAAAACGGATTAAGGAATTTACCCAACGTAATATAAATACGTATAGAAAAAGAAATGAGATCTATGTATTTTTATTTCCTTCATGGTTGTTGCGATTATGGTTGCATACGTTTCGAATTGGAAGACAGACTCAAGTTTTCCTAACAAAGACACCAGCGCCGCATCCTATTTCGGTTTTGGGCTCAACCTTAAAGACATAACAACGTTCGCTACTTGGTTCTGATTTTATCTAGAAACCTTCCTGAGCACATCATTTCATATTTTCACAGCATCAGATGTCCTGGTGCCCTTGCATCAAATAGCATATTAAGAAGATCAGGGTCAAAGACATTCGAGGGGCAAGGTCATAAAAATTGCGTGCATGTTGTACTAAATGCCACTTGTTTTTAAAGTGCTGCCCTTGTTATGAATACCAAAGGAAAATAGTTCATCAGTGCCTGGAAAACAGGCTTGTTAGAAAAATTCTCTATGAAGCCGAGACGGACCGTTCTTTGGGTCCAGATAAAATATTTTCTTGAAAGTTTCTTGAAAGTGTTACCTCCAAAAACGCTGACTTCAAAAACTTCCCTTATGTCTTCGAGGTTCATTCCACAGATGTTTCTTATCGAAGGTACCCAAAGATTTAGTTTTAATGAAAAACGAACACTAAATAAGTCAGATCAGTCAAATTTCTCCTTTTCGTAAAGATAACAACCTCAGCATTGAGGTGCTCCAATTGTAGATCACGTCTAGGACTAACTGATGCTTATACAATAGTAGACAATCGCCAGACTTGATGTAATAGTCAATGCATTATGATACACTGTAACAGTGGAGACAGGACGCCATTTTTTTGACAACCTCTGTTTGTCCCCGTCATCAGATGTTGTGTGCAGTCAGCATTCGCATCCAGTCTCAATTTCATCAGTATTGCTCTTATCCTTAAATCAAGTGCCAAGTTACCTTCGTCGAGAGGACTCTTGCTGCCTTTAAAATTGTTCAGCCCTTTCTTCTTGTCGAGTAAGCCTTTAATTCAGCTCATCAGTTAGCCGAATCGAGTGGCCATGTAGTAGGCTCCCCCACGTTTATAGAGATGCTGCATCTTAGGTACAAAATGCATGCTCAACCTTATAGTCTTATAGTCTTATAGTTCTGAAGCTTGAAGGAATAAGTATAAGGTCTACATCAGCTGTTCGCTCAGGTTTTGGTATGCATGGCAGTGCCAGGCTAGATTATGATGATTTTCTTCAGGGTTGCCAACAGATGGTCTATACTTTTTCTTACTATTAAAGGGCATATGCTATCAGTGCATGGCTTTTTTCGAGAACCTTAGAGGATGTGCCTTAATTTTGCTTAATAAGAAGTTAAGTAATTTATTCAGTGTGTACGTGATAAGCCATATGCGCTTTTGTACCAGTATAGGAAACAAACTGAAATTTTAATGGTTTTTCATTAATTCGGGCGTGCATACTATCAAAAAAGCTTCCACAACTGGGATGTTTATTTTCGAACACACTGTTCTCATCTTTGTTGGTCTGTGAGTTATCAATAGAGTGAATTGGGTAAGAAATTCGATAAATAGCACGTTTAGATGGCCAATGGTATCTACCGTAAATTTCACGAATCATTTTATAATTTTCGCGAACAGAACTTCGATTTTGGATTTAAATTTCAACGATTTGTTGAAAGGACGAAAATAGATGAAACTTGGGAGCTTAATGTGACAACTTTCATACAAAAGATTTTGTTGCAATTTGTATTCTGTGTCTGAAACTTAAGAAGTTCTCCCTTGAAGGTTCATCGTCGGTTAATTCCTTCTTTAACAAAAAATGATACCCTTATATGCAGCTTTAAAAAAACTGTAGACGACATTTGTTACTCTGAATACGCGTGGTAGAAATAGTTGTTACCGCTGTTTAAAGCAAGCCCAGCCAACGTATTGCAATGTGTTGCAAACTTACTCAGTTTCCCACTAAATCGTCTGCCATTTCATTGAGTTGCGCTTTGTAAAAGCCTGTAGATAACTTTTCTAACCTCCTTGGTCAGAAGCCCGGTTCCACCGCTACTCTTTAAATAAAGAGGTATAATTATACCTGCAACTGTTGGAGTCTCTCTTTATTCCAATTCATATATTCATATAAAAGGGAAAAGTTCCTTTTTCTGCACACCCTACACCCGGCATATAATTCTATATACGCAAGTCCATGAGAATATCTAAATACAGTGTTGGATTTCAGTACACCGAATTATTGAAGTTCTTTCGTTTCTTGTATAAAAAGTGTAGCAAACCCATCAAGATGTAAATATTATGAGCATTGAGCTTATTTTGAATATAAAATGTAATTGTGAACTAGCCTGGAAATTAAATGACGTTGTCAAATAGTGGCTTACTGTGTCGCAAACCAATATCCAAATTCCATTAGCGCAGAACTAAAAGGGACGATCTGAACCAAAAGGTAACCTGATGGTGTAACATCAAATTGTTTGCACTTGAGTAACGAAGGCTGGTCTATTTTTATTTTTTATGTACGAATCGTGGAAGTCTCGTAAAGTAGAATCCGTAGTATGAATACGTACGCACATAGATTTCAAAATGTTTTTGAGCTCTATGAACTTTTCATTGTATCACTCGTAGTTTTTAAGAAAGATTCTTCTTTAAATTTGTTTATGTAGAGTAGATGTAAAAAGCCTATTTAAATGTAAAATTCGACTAAGGTAATTGGGTAAGATAGCTGCCGTTTTCCAAACGATATGTTTTAGATACCACTTTGATTATAAAGTTCAAGGAAATTATTTAGAAAATTAAAAACACAAGTTTATTCATCTAAAACTATATTGTCCCCTTCAAAGTAATCCCCATCAACTGCAATACACTTATGTCAGCGCTTAATCCAATCCTCGAAACATTTTTAATATTCGGTTTTCGGTATGTCCATCAGTGCTTTCTGCCATTACTTCCTCTCGGCTGCTGAAACGTCTTCCCCTCAGTGGTCTTTAAAACCTGATTGAACAGAAAGAAGTCACAGGGAGCTAAATCAGGAGAATTCGGTGGCTGTTGGATGGTATTTGTTGCATTTTTCGTCAAAAAAATTACGAATAATGATGGCACTGTTCAATGGTGCGTTATCACGGTGCAAAATCCACGAATTTTCTGCCCACAATTCTGGTCTATCTCGGTGAATTGCTTCACGCAAACGTCTCATAATGCCCAAATAATGCTCTTTGTTTACTTTCTGGTTTTCTTTCAAAAGTTTATTATGCAATGCACCGTTGTAATCCATTAAAACCATGAGCATTGCCTTCTTTTTTGACATTTGGTGAACGCCATTCACTTGCCTGATGTTTGGATTGCGTATCGTACTCATAAACCCAAGTCTTGTCTCCAGTAATGTTCCTTTTGGTGAATGTGGGATCGGATTCAGCCTCGCAAATCATATCTTTTTCGACGTCTCTTTTTTGCATGAAATTTAGGTCTTTTGGCGCCAACTTTGCTGCTACACGAGGGAAGCCCAAATCATTAACTAAAATATCTTGGACGGATCCATAGGCAATGTTCAAGTCCTCCGCAATCTCTCTGATGGTTAATTTACGGTTATTGACCAATATTTCTTTTACTTCATCAATGTTTTCGTGGGTTTTTGTTGTCGATGGCCTGCCACTGCGTTCATCATCTTCGATTGACTCACTACCACTTTTGAACCGCTCGTGCCACTGGTAAACGACCGTTTTCTTTAGAGAATCCAACGTTCGCGCACCATTAAATCCGTTTTTTATGCAAAATTTAATACAAGTGCGTTGTTGCAAATTTAAATCCATTTCTAAAATTGTAAAAAAATCGCTAACACACACAGAGATAGATGTACTATGGCTACCTTACTTATGCAAAATGTCAAGCTTTGATGCTAAGATTAAGAGGAATGTCAACAACAGATGTACCAACTTAACAAAACAAAAATTCAAATAGAACAATGGGAGCGCCAAATAGTGAATCCACCGGGAACTTTTTGATCAAGATGGTATGTGCACATACTTTCCGAATTAAATACTAGGTGGGGTGAAAAATAACCTACTTGGGAATGAAAAAAAAAAATTGTTTAAATGTTTTTTTTTTATTTTATTCAATATAGTCCCCTTTTAGTCTGATACACTTATTCTAGCGATGATTTCCTCGCGTGAGCTGAATTTTTTATTGATGAGCCATCTTTTGAGGTTTGGAAAGAGATAATAGCCCAAGGGAGCCAAATCGGGTGGATACGGCGGATGCGACAGCAATTGGAGCCGTAAGTCATTGATTTTAGCCATGGTTGCGATGCTCTTGTGCATTCATGTGAGGCCGTTTTGCAGCAATTTCGGCCTTCAATCGTTCAAATAATGACAGTAATACTCGCTGTTGATGGTTTTTCCTTTTTCGAGGCAGTCCACGAAGAGTATGCCATGACAATACCAGAGCACTCATGAGGGCTTCAGTGAATTGCCGAACACTCATTTAGTTCTCTGGTGTTCAACAGTTACCAATCGACGCCAAAAGTCCCCCCAATTCCGCATCAGCAAGTCCAAACACTCTTTCGAAGTGCTCTCGCGTGAGTATGCGCGGCACCCAGCGTCAGGATAACTTTTTCATATGCCGAATATTGCCCAAAATATGGCATGTGCGCTCAGTACTAATCTTTGTGGTATCTGCTAGCTCACGCACCTTCACTTTTCGGTCAGCCAACACCATTTCATGTATTTTTTTTTTTAATTGTCCTCTGTAACCGCATCGGTGGGCCTACCGCTGCGGACTTGATCGGTAGTGAAGTTGCCACGAAACCCTCGAAACCAATATTTGATGGTGTAATCTGACGGAGCATTAGTCCCATAATACTTATCCAACTTTTTTTTTGTTTCCTTCGCCGTTTTGCCCCTCAAAAAATAATGTTTCATGAGAGAACGAAAATCGTTTTTGTCCGTACTCAACATGATGCCAAGCACGACAACACACAACCAACTGTGAAAACAAAACTAAATACAGTGTCGAACTGAATTTTGGGATGTCTGCCTTAATATGACCGGACTTCAAGGCACCATAACCTTTTTTGCAGTAGCAGCGCATTCTGGCGGTCAATGAGGTTACTTTTCACTCCACCTAGTAATGTAAGGGTGTAAAATATAGTTCGAAATGTTCGTATAAAAAATCATCTCTAGCGAAAATAGGGATTCCCATTTTTTTAATTAAAAAGTGAAACTATTTCTTTAATACTCACAGAGGGAAAATTTCAAAAAAGCCTTTGCATTTACAAAAAGGATCTATTTGGTACGAAATTCTGTTAAGAGTGCTTTTTGGTATTTTCGAAGTCGGGTTTTGAGAGTACGCCTTACTTTGAAATGAAGTTGCCTTCGCTCCTGAAGACATGGTCAGTAAACTGCTAGCACAAGCAGTGCTCTTCATTAGCAATTTTTTTCAGAAAATTCCTAGAACCAGGTGTAGACGTATTGTATCTTCGTAAATTTGCATCTTCGTGTATTCATGGTGGTTTTTTACAAGGTAGTACAACCATATGTTGTAGAAATACTGCCTAAAACTTGAAGTTATACAGTCACAGATAGCTGCAGGTCTGGGGAACATTGTTTTTCAAGACATAACGTACAATTTCCCAAAACAACTTTTAGGCCGTAGCGCCAATTTTGTATTCGAGCATGTTTTTTTTTTTTGTCGTTTTGCCATTTCATTCAAATTTCTTAACAAAATTGCGTTATGAATGTTGATTTAACTATGTAAACAGCCGTTAACACTTTCATTCACATCCTCAGTCTGAGATGAGTTCCTACGAGTAGTACGATTAGTTAGATTTTACGTTATCGGTTCGTGATAACATCGTTAACAAAAAATTGAATTCCTAAATGATGCGGTATTTTTTAAAATTTTTGTTTCTAGATAAGTTGTTGAAAGCTGATGTTGCAAATATTTATGGGAAGAATTATTGACAATTTGTTGGTAATATGATTCCAGTTTTTTAATTCAGAGTCCTCTACCTGAAAATTCAGAGAGATCTATCTGATAAGCTGTTTTAACCCTGACCCCCCGATACTGTTGTCTTTTTCAACACATTACTAAGCCATGATCGAATTTCTGAAAGGTCATAAATACATAAACTTGAATATGAAAGTGTTATATAATGACACCGAAATGTAGGTCGAAACAAGTTGTCTAAAATTCAAATATAGAGTTTGCCCTTGGTAAATAATATGCACCATAAAAAATCTTAAAAGCAGTACCTTCTGCGATAATTTACTCAATGTTTGCTTGCACGTTACAGTTGTTGCCCAATAAGTGTCCATATTTCTCAATTTAAGGGATGGCTCAAATCTTCGATGCTCAGAGTATGATTCTTTGCACCATTCTCATTTTTATAGTGTTCGATATTGGGAAACTGACCTCTGCTTGGCTTTTTATATATATTGAAATATTCTTCGATAGAATTAGATTTAGTCTGAACCAACCATTGGGCCGATGAATATTTGAGACTTTGTTTTAAAAAATGTTGCATTATGTAGGCAGACGAATGGTTTGTCAGATGTTCTAACAAGAGACAATCTTGAATCAGCTGGTTATAAAGAAAATTGCAGTAGTTTGAAGGTCGATTGATTAAAAGAAGACGTGATACAACATGGGTAGACTATCATGCTCTACATTAGTTGTCAACTCATTTACGTGGGAACTCACACTCGGGATTAAATTATGGTTAATAATCCCCATTCTCGATCTCTTGACCATCCTTCGAAAACTTCTTTCAGATCAGTACCAATTCTAAGTCAGCGTGTTGGCTACACTTTCCGTTTGGTCAAGGGTGAGGCCTACCTTAAACTTTTCGCTAATCTAAGCGTCATAGCACCTTGTAGTATTTGATGTATTTTGGATTTTCCCAACGATAGTCGTAAAACTCTCGGTGCCACTTTAGTTTTAAGCCACAGGCACCATGACGACCTCACCTTTTCAAATCAGGTGGAAGCGAACCGAACCAGGGGCTCCTGCTTCGGAGTGAGCAGTGAGACTGTTATAGATTCCTTGGATCGACTCCTCACTTGGCGTTCAAAAATGTCGTCGGTCAAACCCCATTCTTGATGTTTTTTGCACAAGACCAGCTTCGCTCGACCTCCGTTTATTATCAGACGTATTCTGTGTATTAAAGGCCCATCATGCTCTATACTAAGTTGTATCCGTTAATGAGTGGCTCTTAGCCTACGAGCAGCATTTGCTGCAAGCTAGATGGGAGGCAGGATTTGTAAGAGCGCCATCCTAATTCGTTGAGAATCTCTATGAAAGCAGCATCTTGAGTTTTTTTCTACCAATTAATACTAAACCTCCTTTGCAGAATTGACCACGAGACGATTTGGCGATAGCTGAGAATTGGTCTATTGATCGTAGAAGAGACCTTTTGCATTAATTTAGATTTTTGATCCAAATATCGAGACATGCTGGATTTTTGCACGAGTAAAAGACAACGAGAGTTTTTTTTTTTTATTCGATATTACCTGTCTACTCACTTTGCTATTCACTTTGCTATTCAGTCCTTAGAAACTTACAGCCTTTGGAAAACTCAGGGAGATACCATTTAGCTTTCGCGGGATGATTGAAGGTGGCGTTAAGAATTTCTTGGCGCTCCGTAGTAATAAAAAAAAGCTCGATCAGTTATGTACATAATTAACACTAAAACTAGTTCTTATCAGATATATAAGGATTGACTCAACTTCATGAAAACCGTCTGTACGATTCAAGGACTTTTTTCTGATACCGAGAGAATCTCCTACAGTCAGCTGATACCTGTATGGTGTATATTCATATAGTGTGGTAGATAGCCAGATACAAACAATGTTGGTCGTCCTCTGAAGTCAGTAGTACCACTCTAAAAGTCCTTGTGTTATTTTTGAAGAGGAAATATAAATTAAGCTTCTACCACGACGCTGTGGTAGAGCTTCCTGAAAAAAATGACATCCAGATTTTTTTTTGTTTCGTATAACTTTAAGAGTCTTTTGTCAAATAACGATCTCTTATTTTTATTTTTTCTTGCAAATGTGTACGGCTAAACTAAATAATAAAGTACAATGCTAAGGAGTTTCCATTAAATCAACGGAAACAGCTCCTTTTTAAAGGAAATAATATAATAAGGAAACTTATTATACCTCTCCCATTCGCGGTAAACTGTCGCTTTATTATTTTAAAATACAATTATTTACTGAAAAATTAATTCACTGAAAAATTCTAACACATTTTTAAATGATTTTATGATCTAACTTTAATAAACATATTTAAGCTGATTTTTTAAGAGGTTTATGATTTGAAATTAAAATTAAACACACATGGGTTGAGCAAACTTTCCAAGGTATATTCGATAGACAAGTTTATGGAAATTAATTTTGAAAAATTACTTTGAACATATGGCCACCAACTATTCAAACATTTAGGGCATTCGACGTCAACTGACAAAAATTGTCCAGCATCCTGTTAAAGTCAAATATCCAGTAGATCACGTTCGCGTACTTTTGAGAAAGAAAAAAGTTGAAAAGAAAATACAGCTCGACGATGCTGCCATCACCATGCATACATCATTAGCTAGATATTCTTCGACTTAAATTCGACAATACTGCTTATTAAGAATGCGCCAATATTTTTATACAGGGTGTACCGTAATTTGTCAAGGATAATTTGGGAAAAGGGTCTATTTCCAATGTATCGGGGATTTAAGAAAAGGCTTACTTTGGTGTACCCTGACCCATGTTAACGGGAATTGGTCTGTTAAAACTAATGGTAGAAACTTTGTTGAATCATCAACAAATTTGCATAAAAACTCATAGATTTTATGATATTTGGGAAAACCTGCATGAGGTAAAATTTCGCAATGGCTATTAATAAAAAAAAGATTTTTTATGATTTTAGATAATGCTAGAGTCCATTTTTGGACTTAAAATTTTTATTTCGGTTAAATAAACAAGTTCTTTTATTCTCTCCATACAAAAAAAAAAAAAAAAAACCCAAACTGAGAGATCCTGCAAACAAGTGAACTGGCTCATTTCTTCCTATTCAACTACTACTGTACTCTTTATCTAGCCAATTTTTTACCTAACGCCTATAGTGGGCTGGAGCACCATACTATTGGAAATATTATGAAGCTAGTTGAATGTCCTCCATTAGTTATGATAAATCATTTCGCAAAAACTATAGATCTAGAATCCAGCTCAGGTGGTTTAGCGCTGAATTTGTGTTGAAAAAATTTATGGCCCCGTTTCTTGTTAATTGAGATTCGTCCGATCAAGGAATTTTGCTAATAAACTGGTTGTCATATATCAAATATTAAGTTTCTTTTCCAAATCATTGGGAAACAGTTCTTGCACAGGTAGTATGGATAAATGGAGTACATTAGAAATTTTATGTCTGGAAACATTCAATTTCAAAGACAAGCGTTGATGGATCAGTTACAAAAGCTTCCACTATTCTTTCGTCAGCCAAGATTCTGTAGAGCTTTCGCATTAGTTCGTGTATTAAAACCGTTTTCCGAAGCCTTCGATACGTTTTTCCAAATAATTTTTCATATTTTCATAATTATTCATATTTTGCTTAAAAAATTTTCCAAATAGGCCCTCGTACCCAAAATCTACAATAATAACTCTTTCTGAGAACTTTTAAGGAACAGGTAAACGAATTGAGGGTTGAGACAGGTAGTCAAATCAACATGCACCCTTTAAAACTTTTAATTGCTATTAAAATTTTAATAAATTATTGGAAAAATTATTAATTCTTGTAAAACCACTTTTAGAACTGTTGTTAGAAACGTAGTTAACAAATCATAAATTCCTTTTTTATCTACTGCAGGTTTTCCCAAGTATCATACAATCTTAGGGGTTTTTTTCTATAATTATTACGTGCATAAGAAGAAACTAGTTAAACTTTTCTGGAGAAAAGTGACTTCAAGTTCAAAAATTAACATGGACAAGAAAAATGGAACAGGCTTATAAATTGGACATATGAAGACTCAAAGAAGATGACAACTGTATTAAAACAAAATTGCAAAGGCTAGTAGTTACTTCTTCTCAAAACAAAGTCATAAACGAAGTTTCTACCATTAGTATTAACAGAGCAATTTCTTTTAATATGAGTCAGGGTACACCAAGTTAATCCTTTTCTTAAATCCTCGATAAATAATGTCAACATTGGAGATAAATCCTTACTATAGAATGATTTTTTCCTTTCAATATACCCAGGATTCATTTCCCAATTTCTGTAAATTCCTGTCAGTCCAAAAGTCCAAATGTAGTCCCAAAGAGTAAATGTAGTGCGTAATTTTTTAATTGTGTTGTGAATAGACGACTCATTAGGTCGATTTTGTGGGCCGTAAAATAAGTCTAGTGCTCTATAGATACGGATTTTGGATACAGGTTTTCGCAATTTGTTAAAGCTATCCGAACGTTAATCTAAGCATGATGAGCAGACAAAAAAATTCTTAATTAAAAGCTGTCTGAGTATTGCTACATTGTATAAATAGCCTTCTTGAAAACACCCTTTATTACTGGTAATTCCTTAATTAGAATCTGGTATATAATAGCAGTGATTTAAGCATTTTATCACCATTTTCGTTTTGTCATCACGCAGCATAAAAAATATTTATAAATATATTTTTGTTTTATTATAAATTAATTTAAAAGAAGTTGCACCATTTATTTCTAATTTGTGTAGAAAGAAAGTTCACATACGCCACCGAAACCCAGCTACTTAGAAGTTAAAGTGTTTTCAATACGCCAGAGTGTTCCGACATTTTAGTATTAACAATAATAATTAATTTTTTCGTCAATATTCATACATATCAATTTTAGTATTCATGTGTATAGCTATTTTTGTGACATATTTATAGTTATGCTTATATTCATATTTTTATTGAATTATTCATGTTTATATAATATTTTTTTTTCATGTATCCAAAGTTAGCTATGAAGATTAGTTTTGTCATATGGAATACGCACATTTGTTGATGGATTGCTTAGAGGATACCGTTGAATAATCCTAATAATAGCGTTTATCCTTGCAATTTGTATTCTACTAATCCTGGAAAACGATATTTATGTATTAATTGATGTGGAGACATATCTATTGGTTCTGTTATTATTTAATCTAAGAAACTAGCTCTGGAAATATTTGTATACCATATATACAATGCGGTTCGTGGGGTTGGATATGATTAGTATGTAGTGAAAGGGTGTTAATAGAAGGATTTCGAGTGGAGAATAAAAATGTCTAATAACTAAATCTCTTGCAATATATGAACTAGTTTATATGGATTATACTACACATGGTTCTATTATTAAAATCAATTATTATGTTAAGAATGCGAATAAATAATTACAAAAACACCACAATAAAAATAAGGAGTGATTCATCGTGAGGTTTGATTTTCGGTGGGCTTTTCTTGACAGATCACGCTTGACTCCTATCAAGCTGCTTTATAATTTTTGTTTAGTATCGCCCAAAGTTGGACTTTCCAAATAGACCACTTCAGACGTAGTCGTTTTACCAACATTTACATTTACTTTTTGAAAAATAGATGCCATGAATTGTTCTTTTAACGGATAATAAAATTTTAAGTTTACTTTTAAATTTATGTGTTTTATTTTACATTATAAATCATACCTAATGATGAATCACCCTTTATATTATTTATTTTCAAAATTCGTAAAAAAAATTTAGTTATGACACATTTACTTTTATTAAATTATATACTTAAAATGCACACTGCGATTAATAAAAAATTTTCATTTGTTTCTATACCTACTCATGTTGTTTAAAAATTAAGCATAGGGTATAGAGGACTTTGTTGCATAACCTCCGTTTAGCAAAACAGTTATGCAATGACTTAGCATTAAGTCCACAAAAAGTATCGTGATAATGTGAATTCGTTGCCATTTTGTTAAAAATTGAGCTTTGTTTTAACAAAAAGTTTACTTAAAAGTGTAGAATTATTATTATTATTATTATCAAGGGAACGATACAAATTAATTTGTAGGGTCCGGGATTTAACGCCGTTGTACTATGCGTTTTTGTCAACAGCACGCGGAGTACTGAATTCCCATGTGGTCACCCACTACGTACTTACCGCGCCCTACACTGCTTGATTTCGGTGATCTATTGGGAACCGATGCTTTCATTTGTGCCCGTTTTACGGCATTTTTAATTTTTGCTTGCAAAACATCTGACTCCAATCGTCGTCATTGTTAGCTTTCAAATTTGTGTTGGTTGGAAAATTTTGTGGTTGTAAATGCGAGATTTCAAAAAGCTCCAAAGAAAGACGTCTGCCGCTGTCGGAACTGGCCAGCAAGATAAAATTGCCATACGGGAGATTAAACGGCCTGAAAATTGGTGAATCAAAATCATCATCGTTGTTCGAGCTGTGTAGCTTGGAATGAATAATGCTCGAGACCCAATTTAGCACCTTAAGGCAATAAAAACTCGTTTAACATTTACCTGTAGTGCTCACCAGTTATGGTTCAGTTACGTTAGTGCCGTTGAAATCCTTAAAGTAATAAGGGCCAATCACTTTTTCACTCCAAATGCCGCACCAAACAGTCGCTTTGAATGAATTCACACGTGGAAATGGGATCCATCACTCGTTATGATTTTGGATAGGAAATTGTCCTCTTCTTGCACCAGATTTAACAGAGCATGGGAATAAGTTAACCTCACTTGACGGTCGGTAGGCAGCAATTTATGAAAAGTTTGCACTTTACAATAGAGCAACTTCAGGTTTTTCACCAAAATTCGACGCAATGAACGACAGTTGATGCCTAATTGTGTGCGTCATTGTCTCGTCGATGTTTGTTGATATTCTCTAAATTTTCTAAAAAAAAATTCAAAAATTTGTGACATTATTTTTCTCAACTTTCTCACATACCAAACCTAAGGCTCATTATTTTTTTTTTTTTTTTCTTTAGCTAGAAAGTATATTTTGATGCCTTTCTACAAGTTGTATAGGCTGAGTTGTTCAGTCCACAACCTGAATCCCATGAATCCTAAACCATTTTTTTGTTCTTTTACTTGTATATTTCGGTTCATTATCTTGCTGAAAAAAAAAAACAGTTTAGTGGCATCCTGTTAAATCTTTAAAAAAACAAGTTGATCCATAATATTATCAATTCGGTGCATAGATCCCACTCCACCATAAGAAAATCACCACCAAGTCATGACTTTTGCGCCATCATGTTGAATAGTTTTTAAATTAAATAAGTCAAGTATTCTATATTGGGCGGGCGGCGAACATACTCCCGGGATCCAGTTCCAACAAGTAGCACAATATTCTATTCTTCCGTCCAGAGCACATTACGCCACTTCGTGGTTAACACACATGGGATTTTTATCCAAATTATTAGTTTGTGACAAATGTAAAATGGCCGATTTTTATTTGGTTCGTAATAAGAAGCTCTTGAGTAAATATCTGTTGCATGAAGTGCAAATTTGTTTTTATAAGATAAATTGGTACGTGTGTTTGACATGTATAACTTTAAGAATTCGTTGCAATTACAGTATTTTTTTTTCTAAGACTTGCTTATCATGCTGTTGACGGTTCAAACTGGTACACTCTTCCTTTGTTAATTTGAACTGGGACATAATGCGTCTCATGGCAGTAGTTGGATGCAAAAGAAAAACCAAAACACACCTTCAAACTTGCTCTTGGTTCATAAAAGGTTATAGTGACAATCTGGTCGACATCGCAGTGATCAATTCACTTTTCATTTCTTCAACCAGTGGAAACTATAATTGCAGTCAAATATTAGGAGAAAGTGCGTACGAAATTGGCTGAAAAGACCTGAGTTGGCAAATAGGCGTTGCATGACAATACTAGACCCAATACATCACGCATAACGATGTATAAGCTGCTACAATCGGGATTTGAAATTCTTCCGCACCCACATGATGTTTCTCTAACGTAGTCTTAAGTCGTTTTGTTGGCAGCCTTTTCAGACTTAAAAGCATCCAAATTTCAAACTTTCTATAAAAAAGAAATAATGAACCTTAAATTACCTTTGTTTAAATTTATAAGTATTAACGGTTTATATTTTAACTAAATAAAATATTATATTGTAAAAGAAATATTGACTTTTAGATTTTTACGTCAAAATCGGATCTAATAGATCCGTTTGTCCTCTATGATTTTAAAACACGCCGAGGGATTTGTAAAGGGAATGTAAAGCATTCACAATAGTTGAATCAATACATCCAAGTTATTCTCGATTAGACTCGTAAGTTTTTCACTACTCACGCAACTTTAAAATCAATTTTCTTCCTGCCGGTGTTATTTCCTCTTTCCCAATATTAACAACAAATCAAAGATAAGGATGTTAAAATTTATTTCAGGTTAAACAACTACTCTTTCTTACTTCTGCTATATTTTTTTCCCCCAAATTTTACTTCTTTTTTTTTTCATTACGATATATACGGTTTTCCAATAGGGACTTGACAGCTTTGAATTTAATTTGTGAACTCACTCTTTCACTAGGCATCAAACTGTCACTGTCAATTTATTCAGTAAACTCAACATTTTCATCATGGTAAAGTACACTAACGAGCAAAGTCTGCAAATTATAAAAATTTTCTACAGATATTCGGAGTCGCAAAATCATCTACAGTGACGAAGGTCATTTTTGGCTCAATTTGTTCGTCAATAAGCAAAATATGCGTTATTGGTCGGGTAAAAAACCCACATGTGCCTCATGAATCACCACTTCATTCACAAAAAATAACTGTTTTATTTTATTTTTTCGTCGACGATAACGATCGTCACATTACTATGAATGGTCAGCGTTATCGCGCCATGATCACCGACTATTTTTGACCCGAATTGGAAGATATGGACTTGGACGACATGTGGTTTCAACAAGATGGTGCCACAAGCTCATAATCGATTTATTGAAGAGTAAATATGGTGAGCGTGTTATCTCAAGACATGGGCCAGTCGATTCGCCGCCTCGTTCGTGTGATTTAACGCCGCTTGAATATTTTCTGTGATTTACGTTAAGTCATTGGTTTATGCCAACACGTCGACGACGTTGGAAGTGCTCAGAGCCAACATTGAACGCGAAATAGCGTTGAAAATTAGGTCCAACGAATCGACCGCTGCAAACGTGCCCGCTGTAGCCATATGAACGAAATCGAATTTCATTCATAAATGCTTGAATTGTACTTCAAGCCAATAACAAAGTTTTTGAAATATCTCAAATGGTTGCCTTTTATTAAAAAAAAAAAAAAAGTTGTCAAGTCGTTATTAGAAAACCCTATATTATGAACAGATGTTTTTCGCTGGAGGGGAACTAATCAAATCATATTTTTATCTTTTTAGTGCATCTGCGTGAGTAACTTCTGTTTTTGTTAACTTAGTTTCCGATAAATGGAGATGTAATTGTTTGGAAAGTTATTTTGTTTTATTTTTATGAAAATAAAAGACGACTTTCTTATAGTGAATAAATACAATATTTTATTGAATTATATATTGTCCACTCTGGTCCAATAACTTTTGCTGTCTTTCTCGCAGTAGCTCATAAAAAGTTTGTTGTTCTTTGTTGATTTTTACTGGTATAAAACTGATCCAGATAATTGTTGACCTCCTCATTTGAAGAAAAGGTCTTACCCCGTCTAAAAATGTTTGTAGAGACTGGAACAAATTGTAATCAGAAGGCGACAGAACTATAAAATATGGTGAGTGTGGCAGTAGATCCCATCCAAGCTGTAAAATCTTTTGGCGAGTTACCTAACTTGAATGAGGTCTCGCATTGTCTTTATGGAACACTACACCTTTTATCTTGATAAATTTCGGCTTTTTTCCTCCATGAGCCCCTGCGTCTAATTTTGTTGTAGACAAACCATTTCTCGTCCCCAGTGATGATGCACTTCAAAAATAGATCATTTTCTTGACGTTTAAGATGCAACATCAAACCGGCGGCATAAATTTATTTCCATAAGTACTTGAGGAACCCATATGTCGAGCTTTGAGGGTAAATCCAGCTGTTTTAAGTTGTTACGAACGGTGGAATTCAATAACTTAAATCACTCAGCGATTTCTCAAGATGTTATTTTCTGTTTTGCATCAATAAAAATCTTTTCTGTGTCTTCATCAGTTTCAACTGACTTTCCAAAACGTGGTTCATCTTGAACATCAAAATTGCCGGATCGAAATTTTGCAATCCAGTTTTGGTACTGGAGTTCCCTCAATACATCTTCTCCATACTCACCGGCTTATTTTTTCCTTTTTTGAACAGCATTTTTACCTTTTCAATAGTAAAGAATATTATATGCCGAAAATGTTGCTTTTCACTTTTCATATTTGAAAGGGCATTAATCAAAATCTCCTGCGCAGAAGCAATCGAACTTTTTCACAAGCCTTTCTACTTGTATATCAGCTGTCAAAAATATATAGTCGTCTGTCAGCTGTCAAAATACAGGGTGGTTCATCGCAAGGTTTGATTTATAATGTAAAATAAAATACATGAATTCGAAAGCGAATTTAAAATTTGTATTAAAGAAATGGTTAAAATGGTTAAAAGAACAATTCATGGCATTTAGTTTTTGAAAATGACATCATGTAAATGTTGTCCATGACTATGTCGGAGGTGGTCCATTCGGAAGGTCTAATTTTGGGCGACTCGTTCGAGAATATTGACTAGTATCTCGCAGTTAACACGAGCAATGTTGGCTTCCAAAGCGTCAATCGTAGCTTGCTTATCTGATCTGATACTTTACATATCCCCAGAGAAAATAGTCCAAAGGTGTGATATCGCATGATCTAGGTGGCCAATTTACTGTAGCAAATCGTGAAATTAAGTGCTCACCAAAATGATTTCTCAACAAGTCCATTGTTTCATGCGCTGTATGGCTCGTAGTGCCGTCTTGTTGAAGCCGGGGCTCACCGAGACTATGTGCTTGAATTTCAGGAAGCTCATAGTCCGTTGGTACTCTTCGGGTTGCTCTTCAGCCCAAATACGGCAATTTTTTTATTGACGTATTCATTGAGCAAGAAATTGGCTTCATCACTGAACAAAATTTCACGATAAAACACCGGATTTTCATTGAGTTTTTCCAGAACCCATTAACTGAAAATTCACTTGAAACGCAAATTCAAGTGGCCTGGCTTCAATTCTTGCACAAGTTTAATTTTGTACGCTTTTCGGCCGAGATCCTCACGTTAAATACGCCAAGCCAAGCTGCTGAGGTCGACGACGAATCGTGCTCTTTCAGTTACAGCTGCTATAGTCTCTTCACTATGTGCTGGATGTGGTCTAACCGGTCGAGTAACATCCATTAACGTAAACTGGGACTCACATTTGCGAATGATATTGGCAAAAGTGGTTTCAGTAGATCGATTATGAGCACCGTAAATTCCTCGAATCGCACGAAAAACATTTCTTACAAAACACTGATTTTCGTTATACAGCTGAACAATTTGGAGACTCTGTTGTAGTGTAAGTCTTTCTACGATGATTTGCCAAACGATGCTGAACAAAAATGACAAAGCAAGCTTATTGAAAATCAAACCTCACGATGAATGACCCTATATTATAATGAATATGCAGCTTAAGTGTGAGATTGGCTGTGAAAAAATAAAAAAGAAAAGATTCTTCTTCTGTTGAAAGGAAATAACATTCCAAAGAAACCAGTGTATATAAAAAAAACTTGTGTCAGAGAAGGAGTTACTAACTCGAATAGAGAAAAGAGAACCCCAATTACCTTGAACACAACTGTTCAAAATAACTTACTCTATTGCTCTGTTATTTCATAAACGATACAAAGTATAAATAAAAATGCCTTTATTAACGAAAACTGTGAACAGACATTTATTGAATTTTGTTAAATAAACAAAAATATTGAATAAAATACGGACTCCTATCACTTCCTTATCTCATTTCATATATTGGACTTATGTATAGCTAAAATTGATGTTTCGTAAGCTTATATCGATATTTAAATACAACCAAAATTTATACAACGAATTTTACAGTTTTCTATTCTATTTCTATTTGTTTGTCCGCGCTTATTGTTAATTTTTTTAAGGTTTTAGTCCGGGCTTTTACTGAAATATAAAATTTATTGGACAAAATACAAACAGATTGTGAATACCTCTGAGCTATGTTAACTAGGTCCGAAATATTGTGACATCGTCTAACTTAAACACGATGTCTAAGAACTTGCAGCAGTAAAGTTAAATGAAAAGCCAACATTGCAATTAAAGTGCCATGTTATCAATAATTTGATGGGCGACAGACCTAAATTTTTTTTTTTTCTTTTATAAGGTACTCATTGTTTTATAAGGTTTGTCTCTAATTACAACTATACATTTTTCTAATTTTGCTTATTCATTTTGTTCCATTCATTTGTTGCTACTTGGGAATTCAAAGTCTCATTTTCAATTTGCGTAATTGAAATAATATAATTATCGTGGCAAATATGCAACAACAACTTTTCAATTTGTAAACTCATTGTAAAAAATGAGGTACCTACAATATTATTATTATTATTATTATTTTTTTTTTTGCGGAAGAACTACCCAAATTCAATGAAAATTTTGTTTTTCTTTATAAGAAATTTCCAATAATGCAAATATTATCTGCTATTCCAGATTGACCAAGGAATGGCAGGACGTATCTGTACTTCCGTCATGCATACAAAATGCATCTGTTATGAGAAAAGTAAAAAAACAACATCCAAATCAATACAATTGCATCTGTGTTTTCAAAATAAAAATGGTATTGCAAGACTCTAACAATCCTGTGTTACGCTTTACTGGGAATTGGATCTGATTTCAACAAGAAATCAGCTGTGAGCATGATATTTAATTGAAAGTGAAGTCATGTGCCTTTGTGAGGATGTGCTCAACATTTGTATGACAAAATCGTCTTCAGATTTCGATGCATAGTTTATATTTGAAAAAGATAACAAACCAAAACACATTTCCAAATTTTACTTCTTATATGCATACTGCGGTAACAATACGCTTTTGGCAACTCATGTTGCAATGTGATATCCTTTGCGAGAAGAGATTTTTTGTTGTTAAGTTGTATGTTTTGCTGCTGCTCATTGATTATTCTCCTACATTCTGTAGTACTTCCTAACAAGGAAGTTCTTCGTTTTGAGATGTGAATAATCTAGTTTACCTGAACAAGGGTTATGAAAATGTTGCCACAATGTGCAGGTGGGGTAATGAAATAACGGGAATGCTTTGGAATGTGGTTACATTTGTATGTCGTTTTGTCTTTCTATCTGTTGTTAGGCTTATAGGTTTAAGGTCCTTTAGGACAACTTGAGAGCATTTTCCGGCTTTGGGAATGAAAACTATATTAACTTCTCTCCATAACAGGAGAATGTGGACCATTTCTATGCAGCCCCTCATGATATGGTGTTCCCTATATACCTATACACCTCTCAACGCAGCTTATCTCTTGTAATCAGATTGGAGATTTTAGTCACGTAATGTTATGATTTCTACTGGCCGTGAATAGGGAGCAACATGAAAAGTGGATGTCCAGTAGCAGGTTAAGGTCCTCCAAGATCTATCTATCATTTTCTAGAAAAGGGTTTTTCTTAGCCGCGATACTTCAAAGCTTTCTGTTAACAGAATAAACTCCAGAATTGTCTCTTTTTTAATATATTTTTTGAGTCCAAGTCAGTCACTTTTCTTATGCTTGTTTCTCGGTTGAAAAATTTTCTGCAAACGTTTCTAGTGTCCACCAGTGCGGCTTTTTCTTGCCTCTAGATTGCATAACAGCATAACAACCTGACTGAGAGCCAGGGTGAATTCCTTAATTTTCATGTCAAGCTTGTGGTGTTACTTGGGAAACTTAAGAGTTTAATGAATAGTATTCCCCTGTATTTTGACCAATCAATTTTCCTATAATTCTGGAATGTTGGTTGGCTGGGAGGAGCATAACTCAGGCTGAACTGGATGTATCTGTGGTCTGAAGACGATACCATCTATTTCGGAGAGAAGAGTGATATCTATCACTTTCTGTTATAAAAGTGGGCTCATTGCCAATGTGGCAAGCAACAACCTTAGTACTTACAATATAATCAAAAAGTAACTGAACTCTATTGTTGATGTCGGTACTGCCCGATACCGTGCGATGAGCGTTAGGTCGCGCCCGATGGTTAGGCTAGTTTTAAGCTTTTCAACTTTCAATACCACCCTTTCTAGGCTATCACATATCACACGGGTGAGGTCCTACATGGTTGTGGTCGACATATGCCGATACCAGGCAATTCCCTGTCTGAGAACGGTTATATCGGAATACATTAAGGCTACGTTTCACTAACATGCAAGTCCTAATCTCAGCTTTGTCTGTTGTTTAGAGCGCAGCGTATGCAGGTGTCCCAAGTCTACTAACTACGCCTTGTATGATCCATGGTTTCTGGATTACGATGATGTCTTCTGTGTTTTGGAAAGACGCAGAATAAGTGCAGCCGATTCCTTTTTGGAATTTTTTTTGGAGATCAATCTGGAGAAGCCGTATCATTACTACAATCTACCAGAGGAGCCGCCACCATGGTGTTGTTCGAATCCTGCGAATATGAACATGTGACCAAAAGCTCATCTTTATCCCCTGATCGTATAGGATCTATTTTTTTAATTCTTCGTCGACTTCCATTTCCGACAGAGTGTCAGAGAAGAAAACCGCCAGCTTAGTTGTCACCTCAGATAAATCAGGAAAGGATGTCGACCCTTCAAGATTTGGGGCTGAATTTGATAATTCATTGAAAGGAGGAGGAGGATGCCAATCGGTATTCAGCTCATCATTTTTATAAACCCTAAGGTATATTGAGTCGATTCTGAACCAAATCGTGCCTTAAGTCTACACTAGAGGGCCCTATAAGGGCCCCATAGTTTTTCTAGTTTCGCGACTTTCCAGTCATGAGATTGAACGGTCAGATGATCTCCAGAATGCTTTCTGCAGAGGACGGTTCGGCTGGGATCCAGGTGGGTTCTAGGTCTGCTAGGGATATCCTCCTAAGCTACGACATCGAGTGATATTCTATGGGTACAAGTGATAAATTTGACGTGGCCTTGGTTGAAGATTTATAGCATTTTTGGGGCAGTGAGTTACCCGTCTCCAGAATGGATCCAAATGTTCTGATAATACCCAAGTTCTTTGCTATACGGCGGCTGCCATTTAGCATATTAAATGAGGCTTGCCGACGCGGCTGAGTCCTTGATTCCTCCTTTAAATGAGGAGGGTGTGGCTTGCTGCTGCTTGAGGTGGAGAAAGTGATTGAAACATGGCTTGTCACAGTCTTGTCACTCTTTGAAGGTTTGGATTTTGACTCGTTGCGTTTGCATTTGGAAAATGGTGCACCATTCCTGCCACAGTTTTACCTCTGGTTGACAAAGCAAGACCCTTGTCGGTAGTCGTTGCAATCATTGTTCTACCGCCCGGTATTAAAAGAGTACCAGTTTCGGTTTTTTTTTAGAGTATTTATGCATTGATATCCAGCAAGTAACGGAGAAAGAATGGCCCAACGGTACAGAGATCTTCTATACACACTATACAGAGAAGGCTAGCTAATCGCTTCTTGTTGGCTTGCAGGTCAACAGCGACGTTATTATTCCATCTTATATTGTTACTCGTCCTTAAGTGAATTGTATGCCAATAAGTGCCAGTTACTCAACAAATCTTCACCAGAATCAGTTAATCCCTGCGTTTGTTATGTAAACTTCGAATTGAGAAAGATCTTTTAAGGGTCACATCCCAATTTTTATGTGAGATATTTGACAAATGTAATGCGCAATTCAAATATCACCTACAACAATCCAACTTGATAAATGCGAAGACAAAAACACACTTTTTACTTTATAAGCTTCGACCCTATATCTTGCTCAATAGCTTTACGTTTTCTGTCTACGTCAGTTGCGGGACTCTCTACTCTAAGATAAGAACGAAGATAGGAAGATAAATAGTAGTCTATACTTTCTTTTATTGGGTTAATTTTATTATTTGTTGTTGCCCGTTTGTATATTCCTTAAGTAGTTGGTCCAATCATTGTCATCATCATGTGAGCTAATCACAACAAAAGTACATAATTTATCTTAATGCATACTATGCACATGACAAACGTTTCAATAGGAACGAATCCAAAAAACAATTCGGAGTTACTTTTAAAAACACGCATTTTTTGATTAGTAATTTTTATTTTTGATGTTGATACCAAATTTCCGATTTCGTAATAGAAAACCATATCTTGTAAGTGATAATTTCGATGATGTTTTGGAATAATTAAGACCCGAGCCTTAGCTTTAACGCAAGTAATTATGTCCTGCTTTATCAATTATCTGTTGTGTGCTGATCACAAGTGACACAACATCTCGCTACGCTTGTTGTGAAAGTGATGGTGATAACACGGAGCATTACCTCTGTGAATGTCAGCCTAAGTTAATATCAGTTACTTGGAGCTACTATTGCTCCGAATGACTGAACAATTTCAATAAGAGGAACATGTAATTGTTCTTGGCCTGAGTGCTCTGTTCCGAAAGAAAGAAAAAGTTCACCAGACCAAATCCACCACCACATCAGGCAGTCCCTTTCTTTGAATGAATTGGTTTTTGCATTATTTCTCGTGAATTTTCTTCACCCCATCTGCATTGTCGCAAAAGACGACTGACAAACAAATTCGCATTTTCAAGTTTTTTTTTTTTTTCTTTCGTGTTGCCTAATTAGCGAATTGAAGAAGTAATCCAAACTAACATGAAGATCTTTGTACAAAATGCTGAGTAAAGTGGATTGAAATATGTAATTGACTGACAAGCGGATGCAATATTTTCTCCTTCCGAAAAGGTATGTTTTACTTTTTTCATCCCTCACTGAATTACAATAGTTTCCACCAAAGTTTTCAACAATTTTTCGAATGGCGACATTTTATAGAGAATTTCACTTCCATGTTCTGTACGAAAATAACCTCAAACTAGAACACATTTAGTACTGAATAAATTCAGCATCCAGAAATGAACATGTGTGGAGCAGGACTCAGTGTGTAGTTGGAGACGAGGGTTCATAATTCAAACGTCTTAGTATATAAATAACACTGTTTGAGGTACAAGTGGACATTTACCAACAAACCTATCTGTATAATGCTGTTTTTAATAAGTTACACTCAATGTTAATAGATATACTCGTATATGCCATCCTAAGACTGCGGATGAATAATTTCTTGGTAGTTTTTTCTCCCAAAGAAACCAAAAAGATTTCCATCCTTTCCGTTATGCTCTGGGTACGTTTTAAGGATTGTTTCGTGATATCTTTAACTGAAATCTATATGTACTTGTGTATGATAACTTGAAAAGTATGCTTTAAAATTTGTACACTTCATATTTTCTTCATAAGACTCAAAAGCACACCCGCCATTTACTTGGTACGATTACAATATCCAACATTTTCAACCATCTGGCAGCTCTTGTCAGCGATGAAAATTATAAATTCATTTGAAATATCAAAATAACACTCAATTCCCGCATGGGATACTAACTCAACTTGAACAAAGAAAAGCTGTTGACTTCATTTATTATGGAAGTGCCACGCGACACTATAAATTCACAAATTCTGAATTATTGTGTGTATCTAGTCGCGATATTTTTTAATCGAAATCTGAGGAAAAAATGTTAACCGTGCAGTGTTTTTTATTTTGGAATGACAGAAGCAAATATATTTTGTCGCTACTTTTGAAACTATAAAACCAATTTGGAAGTACAGAAAAGTACTATCATTCTCCCATTGAACAAATGTATGGAGAAAGGAGTATGAAGAAGTAGGTAATTGCAAGAATGGTGCCTTAAAACATATTTTATTTTCTCTGTAAAAAATTTGATAGAGAAGTACCAATACATATTATTAGTTTTGCAAAAAAATACTACATAAAGAAAAATATTCTCAGCTAAATGTAAATGCCCATAGCAAACTTTTCCCATTGGTATTATGTTGAAGTCTTTGTTCATGACTTTGAGCATCTTTTTGATGACGTTACGGACTTACCAGGGTGTATTAACAATATCAAGAAGTATTTTATTTTGGAGCTTTTGAATAATTATTGCTTTGAATGGTACAACCTCAGAGCTGAGTGCCATAAGTCCAGATTGGTTTAAGGACTTGTTGATACAAGAGTAGCTTGTTGTGTATTGACAAGACTGAGTATCTACCCAATATTAAGTACATTTTTCTGTTCTTTAGATTAAGTTATTCTTTTTTTTTGTTGACATGTGGCTTCTACCTGAGTTTTGCATCAAGGGTTCTGCTAAAATATCAGCAAATTTAGCAACAACTTTTTCATTTTATGCCGGTGGGTCACTAGTGTATAGGAGAAAAAGAACTGGTCCCAATACACTACCTTGAGGCCCGACCGCTTGAATTTTCCTTAGTTCAGAATAAGCGTCGTCTTGTTTAGTTCTATTTTAACGCTCTGATATGTATGATTCCAGGATTTTTAAGTATTGTACCGGAAGGAACATTTTGAGCTCGGTCCCCCATGTCATACTTTATCGAAAGCTTGTACTACATCAAGGAAATTTGCTGAACATAATTTCTTTTCTTTTAATGTTTTTTTTTTTTTTTTTTAATGATATTAGTGATTCTATGAACCTGATGAATCGTAGAGTGTTTGTTCCGGAAGCCAAATTGATGATCCGTAATAAGATGTTTCTCTTCTATGATTGGTTTTATTCTTTTCAGTTTTAGAAACAATTTGGACATAACCGGCAGCATTGAAATTGGTCGGTATGATGTGCCTTCTTGGGTGGATTTCTAGGTTTGGGTATCTTAATAATGTCAGTCACTTTCCATAATAATGATATATATTGTATCCTAAAGAATGTATTAACCAGATAAGTTATTTTAACCAACGCTTTGCTTTGAAGCTCTCTGAATGTTTGGCACTTGATCATATTTTTATCGCTTTTTTTTCAGAAATAAGTTCTAGTATTTCTTTTAGATAATTATTATATTTCAGTTTTCTACTAACTTCAGGTGTATTTTGCCACGCTAAATGCTGGATGTCATTGATCAGCTTTTCTACCTTGCAGTCTAGCTGTTGTCCGGATTATTGTGGAACTGCTTATTTTAAAGCTTTCCCAATCAGTCCACTTACTAGCCAGATATGGATTATTTGGCTTTGTGTTTACTTAGAGTTAGGACATTAGGCGAATGATTCGAGTTTTGCTCTAAATTATCCTCTATTTGTATGTAAATGTTTTTGATAATGAAGAACTCAATCAATAAAGAAATCAATCAGTTTCCTTGTTGATATAGTTTTGCATTCATATGCCTGAAGCGCTTTTAATAACTTTTTTTCCTTTAATTGTAAGGAGTCTCAATTCCCAGTGTTTTTTTTTTGTTTGTCTTCGTTTTTGGTTGCATCATGTGTAATCTTTATAGATACTAAGAGCCCGAGTTTTATTAGCATACACGATGCGCAAACCTGAGTAATTGATGCCAGGAGTACGTCTACATACTAAGCACATAACCGACACACTTCAAATCACTCTCCCCCTGGGGCTGTCGTTAGGTATTACTTCGCGGGGCTTATTAGCGTATGCTCTTATGCTTATGCTCTATTGTCTCTATTTGCCTCCTCGGTCGTTTTTAATTCTAGCAATCTACCGTTATGATAAAACAGATCTCCAACCAGTGTTCGCCTGACCTCATCATGAGATCAATTAGGAACTCCGGGCTTCGTATATTCGCTATGCCACTTGTGAAGCATCTGCACTGGAATATCAGGTGCTCTGCGGCTTCCTCCTCTTCTGGACAAAAGGGCGAGCTATCGTACCCAAATCTATGGACGTATTTTCGAAGGCCACCATGCTCAGACAGGAACTGCGTAAGATGATCGTTACCGTTGCCCAAGTTTTAATGTTAGGAATCAGATTGAAGGTCCATCTACCTTTTATGGTGTTTTCCAACCTGGCTTGCCAGAGTGCTGAAAATGTTACCCTTTCTTCTTCCTCTATCCTTCTGTTAAGCCTGGTATCTTGTATGTTAACGATAAGACTAATGTCATGTAATCTCAGCTAGTATAACACTTCGAAAACCGCAAATTGTTCTGATTGCTCGATGTTCCGAGAAAGTGTTGCCTGCATCTGTAACGGCTTTTAAATAGAATATTCGACATACACATTAAATTTCAGCCTGTTGTCGAGCATGACTTCAAGTATTTTAATGCCTCTTTAGACTGGATTATATAGTTTCCAACCCAAAAACTTGCATATTCCACAGTCCTTATGTTGGTTATTAGGACAGCTTCAGTTTTGTGGTCAACTAGTTCAAGGCCCGCGGAGTCAATCCAATTTTTCATCCTGGTTACTACTTCATCCGTGGCAGACTCTATCTCTTGGATATGCTTGGCAAAGTCACCACGGCAATATCGTCAGTGAAACCGATCACCTTAACTCCTCTGGTAGCGATAGGCGCTTAACACCGTCGTACATGATATTCCACAGAATAGAGTAGATTTGAACAGAATTCCACAGACCCCTATGGAACTCCCACGGTGATATTGTAGTACTTAACGCCATCGTCCGTCTGATATCTTAGCTGCTTGTCGGTAAAGTAGTCCGTGACTATCTGTGGTGCATCCATTCCCTCCAGTGATCTGCAATGCATGTCCAATTGGCAGATTTAAAGGCGTTTTTAACGTCTAACGTTAGTACTGTGCAGTTTTTCTTTGTGCCTCCTCTCCATCTTTTAGCTTGTATTGCTTCGGCTACTGTATCTACTACCTTCTTCTAAGTCTTTATTGCATAGATGGTAGAACGCGATTTTCTGAAGCCATACTGGCTGTCCAACAAACCTCCTCTATTCGCTGCCGCTGCTAGCAGTCTGCTGTATATGGTATGGTGCGTTCTAGGATTTTTGCCAGTGTATCTATCAGGAATATTGGTCGATACGACGAAGGTTCTCTAGATACTTTATCTCCCTTAGGTAACAACACCATATGCTGGAGTTTTCATGATTAAGGGAAGATCCCCTCCAAAATGCACCTTTGCATTGTTGCTATAAAAAGGTCCGGTTTCTTATGGAAGGCTGCTTTGACAGTCACATTTGGAATGCCGGAATAAATTTTCCTGCATGCTTCGTATAGCTCATCCGTTATTCTTTCCTGTATATGACTATGTTCCGGGTTTGTTGCCCGCATGGAGATGCATTATCTTCAGCATTGTCGGACAGGATATTTGTGGGGACTAACTAATCTTCAGTTTCTTTGTCAGTATCCTATAGTACCATATATGCCACTCCCCAGGGATCAAGATCTGCTTTGTTTAATAGTTGTTTAAAGCATCTTGCCTTGCTCTCCTTGATGAACTTTTCGAGATCTTGTTTCGCCAATCTAAACGTAACATATATAAACGTTCCTGAAACTCCGACGTACCCCTTGAACGTTGCAATCTGCCACGGAACCGAAGGCAGTTTCTTCTAAGTGCTCTGATTTAGTCATTCCACCAGTAGCAAGGTCCACTCCATCTGCTCGCTGTCTATGCATAGTTACATCACATGCTGTGGTGATTGCTTGGATCAGATGATGAGAAAGGATCTCTGTTGATCCGTATCTACCTGAAAGGTTGATGTCCATCATTTCTTCGAACGCGCCTTTGTCGAAAAATGCTTCTTACCATTTCGGGCCTGATAGTTTGGTGCGCTCCCTGGGCTTTTCGTTGTCAATGAATATAGAATATTATCGCCTGGTGGTCGTTGTGCGTATATTATTCTCTTACCCGCCATTTTGTTTTACGTAAAAGTACGTGGCTCATGAAGGTCATATCTATGATGGACCCCTTGCCTGCTTTACGAAACGTGTTTTTTTTGCGCCGTTGCTTGCTAGACTAATGTCGAGTGATGCGAATGATTCGAGAAGGGTTCTGCCTCTTGTGACCGTAGTCCTGCTGCCCCATTCTATAGCCCACGCGTTTCAGTCACCGCCAATAACCACTGGGTGTTTTCCTTAAATTTTACAATAACAATTTATTCCAACAGCTTCAGGAAGTCACAGTGTGTTAGACTAAAGGGTGCGTAGCAGGTGTAGAAGTGAATGCCGTTTACTCTAGCTGTTACGAAGTACTTTATTCGGCGAATCCGCGACTTTTTGCAGATCGTGGTATCACAATCAATCTCCAGTGTGTCTGTTTAGCATTGTAGTCTCCACTAATGATGAATCGATTTTCAAAGTTTCTTAAAAATTCTCTATATCTTTCACACTTAATGTTGTTTTTCGGTGGGCTATACAAGCTAACCATTGCGATGTTACCATCATTTGTTTTGGGATTAACTGATATCGCTTGGATATCTTCTGCTTAAAACTTTGTTTCCTCATTATGGGAGAGATTTTCTTTGATTATTACCGCACTTCCTCCCTTAGCTGCATTTTCTGGGTGTATAATATGGTAAACTGTATAATCTTAAAATCTTTCGCTACAGAGAGTACTCTGTAACTCGCCGGTTGTGGTTCTTCACAATTGACAGATTCCGCTTTTTGATTTCTAGGATTTTCACAATTTTTTTGTAATCGTAAGATGATTGCCAGCACATTTAACACATCTTGGTCCGTTGTTGCAATAATTCTGTGTATGACCAAAAGCCTGGCACTTTTTTCATTGGGGAACTAGTTTATTTCTTTTTATTGTAAGGATTTCCACCTTACACCCAAATCTAGGCTTATTCTCATTATTTCATTTTTTTTTTTTTTTGTGTTCTCATCGTTGCTAAATGTCAACATAAGCATGTTCTTTTTCTTTTTTCTTTCCAATTTGTTAGCAGCAGAGAGATACATTTAAATCCCTTTTCCGCTTAAAATGATCCGACAACATAAGGATTACAAGAGTGGTGCAAAGTGTTAGCCCTTATGTGTCTTCCTTGCTTATTTTCATTTGAATGAAAGTCCATATTATTTTCTTTGAGTAGCCTCATTGCTTCTTTGTAATTATATGACTCTTTACAGATAATTTTTACTGTTAAATCGCTGATTAATTTCATTTGAAACGAACTTTAATTTAAATGTTGTTTCATCAAGTTAATTCCATTCAAAACAATAGGAGATGGTCATGGTTTCTTTTTAGTTTCTCTGGGTGACCATTGAAAATGAATCAGAAAAACATTTAATAGTCGCTTTCTTAAGAGTAGTATCTGAGCAGACGTATACTATAGTTTAGAAAAAAACAATTGTGGGTAATTCAGTTTTTTGTTTTATATTTTTCCAAGGATCTCGAAATGGCTATGATATTCAGTGTACGTGTTTAAACTGATACTTTAGTGAGCTAAAGACAATTAAGATTGATGGTATACCGCATGGCTTAGGGCGGTTATTTTACTGCGAGTATCTGTGAGCCGTAAAGTATTTAATTCGAAGTAGTCATTCCATTTATGTAACTGCCACACGTGTACTACAGGTTAAAGGACTAAATGGAAGTTAAAAATACACAAGAAGTGGTTTCCATTGTAGCAACATTTCGATAGAACAGAGGGCTAATAAAGCCACGAACTCATTCCTTTTAAATTTGTTTTTGTTTGTTTTAGTCAAATATTCACAACTATTACTAGCATACTACAAACGTCCCGTTGACCACTTTACTTGTTCATAAATTGAAACTAACGATACCAATAGCGAAATTGCTTTCTTGGCTATTGAAACATCATACTCCTAACTGAACTAGTCATGCAATATTACGTAGGAAAGAGGTAAATCAGGTAAACAATCTATGTATAACAAATGCAGTAAGTAACACTTTAAATAGAGTAACCCCTCTGTCAGTTTTCTTACACTTAGTGTGGAGACCAGAATATCAGTAGAAATTTATTAAAGCTCAGAATATTTGTAGTCCTTGACCATTATTTGTGAACATTTTTCCAGTCTTTCGGAGTAGAAAATACTGATATGAGTCTGAGAGAAAGAGAGCATAAGAGTATGCTTTTTATCTCTAACCCCACAGCTACTCTAAAAATCATGCTAAGGTAGACAAAGTTCTAAATGTGTGGCTACCAAATATACAATATTTGAAAATGGTATCTGATTTTGTATGCACAGGCTTCACAGGACTAATCATATTCGATATGAAGCGGTTTCCTGTGATTTAAGAATAATTGATCACTGTTTAACCAGTAGTATTCAACTCGACTATAAAATACCCAGAACTAAAAAAAACAGCATCCATTGTTTGCTTCTGATTTGTTTCTCGGCATGTTGGCATAAACCAATGACTTAACGTAGCCCCACAGAAAATAGTCAAATCCCACGAACGAGGCGGCCAATCGACTGGCCCATGTCTTGAGATAACACGCTCACGCTCCGTGCCGTTTCTTAAAGAGGGCACCACTTGAATTAAATCCATACCATTTTCAGTTAGTACAAACCTTCAAAAGATACGTGTAGAAATTTGACAGCTGTCGGACGATTAGTTCTCGAGATATAGCGTTGTGAGTGAAGCAACTTTTGTTATTGTGAAAAAAAAGATTCAAAGCAATTTCGTGTGTTGATTTATCAGTGCTTTTTGATGGGAAAAAATGCACCCGATGCAAAGAAATGGCTTGATAAGTGTTACCCGGCCTCTGCACCAGCCAAACGAACTATTCGCAAGTGGATTGAAAAATTTAAAAGTGGTCGTGCAAGCACCGAAGATGATGCACGCAGTGGACGTCCAAAAGAGACTGTTTCAGATGAAAACATCAAAAAAGTCCACAAAATGATTACGAATGACCTTAAAGTGAAGTTGATCGAGATAGCTGAGGCTCTAAAGATATCAAAAGAGCGTTTTGGATATATCATACACGAATATTTGGACATGCGAAAGCTCTGTTCAAAGTCGGTGCCGCGTTTGCTCACAGTCGACCAAAAACAACAACGTGTTGATGATTAAAATTGCAATAATGCCGAATTTTTGCTTCGGTATGTGACAAGGGATGAAACCTGACTCCATCACTTCACACCAGAGTCAAGTCGGCAGTCATCTGAGTGGCGAGCAGACGACGAACCTCGTCCAAAACCACCAAAAACTCAACAGTCGGCTGGCGAGTTTATGGCATCCGTATTTTGGGATACACATGGAATAATTTTCATCGACTATCTCCAAAAGGGGCAGACTATCAACAGCGACTATTAAATTGCGTTTTTGGAGCGTTTGAAGGACGAAATCGCAGAAAAACGGCCGCATTTGAAGAAAAAGGAGGTGCTATTTCATCAAGATAATGCACCGTGTCACAAGTCGATGAAAACGATGGCAAAATTGAATGAATTCGGCTACGAATTGCTTCCCCACCCACCGTATTCTCCATATTTGGCCCCCAGCGACCTCAAAAGAATGCTCGCCGGAAAGAGATTTAAGACCGATGAAGAAATAGTCGCCGAAACAGGGGCCTATTTTGAGGCTAAACCAAAATCGTACTACAAAACTGATATCGAAAGATTGAAAAATCGTTTCAATCGGTGTATGGCCCTCGAAGGCAACTATATTGATAAATAAAGTTGAATTTTGCAAAAATATTGTGTTCTACTATAACCATATACTATAACATGGACTTTTCAGCCAATGTGTTGCTTACTCTTCAATAAATCGATTGTAGCGTGTGGTGTGTGGCTTGTGGCACCATCCTGTTGAAACCACATGTCGTCCAAGTTCATATCTTCCAATTCGAGCCAAAAATATCGGTGATCGTGGCGCGATAACGCTGACCATTCGCAGTAACGTGACGGTCGTTATCGTCGACGAAAAAATATGGCCCAACAACGCCGCCATGCAAACCGCACCAAACAGTTATTTTTTGTGGATGAAGTGGTGCACATGTGCGTTTTCACCCTACCAATAACGCATAATTTGTTTATTGACGAACCCATTGAGCCAAAAATGAGCTTCGTCGCAAGATAATCTTGCGACTCCGAATATCTGTAGAAAATTTTTATAATTTGCAAACGTTGCTCGTTAGTGTACTTTACCATGATGAAAATGTTGAGTTTACTGAATAAATTGACAGTGACAGTTTGATAATTAGTGAAAGAGTCCTTCCACAAATTAAATTCAAAGCTTTTAAGTCCCTATTGGAAAACCCTCTATTTCAAAGTGTAGTCGTAGATGACTATTTCTCCACTCAAAAATATTAGAATCAAAAATAAGAATAAAACCTGCAATCAAAGGTTCTGGCTGTTCTCAGGGCAGCTGAGCTAATGCAGATGAGATCGATATCCGAAATAGATATCGCTATCTACATCGATAGCCATGCCACATTTATGGCAATGGAATAAACCAACATCAACTCTGCTCAATGCACTATGCAGTCGAGTAAGATTGTGCTGGGTGCAAGAACACTGTGGCATTAAAGGAAATGAACATGTGGATGAGCTTGCAAGAAAAGGGGGGCTACTCGAAAATAGTGTGATTAACAAAATAAAACCACCCCTCTATATATTGAGGAGGACTATCGAGAAAAAACTTACAAAGACAGCCAACCTAAGGTGTTCAAGTCTTGAAAGGCACAGGATATCCAAGGCTCATCTGCCGCATTTCGACGGGAAAAGATCGAGAAAGTTAATCAAATTAAACAGGAATAAGCTTAGGAATAAGACAGGACACTGTCTCCAGCGGAAACACGCAAAAATACTCAAATTGTCAGATACGGATATTTGCAAATTCTGGGGTAATCTGCAAGCCGTTTAGGACATAATACATATATTGTGTGAGTGCGAGGCAATTTCGCGTATTTGAAGAAAATTTTTAAGGAAATACTTTTTCGAAAACCTAGAGGAAATCTTGGTGTTTCATGAAGGAGATTGCTTAGGTTTTTGCCAATTGAAGACAAATTCGACTGGTTCCACAGAAATCACAATGGGGCCGTTTTAAAGCCTGTTGTCTTTGTGATGACATATCCATCATAACCCTGTTTAACCTAACCTAAAACGATTAAATCCTCTTCAGATGTTTTAAGGTTTATATATAACATTTATGTTTTTCTTTAATGTTTAATTAGCGGGAATTTAATTTACAAAAATGAGGAAATTGATTTTCTACGTCTGAAAATGGGGAGCAGATCATAACGAAATCAACTCCGAAATAGTATTGCGGTTTATTCAATTTGCCTCAATTGATGGTCAAAACAAGAATGACCGAAATTTTTTTTTTCTTAAAGTTGTGTCTGGACATGCTTAACTCAATTCAGTCAAGTTCACTTTCAATTTTGAATTAAGAGCCACTCTTGGAAACCCGCAAGGTTTTTCAACTAAAGGTGCATGTTCACCGACTGGTGTTCTGATGTCATCTTCCATCTGTAGCGCTGCTGGGGATCCGACAAGTATTCTTTATTATTATTCTTTTAAAAGAGCATTGCATGAGTGCCACTTAAGGATGCCAATCAAATATGTTTTTGAAGTCAGGTCTCGACTTTCGATAAGAGGGCGTATATCTCCTCATACGTCAACATATGATTTCCGATTATCACTTGATGTGCAAGATTCCGAGCTCCAAGGATGTAGTAGTCTTGTTTAAGAAGCACTAGCAGTTGAGATATACTGACATGCAAAAATCGTTTGTGAATATACTCGATAATCAGATGTGTTATAGGATGCCTTTTCTTCAAAATAATTAGATGGTATATGTATATTGAATGTAATAAATTTGATTCTTGCAAACGTCCACCCGAAAAACTGTCTCTAGAGGGATACCACTGTAGTCCTAGCAATTTTGTCGAAGACGAATTCTAGAAATATATAGGAGATCCCTTTGATCTTTTCGTAAAGATAACAGCAAAGGCCAGTTGTTCGTTGTCCATTTTCTCAAATGAAATCCAGCTTCCGTTATAAAATTATTAACGGTATCAGCCTCTGTTTTAACATCATCAACATAGAAATCTTTTAGGACAACATTGGAAGCACGGGAATAATTCTCTGAATTATCAATAGCAAGTTGCTTCAGCTTTCGAATCGCTGACAACAAAAAGAGCACTTGATGTGCCATTCGTTGGAAACCAATATGCTTTCTTGCGACTAAAATTTGGCGATACATTTTAATATAGGATTGGATATTTTGACCTGTGAGTAGTGCGTCATTAAAGGAAATTAATTTGGCTGCTGGAACTATCGAAGATAACACGGATTTCAGTTGCACTGCTATCCATTTTATAAATCGCAATCGGTGAGGCAAATAAAAATACGTTCTTGTCGGTTGATAGATGTCTGTTTTTTTTGAATATCTTCCATATGTCCCAGCGGTAGAAACTCATTCATGAACTTCGCATATTCTTTATGAGATCGAGGATTTATTTTCAATCGACATTAAAGTAATAAAGTGAGTTCAAATACTAGTATGCCACCAGATCAATGTCAAAAAATGATCTTCAGTTTTTTCTCATAAATAGATAACGTAGGCTCGACGATAACTTCTTCTATGTATATGTCAAAACCGATACATTGAGTTGTTCCTGAACATGTTTAACTCAATTCTGTCAAGTGCACCTTCAATTCTGAACATTTTGTATTAGGTAGGAAATTTTTCCGTAATCCTTGAAAACAACTCTATTGATTCCTCTCCATTTAAAAGGAGACACCATGTAGTTAAACAATTATCATCCTATTTCCTTACTGTCTGCAGTTTCTTAAATTTTTTAAAGAGGAATAAACTCTATAATTATATCTTTTTTAGACAGAACGAGTGTCGAAATGGCTTAACGACTGTCAATATGGTTTAAGAAGTGGAAGGAGAAATATACAGCGAAATATACAGGTCTAGATGCGTCGAGAACTTCTGCTGCTCTATTTATAGATATTGCCAATATCTATTTATTCGATATTGCGGATCACACTTTACTATCAGATAAGCTTTATTTATTATTTTTGTGCGCGTTTGTTTTTGTTTTTGAGCAACGTTTTCGGGTCGCAACGGGAACAGGGAAATGCATTGAAACATTGCCTATACCTTTTTGTGTCTCAGACACCCTTCCTCTACTTTTTGCCCTTCAAATTTGTGTGGTTTCAATACCTCCAGCAATAAGACTCTCCGATATAGTTATAAGGTATTCGATGGAATGAGTCTTCTTCCTGTTTAGCTCGGAATGTATGATCCAAGCGTTGACAGCGGACATTATAATAAGACGATAGAAAATCTTTTTTCCACCATTTGGCTGACTTCCGATTATGATCATAAACTGCCGCCATTTGATCAGCAAGGTCGACGCCTCCCATTATTTCTCTGTAGTTTTTAATAACTGCTGGACATGGAATTGATTCCTTCTGACCATTTTTCATTGTTTTCATAACCGTAGTCATAGTTGACTTGTGACAATTGCTCAAAACCATAACTTCTTTTGTGTCTTGCCATTTGACACACGTTAGCCCTGAAGAGCTGAGTTTTTTGTCTATTTTTGGCAAATTTTTTCTTTGGGTCATGCATGTTCCCACAGCTGGAAAGTTAAGGCTTTCCAGTAAGTTTACAGAGGTAAAAAATCTGACAAAGCAAACCATTACATCAGGTTCAGTTATTGTCCGGACTAAGGCATTGACGACTCTTTCACCTAAAGTTCCCTCCGTAGATTCTTGTTCCCTTCCAGTGTAAATATCGAAATCGTAAGTATGCCACGTTTCGGAGTCACACCGCAACCACATTTTTATTCCACGTTTTATAGGTTTTAGGGGCATATATTGCTTGAGGGAAGATCGACCCTTAAACTTTGTCATAGATTCGTCAATGCTTTGACTGTAGCTATCTTGTCGCAATTTCTTGAATGTGCCCTTCAATCAAGAAACAATGTCATCTATATAGTACGTCTTTAAACAATCGTTCGGCTTTTCAGGAGGGGCAAAATAGATTTTTGAAGATATTAATTTGTATCTATCCCTTGAAATAGCTGATTTGTCAGCATTGTTCCCAAGCGATGGATGTGTTGACCAGTAATCTTTCAAAGCTGGTACTCTGTTATAGCTCATATTGAACATACAACCTACAACAACCTTGATTTCACCTGCATATGTTAGCTTATATTTCTTACGTTTGATGATGGAAGGCAACATTCTAATTCTTTCGTTGGTGCATTGAGCTATGTACATGTACCAACTTTTTGGAAACACTTTGTAAAAAACATCGATGGGTGTCGACGTATGCAAAATACTTGAATCTGCTGTATATTATCGGGGTATTGGTGCTCTCGCTAGTGGAACAAAGCTATCTCCAGGACCATTCCAAATCCATGTTAAATTATCCTTGGTATTACCTCCACCCTCAGAATGCGTAACCTCTTGTTGGGACTCAATTGAATTCGTTGAATGTCTCGTTGCTTCTTCCGCTTCTTTATCTGAAGTACCCTTCCGATCGCGAGTCTCGGCATTTGCTTCGGCATTTTACCTTTACGCAATAAAATCGAAAAAATACCAATAAGAAATAGTAAAAGCCGTAAAGGACTATTGGTACACATAATTACCACCAAAAAGTACCACTGGTACAAATGTGTACCGATCACTAAAAAAACTGCTAAATAAACAATTGTGGAGAAGATTTCACTACTTACGTTTTATACAACAATAAAACAGTTTCGAATTAATAGTTTTACACACTTTTGATCAGTTTTGAATGGCGAAATGTTGTGGTTTTTACCAAAACTTTACGACAACACGTGCACTTGTGGCAAAAACACTGGTACAGATAATGACATGACTGCAAAGTTTACCGTTGGGAGATAAAAATTTATTGTTTATGCTTCAGGATACGGAATTGTACACTTTAAATTTGATTTAAACATACATTTCAGAAGTTAGGATTATTTGAATACTTGCTGGTACAAGCTGGTACAAGCTGGTACAAGCTGGTACATACCTTGTACCAGTAGGTTCGAAAGGGCTAAGCGGATTTAAGAGGTTTCCCTCGTATTTATATAATAGGAAAAGAAATGGTAAAAATCAAACAGAAGACTATTTATATAGGTGTCCCTCAAGGCTTTGTCTTTGCTCTCATACTGTTTTTATTGTATATGAATTCCTTTTTAATTTAGCCGCTCAAAGGCAAACTCAATACTTTCGGTAACGATACTTCTCTTGCATACTTCCACACCAATTTTTTTCATCTGTTTCTAGATGTCAATTATGATTTAGAGACTCGTAATTAGCACTTAAACGAAATATATGTTTTTTAATGACACGGAACCAGAAGTTGAAAGTCATAAACTGAAATATATGGTATCATTCATCGAATTCCTTTAGTTGGTTGCTAACATATTTCTGTTACCTTTAACAAGAATGCTAGCTGCAGCAACGCTTGTTTTAAAATCGAATTTTAAGTAATTGCTTGGATAATATTTTAGATCACAAGTTTAATTAGAAGAAGCAGAATTCCTCTCTAAAAGAGTACTTAAATAGAGCAGTTAAATAATTCTACCATCTCAGTCTCTTCTGTAATTTTCCTGTATTAAAACTAATTTAAAATGGTCTACTTAAATCTGATCTTCAGTATGGGGTATCCTATTAGGATGCCGCTCTGAACTATTTAAGAATCTCGATATTCTACCATTAAGGCACCTTTACTGCTATAAACTTCTAAAAGTATTTTTTAAAAATGATAGTTTCAATGCGGTTAGAATTCATGAAAACTATAATTTACGTATCAACAAAATTATCGTCATATAGTATTACCTACATTATACTCAGTTTTATTTTTAAACCACTTTTGGCCAGCTAATCAGCTTTGCAGTTTTCCACGTACTAACCAAATGTGGATGTCGACCAATTACGGCATCTTTTTTTTTTTTTTTTTTATAATACCGCGCGCGCACCAAGGGGATATGAATACCCTTTTACTGGCTTTTTCTCCAGGGCGCGGGCCGGTGGTGTAGTAGTTTGAAACAGAGGTGGGTGTCAAACTAGACGGGACGAGCTAGTACATCTTCAACCAGTGGGTCTTAAGTACGTGCTGGTTGTTAATTCGTTACATTTAGCCCAGCCAGCAACCACTCCAACATCAGTGTTATGCCTTCATGTCAGAGTTGACGCCGACGGGATTCTCATATAACTACATACAAATTCTATGAAAAGACTTTTTCACAGAATTGCCTCCCACGGGATTAGAACCAACGATCCTCTGCTTGAGGAGTCTATGCATATACCACTACACCACGGCCATCCCTTATTGAGAGAAGATAATATTTACGATAACCTTAATTTTTTCATTTTAGAGGCATGTGCACATCTTTCATTTTGGCGATTTTTGTCAGACGTTTATAGTAAATCCTGCAAATTTTCGACGTTTACGAAGACCCCCGCCCAAGTGACTTCTCTGAGACCTACAATCTAGTTTGAGCACAATCCTGATCTACTTTAACCCTTTAACTGCCATGCCCATATATTCTCGGGTTTGATGTTTAGCCTTTAATGCCAGAAACGAGAATTCTCGTGCAATTTCACTGTAGCTGCAAAGCAAAACCTTTTGCGTTGGCATTGGTAGCTGAATTCTATATTGTAGCCTGGCATTTTAAATAAAACAGTATGAAAATTGGTTTTAAGAAAATAAGTATAGTTTCACACCAAACATTAAACAAATTTAAGCAATTATGGGCTCTGATATATACGAAAACATGGTTCAATACACAACGGAAGTTTTCTGGACAAAGTGAGCAGCAAAATCTAGTTTCCTTGCGTCTTTTTTTCTTAGAATATACACGACACATTCTTGTTGGCATCGCCTTTTTCTCTGTTGCTGGTATGGATTCCAGATAGTGTTGTACATAATATTTAGCAGTCGGTTGAGATTGTGATGGTTTTGAAGGAGTATCTTCTATACAAGTGTGGTACTTTTCACCAAGTAAGTGAGCGACTACATGTTCATCAAAATTATGCAAGCTTATATTACTTTTTACACCTTTTACACATTATAATAAGAGACTCGGAATAATCAACTACTCCCATCCCCATATTGTAAGCACGTGTAATGTTAGGCTACATTACCAATTTTCCATTGCGGGTGGTGACTAACAAGCTCTGAATTATGCATGTTTGATATTGTTAGAACGTCATGCTTATCCTTCCATTTGCAAACTACAGTTTTATCAGAACGTCTCCAAATCATTTCTCCTTTTTGGAGCTTATACGAAGTAAAAATTGTTGGGTTGCCTTTATGATTACAACGTAAAGGACCGCAGATATGCGAATGAGGCTTAGTCACTTCTCTCAGCAATGGAACAGAACTATAGAAATTGTCAGTACCATATACAACCTATAGGCTTTATCAATATAATCTTTATTAAATCAAAAACTATATTCATAGTGCAATTGTAGTTTGGGTTTTCTGTTGATTGCTCGGATTTTTTGTATTGGTTCATACAATTACAACCCGAATATTCTCTGACACCTAGGACAGATTTTTCTGTGTCAATGCCAACCACGAGAATTCTTGGGGTGGATTATTTGTATGTTGGCATTTAAAAGCAAAGTACAATTTGGACCGTGGCAGCTAAAGGGTTAAGTGTTTTGCTTCCAACAAATTATAGTTTGTTATGACTGAAGTAGTTTTTCAAAAGTATCTCCTTTTTTGATTTCGAAAATCACTAACTATTTAAATAAATTAAATAGTATTTAATCGACGTTGTCGTTGTCTTTTATGATTAACGACATAGCCCAAGCATTCACATGGATTTCGGAAATTAAGTTAAGAACTCATAGTGGTTGCTTCGAAAATAACAAGTTTGGTTCACCGTCTTGTATTGCGTAAAACTGTTGCTTTACATGGGACGGAAGTGAAACATCAAAGCGAGACACGAGGAAAACAATAAAACGAATCGAATTGAAGAGGAACTGATGCTTAAAACACACAAAAAAAAAAAAACAGAAGGAAGGGAATTTTATTTTTCCAGTGTCCCGCTATTTTTCTATATCACAGGCGTAAAACAATTTATCAACGGTTTGCGTGTCTCGCCTTATTTTGGAGATATAAAATATTGCTCACGAACTCTACTGGAGTATTAGTGTAATAAGTTTTTTTCCCAGCTACCAATATTACTATACCTCATTATGCTTTCTAATTTAGCTTTTACTTGAAGGTGAGCTGGCACAGCGAGATATCCTTAAATCTTTCGTTCTGCTACTTGTTGCTTCCTGTATTCATTCTTCCTTTTTTTGGTTTCCTTTCTGCCACACAAAATACTAAATGACTCTGCGTTAAGATTGCTTGTCTACTTTTTTTTTGAGATGCCAAGTGATAAAATCCAACTTTTATGGATGTGGATATCACAATGAAACTTTTAAATGGTTTTCAGGAAGAACGACGCAAAGCTGATAGTATTTCGTTGGGATAAACACGAATGCATCTCGAAATTCTGAGTATCACTATCCATTACTTGGGAATGTGGACCAAATAGGGCCTTACAGTTACTTCTAGCCGTGGTATAACAATGTCAAAATTTGTTTTTGATCTCAACACAAGAAAGTCATTAGGTCCCGGAGGTTTGCACGGGTCGCTGGCCCTGCTTAATGGTTGAAAAATTGTTAAATGTTAATACAATGTGCGGTTGTTGAGTTCAGGATTCTTTGGGAGATAACCAATCAATATAAAGAATAAGGAATTATTAATTTTTTATAAAAAATTGAGGGGAAATCGACCGCGTGCTTTATTTCAACCTATTCAGTTATGGCTATTTTTGACAAATGACAACTTTTGACAATCACGTCGAACGTCGAACGGCCAATCGGCTAAGTTGTATGCATTCCCGAATAATTTTGTAACATGCTAAAGATAAATTTTTATTAAAAAGTTAAACATTCAAAGTTCTGTATGTGATACATTTTGTATTTATTTATCGTAAGAAGTTTAAAAATGTGAACGCCAAGCCAAGGGCGTTATATTTGGCGATGGCTTCTGAGTGATTTTCCCACGAATTTTACTTACCACTGAAACTATACTTTCTTCAAATATTGTGATAATATAAGTTACAGGGCGCTTACCCTTCCATTTACTGATGTGAACACCTCCGCGCAATCTTGCTTATAATTTTTTGAGTCACTTCCTTCGGATTCTCTTTCAAATCTTTGCGCAGTGTACCGCCTACCGCAATGTAGGCTTTTTTTTTATCAAGCAGCTACATTGCCAAACTGTAGCTGATATAAAAGTTGTCCATGTATAGGGTTTTCTAATAACGACTTGACAACTTTTTTTTTTTAAATAAAAGGCAAACCATTTGAGATATTTCAAAAACTTTATTATTGGCTTGAAGTACAATCAAAACATTTATGAATAGAATTCGACTTCGTTCATATGGCCACCGCGGGCACATTTGCAGCGGTCGATTAGTTGGACCCAATTTTCAACGACTCGGCCACATATTTTGGCCGAAATGTGAGCTCTTTCAAAGTCGTCGGCGTGTTGGCATAAACCAATGACTTAACGTAGCCCCACAGAAAATAGTCAAGCGGCGTTAAATCGCACGAACGAGGCGGCCAATCGACCGGCCCATGTCTTGAGATAACACGCTCAACATACTTAATCTTCAATAAATCGATTGTAGCGTGTGCTGTGTGGCTTGTGGCACCATTCTGTTGAAGCCACATGTCGTCCAAGTTCATATCTTTCAATTCGGGCCAAAAATAATCGGTGATCATGGCGCGATAACGCTGACCATTCACAGTTACATGACGATCGTTATCGTCGACGAAAAAATATGGCCCAATAACGCCGCCGGCATGCAAACTGCACCAAACAGTTATTTTTTGTTGATGAAGTGGTGATTCATGAAACACATGTGGGTTTTCACTCGACCAATAACACATATTTTGCTTATTGACGAACCCATTGAGCTAAAAATGAGCTTCGTCACTGAACATGATTTTACGACTCCGAATATCTGTAGAAAATTTTTATAATTTGCAAACGTTGCTCGTTAGTGTACTTTACCATATTGAATATGTTGAGTTTACTTAATAAATTGACAGTGACAGTTTGATGATTAGTGAAAGAGTGCGTTCACAAATTAAATTTAAAATTATCAAGTCCCTATTGGAAAACCCTGTAGATTATGGCACCATGATATAGCCTCTCTTAGTCGGGTTCAGTAAGTATGTACAACTTGATACCATACTTCTGACGTCTGTTTTATTTTTTTTTTACAAAAAACAACTGAATCATGCCCTCATCCAAGGACAACTCTTTCGAAGGATAATAACACTTGGAAATTTTGTTATTATATCACAAGGACCATCACCGCTTGGCATTTCTGCAGCATGAAATAAAAAAGGTAGAAAAAAAAAACACTTCTTTGCAAGTCTTTTTACAATGTTTTAACAGAGCATCAATACAAAGAAATATGCAACGACTACTGCCAACTGGACCTTCACCACTTGTCGTTTCCACGGCACCAAAATTCTTAAAAATTAAGCACGAAAACAAACAACCGCAACTTTGCATGCATCATACGTTTACAATGTTTATTGTTTATGTGCAGTGTCAGTGCAATTTTCACGTTTATGACCAGCGCCAGAAGGAAATTGGTCAAATAGATTAAATGAAGTCAGCCCGCATAAATGCGTGGCTGGCAGCCGTGTTGTTTTTATAAGCCCGCACATATGCATGCTGGGCAGCAAAGCTGTTAATATGACACACTCAAAAATAATTGATTTCTTCTTTGGGTATGATGTAATTATGTTTTTTTATCCAAATTTCAACATATGCTGAATATTTAGCTATGTGTCATTATATTATAGTGGATAATAGCCTGCTTTGGATGCACTTACGAACTTATCTCCTCTTGATATTCATATGATAAGCTACTATCTCAAACGCATTTCAACTTTCATTTAAAAAGATGTGATCGTTGTTATAACACGAACTTAGTATTGATGGTTTTGCAGCGCGCTGTTTTTTTTTTTTTTTTTTTTTTTGACGTTGGCCTTATGAAAATGATATCTGGTGCAATGACATCAGAATTCCTGTGGCCACAAAAACTGATATGGTATGCTTCACTTCGCAAGGTGATTTATTGAGTTTTGTCTGGATCTTAGGTCACAATGAGATCACAGGAAATGAAGTCGGTATCTTACCTGGCGTGTTCCATAGCAGGAAAAACCGCAGGCAGCTTACTGGCTTCATGCTGTGAGAGTAATGATAACACCGTCGAATAAACATTCCCTCTATGAGTTACTGGCTTGCGTTCGTATAAGGCTGCAGATACTCGGGGCTAAAGCAGGGTAAACGCAATAAAAAGAACATACATTCGAGAAGTACAATGGGCTAGCTCTTTATCTGATTGCTCAATCAGAGCGTGAATAAATCTCGATAAGTTATAGGCACACCTGTTCAACCCATTCTGTGCATTAGTGGAGCTGCGTTCATCGTATTTCATTTTCACAACAATATGTATAAATTGGCCTCCGGCAACGAATCAATTACATATTTCAACCAATAGGTATGCTGTTTTTGATTGCATACTTCCTCAATCCTTCAATTACCTTTAAAACATTGAATATGAATAATTCAGTATTCTACAAATAGGTATGTACCCGTATACCGCGGTATGTTCGTATTATGGTATTAAAAAAAATGGTCAGATACCGTGTAATGGTTTTGCGCTTTCGACATCAAAAATTTCATTATTTTTAAACGTAACACTTGTTAATCAAAATCATACACTTTTGAATCATGTTATTGATTTCGATAAAACCTACATATGCTACATGTGTAAATAGATAATACATTTAAATGATTTTAAAATGACACCCTTGGGTAAATGTTTCTACTCCGGATAAGTACACTTCAAAAGACACAATTAAAATATAAAAGCCAGATTAAAAAACAGAGCAAATAAAAATAAAATACCATACAAAAATATCCATCGGCTACACAAAAGCTAATTAAATGCTCGTCATATAATTATTTTGTCAAAATTTGTTGCTTGTCATTCAAGATCTACGGTTTTCATATTTTTATTTCGAAAATATCTTCCAAATTTTTCTGACTTCTGCTGTTATTTATATACTACAAGAATAAACATACTCCTACATTCCCTCAGGTACTACGAGAAATGAATTTTTAATGAAATGCGTTTGTACTCTTCCGAATACATTTTACATGTGTTTAGATACATATGTACGTGTCTGTTTCACATTTTTCATGCGGAAAAAAAAAATGCTTCCAAAAACTGATGTGCATAAAATTTTCTTATTCGCGTTCATTTCCTAAGAGAATATTCAAAATATTACTGTCTGCCTGCTTTAAAGGACAGATCCCAGAGGATATGTACATGTACAACGTAGGAGTGCGTTCATGCGAGCCATTTTCCCATTCGAAAAAGGTCTGCTGGAACTTAATAAAATATTTTACAAAGATTAATTTTTGTTTTAATCTGCAAGCGCTTGAAGGATTTCGAGTAGCCTTAAAATGTTCGCACATAGCACGGGCGAAACAAAATTACAGAGAGGTACTGATGTACATTGGTCTTAAATGTTTGAAAGTTATAATAACCAGAAAATAAATAGCTTGGCTGTGCATTCCATATTCGAGTTATAAGGCATAGGAAAGAATCACGATATTTAAAAGTATGAATGCTACTAGGAATTTCATTTCAGCACTGGTGGTGAAAATAGCGATAGAACTATGGGCACCGTTACATCAGTGTTCTAGGCTGTCAGTTTATTGTCATCACAAAGAGAGTTCATAGGAACGCCTGATCAGATGTAAGCATTTTACTACAATTTTGGGCGGATAAGTGCTCTTTTATATTGCGGTCAGATCAGAGGCGGTGAAGTATTTCTTTCGTGGTTTAATAAAACCTAGGCATTTCGCATCATTGTTGGCTACATCGAATGTGTGGTCATTCCATACTAAGTTGTCTTAGACACGCATGTCGAGAATGAAAATTTTTTTGGTTACGACGATGCAAATGCCATTCACTGATATTGGCTGGATGTTTAAATTTCACTTTAATGAATTGTATTTTGGAAGCGTTAAATTCTACTCTGTTTTTAAGGTTCCTCAATTATGGTTGTTATCCTAATAATATCATATACTAAGCTTCGCACACCATCCAGGAATTAATGAAAAGCAGAAAGTACTGTAGTCTAGTAGTGTCTGCAGTGATGATTAATGAAAGTTAATATGGTAATAATATTGGCGGCAGAACGGATCCTAAGCAAGAAGCAGCCTTCATTTTATGAATATTTGACTCAAAGCCGTCCAAGGAAACAAGGGTAATTTCTAATCCATTAAAGATGAGATTCATCGATCCCAAATGCCTTAATTTTCGACGAAAGAGCCTGATGCAAAACTCTTTTAAATTTCTTTGAAATATCGAGTGACTTTATATTTTTATAAAAAAAAAATTATTCATTCATTTATATTAATATTGTCCTTTTCAATGTAGTTAGATATAATACATTTGTGTCAACATATTTTCCAATCCTCGAAGCACTTCTCATATGCACTTTTTGATATAGCCTAGAGCTCTTCCAACGATGCCGTTTTTATTTCCTCAATCATTGCAAATTTTCGGCCTTTCACAGGCCTCTACAGTTTGGGAACAGGAAGAAAATTGGATAAGGCCAAATCCGATTAATATGGTGGCTGAGGCAAGATTGTCGTGTTGGTCTTGGTGACAACATTTCTCACAAGCTATGATGAATGAGCAGGTGCATTATCGTGATGCAAAAGTCATGAATTGTTTTTCTACAATTTTGAACGTCTTTTTCGTATTGCTTCAAGGTTATACTCCTTATTGACCATACGACCTTAAGATAAAAACTCCTGATGGCCTACGCCACGGTTAAAGTATTTTAGAGCACTTAATTCTATTTTTTACACACAATTTGTTGCAAATTCTTTGCTCAAGTTTTTATACTAATTGAAATCGCCGAACTATACTTAAAACTGTAGACGTATGTATCAGCAAAGAAAAAAAAAAAAATATTAAAAATCGATAACCTAATGTACGTTGCCCGCGAAATGTCTAAAGTAACCTTACTTTTTGAACACACTTCGTATGTACGTTTTTATTTCACTTTTAGGTGAGACATGTCATTCCTATAAAATCGTAATGCCGGTCATTGGAAAGTTTTCATGTTTTAAGATATTTCATGAGTTGACGATTTATGAGCCTTTCAATGGCCTTGGAAAGAAGGGACCTGAGTGCAATAGGTATATAGGAGGAGAATTCAAGCTGCTGTAAAATGTATGAGTAAATATTTTTAAATTCCTCAGTGATCATACTCTGTCCCTTAGAGTATTCATTACCTTGGGGATTATATGGGTAATGTTTGCCTTAACTTATCTTTGCATTCAGCAAAACCTTGTAGTCACCATTCAGTCTTTAATCTTATTTATAAATCGTTAAAATATGTTAATTCTATAATCACATCTTGTGCTACATGTCTCCTTGTCTCTGCATTTCTACAGCGCCACTTGTGAATTTGACTAAATTTGCAAACAGGCCATTCTTTTCTCGTTCGAGTGAGTCAATTGTGTTTTATCCAGTCGCTTCTTTATCTTGATCTTGAGCATCTATTGATTTTTAGAACAGATTTTCCGATGACTTTCAATGAAGATGGATAAATCAGCTAATTTTCTCAACCTTAAGTTCGTCTACTATCGAATTCTTTATGTGGAGACTACCGCAATACGCGAACTTATTAATATATCACACTTTGTTACCAACGCTGATATTCGTAACATTTTTATTTTCATCGTTGTCATTATTTCCATATATTTACTAGTATTTCTTATAGAGGGTGTTAGAATGTTAATCATTTATTAAAGCTGAGCTACTGTCGTATATAACAAAGTATTCAATTTAAGTATACATAAATTTTTGACTCACAAAATACTACGGGGTTTTCGTGCCATTCAAGCTCTCACGGTAAATCTATCTTCGACATCATCACGCAATTTTTCGTCAACGACCGAGCCCAAGCATTTAGATTTGTGCACTTTATCACGAAGACCTCTCTTAAATATATGTCAAGAGTTGGGCTTGGGTTGGGTTCCGAGAAATGGAAATGCAGAAATCGCGTTTTTCAATAAGGATATAATAATTTTGTATTTAAATAAACACATAATAGTTTAGATTTCGGGCTGAAATTTATTCTAGGCGTAGTACCGTATTAAATTTATGTATAGTATTCGATCTCGTTCATTTGACTACTGCGAGCATGTTTGCAAAGTCTATTCTTTGAAGTCAACACATATTGGCCATCTCGTTCGATATTGTCCATGGCATAAACCAACGACTTAACTTAACTCCATAAAAATAAATCCAAAGGCGTTAAATTGCATGAGCAATTTTGTAAATATTACACAATCACCAAACTTCCGCTTCAATAGATCAATTGTTTGACCAATTATGGGGCATGTAGTAACATCTTATTGGAACCACATATCACTGATGTCAAATAGTCTTGCAACATGGCACGATAGCAAATGGAGTACGTAACATGCCGAACATTTTCATCGACGAAAAAATACGGTCTTATCACACCACCGGTATGAAATCCACACTACACGGTCACTTTTTATCGATGCAATGGAGTCTCATGAATCACTTGAGGGTTTGTTGCATATCTTGCTTATTGATGAGGCCATAAAGGCAAGAATGAAATTTTTCGATGAAATACAGGATTTTCTTCAAACTTTTTCAGAGCCCAATTGGAGAAGTTTCGACGTTTCAGATGATAAAAAGGCTTCAATTCTTGTTAGGATGCAGGCGAAGAGCTTTTCCCAAAATTAACCACAATGTGGACTGAGAGATTTTCAATTCCTGTGAACTTCTTGGAATCAACTGTTTTGGCTTATTTTAAACTAAAGCATTTATGGCTGCGATATTTTCGGAACTTCAACCGGCTAGTTGTCTCACCGGCACAGAAAAATTCAATAGTGAATATATTGACTCGAATTTAACCACTATAGCATACACAGCGGGGACGATTATAATGACCGAAAATTGGAGTAAGCCCTCTTAAAGTTTGCGACCACCGACTCAGAATTTTGGTATTAATTTTTAATAATTTCCAAAAGTAAAAAATGTGAACATTGACTGACATTTTGACAATGACAGATCATTAAAAAAGTTCACGGTTGCGTTTGTATTAAAATTAAAAATTTTTATGTCACTTTTGAGGAATTCTTTTCGACTGACTCTACAAGTAACGCCTATAATCATCGAGCGTATTTATCCCATTGTGTATCTAAAGAACGGAAAACGAATGAAATGGCGAATAAAAGAAAATATTTTTCGGACCCGTTAAATTTTTGTTTCAGTAAAAAATCCCACATGACCTTGAAAACCAACCGACTTTGTACACTATATTTTTTTTTTATGCCAGCTGTGTTTTTAATTTTCGTTTCAACATCGTCGCATAATCATGTCTCTTATGCATTTTGAGATCCACCATTTAAGTAAGACGCTCTATCGAACGTTTTTTTAGGTCGACAATGATGATATAAAGATCCTTGGGAGGAACTTTGATTCGAGTCATACGACAACTTACCTTCCAAAATGCCGATCAATAGTTGTTGCAATTTTTCGTATCGCGTTTGTTTTCGTACATAAGAACACTCTCCCTTCACTGTTTAAGCGATCGTCACTCATAATTTTATTGATCAAAGTACCGAGCCATTTAAAGGGAATGTTATCTGATCCCACTTCATGCTCCGGTTTATTCTTTTTATTTTTTTATTTATTTATTTATTTATTTATTTTTTTTTTTTGTTCTATCTGAACAGTGCAGTCAGTCAGTCTTACGTAGAGAGATGAATAAGCGCTTCAGTGATAAGGTGCCTTCAGTACCAGCAACCAATACGTCAGCGCCGAGTGCACAGAGAAAGTGCTTCGCAGTGTTGTCATCACTTTCACAGCAAGCATCGCAGGATGTTGTGTCACTTATGCCCAGCAAATTTAAGTGCTTAACAAAAGTGTAATGCCCTGTAACGACGCCAGTAAGCAACCTGTAGATGCTGATGCACAGCAGAAAGGCAGAGACATCAGAAGGCACTTGTTTGGTCTGCCTGTAACCTGGGGAGATATGACATCTGCTAATGCCTTTAACTTAGCGTGAGATCTGTCCGTGCGTGATAGTCGAAGAAATGGTACTGTAGTAGCATGAAAGTATTGGCGATTATATCTAATGCTAGCATTATTGTCATTCTGCACCAATCTTTGGATTCCTTTCTCGTTTGCATGTGCTTTAACATTGCACTTATTCTGTTGATTGTAGCCTATTTATGATATGTATTGTGAATATATCTTTTCTAGTTTCTAATACAAAGCCTTCACTGGTTTCGAACGGGCTCTGGCTTTTGCTTTTCCACTGCCTTTTTTTGCTTTTTTGTTGAATTCAAAGCGCACAGTGTGGGTTTCGTTTCGTGGGCTTAATCCACGTTTACTCTTTTCTTGACGTGAAATTAGCTTTTGGAAGCAGCCGGCAGCGTTTGGACCTATTCTTACATTTTCTTCGAAGTTGTTCCATGTATCTTGTGGGCTTAGTTTTGCTTTGTTTATGACATTTTGGACTAATTTAGTGCCAAGAACTATCCCCTTTCCGTGTGTTCATTTCCTGTCGGTTATCATTACTCACTAATTTCCGTACGAAGAACACTGTCAACGAAGGTTGTTTCTGGCTTGATATTAGTTCGCGCAACATCATTTTAGAATTTTTAACTCGCTGTTTTTTGTTATTACAGCATAGATGATAAGATGAACTCATGATACCCAGAGCTAAGTAAATATTCTCAGGCGGAGTTTCTCGTTCCGAAATTGTTTCTTCTACGGCGACGTATTCGTACTTCGATTTCCCGACGTGTCCACGTAGTCCTTAGGTCACTATAATGAATTTTGACTTTTATGAATCATTCGAAGTCCATTTGACTAAAATTGCCTAACACAATTTTCCGCTGACTGCACAAAAATGAAAATCGGTGCCGGAATTGGGCCGAGTGATCTTGGATTAATTGATTTCTCTTTGTCTTTCACTTTCTCCAGTAAGAAAAAATTCACTTTGATAGATTCACGATAGTACTGTATTTGCAAACTATTCAAATTAATTTTGAAAATCGTTCTGTTCTGTTCGGGAAACTCATTGTGCACCTCTATCAATCAATCGAAGGTGACATTTGATGAGTGCATAATTTTGCGGAATGATTTCCAAAATCCTGTGTTTAACTCTTTTGGATTATTTTCAGTGAAGACATGTGATGTTACAAGCCTATTTCTATAAACCAGAGACGATGGACGACTTTGAAGTCAACATTCGCCTCGTTATTGCAGGTACGAGTGTACAGACCCAGTTGCTCGAAAAAGTGATCGAAAATTGGCTTTAACAGTATATCTTATGAAAAAAAAGATTTAACAGTTGTATAAGAATATTTACAAGTTTAACTTTTTAAAAATAATAAAGTGAGAGCAATTGATTAATTGATATAAAAAATTGACGCTCGGCCAAAAAGCATGAAAATCTGGTTTGTACCAGATATCTTGTTTATTATGAAGGTAGTCAGGCGCATAAGTTTGGATAATATTTCTTAGAAGGCAAAGAGATCTGAATTTCAAAATGTTAAGCAAAGAGCTGCAAGAGATTTGCAAAGAGAAGTATCATAGGAGATATGATTTCGCTGACTTATGTTTTAAACTTACCTATGTATCTATAATACATTCCTGGAGTTAACTTTAGGTTTGTTGAGGCTATTGTCGTCGGGGTTTGAAGAAAATTTCACATGCATGTAGTATAATTGCAAAATAAGACTTTTTGCCAAACCAAACGATAAGATTGGTGAAGTTTGCGTCCTAATTACCACACCAAGGTTTTTAGCCAAGGTCACTCTATGGGTAATTGGATTATATAAACAGGACGAAAGCCTGACGGATCAATAACTTTTGATGAATGACAAGTATCTTAACCTTCTCACAATTAAGTCGAAGGTCGTGCTTTGTTGTCATGAATACGGGAGAGATATACATTTAATAGTTCAAGTGCACGGTTAGTCTCATTTATGTGACGACTGCACATCAATTGAATACATGTTCACTCTAAAGGGCTTTACAATGCTTAAAGTACAGAGAGAAAAGTATAGGTTCAAGGATAGATCCTTGTGGTACACCACTTTGTAGATTGCATAAATTCTTGCTAACACAAACGCATTACTTACTTTCCTTTAGGTAGGACATAAACTGATGGAAAAGGTAAAACATATTTTAAGTTTACTGCAGAGAATATTATATATTATCTTTGAAAAATCAAACAGAGCTAGGAATGTCTGATGATTCCTACCCAACGATTTACGGGGTGCTTCTACTTTTGTGGCTCCTATTGGGTCGGATACCAGGTTGATGCTTGCTTAGAAGATCCTTACTAATGAGGTACTAATACATTTTTTATTTTTTGTTGTGATAATTTCTCAAAGGCGTTTGACATATATAACAAGGCTTTAATGGGCTTGTATTCATTAATATTCCTGGATCCTTTTTTTAGGGATTGGAATGATTTTTACCTTTTTCCATTCAGATGGAACATTTTAAATCGTTTTTACGGGAGTTAAAGTTATAGGCTTTCGACGGCATATACGGTAGCAAAAGGTTCATAACTTTAGTGTTAAGACCATCTATTTCTGTAGAACTGCACTTAATTGTGTGAAGGGATTCCATAATATCTACTTCGTTTATTCTGTTGAAGGAAAATGAACTTTCTATCTGAATTGATGGCTGAAACTCTGGGGAATCCATGCTTTCAGATGGGTTGAAGTCCTTATTGAGCTCATTGCAGCTAACATCAGTGTGAATAAGAGCGTTTTATTTTCCAATACCAGGACCGCAAAGTTGATTCCGTATTGACTTTCTCAGTACACAGAGACAACTTTGTTGCGTAAGAGGCAATATTCTTGTAGTAATTCTTTAAGTCTAAAGCATTCGAGAGGCAGTATCCATAAGTTTCAGGATATAAGAAGCTAGTCATAATCTTTCAGAAATATATAATTTTCATTTAGGTGCAATACCTGTTGTCGAAGGTCTACATGATAATCTACAAAAGCGTGAAATAAATGCGATCCCAGCTAATGCAATTAATATTACGAAACAGTTTATTGTAATCTAGGTATATTACGGAAGCCTCTTCAGAATTGTAGACACAGCTGCTTATATTTAGAGATATATAGATTAAGTCGTGCTTAGAAAAGCTGAAAATGCTGTTGTCTTATACATTGAAAAACGTGTATCAATTTCTATTAATAGTAGAACTAGGTGGAATTCCACAAATTTATCCGCTAAAGTGTTAGATCGGTTTAAGACACATTGACATCATCTCTAGTGACTGCACATTCAGTATTTTCCTAGATTTTGGTTGAGGGCAAAGTTTTTAAGTAATTTTCTTAAAAGACAATTCAGAATGAAACAGAATTGAAAAAGTCTTGTGTAACGACGGCGACCTTCATAACATTTAACTATACTCCGTAAGACCATATTGAAAGTCAATTCACGTAAGTATATGGCAACGAAATGGGTTAATTTTTAACAAAAAGATATGATATCTACTAACGCATCTAAATTATATCTTTTGCTCCCGGTTATGAATTTTGACATTAAGCAACTGCAGACGGTTCGCAGGTCCGTCTGATGATACTGTGATAAAAGATCTCATAACACTAATCGAAAACAGCACAATCTTTTTCCCATATCCACAATTTGAAAAATGTTTTTTATACTCCACTTTGATGCTTCATTGCCTTACACAGAGATTATCACAATGTCCGAGAACAAAAATAAAGAAACTTTTAACTTATCGTATACTCGTATTATCTTCTCATTTCCTCTGTTCAGGAAAACGCAGTATTTATCTCTATTCTCGGGCGGAATAAATTACTTAGTCGCCTTACAGGGCTTACATTGCCGATATCACCTTCATCTTAAGTAAGTGGTTTTTGTAAGTGGGCTCCTTTGTGCTGTTTATGTCGCAGTAGCTCCTCCGCCATAATGTTTCCATTTAAGATTACTGATGCTATTGTGGTGAATGTATATTACAATCGGATCTCATCACCTGAATATTTTTCTTATCGGAGATCCTATTTAAATAGAATAATAGGTTTTTCTTATACCTCTTCCCTTCCCTTTTGGAATTTATTATTTTATGATTATCACTCGTAAAAGTCTGTTGTTTGCTAAATGTTCACCTTTCATACTTACATAATCCTGTGGAATAGACATTTAATTAAGTACAAAAATTTCCATTTGCAAATCTATTTCTAATGATTTTTGAAATTGTGAAAATACAATAAATTTCAAATGTAAATATTGGAAAGTTGGAAACAAAATTTTCTGTCGACGACTTTCAAGAATTAGCGCCTGAGACGAAAAGCATATATTCTCGGGTTCACTACAATTTGATATGGACTTTAACGCCAACAAACATTTAATTTTTTTGAATACATAGACTAGGCGCTTATTTTGGTCATGACACTCGCATAATCTTTTTAAGTATGATGTTGAAAAAAAATGATATCAAAGCTCTTGACAGCAAATGCCAAGAAGATCGCAGCATTGGTGGTAAGATGTGACCTGGGGTGTTGCCTTTGTACATTGACGTGTGACCGAGTCCTGCCACTATCATCATTTTGATATCCATAGGTTTCTGATTTGTTCACTTATTGAACTCTTAACTTTTTCGACTTTTTTCTATCTATAAAAGATGCTGAAAGTCTATAGGTAAACATTTTTATTTTTGATGCATTCATAACTCCGCTTACTAAGACCCTAAAATTTCGGAACAGCAAGTATTTTTTTTAAGAGTTCGCCGCCTACGAAGACTATCTAAGTCAACTTGTGATGTGTAGGAATTTCACGAAGTTATTGGGTTGTTAGTAAGTTCTGCGGTCTTTTTTATTGCAATTGCGATATAAAATGCTATATATAATATATATATAACACATGGGCTGAAAAGTCCATTTCTAAGAGAGGGCACCACTTGAAATAAATCTATACCATTTTTAGTTAGTACCAACCTTCAAAAGATACGTGTTTAAATTTGACAGCTGTCGGACGATTAGTTCTCGAGATATAGCGTTGTGAGTTAGGCAACTTTTGTTATTGTGAAAAAACTGGATTCAAAGCAATTACGTGTGTTGATTTATCATTGCTTTTTGATGGGAAAAAATGCACCCGATGCAAATAAATGGCTTGATAAGTGTTACCCGGCCTCTGGTTATACAAGCACCGAAGATGATGCACGCAGTGGACGTCCAAAAGAGGCTGTTTCAGATGAAAACATCAAAAAAGTCCACAAAATTATTACGAATGACCGTAAAGTGAAGTTGATCGAGATAGCTGAGGCTCTGAAGATATCAAAAGAGCGTGTTGGATATATCATAAACGAATATTTGGACATGCGCAAGCTCTGTTCAAAGTGGCTGCCGCGTTTGCTCACAGTCGACTAAAAGCAACAACGTGTTGATGATTCAGAGGAGTGTTTAAAGTTATTCAAACGCAATAAAGCCGAATTTTTGCGTCGGTATGTGACAATGGATGATACTTGGCTCCATCACTTCACACCAGAGTCAAGTCGGCAGTCAGCTGAGTGGCGAGCAGGAGACGAACCTCGTCCAAAACGACCAAAAACTCAACAGTCGGCTGGCAAGGTTATGGCATCCGTATTTTGAAGGACGAAATCGCAGAAAAACGGCCGCATTTGAAGAAAAAGAAAGTGCTGTTTCATTAAGACAATGCACCGTGTCACAAGTTGATGAAAACGATTCCAAAATTGAATGTATTCGGCTACGAGTTGCTACCCGGCCTCTGGTCATACAAGCACCGAAGATGATGCACGCAGTGGACGTCCAAAAGAGGCTGTTTCAGATGAAAACATCAAAAAAGTCCACAAAATTATTACGAATGACCGTAAAGTGAAGTTGATCGAGATAGCTGAGGCTCTGAAGATATCAAAAGAGCGTGTTGGATATATCATAAACGAATATTTGGACATGCGCAAGCTCTGTTCAAAGTGGCTGCCGCGTTTGCTCACAGTCAACTAAAAGCAACAACGTGTTGATGATTCAGAGGAGTGTTTAAAGTTATTCAAACGCAATAAAGCCGAATTTTTGCGTCGGTATGTGACAATGGATGAAACTTGGCTCTATCACTTCACACCAGAGTCAAGTCGGCAGTCAGCTGAGTGGCGAGCAGGAGACGAACCTCGTCCAAAACGACCAAAAACTCAACAGTCGGCTGGCAAGGTTATGGCATCCGTATTTTGAAGGACGAAATCGCAGAAAAACGGCCGCATTTGAAGAAAAAGAAAGTGCTGTTTCATTAAGACAATGCACCGTGTCACAAGTTGATGAAAACGATTCCAAAATTGAATGTATTCGGCTACGAGTTGCTTCCCCACCCACCGTATTCTCCAGATTTGGCCCCCAGCAACTATTTCCTGTTTGCAGAACTCAAAAGAATGCTCACCGGAAAGAGATTTAAGACCGATGAAGAAGTAATTGCCGTGTATCAGTGTATCGCCCTCGAAGGCAACTATATTCATAAATAAAGTTGAATTTTTCAAAAATTTCGTGTTTTACTATAAAACGGCACTGAGTTTTCAGCAAATGTGTTATATATTATATATATATTCATTATATTCGTTTAAAAAAAAATAAAGGATAACTCTCTCTATTGGAACAAATAACAAACATCTATATATTATATATTATTATATATATAATATACAGGGTGAGTTTTTAAACTTGAGACATCCAAATTACTCGAAAAATACGCGATATCGCGAAAAATGTTTCAGACAAAAGTCACAAGGCTATGAAGACGACATAATATGTTGACCACGAGTTTGACTTTGAGCCCCATTTTCAAGGTCAAACGAAGGTAACTTTTGATTTTTTTAATGGGAACCCCTATTTTTTGACAGATTCGTAATCTGCGTAAAAAAATACAATTCTTTTACATAAAACACTTTTTACAAAAATGCGTTCTTTTCCCGTCAAAGGGCGCCACAAAACTTAAGACATCAAAATTACTCGAAAAGTACGAAATATCGCGAAAAATGTTTCAGACAAAAGTCAGAAGGTTCTGAAGGGGACATAAGATGGTGACCATGAGTTTCAAGGTCAAACGAATGTCACTTTTGATTTTTCAAATGATAATTCCTGATTCTCATTTCTCAGTCGCATTCCTCAATGGGGCACACGACCTTGTCTCAAAGGTCCTATTCATTTAGTGCTAGATACCACTGCACTGGCACGCGTAAATCATTAATCGGTTTCCAACGTTGTTAGGGTGTAAGAATGTCGAGATTTGTTTTGTGGAAATCATTATTGCCTCGAGTGAAGTTAAAACTCAAAGAAATTTCGAAATTTCACTGTCCAATTTCTTAAGTGATTCTGTTAATAGTAGCTTTACGTCTTTCCTTTTGAAAATTTTGTCTTTGCTTACTACAAATCCCTTTAGTTAAGACTTGTCTTTGTGACGTTTAACAACATGGGGGTGGCTGTGGTGTAGTGGTATATGCATAGACTCCTCAAGCAGAGGGCTCGAAACCTGTGCGAGCAATTCTTTTATAAAGTCTTTTATATGAAGTTATGTGATAATCCCGTCGGCATCAACTATGACTTTAAGGCATAACACTGATGTTGGAGTGGTTGCTGGCGGGGCTAAATGTAACGAACTAACAACTAGCACGTACCAAGACCCACTGGTTGAGGATGCACTGGGTCCAGTTTGACAACCACCTCTAGGCAAAGTATCGAAACCTAAAGCACCTGAGTTTCAAAGTACTACACCACCGTCCCGCGCCCTGGAGAAAAAGCCAGTAAAAGGGTATTCATATCCCCTTGGTGTGCGTGCGGGATTACAAAAAAAAAATATCCATGAACTCGTGTTTTCTCCAAAAGCTACATATGCAGAATATAAGTCATTTTATGATTTCTTATTTTCTGGTGGAAGATGAAGGCGCTTTGTTACATTTTTTTAAGTAAATGCTTGTTATTTATTCCAATATTCCTTTATATTGTTACGAGAATTTGTTTTGATCGGACGTGTATTAAGTGTTCAATATTTTGTACATTTTTGGCATATTTTTCTTTTTTTTTTCTTTAAAAAAAGATGTCAAGGCGACAAAAGCGCAACGAGAGATTTGCAGCGTGTATGGAGTAATCAACAGTAATCAACAGTAATCAGTGTGTTTCGCAGGAATTGATAAGCTGCTTTGCCCTGCCTTGTTGGTCTCCATGAATCAAATCACAATTACCATCATAATAGGGATATTATCGTTATTATATACCACGGAAGTTGCCCTTCTCATTAAAAGCTCCGTCAGTTTGATGACATTCTTTCATAATATGCTCTTGTACTTTTATATGTCTTCCCAACGTAGAGAAAAACAATATTTTTGGTTGGCGATCGATACCCATTAGCATTTCGCCATATTTTTCACTCAAAAGCTACATATGCAGAATATAAGTCATTTTATGATTTCTTATTTTCTGGTGGAAGATGAAGGCGCTTTGTTACATTTTTTTAAGTAAATGCTTGTTATTTATTCCAATATTCCTTTATATTGTTACGAGAATTTGTTTTGATCGGACGTGTATTAAGTGTTCAATATTTTGTACATTTTTGGCATATTTTTCTTTTTTTTTTTCTTTAAAAAAAGATGTCAAGGCGACAAAAGCGCAACGAGAGATTTGCAGCGTGTATGGAGTAATCAACAGTAATCAACAGTAATCAGTGTGTTTCGCAGGAATTGATAAGCTGCTTTGCCCTGCCTTGTTGGTCTCCATGAATCAAATCACAATTACCATCATAATAGGGATATTATCGTTATTATATACCACGGAAGTTGCCCTTCTCATTAAAAGCTCCGTCAGTTTGATGACATTCTTTCATAATATGCTCTTGTACTTTTATATGTCTTCCCAACGTAGAGAAAAACAATATTTTTGGTTGGCGATCGATACCCATTAGCATTTCGCCATATTTTTCACTCAGCCTCATAAACATTTACTGAAGTTTAAATAATCTGGCATCCTGCGAAAGTTCTCCTCGTGAATCGGACATCACATGCCAGAGTCTGATAGTATCTCTATTCGATAATCAAAAGTCTTCAATAAAATATAACCCCATGTCCGAGGCAATGATTCGATTTTTCGAGATATTTATGTTTTACGTTGCGTCTTGCTTGGATATAGCCAACTGGCAATTATGCTGATTTTGTGTGCAGGGGGCCTGCATTTCGTGCTTCTTTTCATAATCTCCTAAGAAACTTTCAACTGAAGCCACATAGACGTCTGAAAGAATTTTAGAGCGTTATTGATTATTATTTTGGATACAGATACAGGTTACGTATCCGGTAGCGGCACATGCTCGTTACCCGAGCCTCTCCATGATAAACTCTTAATGTTTAAAGTAAAGGTAAAGGCACATGCGCATGTCACATGTCATATGAACTCTATTACCTTGAATATTTATCTTCCCATGAATATTCGCAAATTCTTGGGGATCACATTAAATGCATTTCCTGCATGTATAAAAATTGTTAAGTCAGTTGATAAGTGCCCGCTGAACAATAAGGTGTATCTGTTCTTTTTAAAAAGGCTCTCGGTGTTTCCAAACTTATAAGTTACATAATCTTTTTTCAGTTAGGCAAATACTCGTACATTTTGGACAACTCAATCTACCTTAGAAGCCCGTTTAAAAATTTGCAAAAGTAATCTTACTTGTATTCTATTATTACATTTCCATTCTTATGCTTATTTTTTGATTATGTGGCTCTATTCTGTGTTTTTTCCCATGCCTGAAGAGGTTATACATATTTTCTCAACTTAAGCATCTCTTCATAGACGGGAAGTCGAAATTCATCTCATGACGTTTCAATTTAGGAATATTGTCTTTATGTACAGTGCCGTTTTCTCCACTTTTTGTGTTGCCAGATGCGCTTATCAGTCTTTAATTTTCTGACTCGCCAGTTGCAAAGTATATTAAGGTACTTTGACCTTAAAGACTTTTGTACCATTTAATCAGAACTGTAGTTAGGCTAGTAGATTCTCTACCTTCCGAATGAAGTTGATAATACTACTAGAGTTCTAGAATTCATTAGTTCGTTGGAGACGAACTGTTCCCGGAAGAAAATCATCAGTCTAATTGCATTGAGGACTGGACATTTATATGAGATGTGTTCAGCTGATTCGTCTTCTACTAGACAAGTTCGGAACTCCGGATAGCCGACTTGATTCACTTTGTTCAGGTGATATCTTAAACCTTAATGTCCTGTGAGCCTACCTACTAAGCTTTTACTATCGTGCCAACTTAGATATAGACATTTATTGGCATTTTTTTCTTGAAGTGCAAAATGGCTCGTTTGTCCTATCGCAGACTCGAGCTATTCTCCCAATATGAAATGTATGTCGACTGCTCTCAGCTTTTAAAAGCTAAATTCACAGTCAAGTTTTGAGAGCAAATTTCTGGACCTTTCTGGGCCTTTCTGCCCTCATTACCGGACACCTACTACAGTTTGGTTTTGTACCAAAGCTTTGTTCTTGGATGGTTTCGAAGCAGTACATGATTGATTTGGAGCAATGGTGGGCGAACTTAGGGCATTTATAGCATATTTTTGAAGGCCGTCTGTTACCATGCCGATCATATCAAATTTCGGTATTTCAGAAAGCTTAGGTCCCGCTAGTCGCTAAGGCTTTACTCTCTAATTTATACCAGACTTGCTATGCTGCATAATGCCACTTTGTTTATATATAAGTTTAGAGGCATTAGTCTTTTTATTGCTTCTGTCCCAGCTGTGGGGCAGGTCTGAAAGGCCCCACAGGTAAAGAAATATATTCTCTGATGGGCCAATCAATCATTATGTAATTCCAGTGAGTAATCTTTGAAGAGATTCCTTATGTGATGCCATACATGCGACAGCAAGCCCATAAGGCCTTGATTGCTTTACGTATTTTGTTGTTTAAGTGATAGTTCCAATTAAGCTTTTTACCTATGATTACTAGATATTTGACCTCGTCGGAGTATTCAATGATTTTATCGTTAATTTAAACTATACCTAAGTTTATGACAACCTTGTTTGGGTTTATGGAGAGATTCTATATAGTGCACCAGCCTAGGACTGTTTGTAGGGCATTTTGCATACTTGCAGTGATTTCGGTAGTCTCCGTGCCCCTAATGATGATGACTATGTTACCGGCATAACCAATTGTGTTGCAGCGTAAATTATTAATTTGTTATGCAGATCATTAAAGACCAAAGACCACAGGAGGGGCGATACTACGCTCCCCTGCGGGCAGCCCCTTAAAGCTGATACTGATACTCAAGTCAGCCTCGATGAAGCAGTAATCTACCGGCTTTCAAGTATCGCTTTGACCCAGTTATTGGTAGGTTGATCGATGTTTCTATGGAGCCAAAAATACTCGCACCTCTTGGTTGTAGTAGGTAAAAAGGAATCTATATTGTTTCTAAGTCCTGGTGCGTTTAGCTTTGTTGAGAAACTTTCTAGTTCTTTTCCAAATGGCTTCTAGGTATGCTTCATATTATGCACCGTTTTGTAACAGTTTCCTTGCTCTTACAGCTGTTTTTAAAAGTTGGGTCTCATCTGCGTCCACTATTCATATCGAAGTGGACGGTAACAATATTCGTGTGCATTGGCGTCGCAACCAATGGTAATGACAAGTTCCTGTATTGGTGTGGAAGGCACTTCCTTAGTGTCTCCAGCACTAAGATGCGCCGATACACATACAAACTAATTCAGTTTCTGGTCGTTGTGGCATTCACTGGCTTCGAAGATCGCAGCGTGGAATGCTGGCATCTTTTCCACATCTCGCAGCACGATCGTGATATCCTCTTTTGTATCAGAACTATTGTTCACTAATAAGAGGTTTACGATTAAGGTCGACTGGTACGACTCTCAGTTTGATATAGCTCGTGATGCTGCTATACGAGACTTTGTCGACAGTTGCGTTCCCAGTGCGAACTCATTTTGCATCGAATTGGGAAAGGTGTTCCCCCTGATGGCTTGCGCTTCACTTCAGGACTCTTTTTTGCAACTTTTGCACAAATCCAGGCTTGTTTGTAGTTGCACCCCTTCTTAAGCTTACGCGCAAAATTGCGTTTTTCAGCTGACGTAAAGATGACGTACTTGATCTTAGTCTGAGCCACTTTCCCAAAGGTCTTTGGTATGCCTGTCTCATCGGGATGTAATTCGTCTGATAGTACATTGTTGAATAAAGTGCTGGTTTTCTGAGACGGAGTCGCTATGTAGAGACATATTCTCTTCTTGATCCTTCATCTCCGAAAAGATTCTTAATGACTCTGCCCGATTGACAGATGCCAAGTCGGCATCGACAGGTGCTTTTGCGATAGCGGTTGGTTTAATCAAGCACATTAAAATCCGAGTCCTTAATTAAGTTGCTAACAGGGCGTTAAGAATTGAATTTTCCACGAGGGTTATCTGACACGTTTTAGATTGCAGTGAGATACGTTCAAACTGGAACTGAACGTCCCCATACTGAAAAAGAATTTGCCTATTAACGAGCCCTTTCCATATACTTTTTTTTTTTCAAAATAACGTGGATGTCTCCTTAAACATTTGAAATACTCCGTGCCTTATTGAACTTCATTTGCAGAAAACGTCGTGGAGGAAACCAATTTAACCAAGTGCCAGACTATTTTTAGTTCTACTGTAAGCCGTTGAATTTTCAATATTTGATTTTTCACTTACGACATATTTTCGTACCGAAACAGGTACTGGCTTGATTGTTTAGTATGGATTATTCAACAGTTGTTTATACCATATGCGAAACGTGTGATATCCTTTGGACTTCACTGATGTCCTTTTACCCATCACAAATAATAAAAAGTGACTGGAAGCGGATGAATACTAAAACTACTATAACTACCTACTTGCCACTTATGACGCAAACTGTACATTTACTGCAGTAGAAATTGGAGCATATGGAAGTTAGAGTGAATGGAATAACTGCGGAGTCATCATTCGGAAAAAGATAGTTGATCGAAGCTTTCAACCACCCACTCAACTTTTCGATTCGGTTTATGTTTGTAATCATTTTATGGTCGGTGATGCTGCTTTTCCGTTGAAGACTTACCTTATCTAAAACTTCAATAAAAAGCTTTCTCGGGCTCGACTCGTGATTAGAGTATTAGTTGTAAAATGGCGTATTTTTGGAACAACACTTCACATTCTGCCAAACAGTGTTAATAAAATTGTGAACGCAACAGTGGTCTTACATTTATTTGTGAAACTTAACGACACAGCTTACATACACTTAGAATTACTGTATGTATTTTGTCGATCGTTGTTATAAAAACGACGTAATTACCAAAAGTTCTGGCGAGGCGAGGTAGCACCACTGACTAAATTTAAAGCAATTGGCTTCCACAACTCTTCTCAATTCGCTGTTGTCATGAGAGAAAAATTCAAAGAAAATCAAGATCTGGAAACCTTAAATCTGAAATAAAATTTAATAAAATTAACTACGTTTTTTTTTTCACAAACAAAATATTTATATAAACAAGTAAAAACAAAAAAATGCACTTCAGATACATGTACGAGTATGTACGAGTATATATGTAAGTAAAACAAGAAAAGCAAAGCAAAAAAAAAAAACAATGCCTATTCTAAGAATTTTATTAATTAATTCTCATGTAAACGGATGCACACAGATTCGGGCAATGGCTGCATCGTCTTCGCCATATTTATCATAAATTCTTCATCTATATGAGATGGGTCGCAACTGAGTAGGTTAACCCTTCCAGAAAATTTTTAAAATCGGTTACGGCTTTCCTTTGTAACACCCCTCTTTCCATGGAGTTTCTTTATCGCAATCAACATCTAAGCTAAATATGAGTCCGTCTGGACTTATTGGGGGTGAGACGCTCTGCAGGCTATGCGACACGGAGGTTGTTTTTACAAAATTCCCCGTTTGCCTGTAAATAGTTATAGGTATTGTGTACATAAATTCCAATAAAAGAAAAATTTCTTAGCTTTGTGGTGTTATGAGAACCTCCAAGGATTCGAAATATAAACACTTCTCGTCTACAGCAGCAGCGGTACCAATCGGAAGTTCCATCAGCCGCCTCTACTTCACAAAGTGATCCCTGAGGCTTTTCCACTGCTACTTGGACTCTGCAATTGGATTACGATTTATATGTATTAATATGAATGCATTAAACTACATGTACAACCACTCCTCTTCAACACATTTTTGTAAAGGATGAGCGAACAGCTAGTGTGGTAGTTTTCATTAAATTTAACACACTTTTTTTGCGAAATCAATATATATTTTTTTTTATTAATAAATTTTGGTCTTTGACAATTATAAATTATTGATGACTTTTTAAGAAACAACTGGGCCAATGGCTGCAATTTTAGTTTGCATGATATCTTCAAACATCGTAATCCTAAATCGTAGCTGCGTTATTTTCATAAACCTTAGGTTAGGTTAGGTTAGGTTCAACAGGAATATGATGGAACAGGCCCATCGCGATTCCTGTGGAACCTAAACAATTTCCCGAGTGAAACACCCAATTCCTTTGCAAGTACGGGCCGTCTACGAGTATTTCCGCTAGATTTTCGAAAAACGACTACGCGATGTGTGTGTTTTGTTTTCAACAGCTTGTAAGTAACCACGGAATCTGTAAATATTCATATCTGGCAATTTGAGATTCTTTGTGTGTTTCTGAAGACAGTGTCCTGTAAGTTTATCTATTACTGTCCTAAGCTTATCTCTATTTAATTTTATTAACTTTCTAAATCTTTTGCCATCAAGAAGCGTCCAGGGTGGCTTGGATATCCAGTGTCTTTCAAAACTTGAACACCTTAGTTTAGCAGTCTTTGTAATTTTTTCTTCGATAGTGACCCTCACTATGTAGAGGGGTGGTTTAATGCTGGCTTCACTGTTGTCGAGTAGCCCTCCTGTTCTTACAATTCATTCGCTGGTTATTTTCTTTAACACTGCAGTGTTTTGGCGCCCATCACAGTCTTAACTGGTTCTGACTGCATAGTGACTGGAGCACTGTGCGACAGCCCCTGACTGTATCAGAGTTGATATTGGTTGATCCGATTCCTTTAGTGTGGCCTGGCTATCAATAAATATCTTATTTTCATTATCTCAGCCGCCCTGAGGACAGCCAGAGCCTCTGATTGGAAGACACTGCTTGTGTCCGGTAGTCTTATAGAAACTCTTAATTCTGAGTACCTGAACCTGTTCCGTCCTCTGTTTTCGAGCCGTCTGTGAAAATTGAAATTCCATTTGATCTGGTTATTACATTTTTTTCCCAGTCCTCCGAATATATTATAACATACAGGATGTCGAAGTCGACAAAGAAAGGAATTTCATCCGTTAGAAATATATTGCCTGGCAGTAGCTCCGCTGGGACCGTGCTGTATTCGAAACTACTGCTCTTGAAGTAACCCAGATTACTGAGTCGTATCACACTGTGGTCAGCAAGTTTTTTGATCTGTAAATCAAGCGGTGTTAGTTGCAGAAAAGTGTCCAATGCTGCCGACCTGTAATGGTTTTGGAAGCCGTTCTTTGAACCGCCGCTAATTTTCAGTAAACTGTTTTCTTGTCGTTGCTTTCCACCATAATAGTGCGCCGTACGTAAGTATACCAAGTACAACATAGCACGTTGTAAGCGCATTATATGCCATGTTGATTATTTGTTCTTCATCAGTTTTTTTTTCCCAGAATCACACCCAAAAACTACGCGCTGTCTGAAAGGGATTCCACTCCCTTGAGTTTTGAGAGTTTGAATTGTGGTATCTTGTACTTTCTGGTAAAAATAACCAGTTCCATTTTGGATGAGCGGGCACTGAGATCACAAAATTTTGCATAAATGCTGATTGTCTTCAGGGAAGTCTCCATAATATCGCTTAAAATATTTAACATAAGTATATGCGTATGCTGTGGCACTTATACCCATTATACTAAGCTTTTTGAGGATATCACTGCTAACCAGCATTCATAGGACTGGCGAGGGGTGCCCAGGTTACGGACATTCTAACCTAGCTTTCCGCAATGAACCAATTTATTTTTCTACTTGCAAGCATTTAGCAAACCCAGTTGGTAATGTCCTGTTCAATTTAAGCATCCACTAGTGCAGTTTTAATGGCGGTGCCCTTTACGTTATTGAAGGCTTTTTCTAATCTAATCAAAGTGTGAGCCCACCAGCTTGTGAAGGCTGGCTTCTACAGATTTTTCTTTTCTTTATATATGCATGCTGTAACTCAGTCAAAGAGCGAATTTCCAATAATCGCTGTAATTTTTTAAGCATGAAGTGGTGTGAAACCTTTTGCTGTTATATGACCCTGTTTACCAGCTTAGGGTATAAAAACCACTGTAACTTCCCTCCAAGCTATTGGTATCTACCCTAATTTTCGACTGTTTTTGGATTGCTACCTCCGGTGCTTTCTGTAGCACAATCGGTATAATACCAGGCATAGACCTTGCTCTTCAAATAACCCCACAGGAAGAAGTTTAAAGGTCTCAAATCACATAACCTTGGAGGCCAATCGTCTTCTCATGTATTCGAAATAATGCGATCTTCAAACTTCGCATGCAGTAAATTGATTGATTGATGGCTAATGTGAGCGGTACTGGTCGAAGGTTTTCAATTAAGGTATATTTTTGATTTTATAGGCGTGCAAATGAAGATCAACTTTTAAAGGTGACTTCGGCTATGAATTGAGGTACCTGACTAGTTTTGAACACTTTCGCTTACAGTGGTGATGTTTTGGCGGGTACGTGCTGGCCGAGCGTGCTGATTTGAAGTTTTACCCAATACCGAACCAGTTTCTTCCAAACGCTTCACCATTGCATGAATTCAGGACTCATTAACGCGATTATATTGATCAAAAAATTCACAAATTTCACGAAATGTTATTTTTGAAGATCGTCCACTTTCGTAATAAGATTGAATAACAAAAATGCGTTGCGGCGTTGCAAACGACTCCATAACTAAAATTGTCAAAGATTCTATAATGTCTGTGGAAAAGATCAACCACATTGAATTCAGTTAATGACAGTAATTGACAGCCAACATCCAGACCATCTGTTAGCTCATTATGTTTCGGATTGAATGTTGTATTGTACAAAAATACTTATCAGCTGCTCCTTGAAATTCATTTAACCCTCCGGAACCTTCATCCTATTTTCAATATCAGCGGTTACCAATGATTTAGATAGCGTGACAAGAATGTTTTGCCGTTCATCGCATCTGTTCAGATATTCAATCTCATTGCAAATGCAAAATGCCATTACTATATATACAGTATGCTGCAGAAGAAAGCGAATGTCCATCGCTTCAATGACCGTTTACAAGAGAAATGAGTCAATCGACTCCAGCCTTAATCGAATTGTAAAACAGAACCGCTGCTGGCTTCATTGTTTTCCTTTCATAATATTTAGTGTAGTGCAATGTTGAAAGAAGGTTCACGACTTTTTTTTTTTTCGGCACGTAACTATATATTAAAACCAGATTTTCATGAGAACTAAAAAGAGTAGTAAATAAAGCACGAAAATGACTCTTTCGCATTTCTTCTGGTACACATATTTTATTTGATCGTATAATAAAGCATTTTTACTAAATCTCTTGATTCCTTTCAACGTTGTGAAGAAGTTATCACCGACAATATTGCGACCACAATTTGAAAAACGATTTGTCTGCTTGGGTAAAATATTTTCGCCTTGATTTATTTCACGTTCTTCGCCTTCCTCTCTGCCGGTATATAATATTCCTTGCAACGGATATTTGGTTTTTGAATCTCAGGCCCACCAAATCTTTATTCCATATTTAGCAGGCTTTGATGGTATGTATTAGGTGCAGTGATCTACAGTGATCTACAGTGATATTCATAGTTGCGTGCCAAGTTTTCGTTCAAAAAGTTCCAAACATCAGGAATTGTTGCAGCCTTGTCAGTTTGTTGTCGAAATGCGCGAGTTCGGCTGTTATCAAATCGACTATCGCCTTAATCAAAAACAATTTATTCAGAAAATTAAAAATACAAGTTTATTCATCTAAATTTATGTTGTTTCCTTTAAAGTAATCCCCATCGACTGCAACACACTTATGCCAGCGCTTGATCCAATCCTCGAAACATTTTTTTATATTCGGTTTTCGGTATGTCCATCAGTGCTTCCTACGATTTTTCCATTACTTCCTATCGGCTGCTGAAACGCGTTCCCCGTAGTGGTTTTTTAACTCGATTGAACAAAAAGAAGTCATAGGGAATCAAATCAGGTGAATTCGGTGTCTGTTGGATGGTATTTGTCAAAAAATTACGAATAATGATGGCACAGTACGATGGTGCGTTACCATGGTGCAAAATCCTGCCCACAATTATGGTCTCCTTCGGCGAATTGCTTCACGCAAACGTCTCATAACACCTTAATAGTACTCATCGTTTACTGTCTGGCCTTCTGGCAAAAATTTATGATGCACTACATCGTTATAATCCATGAAAACCGTGGACATCGCCTTCTTTTTTGACTGAAATCGACGTGTTTTTATTTTGGTATCGGCTCATTTGTTGAACGTTATTCACTTGTCCGATGTCTGGATTGTGTGTCGTACTTATAAGCCCACGTCTCGTCTCCAGTAATGATCCTTTTGATGAATGTGTGATCAGATTTAGCCTCGCAAATCATTAATTTGCGACGTTAACACGGTCTATTTTTCGCATGAAATTGAGGTCTTTTGGCACCAACTTTGCTGCTACACGACGGAAACCCAAATCATTAACCAAAATATCTTGGACGGGTGCATAAGCCCTCCGCTATCCCTCTGATGGTGAATTTGCGGTAATTGATGTCGATGGTCTGCCACTGCGTTCATCATCTTCGATTGACTCACGACCACTTTTGAACCGCTCGTGCCACTGATAAAAGACCGTTTTCTTTAGAGAATCTTTGCCGAAACACTTTTCCAACATTTGCAACGTTCGCGCACCATAAAATCCGTTTTTACGCAAAATTTCGTTGTTGTAACGAAAATTTCTAGAGTTGTAAAAAATCGCCAACACGCACAGAGATATATGTACTCCTGGCTACGTAACTTTTGCAAATGTCAAGCTATGATGCAAAGATTTAAAGGGAATATCAACAACAGATGTACCAACTTAACAAAAAAAGAGAACTCAAATCGGAATAATGGGAGCGCCACACGGTGAAGCCACTGGGAATCAAGGTGGTATCTCTAGTCAAAGCAAGCAATCGTTTATGCGACATGGCTGCTCGAAAAATTCGCACTGCGTTCAAACGCCACAGTTCTGCTGATTTTTTCAAATTATTGTGCGTTACTCCACCCGCCAATAATATACCAATATATGCATCTAATTCAGTGCTGGTGAGTCCTTTCCATACTCTTGGTTTTTTATTGGCATTTGCTTCATTACATTTTGCAACTAATTCACGAGAATAGCGATTAGTTTCGGATATTATCAAGAACGATATGTTTGATGAAAAAAATGCTTCAAGTGGAATCGAATTCTGTGTCTTTGGTCCAGAGCGAAAACCCATGATGTGAGCACGAATACGACCAACAACAGATGGCTCATTTTTTTTTTCCCCATTTATTGCCGTCTTTACCATAAAAAATTCATCACTTCTTTGACTTACTTGTTGGTTTTCGGTTTGCATTTCTTCTTCCTCATAATCAGTGTCATATAATTCTTCTGGTTCAATCACTAAATCATCTTCAATATCGGATGCATCATCATCGGGCACGTAGTCCTCATCCATGTCATCATCACCGTCATCAAATAGATCTGATCCATCGAATGTTTCTTCTTCGAAAGAACGTTCTAATACATTGGTCATCGCTCTGGTCAGTGTTGAATGAAATTCAGCATCCGATTTTGGTCTACGGATGTTCAACTTAGTTTTCCATTTTTGTAATTCACAAACAATAATTTGGCACACAAAATAGTTTTTGTTTTTAGAGAGAAAAAGAAACGTGTTATTCGTTCAAAATTCACCAAACTAATGAAGCGTTGTAAGTATAACACAAATTTTTTGCAAAATTCAACTTTATTTATCAATATAGTTGCCTTCGAGGGCGATACACCGATTCAAACTATTTTTTAATCTTTCGATACCAGTTTTGTAGTACGATTTCGGTTTAGCCTCAAAATAGGCCTCTGTTTCGGCGATTACTTCTTCATCGGTCTTAAATCTCTTGCCGGCGAGCATTCCTTTGAGGTCTGCGAACAGGAAATAGTCGCTGGGGCCAAATCTGGAGAAAACGGTGAGTGGGGAAGCAATTCGTAGCCGAATTCATTAAATTTTGCCATCGTTTTCATTGACTTGTGACACGGTGCATTGTCTTGATGAAAAAGCACTTTGTTTTTCTTCAAATGTGGCCTTTTTTCTGCGATTTCGTCCTTCAAACTCTCCAATAACGCAATGTAATAGTCACTGATGATAGTCTGCCCCTTTTGGAGAAAGTCGATGAAAATTATTCCATGTGTACCCCAAAATACGTATGCCATAACCTTGCCAGCCGACTATTGTGTTTTTTGGTCGTTTTGGACGAGGTTCGTAGCCTGCTCGCCACTCAGCTAACTGCCGACTTGACTCTGGTGTGAAGTGATTGAGGCAAGTTTCATCCATTGTCACATACCGATGCAAAAATTCAGCTTTATTGCTGTTGAACAGCTTTAAACACTCCTCTGAATCATCAACACGTTGTTGTTTTTGGTCGACTGTGAGCAAACGCGGCACCCACTTTGAACAGAGCTTTCGCATGTCCAAATATTCGTGTATGATATATCCAACACGCTCTTTTGATATCTCATCTATCTCGATCAACTTCACTTTACGGTCATTCGTTATCATTTTGTAGACTTTTTTGACGTTTTCATCTGAGACAGCCTCTTTTGGACGTCCACTGCGTGCATCATCTTCGGTGCTTGTATGACCACTTTTAATTTTTCAATCCACTTGCGAATAGTTCGTTCGGCTGGTGCAGAGGCCGGGTAACACTTATCAAGCCATTTCTTTGCATCGGGTGCATTTTTTCATATCAAAAAACAATGATAAATCAACACACGAAATTGCTTTGAATCCAGTTTTTTCACAATAACAAAAGTTGCTTCACTCACAACGCTATATCTCGAGAACTAATCGTCGGACAACTGTCAAATTTATACATGTTTCTTTTGAAGGTTGGCACTAACTGAAAATGGTATGGATTTCAAGTGGTGCCCTCTGTTAGAAACGGCACGGACTTGTGGTTTTTCCCCATTAGAAGAAAAAAAACTCGTTACTCCTTACTATAAATGTGTATATGTACTGCGGTCATATGTACGTTTGTGTTCATGCATTTTCTATGATTATGCACATAAATACGTGCGGATGTGTGTAAAAAAAAAAAAACGAAATACTCGTCATTGCATGTTCAAATCATAAATATTCTATTTAATTCCATATGACATACACTGGTGGTCTGGCCAGACCACCGTTTTACGAATGTGACTTTACCTACATAATGTCCTTATAAATTTCCTTCCGCTTAAAAGAAATAATTTAATGAAACAAAACAAAATTTTAGTAAAAATAATGTCTCTAACACATCTAAAGGTATGTGAAAACTACAATCAAAGTCAAAATGATCTGGCCAGACCACGGTGCCAAACAGAGGGTTAATGTTGTTTGTATGAAAAAATATTTATCGAAATATCTTTCTACTTCTGCCTCGAGTTAGAGTGTCGTTACGTAGCATTACGTTTTTTTTTTCCGAATTCAAAACGTGAGATAGAGGTTGAAGTGACAATGTGATAGGATACGTTGATTTCCTATGTTTTAACTAATAGACGTCTGGCGCAGCTTGGGTGGAAGAGCTGCTGTGTTTTATTAATTAGGATTTACAGATTTTTGATACATTTCATGTTCATCCACAGTCAACATAATCTTGAACTTGCTTTCATTTAGTCACCTCCTACGATATGAGGAAAAACAATGCCGCAATAATGTGTTGGTCATTGCAGCACGATACACTAATTAGTTTATATGTAATTAGATATTCAATTTATCTTTCAATATTGTACTTATTTGATATAGTGTTTCTTATTGACTCCATTTCAGACAAAATACTAATTAAACTATTCAAGCCATACGAATCTACGAAAGGGGTCATAAATATCCATCTTATAAAGCCACCCTAAGTCATAAATGTTTTAGGGAATAACATCGCACAAAATTGGTTTCTTGTAACTTATCATTCACAATCGTCAGCAAATAGATACAAAAAAATGTCATCAAGCAAATACAATACCTATTAATGTAGTAACCGATTTTTTGTGTTTCTATCTTAAACTACAATAATTGACGAGACAGTTTCACGGGAAAAAGTGTGAAACTGACGTCAAGTCAAGAATCCAATAGAGGCCGCATACTCAATGTCAACTTATTTCAGTTCAGGATTATTTTTATATTACTTCGTCAAGAGTTAAAAGTAATCGCCGAATCCTCCTGACATTTGATTTTCGTCCCTTGCTGTTATATGTTGTATGTCTTGTTAATTTTTATCTATGAACGTAAGATTTTTCTAATAGTATATCATATTAACATACTCGTATATAGGTTATTGTTTGATAATTGTTATACGCAATCAATAACCGTAAGCAGATACTCCCTTCCAAAAAATTTTGAATTTACAATGGTGTTTTTATTTTGTTATATAGGGTTTTCTAATAACGACTTGACAACTTTTTTTTTAAACTTTATTATTGGCTTGAAGTATAATCAAAACATTTATGAATGGAACTCAACTTCGTTCATATGGCAACCGAGGGCACGTTTGCAGCGGTCGATTCCTTGGACCCAATTTTCAACGACTTGGCCACACATTTCGGCCGAAACGGCCGCTATTTCGCGTTCAATGTTGGCTCTGAGCTCTGACTTAACGTAGCCCCACAAAAAATAGTCAAACGGCGTTAAATCGCACGAACGAGGCGGCCAATCGACTGGCCCATGTCTTGATATAACTCCCATACTTACTCTTCAATAAATCGATTATAGAGTGTGCTGTGTGGCTTGTGGCACCATTCTGTTGAAACCACATGTCGTCCAAGTCCATATCTTCCAATTCGGGTCAAAAATAATCGGTGATCATGGCGCAATAACGCTGACCATTCACAACAACGTGACGATCGTTATCGTCGACGAAAATATATGGCCCAATAACGCCGCCGGCAAACAAACCACACCAAACAGTTATTTTTTGTGGATGAAGTGGTAATTCATGAAGCACATGTGGGTTTTCACCCGACCAATAACGCAAATTTTGCTTATTGATGAACCCATTGAGCCAAAAATGAGCTTCGTCACTGAAGATGATATCTGTATATCTGTAGAATTTTTTTATAATTTGCAGACGTTGCTCGTTAGTGTACTAAAATATTGAGTTTACTGAATAAATTGACAGTGACAGTTTGATGATTAGTGAAAGAGTGCGTTCACAAATAAAATTCGAAGTTTTTAAGTCCCTATTGGAAAACCCTTTATAATAGTATATTTAGGTATTTGGTTACACATATGAGTATTTCTTGTTATTTAATTTAAACTAATTTGAAATATCAATTTGACTTAACCTTTTTCCTGTGACTGCGTTTTTCGGTCGACTAGTTAGTCCTTTATTTTGAATAACTGGCTTTCATTGCTTCGTCTGACAAATGATTGAAATGAATATACATACATATGTATTTGCCACGTGTTCAATTCCCTAATACCATATGGCAACACAGATTCAACACGTCATCGGAACAGCCTATATAATAAATTTTCACCACTCCGGCTTCTGATTTCAGTCCTGCTCGTTTGATAGCAAACGACTGTAATATCGTTGATTGATATAGGAGACACTTCATTTTCCGTCAGGTTGAAGGTTGTTTTTTCAATGGCAATTTGTGGGATTAGATTGTTCCAAGGCAAATAGGCATGATTTTTGCAATGGTTGTTTTCAAGAGGGTAACCAAAACTTCTCTTCTAAAGTTAGCTTTCATGATATGATAAAATGTTAACGCGGTCAGTATACTCTTTTGCTCTGCTTTACTTTGATAGCTCTGATGTCGCAACTGCTTACAAAAATGTATACTTAAACGATATTATTAAATGTACAAGTTTATCCTACACTGTTATAATTATAAATCTTCTTTAGTTTTCAAAAAGTGATATGATGTGCAGAACAGACACCGTATTCCACTTAAAAGAAATTTGCTATATTTTAATCACAAAGTCGTTATTCTTCTCAGCCCTTTAGATGTGTTATTTTCTGCTGTGACATCGCTTAAGTTTGAACTTAGGGTTCTCCTTTTAAAAAAATATATCGTAGATTAGCCTGCTTTTTGCCTTGTCGTATTTTCGAATTGAATTTCTAACCCAGGACTCCAGCCAGATTTGTTAGAATAACAGTTGAAATAAGGAAGCATGACTTAGCATCTTAGGGTTGAAAAACGGAATAGCAACTCGAGGTTTCTTGACCTTAGGCGCTAGCATAGCTATATGGTAATTCCAACAACTTGGAAAATTGGATAGTAAATACGCCTACTGCTACCATGCATTCCATAATTTGTGTCCATACGTGACGGGTGAAAATATATATGCTAGCTCAGGAGTAATTTTTTTTTGTTAGCAGTATACGAAAGTGGATGGCCCCTGAAAATTGAAATAAGGAAAAATCTTTTCGACAAAAAAAGTTTTTTTCAACAAAATCTCCGCTAAGCTTAATATATTTCTCCAATTTTTTTATGCCCTCCAAATAATACGATTTCTCGAGGCCCCCAAAATAGGCGTTTGTTCCATCGCTGACCTCTTCATTCGAGCCCAATCTCTTACCGCCGAGCCATTTCTCCATATTTGAAAAGAGGAAATAATCGCAGAGAGTCAAATCTGGAGAATATACTGGATGACGGAGCTGTTTGTAACCTAATTCATACAATTTTGTAAATTCGACTGCAGACTTGTGTACCAGTGCGTTGTCCTGGTGGAAGAGAAATTTTTTTCTCTCCAAATGCGATCGTTTTTGTTCCAAATCAGCATCGAATCGATCCGACAACCGGGGATCGTTGTACCCTCTTCGAGATAACTGATGTGAATAACACCGCGAGCATCAATGTACGTCATTCTTGGAGTACAACATCTCAATATGTTTAGAAGCCAATGTTCTAATCATCTCTTCTGGTCGTAGGGCTCATGAGCAGTTCTCGTCCATTGTTGTAGCACATTTTATAGGCTTCTCATCATTCTTCTTCATCAAACCAGAGATTTGTTGGTGGTGGTCTGTTAAAACCCACCACATCAGTTACAGCGTATCTGATGATTCGGTACTTGATGTTGCGAGCATAGGAGTTGTTGAGAGATTGCGAGATACGCGTTCGGCGAAGATGTTGGCGGTCCCTTACGATTTCAGCTTTTCTAATTTATATCTTCTCACAGTAGCTCTTCTTTGTTGTGGCGCTTGGAAAATCCATATTCGCACTTTGGTTGCAACAAAGTGGTGATCCTAGTCTGCTATTGCTGCCCGGAATCTGCAATTATCATTCACTGTTTTTTTTTTTTTTTTTTTCAGGCACATTTTGATTGAGATAGTTTTTACTTTGAACTTGATCATATTTTCATCAAAAGCCACATTTTCTGACGTTTTGGTAGTTAATGTGGATACTTCTTCTAAAAATATTTAGCAAAGATCGAACCTTGTAGAGTTTGTAATAACTATTGAGCATAAAATTGTTGTTTTTCAAATGTTAGTTGTTGAAAAAGCATTCAAATTGGTTAAGTTACATAAAAGAGCTTATATACGGATAATTCAAATCAACCAATAATCCTTGTAACTAGACAATTTTTTCATACTACCATCAATTTCAAATTAAGAAACACTTCTTTTTCCTCTGGCGTTGTTTTAAAGCCTCTCCCTTTTGAGTTGGATGTGATTTGGTATACCAACAAATCCTATAAACTCATTGGTTTCATACAAATGAAAGATTTTTTTCCACTTTGGTTCCTTCTCAGCAGCTAAAGTAGGAGGTGATTTTAAACTAAAATTACTGGTTAAATTCAAAAAGGGAAATTCATCGTTAAACAATATTTAAATCCATTATCTCAGAAACACGTAGAGTAATCGATTGTTACAAGAAAAGTGTACTTTAACATTTGCATTTTACACCCTTTGTAAGATTACTTTGTTTACAACATGGATTGAGTACTCGCAATCAAAGGATCTACCCTGCTCACCTATATTGGTCACGTTTTAAGTATTTACCCACATCTGGAGGCGTCGTCTTCTTTTTCGTCAATCAATATTTCGCTTATTTTTAACGAAAATGTAAATATTAAAAAAAAAAAACTCTTCCCTTCAATAGATTTAAAGGGGAAAAAATTGTTTACTGCTGTGTTACCTCAATAACATGAAATGTCTCTGTCACCCTTGAAAGTCTACCACTACACCCATTTATTTTCGCATCTTATTTAAATGACACAAAAATCTGAATTTAAATTTCACAACCCTTCCATCATCATAAATTTTTATATTTTTAAAAGTAATCGTTAAAAGTTAACTGAATTAACAGTCTCCAAGTTATATATAATAGTAAAAATTTAATAAGATATTAAATTTGTATTTTTATACTCTTAAAATGTGAAAGTACAGAATAGAAAAGTTGACTGGTCCTTATACTAATTAATTTTTAAGGGTCTGTTTGAAAAGTATAATATACAAAGCGACAGTGAAGGAGTTGACGCAAAATTTTATGTGCTTTCTTCTTGCATCATTACCGCTATGATCGCATATTAAATTTAAATCATTTTGTGGGAGAGTTGACAAAACTTTTGGGTCAATATTATACTTTCACTTATACAATAAAAGGGATTCCTTTAAGTATCATAGTTGAGCATTTTTGTTTAAAAAAAAAAAATTCATCTGACGAAAGGCTTTTGCTTTTTTTGTTTCACATGCTACTTGAGTATGTATGTACTCAATAAAATTTCTTGGTAGATACTCAAGATAAAATGTTGAATGGACAATGAAAGTCTTATAGCATATCAAAGGAATACGTTATATTGAAACTTTAATTGAAACTCATATTGCCATAGGATGGAAAAGTTGTTGACAAAATTCTGTTACAAAAAATGTACTATGTCTGTATAAGAGTTGGCAATGATTTGAAAACATAGAAAATGATTGAAAATAGAAATGAGATTGGATTTCTTTTTCAAAGAATGGCTCACTAGTTAGCAGTCTATACTATACCAAGAAAGAAGTGATTGTTCTTGGGTAGGCGTTTGTTAATTGGCATTACGACATGCGCTACTGACAATATACAAAAGTAGAAGTATATTTGAAATGAAAAGTTTCGGTTCTATATACAATAGAAATTTAAAGATTTGAAATGCTGCCTGTCAGAGAATAATTATTTTGTACCACAATTGTATTTGTACGAATACCTAGTTGTCCAATTTATCTAAGGCTTGGCTATAAATGAAAGAAAAGTTAAAAATTAAAAATGTTTAAGTTTGAACTGTTTTCTTAATTACCGCAATGAGTATTATTTTGCTTTTATATTATTTAGAGCTCTATAAAAGCGGCTTTGTTTATTCTTCCGTACTAAACTTGTAAAATAATATTTTAAAGAGCTATTTTCTTTTTTCTAGAACCAAGAGATTACTTTTGCCCATTCGTCTGATGTAGCCGGATTGTTGCGTTCATGTCTATACACACATCTTTGTTTCATTACATTAAGTTCGCCGTTCAATTTAATTCAATTCAATTTATTTGTTTTAAAAAAACTGTAAAAGTATAATACATTGATTCAAGGTTAAGTAATACAAAATTTATGATATAAAATAAAAATGAAAACTAGTGGCAAAAAATAAAAGAGGAGGTGAAAGGAAAAAATATTGAAAATAGAAAAATAGTGAAAAATGGAAAAAAAAAAGAAGTTGTAGTAAAATTCTTTTATTTTCTAACTTGGCATTTCTGAAGCTTTAGCGCCTATTATTTGCCTTGTTGATGTACAATACAAAGTTCAAGTTCAAATAGTTGAAAGAAGGAATCAATTAAAGGCAAAAAAACGTCCTTAATAAGCTTGAATAAAGGCCAAAGTGCACGTGTAGGTGTTTCAGCATAGATACGGCCAAGGATGTAGTTCGTTTGACCAACAGCTGAGAGTGAACATTTGTATCCAAGTAACCGTATCCATAAAAATAAATTGTTCACCATTCAAAAACACTAGTAGTACTCATATAAAATCCTTCGTCAACATATTTTTTTACTTATTAAGACAAGCTGAGATTTTGTAGGGTTTATATTTAGTCCATTACCTATAGGCCAAATATATATATTCCTGACCAGATACCATTAAGCCTGACGCTTAGATCCTCAATAATACCGATGAGTTTTGAGAGATAAACCTGGGCATCATCAGCATAGAGGCGAATTTGGGCATTCGAACATATTTTAGGTAGGTCATCAGTGAAAAAGAAAAAATAAGATTGGGCAAGGAAATGGCTCTTAAAGTACTCCTGCAGCTAAAGTGCCGAATCATTTTAAGCTACTCTTTGACCACGATCTTATCTTAATAACTTTAAATTAAGCGCACTGATTTGTCGCTGAAATCAAAAAATATCTTAAGCTCCTGACAGAAAAGTTTTTAACCAACGCTATCAAAATATTTAGAGATGTCAAGCAAAAACAAAATCGTCAGAATGTCCATATCATACTGAATCATAATACGATATAGTCAAAGATTTTGACTTGCACGGAAACTTACCTGAACCGGGGATAACAGACCGTGTTGATTGATGAAAGTGCGAATTTGGTTTACCGAGATCTTCTCCAAGACTTTTGACAGACATGGTAAGATACATATCTCTCGGAAATCAGGAGGAGAGAAGGGTTAAGGCTTTTTCTGGACAGTAATGACCTTGGCCAACTTCCAATCATCAGGAAAAGTTGATGTAATAATGCCGTAATTTATGATGTGTTCAAGAGCCCTTAATATATGAGGTAGAATCATCTTTTCAATAAACCATCTTTTCCTATAGCATTGACTACATCAGTTTCGACTACACCAAAGTCGAAAACAAAGTCGAGAACGAGGTCATTATTGGGGTGACACTTGGTTTATTACCACACTAGGTACAAATGTATTATTTAGGTAACTTAAATTGGGAATGTTATCAACTGTGCCTATTTTCCAACACCGATTGGGCGTAGAATGCTCCATAGTTTTTTTTTGTGGTATGTTCAGAGCTCAATTTTGAAAAAAAAAATCTTCTTTTTGCTCTTTTGGTAACAAGGGTGGAGTTATTACGGGCCAGATAAAATCCCTCCCAATAGCAACACTTTCATTTAGCGTATAGGTTATTACTAATTTATATCGCTTGGTGCATTTTACAAATGAACCATGGACAATTTTTATTACGTAGTGCAATTGTTTTCTCAGGAATATACGTATCAAAGAATTCTAAAATTAGGGATTGTAAGCCGTAAGCTTTGTCATTCACGTGTGAGGCAAAATAACAATTTCTCCAAGTTATCTGGTTCACATCAGATTGCAATAATTCCATTATTGTTTGGAAACCATAACAACATTAAGTTAGCTTGGGGGATGATTAGGAGAAAAGCAAGTAATAAATATTCGACGGAGTATTTTTTAAAAGACATCTAAAATAAGATCGGCTATATCTCCAGACCAAGAGTTTGTATTTTGAATTAGGTGCTTTTTTCTCACCTGTTTAAACCATCAAAAATAACACAGCTTTTTCCATCGCCGAATTTCTATCAAGGTGTTGTTTGTTAATTAACATTTAGATAACTTCCTTAACTACCTCAAAGTCTTGGCTGTCGATACTAATATTTTGTTCAAGACAATGCCCTAATGATTTATTGTATAATTGGTTGAAGGAATTTATTTTTGTTTAATTTAATTTACTTTTAGGCCAACTTGTCTGGTTTTACCTTCATTTCATACAAAACAACGAAAATGAATCCTACGTAGTCCAAATTGCTTGATTGATTTGAAGAAAATATTTTCTTTTGTGTTGATGTCTACCCGTTGTACTATTGTTTTCCTGAACGTTAGTTGAGCAAATCGCGTGACAGAACAGCGGAGTCCTTTGTACGTCTAAATGTGTTTGAAGTGGTGGTTTTGAACTCTGTCCTTCGTGCTTGAGACGATTTACTTTAAATCTGTTTGACTTGAAATATTTAAACAAAGAACTCACTAAATTTCAGTTCAATATTGGCAATTCTAGGACAGTCAAAGTGCTCTCAAAATACTCGGCTCATTCTTATCTCATGTAGAAAATGTAAAAATAAACGCATCCGGGTATCTTGTCCCTTTGGATTGTCCCAAGATATAATTGTGTAAATTGGATAAGTTTTAGGAGTTCAGATATGAGTTTTAGGAGTTAAGCTATCCCTGATAGAGAATTACATGTTGCATAATCCTAGAATAATGCAACTGATATACAGACCACATCTTCTTATTTCCATGTAGATTTAGATTAGTAAATATTCTCTCCTCAGTCAATAGGCTAGCAGAATCTAAATAAATTGTCTGCCAATGTGGGAGTCGAAGTGGTCCACCAAGTGTCCTTAATCTATAATTCTTTGCATTATTTCCATTCCTACAAGATGGTATTTGATACAAAAGTGAGCGGTCGGAAAACTAATGGCCGGAAGAAGTAGACTTATAAAAAAATTTTGGAAGTAGCAATCGCTAAAACATTGCTAAAAAACGGCAATACTATAATAATAATAATGAACTGGTTTACAAATTTTTACTTTAAAAAGTATTCTTCAAGAAAAGTGTTTTTTTTTTTTGTTAATTTTCACTTGCTGAATATGAAAATGCTGAAAAAGGAAACTTCATACCGCCCAATATTCCGCTTCTTTAACATCTCGACAAAAAGTCCATAATCCGCCAACTTTAAAATGATGCCCTGATAACGTTTTTTCCACTCTTGTGATGTTCTGATGAAAGCCCTCAACATGTTCATCACTAAAACTTCACAATTGTGTGGAAAAAATCCAAATGTAAAAGTGAATTATCAAGGACATGTTGCAACCCAAGTTCTTGTAAGATAATCAGATATTAGCAATGAGTTTAGCAGAGTTGTCACTCCTCCTATTTCACAAGGATTATTTTGCCACCTTTCAAAACAGCGTCGAAATCATCATCTCTAAATTAATTATTTATTTGAAAACCGACAAAAATACCTTCCTTTATCTTAGCTTCACGTAATCTAGGAAATTTTTGGCGAATGTATTTTTGTTCAACTTCTAATCTTATGTGGAGTGGCAAAAGTATTACTTTTCATGGATCAAAGGATTATTTTAAACATTTTTTTCCCCAAGTTGAAGTGACTGACGTTGAGGCCAAACCTTGTTTTTTTATTGTAATGCTCTTTTCTATCATGACTGTGCCATTGGCAAAAAAAAAAAAAAAAAAAAAAAAAAAAAAAAAAAAAAAAAAATTCGTGCAGCCTAATTGTAGTTCAAACAGCAAAGCGATGACTTTTCAAAATTTGCCGGTGGTGTTCACCATACTTATTTCGAAGTAAAAGAGTTTTCATATTTTCATAAGACTCTTTCATATCAACCAGTCGGAATTGAAGGTAAAATATTTCGGTTATGTGACAAAAAAGATTTTAAATTTAGTTGAGAGCTGTTTATGAAAAGTCTCCAAACGTTTTGTACATTTATAATGTTAAGAGCTCTCATCAAATCATTAAAATCTTTACAAAAACCTAACCTAAATAAAGTGCGTTAACACTTTTTTGAAAGAACTTCACTTTCTAAAAAGTTCCCTTGTTGAAGCCTCGAGCCTAGAAGTTTCGCTTTGTTCTTTGGCAGTTCTAAGTCCCTTACAAGATCATTTAATTCAGCTTGCGTTATTCTATGAGGCTCTGATGATGTACTCGGTACTTCGTATTATGATATTGTAGAAATTGATTAATTGGACGCTTCGGGATTAGGTGAAGATTGCTGTGCGCCAGAGGACGAGTAGCCGATGGTATATATGGATGCGTTATATCATTTGTGAGTTGTCAGGCAGAAATAACAATCGATTACGTGATTTGTTGATTCTCGCCACTGCATTGGCACTGCGAAACGAAATGATATTTTTTTCGCCACTCAGCCATTTTCTTAAACCTTTAGCATACGGATTGCAGCAGAAATGTGGAACCCAGCTTTTATCTTGGTGTTATATTTCTTCGTTAAAGTAGTAAAAACATGCAATATGGACCACCTTCGTTTACCAAGGAATATGTTTACTAAAAGAATATCAGATTGTTGTTCTCAATTAAATAATAAAACAAAACAACATTATTGGTGACACCGACGACTGAAAGACACAATAAAAATTATAAAACGAGTGAGACATGAATAAAGTGACAACGAAATAACTTTTATCGTCAGCCAAAAATCAACAATGCGAAACTATTAATTTCATAAATTTGAAAAAAACCCTAAAATCAAATATACATATACAATACAGTGGGACTTGTTTGGGAATAGTTTTCACAAAACTTTCAAAACACAGGTTAGTGTGTGAGCATCTCTACGGAGCTTACTTCCCAGAATCAACAACACAAACCCAATCAGCATACAGCATAATAAAAAACAAATTATCATAGGAGTCTTTAAAAACTCAAACAAAAATACATACAAAAGTATAGAATCTAAATTAATATAAGAATTTTTTGGCAAATTGTATTCCAATCAATTTTTATTGCCGTAATTAAAAAACTGTGAGCTGAATCTCTTTTGTCCACATCTCTCCATAAAAAAAAAAAATGTTTGAGAATTTGAAAAGCACCCCTGGTTTAGCCGATGATAGCGACACGGAGGTACTCAAAACATATTAGGGACGAATTCTACATCAATGGAATTATTCACGCAGTTGGTATCAAGCTGTCAGACTTTTGGACTAAAATGCCATCCATTTGGTTCATTCAGGTAGAATCCCAATTCCCCACAAGAAAAAATTGTTTCATTATGTACTTCAAGCGCTTCCTCAAGACGTGACCGCAAGCTTTAATGACATTTTAACACAAGCCTAAGTAGGTACGTAGGTAGATAAAGGTGGGTGTTGGAAAGACCAACCCACATTGGCCTTTTGTGATGCCGCGTGTATTTATGATCTTCTTACTCATAGAACCAATTTGAGCTTATGATGAAGCGTAGGAGAGTGTTAACGTCTATGTTCTTTAGAACGCTTAAGTCATTGTAGAAGAAAGCTCCTAAGTGAAGTTATCTTCTCTGGGAGAGAGGAGGATTGTCTCCTCTTCCTCCTCGTCCATGTAGCTTTTACAGAAATCGTTTGTAAAAGCACCAAGCCTTCTTGCATGATTGTCTATAAGACAGTGTCCAGTGATGACACCTATGATGGCGCTGAGACGTTTCCTATTTAGAGGGATCAGATCGCTAAGCGATTCAGATCCAGCTTTGGCTAGATCTGTTTGGTCGCTAGACATGATTTCCACGTAGCGATTGCTATAGCACGCGATAGCACGATGCTATACTTTTCCGGTAGAATAGGTAAAGTGAAGGTTGAACTGCTCTGGGATCTTCGTAAGAGATGAGCGGCATTCAAGGGCGGAATTAAAGTTTAATGAGACTATGTCCAGGGACTTGAACGTAGCCTGACTATCCGAAAAGCTACGGATATACTTCACAGAAATCGCCTTTTTCTTCAGCCAGGGCAGAGCTTCTCTAATCGCCAAAATTTCCACCTAGAACACGCTACAGTGATTTGGAAGACGAAAGCAGACTCTAAGATTTAGCTTATCTGAGAAAACACCGCACCCAACCCGCTATCGATTTTAAATGCATGTATGCAAAAGTGGATTAATTTATCCTCCATGAAAGTATCTTCTAGATCTAGAGGGGAAGTTTACATGAAAGTAACCGATATTCTCTGAGAGGATTACTTCTATATAAAGAATATAAGCCTGGTCAAAAAAATTATTTGTCCACTGTGTAGTCGCGTGTAGGCAAATAGCTGGAGTCGGAGCTACTTGTATACTGAAGAAATCGAGGGGAGTCAAGTGAAACAGAATGTCTAATGCGGCAGAGGGATTAGAACGTAGGACTGCGCTGATGCATAGGCATGCTGTTCTTTCGACTCTACTTAGTTTGCTAGGATTGACTGCATTGTCCAAGACCGTCCAACCAGACAACAACCCCGATGGTGAGTATCGGTCTTATAACCGAGATGTATAGCCAGTAGGTTATCCGAGGTTGAGAGTATAAAGCTTTTAAAACTTTCTTGACACTTTCCTGAGTGTTAGATTTCCAATTTCGTTTCCTGACAAAAATGAGACCCAGATATTTTGCTGTTTATTGATTAATTAAATTTTTATATCATAGAAAAGAGCACAAGATCAGTTTTATGGGGGTCTTATCCCAATCCACAGCGATTTGCCCAACGGGTTAATCTGTTAAAACTCAGCTGAAGGAGTTCTTTAATGGTATACCTGAGACGGTTATAGCAATGTCATACCACAAAAAAAAAAACGAAATAACAACTGTGTGGCGTTCGCATTGTTCCGATTTGAGTTCTGTTTCCTTGGTATATCTGTTGATGACATTCCCTCTAAATCTTAGCATCATAGCTTGACATTTGCAAAAGTTACATAGCTAAGAGTACATCTATCTCTGTGTGTTGGCGATTTTTTACAATTTTAGAAATGGATTGAAATTTGCAACAACGAACTTGTATAAAACGGATTTAATGGTGCACGAACGTTGGAAAAGTGTTTCGGACACGACTCTTTAGAGAAAATGGTCATTTACTAGTGGCAGGAGCGGTTCAAAAGTGGTCGTGAGTCAATCGAAAATAATGAACGCAGTGGCAGACCATCGACATCGACAACCGACAAAACATTGATGAAGTAAAAGAAATGTTGGTCAATAACCGCAAATTAACAATCAGAGTGATAGCGGAGGACTTGAATATTGCCTATGGATCTGTCCAAGACCATTTGGTTAATGATCTGGGTTTCCGTCGTGTAGCAGCAAAGTTGGTCCCAAAAGACCTCAACTTCATGCAAAAAAGAGACCGTGTTGACGTCACAAAAGAGATGATTTGCGAGGCTTAATCCGATCCCACATTCATAAAAATAATCATTACTGGAGACGAGGCGTGGGCTAATGAGTACGACACACAATCCAGACATCAGGCAACTGAATGGCGTTCACCAAATGAGCCGAGACCAAAAAAAAAACGTCGTTTTCATTCAAAAAAGAAGGCGATGTTCACGGTTTTCATGGATTATAGGGGTGTAGTGCATAATAATTTTTTAACAGAAGGCCAGACAGTAAAAAAAGAGTATTATTTGGGCGTTATGAGACGTTTGCGTGAAGCAATTCGCAGAAAACTCGTGGATTTTGCACTATGATAATGCACCGTCGCATAGTGTCATCATTATTCGTAATTTTTTGACGAAAAATGCAACAAATACCATCCAACAGCCACCGAATTCAACTGGTTTGGCTCCCTGTGACTACTTTCTGTTCAATCGAGTTAAAAAGTCCACTAGGGGGAACGCGACTCAGCAGCCGAGAGGAAGTAATGATCTTAACTCAAGAATGACACTTTCTTTGAGGAACGCATTATATTGTACTTATATTCTAACAACGGCATCATAAAGGATTAAAAGTTTTTGAGTTTTTTTTTTTAAACACAATTGGAATTGGGTTTCAATCTTAATGACATAATATACATAAAGTAAAAGCAGACGTTGAGGATACATAAGATAATAAGGTTCAGTGTATCGAATAAAAACGAATATTCCAACCGTTGTGTGGATTCCATTCGATAAAGAGACTTAAACGTAATAAGACATGCAAAAATTAAACAATGTAAACTAGTAATTATAGTAGAATACATCTTCGAGACATTTTGCCTTAAAATATAGCAAAATATTTAAAGTATTTTATTTTTACACTTTTATCACTTAGTTTTTATATTTAATGCCAGTTATGAGTAACTGAGTAGATTATACTGTCGAGTCGCATTCAACATGTATAAAAAATCAGAAATTAGTTTAAACTATTTCAGATACTTTTGCATTGTAGACAAGTTATTTAAGCTTAAACATATAACGCGAATCATATAAATAACGATGGAAAAATATAGCGGAGATGAAGAAATATATCAAAAATGCAGACGTGACCGCGTACAATTTATATTTTCCAGTTCATTTGCATAAAATGAATCATCGGTATTGCGTGCTTTTACAAAGAATTTCAAAGCCAAAGCAAAAATATCTCCTTATCGAAATGGGTGAGACCGATGTGTCACGTAAAGACCTTAAGGAGAACTTGTAGTATTATTTAATGTTTGCTGATATTTGATACACTACTAGAGTCAAAAACTCAGAGGTAATCCTGGTGGGACCGCAAAAGTATGATGTAACATACTATTAGACGGTTTAACAATATAAAAAGGTAAACTTCTGATCACTATTTTACTCTGCTTGTTGAGTAAAATTAAGTTGATTTTCAACTTAAAATTTCAATTCCTCGTAAGCAAGCAGGGCAAGGCAAGGCAAGTGAGACGGTATCGTTCTACGCCCGTAATTTGCGGACTTGCCACTACCAATGATTTACTGACGGGATCGCACATTGCGGTCGAAGTTGAGCAATATCTAAAGAGAGGTATTCACTGTACTCAGCTCAATATTTGACGAGTAAGTGGTAGCTGATCACTTAACTTATATGGTCGCAGGATGAAAGTATTAGACAGGAAGTAACACGGGTTAAACCAAATCTTCCGGGACCATCGCCATAAGCAGCGATGCCGGAAAATATGGTTCAAGTTCGTCGCGAAATTATACGCATTCTGCGTAAATCGATAAGGAGAATTTTAGCCTATACTGGCATAAAAAAATCAGTAGTGTACGTTATTTTTAAAAAAGTGACTAAAGTCCTTACGAAAACCCTTAACGAGAACGATGCTGGTTTTCAAACAGCATGAACGCTTGGAAATATATCAATATTTCCATATTGTGTTCATAACCAGAACTTGAGATGCTGGTATCCCGACAGCTGTAGGGAGCCCCGTGAAAAACGGACGTATGTCCGAGGGATTATTGGCCCTAATTTTATCAATCAACCGAATGATCAGACAGTTTCTGGTAAAAACAAAAAATCAAGAAGACGGGGCCACTCCATACATAGCTAGGGTTTCAATGAACGAGCTTATGGTAATTTTTCGCAATAAACTAATCAGCAAGTAGGAAGACATATCCGGGGCGCCTTGGACGCCGGACCTTACATCGTGCGATTTTTTTTTTATTGGGGCAGCTTAAGTCGAGGGATTACATCAGCAATACCTGCGAGTAATTCAAGCTCTATAAGATAATATCCGGCATGAAGCAGCTGGAGTTGAACCAACGCTTTGCTGTAAAGTGTTAACAAATTTTAAAGTGCGATTGCGCACAAGTCACCCCTGTTATGCAATTTTTTATCCTTGTCTTACAAATAAAAAAATTGACAGATCAGATGTAAGGTGGAGGTATGAACGAAATTGTATTTACCATAGTACTGCATTGACGGTTTTGAATTGTTAAATCTGTTTTTTGCAGATTTTAATTAATCACATTTTGTGTTTGTTTTTTTTTTTTAAACTTAATAATAATTTCAGGGTGAATGCAAGATATTCCCTATCAGTTAACAAGTTTTCGGTATCACTGCCAAAGTAATCCAAAACTCCTACAAATAAAACTCACATGTGGTGCATTTTTTAGAGGTTTAGAACCTTAATGAAAGATAGAGTAAAGAGAAATTAATGAAATGGCAAATAATTTGATTTTATTAGGAAATGTTATGACATTTAGTGGCTAAAAACAGTTTCGGACGCAAGGCCATCCATAATCACTTCTTCCAGAATATCCGGCCTTGTTTGCCTTCTGAGTCGTCAACTGTAGCTGGCGTATTAGCGTATACAAGTGACTTGACATATTACCAGAAAAAGTAGTCCAAAGGAGTCAAATTTACAAGCCTATTTCCTAAAATGGTGCGCTCATCAAATATTTGTTCTAATAAAATGGTGGTTTGACGATTTGAAGAAGGCATCTTGTGTCATCTTGCTGAAATCATTTGTCTCTTGGACGATTACTTGTTGACACAAGGAGTCAAAAAAATTGGAAATCCTGATGGTAATTTTGGCTCCAATTTCAGATTTTAAAAAATAGGGCTAGTAATGCACATTATGCCAAACAGTGGCTTTTCAGGATATAATAGGGTCTTGAGAGTCTCGTGAGGATTGTTTGAGGGCTTGGATTGAGGATCTAAAAACGGAAATTTTGTTTGTTAAAATATCAGAAAAGAGTCTCATAGCTAAATATGATTCGATAGGAAGAAGTCGGTTCAAATTCCAGTTAATTTTTAGTCCATTCACCAAATGTACGACGGAAACTATGGTCCACTAGCTTCAACTGTTGCACAAGTTGGATCTAAAATGGGTTTAATCCGAAATGTTTCCTCAAAATCTTCCATGTAGTGGACGGGTAGAGGCCAAGTTGCTGAGAACGGAGTCAAATAGATAAATTTGGGTCCCCGGTCACATTCACATCTACAGAAGTGATGGATTCTTGTACTGGATGATCCATAAAATTGCGTACATATAAGCTGCTCAATTAGTGGTAATACTTTATAAGTTTGATCCACAGAACGCGAATTTTGGGAAAAAATTTTCATAATTTTTAAACGTTATTAGTGTGCAAGTCTTTGTTTAGTATGTCGGAGACATGTGCCAAGTTTAACAACTGTTTAGACTATCGGAAGTTTAATACCTCTAAAAAAAACAAACTGTATTTATACGCACTTCTTATTTCAAAGGTTAATGAAAGGAGAAGAAGAGGGGTACTGAAAACATTCACGTTGACACACCAAAAATATTTGCTTTCTCGTAAATTGAATGCATAGAACGCAAATTGGGTCAGCATAGAATCATAAAAGGAATGCTAGCAAAGGGATGCAAGAAGCAATGTTCCAGCAGTAACTGCTGATTGTTCTCGTGACATATTGAAAATTTTTCTTATGACTGAATTGAATCCATTTTGCCTGCAGCAGATGATGGCCCTAAATGCCACTGTGTGGCACGGCGTTGCAATACGATGCAAATTTTGTGAGAAGCTTTTGCCGGCCAAATTTTGTCAAATCTGATTTGATCACCCTTATTTCCTTCTGTCGGCGTACTTGAAGGAGTTGTCGAAAACCTATCACAATTTTGATACTTATAGACAACATTCGATACGATGGACAGATACACCATATAAAGTATCTGCGAGAACGTTGAGGAAAATATTTTAGTGGCATCATATTTCATATATATGATAATCAACCCATAAAATATAAATTTTAAAACTGTCTTTCGTTAGAAATTTTTTTTAAAAAAAGTCATCCTTATTGTCAATCACTTGTTGCCGTTGATTATTTTCTTAAATTTAGAAATAACATTTTACTTTTATGCTCATGCTGAGTGATCAAACGTGTAAAGACCTTAGTCCTGTCCAAGAAAAATTGCGTCTTTCTAACTTGCAACAAAACTACTCAGCGCAGGATAATTTCATGGCATTTATGTTTCTTCCATGAATATTTTATTTAAAAAAAAAAAGATATAAAATATTGGAGTTTTCGGTTTGATTGTAATCCTTAGCGCGTCTTAGAAAATAAATGTCCCAGTGCCGTATACTAGAGAATACTTTGACGTTTCCTAATATTTTGTTTTATTCATTTTTAAATTTTTTTTTAGAACCTTATTTTTATTTAGTCACACTACCGCACCAATAGAATCTTTCTTATTTTTCATTCCAAAGATTTTTCTTGAGTTTTCAGATGGCGTCGCTTTGTGATTAATAAACATTTCATCTGGGAAGTTTGCATTTTAATTAAAGAATGAATCAAATGCTTTTTTATTTTTAAAATATTTGTTTCTATCTGCATAACCTTTGAGAGTAGTTATGAAAATAGGCAACAATCTCCACAAAGGTGTTTTCACATTAACTATTGTCATTTGAAGTTGTAATTATTTTTTAGGTTTATTTTAATTAATCCAAAAGGCTGATAGTGCCTTGAAGTTAGATAGTAATAACGCGGTTTTAATCAAGTACATAATAAAGATCTCTTTGTTATTGAAAAGAAAAACGCCAGCAATATTGTTTTCCAGTTATTTTCTACAAGGTGTAAGCATTAAAATCTCAATTTTTTACTGTGCATTTTACATACATATATAATAATGTATAGATTGAGCACAAAGGCCTCCTAAAACAATTGCCTGTATGATTTTTTTTTTAAGAATACATTATTCAGATGTATCCACGTATAATGTTATTGCGTAAAAAGCAAATAAACAAAAAACATTTTTAAGTACTGAACCGGACATGTATTATTTGAAATTGTTCCTGTACATTTTTATAGAGAACTTTTGTAAACTATATTAAGTACAGTAATGCCCATGCAAAGTAAAACCCATTGAAATTCCTAACCCACACATTGCGCAAGCATGCAGATAAATAATAAAATATTTTTGCTTGCGGTTGCCTGTGGCAAAGTAGCGTGGTGTTAGTTGGATAAAATTTATTTTTGATAGTAATTCAGAAAAAAACATTTTACACCTTTGTTTTGAGCTGACACCTATCTCAGTACTTCTCTTTAAATAATTTATCTTTCTTAGTTTTCAATTGCCCTGTGAGGGAGTACGCGCTTCTTAAAACTTTTATACAAACACTGAGTTGGAAAGAAAGTTATTTCGGTTCTTACGATTAAATTGTGTGAATTAATCACGTTGAAACCTGAACTGCATCAAAAGAAGGCTATCTTGTCAATTTGGTTGGATCGTAAAGATGTTGTGTATTTTGAGCTGATTAAAGAAACCAAACGATCAGCTCAAATATTGCCTCTACAACAATAAAAAAGAAGTAAGTAGTGCCTACTGTAAACGAAATTCGGTGGAAATAGCTCTGTATTCACTGACTAGCCACATCGAACGATCCCTACAATGTGGATAGTACACAATGGTTGCTTTCCTGAACATAAACTGTAACTACGTCAACACACCCGCAATTACAACTGTGCTGTCAAATCTGTAAGTATATGACTCACTTGGGAAGTTGATCAATCTTATGATAAATACCAGAATAATCAACTCCAAACAGGGTGGGGCTTCTGCTAAAAGATGTGTCAGGTATGTGTCAAAATACCACCTTGGTCAAAAGAATTTCAGAATTAATTCAGAAAATTAAAAATACAAGTTTATTCATCCAAATTTATATTGTCCCCTTCAAAGTTATCCCCATCGACTAAAACACACTTATGTCAGCGCTTAATCCAATCCTCGAAACATTTTTAATATTCGGTTTTCGATATGTCCATCAGTGCTTCCTGCGATTTTTCCATTACTTCCTCCCGGCTGCTGAGCTGCGTTCCACGTAGTGGTTTTTTACCTCGATTGAACAGAAAGTAGTCACAGGGAGCCAAATTCGGTGGCTGTTGGATGGTATTTGTTGCATTTTTCGTCAAAAAATTACGAATAATGATGACACTGTGCGACAATGCATTATCATGGTGCAAAATCCACGAGTTTTCTGCCCACAATTCTGGTCTCTTTCGGCGAATTTCTTCTTCACGCAAACGTCTCATAACGCCCAAATAATACTCTTTTTTACTGTCTGGCCTTCTTTTTTGACTGAAAACGACGTGTTTTTTTTTTTGGTCTCGGCTCATTTGGTAAACGACATTCAATTGCCTGATGTCTGGATTGTGTGTCGTACTCATAACCCCACGCCTAGTCTCCAGTAATGATAATTTTAATGAATGTGGGATCGGATTCAGCCTCGCAAATCATCTCTTTTGCGACGTCAACACGGTCTCTTTTTTCCATGAAATTGTGGTCTTTTGGCACCAGCTTTGCTGCTACATGACGGAAACCCAGATCATTAACCAAATTGTCTTGGATAGATCCATAGGCAATATTCAAGTCCTCCGCTATTAATTTGCGGTTATTGACCAACATTTCTTTTAGTTCATTAATGTTTTCGTCGTTTGTCGATGTCGATGGTGACCACTTTTGAACCGCTCTTGCCACTGGTAAACAACCGTTTTCTTTATAGAATCGTTGCCGAAACACTTTCCAACGTTCGCGCACCATTAAATCCGTTGATTTTACTGAATAAATTGACAACGACAGCTTGATGATTAGTGAAAGTGTGCGTTCACAAATTAAATTCAAAGCTATCAAGTCCCTATTGGAAAATCCTATATAAGAGGTAACATACTTCATAAATTTAAATCATAAAATGAATAAAGAATTAGTGTATTAAACAAATATATTAACACATAAAATGGGTACACAAAGACTATGTCCACTGTTTTACAGTCTTATTGCTCGCGAAAGGTGCAGATGTGTTATATATATTTCCAAAAACAAATTATTCAGTAAAAGATGTATAGTATTTCAAAATCAATTTAAGCAGTGAAAAATAGATGTCAGCACCACAAATTACATTTGAGGCGGAGATAACATTGATCCCGTCAGTTGTGCGGTATTCTCATGCACTCGACGATATCATATAAAACTGTTGAAAGAACTGGAAGGAAAAGCATGCTCTTTGAACCAATATGATAACAAGCAGAAGCAATGTGTCCCCACAAAATGCTAATTTGGTCTTAATATTATGTTTTGCTGTTCATACTGACGACAATAAGAATATATTGATTAAACTATTTACAAACCAGCTTTTGAAGCTCCGCATTCACGGTATCTAGGGTGAATTTCATTTATTGTCGAAAATATAATGTTCACTGACTGACTTTTCCCCTTGACTCTGTGTTCAAATTAGAAATTCGGTTATTATTATTATATAGATTAACAATTTTTTAATATTCGTTATTTCCATGCACATGCTACCTGCGCACGTGTATTTGTTAAATTCCGCTTAATTGAGTCTTGATTGCTTCATTTTATAAATGTTTGGAATTTTTTGACAAAGTTTGCCTCCTTTATCTTATGACGTTCCATCCAACTGTAGGATAACTGTAGAGAAATTGGGAAATACTAAAGTTTTTTTTCGAATGAATGTAATTCACCACATTCACAATATAGATTTTAAAGGGTTGTACGCAGTTGCAAGAACGAAAAAAGACATTTTTTATGAATTTTTTCTGAAACGTTTTTTTACTGTACAAAAACAAGAGGTATAGGTACATTTAGTGGCAACATGTAAGTTTATAATGGCAATAATCATTTGTAGAAAAATCGATCTGGTGTGCTCGTGCAGATGATCTCCTGAAGGCAGTCCAAAATAAAGTGTTCGGCGGTGATTACGATATCTTCGGTTTAGTTTATCTGAAATCAAAAACCCCGAAAAATTCTTTTAGTAGATATATAAGATTTTTGCCAAAATGGCGGCTTCGTAAAAATAAATCGATTTTACGTCCAAAATTGCATATAAAAATGTTTAAAGAAATAGAAATAATTATTCGAAATCTATTTCCTTCGATCAATGCTAAAAATTCAATCAATAATCAATTTAGAAATCTTGATTAACTTGTCCGAAAGCATAGTTTTGAAAAAAAAAATGTGTTTATAGTTTCGGAAGAAGTTTACACACAGTCCGAGACGTCCTAACAAATATGCGTATATCTCGAAAAGTACTTATCGGATTGAAAATTTTGCCCAAGTGATTTTCAGCGACTCTTCCGTAGCCCAATTTTTTACCAACAAAAGAGTTTTGAAAAGACCGAAACAAATGGTAATCAGAGAATGCAAGGTCTGGGCTATATGGTGGATGCAACAAAATTTCCCAAAAAAGCTCCGTCAATTTGTTTAGGGTCATCAAAGATGTGTGTGTCCTAGCATTGCCATGATGGAAGACAACTGATTGAAACGATTTTCCAATCTTTCGATACCAGTTTTGTAGTACGATTTCGGTTCATCGGTCTTAAGTCTCTTTCCGGCGAGCATTCTTTTGAGGTCTGCGAACAGGAAATAGTCGCTGGGGGCCAAATCTGGAGAATACGGTGGTTGGGGAAGCAATTCGTAGCCGAATCTATTCAATTTTGCCATCGTTTTCATCGACTTGCGACACGGTGCATTGTCTTGATGAAACATCACTTTCTTTTTCTTCAAATGCGGCCGTGCTTCAAACGCTCCAACAACGCAATGTAATAGTCGCTGTTGATAGTCTGCCCCTTTTGAGATAGTCGATGAAAATTATTCCATGTGTATCCCAAAATATGGATGCCATAACCTTGCCAGCCGACTGTTGAGTTTTTGGTCGTTTTGGACGAGGTTCGTTGTCTGCTCGCCACTGAGCTGACTGCCAACTTGACTCTGGTGTGAAGTGATGGAGCCAAGTTTCTTCTATTGTCACATACCGATGTTTACGTTTTCTTTTGGTTGAACTTAACAAGTTGCCACGTTTTTTCTAGTCTTTTATGGCTATTAAAGAGGAAATATATAAAATTCTTTGGTCATAGCTTCATAATGGTTCAACAACATCTCAATTTTTTTCAATTCCAACTCTTTCTCTAGATTTGTGTCTACAATTATCAAAGGACTTGTAAGCTCTAGCCTTAATAGTCTTTCTGCTTACCGATTGATAAGTTTTACGAACGAAGCTTTTTCGAATTCAACAACGAAACAAAACTTGCTGGACTGGATAGATAAGCTAGAATTGAGATATTTTTCCGAATCGTCAGAATACATCTATGATCTCACATCTTTTTGTACTAAAATTTTCATTAAATACCTCTTCCAATCTGTACCTTTTTTACTTTGAAATAATTCCTCATTTTCAATGAGGGTATGTATATGGTAATTGTATAACAAAGAGCTGCGCTCTCTGCGTTACAAGACGAATAAACTCTGTTATACTTACTTAAAAATTGCGTTCCCACGCCGATTTCTTTAACAACGCTTCTGCTCAAATAAATTTCTTTATGCTTCGCCAAACTCTCTATGGCAACTATTTAAATCGAATGGACCAAACACTCATTTCCGACCCCGACCGATTTTTTCAGTACATTAAAATTAAAACGAAATCGGATAACTAATCATCATCTCTGAATTTTACTGATAAGTTTTCGGGCGATCATCATGTTATTGTTATTTCTTCGCAGTTTTTTTAAGTCAAGCGTTCGCTATCTTTACCCAAAGGCCAGACCACTCATTTTTTTTTCTACTTAAATACCTGCCCATGATTTCAATAAATCAATAACTTTAGAACAAGTTAAAAATTGACTTTTTCACTTTTAAAAAAAAGTGAAATGGACCTTGCCCAACCACTTACAGCTCCCTTTAAGCTTTCTCTCTTTCACCCAGAAATTATTCTCTCAACCTGGAAAAGGTATTTTATTATTCTCCTACGTTAAAAATGTCGCAAAGACCAATTGCCAAACTGCCCTGGGTACCTAAGCTTTTCATGACAAAATGCTTTACCATTGTAAATCTATTATTTCCAAAAACCAGGACGGATTAGTTAGAGGTAGATCTACAACCAACAACCTAACAGAATTCGTATCGAGCACTATATTGCACTACAATCTGGAAAGGAAGTTGACGTGATTGCTACCGATTTCTGCAAACCTTTAATACGTAGAATTTCTCATGATATAATCCTTCTAAAATTCAAGGCTCTTGGTTTTCAAATAAGCTCTATAACGTTGGTTTAATACTATTTAAATGAATGACATAACTATGTGCTATTCAGGATTATGGTTTCTGACCCAATTAAATCTTCCTCTTGTGATCCTCAAGATAGCCACCTTGTTCCCTTACTTTTTATTCTGACTATTAATGATGTGATTGTATCATTTACGTAGATGATATGAAAATCCTTAAACACATATACCTATTTCAGACTGTCTACCACTGCAGAAAGATATAGGCATATTTTTTACTTGGTGTCAGAGAATTTTTCTTGAGCTTAAAGTCAATAAGGGTACATAACTTATACCTGGATATCTGGTCTTTAATTTTCCAGTTGTCTTATTGAATTGGTTGCGTGATTAATGTGTTATCTCAACTTCCATTCTTACATTGTTAATATTAATAAACTCTACACTTGGCTTCTACCAGCGCTGGTCTAAAGAGCTTTCTAATCTTTATGCTACCAAATTCCTTTATATAACCTTTGTTAGGCTTCTTCTGGAATATACGAGCTAAGTCTGGTCATTACTAAAGAACTCACATTCTCTGGATAGAAGTTGTTCAACCCCGGGTTTTATGATTTGAATTATGTGAATTTTCCTATGATAATAGCCCAAAAACACCAAACACTGGTCGCCTGAAATTCATTAATTTACAACCTCTTCCTATACTGTATACTTTCTTTATTGATTCAGTGATGGTTCATTCACTAAATTATGCATACCTGTAGGAATCGTTCCAATTAAATTTTTCAAAATATGAAGACCATATATATGGCGCATTTAAGTCTTTCAGACAGGTCTCCATTGAATATTATATCTTTAATTTATAACCTATATTATATTATATACAAATACGAGTACTAAAATTGCGCTTCTTCTCCGTTGTACATAAATACAAACGAAATTGATCGAATTGATTGAAATTCAATATTAAACATCTGCTCAACTAAACAATTCTGTTAGTTTGACAGTGCTATCTGTTGACCGCTACTAAGCTAAGAACCGACTTAGTTTCCAGCCAGTATCCTCATTATCGAGCTAATGTGTTTACTATAGATGAAGGTATTCAGCGTAATAATAAAAGCAAAGACAATGACCAAAATCACTGAATATTTATTTACGTTTTATTTTTACTGTCAGCCGGATTGTGATATTTTGACATTATGTACATACACACTTTCGAGGTATCCGGAATTGACTATTAAATTTAAAAATAAAGAATGATTTACTTATTTTTGCGGTTTTGTCTATTAGATGTATTCTGCCAGGCAACCAGTAAATACAAAAACAAAGAGCTAATATTTTGGCCATAACATTCATCCCTTAAATCGTGTTCTGCTATACCACTTTAACAGAACATGTTTAAAATAAAATTAAATTTGGAACCATCCGAGAATAATTCTTCAAATATGAGTTATAGGCAAGTGATGAACCATGTGCCAGATACTGAACTTTTTCATTGCATGTTGCAGTACATGAGAGCAATGGACAGGGAATTGACCATTATTTTCCAATGAACTTCTTCTCCAATGTCAACTTTGGACTCTGACAGAGAGAAATATTTCTTTGATCCTTGTCTCAGTGGAAATGGAAAATAGGAGTTTTTTGAGAAATCTTTCATTCCAATCACGTAGTGCAAAATTCATGGACTCATAGCAATCACAAGGATTGCATTTTTGCTGACCTAAAACGTTTATTTCAAAAATCATTGCATTCACGTACTATAACTATTACAATCCTATTTTTTTGTTTTTTGTATTCAACTTCTCGTGTAAAAAGCGAGAATAAGCCACGGATTGGGAAATCAAACCTTTTGTACTGGAGCAAACATAAATCAACGGTTTATCTTATGTATCAGAGATTGTGATAGTCATGCTTTCAAATAATTTTTCAAAAGCTCGTCACCAATAGGATTTTGTATAAAAAATAAAAGTAAATATGTATCAGATGTATGGCCATCAGATATTCTATATAGCGTGACCAGATAAGAACGATAAGAAAAAAAATTAAAAAAATAAAACAACGGTCAGAGTTATAAAATTGATTCTGGCTTTATTTTGAAGCTTGAAGTTGGCCCCGAGCTCGTCCAAAGTGGTTGGCTTATAAGCATAGACTAAGAACTTGACGTTGTTCTAGAAAAAATAATCGAGTGGTGTCAAATCGCAAGATCGCAGCACCAATTCAAGACGCTCGCCGTGAGATGATCCAGTCGCCAAACTTCGAGCATTGCGTCACTTGTATGGCACGTAGTGCCGTCTTGTTGAAACCACAGCTCAGATATAAATTCTGACAGATAAATAACCCTGCTTCATTGAAAGCATATAGTAGGAGGCTCATTATGAAAAAAAAAAAACCAAAATCATAATCGCAGTCTACCTCTATTAAAATCCCGTACAATGAGGTTTTCAATTTCGGCTGGCATAACATTAAATCTTATAAGATGCTACATAGATTCAAAATAGCACATATACCAACAAATTTGCAAGATAACACCAAAAATAGCGAAAATATTATGAAGATGTGCATTGAAGAGCTCGCGCTTTGCACTGTATGTTGCATTTACGTAACTTTTTTATTTATATTTTTTTAAACAAAAAAATTAAATAATATAATCATTCAGTATAAAAAATAATAAAACCTAAATTTGTCTTTTAATATAATTTAATACAACAAAAGTAAAATTAAGGCATTTGGTCAATTTTTTGTCTTTGCGAAACTGTTCCTACTTAGCACTTCGTATGCCCTCCTTTTGCTTTAAGGACCGCTTTAGTTCTTCTTGACATGGATTCAATTAACTTTTTATATTAATTTGCGGTGATATTTTGCCAAGCAGTTTGAGTGCGGCGCCATAGTTCATGCTAATCCGGGCAATCTCTAGGCAAATCCGAAATAGCAAACTTAACCTCAACCCAAAGATGTTGTTGAAATTGCTGATTTTATAACCACGCTTTTATAAATTTGGCTGTGTTTTTCGGATCATTTTTATACCACTTTTCCAAACTTGTAACTAGTCCGTCTTCCAGGATGCTGATATATTGAGTGGCATTCATGCGACCCCCAACTCTTACGCATTCACCAACCTATTCAAAATTCAAAACATTTTTTACTCCAAATTTTAATGTTTAGTATGGCGATCGCTGATTGACTTACCTGGTTTTTTCCAGATCCATTGGCAATCATAGGACCCAAGACGGTTTATATTTGGTTCATCTGATCAAATTAAATTTGCCCAGTCGATTACTAAGTAATCCTTATATTTTTGGGAAAATTGTAGCCTTAATTTCTAATGGCGGTGAGTCAATAGGAGCTTTTTAATTTTAGCGCCTCCATGAAAACCGTTTCGTTTTGCTTTTATGCCTTTATAAACTTGACCGCATTTTCATTTAAAACTCATTTTAATATACTACCTTTGTATATTTAAATTTAAGATTGGTTTCTTTTCATACTTATTTTTTTTAGCATCAGGTTTCAAATTTTTGCGTATTTTGGATACAACTCCCACTAAGACTACAAGTTTTCGATAAATTTCTAGATGAGTTGTCTTTGAAACAATTAGCCTTCCCACTTCCTTTATTTTGGACAAGTTCTTTTATCTACCATCCAATTTAAAACAATTAAAATGCCAGTTTAAACCAAAATTTAAATTTACCTTATGTAGGATTCTTATTTTAATATTTTAAATAAAATTTAAAAACATCAGCTTGAAATATAAGACCCGAGCAGAAATCCATTTGGAATCTTGGTTAAAAAGTTGGTTCGCATACCACACGCCCGCATTGAGAATACATAAAAAGATTTCAACTTATCAATTTCCCATACAAACTTTTCCAATTTCTATATATTTTTCAATGAAAAAGAAATACGATTAAATGTCTTATTTTTGATTATTTGTACATAAATTGAAAAACATAACACACTTTTCTGGCAAAAAAAAAAATAATAATAAAACATGTTTTTGTGTGCTCTGACTTAGTAGTTATTAGATTTTTTAAACTTTTCAAATATTTTCCTTTCCTTTGACCGCATTGCAAACAAAACGATACTTTTACCAAAATATCATCAATTATTCAAAACACGTTGCTGTTTTGCTGTAACGTGGGTCTGAATACTTTTCCTCTCAAACAAATATCCATATCCTTCGTGTTTCATTCAAGTTCGTCTTCGGAAACAACTACTTCCAATGAAAGCCATTTAAATCCACCTTCAGCTGTTATTCAAAACACGTCTACTTTGATCCTAAACTCACCCGTATTTCAATCAGAATCAGCTGACAAACACAATTTTAATTTCTTTATCCATTTGTATACCGAATTAATAAAGATACGACAAAGATAAGATAAACACGATAAAATATAGTTGCATGTTTTAAAAGCACATATAAGTATTCGTATATCTATAGAATATGATATTTAGATATGATATTGTATAATACATATTCACACTCACTCGCATACATGACATGAAGAATCAAACATAAATTTGTTCTTACTTTCATTTCTGTCAAATATTTGATTGATTTTTTTTTTTTTTTTTTTTTCTTAAATCATAAATCCTTCTTGGCAATCCAGGTGCCTATAATAAAAAGGTGCTACGTGTAAAAATGGGCTTATAAACATAGGAATGTACGATTTTATTACTGCTCCCTATACATTATTTCGCATTAATGTTTGCCGTCAGATTCAAAACACTGATACGGGATGACGATGATTGAAAAAATTGCTCCAAAGATTGCACGTAAGAGGTTATTAGCTTTTAAATTTGGGAATAACAGAAAATAAGAAATATGGTTAGGTTTTATCGAAGTTAAAATGGAAAAGAAAAAATTTATGTACGTAGATATTTACAATATTATCGAATTGGGCTTATGATTTATAAGGTACGATTTGACCATAAATTAAATGGTTTTGGTTCACAATAGGCTTATTATGGTTGAAATAAAGAAGGTAGTTTAGCTAGGTGTTTCTATTTCTTTATTCTGGTTTAAAATATTATCCGCATATAATAACGGAGACTTGAATAAAGCTAGATATTGACGGGAACTATATCTGTAATTTGACAATAAGGACCTTGAGGAAACACTAGCTCAAATATATAAGATAGAAAGCAAATGCTGCTGGTCTTGTTTATTTAGCGTACCAAAACTCAGTATCTTCTTTCCTTTTTTATAATATTTACTAAGCGAGTTCTTAATAAGCACTTACAAAATTTTCGTAAAATATGATCAGTCTTTTCTCGACTCTGTCACTCCATTTTGTATCAGATCGCAAAATCGCCCTAAAATGCAAAAGGTAATAGATGTATTAGATACTGAATAGCTGCTGGAAAAGCATCTAGTTACTTGAAACAATCCGTATCGAAAACTGATATTTGTCCTTATTTATTCCTAGTTTTCTTGGCGCATGCTTAAATCCGGTGCTTGTGTATAATTGCTCCAAGTTAGCGATTTTCACAGCGCACATTATACTATGAGCGTGGATCACTAAGTACCCTTAGTGATTAAATTAAATTACAGATGGTTTTGCTGAGAAAGTAAGCATCACCATCGAGTATGAATGGAGAAGCATGTGGAGAAATTAAATCAAAGTTGAATGTCGTCTATATAGATCCTTCAAAATTTAGAACGATAAGGTTCACTCGGCAGATTTCATAACCGCGAAAATCGTTATAAAGATCTATAACATGATACCTGCTCCTTTTAGAACGAAAATGCGCGAAGTAACAGAGGCTATTGGCTTATTCTAAGGAACACCAATCAACATTTTAAAGACTTACGGTCGAATAATGCTTACAAATTATTGAATTTTATTATCAAAATTCCTGCTCTGTGAAAAATATTTTTCTTTTACTCAGCAAGCAATTCAAGTAAACGTGACCAATTTTGGCACCAATTTCATCTATTGAACATCAAGCCACCTACTCGTATGTGTAGAGTGCCTACAGAGAAAAATATTGCTGCTGTATGCGCCAGTGTTAATGAAAACCGTGATTTGTTTATTCGTCGCTGTTCACAGTAATTGGGATTATGTTCCTCGGCCTAGTTGAACATTTTACCCAAGAATCTCTGTATAAAACCTTATAAAATACAGATCGTGAAAGAACTGAAACCGAACGACCGGTGGGGGCCAAGGCCTAGCTTCTCGCACTCATTTGTGTTTCCCACTTTGTGAATTTTTACACTCCTGAGCAGGGTCTACTGTTTATTTCCGGTTTCGAACGGCTCTCCTGAGAAGCTTTTTCATAGGCAGAATTTGACTTTCAAAGGTTTGCCATTGCCCGCCCACGAATCGATGGACCAATTTAGATATGAGTACGGTGAACAATTTATCTCTGGTTTTGGACCGGTGAATTGGCCGGCTAGATCGTGCAATTTGACGCATTTAGACTCTTCATTATGGAGATACGGTAAATCACTCGTCTATGCCGATAAAACAGCGTCAATTACAGTCTTAGAAAAGACAACATTACATGTTGTTATCGAGATATCAGACAATATGCTCGAAAAGTGATTCAAAATTCTACTTTCTATTTGCGAGGACTCGGCCCCATTTGGCAAAGAGAAAGGTGTTTCCACAACGACGATAGACAAGCTCACTCATCCGCAATTGGCGTAAGAATTGCTGCGGAATCCACCGTACTTACTCTACTTGGCTCCATGCGATGGTTTTTTCTTCCTCAATATACATAAGAACGTGACTCGCGTAAAAAACTACACACTTTAACTTAAGTGGACAAATCATATTTTCCGGATGATTTAAAAAAAAATATATCAAAACTATTTGGAAAAGAGACTCTAGTTTTTAAACCTTTGTTTATTGCTACATCTGTTTTTTTTAATTAACTTGGACCTGTTCATCGGGTATTTGTAAATCAGACATGTAACGATACATGCTGTCATGTGGCTCTAAAGTAGACAAAAAATGGTATACGAAAATTTGGTGTATTTTCTGCTTATTCGAAGCGGAATTCACAATTATACTTAACTATGATTGTGATACAAAGGAATTTAGGACAGTGACACAGCATCCAAGGCATGTTCTACCAGGATATGATTCAGCAGTTCTCACAGAATATGAGTCGCATTTTCTGTAGATAGAGTTGAAAATAAAATAAAGTGCTATTGGCCTGATATTCTTGCCCTGGATTTAGCACTTTAGAAAGCAATATTCTCTTTGTTGAAAATTTCTTAGATCAAGCTCTTAACTATGCAGTTTCTAAGCAGCCGTTGTTTTTGGTGGCAAGAATACTAAAAGATTTTCCAGATGATCATCATACATAGACTTTCTTAACCCATGGCCCGCAGCAGTTCCCTCCTATATTTGTTGTCATACTTCAATATATAGATGTTCTGTATTTATACGTATCGAATTCCCATGTGTTTTCCTGTCAATTTCCAAAAGCTAATGAAAAAAATGTATAGGATTTGTTAAGTGGATACGACTTACCAAATTTTAAGAGCTCTTTAGTATAATATTGGTCTGCGATAACGTTCCAAAGATGACTGACATACTAATGTTTCGATTTTTGCATTGGAGCTTTCTCTGTGACATGGTTAGTTGTAATGTTAGTTAATTATTCGAAATAGGAGAATTTTCGTTACCGTAAATGAATTTGGTGTAACCAATGAATGGATTACTCTACCGAGTCATGACCAATGAATTCTTATGGCTTAAGCTTAGAGGTATGGATGTGAAATATGCCTATTTCCAATAGTTACCCTTCTTCCATCGATCAAAACAGACATCAAATCTTATTTCATAAACTATATGAGTTTTCTTAACACAATAAGTAGACATTTCTTATTGGAAAACATTGTACTGCGCTGTCCTTCGGAGGCGGAATCGAAGACTTTTCAGAGCGGAGCATTGATGTTCCTCCACTTTACAGGACTTGTGATAAAGCACATGCCTCTGCGCCATATAGCAGGAGACAGGATCTTGTAGGCGATGTTAAGAAGACTGATGCCTCTGTAGTTGGCGTAGTTCAGAGCTTCTCCTTTCTTGAGGATCGGACAAACAATGCTGAGGTTCTGTTCATCGGGGATATTTTCGTCCGATCATATTTTACAGATGAGTTGGTGTATGCTCTTTACCATGTCATCACCTGTCGCTATCAAGAGCTCGGAAGTCATTCCGTCGACCCCATCAGCTTTGTTGAACTTAAGCTTAGATATGGCTATTTTAACTTTATCCAGGTCGGGTAAAAAGAATTGTTGAACTAGATCGTCTAGGTTGAAAGGTTCATTTTACCTGACAGTCGTATTTGGTTTGTCATCACTGCTATACAGTCTACAGAAATCATCTTTCTAAGTCCTCAGCATCGACTTTGACTCTACAACGATGTTCCCTTGTTCATCTCTACAAGCTTAGGTTCGGCGTTTGTATCCGTGGCATGTTTTTTACATTTTGATAAGCCTTCTGAATCTTATCCCTGGTTTAGAGTCTTTCAATTTCACGTTCCTTGTTGTTCCTCCTGAGAAGACAGTGTTTGTTTCTCCTCTTCTGATTGTGCTCCTATGCTGTGTCGCTTTGTATGTACCTTGCTTAGCTGCATGTGCTTGCCGACACTCGATGTCAAACCGGCGGTTTCGTTGTGGTGGCCGAGTGAATCCAAATATATAAGACGCGACATCTTCGATACGTTATGCTGGCGGTATAGGACCTCTAAAAAGACAAAGGGAAACTCGATCGGAAAAGCTTTTGGGGATGTCTTGCAGTTATAGCCGTTCGACTTCGAACTTTCTTACAGTATTAGCTTGCCTTTGGCATGTACGGGATATCCGTAACTGTACCTTGACTATAAAAAGGTAATGGTCTGAGTCGATGTTGGCCATTCGAAACGTTCGGACATCCATAATATTGGAGGCATGCGTTGCGTCGATCTCAATGTGGCCAATCTGATTAAAGGTTGATACATCATGAGTCTCTAAGTCCTCTTGTAAATATTGAAATGTGGAAACCGCGTGCTAGGTTGGCCCAATGATTGTCCTACCAAGGTACTACCAAGAGTGCGCTCATTTTCTAACTTTGCATTAAAATCGCCAACACCAATCTTAATGTTATAGCTAGGGCCATGAAGGTATCGGCTAAGAAGCCATCTTTGGTGACGTCGTCTTTCTTCTCTGTGGGGGAGTGCGCGCATATAAGTCCAATGCTGACAAATTTAGTCGTATTACGGATTGCTATAGGGCGCTCGTTCACATGCCTAAAATACAACATTTTTTGCCTAAATCTGCCTCTAACAACGAATCCACCCCTGCTAGTTTTTCGGCTGCAAATGGCCTATTAAGGAATTTAACATTCCACTTGCAAGTTCGAAGTTCGTTTTCCAAAACGAGAAAGCCAACTAGGGAGGACAGCTTTTTTTAGGAAATTTGAATGGTCGTAATGTTTTATGGATGATGAGATCCTTTATCCTCCCGCATAACATAAAGAGTATCAAACTAACAAGCAAGGCCTGATACGACTCGGCTGCAGAAAGGCTGCCAGTGTAAGAGAACTAATATTTCAGAAAACTGAAAAAAAAAAGTTCAAATGACCATGAAATCCATATCACATCGAAAACTGAAACAAAAAATAAAACAATGTTCCAAAATTAGTATTTCCAGCCATGTCCTCTACTCATGATAGCTTGACAAGCAAAGATGAGCATAAATTATCAAAATATTAAAAATTACAGCAGGGCTCAAAAGTTATCCCTTTTAGGTGACAAATCAGGAAAGAGAAAACTTAATTTATTTTTATAGCTGCAGGGTTTAGACAATTTTTCTATTATTTCCTATTTTTTTTCTCTTCTCTTGGCCCACACATTCCACGAAAAGTTGAGTTCAACCACATAGGTGGTTTCACGTACGATGTGCTTGCAATTTTTTTTTTGGGTCGAAAACGTGAATGTATAAATATGTTGCAACTGTGAAAAATGTCAGAACTTTTCATTAAGCAATTTCCTGAAATCTTTTATTTCGATCATTGCTTTGTATAATATTATCCCCTTCATTGTGAAGTAATTGCTTCTTGAATATCATCATTTTCGTACACGCACAAGCAGAAGCTCCAACATTAAATCATACTAAGTTTAAACCAATTTGTTGGCATTACAGACTCGGAAAGCATACATCAAAGTAGTAATCGCATCAGTTTACTTTATAGAAAGTTGTAATTGCCAAAGCAAACTCGTCAGCGAATTGTGTATAAGACTAACTATTTTCTGGAATCACTTCACAATAAACGAGTACCATATAAAGGTTTTATGTTCTGTACCTACACTGAACAGAACGAATTTTTTTAAATAAAATGGAGATAAAATACGAGTATAATGTCTCTTTGATTTAGAACTACTCGTTCAAAATTTTAAAGTTCAGTATCAAACCAAAAATCCTTTGGGATGTATATTGTATGAAGTGAATATGTTAACATTTCAGATCAAAAACAGACATTGCATTTTCAGCAAACTACTAAGCGAACCGATATTGAAAAATGTAAAACCAACCTTCCTACAATGTATCGATAAATTGACTTCCTGTACATATTTGAAGTTTTCTACACTCAAGTTGATGCATGAATTCTGATGTTGTACCTTTTTCTATGCTACATTTCATATGAGTTGACGTTCAACTCAAGAAGGCGTTTTATTTATTTTCATATATTTATGAATGAAAAGATGTCTGTAAACCCAGACATCTGTCATAGAAAGGTTTTTGCATTCGAAATGCATTTTTTACCAGAATGCTTTTTCTCTCTACATGCCCAACTCAGTCTCACTGCGTTGTATGTGGTACATAGTTTACGATATACTCGTATCCAAACAAGTTACCTATTGTAAGGGAAAAAAGTTTAAGGAATATTAACCAGATACCTGGTACCTTGTAAAGCTGTATCTATCACGTTGCGATGTTGCGTAAATTGAAGATTTTAAATCGATGAGATTATGTACTTGACAAAAAAAATTACGTTCTCGGCATTTAATGTGATCTTGAAATATATGCTGATTCATCGTGAGATTTGATTTTCTATAGGCTTTTTTTTGACAGATTACGTCTGACTCCTGTCAAACTGCTTTATTACTTTTGTTCAGTATTATTTGGCAAGTCATCATGGAAAGACTCACAGCACAACCGCGTCTCCAAATTGTTCAGCTGTATTACAAAAATCAGAGCTCTGTTAGAAATGTTTTTCGTGCGAGGAAACTTACGGTGCGCATAATCGACCTATTGAAACCGAATTTAAGTCCAAGTTTACATAAGCGGTGGCTGAGAATGTACGCGAAGATCGTGACGAATCGATTCGTAGTCGTTCTCATTAGCTTGGCTTGGAGTATTTTATGTGAAGATCTCGGCCTAAAATTGTACAAAATTCAACTTGTGAAAAAATTGATATCAGCCGACTTGAATTTGCATCATATTTTCAGTGAATGGTCTCTGCAAAAACTCAATGAAAATCTGGTGTTTTATCGTGTACAGTGATGAAGCCCATTTCTGGCTCAGTGGATACGTTAATAAATAAAATTGCCGTATTGGGGCTCATGAGCAACCCGAAGACGAACAAGAGCTACCATGACATCCATAAAAAATATCGGTATGATGTGATTTATGGACTGGTAGAATCATTGGTCCATATATCTTCAAAAATGAAGCAAATCAGAATGTTACCGTCAATGGTAACTGTTATCGCGCCATGTTAACGGACTATGTGCTTCCTGAAATTCAAGCACATGGTCTCGGTGAGCTCTGGTTTCAACAAGACGGCGCTACAAGCCATACAGCGCGTAAAACAATGGACTTTTTGAGAAATCATTTTGTTGAGCACTTAATTTCACGTTTTGCTACGGTAAATTAGCCACCTAGATTGTGCGATATCACATCTTTGGACTATTTTCTCTGGGGATATGTAAAGTCTCAGGTTTTCAGGAATTAGCCAGCTATGATTTACGCTTTGAAAGCCAACGTTACTCGTATTATCCGCGAAATACCAGTCGCTTTGCTCGAATGAATCGCCCAAAATTAAACCTTCTGAATGGACCACCTCAGACGTAGTCGTGGCAAACACTTACATAATATAATTCTTAAAAACTAAATGCCATGAACTTTTCTTTTAACCAGTAATAAAAATTTTAAGTTCACTTTCAAATTTATGGGATTTATTTTACATTATAAATCAAATCTTACCATAAATCACCCTACATTAACCGGCATCACAACAAAGATATTATAATCTTTTCTTAATTTTTATTCATTACTCTGTGGGAGTTGATCGACTATAAACTTAACGTTTACATTTAGATTTATGAAGATCCTCGTTCGCTGTAAAATCTGTTTTTATTGTAAGTGCCGAATAAAAAGCGATTTGTTATTGGGTATATTTTTTTCAAAATTTGAACGTTTATTTAAGAAAAACATGTACAATAGTAATATTCAAAATACTGCCCACTTGAAGCTATGACTTTTTCCCATTTTTCTGGCAATTTGTGGATCCCATCCCAAAAGAACTGCGCCGGCTTAACAGCCAAGAATGAATCAAGCCAATTTTTGATATTCTGCTCTGATGTTAACCGTATTTCAGTGAGGGCGTTCTGCATCGACCGGAACAAATGGTAGTCAAAAGGGGCAAGGTCTGGGCTATAAGGCGGGTAAGACTTCCCATCCACTGTTTTCCAAATAGTTCTTAACCGGAATAGCAACGTGGGGCCGAGCGTTGTCATGATGGAAAATTATTGCCTCGTGTCTTGTCGCATATTCCGGGCGTTTTTCGGCTACTGCTTTCTTCAAACGGATTAATTGTGTATGGTAGCGTTGTCCATTGATGGTTTTACCCGGTTTAAGCAGCTTTAACAGCACCCCCATCTGATCCCACCAAATACAGAGCACTACCTTCGCGACATGGATATTCGGCTTTGCCATTGATTTGGCTAGTTGGCCGGGTTTCACATATGATTTCTTGCGCTTGGGGTTGTGGTAATGGATCCATTTTTCATCACGAGTAGCAATCCGATGCAAAAATGACTTTCTTTTGTGGCGTTCCAGCAGCATTTCGGACATGCAAAACCGCCTTTTGACTTCTCTCGGCTTGAGTTCATGTGGAACCCAATTCCCTTGCTTTTGAATATATCGAGCTGCTTTTATACGTTTTGAAATGGCTGCTAGAGTGATACCCAAATATTCTGCCAGCTCTTCTTGTGTTTGGCAATTATCTTCATAGAGTAATGCTTCCAGTTCTTCATCTTCAAAATTTTTGGCTGCCCAGGACGTTCATCGTCTTCCAATCCAAAATCACCACTTTTAAATCGTGCAAACCACTTTTGGCACGTTCGCTCAGCTAGCGCATATTCACCATGAACTTCCACCAAAATACGATGACTTTCGGCAGCAGTTTTCTTCATTTTAAAGTAATGAAGAAGAACTCCCCGCAAAAACCCTTTTTCGACATATTTGAGTGAAAAAAATTAATGTTTTTTACGCTTCAAATTAATGACATATTTGTCATTATACAACATATACCATCAGACTTTTGGGCTCAGTGGTTGTTTATTACCATTAGTGGAATCCAACATTTAATGAAAAGGCTTACCTAATGCATTTGGACTTATTATTGTATTTAAGGCAAAATTTTTCGGGTGAGGCTGGTAGCCAATACACTAACACTTGAGCCACGGCTTCAAATACCCTGAATTTACTACAGTGTTCAATATTTAAGTTGTTAAAGCAATATTTCCAGGCTACATTTATAACGGATTAAGATTTCATGAGCTTCCCATTTAGATGTATGGTTACTTTGTTTTTCTGCTACTGTTCTCTTCAAACAGATTAATTGTCTTTCTATTGATGGTTTCAACCAGTTTTAGCAGCTCGTAATACAGCACACCCATCTGATCCCACCAAATACAGAGCATTACCTTCGCTCCATGGATATTCGGCTTTGCCGTTGATTTTGCTGGCTGGCCGGGTTTTACATATGATTTTTTGCACTTCAAGTGCAAAAATGACTTACTTTTGTGGCGTTCATGCAAAACCGCCTTTCGACGTCTCTCGGTTTGAGTTCATGTGGAACCCAATTTCCTTGCTTTTGAATATATCCAGCTGTTTTTAAACGTTTTGAAATGGCTGCTTGAGTGACACCCAAAGATTCTGCGAGCTTTTTTTGTGTTTGGCAACAATCTTCATAGAGTAATGCTTCCAGTTCTTCATCTTCAAACTTTTTTGGCTGTTCAGGACGTTTATCGTATTCCAAGCCAGAATCACCATTTTAAATCGTGCAAACCACTTTTGGCACGTTGGCACTTCCATCAAAATACGATGACTTTCGGCAGCAGTTTTCTTCATATTAAAGTAATGAAGTAGAACTCCTCGCAAAAATACTTTTTCAGGCACAAAGTTCGACATATTTGAGTGAAAAAAATTTTGTTGTTGTTTACGCTTCAAATGAATGAAACATACTGAAATGACGTACAAAGACAATAGCTTTACAACACATGTTCCAATTGATTAATAACAATTGAGTAATACAAGTTACGCCATCTCTTAGCAAACCTCTAAGTTATAGACCAATATATTCACCAAAAGGAAAAAGCTGACATAACTGGTATGTCACTGTTTTTGAATTTATCCTATTTATTGAGTTAACGAGTTCCCAAGAGTTTTGTAGGCACCTACTATATACACAGCTACCTTTCAGCCTTATCGGAATCGGACATCAATCATCCAATGTGCCGAACTAAGATTTTTCATATCGGTTTCCCAGTTTTCCCTTACATCTTGACCGTTATGAGAACCCATTGCCCTTTATATGTAATTATTCAAAAATATCCTCGCGAAGATTAAAAGAGTTGAAAACTACGTCGTACCATTTAAATTCCGAGGACTGGACGGCAGTATCTCTTCCAATGACACAGGACACATAAACTCGTCATTAGTATTTCTAAAATTTTTGTTTAAACTGTTAAATAAGCAAAAGCTAACAAATCTGCGTAGTGCTTGAATATCAGATCAATAACAGCTGCTCTAACTGATCTTTAAGTATACACCGCTCTAAGCGTTTTGATAAATAACGTCCCTATGATCAGGATTACCTTATGTTATTTGTCAACAGCATGTGTTTGGACATCCATTATTTCATCTCTATTTTCGCTTGCTTCTATGTTAGATGTGATAGGTATATGATTAAGAATAGGAAAGTTTTCTTGATTAATAGCTAACCCAAACAATTCATAACTTTAGAGCAGAACACCTTGCCGAAATCAGTTACAGACTTTAAATACTCCTAGTTTTTAGGAGTTATCAAATTGCATAGCACATATATGCGGCTTTGAGATCGATTAATTGATGGTGAACATATGAAATTCCCAGGATTATTTTAAGAGCTACCATAGTATGCACGTTCAATGAATGACGGACTGTCCAGGCCGAAACCACACTGGTATAGATCCACCAGATTCTTCGTGCGTGGCTTGAGACGCTCTCTTAGTACGGTCGAAACGGTTTAATATGTGGCATGAACTCCTCTTTAGTTGACATAGTTCAAAGGGTCCCCTTTCTCGTAGATAGGACAAGCGATGTTTATATTCCATGCTTGGGAATGCTTTCCCTTGACCATGTCTTACAGATGAGCTGAAGCATTTTTCTAAACAGTCCAATATGTAATCTGTCAGCGCCTGCCGCTTTATGACTCTTAAACTACGATATCGCTGACTTAAATTTTCCTAGATCAGGGGGACGGAATTTTCTGTCATTCTATGCCTGAGGCATAACACTATTGGAAAGGATTCAAATCAGTTAATTCACCACAGCGCACAGCAATTGGAGCTAACGCAGCTTCATATTTTTACGGTAGATCTTGGGACAGAAATTGGTTTATTAGCTTACAATGTCCTAGCTCGAGCAAGAAGTGGTGACTAGGTCGAAATAACTCTTGGTCCTCCTTTGATAGAACACCTACGTCAAAAATATAAAATTGCCATATTTTGAGCGAAAAAATCTTCATTCCATTATTCTTCAAAAATTATGACGTCTCCTATCGAAAGGCTTTAGAAATTGAGAGCTGAGGTTTTAACAATACTGCATAACATGCCATACGATTGATGAGCGCATAATTTCGCGTAATAGATCTTTGAGTTGACATCGATGTTCGTGTGATTTAACACCTCTGTGTTCTTTCTGTGATTATTTGTTGAGCTGGTAGTTTACGGCATTAAACAGTACATGAAAGAAAGACAGAATTCAACACTTGCCGCGTTATTGTTTATATAAGCTCCTGTTGCTCGAAAAATTGGCCGAAAATTGATGGAAAATTGCACTTCCATTTCCACAAAATTATTTTTCTAATGAAATCAATACCATGGCTATTATTATGTAAAATGTATAAAACTCTTTACCTTCGGATGATTTACAGAAATCAGTATCGGTTTGATACTGATACAAAATTTAATTTTGTGTTAGTTTGCCTAGAACACTGCCGAGCTGATCTCTGATGAGTGCGTCACAAGTGCACTCGTATAAGTCCCCTTCTCGATATAGATTTGTGCGAACAAAGATCTTCGCTGCGGAAAACAACTTTACCCAGCTTGTAAATTAGCCCATGCAAATACCATACGTTGATAGTCATGCCGCCAAAACCCTGAACTTGTTTTAAGCTTCTCCCCCTGATAAGGACACTGTTGATGTACTCTCAACTCTGGGCTCATTGGACCACAGTGTCATATCAGTTTATTTCTCGTATACCGACCACACACTTAAAGAAGGAATTCCTAAAAGAACTCTACAGCAATACGAAAAATCCAATTGCAGCGGGTTAAACACCTTTTTTAGGCATTTTAACTTGTCAACTTATCGGATGAAAAGTATCAAACCAAACGAAAAAGCATAGTACGGCTAAAGCTGTAACGAAGCTGTCAGACTTAGGAAATGTTTTTTCGGTCCTTCAAGGCCAAGCCGACAGAGAAAACCAAAAAAAAGTTTAAACGAGGCAGGAATAACTGCAACGTCTTTTTTAAACGTCTGAAATGTCAATACGATCAAAAGCTGAGACAAAAAATACTACAATGTCTCAAAGGTAGTAAACATTTTTAGTCGTTCGTCAAAAACATTAGAAATGTTGCCTCATCTTCCACAACAACGCTCGTTAACAATAACATTCCAGTTTAACACTTCCAGATTGTGCTTTGTCTCCACCTACATTTAAGTCCGTCGAATCTTTAATAGTTCGAATCCTCTTTCGCGTTCGTGTAATAGCAAGAGTACTTCTTAACAAACACAAATCCGCTGATCCAGATGGTATATCTACCCTTCGTCTGAAGAGATGATTTTTCACCCTGGCGCGAAACCATTGTGTAAGCTTTTTCATCAATCCCACCCATCCAAGCAAATGGAAAACAGAATTTGTCCAGCCCGTCCCTAAAAGAGGCGAATTTTCTTCTCTCTTCTCCTACTGCCCTATTGCACTAACGTCTCTTCATTTCATGGTCATGGAAACGTTGATGCACAGTCAGCTCATTAAATATCTCGAAACACGATAACTTCTCAATGACCAGTAGTACGGTTGTGCTTGTAACAGGTCCACTGGTGATTTAATGGCTTATCTTACCGAAAAGTGGAATCAAAGTCTACACAAATCCGGTGAAAGCAAGTTGCACTTGATATTTCTAAAACATTTGATTTTTGTTGGAAGTGCGTGGGATCGACGACTCACTTCTTCAATGGATTAGAAACTACCTTTCGGAAGTTAAATTCAAGTTGCCTTGGATGGTTTCAAGTCCAATATTCACAAAATAAATGCTGGTGTTCCCCACCACACCATCTGTTGCTGACATTCCCTCTAAATCTTATCGTCATAGTTTGACATTTGCAAAAGTTACGTAGCCAAGAGTACATCTATCTCTGTGTGTGTTGGCGAGATTTTACAATTTTAGAAATGGATTTAAATTTGCAACAACGAACTTATATTAAATTTTGCGTAAAAAATTGATTTAATAGTGCGCGAACGTTGGAAATGTTGGAAAAGTGTTTCGGCAACGATTCTCTAAAGAAAACGGTTGTTTACCAGTGGCACGAGCGGTTCAAAAGTGGTCGAGAGTCAATCGAAGATGATGAACTCAGTGGTAGACCATCGACATCAATTACCGCAAATTTACCATCAGAGAGATAGCGGAGGACTTATGTATCCGTCCAAGATATTTTGGTTAATGATTTGGATTTTCGTTGTGTAGCAGCAAAGTTGGTGCCAACAGATCTCAATTTCATGCAAATAAGAGACCGTTTTGACGTCGTGAAATAGATGATTTGCGAGGCTGAATTCGATCCCACATTCATCAAAATAATCATTACTGGAGACAAGACGTGGGCTTATAAGTGCGACATACAATCCAGACATCACGCAAGTGAATGGCGTTCACCAAATGAGCCGAGACCAAAAAAAACGTGTCGTTTTCAGTCAAAAAAGAAGGCAATGCTCACGGTTTTCATGGATTACAACGGTGTAGTGCATCATGAATTTTTGCCAGAAGGGCAGACAGTAAACAAAGAGTATCATTTGGGCGTTATGAGATCTTTGCGTTAAGAAAGTCGCCGATAAAGATCAGAATTGTGGGCAGAAAACTCGTGGATTTTGCACCATAATAACGCATTGTTGCACAGTACCACCATTATTCGTAAATTTTTGACGAAAAATGCAACAAATACCATGCAACAGCCACCGAATTCACCTGATTTGTGACTTCTTTCTGTTCAATCAGGTTTTAAAGACCACTACGGGGAACGCATTTCAACAGCCGAGAGGAAGTAATGGAAAATGATAGACATACCGAAAACCGAATATAAAAAATGTTTCGAGGATTGGATCAAGCGCTGGCAAAAGTGTGTTGCAGTTGATGGGGATTACTTGGAAGGGGACAATATAGATTAAGATGAATAAACTTGTATTTTTAATTTTCTGAATAAATTTTATCCCCTCTGGCCTGGCCTCAATATATAAGGCGTTTATCCACCCGTTTATCGTACGATATGGTAAATCTCATAGGTGAAGCCAATACGACACAATCATTCGATACACTCGAATATCGGCGTAATGTCTACTGTCTCACCTTGTTGTCTCTCTATTTTTATCAATAATATAGTCAGTATCATTCCGACCTTTCAAACTTTTAACCTTAACGCCTGTCTCGCTATGAATGCCCATCAGTACAGCCGCAAACCCACTTTCAGACGTACTCTGAAATATCGTTATTTTATCCTAAGTAGTACAACTCGTTTATGGAATGCCCTGCGGAAGTCTTTATTTCCTAGTAATTATAACTTGAAAACATTTAAAGCCAACGCACATCTGTATCTCCTTGTTTTCCGTCCCTAACTTTTGTTCGGCCCGCTATGTGCAAACATAAAATCCCTTGTGAGCGCTCAAATTATATATATAATATAAATAAAATATATATATACAAAAAAAGCAAACAAACATCGGCAGTCTTATTGCTTGGCAGTCTCTAGATATGAATTACTTTTCCACATTTTTAAATTCAGCCATCATTTTCAAGAGCTTCAAAGGATAAATGCATAACTTTTTTGAGTTCCGTTCTTTTTTTCGCTTTCTAGACGTTCAAATAGAATTTTTCCTTTGCTTGTTTTGCAGTATTGTCTACTTCTTTTGCACACTCTTTCTACGTATACATTCGTTATTAGGTTTCGAATCGTCAAATCGTTTGCATTCATTTTTATGACATACTGTAAAAAGTCCTTCCCTTAAGAGTTCTATGTAGATTTTAATTTTCTTCTGAAAAGTTTGGGAACTCTGCATTTTTTCAGGACTAGATATTAAATTTTGTCCTAAATTATTCGTTATTTATTGTAGGTTTCAAGAGACTCGTGTGGAGTAATATACGAGTATGTAGGTTGTCTAATGATATTTCATACTTACTACGAATGTATGTACAATATGCGGCTTGAAGAATTCTGTTGCCAGGTAGAGACTTTACTCTCCAACTGACCTGTTTAAACATTATTTTGCCTCGCGTTCACAGTATTGTCAAACTTGACATAAATCGTCACAAATTGCGGCTTTTAGAGTTTTGCGCCACAGCTTGGTACTGTCATAATTTTTTAACATGTCACTTGTGGAAATGGCAGATTTGTATATTTGAGATGCACTGGTTCCAGCGCGTCACAAGCTATTGTTTTCTTAACATTTTAGAATAGTTTCTTAAGAGGCTCTGGAATATTTCGTCTTGTCTGCAAATTTTCGCTTCCATCTCACTTGAAAACTCCACCACTAACAAAACACCTCACATCGAATTATTAAGTCGTACGTGTCTTTGTAAAACCTTAAATGGACAATTCTAAAAGTGTTATAAAAGCTGAAGGAGATTCTTAAAATTATTTTTTTGAGACAAGTGCCATTCATCTAACTCAGATGACAGTTCATTTTTTATCGGTTATCAGATTGGGTATGTATTAGGTGCGCAACTAAGTTATTGCCTTTTATTTTTAATGAAAATGCATTTTAATTGTGGCAAAATGGCTACAAATGAATCATTCAAAATATTGCAAGTGTTTATCCTTTGAGACTTTCTACGAATCAAGCCTTTTTTCGATGTCTTCATATGAGCGGAACTGCTGATCAGCTAGACCATGTGCCATCGAACGGAACAAGTAATAATCGGACGGCTCAATATCTGGGAAATGTGGCGAGTGAGGTAGGACTTCCCACTTGAGCATTTGCAGGTAGGTTTTAACGAGTCATGCTGTAGAATCACTTTTTCGTGCATCTGCTCGTATTGTGCTCAGCTGAAGTCGATACCGTTCCACAGTCAAAGTTTCGTTGGGTTTTAAATAACGTCGACCTGGTCCCACCAAATATATAGCATAACCTGCATCTATTTTATTTTACCCGTTACGATTCGATAAAGAAAACTCCAATTACCTCCAATTCAGCGTCGTCGAAGGATCAAGAAGATCGATCGAAGAAGAAAATCAACACTTCCCGCAAATGACGATTATTTAACACAAAATCAGATATTTTCACACAACCAAAGGTTTGTTAATTATATATCTAAGCTTGCTAAAGCCATCTTACTGCTGAAGAACTTAGTTGCACACCTAATATTATTTCGAAAATCTGCCCCCAGCATTATCTTATTCATTCGTTCTGAACGAATTCGGCTGAACGACGCCGAAGGACCTTAGATAAAAAACCACTAATAACTACAGAGGAATTATCTCTACGGGTATGTACTTCAAAGGTACTTCTCTTTGCGAGTTATGTTATCCTCTGCTGAGAAGGTCAGGTTACAATATTTATTTCCCACCCGTAGTAGTTGTTTAGTTGTATATTGATTTTACTTTGCAACTTATACTTAGTCTTTTACACGAATAAATTGTGCTTTAGAAGAAAGCTTCAATTAATTTCTGGAACCTCCATCCAGCAAATTTTCCAGACATTGGATTGAATAACTCCCTTCTAAAATATTTTTAAAATACCAAAAGGAGCTCCGCCTCTATCTATCTATCCATCTTTTTTGTAATCTCTACTGATCTGCCGGAATATCGTATCATCCTTCTCACCAAAAGAATTTTTTCTTTCACTTTGTATTCATATCTTAAAAATTCAGAATCATATTCTCCTCTGTTATCATTGACCGCAAAACCGCATTACCAAACTTCTGACAGAGCAGCGGGGAAACTTAATTTTACATAAAGTCGTACATATATATTTGTTACGTTAATTAACATAATATTATATATACATCAACAATACCTTAAAATCAGTTGTACCTAAGAGATGGAGTTGGCAGGTTACCTCACTTTATATAACCCCCCAACAGATGCTGTAAAGTATAGAGACGGCCGTCAACCTACTCAATTTATGGATTCACTTATCTTGAATCCATAAGTACTGAATGAGTGTACTGTAACATTTGCTGCTCCAAAATCTACATTCTCCTGATACTCATGTCGCCTCCTCGATTTAATTATATTTACATATCCTTTGACACAGAAACCGTCCCAGTTTAATGTATTTCCTACGCAAAACACGTGTTTCACTTTCATTTCCCCACCCACGAAGTTATATGCAGACATATACGAGTAGTTATGTATTTAAACTCATTGGTATACCTTGTAGAGATATGTTATCCTAAGGTGCAAAAATTAAGGTGAAACATCTTAGAATACCTTGAGAGCAAATAAGAAAATCACATAGCAGAGAATGAGGAAATGGAGGTTGTGAACTTGAGGCTAAGGTTTGATAAGAAAGTAAACGTATGTACTTCCATGAGTGTAAAGATTTTAAATTTAAAGTTATTAATGCACGTGTAACTTTGTAATTTATCTGCATAAAGAATCACAACTCTTACTACGTCAGTGTATTTGTATGTTCTGATTAGCAAATTTAGCAATGATATGAGAACGAGTACACTATCTAAATGTTCGTACATACATACGACATACGTACGTATGTTAAAATACTCCAACTCTAAGAATTTGGAACTCTTGCTCATAAAATCTAGAATCAAGACTTATGTACTTTGTCAAACAGAATCTATTATAATAAGAAAGTAATTACAACTATATCTAAAGGACTAGTATTTCTTCGGTTCATATAAATTTTAGACATAATTTGTAAGTCCTCACTGAATGTGATATTCAGAGGAATGGGGAATTATCTGTTGAATAATTGCAGAAGCAATTTGTGTCTGCTGTCAAACTGTCAAATGTAAATGTTTTCATTCCCATTTAGCATTTCCCCATTTTTGAGACATCCTAAATCTACACAAATTACTAAGTTGTTTTGAAAACCTGCAGATGACACTTTACTTCGTCAATATGTATATTACATATGATTGTATGGACAATAGCAAACCTCATGCAGTAGAAATTCTACACATTAGATGAGTTATATGATTATATCTTCGAACACAAAACACCTTCGTTCAATCAAATATAATAAACAGAAATAATTAAGGACTCTTGCAGTGAAATTGATTTATTCATCGATTGCCTGTACTGTGGAAAGTTTGTCATTGCCTAACGCAACAGGAATCTGTTATATTCGCTACTTACTTAGCTGATTTCATCTAAATTGGATTTTTTGGTTAGGTTATAGGAAAGTAATCCTCATTAATAGAGACCAGAGAGATGTATTAACGAATCTGATAGGGTGGGAAATATCCAAAACTGCATTCTAATGGATGTTAACATTAACATGAATTCATGACGGAGTTTTTTTGTCCCTATGACTTCTAGCTTTTGGAAATATGTGAGTTTGAAGATATCTCTTTGTTTGAAATTGACAAGTTCTTTTGATCGTTGGATCAAAAGCTAATGGAACCTCACCCAGATGCCCAGATATAAAAAAGAGACTCTTTCGTCTGCTTCAATTATCGAGTCATCAGTCTCTTAACAATGTCTCTGACTTACTGCCTCTATTAGAGCACTCCAAAATGGTGGACTTGCGTCCACTACATAAAACGAGTTCTTTTTTACTACGTTGTCACTTCTGTTTGGAAACGAAGCCTATCCGAGCTATCCTAGCTATCTTAGACGACTAATGTGCACTTTTCTGACCAAGTCATTAAACAGCTCGTAGAATTCACAAAAGTCTACAAAAATCAGATAGAAAATCACTCGATAAATTTTGCTTTCGAGATGGACAAGGGTATGTTTATTCACCTTCGTTAATGAACCATGCTTCTTCGGGTCTGATATAGTATTTATTGACAAGGCCTTATTACTTATCTGCCCTTTTAGGTTAAAGAAACAGCGATTGGCAAGAGTAAACTTTGTCTTTATCAGATTAAATAGTCTTGGAGCAAAGGCTGTTCCTGACTCTCTTATAGACTAGCTTTATTACTCAAGGGGTTATTATACCCTTAAAATGTTTGTACATAGCGCGTGCGCAGGAAACTTAGGGAAGAAGAAAAAAGAGATGCCGATGTGCATTGGTCTTAAATGCTTGAGAGTTGTAACGAATCGGCAGGGCATTTTCCATAAGCGAGTTGTACGGCTTAGTTAAGATTCATAATATTCTAGAGTACGTCCTAAAGTGGGCTTGAGAGTGTACTGATGAGCATTTAAAGAGACACTAACTATATCGTTTGTGACGTTCTGTCCGATTAGTATACATTCTGTGGCTCTTCTTGTTAATATCATGTACTTAATTTTCCCCTCATTCAAAACCAAACCCATTTTCTTCTGTTTTAATACTTTCGAACACACCTGTGACAGACGGATGAGCTCTTCCAATCATGTTAGTATTATAGGAGTTTGCAAGTAGTTGTACCAACTTATGTTGTTATATGGCAACGCATCACTTTGCCTACACGTTTTTTTGTTATCAAAGGTCTCTGTGAGATTGTTTCCGACTTTTATGGAGCAGCGAGTGTTCACCACAGTCACTGTGATGAATTTGACAGGAATAATAAGGCTATACATGGCTCTGTATAGATCATATGCTGCTTTAACCCTGGAAAGCTAACGTGTTTGAACGACCATGAAAAGCTAATCATTCGACTTCTTGACGAACACTTAATTTTTTTTTATTGTATTAAATATTAATTTTTGTTCAAGTTAATAGAATTGATAAGAAAAATAGGTTATAAATAAAAGTTAACAGTAATAAAAATAAATATTTACTTCATTTTTGAACACTTAAATCACATCTTTAATAGCACATGTTTTTTTGATACCAAAAAGGCACTTTAATGCTAGGATTAAATAAGGAACTTCACCCTGCCTGACTCGAACTGCAACCAACTTCAGACTGCTATAATTTTCAAACCGTTCATGCCAGTGAGCTGAAATTTTAGCACATGACAGATAATTTTATTATTTATAAGCCTTTTAAACGATTTGCGTCTCAGTTGTGTTGAAAAATTTTTATCCGCGATGGAATTCAAACCTGATAGTGTGATTGCTTTATATTTGGCTGGAAAGCCACAAGTAGCTATTGTTAGAGCCCTCTAGCACCTCAACGTGAATAAATTATTTGTGTCGCGAAACATAGCTCGTTACCGTGATACTGGCAGCGTTGCAAAACGCTATGGAGATAGTCATAAAAAACAGCAACATCGGCAGAAATGGTTCAGAAAGTGAAGGCTCAAATTGAGCGAAATCCACACCGAAGTGGAAGAAAAATGGATCGTGAGCACAACATATCGTTGGAACGGATGCAACGCATACTGAAAAATATGCGTGGGCTCAAGCCATTGAAGTTCCAAAAAGCACACGATTTTACACCGCAACAGAAATAGGTTAGAGTCGAAAGAGCGAAGGAGCTGCTACTCGTGCACGAAAGTGGTGAGTTACCGAATTTGATTTTTTCCGATGAGTCGATATTTTTTATCGAGCAATATGTCAACAAAAAAAAATTCCCGAGCTTACTTCGAAAATTTACACCTTCGGACGGCCACCAGAAAGCAGGCAGCACCGATGGTGATGGTTTGGGCCGCCATAACTGCCGATGGTCGCTCTCTGCTCGTATTTTCGGACCGTGGCGTTAAAATATTATGCGCTCGTATACCGTGAAACTGTCTTACAGACAGTACTGAAGCCTTGTGCAAACAATGATTTCGATGGGAGACCATGAACATTGCAACAAGACTCAACACCGTCTCACAAAGCGCGCGTCAACCAAGATATTTTAAAAAACAATGTTCCACACTTCATTTCTTCTACACAATGAATTGCAAATTCATTCTTCATGACTTCTACAATCAGATGGTCTAAAAATTTGACCTTCACGTTGGCCTTCAACCCATTATTGGTTGTTTAAACCCAACACATCCAGTATTATGTCCTTTATTTTTCATGTCATTGTTGCTGTTTCTAGACGATTTTTAAGGCATAGTTCAACGAGGTTTTCATGCAATTGCATCACGTAGCTTCGTCGAGATAATGATTCACCGTCCGATACGCCGACATTATGGCAATAATGTGATCAAATGCATCGACACCATCTTTAGTGGCATTGTAAAATTCAATCAAGTTTGGTTTTCTTGATGTTGGTTTGACATTTGGTTCTTCATCACATGATGGCAGCAAATAAACCATTTTAGTAGGCTTTAGTTTATGTGACACGAAAGTAAATGGCCCATCAAAACAAAACATCGAAGTTCCAATTGGATATCCACGGTTGTTCTTCATTTTTTCGGGGATTTGTCTTTTGTTGGCTCGCAAAGTTCCTACAATTGTCAATTTTTAAGGTTGATGAAGCAATTGTTTTGCTAACGGAGCTGAAGTAAACCAGTTATCGGTGGTAACGTTCATGTTGGAACCATGGATACTTCGTGTAGGATTATTCACAACATATTTCGCAAGAGGCATGCTTTCTGTGTTTGTCCGTTTCTCAAGGTAATTCATGGGATCAACCATGTATCTGATTCCACTATCACGCATCATTTCGATTTTTAAACTGTATTCGGCTCGTTTGTTAGGAATTTACATTTTAACATAAATTTGCAGCGACCTCGGAATACAAGCAATTGTTCATCTATGGTAAGGTAGCTTCCAGGGATATAATTAGCTCGGCACGGAATCATCATTGAGTTTCATTATGCATACATCATTTTAGGTTTATGTGATGGTGTCATAGTGACGTTTCTTTATGGAAACGTAATGTTCTCTAGCCGTGCGGACATTATTCATCATAGAAGTTCGAGAAGAAGATTGTCCTTTCCCAGTAGCCTCGAATTTTGGTCTGCGACAAATTCACAATACAATTGAAGACTGATGAATTTTCTTGTTCATCTTCGCCCAGGTCGGAAGCTTCGTCTTGAACATCACTTTCGAAAAACCGTCTTCACTCTCACTATCAGAAAACACAACATTTGAGTAGTTCTCATCATCCTTAGGTACTATTCTTTCATCCGCAACAAACGACATCGCAGCAATTTTTCAAATCACCGTACTATATAAAAACAAAAAAAAAAAAAGAAAAAAACAAACAAAATTTGTAAAAGTTACACATAAGCTAACCATTGATCCAAATTACAAGTAAACATATATCAAAATTATATTACAAACAAAACACATCCACCACACGAAACAGGGAAAGGGAAATATTTGTTGGATGTTCGTCATTTTGACGAACATTAGCTTTCTAGGGTTAAAATCGATAAGGAGGTAGTGCATATCGATTTGAACTTATTGGATTTTTTCTTCTCGTAGTGCAAGTATATAAAGCCACACTAATAGGAGCCAATTAGTTTGTTGATCAATTGCTGCAATGGTTCACAAAAGACCACATGTAACATCTTATATGCGATGTGAAGGAGACAGATGCCTCCATAATTGGCGCACTAAAGAGGGTTTCTGCTGACCACATATTGGAAATAAATTGATGCATGTTCTCTACTACAAGTCCAGTCCAACAGCCTTGTTGGTCTTAAGCTCAAAAATTCCTATTCTCTCTTAATTTTAATATGGTGGACAAAACTCTTGACTTTCACTGTCCATGTTGAATGATTCATTCTGCCTGATGGCTGAATTTTGGTTCTTCTTGCCGTTTGGCAAGAACTTTTCTATAACTTCAGCACGGACTGTAACTCTACTTTGATTTTTCTTCATCTCTACAGGCTTCTGATCGGGTATTTCGTAAGCACATACGAATACTCTGTTTTTCGCCACTAAATACTGACCATAAAATTTTTGGTTCAGTTTCAAAAGTCGTAAACGTGACAGTGACTTATTAAGGCCTAGAATTGCATACTTTTTTTTTTTTTTTTTGTATAATTTATATAATCAGGGGAATTGAGTACCCTTAAAATGCTTGCCAGTACTAGGGAAAAAACCTTCAAATTGATGATAGAATGTTTCAGTTCATCACATTCTACGGTTGATAGGAAATTTATTGCTACGTTAACGAGAGTCCTTGTGCAGTTCGCAATATCTGCCTAACTACTAGGTCTATAACTTAATTAATGCGTGAGATGGCGTAACTTGTATTATTCCTTTGCTATTATTGCATTGGAATATGCGTTGGAAAGCTACTGCATTGTACGTCATTCCAGTATATGTCATTCATTTGAAGCGTAAACAACAATAATTTTTTTTCACTCAAATATGTCGAACTTTGTGCCTGAAAAAGTGTTTTTGCAGGGAGTTCTTCTTCATAACTTATGAAAAAAACTGCTGCCGAAACTCATCGTATTTTGGTGGAAGTTTATGGTGACCATGCACTAGCTGAGCAAACGTGCCAAAAGTGGTTTGCCCGATTTAAAAGTGGTGATTTTGGCTTGGAAGACGATAACCATCCTGGGCAGCCAAAAAAGTTTGAAGATGAAGAACTGGAAGCATTACTCTATGAAGATTGTTGCCAAACAAAAGAAGAGCTAACAGAATCCTTGGGTGTCACTCAAGCAGCCATTTCAAAACGTATAAAAGCAGATGGATATATTCAAAAGCAAGATATTAAGTTATAGACCCAATACATAAATTTTGGTGCATGCTACTTACGAAATCAACTCCGGATGGTTTAGCTTATCCGGCAGAGGGTTCATCTGCTCCATCATCCTCGAATACCCAGACTTCTTCCTGTTTCCTCTTGAATGATTTATTTTACATGCGAGTTCCTTTTAATGATCTGCAGAATTTATTCTTCCATTTTTTCTATACTGATTGTGCTCTGTAATTATATTCCCACCATTCACACAGCATACTTCTTTTCTTGAATTCGGTTGTTCGTATGTTCTTTTTATTTCCTAGCAAAACGGCCGAGCAATCTCACGTTCTTCTTTGGCACGCTGTGTTTTATTCCTCATGCTCTGTTGAACTCCTGTTTGAAAGCACTTTACATCAAATAATAGGTTTCGTTTTGATGGCTGATGGATAACTGACATGGGCGCAATTGTTGAACTATAATATAATAGCAGTTTAAGTTAGACATATTGATGATCCATATCCGAGGCTGTTCGTCGCAACATAAAATAGTGGTCGAGTTAAACTTACATGACCTGCCAACATAAACGCTCTCATCAGTTTTCTGAGAGCTCCTATGTCGGCTTCTTGTGTAAATACCAACCCGAAAGCACAAACCCCAACCTAAGGGAACATATCCTAAAGAGGATAGTGTCATAACTCTATTATAGTAGTATTGGCACATACGTTCCTTCGATCTGAGCTTCTTCGTCACACACCTTTTACGACAGTCTGCTTAGGAACCGAATTATTGTAAAATGACCGGAGTTTGCTTCTGCTGTTTTCGTTGACTCCGTGTTAAGAATACACAATCCGATTTCTTTTCTTTTTGATTTTTATGCTGAAAGTATTGACCATTCAACCGGCTTTAGTTCATAAAACTAAATCGTCATTACTTAACCGATCAGAGAATTGAATGATTAAATGATAATTGTTTAATTGAATGATTTTTTAAACACAAAAATAGAAGACTTTTCCGCCTATCCAAGTGAGGTTATTTTTGTATGACCCTGTTCCTGTGACAATTGCTATTTCATCAAACCTTACAAGGGGACACAAAAGCAACAAAAAAAAGCAATTACTTTTGTTGCCGCAAAAAAGAAATTTAATTAAATTTCACAGTTCAAGCAAGTGAAAATAATCGCCATTTTTCTTGGAACCGCTCCTATATTAACATTTTATTAAATTTTCCGCACTCACGCATATACATAATAGAATTCGACTAAATTCAGTCACTACTACGAAGCAATAAGTGAAATAAAATCAGCAACCAGCTGTTGCTGGTTTTATCGAATGCGGCTAGCATTGAAACATTTACTGAAATGGAACCAACAGAAAAAAAATTCCTTTTTCAATAATTGGAAAATGTTCGCCTTAATGCCAACATATACAAAATAAAGTTACATTTGAGAGTTTCGGTTTTTAATGTTGAACCATGAGATAAACACGAAAAGCCCATACAAACGAAGATAAACAATTTTTTTTTTTTTTTTTGTTTTTTTTTTTTGAGTAAAAACCGCCCCTCGCTCAAAAAGAAAGAAAACAAAGGAGTGTTCATTCATACCGTTCTCGGTCGTCAACCAACGGCCCTTTCCATTATTATAATTGACGTTACCTACCCTGCTTTCACATAATTCGAGCCATCAACTTTGGGTTCGGGGGCATGTGGCTTTTCTTTAACTTCTCCAATTTCGAGTTTTCGGTGGCCTAAATGATAAAGAAATAGGATACGAATAAAAGGACAACATTTCCGTAGGCAGTTTCAAACTGAACAATTTTGTTTACAATTTCCAAGCCAAATGGCAGAGACTTTCGGTGTAAGAAACAAAGCTGACAATATCTAATCAACTGGTAAAGCTACTCAAAAAATTTTCTGAAAATAAAAAACTGCAACAGTTTACAATTTCTTCAGCTCTCATTCTGGTCAGTAGTCCACAGACTGTAATCGGAGTAGCTGATAAGCGCTAACTAAACGCATAAGGTCGAAATTGCCATCAAACATGTGACCTTTTTTACTGTTGAAATATATAACGAATATAACATATAACATATCCCATGTACAGTATCTGCAGTGCTACTGCCACATTTGTGTAGTTGGCTGAACTTGCGTAGCTCAAAACCATTCTACAGGCCATTCTATTTTAAATCACCTCATTAGTGACGCCAACAGTTTTTGAATGTTTTCGCATTTGAGTAATCCCATTATATTTCTTCCGGCCAGTATTGCCTTTTTGGAGCATATTTTCCGATGAACCTCTTTGAACATAGTAAAGCCAGGTGATTTCCTCTACTTGAAAGTTCTCCACTATTAGTTTGGAAACATTGTCATTTCCGTCGCTGTAATTTTTTTTTCTATTTTCGAACATTGTCCAACAATGTATGACCGAACCTTTGAGTTTAAGTGGAATTTTTCTGTTACAAAATACATCGGAGTTTCCGGGCCATTGTTAACTACAATGGTGTGTGTTCGGTTTATCCCACATTTAATTTTCGTTTTAACATCGTCGTACATAACATATTGGATATTATTCTTATATACGTCTCGCGTACATTTTGTGATTTTAGCTTCTTCCAAAAAAATCTCTGGTAACTTTATTACTCTTTCCCGCTAGGTGAATACGATGTGTAACATACAATATATCATTCAATTCTTCGCGACGTTTTTCCATCATTATTGGTAAACTGTGAATCGCGTCATATGTCGAGCTGCCTCTCATGTAGTCGACTGTCAAGAACTACAACTCTATGCGACATTTGTTTGACCGATCGTGGTTTTAGCAATATCTCGTATTGCCTTTGTTTTGATACAGTATAACATCAAACCTCTCCCTCCGCCGGTTAGATATTCGATCACGTCTCATACGAGGGCGGTCCCAACCCAACAAAGAAAACACTAAATTTTTGGAAAAAAATTATTTATTTTTCAACATAATCGCCTTTCAGCTCTATACACTTTTCCCAGCGATGTTCAAAAAGTTCGATACAATTTTTATAATAAGAACTGTCTTGCTCCTCAAAATTGCTTTTTACTGCTGACAGCACTTCTCCGTCTTGGACTACTGAGCCGTTTTTTCAAGTTTGGGAACAGAAAATAATCCGAGGGGGCTAAATCTGGCAAATATTTTGGCCATTGCAATAACGGATTTGTGAGCTTTCTTCTTAGCCAAATGCGACGGTCTTCACCAGTTCTGGAGTCGTCACCTCATTTGTTCGACCACAACGATACTCGTCTTGGCAGCTCGTACGGCCTCGTTTAAACTCAGCAACCCAAAATTTTACTGTCGTAAATGAAGGAGCAGACTTACCCAGAGTAAAATCCTGTTAAGCTTTTAAATTGGTGGGGCTGAGGCCTTTCAAATAAAAGTATTGTATCACATAACGATGGCCAATTTTCTCCATTTTCACAAATTCACTGACAACATTCACTATTATTGGCTGCCAAACAAATTCTAAACAACATGGCACTTGAACCATATGTTTCTTAGACTGCGTACAGTAATATTTTCAAACAACTACCGCCATGTCTGAGTCAGGTCTGGTACTTCTGGGACCGCCATCGTAATTTGTTTGGAAAATATTAATAACCATTTAAGCTCTAGATATCCTTTTGCCAGCCATATTTCGGAGGATATGCTATCCGGTCTTATTGCGCGCCCCAGTAGCATTTTTTTACAGCTTCGCTAATTTCGGTTTCTGTAAGATTTCTTCTTTGCTCTACACGCGCGATAGCCAAAATAATTAGGAAGTTTGTAAGTCGTTTAAGTACGCTTTCCGTCTATCTTTTTGTCACCCGTTAAAAGGTTTCCCTGTACATCTTCAATGAATTTCGGCGATTGTATATCTTGCGAGTTTTGTCTTCGTTGGGAAGCAGTCTTCAAAATATAGGGCCATTTACCCGTGCTTTGAATGTGCACTTATTTTACTGCCTGCTTATAGGGTTGAAGATACCTCTTCTTATACCTAATACGAGGCATTAAAATTATCGCCAGTCCTCTTGGTCTGGCTAATTCATGGTCTTACTCAAGACGAACTTTTTTGAATTCATAATTTTTGCTGTACTGAGTCTACGCTAGCTTTTTGAAATACTTTTCTTAGAAGTTGCATTTTAAGTTCAGTTTATATTTGTTTTTATTATTTTCAATCCGTTTATGTTCAAAAGTTAGACAAAAAAAAAATTCTTAAAAATTAGCTTAATAAATTTATATTGTACTATGCTAACTTATTGGCCCCTAAGTTAAACCTAAAACATAATTTGTGTCTTTCGACGGGATTGAACAGGGTAATTTATTTTTTATTATATTTTTACTAACACTAAGAAAATGATTTTTTTTTTAATACTAAGTTTATGGATTTTTTTACATTTAAATAGTTAGAACTTAAAAACTATACAGTCAACTTCTCCTCTAACCGAAATAATGCGAACCTCAAATTTCGTACGCAATAATTGGTTGATTGATAGCTGTTGAAACCAGAGATTGTCCAGACCCAATTCTTTCAATTTTGGGGAAAAAAAATAGCCGTCAAGTGCGATAAGTGAAGACCAGTTGTTGACTTCGGCGACGAATTTTGAACACTTTCGCCACAGTGGTGATCTTCGTAGGTGTACACGCTGGCTGAGCATGCTGATATAAGCGCTAACCCAATACCGAAATAGTTTGTTCAAAACGCTTCACCATTGCACGAATTCCAAACTCACTAGGGCGATTGTTTAGGACGAAAAATTCACGAATTTTACGAAATGTTACTTTTACAAATCGCGCTTTTTCGTAATAAGTATCAAAAATGCGTTGTTACGTGATAAATGGCTCCATCTGTCAAAAAGATCAACCACATTAAATTCAGTAAATGACAGTAATTGACAGCCAACATCTACACATCTGTTGGCTCACTTTTTACATATGTATCATACATGTGCACGCTCAACGTATATCGGCGGTTTCAATTACTTTCGCTAGGTTCTAAGAAGATTTGGTAAGGTAAATAAATCTTTTAACATTAATCGTTTAGAGTAACGTGTACAAATGGATGATACCTTAAAATTGTTGAGATTTCTAGCACCTTAAAATGAATTAAAATTTGATTAAACCTAATACAACGCTTTTAAGTCAACAATGTGGAATAAGGGGGTGGTTTATGAATTTTGGCTTCAGAAGTTAGAATCTTAAACGGATGTAGCCACGTATAGTACGTGTTCATCTCGCAATCCTTTCAAGTTCAAACGACCCCAATTTCCACAGTTTGTTATTTTACACATCTAGCGGAACTTTATTCATAAGGGGCTTGTTAATACTATTTTTATCTGTTTAATTGAGTTGTATATCTATTTCTGCAAGGTTTTCAGAGTTTACTAATTTATTATCTTAATATTTTGGGACATAATAATGTGATACTTGCATCCATCATTATGCATCAAAGAATTACTTCTCTCAAATTTTTCTGTAGGTATTTGTGTTATTTTCTTTTAATTTTGCATTACCTTTTTCAAAGTTCTATAAATGTACCTATAAAAGGCTTTGGAAAAAATTAATGAAACTTAAACATTAGGTTTTTAGAAACTTTCTACTTTTTTTTATTCAAAAATAATATAATTGTTGATTCTTTTTTTAAAATGTTATACATAAACTAATCGGCTTCAAATTCTTCTTCATGTCAACCGCTTGTTCTAATTCGGGAGCTTTTAACAGGAAAGTACTCTCCGGCGTGATAGATAGGGATTCAAAGAAAGTAAAAATCTTTTAAAAACATCTCTATTTAATTTTTTATTGAGGACTTTCGACTGAAGTGTTGCCGGAATCGTCTATATTCTTTAGTGCTTGTTTCCTGGGCCTTTTCGGACAACTGTGGCAATATGCAAGCTTGAATTACATTATTTGATTGTATAAGAAGCTTATGTATGCTTGCAGGCATATGGAACTAGGCATAATGTCGAAGATATAAGTTCTTTGCTCCATTCGTATAAGTTCTAAACTTGTCACGATCAATTTCGTGATCAGTTTGTATTATTTCTACTAAAGTTCGGAAACATTTTATGAGACCAACATTAAGACCCTTTATTTGTGGGCTTTAGTCAGCATTTCTAAGGACTTTTCGATCGGCGTTACCATCATTGGTATTCACAGCTATTTGTTATGGGCATGTCTCCTAAAAGTCCAAATTGTTTTCGAAATCTTAATTGTATAAACTTTTCCTTGTTGAATTCGGCCTTGGCCTTTGCCATACGATTCTTCAAGAAATATCATCTACTGAACGAAGTGGGACGAAAGTTACAGAAAAAAAAAAAAAATTCCGCATCATTCAGGCTTATCTTATAACGACTTTGTGCCATCTCCATTTGGATATAAGACGCAAGGATAAGACATTTGAACCTAATGCGATTTGTGCTTTATCAATACGTTTTTCTGTTATACCTAGCAAAGCTTGCAATCTTATTTTATCAGAAACATCAGTCACATAAAATCTTTCTTCTTTAGGGTAGCGTTCTTTTTTTTAATTCTTGAACTAAAAAGTAAGCCTGGTATACATTTGCATTCATGGTTTTAAGCCGATAGCGCATAGTTACAAGTTAATTTTTTTTTTTTTTTTTTTTCGTTTTTGTACTTTGGGTTCACATTCGCATCTACGATGCGTTGTAAAACTCATCCGGCAATTGAATCTTCCTTCTTTCTTCCTTCTGGAATTTTTTCATATCTCGGCAACTACGTTCTCAACTGCTGAGAGAGCTTACATAAATATGAAGCACTCTAGGAACACTCTTCATGTCCAAAAGACTGAAGCTCTTCATTAAAAAAAAAAAAAAAAAACGAAATATCCTTACCTGGCTCTTTCTTTGAGTTTTTCCAAACATCAAAAATTACTTGATTTTTCATTGTACTATAGGCGTATGCAAAAAATAAAATTTGTATGGGGTGAGCGCTCAAAGGTAAAAAGGGTAAATTGATTCTGACACATAAAACCTAGGAGAAGCAATCCAACACCATTAGACGATGGATACATATTGGGTATATATTTTAATTCGTGCGGTTTTTTTTTTCAAAATTTGAACGTTTATTTAAGAAAAACATGTACAATAGTTTTATTCAAAGTATGCCCATCTGAATTGCTTCTTGTCTGGTCGCATATTTCGGGCGTTTTTCGGCTACTGCTCTCTTCAAACGGATTAATTGTGTTCGGTAGCGTTTTCCATTGGTGGTTTCACCCGGTTTTAGCAGCTCATAATACAGCACATCCATCTGATCCAAACAAATACAGAGCATTACCTTCGCTCCATGGATATTCGGCTTTGCCGTTGATTTGGCTGGTTGGCCGCTTTTCACATATGATTTTTTGCGCTTGGAGATGTCGTAATGGATCCATTTTTCATCACCAGTAACAATCCGATGCAAAAATGACTTCCTTTTGTGGCGTTCCAGCAGCATTTCAGACATGCCAAACCGCCTTTCGACGTCTCTCGGCTTGAGTTCATGTGGAACCCAATTTCCTTGCTTTGAATATATGCAGCTGCTTTTAAACATTTTGAAATGGCTGCTTGAGTGACACCTAAAGATTCTGCGAGCTCTTTTTGTGTTTAGCAACAATCTTCATAGAGTAATGCTTCCAGTTCTTCATCTTCAAACTTTTTTGGCTGCCCAGGACGTTCATCGCCTGCCAAGCCAAAATCACCACTTTTAAATCGTGCAAACCACTTTTTGCACGTTTGCTCAGATAGCGCATTTTTACCATAAACTTCCACCAAAATACGATGAGTTTCGGCAGCAGTTTTTTTCATAAGTAATGAAGAAGAACTCCCCGCAAAAACACTTTTTCAGGCACAAAGTTCGACATATTTGAGTGAAAAAAAATTATTGTTGTTTACGCTTCAAATGAATGAATAAATGAATGGAATAATAGAAGTTACGCCATCTCTTAGCAAACCGCATTGCTAAGTTATAATATATAAATACAATATAAATACATTTTTAAAACTCTTCACGTCACAAAACAAAAAAACAAAAAACGCACAGACGTAAAGTCTTCGGAAAGAATGAAGATTTTTCCACTTTAAGCGTTTTAATTTATATATATATATTTTTGAAATGGATTCAGTCAACACAGATTTTTCAACAGTATACATGTAAAATTATAGTCTTGTGTGACGAAATAAAATTTTGATGATATTTTGAAAGTTTATGTTAAAATTGAGTTTTTCTGTGTTTTCATGTAAAGTTCTACTTATGAACATGTCAAAACATGTTTTCGAATTATGACTTGTTTGTTTGTGTGTTATATATCTTTTTGGGAGTTCAATAAAAATTTCAGGTTCAAGCGATATTTTCATTACAAGGCGCACATTGTTTGAATATATGAAGTAATCAGGTAATTTAATTTCGACAACCCAATCTTCAAGATTGAAGGAATACGTTATAACTCGAACGTAATGCCCAGATCATGCTAAACCTTTGTTGCGAAATCGGATTTCGTTTTTCATATCGGATTTCGTACAACAATTTCAAAAATGCTATAGAAAGGAGGATAGGTTTCTTGCTTCTAATAAGTCTTGGCTAGATTCTGCAATTAGTTTCAAAAATTATGCATTTTCTTTAAAAAAAAATGTGGTCGCTCTATAAAAAGTTTTGATGAAGCTTCGCAAAGAACCAAACGCCAAAAACTAAGGACTTAAGGCAGAAATACTCATCCGAGTAATTAGTTTTTGCTGCTCAAATAAGTTTACGGTCTTCAGGGCAAGTAGAAGCATCTAAACTTGTGAAAGATGTGACGGCAAGTTCGCCTAAGCGAGCTGCAAAATATAGGTTGGCATTCAAGAAACTTGAAGGCGCTAAGAAAAACAACTTTTTGGGAAAGAAGCTTTGTCGATGTTTGTTGAAGCCAAACTTACTAGACACCAATACAACATAATAAGATTGAAAGCTACGTCCCGGTTCCCGTCTTATAAAAAAATACAACTTGCCAAAAAAGAGTGTTACTCTGCGAAAGAACATATTACTGTTACGGACACTGTTGCTGATATTAAATTGCAGGCTTTACTTAATCATACAGTTAATCGGCTATTAGATGCTCAAAGGGAAGTTTTGGTAGTCCAACAAATGAATTCCTTGAACAATTTGAAGCTGATTTGTAAGTGGGGCTTGGATGGTTCAGCGCAGTCAGAATACAAACAGCATTTTTCTGATGCGAATGCTAAAGACACCAGTATATTCATTGTATCCTTTGTATCCTTACGATTGATCACAAACAACCCAGAAGAGCAGCAGCAATTAATTATTTGGCAAAATGAAAGCCCCTCATCCACACGATACTGCATACAACATGAAACAACAGAAATAGCAAAGAACGAGGTTAAAGTAATGCGCAAGCAAATTGAAAAGCTACAGAAAGTGACATATAAAATGAATAACATCGAAATACATGTTATGATTGCTATGCTATTTACTAGGAAAAATTTGTAATGTCATAACAGACACGAAATCAATACAAAGATGCTTTGTATGCGGACTTACGTCCACAGATTTCAATAACATGGAAAAAGTATTCAACTCTCATGTAATAGACACCTCTCGATTAGAATTCGGACTATCTGTGCTCCATGCTTGGATTCGTTTCTTCAAATGTTTGTTGCACCTTAGTTATAAACTACCTCTGATGAAGTGGCAGGCTCGTGGAGAGAAAGAAAAGAAAATCTTTGCTGAGAGAAAAAAATAAATCCAAAGCAAATTTAAAACTGAGATAGGATTAGTAGTCGATAAACCAAAACCTGGTTTTGGGAGCAGAAACGATGGAAATACGGCTAGGAGATTTTTCAGTGAGCCAGAAGTAGTCGCAAAGATTACTGGGTTGGATATAAATGCTATTCAAAAGTTTAAAATTGTATTACAAACTATAGCTAACACCTACGAAATTAATGTGGACAAATTTCAAATATATGCGTTTGAAACTGCCAGACTGTTTGTGGAAAAATATAAATGGTACCCAATGCCACCTTCAATCCACAAAGTTTTAATTCATGGTCCAGCCATAATAGATCATGTCTTATTGCCAATAGGCATTCTTCTGCGAAGAAGCGCAGGAGGCACGAAATAAGAAATTTAAAAAATACATAGAAAATTTCTCTCGTAAAATATCGCGTGTCAAAACTAATGAGGATATTTTGAATTCACTCCTTCCGATAGTTCATCCGACACGGAATAATGATTTTTGTACATTTAACTCTTTTCAGTTTCGTATACTTTGCATAAAAAACAAAATATTATTATGTAAAAACAATATGCGTGCTTTTTATTCACTTTCCAAGGGTTGGTTTAGTGCAATAAAATAGATTTTGCCCTTGTGTTCGTCGCCTGTTCGATGGTCAGGGCTTTTCGAATCTCATCATTTGCATTCCCGAGTACCCAACACGTAATGTACCATAAATAGAGGCCTTTTACTCCATACCGAACGGTTTGTTTTGATTCTCTCCGGCAAGCACATTCGTGAATTCACTTCACTGTTGGTGGAATCAAAAAATTAAAAATATAACCTAAGTCATAGTGAGGTTTGATTTTTCATAGTCTTTTTTTGACAGATCACGTATGACTCCTATCAAACTTCCTTGTCATTTTTGTTTAGTATCATTTGACAAGTCATCATGGAAAAACTCACACTACAAATGTATTACGAAAACCAGCGTTCTGTGATAAATGTTTTCCATGCAATTCAAGGAACTTACGGTGCGCATAATCGACCTACTGAAACCACTATTGCCATTCACAAATTTAAGTCCGAGTTTACATAAGTGTATGATTCTCGACCGGTTAGACAACATCCAGCACGTAGTGAAGAGAATATAGCAGCTGTTGCTAGTGTACGCGAAGACCTCGACGAATCGATTAGATGTCGTTCTCAGCAGCTTGGCTTGGCGTATTTTTCAACTTGGCATATTTTACGCACAAAATTCAACTTGTGCATGAATTAAGGCCAGGCGACTTGAATTTGGGTCATTTTTTCAGTGAATGGGCTCTAGAAAAACTCAATGAACATCCGGTGTTTTATCGTGAAACTTTGTTGAGTTATGAAGCCTATTTCGGGATCAATGGATACGTTAATAAACAAAATTGTTGTACTTGGACTGATGAGCAAAGCGAAGAGTATCAAGAGCTACTATTCCATCCATTAAAAACAAAGGTATGGTGTGGTTTATGGGCTGATGGTCCATATATCTTTAAAAATGAGGGAAATCAGAATAATACCTTCAATGGTAACTGTTATCGCGCCATGTAAACGGACTATGCGCTTCCTGAAATTCAAGTACATGGTCTCAGTGAGCTCTGGTTTCAACAAGATTGCGCTACGAGTCATACAGCGCGTGAAACAATGGACTTGTTGAGAAATCATTTTGGTGAGCACTTAATTTCACGTTTTGCTACGGTAAATTGGGCGCCTAGATCGAGCGATATCACACCTATGGACTGCTTTCTCTAGGCATGCGTAAAGTCTCAGGTCTTTAGGAATAAGCCAGCTACGATTGACGCTTTGGAAGCCAACATTACTCGTGTTATCCGCGACATACCAGTCGCTATGCTAGACGAGTCGCCCAAAATTGGACCTTCCGAATGGACCACAAAGACGTAGTCGTGGCCAACATTTATATGACATCATTTTCAAAAAGTAAATGCCATGAATATTTCTTTTAATCGATAATAAAAACTTTAAGTTCACTTTCAAATTTATGTAGTTTATTTTACATTATTAATCAAACCGCACGATGAAACACCTTATCCTTATGTAAATTCAGTTGAAATCAGTTAAAGATTTACTTTGAATTTGTAAAACATGAAATTGATTTCTTATTTTATTTATTTATTTTTTTTTTTTTTTTAAGAATTTAACTCTCAAGAGGATATAAGAACCCTTTTAACACCTAAACACCTCACACATTGCCCGCAAAAATGTTTGTCTTTCAGATTGAACTTCGGATCGTCCTTTTGAGAAGTCAATACCAAAAGTCTTATTTATTAAAAGCCTATGTAATATTCTAAAGCCTATATATTATTCCGAGTAGCATTTATTTATTATACAAACGCGAACAAAGTTTCGGCTAGGAGTTAGTAAAGTTACAAAATTATTATTATTTTTTTTTTTTTGCTTATTGAAAATGAAAAAAAAAATTACATGGAAAACTTATCAAAATCCTATATGTGTAGAAATATACACACGATGGTAGACAACTAAAGGCTTTTTGAGGGTAAGGTGAAGGTTAAGGATATTTTGTGTTCCGTTTGTAGTTTTCAAGTTAATTTTCCCTTAGCACAAATGCCTTGAAAACGCGCCCTGTAAACATCAATATAAAACCATGTTCGTAGTTCTTTTCGTCTGTCTGTTTTATCATTTTATTACTTTCTGAGTGGAACGAAGACAAGTTAAGTAACCAGGACATATAAAGTGTAATATTTGTGTGACAAGACTACCAAGCAGTACACTCTGTGTGCTACTAATTGAAAAAAGACAACTTTTTCTACTCAAGATGTTGTTTTGGCTGTAATATAATTTTCTGTGACACATTTCCTTAAAAGTTAAGTAACACATCTGTAAAAGAAGGAATTTGAAGTCAACAAGTAATGTTCAGCTTATAAGTTGTCAAAATTAAATTAACAAAGGACTATTCGCTTCTATTCTTTTGTCATGAAATTTCGAAAAGAGGAATAAGATTTTTGGATGGACAGGTACTTAAACAAATAAAATTGCCACTCGAAGAACTGCTGTTGTAGTATGGTTTCTGGATTGACGACGTTACGTAGAATGCTGAACCTTATCGATAAATGTTGGCCAGAGTTTTCTTATTGAAATGGGATCAATTGAATGTGGGTGACTGGTTTCAACAAGACACGGGCTAACGTATTCGTCGTATTTATTAATTTTTTGTATAATTGCGTGTAATGTTAAATATGTCTCCCAAGTATGTATCTGCATATCTACTTACCCGATTTTGGGGTCAGTTGAATCTGAGGACTATAGAACCACCCTTCAAGCTACTCTATTTTGTATCACCCAAAAATTTTATACCAAAAATGTTTCCGCATTTGATTGATCTAAATTGTTTGCTTTCGGTCCTTTCTTTGAACCTCGGTTGGAATTTGAGCCTCCATTGCTTTTTGGACCGATTTTCGGACAGCCTTCTTTGAGCATGAAAAAACCAGTTGATTTTCTCAGTTTGTTTCTTTATGTGGTAATGTGTAGGCTAAGTATAGCGGATGCCCGTATTTCTTATAAAATAACGATTAAATGAATATACGAGGTGTGTTCAGAAAGTAAGGGAAATATTTAAATTTCGCGGGCTTGGAGAGTCCGATTGTAGATTTTTTTATTATGTTGGTATACATGACCCTGAAGTGTGATAAAATGTTTAGCTGTATTCGTTGTTTACTTTGTCTGTGGCAACCGCTAAGGTTAGAGGTGTTTTTATAACGAAGTTTGTGAACTGCTAACAATGGCCTATGGGGAGTCTGCTATGAGTAAAACAAGAGTTTACGCGTGGTATAAGCGTTTCCAAGATGGCCGTGAAGACGTTGAAGCTGTCGAACGCCCCGGATACTCCAGCACATCAACAACCGATGAAAATGTGAAAAAAGTGAAAGAAATAGTTTTGAACGATCACCAAATTACAATCAGAGAAGTCGCTGATAATGTTGGCATATCGATTGGATCATGCCATGAAACTTATTCGAATGGTTTTGGTATGAAACGCGTGGCAGCAAAATTTGTTCCAAAATTGTTGAACTTTAGACAAAAATATTATTTGGCCAAAAACAATACTGTAACTATGTCCCAGGCTCCGGTGACTTCTTTTATTTTCAAAAATAAAGAGAAAATTAGAGGGTCGTCGTTTTACAAGCATACATAGATGACACTAAAACGCATCGCTGAATGGGCTAAAGGCTAACCCAAAGATCGAGTTTAAGAAGTTTCGAGGATTGGAAGAAGCGCTAACTCAAGTGCCGTAATATCTAATGGAGAATATTTTGAAGGCGACAACAATAATGTAGACGAATAAATAATTATTTTTCAAAACACTAGAATTCCCGTTATTTTCTGAACGCACCTCATATACTTAATAACACTTTGCTTAGCAGATAACCATTTAAATATACCTAGCAGAGAGGAAATTGACGTAGGTATACCTACTACACCGCAATATGCTTCTAATTGATTTATTTTGTAACATTTGGAATCTGCTTATTTGATTTTCGCTAAAAAGAAATAGAACGGTTGGAAAATACTCGAAGTGGGGCTTGACAATCACATTATAAATTTTAATTGCACTTATTTTAGTTATTTACGTTAACTGATTTTATATTCATTAAATCCTATCTTTTTCAATTTTCCAACTCAAATAACAAAAGATGGTTTTGTTTAGATTTAATTATTATTCCAGGACCAAATCAAAAAACCCTTATACATAATGGAAAAGTACGCCAAAAAGAAAAGCAGTACCCTGCCAGGAACTACCTTTGCTACGTATGGTTGTGATTTTGGGACAAGCAGAAATGCTCGGGTTAGAGCTATTTGGTTTCCGGGGGATAGCAAATCAATTCAACGGCTTAGGCATAATCTAAGAGTCGCGAGTTGAATGTTTGGAAGTATGAGTGGTCGCAACTACGAGGTTGAAGAAATGACAATTAGAAGGCGAGTGGACATCTTGTGTGTACAAGAAATTGGAATTTAAGACAAAGGCTTACAAGATGTTCTACTATGATAGGAACAAGGTAAAATGTGATAGTCGCGGCAGAGCACATGGCAACATCTTGACTATTTCAAAGTCCAGTGACCGTTTGATGTCTCTCAAATTCGTGATACAGGATGATGTGTGGAATATTGTAAGCGCTAGTGCTTTCCAAATCGGATGCGAACAGAGAGGAGAAGATGCATTCATCAAAACATCCCAAAGAAAGAGCTTTTGTTTGTTGAACGAGATTTGAACGGACATGTGGGGAAGACAAATGAAGGCTATAGAGACTGCCATGGAGGACTGGGGTACGGTACCATGAATTCTTCAGGTGAAATTATCCTAAGCATGTGCAGGTCATACGGTCTTATTGTGCTAAATACCATGTTCGCCAAACTAAGCCAGAATCTGATCATTTACATCAGTTGTTAAAACTAAAACTGACTATCATTTGGTAGCCAGTTTCATGAAGCTCCAGGCTAAAACCGAGAAAAAAAATACAAATAAGCAAACATAGGTGGCTAAGCTTGGTTGGTGATATGTACAGAGCAGATATGTGGGACTCCCTACAACGATATTGCTTGGAGGGAGCCAAATATCTGCTTACAACATTGAAAGGCCCCTACCAACACGCCAAAGAAACATGGTGGTGAACAGTTCAACGGGAAAATAAAATTGTTTTCAAGGCTTGAAGTGATATATAGATATTGCAAAGTTCTCGCGGAAAAGAAGTGCTCTCAATTTCAAGCGAAAAGTGTAGAAGGCATCTATGGGTTGTTGGAGTAAATATCGTCTTCCTTGTCTGATAGAAACTAGCACAAGGCTCGTTCTTGTGGAAAGGAAAAAAATATTCTCCAAATATAGTGACATGAAGGATTTCTGAATGAACAGTTTTAGTTTCCCCGGGTTTTGGGTTTTGGACAACAGATGCAGTCCAAAGTGAAAGAATCACAATAGGACTTGCATATGGTGTTGATTGATTTTGAAATCAAATTTTTATAGTCAACCAAGAGATTACTTATGGGTGAAGCTAAGATAACGAGGAGTTCCAAACCCACGTGCGCATGAATAACATGTATGGGGCTGCAAAGACAAGAGTAAGATGTCCCACAGAAGTCACGGAAGAGTTCCCAATTGGTGTACATCAAGGAAGCGTCGTCAGTTCTTTGTTATCTATTGCAGTCCTTGCTTATCTGCGTGAAGGAAAAGTGACATACCCCAAAGTGCATCAGTTATTCTTTGATGACAATGGAGCTATCATAAGTGAAGATCAAACGTCCCTGCAATGAGCACTTGATGTATAGGGGAATGTTTTGAAGGGAAATGGGTGCCGTATTAATTCAAAAAAGACAGAGTATATGTGTTGCTCTGTGGGATCTGTGATCAACAGCGAAGCCACTTGTGATGATGAAATCAATCATCGCGTAATCCTCGGGTGGGTGAAGTTTCGGGAAAACTCTTGATTATTGGATATCATCTAGTATAAGAAGTTGTGACGTTATATAATAATTATTGAGTATGCATTCTCAAGGTCTATTGATATCAGTTATTATATCGGAACATTTATTTTCCATTATTTACCTGATCGTTATTCAAACCCATGACCAACATAGTGACCATCTTTTCTGATAGAGTTCGTTATAATTCTTTAGATTCTATTCATCTGCTTATCTTTATTTTACATTTAGCCAAGAGAACTTATTCCACGTAAGTGTACTTCCTATTTTGTCAATCCTATCCATATGTTCAGATCTCTTGTTTTAAATAAAACAAAAAACAAAATAGGTTGTGTGTATTGTATGCGTTATGTCTTATCCGAATATATTCTTGTAAGTCTGTTGCTGTTTCTACCAAACCAGAGCAAATCGCACATGGGATGATAGCATTGATGAGTGCATATATTGTTTAGTGAACTCTAGATCAAACGAAAAATATTTTTTCATTGCTCAAGCACTTCATTAGCTTTTAAACATATATTTCTCAACATGTTTATTCCTAATATGGGTATAAGATTGATATGGAATATAAATCCATCAAATCTGTACTTTTTCCATAACAAAAAAAATCGTTACATCTAAAGTGACATCTTTGAATGTTCTTTTCATTTTTATTATCACCATATACGAAAATCATTTATATGTACAATATATCCAACGATGTCGATATCAGTCATTGAAATGGCTTCAAAAAGCTAACGGACGTGCACTGCTAAATCTGAATTTTTTTTCTTAACATTTATCGGCCAATCTCTCAAAGTAAAAGTTGTCCACCCATTTTATAACCAGCAGGACAAGACAAACCTTTCATTAGAAAGTGATCCCTGACTACCAAGAGGGGTGTTGACAGTATCCTCGTCATTGCTATGCGTCCGATGTAGTTTACTTATTTAATGATATACATATCTACACTCGTGTGTTATCCTTGATACCCCCTCCTCGTATACTGACTTTATTAAATCTAGACCTCGTAGAAGGTGAGAGTGGCGGTTGGAAAAGTTTAACCCACTTAGGCATAATGGCCCGTTGTGCTGCCAATTGGATCTTTGAGCCTCTTACTCATGAAACCAAGTTGAACTTTTGATGAAGTGCAGGATCGTTTAGATCGTTTAAATCGTTGTTGAAAGCTCCTAAGTGGAAATCCTAAGAAAACTCTTTTCTTCTCTGGAAGAGAGCTGGACAAGTAAAGAAAAAGTGGAGGATTGTCTCCTCTTCCTCCCCTTCTCACTCATCAACAGAAATCATTTGTAAAGGCGCCAAGCCTTCTTACATGCTTTCCTAAAAGGGCAATTCTGTTAAGAAGGATCAGACTCTTAGGGGGATTCAAATCCAGATTTGAACAGATCTGTTTGGTCGCTAAACATGTTGGTCAATTGGCCCACCTAAGGTCTGTTCTTTTATTAACATCCAGCTTTAATAATTATTTGCACGTAGCGATTGGTATACCTATGCTTCCCTTTTCCTGTAGAATAGGTAAAGTGGTTACAATTTTGGCGAATTCGTCGGCCCTACGTTGACGTTGTTAAAGGCGACCTCTATGTCTAGGAAATCAACCATTGTGTATTCTCTAGTCAGCGAATGCAGAGCCGTTTACAGTAGGCTTGTTGAGCCGTTGGTAAATATCTTGGATCAGTTTTATCTCGAATATGGATATCAATCAGTCGTTCTAGAGTTTTTAGAAGGAAAATGATAGATTTATAGACTGAGTTCCTCTGGATCAACATAAGAGCATTTTCTGGCATTGGAAACGTAAACTACAGCCCTCGTAGAAGAAAAGTAACAAATTTAAGTGTTTAGTGTAGTGCTTTGAGAAGAACTCACTGATCTGTTGTATATAAGGCAGTTCTATGTCGCATTTGGCTCCAGAGATGATCTAGTTTGCCCTAAATTTTGTATCGATTTCGTGTTCAGCTCAGAAGTTTTAATTTCGAACACTCACAGGTGCTTCAGGTGCTTCTGCTGGAATGGAAATACTCAGTTCATGTGTTATAACGTTGTTGCTTTTTCCTATTCTTAATATCAGTTTTTTTTTTTTTTTAATATTGTTGTATTCTAACCAAGAGGTTAGAAACGGGCTTTTATTTGAAGGTGAAAAAGCTGGAAAAATGTTACAAGAACTCGAAAATGACTCTCAGTTAATGGTTTAACTTCATATCCTTTGCCACTCAATAGCTAGTTTTTATACTATCTGAATAAAAAGTTCGTAAATCTCTTAAGTTAAACAAACCATAATTCACCATTAAAGATAGATCTCTCTATGCATGTAAGTGAAATAACATACATACTCGTATGTATGTTTTTGAAATACTGTCCAAATTGTACTGCCCACTTGTTTCGACGCAAAAGACACATCCAGTCTCGCACGTGAAAATAACAATTAACATTCACACGAAACTTTTCCCGGAATGATTGTAAATCAGCATTTAGCCTCTCGGTTGTGTGAGCCATAAATTACATTTGCGTGCTCATTAAAAATGTATCTTGGAGTATCTGTTTAGTTTCTCATTAATTCGTTGTGCGTACGCTACATTGAAGGCTTTGTCGAACTCATTGAATACGTTGGCGATGCTTGTAGTTGTACTGAAGCCTTCAATTGGGCTTTCAACCTTAGCCCGCATGTCCTTTTTTTTTTTTTTTTTTTCTTATTTGACAGGAATAAGTAATAAAAAATCGCTTGAGATAATTTTGCTTTTAGATGTGACATAGTGTGTTGCTGCATGTTATTCGGAAATACGTATTGAAGGCCAACATACATACGTATACATATATTTGCGAGTATGTAAGTAAATACCAATTCATTTCGCTCCACTCTTACTGACTAATCCCATAATCCAAAACTCATTTCTATCACGTAACCAACTTTGAGTCTTAAGTTACGGGCAACCTTTTTTTTCGCACCGCACAGGGATATGGATTAGAGGTTGACTTTTTATACTATAGGTCTGCTCTGACATAATCAAGTGAAATACAAAAGGGAAAATAAAAAAAGAAATATGCGAATAAGTTCTGTGGCAATGGCAATTTCGGTACCATGTACTTAATCGAACTCCCCTGTCTGTAATAAAAGTAAGGTCATTACAAAGAGATATTTGAAGATAAGTGCTTTGGCGGCTTTGAGAATCATTATTTATGTCATGTTTTCTTGTACATACATATTGTTCTCGTATATATGTCAAGTGAGTTGTGTATCGTACATATGTTGCTAATTCAATTGTTTTCTTTGGCCTCGTCGCTCTGAAATATGAAAGAAATAATCAATAGATTTGTTTTTTTTTTATAATTGGTCTAGGTCATGTTAATGTATGGTTAGATTGGGGTAGTTTTCAGTAGGATTACCATGCGATAAGCGGACCTTTATCCGTTTAAGGCCAATAAAATCAACCAAATAGTGTGTTTCAGAGGAGTGTGGTCGTCTTTTTCAAAGGCAAGGTTTATTCGTCGAGAACCGAACGAATATAATAAATAGAAGTAAACGTGCTACCCACTATAAATCGGTTTGATTATGACCTACCGATTGCGATGGGACACAGCGACCTAAGCAATCTCTTATGCAACAAAGTCAGGTCAGATAACTCTAAGTTTTCTTAATTAATGCAGCCCATTCATATGATATGTGTTCTACGGTTTCATTATTTTCCGTAAAGAAACAACATTTAGTTTTCCGACTAATACTGTGTTTGCGTAACTGATAACCAAGCTGACCAGTCATGTTATCATCTTTTTTGTAGTTAAGAAACAATTTGGATTTGTTTTCGAATGGTTTCTCTTGGTCTACCCCGGTATATTTTCCCAATAGGACAGTTTGTTCTCCAAACTGTTTAACTTTTTATCGTTAAATTTATTGCTGAAGAAGGCTCTGGGCCATTGAATAGATCAGATGATCTATGATCGGCTTTTCTGTTTCTTTCAATACTGTCATGCTCTGGTACTCACCAGAGCCTAACTTTCTTTCTTTCTGATTAGTCTCGAACGAAGAGTAATCAACCAGTGTATCACCGACTTGAAGCCAAACAGGTATGAGTTTAATTCTTTTAATGATACTTCGTTGTAAGCAAGTAAATGGTTGAGAGAGATTTTCATTTTTGTTTCAAGGATGATACTGGCACATTGTTGGATAGCAAAAAACTCAATCTGGAACTCTATGATTTTTTTCGAGTGTTTGGAATGTTTATATTTGTAGCAATGATAGCAGCTCCTAATCAGATTACTTTGGATTGTGGATTTACCTACATGTTACCTTTAAGATTTGATGATGAGCTTTGATAAGCGGATTGACGTTTGCGGATTTGATATAAGTATGTTGAACCTATAAATGAGGCGTACAGGTTTTTTTTTTTTTCTGTCGGAACAGAGCACTCAGATAAAAAACTGTACTCTTTGTTAGTTCCATTTGATGAAATCTTTCAGTCTTACGAAGAAAGATGAGTAAGCGCTTCAGTAATAAGTTGCCTACAGTACCAGCACCCACCACGTCAGCGCCGAGTACCTGCAGCCTGATGCGGACATAAGCCAGACATTCACAGAGATAGTGCTCCGCGGTAGCATCACCACTTTCACAGCAAGCATCACAGGAGGTTGTGTCACTCATGCCCAGCAAATTTAAGTGCTTAGCAAAAGTAAACCAGCTTGTCACGACACTGGTAAGCAACCTGCAGTCTTTTCTGCTGAGGGACAGCAGATTTGCCTGCAGCCGGACGAGTTATGCTACCTGCAGTTGTGCTCATATGAAACCCAACTGCCAATGGAATCCTTAACCGTGGAGGCAGTCAGGTCCAACGTTGGTTCGGGTCCTGAAAAAATCTCCTCTGAAGCTCGCCGGACAAGTCCATTGGTGATTTAATTTCCCGTGATCCCATTATGACCTAAGACCCAGACAAGGATGACTGAACTTAGCCTTCCGACTGCCTTCAGTGATCTCATGCATTCTTGAAAAGGCTTGAAAGTCATAAAAGGGTTCAGTAAGGTTCTAAGCGCAGCTTGGCTGTCATTACAGATGCAAATGCTTCGCCCCTTCTCCGCAATATAGCCCGCTGCCATCAGGATTGCATGAATCTCCGCTTGGACGACAAATGCAAGCTTTCCATACGTGAAATGAAGTCTAAACTTGTCGTCCTCCAGACAAGGAGTAAAGCTCCAGTGCGTGATGTACCAAAAACGATATCTTTGAGAGTGCAGCCCATGATATGAATATCGAGAGGAAGGCATAAACAGTTTAGTAAGCGGAAATTTATCGCCCATATCATGTCAGGATCAGGAATCTTTGAAATGAAGCTTGTGAAGTAAGATTGCACAAAGAGTTTCTCTTCTTCTTTTTACAATAACCTAACGGGACTGCGAATTGCCCGTTTTTCAACATATACATATTTATAAGGTGGAATGAAGCCAATGAAAGCGTCAATGGCAGTGTACTGTAGACAAACCTATACATGCGAATATTTGAAAGCGGTGCCGGCTTAATGTGATGATTTTTTCTTTTGTCATAGTTCTAGTTGTCTTATCTTTCACTGCTTTCATCATACTGTTTTGCAAACTAGTTTAGTTGCAGTTGAAATTCCGTTGACAACCTTATCATAGAAAGAGTGAAACATAGGACGAGGTAATTTTATGACTGCACAAAACTTTTTTATTTAGTGTAAGCCAATTTCAAGTAATCGCATGGAAATTACAATTCTACGGTTTATTTCATAGCCGTTTTCAATAAATGGACTACTAAATATTTCAGTCTGTACACATTTTTCACAGAACAGTACTATTTTGAATCCTAAACAGCGCTTACCACTTTCCGTAGATTTCACTTGCGATTTGCACACTTTACAAACGACAAACTGCAATAAAGTTTATCATACGATAACCAAAATCTGGATTCGCTTTAATGTCGTACATATCTTCGGATTGCTTCAATTTTTTCGCGGATGGTCTAGCATTCATATCACTTGGTGCTTCTAACTCGCACTAATTCAGCGGACCTTTTCCAGATATTTCCGGATGTTTCTAAAGACGAAACAAGAAAAAGTCTGAACCCGTGGCAAATAGCTTCAAAAACATCTGCCGTATACCCAATCTCGTCCCCTAAAATACCGTCCCAAGTTTCGATCATAAGAGGATCGCTGCATACCTGCGGCCTTGTATATTGTGATTCATCTTGAGATTTAATGTATAATGTAAAATAAAACACATACATTTGAAAGCGAACTCGTTCGAGCAAAGCGATTGGTATTTCGCGACTAACACGAGTAACGTTGACTTCCAAAACGTCAATCGTAGCTGGCTTATTCCTGAAGACCGGAGACTTTACATATCCCCAGAGAAAGTAGTCCAAAGGTGTGATATCGAACGATCTCGGCGGCCAATTTACCGTAACAAAACGTGAAAATAAGTGCTCACCAAAATGTTTTACGCACTGTATGGCTCGTAGCGCCGTCTTGTTGAAACCAGAGCTCACCGAGCCATGTACTTGATTTTCAGGAAGCACATATATTAGTCCGTTAATGTGGTGCTATAATGGGTATCATTGAATGATAACATTTTTATTCGCCTCATTTTTGAAGAAATATGGACCATTGTAATGGCAGCTCTTGGTACTCTTCGGATTGTTCATCAGCCCAAACACGGCAATTTTGTTTATTAATGTATCCATTGAACCAGAAATAGGCTTTATCACTGAAAAAAAATCCACGTTAAAACAACGGATTTTCATTGAGTTTTTCCAGAGCCCATCCACTGAAAATATGACTCAAATTCAAGTCGCTTGGCTTCAATTCTTGCAAAATTTGAATTTTGTATGCTTTTAGGCCGAGATCCTCTCGCAAAATACGGCAAGTTTTCGAATACGCCAAGCCAAGCTGCTGAGAACAACGACGAATCGATTCGTTACAGTCTTCGCGTACACTCTAAGCTACAGCTGCCATAGTCTCTTCACTACGTGCTAGATGTAGTCTAATCGGTCGAGTATCATCCACTTATGTAAACTGGGACTCAAATTTGCGAATGGTGTTGGCAACAGTGGTTTCAGTAGGTCAATTATGCACAACGTAAGTTCTTCGAATTGCACGAAAAACATTTATCACAGAACGCTGATTTTTGTAATACAGCTAAAAAATTTGGAGAGGCTGTGGTAGTGTGTGTCTTTTCATAATGACTTGCCAAGCAATACTGAAAAAAATGACAAAGCAGCTTGATAGGAGTCACGCGTCATCTGTCAAAAAAGTCTATTGAAAATCAAACTCGACGATGAATCACCTTATATTCTACTTCAAAAAACAAATATTTCGAGGAAGTTTTCGGCCATAACCTTTTGGGATATCATTTTTGAGGTCCTAAATGACCATTGAGGTCAACGAAAATATACTAGAGTGGTCTAACCACTTAAAGCTAGAGACCTGGAAAACTGGCAACATTCAGTCCTTTTTTGGTGCCGCGAAAGCCTCAAATGGCTTTTTGATCCTTTTTACTTTGTCTTGACTGAACATTTTTCCGGACAGATTGTTAGTTCCGCTATCGTTTTGAGAAATATCGGGTTTTCCAATAACGATTTGACAAATTTTGTTTTAAATAAAAGGCAAACCATTTGAGATATTTCAAAAATTTTGTTATTGGCTTGAAGTACAATCAAAACATTTTTAAATGGATCTTGACTTCGTTCATTTGGCCACCGCGGGCACGTTTGCAGTGGTCGATTCGTTGGACCCAATTTTCAACGACTTCGCCAAACATTTCGGTCGAAACGGCCGCTATATCGCGTTCAATGTTTTCTCTGAGCTCTTCCAACGTCGTCGGCATGTTAACATAAACCAATGACTTAACGTAGCCCCACAGAAAATAGTCCAGCTGCGTTAAATCGCGGCCAATCGATTGGCCCATGTCTTGAGATAACACGCTCACCATACTTACTCTTCAATAAATCGATTATAGCGTGTGATGTGTGGCTTGTGGCTTGTGGCACCATCCTGTTCAAACCACATGTCGTCCAAGTCCATATCTTCCAATTCGGGCCAAAAATAATCGGTGATCATGGCGATAACGCTAACAGTAACGTGAAGTAACAGATCGTTACCGTCGAGAAAAAATATGGCCCAATAACGCCGCCGGCATGCAAACCATACCAAACAATTATTTTTTGTGGATGAAGTGGTGATTCATGAAGCACTTGTGGGTTTTCACCCGACCAATAACGCATATTTTGCTTATTGACGAACCCATTGAGCCAAAAATAAGCTTGGACACTGAAGATGATTTTGCGATGAAATTCATCATCTTGGCGCATCTTCTCCAGAACCCAATCGGAGAACGTACGTCGCTTCAAATGGTCCATCGACTTCAATTCTTGAGTCAGCTTGATCTTGTTTGGGTGTAAACCAAGATCCTTGCACAAAATACGCCATAATGTGGTCTGAGCGATGCCCAACTCTTGGGAACGCTGTGGAATTGACTGATTTAGATCGTTTGCTACAGACATCTGAACAGCAGCAATATTTTCGACACTTCGACCAACCCGTTGTCTCACTGACACGGCAACATCACACAACGTATATGTAGTCTCAAATTTTTTCACTAAACTTGTTATTGCCTGTCTACAAGGGCGAGAATTACGACCGAAAATTGGAGTTAACGCTCTTAAAGTTGCAGTCACTGACTCCGTAAATCTGTAGAAAATTTTTATAATTTACAGACGTTGCTCGTTAGTGTACTTTACTATGATGAAAATGTTGGGTTTACTGAATAAATTGACAGTTACAGTTTGATGATTAGTGAAAGAGTGCGTTCATAAATTGAATTCAAAGTTGTCAAGACCCTATTAGAAAACCCTTTACTTTTGGTTGTGTGAAAATGTCTCCAAGTAATCGTTGCTGGAAGTGTTGATTTTCTTTTTAATTCGAAGAAAACAGCGGCTGAAGCGCATTGAGAGCTCTAAAAAGTTTACGGAGGTGCTGCTGTAAGTGAAATAATGTGCCGTAGTTGGTTACATCGCTCCAAAGACGGTGATTTCGATGTTGACGACCTTCCGCGTGAAAGAACGGCAATATCCTTCGAAGACGCTGAATTGGAGGTATTGCTCGATGAGGATCCGTGCCAAATGCAAGAAGAGCTTGCTTCAGCATAAGGAGTTACCCGCTAACCATATCTGAGTGGTTTCCTTAAGATTTGAAGCCCAGAGACGTTGAGGGTTGTTTTTTCGCCTGTGAACAACTGCTTCAGCGACAAAAAATGAAGGGTTTTCTTCATCGCATCGTGACGAGTGATAAAAATAGATCAACTAAAAAAGAAGAAAGTCATGGGGACTGCCCGGTCGTATTGCTACGTCATCGTCTCGGCCGAATATTCACATTGTTGTGTATATCTGGTGGGACCAGGTCGGTGTTAAAAGTAATACTACAGCATGACAACGATCGGCTTCATGTTGCCAAACCCGTTAAAACCTACATGGAAACGCTTAAATGGAAAGAACTAGCCCACCCGCCGTATTCCCCAGGTATTGCGCCGTTCGATTATTACTTTCCGTTCGATGGCACATGGTCTGGCTGATCAAGAAGATAAAGACATCAAAAAATGGTTTGATTCGTGGATAGCCTCAAAAGATAAACACTTTTACCGTTGTAGCTAGCGATGGGCAATACTTTGAATGATTCATTTGTAACCATTTTTTCACAATGATTTGCATAGTATCGCAGCTGAAGTAATGGTGGCTTCTTGCCACAGCGTCTTGCGTGCTGTATAAGGCATGTTGTATCAATTACACAAGCTTACACATAAGGTCCAAGTTTCTTAGCAATATTTTTCAGATTTGACTGGATCTGCAGCAGCAGCACTGTTGATAGCATCGACCATAGTTCCGAGGCAGCGCATCAGTTCTCCATTAACACTATATTAGCGGTAGTTTGTGGAACCATACAAAATCGATTTGATGTATTGCCATCGTTTGTGATGCCACATTTCTTGTTTTACAACATAAATTTTCAAATCCTTAATTTGTTCTGGATTTCCTTCTTTGAATCCTCCATAAGCGGTTTGGTATTCTTTGTTGCTTTTCCTTGCTTAAAAGGCAATCTATACGCAATTTTCAAGACAAACTGCATTAATTTGATACGCGAATGAAGAATGGATAAACCAAATTGAAGTGCTTCGTCAGATTCGGAGAGGTTTCGTAAAACTTCAAAATCGTTCATTTGTCAAAGTTTCGCTTTTGCATATGGGGCAAACTGCCATAGATGGTGTCTCAGTTATTGGTTGCACATCTTTTCCGTCGATCATTGATATAATCAATTTATGATGAATTCTGAAAGTCATGAAGGACAACAATTGATTCAGTTAACTGAAAAATGTGACAGGTGATAGGCGTTTCCTTTATGAATTCGAATTTCAATGGTCTGCATAATCTTGTTGACGCTGGCCTTGGGTTTTTGTCAGTTAGTTAGATTAGAGTTGATTTTGTTAGTAATAAAAAAAAGTACCACACATGTGAGGAACATATTAACGTCTGTTATATCTCGATCGGTAAATGTTTGCGTATACTGTGTTCTGAAAAGCCATAGCAGCTCCATTTAGAAATAAGGCAAGCTCGTGGCTGTTAGAATCTAATTGAGTTTCAGTTTAAGTTATCAAAACTCTCTTCATAGCATGGTCAAGCAATGATTGTAGGAACATTTTGACCAAACTTTCAGAGACTACTAAATTTTCAGGACATTACAGTACTCTTTGCTACGAAGGAAAAATGTCAAGCCTGCCCTTCTGGGGTAATATAAGGAAAATCTTAACGTACTTCACGATATCACAATCATTGCCTAAAATTATTTCTAATATTTCGCGATAGGTTAACTGGAAATTTTCCACCGTCAGATATAAACGAGTATACGTTCTTATATACAATATATGTACATACGTATTAGTTCGAAGAAAGTTTAACGACTGAATTAGGAAAAATCAAATAGCTTTGATGGAAGGAATGGTGAGATCTCCATATAATGACAAAGTTCAACAGAACAGACTTTTCAACGGTATTATTGGGCTGGAAATGGTACAGTTGTTTAGGTAAGAGTCTAAAAAATATTTTCAAATGAAAAACAAAACGGAGGAATGTGAAGCCCATTGATTCTGCTCTACTAAGTTTTTGCAAATGTTGATTCTTCGACAGTTTCCTTTGAAAATCCATAACTGCTTGACGAATCAGAAAATAAAAATAATGAAAACATTAAAATTTCCTTCAGATATTTCGTAAAGCGCACTTAAAATTTTTAATTATTATCAACTCGACGCAGAACAGATATTTACTAGAATACAACGCGTCTTGCTGTATGTACTAAAAATTGTAACATAATGTAGCGATTTTAAAGGTGTTGCAACTGTTGTCATAAGTGTAAATATTTCTCCATTCCATCGAAATGTATTTTTCAACTCATGCATTTTTAGAATAAAAACCACCAAACCAACCAATTCGAAATTTTTGATTTTTTTTCGCCTCACATACCACTGTATGGTACGGTGGTAGCCATTATTTTTTCCATGCACTCGCAGTTCCTTTATTGAGCTCCTCCTTGGCTTTCTAAAATCTGTGTTGAATTTATTTTGTGTAGTTTTGTAAGTTTCCCATTAACCGGTCCGTATTACCGTTTTCCTTTATTGTCGCAAAGAATCTAGCACGCAATGTAGCAATCCTAAGATGCATCTTCAAGATTTCTTAATCAGTGTTCAAACAACTTTGTTCAACTTTGTATTTATAAATAAGATTCTAATCAAATACATAGCACGTTTATTTTTTATCCTAAAAAGCATCCGAGCTATAAAGAAAAATGGGACTTGACGTTTACCCTTTCAACCCAGAAGTACCCTGCCCAACAAAGAAAACACAAAAATTTTGGAAAAAAATTATTTATTTTTCAACTTAATCGCCTTTCAGCTCTATACACTTTTCCCAGCGATGTTCAAAAAGTTCGATACCCTTTTTATAATAGGAACTGTCTTGTTCCTCAAAATAGCCATTAACTAGCGACATCATTTCTTCATCGTTGGAAAATCTTTGACCACTGAGCCATTTTTTCAAGTTTGGGAACAGAAATTAATCCGAGGGAGCTAAATCTGGCGAATAGGGTGCATGAAGTAGAAATTCAAACTTTAAATCATTAACTTTGGACATTGCAATAACGGATTTGTGAGCTGGTGCATTGTCAACTCTTTGTTCTTAGCCAAATGCGGCCGTTTTTGCTTGATCTCTCCGCTCAAACGTTGCAATAAGTTTGCATAATACTGGCCGTTTATGGTTTTTTCCCTTTTCAAGATAGTCAACGAAAATTATTCCACGCACATCTCAAAAAATCGACGCAATGACCTTGCCTGCAGACGAAACGGTCTTTATCTTCTTTGGAGCCGGTTCTCCCTTTTGAATTTATTGTTTTGATTGTTCTTTTGTCTCGGGTGTAAATTGATGGACCCATGTTTCATCCATTGTTATGAAACGGCGCAAAAATTCTGCTTTGTTGCTGTGAAAGTTCGCTAAACATCTTCACGACACTGTTTTTTCTCGAGTGAGAGCAAACGCGGCACCCATCTTGCACACAGCTTTCTCATGTCCAAATTTTCAAATAATATGCGATGTACCGCACTTTTTTAAATGCCTACAAGATCTGCTAGCTCGCTTACTTTCAGTCGACGATCATCCAGTACCGCTTTGTGTATTTTCTTCACAATTTCTAGAGTTGTCACCTCATTTGGTGGACCACTGCGGTGCTCGTCCTCGCAGCTCGTACGGCCTCGTTTAAACTCAGCAACCCAAAATTTTACTGTTGTAAACGAAAAAGCAAACTCACCCAGATAAGAATCCAGTTCAGCTTTTATATTGGATGGGCTAAGGCCTTTCAAAAAAAAAAAAAAAGATTGTATCACATAACGATGACCAATTTTCTCCATTTTCTCCGAATTCACTGACAACGCTCACTATTGATGGCTGCCAAACAAATACTAAACAACGTGGCACTTTTAAACTTGAAACATATGTTTTATAGACTGCTTACTTTTCAATACAGTAATATTTTTAAACAACTGCCGCCATGTCTTAGTCAGGCCGGGTACTCCCGCCCTCCTGTGTACTACATACTACAAAAGTATGAACATACCTGAAAGTCAAAAATTGCATACTATTTGGTCGAAATCTGTACCACAACGTCTTTTAACGTTCTGTTTGCTGATGGTATCCAAATATGCATGTAGCTGATACACGCTTGTGCGTGTTTAGTTTTGTATATTTTCAATGGTAGTTGAAGTAGTAATTAAGTGGAGTGTTGACGTTTCGGTTGATTTTTTGAGTGTTTTGAGTGTTCAGGATATTATAATATCAAGTGAATACATACATATAAATTTATTTTATAATTGTAAGTGTTTGTTATTATAACACTTAATAATTCATGGTTTTTGGCTAGTGATACATATATGTATCATTCGTCCTTTTTAGTGGTACAAATGTGTAAAAACAGTCATGCATACGCAGATATTATCCAGGAGTGTTACTTTGATTTATTTAGATAATGTTGCATCGTTTAAATCAAAATTAAATTGAAGATAATATTAACAACGGGCTTAGTGATAACGACGACACAGACGATTTTTCTTCTGAAAATGAAAGATCTATTTTGGACGACGATTCTAGTCAAGAAAATGCAAGCTAAGGCAATTCTGAAGAAGAAAGTGTAGCTGAATTTCAAGAAGTTAATATAGCTGATGTTCCGATAGATAATGGTCTAGTTTTATGGTCGTCAGTTGGAAAAAAATTACATCCCTAAGAGAATGGTGAGCGGTCCTTACCAACGTAATCTATGGGCAAAGTTGAAGGGCAACATTTTCCAAAAATTGCTACCGAAATCTGTATACATGTTCTATATTGCACTATGCACAAACGTACGCTTTGACATATTTGAGTAACCAAAAAAAAAAACAAAAAATGCCAAAAGATAACCAAAACAAATGCTGGTGAAATAGAAGTTATCGTTGGATGAATGTTTATCATGTGCTACAATCGATTACCATGTCTAAAGAATTATTGTTCTACTCATGACTCCTTAGGCAACAAGTCAATCAGGTCGGCAATTGCACGTGATAGATTTATGCTTATAATTTCCAAAATGTATTTTTCTCCACCTGCAAAACCGGCAATAAATGACAAAACATATTTTATAAAAAAATTGGTTGAAAAAAGTAATTCAAAAGTGCAGAGATGACAGTTGTTACAAAAGCATAGACGAATCGATGACCAAATTCAAAGGCCTTAGCATATTGAAACAAAATATGACCACTTTTTTACATCCTAAGTACAATTTCATTCCCTGCTGTTGGAACAGTCATGAGCAACAGAAAACATTTGCATAAATTTTCAATGAAATTGGTACGCGGAGATTCGGAATTCAAATGCACTAGACTTTTGTGTGCTAGACACGAAAGAAGTCTTGTTACTAAGTAATTGCCATTACCTAAAAAGTTCGATCGCATGGAAAAAATTAAAAACTGGTAAAAAAATTGAAGTACTTTGTCCAAAAGATATCAAGTTTTTTCGAGAAATTATGGGGGGCGTAGATTTGGCAGACCAGGTGTGCGGCCTCTATGAGTATGATAGGAAATCCGATAAGTGGTGGAAAAAAGTATTCTATCGCCTTATACTGATGACAGCAGCTAACGCAAGGGTAATCCACAGTGACCTCAACCGAAAAAAGATGCCATTCAAAAAGTTCCTAGTAACATTTACTGAGATCCTTGTAGAAAAAGGTATGAAGGTCGTAGGTGCTTAAGGCCTGAATTTAGGCCACGGGAGGTTAATGGCTTCAAACATTTGCCAATAGAAGGAACCACTAGACATCGGTGTATGAGTTGCAGTCAAGCAAAAAAACAATCACACAATCGCGAAAAATAATTCAATCCCTATCATACACAAATATTTGATCACTTTCCTTATTTTGTAATATCCCGGATGTACCTCCGCCCACCGAACACGTCCTCTAACCTACTGAAAGTTTCTAGTACTGGATCATTTCTTCTGAAGGTTTTGATTAGATGTAAATCAGAAAACTTGCTCGGAATTTGTCCCCCGAAGGCGGGTCGAAAGGGTTAAAGCGAGTCTATTATAAAGACTGCAGCCAGATACATCACATAATCTTTGCCAGCGTGGTGGTTTAAGGCAACTTTTTACTTGATTTTGCCTGTCTTTTACGACTGTTTTTATTCTCTGTGTGTCCTGTGGCGAAAAGGTGTCTAGCTTCTAGTTAAGATATAATATTGCAGGTAAGTATCATGTTAACGTGTCTAAATTTCTTGACATTTAAACCATTAGTCATCGAGATATTGAAGTTTTGGTGACGTACTTTTTGATAAAAAAAAACGAGTTTAGTATGTTAATAAAACTTTTATATTCAAAGGGGAAAAAATACCGTTTCCGGACCTCAAACGCGGTTGTACAGACACAAATGATGTTGAATATTCTGGATGCCCAAATGAGGATGTTACGCCGTAGAACATTGCAAAAAAAATCTTATAGAACAATTGTAAGCCGAAAGTACATGAGACAGCTGATCTCGTAAAGATATCAATACTTCGCACGAGTATTTGGGTATGCGAAAGGTCAGTTCGAAGTAAGTACCGCATTTGGACCAAAAAGAAGAACGTGTTGATGATTCAGGGCGCTGTTTGGAGCTGTTTAGGTGAAGTGAAAATATTTTTTTTAATATGGTATATGGGAATGGATGAAACATGCTCACCCAGACGATATATGGTTCCAATGAAGAGCTGTACGTTGAAACTGAAGCGTATTTTGAAGGGTTGGACAAATCATTCTATAAGAAAGGCATAAAAATGTAAGAATGCCACTGAAATAATTGTATTACTCTGAAAGAAGACTTTGTTGATATACAAAATCGAATTTTGTCAAAAAATTTTGTCCTTTTTTGTCAGTATTGGGACTTTTCGGACCACGTATTACTAAGGTCATAGTCAGTTGATATTTATGACAAACTTTGGTATAACGTTATTTAATGAAATTTTTTCAAATTAAAAATTACATTATTCCACTTCTCAGTCTTAAATCGATTTTGGGATTACTTACAAACACGAAGTCGTTCCTCGTGTTTGTCTGTACTATGCACATGTTCAACAATTACATCTACAAAAAAAAAAAAAAACTAAATTAATGGTACACATAAAACCCAGAAGAGGAAAAAAAAAAAATTAAAAATAAGCAATTTGTTATGCTTGCCATGATAGCAATTAAATTCTTTTTGTATTACATTCAAACTATGCAGTGAATGGCAACTACACGAACAAGGTCACAATGCAAATTGTAATTGCTCCCAAAAAGTAGAGAGAATGAAAACGACTGTGTAAAAATGTTAAATAAAAATCACAAATTTCAACTGACGACAAAACCATTTTCAAAAACAAATGAAACTACTGCTACCCGTTTTCCCTCTATTTAGTGGTTTATAATTACAAGAATAATTTTGGGTAAATTTTAAAAAAAAAAAAAAAGCCGGACATTTAGAGAAAAACTTTCCTACAAATAGAAGTCTTCACTTCTGTGCTGGTGAGTGCTTTTTCAGTTCTTTATCCCTTCAAGAAAAAAAAAAGATAAATGTTATCGTGTTCCGACATCTCATGTAATGAATTACGATCTTTCGTATACTGTGAAACTATCTTAGAGGCAATACTGAAGCCTTGGGAAAACAATCATTTCAGCCGGAGACCGTATACATTTCAACAAGACTCGACTTCGTCTCACAAAACGCGCGTCAACCAAGATTGTTTAAAAAACAATATTCCACACTTCATTTTTTCGGACGCAAATCCGTTGGATTATGTATATACTTTGTATATCTCCTAACCATTTTAGCAGTCTCTCCTTGATTCCTTGCAGGATCAACTTCTTCTGCCCTACTTCTGAGCGTATTCCTTGATTTTTGACCCTTTCTCTTTTATTTTTCCGCGCGACCCTTCGTACGTACTGTAAAGACTTCCTACCGTATAGTATAGTTTTGTCCTTGAGTTAATATCTCGCTTACCCATTAATGTGTTGTTCATGTTGTGATATGTACTACTCTGACATTGCTTTCTTGTTTCTTTCTTGTTTATTACTTCTTGGTCTACTCTCCCATTACCGCTAATAATGTATTCAACTCTTTCTTATTCTCTGTTTCCGCATATTATATGCAGATTTTCTATAGACCTATCCTCTTTATAGACTCACATTAGTTTGTTCTTAGTTATATTTATCACCATCCTAACTTCTTTAATGCCTGGTGTAGTGTGTTCAGATTGTTTACTATTACGATATAAACTAACAATATCATCTGCATAAAGTAGGATTTGCAGGTAGATGGGATGAAGTCTCCAGTTACCAATTCTGTTCTTTTCTGTTTGTCTCTTACATGCTTTTGTTACTTCTTCTATGAATAGAATGAACAATAGAGGGCTAAGACTGTCTCCTTGCTTAAGTCCTTCGCATACTTTGAATACTTCCGACTTTCTTTCTAGTTTTACGATACTTTCCCAATCGGATTGTCGAAAACACTTTTAATAGGGTTTATTAGTCTTTCCGGGACGTTTTTAACTTTGAGTGCCTCCCATACATGCTGTTTTGGCACACTATCAAATACAGCTTTAAGTCTACGAACGCCAGGAATAGGTCTTTTTCCTTAGAAATCCAATTTTCGATGATGGTTCTTAGCGTGAAGATGAGGTCTTGTGTTTGTCGACCAGGTCTGAATGCCTCCTACACCCTAAATCTTCTTCCACTTCTTGCTTAAGTCGCTTTTCCAGTACTTTGGTATATATCTTATAAACTGTGACTGTAATGTTATCGGTCTGTTGTTGCTTCAATTGTAGCTATTACCATTCTTGTGGATTGGTATTATAAGACTTTTTTCCAGTCTGTTGGTATTTTATTTTCTTCTCTTGCCTTTTGAAATAGTTCAGTTGCATCTCTGGACCTCCATATTATATAAGTTCCGGGGCTATTTCATAAGTTCCGGGGCTATTTCATCTAGTCCGGGGGCTTTCTCCTTTAACTTGTCATTCTGTTGGTACGTCTTCATCAGGTATGACTTTATATTTTTTATTTTTTTTCCTTGAAAAGCTTTCCCCATATTTCTTACACTTTCTTCTTTTCTGTTACCAGCGTATTTTCCGTATTTTTCTTTCAGATTTTTAACTATTTTGCAAAAACCTTTCGTACTCTTTTCTTTAGCTCTTTCTTCTACCGAGTTCCTAAATTCTTCCCAGGTGATCCTCTTTGCTCCCTTAACTGTGTCTTTAATTGCATTCCACTCTTCCACATAGTATCTTTTGTCAGTTGTTGAACGGGCTCGTATGTACGAATATTACTTTCATGCTTCGTTGTTTTCGGTAACTTTCTGTCTTATATCATTTGGCAATTAAGTGTCGATTTTTATCTTTGCGTATACTTCCTCAACTGTTTTTAATAGGATTTATTTTATTCTCCTCCATTCATCCTCTAAGTTTTCATTTCCAAAACTCTCTTGGAGTTGTCCTACATTCCGTCGTTACACGCCCGCATTTTGTAGCCCTATTAGCTTAATGATTTCGAAGACTTTATATTTTTGTCTCAGTGGCTTCCTAAATCGGGTATCTGCTATTAGCAGCCGGTGGTCTATCCCCAATTCTGCGTTCGGGATTACCTTAACATCTGTTATCCGTCTTCCTTTGTTATGTTGATATAATGTTGATATAATTACGCTCCTGGCCTCCCTTCCTTCAGCATGAATGTAATCTTGTGTATTGTTTTGTGTGGGAAAAGTGAGGTGTCTATTAGCAAATGATTATGAAAAACAGAATTCTGTCAGCCGCCTGTCTTTGTCATTAAATATTTTCTCCCCTCCATTCTTACCCATACAATCATTTCTAGATTGTACACCAAAGAACTGAAACATATGTATCCTGCAACACAAGAAAATGTCTACAAATGGCTTTATCCCTTTGCCCAAAAGTATGGCAAACATACATAAGGTTTCAACATTCACCACATCTGTTTTTAGCACCTGCAGCTTGGTGCAAGCGTAAGAATTCCAATCACGATCCAGTTTAAAAGTTAATAAAGGACTGATGAAAACCTTAACTCCAACTAAGAAAAAATCGCATATATCTTACTTTGACCGGTTTTATGTCATACCTGTAGTTTCTGGTCAATAGGATTGCATATTCATCTGCTTATACATGCTTTTTCAATGTAATTTTACAACCATGATGGCCTTGAATTTGTTCGTAAGGACAACATTTTTTTTTTAAACCAAGATTCTGACTAGACCTGGGTATGGGGAAAGGCACTGTATACGTATGACACTATGCATGACAAGGACAAAAAAACCCAGTAAATGCACAATTCGGCAGAGATTCAGTGGGCATTGTAACTTAAGCTATTTCTTAACAAAGGTAAACAAACAAACAAAGAAGAACCACCATTCCGCCAAATGACAAGTAAGTGTATGTAGGATGGGATTATTGGGGTTCTTTTAAAACTAAACTCTTTCTTTCATGACTACAGAAATTCCACAAAAAATGTTATCCACTCGAGCCATCAGCATGATATCGCGGTAAAAACAGTCAGGTGGTTTGAACGAAAGAGGTAACTCAATGGATTTGAGCGCAATTTCTTTAACGAGATTGCCAAAAGCTTTCTACCACTTGAAACTATACTATGTAGATAGAGCTTTGTCGGTTTTTATTGGAGATACTTTTCTCGATTTTGGATTCGACTATTCCTATACACTTTTGGGTATATTCTCGTCTGCAAATGCGATTACAAACATAGAGCGAACAACAACGCTTGATAAGGTGGGGTATCTGTAGGTAAGGTATTGATGAAGAGGACTGAGAAGGATCCAAAGTGAAAAGTAGCTTGCATGGAATCTGTGTCTATCTATCATACTTTAATAGGTGCAGGATCATTTTAACTATGGACGGCAGATACGCATGTACGTATCTGGCTTTGGCACTGAATATGTTTCTATTTAGAGAAGGTTGACGATTATATTTAACTTTCACCCAATAGCAAGACCCCTCTCTCATATTCCATAAGACGTCACAAGTCCTCAGCATAAGTGGAGGCAATACTTCTGATTCGTCCCATACTATTGGCGCTATTCGCAAGAATTTAACCAGTTGTCAGTCAAGTTTCAGTATCTTTATCACGCTTCTGATCTCATCATTGACGAAAAATGTCATATATACTGGGGAATTTTTTATCTCGTATATCTTCAGGTATCTGCTATGCTAAGCATAGCATTTCAAAGATATTGAATGTGGATTGGAATTTAGCTGCTGGTAACTTTCACACCAGGCGAAAGATTGTTGTTTGTGCAATTGGAAATTCTTCAGTCTAACGATCCCCTTCACAACACTTACTTGCAACCCAGGAGGCTACAGATGAATTATTGTTTGGCACCCATGATGATTTTTATAAGATAGTAATTAGAGTTGCAGAAATCAGCAAAATTTTCGGTATTGTCACTGTGGTTACCAAGTCCGTATTTGCCGATAACGTCGATATTTCGTTCAACTTCTGACCATAACGCGTATATCACCGTTTGACGCGTGACATGGTCAGACGAAATCTCTATTGTTGGGTAGCTCTGCGTAATTCTAGTTTGGAATATATCTCCAAACATCCTTTTAATCAGGAATCAGGAATCAGGAAATAAACCTTTCTAGTTATACTACAGTTAGCATTCATGCTCTCATGGGCTTGCCAATTTTCTTCCGAAAAATAGCAGTACCGTGCTATTACTCACCTGCCTCAAGCCATTTTATTTCACTTACCCCCAAAATGTCATCGAACCTAAATCGTATAAATTATGGCTTAAGCTAGAGCAATTTGCGGTTTAGAAAAAATTCATTCCAATAGTCGAAAAGCGTCTCTATATTTTAGAAACGAATCTTAATAGGGGTACAGTAGGTAAAAATCGTAAACGTGTTATCATTCCGTATAGGAATCATAATTCTGATTTAGTTGATAATGGAATATTTTTAATTTGTTATAACCGATATAACGTAGAAACATTAAACCTACTTTACTTTCAATCCTCTTTAGTAGGGATACATCATACATGTAGCTAAAACCTCCCCAAATAAAGGGAGATTCATCGTAGGGTTTGATTTATAATGTAAAATCAAACACATAAATTTGAAAGTTAACTTAAAATTGTTACAACCAGTACAAAAACCAGTTAATGGCATTTAATTCTTTAAAATTATATTATATAAATATTGGCTACGACTACATCTGATATGGTCCATTCGGCAGGTTCAATTTTGGGCGACTCGTTCAAGAATAGCGACTGGTATCTCGCAGACAACACGAGTAATGTAAGCTTTCAAAGCGTCAATCGTAGCTGGCTTATTCCTAAAGACCTAAGGCTTTACATATCCCTAAATAAAATAATCCAAATGTGTGATATTGCACGATCTAGGCGGCCGATTTACCGTAGCACAACGTGAAATTAAGTGCTCACCAAAATGATTTCTCAACAAGTCCATTGTTTCACTCGCTGTATGGCTCGTAGCGCCGTCTTGTTGAAACCAGCTTACCGAGACCATGTGCTTGAATTTCAGGCGCACACAGTTCGTAAACATGACGCAATAATGGGTGCCATTGACGGTAACATTCTGATTTGCTTCATTTTTAAAGAAATGAACCAATGATTCCACCAACCCATAAACCACACCATACCGTTGTTTTTAATGGATGTAACGGTAGCTCTTGGTACTATTTGTGTTGCTTATCAGCCCATATACAATTTTATATATTAACCTATTCATTGAGTCAGAAATTGGCTTCATCACTGAACAAAATCCATGATTCATGGATTTTTATTGAATTTTTCCAGAGCCCATTCACTGAAAATATGAGGCAAATTCAAGTTGCCTGGCTTTAATTCTTGCACAAGTTGAATTTTGTACGCCGTTAGGCCGAGATTCTCACGTAAAATACGCCAAATTGTCGAATACGCCAACCCAAGCTGCTGAGAATGACGACAAATCGATTCGACACGGTCTTCGCGTACACTTTCTGCTACAGCTGCTATAATCTCTTCACTACGAGCTGGGTGTACTCTTACCGGTCAAGTATCATCTACTAACGTAAGCTGGGACTCAAATTTGCGAATGATATTGGCAAAAGTAGTAAAGTTGTTTCAGTAGGTCGATTATGCGCACCGTAAGTTCCTCGAATCGCCTGAAAAACATTTCTCATATAACGTTGATTTTCGTAACAATTTGCAGAAGCTCTTGTGGTGTTGGTCTTTCCATGATGATTTGCCAAACGATACTAAAAAAAATGACAAAGCAGTTTGATAGAATTCACGCGTGATCTGTCAAAAAAAACCTATTGAAAATCAAAGCTCACGATAAATCACCCCTTATATCTATTTTTATTTATTTATTTTTATTATTATTTTTTTTTTTTTCATTTTTAAACCTTGAATCGTGACTCCATTCACTTTCTCCGCTGGAAAGTACTAACGTGAATGTCGAAGAATTCATTAAGGCTGCTCTTGGATTAGTCATTTTCAAGGTTGAAAAACTATCGTGCCAGAAATGAGTTAGAAAACTTGTGCGAAATGCATCGTCCTTTCCTAAAATGTATACGGGAATCAGCAATCACTTTTCTGTATCTACTTAATTTTTTATGCATAACTTGTACTATATCATCTGTATCTGCCCGAGATGACATATAACTTAACTCTTTTATACGTGCTCCCTAATTAACTTAAGAAAGTGGTTTTTACGAATGCATGCAGTAGCGTTAAACACGTGCGAAACGAATTTTTAAAACTGACTGATCATTGGCGAAAAAAGGCAATAATTTCATTGCAGATACACATCCCCTTTTACAAAAAACTTGAAGAAATTTACCATTTCAAGTTTATGATGTTCACAGATGTATGCATGTAACTTTTTCACACATTTTCCCTACGCCGCGCAATATTAAAAAAAAATAATAATAAATAAAAATTGATCGAAAAAAATGAATACACTACATACGTGATTCTTATACTATGATACAAGTATGTATCTCAATGGATAAGTAAGATACGAGTAGCTTACATTTTTACCCTCATAACACTTTTTCATTATTATCTTTACTCAACGGAAGCATAAGCAGTACATCACATTACAAAATACATATCTAAAATAAACTACATCTATTTGTTTTTTTCAGTTATAACAAATTATGAACTCATATGGGAAAATAAAAAATAAAAAATAAAAATAGAAACAAGGAGAAGGCAAATATATTCATCCGTTCTGGCATCCTTTTCTGAATAGTGCTCACATGGGAGAGTAATGTAACATACAAACACCAAACACACATATATATGTACGAGTATGAGGATGAACCTTGCGTACATGACATCTATAGAGAGACCCTCATAAGCACACCATAAAAGTCCGGAAAATAATTACATAATTCGGCTGAAACTAGTTAGGGTAGCAGAAAAGGGATTTCTTCTTAGTGTTTTATTTTTTTCGACTGCTTCATGGAAAAACATGTACGAACTTTAGAAGGCTCTAATAGGATGCTTTTAAATCAACTACCCAAGAAGGATGATAGTGCAAACAGAAATAAGTTTTCTTCAGTACATATTTATTTATTTATTTTTACACCTAGTTTTATTTTCGCTGGAGTAGGAAAGCTTTTCATTAAATGAAATTGTTTCGATCTATGAGGGAAGATTTCTTGCTGCCTTAATCAAATATGTGACAAACAACAGATGGTATTGATTTTATTTATATTTTTAAATTTACGGCGTTAGATACAAGGGCAGTTTTAGAAAAGTGATCAAATAAAATGTTTCTACCCTACAGATACGAGTATCTGTATCTTAGTATTAACTGATTTTCAAATTGAAAACCCAGAAATTGTTATGTTTCCAAAGCGAATTGATTGACATTATTTGGAATTGGCGGTCAGAAATAGGCTTCAAACGAGTTTAGGCTTATAAAATACTTTTAACAAAAGTAGTAAAAACAGTAAAAGTATTACTTGGTTTAGTAAAATTGTATCTTCTCCTTCTTCTTAGGCAGCTCTACAGTTCGGGGTGAATCGAGGCCTAACAAGCTAACAAGCCTCTCCAGTTATCCTGGTCCTTAGCAAACTGCCTCCAATTGCGCACTCCTAGTCGGTTGAGGTCCCCTTCGACTTGCGCGCGCCACTTAAGGTGAGATATTCTTCTACTACGTTGTCCATCCGGGTTAGACTCGAAAACTCTACGGGCCGGAGTGTTTGTTCCCATCCGCTCTACATGTCCTAGCCATCTTAAACGACTAACTCGCAGTGTTTTGACCAGGTCGATGTCGCTGTACAGCTGGTATAGTTCGTCGTTGAATCTCCTTTTCCAAATCCCGTCATCGCAGAGGGGACAAAAAATTTAAAGAAGAATATTTCTCTCGAAGCGAGAAGGAATGATCAAGTTCTTATACAGAATCTCCTTAGTTGTTCAGTATAGGGCTCTACTAATCAATTGATTTCTTAGCCCAAAGAAACAGCGATTAACAAGAGTTATTCTTCGTTTAGTTTTTTCTCAGATGTTGTTGTCAGAATTTATAGCAAAGCCGAGGTAGACAAAGTCCCTCACTACCTCAAAGTTACAGCTGTCGATCGTGACGTTTTGTCCGATTCTACGATGTTGAGTGTCCCTCCTTGTTGACATCATCGTCGATCGCTAGACCCATTTTAGCCACTTCCGCTTCAATACTAGCAAACGTACCAGTGACAGCTTGCTGTGTTCTACCAATTATGTCAATATCATCGGCGTATGCAAGTAATTGGACGGACTTTTTAACGATCGTGCCTTGTGTGCTGGCCTGTGAGTTTCGGACAACTCTTTCAAGTATGATGTTGAGAAAGTCGTCATCTTACACAATCGAACGAGTTTTGCAGGGATGCCAAAGATACACATGGCTCTGTATAGCTCATCTATATAAATGCTGTCGTACGCGGCTTTAAAATCGATTAAAAGATGGTGGGTATCAATTTGGACCTCTTGGGTTTTTTCCAGGATCTACCTTCGTTTGAAAATTTGATCGACGGTGGACTTTCTTGGCCTAAAACCGCTCTGATAGGGGCCAATCAGGTTATTAACGAAGGGTTTTAGGCGTTCACACAATCTGGCATATAGGGTCTTGTATGGGATGTTAAGGAGACTGATACTTCTGTTGGCGCAGGTTAAGGGATCTCCTTTCTTGTGGACCGGACAAGCGATGCTTGGATTCCGTTCATTCATGCATGCATTCAGGCATGCATTCATCTGACCAAATTTTGGAAATGAGCTGTTCTAAAATGCTGGGCAGGTAGAACATCAGGTCCCGCAGCTTTGTTGTTCTTTAGCTTGGATATTGCTATCCGTACTTCGCTTTGGTCAGGTGGACGGAAGTTTTGTCTATCATCATTTAAATTGATTAGTACATTCTGCCTTCCGCAAAAGCAATTTTTCCACATTCTCAGCACCGACTGTGATTTTACTATAAGGTTTCCCTCATTACCTCTACAGGTTTCTGAACGGGATTTTCTGTCCTGGTACATTCTTTTTACCTTTTGGTAAGCCTTCCGTTCATTGCTCCTGGAATAGCATCCCTCTATTTCTTCGATCATACGTTTCTCGTGCTCTTTCTTTTTCTTACTGAGGATATGATGTTCCTCTCGTCTTTTTTGCTCGTAGAACTCAAGAGAATTTCTAGTCCTATATCGCAATGCCGCTTTATACGCTTCTAGTATTGCTGCGTTTGCTAGTCGACATTGTTCATCAAACCAGGGGTTTCGTGGTGGTAGTCGTGGCCTTAATGATAGCTTTCTGGCAGTGTTGCCATTGGTCTTCTTCACTAGCTGTTGCTGCGATAGGACTGATAGAGAGACATCGGGATACATGATCGGCGTAGATTCTGGCCGTCTCTGCCGATTGTAGTTTTTCGACGTCATGTTTTCTCATAGTTTAGTATTTCTTTGTTGGGGTGTGTTAGATATCCAAAATCTTGCCTTGGCTGTAACAAGATAGTAATAGTGAGTCAATAATGGCCCATCGAAAGGTTCGGACATCCAGAATACTGGAGGCGTACCTTGCGTCAATCGCAATGTGATCAATTTGGCTGACAGTTTGGTGATCCGGAGACAGCCATGTCTCCTTATGGATTTTGAGATTTGGAAACCTGGTGCTTGCTATAAATATATTTCGCCCCGAAGCAAAGTCAATTATCCTAAATCCGTTGCCAGATGTCTTGTCATGTAGTATGTGTATGCCAACTGTCCTACCAAAGACGTTCACCCTGCCTATTCTAGCGTTAAAGTCGCCTAGTACGATTTTAACGTCGTCCTTTTCTTGTCGGATTTTTGCCTAAGTCTGCCGCGTATGACAAATTCACATCCACATCTAAATAAACGCTGTCGCTGCTCTTTAAAGCAATCTCCATGGTATATATCACAGTCTTTCATCCGGTTTTTTCTTGGCCCATGTGCAGGTCCGAAAGTCATTGTCCTTATTTCATTTTCCAGGGTCGCAAACAGTAAATTTCTCCTTTTCCGAGGTTTGTCGCTGTTTCATAACAACCTGGAGGATTAGTTTCATATCATACCCCTATGGCGAAGGGCTTCAGTAACGCTGCTGTTGGCCCATTAAGGCTTCAGTAACGCTGCTGTTGGTCCATTAAGGGTTCATTCGCGATCAACTCTTTTCTAATACCCTGGTGTAGTATTGGAGATTCCTATACATAGACCTGGAATCCGAATACGTCGAAGCAGCTCTTATAGAAATTTCACTATTAAGTTCAGCCTGACTGGAACTGTAGGCACTACTATCCGCTGCCGCCTGAAAACAAGAGGAAGTGCTTTAGTGAATAGTCACTCAAATTTTGTCAGACATACTATATCTATACCATGTTTCTACAAGAAGAAACGGACAACTTGTGGTGGATAAGATAAGGTGTAAGCAGTCTTCATTCAGAAAATAAAAACAATCACAGCGGTTATGTTGTCCCATCTCGCTAGATCGCTACTGTATTATACAATGGTTTCCTGAGGGAAACAGGATTGTGTTCATAAACGCCGTACGAGCAAACCTCCACCCCATCCAGATAAAAGACGAATAGAAAACTATCAACTTCTTATTGATAGTTTTGACAAGGAATTTACTATCAGAATCTCCAACAGAATGACATGAAAAAGTCAAATAATCACCAATAATAAAAGAAAGAACCAAGCATTTTATACTAACTAAGCCAGCTAAAAGTCAATTGTAACATGAATATAGCGTTTTCTAAACCTGAGGTCGCAGGCTTTATGCAATGAAAACCCATTGCAAAATACAGTATTTGTACTTAGAATTAAGGCAGCTAAACAGTATATAAAGCTCTGAACTGTGCATGATAAAATGTATTATTAGCAATTGAGATATACAAATACAAAGCATTGACCATATGCTAGATACCAAATAATATGGATGTCCACTATAAGAAAGCGGAGAACTCACAAACTGCATATAACCTATGGCTTCTGCTTCCTGAAGCACTAATTAACTAATGCTGAAACTACGAATAAGGCCACTAAACTATCTATCCGTTTGGATGCATGTATAATGTCAAGAATTCCATGACCGATTAATCTGTCTTATAAAAATAAGGTAATACAACAGGGAACAAGGTTGTGTTGTTGCCAGACCATAGGAACATCCGTTGAAGTCCATAATCTCTTATCGGTTAAAGAGTATTGAACCTAATGAAAAGACATGATACGACTTAAGCTATAAAAAGAATAGAGGAAAGCCGGAAAAAATTCAAACGACCCTTCAAACGATGGCTTCACCACCTTTCTGAAATCCTCTGCACTACAAACAAAATCTTTAATAAAAAATCCTCAATTCCAAAGGAAATTAACACTTTTGGTCTTTCGTGAAAAAATTTAAAAATTCAGCCTCATTCTCCATCCCAACGATCATTTATAATGACATTCTAGCTGTCAGCTCCTTCAACAAAGCAATTTTCCTTGCTGCGCACTTTGTAGCGTGCTGAAAACTTCCAGATTTTGTTACGCTTTCGCTCACTTTTAAACATGTGGAGTAAAAAGAATACTCAAAAATATTATATTATACTGATCTGCTGCTCCAGATGGCATATTCTCCATTCTTCAGAAGTGATGTTTTTTCTCACTTCGTAAATTTTTCGATCGCTCCTACATTTTAGAACAGCCATTGTCCATCCTGTCCGCAAAAAAAGGAGGAATCTTCTTCTCTCTCCTCTTACAGACTCGTAGCACTTATCACTCTTCTTTCCAAGGTCATGGAAATGCTGATAAATGTTTCCACAGCAACAGATCCGTACTGACTTACCGAAAAGTGGAACCAAAGAGTAAACCAATCTGGTGACAGCAAGATACTTGATAATTTTAAGACATTTGACAATGTTTGAAATCAGGCTCTTTTATCGAAAATGTGAATATTTGGGATCAATTCTGTCTCCGAAATTTTTTTCTTTTTTTATCTTTATTAATCTGCCGGGTATATTCCTTTGCTCTCGACAATAATCTCTGTTTTTCATATTCATTTGCAGACTTACGTGCCTACCTTTGGCTGTAGAATGGAATGGGCAGCGTATATTCAGCTCATTTAATTCCGATATAAATATTATATTTTTAAACGACCGTTCCTTGCCAAATTCGTACATATACTAAACTTTAATTCGCCACATACTCGGCGATGTAATGAAGATTTCAGAAACAATAATAATATCTGGAATGCAATGAAAAGAATCAAGGTGGGTAGACGCAAAGTTTTCTCTCAAACTTCTAATATTCTGGTGTACGACAAACAGTTTGTTTATAGAGTATGAAATATTTTCAAAAATATTATCACAATTTGCAAAATTTAGATCGAGGATAGAAAAGTCATCATTTGTGTCATTAAATTCATAATTTATTATTCAAACAAGTTCAAGATCAGTAAAAGATTTAATCGAGATGACTTTACCACCTTCCTCATTCCTCATAAGTATTTGGTTGTTCTTAAAATACACAAATTTATACCGTCTCCGCTTTTTTACTTCTTTCGCTTGCATGAAGAGAGCCCTTGTGTATGTGTTAGAGCATCGTTCATGTAAATCTCGCTTTGCCTTTTGTCGTTGCTGTTGCTTCTGTTAACGCTCTTGTTAATATTCGCGTTAAAAATTAGGTTTCCCTTCTTCTTCTTCACACTCATGATCCGCTGCTTCAACGACAAGTTAGTGAACTTAACACAGATGATCGATTTGTTTGGAGGTCCGTTGTTTTTGTTATTTGGATTCGCAATCTATCGGTCATTTTGAGATATAAAAGATCGGATGGAACTTTCCATCTCTATTCTTTTGCATTAGAAATGTTGGAAAACCTAGCTATCGAATTAGCATCGCAATGGAGATATGATTATGATCTCGCGGATCATAAACACCTTCCTTACGAATTCATAAGGAATTCGTTATATACATACAGAGGCTCAGCTAATAAAGAAAAGTCTTAGATGAATCTCCTGAAGTACGAACATAATCCAAAAAAAAATATTGACCTCATTTACACTTTGGGGAATTGGAAAATTCTTTTCTTCTGGCCGTATACCCACTTTTGATATTGGGTATCCTAAATATTGTTTTTTGATTCTAAAAATCTGCACATATCTTACCGCAACTCCAACTTATTTGTAACTTAATTTGTAAAACTTGCTTAGTATACTCAGATGTTCTTCAACAATTTCCATGGTTACCATTTTATCATCTAGACAAATAGCTAAATTCCCATCTCGTTGAAATGTCGAAGGGGCATTTCTAAGTCCAAATGGCATTTTTACGAATTCGTAATGCCCCAATGGAGGAATCTAAATCTACATCTAGAGACGAAAATATCTTTTTGTTAGATAACCTGTCCAGCAGGTTATCAATTAATTGTAACGGGAAGTCATTTTGTTTAGCGTCCGATATAATCGAATATAACTAATTTTTCTTTCTAATTAATACAATGGGAGATGTGTATTATGACTTACTAGTTCAAATAACACCCGACAATCTTTTAAATTAAATTTTTTAAATCCATCTTAAAAATGTGGAAAAGATTCACCTTCAAAATCGAGTAGCAATTCTTTTACCACACTGTAGAAATAGTCGTGACATTTTAAGTATTGATTGCTTCTAGGTAATTTTTTTTTAAAGACACGTTCTCTTTCCTCAGCATATATGGTACTCAGTTTTAATTCGCCGCATACTTGGCGATGTACACCATTTGAGAAAGATACTTACAAATAAAACCATACAAAGATTAATATATCACCGGCAGCTCTTAGAATATATATTTTTCCCTTCTACATATATTATATAGTACAATATTATAATTTCTACTTTGGAATAACCACACATTTAAAGTCGTTGAGAATGCTCCAAAATATCAAGAAATATCCTTAAGCGATATATGAAATAAATCAAGTCTCTGCTCCTGAATTTATAAGGCATTCATATTTGGCCACATGCTTCTAAGACCTCTCTGCACCTGTTATATTATATTGAAAACCGTGCGAGGTCAGTAAATGAGGAAAATAATAAATAATTTCCCCTACAAAGAATATTCCGCCACTTCAACCTTTCAACCGTATCGGCAGTCTCGATATGAATGTTCTGTTCATTAGTAGAGATAGAGGGTTATATCTCACGTACTCGTACTCTGAAATATCGTAATTTTTTCCTAATCCGTATAGCTTGCTTTGTGTCCGGCAGACCTTTTTATTTCCTGGAGATAATAGCCCGTAAACATTCGAATCCATATTCATTTGTATCTCTCTTTATTTCCAGCCTTATTTTCCTCCACCCCCGCAAACTAAACTGTACACTTAATCCCATGAAATCACATCCGGATCTTCTAAGAATGATTTGCAAACAGACGGGTATCTTCACCAATAAATGCAAAAATAGGTAATATGGGATGCTCACCCAAATATCAAATAAGGTTTTCGACGGTAAATTGAGCAAAATGCTCTAAACACTCGATGAAACCATCAGCTTGATTAAAATCCTAACGAAAAGCAAAGTAGCTAGATTGCAAGAAAATCAAATAAAATGTACGGCACCAACATATACATATAGTAAGCAGTAGTAATTACAGTTGCGGGCATAGAAATTCGGACATCCTAAAAAAGTTGCATCGTGGAATATTTTTCGAGATTTTATTTATTAGTTCAAATACATGGCAGATCAGACACATGATGCTTATATGGCATTACAAAGCAGAAGCAGATAAGCGATTTGTTGTTATAAACGAACTCAATTAAATTTTAAAAGAAATAGTCCCCGAAGGATCAAGAATGTACATAATAATACATGAATGGGCAAATTTATTGTTCTATATAATTTCCTATTAGAATTCAAGAGAGAAAACTTGATGGTATTTGGAAACTGTAAATAGAAAGCTACAAGAAGTGAAGCTGGAATTTTTACCTGAACCAACTTACGAGGATAGATGTGCAAAAGACCAAAAAACTCAAGATCATCTGATCTTTTCCATTCGCCTACTTGCGATGATTGAGGATTGAGAGAAACGGGCAGCAGTTTTGAAGAAATCATGTACAAGCTTACTAAAAAAAAAAAAAAAAAAAAAATCACGGAATTTCACGAAAATTATTTTAGAACATCTAACAGAATTGGTACAGCCAAATGTCCTACCTAACGAGTTCCAAGCTGGGCTCAGAAAAAACTATTTCACTGTGGATAATATTTTTACACTGACAAGTATTGTTAGGACTATATGGTATGTGTTCTTCGTAGATTTTAAAGTGGCGTTTGACTGTGTTAACAAAAGTGCTCTCTTCTATAGGGTGATTCATCGTCAGGTTTGATTTGTAATGTAAAACTAAACACAAGAACTTTAAAGTCAACTCAAAATTTTGATTATCGGTTAAAAGATCAATTCACGGCATTTACTACTTAAAATGATAAAATTGATTGGCCACGACTACGTCTGAGGTGGTCCATTTGGAAGGTCCAATTTTGTGCGACTCGTTCGAGCAAAGCGACTGGTATCTCGCGGATAACACGAGTAATATTGGCTTCCAAAGCTTCAATCGTAGCTGGCTTATTCTTGAAGACCTGAGACTTTACATATCCTCAGAGAAAATAGTCCAAAGGTGTGATATTGCACGATCTAGGCGGCCAATTTACCTTAGCAAAACGTGAAATTAAGCGCTAACCAAAATGATTTCTCTACAAGTCAATTGTTTCACACGCTGTACGGCTCGTAGCACCGTCTCGTTGAAACCAGAACTCACTGAGGCTATATGCTTGAATTTCAAGAAGCATTATTGGTGGTAACATCCTGATTTGCCTTATTTTTGAAGAAATATGGACCAATGATTCCACCAGCCCAAAAACAACACCTTACCGTTGTTTTTAATGGTTGTAATGATAGCTCTTGGTACTTTTCGGGGTAGTCATCAGCCCAAATATGGCAATTTTGTTTATAAGCGTATATATTGAGCCAGAAATGGGTTTCCTTACTGAACAAAATTTCACGATAAAACACCGGATTTGCATCGAGCTATTCCAGAGCCCATTCGCTGAAAATATTACTCAAATTCAAGTCGTCTGGCTTTAATTATTGCACAAGTTGAATTTTGTACGCTTTTAAGCCGAGATCCTCATATAAAATAAGCCAAACCAAGCTGCTGAGAACGACGACGAGTCCATTCGTCACCTTATTCGCGTACATTCTCAGCTACAGCTGCTATAGTCTCTTCACTACTTGCTGGATGTAGTCTAACAGGTTGAGTATCATCCATTTATGTAAGCTGGGACTCAAACTTGCGAATAGTATTGGGAATAGTGGTTTCAGTAGGTCGACTATGCGCACCGTAAGTTCCTCGAATCGCACGAAAAACATTTCTCACAAAACGCTGATATTCGTAATACAGCTGAACAATTTAGGGACACTGTTGTGGTGAGTTTTTCCATGAAAATTTGCGGAACGATACTGAATAAAAATAACAAAGCAGTTTGATAGTAGTCACGCATGTGCAGTCAAAAAAGTCTATTGAAAATCAGACCTTATGATGAATCACCCTATACAAGGTTAATAATCTGGGATTGTCAACAAAGCTACTCAAATTTATACAAAGCCTTTTGGAAAATATTATGACTACATTGTAGGATGTCAGGCTGGTTTGAGTCAAAAATGGCTGGCAAGCAAAGTTGCCTTTTGAGTCCTGTTTTGCTTTCGCTGTTCCTGGATGATCTACCTTTTTTTTATCAGATATAAGCGAATTCACTGAGACTAAGGTAAAGCTGCTCCTATACGCTGATGGCGTAAACACTAACGGTGATGCAAATTATTGTTAACACATAAGAGCAATATTGCGCTTTGTGGAACCTAAAAGTCAATACCACCAAGTATAAGATAATGGTGTCGCTTCGCAGTGGATGACAAATGGATATGGCAAGACGAAGAACTGGACAATGTGAAGAACATTAGCGAAAAGAACTAAAACAAGCCAAAAAAGGCAATATTTTGCAACTCGAAAGGCATATAGAACATTGTATGAAGAAGTAGTAAAGTCTATCATGTGTTGTGCGCCTCAAGTGTTGGCTATTTTTCAGTATGAAAAAGCTGATAAACTGTAACTTTATAAAAAAAAAAAAAATCTTCATATAACCCGAAAACACCATGCTTTACTTGGAAACCGGTCTGCCACTACTGTATATTTTTATAATAGACTTGCGCTTCCGGTATATTTTAGAAGTAATGTCATTTCCGAGTCATCAGAAGGATAACTTTAATTCTTCAGTGATTGGTTTAGGTTGTGCAGTGAACACGATTCATAGTACTTACATACTAGTATATCCACTGACAACTTGCTAAATACCACTATTTAGCTTTTGTCTTTTTTGCAAAGTTTTTATTTTGATCTTTGTTTCGATTTTTAGAATCGAAGTGAAGCAATGTCATCAAGGTCTTTTTATGCAAGATCCTTAAAGACTACCTGCGGTTTCCCAAGATAGTTAAAGCACATGTACAACACATTAAACGGTTTTTCTTAACTGTCCGGATTTCCGTGTCCAAAACTGTAAATCAAAACTGGTTTATGTATTCGAAAAAAACTAAAATGTAATCAAATAATTCAAGCCTCCGTAGATGATACGAATGTATCTGTTATTGATTGTATTAACTGATGAGGTGTGTGCTTTGAATTGTTTTTCTTCTTTTGATGGTACTTACTTTCATCCTCAAATATATGCATACGTATGCCGGACGGCTGATGAAAAAGAAACAGATACACTTTGTACCAAAAATCATAACGATGAAAAATACCAGAAAGATGCTTGTACTCGATAATATTTTATTCTAAAGGTCAGATATGGCATTATTTCGCTCAAAATATTTACCTACATTTGTGCTCAATGAATTCATTTTTAACTGATTAAAAAATAAAATTTTCGTGGACAGTTCCAAGTCTGGTCAATTGGTTCGTTATCCGCCCGGTGGTCTTTCTTTTGTCTGTTATGCTATCTAGCTTATCTATTATTTGACAGCGATAATTTTCTCTCACATTTTTAATCCCTTCTGGATCCCCCTTCAGGTACACGTAGGTCACAAACAATTGCTGTACTGAAAGCATGAAACTCCATTATTTATGAATGCTATCTGCATCATTGAAAAAGAAAAGCTTTTCATTTATTATGAGTACGAGGTAATGATAACCTGCAATACAAAACCAGACCAGAAGAGGAAAAAATCGAATACGAAGACTGCATTCGTCCTTTTTGTTCGGATAGTGGTTCAATCTTCATAATTCAAATATTTAAAATATTAATAATAAACAAGGAAGCGCTTAAATTAGCAGAATGTTCACCGAACAACAAGTAGGTAAGAGCTAAGTTTTTTTTTTAGAAGTTTTATTACATAGCAAACTTAAGACCTACAATTGAATAATCACCATCGAAACAAGCGAATGTTATAGTACCATGTATGGGGCATTGTGTTCGAATAAGTTGATGTTCGGCTTCAGACTTTTTCCAGCTTTCGTATTCCATTATCTGCATTTGGTTGACAGCAAATGATTGTATGATACATTCTTATTGTTCCATTTATCAGTGTGTGGAGGATTTAAGTCTATATATATATTTTTTCACTTATTATTTATTATTTATTACTTATTACATATAATTGATGTATGAAATACATATTAATATACAGACAATCGTCTTCAGAAGCGAATGTACCTATCTAGATCACTGAAATACTGTAGAACAACAACGAAAAAAATCCTGGTGGGGATAGTTATACAATTCAGAATATACATAGAACAGAACAGAAGAAAAATAAAAAAGTGTCAGGAAAATTTATAAGCGTTGCAAAGGTATAAAAAAATGATTGATTGTATTATAAAACAAAACTGGTAAGAATAAAGCATATCCCTTACGGTAGTTAGGGGAAAAGAGCCATTTTATGTTTTTATTTTGTTTATTTATTTATTTATTTTTTTTTTTTTTTGATAAAAAGATTGATATATTCCTTATATCAGAAAGCCACTTCATATAATCTTCTTAAGCTATCATCAAGGGATATAAGATCTACCATGCCATTCACCCTGCAAATAGAGCAATAGGAGGTTTAGCGATCTTTAATAAGGAAAACAGAAAACACCAACCAGATATACCAATAGGGTTGGAGTACCTACAAATTTTTACAATAGGTATAGAGGTATAATTACTTGTGGAAAATCTCAGCAATATATTGCCCACCGAAACCTAAGTTAACAAAGGAAGATTTTATAAATCTATTCAAAACACCTGGGCGAAATTTTATCAATGGAAGAGACATTAACGCCAAACATACCTTTTGGGGATCCGCTAACAAACCCAAAAAGGAGACAATTATTTGAACCAGGAACTACACTTAAATGTGATTTTAAATGTCTAGAAAAAACTACTTATTGGCTAATACAAACAGATAATATCTGATCTTATAGATATTTTCGTCATGAAAGGCATATCTTAAAATTATTCTCACTATTTGTCAATAGATAGCTCCAGTAATCAGTGCTAGTCGATTTTGATGTATCTAAAACATCATGAACCAAGCTTAGACATATCCTAAACAAACCGTTTTGAAACATAAGTGGTTTTGCTTTGGTGTTATATACTTTTGGTTGTGTGAAAATGTCTGATTTTGTGCTAAATAATCCTTATTTACGAAAAATGTTGACTTTCTACTTTCATTAAAAAAAAAAAAAAACGGCGGCTGAAACGCATCGAGAGCTCCAAAAAGTTTACGGAGATGCTGCTTTAAGTGAAACAACGTGCTGTGATTAGTTCAGTTGCTTCAAAGACGGTGATTTTGATGTTAAACACTGTTCGTATGAAGAAGAAGCTGAATTGGAGGCATTGCTCCATGTGGATCATGCCAAACGCAAGAAGAGCTTGCTTCAGCATTAGAGGTTTCTCGCCAAGCCTTTTCCAAGTGATTGCATGCATTTCTTCAAATCGAAGAAGTAAAGCGTGATTCATAATGTCAAGTTTGATTTATAATGTACAATAACATACATTAATTTGAAAGTGAACTTAAATTTTTTTTTTACCGGTTAAAAGAACAATTCATGGGATTTACTTCTTGAGAATGATATCATGTAAATATTGGCAACGACTACGTCTGAGGTGGTCCATTCGGAAGGTCCAATTTTGGGAGCGTCGTTCGAGCATAGCGACTGGTATCTCGCAAATAACACGAATATTGTTGGCTTCCAAAGCGCCAATCGTAGCTGGTTTATTCTTGAAGACCTGAGACTCTACATATCCCCAGAGTTCAAAGGTATGATATCGCACGATCTAGGCAGCCAATTTACCGTAGCAAAATGCGAAATTAAGTGCTCACCAAAATGATTTCTCAACAAGTCCATTGTTTTACGCACTGTATGGCTCGTAGCGCCGTCTTGTAGAAACCAGAGCTCACCGAAATCATATCCTTGGATTTCAGGAATCACATAGTCCGTAAACATGGCGCGCTATCGGTTACAAATTGAAGGTAACATTCTGATTTGCCTTATTTTTGCAGAAATATGGACCAATGATTCCACGAGTCCATAAACTACACCATACCGTTGTTTTTAATGGATGTAATGGTAGCTCTTGGTACTCTTCAGTTTGCTCATTAGCCCAAATACGGCAATTTTATTTATTAACGTATCCGTTGAGTCAGAAATGGGCTTCCTCACTGAACAAAATTTTACGATAGCACACCGGATTTTCATCATTTTCCAGAGCCCATTCACTGAAAAAATGACGATAATTCAAGTCGCCTGGCTTCAATTCTTGCACATGTTGAATTTTGTATGCTTTTTGACCGAGATCCTCACGTGAAATATGCCAAATTTTCAAATACGCCAAGCCAAGCTGGTGAGAACGACGACGAATCGATTCGTCACAGTCTTCGCGTACACTCTCAGCTACAGCTGCTATAGTCCCTTTACCACGTTTTGGATGTGGTCTTACCGGTCGAGTATCATCCGCTAATGTAAACTGTTACTTAAATTTTGGAATTGTATTCGTAATAGTGGTTTCAGTAGGTCGGCTATGCCCACCGTAAGTTCCTCGAATCGCACGAAAAACATTTCTTATAGAACGCTGATTTTCGTAATACAGTTGAACAATTTGGAGACGCTGTTGTGATGTGAGTCTTTCCATGATGACTTGGCAAATGGGTCTGAACAAAAATGATAAGCAGTTTGATAGGAGTCATACGTGATCTGTCAAAAAAAGTCTATTGAAAATCAAAGCGCACGATGAATCACCCTATACATATAATTGTAGACTTAAAAAACAGCTTACAAACAATTTTGAGATTCATCATAGGTATTACGACTTATTATTGCTTGCAGCAAAAGAATCCAAGGTGTCCATGAAATCGGCCCAACAACTTATTCGTTTTGTCTTCCATGTACATATGTACAGTATACATCCACATAGGGTAAAGACAGAACTTAGGTGGTTTTGATGTTTGAATTGAAAAGCTTTCTGGTAAATCGCATGATTGGGTGCAGAAAGACTTTCATTATGAATCTGCACGTAAGATTGCAATCCAACTTTTATCTGCCACCGAGGTACATTTTATTGTAATTGCCGGTCTGTCTGCATTCGTTTTGGTTCTTTCCCGTAAACCACCAGCCGCATACGACTCATTAAAGTTTGCCTTAAATTCATAATTGGGTATATGATCATTTGAAACCTCGTTTTCATAACATATATATTCAAATTTCAAAAATTAGTATGTTAGGTTAAGGTAGGTAAAGTGGCTGTCGGAAAGATCAACCCATGTGGTGTCACGTGGATCTGGGATGTTTTTACTTTTGAAACCAACTTGAGCTTATGATAAAAAGTAGGATACGTCTATATTCTCTCAATCGCTCAAGTCGTTGTAGAAGAAAGCTCCTAAGTGAACTTTTTTCCTATGGGATAGAGCTGGTAATGTACAGAATAGGTAGAAAATTGTCCATGCAGCTTCTACATAAATCGTTTGTACATGCTTACCTATAAGGCAGTGTCCAGTGATGACACATAGAAAGATCAGATCCAACGATTCAGTTCCAACTTTAGCAATATCTGTTTGATTGCTAGACATGTTGGTGCAACAGTCCACCTATTAAAAGCATCCAGCTTTAATATATATTTGCACATAGTGATTTATATACCGATGCTACCTTTTTCGGGTAGAATAAGTAGGTTAGTTTCAATTTTGGCGAGTTTGTCGGCACTACAATCGAGGGCGGTTCTAGAATTTAATGAGACTGAGTCCAGGGACATGATCGCGGCCTGACTACATATATGAAAAGATTCGGATTTCTCTTGCAGATATTATGTTTTTCTTCAGATAGGACAGAGCTTCTTTAATCGCTAAGATCTCCACCTGGTAATTTGGAAGACGAAAGTAAAGGCTTACATTAAGCTTATCTGAGAAAACGCTGCTTCAATCCCCGCCATCAGTTTTAAATTTATCTGTGTAAAAATGGATTGACTTGTCCACCATGAAAGCATCTTCCTCTTAGAAGGATGTTTGACAAGTCTTTGTCAAGCCAAAGTACGGTTATAGTGTAATCGAAGTTTTCTGTGAGGATTCGTGCTATAATTAGCGTGGTCAAATAAACTGTAAGGTCGCCTTAAGGCGAATAACCGGGATCGCAGCTATGTTATGATTGAAATTTTTATACTTCCCTGAAAAGAGTACAAAATCAGTTTTATGGGGATTTACTGCGATCCTCAGCGATGCTCTCAATGGGTAAATCAATTAAGATTATCTGAAGGAGTTTTTCAATGGTATTAAGATGCTTGCCTGAAGCGGTTATATTAATATCATCCGCATAGGCAACTAACTTTCATTTATAGTAGGCTTGTCTTACCGTTGACAAAAGTCGTGGATCAATTTTAGCTCAATTATGGATATCAATCAGTTATTCTAGAGTTTTCAGAGAGAAAGATGATAGACTTTTAGATCTAAAGGTTCTTTGGGACAACATGAGGGAATTTTTAGGCTTTGACAATGAAAACATCATTGACTTCTCTTTATGACAGTGAAATGTGAAACAGTTTAAGACAGCTCCTCATAATACAATAATCTCTAGCGCAGCAGGATTATATCTGAGACCTTTGCAGCAGGTATTATACCGTCGGACCTGTATGGTTTGAAGCTATGCAGCGCCCAAAGCAGCTTCTCTCTTGTAATCAGAGCATCAATTTTAATCACGGCTTATGTTGTCTTGTTTTGGTTGCTACTGACCACGAACAGAGAACTACCTGCAGGTTGAGTGATTCATCACTTAAGGTTGTCCAAGAGCCATCGGTTTTTTTAAACAGCTAGGCATCATATGATTTGTAGAGAGGATTTTTCTTAGCCGCGATGCCTCACTAGTAGGATTGTTGCTTTGCCTTGTTCAGTTCTTTTTTTTTATATTTTTTGATGGAATTTTTGTATAAGTCCCAGTCAGTCACTTTTCTTGTGCTATTTCCTAGGTTCAAAAGGTTTCTGCAAACGTTTCTAAGTGGTCGCTTTTTCTTATCTCCTTTTTTTTGAGAGTTATGGTGAATTTCTTGACTTTTATCTTAAGCTTATTGACGGTACGTAGGTGACTTAATGGTTCAGAAGATAGTGTTTCTGACAGTTATATTTTGGCCGTTTGTCTTCCAACAATTTCGAAATGCTGGTTGGCTTAGAGGATCATCACTTAGGATGTACTAGATGTATCTGTAGTCTGAAAATAAGTGAGCAGACGCAGAAAGGTATATAATACCCTGTAAATGATCCAAATACGCAATCCAGATCCAGAAAAACATTTCCTTAACTACGAATGATTTAATGATTGATTGAAAACCCAAAACAATGTTCAGTGTTTAAATAGTCTTTACAAAAGCATTTGATGTTATTTGAAAGTGAAGAAGAAAAACAATTATCGTTATATATGTAGATGTAAGGATCTATAGAAATACTATTATTACCATAATTGCTCATCATTAAACATAATAATTATCAATTCAGTAGTTTAGAAAAATCAGCTATAATTTTGTTTTTTTTATGAAAAATTGGGTAAAACACTTTGTCATTAGTCGCTGTTATTTAAGCTTCAACCATTTCTTTAACACTCGCAATATTTACATCAGGAATACCTACAAGGATGGAATGGAGCCTTTCCTTTGCTGAGTTACTAAGTAGGCCTCAGGCTTTTTGTCGGTACACTAGTGAGGTCTTATGTATCATAACTTCTAACGACTGATGTTAACGGATGCATCAAAGAGGTGGATAGTGGCAGGTCAAGCCTTTTGAAATTAAGAATTCTATATACAGCCGCTTTAAAATATCCAATTAATGAATCTATCAGAAGCATTTACAGTACTAGCATCAGTACTCTTCCGGTATATTTGTGAGTTTTCGATTAGTTTCTCAGAGAGGGGCAAAGCAATGTTCCTTTTCAACGGGGCAAATTTTTTGATTTAACGCAACATCTTCCATTTATGGAAAATGCAATAAGTAAATCTTTAATTACATGAAAAAGCAGTCTTTTTTGAGAAGAATTTGTTTTTGGAAGGTCCTATGTAGAGGAGCATTTCCCGTTGCAAACTCCTATTATTGTCCGACTGCTTCTATTTTAAGGATTAGTTTTCATTTCGTAGCAGAAGGCCATATATTGCTGTTTTTGTAAGACCAGTTTATCTATTTTCCGAAAGTCGATGTCAAAAAGAGCAAAATAACATAATTACAAGATTTTTGGCTTCAGCTTTTTTCGTCATTAAGTGTGCCTATATCCATCACGAGTTGTTCCACCTACGAGATTAAGATGTCATAAAAATATCGTTTTCTACTGGCACATGTCATTCTGATTTTCACTTATTTGTTGCGAAGTGGGTTTCGTAATGAGAATCTCAGCATGATTTATACAACAAAATCACAGAAGCAGCATGTGTGATAATTGGCCTTATCCATTTACCGTTCGACATACTTATACCAATTAAGTTCAGATTCCTGTTGATGCTGTGATTTATATATAACTGCTTAATTTCCCGGAAAATGAGCTTTTCTGAACTTTTCATTTAACTTATGTGACATATGTGAGCAGTTAAATTCTCTGGAAAATAAAGTGTCACATGTGTTCGGTTTGGCCAGTTTAAATAACTTCATTAGTCAAGGGTCACAATTAATTGTGATGCCATAATTGACATTACATATACTCGTATAACCGACCACTTTCAATTTAATAATCAACTGTTTAGGATATGAGAAGGTGACAATTTATATTCAGTTTTCCCTTTTAAAGCATTTTAGATTAGGAGAATGGTACTTTACCTCTAATTGCAAGTAAGAAATTAACATATGTACTCATATCAACTCCTTCTAATTAGCCCCCATTCTGATGATTTCGTTTTAAATCCCCTATGGAGTTTTATTTCCAAGAAGAAAAAATTGGATAGTAGCACGTGCTCAATTGTGATCCTTTTTCCTTTTTCACTGAAAATAACAACATTATTATTGGGGTAGATGCATTGCCCTTTGAGGGTGTATCCCCTTTCTAAGAATTTGTTTGTATAAGTCAGGAAGAAGTTTTCATTTAATTGAAATAAGTCTCTTTGTTGTGTTTGAAATAATCCTTCTGCAAGAGGAATGCTGGAAGGAGTAGGAGCAATGCAAAAGAAATAAGCTGTCAGTTATTGAGCCCTTTCTCTGCTCATGCAATTCATTGGAGAAAGACAAAAGTCATACGGTCGTGGTAGAATTTAGGGATAAGGGATCTTTAAAAAAAAAGATGAAACAAATCGTTCTTTGACGGAGTCTGTGAAAAATTCTCGTTCTCCTCCTTTAAATGCGAAGTTAAAAAAAAAAAAAAAAAAACAAGAAAATGTATATTGGACTGGAGCTAGGAGTAGTTTAGTATTTATAGTAACGCAAATGTTTGCCAAATGTCATCTGAAGAGCTATCATCCCCTATTTTCAATGGCCCTGTTGTCTGCGAGTAAAACGAACCTGTTTTTGTCAACATATCTTATACAATATTGAGAACACTTAATGTGTGGCATTTGGTCATAAACATACAAGTACATAGTTAATGACATATTTCTATATGGCAAATGTCTTCAGCATCTCGCTTGAGCTTATTCAGAACTATTTTTTCTATGTAAATTTTCTATGATGTCGCATAATTTTTGTTATCGTTTTGATTGCCTGAAACTTGTTTCCCAATTTGTTTGCACTGACGTTAAATTATCATTTAATGTAAACAGTTTGAAACAATTTTACACATTTTTAAGCTTTGAACTTAGTTTGTGTGACCGAAAGTTTCTTCAAATATTTTACTGAAGGAAATTAGGTTTTCCTAAACGTTACAAGAAATCCGCTTAAATTTAAATCTCGCTCTTCGAGAACAAAGATTGTACTTCGAAGAAAACCGAAAAAACTTCTCAATTCGTTCCTAAAAATCTAACAGAAAATTATATCTGCTTGTAGCTATCTTACCTAATAGCTTTGAGCCCTGGAAAAGCCGTGAATTTTATAAAAACAAGCTATCTTGCTGTAAAGCAAATTATGCAGAAGTAGAGTTACAAACAAAAACTGACGAGATGGTGTATGTGAAGTCCTTCGTAAATAGATACTCAACAATGCTTTTGCATCGTCAGATGGACGAGTTTATCAGGGGCGCTAAACTTATACAAGACTGTCAATACCCAATTGATTTAATCTTCATGATTTTTTTTTTTTTCTTAAATCAAGCAGGAGTATGAAAATTTGATCGATTGTGGACTCTCCTTTTCAGAAATCACACTGACAGGGGCCAATTAGGTCGTTGACGTAAAGTGATGAACGTTCACACAATATAGCAGATAAGATTTTGTGAGCAATGTTGCAATGATTTTTTTTTTTTGATTGCGCCAAATGATGTGTAAACTTTATAGATACCACTAGATCGGGCCATCAGCATGCACGATTCGCTAGGCTAATTATTCGATTCCAGGAATACACCTACGTAACTAAACCACACACTACACACTTTAAGCACTCACACGCGGGACTGCTCTTAGGTATTACTTCGCGGAGCTGGTAAGCAAATCAAGCTTTTCATGTTACGTCACCTGCTTCTAAGGCTTCTGCTGTTGCTTTTCTTAGCTTTTCTTTTCTCCATAGGTCATTTTGCAGAATAACTATAAAAAATACATATTTTTGCCCAATTCTCCTTCGACTGCAATATTTGATCGGGGATTAGCGACGTTTTACATGCGTTGGCAATAAAATAATGTGTGCTCCGTATCTTTATCTTCATTTGGGCATTCGGGGCGAGATGTCTTGCCCAAAACGCTGAAGATAACCACTTGCGATAACCACCGTGGCCAAACAGGAATTGCGCACGGTTGTAGCTGCAGTCTCCATGATATTGGTTTTAGTTTGTATATCCTGCTATTTCTTTAATTTAGAGCTCCTTGATTCAGTTAGTATCGTGTTGGCTAAAAGCTCTTTTGTAATACATATATGTGATCAACATTTCAACTGCAAAACTGTCGAAGTCAACTTTTCCGGCTATAACAAAAGCGGTCTCGTCTGATATGGTTCGAAAGCCGCTGAATATCCGAAGTTTTTCTATGTTTTCAGCACCGACTATGACTCTACCACAAGGTCTCCACCTTGATCTGTGCAGACATGGGCGCATATTAACTTTATGTTAGCCAGTTTAGCCTTGACATTGATTGTCTTAAAACGTGAATGGACGTCTGGGAAACTCAAGTCTTCCCAAAGTCTCCCTCGTATGACAAATTTGCACCCGAATAAGCACTATTTATGTTTATCAATCATCTTGGTAAGTGCCATTGTTTTTCACCCTCTATTTGGTTTTCCCGTGATAGGGAGATGAGCCCTGATTTACAACGCATAACCTAGAGGGCCAGAGTTTTGGTTTAAAAGTCTACGATAAGATACCGGATGCTCCGATGCCAGTAACTTACTTCGGCGATGTCAGAGCAAGGGCTTTTCCGGCACCTTCACACATTTTGCAGACAATACTCTAGTGTTAGACTTTTCATAATGAAACCCTTAGCTAGCTGAGCATGAATCAGCTATCGGCTTTTAAGCAAAAAACTGATTTCTAATAACAAAATTTGCTATACTACCTTCTGCCACTTATTTGACCAACCAGATTTGCTATTGATAATAGATATGAAGGGCTGATTTCTTGTGATAAACATATTTCCTCAATGGTATAGTACGATGTGGAAGACGAAAGTCTAAGAATTCATTTTAAGCAAAATCTATGGCAAAATCCTTAAACTTAATTATGTCATACTCCATAAAAATCCTCACATAGACGAGATGTTACTCATCGACTGCTTGCAACCCTTTGAACTTTCACTTTAAGCTCCAAACTTTGTGGCGAAATATTTCCTACAAATTGTGTTAGTTAAGTATGCATACTCAGGGTATGATGTTAACTAAATTTTCAATGTTGACACTCCTGTCGAACCCCCGTCGCTAAACGAGGTGTGGTTAAAAAGTAAGGTGACTGCATTTTTTTTATAAAATTCAGTATAAATGTTGTCCCTTTCAAAGTTTTCCCCCTCGTTTATAATACACTTATGCCAACGCTTTTTCCTTCTCAAAAGAACTTTTTGCCTTGTGCTCATCAACGATTGCCCCAACCGTTGCAAATCTCCGTCCTTTCATAGGTCTCTTCTGACCAAAATTAAAAAGTTTAGTGTCTTATGCCCAAAACATCCGAAAAAATTGCATTACACGAGCCGACCGATAAGCCAACATCCTTAGCAACTTTTTTTTGGAAAATAATTTTCTTCACAGCTTCGACATTATTATCTTTTTTTTTATGTGCTGGGGCGTCCAGAGCGAGGTTCATCATTGGAATCTTCTCGGCCAACTTGGAGGAGCTTGTACCACTTGTAATTTTTTTTTTTACATAGAGCAGACCGAACGTATGCCACTGTCAATATTTCAAGCCTTTTAGAGCACTTGATTTAATTTTTTACACAAAATTTGATGCAAATTCATTGCTCCATTTTTTAAAATAATAACACGTCTAACCTTTCTATCTGTCAAAAACCAACTAAGTATGCTATATACTTAAAACTGTGAACTTATGTTTAGGACCAACACAGCAAAATAAAAAAATATCGATGATCGAATGTACGTTGCCCGCGAAATTTCAAAAGTCATCTTACTTTTGGAACACATATCGTATATGTTCCCAGATCATATGTTACATGCTCTGGATACCTTCACTTCTAAGAACAAATTTCCGGCTTTTTCCTATAGCCGACTTTTTAACTTTAAGTAATTCTATAGTCACTTCAAAAGGAGAGCTGATTTTGCAGGTATCTTGAAGTAAAAGCTATACAGCAGATTAAGAAATTACACACATTTGTTATTAATTTTTTACGTAATGAATAAAACAAGGCCTCTTTGAATTGCTTTGCTTTCCATTCCATTCCAAGATATTAGATAATATAAAAACAAGTTTAAACTTGCCCAAATCCTACATTTTTGCCATGCTTAAAGTCTCCCAACACGTCGATTAATTCCTGGCAGTCAATCAATGCATGCAAAGTTGTCTTTGGCGTGCTGAAAGGAAAATTTAGAGACTGTTGACTTGGTTAAGCAGCTGTAATGCTTCGCAAGACTATCAGAACCTAATGCAATGCTTCTGATCTTTGAGTCCTTGCGATAATTTTCAGAAGCCTGGTGTATTCTTAAGACAGGTAAACACCTCATTGCATTCCACATCATTAGTCTCATTTTGTTATTATTATGAGGTATCTTTCCATCTTATTTTGGCTATCGTATATATAAAAAGATAGTCAAAATATGGTAGCCAAAATACATCAAGATCTTGTAGAATCTATTTCAACGCCACCGACCAGATTAACGAAGTAAAATGAAGATTACTAACATTTCTTTATTTCTCCTGCTATTACTTTCGGTTGTTCCATCTCAACAGTCAAGGCTATAGTAACAAAATTTTCGAAATTTATTTTAACTGCAGAAGAGTGATAGCAACAATCAAAGCTATAAAAAAAAAAAAAAAAAAAAACAACCCCAGAAACAATTTTCACTTAACATCCCTTCAAAAAAAAAAAAAAGCTAATCTCCTCGTGCGGATTTAAAAAATTTCAGGCCAAGGAAGAAAAAATCTTTTAAAACCCACACAAAAGCAAACATCTGGACTTTAACTGACTAAAATCCCTAGATAGTCATGGCTCATAAATTTATTCCAAAAGCGACAAACTTTTAATATTTCACAGCCAATTACATGAACAAAAAATTTGAAAAGCCGAAACAAAACCATTACGTTTCTTTTCATGCAAATTTTCTCCAACTCTTCACATTTCACTGAATTTCATTATCCTTTGCGAAAAACATTGAATATTTTCCCAAAAAGTATTATTAATCTTGTTATTCCTTTAATAAGCCAAGAAATTGCTTTTACCACAGAATTGCTTGCATTAACTCCTTATTTTCCTTTTAACCAAAAATTCAGAAGAATTTTTTGTATATATTTTGTTGACCTTTTCTGGATAAGCGACAGGCGCGGGAACCGTTTACATTTATCATTTAGAAAATACTCTTCAAAAATTGTGTTTCTTTATTTAAATGCTATCCTAAAAAGCACTAACAACATGTTGTACATTTAAATTGGTACAATTTTTTTTTTGTAAAAAATAAAAGCAAAATAAAATAAGTCACGTCTTCCCTTCAATCGATAAAGGCCAGAGTTTTTCCCCCGTGACCAATAACAATTTAAAGACGAAGTTAATGTACAGCGACAAATAACGGGTGTAGCCAAAATAATAATTTATAAATTGGCCTACCCTAATTCTGGTAAACAAAAAAAAATCAAAAACATTTAGCATAGGGTGCGAAGCTTATTGTATTCAGTTTCCAGAACCATAAAGGCCAGGACTGCGTAGTACAACGTTGCCACTTTCTTAGCAATTCATACCAATGTACTCTTACAAAAACATATGTACATTACTCTTGTAAAGAGTTGTATTCAAAAGCTCTAATATTTGAAATTCAAATAAAACACAAACAAGTTAGGTAAACTATTTATATATAACATAACATACGGTTGCCACAGGAACGTCCAAGAACTGCATCTTAGAGCTCTATCTTTAAGCAACTTTTTCGAGTATCTGAGGCATTTGATAAAGGCTACCAAGACTGAAATCGTTGTTAGCTTTTTTGCATAGATCAACGACTTCAAATTCCTATAAAGGGTGAACCAACAGCTAGTGTGGAAGTTTTAATAAAAATAAACACACACAAAACACCCCTGCTTTTATGGAGTAATAAATTTTGGTAAACAACATCGTTCATATGACCACCATGGCTTCTGTTGCAAGCGACCATCCGGAGGTCGAAATTATCGGTGACTTTTGGAAGAATAAGTGAGTTAATGGCTCAATTTCAGTTTAGATGTTATTTTTGAGATCCTAAATTAAATTACTCTTGAAATAACCCCACAGGAAGAAGTTAAAAGTTGTCAAATCGCATGACCTTGAAGGCCAATCAACTTCTCCTCTAACCTAAATAATTCGATCTTCAAATTTCGTAAGAAATAATGTGATTGTTTTTGCGGGCAGTAGTACCATCCTTTTGAAACCAGAGATCATCCAGACCAAATTCATTCAGTTTTAGAAAAAAAAAAACAAGCCGGTCAATATTTTGCGGTAACTTCCGCTCTCTCCCGCCCCATTTTCGAAAAAGTACGGGCCAATGATGCCGCCAACCCATAATCCGCAGCATACAGTGACTTTTTTGGGGTGCATTTGTTTTCCGTGAGCCTTGTGTGGGACAAGAATCTCGGAAAAAATGTTGTTCAAGAAGGATGACAAATTGTACTATACTGCCTATTGACTTATTGTCTACAAGATTTAACAAAAAAATTATATTGCAAAATATACCAGTGAACTGGGCATCGATATTGTGTGATTTGACATCATCCGATTAATTCTAATATTAAACCGCAAATTATTCGGGCATTGTGAGATACTTGTAGAGCCCCAAATACTGAAAAGAGTGAACTAAATTAAGAGCGTCGTTTATAGTGAGTAAAGATCTTTTCGTTATTGTTAATAAAAAATAGCAAATTCTATAGTTCTTAAAGAAACACCTTATAATATTTTCTTTGACTTTAAGACCTGCACTTTTCAACTTTCATTCAATAGCTGGACGTACTTATTGAAAATAATGCATTTTATGTAATAGCCTGCCCATGCTACACTGTTTTAGTATCTCCAAATTACGTCCAAGGAGATGTTTCTTAGTAACATATCGCAGCTTATGTTTTTAGAGTTACAGAATTTTATATTTAAAATTTTCGTGAAATACTAAAATTCGTCATTGGTTTAAAGAGCTTCAGATAACGAATGTTGTTATGCGAGCGTTGTTTGATGAGTGAGTTTGATGACTACTGAGCCAAAACGAGCGTACAATCATTTAGTATAACTTCTTTTAACCTGCCTGTCACCAATTTGGTAACTATCCGACGCTTAGTTTTGTTTAGACACCCATTTCAAAACATCGTGTAAGTGTTTTATGCGACCATGGAAAAAGAGCAATATCGCTCCGTGATCCAGTCCTTGTTTTTGAGTGGAAAAATCTGCAAGGATATCAAGCCCATTCTCGATGGTGTTTATGGGGCCCATTTACCTTCCCGTACAACCGTTTACCATTGGTTCGCAGAGTTTAGTAGTGGCCGCACGTCGGTTTTTGATGAAACGCGCCCAGGTGGCCCTTAAACGGTTACCACAGAGGAAAACGTGGACAATATCCATGATCTCGTATTGGTGGACCGCCGAGTGAAAATTATCAAGTTGGCTGAGATAGCAGGTATCTGAACTGAACGCGTAAGCCATACCCTGCATGAGATTTTTGAAATGAGAAAGGTGTCCGCGAAGAACAAGCACAACCGTATTTAAGGTCTGTTTAATTGATATCCGGAGGAGTGTCTGCGTCATTTGGTGACCGTCGATGAGACCGGTGAAGGCAAAGAAGGCAAAAACCGTGCCTTCGGCCGGAAAAGTATCACATCCATCACAGGAGCATACCACTTCGATTTAATGGGATGATTCAACGCCAATTTGAAGAAAAAAGCTAACACATTTGGCAAAGAAAAAAATTTTTTTGCAGCTTTTACGAAAAATAAATTGTTAAAATTTTATTAAGTTGCGTTATCATTAGTTAGTTTTAGTTTTAAATGCATTTTATTTTCTTAAACTCTAACTCTTACATACTAACAAAAAATGCTTAAATGCTAGCTTACAATTACTTAACAATCTTATACTAACCTACTGGCCCCACACAGGCACTCTAAGCTAATCTAAATTCTTATATCTATGTCTTTCGACTTCATTTACATTTTATTTAAAAATTTTTATTTTGTATACTTAGGGCTAAGAAAAAATATTTAACAAAAAACTTAGCCTATGGATGTAATTTTTTATTTTTTATAAAAACTTAATATCTAACTTAAAATAAACCTTAATCTACCTAATCCTACATACACAATACACACATAAACACACATAGACATTACACAATTATATACATATATTGGTATATACCTTTGTATATACCAATATATGTGTATATTTCTTAAGTGCTAACCTAAAAACCTATGCAAGCTGGCCATCGCTATTTACAGAGCAAATAGATTGGTCAGCTCTGCCTCATTAGTGAGGCTGGTCCGTACTTGACGGAAACGACGACGAAACATCTTCTCCATCATTCAACCACCAGAAATGCTGGTGCTGCCGAACGACATCCCTCTTATCGCGATTTCCCACCGCCCTACTGAACCTGAGACGATCCACACTTCTATGTGCGACGTCTCTGTTGTAGTTGAGTCGCCTGTCCCCAGCTCTCCGAGCGACATGGAAGATTAACGGAACTGCTGATCTATCCTGGATCAACCCTATTTGATCTAAGTAGAGGAATGCTTCCGGTGGAACGAAGCCGTCAGAGCGCACACTCTCGTGGTAACGGTAATTGGGATAGTAAGCCCCAGATATCAGGTTATTCGTCGAGGCCATTGCTCTTGCAATGTGCCTTCGAGTCAGCTTAATTACGAAGTTGTCCACTCGTATTAGGTTCGCTCTGTTGTACAGGACCTCATTACGATAAAATTTTTTGTACTCCGACTCTGGTGTTCTGTACAAGCGAAGGCAAGCCCTAAGGCAAGCCCTCTCAAACACCCGAATCTTTTCCATTAAGCTTGCTCGCACATTGAACCACACGGGACACCCAAATACCAACATGGGCCTGATAAGGGCCATGTAGCAGATTACCTTTACCCTCGCATCGAGTTGGCTGCTATAAAACAGTCTCTTTGTAAGGGCAAAAGCGCCTTTAGCTCTGACCAGAGCAGCATCTACGTTTTTGTCAAAATACAGAAACTGATCTAGCCAGATCCCAAGGTATCTGACTACCTTTCGACAGGCAAGAGGCTGTCCGCGTTGTCCAATGATCGAGAACGTTCGCCAATTTTTTCTGGTATCTCTAGAGGCTCTAGACAACGGCGTCCTAAAGAGAATGGTTTCCGACTTCTGAAAGTTGATTTTTAACTTCCAGTCATCGCAAAATCGTCTTATCTTATCGAAGTCACGCTGCAAGAGAGTATTGATGACCTCGATTTTTTGACCTGTTCTGTACGCTATCAAATCGTCTGCGTACGCAATAGTATGGGGAAGTGAACCTATCAAGTCGCTTGTATAAATGTTAAACAGGATCGGCGAATTGACCGCGCCTTGCTGAAGACCATTTTTAATTTGAAATATTCCAACAGAAGTTACATCACCATTCTTCACGATGAACTGTCTGTTGGTTAACATATTATAAAGAATGTACAAGAGTGGTTTACTGATCCCCAGCCTAGTCAGCTTATAGAAAAGACCCTCTAACCATACGGTGTCGAAGGCCTTCTCCAAGTCAACAAGGCAGGCACCGGTACATTGGTTTTTGCCTTTATTCCATTGGATATCGGACACCAGTTTAGACGCGGCATGTGAGATATCATGTCCCGCCTTAAAACCGAATTGATTATCCGGAACTATATATTTGTCCTCAACCCACCTAGACAGAGCTCTATTGATTACCTTTTCAAACACCTTACTGATATTCGGAAGGAGACTTATCGATCGGAGATTCGCTGGATTGGATATATCCTTTCCCTTTTTGGGGATAGGTTGAACCACCGCCGTTTTCCAATGCGCTGGATAATGTGCATTATTCATTGCATTATTAAACAGGGTGGCGTAAATGTCCACCGCTTCTAGAGGAAGATGTCGAAGCACGATGTTCGGAATACCATCGATCCCCACTGATTTCTTACTCCTGATTGTGTCGAAGATCTCATGGAGTTCTTCCTTCGAAATGAACGGGGGTAGTTCACCCCCTCTGATAATGACATTATTTGCCATGTTTTCGTCGCTGAACCGGGTGAAACCAGAGCCCTCGGTTCGCCAGTTCTCTACTTCATTTCGAATGTAGAAGTCGTGCACCAAGACGCGATCGTCCAGGTCATAATTAGGGCCAATGGTATCATTGGCTTTGTATACTTCCTGGAAAGTCGCCCCTATGGTCTCAACCTTCTCCTGTGGATCCTCGATCACAAAGAAGTCGTCATCATCAGCGGCCTCATTTGGATCAATACCTGCTGTTGTCAGTAACCGTTCGTTGTCTGATGTCCGGGCTAGTTTAAGACACTGAAGGTCATTTTGATTTTTTCTTCGAAATAGTTTATTTATTTGCGGGAACATATTCGGGTTACTGGTGTTTACAGCCCGAATCTTGTTGTTCCAATACAGACTTACAGAAATTCTGTAATTCTCTTTTATTAACGTTTGCAGATTTTTAATCGACGACTTCAGTGTCCTGATCTCCGGGTGTTGTCTGTCAGTAAACTGTCTGTACAAGTTTTTGAGTCTTGACAGAAGTCTACTTTTCTGTCGGTGCAGTGCGTCAATAGTAGGATTGCGGAACAGGTCTTCGTTAGTCGTACGTCGATACCGCGGTATTGTATTGTCCATAGTTTGTTTAATTGTCTCGTCCATTTGTATTAGGTAATTGTCGATCTCCTCGTTTGACAAATTCCTATTGGACGGTGGGTGGAGCGTGTTCGAGTAGAGCGCTCTTGTCAAGGTTGCGGAGAAGCGTGTCCATCGAGCCTTACTGTAGTTGTAAGAATATCTTTGGATAAACTCCTCCAATTCCGCAATTTCGTTGGGAACTGTAATTTCGGTGCTAAAACCGCAATGGTCACTGTCATACACGAAAGTGCGCAGACAGTTTAGCGTTTGTAAATTCGTGCCTGTTAGTCGTATACGTTCGTCGTACAGCAGTAGATCCAAATAAGACCCGCCTCTGGGAAACGATGGGTTATCCGTCGCTTTAATACCGAGTCTGTACATGACATCGTGCTGACCCCACCAATCGCGTAGTAGGTTCCCTCTAGTATTTGGCAACTGATTTCCCCAATCTCTGTGTTTAGCGTTGAAATCTCCGCCGATTATAAAATAATTCTCCCCCGATTCCAGCCTCAGAAGTCGAAAAAGCGTGTCGAGCTCTGTAATGAATAAAGTGGATTGTGAAGCCTCAGGTGCATAAACGGAGGCCAAGTACAGCCGCTTTCCACTACGGAGCGGGATGTAAATGACCACAGCTTCCAACACCCGGAACCTGCGCAACACGCCCTTGTACACTCTGTGAAATTTTATGCCTTCTTTAATGAAGATCGCGACACCACCTCCACGTTTGGATCTGGGCCGGTTTCTTCTTCTAACAATATAATTATTGTACTCCAGTTTGTGATTATCGGTTAGCTTGGTTTCGCTAGCGAAAAGCACATCAGGAGTTTGGTCTTGTAGCAATTTAAACATCGCGGCTCTTCGTTCGATCCTAATCAGTGAATTAACATTCACCGCAAGGACCTTCAAAGTCTGCTCCACCATGTGCGTACCCATTACGACATATGTTGCGTTAGGCCCGGCAGCAGCGCGTAGATCTGGTCCACTCGCTTGGCCTGTTCTTGCACCTGCTTTTGCAGCTGAGCCATCTGCCCTTGGATTGCGAGCAAGATGGCCAGCATGTTAGGTGCAGCTTCCGTTGTTCTCGTCATTGGCGCCGGAGAAGCAACAGTCGCTTGCTGTACCGTAGCCCCCCTTCCTGCCGCCATTTGGGCGTAGGAAATTTGGGACGTGACGGCTGGTGTTTGATACCTAACAGGTGAACGTTTGACCTCCACCTTCTGTTGCCGAGCCAGTTTTGCTTTCTTAATGTCGGCGAACTTAGGACAACCCCGATAGTTTGCGGTGTGTCCCACGTTTCCACATAACACGCACGAGAGCTGCGACCTATCGGATGCTCCGTCAACACCCAGAGCACACTCCTCGGAACTGTGGTTCTTAGCGCACTTCACGCATCGAGGCTGCATTTGGCAGTTCGACGCTGCGTGCCCGAACCTCTGGCAGCGAACGCATTGTATAACGCCTTCGCTCCTTTTTAATTTTTCCCAGTGAACCACCTGGTAGTCTAGGACATTGATACTCCTTAGACTATCCAGACGGCTTTCGGGACTGAGCTGCACCAGGAAGAACGGCAGACTCCGCCTCTCCCGCCTGGCTCTAGCTGTGGTAAATGGCTTTACCCCCACAAACTTGAGTCCTTCGCACTCCTTCTCTTTGAGCAGTGCCAGGATCTCCTCAGGATCAGAAGACGGTTCCAACCCCTTTAGCAGCATCGATTGCCGCTTTTCACACTTCGGTGTAAATGAGAAGTGCTCCGTCGTCGTTTCTTTTAGGAGCTCTTTCACTTTCGCGTAGCCCTCCACTGTATTACAATGGATGGCATGACGATCGTTCCCCAATCTCTTAATGCTAAAATTGTTACCAATGACCAACTTACACAGGTCCTTGGTTGCACTTACCTCTAATTTATAGGTATTGATGGGTGGCACCTTCTCCTTCTTCTTCTGCTGCTGTTGCTGTTGATGTTGTTGCTGCTGTTGCTGTTGTTGTTGTTTCTGCTGCTGCTGCTGTTTCTGCTGTTGCTGTTGTTTCTGATGCTGCTGTTGTTTTTGCTGCTGCTGTTGTGTCTGCTGCTGCTGTTGTTTCTGCTGCTGCTGTTTTGTTTGCTGCTGCTGTTTTGTTTGCTGCTGCTGGTTTTGTTGTTCGGAGCTCGCTGCTTCCAATTGCTCCCTCTGCCTGCGTGCTTTTTGTTTTTGCTTAATAGCAAGCACTTTTTCTTGCAGCTTTTGTATGCTGCTGTTTATGTCGGTGATTTCTTCATCCTCATCTTCCGACTCGGATGCCGCTAGAGAGGCAAAGTTGTTGTTGCCCCCCTCATAATGGACCACATCAGCCGTTATTATTTTCTTTTTATTAATATGAAGAGGGGTTTTCAGACTCCTCCTCCTTTTAATGGCTTTCGCCGCGCCACTCACAACATTATTGTTTGCTATTCCCACTCCCGTTATGGGAAGAGCGGAGCGCTCTCCACCATCCATCACGTGATTTTATTTTCTTTTTTTTTTTATTTTCTTTTTGTTGTTAAAAAACACTTTGAGTGGGGAAAAAATATATATAAAAAAGTTCCAAGTTTGGGGCTGGACTCGAACCCGTGTCCTACTTTTCAATGACCGACGCCGCTAATCGCACGACCACCGAGTCAACGAATTAAGTGTCAACTAATTGTGTTGAGGACGAAACTGTTTCACTATTTTACTTTGTGTAAAGCCGAATCACGTCTGTTCTCTGGTGAGATCTGCGAACGACTGTTGCGTTATCATTTCTAATCCGGGTGTTCACCAAATAGCCCTCGTATAATATAGGGTTTTCCAATAGGGACTTTACAACTTTGAATTTAATTTGTGAACGATCTCTTCCACTAATCATCAAACTGTTACTGTCAATTCATTCAGTAAACTCAACATTTTTATCATGAAAAGTACACTTACGAGCAACGTCTGCAAATTATAAAAACTTTCTACAGATATTTGAAGTCGGTGACTGCAACTTTAAGAGCATTAACTCCAATTTTCGGTCGTTATTCTCGCCCTAGTAGACAGGCAATAACAAGTTTAGTGCAAAAATTTGAGTCTACATACTCGTTGTGTAATGTTGCCGTGTCAGTGGGAAAACGGGTTGGTCGAAGTTTACATCTATACAAGATCAAGCTGACTCAAGAATTGAAGCCGATGGACCATTTGAAGCGACGTACGTTCTCCGATTGGGTTCTGGAGAAGATCGCAAAATCATCTTCAGTGACGAAGCTCATTTTTGGATCAATGGGTTCGTCAATAAGCAAAATATGCGTTATTGGTCGGGTGAAAGCCCACATGTGCTTCATGAATCACTACTTCATATCCAAAAAATAATTGTTTGGTGCGGTTTATATTGGGTTTATATTATTGGGCCATATTTTTTCGTCGACGATAACGATCGTCACGTTACTGTGAATGGTTAGCGTTATCGTGCCATGATCAGCGATTATTTTTGGCCCGAATTGGAAGATATGGACTTGGACGACATGTGGTCTCAACAAGATGGTGCCACAAGCCACATAGCACGCTCTACAACCGATTTATTTAAGAGTAAGTATGGTGAGCGTGTTACCTCAAGACATTGGCGAGTCGATTGGCCGCCTCGTTTGTGCGATTTAACGCCGCTTGACTATTGGTTTATTCCAACACGCCGACGATGTTGGAAGAGCTCAGAGCCAACATTGGATGCATAATAGCAGCCGTTTCGACCGAAATGTGTGGCCGAGTTGTTGAAAATTGGGTCCAACGAATCGACCGCTGCAAAAGTGTCCGCGGTGGCCATATGAACAAAGTCGAGTTCCATTCATAAATGTTTTGAATGTTCTTCAAGCCAATGATAAAGTTTTTGAAATATCTTAAATGGTTTGCCTGTTATTTAAAAAAAATTTGTCAAGTCGTTATTAGAAAACCTTATAAAAAATAGGTCTGGAAGCATTTTTGCTAACGGTGCTAACGTCGATAAGTACCTTGTATTTAGTTAGCGCGTATAGGTTTAGTTGTTAATGTGATTTACACGTAGACTGGGAAATAAGTGCTGATACCAATGTGAAAAAATACAACTATTTTCCAGGATATGCATTTTTGTTGTTACAAAACACAACTTCCTTAGTGTATTTCATAAGCATCTAAACTCTTTTGCAAATGCTTTCATTTAGACAAGTCTTGAATAAACACGATGAATTTGAGGTTGATGTTTTTCTTGCATCGACTTCAAAGTTATAAATATATAAAAACGATAATTTGTATTTGTATATAAGTGATGCCAAAACCTCCAAATTTTTTTAGTTCACATGGAAAGTTTTTTTTTTGGGCTCTGAAATCTTCAAATCATCAAACAGGTTTTCTTCCATTTATGTTAATTTGTTAATGCCTTCTACCAATTTATCACTTCTAACTTTGAAGACAGCGCCCTTATTTTTTTTCCTCCTAAAAACTGTAAGATTCTCCTTGAATCCATGATAAAATTGACATATAAATCATAAAAAATTAGGATGAGATCCAACTTCCAGATTACAAGTTTCATTTCTGAAAACTTTTCATTATATTGCCCTTCGATTTTCTTTCGGATTCCTATCCTACCCTTGCCGTCGTGCTGCAGCGGAAAGACATCAATTATTATAATTTTGATATTGTTCGACCATGGATTTGTAGTCTTCATGGAACAATGAGCTTTATTATTACCCTTAACTTTAGCTTCTGTGTTTTTATATTGATTTGTATGATTCAATTTTCAATTTTCATAAAAAAAAAATCTATCTTATGTGCACATTTGAAAGAGTGATATCTTGTATTTTCTGATGAATTAAACAAATAACTTAATTTTCTTTGTAGTGACTCTAAAGACTAGTTGTTCATTGTAAAGGAAAGGTTAAGCACAGTCCCGAGTGCTTTTCCGTGAAATATCATTAAATTTTCAACTTTTTAGGCAGGAATCTTTACTAAAGGGGACAGTTTCCTAAGATGACTTTTGATTAATTGTATGTGTGTAGCATCTCAGGGTACTCAAAAAGATCAAGCTACTATTCTCTTTTTACACCTGGACGTGGACTGCTCGAAATGAATCCCTTTTTGAATAATACTTAAAAGAAAATAAGCCTGAAGCAACCAAATCTTCTGCATTTTCACCGTCTTTAAGCCAAGGAATGATAGAATTTTCTACGGAAATTCAAATTCAATCGAACAACAATTTATATCCGTTGTATCATCCTCAAAGATTTCAGAATCTACATATACTCTAAGAAGGAAAAACATTGTTTCAACGGTTTATGTTTCGGAAATAGCGGAGAAAGAATATTAAATCGAGAATACCTTCGCGCATCAGTATAGATATTGTAAAATAAAATGCAGTCTTTCACAGCGCAAACCAGAGCAATAACATTATGTGAAATAGGAAATTATGTAATAGAAAAATAATTAATTCATGTAAGTAGTATACCTTCAGTGGAATGAAAATTGTTTAGTAGTTAAATCAATATATATATATATAGGTTGATTATTATTTCTAATTATAAGAAGTAAAGATATACTGGGTCATATAAAAAGTATCTGCGGTTTTTTTGTACATTTTTGAAAAACATTTTCTTTATTCAAAATCAATTTCAATCAAGTACATACTGGCCATTATAATCTATGACTTTTTGTCATTTTCCGGGTACCTTCATAATTCCATCGGTGTAGAACTTCTGTGGTTTACCAGCGAAAAACTTGGCCAAGTGATTTTCAGCGGGTTTTCGGTAGGCCAATTTTTTACCGTCAGGAGAGTTTTACAAAGACCGAAAAAAATGGTAATCAGAGGGTGCAAGGCCCGGCCGTTCCGTCAATTTGTTCCGGGTCTTCAAAAATGTGTGTGGCCTAGCATTTTCATTATGGAAGACAACTCCCTTTCGGTTGGCGAATTCTGGTCGCTCTTTCATGAAAGGTTCATTTAAACGGTCGAGTTGTGCACAAAAGAGGATCGAATTGACCGTTTCGCCAAGTTCTAGCAGCTCACAATAGATAATTCCTTTACAATCCCACCAAACACTCAACATAACCTTGTTTGCCGTCAATCAAGGCCTTGAAGTCGTTTGTGATCACTCGCATTGGATATTCACATATTTAAACCATTTTTTATCGCCCGTAATGAATCGCTTTAAAAGTGTTCCATATCGTTACGTTTCAGCAGCGTTTTAATGGTTATTCGGTCAATTAAATTTCTTTGCGTTAATTCATGTGGCATCCAAACATCGAGCTTATTTGAGTAGCCTGCTCATTTTAGATGATTCCACACTGTCATAGGGTTGATGTTTAGTGCTTGCGCTATATCCAGACAGCTTCCGTGTCACTTTTACTCCATCAGTTCCAAAATTTCATCAACTTTTTCAGTGACAGACCGACCAGTGCGAAGTGCAACTTTTACATCGAAATTTCCGAACCGGAATAAAACAAACCACTTCGGGGTCTGACGTTCATTCATATGTCACCTTTCAAAAACGTGTTCGTCTAAAATAATCAGATTATTGTTTCCAGATAAATGGACACCAATACAATCTAGTGACAAAAACCGCGGATACTTTTTATATGACCCAAAATTTTTAATTGCAGTTTTAACAAATTAATTTAACAAATTGTTAACCGATAAAATCATTTCCAGTCTTTCGGTACAATAGCTCATAATCTTTTGACCCATTTAAATGTCTATTCAACCTTTTTGCTGCCACCCAGTGCGGCTTTGATTATCCTGGTAAAACTGGCTTTTAAAACTGACAGCATACGAGATATCAGGCCTGGTCCTTACTGCCAAATAATTTAAAGCGTCGATTAGTTTTTGATAAGGTAAATTACTCAAAAAAATCTTCATTTGTGTGAGATTCACCACACATTTGCTTTGAAAATTTAGTGTTTGTATCTAAAGGTGTATTAACCTGGTTTAAGTCTTCCATATTGAACCGTTTTAAAAGTTCGATGATGTACTTACCTTGACTCATAGTAATCTTTTTGATTAAACTTAATCTCTAGAAAATATTTAAATTGTCCCATATATTGTCCTATTTGAAATTTTTATTTTACCATTTACTTAAATAAATAGATCTGATCTAGACCTTTTGATCCCACGTTGATATCGCTGACATAAATTATAGCAATAATTTTGTCATTACCCTTTCGTGACATATAATTACAAAGGTCTAATGCTAAGGGTTGCATTCCAATTTTTAAAAGTTGTTTGTTGATTTTTGTGTACCATTGAACGTTTTATCCTGAACGTTGAAAGCATCCCTTTGCTGCCAGTCGTGGCTTTATTCTGCATACATCTTCCTTGGAATCTACATCCAAAAACATGTTTCCCATTTGGTCGATCTATAATTTCCCAAGTCTTGTTTTCCTTATGTGCCTATAGTTCATTCCTTCATTTTCCATTCAAGAGGTGGCGTAACTTGTATTATTCCATTGTTATTATTCCATCGTAACATGCGTTATAAAGCTACTGTCATTTCAGCATATGTCATTCATTTGAAGCGTAAACAACAATAATTTTTTTTCACTCAAATATGTCGAACTTTGTGCCTTAAAAAGTGTTTTTGCGGGGAGTTCTTCTTCATTCCTGAAAACTGCTCCCGAAAGTCATCGTATTTTGGTGGAAGTTTATGGTGAACATGCGCTAGCTGAGCGAACGTGCCAAAAGTGGTTTGCACGATTTAAAAATGGTGATTTTGGCTTGGAAGACGATGAACGTCCTGGGCAGCCAAAAAAGTTTGATGATGAAGAACTGGAGGCATTACTCTTTGAAGATTGTTGCCAAACACAAAAAGAGCTCGCAAAACTTTTGGGTGTTACTCAAGCAGCCATTTCAAAACGTTTAAAAGCAGCTGGATATATTCAAAAGCAAGGAAATTGGGTTCCACATGAACTCAAGCCGAGAGACTTCGAAAGGCGGTTTTGCATGTCCGAAATGCTGCTGGAACGCCACAAAAGGAAGTCATTTTTGCATCGGATTCTTACTGTTGATGAAAAATGAATCCATTACGACAACCCCAAGCGCAAAAAATCATATTTGAAACCCGGCCAACCAGCCAAATCAACGGGAAAGCCGAATATCCATGGCGCGAAGGTAATGCTCTGTATTTGATGGGATCAGATGGATGTGCTGTATTATCAGCTGCAAAAACCGAGTTAAGCCATCAATTGACAACGCTACCGAACACAATTAATCCGTTTGAAGAGAGCAGTAGCCGTAAAACGCCCGGAATATGCGACCAGACACGAGGCAATAATTTTATATCATGACAACGCTCGGCCCTACGTTGCTATTCCGGTTAAGAACTATTTGGAAAACAGTGGCCGGGAAGTCTTACCCCACCCGTCTTATAACCAAGACCTTGCCCCTTCTGACTACCATTTTTTCCGGTCGATGCAAAACGCCCTCACTGAAATACGGTTCACATCAGAGCAAAATATCAAACAATCCACAAATTGCCAGAAAGATGGGAAAAAGTCATAGCTTCAGATGGGCAATACTTTGAAAAATACTATTGTACATGTTTTTTCTTAAATAAACGTTTAAATTTTGAAAAAAAAAAACCACACGAATTAAAATATACACCCAATACATTCGCAGTATTTAAAATATTCTCAATATTTTGAGGGTCCGCAGTTAGCATACATACGGCATCAAAACAGGATTCGCACTCTTCCGAGTCTTTCTTGCTAGTTTCTGTACACCCTACCCTATATGCTCCAGCATTTTCACAAATACCTGGATGTGGCTCACTGTAGGCGGCCTTCCTGTCCATAATTTGTATTGTACTTCTCCATTGATGCTAGTTCAAGCGCATCTATCTCTGATGTACTTTGCACATGCCACTGCTTCTGCCCAAAATAATAAAGGTTGGTTTGCTTGAAGTAATAGGAAACTACTCATTTCTACCAGCGTCCTGTTTATCCTTTCAGCTACGTCATTTTGTTGTGGGTTATATGGGACGGTCAGCTAACGTTGAATTCTATGTTGACGTTTAAACTTTTAATTGCAGTACTCTCCTTCGTTATCCGATTTGAAAGATATAATTTTTCTTCCAGGACAATTTTCAGAGTGTGATCTAAAATCTTTGAAAGAATTGAAAATTTCATTATTTTTCTTAACTATAAGATAATAAAGCTCACACCACATCGATGAAAGTAGCAAAATAACTACATCCTACATTTGAGTACCTTTGAATCGGACCACATATATTACTATTGAACAAATCCAATGGATGACTGCGGCAGCGAGTGCAAGCCGTTGGGAGTGGTTTCTTCGATTGTTTTCCTTGGATGCAAATATCACACCGAAATTCAGGATTTCCACCATCTCAATCAATGTTTTGACTAATTGTATTCAAACCCAAAACTGATTTATCATTTCTTTCGTAAACAAATGTTATTTCCAGACTTTCCTCGATGATCGGCATCGACGCTCTCTGCCATGTAATACAGATCATCTTTTTTCTTAGCAACGGCAACAACTTTGTGGATTTTTTAATCAATGCACGATTATTATCAAAAAACTACAGTGAAACCTTTTTAAATTAAATTTGGCCTCAGATCAGACTCATAAAGTGTGTTCTCAGCTCAGTTTTGAATAATCCCCGTAGTATATAGTCGAATTTCTCACTACACCGGGGCCTTTAATATCAGTTGTGCTATTTATAGGTCGAGGTTCCGTAGTATTAAAATCTCTGAACTTGTTTTTGTCACTGTACGTGTGGGAGGTTGTCCCACTATCCAGACACGATACACTATTCTTCAAAGACTGCTGACTTCTCTGTTGCTTTAAATCTGGTTCTACGTACTTCTGCTTTATAACAATTGCGATTGCACCGATAACATTTGAAATGAGTAGGAACTTTTTTTTTTATCTTCGTTTTCACTAAATTTATTTCTGTCTTCATGGAAGTATCTTTCATTTGGTTTCACCGACAAATTTCGTTTTGGTTTATATTTTTAATATCTTGTTCTTATGAGTAAGGCATCGTTTTGATCGCTGTCTTTGTTCATCCTGGCTTCTTACTCTTCTATGATTTTAATTTTTAACATTTCCGATCTCGGTAATTCATCTCTAGATTCAATAGCGATCCGGAAATTCTCGAATAATTCTGGTAGGCTGTAAAATAATAAAATTGACATCTAAGCAGACATGCAAATTAGACAAGCGGACGTGAATATCCGCATCCCCGCACATTTTATTAAAAAAGAGCTATTTCAACAGAGTTGCCTTTCTTGCTGGACCTTGTGATTGATATACTTTATGCAATATCATCTAAATATCATATGAAGTAACGCCTCCTCTTACCTCCTTTAACGCTGATGAACTAATTGACAATATTAATTCTGAACTCGCCTTTGATCGTCTGCCTTTATTAATTGCTGATTCTTCATGACAACTAGTAGGGTGAGTGAAAAGTAACCTACTTGACCACCAGAATGCGCCGCTACTGCAAAAAAGGTTATGGTGCCTTGAAGTCCGTTCATATTTAGGCAGACATGCTAAATTTCAGTGCGATACTGTCTTTAGTTTTGTTTTGACAGCTGATTGTATTTGACGTGTTTGGCATCATGTTGAGTATGGACAAAAACGATTTTCATTCTCTCATAAAACATTATTTTTTGAGAGGCAAAACGCGAAGGAAACAAAAGAAAAGTTTGATAATTATTATGGGGCTAATGCTCCGTCAGGTTACACCGTCAAATATTGGTTTCGGAAGTTTCGTGGTGGTAGCAACTTCACTACCGATCAAGTCCGCAACGGAAGGCCCTCCGATGCGGTTACAGAGGACAATATCATGAAATGGTGTTGTCTGACCGAAAAGTGAAGGTGCTCGAGCTAGCAGATACAATTTGCAATATTCTACATTTGAAAAAGTTATCCTGCCACTGGGTGCCGCACACACTCACGCGGGAGCACTTCGAAAGAGTGTTTGGACTTGCTGATGCGGAATCGGGCAGACCTTTGGCATCGATTAGTAACTGTTGAACACCAGAGAACAGAATGAGTGCCCGGCAATGGACTGAGTCCGGCACGAGTGTTCCGAAGCGGCCGAGAGGGGCTAGATTGGTCGAAAAGGTTATGGCGTCGGTTTTTTCGAAAAAGGAAAAACCATCAACAGCGGCCGAAATCGCTGCAAAACGGCTTCATATGAAGCGAAAAAAGAGTTTGTTTTTGCAAGACAATGCACCAGCGCACAAGAACATCGCAACCATGGCTAAAATCATTGACTTACGGCTCCATCGTATTCACCCGATTGGGCTCCCTCGGACTATTATCTCTTCCCAAACCTCATCTATATGGCTCATCAATAAAAAATTTAGTTCACGCGAGGAAATCATCGACGCCATATAGGAGTATTTTGCAGACCTTCCGGACGGGAGCAAGAAGTTGGAAATCGTTGGAATAAGTGTATCAAACTAAGAGAAGGCTATATTGTATAAAATAAGAAAACATTTAAAAAAATTTTTTTTTCATTTCCAAGAAGGTTACTTTTCACCCCACCTAGTAATCTTCACACTTTCTCCGAATTACGGAATTTAAAATTCTTTAATGATTAATTTGATTTTTGAGGATTTTACTTTTCTCTTGGAACAATAACCCTATTAGATAAAACGCAGTCTTTCACAGCCCCAACCAGAATAATAGGATTATGTGAAATAAGAAATAATGTAATAGAAAAATTAACTCATTCAATGGAATGAAAATTGTATAGTTGTTAGTTCAATAAATATAGAATAAGTAGGTTAATTTTTATTTCTAATTAGAATTACAGTCTTAGCACAAATAACGCTTACGGTATTACACTTTTAGAAGCGCATATGAGTATATGTCCTCTGTTCTATCAGCGTTATACCAGAATTCGTTAAAATTTGCTAAAGAATACATTACTTGCCTTTTTATTACAGAAGGGTGCAACAATAGAACAAAAATAAGATTGAATAATTTTTTTATGACGGCAAGTTAATGTGACTGTCCTGCAGACAATTGCTGCCAAACTCCCAAAGGACAAACAGTTTGTCCTGTTGAAAGTATAGTTCACATTCCTGCCCATGAATCTTTTTCGTCATTGTTTTCTATTTTCATTTCATCTCGTTTTTGGACAAACGCCTGCGCCTCGAAAAAATACGACCAGCTATCATTCTTCTCCTGTTATTCGTATAAAAGAAGAAAGGTCATATTTTGCAACTGCTTTGAAGGAATCACTTCAAATAAAGAAAACAAAAACAATAGGTATTAATAAAAAAAATAAATAAAACAAAATCAGTAAATGAATGAAAGAAATCTTTTCCACCAATTTCAATTCCAATATTCAATGTACGCTAGATATAAATACAATAGCTACACTCAAGCATATACACACGGTATGTACAAGTCATGTTTTCAGCTCAAGGACGTTTCTAATTTTCACATTGATATCAGGATTTTGAGACTTATTTTTGATGTTATGCAAATGGCCGGGGGAAAATGTGTAAACAATACACTTTTTCCCTTGCGAAATATGTTCATTTCATTTTTTGAGATGTTTAACTTTGAATTATTGATTAGGACGAGTGTTTTATAAAAGGAAAATATATGTACTTATGGATATATTCCTTGACATTTCGGTTATATAGTATATATATAATTTTTTTTTTTTTAAATGGTCTCTTATCACCAGACATTTTCAATTCGGTTACTTGATTTCTGGACAAGTACTGATACATAAGCCTGAAGGAAAATGACACAGATATTGTCAATACCATCCAATGGAATAAATTAAATGAAAAAGGTAGACCAAACATATAAAATATATATGCATAGACAGATGCTATACCATAAATTTCTTTAAGTGAAAAGACAATGTAAAGTATCAAAGCTTTTGCTTTTTTATTGAGACCATTTTCAAGATAGTAACTTTAAAGGAATCTTTTGTTAGTCGGGTCACATTCTTACCATGGTACCCCTGAGGACTAGAGCTAATTGATGGAAAAATTAAAAAAAAAATCCGTTGTAGACTTGAAACCATGTTCTTTTTCCATGCTGGATTTGTCAAAACGCGTTCTGATTTCAGTGCTTTTAAACGACTTTCAATAACTTAAAAATTGTGGTGTTAACAAATGAATAGTTCTATGATATCTCAGCTCATATCTTTTCTTTTCGACTGGGTTAATTAAGAAGCTTGTCGAAAAATTGGTCAATTTAAAAAGAGCTGACATATTAAAACTTTCCTACTCTTTTTTTTTTTTTTAATAAATATGTATTGAGAAAATAATCAGTGAATAAGTAAAATTATTCATTTTTACAATGTGCTTCTGGTACAGTAACTTCTATATGATACTTATAACTTTCAGAAAGCAACAGGCACTAAGATTCTTATGATCTTTTCATAAATATGCTAAACAATCTTCGCGTATCTCAGATTCTTATCTGAAGCCAATAAGTGATTCAATTTTACCTAATGTTCCACGCAAGGTACATTTTCAGAAGTTTTTCTTCGAACCAATTCTTATTCTGTCTACACTAAATATCTTGGAACCCACCACCAATTCACCTAGCTCTCTAACTGCTTCTATCAGCGTTAATATTATCAACGACCCTAAGACATTTTATTAATTCGTCAACTAATTACAAAAGAAAATCAGACGGTTATTCCACCTCTCTCTCGTTCGATAATATATCACCCACTGACAAACATGCAAACTTTTTTAAACAATCATTTGCAGACAACATCTTTGTACCTGACCCCATATATTCCAAATACCTTTCCAATTTCTCCATTGGCCCCTCTCTTTTTCAATCTTTTGATCCTATCCTCATCGAAGAAAAGTTACAAAATCTCAATGATGAATTTTTATCCGGGCCAGACCGGCTCCCGACAATATTTCTCAAAAAGTGTGCCTCCAATTTTTTGCACCTACTTTCCTATCTTTTTGATTTGTCCCTCATAAAAGGGGAATTCCCCCAAGTTTGGAAAACATTCTACATAACCCCGGTCCATAAAAATGGATCAAAGAATAAAGTAACTAACTACCGTCGCATTTCTAAGCTTTCTCACATACTTCAAATGTTCAAAAGATTTTCAAATAAAGTTCTAAGCTTTCAGTTCAAGTCACTTATATCATTCAGTCAGCATGGATTTCTGAAAGGTAAATGAGTAACTACAAACTTAGTTGAATTCTTATCCTTTGTACTTTCAGCACTAGAAAGTGACAACGAAATTAATGTTATTGCTACAAATTTTGCTAACGCCTTAGATAAAATATCATATCAATTGATCCTTTTCAAATTGTGGTCCCTCAGTTTTTGAGCCCATATTATTAAAATGCATATCTTCTTATCTGGAGAATTACAATTATATTATAGCGTTCGTTTTAGATCAGCCATCTCAACCACGTTTTTAGGCACTTCTGGTGATCTCCTCTTCTTCATTTTAACTATAGACGATCTTGAGAGGATTCTACCCCCTATCCATTTACGCCGAAACACTTAGTTCTCCAACTATTTCTTTATCCCAAGACTCTATTCCACTTCAGGAAGATCTCGATAAGTTTACCACATGGTGTCAAAAATCTCTGCTAAATGTCTTCAAATGTCAATCTATGACTTTGTTACGTAAGTCCAATAAATATCCTCCTATACTTTATTCTCTGCATGGGCAACCTGTACCCTAGGTTCAATTCCTTAGCGGACTTGGGGTATTATACGATAGAGTTAAACTTCAGTTCGCATATTAATGAGATTATCGTTAACGCCAACTTATTACTTGGCTTTATCAAACGATGGTTTAAAGAATTTTAAAACTCTTATATGAAAAGGTAACTTTACATTACCTTGTCTTACCCCTTCTCGAATATGCCAGCCAAGTATGTTCCCTCTTTCGAGAAATGAATGTTCGGTTCCTCGATTTGCCCTTCGAGGACTACCCTGTGATGACCCCTTTCTATTACCGTGACCGCCTCTTCTTAACCTGAAAAACCCTTGAAACCCTTGAAAAATGCAGAGATATCACTGACATACTCTTCATTCTTCGACTCTCTCTGGTTCTGTGGATTACGCTTCTCCTTACATTTCATCCTATCATCCTAGCGGGATAAAATCGATATCACTCTCCTGCATAATAAAATAATACCTGTACTAAGACGTGTCTCCAGTAAAGCTTGGACTAGTACATTTTCAACCCTAGTCCATCTTTCAGACAAAATCCTGTCTTCTTCGTCCCTTTGATCATTAATGACCTTTATTATCGAGGTTTCGGTAACAGTACTAAAGGATTGATTTTTAGTTTTTTGTTATCTTTGAACCCTTGCATTTTCTTAGAAGCTGTACTGAGGCCTGATCCAAAACCTTATTTTTCTTTTTTATAAGTTCTATGTGGTATGTTCCATAGTTCTATACTGGTGCCACAAGTATCGGATAAATGATGGTCAAATCATCAGCAACAACATCAAGATCATCTTCAATGGCGGCTTACCCACTGCCAGATAAATCAACAATAACTACACCAGCCAATTCAAGAATCGGTTATACCTCAACAGCAACAGTGTGAAACCCGTCATAACAATAGAGTGATTTCATTAGAGGCAGTTTACAGCCTCTTAGATATGAGAATTCTCAAGCTCTCTTTTTGACAAGAGAGAAGTAAATTTTTTGAAACAGGAAAGTAGGAAAAAATGTGTTGAAATAGTGGGTGCACCCAATGTTAACAACAGCAACCCATTAAGCTATGCTCTGCAAGCTTCTTCCAAGGGTGTATGCGCAGAAGTATCTGTTGCTGGAATTGACAATTCTTATGTGAACAATTTTTAAGAAGGTCAATATTTCGCCTAGTAGTATTTTAGTGGTTAAATTTGTTTCAAAATTAAAGGAAAAAAATTATTTTTGCAGAACAAATTCAGCATGAAAAATAATTTAAATTCTAAGATTTTTAACTGTGAAAAAAATCAGTAAAATTTACATAAATGAATCTCTAAGTAGTGGGACAAGATTTCTTTTGAAAGCTGCTCAGAAAGCCAGTAAAGGGAAAATGTTCAAGTATGTTTGGATTAGAAACGGGGTTAGAACGGGGTACTCATGCGCAAGAGGAATAACGACAAGTACATCGTTATTAATTCGGAGATCTAGAAGTAAATATTCTAAATATTCCCTCTGTCAACTGTGTGGATGTTGACTTCCATGATCTCGTTTCTAACCAGAAATACTTGAAAAATTTTCTCATTATATATCAAAAAACCTTTGATAATCTTCTTGTGCATTTAAATTCGTATGAACTTATATCTTGCAGCAATAACGGGTATTCCGCTGGTGGTGTTTTAGCTTTTATAAAAATTGATATTAGTGTTGAAGGCTTTCGTTATAATTTGCGTAGCTGTAAATGACAAAAAGTTAACTTATTTCTGTGTTTATAGATTTAATGAGCCAGCTATTGCAAATAAATGTTTTTTATTGGGTGACATTTCAGACTCTACTAGCACTTGCCTAGTCCATATCATGGTTCGTTTTCTTAACACACAGAAATACCAATTTTGCAGCTCTGTAATTGATTGGCAGTTAACTGATCTTTGTTTAACGTGTTTGAGCTTCGCATATGTTTCTGATACTACGTCTAAAAACTTACCTTCCAATTTTACCTACGTTACAACTGATTATGTATTCCTCAATAATTTACTTCGTTTTGATTGCTCGGGATATAATTTTGAATTGTAATGATCCTTCCAGTCAAGTAATGTCAAGTAATGTTTGAGATTAAGGGATCCAAATTGAAAAAAATTAAGCTTCGGATTAAAAAATTATACATATATAAGAACAAACTTTATAAAAAAAAGAAGAAGAACCTTTGTAAAGTTTGTATCACTTTTGCTTACAAATAATTATGCAAAAAAATTTCACAGGATGTTTCGCTGTGTAAAAACAAATTTTACATAAATAAGTTTCATGAAATTAAAGGTGACTCGAAAAGAGAATGGAAACTGGTTAATGAAATACTTAATAAATCAACCCAAACTTTAGTTACTAGTACCTCGATGTTGGCTGATAAATTCAATGACCACTAAAGTGGTGTCAGATAGTTATGCTGATCTTCTTGAATGCAAATCTTTATCTTAGGATATATTATCCTCACAAAGCATCTTTTTTGAACCTATAACATCTTTCGAACTATTCAAAATTATTTTCTCTCTTAAAAATTCGAATTCAGCTACAAATTATATGTAGTCTATCCAACAATTTTGTTAAAAAAATAGCTTTTAATATTTGTGATATCTTATGCCTTATTTTTAATAATAGCAATGGTATTTTCCCAGACGATTAAAACACGCCGAAGTATTGCCTCTGCTTAAGAGGGGTGATAAAACATTAATTAATAGCTATAGACCGATGTCCTTACTCTCTGTATTTTTGAAGATTTTTGAGAAAGCGGTTAAAAACAAAATGGTCAAGTTTTTAGATAAAACCGATTTTTTTTTTTTTTTAATGTCAATTTGGGTTTCATTCTAGTTTTTCAACTGAAGGTGCCCAATTGAATTTCTGCACTATGTATACAATCGCATCAATAGCAGAAAGTTAACTGCAGCTCTTATAATCGACATAACAAAACCATTTGATACCGTAGTTTGATAAGTGGTTCCGTTCCTACCTATCTGGTAGAGGACAGAGAGTTATAATTAATGGACAATTCAGCTCAAGAAGCATCACTTTGGGAGTTCTTCAAGGTTCTATGTTTAGTCCCATGCTTTTTTTAATATTTATAAACTCGTTTTTTTTTACAAAAATGCCGCAGCAAAGTTAAAGCATTCGCTGATGACATGGCATGTGCTTTTCGCAGTGATTCTGCTTTGGATCTTTCTGCAGATATTAACCGTGACCTGGAAAAAATTTTTTTTATTTTAATTTTTTTGATTTGAAATGATTAATTAAAATTGAAAAGAGGGCTAAGTTTTATTATTTCAAAGACATATGACACTTACAAGGCGGTTTAATGAGGGCAAACAGCTCAAAGAAAGCGTATCAAGTAAAAACAAATAAAAATAAATACTTGTGTTTTAATTTTTAATTTTTATTGACATATAAAGAAACATATTTTGCATGATGAGTTTTCTTTTTCAAATCATAAAAAAATTCAATGTTCTAAAAAAAATTAACATAATTGATAAATGGTAAATTATTAGATACATCTAGTCAGACCAATCGGAGTTTTCACTGTCTATATTACTACGTATTCGCAATAATGATTCCATATTTTATGGTAATGTTAGGTATTGTTTGAGGTCATCATAGTCTTCCCTTAATCTTTTTTTCGAAATTGTATTCCTATATTCAGAAATTACAGGATCAGATCTAAGTAGTAACACGTTCATAAAGTCTTCGTTTGTATATTTTCGTGAGGATTTCCTAGTGTGAGCTAGACGCTTTCGAATCTCTTTATGACTTGCTTCTAAAGCTTCTGCTGAGAGCTGACCAATAAACATTTCAAAAAATGAAATAAAATCTGCTCCGTGATTTAAGAGCTTGTGAACACTGCTTGGCATATAATACCAACTAAAAAGTTCCAGGTATAGCTCTTTCGTTTCGCTGAGCAATCACAAAATTTCGTCAGATTTATATTTTTTCTACAAGCTACGACCCTTAAAATAACAGAAAACTTTTGTATTATCCGTTCATCAACCCCAGTTATTTCTGCAGTTATATTTGGCATAGCAAAAAAATTTGCAGTGTTTTTTCATCGTTAGTTGATCCGAATCCTGGCTATGGTTTGTCCACAATAAGGCCCATCCTAGTTTTAAAAGAGTTTTGAACTTCTTTTTTTCTATTTGTAAACGTTATTTTGTTCTCCGATTGACGCACTTGCCAAGTTTTAAAAGGAAGCCTATAGGAAATATGTAACAAACATTCAAAGCATCTTATCGAAGAATGTAGGGTGGATAAACCAAAACGGGTGTTTTCTTCATTCGGGAGATTTTCATTGCTACAAACTATGATTGATGGGAGTCATCAATCATCGTTAATAACAATTTGAAAGTAATTTTAATACCAAAACCATTTGTCGTATACAATGGTTAAAGAGTTGACCAATAACTTCATTCATTTTGGCTTCTTCATCTCGTACAAGTCTTGCATTTTCTTTCATATATAAAAAACTAATTGGCCTGCAGTACATAGTTGAAGAAGAACGAGGATTTTTTCACAGCTCAAATACCAGTACTATCCTCGACCAATTTAAGGGGACAAAACACAATTAATTTGCTTTCTGAATCAGCAAACAGTTGTTTGTACTGACTATGCCCGGCACTGCCGTCAAAGCCCCACTTAAATACTAGCAGTTGTGTTTTGATCTATATGAGCAATTTCAGCTATACTTTCTTCTGTCCTACTCAGCAATTCTTGGAGATCAACCGATGCCGTTGTTTTTGTTGCCTCTCTATTAATAGGAAGCATTTGGGTTTTAAGTTTTTTTATTTTATATAAGCTCTGAAAGCAATCTTTGTGCAAAGCATTAACAACTGTTCTTAGTGAGTTCGCCTTCTTTCTGATGGTAGCTAAGGCTTCCTGGGTTAATAAAAATGATCTGCTTCCGACAGTTGATGCCACTGCACCAGATAAGTAACCAGTTAGTTTTGCTGCGTATTTTAACTCCTCACTTGTTTTTGAGATTAATAGATCCTCTACTCTGCGCTTTTTGGTTTTGTTGGAAGCTTCTTCATATGGCTTTTGGGGTCATCCGCGACTAGTTCCCGGAAGATCAAAAAAGGTGGTTTTTTTCGTTATATTTATGATATTCTGAAGAAGTATAAACTCTCTTTTTAACCACACATCGTGACGCTTAACAAACATAACGCGGTTTCGGAAACATTGTTTCCATCGCCTGGCAATACTGCAGCCACATCCTCTAATTTTTTGGGTCAAATCACTTTTAATCCTCTTTGAGCAATTGTTTATTCTTAGTAAACTCAAAACATAATCCTTTAATTCCTCAATCTTTGAACCTTTTATAATCGAAACCCATTTTTCAAAAATTTGTTCGTTTTTTATCATTGAAATTAGTCCTGCAAAAAGTCGAATTTTTTCAAGGTTAGCAATTTTAAGCAAAAAACTTTTTACTTTTGTACAGCATAAGAATGGAGAAAGTTAATGAGATAAAAGATTTTGCTACAGCTAGCTACGTTCTAATTCAAATTTACACTTTAGCTTAAAAATGAATTTTACTCCAAAATAATTAAAAAAGTACACATACCAGCCTGAGAGGTATCCATAATTATAATTTTACAATATTACAATTATAATTATACAATAGTTAAAAAAAAATTGATAAAACTTTTGGAATTTTTCACACAGGCTAAATAGCCACACCGCGAAAACTGATTGCAAACCAGAACTAAAGCTAAAATTGCCCTACCTTTTGACAGAAATGCCGCTACTCCACAAAAACAAAAGTGTAAATAATACAAAAATAGGAATTTGCTGCAATTAGATATATGCGAATTGATTTGCGCAGCATTACATCTCTTTATAGCACATTCGATTTTTTGATTTTTGTCCACTAGTCAACGCACTCTGCATTGGTTCAAAATACGTAAAATGGTAATAAGTCACAAAATTGACTATGGATCATTGACTTTTCATTGTGGAAGTTGTAAAAAATATAATCACAGAAAAATAATTTGTAATTTGGAAGTGAATCTACAAAAATATTTTGAGTCACGATCATGTTCCGATAAGTGTTTTATTATTGAGTGTGTCAAGACATTCGAGTACCTTGGAGTTCTGCTTGATTGGAAGATGGGCTGGTCTGCTTATACGGATGCACTTAAGAAATATCTTATGGCTGCCACAAGACAAATATACTATTTAAAAAGTTATTGCTCAAAAGAACTTCTTAACTGTATTTATTATAGTTTGGTGCACTCTAAACTTGAATATGGCATAGTTTCATTTGGTGGAAATTGCAACAATAAAATAAATCTCAAAATAAAATTTCTCAAAAAAACATTATTCGTCTTATTTGTAAAAAAAAGAAAGTTTAATACTATTCAGAAGTATCAAAGTTCTACCTCTGAAACATCTTTATTTTTTCCAGATCTGGTTATCTATTGACCCGGTGCTCTTCTAGCTATAACGTTCGAGTTAACAATTAACATCTTGCCATAGTACGACATAAAACTTGCAATTTTTTTTAAATTCTTATACGTCAATTCTTATACGTCATTTTTCTTTATTTTTGGCTCTTAATTTTATAGCAAATCTTGTCGTGACTTATCCTCACTACTTTTAAAACTTATTGTATTGTTACAATATATTAATGTTATTCTAGCTGCTTTCGCCTCTAGTTCCTTCTTAACTATGGACTGCAATTTCTTTATTAATACATTGTTTCAATTTTTGTTATATCCTACTTAATAACGATTATTATGTATCTGTGCAATTGTATTTGTAAAGAAAATAAAATTGAATTGAATTGAAAATTTGCACAGATACCATTACATGGAACTGCACTTCCACTTTGTCATGCTTATTTTCGTACATTAATTTTTTTAATAATTCGTAATGTTAATTTGTGAGCTGGCATCGTCTTGTTTTTCAGACATCTTGTACCATAGCAATGTTTTCCATGAGAGATAATAGCAGTGATACTATAGATACAATCGGTTGTATGGCAATTATCGCAATATTATGCAGTCATATCATGACATTCACGACATAAGACTTAAGCTAAAAGACAATGTTGATCACCGAGCAACTTACAAATAAAAGAGTTCACGAAAGAGCTTGATCATTCATTTCAGTTGATCAACCCTAACGCAGAGAAAAGGTTAAGTACAAAATCCTAATGAATCATTTTTTAATTTTTTTTAAATTAACTGATCCTTTAGTTATGGAGGCACTGCGATCTAACAAATATTTCGGACCATAAAATAAGTATTACAAACCCAAGAGAGGCTTGACTCCTTTGATGAAAATGAGATTTTGAGAATATCTCCAGTGATTCACATTTCTCTGAGGAAGTGTCGTCTCCTTAAAGGACTTAGAGCCATGCATTCATATAAAATGTGCTCCGTAGGTTTCGTCGTCTTCCATTCAAAGACGATATTAAGTTTCCTGAACAAGATCTATTTTATGTAGGCGATATTGAAGGTGGCAATGTCCGGTTAGATATCCAACCAATCTTTTGATATCCATCCTTTATGAATAAGGAAACACTTTACTCCCTGAATGGCATGTACTTCCGCTTAAAATAACCTGCGACCCTATCTGCATTCTGCCGGTGAAGTAGAGGCATGCAAGTTTACCATTTTTTCCACCATACTAGTGGTGAGTAAGTGATGATGTGTCGTATCAGCATTGTATACTATATATCAAATGGGTGACCATACATACGACGGCAAGACGACGACGTTTTTTAAACTTATTTTATTATTAATGTGTGAATTACTTCATTACTTCAGTAGAGTTCACAATTACTGTACCACTAAATAAGATCTGTTCAAGACTCAGATTTCTTTTCTAGGTGAAGAGAAAAAGTACAACTAAACTGTGATTGATTGAGAGATTTTCCCCAACACACTATCTTTACAGCAGTCTGATCTAGCAAACGTGTTTAAGGTATTTCCCCTTCAGAATTATGACTTAGTCGTCGGCATATCCTATTGTTTAATAACCCAGATTACTAAGTTTTGCTTTGATGGCTGAGACAGAAATGTTATGGTTTACGAGCATCACTCCAACCCAACAATTATTGGTTATTGGTATCAATTATCCAAAGAAGATATTGGGGTCACTCTGAATAACAAACTTCTATAGCGTCCAAGGCGCTTGTCAGCTAACTGGCAATACAAAAAAACTATTGGCAAAACATAGGCTGTGTTGCCGAGAAGAGTCCTTTGAATATGCACGCCAAATTTATCCTATACTGGCTGTTGGAACAAGCTCTCAAAAAAATACGTCACTGCTGCTTTTACCAGACTCCAAAAATCGATCTGTCTCGGCTGCATTGGAGCTTTCTCTAGCATATCTGACTCTGCTCTAGACACAATGGTAAATTCCTCTCCCCTTATGTCATGGGCTGCAGTCTCAAAGTTGTCTTTGGTACAACATGTACTAGAACTTTTATGACTTTACTGACTGCTTTTGATTTCGGCGTTATAGACATGCTGTCTGGTGGCACCAGAGGTTGTACCGATAAGCATTCATAGCGAAACGGGTGTTACATTTGAAGCCTTGAAGGAGTGGAATGCTACTTTCGATCTTTGTGGAGCACAGGTGGTGGAATTAGCGATAGAAGAAATTAAAACAAGAAACATTACGTCGGTATTCGAGAGTATCAGAGTGATATGAGCATCATCCATAAGGTTTATAGCAAAACTTTGAATAGCAGATGCAGAGAAGTTTAAAAAGCACCTGACCAGATGTGAGCATTGTAACATACTCCTATTTTGTGCGAATGAATGCCTTTTATGTTGAAGCCAAACCACAGGAGGTGAAATATTTCTTACATCGCCTGAGGAAGCCTGGACATTTCACATGATTTTTGGTGACATCAAATACGTGGTCACTCCAACGTAGATTGGAATATCAGGAATGGAAAGATGCAAGTGTCATTCAAGATGGCACTTGGTTGAGCGTTTACATTTCGCTTTAATGACAGTAGATAGCATTGTGTTTTGGAAGCATTAAATTCAAGTCTGCTGGTGGTTTCCCATTTTATGATGCTGTTTTTATGGAAATTTGTTAAGATTAGCATACGGAGCCTTTCCCATATAACAGTCCGGAAAAGAATAAGAAAATCATGGAGTACTCTCCTAATCAAAGGAACTTGTAAGATTAGAAGTAGCAGACAGGAGATAATTGATTAAGATCAGAAAGAGTATCGGGGACACAAAGGAACCATAAGGCTTTGTGAATATCGGTCTTCAAACCATCTAAGACAACTTGAATTGAACGTTCCGAAAGGTAATTTATAATCCACTGTCTTTCCTAAAATGTCTCATTTTCAACAAAAGAGCCTTATCCCAAACCCTGTCAAATACCATAAAAATATCAAGTGCCACTAACTCCCTTTCGCCAGATTGATATTTGATTCAATAAAATTGATATTAATATGCCGTCAAATCACGTGTGGAGCTGTTGCTATAGAAACGGCATATTTCAGGATTTGACGGCTTAACAGCGTTGTCATGACCCTGGCTATTTGAAGTGACAGATAGGACAAATGATTTTTCCATCTGCTTGCAGAGAGTCTTAAGGAGAAAAAGCTTACGGAGTGGTTTAGCCAGCGAGGAAGAAAAGATATACCTTCTGGACGGACAATGCTCAATCTGGAAGCATTGAGCTTGGCCACAAAGTGCGCAGTAAATACGTTGGACTTGTCCACAGAGCTGACAGCTGCAATGTCATTATAAATATGCGTTGGTATGGATGACGAGGCGGAATTTTAATATTTTTTTCTTAAGGTTTTGGTGAGTCCTCTCACGATTTCTAAACTAGTTTAAGAAATACTTCATTGAACACAGTCGGGTCCAGGTGACCTGATGAGGTCAGATTTTAAGGACCCCAACATACGTTTGGTCTAACTGCATCCTCGACTAGGATCTCCATTGACAATTAAATTTCATATGAATTTAACTGCATATGGCAGTTAAGGTTGCTGGAAGGCTAAAGGGATGCCTCATGATTTTTCTGAAATATCAGCGTCTTTCCTGCTGTCTCTTTGTAAAAAATCACTTTGAAATGCTTACCGGCATTAAATGTGACATATGTGACACAATATCCAGTGGATACTCCTACACTCGAATCAAGCTGCAGGTACTCGACGCTGATATGGTGGATGATGGTACTATATGCATTTAAATGAACGGGCGAATAATTTCAGAAAATGGAATATATAAGGAGCACAATAAACTAGTTCCGTGTCTAAGCGCTTTTTTAACGCTTTTTATGGCGGTTCTTGTCCCATGGCAAAGAGTTTAATTCCAGAAAGAATATCAGAGCAAAATTCCATATGCACTACAAATTCAGATCATGTAAAGAGTTTAAATCTGAAGATGAGCCATATCAATAATATTATTACTCATACCCCTTTTATATTATGCAGATTCCTCTGAAGCTCTATGTCAAATTGTAGTACAACGACATTGCCGCCTTAAAAATAGCACTACTTCTAGGTTCTAATTTAACTTAGAGCCCGGCCATTAAATATTTTCAAAACTAAAAGATGAGGGATTAAATTTAATTACGTTATTTAATATAAAAAAAGGAAACGGAAACAAGAAACAAGAAACAATAACCCTAACATATACATACGAGTATATACAAAACCATATTTTTAAAACTTCATTAAAAAAAGGGAGAATTTAAGGGGAAATATGTTAATGGATGGACGAAAATAATGATCTTCTCCCAATACACAAGGAGTAAGTTTCCTCCAAAATTCTACTTCAAAAAAAAAAAGTAGCAAAAACAAAAAAAAAATAACAAAAAAAAAAAACAGTCGATTAGAAGTTGTATAATTTAATCAAATTACTTTCATCGGCTCTATCAACTTTCGGAAGCATCATCTACTTAAATCTCATTTCTTTAGTATCAATTACTAAATCTTGGTAACCACCCTTAAGTGTTTTAGAATAACTCTGGGAAATCTCAAGGGCTCTAGATACTGACCGAATGAAAAACGAAGGAAAAACTTAATGAAAAGCTTAAAAGTGAACGCAATTAAAATGGTAATTTCATTACACGTCCGTATCCGTAGCTCTATTATATTGGCATATAGTACTGAATGTATAATACAATAAGATCCGTAGCGTTTTACATATTCTACTTATTGCTTTGAAATTGACGTTTTCATATCCAACGAGGGCAGCATGTTCCAATCTACTTATAGCGTATAGATTCCCAAGTGCGCCTAGTTGAACTCAAGCTGGAGCTGCCACGAAAAGGATTAGGGAAATTTATTTCCATCAAGTTTTGCTCGCAAGGCAATAATTGTCTCGAATAGCATTCTAAAAAGTTATAATTGCTTTATTTGTCTTGTGCTCGTAGCAGTCATCATTGTGTAATTGGCCTCTATTTATCATATAACCCCTTCCCTATCCCCAAAAGTAAGCAGCACCCATCAGTGATTAAATTTGTTTACTGTTTGTTTTATTTCGGGTCAGTTTCTGAGATATTACGTATCATTAAAACTTACTTCCATTGTCTGTTGGGTGGTACGAGTATTGTACTAGTATCTTTGTATATTTTGATCCTTGCTCCGTCTCTGGTAGGTTATTTTTAAGAAAAATGATACTTTGTTGGAAGAAGAATTTCAAACCTGTCTTACTTCAATAGTCCAAAGTCAACAGACTTAAGGTACACACATATATCTACCTACTCGCACATCTGTGCACAACCCAATTTTACGCCTGCCTTATTTTAAAACCAATTTTCCACAAACTTATCAAAATACTAAAAGTGTCAACTTTAATTATGGCTGTTAATGGATAATAGAGGGCCCTGAGGAACATAGAGTAACCAAGACCGGAACAGGTGGTGGATACTATAGTATGATACGAGAACACTCGAACTTGTTGAAGTAAAAGTTTTTCTTTGCGATGAAGCACACTAACACGTGGATATGTTTAATAGCACTCTAAGTGGTTTTTTCATTGGGGGTTTCTCGACAGATATACATATGTACATACATACTTCTGGCACTTCAAAGTGTATCTTTAAGAAATTTCGTGCAAAGTGAAAAAGTTTTAAGTTTTTGATTTGTCTTATTTTCTTTTCAACATGAATATTTTAACAAGCAGTAATGCCACCAAGAAGTTCGTGCATATTCCTATTGCATGAGAACTTCATCATGCTTACCAAGTCTTAAGCAATTAGTTTCAAATTCTTCGAAGTGAAAGCTTGTTAAAGAAGATGGGACATTCTTAACTGTTGAAACTTTCCGGGGAAGTTTTTTACAACTCTGCAAATTATTGTTACTACTTTTTGACATTCCTGTCTTAAATTTTGTTTTGATAATCCTACGGATGGTATTCATACTTTGAAAATTTATGAAGTCGACATTTTGGTTGAGTATGGTAATTTGTGGAAGAATTCGAAAAAGGACAATGCTCTCTTGGAATTGTTGTTTTGCAGCCTATTGTGAAAGTTTTAACCACAAAATATGAACAGACCTATGGGTAGGGAATAAGTAAAAATAAGGATGAATTCCCAGTTGGACATCTTTTTTCGTCGTCCCTTCAGAGAACTTTCTCTGGTGTTCAGTTTTTATGTTTATCCACTCAACATGTTTAATTCCCCAGTGTCAATGGATTTGAACCCTTTTAACTGGATTGCTGTTGCCCTTGTAAGCCTTCTTTTTATAGCGCTTTAATTTACATTATGGCTTCAATACATGAGCTTCTAGGACTAGCACGTTTTAAAGTACAGCAATACCAAGTTGGCCTATGTCTTTGTGTACCGTGTTACTTCTCTAAAATGGACTCCAAGGCTATGTTTATATACGGAGTTTGGTAATTATGTGCTTATGATATACTAGACATGAAACGATGTATGCAACTATGACCGGACCTATGGCACAATGTTTACCAAAATCTGTGCTTTGCTGTTGGCAAAACTGATGTTCATTATTTGCTACTTTACTAGTTAAGACCTAGTTTCGTAATGAAGTCTACGTAGACGAAATTCCTTATACGAGTAATGCAATGAAACCTGTATGTAATATGTCGTTTTAGTTCCAAACATATTCTTTTAATACTTTCGTAGAACTTGGGAATCTTAGTTTTGAAGTTGCATATCTAAATCAACTTCACTGTGCCTGCCTTGTGCGCTTCTTTCTTTGCACAACTCTCACTGCACTTTTCTTGTAAACATTTTTCTCCTTTTCCCCCTTTGTTATTCAGTGCTTTTTTTCAGAGACTGTTTTGGCTGACGAAAATTTGAGAAAAACGTTTCCTGTGATTGTAGGAATTCTGTTGGAATCATGTACGATAAAGTACGACATACTTGGGTGAAGTTTTGTTGATCTGGACTAAGTAGGACTCTTTCGGGAATTCTGGGTCTGCAATAACATTAATTGACGATGATGATGATGCTATGCTGTTTCATAGACATAAAGCTGACGGAGGCTAAAGTGGTAGCATATTGGCCTCTAAATTGGATGGTTCTACGTTTGATTGCCGATCGGCATCGAAAGATATTCTACTATTATCTTAAGTAAAACTTTATTTGTAAGTGTTGAATGTCACAAAGGATATAAATTGGATAGTTCTACGTTTGATTGCCGATCGGTCTCGAAAGATATTCTACTATTATCTTAAGTAAAACTTTATTTGTAAGTGTTGAATGTCACAAAGGAGACAAAATATTCAACATTCAACATATGCTTAGGCGTTTTAGGTGCATTCGAAGAAGACTGTCTAATTCTTTTATAAAAAATGTGGTTATTGAGGAAAATATTTAGAAGCCTAATGTTTAAGCGTCTAAAAAGTACAGGAAATAAAAAAAAATATCCTATAAACCTATCTGCTGTCTTACATTATTGGCTTATCTAATGCGGTACCTAGTTGACATTAAAAAACATGGTGTCGGAAAAGAAAAGGACTGAAACCTAGCATATCATCAAATATGCAAATGGTGTCAAATGGAATATCAGCTACTGGCCTGGCTCAGCTTGTTTTTAAAATAGAAAACCTTGAAGTGGATTGCTCAAACCAGATCAATCATTTCAAAATATTCACACGAGCTTCCAAATACGCGCTTAAACTTAATACAAAAATATTGTAGTAACTTATCTATAACACAAAGGCTGAAAAGTCAGCGCCGTTTTATAGTAAAACACAAAATTTTTGCAAAATTCAACTTTATTTATCAATATAGTTGCCTTCGAGGGCGATACACTGATTGAAACGATTTTTCAATCTTTCGATACCAGTTTTGTAGTACGATTTCGGTTTAGCATCAAAATAGGCCTCTGTTTCGGCGATTACTTCTTCATCGGTCTTAAATCTCTTTCCCGCGAGCATTCTTTTGAGGTCTGCGAACAGGAAATAGTCGCTAGGGGCCAAATCTGGGGAAGACGGTGGGTGGAGAGGCAGTTCGTAGCCGAATTTATTCAATTTTACCATCGTTTTCATCGATGCGCATTCTTTTTCTTCAAATGCGGCCGTTTTTCTGCGATTTCGTCCTTCAAACGCTCCAACAACGCAATGTAATAGTCGCTGTTGATAGTCTGCCCCTTTTGGAGATAGTCGATGAAAATTATTTCATGTGTATCCCAAAATACGGATGCCATAACCTTGCCAGCCGACTGTTGAGTTTGGACGAGGTTCGTCGCCTGCTCGCCACTCAGCTAACTGCCGACTTGACTCTGGTGTGAAGTGATGGAGCCAAGTTTCATCCATTGTCACATACCGATGCAAAAATTCGGCTTTATTGCGGTTGAACAGCTTTAAACACTCCTTTGAATCATCAACACGTTATTTTTGGTCGACTGTGAGCAAACGCGGCACCCACTTTGAACAGAGCTTTCGCATATCCAACACACTCTTTTGATATCTTTAGAGCCTCAGCTATCTCGATCAACTTCACTTTACGGTCATTCGTAATCATTTTGTGGAATTTTTTGATGTTTTCATCTGAAACAGCTTCTTCTGGACGTCCATTGCGTGCACCAATTTCAGTGCTTGTATGACAACTTTGAAATTTTTGAATCCACTTGCGAATGGTTCGTTCGGCTGGTGCAGAGTCCGGGTAACACTTATCAAGCCATTTCTTTGCATCGGCTGCATTTTTTCTCATCAAAAAGCAATGATAAATCAACACACGAAATTGCTTTGAATCCATTTTTTTTTTTCACAATAACAAAAGTTGCTTCACTCCGACAGCTGTCTACACGTATCTTTTGAAGGTAGGTACTAACTGAATGGATTTAATTCAAGTGGTGCCTTCTCTTAGAAACGGCACGGAGCCCACGATTATAAGGAGTACGAGTAGATGGGAGAAGAAAGGAATACAAAATAAAAGTAATTTTAGGTTAAGAGAAAGTAAGACATTATTGTTTATCCGAATTGGTTTTGGTTGGCAATAGATTTAGTGTGAAATGATAAAGAATTCCAATGTTGAATTGAGTAGAGAAAGAATAGACGGGATGAGTTTAGGTAACGAAAGTGGGGTGTTCTCCTAGAACGAGTATCAGTTTACAATACAAATATAGTAAGATTGCGTTTTACTGATAATTATTTGTGTAAAACATGCACTTTCTGGCCTTAAGGTACTACCAAGTAAACTCCTATGACACTACAGAATGTCGTTACATGGTTAAAAATACGTATACCATATATGTAACACACCGTATCATTGTAGGCCACCAGCAACTTCTATTGGGACAATAAATACAGGCTGCGGTAGACACTGTAAGCATAAGTAATAAGTGGTTTAACAATCATAATTTGACGAGGGATGAAGTCTGCGTTTAACCACAATTTACGAAGGCTTTCGTAGACACGAAAAAACAATTTGATGTCAGAGCAACAAATGTCAGGTAAAGACCGGATATCAATTTTTTTTGTATATATATAGGCAGTATTTGTGACTTTTTTGGCTTCAATTAAAGACCATTATCCCTGGCCCAACTGATTACATTATCAACCTCCTCATTAATTTTGATTTCCTTTTAAAATTAACTTGCGCTCGAGGTGTTATTTGTACCATTGTACATAGTGCAGGTGAAAAAAATTTAGGGAGGACGAAAAGTGATGTACCGATGTTCATTGTTTTTAAATATTTGCAAATTAAAACGAATAGGAAATAGAGAGCTTTGCAAGGTATTCCATAAGCTAAATGTACGACTTAAAAACTTGAAAGAATCACGATACTCTTGAGTACATCCGAAAATGTTCGTGATGGTACACTGAAGGGCATTCAGAGCGAGAGTGGTGTTATTCTTAAAAATTTGAAGAGGCGAAATGCTACTGGTAATTTCGGTATAGCACTGGTGGTGAAAATAGCGAGGCATGTCGATTAAATGTGCAATATGGGCGTTATCTATTAGTTTTAGATGTGCGTTTCTGATAATGTAATGTCCTCTTTCATCCAATCTGGTCGAATCAGGCAGTTTGATCGTCAAAGGTGAGTTGGTACCAATTCATTTTGAAAGAGATAAAGCTTTTCCAAGTGTCAAATAAGTTTGAACTATATGGTATACCTTATGAATGATAAAAAGTCGTGAGAATCTTTAGCTTATCCCGCTAGTAACTTTTCCAAGTGGGTGGCGTTTATAAAAGCTCGTTACGTAAAAGTTCTTCTAATTGATTACGGATCATGCATGAGGCAATTCCTGGATGATCAGCATCAAAATTCTGATTTTTTATCATAATATAACTTCATAAAAACAGTCTGTAAAAAAATTAAGAAAATTAATTTTAAAATTAAAATTAAAAGTAACTTGCACGTTGTCTACTGTTCGCAACACACCTTAAAAAGGGCGTTGAACAAAAACTAATAAATCCCACACAAAAATACAAAATATCATGTCTTTGCACATATAAACTCATATTTAGTTCATAAATTTAAAAAAAAACATATAAAAGTTATTATATACGTCTTCTTGGAACTTCAGTCAGCCAAAAATTCACAAAATTCAACGAATTGCTACAAACGGAAACTTTTAAACCCTTCCACATTGGAACACTAAATGAAATGACGTCCGCTTTACAACAAAAATATTCAGTCTACCCGCTTTTGGTAAAAATAGGTATTTTGAGGAAAAATGTGACTTCAACTTATGTGGGACGCTGGGGATATATGGGTTTCAAGCCATAAAAAAATAGTATCAAGGGTAATCTCATCACTGCGAGTATTATTGAAATCTGAGTAGGTTTTTGTATCTATGTGTTGCCTTAGAATTTCGGCATATGTAATACCAGATGCGAAGTGACCGGTAATGAACCTTAAAAATCTCTTGTTACTCAAAAATATGTATATGGTTGATGCAAGTCTTGGAAGTATAAGTTACTCTAGTAGGTACATTAACATTTTAATGACTCATAGCCTAAGGAAGCCCAAAGGAGTGCAAAGTTGCCAATTCTCAAAGAGATATTTAACATATCTGGATTAATGTCACCAACAAAACCCCGAAATTGGTATTTTTATCTCTAACAAATCATCAAAATCCTTGAAAAGTATATCTATGTGGACATTGTTGCCAGCACTAAATCATTTAATGATATTTTTGAACAACCCAGTCGGCCGTCTTCATATTTGGTTTGCATATATTTACGACTTCAGTCGAGTTATTTACACATACAACAATTTATTGTACCAGAATGAATAATTTTCATTACAATAAGGATAAGGATAATTACCAGGGCAGTAAGTACAGCACTCACAGTTAAAAATCCAGGTTTTTGTTAAAACTATAACTTAAGGTAAATTTAAAAAAAAAAAAGTTTTCTTCTGTACATTTAGAGAGTAGGTGCAGGATTGTCTCTTTCTCCTCGTCAATGCAGATTCTGCAGAAATCATTTGTATGCTTGCCTATAACGTAAAGTACAGTGATAATACCTATGATGGCGCTGGGATGTTTCCTATTTATGTAGAAAGATAAAACTCTTAGAGAGATTCAGATCCAGCTTTGGCCAGAACTGTTTGCTGGCTAGACATGTTGATCTTACAGTTCACCTAAGGTCTGTTCTTTTGCTAGAATCTTGTTTCAATATTGATTAGTATACCGACGCTTTGGTTTTACGGTAGAATATGTAGAGTGGTTCCAATTTTGGAGAGTTTTACGGCCCTACAATATGCTGGAATACCCTAGAAAGTCTCCGGCACCTTATCACTGAAGCGCTTACTCAGCTTTCTTTGTAAGACTGAAAAATTTCATTTTGAGGAGCTTTAGAAAGAGAACAATGTGATAGTTCTTTGTTTGAGTGCTCTGTTCCGGCATTAAAAAAAAATTTCCCTGTGGCCCGGCACCCAACATAGGTGAAGACTGAATGGCTCTGACATTTTCCTAAGAGATGATTAGCATTCAAAGGGGGTTCTAGAATTTGATGAAACTTAGTTCATGGACTTGATAGCGGCCTGACTGCAAAAAGGTGCGAATATCCTTTACAGATATCACGTTTTTCTTCAGCCAGGACAGAGGTCCTTTATTCACGCTATAAGAATTTAGAAGACGAAAGGAGAGGCTTATATTTAGCTTATCTGAGAAAACACTGCCACTTACCCCGCTATCAGTTATGGTGGCCATCTGTGTAGAAGTGATTTGACTTGTTATCCATGAAAGCATCTTCTTCCCAGAAGGATCTAGAGAAGAAGCTTACATGAAAGTCTTTGTCAAAACAAAGTTAGGGTAAAGTGTAAGTGATGTTTTCTGTGAGGATTCCTATTATATTAAAAATATAAGCATGGCCAAATAAACTATTTGTCCACTGTGTAGTCACTTTAAAGCGAATAGCTGCGGTCGCAGCTACTTGAATGCTGAAGATATCGTGAGATGTTAAGTGAAGCAGAATATTCATTTGTACTCATTTGGTCGATTTTCTTCTTTCTTCAGAATAAGTTCAAATAAGTTTTTGTTGAGATAAGTAATGGATCCAAGAAGATTTTATTGAATTTCTTCTGGAATCGACGAAGTGGATTCAGTGGAATATGTTCCGATGAATAGTTCAGCGATTCAAGTGTATAGGACGAGTTTTTATCATGTGAGGTTGAGTCAGACGTAGATTAAGTTCTACTGTCGAATGAACGGATGGCCGTTCGTTGAAAACATTTCATTTTGAATAAACGAATAACGAGTTGGGCGCTTATTAGCATTCTAAAATTACTCCCTTCGATTGCTTTTCGCTAATGTTAACTAAAGAAGTTTATGAGCTCATAGCTTTACAGAAAAACTTAAACGCTCAATATGTTTTGGCTTGTAGAACCATGACCCACAATTCGCACATCAAAATATGGGTTGACACAGACGTTCCTGAAATATAAAATTCCTCGGACTTGTAATGTATAGTGGCATCGTTAAATACAATTCTATCAACAACACGTTTGTTCCACCAGTTTTCACCTTATCTTAAAATAATTAATTTTGCAAATAATACGACAGTTGGCAACAATCGCTCGAGCAAAGTTAACAGGCTTTTCTTCTACAGACAAATTTCATGAACGCCCAAACTCCTGGCGAGACTCTAGTCTCTGATTCCCGGGCGCGGGAGACTTTAGTTCCGCCAATTTAATCCTTGATCACAAACTGTGTGATCCTAATGGCTACACGAATACTAGTCCCGTTTATGGCGAAAAAAACAAATGCCACATTCACAGAGATATGCCGACTAATTCGATATCACAAAGGTAGAACTCGGTTGCCGTAGCGACATTTCCGACCAAATGGCAAGTTACTTTACGCCATTGCGAAAGGAAGTAAAATGGTACGACAAGAAAGCGTAAGGCCTTAAATACCAAAAAAATATTAAAATTATGCAGTTTAGGAAGTCAATATGTCAGCCACTATGTGAACAAAAAACTTTTAATATACATTCCAAATGTTCTAAGACTAATGTCCTGGTATGGTATATCTTAAGAGACCGAACTACGCTATGTGATGCCGACAGTTTGTGCAGTGAGGGAACGCCGGACCAATGAATGGTTTGTTTGATTTCATTCCAGAAATATCGATGTAAAAGGTGCGTTTCATACTTGTCGGCCTGCCACTGAAAAAGTCGATTAAATTTTGCCACTGATATGACAGTTTGGAATCATCTTAAACCAGCAGGCTACTCAAAGAAGCTCGATGTTTGGGTGCCACATGAATTAACGCAAAGAAATTTAATTGACCGAATAACCATCAGTTATTACGCTGATGAAACGTAACGAAATGGAACCATTTTTGAAGCTTTCCATTATGGGCGATAAAAAATGGATTAAATATGAGAATATCCAACGCAAGCGGCCACAAACGACTACAAAGCCTTGATTGACGGCAAACAAGGTTATGTTGAGTGTTTGGTGGAAATGGTCAATTCAATCCTCTTCTGTGCACAACTCGACCGTTCGAATGAATCTTTCAAGAAAGGGCGACCAGAATTGGCCAACAGAAAGGGAGTTGTCTTCCATAATGAAAATGCTAGGCCACACATATCTTTGAAGACCCGGAACAAATTGACAGAGCTTGGTTGGGAAGTTTTGATGCATTCACCGTATGGCCGGACCTCTGATTACCATTTGTTTGGGTCTTATTATTTTTAAGGATTTAAAGCATTGGTTTGGTTAAAGTTTTGAATAAAAATTTATATTATATGACCCATCGGTGGTACATTTAGCAGTCAACGTGTTAATGGAAATCAAATACCAATAATTGGACAATGTTCTTAGACTACTTGAGTTTAGATCATAAAGGAGTTTTTTGGTCAGGTTTTGAATACATGCTTATTCTAGGCTTACAAGCATGCATAGAATTAAATCTTATTAAAAAAGTCAACAAATTACAAAAGATAGTGAAAATACTGTAAATCGCACTCCCGAATTTTTTACGGGTGTAGGTTGTGTAAAAAGAGAAATCAAATTTAAACTTAATCCATAAATACTCCCCTCGTATATCATTTGCTTTGCAAAATAAATTGAAAGAAGAGTTAGATCCAATTGATGAATTAAAAGTTATAGAGCGAATTGAAGAGCCTACGGAATAGGTGGTTCCAATTATTCTAGTCCAAAAATCAAACGGTATATAAGGGTGTGTTTCGAGCAACGTAATTTGAACAAAGCGATTTTGTTTGTACATTTTACAGTCTTCAAATTTAGATGAGTATGAATCAAAGTTAAGTGGATCTAAATGGTTTACGTCCATAGACACCAAATCGGGATTTAGAAGCTTAAATTGGATGGAGTGTCATCGAAAATTTGCACATTTCTAACGCCGTTACACTGGTTCAGGTGGCAAGGACTCTCGTTTGGCATAAGTTCTTACAATTTAAAAAAAAAATTCAATCAGAAATAAAATTTCATCAGCAATATAGGCTGATTCATCGTAAGGTTTGATTTATAATGTAAAATAAAATACATAAATTTGAAAGGGAACTTAAAATTTTTATTATCGGTTAAAAGAACAGTTCATAACATTTACTTTTTAAAAATAACATCATGTTAATATTGACCACGACTACGTCTGATTCGGTCCATTCGGAAGGTCCAATTTTGGGCGACTTGTTCGAGCAGAGCGACTGATATTTTGCGGATAACACGATTAATGTTGGCTTCCAAAGCGTCAATCGTAGCTGGCTTATTTCTGAAAAACTGAGACTATACATATCCCCAGAGAAAATAGTTCAAAGGTATGATATCGTACGATCTAGGCGGCCAATTTACCGTAGCAAAACGTGAAATTAAGTGCTCAGTAAAATGATTTCTTAATAAGTCCATTGTTTCACGCGCTGTATGGCTCGTAGCGCCGTCTTGGTGAAACCAGAGCTCACCGATACCATGTCTTTGAATTTTAAGAAGCACATACCATTGACTGTAACATTCTGATTTGCCTCATTTTTAAAGAAATATGGACTAATGTTTCCACCAGACCGTTGTTTTTAATCGATATAATGATAGCTCTTGGTAATCTTCGGGTTGCTCATCAGCCTAAATACGGCAATTTTGTTTATTAACGTATCCATTGATCCAGAAATTGGCTTCATCATTGAACAAAATTTTGCGATAAAACACCTGATTTTCATTGAGTTTTTTCAGAGCCCATTAACTGAAAATATGACGCAAATTCAGGTCGCCTGGCTTCAATTCTTGCACAAGTTGAATAAAATATGCCAAGTTGTTGAATACGCCAAGGCAAGCTGCTGAGAACGACGACGAATAGTTTCGTCACTGTCTTGGCGTACACTCTCAGCTTCAGCTGCTATAGTCTCTTCATTACATGCTGGATGTGGTTTAACCGGTCGAATATCATCCACTTATATCAACTTGGACTCAAATTTGCGAATGGTATTAGCAATAGTGGTTTCAGTAGGTTGATTAAAAGTTCCTCGAATCGCACGAAAAACATTTCTCACAGAACGCTGATTTTCGTAATACAGCTGAACAATTTGAAGATGTAATGTGAGTCATTTCATGATCATTTGCCATATGATGTTTAGTATCAGTTTGATAGGAGTCATAAGTTATCTGTCAAAAAAAGCTTATTTAAAATAAAACCTTACGATGAATCACCCCTTATTTCATGAAAAATAAAGTCATAATGTGAAATATCTCGCCCTTCAAATGTTGTCGAGTTACAAAGGTTTCTTGGCATGGTAAATTATTCAAGTTATTTTATAAAAATCGTTCTGTCTGTTCTGGAAACTTAAACAAATTATTAAAGAAAGAAGTTTTGTGGCATTGTTTGTTGGCAAGTTAGTAAGAGTTTGTAATGTTAAATGAATTTTTATCCAAAGCTCCTATCCACGTATACTTTGATCCTGAAAATCCATCTAACCATGTCAGTTGATGCACCAAAATCTAAAGTAGGGGTGTATATTCCATTCACTAACAACATATCAGCAGACTTATACACAAATAGAACAGGAGGTCTTTGCGATTGTACGTATATGGATGTTTAAAATTTTGTCAGTTGGCCAGAGAATCACATTTGAAACTGACCACAATCACTTAGATACTTCCGACGTCTCGTACTGAAATTTCAATATACGATATCCTTGTTGTTTTTAGGCCTAAACAGCAGATAGGCTCACGAGGTCTCCTTTAAGTGAACCTGCCTTGAATTAAAGACGACCTGTACGGTGCTGTACGATATATTCGTATTGCTCCAGGCGTATGATCCAATAAGCAGTCTATTCTACTGGGTTCTCCAATTTGAACAACCAGTTCAAGGTTGTATGATCCGTGGGTACAAGAAACTGTCGTCTGAACAAGTAAGTATGAAAGTGTTCAGCCAGCAGCTTCTCTGTAGTGGTGCAGTAGTTTCGCTCTGTCTATATAGTAAAGTGTTGTGGGATCTCATCCGTCAAGACTTCATGGTAAAATCAAGCCCATATTAATTTTTTCATATTTTCAGCTGAATCCAGGTGTCGACGAACTGTTAAACCATAATACGTAGACAGCTCTTGTAATAATTTATTTGTCAATTTTTTGGTCTTGATATTGTAATCTTTTTGAGCAATTTTTGTTTTTATATTCGTTTTTGTCTCTTTTTGTTAGTCTTCTTTTTCCAATATTGTTTTTTGGCATTTTGTAGTTGCTATGATCCTAGAAAATGCGAAGTAATTGTTTCGAATATTTTGCGGAAAAACGTGCCACATAATTTCAATCGGCGGTCTTTACCGAGAATTTATGTGAAATTGCGTAAGAAGTTTTCCTACAAAGTTTTTTTTTTTTTTTTCATGGGAAGGTGAGAAATCTTCATAGACATCATAGGCCCGGAGCCTATAGTAGTGTGAGATTTTTACTCACTAAAAAAATACCTCCCTTATGCAAACCACGACTGAGTTCACACTCAACAAGCAGTTCTTCTATCGCATTTTATTTTGTTTTTATAAGATATCCTGCAGGCGATTTTCCATTGAAAATTCCTGTGTACTTTAGGAAAACTTTGCGCTGCTAATTACAGCGCTAGATCGAGAGGCATAGTCCTTTTCAGACGACGCAATAAATTTGTCTCGTCGAGGATCTGTTGAACAGATATATTCGTATGACCTTGTAATCGATTATTATGTTTTCGCGCAAACAATTTAATTACGTTCTGAACGTTTTCGACTCCTAAGTCTCTGTGGATATCATCGTTTCTAACGTACCACGGCGCATTAACAATGCCTCGAAGAACTTTGTTTTGGAATGTCTGTAATACATTAATGTTACTATTTTTAGTACAACCCCAAAGTTGTACACCATATGTCCAGATCGGTTTTAGCACTTGCTTGTATAACAGCTGTTTGTTCTCTAAGCTAAGCTTGGAATACTTTCCAATAAGCCAGTAAATATCTCTATATTTGATTTCAAGCTCTTCACGTTTTTTTTTGACGTGTGCTCTCCATTTTAGTTTAGCGTCGAGTGTCATAATGAGATATTTGGCCTCGTTCGCGTAAGGAATTCGTACTGCGTTTATTAACACCGGTGGATTTTCAATTTTCTTGAGAGTGAAGTTCACGTGGACAGACTTGTTTTCATTAAGCGCGATTCGCCAAGTCTTTGTCCAATTGTTAATCCGTGTAAGGGCACGTTGCAACTTGGCAGTTGCTTCTTCGACTGTTTTAGCCGTTGCCAAAATAGCATTGTCATCAGCAAATGTGGCTAAGACAGTGTCGTCCGTTTGCGGTATATCACGATTAAAAAGCAAATATAGCAGAGAGCCAAGTACACTTGGCACCCCCGCCTTTATTGTCTTAAAAGTGGAATATTCGTTTCCGTGTCTCACAGAAGAGTCGGTCTTCCAGATATGAACCTAAAATACAAGACAATTGCTGAGGTAGGGCTTGTCGGAGTTTATATTTTAGGCCTTCATGCCATACCTTATCAAAGGATTGCGAAACGTCAAGGAATGCGCTTGAACAGACTAACTTACACTCGATTGCTCGTTTAATTACATCGGTTATTCGATGCACTTGGTCAACTGTAGAGTGTTGGTTTCTAAAGCCAAATTGATGATCAGGCAAGAGCGAATTTGTGTTGGTAATTGGTTTAAGACGATTAAGAAGGATTCGCTCGAAGACCTTCGATGTAATCGAAAGAAGCGATATTGGTCTATATGACTTGACTTCAGTCAGCGGTTTACCGGGTTTCGGAACCATAATAACTTCGGCTGCTTTCCACTGGTGCGGTACGTGCTCTTATCTAATGCTGGCATTTATAAGATAGAGCAACTTTAGCAAACCATTTTTCGGCAACGCTTTAAGTATCTCTCCCGTTATTAAGTCATATCCCGGGGCTTTATTGGGCTTAAGCGTGTCTATAACTTGTCTAAGTTCCCTAAGTGTAGCCTTTTCTACTGGAAAGTTTGTCTTCACGTCTAGCGTATTGACATTCTCAGGAGGCCCCCTGAGGAGGCACGGCGTTCTAAGTGCTACTTTCAACTCATTATTGTCTACAACGTCTATTCGGAAATATTCCCAGTTAGTTTTGCTGTTAGTTAATCTGGGTGGTCCTTGTTTCTTAACCAAGGATTCGCACAGTGAGAGGATAACTGGAGAATGATCGGAGGAAAGATCGAAGCCCTCTTCAACTTTGACGTAACTAGCGTTTACTTCTTTTCCGACAAAGAAGTCTATTAGATCGGGTGTTTTGGCGACATCCGAGGGCCAATATGTCGGCTTGCCTGTTGAGTAAAAATAGCAACCGCATTCCATACCAGCCCTGTAAAGAGTTTTGCCTTTTTGAGAGATACATCTTGAGCCCCAAAAGGTGTGCTTCGCGTTAAAGTCGCCACCAATAATGAAAATTGGTCCAAGAGAGTTTAATAGGTCAATAAATTCTTGTTTTTTTTTTTTGCAGCGCGATTGGCAATAGATTGAGGATAAATTAAAAGAGTAATTTTTATTTTTAGCGCGCACCACGGTCATTTGAAATTTGTCAAGTTCAATTATTGTTTCCAAAGTATGTTCAATGCAGTCTCTTATGAATAGGGATGACCCGCTTCTTGCGTTTCCCGATGATTCTGTTGCCAGGTGAGTTTCAGAAATTAAACATATGTCAATTACTTTTTCCTGCATGAAAATATTTAGTTCATCAAGCCTTTTCTGTAGACCGTTGGCATTCCACGCAAGTATATTGAGCTTCTTTGCAATAATTAGTTACAGAAATTGTCTTCGAACTTAAGAAGCCGTTCGACTACTATCTTATTTATTTTAGTCTGTTCTTCTAGTCTCTCGAGAATTACTGATAACACATTTGAGGCAGGATCCGGTGATGTACAGTTAGTCATATTAACTCGCGCCGCTATTTGCGCGTAAGATTTTCCACTTTCCACTTGCGCATTGCTATTTTTGACGTTGTTGTTATTGGTGATTTTAGCGTTTGTCACCATTACCTTCTTTAAAGGCTTTGGAGTAAGACCGCTGTTGTTATTTCTTATTCTAGCTGTCCCTGCGTTTTTCAAAGGCTTCGTTTTTGATTGATCTCGTAGCCTTTGCAACTCCTTCGCGACTTCGCAACCTCGATAAATAGTTGGATGTTTTCCCTTGCAGTTAATGCATATCGCTGGGGACTCTTTCGCGGCATTGCACTCTCGAGTCAGATGTTTGCCAGCGCATTTTACACAGCGAGGTTCTTTCTGGCAGTAGGCCTGAGTATGGCTGAATCCCTGGCAACGTGTACATTGGGGAATCAGCCTAGAGTTTTTCCGCGGAGGTTCAATTTTGACAACAAGTCCCAAAATTGAATTTATCTCATAAATTCTTTCTAGGCTTTCGGTTTTGTCGAAAGTTAGCCTAAAGAGGGGGAGGCCGCGTCTTGGGGTCGTCCTCTCGATTTCAACATTGCGCTGTTTTTGCGCATGTATATTAACTGCGTCGATTATCTTAAAATCTTTATTTTAAGGTCATTTACGATTATGTGCAACTTGTTGTAGTCCGAGATTCTAAAAACGTTTATTTGCGGCGGCGGTCTTTGTTTGGGTTGCTTTGCTGCCTTATCGAACTCAGCAGTTTTAAAGCTGGCTTGCTTCTTTGTTTGTTCAATATCAAGCGGGGAAGTAGCTTTGCGCTTCTTATCTGGCTTTTTTTAAGTATCCAGTCCGTTTCGCGGACTAGCTCTTCTTCGTCCGTGTGAAAACTCGAGTTTTCGGGGCGGTCAAGTAGCGAAACAGACTCAGACTCAGATTTAGATTGCGGCTTAATGGCATCTAGTTGCTTTTTTAGTTCGGCATAGAGCAATTCCATATTTTGGAGTCAATCGCGGAGATCAGAATTTTCGCGTTCGAGATTTTGTAGCTTATTTGGTGTAATGCTGTTGCCCTGAGCTACCGAGTGTGTTTGGTCTTTGCTTTCGCATGATTTTCCTAGCGATCCGCGTGCTGGAGATCTCGTGACCTTTGAGCATTTTTTAAAGGGGACCTGGTTTATATTTGCATTATTTTGAATATAATTTGAACTCATTTTAGTTCCCACGAGTAGCGGAGAAAGGGTAGTCCGTCTGTCCAGAGATCCGCATTAGACAGATAATGCTGGCTGATCCGGAGGTCGCCAAGTATCCGGATGCTTCGTTAGAGATTGAGCTATTTTTATACTGTGCCCCCAACCTGGTCGATTCTGGCACGGGTCGCTTAACACCTTAATCCGGCCCAGTTAATTTTAGTCGCCTCTTACGACAGGCATGCCTTACCTCGGGTATATCCTAACCCCTACAAAGTGCAGATAGTGCATCAGCTGTTAGTTGTTGACCACCAAACAACACGTTTAACCTACGCTCAAGCCATGCTGAATATCGACTACAAGGGAAGCAACTTTTATTGAATATCATCATGAGCGACGAGACCCATTTTTATCTTTGCGGATATGTGCATAAGCAAATTTATCGATTCTGGGGTACCGAAAATTCAAGTATAACCCACGAAGAGCCATTACACCCGCTTAAAATTACTGCATGGTGTGCTGTTTACGTTGGAACCTTTCTTTTTCGAAAACGCCGCAGGCCAAACGATTACTATGGACGGCGAGGCGCTAAAAAGTTATCCCTTACGACTTTCTCCTTCCTCGATTGGATGAATAGTAACTGGAGAACATAACATAAATTCTTAGGGCGCATTTCCGGGTCGCCTAATCTCTAGTTTTGGCGATTTTTACTGCCCAGCAAGATAGCCTGATTTAACATTTTCAGGCTTCTTTTTGTGAAGTCTCAGACTCTGGAAGCCCTCAAAGAATGACGGAATAATGCCAGAAGTTCTGGCAAAAGTGATGGAAAATACCACAAATCTGGCCCAAATGATTATCAATTTTGGCGGCGACCACTTAGCCGATATCATATTCCCGACTTAATGAAAAAAAAAAAATTAAGACATTAAGCAAACATGATCCAAAATAAGAACCAAAGTTTTTTATTCATAAAAAAAAAAAATATTACAGCCAAAGAACATCGGGTGACAACTTTTGCGCCACAGAATAATCATTAATTTTGTTCTTCAGATTCGTCGTATTCGAATTCTCGATAGATTCATTAGCGTATTGCATCCTACAAGTTCAATAATTTTTACTATTTTGATAATTTTTCTTCTTCAGAGCGCCACTGAATACATATTTTACTGTAAACAAAACCTCTGCATTGCATTTTTCGGAAGCCAAGAAGACAAGAAAATCTTCTGTAAGGTATCGGCATTAGAAAAATGTCCATAAACGAACCATGTCATTCTCAACGACTTCTGCTCTAGTGTTTTTGTAGGATTAACGAAACTTTCGCGAAGAAATACTGCTAGTTATGAAAAAAGGAAACAAGCTTAGGGTATCGGCAGATCAGCTTGCGATCGTCTGGTTTCTCCAATAGCGTGCGACGATCATGTCCGATATCCTCTCTCAACGAAAAATCGCTATCTATTATACTCATCATGGTAACTGGCGCAATTTTTAATAATTATTTTACGAAAACAATCCCACTTCATTACAAGAATTCAAACTATATCGCTCTTTAACAGCATTACAGCTAAATAATCATTCGGCCACTTATCAGGCGTATCGACGGTTGAAACGTTTTCGGGTGGAAGAGCTTCATCAAATCTATAAAAACTTGCGTAATAGTATTATCCGTGAAATAAGAACTGCTAAGATGCAATTTTATTCCAACCGCTTCAGTTCTACATCCGACGGTCGTAAAATATGGAACAATATTCGTGAACTAGGATTCGGTAAACAAACGTTAAGTTGTCCTACTAATATCGATCGTAATGACCTAAATCGCAAGTTCTTATCAAACCCAAATTAAAGTGCCTCTGTTGATAATTGTGTGTTTGATGGTACGGTTCTACCAACTGCAACGTCTTTTGCTTTCAAAAGGGTGGATGATACGGACATAGTAGAAAGCTTCCTGTCTGTTAAATCAAATGCTATAAGAGTTGATGAGATTCGCCAATTTTTGTTGAAGCAATTTTACCATTTTACAAAAATACCATTTATTACGCACGTCATTAATACAGTTTTTATGACTGGCATTTTTCCTTACCAGTGCAAATTAGCAAACATAATTCCTATTCCTAAAAACTCTATAGGTGATAAATTCAGGATAATATCAATCCTGCCTTTTCTCAGAAAAATATGTGAACGGATTATGCATAAACAACTTAATAAGTCTCTTATGAAGAATAAGTTGCTGCTTCCGGTTCAGTCAGATTTCCGTGCAAAGCATAGTTGTACTACAGCTTTGGTCAATGTAGTTTAAGACATAAGAGATAGACTGGATAATGACAATGTTACGTTCTTATTACTACTGGATTTTTCTAAGGCTTTTGACATGGTATATCACTTTATTCTAATCAATAAATAAAGGCACTACTTTTCCATTTCTCCTTCTTCAATTAAATTAATCTAGTCATATTTTAGTGAAAGAAAACAGGCTGTGTCAATAGATGGTGTCCTATCTGATTCTCTTCCCTTAACTAAAGGTGTTCCCCAAGGACCGATCTTAGGGCCTCTCTTATATTCAGTCTATATTAATGATATAGCTTCTGTAATATTGAACTCATCGAAACACATTTACGCTGATGACGTTCAAATTTATCAAAGCTGTCCCTTAGGCCTCATTGAGAATTGCGCTACTGATTTAAATGAAGAGCTTCAACGAATTTCAAATTGGTCGTCAAAAAGTAGTTAAGTACTATATCCAGGAAAATGTAAATGTTTAGTTATCTCTAAAACTATTCTTGATCTTTCCTATTTCCCACATTTAATGCTAAACGGCTCAAAAACTGAATTCGTTGAACAACCTGGAACAACCTTATAAATTCTATAGTTGGAAAAACATATGGCGTTCTTCGAACACTATGGACTGCCCAAAAGTGTACACCAACTAAAACCAGACTGCTACTTGCTAAAGCCTTAGTTATTCCTCTGCTGGTTTATGGATGCGAAATTTTTCATGAAAAGAAAACTACAAGTAGCATTTAACACCACCATTCGATATGTAATATGGTATATTGTCTCAAAAGATATGACCACGTTTCACACCCAGCCAAAAACTTGGTAAAGATATCGTTTCAAAATTATATAAAATTTCGTGCGCTTTTATTTCTCTTCAGCATTATTAAAAGTAGGCAGCCGACATATCTATACGAAAAAATCAAGTTTCCGGTGTTTAACAGATTTTCCTGTTTACTACTTTCGCGATTCTCATGTTTAACATCTGAGAGACAGTTTTATATTGCTACTATACGTCTTTGGAACACACTCCCACGTACTATGCGACAGCTAGACGACGCGCGACGATATAAACACGAACTTCAACATTTCCTTGAAAATCAGAGCAACTAGGTTCACCCAACCCTTTCCCCTTCTCAGGCAATTTCAATCAAAATTTTACTTTTTGAATTAAAGGACAATTAATATTAAATTTAACTTACTTCTACTTTTAATAAATAGTTTCACTAGAGTTAAAATGTAAACTCTAAATTAAAGCTTAAGCGCAATAATGTTTATTTTTCACAGATTTATAAGTGAATTCTTAGTAAGTTTAAATAAATAAATAAATAAATAAAATAAAAAAAGTTAGTTCCAGTACTTCACTACATACTTATCAAGGCTGCATTTGACTTGTTAAGAACTTCATATACAGGAAGCAAATCTGTTAATTCTAAGTTTCCAAGAGTCATTCGAACATCTTTTAATTAAGAAATAACGCCAGCATTAGCAAGTGAAATTCAGATTTTTTTTCGAGATATATTTTACTGAATTCTTGAGAAATACAAAGATAAGTTCCGGCAATTTGATTGAAAACTTTTCATCTCTGTCACAAACTCTTACACAGAATCGAAGATAAGATTGTTCTGTTAAAAAAAATTATTTGAAAATCACGACGTCTGAGCAATAGTAAGAAAAAGACTTATTGCTTAAACTACAACTACAACTTAAACTACCAGTAAAATATGCAATTAACGGGATACCTCTTAATTAAAAAAAAATATTTGTATAACTTTGTAAGACAAAATTTCTACCAAATTTCCTAATATCAAACTTTACGGTGAAGCTTCAATATAATACCACTGCTTAAAAGTTTTTATTTCGAAAGGGATTCCTCTTGTCCTTATAATTGAATAGCATCGTACAGATTTTTTTTATTTCTCTGGAATTGTCGTTATTCTCAATTTTGATATCAGAGAGCTCATTTCAGTCAAGGAAGTCCTTTATCGTCACTGCAGGTTGGCTTCAAGTTCTACCGCAAAGATTAAAACAAAAACTTTCAACAACTTCCCTCAAAGTAAATGAATACTTCCAATAGATTGTGTACATACCAGACATTTTACGTGATACAATCTTCATTTTACGACCATAGTGGATTTAATCGAAAAATTAATGAGTTTTCAACGGCGAAAACCATTCATGTAATCGTTCAATTTTGCACAAACCTTAACGTATAGTAGTGACGTACGTACCTTTAAGGTGATTTACAAGTACCTTCACTTGTACACGTATGTATATGTGGAAATTTTTTAGTTTATTTTTCAGTGTCCTTGCATGTAATCAAGGCGAAAAATGTATTTCCCATTTTTAGATACAGATTTGATCTGATGTGTTATCTTAGGTCATAGTATTAAGTTTCAGTTCGATGCTGTTTTGTATTTTTTAAGTAAATCTTTGCATAGGGACATAGCTTTTATTCGCTGAGGTATTTAGATTGAACTATTTCTGAATTTTAATATCAGAAGGATACCTTTGATTTGAGTATCTGTTGCTTAATCTTTTTCTACAAATGAGGAGAAAAATATGCCATCTGCAATCTAGTCTACGTATAAGAATGCGAAAAACAATGAATTGTTTTACGAATTAATATCTTCTTAGAAGTATGCAAAGGCCAAAAGAAGTTTAGTCGAAGCCCAATTGAAGAACTTTAATCGAAATGTCTCTAATTTCGCAGCTAGGAGAACAGAAGCAATCAGTTAACCTATCCAATGGAACGAAACAAAATAAACAAACAGTGAAAAAGCTAAGGGTTGTCAGTTACAATTGACTTCCTTCAATGTAACCTCAATGTTACCTAACCAGTTTCTTCTCTATCACCTTTTCTGTGTCTTACTCAGTACCAACATTAAATTTGTGCGTCTTCTCATTTCGAGAAGGATGTACAATTTTTTACTGAACGCCGGGAGATTGAGAGATTTTTCATTTTCGGACGTTTGCTGATGAAAACTTCAGAAAATTTTCCGGATTGTCCATGAAGGCATAGTATTCCAACGCAGGTCTTCTAATGCTAGTCGTCGAATACCTTTAATACAAAGTTTTCCGTGTTTAAATTCAGAATTTTTTGAAGTCCTTGCTTCAATATAATGTCTGGGCTGTACCACTATGTATAAAAACAAAAGATTTCATGCAGCTTTCCGTTCCTTTTTACAATTTTTTCCAAAAATATGACCGTATTTCGGTCACAACTTATTGGGTGTAGTCTTTCAAGAGGCCAGACGTTTGAAGTTAATCGTCGTAGATATGAGTCTTTTGATTTCGCCAAGACATGAAGTAATGCAGCCATCATATATTCCACTCAAAACTTCCATCCTTCGTGGCCTGTGTGGTATGTAACATATGGGACCATTCTGCATGATCCACTTTGTGGCAAAAATGTTGGGAAAACAGGCGCATAAAACACCGACCACTGACCATTTAAAAAGGGAAGGACCAATCATTCAGCTTCATTAGAGATCTTAAAATCATAATCAGCTGCCTCTTTTTCCGTTTATATGTTATTTATGTATTAATTGTATGAATATTTTGAATGAATGCAATTGCATTTTTAGTTTGCTATTAAGCCTCTTAATTAAGGTCCTTTGCTATACTTTTAATAACCACAATGCTTTTCTCATCTGAACGAACAGTTCAATGATACACAGATCTTAACTATCCACACTGGTTCTCTTCGAATTGTGAGTTGTTATCTTCAAAGGACAATTGAACAATTTTGCATGTTAAATGATTAAAATCCGATTCATATTGATAAATCGGAAGATTAGAACTAGGACATGTAGTACCGATCTGCAGAATTGTTTTGCCGTTATTCAGATCAAAACAGGGCACCGTTCACATTCTTATACTTTTGTTTTGTTCTGAGTTTGGTGATAGCATTTATAGATTTGCTGATCTCCTCCATAAAGCGTGTTCAGTTGCTTTTCCGCAAATATCTCCTTTTCAACAAGGAAAACATTTCGCGTCCCATTCTTTATTTTATATACTTATGGTCAGACATGGGAATCTTCGGTATTACGATAATTTTCACCTGGTAATGCCCTTAAAGAACCTATAGAATAGTGTTAAATTGTGTTTTTTTTTTCCACAACGTAGGTTCGGGTGATGAAAAACTCTTTTCTGAACCTTGCCTGACAAATTCATCGGCGATTTAATTTACCGTGATCCTATTCCGAACTGAGACCCAGACAAGACTCAGTGAATTTAGCCTTCCGCCTGCGTTCAGTAATGTCTGATCTCCGAGCTCAGCTTAGCCGTCGCTATAGATGCAAATGGTTCGTCTCCTTAACAGGCTCTTCACAATATAGTTCGTTGCTGTCAGGCTTGCGTATATCTTATCTCGGAAGGCAGATACAAGTTTTCGTAATGAGGTGTGAAGTCTTACGTTTTCGTCTTCCAAAAAGACACCAGCGCCACATCCTATACAGGTTTTGGAGCCATCCGTGAAGACCCAACTGCACTTCTTTCATGTCTCAGATTTTCGCCGTTACTAGTCTTGGGCACATGGAAGGTCAAAATTCAGCAGGAGTTTTGGTCTCATTGTGTCAGAAGGCCGACGAACAAGTTCATCAAAGCTCCAATGCAAGTTATATCAAGGACCACTTCTTTTTAAATGTAAATATAGCTTTGGCAGTACAGCCCAGGATATGAATATTAAAGGGATGTTGATTTATTAATGTTTATGTGTATGCACATCATTGCGTCGAGAGCGAAGCCAGGCATCAAAGGGAAAGCCTAATGCAGCCGAGATTACTTGCTGTTTTATTTTTGTGAGAAAAGTTCGCTAAATGCCAACCAGATGAGGTGGTTGCTAGAAATCCAGGGTATGATTCCCGAAATTACAGTATTCAATAAGTTCAATGGTGGCGGTATTGCCGAATACAAAACTAATGCAACGACGTTGATTTCGCCAAATTTCCCAAGTTGAAGTGGTAAAAATGCATTCGGCGCAATGAGACAAGTTCTCAGTCCTTCCAACATTTGTCATATAGAGTTGTGGAACAACTTAAACATCTGAAACTATAATACAGATGCTGCTGCTTAGCTCTTTCAAAAATATTAACACCTGTAAGAATGACTGCACTTTAAAGTAATAACTAGCATTAGAATTTCTAGCTATTAATATACCAGATTATAGTTAACCGGGAGGAACGTGATATAGTCTCTTATGATAGGTGGCATAGGTGCCACAAAATACGAATTTTCGTTAATCGCATTTTTTCATGCCATGATAGCCTTATATTTGATAACAGCATCATTTAGCTGCGGATCGACATTTTACACATTCAGCGGATGAACATTACATCTACATATATCCGACTGATGCTTTTTACCGCACACGTTCAATCGCCATCGTCGTTGGAATAGGACGATGTTTCGGGAAGTGATGAGGGAGCTATGCGCCGACGCTTTGAGCAGTGAAATAGGTATATTAACCACCAGTTGTATCTCCTACAACTGGTAAGTGTTTTATTTCAATTAGTCTTGGCCCTACGAACCGGCCCTGGGTTCAAGCTATCTTCAACAAAGAGCTCTACCAATGTCACTAAATGCGTTTTTAGCGGAGACTTTTCTCGATTGAGCTAAGAATCTATGACCTTTGAGTTTACAGCAGGCATCATGATAAGGCAATAAAATGTTTTTTTTCCACCACTTATAAGATTTGAGGCTATGGCTACTTCCTGCCCTCTGATTGGAACTAGGGGCAAGAAAAAGCCCTACTGATGGACATCAGAATTAAGCCCGCTTAGAAACACCTGCAGAAAACTTTTCAACTTTGCAAAAAGCACTAAAAAAGTGACTGACTGGGACTCATACAAAGAATACCTCAAAATATATAAAAAAAGATCTGAGGAAAGCAAAGAATCAATTTGAAGATCATTCTGTAACAGATACCATCGCGGCTACAAAAAAAAAATTCTTTCTACGAATGATGATTCCTAGTTGTTTGGAAAAAATCGATGGCTCTTGTACAACATCAAGTGACGAATCACTCAACTTGCTTCCAGGTAGCTCCTTCTTCGCTGCCAGTTGTAACCCAAACGGGACTACTGCAACCGTGAACAAAATGCATGGTCTGATTACAAGAGACAAACTGCTTTGGGCGCTGCATAGCTTCAAACCATACAACTCTGCTGGTCCAGACGGTATAATACCGGCCGAACTACAAAGGTCTTCAGATATTATCTTGCCCATGTTAGGGAATATCATGAGGAGCTGTGAAGAATTGATCCACATTCCACTGTCATGGAGAAAAGTTAAAGTATTTTTCATTCCGAATGCCGGAAAGGCCGGTCTCAAAGGACCTCAGACCTATAAGTCTACCATCTTTCCTTCTAAAAACTCTAGAACGACTGGTTGATATCCATTTACGAGCTTAAATTGATCCAAGACTTTTGTCAACGGCTCAACATACTTACTGTAAAGGAAAGTCGATGTAAACGGCTATGCATTCGTTGACTTTCCACATCGAACGATCCCTCCATTACAGAAAGTACACAATGGTTGCTTTCCAAGACACATTCGGATCCTTTAACAAAATCGACACATCCGCAATCATGACTGCGCTGTCACATCTGCAGGTAGACGACTCAATTGGGGAGTGGATCAGTCTAATGCTAAATAGCAGGATAATCAGCTCTAAACTGGTTGGAACTTTTGCTAAAAGATGTGTTAGCAGAGGCACTCCGCAAGGTGGTGCCCCTTCTTTGGAACTTAGTGGTAAATGAGTTGCTGATATGCTTAGAAGCGGGAGAGACCAGGCTGATTGCCTATACGGACGACGTTAGCCTTCAGCTAAATATTGGTAGATTAATTCGTTGGGCGTATCGCTGTGGATTGGGAGTTAACCCCCATAAAACTGATCTTGTCCTCTTTTCCAGGAAACATAAAATTCCAACTATAGACCCTACCTTAATAAACGGTACCAGTTTAGTGTTATATATTGGTCTCATTTTTGACAAGCAACTAAACTGGAAACTTCACATTCAACAAAGAGTCAAGAAAGCTACAGTAGCTTTTTACTCTTGCACGAAAGCCATTGCGAACAAATGGGGCCTTCAACCTCGAATAACCCACTGGCTATACATCTCGATCATAAAAGCGATACTAACCTACGGTGTGGTTATCCGGTGGACGGCCTTAGACATTGCAGCCAACTGCAAAAAAACTAAGCAGAATCTAAAGAACAGCATGTCTTTGCACAAGCGGAGTTCTACTCTCCACTACCTCCGCGGCTTTAGGCATTCTGTTTCACGTGACACCAATCGACATCTTCAGTAGGCAAGTATCTGCGACTGCAGCTATTCGCCTTAAAGCGATTACACATTGGACAAATAATTTTCTTAATATATTATTACTATATTAGGAATATTAGGAATCCACATAGAAAAAATTGATTATACCATACCTAAACTTCAGTTTGACTAAGACTTTCATGTAAGCTTGCCCTCTAGATCCCTTTGGGGGAAGTCTATCCAGAGAACAAGTATATCCAGACGGAAGGTCTTCCAAATCACTGTACCGTGTTCCAGGCTGAAATTTTGGCGTTTAAGGAGACTCTGCCCTGGCTGAAGAGAAACGTAATATCTGCAAAGAATATTCACATTTTTTCGGATAGTCAGGCCGCAATAAAGTCCTTGAACTTGGTCTCACTTAATGGTCTCTTACGGAGATGGAAGAGCAGTTCAACCTTCACCTCTGTTGGGTACCGGACCACAGGGGCATTCCAGGGAATTGCAGGATCGACGAATTCGCCAAAATTGGAACCACACCACTATAGCAAACTATTATTTAAGCTGGATGCTAAAAAAAGAACAGACTTTAGATGGATGGATCTAGCTAAAGCTGAATCCTTCTAAGAGTCCGATTCTTCTAAATAGGAAACATCTCAGCGCCAAAATACGTGTCATCACTGGACAGTGCCTAATAGGAAAGCATGCAAGAAGGCTTGGCGCTTTTACAAACGATTTCTGTAGAAGCTGCATGGACGAGGAGGAAGAGGAGACAATCCTAAACTTTTCTCTATACATGTCCATCTCTCTCCCAGAGAAGAAAACTCCACTTAGGAGCTCCACTTAGGAGCTTTCTTCTACAATGACTTAAACGATCTAAAGAATACAGACGTTAACAGTTTCCTGCCCTTCATCATAAGCTCAAATTGGTTCCATGTGTAAGAGGATTATAGATCCACGTGGCAGCACAACGAGCCAATAGGCCTAACTGGGTTGGTTTTCCAACAGTCACTCTCACCTTACCTAACTTATCAGATTTTCGGTAGTATTCTGCACATCAGCTCTATCACCGTCCTCAGTTTTTTGTCACGCTAGCATATGATGACCTATGACAATTAGAAATTACTTATACTTCCTGTGTATCTTGCCATATTTTGATACAATATACCAGCAGGGATGTATTTGAACTCAGTTTCACCACGTTGAAGCTTTTTTTCAATGTTTTTAACATTTAAATACGAAAAAAAATGTGACGTCCTTTTTAGCTTTTAAGCTGGTTAGCTCTTAAACAACTTGTTCACCCAATATTCCTTCACATTGTTCAGTCTCTTCTCCACTATATATGTGGAAGCATCCCACATCAACCACATCTTGATACCGTGTTTCACCCGTTCCATGAGCCTATATTGCTTCATCATGCTGCGCCCTTTAAATTTAGTCTTAGATTCGTCTATGTTTTGGTATGCAGCTCTAGACCTCTCTTACAAATGAAAGGATCACTCACCATTTTCTTAGGGATTTAAATTTCTGGAACTGGGGACCATATGATGATTCCATCATCTGACTGATATTAAGTTGGAACCTCTGCTGAAACGTGGTCACTTGGTTCTTCTTCACTAGAATCTTCGTCAGAACTAGATACTCCGTTGCCTCCAGATCCTTCAGATACTTTTTTTTCTGAATTATCGATCACGTAGTCTTCGTTGCTGCCATCATTACTAACATCGCTAAGACTAACGTTTGCTAATTTCGTAATTGCCTTTTCTTTTAAGTTAAAAGATATTTCTGTATAAAATACAAAATTCACTATAAAATAAAATTCATACCTATAGGACTGTTGGTGAAACATTGTACCACTAAAACAGATGGGTGGAACGCTTTTGTAGCAGTGAAACAAATTTGTAAATAAAGTTACTGAACATAAAATATATATAACATACATGCATACATACCTTGATCAAAAAAATTTCGAAGTTTATTCAGAAAATTAAAAATACAAGTTTATTCATCTAAATCTATATTGTCCCCTTCAAAATAATCCTCCTCTACTGCAACACACTTATGCCAGCGCTTGATCCAATCCTCGAAACATTTTTTATATTCGGTTTGTTGTATGTCCAATAGTGCTTCATGCGATTTTTCCATTACTTCCTCTCGGCTGCTGAAACGCGTTCCCGGTAGTGGTTTTTTAACTCGATTGAACAGACAGTAGTCACAGGGAGCCAAATCAGGTGAATTCGGTGGCTGTTGGATAGAATTTGTTGCATTTTTCGTCGCAAAATTACGAATAATGATTGCACTGTGCGACAGTGCGTTATCATGGTGCAAAATCCACGAGTTTTCTGCCCACAATTCTGGTCTCTTTCGGGGAATTGCCTTACGCAAACGTCTTATAACGCCCAAATAATACTCTTTATTTACTGTATGGAACTCTAGCAAAAATTAATGATGCACTACACCGTTGTAATCCACGAAAGCCGTTAGCATTGCCTCCTTTTTTGATTGAAAACGACGTGGTGTTTTTGGTCTCGGCTCATTTGGTGAACGCCATTCACTTGCCATTCACCCACGTCTCGTCTCCAGTTACAATATAATGATCGGATTCAGCCTCGCAAATCATTTCTTTGACGACGTCAACACGGTCTCTTTTTTGAATGAAATTGATGTCTTTTGGCATCAACTTTTCTGCTACATGACGGAAGCCCAAATCATTTACTATAATGTCTTGGACAGATGCATAGGCAATGTTCAAGTCCTCCGCTATCTCTCTGATTGTTAATTTGACCAACATTTCTTTTACTTCATCAATGTTTTCGTCAGTTTTCGGTATCGATAGTCTGCCACTGCGTTCATCATCTTCGATTGACTCACAACCACTTTTGAACAGCTCGTGCCACTGGTAAACGATGGTTTTCTTTAAAGAATTGCTGCCGAAACAGTTTTCCAACATTTCCATTGTTCTGCACCATTAAATCCGTTTGTTACGCAAAATTTAATACAAGTTCGTTGTTGCAAATTTTAAATTGTAAAAAATCGCCAACAAACATAGAGATAGATGTACTCTTGGCTACGTAACTTTTGCAAATGTCAACGTATGATTTAGAGACAATGTCAACAACAGATGTACCAACTTAAAAAAAAAAAAAAAAAACAGAACTTATATCGGAACAATGGAAGCGCCACGGTGGTTATTCCCTTTTTTGATCAAGGTGGTAGATGTACCTTATAATTTGTATCAATTCCTACGAAATACCGTTACACAAATGTCGCTGAAAGTTGTGGTATTGTACTAAAATTCATATGCACGTGCCTAGATTTTATCGAGCCTAATATTTAAGGCATGTTCAATCAAATCACTTTTTTGCTGATGAACGTTAGACATTCAATTTGGTCAACTTATGACAATTTCATATGATGACATATGCGACATAGCTTAACATTACAACTCAACCAACATTTATTTTTAGATACATTAGGCAGTTAATTGTTTGCTTTTTAACCTTTTTCAACTCCTCGCCCGGGGAAACGCCAGCAAAAAGTTGGTTCTTTGAATAATTTCTCGCAACAAGCAATGAAGTCACCAATACCAATCGATGAGAAAAAAAAAATTATGGTTCGAAGCAAAGTTAATCCAACGGTAATATTAGTCACACCCAGACATATTTTAACCAAGACGTTAATGGCAGTCTTGCGATTATTTCATCATTTCCTTGCTTGTTTATTTGAGAGGTAGAAGATCCTGCTTTTAATGTCAGCATCTTGAAAATTGTCAAAGTCAAACTTTCGACTTAAATCTGGAAAATGCTACCAACCATCCAATTATTTTCTTCACATTGAAGCTAAAATTTCCATTCTGTGAACAAGCTTCGAATTTGATGAGCCATACGATTTTACTGGCCCTCCTGCGTTCATCTTATTATTTTGGTATATTGCAAATTTTATTCTTGATATGGTGTATATATGTAGTTTTGTTCTTTGTCTATCTCTCTGATGTTTTCGTGGAAACTCATTTCGTAAGATTTTACTTCAATAGGTTTGCATCGTCCTTGTTGCAGGCGCTAATAAGTGAAAGGTACTGAAGTTCTATGTATTAAGTAAGGTATAAATAACCTCTACTTACATGTATGCATACATAAACTTCCAACTCGAAAGATCAAAAACTAAAAAACCTTGATTCTAACAGTTCTGCTAAGTACAATACGTGGAGTGTTGAAGGATAAAAAAAACGTAAGCTGATATTGGGGTTCTTTAATAGAAGTGTGCTTGATCTGGCCTAGAGTTCAGAGGTCAGAAGTTCAGAGAGTACTAGTAAAGGAAAAGCCACTAACGAAAGTTCTATGTATAATCTGAACAAAGATGTGAATGTAACTTGAAAACTATGACTATGGCTACTTGGAGTAAGTTCACCAGAATTCTTACAAAGATGAAAATCATCCAGGATGCAAAAAATTAATAGTTTCGAAGCTATTGTTCTGGATTCCTTCAGAAAATTTGAATCAGGCCTTAAAATGATTTTTTTTTTTTTTAATATATCTATATCGTCTTCTTCCTTCATTTTTAAAAGAGCAATTGTTACAGTCTTTGCGACGATCTGTTAACCCTCATGACGAGTGGATAAGACAAAGGGTACTGCTCATGGAATTCTAAAAAAAATTATTTTATTTAAAAAAAAAAAAAACTTTTGATTCATGAGTAGAATCGATATCTTTTATTGTGTACATTTAAACTTAGGAAAACGATGTTTGCCAGATAGAGACATATGTATTTGTATATAAGGAATGTTAAGTTGGTAGTGTTGGTTAAGTAATATTTCGGGATAAACAGTGTCAGAGACCAGGTTATTTGTATCCGGTTACGCACCCCAAGATGGTTGAGGTTGACATCCAAATGTTGGAACTGACTTTGGTGAAGTCTTCCTTTACTCTGTTGTGTCACTGGAATGAATTTGAAGATTCTTCAGGCCGGAGCACATATGTTTATACAGCCTACAAGATTTAACCAGCTCTGATCAATGTCTCTGTGCACCAGGTAAATACTACAAGGAACCTTCCCTTCCACAATCTCTCAATACAATCAATTAAATCAAATATTATATTAGATCAAATCGGCGTTGGTGGTATTCTTTTGATGACAGGATGTTCTTACCTTAAGGAGGCAACAAACCCCCAGAAACTCTGAAATCCTGCAGGTCCACAAAACTTTCATTTTTGTGTTAAAAGCTTATGGATGAACTCAAAACGAAAACTATAGGTATATGCTAAAATTTAAGTTATTCATACGATTATCACCCTTACCAGAAATCCATGCCAGATGTCCTGAAAACTATCTAGAACTGGTATAGTACGGAAAAGCTTTTAATTAATCCCACAAAAACAACACTTATTCCCATCACAACTGTGGTTTCATTCCATTCACATGTGGTGCACCTGAAGGAAGAGGTAAAGTTGATATATATGTATAGTAAGTGTAAGTCTAGACAAAACACTTACTTGAGATCTCATTTCCATTAAAAACCAAACAAGGCTAAAAAATACCTATGGAGCACAATACAACTATTAAGCACATCATTATGGACGTACTGGTTGTCTAATGAAATGGTGAACTCAATCGTACTATTGGGTAATAATTTAATTCGTGCGGTTTTTTTTTTTCAAAATTTGAACGTTTATTTAAGAAAAACATGTACAATAGTATTATTCAAAGTATTGCCCATGTGAAGGTATGACTTTTTCCCATCTTTCTGGCAATTTCTGGATCCCATCCCAAAAGAACTGCGCCGGCTTGGCAGCCAAGAATGAATCAAGCCAATTTTTGATATTCTGCTACAAAAGGTAGTCAGAAGGGGCAAGGTCTGGGCTATAAGGCAGGTGGGGTAAGTCTTCCCATCCACTGTTTTCCAAATAGTTCTTAACCGGAATAGCAACGTGAGGCCAAGCGTTGTCATCATGGAAAATTATTGCCTTGTGTCTGGTCGCATATTCCGGGTGTTTTTCGGCTGCTGCACTCTTCAAACGGATTAATTGTGTTCGGTAGTGTTGTCCATTGATGGTTTCACCCGGTTTTAGCAGATCATAATACAGCACACCTGCTGCTTGAGTGACACTCAAAGATTCTGCGAGCTCTTCTTGAGTTTGGCAACAATTTTCAATTTTCTTCAAACTCTTTTGGCTGCCCAGGACGTTCATCGTCTTCCAAGCCAAAATTACCACTTTTAAATCGTGCAAACCACTTTTGGCACGTTCGCTCGGATAGCGCATGTTCACCATCAACTTCCACCAAAATACGATGACTTTCGGCAGCAGTTTTCTTCATGAAGAGAACTCCCCGCAAAAACACTTTTTCAGGCACAAAGTTCGACATATTTGAGTGAAAATAAAATTATTGTCGTTTACGGTTCAAATGAGTGACATACACTGAAATGACGTACAATGACAGTAGCTTTCCAACGCATGTTCCAATGGAATAATAACAATAGAATAATACAAGGTACGCCTTCTCTTAGCAAACCACACGAATTAAGTTATAGACCCAATATATAATTCAGTGGTGTTGGAACAAAATTAGCAATTATAAAACTGTTTATTTGTCTACGGGCATATATGAAGTAAATTAAGAGGAAGCAGCTACACAAGTACTCAAGATACACCACGCAAAACCACTTAAAATAAAGTAACCTTATTGGCCACTTATAGATATGATAATAAAGAAGATAGAAAGAACCTTTGCCAAATCTCAAACTCTAGATCAACTGGAATCCGCCTATAGCTTTTTAAAGTGGTAGAGGGTTTACTTCCTCAAAAGGGAATAATGGAATGCAAATATATAACAAAAAATAGATAAAAAAAACTCCATCATTATTCTCATGTTTTATTTGTACAAAATGGAACTTAACACTGCAGATTTTATATTTTGAAGACAATATTATCTAAATGCCCTCGATTCCTCTCAACACACTCTTGCAATCAAACTCTCAAATTTGTGATCACGCTAGAGCAAACCGTGCGTCGGTTCAATGGCAATATTAACGTTTTTGATAGCGTTCCCTCTGTGGTCGGGGCACAGGTATCTCAAGTTCTGTTTATATTCACACTCATCGATATAAAAATGTGCTTCTTCAGTTCACAATATACTTAGAAACGTCCGTGCTGTTTAAAAACATTTCAGATAAATTCTCGCAAAGGTTTATCGTAAAAAGCAGTCATTTTCTTTGAGAAATTGCATGATTTGCATTTTGCATGGGTGAAACTTTACTTTTTTTTTTTTTAAATAACATGCACTGTTGATTTTTTTGTTCCAATACAGGCTCCTTACCGATTTATGCGGATTGCGCATAATATCGCGTCGAACTTGAGCCACATATTCTGGCTGCTAACAGGCTGTTGATAGAGAGTACAAAATGTACAAATGTACCGTTTTTCCTTGTTTTTCTGTCTTTCCATTTACTTCGTGAATTCGGAAAAGGTCACCTTGTTGTAGCACATGACCTCATCCTTAAGTCTGTTTCCAATGATATATCCACCTACTTGAAGTGCTGTAGTATTTGATCGTTTTTTTTTTTTTTTGTCTGGTATATCCTATTTTGTTTCTTTGACGGCGAGTATTTCGTTCTAATGTTTTCCCCTTAGATGTTAAAGCGTCCTTATTATATGCATCGTCCTCGCCTTCCAAGTACATATCTGAATTTTATCATCCCTTTCAACTTGGTAAGTTGCTGTCAAAAACGATTTAGATGAGTTGGTCACCTTTAACTTTTTGCGCCAACGTATTACCAGTTTAAGGTTAAAATTACTTTAAAGAAAAAAGTACGCTTTTTGTTTGTGATACATACATACATATGTATATCCGCCTCTTTAAATATTCCAACGACTTTTACTTATAAATAATGATCACATTTTTGTAAACTTTAAGTTAAGAGTTTTATTTTTGAATTTCTAATTAGGCCCAAGTAAACAACTGAGTAACATTACTCAGGGAAAAAGGTTTTCGTTTTTAAACAAGAGATTAACATTCATAAGGATACGATTACTCTTAAAATGCCTGAGCACTTGTTATGTTTTTTTTTTTTTTTTTTTTTTTTTTTTTGAAAAATGAGGAAAAAGAGAGAGAAATATGTTTGGGCCCAGTGACTATTTCGCTCCATGGGTGACATCCATCATTTAATGGGGAGATTTACGAGTAATTATTAGTATATTTGTAATTAATGTTGTGTTTTACGCACCCACTCATCTGACGTGATTTTAATTGGTCCTTCAGACGCGGTTGGGATCAAAAATCAAACTTTTTGATTTGGAAGCCACTACACTATCACGGCCACTGGTGAACTACCACCTCCTGCAACTAAATAGGTTAATGAATCAAGCGAAAATATCCATTAGAAGTGTCCAAGGATCCAGCGCTTTACTGTGGAGAGCATTTCTTCATACCTCTGCAGGTAAATTTCATTGCCACAGTGCTATAAAATTAATTTTCTTGTGGTTTCATAAATAATTGCCGACAAGATATTAACAGCTTGTGTACAACTTGTAAATATACTAACCTGCTAATTAAAATTATTTTTCGTTCTTTAGGCCAGAATTTCATATTCCGAATGCTTTGGTTTAGTTTACTTATATTTTACTTTCTTTCAGCAACCCCTTTTTAAATATTGAATGTACGCCAGCTTGATTTTTAATTTAATCCTACTCAGGACGAAATTCAACAAATACCACAACTTATTGGTTTCTTGTGGGAAAAATACGTTGGTATTTGTATTCAAATCTTAAATTCAAATCTATGAAGCACCTCGTACGTTCGTGCAACATATTGTTATATGAACCCCAAACTGTTCTTCTCCATGAATTTTTAATAGCTCGCATGGGTTTCTTCGGGATTCCGTATGCTGATAGGGGTACAATTTTTATAGCTACTTTATTTTTATTGTTTTTTTTGCTTTGTTCTTTTTCAAATCAGAAATCATGGCTCAATTTCCGTTGAATTCACCTATACTCGTGTGTTTGAGATGCTTCCGCTTTCTTTTCGCCACTCAAAACGAATTGTGTTTCCATATGCTAATTTTGTGTTTGTGTTGCGATTTTTTTTTTTCTTTTTTTACTACGAATACAAATTCGGCAATTCCTTCAAACTAGTCAAGATTTTAATAGATTCAATTTTTTATCATTTAAAGAAAAAGAAGCTTTTTATCATGCAAGTATTGTATAAATTTTACACCCTAAAACGGAGATATAAAGTAAACAAACCGTATTGATGTCTTTCTATATTTTAAATTGGAAAAGTTTTCTCTTCTACCACGGCAGCTAAGTCTAACAAGATTTTGCAGTGACTTCAGATATTTATTCTGAAGCATAAAAAATATGAGATATTTAGTTTAACATTGTAGGCGGTCACTTATATTCTGTTGTTTAAGGGTTTCTTAAATTGTGCTTAAGATAATCTTTAGAGTCCACGAGGAGGGAAAATAACTTTAGTTATAGAGTGATGCCTTGAATTGAATTGAAGTAATGAAAGTTTTGGTACTGAGAAATCTTTGTGTGATACTTGCCAGAAAGTCAATTGGCGGTCTTCTCTTCCGCGCTTGCACTGTATTGTTTGATTCTACGATAACTCTTCGATGAGTCTTGGAAATCCGTGTGGATAATCATAGAGGACTCAAAAAGCCTATTGTTGGCACATCAAATGCAGATTCTACTCATAGAAACTTTATCATAAAATTTGGCTTAGTGTCCGGTTTCGAGGCAGATGGATGTTTACTTAAGATTTTTGTCTTTCGCGTCACATCCTGTATAGGTTTTTTTTTATAGACCTGTTTCGGATTTATCAATTTCCTTAATCAATCTTTCTATTCCCGATTTTGGTCGAAAGCATTCCTATTTTTTATACAATCTTTATATTTAGATTATTAGATTATAACGGAAGTTTTTTTTAAGAGCTTTATAACTTTAAATGATAATATAAGACAGAAATATTATCTAAATGAATTTTTTATTATTATAACCTAGTAGATAATTTTATTTCATTTTTAAATATGATTTTTGGCATATGCCTGCCGCGCATACATGTTATATGGTCCATTCGATTAGTCTCATTTTTCACCACTTTTTCCAATAAATCTGGCCGTATGGCATCAATGGTGGCTTGAATATTGGCTTCTAGTGCTTCAAGAGTTACTGGTTTGTCGCCATAAACCAATGACTTAACATAGCCCCATAAAAAGTAATCGAGAGGCGTTAAGTTAACAGGACCACTTCTTTAAATAAAGTTGACACCAAATTGATTGTGCATTCAATTGTATGACAAGTTGCGCCATCTTGTTGGAACCAAATGTCGTCAATGTTTAGCTAATTAATTTTTGGAAACAAAAATCAGTCAGCATGGCTTGATAGCGCTCGCCATTCAATTTGAATGGATGTTATGGTGATTCGTTAACAGCTTGAGAATTGTCTTCGCACCACATATGGCAATTTTGCTTGTTCACGAAGCCATTTAACCAAAAACGAGTTTCAACACTAAACACAATTCTTTAATAAAATTGATCATCTTCGTCCAGTTTCAAATTAGCCTAATCAGCAAAAAATTCGACGTGAACGATGGTCATTTGGCTTTAATTCTTGCACGAGCTATATTTTATAGGCACGTAAGTCAAAATCCTTACGTTAATTTTCCACGTTTTCGAGGGAGAATTCCAATAAGTTGAATCGACATTTCGGCTTCTTCTTCAACACTTCGCGCTACAGCAGCAATATTCTCTTCGGTATATACATTTCATTTTCGTGGTGATGGTTTTGAATCGAGAGGAGTAAAATTAGTGCGAAAACGATCAATAACTGCACGAATTGCTTACTCATTAGACCTCTTATTTTGACCGTAAAATTGACGAAGTGCTCTATGAACTTCATGAACAGATTTATTATTTGCAAAGTAAATTTCCACAATTTGAAAGCATTGTTTTGACGATAAATGATTCATGATAAATTGCCAAACCTTACTGAACAGAAATCTCAACAGACATTGGCAACTGTCAAACTATAGACAACAACCATAGAAACTTTTCGTGCAGCTAAAAAAAAACACCTTTTATTTATATTTAGACTAAAATGTAATACTCGTATACGAAATAGTCAGGAACATTCTGTTGTCTAAAGACAAGTGGAGAGAGTGCTACTATGTAGAAACAAAAGTTTTAACTATTGAATTATTTAATTATTGATGGGTAAAAAGCTAAATACATATAGTAAATACATACAATAGTATTAGGTTTGCAACTAACTTATCGTTTGTGTGCAACTTTATTGTGAAAAATTGGGTAGAAATGAATCATTCAAAGTATTGCCCTTTCTACGACTTTCTCCCATCTTTCTGACAGAGCTCGAATTCCGTTGCGATCAAGCCATTTTTTTGATGTCTTTTTATGAGCGGAATTGCTGATCAGCCAGACCATGTGCCATCGAACGGAACAAGCACGAGTAATAATCGAAGGCCGCAATATCTAGGGAATAAGGCGCGTGGGGTAGAACTTCCCATTTTTGTGTTTGCAGGTAGGCTTTAGCGTAAGGCCGAGCATTGTCATGCTGTAAAATCACTTTTTCGTGCCTCTCCTCGTACTATAGCCATTTTTCGCGCAGTGCTCGGCTCAATCGCATTAATTGAAGTCAACACCATTCCGCAATGATGGTTACGTTGGGTTTCAATAGTTCATATAAACAAGACCGACCTACTGACTTTCTTCTTATTAGGTTGCTGTAATGAACCCATTTTTCATCACTTGTTATGAAGAAAACCTTTCCTTTTTTGCCACTGGAGCAGTTGCCCACAATAAAAAAAACGACATTCCACGTCCCTTTTAAGAATCATAAGAAACCCAAGTTCCTTGTTTTTGAATCATTCCAACGCACGCAATTGCTTGGAATTAGCTTCGCGGGTAACTCCTTATGCTGAAGCAAGCTCTTCTTATGTATATATGACATGGATCCTCAGCGAGCAATGCTTCCAATTCAGAATTTTCGAAGGATTTAGCCCTTCCTTCAGGCGAACGGTCGTTAACATCGAAATCACCGTCTTTGAAGTAACGAAAGTTTTGGATATGTTGACATTGAACTGCACATACTGCGGAAGCTATCTACTGACAAACAGTGAGCCCTTAATAGCATGACTTTTAACCGCGCTCATGGTTTTCAATTTGTCCTTCTTTCCTTTTGTATCTTTAAGAAAACCTTAGCCTTTACCTCTATCAACAAGAATCGACAATCGTCTAGATTCCCAATGTTATCGCAAATTTTTTCCATGCCCGCAGCAATTATTTCATCTATTGGTCAGCCGATTGTACAATTTGATTTAGGCTTAACAAACTTTGAAATTTCTCGGACAACGTACATTCGATTATCGATAGGTTTTTTCTTTATTTGCTGTATTGGTACATATGTTCTAAATATATGTTCATAGTTTCAAGTGTATGACATACTTAGTTTGTTTTTGATGGACAGAAAGGTTAGACGTGTTTTGGTGTGCTCGGCAATTTTAAATTTTTATAAAAAATGGAACAAAGAATTTACATTAAATTTTGTGTAAAAAATGGAATTAAGTCCTCTTAAATATTAGTAAAAAAACTGTTTGCAAGTGTTACAAAGTCTTCCAAGATGGCCGAGAAGATGCTAATGACGAACCTTGCTCTGGACGCCCGAGCACATCAACAAAAATGATGTCGAAGCTGTGAAGAAAATTGTTTTGGAAAATACTCGATTTACCATAAGATAAGTTTCTGAGGCTGTTGGCATATCGGTTGGATCGTGTCATGCATTTTTGCAGATGTTTTAGACATTAGGCAGAAAAATCGTCGTATGAGCAATGCGAATGAATGACGTCAATGATGATCCTAAATTACTTAAAAGGATAATAACTGGTGACGAATCATGGGTATATGGTTATGACGTCGAAACCAATTTCGTTCATCGAACTCTACATAATTTTAGTATTTTATGCACACTGAAATCCTCTTTCAAAAATGTGCACAACGGTTTCTTAAGCTGAATCCGTTAGAAAGCTATGGCCTTTTAAGAAGTTTTACCTCACTTTAACACCCTATAACTTGAAGAGGGGGTGAAAATATACTCTCCTCCACCCTGAAATATAACTTTTAGTTTGCCATATATTAACTTCAGGAATCTTCAGTTATTAGGACGAAATGCTTCTAAATAAGTCCATAGAGTGGGCCAGACTAGAAGAATCACATATCACAGGTAAGCACTTCCCCAACAGCTTAAAAGAACAAAACTTCGATGGATCGAATTGTTTATATCAGCAACATAATTTAAGGGATTGGCGGAATCGTATGCGATTCCAGGGTCATCTGCAAAAGCCCTGACTTTTCCTACAAATGGCTGAATAAACAAGGAGTTGACATGTATAAGAAATAATATAGGTCCAAGGACCGAGCCTTGAAGGACACCAAGGTTGATAACCATCAAGTAACCTAGACTAGTTTCGATTTTCACTTTTTGTTTTTTGACTTTTAGATAGGACATAAACTAACAATCTATCGAACCACGAAAATCTACATTGTAAAGTTTGTTTGAAATAATATTATGATCAACCATATCAAACGCTTTTGTTATATCAACAAAAAGCCCAGCATATGATCTTTTTTCATCTAAACCTTTCTATTTAAAGGAGGAACAATCTAAAAACGGGTCTTCAGTAGATAGCCCAAATTGCATCGGACTGAAGAACTTTATTTTGTTCGGATACTCTAAAGCCTCTTTCTTTACGCATTTCTGAAAAATCTTAGTGATAGAAGATAACAGTGGAATTGGTCTATAGTTCCTTTTTTCATGTTTGCTTCCTTTTTTAAAGAGGGGAATAATAAATAATAAATTTTCAGGAAATCATCCGGACAGGATATTCAAATTGAAAAGATGTTCCAAAACATTTACAATATTAAAGGAAATGTTTCAAGCATAATATTGGAAATACTATCACTGTTACAGGAGAAGGAGCTATTTAAGGAGAGAATGGTCTTCAAAATTTCAACCACAGAAATTGGTTAAAAAAAGAAGATATCCCTTTCAAAACTAGTATTTGTAAGCCTGGGTTCAGGGTGACAATAATTACAAACTTTAAGATTATTTATTTGAAAAGATTGTAGCCCAATTGAACCAACGAATTTTTTTAAATTCGTTTGCTATTTCTGTGGAATCTGAAACATTTACATTTCCATTTTTTAAGACAAAATAATTATTTTACTTGGTTGCAGTTCAAATCATAATTTTATTAATCACTTTCCATTCTTGTTTTAGATTCCCTTGCGCATTCATTATTTATTATTTGGCTCATCTGTGGATGTTTAAGGCACTTTTTCCGTATTTTGTGCCTTTGTCTAATTTTTCTAAAAAGTAACCAGCTAACCCAGGGCCTTAGCCTGAATTTTGACTTTTTAGGCTGCCCATCATCGGTCAGGTTGAATCGTTCGTTCTGTCTGCAGCGAAATATTGATCCCTCTGCTGCCTTTATATTTATCAGGGAGTGCTTCGTTATGAATTGCTCAGTCTCAGTCGGGTTTATGTTTTGTTTTAAAATACTTTTATTGCTAACTATGTCACCATCTTTAAATTTATTCTTTTCAGCATTATTAACATTCTCTTGTCTGGCCTTGGAGTAAAATAAAAATTTTCGTTTCGCTTTTTACCGCTGCGCTCTTCATTATATATTGCATAACATCCCCCATAACAAGCATAATTGTACGAGACTCTTCTAGAATCCTTAAATTTTCCTGTCATCAGAGTAGCCAATTAAGATGTACTCTTCGCTACTTGGCTTAAGTTGACCATTTGTCACTTTTTCCCATTACAAAGCTTTTAATCCACTATCTCTGAAGTACGAAACTTTGGGTATCTTAGAGGTGCAGATTTCATCAATAAATTTAGGCTGACGCATTAACCATTACATTCTAACTCAACCCACAGTGAAGGTAAGCCAGGTTTTATCATTATGCAACGTGCTATTTCAACTAGCGTTTTTCTGTATCATTTTGCTGTGTGGTTGAGAACTCTTGCATAATGCCATAAGAACTATATTAGTTTATACAGAGCTATTATCATACCTAACTCAATGAAGCTTAATTCAAAAAGTTTAAATTTGTTAAGCAATCCTGATTTCTTACGATTAAAGTTTTGCACCCTAAGCATTTTTCTCATAAAATCGTCAATAAAAGCGATAAAGTAAACGGACTTATACAGAATTTCTATCCTCATGGGTTCAAATATATCGAAATTGATTAATTCCAAGCACTACATTGTATATTTTTTCTAGTTTTTTTTAAAACATTTTCCTGGTTCCCTTTTTGTGTATACTATAGATATGGTAGACTTCAGTAATCGTTCGCAAATTTGGTAATCCAGTTACAATACCCATCTGCTGCTGTTGTTTGCGGATTCACCCTTCAATTATCAGGGTTTCTCGAATTTATTATCCTCATGCGTGTTAACTCTTCAGTTGGAAAGATAATATATACTCCATCCTTCTTCCCTGCATTCAATAAAACTATTCACCTTCATATGTTTTCTTAGCACGATCTCCTACAAACAATATTTTTTCGTGGATGCTTAATTAATTCAAAAGAGATTTCCTTCTGTTTCTGGAATATATTGTATTTATAAGCTTGAGATTTTCGAGTTTATTATTTTTTCTTATATTCTCGTATAACATTCTGATATTTAATATTATTATCATTAGCCAATTTTGCATGTAATGTGTTCTTTTGACAGGTTGACGTATCACAAATGCAAAGTAGTTCTGCTGTCCAAACATCAACTACTTTGATTACCTCTCTCTACAAATGCGGTTACCTACAATGCTTTGGATGTGGTTGATATAGCTTTCGATATACCTGGACGATAAAACTCATTGAGTTTTCGGTTTTTACTAGTTTTGCACTTTCAAAGTTGGTCCAACAATCTCTCGTTTTGTGCCGACAAAATTCATGCTCAGTTGCTTGTTGAAATCGTTTCGTCATTTTGTTTAGAGAAATTAATAAAATTGCAAACTTTCAGTACGCTATTTGCTATTTTTACACCAACTCCCATTATGCTCACGCAAACAGTCTTTGGTTTAAAGATTCTTTAAGAACGACGTTCTTCCTTTTAGGTTTTTTATTTTTTCATCCAAATGTGGAACTTTTATAACCTAATCGAGTCTTGCACCCAGTTCTTTTGGCCAAATTATTATAGATTGAAGTTTTTGCAAATAGTTTACCATTGACTGTACATGTACGCTTTTCAAATTTTAGCCCTACTCTAAAATATTCCATATTTTCACTGTTAACCCTTACGAGTGTTACTATATATGTAAAGGGAGTTTCTTTAAAGAGTTGGTAGATACGAAATTGAAATAAAACATACACAAGTTGAGGAAACGAGCCAAGGTTTTTATTCAATAAATAATCTTATGGCACAATGATGAAAGATGACTTCGGGCAAATTACTCCATTCTGGAGTTCCAATTTTCGACCCATTTGTCGAGTATTTGAGGTCGTATCTTACAAATGGTGCGCTCAATTTTGGCTACCAGGAATGAAATGGTTATTGACTTGTGAGCATGGACTAATGACATCAAATACCCCCACATAGTATAGTATAGAATAGTCCAGCGACATCAAATCACGTGGTTTAAGAGGCCTGGCCGCAGATTCATTTCCTAAGATAGTTTTGCCATCGAATACTTCCCTCAATAACTCAAAGGTTTCCCCGCGGTATGGCATGTGACACTACCCTGTTGAAATCAAATGATGATGACGTATCAATGAACTGGAATTTTCTTCAATATTGTTCTCAATGGCGCAGATATGTTTATCTGTGTGAACTCTGCACATTCTTGTTAATAGCTTACAGTCAAAATACAAAGTAATGTGTTGACCGTTGAATTGATGTAGCGCACTGATTTTGCAAATAAAATTTCACAATTTGTATATCTTGCTCTGGCTATAGTGTTGGCATAATGATTATATTCAATTAAAAGATCAGCTGTTAGATTAATTATCAGCTGTCTGAGTGTTACCATATTGAAGAAAATATCCCTTTGTTGCATGATCATTAAAAGATTTCCTCGCGTTTTTCGATGTTTTTGTCATCCCTTGATTTCTTGACGATTATTTTACTATTTTTCTTAGGCTTCTGAGTTGTTTTAAGTTTGTTCTAATAAACCCATCCATTTATGTAGTTCCACAAAATGAAATCAGGTGCTGTTAAATCTGTGGAACACAGGGGTCAAAAGATATCTATATTTTTCTAAATGAGCTGGCTACTGCGTTGTTTTGAGCTGATGGAGGCAAAAAATTTCCTATTATGGGAACTAATGATTTATGCATGTTCATAAGCATATTCTAAAAATATTAACCGATGACCATATCAGCGATAATTCCATTTAAAACTGTGCATCTTAAAGGGTATAATTAACGCTGATAAAACTTTTTTGGTGTGTTCAGACTCAAAACTCGGCAGCTCTATTTATTTGCATGCTATGTATATATACATACTATATATGCTAAGTTGCTCACAATAAGGCTGTTTAAAAATTTGAAATTAGGTCAAGCTAGATGTCTACTACTGATCTTATTCCTCATAAGTTTTTCTCTAACTGAATCTTTTATGGAAACAACTTCATAACGAGTTGTAAAATAAATCATTAGTTGCCTACCATATTTTAACGATCAGGTTTTTCTTTGTGTTTTTATAATTTAGTTAAATAATTTGAACACAATATTGAATTATTTTTTTTATTAATTTCTACATAATTCGCAAAAAAACAATGTAAATTTGAATGTTCACTACCCGGCAGTTCCGTTTTCTCTTAAATACTCACCACAATAGTATTATCTGCATCATCTGAACATTGTGACACGTGACCTGAGTATATGGATATAATTCGCGGACATCAAAAACACTGCAGGCGAGTATTGAGTCAATCGTAATGCGGTCAACCTGATTTGACTGCCAATGATCTGGAAATCAATATGTCCCTTTGTAAATGTTGAGGTCTTGAAACCTTTTTCGTTCCTTGTGGGAAATAAATTCAATTATCGTGTGGGTTCTGATATCCGACTACATACAAAGACCAACGATTTGCTATATATCTACATAGTATTGCGTTAAAATCTCTTAAAACCTTGTAAAAATCGTTTTCGGTATATTGTTAAATGTTTGAATCGTCATCATTTCCCTCTGTTGACACATTGAAAATTGATAAAAATTTACACAACAATCGCTTGATTATGTAGGATTATGAAAAGCACTGACCAGCGTCAACCTTTCGATTTCCAGTGCTCTAACTTTGACTAAACATCAATTAAGCAATATAATTCATTGTTGGAAATGTTGAAACTGCAACAGGTAAATCCACATAATATGAATGATTTAGCATCATTGAATCAACGATGGCTTGCTGGCAGATATCTTTTATGAGGTTTCTCAACGTATTTGGAGAAAAGGTCTGAAAGGTTTTTCAGGAAAAGTCAGGGTTTTTGAAATAGAGATGATGGCGGAAAAGCCCTAAATAGCTCTGCGACAGACCTCATACTCCTGAAGTGGATTACTGACTCTGGCCAGTTTCGCTTAATGGGTCGACAAGGGACTAGCCCTCTGGCTTGGGCGTTGTGCATACAGCCAACCACCCAAACACGTTAAGGACTCTGTTTGCGAACCAACCAAAAACCTAGGATCAGAACGGATACACTGTTGACGACGCTGCAAGCGTATTTAAAGATCAACTTAATTCGAACTTTGAACAGACCGCGCGTAAGTCTAAGACTGCCTATATTATTGGCATTAAGAATGTTAGAGGTTGGGCCGTGAAGAAGAAGAATGAAAATCAGTGACATATACCATGGCGATTGCTACAGAGAAAACAAACAGCGCCTTCTGGGTATGGTTTGGTTGTTCCGGCTCTAATTTTAAAATCGTTTCTGAGGATACATTCAATAAATTATGACCAAGGTGTAAACCAAATATTTTTTGGGTGGATACAATTTTTAAAGATTTTTAAGAAAATTCTATCAATTGCAAGGGCAAGTGCGGTGTATAAAAGGTGTAAAATTAATAACTTACCCCTTCTGATTGCTTGTGGTATACGCTCAAAAAACGTCTTAGACTGTGATTGGTATTCGCCTTTAGCAATTTCAATACAGAGAGTAAATTCAATAATTTCGTCCAGTATTAGTGAGATCGTAAAGGAATTTGACTCATTACTTGCAAGTAAACTTGGTACATACAAGGGACCATCGGTGAATCTGCAATTAAATCATATTGTCGCCACTTGTTTATTTGCTAGTTAGGGAGATTCCATTTGCTATTCGTTCCAAAGTGGAAGCATTGCTGTTATCAAACCTAATGGCACAATCCATATTTCGAAATACTATAAGTCTACAATAAAAAGCTCTTGATTATTGTACCTTTTCCTTCGATGAACGACTTGATAATAAACCGTCCTCGTGGTTCATTTTTTCCAAAACTTGACTGTGCATAGGCGTATCTACAGTTGACGGTTGATGTTGGAACAGCCAAACTACAAACTATCATTACCTTTAAAGGTGCCTGTAAAGTAAAACGTCTTCAATACGGAATTTCTTCAGCACCAGGTGAATTTCTGAAGACATAGTCAAATTTATTAAACGGAGTAAGAAGTTTAGAGTTTTATTTGGATGATTTCATTGTACTAGCAAAGAACTTAAAAGAGCTTGCAAGCATTCTTCGAGAAATGTTCAAAATACGTAAGAAGTATGAGTTACAACTACGAAAAGAGAACCGCATGTTCGATGTTAAATTTGTAGGTTTTCGAATCGACAGTAAAGGAATTCATCAGTTAACAAGTTCAGGTTACTAAGTATACCGGAGGTCCAAGGAATAAAGTGGAACTTTAGACTTTCTTCGGACTTTAAAATTTTTACCATGCCTTCCTTTCTAGGAAAACTACATTAGCAGAGCTATGTTAGACTTTTGAACCAATCAAAAATATAAAAAGTGGATATTTATCATCAAAATGCATCTGATATATTAAAAATTTTGTTATCGTCAGATAGCGTTCTTATACCTCACGATGCAAAACTACCAGTAAGGTTGACTTGCGTTAATTCACCATATGGAACTGGCCCAATTCTATCTCATTGCCTGCCAAATGACTCCGAATGTCCTATTTCGTTTTATTCAAGGACACTTTCAGTTTCCAAAAAAAAATTATGCTCAAATAGGTAAGGAGGCTCTGGAGATTATTGTAAGTATTTAAAAATTTAATGACTTCCTATATGGCCGACACTTCGAAACCTTTACGGACCATAAACCTCTTCCAAGATTGTTTATTTATCTCAAAAAATGCTTCGCTGGAACATTTTATATGCCTACAGTTACGATCTTCTCTACAAATCTGGAAAACACATCGCACATGCCGATTCGTTTACCGGTTTGCCCGTTAAACTTCCCAACATTTCTAAAGAAGTAGAAAAGAAGTTATTTTAATGACTGAAACGCTAGACACGCCAATAATACAAGCCAGTGATGTTTCGAAAGAAACAAAAAAGGAAATAATTTTCTCCCGTCTTTTCTGGGCATTGAGGGATTGGCCAAATTCAGTCGGTTCAGATGTTCAAACAAGAAAGATGACATTTTCTGCATCAAAGGATGTTTAGTTTGGGGTCAAGGAGTAATAATTCCAAAGGTTTACAAATCAGCAGTTCTAACCGTTCTGCATGGAAACCATCACGGTATAGACCGCATGAAAGCTCTAGCGAGGAGTTACATATGGTGGCTAAAGATTGATGAGAACATTGAGCAGACCGTAAAACAGTATTCTACATGCCAACAAATGCAACCTGATAGCTCTCCCGCGATTGATCACACATGGAAAGGAACAAAAAATCCATGGTGTTTAGTTCACATTGATTTCCTTAGCTAATACAAAGGAAAGTTATTCTTTTTGATGGTGGATTCATATTTCAAGTGATCGGAGATTCACCATGTCTCTGCCATATAATTTTCTTGTGCCATGACAGTTATAAGATAACTTTTTACTATTCATGGTCTTCCCGATATCACTGTTTCTGATAACGAAACAGCTCCGTATACCGGTCGATCTCTTGCTGAGTTACTCTTTAACCGCAGACCACAAACCCATTTTGACAAACTTCATCCAGGTGCCATGACCGTGCAAGCGATTCAAAAGGCGGATAATTCAAAAATTCCTTCATAATCCGATTCAGAGACAGTGTGGAATCGTAATTATGGTACTTGGCCAAGATGGATCCCTGAATATACTTTGCGATATATAGCCAGGTGAAGTTGCAGTTGCAGTCAGTACTAAAAACGGTTAAGAGATTTGCAGACATTCAGATTAGGTACGACGTTGATCAAGGGAGCAGACTATGGACCAGAATTTCGTGGAAGCATCTAACACGCCTGATATGAGAGGCGATGTACCAACGCCAGTGCCGGATGGAACAGCAGATACATAGATTCCTTGACATTCAGAAAGGATCCAGAATTTGTCTGATCCAAACAAGGTGGAGAATTGTTTCGTCCGCTCTACAAATGTAAGAACCCTGAACGCCATTCATAACCGCCAGTTCAGCTACACTTCCTTTTGACCTTCAATTTCTTATTTAAGTAGGATTTTTAATATTTCAATGTATTTGGAATCAGACAAATTTAGTACAAAATAAATTATAAGTTGTGCCAATTGTTGTCGCGGTTTATTCTTCTCAAAACACAAAACAAGCATATGTAAATATTGTTATATATAGTCGTATCTTTTCCAATAGCCATGTTAATATTTCGAGTAACTGTTTCATATTCATACTTGAGTTCCTGTTTTGCGAGTTTTATCCTCGAGATTGCTCAATATTTCAAAAATGACTTTATTTGTTTTGCTTTGGTTTTCAAGTTTCGCAAGAATTACAGAAAAAGCTTGTGAAATTGGATCCGGTGCAATACAACTTTGTTAATTTTCTTACAACAAGACTTGCGCATACATTTGCCCACCAGAAGATGACGGCTTTTCTTTTCGAACTTTTTTTGCTCTTTGGCTACTTCGCAGCCTCTATAATTCCCTGGGCGTAATTTAGCTGTATTGATGTAAGTTGCACTTTTCCGAAAGATGTTTACTTGGGCATCTTACGCACCGCGATACTTTTTGACCGTAAGTCTGTGTATGACTGGAACCTTGACGACACTTATACTGCGGGATCGATCTTGTTTTCTAATGCAATGGCTCGATTTTTATACGATGTTTAGTACTGTAATATTGAAGATAACGTCTATATTTTCGTTAATATCAAAACTAAGCATAAACAGTGGGAGTCCATGCTTAATCACGATTTATTACTGTTGTTCCGTGTGCTCTGCTTCTTTTTGATAATATTTACAGCGTCAAGAATTCTACAGCCTTTCCCTTGAAGATCATTCATAATATCTTCGTAGGTACACGAAGGGCAGGGACCTCTTGCTAGAACACGCAATGACCTTTCTAGCCTGTTATCGTATGTGTACCATTGGCTTTTCTCAGTATTTAAGTTTTTGGGACACTGCTCGATAATCATCGTAGTCATGGAAGTTATTTTTTCAAACGTCGTTGCCTAGTGACTTTACCTTAAATGTCGATTCCTTTGAGGAAGAAATGCAATATACTAAAGGGTCAGCCAACAGCTAGTGTGGAATTTGTTATTAAACTAAATTCACATTTATTATAAAATCAAAACAGAATTTTAATAATTAATTAAGTTTGGTCTATGACAATTACGAATGGAATACAACATCGTTCATCTGATTACCACGACTTCTGTTGCAAGTGGCCGTCCGAAAGTCAAAATTATCCATAACTTTTTAAAGAATGCTTAAATGGCCGCAATTTCAGTTTAGATGTTATGTTTGAGATTCTGAATTATCGCCGGGCTATTAGCATAGACCTTACTTTTCAAAAAACCCACAGGAACAAGTCTAATGGTGTCAAATCGTATGACCTTGGAAGCCAGTCAACTTCTCCTCTAACTGGAATAATGCTATCTTCAAATTTCGTATGAAAAAAATTAATTGTTGGCTTGTGTTTATTCATTTCATTCAATTTTGAAAAAAAAAATATCCGGTCAAAATGTTCTCGTTACATTGTAACTGTCTTTCAGCCTTATTTTCGAAAAAGTACGGGCTAATGATGTCACCAACCTATAATCCGCACCATACAGTGTCTTTTTTTTTTTTTTTTTTTTTTGATGCGTTGATTTTTGGAGCATTTTCCAGCATCCAAAAATGACAATTTTGTTTATTTACGTACCCATCCATCCAAAAATGGGCTTTATTCGATGACAAATTGTCCTGGCGATCCAATATCCAGTTAACAAATCGGGAACGATTTAGATGGTCCAAAGGCTTTAACTGATTTGTAGTTTGGATTTTATAGGCAAATGAAGATCAACTTTTAAAATTCGGCGTAAAGTGCCATAAGTGAGGCCCAATTTTTGACTTCGGTGACGAATTGAGGGACCTGGTTGATTTTGAACACCTTCGCGCACATTGGTAATGTTTTGGAGTGTATGTGCTAGCTGACGTGAAGTTTGACGCGATACCGAACCAGTTTCTTTAAAAGAATTCACCATTGCACGAATTCTCGTTTCACTGGAGTGATTATGTTGACCGAAAAACTCAAGAATTTTAAGATAAGTTACTTTCACAGATCGCTCATTTTCGTAATATGATTGAATAACAAAAATGCGTTGCTGCGTCATAAACGACTCCATGAATAAAATTGTCAAAGATTTTGTAATATCTGTCAAAAAGATTTACTACATTGAATTCAGTAAATGACAGTAATTGACAGCCAACATCCACATCATCTGTTGGCTCACACTTTATTTTCCGAAATTCCAATTATGTTTATTGAGAGCAGGGGCGGTAATTATATTCCTTTTTCTTTCGCTCAGGATTCCTTGCATTTGTCTTCTCTTTGTGGCTCTTCTTCTGGTGAAGAACCGGCTCTTCGTTTTACACTCGATCTTTTCTTTGAATCCGTTTCTCATTTTAGCTCTTTTTTGTCCATGTGAAATTTTCGACAGACTGATCGGGGTGGTCTACCTTCGCGTTCAATATCGAGCCCGATCTATGCGGTCATCGAAACTTGGATCTCTTGGATCGAATACTATTTCAAACAAAATAAATATTAATGACATCTCATGCGTGGTATTAGAAGTTCGAGTGCCGTTAATGGGAAAAACTATATTAACCTGATGTGTGACATGTACACCAGGCCTGTTAATTTCAGCATATCGGGCATTAACTTAACCTTAAACACACCATAAAAAAGTTAGATATGTACATGATGGAACACAGTAAATATATATGGTATATTACTTTCTTAATTCCGGACTGAAATTACAATAGGTATGATATAACAGGGAAATAACGAATTAAGTAGCATTATGAATATTAATTTAGACTGCTAGGTACTTTCTAATGGTTAGTGAACATTGTAAAATCGTTCAAAAAAAAAAAAAAAAAAATACAAAACAGCTAGAAGGAAAATGCAAAATTATGTAAATGAAGTCCCTCATGAACAAGACCAAGTCTGAGAACGACTATTTATGGGAGAGTTTCAAAATCTTTTATCGGATGACACGGACTTCGATAGAAGTGTGATAGTTAATTACGATTGATAGACATAACAATGAACTACGGACAGACAAAGATGCAAATATGAAGATTTTATGAAGATTTGAAGCGTTTGCAATGGTTGCATTTTAATTAAGTCAAATTACAAAGTAATTTTTCGTTAGTTAAACAACTATTTTCAGAGAAGAGAAATTTAGTTGGTCCCACCCAGTTTTGCTGAACTAATCGTTAGGATTTAAATGTTTTCGCTTGTTGACGTCGTTTTATTGTTTTTTATGTACTCGTACATAATTATCACTCACCCATTCCTCCCTTATCAGCAGTCTCTTTCTCAACCATCCTGAATTCCTTCAATGCTGTGTTATGATAAGCCATCCTCATTCATTCACATTCGCAATGCAATGGATAAGCAGAATACTTAGTGTACGCAGTGCAGTATAAGCCATGTTTTTGAGTACTCGTTTATGAATACCCGTTTGTTATGTATTTCTCAAGATATGAGTGTAGTGATTAAAGTACCCGTAAGAATACTTAATGTCTTGGAACTGATTTTAAGACGTTCATTGCAGATATTTACTAAATATACTATATATTTACTGGTATATATACGAGTACCTTTTTTTTTTTGTCATGGAATCTCATACTCCAAGGGCTGCATTTTATTTGTGTGAAAGATTTGATCTGAAGGATATGAAACTCTGTTCATCTTCATTAGACTATATTATTTCCTGAAGTTTTCAATTTATATCTTACCTACTCCATTGAGGAATCAACAAATGCTGTTTAGACACCCTGCAGTGATATTCGGGATGATTTGCATTTGCCTTTAAGTAACGAGTATTTTGCTTTTCGTTCTGTTCTTAAAAATTGATTTCTCTCCGACGATTGCCTTCTTTGAAGTATTGTGTACTTTTCTTTATTCGTTATTTATATGACTGAGTATTAAATTTTAATTTGAATTTATTTCACTACAAGTAAAATACATTTAATGCAGTTTGACTTCAAGATATTATACAATTTTCATTTTCTCCTTTAAGTAATTATCTTACCAAACAAATTAAGAAAACAGAGAAAAAAAAAAAAACTGTTTCGGATGTAAAAAATAAATCTTTTTCTTTTAACATTTTTAAATCTTATAATTAAATGCCCAAAAATGTAACAATTTATCATACTCACGGTTGCCGTCTAAAAAGGATACTGTCGTAGAAAAAATTGAAAGCACCAAGTTTTCCTTCATCTACTGTTTAAATGAGATTTTTTCCCTTTTGCTAATCTGTATCTCCCTACCTTCTTAAATGGGATGATAATTAAAAAATTTTAATGCTAACTTTTTCATCAACAAAGTTTAAGGTGATAGATAGTATTTTTCTTAGTTTTGTTTAGTATTTTAATTTTTTTTATTTTTTTTTTTTTAGATGACTTTACGAGTGTGTATGTAAATGTTTCTTTTATTATTTAAAAGTTATGCAGAATTCTGCTTTTGTTTGTCTATCACATATATATTTTTTTCTGATTTATTGGAAATCCAAAAATGATATAGGTTTAAACGAACTCACTCGTTTTTAAACATTTTTTAACGCATATCTACAAAATTTTGTTAATTCTAAACAAATTTTAGTCTAATTTTAAATTACATGTTTTGGTTCAAAGGGTTATACGCAGTTGCAAGGAGGAGAAATGTGTCTTATTTTACAAAAATAAAAGGTATAGATACATTTAGCTGCAACATCTAAGTTTATAATGGCACTAATGATTTTTAAAAATATCGAAAATCAAATATTAAAAAATCAAAATAGAATTCGAACTCTAGACCAAAATCACCACTTAAAACTGTGTAAAAAAATATCCGAAATCTTATTTCTTCGATCAATACCTGATGATTATATCTGAGAAGGTTATGTTATTTTTCAGACCGATCGGTTAAGCCATTTTTTAGAAATCCTGATTACCTCTTTGAAAGCTTTTGAAAGCATAGCTTTTAGAAAAATGCGTTTAAAGTTTTTGAAGAAGTTTACACAAAAGTATTTACCGGATCGATTTGAAATTTTCAGGAAATATAGTTAGATATATGTACAATTACGAAAAATTTTACAATTTTTTAAAAAATTCTAACTGCGCATAGCCCCCTAATCATGCCGTTAAAACCTATTCTAGTTTAATTCCAAATTTAGATATTTTAAGCTAATGAATTGTAAAAAAAAATACTGAGTTTATCATTGACTTCTTTAATTACTAAAAATTTTGAATGTATAGGGTTTTCTAATAACGAATTGACAACTTTTTTTTTTAATAAAAGGCAAACCATTTGAGATATTTCAAAAACTTTGAAGTACAATCAAAAAATTTATGAATGGAACTCGATTTCGTTCATATGGCCATCCTGGGCACGTTCGCAGCAGTCGGTTCGTTGGACCCAATTTTCATCGACTATGGCACATATTTCGGCCGAAATGGCCGCTATTTCGTGTTCAATTAACCAATGACTTAACGTAGCCCCACATAAAATAGTCAAGCGGCTTTAAATCGCACGAACGAAGCGGCCAATCAACTGGCAAATGTTTTGAGATAACACGCTCACCACACTTTCTCTTCAATAAATCGATTGTAGCGTGCGCTGTGTGGCTTTTGACACCATCCTGTTAAAACCACATGTCGTGCAAGTCCATATCTTTCAATTCGGGCCAAAAATAATCAGTGATCATGGCGCGATAACGCTGACCATTCACAGTAACGTGACGATCGCTATCGTCGACGAAAAATTATGGCTCAATAACGCCGCCGGCATGCAAACCGCACCAAACAGTAATTTTTTGTAGATATGGTGATTCATGAAGCACATGTGGGTTTTCAACTGACCAATAACGCATATTTTGCTTATTGACGAACTCACTGAGCCAAAAATGAGCTTTGTTACTGAAGATGATTTTGCGATGAAATTCATCATCTTGGCGCATCTTCTCAAGAACCCAATCGGAGAACGTAGCTCGTTAGTGTACTTTACCATGATGAAAATGTTGAAATGTTTACTGAATAAATACACAGTGATAGTTTGATGATTAGTGAAAGAGTGCGTTCACAAATTAAATTCAAAGTTGTCAAGTCCCTATTGGAAAACATTATATAAGCCCATGTTAGCTCCGCAGTCATATTCTTCTTTAGTCTCTGTTAAACTTTGCTATATAAGAAGAAGAAAGAACAGCAAGTAGTGTGGATTTATTAAGCAAGAAAAGCATTTGCATATACTATCACACAAAATTTTGCAAAATTCAACTTTATTTATCAATATAGTCGTCTTCGAGGGTGATACACTGATTGCAACGATTTTTCAATCTTTCGATACCAGTTTTGTAGTACGATTTCGGTTAAGCCTCAAAATATTCCTCTGTTTCGGCGATTACTTCTTTATCGGTCTTAAATCTCTTTCTGGCGAGCATTCTTTTGAGGTCTGCGAACAGGAAATAGTCGCTAGGGGCCAAATCTGGAGAATACTGGTGGGTGGGAAAGCAATTCGTAGCCGAATACATTTAATTTTGCCATAGTTTTCATTGACTTGTGACACGGTGCATTGTTTTGATGAAACAGCTTCTACTTTTTCTTCAAATGCGGCCGTTTTTCTGCGATTTCGTCCTTCAAATAAAATACGGATGCCATAACTTTGCCAGCCGACTGTTGAGGTTTTGGTCGTTTTGGAAGAGGTTCGTCGCCTGCTCGCCACTCAGGTGACTGCCGACTTGACTCTGGTGTGAAGTGATTCAGCCAAGTTTCATCCGTTGTCAATACCGACGCTAAAATTCGGCTTTATTGCGGTTAAACAGCTTTAAGCACTCTTCTGAATCATCAGCACGTTGTTGTTTTTGCTCGACTGTGAGCAAACGCGGCACACACTTTGAACAGAGCTGTCCGACAGCTGTCAAATTTATACACGTATCTTTTGAAGGTTGGTACTAACTGAAAATGGTATGGATTTAATTCAAGTGATGCCCTTTCTTAGATATGGCACAGACCATATGTTAGTTATGTACATATGACAAGATGTAAATTACAGTGAGTTCAGTTCGAAATTATTTAAATTTAACAGCTAAAGCATCAGCCAACTACCCAGCAGAGGGACAACATAAATTTCGAAACAACTCTTTCTTATTTCAAATGAAATAAGCACTCACATTGATGTGATTTGTTCTTGAGTGAAATTCATTATTCTTCACCAATGATTCTTCAATTCCGAGAATCAGCAAATCACTTAAGATCGCATAATCCCACATCAATTCATATCAGCTACGTGCTTATCTTCATGTGCAATAAGCGCTGTACATCGTTGTCTTTTGAGGACCAAGGAATGCAACTGCCTCCAAGCAGGCAAATATGTCTACTCTTTGAATGTATTGTGGAATAATCTATTGCAAAATCAGCATGACTAAAAATAGATTACTTTAGATTACCTTTTGATTTATACAATATATCAAAATGTTAAGATATGTTAAGATTAAGATTTTAAATAGATACAAATTCGTTTGACAGCTTCAACGTCATAAGAACTTGGACTGGCCAAAAAATGGCTCACTCCTCCCACTGGATACGAAATATCTTCCCTATTTCCGATAACCAAGTACATAAGACTACCACTGCCTCACGAAAAGAAAATGACATAGGAGATTAAACTTTTTTTTTCCAAATGTAGACTTACTTCCAAGCTCTCTACACCCTGCGATGGGGATAATTCCGACATATTAAACTTGCGAAGCACCCAAAAAATTCAATTTGATTGATTAATAAAGTTGTCTTTCTACTTTGTACAGTTTGGAGGTTACTAAATGTTGGTTTAAGACATTCATGATGTATTCCCTATTCAACAACCCCTCATCAATGTAGACTGCGAGATAGATAATCCTTTCTTTGTCTGCAGTACGAAAACACACGGAACAGCTTTAGACATGATAAATCCAAAAGCAGTCAACTGTTTTGTGAAGCTCAAATTCTAGAAGTTGGAGGCTTCAATCCATAATAACTTTTGTTTAGTCTAAAAACACGACCAGATCCATCGTTTTACCCCTGAGGCTGGCACATGAAAATTTCTTCGTCAACTTCATGGTTGAGGAAGGCAGTCCTAACGTCGGATTGATAGAGCCTGAGGGAATTGCTGGCTGCAATGGCGAAAATTGTGTGAATCGACGTGAATTCTGCAACCGGACTAAAGATTTCTGTGTAACCAATCCCTTCTTGTTGGTTCAACCCTTAAGCAACAAAACGTGCTTTTTGCCTCTCGACCGTATTTTCTGATGAGAGCTTGTCTCTGTAAACCATTTGTTACTGATGATACTTTTGTTTAGAACGATTTGCTTCTAAACCAGCTGCCATGTCTGAACTGGGTCCAAATCTATTATCTATGAAAACATCTATATTTACAGCTTGAGCCCAAAGTGAGAGTGGCAAATTCTTGGCATGAAGCATTGTTCCAGCTGTTTCAACTACGAATCGCATATCTTGTTCTGTCCTACCATTTTGCTGTGGCCTATAAGAAACTGAGATATAATGGATTTTTTTTTAATTTCAAAGCAATACCTGATTTGAGATTTTTGATTCAACGATCAAACTGAATATGTACTTTTGAAATTTTGTCTTCTTATAAATAAAGTAAACGAACCTATTGAAACAGCAGTCTTTGAAAAGTCAGAAATATTTTGACCCCCAATCGACGTCACTTCTATCAGGCCACAAAGTTCTGTATGCAAAAATTTTCAAGCCTCCTTGACTATAGAGAATCACTTAAGGGAAAGGAATCAGTGGATTGAATACTGTATGACTAACAGACATGTGTCCGAGCCGATCAAGTCTCGTTTTTTAACGAATAAGCCTTCAATGAAATGCAATAAGAATGCAATGTTCTATAACCTTGAACAACATTTTAAATAGACAAAAACAGCACCATTGTATTTCATAATCTTACACCTATCTCTATTTGAAGTAAGAATCTAGTTTTTTTTTTCAACGCGCTACCAGAAGAAAACAGGGTTATTTTGACATCAGGAACAAAGTAAACCTCAACTAAATTTTATTCTACCCATTTCTCATCGTTGAAGGCTAAAATTTTGATAACAACTCTGCCACGTGCTTGAATTACATATTGTTATCGGAACAGGTTCTTCGCGGTGTACATATTAACTGAACCATTTTACTCGTGAAGTCATGTGCTCACAGCCGAATCGAACATCCAATCATCTGAAGTAACTACCAACTTAGCATTTATTGTTGAGCAAACCAAAGCCCTTCCTTGCTCGCATAATTTTGATGATCTTTGTTCTTATTTGGACATTCGGATCTATAATGCCCAGAGTGATTAAATGCAAAATTAATAGGTAATAGTATTTTATGACGAACACACCCTTAAACACTTTTTTATGATCTGCCAATGTCAGTCAAGGTTAACATTTTTATCATGATTAAGTTAACGAACGAGCAACGTTTGGAAATCATTTAAAATTACTATCAAAATTCTAAGCCAGTGGTAGTAACTTTAATAGTACTTACTCCCAATTTTACAACAAATAACCCACATGTGGTTCAAAAGACTTCATTTTATGCATAAAATGTGACCTTATGGTGCGGATTTTATCCCGGAAGTGTATTTGAACAGTATTTTTTCGTCAATTAAGGTGCCATTTTGGATGACAATTTTTGACCAGAGATGGGTGGACTTGACCTCAGTGATATGTGGTTCCAACAAGTTGGTGCCATATGCCCCACAACTGGACAAATAATGGGTTTATTGAAGAAGAAGTTCGGTAATCTTACAATATAATCTCGAGAAATGATCCGGCCGAATAGCCATTTCGTCGTTGGTTTATGCTAACAAGCCAAGAATGGTTAAGAAGCTCATTAACAATACCGAACTCGAAATTGCCAACATCCTAGCCGATATGTGTGAAAGAGTGGTGAAAAATTGGCTCCAAAAAATAGATCGCTGAAAACTTCGTTGCTATGGTCATATGAATGAGATCGAATTTAATACTTAACTATAACATGTATACTACACATGGAATAAATTTCAACATGCGTTCGGTCGATCTTGATTGGTAGTTGAATCCACAAGAAAATTTAGTCAAGTTCCTACGTAGATCGTTTTTCCGATCTTAAAAAATCATGGATAGTCATGGGGTCACGTGAAAACTTATTGCACTAATCAATTGCTGCCTAAAAGATAAAAGATCTTCATCCAAAAATACCTTCTTGTCGGAGACTCTAAAGACTATTAGAAAACTATTGTAGTTTTCCGCCAAACATTTTCATTGCTGGAGGTGATAAATATGAATAAGGTGTAGCAATGTAATTTGTAACAATGATGCATTGAAGGTCCGAGGCTTCGAGTGAGGTACGAGTCTGCACACTTAATTCCTTATGTTTCTTTTAATTGGTTAACCGTCAAAATAAGTAAAATTTTAATCCACTATCAGCTATATCATACAGGTTTTTTAAATCTGTATAAAAAATATAAGATTTTCGAGATTTGCGATGTCTCTCAAATATTATCCGTAAACTTGAAAGAAGGTATTCCTACAAAACGACTCTCGTTTTTCACCAAAAAATCGAATATTGATTGTAACATACTTTATTTGTTGTTTCACGATACTGCATTAAAGATGGTAATCTTTTCGTACTTCTTGCAATAAACCAAGTGCCGGTTTTCTTTTATAGATAGCGTACATAATATAATAAATCCGTGTGGCTTGCATGAGTTCTTCAGCTGACTTTTTCGTTTCACATATATTTTCACCATTGAAATTTCCGTATTTGCAGTCGGATTCCACGATGTGTCCGTTTAAATATTCAGGGTTAAATAAGGTTTTTTTATGTTCCTTATAAATGGTTATACAAGTCACCCCAAAATGTGTATATAACATTTGCGGCCGTAGGCAATAATAATATTCCAAGGTCTGTGTTTAAATAACAATTTTATTTCCATTAGTCGATCGCTAAAATAATTTGATATTTTTATGATCCTATCTACGAATCTAGCTATCAAGATGATGAAGACTGCTACTCTTATTACTCCATCATAATAAACTTAGTACGCAATGTAAGAAATATTTCACCCCCTCTGACTTAGCCTCAATTTATGAGGCATTCATCCGCCTAAAAAGTGCAATGCACACATGTGGTCGGGTGGTCCTAAAACATTTCTAGACCTGCTAGATAGAATTGAAAACCTTGCGATAAGTTAGTTGACATTCACGAACACCGACGTAATGTATTTTGTCTCAATTTGTTTAAACACTATTTCTACTACCAGTCCTCAATTGAAATACCTAGTAACATTTTGCCCCTTCAAACTGTCAACCGTAGTACCCATCTCGCTAGGAATGCTCATCAGTATACCCTCAAGCCCACTTTAGAACGTACTCTGAAATATCTTGACTCGTTCCTCGGTCGAACAACTCGCTTATGGAATGCACTGCTGAGCTCTCTTATTTGTATTCATTATAACTTGCAAACATTTAAGACCAATGTACATCGGTATTTCTCTTTTCTGCTTCCCTAATTTTCATTCGCCCGCACAGTGTTCAAACATTTTAAGGGTACTCAACTTCCTTGAGCGCGCGCTTATTATAAAAAAAAAAAAAAAATTATTTACAGTTTTAAATAGTGAATCCTGTTGTCAACATTTCTTAAATTGGTTTCTGAAAGGCATATTATATCGATTTTTTAGCGGAAAGCTTTTTTTAATCCGAGACTTATAGATAAGGGAAACCCAAGTGCTCTGACACGAATATATCGATCAGCCTGTTGATTTTCTAAGTCTTTCAGTTCCAATTTATCGATAGCTGTCTCAAAGAATACTCTCCGTAAATCATACCAATCATTTCATTGTGCAAAGGCTCTTTTATTGACTAAATCCAGTAATTTCGCTCTTCGATAATTCGCATTTGACAAGTATGTGGGATCGATCGATTGCGACTTGATGACTCGCTTGAGATCACAATATCGACTTTGCTGCCGGCTTTTCTCTGCCTCATTGGCACGGTAACATTACGAAGTGAATACCTCTATTCGAATTTATTCACTTATCGTTAAACTATTCGCTGATTGGGATAGTAATGACTGGCGAAATTAGAATTACGGCCCACAACGTAGTCGTTATTGACTTGAATGATTTATAAATTTTGTTGAAGTGTATACGTTTCCATGACTAAATAAAAGACAATCTGGAACAGAGACATGACAGCTATCCAAAAATGAAACGCCTGAATTCAGTGAATTTGGATTGGAAATATCTCATCATCTCAACATCATCATCATCTCAAAATCTCATGAAAAATCCGAGTGTACATTGCAACATAAATATGTATACGTATACGCTATTAGGTGGCATTTACTAGACAGATCATGTCAAATTTTTTGTAGGCATTTTTCACTTCTAAACATTTATAATTAAATTTTGTTTAATTAACTTTGTTTCAATCCAAGTACAAGTCTTTGAAATGTTAACGAAATAGCCAAACCAACAACAATAAAAGTGTTTGCTCATTTTCTTCATTAATATAAAGTTATTGAAGGTTAAATACTTGCACATGTATATATGTATTCCCTTAAGATACCTTACTTAATTTTCAAACATAAAAAGAGCAATTAGATTCCTTAATACTTTTTACTTCTTTCAGATGTTTTTATGTAGAATTCTTATATGAATCCCTCAGAACAGGATTTTTCCATTACATTCAAGAAGTTGGTGATACTCCTACATTCAACTGGCATTCTTAAGCAGAATTAATTAGCGTAGAGAAAAGTTTGTTTAACTTTGACATATTAGAACGGTTTCATTAATTAAATGTTCTTTTTGTGAAAATACTATGATGAAGCTGATGCCAATAATACTGAAACCAAAAAGAAAGATTCTGGAAAGTTAAATCTGCCTGTGGAACTAATTAGTCATGTTTAAATCAAAACCAACATTTAACACTTGATATAATTGCGAAAGTCACAACAAGGCCTTACTTAATCTGTCATAAGCTAGAAAATAAATGAAAAGCTACCATTCTGAACTTAACCTTAATTCATTCTTAGAATATATATATATATACTGTAGTGTCGCGACAGAACGAAGCTTGCAAGACCTTTTCTAATCACATTGGAAACACCAACATGATATTTTTATCGTAATGCCATATTGGTTAGCGTATTCTGATATTGACAGCAAACTTCAGTTGCTTAAAGTATCCTGTTTGAGCACTAAACTTGATACTGAATCGATCTCTTAAAAAAAAGACACAGAGACTATAGGTACTATTTTATTTCAATATCACGGCAACGATTTCACAACATCATCACCCTTATATTATGTCTAAATTGATTGCATAAAGCACCATAAAATGCAATTGTATAGATACGAAAGTAGCTGTAATTGCGATCAGGATATAAATGATCATCCGTTCTTCTATAAACTATAAACGTTACTTCATCAGCGTGTTAGCCGAACCAAGAGCCCTTCGATAATTGATTTATATGATTTAGTACCCAGGACCTAGGAGCTAATGAACTAAGCGCGATGCCACATCTATCTCTTCGTTCAAATTATATCGAACACGCCGATGTGCCGGCAGTTGTCTTCATAATTATGAAGGATTGACAAAAACCTTCTCTTCTGTTCAAATATTATCCGGATAAGAGCCTTATGCGGCATTTCACTTTAATTAGAGTGGGTGATTTTTTAAACGTTTGGTTCTAAATTGTCTAAGCGAACCAGGAAAATTGCCTACCAATTTTACTTGAAGTATGCTTATCACTTACATTTTAAAAAATTAGTTCATGTAAATGTTGACAAGGACTGCATCTTTCAGGCCCATGGAGAGTCTAATTTTGAATCACTTTTCGAGCATATTGCCTGATATCTCACTAATAACACCTGTTATGTTGTCTTCTGGTTTACCGACATCGACGAGTAATATGACGTATCCCCATAAAATATAGTCTGAAGGCGTCAAATCGCACTATCTAGCCAGCCAATTCAATTGGTCCTTCGCGTGCTGTGTAGCATGAAGCACCGTATTGCTGGAACCACATGTCGTCCGGATTCAACTCTTGTGTTTTGGGCAAAAAAAAAAAAATAATTAAATCAATAAACGATATCAGGCGCCATTGACGGTAACGTTGTTCTTACAGTCATATTCGAAAAAATACCGACCAATGGCCGGTTGTAAACGTTATTCGAGTGTAAGTCTTTCCACAATGAAATGCCATGCTATCTGAGCATGTTAGAATTTGACACATGTCAGGAATCATGCCTGACCTCTTAAAAATAAAATAGAACACTAAAAAATCAAACATAAACAAAAATTTCTTTTTATATTTTATGAGTACATATACAGTAAGTATTGTATGTATGGGGTGTCACCTAATGCGTCGAGAATAACTTGGGAAATGATTATTGGGTATACTATACATATTCCAAGAAAAAATCATTCTACTGTAAAGATATCTTTATGATGTTGATGTTATTTATCGAGGATTTAAGAAAAGGCTTACTTTGGTGAAATGAGATAGCTTCAGCAGTGAGCGCTGATCGATTTTACATATCCAAAACGTCATGAACCAAGCTTAGACATATGGTAAACGAACCGATCTGACAAATTAGTGATTTTATTTTGGCATCATATACATCTGGTTGTGTGAAAATGTCTACTTTTCTGTCAAAAAACCGTCATTTGGGGGAAATATTGAATTTTTCGTTCACTCGAGAAAAACGGCGGCTGAAATCCATCGAGAGCCCCAGAAAGTTTACGGAGATGCTGATCTAAGTGAACCAATGTGCCGTAAATCATTCCGCTGCTTCAAAGACGGTAATTTCAATGTTGACGACCTTCGCAGCCCGAAAGGCCAAAATCCTTCGAAGACGGTGAATTGGAGGCTTGCTTCAGCATTAGGAGTTACCCGCCAAGCCATTTTCAAGCTATTGCATGCTTTGGGAATGATTCAAAAACAAGAAACTTGGGTTTTTATGATTTGAAGACAATAGACGCTGAGTATTGTTTTTGCACCAGTGAACAACTGCTCTAGCAGCAAAAAAGGAAAGGTTTTCTTCATCGCATCGTGACAGGCGATAAAAAATAGATTAACTAGAGCATTTCAAAGAGAAAAAAGTAATGGGGATTACCCTATCATGCTTCTATATACGTCGCCGGCCCGGCCGAATATTCATGGTGCGAATTTAGTGGAACTAGGGCGGTGTTATTTATTATGAAATGTTGAGACCCAACAAAACCATAATTGGGTATGGTTTCAGTATCGGTATCGACTTCAATTGATGCGATTGCGCCGAGCACTGTGCGAAAAATGGCCACAATACGAGCAGAGGCACGAAAAAGTGGTTTTACACCATGAAAACGCTTGTCACGTTGCCAGTCCCGTTTAAACCTACCTGGAAACGATCAAATGAGAAGTCCTACCCCACCCACCATGTTCCCCAGATATTGCGCCGTCCGACTATTACTTGTTACTATGAAAAAATGGCTTGATCCGTGGATATATATTAAATGATTCGTTTGTAATTATTTTATATTTTCATCAAAAAAGAAAAAATATGAAAATTTGTGATCCTATCTCTTGTAAATTGAGATTCGTCCGTCCACTGAATTCTGCTTATAACCTCACTGTCATCCAATCGCTCCAGCAACCAACTAAAAAACTCAAGCCTCTCTTTCAAATGATCGGGAAGCAGGTATTGCAAAGATGTATAGTGGTATGGATAAAGATGTTCTCCACGCTTTACATTTTATATCTGGAAATATTGAATCATCAGCCGAAATTCTTTTTACTTGTGGATCTCCCGGGTTGGGTCGTGTTCGAATTTCCAAATAATCCTTCACTGGGAAATCATCGGTTAGGGTAAAACTCATGGTGTCTTTGTCGCGCACGCTTTGTCGTTGGTTTTGTTTTTTTTTTTTTTCTAAACTTTTATTCTATTTTTGTTTGGTGAATTTTCTAAATAGGCCTTCATACCCCAACCCTAACTCTTTCTGAGAACTTTTAAGGAAAAGGTCAACGAAATAATGGTTGTAACAAGTAGTCAAATAAGCGAGCACACTTTTAAACTTCTTAATTGCTACGAGATTTTTAAAAAATATTGGAAAATTTGGAAAACCACTCGTATCATCATCTGTTGTTAGAAACTTAGCTAAGAAATTATAAATTTTCCTATTTTTGACCTGCAACAGGTTTTCCCAGGTATTATATAAGAAAAAACGTTATGGTAGAAGCATTTTCTGGAGAAAAGTGACCTCAAAATCAACAATTAGGAGAAGCAAGTAAACTGGAACAGGATTAGAAATCGGATATCTGAAGATTGAAATAAGATATCAAATTTGTTTAAACGTAGTTATGAAGGTTAGTTTTTCTTCTAAAAATGATGTTGTGAACGAAGTTTCTGTCATTTATATTAACGGAGCAATTGCCGTTGTCATGGTTTAGGGTACGCCAAAATAAGTCCCTTTTTTCATCCTCGATAAGTGAACGATTTTTTTTTTAGAATATACCCAAAAATCGTTTTTCAAATAGTCCTTGACGAATTAGGGAACACTCTGTATAATGCCTGTTGTTGCATGAATACGACATCTGATCACGATAATGCCGAATTTCTTCTAATTTCAGATAGAGGATTTTAGATAATATCTGATTCAAAATTCCCCAATTGAAACACCCTTTGCAAGTCACTTTCATTTAATTTTTATTTATTTTTTCCATTGATGCATACACCTTAAGATAAACAGATATTTAATAAGCTAGTGAATTTTGAAGTTGGTAGTTACAGTTTAAAAATAAAATATAAAGACAATTTTGAGATAATAGAAATTATACAAAACATATACAGGGTGAGTTTTTTAACTTGAGACATCCAAATTACTCGAAAAATACGCGATATCGCGAAAAATGTTTCAGACAAAAGTCACACGGTTCTGAAGGGGACATAAGATGGTCATCACGAGTTTGACTTGAGCCCCATTTTTCGTGTAATTTGGATGTTTTAAGTTAAAAACTCACCCGGTATAGTACAAACAAAGGAAGAAAAAAAAAAGCAGAACTTGAGAGTATCTGGAATAATCATTAGCAAAGTCAAATTCGAACATCACCGAGTACAAAAGAAAGCAAACAGAAAGATACAATTCCAAAAATAGAGCGACATGTTCTCAAAATCTATATCCCGCGAACATGCTCTTGTAAAGAGGTCCTTAAGTGGATGGAGTGTATGAAAAACTGTCGCTCAGATACAAGGCACGAAAAACGGAGATGAAATTTTTGATGTGATCTCTTTAAGGAGCTGGAACGCAACGGAAAAATGATCTAGAGAATACATAGAGATCCTTTCAAACCGTCGAAGAATTAAAACATAGGGCGCAGTATTGTTAATTTAATTTTGTTACAGACCCGTGTCAACCCCCGAACGACTTTGTTGAGTTTTCTAAAACTGCTCTTATTACTAAAAGTAATGTACAGGGAAGATCAGGATCGAGAAAGGTGATAATTTTGGATGTTTTTGAGGGTACTCCTGTTGCATTGAAAATCGAATACGTGGGAAATTTTATTAGCCTCACGTAGCATTCGAGACAATGGTTCGGTATTTACCATGGTTTTAAAGCCATTCGGTGGTAATTTGGACGAAAAAGAGGAATACACTTTAAACTCCGGGGCTTAGTATTAAAAAAAAAAATCTGATCCTGGAGTGGGGAACAGTCGATGGAGCCGGTTAAGAATTGTTGTATAAGGGAATATCGGCGGAATCGCGACATTTTTCCAACGATGGATGGTAAGCCCAGTAATTTTAGTCCGTAATTTTAGGGGGACTATCGTGGTCAGCTCATGGGAACTTCGATACGTAGAATATGGTTTTCATATTCAGTATCAGCGACAGTAAGGGGACCACACCTAGATAGCATATTCTAGATGTGACCTAAAAAACGCGATGTACAGTGATTTTGTAACGTAAGGGTCAGAACTCTTTGGACCATTTATTAAGAAATCCAAGCGCGAATTTAGCTCTGCTAATTGTAGAATTAATGTGTGTGCGGAAATTGAGGTCAGTCCTACATTGAAGTGACCGAAGCTACAGCTTGTGTTTATATCAGTTAATTTGGTCAGGAAGTGTTGAACGCTTCTTGCACTCTTCGAAGTTCTTTATGTTGACCTCAAGGAAGATTTTGTGGCACCATATTGGGAACCTATTTAGATCGTCTACGTCTTGTAGAGGGTTAGAATCAAAAAACTTTGATTTGTTTATAGATTTTCATATTTACAACATATACATACAACATAATATTTACAACATTACTAATTGTCAAAATGAAGATTAATGGGCCAAAATGACTGCCTTGTGGAATACCCAAAATGGCTTTCATTGGCTTAGACAAACGAAAACGAAAATGAATTAGGTAATAGTGTTCTTAAAAGTAGGATTTGATCAGATCCACTTCTTTCCCTTTTTCTAGGGCACACAATGTACTAGAAATAAACTCAATGAAGTTGGTAGTGGTTGATCTGCCTTTTAGAAATACATGTTGCCTCAGTGCAAGGATAGAACCGCAATGAAAGAACATTGCATCATAAAATATGCTTCCAAAAGTCTAGAAAATACAGGATAACTTACCAGGATTTTGTTTGAGTATCTTTTTATGAATAAGAATTATATAAGCCCTTTTCCCGAGAGGAGGAAAAATGCCCTGGGAAATCGAATGTCTAAAGATGCTTATGAGAATGGGAATATGATTATTGACACATTGACATAGGAGGAAAGTCATCTTTAAGGTTGGTAACTTTTACAGTAGCTGTGCTGTTGATATTATAATAGACATTAGTGATGTCAGAGTGTAGTAACTCAAGTAACCGAAGTAATAAGCGTTATTTGTACGAACTGTACAACAGTTTTTACATTAAAAGAATCGCTTAGGGTCAGAAATAAGGGTAGATTGCATTAGGTTGAAGCATCTGTTATAGGGAATATCACAAAGTTGGGAAAAGTGGTGATGAGTTTGTCGAAATTTTCGATACTTATTTCTTTTGCTGCGAAGTGCACATATTTCTTTGTTATGCCAAGGAGGAGATGATGAGGGATTTTTCTTTTGTCATAGAAGATTTCCACGACGCTAAAATGGAGTTTCTGAGTGCGTAATAATTGTTAATGTCATATGGGAAAATAACAAGCAGGAAAGGATACACACAGTCTAGTTTTGAGAAAAGAAGTTCACACTCACAGAAAAAACAAGTTGAACCTTCAGATGTAAAAATATCAGGTCGAGTTGTCTACCCCTGTTGTTATAAATGCCATTTATTTGAAAAAGGCCTGAGTTGGAACGGCAGTCAGTAAAGAGGATTTTATTATCTGAGATGGCATTTGAGACAATGAGATAAGAGTTAACGTCCGACTGTCAAATGCAACGATAAGCTTTCTGTTTGTTGCATCGCATTTACAGAAAAGTTCACAAACGTAGCAACGAATATGACTTATCACCGTTTTTGCTAACAACATACGTATTTTTAAGGAAGTAAAGTTATGCTAGATCCAGAGCTGACACAATATTGACCAACGGCATGCGTTAATTTAATTTTTCCAAGTTAATATCCTGCTTAATACCAAACGATGCATCTAGTTTAAGAAGTGTTAAGGAAGAGCCCATTCTTCTTAGAGCATGTGGATATTTTCTCAAGATAATAATATCATTTGATAAGTTTTCGGTCATTTTTAGATGGCAACTTCAATAAGTTGGTCATTATCGACAAACATGTGAATGGAAGATGTTGCGATTGAAGACATTTCGTTCACGTACATGGACAAAAGAAGAGGCCCCAAAATAGAGCCCTGTGGAATACCACCACTATCGTGAAGGAAATCGAACGTACATATGTGCGATATGAAGACATAAGGGTTCCAGGTTTAATTTATTGCAGAGGTTCGTGTGATCAACATTATTGAAGGATTTTGAAAAATTCAGAAGCATAAGGAAAGTCACTTTATCTTCGTCGAGAGATTTCCTTATATCGTCCTTTTAAGGGTCGCTGTAATATAACTATGATGCTTCCTGAAACTTGATTGTAAAGGCGAGTGTAGGTTATTCAAATATATCTATGCATTAACTTATCTTTGCAGTTTCCTCTCAAATACTTAAGAGAAAAACAGTAATATTGAAATAGGCCTGATGTCATAACTACTTTTATTTGTACTTAACTTAACTGTTTTGTTTGTAATTTTTTTTTTGAATTTTTCGAAAACTTGCACTTATGAAGGAAGAATGAGTGGGAGAATAATATTGACACATTAAGGGTGAATTCCATCAAAATCAACAACATTGGACGCAAGAGTTTCGGTATTATCAACACAACTAAATTCAAAGGAGCTGTCAATCGCATTGTGTTAATGGGTAAATAGACGTTGATAAAGAAACCACATTCAAAGTAGGTAAAGAAAAAGATATTAAACGTTTGTTCAACTGATTTATCAGAGCTTACTTCGTCTATTTGTTCGCCAATTCTAATCTCTCAAAGATAATTTGGCGTCCTTTCATCGTCGGATTTATTTTGGTTCGATAAAAATTCTTGATTTGATTTGGATTTGAATATTTTGCATGTTTGGTTACGTTAAACAACTAGAGTCCTAGTTTCACTGGTAAATCAGGCGCATTCACCATGCTTAATATATTTTATTTTAATGTTAACATGATTGTTAAATAGGGTATATATGTATGCGGTGATTGAGAAAATCAATTTGAACACAAAAGTCGAAAATAGTAAGCAATGCTTGGAAAAATCAGGTACGGAGAATTAGTTTTATAGTAAAAAATCGAATCATTGGTGTCACTTATAAAAACACACATATTCGTCTCGTCGATATAACGTGTAGCATTGGTAGTATTGTCTCGAAATCATTATTGATATTCCTTTCAAGCAGAAAATCACTGTTTAAATTATTACCGACGATGGTATGGGAAAAGAATATCGAGATAGATTCCAGGAGATTGAAGACAGCAGAAGCATCGATGGACCTGTTAGGTTAATAAATAAATCCAATAAAGGGATCATTGAAGATTTTAATTATACGAAGACATAGGCAATTTCACTCCCATTACTCACCTGGAACTTAGAAGTAATTCTGGGCCTGATTCTTTCGTAAACCACAGCACCTCTCCCATTCGTCGTATTCTATCCCATCGAAAAAGTCTATAACCGTTCACTTGTACATAAATATCATAATCAACATCTTTGTTGAACCAGGAATCCCTGTCTCAAATACCATCAACCTTTGAACCTACACGCAAATCCCTGAACTCATCAAGTTTGGGAAGTAAACTTTGAGAATTTAGGTGACACACTCTTAGACCAGTCTTTCGGTCACTTAGGATATTAAGCACGGAACGAGGGAATCCAATACTACTTTCACCGATAGAACTCATTGTGTCAGGAATCGCCAGTTCTTCAAACGTAAATTAAGACGAATAAAGGAAGAGACATATGGTCAAAGACAAGGGGCACATAAGGCTTCAGGAAATCGTTTTTCTATAGAAAAAGATAGAAAAAATAAGTTGGAAAGATACTCCATTAGATTTACACAAACATAATACAAACAAAATAATAATAATGATATAATAATTAGTATAAAGTAAATATAAAAGAAAACAATTAGCTTTTGCTTTTAAATTATGTAGGCTATCATCCCTGATAGTTGGCAATGTCAAACAACATGTTTATGTTGTTAATGTTAATTTCTTCCTCATTTGCGTGACATTTTACAAGGCCATATCCGCGCCTAGTAAACACTGAGTAAACATTTGATTGAGAGCTTAATCCGACATCGTGTAAGTTTAATTGTTTATTGTTTACCTTACGATGTTTTCGCACAGAAGTAAGCATGAAGTTTCTTTCGCACACAGATCGGAATTTGATGATGTGATACTATGTTTTTAGCAAGGGCATGTGAGGAAGATGTCAGTTACTTTTGATGATTTTATATTGTATCATGGCTCAAGTGATTGAAATATGATTTAATGTTTTCATGTCAGGTATGAGGAACTCCAAAAAAATCTGAGTCGTGAGAAACATTCTTTGTTTCTGTGTGTTGTGTTTGGAAAACGATATTTTTAAATTAATTATATTTGATTTGATTATGTTCATCTCACTATCGGATGTGGTGTTAATACTTTCGAGTTGAGCGATCCTTGCATTTATATCAGCAATTGCCTTTTTAAATTCAGATAATTGCAACTAAATTTTCGAAGTAAGAAGGCTATTGTTTCCCTTGATTTTTGAGAAAAATAGAGGTATTGTCAAGACACTCTGAATTTTCAATTTCTTATCTATTTTATTTCACAGTTGTTCTGTCGTTCTCTGTTTTTTTTTTTTTTTTTTTTAATTTGTTGCGGGGAGTCGTCGGAAGTACGAGTTGAATTTACGTTTTGTAGGTCTTGCCGGAAGTTTGGACATACTAGTAAGATGTAAATTTCGCAGGAAGACAAAGGAGAAAAAGAATAAAGTCAGGCAAACAAGATTGGTGGTGGTACAATTCAATGAGTTTTTGAATTAAAAAAAAAAAATCTTGTTATCACTTCCATTTGAATAAATTGTGGTTTTTTTCACGTTGTTAAGAAATGCGTGAAATTATGTTGAAGAAGAAAAATTTGCCAGCTCAATTTATGTGACATTACATTGCATTTCATTTGGACTTCTACAATGTGAAAAGTAATTCTTTTCAATATTTCAGTACTAGCGTGTCTTGACTTGTGGAGTGTCTTTGCCTGACACATGTCATAGTTTCATCTTTATTGAACCCTGGCAAATTGATTTGGTGATGTTTTTGCTGCTTGGCTTTTCAGTATTCTCTTTTCGAAAACTCAAGCGTGATTTGTGACATGTGTCGAAGTAAAACAGTACCAGTACCAGTATACGTAGAGGGCGTACAGAGGAAAATATTGTTGCTGTATCCGACAATGTTAATGAAGGTTTGATTTGTCCATTAGTCGCCGTTCACAGCAATTGGAATTGTTTTACTCGACTACGTGAAAGATTATATGCAAGGATCTTGATCTGAAACCTTAAAAAATACAGCTTGTGCAAGAACTGAAGCCGGTATTTTTTCAAAGATGACCGTGAGACAACGTTCCCGACAATGCACCTGCTATCGTTTTATGATTAGGCAATTTTTTTTTTGCCCGAATGCACGATCTGAACCTAGTCAACATTTGGTTCCATCAAGACGGCGCTACATGCCACATAGCACGGGCTAGGATACCTCAATCTACTGGTCTATGTCGACAGACAATATCCGACATGCTTTTAGCGAGATACCAGACAATATGCTCGAAAAGGTGATTCAATATTGAAATCTCTATGTATATGGACCACTTAAAACGTAGTCGTGGTCAACATTTACATGAAATAATCTTCAAAAGGTAAATGGCAAGCATTGGTTTATCGATTTTTTTCAATGCAGTCTTAAACTTGGATGCTAAAATATCTAAGAAGCTCCCTAATCCTTTCCAGTCCGAAAGGGCATGGGTCAATTGTGCTGTCTGGTAGAGGGATGAATTTCTCTGCCTGCGGATTCCTCTGATTACGAATACGGCAATCATCCATTTTAGGGATTGTTGGCCACTTTTCGGCAGTGACGACCAGACTTCTTTTGAGATCAGAGAATTGTTGTTAAATTTTTTACCGCTTCTGGCGGTACTTCAATATGTCTTCCTTATTTATTGATATCGTTGATATCGTTGATTCGTTGATTCGTTGATACGCTTATCTGTGAATTCCTAGATGGTGTCTGCCTTTTCTAAATCTTTGTCATAGGTATCCAAGGAACAATGCCAAGTGACAGCCAGATGTTGACGACATATACGCCAAACGAAAATGCTAACAGAGGACGAAATCGCAACGATACTCAGTAACACCCTGAAGGAACTAAAGTAAATTCGTTTGGGGCGAAAGATTCATCGGGACATAAGGCCGGAAACATCTTGTTCAACACAGATGGCTACGCCAAGCTGTCAAACTTTGGTGTGGCTGGCCAACTCACCTTTATCACTGACTTGAAGAAGTGTCCAAATTCTATACCCCTCTGGATCCCGTCATCTTCTCTTGAAGAACGCAAGGGAACCCTAACCTAAGCCTGCTCGATACTTGAAAGTGGTCGTTGAAAAAATCCCAAAACATCCCAACTCTGGTTAGAGGCAATTAAAATGGAACTCCGAGCTGGTCTTAAAAAAATTGCATCATCAATGATGCCCAACAGCTGGAGAACTCTGGGCTGAATCGATTTTCATGGATTCCAACCCGCAATAAAAGTCAAAAGTCCGTTGTTGCCCTCAGAAGTTCTCGAATCTAAATGTTATATTAAAATATTTTATATATATACATATGTTCCAAATAAAACGGCCGCTACTCATTTTTTATTTAGTGTTGTCTATCCCATTAACAATGCTATTAATTTAGCTTACAACTTCATATAGGGGTGTTGTCATTTAAATATCATCCCTTTTTTTAAGGACAATTAATAAAACACAGTAAATTTATGCACGACTGCGGAAACATCCTGATAATATCAGATTGAACTCTTACTTTTTTAAATTGTGTAAAGAAGTAGAAAAAAGAAACCCCTCTCTGCAAGGATTCTTATTACAAAAGGGGCAACCCTAAAAAATAATGAGATGTTGGAAATAAAATTCTAAAAAGAAACTCGAAGACTCTAAATAAAGAAGTAAAGAATAATAAGGGTTATACAGATTGGACGCTTTTTAAGTTGCAAATCTTTTTAATGAATATTTTGCGAAGATATGTTCTAACTTACACTGTGGCTCTAATTGTGTTTCCAAAAATACGCTGTGTGAGTTTTTTCTTGGAAGAATTTACTTTTCTGAAATTTATAGTAAGTACTTTATACTTCTTGAAAACAATTTCGGATGTTTTAGATATCGTATTTAGTCTCAGTGTTCGAAAAGCTATTTTTCCTATTAAATCACTTTAAATCGCTACCAGATAATAATTCCGTTGCAAAAAAAAGACGATACAACTGATTTGAACAATTATCGTCCTATTCCTTTGTTATCTGTTTCTTTAAAAAGGTCATTAAATCTCGCATGCTTTTTTTAACAAAATAACTTTTTTTTAGTGAATGTCAGTTCGGATTCAGAAATCCGGGAAATCGACTGAAAACGCATAACTTAAACTTTGTAGGGAAATTTATCTAAGCAATTCAATTATCTCTGCTGCTTTATTTATTGATATTGTTTAAGTATTTAACACTGTTGACCATAGCTTATTCATGAGGGAATTTATGCAAAGCTGGTTTCAATCTATTGTGATAAACTGTCAAAGAAGTCAAAGTTAATGGCATATAAGTAGCGATAAAAAGTATAAATCGTGATGTACCACGAGATCCAGTTTTGGGACCACTCTTTTCTCTTGTGCCTATTTAAATTAACTCTTTATTCAATCAATCTTTTAAGGGCATAACAGTAGCTTTAGTTGAAGGCACATCTCTGGTTAATGAAAATCATTTTAAAGTTTTCACTCATTTTAATTATGATTTGGAACTTTTACGGTTTTAAGGTTCAATTACTAGGTGGAGTGAAAAGTAACCTCCTTGACCACCAGAATGCGCTGCTACTGCAAAAAGGGTTATGGTGCCTTAAAGTTCGTTCATATTTAGGCAGACATGCCAAATTTTAGTGCGATACTGTTTTTAGTTTTGTTTTGACAGCCGATTGTTGTTGACGTGTTTGGCATCAATTTGAGTATGGACAAAAACGATTTTCGTTCTCTCATAAAACATTATTTTTTTAGAGGCAAAATTGCCGTATTCACCCGATTTGGCTCCTTCGGACTATTATCTCTTCCCAAACCTCAAAAGAGAAGTTTGCACACGCGAGGAAATCATCGACGCCACGGAGGAGTATTTTGCAGACCTTCCGGAAAATTTCTTTTCGGAGGGGATCAAGAATTTCGAAAATCGTTAGAATAAGTGTATCAAACTAAAAGGGGACTATATTGAATAAAATAAAAAAAAAACATTTAAAAAAAAATTGTTTCATTCACAAGGAGGTTACTTTTCACCCCACCTCGTACCATAAACTACGAGTAGTTGTACGTACCAAAATAAAATGTATGCTCTTTAACATAAGGGGATCTATTTTTGAGGATATGTTTCTGAAATACTACTTGCTATTACCAAACTTTTGATGTTCCAATGCTTGTTTTATTGTTGAAAGGGTAGACAAATTAAAATGTTTTGGTATTATATTAGACCTTAAACTTAGCTTTATAAATAATTTATAGCAACACTTTAACATTGTCGTTAGAGAATTCACTTTGCAATCGATATATTTTAAAATGTATGTATGATGATCTATTTAAATCTTAACTGCAGTATGGTTTTACCTATTAGGGAGGAACTTATTTTAACAAAATTAAACCCCAACTCAAATCCTGCAACTACTTGAATACCTACAAAACAGAAGTCTCATTTTCCCGTCTCTACACTGTGGTAGCTCCCCCTGTCTATAATAAACTTGATGATAGATTGAGATGCTTAAGGATCGTGGTAATATTGAGACGCTACTTTCTCAATGATATTGTTACTTATTTCATTTGCAAGTTCTTTTGATTTTGTTAAATTCATACTGCTTGTTTCTATCTACTTCATGGTAAGCGTACTTCATGTAACCTTATTTTGGAAACTACATTGCTTTTGTCATAATAAGCTTATAAATAAAAGAATTATTATTATCATTATTGATTCTTCCTCTCTACATAGAGTAGGATAACATTCACCTGCAGTATAACCAATTATATTACACTGTCTTTCTTTCTATTTTAATTGGCCAAGAATTCCCTGGCAAGGATTACAGCCGTCTGCGCATCGTGGTTAAGCTTTTGTCAGCTATCATTGGATAGAGCATATAGCACATATCGCATGATGAACTATTTTTCCAATAATGTCATGTTGGCGTTTGTACGAGTATGTGCTATTGGCGGAATAGTACACTCTGCTTTCGATTTTTCATGTAAAAGATGTTCACATTTCATGTTTTCTAATTCATCGACAACAGTATTGTCCTTAATGCTTACCGTTTTTATAATTACGTAGACGAACCCTATATATTTTCAACGAAGGTCCGATTTATATTATCCATTAGTGGCACTACTATATCTATCAGGAATCCATTTCTGTTTCTTCTATCGATCCATACTATATCAGGTTTATTTGCTAATATTGTGTGGTCAGTTATTATAGACCTATCCCAATACAGTTTGTAAGCTGAGCTAAATAAGATTGCGGTTGCTTGGTATTTCCTGATGGTTCCTGATGGACGATTTCGGCTACATTATGATGCCGTTGAAGATAGTCACTGATGTCTTTAATAAAATCTTGATTGTGTCTGGATCAACTACAGGTGCTTTCTACGTTTTCATTTAAAACAGCACTCCTGTACTGACGAGTTGCAAAGATGTTGTCCTAAATCACTATACAATTTAATTCAATTTCAGGAAACAACCGGCCTCTTTGCAGCCAGAGGCTAGTACCATAAGAACATCTTGTGACTAAAGTCGGTAAGGATATTTTCCGTGGATTGCCTTATGTTTCCATTGTTCAATTATTTCAGTATTTGAACGAGTGTGAGGTGATCACTCAGATTCATGATTGCATAGATAGAGTGACGTATAATTTCTCTCCGATTGGGTTAGTGCAAGACATCTGCTGTCTTGTTTGCTGCAGTTGTAAAAGAAACATCGGAGTTTTTTAATTTGTATGTGATGTAAATTATGTATGTTGGATACTGCTTGTTCGCCTTCAGCTCTCGGCAAAAACAATCTTTCTTTAGCAGATTACAGATAGTGAAACCGGTAAGACGTTATGGTTGTTCCTATCATACGATCTAACTCATCATTGATCGCTCTTTAAAGATTACCTCTGTTCAATTTATTTTTACACAGATATATATGTTATATATACACCCTGACTGACTCGAACTGCAACCAACGTCAGACTGCCATAATTTCCAAACCGTTCATTACTGTGAGCTCAATTTTCGACACACGACTGATAATTTTGTTATTTACAAGCCCTTTAAACGATTTGCGTCTCAGTTGTGTTGAAAAATGAGTTTGGGCTAAAGCCATTGAAGTTCCAAAAAACATACGATCTTACACCGCAACAGAAAAAAGTTAGTGTCGTAGCAACTCCTTCGCTACGCTTGCACGAAAGTGGTGAGTTGCCGAATTTGCTTTTTTTCCGATGTTATAGAGCAATATGTCAACAAACAAAATGACCGAGTTTACTTGCCAGAGAGGTCTTCCGAAAATTAACACCTTCAGACGGCCACCACAAAGCACACAGCACCGACGGTGATGGCTTGGGCCTCCATAACCGCCGATGGTCACTCTCCGCTCGTATTTTTGGACCGTGGCGTCAAAACTTATGCTATCGTATACCGTAAAACTATCTTCGAGACAGTATTGAAGCCTTGGGCAAACAATCATTTTGGTCGGAGACCGTGGACATTTCAACAAAACTCGCACCATCTCACAAAGCGCCCTCACAAAGCGCGCATCAACCAAAATTGGTTAGAAAACAATGCTCCACACTTTATTTCTTCGATACAATGGATTGCAAATTGTCCGGATGCAAGTCCGTTTAATTTTTCTGTCTGGGGTATTTTCAAGGCGAAGGTTGGCACTAAAAAATACCAAAGTTTGGACCACCTCAAACAAGCACTTCGCCGGAAATTGGCCAAAATACCGCAGAAAAACTTGCGTGCAGTGTGCGATGCTTTCTTCGGCGGTCTCAAGGCCATTATTCGCGCCAAAGGTGGACATATTGAAAACTACTGATACAATTTCAAAATTTTCCAACATTTTTTGCTTTGGCACAATAAAAAATAAAAAAATTATAGAATTTTAAAAAGTTGCAGTTCGAGTCAGTCACTCAAATCAGTCAGTCAATTATTTTCTTTTTATTTTTGTCTTTCGTTTTACTATGTAAAATAGTATGCCACGCATTTCCTGAACACCGAGGTACTTGTAGGTATTTCGATTGTACCATCGTCAAAACTAAAGTCTTCACTATGCAAGACTTTTCTTCTTACAGTTTCTATTGATTTACATTTGTCAAACCCGAATCACATAGATATTTCCACGCTGTTTTTGAAAATATTAAGGAGTCCAGAGAAGTGGTTTTTTGATTCTACAAATAAATTAAGATCATCTATATACAAAAATTGTGTAAAGGTCCGATGTAAATCTCCAAATTTAATACGATATATATTGATTGACCGGTGGTTGTTAATTCTTTGCATCTTCAAGATCCTATTGCACATCCTTTTTGCCTCCCTTAAGTCCGCTGGTTTGCCCAATTGCGCACTTAATCAGTTGAATTCGATTTCCTTCCCCTTAGATTGAGCAGATTTTGATTCCATCTACTCAACACAGCTATGCTTGCACGGCAAATTACCTGCATACTGTGTACATAACTCAGATCATGAGTCTCTTTCAGATGACATGCTATGATATCGTTAAGATATTTAATAGTATCCATCATCAATTTGTTTAAATAAACTTTAGATAATCTCGGCCTTCATGTTGGATCCATTCCTTCAAAATGTATGACTGCTTCTTCAAATTTATCAAAAACCGACTGAAATAGTATATCACCAGTACCTACTTAGAGATGATCGATAGTTATTCAGTTCTTTCTTCCTATGATCCAATCTAGGTGTTTGTTGCTCATTTTCGTTTATTGCTCTATTCAAGCTAAGTCTGTGCTGCAGGTTTAGTTAATTCAAAATTTCATTTTCAATTGCTGTTATTTCAATTAGCGGTAGTAGAAACCTCGTTTTTACAGCCTTTATTCTATCCGCTACGTTTTGAACACTTAGTATACCTACAACATGAGGGTATAAGTTAATTAACATTCCACATTGCCTTTCTTTGTATACAATTTTTTCGCTTCCGCTTTTGATTGCTCTGTAGTAGCAGAGCAAAATGCTTTTATTCATTTCTTCAGACCAGAGTATACGCTGTCTAGGACGTCCAGCTCGTGTGGTCTTATATATGAAATGCGTTGAAACAGTCAGAACTGGGACAAATGAGGTAAATATTGTTTCTCTGCTTCTTGGCTGCAGGGTTCTATTTTTTCAGGTTATCCCTGTGTTCATATCACGCGTTTCTGCATCACCACTACCTGCGGTAAATCCAGAGTTAGCTCGAGCGTCCCCGTCTGACGGCATTCTTATAGTTACATTTTATAGTCTCTGCCAAGTTATATAAACAGGTCGCTGCTAACATGGAGAACAATCGCCCACCTATATGCTTTCTACGTTCCAATTTAGGGTGTGTGGTCGACGGGTGGTATTTTACTTCTCACCTACCCTATATACCATTTGAAACTCGACGCTATATTTGAAATACATTAAAATCTATGCAACTGCTGATTCCTAAAATTTTGAAATTACGTGATAGTCCAAATCGGTGACAGATACTTAATAAGTGCGGTCATCAAAAATAATTTGAAAGAATCTCACTATTACAAAGTGAAAAAACCGTACTTACCCGTTCTATTCACTGCCTCTAGAATAACACCTCAGGGAAGTATGATCTTATCTATTTTGTATAACCTATTCTCAACGAAACTTTTTTAAAACTAAAACTAGATAAAAATGGATCACCTTCGCATGCTGATGATGTAGTTCTCGTGGACAGTGTTAAGTTCATACGCACAATTACTAAAATCCTGAATCTTGAAATATTCTTGGCTCTTACTAAAGGCACCAATATCTGTTAAATGTATGGGGACCATAACTTGTCCATTTCATAAACTAACGGCCAATTTAATAATATTACCTCCTTTTCATCCTCCTTTGATGGCTTTAAATCTTGTACCCACATGTTTGGGAGAATATTTACCACAAAACGATTCAGTATATGTAAATGCCTACTTAGTATGTTTAAAATTAAATTAAATTGAATAAATAACAAAGGTGAAGAGCCTTATATATATTGGCATACTAGAGCCAGCCTTGGCCTGTTGTTTAAAGATCTATTCTGGCTAACGTTAGTTAGGACTACGTTTTCATCGTATTGAATTAATTAGGAATACTCGTGCTCGTATCTTTGTACACTGACTACATATGATGCCACAAAAACTTTCAAATATCATTATCCTACATCTTCCCAAGCAGAGAGGCATGAAGTTAAGTCATTTGATACAATATTTAGTTTATGTATCTCTTATCCATTTTCATGAAAAGATCAAATATTAAAATAAATTGGGATAACTTCCATACCAATGTTGGGTCTTCCATGTGAAGATATTTGCCGTAGAAAATACGGCCAAAATAAACTGATTAAGGACAATCGCCATCCCCAAAACCACTGACGCCAATGGTATGAAGAAGCTACCACCATTCTTGCCAATTTGAGGCAAAGAAACAGAGTGGAGGAGATATCGTATAAAGTCAAATATAGCATCAGCTCACAAACCTAGTCAGAAAATAACATTACACCATTACACATTTTTGAAAAGCATTCGTTTAAGACTTGAATACGTCTGCCGGTCAAACCAATTAAACCAGTTAATACACCGATTTAGCACAACGAGATATTGCTCTTCATAATATTTCATTTTTCTCCATGTCAAAATGAGGAAATTTTATTCGCCAGTAGAGTACATGAAACATGCGAATCAACACTGAGATGAAGTTGTTCTTCTGGTATTAAGGACTGCTTATATAGGGTTTTCCAATAGGAACTTGACAACTTTGAAATTAATTCGTGAACGAACTCTTTCACTAATCATCAAACTGTTACTGTCAATTTATTCAGTAAACTTAATATTTTAGTACACTAACGAGCAACGTCTGCAAATTATAAAAAAATTTCTACAGATATACAGATATCACCTTCAGTGACGAAGCTCATTTTTGGCTCAATGGGTTCATCAATAAGCAAAATATGCGTTATTGGTCGGGTGAAAACCCACATGTGCTTCATGAATCACCACTTCATCCACAAAAAATAACTGTTTGATGTGGTTTGCATGCCGGCGGCGTTATTGTGCCATATATTTTCGTCGACGATAACGATCGTCACGTTGTTGTGAATGGTCAGCGTTATCGCGCCATGATCACCGATTATTTTTGACCCGAATTGGAAGGTATGGACTTGGACGACATGTGGTTTCAACAGAATGGTGCCACACGCCACACAGCACACGCTACAATCGATTTATTGAAGAGTAAGTATGGTGAGCGTGTTATCTCAAGACATGTGCGATTTAACGCCGCTTGACTATTTTTTGTGGGGCTACGTAAAGTCATTGGTTTACGCCAACACGCCGACGACGTTGGAATAGCTCAGAGCCAATATTTAATGCGAAATAGCGGCCGTTTCGACCGAAATTTGTGGCCGGGTCTCTGCAAACGTGAACGCGGTGGCCATATCAACAAAGTCGAGTTCCATTCATAAATGTTTTGATTGTACTTCAAGCCAATGATAAAGTTTTTGAAATAACTAAATGGTTTGCCTGTTATTTAAAAAAAAGTTGTCAAGTCGTTATTAGAAAACCTTATAAAAAATAGGTCTGGAAGCACTTTTACTAACGGTGTTAATGTCGATAAGTACCTTGTATTTAGTTAGCGCGTATAGGTTAGGTTGTTAATGTGATTTACACGTAGACTGGGAAATAAGTACTAATACTAGTGTGAAAAAATACACCTATTTTCCAGGATATGCATTTTTGTTGTTACAAAACACATCTTCCTTAGCGTATTTCATAAGCATCTAAACTCTTTTGCAAATGCTTTCATTTAGACAAGTCTTGAATAAACACGATGAATTTGAGGTTGATCTTTTTCTTGCATCGACTTCAAAGTTATAAATATATAAAACCGATAATTTGTATTTGTCAGTGATGCCAAAACCTCCAAATGTTTGTAGTTCACATGGAAGGTTTTTTTTTTTTTTGGCTCTGAAATCTTCAAATCATCAAACAGGTTTTCTTCCATTTATGTTAATTTGTTATTGCCTTCTACCAATTTATCACTTCTAACTTTGGAGACAGCGCCCATATTTTTTTTACCTCCTAAAAACTGTAAGATTCTCCTTAGATCTATGATAAAATTGACATGTAAATCATAAAAAATTAGGATTAGATTCAACTGCCAGATGACAAGCTTCATTTCTGAAAACTTTTCATTATATTGCCCGATTCGATTTTCTTGCCTATTCCTACCCTACCCTTGCCATCGTGCTGGAGCGGAAAGACATCAGTTATTAAAATTTTGATATTATTTGACCATGGATTTGTAGTTTTCATGGACAAAGGAGCTATATTATTACCCTTAACTTTAGCTTCTGTGTTTTTATATTGATTTGTATGATTCAATTTTCAATTTTCATATGAAAGAAAAAATCTATCTTATGTGCACATTTGAAAGAGTGATATCTTGTATTTTCTGGTGAATTAAGCAAATAACTTAGTTTTCTTTGTAGTAAAGACTAAAGACTAAAGGAAATGTTAAGCACGGTCCCGAGTGCTTTTCCGTGAAATATCATTAAATTTTCAACTTTTTAGGCAGCAATCTTTACTAAAGAGGACAGTTTCCAAAGATGACTTTTGATTAATTGTATGTGTGTAGCATCTCAGAGTACTCAAAAAGATCAAGCTACTATTCTCTTTTTACACATGGACGTGGACTGCTCGAAATGAATCCCTTTTTGAATAATACTTAAAAGAAAATAAGCCTGAAGCAACCAAATCTTCTGCATTTTCACCATCTTTAAGCCAAGGAATGATAGAATTTCCTACGGAAATTCAAATTCCATCGCACAACAATTTATATCCGTTGTATCTTCCTCAAAGATTTCAGAATCTACACATACTTTAAGAAGGAAAAACATTGTTTCAACGGTTTGTGTTTCGGAAATAGCGAAGAAAGAATATTAAACCGAGAATACCTTCGCGCATCAGTATAGATATTGTAAAATAAAAAGCAGTCTTTCACAGCGCAAACCAGAGCAATAACATAAGAAAAATAATTAATTCATGCAAGTAGTATACCTTCAGTGAAATGAAAATTGTTTAGTAGTTAAATCAATAAATATACATTAAATAGGTTGATTATTATTTCTAATTATAAGAAGTAAAGATATACTGGGTCATATAAAAACTATCCGCGGTTTTTCGGTACATTTTTGAAAAACATTTTCTTTATTTAAAATCAGTTTCCATCAAGTACATACTGGCCATTATTATCTATGACTTTTTGTCAATTTCCGAGTAGCTTCGTTCTTCTATCGGTGTAAAGCTTCAGTGGTTTATCAGCGAAAAACTTGGCCAAGTGATTTTCAGCGGGTCTTCGGTAGGCCAATTTTTTAACATCAGGAGAGTTTTACAAAGACCGAAAAAAATTGTAATCAGAGGGTGCAAGGCCGTCAATTTGTTCCGGGTCTTCAAAAATGTGTGTGGCCTAGCATTTTCATTATGGAAGACAACTTCCTTTCTGATGGCGAATTCTGGTCGCTCTTTCTTGAAAGGTTCATTCAAACGGTCGAGTTGTGCACAAAAAAGGATCGAATCGATCGTTTCGCCACGTTCTTGTAGCTCACAATAGACAATTCCTTTCAAATCCCACCAAAAACTCAACATAACCTTGTTTGCCGTCAATCAAGGCTTTGAAGTCGTTTGTGGTCGCTCGCATTGGATCTTCTCATATTTAATCAATTTTTTATCGCCCATAATGAATCGCTTTAAAAATGGTTCCATATCGTTACGTTTCAGCAGCATTTCAATGGTTATTCGGTTAATTAAATTTCTTTGCGATAATTCATGTGGCCACCAAACATCGACCTTATTTGAGTAGCCTCTGTGGAGCTACGTTGAGTCATTGGCTTATGCCAACAAGCCGGCGACGTTGGAAGAGCTCAGAGCCAACATTGAACGCAAAATATCGCCGTTTCGGCCGAAATGTGTGGCCGAATCGTTGAAAATTGGGTTCAACGAATCGACCACGGTGGCCATATGAACGAAGTCGAGTTCCATTCATAAATGTTTTGATTGTACTTCAAGTCAATAATAAAGTTTTTGAAATATCCCAAATGGTTTGCCTTTTATTTAAAAAAAAAAAAGTTTTCAAGTCGTTATTACAAAACCTTATACATGTTTTACTATTCCAATGTGGAAGTCGTCTACCCAACTATCTTTTAACTATCAAATAAGACTATGAGGAAAAACAATACTATAGTAAAAAGCTCTTAAATCACCAATGTTTACGGGAGAAATACCATACCACATCTACAAACATAATCGGCTATAGCATTTTACGTTTTGAAAAGAACATGTTTGTCAATAAAGTATTTCTTATTTCCTTCAAAAAGACATCAATACAAAGAAACATTTGGGACTATCCTCCATTTTATTAGAACTGTTATTAAGCCTTTAGAACTTTTTTTTCTCTACGATATAGTATCCTCTTTCTAGTAATGTGGTCCACTTAGAATCGATTTACAACAGCATAAATTGATGCAAACAAGATTTTTGCTCAATTCGTGACGCCAGCCTCTTGTCATTATTTCCCTGGGAACACTTCCAAAAGAGATTTGATGTTCATATCACAGCTGCACATAGTCCCTGTAACCTTGCTCCTACTGCGCGCCAATGTGTACATATCTGTGTAAAGATACATTGCACAAGCATTCATTTGTACAGCTATTAAATATACATGGCTCTTTATGGTTTTATGTTCACACATAGAGAAGCTATAAAATAAAGGCAAGTGTTAGGTTTAGGTGGAACATTCCTGTTACTTTTTGCAGGCTTTTGAGTTCTCATTATGCTGGAGAGCAGACATCTTAGTTACAAATTTTTCAAATCTACCATCTGGATGAATTGTTTATTCAATTCACGTTTGACTGCACAGAGGATCTTAATTGTTACAAGCATTATTGTATTTTTTATAATATCCTTTTGAATTATTATTAAATGAAAAATACAAAAAAAAAAAAAAAAAACAAATACAAATGATATATCATGGTAGGTAGTGTGGCATTCAAGGCAATATTTTGTATAAGAAAATACGCAAGCAGGACCAGTAATACGTACGTCTTTCGTTGGAGTAGTCTCAGAAGCAATCCTTCATGGGCACAAATTGCTAGCGTAGCCGAATACATCGCTCGCAAACTGATATTTACAGAAAGCATAGTGTATCGTTAAAATATTAATAAGGGTCTACATTCACTTCAGGTAAAAACACCAAAACCGATGACTTTTCAGAGAAAATAAGGCTTACGAATAAGGAAAAAGGATAACACAACCAAATCGAGATTAGCGCTGGTTCTTCTTTCTACAGCAACAAACATAGCAGATGTCACAGATTTTTATTTAGACTTTTTGTATTGTGAGGATATTTGCTTTGTAGGACTATTGCAGTTCGTCAGAATGTGCTTTGCTTATTGTTCATACATTATGCGTGCATAGCTAAAAATTCGAATTTTCATACCAACATTTAGTAGGGAAACTTATAAAGCATTCTTATCTATAAACGAGAAGTAAGGAAGTTCCAATATGAAGTAGTTTCTGTAAATAAATAACCTGCAAAAACTAATCCTGTACACAACAGAATGCTCTGTCCAAAACACCTCGAATTTTTAGCTTACATTCGGGTGATACCTTAGTTGGTTCCAAGAAAGGACCATGGATTCTGCTTATGAACACTATGTTCCCTGACTGCACTTTAGCAACTAATCACAATCCTCCTTTGGAAAAATCTACCCTCTCATACACCAACCCGGATATGATCTAAGGTTGTAGCTTCGATTGTAACTTTCATGCACAACTTTCGGCAGACATACTGTTTTGTATGCTAAAAGGCTCTCAATACAATACCCTGGACTAAGATAACAATAATTTTTATAGCCAAAGTAGAATGTTATATGCCCCGAAGCATTTCAGACCAATCAGTCTATAATCCTTTGCGCCAAGAACCCTCGAGATAGAGGGTGGATGTGGATTTCCACATCAATTGCGGTCTCAATGTCAAGAAACTGTCGAATTCTCAGGAAGCATATAATGATTAACTCATCGTAAGGTTTAATTTTTTGACAGATTCCACGTAACACCTATCAAACTGCTTTGTCATTTTTGTTCAGTATCGTTTGGCAAGTCATCATTTAAAGACTCACACCACAACAACGTCTCCAAATTATTCAGCTGTATTACGAAAATCAGCGCTCTGTGAGAAATGTTTTTAATGCGATTCGAGGAACTTACGGTGTGCATAATCGACCTACTGAAACCACTTTTGCCATCGGTTAGACCAAATCCAGCACGTAGTAAAGAGGCTATAGTAGCTGTAGTTGAGAATGTACGCGAAGACCGTGACGAATCGATTGGTCGTCATTCTCAGCAGCTTGGCTTGTCGTATTCGACAACTTGGCGTTTTTAACATGAGGATCTCGGCCTAAAATCATACAAAATTCAACTTGTGCAAAGATTGAAGCTGGGCGATTTGAATTTGCGTCATCTTTTCAGTGAATGGGCTCTGGAAAAACTCAGCTACACCACGGCCACCCCCAAATTTTGAAATTTTGTTCAGTGATGAGACCCATTTGCCTCAATGGATACGTTAATAAACAAAATTGCTGTATTATAAAACATGGTCAGAATAGTGATTTAGGTTCATCAACTGTGAAGAGAATAATTCGTGGTCTCAGGCACTCTGGCCGTCTTTCTACAAGTCGTTCAACACAAAACATCGAAGCAGTTCCTGAGTGTTGCTTAGAGTCCAAAAACATTAAATCGGCACCGTGATCAAGAATTGGACATTTCGAGAAGTTCGAAATATTTTCACGAAAGATTTGCATCTTCATGCATACAAATTGCATTTAACTCAATGCATGAAACTAAAGCACATCGGAGGGAATTCGTTGAATGAATTATGGAACAACTGCAAGTGGATGCTGATTTTAAAAAAAAAAAAAAATAATCTTCAATGCTGGGGCTTATTTTCATCTTGATAGTTTTGTTATTCTTCAAAGTTATCGAATTTGGGGTTCAGAAAATCTACGAGTGATTGTTGAGAAACAAATGTGTCCACCACGTGTTTGGTGCGAATTTTGGGCTGCTATCGACCATTCTTCTTTAAAAATGCGGGTCAGGCAAGAAAAGTTAATAGTGCTCGATGTCGCTACATGGTAATCCAATTTTTTGTGCCTTAATTGCAAGATATGAATGAGAACCATATGTGGTTTCAACAAGACGGTACCACATGCAATACAGCCTAAGAAACAATTCAATAACTGCATCAGTCATTTCCTGGTCATGTAATTTTCCCTTCTGTTGATCAGAATTCGCCGCCAAGATCATGCTATTTATCCTCTCTAGACTTTTTTCCAAGGAATTTTTTTTTTAAAGTCTAAGGTTTGTGGCAATAATAATGATCAGTTAGGCCTTATAGTAGCAAATAGCAAAAATAGCAACGAAATTCAGGCATATTAATGCAAAACTTTCATGCCAGCAATGATATGATATTCCATACATATCCCTGTTATGTATAGTTTATGAATAGGTAAAAATTTCCAACTTTTAATTAAAATCTTGTATTTTCTATCAAATTTTGGGACGTCCTTTATAAGATACCGAGCTTCAGGCTATGCGAGTATAAACTGGAATAATTGAAATTTTGGTTCATTCTCTCCTTTCTTTTCTAAAAACATCAAAATCTTATTGCTTCCATTGGTAAGACTTATTCGAACTGCTGCTACCTGTGTTCATCCTTGTAGTCTAAAGGATTTACTTTCTGTTTTGTATACGTATCTCTAGAGGAAACAAGAAATCTAATTAAGAATCGATTTTGAATTGCATTCAATTTCTACCTAAATTCTGTTTTGTTTTTTCCTTTTCTCAATTTAATCATTTTAATGTTTGACTTTTCGATCACATTGTGTGCTTTGATGACTTCGATATTTGAACTCAAATCTCCTTAATGTTTGACGAAATCGATTTCTTTAAGTTAAAAACCCTTACGAGAGGGGTTGAATGAAGAGTGATTTTTACATATGGTTGCAATAAATGTTATTTTTACTTTTAGCCTACATATATTCCTACATTATAATTCATATATTGAGCAACTGATTATATTTTGTAAAAAATAAGTATTATATAAAAAAATTATAATAATAGTAGTATTATAATATAAATAAAAATTCTCAGGATAAGAGTGAGAAAAGAAAAAAAAAGTGTGGACTTAGATGTAGATCTAATATTTGAAGGCAAAGAGTTTAAAAATTCAATAGCGTGCGTAAGGTAAACGTGAGCCAACAGATGGTGTGCATATTGGCTGTCAATAACTGTAACATACGCAAAATTTGTGAATCTTTCGGTCAACATAATCGCCCTAATGGATCTAAAATTCATGCAATGGTGGAGCTTTTTTTAAGAAACTGATTCGATATCGGGTCAAACTCCATATAAAAATTCTCGGCCAGCACGTACCCCCAAAACCTCACCACTGTTAACAAAAGTGTTCAAAACCAGCGAGGCGCCTCATTTCGTCGCTGAAGTCAACAATTGGGCCTCACTTATGGCACTTTACGGCAAATTTAATAAGTTGATCTTCATTTGCACGCCTATAAAATTCAAATTACACAACAATTGAAAACTTTGGGTCATCTACAACATCCTCGGTTTGTTAACTGGATATTGGATCGCAAGAACAATTTGTCATCGAATTGATCTTTTCCGATGAAGCTCATAGATACAGATGGATACGTAGTCGTAAATAAACAAAACTGTCGTTTCTGGGGACCGAAAAACCCATACGAGACTCACGAAAAACCATTAAATCCCAAAAAAACACTGAATGGTGCGGATTATGGGTTGGCGGTATTATTGGCACGTACTATTTCGAATATTAGCTAGAATGACAGTTACAGTTAATGCAGAACATTAACGCAATTGCCAAAATTGAATTATTTTAGTCTGGACGATCGTGCTTCCACCCACAAAAGTTATCAGAAGATAGAAGTTGATTGGCCTTTTAGGGTATCGAATTTGACACCTTTAAACTTCTTCCTGTGGGGTGATCTGAAAAGTAAGGTCTATGCCAATAACTCAGTGATTAAAATTTCGGCCATGTACCCACTTATTCCCCAAAATTCATCGATAATTTTGACCTTCGCGTGGTAGCTTATAATAGAAGCCGTGGTAGTCAAATGAATTTCACATGTGTTTCATTCATAATTGCCATAGACCAAACTTTGTTAAACAATAAAATTCTAAAATGATTTAACAATAAATGTGTGTTTAATTTAATAAAAGCTTCAACACTTGTTGTTGTTGGCTCACCCTTTATTTCATCGGTTAGATAATAAAGTTCGAATATTGAGATGTATATGGAAACTTCTCTACAAACTCCTTAAATCCCAATGGTCTTGAAGAAGTTCACTTATAGTAATATCTCGTTGAAATTTATTGGTGGTTTTCTAATGTCTGCTGTTGTTCCATGTTGTAATTTTCTAAAAGAGCCCCATGCTTTTTTTTCTTGTTAATTTCAATTAAAGACCATTCTACCATTTATCTAGGCGACTATTGTTAAGTAACCTGAGTAGTTTACCTGCAATTTCGGGATCATAACTACCCTCAAAATTTACATTTGAGTTCTATATGCAATTGATTCGTTCCTGTATCTGCATGCTATAAAGTACCATAAAAACTATTATCGATTCCCGACAACTTTCAACTACATTTCCTCTCCATAATACGAGTACAATAATACCAACAAGTCAAAGGAAAGTGCTAACTTGAGCAGATATCGCAACTTTAAACGTAAGTGAAAAACAAGACTCGAGATAATTGAGTTTTCATCCGTCACAGAAAGTGGGAGTTTGTCCGTTCGCTATGTTGAAAATTTTGAGCAAAGATATTGACCAATACTCCGATTCGGTTGGCCAAGGCGGTTTTAAATCTTTTAAAACTTGGAAATGCTAGTGGTCGATGTTGAAATTATTTCCAAGTGTCGATGCTGAGTGTCTTTGTATGTGCTTCATCTTCCCCTTGTTTTGAAAAAGATTAAGTTGCTGGTGCTTAACTTAACTTCTATCAATCTTGTCGTAATTGTCAGCTCTTCTTTGAAATCAACAGGGTTTGCATTGTCTGTTGTCTTTTCGCACAGACAGACAAGTTTGGCTTTGACATCGACACTCGATACGAGTATACATAATACATGGGCTGAAAAGTCCGTTTGTAAGAGAGGGCACCACTTGAATTAAATCCATACTATCAGTTAGTACTAACAACAATCAGCTGTCAAAACAAAACTAAATACAGTGTCGCACTGAAATTTGGCATGTCTGCCTTAATATGAACGGACTTCAAGGCATCATAACCTTATTTGCAGTAGCAGCGCATTCTGGCGGTCAAGGAGGTTACTTTTCACTCTACCTAGTAAGTACGGTTGTGCACTGTATGCAGTATCACCTAAAATTTTGAATTCTCGGGATCATTTGCAGAATTATTCGATTGTAAGTATAACAAAATGTTTTTTTTAAGTTTTTTTGATAACTTGTGTGCATTAACTCTTATGGTTAAGTCGGAAATGGATATTCGCTTGGATGAATCCAACCCCAGCGGTAACATTGTTTTCCAAAGCCGTAATTTTTTGTATGTTGGTGATACCCGATATTAGAAGAATTATTGAACAGCGATGATGAAGTTGAACCTGTTGCCGCTATTCCGTCAGAGGCGTTTGATGGAATTACCGATGAAGACGATGAAACCTTAAATAACGGGGAATCTTTGGTAAAAGATATGGCCAGCGTATTCGAAGTAAAATTGCGTAAAGATTGCAAAAAATCGTCTAACCTACTGATCGTGTTGACGTTGAATCATTAGCCAATTTGGTTTCACCTAGCTATAAATTACCTACAGCCTTTTCAGCCCTGCAATGGAAAAAAGTAACTGAGACAAGATTACTATTGTAGATTTTGGAATATCAAATAATTTGGAGCCGCTGGAGTTTCTGAAACTTTCCATTCAGCATAAGTTGCAGAACTAATTACCGTCCAATATAATTTCATTTTTCTTCGATATTGAGATTTGCGAACTGATATTCACGAAAACAAAGCGATACGCTATGCAACACAATGATGCGCAATTCGCCCAATTATTCAACACTGTTCTTTTAAAAAGATTTATTGGCATATTAATTTTGTCAGGCTTTAAGTTACCACAAATAAACAACTATTAGTCAACAAATCTATCACATGGATCGGCAATCATGAAACAGATAATGTCACGTGCAATTTGTCGAAAAATAAAGCAATATCTCCATTTCGCCGATAATACCATAATATTCTAAACGATAAGTACACCAAAAATTTTTTTTAACAACATTTATCCATTGTTAAGCAAATGCTACTCTATTTTGGACGTCATAGCTGCAAAATGTATTTCAAAAATAAATCTATAAAATTTGCATACAAGAGATGGTTCATGGCTGCTTCGACCGGTTATGCTTTTTAATTGATGTAATATGGTGGAGGTTAAGATCAATATGACAAGAATCTCGGACTAGGTTCCTGTATTGTTATGCATATTGCAAATCCTTTGGAGATTCCTCGACGACATCAGTTATACGATATTTTGATAACTTTTTGACATTACACTACCTGATGTGTCTTTTGAGGGATCAATTGGCTTGTGCCTCTGGAACTGTGCGCATTAATCGCTTGGGAAAACCTGCTTCAGACTCAAAAACTGACAAAGCATTGCCGAAAGGTAATTTAGACTTCAATGACCATTCAATAAATATTACATAATCTCGTCTTAATTGTATTTCTAGATGAAATTGATTCTAGATTCGATAATGCAAAGAAGCCTGTTATCGTTGGCAAGACAAACGTGAAGTGACATTGCTATCAAATTTTACCCGTGTTTACCCGTTAACTCCTACAACGCGAAGGCAACGACAACGTGACGGACAATCAGGCCAAATTATTGAGCAGCAACCGTTTATAATAAAAAACTAAAATTCCTATATGGGTGAAGCAGATCTGCACGACAACGCAACTTCCAATTATCGCGTTTCGACTAGATCAAAATGGTGGTGGACACCTTGGTTGGCTATTCTTGAGTCTGCTGTTGTCAATCCCTGAAAACTAAATTGTTTAATTAATAAGATGATCGTGCGGCCAAAAATTTCGCAACTGGATTTCCGAGTTGACCTCATGACAAATTTATTGCTAACATCAGATGAGGTGGAAACGGAGGATGTTTCAATTATTCCGAGGATGAAGACAACTTCACTGACAAACTAGCCCCATCTTCTCTAATCCCTCGTCTCTCTGGCCAGCATCATCTTATAGCAAAGGTCAACTAAAAGGCTCGTCGCTGCAAGGTTTGCCACAAACCCACTAAAAGAATGTACTAAAAGGGCCAAGTGAACTTGCGTCTAAAAAAACTGCTTTGTCACTTCCGTGCCGTTTCTAAGAGAGGGCACCACTTGAATTAAATCCATACCATTTTCAGTAAGTACAAACCTTCAAAAGATACATGTATAAATCCGACAGTTGTCGGACGATTAGTTCTCGAGATATAGCGTTGTGAGTTAAGCAACTTTTGTTATTGTGAAAAAAAAATGGATTCAAAGCAATTTCGTGTGCTGATTTATCATTGCTTTTTAATAGGAAAAAATGCAGCCGATGCAAAGGAATGGCTTGATAAGTGTTACCCGGACACCAGTAAAACGAACCATTCGCAAGTGGATTGAAAAATTTAAAAGTGGTCATACAAGCACCCAAGATGATGAACGCAGAGACGTCGAAAAGAGGCTGTTTCAGATAAAAACGTCAAAAAAGTCCACAAAATGATTACGAATGACCGTAAAGTGAAGTTGATCGAGAAAGCTGAGGCTCTGAAGATATCAAAAGAGCGTGTTGGATATATCATACACGAATATTTGGACATACGAAAGCTCTGTTCAAAGTGGCTGCCGCGTTTGCTCACAGTCGACTAAAAACAACAACGTGCTGATGATTCAGAGGATTGTTTAAAGCTGTTCAACCGAAATAAAGCCGTATTTTTGCGTCGGTATGTGACAGTAGATAAAACTCCATTACTTCACAGCAGAGTCAAGTCGGCAGTCAGCTGAGTGGCGACAAGGTGACGAATCTCGTCCAAAACGACCGAAAACACAACAGTCGGCCTACAAGGTTATGGCATCCGTATTTTGAGATACACATGTAATAATTTTCATCGACTATCTGAAAAAGGGGCAGACTATCAACAGCGACTATTACATTGCTTTGTTGGAGCGTTTGAAGGACGAAATCGCAGAAAAACGGCCGTATTTGAAGAAAAAGGAAACGCTGTTTCATGTAGCTCTAAATAACTCGACTATCTTTAGGTTTTTTTTATGACAAAAGTCACAAGGTTTTCACTAATTCTACAGACAAACACTTGTGAACCATGTTTGGAAAACTGATATCCTAGAAATGTATCGTTTTTGGACATTAAACAAACAATTGCGCGACTCTAATCATCGAATATGCCTTCATCAAACAAATTTTTTCAGAAAAGTTGTAACGTCCGCTTTAAAATGTTGAGAAAAATACTCAACATTTATCTTACGAAATAATGAAATGTAAATATACATGCTCCATGTGCACCGTTGCGAAAAATATGCTAAACTTTCCAACCTTAACGTATGAATGATCACATAATTAACTTTATAACTCCAAACTTTTCCCTCCACATTACTCCATGTCAGCTTTGCGAATATTTGTTTTTTTTCATCTTATCCTTTACCAGTCATTACGTGGTGTTAAACTAAAAAATTACACCTTACCTTCGCGTTTATGCTTATGCATATGTATGGGCATACATACTGAGTTACATCCTTACCTACATTAAACATTGCCATGTACGACAATGTGTATTTTTTTTTTTTTTTTTTTTTTTTTACTCCCAAGGCAATAAATTACTGCCATGTCCTCTCATCACTCATCATGCGATGAATTTTGTAGCCGGCTTTCCTATATGAACTATGGTAAAAGTTGAGAGCATACTTAATGCACGAAATATGGCAAGGAAAATAATAACATAAGAAAAAGCCAAGAAATATATGCGGATTCCATCTACACTTAGTGGTAGTTTTCAAACAAATCTACCCTTCAAAATAATATGCGCTTGCATTTTGCAAAAGAAAAGGTGAACAAAAACAATAAATTTTAAATGAATTTACTTCTGCTGACTTGCATTAGTCACAACCATTTAAAAATCTACAAAAGCCCTAGGCCATTTAAAGGCCCGCAGTATTGCATGTCCCAAGTCAGGTGATGTATCGTGCAACGCGCTTACTTATAAAAGGCGAGAAGTTTTCGTCAGGCGTACTAGTAAAAAAATTAAATAAACGTAAAACAAAAACTTCAAGAAATGCTATACCTTACCTTATATTTTGTGCAGCCTAACTTGCTATTATCCAATTACTTTACATGTACTTATTTATGCAATGTGTTTGCATAAATCTATATTTAAAAACAATTACTACTGAATTTGTTACGCGATGAAATACAAGGAAACTCCCCAATGACCTTGACGCCACTGCAATTTTACATGCAAAATTAACTTATTTTTAAAGGAAAACTTCCAGTTTCAAGGTGTACATAATGATTAAAAAATTTTGAATTTTCTCACACAATTTGGATATTAAAATAATTTGCACACTGTCTGTATTCGAATAAAAGCGATTATTGCGATTCGGCTTTAGCAATTTATTCTGACTGGCAGATATTAATAGCAATTTTAATAAAAATGCACACTACAGTTACTGCACAAAATGAATTGATGGCCGGCTATTAAAGTCAAGTACATTTGTGGAGCAAACACAGTGCCAGCAGTTGGTATGTATGACAAAAGTGTACGAGGATTCATTCTCCCTACTTACCCATACATACAAATAATAGTCGTTTCAATTTAATGCAGCAGTCAGCAACACTGAACCGATAACATTTCGATGATAATTTATCTCTTTGGATATTTATTTAATTATTACGAGTATAAAAAGCTTATTCGAAAATTAAAGTTATGAGTGTTATACCAGCTTTTTTCGTTTCTTCTATTCTTTTGTAAGTTGAAATAACATGGGAATGTACGAGCACATATGTATGCATTTTTATGAAAATCAATAATTATTGAGGGAAGCAGTAAGTGAATAATTACATTACATGGTCCTGCGAGCTAAATCATAGGCAAATGCACAAACCATGTGCTTATTGACTTGAGTTTAAAGGAGATCATATTTTGTGTTGCTAAGATAACTAGCGTTTTTTGAAAATTCTCCAAAAAGTTCATTGTTGTTTTCAATAAGCTCATCTGGTCTGCCCTGTCAAACGTTTATTAAAAAAGAACATAACATAGATATATCAGAAAAGCTATCCTGTCCAAATACTCATAAATCTCACCAAATTTCACCAACGATTTAGATGCAAATTTATCTTAGATCTGTTCTATATACTAGCCACTCTGTTTTGGATCTCATCATAAGTGAGGTCAAAAGTTTACTGATGTTTTCTTACTTGCGTGATCCAAGTATTTTCATTCTGCTTCTTTGTTGAACGTCGGTTGGAACTTAAGCCTGTATAGCTTCTCGGACCAGATTTTCCGATGACCGATGAACACGACAAAACCAGATGATTTGCTAAGCTTCTTTACTATTATGAGTAGTTCTTAGTAAATGGTTAAATTAAATAAGCACTTATTGTGCAATCAATGTAGAAATATATTGATTAATAAATGTCGGTCTATGGTAATTATGAATGGAACACAATATTGTTTATGTGATCACCACAGGTTCTATGGTGACCATTCGGAGGTCAAAATTATCGATGACTTTTTGAAGAATAAGTGGGTCAATGACCTTAATCTTCAAATAACCCCACAGGAAGAAGTCTAGAATTGTGACATCACATGACCCTGGAGGCAAATCAACTGCCTCCACTGATGAATTGATGACTTGTGTTGGCGGTAGCAATATCCTGTTGAAACCTGTTCAAGCTTGAAAGAAATTTGACGGTCAACAATATATTATAGGCGTTCAAATGAAGATCAACTTTCAAAAGTCGCCGTAAAGTGCCATAAGTGAAGCCCAATTGTTAACTTCGGAGATGAAGTGAGGTGCCTGACTCACCTCACAGTGGTGATGTTTTGGCGTGTACGTACCAGCCGAGTATGCTGATATGGAGTTTGATCCGATACTAAACTAGTTTCTTCAAAACGCTTCACCATTTCAGGAATTCTGGACTTATAAGGGCGATTTTCTTGACTGAAAAATTCACGAATTTTAGAAATATTACTTTTACCGATCGACCATTTTCGTAATAAGATTGAATAACAAAAACGCAGTGTTGTGCAGTAAACGACTCCGTGACAAAGATTGCCAAAATTTGTATTTTTTTTTTGTATAATCCCGCCCGCGCAATAAGGTGATATGAATACCCTTTTACTGGTTTTCTCCAGGGCGCGGGTGGGTGGTGTAGTAGTTTGAAACTCAGGTGTATTAGGTGCATCCTCAACCAGTGGGTTTCAGTATGTGCTACTTGTTAGTTCGTAATATTTAGCCCAGCCAGCAACCACTCTAAAATCAGCGTTGGATTCTCATATAACTACGAAGACTTTTTCAGAGAATTGCCTCGCACGGGATTCGAACCCGCGACCCTCTGCTTGAGGAGTGTATGCTTATACCACTACACCACAGCCACCCCTAACATCCGCTATGACATCCACCAAAAAGATAAACCACATTGAATTCAGTTAATGACAGTAATTGGCAGCCAGTATGCACACCATCTGTTGGTTTATCCTTTGGATCACGTTTTGCTGAACTGCTGCCATACGTAATATATTCATTTCCGTCGCTGTAATTTTTTATATTTTTTATACATCATTCAATAAAGCTAGACCCGCGACTGTCGTGTATAACAGACCTTTAAGTTTAAATGGAGGTTTTGCGCTATTTAAGCCACTATACACTGACTCTATTTGCGACATCGCCATTAAAATTCCTTTGGTGGTTAACGACAGAACTTAATTTTTTTAAACTTCTCGCACTTTATCACGACTACTCCTTTTAAACAGATGTAAGTTTTTTTTGTTCGCAATGTGGATATTCAGTTCACGACTGAATCGTAGCCCTTTGTTTAATGATATTTCTATCAACAACCAATCGGTATTTGTTGCATACAGTGGAGTGAGAGAGGCTTTGCTGCAATGGTTAGACATTCTCATACTTTATATGTTAAAGCCATGATACACTGAAGGCCAAGATTCTATTCGGTCTGACTACAAGTTCCCAGTTTTTTTTTTTTTTTTTTTTTTTTTTTTTTTTTTTTTATTGTTTCACTATTTTGGGCTTCCACAGAATTTGCTCCTTACTGTTGATAGAATAGTACTGCGCAGGAATTCTTCATTTATTAATGCGTTAGTGTACTCTTTCGGTCTATTGCAGATCTCGTTATTCCCGTTAACAGGTTTTCCAGTTCATCCATAATATACTTTGGTGATTCAATCTCTTGCTTATTTTTTCTTCGTTGTGCCGCAATCTTATAAAAATCGATAAACCAGGCTTCCACATTCCCATACTTCTTTTCCTTGGCGTGAGAATACCGCTTTTAATGTTGTATATTGTACATTTCAAAGAATTGGGTTATGTACAACTCTTAGATTTTTCTTCAAACTTGCTTCACATTCCTTCTATTTATCCCACCAGTTTTTGATAGCCCAGCGCTAGCCTCTTTCCTAACTTAAGTTCTGTAAACTTATTTTTTCAAATTCTATCACCAAAAGTCAGTGCTGACCTTCCAGCATAGATGGTAATCTACTTGGGTTTAGTAACCACCATGGTAATATATAATCAAGTACAGCTATCGCTTATAGCTTAATAGTTTAATATTTCTTTTCCTGCTGTGCTTCGTATTCGAAGTTCGGTTTTCCAACGTCCTCGTTTGCATCTGTCCCGATGAAAATCATTTGATATTCCGTTCAAAATTTCATCAAAATCGGACCAAAATTTTTTCTTTTTCTGATTGCTCTGGCGAAAGATCATTCTACTGTTTTCGAAAAATGGACCTGTTTCGGTATGGTATTTATATATTAAGTGCTTTTTTAATGAAAATTCAATTTTATTGCGAAAATATTGTAACAACTACACATTAAAAGTATTGCCCATCGTTAGCTACAACTTTTTCACATCTTTCTGGCAGAGCTCGAATACCGTACGGTAAAATGGTTATCTTTTGAGGCTTTCCACGAATCAAGCAATTTTTTGATATGAGCTGAACTGCTGATCAGCCAGACCATGTGCTATCGAACAGAACGAGTGATAATCGGACGGCGCAATATCTGGAGAATATGGCAGGTGGGGTAGGAATACCCATTTGAGCATTTTCAGGTAAGTTTGAACGGGTATGGCAACGCGAAGCCGAGCTTTGTCATGCTGTAGGAACACTTGTTTGTGCCTCTGCTCGTATTTTGGCCATTTTTCACTAAGTTCACACGGCTCAATAACATCAATTGAAGTCGATACCATTCTTTAGTGATGTTTTCGTTGGATTTCAATAGTTAATAAAAAATAAGATCGACCTAGTCCCACCAAATACACAGCGTAACCTTCACATCGTGAATATTCGGGCGAGCCCCGTGATTATCTTGTCTTCTTTCATCAACCGTTACGGTATAATCAAGAAAACCTTTCCTTTTCTTCGTTGGAGTACTTGTTCACAGGCGTAACAACGATACTCAACGTCCCTTGTCTTTAAATAATAAGGAACCTATGTTCCTTGCTTTTGAATCATTTTAAGCACATGCAATCGATTTTAAATAGCTCAGCCTCCAATTCAGCGTCAAACCAATCACAGCACGTTGTTTCACTTAGAACAGCATATCCATAAATTTTTTGGATCTCGCGACGTGCTTCGGCCACCGTTTTCTTCGAACGAAAGAAGAAAATCAAAACTTCCCACAAATGATGATTATTTGGCACAAAGTCAGACATTTTCAAACAACTAAAATTATGTGACTCTAAAACAAAATCACTTATGTGTCAAAACGGTTTGTTTACCATATGTGTAAGCGTTGTTCATGACGTTTTAAATATGTCAAAATCGAGCAGCACCTATTGCTGGAGCCATCTATTGACAAAACTTACCATAGTTGCGCACCTAATAAAAAAAACATTTAATTATAAAGTTTTAAAAAAAAGAAAGATTTCACAAATAGACAGGTATATCACACAAGTGATTTTTTTGAAATCACAATTTTCTTGGTGATTAACGACAAGGCCTTAATAATTAGGTTGTTCACACTTTGACACTATGACTCCTTTTATCATAGATAGACGCCAATAGGTGGGATTGCTGATTCGAAAAAATGCAATGTGGATTTCGGTTTTAGTACGACTGATTCTAAACTGAATCAAGATAATAAAACTGTTTCTATTTTTAATATCTCTCATTTCATTTCTCATAAAGGATACTATCGTTAAGTCCGGTATAAAAACAGTAATTTAAAATTTACTTAACCTAGTAAACAAAACCCTGCTTACATTAAGTCTAACCCTATGCCCAGTCTAATGTCAAATTCAAAGCCTTATTCTTACAAAAAAAGTCCAATTCCTAACAAACAAGCTCCTGATCCAAGCTGGAGTTTTAAAGTTTGTACATTTCCTCTCTTCATTCCATCTTCACTTCATACTGCCAGTCATTTATATACAAAATGTTCTTCCACCCCGTTCAACCCAGTTCATAAAACGTATACCCTTTAATCTTAACCCTACTTCTAGTCCTTCAAAAAATCTAACAACATCTCCTCATTCCACTCAAACAAAAACGGCTTAAATGATTTTAATGTACATACCTAAACATCTATGGGCTCAGACTGACCAGTCCTTTTTTACTGCAACGAATCCCACCTTTGATAAACAAAATCTTTTCATCGGCTGCCTCACTGACTCTGGTCTGTATCAATAAAGTGGGGTCACCAATAACTTTGGCAGACAACTCGACATAATCTTCGCCACTGATACAGATAATTGCGTCGTTATAGAAAGTAGACATCTTCTCTCTAAGCTTAAAATTACCATCCCCCCTTTCTCTTACGTTGTCGTATGAGAATGTTCTAAATCCCGTTTCCTATGAGCATTCTAACAGTTTGAATTTTTATAGGGCTAACTACGCCAAACTGAACAACCTCCTCAGTGTGGCCAATTTTAACTTTCTCTACGATAAACTTAACCTTATGGTTAGTAATGCTCTCGCATCGTTTTATACCAAAATTTTCATATGTCTCTCCCAAATAGTACCTTTTTTATCCAAAAAGAATCCCTCATCTTCACCACCCTGGTATAATAAAGACCTGCGATCTCCTCGCAACAAGAAAAATAAGCTCTGGTTTTCTTACTTAAAATCGCATTTTAGACGCTGATTTCTTCTACTACCAGTCTGTCCAAATTAATGTGCACTAGAATCTGAAAATGAAGTTGACGTGATTGCCACTGATTTCAGCAAAGCCTTTGGTAGAATTTCTCATGACATAGACCTTTTAAAATTTAAGGCTCTTGGTTTCTAATCAGGCTTTATAGCATGGGTTCAACCCTATTTAAATGATCGACATTAATATGTTATATTTAGGTCCATGGCTTCTGACCCAATTAAAGCCTCTTCTGTTGTCCCTCAAGGCAGGCATCTCGGTCCCTTAGATTGCACCAATAAAAATTCATACATATCTGCTTACGCTGATGATATGAAAATCTTTAGATGTATATTATCTTTCTCAGACAGCCTACAGACTACAGGTAAATTTTGACAGATTTTGTACTTGATTTCAGAAGAATTTCCTTAAGTCTAACGTCAATAAGTGTCGGTCTATAACTTATACCCGTAAGCGTCCTCCTACTTCAGCTCGACACTATCTAATCTTTAATCTGAATGTTCCCTAATTGAATGAATTGCATAATTTAGATGTTATCTGTCATAAGGAACTTAATTTCCGTTCTCACATTAATGATATAATAAAAAAAATCCAACTCTGCCCTTGGGTTCAGCAAGCGCTGGACTAAGGAGTTTTCCAATCCTTATGTTACCAAATCCTTTTACATAACCTTTGTGAATGCCTTTATTTTTGAGTCACCCTACTACAGAACGTACATCCTCCGGATAGTAGCGGTTCAATGCAGGTTTTAACGGTTTGCTTTACGTGACCTTCCCAGGGATGATAGCCAAAACTCACTACCATACACCTTTCTATTCGCCCTTTATTCATCAAATCTTAGTTGGTTATATTGATTGCCCTTCTTTACTTCAACTTATTTATTTTAACACCAACCCACACAATCTTAGGTCTGTGCCTCTTTTTCGGCTCAACCCTTACAGAACGAATTACGGACATCTGGAACTAATGTCTAGAATGCTTCGTGAAGTTAACGATATTCTGCCTCTCTTCGAGTTCCATCTCAGCAAACTCTCCCTCAAAAACATGCTTATTTCCACCTATGCCTCACGTCCTAATCTTCTTTGACCGCTCCCAACCATTTAGTTTTAAGTGTAATTGTTAGTTTTAAGAATATGCTTGCAACAAGCCTAAATAAAACTGTCCGGGGTTGATCCGGGTCTAAAATCAAATCAAATCAAATCAAATAAAATTGCTTTTTATGTACAAAATGACATTCATGTTTTGTTGTGAATTGATTAGCTTTTATCTGCCGAAAAATCACAAAGAAAAATTATAGGATGCGTGGGACCGTTTTGTCTCTTAAACTGTGTTGGCGTAATCGTCTATGAGTTACTTGGAGGGTTGCCATGGCATATAACAGTGTTGTCATCGGCAAAAAGAAGGGAAGTTGTTCCGGACTCATTGATGTGCTTTTTCAGTAGAAATATACATAGATATTTGTGGTGAGGTGACTTGGTTTGGTGTATCGTTTGGGATTATAGGTTCCCAACAATTCGATGATCGTTGTCGAATATCACTGAAATAATGCGTTTGCTGGAAAAACCTACTATACACTATTATTATTCATATTAGCATTGTTGTTTGTTTGTAAATGAGATTGTACCAAGCCGAACCGAACTCTTCAAATGTTTTTATATATTTGAAAATAGTTATTTTTATAACAAGGCATGATACGTGCGTAGTCCTTTTATATGTAAGAGATCCCCTTAGCGTTTCTCCATATATAGGGTTTTCTAATAACGACTTGACAACTTTTTTTTAAATAAAAGGCAAACGATTTTAGATATTTCAAAAACTTTAATATTGGCTTGAAGTACAATCAAAACATTTATGAATGGAACTCGACTTCGTTCATATGGCCACCGCGGGCACGTTTGCAGCGGTCGATTCGTTGGACCCAATTTTCAACGACACGGCCACACATTTCGGCCGAAACAGCCGCTATTTCGCGTTCAATGTTGCCTCTGAGCTCTTCCATCGTCGTCGGCGTGTTGGCATAAACCAATGACCTAACGTAGCCCCACAGAAAATAGTCAAACGACGTTGAATCGCACGAACGCGGCGGCCAATCGACTGGCCCATGTCTTGAGATATCACGTTCACCATACTTACTCTTCAATAAATCGATTGTAGCGTGTGCTGTGTGGCTTGTGGCACCATACTGTTAAAACCACATGTTATCCAAGTCCATTCGGTTCAAAAATAATCGGTAATCATGGCGCGATAACGCTGACCATTCACAGTAACGTGACGATCATCATCGTCGACGAAAAAATATGGCCCAATAACGCCGCGGCATGCAAACCGCACCAAACAGTTACTTTTTGTGGATGAAGTGGTGATTCATGAAGCACATGTGGGTTTTCACCCGACCAATAACGCATTTTTTGGTTATTGACGCCAAAAATGAGCTTCGTTACTAAAGATGATTTTGCGATGAAATTCATCATCTTGGCGCATCTTCTCCAGAACCCAATCGGAAAACGTACGTCGCTTCAAATGGTCAATCGGCTGCAATTCTTGAGTCAGCTTAATCTTGTATGGGTGTAAACCAAGATCGTTACGCAAAATACGCCATAATGTGGTCTGAGCGATACCAACTTCTTGAGAATAAAGAACCGACAGCAATATTTTCGATACTTCAACCAACCCGTTGTCTCACTGACACGGCAACATCACGCAACGAATATGTAGACTCAAAGTTTTGCACTAAACTTGTTATTGCCTGTCTACTAGGGCGAGAATTACGACCGAAAATTGGAGTTAACGCTCTTAAAATTGCAGCCACCGACTCCGAATATCTGTAGAAAATTTTTATAATTTGCAGACGTTGTTCGTTAGTGTACCTTGCCATGAAAATGTTGAGTTTACTGAATAAACTGACAGTGGCAGTTTGATGATTAGTGAAAGAGTGCGTTCACAAACTGAATTCAAAGCTGTCAAGTCACTATTGGAAAACCCTATACATATATAGTATGTGCATAGAATCCGCAGAAGCTCTTATGTTTTCTGATTAGATTTCAGCTCGAAGCCATCTTTTACATTGTACATGATTGGCATGGCATAAAGTTCTTGGAAGACTAAGGCTCACTTAAACAAAAAAGACTGTTAAAGTTGTACTAAATATCTCCAACCTGCGTCCCCAGCTGAAACGTAGAAGAAAATTTTTCCTAAGTTTGAAACGTATTTACTCGTATTCTATTAACAAATTATGCTGCCTTGAATTATTTCCAGGTCTATTCGCACTCCTAGCATATAATCTACTGTGCAAAGTTATTTTGCCAATTAGTCTAAGTTGAACTGAATAAATTAGGCTTTTAGTCTCCTTTTCTTGATTAGAACTTTTACCACAAGCACCACTATGAGTGAAATTATGTTTTCAGAATAAACACTACCAGTGCACTTGTTAATCAATCACATATTATACATATATGACACAATTTGCTAATTGTGTGTTACCCCTAATCACTCATGTTTCTTCACTTCTAACAGAACACATACTCGTAAGTTATTGCTAAGTTATGACAGATGGGATGATTATTGTTGATTGAACATAATGATGCATGAAAGCTAGACGTGTGTTAATTCGAGCTGTTGTGGATAAAAGTTTTTGCCTATCTGATCGTTCGATGAACTTAGTCACTTTATTATTTCTTATTTCCTGAAAAGTCGGAATCGCACGGATTTTTAAAACAAAAATTCAAAGATTAATTCGGTTTGTATTTACGTGCATGGTTTATTTTTAAAGTGATTATCGATTTATTCGCATTTGAAAATTGAGAAAAATTGTAAGAAATGTCGTTAGATTTTACAATACTGCAACTAGAAGAGGAGAACTCTGCACAGGATTGTAAGACAATTTGTACTGTGCACGAAAAATGTATTTTATCAGATTTCGCATTGTGGGAATGGTACGCATATAACTATGACATACTATTAATCCAAAGCAAAAGTGTAGTACGTTCGTAGAGACTTCTATTGAATTTTTAGAAAGTTAGGGTGGCATTCCTTTAATTTCCCAGCAGTGTATAATCAACAAGAATTCCGCTAACGAGAGACCAAACTATCGCTACAAGACAAAGGTACCTATACTTAACTTAAATCCTCTTCTAAGCACCACTTGGCAAGTTCATAAAAAACAATGTTTCATTTGATCTCACTGTGACCTGACAAACTATTGCTATCATCCACCTGGAATGTGCCAGGAGCTAGTCCTAAATTGGTGTAAAAGCCATTCAAGAGAATGGACTACATTCCTTTCCTGACGCAAATTTGAGCGAAGTTTGTATATTTGGTGTAACCGGATATCTGTTGTAATTGCGAACGGAGACATATCTTCAGGATTAGAATTAAAATACAGTCGACTTGCAAGTTGTTCCACAGAACACTTATTTTTAACGGAGAGATGGCAACCACTCAATCGAATATCAAGTGGACCCGGCCGTTCTAGGGTTAGCTTTTATACAGCTATGACAAAGGGTATTTTGGAGTAGGGGGAAAGTAGCACGAATTGCTTATGCTTATGCCACTAAATAACCGTAGCTTAAAATGAAATGAAATAAAATTTGATGGTAGTCACACAAACGATTAGATTGATTAAATTAACGGTTAGAAAAACGGATGAAGTAGATTTGTCGGCTTCCTTCTTCTTTTAAAGAATATTGATCGAAACCCATTTTTGGCGCACCAATTTCGAAATTTAGCGAGGGTTTTCTGTCATTATTCTGCTCATTCTGAAGTGTTGTCTTGTCCATTCTTGTTCTAGAATGCTCACGTACTAGCAAAATACCTACAGGGCAGGTGCTAGTCAAGAACAACTTAGGTTCTATAGCTGCAGGGTTTGTGTTGGCTAATGAGCAGTCAGGTAGGCAGGTATATTAAAATATTACAAGCACAAGACAGTAGTTCTATTGGTTACACTAAGGCAATTATTCGGTTCCGCGAACGAAATTATATTAAAAGAACATTTGCTAAACGAATCTTCTGTCATTAACGGTTTAACACCGCCTATGCTTGTGCGATTAAATTTGAGTTAAGATTTCCTTATTCTTGGAAACTAAATAAGATGACAGGAAAAGATTGGTTTACGGGGTTTTTAAAAAGGGACCAACAACTGTCAATCAGGAGGTCGGATGCTACGAGTATGTAAACAGTTTTTTTTAAGAGAAACTGTCAGAAGTATAAGTTCCATGATTAAAATATTTAGAATTTTGATGAAACCAGCGTATCCACGGTACACAAACCAAATAAAAAATGTTCGACTAACGGGAAAAAGAACGTTGGGTCGAACCAAGGGTTAGTAGAGGCTGGGCTCGTAAAATTTACAAGGCCCACTTTATTAACTGAGGTTCTCTAGACTGCATTGTAAATACGCATGCTAGTGGGTGGGTCACCAATAATGAGTTACGTGCTTTCATGGTCCATTTCAAAAAACAGGTAAAGCCAACGAAAAGAAGTCTTCTTCTTGTTTTTGAAAATCATTCATATCACTTCTCAATTGAAATATTGGAGTTAGCCAAAGGCAGCAGTATTGTCATGCTCTCATTTCCTCCCCAATGGAGCGATAAACTACAACCACTTGGTATGTCCGTACTTGGACCTTTCAATAAATATATATCCAGGGCACCAGATATGTGGCTGCGCAGTAATCCAGGGCAGACTATTACAATTTATGACATTCTACGTATTGTATCTGAATCTCTTCCCTTAGCTACATCACCATTAAATATTACCAATGATTTTGGTATGGCTGGAATATTTCCATACAAGAGAGAGATTTTTATTTCAAGTGAATTCGGCCCATCATATCTAAGAGATCGGCTAGAAGCAACAGGTTGATTAGTTAATCCTTACAGGTATTGAAATAAATTTGAATTGTTAATAGGCTCAGCTGTGTCCACTGAACTTCAAGAATCTATTTCTATTCATGCTGTGTCTGCTATAGTTGTTGAGAGACCTGCTAATAATACAATTGCAGCCATTTGCCTTCTACATCTTTGGAATTTCAATCATTTTCGCCTGAAGTTGTTTTGTTTGTTTTTGCCTGAAAGAGACGAGCTGCAATTTTAAGTGAAAAACATGCCCTAGACTGAGAAAAAGTTGAAAAAAAACAAAAATGAACAAATAAATTTTTTTTTTGCAAAAGTTAAGCTCCGAAGATGAAGAATGAGTTAATGAAGAATGTTTATTGTGTATAGAAGCATATATTACTCTTTCCTGATTAAAAGTGGATACAGTGTCATGATTGTAAAAATTGGGCTCATTTAAAACGCTCTGCTTGGTTTAGAGATGTTTTTACTTGCATTCCGCAATAGCGATTCTTAAATAACATATGGCTTACTTATTTAACTTTGAGTTTTCATTTTGAATAAATTCTGTTAGAAATGGTTGACTTATTTGTCGTAAATGGACATTTTTTAGCCCTTGGAGCATGCTGGATCAACTTGCCCCGTTAGTGGAGCAATCTATCCAGTGATGATTGGTTTAGATTTATATTTAGATTGTTGTGAGAGATGGTAATGAATCCCAGATCACTGTGGCCACAGATGAGCCTTTTGTGATGTCTCCCATTTAGAGCTCATCTATGATGCCGCAATTTATGAAAAATGCGGCTTAGTCTTTAGGTTAACTGGCAGCTATGTCCGCCGCTTCAATGTAAAATTAACTTAGGTAAGGTTGATTTGTTTTGTTTAAACTATTGCAGTCAGATAGTATATGTTATGCTGTTTCTACGTCCTCATTGCACAATCTGCAAGTATTGTCTTGTGTTATACCCATGGTCATCAAATGTTTTTCACATGGCAGTGCCCTGTAAGAAAACTTTTTTGCTTCATTTGTTTGTGACAACTGCTGGGCATAAAGTTTTGTCTTGTATGTTGCCTGAAGCTTATTTTTTTCTATCCATGTTTTAGGATTTCCTTTTATTGTGTTAATTAATAGCCCACAGAATGGTCTTTTCTGGCTAGCTTGTCTACTTTTTCATTGCCTTCATATCCGCTATGTCCTGGCACCCAAGTCAGATGGACAAATGGTGGCCAGTAGTTGTAGGAGTTGAAGACAACTCCAGAGTAGCTTTGATTTTATTTCAAAGGCGTTAATCGCAACTAGGACTGTTTTTGTTTGTTATACATCTGTTTAGATTCTCTCGAATGAAAAGCTCTATTCCATGGATTTCATCTTAAAATACAGAGCTGCTTGTATTCATACTGGCATGTATTGATGTTTTAGCGCGGGGTTCATATACTCGAACTCCTTCGTTTGCCTTGGACCCGTCTGTGTATTGTCTCTGTGGTGTAATTGGCAGATGTTCACACAATGCAACAGACAAGATTTTGTACGCGATTAAAGGAGATTTATGTCCTAGCTATCTTTGCAGTGCAAATAATTTGTCGTGAACTGTAGACCTTAAAACCAAAGGTTCTATTTGGAATAGCGAAGAAATCTTGAAAATGCAGTCATCCGGCCTAGAGTAATTGTTATATTTAAGCTTAGTTATTGTTATCTTTCCTTCATTATGGTCGGTTGAACAGTAATGCTTTATCGACAGAATTTGCCTCGTTGAACAGCCCATCTTTCCATATATTCACCACTAACTTATTGCCTTAACATGTTTTGTTCACCCTTGTGTTTGTGGTGTAGTATATCTCAATTTCCTAGATCGCACTTTTCTAATGGTTTTCCTCTGTCCGGAAAAACTGATGTTATTTATTACAGGGCGTTAGTCACTTTCGTTCGAGTTATTTTATGCTATATGCTTGTCTACACTCTTCAACAAACTATGGTTTTTATGAGAATTATAAATCCTGGACATCAGCTGCTGTGTCCCTTTCAGGCTCCAGTGTGACTGATTTTCAGCACTTAATGCATTAAAAAACTTGAGGAGAGGTTGAAGCATACGTGACTGGCAGTAATATGTGCGGTTTATTGGGATTGTAGCCATTCAGTGTTATACTCCTTTGCAATATTTATTCAATATCTGTATTTGTATGTTGGTTGTAGTAGGTACTGCTACGAATCTATTATTGGCCATAATGCTAAGGTTTTCCCTTGTTTCAATCAGAAATATTTTGATTTAAATCAAACAAATGGTCGGCTGAAAACTACAATTTTGTATATAGACTTACCTATGCTGTGAGAAATTCAGTTTTTGCACTTAATGTCAAGTTAGTTATGACTGAATGATGAGAAGGAATAGATTATTAATTAATATTTAATTTTGAAATAATTTATTTGTTGTCTTTTCCACTTATTTGAAATTTTAAATTTGATGACAAAATTCTATCAGCCAATTTCATGTATAATATAATATCTTAAGTTAAGCTAAAATTTTTATGTGTCCCTTACAACATAAACTTTGCACAATTTAAAAAAAAAAATATATATATTAATGTATATATAAATAAAATATAAGGAAGTACATACCCTCTCAGCTTTGAACAAATATTAATTGGGTAATTAATAAACAATAAAAATTATCTTTGTTATAACGGATTGCCTAAAAGGATTTCCAAAAGGATGCAAGAAACATAAATCACTGAGAGAAAGTTATACACTTATGAATTATATTGTAATACTTATTTTTATATTTTGATTGTACAAAATATAATACTTATACTTATATTAACAATTTTATTTTTAAAAATAAATAAGAGAATAAAATGTATGAAACAATGGGTGAGGTCAAGTAATAAGGGATGTGCTAGTCCCTAAGGGACAAACGTGGACGGAGGCCTATTTGTTTATTGCGAATCCCCATTCATGTTTTTAGTGTTGTATTATTTTTATCATTATTATTATGGTGGATACTATCTAGCTTATGTTGGCTGAAAACCAGCCAGAGCTTTTAACAAATCTAATGAGATCTATCAGTTTTGCTTTGCTGACGTCCTTAAGTTCTCAAAAAATTCTGTACCCCAGGTGTAGGGCATAGCGTATTTGTAGATTAGGGCAGTCGCACATCAAATGTATGATAGTGTTTATTTTCCCTTCATTCCTACAGCCACTTATTGAATAGAGGCTCCTATTCTGTTGGACATCCTGCGAATGGGGCAGTAGCCAGATATGAATGTCATCAATGTTGAGTCAGAACAGGGTACACTTTGTTTCATTTTATGTGTTACTCCTGTGCACAGAGGCACCTTATTTTGCTAGCTCATCCACTTTCTCATTTCCCTTTACTTTCACTCGGAAGGATTCGTAAATTCTACTTATAGGTAGTTGACGTCTTTGTATCTCTATTGATTTGGTGGTTTCGCTCGTCAAAGCTTGAAGGAGTTCTGAATCTATTGCAATTTACAATAGAATCCAGCTCCAGTAGTTTTCTCCATTTTGAAACCGTCCGTGTAGAGGTAAATTTTTCTATTGTTAGTGGCAGTTAGTTCACCAGTCAAGTCAACTAGGAAATGACTTGTCCTTTCAAAGACTACGCTTGTCACGATGTAGTCACTACACTTCATCAGTCGTGATAATCCCTAATCTTGTATTATAGACGCATGTCCTAAATTGTGATTCGTCCACAGACCTGATTTTTTTAGTCTGATTGAGAATTTGGAAGCCGTGCATTTACAGAATCCATTTAAAGGAAGGAGGTTGAGCATTATCTCTAGTGCAGCTTGAGAAGTAGACCTTAAGACTCCTGTTACTGCGACAAACTCTTGTCTTCGAGCTTGTGTGAGTATTTTGAGAAAATTAGTCTTTTCCGTGACTTTTAACCATACCAGTGCACCACAGGTAAGAATGGGCCCAGCTTTAGCTATGCAGAAGGTTCGTATGTAGGCATGTGTAGAATGCTCCTAAGGCTTTTTTTGTTCCTTCTTCGATGTTACGCTTCTAACTGAGTAAGTTCAGTTCAGTATAGAATGATTCCTATATGAAAGTTGTAGCAAATTCTCAATCCATTGTGTTATCGTTGTTTTTACAAAGCCTTTCTTATAGATCCGGTGTTTACATAATTTACATTATTAAAAGCTCCTTCGATATTTAGGAAAAGGGCCATGGGGCACTCTCTGTTTTTTATGGTAGCAACAACCTCTCTTTAGAATTTCCTTTAAGATAAACGTGTTGAGAACCGCATGGGCTGTATTTGTTGAGTGTTTGTCTTATATGTTGATATAGGATTTTCTTCAGTGTTTATAAGAGAAACAAGAAGAGACTAATGAGTATGTTTTGGGAATAAAACTACTTTCACTTCTTTCCAGCTTTAGTCAACCGATAAACATAATTTTAAATCAAGGTATGATGGAGGAGCATGCCGGGAGGGTATCATCTGTTCCCGCCGTTGAGGTTGAATGTTATTCTATTTTCTGTGATTTCCAAAAACAAATATCCAGGAAAATTAAGGAAATAAAATAAATGCTGAAGGAATAGACAATAGAATTTACAATCGATAAATACGATGAGCTGAAAAATGCTATCGAAAAAAACTAACAAATGAAATTGCTGGATATATATTACAAAATGAATGAATGAGAGATCAGAAATTAATTACACTGGTCAACAAAATTTTGTAACAAAAAGTTGCTTACTAATTTAAAATTACCTACATACCTTCAGTCGAACACCATATTTATTTGATTCGATTTAATCAGGTCTCGTTTTTGGGTTACAGCTACTATCCACAAAATTGAAGAACTACCGTTTTTAAGTTTCATTTTGTGCCTCATTTGAGAAGTCCAGGAATACCACACGTGACATCATATCTCTATCAATAGCACAACGAATGCCGTCAGTAATTTTTAGTAACGTAGTCGTGCAGTTGTGCTTTGCTCTGAATGCTAATTGGTGTTGGGTAATAAATTATTTTGTTGAAGCCACGTCTTCATTTGTTTACTTACAAACTCTTTTATTCAAATCTATGCAATGGTGCCTAGGGTATGTTATTTATTTATTTTTCATTTTTAGTCATTCAAGGCTCTAAGTAGTGGATTTTGAGAGAAAAAAAAAATGGAACCAACCATATGCTTTAACACGTTTTGCTACTACATCCTTTTATAATGTTTTACTATTTTATTAATTTTAATTGGCTGTAGTTGCGTTGAGACACGTAGGTTTTCTTCTTTTCAGAATGTATGTAGTCTATATTTCGATGGAATATCAAGCTTTCTTAAGGGATATTAAAAGATATTTGTCACATTGAATCTTTACATGTTCCAGGTATGTTATGCATAACGAAATGTCACTCTTCGACCTTCTGGTGTGTAATAAATTGATAAGATTCTATATATATATATATATATATTTTTTTTTTATAATACCTCACGCGCACCAAGGGGATATGAATACCTTTTTACTGGCTTTTCTCCAGGACGCGGGCGGCTGATGTAGTAGTTTGAAACTCAGGTGTGTTTGGTTTCGAAGTAAATCAACTTCTATTCTAACCGAAATAATGTGATCTTCAAATTTTGTACGCAATAAATTGATTGATTAATGGCTTTTGTGGATGGTAGCACAGTTCTGTTGAAGCCAGAGATCATCCAGACCAAATTCATTCAATTTTGGAAAAAAAATCCGGTCAACTTTTTTCGGTAATGTTCTCCATTAACTGTAACTATCTCTACACCCCTACCCTCGAAAATGTACGGGCCAATGATGCCTCCAACCCATAATTCGCACCATACGAGTACCATATAGTATAGGTTTTACATGAATCTCGTATGGGTTTTTTGGTTCCTAGAAATGACAATTTTGTTTACTTATGTACCTATCCATCCAAAAATAGACTTCATTTTTCAAGATCAAATTCGATGACAAATTGTCCTGGCGATCCCAACAACCAGTTAACATATCAGCGACGGCGTAGATGTTGTGTAGTTTGGATTTTGTAGTCGAACCAATGAAGATAAACTGAAAAGTCCTATAAGTGAGGCCCAATTATTGACTTCGCCGACGAATTGAGGTGCCTGGCAGGTTTTGAACAATTTCGCATACGTACCTGCCGAGTATGCTGATATAGAGTTTGACCGAATACCGAACTAGTTTCTATAAAACGCTTAACCATTGCACGCATTCCGGACTCACTAAAGCGATTATGTTGACCGAAAGATTCACGAATTTTACGAAATGTCACTTTTACAGATTGCCCATTTTTATAATAAGATTGAGTAATAAAAATACGTTGTTGTGTAGTTAACGACTCCATAACTGAAATTGCCAAAGGTTGTTTGAGATCTGACGAAATACCAAACACATTTAATTTAGTAAATGATATCCAACATCCAACAACCAACATCCACACCATCTGTTAGCTTACCCTTTATTTTGGCATCTATGTCACCGAGTACGATAAAACTTCGTTGGCTTTAAAAACCCCGTAGGCATGATGAACTTTGTAGGTTTTATGCGGCGTGGCAAGTAGTTAATATTCTTGACATCATTATTAAGTCTTAAGGTCTTAGCAATTTAAGCTAAAAGCGATTTTCGGAAGAGGAGGTGTGCTTTATGTAGATAATATTGAAAAAAAAAAAAAAAAATTTAATACTTTGATTCCCATTCTTATAGTGTCATCTTCATACTTTTAATTAAATGAAGTAATTTTTCAACACTTACGATCCACAGCATATACTCATATCGATCTGTATATCTTAATTGGACAGTGGCAACAAGCATTTGAACTTCTGAGATTAATATTCATACAAAAGATTCCAAGGTTTATTGTTGTATGTATTAAGGAGATAAGTTCTTAAAAGAAATTTTTAATTGCGAAACACAAAAGAATCGGAATGAATAATTAAATCTTTCTCCCAAATCTTTATTGTAAGCTATTTCAATCCATTGCTACAACAGCGCTTAGCATTATATAGGTATGTATGCATGTACATGCCCTTATAATGAGATATAGGCTTAACGCTGAATGTCTTGTTTTTTACGACTGATTTTGTGTCTCTTGTAATCTGAAAAAAACACTTTAGGGAATATTCACTTTTATCACCACAAAGAAGAACGAAAGCAAATAAATGATAAACACCAAACTTTAAGGGGTGGATTTTATTTAGAGGACTTCTTACAGACTACTTAAAAACTTATTGAAGTTTTGCTGAATTTTGTTTGAATCATAATTCAGGTTTTTTTTTTTTTTTCTTTTACTTTAGACGTATCTGTATCATTTGTTTTCAATTTGCCATTAAAAGTGAAACTGATTTCCAATTAAGGCAGTTTATAATGTCTATCAAGCTAATTATATGGCTTAAATAGGGAATAGAAGAGATGTTTTAGATGTCTGTGTCAAGGATTGTTAGCATCCTACTCTCGCTACATAATATATTTCCTTTTGTTTGGGACGGTGCTAAATTATTTTTAAATTTGTTTGTATAGATTAATATTCACCTGAGCAGTATATTATCTTTGTTCAATCGAAGAGATTAATCAGCCTTTAAAATTGACGCAGCCATTAAGTGTTTTGAGCACGCTGTGCCATAAAGTGAATAATCGCGTGAATTTTGGTGAAAAAGGAAAAAAAGTGGATTTCGTGTGTCAACTTTGTTAGAGTGTTGGCGTTGTTTCATGGCTGGATGGATGCGTCGTTTAATGACCGTAGGCCAATGTGGTTCTGTCTACCGAAAGATCGTGGCGATAGTTCTTTTTTTTTTGGAATGCACTCGGCATAATCCTCATCGAATATTTTCATTAAGGAAAGTCAATCAAAGCCGAATATTATGCCAACCTATTGGACCGACGATGATTTAAAGAAAGAGCGAGAACATATTCTCTCATATTAGGACACTGCATAGGTGAACAGGTGCATACCACATATTCGCCATAGTGAAAAATCATGAATTGGGTTGAGAATTGAATCCTAAGCTCCCAGTGGCTATTTCCAGTTTCTAAACCGGTAGAAGTAGTTTAGTGAAAGGGGATTTTGCTCCATCGATATAATCGTCGGTCTAGCAAATGACTAGTTCTACGAACCCTGCCATGTTTTCCGAATTTAGCCCCAGTGGCTATTTCCAGTTTAAAAACCGGAAGAAGTAGTTTATTGCAAAGGGACTTTGTTCCATTGATGAAACCGTCGGTCTAACAAACGACTAGTTCTAGGAATCCGATAAACTTTATTATTTACAAAAGATCAAAAAATTGGGGAAACATTTGGATGAATTGTAATTAGCACAAAAGTTTATTTTTGCCGAATAGCTATATTTCATTTTATAAAAAATGTCACTGGCTTTTGATCCAACTCTTTATTAACGTGTGCTTGTTACTGATTGTAGAAGTGTATCCTACACCTACTATGAGCTACGACTGGTTATTGTTAGTCGCCAATTTGATCATCTTCAACACGCATACTTTAAATCCATAAAATTAATCAAATAATGTGTATTTCTAAACCACAGCTTGGATTATTGGTCTTGAAAATCTTAGCAGAGTTGGTAAGTCAAAGTATTGTAGTAAAGTTCTTATTTTGACTGTAATTTGAAATCTGAGAACGTTGACAACAATGATATTTTTTACTCACCTTAACCGATTTTTAACTGTATGCCAAAAAAGTTGTAGTAAAGATAAAACAGAAACAGTTGAACTAGGTGTAAAAACGTATTTGGATTTATTCTTGAGTACAATCGTATTTAACCTGTTAAACTTACTCATGCGTATTATGTATATAACATTCAGCTGTCCAAATACTCAGTAAGTCTTGCCATTCAATCATTCATCGTTTTACGCTTGCCGCATGTGCGGAAATTATTGAAAAACGCAACGTGAATTTCCTCGTGAGGTCGGTCGTCATTATGGCTTCAGTGTGCAAGCAATTTGTCGCACCGTGGAAAAGTTTGAGTGTGAATACACTCTTTTGGATCTTAAGCAACCAGCCAGATAAAGATTGGTGCAAAATAAAAAAAAAAATAAAACATAGCCGTCATAGCGGCCAGTATCGAAGAAGACTCAGAAATGAATGGGGCAACACCAGAAATTCAATCCGGCTTATTTTGCAGTTGAATTTGGGCTCACATCTGTATAATGTTGTGCTGCGTAAGACTAGATGTTGGACAACTAGATGTAGTGCCTTAAGTTGGCTAATTGGGCGCTGCAAATGTTGGTCGGAGATCCAGATTTTGGTCAAAAATTCATCTTCCCGGTCAAGGTCCATTTTAGGCTCAGCGGCTATGTCAACAAGCAAAATAGACAGTGCCGTGAGTTGGCTAATTGGGTGCTGGAAATGTTGCAAGGAAACCCGGTTGCGAAAATCCTCACTAGAAAGTTCTTGATGCATTGAAACATGATAAGGATGGTATTTATGCCGATGTAATATCTTACAGACAGTCGTTTGAGAAATTCCTGTTTGACGACTTATTTGGCGAGTGATAATGTGAGGATTGTGTGCAACGGCAGCTAACGCTGCTATTTCATTGTCCTCAACAGCCACCCTATCTGACCGATTTCTTTTCTTTGGTTGCACACTTCCATCACCAGTGAGTTGTTGGATGACCCGATAAAAGGAAGGGCGCGATCGTATCTGGTCTGGGAAACGTTGGGCGTAAAGAGCAACAGCACCATCGATGTTCCTTCCACTTTCCCCATAAATCAATATCATTTGTCTGAAACATTTTTCGCGCTATTTCGTACTCTTCGAGTAATTTTGATGTTTTAAGTTTTGAGGCGCCCTCTGACGGAAAAAAACGCATTTTAGAAAAAAATTTTTCATGTAAAAGAATTGTACTTTTTCACGCAGATTACGAATCTGTCAAAAAAAGTAGGGATTCCCATCAAGGTCAAACTCGTGGTCACCATCTTATGTCCCCTTCAGAACCTTGTGACTTTTGTCTGAAACAGTTTTCGCGATATTTCGTACTTTTCGAGTAATTTTGATGTCTTAAGTCTTATGGCGCCCTCTGACAGGAAAAGAACGCATTTTTGAAAAAAAGGTTTCATATAAAAGAATTGTAATTTTTCACGCAGATTACGAATCTGTCAAAAAAAATAAGGGTTCCCCTTAAAAAATCAAAAGTTACTTTCGTTTGACCTTGAAAATGGGGCTCAAGGTCAAACTCGTGGTCACCATCTTTTGTCCCCTTCAGAGTAATTTGGATGTCTCAAGTTAAAAAACTCACCCGTATAAAACCATAGAACAAACAGATTTTGTTTTATCAAAATCATTGTATTTACAAAGTAAATATGCATCGTCAGCATAGATACAGTGATCTAGATCCTTGTAATTGAATATAATGTCACTTACTTGATTAAAAGCGATTACAAAACATATGACCGACAGTGGAGATGCTTGGGGGATACCATTATCGAGCGGCATGAGAGCTAGGACATGTTTCGAATTCTTATGTAACACTTTCTGTTCGTTAAAAAGTGTTTAAAATATCTAAAGATTTTCGGTTCTACTCCCTATTCTATTGATTTGTTAAGAATAAGGTGTATGCCTACGCGGTCGAAGACCTGAGAGAGCGTTTGTGACAACGTAGTCAATGTAAAGTAAGGCACCCTCATATTGGCCTGAATGCGACTTGGTTAAGACTTAACAGCTATTTAAAGTCAGTTAGCCAAAAAATTCTGTTTGTAATTATCTTTTCAAGAACCTTTGATAAGCAAGGAAGCAGTAATATTTAACGATAGCCATTTATATTTGCAATATCGTTCTTGGGTTAAGGTATGAGGGTAATGGTAGCTAATTTAAGGTATAATAACTTTACTGAGGTGTTTGTGAAGTCTAAGTGTTACTGGGAGTTGGTTTGCTAGAACACTTGTTTTAAGGAATTTATCCGAAATTTGTTGGGCTTTTGTTAATAAGAGGACGCATAGATATGTTGTAGTAACAGGTGCTACGTCAATTGATTTTTTTAGAAGGAAAATACACACGCATGACAAAGGTTTATTGTTATTTTTTGTTGCTATCACTACAAATTTAGGGTTTTTTGTGATACAAACAACGGGTAACTCTGGGAATTCAACCGATGAAATCCACGTTTATTCTTCTTTGTCCTGGGTTGTTCAGAAGACATATCAGATAGAATGTCAAACTGGTTTCCGGGGTTGTTAATCGGCGTCGGTGGGCCCGTGCCGTAAATACGATCACAAAGGGAGGGAAATAAAGAGAAGAGGAAAGAAAACAGCCGATTTTGGAATGTGAGCGAGGTGATCAATTGGGATCACCTAGGGATCAAGCAACAGGCGAGAAGGAACCGGGAGCAGCTAACAATGCGATGTGTATGCTACGAGAGCCAGATGATGACTGCAGTGTAGAATAAAAAAGCTTTTATTGGTCATTTTCTTGATGTTTCAAAAATAGTTCACTTCAGAGACTCGCGTAAAATATTAACTAATGTTGGAGTGGTTGTTTCATAAGGTTTTAATTGAAACAGATGTTTGTCAAAATTAAAAATTCACGATCTTAGTGCTTTTCTCTATTAACTAGGATAAAGTCCTTTTTAACACATTTATTTTGGTATTTGACCTCTTGTTTACATGTATTTTTCCTGTTGGTTTAGACTTCTACTGCTGACTAAAAGATGTAAACTATTTAAATTCGAATGTGATTTCAGTGATTTAGTCTATCTCAAAATAAAACTTGACTACAGGTTTTCGGTAGAAATGTGCTACATAATTTTAATGTATTAAGGAAATCGCCTTTGGATTTCATACGTTTTGCATTAAAACGTATTTAAATTTGAAATATAAAAATAGGTTTGATGCATCTAATCAAATAAAATCCTTTATGGGACATGCTATCCTATATCAATCAATATTTTTTAAAACCTGTCATTTCCCCGTCAGATGTCCGTAACAAAGGCAGGCTATAAAATTTGGAATTTCGTTCAAATTCTGTGCTTCCTTTTCACTATGTTTTTGTGGGAGAGAAGGGAAAGACACATTAACCCCTAGGCTTAATGCTCTGTCGTATTGTTTTTTTTTTTTTTTTTTTTTTTTTTCTTATAAGCCCAAAAACCTATATCGGAAAAAAAGTGAAATTGTGCCTTAATGGTATTACGGATGAATTTATTGTTTGTATTGCTGGCGGCTTATGATTAGGTTCTTACCGTTGGTTTGAAAACCTATTTTCACTACCGTCATTCGAATGCTGATTAGGGTTATAGATTTTCTGTTCAGGTTCTGACTTTAACAAACAAAAATTGAAAGCTGAGGAAGAGATCATATTAGAAAAATATGAAAATTATGTTTTTAAATGTAAAAATATGTACGGTATGCACTTGGTGTTACCTTACCTTGTTCGAGATCTGGTTTATAAATTTAAAAAAAAATGTATTTGGCATAATTATTCACTTTGTCCGGCTTTGTTGCCCATATCAATGTTGGGGAACTATGTATAAGTGCACTAGACCCATGTTGTATTATCTTCTTACTGGAATATAAAAACTTTGAAAGCAACGAAATCAGCAGCAAAGGCGAAAATCCCCTTATTCGAATTTAACTACATGACTTTCGAAATATGATAATAAAATAATGATCCAGTTTCAACTACTACTCATCTAAATTTCGTATTCTTCACGTAATCTTGTTATCGCAAGTAAAATTATATGAAATACATTTCTGATGTGAAATGTGACACTGAGAAATACACAGAAGAAGTAAAAAATTGAAAGTAGTACTTACAATACACTTATAGTGCAATAAATCATGGTAGTAATACCGTGGATGCGACGTTAGACATTTAGTTATGATAAAATGCCAAGAAGAAAAGAATGAAAGTCAAGAATGAAGGCTGCAGTAATTTATTTGATTGTGAATGTCTCAGACTATTCGGGTGAATATATGTTTAAAATATTAGTCCACAAATTATCATTCTAATTGCACTTCATATAGTCCAGCAGGGACTTAAATCTCTGGAATGACAATGCCTAAATAGCTACATTAGTTTTCTTTTTTTTTTTCACGCTACGAAAAAAGATTCATGCTAAAGTCAGCAGTGTGTACCTGGTGCCCGTAAATCCATTAAAAATGTGCTAATTTAGACGGATTGTATACTTTATTGGGGTAATTGTCTGCTTAGTTGGTGACGCAGAAATTAATTGTATTTCAAGATAGCACACCTATCTGTACAATATTGAAAGGTTGGTCCATATGTCGCTGGTAGTATGGCTCTGTAAAGCTAAAAAAAGCAGCCACTGTATTGTTTTTTTTTCGTGTTTGAACTCTTTGATTACGACTGTTTCTATTCGCCCTGAGATCCTGAGTACTGATCCTTTTAGGACTTCTGCAGTGTCCTTATATTCCTTTGCCTGTTCGTTAGTTTGTAGATATACTAATCATAAGCGAAGTACCTTAATACTATCTGCTGCAAATAGACCCATTCTGGAAGTGATCTCCTTTCAAAAAACGTTTTTAGTTAGCAGGGCCAATACTAAATGTTGTTCCTTATTGCTAAATCGACTGCAGCCTTTATGGCCTCAATGCCTTAGTATCCAGTAAACCTCCGTATAGCCTAGATGATTTTAAATGTTGCTTCGGCCAATTTTTCAAATTTTTCTTTTAAAATTACCTCTATTTGTTTGACTTAGTATTAAGCCCAAATCAAGTGAATCATGTCTGTCTGTGGTTCAAATAGTTGCAAAATTGAAATGATCGCATGCAAAGGAGTATGCATGGGAATGCATATCGACTATTTTTTATAACATGAGCAGTTGTGCCCAAGCTTCGCTTACATCAGTAGATATTAATATCGAACATGTACTGGAGAAACTTAACCTGATCTTGGTCAAACTTCTCTTCACCCTCTTTCAGGTTTCGAAATCGAAACTTCGATAAAATTTCGCACGAAACAATCCATCACAAGCTTGAAACTCTCTGCTTCCAACTTGGGTTTATCTTAAGGACCAAATCTGATTTGATAAATCGTCAATATAATCTTCTTTCTAGATCTTCTGGTGTACCTCAAGGAAGTCACCTTGGACCTCTAGTATTTTTATTGGCAACCAATGATGTAGATTTATTTATCAAATAATCCCGCATTTTCACCTATGAAGATTATATTAAGATCTATAAGCACATCTTCATACTCTCTGAATCTGTGGTGCGAACAATTTTTCTTGGAACTTAATGCTAGCAAATGCCAAACTATAACTTATTCTCGTAAACATGTGCAATCACCATCAATGTCCTATTTCATAGACAATAAATTGTGTAACATCCCCTGTGACCTTATTTTGCGATTTAGGCGCTAAATGCATTAAAGAACTCAATTTCCGGGCACATATTGATAGTATTATTAAAAGCTAATTCTTCACTGGGATTCAAAAAATTCTCTAACTCTTATGTCACTAAATACCTTGACCTTACATTCGTTAGGCTCGTACTAGAAAATGCTAGCCAAATTAGGTTCCCTGACCGCGAAAACCACTCTAGAAGAATTAATGCTATTCAACGCAGATTCATTCGATTTGCACTACGGGGCATACCTTGGACAAATGTCTTTAACTTGATTACGTACAGCAATCGTTTAAATCTAATTAATCTTCAGCCCCTCAAGCTGATGTAGTCTTTGTTCATCAACTACTAACTGGTTGTTTTGACTGCTCTACTCTGCTCTAAATGATTGCCATTAATACCAATCCACATAAACTTGAGCCTGCACCCCTCTTTTATAACAATTTTTACCGAACTCTATTAGAGCTTATTTTATAATTTGCGCTCGCTCAAGTGATTTAAGCACCCTTAAAATACTTCAACACATCGCGGGCGAAGGAAAATCAGGGAGGAAAGAAAGAGCTGTAACGAACTTTTTACAGAATGCGGCGAATTGCGAACAACATGAGGAAACGGTTCGAGATCAACATCAGCAAAACTGGTCTTCGGAAGTCTATTTCCTAAGTCCACTTGCCTTTCCCGTAGTTTTTAAGTCATACTAATGTAAGTTTTAAGTTTAGTTTTTTATTTATATGTTTGTATTAAGAACTGTCCGGGGTAGACCCAGTCTCAATCAATCAATCTCAGTCAAACGATATTTCTTTCCTCGCTCTGATTATAAATTTTTTATATGAAATCTATTATTTTTCCTATTGTGAGTGGGATATTGTGCTATTGTATCGTATTGTAATTTGTTAAATTATTTACTTAGACGAGTTTTTCGTACTGGATTTTGCTACTTCCATGATTCTGATTTTGATTCTTCTTTAAGACTGTTTTGTATTGTGGATATCAACAAAATGGTTTCTGTTGAACGGACGCTTTCACATCCTTCTTTTAGTTCCTCTATTCCTCTTTGGATTCCTCTATTGTTGCAAAAAGTTGATAAAATATGACTCTTTAGATATTTTATATGCTGATCTCTCTAATCAAAATGCGATAAGAATAGAAAGACCTCACCATGCCTCAAGAGATGTTATTTATTTCATCAGTTAAATATCATATTTGCAGATATAGATTCAGTTGTGTGAGTTTAAATAATGTAAAGTTATTATATGGTAAACAAGCTGTCACATTCCTACTCTCCTCAAAGTGCTTTTATTTCTAAATTCTACCAAAGATACAATGAATTAACAATCTTGGTATTGCTTAAGGTATTTTTGCCTAGATCCTAAAGTATAGATCAGTAGTTGAGACCGGGTGTCAACTGCTCGATTATAAGATATCATGTCGGTACTCAGAAAGAGTTCTTATCTTAGAACCTTCGCTGTTCAGATACGAGTATTCCTTGATCCACAATTTTATGTTTAACAAGAAGAAGTTACACTTGGAAGAGGTGTCTTTACTAAAATACAAAGAAAGTCAGTTACTTGATGCCTACTTGCATAGCGCCTTGAATTGGAACTCATACATACCATATAAGAAAAATAAGTGTTTTATCCAAAAAAAACTTAATAATATATCGGTCTTGTGAGTTCGTTATAGTTATTGCAAGTTTGATTAGAAAAAAATGTTTATGGCAATTACTAACGTTGAATTATTGCTAATCTTGACTAAATAACAGCAATTTTCAATTGTCATTCAACCAAACAAGTTTGCTAGGAATAAGGGCTCAGCTATAATAGCCAGAACCAAACGGGAGCTACTGTCATTACTAAACGAAAAGTTTGTTTACACCTTATTAAGTACTCAAATTGCCTATAATAAGCATAAGCCATCAAAAGGGACTGCCGACTTTAATTTTTTTTTCGTCATTGGTGTGTTATTGCTTCTTGAAATTATTGTTAATTGTACCGAAATAATGAATAAAACAATAAAAGTTGAAATAGTAAGAGATTTGAGAATCATGCATCTTGCAAATAATGAGTGATTTGTGACATGTATCAAAGTCAAACATACTCAGTTAGCATTGCTATTTTATTACGGAAAGACCTACATCCGAACATCGCTTACAGATTATTATTATTTTATTATTAAAATTCGTGGTCTGTGAAAATGTTTTTCGCGCACTTTGATCATGTTAGAAATAAGCAATTTAGGTCAAAGTGATGGAATTTGGCACTAATTTCACACTATTAGATACTAGGCCACCTACCTATATACGCAGAATGCGTACAGAGAAAATATTGCTGCTGTATTCGCCGTTCTCGCCGTTCGCAAAAATTAGTATTGTGTTACTCGACTACGTGGAATATCTTGGTCTAAAATCCTACAAAATACAGCTTGTGCAAGAACTATGGTAAAGCCGAACGACCTGCCACACCATCGAGAATTCGATGAGAGGGCTGGAGGAAGATCAGATTTTTTATCAAAAAATTGTCTTTAGCAACAAAGTTTATATCTGCTAAAATGGGAACGCTAATCAACAAAATTGCCTTATTTGTTCCGATGAGCAACTTCAAGCAATATAAGAGCTTCCAACTCGGAAAAGCACTATTTGGTGCGGGCTTATGCCTGCTATCATTCAATGACTTCGAACTTTTTTTTGGTGAAAATGCACGAGCTAAATCTGGTCGACATGCGATTCCAGAAAGACGACGTTAATGTCACAGAGCACGGGAAAAAATGGACCACTTGAGAAATGAGTTCGGTTTGCAATTTATCTTTTGTTTTGGATTGACGAATTGGCCGGCTAAATCATGCAATTTGACGCCTTTAGACTATTTTGTTTATGGCGATACGTATGATACGTATAATACGTCATTCGTCTATGCTCATTAGGCCACGTCAATTGCAACCTTGGAAGATAAAATCACACGTGTTAGAGAGTGTTTTATCGAGATAACAACCAATGTTCCCGAAAAAGTGGTTCATAATTAGACTCTCCGTATGGACCACTTAAAACTTAGTCGTAGTAAACATTTATATAAAATAATCTTTAAAAATTAAATGGCGCGCAGTAATTTATCAATTCAAATAAAAATTGTATACACTTTCGCACTTTTTCGGTTTCAATCCGAGAGCCTATTAGTATAGAATGTCAATTCCAACTTCTGGCGCTGTAGACACTGGATGGGTCTCTTAAACTAGGCAAGAAATCTGCTCGACAAATTGTATTAGAAACTGCTGAAATTCTTTAGGGAACTCTAACTTATATCTACGTTTCTGAACCAAGCACTGTGGATTTCGGATTTCATGTATTTTGCACATACTTTTGGTTTAAATGAAATTTAAAAAAATGTATTGCGCATTTGACAGGAAAGGAAACATTAGTACAATATGATGGACAATCACAAACAGCTATAAGAAGAAATGTCCTCTGTGAATATCTTCAACACAATTTAAACGAATTTATAGAATTTCATACATAAGATTAATTTATAGGTTCATAACAATTGAAAAAACTATAACTTAATATATAAAATAAAAAAAAAAAATCAACAAAAGCATTTGGGCTTCGAAAAAATAAAATAAAATAAAATAAGGTTTTAACATTTTTGCGCTCTCGTCTTTTTAGTCATTTTCATAGGCTTTAACCTCAGGTGGGAAATCTTTAACCATTGATACTATGGTTCTTATATACATCGTCCTCAACGTCTGTTGCAGATAATGATTAGTGGTGAACCATTCCATTTTTTCAGTCAACAATCTGAATTTCTCGCAGAGGCCATCAACAGCAGTCTTCCTATATACTTGCTGGTGTAGGTTTCGAGGGAAAAGAAGAACTTGATTCTTCATAGTGGATATTATTATTGCATTCGCCAGCAACTAGAGAGCACGAATTATTTTTCGGATGCTTCACCAACTCATTACATTGCATTTTGTAATCGAAACAATATCAGTTTTTATTTGCGAAAAAAAATAAAACAGCTTACCGCCTGGGTTTCATGGAATCTCTCAAAAACGACACTTTGGGAAGAGTGCATGCTTTCGCATGCTGCGAGATAGCTTTTGTTCTTTCGGGATTCCCTGCTTAACCCTTGTTTTAATTGGGTCCATTTTTGATATATATTCAGATGCTTGAAACGACAATATCTATAATTAAAACGTTTGCAATTGCAAGAAAAAAATTTTATTTACTTTTGAGTTTTTTTGGAAGTAGGAAATATTTCGGTCCATACTTTTCCTTTTTCAATCTATAGAAATAAAATTGAACAAGAGAATATAGTTGAGAAACAAATTCATAGTCCTCTGCAGTTGTCATATTTTTAAATTTAAATTTCAAAAATAATTGAAATGTCAGATTTACGTACGAAAAGTTCGAATGGATTTGCTCCTTTCGTACGTGAACAGAAGTCAACGAAAACTTAATGAATCGAAATCGTTTGTATTCGCACAATTACGTACGGCAACGTACATACACATTTTTCTATTAAAGTTCTTCCTTCTTAAAGTTTATCAGATTGTGGACGAAATATGGTAGGTCTCAAAAACTACAAACTATACAATTTTGTATGAAATGTCTAAGTGAATGAAGCTTTTGTAATTGGAGCATTTTTTTTTGCTTGAGTGAGTTTACAATGCTGATGTATTGTATTTAGTTTTTTTTTTTCTTTTTTTACATGCTTTTTTGTAGACATCTTTATTTTCCTCAAGGACTGAAGTTTCTTCAAATTATGTTATGGAACGCATACAGTATGTTACACACAGATATGAGCTTCAAGCAATATTTAGAAGAGAGAAAATTGACGTTTGTTTGATCTTGAAATCATACTTTACTCACCAAACTTATTTCAAAATCAAAACCAACGAAAAACCCATTCAGTAACGCAAGAGGAGGAAGTACAATAATTATCGGGGAATAAATTGAACATTTCGAAGAATATAAGTAGCGAATGGAAAGGTTCCAAGTAAGAACTATATCTATTACATTTAAACATCACAGACTATCTCTTACGTCAGTCAACAACTCTCCAAGGCAGATACTAAAACATAATATCATAATAAAATTTGAGTCTATCAGCTAATCATAACAAATGGCAAATCCAAACTTACATCTTACAAACAAACTTATGGATTTGCAGTTTCTTAGAAATACATATGTAAGAAATTCTACCTCATCATTCATCCCAACGTTCATTTACAATAATATTCCAACTGCCAGCTCTCTGGAAGAGGTTTATCTGTTTCCTGCACACTTTGCGGCTAGCTCGACACTTACCATCTTCAATGGGAGGAACCCATTTCGTAGCAACAGGTCCACTGGGGATTTGATGGCAGTCTCAACGAAAAGTAAAACCAAAGTATACATCAGTCTGGTGAAAACAAGACAGTTAAACTTGATACTTCTAAGGCATTATGCTCTTCTTCTTCTCTTTACTGGATTAGAAATTAACTTTAATATACACGTCTAGTATACCCCAGGGGTCCGTTCTGTCTCCGATACTCTTTTTAATTTTCATCAATGATCTCTAGTCTGCAACTTCTAATAAAATATATTCTCTAGGCAGTACTTTCTGCTTTTCATGTTCTTTCCCGGACTTACGTCACTGATCTTCGGCTGTAGAAAGTGAATGGCGTGTATGCTAAGCTTATTGAATTCCAATATTAACAGCATAAACAATTTGGGAACTATCAACAAAGTGGAATTTAATATTTCGAAAGCACAATACTATCTGCTGTCGTTGAAACGAAATTTTAAAACTCAGCCATTATCCACGAATGACACTTGCATGGTTGAAACCGAAAAACTTTCCATTCTCGATGTGTGTGTCAATGACAACCTACGTTGGAATGACCATATATTTTCTCTCGCCAACAATGCTGCGAAATGTCTAGGTTACCTCAAGCGATTTAAGAAATTGTACACCTCCTCTGAACTGGCCGCAATATCAAAGGGATATGACTTATTTGTTACGGCGAACTTAACTTAACTAACTTCTTTAAGCTAACAATAACAATAAATGCGTGCTTTAACTGGAAATATAGTCGTTGTCACTGGAAAGACCAATTTTTCTTTCACCCATTTTATCTAGACTTTTAAAAAGGTTTTTCTAAAAATACTAAATCTATTCATAACTGGCCAAATATGTTTACAGAGATAGACATTCTACTATGGAACAAAATTACTAACGTCATCAGAAATGCTCTCGAGAATAAAATGGTTTGCTCAGCCATATTTTTGAAAGTTGCAAAGGATTTTGACAAATCTAGAGTCATATCTTACGAATATATACTTAAGGATCAGACAAGGTAGTTCCTACTAAGAACTCAGAGAAGTTAAGGCTGGAGTTCCACAAGAAAGTATACTTGGCCTAGTTTTATATCTACTCTTTACCAACGATATACCAACACCTTTAAATTGTACAAAAGCTACGTTTCATGATGACATCTATCACTTACATTTGCGAAAAACGAACGCGAGTGCGAGTACTCTAGACAGAGTTCTCAGATGGACGAAAAATAATCAGCTTTTGCAAACTTAAAAAATTAAAAAAAAAACCTTACAATTTCTTATTTTATTCTGCAGTCCAAATACCCTCTAATTCAGCCAAATATCTGGGGATTAACACGTAAGAAATAAGAAGGACAAACTCAATTTCAAACTAAAAAAAATTTAAAAGGCTCATTGGTAAACAGTAGCTACTAACCATACACAACAAACTTTTCGTTTCTAAATAGATATCATATCAAACTATTGGGGTGAAACTTCAAAACCAATGTATATGGTAGTATAATGGTAGGGAACATCGTCAAGGCACCCTGGCATGTAAGAAATTCTGACTTACACCACGACCTTAACCTCGAAACAGGAGAGGAGATCATCGTCAAATATGCGAAAATGCACTTTATATATCTGAGACAGCCAAAAAGCAGCAATTCTAAGTAATACCAATGACACGAAGACTAAAGAGTAAGAGAAGTTTTTAACTTTAACATCTATAAAGTAATTAATTTTAAAATAGCAAATATTGCAAATAATTGTAAATTGTTGTTTTATAATAGATTATCTGTATAAAATCGGATATTACGTATTTTTAATATTTTTAAATTAAAACTGGTCATTAGTTTATTCGTATATTAGTAGTAGTATCCTGAAATATTAAGAACTTTCTAAGGTTCCAAAAAAAAAAAAAAAAAAACAATTACAGTAAAAGGAAAGTTACTGGCAAATATTCTTACTTATTTTCTATCCTTCATTTCTTGTGATCACAGCGTCTTTCGTTTCAGTGATAAGGTACCTACAGCAACAACACCCACCTGGTGCGAGCATAAGTCAGACATTCACAGAGATAGTACTCCGCGGTGTCGTAATCACTTTCACAGCCAGCATCGCAGGATGTTGTGCCACTTATACCCATCACATTTAAGTACTTAACCAAAGTGCAATGCCCTGACATGACACTAGTTAGCAACCTGCAGTGTTTCCTGCTGAGGGACAGCAGAAAGGCCGCTGACTTCCTAGAGATGTCGATAAGCATTCGTTTTGTTTGGCTGCATACTGGCGAGTAAGGGCATCTGCAGTTGTGCCCATAAGAGACTCAACTGTCAGGTAGATCCATAGTTATTTCGGGTACCGAAAAGCTCTTCATCTGACCCAGGCGAGGGCCACTGAACTTAGTCTTCCGACTACGGTGTGATATTTTGCATTCTTGAGCTAGCTTGGAAGTTGTAAGAGGGCTCAGCAAAGCTCTATGCGTAGCTTGGCTGTTGCTACAGATACAAATGCTTTGCCCCCTGCACCGGTTTTCTACAATATAGTTCGCTGCTATCAGGGTTACGTAAATCTCCGTTCGGAAGACAGATGCAAGCTTTTCTAACGTGAAGTAAAATTTAACGTTATTGTCCTCCAGAAAGACACCAGCGCCACATCCAATATTGGTTTTAGAGTCCTCCGTGAACAACCGACTGAATTCCTTTCTTGGCACATACTCGTATTCTGGCTGAAACCAGTCCTGTGCACAGGAAAAGGAGTTCTGGTATCATTTCATCGGATGGCATGATCAGAGTCATAATACAGCCGATGTGCAAGGTCATCAAAGCTCCAGTGCGTTTTGTACCAAAGACCACTCTTTTTAAACGGAATATAGCTTACTACTAACATCTTTTACACTTTCTTGCCTAACTAAAACGAAGAGTGTCTTCAGTTTGTAAAAGTACTTTTGTAAATTTTCAGTCTCGGAGTGGTTGTCAACTTCAGTAGTATGGGAAATGCCGTAGCCGTATATTAAGTGGACTATTCTACAGTGAATGGGGAAAAGTGCTAAGTCACATTTCTGTGTAAGTTCAACCTCACATAAGTATATCCAGACATACGTAACATACAATTAGTGAGGAGGTGATGCGGTTTTATCTTGATTTTAAGTTAATATTGGGGTTTCACCTTAGTATTATTGCCACGTTAGATAAATTTTTATAAAAAAATTCTCCCAAGCAATTATATGTATAACATATATATACGTTACTAACGACTGGTGATGTCTTGTTAAACTTGTTCTCAATATGCAGAACAAGATGTACTGCCAACAATTTCCTTTAATTTCAACCCTCAAAGAATGGAATACTTAAAGAAAACACAACATCATTGAAAATTTACAACCATGTACAGTCATTAAAGGATTATTGTAGTGCAAATTTAATTAACCATTTCGGCTGTAAAGTAAGACGTTAACGAAACATTTTTAGAATGTTATCCGAACATAAAAATCCACATAATTGCCTTATAATTGTACATGAATATATTTTTGTTTATACAACAGTATATGGCACATACATAGATACAAACTTTACGTCTGTATCTTTACATACGCACTAAAATACAGTAAAAAAAAATGTTTCACTCACTCTTAGTAATTTTCATGATGTCGCTGTTAGTAATTAATCCAGTTAAATCATTTTTATTCCATCACCACAAATGACATATGTAGAAATATACATACGTATCTACTTATATAGTGTTTCGTTACATACCTTAAGCTTATTCAGCTATTTGTTCTTTGTTTGGGTTGGAAGATTTATTATATCATATGTCCATGTAAATTAAACACATGCAGTCGACTTAAGACAGCCTAAGAGCTAAAACCAGAAAAGGCGAAATATTCCAATAAACACTCAGTTTCGGCACGCCACGTTCATGTTCACGTCTAGTTGCCAATACGGAAAGTAATAATTATGGTAATTACTTACATGCCCTGTTTTATGTAGATTTACGAGAATGTTGCTACGTACAAGTATGTACCCACATTAATGTGTATGTATGTTCTGGTTGCAGGATATACAATATGTGTATAATATTTTGTATAAATTCATCTCGTCATACATCATGAGTCTCCGTCGCAAGTAACTAACTTCATCCATTACCACAGAAAACTCCATTCCCATACACCTTATTTGGCTTAAGGGTAGAATATCGTGTAACGTATACGAGTGATGTTTTTAACGATAAGATGAATGATTTCTTGAAGCCGAATGAACATTTTTCACTTACCTTTTGACCAACGCAGTAAATTTCGCGGTTTAACGAGGGAAGTGATAATTTATGAGTTTCCCTAAGCGATGGTGTATATGGTTCAGTCGAGTGTTAAGATTTTTGCAAGTATAGGAATGTCAGTAGAACATTTTAAGGTACCTACAAGCAGATGTATTCTGAAATACTTTTAAATGTGTCCAGATTTTACAGTCTTGATCGTGTGTGAGGAACAGACTTTTATATTGTATCTGAGAAGTGAAGCAATGATAGCACCCTCATGGAAGAATAATCGTATCAAGGACTGTAATTAGATTAAAATTAGAAGTACCCCGATTTATTCAAAGTTATATCGTTCCTTTAACCGATTCGTTATTATATAGGCTCTTAACGAACTTAATTCGTGCGATTTGCTAAGAGATGGCGCAACTTGTATTATTTCACTGTTATTATTCTATTGGAACATGCGATGGAAAGCTACTGTCATTGTACGTCATTTCAGTATATGTCATTCATTTGAAGCGCAAGCAACAATAATTTTTTTTCACTCAAATATGTCGAACTTTGTGCCTGAAAAAGTGTTTTTGCGGGGAGTTCTTCTTCATTACTTTAATATGAAGAAAACTGCTGCCGAAAGTCATCGTATTTTGGTGGAAGTGCTAAGCGACCGTGCCAAAAGTGATTTGCATGATTTTGGCTTGGAAGACAATGAACGTCCTGGGCAGCCAAAAAAGATGAAGATGAAGAACTGAAAGCCTTACTCTATGAAGATTGTTGCCAAACACAAGAAGAGCTCGCAGAATCTTTGGGTGTCACTCAAGCAGCCATTTCAAAACGTTTAAAGGCAGCTGGATATATTCAAAAGCAAGGAAATTGGGTTCCACATGAACTCAAGCCGAGAGACGTCCGAAATGCTGCTGGAACGCCACAAAAGGAATTTTTGCATCGGATTGTTACCCAAGCGCAAAAATCATATGTGAAACCCGGCCAACCAGCCAAATCCACGGCAAAGCCGAATACTCTATATTTGGTGGGATCAGATGGGTGTGTTGTATTATGAGCTGCTAAAACTGGGTGTAACTATCAATGGACAACGCTACCGAACACAATTAATCCATTTGAAGAGAGCAGTAGCCTAAAAACGCTCGGAATATGCGACCAGACACGAGGCAAAAATTGTCCACCATGACAACGCTCAGCCCCACGTTGATATTCCGGTTTAGAACTATTTGGAAAACAGTGGATGGGAAGTCTTACCCCACCCGCCTTATAGTACAGACCTTGCCTCTTCTGACTACCATTTGTTCCGGTCCATTCAGAACACCCGCACTGAAATACGGTTCACATCAGAGCAGAATATCAAAAATTGGCTTGATTCATTCTTGGTTGCCAACCCGGCGCAGTTCTTTTGGGATGGGATCCACAAATTGCCAGAAAGATGGGAAAAAGTCATAGCTTCAGATGGGCAATACCTTGAATTATACAATTGTACATGTTTTTCTTAAATAAACGTTCAAATTTTGAAAAAAAAAAAAACGCACGAATCAAAATATATACCCAATACTATAAATTGCTTGCCATCAGAATTGGGTTTATTTCCGCTTGAAAGACAGAAGCAGGTTTCTCTAACGAGGAGTTAAATATAACAGTGTCGCCCGCCAAAAAGTTACCAGCGCCGAATCCTAAATATGTTTAGGGATCATTTTAAAGACCCATCTAAAGGGTGAGCCATCAACTAGTGTGGAAGTTTTCATTAAATTTAACACACAAAACACACCGAATTTTATGGATTAATAAAGTTCGATCTATGGCAATTATGAATTAAATACAACATCGTTCATGTGACTACCACAGCTTATGTTGCAAGCGACCATCCGAAGGTCAAAAATATCGATGACTTTTTGAATAGAAAGTGCAATAGTGGCCGCAATTTCAGTTTGGATGAGATCCAAAATTGTTGCTGTCGCTCTTAAAATAACCCCACAGAAAAAAGTCTAAAGGTGTCAAATCTCATGACTTTGGGGGGCAATAAAATTTTCCTCTAACTGAAATTATGCGATCTTTAAATTTTGTACGCAATAAATTGATTGATTGATGGCTTGTGTGGGCGGTAGCGCTGATCTGTTGAAACCAGAAACCGTCCAGACCAAATTCATTCAGTTTTGGAAAAAAAACTAGCCGATCAATATTTTTCGGTAGCGTTCTCTATTCACTGTAACTGTCTCGAAAAAGTACGGGCCAATAATGCAACCAACCCATTTTCTGTACCATACAGTGACTTTTTTTTTTGTTTTGATTTTTTGTGAATCTCGTACGTGTTTTCCAGTCCCCAGAAGTGACAATTTTGTTTAATTACTCATCCAACCAAAAATTCGACGACAAATTGTCCTGACGATCCAACATCCATTTAAAAAATCGACAACGTCGTAGGTGGTCCAAAGGTTTCAATTGTTGTGTTATTTCGATTTAATAGGCGTGCAAATGAATATCAACTTTTAAAATTCGCCGTAAAGTGCCATAATTGTTATCTTCAGCGATGAAATTCACGAATTTTACGATATGTTACTTTTACAGATTGTTACCGACAGTCAACAATTTCTAGGCAAAACTATTCCTGGGCGCAGGGAAGTCGATTTGACTTTTGTTGAGCTAGCAACGGCTCTTTCCCTTTAAATAAAATATGACGTTGACGTTGCAGCTCTTAAAAGTATATCAAGGAGAGAGCCAAGCGTGGTAAGGAAAACCCCAATGCAGCCGAGACACACCGTTCCGTAAAGTCTGGTATTTTCGTAAAAGCTTGTGTCACCAGATAACCGAAGCATAACATATAATTGACTTTATCACTGCCGTGTAGACCCAAAGGACTCTGCTCGGCCGAAGATGTCGGGAGAACCATGGCGCCTTAGTAGTTTTTGGCGTAACATGAATATTCCAAGTAACGTCTAAGGCTGCGTCTGTTTTAGAGCTGACTGTCGCTAGATTTAATCTACCGACCGTACAGTCACATTATCTGCATATTCTTGAGAATATCTAACAGGCAGGTTTTATTTACCTCCGTTATCACATATCGATCGCGGTCAGAATCCGCTATATCAACAAAACTATTGATTCGTGTAAGTCACATTGTCTGGCCGAGTTACACATGCCGTCAAAAGTTGAGTTATCGAAAACACTCGCAATGTCGATGAAAACGATTTTCGATTTTCAGTATTAAGGCTAATCTCATTGTTCGTCAGGATTTCGTTACGTATGCCAGTACCAGGATAGCAATGCAGATACCAGATGCTTTGAAACAGAGGCATGTGTTATGGAGCTGGTTTTAAGTGGGTTCCGATTTTTTTATCTGAGAAGTGAGTCTCCAGCATAATATAATTGAGTGTCTGATATCGACTACTCAATGTGAGTGCCATACAATTTCCTAAGTGATTCCAACCTTTCTGATTTCAGCTTTTTGGAAGTTTGACAAGCCTACTGGTTTCACCAACTGTTCCAAATTATTTCGCAAAAATCTTGAAATATAAGAAGCACTTTCCGATCCGATATGTAAAGACTTGTCTTTCTTCACATTGGTGACTCTAGTGACTTGCTTAAGAGTTTACCATTTTCTTTGCTTCTTTGCTGGAGATGTACTTTCCACCAAGGAAGTGTTGATATATATAATTGTTTTGAATAAATTTCTCTGAGTTTTGGTTTATCGTGATTTCTCTTCAATACTGTCGAGACCTCGAAAGACCGGGTCATCGTGACATATGTTATTCAGTTGAATTTAAATAAAATGAATTGATTTCGTTTTGATGCGCATTACATATCTACCAAATGCTGGTTATGCCAAGTTAGCAGAATATTTAAGTCATGGCTACATCTAAAAATAAGCTTGAAAAAATTTAAATTTGAGAGTAAGAAAGACATTTTCATCAGTAAAATCAGTTTAATACCTTTAAAACGCTAAATAGAAAAATAATCAATATAAATTGAAAACAGGACGAGACCAAAAACAGTACCCTGAGGAACACTACTCACACTATCATAAAATATTTTCGTGAACTAAAATAATTTTTGTCTATTACCACCTTTCGATAGAAAATGTGATTTGATATTATCTATGAACAGAGCAGCGGAAATTTTAGATTTAGGTTTTCCGTAAAGAAGTCCTATGTTTTGCTTCTTGTTAAAATATGTGCTGTCATTTTTGGAATACAAGACGTAAAAACTATGCAAATAATAGAAGCGCAACAACACGTCCACTAAAACTGAATTGAAATTATTAAAATTTGTGAAAATTTCGTTGAAACAGTTAAAAAGGTAAAATGTTTTTTCCATCAATTTCAAACATATTTTCTTGTGGCAATTGGTAAAATGCTTTATATAACTGAGCTATTGGGAAAAGTTAAAAATAACAAGAATCAAAGAAACAAAGCTTCTGCAATACGAAGTGTGACCGCAAACTCATGTTGGTCGATTTCAGAAATTGGAAACAAAACAAATAACGCTTCTCTGAATTTTATAAAAAGACTTGAATCTTTCAGGTTCAATTGGCCAAGAACTGAAGCATTCCAACCATCAGCAGAGGTGTTAGTTTTTCCAATTTTTTGTTGCAAATATGTTACATGCAATTGATCAAGAATTTAACTGATAAGGCTCTATTAGTAAGCAAACTTGCATTATTTATGGCTTGCAAAATTCTAGAACCATTGCCAAAAATCTCTATGTCTACAACGTGTTATGTAGTATATTGTACGCTGTTGCTGTTAACCAACATGATTTGACCATATTTCTTCGAATTCTTCGAAAATGAAATGGTTGTTACCTATTGCTATCAAATAATAATCAATTATTTTTTATGGCTGCATCTTAAAGATAGGGATCTGAGCAATGGAAAAAATGGGCAACAGATAGCATTACGTGCTACAAAAGTGACAAAACTATTTCCCTTTTGCTGACTGAGTTATTTCTCGAAATGGTGATTCCAACTTACTACCAAGACCACTCGATTTAAAACGATGGGGGTTATTTCTTTAGGTATGCGTGGAATAGAAGGTCAATTGTTGAGCTTGATTCCATCATCAATTCTGTTGTTGTTCAAGTGGACACAATCTCAGAAAATGTGATAAGCTATTGAATCAATAAAGCCTGGTCGTAAGGCTCACTTGGCTAAACCGGAAATGGGCTTCGTCGCTCATTATGATTTTGGATACAAAATCATCTTTTTCTTGCACCAGGTTTAACAGAGCATGGGATTCAGCAGGCAGCAATTAGTGGATGGTTTGTACCTTATAAGGGAGCATCTTCAGATAAGGCACCAAAATTCGACGCAACGAACATCTACTGATGCCAAATTGTATGCATCGATGTTTGGAGACTTACTCGGACGTCCTGGACCATAGTAGTGATATTCCCAGTTGAACCAGCAACACAGGGCCGGTCACTTCTTGTGACATCTCTAGTGAACTCAGTTTGCACGAGACGCCTAGCCAAATGCTTAATTGTTCGTGCACATGGTGCAGGATGACGAAGAAAACGACGACGAAATTTACGCTGCATTAAAACAACAAATAGAGAATTGGTCCAATAAGCAGTAACAATAATTCCGCGGTACCGGGGGCACAATGACACTTGACGCTATTTGCAAAAATTATGATATTGCTTCTGCCCCACCTGGTACAGCTGCAGGTGATGAATGCTGTCATACGCGGCTCGAAAGTCAATAAAGAGGTTTCTTGAATTGGAATTCTTTGGTTTTCTACAGCATTTTCCTAGGTATGAAAATTTGGTCTATTGTCGATTTTCTAGGCTGGAAGCCACATTAGTACGTATTGATTAATGTAGCGCAAAATGACTTAAGATGTTAACACAGTACTCTTAAGCAGGGCTCTGGCACGGTAGTTTCTGCAGGCATAGAATCGCCTTTTCGTAGATAGGGCAATGTGTGATGAATAAAACTCTAATCGGGTTGATTGTTGTAGGAGGTAATCAAAACTAAGATTCGTGTAGTTTGTGTAAGAACCTGTCACTGGTTGTATTTATTATCAAAGTAAGTTTTCTTTCTAAACTAGCAAACCTATACCGGGATTAAGCTATCTATATCGTGATTGATTGCTCGTAATACGCACTATTGTGTATCTTGAATGGCTTCTTGTTTGAATTCTGGGGCGCATAAAGCAGCTGATCAGAGTTGTATACACCGACACCCCTTGTCGAGACCTTCGTATAAATGGTGAGAAAGCATTACATTCTCTCTTCTAAAGTTTCCGAACTGTAGAAGATATAAAACTTTAAAAACTAATTAATTTTTGTTTTCTCTTATATTTAAAACAAAAATCTTTCTTTGGTCTACAACCCAAATTGTCGCAAAAAATGACTTTTACCAATTTCCCTTTCTATTAAATCCAATCAGCTCATAATCATTATTAATTAACTTTGTGATGTTTGCTTTACACTAATTAGCTGACGTTGAAGTACTTAACTTCTTCAAAAATTCTTGGCTTGGAAAAACTTTCGAAATAGATTTGTCAGAATCTGATTGCGTGTTTGCTTAATCATTGATGAAAGTCTGGAACAAATTACAGGACAAATAAAATAATTCAATTGTTTAAGAATACCCAAGGAATATCCAACTTTAGTCTGCACAAGACTACGTGTATACATAGGTATACACTTTTATATACCTGTGTTTCTCCAGCATAATATCCTGCTTTCGTCCTTCTGAAGAAAAAAAATTGGAAATTCGTCTAAAAATATGTCTTTCAATAAGCTTGGACTTGCAGTTTTTCTTAAATTTTTCAGCGAATACTCATTATGTCTCAGCGAGGAAGAGAGAAGTGGTTACAACACTTGATTTCAAGCAGTTTTAACATTGAGTGACAATATAAGTAAATTATAAAATGAATAAATAAATTAATTAGTAGATAAACGTAAAAAGAGAACGTAGAATAGAATAGAACTAAAAATAAATAACAACAAAGAAATAATAAATAAATAAATGAATAATTCAATAAATAAATTAATAAGAAAACAAATAAATAAATAATTAACAAGTGAATAAATATATAAATTCAAAATAATTATGTAATACTCTCATGAGACTAAGCTGGAAATCAAGTCCTTATCGGACGATAAGCAAGAGATATTTTATTGGTGATAAAGTTTTTCGATTCTATTTGTAACCATTTCTACATTAGCCGATCTATGTAATTCCTTTGTTGAAAAAAACGAGGAAAGATTAAGCTTCGTTTTGAGCAGTTTGTTTTGTGCTATTTGGAGTTTGCGCAGATGACTTATTGCACACATGCCCCAAACAGGAGAGCCGTAGAATATAATTTCTTGGAAAATAGCTTTAAAAATTAATAATTTATTGTCATCATTTAATTTTGAATTTATGCATATCAATTGGTAAAGGATCCTTATAGTAACATTAATTTTATTAGTGACTTCCTAAATGTGAAGATTGAATGATAAGCGTTTATCTAAGTGAATGCAAAGATACTTTAGATTCGACTTATACTCGACTTGTATTGATTTGAAGATTGTTACTTGGATGTAAACAAGCTTTCCTTTTACGTGTGTAAAAAAAAAGCTTGAGTCTTTGTAGTATTAATTTTAATTTTTCATTTCAACATTGAAACCGATTGCATCTGATGAATAAATACACGTATCGTCAGCAAATAGGGCAATATTTCAATTCAATTTGGGGAAATCTGACATATATATATTGAAGAGCTCTGGTCCAAGAACTGTTCCCTGAGGAACTCCAGCATGCATCAGTTCATTGTTTGAGAGGCTCTGGTTGAGGGATACCTTGAAACTTCGGGAGGATAGAAATGACTGAGTGATTTTAATTAAATGTAAGGGAAAGTTAAAATTCACTAGCTTATAAATCAAAGCATCATGTCCAAGATGACCATGTCAGTAATTTTACCCTCTGACAGATTTTTTTTTTGTAAAATGATTTGTGATCCGATTCACGTGATGGGTAGTTCTGTGAAAAGCTTTAAATCCGAATTGCTTTGGAAGCAAAATTGCACTGTAAGCAACGAAAGTTAAAACTCTGCTCTTTATAATTTTTTTCCAGGCACTTACTAAGTGAACTTAGCAAACTAATTGGCCTGTAACTACAAGGTAAGTCAAGTGCTTTCCCAGGTTTTAAAATTGGAATTACCTTAGCAGTTTTCCAGTCATTGGGGAAGTATCCCAATCTAAGACAGTTGTTTAAGACATCCGTCAATTTATTAAGAGCAAAAACTGGGAGATTTTTAAGACAGAGGATTCTTATCCCATCAAAACCGGAAGCTTTCCTCGTTTTTAAATTACTCATAATATCTTTTAGTTCCGTAAGGGGTATTAGAGTAATATCATTAAACGAGGAATGTGAATTAACAAAGTTCACTGACAGGTCAACAGAAGATTGATTGTGGGTTGTTGGTGGAGCTATCAAATTATTTTAAAAAAGTTAACTGCAAGCGAGTATGCTTTTTCAGAGCAAGAAAACATTACAGAGCTACCAACCTTTAGTGAAGGTATTTTTTTTTTTCTTTATTGTTTAAATAACATTCCAATTGTTTCACGATTGGTTTCTAAAATTAGCTATAGCATATTTAACTAGAGCATTTATTTGTTAATATTGTCCGAGATAAAAGTCATTTCTTCTACGTCTTAATCTGGATCTGCAAGTGTTTCTTAGTGCTTTCATTTCAAGAATGTAATGCGGAAGAACATTAAAAGCATGTCTTACGACCGTTCTTTTAGACACTGACTGTTCAACGCTTTCCAAAATGGCATGAGTAAAAGAATTGACATTCTTGTCGATGTGAGCTGGGCTGTTATTTTTAACCAGAGAATTTTCTTGTTTTACCTTAGTCAAGCTTCCAAACAAGTTCCAGTTTACATTTCCAAAGTCATAGACTTGGTTTGTGCATTACACTGGAGAAGCTATTCACTACACTTAACAGGTAAAGGGTCGGAACTTAGTTCATTAAGGGTTATAATATAGGTGGAGTAAAGAGGTCAGGTATGTTTGTTAGAAATAGATCTAATGTAGATGGATTTCTATTTCTACTAGACGGAATGTAAGACGGATTAGGTGGAAAAAGGATTTCAAAAGGATGTCTTAAATTTAGGTCAGCTATTGTAGAATGTTACCCCAAGCATTTGCTCTATGGCAACCCCAACGCCTATACCTGCAGTTAAAGTCACCATCTATTAGGAACAAATCGGTAGTATTAATTAACCGTAGAAAGTCATTGCGGAGATCGACTCTTTTTTGAGATGAGGTTGCACCTGGAAAATAAGAGCTATAAATTTGTAGCGATAGACCATAAACAAAAGGAATTTCAATACCAATGACTTAAATTAATTTTATTTTTATAATAGGAAGTACTTTATGCTTTAACAATCGTTTTAATACCACGGCAACTATCCAAACGATAACATTTATACACCGAATTATAAGAAAAGAATAAAAATCTAATTGCTTTCTTGGAATGCTTTCAGCATTCCAACATTCTATGTTTAAGCTACATAAACTCATTACTAAGTTTTATACAGATATTTAATTGTAAGCTTTGTAATGGTATTAAATTGTTCTGCCTTAGTAATACAATTACCGAGCAAGGTGATCATCTCTCAGTGAGTGAGTTTATTTCTTTTCGAGAAGAGAGCTCTTTGTGGTTCTTCACGCCACTGTTGTTGGTAGTTTTGGTCCATGCATTCGATGTATTGTAGTTGAAGGTGTTTGCAGTTTTGGGTGTCATGCTATCTGATACACTTCGGTTTAATCGTAGTGAGGGAAAATCCATGATGTTTTTTTTTTTTATAATACCGCGCGTGCACCAAGGGGTTATGAATACCCTTTTACTGGCTTTTCCTGCAGGGAGCGGGCGGGTGGTGTAGTAGTTTGAAACTCACGTGTATTAGGTTTTGATATTTTTCCTAAGGTGGTTGTCAAACTGGACGGGACGAGCTAGTACATCCTCAATCCGTGGGTCTTAAGTACGTGCTAGTTGTTAGTTAGTTACATTTAACCCAGCCAGCAACCACTCCAACATCAGTGTTATGCCTTCATGTCATAGTTGACATCCACGGGATTTTCATATAACTACATACAAATTCTATGAAAAGACTTTTTAACAGAATTGCCTCGCATGGGATTCAAACCCGCGACCCTCTGCTTGAGGGGGCTATGCATATACCACTACACCCAACACTCCATGTTGGCTTCAAAAGTTGGTTCTGCCCTTCTAACACGTTTTGCTTTGTTTTTGCAGAGAGCTTTTCTCTCATTTCCATAAAACTTTGACGACTAACACATGCAAGATCAGTTGATTTGTATGTTCCATTGCAGTTTGCACATATAAAATTTTTTGTTATATCACTGCGTAACACGATATAAGTTTCTTCTTGAGAAATTCCACTTAATCTGAGTCTTAAAGACCTATCTGAAGTCTTTCTTAATCTCTCCGAGTTGAATAGATCCGCTTTCGAGAAAAACTAAATAATATTGACACTAGTTCAGCTTTTAGCTCTTCTATAGGTAACTCATCTAGTCCATACAAAATAACTTTAAATGACCTTGACGTTGGTAGGTCATGAGTGAAGAACTGCATGTTTTTTATTTTAAGTACACTGCACAATTTTTGATGGGATTCTACACTTGCACAAGAAACCTTGATGCCGATACACATTTTTTCCACAAAATAATTGTCAATTTTATTTTCGCGAAAGTGACCATAGATGGTTTTTTTTGCAAAACGCACACCGAGGTGATTTTTGCTTTTTTATCTAACGCGGATGGAAATAAAACTTCATTACATAGTTTGTTCTAGAATTGTTTGTTCTAGAACTCATTTGATTTACCTTTATTAGAAGACCGGTGGTTTTCAACATTAGGTGACCGATTTCGTTTGGGAATTTTGGGTTTGTTTTAACACACGCTTATGATCAGAAGTTCTTTCCCGGTCAAAGCTCCGAACAGAACTGGGGGAATACTAGTAAAATGATAATAGTATGGATTTTAAGAATTTGTTCCCAAGAAAGAAAAATATGCAGCCGTACTCTAATGAACTCTTGAATCATGAATTCTTCTATCGGCATCCAGATGCTAGGAGTTGAAATTAAAGTTTCTGCAAGGTATTTGAGAAATAAATGAAACTTTGATAGATTGCTCAAGATTTTTAAGTTTAAAAATGAACATACGAGGGCTGTTTGATGAATACCCGGATAAGTAATGAAAACGAAACTTCTTTAGGTTTTGACAATTTATTTTTCAATATAATCCGCTTTAAATTCGACACACTTTTCCCAGCGGTGTTGCAACTTTTTTAACCACTCCATATAGCACGACATTTGTTGGCCTGCAAAATTTTCTTCCGCTGCGGCGATGACTTCCTCCTTCGACCTGCGATCTTTTAAGGTTTTTGAACAAAAACAAGTCACAAGCAGTCGAATTCGGAGAGTACGGAGGATGAGGGAGCCATTCGTAGTGCAATTTGACCAATTTGGCTATGGCGACTGCGGAGGTGTGAGCCAGTACGTTATCTTGGTAAAAAAGCACTTTTTCCTCCGCCAAATGTGGTCGTTATTTTCTTCAAATCTGCGTTGAATTAGCCCAAATAACCGACGTAGTATGCTTCTGTGATAATGTTTTCCTTCTCCAAATAGTCAACGTGGAACACACCTCACGGTCCCAAAAAACGGTGGCCATCACTTTTTCGGCCGATTCTTTCAAAAGTCCTTGGTCTCTGGTGTGTATCAATGAATCAATGTCTCATCGATGGTCACCCAATGGACCAAAAAAACTCCTCCGGATTTCGGTTAAACAGGGCCCAGCACCTCTTTGAAGTTGTTCTTCGGCTTGAGCAAACGCGGCACCCATTACCCGAAAGTTATCTCATGCCCAAAATCTCCTTCAGCCAACTCACGAATTTTCACTCGGCGGTCCGCCAATACGAGATAATGGATTTTGTCAACGGTTTCCTCAAAATCTGACGTGCGACCACGACGAAACTCTGCGAACCAAGGGTAAACGGTTGTACTGGTAGTTGAATGGGACCCATACACACTATAGAGAAGGGGTTTGATTTCCTGGCAGGTTTTGCCACTCAAAACAAGAAACGGATCACGGAGCTATACTGCTCTTTTTAAGTGTCAAAAGAAAACTAAGCGTCGGATTGTCGCCAAATTTTGATAGGCGGGCTAAAAGAGGTTATATTTATTGATGGTGCATTCATTTTATCTCGGTAGCGCCACCTATATTTCAATCCGGGTACTCACAAAAAACTCTCGTAAAGAGAGAAAGTGGTTTGCAGAGTGATATTCAAATCCATTAACTGACTTGTGACTTGTTATACTTCAGTGGGGAACAACCTGTGTACGTCGCCCAACGTTTGGCCATCCTTCATTTCCTTCATCCCGATTGAGTGCAGAATTCCACTTTTTGGAGAAGTTTAACATATACCAATAGGAAGGTTTCTCTTCAATCAGTTTTATCAACATCGGCATTGACAATTTTGTGATCCTTTTCACTTGTACATTTCAACGCGGTACGCCGATGGTAATAAGATGATGACTTATATTTTCCTTAAACGCCTGTGAAGTTAAAGACGTTCCTTTGTCCGATACCACAATTTTAGGATTTTCGAATGCTGTTTGTTGACTTTTTAGCTTAGTCAGAACCTTAGCTGTGGGTTTTATCAAATTTGGAAAATCCATCAATTATAGAAAATAATCAATGTGGTAAACACAGAGAGGCATATCTCCCTTTTTAATAGGGTTCAAAAAACTCTCCTTTTTACCACGCTTCCTTTCCGCTTAAATGCAGGGTACACATAAATTCATCTGCCTGAGATTGTAACACCAACTTAATCGCTTTGACCGAATCATCTAATTCCTGACGATTTTTAATAATTTTTTTTATTATTGGTTCTGCAAAAAGTACTGGGTTATTTGAAAGTGCATCCACGTGTTTCATGCTTGCCCCAGTTCGGTGCTGTTGTCAAATTCTTCTAGAAACATGGCCCATCTTGCAATCTTCGGTGACAAATACTTTTTCTTAAATGTTTCCGTAAACGCATCGTGGCCAGCTTAAAACGTGTTTCTAGCAAAGTAAACTCTAAACTTTGTTATAGCATTTATGACGGCTAACACCTCAAGCTCGAGGCTGCAGTACCACTTTCAAAATCCATGCTTGCGTCATAGAACTGCATTTCATGAAAGTTAACTTTTTAAATGATCAACGGCTCCGTACCAAAATAAAAATTTGAATTTTTCAGTAGCAGATCCGTATGTGGTTTAGCGATTAACGAATATCTTGGTACAAATTTTCTAAAAAGTCCCAAAAAGCTTTACAGCTGCTTTACATTATATGGTTCTGGAAAATGTTTTACTGCTAAAATCTTACCTGGAGACGGTAGAATCTTACCATCTTCTACAACATGCCCCAGAAACTCTACATATCGGTTCAGAAATCTACACTTCCTCCGCGCTGCTGTATCTAATACCTATTTCAGTCGCTTCACGGTATTTTCTTTGTCCTTGCTGGGATCGATAAGATCGTCCATATATAAAATTACAATATTTTGTACCACTAACTTCTTGAAAACGTAGTTTATACAATATATCGTTGAGAAATTTACGGTGAGTTACACATACCAAAAGAAATTCAATGTAACTAATATTGGCCCCATGGGGTTACAAACTCTATAAATTTTATTGATCCTTCTTTCATGGGGATATGGAAAAATCTATTGTGTCCGTGCAGAACTGAAAAAAATACACGCAACTGTTAGCTTGTTCAGTTGATCCTCAATCAGAGCTATTGGAAAACGATCTTTGACAATCTTTTTATTGAGTTGCTTATTATCAATACATACTCGCATGCTTCCGTCTTTTTGTCTGACCAACAACACAAGACTAGCGAATTCTGAAGTACTAGGCACAATTATATTAGAGGGGATTCAATCATTTGTTCCTGTTTTTCAAGCTCTGCACTCTCCTTTAGTAACAAGCGCCGGAGTCTTAAATACGTAGTTGATTCGCCAGTTCTGTGGACAATAACATTCGATTAAAGTATTAATTTCCATTTTATCGGAAGTGCTGAGTTCTCTATCTATGTCGCTTTCTTCTATGTAGGACACGTAATAATTTCCTGCACATTGTTTAATGTCTGTTCCATTTAGAAATTGAAGGCATCCTGGACTTACCTCCACTTACAGAATTGGGCAACAGTTCTTGTCCAATAACAATATTCACATGTGACGAATAATCTGGAATAATATATCCTATACAGAACATTCTTATAAAATACACACTCACGCAAAGCAACACAGCAGAAGAGAAATAATTTATTTCGCCCCAAGGCCGATAAGAGTTTTTGAAGTGTTTACAATTTTTAGCTTTTCTTTTACAGAATAAGCGATTTGTTTAGGCAGCAACAATTCATTGCCCTTTTCACTGCTGGCGTCATACAAAATGCAAGCGGACAAAATATATTTTTTTATATTTTTTTTTGTTTTGTTGGTTTTACTTACTCTGATTGTAAGCATCCGTACAAGCGGATGATTATTTGTTGAGTAAGCACTACACATGCCAGGTAGACATCCGCTCGAATAATTGAGGTATCGATTTTCCATTGCTCGTGCGGTATGCTTACCGGGCGAAATCAACTTCCAACATCTTACATGCGCTCGATTATCGTTTGCGTTCTCTGTTCTTTGTGACCGCCGCTTCCATACCCTGACTAATCACACCCATACTTGAAACAATTTGTTCATAGCATTCTAATTTTTTCTTGAATTCTCTGAAATATACAATATACAATATACAATACCATTTAATGCAATTCATTGTCAGTGATTCCCTTGATGGTATAATGGAATAATGATCCATAGCTATGTAGCTTCCAATCTCCTACGTAGTATAAAAATACTAATTGAACGTCTCCGTTGGAAGCTTTTTCCATTTTTGCATCATACAATGAACTTAGGCAGTCGATCTTTGCTCCTCAAATAATCGAATTTTAAGCAATTCTCCCGATCGCACTCAAAGCAACGAACAAATAAAGTCTCCTTACTGAACGTCTTAACAGCTTTTTTAATAAACAAGCATTTATCATTTGCTTCATCCCAGAATGCATCCCATTTTCTCTAACTCGTTGGACTATTATGAAAAATGCTAGTCGTTATCACTTGAGAATGGCTGGATAATTTGCTCAATGTCATGAAATGAAAAATTACCTCCATGGTTTGTGATGTTAACCTTGCCGGTGTCTCAATTTTAACATCCCGTACTCCACTTTGTGTATTTTTTGACTGGAAAAATGATCTGATCTTCGTCGCGTGCTTCTCATTAGATAAAAATGAGATACACCCCATACCAGTATCTTATTTGACATTTCCATTATCAGATTCACTGTTACCATGTCCTCCTCTTTGCCAAGCAAACACTGCCGTTGTCGCTTTAATAGCTTTAATAGCTCTCCAATAAGTTTTAATTTCCCCAGTTGATATCTACATTGCCTTGTTCATAATTTTGTTTGAAACCTCTATTTCCACTTTATTCGAGGCAAAACAGTGTAGCGAAAGAGAAAATTCCAGGAAAAACGTCAACAGCAAAATAATATAATAGATAACAGCAAATCAACTTTTTTTTTGAGATGGATGAGCCCCCAAATGTTGGTAATTGAAAAGACCAAATGTACAATAAGTACACTTCAATTTTATTACACTTCAAACTTTGATAGATTGCTTACGAATAATAAGTTTAAAAAAGGAGACTGACTTTGATATTTAAATCCGTTAAAAAGAAAAGTAGTCTGCTGCAAGACAAAGAGACCTGCACAGTCAAGTGACCTGTTATACTTCAGTGGGTACGTCACCCAACTTGGATGCTGCTAACAGCGTGCATGGTAATAGGTAGTTTTTCCAAACTTCTGTAATTACTTGATAAATTCCAGTAGAAAGACGATTGACCTTTTACTGGAACCTCGTTTTCCCTTATGTCGACGGAAGCCGCCACCTCTTACATTAATTCACGTTATATGACGACACTTCTGCTTCAGCCTAAATTGTCCTATAAACACCTTTGATCTGCCATTTTTTTCTGCCGATATCTAAAGGACTTCCGACATACCATATGTACTTTAGATGGCTAGTCGACTTAATTGCCTGCCTAGCCTTCTATGGTGCTTATCTCAGGCTATAGACGGAAGTCAATATGCTTCTGGTAGTTAGAAAACTGATTCAAATCTAATTTGTTCTCGATATCTCAACACACACACTGCATGCATAAGCTATTTGAAATCTGCATTCAAAATGTCAAGGAATATGCTATAGTTAGAGTTGCCTTTTTTGTCAGCGGAAGCGTCTTTAAGACTTTAAGCTAAAAAGTCCAAATATAACAGCACTTTCAATACTAAAATAGAGACCGCTCTAAACTTATAAATGAACTTCTCAAAAAAGGAATGAGCAGCACAAATCAAGATATGTCATCAGCTCGTAAGTACCTTCACTGTCTTACTTTTGTAGATTACACTACAGCCCGCGGCGAACCAGATCCTCAGCTCATATGCTTCTTCAGCTAGCGCAATTTTTTACCAGTTCCCCACACGAAGTAAACTGAATGACGAAGATTTCTACTAGTTTCATTTTACACAAATATCAAAACATAGCTTCGATGCTTTTCTTTTTTAGACAGAAGCCATAGGAATGAAGGAAGTCTGATTGTGGTTGAAATGGAATATACAAATAAACAATGCTGTGCATATACAAATGTATATACTTACTAGCTTAGGTGGCGCTATAGTCCGGGGTAGACCTGGGCTTCAATCAATTAGCCTCTCCAAATAACGCGGTCTTTGACTAACTGCCTCCACTTGCGCACTCCAAGTTGGTTGAGGTCCCTTCCACTTGCGCGCGTCACCTAAGGCGAGGCCTTCCTCTACTGCGTTGTTTCTCCGGACTAAAGTAGAAAATTCTGCGGGCTGAAGCCTTTGGTGTTCATTCTCTCTTCATGTCCCAGCCATCTCAAACGCCCAATGCGCAGTTTTTTGACCAGGTCGATATTGCTGTATAGCTCATAGAGTTCTTCGTTGAATCGTCTGCTCCAAAACCCATCAACGTATATGGGACCAAATATTTTAAGAATTTTTCTTTCAAAACGATGAATGATTTCTTTATCCGCTTTTGAAAGGGTACATGTTTTGGAACCATAGAACAGGACTGGGATTACAAGGGCTTTATATAGAATTTACTTGGTTGGACCTTACTACATAGTTGTCTTCTTAGCCCATAGAAACAGCGATTGGCAAGCGTTATTCCTAGTTTGATTTCTGATGTCGTTTTCGTTTTCAGATGTCATAGAAGAGCCGATGTGGACAAGGTCCCTTTCTACCTCAAAGTAGAAAGCATATATTTTAATTTTCCCTCGTTTACTACTAGACCCAATTTTGTCGCTTCTGTTCCTATACTCTCAAACGCACCGGTGAAAGCTCGCTGTGTTCTATCAATAATATCAATATCATCGATGTATGCAAGCAATTGAACAGACTTTTGAAAGATCGTCCCTCGTGTGTTAGCGCGCGGTTAAGTCATTACCGACGCAACAAGCTTTCTCCATTGTCATCCTGCATAAGCGGACGAGTTCAGCAGCGATGCCAAAACTAGACATGTCTCTGTATAGTTCGTCTCTGTAGATGCTGTTATATGTGGCTTTAAAATCGATAAAATGATGATAAGTATTGATCTGAACTTCTTGGATCTTCCGCAGTGTGAATATTAGGTCAATTGTGAACTTACCGGGCCTAAAACCACACTGGTAGGGTCCAATTAGATCGTTGACAAATGGTTTCAGGTGCTTGCACAATACGGCGGACAAGATCTTATAAGTGATGCTAAGGAGAATGATACCTCTATAGTTCGCGCAGTTTAGAGTGTCTGCTCTCTTGTGAACCAGGCAAGCGGTGCTAAATTTCCATTCATCTGACCAAATCTTGGAAATAAGTTTCTACTGGTTTCTTTCTTCATCTCTACAGGTTTCTGTTTAGATCTTATTACCTGAACACGTTACATGAAATAACACCTCTCTATATCCTCGAGCAGCGCATGCTCTTTTATTCTCCGGAGAAGCCGATGTTCTTCACTTGTGATGAGGAAACCATGTGCTCGCTATAGTAACGTTATGACCTGTAAAAAAATCGATTAGCCTAAGTCCGTTTCCAAAAGTGTTGTCGTTTAGGCTATGTCTTCTAAATGTGCTACCAAAGTTGTCCTCCTTTCTAATTTTGGCATTAAAGTCTCCTAGGACTGACGTCATACATCGTTTAAACTTTCTTTGGTAGCATCGTCCTTTTTCTCTGTTGGTGACTAGTTGATGTTAGTGTATTTACCTTTGGTACGGATTATTATGCACATGCATATGCCAGGGATATAATTATTTGCTAACATCATGCTTAGTTAGACATGCTACAGACACATTTTTTGCTCTGCTAAGACCTTCACAGATCAACTGCGTTATTATGTTTAATAGTAAAGTTCCATTTTTATTTTTTTGGCTCCCGAAGGAAACAAACTACATATTTTTAGCACTTTTCCGGCCCTGTATCAAAAAGACTGCTCTTCCATCACCTTTGCAAATTGGCATTGTTAGAAGCCATGAACATATTTTACTTCGTAATGGTATCAATTTGGTGTAATTAGTCTCTGGGCAACCATAAATGGAAATGTTCCTACTATACCCTACTAGTTGTGAAGAAAAGCTACTATACATTGCCTTGTATTTACATTTCGATAAAATAAATTTGAGATTAAAAGCATTCAGTTTTCTGATGATACTCAGGCTTAAGATACTCAAACTCAATTCCTATTGTTATTGTTTAGAACAATAGAACAACCCTTTTCATATATGATACATATCTACATATACATATAATTTTGGTTTTGTGTTTTTATTTGTTTGTTTGAAATTCAGCTACTTTTAGGTGTAACCCTTCTCAGCTCAGCAATTCAGCCGACAAGGTGGGCAAAAATACTGTATGAATGTAGCTTAGTTTGAATAAAATAACACTTAGTACACAATTTCCGACAACTAGCCCATGATATGACCTGCCTCTATTTATTTTTAAATTTTCCAAATATTACTACTCATTCACTTAAATTGGGAACAACATGATTAAAGAATATTAATGAATCAGGAGCAGACATACACATGAAAAAAAAAAAAAAAAAAAAAAAAAAAAAAAAACACTCAATCAATTCTTAAATATGAAAAACACGGTCAATTGGCCAATACTGTGGAGCAGTGACAAAAATATATAAAAAGAAAATATTTCAGAGAGAGAGAAATAAATCAAATTTTTTTATGTCACTGAAATTTAATAAATCTGATAGACAAAATTGCATCGAGGTGAGAGGTGGAATGTTTTGTTTTTTTTTTTTTTTTTTTTTTTTTTTGCATCTGGAGTATGAAATATTCAATTTACATCCGCATGAAAGCACACGGTCACAATAACAACCGTTGCTTGATTGAAATTGATGTTCAGTAATAAATTTATAAAAAAGAACAAAAACTGTCAGACAGTTGAAGTTGCCTTTCAAATTTGAAGTGATGTGTTGGTTTGTTAAAAAATAAATCACATTCTGCCCCTGTGATGTCATTCAAATTCAACAGTAGTTCATAGTGCATTTCAATCTCTCCTATGTTGCATGTTGTTTATATATGAGTAGATATGATATATTCTTTTATGCAATCTCTTCACAACTATTTAGACGAAACTTTGGATAACTTACTTACATGACCGACGGTTCGAGGTAAATTAACAACCAATTTTTTTTTTTTTTAATTGGATTAATTAAAACTGGATTTGATACATGCAAATTCCACAGATTTATCTAAACCAATATGGTCCAGACCAATACGTTTTCGACTTTATAAGAAGTGCAGTTTTCATTGGTAGATGGGTGGGTAGAAGTGGCGGTTCATGCCATTGAACCCAATAAGCATGGTCGGTGCCTATCCCTTTACAAGAGATGTCTCTAATGTCGTCAACGAATGGTTGGTTTAGTGCGCGCAGTCTGGATCTTGCTAGAGCTGGACATTTGGAGAGGAAGTGAAAGAGAGTTTCTTTCTCGTTTGTATTTCCGCAACTACGGCAGTAGGGGTTGTATGGGATACCTAGTTTGGCCGCATGGTCCCCAATTGGCCAATGCCCCGTAGTTATTGCCGTGATTCTGGCGATGTCTGGGAGGGTTATTCGTTTTATTATGATCGTAGGTAGGCCATATCTTCTTTGATATGACGCAGTTAGTCAATCTCTTCTATTGGAGATTGGCTTTCTGCAGAAAATAGGAATGTATTTGTCCTTTAATGTGGACCTTCGTTGAGAGCCCTTACTAGCCAGCTCATCCGCACTCTAATTGTCGTTATGTCACTATGCCCTGGGCACTCCTGCACTAGCTTGGAGGATATGGTAGTCGAGTGGATGGCTTTGATAGCGGATTGGCTATCTATAAGGAAGGCAATGCTTTGTTTGTGCGTTGTGTTCCGCCCTAATTGCGTTCATGCTTCTCGGATATCCAGTAACTCAGCCTGGAAAACGCTGGCAAAATCCAGTAAGCGGACTGAAATTGATATTTTCTATAATTCCGAGTAGACACCGGCCCCCACACCACAGCTCATCTTAGATCCGTCGGTATATATGACCGTGTCGAAGCCCTTCACTACTTCATCCCTCCTCCACTGAGATCTTGTTGGGAAACCGATGTTGAATCCCTTCGTGAAGTTTACTTTGGGTGTGATGTAGTCAGTTGCAGACGAGACCCTGCCGTTTGGTCTCGGATGTTACTATTGAAATACGGCTTTGCAGTCCAGCATCCAGACTTCTTGATTCTTATAACACTGCATAATGCGGTGTTTTTTGTGTGTAGGTCAAGAGGTAGAAGATGCAAGGACCTCATCGTCCTTGTGGTGCCTATACTGGCTGTTCTTTGCAGTCTTTTTGGCTTTGTAAGGCTATAGACTTTGCTCAACGAAGTCCACCATTCTAGAGATTCATATGTGAGAATTGGACGCACTACGCATTCATATGTGAGATTGTACACACTGTGTACATCCATAAGGTCATCTATGGTTGAAGTCCCCACTTCTTTCGAAAGGTTTTGCTTCAGGTATAGAAGGCGACCGTACCCTTCCTTATTCTGTGTTCGATGTTGTGTTTCCAGTTACTAGAGAGTTTCTAGTTTCCATACTAGAGATTCATATGTGAGAATTGGACGCACTACGCATTCATATGTGAGATTGTACACACTGTGTACATCCATAAGGTCATCTATGGTTGAAGTCCCCACTTCTTTCGAAAGGTTTTGCTTCAAGTATAGAAGGCGACCGTACCCTTCCTTATTCTGTGTTCGATGTTGAGTTTCCAGTTGAGTTTTGTATAGAGCATGATAGCTAGACACTAAGCACTGGACGACAGTGTGAGTTGTTGATCATTTAGACGGGGTAGGGTAAAATCGGGTATATTGATTTTGGTAGTGAACAGCATCAGTTCAGTTTTGCTCGGGTTGACACCGAGGCCGCAACTTCAACTTGCAACTTGCAGCCCAGGTGCTTACCTTGTCTAGAGCGGCCCCCATAATTTCACTAATCACGGTGCTAAACTTCCCTGATACTAGTATCACTACGTCGTCCACGTACGCAACAACTTTGACCCTAGTTTCACTAGAATTTAGTTTATAACCATTAGCCATAGTAGTTTTCATTATACAATAGAATTATTTGAACTTTAAAGACCTGTGATAGGAGACTATGAGCTTAGAAAACCAAATGTTAGAAACAAATCATGTTAAGACTTTTAAAACAGAACGAACATGTATTTATACAATAATATCAGCTGAATTCTATAATGCTATTGATAATATTCAGAATTGTAAAGGAGTGAAGTACAATTTCTACTATATTTCTACTGTGTAGTCCCAGTACTTTTAATTGTGTATGGCAATTATGAATGGAACACAACATCGTTCATGTGACCACCATGGCTTCCGAAGCGACTATTCGAAGGTCAAAATTTTCGATAACTTTCTGAATAATAACTGCGTCAATGGCCGCAATTTCAGTTTGAATTTTATGTTTTAGATCCAGAATTTTCGCTGGATTATTTGCATAGGCCCTACTCTTCAAATAACCCCACAGGAATACTTTAGGTTTTAAGATTTCAAATCATATGAATTTGGAGGGCAATCAACTTCTCCTCTATCCGAAATAATGCGATCTTCAAATTACGCACGCAATAAGTTGATATATTGATGGCTTGTCTGGCGGTAGCACCTTCCTGTTGACACCAGATATCAGCGACGTAATACGTTTGCTGCTTGATGAATACTCGCATTAGAAATAACAACGAAACTTTTTTAGGTTTTGACAATTTATTTTTTAATACATATAATCCCCTTTCAACTCGATACACTTTTCCCAGCGGTTTTAACCCCTTGGTATGGTACGACTTTTGTTGGCTTGCAAAATACTCCTCCGCGGCTGCGATGACTTTGGGATATTTTAATACTTTAAGGTTTGGGAATAAAAAGAATAATCTGGAGATTAAGGTGCATGGCGGAGCAATTCATACAGCAATTCGACTAATTTGGCTGTGGCGACTGCGGAATTGTGAGCCGGTACGCTATCGCGGTTGAAGAGGAGTTTTTTCTTTGCCAAATGTGGTGGCTTTTTCTTCAAATCGGTGTTGAATTTGCCCAATAAATCGACGTAGTATGCCCCTGTGATTGTTTTTCCCTTCTCCAAATAATGAACGTGGATCTCACCTGCCGCTTCCCAAAAAAACGGTGGCCATCAAATTGCGGCCACGTTCACCTGGTAAAACCCATTGGTTCAATTGTTCTTGGGTCTCTTGTGTGTACCAATTAATACATGTTTCATCGATGGTCACGAAACGAAGCAGAAACTCTTCCGGATTTCGATTAAACTGGACCAAAACGCAGCATACACAGCTAAAATTAAACTGATGAATTAATTTTTTCTTCTAATCTGTTATACAATTTTTATTTCGTAAATTTTTCAAGTAGGCCTTCGTACCCCAACCTAACTTTTTCTGAGAACTTTTAATCAACAGGGTAAGGAAATGAGGGTTGTGACCGGTATTCCAATAGAAGAGAACACTTTAAAACTTTTAAGTTGCTATAGAATTTCAAAAATTATTGGAAAATTTTAATTAATTAATTCTTGCAAAACCACTTTAATTTTCAACTGTTGTTAGAAACGTACCTTTAAAATAATTAATTACTTTCTTAGCTGCTGTAGGTTTTTCCAAGTATCATAAAATCTATGGGTATTTTCTGCAAACCTTATGTTTATTATGCATTTTGACCTTAAAGTCAAAAATTAGCATGAGCAAGAAAAATGGAACATTTTAATAAAAAATTATTCAATGTCAAAGTTCATTAAAAAAAAACAGTGCTTTGTTAAAATCGCGGTTTCTATGGCTCGGAGTCCAATTTAGGTCTTTGTAAAAATAATGAAGATAATGAAATTCCCCAAAAATTTATTTCTTACATTTTTTATGTACAACGAATGGTTTAGCTAAAAGTCTGCTTCGAAATTTAATCGATCGATATATAAAATCAAATAAATGTATATGTTAACTAATATATACACCCTGCCTGACTCGATGCAAATTTTTAAAATGCTATAATTATTTTACTTTTTGATAAATTTTTTGTACTAAAGCAAAAAATGTTGGAAAATACATCAATTTTCAAATTGTATCAGTAGTTTTCAATATGTCCACCAATGGCCGAAGAAAACATGGCACGCTGCAAGTGGTTCTGCGTTATTGGCCCATTCCCGGCGAAGTGCTTGTTTGAGGTGATCTAAACTGGTATTTTTTAGTGCAAATCTTCGTCTTCAAATTACCCCAGAAAGAGAAATCCTACGCATTTGCATCCGGAGAATTTGCTACCCATTGTGTAGAAGAAATGAAGTGTGGAACATTGTTTTTTAACGATGCTTTGTGAGATGGTGCCGAGTCTTGTTGAAATGTCCACTGTCTTCGACCGAAATGATTGTTTGCCCAAGGTTTCAATACTGCCTCTAAGACAGTTTCACGGTATACGATCGTATTCATTTTGACGCCACGGTCCAAAAATACGAGCGGAGAGTGACCATCGGTGTTGCCTGCTTTCTGATGGCCGTCCGAAGGTGTAAATTTTCGAAGGACCTCTCTGGCAAGTAAACTCGGTCATTTTGTTTGTTCACATATTGCTCGATAACAAATGGCGACTCATCGGAAAAAACCAATTTCGGCAACTCACCACTTTCGTGCAAGTGTAACAATTCCTTCGCTCTTTCGACTCTAACATTTTCCTTTGCAATGTAAGATCGTGTGCTTTTTGGAACTTCAATGGCTTGAGCCCAAGCTCATTTTTCAGTATGTGTTGCATCCGTAGCAACGACATGTTGAGCTTACGAGCCATTTTTCTTCCACTTCGACGCGGATTTCGTTCAGTTCGAGCCTTCAGTTTCCGAAACATTTCTGCCAATGTTGCTGTTTTTTTATGACCACCTCCATGACGATTTGCAACGCTGCCAGTTTCACGGCAACGAGCTATGGTTCGAGACACAAATGGTTTATTCACTTTGGGTGCTTTGCTCTAACGATAGCTACTTATGGCTTTCCAGCCAAATATAAAGTAATCACACCATCAGGTTTGAATTCCATCGCGGATAAAATTTTTTCAACAGAATTGAGACGCAAATTGTTTAAAAGACTTGTAAATAATAAAATTATCTGTCATGTATCAAAATTTGAGCTTACTGTCATGAACAGTTTGGAAATTATAGCAGTCTGAAGTTGGTTGCAGTTCGTGTCAGGCAGGGTGTAAATCAACTCTTGTATATTATAATATATATATTCTTTACGTGTATATGTTAACTGTATTATATTCGTTTCGGAAATTAATCGAAATGCTCAATAAATGTCAATATTTCTTGTAAACAGGCTCACGATGACGCAGATGTTTTAATTATTGAAACTGCAATGGAATAATAGATTGCTAATACAACTATCATAATTGACTATTACATTGATCTTTTAATTCTACCAAACCAGGTTTCCTCTTGCCTAGGAATTCTGATTTATGATTCTAGAACTTTCGATAAATATGCTTATTTAAAAGAACATATTTTATTTCTTCATGCTGTAATCCGATACGATACCACTTTTGAAGTCTATTTTATGGTAATAAACAAAGCATAGTGCTATAAAAATATTCGAAAAAACGTACGGATCTACAGCTTTACGCTAAAGTTTTCAATCAAACGAAGTGTTCGCAACAACTAAGATTTGAGAATGAAGTATTTATGCGATTGAAAATAAATGGAGCATCTAACTCTGAAAATTCGCCTGACAATCATCGATGTTTAAGTTATGCGGAATTGATTAGATTTAAAACAGCAGTAAAATTACCATCTCTTCCACTAACGACTGCAATATTATTCAAAATATTGGCCATCGTTTTCTACACATTTCGCCCATCTTTCAGGTAATTTATGGATAGCATGCCCAAAAAAACTGCTTGTCTTTGCATCAAATCTTTCGTCCAGCCCTTTTCCAACTTCCTCGAAATCGCTTAAGTGCTGCTCTGCGAGCACATACCCCATTGATGCAAAGAGGTAATAGTCAGATGTCGCCAAGACTGTGGAGTACTGCGGGTGCCAAAGGATGTCCCATCCAAACGATTCCAAGCTGTCTTTCACTAGTTTTTCTGTGTAAGACTACGCGTTTCCATTTAACAAAATCACTTTTCCATGTCTTCTCGCCTATTCCGGTCTTCTTTCTATTAATGTGTGGTTAAAATTAAGCATTTTTTTTAGTCTTCAAAAATTCATAATGTACAATACCGCTCTGGTCCCACCAGACACAGAGCATGGTCTTCTTGCCGAAGCGATTTGGAGTTTTTGTTGAAGGACCGGCTTCGCCAGGTGAAAGCCACGATTTTTTCTACTTCGGGTTTTCAAAATAAGTAAATTTTTCGTCACCCGTTCGATGCAAAAATTATTTATTTTGGTGGCGTTGAAACAGAATTTCGCAACTTTCCATTCGACGTTCATTCAAATCATGTGGGACCTATATAACGAGCTTACGAGAAGGTGTTGATCTTCCCCCTTGCTCGTTAACGTCTACTGATTGCTTCTTGTTAAACATGTAATTCTTCTGCAAATTGCCGTTGAGTTTGAGTTAGGTCATTATCACATAACTATTGCAATTGCTCGTGTTCGCTTTTTTTGTTGTCTAACAAAGCGCTCATTGTCTGTCACATTGAAATCACAACTTTTAAATTGTAATGTCTCACACGTTCTAATTGATAGAGCGTGTTCACCATATATTTCAACCAGCAAACGATTAATTCAACAGCCTTTTTCTATAAACTTTCATCTTGAATAATAAATTTTTGGCGACAGTAATCTCATTCTCGAAATTTAATACTTTTTTTTAAAAAAGACCGAAAGAAACCGATTGAAAAAAGAAATTAGTATATAGTTTTTTAGATCAAAAAGTATTTAAGTGTTTAAGTATTTATATTTCAAAAAAATATTTCTTAACAATTTATGGTTTATAAATTTCCGCGAAGCCTTAATGGCTATTCTACAGAAGGTTGCAATTCAAATTAGGTTAAGTAAGCTTAGTTTTGTGAACATTATTCAAAGATATATATATAGGGTTGAGATATTTCAAAAACTTTATTATTGGCTTGAAGTACAATCAAAACATTAATGAATGGAACTCGACTTCTTTTATATGGCCACCGCGAGCACGTTAGCAGCGGTCGATTCAATGGACCCAATTTTCAACGATTTGGCCACACATTTCGGCCGTTATTTCGCGTTCAATGTGGCTCTGAGCTCTTCCAACGTCGTCGGCGTATTGGCATAAACCAATGACTTAACGCAGCCCCACACAAAATAGTCAAGCGGCGTTTAATCGCACGAATGTGGCGGCCAATCCACTGGCCCATGTCTTGAGATAACACGCTCACCATACTTACTCTTCAATAAATCGATTGTAGCGTGTGCTGTGTGGCTTGTGGCACCATCCTGTTGAAACCACATGTAGTCCAATTCCATATCTTCCAATTCGGGCCAAAAATAATCAGTGATCATGGCGCGATAACGCTGACCATTCACAGTAACGTGACGATCGTTATCGTCGACGAAAAAATATGGCCCAATAACGTCGCCGGCATGCAAACCGCACCAAACAGTATTTTTTGTCGATGAAGTGGTGATTCATGAAGCACATGTGGATTTTCACCCAAACAATAACGCATATTTTGCTTATTGACGAACCCATTGAGCCAAAAATGAGCTTCGTCACTGAAGATGATTTTGCGACTCCGAATATCTGCAGAAAAGTTTTATAATTTGCAGACGTTACTCGTTTATGTACTTTACCGTGATGAAAATGTTGAGCTTACTTAATAAATTGACAGTGACAGTTTGATGATTAGTGAAACAATGCGTTCACAAATTAAATTCAAAGCTGTCAAGTCCCTATTGGAAAACCCTATATAAGATTTTTTTTTTTCAACTTGCTGATTTTAGTTTTACGATTGCAAGTTAAGTAGGAAGTATTTAATATTTTCCTTTCTAATTTTAAAATTTGAAACATTTTTAGGATCTGCTGGGAAATTTTTTTAGCATTGAAGGAATGCTATATTTATTTTAGCTGCCTTATACAATAGTTTTTGTAGTTGCGGGCACTTGTAACATACCAAGCGCACGTCTTCTGCTGTTGACATTAAACCGGTTGTCATCATCACATTCCAGTACTAAGGTCATCTAAAAGATATTTTAGTACCTCAAAGCTTCTATCGTCAGCAACATTACTTTGTAGTTTTTGAAGTTTCTGGATTTGAGTTTTTGAGGCGTAATTTGTAGTGTGGCCTGATGTCTAAAATGCGCCAATACAAATTAGGCCTTTCTTAAATCTGAGCGTATCTTGTCAATTTGCTTGCCCCAGATAAAGTGGCTATCAATAATGACTCCTAGATACTGTTTGCTTAATTTAGGGCTGCATTATTTCAAAAATTAACTCGCACCTGCATGACTTTAGGCTATGGACTTCTGACGTGCATCATCTTGGTTTTTGCCGCTTTGATTTTACTGCATTGTTAAGCTCCGTTTGGAATATTCTTGTAGCAGCCACCAAAGATCAGTGGCGCACCACTATGGCGGTGTCGTTAGCGTAAGCAAACGGTTTACTATTTTTAAACGAAAGAAGAAGTTCGTTTATATATAAGATAAAAAGAGTTGAACCTAGTTTCTACCCTTGGGGAACTCCATATTTAACCAAGTTTCTTTCGCTGTAGTTATTCTTGATTTTAAAACAAAGGAACCTGTTGTGTAGATAATCCCTTAGCCAATCCACCATTACTCCTCGTATGCCTACAGATTCAAGCACATCCAGTAGCTTTGCATGATTAAGAGTATCAAATGCTTAACTAAAAATCATAAATAAGACCAGAATATGATGGCTTTCGTTGGCACTTTTTTTCTTCTGGAAACCGTACTGATTTTAGTGGATGAGAGAGTGTTGTTCAATAAAAATAATTAATTCTATTCGTGGTTATGTATTCCAGATACTTTTCCAAGACCGGCAATATAGGAATAGCTCTGTAATTGTTGATTTGATTTTTGACACCTCCACTGTAAATAGGTCTTACCACAACAGTTTTTAACATTTTCAAAATTTTGTCTTGCCTCAAACTAAGGTTAATAAGTAAGCATAAGATTTGGATAAAAATATCTGCATATTTTCCAATATTCTCGAATTCCGTTAGTTCTAGGAAATTTGTTTTCGCCTAGGAGGTTGGTTGTACTGCATACCCGAACTATATTGATTTCTTTAGCAAAAATTGAGTTGGCTCCAATCGTATTTGAATAATTCGATGTGATTGAGTTACATTGACGCATTAGTTGGAACGTCTGTTCCGAGAAATCTTGCGCACATTTATTAGAAAGACTATTCATACATTTTTCCGAGAAATTATTGGCAAGTGCTTCGTCAATGATTATACTTTTTCTTTCCATTTTTTCGTTGATTAAGCCCCAAGTTTTAAGAGGCTTAGATTGAACTTGTTTATAAAAAAATTTGATTTCTGTGTATTAATTTCTCTATTGAGCTTATTTCGGAGGTCTTAATATTCAGTTTCGTAAGTTTTGCTTAGTCTTTTATTCTTCCTCCTTCTGTAAAGCTAGTCTCTTCTTTTACATTTAACAGCTTAATTTGAAGACATATAGGAATTTTTATGCATTTGGTCTCTAAAGTTCTAATATCTGTCGATTTTTTCATTAATTATTTAACTTACAAACTTTAACCTACGATTTAAAAATGTAGGACGCACTAATCTTTCTTTCTCTCTCATTTGTTAATCCATCTGTTGAGTATATGATTGGGTAATGGTTATATCGCTTTAGTTGTCTGCCCTACTTATTTAAATGTGATCTATCGCAGACTTAGTCCCAGCGTCGTTAGCATTTCTATCATAAGTAATCCTTGACATAGTTTAACTTCAAGACGAGGCTATTAATATTCATATCCCCCAATACAAAAATTTCTTCCTTTTTCCACATTTGTTCTAGATTATTTCTGACTTCTTCAATACAAAAATTTCTTCCTTTTTCCACATTTGTTCTAGATTATTTCTGACTTCTTCAGTGAACACTCATCGACTAAAACCAGGTGGCCTATATATTCCAGATACATAATTCTTTTGTTCGGTTAGCTAAACTGTTATGTTTTTATATGAAAAGCTTTCTAATGATTTGACGTTTGTATTCTATGCGGTCGCTTTGTTTGTGTCGATCTAAAAACTCGGGTTCGAAACCCTCCAATTTATAGAATCCCTTTTCCTCGTCTTCTATATTTGTTTCTATGAAAACAATTACTTTCAGAGCACTCAAAAATATGTTTAATTAATGCAATGTAAGCGCAACAATTTTAGCAGAACCAGTTATTATTCGTTATTACATTTTCATTCATAATTTCACTTAACTTATTGGGGTTATTCGAGAAAGAAAAACAAAGGTAACGAATCCAATTAAGTTGGCGGCTTATTTAGAACTAAAAGATTAAAGGTCAAACAGATGATTTAAAGAATGAGAAAAGAATATATATCTCAATTCACTAATGAATTTAACTTCTCAACACAAATGTTTCGTTTACATTGTATAAAAATTTTAGTATATAAAATTTTACTGAATTTTTCACAAATTTTTGTTGAAAATATCTGCTATCATATCATTTGATATTCCCTTACGTAATGGTATTTGATATATTCATATGTGCTTATTACGAACTACGTACACCGGATTCTTTGCAAGATGATTCGCACTTAAGTTGTCTCCGATGACAATGGGACATTTAGGACCAAGAAACTCGAATTCCATCAAAAGTCTCTTTGAATATATAGCTTCTTTTTAAGCCGCAGCAGACAAACATTCTACTTTTTGTTTTCCCAAAGGAATGCGCCTCCAACCAAAAAGAACCCATAGCCAATGTACGAGTATGATTACCAGATACATCAAAATCCCGACAATAGATTGATATGTTATTACGTGGGATCCACCTTTTTGAAACTTTCGCTATCGCATTTAACTAGGTAAGCAGTATCTAGATGTGTTGCGACAGATTGACAATTTTTCATTCCATATTCTTTCAAGAGGTTGGTGATATACTGCTCGCTCATTTTCATTCTTAAAACAAATGTTGCAAGGACTCTTTGTCCACCACATCAAACGCATTTGCTATCTGCATTTTGATATTGATTAGGTCGGTTTTCGTTGAACATGCTAGAACAATATCATCACAGCAATGAGGTTACGCTTTAATTTACACGCGATGAAACCCATACATTTGTAACCTATATTGAGCTTGCAGTACCACTAACATAAAAACTGCTTTAGGCCAAATATAGCTTTGTTAAGCCTTAACATCCGATCAGAGAACCGTGCATCCACAAATCATTCCGGTTGCTGTATAAATACTTCGTCTTTCAAATCGCTGTTAAGGTAGGCCGTGGAAATATCCATCTGATGCAAATATAAATTCAGCTCATTCGCTACAGCCAATAATATCCTTATTGTTGCATAACGCACCACTGGTAAAAGGGTTTCGAAAGCTCGGAACTACATCTGTCTCATCATCTCTGACAACATTCACTTTACCAGTTTCAACCTTTGTTGTATAAGCGAAACCAAAAACACTACTCAAAACATATTCTTAATAGCCCCACTTATGGGGTGTCTCAGGTTTAAATTTTTTAAGCATATTTCACCCTTTTGTTGAGCACATTTGCACATTTGCTACACAAATTCGTGTTTCTAATAGAACTTTGGCATATGCTTTGTTTAAGGCATCAACAACTGGACGGATCTGAAAATTCTATCAGCGCCAGGATAACTCCTGATGATGATGAGTTGTCATTGAAAAATGCAGGTACTGTCGTCGTTACAGGTGTACCAAGAACAAAACTTCAATGGTTGGTTACTCTGGGAAGCTGAATCAGTGATATAATATAAACAGATTTTAGTCTCATATATGCGAAAAGTGTCTCTTCAGAATTTTTGTTTATAAATTCTGGTGAAAATAGGTAAAAGTAGAACTGTGCAGGAGTTTCAAGATCCAATATATCAGAATTTAATGACTCGTTACTGGTAAAAGCCAGCCACTGTGCATTTAGCAATGTTAGCTTTTCAAGCTTTGGTCGTTTTGTGGCGGGACTGTAGGTGTCTGTAATGTCTGAACGAGATGGTGTCGTTTCTTCTTCTTTCTCAGGATATTAAATTCGACTTCCAAAAACTATTCCACAAGCTCTCAAAAATCCGGATCAAAATTGGGTCTGCCAAACTATCGTCATCAAATTCGCGACCATCTTTACTTCCAGAATCTCTTTGGATTGCAGAATTTCTTCTCATCGCGTTAGTGAGCCATCCTAAAGAAATTAATAACAAAATAGTTACCCTCTCCTTCAGGACACAAACATAAAATAGAACATCACACAAAAGTAACAATAAAAATCTTTGCACCAGTTACCGTTGACAGGCATTTGACAACACATTTAACATCGCCCATGCAACCGTTTCGTAGGACTGCACACGTCACTGCACTCGTAATTCCTCTTGTGCTGCACACGTAGCCAATGAACATAGCCAATATACGCGGTTTTGGCACTTAGTGAAACACAGGTTGATCCCCGCCCACACCTCTCAGATCGCTCTGATCTGAAGCTACCTGACTACGACCGCTATTATTTCCCCATCGCACCATCTATGTGCGTAATGATGTAGCTTACCAAATTCCACCACAAAGTAGTCCCTGTTCCAATCCGGAATTTATCCACTAATGTTTTATTTACAGAAGCCCCAAACTGAACAGCAACTCGACCTTTCAGGAGTTTGATGCGCTGTCTGACTCCATTCAAAAAATTGTATCCCTGTATCCTCATTCTGAAATCGTGATTACGGGCAATTTCAATATACACAATTCTGGTTGATTTCGACATTCTGGACAGACAACATCCAGCTGTGAACGAGCCCATACGAATACCAGACGTTAATAGTCATACCGCCAACACCCTGGACTTGGTTTTAACTTCTCACCCTGTCAAGTCCTTTGATGTGCTCTCCCCTCTATCTACTAAATTCTCGTACACCCACCAGTTAGAGAAAAGATTCCTAAAAGAACCGTATGGCAATACGAGAAAGCCAATTGGAGCGGACTTAATATCTTCTTTAGGAATTTTAACTGGTCGTTATGTTTCCTCGATAACGACGTGGATGCCGCTGCTGATATGATCACAGAAACTATTCTCTTTGGAATGAAATGCTTTATCCCCCATCGGTTGAAGAGTATCAAACCAAAAGAAAAGGCATGAGCTGTAAAGAGGCTATCAGGGTTATAGAATTGTTTTTTCGGTCCTACAAGACCAACCCGACAGAGGAAAACCGAAATAAGTTTTAACGAGCCAGAAATGACTGCAACGCCTTTATCAAGCGTGTGAAGTTCCAATACGACCTAAAACTGAGGCAAAAAATACCTCAGTGTAACAAAGGCAGTAAAAGTTTTTGGTCATTCGTCAAGAACATTAGAAATTTTGACTCATTCTCCATCCAAACGCTCATTCACAATGACATTCCAGCTGTCAGCTCTCTGGACAAGGCCAAACTGCTTGCTACACACTTTGCGGCTAGCTCAACACTCCCTGATTGAGTGCGTCTAATCTGCAATGGGACAAATCCACTTTCGCACTCGTGTAATAGCAAGAGTACTTAAAGATCTCAACATGCATAAATCCGCTGGTCCTGATGGTATTACTCCCCTTCTTCTGAAGTGGTGTTCTTCCACGGTGGCAAAACCACTGCGTAAGCTTTTTCATCAATTCTACTCTTTATGACTCTTTCCGAGCAGATGGAAAATAGCATTTGTCCAGTCCGTCCCTAAAAATGGTCAATCTTCTTCTCTATCCTAGTACAGACCCATTGCACTTACGTCTCTTCTTTCCAAGGTCATGGAAACGCTGATAAACCGTCAGCTCATGAAATATCTCGAAACACGAAAACTTCTCAATGACCGGCAATATGGTTTTCGTAGCAACATGTCCACTGGTGATTTGATGGCATGTCTCACCGAAAAGTGGAACCAAAGCATACATCAATCTGGCGAAAGCAAGATAGTTGCACTTGATATTTCTAAGGCATTTGACAGAGTTTGGCATCAGGCTCTTTTGTCGAAAATGCGTCCTTTCGGGATCGATGACTCTCTTCTTCAATGGATTAGAAATTACCTTTCGGAACGTTCAATTCAAGTTGTCTTGAACGGTTTCAAGTCTGGTATTCACAAAATAAATGCTGGTGTGCCCCAGGGCTCCGAACCCCTTTTTAATTTTCATTAATCTAATCCAATATATTCCTTTGCTAATGACAGTTTTCTCTGCTTTTCTTATTCGTTCCCGGACTCACGCTCCTGCTCTTCGGCTGTAGAACAGGAACGGCAGCGTATGTTAAGCTCATTAAATTCCGATATAAACAGCAAAGCCAATTGGGGAACTCGGTATGTGTGTAAGTGACAACTTACGTTGGAATGACCACATATTCGATGTCGCCAAAAATGCTGAGAAATGTTTAGGTTTCCTCAAGCGATGTTAGTAATATTTTACCCCCTCTGATCTGGCCACAATATATTCATCCGCACAAAATTGGAGCACAATGCACACATCTGGTCAGGTGCTACTAAAACATCAAAGCCGTGCGATAGAACTTATTGGTGATACTAATATCGGTCATTCAATTGACACCCTCGAACATCGACGTAATATCTCCTGTCTCACTTTGTTTTATCGCTATTTTTACCACCAGTGCTCCATTGAAATCACAAGTAGCATTCAGCCAATTCAAACTTTCAACCGTAACACCCGTCTCGCTGTGAATGCTCATCAGTATACCCTCAAGCCCACTCGTACTCTAAAATGTCGTGAATCTTTCCTAAGCCGTACAGCTCGCTTAGGGAATGCCCTACCGACCTCCGTGTTTCCTTGTCGTTATAATTTGCAAACATTTAAAAACAATGTACGTCGGTACCTGTCTTTTCTTCCTCCCTTCACACGTGATGTATACGAACATTATAAGGGTACAAAAACCCCTTGAGCTGATTGTAAAAAAAAAAACGTACATTACATACACTGGACTGAAATCCACTTAGTTTTTACATATAGATATTATGTATTATACCTGGTTTCTTAATTTTTTATTATTTTTTCAGCCAAATAACTAATTTGTTCGAACCAATGTTTCAGCAGCACTTTTCTTTTTATTTATATGCTTAAGTAGACAGTAAGTATGTACTACATTAAAAAATAAATATGTTTATTAAATTTGAAACGAAAGTACTTGCCAACACTTACTTGATTGCTGTTGCATGTAACGACAGTGGACGGTTATAAATATGATCTCGAAATACGTAGAACGTAAAGGTTATCTGTATTAAGCTAAATGGTACATACGTTATTTATGCGACGTGGTGCTCAAGTTCTCATGTCACATTGTAGATTATTTAACGAAGTGTACTTGAAAAGTACTTAGGAACGTATTGGGAAGTATTGCAGTACCCAGTTAATGCACTTAAAGGAAAATATTTGAAAAAGTACTTATACTTGGAGTAAAGGACTTTTTTCAAGTACAAGGACTGGGAACTTGACCGGTACTGGCACTAGAACTTTACAGGCCTACGATAATATAATGTTAATGCTTGAAAAAGAGGGAATATTTAAGTGTGCCATTGAACGTCTTATTCAAAACGAAAGGCCGAATATTTAAAGTAGTCGAATTTTAAGTGCACACTCGAACTTCGACATTGCTATAAACAGCAAACTTCAAACAGATTCGGAAACCCCAAAGGGGCAAAATTTTAAGGTACAAATAAACGGGATAATATTTTCGAAAATACTTCAAAGTGAAGAGATGCCTCGCAAGAACTTCAGTTAGCGAAATATGGCATCTTAGTGTTGCCAGACATACCTTTTGAAGTTCGGATGAATATCGGAAATTCATTCATTCACGATTTGGTTTGATAGAATTTTGATGAGATCGGATGTCTAACGATAAAGATTTCGTATTCTACGGTATAATGACAATCGATGAACCAATACTTCACTTCAGCGAAAATATACTGGGTTGGTAAGAAAGTTATTTCGGTTTTTCAGTATGGAATAAAACCCTTCTTTTCTTTAACATAGAAGAAATTTTAATCAGTTATACAGGGTGGTCAGGATAATACAATATGTCAAAGACTTTAAGGGAAGATTCCTTGACATATTTTGAGAAGAAAATCATTTGAAAGGGCTCGGAAATGCATCCCCAATTAGAGAGGTTTTCAGCAAAACTACATATATGCTGCACTGTTTTGACTCTTATTGAGAAGAACATCTTTCAAATTAATACGTGTATGGTAACAAATATGGTATCGCTGAACCCGTAATTATAAGTAAATGTTGCCCTTAAGTTAAGGCATCTAAAGTGATTTTTTTTTTTTTTTTTTTAATTAAAACTTTGACTTTGTTATCTTCAGTAGTTTTCAAGACACGATCCAACTTATTGAAACAAGTAAAACGGTTAGTTAAAAATTAAAAAATTATACATTTTTATTGATTCCACATTTTTACTTTTTACGAGGGCTATTTCAAAATCAACTTCCGAAGTAAAAAATATTTTTTAAAAAACCAAAAACATTAATTTTTGCACAAAATTCGGTAACGTGGGACGAGCTTTTGTATACCCTCCTTAAAAAATGGCACCGCCAGTGCGTTGAGGCATTGATTCACACCGTTCATAGGTCCCTCATTACTTTCAAAATGTTGAGATGCAATGGATGATTTCAATTTTAAGAAAAGGTGATAATCACTTGGTGCCAAATCAGGACTTTAGGGAGGGTGATCAAAAATATTCCAATCAAACTTATCCACTAAAATTTTTGTGCATGCAGCAGTGTGTGGTCGTGCGTTGTTATGCAGAAGCACCACACCTTTGTTAAGCATTCCTCGTCTTTCGTTCTGGATTGCTCTTCTCAACTTACGTAGAGTTTCAAAGTAAACCGCTGCATTTAGTGGTTACATAAACTCGGTCAACAATATGCCTTTACTGTCCCAAAAAACTGTGGCCATCATTTTTTGATAGGAAAAAGTTTGTTTGATTTTTTTTTTGGCTTCTTTGGGGAATGAGTTTGCATCCATTGCTTTGAGTGTTATTTGCTTTCTAAGTTTACATACTGGAACCAAGTCTCATTTCCATTTGCTGTAAAAATTCTTCATCTTCCATTTCTAAACGTTCGAGAAATGCTTTTCCTAAATTGGCACATTGGGTCTTGTGGACATCTGTTAGCTGTTTTGGGACCTAACGGGCCCAGAACTTATGGTAACCCAAATTTTTAGATACGATTCTATATAGAGTAGTTCGAGAAATTTCTGAAAATTTTGTCAAAAGATCTGAAATCGTATTACTACCTGTTTTCTCGAACAAATTGGACAACTAGGTGAACCACGTCTTCGGTCATGATCGATTTGTGCCCTTGGCCTCCTTCATTATGCACATCTGTGCGTCTGTTTTAAAATTATCTACACCAATCACGTACCGAACCACCACTCATCTTTGTATTGCCGTAAACAGCACATAACCGACGGTGAATTTGTGCTGCGCCATTTCCTTAGGCTTGCAAAAAACGAATTACACTTCGAACTTCACAGGTGGCGGGAGATAAAATTGTATTCTTAATGTAAAACGACAACTATTGAAGAAATACTGAACGAAAAAGGTCGCAACTTGGCATTTTCTTAGAGAATAATATACAGGTTGCACGTATGTAATGAATTGTTACACATCGGAGGTTGATTTTGGAATAGCCCTCGTATTTTAATCAAACCTTTTATCACATTAATTGTTTAAAGTGCAAGCCATTGCTTTATGTACACCCCTTTTCTCTTCATTTAAAGGCTCTAATAATGTTCATTTTTTCCAATTCTTCTCGGACTTTGTCAGCTGCTTCGTCAATCCTATAGTTCAAGTAATTTAGTGTTCTTATTTCTGATAAGAAAGTCATGTTTTTCATCTATTGCCATAAGTAAAAGTCCATTGGATTCAAGTCCAAAAACCAAAAACAAAATGGGTCCATTCCACTCTATCCCCGAACTTTCAAACACACGCTCTAACCACTCTCTAACTACTCGGACACAGTGTCCTGGTGCACACACCAGCTGGTACACAAATCTTGTTCATCTATCCCTTTCACAAGAAGAATTTCCTTAGGCTTTTAAAACCTCATTCATAGACCCGATCCACAAAAAACGATCAAAGAATGAAATAACCACCTATGGTCGCATATACTTAAAGTCTTCGAAAGTTTTTTGTTTGAAGTTCTAAGTTTCCAATGCAAATCGCTTGTTTCCCTTAGACAACATGGCTTTCTGAAGGGTAGGTCAACCAACATAAATCTTGTTGAATACGTATCCTTTGCCATCTCAGCCGCAGAGAATGGTAACGAAGTTGATTTAATTTCAACCGATTTTAGCAAAGTCTTCAATAAAAACTCTCACCGATTAAAACTTTTCAAATTGTCGGCCTTGAACCCATGGCTATCTTCTTATCTGGAAAACTGTTTTCACAGTGTTCGTTTAAGGTCAGCGCACTCGGCTCCAGTTTTGGCTACCTCTGGAGTTCCACACGGCAGCCATTTAGGTCCTCTTCTTTTTATATTAGCCATAAACGATCTCGATAGGATCATCAAACACTTTTCTGTCCCTTTACGCCGACGATACCAAATATCCCCCCCCTTGCAACAAGACCTTAAGTGTTTTTCGGTCTGGTGTCTCAAAATTTGTTTGGAACCTAATATAACCAAATGCCAATCCATGCACCAATCTCCTCATCAACTCTGTCTTCTCCATAATCAACTTATTTCCTCCATCCAATCTCAGGATACTCATACGTGACCAGGTGCTTCAATATTATCTTTATTCGTCCCCTCCTAGAGTATGCCAGTTAAGTGTGGTCCCCATATCATTGTGTTCATATCTTGAGAATCGAAAGCATTCAGTGGCATTTTCTTCGACTTGCTCTTCGAGGTATGCAACCTTGAGAAACGCAGAGATGCCACCGACTTTCTCTTCATTTATCGACTCTTTTCAGGTCTTGCTTAATGCGTGTATCTTCATAACTCTATTTTCCTCAAAAGTAATCCTCGTTATATACGTACTCCTCGTCTCCTCTTTTCAGCAACCCGTCATAACTCCCATGGCGCTAACGAACCAATCTCCAGTTTAAATTGAAACCCTTTCATCTTTGACTTTAATCGCACCACTCCCTGCGTCAAATCCGATCTCCTTCAACACTCCAACTAACCTTAGTTTTAAATTAATTTAAGTTAGTTTAAGATTGTTATAGCTTGTATTAAGCTGAATAAATGGGGACCTTCGTCACTACCAAAACCAAACTTGAACATGTAGCTCAACCATGGTTTTATGCTCCACTCCATGTAAAAATTAAACTAATAGTAACGAAGCTATTGATAAGTGAGTAATCTTCTTTATCAACTCTCTATTAGTTCCAAGGAACGCAACAGCATATTTAATATACTCCACCGACACCGCAACGGATGACAGATTCATCAATGGATTACTCAGCTCATTGCAGTTCCCGTGTTAGCCGGCAAATAAAATCTGACAACTAGAATTTGATGTACTTATGGCCTGACATGGACTAAAGAGAGTGTCTGGACGAGAAACTCTCCAATATGCTATTGCCTACCACAGACGTCAACAACATACAGATATACAGAAAAACACCAGGGCAGCGTGGGATGAGTATAGTTCCAGAAAAAGGAAGGAGAAAAGACTATTACGAAAAAAAAAAATATCCTTTGCAGTTTCGTAGCTCACGGATGTCGAAGATTGCTGGAGAAGAAAAGACACCATGAGCCAAAGGCTTTAAAATGGGTAGATTTGCAAGATATGGGGTGCTGTGGCCCTAAAAGCAGTAAGAGGTTTTCGATTGGCCATGACCCTTAACAAAAGTGTAAAATTTTGCCTCCAACACGAGTTTCGCTTTGGTATCAAAGAATTGATGGCGAGCGATAGCAAGGCGCATCCTTGCTCCCATAGATGTATGACCATCCCGTAAAATTAAGCCTACATAGGCAGGAGTTCAGAAAAAACACTAGTGACAACTGTCAACAGCTACAACTTAAAGGTAATCAAGTTTTCCTACCTCGGGACAAATGTTAACTACACAAACGACATCATGATTGAGATTTGATGAGAGTAACCCAAAGTTAAAAGTGCTAAAACTATATTCTACAAAGCGTTAATGTTGCCAGTCTTGCTTTACAGAGCCGAAAGTTGGACGATAAGTAAGACATTGGAACAGGGTTTAGGCTCTTTTGAAAGAAAATTCCTTCGTCGTGTAGGTCCAAGTCTAGTCTGTGATGAGGGCGTACTATATAAAGAAAAAGACAAAATCGTGAACTCTTTGAGCTATATAAAGATATGGACACTGGACGTACTATGGAAGGCAAAAATCTGTTAATTTCATTTAAGAAAAGGAAGATCGAACCTCCGATTTAAAGATCAGGCGATAGGGGATATAAGGCAGTTTGGATTCTTTGTCAGCCTGATAAATATAGGAAAGAAATTCATAGATTCCATAATGTCCCGAGTGTTATTAAGCTTGGTCATTCACAATTTATGAGCTATATAGTTTTTGAACATAATACCTATTAACTTGCGGCCTTTACTGCTGGTAAAAAGTTGGGCTCATTTTCCGGCATTTTGCATAATAAAATGGCAACGTCTCAAGTAATATCGCAGCAATTTCGGCTCGAATGTTGTTTCCAAGTTTATGAAGAGTTTCCACCTTTTTGGAATGAACATTGCTCTTTAAAAAGTCCTATAAAAAGACGTCCGCAGGAGTCAAATCTGTAGATCTTGGAGGCCAGTTCATGTCATCGATATTCATGTTTCAAAAAGTTCATTATTTGGCACTCAGTGTGGCATGGCGTGCGGTCTTGTTGAAACCAGAAGTCTTGTAGACCTGTTTTACGTATTTACGGATGCACGAAGTGCGCCATCATCCACCGTTACCGATTGCCATCCACCGGGTGTCCAACTCTCAAGAATGACTTTGGATCAAATACCGTCCCAAATAGTTACATTCTCATGTGCAATGTGTCTCATGAATTATGTGTGGATTAGTGGTTCCCCAATTAGACAGTTTTCTTTGCTTACTCTGCCAGAGAGGGTGAAATGTGCCTCGTCAGTCATCATCATCAGAATTCGCTCCCATAAATAAGGTTCAGTTTCAATTATTTGAATGACGCTATTCGCGTAAGCCAAACGACACACGTTTGTCTGTTTCCAGAAACATTTGAGTCATGGAAAAGTCTTGCTTCAAAATCCTTCTTAAAGTTTTCCCACTGATGTTTAATGCCTGAAATTGGCGACGATTCGAAACATTTGGATTTTCAGCAACACTCTCTCTACTCGTAGCAGCTTCAACGGTTTCATTGGAACAACGTTGGTATTTTCTATAGTGCTCAATAAAATTTAAGAACAAACGATGAATTCTGATATCGGAAGGCGCAGAAAGACCACAATATTTGCCACGATATGCTATTACGGGTTATAGTGAGCAGGTTTTCGTTCACTAGTAATTAAAAATAATCTTCGAGCCATCCTTAGCATTATCCCTACCTGCTCGTATCTTGGCGCTACCGATGGCAGGAGTGACTTGGGTCAGCGGGTAGCCAGCCCGGCAAATAATTGTCGGTGGCCAGGTTCAAATCTCAGTGTAGAAGCATCTTTTTTTTCTTTAGTTTGAATGGTTCTAGTTCCACATTGCGCGATCCGATGTCATGGTTATCATAAGGTATGATATTCCTTCGGTTAGGATTAGCGGATGTGGAAAATCAGGAGATGTGGTCTGATCTGACGAACCAGTTGAACAAGAAAAAAACGGATCTGGTAGGTGGTACGAGTTTGGAGAAAACAGGCGACGAGTAGGCTGCGATTGAGAGGGGAGGGGAGTTTTAAGTGGTGAAGCAAGCAGTTCGGGCATGGAACAGATCTTGAAGTAGTTCGGAGGTCAATTTGAAATTTATTGAAATTAAAATTGTAATTTATTGTTGGAAAAGACTTTTTTTTAAAAACAAAAAAAAAGGAATAGAAAAAAAAAACTAACTCAGGGAGGAGTTTGGCAGTGCGAGTGATAAGAAGTTATCTCAAGTTAATAAAAAAAAAAATAAATAAGTGTTTAAAACAAAAAGAGAAAAAAACAAAAACAACATATGTATTACAAAAAAAAGGAACCGCGAATTTTAGTGCCAGGCAACAATCTAAAAGATAAAAGTGACGCAATACATAGTTCGGTAGCACAGAGGATATGTGAAGATCCAAAAGATTTTGTCCTTAGTGTCAAAATAAATAAATCGAACTTTTATATTTGTCGAGCGCCTAAACGATTTTGGAAAAAAATGAACTGTGACCTAAAAGATACAAGGCAACTAGTGATGCGGTAGATGTGTGTGCCAATCAGAGACAAGGGAGCAGCTGTAGACGTACTGAACGAGACCAAGATATACATCTGTTAAGCCTATATGTAACTACAAGTAATATATAAATATATCTATCTAGTTATACCTATAGTATTTGGCTTACGTAGTTAATATTGGTATAAAATTGAAAGGTCGTTGATTAGCGGGTGGTTTAATTCGGTTCAGTAAAAACAACTGTCGGCGCGGAAAACGGTTCAAATACGGGTTTTATTCATTTTTTGTCCTTTCTTTTCTTCTTTAACATTTTGTATATAATATAAGTTTAAGGAGTAGAATTGTTAAGTTAAGACCTATTTAAGTTAGTGTTTAGGTTTGTTAATTTGATATGAAATAAAGAAAAAAGGAATTATAACGTTGTGGCAAATATTCGTTTATAGTTTATTGTTTTTGGTTGAAATCGGTTCGTCGGCACGGAGAAAAAGCAAACGCGAATCCCCCATTTAGTCGCGATTCTGGATGTGGGTAGTAGGACGGAAGTACAATCGCGTGGCGCCCATTTTTAACATCTTAACCCACGACCACTCTTCGTGGTGGTTGGGCACTCTTCCGTGGTACGGCGCGTAGAACGGAGAATTCGGCGGTAACAATGCACGCTGATTTTACATGACTGATCAATTATTTTCATTGTTAATCGTCACTATTTCGGCACGTTCTTTCAACACAGCAAGACTGTATGGAGCCTATGGAATCACTTACGCAAATAAAGTATTTTGTATACACTCAGTCGCGCGTCTCCACCCAAAATAAACCGAACACGATTGTTCTAATCCTTTTTAAAAACCCATAACTTCATATGCCACATGTATTTATTATTATTTATCCGGTGATTTTCTATCTATTTTTGATTCTATATACGTACATGTGTAAGTATGTCGCAGTTGATTTTAACTTAAGTCATATTCGTTTTCGAAGTCAATGTCAAAGTGTCTTCTTATCTTATCTTATCTTCTTATCCATAAGGTACTTTTCCTTTTCTTTTACTGTTTACGAAAAAAATATTCCATAGAGCAAGAAAGTTTCCAAAATATCATAAATTGAAGACTTCATTTCCCCTCAGGAAATTCAATCATATTCCGAATACGCCCATTGGTATCCCTTAGATATATATTAGTATGAACATATCAAATATCAATATATGTCTATAGTACTTCTTTAAACTTCGATATTCTGAACTCGCAAATATCCTTGAGGTTCTTATTCGTGGTGCCATATTCAGCAAGATTTTCTTTGTATTTTTTTGTTTGCTACACCACCGTTTGCGTGTCAAAGAACGAAAGCGCACAAAACAAAATATATACATGTAGGTAATAAAACCAGCAATAATAAAAAATAATAAAATATTAATATCATATAAAATTGGGAAGCATATGGAGAAGACAAAAAGAAAAAAAAAAAAAAGGAAAGCACACATATCCTTGCATGTAAATTTTTGGAATAAATAGACACAAAATGAGACACGGAAAGGTCACCGATTCTTATTTCAAAGCAAAGTCTGCAGAAGGTGTAGTAATGTATGATATGTATGTATTATAAAAGAAAAAAGAAAAACGGAAAATCCTTCCAACACTATCACAATATTTGAACACCCCAGCGAATTTATCGCATAAATTTTTATTATGAAATTTTCGAAAGGTCCATAATTTCCCTTTCAGTGAGTTTAATATCCCGATACAGAGATTCATATTACTCCAACACTACACTACGTAATTCCTTTATATCGGCACTTCCTTCCAATCGGTTTCTAACTTTCGCTTAACACCAAATTCCGGAGGCAGATCAAGTCAGCTGGTTAACTTGCTGATTTGTAGCTTGATTCCTTTGCTTTTGGTCGTAGAAGTTGGCTCTGTTTTTTTCTTTTTTTTTTTTTAATCCGTTTTTGACGTGGTTAAAAAATTAAGTTTACCAGAAAGATTCTTGTTTTGTTATTTACTTTTTTTTTTCTGTTGACGAGTGAGTGTAAATTTCTTAAGCACTCTTTTGTTTAGTGAGGGATTGAGTTTGTACATACATATGTGAGTCTACATAGTCATCATAGATGAAAAGTAATCAGGCAATAACCTCCAACCTTTTTCTGAAACCATTGTTTAAAACGGCAGGAACTCATATAATGTACCTCGTAGAGAAACCACTCACACATGTGCACAAGTACGAGTATGTGATTCCTTGTGAGAGTTCTTGTTGTTTATTGCTCCCTTTATTTCCTTCAATTTTCCTTTACTTACTTTGAACGGTTTCTGTTCAGCGATGCGTCTATGATCCCTTTCAGTGCTTATTGAATGTCGAACTTATAACCTTACCACCCATTTATCTTTTTTATTTTTCACATTTTTTTTTTTTTAAGAGCACACAGTGCAATTTCAAATGTGTGAACATTTATGATAAGCGAATTGTGCACGAGCTGCAGAGTGGGTACTAAAAGAAGACTTGATTTAACGATGCAGGAAGGGGGTGACTTGTGGGTGAAAAGAATCAGGAAAATTACATGGGATTTATGGGAGCTTTTTTTTTTTTAAATCGATGCCTTTGACTGATATCAGAGCGAATGTAAGCAATGTGGTGTAAAGAAAGGATTTGACGGCGGGAGATTAATGTACTATCCATCTCTAACTTTGTTATTTGCGTATATTGTACGAAAATGGAAAAATAAATTGAAAAGAAAACCCTAGAAAAGCTCAGAGGCTGCGATATAATGAAAATATTTTTAATTTTTCTTCTTTTTAAGTTTGAGAAAGCTTCAACCTCATCCGATATAGTGTATTTGCAAAAAATTTGTTAAAATTCTATGTAAAAAATGGCATCATGGGCTCCAAAACACTTGAAATGTTATCAGTGATATACGGTCAGTCTTTTTTAAGTAAAAAACATGTTTACAAGTGGTACAAACTCTTCCAAGATTCCCGAGAAAATGCCCATGAAGCTCTGGATGCGCCAGCACAATATCAAAGATGGTAACGTCGAAGCTGTGAAGAAAATATTTTTGAAAAATCGAACCGAAGCGAAGTTTTTTCTGAAACTTCTTGATTTTAATCAAAAGAACCGTCGCATGGGCACTGCTCAGGAGCTCCTTAATGACGTAAATGATGATCCTGAATTGCTCAAAAGGTTTATAACTGGTAACGAATCTTGAGAATATAGTTATGACACCGAAATAAAAGCCGAATAGTCCCAATAAAAGCACCCAGGAGAGCCAAGACCGAAAAAGTCACCCCAAGTTCGATTAAACTTCAAAGCTTTGGTTACTATTTTTTTTTTTTTTGGATTGCTGTGGCGTATCAGGTGGTGCATCAGGAGTTTTTACTTGAAGGACATAGGGTCAACAAGAAGTATTACCTTGAAGTTATCCACCGTTTGCAAAAAGCAATGCGAAAAAAACGTGCGGAATTGCGGAACAACAAATCATGGCTTTTGCATCACTATAATGCACCTGCTTATTCATCGTTGCTTGTATCAATCATGCTTCAGCCACCATATTTACCGGATTTAGCGTCATACAACTTTTTCCTGTTTCCAAATTTTATTGTGCCAAAGCAAAAAATGTTGGAAAATACATCAATTTTCAAATTGTATCAAAAGTTTTTAATATGCCCACCTTTGGCGCGAATAATGGCCTTGAGACGGCCGAAGAAAGCATCTCACGCTGCACGCAAAGGGCTCTGCGGTATTTTGACCCATTCCCGGCCGACTTTGATATTTTTCAGTGCGAAAAGTATTATCGTCAATGGTATCAGGTATAGAGTGATGTTAACCGACAAAGTCGAGCTGTGTTTCCAACAATATGGCGCTACATGATATACAAGCGATGCAACGCTCATAGTTATGAAAGAAAAATTTGCCACTGGGTCATTTCACGGCGAGCATTCACACATAGGCCGCCGCAATCATGTGATTTGACACCAATCGATTATTTTCCCTAGGGCAACGTCAAGTCCTCAGTCTACGCTTACAAGCCAACCACTTTGAACGAGCTAGAGACCAACATTCGACTCCCTATTGCCGGAATAACGCCACACATATATATATGTATATATATTTTTTTATAATGTCGCGCGCGCAATAAGGGGATATGAATACCCTTTTTACTGGTTGTCAAACTGGAGCCAGTGCATCCTCAACCAGTGGGTCTTAGTAAGTTGCAGTTGTTGGTTCGTTAAGTTTAGTCCAGCCAGCAACCACTTCAACATCAGTGTTATGCCTTCATGTAAAGGTTGACGCCGACGGGATGTTCATATAACTACATAAAAGTTCTATAAAAAGACTTTTTCAGAAAATTGCCTCGCACGGGATTTGAACCTGCGACCCTAGTAAAAGCTTAAACTGACTTAAAAGGGTTATAGAGTAAGGGAATGGTGGAGAAGATCCTGTTTATGATGAGGAGTGCTCAGGTTAAAATCTAATGACAGCGTAAACTACGAGGGTTAGTATTAAAGAAAATAGAATTGTAAAGGGAAGCGTTATCCGCAGAACCAGAGAGCAGTCGATGAATGAAGAGAATGTCAGCTACGTATTTGTGTTTTTCAAGGGTGTTTAGGTTAAAAAGTTTAAGACGACCTTAATAGGGAGATAAGATAAAAGGGGTCATCCTAGGGTCATTATAGTAGTAGTTCTCTATTCGGGATATATGAACTCGTTTAAAGAGGGACCACACTTGGCTGGAATATTCGAGAAGGGGCCGAGCTAGAGTAATGTAAAGTGACATTTGTCACATACGAGGGCTGTATGATACCAGCTTTTAGTATAAATTCTTTTAACCCGTCTGTCAAAATTTGGTGACAATCCGATTTCAAAACATCGTATTAGGACGACTCTTGTTTTTGAGTTTCAAAACCTGCGAGGAAATCAAGTCCATTCTTGATAGTGTATATGGGATTAATTCACTTTCCTTTAAAACCATTTACCACTAGTTCGCAGAGTTTCGCCGTGGCCACACTTCGGTTTTTTGATGAACCGGTTTTTTGAGGAAACCGTGGACAAAAACCATGATCTCGTATTGGTGAACCCCCGAATGAAAATTCGCAAGTTAGCTGAGATAGCAGTCATCTCAACTGAACGCATTGGCCATATCCTGCACGAAATTTTGGGCATGAGAAAGCTGTTCGCGGGACGGGTGACACATTTTCTCACACCGGAAAGCAAGCGCAATCGTGAGACCACTTCAAAGACGTGCTTGTCCCTGTTTAATCGAAACAGCGTCATTTCATGACCGTCGATAAGACATGGGTTCATTGACACACGAGAGACAAAGAACAATCGAAGCAAAGGGTTTTATCCGATGAATGTGCTTTAAAGAAGGCGAAGACCGTGCCTTCGACTGGAAAGGTGATGGCCACTTTTTTTTGGGACGCGCGTTGACTATTTGGAGAAGCGAAAAACAATCGCAGGAGCATACTACGTTGATTAATTGGGCCGATGACGCACCGGCTCACACCTCCACAGTCGCCATAGCCACATTGCTCCCCCATCCTCAGTCTTCTCCGAATTTGACTGCCTGTGATTTCTCTTTGTTCCTAAACCTCAAAATATCGCTCGCCGGAAAGAAGTACGAGTAAAAGAAGGAAATCATCGTCGCTGCGGAGGAGTGTTTTGCAGGCCAACAAAAGTCGTATGGTACGAAGGTTTTAAAAAGTTGCAGCACCGCTGAGAAAAGTGTATGGAGTTGAAAGGGGACTATATTGAAAAATAAATTTTCAAAACCTTAAAAAAGTTGCGCTGTCATTTCTAATCCGTGTGTTCATCAAACAGCCCTCGTAAGGAAAGTAATAAATTTTTGTTTATTTTGTTTAATTTTTAACAAAGAAACCTTTATAATAAAAATTTCTTTCACTTGATTATTTAGATAACACTGTTTGTTGAATTCTTTGATTTCAATTTTATTCAATTCAATTCAATATGCTTCAAATTTACAAAAAATTCCAGGTAGAATCTTTGTGAACACGTTTGTTTGGCGGATGGTCAGAACTACCACGACTACCACATTTTAAAGTATCCGCTTGGGATTTTTAAAAGTTAAAATATATTAATTTTTGCAAAAAACTTTTTGACTACCTGTTCTGTGACCTGTTGCTCCTATAATTTTCTCCTTAACTTGGCCATTTCTTTTAGTGTCTTGGACGTTGAGTGCTGCTACCTGCTTGGAGTGTAATTGATAGGCATCCTTCTGCAAAAGATCCATGCTACACGCCGCCTTCACCGTCAGATCATCGAGTTCGTTGTTAGCCTAAGGCATAAGCGAACTGATTTCGTATAGCTGTTTTTGGGAAAATTTTGCTTTTAAAATGCTTTCCAAAGGGCAGACTAAAACTAAAACTTTTCCTTTCGAATTTAAGTACATTCCTCATTTCATTCACGTTTTTCTTAATCTGATTTCGCATGATTACTCCATTATTTCATGATTAATTTAAACTTTAAGGAGAAACCTCCAGCCACCAGGTCGGCGCAAAAAGGAAAGGAAAAAAAGTTGACTCGAAGGAGGAAATCAAAAGTGACACCTTGACGAACCGAAAACCAACAGTGCGTGTTCAGTGCTTCGTTGGTACCTGCGTGCGTTCAGACTATTTAAAATAAATTTTTTCTTGTTTTTATTATTAAAGCATATGTGGTCATGACCGCTACATTCCTAGTAACATTCCACACAGACAAAGTTTCTTTTTTCGTTTACATAGGTTATAAGCAGACTTCACTCGGTCAATTGAAAGTTTTTTATTCTTTACTTCTACTCGTACAACAAAACATTTCCTCATCCGTCGCACGACCTTGCAAAGTCCTTCATATGGCAGTATTAGTCCGGTTTCGATTTTGTCAACCTTTATGAAAACGAAGTTACAATCCTTCAAATTGTTGGATACGAATATTTTATATCATGCGTGTAACTAATGGAATTAAGTTTATCATAGTTGCATGAAGCTTATCAAGAAAAGTATCTTCTGAAGTTTTTTCGTCATTGTAAAAAATTTCAGAATTTGCCTGTAGACTAATTAAATTGGTGAACACTTTAAATGTATTTGAAGTGACGATTGGTAATTCCCAACTTCAATTAGTGGAGATAACACCCGTTTGATTGGGGGTAATAAGGCTTTGTATGAAATTTATGCTCACGGAGGAGTTAAGAGAGTTTATTGAATAATTTTGATTCGAATTGAAAACCTCAATCTGTGGTCATTCAGAGCGTAACACCGAATTTAGAGATAAGGCCGTGGACAAACATCCTAGCAACTTAGGAGGCAGATATATCTTTCAAATGAAACGCTTCTAGACATCAAGTGGAACTATACATTACCATTAAAGGATAAGAAAAACCATCTAAATGCACGTATCCGAAATGTCAATTATACTTTATATTTCGAGTTGACCTCGTGCTAAATTCGTGTGTCGATGCACTTTTGATTTCTGACAGCAAAACATGATCTTGCCCAGTTCGTAAGTCTGATAACTGGAATTCATGGATTGAGGATTTTATGGCTCTGTCTATGTTTTGTTATTCTTGAATTTTTTTGTAATTCCTTCTCTGTCGACTGCATTTTTTCTTTTTCATATCCACAAACAAGTTCATCCATTCCTAACAGGGTATCCGCGAATACATTTTCAAGGCCCCTGATATGCTGAATATTCCTAGTAAACTAAGAAATAAAATACAATTTTAGCGCTTTACATGTTTCGGCTGTGCGAAGTTTGTTCCGAAACCTTTTAATTTTGATCAAAAGAACCGTCGCACGAGCATCGCTCAAGAGCTCTTAAATGACGTCAATGATGATCCTTACTTGCTCAAAAGGGTCATAACGGCTGACGAATCATAGGCATATAGTTACAACGTTGAAACTAAAGCCCAATCTTCCGAACGGAAGCACCCAGGAAAGCCAAGACGGAAAAACAAGAGGTATCGCTTGAAGAGCTCAAGACTTCATCAAAAAGTGCTTATAACAAGTGATTTAAGGATTAGAACAAGCTTTCGCACAAGTGTATTCTATCTGAGGGGGATTATTTTAATGTTTACAACATTAATATTATTTATTAATATAATTTTTTTTTTATAAAAATATAAAGTAACCTAACTTTTTGAACACCTCGTATTGATGCAAGAATTTAATTAAAATTTTTGTCAACGTCTCGAATTGAAAAGTGTTCCTATGTGCTGCAAAAAATTGATAATCTTTACCCTACTGCATATAAAGCTAATGACGAAATAGGGATAGTTGTCAACCACAAGTTCCTTTTAACGGAATGATATATCAGATAAAAAGTCAACGCGGCCTTGTTCCATATGCAAAAGAAGGTAAAAATAATGAAACAATAAAGATGAGTAAAATGCTAATGAATATAATATGTAACTACGAATATGGAATCACTTAAATACATGCAAGAATCAGGTGCATGGAACTTGTTTTGAAACTTAGATGGTCGTATATACTTCGACAAGATGGAGAGGAAATTGATAATCCTTTTGGAATCAAGAAAAAAAGAACAAAACAAGGAATTCAAAAACATATTCGTGGTGAGATTAGGCTCAATGTGGGTAGACCAAAAGAAGGTAGACCAAATATGATGGGTGATCATATAAGAACTATAGAAAAAAAAAAAAATAAAAATAAAAAGAACCGTTGGTGTCAGATATAAAATTGATACTGACTTTATTTTGAACATATGCCATAATGTGTGGAATAGGACATCACGCAAATGATTGCCTCGGCTTTGTTTTCAGTGCTCCAATAATATTCTAATATCTGCGGCGTTATTCCGGTAACAGCGTACCAAATGTTGGCTTCTACCGCTTTCAAAGTGCTTGGTTTGTTAGGGTAGACTGAAGGTCTAGTCCGAGAAAAAATATTCGAGTGGTGTCAAATCGCATGATCTCGTGGGATGACAGCTCGCTGTGAGATCACCCAGTAACAAAATTTCTCCTTCACAAATTCAAGAGTTGAATCGCTTGTATTCTATGTAACCTGGTCTTGTTGGAACCACAGCTCGGATATAACGATGTTGTCGAGCTCTGACTACAGAAAGTTGGTTAACATCGATCTATATTCTGAATGGCGCCATACCATAAACTGCACCAAACAATCAATCTTTGTAGATGCATTGATTTTTCACCGAACACTTGTGGATTGTGTTCACTCCAATAATAGCGATTTTGCTTTGTAACATAGCCGTTGAACTGAAAATGGGTCTCTTTCGAAAAGATGAAATTTGAACAAAAACCTGATATCCGGCCAACATTTCCAGCGCCCAATTAGCAACTCGTGAAGTTGTCTTTCGTCATGCGTCTTCTATTCTTGCTTCAGAGCAATCTTCACCCTATGCTATATTTTTTTTTATTTTTTGATAATATTTAATGTGCTTTTTGGAACTTCAATGACTTGTACGTTACCCGCGAAAACCTTAATTTTTGAACATACTCATTTTTGAGTATGTATTGCATCCGTTCCAACGATATGTTGAACTCACGAGAAATTTTTCTTCCACTTCGACGCGGATTTCTCTAAATTTGAGCCTTCACTTTCCGAAGCATTTCTGCCGATATTGCTGTTTTTTATGACCACCTCCATAGCGTTTTGCAATGCTACCAGTTCCAAATGATTTTTTCACGTTGAGGTGCTGGAGGGCTCTAACGATAGTTACATGTGGTTTTCCAGCCAAATGTAAAGAAATCACACTATCACGTTTGCGGATAAATTTTTTTCAACAGAACTGAGACGCAAATTGGTTAAAAAGCTTGTAAATAATAAAATTATTTGTCATGTGTCAAAATTTAAGCTCACTGTCATAAACGGTTTCGAAATAATAGCAGTCTGAAATTGGTTGCAGTTCGAGTGAGTCAGGGTGTTATACGAATATAGACCCAAATTCAACTGCAAAATAAACTGGGTTGACTCTCTGGCGATGCTCAATTCAGCTTATCCGCTCGGAAGCAACATTTTGGGTCTTCTTCGATACTGGCCGCTACGACTGCTGTATTTTTCTCATTTCGCACCAATCTCTATTTGGTTAGTGGCTTAAGATCCAAAAGAATGTACTCACGCTCAAACTTTTCCACGGTGAGACGAATTGCCTGCATACTGAAGCCATGACGGTGACCTTGCGACGAAGTTCACGTTGCACATTTACAACTGAGCTGGAATTTCGATAATAATTTCTGCACTTTCGGCAAGCGTAAACCGATGCATTATGAAATGACAAATCTTACTGAATATTTTAACAGCTGGATGCCATTGGTAGCTTTATCAATTGGAAAAACTATCATTGCTGTCTGGTCACCCGTTCCTTTTTTCTGAATTTGGTAAATTATCCCAGGATTTTTCTTATCTAGCAAACAGATACGGACATTCATCTGACAAAATGTTTGTTTGAACTGAATCAAAATACCTTAAGTCGCTTTTAAGAGAAAAATCGCTGTGTTGGAAAATTGAATGTCTCGTCACCATGTTACTCTCCGACACCAGAGCTCCAAACATGTGCTTTTTATGTGTCATAATAACCAGTCAGCCTTGATTTAAATATTTTTTTACAGTTAAGCAGTCGTCATAGAGTAGGTCCAGGCATTATTTCATGTTGTTGTGCAGTAAATAGCAGTTGCAAGAATTACATCAATCTGAGTTCATATCTCTCCAAGTAAAAATTTAAAATATATTTCACCAAAAAAAAATTTTTTTTTTTTTTTTTCTTTTGTACATATGTACATATGCCCGGAACTATTTCATTTTGCCTTTTTCGTATCACTAAGCATGAATTTAACACATCTCTTGAATTTTATAATGCCGAATTCAGAGCTTAGTTGAGTTATCTCAAGAGTTGCACAATTTCTTACTAACTTTCCAATATTTCTCAGATAAACAATACTTTGATGCACTTCATATCTTAAATATTTTAAATATAAAACAAAAGATATCCATCCGAAAACAGTTTTCATTCTTCAGATAAACTTTCGAAACCTATTGAGATATTTCACAAATTTCGAATTTGGATGGCCGAACAGCAGCGACAGAAGCTAATCTTCGAGGTAGCCTTTTAACATAAATTTATTTTACAAATGACAAACTGTGTATGATGTACCCATTCTTTAACTTGTCTTTGAAAAAGTTTCCACAAACTCAATACCGAGGAACTTCGAAGTAGGGAAAAGTTCTTGGAAATGAATCAAAAGAGAAAAGAAATCGATGTACTTTGTTGAGCAACTCTTTGTGAAACTATCTCGAAATTCATTGTTGTTTTTTTGCCTTATTTGATGCTAACATAGTCAGTAGCCATTGAACAGGATAGTTGCTGTGTTCTATAAATATATGAGGAAGTTGATTCACCTGGAGGAATTTCAATGTATGATAGAAAAATATAGCAATAGATAACCGTTTAAGATCTTTTACAATTGTAAAGGCTGATAAAAAGATTTCAGTTTGCTTTATACTAATAACGCTTTTCAAAGCTATACAATTAGAGCTTGGAATTTTTCCAAAAGTGAAAATAGTCCAGAACTCAATCCTGCTGACTTTTTGACACCATATTTTTAGGGGTCACTTGATGTGACTATGTCTTCAGTATTGTACGGTCTGATTTTATAAACATCCTCTTTTTTAATATGCTTCTATCGTATTACCCAAAGGACAGCTGGTTTAAGTTTAATTTCGATTAATGAGTGCTTCCAAGTACGGTAATTGGTTCCTTCTTTTTCATTTCAACCAACTCAACAACTTTTTAGTCCATATACGATGGCGGTCCCAGAAGTATGTTTTAAGTTTGAAAGTGCCACGTTGTTTAGTATTTGTTTGGCAGCCGCCTTTGATGGTGGTGGTCAAAGCGAATCCAAGGGAAAATAAGCAGATGCAACTACGAATTTGTTTCATTTTTGGCTGCGAAATTCCGCAAGTTTGGATACAGAGAGTGAGTTCGGCATTTAAAGATTTTCGGTCTTTCCGACCTCTCGACATAGAGTGGTGTAAAACGCCTTAAACACCCGACCGATGCGTTTATTCCCCGCCTATGGTTCCTGTTTGGATATTATGAGATTTTGTATTTAACATGGAAAGCCTCCTACATAGCGATGCAGTAGCAGACATAGAATGTTGAAGATTGTTCTTTGGAAATATAATAAGCACTGGTGCGGTTGTCTCTTGCCTGTACTCATTTGAAAACTCATCAAGTCTTGTTTTCCAGATCATATCTCCTCTTTTGGTTATGGAATCGTATCAGCACATCCTCTGTTTCAACTTTGATGGCCTGAATAAATCAAAAGTATTATTTTTTAGTGTGAAGGAGGGGGCAGAGAGATTTCGGCACAGACATGTTCAACTATTTAAACCTCAAAATCAAGGCCAACTTATGTAAAACATTACAAAGATTTGTGCTCTGTGTCATTATTTAGTTGTGCTTTATGGTAAACATGCATGGAAATAATTTCATCATAAAGAAATATGATGAACTGAGTTCTTAATGCAAAACAAAGATAATTGTAGAGTGTCTGAGAATCTGGATACCAAAAGCCCATTTATCATGATGTAGGAGGTTACATTCCATCTTTACTGAGAGCTTTGCTTGTCGGTATGACAGAATTGGAGAATTTTCCAGGGGTCTCCCCATTTAATTTTATGTCTACTAAAGCCTTCAAGGGCTTGTGTTAAAAACTAATAAAAAATAACTTTTGAGCCACTTAAAGTAAACAGGCTCAAATGTACGCGATAAAGACGTACTCGTACGAAGGTAATTAACATATTTTGACTAATTTGCATTGCTCACCAATCAATATTTTCTGCTGTAAGTAACCTCAAGTTGTGTGCAGTAGGAAGCCAGTCGTCATTCCTGGAAAGAAGCGAAAATTTTACATGTTGTCCAACCCAATCTTCTGTTCCTTTCATTGCCGTAATCGTTTAAGGTTCTACGTATGTATGTAGTACATTTACCCATTTTACATTACAAAAACGGATCCACATTGTTCGTGTTCATGGGAGAACTCGTAATCCGCAGACGTTGCAGCTTGTTGTCTTGGGCCCATTCATGTAGTACCCATACTCCGAGAATTTTCGCATTTCTAGATTGAGAAAGACAGCAACATTTGGTTCCATGGATTATCTGAATGTTACTTTTGCTGCATGTGCTTTCATGTATTTAGTTCTCCTTTTAATGGAAAAAGGAGAATTTCACGGATGTTCGTTGTGTCTAGTGTTTTCCACATCTGCACTCCTTGCAGTTTACTCATATGAATGAACAAATTGAATTCTTCCGCAAATATAATCTCAAACCAAATTAAAAAAAAAAAAAAATAGGCACAGTTGGTGCAAGGAAATTGTTGCTACCGTGTATTTCATTTAATGCAGATATGTATTATCAGTGTTGTGTACCTACAGATTCTTTATTTTAATTTCGCCGTCAGGTGGATAGAAATTTCATTATGGAAATGTCAAATAATAAATCTACATACATAAAAATTTGAGCTAGATATGGGCTTAGGCTGTGTTCGTATGCCTCACATGGTGCGTGACAATACATACAGAAACATTCCCATCCATAAAATGTTGAAAATTCACCCTAGATCAGGGAACAGAAAATACAATATTTCGAATAGGTCGGCTGATGGAGGTAACAGACATGTTATCTTCTGTGACTTGTTCAAATTTACCACGCATGAAACATGTTGGTTTTAGTTTTTAAAGCATTTCACTCAACTTAAGGAAAACGTTCCATCCTCAGACAAGGTAACTAAAACCAACACTTTTAAAAGTCATCAATGTCATAAACTAGAACCCTGGCTGATGGGCTAGACTATCAATGATTTTATTGTTTTCCAGCCCTACCCAACACTTATGTAGATGTGGGACTTCATGTGTTTTCCATACAACAGATGCTGTAGATCACATTAAAAATATTTAACACTACCTCCACCCATGTTACAATTGTAGGACAAAAAACCCCAATTCTTTCTATCAGACGATAGAATATACTTTCTTTCTGTCTCCCAATTTTTTAATGAGAAAGTGAGGGTTTCAAAAAGGTGTTGACTGTTTCAAACGTAAATGATTTATTTTGCAAATATTACGATTGTCCTCTTTCAAAACAGTTTAAGGAACGGGAAGTTCAAAACTTTAGATTAGACTTTCACAATTCGGCAATATCTTTTCGTTATCCAAAAAAATCTTGCTATTATTGGCCGTCTTTGGCAACGGCATGTAGTAAAAAACAACCAGCCTTTCGTGGCCTCAAGAAATCGGAGAAAACCACAATTTGAAGCACGCAACCTAAATCAGTTAGGTTAAAAATAGGTTCATTGAAACTCTTTGAATAACAATGTGTATTACGTGATTACACTTGGAGTTGCAGATTTACTGATCGTTCTTAAAATATTTCAGGGTGTTGTAAACAGTTATTGAAAAGAAAGTTCTATTTTCTGATAAAGTGCAGCTTACAATTTTTACCTACCAAAAAAATTATCTGTAAGTAGGTTTTCCTAACCTTTTGCCTTGCATACAGAATGTATTAGGTGCGCAACTAAGTTATTTTTTATGAAAATGCAACCTTATTGTAAAAAAATGATTACAAATGAAGCATTCAAAGTACTGCCCACCGTTATTTACAACTTTTTCCATCTTTCTGGCAGAGCTCGAAAATCGTTACGGTAAAAGTGTTTATCTTTTAGGGCTTTCCACGAATCAAGCAATTGTTGTCTTTATATGAGCGGAAGTACTGATCAGCCAGACCATGGGAAATGTGGCGGGTGGGCTAGGACTTCCCTAGTAGATATTAACATGTTTGCCAACATGAGGCCGATCGTTGTTACCCTGTAGAATCACTTTTTCGTGCCTCTGCTCGTATTGTGCTCGTTTTTCGTGCAGTATTCAGATCAATAGCATCACATGAAATCGATAACGTTCTCCAGTGATGATTTCATTGGGTATCAACAGTTCAAATACACATCATAACCTATGAATTATGAGTATTCGGCGGAGCCGACTATGTAGAAGCAGGACCGGAAAGTCCTCATGACTTCTTCTCTTTAAGTTGCTGTAATGAATTCATTTTTCATCACCAGTCACGATACGATGAAGAAAACCCTTTCTTTTTTGTCGCTGGAGCAGTTGTACACAGTTGAAAAAACGACATTCATCATCCCTTGGCTTCAAATCACTAGGAACCCTAGTTCCTTGTTTTTGAATCATTTTCAACTCATGCAACTGCTTGGAAATGGCTTGGCGGGCAACACTTATTGCTGAAACAAGCTCTTTTTGCATTTGGCATGGATCTTCATCGACTAGTGCCTCAAATTCAGTATCTTTAAAGGATGCTGGCCTTCCTTCACCGTCTTTGAAGCGATGGAATCGATCACGACACATTGTTTCACTAAGAGTAGCATCTGCGTAAACTTTTCGGAGCTCTTTTTGGAGCTCTTCAGCCACCGTTTTCTTTGAATGAAAAAAAAAATCAGCACTTCCGGCGAATGACGATTATTTGGCACAAAATCAGACGGATTCACACAACCAAAACAAAATCACTAATGTGTCAAAACGATTCGCATACCATATGTCTAAGCTGAGTTTATGACGTTTTGGATATGTCAAAATTGACCAGAATTTACTGCTGGAGCCAACTATCAACTGAGCTGACTCGAGCTGACATTTTAGGATAATTCTCTTTAAATTAAAAAAAAATTAATACAACTGAACTGACTAGGTAAATAAATTAGGTTTTTGGTGTTACTGCAACTAAGTCACGATCTATCTTCCAATGAAAATTCCTGCATAACACGCTTTTGAATGCACTATGTCGAAAGGTTTGTTCCTTTGTGGAGGCCACAACATATTTCTTTTAACACTTTACTTTCAAAAACTTATAAAATATTGGCATTTGTTTTCTTGATACAGCTTCAGAGTTGTATACCATAGTTCCACACTGGCTTTAGCATAATAGCAGCTTATTCTCGATATCCTCACTAATCGTTTTTTTAGTCATCAGTTGTCGTCTTTCTGTCCTGTGAACATTGGAGTTCCACAGGGATCATTTCTTGGTCCTCTTCTTTTTTTCATGTTCATTAACAATTTGCCGTCTGTATTGTCCCATTGTTATTTTCACATATATGTCGATGACTTTCAGTTGTATTATAGCTTTCCCTTAGGACTTGTCGAGGATGCCATTTTGAAGATTAATGATGACTTGTCTGCAATCGCCATTTGGCTTCACAAAATAAAGTGATTTTGAACCCCACCAAAACCAAGCCAATCCCCATATTTAAACAAGTACCCCATATCCCATGATATCCACCCTATTTTCGTGAATGGAACCCAAGTAGAAATAGTATCCAACGTGAGAAACCTAGGTAAGGTCTTCAGTAGCAATTTATCTTTGAGTGATCATATTAATAGCACTATATCCAAAATAAAGGGTGATTCAACGTAAGCCTTCATTTATGATTGAATATAAACACATAAATTTGAAAGTAAACTTAAATTTGTTTTTATCGTTTAAAAGAACTATTTATGGCATTTACTTTTCGAAAATTATATCATGTAAATATTGGCCACGACTACGCTGAGGTGATATATTTGGAAGGTCCAATTTTGGACGACTCGTTAGCGCATAGCGACTGGTATCTCGCGAATAACAAGAGTAATATTACCTTTCAAAGGGTCAATCGTAGCTTTCTTATGCCTTAAGATATGAAACTTTACATAGCATCAGAGAAAATAGTCCAAAGGTGTGATATCGCATCATCTAGGCGGCCAATTTACCGTAGCAAAACGTGAAATTAAGTGCTCACCAAAATGATTTCTCAACACGGCTATTGTTTCACGCGCTGTATGGCTCGTAGCGCCGTTTTGTTGAAACCAGAGCTTACTGAAAAAATGTGCTTGAATTTCAGGACGCATATAGTCCGTTAACGTGGCGCGATAACGGTTACCATCGGCGGTAATATTCTGATTTGCCTCATTTTTAAAGAAATATAGACCAATAATTCCACCAGATTTTCATTTTGTTCTTCCAGAGCTCATTCTCTCAAAATATGACTTAAATTCAAGTCGCCTGGCTTCAGTTCTTTCACTATTTGAATTTTGTACGCTTTCAGCCTGAGATCCTAACGTCGAATATGACAAGTTGTCGAATACGCCAAGCCGAGCTGCTGAGAACTACCACGAATCGAGTCGTCACGGTCTTCGCGTACACTCTCAGATACAGCTGCCCTAGTCTCTTCACTACGTGCTGGATGTAGTCTAACCGGTCGAGTGTCATCCACTTATTTAAACTGAGACTCAAATTTGCGAATGGTATTGTAAATACGAATGGATTTCAATAGGTCGATTATGCCCACCGTAAGTTCCTCGAATCTCACGAAAAACATTTCTCACATAACGCTGATTTCCGTAATACAGCTGAACAATTTGGAGACGCTGTTGTAATGTGAGTTTTTCTAATAATTTGCCAAACGATACTGAACAAAAGTTGCAAAGCATTTTAATAGAAGCCATGCATGATCTGTCAAAAAAACCTATTGAGAATCAAGCCTCACAATGAATCACCCCTTATATGCTTCTTTACGCGGCCTTTCAATTAGTTGCCTCTTTCTTCCGACTGCAATTAAAATGAAGTTAACTAGGACTCTCCTAGTGTCAATTTTAACTTATGGATGTGAACTGTTCTCAGATATGGATTCGATCTCATCCCGAAAGCTCAATGTGGCTACCGCACTCTACTTCTCATTGCGGCCTCTTAAACATACCTGTTAAGCTTCGCGAAGTCAATTTTTTCATTCGTGCCGTCAGATTATGGAACAATTTACCCATTGTTTTCAGGTCGAATATCGAACTCAAAAAACTGCCCTCAGCAATCTTTTATAATTTTTCTAATAATTGTTGAAATTTTTCCAAAAGATACATAGTTTCAATTCTTTCTATGTAACTCTAAATACTGATTCTGCTAAAATAAATTTAATTACATTTATGTACAAATACTCTTTTTTATATTTCAATTCTATTGTATTAGAACTTTCTTATTGTCCGTCTTTAAAATTCTTTATTCATTAAATTTAAGCAATCTATCCATATATTTAACCTGTACATAATCTATAAGAATCTTTTATATTCTCAAATGTACAGTGGTAACTTAATAAATATATGAAATAAAATAAATTCTCTTGGAACATTTTCTTGTCAGCTAAAATTTTTTGAATTCCGAGAACTCGTATCCATGTCTATCAAGAATAGTGTATTCTTGAGATACGTTGTTATTATTTTATATAGGCGTAAAGGCAAGATGTTTAGTAATTTGAATTTAATTTATTTCCGTTAAGAAATACCCCTGACCCCTGAGGATATATTTTTTTCTTCAAGATCTTTCTCAATTATGATGGTGATGATGATGATAATTGAATATTTGCTTCTAAACCCAAATTATTAAAAAAAGGGATAAGGGATAAGTAATATCCTCTCAAAAATCGTTGATATAATTGGAAAAAGTGAAATCGGTCTAGAAAGCTCCTTGTCACTCGATGGTTTCTCTAGTTTTGGTAGCATTATGACTACAGCAACTTTTCACAGACTAAAAACGTATTGTAATCCAACCGCCGCGCTTATAACATAGAGAATCTTAGTAACATTTTTGGAGGCAGTAATTGAATTACTTCCATGGTTACATGTAACGAGAGAGCAGATCGAAACTGGTTAAACAAACCTGGCCAAGAGGATTTTTCGATAGAGAATAAGCTAAATAAAAGACCAAAGTGGCTATTAATTATGAAGAACTTGTTGTAGCTGTTAAAAAAATCGCAAAACGACTGCTCTTTGCTTACAGTCAACAGTCAAAGTCTCAACTGAAATTGTAACCCACCGGATATTTAAAAAAATGTAATAATGTGTGTAGTACTCTACCTTTTAACACTAATAATTAATGTACTACGACGTTTGCTACTTGGGGATGCCGTTAGCTCAACGGTAGTGAGCCTCCTAAGCGAATTGTAAAGGCAGAACTTCACCCTAAAAAGAAAATGGTCAAAAGCGAAGAAACAATCACAGTACGAGTAGAGTCAAACTGTAGAATAAATGACATAATGCATAGAGAATTCTACTGAAACTCTCGCCCTGGTAAATAAGCAGTTACATACTAATGCAAAACCACATTTAGAGTTGTTAACGTGTTGAGATATAAAGTTTTGCCTCCTTCACCCCACTCACTAAACATTTCCCAATGTTTAGGCAATCAGCTTCAAAATGAGCAGTTTATAACCTCAGATGCCATGAAACAGAAAACTTTCAGGCCTGTTTGACTCAAAATAACGAACGATATTTTAAGCAGGCAAATCTTACAGCGTTGGAAGAAGGCAATGAATATAAATGGAGGCTATCATATTTTATGAAATAAAACAAACACTCTTGCTTATGGCGTTTATGTACCTGATTTGAAGTCAAAGTTAACCCTACATAAACTTCTTCATACTAAGGTATGTAATCTAGAGACAGGTTCCTGACAGGTTTATTAAGAGGTGTCAGTCCATAAACATCAGTGAAAGTGTCTTCAAAATCAAATAAACATGTGCTGTAAAGTTCCAGAGAGACCTTCAACAATAAGTTCAATGATCTTTTACTAGACGGTTTTTTACAGCGAAAATTATCTGAAGGGATATGCTTTTCATGCCGTCCTCATTGATGAATACGTACAAACACAAACGAGCAAGATGACTACCTTGAGGGGCAGCGAAATAACCTTTAATATAGTCTGATATGGTGGATCAAACGAGGGCAATGTATTGTCATTATTTATGATTCACGAACCATGAATATGTGCCAAATTATGTTAGGAGCTGTAAAGCCTTTTAGCCATTTCATAGTGCACATACGTAGTGTAAGATGCAATTTGGCTTTGTTAAAAAAATGTGTTTTGGCACTGGAAAATGTTGGAGTTGTATGTACACACTTCGAAGAGCCTTGGTTTGGACAGTATGTAGATAGGAAATACTAATATCTTTCCACGAAATTTGGTGGTAAAGAATATTCATTAAAAAGTTATTTATGGGAAGTAAAATATTATTATTTCTTAAAAGCAATCAAATGGTTTATTTTCCTGTGCATCTGTCCCTAGTCCATACCCCGCCACTCCAAAGTAGAGTCCGACATTCCACTACTATCCCTCCATAATTTCTACTTCAATGTTGTTAAAAATGTAACCCAGAACAATCAGAAAAGTCGGTGAAGTATGCACTTTATTGTTGTCATACAATTTAAAAATAGAAGTTTAAAGGTTTGCGAAAGTCATATAAGAAACTGGAAGCAATTTCAACGAGAAAATAAACGTCAATAACTATTCAGCAAATTAGCAAAGATTCTCAAAGTCCTCCTGCCCATAATTATTTACTTATTGGGCATGGAATTGTACCGGCCTACGAAGGATGAACCTATTTGGAAGGCGTACCTCGCAAGCTCGTACCTTATCATCTCTACCTGGGAATGTTGCTTCGACGATAGCTAGCTGCCAAAGAATTCGCAGTAAGGAAGAATCATATAAAAGCACCACATCTCCTATCTACAGAGAGGTCATTGGCAAGTGCTTTACATGATACTCTTTAATCCACCGCCTCTTAAAATTTAATAAAAGGCATTAGCGATTCAATAATTGTTTGCACAAAGTCTGCCCCTCCAGTGATCGTTGATCTACTTCGGATGAAATACAATTTGAATGTCCTTGAGTATCATTAAGAAAGTGGACCATATTGAGTGAAACGAGGACCGATGAGTCATCGCTTGAGTTAGTCCGTACATTTACTACGCTTTCAGCCTCGGTAAGCAGAGTAAAAAGTTGGTCTGAGATCAATGTGGCTCGACCAACTGCTGCTCTAAGTGACAATTTAACAACTCCTATTCGCTCCCAGAAACTTAGCCATCAAGGTGCCAGTTCGGCAATAAAATTCCATTTGATGCGATGACTACTCAAAAACCCTTAAAGATCCAATTAGCCTTCAAATCGAAAATATTTTTGGGTTCAAATGAAGCTGTTTCAAATGTTTCCGCATTATCGGAATAGATGTTACGTGGTGTAATACGCCTGGCTATTAATCGACGTAGTGCTAAGAGACAACTCTTAGTTGTCAAGTCCGACACCAGCTCCAAATGCACTACTCGAACCGCCGCAAAAGTAGGAAGCATGACATAAGCCTTTTTCCGTTGATTTACGTTGACTGATATATACACAGGTCCTGCAAGAACGACTTCTTTAACCTCAAATGGCCACGATGAGAAGATTCAGTCTCGAGGAAGAGGAACGAAGGGTTGAGATCCCGGTTTCACTCGCAGCACCTTACACACGATGCAATGACGTTTCATACTAGCTGCCGCCTCTTAATTACCATGAAGCCTTGAAAGAACTCTTGTGACCCCAATATGGAGCAGCTTCTCATGTATATGTATGACGATCAACTTAGTGATGTGCGATACCTTGGGCAGTATCACCGGGTGCGCTTTATCCATCTCAGAGGTGATTAACTGCATGCGACCTCAACCCTCAATAATCCAACGACATCAGGAAAGAAAAGGATTTAGAGTTAGTAAATCGGAGTTCACCCTATCTTACTTTTTCCTTATTCTAATAATGCAATTTTCTTCGAGAAATGCAACCGTTGAATGTTGTTGAACCAATAGTTTTCAGCTTCATTTAGCCCATCAGCTGATAAAAAACTTTTAAATCGCCTTTTGGTTTTAAAACAGCAAACCGCGCACAAAATAGACGTCTCCAGGAGCTGAAAGTTTCGCAATGCCTATCAATGGTTCAGCCGGGGTAGAATTCACTGAAATTAATACCTCATTTGCATACTAAACATGTTGTGACCTTGCTCTCATCTGATTTTGGTCACTCTGCTGTGTTCGCCCCCAGCCACATTGGCCCATTCATCCACAGTTCTGAAGTTAAAAGTAATGTTGCACTAATTCCTTTTATTAATAAGTCCGCTGGATTACCTGAGGCCGAACAGTGTCTCTAACTCAAAATGTCCCATTACGATCTTATTTCCCTGACTCGGTTTTCTATGCAGGGTTTCCAACGTTAATCTGATCCAAAGATCCAGAGCCATGTTATCTTTGATTCAGTCTATAAACACAGGGTGACTGACTCGAACTGCAACTTTTTAAAATGTTATAATTTTTTTTATTTTTTGATAAATTTTATTGTACCAAAGCAAAAAATGTTGGAAAATACATTAATTTTCAAATTGTATCAGTAGTTTTTAATATGGTACCACCCTTGGCGCGAATAACGGCCTTGAGACGGCCGAAGAAAGCATCGCACGCTGCACGCAAGTGGCTCTGCGGTATTTTGACTTATTCCCGGCGAAGTGCTTGTTTGAGGTGGTCTAAACTTTGGTATTTTTTAGTGCCAATCTTCGCCTTCAAATTACCCCAGACAGAGAAATCCAACGGATTTGCATCCGGAGAATTTGCAATCCATTGTGTCAAAGAAATGAAGTGTGGAACATTGGTTTTTAACCAATTTTGGTTGACGCGCGCTTTGTGAGACTGTGCTGAGTCTTGTTGAAATGTCCACGGTCTCCAATCGAAATGATTGTTTGCCCAAGGCTTCAATACTGCCTCTAAGACAGTTTCACAGTATTAATTTTGACGCCACGGTCAAAAAATACGAGCGGAGAGCGACCATCGGCTGTGATGGCTCAAACCATCACCATCGGTGGTGCCTGCTTTCTGGTGGCCGTTCGAAGGTGTAAATTTTCGAAGGACCTCTCTGGCAAGTAAACTCGGTCATTTTGTTTGATGATATATTGCTCGATAACAAATGGCGACTCATTTGGAAAAAACCAAATTCGGCAACTCACCACTTTCGTGCAAGCGTAGCAACTCCTTCGTTCTTTAGACTCTAACTTTTTTCTGTTGCGGTGTAAGATCGTGTGCTTGTTTGAGTCCCGCTCATTTTTCAGTATGACTTGCATCCGGATATGTTAAGCTCACGAGCCATTTTTCTTCCACTTCGACGCGGATTTCGCTCAATTCGAGCCTTCACTTTCCGAACCATTTCTGGCGATGCTGCTGTTTTCTTACGACCACCTGCATGGCGTTTTGCAACGCTACCAGTATCACGGCAACGAGCTATGGTTCGAGACACAAAGGATTTATTCACGTTGGGGTGCTTGAGTGTTCTAACGATAGCTACTTGTAGTTTTCCAGCCAAATATAAAGCAATCACACTATCACGTTTGAATTCCATCGCGTATAACTGAGATGCAAATCGTTTAAAAGACTTGTAAATAGTAAAATAATCTGTCATGTGTCAAAGCTCACAGTAATGAACGGTTTGGAAATTATTGCAGTCTAAAGTTGGTTGCGGTTCGAGTCAGTCAGGGTGTATGCTTCATTAAACTGAACACTTAGATTAATCTGCAAATAATTAAGTAGACGGGCTGTCAATTCTAATTTGGGAATGGTTTATTCGTTCTGATATTGCTTGCTGATTGGTGCATATAAAACGTATAACAATATTTCCATCCTTGTCACAGGTTCTCGCGTAAACAACGGCTCTAAAGGCATGCTTAGTGGCATTCGCAAATATCTGAATTTGAACTGAACTCGCACCGGCAAACGCATCGCGGGTGGTCCAGGCTTTCATTAATATTAGTAGGCAATTTCTCACCCGATTTCAACTTTGTTCGCCTAATATTTTGGAAAAGGGTCTTTAGACGCACCACCCAAGAACTTCTCGTTTTGTTTTTGTTATATTTTCTAATTTCATCAGACTTACTACCGTCTCTAAAAAGTATCCAACGGAGACTTAGTGCCTTCTGCATTTCGGTTCTCTTATGGAGCACGACTGGACTATTAGAATACCATTTGCTAAGAGTCATAGTAGGAAAATAGCATACTTAACGACACTTATTGCCATTAATTCGTCGTCCGTACTAAGAACAAGATCATCCATATGCAACTACATACTCTTTCGTAGTAGGCCACTCGTGTGTTCACATCGATTCATAGCTTATTCGATTACTTTCAGAACTGTTATCCCAAGTAAGGAAGGATTACATGTGACACCAAATGCTATGAAATAGGTTTTCACAGGAGGCAGATCGCACACATTAATTAACCGATTCCCGAACTCAAATAGTCTGTAACTGTTTCGTTCAGTTTTATGCAACAAAATCTGCAATTTTGAAAAGGTGATGATGATGGCTCGGTGCATGGTTTGATGATTCAACCCCACGATGCGCAACTTTGTTGTTTCTTTTTCTTTCCCATAGAATGGCCGATGCGGCACGCTCCTGGTCGCCAATTGTTTCTGGAGCAGATTCAGCAAGACCGTTTAAAAGGATTTCATTAATTGCCCCGTTATACAATCCTTCCGTTCGACCATAGTCTTCTGACAAGCGATTTCAATCGGTGCATAGCCTCTAAGAAATTGTTGTGCAGAAAGCTACTCGTCGTTTCCTAAGGCAGCAATGCTTCTTAGTGATCACCAAATACATTGGATTGGGAAGGATTCCAAGCGTCCCAAGTTACCAATATAAACATTTAATGCTGTAAAATTATTTTAAGTTGCACTTGTTGCACTTGTTCCATTTAAAACTGAAAACTCTTGAATCGTCCATACTAAAAGTGTGTCTTTCGCAGTCAATTTTTCCGTGATTTGTTTAATCGGCGCCGATGAATACGCTGATGCTTTTTTCTGGCTCTTACCCAAGAACGCGGGCATCAGCTAAACACAGTCCCTTTACAAAGGCTATAATATCATCGTTTGGCACTGAAAGCACATCAATACAAATATCAGGCACTTCAATTGCATCTACGTCCACTGTTCGATTACTGTCATATATTGGCTACGCAGAGTTAGACGAACCTTATTGCACAATTTATTCAGTTTCGGCTTCCGAAAGGAATTACATTTAAATTGTCCGATCCAATATAATGTAAGTCAACGAGCTACAACTGATTTTACAAATTTCATTTGACTGCCACCATCCATAACAATCAGGACGAATAATTCACCAATAGAAATATTATTGAAAATGAAGGCACAGCAGTCTGTAAATAAACATTGCAGACTCGTCGAGTGGTAATCGTGTGTGGTATACAAATTTAAGGTTCGCTGCAGTGGAAAACTTTGTGATTGTTTTGATGAAATTGATTCAGGTGTTATAGTTGTTGCTTTTGAATTCGAATAATCTTTTATTTTTAAGAAATGCTGGTCATGTGGAGACCATTACATGTCTTGCAAACAATGTTTTTATTTGTGCATGCCTTTGAATTATGCCCCCAACATCTGCCATCACTCCGTAACAACTGCCTCTTCAGGTAAATTTCAGGTGAACTTAAAGTTCGATTGCAGTCCCTCGTTCCGTGATTTTTGGTTTTGCAGAAGAAACAGCAATTTTCGCTATTTCCAGTTGCTAACAATCCGATTGCAGTTTTAATAGCACCTGGTGCTGTGTTTTACTGAAAGTGAACCAATGATGAACTATTTTTGGTTTCATTCGACTGCTCTAGCGCCTCAACCTCCCGCTTCAGATATTTCAATAAAGGCTCTACTTGTTATCGCCTATTGATTTCGCGGGTGATAATTCCGAGGAAGATGAAATACGAGTACTTACTTCATCGTCGTCTATGTTCTGCATGTTTGCTGCTTTAAGATTTTCGGTTGAATTATAGTAAAAACGAGGAAAATCATCTAAATTCGTTTGAAAGGCAACGTAGATAAACGCCCTTTAGCATAACGAAACAATGGGACGAAGGAACACCCAACGATGTCAACTAGAAAGTAGACGTCAATACGGAGGTGTATAGTTACCTCAATGCTATAGGATTTATATTGCAACTTACCGATTGTGTCGACGACAGACATTGCATAGTATGATCTATTATTTTCTCGTGATTCCCATACTCTTCTTTCAGCACTGTAATAACCAAATGATAATTAGCCTCTGTTGATTCGATTCCTGCTAAAGTTTCAGAAGCCCTTGCCACTAGGACGAAATCCAAATAATTAAATTTATCATTAATGAAGCGTTTTCGTTTTTTTTTTTTTTTTCAAAACTTTCCTAAGTTTAGTTTTTAGGAAAATGGGACAGAGAGAGAAAGAAAGATTTTTGTATTCAATGGTTATTTCAGTCCATGAATGATATCCAATATTTAATGCGAATACTAAATTATTGGCGTTAATTGACTTAATGTTGTATTAGGGCAACCATTCATCTCACGAGATTTTAGTTGTCTGAAAAAAAAATTCTTTCGTACACATCTTGTATTAAGCCCCGGACCGTCCGGTTGAAAAGTCAAGTCACTATCACCTAGATTGGCAGATTAGAGTTTGATAATGTTCCCAGAAGGAAACCCAATCTTTTAAATTACCGGAAATATTTTTTCGCATTTGATTTAGTTAATTTGATCGGTTGAGAAGATAGATTGCGTGGTGTTTCTATTGTTTCATCTGCACGTGAGTAATTACTTAATGACCTAGTCATTCTCAAACTTTGACGGACTTTGGATAGCCGACTTTTGATCCACGCAATTATTGAGACTGCCTTTGCACTGCATTCAGCGACTGCATGTGATTCCGTGAGAAGATTGTTTGGTTTAATCGATTGAAGTACGTCAGTATTTAAAAGGCGAGCCAACAGCAAGTGTGGAAGCTCTTATGATATTAAGCACGCATTTATTACGAAATTAAAGCAGAATTTTATTGATTAGTAAAGCTCGATCTATGACAATTATTAATACGATACAAAGTTGTTAATATGACTACTACGGCTTCTATTGCAAGCGAAAATTCGAAGCTCAAAATTATCAATTAATTTTTGAAGAATAAATAGGTCAATGGCTACAATTTCAGTTCGGATGTTATGTTTGAGATCCGATATTGTTGGCCGAAAAATTCACGAATCTTACGAAATGTTACTTTTACAGATTGCCCATGTTAGTAATAAGATTGAATAACTAAAATGCGTTGTTGCGTAGTCATTGACTCCACAACTAATACTGCCAAAAATTGTATGACAATTCAACCACATTGAATTCAGCAGATGACAGTAATTGACACCAAATGTATAATGTAATGTGTAATGTATACAGAGTTCAATTAATAGTGTTAGATGTAATAGGTGGGGTGAAAAGTAACCTCCCTGGGAATGAAAAAAAAAAATATTTTTTTTAAATTTTCTTTTATTTTATTCAATATAGTCCATTTTTAGTTTGATACACTTATTCTAGCGATTTTCCAACTTCTTGATCCCTTCCGAAAAGTAATTTTCCGGAAGGTCTGCAAAATACTCAGCTCGCGTGTGCTGAATTTTTTATTGATGAACCATCTTTTGAGGTTTGGGAAGAGATAATCCAGGGGAGCTAAATCGGGTGAATACGGTGGATGCGACAGTAATTGGAGTCGTAAGTCATTGATTTTAGCCATGGTTGCGATCCTTTTGTGCGCCGGTACATTGTCTTACAAAAACAAAATTTTTTTTTCGCTTCATGTAATGCCGTTTTGCAGCGATTTCGACCTTCTATCTCTCAAATAATGCACAGTAATACTCGCTATAGATGGTTTTTCCTCTTTCAAGGTAGTCCACGAAGAGTATGCCATGACAATCCCAGAAAACCGACGCCATAACCTTTCCGACCCATCGAGCCTAGCTCGGCCGGTCCATTGCCGAGCACTAATTCTGTTCTCTGGTGTTCAGCAGTTACCAATCGACGCCAAAAGTCCGCCCGATTCCGCATCAGCAAGTCCAAACACTCTTTCGAAGTGCTCTCGCGTTCGTGTTTTTGGTCAGGATTGAGTATGCTCGGCACCCAGCGGCAGGATAACTTTTTCATATGCCCAAAATATTGCGTGTGCACTCAGTACTAGTCTTTGTGGTATCTGCTAGCTCACGCACCTTCACTTTCCGGTCAGCCAACACCATTTCATGTATTTTTTTTTTTTTTTTTTTTTGACATTGTCCTCTGTAACCGCATCGGAGGGCCTGCCGCTGCGGACTTGATCGGTAGTAAAGTTGTTGGCATGTACTATATGTTTCCATCGGTTCTTCTTTTCCTCTAGCCAGGTTTTAATACTTCCTTTTAGTGTGTTAATTGATAGCCCACAGAATGGTAACGGCATCATGAACTGCGATGCGAATCCTTTTCTGGCAAGTTTTTCTGAAATTTTATTGTCTTCATATCTGCTAGGTCTATAACTTAATTGTGGTTTGCTAAGAGATGGCGTAACTTGTATTATTCCATTGGAACATGCGTTGGAAAGCTACTGTTATTGTACGTCATTTCGGTATATGTCATTCATTTGAAGCGTAAACAACAATAATTTTTTTTCACTCAAATATGTCGAACTTTGTGCTTGAAAAAGTGTTTTTGCGGGGAATTCTTCTTCATTACTTTAATATGAAGAAAACTGCTGCCGAAAGTCATCGTATTTTGGTGGAAGCTTATGGTGAACATGCGCTAGCTGAGCGAACGTGCCAAAATTGGTTTGCACGATTTCAAAGTGGTGATTTTGGCTTGGAAGACGATGAACGTCCTGGGCAACCAAAAAAATTTGAAAATGAATAACTAAAGAAGAAGATTGTTGACAAAGACAAGAAGAGCTCGCAGAATCTTTGGGTGTCACTCAAGCAGCAATTTAAGAACGCTTAAAAGCAGCTGGATATATTCAAAAGCAAGGAAATTGGATTCCACATGAACTCAAGCCGAGAGACGTCGAAAGCCGGTTTTGCATGTCCAAAATGCTGCTGGAACGCCACAAAAGGAAGTCATTTTTGCATCAGATTGTTACTGGTGATGAAAAATGGGTCCATTATGGCAACCCCAAGCGCAAAAAATCATATGTGAAACCCGGCCAACCAGCCAAACCAACGGCAAAGCCGAATATCCATGGCGCGAAGGTAATGCTCTGTATTTGGTGGGATCAGATGGGTGTACTTTACTATGAGCTGCTAAAACTCGGTGAAACCATCAATGGACAACGCTACCGAACACAATTAATCCGTTTGAAGAGAGCAGTACCCGAAAAACGCCCTGAATATGCGACCAGACACGATGCAATAATTTTCCATCATGACAATGCTCGGCCCCACGTTGTTATTCCGGTTAAGAACTATTTGGAAAACAGTGGATGGGGAGTTTTACCCCTTCTGATTACCATTTGTTCCGGTCGATGCAGAACGCCCTAACTGAAATACGGCTCACATCAGAGCAGAATATCAAAAATTGGCTTGATTCATTCTTGGCTGCTAAGCCGGCGCAGTTCTTTTGGGATGGGATCCACAAATTACCAGAAAGATGGGAAAAAGTCATATCTTCAGATGGGCAATACTTTGAATAATACTATTGTACATGTTTTTCTTAAATAAACGTTCAAATTTTGAAAAAAAACCGCACGAATTAAATTACATACCTAATATATCTTAGCATCCAAATCAGATAGACTTTATTTGTGGTTGCTAGTAGTTGTAGGATTTGAGGGCAGTCCCAAATCAGTTTTGATTTTATTCCAAAGGAGTTAATAGCAAGAATTTACATTTCGGAACGTTAAATTTAAGTTGTCTTGCAAAATATTATTTCAAGTCTGATATTCAAAAAATAATAATAATGCTGGTGTGTCCCGTGCTCCGTTTTGCTTCGAACTATATTTTTAATTTTCATTGATGATCTCTTGTCTACTACTTCTAATCCAATACATTTCATTGCTGACGACAGTACTCTCTGCTTTTCACATTCATTCCTGGAATCATGTTTTTGCTCTTCGGCTGCAGAATGAAAACAGCAACGTATTTTTAGCCCATTATATTCCAATTGGGGAACTATCAACCGAGTAGAAATTAATGCTTCCAAGACATAATGCTGTCTGCTGTCGTTAAAGTAAATTTTAAATACCCTCAAATTATCCATCGCTTAAATCGAAAAACGTTCCATTTTCGGTATACAATATGTGTCAGTGACAACCTACGTTAGAATGACAGCACATTCGATATCGCCAAAAATGTTGCAAAATGTTTAGGATTCCTCAAGCGATGTAAGAAATATTTCACCTCTCTGTTTTGGCCTTAACAATGTACAATTCATTCATCCGTCTAAAGGCTAGGTTCTTCTTAAACATATCTGCACCTGGTAAATGGCATTCACAGTCGTGCAATTAAACTCGTAGGTGATACTCATTTCAGTTATTCAATTGACACACTTGAACACCGACTTTATGCCTCCTGCCTCATTAAAAAAGAGGTGTGTTCAAAAATTAAGGTGAATTTAAAGGGCAATGTACATTTTTTTTTTCTGTGTTGGTACACATTTCCCGAACATATGTTCAAAGTTTCAAGTGTATAGCATACTGAGTTTGTTTTTAACAAGTAGAAAGGTTAGACGTGTTGGTGTGCTCGAGATTTTCAATTATTATAAAAAATACAGCATCAAATTTGCATCCAATTTTGTGGAATAAATAGAATGTGAGTCTGCCCTAAGTAAAAAAATGCTTACAAGTGATGCAAGCTCCTCCAAGATGGTCGGAGCCTCGCTCTGGAGGCTCCTGCACAAAAACAAAGGTGAAATTTTGAAGAAAACTGTTTTGGAAAATTTTCGAATTACCATAGAAGAAGTTACTGACAATGGTGGCATATCGGTGAGCTATTGTTATGCTATTTTTTCGGACATTTTGTGCATGAGACGTGTCTCAGCGAAGTTTGTTCCGAAACTTCTTAATTTTGATCAGAAGAACCGTCGCATGAACATCGCGCACGAGTTTTTGAATCACGTCAATGATGATTCTGACTTGCCCAAAAGGTTTAAGCTGGTGACGAATCATGGGTATATGATTACGACGTTCGAAACCAAAGCCCAATCTTCTCAATGGAAGCACTTAGGAGAGCCAAAACCGAAAATAGCACGCCAAGTTCGGTCAAATGTTAAAGTTTTGCTTACCGTGGCGTAGTGCATTAGGAGTTTTTACCTCAAGGTCGTACAGTCAATAAGGAGTATTACCTTATTGTTACTGGGTTATTAATAAAAACCTAAATCTTCAAAAAACTCCATAGAAAGAAATTTAAAGGTGTGAAATAGTATGACATTAGAGGAAAATCAACTATTACTCTCACCAAAATAATGCAATCATCCAATTTCGTACGCAAAAAATTAATTGATTGATTGCTTATGTGAAACTAGAGATCGTCCAGACTCAATACATCCAATTTTAATAAAAACAATAGCTGGTCAACATGTTGCGGTAACGTTCTTCATTCACTGTTAATGTTTCTCAAGTCTCATCATCGAAAAAATACGAGCTAATGACGCCGCACCATACAGTGACTTTCTTTTGGATGCTTTGGTTTTACGTGAAACTCGTATGAGTTTTTCTATCCCCAGAAATGACAATCAACTACAATACATTGCATTCAGAAAATGACAGTAATTGACAGCCAACATTTACATCATCTGTTGGCTCACCCTCAAGCAACACCTCAAGCTCCTCCTCGATATTATCTAAGCTATCAAGATTATTGGTAGTTGCAGACTCATCAGACCATAAATATTCGTTGATGCTTTTAACAAGATTTGTTTATTAACCTCAGTAGAAGGAACGACTTGCTAGGTTCATTATCTCTAAACTAAATTCGAAGAACCGGTGGTGCCATAGAGGTGGAGAATGCGCATATAGGAAGTTCTAGTATCTTTCCACGAAAATATCTGGTGGAGAATCTTTATTAAAGGGTGCTTTATGGGATATGAGTCATTATTTTTTCCAAAAAGGCAATCAAATGGTTTCTTTTCCTCTGCATTTGTCTTAAGTCCATACCACACAACTCCTAAGTAGAGTCCGAACTTCATCTACTATCCCTCGGTAATTTCTACTTTGATGTTGTTGAAAATGTTAACCAGAATAGTCAACAAAGTCAATTAAGTTTGCGAAATGAAAGATAATCACTTTAAGGTAATTAATCAGTTGCCATACAATTTAAAAATAGAAGTTTAGAGGTTAACGAATAAGAAACCAGATTCAATTCCATAGAGAAAATTCAGCAACCTAACGAATATTTAATACAATTATACCTACTCGTAGAGCACATCGTAAAATCGGAGTCCGTGCACTTCACGAAAGACACCTTTTACCTTGATTACGTTTCCAATACACTTAGTCTTCATACTTTGCCTACCATGGCCCTATATATACAAATTTAAATATATGTACTCCTACATAGAACGATTTAATTAATTTAATAAATTGATTACGGCAGACCTACGTAATCTATAATCCTTTAGGTGGAATTTGATGTAATTTTTTTTTTTGTTTGTTTGTTTGAGAATTGTGAACATCAGCACCACTAGCATGTTTAACAAGTAAACATAGTGGAAATGAGGTTCTCGGGCAGGGTTATCAACCGATTCGGTGAAAAAAGGGATTCACCGTATAATTTGAGCAATGTGATTCACTGGCCTTGACGTGACATTACTAATTAACTGCATATGAGGCCAGGCCTGCCCCATTTTTGACAAAAGGAAATTTTGTCCTTTTTCGTCCTTCGAAAAATAATAGCAAAGGGAATTGTTAAACTGTCATGTCTAAATTTTTCTATTACGATGGCAAGTTAGGATATTTTTTTATTTTGTTAATTATGTGACAACTACGAATAATTTTTAAAATTGGCCTATACTGGAGTGACTAGCCACATAAAATGACTTCGTTTATAAATAAAATAAATACAAAGAATAACTACTGAGGTACTGATAATTCTCAGTTGATGTACTAATTTTTGCAGATTGACAGTATACTAACTATTTAGTCATATTTCTTTGAGCATACTAGACGCTTTTGAACAATTACATAAATAAAATTCTTTCGTAACTTCAAGAGGTCATTGCGGCTTTATGTGTTCATTAGTAATTATGCCAAATATGTAGAAACTAGTAATCAGAATGGCATTAAAAAAAAAATAGGCTTTGGTGCTTATATTTAAATATTAGTCATATCTACTTATCACTTAAACTGACAGGTAGTATGTATGCATATGTTCTTTGTTAAGTCAGTTATCGTCAAAGCTGCAATGAAGATTTATATCGAACTTTATTCTTCATTCATTCAAATAAACTATGCCATTCAAACTTAAAGAGAATACTGCGAACTAATTTCCATAAAGCAAATGTCTGACAGTAAGTTCTTGTATCTTAATCAATTAGTTCTGAATGAAAGTACTCACATGGTTGATATGTTGTTGGACTTAGCAGTATGAAAATGATGAATTGAGAATTTGCATGTCGCAAAAGTGGCTTTTTCCAATTTACGGCACATACATACAAGCAAAGTTGGCCCTTTGTTCTGGTGACAACATACGAGTACGTAAGTGTAAAGTTTTCAATGTTTTCATGGCAAAATTATCTGGATTTGAAATAAAATACTACAATCTTGAAAATGTAGGTATTTAAGGAAAATTGCTCTTTTTGCACTATACAAATTATTGTTATAAGAATTATTATTTTGTCAATCGATTTCCTAATATTAAAAAAAAAGTACAATATATTTCCTACCTTATGAAATATTTTCAATCTATTATTTCATTCTAGGATATGGGAATAATTGTTTTATAATATTTTCGGAATTCTTGAGTTGATGTTCTCTCACGACTTTTTAATCAAATTCTTTAGAAGATTTTCTCTTAAACTCAGAAAGCTACCTAAGCAATGTCTACTGTGTCATTCATGTTAAGAATTTTGATATAAAGATGAAAATGCACTTCAATAAGGACAACCTATCTACTTGAACAAGAGGCATTTATTTTCAATAATAGTAAAATCAGTTGCTGTAACAGATACGTGCAGTTGAAATATCTCCTTTGTATGATTTCATGAGATAAAAATTACAATATTTGATTACATGTACAACGGATACAAAAATATAAAGTACATGTCCGTACAAACTTCCTATGCATGAAAGTATAAATGTAATTTAAAATGTAGACAAGATGAACTGCATCCTTCATTTGGATGAGTGCTTTCACACACATATTCGTACCTTGGTTTTTCTAAAAATTGAGTCCTCATCTATTTTACAGTAGGTTGCTTCCTTAAAAATGTACATTTTATAAAAATCCCGATGTGAGTGTGCTTTTATAATTTTTTATTCGGAACAGTATGGGGAAGAGTGACCTATATCTACATTATGAAAATATTATTCAAATGTTTCGGATAACCCCGGTATATATGGTATGTACGACATGTGTTTTATGTCGATTCGGATACTTTTACAAACTTGTATTTTAGAAATATTATATAAACAGGATGTACATCAAACTCAAGTTTCAATGTTTCTGTGCTATGAAAAACAATTATGGGAAACTTCATATTCAAATAGATTGTTTTAAAATGAAAATTAATAACATACATATTTGATGGAAGTTTTGTTTGAAAAACTTTAAACATTTAAGGTATTGTTTTTCTATTTTATTTGTTGAAAATTATTGTAACACCCAAGAGATTACAAATTAAGTTTTTTTGGAAAATGAAACAGAATTAAAAAGGTCCATTTGCATCCAAAATTTAAATTTTTATTGTTTTTGGACTTGTTTTTGTATTCTAGGCACCCACCTTTTCTTACGTGATTTTCGTTGCCTGAAAAAAAGGAATGTCTTTCGGGCACGGTTGTAGCAGAACCATTTGAGTCATTTGCCTCCGATACTGTTTAACATTTACACAAGTGATCATAGCGTACGCAGACAATTTAGTGGCGTACAGGTCAGGTCCAAAAATCGAAGTCATTAACTCCCTTTTACAACGTGACTTCGATCATATTAAGGCGTATTGCGACGATTGGAAATTGAAAATCAATTTTCAAAAGTCGCAAACAATATTGTTTAGAACATACCAGATATAACTGGCGAAATTTGGCCATCATTGGACAGCACGGACTGCCATTAGCGATGAGAAGCGTAGTGAAATACCTTGGTATCTGGCTCGACAAGTATTTGTATTTTGACAAACATATAGATGCTGGGGCCAAGAAGGCTTAAGCCCTGACAAGAAGGCTATTTCGCAGCAGTCAACTTGTCTCCAGGGTGAAGGTCATATGCTACGTGGCCCTAATCAGGCCAGTCATCGCGTATGGTTGTCCCGTGGGGTTCAATGTAGCGCCGTATCAGATGGAAAGGATTCGGGTGTTTGAAAGGCAGTGTCTTAGGACCTGTCTCGGCTTGTACAGAACACCAGAATCTGAGCACAAAAAAATATTGTCTCAACAATATTTTACGAGCTAATCTGAATAGGATTGACAATTTTCTGATTAAGGTGATCCGAAGACACTTTGCACGAACAATAACCAACGATAATAGCCTGATCTTTGGGGCTTATTACCCTTTTGAAATGTACCACGGGAGCACGCTCATCTACGACGGGTATGTCGCCAATGCTCACGAGCTCCTCCGTTTTAGTCCCACGATTGCGGACAGGGATCGGACCAATGCCGAGAAACAGTACACCGAATTCTGGTGGCTTCTAGAAAAGGAGAGGGTGGGCTCGCTTTCCTAGGTCGGTACGTTACTTAGGTAACACACACCTCTTAGTTGTAAGTTAGAATAAGGATAGTTAGAGGGAGTTCGTGGAGAGACCGCGTTCATCAACATAAGGCGGCGCCGTTGAGAAGTAACCGATGCTTTATGGCATTGGTTAAATCTCGGGGATGCTTGTGCACGATGTTGAGGACTGCCAGGCGCCTGAAATCGCAATTGGTATGGTGACCACTCGGTGCGCTAGACTACGAGTGCTCACCACCCCGATTATAGTTAAGGTAGGTTAAGTAGCTCAGATAGGTTAAGTAGAATAGGGACATAGTTTTAAGTTTTATAAACAATTTTAAAGATACGGTTTTTTGAGTTTTTCGAAAACCGTTTCTTAGAAATTTCATATATTGTAATACTTATGGACAAGATTAATTGTAAGATAGTTTTTAAGGCCGAAAGGTAAAGTTTGAATGAGATGGTAAAGTTTAGAGCTCTCGGTAAGAGCCAGTAAGCTAGAACAAGTAACTATCGTTGTTAAATTAGATTTAAACATTTTTGTCTAAAATGTAAGTAATAATAAAAGCATCATTAAAAATGATTTTTTTTAGGCTGCTTAAAAAAACTAGAATCATGTTAAACGTTTAAGTTTTATTTTAAAAATGATAACAGTAAGAAACTTAACCGATCCTTGATATACTCCTCTAAAGTGAATGCTTTTATTTATAAACTAACCAGATCGAACCCTATGGAATATGCGAAAGGTTAAGCTTTTATTTTTGTCTGGAGCCTGAAGGTTGGGGACCCTAACTCCACTTCAATGTAGTCGATGAGTATTTGTCTAAGAATAAATGATGTCATTTCATGTGCTTTTGTAGAAAATTAAGCTGTTCAAAATAAGTTTAAATGTTTTGCCTCTTAGATTAACGTTTTATAAGTCTTTTCATCTATCTAAGAATCTTTACCCAATATTTTGCCAAACTCAAGAAATATCCACATTGTTTGGATAGTTTTGCTTTAGTCTGCGCCAAAATTTAAATTCTTAAGTCAAGGTGAACTTGAGACGAACTTGCACTCTCACACCTGCCGGATGAATTATTTCAGCTGATTGTTAACAATTATAATTATTCATGCTAAGACTTGCAGTTTTGAAATCAGATTTAATGATAAATCTTAGGGAATTACAGTGACTTGATGAAAAGAGACCACGGCATTGCAAACGGGGTTTTCTCTAGCTTCTGAGGTCTCAACCTTCCTTTGGGTAACTTGATCATTGCAATAATGGATGATTTTTTAAGAGTTTGGTATTTAATTGTCAAAAAAAAAACAGGAAAACTGAAAAAGTGTATATAATTATTATTTGAGTTGATAAATCAATGCTTGTCATTTGCTTTTTAAAGATTATTTCATGTACTATAAATGTTGCCCACTACAACGGTTTAAGTAGTCCATACGGAGCGTCCAATTTTGAATAACGAGGTGCGCAACTTAGTTCTCTAAGTCAATAGATGGCTCCTGCAATAAGTGCAAGTTGATTTTGACATGTCCAAAACGTCATGAATCAAGCTTAGACATATGGTAAGCAAACCGTTTTGACACATTCGGGATTTTGTTTTACGAGTGTGCTTTTGATTGTGTGAAAATGTCTGATTTTGTGCGGGAAAGGCTGTTTACAGAGATACTGCTCTAAGTGAAACAACCCACAGTTATTGGTTCCGTCGCTCCAAAGACGATAATTTCAATGTTGATGACCGTCCGCGTGAAGGAAGGCCAAAATCTTTCAAAGACGCTGAACTGGAGGCATTTCTCGATGAGGATTCATGCCAAACGCAGGAAAAGTTTGCTTCGGAATAAGGAGTTACCCCCTCCCTCCCCCCATAAACCATTTTGAAGCGATTGCATGCGAATGATTCGAAAACAAAGAACTTGAGTTTTGATTTGAATCAAAAGGACCTTGAGCGTTGTTTTTTTGCCTGTGAACAACTGCTCTAGAGGCAAAATAGGAAAGGTTTTATTCGTGGCCACGTGACGGGTGCCGAAAAATGGATTCATTACGGTAACTCAAAGAGAAGAATCTCATGGGAACTGCCCGGTACTGCTTTTACATAGTCGGCTCGGCCGAATATTTACGCTTCGAAGGTTATGCTGTGTATTTGGTGAGACTAGGTCGTTGTTATTTATAATGAATTGTTGAAACCCAACAAAACCATCACTTGGGAAAGGTATCGAATTAAATTGATGCAATTGAGCCGAGCACTGCGCGAAAAACTGCCACAATACGAGCAGAGACATGAAAAAGTGATTCTACAGTGCAGGGGCATAAGTCCTGGGGACAGAAGTTCCAACTTTTACTTTTGGGACTATGTTTCACCTAATATATGTTATATATATATATATATATTTTTTTTTTATAGATTTAGACAGTTTTCCCAGGAGAGTGGAAACCCACAACGTTTTGCTAAATTTTTGCCGTGACATTGTTCTAAACCACATTATGCGTCATTAGGCCGAATACTAACATTTGCCATTATGTTGCTTACGTACAGCATCAAACAGCCAATTTGTCACTTTGGGTGTTGAAATTTTTATTACTATCAAACAATGCATATACCTTACCTCGCACTTACTCCAAAACCAACAGTAAGCGCAAGTAGGGCGATTACTCGTACAGGTGGGCGGCATGCCTCCTATAAATATTGCATTGTTTATTATGAACCAAATTTGGCATGTAGCGCCGGCTTGCTGGAGCCACATATCGATCAGTTTCAGCTCGTGCATTTTGGGCAAAAAAAAAGGAAATCATTGAACGATAGCGGGCGCCATTGATGTTAATATTGTAATATGAGATCATCTTTAGAAAAATAACGGCCAATAAACCGCACCAAGCAATGCATTTTTAAGGGCGCATTGGCATCTTCTCTATTACCTGAGGTTCCTCATAGGACCAAATACGATAGTTTTGTTCATTAACATATCAGAAATCAGCTTTGCCTCTGAATTCAATTTTTCGATAAAAATGCGGATCTTTCTCCAGCTTTTCTAAGATTTTACAAACCCATTAGTTTTGAATATTCCAAGGCAAAAGATAACTTTTCAAGAAAAATAAAAAAAGAAAGTTTCAAAGAGAAAATTACACGGAAATACCTAACCTATCAATCACAAACCGATATTTACCATGGTTGACGGTAGGATCTGTAATTCTCTGTCAGTTTCAAAATCTACATTGACGTGTTAAAACGTCAAAGGAGTTTAATAATCTTGAAATAGAGATAGAAAAAAAAGCGACTGTCATTTACTATTACTGTACTACATATATGTTACTCATGGATTTGAACATTCGAATGTATATTAAATCTTGCATATATTGTATACATGTATGTTGATGTCTTGACATACTATTCGCAGTCAGAAGCAACCACAACGGCACAACTGTAATCGTAAGAAAAATTCAAAGTGCTAGTCCAGACAGTATAATACCTGCTGAGCTACAAAACGTCTTCAGATACTAATATGCCTACGCCAAAAGTATCATGAGGAGCTATGTAGAAATTTCTTGTTTTCATTCCCAAAGCTGCAAAATGCTCTCACGTTGTCCCGAATGACTTCAGTTCTATATGCCTATCATCTTTCGTTCTGAAGACTCTAGATATCCATATTGATTGATATCCATATACGAGCTAAAATTGATCCACAATTTTGTCAACGACTCAACAAGCCAACTGTGAAGGAAAGTCGGTGTAAACGGCTCTGCATTCACTGACTAGCCACATCGAATGATCCCTACAATATAGATCTAGCACTACAATATGTGCTAGCAGGGGTAAAACTCAAGGCGGTGTCTTTTCTGCCTTTCTCTTTAACTCAGTGAATAGTGAGCTGCTGATATACCTGAAAGTGGGTAGCAGCAGGGTGATTGCATTGCATACCGTTAAAAATTTTCTTCAGCTATATCTTAACAGATTAAGCCGTTGGGCAGATCGCTGAAAAGTAAACCCTCATAAAACCAATCTTGTCCTTTTTTCCAGGAAATATAAAATTCCAATCATAGACCCTCCCTATATAAACGGTGCCAGTCTTTCCGATACAGCAAAATATCTGGGTCTTATTTTTGATAGGAAACTAAGCTGGAAACTCAGTCCAATGCTCACCTACGGGGTGGTTGTCTGGTGGACGATCTTAGACATTGCAATGAACTGCGATCAAATCCTAGTTCAAAGAACAGCATGTCTGTGCATAAGCGGAACACTACGTTCTACTACCTCCACAGCACTGGATATTCTCTTACAATTGACCTCACTCTGTATCTTTAACAGACAAGTAGCTGCAAGTACAGCCATTCGTCTTAAAGCAACTACAGAGCCAAAAAATAATTTATTTCGCCACGCTAATACCACCTTGATCAAAAAGTTCAAAAAATTATAAATACATGTTTATTCATCTAAATCTATATTGTCCCCTTCAAAGTAATCCCTATCGACTGCAAAACACTTATGCAAGTGCTCGAAACATTTTTAATATTCGGTTTTCGGTATGTCCATCAGTGCTTCGTGCGATTTTTCCATTACTTCCTGCCCACAATTCTGGTCTCTTTCGGCGAATTGCTTCACGCAAACGTCTCCTAACGCCCAAATAATACTCTTTGTTTACTGTCTGGCCCTCTGGCAAAAATTCATGATGCACTACACCGCTGTAATCCATGAAAACCGTAAGCATTGCCTTCTTTTTTGACTGAAAACGAAGTGGTTTTTTTGGTCTCGGCTCATTTGGTAAACGCCGTTCTCTTGCCTGATGTCTGGATTGCGTGTCGTTCTCATAAGCCCACGTCTCGTCTCCAGTAATGATCCTTTTGATGAATGTAGGATCGGATTCAACCTCGCAATCATCTCTTTTGCGACGTCAACAAGGTCTCTTTTTTGCATGAAATTGAGGTCTTTTGGTACCAAATTTGCTGCTACAGGACGGAAGTCCAAATCATTGACCAAAATGTCTCGGACGGATCCATAGGCAATGTTCAAGTCCTCCGCTATCTCTCTGATCTTCAATTTGCTGTTATTGACCAACATTTATTTTACTTTATCAATGTTTTCGTCGATTTTCGATGTCGATGGTCTGCTATTGCATTCATCAACTTCGATTGACTCATCACCATTTTGGAACCGCTCGTGCCACTCGTCAATGACCGTTTTCTTTAGAGAATCGTTGCCGAAACACTTTTCCAACATTTCCAATGTTCGCGCACCATTTAATCTGTTTTTTACGCAAAATTTGATACATGTTCGTTGTTGCAAATTTATGTTAAATCTATTTCTAAAATTGTAGAAAATCGGCAACACACACAGAGATAGATGTACTCTTGGCTACGTATTGGGTATATATTTTAATTCGTGCGGTTTTTTGTTTTTCAAAATTTGAACGTTTATTTAAGAAAAACATGTGCAATAGTATTATTCAAAGTATTGCCCATCTGAAGCTATGACTTTTTCCCATCTTTCTGGCAATTTGTGGATCCCATCCGAAAAGAATTGCGCCGGCTTGGCAGCCCAGAATGAATCATGCCAATTTTTGATATTCTGCTCTGATGTGAACCGTATTTCAGTGAGGGCGTTCTGCATCGACCGGAACAAATAGTAGTCAAAAGGGGTAAGTTCTGGGCTATAAGGAGGGTGGGGTAAGACTTCCCATCCACTGTTTTCCAAATAGTTCTTAACCGGAATAGCAACGTGGGGCCGAGCGTTGTCATGATAGAAAATTATTGCCTGGTGTCTGGTCGCATATTCAAGGCGTTTTTCGGCTACTGCTCTCTTCAAACGGATTAATTGTGTTCGGTGGCGTTGTCCATTGATGGTTTTACCTGGTTTTAGCAGCTCATAATACAGCACACACATCTGATCCCACCAAATACAGAGCATTACCTTCGCGCCATGGATATTCGGCTTTGCCGTTGATTTGGCTGGTTGGCCGGGTTTTACATATGATTTTTTGCGTTTGGGGTTGTCGTAATGGATCCATTTTTCATCACCAGTTCAGTTTCAGTATAAATGCATTTTTTATTTTCTTATATATTTCTTATATATAGGCTAAACAAAAAAAAATGCTTAAAAATTAGCTTAATTGACTCAAAATTATCTTAATCTAACTTTCTGGCCCCATGTGGGCACTCTAAGATAAGCCTAACACTTAATCTATGTCTTTCGACGTATCTTACAACCTATTTTTATTTTGATATTTACATTAATTAAGCCTAAAACTAAGAAAACAGATTTTGGCAAAAACTTAGTAAATGGACTTTTTTTTGTTGTCATTTTTCATCACCAGTAATAATGCTTCCCAACGCATGTTCCAATGTGATAATAACAATGGAATAATACAAGTTACGCCATCTCTTAGCAAACTTAGCAAGTTATAGACCGATCGAAACAATGGGAGCGCCACACGGTGGTTATTTCGTTTTTTGATCAAGGTGGTATTCTTAAGATATAAGGAATTCTCCCAGAGAACATCGATTACACTATACCCGAACATTGGTTTGATACAGAATTTCATATCCGAGTCGAACTTGATCCTCTTGTGAGGAAGATGTTTCTCGGGGATGACAAGTCAATCCACTTCTACTCTAATGGATCTAAGACTGATGTAATTTGTGGCAGAGCTTTTTCCGATAAGCTTAATCTTAGCCTCTCCTTCCGTCTTCCAAATCACTGTAACGTGTTCCAGGCGGTTTTGGCGATGAAAAAGGCTCTGTCCTGTTTTTTTTTTTTTTTTTGATAATCAGGCCGCTAAATTCTAGAACCACCCTTGATTTCCAATCATCTCTTAAAGAGATTGTAGAGCAGTTCAACCTTCACTTATGTTGGGTGCCGGGCCACAAAAACATTCCAGGGAATGTTTCTGGAACCACAAGGCACAGAGATTCTGACCCAAGCTACTCGTTATCAATGCATTCAAGGTATCTATAATATTCCCAATGAATTGTATTTATGCACGTTTTGAACGATTACGGTTCATATATGGCAGGCCCTTTTACTTGTCCGAGATTCATAATACCAGATACTCGTAAATGTCGACTTTTTAATTTTCTTTTGGCATTATTTCAGTGCACAATATTTTTGGTTTAAGAGCCTAATACTTTCGTTTAGAAATGGGTATTTGTTCCTTGAATATATTCGATTTTAAATCAGCATAATAATTACAATTTTTCGAATTTCAAAAAATAGTAACAAATTACAAACAGATAGGTCACAAAAAAAACAGCAAACATCTAGGAACAATAAAAAAAGAAACTTGTGTTCACTTGTTTCAAAAAAAATCTAGATATTCAACAAAATTAACCTTCCATACGTCTTAAAGGAGTATCTTTTGTTTTTGCTATGCGACATTCATTATGTAATTTTAAATTATTTTTATAGGGTTTAGCCTAGAAGGTTATAGCTTTTTTAATGAGATTAGAACTACGACGTGGAAAATATTGACAATAATCTTGCGCCAATATATTGTAATTAAATGTTTATCCATTATTTAGACACAAATAAATAAAAACAAACTCTAAAGACTTTTTAACAAAATGTGAAAAGTGATGGCAAAAAGTCATTGAAAAATCCAGTTTTCATATAAAAAACACATATCCCAGCAAAACTTATCAATAAATAACTAACATATCCGCAATAAAATGATACCAGCGACCAGACTAACCCTTCAAGTCCACATGTTAATATTTTTTGGTTTTGGTTTAAGTACAATTACGAGTATTTACAACGTTTCCATAAGTTCAAAACCACAACTTCCAACTGAGAATCTAACCCGTAACATAAGATCTCAGCTCTTCCTAAGACAACATATCCTAGCGGGTGATAAAAATGCTGGCAGTAGTGCGAGGTGGAGACACAAATCCAGTAATTATTATCATGCTCCTTTTTCGGATAACAAAAATCGAGAAGAAAGAAGTAGCATGTTTAATAATCGCCAAGGCCATCGCCAGAAACGACATCATTTCCACAAGCACCAGCAGTATCAAAAGCATCAGCAGCTGCAACATCAACCAAACACGGGAATTCACCATCACAAGCCACATTCAGAACATAAAACTAGGAATATAATGCAAAATAGCTCTATCCACGAACATAATCGTTTAAGGGATGAGAATTTTAGAAATTGGAGTTTTGAATTAAGCAATGATGCAGTAGCTGCAGTAACTGTAACATCAGCTTCAGCAATCAACAGCTATAATCGTAATGGCTTCCAGCAGCATGGTCCTATTCTTAATAGACATAACAGCTTTCACCATCATCATACAGAGTTGATGGAGGGAAACCATCATTACCATTATGCACGTCATCATCATGAATCAAATTACAAAAGCACTGGATTCCATCCTGAATTTTCTATGAGCGATGATAAATATGATTATGATGTGAAGCAACTAAATTCAAATCCTTCATATTTGTACGCATCAGAGACTCCACTGCCATTACTTCCTGTCCTTGATGCTAACTACCACGAAACAGATATGGATCGCAAATTTAAGACAATTAGGTTGAAGAATAAAAAGGTTTTTCGTTCTTTACCCGATACTATATCAGAAATACATGATCAACATCATGGTACTCGTCACTGGCCTGTGAAACGTGAGGCTATTGTAGAAGGAGGGTTAATATTGGGCGGCCTCATGATGGTGCATTCTCGAGAAGATACTGTAATATGTGGGCCAATCATGCCTCAAGGAGGTATTCAGGCATTGGAGGCAATGTTATTTACTATCGATTGGATAAACAAACATAAGTTGTTGCCAAACATAACGCTGGGAGCTCACATTTTAGATGATTGTGATAAAGACTCATATGGACTTGAGATGGCAGTTGATTTTATCAAAGGTAAGTACCTGTAGAATTTTATTTATCAATTTATTATCTTAAAACAAATATTTTCTATTATTTTATTTAAAATTGAATTAAAATAGTTATGTGTACGAGTAAATCAATCTTACAAAAATGATCTCTTATTCTGATTTCTTGTGTCAAGCATGTAGTTATAGGTTATAAGGTCGGCCAATAGCGGCTTAGATAATCATGTCAGGTGGTTTGAGATATATTTTTACTTCAGGTTTCAAATGACTTAACAACACACGCCTTCTTAGTGAATTGCAAGCTTGCGTCACATTTTTAGATGACTCCTGTCGAATAAAGAAACATTTTTATTCTAAATGGGACTAAATTTGTCTCTCCGCTGTACCACCATGATTAATCTATGGTAATTCCAGGAATATTTCGTAGAGTTTCAGATGCTTTTCTTATAACACAATAAATCTATTAAACGAATTAAAGTTAATTTTTAACAGTTTCATCTGGAAGCACACATAAGCCACTATCTGCAATTATTCTCCTAACATTACATTGGCTCGCGCTACTTTTGCAAAGAAGAAAACATTCTCTTACTTGATTAAGCATTGAGTGTGCGCAATCGTTAACTGTGGTTGCGAATTAAATATATGAGAGCAGAAAATTTTAACATTCGCCAAATCTTTTCCGGAACAGTAGCACTCAGACACAAAACTGGTCGATTGTACTAAATGTGTTCTGAACGCAACAGCAAACGAGATTTTTATTTTATTTTTATACAATTAGGACGCACCTAAGGGGTATTCAATACCCAGAGTGAGGATTGGTACCGAGCTCCCATGCCGCCCCCATATAATGGTCTATCGCTCGGTGACCTAGTAATAACCGATACTTTCAACCATTGACAACTTATTTACTACAACCTACAAGTCTCTTTAGATGACAAAATCCCTCGCCAGTTGCCTTTTGTTAGTAGAGGTCCCCCCTCACTTGCGTGCGCCACCTTAGATACGGTTGTCCCCTCTTGCGTCGACACTCGAGCTTACAAAAGAGGACTTTTACGGCTGGAGCTGTGGTGTCCATTCGCTCAACATGGCCCAGCCATCTCAGGCGTTGGATCCATAGACGACTCACTAGAATGATATCACTGTATAGCTCGCACAGTTCGTGGTTAAATCTTCTCCTACATTCATCGTCAAACCAAAAGTTTCTTTGTGGCGGCATTGTGAAACCAATAATATCAAAGGCAGCTTCTACAATGGCTTGGAAATAGCATTTCCATTGGTGTTATATGGTTTATCTATGAGGGCGGCGATCGTGATATAAAGATATGAGCAATTGACAGTTGTTTGATTAGGAGACATCCCAGTCTCTATTCTGGGAACCGCGTGCTGGATTTTAACTTAATGAAAACAACGTAATATTATCCGGGATAAGTTTTCTTTTGATCCAAATGGTTTTACGATCTCCTAAAACAATTTGTATGTAATAGCTCGGACACTGAGCACATGTTTGGCTAATATAAAATTCGTCTATTTTGCGGTCATCCGCAGCATGAACACAAATCAGGCTTGTATTATCGAATTTTGCCTAGATGTGGATTATAATGAGGCGTTAGCTTTCATTACTAAATCTTAAAACTTTTTGTCTACCTTCTCTGTAGCAGTCGCCGAAGCAGAAATTTTCCGACATCGCCAACAAGTTATCCGTCTGTTTTCAAGACTGTTTTCTTTTTTGCACGGTTGAGGAGCAGGTCCTTAATAAAAATTCTGGACAAAATGCCCGGCTAAATAGTAGCCTCGATGAGGTTATGAAATCCACCATTGGCCCATAAACTCAATTTGTGACATTCGATTTCACTGCTATAAATTAGTCCTCTTTACAAGGGCAAAGGCACATTTGGCTCCGACCAGGGTAAAATCTATATTTTTGTTAAAATCTAGATATTGATCTAGCTAAATCCAAAGTATATGACTACATTTCGAAAAGCAAGTGGTTGCACGATCGAAAACATTTACCAATTCTTTCAGGTGTCCCTAGAAACCATAAACAAAACGGTCCTAAACAGAATAGTTTCCCACTTCTGACAGTTGATCTTCAACTTCCAGTCGTCACATAATTTTTTCATTGCAGAAGTATATTAATGATCTCAATATTCGGACCTGATCTGTACTCTAGTCGTCTGCCTATGTTATGGCATGGTGAAGTGAACCTCAGATCACTTGAGTAAGTGTAAGTGTTGAATAGGATTGGCGAATTTTCCCTACCTTTAATGTGAAATGTTCCTGCAAAAGTCACAAATTCAACAATAAAATGCCTATCTGTGAGCATTATGAAAAAAATTAAAAGAAGTGGTTTACTACTGCCCAACCTGTTCATCTTTTAGAAGAGTCCCTCTAACCATACAGTATCGAAGGCATTCTCTAAGTAAATCAGGCAAGCAAATGTGCACTGGTTCAGAAACCAGCTTAGACGCGGCCTGAATGACATCATGCCCACCCTTTAAACCGAATGGACTATCCACTTAGCCAGAATTCTATTGATCAGCTTTTCGTTAACCTTATGGTACTGATATTTGGAAGAAATATCATCGACTGGAGATTCGCCGGACCCCTTTTGGGTATGGGTTGTACCACCGCAGTTTAACAATGCGCAAGCAATAAGAGCAATAAACGCATAAAGAGCAAACTTCCTTCCACACCCAAACTTTTCGAAAGCACAGCTTATCAACAACTGCTTCCGTACTGCAGGCCAACTATATGCACAAATCAGCATGGTTTCATGAAAGGTAAATCAACCACCACCAAGTTAACTGAGTTCGTCTCTGTGACGTTTTGTGCTTTCCAGTTTCCACAGATTTAATAAAATTTCTCACCAACTTAACATTTTTTAACTAAAAAACTTGGTTTTTCCCCTCATTTTGTTGCATGGAACAAATCATATATGGAAGACCGAAAATACAGAGTTATTTTTAGATCTTTAATATTCAACCCCATTACAATAACATCTGGAGTCCTTCAGGGCAGCCACCTTGGACCAATCATCTTTATTCTAGCAATTAACGATATACGAGTAAATCTCATATTAACGAATTCTCATCTTTCTATTTTCGCTGTAACATAAGAGTTTCCAAAGTCATTTCAACACCTTCAGACTCTCATCTTCTTCCCATCATATGGTGCAAGCAAAACTTTTTGGAGGTTAATGTCAACAAATGTTGAGCTTACGTTACAAGGTGCCTCAACATTACTATTATAAGGCCTACTCTCGAATATTGCAGCCAAGCTTGGTCATCCTATAAACAAATCCACATTCAAAGAATTGCAGCAGTCCAAAGGAGGTTTATCTGTTTCGCACTTCGTGGTCTACCTTGGACCGAGCCATATGTATTATCTTCCTATGAAAATAGGCTCAAACGAATTAGCATGCATACACTAAAAAAACATCGTGAAGTCGCTGATGTACTTTTTATCCACCAACTATTGATTGGAAACTTCGGTTGCCAGAGAATAATGCAAAATATTGTATTCACTTCCAACTCCCGTAATTTAAGGTCAGTCTCACTCCTCATGATCAGACCTCTCCGCACCAATTACGATCATTTCGAACCAATATCTAGAATATTGCGTATAACAAATAACTACGCCGAAGTCGTAGCAAATTCGAAAAGCAAATTCTAAAAAGCACTGCCACTCCCTTAACATCTCCTCCGACCACCTTTTCTCCTTGCGCCGTTAGGTTAAGAATATCTCTGTTAGTTTTTTTTTTAAATCTAGCTTTATGTTTTTGCCTGTTAATAAGCTTAATAAAGTTGTCCGCAGTAGACACAGGCCAATAATAAAGAGGATGGTATATACAGTGTATACAGTCCCAGAACCATTTTAAACCGTATAACTTCTAAATAATTCCTTGTTACTCTTTTTTTTCAATTTGACATTGCGGTACATTTGCAAAGCTGTGATATTTATTAGAACAGCTTTGCAAATGTATCACAATTTTGTTTCAACTTATCTACAATCCACATTTTGCCCTGTAAATGAACAGCCGGTTGATAAGTTGATCTCCACAAAATGTATTCAAAACGTGAATTCGCAGAAATAGTGTTTGTGCACGGGTTCTGAAATGGAAACGCTTCATTCGCAAGATTGGAGTACCAACGATGATACCTAAATCGTAGAACACCGTCCGTCCGGCTATTTGGGGATACGTATCAGCGCCTCGTTGATACTGGGTCAACTACACAAAAAAAAAAAAAAAGAGAAGGACGTTTAGATGCAACGGTGGCAGAAGTTGAGGATGAGGTTTTGCGTGCTGTGGAAGTTCCGCCTTCAGCCAGTGTCCGCAGACTAGCTGTGCAGTTGGAACTTTCCAGAACCAGAGATCACAGAACTCCACAGAATAATAGATTAAACCCTTTCCATTTGACATCAGGTGATGCGCAAAGAAGAGTGGAATTTTGCCAATGGCTACTGCGCAAACATTCAGAAGACGGGCAATTCTTTAAGAATATTCTGTGGACTGACGAAGCGCAATTCACAAGAGATGCGGTTAAAAACCACCATAATTTGCATCATTGATCAGACTCCAATCCTCATTTAATACGCACAATATATTTTCAAAAGTAGGAATTTGATAATTTAAAACAACTTCTTCAAAATGTGCTGTTTTTTTTTTTAAAGAGGCTTAGCATAAATGTTTGGGCTGGATTAAAAAGAAACAATTAAGTAGGCCCGCACGTTCTTCCACAAACAGTTAACTCCCATTACTACCTAGAATTTCTTAGAGAACGATTGCCTGAGCTCCTTGAAGATGTTCCACTTGTTCAGAGAATGGCGATGTTCTTTCAAGAAAGTAATTTCGTTCCTCAACCATAGTTTTAACGAACGGTGAATTGGTCGACTCGTCACCAACCCTTGGCCTGGGGTCTATAAAAAAAAAAGTTTTATTTTGGAGAAATATCGAGTCTGGTATAGTTCTAAGAAAATATTGGTGCCGCTCAGAAGAGATGAGAAGAATTTTGCTGCTCGTTAATCTGCCTTCCAAAATGGTTAAATGCGCCCAAAAATGTATTCAAATGGAAGAAAGGCACTTCGAACAATTGCTATAAACATTCCGTAAACTGTTTGAAAAAGGTCCTTCTCAGGACAAAAAAAAAAAATATCTAAGAGATTTCTGAAAAAAAATGGCTTTTACTACAAAATCTGTTGATCGTTCGTAAAAAAGTATCTAAACATAATTTTTAGAAAATTTTGCAAGGATAAAAATTTCAGAAAATTTATTAAGTAAAAATTTGAAGAAAAATGCATTTTAAGTAAAAAAGTGGAACCGCAAATTTTCATATTTTTGAGTTTAATGAACCATAACTCTTTGATTGCTGCAAAAGTAACCGAAGTATTCAAGACTTGTATGCACTACTAAGTTATATTTTCGAAATGTTTTAAACTCTTTTTGTACCTGTACTAGTTTAGAAGTTATAGCGTTTAAAGTGGTTACACCTTCAAATTAGAAGTCACCCTTCTTGATGGGCTGTAACTTGATATGGAGTGAGAATAGACCCCCTACCATACAATTTTTTGTGGAACTTCAGGAATATGCCCTTAAAGGATTATACTGCTAAACTCGGACACTCTGTATGTCTACTACTGGAAGATGTCGAAGTACAATGCTCGGTATTCCATCTGCTTCCACTCCTTTTCCTTACATGAATGACGAATTCCTCACATTGGCAATGAAATTAATTCCCATATTTACGTGGCTAAAATGAGTGAAATCCGAGCTCTCGAATCCGCAATTCGTTCGTTAGATAGGAATCATACACAAGGAATTGATTTTGAAAGTCGAGATTCAGGCCAATGTTATCATTAGTTTTGCACACTTCCTGGATAGTCGCTCCTATAGCCACCACCTTCTCCCCCGGATCTTCGATCATAAAGAACTTGTCATCATCAATGACCTCATTTGAATCTGTGCCTGCTGCTAAAAGTATTATTCTGTATTTTTCTTTTATCAATATTTGGAGGTTTTTAAACAACGACTCCAGTGTCCTCACTTCCGAAGCCAATGCACTACGACTTGCTCCACGGCCACTCACTAAAGTCTTATTCATTAAAGGTCTATGTTATGTTATATTCTAAAGCCTTTGTATGTAATATTCTGTGCTTTTATCAATTATTTAATATACCAAAGCGTTGTCAAGAATGTGTAGTCAAGAATTTGACGACTATTTCTTTAAATGCAATGCAAAGCATGCTTAGTTTACCCATACTAAAAAGTCTGAACATTCTGAATAAATTCGTTTTAATGATTTTCTTGTTTTATAGATCATGAAATCAAAGTCGCCTAGTTACACTTTTTATTCTTTTTTTGTAATTTTAGTTCCATTAGCTTTAGGACGGTAAGTCCAACTAGCATCTGTCCTTCTGCCATGAAATGAAATCTTCTCATAAGTTCAAAAATATTCTCTGGGGACACGAACATCAAACAAATAAGAAATAAAGTGAAAAAAGTTGTGATACAGATATGAAAATTCTTTGATTTTTTTTTTACTTATTTTGTGTATTCCTATTTCATGTACATATGATTCACACAATTATATAAGACTGAAGTTCTTGAAGAGGTAGACCAATATTTCTCCCAAGTTAAAATCTATTTTGAGTTCAATTTCAAGTGAAACAGGAAACTAACGGAACAGATTCGTAAGGTAAAATTGTTTCAAAGAGTTCTTGTTGTTCTTAACTTGTTCTGAACATCATTTGTAATACTTCCGATTTTGGTTTTGTAAATCTTAGCTTGCTTTGCTATTGTCACTGCCTCTTAAATTGCTACTAAATGACATTATCAAAACAGAGAAGACTGTCATAAGTTTTTAGGGATACAAGCAGCTTACAAACTTGCTTATATGCTTTGCTTAGCATCATTGATGTTTAGATTGTTTGTGTTTTTTATGTTTTTTACCTTGTAATGTTCGGGAGTTTAGAGTGGATATAGCAAATATCAGCGAGTTAAGAAGTAATCACTTCTCTGCCTACGTCCACCTTTAAAAAAAATAGCACAACTGTTTTGGCACTTAGTGAACCACAAATAGATCCCCGCCTCAGATCACTATGATATGAAGGTACCTGGCTACGAACTAGTGCCATTATTCTTACCTCGTAGTAATGTAACTAACCAAACTCCACTACAATGTGATTCGTGTTCCAATCTGGAACTCAACTTCTTGTGGCTAAAACTTTATCTCCGTACGCATATTATCCACTACTGCTTCATTTACAGAAGTCCCAAACTGGACAGTAATTCGACCTTAAACGAGTTCGATGCTCTTTTGGACTCCATTCAAGGAATTGTATCCTACGCGAATACCAGACATTGATAGTCATATCGCCAACACCCTGACTTGTTTTTAATCGCTCACCCTGATAAATAAACCGTTGATGTGCTCTCCCCTCTTCTGTCCTGTGAACTAATTTTTCGTACTTCCACCACACAGTTAGAGAAGAGATTCGTTAAAGAACCAATGGCAATGCGAGAATACTATTTAACCAACAACTGAGTCACAAAATACTACAACGTCCCGAAGTTGGTAAAAGCTTTTGGTTGTTTGTCAAAAACATCAGTAATTCTGCCTCATCCCCCATCTCAACGCTCATTTACAATGACATTCCAGCTGTCAGCTTTGTAAACAAGTTCAATCTGCTGCTGCATCTTGAGATCTTTGCGTACACAAATCCGTTGGTCTAGATGGTGTATCTCCCTTTCTTCTGAAGAGATGTTCTTCCACGCTTGAAAAACCACTGAGCAAGCTTTTTCATCAATTTCACTCTTTAGAACTCTTTTCGCGCAGATGGAAAACAGCATTTGTCCAGTCCGTCTTCAAAAAAAGGTTAATATTTCTATATCGAAATGCGAAAACTTATCAATGACCGGCAGTATGGTTTTTGCAGCAACAGATCCACAAGTGATTTGGTGGCATGTCTAACCGAAAAGTGGAACCAAAGCGTACATCAATCTTACAAAAACAAAATAGTTATTGATATTTCTAAAGTATTTGACAAAGTTTTGCACTAGGCTCTTTTTTCGAAAATGCGTGCTTTTGGGATCGATGAATCTCTCCTTCAATGGATTTGAAACTATCTTTCAGAATGTTATATTCAAGTTGTCTTGGATGGTTTCAAGTCTGATATTCACAAAATTAATGCTAGTGTGCCGCAGGGTCCGTTCTGTCTCCGACACTCTTTTTAATTTTCATTAATGATCTCTTATCTGCTACTTCAAGTCCAATATATTCCTTTGCTGATGACAGTACTCTCTGCATTTCATATTAGTTCCCTGACTCACTCCTATGTTCTCCGGAATCAGCATCAGCAATTGGGGGATCACTAACAGAGTGATCCAAAACACAACGCTGTAAAGTTTAAATACCCAGCCATGAATAGCACTTGCACAGTTGAAACTGAATTGAAAAACTTTCCATTCTCGGTATAGTTGTCAATGCCAACCTAGATTGAAAAGACCACATATTTAATATTGCCAAAATATGTATGAAATACGTCTCCCTCTCTGATCTGGCTTCAATATTATACATAAGGCAATCGTTCGCCCAAAATCGGTTTACAATGCCCACATCTGGTGCGCCTTAAACATCTCTGCACCTGCTAGATATTATTCAAGACTGTGCGATAAGACTCATAGGTGATGACAATACCACCTAGTAAATTGAAAACCTTCAACATCGACAAAATGTCTCCTGTCTCACCCTGCTCTATCGCTATTTTCAATATCAGTGCTTTTTTGAAATTGCCAGTAGTATTTCGCCCATTCAAACTTTTAACCGTACCTCCCGTCTCTTTATGATTGCTCATCACTTTACCTTCAAGTCCACTTCCGCACTTCAATTGAAATATCGTGATTCTTTCCTAACCCGTGCATCTCTCTTATGAAATGCCCTACCGAGCTCTTTATTTCCTGATCATTATAACCTTCAAACATTCAAAACGAACGTGCATCGGTAACTTTATTTTTCCTCCTTACCTTTCTTCACCCGCGGTGTGTGCACGCTAATTTAAAAAAGGAAAAAAAAAGAGAAAAAAACATTTTTAAATGGCTCAACATTTCGCGTTTTGGCTAAGCTTCAAATAATAAACTATCCAGTAGCGTGATCTTTAGCCAAGTGCCTCCAATTGTATACTTTCCCAATATTCATAAACCGTAGTTTTCTTCTACTGCGTTGTTCCTTTGAGTGAGAATCAAATCATAACACTGATAGCCATTCGCGACTAATTGGCACTTTTCTGACCAGATGAATTACTCGAACAATCTTGCACTCTAACCAAGCAATGACATCTTTATCCTTCTAGAGTGATTTGGATTCGTTTTACTGTTTCTGGATAATTGCCTTCTTAGACAAAAGAAACATCGACTGACTGACGGACTCTTTGTTAGGTTTTTAATGAGGGTTCATAATCAGAGTTAATAAAAGAACCAGAAAAGACAAAATTCCTAACTATTACCAAGTTAAAGCTCGCGTTTTGACCTTCTATTCAGTTTGTCGGGTGCAGCGTTTGCTGACACTCGAACAAAAACAGTGTCGTGAAGATGTTTCAATTGAGTTTTGAGTGTTTAGTTAAGTTTCACAGTAACAAAGCAGAATTTTTTGCGCCGTTTCATAACAATGAATGAAACAAGGGTCCATCACTTTACACCCGAAAGAAAAGAACAATCAAAACAATGGACTTAAAAGGGAGAACCGGATCTAAAGAAGGCGAAGACCGTTTCATCTGCAAGCAAGGTCATGGCGTCGATTTTTTGGGATGCGCGTGGAATAATTTTGGTTGACTATCTTGAAAAAGGAAAAACTATCAATGGCCAGTATTATGTGAACTTGTTGCAACGTTTAAGTGAAGAAATCAAACAAAAACGGCCGCATTTAGTTAATAAGGAAGTGTTGTTTCATCAAGAATATGCACCAGCTCCAACGATGAAGACACTTAATTTAATTCTGCCTAATTAGGTTTTTATTGTTTTATCCTCTAGCATATGGTATATTTGATCCATTTACATGTGGTGTCGTCAACTCCCATGTTTTGAATGCCTTTACCGTATATATCTGGCAGAATTCTGATACAACCAATCACTACCTCTTTACCTCTGAGAGATTTTTCAATTCTTGTGGTTAGATTTTGTATGGCGTATGTGGTTTATTTTCCAGGTTGATAGGCGTATTGATATTTGTGAAAGGGGTTCATTTGAAGTGCCTCGCCTCTGATATGTCTATCGAGAATTTGTTCCAAGGCTTTAAGAAAGAAGGAGGTGAGGCTGATTAGTCAATACGACTTTATTAGTTCAGACAGTCTGCGTCCTACCTTAGGTACATACATATTTATCAGCAAGTTTCATCCACTTTTTTGGTATATATCCCCACGTGTAGCTAGCTCTGAATAATTTAATTAGTACAGGTATCAGTTGGGGGATGTCTTTTGTAGTAAAGCTGGAAATATTTTATCCTCACCAGGGATATGAAGGGTAGAAATGAGTTGATTGCCCAGATTATTTTGCCTTCATGAAATAATTCCTTTGCTCTATTCCAGTCCTCTCTGAGCGATCTATTATTTTTTCTCTGAGGAGACATATGTGCCGTCGGGTTTTTTCATTGACCCGATACGATTAGTGTGCTTCTTAGTGAGTATTTTATGTATGCAGGCACAACTTCTAGTTTCACCGATTGTATGACAGACGTTTTTCCACGATTCTCTCCTTACCCTTCTAATTGCTTGGCTATACATGGTGAGTATTGTTCTGCATATTTCCCATTCACCATTACGGTTAGCCCGGTTGAAGAGCTTTCTAGTATCTGTTTTGAGTTTGGCTAATTTTTTAATTCACTATTGTCTATTTCTCTGATGTTTGAGTTACATCTATCCAGGTTGTCCATGAGTTGCTGAAATCCCAGTCTGTGGATTTAGGTTGTCTGTATTTTTCAAATATAATAGTTCCTAGTTCAAGGTCAAATAGGATCTGACGATAGTCCTACATTGAGGCTTTGGATGGGACACGCCAGTTCTTAGTGAAGTTTTTTTTTATAAAATTAATGCATAGATGAGATCTAGAACCTCTGTCATAATGCTGTTTACAAAAGTGTAGTTGCTTTCCTGGTTTAGAATTTGTAAATTCTTGATCGTGTGATTGGCGTTTGCGTCGCAGACTTCAATTAGTTGCTTACCCTTACCCTGGGTTTTTCAGGGTAAGTGGAATCATATAATAACTCACCTCTTTATCTGGTTTTTGACGATATGTGGTTCCTGGATAAAGGCGACATCTAGATGATCCTTGTTAAATCTGTGACTGAGGGCCGCCGAGGCGGCCTTAGCATGTTGTAAATTAACGTGGATGCACCTTAGTCCCTTAGTAGAGTTTCCAGTATTTGAAGACAGCTCAGTTCTTGGGGTGGCTTCAAGTGGTCCGGTTATAGAGATGTAGTTTTCTGATATTTCGGCGTTAGAGCTATTATCTAAATCCATATAGCTGTCAGCGCCACTTTTAAATGTGGGCTGACATTCTATTTGGTCCCTTTGTGCTCCAGATTTTTTTGATAACCTTGAATCAAGCAATTTTAATTTTACGCTCGTCTGTGATTGATTGACAAATAAAACTACATTTCTTGCAACCTAAACAACACTTTATACACACATGAAGATTGTGAACGCTTCAAATATTTTTAATCCAAAATCTGGGGATTTAATTAACAAATATCTTATAAAATTTGATGTGCGTTTTTATTTTAAGCCCTTATATATACCCATGCAGACAGAACATATATCATTTGAATATTCAAAACTGTTTCCATCCCTCAAATACGTATAGAAACTTGCATTACTACTATGAAAATAGGAAAACAGAATAAGTCTTCTGCTGTCAAGAATATTCAACAGATTAAAATAGCGATTTCGTTTATTATTCCCTACGTCCTACGTCGAAATTTATCATAGATATTAAATTGATGGATACCTTATTAGTTATCTGTGTTAAACCAACATATATCCAGAAATGTATCACAAACACAAGACCTCTGTCAAATACCTCGGGAATCCGATTAAAATCAACGCAATTTCAAAGATTAATTATCTCGAAAAAATTGCGTGCAGTGCGAAGCTTTTCCCTACAACTCTCACATAAATCTTCATGATTTGTACAATATAAATTCCCACTCTAGGGGTGGAGAAAGTGGTACATATTTTACATCCGTACATACGTATGTTCATACAGTCTGACTGATACCCATGCAAACTCAAACAGTAAAGCAAATAATTATTCTACAAGGAGGAAGAGATTAATAGTCCACGACCCATCCAAATATTCGTAAATGGATACCCCGAAAGATGTTTAAGCTTTCAAGAAATTGCGCGTGCCCCCTTAAACGTTCATATTCGTTTCGTTAGAGAAAAAAAAACCGAATCAAAGACTGAGACTGAGACTTATGTATCACTCTCAACTTATCTTGAAAACTATGTATTTTATATAATGGGTGGATTTTGAGAATTGAGTCTTCAAAAACTTCTCGAGGGTGAAAGCAATTCAAAAGTTTTGTGAGAATAATAATAGAAGAGATTTATGCAATTGCTCAACTGTATAAATGTATGGGTGTTTGTATGCATGTGCAATATATCAGCTTAGATCTGTAGCTTGTTTGGTTTCTGAACTTATGGAGAAACTACATATATACTGTCGTACTTACTTATCTCAAATTAAGCAGTTTGTTTCTCCCCTGAGGAATACAGATTATCATTTAACATATGCAGTAATTCAATTTGTTATACATAGGTTCGAATATCATCGAATTATCAAATTCCACTGACCATGTCTCACCATCATTCACTTCGCTTTTAATAGCGTTTTAGTACTTCACCCGCTAGCAGGACGAATAAATGTCTGAATCTAGTTTTTAGAGTGAAGTGTGTGAATGTTAGCCCTGTGGAGCAAATTCAATTATTTTACGTTCTGCTGGTTTCTTAAGCTTTTTGAGGCGCTGGGTGCGAGTTTTCTTGAAAAAATCGCGTAGTGGAAATATTTTATTCTTGTTAACAGACAAAGTTCATATACTGCCTAAGTACCTTCTTTAAATTATGGTAATATCGTCCGCATATTATATTGAAGTTCTTTCAATTTCGGCAAGGTAATGTTAAAGTCCCACATCGCCCTTCCTTAGGCCCCATTCAAAATTAGATAAATCAGTTGTATTCTTTCCAAGTTAAAAAAGGCAGATACACTTTTCTTTATAACAAAAATTCTACATTAATATACCCTTTCTTAGGGAAGCACTCATAATCATGCATGACTTGTGTCACATCCGTAACAACTTCAGCTCACATACTATGTATATACAGAAATAGATGCGACCTTTGTATTAACATGACTTGCTTTGTCCTTTCTCTCAAAATAGGCCGGCCGGTGGTGGATCCATAACATCACTAGATTTATGTTGCTGTAAAGTCAATACAGTTCGTGGTTGAACCTTCTCTCGGTAACGGGCAAGTGCTTCTTCAGCGGGATAAAGCCAGTCTGGTTTTATAGGAAAGTCCTTTCTGCAGTCTGAGGGTAATTCTACGCTGCTTGTAAATGCGGAGAAAATGTAGTTAAATCTTCAACTACCACAAAGTTATAACCACCATTCTGGCATAAACTATGTTTTGTCGTCTAACTCATTTTGGCCGCTTCCGGTTCAACACATACGAAAGCTTCATTGACGGTTCAATGTTTTCACCAAATAACATCAATGTCATGTGTATACACGAGTTATTGTATGGAGTTTAAAAGATCGTTCCACTTTTGTTGGCCAGTGAGTTTTGCACGATTATTTCTATGAAAAAGTAAACAAACTCACATGATATCTCTTTGCCTTGTATAAAATCTTTGTTAACTATCAGCTACTCACAATATTTTCATACACGCAAATACCTGTCATGGAACCAAAACAGGCCCATCGCAATGCCTGTGGAACCAGTTGAATTTATCTTTAAATGGCAAGATCCTAGAAAATCTTCCTGGTGAAACATCCAATTTCATTACAAAAGCCAAAAAGGCCTTTGAAGTCGGTGCGGTCTACTTCCTCTAGGTTTTCGAAAAAGTATTTCGACTACGCGATATTGCCCTGCATTCATTATGTGTGTTATGTCCTCGACAGCTTTTAGATCACCACAGAATCTGCAAATATTCGTATATGATATTTTAAGTCTCTATGCGTGTTTCAGCATGTGACAGTGTCCTATCAAGATTTCTATTATTGTTCTTTATTTCATCCTTGTTTAGTTCTATCATCAAAATGATACCCTGTATCCTTCAACACTTGACCACCTTATGTTGCCCGCCTTTATGACTTTTTTATCGATAGTGCCTTTTACTACGCAAAAGAGTGACTTGAAGTTAGCAAACTCACTATTATCGAGTAGCCCTCCTCTTTTTGCAAGCTCGTCCCTCTATACCTCATTGTCCTGCCACCTAGCGCGGTCTCACCCGGTTCTGAATGCATAATTCCTTGAGCACTATGCGACTAAGAATTGATGTTAATCTATTTCCTTGCTCTAAATCTGGTCCGGCTATCGATATTGATAGCGATATCTCTTCGGAACACCGATCCCATCTGCATTAGATCAGCCGACCTGAGGACAGCCAGAACCGCTGATTGGAAAACACTGCTTGAGGGCGGTAATCTTATAGACACTCTTAGTTCTGGGTCTTCTGAGAAGATACCAGTACCTATTCCTTCCCCTGTTTTCAAACCATATTTCTGGTAAAAAGAACCAGATCGGTTTTCTGATGTAGCTAGGAACGCACGCTTCCTTTAAAAACATCACTACGATAGATCCGCAGTACTTCTGCAATGAAGGCCTTTTTGGCTTTCTAACTAGGTATTTGAATTGTTTCTTTTATTCATAGTAATTTATTCAATGAACTGTCGCTTCTGAAGAGTTTCTCTCTGTAGCGTTTCCTAATCTCCTTATTCCTTATTTTAGATTTTCTGTTAGCCGGACAAGCTTTCTCGAATATCGTTATTAGTAACTTACTAATATTTCCTACGGCCCTATTTATGTTATGTTAACATTATTATTGCAGGTGATTGATTGGGTGTCCAGGTTTATATTTACCACTTCCGAATACTTGACACAGTCTTCCTAGGATTCCTTTGAAAACTATGATGCATACCCTGCTTTGAGAGTTCACCTTGAAACTTGTCTATCCAGTGATCCGACACCGACGTTTCGTCAACTACTCTCCATTTCCTTATTTCCAACTATTCTGTATTTGTATCAAGGGTGACATCCAGCACCTTCTGCCTATTTTTCAACACAAAAATGGGTAATATCCCTCTATTGCAAATATTGAGGTTGATATAATATAATATTGAGGATGATATAATGAAATCACGCAAACACTCACCACTTGGGTTAATATCAGCGCCTCCTTATTGTGTATGATAAGCGTTTGCGTTACAGCCCAGCACTAGAATTAAATATTTTTGCCTTGCCAAGTCCTCGGAGTCGTAGGGGAATAAGGCCTATTGAAGGTTCCCGACAAGTCAGATCTCCTGAGCTGTAATTATTTATGTAATGACCCGTGAACTTCTCGGTAACTTATAGACTGACTCCCAGCAAGTGTGTGCATTTCAAGTGCATAAGACAAGTGTCTGCGTAAGATATGTGTTTGTTTCAAGTATGTGCCTGATCAGTGTGTGTACCTGCAGCTGGCTGGTCATCATCGGGAGTTACAGATCGCCATATCCCTCCCATGTGTATGATTAGTATTTGGGTCATCGACTACCTCTGGGAGAGCTGTATCTTCGCCTGAAGAGCTAAAGTAATTCAGAATCGGCTTAGGAGTTAAAATAGGATCTGATTCCGGAAAAGCCGGTATTATTTTGTGATGAGAAATGTTTCTCGTAAATACTTTGCCGTCTATATTTCCTTGAACCACAACATCGCTCCCTTTCCGTTTAATTACTTCGAACTCTTGTGGATCAAAAGCCGGTGTTAGTTTATTCGGGAAGATGACATTTCGAAGGACCACTTTGTCTCCCACCCCTATCTCAAAGACCTTGGCTGTTCGATCTCTGTCTGCTCTCTCTTTCCAATTTTTCTTATTCATAAGGTCCAGATCTCATGCTTAAGAGTCTAAAATATCTTCGTTGATGTCATGGATCGAAGGTATTTTGTCTGCGATAGTGCGATTAAACAACAGCTCTGACGGAGTCCGGAAAGTTGTCCCGTGCGGAGTAACGTTATACATCAGAATGAACTTCTGGATCTCTTTTTTATAGTCGGTTCCTTTAGAATTTGCTATTTGTAGCCGCTTTAATATTGAACGATTCATATTTTTTACCTCCCCATTAGCTTGTGGCCAATAGGGTGGTGACGTCATAAGTTTGCACAATACTGCTTAAACTCCTCGCTCACAAACTGACGTTTTTCAGATACCCTAACCTTCAAAACATTTCCTCCAAATTTTCAATGATGACGCTAGATGTTATCCTTTTAAGGAACTTGGCTTCATGATATCTCGAATAATAATCGATGACTACGAAAATAAGCTCATGGTTCGGTAATGGTCCCATCAAGTCTATTGCCAAACATAGCCATGGTCCATCAGGGAATTCGTGTCTGTTCATTGGGGTTGATTGTATCGGTCTTGATACCAGCAAAAAATCACTGCAGTTCTTTACGAATTTTTAAAAGTCTCTGTCAATTAATGGCCACTATACCTTCGAACGAACCCTTCGTTTCATCACTGTCTCACCTGGGTGCCTTTCATGTGCCAGATTTAAAACGAGTTTCGTTACACGTAGCAGAATGTTCCCCAATGTACACAATTCAAGGCGAAATGGGAAAAATCGACTGATGCTATTCGAATTCCAGGAATTATTTTTCACATTATCTATTGCTTCCATCAATTCCGCGTCTGCGCCAGCATTTTCTACTACTTCAGCTATAGTCAGTGCTTTTGGTATAGCTCTTTCGATTATTGCGCAAATGTTCATTTCACATTGTTCGTCAAAGGTCTCTGGATGTTCCCCTCTGACCCAAGACCCAAGACCCATCGTTCAATGCGGGCTGGAGGCTTCGACGTTGGCTTAAAAATTGCCTCTAATGGTTTACGGTCTGTAACCAATTTAAATTCTATACCCGCCAAGTAATAATAAAATCGTTCCACTGACCAAACCAACGCAAGACTCTCCTTTTCTGTTTGTGAATACCTCCTTTCGACCTCAGACAAGGTTTTACTCGCAAATGATATAACATGGGGGATATAACCCTTAAATTGTAAGAGCACAGCGCCTAAAGCTACTGGGCTAGCATCGGCTATTTATCGAATTCGCTTCTTTGGATCGAAATACGTTAAAGTCGGTATTCTTGTCAACTGTCCTTTTAATTTATGAAAAGAATCGTTCTGGCTCTGCCCCCATTGGAATTTAACATCTTTCTTTGTTAGCTTCCGGAGCGGCTCTGTTATATCCCCTGTTATATCAGGGATAAATTTACCAAGGTATGTCACCAGCCCTAAGAAACTCCTTGTCTCTTCTTTGCTGGATGGTAGTCGGAATTCTAGGACATCTTTAACCTTCTCAATGTCTGGATTTATCGCATCTGTGGACAAAATATGTCCCAGGAACTTCATGTTCTTAACTTTCCAGACACACTTATTCTCGTTTAACACCACATTATACTCCTTGAAGACTTCCAACACAGCCTTAAAGTTAACGTCATGTTCACCCTCGGTTAGACCAAAAATTACAATGTCATCTATAAAATTTAAGGCATTCTTACATCCGGCCAAGATATTTTCCATCTGCCTCTGAAAAATCTCTGGAGCCGAATTAACACCAAATAACAATCGTTTATATCTAAATATCCCTTTCGACGTGATAAATGTCGTTATTTCTCGACTTCGTTCATCTAATTCGAACTGGTGGTAAGCGCTTTCCAAATCTAATCTCGAAAACCACTTCGCACCCTTTAATCTGGTCATAAACGAGCCAAACGTTGGCAGTAGGTAATTTTCCCTTAATATAGCGAGGTTAGACCTCCTCATGCCAATACATAGCCTTATGCTCCCGGTTTCTTTAAAAACGATTACAATATGAGATATTCAGGGACTCGGTCCCGAGACCCATTCTATTATATCCTGAGCAACTGCCTCCAACAATTTAGCTTTCACTTTTTTTTCTAGAGCAGGTAGAACCCTTCGCAATGCCTGTTGAACCGGCTTCACTAACTCATTGATTGATAGAGAAATAGTAATGCATTTAATTTTCGGACCCGATTGACATCAAGTCCTTGTCTTAGGATGTTCAATTTAAGGGCAGTATCCCGACCCAAAAGCGATTGTGTTCCGTTCTCAATTACATAGAACGAAGAACTCAAATCAGTGTTTCTATTGACCCCTATTGTCGCTTCAAAAACCTTTTTTACCTTAAGCAAGTCATTTCCGGCATAAGCTCGAAATTAGTTTTCCGATTTCATCTGAAGATTCCATATGGCATGTAGGGAAGGCTACAAAGGTGCTCCCAATCTTTGCATCGGTGCATCGAAACTACACGACCACCAATAAAGCAATTAAGTATCTCACCCGTTTCACCTGTAAGATCTTCTTTTTAAGATATTTTGAAACAGTTGTGTTCCTGAAATCTGTCCAACTTATCAACAGTAGTGTCATCACACTTTTCTTCGCCCACAAAACGAACCTTTGAAGTCTGGATTCTGCGATTCTGGAAAGCTGCGTTTATTGGCTTTAGTTTTGCATTTTCACGCAAAATGTCTTATAAAATTGCACTTGTTGCATTTAGCGTTTTTAGCAGGGCAAATTTGGCTACTTGCTAAATGCTTTTGAGACCCACATCTGCTGCATTCTCCTGTGAACCTATTCTCACCATTGGAAACAACAAGGTTGATGCTCATGGAAGTAGTGGGCAGCATCATGGCCTCCGACTCGTTATTAATTTCTTCATATACATGACACATTTCGATGATCTCTGCTAATGTATGCTCTTTTTCTAATAGACGTTTTTAGGTCTCTAGGTGCCCACGCATCTATAAGTTTGTCGTTTATGTTTATTTCCAAGATCTGTTCTTTTGTTTCCCAAAATTCGCACTCTGCTGCCTGATTTCGCAATTTCAAAACAAATTTATTCAATCATTCTCCTTGTTCAGGTTTCAGCGAACGAAATAAGTGCCTCTCACACGTGGAGTTTCTTATAGGAGAAAAATAGTTATTCAGCTTGTCAACGAGGACCCTGAACACATCGGTGTGGTCCTCTGCATCCTGTGGTTGATATAGTACCCCTGGAATGTTGTAGATTACCTCCTGAAGCTGTGTACCACCCAAATGTAGTAATTTGTTCTTCTTCTTTGTTGGATCAGTGATCTCTCTGCTTCCAGATATAGAGTAAATGCCCGGAGCCACTTTTCCCACTCTGACCGAATCAAGGCTTTTTCGATAACCTCGCAGAGAAATAGTGCTATTCCTGAGCCACTCATTTTAACACGCTTGCCCTGCAACACAATAATAACACATTTTTATTCGTAATTTAATGCTTGACAATCTAATGTCTCACCTCTTCCGTTTTCTTCTCGCAATTTAATGCATGACAGGTCTTTTTTTTTTTCTTTTAGTGCAATTAAATGCGTGGCAATTGAATGTACTGTTCGAAATTACCAACTAAATGGCAGCTGCACGCTGCACGCGCCTGATCGGCTTCCACTTCTGCCTTTGGAGCAGCATCTGCCTTGCCTGCCGCCTGTTGGGTAAGCGATTGGTTGACCAGGATGGCCTTTGCTCTCTCAAAAGCGGCTTTTTTCCCACTCGTTTACGTTGCAGGGATCACAACTATCATATTTTGCTAAACTTACGCCTGGAATTACATGGCAAAACCCTTACCCTTTGGTGTGCGTTCTTCACACTCTTAGCGGCGGTCATGGATGCGGAAGGCACAGCGACTGAGTCAGCTGTTCTCACTTTTTCCATCACCGCAACCTTTCCCTTATTTCTTTGTTTCTTGGAGGTCCTGCCCTTTGCATCATTGATGTGAGTACCAGATTCGTTACCGGTGAAATCGCTCTCGTTACTGAGTGTTCTTTTGAACTCCTTACTCTCTCTATCCAGAAGCCCTGCTTCTTCCATTGCCCCTACCTGGAGGCAGGAGAATGAAGTCGAGATTTCGCCTTAACTCACCTCTAACTCTTACTGGACAGGGATTGTCTGTATTGTATTTTGTTTGTTTTTTATGTTTCCATTTTAAATTAAATTTAGTTCCCACGAGTAGAGATGAAAATAAAAGATCAGCCCAGACAGCGTCGCTATACATGGGTAAGGCTAAGAACAACAGGCCCACGTGTAGGCACCTTAGATAGCTTATTCGCTGTTAGTTTGACCCTCAACCTTTCATTCTTCGACACGGTTTACTTTATTCTCCACCACCACTGAAATTTGGTAGTTCTCAGTTCGCCACTCCGCAGGCGACCGTAATCTGTTGAGTCTTTATAACTTAAGCCTCCACACCGGCGTCATTGAATGATGATGCTCGCGTCAAGGTGCCAAGTTTACATAAAATTTCAAAATATTTTTTTTTAAACTTCAAATTTACAAAATATATAAATATGGTAACTAACTTTATTACAACGAATAGCATGTTGAAAAGAAAGCGAAATAGAATAAACCAGCTTTTTTTTGTTATTAACTTTTTTTAATTTAAGAAATTCTCACATAACTGAATTGAAAACAGTTATTTTTGAATTGAAGTCATTTCTTATTTTTGTCTGCACGTACAGCAAAACATAACTCCATGCTCCATACACATCAGATTCTTGCAGACAGAGCATACGTTTTTCGTTTTTCGGTCCTTGAATTTACAGAAAGCACATCTAACAGCCTCATTAAAGATTTCATGGGTTGGAGTACGAATTCCACACTTCTCTGATAAGCTCATTTAAATTTCTTTAAAGGGGAATAACGTTAATTCGGCGAAGAAAAAACCAATTTTTAAGATTTTTTTTTAGACGCTACAAGTTAAACAAATTTTTTGAATTGATTGTGACATTATAGTACAACATATGAACAACATTTTCTTAATTTTTGAAAGCAAAATATTAATGATTAAGCCGATGGCAGCAAATCTTTGGAGGCGTCTTGAAAAATAGTTTTCCGCCAATGAACCGTATAACTCATGACCGGATCATCTTAAATCAAAATGTTATCATTAGATCATCGCTTTTCCAAGGTATCCTTGGTAAAAATTTTCGAAATTCGATTTTTTAATTTTTTGTGACACTTAGAAGTGAAAACACCGATTTTCGCCTAAGGAATGAGTCAATTTGTTATCGTAATTGTAAATTTATAATTATGAAAAATAAAAAAGGGATATTTGTTCATTTATGTAAGGAAGTAGCATGCTAAATTTCAAAGGAATCGGTCTAGTATATTTTGATGTAAATCGTTCACCGGTTTCAAAAACGACAACTGTTAAAAAATTGCTTTAAGGTTTTGTATATCAGAAAATCCTATATTAAACCTGAAAAATTTGTTCACACCTAAACAGAGACGTCGATTCCTGGTCCATTAGATGCAGCAATGTTAGCACCCATATCTGGAGCATCTTTTTGGTTTTCTCTACGTAAGACTCTGCCATCTTTGCCGTCGTATGTCATCTTAACCTGTTGCTCCGCTCTGCTGGTCGGATTACTGTCCTTGTGCCCTTGGTCCAGTAGCTATTTTCATGTCTTGCATAAAGTTCAGCAAAGAAAAAAAGAATTTTTATTGAAGGTATATGCTGCTACATATGCTGCAATTTCAATAATAATTGAATTACCACTCACTGAATTCGGACTGATTTTCCAGATAAGTTGATTCAGGTTCTCATTATTATTTTGAGTAAAGTCTCCAAGATATCGTTGTTAAAGTTCGTTTTTGCTCAAGTTCTCATATATCGGTTCGATGGGTTGAGCAACATCTGCCATTTTTCCATTCACACCACGAATCATCTGTTTTCCACCTGTCGAGCAGTTGTGAAAATAAGATGACCGTATGGCATCCTTTATTTTCTTCACAGAATCGTTATTACGTCGATTGTGAAGGCCATAATAAACTGTTAATTTATCAATCATTTTAGCTGTTACCCTTTCCTTTACCACCGAGAATTTTTCATTTTACCTTTTACCGGTTTTCGTTTCTGAATCAGCAGTGCACTTCTGCTTCTGAACTTGGCCTATGCACTCTTTTTTGTTTTTCGTAAAATCGTCACCATAAGGCTTAGAATTTACTATACTAATATCTTCGAGTCTCCGTCACTCATGTAGTTGCGAAACTTCACCCCGAAATTTTCTAACAATCGTTGAAACTTCTGGATAATAGAATGTACTTCCATGTTGCCAGTTAATACAACGTGATTACCTTTACATTGTCCGCTTTTCACATGCTTTTCATGCCACTCTTCACATTCTGTAGAATCTTATCTGCTCTCTCAAGTTTTGCAACCGGTATTATTTACCGGTATAATAACCAATTAAGGAAGAAATACCTGAGAGAGAAGAAAATCCTCGTTTTTACTCTATTCCATCACCTAATACTTTTTCTTTTTTATTCAAACTTAATCGCAACATCCTTTATAGTGTTACACATTTTCACTACATATCATTTGTAGGTTGGTTTTGATAAAAATTTGATTTTTAAATCCATCAGACCACAAAACTAATTGCATCCAGCTAATCTTAAGTCTAACGCTCGCATTACAAAAGTAAATCTATAATTAGCATCATATATACCAGATTCTATACTTTCACTAGATGGAACGTACCGAGGCTGCGTACACTTTTCACACGTAACTTTGATATTGAATCCGAGTCCTTCCTTTTTGCAGGACTTAAACGCAAATTCTCCATCACACTTCTTTACACACTTAGAAAATGTAGCAATTTTTAAAAAACTACAATAAAATAAAATCGATGATCCTGTAATGTTTTTCCAAATTCTTCTATAATTCCTGTAGGGGGTGGCCGTGGTGTAGTGGTATATACACTCCTCAAGCAGAGGGTCGCGGGTTCGAATCCCGTGCGGGACAATTATCTAAAATAGTCTTTTCGTAGAATTTGCATGTAGTTATATGAGAATCCCGTCGGCGTCAACTCTGACATAAGGGCATAACACTGATGTTGGAGTGGTTACGGGCTGGGCTAAATGTAACGAACTAACAACTAGCACGTACCGAGACCTACTGGTTGAGGATGCACTTGCTCGTCCTGTCCAGTTTGACAACCACCTCTGGGAAAAATCGAGTTTCAAACTACTACACCCACCTGCCCGCGCTCTGAAAAAAAAACAGTAAAAGGGTATTCATGTCCCCTCGGTGCGCGCGCGGGATTATAAAAAAGAATTCCAAATTAGTATTTAATTTGATTTTCTTAGATGACGCACTATTACATTCTACATTATTTTTCTAACGTTTCTGTAGAGGCATCATTCTTTTCGATCGACTTAGATTAGCACCAGTTTTCTGCCGTTCTTCTCTGCTTACTTTTCTCTGTATTTTTTTGATAATAACAGAGCAAACTTCTCGTATGAACAAACACGCACAACGAAATTTCAGCGTCCTCTATAACTGCTCAACGCAACCTGTATTTCTGAACTGTTTGTATAGTATGCACCCTGTCTGACTCGAACTGCAAAAAACTGCTATAATTTCCAAACCGTTCATTACGGTGAGCTCAAATTTTGACACATTACAGATAGTTTTATTATTTATAAGCCTCTTGAAAGATTTGCGCCTGAGTTGTGTTGAAAAATTTTTATCTGCAATGGAATTCAAACGTGTAATGTGTGTGGTTGCTTTATATTTGGCTGGAAAACCACAAGTAGATATCGTTAGAGCCCTCCAGCACCTCAACGTGAATAAATCATTTGTGTTTCGAACTATAGCTCGTTACTGTGATACTGGCAGCGTTGCAAAACTTCATGGATGTGGTCATAAAAAAACAGCAACATCGGCAGAAATGGTTCAAAAAGTGAAGGCTCGAATTGAGCGAAATCCACGTCAAAGTGGAAGAAAAATGGCTCGAGCTTTACAATTGGAACGGATGCAACACACACTGAAAAATGAGCTTGGGCTCAAGCCATTGAAGTTCCAAAAAGCACACGATCTTAGACCGCAACAGAAAATTTAGAGTCGAGAGAGCGAAGGAATTGCTACACTTGCACGAAAGTGGTGAGTTGCCGAATTTGGTTTTTTCCGATGAGTCGCCATTTGTTATCGAGTAATATGTTAAGAAACAAAATGATCGAGTTTACTTGCCAGATAGGTCCTTCGAAAATTTACACCTTCGGATGGCCACCAGAAAGCAGGCAACACCGATGATCACTCTCCGCTCGTATTTTTGGACCGTGGCGTCAAAATTAATGCTATCGTATATCGTGAAACTCTCTTAGAGGCATCTTGGACATTTCAACAAGACTCGGCACCATCTCACAAAGCGGGCGTCAACCAAGATTGGTTAAAAAACAATGTTCCACACTTCATTTCTTCGACACAATATATTGCAAATTTTCCGGATGCAAACCCGTTGGATTTCTCTGTCTGGGGTATTTTGAAGGCGAAGGTTGGCACTAAAAAATACCAAAGCAGAGCCACTTGCGTGCAGCGTGCGATGCTTTCTTCGGCCGTCTCAAGGGCATTATTCGCGCCAAAGGTGGACATATTGTAAACTACTTATACAATTTGAAAATTGATGTATTTTTAAGCGTTTTTTGCTTTGGCACAATAAAATTTATCAAAAAATAAAAAAATTATATTTCTAAGAGCACAAAGCTGCCTGGTAAGCGCCTCGATCAGCTGCTGGGCAGGTATATAAAACTGTATAGGAGTAACGATCGCTTAGAGGTCAATATCATATTTAGTTTTGCACCGATTTGTTCAAAATTTTGACACGACAGTCTGAAGATGTTTTACAATCATATGAAACAATAAAAACAAATAAAAAACAGTCATATCACGGAAATATCAAATTTAAATTTGTCGCTTTTTGTCGAGTTTTTCTAATATTTTGAACAATTACAATTTCCAAAACCTCTATCCCACAATTCCACTATGTCAACTCTGTTTTGTTTCAGGATACCCTTTCATAAATTTTAAATTGTTTTCCTTCTTTCTTCCAATTGATTTTTCTTCCTTACCTGTACTTATTTCTACGAATAAAGTACCCAACCGGGTGAATCAATTTCATTATTTTCTTCATAATTAATTTAAAATCAAACTTTCCATATCGAAAGTATCACTCTCGTCATCCATACTTCCTTCAAAAATTATTGACTCAAAATGTTCGTCTTTCTTACTGTTATCCCCAAATAGGCATTCGTCACTCTTAGGAGTGTTCTTGATCTAAGATGCGCGATATGGAATCATCAATTAAGAATCACAAACACGAAAAACTTACATGGCTAAAAATTAACCAAAAAACACTTTAACTCACCATTATTCACAAGTTTGCAAACAATTGCACTCGACAACCTCTCGACAAGCTGAATTATCGTGCAATGATTTACATAAGCTCATCATTTTGCTTTAGCATTAGTAAATCTTTAACGGAATCAATTCTGAATACGATATTTCAAATTTACCCATGATGGGTAGTTAAGGATTAATATTGAAGGTATCACTTTATTGATGGAACAGCGCTAATTCCCGATAGCCATGTTGCATAACCTGACGAATTTGGAAGAAATATCAAAACTTTACATGGCGTTGTATAGTTCGTCCCTATACACACCATTATATGCGACTTCGAAGTCGAGAAATAGATGGTGAGCTTCCACATGAAATTTCTTATATAGGGTTTTCTAATAACGACTTGCCAATTTCTTTTTAAATAAAAGGCAAACAATTTGAGATATTTCAAAAAAACTATTATTGGCTTGAAGTACAATCAAAACATTTATGAATGGAACTCAACTTCTTTCATATGGCTACCGCGGGCACGTTTGCAGCGGTCGATTCTTTGGACCCAATTTTCAACGACTCGGCCACACATTTCGGCCGAAAAGGCCGCTATTTCGCGTTCTATGTTGGCTCTGAGCTCTTCCAACGTCGTCGTTGGCGTCTTGGCATAAACCAATGACTTAACGTAGCCCTACAAAAATTAGTCAAGCGGCGTTAAATCGCACGAACAAGGCGGCCAATCGACTGGCCCATGTCTTGAGATAACACGCTCACCATACTTACTCTTCAATAAATCGATTGTAGCGTGTGCCGTGTGGCTTGTGGCACCATCCTGTTGAAGCCACATGTTGTCCAAGTCCATATCTTCCAATTCGGGAAATAAATAATCGGTGAACGCTGACCATTCACAGTAAAGTTGCAGTCACCGCCTCCGAATATCTGTAGAATTTTTTTTATAATTTTCGTTAGTGTACTTTACCATGATGAAAATATTGAGTTTACTGAATAAATTGACAGTGACAGTTTGATGGTTAGTGAAAAAGTGCGTTCACAAATTAAATTCAAAGTTGTCAAGTCCCTATTTGAAAACCCTATACAATTAAGATGAATTCGGATACCTTTTTAAAAATTGCATATAAACTAGAAACTAGAAATAATCTGAATCAAAAACTGAGAATTGGTCAAAGTCAAAATATCATGGTCAGTCCATATTTTAAAGTTTAATGCCCACGAAACCTTTTAAGGAAATTTCTAAAATGCCATCCTAATTCATTCATTGTAATTTCATTTTATATATATTTTATATTTGCATAAAAAATAGCACTGCTACCAATACAAGATAAGAGTATATTGCTAAGGTCTTAGATGTATTTTGTACTGCATATTTCTAAGAACTTCGCCATCAACGACGACCTTGATAATTCAGTAAGAATGCACATACAAGCTTCGAACTGACGAACATGTTGGCTTTTCAGGCTGTTATAATTATTCTTCCGTACATATATCCTGGTATTTGTTGAAGGCTTGTCAAGTCATGGCTTTCAATTACATATTTTGTACACACGCGTAGACAGATGTTTTAATTACTAGCGAACAAATAGAATCGATAGAAATTTTGCGTAACTTATCACAAGGCCGTACACATGTGTGCGTCCATCAAGTACTTTAATGGTTCTTCACATACTCCTGATTCACCTTAAATGTAGGATTCTCTATAGCATGAAATGGTGTGCCGAATGAAGTAGTCGGTCATAATGTGAATCTTATTTGGAAAACAGAATTAAGTGAATCCAGAAAATGAAAATGGAATAGCAAACTATAGGGGGGAAGTGTATGTAACATATATGACAATTGAATAAAGTGTCCTGTAATACAAGTTTTCCATGAAGTAACATAATATTCTATGTTTACCATATAAAGTTGGGGAAATTAACTGTAATAAACTATTATTTTCAAAGAAAGTTCTTAATACACTCCAAAAATTGGAACAGGTACTTAATCATAAAGCATTAGGTCATAAATAATTTTATGTATTTTTGAAAAATCACGGCACAGGTAATATAGGCTGGCTCAAAAAAATCAATAAATCCGGAGCCACAGTAAACCCAACGGATGTATACTTTATTATTGAGATTCGCGCCAGCGTCGTTTCTTTATGATGAAGTAATTAATTTCCTATTCCAGACAATCTCTAAAGAAATAAATATTTTATGTTATTTTTTATGAAGAGGATAAAGATAAAGATAAAATATGTCGGCTTTGTAAAAATATTTCTAATGACCTTGAATTTATATTTGAATATCAACCTGCCATTATGCTCCCTCATTTGCGTAGATATTTAAGTACGTTACTGGTTGCAATTCAATTCTAACAGACAAACACACAAGTCATGCGGAGTATTTAGGGACCATAAAAGTTGGGAATGCTTACATCGTGTTTGGTAAAAACCCTCAACAAAAATTTTTCTAATTTTACTGGTAAAAAAATCAAATGATAACAACAGTTGCAGGAAAACGAAAACAAAAGGCATTGAGACTGAAGTTTTGCAACTTCACGCATAAGTTGGTCTCCTCAAATATTACATACACATAGAATTTTCGGGTCTTTCAGGTAACTCGCTTAAATTTTCTGCAGAATAAATTATTCTATTGGAAAGAAGCACGATACGTAAAGATTACGCATTTTATTGGCAACACGGTAAACACGAAATATCAGAATGTTTCGGGCAAACAGTTTTCTTAAATTTTTTAACAGATTTTTAAGGTAAAAATGTTCATACACTACATCGTTTTCTTTTATTACAACAGGGAAATTTGAAAATTCTTGTTGTCTTGTGTGCAGTACACATTGAACTAACTTGTAGTGATGTGTTTGTCCGAGGACAGCTTTTCTAAGGTCGTTATGATCATTTACCTATTCCAAAGTTAGTTAAAAAAATCGTCTTAGAAGTGTCCTTTTCTGTTTTCATTTCGTATTTACATAGTTTGACGGCATGTACTCTCGAAAATGACAAAAATTGTTCATCAATTTCCGTATTTTTACTTTGGCTGCAGTACTGGTATGTAATTTGGAAGCATTTGCTTAGATCCGGTACTAATATTTGTTACAGGGGTTTGAATTTTCTTTTCCTCTCTTAACACTATTTTCATTCGCATTTGGCAGCAATTCCGTAGAGTCCTCTTCAGAGTTGGAGCACCTAGCCTTGGTGTAGTGGTATATGCATAAACTCCTCAAGCAGAGTATCGCGGGTTCGAATCCCGTGCGAGGCAATTCTCTGAAAAAGTCTTTTCATAGAATTTGTATGTAGTTATATGAAAATTTCTTCGGCGTCAACTCTTACATGAAGGCATAACACTGATGTTGGAGTTTTTTGCTGGTTGAGCTTAATGTAACGAACTAACAACTAGCACTTACTTAAGACCCAATGGTTGAGAATGCATTTCCGGTTGTTTGGTTAATTGTACGTTTTACATCGCAAGATCATAGCAAATGTATCATTTGAGAAGGCTTTGGCTTATATGAAACAAGTGTCAAAGAAACATTGACGTGATCACGTATTTTTCATTAGTTCTGAAATCGCTCATTTGTTAGAACATATGGTGCCCACCAGCGTAAGCTTAAAAGGTTCATTAAGTATCACTTGTCGCAAGTGATATTACAATTAGTACCATGCACCAGTCTTGATATCTCTTTTATATACAATAGTATTCATCTTGAGGAATGCCGTTGGTATTAGTTTCAATTCCGATGTAAGGAATGGCATTAATATATGAATTGAAATTTTTATTTCATACTTATTGGGTTTGTTCGGAATATATGTAAATCCTAAAAGTACATCTTCGTCGAAATCCCAAAAGCTGTTCGTGAATGGTTAAATGTGACCCCGGTGATCAATCATTGATTTACTAACATGTTCCAATCTTTTCTAATAGTTTTAGATGGATCCTTAGTTCTGAGTGATGGTCTTAGTGATTCATTCAACCCACCTAATAAACACAATTATTGTATCGAACAAGGAAAAAGTTCTTTATACAGCCAGCCCCAAGTACCTGGCTTACATCGTACACGACTGTCGTAGTATTAACTACCCTACGTTACACTAAAATGTCGTAAATATTAACTGGGATTATATCTATCAAACACCTGCAGTGAATGCGTAAAGAACATCTTGCAAAAAACAAAATCAACAAAAACATACAGCGAACAACTACAAGTGTCAAACCTTCGTCATCTTAGTGGTTAACTCCAAACATCAAGCACCTTATGATACAGCGGGATGATGCATAAACATCTTGGAAAAAATATAGAATTAATGAGTTTCTTTAAAGGAAATGAAATGAATACGGAATGAATTCTATAATAGAATATTTAGTAGTTCTTCATCTGGTTTTTATTAAACAAAATTGCTTATCCTCAAGCAATCCGCTTCCAAGTATAATTCGATTTACCGGCCAACACTACCGAGTCTTAATTCGACTTTAATAGGTTACGTGGAGAAGATGTCGTGAAAGCCCTAGACTAGTTGTTCAATCAAATGTAATAGGACTCAACCTCGACAACATCCACCCTAAATTTGTTCAACTCTTGCTCCCATTCTTGCCATTCGTAACCCATATTTACAACTTCATTCTAACACCCTCAGTATACAATATTTTATCCTTACACAAACAAAACTTCTATTGGCGAAAACAGTTCTTCTGCCAATCCTCTTACACTGCTGTAATATGTTCTACTGTCCAGATTACAATTACAGAAGAAAAGTAAACGTTGTATACAATGGAAGTATAATAACATACTCCGTTTCGTATTCAATCTCAGAAGATACGTTCACGTGTCCTTTTACTCAAAACAAATCAGCGGTTGTACTTTCGACAATTTCCTCAAAATATAGAACATTATGTCTCCTGCACGACATTATGCAAACAAAAGAGCCTGAATACCTACAATACTTGTATATACAATAAGAAGCTACACGTTCTCCAATCGACTGTATGTAGTGGATATTCGTACATACTACTTTTGTTTGCTTAACCTCTGAACACCAGTTTTTCGGTTTCTCTACTCGGTTGTGGAATTCTCTACCTGTCTCTAGTTCTTTTTAGAGGAACGGACAAATTTAAATCTACCTCACCAATAGAACAATCAACAAATAAATATTGTATAATTAATTTTGAGAATCCTATGTTATATTTACACATGGCTTACAAAACTTACAAGATATTTCTATTTCTTATTGTAAACATTATCTTTGATTAACTAATAAATAAAAGACCCAGATACGCATACTACTACGTTTGTCATTTATTTCCAAACGGCAGAGAGTCTTCTATATTTGTTTGTTTTAAAACATTTTTTGATAGTATTTGGCTAGCATTAGTAACTGCTGCTACTACTGGATATATGTAAAAGGTGAACTGACACCTAGTGTGGAGGTTCTCATTAAATTATGTAAACACATATTTATTGTGAAATCAATGTAGAATTTTATTGATTAATAGAGTTTCGTCAATGGCAATCATGAATAGGACACAACATCGTCCATATGACCACCACAGCTTCTGTAGCAAGCGATCATCCGACGATCAAAATTATCGATAACTTTTTGAAGAATAAGTGGGGTCGATGGTCGCAATTTCAGTTGGGATATTATATTTGAGATCCTGAATTGCCGCTGGGTTATTGGGATAGGCCTTACTCTTCAAATAACCCCACTTCTGTGTCAAAAGGTGTCAAACCGCATGATCTTGGAGGCCAATACACTTCTCTTCTAATCGATATAATGCTATCTTCAAATTTCGTACGTAATAAATTGATTGATTGATGGCTTGTGTGGGCAGTAGCATCATCCTTTTGAAACTGGCAATCATCCAGACGCGATTCATTTAGTTTTGGAAAAAAAGTTATTTATGTACCCATCCATCTAAAATAGAGATAGATTAAATTCTATGATAAATTGTCCTGGCGATTCCAAATCCAGTTAAAAAATCGTCCACGTTGCTCGTAGATGGCTCAAAGACTTCAATTGTTATGCAACTTGGATTTTATGGGCGTGCCATAAGTGAGGCCCAATTGTTGACTTTGGCGACGAATTGAGGTGCCTGCCTGGTTTTGAACGATTACGCTCACAGTGGTACTGTTTTGGCGTGTACTTGCTGGTTAAGCATGCTAATATGGAGTTTGATCCAATACCAAACGCTTCTCCATTGCACGAATTCCTAACTTACTGGGGCGATTATGTTGACCCATAGATTAACAAATTTTACGAAATGTTACTTTTACAAATCACCCATTTTTGTAATATGATTGATTAACTAAAATGCAAATTAAAGGACACCATGATTGCTGATTGCCAAGTGATGATATCTGTCAGAAAGACCAACCACAGTGAATCCGGTAAATGACACTATTTGACAGCCAACATCCGCAGCAATGGTTGGTTCCCCCTTTATATTTTGAAAGAGGCCATTTATCGCTATTTGTTTAGTCACAACTACTTTTTTTTTATTGTTTTATTATCATTTGAGTACCCATAAAATGTTTGTACATGGTGCGCGTGAAGGAGAACCAGGAGGGAAAAGGGAAAAACCGGTGTACGTTGGTCTTAAATGTTTGGAAGTTGTAATGAATAGGAAGTAGAGAGTCCGCATGGCATTCCATAAGCGAGTTATACGCCTTAGGAATGAATCACGATATTTCAGAGTATGTCAGAAAGGGGGCTTGAGTGTATACTGATGAGCAATCATTGCGAGACGCAAAAAACACAGTGAGACATGAAACATTTCACTACTGCCTTATTGTCCTCTACGGGTTAAATATTGCGTTTTATTCCAAATATGCCTGCGTTTCGCTATCATTTCATCCTCAGAACTTCACTATATCGCAGTTGATGATTTCAGAAGGCATAAAATCAGACAAGTTCCAGCCAATTCAATCACAAAGAACAAATTGCTAATGAAACAAAACCAAAGTCAAAATTATAAATGAACAGTGAACATATGAGGGTTTTCACGTTTTTTTTTTTAAATATGGCAGAGTTTTTTCAAAAAAAAAAAAGAATTCTCAATAACTAGTGAGGTTTCCTCTACTAGCTCGCACATCTGAAAGGCGATTTGACATTGAAATACTAAGGATTTTAAGCTCATCAGAGCTGATTTACGTAGTGGTACTTTTTGCCATGTGAGTAAACTTTGCGTGCAAAAAGATACAGCAAATTTTCGAAACGGTGAAGGTCTGGACTTCAAGCCGACGACCTCATTACCTCGATATTGTTTTGCGAAAACCATTCGTTTACGCAATTTTCGTCGTGGATCGGCACGCTATTTTGTTGGAATATGATATTTTCTGAAAGAAACTCTTTGAACATGCCTTACTTCATTGAGATCTAGCACATCGATGTACAAAGAAAAAATAAAATCTCTTGGTAACCACGCGATTTATGATTTTTCCGCAGAGCAAAATGACTCCCAAATCTTGACCGGATCTCCCTCGCTATGTCTATTTATTTATTTACTACGTGGAATGTTGATAGATGCTTTGAACCTGCCTTGTAGCACGGATAGCCACCCAGGTGTTTTAAATGGGATTTTGGATTTTTAGTGAGCACTGTTCATAATCGAACTTCCACTACTGTATCAGAAAAAGAACTAGTTTTCTGTTTTAATATCACGAATAAACCGACAAAAGAAAATTAAATTAAATTCTGATTTGTTGTTTAAATGCAATTACGGGCTTCATTGTGTTATGGAGCTGGGGGCTTTAGTTTCAATATCCTCTTTGCTGGAGCATTATTTTCCATAAACTTGATATGGTCAAGACAGTCGACGCACTTTGACTTTATGGACTACTTTCACATCTTGATAAAGCTCATAGAGATTGGGAGTATTAGAGAAAAATTTTAACCACGGCGCCCGACTTGTTACAAAGGAACAAAATTTACTTCAAACAACTTTGACTTTATACAGCGACAAGTATCTATAGGGTTTTCTAATAACGACTTGACAAATTTTTTTTTTTAAAAAAAAGGCAAACCATTTGAGATATTTCAAAAACTTTATTATTGGCTTGAAGTACAATCAAAACATTTATGAATGGAACTCGACTTCGTTCATATGGTCACCGCGGGCACGTTTGCAGCGGTCGATTAGTTGGACCCAATTTTCAACGACTCGGCCACAGATTTCGGCCGAAACGGCCGCTATTTCGAGTCCAATGTTGGCTCTGAGCACTTCCAACTTCCAACGCATAAACCAATGACATAACGTAGCCCCACAGAATAGTCAAGCGGCGTTAAATCGCAAGAACGAGGCGGCCAATCGACTGGCACATGTCTTAAGATAACACGCTCACCATACTTACTCTTCAATAAACCAATTGTAGCGTATGCTGCGTGGCTTGTGGTACCATCCTGTTGAAACCACATGTCGTCCAAGTCCATATCTTCCAATTCGGGCCAAAAATAATCGGTGATCATGGCGCGATGACGCTGACCATTCACAGTAACGTGACGATCGTTATCGTCGACTAAAAAAAATGGCCCAATAACGCCCCCGGCATGCAAGCCGCACCAAACAGTTATTTTTTGTGGATGAAGTGGTGATTCATGAAGCACATGTGGGTTTTCACCCAACCAATAACGCATATTTTCCTTATTGACGAACCCATTGAGCCAAAACTGAGCTTCGTCACTGAAGATAATTTTGCAATGAAATTCGTCATCTTGGCGCATCTTCTCCAGAACCCAATAAGAGAACGTACGTCGATTCAAATGGTCCATCGGCTTCAATTCTTGAGTCAGCTTGATCTTGTATGGGTGTACACCAAGATCCTTACGCAAAATACGTCATAATGTGGTCTGCGCGATGCCCAATTCTTGAGAACGCCGTGGAATTGACTGATTTGGATCGTTTGCTACGGACGTCTGAACGGCAGCGATATTTTCGACACTTAGATCAACCTGTTGTCTCACTGACACGGCAACATCACACAACGAATATGTAAACTCAATTTTTTGCACTAAACTGTAATTACCTGTCTTCTATGGCGAGAATTACGACCGAAAATTGGAGTTAACGCTCTTAAAATTGCAGTCACCGACTCCGAATATCTGTAGAATTTTTTTTATAATTTTCGTTAGTGTAGTTGACCATGATGAAAATGTTGAGTTTACTGAATAAATTGACAGTGACAGTTTGATGATTAGTGAAAAAGTGCGTTCACAAATTAAATTCAAAGTTGTCAAGTCCCTATTGGAAAACCCTATATATAACAAACATATGTATGTTGTGCTAAAGTATGTTTAAAGTTTAAATTCAGCAACATGAAAAGCAATATTAATTAAATTGTGTAGTTGTAGTATGTATATTGTATATACAATATGTAAGACAAGTATTAGGGTTAGTTAAGTTTGTATTTATTGTTTGTTAAACCCCTCAAGGAATACAATTTTAAAAAAATAAACAATTAAATGTACTTTAATATTGTATATGGCTGTAAAAAGTATTACAAATCTAGTTTTAGGATGAATAATTTATACCCAACAAATTTAGAATGTCAGCTTTCAGGTCTTCTGTTGGTATGTATGCGAGGACAATAAAAGATTTTTCATAGACATGTCTCACGTAATGAAAGCATATACCGATGTGGTTGCTGCGTTCGTGGTAAGATGGATTTTTCGAAAGATGAATTCCACTCTTATTGCCGCAGAAAATCATAAACCCATTTCAGAAACAAGGTTTCACATATAGACTGTTTCTTTTGACTGCAGCCGTCAGCCCCTTATATTCCGCTTCTATGCTGGATAACGCAATAATTGGTTTTTTTCTTCGTTGCCCATGTTATAGCTCCATCAGATAGTTTGAATACATAGTCAGTGTAGGTTCGAGGGTCATAACTCTCTGCTCAATCAGCATCGAAGTAACCACGCAAGGATCTTCATTGGTATTTTTTAACGAACAGAAGAAGTGAGCCGATTATTCGCTAATGGTTTCTTAAATCTCCAAATTGACATCACAACTTTGACACTTCGACAACTTTTGACGTGTCCCAGGTACTTCGCAACCACTCAGCTACCAGTTCTTGATTAGAGATGAAATTGTGAGATACAGATGTAGTTCCTCTCTTCGTTATGTTCGACTTCCAGTCCCTGGAAATACCCTACTTTGCCATTGTCCACAATGACAAATTCATTTTTGAACATGTTCTTAATTGCAACAAACGGGTCCTCTCCGAGCAAGCAAGTTAATTATTGTCCACACAGATTGCCATGATGTGGATTTCTCCCTACTTGTGGTTTGTGTAAAACACATAAATCGTAGCTGTACCTTTTAAACCCAGCCAGTTGTTTCACTCACGTCTTGATTGTTTGAGGCCTTTCATAATTTTCAGACACGCTATGGATACTTGATAAACTCTCTGGCTGATACATGTACACTTCTTCTTTTAATTTTTCATTCAAGTATGCACTTGTAATTTACTTCATAGATAAGGCAAAAATAAGTTTCACTGTGGAGTAGCGAATAAAAGGGAAAACGTTTCCTAGAAATCGAATCCTGGACTCTGTGTACAACTTTTGTCCCTCTTCAAACTCAATCACCCATTTGCATTTTATTGATTTCCTTTCCGGTTGCAGGTCAACAAGCATCCACGTGTCATTGAAAATCAAAATTTAGTACTCCTATAGCATGACCTACTACCTACTTCCAGCGTTTGGCTTCGTCACAATGTAAGGCTTCTGCAATCGATTGAGGTATTTTTTCTGTTTTATACAAATATAACAATTTTTTGTTTTTCTCTAATACGTTTGATGCGTTTCTTTGTGTTATTGTACAATACCTGGTATTGTTCTTCTTCTTCATCTCAGTCCAGGTCTAGATTATATATATCTGGTTGATTTACTATTTCTTCTAATGTGACTTCGAAATGGTCTTCGTCTCATTATCGTCATTTTGTTTAGTTGACTGGCATCCGGTCCTGGTCTGTTTTGAATCTTACTGTTGTCCTTCACCTCCTTAATAAATGTTCCTTTGTCGTCTTTATTTGCTATCTGATCTAACTCCATCTTTCTTGTTCTTGTTAAAATCTGGCATGCTGAGGAGCTTGACATCACGGCTTATGAGGAACTTACACCCTGTACGCTTTGACTTCAGCTGAACATCACTCAATATATGCCTTTTGTCTGAAACTTTGATTTTCTGGGTTTTTTTATTGAACATGACACTTAACAATAAAATATTTTAAAATGGAAAATATTAGATTTCCTTTAACTCCTTATACAGGCTGCCGTATTCACCTACTGCCTCGGCCCATATTATTTCAGGGAGACCAGCATACACCATTTTGCTGGGAGTATTTATGTGTATAAGAGGTGATTCATCGTGAGGTTTGATTTTCAATAGGCTTTTTTTGACGGATCACGCGTGACTCCTATCAAACTGCTTAGTCATCATGGCAAGTCATCATGGCAAGTCATCATGGAAAGACTCACATCACAATAGCGTCTTTAAATTGTTCAGCTGTATTACGAAAATCAGCGTTCTGTGAGGAATGTTTTTCGTTTTCTCCTACTGAAACCACTATTGCCAATACCATTCGCAAATTTGAGTCCCAGTTTACATTAGTGGATGATACTCGACCGGTTAGACCACATCCAGCACATAGTGAAGTGACTATAGTAGCTGTAGCTGAGAGTGTTCGCGAAGACGGTGAGGAATCGATTCATTGTCGTTCTCAGCAGCTTGGCTTGGCGTATTTTACGTGAGGATCTCGGCCTAAAAGCGTACAAAATTCAACTTGTGCAAGAATTGAAGCCAGGAGTCTTGAATTTGCGTTAAATTTTCAGTGAACAGGATCTTTCCGCTCGCTCGATACTTTGTCTTTTTATTTTGTCCTTGTAAGTGTAGATTTTCTATCACCTTTCTCCGTCGCACACATTCATCATATTTCCAAGAACTCTTTTCGGTGGTGGCTAGTGGGCTACAAAAATGTTGATTACTTCTTTGATGATATCGCGCTGCTGATTACACAGATTGTTGGCATTTATAGATGGTGAATTCATAGAGGTCATCTGTAGCCTCTAGCTACTCCAGTCGTAAAATTCTCTGTCTGCATGTCTCTGACGTTAAAATATTGCCCTAAGAATAAGGCCACATAGACCAAAAAAATGGAAATAACATCCTGCGGTCTCGGCGTACTATAAAAATGGCGATACGTGCTATAATAAAATACCTTATTTTTGATTAAAAGAATGAGGCTTGATTTCCATCTGGGATGGAGAAAAGCCTCATTGGGTTTTTCCCGTTTTGTTGGCAAAAAAACACGTATGCAATTATGTCGAAGTAAACTTCAGGTTTTGAAATATTTGAATTGAATGTGTCACAATTCTACGTGCAACATAAAATAAATAATAAAATGTTGAACTAGATAAGGACTGTATTCGTTAAATACGTGGAAATAAAGCAATATGCCAGTTTTTGTTTCATGTGGCCTTAATTCCATTCAGAAATAGATGCTTTTTCACGTCATCATGTCTCTCATCTATTAGCGCTTCGACCATATGAAGAGCGTCAGGTTGCTGTGTGGATTCGTATCCTTGGATGGGTCGTGATACTTACCACTGGAAGATCTAAACTCATGATCTAACATAGAAGCCGGTACTCGTTACCTTGAATTGAACGCAATGCTTTCCGACTCATTCACCGAAAATGCTTGCCTTACGGATTTTGGCTTTGAAGTTCATGTAGTATGACATCATACTACAGACACACTTTATTTAGGAAGTCATAGGAGTTCTCCTTGATAGAGTCTTCAAGTTCGTCGGTCGTCTGCACATATTATGTTTTAGAATATAACCTTGATTTGAATTTGAATCTGAACTTTTTTTTTTCTACGTGTTAAGAAAGTTACCTCGACGGCCTAACTTCCAACCTGAAGGACTTTCTAATTTATCTTCAGTGCCGAAAAAATCTCACGAAATTCGGCTCACTAGAACTTCTTTTAAAATCGTTTAGATGTTTTTTAGAATCATTGTTGACTACACCATCCAAGAGACGCTCAATAGTCTAACTAATTAACTTCCATACGATGAGTATGTAAACCAAACAATAAACATTTCTTGATTATAGTAATTGAATTGGGAGAATTGCTCCTCTTCCACTTCCAAGGTGAATGTACATAATTCCTACCATACTTTGCATATGGCCAAGAAGGAATAGTCTTCAAGGAAACATTTAGATATAAGTAGCAATGAACAGATAGTAGAAATATGTCCGATGCAGACATTTCAAAAAATCATTTTCCTTTTGAATTTAACACCAAATAAATACTAGCTCTGCCATGGAGCATTTTAATAGCTTACATTTAGGAATCTCATTTGAATTTCTAAAATCTTAATATGACACGACAGGGTAGATTGCATTTATGTAGGGAGAGCTGTATTCATACATATTTTGATACTCACTAAGCAGCATTTGATTGCAGCTAAAGAGCTTTTACACACAATTACCCTTAAAAGAAAAGTTTCCATTGTCCTTATATTATTGTATTGTTGAAAATTTTCACAACAAACTCACTCAGTGATGGCACATTCATGGGTGAGTTAGGGTTGCTTTATAATCTCCCCATAACAAAGCATTCCTTGGGTTAGGGTGTTTTAACGTGGACAATCCAGGCAATACTCGTACATTAGAGAAAATGTAGCACGGGTTGGTTTTATGTAGAAGCATTATAAAATCGTTATTTAAGAAAACATTTTTCGAATGGAACCATGAGGAATTTATACGGTAGAAGTAAATGCAACGAGGTTTCAAGTATGCGTAATAAAACATGGTATTGGGGACACGTTTGGAAAATGACGCAAATTGGGTGCATTAAATTTTTAGAACACATTAGTATTGCTTATTCTCCCACAGAAATGTCCAAATTTTTGCCTTTGAGTAGAAGTGTATTTTAAGTAAATTCTATTTGATATTATCCAAAGAAAAAGAAGAATGGGATATACTTCCCAAGTGATGTAAAAGTTATTTAATATCGTTTCACCCCGAAATAGGAGTAACCGTCACTTTTAAAAAGAGCCTATGTTGCATAGAAATTGATCCCGCGCTGTATATGGACATAAGTACTGATATTTCTGTGAGTATACGATTTTTTAAGGCGGCTCAGGCGCTTAATTCATACAATTGAGAACGATATGTGCCCACATATATCTATATACATGTTGAGACCTTTGTGTTGGTAAACCAGTAAATTTAGTCTATTAATTATAAACATTATCATGCTCTGTCAAACACAAAAAGTATATCTAGAAAGCAATTGCGGCAATTTGGTGAAAAACTAATTTTTTTGATAAATTTTATATTTTATCTGGATTTCCACAAGCACACATTTCCTTTATTTATGTAGCGCTACAGACGGGTCAAGAATTGAGTACAATCCCTACTCCTATCCATTCTGGAATAAATCCATTTGTTCTTGAGCGATCGTTTAAAGAAAAAAGGGCGAAATACTCTCCAAAGAATAGAATTGAAGTAATAAATGACTTTCCATATGCTCTTGATAAAATTCATACTACAATACATATGAACGGACATCGAAAGACATCAAGAACAAGAGGAAACAAAAGGTACAAGCAGCTATGAATACACTAGATTTATAAAATAGTATAAGTAATTATACCGGTTTACCCGAAGAACTAAATTTATTCATCAAAGAAGTAGATTATATTTACAATTCCATTAAAGATTTAGATGAACTTTCCAAAGGCTTTCTTGAACTTAAAATTAGACAGAAATAAGTTTTAATAAATAACAATAATCCCACGCAATGGGAAGAAATAAAATCGATTTTAAAGGAAAACTGTTCAGTCAATGAAAGCATTAAAAACCTTATTGATAAAATAAAATCAGCAATATTCCAAAATTCGGTCGAGCAGCTGTATGATCATATTTTAAACCTTTTGACACAGATTAATATCAAATCCGGCCTCGAAGATAATACTCCGGCCTGGTTTAGTGGTGCGCAAAACGAAGCAATGGCCTTAAAACTTTTCATAAATTAGCTCCCAAGCGAAACTAAACTTATCCTTCAAGCTAGGAATTCATCTGCATTTAGGGAAGCAAAAATAATATTAATTAATACAAATAATTTCCACAGAAACCCGAATAGACTTGTTTCCGAAGCAAACAATAGCAGACCCATTAGACCGAACTTTTATCCTAATATCCCCAATCATAACCCTAGATTAAGTAATATAAAAACAGAAAATTACCCCAATAACTTTCGCCAAATTACCCAATAGCTGCTTTCTCGCAATCCAGGAAATTTAAGTCAATACAGCTCTGTTGATCAAGGAGCTAACACCTCTTCTAACTCAAAAAGAAATGTCTCCCATAACAGTAGGTTAAGAAATTTGCACAACGTTGCGGAAACAGCACAGTTTTCAGGTCATTCTAGAAGGGATCAACAGAGAGAGATGGAAGTAGATTACATCCGTACACAGGACCTAACTAAAAATGAAGATCCACGCGATTTGCGCTTCCAAAATTTTCAATCAGCCAAATCCGATCTCTTCCCTGTATAACAGTGCAGACAACATCAAGTCCAATCAAATTGTTAGTCGATTCAGGAGCGAGTACATCATTAATTCAGAAAGGCACTTTTCATAGGTCCTTCACAACGGACCTCAAAAAGCCATTATTATTATTAAGTCAATAAACTCTAGCATATCTGTTAAATCAAAGGTCACAATCCCACTCTTCAAAGAATTCAATAGACCATTAACTAAGATCGAAAAGCTGGAGACTGTACTAACTGGTGATTTTGATGGTATTCTTGGGTGTAACGTTTTATAGCCATTACATGCAAAAATCGACCTAGACAAATCACAGTTAATTACAAATGAAGCTACTCTATCCCTAATCTTTAGCAATTCTGTTACTAAATCGACATTAGAAGAAATTCACCCGCTAATAAAAGATGAAATATAAATCGATTTTAAAGAGCCAGATATAAAGGGAATAACTGAAAAACTTAAGTTTGAGAACCTTAATTCAGAAGAAATAAAATCTTTATCGGACACTATTCGGAAGTTTAAGAAAGTTTTATACCTTGAAGGTGACAAAATATCGACAGTCTCAAAATATAGCCATAAAATCCTTACAAAAAACGATATCCTTGTATATTCCAAAACATATAGATACCCATAGAAGCACATAGAAATGAAATCTAGAGATGCTTAGATCTGTAATTAAAGTAAATTCGGCAAGTCCATATAAGGCTCCAATTTGGGTAGTCCCCAAAAAATTTGATAATTCTGGAGAGGAAAAATGGAGGATTATATGATGTAACAACAGACGATAAGTTTCCGATCCCAAATATTGAAGACATATTTTCTTAACTCGGTAATGCACAGTACTTTTCAACTCTTGAGCTCGCTAAAGGGTTTTATCAAATCCCTATTAGTCAGAAAAATAGCCATAAGACTGCTTTCTCAACAGCTAGCGGACATTATGAATTAACTCGTATGCCATTCGGTTTGAAAAATGCTCCAGCATCCATTCAGCGAATAATAAATGAAGTTCTCTAAGACTATATTAATAAAATCTGTGTTGTATATTTGGATGATATCCTTATATTTTCTATCTAGGGCACATTATTTCACGGGATGGTATAAGGCCCAACCCAAATAAAATCGAAGTGATTAAGCAAATAAAAATACCCCAGACACCAAAACAAATAAAATCGTTTCTTGGCATAACAGGATTTTACAAAAAGTTCATAAAGGACTATTCTAAAATAGCCCTTCCAATGACTTAATGTCTAAAAAAAGAAAACAAAAGATACGCACTACATTGAGTCTTTTAACAAGCTTGAAAAAACTTATATGTATTGGGTATGTAATTTAATTCGAGCGTTTTTTTTTTTTCAAAATTCGAAAGTTTAATAAAGAAAAACATGTACAATAGTATTATTCAAAGTATTGCCCATCTGAAGCTATGACTTTTTCCCATCTTTCTGACAATTTGTGGTCCCCATCCCAAAAGAACTGCGCCGGCTTGGCAGCCAAGAATGAATCAAGCCAATTTTTGATATTCTGCTCTAATGTGAACCGTATTTCAGTGAGGACGTTTTGCACCGACCGAAACAAATGGTAGTCAGAAGGAGCAAGGTCTGAGCTATAAGGCTGGCGGGGTAAGACTTCCCATCCACTGTTTTCCAAATAGTTCTTAACCGGAATAGCAACGTGGGGTCGAGCGTTGTCATGATGGAAAATTATTGCCTCATGTCTGTTCGCATATTCCGGGCGTTTTTCGGATACTGCTCTCTTCAAATGGATTAATTGTGTTCGGTAGCGTTGTCCATTGATGGTTTCAACCGATTTTAGCAGCTCATAGTACAACACAACCATCTTATCCCACCAAATACAGAGCATTACCTTCGCGCCATGAATATTCGGCTTTGCCGTTGATTTGGCTGGTTGGCCGGGTTTCACATATGATTTTTTGCACTTGGGGTTATCGTAATGGATCCATTTTTCATCACCAGTAACAATCCGATGCAAAAATGACTTCCTTTTGTGGCTTTCCAGCAGTATTTCGGACATGCAAAACCGCCTTTCGACGTCTCACGGCTTGAGTTCATGTGGAACCCAATTTTCTTGCTTTTGAATATATCCAGCTCCTTTTAAACATTTTGAAATGGCTGCTTGAGTGACACCCAAAGATTCTGCGAGCTCTTCTTGTGTTTGGCAACAATCTTCATATAGTAATGCTTCCAGTTCTTCAAGACAAAATCATCACTTTTAAATCGTGCAAACCACTTTTGGCACGTTCGCTCAGCTAGCGTATGTTCACCATAAACTTCCACCAAAATACGATGACTTTCGGCAGCAGTTTTCTTCATATTAAAGTGATGAAGAAGAACTCCCCGCAAAAACACTTTTCCAGGCACAAAGTTCGACATATTTGAGTGAAAAAAAATTATTGTTGTTTATGCCTCAAATGAATGACATATACTGGAATGACGTACAATGACAGAAGCTTTACAACGCATGAATATCGGTGAATATCGGTCTTATAACCGAGATGTAAGGCCAGGTTAAAGGGTTAAAGGGTTAAAGGGCCCATTTGTTCCAATGGCTCTTTTGCAAGAGTATAAAGCTAATGTGGCTTTCTTAACTCCTTCTTAAATGTTAGGTTTCCTATTTAGTTTCCTGTCAAAAATGAGACCCAAGTATTTTGCTGTATCGGAAAATACTAAACTGGTACCGTTTATTGAGTGAGGGTCTATAGTTGGAATTTTATATTTTCTGGAAAAGAAGACAAGATCGGTTTTATGAGGGTTTACTCCCAATCCACAATGATCTGCCCAACGGGCTAATTTGTTAAGATATAGCTGAAGGAGCTCCTTAACGGTAATCCTCATCCTCATAGTCAATGAGCAGTTCATTAACCACTAAGTTCCAGAGAAGGAGAGCAAGGACACCGCTTTGAGTCGTACCTCTGCTGGCACAACTTTTAGCAAAAACTTCAGCCAGTTTGGAGTTCATTATCCTGCATAAGACTAATCAACTCTCCAAGTGAGTCGTCTACTTGCAGAGTTGACAGTCACTTTTTATGTCCAGAAGAGCGACCATTGTGTACTCTTGATTTGTAGACATCGTTCGATGTATTCAGTCAGTGAATGCAGAGCCGTTTCCACCGACTTTTCTTTACAGTAAGCTTGTTGAGACGTTGACAAAAGTCTTGGATCAATTTAAGCTCGAATATGGATATCAATCAGTCGTTCTAGAGTTTTTAGAAGGAAAAATGATAGACTTATAGGTCTGAGATGTTTTGGGACATCATGAGAGCATTTTCCGGCTTTGGCAATGGAAACAGTATTGCAGCTCTTCATAGGACATTTGTAGCTCGGCAGATATTTTACCATACGTACGAGCAGACGTGTATGGTTTGAAGCTATACAGCGCCCAAAGCAGTTTTTCTCCTGTAATCAGCCCATGAATTTTGGTCACGGTTGCAGTAGTCCCGGAATGTACGTGTCTAGTAGCAAGTTGAGTGATACATCACATGAAATTGTCCAACAGCAATCAGTTTTTTTTTTTTCAAGAACTAGGCATCAGAGGATTTGTAGAGAGGATTGTTCTTAGCCGATGCCTAAGAGGTTTCTGTGATTTTATCTCCAGGATTGTCGCTTTGCTTTCTTCAGCTGTTTTTTTATATATTTTGAGGAATTTTTTTGTATGAGTCCCAGTTAATCACTTTTCTTGTATTTTTTGCAAGGTTGAAAAATTTTCTGCAAGTGACCACTTAGAAGGTCCCAGTGCTAACGTACACCAGTGCGGCTTTTTCTTGAGTCCAGGTTGAATAAGAGATCAGGATGCACATAGTTTGAATGAGAGCCAGGGTCATTTTCTTGACTTTCATGGCAAGCTTTTTGATATCACTCGGGGGACTTAGAGTTCAGAGGATAGTGTTTCTAATAGTATTCCTTTTTTTGCCAAGCAGTTCTCCAATAACTCCGGAATGCTGGTTGGCTGAGAGGAGAATCACTCAGGCTAAATTAGATGTACCTGTGGTCTGAAAATGAATGTTAACACGATACCATCTAGCTCGTTAGCAATTGAGTGATGTTGTCGGTTGCTTGTTATAAAGGTGGGCTAATCGCCAATCTTCCAACAATGAGGTAAGTACTTTTAATGTGATCAAAAAGTGTCTCACCTCTATCGTCGATGTCGGTACTGTCCAATAAAGTGTGATGATGTGTAACTCGACGGAAAGTGATGAAGGAGAAAGCCCAATCCATCGAGGGACAGATGTTTTTGATAAGTCAGTGAGCTGATTAGTGTAGTTCCTCCAGCGAGCATCCAATTGAGGTGGAAGAGTTTCATCCCAATCCAGGTTAGCTTGCCACAGTTCTTGAATAAAAATTTTGTATCAAATAATAACAAAAGATATTCAGCCAAGTGGATCGAATAGTTGCGCTATTTGTGAAAAACCATTCTCTCTTTGTATGTTTTGAGACTTCTATAGGCTCGAAAGAAAAACAAAAGAATTTGTCTGAATTTGGCAACTTAGACAAAGCGTTCGGTGAATAGGATGACGGTCTATAGTAAATGATGTCGATGGGGCTGATTTTTCGCTTTATGGGACTTTTTCAAGAAGCGCCTTATGGTTTGCAGTCCACTTTTGCAGAGGAAAATAACCTGCTTTGAAGAATTTATGACTTGGTTAACTTTTTTCTTACCTCCTTCAATGGTGGAAGTTGATGTTTTCTGTGCTAAGTCTTTGGCTCTTGGAAAACGGACCCCTTCATATTCTGCGAGTTGTCGTATGACCCGATTAGCCAGAAAAGGAGCAGATGTGGCGCCATATGTCACCGTTGTGAGAAGGAATTCGATTAGATTACTTCCTTCAAGCCACAATAATATACACCATGACTGACTCGAACTGCAACCAAATTCAGACTGCTATAATTTCCAAACCGTTCATGATAGCGAGCTCAAATTTTGACACATGACAGATAATTTTATTATTTGCGTCTCAGTTGTGTTGGAATTCCGCGATGGAATTCAAACGTGATAGTGTGATTGCTTAATATTTCGCTGGAAAACCACAAGTAGATATCGTTAGAGCCCTCCAGCACCTCAACGTGAAAAAAATCATTTGTGTTTCGAACTATAGCTCGTTACCGTGATACTGGCAGCATTGCAATACTTCATGGAGGTGGTCATAAAAAAACAGCAGCATTGGCAGAAATGGTTCGGAAAGCGAAGGCTCGAATTGAGCGAAGTGGAAGAAAAATGGCTCATAAGCTCAACATATCGTTAGAACGGATGCAAAACATACTGAAAAATGAGCTTGGGCTCAAGCCATTGAAGTTCCAAAAAACACACGATCTTACACCGCAACAGAAAAAAGTTAGAGTCGAAAGAGCGAAGGAGTTGCTATGCTTGCACGAAAGTGGTGAGTTGGCAGCAACGACGGTGATGGTTTGGGCCGCCATAACCGCTGATGGTCGCTCTCCGCTCGTATTTTTGGACCGTGGTGTCAAAATTAATGCGATCGTGTACCGTGAAACTGTTTTAGAGACAGTATTGAAGCCTTGGGCAAACAATCATTTCGGTCGGAGACCGTGGACATTTCAACAAGACTCGGCACCGTTCCACAAAGCACGCGTCAATTAAGATTGGTTAAGAAACAATGTTCCCCACTGCATTTCTCCGACACAATGGAATGCAAATTCTCCGGATGCAAATCCGTTGGATTTTCGTGTCTGGGGAATTTTGAAGGCGAAGATTGGCACTAAAAAATACCACAGTTTGGACAACCTGAATAAAGCACTTCACCGGGAATGGGCCAAAATACTGCACAGCCACCTGTGTGCAGCGTGCGATGCTTTCTTCGATCGTCTCAAGGCTATTATTCGCCCAAAAGGTGGACGTATTGAAAACTACTGAAACAATTTAAGAATTGATGTATTTTCCAACATTTTTTGCTTTAGCACAATAAAATTAATCAAAAAATAAAAAAATTTTTAGCATTTTAAAAGTTGCAGTTCGAGTCAGTCACCCTCTATAGTGAGGATAAGTCCATTCCTCAGGATGAACTTCGATTTGGTGGAACATCTGCACTACATCTGATGAAAAGGCAAACCTAAATGGCCGCCAATGTGTCAGTACGTCTGGAGATCGACTTGAAGTTAGGCGCCTTCGTATAAATGGTTGTTGACGGAAGTGTCTCGATCCGTCCTTAACAATTTATTGAATACAACACGAAATCTTTGTCGTACTCAATTTACGAACACCATTATGAGGAAGACCAAATGCATCGTTTGATTGATTGTCTGTTGGAGTTCTGCGCATATGCCCAAGATCCTCATACTCTTGTATAAATTTAGAGTACTGGTCAAAAAGTTATGAATTTAGCTTGAAGCGATTGTGTATAGGATAAAGCATCTTGAGAGCAGGAGAACGAGAATCCCCAAAATTCGGTGGGTGTAATTTAAAAGGAAGTCGCACAATATAACGACATTCTGCATTTCGGCAGTGAGTTGATTTGTAGATTTCCTCGCACCCTTCTTCATCTGATGCCATCCGATTTGATGTATTGTAGTAGATTGAAAGGATTCTTCCTTCACCCTTTTTCAACCCTTCTTGCAATATTAGTCCATAGATTGGGGTTCTGCTAAAGTTATTCCTTGCAGATGTGTCCACATTTTCGGAGATACATTGGTTGTTGGAAGATGACCAGTCAATTTCGGTAGAATATGTGCGTTGATTTTGCAGCTAAATTTATTAACACATGACGATAAGTTAAATGAAAGTTTACCTTTTGTTTTATGCGTTGATGAGTTACCTAACTCCGCGATTGACGATTGTTCTTTAATTCTTCCGCGCACCAAATTACTCGATTTTACTTTTTAATTTAGTTCACCCTTTTAGCAAGGTTCGTCTTTACATTTTTATTTTTCCGGGGTTAATTTGAAGATTTTCCAAGCTTCAGCGTCAGTGCCCATTTGCTCAACTTTTTCATCCAAACCAATTACGTAATTTAAACCTCTGACCAAGTCAGTGATATTCAATTCTTAATCGTATCTTTTTCTTCCAATCCAATCTATGTAAACGGTATCGAACACAACTCGAAGAACTTTTCTCTCAAACAAGCCAAGGCTGCCGTCATCGAATTTCGATGAAGTCCATGCATCCGAAAGAGTCCTAGACAGAGCCTTGTTCGTTTTTCATAAGACATTTTTTTAGTTTCCTCATTAGTTCGAACAAATAGCGGTGTCAATCGATTTTAATCCTCCACACAGAAAAAATCATTTACCACCTTAAGGCTACAGCTTCCTGTTCTGGTTTGGTATATATTTTTTGGAATTCTTACTTGTCGACAGCATCTATTTGATTCTCCCCTCGTTAACATTGGATTCATTTTCTCTCTTTCTCTTTTAATAGCTGCAAATGTCAGTCATTTTTGATGAAAATTGAACACACAAATGTCGAACAGAAGCATAGAGGTATACAAATTGATGGAAAAATGTAAAAATTAAGTTACAATCGTAGCTGACAACCTGGAAGGATTATTCCTTCCTTATTATACCACCAATATTCCATAATTAGCTAGCTAGAACGTCTACGAGTATGTGGACAACGATCAACAGCAATTCTTTCCACCTAACCAGGAAAAAGTCTGGGTAGACATGTATTTCTTTATCCTCTTCAGAATTATTTCCGATTTTAATTGGGACACAGCCAGAAGAACACATACATACGTATGTATACCTGTCAGTTTCCGTAAGTTTGGTAATTTCATCCCTTCATTGCATTCCTTGGGAGGTAACTTATTTTTCCATTTGATTGCACACTAGTTATGCTAGCGAGACTTGCGTACATTCGGGGTTTTGATGCTTTAAAACGGTAATTAAAATTTGGAGGCTTCACACTTCCGACCGTCTAAAGTATTTCACACTATCGTTCTCTTTATTACTTGGGCTCTTTTGATAACAACAAAGAGCAATTTTGGCTTTTTCTAAGATGTTTTATCGAACTGCGATTAGTTCTTTTGCAGTAGCACAGCTGGTCCTATTGTCGGACGAATTTGCTGCACTATTGATATATTTAAGCGTGTCCAAGGCTATATTGGCTATATTTCATTATCCTATTCAACAATTGTCTGTTTATAGGCATGTGTTGTTTTCTTACCCCTTACTTGCCCAGCTTTTGCAAAAGCAGTCTTCACAGACCTAAGGGACCTTTTCTCATAAGGCGGGAGGGATTTTCACATTTCTGAAAATCACGACGAAATGATTTTAGTTTTCGATTTTTTAGAGGATTAAAGTCTTACGATGCGGTCCGCTCGGATATAGCCAATCCGTACCCAATTTTTTTTTATGAGGAGGGAAGGGATGCACAATTTGTGCTTTGTTCTTCGAACATAATCCGATATGTGTTATTGGAAGACGTAAAGTAGGGTTAACCTACTTGCAAAGGTTTAACGAATGAACACCATTTGAAATATGCTACTTCTACTAGGCCTGCTTTTACATTATAACCTGAATTCCACTCACGTTTCGGGGTGGTTTATTGACTATTGCATTACTACCAATATCTTAATGATAATGATTCCTTTTGGATGCAGTAACATAGGACTGGTAGGAGTTTAATGGTTTGGTTCTAACTCCGTTGACTGCAGGACTTTCACATAAGATGTATTCAGCTGTTTCGTCTTCTTCAAGACAAAGTCGGCACTATAGAGAGTCGACTAGATTAGTTTTGTTGAGATGATATCTTAAACCGAGGTGTCCTCTGTGGTAAACTTTTTTTCTTTGTTTTTGTTTTGCTGTTGGAACAGATCACGTAGACAAAAAACCAGTCCATTGTACTCTTTGCAAGTTGTTTTCAATTGAATCTTTCAGTATTACCAAGAAAGACGAGTAAGCGATTCAGTGACATCAGTGCCTGCAGCCTGATGCGACCGTAAGCCGGACATTCACAGAGATAGTGCTTCGCGGTGCATCACTTTCACACAAGAATCGAAGAATATTGGGTCACTTATGCCCAGGACATTTAATTACTTTGCAACTTACTTTGATTTCTGATTTCTGATACGCGTTCTGACATGGGGGCAGAGCCAAGCTATAGGGTTTTCTAATAACGACTTGACAACTTTTTTTTTAAATAAAAGGCAAACTATTTGAGATATTTCAAAAACTTTATTATTGGCTTGAAGTACAATCAAAACATTTATGAATGGAACTCGACTTCGTTCATATGGCCACAGCGGGCACGTTTGCAGCAGTCGATTCGTTGGACATTTTGGCCGAAATGGCCGCTATTTCGCGTTCAATATTGGCTCTGAGCTCTTCCAACGTCGTCGGTGTGTTGGCATAAGCCAATGACTTAACGTAGCCCCACAGAAAAAAATCAAGCGGCGTTAAATCGCAAGAACGAGGCGGTCAATCGACTGGCCCATGTCTTGAGATAACACGCTCACCATACTTACTCTTTAATAAATCGATTGTAGCGTGTGCTGTGTGGCTTGTGGCACCATCCTGTTAAAACAACATGTCGTCCAAGTCCATATCTTCCAATTCGGCCCAAAAATAATCGGGGATCATGGCGCGATAACGCTGACCATTCACAGTAACTTGACGATCTCTATCGTCGACGAAAAAATATGGCCCAATAATCCCGCCGGCATGCAAACCGCACCAAACAGTTATTTTTTGTGGATGAAGTGGTGATTCATGAAGCACATGTGAGTTGTCACCTTATTGACGAACACATTGAGCCAAAAATGAGCTTCGTCACTGAAGATGATTTTGCGATGAAACTTATCATCTTGGCGCATATTCTCCAGAACCCAATCGGAAAACGTACGTCGCTTCAAATGGTCCATCGGCTTCAATTGTTGGGTCAGCTTGATCTTGTATGGGTGTAAACCAAGATCTTTATTCAAAATACGCCATAATGTGGTCTGAGCGATGCCCAATTCTTGAGAACGCCGTGGAATTGACTGACTTGGATCGTTTGCTACGGACGTCTGAACGGCAGCGATATTTTCGACACTTAGACCAAACCGTTATCTCACTGACACGGCAACATCACACAACGAATGTGTAGACTCAAATTTTTGCACTAAACTTATTATTGCCTGTCTAATAGGGCGAGAATTACGACCGAAAATTGAAGCTAACGCTCTTAAAGTTGCAGTCACCGACTACGAATATCTGTAGAAAATTTCTATACTCAACATACATGATGAAAATGTTGTGCTTACTGAATAAATTGACAGTGACAGTTTGATGATTAGTGAAAGAGTGCGTTCACAAATTAAATTTAAAGTTGTCAAGTCCCTATTGGAAAACCCTATATTTCTAAGCCTTCTCTGATATGGATGTCAATAAGACCATTGCTTTCAGATAAAGCGATTTCAAGTTTGACGATATTATTTAGCTAGATCCCTGCTTTGAGGAGAAGCACCACGTTGACCTTCCTCCAAGTGAGTGGTAGGTACAAAGAGGTCCAGACTTTTTTTTAGCAGAGCTGGAAAAATTCCGTTTATGCCTGTTGCTTTGTGTGGTTTAAATGAGTCGATAGCCAACATAACCTTAACTGGACTGAAGGGTTTTCCGGATAAACTATTGATACTGCTGAGGTTTCTTAGAAGTTAAACATCTGTTGACTGTCCATACGACATGTCAATGTTAGAAGACTCTGGGCAGTGAATCTGAATCAAGATATTCTGTTTTCCTCACGGTCGCGTATGATTGTATCATCTGATTTGATTAGCAATCGCATGTAATTAGAATGATCTTATGAGGGGGCTTTATACAGTCATGCTACCGCAGTAAGATGCCAGGAGGCTCTCTTTGTTCTTCGCAACTAATGGTTGTTATAGGTACAACTTCTACTTAAAGGTGTAGATTGTGACCAGATTTGAAACGAAATCACAATCACCTTTCATACTTAGTAAGATAGGTGTTACTTTCCAACAAACTATTTAGACCAGACCTACCTTACATTAAAAAGTGTTTTGGTATCTCTCGTTCAATGCTAAGTCCTTTTATTATATAAGCCTCAAAACAATTATCGTAATCCCATGTAATTGATCCTGTAAGATGCTAACAATATTTTAGCTCTTGAAGCTCGAACAGGGTGCGGATTCATACAAACCTCCTTTACTATTTTTCAGTGATAGTACTAGCAGCATCTAATCTCCATAATTCCATTATTTATGAGAGAAGAAATCGTTACAAAATATAATTTTCCAAACCACTGAATTCAATGGTTGTATCCTCAACGCCAATCGATTTTCGCACACATTATGTAGCATAGTTTAATGGTAAAGTGGTGTAGATTGTTGTGAAAGAAAGCAAATAACCACAAATTGACGTGCAGTCAGGATTTTATTTAATTTTGTTTCGTCACCGCTGAATCCTGCTTTCTATGAGATAACTTGATTCAATAATCCTTCCAAAATATTTTAAATCCTTTTTTCGTCTGGTGGTCTTAAAGATTGGATTAACTTTTATTTGGGACAAAATTCAAGTTTGTTGTGCTCGAATGTTGTGATTGGTAAAAGAAAACTTGTCTAGGGAAAGTGATTTTCATATTTAGCAAACAGGACATCTCAATTGCTGGTGTGACATTAGAGAGAAGAAGCTTTTATCCGCTTTGAAAATAAAATTTTTTTTACATTCTAAAGCATGTCAAAAGCAGATTGTATCATTCAATCGTTCTGACGGTGTGTGCAAGATGAACGAACAAAACGCAAATATCATTGCGGGACAGATGTTTAATAAGGTTATATCAAGCCTGATGTGAGAAGTGAAATCGAAGAAGCAAATGGTGGTGTTGTTTTCAACACAACAACTGGGTTTTAGATGTTCTCGCTCTTTTTGAAGGTGTTTCACGTCTTGAGGAATTGTATTTACTGTCTTTCTACAATGTTTTCGATTTGTGTTAAAAGTTTCAGTAACCTCTAGCATTCCCTGGGCTCGTTTTCTGGTATTTTGATTATGGCGTATAGGCTGTAGAAACCTCCGATTATTTACATACTCAGTTAGTAACGACATTTTAAAAAATTGCGTTCACATCTAAAAGTTTAAGAGATGAGTAACAAGGAAAAGTTATCATTAAGCGACGCTTAAGGCTTAAAATCTTATCCAGATGTGTTTTCGCCGCATTTAACCAGGCAAGAATCCCATATCTGTTGCGCGATTCTGCTGGGGAGTAATAGACTTGCTTCCGAACCTCATAATTGGAGTATCCTTAAAGATAAACCATAGGAAAAAGAGAACTCTTGAGTTAGTGACGCAAAACATTTATGTGATCTCGCCAAAAAAAAGTGTTCGTTAATGGTTACTCCGAGGTTTATTGTTGGCCGATGGTAAACAGAACTCGTTTCGGTGATATATGCTGAAAGCTTCTGCTCGATTGGATTGGGTTAGTATATAGTATGCATCACTTTTGTCTTGACCGCATTAATTACCAGTCCATGATCGTGGCACCATTTGGAGACATTGTTGAGTTCCTCTTGAATTATTTCCACAGCCGAACTAAAACTTTTGTGCCTTACTACGATTGCTATGTCATCCGCATATGCATATGTAATACTATTTTTAAATAGACGTTACAATTCTTTTGTATATAAGACGAACAAAATTGGTCCCAGTTTTGAGCCCTGTGGAACACCAATTTTGTAGCCAGTTTGACACGCCGGCTTTGCTAAAGTCAATAAACAGAACAAGAACATGATGGTTTTTATTTAGCCCCGAATGGAACGTATTCGTAAATCCATACTGATTTGGATGTAGTACTTGATATCTTTTAATGAAGTTGTTTACGCGATTGATAATGACTTCCTCCATACACTTTTTAATATTGCTATTAGTCTGTAGTTTTCAGTATTGGTTTTTGCTCCTTCCTTGTGAAATGGCCGAATAATTTAAATTTTCATTAATCGTAGGACATAGGCTTGACTTATACTGCGATTTATTATTATTTGTATAATTGGTACCAAAATGCGAACATTTATTTTAAGATCAATCGGTCTTATATTATCTGCTCCAGGTCCTTTTTTGATGTTCAAGTTACACAACATATGAAATATTTCTTGTTCGCTGGCTTTTTCCAAGTAAATACTGTGCTGTAGATGCAAGTTCTCGTATGTTTTGGTTTTGCAAATATGTATGACTTTTAAAGCTTGGTTCTCGAAATGCTCTGCAAACATTTCTGCAGTGTCTTTTAAATCTTTATCACCAGTTAAGAAATTGGTTTTTTAAAACTTCATCGATTGAAAGTTTCCTTCTTCCTAATAGTTCATTTATAACATTCCATGTTTTTATAGGGTTTTTATGAGAACTTAGAAATTTTTGTTTATACCTAGAAGTTGCCTTTGATGACATGGACGCTTTTATTTACAAAATTTCGGAAATTTTTATATTCAAGTTCGAAGGTCTAACTTCGTGGACTGTTTTTCCATCTCTTGTTTCTCTTCGTACACATTTTAATAATTTCACTTTTAATCTGCGGTTTTTGTTTTCGAATGTTATTCTTTGTGTTTGCCTTTCTAGACTCAGAATAGATATAGTTTTTTTTTTTTTTTTTTTTGTTTACAAAGTTATTGTACAGCTTTTCCTCATTGTTTTCTTCAAGCATGTTTTGCCAATTGTCAAATTGACATGTCAAGATTGCTTAATGACACTTGTAAGACCTTTTGAAGTCATCATATACTGCAGAACTAAAGAATTATTCTCATCTTGAATATTTATGTTGACATCACCTAAGAATATGTTTTCTTTGCCCTTTGATAAAATTGGTTTTAAGGAAACAACTTTTAATTCACAAAATCTAATGGCTTTTAACAAGTGTTATAAAAATAGTTTCACTTCAAACATTAAGCAAATCTAAGTAATTATGGTCTGTGGTATATACGAAAACAATGCACAACGGATGCTTTTCTGGATAAAGTGGGCAGCAAAATCTAGTTTCCTTGCGTCTTTTTTCCTTAGAACATACCACCTTGAGTTCCCGGGAATTTATTTAGATAATTAAAAACACAAGTTTATTCATCTAAATCTATATTGTCCCCTTCAAAGTAATCCCCATCGACTGCAACACACTTTTTAGCGCTTGATCCAATCCTTGAAAATTTTTTTTATACTCGGTTTTCGGTACGTCCATCAGTGGTTCGTGCGATTTTTCCATTAATTCCTCTCGGCTGCTGAAAGGCGTTCCCTGTAGTGGTTTTTTAACTCAATTGAACAGAAAGAAATAACAGGAAGCCAAATCAGGTGAATTCGGTGGCTGTTGGATGGTATTTGTTGCATTTTTCGTTAAAAAATTACGAATAATTATGGCACTGTGCGACGGTGCGTTATCATGGTTCAAATTCCACGGGTTTTCTGCCCACAATTGGTACTCTTTATTTTCTGTTTGGCCTTCTGGCAAAAATTCAAGATGCACTACACTGTTATAAACCATGAAAACGGTGAGCATTCTTTTTTGACTGAAAACGACGTGATTTTTTTGGTCTCGGCTCATTTAGTGAACGCCATTCACTTGCCTGATGTCTGGATTGCGTGTCGTACTCTTAAACCCACGTATCGTCTCCAGTAATGATCCTTTTGGTAAATGTTGGATCGGATTTAGTCTCGCAAATCATTTCTTTTGCGACGTCAACACGAACTCTTTTTTGCATAAAATTGAGGTCTTCTGGTACCAACTTTGCTGCTACAAGACGGAAACCCAAATCATTAACCAAAATGTTTTGGACGGATCCATATTCAATGTTCAAGTCCTCCGCTATCTCTCTGATGGTTAATTTGCGGTTATTGACCAACATTTTTTTACTTCATCAACGTTTTCGTCGGTTTTCAATGTCGATGGTCTGCCACTGCGTTCATCATCTTCGATTGACTCACGATCACTTGTAAACGACTGGTAAACGACTTATATTTAGAAAATCTTTGCCGAAACACTTTTCCAATATTTCCAACGTTCGCGCACAGAACTCAAATCGGAACAATGGGAGCGCCACACGGTGACCCCACCGGGTGGTACACGACACATTCTTGTGGGCTTTGCCTTTTTCCCTGTTGCTAGAATGGATTCCAGACAATGTTGCACATAATGTTAAGAGGTAGTCTGTTGAGATTTTAATAGTTTTGAGGTATTATCTGCTATATAAGTCTGCTACTTTTCACCAAGCATAACACATGTTATGCAAAATTATGCAAACTTGTATTACTTTTTACATCTGTTTGCATAAGATGTAACTTATAGGCATTTAGTGTACACATTTGAAAAACATGTATGCCCAGTTTTTTGTACCAAAATTTGGTTTAGCGTGCGATATTATAATAAGAGAGTAGTTGGGCGGAAGTATCAACTTCTCCCATTACCATGTTGTAATCACGTATTATGTTAGGCTTCATTTTCAATTTCCCATTGCGGGTGGTGATTTTAACAAGTTCTGGACTATGCATGTTTGATATTGTTAAAACGTCACGCTTATCCTTCCATTTGCAAAATACAATTTTATCCGAACGTCTCCAAATCATTTCTTCTTTTTTGAGCTTATACGAAGTAACAATTGTTGGGTTGCCTTTACGATTAGAACACCATTAGAATACCATATTTGTGTTTTTTGTTCTTTAAATACTGCCTAAATATAAGGCGACCTTTCCAAGACATAACAGACTCTATAACACTTAAGGCGATTGAGGGAACGTAAATATGTTTCATTATGTCGTTGAAGTAATTTATTATATAATTTACTTTAGCGAGTCTAGTCTAAAGAGGCTATTGTTTGGTTGTTCGTTGTCGGAAAAGTGTAAGAAACGGTAGATTATTTGGAAGCGACTCATAAGCTTCGGTACATCGGGAAATCAAACATTTTGTTTTTACTCCAATATAAATCTTTAGATGGGAGGGAACAAATACCCATGTGTAAAACCATCCCGATAAACACTTTCATCTTAATTACATTTGTATCACTCCAATCTTTAAGCCGTGAAGATCGCCTCATGTTGCGGGACGAAATCACTTGATTGGCGTATTTATTTGTTTCTACCACCAAAACTTTCATGAACTTCTCATTGAAAAATAAGTCAACGAATTGTGCGGGACTTACATTACCATCAAACTTCAAACTTGGCCGTGCTTTGAAGTGAAAATGCTCGTCTAGAGTGTCAACCCATTCGAGTGCATTTCGGCCTCATCAAGCTCTTGTTGACGGGAATCCTCTACAAACAGCTGCTGCGGTGTATTTTCCAAATGTTGTTTACCATTGAAACAGTCAACTGAAGAAGATTCTAAAGGACCAGGAACATATAAATCCTTCCTCTTCTGTGGATGAGAAATCACTCGAATTTACACTGTCCGATTAACTGTTCATAATCTTAGAAATTTCTTTATCCAATAAACGATTAGACATTGTGCTGTAAATTGAAATTTTAAAAAGAAACACTCTCGAATATGCAAAAAGCTTAGTGATCTACTTGACACACGAACAGGATACCGTTACGCATTCGGGCTACTTTGGTAATTTTTGCTGTCACCTCTATGTTATATCATAAAGAACAAAAGATAGAAATGTACATATTGTATATCAATTGCATTAGTTCATCAGTCGTTCATAGACCTCCGCGGAATTTAAACGTGTTTCGACTTGTAAGTGAGAAGTGACGCTTACTTAAAGTAATTAAACAAATTAGATTTAGGCTCCAATTAGCGCACCGGTAGTGTGTTCGCTTGAAACTGCGAAAGTTGTGGGTTGGACTCCTAGTTGTCGGCAGACAGTTTTTTTTTTCTTTATTATTTTTATAAATAAAAATAAGTATAAATTTAAAGTGTTTGCATTAACATCACATGATTAATTGTGGATTGAGCGGTCAGCTATGCCTACAGCGGGATCTGCTGAAATGTCAAGTGAGGCTTCGAGTGGTTCAAGCCAAACGCCAAAGACAAAGAGAAGGAGGAAGCTAACAACGACCACTGTAAAGCTGCTTGGCGGAGTGAGGAAAGGGAACAGAGAGGGTGACCTACCACCGTTCATTTCGAAGGAAGAACTCCATGAGATCTTCGACACAATCAGGAGTAAAAAATCAGTGGGGATCAATGGTATTCCGAACATCGTGCTTCGACATCTTCCTCTAGAAGCGGTGGACATTTATACCACCCTGTTTAATAATGCAATGAATAATGCACATTATCCAGCGCATTGGAAAACGGCGGTGGTTCAACCTATTCCCAAAAAGGGAAAGGATATACCCAATCTGGCGAATCTCCGGTCGATAAGTCTCCTTCCTAATATCAGTAAGGTGTTTGAAAAGGTAATCAATAGAGCTCTGTCTAGGTGGGTTGAGGACAAACATATAGTTCCGGATAATCAATTCGGTTTTAAGGCGGGACATGATATCTCACATGCCGCGTCTAAACTGGTGTCCGATATCCAATGGAATAAAGGCAAAAACCAATGTACTGGTGCCTGCCTTGTTGACTTGGAGAAGGCCTTCTACACCGTATGGTTAGAGGGTCTTTTCTTTAAGCTGACTAGGCTGGGGATCAGTAAATCAGTCTTGTACATTTTTTATAATATGCTAACCAACAGACAGTTCATCATGAAGAATGGTGATGTGAGTTCTGTTGGAATATTTCAAATTAAAAATGGTCTTCAGCAAGGCGCGGTCAATTCGCCGATCCTGTTCAACATTTACACAAGCGACTTGATAGGTTCACTTCCCCATACTACAGAACAGGTCCAAAAATCGAGGTCATTAATACTCTCTTGTAGTGTGACTTCGATAAGATAAGACGATTTTGCGATGACTGGAAGTTGAAAATCAACTTTCAGAAGTCGGAAACCATTCTCTTTAGGACGCCGTTGTCTACAGCCTCTAGAGATACCAGCATTTCTGGTGGTTGAATGATGGAGAAGATGTTTCGTTGTCGTTGTTTCCGTCAATTACGGACCAGCCTCACTAATGAGGCAGAGCTGACCAATTTATTTTCTCTGTGAATAGCGATGGCCAGCTTACATAGGTTTCGGTTAGCATTTAAGAAATATATAATTAATTAAGAAGTATATAATTGTGTATAATATCTATGTATGTGTATTGTGTATGTAGGTTAGGTTGACTAAGTTTTATTTTAAGTTAGATATTAAGTTTTTATAAAAAATTAAGTCCATATGCTAAGTTTTTGTCAAAAATTTTTTTCTTAGCCTTAAGTATAGAAAATAAATATTCCTAAGTAAAATGCAAATAAAGTCGAAAGACATAGATACAAGCATTTAGAGTAGCTTAGAGTTCCTGTATGGTGCCAGTAAGTTAGTATAAGATTGTTAAGTAATTTCAAGCTAGCATTTAAGCATTTTTTGTTAGTATGTAACTAAACTTGAGTTAGTTCATACAATTACAGCCCGACTGTTCTCTGGCCTGGCACCTAGGACCAATTTTTCTGTCACAATGCCAATCACGAGAATTCTCGGAGTGTATTATTTGTATGGTGGAATTTGAAACAAAGTACAGTTTGGACCATGGCAGATAAAAGGTTAATTTTTTCAATGAATCTCTAGACACCTATAAATTGCTAGGATATATTATTTTTGTTCACCATTATGGGTTTATTTCTGGAAATACCCTTCATAGTTTTTTTTTTATTTTGCTGGTATTATTCTGCATCTTACGAGTATATTGTTTTTAACCCTCCGATCAACGACAGCTTCGATATCATTATATAGGGTTATTCATCGTGAGATTTGATTTATAATGTAAAATAAAATACATAAATTTGAAAGCGAACTTAAAATTTATTTATTTATTATCGGTTAAAAGAACAATTCATGGCATTTATTTTTCAAAATAAAATCATGTAAATGTTGGCCAGGACTACGTCTGAGGTAGTCCATTCGGAAGTTCCAATTTTGGGCGACTCGTTCGAGCATAGCGACTTGTATCTCGCGGATAACACGAATAATGTTGGCTTCCAAAGCGTTAATCGTAGATGGCTTATTCTTGAAGATCTGAAACTTTACATATCCCCAAAGAAACTCACGATGAATCACGCTATATTAGCAACAAGGTCCATTGGGACCTACAAGCATTTATGCACAATTTTTCAACAAATGTACGGCAATATCATTATGCGGTTGTTCCTGATGATCTCTTTTATTGATTAACATACATATTTATAAAGTATATATGTTGGCTGTGTTGGATGTAAATGTGCTGTGTTCAGCACAAGCCGCGTTGTTGCAGCTACAACATACGCTCGGATTTTCTGCTAGCGTTTGTACTCTGCAAGACATACTAGTAAGTGGCACGATGGTCAGTCTGTACGCGGTGCAAATAATGGGCCAGGTTCTGGTAATGGTGTTGCTACCACCTGAAAAGACAGACAATTTTATTATTTTTTAACGTGGCTTTCAGTTCCGTGGGATAGCACGTTATTCCTGGATTGGTGACACATTTTTCAATGTTTGAAATTGCCAATTGTCTCGTCAATGATTTCAAATATGATCGTCGTTTGTCCGATCTTTGCACTGGATTAATTTCATCGTATATTATGAATGAGGCCAATGCAGCATTATCGATCATGTTGTAGAACATTGCAAGCGTTCAAAGATTTGTTGAACGTTTGCATGAATAAGTGTCAAGCATTTGATCCATTGTATCCACCCCAAACTTCTGGGCATTGTAGTCCAGAATAATTATTGGCTTATCGGTTATCGTTTGTATTATCTACATCACAAGTGTAATGCATAGTAGATAACAGCAGCACCAAATTGTGTTCCTTAGGCACATATGAGCACAATGAAACTTTGCTTTCGAAGAATCCAAACAATAAGCTTCTAACAGGACGAGAGGGTTTTCTTAAAAACTCTGGTGGAACGAACAATTTGTTTGAGCTCACTGCTCCAACATAGTCAGTTTTTCGTCTTATCAATATTACTGCCAAATCCAATGTTAAGAAGAAATTGTCGGCATATATTGTCCGGGTGATATCAAGGTATTTTTCAGCTAATCGGCATACGATATTTTGGCCTTGATTGATTTCGCGTTCCAGATCCGTCATCTTTCCACCATAAATCATACCTTTGAGGAGATAGTAGGACTTCGAATCAAACAACCACCACACTTTTATTCCGTAATTCACTGGCTTAGACGGAAACGTGTCCGCCCTCGATAAGGAAAAAGTTGTTCGTCCACGATCATCGAATCGTGCGAATTGTAAACTGCTGCCAAATTAGCTTGCAGCATAAGTCATAATTCTTCAGTAGCAGCAGTTTTGATTATGAGTAATCTGTCCGGCCGTATTATCGCATTATCAAAGCGAATTAATTTTGTTATTAACATATATGAAACGGTTATATAATAAAGCGGTTTATATATTGGAGCATGTGTTGGCCTCATAGTTCCTTAGCAGGCTTACTGTTTGATTTACACATGCCAGCATACAAAATGATAGCCAAAAAATTATCAAACTCTTTTTTGTATTGTTTCTGCTTTGTTGAATGTGCTTCATTCCATGTAGCAATTACCTGCTTGACTTTCCGATTCGTTTCTCGAATGGTGATGTGCGTCATATCTTCCGTGATCAGAGAACGAAAGATAGTAAATGGATCATGAACCAAGTTTTTTAATGGCCTTTACTTGCTTTCGGTGTAATCGACAATAATATGAGAACGAATGCGACTTCTTGTTGGTGGATCTTTGAACCAATTTTTGCCATTTTTACTTCAACACTTTTTACTTTTATATCACATAAACTTCACAGGAGCGATGCTTTCTTACAAAACGATAGTCTCAGACTAACTAATCAAAGCTAAAGACGAGGAATTAACTGGGAAAAAACAATAATTGCCCGAAAAATGGCATCAAAAACAAATACGGGAAAATCCATCCAACCCCGTATGCTCATCCTTTTTTTAAACGAAATGAAAAAATGAGAGCAATAAATAATTTTCATAGAATAATCATAAACGGATGCACTAATGCTGCCTACGATACTGCACATGGTTAGTAAGCAACCGGAAATAGTTATTGCAACGTTTTTCCTCTCAATAATTTTTTCTATACATAGAAAGGAATGGTATGTAGTTATATGAATAAGGACCATAAAATATTATTTTATTGCCCAATTCGTATGAACATGTATCTCGAAAAAACTTGAAATGTAGTGGACGTATTGTTTCACAATAAGTTAAAATCGCTTTAGCATTGTTTTTTTTATAGAATACAGTAAGCATCAAGTTTATAACACTTGCACAAAAAGATTTGTGTGCATTCAAAAAATTAAAAAGTCCCTAGGGACTTTCTTGCTAATCGAAGGGATAATAAACACTGCAACATCTCCACCTTTAACTCCTTCCCGATTTATGAATTCAGGTTTAATCCGTCAATATAATATATATCATTCTTTTGCTTAGCTATAAAAATTTTATTAAAAACTATTGGGTAATATAAAAAGTCTCCGCAGTTTTTCGGTACATTTTTGAAAAAAAAAAAAAAGTTCTTTATTCAAAACCAATTTCAATCAAGTACAAACTGGCGATTATTATCTATGACCATTTGCCATTTTCCAGGAAGCTTCACAATTCCATCGGTGTGAAACTTTTGTGGTCAAGTGATTTTCAAGTGATTACAAATGATAATCAGAGGGTGCAAAGTCTTGAATTTACGGTGGATGCATATTAGAACTTCCCAACCAAGCTCCTTCAATTTATTCCGGGTCATCAAAGACGTGTGTGTAACTGCATTGCCATAATGGGAGACAACCCCCTTTCTGTTGGTCAATTCTGGTCTCTCTTTCTTGATAGCTTCATTCAAACGGTCCGGTTGTGCACAGTTATGAGTTCTATCAGCTCACAATAGTCAATTCCCTTCCAATCCCACCAAATACTTAACAAAACCTTGTTTGCCGTCAATCCAGGCTTTGAAGTCGTTTGTGGTCGGTCACCGGCCTTTGACCATGGTCAAAAATGGTTCCATTTCGTTACGTTTCAGCAGCGCCTCACTGAAATTTCTTTGCGTTAATTCAAGTGGTATGCAAACATCGAGCTTCTTTGAGTAGCCTACACGTTTTAGATGATTTCAAACTATCATACGGTTGATGTTTAGTGCCCTCGCTATATTCAGACAGCTTTCGTGCAGGTCTGGCTCCATCAGTTGCAAAATTTCATCGATTTTTTCAGTCACATGAACGGAATCGAACAAACCACTCCTGTTTCCTGCGTTCACTCACAGTATATTCGCCGTAAACTGCAAAAATTTTTCGGCACGTTTTTGCAGCGTTTTTCCCTTTTTTATAGCAAAAAAGCATCACATAGCGTATTTCCGCAGATATATTTCACTCATATTCAAATCAGTATAACTTTTAACACTTTACACAGCTGTCTTCACAAAAAATGTAGCTTGACATGTCACCTTTCAAACACGTATTCATTTGAAACAATCAGATAAGTGTTTCCAGTTAAATGGACACCAACATCATCTAGTGACAAAAAACCGCGGAGACTTTTTATATGATCCAATAATATATCAACAAAGCAAAATACATTTTCAATTTCTGCTACGGAACTATCCCAAACTATTGTTCAGCTGTATTACGAAAGTCAGCGTTCTGTGAGAAATGTTTTTCGTGCGATTTGAGGAACTTACGGTGCGCATAATCGACGTAGTAAAACCACTGTTGCCAACACCATTCGTAAATTTGAGTCCCAGTTTATATAAGTTGATGATACTCGACCGGTTGGTCCACATACAGCACGTAATGAAGAGACTATAGCAGCTGTAGCTGAGAGTGTACGCGAAGACCGTGACGAATCGAAACATTGTCGTTCTCAGCAGCTCGGCTTGGCATATGATCGCGGCTTAAAAGCGTACAAAATTCAACTTGTGCAAGAATTGAAGCCAGGCGACTTGAATTTGCGTCATATTTTTAGTGAATAGGCTCTGGAAAAACTCAATGAAACTCCGGTGTTTTATAGTGAAATTTTGTTCAGTGATGAAGGCCATTTCTGGCTCAATGGATACGTTAATAAACAAAATTGCCGTATTTGGGCTGATAAGTAACCCGAAGAGTACGAAGAGCTATCACTACATTCGTTAAAAAAAAAACAGTATGGTGTGGTTTATGGGCTGGTGGAATCATTGGTCTATATTTCTTCAAAAATGAGGCAAATCGGAATGCTACCATCAATGGTAACCGTTATCGCGCCATGCTAACGGACTTTGCGCTTTCTGAAATTCAAGCACACGATCTCGGTGAGCTCGGCTCGGCTCGGTGAGACGGCGCTACGAGCCATACAGCGCGTGAAACAATGGACTTGTTGAGAAATCATTTTGGTGAGCAATTAATTTCACGTTTTGCTACAGTAAATTGGCCGCCTAGATCGTGCGATGGCACACTTTTGGACTATTTTCTCTGAGTGTATGTAAGGTCTCAGGTCTTTAGGAATAAGCCAGCTACGATTAACGCTTTGGAAGCCTACATTACTCGTGTTATCCGTGAGATACCCTTCGCTATGCTCGTACGAGTGGCCCAAAATTGGACCTTCCAAATGGACCGCTTCATATGAACATTTACATAGTATCATTTTCAAAAAGTAATTCCATGAATCGTTCTTTTAACCGATAGTAAAAATTTTAAGTTTGCTTTCAAATTTATGTGTTGTATTTTACATAGTAAATCAAACCTAACGACGAATCACCCTATGTAATAAATACAAAAATTTAAACAGACAACAAAAGTTCATGTTTTTTTAAAATTCTTTTTCAAAGCAGGTAACACCATGTATCACCCTTAAATAGACATCAACTTCACTATATGCGTTTTCCATTTTGATTATCCATTTCTCTTTGTTCTATTTCGATCATACATTGAATAGTTGGATGTTCGATTTACATCATTTCAAGTCGCAAAGTGTATGGTTTCACAGTTCTTGTGTTTTTTTGCGAGAACTTTGCCTGCTGCCTTCCACATAAATTTGCAGGTGCACTTTCTGGTTTTGTTTTTTGCTAGCCAAAGAAGATGTTTGTTTGTTGGGAAAAGTTGATTGTTTACGAAGACAAGTGCATCCATTTCAGTTTCTGTGGCTTGACCATTGCAAATGTTTTCTCTGATTTTTTTAGCGAAATTTTGCGAGTATTCCTGGCAAAGGAAGCTATAATTGTTGATTTGTTGTGGTTTTTTTTATTCGTTTTGTAAATATCAGTGATATCCGTAGAGTTTTCGGTGCAGTCCATTGTTTTGCCTAGTGATTGTACGATTTCAATGAGATTTTAATTTTGTGTTGGTGGAACGTTTTTAATTTCAATGTTGTTTTTCAATAGTTGTTGTTCAAGTGTGTTAATTTTTGTTTCCATTAGCAGTATTTGATGGTCTTTTTGATTTTTTATTTCAAGTGAGAGTTCCTTTAAAGCTTCGTTGTTCGATGGCATATATCGTTTTATCTCCTCGTAATTGTTTGCTACAAATTCGCAACTAGAAATTATTTCAGGTATTTCTTTCCGCATTTTGTTTATGTTCTATTGACGTTGATGATGCGCTTGCGATTTGGACTGTGCTTTGATCTTGGACAGTATCAGGAGAACTCACGCTTCTCATACGCTTGGACATCGGTTGAGCTAGTGTTATATCAACTGTTGTCAATTGACTGGACATATCCATTGCTCCTTTTTTGCCGCCGTCATTTTCGGATAGGTTTTTCGGTGATAGTAATGCATCCATAGTATATTTTCACGTCACGAAATCACCACCGGCGGGAAGGTCACAGATCCATGTTTAACATTTATCTATTTATTGGGTCTGTAACTCGTGCAGTTTGCTAAGAGATGGCGTAACTTGTACTGTTCCATTGTTATTATTCCATTGGAACATGCGTTGGAAAGCTACTGTCATTATACGTCATTGCGGTATATTTCATTCATTTGAAGCGTAAACAACAATAATTTTTTTTCACTCAAATATGTCGAACTTTGTGCCCGGAAAAGTGTTTTTGCGGGGAGTTCTTCTTCATTACTTTAATATGAAGAAAAATGCTGCCGAAAGTCATCGTATTTTGGTGGAAGTTTATGGTGAACATGAGCTAGCTGAGCGAACGTGAAAAAAGCGGTTTGCACGATTTAAGAGTGGTGATTTTGCCTTGGAAGACGATGAACGTCCTGGGCAGCCAAAAAAATTTGAAGATGGAGAACTGGAAGCATTACTCTATGAAGATTGTTGCCAAACACAAGGAGAGCTCGCAAAATCTTTGGGTGTCACTCAAGCAGCCATTTCAAAATGTTTAAAAGGAGCTGGATATATTCAAAAGCAAGGAAATTGGGTTCCACATGAACTCAAGCCGAGAGACGTCGAAAGGCGGTTTTGTATATCTGAAATGCTGCTGGAACGCCACAAAAGGAAGTCATTTTTGCATCGGATTGTTACTAGTGATGAAAAATGGGACAACGCTCAGCCCCACTTTGCTATTTCGGTTAAGAACTGTTTGGAAAACAGTGGATGGCAAGTCTTACCCCACCCGCCTTATAGCCCAGACCTTGTCCCTTCCGACTACCATTTGTTCCTGTCGATGCAGAACGCCCTCACTGAAATACGTTTCACATCAGAGAAAAATATCAAAAATTGGCTTGATTTATTCTTGACTGCCAAGCCGGCGCAGTTCTTTTGGGATGGGGACGACAAATTGTCAGAAAGATGGGAAAAAGTCATAGCTTCAGATGGGCAATACTTTGAATAATTCTATTGTACATGTTTTTCTTAAATAAACGTTCAAATTTAAAAAAAAAAAACCGCACGAATTAAATTACATACCCAATATATACATATTTTTTACAATAAAGAGAGGAGAAAAATAAGACTTGAAAGGGGGTATTACTGCTAACCTGACCAGATGCCTAATTCTGGCGTCATGGAAGCCAGGACCCCCAGGAAAATAATTTCTATTCAAACTTTTAAGAAGCAGAAACCCTAATAAGAGCGCATCAAGGAGGCTGTAGCTTAAACCCAATGGATCTTCTGACTTCTCTCATTTATCTATAAGTCAGTTTGGTATAAAAAACGAGCATGAATTCGGTTTCCCTATTACTGATCTAAATGATTTTAACAACACGTTTATTCAAAAGTCCAATACATTACCTTCTAACCCATAGGCTCTTTAATATGGCTTCGAATTTCATCGTGTTCACCAAAATGACATTGCAAAATTGACTGTATTGACTATAAAATCTAGACCATCAGGCTTAGATCAAATTTATTTATTGTATATGCGAGTTATTGCACCCTATAACCTCCCAGTACTTACGCATATATTTAACATTGTACTTGTGACATCCTACTTTCCTAGAGCTTAAAGAACCGCAACAATTATATCAATACCAAAAAATCATGCAGCCTCTTAAAATGCTAATTTTCGATCAATTTCAAGTCTTAGAGAAAAATTTTCATAATCAAATATCATCCCAGCTCGTGCATACTAAACCGCTTATTAGACACCAGTCCGGCTTACGAAAGCAGCTTAGTTGTACTTCTGCGCTGCTAAAGTAACAGATAATTTGAGGATATCCATGGAAGAAGATCATATTTTGCTGCTGATGTTATTTCATTTTTTTTTTTTTGGTTTTGCCGCTGTGAACCATTCCAAACTCGTAGTAAAACTCGTTACTCAGTTTATTTTTTCTTCATTTGTAGCTTCGGTAGTCTGTTTTTATCTTTCTAACAGAAAACAAATTGTTCTAACAAATAACGCTATGTCGAATCCTAGTCTTACTTATATGGGTGGGCCATCTCTTATTTGTGGAAATCACACGAAAAAATCCCCCACTCCCTTGTCCATCTGTTGTCTGTTGACCTCTTCTTTTCTCCGTCCCCTTCTAGTGTTGTCAATCTCTGCATGCAACGGTACAGGCAGGATTCACTGGAACCTACCGCTCCAGAAATGATCATATAATAGGTACCCCGGACAAAGCCAGGCGGACGGCCTGGCGACTCGAACAGACGGACGGTCTGCCCTCCTTGATACCCCCAGATGTCGACCGCTCAACTACAGCAATGGCCGAGAGCTCACCTTACCTGATATTGTTTACTTCCAACGTTGTAAATTTGTAAAACCTCCTACCCCCACAAAAAGTTTAATACAAAATTGTAAAAGAAAGCCCATAATTCCCCGCGATCGTTTGTTTGCCCATACCACCTTGATCTATAAAAAAAACCACCGTGTCGAGCGCCCATTGTTCCGATTTGAGTTCTGTGCGCGAACGTTGGAAATGTTGGAAAAGTGTTTCGGCAACGATTCTCTAAAGAAAACGGTCGTTTACCAGTGGCACAAGCGGTTCAAAAGTGATCGTGAGTCAATCGAAGATGATGAATGCAGTGGCAGACCATCGACATTGAAAACCGAAGAAAACGTTGATGAAGTAAAAGAAATGTTGGTCAATAACCGCAAATTAACCATCAGAGATAGCAGAAGACTTGAACATTGGCTATGAATCCGTCCAAAACATTTTGGTTAATGATTTGGGTTTCCTTTGTGTAGCAACAAAGTTGGTGCCAAAAGACCTCAATTTCATGCAAAAAAGAGACCGTGTTGACGTCGCAAAAAAGATGATTTGCGAGACTGAAACCGATCCCACATTCATCAAAAGGATCATTACTGAAGACGAGACGTGGGCTTATGAGTACGACACGCAATCCAGACATCAGCCAAGTGAATGGAGTTCATCAAATGAGCTGAGACCAAAAAAAACCTCTTCGTTTTTAGTCAAAAAAGAAGGCAATGTTTAAGGCTTTCATGGATTACAAAGGTGCAGTGCATCATCAAACAAAGAGTATTATTTTGGCGTTATGAGACATTTGCGTGAAGTAATTTGCCGAAAGAGACCAGAATTGTGGGCAAAAAACACGGGGATTTTGCACCATGATAACGTACCGTCGCATAGTGCCATCATTATTTGTAATTTCTTGACGAAAAGTGCAACAAATACCATCCAACAGCCACCGAAATCACCTAATTTGGTTCCCTGTGACTTCTTTCTGTTCAATTGAGTTAAAAAATCACTACGGGGAACGCGTTTCAGCAGCCGAGAGGAGGTACTGGAAAAATCGCAGGAAGCACTGATTATACCGAAAACCGAATATAAAAAATGTTTTGAAGATTGGATCAAGCGCTGGCATAAATTTGTTGCAGTCGATGGGGATTACTTTAAAGGGGACAATATATGTAGACTTAGGTAAAATTAACTTGTATTTTTAATTTTCTGAACAAATTCCGGGAACTTTTTGGGTACGGTAAAATAGTTTTCCTCCCTATACGACGGTCTCAATTGAAGCGCTCAACCTTAGCTGTGGTTTCGGGCCAGAGGTCTGGCTTTGAACCAAAGCAATCACTGAACTTGTATGATTCATTCTCTCATTCCATAGCTTATCCATAAAAGAGAACAAAAAAGGAACGAAAGCCAGGAAAAAAAACGACTAAGGATAAAAATAACAAAAACTCGAACGAGAATAAGGGCGAGAACAAGAATAAGAGCTAGAACACAAGCAGCAAAATTAAGGGAGCTACCGAGGAACACACCAATGGACACACCAGGGAAAAGAACACCCGACGATAGCACTACGAAGGAGTGGTCGTGGCGGAGACGGCTTACCCTTCTCCACCAGCAGAAATCCGAATTGCGGAGCGATATCGCATTGGCAGAAAAACCCACTGAACAAGCCTTTTTCATACTAGACTTGCATATTTGAATATACAGTTTTAGAATAATAACCTCGTTCGTAAGCCTTCTTTTCGTTGTGTCTTGAAGCGGTACGTATAAGGCGGTTATATTTTCTTCTAATTGCTCAACCCGCGGTACGACAACGCGGAACTGTGGAGCTTCTGATGGTCGAAGCATAAACGTAGAGAAAAATTCGAACAAAAATTCTATCATGAGCTTTTGGCATACACTGTAACCCCCACCAACAAACAAAAACACAAAAAATTTCATCATCCTGAATTCCCCATCAGTTAAAAATCGGGAAAACAGATAAAAATAAGGCACAAATTTTCTTCAGCGGCTATGTTCTGTGTATTATCTGTTTTAACGTTTGCTGAGCAGCCGGTGTGTGCAACTAACCCGCAGCTGCTTGTTGCAATTTGGTGTTTTTTTTTTTTGCAATACCCTCTTGAACTCACATTTGCTTTTGTGCAGTCCTCTTCATTCGCTCATCAACCACCACCTGTATTGTTGCGGTTTGTTTGGCCTCTTTCCGTGAAGTTTATTGTTTTACCATTTTTTCTCTTTCCCCGGTATTTTCAACAATTTCTTTGTTACATTGTACGCTGGTGATGTTCAGATGTAAGTACATATGTATATCAGTTGCAGAATGGGGTTGACCGAGGACGCCATATACATACCGTCTTTCAATGGTCTGAAAGAAATAGTTTAAATCTTAATCCAAAAAAAATCGAAATGCATGCTAGTTTCCAAAACAAGTATTGATGCGAATGGGCTTTCTTAATATCTATTAGGTGCGCAGCTAAGTTATCCGTTAATATATGGCTCCAGCAGTAACCGCTGGTCGATTTTGACGTATCCAAAACGTCATGAACCAAGCTTAGACATATGGTAAACAAACCGTTTTGACATATTAGTGATTTTGTTTTGGCGTCATATATTTCTGGTTGTTTGAGAATGTTTGATTTTGTGCCAAATAATCGACATTTGCGGGATGTGTTGATTTTCTTCTTTCATTCGAAGAAAACGGCCACTGAAGCGCATCGAGAGCTCCAAAAGTTTTAAGGAGATTCTGGTCTAAGTGAAACAACGGGCCGTGATTAGTTGGTGATTGATCGATAAGGATCCGTGCCAAATGCAAGAAGATATTGCTTCAGTACTAAGAGTTACCCGTCAAGCCATTTCCAAGCGATTGCATGCGTTGGGAATGATTCAAAAACAAGGAACTTGTGCTCCTGATGATTTAAATTCAAGGGTTGTTAAGCGTCGTTTTTTCACATATGAATAACTGCTCCAGCGACAAAAAAAGGAAGGGTTTCCTTTATCGCATTGTGACGGGTGATGAAAAATTGATGCCGGATCATGTTTCTACGTCGTCGGCTCAGCCAAATATTCACTCTGCGAAAGTTATGCTTTGTATTTGGTGGGACCAGGTCGGTGTTATTTATTCTGGACTGTTAAAATCTATTGAAATCATTATGGTATCAACTTCAATTGATGCGATTAAGCCGAGCACTATGCGAAAAACGGCCACAATAGGTACCCTCAGCTTCACGTTGCCAAACTCGTTGAAACCTACCTGGAGACGCTCGAAACCCCACCCGCTATATTCCCCAGATATGGCACCGTCCGATTATTACTTTATTTAGTTATTTATTATTTGTTTAGATTTAACAGTATGTACTTAAAAATTAAGAGGGGAATGGGAAAAAAGTAGCATTCGAGACATAGGCTCATTACGCCCATAGCTCGTGCGATTAAATTTCAGGTGGAAGATGGGCTCTGACAGGTGGTTGGAGAACGATTGGCTGAAGAAATGAGCGTATAAATTTGCTATTATTTGAGGATCACTCGACAATGAAAAATTCAGAGTTCTGTTTTGAGGCATCAGATGCGACACGTCAGTATGTAATTTTTTTTTATAAAATTTGTGCATAGAGTGAGATCTAGGACCTTTGTCATAATAATGTTTATAAAACTGAGGTTGCTTCCCTGTAGTAGAGACTCACCACGTTTTTTTAAGTTTGAACTGCTCCAGGTCGTGTGATAAACATTTGCGTCGCAGCCTACAATTAGTTGCAAGTTCTTCTTAGCACAGTAGTCCACCAGCCCCTTCAGTGGTAAGAAGTTCAAGATGCTGGAGTCACCAGGCATATAAGCTGAGCATATAACAGCTTGTGTCTTACCCGCATTAGTATACAGCTCAGCTTTTGCAGCTAACAGATTCTTGTTAGTGTATCCTTTTTTTTTTATAATACCGCGCGCGGTATTAGACGAAAGTCTACATCTATTTGTCAGAAGTACAATATGTTACTTCAAAGGTTTGTCAATTGAAAAAATGGGTGAACTTGGGATAGTTCAATCTTTTATTCAATATTCAATTAAAGTTTCAGTTGAGTTTGAACTTTGAGTTTAACAAAATAAATACTGGTGTGCCCCAAAGATCCGTTTTGCCTCCGGCACTTTTTATATTTTTTATAAATAATCTCTGGATTTCTACTTCTAATCCAATATACTCGTTTTCTTTCGCTTACGAAAGTACTCTGGTTTTCATGTTCCTTTCCGGATTTACGTCACTGTTCTTCGTCTATAAAACGGTAGACCCAGTGCGTCTTAAGCTCGTTAAATTTCGCTATTAACAGCATAAATAGCTGGGGCTTAGCTAATGAACGCAGCTGGTCAAAACTAAAAATCTTTTCACCCACCGTATGTGTGTCTATGACAAATTACGTTAGAATGACAAGGTTTAAATGTTGCCAAGGTTGTGCCATATGCCAAAATGCTTCCTCAAACGATGTAAGAAATATGGGATTTTTCATTATTCGTGTCTCAATGAATTTATTAAATACAAAGACCTGTGTTTAAACATAATTGATACTAATAATTATGAAATGTGACATCAATCAAATGTCCACCATGTAACTGCTTGCATAAGACGATACGTCGGACTCAATTTCACATGACATTTTTACATAATTCGGCACAATTTTGGCAATTTCATGTCGAATATTTGCTTCCAAATCATTCTTTTTTATTCGCATACGCAAGAGGTTTAATATAACCTAAAAAAAAAAATAGTTAAACTTTAAATGTTAAACTATTGTACACTAAAAGAACGGCTGTGTAGTAAGTGGCACCGTATTCTTGAAACCACATATCCTCCAAGCCTTCCAGTTAATTTTTTTTTTTCCAAAAAAACCTTGGTTAACATGGAGCGATAGTGATCTCCGTTAACTCCAAACGACGGGCCAGCATTAAGTCGGAAGAAATACAGCCCAATGATACCTTCGGCGCAGTGTGAAAACTAATGAGTCAATTTATTCGTATAGAGTGGCTGTTGATGGAATACTTCCATCTGTGACGACTTTGCTTATTAACAAAGCCATTTAATCAAAAAATCCCTATCTTTTTCAATTTTCAATAGAGCCCAATCCATAAAAGTACTACGTGCACGATGGTCACTTGCGTATGGCAAGTTCCTTTTACAAAAAATGCCTTAGGGACGTTCGACGCAGAGTCGATTGATTGGGATCTTCACTTGCATACTACCACAATATTCCATTCTCTTCTGGCGTTTCTGTATCTTAATGCTAAGGAAACATTAAATAGATTCCAAATTTTACACCAAACGCTCAATTTTAAACTTTTTGGACTGATTAAAACGTCCGAAATTTCCAGTTAACGCTCGTAAGGTAGTCGTTCCTGACCGCAAATTTTGAACCGTGTTTAAATAGAAAATAATCTAGAGCATTTGTGTTCCACCATCTGCCAAAGGATGATATACGTGAGTTCATAATATACCTATGGAATAATAGAGCGCATTTAATGTAAAACCCCTTACATCACAAAGTGTGTGGCCTCAATATAATAGTACAAGGCATGTGAATAACAACTAAACTTGGACTTAAATCTCCTCATTTGGTCAGATTCACCTAAAATATTTCTTCATTAGCTAAATAGAACGATACTAAGTCCGCCAATATTGCCCAGTTAATTGACATTCTCCAACTCCGACGTAATGTTTCTGGCATTACTATATTCTATTGCTGTTTAAACCACTTCAACTACCAGTGCTCGATTAATTTATTATACTTATTTAGCTGCACAGAGAACGTGCACATATACGCGAGTTTATATTGTGATCATATATTATTTGTATGTATGTCTACCTAATGAAAATTTACAAATTGTAACAGATGCCATATAGAAAGAGCCGATAAATCCAATCAAATGGTCGGATTCCAATACATTTCTATCTGTAAATACGCGTAATATCAATAAATTAACATCAATTGTGCAGTGTGCAATACATACATACAAGCATACATGTGGAATTGAAGTCATCGCATATGTGCAAGTAGTCTCAAAGGATTATTAACATGGTGGATTGGTAACACTATAAATTCTAATTGCTTTTTTTTTAGCAGCTGACGAATTATGTAGCATTATTGTCTATTTTAAGTGCCATTAATTATTTCGGTCTGAAGAGATAAACTTATATCGATTTGCGGAAGTTCATGTATTGGTTTTACTGAAACTCATATTTTCCGTTGAAGCTTATAATTGGGATCCATCAATGCCAAATCTCGAAAAGGAAATTGAAAGGACCAAAAGATAGCTTGATTCTGAACTCTGTTTCCATATAATACATGGGCTCCGTGCCGTTTCCAAGAGAGGGCACCGCTTGAATTCAATCCATTTTCAGCTAGTAACAAACTTCAAAGGATACGTGTATAAATTTGACAGCTGTCGGACGATTGGTTCTCGAGATATAGCGTTGTGAGAGAAGCAACTTTTGTTATTGTGAAAAAAAAAAAGGTTTCATAGCAATTTCGTGTGTTGATTTATCATTGCCTTTTGATGGGAAAAAATGCAGCCGATGCAAAGAAATGGCTTGATAAGTGTTACCCGTACTCTGCACCAGCCGAACGAACCATTCACAAGTGGATTGAAAAATATAAAAGTGGTCATACAAGCACCGAAAATGATGCACGCAGTGGACATCCAAAAGAGGCTGTTCCAGATGAAAACATCAAAAAAGTCCACAAAATGATTACTAATGGCCGTAAAGTGAAGTCGATCGAGATAGCTGAGGCTCTGAAGATATCAAAAGAGCGTGTTGGATATATCATACACGAATATTTGGACATGCGAAAGCTCTGTTCAAAGTTGGTGCCGCATTTGCTCACAGTCGACTAAAAACAACAACGTGTTGATGATTCAGAGGAGTGTTTAAAGCTGTTCAACCGCAATAAAGCCGAATTTTTGCGTCGGAATATGACAATGGATGAAACTTGGCTCCATTACTTCACACCAGAGTCAAGTCGGCAGTCAGCTGAGTGGCGAGCAGGCGACGAACCTCGTCCAAAACGACCTAAAACTCAAAAGTAGGCTAGCAAGATTATGGCATTCATATTTTGGGATAACATGAAATAATTTTCATCGCCTATCTCCAAAAGGGGCAGACTATCAACAGCGACTATTACATTGCGTTGTTGGAGCGTTTGAAGGACGAAATCGCAGAAAAACGGTGTTTCATCAAGACAATGCACTGTGTCTCAAATCTATGAAAACTATGGCAAAATTTAATGAGTTCGGCTACGATTCCAGATTTGTTCCCCAGCGAATATTTCCTGTTTGCAGACCTCAAAAGAATGCTCGCCGGAAAGAGATTTAAGACCGATGAAGAAGTAATAGCCGAAACAGAGGCCTATTTTGAGGCTAAACCAAAATTTTACTACAAAACTGGTATCAAAAGATTGAAAAATCGTTGCAATCAGTGTATCGCCCTCAAAGCCAACTGCATTGATAAATAAAGTTGAATTTTGCAAAAATTTTGTGGTTTACTATAAAACGGACTCTACAGCCCATTAAAACATAAAGCATGTAACATGCAGATAATTACCTATTCTGTACGCAACGGCAAATCTACTTAAAGTGAAAGCTTTTGTTTACCAATCGCTGACTACAATCGCCAAACTCAATAGGTCTATTTCTTATGCGTACACAAATTATAAGGCTGACAACGCAGTGGATGATAAAACCAGACCTTATTTACATCGATCTGTTATGCAATCAATTAGTTTCATATTAATATAAAAATAGAGCTTTATTTACTCAATTAGTCTTAACTAACAAAAACTTAATCATAAAAGAAAGGATAAATTATTTTTGAAGTGGAAGTAACCGGAAGGCCGACCTATTATTCCCAGAAATATATTATGGAGGATTAAATTTTGTGAAGAAAACGGTTTTGGATATAAATGTAAATTACATGATTGACAGTATAGTATACTCAACACGTGAATGAACTCACTTGACTGACAACCTTCTCAGCATGGCCAACTTAACTTTCGCTACCTAACTTTATGTTTAATCATTCTCTCACATCCTTTTATACTGTAATTTTTAAATGTCTCTCCGAATCTGTACCCTTTTTACCCAAAATGAATACCTCATCTTCACCACCCTGGTATAATAAAGATCTGCGATCTCTTCATAACAAGAGAAATAAGCTCTGGTATACATTCTTAAAATTGCGTTCTGACGCCGATTTCACTTAAAAAAATTTCAATGTACTTTGCCAAACTATCTATGACGACTACTTACACCGACCCCAAACGATTCTTTCAGTTCATCAAAACTGAAAGTAAATCTGATGACTATCTATCATCTCTAAATTTTTTTAATAAGTCCTCGGACGATCCCCAAATTATTGTAAACCTCTTCGCATTTTTTTTTTAGCCAAGCGTTCTTCATCCATTCCCAAGAGCCAGATACCTTTTACTTTTCCTATTTGAATAGCTGTCCACAAATTAATTCGGAATTTGTGTCTACAACTTTAGAGCAAGTGAAAGATGAAATAATAAACCTTAAAGATGAATATTTTGGTGGCCCTGATGGTCTTACCCCTATATTAAAAAAAAAAAAAAAATGAAATGCAACTTACGGAACCTCTTACAGCTCTCTTTCAGCTTTCTATCAGCCATGGATTATTTCCATCAACCTGAAAATGGTATTTTATACTTCCTGTACATTAAAACCTTTGCAAAGGCGATATTTTCAACTATTGACCGATATCTAAGGTCATGTCATACCTGCACTTATGACATAATGCTTTCCCATTGTAAATCTATTATTTCTTAAAACCAGCACGAATTTCTCAAAGGTAGATCTTCAACCAGCAATCTAATGGAATTTGTATTAAGCACTTTACGTGTACTAGGGCCTGAAAATCAGAAGTCAGCAGAAATCAGTAAAATTCTTTAATAGAATTTCTCACGATATAAACCTTCTAAAATTAAAGTCTCTAGGATTCCCAATAAGCTTTGTAAAATGGGTTAAATCCTATTTAAATGAACTACGTTACTATGTTCTATTTCGGTCCATAGTTTCTTATCCAATTTAAGCCTCTTTGGTGTCCCTCAAGGCATCCACTTCGGTCCCTTATTATTTATTCTGACCATTAATGATTGATTGCATCATTAAAAATTCATGCGTATTTGTTAACGCTGATAATAGGAAAATCTTTAGATATATATCATCTTTTTAGACATCATACTGCAAAAAGATCTAAATAGATTTTGCCAGAAGAATTTCCTTGAGCTTAGGGTCAATAAGTGTCAGGCTATAACTTATACTCGTAAGCGCCCTCCCACTTCACCACGCTATTATCAAATCTTTAATCTGCCTGTTCCATTAGTGAATGAGTTGCGGAATTAAGGTGTATTCTGTGATAAGGAACTCAATTTCCGTTCTCGCATTGAAAATATGACAGAAAAAAAGTCAACTCTGCACTTGGCTTCCCCAAGCGCTGGTGTAAGGAGTTTCCCAGTTCGTATGTTACCAAATCTTGTTACGCCTCTTCTGGAATATGCCAGCAAGTCTGGTCACACTGCTACCAAACTAATATCATTCGGATAGAAGAAGTGGTTCACTGCAGGTTTTTACAATTTGCTTTATGTGGACTTCCCTGAGATGATAGCCAAAAATTATCAACATACACTGATCTGCTGAAACTTATAAATTTACAACCCCTTTTTTTACGCCGAAAAGTTGCCGATATTCTCTGTTCATCAAATCTTAGTTGATAACATTGATTTTCCTTCTTTACTTCAACTTATTTCTTTTAACACCAAACCACGCAATCTTACAGTATGTCTGAACCACTTTTCTGGCTCAATCTTCACAGACCGAATTACGTACACCTGGAGCCAATGTCTAGAACGCTTCGTGGAATTAACGATATTCTGTCTTCGACTACCACCTCAAAAAACTGCCCCTAACAACATTCTTATTACCACCTATGCCTCACGTTATAATTTTTTGTAACCGCTCCCTTCCTTTAGTTTTTATCTTTATCATTAAAAAAAATTGTTAGTTTTAAGAATACCATATGCTTGCAATAAGCTTTAATAAGTCTATACGGGGATGACCCGTGCCTCAAATTTTATTTGACCCCAATGCAAAAGGTAGTGCAAAAGTAATATCATAATGAGAACGTGCCATAATTTTTGCAAATAGCGGTTAGTTTCATTGTGCTTTGGCATTTATGTTGTAGACAGATATAAAGTTTTGTGGACAAAAAGCAATAGAGCGATACACACCTAAAATACGCGGAAGTATTGTTACTGCTTATTAGACCAATTTTCGGATTGTTGTTTTAACTGAGCGTGAATTTCGTTGTCGTCGTTTTCTTCGTCATCCCACACTATGTGTTTGCTCTCGTGTAAACGAGAAATGCCGCAAAAAGTGTCCGGGCCCGTATTGATCGTTTGACCGACAATATCACGGTTGTGGCCGAGGACATTCCGCAGAGTTCACAAATATATACGAGACAACGATACATACAATTTGGAATCAGCAAACGTTCATTGCATCGAATTTTGGTGAAGGAACTGAAGATCTTCCCCTATAAAGTGCAAAGCGTCAAGGGAGATAAACTTAAGTCCATTTCCACTGAAGTGGTTATTTTTTTTTTTTATAATACCGCGCGCGCACCAAGGGGATATGAATACCCTTTTACAAGCTTTTTCTCCAGGGCGTGGGCGGGTGGTGTAGTAGTTTGAAACTCAGGTGTTATAGGTTTCGATATTTTTCTCAGAGGTGGTTGTCAAACTGGACGGGACGAGTTAGTACATTCTCCTCAACCAGTGGGTCTTAAGTTGCTAGTTGTTAGTTCGTTACATTAAGCCCAGCCAGCAACCACTCCAACATCAGTGTTATGCCTTCATGTCAGAGTTGACGCCGACGGGATTTTCATATAACTACATACAAATTCTATAAAAAGACTTTTTCACAGAATTGCCTGGCACGGGATTCGAACCCGCGACCCTCTGTTTGAGGAGTCTATGCATATACCACTACACCACGGTCACCCCCACATTGACGTTTTGACGATTTGAACCTTTGGGGCTTTTTGAAATCTCGCGTTTACCACAACAAATTACAAAACTTACATGTTTTGAAAGCCAACATTGAAGAAAAAATCATTAATTTGGAGGCAGATGTTGTGCGAGAAATTTTACACCTTTATATAAGTGTTCGCCCAAGTTTTTAATTTCTAACAGAATGGCAGCCAATTTACATTATGACATTACTTTTGCCAAGTTGTAACAAGTAGACAATTCATTAAAAAAATACAAATTCAAATACATTCCGTTTATTGGATTTCTTTTTGTTCTTCTGAGAGTAATAAAGTGTTCTGTCGTAAAAAAAGCTCAGCGCAATAAAACAAAGGACTCTAATTTACACTGCAAAAATATTTGTATTTTGGGATTTCGGATTTTTTTGGAGTATCTGCAAAAGAAATAGGAAATAAAAAAGTGCTCTGCAAAATAGGTTTTCATTTCTATTGTAGCTCTAAATTAAAGTTGTAAAAGCATTTAATTTTCCGCGTACTAAAATTGGAAAATAAATTCTTAATTGTGTTTTAATTTTCGCTAGAGTCCCAATGGTTACCCGGTTTCCAAATTTCGGAAAACAGAATGGAATTTGCATGCATAAATTTGCGGAGAAGAGCATATACAGTAAGCCGAATCCTGTACAAATATGTTTGATTGACAGAGAGGCTCGTTTGAGTTCTCAAAGGACTCGAACAACATCAACAACGATTAGACTTGACTAGGGTTAAAATTTGGATGCAGACACCAGAATAATGGCAATGTTTTAATAGCTGAAAGGAAAGGGATACAAGAAGTACGACAAGCAGAAACGCCAGTACAACGTCAAAATATTAATAGGATGTCAACTGAATCTGCCGATTTGGATGAGCCACAAGAGTATGATGCTGCGAGTCATGATTTGTATATTTACCTACATAGAATTAACTATGCTAAATTTGCTTCCATAGCTGGTATGGTCATATGCTGTAATTTCTGTGGTGCTCTCAAATGGAGAAAAGAGTTAAATGAATTATGCTGGTCAAATCGAAAAGTTCATATTGAAAAGACCCTCCACAGCTTATGAAATCACTTTTAAGTGGTGGGCATCATCAATCTAAACACCAAATACGCAATCAATGTAAAATTGGAATTTTCCTCAACTGAACAATGCACTTTTATCTCAACTACAAACTATGCTACATCAAGTCAATCCCTACGTACATAGTTTAAAAGCTGCATTGGATTTAATATAGCAAGGGCAATGATATAATTACAAAATTGTCATAAGCGCCGATAAACGTCGTGTCACAGAACACCGCGGTATGTACAACGCTCTTGTTACAGATGAGGATGTAGTCGTTTTTTCAGACTAGGAAAATAATAGACGTGATATCGTATTGCGCACTCGTGATAATCACCTGCAACGCATTATGGAAACACACAGAGGTTACAATGCCCTACAAAACCCATTAATTTATGGTAGCGGAGAAGATGGCTATGATTACAGACTCTATAAAATTAACTCCATTACTAGGGCTCCAAATTATGAATTTATTTGTCTGCAAAGATTTCGAAGATCATTTAGTCAATTTATTGTCGATATGTATGCGAAAGTAGGGACTGAGAGCTTAGTGTACATATGTACTAACCAGAGACGTTTACGCGCCGAATATAACGTGCATCTCGGGGACGCCATGCAACAAAACAACAACAGTTAAAACTTAGGTCAGCTGGTTATCTTTCTGTCCAGTTTTACGTGTGGACCACGTTATATGCACGAGCGTACGCAAGATGCATTTTTTTATGGCCGACTTGACCTGTTTGTAGCCTTCACGACTAATCTAAAATGGAATGAAATTTCCTAAGAAGAATTAAGAACACCCGGGATATGCATTTTTGAAATAAAATTAAAGCTTATCCTGACCTTGCTTATGTCACAAAAAAAAACTTTTTGGCGCAACTTTGTATCACATGTATTGTATAGCATGGAATGGCAGAAACGTGGATTAACACGTGTGGCTGTAAGAAAAAATTCGCCCGATGCTATTTACACAGTCATGACTGTGGGTTGTACCTTATTCTCTGGTATTATCAAGAACATTTTAAGCGTCAAGAACATTAACGTCGATATGTGCAACAGTGTTGAATCTATCAAATATATATGTAAATATGTCAATAAGGAAAGCAATCAAGCCACTTTTGCGTAAAGAAATGAACAGGTCGGTTTCAATCTGGCCGATAAATAAGTTTTTCTGAAGCGATTTGGCGACTCGTAAGATTTCTTATCGTCGAGATATTTGGAAGCGATCAAAGAGTTTACTTCAATCCTAAAAATGTAACAGAACTTCAAATCATTCCGAGGATAAACCGAGTTTGTGAAACAGATAAAACTCGCAAAAACGCTGTTATACGACGAAGTACCGCCATATTACACTTATAACAAGCGATAAGGTACTTTCAAACGCAGAAGACATGGGATGATCTGACATTTTCAAAGAACGACGACAGCGTCCAAAAAGTGTATGCTGTGCATCCAAACAATTTCGCTTATTTACTTCTAAATATAGTTCAAGGACATACCGTACCCACTTACCAACCTGCCTGCAATGGGCGTCAATTGCTTGGTGGATATCAACACTGAAATAACGCAATGGTCGAGGCATGCATCAGCGACCGCAATGCTTGCGGCATTTGTTAGCAATTTTGTTGGTATTTTGTTGACTCTCGGGTGCTGTAGAGTGATGGCAAAAGTATTAGGAAAAATTGTCGACGTTATTAGAATTATGCAGCTAAAAAACGATAGCGAGCTTAACATGGCATTCCCACTCCAAGTTTAGATTGCAAACGCATTTACAGAGAGTATACAGCGGAAATAAATTATAATGCAATGGAAGCAGCTGAAATATTGTAGAATTATCTCTCAAGTTCGACGGCGGAACAATGTACAAACAATATTCTAACTGGTATGTCAAAGCGAAGCTGTTGATTTGGGAGAAATCCTGTTTTAAGATGAACCAAATACGCAATCAATGTAAAATTGCTCTCGCTGTTGCCTCATCGGGCATAGCAGCTACATTGTTACCCAGAGGGAAAGCCGCCCATAAAACCTACACAATATAGTACAGAAAGCCCAATTTGTAGCATTTCTGGCATTAGCGACAAAGCAAAGGTTTTACGTGATTGCTGCTTAGAAATATGGGATAAGTATACAATGGCTAATCGTAAAGCAGTTGAAGCGGTGGACAAAAGTTTGCGAGATATTAGTCAAGACGATAGGCCCAAAGATGGCGTCACAATGCTCTTCTGAGGTGATTTTAGACAGAGATTACCAGTAATACCTCGAGGAACGAGGGTTGATTAAAATTATCCAAGTCTTAAGAGCTCGAGCCTATGGCGTAACGTTATACCAAAGCATTTAATACTATGTAAATATGCGGGCACACACAGGAGGTAACCCAAATGAACAAAAGTTTTCGGACTTTTTACTAAAAAACTGTTTGATCACTGCAGGACCTTATTTTATATTATATGGTACCCAACACCGTTGCGAAATCAACCAAATTCATAGCTACAGAGCAATTCTGACAACACGCAATGATTAGGCTACAGTAATTGATGATAGAATATTAACGAGCCGGGGAAAGAACTGAATATCGCTCTACTAACAGAGTAATGGAACAAGAACACGCTACCAACTACCGTATAAAATTGTTAGAGTCAATAAGTGCCCCCGGTCTGCCATCATACAATATCAAGTAAAAAGTAGGAATAACCATCTTTTAAAAATGTTAAGTCCTCCTAAGTTATGTAACGGCACCAGATTCAAAGTCAAGAGTTTAAAACCAAACCTTGTTGAAGCAGAGAATTTGTCAGGTTGCTTCACAAAATATAGCGTTGTCATACCTGGAATTCATCTAATTTCTAATTCTAAAATCTAATCACTCATTTACTTTTAAACACTACAATGAGTAGTGAGTTTTTATTACTTAATGACCAAAACCAAGCCACAAGGACAAACTCAAAGTCCAAAATCAGCAAAGGAAAAAAAAAAATAGAACAGGATTATAGATTGGATACCTGAAGACTCAAACAAAATATCAAATCTACTTAAACTCACTTGCAAGGGCATTTTTTTAAAAATAAAATCCTCATCTAAGTTTCTGCCATTAGCATTAACCGAGCAACATCCGTTAACATGGGTCAGAGTACACCAAAGTGTGCCTTTCCTTAAATCCTCGATAAATGATGCCAACATTGGAGATAGAGCCTAACTGTAGAACGATTTTTTTCTTATAATATATCCACAAATTTATTCCCCAAATTATCCTTGACGAATAAGGGGACACTATGCATATTTGCGTCGGTATCTGCATCTTAAATTTAGTTGATTGTTCTATGATCTGGTGATTGTCATGTTTCTTTGTTAATTTTGAGATAAAGTAGCTGTGTGCTTGCTATATAGTTGTATTTTCCTAATTGGGCGTTAAGTCTACCTAAAACGGTTTTAGCATCATATTTAAGAAATATGTTGCTCGTAGTTTTTGTGGAATAGTCGTGGAAATACTCGTATCTTCACCATCGCTTATTTTCTCCGTGGTAACTTTAACTTACATTACGACTCGGTTATAAACCGAAAGTTTAAGACATTTTGCTTTAGTCTCCCGCTTACGACAAGTCCACATGCAAATATAGGGTGCATCTGCTCTCTGAAACAGTCACTGTAGCCCATGTCACAGTTTTTCATCTTCCTTCTGTCCGGTCCATCTCACCACCCTTTTTGGATGTCAAAATATCTAGTCTAGTATCTCTGTTAGTTGTTCGGGCACGCATGACCGTTTTTTGATTTGCAAGGTCGTCTACTTTAATTCAGTACTTATACCAGGCTTCTGTCTGCTTCGTAGTAGTACGGCTTTTACGTGCCAAGGCAATTAACCATACGCACAGCCTTTTTTTTTTTTTTTTTTTAATACCGAGCGCGGGATTTGAATACCCTTTTACTGAATTTTTCTCCAGGGCGCGGGCGGGTGGTCTAGTAGATTGAAACTCAGGTGTATTAGGTTTCGATATTTTTCCCAGAGGTGGTTGTCAAACTGGACGGGACGAGCTAGTACATCCTCAACCAGTGGGTCTTAAGTACGTGCTAGTTGTTAGTTCGTTACATTTAGCACAGCCAGCAACCATTCCAATGTCAGAGTTGACGCCGACGGGATTTTCATAACTACATATAAATTCTATGAAAAGACTTTTTCACAGAATTGCCTCGCACGGGATTCAAACCCACGACCCTCTACTTGCATATACCACTACACCACGGATGTGATTTGATGACTAGGTCAACCCAGGACAGATTTATGAAGGCTTATTGCAAGCATACCATATTCTTAAAATTAACAATTCCGTTTAAAACTAAAAATAAAAACTACAGATGGGAGCGCTTAAAGAAAGTTAGAACGTGCGGCATGGGTGGAAATAAGAATGTTCTAAGGGAACAATTTCTTGAGGTGGTAGTCGAAGAGAATCAGAATATCGTTAACATCACGAAGCATTCTAGACATGGGCTCCAGGTGTTCGTAATTGGTTCTTGTGAAGATTGAGCCGGAAAAGTGGCAAAGACATAAGAACGCATGGGTTGGTGTTAAAAGAAATAAGTTGAACTCTAAAGTGTAATCAATATTACCACTTAAGATTTAATGAATAAAGCGAATATCGACAACTTCTCGGCTTAAAGAAAGGGGTTGTAAGTTTATAAGTTTCAGCCGATCAGTGTTCAAGTATTTTGGTTAGTTTTGAATAAAAAATTGCGTTGAACTGCTGTTTAATAAATGTAAAATATATGTATATACACCCTGACTGACTCGAACTGCAACCAACTTCAGACTGCTATAATTTCCAAACCGTTCATTACTGTGAGCTCAAACAACAAGCCTTTTAAACGATTTGCGTCTCAGTTGTGTTATCTGCGATGAAATTCAAACTTGATAGTGTGATTACTTTATATTTGGCTGAAAATCACAAGTATCTATCGTTAGAACCCTCCAGCACCTCAACGTGAATAAATCATTTGTGTCTCGAAGCATAGCTCATTACCGTGATGCTGGAAGCGTTGCAAAACGCCATGGAGGTGGTCATAAAAAAACAGCAGCATCGGCTGAAATGGTTCGGAAAATAAAGGCTGGAATTGAGCGAAATCCGCGTCGAAGTGGAAGAAAATTGGCTCGTGAGCTCAACATATAGTTGGAACGGATGCAACACATACTAAAAAATAAGCTCGGTCTCAAGCCATTGAAGTTCTAACAAATACAAATCTTACACCGCAACAGAAAAAAGTTAGAGTCGAAAGAGCGAAGGAGTTGATACTATTGCACGAAAGTGGTGAGTTGCCGAATTTGGTTTTTTCCGATGAGTCGCCATTTGTTATAGAGTAATATGTCAACAAACAAAATGACCGAGTTTACTTGCCAGAGAGGTCCTTCGAAAATTTACACCTTCGGACTGCCACCAGAAGGCAGGCAGCACCAACGGTGATGGTTTTGGCCGCCATAACCGCCGAATGTCGCCCTCCGGTCGTATTTTTGGACCGTGGACATTTCAACAAGACTCGACACCGTCTCACAAAACGCGCGTCAACCAAGATTGGTTAAAAAACAATGTTCCACACTTCATTTCTTCGACACAATGGATTGCAAATTCTCCGGATGCAAATCCGTTGGATTTCTCTGTCTGGTGTATTTTGAAGGCGAAGGCTGGCACTAAAAAATACCGAATTTTGGACCACCTCAAACAAGCACTTCGCCGGGAATAGGCCAAAATACCGCAGAGCCACTGGTGTGCACCGTGCGATGCTTTCTTCTGCCGTCTCAAGGTCATTATTTGCGCCAAAGGTGGGCATATTGAAAACTACTGATACAGTTTGCAAATTGATGTATTTTTCAACATTTTTGTGCTTCGGCACAATAAAATTTATCAAAAAATAAAAAAATTATAGCATTTTAAAAAGTTGCAGTTCGAGTCAGTCACCCATATGCATATTACAAAAATATTTTGTATTCGTTTAAATATAATGTGTTACGTGTAAAATGGTCTGCTTCTCCTGATGTCCAAATTAAAAAGGAACGAGAAGTTCACGCATCAACAGCCAACAAAAGAGTGATTTCTAAAAAGACAGTGCGCGAATAGAATTGGCTACAATGCAAACGCAGAGTGCCTTGCCTTGGGTTGTTGCTTCGATCTTTCTAAGAAGCCACTTTGTTGGCGGAAGATTTGGCTCCTTTAGGATAACAAGGTCCACTGGTTGCAGATTTGGAGTTGTTGTTTTCCACTTCGGTCGCTCTTGGAGGGTGGTGATATATTCCACATGCCACCGTTTCCAGAATCCTTGTACCATGTTTTATATGTGATTCCAGTGCGTCAAGCTATTCAAAGGCGTGGACAGTGTTGTTGGTTCTGGGACAGCAGTTAGTGGTTGACCTATACGGAAATGTGCGGGTGTCAATGGATTCAAGTCATGATCTGAGATAGCAGATTTGAGTTAACACTGTTTACATTTCTTCGAAGGTCAGAATTGATGCTCCAATTACTCGTCGGAAGTGAAACTTTACGGACTTGACACCAGCTTCTCACAACCCGCCAAAGTGTGGGGACGATGTATGGAGGGATAAAGTGCCAAGTAACATTGTCCCTTGCACACTTCAAAGCACCTTGAAAGTTGGAGCCATTGTCCGAATACACGTTCGAACAAGACCACGTGGAGAAACGAATCGACGGAAAGCGGCGATAAATGCGTCTGAGGTAAGGTCGCTCACTAGCTAGAGATGTAAGTATAGCCATTGTAGCCATACACACAAACAAGCATATGTAAGCTTTTGAAGTTTTTAGGTTGGGACCTCTGGAGAACTTAATGCAAAACGCCCCAGCGAAGTCACATCTAGTATGCGAAAATAGACGGCTCTGTGATATTCGTTGGGATGGTAGGTCACCCATTAACTGCGACGTAGTGGTTTTTCGTAATTTAAAGCATGTTGTACACTTTAAAACAACCTTTCGGATGAGATTTCGATATCCCGGGATCCAATACTGCTCTCTGACGATGGCGAACGTTGCAGAGACTCCAGGATGTAGGTTACCTTTGTGAATATCTTCTACAATAAGATAAGAAAAATTATTATTTGGAAGAATGCAAGGATGTTTTATATTAAAAGATATGTTAGCATTTTTAATTCTTCCTCCTACTCTGAGGAGACCATTATTGTCAAGAAATGGACTATACACATTTTAGCAGTTTTGATTTCAGGGGCAATTTTTTTTTATTTTAAGGGCGTGAATATCGTCACTGAATGATTTTAGTTGGACGGATTTGATCAGAGTTGTTTTGGCGACGTTTAATTCCTTTGTTGTTAGGTATGAGGTACGAAGATTAGGTCTTTTACTCAAATAATGACGTTTTGGGAGTTCAGATGGAAGTACGCCGCGCGAAGCACAGTCAGCTGAATTTGACTCTGAAGAAATGTGACGCCAGCAATTTTTTGGAGTAGTTTCGAGTATAGCTGCAGTTCTATTGGCGACAAAGGTAGTCCAGCGACGTGGAGGTGATGAGAGCCAAAGTAAGACAATCTCAGAATCGCACCAAGCTACCGTCCTTGTGATTTGATGTGAATACGATGATTTTACAAGAGTAAAGAATCGAGTCAACAGCATGGCTCCACACAGCTCTTGACGCGGAATCGAAACGGGCCTTAACGGAGCGACTTTAGTCTTGGCTGCGACCTTCCTTCAGCGATTTTACAGCCAATGTGTAGGACAGCACCATAAGCGAGAGTGGATACATCGCAGAACCCATGAAGCTCAACGTCGTCGAACAAAGATCCAAACAAGTTTATGGGTATTCGAATCTCCTTAAAAAAACGAGATCTCCAATCTACAATTTTTCCATCGATCAGCTAACTCTGAAGCCAGTGGGTCGTCCCATCCTAAGTTTAAATTCGATGACCAGATTTCCTGAAAGAGCATTTTGAACAGTACCGAACCGGCAAGAAAGGAGCAGAAGCTGTACCGTACGCCACAGTAATTTCGAGTTATTTCGAAGGAGAGTCGCGCCAGATAGCGACGTTAAAGTTTGGATCAGCGAGATCAAGATTTCGAATACAAGACCAGGAGGAAACATCAATTGATTTAGTTGGTAAATTGGAAGTTAATTTATCGAGTATGAAGGCATCAACGAATAAATGAGAACAATTAACACGAGAACGAAGATTTCACGAGATGAGCCCTTTTGTATATTCCACTTCAGTAGACGATATTCCGAAAATAGGAATTCTTGAATGTTTTCGATGAAACCCGAGTCTTTGAGCGCATGATTCAACAACGAATGTAGTTTCTGACCCGGAACTTAGAAGCACTCGGCAGTCTATAAGATTTCCTTGAATGTCTTGAATTTTATCCAAGAGGGTTGGTAGAAGAGTTTTCTTACGACAATTAAAATCAAGCGAATGATTAGTAACGAGCGGAGTAGTGGAGTTGGATTGAGCGAGATTTGACAACGAAGATTGAGAGTGGTTCCAAGAATCCGAAGAAGAGTATTGAGTTTTCTTGGCTGCATCATCGGAATACTAGAGCGAATGATGGCGTGATCTGCACAACCGACAACGAAACGGAGAATAACATTTTTATGATGTATGTCCAGCTCGAAGACAATTGAAACATATCGAATTTGTCTTCACAAAGCTTTGACGAGAGTCAATGTTTAATCTGATGAATTTGACACACTGGGCAAGGATATGATTTTCCTCACACATTTGGCAGTTATTGTAGATGTCGAAATTGAATCTGAAGGTCCAGCTAGATGAGCTCGGATATTGGTTGATTGCCTTGTACGCGACGAACCCGAACGACTGGTTAGTGATTGAAATGCTTCAAGAGCATCGCACCGCTCTTCTAAGAATTTTAAAAATGCTATTATAGTACAATTTTCCCGAGAACTTGTTTTGTGTCCGAATCAAGTTTATTTAATAATAAATAAATGAGCCAAGGGTCCCGACCCGACTTTCCCAAAGCACTTAGACCGCGCACAACTTCATCGGCACCGTTCGAAATTTTCCTTAAAGTTTGAACATTCGAATTATTGGTAGTAGGAAGCGAAAAAAAGGTTTCATTGAACAACTGAACCATCAATTGGGTACGATTGTATCGCTTTTCTAAGCGATCCCAAGCTTCCGAATAATTTGCATCATTAATTTTGAGATGCTTTACATAATTAGCTGCGTCATCACGCAAATAAGATTTCAGGTAATGAAATTTATGATTTGGACTAAGATTTACTTTAGAGTCAGCTGAACCCAGAAAGATGTCCCAAAATGATGGTCTTTGTAACTTCCACTGAATGCCGGCATCACTATAGTCGGAAGCTTAGAATTGTTGGCAATATTAGACGATGATGTAGAAAATTAAGTTTTTCGAGAAAAGCTGACTGCTGCTCAGCTAAACGATCTATAGCTGAAGAATTATCGGAAACTTCCAAAGGTTTTAAAGCAGATTTTTCACTGTCGCGAATAGCCTTAATGAGTTGGGCATTTGTCACAAAATATTTTAATTCGTATTCCAAAAATTCAGTTTCGAGTTCATCAACTTCTTTTTCTTCCGAAATTTCAAGAAGCTCGTTATACAGAGATGAAAATTCAGACCATGTGGTCTCAAGTCTATTTAACCGAATTTCAACCATTTCGATAGATGTAGATTCATCAATTGTCTCTACAAATGCTGGCGCTCGAGTTAAGCGCCCTTTGCATGCACCTGCCATCGCAGTCAATTTGGCTTTTGATTTATAATAAAAAGCAAAAAATGTTATACAGCGCAAAAAAATAAATAAATAAATATTACATAGCCCATAGGGTAAAGTTGTGTTGTTTGACAGGTAGTGCATTTAGTATTGAACAACTGCTTCTATCCAGGGTATGTGAGTTCTATACTAGGGTGACCAAACTCGGCTTGCATATTCAAGAAGAGATTTAAAAAATGTTATGTAAAGAGATTTGGTACCATATGGATTGGAAAACTCCTTAGACCAGCACTTGAGGAAGCCAAGTGCAGAGTTGGATTTTTTTTTATCATATTATCAATGTGAGAATGGAAATTGAGTTCCTTATCACAGATAACATATAAATCACGCAACTCATTTACTAAGGGAACAGAGAGATTAAAAATTAAATAGCAGTTATGAAAAGTATGACGGCCCTTACGGTTATAAGTTATAACCTAACATTTATTGACGTTAAACTCAAGCAAATTCTTCTGATACCAAGTACAAAATATGTCTAGATCTTCCTGCAATGATATACAATCTGAAAAGATGATATATATCTAAAGATTTTCATATTATCAACGTAAACAGACATGTAAGAATTTTCAATGATGCAATAAACATCATCATAAATAACATAGTCAGAATAAATAATAAGGGACCAAAGTAGCTACCTCAAGGGACACCAGAAAGGGCTTTAATTGGGTCAGAAACCTTTGACTTAAGTAGAACTTAGTTATGCCATTCATTTAAAATTCTACCAAAGGCCTTGCTGAAATCGATAGCAATCACGTCATTTTCATTTTCAGGTTCTAGTGCACATAAAGTGCTTGACACAAATTCCGTTAGGTTGGTAGTTGTAGATCTACCTTCAAGAAATCCGTGCTGGTCTTGGAAAATAAAGCATTATATCATAAATAATACTCTCAAAAAGGTATGCAGGACAGCTTGGCAATTGGTCGATAGTTAGAATTATAGTCTTTTTGACCTTTTTAATGTAGAAGAATAATAAAATACCTTTACCAGGTTGGGGTAAATAATCTCCGGGTGATTAATTGAATTAACTGAGAGAAACGAATATAGCAGCAACAAATATACATGTAGTTAAATTTAAATAAGGAGTTTGGTTTTATTAATTTACAATTTTATGTATAAACTATTTCTAGTGGATAATTGTTCTGACTACGGATACATCGCACCTCGGGTTAAAAATAGAACTGCCTACCCAAGTCCGCTGTCTTCATTTTTATACTTTTCGTCTGACCTACCACAGCGACCAGAGGTTCCATTGATTCAGTAAGTTGTACCAAGCCCAAGCCTTGGCGATCCATGTGCACAATGCTCCGGTTTTGCAAATTCCGGCGATCAGTAGTATCGAATTCCTTTAATTTGTCATCTTTGCTTACTTACTATTGTAGGCCTTCGTGTTTATATTTAGTTAGCGGTCGGCGACTTATTGTTTATCGTTATTCGAGTTGTCTGTTTGCTATAGGTACAACACACTTTTTAAATGAATATATCAAAGAATATTTAGAGGCCTATAAAAAATAATTTTGGCCGAACTCATAGAGATCACAATTTGAAATTTTAAATGTAGGTAGAGGACGAATATATCTATAATATATAATAAAATACCATTTTTTGAGTTATTCAAGGATATATGTAAAAAAGATATTCTGGAATATCCATCGTCCTTGAAAAGACCACCAAATCTTTGAAAGTTTACCTTTTCCTGAATTCAACAAGGTATATTTTATCAAATGCTGATGAGCAGAGCCAAAGTTATGATTTTTTTAAATATAAAAAAAAACATAAATTTTGATTTTTTGCCAATTTTTGAAGTTCCGTTACACGCAAACTATATCGAATTCTGCAAAACTTTTTTTGCCCTATGATTCGTACCACTCCAGTGAGTATTTCTATTACTTTTCAGCCAAGTCTTAGGGATGTCGTTCAGAGCTCCCCATATAGCTTTGGCGATTTATCGTGGAACGACCCTATTGGCAATAGTGGTTTCAGTAGGTCGATTCCTTGAATCGCACCAAATACATTTCTCACAGAAAGCTGATTTTCGTAGTACAGGTGAACAATTTGGAAACGCTGTTGTGGTGAAAGACTTTTCATGATGACTTGCCAAGCGATACTGAACAAAAATGACAAAGCAGTTTGGTAGGAGTCACTTTTGAGAAGAATTTTGGGAAGAATTCGATGGTGTATTAGTTTATACATGAATATACACAGTTCAATAACGAACTGAGGCATTATCGAGACTGCGAAAATACAATCAGATAAGGGAGATACAAGTATATGGTCAAATTGTCTAAACGAGTGAATGAATCGAATTCAGGAATTATATGCTGCTTTTAAGTTTTGCTTCCTTATTGGTTGCATACCAGTATACAATTTGGCACCGTATTTTCTGATTGTTGCTAATAAAGTTTAACTAAAGTTAATCTAGTTTGTTTTGATAAATAAACTGGCCTAAAACCAACATAGATCCAATTTATTATTTTACTTTATTTATATGATCATTCCATGTAAGAGTTTTATTTAAGATAAATCCTAAATTTTTCACTTAAGATTGATGAGGAATGACATGTTTATCCAAAATAATTTCAGGAAAGTAGGATTCATTCAAGCATTTCTTGTATATTACTACACTTTGTGATTGTTTGGGTTCAACGTTAAATTATTGTTTCTTGTCCACATGTGTATACTGAGTAAACCTTCATTAATTCCAAATATTCCATCTTCCATAATGCCCAGGGGGAAAGAAAAATAAGTTTGTAAGTCGTCAGCATAAAGATGTTAAGAGGAGTGTTTAATCACGGCTACAATGTCATTAACGAACAAACTGAACAAAAAGGGGCCTAATATAGATCATTGTGCGACTCTCCTATGTAGATGAACAAAATCTGTACTAATTGAGAAAATGACATTAGTTTGCTTACGGCCATTTAGAAAACTGTGCTATATATCGTATTAATTTAAGGGCGCATGAGGAAAAATCAATGTACGAGGAGTGTTTAAAAAGTAAGGTGAGTTTTGAAATTTTGCGAGCAACGTACATTCGATAATCAATATTTTGCTGTGTTGGTACACATGTTCCGAACATACAATATGTTCACAGTTTCAAGTTTATAGCGACAGATAGAAAAGTTAGACGTGTTTTGGTGTGCTTGGCGATTCAATTATTCATTCAATTATTATAAAAAATTGAAGAAAGAATTTTCATCAAATTTTGTGCAAAAATGGAATCAATTACTGTAAAAAACGGCGGAATACGGTGAATCCGCTTTATGTAACAAAAATGTTTACAAGTCGTAAAAGCACTTTCCAGATGGGCGAAAAGATGCCAATGACGAGCACATCAACAAAAGATGATAACGTCGAAGCTGTGAAGAAAATTGTTTTGGAAAATCGTCGAATTATCATAAGAGAAGTTGCTGAGGATGTTGGCATATAGTTCGGCTCGTATCATGCATTTTTTTTTTAGATGTTTTGGGCATGAAACGTGTGTAAGCGAAGTTTGTTCCGAAACTTCTTTATTTTTATCAGAAGAACCCTCGTATGAGCATAGCTCAAGAGCTCTTGAATAATGTCAATGATGTTCCTGACTTACTCAAAAGGGTCATAACTGGTGACGACTGGGTATATGGTTACGACGTCGAAACCAAAGCTCAATCGTCCCAACGGAAGCACCCATGAGAGCCAAGACCGAAAAAGGCACGCCAAGTTCGACCAAATAACAAAGTTTTAATCACTTTTTTTGTTCGATTTTCGTGGCGAAGTGCATCAAGAGTTTTTACCTCAAGATCATAGGGTCAATAAGGAATAACAGCTTAAAGTTATGCACCGTTTTCGAGAAGCAATACGAAAAAAACGTCCGGAATTGTGGAAAAACAATTCATGGTTTTTATATCACGATAATGCACTTCCTCATTTATCGTTGCTTATAAGAGAGTTTTTGGCCAAGAACAAGGAGATAATCATGCCTCAGCCATTATATTCACCGAATTTTGCCCCATGCAACTTTTTCTTGTTCCCAAAACTGAAAAGACGTATGAGAGGACGGAGATTTGCAATGGCATCGCCTGAGGAGCTTAAGGCTTTACCAAAAACTGATTCGAGAATTGTAAAATGCGTTGGCACAAGTGTATTATATCTAAAGAGGGATTACTTTGAAGGAAACAGCACTTATATTGATGAATAAATATATACACCTTGTGTATGATTCGTTTAAGTACTTTTCTTAGTGTGTTCAGTAGACATATTGGATGATATAATGCTGGTTCTCCAGATGGTCTATTTCCCTTTGGTAAGAATACGAAATATTGCAGCTTCCACTGGTCTGGGAAAAATCCCGATCCCCCATTTCTACATTGTTGTTATAAATATGTCTGGCGTCTTTTAAACGGCGGCTTTTACTGTCTTATTTGGGATGGCATCGAGTCCGGGCGTTTTGTTGATGCCTATGTTCTTGCATGCGTTGATGCGTTGAAAAGTTCGACTGATGTTATAATCGGAACTGCCTCTAGGCTGAGTTTCCTGATTATATTGTCTAGAATCAATTGTCTCTGTGGGAATATTTGCTCTATAATAGACTTTAGCATTGTTGGACTTCATAATTGAGGAGACTAACAGCCCTTCAGTTTAGTTATTCTTATTCTGTATGTCGTATTCCAAGAAATTATTTCCGCTTCGTCGCACAGACGCTTGAAGCATCTTGTTCTACTTTCTTTTGGCGCCTTTTTTAGGTCTCTTATTGCGAACGTGCTTTTATTTATTGGCTCCACCAGTATCAGGGTGTACCCCTTTTCGTCTGGAAATTCTTACGGCACATGCTGTAGGTTTATTGCGAGTATAGTGATGCGACAAATTCTCTTCAGTTTCGATGTCAACCAGCTCGCTGATATTCATCATTTCGTCGAACATGTCCTTTCAGAAGAGCTTATCTTCTCATTTTTAACTCGTTAGCTTAGGGCGTGGAATGGCCGTTATCTCTTTAATACCAATGATCATCGCCTGATGATCCCTGTGGATATATTCCTTATTGACTCACCAGTCTATGTTCCACAGTAGTGAGCTAGGCATGAAGGTAATATCGATGATCATTCCCATTCCCAATTTCCTAAAAATATTTGCTCGAACATTATTTGTAATGCTTACATCCAAAGTAGCAATTTCTATTAGGATACGTGTTCTGGCATTGACAAGGCAGATACCCCACACTGTTCTCCAGGCATTAAAGTCTCCGCCTATCAACACTAGAGACTTTTAACTTGAGTTTTCACTTGCGCTTTCTAACATTGCCTGTAATTCACTTGTTGTCCAACTTGGACGCGGGTAATTGCTGATTTATCGCAGAACCCGGTGTTGCTGTCAAGAGTTTTATACGGCTCGCTGATTAAAACGGTGTCCATTCATTCGTCTCTGGCCGTTTGTGCTAGGACGTCGTGGGCTGTCCAACAGTTGTTATGGTTAATCTGTATTATCTGCATGGTTGCTTGCTATTAATGGCTCTACTGAAGACCGAGCATTTGCTGCTACCGGCTACATGCCTAGGGTTGTCCTCCTTGTAGAAGGAACTAAACGAGCTTTTTCTCCATATTTTGTACATTGCTGGGAGCGGTGCATCTCACTTTTTCATTGGAGTACATTGTGACCGAATTCAATACATCTAAGACATGAAGTTACGGTTTATTTGTTCCCGGACGCTGAACATAGTTTACCCATTCAATTTTGATTTTGCCTGACCTTAGCATTTTGTGTGCACTGCTTGCGGGCAAGCTAATCCGCGCAATTTGGGTATCTCCATAGGCGGTTTTCAAACTTATGTCTTAATTGTCTATGTCATTGAGCTGGTTATGCTGTCTTGCTATTTTGCAGATCTCCTACCTCGTCGTGGCCGCGTCGATGTTCTTTACTTCTAGAGTTGTGCCAAGGATTTCACCAAATATCTTTTAAAATTGGCCTGTTTTTTTCAATTGACTGCTTCAGTTGCATCAGCAGGTCCCCTTTCTGCGTTCGTCTGATATTTGTTACTTATTCACCGAGAATGCTAAGTTTTGGTTCCGCTTTAACTTTCCGAAGTATTTCTGCATAGGAAAGTCCCCCTTTGTGGTCTTCACAATTGAGTCGGGTCGAGTTTTCTCCTTGGGTCTTTGCTTCTTGGATTGTTTCTTCTTTTTATTGATCTTTGTGCAAGTGTGGATACTCGTGGCCGGTCTTCCGTCACTGGTGATCGGTTTGTCGGCCTTTGTCGGATAGGTTTTATGACCTTTTGCAATTTTTTCCCAGCTCTACGTGCCCAACTTGTTGAGGCTTTTTATTATAATCACTTGGAGGTGAATTTTAACTCAGCTTTAAGTCAAGGATTTCCTCGTTCGGCTCCGATCTTCATTTTGGGTCAGCAACTGTCTTTAGCCATAGCATGTCTGTTATGCATTGTTTTGTCGAATGAATTCCTAGTTTGTGTATGTGTGTGTATGTATGTCCGTATGTGTACATACATTTTTTGGTATCGTGGGCTCGCGAACGAATAGTGATATTGATTTCAATTTTTGACAGCTAATGGTTCTTCATGTAAAAGTGCAGCCATTAGATTTTAACCAAAATTTGCAGCTGACTTTTTAAGTTTTTGACAAGAATCATACACAACATATAATTAAATCTTTCTTTAAAATATGGGACTCAAAGAAATATTTAGGCCTCTCCAATTAGCGTAGTCTTTGGCTAACTGCCTTCAGTTGCGCCGTCCAAGTTGATTGAGTTCCCATTTCACTTGCATGTATAACCTAAGACAAGGCCTTCCCCGGGGGCTGGGGCGCTAGTGTTTATTTCCTTTACATGTCTCAGCTATCTCAAACACCATGTGCAGTTTTTTGAACAGGTCGATGTTGCTGTACACCTCGTAAGGTTCATCGTTGAATCGTATTCTCCAGAACCCGTGAACGCATACGACAACAAATATCTTACGAAGAATATTTCTCTCAAAACAACCAAGGATATCTTCATCTACTTTAAAAAGGGTTCATGCTTCTATACCATAGAGCAAGACTGGGATTACAAGGGTCTTATATAGAATTTCCTTGGTTTTTCGGGAGAGGAAATTACTACATAGTTGTCTTTTCAGCCCAAAGAATCAGCGATTAGCAAGCGTTATTCTTCGTTTGATTTTTCAAGTGATTTCGTTTTTAGATGAGATAGCAGAGCCAAAGTCCCTTACTACCTCAAAGTTATATCTGTCGATTATGACATTCTAGCCGATTCGTCGATGCTGTGTACCCTACTTTGTTTTTTCTTCGTTTACCGCTAGGCCCATTTTTTCTGCTTCTGTTTCTATACTCACAAACGCAACAGTGACAGCTCGCTGTATTCTACCGATAATATCAATATCATCGACATATGCAAGCAGTTGAACCGAATTTTGAAAGATCTTACCTCGAGTGTTGTCTTGTGAGTCTTGCACTATTCTTTCAAGTATGATGTTAAAAAAGTCACATGACAGCGCGTCGCATCGGTCTCGGTTAGCTCGTTACCGACCTTGATGCAACAGCGAGTTTTTGTCATCCTGCATAAGCGGACGAGTTTAACAAGGATGCCAAAACTAGACATGACTTTGTATAGCTCGTCTCTGTAGATGCTATCATATGCGGCTTTAAAATCGATAAAAAGGTGGTAAGTATCGATCTAAACTTCTTGGGTTTTCTCCAGGATCCTCTTTAGTGTAAATATTTAGTCAATAGCGGACTTACCGGGCCTAAAACCGCACTGATAGGGTCTAATCAGATCATTGACAAATGGTTTCAGGCGCTGGCACAATACGGCAGACATGATCTTATATGCGATGCTTAGGAGACTAATACCTCTATAGTCGGCGCAGTTTCTTTTTTTCTTTTCCTGGGAACCGAGGAAATGATGCTTAGGTTCCATTCATCAGGCATAAATTTAAATGACCAATTAGGTTGGAAATAAGTTGGTGCGTACTCTCTACCAAGTCACCTCCTACTGCCGTCCGGCCCGGCAGCCTTGATCGACTTCAGCTTAGATATTGCTATCCTCACTTCATTTAGATCGGTTGGACGGAATTCTTGATTTGCAGTGTCAATATTGAATGGTTCTCTCTGCCTGACAGTGCAATTTGTATCGTCGTCTTCGCCATTTAGCAGTCTGCAAAAATGGGTTTTCCATATTCTCAGCACCGGCTGCAACTATACTACAAGGTTTCCTTGTTCATCTCTACAGGTTTCCGTTCGGGTCTCATTACCCTGACACGTTCTTTTTACTTTTTTGGTAAAACTTCGGAACATTATTTCTATAGTACAATAGCACCTCTCTATTTCCTCGAGCACGCGTTTCTTTTTTTTTTTTTCTCCGGAGAAGCGCATATTTTTTTTTTTCTCTCTTTTGCTCGTAGAATTCACGAGCCGCTCTCGTAGCGCCGTTTTGTGGACATGTTGTTTTGCTGCATATGCTTGTCGGCTCTCTTCATCATGGGTGAAACCCAGCATGTCAGTTACGGCATTTCTGATGGCTTCTCCTCACCTAAGGGAAGGACTTCTCAAGAAGTTGAGCTATACGAGATAGGCAAAGGTTTTGGCGGCTTGTTGTGATTTGACCCTTTAATGATAAATCTCCTCGTGGTATTTTCCCGTTGTTGTTGTGTCTGAGATATCCGTAGACGTACCTTGGCTGCAACTAGGTGTTGCTCCGAGTCAATGTTGGCCGCTCGGAATGTTCGGTCATCTAAAATACTTGAGGAGTTCCTTACGTTAATCTGGTTAACAGTTTATTGATCTGGTGTTTGCCATTTTTCCTTGTGAATATTGTGGTGAGGAACCGTGTGCCTCCGAAATCGATTAGCCTAAGTTCGTTCTTAGACGTGGTGTCGTGTAGGCTATGTCTTCCGATTGTGCTGCCAAAGATCTTCTCCTTTAAAATTTTGGCATTTAAGCATTAATGACTTAATTAACTTAAATAAGGTGCTGAGGAAGAATGTGTCTTTATAGGGAAAATAAGGAGCAAAGAAATATAGGCACCGATGTACGTTGGTTTTAAATGTCGAAATGTTACAATTACAATGAAATAGAGAGCTAGGCAGGGCATTCTATAAGAGAGTTGTGCGGCTAACAAACGAATCACAATATTTTAGTGTACATCCGAAAGTGGGCTTGAAAATAACAATAAGGGAAGGTGAGGCAGGAGATATTGCGTCGGTGTTCAAGTATTTTGTATTTTGTTTAAAATAATATATGTATAGTTCAAATTCCATTTATCGCTGCTTCATATTAAAAAACATAAATATTTACCATACAAATTCATATTCCCCATACAAGGCCTGTACCGCTAATAGCTTTTTAAATATCTTATCACACATCTAATAACTTTCCATTTGAGGTTACCTCCCTGGCTCTTTATTATCTGCTGTGTACTTACGTGGTTATTGTGGTTTAATGTCGTTATTAGTTAATTAAAAGGCTATGCTGTATTATTCAGAAAGAGTTAACGAGTGCGTTGCAAATAAATGATATCGTGCCTAACTGAAGCTTTATTATTGGATGACATGATATGTTTTTACATTCGCTTATTCCACACAGTATGACATATTTCATATATCTTCATTATATTGTATTGGGATAAAAAAGTACTGAAACATTTACACTCGTATTTGTTAAGTTTCAGTTAGGAAAATTACCATTTATCTATATGTATAGGTACGGAAAATTACACCCAAAAATTGGGATTCGATTAATGACACAATCCTCTTACTTTTGGTTGGCTTACTCTGATGAAAACCAAATCCGTGCTATGCCACTTAAGTTGGTTTACTTGTAAAGGATGTTTCACTCAAACAAGTGATGTCGAAAGGCGGGTGCTTGAAGTTCTTGACAACTTAAGCGGCTTAGTTGTGTTATATCTTCAAGGATAAAATTGGGCGGAAAGTTTAAAGACAAATAAAATAAAACGAAATAAGGAAATAAATAAAAAAAAAGTTAAAAGAAATTGCTTTCGTATTTATTTGCGAAATAAACAGATTATCAACGGTTTAAGGTGCCAATGTAATAAATTATTGCTGTCTGCGCTATTGACAGTTCTTTCAATGATGATGCGGTTTAAAATATGGAAAACGGAAACTGATGTAAAACTTTTTTTGAAAAATATATGGTTATTTATGCTGAAGCCGTTTTAAGGTATTAAAAGTTCCTCTCTATTGATTTCTCTTTTATGCAGCTTTTTCGATGTATAAAAAAGATTTTGCAGTAGTACGGGAACGTGATATATAGCACAAAATCAATTCCTGGCTCAATTATAGTACAAATTTTATTAGAAAGTTTTTTCTTATATTACTTTAAACAGTGATATTACATACCTACAGCCTGATGCAAGCGTATATCGGACACATGGGTAAAGTGGTAAGCATTTTCATTATCACTCTCAAAGTGGTCCTCGCATGAGATTGTTTCGTGTATTCGCAGCACACTCGAGTGTTTATCAAAACCGTTGTACAACGCCTTAGTGATTTGTTTATGGTCTCTCCTATTGTGGAGATCAGGAAAGTCGGTGGCGCTTAAGGAACCTCGGAAAATATTCGTTTGTTCTGCCGGTAACCTGGAGAGGAATACCATTTGCAGTTACGCTCCTATTAAATCAAACGCACATGCGGGTTCAAATAAAACATTCTTCTAAGTATCGAATAGCAAGTTCATCGGTGATTTAATATTCCATGATTCCGTTGTGTCCTAGGGCAATACAAGTTTCCGACTTCATTCAGAGAAGTCTTACATTCTCTTACTCAATTGGAAGGAGTGAAACGTTTTAGTAGCTCAACTTGGCTGTGACATCATTCACCTGGATGTTGCTTTTCTTCACAATATTATACTCTAAATCAAAAATTTGTTTCCGTGCCCTCGCTATGTCCATTGAGTACGACAGAAGCTTCCTTTTCGTTTGCGTATCAGTCAGACGATTCTGGTTTTGGTTTTCGAACGGTAGATCATGCCGATGTTGTGGAAGTCAAATTCTGTGGGTCTAGACAAAATTCATCCCTCGTTTTTTAAAATTATTCTGCCCAATGTGCTGCCACACATAATCTATTTGTTCAATACAATTTTGACGTCAGCCGAGTATCCGGATTTATGGAAGCTGGCTAAGATCGTACCCCTTCCAAAAAACACTAAAGGGGATGAATGATGATGATGATGATGGGCCTAACCCATTTCAATGTTGCCCTCTTTGTGGAAAGTGTTTGAAAGGATTCTCAAAAAAAAATTAGTGCTCACCTAATGGCGAATAATATGCTCACCCCAAAATAATCTGGATTTCGTGAAACCTACAGTTGTATCACAGCCTTGTTACTATAAGTGTCACAGGTACATTATTAGGCAGGCGCTTACCAGGAATGAAGTAACTTTTCTAGCATTGCTTGACTTCTTGAAGGCTTTTGACACAGTTAGTCATGATATTTTATGTAAAAAGCTTATTCAGCAATATAACTTCTCAGTTGGTGCCACAAAGTTACTTTATTCCTACCTAACTAATTGAAAGCTAGCGGTGCAACTTGGTGACAACTTATCCGACTTTCTCGCAAATGTTACCGGCGTCCCTCAAGGTTCCATTCTAGGACCACTATTGTTTTCGATTTACTTTAATGAGCTTCCATCCGTAATCGAGAACTGCTAATCTCACATGTATGCACATGACGTGCAACTGTACCTAAGCTGCTCTCTCGGTCTTATTGAGAATGGCGTTTCTTGTGTAAATAAAGATTTAGAGAAGATATCACACTTGTCCCAGTTAAATGTCCTTATTTTAAACCCAATAGAGTCAAAATGTCTGTTAATATCAAGAAAAAGTATGGATCTGTCTTATTTTTCTATGATCGTGTTGAGCAGCGCTCAACAACGGCGAATATGTCGAAACTGCAAAAAATCTTTACTGTCGGTAAAGTATATGGCGTACTGTGTACCTTGTGGGCGACTCAGTCATTTATACCAGTTAAAATACGATTGATACTTGCTACGACATTGGTATTACCGATCTTAATTTACGAGTGTGAACTTTTTTTTAGGTGCAACCATGTAAGTAAAAGAAAGCTCAATGTTGCGTTTAATAGCACTGTACGCTATGTCTTTGGGATACGAAGATATCATAGATTGTCCGGTTTTGCTTATCGTCTGCTTAGTATGCTTTTGGAAAATTATCTTCATCTTCGAAATGTACCATTACTTTCGGACATTTTGCTAACACGACAACCACAATACTGTTTTAAAAGAATTAGTATATTATCCTCGAGTAGGTTCCGTCAATTAATTCATCATCCTTTTTCGTGTTTAACATCCGAGTGTTAATTTTTTTCATTGTCGTCCGTCAGCGGAATTCTCTACCGCGTTACATTAAAGAAGCACAGAACGCAACAAGCATTTAAAAGATATTAAAAAGCATTTTCTAGTAAATTCGTTAGTTTAATTTCTAATTGAAGATTTAATTTATGTACTCGTATATCAATTAATTCATAAAATTAAAAACCGTTGCTAAAATCTTATATTAGCTCTCTCTTGTAAAATAAGCTGAAGGCAAACTTATAAGATATTGTATCTTACTGTCTTTAAGCAATCACAACTAAATAAATAAATAAATAAATAGAGTTCATTGCTATCGAACTTCCGTATCCGCTTTCAAGACAGGGGCAAATTTTTCTAAAGAGAAGTGAAATTTAACGTTGTTATCATCCAGAAAGACACCAGTATCCCATTTTATATAATTAGTGGAGCGCCGTCGATAGAATGTAGTGGAGCTATACCTCATCATACAAACATTCCAAATGGTACAAAACAATTCTATACAACAGCCAATATAAACTGATGACACTGCAGAAATACCGACAAAACAAAATATAAAAATATAAAACATGAATACATTGTGCGTTGCCCGAGTCAATGCAATGCTTTCGCACTGCATTGTTTTGCTTTCGCTGACGCGCCACAGTGTCTACGTTGTAGGCTTCACCATGTATATATTAATATTGTTGGTCCAATTCGGTTTTATGCATTCTTTGACACTTTATAACCCGAAAATCAATTCGATGTATCGATATGCGTATAAGATACTCAAAAAGGATTTGTATAAACGTTGCATGTTGCCATCAATAAAGACAGAATGTTTTCTCGTAAGGCTTTTTAGTCCTGCTACGAGCTAGCAGACTCTGGCAAACTTTATGTCAACCAGCCCTGACTAGAAAAGGGAAGTTAGCTCTTTATAAATGAATACACTACAAGAAGAGCGTATACAGTGAGAGATTCTAGCTTTGTTATCCTTAAAATGTTTGTATACAGCGCGGACTATCTACGATATCTTTTTAGCGGATATAAAACAGTGCTACCAAATTCTATTTCCTTTATTTCCGATGAACTTTGCAATGAATTCTCAGAAACGTCAAACATTTGCCAACAATTTTTTTTTCTAAATAAACTAAACGTCATAGATTTATCTGAACTACCAAATTTTTACGTCGATTTCTTAAGCGGATATGGGTCATTTTTTTGTAACAATCGCTAACATGCGTGCAAAAAGACACATCTTTTTACTCATAAACAATACCTCTGTTCGAGATTAATATGCTTCTAATTGCAACTTAGACCTACAATAATAAAAGTTAGTGCACATTCCGCTATTGAAATGAATGTACAGTTTTTCATCTAAAATTTGTAGAATTTTATTATTGATATCTCCACTTAGTAATTTTTTTTTTTTTTTTTTTGCTTTTGGGCACGTTTTTTGTTTCTTCTTCAAATATAGGGCTTCTGAGATCTTTGTGTAAATCCTCATTTCGTATCTACCACGGTGCAAAGACAATTTCTCTTAGCACTTTTTTTTCAAAAGTTTGTAAAATATATTATGGTACAACCCCATATTCGAATACCATAAGTCTACACTGGCTTCAGTACTTGCTTGCAAATAAACGGTGACCAAATAAGAACGATAACGAAAAAAAAATTATATAAAACAACAATGGTGTGAGATATAAAATTTATTCTGGCTGTATTTTGAAGCTCCGTTTATGTCATTATGTGTGGTACAACACATCATTTAAATGACCGTCTCAGCTTTGCTGGCAGTGCTTTAAGCGATCGGTCCAATATGTCCGGCATTATTCCAGAAATAGCGTGTCTAAAATTGATCTCGAGCTCTTCTAAAGTGGCTGGCTTTTTAGCGTAGACTTCAAGTAGTCTCAGAGAAAATAAACAAGTGGTGTTAAATCGCATGATAGCGATAGTGAGATGATCCATTCATATATGGCATATAGCGCTGTCTTGATGGAGCACCAGCTCGGATAAGAGTATGTCGATATTATCGAGCTCTGACCACGAAAAGTCGGTTAACATATGTCGGTTTTTGTGGATGCATTTATATTTAGCCGAACACTTGTGGATTGTGTTGACTTTAATAATGGAAATTTTGCTTGTTGACATAGCCGTTGAGCCAAAAATGGGCCTCATCCGCGAAGATGATTTTCTGGCCAAAATCCGGATCTACAGACAACATTTCCAGCGCCCAAATAGCGAACTCATGGCGTTGTTTATGGTCGCGCACTCTTATACGGATGTATTCTCAAATTCAACTGCAAAATAAGCTTCGTTGACTGTATGGCGATGCCCAATTGAAATTGAAATTTGTAGGTCTGCTGTGATACGATGCGCATTTACAACTGAGCCGGAATTTTGATAAATTTTTTAAAAATTTTCATACGTTCGGCAAGCATAAAACGATTTAAAAGCTGGATGACATTGGTAACATTAGTCACTGGTCACTCCATAAAAGGTATTTTGTTAGGAATTGACATAGGTCAAGGAAACAACTAGGCCAGATACATTGAAAAGTCATAAGTACGTGTAAATCCAAATAACTTTATGGACTTGCAGATTCATAACACTGAAAGAAAATACATATAGAGTTTTGCAATATATGTTTCCATATTTTCGGCCAACTTATAATTAAGAACTAGGCTTCTAATAAAAGTGGCACGCTATGCAATGAAATTAGTAAAATTCACTATAAAGATGAAAATTTCTCTGATTTTCTCGACAAGTCAAAAACTTTAGCAATCGACGTGAGCATGCTGCTAATTGAGAATTAACAACTGCAAAGAACGCTTACATATGTAGATCACAGGATGGATGAAAATCTAACTTTGTCGATTTTATGTTAATTTAAGGAACAAGGCATATCACAAACGGCACTCCACAAGTCTTGCTTAAATACAAGTGTAATATAGCCTATAAAGTTCAATTGCCATAAATACGTAAGCTTGCAACTTTGTCAGTTGCGAGTTGGAAATTCATGAAAATGATCATTTGCCGCATTTGGATCTTTAAAAATGCTAAGAAAAAATTTCAAGAATTGCCTCCATCACCAACGCGTTACGTTTAGTGCGGTTTTTAAAGAAAAATATCATTTGACCTTATTTTTTTTTAAAACGAAGTTGATGGGAATATTACTGCGAGTGGATTGTGTTATCGAACTATGATCAATGATTTGTTATGGGTGGAACTTATAGGTATGGATGTTGCGATGTTTCGTCTCAATATTGCTCTTTTATACGAAAATACTGATTCATAATAGCCGCCGCAATCTTGCAATTTGAGATCGTACGATGTCTTTTTTTAGAACCATATGAAAGAGGAGATTTATGCTGACATTCCCTAAACAAATTGAATACTTAAAGCCAACACCTGTCCTGCTATTTAGATTTGTAAAGGAATGCAATCATTTTGAATTACATTCTTTTATGAATGCAATTTTATGATTGCAATCATTGACTTCATTTATGACTTCAAAAAAGAGAATGCAATCACCATTCATTTGTCATCGAAAGATTGCATTCTTTTTTTTACCATTCAATTGAATGCAATTATTTATGAATGCATTCATTTGCATTATTTTCAATTTATTTACAATTTATTTATAATCTTTAGCATGTTTATCTGCATACCAATATTATACCCACCAAAAAATAAATTACTTTTTCCTTTTTTTTTCTTGAATAAACGAGAAAATAATTATTGTATTGGTATTTGGTATTTTATTATACAATCAAGAAATAACATATATAACTTAAAAAATGTTTTCAATTAAATAAAACGAATATATTATAATACAGATATATATGGTACATATATACAAAACAATAAAAAGGAACAAATAGCCCCAAAATCGCTTTAAGTAGAAAGTAAATTTGTATTTACTGAGACGTATTTTCGAAAACAAAGCGTTTGCACTTACAGTAATTTCAATATTTATGTTAAATTCTCTCTAACTGATTGGCTTTCAGTAATACCAACTTCTCAAAATTGCCATCTGCAAGTACTCCGCGGTGGGGAAGATTTATCAACCCAGCGAATGAAAATAAGCGCTCCACAGCCGCGAATGAAGGTAGAGGAGTGTTGTATCTTAAAAAGGTTGATTTTGCAGTTAGGTATCTATTAAGCATTTCCATCGACGAGAATGGATTTGCCAGATAGACAAAATATTCGTTCTCTGCTGAGCTGTCCATTGTAGAATTAGCAGATGCTAAAATTGAAGGCGTTTGTTCTTCTAAAAATGTAAATATCACTCATATACATACATATTTCTATAAAAATTAAAAATTTTCTTTTAAAATTCGTTTGGAATCGGTTGATGCAATAAGATGAAGGTTATGGGTAGGGGCATCTTATATGCTTTGACAAAACATTTTAAAATGATTCATTTTGGAATTGGACTGATCCCAGCTCTTCTTCGTCTGAGCTGTCTGGTAGCTCTATGCTTGAGTCTTCACTGTAGTAGGTGGTATTGCTTTCGACTCCGAACTCTTTAAAAGTTTTTTACAAAATTCGCACCATTGTCAGTAACTGTTGCGACTATGTTTCCACAATTTAGGCCAAACTCTGCATGAACTTTCTGAATCATGTCATTTATTTTATCATATGTATGTGATCCATAAAAGTGTTTGCAAGACACGGATTTTCGTTCAAAATTATCATCCAACCAGTGACATGTATAGCGGAAGAAACTGCGGTGCTTTGTAGGCCACACATCGGCCGTTGTGCAAATATTTTTGTTTTTAACAATAATACCTCTAATTTTGTTTTTTATGGCGACATAAACGGTGTCTCATGATATGTAAGTCCTTGTTGGCGAAATATATGAGATCCCTGAATGATCTTTCTTCAACAACTCTAATAGGGAGTTATATATTGTTTGCCAGAAATTTTACAACAACAACATTAAATTGGTCCTGTACAGTGTCTTTATTTTTGTACGAATTAGATTTTGCGATTTTGTACTCTTTAAATAAATCGGCATGTTTGATGCGTAGATGTCTTATAAAGTTAAAAGTTATTTGTAGCGATCCCAGCAGTTTGGACTTGCAAGTACAGCATTCAACTAATATTCCATTTTTTTTTTTTTTTTTGAAATTTCGTTTCATCAAGCTTAATAGAAAAAGGATTTTTTAATGGCTAGAGCAGAATGATGAGGAACGTGTTGTTGGCTATGATATTACAAATTCAGCAAAATCGTCCGCGTCATTTTGCAATAAACCATTGACAAGATGTTGCTTTTAACAGTTGCTCTTCGATTATTTTATCCAACCACTAAGCCACATAACACACAAAATAATTTATAAGAACTGACCTGCTTAATAATTATAAAAAATCCTCCAGAAAAAATAAAGTTGTTGTCAGATGTTGAATAACTTTCCAATGATGAAGTCGATGACGATATGATTGTTGGTAAAGATGGGAAACTCGAATCATGATTGCGATTGTCTGTAAGCAAAACACGTTTTTGCCTTTTATTTTGTCTTTCATCATCGTCAATGTGTTGAAATCGCATTGAAGTCGCTTCCTTGATTCAATCGAATAAGTCGGATCACTTTCATAATCGTCGGAAGAAAAGTCCCCATCAGCGTTAAGATTATAACTAAATAATGCATATATATGTATTTAATCATTTCATCATACACTACACAATAATAATTGATATACCTCATTTTTCTACTAAAATACGCTTAAGCAAATTAGAAACCAAACTAGTGCGTCCGACGATGCTAAACTTATTACAGATAAAATATTATGTTCAAATACTGATTGTCTTACAAATACTGTACATTTATTACAAATTGATAAGCCACGCTGAGTTGACAGTTATGTACCATCTTTTTTTGCCCTTTACTTCACGTTTAGCGACTTTACTTATCAACTCAATGCAAATAAATTCTAATGAATGTAAAATAATGAATGAATTCATAAATGAATGGTAAAAAAAAAGAATGCAATCTTTCGATGCTAAATGAATGGAAATTGCATTCTTTTTTTTGAAGTCTTATTCATGTTATTCATGAATAGAGCAGTGAATGTATGAAAAGGGATTGAACAACTTTATCAAAACAGCTCGAAATTTGACATTGTTCCTTGTTATTGTTTGTCTTTGATGTATTGCCACTAAACCTTCTAACATGAGGCATTGGTAATTTAAAGTTTTTATCAATTCATCAGGAATGGCCCAATCCTTTTAGAAATGCCGCTGGAATTGCTATATTTAAGCGAATTACACGAATTACACAAGAATAGTTTTCGATAAATTATTTTTTTTTTATGATTTTAGATGTTTCTCAGTTATTGTAAGTTTCAATGACATCAAGATTTAGCGCGCTCAAATTACGTTTTCCTCTGTCTCATTTCTGCTGTACTTGATAGAAGAGTTTACGATGACCATACCATATCTCGTCTATCGTAAGTGTGTCTCCGATTGCTAGGCTGTTGGCATTACAAAAATTGATAAAGCATTTACGCCTGGCTGAAGTTTAAATTAGGTATTTTCACTTGTTACCATGACGTTCAAATTTTGCATCACAAATCTCCCAATGCCATATTATGGCTTTAAGTTGTAGGTGTTATCTGTGCGTCATATACTCTTTTTCTCAAGTTGATTTAATCTGGTGTCCTGATGATCCTCTTGTCAGGATCCGATAACGATCCCTAGGTCCCAAAACTCGATAAATTTTCATTTTAATTGCAGAGGATCTCAGTGTCACTAAGTATAAACCGTATCCGACGCATAGAATTCTGTTTTGACGAAAAAGTGCGTCGACCTTTTTTTTTTTTTTGCAGAGTGAGTTTGTCGATTAATCTCTTCTCAATTAACACCAAGCACAAAATAGAGTTCACTATCAGTACTGTCGTTCCTTACATGTAGAGACTCTTAAAGAAATAAATGCCTATGGAATAGAATACTACTCGTATTTCTATAAATCCTTTAACGGAGGTGTAAAGGTGTAACGTAGATGACAGCAGTAATAGACGTCATAAATGTTGCTCAACAATGAAGGTGAAAAATATCGTGACTTTGTCCGATGAGGGAATTCCACTGAATAACTAATAAATGGTAAATTATATGGCCTTATTAGTTAGAAGTGGGTTTTAGAGCTGTGCCCGTTTCGATAGGAGCAGAACCTAATATCCACACAGTCCTTCAATGACCATGGGAAACCCATGGAAGTGTACTAAAAAATGTACATTAATTATATTATTATTAGTTTCAAACAAAAAGCCATAATTCATTATCAAATTAAGCAGGAAAATGATGAATATCAAAGCTGTAGTCTATGTGTAGCCTTTTCATTACCCAGAAAATTAACCTCTATTAGGGTCATTTAATTTCGGCCGTTTCTTGTAGATTTTTCATCTTGGGTTGATCCTTATTGTCTCAAAAGAAAAAGAAAATCTCCCTTTTTGCCTTTTTTTATATATATATGTAAGGTCCCGCACATTTTTTTCTAGGCAAAAAAATTCTTCATTTTTATTCATCCTAAGTTTTATGTTTTTTTCTCTGTCCATTTCTTTCCACAAATTTTTTGCTTCTTTTTTAACGTTTTTTAGTACTTTCATTGATATTTTCTTTTTGTTTCGCCCTTTTTTTATAATTCCAGTATGATGGTTTGTAAAGCCAATGCCATTACAACTTCCTTCAATTCATCAACCTACCCACTGAGAACGTCCTGCAAATTTAATTTAGTTTGGATGTGGGTCACCCTAGCAGTGTGTACTTGTATTCTGTTTTTTTTTTTTTTTTTTTTATGAAGCATGAATAGCAATTATCACACTCAGGTCTGTGTATGGCGGATATTAGATTAAGGAAATATAATTAAATAATAATTAAAAAGTAGCACAAGCACATTTCTTTTGAAAGCTTCAAACAAGTTAAAACTGACACTGTACAGTGTATTCAATTAAAAGACAAACGAACACATATTCCAATATACGAGCATTGAAGAACAGATGACTGCTCTTATTTGTTCTCCATTTCACCAGGAGAACTGTTTTCTTCAACGCCTTGTATTAAGGTAGGTTCATTCTGCATGTTAGAATATTTGGAATTTTACTGCAATGGATTTCGGTCTTGCTTCTTGAAGTGTATGGGTGCATAAGTGCATATAAACATCCAACACCATGTCACGTAAATATTTCATAATAATTCGTGAATTTTGCATGGTTGGTCCTTATGAACTATCATACATTACAGATATCCGTGTGATTAGTAACCCCGTAACTGCATGGTTGGTACTATTAGTTATATGAATACCTGGGATAATGGTTAAAATTGTTTCATTAGAAATTGTTATAATAATCATTCAGCGATAATGAGACGTTTTGATGTTCTACATGGACGTGGATAAGAAACTTCCATCTTAGCACATTGCCACTGGGTTTAAATTGCAAGTCCTACATCAATTTTTAGTTTATTTCATATTTTAAGGAAATTTCTCCAATAAGGTGCTATCGTCATGACATTACATTATTCCGATAAACATCTGATAGAAATCGCAGTTATACGATTTGTTGTTCAAAAATTAACACATCATTTGAGCTCCCTTACAAGTTATCGCCATCGTGGATAAATCGATCTGCAAGCATTGTTGCTATTCGCGTTAACTCCGATAAATTTCTTGCAGTAAGTCAGCGCGTACTGATAAAGTTGTTAGTAGATTAGAAATAAGCTGATACCGATGCCAAAAAAAATACACCTAATATAAATAAACAGATGTTTAAAATAGAAGTCAGCCGGGAAAAAAAGAAAACGTAAATTATCGTGTATAGAGAATCGCACTGGTTATTTGGAAAATATTCCAACTTTAACATTGAGAAAAAGCTGCTCTTATATAAGCATATGCTGAAGCTGGTTAGGATTTTGACGGAATAAAAAACACCAATACGAAAGAAATCTATTACGCGGAACATGCAGGAACTTCTATCTAAAAGCCAGCTATTAAAAGTGTATATTTCATAATAGGGAAAGTGTTTTATAAGACGAAACTTAGTTGCAATAAAAGCGCATTGATTACGAGGAAAGGTGTTTTTTAATGAGTATGAATCTCAAACTACCTTGAACAAGAAAAAAATTGTAAGAGGGCTGTAACTCCATACAATTCATAAGTGGTGCCATAGACTGTCATTTTATCATTAAATAACAGCAACCATCTCTTAGGTAGTCTAATTTTATGTTTGAGTAATCCTCAAAAATGCACAAAAGTGGTGAATTAGCTGTACGTACCATATCCTCTTCTCCCTATGAGACCAAATATTCACCAAAGAATTTTGCTCTTGAATGATAGATAATAGATAGATTTATTTTACGTATTATAGTTTACATTTGGCTTCTTACCACACATTTTACAATACAGGGATTCAATATACTACCTTTCCACAGAATTATTTTAATTTTTAACAATAAAAATTATTTAAAAAAATAAGAATTTTAAAAGGTAATAGACTAAAACCTTCCATAAAAACAGAAAAAAATATTAAAAAAAAAAAAAAACAGAGAAAGAACAATATAATATAGAAATAATTAAGTAATTAGATATATAAATAATTAAATATTAGGTATATATTTTAATTCGTGCGGTTTTTTTTTTAAATTTGAACGTTTATTTAAGAAAAACATGTACAATAGTATTATTCAAAGTATTGTCCATCTGAAGCTATGACATTTTCCCATCCTTCTGGCAATTTGTGGATCCCATCCCAAAAGAACTGTGCCGGCTTGGCAGAAAAGAATAAATCAAGCCAATTTTTGATATTCTGCTCTGATGTGAACCGTATTTCAGTGAGGGCGTTCTGCATGGTAGTCAGAAGGGACAAGGTCTGGGCTATAAGGCGGGTGGGGTAAGACTTCCCATCCACTGTTTTCCAAATAGTTCTTAACCGGAATAGCAAGGTGGGGCCGAGCGTTGTCATGATGGAAAATTATTGCCTCGTGTCTGGTCGCATATTCCGGGCGTTTTTCGGCTACTGCTCTCTTCAAACGGATTAATTGTGTTCGGTAGCTTTGTCCATTAATGGTTTTACCCTTTTTTAGCAGCTTATAATACAGCACACCCATCTGATCCCATCAAATACAGAGCATTGCCTTCGCGCCATGGATATTCGGCTTTGCCGTTGATTTGGCAGGTTGGGCGGGTTTCACATATGATTTTTTGCGCTTGGGGTTGTCGTAATGGATCCATTTTTTATCACCAGTAACAATCCGATGCAAAAATAATTTCCTTTTGTGACGTTCCAGCAGCATTTCGGACATGTGGAACCCAATTTCCTTGCTTTTGAATATATCCAGCTGCTTTTAAACGTTTTGAAAGGGCTACTTGAGTGACACCCAAAGATTCTGCGAGCTTTTCTTGTGTTTGGCAAAAATCTTCATAGAGTAATGCTTCCAGTTCTTCATCTTCAAACTTTTTTGGCTGCCCAAGACGTTCATCGTCTTCCAAGCCAAAATTACCACTTTTAAATCGTGCAAACCACTTTTGGCACGTTCGCTCAGCTAGCGCATGTTCACCATAAACTTCCACCAAAATACGATGACTTTGGGCAGCAGTTTTCTTCATATTAAAGTAATGAAGAAGAACTCCCCGCAAAAACACTTTTTCAGGCACAAAGTTCTACATATTTGAGTGAAAAAAAATTATTGTTGACGTACAATGACAGTAGCCTTCCAACGCATGTTCCAATGGAATAATAACAATGAAATAATAGAAGTTACGCCATCTCTTAGCAAACCGCACTTAAGTTATAGACCCAATACAATAGATAAATTAAACAAGTAAATAAATAAATAAATAATATGCAAATAATGTTTAGGGTGATTCATCGTGAGGTTTGATTTATAATGTAAAATAAAACACATAAATTTGAAAGTGAACTTAATATAAGAACAATTCATGGCTTTTACTTTTTGAAAATGATATCATGTAAATTTTGGACACGACTACGTCTGAGGTGATCCATTCGGAAGGTTCAATTTTGGGCTACTCGTTTGAGCATAGCAACTGGTATCTCGCGGATAACACGAGTAATGTTGATTTCCAAAGCGTCAATCGTAGCTGGCTTGTTCTTAAAGACCTGAGACGTTACATATCCTCAGAAAAAATAGTCCAAAGGTGTGATATCGCACGATCTATTCGGACAATTTACCGTAACAAAACGTGCCGTCTTGTTGAAACCAGAACTCACCGAGACCGTGTGCTTGAATTTCAGGAAAAACATAGTCCGTTAACATGGCGATAACGGTTACCATTGACGGTAACATTCTGATTTGTCTCATTTTAGAAGAAATATAGAACAATGATTCCACCAGCCCATAAACCACACCATACCGTTGTTTTTAATGGATGTAATGGTAGCTCTTGGTACTTTTCGGGTTGCTCATCAGCCCAAATACGGCAATTTTGTTTATTGACGTATTCATTGAGCAAGAAATGGGCTTCATCACTGAACAAAATTTCACGATAAAACACCGGATTTTCATTGAGTTTTTCCAGAGCCCATTCACTGAACATATGCCACAAATTCAAGTCGCCTGGCTTCAATTCTTGCACGCTAAGCCAAGCTGCTGAGAACGACGACAAAACGATTCGTCACGGTCTTCGCGTACACTCTCAGCTTAAGCTGCTATAGTCTCTTCACTAAGTGCTGGATGTGGTATAACCGGTCGAGTATCATCCACTAATGTAAACTGGTACTCAAACTTGCGAATGGTATTGGCAATAGTGGTTTCAGTAGGTCGATTATGCGCAGTTCCTCGAATCGCACGAAAAACATTTTTCACAGAACGCTGATTTTCGTAATACAGCTGAGCAATTAAAAGACGCTGTTGTGGTGTGTTTTGGCACAATTGTAGTTTTTTTATGTGGCATCGCCCCAGACTTGGCTTCCATATAATATAATCGCTTGAGAAATTACTTTATAGATTATATTCTTGTTTTCTGTTGAAAGGTATGATTTTCTATTAATCAACATTTTGATAGCAACACCTATTTCCGCTACTGTTCTGTTTTATGTGTTCGCTAAATGTTAGTTTTATATCTAGATGAATCCCTTTATATCTAACACAGGTCACCCAAGGAATGTTTACTCAATTTCCTTGTAACACAACACTTTCCTTTTCTGGTAAAAAAGATAGCTTGTATTTTATTTTCATTCAATTTATGATATTTTCCATTTTGAATAATATTTCCTTATTACTTCTATCGCATTCTTGAGGCTGCTTTTAATATTGGAAGCGAGCTCATTCGAAGAATATATCGCTGTATCATCAGCAAAAATGGCTGCTGCACAATTGAGCAAGTAAGGGAACTTAGAAGTGTAGAGGTTATATAATACAGGACCTAGGTCTGAACATTGGGAAACACCAAAATTGAACTATATTAAATTTGAGACACCACAGTTAACATGAACTTTAAAACAACGATCAGATAGAAAACTTTGAACCATTCCACAAATATATGACAGAAAATTAAATGTTATCATTTTAAATATCAGGCCGTTATACCAAACAGTATCGAAGGCCTTTTTATATTAGCCCCAATTTGCTTACACATATTTACAAATTCTAAGAACTTGCTGGAAGGTGTTATGATGTTGCCCAAAACATATTATCACAGATATGTTTGAGAATTTGATATTTCAGAACTTTTTCCAGTATTCTTGCTGAGGCTACTGTACAAACTTATTGACCTGTAACTTTCAAGACTTTCAGGTGGCTTGCCGGCTTTGAACACCGGAGCAATTTTGGCTAACTTCCAAGCGTCCGGAAAATGCTCCATTTTTAAATAAGCATTATTAAGGAATGCTAGATACTTTATTCCGGACTTGAGCAAATTCTTGATGTATATGTTTTTAATACAGTCAGTGCCGCCTGTTCTTTTTATTTTTAGATCTTTAACTATACTATGCATTGAACATTTGTGTTCATTGAACATTTTGTGTGAAACAAAACTTACTGAAGTACTTTGGGAGGCTCTTTAAGAAAATAACTTTGTACTGTGGTATTTACAATATTTTCGGCTTCTACAATATATCACCTAAATTTGTTGCTAGGTTATAGGTTTTTACAAAGCTCGAAATAAGAGCATTTGCTTTTTTAACATCCTATGTTCCAAAAAGGTCTGGCACTTTTTTCTAGTGACTTAAGTTTATTATTCCAGTCTTTATTGCGAACGTGCAGTATATTTGAGGATATAAGTTTGTTGAGATTTAATACCTCATATTTGTAAAAGGGTTCCCGATATCTCTGCTAGTTTTTCCGATACCAATTCCTTAATTTTATAAGCTCCAAAATGTAAGGAGGAAGCTTAATATAAACTTAATTTATCAGTTTTTTTAGAAACACTGTTTTCAGCAGCATTCAATATGATCAACAAAAGCTGAATTAAAACGGTGTCAACAGGGGGCGATGGCTTCTTCTTTGAGTGGAATCGGGTTCTCTTCTTACGTTATTATTCCCTCTACCTGATATCTATTATGTAGCTTCTGGTAAAGCTGCTTAAACATACTTTACTTTTCCAAACATTCTGTGATTATAGTATGAAGCTATTGTCTGATGGCTGATAGCCTGCTGTGGTCTTGGTTACCTCTTTGATGATGTAGCGATATTGGTTTCACAGAACTTCTGGTCTGGCTTCTCCAGTCGTGCTAAGTCTTCCACATTGAATTTATTATTCTTTTGATCGGTTTCCAGCTTTTTCTCGTATGAATTTGGTTGCAACAAGAAAGTGGTTTATCCCTCTGAATGTTTGCACATTGAGAATGATGATAGATTCTTCTGCTTCGGCTTTAGATACATAAGTCCTCATTACGCTAATATTTTGAAATGTTGACTTGATGCGAATCACAGCCAGGTGATCGCTTATCGGCAGTCTTTTGTAACTGCTGTAATAAGCACCACAATTTTTATTTTTACATATTTGACCCTATCTATTTTGTCTTCCGGATCGCGGTAATACTTGGTATATGGTGTACCTACGTTTTAGGTGAATATGCTTAAATTATATTCAGTGAGCTTGTCGTTATTCGGGGCTTATGTTACTCTCATAACTAGGTATTTTTTCGGTAGTGAATCAGTTACCTCGACGACTTAACCTCTCAACCGAAAGTGTCAAAATACTCGTTATAAGGAGTATTTTCTGTTTTGTTTTTTTTTTTTTTAAGTTGTGATGCTACCATTGATTGTAAGTAGAGAGTTCATCCGTTGTCGTCTTTATAGTAGAGCTAATGTTGTCTTTTCTTCAGCACTTTTGTCGACAATAGCCAGTACTCGTTGACTACCACTTGGAAGTAAGATAAGCACAACTGATGTGAAACATTGAAAGATTGACGCCAGTCAGTGTCTACTCTATTCAGCATAGCTGAACAAAAAGAGCTGAACAAAAAGCGCTCAGCAATTCGTTTTTTATCTCCTCAATCATGTCAAAACGGTGTCTCCGAAGCGGTCTCTTGAGCCTAGGGAATAGCCAGAAGTCACACGTCAGGTAAGAGAATAGAGAAAGAAAATCCAAAGACAAGTTTGAGAGTTTCAAAATTGGCACGTAGAATAAACGTGACCATACTTCACGTTTTGGTGTAGTAACTCTGGCAGGAAAATATTGTAAAAAAAAAACCGTCGATTATTGTGTACGTACTCTCAGAGTTGTGTCTTTTGGGAAAATAAAAAAGGCAACGATCCTGAAGTTTACGAATGGCTCCCATTACACGAAAACGATTGCGACATAAATCATAAAGGATCGTCTTCAAAAATAGAAGTCGACAGTGTGAAAGACATGTTTGGTCGCTTTGTCTCGGCGTGAATTGCTTGAAAGATGTAAGGGTAATAATACACAGAATTATAACGAAGGCTACGATGCTTAACTTTGTCACTTTGCTCCAAAACAGCTCCACAGTGGTCGCAAAACTAATGAATTATCAAATTGCTTTGTTACTTCAATATTGAATGACGGTTATACAATTACATAATTTAAAAATATTTAGTGTGATAGAAGTGATAGTTGAACCTGCAGCAAGAGATTATGTCGCTATGAAAGATGAAACGAGAATACGAGTAGCAAGGCTTCACCAACGGGCTGCCTCGAAAGAGGGACGTTCATCTCGAAGAAAAGCTTAAGCAAGCTCAACAGGCCCTTTTTGAAGAGGAGGAAGGTGAATTATATGGCGTAAAAGCAGATTAGTTCTAAGTATGATTTTTATGTATTTACAACAATGAAAGTATTCATTTTATCTCTAAACACTTTTTTTCAGAACTCTAAATTTCAATTTTTTCTCATGATTGTGAGTCTTGTACTTTTGATTTCAGCCACGGTAGAGGTCGCAATCACTTCAGCAGTAGAGGACCTTTTTTTGTGACTTTAGAAATGGCGAATAACTCGCCAAAAAGTTATTTTTTTCTGTGTATATTCATTATTTATTTATAAATATATCTTCCAAATTTTAAAACATTTTATGCAGTAGTTTTCTTAAATAAAACCCCAAAAATCACATTTACTGAAGCTTAGTCAGTATATGGAGTTTAGCAAACAGAGCAACTATTATTAAAATATTTTTATAATTGTATTTACCAAAGCTTTTTAGTGAGGTTTACATTGCTTCAAAAATGTTGTTGTCCAGCAGATTACAGCCAATGGAGAGACCACTATACGAGGGCTGTTTGAAGAGCGTTCGGATTGGAAGATAGGTAGCGCTATTGAGCCAAAATGAGTCTACCATCATTTGGTGTAACGTCTTTTAGCCCGCCTGTCAAAATGGTGACAATCCGACGCTAAGTTTTGTCTTGACAATCATTTCAAAACATCGTGTGTTTTTTGCGACCACGGAAAAAGAGCAGTATCGCTCCGTGAACTAATTCTTGTATTTAAATGGTAAAACCTCCAAGGAAATCAAGCTCATTCTCGATGGTATACATGGGACCCATTCACCTTCCCGCACAAATATTTCTCAGAGTTTTGCCGTGGTCGGTATTTTGATGAACCGCGTCCAGGAGTCCCAAAAACGGTTACCACAAAAGCAATCATGAACAAAATCCATGATCTGGAATTGGCGCAACACCGAATGAAAATGTTCGAGTTGGCTGAACGCGTTACCCATATATTGCACGAGATCTTGGACATGGTGCCGTGTTTGCTCACACCATCGATAAGACATGGAATCATTGGCACACACCAGAAAACAAAAAAAAACAATCGAAACAATGAGCACGGTGAACATGCTCTAAAGAAGGCGAGAACCGTGCCTACTGATGAAAAGGTGATAGCTACCGGTTTTGGGACGAGCGAGGTGTGATCCACTTTGACAATTTGGAGAATTGTCCGGCTCACACCTCAGCAGTCGCCACAGCCAAATTGGTCGAATTGCACCACGAATTGCTCTCCCATCCTCCGTATTTTCCGGATTTGTCTCCCTGCGATTTCCTTTTGTTTCCAAACCTTAAAAGGAGCATTCTACGTCGATTGGGCCGATTCATCGCCGATCTTCGGTTTTGGCTTTTGTTTCCAAACCTTGAAAGATCACTCGCCGGAAAGTTATACAGGTCGAACGAGGAAGTATTTTGCAGCCCAACGAAAGTCTTACTATACGGAAGGGTTAAAAGAGTTGGAGCACTGCTGGGAAGAGTGTACCGTGTTGAAAGGGAATTATATTGGAAAATTAATTGTCAAAACTTAGAAAATTTCTAATTTCTAATTTCTAATCCGGGTATTCATCTAACAGCCCTCGTAGATCTGTAATTGCTGCCTTTTTTATTTTTCAACTGAATGGCATTAATATGGAAGAACCTTAATTTTAGAAAATTGAAGCAAAATGCAATAAAGTGTTCGGAGAGCGCATAAATTCGTCTATATTATATAGGGATATGTAATCTCGCCTGTAAACATGGATAAGCCAGTGTCGATTAACGACTTGGAAGCTTACTTTGCAACATTTTTGATGTTAAACGGCTCCAGCTGCTCGAAAAATGGGCTTTCAGATTGTGCTTTATTTAAATCAGCCCCGCTGCCCATAAGCCAGAAATCATACTAAGGTACTCACAGCATCAAATTATCAAATTAATTTCTTTTTGTTTCATTTCAAAGTTCTATACTTCTGAGAAAATACTCTTTATAATACTACTAATCGCCAAAAATAGCAGCAGAACCTCTTAAAATGTTTGATGGCTTGCTTTTAATATATTTATATACATTTATTTTTTGCAAAAAAAGGAGACAATGCCTAATCCAAAAAAGTTTAAAGTCTGCTGAAAAGATCTTCCTATTATTGAAAAATAACCGTGAATTTAATTTACAACATTTTTTATTTGCTTACAGGTTCCATTAGTAACATAGACGACGCCGAATATCATTGCAATAAAACTCAAGTACGTAAAGTCATATCAGGCGTTGTTGGTGCCGCATCATCAGTTACATCAATTCAAGTAGCTAACCTACTGCGCCTGTTTCGCATACCACAGGTAAGTTCTTAAATTAAATTTTTTGACAAGTAGCATCATAAAGCAACAAAGCTACCAAATATTTTTCTTTTGCTTTCTACCCGAAAAATTAATTTTGTCACGTTGATTTTAAACACGTCATCTGACGAGAAATTGCTTAGCTGACAAAAATGCTATTAGCATGATAATGTAAGTAATGGCTATTGTGGGAAAGAGGAAACGTGACCTGATTTAGTATTTTCATATCTTATTAACAGAACGATGTAATAAAACAATAGGATGATGAACATTTTTGAAATAGATTAATTATTTTAAAAATTAATAAAATTAAAATAACGGCAATAATTTTATTCCTAGGAGTATTGAAAATTGCATTACACATTGGAGATGAGAAACTGTATTGTTGTAGTTCATTGTGAAATTCTGAATCGCAGAATTATTCAAATTTAGGAGATAGGTGATTTTACTTTTTGTTCGAAGTGAATACAATTTATTCATAGACTTATTTTTTCTTTAATGCTACTAGTTATATCTAAACATGATTTTGTATTTGTCATTTTTAATATTAATATTATCGGAACTCAACGAACCATTTCATATAGAAATTTTAGATTGTTGCACATACTTCATCTGCAAAAAGATTTTCTTAGAATTAGTTGGCAGTCAATTTACAACTCTTCTTCACCTGATAAACAAATTGACTATATCAAAGATCTAGAAAATTAGGAATGAAAAAAAAAAATTTTTAAATGTTTTTTTTTATTTTATTCGATAAAGGCCCATTTTAGTTCGATACACTTATTCAAGCGATTTTCCAACTTCTTGATCCCGTCCGAAAAATAATTTTCCGAAAGGTCTGCAAAATACTCCTCCGTGGCGTCGATGATTTCCTCGCATGAGCTGAATTTTTTATTGATGAGCCATCTTTTGAGGTTTGGGAAGAGATAATAGTCCGAGGGAGCCAAATCGGGCGAAGTAAGTCATTGATTTTGCAGAAACAATCGCTCCAATAATGCACAGTAATACTCGCAGTAGATGATTTTTCCTTTTTCGAGGTAGTCCACGAAGAGTATGCTCCCGATCCATCGATCCTCCCTCGGCCGCTTCGTAGCACTCGTGACGGCTTCAGTCTATTGCCGGGCACTTATTCTATTCTCTGGTGTTCAACAGTTACTAATCGACGCCAAAAGTCCGCCCTATTCCGCATCAGCAAGTCCAAACAGTCTTTTGAAGTGCTAGCGTTCGTGTTTTTGGTCAGGAGTGAGTATGCGCGGCACCCAGCGGCAGCATAACTTTTTCATATACAGAATATTGCCCAAAATATAACGTGTGCGCTGCCAGCTCGCGCACCTCTACGTCAGCCAACACCATTTCATGTATTTTTTTTGACATTGTCCTCTTTAACCGCATCGGAGAGCCTTCCGCTGCGGACTTGATCAGTAGGGGACTTACGGCCACTACGAAACTCTTGAAACCAAAATTTGACGGTGTACTCTGTAGTCTGACGGATATTAATCCAACTTTTCTTTTGTTTCCTCTCAAAAAATAATGTTCTATAAGAGAACGAAAATCGTTTTTGTCCATACTCAACATGATACCAAACACGTCAACAACGATCAGCTGTCGAAACGAAACTAAAGACAGTATCGCACTGAAATTTGGCATGTCTGCCTAAATATGAACGGCTTTCAAGGCATCATAACCTTTTTTGCAGTAGCAGAGCATTCTGGCGGTCAAAGAGGTTACTTTTTACTCCAAAGTACATACTCCTAGGACATACCACAGAACTTTAACTTTTTTAAAGCGGAATTATCAAAATAAAACGCAGTGAAGATTAAAATACCACCGCGTGGTATTTTTTGAATAAGTTGGTACATCTGTTATTGACATTGTCTCTAAATCTTAGCGTCATAGATTGACATTTGCAAAAGTAACGTAGCCAAGAGTACATCTATCTCCGTGTGTGTTGGCGATGTTTTACAATTTTGGAATTGGATTTAAATTTGCAGCAACGAATTTGTATTAAATTTTGCGTAAAAAACGGATTTAATGGTGCACGAACGTTGGAAATGTTGGAAAAGTGTTTCGGTAAAAATTCTCTAAAGAAAACGATCTTTTATCAGTGGCACGAGCGGTTCAAAAGTGGTTGTGAGTCAATCGAAGATGATGAACCCAGTGACAGACTATCGATATCGAAAACCGACGAAAATATTGATGAAGTTAAAGAAACGTTGGTCAATAACCGCAAATTTACCATCAGAGAGATAGCGGATTACTTGAACATTATCTTTGGATCCGTCTAAGACATTTTGGTTAATGATTTGGGTTTCCATCGTGTAGTAGCAAAGTTGATGCCAAAAGACCTCAATTTCATGCAAAAAAGAAACCGTGTTGACGTCGCAAAAGAGATGATTTGCGAGGTTGAATCCGATCCCACATTAATCAAAAGGATCATTTCTGGAGACGACACGTGGGTTTATGAGTACGACACGCAATCCAGACATCAGGCAAGTGAATGGCGTTTACCAAATGAGCCGAGACCAAAAAAACCACACCGTTTTCAATAAAAAAAAGAAGGCAATTCTCACGGTTTTCATGGATTACAACGGTGTAGTGCATCATGAATTTTTGCCAGAAGGCCATACAGTAAACAAAGAGTATTATTTGGGAGTTATGAGAAGTTTGCGTGAAGCAATTCGCCGAAAGAGACCTGAATCGTGGGCAGAAAACTCGTGGACTTTGCACTATGATAACGCACCGTCGAACAGCGCCATCATTATTTGTAATTTTTCGACGAAAAATGCAACAAATACTATCCAACAGCCACCAAATTCATCTGATTTGGCTACCTGTGACTTCTTTCTGTTCAATAAAGCTAAAAACCACTACGGGGAACGCGTTGAAGCGCAGATGGACATACCGAAAACCGAATATAAAAAATGTTTCGAGGATTAGATCAAGCGCTGGCATAAGTATGTTTCGGTTTGAAGGGGACAATATAGATTTAGATCAATAAACTTGTATTTTCAATTTGATCAAGGTGGTATAGCCATAATAAGCCATTTCACAAAAAACGTCCAAAAAATGTTGCCTCTTTTTTTCTCTGTCTAAGTGTATGAAAATGCCATTGTTCTCGTATTGCCCAGAAGTGTATAATCAAATGCCGAATCTATATTACTCGCTATGTGTATGTTATTCTGGGCTTGGTACTTGACATCTATCTTAATATTCGCACTCTTGAATACCTACATAGCATTATACTTACATAATATCCTGAATATTTGCTCGGAAAATTGACTCTATGAACTTCATTTCGGTCCTTATCGGTCCTTATCAGAAGCTGCTTTATGAACCTCAGTGTTCGCGATTCGCTTATATAACTCACTTTCCCTAAGCATAACAAGGTTTTGTTATAGTCGACATTTTCCTAGTTCTTATTCTATGACTTGTATGTATTTTTTTTTCCATTTTACAATTTTTTTTTTTTTAATAATTTTTGTAATTCATATAACATTTACTTTCATAGATAATACATATAATGCCATCTCTGTAAATGTATTAAATAAAAAAGTAAATAAACGTGAACTACGTAGAAACGGCGAAGTCAATAAAGTGCTTGAAAGAAACAACAAGAAAGTAAAGAAACTGATAACTATTGAACTTTCGATTGCCAGGTTATCAAAACATATCGGATGTTCCATCGCAATCGATAAACATTAATTTAAAAAGAACATCTTTAAAATTGGTGCTTAACAAAAAAAGAAAAAAAAGTGGAAAAAATGTTTACTTATGGAAGAAATAATATTTGCAGCAGGTGGAAAAAAAACTCTAATGCGCTACTTAATAAAGAATTCCTTCTAGTTAAAGTTTCTTTTGCTGTCGCTCATGAGAAGAAAATTCATCGGATTTTGTGAAGCACGAATTAAGCGAAGTAGAAGGAAAAATAAATCGAGGTAAGAACCGGACGAAATTTCTTCCGATGAAAATCTTAGTTCCAGTAACTCGTAATTTTGTCTTCTGTATAAAGGCAGGGGTGACACGAGAAACTGCAAGAACAATCGATAGGTAAAATTGATGTCTCATAAAATGAAAATATACGGGCGTGTTATAGACAATGGATAGCGCAATATATATTGTAATTTTGTAGCAATCTTTGAGGATTTGTGGGATGTAGGTTGAAATACGCGGCGATTCAAAGTTCAGAGATACTGATGAAGATACACAGCGATGCTGAAGTGTCCTTAATGATTTGAAGAAAACGCTCCACAGAGTTTCAAGAGGTTTAAAATGAACGGTGCTTTAAGGAAACACAACAACCAACAACGTACACAAGAAACTGGGAATACAATTTTTTTATTTTTTTTTTCTTTTTTTTTTCGTGGGAAGGTGAGAAATCTTCATAGACACTATAGGCCCGGAACCTCCCTTATGAAAACCACCACTGAGTTCACACTCAAAAAGCAGTTCTTCTATCGCATTTTATTTTGTTTTTAAAAGATATCCTGCAGGGGATTTTCCATTGAAAATTCCTATGTACTTTAGAAAAATTACGCACTGCTAATCACCGCGCTAGATCGAGAGGCTTAGTCCTTTTCAGACGGCGCAATAAATTTGTCTCGTCGGGGATCTGTTGAACAGAAATATTCGTATGACTTTGTAATCGATTATTATGTTTTTGCGCAAACATTTTAATTACGTTCTGAACGTTTTCGACTCCTAAGTCTCTGTGGATATCATCGTTTCTAATGTACCACTTTGTTTTGGAATGTCTGTAATACATTAATGTTACTATTTTTAGTACAATACCATAGTTGTACACCATAACAGCAGTTTGTTCTGTAAGCTAAGTTTGGGATACTTTCGAATAAGCCAGTAAATATCTCTATATTTGATTTCAAGCTCTTCATGTTTTTGCTTGACGTGTGCTCTCCATTTTAGTTTGGCGTTGAGTGTCATACCGAGATATTTGGCCTCGTTCGCGTAAGGAATTCGTACTGCGTTGATAAACACCGGTGGATTCTCAATTTTCTTGAGAGTGAAGTTTACGTGGACAGACCTGTTTTCATTAAGCGCGATTCGCTAAGTCTTTGTCCAATTGTTAATCCGTGTAAGGGCACGTTGCAACTTGGCAGTTGCTTCTTCGACTGTTTTAGCCGTTGCCAAAAGGCAGTGTCATCAGCAAATGTGGCTAGGACAGTGTCGTCCGTTTGCGGTATATCACGGGTAAAAAGCAAATATAGCAGAGGGCCAAGTACACTTCCTTGCGGCACCCCCGCCTTTATTGTCTTAAAAGTGGAATATTCGTTTCCGTGTCACACACGGAAGAGTCTGTCTTCAAGATATGAACCTAAAATACAAGACAATTGCTGGGGTAGGGCTTAACGGAGTTTTTATTTTAGGCCTTCATGCCATACCTTATCAAAGGCTTGCGAAACGTCAAGGAATGCGCTTGAATAGACTAACTTACACTCGATTGCTCGTTCAATTACATCGGTTATTCGATGCACTTGGTCAACTGTAGAGTGTTGGTTTTTAAAGCCAAATTGATGATCAGGCAAGAGGGAATTTGTATCAGTAATTTATTTAAGACGATTAAGAAGGATTCGCTCGAAGACCTTCGATGTAATCGGGAAAAGCGATATTGGTCTATATGACTTGACTTCAGTCAGCGGTTTACCGGGTTTCGGAACCATAATAACTTCGGCTACTTTCCACTGGTGCGGTACATGCTCTAATCTAATGCTGGCATTTATAAGTATCTGTTTTAAACACTTTAAGTATCTCTCCCGTTATTAAGTCATATCCCGGGACTTTATTGGGCTTAAGAGTGTCTAAAACTTGTCTAAGTTCCTAAGTGAAGCCTTTTCTACTGGAAAGTTTGTCGTCACGTCTAGCGTATTGACATTCTCTGGAAGCACTTCCCCCTCGAATGGTTTAAACGTTTCTGCAAGATGGTCGGCGAAAACATTAGCTTTTTCCTTATCTTCTTTCGCCCAGTCATCCTGGTTTCTTCTTATTGGCGCCACGTGTATTTGGGGCTTTTGAACACTTTTTACGGCTCTCCATATGGAGTAGTTGGTATCCTTTCTCGCTGTGAGTCTTTCAAGGTAATTATTAATACCTTGATTATTGAAGTCCTTGATCGATTTTTTCAACAAGTTGCAGAGCCTATTGAAGGACGTTTTATCTTGTGGTGCCCGGGTTTCATGCCACTTTTTCCGCGCGCTTCGTTTCTTCCTTATTATTTCTCTGATTTCCGGTGGGTATCTTATGCCGACTTTGGGAACTTTGTTCGATTCGCGGGGAGGGTTCTTCCAGGCCGCTTGCTGTATGACTTCAACAAAACGTTCAACTTCTTCTTCAAGTTGACACGGCATTCTAAGTGCTACTTTCAACTCAGTATTGTCTAGAACGTCTATTTGGAAATCTTCCCAGTGAGTTTTGTTGTTAGTTAATCTCGGTGGTCTTTGTTTCTTAACCAAGGATTCGCACAGTAAGAGGATAACTGGAGAATGATCGGAAGAAAAATCGAAGCCGTCTTCAACTTTGACGTAACTAGCGTTTACTCCTTTTCCGATAAAGAAGTCCATTAGATCGGGAATACAAATGAGCGAATATTCGTAAATGTTGTTATTTTATATTTTATTCTTGGCAGTCCCAGAAGTAACCGACCCAACAAAGAAAACAAAAATTTTGGAAAAAATTTATTTACAATATTTGTCAACATAATCACCTTTCAGCTAATATATATACACTTTTCCCAGAGATGTTCAAAAAGTTCGATACCCTTTTTATAATAAGAACTGTCTTGCTCCTAAAAATAGCCATTAACTGCCGACGTCAATTCTTCATCGTTGATAAATCTTTGACCAGTGAGTCATTTTTTCAAGTTTAGGAACAGAAAATAATCCGAGGGGCTGCTTTGTTGCTTTGAAACTTCTCTAAACACTCAATTAAAACATCTTCACGACACTGTTTTTGATCGAGTGTGATCAAACGCGGCACCCATCTTGCACGCACCTTTCTCATGTCCAAATTTTCAAATAATATGCGATGTACCGCACTTTTTGAAATGGCTGTAATGTCTGCTGGCTCGCGCACTTTCAGTAGACGATCATCCAGTACCGCTTGCGGATTTTTTTCGTCATTTCTGGAGTCGTCATCTCATTTGGTCGACCACTGCGATGCTCGTCTTTTTTTATTGTTGTAAATGATGAAGCAGACTCACCCAGAGTAGAACCCAGTTCAGCTTTTATATTGGTTGGGCTGAGGACTTTCGAATAAAAGTATTGTATCACATAACGATCACGAATTTTCTCCATTTTCACAAATTCACTGACAATGTTCACTATTGGTGGCAGCCAAACAAATACTAAACAACGTGGAGCTTTCAAACTTAAAACATATGCTTTATAGACTGCGTACTTTCCGATACAATGATATTTTCAAATAACTAACGTCCTGATCAGGCCAGGTACTTCTACTTTGTCATAAAATCCGAAAGAGAAATTTAGTTTCTTACAAAAAAAAAGACATCTGTCCGCCAAATCATTCGTGGAGAAATAAGTGAATAGTTGATTTCTTAAAAAATTATTTAAATTCCTTTTATTACTAAACCACAGATGTCTCTAGTGATTTAGTGGTTTAGTCCACGGGATGCCAATACATCAATGGGAGCAAGGATATGCTTTGCCATCACTCTCCGTCAATCCATTGATACCAAAGTAGAACTTGCGTTGAAGGCACACGTTCCATCCTTGTTATAGGTCTAAGGCGATCTAAAACCTCTTCCTAATCTTAGGGTCACAGCACCCAGTTTTTTCTAATTCTAAATTGGGTCAAAGGCCCCTCCCACGACTTTTGGTTTAAGCCACAGCCACTATAACGCTCCCACAACGGGCTCAATCTCTTTGAGTCAGGCCCGGACCAAAATCCGGGTAGCAACTGACCCACATGGTACTATGTTTTAAGTCCTAGTAGGGACTACCGGTGGTCCTGCCACTAACAGGACCGGCCGTTTGTAACTGGTCAAATCGTAGCAGCATTCGAAGGCGTTAAATACCGAAAACCTTTACGATATGGCCAGTACAGCCCACGCTTTTTATTAGACAACGTCATTGATGGGCGAAGCTCTGATAAATCAAGCTCTGTACATTTGGAATTGTAAAATTGACACTTACCTGTCTAAAAATGTTTCATTCGCAATTCGCTGAGCATTCGGAATACCCCAGAATGGGGTACAAATTTTTGTTAATTCCCAATGTTTTTTTCCTCTTTTGTGCCGACTCCAGCTCTATCACAAATAATAATGCAACAAACCTTCAATAGTTATGTAGACACAGTAGAAGAGAGATATTAAGAATGAGTTACTGCTACGATGTGTGAAATTCAATCATAAACGATACAGAAAATTAGAAAAAAGATGTTGGATTTTCAACAGTTCAAAAGCCAGCATTCTTTTCTAACGAAAAATTCCACTTAAGTTGAGTTCGGTTAACACATAACATTTTTATCATTTTGTTTTATAATGGGTGACCAGATAGCTATGATAACTTTCCTATTATTATGTTTCAGCAGCTGTCAAAGTTACCAATTACATCTATCTGTCAAAGCATTCAATAAGGTTTGCCATTTCATAATGAATCACTTTACACTTGCCGAATGTGCGAAAATTATTAAAAAAAATATTATCGAAATCACGGCTCAGTTGTAAATACGCAATGTGAATTTCGTCGTGAGGTCGGTCGTCATCATAGCTTCAGTGTGCAGGCAATTCGTCACATTGTGGAAAAGTTTGAACATAAGTACACTTTTCTGCATCTTAAGTCACCAACCATATAGAGAAGTGCGATATGAAGAAAACACAGCCCCTGTAGCGGGGAGTATCGAAGAAGTCCAAGAAATGTCGATTCGGCGCCGATCATCTAATTGGGGACCGTTAGAGACTTAACCCGGCTTATTTTGCGGTTGGATTAAGACTTGAAACCTTCTCGGACGAGGCCAATTTTTGCCTAAGCGACTATTTCAACAAGCAAAATTTTCCATTTTTGGAGCGAACACAATTCACAAGTGTTCGGCCAAGAATCCATGCTTATACAAAGATTGACTGTTTACAATGGCTTATGGCATAGAGGCATCATCGGACCTTGAAGGGACACCGTTACCGTTAATGGTCTCATGTATAGATCTCGATCAATATATCCGAGCTGTGATTTCAACAAGACAGCGCTACATACCATATAAGCTACGAAACACTCGAAGTTGGGAAAGAGAAATTTGGCGACTGAGTCATCACACGGCGAGCATTCATCATTTGGCCGCCGCAATCATGCGATTTGACACCACTCGATTACTTTCTATGGGGCTTCGTCAAGATCTTAGTCTACGCTAACAAGCCAACCACTTTTGACGAGCTTGAGGCTAACATTCAACACGTTATTACCGGAATATTGTCGCACATATTGGACCGAGTCATCGAAAATTAGATCCACTACGACTGCTTGAAGCACTTGAATGGTACGTCGCACATAATGGCATAAACGTGACTTTTCAATAAAGCCAGAATTGATTTTATATCTCACACCGCTTTTGTTTTATTTAAATTGTTTTTTTTTTATCATTCCTATCTGGTCACCCTTCATTACAATGTTACAAGATAAAGAAAAAATCAAATAAAGGGTTTTCCAATAGGGACTTGGTAGCTTTGAATTTAATTTGTAAACGCACTCTTTCACTAATCATCAAACTGTCACTGTCAATTTATTCAGTAAACTTAACATTTTCATCATGGTAAAGTACACTAACGAGCAACGTCTGCAAATTATAAAATTTTTTTACAGATATTCGGAGTCGCAAAATCAGCTTCAGTGACGAAGCTCATTTTTGGCTCAATGGGTTCGTCAATAAGCAAAATATGCGTTATTGTTCGGGTGAAAACCAACACGTGCTTCATGAGTCACCACTTCATTCAGAAAAAATAACTGTTTGGTGCAGTTTGCATGCCGGCGGCGTTATTGGGTCATATTTTTTCGTCGACGATAACGATCGTCACGTTACTGTGAATGGTCAGCGTTATCGCGCCATGATCACCGATTATTTTTTGCCCGAATTGGAAGGTATGGACTTGGACGACATGTGGTTTCAACAGGATGGTGCCATAGACCACACAGCACACGCTACAATCGATTTACTGAAGAATAAGTATGGTGAGCGTGTTATCTCAAGACATGGACCAGTCGATTGGACGCCTCGTTCGTGCGATTTAACGCCGCTTGACTAGTTTCTGTGGGGCTACGTTAAGTCATTGGTTTATGCCAACACGCCTTCGACGTTGGAAGAGTTCAGAGCCAACATTGAACGCGAAATAGTGGCCGTTTTGGGCTGAGTCGTTGAAAATTGGGTCCAACGAATCGACCGCTGCAAACGTGCGGGCATATGAACGAAGTCGAGTTCCATTCATAAAGTTTTGATTGTACTTCAAGCCAATAATAAAGTTTTTGAAATATCTCAAATGGTTTGCCATTTATTTAAAAAAAAAAAAGTTGTCAGGTCGTTATTAGAAAACCCTATATATATATATATAATGTGGACTTACTTACTTACATAGATAGCGCTACTATCTAAGGTGAACCAGGGCCTCAGCTCACATGTCTCTTAAGCGAGCGCGATAATTTGCCAGCTGCCTCCAGTTGTGCATACTGAGTTGGCTGAGGTTCCCTTACACTTGAATGTGCCTCATAAAATGAGGTCGTTCTCTGATGCGCTGTCCCTCTGGGTAGGAGATAAAAACATTTCGGACCCGGTCTATCTGTCCGTGTTTTCGGCATCGCTGTACAGCCCGTACAGTTTTCGTTTTTGTTAAACAGTCTTTTCCATGCTTCATTAATGCAAACGGGACCAAAAATTACACGGCAAAATGGTAGTAAGTGAAGTTTTATTTTAAAAAAGAACTTAACACTCAAATTCCCAGCGTGACACCACCGAGCTTGACATGAAAGTCAAGGAATTCACCCTGGCTCTTAATCAGGCTATGGCTGCTTGCTGCCCTCTTATTCAACCCAGAGGCAAGAAAGGAACGCACTACTTGACATGAGCACTATAACCGGTTAGAAAAACCTGCAGAAAACTTCTCAATCTAGCAAAAAGCACATGAAAAGTGACTAATTGGAACTCATTCGAAGAATCCCTCAAAGCACATAAAAAAGAATGGAGAATGGAGAATGGAGATCATTCTGTGGTAAAATCACAGAAACCTCTGAAGAATTGCGACTAAGAAAAATCCTCTCTACAAATCCTATGATGCCTAGTTGTTTGAAAAAAACCGATGGGTTTTGGACTCCCACTTTCCAGGTAGCTCCTTATTTGCGGCCAGTAGTAACCCAAACAAGACTACTGCAACCGTGACCAAAATTCATTATCTGATTTCAAGAGACAAACTCCTTTGGGCGCCGCATAGTTTCAAACAAAACAAGTCTGCTGGTCCGAACGGTATAATATCTGCCGAGCTAAAAAGGTCCTCAGATATTATCCGTTCCACGCCAGAGAATATCATGAGGTGTAGAACTGATTCACATTCCACCGTCGTGGAGCGAAGTCAATGTAGTATTCATTCCTAAGGCCGGAAAATACTCTTATGTTGTTCCAAAGGACCTCAGACCTATCAAGTATATCATCTTTCCTTCTGAAAACTCTAGAACGACTGATTGATATCCATATTCGAGATAAAATGATCTAATCTAATTAGATATCTAATGATCTCTACAATATAGAGAGTACAAAATGGTCACTCTCCTGGACATTGAAGCTGCCTTTAATAGCGTCAATACATTGCGCTGTCAACTCTGCAGGTAGACGACTCAACTAGGAAGTTGATCAATCTTATGCTTATCAACTCCAAGTTGGGTGGTGCTTCTGCTAAAAGATGTGGCAGCTGAGGTACTTTGCAAGGCTTCTTTGGAACTTTGTGGTTATTGAATTGTTGATATACCTGAAAGCCGGTGGTAACAGGGTTATTGCTTATGAAGATAACGTTGCTGTAGCTGTCTCTGGTAGGCATCTTATTACCATCAAAGAAATCCTCCAGGGAGTAAGCCCCAATAAAACTGATCTTGTCCTCTTTTCAAGGAAATATAAAAAATTATAGACCCTCCCTCAATAAACGGTACCAGTTTAGTGTTTTCCGATAAAGCAAAATATTTGGGTCTCATTTTTGACAGGACATTTTTGACATTCAAGAAAGAGTCAAGAAAGCTACAATAGCCCTATTCTTTTGCGAAAAAACAATTGGTCTCAGTCATAATACCGGTACTCACCTACGAGTTGTTGTCTGGTCGACGGCCTTATACAATGCAGGCAATGCAAATTGCAAGCAATGCTTAAAAGAGAGTTTTTCGGGACCCGAACGTACATTAAGTTTGTCTGCGTTTTCGGTTATGTTTTTCATTGACAGTTGGGCTTCATATGAATGGAACTCTTCTGTGGTCGGGGTCTGAACTAAAGTAAAGAGTCGAATGACAGCGAAATTCTACGTTTACATACTAAATCTTGCCGCCTAGTCTCATAGCTAAAAATCGGAAAAAATACTTTCGGACATTGTCTCTCAAGAAGACCCGAAACCCATAGCAAGACTTACTCCCGATTAGTTTTAAAATAAAGAAATAAATGGTTTACATATGCCATCTCAATCCCCGGATCTGAACTCCAATGAATATCTTTTGGGGATTCTTAAATATCAATATTTCATCTTGGGATCATTTCGCCTCATATATGGACAAAGTATGGCATAGAGTCGAGGCTGAGTGCCGAAATATTAAAATTGAAGGATGCCAAAAACTTATTCATAGTATGCCAAGCAGAATGAAAGTTGTATAAGTTACGAAAGAAGGCCATACAAAATATATATTATGTCAATTTCAATATGAAGTCTAAACTCAAGAAACTCATCGAAGTCGGATTTCTCTATTTTGCCCAATTTTTTCTCGTTAAGGTGTTTAATCAACAGTTGATATCAAATCCAACGAGCTTATATTTTTGAGGCATAAAGAAGAAAAACTCGTTTAACATTCAATCGCCAATATACATATATTGATATATGGGTCACTTTCTAATGGGGAACGAAGAAATACGCAATAGATGGGAAGAGTACTTTAACGCGTTGGAATATTTTAACACTGCAAAAGAGTGGGCACGCGAAATTGCTTAAACTAATAATTGGAGAAGCTAACGTTGCATACTATGTAACAAGAAACCACTAGATAAACGGCAATCTAAAATCATTTAACTCCCTGACAGCTCTGACTGCTTTGTGAAACTCAAGTCGACATTTGATGTGAGTCAAAGTTTACTGAGAATGATGCTGAAATAACGAAAAAATACGAAAGATCTGTATATCGTTTTCATTCCCAGAGAATAATATGCGATATACCATAACATTAAAATGAAAGCCAAATAAACGGCAAGACCAAAGCTGAAATTAAGGCTGAAGTATACCAAGGCAGCTTAAACAATTTCTATCAAAACAGCTTAGCAATGAGCTCGGAACGACTTCTCTTCCTTTCGTCAATAGCAACTCTATTACAAGCAGCCACGTGAAAGCCCTTTAGGTAAGTTTTAATAATTGCATAAATGTACTTAAAAACCGTTATCTTTAAGCGCATTTATACAATTTACGAATCAGTCAAAAAATTCGAAAAACTTCAGTTCTATCGTTAATCACCAAGGACTTTGTTATGACGATGTTGAGGGTGAGTTGAATGACATGAAAAATCCACAATATTTTGTGACATAAACGTGCCGTGTCCGACAAAAATGACAATCATTATCAAAACTGAAATAAACCCATCTACAAATTTACATTTCATAGAACATAGTTAGGTTGAAAAGAGGGTAAACCCCAGTTGTTTAATCCTTGATTTTTACGGTTTTAGGAGTCGTCGTCTGGATATCGGTAGGTTCACTAGGCCTTGGATTTCACGGTTTTCATGTTTGTGTAGTCGTTGATGATGTTTTTTTTACAAACATGGTTACTGCCTCGGATACTTGTTTAACATTCAAGTGACTGTGGATGTTTTCGTTATGTTTTTAGCATTGTGCATTTACGATGGATCTTAGGACCTTGTTTTAAAACCTTTGTATAACACTTTAGTTCGTTTGCTTGGTACAGCCCAGAACTGGATTCCATATGTCCATACCGGTTAAAGTATTTGAAGGTAAATAATCAGCTAATTTCGTATGGATATCGCCGATTTGTTACCTACCAATAAATTCATATTTCTGTATTTCATGTCAAGCTTTTCTTCTTCTTTTTTTTTTTAATATGCTCCTTCCGTATTATTTAAGCATCTAGCGTCACACCTGGATATTTAGATTTTTTTTGTTTATAATCAGCGTGCGCTCCAATGTTTGTACACAGCACATTCGAAGGAAATTTAGGGAGGCAGAAAAGACAGGTACCGATGTACATTGTTTTTAAATGTTTGTAAATCATAACGACCAGGAAACATAGAGGTCGGCAAAGCATTCTATAAGCGAGTTGTACGGCTTAGGAAAAAATCACGATATTTCAGAGTACGTTCGGAAATGGGCTTAAGGGTATACTGATGAGCATTCATAGAGAGACGGGTGTTACGGTTGAAAGCTTGAATGGGCGGAATGCTACTGGCGATTTCAATGGAGCACTGGTGGTGGAAAGAGCGATAAAACAAAGTGATACAGGAGATATTACGTCGATGTTCAAGGGTGTCAATTAAATGACTGATATTAGTATCACCAATGAGTTTTATCGCACGGTTTTGAATCCTATCTAGCAGGTGCAGAGATATTTTAGTAGCACCTGACCAGATGTAGGCATTCTACTCCAATTTTGGGCGAACGATTGCCTTATATATTGTGGCCAGATAAGAGGGGGTAAAATATTTCTTACATCGCTTAAGGAAATTCGCTTAAATGACAGCAGACAGCGTTGAGTTTTGGAAGCATCAAATTCCACCAGGTTGATAGTTCCCCAATTGGTTATGCTGTTAATATCGGAATTTAATGAGCTTAACATACGCTGCCGTTCCCGTTCTACAACGGAAGAGCAGAGGCGTGAGTCCGGGAACGAATTTGAAAAGCAGAGAGAACTGTCATCAGCAAAGGAATATATTGGCTTAGAAGTAGCAGACAAGAGATCATTGATGAAAATTAAAAAGAGTGTCGGAGACAAAACGGATTGATTGTGAATATCAGACTTGAAACCGTCCAAGACAACTTGAATTGAAAGTTCCAGAAGGTAATTTTTAATCTATTGAAGAAGAGAGTCATCGATCCCAAAAGCTCGCATTTTCGACAAAAGAGCCTGATGCTAAACTCTGTCAAATGCCTTAGAAATATCAAGTGCAACTATCTTGCTTTCACCAGATTGATGTATGCTTTGGTTCCACTTTTCGGTGAGACATGCCATCAAATCACCAGTGGACATGTTGCTACGAACACCCTATTGCCGGTCATTGAGAAGTTTTCGTGTATCGAGATATATCATGAGCTGATGGTTTATCAGCGTTTACATGACCTTGGAAAGAAGGGACGTAAATCCAATGGGTCTGCAGGAAGAGAGAGAAGAAGATTCGCATTTTTAAGGGACGGGCTGGACAAATGCTGTTTTCCATCTGCTCAGAAAGAGTCCTAAAGAGTAGGATTGATGAAAAAGCTTGCGCAATGGTTTTGCCAGCGTGGAAGAGCACCTCTTCAGAAGAAGGGGCGATATACCATCTGGACTAGCGGATTTATGTATGTTAAGAACTTTGAGTACTCTTGCTATTATACGAGTGCGGAAGTGGATTCGTCCCATTGTAGATTCGACGCACTCAAGTGCGTGCAGGGACAAAGCACAATCTGGGAGTGTTAACCTAGCCGCAAATTGTGCAGCAAGCAGATTGGCCTTGTACAGAGAGCTGACAGCTGGAATGTCATTGTAAATGAGCGTTGGGATGCAGGATGAGGCAGAATTTCTAACGTTTTTGACGAATGACCAAAAATTTTTACTACCTTTTGGACATGGCAGTATTTTTTGCCTCAGTTTTTGGTGGTATTGGAATTTCACACGCTTGAGAAAGTTTGGCTCGTTTAAACTTTTTTCGGTTTTCTTCTCTCGGCTTGGTCTTGTAGGACCGAAAAAACAATTCTCCAACCCTGACAGCCTCTTTACAGCTCGAGTCATACCATGACTTTTCTTTTGGTTTGATACTCTTCAACCGATGAGGGATAAAGCATCTCATTTCAAAGAGAATAGTTTCTATGATCATGTCAGCAGCGGCATTCACGTCGTTGTCGAGGAAACATAACGACCAGTTAAAATTCCTAAAGAAGTTATTAAATCCGCTCCAATTGGCTTTCTTGCACTGCCATACGGTTCTTTTAGGAATCTTTTCTCTAACTGTGTGGTGGATGTACGAGAATTTAGTAGACACAATGGTTCGACGAGCCTAGAGGGGAGAACACATTAACGCAGTACTTGACAGGGTGAGAAGTTAAAACCAAGTCCAAGGTGTTGGCGGTATTACTATCAACGTCTGGTATTCGTGTGGGCTCATTCACAAGCTGGGGTAAGTTATTTTCCGCAGCGAAGATCTCAACACACCGTCCTTCGGGTGTTGTCTGTTCAGAATGTCGAAGCCAACCAGAATTGTGTGTATTGAAATCGCCCGTAATCACGATTTCAGTATGAGGATACAGGGATACAATTCTTTGAATGGAGTCAGACAGCGCATCAAAATCGTGGAAGGTCGAGTTGCTGTCCAGTTTGGGTCTTCTGTAAATAAAGCAGTAGTGGATAAATTCCAGATTATAACAGGGACTACTTTGTGGTGGAATTTTCTAAGCTCCATCATTACGCACATAAATGACGAGACCGCGATGGGGAAAGAATAGTGGCACTAGTTCGTAGTCAGGTAGCTTCAGATCAGAGTGATCTGAGAGGTGTGGGCGGGGATCTACCTGTGTTTCACTAAGTGGCAAAACAGCTGGTCGGTACTTAAAAACGTGGACGTACGCAGAAAAGTGATTACTTTTTAGCTCGCGTATATTGGCTACGTCCACCCTGAATTCCCTAGTCATAATTACAAACAAACACAGCAAAAACAAATACCGACCGTACTAAGCAAGGCTGCGAAGCTGTATTTGCATATGGAACCTCATAAGAATTTATGAAGAGAGGTGGATTATTAATTAATTTGCGCCAATTCTTTGTCCACTTTACAACTTGTGGCGGTTTGCATCTTCGAGGTTGACTCTGTGGAGTTAGTTCCAGTCTATAGTATAGCCGTGTTGTCAGCAAACGTATCTATTTTATCATTTTTTTTGGATTTGGAGGCCGTTTTTGAATGGGTACAAGAACGAGCCAAGCACATTTCCTGGGGGGACTACGGTTCTTATTTTGCGTAGAATATTTATTTTTATACTACACGCGAAAAAGTCCTTCAGCTATGTAGATTATGTACCCCATAAAGCACAGAAGTACACCAATGTTTTCTCTTTAATAAAATAATGAACCCACGGCGACAAAAATGTCGCAACGGATCTAACATCACTTTGGCGAATTGCACGCGGGATATACAAAATAGATGAGTTAACAACACAAATAGATATGAGGGAGTGACAAATCGCCACTCGAGTTAGTTAGTTAGTTTCATTCAGAATAAAAGTTCTTTTCAGATTTAAGTGAATTAATCGTTGTTTTCTTTAAAATTTGTATCTTTTTTTTTTTTTTATTCTCTTCGCGAGTACTTATTTTAGTTGTATAACTTTAAAATTAGATTTTGTAGAAATTTTTAGAGTTTGCCAAGAAGTCTTTGGAGCCAAACTCTTTCGAAGGCTTGTCGCACATCTAGACACACAGCTGAGCAGATTTTTTTATGATCTAGTGAATTTTCTATTACATTTGTCAACCGATGTACTTGTTCAAGAGTTGTGTATTTATTTTTGAAACCGAATTGATGAGTTGGAATCAGATTTCTTACAGTAATAGTTTGTTGAAGGCGTCTCAGTAGAAATTTTTCAAATAGTTTTGACATTGTATGGAGAAGAGATATGGGTTGATATAATTTTTTGCCAGTTGATGGTTTTTCTGGCTTAGCGATCATAATAACTTGTACTAATCTCTATTGTCTTGGTACATATTGCAGGCGAAAATCTGCATTAATGATATGTTGAAGTTTTCTATTAGCTCTCAAAGATAGTTCTTTGAATATCTCTCTAGTTATCAGATCCTGGGCATTTTTTAGCTTTCATTTCCTTCTGGATGGTCCTTTTTAGCTCCGCTGGACTTACTGCTTTAATATCTAGTTTATCAGTTTTCATTAAGGGCGAAGAATTTTCTTCCGCTGTTTGTCTTGGAAGTGATGTAAATGTATCTTCAAGGTAGTTTGCAAATAGTACAGTTTTTTCGGACGCGCTTCTTGCCCATTTATTATCTAACTTTTTTAATGGCGGCTTTTCCTGTATTGGACTTTTTATTGATTTTGATGCTTAAAAAAATTAATATTGTTTGTCTTTTTCGCTTGATAGGTTTCAGACATATGTAGCAAAAGATTCGTTTTTTATTACCTTCATGAGTGCTTTTCACTCGTTGCAGTATCTATAAAATATTGCTTTGTTTTCAATTTCCCGGCAGGTTTTCGTTAGATGATGTACGAGAAATTTAGGAGTAGAATGAAAACGACGCAGAAAAAAATTACGAATGACAGTGAGCGTAACAAATCGTGATCTAATTGGAAGTGTGAAAATTTCTTAATGTCATGACATTAAGAACCTGACAGTGGAGAAACTTCAGGCTGAGTAAATTAGATCAGAAAATCCGGTCCAAAATGTATTACAGGCTCAAGCTCCAGCTGAACTTCAAAGCAAAGGGCGAATGAAAAATAATTGGATCACTCAAATGCGAAAACACGAGCAAACTGTTGGAATGATTAACGAGGTGATCCAATACAAAACGGCCTGATTATAATGTTTGCAAATTCAGTCAACCTTTCAATCGGCACTGTAGCAATGTATATAAGATCGTATGAAATTAAACAGACAAGACTAAAAAACTTTCCAGAACTACTCACTATAGTTATTATTTTTGCAGCAACACAGTGGCTAGTAATCTACACTAAAGGGATTACAATTTGTTTAGATTCCTAGCAGTTGGTTTGTTCCATGCCAACTAAGATATGCCCTTGTTTTTCAAGTGAACACCCAACTCTGTAAGTAATGTACTGTGTACAGATTTCACTTTCTGTTATCTTTTTGATTTATGATGAAAAACATACAATAATTCCGAGAATATACACATACATATCTACAGGTATATACGTATATTAAAATCATTTCCTGAAATTTCAAAACTGATTTTATTTTAGTTTAATAGATACGAATAAATACCGTCTTAAGGACCGTAACTTACCTGAGGGCAATTTGTGTAAACTTCATCTCCAGAGAATATAATGACAGTGTTAAACAGCAAGGTCCACAGCTTATTATGTCGAAATATTTTTTAGTCTCTTTTCCTTTCATGCTTCAAAAAGTTCTGACCTCGTTTGAGGATAACATTGATGATATTTCCTTTTTTCCCTCAAAGATGTTGATAGCCACAAGTGTTTCCGGATTAACAAAAAATGTGTTTTCGAGTGTTTAATTAAAAAAAAAAAAAACTAAATGAACAACATTATTATTGTCTTCGTACAAATACAATTTATTTTATTTAATTTTTTGTTGTTGTTGTTGTTGTTGAAAGCCATTCACTTGTTGATTCACAAATTCGAATTTAAAATCGTCTTAAACCACATTATTGAGCCTCCTATTTTGTGAGTTTTTTCTTCAGTATGACATCTTTCTAAACACGAATAGTTGACAGATTGAGATCGTCATTTTTATGGAAGAATGTTTGTAGTATATAGAATGATATATACAATTAGTCAGAGAAGAAAGGAGTCATTCACTTAGAGCTTCAGACCTTTTGTCCAATACAACTACCCCCTAACTCAAGAATATTAACAAAATATCTAAGCGTCATTTGCGGTACAACCATGAAATTAAGTCGATGGACTTAATGTGCATTCAACAAGAAAAATTATCTTAAAGATATTTTAATCGTGCAACTTTGATTATTAAGCTCGCCGTAAAGAGGCGAAGCTATAAATGTTATCGGTTAACTGAGAAAATAATATGACGTAACGTTATTGTGTGGTGAGAAGATGGGTCATAGATTCGATGTAATTAGGTCCCTCATTTTGACACAACACTAATGCAGATGCTCTGGTATAGGCAGATGAAGTCGTTCTGCTGCTTATTGGAACATGACCAGCAGATGTACTTAACTGTAACTTTAAGATGATATCATGCTTTGCTGTTAAATGGAAAAAAAAAAAGAAAGGAAATCACACATTTCGCGATGCTTGTGAGTATACAATATTTCTTGTTGTACCATTGTCTGTGCAGATATAAAGATTGTCTGGTTTCTTGACTCTAGGACACGCAACATATATAGGGTGATTCATCGTGAGGTTTGATTTATAATCTAAAATACGATGTCGGTCCCAGAAGTGCCCGAACCAACAAAGAAAACACAACAATTTTGGAAATAAATTTATTTATTTTTCAACATAATCGCGATGTTCAAAAAGTTCGATACCCTTTTTCTAATAAGAACTGTCTTGCTCCTCAATACAGCCATTAACTGCCGACATCACTTCTTCATCGTTGGAAAATCTTTGACCACTGAGCCATTTTTTCAAGGCGAATAGGGTGCGAGGTAGCAATTCAAACTTTAAATTATTAATTTAGGCAATTGCAATAACGGATATGTGAGCTGGTGCATTTAGCCAATGCGGCCGCTTTTGCTCGGTTTCTTCGCCCAAACGTTGAAATAAGTTCGCATTATACTGTCCGTTGATAGTTTTTCCTTTTTCAAGATAGTCAATGAAAATTATCCAAAACGCTTCCCAAAAAACTGACGCCATAACCTTGCCTGCAGATAAAACGGTCTTCGCCTTCTTTGGAGCCTGTTCTTCCTTTTGAATCCATTGTTTTGATTATTCTTTTGTCTCGGATGTAAAGTGATGGATCTTTGTTTCATCCATTGTTATGAAACGGCGCAAAAGTTCTGCTTTGTTAGAGTGAATTTTCGCTAAACATTTTCACGACACTGGTTTTGCTCGACTGTCTGCAAACGTGGCACCTATCTTGCAGACAGCTTTCTCATGTCCAAATTTTCAAATAATATGCTATGTACCGCACTTTCTGAAATACCTACAATGTCTGCTAGCTCGCGCACTTTCAGTCGATGATCATCCAATACCGCTTTGTGGATCTTTTTCATCATTTCTGGCGTCGTCACCTCATTTGGTCGACCACTGCGATGCTCGTCTTGACATCTCGTACGGTCTCGTTTAAACTCAGCAACCCAAAATTTTACTGTTGTAAATGAAGGAGCAGACTCACCCAGAGTAGAATCCAGTTCAGCTTTTATATTGGTTGGGCTGAGGCCTTTCAAATAAAAGTATTGTATCACATAACGATGACCATTTTCACAAATTCACTGATAACGTTCACTATTGATGGCTGCCAAACAAATACTAAACAACATGGCGCATAACTTATGCTTTATACACATAAATTTGAAAGTGAACTTAAAAATTTTTTTATTATTAGTTAAATGAACAGTTATCATGTAAATGTTGGCCACGACTACGTCTGAGTTGGTCCATTCGGAAAGTTCAATTTTGGGCGACTCGTTCGAGCATAGCGACTGGTATCTCGCGGATAACACGATTAATGTTGGCTTCCAAAACGTCAATCGTAGCTGACCTATTTCTGAAGACCTGAGATTTTACATATCCCAAAAAAAAAAAAAAAAAAAAATAGTCCAAAGGCGTCTCAATTTACCATAGCAAACGAGAAATTAAGTGCTCACCAAAGTGCTCAACAAGTCCATTGTTTCACGAGCTGTATGGCTCGTAGCGCAGTCTTGTTGAAACCAGAGCTCACCGAGCCATGTGCTTGAATTTCAGGAAGCACATTATCCGTTAGCATGACGCGATGCCGTTTACCATTGACGGTAACATTCTGATTTGCCTCATTTTTGAAGAAATGTGGACCAATTATTCCACCTGCCCATAATCCACACCATTACCGTTGTTTTTAATGGATGTTATGGTATGTCTTGGTACTCTTCGGGTTTCTCATCGGCCCATTGAATGAGTTGAACAAAATTTCACGATAAAACACCGGATTTTTATTGAGTTTTTCCAGAGCTCATTCACTGAAAATATGACGCAAATTCAAGTCGCCTGGCTTCAATTATTGCACAAGTTGAATTTTGTACGGTTTTAACCTGAGATCCTCACGTGAAATACGCCAAGTTGTGCTGAGAACGACGACGAATCGATTCGTCACGGTCTTCGCCTACACTCTCAGCTACAGCTGCCATAGTCTCTTCACTACGTGCTGGATGTAGTCTATCCGGCCGAGTATCATCCATTTATTTAAACTGGGAATTAAATTTGCGAATGGTATTGTAAATACCTTTGGATTTCAATAGGTCGATTATGCGCACCGTAAGTTAATCGAGTCGCACGAAAAACATTTCTCACAGAACGCTGATTTTCGTAATACAGCTGAGCAATTTAAAGACGCTGTTGTCTTGTGAATCTTTCCATGATGATTTTCTAAACAATACTGAACAAAAATAACAAAAAAGTTTGGTAAAAGTCACGCGTGATCTGTCAAAAAAGCCTATTAAAAATTAAACCTCACGTTGAATTACCCTATAATTGTCCATGTGAGAAGCAATCCATGTCTAAATCTAGACCGCACAATTCTAAATATTAGCAAAGAGCTTTCCTGATGGTGATTGCAAGCATATTTTTTGGAATCACGACATGAGGACATCCCCGCCTTTTGAAGCTACTGTCAAGATTGTTACTTTTACGATGTTGCTCATTAATATTTTTACTGCAAGTCGCGTGCCGTTGCAAAGCTTCAACTGTTTGATATTTTACAACATGATAATTGGCACTTCGACTTTTAATTGCAGTGCGGTGGAATCCCTAGCAGTTGGAGTGAATTGAAAAATTCTGTTGGATAGTTAATCGTTTCAACTGATTCCACAACAGTGTCGACTGACTTGTATTTAACTGTTTTGCTTTGAATGTTAGACTGGATAATATTGTTAAGTATGTAGACATCATTGTTTTCATAACAAGAATAGATCATTCATTTAGTCAATTCTTATAGTTGATTTAAATTCTTTTTTTGACGTTATGAATTGAAAATGAAATGATATTCGTCCTGAGTTCAGAATATCACAGCTGATCGATGGTTTTGCAGCTGGACACGCATATTTGCAGTAAATTTCAATGTATTTACGTGTTGCCATAAATTAGAGTATTTCTGGCAAGAATTTATGGTAATGTTTGCCTAAAATAAGCAATACCATATAAATGCGTTCCCAAATGGGCTGATGTTTCCACGCAAATCTTGCAATTATCGATCAGGAGCCTTGAGCAAGATTTTTGTGCTATTGTTCATTCATCCCAAATAATAAGTTTGCATTTCGGCAATACTTTTCCCATGCCGGATACTTTGAAATTGCTACACGTGGGAGTTTTAATGAACTGCATGTTCAGTTAAAGTTTAAAAGTGAAATGATCACTTCTACCACCTGGTAGCAATGTCGCGTTTTTCGGACAACGACAGAGCTAAGCTTAGGTCATACTAGGATCGAATTGCTGCCAAAATCAATCTAATGAGGAACGTTTTGACAGTTCCTTTGGCATATATAAGAAGATTTCTCCAACCCTGTTATTAACAGTTTGCAAACAGCAGTATTGACAAACTGCAGCAGATGTATTCGGTGATGGGATTCCTAATTGATTTCGAACTATGTTCGTATATTCTAAGCTCTCTAATTTGCTCTCGTATTCGACGGAAAATATCGTCAGCCATGTGCGATTTATATATCTTCCATAACTCTGTTGGGAAAGAAGGAGAGCAGGCGGTCGATATGATTGCAAACAATGTACAGTAAAAATTTGATGTGGATGTGACATGTTGCACGCATCATTAATGCACACATCCCAGTTTCGGACGTTCTCCAATAAATTCAGAATTTGACATGCACTGCGGAAAGAGGTATGTGTAACACCGTTTACAATATTCTTAGTTGCAACAGCATGCGAATAAAAAACCATTCATCTTGATTGGGATGCATTGTGTACAACCTGCCTATCGTAGTTTCGTTGAATATGTCAGGATGTTCGTCGACTCGCTTTTCTCGTTTGGGTTATTCAAATGATTTTTTACTCACATTCCAGGTTTTTTTTTTAGAAACACTTAAGTCAGTATGTGTTAAGTTTTTTTTGTTGGGAAAATTGAGTTCAGTGGTAATTTCGCTGCATGAATAGCATCCAACACTTAATTGGGAGACTAAATTGTTATTGGAGGCTAAATTGTTATTGTTAAACTTAATTGGTTTAAGTTGACTAAAAAGATGAATGTCTTTTAGCCGCGGTTGGGATTCGAACCCCGAAACTTCCGATTTGGAATACTTCGACACTCCAACAAATCACTCAGAAGAGATCAATTTCACGGTATAATTTGAATTCGAATGAAAATCAGTCGACACAGCTCAATTCCACTCCAGATTGCACTGAAAAATAAGAAAAACAATGAAAAAAGATATGAACGCTATGGTAAACGATATAGCTCAATTAAAATGCAATGTCACACGAAATAAGTAATTAAAAATGAAAATAAATCGAAATCTATGAAAATTCGATTCAGCAATCGGAAATGGTAATGAAAACGCTCCCTAACTCTCTTTCGCCTACGCTATGCAGCAGCAGCATCAGTTGTCAAGAAGCACGCTATCCGGCATAAGCAATGTTAAGTATTGCGTATTTTGCTGTTACGTTAAACAGATGGCGCTCCCTGCAGTAAAATATTAAGAGCAGTATGTGTTGCTTTTACGTCCAACAGAAGGAGCTGTTTTTAGAAAAAAATCGTAAGTATAGGGTTTTCCAATAGGGACTTGACACTAATCATCAAACCTTCACTGCCAATTTATTCAGTAAGCTCAACATTTTGATCATAGTAAAGTACACTAACGAGCTACGTTCTCCGACTGGGTTCGGGAGAAGATGCGCCAAGGTGATGAATTTCATCGCAAAATCATCTTCAGTAACGAAGCTCATTTTTGGCTCAATGGGTTCGTCAATAAGCAAAATATGCGTTATTGGTCGGTTGAAAACCCACATGTGCTTCATGAATCACCACTTCATCCACAAAAAAAAACTATTTGGTGCGGTTTGCATGCCGGCGGCGTTATTGGGCCATATTTTTTCGTCGACGATAACGATCGTCACGTTACTGTGAATGGTCAGCGTTATCGCGCCATGATCACCGATTATTTTTGGCTCGAATTGGAAGATATGGACTTGGACGACATGTGGTTTCAACAGGATGGTGCCACAAGCCACACAGCACACGCTACAATCGATTTATTGAAGAGTAAGTATGGTGAGCGTGTTATCTCAAAACATGGGCCAGTCGATTGGCCGCCTCGTTCGTGCGATTTAACGCCGCTTGACTATTTTCTGTGGGGCTACGTTAAGTCATTGGTTTATGCCAACACGCCGACGACGTTGGAAGAGCTCGGAGCCAACATTGAACCCGAAATAATGGCCGAAATGTGTGGCCGGGTCGTTGAAAATTGGGTTTAACGAATCGACCGATGCAAACTTGCCTGTGGTGGCCATATGAACGAAGTCGAGTTTTTCCTCCATTTCATCATGCATCGTTTTACGCTTGCTGAGCGCTCAAAAAATATTAAAAAATATTATCAAAATTCCGGCTTAATAGTAAATACGAGGTGGTTCAAAAAGTAGAGGGCTTTTTTAATTGTGGTGCATAAATCCCGAATATATGTTCACAGTTTCAAGTTTATAACATACTTCGTTTGTTTTTAATAGATAGAAAGGTAAGACGTGTTTTGGTGTGCCCGGCGATTTCCAATTATTATAAAATATGGAGCAAAGTATGCTGATAGTGGCATACAGTTAGTCTGCTCTAAGTAAAAAAAATATTAACAAGTTGTATAAACTCTTCCAAGGTGGCCGAGAAGATGCCAATCACGAACCTCGCTCTGGATGCCAAAGCACATCAATAAAAGATAATAACGTCGATGTTGTGAAGGCAAATGTTTTATAAAATTATCAAATTAAAATAAGAGAAGTTGCTGGGGATGTTGACATATCGATTTTTGGCATGAGACGTGTGTCAACGAAGTTTGTTCCGAAACTTCTTACTTTTGATCAGAAGAACCGTAGAATGGTCATCCCTCAAAAACTCTTGATGATGATCTTTACTTGCTCAAAAGATTCTTAGCTGGTGACGAATCATGGGTATATAGTTATGACGTCGAAACGAGAGCATAATCGTCCCAAGGGAACCACCAAGGAGAACCAAGACCGAAAAAAAGCATGCCAAGTTCGATTAAATGTCAAAGTTTTAATCACTGTGGCGTAATCATTACATTACATCATGAGTTTTTACCTCAAGGTTGTACCATCAATAAGGAGTATTACCTTGAAACTATTCGCCGTTTGCGCATAAGTGCTTATGAGAAGTGAAAAAGCTTAGACACGAGTGTATTACATCTGAGGAAGAAGGAAACAACATTAATATTGATGACTAAATAAATATAACAAAAGCGCCTTACTTTATGAACACCCCTCGTACGCAATGTGAGTTTCGACGTGAAATCGGCCGTCATTATGGCTTCAGTGTGCAAGTAATTCGTTGTACCGTAGAAAAGTTTAAATGTGAGTACAGTCTTTTGGATTTAAAGACACCAACCAAACAGAGATTGATTCCAATCGAAGAAAACATGCCCCCTGTAGCGGCCAGTATCAAAGAAGACCAGAAATTTCGATACGGCGCCGATCAGATGAATTGGAAATCGCCAGAAAGTCAACCCGGTTTATTTTGCGGTTAGATTTGGACCTACATCCATGTAAAATTGTGATGGCGCAAAAATTGGAACCGAACGAACATAGATAATGAGGTGAGTTCGCTAACTGGCCGGAGATCCGGATTTTGGCCAAAAAATCATCTTCTTAACAAGCAAAATTGCCATTTTAGAAGGAAACACAATCCACAAATATTCGGCCAGTCATCAATGCACCCACAAAAATTGATTTTTGAGACAGCGTTACCGTCAATGGTTTCAGGTATAGAGCGATGTTAACCAACTTTCTGTAGCCAAAGCTTGACAACATCGAGATATCCGATCTGTGGTTCTAATAAGACGGCGCTACCTGCCATACAAGCGACGCAACACTCGAAGTTATAAAGGAGAAATTTAGCGACTAGGTCTTATCACGGCGAGCGTTCATCAATTGGCCGCCGTGATCATGCGATTTGACACCACTCGATTATCTTCTCTGGTGTTACGCCAAGTTCTTAGTTTACGCTAACAAGCCATTCTTTAAACAAGCTCTAGGCCAACATTCGACAATTTTTTGCCGAAATTATGGCGCACTTTTTGGTCCGAGTCATCAAAAATTGGACGGATGCCAGCGAAGCCGAGGCGGCCATTTAAGGTTGTTATGTAAGTAAAATTGTTCGGCCAAATGCCATAACTTTTAAAGGTTGATTTCGTGAAATTAAAACGCTGATAAACTTGTTACCGAGATACGTATGAGGACTGAACCTGAATGTGTATATTTTATGCCTGACCCGCTCGTGTTTACAGTCAGCGTATCAACAGCTAGGTTTCTTTTAATCTCAATTTTATGTTGTTGCTCTTGGGGGTGCAGATAGACCAAATTTACGTTTCCAGTCATATTCAAGAGGTCAGCTTTGAAATTTTACCAATTATATCAATAGAAAAAATACAGATTTTAGCCATATCCAAACAAGGCTTTCGTTGCGCATTTTATTGAGTTGGGCAAAAGTAGCATCATCGCGTGCCTTGCTTGCTGAAGCCTGCAGTATGTAACTATTATACTTACTTATGTCTCTCCTTGGGCTGTTAAGTTTATTTATTAGAAAATGAATAGCACTTGAGTTAGGCCCTTGAACTAGGTTAAGCTAAGTTAAAACAGGGTTGTGATGGATATGTCATCACACAAATACTAGGCACCACAATGGGCTAATCACGATTCTTGTGGAACATGTTCAATTTATTTGTAAAATCCAAGAAGGCCTTTGACGTTCGTGCCGCCTTTCTCCCCTAGGTTTTCGAAAAGTATTTCCCCAAAATTTTCTTCGACTACGTGATGTTGCCTAGCATTCACACAGTATGTGTGTTATGTCCTCAACAGCTTGCAGATTACCACTGAATCTGCAAATATTCGTATCTGAAAAACTGAATCTCTTTGCGTGTTTCAGCAGGAGACAGTGTCTTGTCACGATTCCTATTATTGTTCTAAGGTTATCCTTTTTAATTTGTTAACTCCCCAGATCTTTTACCGTCGAAAAGTTGAGAGAGAGCATTGGATACCCTGTATCCTTCAAGACTTTACCACCTGAATTTGGCAGTCCTTATGACTTTTTTCTTGATAGTGCCCCTTATTATGCAAATGGATGGTTTGATGTTAGCAATATCACCATTATTGAGTAGCCCTGCTCTTCTTGCAAACTCATCCGCTTGATCATTTCCATCTATACCGCAGAATCCTGGCGTCCAGCACAGTCTCACCTGGTTCTGACTGCACAATGCCTTGAGTGTATGCGGCAGCCCCTCACTATATCAAAATTGATGTTGGTCAATTCCATTGCCTTTAGTGCAGCCCAGATATCTTTGATCTTACCTTCATTATATCAGCCGCCTTGGGGACAGCCAGAATCTCTAATAGGAATGCACTGCTAGCGTCCGGTAGTCGCTTAAACACTTTTAGTTCTGGGTCTTCTGAGAAGAGAAGTATATACAGTGTATATCTAGAGGAGGGAAAGGAATCTGCAGCGCATTGTCCTCCCAGCTTTCGCGTCCGTCAAAATGATATTGTTATCACTTTGCGAACTAAATGATATCTGCCTTATGAGACCAACCTTACCTTACCTCAAATAAGACATCTCTAACCTTACCTAAACAGTCGACGCAACATATTTGCCATAATATGGTTGAAATTTAATGCTCGCTTCGGTTTCCCTTTTATTTTTTTCTAAATGTTAACAAAACGAAACACATGTAATTGTATGGGTTTATTCGTATTCACGAATTTAATAAACCTATAACTCAAAAATTTTTCAAGTTAAAAGCTAGCGACAGCTGATATATACGAGTTTTACGACTTTTACTCGCTTGAACTTTGGTATTTTTGCACTCAAAATTTAGTATATCAAGAATTGAAAAACATTGACCTCATCATCAGAGAGTAGTCACATCCTTTTTTATACCCAACATATACTATTTTCTATTCATAAAAAATCAAAGTAACGTCGCTGTATCAAAATAACGTAGAGCCACGACGGGATTACTGTGGTATTACTGAATATAAAATTGTATAAGCGTAGCGATGCTGAATGATGTGATATGTTACATCTCGTTGTGGTATTACTCCGGTGATGAACCCAACAATACTCTTATGAAGGTACTTTACTCTTTTAGGGCTTTTACTCTGTCTGACGCAGTTTAGATTGTTCCATTACTTTCAATACTTCTAACCAAGAAGACCAATTTTCGGTTTACTCGCTAGTCAACCCTTTCTTCGCATCTATATAACCACATCAAAATTTGGGAAGCAAACAAGAAATTTTCCTGGTTTTGAATCTAAATCTACCCGAATTGTTTTTTGAAATTCGTTCTAGCATTTATTTTAAGCTAGTTTTAAGTCGTAATTTTGGTTTTGTTGCTTTTTACAATAAAATTGCATCGGATTTTTAAAGCTTCAAGTAGACTAAACGCTTGGTTTTGTATAGTTTCTATTTGAAGAATATAATGTTAAGGGTTAAGTTAATGGTTAACGATTTGTTTCCACCATGGAGACTTAAAAATGCGAGATAAAGGAAAGATACTAATTGTTGGTCATCTGAAGTTTGTTTCGATGGAAATTATTTTTATTTTATATTTTCTCACAACCCATCCAATTTGTTGCAACACACTGCAACAGATCAAAATATGAGAGCAACGTATGTACATGCTTACAATCTACAAAAAAAAGCAATGCACACCTGGACTCTAATACTATACCCCACTGGTTGATCATCTGCATATGTACTCGCATCTGTTTAGATATTAACATCACTATTTACATTTTATGGTTTAAGTACCTCTGTCCTTTGTCCCCTGTTGCTCTATGTCGCACCGAAATTGTATATTTTTCTCTAATAACTTACGTAGAGGCTGTGTTACCGGATAGGACTTGCCTATTACGGTTAAACTCCATACCATACTCCAGAAAATACCAGTGGTTGATTCGAGTGCTGTTTCTGACGAATTGTCTCGGAAAACCGAAAAGGTGGAACGGGCTCCAGAAGAAACACACTCTGAAGGATCACCGCCTACGGAGAAGAGAAACAGTTCGGTGAAGTGACAACCATCGAAACCGATCAACCTCTCAGATCTGAAACTGCACCCTCTTCTTCTGTCCCGAATAGGGCCAACAGGAAGAAAGTTTCCGACGATCTCCTCTCTGTTGTTTCGAATTAGGAATGCTAGCAATGACAACAGTCTGAACGATGCTGAGTGTAAACACTGTGTTGATCAACTGTGGGAGTTAGCCAAAGCAGAGAATGTTTGCATTCAAGCAGAGGGCTATGGTGTGGAGAATGAACCTCTAAGGGTAAAGGGCTCCACGCAGCAAACTCCTGAATCACTAATCAAATCTATGTCTAAAATCCCAGCCCCTAGAAACGAAGACTTTCGAGGTTTTCAGAGACCCCAAACTGACACGCGCCATCTTCTGGGTTCCAGGGGCAATGCAGAACCGTTCATAAATAATCTACTCTCACAGACGGCTCTTCTCTTGTTGTGGGCTTAGGCAAAGCTTCTGTCGAGACCATTAAGTCCAGATGGTGACTCCTGTCCCCTTCTAAGATAAATTTCCACTTTGTTTCCAAATGACTGCGGAAAGAAGACGACCGTCTAAGTAACCATCTATTCTGTGTACTCAAATCAACCCTCAACACTTCAAGTCTGCTACTACATCCCTTTGTAGAAGGCTTTCCGTGTAGAAAACAAAACCCCACATAATATCCATACAGGAACCAGGGGTGTGGAATAAACGCATATTTGGTTTTGGATGTTTTAAGGGTTTTACATCACTTTATGATGAACAATTGGTAAGACCTAGAGCTTGGCTTTATGTATCGAACTCACTTTCACCAAATAATCTTGTGCAATTTTGTAATCAAGATTTAGTTGCTGCAGACATAAGCTACGTAACGAACGGAGAATAGCACAAATTCGTCGTTGGATCTGCTTATTTTCCCTAAGCAGATCCTTATTGCAACCACCACCGGGGGCGATAGTAGAACTCATTGAACTTTGTGATTTCAAAATGATAGAACCTACCATATCCTGCTCAGAACACTTTTTGGGGCAGTATCAAATGCAAGGTGAGAGGTAGTCATCTCCTGCATTTTATACTATAGTCTGACCTGGCTGTCAACAATGTTGGATCTCAGTAGACTTTGAAGACAGTAAGTAATCCACTTAACTTTATCCAACAGGTACGCTAAGGACATTACTGGCTGGAAAGTACTATAAGAGATCTTCCTGTCAGACTATAGATACATCGACTTTATAATCGGATGCGATTTCTCGACCTTGCTGGATAGTAGGAATCCGCATAAAACCAACTTGTCATGTTTTAAAGAGAAACTTGACAATTACAATAGTGCTCCCCCTGAGCTCAGAACAAAACAAAAGCTTGAAGAAGTGTTTTGAAATGGCATGCCAGCTAGTAAGCAATCTTGAAGATCGCCCGTTCCTAGGTGGAACGCAAACCTACATCGCCTTTGTAAACAATCCAGAAGACTTCTAAATAGGTCACTTAACATTGATTTCGTGGAAGATTGAAATCTTTACAGATCAAAGCAAAAGGATTTTAAGAAGTTTATTCGGACTTCGAAGAAGTTTTTTGTGAAAATATCGGTGAAACTAGTAGGCTGGTCAAAGTCCTCAAAAGGGGAAGTTCAACTAGGCTGGAACAACTCACAAAATCGACGGTACCTATACCGAGTCGAAAGCAGAGACTCTTCGTCTCATGCTCGAGTCTCACTTTTTAGGTAACCTAATCGAAATCAACTCAACGCGCTCAATAATTCTAACGTTTATGCACAAGCATACGCGGATGACGTAGAGAAAATGTTAGAATACAGGAGGTGCACAATCTGCTTCTCGAAAGGACTGCGCAGGGAAACGATGTATCAACGACGCGTTCCTCTCCATTATAAAAAAAAAACGTTTATAACATACGAGGGCTGTTTGATGAATACCCAGATTAAAAATGACAACACAACTATTAAGGTTTTGACAATTTTTAAACCCTTCCGTATTGTGCGACTTTTGTTGGCCTGCAAAATACTACTCCGCGGCTGCGTTGACTTCCCCGTTATGTCCACAGAATACAGAGGAAGGGGGAGCAATAAGTTCGCGGAGGTGTGAGCTGGTGCGTTATCATGCTGAAAGAGCAAATCGGCTTTGAAAAGGCCCAATAAATCGACACCTCGTGCGTGGCCATCATCTTTCCGGCCGAAGGTACAGTCTTCGCCTTTTTTGGAGCTCGTTCAGTGGGTAAAATCCACTGCTTCGATTGTTGTTTAGTCTCTAGTGTGTACCAATGAATCCATATCTCATCGACGGTTATGAAATGAAGCAGAAACTCCTCCGGATTTTGATTAAACAGGGCCAAGCATGTCTTTGAAGTAGTTTCACGATTGCGATTGTTCTCTGGTGTGAGCAAATGCGGCATCCATCGCGCATGATATGTCTAACGCGTTTAGTTGAGATGCCTGCTGCTTCAAAAAAAAGGATCGGATCACGGTCTCAAAAAACAATAACACGATATTTCGAAATGGGTTTTTAAAACAAAACTAAGCGTCGGATTGTCAATAAGTTTTAACAGTGGGGCTAAAAGAAGTTTTGGCTCAGTAGCACCACCAATGTTCCAACCCGGGTACTCATCAAACAGTCCTCGTATGTGAAAATACCTAATAAATATTAGGTGCGCAACTAAGCAGTAAGTGCTGGTCGATTTTAACATATCCAAAACGTCATAAACTTAACTTAGACATATGGTGAGTTTGTTTGGCGTCATATGCTTTTGGTTGTGTGAAAATGTCAGATTTTTCACACGAAAACCAGAAGCAAATAACTGATGGTATGTTGATCTAGAGGACTTGAAATTTGTTTGGCATAGTTTCTTTTCAAAATTTTAAAAGGCAAAATAATATACTGATGAGTGGAAAGTCTGAGCCAAAAACGGTAGAGGTTTTTCCGGAATTGATGATGTCGTTATATACAAATTAATTACGTGCATAATTACATGAAGAATGTGGGTTAATATTATTTTGACAAACAGATACTTCCGATACAGCTTCGAATCCAAAAACTATGAGTGCTTCAGAAAAATTTTGAAGGTTGAGTAGAGAAGGTAAACTTTCTATTGAGCTGGATAAAGAAGCATCAACATCGCTTCAATATCATTTTTACGAACACCAACCGACCGTAAGTGGCCTTAGGGCTTTTTGGGGTTTTAGTCTGTTCCCAGCTTAGATAAAAAATATCTTTTGTTAGACAGTCTCGTGATGAAAGTTGAAAAATTACGTGTTCGACAGAAGTAGACAGAGTAGTTGAATTTCGCTTACACTTCCAAAATGTTTCCGACGAACTTTAATGGCATTATGAACCTCAGATGTGAACACTGGATAACTTTTATTGCGCACCAATACTGTTTTTAAAGGCAAATGGTTACAAAACAGGTGAAGTATTCGAGATTGAAATAGCTCCATTTTACCACACATATCTGAGACAAAATAACAACCATACCTAAGGATAAAACTCGCCTCCATTTGCTATGCGTAATTATCTACTTAAGTGAAATCTCTGAAAGTTTTTGGTGTAGAGAAACAGAATAAGTCAATGTTATAGGAGCAGAAAATTAGGTCATGGTTAGTGACACAGATACCAATAAAAAGGTCCAGAAGACTCGGAGAGTACTTAGGTGCGAAACATAAAGCATATGCGTTAATAACAGCTAACGCGGAAGTCTTAAAGTTGGTGAGATCTACTGTGACGTTCAAGTAAGTCAGCATCAAAATCACCGGAAATAATTATTGGTTCATCATATGGGCAGATTACTTGGAGCATAGAGACCAGCTCCGGTTGGTTTTGCCATAAGTAACTTCTACAAGAAGATACTTAGTAGCACTTGCCTCAGTATTTTCAATAACATGACTATTCAAGGAAATATTACAATAAAGAGCTACTCCACCAGCTATTGAACTCGTGACTACCATATATCGTTCCGAACAGTTCTGTACCCCGGAATACTGTAAAGGATATCTTTGAAATTTGAAGTATTTTTATATCATGATATTAGAAAAAATTAATAAAATATCTATTTCAATTTGAGGTACCTACTAAACACCAAGCGTTTACCAGCGAAAAGGTGTCTTCATATATTGAACATAACTATCCCATGTTTAAGCAAATTTAGTTTTTATTTTTTTTATTTTATTTAATGTTTTTAAAACTTAAATTCTATTTATCATTATAGGTTTCCTTCTTTTCTACAAGTCCAGAACTAAGTAATAAGCAACGATTTGAGTACTTTTCGAGAACAATACCATCGGATCACTACCAAGTCAAGGCCATGGTAGAAATCGTGAAACGGATGGGCTGGAGCTATGTATCAATAATTTATGAAGAAAGTAACTATGGAATAAAGGTAAGCATGATTTGTTCAGTAATTTTAGCAAATTAGCTTAAGAACCCAGCGATAAGAATGACTTTTCCCTTTACCAATATGACATAGAATTATAGCTCAAGTAAATTCACCAGTGAAGCATATCGATAACTGTTTGTCTTTGATTTGATTTCCCTTAACTGAATTCTTATGGACGAATAAATTATTTAGAATTAAGTATTTTATTATATTTTTTTTCACATTTCACACTATATTCACAGGTCCAATCTACAATCTTTGAATGTATATATTTTTATTAATGAAAAACTTTAGTTCTGATATCGACTAAGTGACCACCGCCAGATTTGATGACCATTGGGCCCGATTTTTGGCATTTTCCATCACTTTTGCCAGAACTTCCTTCGATAGGTCCTCGCATTCTTGACGGATATTCTCTTTGATGGTTTCAAGAATCTAAGGATGGTGACTTCAACAAACACCACAAAAAGGAGTCTAAAACGGTTAAATCATGCGATCTTACCGGCCAGTGCAAATCGCCAAAACGAGAGATTAGGCGACCCGGAAATGCAGCCCTCAGAATTTCAGTTGTGACTCGTGCAGTATGCGCCGTTGCTCCATTCAATTAGAACCACATGTTTTTCAGTCTCAATTCATCTAAATGAGGAAGGAGAAAGTAGTTGAGCATTATAATTTTGCTGATTTACATATCCACAGAGAAAGAAATGGGCCTTGTCGCTAATGATGATTTTTGATGAAAAGTTGTCTTCCTCGTGGGAAAGATTCAGGATGATTTGAGCAAAGGTTACACGCGCGTTGCAGCCAATAGCTAACAACACTGTTTGCACTTTGTAAGGGAACATCTTATAGTTTTTTACCAACATTTTTTGTTAAGGCTGCCGATTGATGCCAAATTGCATGAAACGTCTGCGTCGTCTGGTCTATGGTTCTCAACCACATCTTCAACCATAACTGCAATATTCTCAGCAGAATGGCCGCTAAGGGATCGGCTAGTCCTTTCAGCACTTCTTGTTGTCCCATACTCTTCTAGGCGATTATATAAATATCGTGGTGTTTGCCCAGTTGGTGTCGGCCTATCGAAAAATCTGCGCCGAAATTCACGCTGCGCCAACATCATCGACGAATTATTTCGCAAAAAAATAGTAACAATTATTCCGCGTTCTTCAGGAGTATAACGATATAATATACTATATGTCTATTTACTTTAGAAATTTGAAAGTAGAATTGACATTTGTCTGCATTTGCAAAAATTATAGCACCATATTCGCCATATAGTACCAACTCATTTTTTTCCTTTGTTTCTTAGCTCGGTTTCTTGTTCTTATTGCCTGCTCCTTTGATGGAGCAGAACACTTGAACAAAGAACTAGTCAACACTCATTGCAGGATGTGATGTCACCTATGCCTAGCAGATTTTGGTTCTCAGCAAAACGAAGCCCATTATTTCGACATAATTGAGCAATCTACAGCCTTTCATACTAGGAAACAGCAAACAAGTCGGTGACCTGAAGAGTAGAGAAATATGCAGTTAAGTTCTAACTTAAGTCCAACTCTCAATGGGTGCCATAATCTTCCACGAAGGCAATCCTAACACAGCTTCGGGTCTTGAGAAACTCTAATTTGTGGTATACTCGTGTATACAAGTTACTGTAAGTCATGTGACTTGTGGCCCAAACAAGACCCAGTGAATTCAGCCTTTTTTCTTAAACTAACTAAAAGGGTCAGCAAGCCTAAGGCACAGTTGGGCTGTCGGTACAGTTGAAGATACTTCGCCTCCCCCTACAATACAGTTAACTGCCATCAGGACCGAGTATTTTTTAGCTTTGACAAGAAATATGAGTTTTCACAACGAAGTGTAAAACCAAATTGAAAACAATTTTCAAAACGGATGTCTTCAAATGACTTTAAATCTTTTGGGGAATTTGGTAATATATAAAAGAGTCAGGAGTCTTATTTCAAAGCTTTGTAAGCCAATTTCATTCACGAGATTTCGCAGAAACACAATTTCCTTCGATGCTGAACATACTTAGCTTCAGTGCTGCTAAGTGCTGCTAAGTGCGACTGTGGGCTGTTTATTTTCTATTCTCACGACACCAGTCCGCCAGCCAGAAAAAAAACCGTAAACGACCGCCTATTGTCAGAGTTCCCACCCCAATCCGTATCAGTGTACCCATGCAAATCTACTCCAGATTCATTGTATTGTATTATATAGATATCTAAGCAAATGTTTTACTGCAATGTAATGTTCTTTATGTGGGTTCATGTTGTGTTAAGACAATTTGATAACCGAGTGCGAAATATCTGGACGTGTAGGAATACTAAGGAAATTCAAGGATTCCATTAGTATAATTGCTTATCGACCTTACTGCAATTTGGGAATCGAACACATTTTTCAATTGTGTACCCGGATTAAGAGGAGTACTTACTTTTCTACATTCACCCATTGCGATATCATGTAAACTAATCTTTATGAGCTGTGGTTGAGACATCACCGGTTCTTTTAAAGTCTATTCCGAGAAAATAATTAGGTGGTGTCTAATCAAATGTTTCAAATTGGGATTCTATTCCAGCTTTTATAACGTGCATATCATCCATATCATATATCCTCCCATTTTTCTTCTTTGTGTAAACATAACTATCATTGACACAACGACCGAAACCAATATTTTTTAGAGTGCCATCCAATTTTATATTTCATTGCCTTTACGATTGTTTAAGCCCGTATATGGCCTTCCGTAATTTGAAAACTTTGGTCAAAATGCTTCGTCTTCAAAACATTTCGGCTGCTCCATAAAAATCACCATTCAAATATGCAGACGTGACATCAATGTGATGTAATAACAAGCCAAACTCTACTAGCTGAATCGTAGAATATCTAGCCACCGGAGAAAACATTTCAGAAATATCAACACCATATTTCTAGCTACAACTTTTAGCCACGAGTCTAGCCCTGTATAGTTCAATGCATCCTTCCTTATTCCTCTTTAAATTGAATACTCACATTGCTTTAATTGCGTGTCTGTTTATTCTTAAATTAACAAGCTCCCAAGTTTTAGTTTGATTCAGCGGATTAAATTCTTCTTGTATAGCTTGTTTCCATTTGTGGGCATCATTACACTGAAGATGTTCATTAAATGAAGACGGATTTTACTCTTCACTTGCATTTATGTAATACAAAGTCTTTTATGTGGGATTATTTGGGCTATCGTAATTCGTATTTATTACGCACTCTTCCACTTCTTAAAATTCTAGGACTTACTTGAATAATGTTTCCGTCTTCAACTCGACCAGAATTTTATTTGTTTCTCGGTTTTGTATGCCGAAACCATCATTACCTCTTACTTAACCGTCATCATCCGAATCAAAACCATCATAGCCTATGGCATCTTCGAATACGCTTTCAGCATCAGCTTTTTGTTTTACATCTGTGACAATTTTTACTGGGGATGATTATGGTAGCAAGTAATCGCAATCTGTAATTGCGAAATTATTACATAGATTTTCAATGAACCTTACGTCTCTACTCATGCATACTTTACCAGATCAAGTAATCGATAAACTTTGGATTCCGTAGCGTAACCTACCATAACAACATTTGATCCCCTTACTTTGCCTGCAGCTTAGAATTACCTGGTCGTTTATTAAGTATTACTGCTTTGCTTCCAAATATTTTGAGATGAGTCACAAATTGTTTGAACCCATACCAAACATAAGATTGTGTCTCTCTTTGCAGTGTACGAATATGAGAATGCTTTCTTAAGTACATTGCCGTATTGACTGCTTCTGCCCAAACACTATCAAGAAATGTCGATCCGATCAGCATGCATCTGCACATCTCTAAAATTGTCCGGTTTGTCCTCTCATCGACACCGTTTTGTTGAGGTGTATACAGACATGTCAACTGGTGGCAAATACAATGACCCTCTAGAAACTTCTTTCGGTGCCATTATCACTCCTTAAGATCTTTATTTTCTTATATCTCTGCTTTTCCACCACTGCCTTGAAGATTTTGAACTTTTCAAATGCTTCGCTTTTTGACTTTAAAAAATAAACAAACATTTTTCTGGAATGATCATCAATAAAAAAGTAAAAAATATTTAGCCCCTCCGATGGATGTTTTTCTCATGGTGCGCTGATTTTAATATTTTCACTGACATATGGCAATGAGCAAGTCTTGCCTTTTAGGCAAACTTCACACTGGATTTAGATATTATTTTGTTTGCACTTAAGGCGTCTTACCAAATCATTTTTTATCATATTTCTCAAACTTTTACTCTCGTGCCATACACTTAAATTGGCACTATCACTTGAACTAGGTACTCGTAAACGCATTTATTTCAGTCTTCCTCAAATAATCGAAAATGTTCATATTGTCCGACCTTTTTGCAGTCATCAATATTTAACCGCGTGGATCTAATACTTTTGCGGCGTTTTGTCCAAAAATTACTCTTCCTTTGTTTTGTGCAGCTTTCCCGCTCGACAAAAAATTCATAGAGAACTTCTTTCAACGTAACGCATCCATACTTTGTTTTTGATATAACCCCTCCAATGCAGAAATGGGAATTATTAGCCGGCGCCATATTTTCGACATTTGGTCTGCTATTAGTGAATAGATTTTTTTCACAGCACAAGTGGCTTGTTTAATTTAATTTTGCTGGGAGCTAATGCCCCCATTTATACGGCTTAATACAAGCTATAACTTAAAAATTAAACTTAAACTAAAACTTAAACTAAAAATTAAAAAAAAAAAAAAAAAAAATGCCGAGGTAGCGAAGAGATTTTACGGAAGAGATAGGTTGGTTATGGAGAAGATAGAGTCGGGGAGGAGATTGGTTCCGCTTATGTGAGAAGGTGATGAATTTGCATTTGGCGATATTAAGTTCCAAAGAATTTTTGAGGCACCAGATCGAAAAACTTTCAAGATATTGTTGATGGAGAAAAGAGTCATGGGGAGAGGAAATGGTTTTGAAAAATTTGGTGTCGTCGGCGTAAAGGGAGGCAGACGAGTGTTTGATGATCATATCGATGGTATTTATGGTCAATATAAATTGAAGGGGACCAAGATGGCTGCCTTGTGGAAGTCCAGAGGTGGCCAAAAATGGAGCCGAGTGGGCTGACCTAAAACGAACATTATTAAAAAGGATATCCATTTTAAAAGAATGGGTTCCAAGCCGAAGGCAGACAATTTGAAGATTATTAATTGGCTAAAATCGGTTGCAACTACATCTACTTCGTTGTCATTTGTCTCCATTCAACGAAATTTGTGGTGGTTGACCTACCCTTTAGGAAGCCATGTTGTCTATGTGAAAGAAGTGATTTGCATTGGAAGCTTAGAGCTTCATACAAAATACTTTCAAAGATTTTGGGTATATGGGAGAGTTAAGCGATGGGACGATAGTTGGTTATTTCATTCTTTGATCCTTTCTTGTGGATCGGGGATGAAGGAAGTTTTCCAAGCCTGAGGAAATTCTCATTGTGAAAGGGGTAGACGAAAGAGATTAGAAAGGGCAAGGGAAAGAGAGGAAGAGCATTTTTTAAGAAATATGGCAGGGAGGCCATCTGGGCCGGGTGTGAATTCGTCATTGAGTTGGTGTGATTTATATTCGATATAAGACGGGTCCAAAATATGAGAGAGAAGTGGGCAATTGGAGAAGTTCAGTAGGTAACTCAAATAGGATGGATCTGGTACAAAGGAGTCGTTGGTGAAGGATTGTTTAAAAAAGGTCGATCGGTTGATGACTTGTTGTTGAAAGAGGGAAGGAACGAAGTTTGCGATTATACCAGGAAGTAATAGTAGATGATGTTTTAAGACGGGAAAACGGAATATAAGGGAAAAATAATTAAATATTTCTTTATAAAAAATGGATAAGGCAGCATTTATACTTAGGTTGTGAAAGTTAAAGAGGGATTTGCTGAGATAGTCACTGATTTTGTGAAAGTTTGCTTTATGAAAGTCATGGGATGGGAGAGTTCTGGGAGGAGTGGACTGGAATGAGGAGTTATGAAAAAATGAAAGAAGAAGGGGGTGGTAGTCATCGATTGTTGAAAGAGATAGGGGACAAAGTAAGACTGAGGAATTAATTGGATCTATTGTGAAAATAAGGTCTAATTGCCTACCCAAATAATTGGATATACCACTGTCTTGTCATAGACTTGAGTCTGTTAAGCGATCTAAGAAGAGACATTCCTTAGCCGAGTTGGCATTTGAAGCGATGAAAAACGATTAATCATCTGATGGAGTCCACTGTAGCTGAAGAAGATTAAAGTCGCCGAAAATAAGGATATCATCAATAGAGTCTGACAGGTCAATTAAATGGTCGATCGCATCGATAGCAAGTAACAAGTTAGAGAGAAGACCTCTTACATTCTGGTAATTAAATGTAAGAGGGATGTTTTGGGCCGGAGGTGAGAGGCAGGATGGTTTAAGGGCTAGCAAGGGAGGCAAGTTATGGCCAAAAAATTTGTCGTGGTCGGCTCGGCTTCGCTGTAGGTGTGAGACTCGTTTTAAATGAACGTACTGGCCGAATGCAGCAAGGTCGTCTGCTACTTTCTGAGGGGACATGTTAAAAATTTCGTGGTACCTGACATAAAGGTTCCTGAGACTGATAGGGTCGGTAGAGAGGCCTTTCTGATGGATGGAAATCATGACGCTGGTTTTGGTTTTCCTTTCGTAGCAGACCGAGTCCGATTTGTCATGTAGATAGTTAAGAAAGAGGCGAGTGTTTTCATATATCTTTCTTTTTCTAAACCTAGAGAGTGCATATCGACTTTCTGAGTGCCATTGGTTTGCTGTGTTAGTTTAACAGTGGGGGAAAAAGGGGATCAAGGATAGGAGCAGCGGAGGAGGGAGGTGGAGATAAATGGTCGGATATGGAGTTGGACGAAGGATGAGATGTGGGGTTAGAGTATGGGAGTTAATAAAATTAGGGTACATAGCTCCAGTTTTTAGATCGAAGCTAAGCAATGAGTTGCTAGCTGAGTTTGGAGGCGTTGAAGGTTGAGAAGGGATAATATGGGTGGTTGGGGTTAAGTTAAAAGAGACTTGTGTGCGCGGGGGCTTCGGTAGAACGGGGCGAATTAGGGAATTAAAAGATTGGTGTGTAAAGGCTTTGTGTAGTTATCCTACTAAAATTTAAGGAGGGATTACTAAAAATGGGGAATAAGTTTGTTTTAAAGCTCCAGTTAGGATCGCGATTAGAGCTTCGTTTTTTTTGGTAGCATGTATTTAGTTTGAAAGGGAGTTGGAGAGGGTTTTTAAGTTTATCGTTAAAACTACGTTTATTTTTGAAACTTTCATTACTCGAGATGAGCAGAGCATTTGGTGATACTTATCTACCAGGTCTAGTTGCCTTATCCCGGGGAGTAGGGAACAACCACGAATATACGGTTGGGATGTTGACTCTGAAGCTGCAGGAACTATTGGAGTCATTAGGAAAAATCATATGGCACTCGCTAATGGTGATAGAACAACTTCGGTGAAAGAAATTCTGGACCCAAGAAACATCAGCGTGTTGAGGAGCCCCTTCAACGAAGAATCGAAGAATGCCGTATGGTTTTCCTTTTTCAGCTTTCCGAGTCTATTTTTCCATTCGGAGGGGGTCCTTTAAGTTCCGAATTGTTAAAGTAGTTTGCGTGGAGCGGCGGCGGGCGGAATTCTTATTTGTAAAGGCAAAACGGTTTCGGCTTCCGTTGTTAGGGTGGCGGGAGGAGTATTAAAAATTGATGGCAAGTAAGACTCCATCTCTACTAATTCATTATGAATTGAGACATTGTATGGGGAACTAACCTGGAACTGAATTTGATCGGGTATTCCATCGATTTTGTGGGAAGCCAACGAATCATTTTTAGGGTCAGATCATCGAGCGTAAAATCTGATGGATGCGGGGTGTGATGTGTTGTTTTGGAGGAGGATTGAAAAAGCAAGTCGAGATCGGTACGAAGAAGATTGAAAGAGTCGTTTATGTGTGTGAGTTCGTTGGATTTAAGGAGGTTGGCAAAATTTGTTTCGATAAAAGTTTGTATTCGTGGTTAGATGTGTTTTTCGACAGATTTTGTTGATTTTCGATCATTCTTCCTGTGGAATTGTAAGCTTCCACATTACTGTCAATGCAGTTTATTGAGTCTCCAATCTTTTCTATTCTGTCAAGAATAGTTCAGCTAATATGACCATTCTTGATTAACATCGCATTAATAGACTCATTGTTGCATAAAATTGCCAGCATAACGTGAGCCAAGGTGATCTCTTTGACTCGTCGCAGTAAAAATTGAAGAGACTGCAATACTCCTTGAGGTAGGTAATGGATCTCCGGGTAAGTCCTATGTTTATTGAGGTTAAACTAGGTCGATGAACAATTTTTGTTTGGATTTTTTTTTTTGTTTTGTTGTTGTTTTGTTTGGTGTCAAAAGTGGCACAGTTGAAATTGAGGAATCGGCAGACAAAACTAGGTCGACGAACAAAGATGGGAAATAAACTGAGTCGGCAGTTTATGGGGCTTTGAAAAGAAAGTGGAAAAAATAACTGAACTTGGTATACGGGAAAAAAGAAAAACACGTCCGCACAGGCTGATAATTGCAAATGCAAAAAAAAACCCAAGTATTACGTGTCAATATGGTAACGCTTTATTTTTACGTCTTTCTGTGCAATAAGCTGCTAAATGTCCACGACGATTACAAATGTAAGAGATCCCTTTGAATGTTTATTGCCGATCATTCCTACCTTGTTGAACATGGTGATGGTTCGGCTGCGGAGAGTGATGTCGTTGGATCTGTTTTTCTTCCGGTTGTGTATGAACATTGCTTGTTCTGGTACTTTGCTATTTAAGTCGTTTTTCTCCCTTCAAAGTCTCGCTCGTGGGTGAATCATCGCGGGGTAGAAGACTAGAAAGCAAGATTATGAAAAGAAGTTCATCTTGTAAATCTAAACTTAGCTCTTTTAATTTTTTAGCTGAATCGAAGAAAGTCCAATTGAACTTGGCTATTTTCTGGCATTTTAAGTTGAAGAAGTTGCTTGAATAAAGTTAATTTTTCTGCTGGCCCTTGCAGCTGGTCAACGTTTTCTAGGACTTTCCATGCTTCTGTTGATAACTTACAGTTTTTAATATAATTGAGCTGCGATGGCTTAACACATAGTAGAATGGCTGCAAGGGCCTTTTCATCTTTGCTCTCCCACGCGGTACGGTCTTGTCCACTTTCGGGTTTTACTTTTATTCCATTTACGTACACCCTTAAATCGCTATGGATTAGTACACTCCTGATTTTGTTCCTCAACGAATCAAAATTCCTCCCGTCCAATCTTTCAATTTGATATAACGGTGAAGCCATTTCTAACATTTTCAGAAATTCTCTGGGCCCATAAGCTCTGTTTGGAAATTTGGTAATAAAAAGGTTAGGAGTCTTATTTTAGCTCCCGGAAATTTCCCCGGGAGAAATTTCGGCAGATTTTTTTTTGGAAAAAATGCAAGAAAATGTTTTTGTTTTCAAATTTGGAAAAAAAATAGCAGAATTTTGTTTGGGGAATATCTCAGAAATTACGGAAATTAGGTCATACAAATGTGGAAAAAGCACCAGATAGTAAAATGGAAATTAGACCAAAAAACAGAAAAAAAAAATTTGGCATTATTTCCAGACATAGTTTTGGAAAAAAATAGCAGAAAAATATAATTTTCTGGCTTAATTTTTAAATTTATTTTGTTTTTCATTTTCACATAAGATATGAATTGGGTATGGAAATTGAAGAAAGAAATAACGTAACAGAAAGGCGGGCGGCGGCGGCGGTGCGACTGGAGAGTGGCCGTCCTACCCACCACCGCGCAAAGTGCGCAACAGAACGTGCACTGCTCGCACTGTTATTTTTTGTTGAAAATCCATATATGTCTCTTCATCTAAGAATATGTAAGAATGACATATTGTATAAATATTTTAAAATTATTTTTCGTTACAGAACAGAAACTATAAGGGTGTTTGCAGGGATTTTCCGGCAGAATGGACATTTATAATTTTCCTCTCCATCAGCCACTGGTTGGGCCTGCAGTTTAATGTTCCACTCAGAGCAAACATGGCATGAGCATGGAACATTTTTCAAAAGTTCGTCCACTTTTTCTTCACCCGAATAAACGTTATTGTCAACATCATTGTAATCTGAAAAAAATTTATGTGCCTTACTCATAATCATTTTTAGCCTTCAGCTTAAGTTTGTTGTAGATCACAACACAATAGACAATTTTGTATCGAAAAAATCGCTACTGTGAGATCGGCAAACTTAACCTGGACACTTAAAGTGATCTATTTGTATCTACCACGCATTGTGTATCCATTGCGAATGTAAATAAGATAACAAACACTTAAACGTTGTCATAAGATTCCATATCTGTGCATACCAGATATGTTATATGTTTCTCATTCTGTTGAGAAACGTTATGAGCGTTATTTTTTTAGCAGCTAAAAGTTGGCTCGCCTCTTTTATTCTATAACTTTTGTTGTCTTTATATATTTTTTCATTATAGATCCTGTTGCACTACCAGTTTCTATCATATTCGAGAATGCGCGGCTTTTGAAAAATTCTTACTCGCGAAGAATTTTAACAAATTTAAAAAAGTTTGTATTTCACAACAGCAGATGTTGTTCTTATATCCTTGACATACACCGAAATATTTTCTGTCCTGTAATTGATCAATTATAAGATTAAAGCGTTATTAGATAGATAGATAGGTAGATACATTTTTTTTTTTTGTTATTTCATTATACATACACATCTTACAGTACTTTTAAATTTTATACAAGACCAATGTAGAAATAGTTTGGTGACACTTTGTATTTTCTATACACGCAGTATTAAAAATAGTGTCAAATGCCACTTCAATGAACTTTATTCGTCGAATATTAAATTTGGAGTAAAAGTTACAAAAAATCAAAAAAAAAAAAAAAATTAAATTAAATTAAAGAAAGTGAAACAATAGAAAAATATTAAGCAATAAGTACTAAATATAATTAAGCATAACTGATGGATTCAAAAAGAAGAATAGTTTACACCAGAATGTCAGAGAAAAGAATTTCTATATGACGCAAATCATAATCAAAAAGCCGATTCCTTACAAACCTTTCAAAACGTCCAAGAAATAATATTGTTATAATGCTTAGAGGCAGCTTATTAAATAATCGACAAGATGAAGGTATATAAAAGTTTCGAAATGCAGTTGTGCGATAAATGGGTACAGTAACAACATACGAAAAGTTTCTGCGTAAATTATAATCAGAAATTAATCTGCAATTTAAATTTCCTAATCTCTTAAATAACATTTTTAAAACTTTGAAACAGTATAAATGATGAACAGGAAGGATTTGAAAATCGCAAAATAACGGAAAGCTAGGATGACGCCGATGCTTATCACAGATTTTTTTCAATACACTTTTTTGGAAGACTAGTAAAGGCTTAATTCTATTCATATTTAACATATGCTCCCCCAACATACAATTCCGTATTGTAATCTCAAGTGAAAGATACCATAGTAAATAGTTTTCATTAAGTACTTGAAACAGAGAGTTCTAAGATAGTAGAATCTTCGAAGAGTGCTCAGAAAATATTTTTTTTAAAGACTCTGTATGGCTTGCAAATGACATTCTAGATTCCCAGATTTCTAATCCATACCTTTGGCATTTTGATGCATGAAAGTCAACGTCTGCATATACCATATACTTATTGGAGTTGTTAAATTAAAAAAAAAATATTATTTTGTTCTTTGAGCTTATGGTCAAATAGTGGTCAGTAAACCAAATTCTTAGTAGACTAAGGTCCCAATTTATATCGGAAATTAGGTCCAAGATACTATGAGAACAATACGTATACCCAACATCATCTGCGAAGGCCGTAAGTCAAGAAAAATAGTGAGTTTATATATGTTTATTAGGAATAAATTGGGTTCTAAAACAGAACATTGAGGAACACCTAATTATATTAAAAGAAAAATTCTCGCTTCTCACATCATCAATTTTTACTTTGAGTCCTGTTTGATAAGTATGATCTAAACCAGTCCAGCATGAATCCACGAAAACCAACTCTTTCCATTTTATTTAAAAGTATAGGGTTTTCTAATAACGACTTGACAACTTTTTTTTTAAATAAAAGTCAAACCATTTGATTTTTACAATTTTTACAATCAAAATATTTATGAATGGAACTCGACTTCGTTCATATGGCCACCGCGGGCACGTTTGCAGCAGTCAATTCGTTGGACTCAATTTTCAACGACTCGGCCACACATTTCGGCCGAAACGGCCGCTATTTCGCGTTAAATTTTGGCTCCGAGCTTTTCCAACGTCGTCGGTATATTGGCATAAGCCACGTAGCCCCACAGAAAATAGTCAAGCGGCGTTAAATCTCACCAACGAGGTAGCCCATATCTTGAGATAACACGCTCACCATACTTACTCTTCAATAAATCGATTGTAGATTGTGCTGTGTGGCTTGTGGCACCATCCTGTTGATGCCGTCCAAGTCCATATCTTCCAATTCGGGTCAAAAATAATCGGTGATCATGGCGCGATAATGCTGACCATTCACAGTAACGTGACGATCGTTATCTTCGACGAAAAAATATGGCCCAATAACGCCGCCGGCGTGCAAACCGCACCAAACAGTTATTTTTGTGGATGAAGTGGTGATCCATGAAGCACATGTGGGTTTTCACCCGACCAATAACGCATATTTTGCTTATTGACGAACCCATTCATCATCTTGGCGCATCTTCTCCAGAACCAAATCGGAGAACGTACGTTACTTCCAATGGTCCATCGGCTTCAATTCTTGAGTCAGATTGATCTTGTATGGGTGTAAACCAAGATTCTTACGCAAAATACGCCATAATGTGGTCTGAGCGATGCCCAATTTTTGAGAACGCCGTGGAATTGATTGATTTGGATCGTTTGCTACGGACGTCTGAACGGCAGCGATATTTTCGACACTTCGATCAACCCGTTGTCTCACTGACACGGCAAAATCACAAAACGGATACGTAGACTCAAATTTTTTCACTAAATTTGTTATTGCTTGTCTACTAGGGCGAGAATTACGACCGAACATTGGAGTTGCAGTCACCGACTCCGAATATCTGTAGAAAATTTTTATAATTTTCATACGCTGCTCGTTAGTGTACTTCATATGATAAAAATGTTGAGTTTACTGAATAAATTGAGAGTGACAGTTTGATGATTAGTGAAAGAGTGCCTTCACAAATTAAGTTCAAAGTTGTGAAGTCCCTATTGGACGACCCTATATTATATAGTTGACCGTGTCAAAGGCTTTTGCAATGCCAACAAATAAACCAGCAGTGAAGTTTGAACTATCAAGGTTAGTGAAAATATTTGAGCAAAAACTTAGAAGAGCGTCTTCGATAGATTCACCTTGCTGAAAACGAAATTGTACTGGATTAAAAAACTTTGCCTTTTTAAAATAAGATAAAATTCTCTTTTTAATAATATTCGAAATGCCATCACAACCACCTGAATTTGTGATTTTAAGAGATCCTGATGATGGACACTGAGCAGCGATTGGCCAAGCTGCCAACACCGAAAACAAGTCATCGTGTTAGGCTTGCGGCGTGAGGGGAAAGCAATCACCTGCACTTCTCCTGGACTCGCTATATGATAAGTCTAGCTTTAAGAGTGTGGCATTTCGTCTCGATGGTGGGGGAATAAAGCTTTCCACTAGGTATTGTTTAGCTTCAAGGCGGTGGCCTACTTCTACTAAGTGGTTCAAGGAAAAAATTTCCACCAAAGCCATCTGTGTCTGGTAAAACGGTGATATGTTCCTTCGAATCTATTTCAATTTAACAAACTCGGTGCAAGGTTCGCTTAGGCTAGAGAAAAGTTCTAGCATCACACTAACAAAAAGACCGATGAAATCTGACTGTCCCTGTGTTCTACACCTAATCTCTTCCCAAAGTCTATCGTCGTACCCTGGCGGTAGGAATTCAGCCTTTAGCCTTATTAGCATTTGTTCCCAACTATTGAAATACGGCTTGGTCGCTCTATACCATATCGCTGCTCAAATAAGTCATAAGCGGAGGCGATAAGCTCTTCCTTGGTGTACCCTCTGGCTTCCCTTAGTCCCTCTACTTTCTCCAGACAACAGCTAATAGACTGAGTATGGTCTCCACTAAAACTGACTCCCCATTTGATGACGGGTACACTTTTTGTTGGGAAAAACATACGTGACGATATTGCGATTGGCTGTGGATAAGTTTGAGATTGTCTACTACTTCCTGCCTGCTGAGATGGTAAGACTAAGTTTTCGGGACATACATTTCTAGTCTGTTTATTGGACTCAAGCTCTATTACGTTTGGGTGAGCTTGCTCCCATTTGTTTTGACCCTTCTACACTACCCTTTATATCTACATTTTACAGTAGTTCTTACACCTGATGCCTAGCCTCAACAAGGAGACTTATCCTCTGTACCGCTAGCTACTACTTTTTTAAATTCCATTATCTTTATCCTCTTCAAAAGTGTAGGGGTAATCTGGCAATATAAAAATTGAGTCCCTCTTCAAAGCAGTTCGGAACATCTTCCTCATTTCATCTACATTACCACCTCGAAGTAATCTTACATCTAACACATGGGCTGAAAAGTCAGTGCCGTTTCATAGTAAAACACAACATTTTTTGCAAAATTCAACTTTACTTATCAATATAGTTGCCTTCGAGGGCGATACACTGATTGAAACGATTTTTCAATCTTTCGATACCAGTTTTGTAGTACGATTTCGGCTTAACCTCAAAATAGGCCTCTGTTTCAGCGATTACTTCTTCATCGGTCTTAAATCTCTTTCCGGCGAGGATTCTTTTGAGGTCTGCGAACAGGATATAGTCGCTGGGGGATAAATCGGGAAGCAATTCGTAGCCGAATTCATTCAATTTTGCCATCGTTTTCATCGACTTGTTACACAGTGCATTGTCTTGATGAAACAGAATTTTCTTTTTCTTGAAATGCGGCCGTTTTTCTGCGATTTCGTCTTTCAAACGCTCCAACAACGCAATGTAATAGTCGCTGTTGATAGTCTGCCCCTTTTTCAGATAGTATATGAAAATTATTTCATGTGTATCCCAAAATACGGATGACATAACCTTGCCAGCCGTCTGTTGAGTTTTTGGTCGTTTTGGACGAGGTTCGTCACCTGCTCGCCATTCAGCTGACTGCCGACTTGACTCTGGTGTGAAGTGATAAGGCCAAGTTTCATCCATTGTCACATACCGACGCAAAAATTCGGCTTTATTGCGGTTGAACAGCTTTAAACACTCCTCTGAATCATCAACACGTTGTTGTTTTTGGTCGACTGTGAGCAAACGCGGCACCCACTTTAAACAGAGCTTTCGCATGTCCAAATTTTCGTGTAGGATATATTCAACACGCTCTTTTGATATCTTCAGAACCTCAGCTATCTCGATCAACTTCACTTTACGGTCATTCGTAATCATTTTGTGGACTTTTTTGATGTTTTCATCTGAAACAGACTCTTTTGGACGTCTACTGACCACTCTTAAAATTTTCAATCCACTTGTGAATGGTTCGTTCGGCTGGTGCAGAGTCCGGGTAACACTTATCAAGCCATTTCTTTGCATCGGCTGCATTTTTTCCCATCAAAAAGCAATGATAAATCAACACACGAAATTGCTTTGAATTTTTTCACAATAACAAAAGTTGCTTCACTCACAACGCTATATCCCGAGAAATAATTGTCCGACAGCTGTCAAATTTATACTCGTATATTTTAAATTTTGGTACTAACTGAAAATAGTATGGGTTTAATTCAAGTGGTGCCCTCTCTTAGAAACGGCACGAAACGACTTTTCAACCCTTAACTCTTTTGAGTTTAATCTATTACCCTCCATGCTACAGTTTACAATATTTACGTACGTGGTTAGAGATTCTTTGAATTTAAAAATTAAAAAAATAAAATAAAAAAAAACCCGAAACCAAAATAAAAGAACAAAAAAAGCAACAACAAAAAAATGTGACTATTGATAACTTAACGCGGCGGATCGATTACTACGGCGAATCTACAATTTTTTTCTATTGAATGGCCCCACGTTGGGCGCCAGAAACGTTACCGCCGTTTCTCCACACCAGGCGACGTAATACGGAAGAGGTGCCCGACTACCACGAAGAGTGATCGTGGGTTAAGGTGTCAAAATGGGCGCCACGCGATTGCACTTCCGTCTTACTAACCACACCCAGAATCGCGATTAAATGGGAGATTCGCGCTCCGAGAGGAAGGGAGGAAGAAAAATAGTAACAAAACAATTTCTAGAAACGTTACAATATTAAATGACTTCTTATATATAAATATACAATATCTCTTAAAACTAGCTTAAAGATAGACTTAACAATTCAATTCAATTAATAAAAAAAATTACATGATATATTAGCGTGATAATAGTAAGCGGACTACTCAGATACGAAACTTGAGATCGAACTCATCTCCTCTGCTTTCCACGTCGCGTGGAAAAGATATAGATAACGATGTTTAGCCACTTGTTCAATCCTGGCTTCACCTTTCCCAAAAAGGTAGCACTAGCACTGCTTTATTCAACTCCACTAAAAAATCTCCAAATCTCCAACCACCGTAAATGTATCTATTGTACCACAATCGGTAAACTATCTAATAGTTTCAATTCAATGCGTTTCAATTTTTTTTTGTTAATTCATTGTCTTTTTTCAAACTTAATTTCACGATTTTTTTTTTTCCCCCAAGAACTTCTAGATTTCTTTCCGAAAGCTATTGAATCTCGTTTTTCTCCTAGTTTATTTATCGTTTTATTGTTTTTATTTTCTGTATTTCTTTTCTTTTACATTACCGACTATTCAACTATTTTTCACCGGATTACCGAACTCCTTGGTTGACTCCTACCAACTGACCCTCACTATCAATCGCAGCTTTCCCATTTTCCCACGCCCTATCAGTCGCCTCTTTTCTCCAAACTCGTACCACCTACCATGATCCGTTTTTTTTTTTCTGTTCAACTGGTTCATCTGATCAATGATCAGATCATGTGATTACCATGATAACCATGTGGAAACTAGAACAATTGAAACGAGAAAAAAAAACATGTTCCTACACGGAGATTTGAACATGGGCACCGAAAACTGTTTGCCGGGTTGGCATTTTATTGGATTTTTAATCTTCCAACTTAGAACTAACAGAGAAAACGCTTAGATCTATCTTAACACTAACAATTATTTGACTTAACACTAGCTTACTAATCTACACATATTTTCTAAGGTACTTAGTATTACTTAAAAATATGCCTTTCGGCTTAAATCTATCTCAAAATTATCTTAAGCATAAACTATAGAATAACTAACATTTGTTCACGAGAAAACTCGATTCAGCTATTAATATTTTGTATTTTTTTTTGTCTTAAAATAAAAACTTACTAATTTATACTACTTATAGGTAACCTATCTATGTATAATCAGGGCGGTAAGCGCTCTTTGTAAATAGCTTCGAGCGATCACCATCCTGTGTGGCTCAGCAGTCACCACTATATCAATCCTGTCTCGAAGATATATATAAACGAGGTTGTACATCTTCGTTACGTCATTTATACCCCCGAAGCGTACTCGCATAATGACAAAACCACCCTAGCTATTTGGCATTCAAATCATTGTAATCAGGATGTTAAGTTCTCGTTGCCTATTGACCCGATTAATCACCATCCTGATTGCATCTTCCGGCATCTGGCTTTCTTCAACATTTCAAGATCACACCATCAAGATCTGAGCAAGGTTGTACTCCGTCGCTCACACCTCGAAGGTATACTCATATGACAAAGATCCCAGGTACTTCACGAAGACCCCCTTGCTAAACTTAATCTAAAATAAAACTGGGGACCGCCCCAAGTCATGCACTACTCGGGGAATGTTAACTACACTTCCCCTTGGTTTAGCCACCAAAACTCGGTGCATTGTTTTTCGAAATCCCTCTTGTCTCGGTCCGACACTGCGGTACTGAAACGGAGGAGCTCGTGAGCATCGGCGACGTACCCGCCCTGTGTGAGCCGCTTGTCCCTCGCACCCCGGTGGAGATGGTAAATAATCGGGATACCGTTCCTGCTTTGTACCCATCCTTTACCGTCTGCAAGGAGAAATGCCTCTGGTGATATAGATCCAGATAAGAACGTACCTTCATGGTACATAATATTAGGGTAGTAAGCCCAAAAGATCAGGCTGTTTTCGCTGGTCATTGCTCTTGCAATGTGCCTTCGCGTCACCTTAATTAGGAAATTGTCAATCCTGTTTAAATTTGCCCCATCGTATAAGACCTTGTTGGGATAATATTTCTTGTACTGGGACTCTGGTGTTCGGTGAAGTCCAAGACAGGTCCTCAGGCACTGCCTCTCAAACACACGAATCTTTTCCATTTGTGATGGCGCTACATTGCATGCAAAATCTGATCAACTTATTAAGAAGGCCCTCTAACCATATAGTGTCGTGCATTGTTTCTTGCTATTGTTCCATTGAATGTCGGAAACTAGATTTGACGCGGCATAAATGGTGTCATGACCCACCTTGAAACAGAACTCTAACAAAGCTCTATTAATCACTTTATCGAAGACTTTATTTATATTCGACAGCAAACTAATTGACCAGAGGTTAGCAGGGTTGGTTTTGTCCTTACCCCGTTTGGGGATAGGATATACCACCACCATTTTCCGGATAATAAACATTATTCAGCGCATTGTTGAACAGGGTGGTGAATATATCTACCGCTTCTAGGATCAGGTGTCAGCGCGACGTTTGGGATACCATCTACTTCCGCCGACTTCTTGTTCTTTAGTGAATCGAGGATGCCCAAAAGGTAATTCCTCTGCACGAACAGCTAATTGCTAACCTCACCGACGCAAGTGACAGCGTTGGGTCGGTGTTGATCATTGAATACGGTGAAACCGTTATTCGATGGGTAAGACAGGACATCCGTCTCGGATAGATCAAGGCTATACTCGGTAATGCTTCGACCCCACCAATAATTTAGTGGGTTATCCCTAGTATTTGGATCTGAGTTTCCCCATGTAAAGAAAGTAAAAAATTTTCTTCCGAATCCAGTTGCAAACTGTCTCGAGTTCGTCAGCAAACACAGTTTGTTGAGGTGCAGCAGGTACATACAGCCGTCGCCCACTTTGGAGTCGAATGCATAAAATGCAAGCTTCTAGCACCTGGAAACTACGCACGTCCTTACTGTGTACAACTCTATGACCTAGTCCTTCACGTATGAGCATTGCGACCCCACCTCCTTGCGTGGACTGAGGCCGGTCTCTCCTATAGATAATGTTATTTTTGTCGCCCCATTTGCGTTTCTGGTTCAGTTTACGCACAGAAGCACATCAGGGCTTTCGGGTTTTAACAGGTTCGACAGCAAGGATCTTTAGATTGACCTCATTCAACGTATCCATTTAGATTTATGGCGCGCTTGACTCGACAAACAGCGTCGAATAGATGATATCAATTCGAGCCGTTTGTTCGTTTAACTGTTTTTGGAAACCATCAATCTTACTGTGCAGGGACAGTAGAATCGATTTGATGTCCAGATCAGCTCCAGGTGCTTTAGCAGCTACCTTAACTGTTTTCTATGACGTTGCTGCCTCTGATCCAGCTGTCACTTGGGCTTGCTTTCTCTGCTTTCGTTGTTGTTGTGACTGTCTTCCTTTCTGTTGAGTTTGTTTTAGCTGTTGTTGTTTTTGCTGTTCAAGCAATACTTTCTGCTATTGCCGGAGCATTCTTCGTTTTTCTCTCTTTGCTGCGAGGAATTCTATTTGTTTGCGCATCTCGTCAATCAGCTTAGTTTTCTCGTCTTCCTCTTCCTCCTGATCAAGTTCTTCACTTTCTATATATCTGCTTTCTCCTCCTCTAGAGACATAGGAGAAAGTCATTTCCGCGGCTTCGGCTGTTGAGGCTATCGCATGGAATGCCGTTGCTTCCGATTTAGCTGGTCGCTTTGCTATTGAGTTTATTGTTGGCCTCAGTGATCTCCTCCTTTTGCCGTCGTTCGACCCAACGACTGTTTTTGATGACAATGTTACTGTAGCTATTATGCGTTGTTCTTCTAAATCCATCGGTTTTCCCTTTTGCGGGCTTTTCTCTCCACAGGTACTCATTGCCGGTGAACTCTTCACGGCTTATCGTTTAAAATGTTGATTTTTGTCTTTATTTTGTATTATAAAAATAAAAAAGCAGACTGGGACTTGAACCCGGTACCTCTCGATTATCGACCAAACGCACTGCCTGTTCGCTAACTTGGCGCCCAAACGTTGGCTATCTAAAGTGCATTTAACACTACTTCACACTTCGAAAGGAAATTCCACACGTTATCAAGTCAACTGGTCACTACGAGAGTTCATACACGATTGCCGGGTTGGCTACCCGCTGACCCAAGTTACTGCTGCCGTTGATAGTGCCAAGATACAACCAGGTAGGAGTAGTGCTAAGGATGGCTGAAAGATTTTTTTTGATTACTAGCGAACGAAAATCTGCTCACTATAACCCATAATAAATTTTCTGGTGTTTTTTTCATAAAAAAAATCTGGCATAACAATTATTTCCTCAGGCGTAATTTTCGGGAGCAACTTACTTCGATCAGGTTTATTTTAAGACTTAAGACTTAACTAACAAAAGTGAAAACTGTATGTTTCTACTGTGTAAGTGTGTGTGAATTTATGAGGATTAATTATGTAAATACAATGTGAAAGTTAGTGTAATTTTAAGTAGGATTGAATTGCCAATGCCGTATTTTCAATAGAAGTGCTTCCTTAAAAATTCATCAATTCGTTATGACATAATAAGAAGGCCATAAAAGAGACTTGGTAGGACTTCTGTCTGAAGATGTTCAAGTGAGTCATAAAGAACTGAATCCATTTAGTTCATATTCAAACCCATGGGTTTCTTGTTGATGAAGTGGAACTGTGTTGCTGAAAATAGAATATGACTTGCTTTCTCCCCGAAAGACATTAGCCACGATTTCGAATACAAATTTATGAGCAATTTGTACAAACTTATAAACATATTACCTAAATCAGAAGACCTACGTATCCAAGGTGCCCAGAATAAAAGAATGACGGTTGAAATTTAAAAAGAAGAATAGACAGCTTTCGTGTGAATCCATTGCCTTGAGCTTAAAAGATGATGATTCCCTGAATGCCATTTAGTGACCATGTGAATAGGTTAATTATTGGAACTGCACCACTTGTGGGCTTCTATGGTTCTTAGTAAATATCAAAAGAACTAGCTTTAAAGCAAAAGTGTTGTGCTCAGTTAGGAAAACTATAAGTACGAAAAAGTAGTAACTGTTGTGGACGGATTCGCTTGCTGATCCTCGTTGTGCACACAATGATCGAACGTCTCGGAGTGCACGTTCTTCCCTTTATACACTTTGTACAATAAATCAAAAAAGCCGAACAAATATTGAGTCTATAACTTCGTCTATAAATTCATGCGGTTTGTTAAGAGATGGCGTAACTTGTATTATACCATTGCTATTATTCCATTGGAACATGCGTTCGAAAGCTACTGTCATTGTACGTCATTTCAGTATATGTCATTCATTTGAAGCGTAAACAACAATTTTTTTTTTTTTCACTCAAATATGTCGAACTTTGTGCCTTAAAAAGTGTTTTTGAGGGGAGTTCTTCTTCATTACTTTAATATGAAGAAAACTGCTGCCGAAAGTCATCGTATTTTGGTGGAAGTTTATGGTGAACATGCGATGAACGTCCTGGGCAGCCAAAAAAGTTTGAAGATGAAGAACTGGGAGCATTACTCTATGAAGATTGTTGCCAAACACAAGAAGAGCTCGCAGAATCTTTGGGTGTCACTCAAGCAGCCATTTAAATACGTTTCAAAGCAGCTGGATTGGATATTGGGTTCCACATGAACTCAAGCCGACAGACGTCGAAAGGCGGTTTTGCATGTCCGAAATGCTGCTGGAACGCCGCAAAAGGAAGTCATTTTTGCATCGGATTGTTACTGGTGGTGAAAAATGGATCCATTACGACAACCCCAAGCGCAAAAAATCATATGTGAAACCCGGCCAACCAGCCAAATCAACGGCAAAGCTGAATATCCATGGAGCGAGGGTAATGCTCTGTATTTAGTGGGTGTGCTGTATTATGAGCAGCTAAAACCGGGTGAAACCATCAATGCGCAACGCTACCGAACACAATTAATCCGTTTGAAGAGAGCAGTAGCCGAAAAACGCCCGGAATATGCGACCAGACACGAGGCAATAATTTTCCATCGTGACAACGTTCGGCCCCACGTTGCTATTCCGGTTAAGAACTATTTGGAAAACAGTGGATGGGAAGTCTTACCCCACCCGCCTTATAGCCCAGACCATGTCCCTTCTGACTACCATTTGTTCGGGTCGATGCAGAACGCCCTCACTGAAATACGGTTCACATCAGAGCAGAATATCAAAAATTGGCTTGATTCATTCTTGGCTGCCATGCAGGCGCAGTTCTTTTGGGATGGGATCCACAAATTGCCAGAAAGATGGGAAAAAGTCATAGCTTCAGATGGGCAATACTTTGAATAATACTGTTGTACATGTTTTTCTTATATAAACGTTCAAATTTTGAAAAAAAGTATAAGTTACATAAAATTAAATATTATACAAAAAAAAATAAAAGGCTGCACAGATACATAGAAGATCTTGTCGCCACGATGGTTGTAGAAGGAAGAGAGCGAACTTGAATTTGGATGGGGCTTTTTAAAATATGACAAAATAGGATTGTAATAGATTACCAGATTACAAGAATTTGTATGATCTGTTAATCTGACTCAATCATGGATGGCATGTACATTATCGGCCCACTTGGCGTAATACGCCAATAGAAATTTACAAGAATTATTTCTTAATGATATCTTAGTAGATTTACAGTAATCATTACGCATAGATACCTTTAGTAGAAATTTACAAGAGACTTAGAAGATTGTATCCTTAGTTCAGTACTTCATTATTCATTCGGTGTGAGTTTAAAGATACTCCATATAAAGTTGATTACCAAATACAAAATATTTGCCACAAGATATGTGAACATTTTTTTTTAAGTAAGTACTCTCAGTTAGAAGAATCACGTCTTATAACTTCCTGTGCATTTTTTAAACTATAAAGCTTTGCAATGGGGCGAGTGATGTCGCCGTTCGCGGTTCTGATAGTCGCAAGTCTTACTTTTTCATCCGCGCCCGGATTAATACTAACAACACGACCTGATCGCCATTCATTGGACGATATGTTTTCCTGCTTAACCACGATTAAGTCGCCTATTTTAATATTCTCCTTCGAGAATTGCCATTTGTGACGTTTATGGAGTTCCTTAAAATACTCCTTCTTGCATCGCCGACAAAGCTGCTGTTGCAGGTACTTTACTTTTTCCTACTGATTTATAAGGGACAGTGAGTTTTCGTTGCTTTCCAACTCCGGAAACGTTAGCAAAGGGCTGCCACAAAGGAAATGACTTTGTGTTAAGGCAAGCAGATCAGACGGATCGTTTGACATGGGTAAAATGGGACCCGAATTGAGGCAAACCTCGCAAGCACCTGGCAAGAACGGTCGCGAATTTGAATTTATTAGTTTCACCTAATTTTCGAAAGTGTGTCTTAAAACTTTTCACCACGGCTTCGCATAAGTCACCCATATGGAGTGCCCCGGGTGGGATGAAACGCCACTTTAAGCCTTTTACGCTATTTTTTAAATGAGTTTCATTCGATATAGAGTCTAAGAATTTGTCAAACTCCTTTCGCAAGATTACGCTAGCTCCGGTGAAATTAGTGCCATGATAAGAGAATACCTCTTTGGGTAGTCCTCTTCTTGCAACAAACCTTGCGAAAGCTGACAGAAAAACTTGAGATGGATGGCTTTAGTTGTAAAGCAAATGTATAGGCATACGTAACCTTTGGTCACACGACAACCTCGAGCTCTAAAGCTCTTGATAACGAATTGACCCGCGAAATCAATTCCCGTGTATGTAAAGGGAGGTGAAAAAGTTCATCTTTCGATTGGAAGTGCAGCCATTATTTGAGAGCGTAACTGCTTTCGACGTATAATGCAAGTTTTACACGTTCGGATGCATGATCTTATTAGGTTCTTTAGTTTTGGGATCCAGAAGGTCTGCCTGATCACCTGAAGCATGAGTGCGTTTCCACCATAAATTGAGAGTGCATGTATAGACTGTATGAGCAAACGAACAAACTGACATGATTAGGGGGTAAATATTGGGTGCCGTTCGTTGAACGTTAGATCTGAATTGGAAAGTCTTCCATTGACGCGCTATAGTTGATCCGAGTCAAGTGAAGGTTTAAGAGATAAAATAGAACTTTTCGTGGGAACATTTTTTTTCGTTGTTAAGGCTTCATATTCTACTGAAAAATGCGATTTCTGGGCAAGTACCATCAGACGTTTTTTCACGAAGTTAATTTCCGGCTGAGAAATATGAGGTTAAGCGTGAATGAAGATGACATCATGACTCTTCGCTGCTGGGTGGAAAAAACGAAAGACATACGTTAAAACCCGCAAGTCTCTTGGTAGCGAAGATAACTTTTCCAGAATATCTTCAGAAGTAGTTTTTGCAGAAGTAGAAGTTTGCAGTACCATAAATGAAGCAACACCTTTGGCTTCCAATTCATCGCAAATCGGTATATTTGGAAGATTTTGTTGCCATTGCGTTTGCAGTTCTCGTAACCAAGATGGTCCATTCCACCACAGATCGTCCTCCTTTAAGTCACTGGGGCTAAATCCTCTAGTGGCAATATCAGCAGAGTTATCGGCGGACTTGACATGTTCCCAGGAGGCGCTTACTACGTTATCGACAAAAGTTTTCCACGTACTGGAGTGTTTGTTTAACCAAGAAAGTACAATGGAAAAATCTGTCCATAAAACGGTTTGAGACGAGCTAACTGGGAAATTCGGTAGACACGTTTAAATCAGTTTTGAAAGTAATAATGCGCTACAAAGTTCCAATCGAGGCAGTGATACAGGCTTATTGGCGCTACTTTCGATTTTGCACAGATCAGTTTACAGCTCACAGTTCCATCTGACCTTATAATACGAGCGGAAAAGACTGCGGCATAGACATTTTCCGACAAGTCACAAAACCCGTGAGATTGCAATTGTGACGATGACGAATACTCAACCCAATGAGGTATGGGGATCTTTTCAATGTCCCCAAATATTTCAAAGAACGATTTAAATTTGGAATAACTGGTCAGATGGATGCTTTCACCCCACTTGTTCTTCTCTACTCAAATAGTTTGCATCAATATTTTGGCAATAATTATGCCGGGTGCGAGCCACCCTGCTGGGTCAAAGAGCTGAGCGATTTGAAAAAAAAACATCTCTTTTGCTCGGAGCTGCCGAAAGCCGAATCACAGGGGTATCAAAATAAAAAAAAGTCTTCTTTGACATTCCACCGAATTCATAGTGTTTTTTTCATGCTGTCCTTATCCATTTTAAGAAAATGTTCACTTAGCACGTGGCTTGGTGGTATGTGATCCAACAGGGCAGACGTATTTGATGTCCACTTGCGTAAGGGAAATCCTGCCTACTCGAGCAGCTCGATCAGTTCGGCTTGGGCTCTTTTAGCAGTGGCGATTCGTTGGGATAGTATTCGAGATTCAGTAAGCACTTGACCTGTTTGTTAACTAATATGCGTTTATTTTTATAAGTGGAACGTAAAGACCCCCATGCTAACTCAAAACTTGGGTTGGTTAACGGGAACTTACTGACTATACTAAATGTTTCTCCCTTTGTTTTAAATCTTACGTAGATGAAAGAGTTTATCCACAGCTCTTAATCTTGGATGTTTGATGTAAATTGCTTCAAACATATTTTTGAATGATGTCCATGAGAGATAATCTTCATGGAAGATTTCTGTGACACAAGGTGGCAATTTAATATAATGAGATGCAGGCTCAGGTGTAGGCAAAGGACTACTGAAATTGCTAATTTCTGATTTTCGGTTAGGCAATGGAGTTGGATTTAGAATTGGTTCCACATCTCTTTTAAGATTGGTTTCGCAGTCTAATAGCGTTCCGAAGCAAGAAATATACGTTTCATTTGACAACCTATACTTAGATTCGATGGTCTCAGAATCACAGTCGTCATCTGATCCCAAACGGACGCAATCAGCATTTTTGGCCCTTACTTCCCTCCATAAATTTTTGAGCCCTATCTTTCGCGTTGTCAGCATGTTAATTTTATGCTTACTCTTTAATTTCTTTAAAGGCAGCAAAATATTTGACAGATCGCAGCATGACTCCTATCAAATTGCTTTGTCACTTTTGTTCAGTATCGTTTGACAAGTCATCATGGGAAGACTCATGATACATCAGCGCCTCCAAATTGTTCAGCTGTATTACGAAAGTCAGCGTTCTGTGAGAAATGTTCTTCGTGCGATTCGAGGAACTACGGTGCGCATAATCGGCCTACTGAAACCACTATTGCCAATGCCATTCGCAAATTTGAGTCCCAGTTTACATTAGTGGATGATACTCGACCGGTTAGACCACATCCAGCACGTAGTGAAGAGACTATAGCAACTGAAACTGAGAGTGTACGCGAAGATCGTGACGAATCGATTCGTCCTCGGCTTCTTCGACAACTTGGCGTATTTTACGTGAGGATCTCAGCCTAAAAGCGTACAAAATTTAACTTTTGCAAGAATTAAAGCTAGGCGACTTGAATTTGCGTCACATTTTCAGTGAAAGGGCTCTGGAAAAACTCAATGAAAATCCGGTGTTTTATCGTAAAATTTTGTTCAGTGATGAATCCCATTTCTGGCTCAATGGATACATTAATAAACAAAATTGCCGTATTTGGGCTGATGAGCAACCCGAAGAGTACCAAGAGCTACCATTACATCCATTAAAGACAACGGTAATGGTGTGGTTTATTGGCTGAGGGAATCATTGGTCCATATTTCTTCAAAAATAAGGCAAATCAGAATGATTTATTAATACACACCTGTTCTAGTTTAATGCGTTCCGATGAGTTGATACAGGCCTTTATAGTTGGTGCTCTGAAGGAGACCACAGTGGTGGTTGATGCTGTTGGTGCTTTGAAGAAGACGGTGCATTGGTGTTTGCACACTGATGGCGATGACATAGGAAGCGCTGAGTGTGAACTGCTGGCTGTTGCCGCTGTTGCTGGCGCTCCGGAGGAGATGGGTAGTATGGTAGTATATGAACAAATTCTTTGCTGATCCTCGTTGTGCACACAATGATCGAACGTCTCGTGGTGCACAATAAATCAAAAAACCCGAACAAATATATTTCTTGGTAACTTTATTAAATTATATAAGATTTATATTTAAGATTAAATTATATACAAAAAAAAATTGCTGCTCAGATGGAAGAGCTTGTAGCCACGGTGGTTGTAAAAGGAGGAGAGCGAACTTAAAGTTGGATGGGGCTTTTTCTAATATGACCAAATAGGATTGTAGTAGATCACCAGATTGCAGAAATTTGTATGATCTGATAATCTGACTCAATCATAGATGGCATGTACAGTAACTATTTGCTGAGGATGTCACCGGAATATTTATCACTTGAAACGTCCTTACGTTCATGAAAATAAAATTTGATTCCCAATGAAGCGCAATAAATCTTTTACGTTGTTACACAACTTAACCGTCCGGAGTATTAGGTATCAGGAGTGTTCCATTCTTGGCAGACGTATTCTTATTTCTTGATACAATATATCTTTGTCTTTACATGATATGTGTTTTTCGATTTCGTTTCTAAACAATTTTTTGGAAGATTTTCATTGACTTTATTGATAATTTGGTTTGAAGGTAAAAACAAAGAAAAAGAAATGCTGATTGAAAGTATGAGTGATCCAGAAATGTCAATTTATTGTGGTTTAATAGAATTTGAATTTGCACCACATTAAACTTTATATGTAATGGTTTTGGTTTTTATCAGCACAAGCTACACCTAATTTAAAAAGTATACCCCTAATACCGTTTGCTTTGCTTGTAAGCTGATTAAACACAAGAATTTATTCTTGTTTTTCTTCTTCTTTATTACCATTCAACTTTGTTAGACGATGAAAGCTTATTTCTGGTTGAATGAACACTTCAGATATGGTTCATATTAAACCATATCCATAAAAATTAACTGTTTCGTAAGGATCATATGCTAATGGCATTATCTCTCCATTTTTTTTTACGGAATTGGGAAGGAGTTCCCGCTTATGATTAGCGTGGGTTATCAATACATGCTTATATATTTTTATATCCAAAAATCTGTCAATTGAACAATGTCAATTTGTGGTTCCAACAGGATAGTCCTACGTACCATGTATACCGCCACCAACACCATTGATTTGTTGATATCTATGACAACTAAGTTGAAAAATTTCTTAAGAGTCCTCCAAGACCAGCGGATTTAAAGCTTCATGATTCTTTTTGTCGGAAGATATCAAGACCGTAGTTGGCGCGAGTAGCTTGGGTATCCAATAGGCTGCATTCTATTTCCAATGGAATTTCTAAAATACCACCAATTGCAACAGATTCATGTTCTCGGATTTCATAGTGTACATCTGCGTCATATATGGCATTTCTGTGGAGAATTGTCATGAACATGCGGCTGAAATTCTTCACAACTCAGTAAGTCTTAAGGTTGTCGCAAGCTGCAATCTTATATATTCGATTATTGCAAAAGTTCGTACCCGATTTGAAAATGAAATACAAGCGATTACAATTAAAAAAAATAAAAAACAATTTTATTAAACTGATTATGTAGTCCCCGTTGTTTTCTAAAACTATATCTTAATGTTTTACAAACTTACGGATTTCGTTTTCATAGAAACTGGGTGGTTTTAATACAAAAAACATCGTAAGGTAGTTTTTGACAGCATTTGTGTAACCAATTTTCTTTCTATTTAAACTATTCTGAAGTGACCGAAACAGATGAAAATCTGATGGAGTTAGGTCTGTGGAATACTGTTGGTGTTGAAGGGTTTCCCTTTTCAACTCCTTCAGTTTTTGTACTGTTTGTCAGGCGACATGTTGTTATCACGATGATGCCTCTTGCGATTAGCCAAAACTGGAAGAACGTTTTTGTACAGAATTAAATTCTCATCACCTGTTACGACTTGATCCAAAAAAGGTTTGATTTCATGGCGTCTAAACAGATATATATATATATATATATATATATATATATATATATGTATATATAAGCGGTCCAGCAATGCGGCACCCACGTGTCAAGTTTTTTCTTTAATACTGAAATGCTGACAAATGGTCAATATTAAGAATCTTAGCAATTTTCCCCGTTGAAATCTTTGGGTTATTTTTCACCAAGGCCCACATCAATCTTGAATGGCCGTTCAGAACGGGATTGATCGTCTAAGGTCTAAAATAATTGACACAACTTTGAAAATTTAGTGTTTATTTCATTCAATTAAAGTTTTAATAAATGAGTACTTCAATACAAGTTCTTTCTTAAACGTTAAAGAAATTACACAAGAATAGCAAAAGGAGAGACTAAAATACTCGTTTTTAGCCGTCGTTTACGGCAACCAAATTCGCACTGATTGAAATTGCCGTTATTTCAATTCATTCCATTTCATGGCCGCCTTCGTTCAGTTTCCATACTGTTTTTGCAAAGTTCGGTGTTGCCAGGTTTGGCAACACTCCCTCCTGGTAAGCTGGATTCTTTGTCTGGATTATTGGTAATATCACCAAACCGATGTACATCCATAACCACTAACTTTGCAGTCGAGTATAAACCTCGGACGCTGTTTGGACTACCGCTGACCTAACTTGTCCATCTGTGCTTCGGTGTGCTTGGATAACGACTCTTTTTGGTCAGGTACTTCTCGAGTTGTTGGGTTCCACTATGCTGACAACGTTTACTTTTGATATTGGTTTGACCGACCGAAACCACTTCGTTCTTTTTGTAAATCAAGGTAAATATTCTTTCAGCCAACGTCTCCAGAAATGGTGGGCATATTGTTCCCACATCAACCAATTTCTTCGAATAGCCATCCCATCATCGAAAATTTGTCCAGAAAGTTTCACACCATTTGAAGATCCCATCAAAAAATTATTAGGTGTCAGAGCTTCGTCACTGTTGGCTTCCATGGGTACATATGTAAGTGTCCTTGAATTTGTTATATGTTCCACTTCTGAAATCATTGTTAATAAAGTCTCGTCCTTTGGATTACAACTAAGTTGTATGCTTGCTAGCGTTTGTTTAATAGATCGCACTAGTCTCACCCAACTCCCCCCATATGCGGTGCCGTTAGAGGAATAAAATTCCATCTTATTTAACTGTCTACAAGTCGCTCCGGTATCTTATCTATGTTCAACTGCTCTAAAGTATCCTTAAGTTCTTGGCTCGCCCCTCTAAAATTAGTGTCATTATCGCACCATATTTCTATCGAATTGTAATGATACATGAGTCACTAGTTAGACTATGTACTATTTCGATCTTATCGACTTTACCGTCAAACAAGTGAAGAGAAATCCCCATCTCTTTTCTGTATGCCTGCCAACTGTTACCAACATAGAGCCAAAATAATCCATCCTTACATATGAGAATGAAATAGTAAATGATTTTAGACGTGCTGGAGGAAGGTTACCCATTAAAGGTGGTACTGGAGCTCCCAACTAAAGTTGGTATACGATACATTTGAGGAAGTTCATTTATTGCTGTTTCATTATACATATATGTAGATGCTTATATTTTAGGTGGACATCTTGAATTATCAGTATGGTGATGTAATGTGTCTTTGGTAAAATGACTGATCGCTTGCACTTAACAGATGCATTAAGAGATGCATCAATACGCCCTTTTATTCGCATTACACCATTCGTATCTATGTATGGACTTAGTTTATATAGGGTTTTCTAATAGGGACTTGACATTTTTGAATTTAATTTGTGAACGCACTCTTTCACTAATCATCAAACTGTCACTGTCAATTTATTCAGTAAACTCAACGTTTTCATCACGGTAAAGTAAACTAACGAGCAACGTCTACAAATTATAAAAATTTTCTACAGATATTCGGAGTCGGTGACTGCAACTTTAAGAGCAGACAGGCAATAACAAGTTTAGTGCAAAAATTTGAATTACATATTCGTTGTGTGATGTTGCCGTGTCAGTGAGACAACGGATTGGTTTAAGTGTCAAAATTATCGCTGTCGTTCAGACGCCCGTAGCAAACGATCCAAATCAGTCAATCAGACCACATTATGGCGTATTTTGCGTAAGGATCTTGGTTTACACCCATACAAGATCAAGCTGACTGAAGAATTGAAGCCGATGGACCATTTGAAGCGACGTACGTTCTCCGATTGGGTTCTGGAGAAGATGCGCCAAGATGATGAATTTCATCGCAAAATCATCTTCAGTGACGAAGCTCATTTTTGGCTCAATGGGTTCGTCAATAAGCAAAATATGCTTATTATTATTATTGATCGGGTGAAAACCCACATGTGCTTCATGAATCACCACTTCATCCACAAAAAATAACTATTTGGTGCGGTTTGCATGCCGGCGGTGTGATTAGGCCATATTTTTTACTTACTGTATTGTTGGTCAGCGTTATGGCTCCATGATCACCGATTATTTTTGGCCCGAATTGGAAGATATGGACTTTGACGACATGTGGTTTCAACAGGATGGTGCCACAAACCACACAGCACACGCTACAATCGATTTATTGAAGAGTAAGTATGGTGAGCGTGTTATCTCAAGACATGGGCCAGTCGATTGGCCACCTCGTTCGTGCGATTTAACTCCGCTTGACTATTTTCTGTGGGGCTACGTTAAGTCATTGGTTTATGCCAACACGCCGACGACGTTGAAAGAGCTCAGAGCCAACATTGAACGCGAAATAGCGGCCGTTTCGGCCGAAATGTGTGGCCGAGTCGTTGAAAATTGGGTCCAAAGAACCGACCGCTGCAAACGTGCCAGCGGTGGCCGTATGAACGTTCCATTCATAAATGTTTTGATTGTACTTCAAGCCAATAATAAAGTTTTTGAAATATCTCAAATGGTTTGCCTTTTATTACAAAAAGAAGGTTGTCAAGTCGTTATTAGAAAACTCTATATACTGGACTAGATGATTCTATTGTCAACACTTCTGCAGTACTGTTTAAATTTTGTTGCAATATGTTCATTTCCTCAGGGTAACCTTCAAATTGGCACAGTTTGTATAAGTAATTTTCGGCTCTAATAAGGTCATCTAAAGTTAGACTGTGACCTGCTTATTGTCTCCTTTTCTTTGAAGTTTTGTCCATAAACAGAAAAACATAAGCCAATGTTTCACGAAATTTTTTCCAAGAAGAAAAACGCTTATACTCCACAACTGGTGACGTGTCGAGTGTGGTACAGGTAAATCCATTGAACTCACAAACACATTTGCTTTTTTTGTTCGAAAGCCACGTATCTTTATTTTATTAAATTATCTTCGCTTGGCATCCATATCCACTCACTTTTATTGGTATTTTCTAATATCTCATCCACTCGGAACATGACAAACTGTTTAGCATTTCGATGATCGTTTTTTATCCAACATAAAACTGATTGTGAATCAGACCAAAAGTACCGTCTGTCAGAGTGTCCCTTTTCCACACTCTTTGCTATTCTGGCACCTAGAACAGCTGCCTCCAGTTCCATTCTTGGCACTAACATATGTTTCATCGGGCCGACTTTTGTATGAGAACACTTAAGAGCACATTCAATTTTGGAGCCACTTTATATTCGAAGATAAGCTGCTGCAGCGTACGCCGAAATGCTTTCATCGACAAATACCTAAAGTTCCCCAGTACAACTATTTTCAAATTCCAGTCCTGAGAAATACGGTTTTTAATTGTTTTCAAATGTATCCATTCACGCCATAATTTAAAGTGTTCCTTTTCTATTTTTTCATCCCATTGGCTGCGCTGCCGCTATATTTCTTGTAAGAAGATTTTTAGTAAAATTAAGAAATGTGCAATCAGGCCAAGTGGATTGAAAATACTTTTTAAAACTTCTATTTTGATCGGAGCGACTTCTCCATTTAGTATATTTACGTTAAATTTGTTGGTATTATATTGTACAAGAATGTAAACTGATCAGAACCAGGTGACCACCACCACCAGTATCCAATCTATCAAGAAAGTCGTCAACATAATGGTTTTTTGTGATTGCCTCCACTGCTCTAGGAAATTTATCAAAAATTTCTAAAGCGTTTTTGTTTTTAATGAACTCCGCACAGCAAGGTGAGCACGTAGATACAAAAGTTAACATTAACATCTTATACTCTTCTATAAGTCCAGTTTTCTTATTTCTCCACAAAAATCTTTTCGCATCTTGATCCTTATCCGTTACCATTACCTGATGGAACATGTCTTTTATGTCCCCATAGATTGCAAGCTTTCGTTGTTGAAAACGAAATAAAAGCAAGTGCTTTTAAGTTATCCGGACCTGATAGGAGCATTGAGTTCAAAGAAATTCCATTGACATTTGCCGTCGCATCCCACACAATGCGTACTTTTGATGGTTTGTTAGGATTAACGACAGGAAAGACTGGCAAATACCAAATTGTCTTCTCTTTACTTTCAATTAACTCTTCTTCAGAAAGCTTTCGAGTATAGCCTTTTTCAATATAATCCAAAATTTTTCGGTGGAGATTCTCTGCTAATAGTGGTTTGTTGTTTAGTCGTTCTGCGGCTGGTCTACTATTTGGCAGTTGCACATACCATATTCGCTCTTCCATAGTAATGGTACTTTGAATCGTTTCCCGATACGCTCAGCAGAACTTTCCAAGAGTTCAATAGCTCTCACGTAATTTTTATTCATTAAGCGTTTTATATTTTTTGATCTAACGTTTTCCACAGCAAGGAACTCTCTTACCATTTCATGGGGCTTATTGTCTAGCATGTCCTGGCACTCACATAAATAAAAGCCGACGTGCTCTATTAACCAATTAAAATTGTAGGTTTTGCATGAAAAAATAATTCAGCTGGAATACCTTTCAAATATGGGAAGTTTGATTTCAGCATATCAAAGTCCATAGACTGCATTGGGAGATTTAGTGACTCAACTGTTTGGATGTTCGAGAGTAGATATTGTCGTTTACTATTTGTGGCCGAGATTCTTAAACTAACATTTCTCGATTTTTGTTCTGTCCTGCGTGTGTTGAATGTCAATCTTAGAAATCGTTCTTGTGTTTGGCCATCTAATTGAAGGATATTCGCTAGCTCTTGATCCATTAAGTTCATGGAAGAACCATTATCAAGAATGCGAAAGTTCTCACCTGAATGTTCTTGTTATGAAGTGTAACTGGCAAAACTTTAAAGAGCAAATTAGTTTTATTTTGATGTTAAATGTATTACAATTTCATTTAATGGTTTATGTAAAAGTTTATGATGCCTGAAAAAACAACCATTTATACCGAATTTTTTATTCGAAATATACTTGCGATTGTGGAGACGAATTAAACACGAGCAACATAGATAGTGTTTCTTGAGTTCGTTCCATTTTTGCTTTAAAGGCATGCAGTACATTTGCTGCATCGATCAACAGACTTACAATAATTGTTGCATAATATGCAGATTGAAAGTTCTGAATTAGTATTAGCAACTGTTTCTTGATGAGCATTTATGTATGATGTCTGGTGTCTTTTTTCTGGCTTTGTATCCATAGAAAATGTTGCTATGCTTCCCATCACTTCACATGCAGCTTCTGCAACTTGATACATTCATGCACTGAATGCTGACAAATATACAATTGTCTGCGTTCTCCTTTTGAAAACATCCAAGATAAGACGAGTTTGGTAAGGTAGTCTATCCACCAATTTATTTAGTAAGAAAGTGTTGTTAAGGTGTGTTATCATCCCTTCTGCTTCTATTGTCGATACAATGTTTTCAACGGCTAATGCATATGCTACCAATTCGTCCATCCGATCCGGTTTAGGTGGACGTTCATTTCGTAGGTTTTTTTGGCATTACATATATGCCTTGACGTAAATTGGTGACTGTTCAGATTTGGTTGTTCATTATCAGGTGAGAATTTGTCACGACTTTGGCTGAATCATTGAGCATTATCTCTGGGTGGCTATTTATTGTTATGATGGGAACTGCTCATATCTGGCGGTATGATTTCTGTCGATAGATGCGGCTTAGGTTGAAATTCTGCTCCGACCCAGACGTCATTGAGACTGCAGTTTGTGTGGCCGTTTCAGAATTGTATTTAAATCATGTTTTGGTTGTGACTGCACATTTGACCCTTGAAAGTGGTTGTTAGTGGCCAATTGTTAGAAGACACTTTAATCGAGTTTTTATTTGAAATTAACCGGATTTCGCATTCGTCATCTGATGCATGCTCTAGAATGTTATACATCGCATCCAAATACTCTTTATCATTCTTTCAACATTATATCTTCTTTTAATTTCTGAAGGCTCAGCCTAACCGATCTGGCTGTACCTGCGGACTTACTGGTGTGTGCAGATCCTGTTTTGTTGGTGCAGGTGACGGAAAATTAGCAGCACTTTGTGATGTGTGTGGTTCTGTTAGCTCTAATGATTTGTTTGGAGCGGTTTTCGCATGAGATGTCGACGACGTATCGTCGAACGATTTGACGTTCGGCGTTATGTAAACATTTTTGTTTGAACAGATCCAGTCTTCGTTTGCGATGTCGGATGTAACGTTCACACACGAATAATGATGCCATGCGTCACATTTGTCTTATTATACCATTTTGTCATAATCGGGCCTACTACATAATCTACAAATAAGCATTAGAGGAACAGAGCCTACATTTTGTTGCAAGGAACTTTGCTTTGAGCTTATAGCAGAATGACCTTTGAGCGGAGGGGGTGAGAGCGATTTCTTTGTCGATTTATTAAAAATTGACATTCTCACCTGACAGTGACGGCTTGGCGATTTGTAAGGAAGGCGAATGGTGGATGACGTTTTTATGCTGGTGGATTCGATGATTGCGGGTTTGTTGCATGGATCTCCAGATACTGCTTGAACGTCGGTGATCACTTTTATTGCGGATTTCCAGCTGGGAGTTTCGATTCTTCGCATTTGTAGAATAATTTATAATGTTGGCGTAAAATAATTGACACAACTTTGAAAATTTTGTGTTTATTTCATTCAATGAAAATTTTAATAAATGAGTACTTCAATACAAGTTCTTTCTAGAACGTTAAAGAAATTACACAAGAATAACAAAAGGAGAGATTAAATTATTCGTTTTTAACCTTTATTTACGGCAACCAAATTCGCATTGGTGGATATTGCAGTTATTTCATTTCATTCCAATTCATGGCCACCTTCGTTCAGTTTCTACACTGTTTTTGCAAAGTTGTGGTGTTGCCAGGTTTGGCAACAGTAGTCGTGAGTCGTTAGTCGTACTCCTTGTACAATTTGAATAAACGCTCTGAATATTTTTTGTTGCAGTTCCAATACTCATTTCTTTTCGAAACTCTTACAGCATTACATGGCGAAGGTGTTACTTTTCGTTCTCCATTTTTCTCCATTCCTCAAATTTAGAATTAACTCAACAGGGTCTAGTGATAAAATTACTTCTGATACCACGACTTATCCACGGGTAAACAATAGGTCCATAAAAAAGATAATAATTATTGAATCATACAGCAAACTTTCAGCCAGGTGTGAAGATCGGGCACAAACGTTTGCAATGATCTATTGTAATATGTTCCCTTCGTTGGTGGCGCACATGTCACTTCTTCACTTTATTTTCATTTATCGTTAAACTCTGTGCATTGCAACTGTGCTGTTTATGGCACTGACTAAATTTTCGGGCCATACGACCGTTTTACGGGCCATAGGACCGTTTTGCGGGCCATAGGACCGCTTTACGGGCCATAGGACCGCTTTACGGGCTGGTCTTTTTTGGATCACCTTGTTCTTGAGGACAATAGTTTCGTGAATTTTTATACTTGAGGGATCCATTTTTTTGTTCTTCAGGCCTCTTGTTCGAGATTTTACTACTCTTTGTTCTGTGCTTTCTGAAGGGCTTTGTTCTTTTGTTTTGGAAGAACTAGTAAAGAGTATAACAAGCCTTTAATTTACCGCCGAAATTTTCTACCACAAAATGCTGCCGAGTTTTCGCGCAATTTAAGCGACCTTACACTGACTCTATGTTCGCCATCATTGCTATTTCCTTGGTTATTAACAGCACGGTCCAAGAACAATACTTAAATTGTTTGCACTTTTAGGAATAACTTATAAGCAGATGTCAGGGGTTGTTGGGCTTGCAAGTTCCAAAATACGACAATGCAGATACTTTTCAGGCGTCACGCCGTTGCCTGTAAAAGCGTTGTCATCGGCGAAAATAAGTGAAGTCATTCCGATAAGAATGCAGAAAGTAGATTTTTAATGACATGCTACATCCCATTTCTTTTTTTTTTTTATATAAGTCCAACATTTTTTTCATGTCAAGAGTGTAATCAGGAGTTCTATGGTTTCGAAGAAATTTTTCCGTGACTTTCACGAAAGATCTACAGGCCTTTTTTTCTATCGAATCCAGAGTGGAAGTGAATGATGGATCCCTTTAAAGCTTCCTTATATCTGGGCCGACAAAAATAGCTTCTCTTCTCACACAAAAATCAATTAAATTTAGTGTAACCTAACTGCAGGGCAAGCAAAAGTGCAACCATTTTTAAATCGTGCAATAAAATCGTGATTTTATTTAAAATAGATTTCATAATGTCATATGTTTCTTTTAAGTAAGCCCCAGGTGCCAGAGGTAATAACGGGAACTTATTTCCATTTTAAAGTAACACAGCTTTTAAACTAGCTTTATGTTCAACGTTTAGAATGGTAATGCTTAAGTTTTTTCCGGTTTAACTTAGAGATGGCTTCAGTGAAAAGTACGCAGCGTATTAAATTGACACATACGTCATTTTGTTCATCTGATATTTAACTATAAACACACACAAGTTGAGTCCGCCAAAAACAAGCGCCTTTGTTTTATCGTTCATTGATCATGTCGAATTTTGAGCTTAAAAAAAATCTTTGCGCCACACTTTACTTTTCTTATTTTATCAAAAGAAAAAGACTATTGAAAGTCATCGTTTGCTGGTAGAAACATATGGTGAACACGCTCTATGAATTAGAACATGTGAGACATGGTTTCGACAATTTAAAAGTGGTGATTTCAATGTGAATGACAGTGAGCGATCTGGTAGACCACAAAAATTGGAAGATAAACAATAGCAGGTGTTATTGGACGATGACCCAACTCAAACTCAATGTCAATTAGCGGAAGCATTACATCTATCGAAAGAAATAATCAGCAGACGTTTACGAGTAATGGGGAAGACCAAAATGGGTCCAAAACTGTTTGAATGAACGTCAAATCGAAAATTGCACAGTCACTTGTGAATTTTTGCTTCAACACCACAAAAGGAAACCATTTTTGCATATAATTGTGATAGGTGATGAAAAATGAATTTATTTTGAAAACCCGAAGCAGGAAAAATTGTGGTTTTCACCAAGGACAAATCGCTTCAGCAAGAAGAAAATGCTCTGGTGGGACCAGAGCGGTATTATTTATTATGAACTCTTAAAGCCCAGCTAAATCGTTAATACACAACGCTATCGCCAACAAATGATTAAGTTAAACTACAAAATAATCGAAAGACGACTGGAGTTGGCCAGAAGACACGGCAAAGTTACACGACAACGCACCGTCTCGCACAGAAAAACTAGTGAAAGACACCTTGAAATCATTTTGATAGGACATCCTTCTGCACCCGCCATCTGACTATCACCTCTAAGCACCAATGGGGCACGCGCTCGCAGAGAAACAATTCAGCGATTTCGAAGAAGTTGAAAAATGGTTCGACGAATGGTTTGCTGAAAAAGACAAGCAGTTTTTCTGGCAAGCTATTTATAAATTACCTGAAAGATGGGCGAAATGTGTAGAAGCCAATATTTAAAAAAAAAATTTATTTTCCTAGAAAATTGCGTATTTTTTTATCAAAAAAAAAAAAAAAACAAAAAACGGAATGGTATGTCGTTATCAGTTCTATTTCTCTTGTACGGTATAAAGTTATTTTTACCTTGAGCCTAAACATATTCCATTGCTTCAACCTTGAGCTCAATAACTCCGCTTTTGTTTGGAGAACGAAAGGCATCCGATTGAGTAATTTAACTCAAAATAACTTAGAAAAAAAGGCGTTTAAGATGAGAAAGAAAGAAGAAAATTTGTCCTTGAAACTGAAAGAACTTCACTGTGTGGTTCTGGTTTTAACACCGAGGATACATCTTCATACACAATGGAAATCTTAGATTTTCGAGAAAATCCCCTTACTTTGCTGCAACAAAAGTAACAATCCTCGTGATTTTGGGGCTCCCTCTACATCATAAGCAAAAGGATCTGCTGAAAGTATTCCGTTAAACTACACAGTTAGATGCCTATTACACCTGAGCATGTATTTATGTAGTGCCCAAGGTTTATCCTGATGTTTATTTTTAAATTAAAGTAAATAAAGCACATTTCTATCAAAGATGTTACATGAGGTTTCCGCGAACTAGGTGTAAGTTCACCACAGACGTAACAAAATAGATCTGGAGAACTTTTCTAAGCTCGCGACATATTACTTTTATTAAATACAAATAAAAAAGAGTTGTATTCCAAAATATAATGAAATAATTGTTTTCATTTTAGCTGCAAACAATCTGATCCAAGCTGATGCCCACAGTAGGTTTTGTTTTTGTAATGTAATCTAATCGATATACTATTTGTAATCGACGACAACATTACTGACTGAATAGTTTGCAAGGGTATCTGTGGTAAAGCCTTTCATACCGTTTTTGTCGGGTTTTTTTTTTAGTTTTTAAATGCATTTTATTTTCATAAACACTAACTCTTACATACTAACAAAAAATGCTTAAATGCTAGCTTACAATTACTTAACAATCTTATACTAACTTACTGGCCCCACACAGGTACTCTAAGCTACTCTAGATTCTTATATCTATGTCTTTCGACTTCATTTACATTTTGTTTAAAAATTTCTGACTAAACTGGGGATCAGTAAACCACTCTTGCACATTCTTTATAATATGTTAACCAACAGACAGTTCATCGTAAAGAATGGTGATATGACTTCTGTTGGAATATTTCAAATTAAAAATGGTCTTCAGCAAGGCGCGGTCATTTAGCCGTTTTTGTCGGGTTAGACAAAAGAATTACCGTCTTTGTCAAGGAACTCTCCTATAATCTCTTTTTCTCTTGTGATGAGCAAGACTCAAATTACTCTTGCCATGAGACACTCGCCAAAAAAATTACGGACACAATTTTGGTTATGAAAAACAGTGTTAAAAAAAATTTAAAAATTACGTAAATTACGTAGCTAACATAAATAGCCCAGTTTCATTAGATCCTATATCTTAGATCCCTCATCTGAAAACGTGTCTAATGCCCCTTCATTGCCTCACCATCAACATCTTCATTCACTAGCCCCATTTTTAATCCCCTTATGCCTCCCACAGATTTTCAATATGTCTCCCCAAAAAGTCTCAGATGACCTTGATGCTTTCGGTACCTAAGTGCACTTAAAAAGGATCTCACCCGATTTTCAGATGATGGATCTTTTTTTTATCGCGAACTCTAACTCAAGTAAAGAATGCCACTTCTTGGATGAGCTTACAGACTCTGGCTTAGTGGGGTCTCCAACTATATAGGTAAGTAATTAGACCACATTTTCACGACTGACCCCATTAAATTGTCTGTCTCGCTCTGTCCCCTCTCACTATCGATCATTGATAACTTTCACCCACCACTTCTTTCTCTTATCCTATTCAGCCATCCCCATCTGCAGCTGCCTCTCCTTACGACTTCCATAAAGCAAATTTCCGCAAAATTAACGCACATCTTATTAAGTGTTCTTTTGATTTCTCTAATATGTCCCTTAAAGTTGTTCCCAATTTGTATTTTACAAAGAATTATTCAATTTTATTTTTCTCTGTCCCCTTTTTGAGCAATAAAACCCCTTTTACGAGCCCCCCGTGGAATAATCTTAGACTTCGCTCTCTACGTAATAAGAGAAATAAATTATGAGCAGTTTTCCTTTGATCCAATTCTCTAGCTGACTATTCCAACTATCTCGAGTCATACCTCCAATCTCATAAACTAATTCTGTCCAATTTGTCCGTTTTGGGATTTTAAAACATTTTGATAAAATGGACATCTTCTTACCTGGATAATCGTTTTTAAAGTGTTCGATTCAGGTCTGTCCTATCGGCCCCATTCTTGGTCACGTTAGGTGTTCCTCAAGGTAGGCACCTAAGTCTACTTCTCTTCATCCTAACTATTAACGATCTTGAAAGGGTCATTCACTCAGCACTTTGTCTCTATGCTCACAACATGACTCCAGTTTTTTCCAACTGGTGCATCAAGAACTGCTTAGAACTCTATCTCACCAAATGCCAATCGATTACTTTCTCACGTAAGTGCAACAAGTCTCCTCCCGGAATATACCTGCTCCGCGGTCTACCTATATGTCTTGTTCCGTCTATTGGTACCCTCTGCGTATTATGCGACAGGAAGCTTAATTTCCGCTAGCATATTTATTAGATAATAATTAAAGCAAACCCATCACTTGGCTTCGTTAAAAGATGGTCCAAAGAATTCTGAAACTTGTACGTTACAAGATCACTATATACATATGTATGACTTTTGTTCGCCTTCTTCTCGGGTATGCTAGCCAAGCGTGGTGTCCCTTTTAATGAGTTCATGTATCCCTAATTGAGAGAATCCAGCGTCGTTTTCTTTTATTTGCTCTTCGGGGTCTACCGAGGGACGATCATCTAATCTTAAATCAATATCGAGACCGTCTCAAACTCATTAACCTGAATACCCTTGAGGAACGAAGGGACGCAGCAGACTTTCTTTTCATTCACCGACTCCTCTTATGATCCGTTGATTGCATTTCTTTACACAACTCCATTTTCTTTTACCCGTCGAAATCCACATTGCCCCCGTTTCTTTTATCAAACGAACTGCGTAAGGTCAACTCCGACCTTTCCGTTTTCGATTTTAATCGCAGCAGTCTCTCCCACAAGTTAAATCTCTTTAACCATCCCTACTTTTAGGTCATAACATAGTTCCTAAGATAGTTTAACCCTTATGTTCATGTAAATACATAGCTGTATTTCATTTTGAGCTCCCAGATCAACGTAATTTAGATCTTTAGGAAGGGAATTATACTTTTACCTTTTTTTTAACAAAAAAATGAGCTTAAACTTCAACCTTCCTTGCATTCGCACCCAGATACCTAGATACCCACATCGATAATTAGACAGAATACAGTCAAACATTTTTTAAACGGCAATTGACATTCGCTGCCGTTCTTGTCATTTTGTGACAAATATAACAGGATCCCGTAACTTTCTTCCCTCCCGTTTAGTCTTGCTTAACCGATGGTTCAGGATTTTCTTCGATAGCTGCTACTTGACGACCTATAATGCTTCCAATAGAATTTTTTGTGGTATATTTGCGCACCACTTGAGGATTTGTCATGCGTGCTTCAATCATTGGCTTGATAAATTCTTCACTCATACGTCGTTCCGTTGTTTTCTTTGCGAGCATGTTATTTTTTTCATAATAAATTAAATATTTCACGAATGAAGTGATGTCTAATATGTTGAAGAACATTGAAACCTGTCATCCTAAACATAGCCGTTAGGTTGTGTATCTTCTCAGTATTTGGTCCATGGTGACAACGCCAGTTTTATATTTACTATTGGGTATATATTTTAATTCGGTTTTTTTTTCAAAATTTGAACGTTTATTTAAGAAAAACATGTACAATAGTATTATTTAAAGTATTCCCATCTTTCTGGCAATTTATGGATCCCATCCCAAAAAAACTGCGCCGGCTTGGCAGCCAAGAATGAATCAAGCCAATTTTTGATATTCTGCTCTGATGTGAACCGTATTTCAGTGAGGACGTTTTGCATCGACCGGAACAAATGGTAGTCAGAAGGGGCAAGGTCCGGGCTATAAAGCGTGTGGGGTAAGACTTCCCATCCACTGTCTTCCAAATAGTTCTTAACCGGAATAGCAACGTGGGGCCGAACGTTGTCATGATGGAAAATTATTGCCTCGTGTCTGGTCGCATATCCCGGGCGTTTTTCGCCTACTGCTCTCTTCAAACGGATTAATTGTATTCGGTAGCGTCGTTCATTGATGGTTTCACACGGTTTTAGCAGCTCATAATACAGCACACCCATCTGATCTCACCAAATACAGAGCATTACCTTCGCGCCATGGATATTCGTCTTTGCCGTTGATTTGGCTGGTTGGCCGGGTTTCACATATGATTTTTTGCGCTTGGGGTTGTCGTAATGAATGAATAAGCCCATCTGCTTTTAAACGTTTTGAAATGGCTGCTTGAGTGACAGATTCTGCGAGCTCTTCTTGTGTTTGGCAACGATCTTCATAGAGTAATGCTTCCAGTTCTTCATCTTCAAACTTTTTTGGCTGCCCAGGACGTTCATCGTCTTCCAAGCCAAAATCTTCACTTTGAAATCGTGCAAACCAATTTTGGCACGTTCGCTCAGCTAGCGCATGTTCACCATAAACTTCCACCAAAATACAATGACTTTCGGCAGCAGTTTTCTTCATACTGAAGAAGAACTCCCCGCAAAAACACTTTTTCAGGCACAAAGTTCGACATATTTGAGTGAAAAAAAATTATTGTTGTTTACGCTTCAAATGAATGACATATACTGAAATGACGTACAATGACAGTAGCTTTCCAACGCATGTTCCAATGGAATAATAACAATGGAATAATACAAGTTACGCCATCTCTTAGCAAACCGCGAGTTTTAGACCCAATATAATAATTTATGTCAGGTTTCTTTTTTGCATTGTCATTCACAATTGTACCTATCCGAATGCATTGTCAGTGGTCACTTTCCCATGAAAACCAAAAACTGTCGAATATTGATCTCTCAATATTCTCAATGTTGGCACAGAGATTTTAATTCTTTTACCACTCTCCTTGATTTTTCTCACGGGTATCATTCGTTTTGTCAGTGTTAATAATACCATGCAAAGGATATGCGTTTTAGGCATCGTAAATCCGCCAGATTTTTATACCATACTTAGCTGGCTTTAAAGGCAGATATTGTGTGAATCCTGTATGGACTCGAAAAGGATATAATTGTTCATCAATTGTTAAATTTGTCGTAGGCTTATACATTTGAGATAAAGTTGTATTAAGCATTGTCCATAAATCGCGGATTGGAACTGCCTTATCTTCCTTCTTGCGTTGACTGCGAGCATTGCTATCATCGAATCTTAAAAAATGGCATAATGTGGTGGAATCTATTAAGTCCAGCTGTTGCGCGATATAATAGATACGAGTTGGAATGCCACATGTCAGAGGTATGATCTGTATTGGAATTATTAGCACCAGAATGGAAATGAATATATTTTCAGTATTGTAACAAGCTTCCATTGTCGTTGAGAATTTGGATGATCTGCATTGTAATTTGCATAGGTAGACAATGCTTTCTTATGTGTGTGCCGGACAATTATATCCACCATGATTTTTGTCAATATTTTTTTTAAATTGTGTCGCTTATCGACGGCGTTTCTGTACTGTGATGAGACCCACTACGTTGACGTCAAACATTGTGAACGCTGGCCTATTGTTGATGTGGTGCTGTCTAATCAGGAAAAAAATATCTACTACCTGTTGGCTCTGCGGTTTCTACTTCATCGTCATCCTCATTCTTACTATTTTGGTACTGTATCTTCCGAAAATTGTGAATGTTCATTGTCCGAAACTGGAAGGTTTAAAATGGACTGCGGAAGCTAAGCCATCACTACCATTTGAACTACTTTCGTCTTTTTTGAACATCGTTTTCAAATAAGCTTCTTTCTCTGCTGCACTCATTCGAAAGATGAAAGTATTATATTATTTTATAGGTGAAAAATTAAATTATTTCAAACTATGTCAAAATTACACAAATATGTCACATAAATGTGAAGTTTACTTACCTAGCAAAATCCCCTCGACAATATTATTTTTCTTTCACTTCACTCAGAATTCGACTAACACGTCTGAATCAACCATAAACTCAAAGCATACTAAACTGTCTTTGCCTCTAATATGCTGTAGAAATGTTAGAAACTTAGAGAGGAGCTGCTCTACCCCGAACAGTAGTAATTGTATCTGCTACCTGAGCTGATAATATATATAAAAAAATATAAATAAAATATATATAAAAATATATTTTTATTTTAAATAATTTTCTTTACTGAAATATAAAAATCTCCAAAAGTACCGAGAATGGGTACCCGGGTACCACGGGAGCTGAATAGCGTTAGTAAAGTTGGGATGAGTATAAGGGTTAATGAAGTACATTTGTTGTAAATTTTTGATAGCTAGTAGTAATGTAAGACTATGTCTTTTAAATTAGCACCCGTTTAAGTATCATTCAGATTTGATCTTTTTGGAGCATTTCCGTAATATATCGTAACGTATGTATCTGGACGGAACATCTTCTTTCAGCTCAAATATTCTTTTTTATCTGTGTTATTCAGATGGACTTATTTATGTATATATGTACACGTCTGTTTCTGTTCAGGTATTGTCAAATCTGGAAAATGCACAGGTCATTTAAGTCCTTAATATCTCGAAACTATTTGGTCGCCAAAAATGTCTGCAAATAGAGGTATGCGAACAATTTCCATACTATTGAAACCATTTTCATCCATATCTTTATATCGATAGTTACGGAAGTGCCGGAATCGTATTTAAAGAAGAATGGTCCAATAAATTTTCAAGTGGAAACACCCATCACACAATGCATTAAGTGAGTGCAACCGTCGTTGATAAATCAATCTCGTATTCTCAGTACCCCAAATTTCTCAATTTTGAATATTTACATTTATTTAATACTGTATTTATTTTCCTGTTGGATGTCTCCTGGCTTCAACTCTTGGCCAAATGGAATTTTATGTGAAATATCCGCAATTCTTATTTTAAAACTCTTTACGGCGGATTAAGTCTTGCAATTCATCATTCATACCATCAGTGCCCGAATAATGTTCACAAAGCCTGCCCTCATAAAAATGGAGGTGGTAAGCTCTTTTAGTCGAAAAAATCAAATAACTATTTCCAAAAGTGAATTCAATGAGTAAGGAATTCCATTCACTACTACATTATAAGTCCTTCAAGTTTGTTTTAGAATCATCTTAAAAAAAAAAAAAACACTTCTGGTCCATCCCGTGCAAAAGGTATATACACAAATTTAAATATTTTAGAGATGCAACCGATATCTCGCTCCTTTAAAAGCATTCAGTTTCAAATAAAACTTATAGCATTACCTGATAATTTTTTTGCATTTGCATTTGCTTACTATCCTTTTTAGTTTATTTGATTTTTTAATAAACAAAACCAAAAAACCAACAATTTTTGAGAAGACTGAAAAAGGAGGAAATCCTTTTTGCACTCTAAATATTTTACTTCTGTACTAAAGGAAAGCATTAGAACTTTCTTTTATTCAATTCCTTCCCACTTGCTTCTTTTTTTGTAGTGCTTTTGTAAAGTTAAGAAAAAGAGAAATGTATTTTTTTCCTTGAAGGATGTTTGCTGGGCGACAGATTAATAAGCTGGTTTAAAAGGGTTGAATAACAGTGTAGCTATGCTAAATCCATAAATCTTCTGAAACCAAGTGTAAAGTTTGCTTGTTAATTTAGTCAGACCGAAAAGTTATCGGTTTTATTTCTTTGGACTTTGGTGTACCAACTTGATTTTCAGTTGCCTTCCACTTATTCAAACAAAATGATTTTTGCCATTAGCAAAACTTGGTAATGGTCGTGGGAGTGGATACATAAATGTTTGTATACTTGCGAATATTTGTTCGATGGAGGACTAAGAATGTAAAGTTTTCTCACTCAGCTTAGATATCCCTAATACTACAAGGCATCTGTTCTGATACCAATCAATCATTTTCGATTCACACAGAGTATTCATATAACCCCCTACACTTGCTCATTCTTCCGTTCTAATTCACTGGAGATGTGAATGTAGGTACACAAACCATATAGGAAGACATCCATGTTAACCCTTGGTCGTTGGATTCGTTTATATTCAAAAAAAAAAAAATATATATATATATAAAATGGTTCACCCTCATCTGCCAGTTCTGCAATTTAATGTTTTCTTCATACTTTCTGAAGTAGGGGCACAGATACTACTTGTGCCAAGACTATTCTGCAACTTCAACCAGTTAAATCAAGTTAAAACACTGCCGATTGTCTTCAAAAACTTTGATCTAATTTCCGAATGACTTTTTTGGGTTAGCCGATTCTAATGCATAGCATGACAAGCAAGGACGATGTTGCTTTTTCGGAAAGTATAAGGTTTGCCAATAGGGGCTTGACAACTTTGAATTTAATTTGTGGATGCACTCTTTCACTAATCATCAAACTGTCGCCGTCAATTTATACAGTAAACTCAACGTTTTCAACATGGTAAAGTACACGAATTATAAAAATTATAAAAATTTTCTGCAAATTATAAAAATTTTCTACAGATATTCGGAGTCGGTGACTGCAACTTTAAGAGCAGACAGGCAATAACAAGTTTAGTGTAAAAATTTGAGTCTACATATTCGTTGTGTGATGTTGCCGTGTCAGTGAGACAACGGATTGGTCGGAGTGTCGAAAATATCGCTGCCGTTCAGACGTCCGTAGCAAACGATCCAAATCAGTCAATTCCACGGCGTTATCAAGAATTTTGCATCGCTCAGACCACATTATGGCGTATTTTGCGTAAGGATATTGGTTTACACCCATACAAGATCAAGCTGACTCAAGAATTGAAGCCGACCATTTGAAGCGACGTACTTTCTCTGATTGGGTTCTGGAGAAGATGCGCCAAGATGATGAATTTCATCGCAAAATCATCTCCAGTGACGAAACTCATTTTTGGCTCAATGGGTTCGTTAATAAGCAAAATATGCGTTATTGGAAGGGTGAAAACCCACATGTGCTTCATGAATCACAACTTTGTCCACAAAAAATAACTGTTTGGTGCGGTTTGCATGCCGGCTGCGTTATTGGGCCATATTTTTTCGTCGACGATAACGATCGTCACGTTACTGTGAATGGTCAGCGTTATCGCGCCATGATCACCGATTATTTTTGGCCCGAATTGGAAGATATGGACTTGGACGACATGTCGTTTCAACAGGATGGTGCCACAAGCCACAAGCCACACAGCACACGCTACAGTCGATTTATTGAAGAGTAAGTATGGTGAGCGTGTTATCCCACCTGGGCCAGTCGATTGGCCGCCTCGATCGTGCGATTTCACGCCGGTTGACTATTTTCTGTGGGGCTACGCCGACGACTTTGGAAGAGCTCAGAGCCAACATTGATGGCGAAATATCGGCCGTTTCGGCCGAAATGTGTGGCCGAGTCATTGCCCGCGGTGGCCATATGAACGAGTCGAGTTCCCATCATAAATGTTTTGATTGTACTTCAAGCCAATAATAAAGTTTTTGAAATATCTAAAATATTTTGCCTTTTATTTAAAAAAAAAAAGGTTGTCAAGTCGTTATTAGAAAACCCTATATATTCAATCCACTGTTACCTTTGTGTTCGTATTGTTATTTCTGTAAAACTCTGACCAACACGCTTACCAATACGGAATATTCTAGGAGAGTGCGCTTCAAAATCTTATAGAAAGAATTGAAGGCACATTTGACAAGAAGGAATATGCGATGCGCATATTCATCGACATTTAGGGTGCTTTGGATATCTCAACTTTTGGCAGCATGACAACACTGAGTAGACAAATCCCAAGTTTTATGGATAAAATCAATACTGGTGAAAACAAATGTTGATTGTGGATGCTGACTATTGCCATAATGTGATGGCAGGGGTAAGCAATGATAGCCCTTAAGGCGTAGCTGTACTTGAGCTGTACTGTACTGTCTGTTGGATCGTGACCAGCGTACCTAGCAACCTGCTCTAAGGTGCAGGCAGCCCTAAACGTGGTACATAATTGGCCTGAGAGAGACTTTGGTATAACCACTTGGTTTTCGGTTACCTTCGACTGGTATTTGTGTTGTAATCCCATTCAAACAAAATAGTTCTTGACATTAACATAATTTGGGAGTGGATACATACATTTTTGTGGACTTACGGATATTTATTCAGTGGAGAACTAAAAGGGTTGAGTTTTCTCACTTGAAAGCTCAGATATCCTTAATATGCAAGTCATCTGTTCTGATAGCAATCAATCACTTTCGATTCACACAGAGTATTTATATAATCCCCTACACTTGCCCAATCTTCCTCATGCAAACGTGATTTGAATGTATCACATACCATAAGGTACACTCTTCGTCGCTGGGTTCGTTCATACAACAATAATTATAATACGGTTCGCCCTCATTTGTGAGTCCTGTGGGTTTAAGTGAATTTCACGTTTCTTTTGTACTTTCTGAACTAAGAACACAACTACAGGGTGGGCCATAATGTATAACCCTTTAGACCTTTGGCTTTAGAATGTCAATTATGGCTCGTGGAGTATGCACCGTGACTCTGTCATGCTGGAACCACATATCCGCCAGTCCTAATTCATCCAATTGAGAAACGAGAAATTCGTTGATTACTGAAACGCTCACCATCCACAATGATAGGTAGGCCCAAAGTGTTCTAAACCAAAACGAACTCCTCCAGCATAAACAGCACACTATCCAGTGACTTTGATTGGATGTAATGGCCAATCGTGAGGTCGGTCGTCATCTTGGCTTCAGTGTGCAGGCAATTCATCGTACCGTTAAAAAGTTTGAGCGTGAGTACACTCTTTTGGATCTTAAGCCATCAACCAGACAGAGACAGAGAGATTGTTGGCCGACGATCCGGATTTTGTTCAGAAAAACATGTTCTCGGACAAAGCCCATTTTTGCCTCAGCGGCTATGCCAACAAGCAAAATAAAAAAAAAGCCACCGTTATCATCAATGATATCAGGTATAAAGTGATGTTAACCAACTTTCTGTAGTAACAGCTCGACAACATCGATATATCTGAGCTGTAATTCCAAAAAGATGGCGCTACATGTCATACAAGTGACGCAACGCTCGACGTTGTAAAGGAAAAATTTGGCAACTGAGTCATGTCATAGCGAGCGTTCATCAATTATCCGCCGCGATTATTCGATTAAACACAACTTGATTATTTTCTCTGGGCCTACGTCAAGTCCTTAGTTTATGCTTACAAGCCAGACACTTTGGACGAGCTAACTTTCAGCGCGGTATTGCCGGAATAACACCTCACATATTTGACTAAGGCGGCCATTTGAATGTGTGCTATTCCACACATAATGGCATGAACGTAACTTTAAAATACAGTCAGAAGCAATTTTATGGTATATCTCACACCGTTGTTGTTTTATTTGGTTGCCATGCTCGATAGCAAACGTCTACTAGACTATACATGTTATATCGAAAGCCTCTTAAGCGCTGTCGGTCTTTTGCCTGTCCCCGATAAGGGTCATTTTGAGCCTTGGATCTGCACGGCTATGACAAGGCTAGTTATAACCTATGCATCAGTTGCCTGGTGGAACAAGCCCTCACGAAAATACATCACTGATGACCCTACGGGACCCCTACGAGCGGTGGGTATTGATTGCAAGATTCGGCTACCTAGTTTCGCTGCTGTCTCAAATCCATCCTCTGTTTAAAGAAAAATGGTCTTTGGTACAAAACGCACTGGAGCGTTGCACGCCGGCTGTCTTTTGACTGTGGTCTTATGGATATTCCATTTGATGCGAAAAAAAATACGAAATCAACTTTCCGTGTGCTGGAATGGTTTCGAATAGAATCTGAGCCAGGAAAGTAATGGTGTCAGGTCTTCACGAATGGCTCCGATAAGCTGTCTAAGATACGAGGATAAGTCTACTTATGTTCACAGTAAGTGCTTTTATTGAGAGTTTGGTTGTATATGAGCGTAAGTGCAGATGAAACGACACCCTGGAAGACCGAATACTTCCCGACGCTTCTAAGAGCTCAGCAGCTTTCCTATTCCCTTAGAAGTTCTCAGTCCCTCAGTAAAAAGGACTGCATGCTGCTTCCTGGCGTCATATGGAGCATTTTGTTTTTGTTAAGAATTCTATGTTACACAATATCTGGGATGGTTTCTATAAGAGTCAAGGCGATACCGGGGAACACTGTCCGTAAGAAGCCTTTCAATGCCTTTTTAAAATCACGTATTGCTTCATGATGATTTTTAGAATTTTAAGTGACTGAAAAAGGAAGTTCCTGATCGTAAACATTCCTGTTTCATATCGAATTTCATTCATTCATTCAAGGTGTTTCATTTGCTGCAGGATTATCTTAAATATTATTTTGGCAAGTACGGAGAGCACACAAATTTTTCTCTAGTTTTTGCACTCCATAAGAAGTTCGAAATTTTTTCGGTTATCCTTTGTTTCCACCCATGCGAAATCCGCAGGCTTTTCCTACCAGTGTAAGTTGTTACTCTGCTCCGCTCAACCACCATTAAGTCGTTCTACATTGTTGTTCTTCAGTATTTAGTGATCTCATTTTTTCTGAGATACAGGCTGTGAATGCAGGCAATCGTTACTCCGGGCAGCTCGTCGTGACTTAGTTCCATTTTGCTAGAGTAAACTCGGTTGTGAGCTTATGCAAAGTATTTCTTCCAAAAAACTGTCGCTTTTGTTGGATCAATTACCCACTGTAAGCTCATTAGAGATTCTAAAAACAGCTCTGCTGTTACATAACCTACTGCTCCTTCTGTTTCCGCAACCATCGTCTTGTTTCATATACTTTTGTCACCTTGCAGCCTACACTACTTCTCTCATCTCTAACTGGTATAATGGCAAAAGCTCATTTCTTTCTTCTGCAAGAGTCCCTATCAAACGAGCCCTTAGAACTTTCCGTTTTTCTATCAAACTCCAAGTATCATCAAAAAACTAAGTACTCTGCCATCTACCAACAAAATTTTTTGCTCCAGAAGTGAAAATATTTTTCGCAGCGATCCAAAAGCAAGTGTTGACTTTTTGTTTTCTTTGTGGAAGATGTTCTTTTAGTTATTGGTTCACTTAGGGGATTTTCAGTTGATCGATTTTATACAAGAGCAATTTTATTATTGAAGTAATTCGTAATTTTGATTTGCTACCATAGTCAGGACCGTCCCCATGTCTCCTCCGCGAAAGTTATCTAATCCAAGAGACACCTTCAAAGAAGAAGGTCTATCGCCAGATGATCGATCTGATTTTCCGTAAACATATCATGTGACACCCAACTGAGTTTGTAGCATGTATTCGAACATGAAAATATGGTTTCCATTGCAAAAATCCATAATTTCGTTTTCATAATCCAGAATTCCGCACTTGGTTGTCAGTGCCTATTTGGGTATTTAGATCACCCATCATAATGATTGTTGTGTTGTTAACTTAGCCTTAGTTGACTGTATTATGGTGCAGTTTTACTCAGTCTAATCGAAAATTCGGCAGTTAAGATTCTTTCACTGGGACAATAGACTATTATGGGCTTTTATTAACTATATTAAACCCACTTGATGTTGGGGCTTACTGACATGGGGATTCTCTGAATATTTAAATTAGTGCCACTTTATGTGAGTGCTGATATTGTATACATCCTTATTCCACTTCAATGCTCAAAAATGCACGCCATTTGTTTAATCCCTATAAGAGGTATGGTGTCCGTTTTTTTAGCAACAGAGGTTCAACAACGCATATTACAATTAGTAACGTCACATGACCTAAACTAGAAGACGCTAGCACGAGCGCACTTTTATTTTAACTATACAAGCGGGAGTATTTGCGTATATTGTTTCTAGGGACGGGCGCAAGAGGTAAAGTAAGCACTTCATCAAAAACACGATCAATTCAATTCTTGAAAGCCTGATCGCATTCGATGTAGGTCTGTTAACTATGATAATTTTGAACCTTTTGAAACTTAACATGACAGAACCAACCGCAGCGTAATGACGAGATAAAATCAGCCTCAATTCATCAGAATTTATCATGAAAGTGGTATTCAGTGGAATTTGTTATTATCAAAAAAAATAGCTTCTTTTGTTTCATTTTATATCTGTTAAATTCTTCACCAAATGAAATTTTTCGAATCCACATTGATACTGAAGCCCTGATTTTTGCTCTAATTTTATTAGCTAAAACTGTAGTTCCTTTTCCCCCAAGGATAGCGACCTTATTTTTCGCAATTTTACGGTTATTTACTTACTTATCAGGCTGGAAACCCTCAGAGACTCAAAGTCTAAACAACTGCCTTCCATCCATCACGGTTCCGCATGTTGCCGTTTATCCGCAATGGCTGGTCTATAAACAAGAGGTTCTGCCTTCCTTTTCTTCTCGAACCTGGTGGCTTGGATCCGAAGATCACCTTAACTGGAACATTATCGTCCATCAGCTCGAAGTGGCTAAGCCAATGAAGTCCACATCCTTGTACATCTCATAAAGTTCGTGGTTGTGTCTTCTAGTCCATATGCCCTCCTCACAGAAAGGACCAAATATTCGAGGAAAGATTTTTCTTTCAAAAGAGCCTAAACTTGTTTCACTGTCTTACTTATCGTCGATTTTTTACCCAAGTTGTTTCGACAGACCGAAGTAGCACCGTTTACCTTGGATAACTGGAATCTCCACCAGGATTTCATTTGTGGAGTTAACATTTGCCCCGCGGTAGGTGAACTTCTTGACTACCTCAAAGTTGAAGATGATGTATGATGGAACGGTTTTTAGGCGTCAACATATAACATATTTCATTTTGTCCTTTTCTTCAATTTCCGTAAAGGATTCAATTACGGCGCGCTGGGAACATGCGATTATACCAATATCATCCGCTCATTCCAGAAAATTTAGATGGAATTGAAGAAAATATTACCTTCCATGTTGACTTTTACCCGTCGTACTCAAGTTCTAAATTGAAGTAGTCATATGATGAATCCATGTCTTAAACAGGGTCAAGCACGTCTTTGAAGTGGTCTCACGATTGTGCTTGTTCTCCGGTGTGAGCAAGCGCGGCACCCATCGCGCAGACAGCTTTCTAATGCTCAAAATCTCGTGCATGATATTGTTAACGCGTTCCGTTGAGATGCCTGCTAACTCAGCCAATTCGCGAATTTTCACTCGGAGGACCAATACGAGATCATGGGTTTTTTCCACGGTTTCCTCTGTGGAAACCGTTTTTTTGCCACCTTGGCTCGGTTCTTTAAAAATGAGCGTAATCGGTTGTACGGGAAGGTGAATGGGTCCCATACACACTATCGAGAATGGGCTTGATTTCAAAAACAAGAATCGGGTCAAGGAGCGATACTGCTCTTTTTCCATGTTCGTAAAAAACTAAGCATCGGATTGTCACCAAGTTTTGACAGACGGGCTATAAGAGGTTATACTAAATTATGGCGCACTCATTTTGGATCAGTAACGTCACTTGTCTTTCAATTCGGGTACTCATCAGACTCACTGGTAATGGCCGATTTGTGTGATGCAGTAGAGTTTTAGACATTCACACAAGGAAACTGGATAGGATATTATGAACGAAGTTAAGTAGAGATATGCCTCGATAATTGCTATAGGCCATAAGATTGCCCTTCCTGTATATGGGACAGATAGACAGAGAGTCTAGTCATCGGGCATGCTTTCTTACTTCCATGCTTTTTAGATGATCTGATCCATGCTTCTTGTCAAAACATTGGTGCCGGCTTTGAAGAGCTCAGATGGCAGGCCATCCAAGCCATCGGCTTTGTTGTTGTTCAGCTTTTGTTTACCTGTGTCGACTTCTCTTAAGCTGGGCGGAAGAATTAATTCTTCGTCTGAAGATATTGAGTCTATAACTAACTATAACTTGCTTCATGCGGTTTGCTTAGAGATGGCGTAACTTGTATTATTCCATTGGAACATGCGTTGGAAGGCTACTGTCATTGTACGTCATTTCAGTATATGTCATTCATTTGAAGCGTAAACAACAATAATTTTTTTTCACTCAAATATGTCGAACTTTGTGCTTGAAAAAGTGGTTTTGCGAGGAGTTGTTCTTCATGAAGAAAACTGCTGCCGAAAGTCATCGTATTTTGGTGGAAGTTTATGGTGAACATGCGCTAGCTAAGCGAACGCGACAAAAGTGGTTTGCACGATTTGAAAGTGGTGATTTTGGCTTTCAAGACGATGAACGTCCTGGGCAGTCAAAAAAGTTTGAAGATGAAGAACTGGAAGCATTACTCTACGAAGATTGTTGCCAAAGACAAGAAGAGCTCGCAGAATCTTTGGGTGTCACTCAAGCAGCCATTTCAAAACGTTTAAAAGCAGCTGGATATATTCAAAAAGGAAATTGGGTTCCACATGAACTCAAGCCGAGAGACGTCGAAAGGCGGTTTTGCATGTCCGAAATGCTGCTGGAACGCCACAAAAGGAAGTCATTTTTGCATCGGATTGTTACTGGTGATGAAAAATGGATTCATTACGACAGCCCTAAGTGCAAAAAATCATATGTGAAACCCGGCCAACCAGCCAAATCAACGGCAAAGCCGAATATCCATGGCACGAAGGTAATGCTCTGTATTTGGTGGGATCAGATGGGTGTGCTGTATAATGAGCTGCTAAAACCGGTTGAAATCATCAATAGACAACGCTACCGAACACAATTAATCCGTTTGAAGAGAGCAGTAGTCGAAAAACGCCCGGAATATGCGACCAGACACGAGGCAATAATTTTCCATCATGACAACGCCCGGCCCCACGTTGCTATTCCGGTTAAGAACTATTTGGAAAACAGTGGATGGAAAGTCTTACCTCACCCGCCTTATAGCCCAGACCTTGCCCCTTCTGTCTACCATTTGTTCCGGTCGATGCAGGGCGCCCTCACTGAAATACGGTTCACATCAGAGCAGAATATCAAAAATTGGCTTGATTCATTCTTTTCTGCCAGGCGGGCGCAGTTCTTTTGGGATGGGATCCACAAATTGCCAAAAAGATGGGAAAAAGTCATAGCTTCAGATGGGCAATACTTTGAATAATACTATTGTACATGTTTTTCCTCAATAAACGTTCAAATTTTGAAAAAAAAAAACGCACGAATTAAAATATATACTCAATATGTTCTCTTCTTCCCCTATCACTCTACCTGGGTTATGACCATTAAGTAACTACTGAAAGTTTTGCCTAAATACATCGACAATTCCCTGTTAGTTAGTGACGAAATTACCTTCGCAATGGATACCTCTTTTAAAGCCATTGGGTAGGATTTTGGCCTTCTAAAAAAAGTTCCTAGTGTCTAACCTTCTCAAGCAATCTTCAATGTCCGTGTTCTTTTTCCGCAGTAGTATTTTTTCCTTTCTTCTTCTGTATATTTTCTATTCGCCACATCTGTTGTCTTCTTTTTTTGCACACATTCATCATCTTACCATTGATTTGTTTTTGGAGGTGGTTGGTAGCCTAAGGTGTTTTCCGCCACCACCCTGATGGAAGTGCAGCAATATGACCACATGTTGTTGACGTCTTTGGTAGGCAGTGTCGTAATGGCTCTCCGACGTTGAACCGTTTTGGATGCTGTTGTAGCTTTCTTTTATTTGACAGTCGAGCTCCGAATAATGCTGCTACCAGGTTATGCTCAGAGTCGACGTTTGTCCCTTTGAATGTTGGATGTTTAAATCCATGGTGTTTGACGAGTTCCGTCTGTAATAAGCACGTGGTCGATTTGGTAGGCGGTTCGACTAACCGTAGTTAACCAGGTTTCTTTGTGGATTGATTTGTGAGGGAACCTCGTGCTACATGTCACTGTATTTCTAGCTGTCGTAAAGTCTGTGAGTTGGAAGCCGTTATCTGTTATCGTGTCATGTAGGCTGTATTTTCCGACCGCTCTGCCAAAAATGTTCTCCTAACCGATTTTGGCATTACAATCCCCGATTACAATTTTAACGTCGTACCTTGGACATGCTCCGATTACTCCGTCCATTCTGCGGCTAAAATTGAATACCTTTTTCCTTATGATAAAGAATTTTTTCGATTTTGTTATGCAAACACATTTTTCAATAAATTTTCTATTATCTCTGTAAGCGAATTCAAAAATGGCACAAACTCACTTAAAATTGTTTTAAAAAGCCGGACTTTTCAAGCTTATAGCAAGAACAGTTGAAAATAGCTAAGTGTTCCCTCTTATACTTATTGCCAAATTTCAAATGCAATAATCAAGTGACCGAGAGTGTACATACATGTGTAACCGTATAAGGATAAAGTATTTTTCAAAGCCTTCTACTCGTATACTCATTTTGGTAACTTGAGCATACTATGATAGTATTCGTACTATGTGTGTACAAGGAGAAAAGACGAATAAACATTACAAAGTTCATCTTTAGTAATATAGCAATTTGTTCTCGTAATTGCTTCAATTATCTTTTTCTTGCAGGCATTTGAGGAACTTGAGGATTTGCTGGCGCGTCACAACATTTGTATAGCAATCAAGGAGAAGTTAGTCAAGGATTCAGGCGTTGCAGAGGAAATCGCTTACGATAATATAGTTCAAAAGTTACTTACAAAGCCCAGAGCCAGGGGTAAGTAATCATTTTTCTTTTTATGGTTTCATTGGTTTTGATTAATAGTATGCTGAGGGAAGTATATAGTACTTTCTTAGAAATTCTCTTTTAATTGTTATTTTCTTTGAAATTAATTTTGCCATAGTCGTTAAGATGGGTATGGAAAGTAGTTTAGAATAATTCTTAGATTTCAATAATAATAATAAATATAAATAAAAATAAAAAAAAACCGATGTAGTAAGGCTAGGGATTATCGAATTAAAAAAAAAGTGTGAAGGTTGCTTAGGTCGAGGCTGTCGTTCTCTTGCACTTGCCGAAATTCCCAACTAATTGTTAAGGCAGTATATGATGCAGTATATGCATCATTTGAATTTCGTACAAAAGTCATTTTAACGCTCATGCGAAGTCTCCAGTAATAATCAGATTGTTAGCTTAAACAACTTTCTGGTCGAAAACAATTTGATTGCATGAAAGAAGCTATGGAAGCATTATTTTTTTTTTCAGAGCATACGACACGGGCAATGGCTAAGTGCATGTAAAAACCGATGGATAGAGGATTGCAAGTGTGAATTTTGTTGGTGCACTGTTTCATTTTGTTGTAAGGGCATTACACCTACAACAATTTGTTTCAGTAAACCAAATTTAGCTTAGCATCGTCAGTTTTTTTGTTTGTTTGTGGTTATGACGCTGGAATTCAGGGTTGACCCTGCTCACATCTCACAGATCACTCTGATCTGAAGAACCTGGCTACAAACTAGTGCCATTAATCCTCTCTCAACGCTCGCCATTTACGTGCGTACTGGTATTTTGTCCATTACAATATAAGCCCTGCTTTAATACAGAATTCAATTTCATGTGGTTGAAATTCTATCTTCGTAAGCAAATTACCCACTATTGTTCACTATTAAGAATTGTATCCCTATATCACCATAGGGGCGATTTGAATATACACAATTCTGGGTGGCTTCGATATTCTGGACAGATAACACCCAAAGGACGATGGACTTAGATCTTTGCTGCGGAAAACAGCTTGATCCAGCTTGTAAATGAGCCCACACATACACCAGACGTTAATAGTTATACCGCCGACACCTTGGACTTGTTTTTAAATTGTCAAACTGTGTAAAATGAGTTTATTTCTCGTACATCTCATACGAAAAATCCAATAAGAACAGGCTTACCAGCTTCTTTATGAATGTTTCGTTCGTCCTCTAAAACAATGCGGATGCCATTTCTGATATTATCACAGACATTATTCACTTTTGAATGAGATCCTTTATCCCTCATCGGATGAAGAGTGTGAAACCATAAGAAAAGGCGTGATACGACTCGAACTGTAAAGAGGCCGTCAAGGTTAAAGAAATGTTTTTTTCAGTTCTTCAAGACCAACCCTACAGGAAAACCGGAAAAAATTGAATGAACTGGAAATGACGGCAACGACGTTCTTAAACGTGTATAATTTCAAAACGACTAAAAACTGAAGCAAAATACATTACAATGTCCCAATTGTTGGTCGTTCATTCAAAATTCTGCCCCATCTTCCATCACAATGCTCATTTACAATGACATTCCAGCTGTCGGACAAAGCTAATCCGCTTGCTTCACACTTTGCGGTCAGCTTAACATTTCCAGATTGTGTTTTGTCTTCGCCCAAATTTTGAGTGCAACGCATCTTCAATAGGACGAATCTGCTTTCGCACCCGTATAATAGCAAATATACTTAAAGATCTTAACTTTCTCTTATCTTCTGGTCTAGATGGTATGCATCTTTTTCTCCTGAAGAGGTGTGCTTCTTCGCTGGCAAAATAACTGCATAAGCTCTGTCATCCATTCTACTCTTTAGGATTTTTTCCGAAAAAAAGTAAAACAACATTTGTCTAGCCCGTTCCTAAAAAGGAGAGTCTTCTTCTCTCTCCTCCTGCATTTACTTCATTGCACTTACGTCTCTTTTTGCCAAGGTCCTGGAAAAGCATGCTTTTAAGATCGACGACTTTCTTCTTCAATGGATTAGAAATAAGCTTTCGAAACGTTTAATTCAAATTTTCTTGAGTGGTTTCAAGTTTGATATCTGCAAAGTAAATATTTGTGTACCCCAGGGCTCTGTTCTGTGTCCGTATTTTTTTTTTAATTTCATTTTCATCAATGATCTCTTGTATATTACTTCTAATTCAATACATACCATATCATTGATGACAGTAGTACTCTCGGCTTTTTATATTCATTCCCGGATGTACGTCTCTGCTCTTCAACTGTAGAACGGGGACGGCAGCGCATGTTATGCTCATTGAATTCCAGTATTAATAGCGTAACTAATAGAAGAGCAATCTACACATCTGGTGAGGTGCTCCAAGATCTCTTACACTTGCTAGATATGATTCAAAAGCATGCGATGAAACTCGTAGATGATGCTAATGTTACAGTCAATTGTCGCCTCTGAAAACCAACTTAATGTCTCTTGCCTCACCTTGTTCGATCGCTATTTTCACCTCCAGTGCTCCGTTTAAATTTCCAGTAGCATTCCCCCCCTTCAGGCCTTTTAACGTAACAACCGTTTCGCTATGAAAATTCATCGGTAAACCCTCAAGCCCACTTTCGGGTTTCTGAATTGTCGTAAATCTTTCTTTAGCCGTATAACTCGCTTATTTTATTATCATGCGCTTAACACTCTCACTTTCCTTCTCATTTACTGTTCTACGTTTTTATCTTGGAACTAGTGCTTTTCGTTTCCGAAAATCTCAGTGTATACCGTTATGAAATTTTTGTTGTTTATTCCAATAGAGAGGGTTATCCTTTACATTTTTACGAGAATTTGTTTTGATTAGACGTTTTTTAAATGCTCAATATTTTATTTAAAATGGAGAATAAGAAAGTGCATTTACGGCATATTGAGCTTTTTTTCTTTAAAGAATGTGTCAAACCGACAGAGGTGCAACTGGAGATTTGTAGCGTGTATGGAGATTCGACTATACTGTTCGCTCTGGACATCCACACACAACAGACCACAATCAAACCTTGGCTGCAGTTTGATGATACGTGAGTTCGCTCAACGGTTTAACGTCGCACATACAACCGTTTCGCAGAGACTGAAAAAGCTTGGAATATCGAAAAAGTGAATGCATGGGTTCTTCAGTGAAAGAAACATTATGGATCGCATAATGGTCTGTGAGTCTATATTGAGATGCAACTCGTTTGCTGCTTTCCTGAAAAGAGTGGTTACGGGAGACGAAAAATGAGTGATTTACAACAACATTCGGCATAAGAGGCCATGGCGCATTCCTGGTGAAACAACGCAATCGTTCGATAAACAAGATTTGCATCCCAAGAAGGTCATATGAAGCATTTGATTTGACTGATAAGGTGTCCTTAACTTCGAGTTGCCTCCACGCAATCAGACAGTTTCAGCTCGATGCTTTGAAGCACCCAATGGAAAAAAAACTGACAGAGTTGGCGAACAATGCATTGTTTTCCATCATGACAACACGAACAATACACAGCTTTAGTGACAAAACAAAAGCTTCATTCATTTATCTGCCTTTTTTCGCCTTCTGACTAACATGTGTTCCGCTCTTTCTAAAACAATTTGGACGCAAGACAATTCAATTCCCAAGACGCGATCAAAACGTATCTGGAAAACTTTTTTTATCCATAAGTATGCTGACTTCTACAAAAGAGGGATTATATATCTTTTAGAACTATATAAAAACAAACAGGTCATTACATCCATCGACGATCTTGGACGTCAGAGCACTAAACTCTGCAAACATCGGAACAGACCACAACCTAGTATTAGCTTAACCACGATTGCACCACATAATTTGCCTTAAAAGATCTACACCAGCAATAATAGAAAAGTTCAACATTGAATCACTCAAAAAAAAAAACTCCACAATAGAGCTATATCAAAATAGACTCTACAACAAAATTAAATCCAATAAAATCACTGACCTTGATGACATAGAATAATAACATCGAACATCACCTCAGCATCTAACGAAACAATAGATACAAAAGAAATCGATATCAACATTAATAGACGATATGAAGATGCAAAATTTCTGTCAAAAGATAAACGAGAGGAATATCTACAATATTATGCAGAAGGTCAGAAATAACTTACGACCAATATAAATTTACCAGAAACAGAGTTAAGACTAATATCGGCCAGAAATCGGTCATTAAAGAACGGTACTGGCAGAAATTCTTATCCGATATAAAAACACATTTGGATTTGGCTCCGTAGTTTAAAAAATAAAAAGCAGTGGATGAGCTCACCATAACAGTCGTAACCTGGGTAAACTACTTTTCGTTGTGCAGAGAAGAATAACCAACAGAAAGGAGCTCGGATGATTCACTCTACACGGGACCACCCACCAAGATACCGGGATATCAAGGATGACAATACGTAAGTTGAAAAACCGGAAGTCCTCTGGTATTGACAGAACCCAAAGAACTAGTCAAATATTGAGAGCCATGCATATACGACGAAATCCACAGCTATCCTTTCAGAAAGGTGATAAGAAAGAGCCCAAGAGTTACCGGGGCATCTCTCTGCCTAGTTCCATCCTCAAGCTCTTTACAAAAATCCTTGCTTTCAAAATCACCAAAAAAGGCATAGGCGAAGAACAGCAAGGTTTCGAAAAACAGATCAGCAGTTGAAGGCATATTCGTTGTACGACAAACATGTGAAAAATCTCTAGAATTCAAAAAGCTTATAGTACGTACATGTGTTTCGTCGAACTAACAAATGATGTCATCACGCTTTTAAAAGCGAAGGGCATTCCACCTAATGTACTAGCTATCATTAAAGAACTAAACACTAATAAATGGACATCAAATAGTATATTACTAACGCTAAGAGGATTGAAATGATTAATACTAACTCAGGAATCCGGGAAGGTGTCAGTTTGAGCCCGACTCTCTTATCATGGAAGCAATCATTGAAGAGGTCAAACACCTGGCCATCGCACGTCAACAGATAACGCGGTTCTCAATGTTGAAACGGAAGACAATTTGCAAAGACTGCTATATAAATTTATAAAAGCAGCAATCAACTTCAACATGGAAATATCGGGTGATAAAACTATATAATTTGTTTTATCAAAAGAACCAGAAAGATGCAAATTGCCCTAAAATTCACCTGCCTCGGCTCCCATATAGCAAGTAGCAGAGATTTGCAAAAAGAGGCAAAAGCACAAGCCAACAAACCCACTACAATCTCAGGCTGTCTTAGAAATCCTATATGGCGAAATAGATATATGAACACCGACAGTAAAATGAGAATATATGAAACTTGCATCGGCCAATAATAACAAAACAGCAGAAACTCGTGCAGACACCAGCACAAATCAACAGATGTCGACCACAGTTGAGATGAACACGTTAAAATCTCTTGCTGTATACACACGCCTAGATAGAAAAACAAACACTGAGATAGGAGACATCTACAAAGCAGACGATATCTCACAATGGATGAGAACCAGAAGTATGTGAAGAGACTACGCCCAAAGAATACCTCAAAACAGCTTGGGAATAATGGCATTAGAAGGCACAAGAAACAACCCGCGACCGCAAGGACGTCCGCCGAAAAGATGGCACGAATGGTGGACATCAGGCTCGACCGACCAACAATGAGCAACGCTACTCGTTCATTATCTTCATCTATCACATGTTACATTTCCATTTAAATACGTTGTTAAAGAAGAAGAAGAAGAAGAAGAAGAAGAAGAAGAAGAAGAAGAAGAAGAAGAAGAAAGAGAAGAAAAAGAAGAAGAAAGTAATAGACTATGATGGACAATATCTGATGGATTAAATATAAGCTCTTATACCAAAAATGTGCATTTAACTTTAACCCTAAGAAAAACCGCAATAAAAAAACTTTAAGGGTATTAAAGGCCTCTTAAGCGCGCTAATTATAAAAGAAAAAAAAATTATTGTTGACTCATCAACAAATTCCTACAAATAAATCAAAGTCAGTGGTAGAAGTTCGAAATGGGGCAGTCTTTCCACAAGACCCTAAGAAGGATAGTCATATCAGGCAAAGCCTTTATCGTTTTTTATTGTATATTTCGTTAATGAAAACAGATAAAGAAAAAAAAATACAAAAACTATCTAATGGAGCTGTTCGAGACAAATAACTTTAGGTAGGAGTCTCCTAGTTACATAGTTACTTTTTCTTGCGTGCGTGTATATTATTATTTTATTGTCGTAACGAAACCTTATATATCATACATTTGAACCAAAAAGTTAAAGTGAAATATTCTTGGAAAAGACGAAAAAATTTTACGTTGAATTACAAATTCCAGACAGTAAAATTTAAAGTTGAAATCAGTATTGAATAATGTATCGAACTGTGCATTTTTACCAGTATGAACGACTGAAATCGTATGTACCTACACAGTTTTGTTTGATAGCTAAATACCTAAGATTAACATTTTGTCATTTTGTATTCATACTCGTAATTGGCCTTGTTTAAGATAATGAAAGTCGTACATCTAGGAAGCAATTTTATAATGAAAAAGTTTTTTTTGTTGTAGAACACAGACCTCTTTTGCTTTCTCACACCAAAGAATGTAACTTCCCTCACTTACCACAGATGGTGTAATTTACTATTTACAAGAATATTACTTATTACCACGTGGCGCCTGTGGAGGACTACATAAATGAACTATGCAGATGTAAGTTGCCTTTCAATATCAGGTCTATGCTAGAAATTTTTTCTGTCATAATATCTATTGATGGAGCAGAATATTTGAATATTTTTGTTTTTTCACGGCGCCACTGGTGAAGTTTAAGCTGTTAAATATTTTTGCAGTATTGAATTTTTGAGTGACATCATCTTACTTTTGGCGTGATGGTTTTTTTTTTTTTTTTTTTTTTTTTTTTAATAAAATCGAGAAAATGGCACAGATTTACTTAAGTGAAGTTTTCTCTGTTTGTTGAAACAGAAAACAATGAAACCTTAATACTTATTATTTTGGTTAAAAAATTGCTCTAATGCCGTGAAAGAAAGTCGAACGAAATAAAGCCGTACGAAATAAAGCCAAGTCGGCCTTATAACGTTTCGAATTTATAGACACATTTAGAGAGAAGTGCCTGTTTTCATAAGTCCACACGAGAAAATTTACCATGACCACGTATTCAGAAATACTTCAAACAAATTTAATAGAGCATTCTTGTTTTTAGTTATTTTGGGAAATTTAACATTTCAAACTAATTTATTCATATTAACATAAATTTTCGAAAATGAAAAAAATTTACATGAATTTATATCTATGTGTTTTAATAACTTTAATTGGAAACACTAACTGTAGATCGTACGCTTACAAGGCTCAAATAAGAGATGATGCTGTCCGTTCAATAGTTAGTTTCGAACTGAACTTTATTTCAAGGTTGACAAATTTATACATATGAACAGTTGTTACATTTGCATCATACGATAGTAAATACATAAATATAATACATCAATACAATGAAGGTTAAAACATAAGGAAATACGTTATTACGATTGCAATGATAATTGAGTAGAATTTTCGACTACAATTCGGCCTTTCCTGATCTTAAATCGCCTCAATTTACATGAATATTAATAATTTGATATTTCCAACACAAAATGACTTTAAAAAAATAATAATAATAGTTGAGAGCGATATGAACGCGATGGCTTTCAAAACACAACCAATTCCATAAAATGATTTTCTTATATATATTGTATTGGGTCTATAACTATCGTGCAATTTGCTAAGAGATGCGTTGGAAGGCTACTGTCATTGTACGTCATTTCAGTATATGTCAATCATTTGAAGCGTAAACAACAATTTTTTTTTTCACTCAAATATGTCGAACTTTGTGCGTGAAAAAATGTTTTTGCAGGGAGTTCTTCTTCATGAAGAAAACTGCTGCCGAAAGTCATCGTATTTTGGTGGAAGTTTATGGTGAACATGCGCTAGCTGAGCGAACGTGCCAAAAGTGGTTTGCATGATTTAAAAGTGGTGATTTTGGCTTGGAAGACGATGAACGTCCTGGGCAGCCAAAAAAGTTTGAAGATGAGGAACTGGAAGCATTACTCTATGAAGATTGTTGCCAAACTCAAGAAGAGCTCGCAGAATATTTGGGCTCTACTCAAACAGCCATTTCAAAATGTTTAAAAGCAGCTGTATATATTCAAAAGCAAGGAAGTTCCACATGAACTCAAGCCGAGAAACGTCGAAAAGCGGTTTTGCATGTCCGAAATGCTGCTGGAACGTCACAAAAGGAAGTCATTTTTGCATCGGATTGTTACTGGTGATGAAAAATGGATCGATAACGACAACCCCAAGTGCAAAAAATCATATGTGAAATCGGGCCAACCAGCCAAATCAAGGGCAAAGCCGAATATCCATGGCGCGAAGGTAATGATCTGTATTTGGTGGGATCAGATTGGTGTGCTGTATTATAAGCTGCTAAAACCGGGTGAAACCATCAATGGACAACGCTACCGAACACAAGTAATCCGTTTGAAGAGAGCAGTAGCCGAAAAACGCCCGGAATATGCGACCAGACACGAGGCAATAATTTTCCATCATGACAACGCTCGACCCTACGTTGCTATTCCGGTTAAGAACTATTTGGAAAACAGTGGATGGGAAGTCTTACCCCACCCGTTTTAAAGCCCATCCCTTGCCCCTTCTGACTACCGTTTGTTCCAGTCAATGCAGAACACCCTCACTGAAATACGGTTCACATCACAGCAGAATATCAAAAATTGGCTTGATTCATTCTTGAGATGGGAAAGATGGGAAAAAGTCATAGCTTCAGATGGGCAATACGTTGAATAATACTATTGTACATGTTTTTCTTAAATAAACGTTCAAATTTTGAAAAAAAAAACCGCACGAATTAAATTACATACCTAAATACTATAGCCATCGGGAATGAAACACAACCAATTCCATAAAATAATTTTCTTATATATATTGTATATACTTTTGTTATTTGAAATACATATATTTATTTCGATTAAAATTGTTAACCACATACGGCTTCATATTTTCGGGACTTGAAATTCCATCATATCGGTTTCGTGAAACTTGCAAGTATTCTAAATCTTTTATATGATACCTGTCGTTAGGACATACTTCGTATACTTCATACGGACCCTTGTATTTAGGAAATAGTTTTTTATTGACAACTGCAGTAGTGACAGTACCATATTCTTAACTACCACATAATCACCTACTTTATAGCGATAAGGTTTTTTGTGGTTTTTATCATACTGAATTTTATATTTCTCTTGATTGTGCATGATTCTAAGACTTGCCCTCTCCCTTTCCTCAACTATGTCTGTTGGGTCTTTTTGCAAAGATTCATGTTCAAAATACTCGCAGACCATATCATTACTTTCGCTTCGTTGGAGAACATCGAAAAGCTCCTATTAAAGGTGTTGTTTATGGAGAATTGAATTTTATCCAAATGTTTTGTCCACTTACGCGGGTCGTCTTCGTATTATTTTGATTGCATAGCCGTCAAGAGCCTGTTTATCTTCTCCACCTTTACACACTTTTATATGTGTCACATCAATATCTTTACAAAATGACAGAAATTCATCAGAGGTAAAACAATTACCCTTATCCGAAATTAACCGTTTTGGTCGGCTGTAATTTGAAAAATAATTAGAACTTTTCGTCTTCACTCAAAAAGGCTTGGTGAACGCATCCACCACTAGAAGAATGTATAACTTCAGATTTTTCACTCCAGCTGGAAGGGGACCATAATGGTCTACATGAAGTGTATCAAAAGGTTTATTACCTTTTGGAATACTATGTAGTTCACATTTCTTTTTTCCAGATGGAACCGCGAAGTAAATACATTTTAGGCATGACTTGATTAAGTCTTTGATTTTTTGTGTTCGAATAGTTTATCCGCACCCATATGACAAAATCCATCATGGTGAGTTTGAATAATAAAAAAAAAACATAAAAAGCAACAGAATCTTTACATTTCCGGTAGATGAGACCATTAACTATTTCGTAAAATGGGTGTTGTTTGTGTTCCAATATATTTGCGATATTCTGAATGGTCATGTCCTACTTTTATGCCGAAGCCAGTGCATATTCGCATGAATCAGGTTATACCAAAAGGATGTTAAGACTCCTACTAAGGTTCATTCTGACTGAGTCTCTATGCTCCACTGAATAGTTATATTCCTCGAGCTCTAAAGCCCAATCTTTTTACTTACCGTAAGTGTCAAGGACTTACAATCAGTAATAATTTTAAAGTTAATACCCATTCAAGAGGTCCTAAATCTTCTTAACGCATATATGATCTCAAGCGTTTTGAGTTCAAAGGAATAGTTTCTTCTCTGTTGGTGTTGAAGAAAATAGCATAAAACTTCTTATGTAATTGCTTTTGCATTAAAATTCCACCGAAACCCAAAGAGTGCTGTTCGGTGTCTGCCTGCGGAGAATAAATGCTTAACACTGGCGCTTATAGTAATTTTTGATTTAATAACTGGAAAATACTTATCTCTTCTTTTCTAAATTGGAACAATATTTGACATTTTGTTTTAATAGATCATATAGTAATTTTGATATTACTAAGAAATTTTGAATAAATTTTCCAAAGTATGAACATAATCCAAAAAATGAGTCAAGCTCTTTGGTGTTTCTTGGAGTAGGGAAATTTTGCACAGCAGAACCTGAGTTCTAAATTGAAATCCGATACTATTTTGGCAACTTTTTATGGAACAGCAATGCTCTTTTTTGGATTCAGTGGCTATGAGTAGGTGGGTGAGGTGAAAAGTAACCTCCTTGGAAATGAAAAAAATTGTTTTAAATGTTTTTTTTTTTATTTTATTCACTATAGTACCCTTTTAGTTTGATACACTTATACCAGCGATTTTCCAACTTCTTGATCCCGTCCGAAAAGTAATTTTCCGGAAGGTCTGCAAAATACTCCTCCGTGGCGTCGATGATCTCCTCGCGTGAGCTGAATTTTTTATTGATGAGGCATCTTTTGAGGTTTGGGAAGAGATAATAGTTCAAGGGAGCCAAATCGGGCGAATACGGTGGATGCGACAGCAATTGGAGCCGTAAGTTATTGATTTTAGCCATGAGTGTGCTGCTCTTGTGCGCCAATGCATTGTCTTGCGGTTTTGCAGCGATTTGGGCCTTAAATCGCTCCAATAATGCACAGTAATACTCGGTGTTGATGGTTTTTCCTTTTTAGAGGTAGTCCACGAAGAGTATGCCATGACAATCCCAGAAAACGGACGCCATAACCTTTCCGACCTATCGAGCCTCCCTCGGCCACTGCGGAGCACTCGTGCCGGCTTCAGTCCATTGCCGGGCACTCATTCTGTTCTCTGGTGTTCAACAGTTACCAATCGACGCCAAAAGTCCGCCCGATTCCGCATCAGCAAGTCCAAACACTCTTTCGAAGTGCTCTCGCGTTCGTGTTTTTGGTCAGGAGTGAGTATGCGCGGCACCCAGCGGCAGCATAACTTTTTCATATGCAGAATATTGCCCAAAATATGGCGTGTGCACTCAGTACTAATTTTTGTGGTATCTGCACGCTCGCTCATCTTTTCGGTCAGCCAACACTATTTTATGTATTTTTTTTTTAAATTGTCCTCTGTCCTCTGTCAGCCTGCCGCTGCGGACTTGATCGGTAGTGGAATTGCAGCCACCACGAAACTATCGAAACCAATATTTGACGGTGTAATCTGATGGAGCTTTAGCCCCATAATATTTATCCAACTTTTCTTTTGTTTCCTTCGCCGTTTTGCCTCTCAAAAAATAATGTTTTATGAGAGAACTAAAATCGTTTTTGTCCATACTCAACATCATGCCAAACACATCAACAAAAATCAGCTGTCAAAACAAAAATAAAGACAGTATCGCACTGAAATTTGGCATGTCCGCCTAAATATGAACGGATTTCAAGGCACTATAAGCTTTTTTGCAAAAGCGGCGCATTCTGGTGGTCAAGGAGGTTACTTTCACTCCACAAAGTATTACTGGCTCGTAAAAAATCTCTGCCAAGAGCAACAGAATTAGAGTTGTTTTAATTTTTACTACATGCAACATGCAATTTACCGGTCTATTACTAACTTAAATAACACATTCGGCTTTTCCTTATATACTCAATTTTATTCCATTTATTCCAAAATACTGGATACGGTCATGTTCTAACGGCAGGATCACAAAAGATGGTGTGAACTGTTCTTGTATAAAACTTATGGGACTGCCTGTGTCTACCATTGTATTTGCTTTAAATTCGAAAACATCATTAGTAAAACTATTAAAAAATTTGTACTTAACGTCAAGTGTGAAATCGTAGTTAAATATCTTCGTCATTACATTTTTCTCTTCTGGTTGAACTTCAGGCTGCTGGAGCAAAAGAACTGCTGGTGTATTTGCAGGAGACTTGATGCTTCGACAGGTGGATGCTAAGTGTCCGTGCTTACCACTAGCAATATGTTCAGGTTTGTTGCAGGTGAAGCGCCTGTTGTTATATAATCCCTGGATTTTGTTAGCAGACGAGGTTGCTATCACTGCTGAAGAAGTTATTATATTTTCTGCGACATAATATTTCATCTACTGGTATTTCTTGAGCATTTGTTTCAAATCGTCGATACTTCTTGCTGTAAGAAGGAACTGTTTGTTACATAAAGTATAAGGAATTCCTGTAATAATGTAATGTATAAGATCTTCGTCTTTCTTGCATTGAATGTGATCTCTTGCATGGCCAGTATAAATTGATGAATACTCTTTCGCTTCCTCCAGTTCCGAAGAATATCGTAAACATCAGCTATCTGACCATTTGATGAAACTCTTGTAGATTTCTTGATTTCAACTCTGACCATGTGGAACAACGGGATGAACGGAAAAATAATTTAGCTGTACCTTCCAAACTTCTTCTTGCAAAATCAAACAATTGTTGCTTTTCCCACTTGTGCAAAGACCTTGGCTTCTCGAAACTCGGCACCCATTGTTTAATGGATAAATTATCGTCTCCAGAGAAGTGAGACACAATGTCTTCGATTGCTTTGTATGTGATTGAGCACGTGGAGCTTTCGTCTGGTCGACATAAAGCTGCGAGTTTTTCTTTGAAAGCTTAAATTTTCTCTTGTTTTTTTATTCTGTCAGCAATCCTATCAATTTCGATTTGGAAATCATTATCTTCCTGCGCGATAGGTGCTACTTCATTCTAGATATTGGAGTGCGATGTTTACAGATTCGTCTAACTCAGCAACGTGTTCCTGTAACCCTAGCTTCAACTCTGTCTTTTTACCATTACTCTGAAGCCCGAAACTGGTTTATTTTTCCACCACCACCAACTCCGCTATCAGTCTTAGATCCATATGTATAGTAATGGATTGGCTTGCCATCCAAGAAAGCATCTTCCTCCCAGAAGGATCTAAGGGAGAAGCTTACATGAAAGTCTTTGTCAAACCAAGCTTCGAGTATAGTGTGGACAAGTAAATTATTAGTTCACTGTGTAGTTGCTTAAAGCAAATAGCTGTGGTTGCAGCTACTTGCCTATTGAAGATATTTGTCAAGTGAAACAGAACATGCAGTGCTGCGAAGAGAGTAGAGAATAGAGTTCCCCTTATACATAGTCATGCTGTTCTTTGGCTTCTGCTTAGTTTGCTGCAGTTGATTACATTATCCAAGAAACAACCACCCCGTAGGTGAGTATCGGTCTCATAACTGAGACGTATAGCCAATGGATAATGTGATGTTGAAGGTTTCATTTATTCCCAATGGCTTTTTTGCAAAACATTAAAGCAATTGCAGTCTTCTGAACTATCTCTAGAATGTTAGGTTTCTAGTTAAGTTTCCTATTAAAAATGAGACCCTGTATCGTACAAGGATAAATTGGCATCGTTGATTGAGGGAGTTTCTATGATTGGAATTTTATATTTCTTGGAAAAGAGAACAAGATCAGTTTTATGAGGACTTACCTCCAATCCACTGCGATCTGCCCAACGGGTTAATCTGTTAAGATTTAGCTGACGATGGTTCTTAATGTTGTTAGGATGCTTACTTGAGACGGCTAAAGTAACGTCATCCGCCTAGGCAATCACCCGTTAACCACATATTTCTAGAGAAGGGGAGAGTCTTTTAGCGAAAGACACGCTAAAGAGCTGATTGTTCTGCTATTTAGCATAAAACTGACCAACTCCCCAAGTGAGTTGTCTACCTGCAGAGCTAACAGCGCAGTAGTGATTGCGGATATGTTGACGTTGTTAAAGGCGCCATATCTGTCAAGGAAAGCAACCATTGTATATTGTAGGGATCGTTCGATGTGTCAGTCAGCGAATGCAGAGCCGTTTCCACCGATTTTCCTTTACAGTAGGCATGTTGAGCCGTTGATAAAAGTATATGAATATCAACCAGTTGTTCTAGAGTTTTCAGAGGGAAAGATAATAAACTTAAAGGTCTGAAGTCCTATGGAAAAGGATAAGGTCATTTTCCGGCTTTGGGAATGAAATCTACATTGACTTCTCTCCATTACAGTGGAATGTGGATCAGTTCTACACAGTTTCTCATGATATTCTCTAGCGTAGATAGGATTGTTTCTCAGAATCTTTGTAGCTCGTCAGGACAAGCAGAATTGTTTCATTTTTCATTTAATATGCATTTTTATGTAATTAAATTCAATAACTCTTACATACTATACAAAAAAACGCTTAAAAATTAGCTTAAATAACTTAAAATTATCTAATTCTAACTTACTGGCCCCATGCGGGCACTCTAAGTTAAACCTAACAATTAAAATTTGTCTTTCGACGTTTCGTACATTTGATTTTGATGTTATTTTGTATTACACAGAATTAAAACTAAGAAAATACATTTGTTACAAAAACTTAGTAAATTGATTAATTTTTTTATGATCTTTTAAATCTTAAAACTAAAACTTAAAAACTACCTTAACACTATTCTTAATCTACTTAGGCTACTTAAGCTACTTAAAACTATCTTATCATTTAGGTATTATTTTTTTTTGTGAGAAGAAGTTACCCGAAGGTTACCCATCTCTTTGTTGTTTTATAATTTTTTTTTGTATTTTTGTTTTTTGTATATATATATATATACATATTTTTTCCCCCTTAAAACTAGACTAATCCTACCTAAATCTATGTAAGTCTGCCAATGCTAAAAAATTAGGCTGCCGACCCTGCTCCTTAACGAAGCTAACTAGTGCTAGAGGAATTCGTCGACGTAGATTCCGCTCCTTCAACAAGCCACCAAAATTGTTTGTGCTGCCGAACAACATCCCTCATGTCGCGATTACCTACCGCCCTACTGAACCGGAGACGCTCCGCACTACCGTGTGTGACGTCTCTATCGTAGTTAAGTCGCCTCTCCGCAGCTGTTCGAGCGACATGGAAGATTAACGGCACTGCTAATCTATCCTGGATCAGACCTTTCATGTCGAGGTAGAGGAACGCTTCTGGAGGAATAAAGCCGTCAAAGCGAACTCTCTCGTGATACATATAATTGAGGTAGTAAGCCCCAGAGATCAGGTTATTCGACGACGTCATTGCTCTTGCAATGTGCCTTCCAGTCAACTTAATAACAAAATTGTCCACTCTTATTACGTTAGCCCTATTGTACAAGACCTCATTGCGATAGAATTTTATGTACTCAGACTCTGGTGTTCTGTATAGGCGAAGACAAGCCCTAAGTCAAGCCGTCTCAAACACCCGAATCTTTTCCAAAAGACTTGCTCTCACGTTGAACCACACGGGACAACCAAATACAAGCATAGGCCTGATAAGGACCATGTAGCAGATCACCTTTACCCTCTCATCGCGTTGCCTGTTATAAAACAGTCTCTTTGTAAGGGCAAAAGCACCTTTGGCTCTGGCCAGAGCAACATCTATATGTTTGTTAAAATATAGATATTGATCTAGCCAAATCCCAAGGTATCTGACTACATTTCGACAAGCAAGTGGCTGCCCGTGTTGTCCCATGATCTGAAACATTCGCCAATTCTTTCTGGTATCTGCAGAGGCCCCAGACAAAGGCGTCCTAAACAGAATGCTTTCCAACTTCTGAAAGTTGATCTTCAACTTCCAGTCGGCTCAATTTTGTTTAATTTAATCGAAGTCACGCTGCAAAAGAATGTTTATAACCTCAATCTTTGGACCTGATCTGTACGCGATTTAGTCACCTGCGTACGCTATGGCATGGTGAAGTGAACCTATCAGATCACTTGTATAAATGTTGAAAAGGATTTTCGAGTTGACCGCACCTTGTTGCAGACCGTTTTTAATGTTGACTGTACCAGTAGAAGTCACATCGACATTTTTCACGATGAACTGTCTATCTGTGAGCATATTGAAAAGAATATACAGCAGTGGCTTACTAATGCCCAGTCTTTTCAACTTGTAGAAGGGTCCCTCTAACCATACGGTATCGAAAGCCTTTTCCAAATCAATCAGGCAGGCACCCGTGCACTGTTTCTTGGCTTTGTTCCATTGGATATCAGAAACCAGCTTAGACGCGGCATGAATGATATCATTTCCCGCCTTGAAACCGAATTGATTATCCGGAACTATATTTTTGTCCCCAAACGACTTAGTCAGGAGTCTATTGATAACTTTTTCGAAAACCTTACTGATGTTTGGAAGGAGACTGATCGACCGAAGATTCGCCGGATTGGAGGTGTCCTTATCCCTTTTGAGGATGGGATGTACCACTGCAGTTTTCTAATGCGCTGGATAATGTGCATTATTCATTGCATTGTTAAACAGGGTGGTATAAATGTCCACCGCTTCTAGTGGGAGATGTCGAAGCACAATGTTCGCTATTCCATCGGTTCCCACTTCTAATTGTGTCGAAGATCGTCTGAAGCTCCTCCTTCGAAATGAACGGGGGTTGTTCCCTTTCATTTGCGATGACATTATTTGCCATATTCTCGTCACTGAACTGGGTAAAACCTGAGTTCTCGATTCGCCAGTTCACTATTTCATTTCGAAAGTAGAAATTGTGCACAAGGACTCTATTTTTCAGGTCGTGGTTCGGGCCAATGGTGTCATTTGTCTTGTACACTTCCTGGAAAGACGCTCCTATAGCTTCGACCTTCTCGTGCGGATCTTCGATCACAAGGAAGTCGTCATCATCAATAGCCTCATTTGGATCTATGCCTGCTGTTGAGAGAATGCGTTCATTGTCTGTCGTTCGGGCGATTTTAAGACATGAAAGGTCGTCTTGATCTTTCCTCTGAAATATTTTATTTATTTGCAGGAACATATTCGGGTTGCTGGTGTTTACAGCCCGAATCTTATTGTTCCAATACAAACTTACAGAAGACCTGTAATTTTCTTTTATTAATGTTTGGAGGTTTTTAATCGACGATTTTAATGTGATAATCTCCGGGTTATGTCTATCAGTAAACTGTCTGTACAAGGTCTTCAGTCTTGAGAGTAGTCTACTTTTATGTACCGGTGAAGTGCGTCAATAGTTGCGTTCCGAAATAAGTCTTCGTTGTCAGTGTGTTGATACCGAGGTATCGTTTTGTCCATAGTCCGTTTAATTATCTCGTCCATTAGTTTTAGATACCTGTCAATCTCCTCGTTTGACAGATTTCTGTTTGACGGTGGGTAGAGCGAATTCGAGAACAGTGCTCTATTCAGTCCTGGAGAAGTGCGTCCAACGCACTCTACTGTAGTTGTAGGAATGCTTTTGAGCAAATTCATCTTATTCCGCATTTTCGTTCGGAACAGTTATTTCGGTACTTAGACCGCAATGGTCACTGTCATACACAAAAGTGCGTAGACAGTTTATAGTATGTTGAGTCGTGCCTGTCAGTTTTATACGTGTGTCAAACAACAGGAGATCCAAATAGGAGCCGTGTCTAGGAAACAACGGACTATCCGTCGCCTTTAGGCCGAGTCTAGACATCACACTGTGTTGACCCCACCAATTGAATAGTAGGTTCGCTCTAGTGTTTGGTGTATTATTTCTCCAATCGCGTTAAAATCTCCGCCGATAATGAAATAGTTTTCCTCCAATTCCAGTCTCAGGAATCGAAAAAGTGTTTCGAGCTCTGAGATGAATAGGGTGGATTGAGTAGCCTGAATAGTGAAATCCTTGATTTTGATGTCAAGCTCGTAGGTGTTGCACGGCGGAGTTAAGTATTCAGAGGATAGTGCTTTTAACAAGCAGAAGCATCACTGCTAACGAACTGGATGGTATCGTCTGAACACTCATTTTCAGACCACAGATTAATCTAGTTCGTTAGCGTTAGAGTGATATTGACGGAGACACGAGAGAAATCTAGCACTTGCTGTCGGTTTATTGTTATAAAGGTGGATTCATTGGCAATGTTGAAAACAATGAATTAAGAACTTACAATATAATCGAAAATCGGTACTGCCCCATAGTGATGAGCATTAGAGTGGCACCCGTTAGTTTTAAGCCTTCCAGTTTCCAGTACTGGCTTTTTTACTTTGTCACCAGGGAGTTTGCTAACATGATCATGGTCAAAATATACCGATACCAGCCAGTAGAAGCTATTGGTAGCTTCCAGTGTGCTAACAGTTATGTCAGGGTTGCTAAGGTTAGGAAGTAAGAATGCATTAGGGTTACGTTTCACGAATATACAAGTTCTAATCTAACTTATGTCTCTTGTATGGAGCGAAGTGTATACAGGTTTCTCAAGTCCACGAACCACGCCTTTTACGATCCATTGTTCTTCGATTAAGATGATGTCTTCTGTGTTTTTGGAAAGATTCAGAATATGTTTTTGAAATTTCTAAATTGGTAACTACTTTCTGATAATGTCAAACTGAAATTGTCAGTCAGATAAATAACATCGTGCCCCCAGAACTCGGGTGCTGACCGTTGATCATACCAGATCATTACCAGAAATAAGTTCAGCAACGTAGGACTAAAGCACTCGGAGAAATGTGACCGTTGTCAAATTAAACACATTCAATTATTAACTGAGCTTTTTTCTTCCTAAAAAGTTACTATTAAAAACACTTCTTAAAACGAAGGCCTATTCACTTTTGTCAAAATCATCATTGTTATCATAATGATTCAACCAAAAATATTCAAATACAAAAGTGCTCGTAATATTGTTAAGAGATAGATTTGAAGGTTTGAAATAAAAAGATTCTTATTGTGATTTAACTTAAATTAAATCTATAGATATAAGCAATAACATATTTAGTGGACATAAATAATAGTAAATTTTTAATATTGAGATTAGGTGAAAGCTTACAACCGATGGAAAAGCAAATAGGGTATGAAATCAGCGGAAAATCGGTACACCAAATAAAATGTCATCTGTATCAATCCTATATGATCTGAGGAATCTATCCGCTTACGAACACCATTCAGTTCTGATTTAGATTTTAGTGTGTTAGCTGATTCAGTTTCGATTTTTCTAAGCAAACAGTAACATTTGCCAAATTGGATTTAACACACACCAATTGCTGAGACTAACCTTTTTCAATTTCACTTATTTTTAGTTGGAACTCTTTGTGAAAATCACTTATATCGTTTCAAATTGTTGCTGGCAATGCTAAATTTTACTTTTGCAGAAGTTCTTCGATTTATAAAAGGAAGGTAGATAGGTTCTTACTGTTGCTTTTATAGGGTTTTCTAATAACGACTTGACAACTTTTTTTTTAAATAAAAGGCAAACCATTTGAGATATTTCAAAAACTTGATTATTGGCTTCAAGTACAACCAAACATTTATGAATATCATATGGCCACCGCGGGCACGTTTGCAGCGGTCGATATGTTGTACCCAATTTTTAACGACTCGGCCACACATTTCGGCCGAAACGGCCGCTATTTCGCGTTCAATGTTGGCTCTGAGCTCTTCCAACGTCGTCGGCATGTTAGAATGATGCCAATGACTTAACGTAGCCCCACAGAAAATAGTCAACGGGCGTTAAATCGCACGAACGAGGCGGCCAATTGACTGGCCCATGTCTTGAGATTCTAGCGTGTGCTGTGTGGCTTGTGGCACCATCCTGTTAAAACCACATGTCGTCCAAGTCCATATCTTCCAATTCGGGCCAAAAATAATCGGTGATCATGGCGAATATGGCCCAGTAACGCCGCCGGCATGCAAACTGCACCAAATAGTTATTTTTTGTGGATGAAGTGGTGATTCATGAAGCACATGTGGGCTTTCACCCGACCAATAACGCATATTTTGCTTATTCACGAACCCATTGAGTCAAAAATGAGCTTCGTCACTGAAGATGATTTTGCGATGAAATTCATCATCATCTTCTCCAGAACCCAATCGGAGCACGTTTGCAGACGTTGCTCGTAAGTGTACTTTACCGTGATGAAAATTTTGAGCCAACTGAATAAATTGACAGTGACAGTTTGATGATTAGTGAAAAAGTGCGTTCACATATTAAATTTAAAGTTGTCAAGTCCCTATTGAAAAACTCTATATTTACCTACGTTGGTGTTGAGGGTAAAGTTCTTATTATTACCTTTGTGGCATATGCGATTCTGATGGTGGTGGTGCTGGAGCTATGACGTGAACGGTAGTTGAACTTGAAATTAAAATTATTCCTATTATGGCTATTGCTCAGTTTGGGAAAATGTTGGTTATTCGTCTTGAAGTAACAAGTGTTAAATTTAGCCAGAGATACACACTTAAATTTATGCTTTATACCGACGGAGAAAAAACACAATCATTCGAAAAGAATGCACAAGTTTGAAGTCGAAAAATATTATGGAAGAGGACTTGTGGTAACATATTTTATTCCAATCACTCATTTCATAGCTGGGATGGAATTATTCCCAAATAACCAAAGCGCTGTTCCTTTATTCCCTTGGTAAGATTTGAATTTTTTGCGAAATATTTTTCAGAACTTAAAAAAATGATAATCAACCAAAAACGTCAAACGTATCATCATTAATAATGATAGTGTGCTGATTAAGTGCTGAAATTCTTTTGAAACGCTATACTTTTATTCCCAAATGGAGTGTCAAGAGCAGAAAAAAACATCATACAGTAAAAATAATTGACGATATGTATCAACTAGGTAACAGGTATCATATTTTTCAAAGAAGATTAAAACCATGGCAACGATTATAAGTTTTTAGCGGGGTACAGTATTATACACTACAAAGCGAAGGCTTTGTAAAATTATTTAAGGGACCATTCGCTTTGAGAATTAAAAAAAAAAAAACGATTCTTTTTTTTACATAAATATATATGTTTATTAGCATTACAAAAACACCCTCCCAAAATCGTAATGATAAATTCACAAAGGAAAAAAAGTTTAAAGTTAAAAATAGAAAGTAATTACGGAGCACTGCGTAACAGCATCTTGTCTGTTTGTACACGTATGTAGAATCTTATATACTCATATATGTGTGTTGTATTTCTATATACCTTATAGAGCATTATAGTTGCTATATACCATTTCAAAAAGAATCACGTGCAACATTCTTTTATTTTGTTATAAAAATTAAAGTTTAAAAAAATATCTCAATCTGGTGAATATTTTAAAGGCAGTTGAAAATATAATTTTTCTCAAAGCTATTGTACATTTTCTGCCTCCTAAAACTAATAAAAATCCCCGGGCGAATTATTTTAGCCCTTTGAAAACCCTTCCCGACAGTGACGTTGATTAAATGGATGAAGGTATTTCTCCAAATAAACCGATAAAAATGTACGTGTCCCCTGTTAAATTATTGCAATAAAAGAGTGAGTTCGTGCGTTTGCTTATGAAATTCATTAATCTTGTACTCGATTAAAAAACTTTCCATCGTAATTAAAATAATTTGTGAATCTCTCAGTACGTACAATACAGTGCTTAAAAAATTAAAAAAATAAAAAGTAAAAAAGCGTTTAAAGTTATAATATATGGTATGTGTGATATAGACATTAATATTTTGAAGAACGAACTTACAAACCTAAATCTAAAATGCATTCAAATTAAAAAAAAATGTTAACCAACTTGACCACAACAACTTGACCACAACAACTTGACCACATTAAGCTTTAACGAACTTAAAAAGCGCGTTCGCTCGATTTTGCACATCCAAGCCAATTCAGGTGTTCATCGCAGGAAAAAAAAAAAAATAAATAATAAAAATAACGCCGTGCCAGTTTCAAATGTTTAATCATGGAGATAAGAACTGTCACACTAAAACTTATTTTGCTATATGTGCTGGCTGGCTGAATGCGAGCATGCATCTTCTTCCAAATGTTGGAATTGCAGTAACAATCAAAAATCCACTGCCCCAACCTGCGTAAATAGGTCAAAATTGTTGGAGATGAGAGAAAAATCATAGAACAGAATCATTTACGATCATTCACGATCGTATCCCGTTTCTCCTTCAACTCAATAAATTTGATTGGTAAACTCGTCGACTGATTTACCTTCTCTGTTCACAACAAATCAATGTTTGAAAGATAATATTGTGAAGAGTACTTAAACTGCTGAAAGTATGTGGGACAACAATGTTGGCAATCTATAAACAATATAAGAACTAAATACACTATGCATTGAAATGGTAATTAATTTAAATTCCTGCAAAACGAAGTTGGATTAGTTCAATGTTATCGCATATTTAGCGACTAAGTTTTTGTATTCTAATGTCGAGTACTGTGATAGGTAGAATAATTAATATTGTTACATAGAATGCTGCGGGTAATCGTAACAAACATGTATATAGGTAGGTAGGTAAGAGTGGCGGTTGGAAAAGATCAACCTACTTAGGCCTATTGTCCCATTGTGCGGTCACGTGGATCTGTGATCCTCTTATTCATGGATCCAATTTTAGCTTGTGGTGAGGCGCAGAAGACTGCCAACGTATGTATTCCTTAGATTGTTTAAGTCATGGTAGAAGAAAGCTCCAAAGTGGAATTTTCTTCTCTGGGAGAGAGATGGACAAATTCTTTTATTAGCATCCAGTTTTAATACTGATTTGCACGTAGCGATTGTCATACCTTTGTTACCCTTTTCCAGTAGAATAGGTAAAATGGTTCCAATTCTGGCGAGTTCATCGGCCCTACAATTAACTAGAACCTCTCTGTTGCCCGGCACCCAGCAAAGATGAAGGCTGCACTGCTCTGCCATCTCCGTAAAAGATGATCGGCATTCAAGGGCAGTTTTAAAGTTTGATGAGACCGTGGCCAGGGACTTAAAAGCCTGACTATCTGAAAAGATGCGGATATCCTTTGTAGATATCACGTTTTTCTTCAGACAGGACAGCCTCTTGATAATTGTTTATAATTTTTTTAAATTGCAACAAGATTAACGTAATTCTAATTCTGATTTTCTACTGTCAAACTTTGATTTAAAATGTTATCGTAAAAGATCAATTTTACACTCGCTTGTACCCATTACTAAAGCCAAATTTATAGAAAATATAGCAATAAAAGTTCCACTTGGATTTGTTACCATAATTTGAGCCTACTTTCTGGACCGGGCATAATAAAACTTTTCAGTACCAATAGTTCCTGCTATTGGAGGCGATTTCAACTGGCACAGAGACTGAGGTTGCAATAGAAAGAATGCATGGGGGGTAATATAGGGCGATTCATCATGAGGTTAGCTGGTTTATTCCTGAAGACCTCAGATTTTACATATCCCCAAATAAAATGGTCCAAAGGTGTGATATCGCACGATCTAGGCGGCCAATTTACCGTAGCAAAACGTGAAATTAAGTGCTCATTAAAATGATATCTCAACAAAACCATTGTTTTACGCGCTGTATGGCTCGTAGCGCCGTCTTGTTGAAACCAGAGTTTACCGAGACCATGTGCTTGAATTTCAGGAAGCACGTAGTCCATTAACATGGGGCGATAACGGTAACCATTGACAGTAACATTCTGATTTGCCTCATTTTTGAAGAAATATTGATCAATGATTGCACCAGCCCATAAACCACACCATACCATTGTTTTTAATGGATGTAATGGTAGTTCTTGGTACTCTTAGGGTTGCTCATCAGCCCAAATATGGCTGACTTATCCACTGAGCCAGAAATGGGCTTCATAACTGAACAAAATTTCACGATAAAACACAGGATTTTCATTGAGTTTTTCCAGAGCCCATTCACTGAAAATATGACACAAATTCAAGTTGTCGAATACGTCAAGCCAAGCTGCTGAGAACAATGACGAATCGATTCGTCATGGTCTTCCCGTATATTCTCAGTAATAGCTGCTATAGTCTCTTCACTACGTGCTAGATGTAATCCAACCGATCAAGTATCATCCACTTATGTAAACTGGGACTCAAATTTGCGAATGGTATTGGCAATAGTGGTTTCAGTAGGTCGATTATGCGCACCGTAAGTTTCTCGAATCGCACGAAGAATATTTATCACAGAACGCTGATTTTCGTAATATAGACGCTATTGTAGTGTAAGCCTTTCAATGAAGATTTGCCAAACGATACGAACAAAAATGACAAGGCAGTTTGATAGGAGTCACCCGACATCTGTCAAAAAAAGCCCATTGAAAATCAAACCTCACGATGAATCACCCTATATATTATCCAACTTATCTAACTTATGTACCTGATAGTCTTTTTAGTCTTTTATTACAACCAATCACTGTAACTGGACTTAGTTTGTATCACAACCCAGTTATTACTTAACTTCAGTATTCTAGAGAATATAAGATTTAATATTTTTAAGATATAAAAAATGCAAACTAGGCCGAAAACAAATAAAATTAAAACTGTGTAGTTTCTCTGCAGATCTCCAAAACATCAGTTGTAAGGAAGATATTGATTCCACAGTGGCACATATTTCTCACCATATACATAACATATATAGCGCAGTTAATGATTCAGAGAAAATGCCATAATATTAAACTTACAAAATAGATTTTAGATATATGGTAATTATGTTACATCTAGAAATGTGGCAAGAAGAGGTTGACAACAATATCGTCGCAAGGCTTTTAAAAATGAGATAAAATATCTTAATAAAAAAATGAAACAAAGGCTGGAATAACAAGCTCCAGAGTTTGGAAAAAAAAAATGCTAAAACTTTTTGAAATATCTTCAAGATGCAGGACAGAAATCTACAGATTCCGCCTTTTCAAAATGGATTATACAGTGATATTAATAAAGCGAATGAGTTCGCTTCCAACTTTGTCAAAAATCACTTAGTGTCCGAACACGTAAGTCACCCGGTCACAACAAAGGTTGTCGATGATAAAATGAGTGATATTGTATCCTACGTAGCAACCCCGAGAAATGCTTTTGTTACTGAAGATGATATTGAATTTTGCCTAAACAGCCTTAACGTAAAAAATCAGCCGGTCTTGATAGAATTAATCATATATATTTGAAGAAAATGCCTAAAACTGGAATAAGATATATTCAATTTATTATTATAAATGCATGCTTTTAAATAAGCGGTTTTCTTATAGCTTGGACAGTAACTTAAATTATTCCAATTCCTTAATATGGAAATCAAATCATAATCAAGTTAAGAGCTATCGGCCTATAAGCTTTCTTAGTGGCTTGAGTAAGATCTTTGAAAAACTTCTCAAAAACATAGTTTTACATACTAACACATGGGCTGAAAAGTCCGCGCCGTTTTATAGTAAAACACAAAATTTTTGCATAATTTAACTTTATTTATCAATATAGTTGCCTTCGAGGGTGATACACTGATTGAAACGATTTTTCAATCTTTCGATACCAGTTTTGTAATATGATTTCGGTTTAGCCTCAAAATAGGCCTTTGTTTCGGCGATTACTTCTTCATCAGTATTAAATCTCTTTCCAGCGAGCATTCTTTTGAGGTCTGTGAAGAGAAAATAGTCGCTGGGGGCCAAATCTGGAGAATACGGTGGGTAGGGAAGCAATTCGTAGCCGAATTCATTCAATTTTGCCATCGTTTTCATCGACTTGTGACACGGTGCATTGTCTTGATAAAACACCGTTTTTCTGCGAATTCGTCCTTCAAACGCTCCAACAACGCAATGTAATAGTCGCTGTTGATAGTCTGCCCCTTTTGGAGATAGTCCATGAAAACTATTCCATGTGTATCCCAGAATACGGATTCCATAACCTTGCCAACCGACTGTTGAGTTTTTGGTCGTTTTGTTGGCTTTGTTGCGGTTGAACGGCTTTAAACACTCATCTGAATCATCAACACGTTGTTGTTTTTAGTCGACTGTGAGCAAACGCGGCACCCACTTTGAACAGAGGTTTCGCATCTCCAAATATTCATGTATGAAATATCCAACACACATATCCAACTCTTTTGATATCTTCAGAGCCTCAGCTATCTCGATCAACTTCATTTTGTATACTTTTTGAACGTCCACTGCGTAACCTCCTTGGGAATGTTTTTTTATTTTTATTTTTAGTTTGATACACTTATTCAAACTTCTTGATCCCGTCCGAAAAGTAATTTTCCGAAAGGTCTGCAAAATACTCCTCCGTGGCGTCGATGATTTCCTCCCGTGAGTTGATTTTTTTATTGATGAGCCATCATATGAGGTTTGGGAAGAGATAATAGTCCGAGGGAGCCAAATCGGGCGAATACGTTGGATGCGAGAGAAATTGGAGCCGTAAGTCATTGATTTTAGCCGTGGTTGTGCGCCGGTGCAATGTCTTGCAAAAACAAATTTTTTTTTCGCTTCATGTGAGGGCGTTTTGCAGCGATTTCAACCTTCAAACGCTCCAATAATGCACAAAAATACTCGCTGTTGATGGCTTTTTTCTTTTTCGAGGTAGTCCACGAAGAGTATGCCATGACAATCTTAGAAAACCGACGCCATAACCTTTCCGACCCATCGATCTTCCCTTGGCCGCTTCGGAGTATCGTGCCGGCTTCAGTTTATTGCCGGGCACTCATTCTGTTCTTTTGTGTGTAATAGTGGATCCAGGTTTCATCAAAAGTAACCAATCCGCCCGATTCCGCATTAGCAAGTCCAAACACTCTTTCGAAGTGCTCTCGCGTTCGTGTATTTGGTCAGGAGTGAGTATGCGCGGCAAACAGCAGAAGGATAACTTTTTCATATGCAGAATATTGCCCATAATATGGCGTGTGCGCTCAGTACTAATCTTTGTGATATCTGCTAGTTAGCGCACCTTCACTTTCCGGTCAGTCAACACCATTTTATGTATTTTTTTTGTCTCTGTAACCGCATTGTAGGTCCTGCCACTGCGGACTTGATCGGTAATGGAGTTGCGGCCACCACGAAACTCTTAAAACCAATATTTGACGGTGTAATCTGTTTTATCTGACGGAACATTAGCCCTATAATATTTATCCAACTTTGCTTTTGTTTTCTTCGCCGTTTTGCCACTCAAAAATAATGTTTTATGAGAGAACGAAAATTGTTTTTGTTCATACTCAACATGATGCCAAGCTCGTCAACAACAATCGGCTGTCAAAACAAAACTAAAGACAGTACCGCACTGAAACTTGGCACGTCTGCCTAAATATGAAAGGACTTGAAGGCACCATAACCTTTTTTGCAGTAGCAGCGCATTCTGGCAGTCAAGGATGTTACTTTTCACCTTACCTAGTAATAATATTTTACCAAACGAACAATTTGGATTGAGGCACTATCGTAATACTTCTCATTAAGTCTTGAGAGTAAATAATTATGTAAAACATCCAAAATGACTGAATATGTCTACCGAGGTGGAAGGTCTTATTTTCAAAATGATAGGCTTTTTTTTTGTAAGTTAGTTCAAAGTTCTCTGTACCAACGTTCGTTTATAGTGTTCGTGATGTAAAATATATTAGTTCTGGAGTTCCATAAGCTTCCAGATAATTATTGGGTATGTAATTTAATTCGTGCGCTTTTTTTTCAAAATTTTAACGTTTATTTAAGAAAAACAAATACAAATAGTATTATTCAAAGTATGACCCATCTGAAGCTATGACTTTTTCCCATCTCTCTGGCAATTTGTGGATCCCATCCCAAAAGAACTGCGCCGGCTTGGCAGCCAAGAACGATTCAAGCCAATTTTTGATATTCTGTTCTGATGTGAACCGTATTTCAGTGAGGGCTTGGGGTTGTCGTAACGGATCCATTTTTCATCACCAGTAACAATCCGATGCAAAAATGACTTCCTTTTGTGGCGTTCCAGCAGCATTTCAGACATGCAAAACCGCCTTTCGACGTCTCTCGGCTTGAGTTCATGTGGAACCCAATTTAATTGCTTTTAAATATATCCAGCTGCTTTTAAACATTTTGAAAAGGCTGCTTGAGTGACACCTAAGGATCTTGCGAGCTCTTCTTGTGATTGGCAACAATTTTCATAGAGTAATGCTTCCAGTTCTTCATCTTCAAACTTTTTTGGCTGCCCAGGACGTTCATCGTCTTCCAAGCCAAAACCACCATTTTTAAATCGTGCAAACCACTTTTGGCGCGTTCGCTCAGCTAGCGCATGTTCACCATAAACACTTTTTCAGGCACAAAGTTCAACATATTTGAGTGAAAAACAATTATTGTTGTTTACGCTTCAAATCAATGATATATACTGAAATGACGTACAATGATAATAGCTTTCCAACGCATGTTCCAATGGAACAATACAAGTTACGCCATCTCTTAGTAAACCGCACTAATTAAGTTATAGACCCAATACAATGTTTGGAGGAGGTTGTTAGCTGAGTTGCTGCGTACTTGTTTTTTGGGAATTGCTTTATCAGCACTTTCGAGGATAGCAGTTGTAAAATTTGAGACATTCATATCTATTTGTTGAACGCTAAGCTCATCAACCTGAATGTTATTCATATTTCTTAACCTAGAACGTATTTCGCTTTTATATATCGACCAACTTGAATTTTTCAGGTCTAAATATTCAATTGTTAGTTGTAAAGGTGAAACCAGAGTTTTGATTATGACTGGTAGATGGTTTGAGCTTAGTTAATGTAAAACCATGGGGTGAGTAAGTGTTGAGTAAGAGTGTACATTTTCGCAAGGTTTATGCAATAAACACACAGATGGAATTTTGATTTTTTTAATTTGTGGAATAACTATAACTTCGTCACATCAATGTCATCATTATGGGAATCCGGGAGACATTGTAAAGGTGTAAAACGCCCGATCCTTAGGTCATCCGGACCCATCTTTCGATTTTTGATTTTGTTGAGAGACAAGCGAATGTTTTCAACACTAGACGGGGATCTTTTCCGCTTATGAATATTTACTATTGTTATTCGTTACGCACAGAAGGAAAGTCCGATCGTATAGACAAAACGTCGGAGCACGTGTGAACTGACTTTATTATCAGGGTAAACTGAAAATAACGAAAAAATTTTAATTATTTCATTGGGTTCCATCAATTTTCATACAAAATGTGTGAAGGTCCAACCAGACCTATTTCATTGATGGAAAGGTTTCAAAACATCCATTGACAAGAGGGTTATCTTTCAGATTATCTTTTTCGTAGAACTACAATATAAATAACCAATTTCAGTAGGAAGATATTCAATGAGGTATCAAAGCTCTGTGTTAGATACTGAGAAAACAATCAATTATATTAAATTTAAGTTAAAATATACATATATAACATGTACGAGGGCGGTCCCAGAACTACCCGACCCAACAAATAAAACACAAAAATTTTGGAAAAAAAATTTATTTCTTTTTCAACCTAATTGCCTTTCAGTTATGTTCAAAAAGTTCGAAACCCTTTTTATAATAAGAACTGCCGACATCATTTCTTCAGCGTTGGAAAATATTTGACCACTGAGCCATTTTTTCAAGTTTGGGAACAAAAAATAATCCGAGGGGGCAAGGGTGCATGAGGTAACAATTCAAACTTTAATTCATTAATTTTGTCCATTGCAAAAACGGAATTATGAGCTGGTGCATTGTCTTGATGATACAACACTTTCTTATTAGCCAAATGCGGCGATTTCTCCACTCAAACGTTGCAATAAGTTCACATAATACTGGCCCTTGATAGTTTTTCCTTTTTCGAGGTAGTCAATGAAAATGATCGACGCCATAAACTTGTCTGCAAATGAAACGGTCTTCGCTTTTTTTTGGAGCCGGTTCTCCCTTTTGAATCCATTGTTTTGATTGTTCTTTTGTCTCGGGTGTAAATTGATGGACCCATGTTTCATCCATTGTTATGAAACGGCGCAAAAATTCTGCTTTGTTGCAGAATTGAAACATCTTCACGACACAGTTATTGCACTGTTTTTTCTCATATCCAAATTTTTAAATAATATGCCATGCTCGTATTGGCAGCTCGTACGGCCTCGTTTAAACTCAGCAATCCAAAATTTTACTGTTGTAAATGAAGGAGCAGACTCACCTAGAGTAGGATCCAGTTTAGCTTTTATATTGATTGGGCTGAGGTCTTTCAAATAAAAGTATTGTATCACATAACGATTACCAATTTTCTCCATTTTCACAAATTATGACAACGTTCATTATTGATGGCTGCCAAACAAATACTAAACAACGTGTCGCTTTCAAACTAGACTGGGTACTTCATAAAAAAAAAAATTCTAAAAAACTAAGTTTTATTTTGTAATTCTAAAAGCGAATGCCCCCTTTCTGTTCTATTTTCCGAAAAACTTAACATTTGCTTTGGCATCGTTAGAGTAGTCATATCCAATTCAGTGTTAAATTCTTAAAAAAAAAAATATGTATCAAGATGTACTCGGCTTCAGTGCAACTGATGGCGACTGATAAATGACTCAACGACTAAATGTTAAAATTAATCCTGTATAGGAGCCATATACTCATGAAGATCTTTTGATGATTTTAAATAAAACAGCTTTGTATCACACGTTGTCTTGATCTATCGAAACAGATGTTTCAATGCTTTGAGATGTTCTGCATGAGGTTTGCTTATAGTGTGACTATATGTCTGGCCTTTTTCCAACCGACATATACATAAAAGTGCCCACTAGAATTTTCTTTCTGGCACGTTTCACTTTTGCACTTCACTAATTTTATTCCTGGGTCAATTGGGGTAAGACAGGTTTTGCATGCATGTTTGTGTATCGCGATTGCCTCGCATAGAAATTGCTGAACTGGACCTTTGTCCACACAATTAAACACATCGCCCATTTTTGCATTTACAGCAATTTTTAATTCAGCATCATTACTTATAACATACACACAGCTGTTCCTGTTTCACCTCACAAATCCAATCAACTCTAAAATCTCATTCAATTTTGAGCCATAGAGAAATTTTTGCAGCTATCAAACATTCTCTGAATTATCTTGGTCCACAAAGTTTTCTGGTTGGGTCATCTTCGCTTAATTACCACGAAACAACTAAAAAGAAAACAAACCATTTCCAACGTCAAAGCGTCAACCCGCGTTAAAAAGCCTGTTCTATTCAAGTCTGACATTATACCATATACAGATCTCACCATGCCTTCCTCTGAAGCTATTTGATTTTTTTTCATTCGGTCGTTATAATTTCTTCGACTAGTGCGTACGTACATATGTATGTATACTATATATCTAACAATGGACAATTTCCAATTGACCTATCGTAAAATAGGAGAATATCAACTGTGATATTGCGAGCTGCATCGAAAAAGTGGAAACTGATTTCCCTTATCTAGCAAGAGACTACCTGAAGGAAATACGAAGTTGTTTACACAATGTATTTATACATCATTTTGAAGAGTATGGTTTCAGAAGCCAACTAATGAAAATTACAAATCTAAAATAAAACGTTTCTGAACAATTTAGAAAATCAGCTGCCAAGTCAATTCAACTACTTGATAGCAGGCCTTCAGCATTCAGCTTTGAAAAACTTTGCTGCTAATGTCGGATATTCCTCTCTCAAAACACCAGCAATTGAAGAAGGGTGTGACATTTTTTACAGATCAAGACATATCAGAAGTAAATCTATATGATCAATCGCGATCCATGTTTAACCAGTTGAATTTATATGCAAATGGCAAAATCTAAATAATATCCCTGGTGAAACATTTATTTGTTTTGCAGAAACAAACTCTTTCACACATCCTCAATAGCTTTGCAGATCACCGCAGAATCTTCAAATATCCATATCTGTCAATTTAAGTCTCTTTGCGTGTTTCCACAGGAGACAGTGTTCTGTCAGGATTCCTATTATTATCCTTAGCTTATCCATGTTTAACTCTATTAACTCCCTAGATCTTTTGCTGTCAGAAATTGGCCAAAGGGCCTTGGATACCTTGTATCTTTCAAGAATTGATCACCTTAGGTTGGAAGTCTTTATGATGTTTTCCTCGATAGTGCCCCTTACTATGAAAAGGGGAGGTTTGGTGTTAACAATCTAACTCTCCTTGCAAGCTCATCCACTTGTTCATCACTGCAGTTTCGTGGCACCCAGCACAGTTTCACCCAGCTCTGTCTGCATAATGAATTGAGCACTGTTCGACAGCCCCTGCCTATATCAGAATTGATGCTGGTCAATTCCATTGCCTTAACTGTGGCTATTGATACAGCTAGCAATATCTGTTTCGGATACCGATCTCATCTGCGTAAGTTAAGCCGATCTCAGGACGGCCAGAACCTCTGATTGGAAGGCACTGCTTGCGTCCTATAGTCTTATAGACTAATTCCAGGACTTCTGAGAAGATAACAGAACGTGGTTCTTCCTTTGTTTCTCCAACTGTAATCTAACTTACTTGAAAAATCCAAGGCCAGATTCAGACCTTTGAAATTAGAATTCATAACGAAAACTTATACCATCCTGGAAGAGGTTGAAAGCAAAAGATTTTATAATTCATGATAAAACTTTCAGAATTCATCTTGAATTGATGAATCTGATGAAACACTTCAACTTGGTTTGTCCCCTATTCATGCGCGCAAATTTATCGATTTTGTTTGAAAATTGCGTATACCATAGGTTGCTATTTAAGCAAGTAAAAGCAAGAAAGGACACCAAACCGGTTATGAAGGACACAAAGAAAGAAACTCAGAACAACTTTAGATCAATAAAAGGGTTTGAAAATTGATGTGGCTAAACAAGGAATGGGCACCACAAGCGCCAAAATTACTGATGTGAGAAAAGCACTGCCTCGGAAATATCATCGATATTACCAACAGTGGTGCTGCTGTAGATCCAGCCAAATTCGGTAGGAGTTCTACCTACAACCAGACATTGTGTGCATACAGAGATTATAGTTTATTTTTTTACAAAATCTTCTACAGGTAAACTATTGTATGCCTCACATCCTTTCACAGGCAGATACGTTAAAGTGTACATATATTGGTCATATAAAAGTCTCTGCGGTTTTTTGTCATTAGATGGTGTTGGTGTCCATTTATCTGGAAACACAAATTTAATTGTATGAAACGAACACGTGTTTGAAAGGTGACATGACAGGCTATATTTTTTGTGACAGCTGTGTAATATAATTAGTTGCTCGTGTTAAAAGTTATACTGGTTTGAATATGAGTGAAATACCTGAAAGGGAAAAACATTGCAGTTTGTGCAGTTTACGGTGAGAATGCTGTGAGTGAACACCGGACCCAAAAGTGGTTTGTTCGATTCCGTTCCAGAAAATTCGGTGTAAAGGAGGCACCTCGCACTGATCGGCCTGTCATTGAAAAAGTCGATGAAATTTTGGAACTTATGGAGCAAGACCGACACAAAAGCTGTCTGGAGATAGCGGTGGCACTAAACATCAACCGTATGACAGTTTGGAACATTCTAAAATGAGCAGACTACTCAAAGAAGCTCGATGTTTGGGTGCCACATGCAATAACCATCAGTAAAACGCTGCTGAAACGTAACAAAATGGAACCATTTTTAAAGCGATTCATCACGGTCGATGAAAAATTAATTAAATAAGAGAATATCCAATGCAAGCGATCATAATCAAAGGCCGATACACACCGACCACAAACGACTTCAAAGCCTGGATTTACGGCAAACAAGGTTATGTTGAGTGTTTGGTGGGATTGGAAGGGAGTTGTCTATTATTAGCTGCTAGAACGTGGCGAAACGGTCAATTTGATAGTCTACCGTGCACAACTCGACCGATTGAATGAAGCTATGAAAAAAGAGCAACCAGAATTGGCCAACAGAAAGGGAGTTGTCTTCAATCATGACAATGTTAGGCCACACACATCTTTGATGACCCGGAACAAATTGATGGAACTTGATTGATAAGTTTTGATGATAGTGATAGTGTGATTGCTTTGTATTTGGTTGGAAAACCACAAGCAGCTATCGTTAGAACCCTCCAGCACCTCAATGTAAATAAATCATTTGTGTTTCGAACTATAGCTCTTTACCGTGATACTGGCAGCGTTGCAAAACGTCGTGGAGGTGGTCATAAAAAACAGCAACATCGGCAGAAATGGTTCGGAAAGAGAAGGATTGAATTGAGCGAAATCCGCGTCGAAGTGGACGAAAAATGGCTCGTGAACTCAACATATCGTTGAAACGGATGCAGCACATACTGGAAAATGAGCTTGGGCTCAAGCCATTGAAGTTTCAAAAAGCACACGATCTTACACCACAACAGAAAAAAGTTTGAGTCGAAAGAGGGAAGGAGTTGCTACGCTTGTGGTGAGTTGCCGAATTTGGTTTTTTTCGATGAGTCGCCATTTGTTATCGAAGTATATGTCAACAAACAAAATGAGCGAGTTTACTTGCCAGAGAGGTCCTTCGAAAATTTACACCTTCGGACGGCCACCAGAAAGGAGGCAGTACCTATGGTGATGGTTTTTTGCACCGTGGCGTCAAAAATAATGCGATCGTATACCGTGAAACTGTCTTAGAGGCATTATTAAAGCCTTGGACAAATAATCATTTCGGTCGGAGAACTTGGACATTTAACAAGACTCCGCACCGTCTCACAAAGTGCGCGTTAAGCAATATTGGTTAAAAAACAATGTTCCACATTTCTTCATTTCTTCGACACAATGGATTGCAAATTCTCCGGATGCAAATCCATTGGATTTCTCTGTCTGGAGTATTTTGAAGGCGAAGGTTGGCACGAAAAAATACCAAAGTTTGGACCACCACTTCGGCGGGAATGGGCCAAAATACCTCAGAGCCACTTACGTGCAGCGTGCGATGCTTTCTTCGGCCTTCTCAAGGCCATTATTCACGACAAAGGTGGACATATTGAAAACTACTGATACAATTTGAAAATTGATGTACTTTCCGACATTTTTTGCTTTGGTACAATAAAATTTATCAAAAAATAAAAAATTTATAGCATTTTAAAAAGTTGCAGTTCGAGTCAGGCCTTACCTTGTAAACAAATGTTGTATATTTATTAAGAAACATGTATCCTGATTTATGACGAAGAAGAACAAATAACTGTATATGTATATGTACATTTCAACACTGCCATATAGAACTGTAACGACTAATATATTAAAAGGAATCCGCAGTTAAAATTTTTTTTTTCGCAGAAAAGATGTTTTCGCAACACTGTGCGCCGAGACGTACAAGTACAAGTATATAAGATATGCACTATATAAACGAGGAAAAAAAAAAGGAAATAACTGGAGAGTTTGAAATTGAAGTTGTACATTCGCCTGCATGATTTTTTTTTCGGGGTAGAATATTGACGAGCCCGGAACGACTGCTATTCCTTTCACCGATTATATTGCTATCATAAGCAACGATGTCTTAACCTCTTATGCATTGAATAATAAGAAGATAAGATGTTAAATTATTTTTTTTTTTTCACTCAGAGGTTATTTTCCTGAAACTTTTCTAGTATCTTATCTCTTAAACTTTTGAATAAAAACATCCTGGTCTCCCTCATAAAACCTGTCTTTTGTATTACAGTATGCTTTTACTTCGTCTTCAACTTGTAGTTAACTGGTATTCTTATTTCTCTCTATTCTCACTCATGCTCTGCTTTTGAAGAAAGTTTTGAAATTCTATTTTGCTATCGTTTGACGTGGGGCATGAAAATAAATCTATTATATGCAACTCATTTCCCTGTATGTACAATATATATTTCAAAGAAATACCATACCCTATCAGTTTCATTTTCGTTCTTTGTATTGATACTGAATGACTTTAAGCAAGAGGTTTTTCGAAAATAAAAATACATGACCATACATATGGTATTTGTACACCATAAATTAAGTCATGAAGTTTTGTACGGACGGACTCGGTTTCACTTAAGTATTTCGATGTCTGGTAGGTTCTCTATCTTGCAAAGGAGATCGTATACATAATTTAGATGTATTTGGTCGTATGAAAATTTAAGCATTGGGATTAAAGTTACGTAACATAATAGACTATGCTGTTTTATGATTTTATTAAGTAGATATACCTAGCTGGTTAATAGTTCTTTTTTTTAAGCATCGGAGCTATAAAACGAGGGCTGTTTGATGAATACCCGGATAAGAAAAGACAACGCAACTGTTTTAGGTGTTGACAATTTATTTTTCAATTTAATTCTCTTTCAACTCGATACACTTTTCACAGCGGTGCTGCAACTTTTTAAACCCTTCCTTATACTCGTGGTACGATCTTTGTTGGGATGCAAAATACTCATGGTGATGTCTTCCTCGTTCGACATGAACTTCTTTCAGAGAGCGATCTTTTAACCAGTTATACCAGATGTTCGTCATAAAAAAAATTCTAAAATTTTGTGTTATGATGAATATTTTCATCATTCATCTTCAGTTGTGATGATTGACAGGTTATTTTGTAATTCTATTCGTAAACTGCCAGAAGTTTGGAATATTTTGAGGCCATACAAGAACTAATAAAAATTTCTAAATAATTTTTATAGAAAAAAAAATAGATATAGTATGAATAATTTTTCATAATTTTTCGTTGTCTTTCATTACGGAAGTAATTACGGATTCATATATTGTTTTAGACTGTGCAATCTGTGGTAATAAAAAACGGCATAAGGATTCTTTCGTTTCCTTTTTACATGTATTTAATAGGCGACATTTTTATACGATTCGTCTGCAGTATTTGAGTTGTTTCTAAATAGAGATGTCGATTACCTTGCTGCTAAGAAATGTCCCTGTACATTTTTGTTAACATGTTATCATCTGGTCAGGGATTCATATATGTTCATAAATATTTGACTGTAATGTTGCGACCTAATTGCAGTAGTGCGCATACTTTGTAATTTGGTATTTATGCAAAGAGAATTTTGAGTAAGCTTTAACATAGCGGCAACAAGTTTTTTTTGAAGTTTTATGATTCTTTAAACGAGGTGATTTAGAAAATATTCAGTATGTAGCAAGCTGTTATAAGATCAACAAAGTACGATTACTTTGTTCCCAAAAATAACGGATAACGGTTTTTTATAGATGGGTCAAAAACAAGCATTTCTTACTATCTCGCCCCGTTTAAGAGGTAGGGGCAGTTTTATTAAAAAAAATTACTTAAAATGGAAAAGAAATTATTAAAAAACAAGGGCAACACTTACAATAAAGTATTGGAACAGTTTCGAAAGTCAGAAACCCATTCTTCAACCCTAAGCTTCAGTTATATTTCGCATGCAAACCAAAAATTTTGATAAAAAAAAAATTAGAAAATGAAGTTTAGACCAATTTTTTTCAAAATTATGAAAATAAGGTCCTAAATTGGATTCCTGTGATCGATGCCTATATTAATTTTGAATCGAACACAAAAAAATGAATGGATTTATGTCGTCTAGTTTTTGAGAAAAATGAAAATTACCAAAACTACTTTTTATGAGAATTTTGTTTTTTGGTATTTACGGTGATCTCACTTTGATGATTAATGTTGATGAACCTATCATCTTTGTAAGTAAAGTATTGCAAATCATTTAGCGCTGCCCAAAATGCACCAGGAGGAAGTAGAATTGCATTGCATTCCGCGTCTCAGTCAGTCAGTAGTTAGTTTAAAATAGTCAAGTCGATTTTTGATGTATGTATATGGTTTTCCAATAGGGACTTGACAACTTTGAATTTAATTTGTGAACGGACCCTTTCACTAAACATCAAACTGTCAATTTATTCAGTAAACTCAACATTTTCATCATGGTAAAGTACACTAACAAGCAACGTCTGCAAACGTTCTCCAATTGGGTTATGGAGAAGATGCGCCAAGATGATGAATTTCATCGCAAAATCATCTTCAGTGACGAAGCTCATTTTTGACTCAATAGGTTCGTCAATAAGCAAAATATGCGTTATTGCTCGGGTGAAAACCCTAATGTGCTTCATGAATCACCACTTCATTCACAAAAAATAATTGTTTGCTGCGGTTTGCATGCCGGCGGCGTTATTGGGCCATATTTTTTCGTTGACGATAACGATCGTCACGTTACTGTGAATGGTCAGCGTTATCGCACCATGATCACCGATTATTTTTGGCCCGAATTGGCAGATATGGACTTGGGCGACATGTGGTTTCAACAGGATGGTGCCACAAGCCACACAGCATACGCTACAATCGATTTGTTGAAGAATAAGTAGGGTAAGCGTGTTATCTCAAGACATGGGCCAGTAGATTGGCTGCCTCGTTAGTGCGATTTAACGCCGCTTGACTAGTTTCTGTGGGGCTACGTTAAGTCATTGGTTTATGCCAACACGCCGACGACGTTGGAAGAGCTCAGAGACAACATTGAACGTGTAATAGCGGCCGTTTCGGCCGAAATGTGTGGTCAAGTCGTTGATAATTGGGTCCAAGGAATCGACCGCTGCAAACGATGAACGAAGTCGAGTTCCATTTATAAATGTTTTGATTGTACTTGAAGCCAATAATAAAGTTTTTGAAATATCTCAAATTATTTGCCTTTTATTTAAAAAAAAAAAAAACTTGTCAAGTCGTTATTAGAAAACGTTATACATATTAAAAAGGTATGTAAGTCTCCTTAATAAAATCATCGTCCGTACTGGTGTTACTATCGAGTTCATTGAGTTCATCATTGATGGTGAGGAGCCGGGTTTTTTTTTTTTTTTTGTCGGTAAAATACCTTCTAAGTGGTCACTATGAACGATGAGAGGGTCGAAGTCCTTTAATTGCAAACCAACACTTTCTTTTCCATCGATAAATTTTTTACGTATAGCAAAAATTCCATAATATGGGAGCCCAAGTCGTCCTTATATATATATCTTTTTTTTTTTCAAGGCAGTATTTTCGACAAAAAAGTGCCAAAAGCTTATTTTGATTCTCCAGATAATTAATTGTGTTGCTTGAATCGGTCTTGTTAACATATTCGCTTTTGTTGTGGTTCGTAATTTCATGTGTTGTGGAACTAGAGAATATTTTTTCAACACCTATATACTGGCACGCGCTGCCGGTACAAATACGACTGGTGTTGGGGTCAACATATCTATAGTTATAAGGCAACAAATCTTCCTTACATTTGGAGTTTACTTTAAAGAACCGCCCGACCTTATCTTCTTCGCAAAACAACCTCAATACCACGATTGTCATTTGTTCAGTAATACGGCCTCTGTGTTTCGTCGATTTGTACAGTTTTTTCTTTGCCGCCAATGTTAACATCAACGTGTGACGATATAATTTCGGCTATTTCACGACAATAGTTAAATTGTTCACAGGCATTTTAATCACAAAAGAGATTATTATCGCAAGAACCTCTCGAATTTCTAGCCGACATTGAGGCCCATGGAAAAATGTTCCGATAGATGGGTTAATTGTATTCCTACAATTTTTGTCACCTTTTTTTAGAGCTTTTTTTTTGAGCATCGCCACATCCAACCGAACTTTATATTTCTGCATTTTTCCACCTTCATCCGTAAATTGCAACACAGTGGGGGAGTTGATGTTATAGTGGGAATTAGACCAATTTCTTCTAAAAAAAAATGCTGTTTTTTTTGTCGACACCAAATCCGCAAACGAGCAAAATATTGAGAAGTTATTTAGTTTAGGGTGGATTAGAGGATGCTTAGCCGCCATTGCTTATTCACAATAAATAATACCCGATTCGCACTAATGTTGAACATAGAATGACCTTTGTGAATATTAAAAAATTTTTTTTTTCCAATAATTTTGGAATGAGTACTGTAGGAGAGGAGTATTGATGACATAGGCGCTTGCCCGACGAAAAAGCAGAGCAACGAAGTTGCGTGAGCGGGACCTGCCGCCTTCGGAAGGAGAGTTAAAATCCCTTAATTTTATTATTTATGTGTTTTATCAAAATTTTGGGTTTGCGTGCGAATTTCTTAAAAACAATTGATACAAATTATATAGCTGGAACTTAGGGTTGAAGAATAGGTTCCTGACTTTCGAAACTGGTACAGTACTTTATTGTAAGTGTTGCCGTTATTTTTTAATAATTTCTTTTCCATTATAAGTAATTTTTTAATAAAATTGCCCCTACCTTCTAAACGGGGCGAGATAGACCCCCTTCCATAGTTAAAAATGCTTGTTTTTGACCCCTCTATAAAAAAACCTTTATCAATTTTTGGCTCCAAATTTATCGTACTCGTGCCTCAACAACAATATTCTATTTGAGTGCAACGAAATAATTTGAAAAGTGTAAGTATTATAAAGTTAAGTTTATTAAGTGCAGAAAAATATTGTAAAAAGCTAGTTTTTTTTTTAATTTATTGTATCCCCATAATGAGTGCCTTCGATCCATTTATAAATCCATTTAGTAAAATTGCAAACAATTCTAACAGTTTTTCAAAATATCGTACAAAAATGTAAAACGTTACATATTTCCGAAATGAATATTTGTGTTGACGTGTCCTTACTAATATGGAAGAGTCGTTTATCGTGGAAACAGTGCATACTGTCAAATAGAAGTAGGTTTGGAATTAAATTCTATGTGTTGTCTGAAAGTCCATCCGGGTGTAAATGGAATTTCTGTATATATACAGGAAAGGATAGCGATTATGGTACACATTACCCAGAATACAAAATTTCTGCACGGATTGTTCTTGAACTATGCCATGATGTTTTAGAGCTCGGATATAGATTACATTTAGACAATTGATACACTGTTATTGCAGAAAACTCAGCACCCATAAAACAGATGTAATTGGCACAATAAGAAAAAACAGGATTGACATTCCCTCGCAACTAGTGTAGTGATAGTCTTAAAAATAAAATTATAATTATGAAATGGTAGGTTAAAAGGGAAGTTTACATTCTAGAGCAAAGGAAAAAAATTACAAAGAAACCTGAAGAAATTGTTGATTACAATAAGAAGATGGGCGCAGTGGACATGATTGATGGCATAATAATTGCATACTCATTAGCAAGGAAGACACTTAAAAAATATTATAAGAAAATGTTTCTTTATTTTTTGGATATTATTTGCCTAAATTCAATTATATTATACATATAAGAGTAGTAAATGAAAATTTCCGCAAATTTCTTCTTGGAGTGCATTGAACATACAATTTAATTATATTTAAATCAGAGTGTAACATCTACCAGTCTAATAGGGGCAACATATTCCTGACTATATACCCTCCACTTCTAAATCCAAACTTTCACGAAGATTTGTGCATTATTCTAAATTTAGCAAGAGGAAAGAATCGCGATATCGGTGTTCAATTTGTGAAGATGCCTTATGCAATGTTCCATGTTTAGTTCAATTCCATTTTGTCACACAAAAATAAAGTAAGAATTTTTTTTTTTTGATGTTTTTGATTTCTTTTTATGTTAATTTAAATAAATAAACATAAAATAACTAACGAAATAAAAAGATGAAAGTTAATTTCATATCGTACATATTCTGGAGCCAAATATAGAGAATACGGAAGATGGGGAGCAATTCGTAGTGCAATTCGATCAATTTGGGTGTGTGAGCCGATGCATTATCGTTGTGGAAGAGCACTTTTTTATTCGACAAGGATGGTCGTTGTTTCTTCAAATCGGCGTTGAATCGGTCCAATAAATCCAAAATAGTCCAAATAGAAGGTCCGATTTCTTCTCCAAAAAGTCAACGTGGATCACACCTCGCGCGTCTCAAAAATTTGTGGCCATCACCTTACCGGCCGGAGGCACGTACACTGGGTAAAATCCATTGTTTTGTCTGCCTCATCGACGGTCACGAAACGACGACTAAGCACGTCTTTGAAGTGGTCTCACGATTGCGCGGCACCCATCGTGCGGAAAGTTTTCTCATGCCAAAAATCTCATGCAGGATATGGCTAACGCGAGCCTGCTCGCGAATTTCTACTCGGCGGTCCGCCAATACGAGATCATGTATCTCTATGTATTCACTATCGAGAATGGGTTTGATTTTCTCGCAGGTTTTACCACTCAAAAACTAAAATCTTTTTACTTGGTCGCAAAAAACACTAAAACGATGTTTTGAAATATGTGTCAAAACAAAACTAAGGCGGGATAAAAGGGGTTTATTCTAAATGATGGTATACTCAGTAGTGCTACCTATAATTTAATCCGGGTACTTCTCAAACATCCGGTAGAAAAAAGAGTTGTATTTCCTATTTTAAAATTTGTTTCAACAAGAGGTGTATAATTTGTTTTTCGAATAAAACGAACAATTATTGAGATATCTCTCTTTAACTTTACTGCTTTAAAAGTTAGACATATGGTGATTATTTATGGAATACAACATCTAACAGATAATCGCCTCGGCCTCGCTTGCTGGCCCTCAACCTTTTCAAAAAGTTTTCAACCACTCTTTCATACTTTTTCTCTTCTTTATCTCAGCGATGGTGACTTCAGTGAGCGCTTTCAGAGTTGGAACTGTTTTCGGATGGTTGGTATAGACCTTGCTCTTAGCATTGTTTCAAATAAGGGAGCCTAACGATGTTTAGTCGCACGATCTTTGAGCCCAATGGGTGTCCCCAAATCGCGAGATTATGGGGCCAGAAAACTTTGTGCGCAATAACTCAATTATTTCGCCACTTGTATGGTATGTCGCATTATCCTTTTGAAATTGGAGCTCCTCCGTAACCATTTCCATGAGCTTCTGCTAAAAAAAAATGTTTATCGTGTCTCAGTAGAGCGCTTAATTGACCTTAATGGCTTTTCCGGCATTCCACATGTACCAAAAGTACTACGGTATGACACCTCTCGTCTATAAACCGCACCAAACAGTTAATCGTTCTGAGTGCATTATCATCTCCTAAATCATTGGGGGATTGTCGGTGCTCCGGATGTGGCAATTTTGCTTATTAACGTAATGTGGAATCCAAGGGTGGCCATGGTGTAGTGGCATAGACTCCTAAAGCAGAGTGTTGCGGGTTCGAATCCCGTGCGAAGCAATTCTGTGAAAAAGTCTTTTCATAGAATTTGTATGTAGTTATATGAAAATCCCGTCGGCGTCAACTCTGACATGAAGGCATAACACTGATGTTGGAGTGGTTGCTGGCTGGGTTAAATGTAACGAACTAACAACTAGCACGTACTTAAGACCCACTAGTTGAGGATGTACTAGCTCGTCCCGTCCAGTTTGACAACCAACTCTGAGAGAAATATCAAAACCTTATAAACCTAAGTTTTAAACTACTACACCACCCGCCAGCGCCCTGGAGAAAAAGCCAGTAAAAGGGTATTCATATCTCCTTGGTGCGTGAGCGGTATTATAAAAAGATATTTTGACCAACAAAATTAAGCTATTCACTATTCAATTCATACCTAACCAATTTTTGGTATTGGATTGGCATTACTCTATGAAGATTGTTGCCAAACACAAGAAGAGCTCGCAGAATCTTTGGGTGTCACTCAAGCAGCCATTTCAAAAAGTTTAAAAGCAGCTGGATATATTCAAAAGCAAGGAAATTGGGTTCCACATGAACTCAACCTGAGAGTCGTTAATAGACCTCCGCGAAGTTGAAACGTGTTTCGACTTGTAAGTGAGAAGTGACGCTTACTTACAACAATCAAACAAATTGGATTTAGGTTCCAATTAACGCAGCGGTAGTGTGTTCGCTTCAGACTGCGAAAGTTGTGGGTTCCACTGCGAGTAGTCGGCAGACAGTTTTTTTATTTTTTTATTTATTATTTTTATAAATAAAAATAAGTATAAAGTGTTTGCATTAACATCACGTGATGGATTGTGGTGAGCGGTCCGCTATGCCTATAGCGGGATCTGCTGAAATGTCAGGTGAGGCTTCGAGTGGTTTAAGCCAAACGCCAAAGACAAAGAGAAGGAGGAAGCTAACAACGACCACTGTAAAGCTGCCTGACGGAGTGAGCGAAGGGAACACCTTCGCTTTGGCCGCAAGGGAATCTGACGATGAAGTGGAAAAAATGAAGGCCATAAGTAGCAGCATAAAAATGCTACAACAAAGAGTGCTGGCCATAAAAGAAAATCAAATGGGAAGAAGGAAGAGGGAAGAGCTAGAGCAATCCCAATAACAGCAGAATGCTCAAAAGCAGAAACAACAACAACACCAAACAAATCAAGTAGCACAAGTGCTACAACAACAAAAGGTTAAGAACCACCAGCAACAACAAGAGCAGTTACAACACCGGCAACAGCTAAAACAGCAGCAGCCACAAAAACGGCAACGGCAAAAACAGCAGCAGCAGCAGCAGCAGCAACAGCAGCAGCAGCAGCAGTAACAGCAGCAGCAGCAGCAGCAGCAACAACAACAACAGCAGCAGTACCAGCAACAACAACAACAACAACAGCAGCAGCAGCAGCAACAGTAGCAGCAGTAGCAGAAGAAGAAGGAGAAGGTGCCTCCCATCAACACCTATAAATTGGAGGTAAATGCTACCAAGGACCTGTGTAGGCTGGTCATTGGTAATAATTTTAATATTAAGAGGTTGGGGAACGATCGCCATGCTATCCACTGTAATACAGTGGAGGGCTACGCGAAAGTGAAAGAGCTCCTTAAGGAAACGACGACGGAGCATTACTCATTCACACCGAAGTGTGGAAAGTGGCAATCGATGCTGCTGAAGGGGTTGGAACCGTCTTCTGATCCTGAGGAGATCCTTTCACTGCTCAAAGAGAAGGAGTGCGAAGGACTCAAGTTTGTGGGGGTAAAGCCATTTACCACAGCTAGAGCCAGGCGGGAGAAACGGAGTCTGCCATTCTTCCTGGTGCAGCTCAGTCCCGAAAGTCGTCTGGATAGTCTAAGCAGTATCAATGTCCTAGACTACCAGGTGGTTCACTGGGAAAAATTAAAAAGGAGCGAAGGTGTTATACAATGCGTTCGCTGCCAGAGGTTCGGGCACGCCGCGTCGAACTGATACATGCAGCCTCGATGCGTTAAGTGCGCAAAGAACCACAGTTCAGAGGAGTGTGCTCTGGGCAGGGACGGAGCGTCCGATAGGACGCAGCTCTCGTGCGTGGTACACACACCGCAAACTATCGGGGTTGTCCTAAGTTCGCTGACATTAAAAAATCCAAACTGGCTCAGCAGCAGAAGGTGGAGGTCAAACGTTCACCTGTAAGGTTTCAAACACCAGCCGTCACGTCCCAAATTTCCTACGCCCAAATGGCGGCAGGTAGGGGGGCTACGGTACAGCAAGCGACTGTTGCTTCTCCGGCGCCAATGCCGAGAACAACGGAAGCTGTACCTAACATGCTGGCCATCTTGCTCGCAATCCAAGGGCAGATGGCTCAGCTGCAAAAGCAGGTGCAAGAACAGGCCAAGCGGGTGGTCCAGATCTACGCGCTGCTGCCAGGCCTAACGCAACACATGTCGTAATGGGTACGCACATGGAGGAGCAAACTTTAAAGGTCCTTGCGGTGAATGTTAATTCACTGATTAGGATCGAACGAAAAGTCGCTATATTTAAATTGCTACAAGACCAAACTCCTGATGTGCTTTTCGCTAGCGAAACCAAGCTAACCGATAAGCACAAACTGGAGTACAATAATTATATTGTTACAAGAAGAAACCGGCCCCGATCCAAACGTGGAGGCGGTGTCGCGATCTTCATTAAACAAGGTATAAAATTTCGCAGAGTATACAAGGGAGTGTTGCGTAGGTTCCGGATGTTCAAGGCAGTCTTCATTTATATCCCGATCCGCAGTGGAAAGCGGCTGTACTTGGCCTCTGTTTATGCACCTGAGGCTCCACAATCCACTTTATTCATTACAGAGCTCGACACGCTTTTTCGACCTCTGAGGCTGGAATCGAGGTTACGATTACGAATTATTTTGTAATCGGCGGGGACTTCAACGCTAGACACAGAGATTGGGGAAATAATTTGCCAAATACTAGAGGGAACCTACTACTCGATTGGTGGGGTCAGCACGATGTCATGTACAGACTCGGTCTTAAAGCGACGGATAACCCGTCGTTTCCCAGAGGCGAGTCTTATTTGGATCTACTGCTGTACGACGAATGTATACGACTGACAGGTACGAATTCACAAACGCTAAACTGTCTGCGCACATTCGTGTATGACAGTGACCATTGCGGTATTAGCACCGAAATTACAGTTTCCATCGAAATTTCGGAATTGGAGGAGTTTGTCCAAAGATATTCTTACAACTACAGAAAGACTCGATGGACACGCTTCTCCGCAACCATGACAAGTGCGCTCTTTTCGAATACGCTCCACCCACCGTCCAATAGGAATTTGTCAAACGAGGAAATCGACAATTACCTAAAACAAATGGACGAGATAATTAAACAAACTATGGACGCTACAATACCGCGATGTCGACGTACGACTAACGAAGACCTGTTCCGCAATCCTACTATTGACGCACTGCACCGACAGAAAAGTAGACTTCTATCAAGACTCAAAAACTTATACAGACAGTTAACTGACAGACAAGACCCGGAGATTAGGACACTAAAGGCGTCGATTAAAATATTCAAACGTTAATAAAAGAGAATTACAGAATCTCTGTAAGTTTGTATTGGAACAACAGGGTTCGGGCTGTAAACACCAGCAACCCAAATATGTTTCCGCAAATAAATAAACTATTTCGAAGAAAAAATTAAAACGACCTTCAGCAACCTGAACATGTTTCCGCAAATAAATAAACTATTTCGGAGAAAAAATTAAAACGACCTTCAGTGTTCTTAAAATAGCCCGGACAACAGACAACGAACGGTTACTGACAATAGCAGGTATTGATCCAAATGAGGCCGCTGATGATGACGACTTCTTTGTGATCGAGGATCCACTGGAGAAGGTTGAGGCTATAGGGGCGACTTTCCAGGAAATATACAAGGCCACTGATACTATTGGCCCTTATTATGACCTGGACAATCGCGTCTTGGTGCAAAGACTTCTACATTCGAAATGAAGTAGAGAACTGGCGATCCGAGGGCTCTGGTTTCATCCGGTTCAGCGACGAAAATATGGCAAATAATGTCATTGCCAGAAAGGGTGACCTACCCCCGTTCATTTCGAAGGAAGAGCTTCATGAGATCTTCGACACAATCAGGGCTAAGAAATCAGTGGGGACCGTTGGTATTCCGGACATCGTGCTTCGACTTCTTCCTCTAGAAGCGGTGGAAATTTACAGCACCCTGTTTAATAATGCAATGAATAATGCACATTATCCAGCGCATTGGAAAACGGCGGTGGTTCAACCTATCCCCAAAAAAATGAAAGGATATATCCAATCCGACGAATCTCCGGTCGATAAGTCACCTTCCGAATATCAGTAAGGTGTTTGAAAAGGTAATCAATAGAGCTTTGTCTAGGTGGGTTGACAGACATATAGTTCCAGATAATCAATTCGGTTTTAAGGCGGGACATGATATCTCACATGCCGCGTCTAAACTGGTGTCCGATATCCAATGGAATAAAGGCAAAAACCAATGTACTGGTGCCTGCCTTGTTGACTTGGAGAAGGCCTTCGACACCGTATGGTTAGAGGGTCTTTTCTATAAGCTGACTAGGCTGGGGATCAGTAAACCACTTTTGTACATTCTTTTTAATATGCTAACCAACAGACAGTTCATCGTAAAGAATGGTGATGTGACTTCTGTTGGAATATTTCAAATTAAAAATGGTCTTCAGCAAGGCGCGGTCAATTCGCCGATCCTGTTCAACATTTATACAAGCGACTTGGTAGGTTCACTTCCCTATACTAATGCGTACGCAGACGATTTGATAGCGTACAGAACAGGTCCAAAAATCGAGGTCATCAACACTCTCTTGCAGCGTGACTTCGATAAGATAAGACGATTTTGCGATGACTGGAAGTTGAAAATCAACTTTCAGAAGTCGGAAACCATTCTCTTTAGGACGCCGTTGTCTAGAGCCTCTAGAGATACCAGAAAAAACTGGCGAACGTTCTCGATCATTGGACAACGCGGACAGCCTCTTGCCTGTCGAAAGGTAGTCAGATACCTTGGGATCTGGCTAGATCAGTTTCTGTATTTTGACAAGAACGTAGATGCTGCTCTGGTTAGAGCTAAAGGCGCTTTTGCCCTTACAAAGAGACTGTTTTATAGCAGCCAACTCGATGCGAGGGTAAAGGTAATCTGCTACATGTCCCTTATCAGGCTCATGTTGGTATTTGGGTGTCCCGTGTGGTTCAATGTGCGATCAAGCTTAATGGAAAAGATTCGGGTGTTTGAGAGGGCTTGCCTTCGCTTGTACAGAACACCAGAGTCGGAGTACAAAAATTTTTATCGTAATGAGGTCCTTTACAACAGAGCGAACGAATTACCTGATATCTGGGGCTTACTATCCCAATTACCGTTATCACGAGAGTGTGCGCTCTGACGGCTTCGTTCCACCGGAAGCATTCCTCTACCTAGATCAGATAGGGTTGATCCAGGATAGATCAGCGGTCCCGTTAATCTTCCATGTCGCTCGGAAAGCTGGGGACAGGCGACTCAACTACAACAGGGACGTCGCACACGGCAGTGTGGATCGTCTCAGGTTCAGTACGGCGGTGGGGAATCGCGATAAGAGGGATGTCGTTCGGCAGCACCAGCATTTCTGGTGGTTGAATGGTGGAGATTTTTCGTCGTCGTTTCCGTCAAGTACGGATTAGCCTCACTAATGAGGCAGAGCTGACCAATCTATTTGCTCTGTAAATAGCGATGGCCAGCTTGCATAGGTTTAGGTTAGCACTTAAGAAATATATACCTTTGTATATACTAATATATGTACATAATTGTGTATAATATCTATGTGTGTATTGTGTATGTAGGTAAGGTAGGTAGGTTTATTTTAAGTTAGATATTAAGTTTTTATAAAAAATTAAGTCCATATGCTAAGTTTTTGTCAAAAAATTTTTTCTTAGCCTTAAGTATAGAAAATAAATATTCTTAAGTAAAATGCAAATAAAGTCGAAAGATATAGATATAAGAATTTAGAGTAGCTTAGAGTGCCTGTGTGGGGCCAGTAAGTTAGTATAAGATTGTTAAGTAATTTTAAGCTAGTATTTAAGAATTTTCTGTTAGTATGTAAGGGTTAATGATTAAGATAATAAAATGCATTTAAAACTAAAACTAGGCATGTTTTTCACATGTACAATATGGAGTGTGCCTTAATTTATTACAGATCTAGGTGTTACTGTCGATAGTTTTTTATTGCTCGCTAATCAAAATAATGTCCGCTTCCTAGTCTCTAGCCGTTTTGGCCAGAATGTCCTGGGTTATCCTACATTGGTTAAGGTTAATCTGTATTATCTTCATAGTTGCTTGCTGGTTATAAGTCTCCTGAAGACCAGGCATTTGCAGCATGCCTACCATTCACTGGGTTACCCTTCTTGCAGACGAAGCAAAGCAGGTCTCTGCTTCAGTCTTATTCAAGACATTGCAACTAAGCTAATCGTCGAAATTTGGGTATATCCACAGGCGTTTCTGTTTGGCTGATTCGCAGATCTCCTCTTTCGTCATGTCATCGTCGATGTCCTTTACCTCCATATTAATGCGGTGTGTCAAAATTCTAATCCTTAATTCCCATGGGATATGAAATATGATTTATTTGCATTGCTACTGCGCCGCTTGCTTGGTTTTCTAAATTTGTGGACCTTATAGCTATTCTACATGCTGCTTTAGGATCACATCGTTAGTTAGCTCAAGAGTTTGTTGATGCATTTGCCTGTGAGTGTTATTTTTCTTTTCAATGACTTCTGCGAATGTGCTTACTTTAGATCTCGTTTGTTAGAGCTCCTACACACAGGGAAATTTTTGATACAATTCGCAATTGCAACTTGTAACCAGCAGAAAAATGGCCTCGTCTGGAAGGCATTTGGTCTACCATCAAACCAAATTGTCAGATTGCGTCGACCAATCTCACAATTTCTGCTCTCCCCTCCATAACTTCCTAAAATTTGCGTCGTGTGTAGGCGAATTGCTACAATTTGATTCTCGATCTCAATTTGGCATTCATTGAATGAAGATCGGTTGTACATGTGTAACAACTTTGAAAATGAGAAAAAAAATTGGATACATGTAGGGTTATAATGCATAAATTAAACAAAATCCTAAATTGCACTAGAAAATATGTATGTGTGTAAAGTCGTACACAATTTCTTCCCACTTGAACGGCCTAGAAATAAGTGTCTGCAAATTGCCATGTATGTGCACTTATACACACTGATATTTTTAAGATTTTCACTTCCGTCTTTATATTTCTGGTGAAAAGTCCAACATTGCGACGTATTTGTTAAAACTGTATGTTACAACCGTCGCATATATCAAACCTTTATGTGGAAGCGGAGATTTTCTGTCACGCAATATAGCGGTATTTCCGCGCAATTTAAACCACCCCTCAATGACTCTATGTGCGACATCATCATCGCACATCGTTGGTGGTTAACAACAGAGCCTAAATATTTAAATTTTTCGCACTTTGGTATGTTGATGCCTTTAATATAAATGTCATGAGGTGGATTTGCGGGTTCGAGAAGACAACAATGCAGATACTAGACACGTTTATCCAATTATTTAGTTCTGAGAGCTACCATGTCCTTGCTTTTAATAGAGCAGGAATTTACAAAGAAAAGAGAAATCGCTCCAGAATGTGCTGCTTCAACAAAAAATCTTGCATAACATTAAAAGGCGATGTACCTTGTGTATTTTCTTTGTATACTCTATTCCCGCTGTGCATTTAGCTTTAGTTTTAATGTTTTCGTACATATCGTCTATCATGTTATGTTTGTACGCTTCAAATGCATTTTTAAATCTTAGTGCAGTACAAGTAACATCTGTCAAACATTCTGTCAAACACCTCTTTCAAGCCGATAAAGACGATGTACAGATTCTTCGAAACTATTTTTCTTTTACTATCACCTGTTGACTTTGAATGGGGCTGACATGAAGTCTAGAACTCACTTGTAAATTTTCGTATTAAAGGGTGAGTTTTTTGCTATATGGTTTTTCATTGTTCTATTTTTGACAGCTCACGCGTGATTCGTTACATGTTAAGAAGTCAAACATGCTCAGCTAGGATTGTCATTTCATCATACACTCGAACAGCGCTTAGAAATTATTGAATTTTACTATCAAAATTTGTGCTATGTGAAAAATGATTTTCGCGCACTTCGACCATTTTATGGTTGTCATAATCGATACACTGAGCAAGCAATTTTTGTTTTTTGTTTTATATTTTATTTATTTAAGCCATAGTAATTCAAGCCATAGTAACTAAATTTCAGGCTTTTGGCCATCAAGCCACCTACTCGTATACGTAGAGTGCGTACGAAGGAAAATATTTCTGCTGTATCCGTCAGTGTTAAAGAAGACCGTGATTTGTCCATTCGCCATTTGCAGCAATTGGGATTCTGTAACTCGACTACGTGGAAGATTTTATGCAAGAATCTTGGTATAAAACCATACAAAATACAGCTTCGAATTTTCTGTGAGTGGGCCTTAGAAAAGCTGGAGGAGTGTTCGTTGTCTTCATATTTGGTACAATGAGCAACCTCAGGGAATGAAAGAGCTACCAATGCACCAGGAAAAATACACATACAAGGATGACCGTGAGAGCAACGTTAGCCTACACACGTCCACTGCCGTTTAATAATTTTGAATATTTATTTATTTATTTATTTTTTTTTTTTTGCCAAAAATGTAGGAACTACATGTACGGCGCTACATGTCATACATTACCTGAATCAGTGGACCAATTGAGAAATGAGTTCGGTGAGCAATTTATGATATTTCTCGTTTTGGACCGGTAAATTGCCCGGAATTCATCTCATAGCCAATGTGAGGGAACATTCCCATTCAATTTGAAATAAGAGCTCAAAACCATCTACGACAAAAACAGAAGTGAGAAATCAGTGAAAACCGATGGAATATACCGAACATGACCTTTATCCATCGCATTGGAAAACTACGGTGGTACAGCCTATCCTCAAAAGGATAAAGACACTTACAATCCGGTAATCTCATATCGATCGGTCTTCTCCCAAATATCAGTAAGGCTTCTGGAAAAGTGATTCCTAGAAGGCTAACTAAGTTTGTAAAGGCCTTCGATAACCATACGGGAAGTTTCTTTTACAAGCTGGTCATTATTTATCCACTGCTGTATACTCTTTTCAATATGCTCACAAGTAGAGGGTGCATCCTGAAGAATGGCGATGTAATTTCTTCTGGAATATTTCACATTAAAAACGGTCTGTAATAAGGTGCGGTTATTTTTTAAATCCTATTTAGAATTTACACAAGTGATCTGAAGGTTCACTTCACCATGCCATAGAGTACGCAGACGAATTAATGACGCACAGATAGGGGCCATATTTCACCAAACACTTTTCACCTTGCAACAAATTTATCTCTGCAAATTTCATTTCACCAAGCGCAAATTTGCAAAGAAGAAATTATACTTTTCAAGGCTGAAAATGTTCAATCTTAACAAAATTTGTTTCATAAAATTACAAGGTGACAAGTTTTGTCAAGCTGCAAAGAATACTTCCATTTCGTTTCATTAAACAAATTACCTTTTCACTTTGCAATGTTAAGAGCTTAATGGTTCTGCCAGCAATTTTCTCTTTGCTCCCGATTGCCTTCTACACGTGGTACAATAAATCTATTAAGAAAAAAGAAATCAAATAAAATCCTTTTAATTAAAAACGTTATCTTTTTAATATTTCTGGGCCTTCGAGCCGGATTAGCAAATTTAAGTGTTTTTTTTTTTAATTATTTTCCTGTGAAAATACAACACTAAAATGTCGAAGACAGCAGCTAATCAACTCTCAACGATACTGAAGCAGCAACTTGAACTTTTAAGGCTGATAAGTAATTCCGTCAAGAAGCTGGAAACTGGATCAATCACCAAGCAGATAATTCAATCTCGAAAATGTGCACTCAGTGAAAATTGGACTTCTTTTAAAGACAATCACAAATCAATAATATCTATCAAAACAGCTTTAAAAGTTGAAGCAAGCCAGGAATTCGAAGAGCAAAAGTATTTCCGTGCCAAAATGTATCGAGAGTGCGAGGAGAATTATTATATTATAGCAATAGAGCGCCACCGGAAAATATCTAACAGATATATCTGCTAACCCATCCGTCGCATTAAACGTTCGTCTTTCCCAGCTCCTGTTACCAACATTCAACGGAGATTACATGCAATAGCTTCCATTTAAAGACACATTCATGGCAGTTATAGCTGCAGATCCGGCGCTAACATGTGTTACCAAACTTCACTACCTCAAGGGATTTCTCGTTGGAAAGGCACAACAGCGCCTACAGAATCTTTCCATCACCGTTTCAAATTTTCAAGTTGCGTGGGACGATTTGGTATCTTATTACGATAGCAAAAGAGTGCTTGTTGATTCCGCTATGCAAGCTTTATTTTCTGCCAAACCTGCAAATTGTGAATCTTCTGGCCTATATGCCTATATATGCCTATATACTTCCCAAACTTACCAACTACTTACCTTTAGATATCAGCAAGAACACACATTGGCCGCATTTAAAACACATTGAATTAGCCGATCCCAAATTTGATCAACCAGCTCGTATCGACTTAATACTTGGAGTCGAAGTTTATGGTCAAATTCTACAAAACGGGTTGCAGTAAGGGCCGAAATACGCACCAATTGCACAGCAGACGTATTTGGTGTGGATAATTTCTAGATCATCAGTATCGGAATCAGAAACAGGTGAATCAAAAGAGCAGTCCTTTCCTTGTCGTCTAGATTCAAATCTAAATGAGGGTCAACTTACTCCGGAAAAGAAACATTGCGAAGAGATTTTCGTCACAACTGACTCTCGGGATAAGGAAGGAATGTACATCGTCCGACTGCCCTACATTTGGAAATTCTCGCACACCAGCACTTAAGCTACTACATCGAATGCAAAAACGATTCATCAGAGATCCAAAATTTCACTCCGAGTATTCCAAGTTTATTTCGGCATACGAAAAATTAGGACACATTGAACGAGCATCTACGTTAATTAATGGACGTGCTGATCAGCTTTTCTATCTTCCTCACCATGGCGTTTTACGTGAGAGCAGTTCCACCACTTAATTACGAGTTGTTTTTAATGGATCTTTAAAAACTGAAAAGGGAACATCTCTGAACGACTTTTTATATGAGGGTCAGAAACTACAAAGAGATCTTTCGGATTTTTTAACATACTGGAGAATTCATCGTTTCGCTCACTCAGCTGATGTTGTTAAAATGTTTCGACAAATTCAAGCCCATCCTGATGACTGGAATTTTTAACGAATCCTTTGGGTCGAAAATAATAACTTGAAGTCCGCCCCATTCCTCGACATAAGGGTATTGCATCAGCTTGCTGAGGACGAGAAGCATCGTTTTCTTGACGTGAATGACATTATAAAGCAAAACACTTACGTCGACGACATTTATGATGGATCAAATACAAATACGATACAATACGATCAATACAAGGTAAGAATCGAATTAACCAAATAATAAATCTCTTTAAAGCAGGTCAGTTTGAACTACAAAAATGGGCTGCTAATAATTAGGATCTTCTGGCGTACATATTTAAAGAAAATTAAGCTACAACTTTGTTGTCACTATGTATTGAAGAAAATCACATACACCGCACATTGGGTCTAAATTGGCAACCTAAATTAGATCGCTTCATTTTCATCTCATCTCAACATGAACATCCAGCTGTGTACACAAAGCGACTGGTTTTGTCTCATGCCGCTCGACTCTTCGACCCCTTGGGCTGGCTGTCTCCAGTAGTCGTTAAAGCAAAAATCTTTATTCAAGAATTGTGGCGAGACCACCTCGACTGGGATCAACCAATTTCTGCAACACTCGAAGTTCGTTGGAAAAACTATCTAAATCAACTTCAGGACTTGTCGATGATTACCGTTCCTCGTTGGCTTGGGTTATCTCCTCCATCGAAAGTAGTTGAGCTGCATGGCTTCGAAAGCAGCAGTCGTTTATTAACGAGTCACCAATAGCAGCAGAACCCAAGTAACAATTTTATATTCCAAAACAAAGTTGACTCCAATTACCAAAACGGAGTAAACATCCAAAAGGGACGGATGGTGTATAATCACTCCAAGATTAGAGCTGTCAGTGGCACTATTCTTAGTGCGACTTGTTCAATATCTACTCAGTGTATTAAACCTGCAAAAGTCTCCAATTCACCTCTGGAGGGATTCCAGTACTACCCTGTTTTGGATTCTAGGCGACCCAACCAGATGGAAAGACTTTGTTCGAAACCGGGTGAGTCTAATTCATTCTTTCTTTAGCAAACTGGCATCACATAACCTGGTGAGGATAACCCTGCGGATCTGGCATCTAGAGGTTCATCGTCGCGACAACTAGCCGAAATCAGCCTGTGGTGGCAAGGACTATCGTGGTTGAAACTCAACGAGGATTATTTGCCTAAACTATGCCCAACGCTAGATGAAAATATAGATCAAGAAGAACTTCATCGCTCAGTTGTAGCTTCTGTGAAGAAAGACATCCTTAACTCTTGCGATCTCATTCAGCGATATTCATCTCTAACCAGACTGTTGCGAATAACTGCATGGTGCATGCGAGCGGTAGTTATTTTTCGACAAGGTTCACGAACGGCAACTTCTTTAAATCAACCTTCGCCACTCACGTCATCTGAGTTAGATGAAGCTAAAATATTTTGGATTAAGAAGACTCAAAATATCTATTTTTAAGCTGAACTTAACCAACTGTCTAAACTTGAGCCAATTTCAAAAAATAGTTCTCTTTATCGTCTAATTCCATTTATAGATTCAGAGGGAATCCTGCGGATTGGCGGGCGGCTTCGCAATGCCCAAATTGATGCGGACATGAAACATCCGATTATCCTACCAAAGGATTCTTTACTCACGAGACTCGTATTGGATCACACTCATCGTTTGACTTTTCATGGTGGCGTTCAATTGATGCTGGTTACCATAAGAAGATGCTTTTGGGTCCTTGAAGGTCGCAATCCAGTACGATCATTCGTTCATCGTTGTGTCATCTGCGCCCGACATCGAGCTGTGACAACTAAGCAGTTGATGGTCCAACTTCCAGTCAGTCGGACCATTCCGTCAAGACCATTTCTACATTCGGGTTCACTTTAAACGTGTGAAGAGTGCACTTAGAATGAGCAACAGACTATTCGACCGAAGGATTTCTTGCAGCATATAAGAGGCTTACAAGTCGCTGTGGTATTTGTGCTACACTCACAAGTGACTGTTGTTCTAATTTTGTTGGAGCTGATGCAGAATTAAGGAGGCTGTTTACAATCGCTTCAAATGAGTCTCACCAAATAGCTGATAGATTAGGAAATGATGGAACCAAGTGGATCTTCAACCCACCGGCAGCACCGCACTTCGGCGGCAAATGGGAGGCGGCGGTTAAGTCTGCCAAGTTTCACATAAAGAGAACCATCGGAGAAACTCTCTTAAAGTATGAAGAACTTACCACACTGCTGTTGCAAATAGAAGCTGTTCTCAATTCACGCCCTATTTGCCCGCTCACTGACGATGCTACTGACATGGAAGCATTAACTCCTGGACATTTCATCGCCGGCGACGTTACCAACGCTATTCCAGAACCGTCTCTTGTTCATCTTCCAAACTCTAAGTTATCTCGGTATCAACTTCTTCGCAAAATGCTTGAACATTTTTGGCTCAGATGGTCCGTCGAATATCTTCAACGTCTTCAAGAAATTGTCAAGTGGTAAAAAACTGAACAACCCATCAAGGAAGGTGACAGTCAGGACGCAGTCTTCCACCCTCAATCGGCCGATAATCAGGCTTTGAATTTTGCCAGTTCCCATCGTAAATCAGGAGACACCAAATCAAGTTATATAATAAGTCGAGGTGGGCGGAATGTTAAGAACTTAATGGTACGAAAAGAAATCATCAATCGAACAGTTCTACCTTGAAAGAAAGTGACAGCTCTTTTTTTTAACCTTCTTCCTGTTTGGCTACTTTGAAATAATAATTGAATAATTAAAAAAATAAAATGATCGGTTTCGGAACACGTTTTAAAAACGAAAAAGCTACTGATAGTGTAACAAAAGTCGTAAAATTGAGAATAAGTTTAGAATTTGGAAATAATTCTTCAACTATGGAATGTTTCTATTTAACAGAGTTTAATATTTAATGTGTTTTATCAAAAATTGATAATTTGTAACATGTTTGTAACAGTACGATGAATTTAAATATCATGAAGTCGAAACTATGCACGGAAAAATTAAAACTCTAGTCTGCAGAGTCGTACACTGAGTTTCGGACGCAATACTCGTAATTACTGAATTTTTTGCAAAAACCATTTGCTGGGCAGAAATTTGGAATATACAAGGATCAACAATTTTGGAAACTATATACAAGGATTCCCTTGTGTAACTAAATGCTCTGACAGTACGATGATCAACATCGATGCACCCAAGTAAAATGAAGAGCAGTGGGTCAATAGACATGGATCTAATGTAACATAATGATGGTTTATGGGCTGGATCGATTTTTCTGTTCTTTTAACATAAGCTGGCCAAGTAGTTTTATAGTATTAAGGGTTGCAGTACTTTTAGGAGCTTATTTTTTAAGCGAATGGTTAATAACACCACTCATAAAAAGACAAAAGAATTCATTGAAAATAGTAAGCCCAATTGTTTTAGCCTGCTGCATTTTGCAGTGCAAAGTGAAGAACCAGCTTAGGAGAAAAACAATAACGATAATGAAAGAAACTGAAAAATGGAAAAGATTACAATACAAGTCAGAGAACCACGAAAACGAAAATGCCGGTGCAATTTTCAATAATTGAAGATTTTTTTTTCTGATAAGAAGAAATTGTAGAAAATTAAAAAAAAAAAAACAATAACAAAAGTTCTAATATTTAACCAAAATAAATACAGCCAAATTTAAGCTGAAGGTATTTAATACTTTGGTGAATTCTGGAAACTGAATTTTCAAATCATGTTTCAGTTTAAGTGCTTCCAATTTGGTTTTATCCTTATCCTAAATTTGAGATCTCTCCTTTTATGGGGAAGCATATTTGCGCTGGGTAGATTCGGTGACTTTGGAATTCGGCTCTGAAAGCAGTATGAAAATTCTTTCATTCCCAGTTCCAATTTTTTTATAATTATTTCTTTTGGCCCGAGAAAAATAAAACGTGCATACACACATACAGTGATGGTCACTTAAATAGCACACTTTTTTCCTCATCGCAATTTATTTAATTCGACTAAGAAAAACATTATAAGCTTAAATACTAAAATTGTTAAATCATTTATTTACGAAAATTCATTTACTGTTTTATTTACTGGAATCCATATTAACCGTTCTGTATGAGCCATGTCTGTAAAAAATCAAAATTTATAAAACAATTACTATCACTTTTCATATTTTTCTTGGCCATATAAATACAATAGCACATGACACGAAAAATACTATATTACCGCTAATTCTTGAAAATGTAGTTAATATTTAGTTGGAAATCCTAAATTTAATATAACAGCTTGACAACGTCTTTGTTATCAGCGTAAGGAACCATGTGGTGTTCTATGATGCCCCTGTACGAGAACTGACCCAACAAAGAAAACGCAAAAATTAAAAAAAAAAATATTTATTTTTCAACATAATCGACTTTAAGCTCTATACACTTTTCCCAGCGATTTCAAAAAGTTCGATACCCTTTTTATAATAGGAACTGTCTTGCTCCTCAAAATAGCCATTAACTGCCGACATAACTTCTTTATCGTTGGAAAATTTTTTAGCACTGAGTCATTTTTTCAAGTTTGGGAACAGAAAATAATTCTAGGAGCTGCTTTATTGCTGTGAAACTTCGCTAAACACTCAATTGAAACATCTTCAAGACACTGTTTTTACTCGAGTGTGAGCAAACGCGGTACACACAGCTTTCTCATGTTCAAATTATCAAATAATATGCGACTTACCGCACTTTTTGAAATGCCTACTATGTCTGCTAGCTCGCAGTACCGCTTTGTGGATTCTCTTCATGACTTCTGGAGTCGCCACCTCATTTGTTCGACCACTGCGATGCTCGTCTTGGCAGCTCGAACGGCCTCGTGAGCAACCCAAAATTTTACTTTGTAAACGAAGGGACTCACCCAGAGTAGAATTTAGTTCAGCTATTATATTGGTTGGGCTGAGGCCTTACAAATAAAAGTATTGTATCACATAACGATGACCAATTTTCTCCATTTTCACAAATTCACTGAGAACGTTCACTATTGATGGCTGCCAAACAAATACTAAACAACGTGGTGCTTTCAAAGTTGAAACATATTATTTATAGATTGCGTACTTTCTAATACAGTGATATTAGATATATATCAGATATATATATCATATGATATGAGAACAACTACCATATCTTGATCAGGCCGGATACTTCTGACCGTCATCGTACACATGCTGGTCCACTTTTGCACTTATTTTAACAATTGGACCCACACCATGCTAAGAAAAGGCTCCCGAAACCATTACGTTCCCGTCTCCGTGTCTAATTGTTTTGATGGTATATTTGGGGTTGTGTTGCTGATTCGAAGGACTCCACACATATTTTATTCCATCCGACCCAAATCTACAGAAATTCGACTGCTAAGGTGTTCCTTAGCAAACTCTATTCTGCACTTCAAATTTTTTTCCGATACAGCCTCTTAAATGGTTTTCATTTAATATTCGCCTTATTGTTCTGGAAGACACGGAGTTGCCGTATTGTGATTAAACATCATATTTAATTTTGTTAGAAGTCTTAAAAGGTTCTACAGTCGAGGATCTGTGTAAGAAATGATCTTTTCTTACGGTGGTTTTTCTTTACGTTTTCCAACGTTCCAAACGTTTCAAAATGACAAATTGCATTGTAAGCCAGTTTTCTAGAATAGCTTGTTAGTGCTGCTATTTCTGAAACCATTTTTTTTCCTTGAGATTTCATTTCAATAATCGAAGTTCTCTTAATTTTTGTACAATGCGGTCCTTTTCCCATGTCTAGGGTATTATTTTGATAAAAAATTATATCTTGTTTATCAATACAAACTTAAGTACATTACGAATTCAAAGTTCCAATGTAACAAAATATTTAAATAAGTCAACTTAACTTCCGCTGTACTAATTATGTGGCCAAGCTTAAGCAGTAAAAATCCATAACTTGTTTCCATAAACCTCTTAATTATATTAAAAACCTTGTTACCGTAACGGATCTTCAATTGTCACGTGTTTAAGCAAACCAGACGGTCCGATACATGAGCAGGCAAGTTAATTATATGTCCTCCATAGTATATTAATTTTAAAACACAATGGTAAATCAAAAATATTACATTGCAAAGGTCCAAGCCATCACAAAGGACTTTGCTTTCGGCAAAACTTCATCCGGAGCTTTTTTTTTGCTCTTTTCCTACAAAGTTGTTTTGAAACGAGGTAAAAAGAATAATAAAAAAAGTAAACAAAAATATAATAAATTTCCAAACTGGTATAAACAAATACCTTTTTATTTTATACATCCTGCCCTTTTTCGTTTTTATATTGTTTACTAACATGTAAAGTAAATGTGCTAAGTTGTTATCAAGGCATAATTAGTTAATACCGTGATTAGTACTGAGCAGATGAACTCTAATAAATATATACAATATATATAGAGTGATTCATCGTGAGGTTTGATTTTCAATAGGCTTTTTTGAAAGATTTTGCGTGACTCCTATCAAACTGCTTTGCCACTTTTGTTCAGTATCATTTGACAAGACTCACACCACATCAACGTGTCCAAATTGTTCAGCCGTGTTACGAGAATCAGTGTTCTGTGAAAAATGTTTTTCGTGCGATTCGAGTAACTTAAGGTGCACATAATCGACCTACTGAAATCACTATTGCCAATACCATTCGCAAATTTGAGTCCCAGTTTACAATTGTTGATGATATTCGACCGGCTAGACCACATCCAGCACGCAGTGAAGATACTATAGCAGCTGTACCTGAAAGTGTAGGCGACGACCGTGACGAATCGATTCGTCGTCGTTCTCAGCAGCTCGGCTTGGCGTATTCGACAACTTGGCCCATTTTACGTAAGGATCTCAGCCTAAAAGCGTACAAAATTTAAATTTAATAATGCAAGAATTAAAGCCAGGCGACTTGAATTTGCGTTATATTTTCGAGATGGGGCTCTGGAAAAACTCAATGAAAATCCGGTGTTTTATCGTAAAAATTTGTTCAATGATGAAGCCCATATCTGGCTCAATGGATACATTAATAAACAAGATTGCTGTATTTGGGCTGATGAGCAACTCGAAGAGTACCAAGAGCTACTATTACATCATTTAAAAATAACGGTATGATGTGGTTTATGGGCTGGTGGAATCACTGATCCATATATCTTCAAAAATGAGGCAAATCAGAATGTCTTCGTCAGTGGTAACTGTTATCGCGCCATGTTAACGGACTATGTGCTTCCTGAAATTCAAACTCAATATACTTACGTGGAATGCAAACGGGCTACAGAAAAGGCTTGATGAACTAAATATTTTCATGCAGGAAAAAGTAATTATCATATGTTTAATTTCTGAAACTAAAAGGTTATCGCGACTACCACGCTCATCATCTATCGGGAAACACAAGAGGCGGGTCATCCTGCTACTCTAGAAGCAATAATTGAACTTGACAAATTTCAAATGACCGTGGTGCGCTCTAAAAATAAGAATTACTCTTTTAATATATCCTCAATCTATTGCCAATCGCGCTGCAAAATAGAAAAACCACGAATTTATTGACCTATTCAACTCTCTTGGACCAATCTTCATTATTGGTGGCGACTTAAACGCGAAGCACACCTTTTGGGGCTCAAGATGTATCTCTCAAAAAGGCAAAACTCTTTACAGGGCTGGTATGGAATGTGGTTGCTATAACTACTAAACAGGCAAGCCGACATACTGGCCCTCGGATGTCGCCAAAACACCCGATCTAATAGACTTCTTTATCGGAAAAGGAGTAAACGCTAGTTACGTCAAAGTTGAAGAGGGCTTCGATCTTTCCTCCGATCATTCTCCAGTTATCCTCTCACTGTGCGAATCCTTGGTTAAGAAACAAAGACCACCCAGATTAACTAACAGCAAAACTCACTGGGAAGATTTCCGAATAGATGTTGTAGACAATACTGAGTTGAAAGTAGCACTTAGAACGCCGTGTCAACTTGAAAAAGAAGTTGAACGTTTTGTTGAAGTCATACAGCAAGCGGCCTGAAAGAACACTCCCCGCGAATCGAACAAAGTTCCCAAAGTCGGCATAAGATATCCACCGGAAATCAGAGAAATGATAAGGAAGAAACGAAGACCGCGGAAAAAATGGCATGAAACCCGGGCACCACAAGATAAAACGACCTTCAATAGGCTCTGCAACTTGTTGAAAAAATCGATCAAGGACTTCAATAATCAATTTATTAATAACTACCTTGAAAGATTCACAGCGACAAAAGTTACCAACTACTCCATATGGAGAGCTGTTAAAAGTGTTCGAAAGCCCCAAATACACGTGGCGCCAATAGAAGAAACCAGGATGACTGGGCGAAAGAAGATAAGGAAAAAGCTAATGTTTTCGCCGACCATCTTGCAGAAACGTTTAAACCATTCGACGGGGAAGTGCTTCCAGAGAATGTCAATATGCTAGACGTGACGACAAACTTTCCAGTAGAAAAGGCTACACTTACGGAACTTAAACAAGTTATAGACACGTTTAAGACCAATAAAGCCCCGGGATATGACTTAATAACGGGAGAGATACTTAAAGCGTTTATAAGAGATACTTATAAATGTCAGCATTAGATTAGAGCATGTACCGCACCAGTGGAAAGTAGCCGAAGTTATTATGGTTCCGAAACCCGGTAAACCGTTGACTGAAGTCAAGTCAAATAGACCAATATCATTTTTCCGGATTACATCAAAGGTCTTCGAGCGAATCGTTCTTAATCGTCTTAAACCAATTACCGACACAAATTCCCTCTTGCCTGATCATCAATTTGGCTTTAGAAGCCAACACTCTACAGTTGACCAAGTGCATCGAATAACCGATGTAATTGAACGAGCAATCGAGTGTAAGTTAGTCTGTTCAAGCGCATTCCTTGACGTTTCGCAAGCCTTTGATAAGGTATGGTACGAAGGCCTAAAATATAAACTCCGACCAGCCCTACCCCAGCAATTGTTTTGTATTTTAGGTTCATACCTGGAAAACCGACTCTTCCGTGTTAGACACGGAAACGAATATTCCACTTTTAAGACAATAAAGGCGGGGGTGCCACAAGGAAGTGTACTTGACCCTCTGCTATATTTGCTTTTTACCCGTGATATACCGCAAACGGGCTACACTGTCCTAGCCACATATGCTGATGACACTGCCATTTTGGCAACGGCTAAAACAGTCGAAGAAGCAACTGCCAAGTTGCAACATGCCCTTACACGGATTAACAATTGGACAAAGACTTGTCGAATCGCGCTTAATGAAAACCAGTCTGTCCATGTGAACTTCACTCTCAAGAAAATTGAGAATCCACCGGTGTTTATCAACGCAGTACGAACTCCTTACGCGAACTAGGCCAAATATCTCGGTATGACAATCGACGCTAAACGTCAAGAAAAAACGTGAAGAACCTTAATAGATAAAAGTATTTCAAAGAAAGGTTCACGTTACATTACCAAGTTGCCCTGGAGAGATCACATCATCCCAAACAACAACAAAGCTCAAGCACATAAACGACTATGTCGACGAATGCACTTTTTCGTCGATTGTCTAGAAATCCTGCTAAATTATTGGAGTATGATGTTGAAGAGGGAATCGCAGAACATGTGAGATAGGGAGATAGGAGGCCAAAAACAGCGAAAAATATTTTATTTACAACACCGACCGATTTATAAAGAAGGGAGCGTTTCGTCAAAGTTGCGAGTGGTATTCGATGCCTCTGCTCATGAAGACAACGAGAAATCTCTTAATGATTTGCTTTGGACGGGAGCCTACTTGCTTCCAGACGTGATGATGGTATTGCTGAATTTCCGCTTGGGTCCTTACGCCGTGGACCGTGGATATTGAAAAGGCCTTACTCCAAATTTTCCTGCATGAAGAAGACCGTGACTATCATCGCTTTCTATGGTTTGCCAATGGACTAAAGTGGTTTTCTAATACGCTAAAGTACTCAGAATTTAGGATGACCAGGGTCACATTTGGTTTGAATAGTAGTTCCTTTCTTTTGTGTGCCACTATCCAAAAATATATCGACAGCGAAAAACACCAGTTTGCTGAAACATGTGCTGCACTAAAAGATAAATATATATAGACGATTTAGCCATCAGCACAAATACCGAACAAGAAGCATTACGGACTTGCATAGAAGCCAAAAATATATTTAAACGAGTAGCGATGAGTTAACACAAGTGGAATTCAACGAACAGACGCCCGCAGCTATACAGAAGGTTCTTGGTCTATTTTGGTATATCTGTAGCGATGAATTATCGGTACCAATGGTGTCTGTGGAAGCAATGTTTGAGTCAAATGCAGTCAGATCAACTAAGCGCAATGTTTTGCAAGCAATTGCTAGGATTTTCGATCCCTTTCAGATCTTATTGAAAAAAAGCTTCACTGGAATCAGATACTAACTAGCGACTTGTTAAACTAATCCGAGGATTGCAAGAAAAGTGTTCTGGAACTAAGGAAAATGATGTTTCCAAGAGCTGCCTTGTCATATTCCTCTGACCGAGCCCTGGTTTAGATACACATTTTCGCTGACGCCAGTATTAAAGCATATGGCACTGTTGCGTTCATAAAAAGTGCTGCGACAAACATTAGTTCCAAGTTAAGTTTTTGTGCGCAAACAATAAAATAGCTTCTTTAAAGGGTGATGGAGGCATCGAATTGACATTATTCTTATCTAAAGGCGTCTGTCAAACTAATTAACTTAAAATACTTCCTGTGGACGGATTCATAGATAATACTGAATTGGATCCAAGGCGACTTGCAGAAGTGGAAGCCCTATGTCCAAAATAGGGTTGAAAAAATAAGAAGACACACGAAAATCATGCCTCCACTGCATTGCAAGGGGAAGGAAAACCCAGCAGATCTTCTCACCAGAGGCGTTTCAGGCGAAGTTCTAAAAAAACTCTCTCTTTGGGCTCATGGCCCGCAATAGCTTGTGAGCAACGAAGCCGTTTGGGAGACTGAATTCATGTGTAAATCAACTTTTGTTACAGCTGTATGGCTGAAAATCCACAATCAAATATCTCTGAAGCAAATTCAATTATATCATCCGAAAATTATAGTACTTGGAATCGACTGCTAAGAGTAACAGCTTTTGTACTACGTTTCGTGAGATATACGAGGAAAAAAGAAATTGGTTCAAACATCCGACTGCTACAGAGATCCAGACCGCCGGAAATTATTGGTTCAGGTTCGTACAAACACAGAATTTTTATAATGAAATCTTGCTATTGCAGACGGGTAAATGCAAAAAGGCATCAAAAATATAAGAACTAGAACCGTTCTTAGACGCAGATGGGAAACTTAGATTGGGTGGTCGACTTCAAACGTTGGATGAGCCGTTGGATAAAAAGCATCCTGTGATTCTTCCTTCGAGTTCCCATGTCGTCGACTTAACCATTGTTGACCGTCACAGGCGTATTCTATATGCTGGTGTTAACACATTGCTGACGGAGCTCCGGAAACATCTGTGGGTAATCAGAAGCCGACAAGCTATCAAAAGACGTATAAAAAAAATAAAGAAGCTCTGGAACCCCCATGCCTCTTAACCGTTTGCACCGATGCCAATGAAAAGGATATTCTTATCACGACCTTTTGATATATACTATCCGACAATGTTAGAACGTTTCGAAGAGCTGCGATCGAGTTAAAAAGTCCAAATTGCCCTTGGGATGAAGAGATGATGCAAGGATTTCTATCACGAAGAAAAATTAAGAGGCGTTTTATAGTGGAGCGTGCTCCATGGTGGGGCGAATTTTGGGAAAGGATGATCCGAACCATGAAAAATATTATGAAGGTGACGATTGGAAGGGCCAAGCTAAACTTCGAAGAACTAAGAACAATAATGGTGGAAGTCGAAGAAATTGTAAACAATCGTCCTCTAACTTATGTAAGCTCCGACTCATTTGATTTATCCCTTTTGAGGCACCACCGAGACGATCTGAGGCAGATTTACTTCGTGATGCATGGAAAAATCGTTTAAAATATTCAACTAAACTTAAAATGGCATTCAGAGTACCTCCAGTTTTTGAGTTCGTTTCATTTTCTTCCAGATGATCCTTCCGTTCAGCTTAAAGTGGGTGATGTGGTATTACTATCGGATCCATCGATTTCAAGAATCTATTGGAAAATGGCCGTCGCGGAACAGGAATTCATTGGTAGGGATCAGAGCGTCAGATCTTGTTTGATTAGGCTAGCTGATGAAAAACTGTTAAGGCGACCCATACAATTACTCTACCTGCTTGAACTTTATCTTGCCCGGTGGAGGATGCTAAAAATTAGCTGTCACCCTTTGCTTCTAAACACTGTGAAACGTTGTGGATCTCATCTCTTTCTTTTATCCCAGGAATCCTAGGAATACAATGAGCATAATGTTTTTTAGACGATTCTTGAAGTCGTCAAAATAAAGATTAATTTTGTTAATACAACAGTTCTTTTAGTTGTTCGTAATGATTACTCCGAGATATTTATATGATTCTACTACTTCGATAAGCTGTTTTGGTGTCGAGGCACATGAGTCATTTTCGAACAGTATTTTCTGCTGTGGTCTTCGAATATGCATCATTTTAGTTTTTGCTGCGTTGATTACAAGGCCATTTTCGGGACACCACCTTACAGTATTACTGAACTCTTCCTGCATTATTTCAGTCGCTGTTTGGAGATACCTGTGATGAACTACTGTTGCCGTGTCATCTGCATAAGCAACTGGTATACTTCTCTTAAAAGTACGTTAAAGTTCATTTGTATATAAAATGAAATGAATAGGGCGTAATTTAGATCCTTGGGGGACGCCGTGGCGCATATACAAGTTCGAGGACATCTAAGAGTCTGATACCCTAACAGTATATGGTGGCTTTTATTTAAGCTCTCATTGATACAATTTGAAAATTCCCCTAGCATTGTTCCCGTGCTTTTTCTTTTCTGAAAGCCGTATTGACGTTGGTGAACTAGTGAATATTTATCAATAAAACTATAAAGACGAATAACCATAACTTCTTCCATACATTTTTCCATCACTGGCAAAATGGATACAGATCTATAGTTACTAATTTCAGTTTTTCTACCACTCTTGTAAATTGGTCTTACTACTGCAGTTTTAAAGGTTTTCGTATTCTTTCTTTCTGTCAAACTTAAATTTATCAATTTGCACAATATGGGGGCAAAAATTTCAGCGTGTTGTTTAATATCTCCTGCTCGGATACCATCGGCCCCTGAGGATTTGCGTTCGTTGAAGTATTTTATTATATTATAGACCTCTTTGATGTTGGTTTCAGTTGCATATATTGTATTGCTGCTGGTTATGTTCTGGTTGTTCCATGTGATCTGCTTACAATGAAGTAATATTTTATATACTCGTTGGGGTAAAGTGTTGTGCAAAATCGTTTGATATGGTGGTCATACATTTTTCTGACGAAAAGTTCTTCACAATTACTCCATCAACGGTGTGCTTATGTCTTCCCATTATCTCTTCATTCAACCCCATATTTTGCGCACATCTGCTCTAACCTAACCTAAAAACCTTGTTTTTATAGAATGTTGACTTTTGCATTCTTATTCCTTATTTAATTTGTTTCGAAAATGTTTGTATTCAGTTTTGTAGTATTTGCAGTTTTCGACCTATTGTTATTCCATTTTTTATAATGACCATCCCGTCTTATACATTTTTCACTTAGCTCAGGACACATGCAGGCATTATTTTTGCATTTGGTTTTTAGGTTTCTTATGCATGTGGATTTTGTATATACACGCTGACTGACTCGAACTGCAACCAACTTCAGACTGCTATAATTTCCAAACTGTTCATTACTGTGAGCTCAAATTTTGACACACGACAGATAATTTTATTATTTACCAGCGTTTTAAACGATTTGCGTCTCAGTTATGTTGATAAATGTTTATCCGCCATGGAATTCAAACGTGATAGTGTGATTGCTTTATATTTGGCTGGAAAACCACAAGTAGCTATCGTTAAAGCCCTCCAGCACCTTAACGTGAATGAATCATTTGTGTCTCGAACCATAGCTCGTTACCGTGATACTGGCAGCTGCAAAACGCCATGGAAGTGGTCATAAAAAACCAGCAGCATCGACAGAAATGGTTCGGAAAGTGAAGGCTCGAATTGAGCGAAATCCGCGTCGAAGTGGAAGAAAAATGGCTCGTGAGCTCAATATATCGTTGGAACGGATGCAACACATACTGAAAAATGAGCTTGGACTCAAACCATTGAAGTTCCAAAAAACACACGATCTTACACCGCAACCGGAAAAAGTTAGAGTCGGTAGAGCGAGGGAGTTGCTACACTTGCACGAAAGTGGTGAGTTGCCGAATTTGGTTTTTTCCGATGAGTCGCTATTTGTTATAGAGCAATATGTCAACAAACAAAATGACCGAGTTAACTTGCCAAAGAGGTCCTTCGAAAATTTACACCAGAAAGCAGGCAGCACCGACGGTGACGGTTTGTCTCCATAAAAGGTCTCAGACGACCTTGCTGCTTTCGGTAACTTTATGCACTCAATAAGGATCTCACAACGGAGCAGAGCTGACAACGACAAATTTGTTCGTCTCTAAGGTGTTACCAGTGCTAGTGTTTCAACCATCCACTCCTACACCCTCTCAAAATAACATTTCTCTAACCTTCTACTCTAAAAACGTAAGAGGACTGCGATCTAAGACCAATCTCACGCTCTCCCATTCGAGGTCTACGCTCTGACCGAAACTAGTCTAATTCCCGATATAAAGAATCAGGAATTATTCCCCCCTAGTTTCAATGTTTTTCGAGATGACGATCTTACTGTTCCAAATGATGATTCTCCTCAACGAGGTGTCCTATTTGCCGTCCACAATGACCTAAAATCTTCTCCAATCACTGTTTCTATTTCTTCTAAACTTGACTACATTTCAATAAAGATAACACTCTCCTGAAGGTCCCTATACGTCATGTGTTTTTACATTCTACCGGCGCAACCAATCGAATGCTACCAACTCGCTTTCGATGCAATTGATGAAATAATTAACTTATCCGATCCTCTGGATGATACCATCGTATTCGGCAATTTCAATCTACCCCAACTGCACTGGACTCAATCAGAAGATAAATCTTTTTTTATCGAAAACCCTAACTCCAGTATGTCTCTTTTTGGATGAGCTCACAGACTCTAGCTTATGCCAAGTTAGTGGGTCTCCAACTATATGGGTAGGCAATTAGACCTCAATTTCACCACTGACCCCATAAACTCTTCTGTCTCACTTTGTCCCCTTTCACTATCAACCTTTGATAACTTTCACCCACCATTTTTTCTTTCTCTTTTCCACCACTCTCTTATCCATCTTATCTCTCTATTATTTTATCTTATTCATAAACCGAATTTCCGCAAAGTTAACGCTTATCATAGTAAGTGTTCTTTTGATTTCGCCAATATGACCTTTAAAAGTACTCTTTCTATTTTCTGAAGTGAATTATTCAATTCTATTTCTTTCTGTGTTCCCTTTTCGCGCAATAAGACCCTTTCTACGAACCCACCGCGGCACAATTGTAAACTTCGTCCTTTACGTAACAAGATAAACAAATTATTCAGTTTTCCTCCGATGCAACTGCTTTGCTGACTATTCAAACTATCTCGGGTCATACCATCACTTCACCTAGCTTTACAAGGTTTTCTACCAACGATACCTTGTTAGTGCGCAATCAAGGCTTATAAAGGATCCTAAGTCCTTTTACCAATTCGTTAACTACAAAAAAAAAAAAAAAAAAAAAAAAAAAAAAATCGGACGGTTTTCCTCCATCCCTCTTATATGAAAACATGTAATCAACTGATCCGCATACTATAGCCAACTTTGTTGCTACATTTTTTAAGCAATGTTTTGCCGATAATTACTTCGTAGCGGATCCCTCTTATTTCAAATACCTACTTAACTTCCCCATCGGCCCCTCTTTTTCACAAAGATCTGACCATACAGTAATAGAAAATAAATTACAACAACTTAATGACGAATACTTGCCCGGCCCAGACCGTCCATCTATATTTCTTAAAAAGTGTTCCTCAATAATTTCCCGCCCCCTTGCTAATCTCTTCCGGTTATCTGTATCTGCAGGTGAATTTCCTCAGATATGGAAGTCTTCTTTCATAACACCGATACAGAAAAAGGGATTAAAGAGCGAAGTCACTTATACCCAAGCTCCTCGAAAGAATTTTGTACGAAGCATCAAGCTTCCAGTCCAAATCTCTTATTTCCCCTAATCAACACGGCTTTCTGAAAGGTAGATCAACTACCACTAGCCTCGTCGAATTCGTGTCATATGTTGTTTCAGTCTTATAAAGTGGTAAAGAAATTGACGTTATAACAACTGATTTCAGTAAGGCTTTTGACAAGATATCTCATAAATTTGTCCTGTTCAAATTGTCCGTCCTGGGCTTTGAACCCATTTTGCTTAAATGGATATCTTCTTATCTGGATAATCGTTTCGGAGAGTGTCCGTTTCTAAGAGAGGGCACCACTTGAATTAAATCCATACCATTTTCAGTTAGTACCAACCTTCAAAAGATACGTGTATAAATTTAACAGCTGTCGGACGATTAGTTCTCGAGATATAGCGTTGTGAGTGAAGCAACTTTTGTTATTGTGAAAAAAATGGATTCAAAGCAATTTCGTGTGTTGATTTATCATTGCTTTTTGATCGGAAAAATGCAGCCGATGCAAAGAAATGGCTTGATAAGTGTTACCCGGACTCTGCACCAGCCGAACGAACCATTCGCATGTGGATTGAAAAATTTAAAAGTGGTCATACAAGTACCGAAGATGATGCACGCAGTGGACGTCTAAAAGAGGCTGTTTTAGATGAAAACATCAAAAAGTCCACAAAATGATTACGAATGACCGTAAAGTGAAGTTGATCGAGATAGCTGAGGCTCTGAAGATATCAAAAGAGCACTGTTCAAAGTGGATGCCGCGTTTGCTCACAGTCGACCAAAAACAACAACGTGTTGATGATTCAGAAGAGTGTTTAAAGCTGTTCAACCGCAATAAAGCCGAATTTTTGCATCGGTATGTGACAATGGATGAAACTTGGCTCCATCACTTCACACCAGAGTTAAGTCGGCAGTCAGGTGAGTGGCGAGCAGACGACGAACCTCGTCCAAAGCGACCAAAAACTCAACAGTCGACTGGCAAGGTTATGGCTTCCGTATTTTGGGATACACATGGAATAATTTTCATCGATTATCTCCAAAAGAGGCAGACTATCAACAGTGACTATTACATTGCGTTGTTGGAGCGTTTGAACGACGAAATCGCAGAAAAATGGCCGCATTTGAAGAAAAAGAAAGTGCTGTTTTATCAAGACAATGCACCGTGTGATAAGTCGATGAAAACGATGGCAAAATTGAATGAATTCGGCTACGAATTGCTTCCCCACCCACTGTATTCTCCAGATTTGGCTCCCAGCGACTATTTCCTGTTCACAGACCTCAAAAGAATGCTCGCTCGGCTAAACCGAAATCGTATTACAAAACTGGTATCGAAAGATTGAAAAATCGTTTCAATCGTGTATCGCCCTCGAAGGCAACTATATTGATAAATAAAGTTGAATTTTGAAAAAATTTTGTGTTTTACTATGGGCACTGACTTTTCAGCCCATGTGTTACCTTGAAACGGTCCTCTAATCTTACCTTCCTATCGAGAAAGTCTCAAACTCATTAACCTGAATACCCTTGAGGAACGAAGGGACGCAGCAGACATTCTCTTCATTCACCGACTCCTCTCAGGCTCCGTCGATTGCATGTCTCTTTATAACTCTATATTCTTTAACACTAACCCCCGAAATCTAATTTGCCCCCTCCTCTTTTATCTACCAACCCACCGCACAACATATGGCTCTAACGAACCAATATCTCGTATGTTGTGTAAATATTTTGTATTTTAGTTTTTAAGTCCTAGTTTTTTAATCTTAAATTAAGCCAAATAAATTGGGGCGTAAGCCCCAACCAAAATTAAAAATGCGGCGGACTAAACCACCATTTCTTGACATCTGCATAAAGCTATAACAATCTTACTGCTATTGACAACTAGTTAACCTTTGTTTTTTTTTTATTAGGGACATAATGTACGAGTATAAGAGACAATCCAAAATTCGTTGCTTCCGGTTATCCAAATTAAATGTCTTTGTATATATCACGATGGCATAGCGGTAAGATTTGTCTTCTTTACTACGCTACCTCGACACAGGGAGCTTGAGTGTAGAAAACCAATTTTCAAATTTTATGTTATAAACTTCCCGTATTCAGTTGCATATGACCACAAAAATAAAGTGAGATTGTAAAGCATGATTTGGTACGAAGAATGATATTATTCACTCAGAAAACACATCCTTTGTTCCTTGAGATACTATTTTCAGTTCATAAGAAAATTGAATATCAAGTCGATGTATTCTTTTTTAAACCTTTTTTGAATCTATATCCATTCAGACCTTAAGGCCAGAAATTCAAATATTTTGAAGTAGCAATTTTCTCCCGTTGTCTCGTAAGGAATAAGCACTTTAACCTCCGGGTGATGTGTACCAAGAGCTTCCTCGTCGTCAATATGACTGATTTCCAGAAACTACCAAGTGAAAAAAAATCTGAAAGTAGGTGCAGACTGTCGGTAAATTCTCTTGTGTTGCAAACTTTATTATACGAATACCAAAAATTTTCAAAGCTTACATTTAGGTTTACATGTGTGTTAAGTACATACTCGTTTTATGTTGCAGTTAAAGTGTCATTTCTCATAACCTTTTCAATTTAAATAAAAAAATTTAATTTTGTACACACATATGAGGACATCGACATAATACACGGATGGTAAAACTTTATCATTCTTCAAAAAGTGCTTTTACTTCCGGCATCGATAAAGGAAAAAGTTGTCCCATTTAAGAACCTTGAAACAATATTTTGTAAATAAACACCATCTGCTGATGGCTTATTTGGTACATTTTAGAGTGCACAGCCTTGTATGTATGTATTTCACTTGTATGTGAAAGTGCTTAAAGTAACGCTTCCATGTTCTCGAAACTATTTCTGTTGCGTTGATACTCGTAGTTAAACACAAAACTTTTTTCATTAGATAATTGCATTTGTGATACGTAGGTTATATGTTACATACAAACACTTATATCTGGTTTCCGTTCTCTGCAACTGTTACTGTGCGGCTAAGAGTACATATTTATAGTTGGAACGATGCCAACATACATATGTACGATATCAAGCTTAAAACTTTAAACTTTGATAATAAATTATAGTTCAGCAATATAATTTAGTACGTCGAAAAAGGGTGAACATACATATACGACATTGTATATCGATTATTTAATATTCGTGACCTTTGTGATATTCAAGTTTGAAATAAATTATCAGCAACTACAAAGGTATTTACTGAACTCATTTATACCTTGTCAGTAGGGCAAAGACTTTGCATGAGTACCTTACCTTGAGTTATTTCACCTTTGTACATTTTCTTATTTCGACGTTATGGTTATAAAGGGTTTCCAATAGGACTTGACTATTTTGAATTTAATTTGTGAACGCACACTAATCATCAAACTGTCACTGTCAATTTATTCAGTAAGCTCAACATTTTCATCATGATAAAGTACACTAACGAGCAACGTCTTCAAATTATAAAATTTTTCTACAGATATTCGGAGTCGGTGACTGCAACTTTAAGAGCGTTAACTCCAATTTTCGGTCGTAATTCTCGTCCTAGTAGACAGGCAATTACAAGTTTAGTGCAAAAATTTGAGTCTACATATTCGTTGTGTGATGTTGCCGTGTCAGTGAGACAACGGGTTGGTCGAAGTTTGGAAAATATCGCTGCCGTTCAGACGTCCGTAGCAAACGATCCAAATCAGTCAATTCCACGGCGTTCTCATGAATTGGGTATGGCTCAATAAGCAAAATATGCGTTATTGGTGAGGTGAAAACCCACATGTGCTTCATGAATCACCACTTGATCCACAAAAAATAACTATTTGGTGCGGTTTGCATGCCGGCGGCGTTATTGGGCCATATTTTTTCGACGATAACGATCGTCACGTTACTGTGAATGGTCAGCGTTATCGCGCCATGATCACCTATTATTTTTGACCCGAATTGGAAGATATGGACTTGGACGACATGTGGTTTCAACATGATGGTGCCAAAAGCCACACAGCACACGCTACAATCGATTTATTGAAGAGTATTATGAGCGAGTTATCTCAAGACATGGGCCAGTCGATTGGCCGCCTCGTTCGTGCGATTTAACGCCGCTTGACTATTTTCTGTAGGGCTACGTTAAGTCATTGGTTTATGTCTACACGGCGACGACGTTGGAAGAGCTCAGAGCCAACATTGAACGCGAAATAGCGGCCGTTTCGGCCGAGTCGTTGAAAATTGGGTCCAAAATATCGACCGCTGCAAACGTGCCCGCGGTGGCCATATGAACGAAGTCGAGTTCCATTCATAAATGTTTTTATTATACTTCAAGCCAATAATAAAGTTTTTGAAATATATCAAATGGTTTTATTTAAAAAAAAAGTTGTCAAGTCGTTATTAGAAAGCCCTATATATAATATATAATATACGATTATTTGAATGTATTAACATATGTTATATGCATATATAAGGAGAATTCATGATTTACACCAAATTTATACGTATATATGCCTATATGTGGTGGCGATGGCCTGATAGTTGGCTCACTAGCTGTCGCGCCAACCTACCTGGGATCTCACCAGAAAATTTTCAAATCGTTATGTCATCACCCTTTCGGCGGGCAATGGCAAGCCACCGAAAGTCAACTTCTGCCTATGAAAAAGCTTCTCAGGATAGTGGTTTAGAACCGGCAATAAACAGTAGGCCCTGCTGAGGAGTGTAAAAATTCACAAAATGAGAAACACAAATGATATCATCATTATCATTATCACAAATGATAAATGATATTTATGCGAAAATGAAAGCCTAAGCATTCTCCTTTTGCAAACCTTTCCTGTAAAAATATCTATAATTGTATTCCGATAATTCTATCACACATTTCTGTAATCTGAATGCAGCAACTGATGGCGTTGGCTTCTTTTCACCAAAAATCTCCTTAAATGGCTGATAGCCATCAAAAACTTTAATTGGTCTGCCGGAGATGAACTTTTAGAATTTGCGAACTACGGAAATAAATACCCGTAGTTCCCGCTGCATTTAGAGCACAACTTGCATATGTGAAAAGTTTTTCAATTCTCGACAACTGACATAACACAACATATGCCATATGGATTAGCATCACAAGAGATAATTATTATTTCCTTTGAAGGATCGAAATGTGCAATTAAATTATTACTTGAAAGGAAGAGTTTTGTTTCCTCGAACATCTCACTACATTCATTTGTCCATTTAAATTCGACACCCTCTCTAGGTAAATTGTATAAAACCCTTAAACTTGGGGACAAGTTTGGTAAGAAATTAGCTTATTAAGCCTTGACGCGCAACTGTGAAACATTCCACCTCTTCTTTACAGAACCCACATTTTTCAAGATTTTCTTTAACGTTATACTTCACTAGTCTCTCTAAAACTACTTTTGTGTTATTGAAGCATTTAGCAAAATCATTTTCTTTAAGCAATATGTCATCTATATAACCAATAGTGAAATCTAACCCTTCTAAGATCTTATCAACCACGCTTTGAAAAATATAACTTGAAGCTTTAATCCTAAACATCAACCTTGTAAATCTGAAAAGGCCTCACGAAGTATTGATGGTAAAATACTTTTTACATCTCTCACTAAAAAATAGATGCTGAAAGCTAGATCTAGAGTGGTAAAATGCGTGTAATCCGAAAGTCTCGTAAAAATTTCCTCATGAAGAGGATGTGGATGTGTCTTCATAAATTTATTTATCGATACTCTACAATCCATGCAAAGCCTCCAACATCTCCATCTTCAGCACACATATGTACTATCGGACTTGCCCACTCGCTATGTATGATTCTTCTTAAAATTCCTATACTGAGAGCTCTTTCTAATTCCGAGTTATATTTTCCTCTTAAGCTGAAAGCTTCTGATTATTCTCTAAAGCTACATCCGCTTCAAAATCATTCATCGGATTTTCTAATTTTTTATAAAAAAATACATGCAAACTCAAACTTTGGAGTACTGACAATATCACAATTGCTTGCTTTGCTATCATAAATACTTGAAATGCAATTGTTCTTACCAATGTAGTCGAAGAACAATCTCCACTTAAGATATAAAGAATCCAATCAAACTCGTCCCAGCAAAGGCGTAAAAAAGTTTACGCTCTTAATAGTAACCTTGTTTATGGTAGCAACTTAGGCTCCTTATGAAACATTAACTTCACCATAATCTCCACACAACCAAGTACTACCACGTGTCCAAAAGTCACAACTTTTAAGGATTCTGAAACTTGTTTCACCTTTCCTTATTTACTTAGCCGGCCCTACATTCCGGGATGGACCTGCGGCTTAACCAACAAGCTTCTCTAATAAGCGCGGTCTTTGGCTAATTTCCTCCAGTTGCTCACTACAAATTGGTTGAGGTCCCCTTCCACTTGCTTGCGCCGCTTAAGGCGAGTCCTGCCTTTATTAACGTTGTCCCTCCGGATTAGAGTCGGAGTTATATATAACCTCAAAGTTATAGCTGTCGATTGTGACATTCTGGGCGAATTTAGCAGAGTTTGGCGGAGATGCCAAAACTAAACATGGATCTGTCTGTATAGCTCCTCCCTGTAGATGCTGTTATATACGGCTTTAAAATCGATAAAAATCGAGTATCGATCTGAACTTATTGGGTTTTCTCCAGGATCTACCGTAATATAAATAGTTGGTCAATTGTAGATATAGTAGACATCAAATCGCTGACAAATGGTTTCAGGCTTTCGCATTATACGGCAGATAAGATCTTATATGCGATATTTAGGAGACTGATACCTCTAGGGTACGCGCAGTTTAAAGGGTCTCCTTTCTTGTGAACCGAGCAATCAATACTGAAGTTCCATTCATTAGGCACACATTCATCCAACAAAATCTTGGAAATTAGTTGGTGTACGCTTTCTACTAAGTCATCTCCTGCTATCTTAAATAGTTCGGCAGATAGGCCATCCGGCCCGCCAGCCCTGCTCAACTTAAGTTTAGATATTGCTATCCTCACTACATTTTGGTCGGGTGGACGGAATTATTGACTTGCATCGTCAATATTGAATGGTTAGCTTTGCCTGACTAACTGTGGAAGTTGATTTGTTGTTGATTTCTAGTCAACTACTCATCTTACTTTATTTTTGTTAAATGAGATAAAACGAATGTCTTTCCGGCGAGGCTGGGATTCGACCACCGAACTTACCGATTTGGAAGGCAGTCCACTAAAACTTGAGCCACGGCCACCCACCGACTGTGAATCTACTACAAGGCTTCCTCGTTCATTTCCCTGACACGTTCTTTTACCTTTTAGTAAAACTTACGAAGATCATTACTGGAGGAATGATCTCCCTATTTCCTCGATCGTGCACTTCTCATGCTGCTCACGAGCCACTCTCGTCCTGTTTGGCAGCGCCGCATTGTAGACGTGTTGTTTTGCTGCATGTGCTTGTCGGCCCTTTTCAACAAACTAGGAGTTTCGTGGTGGTGGGTAGGTGAAACCCAGCACGTCAGTTGTGGCATGTCAGATAGCTCCTCGGTATCTAAGCTACTGGTCCTCAGCACTTCATGCTGGCTGCAAAGGACTTCTTGAGAGGTTGAGGAATACGCGATCGGCAAAGGTTCTGGTGGCTTGTTGCGAATGTAACCATTCAACGTTAAATCTCCTCATAGTATTTCCCCGTTATTGTGACGTCTGAGATATCCACATAAGTACCTTGTCTGCAACTAGGTAGTGGTCCGAGTCTATGTTGGCCGCTCGGAATGTTCGGACACCTAAAATACTTGGGGAGTGCCTTACGTCGATCGAAACATGTAGTGGTTAATTTGCTTACGGAGATGGAATTTTAATCGCAAGAAATTTAATTTTGGATTGGAACAGAGATTATATTGTGGTTGAGTTTGGTAAGCAACATAACTATGTTCATTAATGGTGAACCCATTTTCACCAATGGTAGAAAATAATAATGACACTAGTTCGTGCACAAACTAAGCACAGCTGTGAAGTAAAAATTCAGAACTGCAGCAGCCAATGCAACAATCGGATGGATGCACTTTTTGAAATGTTTCTCTCAACATTTAAGAAAAACTATCTCAAAAATAAGAAATCAAAATAATAGCAAAATGTTAGTTAATTTAAAAAAAAAAAAAAAAAATCATCAAAACTAAATAAATTAGTTTTTGGACTTTTCCTGTTTTTGCACCGACTTTGGTGAGAATTAAAGAAGGCCCTCGTTGTCATCTTCGTAGTTTGAGTTCTCAGCTTCTTGAACAGACTGCTGCGACATCGAATTATTGTAAAAGGACATATCCGCTGGAGGAACATACTTTTGGGTCAAAAGTCGATACTTCGAGGTGGTCTACTTAATTCGACCTATTCTGCATTGGAAAAGGTTATCCTGCCGCTGGGTTCGCGCATACTTACTCCTGACCAAAAACTCGACCGCAAGAGCACTTCGAAAGAGTATTTGAACTTGCTGATGCGGAATCGGGCGGACTTTTGGCGTCGATTGGTAACTGTTGAATAACAGAGAACAGAATGAGTGCCTGTGAATGGACTGAAGCCAGCACGAGTGCTCCGAACGGCCGAGGGAAGCTCGATGGGGCGGAAAGGTTATGGCGCCGGTTTTCTGGGATTGTCATAGCATACACTTCGTGGACTATCTCGAGAAAGGAAAAATCATCAACAGCGATTATTACTGCAAGAGAATGCACCGGCGCACAAGAGCATCGCAACCACGGTTAAAATATATGACTTACGGCTCGAATTTTTTTTTATAATACCGCGCGCCCACTAAGGGGATATGAATACCCATTTACTGGTTTTTTCTGCAGGGCGCGGGCGGGTGGCGTAGTAGTTTAAAACTCAGGTGTATTAGGTTTCGATATCTTTCCCAGATGTGGTTGTCAGACTGGACGCTACGAGCTAGTACATCCTCCTCAACCAGTGCTAGTTGTTACTTCTTTACATTTAGCCCAGCCAGCAACCACTCCAACATCAGTGTTATGCCTTCATGTCAGAGTTGACGCCGACGGAATTTTCATATAACTAAATACAAATTCTATGAAAAGACTTTTTCACAGAATTGCCTGGCACGGGATTCGAACCCGCGACCCTCTGCTTGAGAAGTCTATGCATATACCACTACACCACGGCCACCCCCCATTGCTGTCGCATCTACCGTATTCGCCCGATTTGCCTCCCTCGGGCCATTATCTCTTCCTTAACCTCAAAAGATGGCTCATCAATAAAAAATTCAGCTCATGCTAGAAAATCATCGACGCCACGGAGGAGTAACATATTTTGCAGACCTTCAGGAAAATTACTTTTCGGACGGGATCAAGAAGTTAGAAAATCGCTAGAATAAGTGTATCAAACTAAAAGGAGACTTTATTGAATAAAATAAAAAAAACATTTAAGAAATTTTTTTTTCAATCCCAAGGAGGTTACTTTTCACCCCACCTAGCATATGCATGATTGCGAAAGCTCTGGCTGTTTTCTAGTTTTACACCTCTTAGTACCTTAGTCCATTCTTTTGCCGGTTTTTGATTATGCTATAGTTATCTACTGTAAACTAGATTCTCTCTGCTGTGTGTTTTTACATAATTTAATACGTAAACAATCACCACCGTATTTATTTGAAAAATTAAAATTTGTTCAGTTACATAAAAATTTCAATCTTATCTCGCCTTCTTATAAATATCTGAACTGGCCTCGCCTCTTCCTTGTTCATGCTTCCAGACTGTGGAATCCACTCCCTACCACCATTAAGCAGGAAATTGGAGCTAAGCAAATTAAATGTGTCCTATTTGCACACTTTTTATCTATCTATTCTTCTCTTCTTCTCTTTATTTCACCTTTCTCCTCAGCTTTCTGCTTTACCCTCCTCTTTTCCCCCTATGCTTCTTCGATTTTCTTTTTTCCTCTCCTCTGTATTATATTCTTTAAGTTAGTTTAAGATTTAATTTAAAACCTGTAAATTTAGTTTATTCCTTCACTTAATGTTTTGATTGTGATCTTTTTTTGCATAAATTAATTTTACTACTTTCATGTACTATATAAGACTTCTGTTCTTATTTGTACCTTGCCAAATAAAAATTGAATTGAATTGAAAGAGCGATCGTAGTGCAAAAACTGTGTCCTGGTTCTGGGTTCTGGTTCTGAAAATCACTTTTCAATAATGCTTTAATTTTTGTATTTTGCAAGAGTATATAAATATTGGACGAGAGTGTTTATTTTATTATGAGTGCCACAGTTACCGGAAAATATATATAATTCCGTCACAGTTTCACTTAAAATGTGTTCAATGGAATGATTCGAAAAACTTATGTTTTCATTTGGATTTTTTTTTTCCGATGGTCTCATACGTGTACATGTAGCTTTTCTTGGTACTGCATTGTAAGATACAAAAATTAGAGAATCATAACTGCCATAAGTGGAAGTGAAAAATTATGTTGGAAATCAAAATTAGTGCACTCAACCGTTGAGTCTTGTAAGCACTCGGAGTTTTTTCGCGTAGATCATCATAAAATGCTTTGGCCTTCTTTTCGTAAAGATTTTTTGCAACCTTGAGTGCACGTCTATCTTCCTCAGAATCATTTGCAGATATTTTCTTTTCATGGCTATCACACGTCTAGCCAGTGTCAGATCTATGTGGTTTGAAATTTTTCGCAAAGTATTTTCTATACAAATCGTACATAACTTTTGGCTTTTGTTCAATCATCATTTTCCTTATATTTAAGTCGAAAGGTAAGTACTTTGATTCCTTATTTTGGCTGTAGTGAGAAGATCGTTTTGGGAAACTATTAATATTGCTGTCAATATTTTTGGAGAACATCTTCTAGAATATATTTCATCCTTAATGCCCCGTAAAAAATATTTATTTTGGAATTTCCTCACCTCATTTCCACCGGAACATTGACGCCTCTTAAATGCATTTTGCCTTATCAATCCACACAAATATTCGTCTTGTTTTTCTTTATTTCCCAGCTCATTAAATTCATGAAAAACTTTCCCATACAGATTCTGACGTCCAGCATCATAGCATTTTTTCCTGCCACTGCATGGCTTGACTATCTATTATTGATGGTATTTCCCTTACGGTTTGTGTACTTTTTGCTTTCTGCTCCCTTTCACCGACGCACACAGGGGCCAAATGCATGAATTCCTGGCAAAAACTATTTTATTGCACTTAACCCTTGGAAAATTAATAAAAAGCACACATCTTGTTTTTAAATAATAATATCTTATGCAAAATATACAAAATTGACAAGAGTTAAATGTACAATAATCATTCCTAGGTGGGGTGAAAAGTAACCTCCTCGCGTGAGCTGAATTTTTTATTGATGGGCCATCTTTTGAGGTTTGGGAAGAGATAATAGTCCGAGTGAGTCAAATCGGTCGAATACGGTGGATGTGACAGCAATTGGAGCCGTAAGTCATTGATTTTAGCCATGGTTGTGCTGCTCTTGTCTTGCAAAAACAAATTTTTTTTTTCGCTTCATGTGAGGTCGTTTTGATAGATAGATATAGCGTTGTTGATAGTTTTTCCTTTTTGGAGGTAGTCCACGAAGAGTATTCCATGACAATCCGACCCATCGATTCTCCCTCGGCCGCTTCGGAGCACTCTTATCGGCTTCAGTCCATTGCCTGGCACTCATTCTGTTCTCTGGTGTTCAACAGTTACCAATCGACGCCAAAAGTCCACCCGATTTCGCATTTGGTCAAGAGTGAGCATGCGCGGCACCCAGCGGCAGGATAACTTTTCATATGCAGAATATTACCCAAAATATGGTGTGTGCGCTCAGTATTAATCTTTGTGGTATCCGCTAGCTCGCCCATCTTCACTTTCCGGTCAGCCAATACCATTTCATGTATTTTTTTTACATTGTCCTCTGTAACCGCATCGGAGGGCCTGTCGCTGCGGACTTGATCGGTAGTGGAGTTGCGACCACCACGAAACTGTCGAAACTAATACTAGACGGTGTAATCTGACGGAGCATTAGCACCATAATATTTATCCAACTTTTCAACATCAACATGATGCCAAGCACATCAACAGTAATCAGCTGTCAAAACAAAAATAAAGACAGTATCGCACTGAAATTTGGTATATCTGTCTAAATATTAACGGACGCCATAAGCTTTTTTGCAGTAGCAGCGCATTCTGGCGGTCAAGGAGGTTACTTTTCACTCCACCTAGTATTCCGTGTCAGATGAACTATCGGAACTACACCCTGACTGACTCGAAGTGCAACCAACTTCAGACTGCTATTATTTCCAAACTGTTCATGACAGTGAGCTCAAATTTTGACATATGACAGATAATTTTATTATTTACAAGCCTTTTAAGCGATTTGCGTCTCAGTTGTGTTGAAAATTGCTTTATATTTGGCTGGAAAACTACAAGTAGCTATCGTTAGAGCCCTCCAATACCTCAACGTGAATAAATCATTTGTGTTTCGAACCATAGCTCGTTACCGTGATACTGGCAGCGTTGCAAAACGCCATTAGGGTGGTCATAAAAATACAGCAACATCGGCAGAAATGGTTCGGAAAGTGAAGGCTCGAATTAAGCGAAATCCGTGTCGAAGTGGAAGAAAAGTGGCTAGTGAGCTCAACATATCATTGGAACGCATGCAGCACATACTGAAAAATAAGCTTGGGCTCAAGCCATTAAAGTTCCAAAAAATACACGATCTTACACCGCAACAGAAAAAAGTTAGAGTCTTAAGAGCGAAAGAGTTGCTACGATTGCACGAAAGTGGTGAGTTGCCGAATTTGGTTTTTTTCCGATGAGTTGCCATTTGTTATCAAGCAATATGTCAACAATCAAAATGACCGAGTTTACTTGCCAGAGAGGTCCTTCGAAAATTTACACCTTCGGACGGCCACCAGAAAGCAGCGAGCATCGACGGTGATGGTTTGGGCTGCCATAATCGCCGATGGTCACTCTCCGCTCGTATTTTTGCACCTGGCGTCAAAATTAATGCGATAATATACCATGAAACTGTCTCAGAGACAGTATTGAAGCCTTGGGCAAACAATCATTTCAACAATACTCGGCACCGTCTCACAAAGCGCGCGTCAACCAAGATTCGTTAAAAAACAATGACATTTCTTCGACACAATGGATTTCAAATTCTTCGGATGCAATTTCCGTTGGATTTCTCCGTATGGGGTATTTTGAAGGCGAAGGTTGGCATTAAAAAATACCAAGGTTTGGATCACTTCAAACAAGCACTTCGCCGGGAATGGGCCGAAATACCGCAGAGCCACTTGCGTGCAGCGTGCGATGCTTTTTTCGGCGGTCTCAAGGCCATGATTCGCACCAAAGGTAGACATATTAAAAACTACTAATACAGTTTGAAAATTTATATATTTTTCAACATTTTTTGCTTTGGCGCAATAAAATTTATCAAAAAATAAAAAAGTTATAGCATTTTAAAAAGTTGCAGTTCGAGTCAGTCACCCTGTAATATGAGCTGATGTGTCTGAAGCATCTGAAGTAAACGGAAGGTCAGTTGCCTTTAATAAGTCAAGAACATCCTTCTCAATGTTATAAACCCGTTTTTGATGCAGTTTTCTCAAACTGGTTATAAACGGGTCCGAAGAAATAAGGAGTGAATTCAAAATATCATTAGTTTTGACACGCGATATTTTACGAGAGAAATTTTCTCCAATCTTTGTGGCTACTTCTGGCTCACTAAAAAATCTCCTAGCCGTATTTCCATCGTTACAACTCCCAAAGCCAGGTTTTGGGTTAACGACTACTAAACCCATCTCAGTTTAAAATCTGCTTTGGATTTCTTTTTTTCTCTCAGCAAAGATTTTCTCTTCTTTCTCTCCACGAGCCTGCCACTTCATCAGAGGTAGTTTATAACTAAGGTGCAACAAATATTCGAAGAAACGAACCCAGGCATGGAGCACTGATAGTCCGAATTCAAATCGGCAGGTGTCTATTACATGAGTGTTGAATACTTTTTCCATGTTATTGAAATCCTTGGACGTTAGTCCGCATACAAAGCATCTTTGTGTTGATTTCGTGTCTGTTATGGCATTACAATTTTTTCGATCCGCCATAGTAGATAGCATAGCGATCGTAACATGCATTTCGATGTTATTCATTTTATATGTCACTTGCTGTAGCTCTTCAATTTGCCTGCGCAAATCCGTCTGCAGTATCGTGTGGATGAGGGTCTTTCATTTTGCCAAATAATTAATTGCTGCTGCTCTCCTGGGTTGCTTGTGATCAATCGTAAGGGTACAAAGGATACAATAAGTATATTGGTGTCTTTAGCATTTGCATCAGAAAAATGCTGTTTGTATTGTGACTGCGCTGAACCATCCAAGCCCCACTTACAAATCAGCTTCAAATTGTTCAAGGAACCCGTTGTGAGACTTCTAAAACGTCCTTTTCAGCATCTAATAGCAGATATACTGTATGATTTAGTAATTTATTATCAGCAACAGTGTCCGTATAAGACGGAAACCGGGACTTAGCGTTCAATATTATTATGTTGTATTGGTGTCTAGTAAGTTTGGCTTCAACAAACATCGACAAAGCTTCTCTCCCAGAAAGTTGTTTTCTCTTAGCGCCTTCAAATTTCTTGAATGCCAACCTATATTTTGCAGCTCGTTTAGGCGAACTTGCCGTCATATCTCTCACAAGTTTAGATGCTTCTACTTGCCCTGAAGACCGTAAATTTATTTGAGCAGCAAAAACTACTTCCTCAGATGAGTATTTCTGTCTTAAATCCTTAGTTTTTAGGCGTTTGGTTCTTTGCGAAGCTTCATCAAAACTTTTTATAGGGCGACCATTTTTTTTTCAGAAAAACCATAATTTTTGAAACTAATTGCAGAAATTAGCCAAGACTTATTAGAAGTAAGAAACCTATCCTCTTTTCTATAGCATTTTTGCCATCTTTGTATGAAATCTGATGTGAAAAATGAAATCCGCAACAAAGGTTTAGCATTATCTGGGCATTTCGTTCGAGTTCCAGTGTATTCCTTCAATCTTGAAGATTGGGTTGTTGAAATTAAATCGCCTGAATGCTTCATATGTTCAAACAATGTGCGCCTTGTAATGAAAATATCGCTTGAACCTAATCCTACAACAACAACAAAAAAAAACATTAAATTTTTTTTTTTTTTTTTAGTCGGGACTTGAACACTTTGGACAAACGATATTTTCAAAAAGCTCAAAAAGGCGCAAATTTTTATTGAAGTCGCAATGTTTTGACATATTCATAAATAGAACTTTACATGAAAACATAAAAAAACACAATTTTCACACACGTTTTGTTCCTGAAGCCATACAAACCAATAATATTACACTGAAAACTCAAACATTTAAATGTAAAAGTATCAACACAGTCGATGTCTTCTCGTCATCAGATCCATTTTTTGTTTCCATATTCAGAGCCCGATATGGAAGAATCTGATTCGCTTTTACTCAGTTTTTTTAAATTTTTAAAGCACGTACCGTAACATGAAGGAATAGTTGAACCAACTGATACATTTCAAGACAGTACAATAGATTCTAAGCGAAAATTTCGTTTTACACTCATGCCTGTAAAGCTCGTTTACTGTTATAAGTGTTTGAAAAGATGTGCAAAAACAAGACAACTCCAGGAGAGGTTTTATTCTTTTTCCTTTTTGAAAACAGTGATAACTCCAAAAGCGAGTTTCCCTAGACGAGAATCAGCGTAGATGTCTTTTTTGTACACCGAACGACGCAGGATTGGTTTTTTTTTTGTATATCTGGTTGTTCCACTGGGTGCTGCAATATTTGCAGGAAACAGCACACCAACAAAATTCATACCTACAACCCACTATCTATCAGTTTTTACCTAGACTGAATGTAATTCCACTCACATAATATACATAGATTTCAGCATAGATAGCCAAGAAAGATAAAGATTCCCGATTTTCTTAAACCACCCTCACCTCTACAATTCATTTTATTATTTGAACTCAACATTAAATTTAAATTACTATGCATATCACACCAGTAGTACATATAACTTCTGTTCAATCTATTCCGTCTTGTAAAGATATTTTAAATATATTCGAAAAGTTATGATTTAAAATCATCTATCAAACTCAAGTGAAATTTGATATCTACGAAATCTGTGGAAAATTCAACTCAGTTTAGGAAATAATTTGCAAATAAATAGGGGTTAATCCTCTAATAGAAAATGGGGGATGATTGATCCTATGTCAGAAACGAGGTAACCAAACTTAGATGCAGAGCACCTCGGTACTTGAAAATTCTGTGTACCTCATTGCCTCGTAGTATAAGACCAGTGACAAGAAGGCCAATATACAATCCTTTCACAGATCAAATTATGTTATGCTTTGTAACACGCACACTCGTTCATACCTAGATACAAAAGGATTCGGGTGTCAGAAACATGGTATCACCTTATTTAGAATTATCTGTACACCTAAAATCAATTCAGTTTTAAGGGTATGTAATCGTAGGTAAAATTAATTCGTTTCATGGCCTTACATTTAGGGTATAAACAAGGACTGTTTGTTTATAAATCAAATATATGTACAAACTGTATATTGTACATATTTTGAAAATGTTTATTCAAAATTTTGAAGGCGTTTTTGTCTTGAAAGTCAATTTCAGCAATGGGACTTAATGAGTACTATATTTCTTGAAAATTAAAGGGGTGAATCTTGAATAACTATTTATGAAAGAACAAAGGGTTGGCAATAAAATAGAAACTTTGGAGGTAACCAAAGTTCGTTATCGCCTCAAGTAACGGTTAATAATTTGAGAGTTGTTACCTTGGAAATATATCCAAACTTTAAGTACTTGGCTATCACAAGACAAAACTTGGCTGCCAGACGCTATAATAATATTTTCCCCCAGATAAATCTGAAAAATTTCCAGACTTAATATTTTGAAAAAAAAAAAAAAATACATTTTGTGAATTTTTTCTCATTTATTTAGAACACTTAAACTAGGACATATGATATACCATGGTAAGGTCACGTTTAAAAACTATAAATGAAAACAAAACCAACAAATAAACAAAAGAATTAAACTTCAGAAAATAGCCCAAAAATATATGAATGTTAGGTGTCGTCTTCCTTTATTTTTATATGTTTGCTCGGATATAAAAATGTTGAATATTTGTTCCGTTGAACTAAAATAGCTATGTTACTTGATGAATTAATACTAATAATCACAACCTGATTGGATGGAAATGATATTGTCAGATCAAAAGACATGGTTAACGTAAAAAACGAGGCAGATTTCGACAACTAATATTTAAGTTGTTCAGCCGTTTCCCGGATGGATGATGACTGGAAAACATATCATAGACGACAATCAAAAACGCGTATTTTTTCAATCTTGGGTCGGAGCAGATAACTAACATATGAGATACTGCAGAAACAGACGACGTCGCAACTAAAAGTTATAAAGATCTCACTGGTAAGCAAGTGAACAGTTTATGTTATCTCTAAAATTTATGTACTTGCAGCGCGGTTGCGGATCGTAGAGGAGTGGCTCGTAATTGGCTTTTCACATGTCCAAATGCAAATTGTGCTAACTCTTACATGTACAATGTGATACGAAACATGGTGGTGTTGTAAACACCGCTTTTTTTTTATAACTAGCGCGCACTCAAGGATTAAAATGTTTAAACACAACGCGTCCGAAAGAAATTTAGGGACGAAGAATAGAGAGGTACCGATGTGCAATGTTTTTAAATGTTTGCAAGCTATAACGACCAGGAGAAATAGAGCTCGACAGGGCATTCCAAGTTGTACGACTTAGTAAAAAATAACGATATTTAGTAGTACGTTCGAAAGTGATCTTCAGGGTATACTGATAGGCATTCATAAATGGGTGTTACGGTTGAAAGTTTGTAGGGGCGAAATGCAAAGGAGAGATTTCATTTCAAACACAGCGAGATAGGAGACATAACGTCGGTGTTCAAGGATGTCAATTGACTGACTGATATTAGTATCATCTATGAGTTTTATCGCCACGGTTTTAAATCCTATCTAGCAGGTGCAGAAATGTTTTTAGGCCTGATCAAAAGGGGTGAGATATTTCTTACATCGCTTGAGGAAACCTAGAAACCGATAAAGGATAATGGCACGGTATTTCAATTTCGCTTTAATGAATATAGATAGTAGAGTTTTGGAAGCATAAAATTCCACTCTATCGATAGTTACTTAATTGGTTATGCTGTAAGTATCAGAGTTTCATGTTCTAAGCATTCGCTAACGCTTCCGTTCTACATCCGAAAAGCACGGACGTGAATCTATAAACCAATATTAAAGGCAGAAAGTACTGTCGCCAGCAAGGTAATATATTGGATTAGAAGTAGTATACAAGAGATCTTTGATGAAGATTAAAAAGAGTGTCGGAGACAGAATGGAGCCCTGGGCCACAGTGGCGTTTATATTGTTAATATCAGACTTGAAACCATCCAAAACAACTTGAATTGAACGTTCGAAAAGGTAAAAAAAGAATCAAACTCTGGCAAATCTCTTAGATATATGGAGTGCTACTATCTTGCTTTCAGCAGATTTATGTACGCTTTAGTTCCCTTTTCGGTGAGAGATGCAATCAATTGGACCTGTTGCTACGAAAACCTTACTGCCTGTCATTGAGAAATTTTCGTGTTTCGAGATATTTCATGACCTTGGAAAGAAGGGACGTAAATGCAGTAGGTCTGTAGAAGGAGAGAGAAGATTTGCCTTTTTAGGGACAAATGCTGTTTTCCATCTGTTCGGAAAGAGTCCTAAAGAGTAGGATTGACGATAAAGCTTACGCAAGAGATTTGCCACCAAGAAAGACCACCTGTTCAGAAGAAGGGGAGATATACCATCTGGGCCAGCGGTTGCTAAGATCTTTAAGAATTTTTACTACTACACGAGTGCAAAAATGGTTTTGTTCCACTAAAAAATCGACGCACTCAAGTGTAGGCGGGGATAAAACACAATTTGGAGGTGTTGAGGTAACCGCAAACTGTGCAGCAAACAGATTGGCCTTGTCTAAAGGGCTGACAGCCGGATTGTAATTGTAAATGAGCGTTGGAATAGAGGATGAGGCTGAATTCCTAATGTTTTTGACGAACGACCAAAAATTGTTACTACCTTTGGGACATTGAAGTATTTTTTGAATCAGTTTTTGGTCTGGTTGAAGTTTCACACCATAAAGAAAGGCGTTGCAGTCATTCCTGTCTCGTTTGAACTGTTTTTCGGCTTTCTTTAGTCGGGTTGGTCTTGTAGGACCCGAAAAAACATTACAGCTTAAGTTGTACTGCGCTTTTTCTTTTGGTTTCTCTTCTTCATCCGGGGAGGGTTCGTGTTCGCATTTATCCATTGCTTCAATATGTACTTGTAGTAGATATTGCGAGTGCATTTGAGACAACACAGAAATAATTTTTCACAATTTCTGATAACAATAATACTATAATAGAAGTAAATCAGCTGCCAGTGACAAGCATTCATGGTACCTTTCGTTCGCCTTTACAATTCCAATCGCTTCGCAAATCGTGTCCAAGATGTTTTGTCAACCACAATAGGAATGAGTGTTGACATTACAGAACAGTTTGTCGCAAATGCAAGAAGTTAGGTCACATTAAAGCTGTTGGTATGTTATGAGAGAGTGTACAGCGGTCTGGTAAGAGCTCCTATTGCCAAAAAAAACTAAAGCGCAGAATAAGTATTCTGGAAATCCTACGGATAGGTTGCATTTTGCTGAAGTAGTGCACTCACATGAACAGGCGCAAGATATTTCAAATGCGGATATCACGATGGAGTTGATCGTAAATGGAGAGCTGATGATTTTAAGTTAGCAAAGGAATGTCAAGTTCTTTAGGCATATAGTACAGCACTGCATTCTATTAGAGGAGAATTGGAGGCAGATGTCATTTGTTAGAAGTCAACGCATACTGCAAATTTACATGTGTAAATTTGTAAAGTGGTGGGGTAAACACTCTAGAACTGGATTGGTTCACGACATTTGGTTTAACTATTCAAGATACTATTTTAGAAATTAATACTAATGCATCTCTATTCTAAAGCATTGGGACACTCTGTGAGATGTATTTTGAGCTATTTTGGACAGAGTTAGGCAAGCGCAAAGACTACAAAGCGCATCAGGCTCTCAAGGAAGCGAGCGTTCCAAAGTTTGTTCATGATCGACTCATTCGAATCTGTGAAAATTGTAACTTAAGTGTAAATTAACAAATTGCAGTCAATTGACACCCTATTCCTCGCACCTAATCCCGGCAATGACATTACGCCGCCGTAGTAATTGGGCCCTGAAGCTTATGGCTTACAGCTATCAAATTAAGTACGGCCCCTCCTCTAAACATGGGAATGCTAACTCTGCTCAATCCTGAAACTGGATGACCCTCTAAGCGGGATGATAATGAAGTTGAAGTAAAATCATATTTAGATCGTAAGTTCGTTTCAACAATTCTATTATCATGAATTGTTAAAGCTTATTTACATCGAAATAAGGTTTTACTCTTAATCCATCCTAGTTTTTCTTAGTGTAGTGTGTAGTGCTGGCCGTGATCGAGTTGTGAATTCGGAGGTAATGCATTTCAAAATACTTCGATACATTCACGAGAGGTACTGGGACGTATCTAGAATGGAGCGACTGGCGCGTCAATATGTCTGGTTTCCAGGAATGGACCATGAATTTATTAAGCTGCATCAGATCCAAAACGGGAGTACAGCAACTGACCCCTAACAGATGAATCATAGGAAAAAATATACCTGGACTTCGCTGGCCCTTTATTAATAAAATGTGGCTCATTTGCGTGTACTCATATTGTGGTATCGATATCAGCAATTACCGCCGAAACAACAATGAAGGTAATTAAATCCATTTGCGCTAAAGAGGTACTTCCAAACGTTCAAGGAATTTTATAGCATGCTTAATACAACACTTCAGCACTGGAGTATCCAGCACCCGCCATCGAATGGAAAAGACGAACGTTTTGTTCGAACATTCAAGAAATCGTTTAAGAAAACTGGTAGCAAAGACTCAGATGCTGTTCTCAATACTTTTCTTTCACTAGTCCACCTTAAGCGGAGTATCGTTAAAAGTTCCAGCAGAGTTATTTTATGGACGTTAGTATCGAAATCTTCTTTCATGTGTCACTACTGAAGTAAGGAAGAGAAAACTGAATCATTCTGCTCCCAAATTTCAAAGTGCACGGGAGGTATTAATACGCGACTATATGAAGTCAAAAAAGTGGTGTAAGGTAGTTATCAAGCACACTTGTTAATAAAATGTATGGAATCCAAAGATTTATATTTAAAACGCCACCAGAACCGATCTGTCAATCGAAGCACCAATTAGAGGCAGACATAACCTTAATAACACCATCCAGGCCTGAGGAAAATCGTTCAGGGGAAGATGATTTCGAACGTTGTCCTTGAATTTTATTAACAGGTTGACGAAAGGGATTGTATTGATACCAATGGTGAAGATAGGGATACAGTTGACTCGAGCGAAGAAGATCTTGGATCATATCACAATACAATTTTATTCTGTAATACTTAATTCATTTGATAGATGTTACAGTATGCAAAAAAACAGTGAGTGGGTGACAACTCATGTATGTAACTACAGTCGTACTCGAAAGTATTCAATTACAATAAATTTCATATTTATGGTATTATTTCATCAACCACGTACGGTTTGCAGAGTGCATCCTCGAAACATTTTCGGTCATTTGAATACTCATTCTGTTTCCTAATTCATCTTTAATTTTATTAGAAATTGAAAAAGCTCTTTCTACACTGGCATCTAAAAATGCATGTTGCCATTTTTCCTGGGTGGTTAAACTTTTTGAAACCAGCAGCATCCGTTTTGTTTAAAGCTTCATCTCAGAAATACATTGGAATCAAATTCCATTCTCTAAAAGAAGCATCGGGATCATCAGATAAGTCGATGCATTGTTAGTTCGCAGATTTCTGGTTTTAATTGAGCTGAGGCATTCTCTGGAGTAAAAATTTAAAATTTCTCCAACAAATGCTACTTATGCGACATCCCCTCCTGTGAACTCTTTTAAGGACTAATTAAAAAAAGCCTTGTATCATTCTTAAATGTATGTTAAGGCATTAAAAACTGGATAGATGAACATTTAAAGAATGGAGTATGTAAGTTCTATCAAATCCCTGAAAAGTTTAAACGAATCAACTTTTTCTCCTTGAAATAGAGATTTTTTTCTGAAACATGATCCAAAGAAGTAAAATACATTTTATTTTCATTCGCTTGAAGCAGTTGGCCAAGTATTTCAGCTGTGTAACTGAAAATTTACTTTTTTGTTCCACATCACTATGAACATCTAGTCAACTAACGAGTTTCAGACAATTTATTAATTTTCCGTGGAGATTTATTTGCAAACAAGTTATATATTTTTGAATATTTGTACTCCTCTTGTTTCTTCTTACTATAGTAACACATGGGCTGAAAAGTCCATGTTTGTATTTTATAGTAAAACACAAAATTTTTGCAAAACTCAACTTTATTTATCAATATAGTTGCCTTCGACGGCAATACACTGATTGAAACGATTTTTCAATCCTTCGATACCAGTTTTGTAGTATGATTTTGGTTTAGCCTCAAAATAGGCCTCTGTTTCAGCTATTACTTCTTCATCGGTCTTAAATCTCAAATAGTCGCTGGGGGTCAAATCTGGAGAATAGCCAAATCTGGGTGGGAAGGCAATTCGTAGCCGAATTCATTCAATTTTACCATGGTTTTCATCGAATTGTGACACGGTGCATTGCCCTGATGAAACAGCACTTTCTTTTTCTTCAATTGCGGTCATTTTTCTGCGATTTCGTACTTCAAACGCTGTCTGCCCCTTTTGGAGATAGTCGATGAAAATTATTCCATGTGTATCCCAAAATACGGGTGCCATAATCTTGCCAGCCGACTGTTGAGTTTTTGGTCGTTTTGGACGGGGTTCGTCGCCTGCTCGCCACTCAGCTGACTGCCGACTTGACTCTGGTGTGAAGTGATGGAGCCAAGTTTCATCCATTGTCACATACCGACGCAAAAATTCGACTTTATTGCGGTAGAACAGCTTTATACACTCCTCTGAATCATAAACATGTTGTTGTTTTTGGTTGACTGTGAGCAAACGCGACACCCACTTTGAACAGAGCTTTCGCATGTCCAGATAATCGTGTATGATATATCCAACACACTCTTTTGATATCTTCAGAGTCTCAGCTATCTCGATCAACTTCACTTTACGGTCATTCGTAATCATTTTGTGGACTTTTTTGATGTTTTCATCTGAAACAGCCTCTTTTGGAAGTCCACTGCGTGCATTATCTTCGGTGCTTGTATAACCACTTTTAAATTTTTCAATCCACCTGCGAATGGTTCGTTCGGCTGGTGCAGAGTCCTGATAACACTTATCAAGCCATTTCTTTCCATCGGCTGCATTTTTTCCCATCAAAAAGCAATGATAAATCAACACACGAAATTGCTTTGAATCCATTTTTTTTTTTTCACAATAACAAAAGTTGCTTCACTCATAACGCTATATCTCGAGAACTAATCGTCCGACAGCTGTACACATATCTTTTGAAGGTTGGTACTAACTGAAAATGGTATGGATTTAATTCAAGTGGTGCCCTCTTAGAAACTTGACTTTTCAGCCCAGGTATTATTTGAAAACTAATTGTGCGTATCTTTGTCCTTAAAATCTAAATACTTTGGCAATAATTTAGATGAGCTTTCTGCTGTTAAATGTAGAGAATGGTATATGCATCTCACAAGTCGTGACAGACTTCCCTTAACATTTTAACAACAGAATTATTTTTTCCTAACATAACATAACTTGATGGTGGTATCAACGCCGATTCCAATAACTTTATCGCAGTTCAAGCTATCAGTCGGGAAGCTTGTGTTTAATTAATTTATTTAATCAATTTTATTAGACCAGTATCTTCTTGTTTTTAGAAATGTTGTTGGTATCGATGGAGGTAAAATTAAGTTATTTTCAACATCAGCTAAGAGACCTTTTGAAAAGTTTTATGCAATTATGTTTTTAATCAGTGCGGTGAATTTTTCTCACTGCCGTGTAAATTGGTTTCACTTGAAACAACCAAAAACAAATGAAATCGAACTATAACAACAAATTTCCCTCAAGATATTTTCTCCCCTTAAATTTCCTCCCAACGATAAAAAAAAAAGTTAAATCTGGTGGGAAACCACCAAACCTGGCAGCGCTAGGTGTGAAAAGAAGAGACGCTTTAGGCAAAGGAATTGATTTCCTTCGTTTTTTTAACAAGGGAAGCAGAACATATTTCGGTGTAGTTCAATTTAAGAAGGACTTGTGAATAAACGCCTAAAGAAATATAAAATAAATAACAATATAAACAAAGCAGAGGTGGAAAGCATCGAGTTCGAAGGATTCGTAACGCCCAGCTTTGTAAATAGACATACGAGTATGTGTATGGTAGGTCTTTCTTCAATCTTGTAATTGGAGTACTAGATTCAGTTGGGTTATTTTAGAACGATAACAGATAATAACTGATTATGTTGGTAGCCTTATTTGAAGCAACATTAAGCAGGTAGTTTTTGTATAGTTACTTTTGGCATTAGCGTCATTAATCACCGAAAAAGAGTCTGATTTAATATATATATCAATGCAAAAAAATCTAATATTCTGGACGTTGGCATAATACCGACCCTTTTTAAGTAATTAATGGAGTACATAAAGTTCCTTGGTAGAACGTACAGAACGTAGATCTTCAGCGTCTTCGTAAGGCAACCAGAAAACTTTTAAACAGGTCAATAAAGACAAATTTGTTGAAAGACTGGTATCTTTACGGATCGAAATCGATGGAATACAAACAGTAAAGTTACAAAAAGGTATAAATCAGCTGCTGGTAACTCTAAATGGAATCCTCACTGGTACCCTGACATTGGCATACTCGTATAACCTGAAACTCTAGCGAATAGTGAGAATACCCTTTATATCGACAATCGGAGAGGAGGACTACGTGCTCGCCAAGAGCTTCATATCTATAAATCTGACTTCCTTTATGTTGAAGATCATGGAGAGAACAGTCAAGATTACATCGTCTGTCTGCGATGCAACACACTTACCAATGGAGAAGATTATATGAGAGTACACTTCAAAGTGTGTGAAGGCACACTCGATAAGAAGGAATACGCTCTGAACAGTTTTATCGACCTTTGACGACATGACAATACTGCCGTTGTTGATGAATATTGATTTCGGATGCTAATTGTTGCAAATATGTGATTGCGGGAGTAAGCAATGGTTGCCCAACGCGATAAATAGTTATGACATATATATTATACACAAGCATACGCGTATGATGAAGCTGTACTGTTTGTTGGATCGTGTCTAGCGACTCTCTGCTCTAAACCGCAGGCAGCCCTAGACGTGAATGATGATTGGTGCTCTAGAAATGGCATTTCAGTCAACCCCCGATTTTTTTTCATTTGATTTTGATGTACCCCCTCTTTTTTCTGTTGCCTTCGACTATTATTTATATTTTTTCCCATTCAAACCAAATGGTTTTTGCCATTAACATAATTTGGTATTGTTAGTGGATGTGGATACATAAATATTTGTGCACTTTCGGATATTTGTTCAGTTAAGGTTAAGTTTTCCCACTTAAAAGCTCAGATATCCTTAATACTACAAATCTTCTGTTCTGATACCAATTTATTACATTCGATTCACACAGAGTGTTTATATAACTCCCTACACTTGCCCAATCTTCTTCATTCAAATAGGATGTGAATGGTAGATGGTATAGGTAGATATGCATGTACACTCTTCACTGCTTGACTCGTTGATACAATTAAAAACATATAGTATTCGAATATAATACGGTTGTCCCTCATTTATGAGTCATGCAGATTTAAAACACATTTTGCTTAAGTGATTTTTTGTTAAATTGTCTGAACTAAGAACAAAACTGTTAGCCCTTGAATAATGGTCCTAAATACTCGTATACATTACTAAAATTCTATTTCTATTCTAGTTCTACAAGCCTCTAATTCTACCGCCAGATTTGTAATTCTGAAATTCTGGCCCTTAATTTATTGCTCGAGTTTCTGCCTATCAATTTACAGTCCTTCAATTCTTGAGTCGTCAAGGGATTCCAGTTATAAATTCTGACTCTTTACAGGCTCAAGACTTTAGATCTAGATTTACTGCCATAGCCTATTTATTTACTAGGAATTACATAGGCTAGAATCTAGATCTTGGGCTGGGCCTTGACCAAAAACTATTGATACATTGAATACGGATACATCATTGTAGAGTTAGAATTTGAGCCGAAAATAAAATTTAAGGCGGTAGACTTTATAAGAAGAAGCCCTAACCGAGGCCGCAGGTAGACAAAACATAGGTTAGGGCTCTGAAAAACTGTCTTCTGAACCTTGCCCAGCAAGTTCGCTGGCGATTTCATTTCAAGTGATTTCCCATTGTGACCTGTGACTCAGACAAGACTCAGTGAATTCAGCCTTCCGACTGCGTACAGTGATGTTTTGCATTCCCGAACTATCTTGGAAATCGTAAAATGATTCAGCAAGTCTCTTAACGCTACTTAACTGTCATTACAAATGAAAATCTTTAGCCTCCCCTGCACAGGGAAAGTTGAATTTGTATTTTTAATGTAGCAGCAGTACCTGTATCATTGCCTCAAATGGCACGTCCATAAGACCAGAATCAAGTTGAAAGAGATTCACCAAGCACACATTAAACCGACACAGACCGTTCCTTGGAGTCTGGTAAAAGAAACAATAACATATGAGCTTATTCCACCTGACTACCGACGCATATGACATTATTGGCCTTGTCATAGCCGTGTTGATCCAAAAAACCTATGGTCATGCCTTTAAGCACTAGATGAGTCAGACCAAGCAACTTCCTCCTTCTCGTATAGATAACAGTCTCAGTAGTCATACAAATTTATACTAAAATTTAGAAATCAAAAAAATCTACTTGAATTTGAAATACAAAACTAACACTCAAACTTTGTCATGTGGAATTATCACTTCAAAGTTAAACCTTTTTTATTTGAACATCTGCAGATAAGCATTTAACTTCCCGGGTAATCTTTTATGTAACGGGTGACCAAATAGCAATGATAGTTTTTCCAATTGTTCTGTTTCAGCAGCTGTCAAAGTCACCCATAACCTGCAGCTGTCAACTTATTCAGTAAGGTTTGCCTTGCATCGTTTTACGCTTTCCGAACGTACGGAAATTATGAAAAAATATTATCGAAATTCCAGCTCAGTTTTATTGAAGCCGGACGACCATAGATATCGCCGTGAGTACGCTGATTGGGCGCTGAAAAAGGTGGTCGGAGATCCGGATTTTGGCCAGAAAAACATCTTGTCAGACTAAAAACATTTTTGGCTCAGCGGCTAAGTCAACAAGCAAAGTTTCCGTTATTGGACTGAACACAATCCATAAGTGTTCGGCCAAGCATCATTGCATCCGCAAAGATCTTTCGAAATGAGGAAGGAGACACCGTTATCGTCAATGGTTTCAGGTAAAGAGCGATTTTAACAGACTTTCTGTAGTCAGAGCTCAACAACATCGCTATATACGATCTGTAATTCTAACAAAATGGCGCTACGTTCCTTTACAAGTGCCCCAACGCTCAAAGCTGTAAAGGAGAAATTTGACGACTGGGTCATCTCATGGCGAACGTTCATCAATTGCCTGCCGCGATTATGCGGCTTGACACCACTCAATTATCTTCGCTGAGGCTAGTCTAGTCCTTAGTCTACGCTAACAAACCAACCACTCTGAACAAGCTCGAAGCCAACATTAGACACGATATTTCCGACATAACGCTGCACATATTGGACCGAGTCATCAAAAGCCGAGGCGGCCATTTAAATCGTTCTTATCTAATAAAATTAAATTTAAATTGTATAATGTTTGAATTTGAAAATTTGAATTTGAATCTTCCTGGGCCTTGCTATCAACTAGGACAACTACGTCAGCGTGGAAATCATGCAATGATCAATAGAAGACCATTGTCAGTATGGTCAGTACAGACTGAAAGGAACCGCAGCAAACTTCTTTTGCACAACTGGCGGCAGTTGACAAAAAGCCTCGTAAGCTGGAGAGGCAGGTTTGCTCAGGTCTCGAACTGTAGAGCCATCCAAATAAGAAAGTAAGTAAAGGGTGAGCCAACAGCTAGTGTGGAAGTTTTCGTTAAATTAAACACACATTTATTGTGAAATCAATGTAAAAGTTTCGTCTATGGCAATTATGAATGGGACACAACATTTTTCATGTGCCCATAACGGCTTCTGTTGCAAGCGACCATCCGAAGGTCAAATTTATCGATGACTTTTTGAAGAACAAGTGGGTCAACGGCCACATTCTCAGTTTGGATGTTATATTTGAGATCCTGAATAGATGCTGGTTTATTAGCATAGACCTTACATTCAAATAACCCCACAGACTCCAAAGATGTCAAATCACATGACCTTGGAGACCAATCAACTTCTCTTCAATGCGACCTTTAAATTTAGTACGCAATAAATTGATTGATGGCTTGTGTGGGCAGAAGCACATGTTGAAACCAGAGATCGTCCATTCCTAATTTTCTCAATTTTGGAAAAAAAAACTATCCGGTCAACATGTTGCGGTAACATTCTCCATTTGCTGGATGAATCTGCCAACCCATAATACGCACCATACAGTGACTTTTTTGGATGCAATAATCTGTTGAATGAAAAGGCGAATAGCCAGGGAAGTCCAGTTAAATCCATAAAAATGCCGTTTGACAGCTTAAGGCAAAATAAATCCTTTTCAGAGATTGGTTACGTTGTGGTACCTTTTAACAAATATTAGTTACCGTGAAATTACTGTACTTTGGTTTTGGTGCATGGTTCAGTACGATGTTCTGTGCAGACATTCTGCTAACAATGGGAACAATATCTTTTGTATGTTAGTATTCAATTTTCTTTGTAATTCGTGATTAAATTTTCCATTACTCCTCGTCTCTTTTCAGGTGCAATTATATTTGGATCTGACCAGGAAGTGCGTGAAGTTATGCGCGCCGTTCGCAGAAATAACGCAACCGGAGCTTTTTCATGGATCGGCTCTGATGGGTGGAGTGCGAGGAACCTTGTTTCGGATGGTAATGAACCGGAAGTAAGTAAAACAATGTTAATATTTATGTATATAGGGGTTACTCTACCATTTCAGCAGATGGTGGTCACGTGTTGGGAGTAAAGTTAATGAACTTGTGAAAACAAATTCACTGTTATGATTAATGAGGGAATTTCATAATGTGTATCTATACAAATTTAAGTTAATGCGACGCGTTCGGAGCGACGTAATAGTGGATAAGTAGGCCTGCTTGAATGATGATGAATGGAAATGCTTGCTGATTTATTGCTGTATATAATGCTGCGTGTTATGGGAATTTATATTATTTTCCGATTGATTAATAAATAATAAGGGCCATTATTCCACTTTATTGTTAAATTGATTTGAATACATTACGATGATAGTATTTTTGAAAGTGTACTTTAAACTGATGTGCTATATCATTGTCCCAGCTATTATGACTACAAATACTTCTGAAAAAAAGGGTTTTAACAGATATTGTTATTCCGTGAAAAGAAAGTAAACTTAGCGGCTTTCACTGATAAACATATTTGTGTATTCATATATGTATCTAACGTATTCTACTCTCCACAATTTTTAATGTTAATCCTTTAGCTCGTGTGCTTTTCTGTAATGTATATTATTTCCAACTGCTTATATATGACCTAGTCAATAATATTATTCAAATCCACTTAGTTGCGTTGTTATGCACTTTGCTCATCAAATTATTTTTATTATTCTAATTTTGCTTAATTAGAGTTATAATACATGGGCTGAAAAGTGTCGTTTCTAAGAGAAGGCACCACTTGAATTAAATCCATACCATTTTCAGTTAGTATCTGCCTTCAAAAGATACCGAGAACTGTCGGACGATTAGTTCTCGAGATATAGCGTTGTGATGAATCAACTTTTGTTATTGGGAAAAAAAATGGATTCAAAGCAATTTCGTGTGTTGATTTATCATTGCTTTTTGATTGGAAAAAATACAGCCGATGCAAATAAATGGCTCGATAAGTGTTACCCGAACTCTACACCAGCCGAACGAACCATTCGCAGGTGGATTGAAATATTGGGTATATATTTTAATTCGTGCGGTTTTTATTTTCAAAATTTGAACGTTTATTTAAGAACAACATGTACAATAGTATTATTCAAAGTATTGCCCATCTGAAGCTATGACTTTTTCCCGTCTTTTTGGCAATTTGTGAATCCCATCCCAAAAGAACTGCGCCGGCTTGGCAGCCAAAAATGAATCAAGCCAATTTTTGATATTCTGCTCTGATGTGAACCGTACTTCAGCGAGGGCGTTCTGCATCGACCGGAGCAAATGGTAGTCAGAAGGGGCAAGGTCTGGGCTATAAGGCGGGTGGGGAAAGACTTCCCATCCACTGTTTTCCAATTAGTTCTTAAACGGAATGGCAACGTGGGGCCGAGCGTTGTCATGATGGAAAACTATTGCCTCGTGTCTGGTCGCATATTCCGAGCCTTTTTCGGCTACTGCTCTGTTCAAACGGATTAATTGTGTTCGGTAGCGTTTTTTATTGATGGTTTCACCTCATAGATCATAATACAGAACACCCATCTGATCCCACCAAATACAGAGCATTACCTTCGCGCCATGGATATTCGGCTTTGCCGTTGATTTGGCTGGTTGGCCGGCTTTCACATATGATTTTTTGCGCTTGGGGTTGTCGTAATGGATCTATTTTTCATCACCAGTAACAATCCGATGCAAAAATGACTTCTTTTTGTGGCATGTTCACTCAGCTAGCGCATATTCACCATAAACTTAAACCAAAATACGATGCTTCTCGGCAGCAGTTTTCTGAACGAAGAAGAACTCCCCACAAAAACGATTTTTCAGGCACTAAGTTCGACATATTTGAGTGAAAAAAAAAAATTGTTGTTTACGCTTCAAATGAATGACTTATACTGAAATGACGTACAATGACGCCATCTCTTAGCAAACTGCAAATTAAGTTATAGACCCAATCTTTAAAAGTGGTCATACAAGCACCGAAGATGATGCATGCAGTGGACGTCCAAAAGAGGCTGTTTCAGATGAAAACATCAAAAAAGTCCACGAAATGATTTCGAATGACCGTAAAGTGAAGTTGATCGAGATAGCTGAGGCTCTGAAGATATCAAAAGAGCGTGTTGGATATATCATACACGAATATTTGGACATGCGAAAGCTCTGTTCAAAGTGGGTGCCGCGTTTGCTAACAGTCGACCAAAAACAACAACGTGTTGATGATTCAGAGGAGTGTTTAAAGCTGTTCAACCATCAACAGTGGCGAGCAGGCGACGAACCTCGTCCAAAACGACCAAAAGCTCAACAGTCGGCTGGCAAGGTTATGGCATCCGTATTTTGGGATACACATGGAATAATTTTCATAGGCTATCTTCAAAAGGCAGAGGATATCAACAGTTACATTGCGTTGTTGGAGCGTTTGAAGGACGAAATCGCAGAAAAACGGCCGCATTTGAAGAAAACGAAAGTGCTGTTTCATCAAGACAATGCACCGTGTGATAAGTCGATGAAAACGATGGCAAAATTGAATGAATTCGGCTACGAATTGCTTCCCCACCCACTGTATTCTCCAGATTTGGCCCCTAGCGACTATTTCCTATTCGCAGACCTCAAAAGAATGCTCGCCGGAAAGAGATTTAAGACCGATGAAGAAGTAATCGCCGAAACAGAGGCCTATTTTGAGGCTAAACCGAAATCGTACTACAAAACTGGTTTCGAAAGATTTAAAAATCGTTTCAATCAGTGTATCGCCCTCGAAGGCAACTACAATATATTGATAAATAAAGTCGAATTTTGCAAAAATTTTGTGTTTTACTATAAAGCGGACTTTTCAGCCCATGTGTTATAACAAATACATATATATAGATTTGTTATTTTTAATGTGTTAAACAAATGTACCTGTATATATCTATAGCAGCGAGGAAAATATAGCAGTGCCGCTAAGAAAGTAGTATTAACCGAAAATATTACATTGCCCTTGCTGCTCATCACAACTTTGCAATGCAGTCTTGACGTATTAAAAAGACGTTGGCATCTCTTAGCTGTGTTTCACATACGCCATATCGATTTATAGATTATCATTAGGATTGAAATCGAGAGATTGAACGGAACACCGTATGGCCCTGACCCTTCTTCTTCTTCTGCTTTCATTAACTGAAATACTCGTAGGTATCGTGTATGGTATAATTAAATTTAATGTTAATTATTTTTCCCATGTACCTGCTTTGCAACTGCGGGGCTTGTGAGTTTGGCTTAATTTGCTGATCTAATACTATTCTGTAGAATAGATCACCTCGTCTGTGAGGCCAAGAGTTTGCTATTGTTTTCGCATTTTAATGACGTAATTATTCAATATATTTTCTGACATTGAAATCGCTGTTTCCTTAGTGGTTAACTACAAAGTTTAAGTATAACAATTGTTCGCTATTTGGCTTGATTGACTGTTTCACAACAGATGTCAGGAGTTAGGTTTGCTGGCTTAGAAAAAGGTAATGCAGATACTCCATCTTAAAATAACTGATTCGTTGTTTTATTTAATTATTAAGGGTTGCTTAAAAAGCTATCACGTCTTTGTCTTTAGTAGCGCTATCATCGGCAAAAAGAAAAGAAATTGTCCCGTACTCGTTGGCATGCTACTTCAATAGAAAATATTGCAAAATATTAAGAAGCAGCGGACATTGTATACTAAGTTGATAAACACCAAGTTTAACTTTGAACTCTGCGGCTTTTGACGTTTAACTTTCCTTAAGTATGTATGTATATGAACATCGCGTATCATTTTTATACCCATCTATGGTATAAATTTTCCAGATAAGATCTCTGGGAACTGTGTCGAATGCCATAATATTCCGCAGCCTAACACAGTCTAAAAGTCAGTCTAAAAAGCGCTCATATTTTCCATACTATGCGATATTATTTTCAGCGCTTGGTAATTGTTGTAATTTCTTGTGTCAGTTGACACAAATACTTGGTACTAATTAACCCCAGGAATCGTCCAGAAACCACTACTTATTTGTTTTAATGGCATGCGTTCTGTCATTGTGCCGCTGGGCGGGTCGTCATTTTCATGGGTACATATATATTATATATTTGACATCATATATTAGACATTACCGTATTCGGAAAAGATTTGCAGATCTGAAAATCCCCCACTTAAAAGAAAAAATACGAGATGGGTTCAAAAAGTAAGGTGACTTAAAAAAAAAAAATTCTTATGCTGATGCAATGCTGATGCAGTAAAACGTGTCAGGCAAAGGTGTCATACAGGTAAAATACTGCAGGAAAACTTGCATCATACGTCGTGACACAGAAGCCTAAAACTTTAGCGGAATCGAGTAGATGTGCTCAAGAGAAAGAGCAACGGCTCAATCTATTCAAATCAAATATTAGCAGGGATGACTCAAGTAAAAATTTACCAAAAATTAATTTTACAGAAACAAAGTGTTTCAACTGTGACAAGCCAGGCCTTATTGCCAGAACTTGCAGATTACCTAGGAGAGATAGGGAAAAACAAAATGCACGGAGAAACCGTTCAAATGACCCTGGACAAAGTTCAAGTGGGCAAGAAACAAGCTCCGAAGATCCGAACAAGATCCGAACGTCAATAATTTAACTGTATTTAAAAGGACGAGTAATTCAGAAAGTCCTCATGTTAATGTCATCATCAATGTCGATATAAAAAGATTTATCGTAGACACAGGTGTAGAAGTTTCAATGATTAGTGCCAAATGTGTGTACGAACGCGAGGTAGACTTTACAAGAACAATCAAATTCAAGGGGTTAGGAGGTAAACCTCACGAAACAATGGGAGAAGTCGTCAAAGATATTAAATTATTATCAAATAATAAAAGGGAAAGCTAAGCCAACTACAGTCACAATGCAAGTTATCGAAAATGATATATAGGGTTTTCCAATATGGACTTGACAACCTTGAATTTAATTTGTGAACGCACTCTTTCATTAATCATCAAACTGTCACTGTCAATTTATTCAGTAAACACCATGGTAAAGTACACTAACGAGCAACGTCTGCAAATTATAAAAATTTTCTACAGATATTCGGAGTCGGTGACTACAACTTTAAGAGCTTTAACTCCAATTTTCGATCGTAATTCTGCCCTAGTAGACAGGCAATAACAAGTTTAGTGCAAAAATTTGAGTCTACATATTCGTTGTGTGATGTTGCCGTGTCAGTGAGACAACGGGTTGGTCGAAGTGTCGAAAATATCGCTGCCATTCAGACGTCCGTAGCAAACGATCCCAATCAGTCAATTCCACGGCATTCTCAAGAATTGGGCATTGCTCAGACCACATTATGGCGGATTTTGTGTAAGGATCTTGGTTTACATCCATACAAGATCAAGCTGACTCAAGAATTGAAGCTGATGAACCATTTAAAGCGACGTACGTTCTCCGATTGGGTTCTGGAGAAGATGCGCCAAGATGATGAATTTCATCGCAAAATCATCTTCAATGACGAAGCTCATTTTTGGCTCAATGGGTTCGTAAATCAGCAAAATATGCGTTATTGGTCCGGTGAAAACCCACATGTGCTTCATGAATCACTACTTCATCCACAAAAAATAACAGCTTGGTGCGGTTTGCATGCCGGCGGCGTTTTTGGGCCATATTTTTTCGTCGACGATAACGATCATGACGTTACTGTGAATCGTCAGCGTTATCGGGCCATGATCACCGATTATTTTTTGCCCGAATTGGAAGATATGGACTTGGACGACATGTGGTTTCAACAGGAAACACAGCACACGCTACAATCCATTTATTGAAGAGTAAGTATGGTGAGCGTGTTATCTCAAGACATGGGCCAGTCGATTGGCCGCCTCGTTCGTGCAATTAAACGCCGCTTGACTATTTTCTGTGGGGCTACGTTAAGTCATTGGCTTATGCCAACACGCCGACAACGTTGAAAGAGCACAGAGCCAACATTGAATGCGAAATATCGGCCGTTTCGGCCGAAAAGTGTAGCGCATGTTGGTTTTCACTCGACCAATAACGCATACTTTGCTTATTAACGAACCGATTGATCCAAAAATGAGCTTCGTCACTGAAGATGATTTTGCGATGAAATTCATCATCTTGGCGTATCTTCTGTAGAACCCAATCGTAGAACGTAGCTCGTTAGTGTACTTTACCACGATGAAAATGTTGAGTTTACTGAATAAATTGAAAGTGACAGTTTGATGATTAGTGAAAGAGTGCGTTCACAAATTAAATTGAAAGTTGTCAAGTCCCTTATGGAAAAACCTATATATATATTTATTTATTTATCAATATCAAAGCAACACTTTTTCCAATTCTCGAAGCACTTCACATAAGCAGTTTTTGTGTAGCCTTCAGCTTTTCCAGCGATGCCGTTTTTATCTCAATCGTTGCAAATTTCCGTTCTTTCAGAGGTTTCTTCTGTTTTGGGAACAGCAAAAAGTCGCATGGGGCCAAACCCGCTGAATATGGTAGCTGAGGCATGATTGTTGTGTTGTTTTTAGCCAAAAAATCTCTCACAAGCAACGATAAATGAGCAGGTGGTTATTGTGATGCAAAAGCCATGAACTGTTTTTCCACAATTCCGAATATTTTTTTCGTATTGCTTCCCGAAAACATTGCATAACTTCAAGGTAATACTCCTTATTGACCTGACCGTATGACCTTGAGGTAAAAACTTCTGATGCATAACGCCACGGTAATTTAAAAAACCAGTGATCAAAACTTTGATATTTGATCAAATTTGGCGTGTTTTTTAGGTTTTCTTTTGCTCTCTGCTACTGCAAAAAAGGTTATGGTGCCTTTCATACATACAGACATACCAAATTTCAGTGCGATACTGTCTTTAGTTTTGTTTTGACAGCTGATTGTTGTTGACGTGTTTGGCACCATGTTGAGTATGGACAAAAACGATTTTCATTTTCTCATAAAACATTATTTTTTGAGAGGCAAAACGGCGAAAAAACAAAAGAAAAGTTGGATAAATATTATGGAAATAATACTCCGTCAGATTACACCGTCAAAAATTGGTTTCGAGAGTTTCGTGGTGGTCCAACTCCACTACCGATCAAGTCCTCAGCGACAGGCCCTCCGATGCGGTTACAGAGGACAATGTCAAAAAAATACATGAATGGTGTTGGCTGACCATCAAGTGAAGGTGCGCGAGCTACCAGATACCACAAAGATTAATACTGAGCGCACACGCCATATTTTGGGCAATAGTCTGCATATGAAAAAGTTACCCTGCCGCGCATACTCACTCCTGACCAAAAACACGAACGCGAGAGCACTTCGAAAGAGTGTTTGGACTTGCTGATGTAGAATCGGGCGGACTTTTGACGTCTGGTAAATGTTGAACACCAGAGAATAGAATGAGTGCCCGGCAATGGACTGAAGCCGACAAGAGTGCTCCGAAGGGAAGCTCAATGGGCCGGAAAGGTTATGGCGTTGGTTTTCTGGGATTGTCATGGCATACTCTTTGTGGACTACCTCGAAAAAGGGAAAACCATCAACAGCGAGTATTACTGTGCATTATTGTAGCAAAATCGCTGCAAAACGGCCTCACATGAAGCGAAAAAAAAATTTGTTTTTACAAGACAATGCACCGGCGCAAAAGAGCATTGCAACCACGGCTAAAATCAATGACTTACGGCTCCAATTGCTGTCGCATCCACCGCATTCGACCGATTTGGCTCCCTCGGACTATTATCTCTTCCCAAACCTCATCAATAAAAAATTCAGCTCACGCGAGGAAATTATCGAAGCCACGGAGGAGTATTTTGCAGACCTTCCGGAAAATTATTTTTCGGACGGGATCAAGAAGTTGGAAAATCGCTAGAATAAGTGTATCAAACTAAAAGGGGACTATATTGAATAAAATAAATAAGGAGGTTACTTTTCACCCCACCTAGTAGGTGCTTCAATTGAGACGATTTAGCTTTGGTTTCGATGTCATAACCAGTTACCCATGATTTGTCACAGTTATGACCTTCTTAAGTAAGTCAGGATTATCATTGATGTCATTCAAGAGAACAAACTTCGCTGACACACGTCCAATGCTCCAAACATCCGAAAAAATTGCATAGCATCAGCCAACCGATATGCCTGTATTGTCAGGAACTTCTCTTATGGTAATTCGACTATTTTCTTCACAGATTCAACGTTATCTTTTTTTGTTGGTGTGCTGGGACGTCTAGAGTGAGGATCGTCATTGGCATCTCCTCGGTTATCTTGGAAAGCTTGTACCACTTGTAAACACTTTTTTTTACTTAGGACAGACTCACCGTATGCTTCTGCCAACATTTCAAGTACTTAAGAGCACTTGATTCCATTTTTTACTCAAAAATTTGATGCAAATTCCTGCAAGTCCTTTTAATCTATTTTGCAAAAACAAACTACAATAAGTATGCTATATTTGCAGTAAAAAACAAATCTATAATGTCTAAAATCAAATGTACGTTGCCCGCGAAATTTCAAAAGTCACCTTATTTTTGGAATCTACTTCATACATATTTTTTATGGTTTTGTGATAATTCAAGGATCATCTGCATCACGCGCTTGATTTTGACTTTTCTTTGACTATCTGCATTATTTTTCATGAACCACTTTTATAAAAAAAAAAAGTTTTACTACAAATTGAATTTAAATATAAAATTGCAGCCTTTCACTTCTCTGTATTATATATATAAATGTAAAATTTAAGCAAAAAGGCAATGAGCTCAACTATTGCCGCTACCATATCTTTATTTGTGTGTTCTGGAATAGAATAACTGTTTTATTCTTATTTCACATAAAACCATCTCTGGGTCTTCTTTCATTTATTCGCTTGAGAGGTCCTTTATCTGGAACTTGTAAGTGTACATCTACTTGATTAGGGCTGTATCTAGGTAATCCTTATTAAATCTATGACTTAATAACGCAGAGGCGGCTTTTGCATGCAGTATATTAACTTAAATGCACTTTAATCCCATGATAAAAACTATTCTTAGATCTCAGACTTTGAAGTCTTACACCTTTTAAGCTCTTAGTTTCAAATGTAATGAGTTTAGCTACCTGGTAGTTCTCTTGGGCCTTGCCAGCTCTAAGTGTGCTACCCTTTCTCGCATCGAGAAGTCTTTGCAAGCTTGTCCGTTCTGTCCTCAGTTTTGGTTTTAGATTTTTTATTCTGGACTGGTATCGGTGATAATTATATTCTAATCAGGATCCGTGAGAAGTTGAGGAAAAGTTTACGTCTTTGGCTTAGGACGTAAACCTTGAAAACCTCATATACTGCGAATGTGATGGTTTCGCCTCTGCTCTTCTCCTTAGTGACCCTGAAATCTCGCCGGGTTTTTGTATATACTCTGGGATTTTGTTTAGCGATCCGGGCTAGGAAAACTTCCTTAGTAAGGCTGTCTGCTTCGGGTGAATAACATGGAAACTTCGTGTCTCTGAGATTTCTTCGAGTTCTCAATTCGGTCTGCCAAAAACATAAGCCAGTTCTTGGTTATTGTGCTATGGCAGGTGATCAACAACCACCCGCTTCTAGCTGAAGTGACTACAAATCTTAGGATGAGACAGTTTTTGTCGGATACGTCCATCTATTACAGTAGATCATTTTCTATTGGATCTCTTGGAGCTTGATTTATTTATCTGTAAGGATCTGCTCTTGTTGCATGGAGTTAATATTAGCTTAGCGTCTCCCTTAGGCATAGGTATCTACACATGTGTCCTTAAGTGAATCTGCATGTGGTCTATGTTTTTTCTTCGTTCCTGCCATAGGAGAACTATCTATGGATCTGCCTCGTTTGCTAGGTGATGAGCCCAATTTGTTCTTCTTTTTTTTCTCTGCGCGAATACTAACACTAACATTAACACAGTCGTTTCTCTCCTTCGGGTTCGGTTCCGACCGTATTAAAAGCAGCATTTCGACGCTTTTGGGTTTTTGGGTAAAGTGCTTGTATTTCTGCTGAGGTTTGCTTCTGTCGGTATTTGCCACCATCTTGGTGCTTGGTAAATTTTGCGCCTGAGTATCTGTCCTGGTCGAGTATTCAGATGGGCGCCGTGTAGCATTATTTTGAGATGTGATGATATTCTTCTATTCCGTATCCATTTCAGAAACTGTCGGACTGAGTAGAAAATAGAGAGTAGAATTTGGTTTTGTTTTTATTTTGTTATTTTTGTGCTTATTTTTATTTCTGTGATGTCCTACGAGTACTGTTTCCTTGAGTGTCCGGCTCATTCTAGCGTCAGGTAAGTAACTAACAACTTTCTTAGTCTTCCAGCGAAAGGACATGCAATGAGTATAATGGACAAGTTATTTATCTGTTGTGTTTCGATTGAAAAAAACCTTTAAATTTTGATGATGAAACGCAAAGTCCTTTCCATACCAAAGTGGAACTATTCATAAATTCAATCTGGTAACTTTGCAATAGTTACTTTTATCAAAGGAGAATATTAAAGTAATTGAAATTCGAAAGTGGAACTTCAAAACGTAACTACAGGTATTCAAGTTCGGATGTGCCTTGGTCAATAAATTTAATCACGTCTAAGCTATTAGAAGTTACCAGTTTGAACTTGTAATGCAATTTACGTTATGATTTATCCGCAGAATCCATTCTAGGCCAAAAGCAGTCCAAAGCCAACATCATTCCATAATGTAACCATTACACCGTCTACTGGGCACCTATACATTTCAGATATTTTTTTTTTTATATATATTTGATTAAGTGAAGTGAGCATCCATAACACATCTCTCTACAATCATTCTGTTTCTTTCAAAGGTTGAAGGAACTCTCTCTGTGCAGCCGCAAGCTAATCCAGTAAAAGGTTTCGAAGAGTATTTTCTCAGTCTTACGGTAGAAAATAACCAAAGAAATCCATGGTTTGTAGGTAAATACCTAAAATGAGTTTTAATATCCTAAGTGCCAGTGTACAACTAACTGTTGAATGAATTTTCTTTTGAAGAATTTTGGGAGGATCATTTCCAGTGCCGATATCCGAATAGTTTTCTAACACCATACAACAACTACAATCGTACTTGTACAACAAAGGAAAGGCTTACCCGTAATAATACTGATTTTGAGGATCAACTTCAATTCGTTAGTGATGCTGTAATGGCATTTGCATATGCTTTAAGGTAATTTAAAAAGAAAATCAAATAAATTCCATGTCATTTTTTTTTTTTTTTTTTTTTTTTTTAATTTTTAAAGGGACATGCACCGGGACCTATGCGGCGGTCATCCGTCTCTTTGTGACGCCATGAAACCAACAAAAGGCGCTGATTTGCTCAAATATCTTCGAAAAGTCGAATTCCAAGGTATGTGTATTTCATTTTAACCATTTAACTGGAAAATTGTGTTTTTGAAATCGTAGTTGATGTCCATTTTATAAAAAAAGGGATAAGCCAAATAAAACACCTCACTGAATCGGATAGAACAACAACAGTGGCAATAATCTGATAATCTGGATTGTTGTTCTGTCGCGTTTCAAATTGGGGCTTAAGTGACCCGTAACGAGACCTTTTTTTTCTTTCCAAGTTAGGGAAAACCCAAAGCCAGGCAGTAAATAATAATCGGATTAGGATTCTGCATAGATTTTAGTTTTTTTCTTTGCTTATTTTGTACATTATAGGCGTACCCTAAGATGCGTAAACGTGATATACATGTACCTTAAAGCTGAATTTCTTGGGTAATGTAGCGAAGGCAACGAAATATATTCAATGAAAAAGGCCTTTGTTGCCTAAAAACCTTCCTTGAAATAAAAAATGTAGAATATGTACAAAAAATGTGTGTAATATAAAATATGTTTGTATAGAACGAGCCAACTTGGGCAATTTTTATCTCTTAGTAAATTTTTTTTTTTTCCACAAAGTGTGATTTGGTAAAAGTGTTTGGTCATATAAAAAGTCTCCGCGGTTTTTTGTCACTAGATGGTGTTGGCGTCCATTTATCTGATTGTGTCAAACGAACACGTGTTTGAAAGGTGACATATAAGGCTACAGTTTTTGTAAAGACAGCTGTGTAATTCGTTGGTCGTGATAAAAGTTATACTGATTTGAATATGAGTGAAATATCTGAAGAAATACGCCATGTAATGCTTTTTTTACTTTATAAAAGCGAAAAACGCTGCAAAAACATGCCGAAAAATTTTTGCAATTTACGGTGAAAATGCTGTGAATGAAAGCTGGACCCAGGAGTGGTTTGTTCGATTCCTATTTTTGGAAAAGTCCTATCACTGAAAAAGTCGATGAAATTTTGCAACTGATGGAGCAAAACCGGCACTGTCTGTCTAGAGATAGCGGAGGCACTAAACATCAACCGTATTAGAGTTTAGAATCATCTTAAATGAGCAGGCTACTCAAAGAAGCTCGATGTTGGTTTCCACATGAATTAATGCAAAGAAATTTAATTGACTGAATAACCATCAGAGAAACGCTGCTGAAACGTAACGAAGCGATTCATTACGGGCAATGAAAAATGGATTAAATACGATCATAGTCAAAGGCCGGTGACCAACCACAAACTACTTCAAAACCTGGATTGACGGCAAACAAGGTTATGTTGAGTGTTTGGTTGGATTGGAAGGGAATGGAATGAAATGGCATTGTCTATTATGAACTGCTAGAACATAGCGAAATGGTCAATCAACGGTTAATTACTGTGCATAGCTCGACCGTTTGAATGAAGCTATCAAGAAAGAGCGACCTGAATTGACCAACAGAAAGAAAGTTGTTTTATATCATGACAATGCAGAGCTTGACAGCAATTGACAGAGCTTGGTTGGGAAATGTTGATGCATCCACCGTATAGCTCTTGTACCCTCTGATTACCAATTGTTTCGGTCTTTGTAAAACTCTTTTGATTGTAAAAAATTGGCCGGCCGAAGAGCTGCTGAAAATCACTTTGCCAATTCTAGTCTGACTTTTTATATGAAATAGTAATTGCATTTTTCAAGAACAAATGGGACCCTTAATCTTTTTCCCGAAAGGACCAAGTTATTTTACATACGTTTTCGACAAGGTCCAAAACTTTACACTAGAGATCAGGACCGGGATTATAAGCCAGTTTGGTATTACTGTGTTACTTGATTGCCTGATTGCTCCCTGAGCCCAAAGTAATCATGCGCCTGATTTCTGCGCTGATGTTGTTGCTGCTTGTAACTGCGGAGTCAAAGTAGATGAAGTCCTTTACTACTTCAAAGTTATAACTACCAATGATGAAGTTATGGCCGTAGTTGTGGGTCCTTTTCTGATGAGAAAAGATATTTTGTTTTGTCCTAGTTTACTGTGAGACTTATTTTGGACGATTCTGCTTCAATATTAATGAAAGGTTCAGCTGTAAAAGCAAGCTGTGTTTGTCGAATTACATCAATGTCATTTGCTTACTTGGACAAGCGATTGTGCGTACCTTAAAAAAGATTTTGTTGGCCAGGCAGCGAAGTTATATGTATACAACGTGTATGTGACAATATGTATTAAAATCTCATTGATTCGTTCAGTGAGTACTGACAAACTTATTGACTGTTTTACTGTACGATACGTGTGGGGAATAACGGAACGAGTCAGTGGCTTAATATACATGTATAAAATAAAGTAGTTTATTTTGAATTTAATTTAATTGTTAAGGATAGCGCCGAGGTTTTTGACATTATTAGAATAACTAATTTTATCTCCAGACAGGTAAACATATGGGTACTCTTCAACGTGTCCTAAGTTCTTTCCAATATTCAAACATAAGGTTTTTTTTTGGCATAAAGTTAAAGCCTTTTACAAGAAGCCCAAAGTCGAACTGGCTCTAAGTCTTTGTTCAATTGACTAACACAACTATCAATTCCAGCTTACGGGCTGGAAAAATTTAACTGAGCATCGTCAGCGTATAGATGTACGTTGGCATGTATACAAACAAGGGGTAGGCCATTAATAAATAGGACAAATACCAATGGACCGAGGATTCATCCCTGAGGAACGCTATGAGATAGTTTTAGCCTACTTGACATTTTTCCGTTCAATGAAACCTGCTGATGCTCACTGCTAAGATAGTTTAGAATAAGCTCAGCACCTCTTTTATTTTTAAAAGTGCAGTAGTACAACTATGACGTGCACGATAAGCAGATTTATGCGGGCTTATTAAATTAAGTGAGTCAACGTGAGTTTGAAGTTGATTCTTAATGATAATTTCAGCGTATCCAGACGGATTGGAATTATTGTAAATAGTGATTACTTTTGAAAGTTTCCAGGCGGAGGGAAAGCAGGTCATAACTGGTTATTAATTATGGGCCTATGGTTATGACGCCGAAATCAAATGCCAATCATCCCAATGGAAGCACCCAGACGAGCCAAAACCAAAAGGAGCACGCCAAGTTTGATCGAATGTCAAAGTTTTGATCACTGGGTTTTTCGATTACCGTGGCGTAATGCATTACCTCAAGGTCGTACGGTCAATAAGTAGTATTACCTCGAAGTTATTCTCTGTTTGCGAGAAGAAACAATACGACAATCATGCCTCGGCTACCATAATCACTGGATTTAGCCTCATGACACTTTTTCCTGTTCCCAAAACTGAAGAGACCTATGAAAAGACAGAGGTTTGCAACGATTGAGGGAGTAAAAACGGCATCGCTGGAAAAGCTCAAGGCTATACCAAAAAATGCTTATGAGAAGTGCTCGAAGATTGAAGAAACCGTTGACACAAGTGTATTATATCTGAAGGGTGTTACTTTGAAGGGGACAACACAAATATTGATTAATAAAAAAATTAATTTTTTTTTTTTAAACATTAAGTAACTTTACTTTTTGAACACACTTCAAATGTAATGTGTGATCTATTTAGAGGTTTGATTTTTGAATTGCAGCCAATTAAATAGCTGATGTCTGCTTAACTTGATTTCAAAAGTCGCAGTTCACGTCAATTTTAGCACCGTGTCCTAGTAAGTTATTCGAAAAACCATGGATCGCTTTCGCCCCACGTATTCTTTCCTTCTGCTGTTGACCAATTAAGCAAAAAATGCAAATGAGAACCTACTCACCATCTTATGTTCATCCATTTTTTGTGAAGATATTGTGGAACCATTGACCTTTACAAATCCAGCTAGTTTAAAAATTAAAGCTGCTTCATTCGGTGAATGAAGTGAAAATGATATTGCGCTTGGCTACGGAATCTTTTGGTTCACATTTCTCAAAACTAATGCAGGCTATTTAATACGATCATGATCATTGGAGGACCTGAGCCACTAATATTCTCGAAAATGAATCAACGAAACTAGTACCGAGTTCTAAGGTAAATAATTGGGTAAAAATTGGGAGCCTTAAAGCACCTCACAAAACTGTTCGAATGATTCCTACAAATTTTACCCATATTAAGGCCTGAAGAGAAAAATTTTTAATTGTCAAAACCAAAGTGCTTTCATTCCAACAGTTTCGAACACAAGCCTGAGAAAAACATCAACTATAAAAGATTCCGCAACTTCTGCATTGGATAGCTAAGGTAAGGTCTTCATAACTGTAACTAAAAGAGGTGCTACGCTCCCTTGCTCAGATAAGTTCTTTGCCTTGTGGACAATTAAGTTGACTCCAGATATAATGCCTGTACAAAGGCTTATTGAAAATTTAGTACGAACATATGTATGATTACTTTAAAGCTTCACAGGAGATAGATGGAGATGAAAGGTGCCAGATATGTTTGTTAATTTAATCCCTGTTACTATTCTAAGGAAATATCTACTTGTTGTTTACCAATTTAAGAAAGGCTTCTTAGCTTCGCTCCAACTAGAGATGTTGCTGTATTCCTTCCCATCAGCGACCGCGACGTTTGACCTCATTGAAAAAGAAGTAGGTATTATAAATAAGCAAATCACATTTTGGCTTATCAATTCCAGAACATCTCACTTTGTTAACCTAGTCGTTTTGTTGACTACGAGGAATGGTTCTACGTGACTGGGTTTTGACTGTCGAAATTTTAGTATAGTTACTTTGAGAGAAGTATTTACGCCTTTTAAATAAAGACGAATTAGCCGAATTAATTCTGTGTAAGGTATTTTCCACCCTGGATATTTCCATGTACAAGTTCCGGAAAAACAAAAAATATACATTTTTTGTGATACCTTGAGGGCAATTTAACCGGATTCCTTTCGAATATCACGCATAACAAGCCGCATGTCAAAAAAATATTAATCAAGTTTTGGTTCTGCTCTACTCGTATATAGATGACGTTACAACTCTTCCAGGGAAGCTTATGATGCGGATCTGCTTCCGAGAAAGGGGAAACTAGGGTTTTCTTTGATATCCGTCAAAGTTATTACGGACTGTGCCGCTTTTAATTTAATAATATAATTTATATATGAGGCGGAAGAAAGAACTACAGTATGGGCCTGAAAGATTTTGAATTTCGGCCAGAGCATAAAGCCGGAAGTTGGATATGGCATGCAAAGGCTTTCAGCAGGAACCCTTTGGTTTCCAAATTATTTTCTGAGGTTATGGATTTCTGAAAAGGATAAGGGTGGCTAAAAGAACGGGTGAAAACATAAAATTGAGCTAACAGACCTTGCTGAAACGACCATATGAAAATTATTTCACCGAAAATGGAATTCTATAATGTTCACAAGATATACCTAAAAACTGCTCTGCGCTCTGAAACGGATGTAGGGTGGACTAATCCATTGGGTACAAGAACGTGTTATTGACATCAAAAGTAACAAGTCATTTGCTTAGCAGCACTTGCTATTTACAAAGAAGAAGATAAAACCCATGAAGCACCTAACAAATCTCTGTATGTATACAGTTAAACTTAAAATCTATCAGAAAAATTCCACGTTCAATCACAATTGTATAACCGGCAACACTTCTGCCAACATAGCCTGACTGAAAAAAGGACGAAGTGTCAACAATGTCGTCGTCAAATGCTTAAGGGGTTATTTTTTAATATTTAAACAGCTTAAAGCAGAGAAAAAAAGAGAATAACACCACCTTACTTGCAGAATATGGTAAGAGGAAAGTAAGTCCGACATGTGCAATCTCAAAATGAGTATGAGTATGAGTACGAGACATCAAACGGAAACGCTAGTTGTATTTAAAAAAAATTCATAAACCAAATTTGAAAAAAAGCAACAAAGATCAAAACGATCAAATTCGATCGCGAAAACTTTTGGACTAAAGAAAGAACTCGGTTAAGGTTGTGCATATAAGTGGAAAGGGAGTTCAACAAACTTTGCGTACGCAAATTAATTACACTAAATGTAGAGCGTCAATGATTGAGTTCTACCCCTAGGCCGGAGGTCTAGTTCATCGGTTACTTCGAATAAAAAAAGTGAATGTATTGTTAGAAAATACAAAGCGGAATACTGATATTGTAACTCTAACACCAATTTCAACCTTCTTTTCCACAGATTGAGTCAGCCATACAACTTACCTATGCTACTTTACAAGCTTCTGAGCTGTAAGGAATAAGCTTTTCACTCTCCTTGATTCTAATAGTATTGTATCCCATTCTCAGGTCAAACATGTCAGCATCAGAGATTGCGTTGTTCACAAAATGGACGGTCTGTCTTCCTGGTTGTCTTTATCCTGGAATTCGAAGATCTTCGTAGTTGTAGAACTATCTAGTAAAACGATATGACCAAGCCAATGGAGTGCACGTATTTTGGCTTTCTGGACTACATATTACATATTTCTAAAGTGTTGAATATGTCTTCTGATTTTTTTTATACTCTCCACCACTCTGCACCGTAAAGCAAACAGAGCTGACAAGATTAGTGTTTTGAAGATTGTGCAATTCGTCTTCTGAATATCTTACGTTGTCAACATTTTTAAGAGCTGTGAGAATTCTTTATAGATAAAACTATTTCTTCGCATATTGTCTCAATAATACGTCAATTCAGCAATTGATTAAAATAGTTTCTTCCAAGAGACCTTCACTCGACACTCTAAAACAGCAGATAGCTGTAAAGCCGCTTCCAGTTTCCCTAAGTTGGAAAATTGATACTTTCTCATTCCTTCGTAGAATTATCTGATTCATCCTATTATTTCATGTATCAAACTTTTAAATAATATTTCAATGCTGAACTGAACGGGTATTGTCAACAATTATTTTTATTTCTAAGGCCTTGGAAAAGTCCTAGAGGTTCTTATTATCAGTTTTTACATTTTAAGCCTCACTTTCAATATTCTATCTGCTCCCTGTTTTGTTGACCCAGTTTTGGCGACCGAATGACGCCGTGCACTCTTTAGTCTTAAGGATAAAAAGATGTTTGAGAATATACGTCTATATCCTGCCTATCTGCATGATAAATTTGACTCGGTGTGCTACGAGAGCAATACAAAGACAAGCAGACGATCTTGCCGCTCTTCGCCATTACATAAACTTTAAAAGAGTCTCACACCTCGAACGCAGTCGACTTAACCACGAAACATTTTTTCGAACCCAAGAAGTCATGCACAAACCTTTCTCTCACCTTCCATTACCAGAATGTAAGAGGACTGCGTTCTAAATCTCACGCTGTTTTGCATCAATCTCATGCGCTCGCATTTGATATCTAGCCTCTTACCGAAACTAATCGTATCCCCAACATAAAAAACCAGAAGTAATTCCAATGTTTCCTTTTATGTTTTTCGGAATGATGATCACACATCATTGACTTTCCTTGTCGTGGTGTTCTACTGGTCATTTACAACAGCTTTGACTTCTTTCTCGTTGTAACTTTGTCTTCTTTTAAGCTCAAATTTGTGTCAGTTAAAATAACACTTATTCGTAGATGCTTGTATTGTTACTTTTTTTTTTGGCCTAACCTATCGAATCCTATCAACTTGGTATTGCAGCAATTGACAATTTGATCGACTTATCAGACTGCTTTGATGATATCATTATCTGCGACGATTTTAATCTGCCTCAGCAGTAGACCCTAAAGTAGACTCCATCTGAAGACCTATCTTTTTTCATCGCTTTCAATCCCATTTCTACTAAGAAATGCCTTTTCTTACAAAAGTTACAGAATCTTAAAGAGTAATTTCTACCAGATTCGGAAGACCTCTTTTATAATCCCGAAACAAAAAAAAAGGATCTAAGCATGAAATTACCAATTATCGCTGCATTGCTAAACTCTCTTATATACCCAAACCCTTTTAAAGCATTTTATACAAAGCTCTAAGCTCCAATACAAGCCTTTTATTCTACCCCGTTTTTCTGAAAGCCAGATTAACTACAACAAACCTAGTTAGCTTCGTGTCTTTTGCTTTCGCAGTCTTTGAAAATGGCAAAGAAATCGATGTTATCGCAATTGATTTCACTAAAAAGTTTGATAAAATATCTCATTAATTGATCCCCTTTAAAATGTCTGTTTTCGGCTTTGAGCCTCTTATATAAAAGTGGATTTATTCTAAGTTGATAAACCGTTATCATAGTGTTCGGTTTAGATTCGCTTTTTCTCTTCTTTCCTGGCCTCATTAGGGGTTCCACAAGGCAGCCATCTTGGTCCTCTTCTCTTCATTCTTACCATTTTGACCATCTTAAGATGGTCATTATACAATCTTACCTCTCCCATTACACTGACGACACAAAATTTGTAAGAACTATTTCTTCTTCCCATGACTCGACCTTTCTTCAATAGGACCCTGATCGGTTTTTAGTCTGGTGCCTCAAAAACTGCCTAGCACTAAATATAGCCATATCAATCTACAACATTTTCAGGTAAATACAACTCGTCCCTTCCCCGAATTTATTTTCTCTACGGTCAACAATTTGCCCTAGTAAAGTCTTTTCCAGACCTCAGCATATTATTCGATTGTGATCATAATTTCCGTTCACACATCGATAAGATGATCCTTAAAGCCAACTCATCACTTGGCAAGGAAGGAATTGCCAAGGAATTTTCCAACCCGTATGAACTAAGATCTCTCTATGTTACCTTTGTTCGCCAGTATGCCAGTCAAACTTGGTCCCCTTTCACCGTTTTTCCGAATCAAGGGTATTCAACGTCGATTCCTCTGATTTGATCTTCTTGGTCTGCCCGAGAACGACCTTTTAATCCTTTCTCCTTATTGGGACCGAATAAAACTTCTCAATATTAATTAGAATTAGAAGAATATAGGAATATTGCTGTCATTCTTTTCATTCATCGAATGCTCTCAGTTTCCTTCGACTGCGTATCCCTTTTCAACTCAATATCCCTCAACACCAACCCACGTAATCTACGTTGTCCCTGTCTCTTCTATCTCGCGGTCCATCGCATCTCTTTTAGCTCCAACGAACCAATCACCCATATCCTTTGAAAGGTAAACTCAAACCTTTCCGATTTTGACTTCAACCTGAGCACTCCTCGTCTTAAACTAGATCTCCTCTATCATTCCCTTGGTTTCTAGTCCCTCTGTTAGTTTTTAAGTTAGATCAAGCTAGTATTAAGCCATACCACCTTGTTAAAAAAAAAAAAACAGAATAACCACCGTGTCTCGCTCCCATTGTTCCGATTTGAATTCTGTTTTTTTTTTTTTTTGCTAAGTTGGTACATTTTTTGTTAACATTCCCTCTAAATCTTAGCGTCAAAGCTTGACGCTTAACTTGTAAAAGTTACGTTACGGAGATTTTTTACAATTTTAGAAATGGTTTTAAACTTGCAACAACGAACTTGCATTAAATTTGGCGTAAAAAACGGAATTAATGGTGTGCGAACGTTGGAAATGTTGGAAAAGTGTTTCGGTAACAATTCTCTAAAGAAAACGGTCGTTTACCAGTGGCACAAGCCGTTCAAAAGTGGTCGTGAGTCAATCGAAGATGATGAATGCAGTGGCAGACCAAAAGACCTCAATTTCATGCAAAAAAGATACCGTGTTGAAGTCGCAAAAGAGATAATTTTCGAGGCTGAATCCGATCTCACATTCATTAACAGGATCATTACTGGAGACGAGACTTGAGTTTATGAGTACAAGTGAATGGCGTTCAACAAATGAGCCGAAACCAAAAACACCACGTCGTTTTCGGTCAAAAAAGAAGGTAATGCTCACAGTTTTCGTGGATTAGAACGGTGTAGTGCATCATAAATTTTTGCCAGAATTCCAGAAAGTAAATAAAGAGTATTATTTGGGCGTTATTAGACATTTTTGTGAAGCAATTCGCCGAAAGAGACCAGAATTGTGGACAGAAAACTCGTGAATTTTGCACCATGATAACGCACCGTTGCACAGTGCTATCCTTATTTTTTGACGAGAAATGCTCAATCGAGTTAATAGGGGAACGCGTTTCAGCAGCCGAGAGGAAGTAATGGAAAAATCGCAGAAAGCACTAATGGACATACCGAAAATTGAATATAAAAATGTTTAGAGGATTGGATTAGAATAAGTGTGTTGCAGTCGGTGGGGATCACTTTCAAGTGGACAATATAGATTTAGATGAATAAACTTCCGGGAACTTAAATATTGGCCTTAGCCCCCACCAGAAATTAATTTAAATTAAATTAAATCACTAGATCTGAATTTGTCGAGTACCAGGGACTGTCCATAATTTGTGAAAAGGCGAAATTTATTACTCCCATAACATGCAGAAATATTAGTTTTCCAAAAGCGATGTTTACAAAATGTATCTCCCCCGGAGTCCACCGTAAATTGTATTAACGCCAATTACACGAACGTTCATCTTCTCTATGTATCTTGACTGATTATTCTAAATGGAATGAATCAACCCTATGCTTGCTTAAAGGAATCTAACCGCATGCCCCAAAACAGCTACAAAAATGTTATAAGTATTCCCGTATTGTGCACGTAACCTTTTCGATTTGAAGGATGTTCATAATGATCACATAACTTGCAATTAACTTCGTCTGTTGTGAATAACCAGAATTTTAGACGAGATTCCTCAAATTTGTTCAATATATTCCAATAAATGTATACTCACCTGAAATACGTGTCCTTTAACCTTTCAATTTTACTTTACTACGTTAACGATTTGAACAAAACATTTTCTTGTTAAAAAAAATGTGTACTATTGTAGTGCCAATACAAAATGAGTGAAATGGGTTGGTGGAAACATTTATTATTAGCACAAGGAAACAGATATGCCTTAATAACAATAGTAGTGTGATAACTCGAGCAATCGAATCATAATCGTATATCATAGATGCGCCTGAACAAGTGGAGGAAAAAATGCAGTCTAGACGGCTAACTTTTTTAATAAATACAAAGTTCACAACCAAACTATAGTATGCAGAATAAAAGGGATTCGAAGGATCGTTAACATAATTACAGGTTTGTACAAATTCAATCGATTGTGGTCCTCTGCTTCTACTATATTTGTTTCTCCTGTAAACAAAAACAACGTATTTCAATTTTCGAAAAAATCGAGTTAACAATGCAGTTTACTTCATATTTTTGAAATCTATCCTTCACTGTAATTGAGACTTTCAACGGTGTACTTATTCCAAAGATATTTTGATCTGAGTATGAAGGTTAGAATCAAAATTAACGTATTCCTTAAGCTCTTTTGAACCAAAACAACTATATTACACTTTATACTCAAACTAGCTTATTCCAAAGTAAATTCGATTTTTTTTTTTGTCGTTTTTTGAAACAAATATATTCCAAATTTTATCGCAAAAATCGATTATTGTCAAAGTATTATGCATGAATTTCATATTATTTTTAGTTCGATCTATTGTGTTGTTAAGTGTGGATTCAATTTTAGAAAGTGTGAACATGAAATCAATCGAATCACCTGTTCTTACTGCATATCCATGCAAAAAAAGACAAATATTGCTAAGAGGAAGCGTCAGCTATTTATGGCAAAATTAAGTTTATTAATTAATTAATTAAGTACTAGGTGGGGTGAAAAGTAACTTCCTTGGGAATGAAAAAAAAAAAAAATTAAATGTTTTTTTTATTTTATTCAATATAGTCCCCTTTTAGTTTGATACACTTATTCTAGCGATTTTCCAACTTCTTGATCCCGTCCGAAAAGTAATTTTCCGGAAGGCCTGCAAAATACTCCTCCGTGGTGTCGATGGTTTCCTCGCGTGAGCTGAATTTTTTATTGATCGGTCATCTTTTGAGGCTTGGAAAGAGATAATATTTCGAGTGAGTCAAATCGGTCGAATACGGTGGATACGACAGCAATTGGAGCCGCGGGTCATTGATTTTAGCCATGGTTGCGATGCTCTTTTGCGCCGGTGCATTGTCTTGCAAAAACAAAATTTTTTTTTCGCTTCATATCAGGCCGTTTTGCAGATATTTCGGCCTTTAATCGCTCCAATAATGCACAGTAATACTCGCTGTTGATGGCTTTTCTTTTTTTGAGGTAGTCCACTAAGAGTATGCCATGACAACCGACCCCATAACCTTTCCGACCCATCGAGCCTCCCTCGGAGCACTCGTGCCGTCTTCATTCCATTGCCGGGCACTTATTCTGTTCTCTGCTATTCAACAGTTACCAATAGACGCCAAAAGTCCGCCCGATTCCGTATCAGCAAGTCCAAACACTCTTTCGAAGTGCTCTCGCGTTCGTGTTTTTGGTCAGGAGTGAGTATGCGCGGCACCCAGCGGCAGGATAACTTTTTCATATGCAGAATATTGCCCAAAATATAGCGTGCTCATACTAATCTTTGTGGTATCTGCTGGTTCGAGCACCTTCACATTCCGGTCAGCCAACACCATTTCATGTATTTTTGTTGGCATTGTCCTCTGTAACCGCATCGGAGGGCCTGTCGCTGCGGACTTGATAGGTAGTGGAGTTGCGGCCACCACGAAACTCTCGAAACCAATATTTGACGGTGTAATCTGACGGAGCATTAGCGCCATAATATTTATCCAACTTTTCTTTTGTTTCCTTTGCCATTTTGCCACTCCAAAAATAATGTTTTATGAGAGAACGAAAATCGTTTTTGTCCATACTCAATATGATGCCAAACACGTCAACAACAATCAGCTGTCAAAACAAAACTAAAGACAGTATCGCAATGAAATTTGGCATCTCCGCCGAAATATGAACGGACTTCAAGGCACCATAACCTTTTTTGCAGTAGCAGCGGTCAAGGAGGACAAGTATTGTGAAGAAAAATCACAATTGCCAATTGTGCCTACATGCAACCATAAAGGAGCTTCTTATACATAAATGCAGAATATTAACAACAGCAAATGCATTATATTTCTCAAATGGATTTTATACAATTCTGTCAAAAGTCGCCAAGATTGCATTTATTTTAAGCTACTGTAACATTCAAAAGCCTGACAGTTCTGACCGGAAACCGAACAATGGGCCAAGGAAACAATTTTCTGTAAGTTATACTCTCAGAACAAAACAAAAACACACAATTAAAGTTTGTCAGAAAACATTTTGAATGTATTTGGAGTTACAGGCAGTCGAGTAAGAAATATCGTATTTGTAATAACTACTTCAAAACAGTATTAGTTTCTTCGGAGAAACGTGGTCTTGACCACAAAAGATTTAAGTTAAAAGAAATCAAGAAACTGATTATTAATTTTATTAAAAAAATTAAAATTTCGGAAGTGAATTATTGTCGGAGTAGAACCACAAAACGACAATACCTATCTGGCGATCTATCCATTTTTAAAATGTGAAAGTTTTCAATCAGAACCATCAACACAACCAAGCTAAATTAAGTTTTTTTTCGTATAGTTTTTAAAACATGCTTTAATCTAGGACTTGAGACCCCGTCATCAGATGTCTGCTCGACATGTCTTCAACCAAAAGAACTCTTAAAAATCAAATGGTATAGCTTCGAATCCATAAATTACGGGGAAAGGCTTTTTTTTTACTTGTTAAAAGAGGAAAGAGAAGATTTGTTGATAATGTCTTTTGACTGTCGAAAAAATATGACACTCCCCAAAGTATTATAGTAGACAAACATATTTTTATCTTTTTGACCTCGTCTTGTCTTAGACTTCAAGGACGAAGTTATAGAATTTACAAAGCCACCATTAGCTTGGTATTTTAAGATCAACTTATCCAAAAGTTTCGCCGATGCTTAGTTGGCGTTTGGAGTGAACCTTTTTGTAAGTCAGATATTGGAGAAACAAGACCAAATACAAAGAAAGGCAGATCCAAAAAGACTGCCTTTAGGTATAAAACTTAAAAATGCGAAGCTAAATGACGTTAACAATTTGTTGAAAAAATACTTTGGATGTAACTGGAAATCATTGGCATTGCTTAAATTTTATAAGGATATTCTAGACGTCAATGAAACCCATAAGGAAAAAAACAACATCGACGCTGATAGAGCCAGCAGCATTTAATTTAATTAAAATTACTCATTTTTTTCTCACCATTTTTTATAACTTATTTTTCTTTTTTTATCAAATAATACATACAGGGTGAGTTTTTTAACTTGAGACATCCAAATTACTCGAAAAATACGCGATATCGCGAAAAATGTTTCAGACAAAAGTCACAAGGTTCTGAAGGGGACATAAGATGGTGACCACGAGTTTGACCTTGATGGGAACCCCTACTTTTTTTGACAGATTCGTAATCTGCGTGAAAAAGTACAATTCTTTTACATGAAAAACTTTTTCCTAAAATGCGTTTTTTCCCGTCAGAGGGCGTCATAAATCTCCATCGATGTTCCTTCCACTTTATACATGAATCAATATCATTTCAATTTTCTCTTGAATTAAAATAGCCTACATTATTAACCTGGAAAACGTTACTAAAAATAATCAGTTCCTCAAAACAAATATTGAACTTCTAACACCCTAACAACGTTGGAAACCAGTTAATGATTTAGGCGTGCCAGTGCAGTGGTATCTAGCACTGAATGAGACTTTTGACCTCTGAGCAATGAAAATCAGGAATTATCATTTGAAAAATCAAAGCTGACCTTCGTTTGACCTTGAAAATTGGTCTCAAGGTCAAACTCGTGATCACCATCTTATTTCCCCATCAGAACCTTGTGACTATTGTCTGTAACATTTTTCGCGATATCGCGTATTTTTCGAATAATTTGGATGTCTCAAGTTAAAAAACTCACCTGGTATAAATATGTATGTAAGCTTTCTTAAATATTATAATAGTATATGAATTTCTTTAATATGTTACGTATCTGTTTATTTATTATTTAATATAATTTCTTTTTTAAATCTTAAAAAAAAATAAAAAAATTTCAAAACGCATTTTATTCATTTACTGACCTTCAAAGCAACAATATTCCAGAATGCATTGTTAAATACTTTAAAGACGAGAAAAATATTGCAATATGCAGTAAGGATTGAAGATCTAAGCAGAAACATAAAAACAATTTTATTTCAAGATTTTCTAAGGCCTCGTCTCTAAATGCGTTTTTTTTTAAATATTTCAAAACTAGAGAAAGTGGAATACGTTATTTTTGAATCTAGGAGATACATTTGTAAGAATATAATTGAATCTTTCGGCAACAGAGAGGCCGAAAAAGGAACTATTTTTTCTTGCCTCAAATTATATAAAGATTTGTTTAATTTTTTCCCCCATGGGAGGCATTGAGAATTAATTGCAGAGAATAAATTTATATATCTCGAGCTAGCAGGAAACATTTTTTTTATGTATGTATTCCTTCGTTATGGTAAAGGAATTCAAAACATGAAGCTTGCCGTAAGGTTGTGATATTTTACGCTAGGGCTGGTAAAAATGCCATTTCCACCAACTGTTTTCATGGTTGGCACTTACCAATAAACCAGGTACTTTTTTTTCAGGGGTGGGTGGTAATCCACTGTGACTATCTCGACCGCTTTATTTATGGTAGTACTACACCGAAACAGCATATTTTGGCGGTGGCCTTATATGGACTTTTTTGTCACTAACCAGTGTTGGTTTAAGGTGTGACTACGCAATATACATTTAGTATTGTATTTGGGTGGACCGCGGATTACAGTCAATAAATATATACATAATACATATACTTGTATATACCTGTACATAGAAGGCGATATTTTCATTACGTGACGAAAAGCAGAAAATATAAAAATAACCACTTACCTTCGTTGGTTAACATTCCAGGAAACTTCGTTGACAGAAAACAAGTAGGTATGAAAAATTTTAAAGCTGAACTAATGTAATTTAAACGTGAATGTAAGAATATTACAATTTTTTGTTTATTTTGTTTATTATCGGATTATTTTTAGACATACCATGTGTTTCGACTTGGCGAAACTGTGTCATATTACACTTTCTTACGCACAAAGATGGCGAAATCAATAAGCTCTCCAGCTAGCACAACTTACCCCCCCGTTAAGCATTTCAAGATGGCTAAGTATCGCTTTCACTAGGGCGCGTCACCTAGAACAAAGTCTTACCTCAAAGGCTCTTCGGGCCGAAGCGTTAACATTTGTTCTTTTTATACGAGTATGTTTTAGCCATCTCAGGCGATGGATGTGTACTATTCTGATCCCGTCAATGTCTCTGTATAGACCATAGAGTTCGTTAGTGTACCTCCTCCCCCAAATCAAAGCAAACGAGACCAAAATCTTGCCATTAAAAATAAAGAATACCACAATTCGCCCTGGGTAATGTTAATGCGTCTTCGCTAAAGAGCAGGACGGGATTGTTTAGAGCGGGTTGTATAAGGAAATTGGCAAGTGTAACTCTTCGTTAGATTTTTAATGGGCTGTCGTTAACATATTTATTAGCAGAACGAAACTAGGCGAAATTCCTAAATACCCCAAAGGTATAGCTTTCTATTGTGACAGGTTGTACGATTCGTTGAAGCTGTCTGTCCCTTCCTGTTAAAACAATATAGCTGATCTTGCCCTCTTTCAATGCCAAATCTATTTGTGCCTTATCATATCTTATTTAATACATTCAAACGCAGTCATGGCAACAACGGCCAATGATACCAGTGTCATGATTGCGTTTGCAAGTAGTCTCACAGGTTTTTTGAAAATTTTACCTCCTATGTTGGCTTAGGAGTTTTGCAAAATTTTCTGAAGAATTCCTTCACCAGGTAGCGCTTTAATGGGTTCAACTTATAGTTTTATCAGGTACAATACTTGCAGATTTTGCTAGTGTGTACAACCGTGTCCACTATTTCTCTAATCTAAACTTAGATTTTTAGTGAAATTGTCTGTTACCCAAGCACTTTTCCGCCATCGAATTAATAAAAATATTCTGCAATTAAAACAAATGCAAAGAAGAAAGGAAACTCGATCGAAAGGCAACTGGAGTGTTGGGACGAAAGGAAGACGGTGCATATATTGTATATGAACCCTTATTAGGCATTATATCTTGAGCCAGACATCCTCTGGGTCACCACCTCTTATTAAGTTAAGTACAGGTCTTTTGCAATTTTGCAATGGGAGCTGACCAATAGCGCGCCACTCCCTACAAATAACATACTCGTAATTATTTGTTTTAGATGTTTTATTTTATTTCTGAGCCTTTCTGCCTCTTTGAACTTGACCGGCTTTAAAATTTGTTTTTCTTGGTTTTTCTTCTTGTGTTACCCTCTTTGTTGTTCATATTTGTTTCATATATAGGGTTTTTTAATAACGACTTGACAACTTTTTTTTTAAATAAAAGGCAAATCATTTGAGATATTTCAAAAACTTTATTATTGCTTGAAGTACAATCAAAACATTTATGAATGGAACTCGATTTCATTCATATGGGCACCGCGGGCGGTCGATTCATTGGACCCAATTTTCAACGACTCTGCCACACATTTCGGCCGAAACGGCCGCTATTTCGCCTTCAATGTTGTCTCTGAGCTCTTCCAGCGTCGTCGGCGTGTTGGCATAAACCAATGACTTAACGTAGCCCCACAAGCGGTCAAGTCAAGCGGCATTAAATCGCACGAACGAGGCGGCCAATCGACTGGTCCATGTCTTGAGATAACACACTCACCATACTAACTCTTCAATAAATCGATTGTAGCGTGTGCTGTGTGGCTTGTGGCACTATCCTGTTGAAACTACATGTCGACCAAGTCTATATCTTCCATTTTGGGCCAAAAATAATCGGTGATCATGGCACGATAACGCTGACCATGCACAGTAACGTGACGATCGTTATCGTCGACGAAAAAATATATGAGATAACACACTCACCATACTAACTCTTCAATAAATCGATTGTAGCGTGTGCTGTGTGGCTTGTGGCACTATCCTGTTGAAACTACATGTCGACCAAGTCTATATCTTCCATTTCGGGCCAAAAATAATCGGTGATCATGGCACGATAACGCTGACCATGCACAGTAACGTGACGATCGTTATCGTCGACGAAAAAATATGGCCCAGTAACGCGACCGGCATGCAAACTGCACCAAACAGTTATTTTTTGTGGGTGAAGTGGTGATTCATGAAGCACATGTGGGTTTTTCCTCGTTTTATTTCTGCTGAGGTGCGGACGGAATTGATAGCAGAACCAAGGTAGACAAAATCCTTTACTACATCGTAATTACAGATTTTCATTGTGACTTTCTGTCTAATTCGTCGATGTTTAGTGTCTCTTCTTGTTGACAGCACATACTCGTACTTAGTTTTGTCCTCATATATCATTAAACCCATTTTAGCAACCTCCTTTTCAATACTAGCGAAAATTCAACTTCAAAAATACTTTTTACAACTACATCACTGGTACTATACTGTCAGCTGGATGGGGAGAGTGCTAACAGAGATACCCAGGAATTCTTATCTTTGCTCCCTGTTAGAGAAATCAGGCAAACATCAATGTCTTCACTGCATAGAAATACCTGAAATTCAGAGATGTGTTGGGGTAAATCGTTTGCATTCCAGGTGAAATGGTTTACTTAGTGGCTTAATGATTTTATTTTGATTATCCAATCTTTGAAAATTAGAAAAATCACTTTCTCTAGATATTTCTTTTTCTTTACGTGTATCTTACACAATTTTGTTATTGAAAACTGGAGCGTTTGTTTTAGCAACAATTGATATTTTACTTACTTTGTTGCTTGCTTTTATTTTTGGTTGGGTTTTGTTGACGATTGCTAATAACTCTGTTTTTCCTTTCTTGATATTTTTTTGCAACCGTACAACCTCCGTAATTAGCTGGGTGGTTTTTATAATACTTGATACATTTCGCTTTTGTTTCCTTCTTTCTCATCCTTTTCATCCGCTTCTTTCTTCAGCTACTGGTTGGATATTTTTCTTTTAGAATTGCTTTTCCTTTGCCCGTGACTTGGTATCGTTTGCATAAGGGTATTGAGTTAGAACTTCTTTGAAGTGGCTAAATCTTAACAATAATACCTACCCATTATTGATTTAAAATCGTATACCTTTTCGCCATGTTTTGTTTGTGAGAGGAGAGCATTAGAATTTTATATTTCTATCTATCTGCCTTTTGCTCTATCTTTTCTAATTAAGTTTTTGACTTTCAAAAATTTTGAATCTTTTATTAATCATGTCTTCAACAATATCATGTTCATCACACAAGAAGTGAAGACCTTTGGCTACTGCTCTAAACCATCTAGTGAGTGGCATAGAAACTTCATGCTCGTTAGCTCATCAGCGATTTCTCTATATGTAAGCGTCACAGTCATTGACATTTATTTTGTACTTATTTTTGCTACATTGCGCAAAATAATTATAACAGGCACACTATATGTAAGCTATCCTTTCTCGTTTTTTTTTTTTTTTTTTTCTTTGATTTTGTGATTAGGCGCTAATTTATAGCTTGCAACAACACTGATGGTATTTAGATTTTCCTTGAAATTGCGTTATTTTATTGCAATTTTCGCTTATCATCTCCATCAGTAAATCGAAATAAGTAAGCAAAACAAACAAATATCTTTAGGCGTGTTTTTTTCAGTTTAAGAGCATCTTTTGTGTTAAATTGAGTTGCATACGAGTAAGTAACTTAATTTGTTCGTTATGTTGTGAGTAAAATTTTTAGAGAAACTTTATTAAAATGCCGAAAGAAACAATGTTAACTGTTGAGGAGCGTGTCAGAACACAATTTTATAGAGAATATTTCATTGTTCGTGAAATATTAAAGAAATTGAACCGGGATAAGACTAAAGTAAAAAATTTCTTGAAGGATTTTGAATAGTATACAACAACGAAGAGACCTCGATGCATACCAGAGCTGACGAAACAGAGATAAACAAAAAACCTAGCCTTTAACAAAGAGGTTAGCCCAACGCAGATACGACTTTAATTAGCTTTTGTAACATTAAATGGATTATAGACACCTAAGCTTTTATCACGTCACAAATCTGCAAGCCTTGAACTCGCGGAACAGAATAAATTTTGAGAAGAGGATTGGCATTCTATTATATTTAGTGAGGAAAAAAAAAAAAAATATAAAAAATTTGAATGAGTCTAATGGCTACCAAAAATATTGGAGAGGTATCCAGCAGCCACGTTTTACTCGAAGTTCAGGACAATCCCTGCATTTTGCTATCCAGGAAAGAGTCCAATCTGGTTTGTAACACACAAAATGAGCTCCGAAAAGTACGTTAACTTGCTGGACGGCATACTAATTCAAATTGGAGAGAATTCATGGGGAGATAATTAGAAAATTCAGCAGGACAACGCAAGTATACTATGCGCTTAAGATACAAAAGAGTTCTTATTGTCGAGAAATATAAGTGGTCCCGACTTAAACCCCATAAAAAATCTATTGGATATGATGTGTGTTCAAAAAGTAAGGTGATTTTATATTTTTTTTATAAAAAGAGTAAATTATAATTTTGGCCCCTTCAAAGTAATCCCCCTCAGATATAATACACTTGTGCCAACGCTCTTTTCAATCCTCAAATCAGTTCTCATAATTACTTCTTGGTATAGCCTTGAGCTCTTCCAGGAATGCCGTTTTCTATCGTCAATCGTTGCAAATCTTCGTCCTTTCATAGTTCTCTTCAGTTTAAAGAACAGGAAAAAATCGCATGGGCAAAATCCGGTGAATAAGGTGACTGAGGCATGATTGTCGTGTTGTTTTTGGCCACAGATCTCTTACAAACAACAATGAATGAGCAGGTGCATTATTGTAATGCAAAAGCAATGAATGGTTTTTCCACAATTGCAGATGTTTTTCTCGTATTGCTTCTCGAAAATGTCGCATAATTTCATGGTAATATTCCTTATTGACCGTGCGACCTTGAGATTAAAACTTTTGATGCACTACGCCAAGGTAATTGAAGAAACTGTGATCAAAGCTTTGACATTTGATCGAACTTGGCATGCTTTTTTCGGTCTTGACTCTCCTGGGTGCTTCCATTGGGACGATTGGGCTTGGATTTCGACCCATATTACCCATGATTCGTCACCAGTTATGACCCTCTTGAGTAAAGATCATCATTAACTTCATTCAAGAGCTTCTGAGCGATGCCCATGCGATGGTTCTTCTGATCAAAATTAAGAAGGTTCTGAACAAACTTGTCTGACACATGTCTCATGCCCAAAACATCCGAAAAAATTACATCATACGAGCGTCCGATGTGCCAACATCCTCAGCAACTTTTCTTATGATAATTCGGCGAATTTTCCAAAACAATTTTCTTCACCGCTTCGACGTTATCATTTGTTTTTGTTGATACGCTGGGGTGTCCAGAGCGACGTACTTCATAGGCATATTCTCGACCATCTGGAAGAGCTTGTACCAATTGTAAACATTTTTTTCACTTAGACCAGACTCACTTCCATTTTTTACACAAAATTTGATGCAAAGTCGTTGCTCCATTTTTTATAATAGTTGAAAATCGCCAGGCACAACAAAATAGGTTCAACTTTTATATCTATCTACAATAAAGCAAACTTAGTATGCTATATGCTAGGTGGGGTATACTTGACCGCCAGAATGCGCTGCTACTGCAAGAAAGGTTATAGTGTCTTAAAGTCCGTTCATATTTAGGCCGACATGCCAAATTTCAGTGCGATACTGTCTTTAGCTTTGTTTTGACAGCTGATTATTTTTGACGTGTTTGGCATCTAGTTGAGTATGGACAAAAACGATTTTCATTCGCTCATAAAACATTATTTTTTGAGAGGCAAAACGGCGAAGAAAACAAAGGAAAAGTTGGATAAATATTATGGGGCTAATGTTCCGTCAGATGACACCGTTAAGTTTCGAGAGTTTCGTGGTGGCCGCAACTTCACTACCGATCGAGTCCGCAGCAGTAGGCCCTCCGATGCGGTTACAGCGGACAATGTCAAAAAAATACATGAAATGGTGTTGGCTGACCGGAAAGTAAAAGTGCGCGATCTAGCAGATACTACAAAAATTAGTACTGAGCGCACACGCCATATTTTGAGCAATATTCCGCATATGAAAAAGTTATCCTACCGCTGGGTGCCGCGCATTCTCACTCCTGATGAAAAACACTTACGCGAGAGAATTTCAGAAGAGTGTTTGGAATTGCTGATGCGGAATCGGGCGGACTTTTGGCGTCGATTGGTAACTGTTGATGAAACTTGGATCCACTATTACACACCAGACAACAGAATGATTGCCCGACAATGGATTGAAGCCGGCACGAGTGCTCCGAAATGGCCGAATGAGGATCGATGGGTCGGAAAGGTTATGGTGTCGGTTTTCTGGGATTGCCTAGGCATACTCTTTGTGGACTACCTCGAAAAAAGAAAAACCATCAACAGCGAGTATTACTGTGCATTATTGGAGCGATTGAAGGCCGAAATCGCTGCAAAACGGCCTCACATGAAGCGAAAAAAAATTTTGTTTTTGCAAGACAATGCACCATCGCACAAGAGCATTGCAACCATGGGTAAAATCGATGACTTACGGCTCCAATTGCTGTCGCATCTACCGTATTCGCCCAATTTAGCTCCCTCGAACTATTATCTCTTCCCAAACCTCAAAAGATGGCTCATCAATAAAAAATTCAGCTCACGCGAGGAAATCATCGACGCCACGGAGGAGTATTTTGCAGACCTTCCAGAAAATTACTTTCTGGACGGGATCAAGAAGTTGGAAAATCGCTGAAATAAGTGTATCAAACTAAAAGGGACTCTTTTGAATAAAATAAAAAAATATTTTAAAAAATTTTTTTTGTTTTCATTTCTAGTACGTGTAACTGTGAACATGTGTTCGGGACATGTGTCCCGTGTGTGTACAGCAAAAAAATCGATAATCGAATATACGTTGCTCGCGAAACTCGTATATCTAGTTTTAAGGTTTCGAAACAATTTCTTTTGTCTGGTATAGCTACAAATTTCGCATACAGTATGTTAGCTTTTCTTTTTGTTTGATTATTCGTTTTAACTCCCCAACTTTGTGTACTCCAAAGAACTGTCTTTGGCTGTCTCTTGCCAATAGTTGTCTATTCAAGCCTTTTATTATTCATTTTAGATTGTGACATTGCGTTATAATTAGGGCACACTCAAGGGATTTGAGTACACTTAAAATGCTTGTACACAGCACGGGTGAAGAAAAGAGAAATAAAGATGTACATTGGTCTTAAATGTTTGCAAGTTATAATGAATAAGTGAGTTGTATGGCATTGTATAGGAATGAATTACGATATTTCAGAGTACGTCCGAGTACGAGTGGGCTTGAAGGTATACTGATGAGCATTTTAAGTGAGACGGGTGTTACGGGATGGAATGCTACAAGCGATTTCTGTGAAGCACTTGTGGTGGAAATAGCGATAAAGCAGAGTGAGACGGGAGAAATTACGTCGGTGTTCGAGGATGTCCAATGTGTGAGTGATATGAGAATCACCTGTGAGTCCTACCGCATGGTTTTATATCTTATCTAGCAGGTGCAGAAATGTTTCAGGAGCCCCTGACCAGGTGTGGTCATTGTACTCCGATTTTGGACGAATGAATGCCTTATATTGTATATTGAGGCCCGGGGTAAAGTATTGTCATCGCTTGAGGAAACCTAATCATTTCGCAGCATATTTGACGACGTTGAGTATGTGGTCATTCCAATGTAGGTTGTTACTGACATACATACCGAGAATGGAAGGTTCTTCGGATTCGAAGATTGGTAATGCTGTAAATATCGGAATTTAATGAGTTCAACATACTCTCCCATTACCGTTCTACAGCCGAAGAACATGAACATGAGCCCAGGAATGAATATAAAAAGTAGAGAATACTCTCATTAACAAATGAATTAGAAGTAGCAGATAAAAGATTTTTAATGAAAATTAAAAAGATTGTCGGAGACAGAAAAGAGTCCTGGGGCACATTAGCATTTATTTTTTGAATGCCAGATTTGAAAACATCCAGTGCAACTTCCATTGAAAGTTCTGAAAGTTAAATTCTAAATTCATTGAAGAAGAGAGTTATCAGTACCAAAAGCAAGGATTTTAATAAATGTGTTAGATATATCAAGTGCAACTATCTTGCTTTCGTCAGATTAATGTACCCTTTGGTTCCAATTTTTTGTGAGACATGCCATCAAATCACCAGTGGATCTGTTGATACGAAAACTGTACAGACGGTCATTGAGACATTTTCGTATTTTGAGGTATTTCATGAGGTGACGGTTCATCAGCGTTTCCATGACCTTGGAAAGAAGGAACGTAAGTGCAATGTGTCTATAAGAGAAAAGACGGATGAAAATATGAAAAGGCTTACGCAGTGGTTTTGCCAACGAGGAAGTACACCTCTTTAGAAGAAGGTGAGTTATTCCATCTGGCCCAGCGGATTTTGTGTATATTAAGATCTTTAAGTAGTCTTGCTACTACATGAGTGCGAAAGTGGACTTGTCCCATTGAATGTTCGACGCACTCAAATGTAGTGGGAGACAAAGCACAATCTGGAAGTGCTGAGCTGGCCGCAAAGTAAGCATCAAGCAGATTGGAATGTTATTATAAATGAACGTTAGGATGGAGTATGAGACATATTTTCTAATTTTTTGACTAACGACCAACAATTTTTACTACCATTAAGACATTGTAGTATATTTTACCTCAGTTTTTGGTTTTATTATAATTCTACACGCTTAAAAAGGGCTGGCGATTGTGGCGATGGCCTGATTGTTGGCTCACTGGCTGTCACGCCAACCTACGTGGGTTCGAATCCCGGTAGAAGCACAACAGCAAATTTTCAAATCGTCATCACCCTTTCGGCGGGCAAACCTCCGAAAGTCAAGTTCTGCCTATGAAAAGCTTTTTAGGAGAGCCGTCCGGAATCGGCAATAAACAGTAGGCTCTACCAAGGAGTGTAAAAATTCACAAAGTAGAAAACAGAAATGAGTGCGAGAAGCTAGGCCTAGGCCCACACGGGCAGTCGCGCCAAAGTATTTATTTATTTTTTTAAGAAAGGATTTGCTGTCATTCCTGTGTCGTTTGAGCTCTTTTCGCTTTTCCTCAGACGGGCTTGTCTTGTAAGATCAAGAAAACGTTTCTCTTACCCTGACAGTTTCTTTGATACTCGTCATCCGATGAGGGATAAAGGATCTCTGTTATCAGTGACAACATCCACGTCGTTATCGAGGAAACATAACGACTAGTTAAAATTCATAAAGATGTTAAGTCCGCTCCAATTGGCTTTTTCATACTGCCATACGTTTCGGTATACAAGAAATAAGCTGACATGACACAGTGGTCCGACAAGCTTAGAGGGGATAGGACATTGCCCTTGTAGTTATCAGGGTGAGAAATTGAAGCAAATCCAGGGTGTTGGCGGTATGACTATCAACATTTGGCATTCGTGTGGGCTCATTTGCACGTGTTGTCTTTCCAAATTGTCGAAGCCAACTAGAATTGCGTATTTATTTATACTGAATCAATTTTTCTAGTTACTTCAGTAGATTCTACACAAGAAACTCTCTGCTAGGAGGAACGGTAAAATTTGTTTTACTTTTTACCATTTCGACAAAATTTTCATCTCCACTTCTGTGGATATTAGTCGCCAATTGCAACAGGCATGCTTACCTTCCTTAATTGAAGGGATAATCCTTAAGACTTATGTTTAAAATTTAAATTGTTGCGGTTGCAAATCTACTGCATCTTCTTTAACCGCATAAGCTTGTCCTATACCAATTTCTGATTTTTTGTTCCATATGTGTTGTGAGCAGAAGATTCCTAGAAGACTAAAATAATATTGTCCATTAAAAGAGAAAAATTCCGACATCAGTTAAAAAAATTTGGTTTATCATTCTGTCTATATACTGCACGAATACGTACACGCATCAGTGATTAAAAACTTCGGATTCCACCTCTTAGAAAATCATTCGAAATGGGGAGTTGTTCAATTGTTCAATGTTTCTCGAATTTTTTTGTGTCGTTGAAAAGTTTTAATAAAATAATTATGGAATAATAATTTCATGCAAAAACCCATCTCGACTGGTTTGGCAGAAGCTCATCCTTTTAATCCAATTTTCCAGTATGTACATCTAGAATGACTTGGGGCAGACTGTATTTCACGAACAACTGAACCATTATTCTGTTCAAGTGCCTGAATCATTTCACAATATATCTTTAATAAAAACAAGGGTCAAAATACTATATTAACCCATTTAAAAAGAAAGCGGCAGATGTTCTATTCAAATTGTACGATTTTGATGGCAATCCTTCTCCAGCGTGTTTTTGATGAATATTGATTTCTCTCAGACGGCGATAGGTAAAAGATGAGTTAAAACATATGTAATATACATATACGGGAGTTTTTGGGTGAACACCCGAATAAGAAATAATAAAGCAACTTTTGTAGGCTTTCAATGTAATCCCTCCTCAACTCGATACACTTTTCCGTATAGTACGACTTTTGTTGGCCTGCAAAATACTCCTCCGCGATGGTGATGGTTTCCTCGTTCGACTCGTACTCCTTTCCAGCAAGCGATCTTTTAAGATTTGGGAACAAAAAAAAATCGTAGAAAACCAAGTCCGGAGAATACGGATGATGGGGTGCAATTCGACCAATTTGGCTGTCTTGACTGCAGAGGTGTAAGCCGGGGTGTTATCATGGTGGAAGAGCACTTTTTTCTTTGCCAAATGTGGTCGTTTTTTTTTCAAATCGGCGTTGAATTAGCCCAATAAATCGACGTAATATGCTCCTGTGATTGTTTTTCCCTTTTCCAAATAGTCAATGTGGATCACACTTTGCGCGCCCTAAAAAACGATGGCCATCAACTTGCCGGCCAAAGTCACGGTCTTCGCTTTCTTTGGAGCACGTTCACCGGGTAAAAGCCATTGCTTGGATTGTTCTTTTGTCTCTGGTGTATTTCAATGAATCCAAGTCTCATAGACGGTCAAGAAACGCGCTTGTTCTCCGGTATGGGGAAACGGGGCACCCATCACGCGGACTGCTTTCTCATGCCCAATATCTCGTGCAGGATATGGCTTGTTCATTCAATTGAGATGCCTGTTATCTGAGCCAACTCGCGAATTTTCAATCGGCCAATACCATCGAAAATAGGCTTGATTTTCTCGCAGGTTCTGCCATTCAAAATCAAGAATCGGATCACGGAGCGATACTGCTCCGCAAAAAATACTAACACGATGTTTGGAAACAAAGCTAAGCATCGGATTGTCACCACATTTTAACAGGCAGGCTAAAAGAAATTATACTAAATGGTAGTACACTCATTTTGGCTTAGTATTGCCAACTCATTAAACAGCCCTCGTATATATGTGAGGTTAATGCAGTCTTTATGTCGCCTGTCGTCCTATTACCCAATCCCACATATATATATATGTACATACCATATATATATTGAAGAGAAGAATTATAACTATATTTAGTGAGCTTTTATTACAATTGGCGACGAAAAATTCAAGAAGGTTTGCAATTTAAAAAACCATACAGTGATTCACTTGATAAAGTGGCAAAATTTATCCATATATGTCGATGTGATTTACGGTCATGAGCCATGAGTGCACAGATAAAATGTTGAAAACGTAGTGAAGTTTGAAAAGTTGGCTCAGAAGTCTCCAAGGTGTTAAAATCGCTATCAGTATTAGCGCTACCGAACACCAAATCTTTAAAAGAAAAAAGCACAACAAGAGGGCTAAGTGTTTTAAGTCACAAAAAGCTTGCCAGTACCTAGAGTCACGCCCAGAAAACTAGCCAACTAGACGGCCAACATTTCCAGCTCCCAATCAGCGAACTCACGGCGTTGTCTATGGTCGTCCGGCTTTAATTTTTACATCCACACAATCTTATACAGATATAGGCAAAATTTCAACTGCAAAATAAGCCTGCTTGACTCTCTGGTGCTGCCCAATTAAGCTGATTGGCGTCGAATCGACATTTCTTCTTTGACACTGGCTGTTACGGCGGTTATGTTTTCTTCATTTCGTAATTATCTCTGTGCGATTTTTGGCTTAAGGTCCAAAACAGTGTACTCAGCCTCGAACTTTTCCACAATGCGATGAATTCCCTGCAGACTGAAACCATGTCGACGAACGATCTCACGACTAAATTCAGTTTCACTGAGCCGAAATTTCAATATTTATTTTTAATTTCTGCAGGTTTGGCATGCGTTTAACGACACATATTTTGACAGCTGGATGTTTCTGGTAACTTTGACAGCTGCTTATATTTAAAATTCGGAAAAACCATCATTGATGTCTGGTTACTCATTACTTTTCAAGACATTCTTGTGGTTTAACGGTACTTTTTCCCATCAAATAATAGTGGAAATATCAAAACTCGTGTCACTAAAACTTCAATGTTTTGGAATGTCATAAATTGTTGACACGTATCGTTTGAAGTTTGATTCTAACTAAAAATCGTATATAATTGATATTAGGGGCGCCAGCTATGCTCTATCCGAGCTACTTGTAAGCAATTCTCAAACGATTAAAAAAAGCAATGTTTGGTTGGCGACATTATTGGTGATAAGTGACAACAGTTGGAGCCTGCATGATAAGCTGACGGTTTTAATTTGGAGGACATGTGATTCAAATAGAAAGACGATACCTGTTTGCCGTCAAGACCATTGAATTTATTGCCAATAAGCTTTTGTTTTATAGAACTTCGTGAATAAGTTTATTATTTTAAATAAGATAAGAATTATGTCCTCACTGAGCTTTCGAACAATTTTCTGACCATAGAGATTATGTAGTTTTTTGCAGAATATTAACTTGAAAACGCAGTGGACTCGAAATAAGCCAATGCTAATGAATTATCCAAGCAAATCATTTCGAAGGATACTAATGGCTGCGGTCATTTTCATTTTATTTTTTATTTGTGCAGAGTTTCATTTTTCACCCCCTTAAAATCTACGTTACGTACAAGGTAATTTGCCTAATTAGGATAAACCCAGATGACAAGGATAACATTGAAATAAATGGATGAAAAGGTGTATTTATATATAAAAGCTTTGAACAATGAACGTGTCAAAATTTTCGATTAAGTACTATATTTACCAAAGGATTAGAATTTTCATATTTTAGAAACAAACAAACAGGCAACATTTTTCAAAGTTATTTCACAACACAAATCCGTATCTATGAACACTTAATAATGTGTATGTACATGCAATGTTCATACGTATATTGTTTACACAATGATACCTATGGCTTATGATCCCAAATTGTTCAGCAGTGTATATATGGTATATATGGTAGGCACGGCTTAATTTTGCAAACGAATGTCTGTCTTGAACAGAGTATTAGAGTATACAATCAAATTTATCCAATTTTTCAGTTTTGAAAACCGCGTACTCTTTTGAGATTTTTTAAATATTCCTTATAACTTTACATATATATATAGGGTTTTAAAATAGGGACTTGACAACTTTAAAATTAATTTGTGAACGCACTCTTTCACTAATCATCAAACTATCACTGTCAATTTATTCAGTAAACTCAACATTTTCATCATGGTAAAGTACACTAACGAGCAACATCTGCAAATTATAAAACTTTTCTACAGATATTCGGAGTCGGTGACTGCAAGTTAAAAAGCGTTAACTCCAATTTTCGGTCGTAATTCTCGCCCTAGTAGAAGGGCAATAACAAGTTTAGTGCAAAAATTTGAGTCTACATATTCGTTGTGATTTTGCTGTGTCAGTGAGACAACGGGTTGGTCGAAGTGTCGAAAATATCGCTTCCGTTCAGACGTCTGTAGCAAACGATCCAAATCAGTCAATTCCACGGCGTTCTCAAGAATTGGGCATCGCTCAGACCACATTATGTCGTATTTTGCGTAAGGATCTCGGTTTACACCCATACAAGATCAAGCTAACTCAAGAATTGAAGCCGATGGACCACTTGAAGCGACGTACGTTCTCCGATTGATTTCTGGAGAAGATGCGCCAAGATGATGAATTTCATCGCAAAATCATCTTCAGTGACGAAGCTCATTTTTGGCTCTATGGTTTCGTCAAAAAGCAAAATATGCGTTATAGGTCGGGTGAAAATTCACATGTGCTTCATGAATCACCACTTCATCCACAAAAAATAACTGTTTGGTGCGGTTTGCATGCCGGCGGCGTTATTGGGCCATATTTTTTCGTCGACGATAACGATCGTCACGTTACTGTAAATGGTCAGCGTTATGGCGCCATGATCACCGATAATTTTTGGCCCGAATTGGAAGATATAGACTTTGCGACATGTGATTTCGACAAGATGGTGCCACAAGCCACACAGCACACGCTACAATTGATTTATTGAAGAGTAAATATGGTGAGCGTGTTATCTCAAGACATGGGCCAGTCGATTGGCCGCCTCGTTCGTGCGATTTAACTCCGCTTGACTATTTTCTGTGGGGCTATGTTAAGTTATTCTTTAATGCCAACACGCCGACGACGTTGGAAGAGCTCAGAGCCAACATTGAACGCGAAATAGCGGCCATTCCGGCCGAAAAATGTGGCCCAGTCTTTGAAAATTGGGTCCAACGAATCGACCGCTGCAAAAGTGCCCCCGGTGGCCATATGAACGAAGTTGAGTTTCATTCATAAATGTTTTAATTGTACTTCAAGCCAATAATAAAGTTTTTGAAATATCTCAAATGGCTTGCCTTTTATTTAAAAAAAAGTTGTCAAGTCATTATTGGAAAACCCTATACATATGTGTGCCAGGTGCATGTTATTCATGTTAATGTGCACTATAAATCAGCCAACGTAGGCTTATTAGAAATCAGTGAACTATGGATTTTTATTTATCAAATTCAAATTTAACTATGCACAGTTTTCTTAAAAAAAAAAAAACTAAAATAATATTGAATTGTCCGTAACGATTCTTTATTCATTTTGAGCTTTCGATTTGAATGCTATTTGTTTTCCAACTTTCTACTTAAAGCTTCACATGCCTTAATAAAATTTGGGAACAGTCTCGGATAAGAAATATTTTATTTTTCTATATAAGAAATATATTTTATATTTGTTGACAACTATACGAAAACTGGCCATGCAAACAAAATAAGTAATACCGATGACTCTGGTATCTAAACACAACTAAAAACACGCTGTAGATTGTCCAGTCTACGAAGACTATTTAACATTAACTACAGTCATTGCGACTGCGACCGCGTATATTCAGATGCGGATTCGGTATTGAAATCAGACTTTAGATGACCTGTAGAGAGGCTATGAGTAGTTTCTAAGGACGAAGTAAAAATTGATAAAAATGTTTAATATTAATGTGAGAACAAGAGAGGAGAGATTCCTTGGAGCAGTGCCCATACACATCATTTTTGAATAAATGGCAGCTGAAGAAAATTCATTTGGAAAATCTGATCTGAAGACCGCTTTTCATATGATAGGAATCTCAGCGGCTTATCGTCTGTCTACTCATAAAGAAGGAAGAACCGCAAACAAGTAGGAGTTCAAAATGCGGCTAAACATCGCAAACAACATTCTCTCTTTTTTAAGTAAACGATTAAAATCTAAGTACACAACTAGATAGGTAAATAAGAGTGCGATCTTAGAACCGGTAAATTCACAGTCAATCGAATATTTTCTTTTTCAAAAATTCTTGAGAAGACTCAAATATGATTAAGAACGAATTCCATAGACCGATTCTAGCCTTGACATCCCTGTCATTCTGCTGGACGTTGATGGATAATCTTCCCTGTTATATAACCCGTTGGCACCCTTTCTTCCAATGCTACTGAATTGAGGATTTGTGAGTGTTGCCATAGAAACAGCAATAGTGTACATATCTGGCAGTCAATGCAAAATGAGCAACCAACATCGACACCTTACGGTTACGAGTATTTTATAATATTGAAATCATTTTCATAGTTTCAAAATTGTTTTGTCAAAGCTCGTAGGCTTGGCCAATCACATCGATGATTAGTTCGAAGAAATTGCCAATACCAATCCTCAGTTCTTCCTGCTAATGAATGGTGATAATTTATCAAAACTTCCTCCCATGCATAATTATAGTTTAACTTAAGTACATCGACTCCAACCACAAAGTCTTCCACTGACATACCCTTAGATAAAACATTAAATTTCTGATCCCATTAGATCAATCAATCGGAAAGATTGTCCTGGTTAAGCCTGCCATTATATGTTTAACGTTCAATTTGATCCCAAACTTTCTTGTGTTTCTGAGTTTTGAAAATTACTTGGGTGAACAAAATTATTAAAATGTTGTTGACTTGGAGGATTTGTTAGTGGGATTAGAATCAGGTCACTATTGTTGCTTCAAAGGTCTATAACTGCGGTGTGCTAAGAAATGGCGTAACTTGTATTATTCCATTGTTATTGTTCCATTGGAACATGCGTTGGAAAGCTACTGTCATTGTACGTCATTTCAGTATATGTCATTCATTTGAAGCGTAAACAACAACATTTTTTTTTTCACACAAATATGTCGAACTTTGTGCCTGAAAAAGTGTTTTTGCGGGGAAATCTTCTTCATTACTTCAATATGAAGAAAACTGCTGCCGAAAGTCATCGTATTTTGGTGGAAGTTTATGGTGAACATGCGCTAGCTGAGCGAATGTGCCAAAAGTAGTTTGCACGATTTAAAAGTGGTGATTTTGGCTTGGAAGACGATGAACGTCCTGGGCAGCCAAAAAAGTTTGAAGAACTGGAAGCATTACTTTATGAAGATTGTTGCCAAACACAAGAAGAGCTTTGGGTGTCACTCAAGCAGCCATTTCAAAACGTTTAAAAGCAGCTGGGTATATTCAAAAGCAAGGAAGTTTGGTTCCACATGAACTCAAGCCGAGAGACGTCGAAAGGCGGTTTTGCATGTCCGAAATGCTGCTGGAACGCCACAAAAGGAAGTCATTTTTGCATCGGATTGTTACTGGTGATGAAAAATGGATCCATTACGTAAACCCCAAGCGCAAGAAATCATATGTGAAACCCGGCCAACCAGCCAAATCAACGGCAAAAGCGAATATCCATGGCGCGAAGGTAATGCTCTGTATTTGGTGTGATCAGATGGGTGTGCTGTTTTATGAGCTGCTAAAACCGGGTGAAACCATCACTGGACAACGCTACGGAACACAATTAATCCGTTTGAAGAGAGCAGTAGCCGAAAAACGCCCGGAATATGCGACCAGACACGAGGCAATAATTTTCCATCATGACAACGCTCGGCCCCACCTTGCTATTCCGGTTAAGAACTATTTGAAAAACAGTGGATGGGAAGTCTTTCCCCACCAGCCTTATAGCCCAGACCTTGCCCCTTCTGATTACCATTTGTTCCGGTCGATGCAGAACGCCCTCACTGAAATACGGTTCACATCACAGCAGAATATCAAAAATTGGCTTGATTCATTCTTGGCTGTCAAGCCGGCGCAGTTCTTTTGGAATGGGATCAACAAATTGCCAGAAAGATGGGAAAAAGTCATAGCTTCAGATGGGCAATACTTTGAATAATACTATTGAACATTTTTTTCTTAAATAAACGTTCAAATTTTGAAAAAAACAAACCGCACGAATTAAAATATATACCCAACGCGACACTATTTGTTCCTTGTTGTTTGATGTTGGTGATAGAGAACATTTCGACGAGACTCTTTATTATATTTCCTCAGTGATCGTAGTTATAAGGAAAAAATGGAAGTTGTAAAACAAGTTCGTGGACACATACAATAAAAGGTGCTATTACACCTGTTCATAATTTTTCGCAAGATATTCTCACGAATACCTATCATACGATTTTAGAAGTACGGTTAGAACGTCTATAAAATTCCTGGCAAGATTTTGGTAAAAACCAAAAGGAACTGTTCGCGTTTTATGATGAAGAGGGATATACTGACCCAGAATCCGATTTCGAGGCAGTCGAATTAAAATACATTTCCGCAAAAAGTGAGCTTTTGATTTTCGGAGTCTGGTTTTAAAAACAATTGACTGTCGTAAGAATTTGTCCGGGTCCCAGAAGTTTCGGTATCTTAATTTATTACTGCTCGAGGAGGCGGCGAAACTGCTAAATCATCTAACAATTTCGTACAATAATTTTGAACAAGCGTGGTTGAAATGGAAAAATCGGTACGATAAACCTCTGTACATAATAAATGCCTATATTGAAAGTTTGGACCGACAGTTTTCATCTGCGGAAATTGGTCGACAACGCAGACGAAGTCATACGCGGTTTAGGGGCACAAAAATCGAAAAATAGAGATCCTTGGTTAATTTGTATGTTAATCGGTAAAACAGATATCGAAACACGTAAGGCATGGGCCTTAGAAAGCAAAAACTCGGAAACTTCTACAATACAAGACTTAATAGACCTTTTAGAGGCTCGGTGTAGCGCGTTGGAAGCATGTGATTCAAAAAATCGCGGTAATAAAACCTCTCTTGCATACTTAAATATTAAAATCTTAGCCGTCGTGAAAATATTGTGTCCAAAATGCAAAGGCGAACACTCCCTTCCCCAGAATTTTTGTCCATGCCGGTTTATTCCCGTCGTGGTTTTGTTCGTGATCAGAGATTGTGTTATACTTGCCTCGGTACTATGCATTCGTCGGCCCGGTGTCGAGTCAAAGCTCGCTGCTCGTCTTGTAACGCTCGACATAACCGCTTAGTACACCTTGATACTTCTAGTGAGTCTACAAGCCCAACTAGTGCTGTATCTACGTCTGAAACCTATACGTCGCCGCCGATCCTATCAGAAATTGTAAGCAATCATATTCGGAATGAATCTCGTCCATCTGGCATTTTGTCCACTGCTGTTGTAAGAGTGTTTGATGCTTTGGGAAATATTCAACTTGTTTGTGTTCTGATTGATACCGGATCACAAGACTCCTTTGTGACAGAACTTTTGGTGAAACGCTTAGGCCTTCGTCGTTGCCATGCTCGGTTGCCAATATCTGTATTGCATTTGATTGTAGCAATATCTCCTTCCTTCAGAACCTCCAATTAGCTGATTCAGGTTTCCATACTGCAGGACTCATTGATCTGTTGTTGGGAGCTGATAAAGCCTGGAGAATCCTTCAAAATGGCCACGGTACTGATGAAAAATGGAATATAATAGCCCATTAGACCATATTTGGCTGGGTTGTTACTGGTTGTATACCAGACAAATCAGTTGTTTCGTTGCACACAGGTATTAACCTTGACGTTATTTTAAAGTCGTTCTGGGAGATTGAGGAAGTTTCTCACAAATATTTAAGTGATGAGGATCCAGCTGATTCTCATTTCGCTAAAACACTAACACGTACACTAGACAATAAATTTACGGTTGAATTGCCATTTCGACAAGATAAGATAGAATTCGGCAATACTATTTCTGGGGCCTTATCTCGATTATTCGCTATGGAACGTCGTTTTTCTCGTAACCCAGATCTTAAATTGGAGTACAGGAAGTTCATGTAAACCTTCATGACTTCGGACACATGGAGCGTATTCCGGAGGATAACATAGAACCTACGTCGGGCGATGTTTTCTATTTGCCACACCATGCTGTCATCACTAACAAGATTCGGGTTGTGCTCGACGGCTCGTATAAAGATTCTAATGGTACATCTCTTAATGAAACGGTGCATATAGGAACTCCACTTCAACGTAATCTTATTAATGTTTGCGTACGATTCCGTATGCATAAATATGTTTTTTGCGCCGACATCGTAAAGATGCTTCGGCAAATTTGGGTTCATCCAAAACATAGGGATTACCAGCGAATCGTGGAGCTCAAACTGCTGGTCGATTTTGAGTGAGACGGACTACAAGGAGACGGTTTCCCTGGACTTGTACAATAAATCCCATTGGACCAAGGTTCTAGGCCTCGTTTGGAATCATCAACGTGACATTTTCACCTATTAAATAACATCCTTTAATGAACTATTGCCTACCAAACGAAAATTACTGTTGGAAGTGGCTAAAATTTTTGATCCTTTGGGCCTCTTGGCTCCCTCTACTATTTTATTCAAAATACTGTTTCAGGAGCTGTGGGTTGCTAAGATAGGTTTCTATGAACCTTTACTGGTTGAAGTAGCCGACAAGTGGAAGACTTATCGGGGAGAGTTATCCTGTTTTGAAAACTTTACAATTCCGAGAATGTGTACCTTAAATTCTAATTACGTTGAGCTGATAGGATTCTCCGATGCATCAGATTGGTAGCAGCAAAAACTTGCGTAGCTCCTCTCAAACAAATTTGAACTTTGTGGAGCTGTGGTTTTATGTCGTCTAATGGAGCTTATTCGATCGTCATTTAATACAAATCCCATTCGAGTGTCAGCATATTCTGATTCGCAAATTGTGCTGTGTTGGCTTTCTCTTTCGCTCGCCGCTGGAACACCTTTGTATCGAATCGTACATCGGAAGTATTAGCTACGTCGCCTCGGTCTGCTTGGAACTATGTTCGTTCGGCAGAAAATCCAGCGGATCGTGCCTCTAGAGCAATCGAGCCCAAAAGACTTATTGAGCTGGATCTTTGGTGCAAGGGCTCTGTTTCTTTGTACAAGGGTTTCAATCAGCGACCGATGACTCCAGAACTACCATTGGAAAACCTTCTTCTCTCGTGGATCCATCTTTAGCCTTTGTACATACCGGTTGTAACTATGCAGGCCCAATAACACTGCGTTTGTCGAAGGGTAGGAGCCCTAAGCTGTGAAAATGATATATTTCGGTGTTTGTTTGCATGACAACTAAGGTTATTCATCTCGACGTAGTATCGGACCTAACATCGGATGTGCTTCTGGCCGCTCTTAAAAGATTTATTGCGAGACGTGGAAAGTGCAGCATAATGTATTCAGATAATGATACCAACTTTCAAGGAGCAGATCGTGTTGTATGTGAGATGTCGCGATTGGTTCGATCAAGGGAGCATCAAGAAAGGGTGGCTTAGACGCTGGCTACGGAAGGAATCAAGTGGGAATTCATTCCTCTTCATAGTCCTCATTTTGGAGGGCTCTTGGTAGCGGGCGTAAAGATGGTCAAGCAGCAACTTCGTCGGGTCATCGAAAATAACATTCTTACCTTTGAGGAAACGTGTGCCTCGTGGTCAAATCGAAGCCCTTTTGAATTTTAGGGCTATTTCAGATTTTGACCTTAGCCCACTAACGCCTTCTCATTTTTTAATAGGTAGACCATATACAGCTGTATTGGAACCCAGCTATCTAGACATCCAGTCTAATCGTTTGGGCCGTTGGGAAGCTGCACAAAATATGATGCAAGAATTCTGGTGACGATGGCAACATCGACCGACCAAAATGGAGGCAAGCTATGCGTGATTGTCGAGTTGGATATCTGGTCGTCATCAAGGAGCCTAACTTGCCACCATCCCAATGGTCGTTAGGAAGAATAGAAGATGTCCATCCAGGCTGGGATGGCCACGTTAGAGTCGTCACACTTGCCGATTTCCTGAATATTTTCAGCGGGGAGGGCATGTTAAAATGTTGAATAACTTATTATATTTGATAATTACATGATAATTTTGCATTGTTAAATATTTCAACGTAACGTAATGTTACATACTCTATAGTTGGACTGTAGTTTTTCTGTATTACTTTGATTTAAACTAATTTATGATTTAAACTATGTTTAATGCCGTTTGTTAACAAGCACTTAAACTTATATTGTGCATCAACGTTCGAATTTCGTTCTTTCACATAACTTGTAATTGCATATTCAAAATAATTTGTGTTCATCGAACACTTATGTTCTAGCATCCACCCAGTCCATATCTTGTTTTTGGTTATATAGTCGAATACATTTTATAGAGTTGTTTTATTGCAATAAATAGTTTAAAAAGTTTTGATTTTTTTGGAAAATTGTGCTTTATTGTTAAACAATTGTTTATTTGCCACTTCATTAATGGCTGGACTGCTCTCTCTATGTTACTTGTTAGTACATAGCATAAGAATGAAAGCTTAATGCTTCATTTACACCTTACTTAGTGTGTGTAATTTTTTGTTTCCTGCGTTATTGAAAATAAACTATTTTTGTGAAAGATTGGTATCAGCTGATCGAAAGTTGCAAACAGCACTTGACATTCTGTATTGGCACATTTCTAAACATAGCATTGTTATAAGAATCAATTTTTTTTAAAGATAATATTACACTAAGGCCTTATGATTCGTTATTTATTTATTATTTATTAATGCAATGCAAAGATCTATTAGATGGATGCCAGAAAGCTGATTTACTTATTTAACAAGTCCCTTTTGTACGTACCTTGAAATTTCAAGCTCTTGGTTCATTTAATGGTTAAGACTTCGACTATTAAAAGATACTCAAGTTGCTGCAATGAATTTGTTTTTATGACGAAACCCTACGCTTATGTCATATTTTTAAGCCTGGTGAGGGATTTTCGTCACCACTTCCGGCATGTAGGTTAATTTAAATAAGGTTATGTAAACTTAACTAAAAGCTTTTTCGTCATTTTAAGAACTTAGTGGCGTTGATATTGAAATCCCTAAGGTGTGCTTACTTGCCACAGGCATATACTTTTAAGTAGGAGATAAGTTATAAGGGGTTATTATACTTGTGCTTTCCTGTACACGTCGTCTATGTATATACATACAATATATTTTTTTGTTAACATAATGTGTTGGTTTTGTCAAAAGCACTTTCGAAGGATGCTATGTGACGTTCTAAATTTATGCTGACGCTGTTTATGTTTACTTTGTAAAACCCTTTTTTTCTGCATATAGCAAAAAAATAGATAATAGGATGTACATACCATACATAGCTCGTGTATGCAGTTATTCCATTGAGGGAATAGTAGCCAATAATTTTGATTTGTATCTGTTAGTATAATACATATGTTATAAAATATCCCCAATATATACTTTGATTTTGACCCACAGACCTATAAGCGCGTATAGTATGATGGGTCACTGGGAACAAAAGGTGATTGATAGCTCATGACTATCCCGAAAAAAATGATAATTTACGGGCACCAGTTTAAACACGGATTTGAAAACGATTGTACTTACCTTAAAGAGATAAGAAATATAAATTCTTTAGTGAATTTTACAATTTCAGCAAAAAGCGAAGAATAAAGCATAGAAAATATAAAATTGTAAAATGAAATCAACCTAACTGTGTATAAGGAGGTGGTGTTGCGATCTTCATTCGAAAATAATTGCGATTTAACAGAGTATAAAGCATAGCTTCCAGGTGCTTGAAGAAAATATCGCGTACATCCCTATCCGTAATGGAAAGCGGTTGTATTCATTTATTTTAGAACTCGAGACATTTATTCGATTCTTTAGGCTGGAGGAGAATTACTTCATAATCGGCGGAAATTGTAACTCAAAACAAAGAGATTGATTATTTACCAAACACTAAAGCAAATCCAATACTCAATTGGTAGGGTCTGCATAGTTTTATTTATCGGCTTAGAAGCGACAATTAGTCCATTATTTTCCAGGCACGGCTTTTATATGGATCTCCTGTTGTAAGACACCTATATACAACAGACAAGCACGAGCCAACATACCATAAACTGTTTAAGCAAACGAAGTTGCAGAGCTCGAGCACCTTTTTCAAAGGTAATTCTTTGATTATAGTACGTTAGAAGCATTTCTCCAGAATTTTGATGAGAACACTCTCCTCAAATTCGCTCTACCTACTGTCCAATCATAATTTGTTTGAAGGTTCTCGGTCTTATCGAAGGAATGCCGGGTTTTGTTGTAATTTTGTTCTCTTACGATTTTGTCTCTCTTCTATGTTTTTTTTTTGAACGACGAATGAAGCCCTCTAGCTACAGCACGCAGTTTTTCTGATTTGCTCTCGTAAGTGTACCATTTAATTTTTTTGGTACTTAACTTTCAAGATAGTAAGCGAAAGCTGTCATCGTCTTTAATGTTGACTTTGCACACATTGTTGTTACGCGATGTGTAGTTTTGAAGTTTGTGGTAATCCGCAATCCCTATCACGTTGATGGACAGCGGCGGTCGATGCTTTGCAATTCGGTTTTCTTCGGAATGAGTATTTATTGCGTCATTTTTTCCAGCTTACTTCCCTTCGCTTCTTGTTGAGTGTTGACTTCTGGTGGGGAACCGGCTTACCGTTTCTTGTCTGGTCATTTCTGCAGTTTCATGACTTAAGTTCAATTCGTCAATTTTATAGGCTATTTTGCTTTACGAGTTAAAATTTACAACAGACACTTTCCAAGTTTACGGTATACCCTTATTAGCTTCGTCTTTGAATATTTCTTAAGTTTGCAGCTGTTTCTTAAGTTCCTCGCAAAGCGTTTTCAATTAAGAAAGCCTCTTGCATTCTTGAACTAGCTTGGAAGTCGTAAGAGGGCTCAGCAAGGCTCCAAGCGCAGCTTGGTTGTGCTGCAGATGCAAATGATTCGCTCCCTCCACCGGTTCTCCACAATATAGCTCGCTGCCATCAGGATTGCGTAAACGTATGCTTGGAAGAAGAAACCTAACGTTGACGTCCTCCAGAAAGACATCAGCGCCAGATCCTATATTGGCTTGCGAGTCTTCCGTGAAGACCCGATTGCATTCCTTTCCTTTTTCAGAAGCCAGTCCTGGGCACAAGGATAGTCGATTTCGTATTTTTTCCGTAATGGGAGTTCCAGTGTCATTGCCTCAGACCGTATACCGAGACCACTTCTTTTTAGTCGAAAAAATTCTTTTCAGCCCATGATATGAATATTAAGAGAAGGGAGATTCATCAATGCATCTAGACCAGAACCAGGCGTGATAGGGAAAGCCCTTATGTATCCGAGACAAACCGATCCTTGGAGTTTTACGCACATGGATCTTGACCATTCTTTCTTTCTGGACTTATAGGTCTGAAGTTCTTGGCGAGCGAGTAGTTCTCCTTTCCGATTTTCGGCATAAAGGCCACTCTCATTGTTCACCAGGGATTCGATATATATGACAGTGCCAGACTAGCAGTGAAAACTCTCTTCAGAGTTATTAGCAGCTTGCCTTTACCTTTTTGTAGCAAAACTGGCTAAATACCATCGATGCCAGGCAACATGAAGCCATCAAAGGAAGGAACAGCATGTTTGATGGCCTCATTCCTCACCAAAACCGATGAGATATATTAGCTACGTCGTGTTGTGCTGTTCAGTCATTACCAGCTTCGTTGTTAGGAGCTAGCTAGAAATAGATAAGTTTACCTGGGTAGTGAGACTTGAGAATGAGACGGAGAGTGTCTGCTTTCGACTCTGTATAGGTACTGCCAGATTCTTTGAGTGCTTCCAGCCTGATTGATCTTCCCATTTTGAGGGCATTGACCAGCCCTCAGCCCTCGAAGTTCGAATAAATTACTTACAATCCCTTTGTCCTGATCCGTAAAGATTCCAATCTTCCTATAAATTAATCTTAAATGACCTGTTTAGAAGTTTTCTGGATTCTTTACGAAGACGCTGCTGTTTAAGGGGAGCGCTATTGTACTTGTCAAGCTCCTCCTTAAATAGTATCTAGTTGCCTTTATGCAGATTCCTTCTCATAACATGGAGATGGATGAGAAGGAAATCTCCGATAGTATTTTCCAGCCAGTAATGTCCTTAGCACACCTGTTGGAAAGTTAAGTCTATTACTTGCTGCATTAATCTCGTAACAGAAGTTGACTAAGAGACAACATTGTTGACAGCCAGGTCAGACGATAGTATGAAATCCAGGATATGATTACCTATCACGTTGCATTTGCTACTACCCCAGAAGGTGTTCTGAGCATAAGCATCGCAGCATGTGATGAGTCCCATCTTTCTGGAATTACAATATTCAATGAGTTCTACTATCGAATCTAGTGGTGGGGGCAGTAACGGACTACGACTTTTGCTGGTTGTAGCAATGACCTCGTCCGGGCGTCGCACGCTTGTTAAACCGCCGCTTGGTTTGATGTTGGCAATGGGTTAACCGCTTAAGGCGATTTCCGTCCACTAGAGCCGCAGCCTTTGCTGGTTGCAGGGTCAATTTGGTACTGCCATCATGCGCGGAAAGACCCATCTAAAGGAATGTCGGAATGAAGAGCGCAGCTTAAGATCTGATCGGCTTTAGTGGATGTCTCCTCCACCGAACTGTTCCTCATCTCTGTTGCAGCTGGGAAAGTGTCATTTCTTTGCGCCGTACGTTTGCCTCGTGTTTCCGTCTCCACTTCAGCTGCTCCTTAGACGGTAATACTTCAGAGTGTGTTTTTTTTTTTTTGGACCACGTTCTGCCTTCTCGGTTCTCCGAGACAAGCCTTCAAAAACAGTACCCTGACCAACCACTGGTCTATTCTGATGGAGTTTAACCGTAACAGGCAAGACCTCTCCTTGGAGAGAGTACCAATCTTTCCACTGTCCATACTGTTAGCTATTTTACGCCTAGCTTAGACGTCCTTGGCATTTAGTTCGACGTCTCACCTGGTTAATTTTCAGAACCTTAGAAGCTTTTACTCCTAAGCCTTCCGGCCACCACAAGGCAGCCAAAGAAAGAAAGGTGACCATTGTACTCGTGTATTCTACGTATGCGCTCGGTATCAAAAAGTGCATTTTAGCCGCCTATTACGACAGACATATAGTATGTACCTCGGTCGGTTATATTCTGACCCTTCCTGAAGGAGGTGATATTTGACAACTTCTTCTGTTATTAAGAGTGAAATATATATCGCGTACCGAACGTTACATGTTTCTCTTATAACCTATTGGAGCGGATTTTCCGCCGGAGTTTATTTATTTAAGCCATTCCACAGTAACGGAATGTGCGACATCGACATTGCAATTTCTTTTGTCATTATTGACAGATGTTAGATGTTATTTTCGTGGGTTCGTAAAAGCGACAGAGTATGTTAGATATGCGATGCTGGTACGACTAATTTATAGCCCATTATCTTCTCTCGCCTTAATATACCTACTACAAGTTGAGTAAATGAGCTGCTTTAATAAAGAAACTTGGACAACATTAAAAAGCAATGGACCTTGATAACTGGCACGTCTCTTGTTCTTAAACGCTATTTACGCCTCATGCTTCCACCACGTCCCTTTAATTAAGTGGAACCGAAAGAAATTGTTGCTGAATTATTGTTCAATTGAAGCCTTGAACTTATAGACCTTTCCTTATTTAAATTCTGGAAGCTTCACAAAAATATCTTGCAGCCAGAGTTGGCTAGGGTTATTTCTTTTACTAAAAAACCTAATCCAAAGGAACCGTATGATTATAGACCCGTAAATATACTCCTTATTCTGTTTAAGGTTTTCGAAAAGTTAATATCCAAGCAGATTTCCGTTCTCCTTCATTTAAGTTCACTTGTTTCACCATATCAGTCGAGACTTCGACCTCATTATATGTAGTTGTTCAACAGCTATGGTGAAGATTTTAGATGATATTAGACAAGAATTTGATCAGGGACATTTAATAGCGTTATTACTGTTGGACTTCTCTAAAATATTTGACACTGTGAATCACGAAATACATTGGGAAAAACTATGATTGTTACGATTTTGGTATAGTCAAAATGCGGTGAAACTCTTGTCAATCTATACTTTTGGTCGTATACAAGGCACCTATATTAATGGTAAATATTCTCAATCTATATCTCCACTCCAAGGTGTTCCACAGGGTTCTGTATTATTTCCGATTTTTTTTTTCATATATATTAGTCAAAAGGTATCCTTCCATCTTTATGGAAACGACCTACAAATTTAACTCTCAAGGATCCTAAGAAGACCTTTTTTGTAACGGTAAATAAAGACCGTTATGCTCGAAACTACATCTTCTTGTGGGTGGCCGTGGCTCAAATGGTAGTGAATTCACTTTCTAATCGGACCGTTTGGGGCTCAATAGCAACTAAAATCTCGTGAGATAAAGGTTGAATGCCACCCTTGGAGCGAAATAACCACTTAGCCCACAAATCTTTCCTTCCCTCTCTGTCCCACTTTCGTAAAAACTTAATACACGCTCATACCGACTTAAATGTTGAGTTCTTTAAATAAAAAAAAGTAAAAATAGTAATAATAAATAATAGGAAATCGCCTCCATATTTGTTAATTAAGTTGCAATTTGCCCTGTCATCTAGAATGACCTTCAACTATGTGAATTCCTAGCTACCTCTTCTTCTAGAACTATTAGGCTATGGAACTTACTGCCAGAACACTTGAAAAAAACGTCGAGAGCTTAAGATTTCAAAACAGCCACTTTAAAATATTTCTCTGTACAGCAGTAGTACATTTCTATTTTTTGCTTTTCTTTCATCTGTTCTATTTCTTTCTTATTACTATTGTCACCCTTTTAAAAAAAGGTGCTTCTGATAACATATGCAACTATAGTCCAATTTCTCTTCCATTAATCAGCAAAATCTTCGAAAAAGCGGCAAAAATCCGAGTTATTGGCTTTTTTAGCCCAGCTCAGTTTGAAAAGGGAAGGGAAATGCTTTTTTAGAATTTTGCTCTTGGCTCTTTACTAACGGAGAATGTAAAAAGCTCAAAGCTTTTAGTAAGTCTATTTTTAGATATAACAAAGGCTTTCGATATGATAAACCATAACATCTTGTTGAAGAAGGCAGAAAAAGCTGGATTTCGGTGCTTTATATTGGATTGGTTCAGGTCAAAATTGACGACCTTAGAAGCGGTATCCAAGACATTGACATGGGCTTACCTCAAGGCTCTGTTCTAGGTCCAATACTCTTTCTTATTAATATTAACTCCCTCTTTTTCTTAGCATAGGATTTTCCAATAGGGATTCGACAGCTTTGAATTTATTTTGTGAACGCACTCTTTCACTAATCATCAAACTGTCACTGTCAATTTATTCAGTAAACTCAACATTTTCATCGTTGTAAAGTACACTAACGAGTTACGTTCTCCGATTGGGTTCTGGAGAAGATGCGCCAAGATGATGAATTTCATCGCAAAATCATCATCAGTGAGGAAGCTCATTTTTGGCTCAATGGGTTCGTCAATAAGCAAAATATGCGTGAAAACGGGTGAAAACCCACATGTGCTTCATGAATCACCACTTCATCCACAAAAAATAACTGTTTGGTGCGGTTTGCATGCCGGCGGCGTTATTGGGCCATATTTTTTCGTCGACGATAACGATCGTCACGTTACTGTGAATGGTCAGCGTTATCGCGCCATGTTTACCGATTATTTTTGGCCCGAATCGGAAGATATGGACTTGGACGACATGTGGTTTCAACAGGATAGTGCCACAAGCCACACAGCACACGCTACAATCAATTTATTGAAGAGTAAGTATGGTGAGCGTGTTATCTCAAGACATGGGCCAGTCGATTGGCCGCCTCGTTCGTGCGATTTAAGTCGCTTGACTATTTTCAGTAGGGCTACGTTAAGTCATTGGTTTATTCCAACACGCTGACGACGTTGGAAGAGCTCAGAGCCAACATTGGACGAAATAGCGGCCGTTTCGGCCGAAATGTGTGGCCGAGTCGTTGAAAATTGGGTCCAACGAATCGACCGCTGCAAACGTGCCCGCGGTGGCCATATGAATGAAGTCGAGTTCCATTCATAAATGTATTGATTGTACTTCAAGATAATAATAAAGTTTTTGAAATATCTCAAATGGTTTGCATTTTATTTAAAAAAAAAAAAGTTGTCAAGTCGTTATTAGAAAACCCTATATTTTAAAAGTGTTTTGACTGCGTATGCAGATGATGTAGGCTTCACTTATGGCTCTGAAAGTCCTTTAAACCTGTTATCTGAGATAAATTGGTATCTAAATTTACTGAGAATCTGGTTTGCTGAACATGATTTGATTATAAGTTCTAAAACAAAAGTTATGTTCTTTAATGACTCATTACAAAATATGACCGAAGTGTTTTATCGTGCACCCGAATGCCAAAAGTTTAAGTTCTCTATCTGTTCTATCTGTTCTATCTGTTGTATATGTTCCAAATTGATAAAGTTGATGAGTTTAAATATTAAGGACTTATTTTCGACTCTAAGTTATGCTTTGCTAGCCAAACAAATAGCTTTAAACAATATTTTCGATCAACGCTCAGAAACTTTTACTATTTGTGCAATGTCTGTTCTTCAAACCTTCTGAAGTTTATTTATTATGGTATTTTCCATTCCATACTGCAATATGGCATAACCTGTTGGGGCGCTGTATATTTTAATAAAATTGAACTCTTCCATTATTTCGTGTTTTGAAGATACTTCCGGTATGACACTTGTTCTGCTTTAAAATTTTAAAACATTTTTAGTTAGATCAGGAAATCTTAATTGTAGAATTCAACTTTAATCTGTGCGGTAATCAAGTGCATTTTAACAATGTGCCTGTCTTTCAAACTACTGCCTACGGTAATTTTTATACTGTGTCATCTTGTTGTCTTCTCAATAGGCTTCCTCTGTCACTAAGATTCCTAAGACATTTAGATATATTTTTAAGACATCTTAAGTCTTGGCTTTTTAATTTTAACTACTAAAGTTTTGAATCGTTACTTTACCCCTTCGAACTTACTGGTACAAGGTATGTACCAGCTTGTACCAGCAAGTGTTCAAGAAATCCTAACTTCTGAAATGTATGTATAAATCAAATGTAAAGTGTACCATTCTGTACACTGAAGCATAAACAATAAATTTTTATCTCTCAACCGTAAACTTTGCAGTCATTTTTTAATTATCTGTACCAGTGTTTTTGCCACAAGTGCAGTGTTGTCGTAAACTTTTGCTAAAAACAAACATTTTGCTATTCAAAACTGATTAAAAGTGTGTAAAACTATGGATACACAACTGTCTTATTTACATTATAAAACGTAAGTAGTGAAATCATCTCCACAATTGTTTAGTTAGCCCTTTTTTAATGATTGGTATACATTTGTACCAGTGATACTTTTTGGTAGTAATTATGTGTACCAATAGTCCTATTTTTTATAGGTGTTTTTTCCATTTTATTCCGTAAAATAAAATGCCGAAGCAAATGCCAAGACGCTAGATCGCAAGGGTACTTGAAGAACCGTTGGACGATTCTTGGAACAGGGATGAGACCTTAGAAAGTGATTTTTCGGGCAATAGAAGTAGCGACTACGAGCCAGAAGATAATGTCAGCGCGGAAAGTGCAGAATCTTCTTCAGATAAAGAAGCAGAGGAAGCAACGAGACATTCAACGAATTCAAGTGAGCCCCAACAAGAGGTTACGTCGACACCCACCGATGTTTTTACAAAGTGTTTCCAAAAAGCTTATACATGTAAACAGCTCAATGCACCAACGAAAGAATTAAAATGTTGCCTTACAGCAGCAAACGGAAGAGGTATAAGCTAACAGATGCAGGTGAAATCAAGGTTGTATTGTATTGTATTGTATTATTGTATTGTATGTTCATCATGAGCTATAGCAGAGTACCAGCTTTGCAAGATTACTGGTCAACACATCCATCGCTTCGGAACAATGCTTTCAAATCAGCTATTTCAAGGGATATATACAAACTAATATCTTCAAAAAAATTGTTTGCCCCTCCTGAAAAGCCGAACGATTGTTCAAAGACGTACAATATAGATGACATTGTTTCTTGCTTGAATGGCACATTCAAGATATTGCGACAAGATAGCTACAGTCAAAGCATTGACGAATCTATGACAAAGTTTAAGGGTCGACCTTCCCTCAAGCAATATATGCAACTAAAACCTACAAAATGTGGAATAAAAATATGGTTGCGATGTGACTCCGTAACGAGGTATACTTACAATTTCAATATTTACACTGGAAGGGAACAGGAATCTACGGAGGGAACTTTAGGTGAAAGAGTCGTCAATGACTGGGTCCGGACAAAACCTGAACCCGATGTAATGGTTTGCTTTGACAGATTTTTTACCTCTGTAAATTTACCGGAAAGTCTTAACTTTCCAGCTATGGGAACATGCATGACCCAAAGAAAAAATTTGCCAAAAATAGTCGATTTGGCGGAAGTCAGCTTAATGGTGGAAAAAGATTTTCTATCGTCTTATTATGATGTCCGCTGTCAACGCTTGGATCATACATTCCGAGCTAAATAGGAAGAAGACTCCTTTCATCGAATACCTTATAACTATATCGGAGAGTCTTATTGCTGAAGGTGTTGAAACCACACAAATTTATATTTTTTCAGTTTATTATTATTATTTTTTCTTTTTTCCTCTTCTTCATTTGATGAAAATTACACTTACATTTGTTATGTATGAAGTTTCTTAAAAGGTCGCACCAAACACCCAATGTAAGTTCTAATTGTTAATTTTACTGTCATTCTACAATTTTAGAAAAAGAGAGACATCTAGAGAAATTCGGAAGGGATGAGAAATAAGACATTCGGCTGTTAAGAAGGTTCTTTATTGACTGCCTATATACATCATACATTTCTTCAAAATAATAGTTGGGAAAACGGTGCCAATGCACTGTTAAAGATTTACGGATAGATCATTCGATTATTTAGGCCAATGAAATTTATTATATGAAACGTATTCCATGTACTAAAAGCACTATTTATGAAGTTAATATAATACCCAGCAGAAAACACAGTCGAAACCATAAGTAAACGGACTGATTTAAATTAAAATAGACTACACACTATTTTCATTTTAATAGGTACCATTGAATGTCATTATTTTTCTCACCTATTTCAAGTAATTAATTTTCGAAATAAAAATAAAAAATAAAAATTAATAATAAAAAAAGTAAAATAAAATAAAAAAAAATCTTTTATTCTCCTTCCTTTTGACCATGCGCTTCCTTTATTATTATTTTTTTTGATACCATCCACATGTTTAAAATTATAACTCTAGATTTAACTTCATAATTTTATATTGTATTGGGTATATATTTTAACTCGTGCGGTTTTTTTTTTCAAAATTTGAACGTTTATTTAAGAAAAACATGTACAATAGTATTATTCAAAGTATTGCACATCTGAAGCTATGACTTTTTCCCATCTTTCTGGCAATTTGCGGATCCCATCCCAAAAGAACTGCGCCGGCTTTGCAGCCAAGAATGAATCAAGCAAATTTTTGATATTCTGCTGTGATGTGAACCGTATTTCAGTGAGGGTGTTCTGCATTGACTGGAACTAACGGTAGTCAGAAGGGGCAAGGGATGGGCTTTAAAACGGGTGGAGTAAGACTTCCCATCCACTGTTTTCCAAATAGTTCTTAACCGGAATAGCAATGTAGGGTCGAGCGTTGTCATGATGGAAAATTATTGCCTCGTGTCTGGTCGCATATTCCGGGCGTTTTTCGGCTACTGCTCTCTTCAAACGGATTACTTGTGTTCGGTAGCGTTGCCCATTGATGGTTTCACCCGGTTTTAGCAGCTTATAATACAGCACACCAATCTGATCCCACCAAATACAGAGCATTACCTTCGCGCCATGGATACTCGGCTTTGCCCTTGATTTGGCTGGTTGGCCCGATTTCACATATGATTTTTTGCACTTGGTGTTGTCGTTATGGATCCATTTTTCATCACCAGTAACAATCCGATGCAAAAATGACTTCCTTTTGTGACGTTCCAGTAGCATTTCGGACATGCAAGACCGCTTTTCGACATTTCTCGGCTTGAGTTCATGTGGAACCCAATTTCCTAGCTTTTGAATATACCTAGCTGCTTTTAAACGTTTTGAAATGGCTGCTTGAGTGACACCCAAAGATTCTGCGAGCTCTTCTTGTGTTTGGCAACAATCTTCATAGAGTAATGCTTCTAGTTCTTCATCTTCAAACTTTTTTGGCTGCCCAGGACGTTCATCGTCTTGTAAGCCAAAATCACCACTTTAAATCGTGCAAACCACTTTTGGCACGTTCGCTCAGCTAGCGCATGTTCACCATAAACTTCCACCAAAATACGATGACTTTCGGCAGCAGTTTTCTTCACATTAAAGTAATGAAGAAGAACTCCCCACAAACACTTTTTCAGGCACAAAGTTCGACATATTTGAGTCAAAAAAAAAATTATTGTTCTTTACTCTTCAAATGAATGAAATATACTAAAATGACGTATAATGACAGTAGCTTTCCAACAAATGGAATAACAATAATGGAATAAAACAAGTTACGCCATCTCTTAGCAAACCGAAGGTAGCACGAATTAAGTTATATTGTATATATATTATATTTTCTTTATTGTTTAATTTTAGTCAATTTTCCTACATTGGTGTAAACTACTAGAAACTGCGTTTAATATCTACCGCTGCAATATATGTAATTAAGTGGTGCTCTTGCTTATTAAATAGTCTGTTCTATATAGCATGTAATATTATTTTATGTTTTATAGACAGCCCGCTACTTTTATTTTATTTAATTGTGAGTTTGTATGCACTACACAAAGATACCAAAAACTGTGTCCTACAGGACTCTTTAAATATTTCACATTTTTTTCTCACTTCCATAATTCTAAAGTAAACTGCTGGGAATACCATATGTAGTTTGCGTCAAACACCGGTTGTGAAATAATTGAATTCTAACAACTGACTCTTCAGTACTATTTGGATTCCACTTTTGACGTACCCTGCATATGGATGTGCTGCCTGCTAACAATCGATGCACAAATTGCATGATTCCATACAAAATTTCATATAATTAAAATATGATGTGCCTTTATCATTTTCCGGCATTTATTACCAATTGAATGGCAGTAACATAATTCAAAAGTCGATGTATGTACGTTTGCCACGTGAAGGATATTTAATAGGCTAAAAAAGGGTTGAAATTTATTCAGGTGGTCCCCTGTCACGAACCGAGCTCAATTAGGACTATCAAACACATAATTAAAACTGAAGAAAATAATAAACATTAGCCAAATACACATTTCAATTGGGAAACGATCTGATTTTGAATTGTATTTAACATATTAGAGTTTTTGTCTTGGAGAAGTAAAAGTCGTCTCAAGTTGGTGAATGCTTGCCTTACTTTTGGTACTGTTGTAAGATTGATTGGATCAGAGCTTTAATTAACCAGCAAAGTGAATGGTATCATTTGACGACTTGTGCGCACCCAAAGTTGGCTTTTACCTTGTTTCGTTTGTCCTGAAATGTGCGATTTTCACTTAGTTCACAAAAATAAGCTTTCTAGTCAATATTTGTATAGGGTTTTATAATAACGACATGATATAAATAAAAGGCGAACCATTTGAGATATTTCAAAAACTTTTTTATTGACTTGAAGTACAATCAAAACATTTACGAAGGAACTCGACTTCGTTCATATGGCCACCGCGGGCACGTTAACAGTGGTCGATTCGTTGGAACCAATTTTCAACGACTTGGCCACAAATTTCGGCCGAAACGGCCGCTATTTCGCATTCAATGTTGGCTCTGAGCTCTTTCAACGTCGTCGGCGTATTGGCATAAACCAATTACTTAACGTAGCCCCACAGAAAATAGTCAAGCGGCGTTAAATCGCACGAACGAGGCGGCCAATCGACTGGCCCATGTCTTGAGATAACACGCTCACCATACTTACTCTTCAATTAATCGATTGTCGCGTGTGCTGTGTGGCTTGTGGCACCATCCTGTTGAAACCATATGTCGTCCAAGTCCATATCTTCCAATTCGAGCCAAAAATAATCGGTGATCATGGCGCGATAACGCTGACCATTCACAGTACGTATGTTACTATCGTTATCGTCTGATTGACTATATTGACTGATTTGGATCGTTTGCTACGGCGTCTGAACGGCAGCGATATTTTCGACACTTCGACCAACCCATTGTCTTACTAACACGGCAACATCACACAACGAATATGTAGACTCAAATTTTTGCACTTAACTTGTTATTGCCTGTCTACTAGGGCGAGAATTACGAACGAAAATTTTAGTTAACGCTCTTAAAGTTACAGTCACCAACTCCAAATATCTGTAGAAAATTTTTATAATTTGCAGACGTTGCTTGTTAGTGTACCTTATCATAATGAAAATGTTGAGTTTACTGAATAAATTGTGATGATTAGTGAAAGAGTGCGTTCACAAATTAAACTCAAAGTTGTCAAGTCCCTATTGAAAAACCCTATAGTAGAAAATGCGATTTTTTTCGATAAGATAAAATAGTAAGTGTGTTTGACGTGTGAGACTTTAAGGGTTTGTTGCAACTACAATAATTTTCTGGCAGCGAAAAACATATTTGATATAGCGGTAGGCGAACGCAACATTTGACGTTGGTTTGATAAGTTCCGTTCGGGAGATATTCGGGAGATTTTTTTATGACAACCGTAGAATATCTGGGAAGTGGTTGGATGCAGAAGAAAAACCAAAAAATACCTTAAACTAGGTCTTCACTCAGAAAAGGTTATGGTGACAATGGTCGATGGTGGGCATCGAAAAGATCTTCCATTCCATTTCTTCAACCAAAGGAAACAATATTAAGTATATAGCACACTTAGTTTGTTTTCGACAGATAGAAAGGTTAGATGTGTTTGGTGTGATCGGTGAATTTCAATTATTATTGTATAAAAAATTGAAAAAACAAATTGCATCAAATTTTGTGTCAAAAACTTAATCAAGTGTTTGAAAACACTTAAAGTGTTGACAGTGGCGTACGATAAGTTTGCCCTAAGCAAACAAATTTTTGCAAGTGGTATAAGCTCTTACAAGATTGCCGAGAAGATGCCAATGACGAACCTCGCTCTAGACGCCTCAGCACATCAACAAAAGATGATAACGTCGAATCTGTGAAGAAAATTGTTTTGGAAAATCGTCGAATTTCTGTAAGAGAAGTTACTGACGATTTTGGCATATCGGTCGGCTCGTGGCATGCAATTTTTTCGGATGTTTTGGGCTTAAGACGTGTGTCAGCGAAGTTTAAGTCATCTTTTAATTTTAAGATCGTTTAAGTCATCATAGAAGAAAGCTCCTAAGTAAGAAATGTACAGAGAAAGTCGAGGATTGGCTAATCTTTCTCCTCGTCCATTCTGCTTCTACAGAAATCATTTATAAAGGCGCCAAACCTCTTTGCTTACTCGCCTATAAGGAAGTGTCCAGTGATGACACCTATGATGGCTCTGAGATGTTTTCTGTTTAGAAGAATCTGACACTTAAAGCAATTCAGATCCAGTTTTGGCAAGATTTGTTTAGTGGCTAGATATGTGTAGTATCCAGCTTTAATATTGATTTGCATGTAGCGATTGGTATACCTATGCTACCCCTTTCCGGTAGAAAAGGTAGATTGGAATAGACAGATTCCCTGGAATGTCTCTATGGCCCGGGACCCAACAAAGGTGAAGGTTGAACTGCTCTGCTATCTCCGTAAGCAGCTATCGGCATCCAAGACGGTTTTAGAATTTCATGAGACTGAGTCCATGGACTTGATAGCGGCCTCACTATCCGAAAAGATGCAGACGTCCTTTGCAGATATCACGTTTTCATTCAGCGAGGACAGAGCTTCTTAGTTGCCAAAATACCACAGTGATTAGGATAACGGAAGGAGAGGCTTAAATTAAGCTTATCTAAGAAAACATCACCACCAATCCCATCGGTATTAGATCCATCTGTGTAGAAGTGGATTGAGTTGTTCTCCATGAAAGCATCTTCCCCCCATGAGGATCTAGAGGAGAAGCTTATGTAAAGATTTTTCTCTGTCAGGATTCCTAATATTTTAAGAATATAAGCTGAAGTCGCAGCTACTTGTCTGCTGAAGATATCAAGGGGCGTTAAGTGAAATAGAATGGTTAATATGCATAGTCATGCTGTTCTTTGTGCTCTGCTTAGTTTGTTGCATTTAATATCTAAAGACGTTCACCAGACGTTCACCAGTATTGGTCTTATAACCGAAACGTATAGCCAGTGGGTTATTCGAGGTTGAGAGCCACATTTGATCCCTATGGCTTTTTCACAAGGGAATAAGTTTACTGTAGCTTTCTCTACTCTTTCTTTAATGTTAGGTTACCAGTTTAGTTTCCTATCAAAAATATGTCCCATATATTTTTCAGTATCGGAAATCATTAAACTGGTACCCTTTATTGAAGGGACAGTCTAGAATTGGAATTTTATATTTCCTGCAAAAGAGGACAAGATCAGTTTTATGGGAGTTAACTTTCAGTCCACAGCGATCGTCCAACGAGTTAATCTGTTAAGATTTAGCTAAAGGAGTTCTTCAATGGTATGAAGATGCTTACCTGAGAAGGCTATAGCAACGTCATCCGCATAGGCAATCATTCTGCGAAGTTTGTTCCTAAACTTCTTAATTTTGATCAGAAGAACCGTCGCATGAACTTCGCTCAGGAGCTCTCAAATGACGTGAATGATGATCCTTACTTGTTCAAAAGCAGGTAATTGGTAACGAATCATGGGTATATGGTTATGACGTGGAAACAAAAGCCCAATCATCAGAATAAAAGCACCCAAAATTATGACTTTCAAATACTCTTATATTCAGATTTCCTTAGCGAATGAAAAGGGTCTTTAACACTTTGAAACAGTATAACTTTCGAACTGGTAGAATTTTCAATTGACAAAATACTGGAAAACTAAGAAAATTCCATAGTAAATTGTCCTTAAGAGATTCGTTGAGCATACATTGCCTAGATAGTAGAAATTTCTGAGCGTAGAGCGGAAATATTTTCTCAAGATATCAGTGTGGCTACAAAAGCTCATCTTGGAGTCAATGGTAAGTCCCAAATATTTGAAAACATCCACTTTCTCAATTTAGAAACACATATCACTATAGGTAACATTGTTGCAAAAGACCCGCGAATACGAACTGGAGTTATATATGCAGTTAGATAGTTTGAATCTTTGGCACTCAGGAGCATGGAAAAACTCCTCCGCCCCAAAACTATTTTGTGCTGCCAAATTGAAGAACATCATTTTTGTCTTAAGACTTATGACTTATCCTCAGCAAATTCAAGTCCCAGTTTATTTTGGATGCTAAGTTTAAAAGAATGTCTGAATCATAAGCACAGCCATCGGCATCTGCAAACGAAATTAATATGCCTTCGAAGTTCAATTGAAACTTAACCCTTTGAGACCTACTTTTCAGCTAAGATCTAAGTCAAACATAAGACCTCGAGAGCCAACTTCTTTCTGCATAGATTTGAATGAACCTGGGAACAGGAACTCAAAACAGCATCTTCAGTAGATTTCCCTTTTTGAAACCCAAATTGAGTAGAGTTAAAAAAGTTTATTTTATTTAAAAAATCAACAATCCTATTATTTATCGCTTTTCCAAAAATCTTTCTTATTGATGGCATAAGCGAAATAGGCCGGTAATTGCTTGCATCGTCAGCTGACCCTTTTTTAAAAAATGGTACGATATCCGCGCATTTGGGTGTCTAAGGAAATACCTTGGAGAAAACGCTATTATTGAAAATATGTGCCAAGATATAACAATAAAGCAAGCAATATTTTTTAACACTCTATTCGAAATCCCATTGTATTTTTTAGAGTACCAATACATTTCAGAAACTCTATAGCTGTTATAGGAATAAAGAAAAATTTATTTCTTAGGATTGAATCTCCGCTGTTACTGAAAGAATTACATGTTTGACACCTAGATGCACTAGGATGTAGCTTAAAAGAATCAGTGATGGTCGCAAAATAGTTATTAAATTTTTCTGCAATAACAAACTTATCTGTGACTACAGTATTATCTATACGAATACGGATGCACTTTTTAGACGACGAAGATTTGTTAAGGATGCTGTTTAATAGTTGCCATTTACTTCTTAGATTCCCTTTGACTGAGTAAAATTTGCTACTGTAAAAATGTTCACACTGTAATATGGAATTTCTTTTTGTAGTTTTGAGCACAACTTCGTATACATCTTTTTTAAATCTTGATTTTGTGCGTGCTGTGTAATTCAGCTTTAAACTTGATTTTTACTTTTACTTTTTTAGCAGGCAACTAGTAAGCCATGGCTTAAGCCTTTTCGACTATTTTTTTTTTTTTTTTTTTTTTGTCAACCATATAGCTGCAATCAGTAATAGAGTGGTCAGTGATTCTAAGATCAAAAATGCACCCTTCACAAAAACTAAATGAAGCATTAGCACAACGACAATAAATAATAAATAAATAAATAAATGTGATATAGACACTTTCCAGATCCAAATCGTGTTGGTTCGTTAATAAAAGAGGCTAAACCATGCGATGCCAGTAAGGACATATCCTTATCGTCCTTATAGTCCTTAGTATTGTATTGCTACTTTCCAAAATATCTTTATTAAAATCTTCATGTACAATACAATTCTTATATTTTTCGTTATCTATAAGGCTTTAAAATTCTTCTACAAAAACTGACTGTATTTATGGAATATACGAACCATCAAGGCTTTAAAGAAATTATGGCTTTTGGGAATATAATCATCATTCTATTTAATTTAAAAATAATTTTTCGTTCCTTTTTGTCCTACATGGTTAATTTTAGTTCCTTCTTTACCCTTCGAATTAATGAAGGGTACACAATGAAATACGATGTGTCATTCTCTATATCACTATTCTGAATTGAGTTTTAAAAATGCCTCTAACTCTTCTCTTAATCGTTAGACAAAAAATCTAATAATATTATCAATAATTATAGAAACAAAAAACAATTTTGTGGAAAAAGAAGTCATCAAATTGAGTTCCATTATGGTGAAAAGAGAAGAACAGTTTCAGAGCAGATTAAAAATGGTTTCCCCACCATCATACGTATAGGTGCTACGAAAATATTGATAAAGCAAACCGAGTATTTTGTTGTGTCTACCAATTATACAAATACCTATGATGATATAGACTACTAGTTTGTGTAATAGAAAGAAGATTCTTTATGGATTTCAGATACTCCTTGGATCTCTCTGAATCTGATCTGATCTGATCATCTATCCAACGGCTCATCCGGCTAAGCATGAATATATTTATGTTTGTATAGGGTTTTCTAATAACGACTTAAGAACTTTTTTTTTTAAATAAAAGGCAAACCATTTGAGATATTGGGTATATATTTTAATTCGTGCGAATTTTTTTTTTTTCAAAATTTGAACGTTTATTTAAGAAAAACATGTACAATAGTATTATTCGAAGTATTGCCCATCTGAAGCTATGACTTTTTCCCATCTTTCTGGCAATTTGTGGATCCCATACTAAAACAACTGCGCCGGCTTGGCAGCCAAGAATGAATCAAGTCAATTTTTGATATTCTGCTGTGATTTGAACCGTATTTCAGTGAGGGTGTTCTGCATCGACCGGAACAAATGGTAGTCAGAAGGGGCAAGGTCTGGGCTATAAGGCGGGTGGGGAAAGACTTCCCATCCACTGTTTTCCAAATAGTTCTTAACCGAAATAGCAACGTGAGGCCGAGCGTTGTCCTGATGGAAAATTATTGCCTCGTGTCTGGTCGCATATTCCGGGCGTCTTTCGGCTACAGCTCTCTTCAAATGGACTAATTATGTTCGGTAGTATTGTCCATTGATGGTTTCACCTGGTTTTAGCAGCTCATAATACAGCACACCCATCTTATCCCACCAAATACAGAGCATTACCTTCGCACCATGGATATTCGGCTTTGCCGTTGATTTGGCTGGTTGGCTGGTTGATTTTTTTGCGCTTGAGGTTGTCGTAATGGATCTATTTTTCATCACTAGTAACAATCCGATGCATGCAAAACCGCCTTTCGACGTCTCTCGGCTTGAGTTCAAGTGGATCCCAATTTCCTTGCTTTTGAATATATCCAACTGCTTTTAAACGTTTTGAAATGGTTGCTTGAGTGACACCCAAAGATTCTGCGAGCTCTTCTTGTGTTTGGCAACAATCTTCATAGAGTAATGCTTCCAGTTCTTCATGTTCAAACTTTTTTGGCTGCCCAGGATGTTCATCGTCTTCAAGCCAAAATCACCACTTTTAAATCGTGCAAACCACTTTTGGCACGTTCACTCAGCTAGCGCATGTTCACCATAAGCTTCCACCAAAATACGATGACTTTCGGCAGCAGTTTTCTTCATAGAAGAACTTCCCGCAAAAACACTTTTTCAGGTACAAAGTTCGACATATTTGAGAGAAAAAAAAATATTGTTGTTTTCGCTTCAAGTGAATGACATATACTGAAATGACGTACAATGACAATAGCTTTCCAACGCATGTTCCAATGGAATAATACAGTTACGCCATCTCTTAGCAAACCGCACGTGTTAAGTTATAGACCCAATATTTCAAAAACTTTATTATTGGCTTGAAGTACAATCAAAAAAATTTGTGAATGGAACTCGACTTCGTTCATATAGCCACCGCGGGCACGTCTGCAGCGGTCGATTCTTTGGATCCAATTTTCAACGACTCGGCCACACATTTCGGCCGAAACGGCCGCCTCCTTTGAGCCTCCAACGAACGAGGCGGCCAATCGACTGGCCCATGTCTTGATATAACACTCTCACCATACTATCTCTTCAATAAATCGATTGTAGCGTGTGCTGTGTGGCTTGTGGCACCATCCTGTTGAAACCACATGTCGTCCAAGTCCATATCTTCCAATTCGAGCCAAAAATAATCGGTGATCATGGCGTGATAACGCTGACCATGCACAATAACGTGACGATCGTTATCGTCGACGAAAAAATATGGTCCAATAACGCCGCCGGCATGCAAACCGCATCAAACAGTTATTTTTTGTGGATGAAGTGGTGATTCATTAAGCACATGTGGGCTGTCACCCTACCAATAACGCATTTTTTGCTTATTGACCATCCCGTTGAGCCAAAAATGAGCTCCGTCACTGAAGATGATTTAGCGATGAAATTCATCATCTTTGCGCATCTTCAACAGAACCCAATCGGAGAACGTTTGTAGACGTTGCTCGTTAGTGTACTTTACCATGATGAAAATGTTGAGTTTACTGAATAAATTGACAGCGACAGTTTGATGATAAGTGAAAGAATGTGTTCACAAATTAAATTCAAATTTGTCATGTCCCTATTGGAAAACCCTATATATATATATTAGAAGGTGGAATTTTACTATTAAAATATTTCGTGCCTTCTTGAAACAATTGACCTTTCGGACACCATTACATCCAAAAAAATGTTTTGTATGATATGTTTTGCACTTCACACACCAGCGCTAGGGCTACGAACCAGTAGCCCCAGAGTTATTTTACAATATAATCGCCTTTTAAGTCGAAACACTTTTCCCAGCGGTGCGCCAACTTTTTTAACTCATCCCTATAGTACGACTTTTGTTTGCCTGCAAAATATTCCTCCACGGTGGCGATGTTTTCTTGTTCAACTCGTAATTCTTTTCGTCGTGCTATCTTTTAAACTTAGAAACAAAACTAAGTCGAAGGGAGCCAAGTCCGGAGAATACGAAGAATGTGGGAGCAATTCGTAGTGCATTGGACCAATTTGGCTGTGGTGACCGCGGAGGTGTGAGCCGTTGCGCTATCGTGGTAGAAGAGCAGAGGTAGAAGGCTCGGTCTTGGCATACTTTCGACTACGTTCATCAGGTAAAAGTGATTATTTCGACTGTTCTTTGCTCTCTGGTGTGTACCAATGAATCAATGTCTCATCGAGTCACGAAACGAAGCAGAAACTCCTCCGGATTTCGGCCAATTACGTCTTTTAAGTGGTCTCCCGATTGCGCTTGTTCTCCGGTCTGAGCAAACGCGGCAATCATCGCGCGTTCAGGTTTCTAATGCCCAAAATCTCGTGCAGAATAGTTGCAGAATCAGTTGAGATGCTTGCTATCTCAGCAAACTCGCGAATTTTCAATCGGCGGTCCGCCAATACGATATCATGGACTTTGTCCACAGTTTCCTCTTGGTAACCGTTTTTGGGTCAAGGCGAAACTCTGCGATCTAATAATAAACAGTTTAACGGGAAGGTGAATGGGTCCCATATACATCATCGAAGATGTTCTTGATTTCCTTGCAGGTTTTGCCACTCAAAAACAAGAATCGGATCACTGATCGATGCTGTTCTTTTTCAATGGTCTAACACGATATTTTGAAATGGGTTGTCACCACATTTTCACAGGCGGGCGGGTAAGTAGCGTCACCTATCTTCCAATATGGGTACTCATCAAACAGCCCTCGTATTTAGAATGAATCAATATGACAAAGTTTTTAAAATTTAAAAACTTAGTCTTCGTCGATCACCACCAAGCAAATTGCGATGACGGTATTACATATTGAGTCAGTATGAATCGATTTGGACTGCGCAAAAACTCCGCTGAAATTGGAGGCAGAAAAATGCCGCTTAAATTTAAAGTCTTCTTATAAGTTTATCAAAGTTCGTCTAGTTTTAACATTCGCATCGGTATGTTGGACGATTAACGAATAATATGATAAATGACAGCGACTAAAATGGAAATGTTACGAATGTCAGCTGGTGTAACAAAACGTGATTGTATAAGAATTACGTGCATCCGCGGATGTCTCTCTTTATAAAAACGATAATAAAAAAACTTGGGGCTGAGGAGATCAGCTAGTTCTCCAGGATTTCAGAAAGAGCAAAAAAATCTCCATGCAAATGCTATAAATTCAGCACCTTACTTTTAAGGTGATTCAACGTCAATTCAATAGACCACGTGTGCGTTTTAAGTGGTCCATACGGAAAGTCCAATTTTGTCTTACGAGGCTGCAATTAACGCTGATTTATCGGCATAGATAGGTCATTTGATGTATCCTCCTAACAAATAATTTAAAAACGTTAAATCGCCTAATTCACCAGTACAAAACGAAAGATAAATTACACACCGAATTCATTTCTCTATTGATTCATAGATTCACGTGCTGTGTGGCATGTAACGCCGTTTTGCTAGAGCCACATGTCGACCAAGCTCATCTCGTGCATTTGGATTAACACTGACGGATACAGCCGCAATATTTTCTTCTGCACGCATTCTACGCATCCGAGTAGATGCGCAAAGGCGTGTTCACTACGGCTTGAATTGCTTGTCACAGAGCATGTTTTAAATAATAAAACATACGGGTGTATGTAAGTCCCACGTTCTGGTGTAGGTCTTTCCATGATTAAATTGCAATGCTTACTGAGCATGTTATACTTTGACACATGTCACGAATTGCGCGTGAACTGTCAAAAATAGAACACTGAAAAACCAAGCATCAAGAAATTATCCTTTTGAAGTAGGTTGCGTTATGTTTATTGAATATCAATGTTTGGATTTCTTTTCTTTGGACATTTCATACTAATGTTAGGCACACCTGTTAGTACAGTGTCATTTTAACACTGAGTTCAAAAACGAACATTTTCGTTAACGCAAAAATTGTGCTGAAGCAGGCAAACCCATAAATGGAATCGATGGTATTGACAGCCTAATAAAACGCACGTGTCAGCTTTGGTTTAAGAAAATCCGTTCTGCAGATTTTTCACTTAAAGGTGACCAACGTTTTAGTGGAGCAACTGAATATGATAATGAACAAATCAAAGTCATAATTGAATCAAATTTTCATATCTATGTGCGAGAGTTTGAAGCTTGATATTTGGGTTCCACAAGCATTGAGAAAGATTCACTTAACACAAAGAATCAACAGGTGCTGTGCGAATAGTAAACACAATGACATTGAACCCTTTTTGAATGGATCATCAGTGATGATAAATAGTAGATCTGCAGTAACATCAATCGAAAGCGATAATGGTTTAAACGAAGTGAACCACTACATCGAAAGCTGAACCGAACCAAAAGAAGGTTGTGTTTTCTATTTTGAGGAATTATTCAGATGTTGTGTATTTTGAGCTGCTTTCAAGAAGCAGAGTCCTATTGTCAACAACTAATAAAACTGGAGAAAACTATCAAAGAAAAACGGCCAAAATCAGCCAAAGCTAGAGCAAACACATCTTGGTAACTCGTGAATATTAGTTAGAAAATGATGTCATATCTACCAGCAACAGATTGTTATCTATTTGGAAGTTTGCAAAATCTTTAATGGGACCATTTTCACCGATAATGATGTCTTGACATTCTACCTGCTCCACTCTTGTGAAAATAAGGGCTAGTAGTTCTACGAGAATCATGATATTGCCAGGTAGATTACAGAAGGTCACCGAAAATAATGGGAAGTATGAACATTTTTAATGTTTATTTCGCTTTAAGAAACAGAAGTTACCTATTTTGTCATCCCAATACGATGTCCCTAGGCTTACGATTTTTTGAAGAAATTGTAAATGTGCAGTAAACACCTGCAGTTTATAAACGAAATAAATACATATGTACATATATTTAAATAATCACTTTTGAGTGAGCGCTGACTTCATTTATTTTAAAATAATAAGGACCGATGACACAAGCTTGAAGATCACACCAGACAGAGAACTGTTATGGGTGTAATGGAGTCTCATGAGTCCCCTCCAGAAACAGCAATTTTCCTTGTTAGCAAACCCATTTAACCAAGATGAGCCTGGTCACTAAACACGATAAAAATAAGGGTCGATATTAAACTGGTCAAGAACATAATCCATGAATTTCCTTGGCCAGAAATTGTCCCGTGGCTTTAATTCCTTACCGGTGTGGGCCGAAATTTTTTGCAAAGTTTTCTTCAAAGTGGAAGAGCAAACGACACACTACCAAATGGGGCCAAAGTAATGCTATAAACTGAATTGAGTTCCAATTTATTTGTTATAAATGGAAAAAGTTTGGCTCTGTTTCTACGAAAAGTTGTGCAATAGTGTGAAATTGATGACGTTAAGTTAGAAAAATGATATCGGCAATGACCACCTCTTGAGTAGATGCACATTTGTACTCGTTTTGGAATTTTTGCTACAATGGTGATTTCTTCTTCAATAATGACTTGCAAGGCTTGTGCTTCGTTTTGGTAAACGCGAGATTTTAAAAAGTCCCAAGGGAAGAAGTCTGTCGGCTTCAGATTTTGTGATCTTCCCTGGCAGTTGAAATCACCACAAGCGGAGATCAAAATTCCTATCGAAGCCTGAGCTATGTAAGTGGTCTATCCGTCCTTTTTATATAATTTGCGCGCGTTTAAGGGATTTAAGTACCCTTAAAATGCTTGCACGCAGCGCGTGTGAAGAAAATCAGGAAGGAAAGAAAGAGAGGTACCGATAAACGTTGTTTTTAAATATTTGAAGGTTATAATGACATATAAGGGTATTCCATAAGCGAGTTGTACGGTGGGCTTGAGGGTAAACTGATGAGCAGTAATAGCAAAACCGGTGTTTAGGTTAAAAGTTTGAAGGGACGGAATGTTACTGGCGGTTTCTATGGAGCACTGGTGGTAGAAATAACGATAAAACAGAGTGAGACACGAAACATTACATCGGTGATCGAGAGTGTCCATTGTTTGAGTGATATTGAATCCTAATTAGCAGACACAGAGATTTTTTGAGCTCAGCCTAACAGATGTATGCATTGTACTCCAATTTCGTGCTGTTAAATACCTTAAATGTTGAGGCCAGATCAGAGGGAGTAAAGTATTTTTTACATTGCTTGAGGAATCCTAGACATTTGGCAGAATTTTCGATGACACCGAATATATACCGAGAATGCAAAGTTTTTCGGTTTAGGCGAGTATTCATGGACAATGGCTGGGTTTCCCAATTAGCTATGCTGTTAATATCAGAATTGAATGAGCTTTACATACGCTGGCGTTCCCGTTCTACAGGCGAAGAGCAATGACCTGAGTCAGCAAACGAATATGAAAAGCAAGCAGAGCGTTCTGTCGTTTGAAAAAGAATATATAAGATTAAAAGTAGCAGACAGGAAATCGTAGATTAAATTTAAAAAGAGTGTTGGAGACAGAACGGGCACACCAGAATTTATTTTGTGGATTTCGAACTTGAAACCATCCACGATAACTTGAACTAAACTTTCCAAACAGTAGTTTCTAATCCATTGAATAAGAGATAAATCGATCCCAAATGTACGCATTTTCGACAAAAGAGCATGATGCAAAACTCTGTCAAATGCTTTAGAAATATCAAGTGTCATTATCTTGCTTGGGTTGCACTCTACGGTGAAACATGCCATCATATCACCAGCGGACCTATTGCTACGAAAGCCGTGCTGCCGGTCATTGAGAAGTTTTCGTGTTTCAAGATATTTCATGAGCTCACGGTATATCAGCGTTTCCATGACATGGTAATGAAAAAAGGGTCGTAAGTGCAATGGGACTGTAATGCTCGAGACCCAATTCAGCAACTTGTGGCAAAAAAATCCTCGTTTATTATCTGTCCATAGCACTCATCGTTGATAGTTACGGTAGTGCCGTCTCGTCGGCGTCCTCAAAAAAATAAGGGCCAATCGATTTTTAACTGCCAATATTGCACCATATAGTCACTTTAAGGGAATGCAATTTCTCTTCGTGCATTTAATGTGAATTCTCTTAAGTCACTTAAGTCTTGTCGCTCATAAATACGAAATCATCCTCTTCTTGTACCAGGTGTAACAGACCATGGGAGAAAGTCAACCTTACTTGACGGTCAGCAGGCAGCAATTAGTGAACTGTTTGCACTTTATATGGAAATAACTTCAGGTCTGCTGATGCCAAATTCTATGCATCGTTGTCTCGTCGATGTTTGTGTACTCTGCCGGACGTCCTCAGCACTACGGAGCCGGCCACTTCTTGCGATAGCTCAGGTGGACCCAGTATGCACAAGACGCTCAGCCAAACGCTTAAACGTTCGAGCACATAGTGCAGGACAGAGATTAAGACAAATAAATTGTTCAAATTGTTCAGTTGCAAAAATTATGCCACATTCACATTATGACATTATTTTACTTTTACCCCACCTTGATTTTCCACACTTTATGCCACAGCGGTAACAGTTTCCACATACATTACGTCGATGTGTTGTAGGTTTTCCAAAGAGGACATAGAATGTATGTTGCAAGATGTTCATTGCCAACTAAAATAGCTCAGTTGTTCTCGCCTTAGGAGCAACAAAATTAAGTAAACTGCTAAGTATACGTTTCGTGATTTGTCAAGCACTACTGTATGTAATGTCATAGACCCTTTACAATAACTAGCATGCCACGAAAAATATCAACTTTTAAACGAACCTAATAATTATGAATTTTTCAAACATCTGTTTTTTCTGTATGTTTGTCAACAAGAATGTATTCATACTCGCATACGAGTACACATATAAAGTATTTTGTTTCATTGCTTTCCTTTTTTTTTTTTTCTTTTTTTTTTTCCAGGCCTTAGTGGAGACCATTTTCGATTCGATGTCAATGGTGATGGACCGGCTCGTTATAATATTATTCATTTCAAACAATCCGATATTGGTCAATACCGTTGGGTCAAAGTTGGTGAATATTATGAAGGAGAACTTCGACTTAATATGTCAGGTGAGTTACATTTGGGTATTCCTGTTATGACAAGATGACAGCATGTGATATGTCGGTCGACAACAATGAAAACAATTAGACTATATATTCTGGTTTGATAGTTCTAAAAAGAGAATCTACACCTTCACATATTTCCATATTGATGTACAATAGATTTGTTATAATAGGACAACCTTAACCTGAAGGGTTTCCATTGTAATTATTTTGTCACAAAGTGAAATCAGGTTCAAGTGAGTTTGACATTTATGTTATTGACATTGTGACAAAGTGTCCATTTCGGTGCTTCTAAAAATAATCGCATTAAACTTAATTACCAAATATTTACGTATTGTATTGGGTATATAATTATTTTCGTGCGGTTTTTTTTTCAAAATTTGAACGTTTGTGTATGTAATTTAATTAGTGCGGTTTTTTTTTTCAAAATTTGAACGTTTATTTAAGAAAAACATGTACAATAGTATTATTCAAAGTATTGCCCATCTGAAGCTATGACTTTTTCCTATCTTTCTGGCAATTTTTGGATCCCATCCCAAAAGAACTGCGCCGGCTTGGCAGCCAAGAATGAATCAATCCAATTTTTGATATTCTGCTCTGATGTGAACCGTATTTCAGTGAGGGCGTTCTGTATCGACCGGAAAAAAATGGTAGTCAGAAGGGGCAAAGTGTGGTCTCAAAGGCGGGTGGAGTTAGACTTACCATCCACTGTTTTCCAAATAGTTCTTAACCGGAATAGCAACGTGGGGCCGAGCGTTGTCATGATGGAAAATTATTGTCTCGTGTCTGGTCGCATATTCCTTGCGTTTTTCGGCTACTGCTCTCTTCAAACGGGTTAATTGTGTTCGGTAGCGTTGCGCATTGATGGTTTCACCCGGTTTTAGCTGCTCATAATACAGCACACCCACTAAATACAGAGCATTACCCTCGCTCCATGGATATTCGGCTTTGCCGTTGATTTGGTTGGTTGGCCAGGTTTCACATATAATTTTTTGCGCTTGAGGTTGTCGTAATGGATCCATTTTTTATCACCAGTAACAATCCGATGCAAAAATGACTTCCTTTTGTGGCGTTCCAGCAGCATTTCGGACATGCAAAACCGCCTTTCGACGTCTCTCGGTTTGAGTTCATGTGGAACCCAATTTCCTTGCTTTTGAATATATCCAGCTGCTTTAAAACGTTCCGAAATGGCTGCTTGAGTGACAACCAAAGATTCTGCGAGCTCTTCTTGTGTTTGGCAACAATCTTCATACAGTAATGCTTCCAGTTCTTCATTTTCAAACTTTTTTGGCTGCCCAGGACGTTCATCGTCTTCCAAGCCAAAATCACCACTTTTAAATCGTGCAAATCACTTTTGGCACGTTGACTCAGCTAGCGCATATTCACTTTAAGCTTCCACCAAAATACGATGACTTTCGATAGCAGTTTTCTTCATATTAAAGTAATGAAGAAGAACTCCCCGCAAAAACACTTTTTCAGGCACAAAGTTCGACATATTTGAGTGAAAAAAAATTATTTTTGTTTACGCTTCAAGTCAATGATATATACTGAAATGACGTACAATGACAGTAGCTTTCTAACGCATGTTCCAATGGAATAATAACAATGGAAGAATACAGTTAAGTAATCTCTTAGCAAATCACACGAAAGTTATAGACCCAATATACTGGATACAACTAAAATAACACAGACAATTTGGAATTTGTTTATGTCATCAATTACATTTCTTCTATGTTTTAATCAATTTTTCATGGTTGAAGCCAGAGAATTGGAATTTTTATTAGTTTTGTTTTTTGAAATCTCTATGGCCAATTAAGTCCTAAGTACTCGTATGCTATAGAGTCCTAACGATTTAAAGCAAAATACTGTGTATGCATATGGGCACAGGTAAGTACACCAACATTAAATACAGCGCTTGTAACTTGCTGTAACTCAATGTTTTGAGGATGCTTACCGTGTCTATTCAATGTTGTGGATTTTGTGCCAACAAGCAAACTTTAAATTTTAGAGCATTTGTAGAATAATTCAGAGTACAAGTTTGCGATTTTCCAGTTCAAGTATGTTTATAAACTTTTTTAAATGTAATACGTATCGATGTTCATGTACAGAGGTCCTTAATATGCCTTAAGTTTTTCATTATACGTCAAACTTCTTGTCATGTATGTTCCTATGTTAAACCTCACTTGAAAAGAGACATCGCACAAGTTGAACTTGCATTTTGAGTAGTAGAGATTCCGAATAAAATACATGCCAGAAGCATAATTCCTAGTTGCATGTTATCAATTTTAAATGAACTCTCAGATGCTGAATTTAAATTTCAACTTGCCAAAACGGAATTTAAAAAGATGTAAACCGTATTTTGCATTTTATACTGCAACAGAGACAGAAAAAAAAAAGATCCAGTTCAAGTTCTGAGGTTTTTAAGTTATGCGGGAAGTTGGTCCACGCATTTTCTTTGATAGAAAGTGTATAAGATAATTACTGAACGTTTTTAAGAGTACCTAATTTATTGCATTCTAAGTATTTTCTATGTATGGATTCCAAAACTATGAAGATCAACAAAGAGGTTAAGGCAGTGGAATTGAATAGTTATCGGTGTGGAAGGTGGAGTCATGTAGATGCAGCTTCTAAACCCAATTGGCCTTGCGATTAGCAATAAAATTGATAAGTAGTTGAGGTTTAATGAGAAGAAAACGAAATCACTGAGAAACTGTAAAATATGATAACCATGCTGCGTTTATGTACAAAATTCCATTAAACCAAACTTTCCTAGTGAATTTTTTTTGCTGCAGCCTGCATACGTGAAAATTGTCTCTATTGTTCTCTCTTCAATGTTGGTTTCATAGTTTTTGTTTACTGTAACCATCATAACCATCAAAAACTTTGATGATATTTCAATGCAGATCTCGCTTACTCACGACGGCATCCCTTAAGTCATATTAGATCGGACTTTGCCGGCCACTTCTCTGACACATCGGTGGTATTATTTCAATTCACTGTCAGGGCCCTGTCAAGATTTTCGTTACTTTATTCTTTATAAGAGCTGTAATAATTAAAAAATTTGGAGTGCACGTAACCAATATTGACAGTCATCACTTCTCTTTATATGTAGACGCCTGTAGGTATGTTATAACCCAGGCGTTATTTCTCCATTACCATGGTTTGTAACTTATCAAATTCAAAATTTTGTTCCTATCTAGAACTCCACTTCGTTTTGTTAAAATTTCATCTCCGCATATCCACGACATTTAATGAGTTTGGTGCACTGACTCTATTCGATCATTTGCATCCATTTTTCCTCATAATATAGTTGTTTGTGTGCTTCCAACATAAGCAATTATGGTTGACTTCGACATTTTAAAAAGACAGACTGTTGAGATGTTTGCTGCACAAAACAATTTCACTTACATGTACAATATATCCAATCATAATGCTGGCTATAAACTTAAGTCTTAAGCTCATTTCTCGTACTTAAATAGGACAATGAGTCTTGGTGCAATGAGTCCTTGGAGCAAGGATACCCCTTTGAATCGCTTACCTACATTAATATTATAATACCAAAGCAAAACTTATGTTGGAGGCACAATATCTACCCTTGGTATGAGTCGAAACCGACTGTTCTTAGGGTCACAGCACCCAGTACCTATTTTCTATTCTACAGAGTTTAAACCACAGCTAGCATGACGCTTTCACAAGGGGGAAACGTCATTAAATCAGGCCCGGACCGAGATCCTTGGGATAGGTAGTCTTGGTAGGGTCTACATTGTATATGGTCAAATCGTAGCAATCTTCAGTGGCGTCATCTGAAAACCGTTACGATAAGACTAGTACTTAGCTCTGCACCGCTGGGCGAAGCCTTGATAATTGTGCGGGGATCCACTTTAATCGGACAGTTGGGAAAAGAGTACTGATAGAAACGTACCAGAAACCCAATTGGAGTCATCATTATATTTTCTGGATTACGATGTGAATGCCGCTGCTGGTGATATGAACACAACCTATATCCCTTTAGATCCTTTGTTTCAGATCGGAAGAAGATCATTCAGCCAAAAGAAAAGTCGGTTTGCGACTGAAACTGTAATGGGTATGTCTGAATAAAACAAATGTGACGATTGCAAACAACAATAATTTTTATTTATAGTGAACCCATTATAAATTTTTATGGCGTCAATAGCATCAGGTAGGGTTTATTTAAAGCTAAAAAAATATTCCATAATTAGTTCTATGTTATTAAATATAATTTTAACGTTGTTTATGTTAAGTGGCAATGTTTTAGTTGATCTTGGTGTAAGATTGGTTCCCGTTTTTAGTATTTATTTGCACATATTTGCTCTTTTTCATGTAAACAGCCGCTGAATTGACTATGTTTTTGATATATGGTAAAATGCGATATGTTTTTGTTATTTGTTTTAGGATCGGGAAGCTCTGGTATTTTTTTGTCAATGGTGTTCTTATTTGAAAAATGAATGAGTCTGGTGAAGGAAAACTGAGTGATCGTGTTTTGTTTTTAATAAATTATTTACAAAAATGCACAATCTACCCAAAATCTAAAGACTAGGAGCTGTGTGAAAAGATACCTCATTTTGTATCTGATCTAAAAAAAAAGGTGGTCAAACTTCTCTGGAATGAAAGACAGATTTTTGGCCTTGAACTCTACTTGGCTAAGAACCTCAATAGGCTTTTTAAATTAAAAACAATTTATGGGGAAGCCTAAATCGAACGCCGTTGACTCTTCTGACAAGTCAAAACGCTTAAAGACCGAAGAACTGCAGTCTAAGTATTCGACTGCTGAATTGTATTACGCAGCACAAATTAGCATGTGCTCGTCGGCTAATATCGTTGCCATCAAAACGCTTAACAGCCCACTAGTGAGTAGTGCAATGAACGAAAAGGTAGTCGATAAGCGTTAATCCACAGAAAGGGTTCAGTTTTCGGCGGAAGAAGCGTTAGAAATGTTCGTAGATGCCCAACTTACAATGCACCAACACGCTATTATTAAGAGTAAATATTGCTTATTAGACGATTTACGTCTAATGCAAGTTCAACATGAAGTTACTTGAAGTCAAAGAAATTGAGAACATTTAGTTTTGATAACTAAATGTAAGATCGTTTACTTAAGTAACACAAAACACTTTTATTTTCTGGGCGTTAAAATTATATATTTACATTTACTTAAAAAAACAGAACGCTGAGTTTGAAATGAAGGAAGTGCAAGTGTGTTACTTAAGAAAATTTTCAGCGAGAGAACAGTTCTTAATATATTCAATCAAAATAATGAAACAGAAGTTCATACGAACGCTTCTATCGATGGTTACTGCGAAATCACCAGAAGATTGTCAGTTACACCCCTTATATTATATGAGCAAGAAGACCACTGAACAGGAAAGACAATTAACGAGCTATGAACTCGAAATATTAGCTGTAATAGAAGCCTTCAAAAAGTTCAGAGTCTATCTTCTTGGCTTACATTTTAAATTAATAACCGACCGTAATGCCTTCGCTAAAACTTTTGGTAGAAAAGATCTCTGTACCAGAGTTGCGGATATTGTTTTTACAAGAATATGACTACGTTGTTGAGCATAGACCTGGTTCACAAATGAAACACGTAGACGCTCTTAGCAGGCATGCAGTAATGATAATCATCGATGATAGTTTAATTACCAGAATACGACGACTACAAATTCAAGACGAAAACCTCATAACTATTAAAGAAATTCTTGAAGAAAGCAAGGCAAACAAAAAGGAGAACTACATCCAATACATAAAGAAGAAGAGCCACTCCACACATACCACGTCGATCATCTTGGTCCCTTAGAATCAACAAGCAAAATGTATCACCATATCTTTGTCGTTATCGACTCCTCACGAAGTTCTGTTGGTTCTATCCCACGAAGTCTACATCAGCCAAAGAATTAATAGCCAAATTACGGACGCAAAGCATGACATTTGGCAATCCGGTTCAAATCATCTCAGATCGAGGATCCGCTATTACTTCCGATGATTTTCGAGAATACTGTAAACTGGAGAACATCAAACACATCAAAATCACTACCGGTTTACCATGCGCAAATGGGCAGGTCGAACGCCTCAATAGCATCATCATATCCGTGTTGTCTAAGCTGAGTATCGAAGATCCAACTAAGTGGTACAAGTTTGTCGAACCCGTTCAGAAAACCATCAACTCAACCTTTAACCGAAGTACCAGTTTGACACCATTTGAGGTACTGAGAATGCGCACCAAAGAAGACCTTCACATAAAGGAGGAAATAATGGCGAGTTATAACGATAAAAGGGACGAGCTAAGAAAAAGTGCTAAGAAACAAATAATAAAGGCTCAAAACGAGAACAGGAAAAGTTATAATGTTCGACGAAAGCCTGCCACAAAATATAGGTGATGTAGTAGCCATCAAAAGGACTCAGCTTGGAGGTGGATTGAAACTAAGGCCAAAGTACTTAGGGCCGTATGAAGTTACCAAAGTTAAGCCGAATAATACTTACGATGTCACAAAAAAAGGTTACAACAAAGGTCCGAAGCATACAAGTACGTGTGCTGAATTTATGAATCCATGTCCGACCTTGTCCGAATCTTGGCGACGACAACCTTTTGGAGGCATTCGAGGCGAATGCCTAGCAGGATGGCCGAATATGAGAGACAGGATATAAAAAAGGCGCACTCGAAAGATGAGGGCAGTTCTTGCAACAAACAAATTCTTACACTCATATTTTATCAATTATATATATTGGGTATGTAATTTAATTCGTGCGGTTTTTTTTTCAAAATTTGAACGTTTATTTAAGAAAAACATGTACAATAGTATTATTCAAAGTATTTCCCATCTGAAGCTATGACTTTTTCCAATCTTTCTGGCAATTTGTGGAACTGCGCCGGCTTGGCAGCCAAGAATGAATCAAGCCAAATTTTGGTATTCTGCTCTGATGTGAACCGTATTTCAGTGAGGGCGTTCTGCATCGACCGGAACAAATGGTAGTCAGAAGGGGCAGGGTCTGGGCTATAAGGCAGGTGGAGTAAGACTTCTCATCCACTGTTTTCCAAATAGTTCTTAACCGGAATAGCAGCGTGGGGCCGAGCTGATGATGGAAAATTATTGCCTTGCGTCTGGTCGCATATATCGGGCGTTTTTCGGCTACTTATCTCTTCAAACGGATTAATTGTGTTCGGTAGCATTGTTCATTGATGGTTTCACCCGGTTTTAGCAATCCATAATACAGCACACCCATCTGATCCCACCAAATACAGAGCATTACCTTCGCGCCATGGATATTCGGCTTTGCCGTAGATTTGGCTGGTTGGCCGGGTTTTACATATGATTTTTTGCACTTGGGGTTGCATTTTTTACCACCAGTAACAATCCAATGTAAAAATAACTTCCTTTTGTGGCGTTTCAGCAACATTTCAGACATGCAAAACCGCCTTTCGAGGTCTCCCTGCTTGAGTTCATGTGGAACCCAATTTCCTTGCTTTTGAATATATCCAATTGCTTTTAAACGTTTTGAAATGGCTGCTTGAGTGACACCCAAAGATTCTGCGAGCTATTCTTGTGTTTGGCAACAATCTTCATAGAGTAATGCTTCCAGTTCTTTATTTTCAAACTTTTTTGGCTGCCCATCATCGTCTTCCAAGTCAAAATCACCACTTTCAAATCGTGCAATCCACTTTTGGCAGGTTCGCTCAGCTAGCGCATATTCAAAATAAACTTCCACCAAAATACGTTGACTTTCGGCAGCAGTTTTCTTCATAGTAAAGTAATGAAGAAGAACTCCCCGGAAAAACACTTTTTCAGGCACAAAGTTCGACATATTTGAGTGAAAGACAATTATTGTTGTTTACGCTTCAAATCAATGATATATACTGAAATGACGTACAATGACAGTAGGTTCCCAACGCATGTTCCAATGAAATAATAACAATGGAATAATACAAGTTACGCCATCTCTTAGCAAACCGCACGAAGTTATAGACCCAATAGTATCGCGCCACCAGATCGCACTGGATCACACGCTACCAGCCAAACGCACTTACATAGAACCAACAACAATTTGTTGAAACACGCACGCAAGTAATTTACAATTAGTCCTGACGATTATCTATAAATTAAATAATTACGCGATGAAAACATTCATTAAAAAAAAAAACACCAAGTGCAAAATGCCAGCAGCCATCTGAAGTGTTAACGTCATCATTAAGCAGATGAAGCGGCAGCAAAAACAACATTAACCCAAAGAACCAGCAATAACAACATCATCAAGCCAAGGAACCAGCATCACCAACAACATATGTGGACAAGTTATTCTTTTGTTTGTTTAATAAATATTGATCGGTCGATGTTCAACAAGATTCAGCTTTTAATTTGTATTTCCTTTCCGTTTTATAGTAAAACACAAAATTTTTGCAAAATTCAACTTTATTTATCAATATAGTTGCCTTCGAGGGCGTTACACTGATTTAAAGGATTTTTCAATCTTTCGATACCAGTTTTGTAGTACGATTTCAGTTTAGCCTCAAAATAGGCCTCTGTCATCGGTCTTAAATCTCTTTCCGGCGAGCATTCTTTTGAGGTCTGCGAACAGGAAATAGTCGCTGGGGGCCAACTCTGGAGAATACGGTGGGTGGGGAAGCAATTTGTAGCCGAATTCATTCAATTTTGCTATCGTTTTCATCGACTTGTGACACGGTACATTGTCTTGATGAAACAGCACTTTCTTTTTCTTCAAATGCGGCTGTTTTTCTGCAATTTCGTCCTTCAAACGCTCCAAAAACGCAATGTTATATTCGCTGTTGTTAGTCTGCCCCTTTTGGAGATAGTCGATGAAAATTATTCAATGTGTATCTCAAAATACGGATGCCATAACCTTGCCAGCCGACTGTTGAGTTTTTGGTCGTTTTGGACGAGGTTCGTCGCCTACTCCACACTCAGCTGAATGCCGACTTGACTCTGGTGTGAAGTGATGGAGCCAAGTTTCATCCATTGTCACATACCGACGCAAAAATTCGGCTTTATTGCGGTTGAACAGCTTTAAACACTCCTCTGAATCATCAAGACGCTGTTGTTTTTGGTCAACTGTGAGCAAACGCGGCTCCCACTTTGAACAAAGCTTTTGCATGTCCAAATATTCGTGTATGATATATCCAACACACTCTTTTAATATCTTCAGAGCCCCAGCTATCTCGATCAACTTCACTTTACAGTCATTCGTAATCATTTTGTGGACTTTTTGATGTTTTCATCTAAAACAGCCTCTTTTAGACGTCCACTGCGTGCATCATCTTCGGTGCTTGTATGACCACTTTTAAATTTTTCAATCCACATGCGAATGGTTCGTTCGGCTGGTGCAGAGTCCGGGTAACACTTATCAAGCCATTTCTTTGCATCGGCTGCATTTTTCCGATCAAAAAGCAATGATAAATCAACACACGAAATTGCTTTGAATCCATTTTTTTCACAATAACAAAAGTTGCTTCACTCACAACGCTATATCTCCAGAACTAATCGTTCGACAGCTGTCAAATTTATACACGTATCTTTTGAAGGTTGGTACTAACTGAAAATGGTATGGATTTAATTCAAGCGGTGCCCTCTCTTAGAAACGGCACGGACTTCAGTCCATGGGTTAGATATAGAAAATTTAACGAGAATATAACATACTTCATCAACTTTTAATATCTTTGGATCCTATCATCATAAGTATTTACCAAACAAAAAGACGAAAGCCCAATTTCAATGCAAATATTGTTCAATTATTATAAGCTCCCGGTATTAATATTTTCCATTTAGCGTCGTCACTAGTAGAACGTCACCCTGATAATGACTCATCAGACTAGTTTATTGAATTAGTCGGAAAGTTTCTAATAATTGTGCTCAGTTTGCGCATTTATATATTATATACATTATTTTTTAATACATAATGTACATTGCTTTCAGCACTGTGCCACACTTCAAGATTTTCTCACGTCTCCACACATTAGAGGTGAAAAGTTAAAAGGAAGAAATCAACGTTTGCACTACTTGTTGTAGCTAAAGTGCTTACAAGTGCGGTCCAAATAGTATATTCGGATTTCCCATTCTTCTAAAGATGTATTTTCATGCTGGAAAATGCACTCCGTATGAGCTCTTTAGAACTCATTCCAAATAAGTCAAAACCTAAATTTATCTTATAGATTCCTCATTTTCATGCCATCTTCCCAGGGATATAAAAACGGAATAATGTGATGGAGCTTCTTTAGGAAAAATGAAAACAAAATCTGCACCAATGTGGCAAAAGCAATGTGATTACACCTCAGTTAATATACAAGGTGGCTCAAAAGTTGTTACCCGATGAATAAAAAGCTTAAGATTTTGTTTATTTGATGTCTAAAATTTTTTTTCCACTAAGTCGAGAAAATGATATCAGCTAAGTGGCCGCCGCCAGAACTGATGACCATTTGTGGCATTTTTCATCACTCTTGCCAGAACTTCCGGCGATAGGTCCTCGAATTCTTGACGGGTATTAGCTTTGAGGGCTTCAAAAGTCTGAGGCTTGTTGATATGGACTCGTGACTTATAAAAACCCTATAAAAAGGCTATTAGGTGACCCGGAAATGCAGCCCTCAGAATTTCGATTGTGGCTCGGGCAGTATACGCCGTTGCTCCATCCTGTTTGAACCACATTTTCTCCAATCCTAATTTATCTTATTGAGGAGGTAGAAAGTCTTTGAGCATGTCTCTGAAGCGTTCGCCGCTATTATTTTCAAAAAATAAGGCCCGATAGCGCCTCCAGCGAAAACAGCACACCATGGAGAATCTTTAAGCGGGTGTAATGGCTCTTCGTGGGTTGTACGCAGGTTTTCGGTGCCCCGGCGTTTATAATGATTTTCGATGAAAAGTTATCTTCCTCGTGGTCGAGATAACAGCTAACAGCAATTGATTCCCAATTGCGTCGCACGTCGTCTGGTCATTACGCCGGGGTCCTTTGCGACATCTTCAACAACAGCTACGGTATCCTCAGTAGAATAGCTGCTCCGAGGTCGGGTATACCTAGCAGCATCTCGTGTTGTCCCATACTCTGTTAGGCGAGCGGCTAAATGTTCTAGCATTTGTCCAGTTAGTGTCGGACGACCAAATCAGTGTCGAAAATCTATTATAAAAATTATTCCGCGTTCTTTAGGAGTAAAGAGATTCATGTCTTATTCATTACTTCACAAATGTCAAAGTGAAATTCACAGTTCCTGCCATTTGCAAAAAGTATAGCATCTTTAGATATGATGATGCCTTTTTTGCAACCTAGTATGTATCAATGATAACATATTTAGTTTAAGCATTTAGTTGGAGGTAGTAACCACATGTAGAGTTCTTTTTGGGAACCATGTGTAGTGGTGAAGCCACAGGAGAGGATGATGGACGACAAATACCAAGTTTAACCATTTGTTGAAATTCTATTTTGGCGATTTCAAGTTTTTTTTGGTCTCAGCCTTCGAACCCGTGCCATAGGAAGTGGACCTTCTGTTTCGATTCGATGTTCAACAGAATGTTTCACAGGTAAAAAAAAAATCTAAGGGCGCTTTCAAAGAAGGAAAATTGTCTAAGATTTTTCCAAATTCTGTTGGTATGAAGTATAGAGTTAGAGAAGAGATGTGAGAAACGATTGATGCACAGTTACCTTTTAGTAAAAATACTTTGTCTATGAGTTTCCTAGTTCGCAAGTCGACTACTAAATTGAACTTGTACAAAAAGTCGGCACCAATGATTGGATGGTTGATTGCAGCTATAACGAAAGTAAAATCGATATTACGACGAAGATTGAGATCTAGAGTAATTCTTTTTAAACCGAAAGTTGAAATGTGTTGGCTGATAGAAGAGCAAAATCTAAAGGCTCATAGAAAATTGGAAACATTTTCTTAGGTAATATTGAAATTTCTGCGCCAGTATCAATGAGAAATTGTTGACGTGTGTTTTTGTCAAAGACAAAAAGGCGGCGCGAAATATGTATCGTACTCGTTGCCGCGTTTGAGGATGAACTGACTAGTTTTTTTGATTCGATACTTGGGCTTGAGCTGCGAAAAGTACAAAGGGCAGTGCAATTCTTTGCATCTCTGGCATACCGTTTATGACACCATCACACTAAGCCACTGGTACTGCGATTTTTACTTTTAGTTCTATACCCACTGACTGTTCTATTTCAAGACGCTTAATACGTCGGAGCAGTAAACTAATTTGATCATCAGTATTATTTGAGGGTTGAGCTTCGTTCTCTGAAGGCAGTTGAATTGGAGAGACTTGAAATTTATTTGATGAGTCATGGATACGATCTGCTAATCTGAATAGCTCGTCTACGGATTGGGAGGTTTCTACTGCTATATTATAGGTTCGAAAGAAGTTTGGAAGTTTATGGAAACAAAATTGTTTTAAAAGTGACAGATTAACCAGATCGTTTCCACTCGCCATATTTTTCCGAAAGTTTTTGATCCCCTTACTTGACTCGATTTAACAATGCGTCCAATCTCCGTTCCTCACTATTGCGATTTCTTTCTAATAAAGCCTTTTTAAGACCTTCATATTTACCTTTCAGGGGAGGATTTAATAAAACATCCGCCATGGATTCCATCGCTTTAAGAAGCTACTAATTATTGTATTTAGTAGTGGAAAGTGTGATAGCGGTTGTTCGAAATTAGTGAGGTCTGCATATTGGGAGAGACTTCGGTTGTTAATGATGAGCCGTTTAAGCTGTTTGCGGTATTCGACCCGTTGGCGTTAATTTCTAAATTGTCTACCATTTCTAACTTAATTTCTTTTATATACCGTTGTATTATTTTACTTTTAGACTTAACACAGTTTTTCTTTCTGTATTTGATTTTTTTTTTTTTTTTAAACGAAAGTTTTTTTTCTGATGGGACAAAAGAAATAACTTTTAAACCGTGTGGTGGTATCCTTAAGTCTATAAAAAAAATCTTTCAACCATGGTAGTACCTTTAATATCAAAAAATTAATGGAAAAAAAACTATTCCTGTAAATGATTTGATGACACGTTTTACGTTTTACATACCTATATACATAGGTATTATACATGTGCTGAAAAGTCTAAGAGAGGGCACCACTTAGTTTAAATTCATACCATTTTCAGTTAGTACCAACCTTCAAAAGACACGTGTATAAATTTGACAGCTGTCGGACGATTAGTTCTCGAGATATAGCGTTGTGAGTGAAACAACCTTTGTTATTGTGAAAAAAAAAATGGATTCAAAGCAATGTGTTGATTTATCATTGCTTTTTGATGGGAAAAAATGCAGCCGATGCAAAGAAATGGCTTAATAAGTGTTACCCGAACTCTGCACCAGCCGAACGAACCATTCGCAAGTGGATTGAAAAATTTAAAAGTGGTCATACAAGCACCGAAGATGATGCACGCAGTGGACGTCCAAAAGAGGCTGTTTTAGATGCAAACATCAAAAAAGTCCACAAAATGATTACGAATGACCGTAAAATGAAGTTGATCGAGATAGCTGAGGCTCTGAAGATATCAAAGGAGCGTGTTGGATATATCATACACGAAAATTTGCACATGCAAAAGCACTGTTCAAAGTGGGTGCCGCGTTTGCTCACAGTCGACCAAAAACCACAACGTGTTGATGATTCAGAGGAGTGTTTAAATCTGTTCAACCGCAATAAAGACGAATTTTTGCGTCGGTATGTGACAATGTATGAAACTTGGCTCCATCACTTCACACCAGAGTCAAGTCGGTTGAGTGGCGAGCAGGCGACGAACCTCGTCCAAAACGACCAAAAACTCAACAGTCGGCTGGCAAGGTTATGGCATCCGTATCTTGGGATACACATGGAATAATTTTCATCGACTATCTCCAAAAGGGGCAGACTATCAACAGCGACTATAACATTGCGTTTTTGGAGCGTTTGAAGAACGAAATCGCGGAAAATGGCCGCATTTGAAGAAAAAGAAAGTGCTGTGTTATCAAGACAATGTACCGTGTCACAAGTCGATGAAAACGATGGCAAAATTGAATGAATTCGGCTACGAATTGCTTCCCCACCCACCATATTCTCCAGATTTGGCCCCCAGCGACTAATTCCTGTTCGCAGACCTCAAAAGAATGCTCGCCGGAAAGAGATTTAAGACCGATGAAGAAGTAATCGCCGAAACAGAGGCCTATTTTGAGGCTAAACCGAAATCGTACTACAAAACTGGTATCGACAGACTGAAAAATCCTTTAAATCAGTGTAACGCCCTCGAAGGCAACTATATTGATAAATAAAGTTGAATTTTGCAAAAATTTTGTGTTTTACTATAAAACGGAAAGGAAATAAAAAGTAAAAGCTGAATCTTGTTGAACATCGACCGATCAATATTTATTAAACAAACAAAAGAATAACTTGTCCACATATGTTGTTGGTGATGCTGGTTCCTTGGCTTGATGATGTTGTTATTGCTGGTTCTTTGGGTTAATGTTGTTTTTGCTGCCGCTTCATCTGCTTAATGATGACGTTAACACTTCAGATGGCTGCTGGCATTTTGCACTTGGTGTTTTTTTTTTTTTTTTTTTTTAATGAATGTTTTCATCGCGTAATTATTTAATTTATAGATAATCGTCAGGACTAATTGTAAATTACTTGCGTGCGTGTTTCAACAAATTGTTGTTGGTTCTATGTTAGTGCGTTTGGTTGGTAGCGTGTGATCTAACGCGATCTGGTGGCACGATACTATTGGGCCTTTAACTTCGTGCAGTTTGCTAAGAGATGGCGTAACTTGTATTATTCCATTGTTATTATTCCATTGGAACATGCGTTGAAAACCTACTGTCATTGTACGTCATTTCAGTGTATATCATTGATTTGAAGCGTAAACAACAATAATTTTTCTTCACTTATATATGTCGTACTTTGTGCCTGAAAAAGTGTTTTTGCGGGAAGTTCTTCTTCATTACTTTAATATGGAGAAAACTGCTGCCGAAAGTGAATATGCGCTAGCTGAGCGAACGTGCCACAAATAGTGCTGGCCATAAAAGAAAAGCAAATGGGAAGAAGGAAGAGGGAAGAACTAGAGCAATCCCAACAACAGCAGCATGCTCAAAAGCAGAAACAACAACAACACCAAACAAATATAGTAGCACAAGTGCTACAACAACAAAAAGTTAAGAACCGCCAGCAACAACAAGAGCAGTTACAACACCGGCAACAGCTAAAACAGCAGCAGCCACAAAAACGGCAACAGCAAAAACAGCAATAGCAGCAGCAGCAACAACAACAGCAGTAGCAACAGCAACAACAACAACAACAACAACAACAACAGCACCAGCAGCAGCAGCAGCAGAAGAAGAAGGAGAAGGTGCCTCCTATCAACACCTATATATTGGAGGTAAATGCTACCAAGGACCTGTGTAGGCTGGTCATTGGTAATAATTTTAATATTAAGAGGTTGGGGAACGATCGCCATGCCATCCACTGTAATACAGTGGAGGGCTGCGCGAAAGTAAAAGAGCTCCTAAAGGAAACGACGACGGAGCATTACTCATTCACACCCAAGTGTGAAAAGCGGCAATCGATGCTGCTGAAGGGGTTGGAACCGTCTTCTGATCCTGAGGAGATCCTGGCACTGCTCAAAGAGAAGGAGTGCGAAGGACTCAAGTTTGTGGGGGTAAAGCCATTTACCACAGCTAGAGCCAGGGGGGAGAAACGGAGTCTGCCGTTCTTCCTGGTGCAGCTGAGTCCCGAAAGCCGTCTGGATAGTCTAAGGAGTATCAATGTCCTAGACTTCCAGGTAATTCACTGGGAAAAATTAAAAAGGAGCGAAGGTGTTATACAATGCGTTCGCTGCCAGAGGTTCGGGCACGCTGCGTCGAACTGCCAAATGCAGCCTCGATGCGTTTAGTGCGCAAAGAACCACAGTTCAGAGGAGTGTGCTCTAGGCAGGGACGGAGCTTCCGATAGGACGCAGCTCTCTTGCGTGGTATGTGGGAACGTGGGACACACCGCAAACTATCGGGGTTGTCCTAAGTTCGCTGACATTAAGAAATCAAAACTGGCTCAGCAGCAGAAGGTGGAGGTCAAACGTTCACCTGTAAGGTTTCAAACACCAGCCGTCACGTCCCAAATTTCCTACGCCCAAATGGCGGCAGGTAGGGGGGCTACGGTACAGCAAGCGACTGTTGCTTCCCCGGCGCAAATGCCGAGAATAACGGAAGCTGCACCTAACATGCTGGCCATCTTGCTCGCAATCCAAGGGCAGATGGCTCAGCTGCAAAAGCAGGTGCAAGAACTGCAGGAGCAAACTTTAAAGGTCCTTGCGGTGAATGTTAATTCACTGATTAGGATCGAACGAAGATCCGCGATGTTTAAATTGCTATAAGACCAAACTCCTGATGTGCTTTTCGCTAGCGAAACCAAGCTAACCGATAAGCACAAACTGGAGTACAATAATTATATTGTTACAAGAAGAAACCGGCCCCGATCCAAACGTGGAGGCGGTGTCGCGATCTTCATTAAACAAGGTATAAAATTTCGCAGAGTATATAAGGGAGTGTAGCGTAGGTTCCGGGTGTTGGAGGTAGTCGTCATTTATATCCCGCTCCGCAGTGGAAAGCGGTTGTACTTGGCCTATGTTTATGCACCTGAGGCTCCAAAATCCACTTTATTCATTACAGAGCTCGACACGCTTTTTCGACTTCTGAAGCTGGAATCGAGGGAGAATTATTTTGTAATCGGCGGGGACTTCAACGCTAGACACAGAGATTGGGGAAATAATTTGCCAGATACTAGAGGGAACCTACTACTCGATTGGTGGGGTCAGCACGGTGTCATGTACAGACTCGGTCTTAAAGCGACGGATAACCCGTCGTTTCCCAGAGGCGAGTCTTATTTGGATCTACTGCTGTACGACGAACGTATACGAATGACAGGTACGAATTTACAAACGCTAAACTGTCTGCGCATATTCGTGTATGACAGTGACAATTGCGGTTTTAGCACCGAAATTACAGTTCCCAACGAAATTTCGGAATTGGAGGAGTTTGTCCAAAGATATTCTTACAATTACAGTAAGACTCGATGGACACGCTTCTCCGCAACCATGACAAGTGCGCTCTTTTCGAATACGCTCCACCCACCGTCCAATAGGAATTTGTCAAACGAGGAAATCGACAATTACCTAAAACAAATGGACGAGATAATTAAACAAACTATGGACGCTACAATACCGCGATGTCGACGTACGACTAACGAAGACCTGTTCCGCAATCCTACTATTGACGCACTGCACCGACAGAAAAGTAGACTTCTATCAAGACTCAAAAACTTATACAGACAGTTAACTGACAGACAAGACCCGGAGATTAGGACACTAAAGGCGTCGATTAAAATATTCAAACGTTAATAAAAGAGAATTACAGAATCTCTGTAAGTTTGTATTGGAACAACAGGGTTCGGGCTGTAAACACCAGCAACCCAAATATGTTTCCGCAAATAAATAAACTATTTCGAAGAAAAAATTAAAACGACCTTCAGCAACCCGAACATGTTTCCGCAAATAAATAAACTATTTCGGAGAAAAAATTAAAACGACCTTCAATGTTCTTAAAATAGCCCGGACAACAGACAACGAACGGTTACTGACAATAGCAGGTATTGATCCAAATGAGGCCGCTGATGATGACGACTTCTTTGTAATCGAGGATCCACAGGAGAAGGTTGAGGCTATAGGGGCGACTTTCCAGGAAATATACAAGGCCACTGATACTATTGGCCCTTATTATGACCTGGACAATCGCGTCTTGGTGCAAAGACTTCTACATTCGAAATGAAGTAGAGAACTGGCGATCCGAGGGCTCTGGTTTCACCCGATTCAGCGACGAAAATATGGCAAATAATGTCATTACTAGAGAGGGTGACCTACCCCCGTTCATTTCGAAGGAAGAGCTCCATGAGATCTTCGACACAATCAGGGTTAAGAAATCAGTGGGGACCGATGGTATTCCGAAAATCGTGCTTCGACATCTTCCTCTAGAAGCGGTGGACATTTACACCACCCTGTTTAATAATGTAATGAATAATGCACACTATCCAGCGCATTGGAAAACGGCGGTGGTTCAACCTATCCCCAAAAAGGGAAAGAATATATCCAATCCGACGAATCTCCGGTCGATAAGTCTCCTTCCGAATATCAGTAAGGTGTTTGAAAAGGTAATCAATAGAGCTTTGTCTAGGTGGGTTGAGGACAAACATATAGTTCCAGATAATAAATTCGGTTTTAAGGCGGGACATGATATCTCACATGCCGCGTCTAAACTGGTGTCCGATATCTAATGGAATAAAGGCAAAAATCAATGTACTGGTACCTGCCTTGTTGACTTGGAGAAGGCCTTCTACACCGTATGGTTAGAGGGTCTTGTACATTCTTTATAATATGCTAACCAACAGACAGTTCATCGTGAAGAATGGTGATGTGACTTCTGTTGGAATATTTCAAATTAAAAATGGTCTTCAGCAAGGCGCGGTCAATTCGCTGATCCTGTTCAACATTTATACAAGCGACTTGGTAGGTTCACTTCCCCATACTAATGCGTACGCAGAAGATTTGATAGCGTACAGAAAAGGTCCAAAAATCGAGGTCATCAATAGTCTCTTGCAGCGTGACTTTGATAAGATAAGACGATTTTACGATGACTGGAAGTTGAAAATCAACTTTCAGAAGTCGGAAACCATTCTCTTTAGGACGCCGTTGTCTAGAGCCTCTAGAGATACCAGAAAAAACTGGCGAACGTTCTCGATCATTGGACAACGCGGACAGCCTCTTGCCTGTCGAAAGGTAGTCAGATACCTTGGGATCTGGCTAGATCAGTTTCTGTATTTTGACAAAAACGTAGATGCTGCTCTGGTTAGAGCTAAAGGCGCTTTTGCCCTTACAAAGAGACTGTTTTATACCAGAAAACTCGAGGATAAAGGTAATCTGCTACATGGCCATTATCAGGCCCATGTTGGTATTTGGGTGTCCCGTGTGTTTCAATGTGCGAGCAAGCTTAATGGAAAAGATCCGGGTGTTTGAGAGGGCTTGCCTTCGCTTGTACAGAGCACCAGAGTCGGAGTACAAAAAATTTTATCGTAATGAGGTCCTTTACAACAGAGCGAACGAATAACCTGATATCTGGGGCTTACTATCCCAATTACCGTTACCACGAGAGTGTGCGCTCTGACGACTTCGTTCCACCGGAAGCATTCCTGTACCTAGATCAGATAGGGTTGATCCAGTATAGATCAGCGGTCCCGTTAATCTTCCATGTCGCTCGGAAAGCTAGGGACAGGCGACTCAACTACAACAGAGACGTCGCACACGGTAGTGTGGATCGTCTCAGGTTCAGTACGGCGGTGGGGAATCGCGATAAGAGGGATGTCGTTCGGCAGCACCAGCATTTCTGGTGGTTGAATAGTGGAGATGTTTCCTCATCGTTTCCGTCAAGTACGGTTTAGCCTCACTAATGAGGCAGAGCTGACCAATCTATTTGCTCTGTAAATAGCGATGGCCAGCTTGCATAGATTTAGGTTAGCATTTAAGAAATATATACCTTTGTATATACTAATATATGTACATAATTGTGTATAATATATATGTGTGTGTATTGTGTATGTAGGTAAGGTAGATTAAGGTTTATTTTAAGTTAGATATTAAGTTTTTATAAAAAATAAAAAATTACATCCATAGACTAAGTTTTTTGTTAACAATTTTTTCTTAGCCCTAAGTATATAAAATTAAATTTTTTAAATAAAATGTAAATGAAGTCGAAAGACATAGATATAAGAATTTAGAGTAGCTTAGGCACTCTATGGGGCCAGTAAGTTAGTATAAAATTGTTAAGTAATTTTAAGCTAGCATTTAAGCATTTTCTGTTAGTATGTAAGGGTTAATGATTAAAATAATAAAATATATTTAAAACTAAAAAAAAAGCTAACTGAACTCGACCCGAGAGACGTCGGAAAGCGGTTTTGCATGTCCGAAATGCTCCTGGAACGCCACAAAAGGAAGTCATTTTTGCATCGGATTGTTACTGGTGATGAAAAGTGGATCTAGTACGACAACCCCAAGCGCAAAAAATCTTATGTGAAACCCGGCCAACCAGCCATCTCAACGGCAAAGCCGAATATCCATGGCGCGAAGGTAATGCTCTGTATTTGGTGGGATCAGATGCGTGTGCTGTATTATGAGCTAAATCGGGGTCAAACCATCAATAGACAACGCTACCGAACACAATTAATGTTAATCCTTTCATGAGAGCAGTAGCCGAAAAGCGCACGGAATATGCGACCAGACACGAGGCAATAGTTTTCCATCATGACAAAGCTCGGTCCCACGTTGCTATTTCGGTTAAGAACTATTTGGAAAACAGTGGATGGGAAGTCTTACCCCACGCACCTTATAGCCCAGACCTTACCCCTTCTGAATACCATTTGTTCCGGTCGATGCAGAACGCCCTCACTGAAATACGGTTCACATCAGAGCAGAATATCAAAAATTGGCTTGATTCATTCTTGGCTGCCAAGCCGGCGTAGTTCCACAAATTGCCAGAAAGATGGGAAAAGTCATAGCTTCAGATGGGCAATACTTTGAATAATACTATTGTACATGTTTTTCTTAAATAAACGTTCAAATTTTGAAAAAAAAAAAAAAACCGAATTAAGTTATATACCTGATAATACCGTTTAAGTGGGTACCGTTTTTCTTCACCGTTCGCTGATATGGCGTAGCTTGGCGGCGTGATACCAGTACCGCTACAGTGGGTACCGTTTCCCTTCACTGTTCACTTTATTCCTTTTTTCTTTCACTGTTCACTTTTTATGTTTCACTTATTTATGTGTATTTAGTCCACTGATAATTGGTTTTCTATTTTTTATTTTATCGCTTTAGAACTATTTAAAGAATTCGACTTCGACTTTCCCGCTACCGAGATCACGTCGGTGTCATCATTTATCCCATTTTGTAGGTAAAACATTTATAATGCGAGATTAGTTTATCTAATTTTTATTCATTCACGTCTGCCTGCATGGACGGCTTATAAACAACTGACCTTACCCTCAAACACCGACGATATATCACTACCAGTGCTCCAGCGAAATTGTGAATGTTCGTCGCTTGAAACTTTTTATTTTGAGCCTATAACTCCTTTTTAAGTGTATACAAATATTTTATTATATAACAAATTTAATTAATTCTTCATAAATAGCTTTTCGAACACTTTCCTTTAAAATTGTCCTTTCAACATTGTGCATGCTTAAGAATATGAGTATATCCTCAATAAGAGTTTGCATAGTGGTATTTTTCCTATAATTTTAAAAACAGCTAAGGTTGTAGCAATCTTCAAAAAGGTTGACCGAAAAATATTAAATAACTAGAAGCCAATCTCCATCAAACCGTTTTTTTTTTTCAGTTAGAATTGTAGCTTTTAATCAATGCAATTTTAGGACAAGCAAGTCGACGAAAGATGTGATTTAAACTTGGCTGTCATAAATATGATAATTTAAATAAAAGAAAAGTTACTGCTGAATTTTTCACTGATATTAACCCTATAACACTAAGGCGACCTGTAATAAACAATAACACTAAGGCGTAGTCTAATAGACTACTTTTGTGTAAAAAGCTTTATTTAACTTTTTCAACACGTATGATAAGAATTTTAATTCACATTTTAATAATTTTCAGAACAATTTACATATATTGACCGACACGCAAAGCAGATTTTTCTTGGTGCTTTCCATATATGGCTTGTGAAAAGCGACCGCAAAAGAATCTCGTCATCCTTCGAAGCCTTGGAAGCGCAAAGTTTTCTTCCTTGTTGTGATAGCCCTTGCCAATTATTTGGGACATCCATTTTAAGGATGGACGCAATGGTTTGACGCTAACTTTTTGGCAATTTTTTTCTCGATTCTCCTTTGAAGTAGTGGCGTAATCAACTCATTGTGTATAACTTTTATAAACTGCTCTCTTTTTAGTGGAATAGATTTTACTTTAAAACAGTTCGGCACATACAATACGAGTACATATGAATTAACAAGTGTTATGCTTACAAGATTGTAGAACAAGCGCAAAGGCCACCTACTTGTTTTGCCGCTGCATGATGTGTTATTGCACATTTGGTCCAAAGCACATACAGCTCCCTTTGTTGCATTGTAGCATTCTATAATATCTGTGCTCATTTTAGATTTTTCATGGGAAGTTGACAGAAGAACAACAGCTCTATTCGTTTTTGTTTGATATGACACTAGTGTTTCGGCCCCGTCGAAACAAAACACAATTGTACTAGCTTCTCTAGACTTAGAGTCTACAATTTCCTTTGGAAGGTCTGGTTTATTCTTTCCGAGAGTTCCTATGGAAGTTAGTTTGTATTCCGGTGTTAAAAGCTCATAAGCCAATGGAATCGATGTCAACCAGTTATCACAAGTAATGTTTATGTGCAATGCTCATATTGTTCTTGTCAGTTCCGTGACGAAATACTGAGCCAAGGGCAACGGTCCTTTATAAGTTGCTTTACCGATATATGGAATGGCGTCTTCCATGTAGGTACTGAGTTTGAGTGTTACACATCATAACTAGCTTGATGCCATATTTGTAAGGTTTCTTGGGCGAATACATTCGAAAGGCCAGCACAGTCGAAATGCCACTAACTGCTCGTTTATGGTTAAATAGTTACATGGTTTGTATAGGGTTTTCTTATAACAACTTGACAATTTTTTTTTAAATAAAAGCAAACCATTTCAGATATTTTAAAAACTTTATTATTTGCTTGAAGTACAATCAAAACATTTGTGAATGGAACTCGACTTCGTTCATATGGCCACCGCGGGCACGTTTGCAGCGATCGATTCGTTAGACCCAATTTTCAATGACTCGGCCACACATTTCGGCCGAAACGACTGCTATTTCGCGTTCAATGTTGACTCTTAGCTCTTCCAACGTCTTCGGCGTATTGGCATAAACCAATGACTTAACGTAGCTTCACAAAAAATAGTCAAGCGGCGTTAAATCGCACGAACGAGGCGGCCAATCGACTGGCCCATGTCTTGAGATAACACGCTCACCATACTTACTCTTCAATAAATCGATTGTAGCGTGTGCTGTGTGGCTTGTGGCACCATCCTGTTGAAACCACTTGTCGTCCAAGTCCATATCTTCCAATTCGGGCCAAAAATAATCGGTGATCATGGCGCGATAACGCTGACCATTTACAGTAACGTGACGATCGTTATCGATGACGAAAAAATATGGCCTAAAAACGCCGCCGGCATGCAAACCGCACCAAACAGTTAATTTTTGTGGATGAAGTGGTGATTCATGAAGCACATGTGGGTTTTCACCTGACCAATAACGCATATTTTGCTTATTAACGAACCCATTGAGCCAAAAATGAGCTTCGTCACTGGAGATAATTTTGCGACTCCGAATATCTATAGAAAATTTTTACAATTTGCAGACGTTGCTCGTTAGTGTACTTTACCATGATGAAAATGTTGAGCTTACTGAATAAATTGACAGTGACAGTTTGATGATTAGTAAAAGGGTGCGTTCACAAAATAAATTCAAAGCTGTCAAGTCCCTATTGGAAAACCCTATATATATTTAGACACTTGCAGTTCGAACAGGTTTGTTATAATTGATAGCTTAAATTGATCCTCAAAATGTTTTACCATCGAAAATGACTCGAAGATTGAGTCTGCAAAAACAATCTCGAAAGCTCTATGAAGGCGTTTTTGCATGAGATATTTTTCCGGATTACACCACCCAGACAGCTGATAGCTGATGGTGATAGTGACACCAAATTTTCATTGTATTATTTGGCAGGTCATCGTGTAAAGTTTAATGCCCGAGTACGTATATAAATTATGAAATTTATTACCATAATCGATATTCAATAACAAATATTTATAAAGCGCTATGTCGGCGAATAGAGTCGATTATGCTGGACACAGTAAGTCAGCTATCGGAACACCGTTGGAAAATCGTGAACTATATATACACTTCTGGACTTCAAGCCACTAACAAGAATGCGCAGAGTGCACAGGGATGAAGATATCGGCAACATTGAAGCCGGTATTTAGGAAGAACCTAATCAGTCGATTCGTGGTAGTATGCAAGCACTTGGCCTGTGGCCATAGAGTTTGTAAAACATTTTGCGCAAAGACCTTGATTAACATGTTCTCATAAGCATTTTCCTAAGAATTGAAGTCAGGCGAGCATGGTTTGTGTCGTGACTTTACTGATTGGGTGCTCAAGCAGTGGCTTTGTTAATAAGCACAATAGCAACTTTGCACCCCGAAAAATGAATTATTGGGTACAGTTCATGCGCTTCCGTTTTATTTCAATTTAAAACTTTACAACTCTTAAAAAAAACGGCCTTTTGTTTCGTGGAATCAAAGTAATGTAGTAATGTGATAGAAGGTACCACCATCAGTGGTTCATATAAATTACCAGTAGCAATTTGTCTCTTCAATTTTCAAACATTTATAACCAACGTTCATCGGTACCTCTCTTTTTTTTTTTCTCCCTGATTTTCTTTTGTCCGCGCTGTGTAAAGGCATTTTAAGGGTGTTTAAATCCTTTGATTTCTTTTTAAACGTATGGCATACATGGTCCAAACATTTCAAGGATAATTCCGATCTTATGATAATTAGAATTGACGGATACGACAAACTTTTTAAAATAAGGCTGCTTTAGAAAAAAAAAAAACAAATCGATAAGTCTAAGTGCCGTCATGAACTGAGGTAGTAGAACCCACTCAATCCTTGCAAAAATCGAGTTCAAAGTTGGGATTTGCCTGGAGAGCAGAGTAACACCTTCGCCAAAATTGCCCCTTTTGAGTATTTATGCAAAACAAACAATTCACTTTTACAAAAATGCGGCCTGCCCTTAAGCAGATCAATTCCCTGGAGCCATCATCGGTCGCCAGGATATAGTCCCTTTTTTTAGCTAGCCAGGAAGACCTGTGTCACTTCCCAAAATGAAAAAAATCGCCGGATATGTAAAACAATTGCCAATTTTGCACAATTACTTTTTGCGAAAAGTGTAAAGTTTGTTTATACTACAATAAAATGAAGAAAGAAATGTTTTTCTAAATTTCATAGTAAAAAGACACCTTAAAAAGTTGTATTCAGAGCTTATGTTTAATTGAATAATTTTCTTTTCTATTTTTATTAGTTTTTGACTATTTATTCCTTTGCTTTAGCTAGATTTCATAACGTACACATTACACTGTTCACGAAATACTAAACGCATACGAAGCTATTTATGTTTTTTTTTTATGTAAGCTAATAATAATTTTTTATTTATTTAAATAAAAATTGGTTAATAATCCTTAAACAAAACTTTTTTAAGTGACTTTCATTTTTTTCTTCCTCAAAATTTAATTCATGAACTAGAGGGTTAATAAGACAATGTTTCCAAAGAAATGGAAACTTTCTTACTCAAAATGAAACTGCTCCATATAGGTTGATTCATCGTGAGGTTTGATTTATAATGTAAAATAAAACAAATATATAAAATAATATAATATAAAAACAAGCATATCGACTGGTATCTCGCGGATAACATGAGTAATGTTGGCTTTCAAAGCGTCAATCGTAGTTGTCTTATTCCTGAAGACCTGAGACTTTACATATTTCCAGTGTGATATCGCACGACCTAGGCGGCCAATTTATCTTAGCAAAACGTAAAATTAAGTGCTCACCAAAATGATTTCTCAACAAGTCTTGTTGAAACCAGAGCTCACCGAGACCATGTGCTTAAATGTCAGGTAACATGACGGTAACATTCTGATTTGCCTCATTTTTGAAGAATTATGGACCAATGATTCCACCAGCCCAAATATGACAATTTTGTTTATTAACGTTTTCATTGAGCCAGAAAATTGAACAAAATTTCACGATAAAACACCGGATTTCCCTTGAGTTTTTCCAGAGCCCATTCACTGAAAATATGACACAAATTCAAGTCGCATGGCTACAATTTTGTACGCTTTTAGATCTTAACGTAAAATACAAGTTGTCGAATACGCCAAGCCAAGCTGCTGAGAACGACGTCGAATCGATTCGTCACGGTCTTCGCATACACTCTCAGCTACAGCTGCTATAGTCTCTTCACTACGTGCTGGATGTGATCTAACGGTCGAGTATCATCCACTAATGTAAACTGGGACTCAAATTTCAGAATGGTATTGGTAATATTGGTTTCAGTCGGTGGATTATGCGCACCGTAAGTTTCTCGAATCGCACGAAAAACATTTCTCACAGAACGCTGATTTTCGTTATACAGCTGAACAATTTGGAGACGCTGTTGTGGTGTGAATCTTTCAATGATGACTTGCTAAACAATACTGGAAAAAAATTACAAAGCAGTTTGATAGGAGTCACGTGTGAGCTGTCAAGAAAAATCTATTGAAAATCATACCTTACGATGATTCACCCTATATTAATAAGCAATTTGTAATTTTAAATGCATCTTACATTTTTCGTGTGTTTTTCTAAACTTTTTTGCTTCTATTTCCGTTACCTATGAAATTCGTAGTACACTTTCATATATGTTGTGGTTTCAACTAAAAAAACCAAAGCATGGCTGCTTAATTTTGATCATATAGCGGTAAATATCTCAGTTAAAATATTTATTTTAATTTGAAATTAGGTTTGTCATTATTAATTTTTTTAATATTTAAATTTAGTCCTAATAATAAAAATTTAGTTTTACCCTAATTTGGCTATACTCATGAATTGTGAAAATTCTGCTCAATTATGTCAAAAATTATTGAATAAATATTTCCAATATTATGTATAAGCTTATCAATCTAAATTTGAGTTATATAAACAGAATTAATTAATCCATTAATTATCTCCCAAATGAAAACTATCAGTTTTATTTTTATATAACTTTAATAATGGAACATTTGGGCTAAATTTCACATATTTTTTAGTAAGAATTATTTAAAAAAAAATGAAAACAGGAGATTTTTGGGGTGTATTTTTTAGACATACTTTTTAGACACACTTAACTAAATATGAATGATGATAATGATCTAGTCGACGACTTTTCCACCCATCAATCTATAAGTATAAGCCTTTTTGAAAATAATAACAAACTTTTTATTGCACACCAAAATCTCAGAAGTTTAAGAGAAAACTTCTCGTCTCTTATCACTCAGCTAGATTCATTTTTGTGCGTTCCAGATATTGTGTTTGTCTCTGAAATATGGATTTACAATTTCGAAAGAAAAGATTATAATATTTCTGGCTTTGGATTCTTTATTAACCCGAACGAAAATTATGCAGCTGGTGGTGTTGAGTGTTTCGTGAAAGAGGGATAAGAAGTTGCTGAATTTCTGTCCATCAAATTTGCAAGTGCCGATATATTAAGAATTTCTCTTTAAATTAACAAAGTAGCATTCGTTTTTCTTTGTGTCTACAGGCTGCATAAGTTTAATGTTTCAATGTTCATAGCAGAATTTTCTGATCTTTTAGAAAGAGAAAAAGCAAAAATTATTTTTGTTGGAGATATTAACATTAATACATTAGATTATAGCGAAACGGTCATGGTCTCGTAATTTGTATTAATGAGACCACTAGGCCTGTCTCAGGTAGATGTTTGGATCACATTTAAACTCGATTCAGTAATCCACGACGAAATTCTTGTGAATATTGTGTTCTTGATCTAAATATTACTGATCACTGTATGAGGAGCCTTATTCTACAACTTGCTAATGACAAAAATTCGGACAATAAAATTATTCCCAGCAAAATTTTAAAAATCAATTTTAGGAGACTAAAATACAATCTTTTTTATGAGTTTTGGGAAGATGTGTTCTTTGTAGGGATTCATCATCTCCCTATCACTTTTTTTATTGATTGTCTCATAAGGCATATCCGGAATTATTCCATAGTTTCTTCGCCCAAAAATGTGGTTAAACGTCTCAAGCCTTGGATATCATTGCACTTGGCTAGCAAAGTTAACTTTAAGAATTAGCTTTGGAAAAAATGCCTTAGATTCCCAAAAAATCAATGCTTAAAAAGAAAATATATAAAGCTATGTGCAGAATTAAATAAGGAAATTCCACTATGCCGGGATGATTACTATCGTCGTTCTCTTAACTCTGCAAAAGGTAATTTAAAAAAAGAGTGGCACATATATAATCTGCTTAACAAAGATCCACCAACAAAGAAACCTATCTCCTTTCGAATCAGAAATTATGGCGTCTTTGATAATTTTGCAATTCCCAATGCTTTAAGCAACTATTTCACTAAGATAGCAAGCAACTTGGAGCTTTCGTTAGACAATTTAACAGGTTGTTGTTGTCCTTCGACTTTTAGTATTGTGGAACTTAGATTAGGAAGCTCTTTTGCTTTTAAACCTATCACTTCCCATGAGGTTTTGAAAGCTATACATAGTTTAAAGAATTCCAATTCTTGTGGCCCCGATTGTATCTTCAATATAATGCTAAAGAGAATTGCATTCTTTATAATAGATACTTTAGCCGATGTCTTTAATCGCTGCGTTCTTTCGGGTGTCTTCCCAGATGAGCTTAAATGTGCTGATATTGTTCCATTATTTAAAAATGGGTCTTATGATGACATGTACAACTATAGGCCTATCTCACTACTTCCAGTCATTAGTAAAATTTTCGAAAAACTCATGAAGGATAGAATTCTTAATTTTCTTAATAAACATGAATTTTTTAGGTCATCTCAATATGGCTTTCGTAGAGGTAATTCAACAGAAGATGCTTTACTTCATTTTTGCTCCCAAATTATGTCTAACCTAGATGAAAAGAAGAGCACAGCTGGTTTATTTATTGACATTACCAAAGCCTTTGATATGATCGACCACAAAATTCTTTTACTTAAACTGGAAAATGCTGGCTTTAGAGGCTTTATGCTTGAATGGCTTACATCTTATTTAAAAATCAGGTCACAGAAAGTAAAAATTAGAAGAGGTAAGAAGCGAAATAAACTTCTTCAACTTGGGTGTACCGCAAGGCTCTGTTTTGAGCCCAATTTTGTTTCTTATTTTTAATAATTCACTGTTTACCTTAAACTTTAAAGGTTTGCCCACAGCCTTTGCTGACGACATTGGGTTTTCCTACGGTGCAAGTAATCCTTTAGATCTGGTTGCCGAAATTAACTGGGATTTGAATCAGTTGAGAGTATGGTTTGCAAAGCATTATCTAATTATAAGTTCAAAAACGAAGATCATGTTTTTTCAATTTATCGCCCATGCGGAATTATGAACCGCTTATTCATTTTCATGTGCCCGAATGCCAACAATTCATACGGACTAATTCTGATTGCAGTCACAGCTTAACATCTCCTACGTTTTTTGACCGTGAAATATGCTGTCATAACTGTTTTGGTATTGAGCAGGTTAATGACTTTAAATATCTTGGCCTTCACATTGATTCCAATATGAAATTTTCTACTCCTATTGAATCTTTGAAAAATTTCTTCCGTTCCACTCTTAGACACTTACTATTTGCAAAAAGTCTGCTCAACTCCGCTCCTGAAAACTGTTTATTTCGCCATCTTTCATTCGAAGCTTCAATATGGAATTGCTTGTTGGGGATGTATTTATTTTGACAAAATAAAAAGCCTTTTGATCTTACAAGAGCACGTAATACGTCAATTATGTTCAAGACCTGTAAGGAGCCCAAGTTTTTCCTTATTCTGTGTTCAGAGAATTCTTCCGGTACGTCACCTTTATTGTTTTAAAGTATTAAAAATTTTCTTTATGAAGTCTGATAATCGCAATTTTCGTTTAGTGTTTAATTTTAATGTACGTGGCAATTTTGCCAATTTGGTTACAATACCAAGGTACCGCACAACGGCGTACAAGATTTTCTACTCCATATCCTCTTTTTGTATATTCAATAATCCTCCGCAGTCTATTAGAGCAATTTCTTTACCTGTGATGTTCGCAAAAAGTGTGAAAATCTGGCTTTTCAACTTAAACTATTTAAATGTTGAATCTATTACTTCCGGCATGTTGGTTTAAATTTATGTTATTTATTTCATAAAAAGCATTTTTTGTTTATTCTTTCTTTTGAGAAGTTTTGCTGGGTTGTGTTTATTGTTAGTTGGGCTTGGACCCACTATTGCCTAGACAGATGAGCGGTTTCTATTGCTTTACGCAGGTGAAGATAATGTTGAACTACATGTTTTCTAAATCCAGTTGGTCAAAGCGCTCAGAGCTACTCAAAACCTGTAGACGCCAAGAAATATCAAATTCTGTCTACTCTGTGAACACCAGCGTTTTACTTTGCCAATAGGTTCTACGGTATCAAAATTTTTACCTATAGTACAACACAATTATTTGTGTCGAACATATAGTCAAACTCAGCTCGTGCTAACTTTTTCATATTTTTTACAGGGCATAGCGAACATTTTTTATTCCAGTTATAGCGTTCCTGTGGCTTTATACGCCTTCAATTCTTTGAGTAAATCACAACTTGTAAAAAAGTTGTCAAAATGTATTGTGTGCTCTTCAGGTATTATTGGCATTTTTTAAAGCAGCGATTTCACAACTCTGGTACCTGGAGGTGCCTTTGTACTCTCGGTTGTTTTTCTACAATATAGGTCGAATATATATGTAAACATAAGTTATTATATCCGAATCTAATAGGCTTACCTCTAATAAACTGATTTGATAAGAGGTGGCCATAATATTTGATCATAGACACATCAATTGATATATCTTCATGAAATACCCCAAATTGACCGAACTTTTTATATATAATGGCCTCACTTTGAACATCTTATCTTTCGAGCCATTTGCTAAGCTGTTATCTACCAAATGCAAGTTTCGCTTGTCTATAATAGCGTATTGATAACGATGAGATCAAAAACCTCGCCATCGAAAATTTTTTCAATGTTCGTGACGAACATATATTGTTAGGTGGTTGAGACAACGGGGTTGAGTAAGAAGGTGGACACTGTCTGAATTTAGGAGTTATATCATGAGAATATGGGCGACTTCTTTTACTAGACAAAGGTTCATAATCACTGTCTTCCCGTTCAGAAAAATCATGACGTCGACGCATCATCTCCAATGTTATCTCAAGATAAATCCGATGTCTGCATGTTATCTTCACCTTCTTCTTCATCGGTAACAACGATTAGATCTGGCGATGTAAATACGACATCATTCTCGCTTTCTTCGTCTCCTAAAGCATTTATGGTTTCTTTGAGGGCAATACAATTTTTACAAGCTTGGAAATTTGACATTTTTTATCAGATCTAAATAAAAACAACGAAATTTTTTTTATACTTGTACCCATTGTACTAAAAAGACGACAGTAAACTAAATACTTACATTAATCTTATAATTGATCAGAAAGAAAAAAGTGTTTTTTTTTTAATTAAGTTGGTCTATCTATTTTTGACATTCCCTCTAAATCTTAGCGTCATAGCATGACATTTACAAAAGTTACGTAGCCAAGAGTACATCTATCTCTTTGTATGTTGGCGATTTTTTACAATTTTAGAAATGGATTTAAATTTGCAACAACGAACTTGTATTAAGTTTTGCGTAAAAAATGGATTTAAGGGTGCGCGAACGTTGGAAATCATGGAAAAGTGTTTCGGCAACGATTCTCTAAAGAAAACGGTCTTTTACCAGTGGCACTTGCGGTTCAAAAGTGATGGTGAGTCAATCGAAGATGATGAACGCAATGGCAGACCATCGATATCGAAAACCGACGAAAACATTGATGAAGTAAAAGAAATGTTGGTCAACAACCGCAAGTTAACCATTAGAGAGATAGCGGAGGTCAGGAACATTGCCTATGGATCCATCCAAACATCTTGGTTAATGATTTTGGTTTCCGTCGTGCAGCAGCAAAGTTGATGCCAAAAGACCTCAGTTTCATGCAAAAAATGGACCGTATTGAGGTCGCAAAAGAGATGATTTGCGAGGCTGAATCCGATCCCACATTTATCAAAAGGATCATTACTGGGTACGGGACTTGGGCTTATGAGAACGACACGCAATCCAGACATCAGGCAAGTGAATGTCGTCCACCAAATGAGCCGAGACCAAAAAAACCACGTCATTTTCAGTTCAAAAAGAAGGCAATACTCACGGTATTCATGGATTATAGTACAACGGTGTAGTGCATCATGATTTTGCATCATTATTCGTAATTCTTTGACGAAAAATGCAACAAATACCATCCAACAACCACTGAATTCACCTAATTTGGCTCCCTGTGACATCTTTCTGTTCAATCGAATTCAAAAACCAATACGGGGAACGCGTTTAAACAGCCAAGAGGAAGTAATGGAAAAATCACAGGAAGCACTGTTGGACATACCGAAAACCGAACATAAAAAATGTTTCGATCATTGGATCAATAAATGGGTGGCAGTCGATGGGGATTACTTTGAAGGGGACAATATAGATTTAAATGAATAAACTTGTATTTTTAATTTTCTAAATAAATTCTGAAATCTTTTGATCAAGGTTGTATAATCTAATCATTAGATTTAAAACTAAACTAAAAACCTGTTAAATATTAATATAAATTAATCATAACTCTTAAATCGAAAAAATGATTTCGCCAATTGTCAAGAAATGACGGTAACTTTACCGTGAATCCCCTTTTTATCATTTAAAATAGAAAATAGTGACATCTATTGATAAATACACGTAATAGTTAATTGATTATTGTAATAGATTTTTTGTAATGATAAGCTAAAGAGGTGTCGATTTTTTTAGTACAAAAGGCGCAAATGGGTTTAATAAAGAAAAATTAATGCTCTTCAGTTCACCTTTCTAGTCATTCAGATTTTCAAAGCCATCGTAGATGGGTATCCTTTCTTTTCTGTATTAAAATATCAATACATACATATACATATGTACAATTGAAAATTGTTACTAATAACAAAGTGTGAGAGCAATTAGCAGCCAAGCCATTCGGCTTTTGAAGTTGTTAGTATGGTATTACTATATTGTACAGAGATTTTGAGTTCTACAAATACGGTTTTATTTATAACAATATTGCTTTGGGTTGGATCCTTGAGAAGATCCAGTAGATTTTGACTTTGACTGACAAGGAATGTTTTGGAATGTTGAATGAGTTGATATGAATGGACTCAACAAATGTGTTACCGTTGTGCTGAAAATGGGGTAAATTTGTGATTGTGATTGTGATGCCAGATTTGTGAATATTTGTTTTGTGCTTTGGACAAACTCTATTCCGGTTGACTATTTCATAGTGGTGTTTAATATATGTATATTGTTCCCATTCTAGTAGTTGTTGGTTACGGCATTCCTCTATATTTTTGCGTCAAGTCGAGAGCGAGCTTTGTAGATGAAAGTGTAAGCATTAAGTACGGATACTGCAGCAGCGTCGACGAACTCGTTTCCTTTTATTCATAAATCGCCTGTTTTATCTTTAATTTTGATTTATTTAGAATATCTTGAATGTTGTCATTACCAGGATTAGCGACGTATCTTATTTTTTCGACTTCTTAAAATGCCGAAGCACGTCTTAAGTTTTTCGTAAAATCTAATACAGAGAGTAAGAAAAAGAGGTTTGGGCTCAGTGGTTATTGCGGTCCATCGATGGCTTCTAACATTTAATGAGGAACATTAATTATTAGTGTAAGCTTACTTGTTGTTTTATTTTAGGCAACCATTCATCTCACGTGATTTTAGTTGCCTAAAAAAGAAGAATGTGTTGCGGGTGCGGTTGGGATTAAATGCGGAACCGTTCGACTAGAAAACCAGTACACTATCACTTGAGCCACTGCCACCCTCCTTGTAGCATTGAGACATCAGAGTAGATAATATACATATATGGTATATGAGTGCCTACTGCTTGTGAACCCCTCTTTGCAGCTTTCAGAATATCTAGTGCTTCAATGGTGTGAAAAGGGAAATGATTAGCAGGATACCTTAAACGATTACTAATCATCTTAATTTAGAACTGCAAAAGCACTATTTGTTTCGGTTTTAGAGCCACCTGTGTAGAAGAAATTCCAACCTTCACTTTTCAGATTAGAGTACACTTCAGGGAATGTCAGGGATGTCGGGATACCATAAGTCACGTTCTTTCGGAGCTCTTGTAAATTGAAAAGACATATTCATTGTAGGGAGACAATACTGATTAAGTTGGTGTTAATTTGGTTTTTCTAACGGGGGATAGGCTTAGCTTGTTTGAGGACTTCAGGATGCGAAGTTTTTGAAAGGGATCTTCTTGCTTAACTTGAGAGGAAAAGGTTTGTATCCCCATCTATTACTGAACTTGTTTGGGAAAGGTTTGTGACATTGAGTTTTGCAATGTCTTCGAGCCATCGTTTTTGTATTGATGGGAACCTGCGCAAGTATATTTATGATGGGTGTGGTTGGAAAGGCACCAAGTCTTTTAATTGCTGCTTGGTTGTATGTTAGTACGATTATGTTCTTCATTGATCTTGGACAGGAATCGTAAATTGCCAAAGCGTAATTCAGTTTATTTAAGACTTACATCTTCGAGATATAACAAAGTGAATTGACATTAAGCCTTGATTCAAATAATTTCCTAAAACTAATACAATTGTGTCTATTGTTTATATTAACAGACCCATAACATTTTCGTTAGAATTCCTCTCTGTTTAAGTATTGTTAATAACTAATTCTACATTTTTAAATATATTTTTTCCCGCAAATGTGAATTATTATCAAATATCAAAACTTATACTGCTCGATTATGGTATCCCACAACGATCCTCTTTCTTTGTTTATTCTTTAATTTTCCTACATATACATTTTTTTGATTTTTAAATTCTTACAAAGATAAATTAAAATAAAAAAAGTTAAGATAAACTTTGGTCACTCTCATTGTATGTAGGTTTTCGTTTTATTGAACATTCTGAGCCGTACAGCAAGTAAAACAATGTCTCCATCGGATGTATCACAGCAAAATCTAGACTTACTACCGATTTTCTTTTGAATTCATATGGATTCATCCTAAAACTGCAAACAGTTTTTTTGCATATGTGTGCAGGCTTTTCACATCGATTGTATCTTCGTAGTTCTGACAGAAGATAATGTAGTTCCAAGTCTACCGACTATAATATAATAATCTCATACAGATGTATAAACATCTTGGTTTTAGTTGGCATAATTGTACCATTCTGGATCATTTCAATCCATTTGATAATATTTCTTGAATGCTGGCAGAATCTGTGATGACAATAATGAAAACTACTGACGTTCGTTAACAGAAATTTTGCTGCAGCTTAGCGGAGAACAGTCGCAGCCCTACACTTGATACACAGCCTGGTCTGGAACCGCATGTTTTTTTAAATTCTTGTCACTCATTTGAGGCACCAAAAACAAGATTATCGCATACCGATAATATTCGCTAATATCCAGTGAATTCTTTCCAACTTCCTGGAAGAAAACTGGTCTAATAATACCTCCTGCACACCCTACAGTGATACGTTTGGGATGCACTTCCTTTCCATCAACCACATAAATGCTGCAATTTAGCTCGCCAACGTAGTCATTAACTTGGAAATGGGTCTTGTTACCGTTCACTTGTTGTTATTAAATGAATTTACTTATTAGTAACAACCATGCAAATTATTAACATTTAAATGATCCCTTCACTGAGAATGGGCTGCAAGATACTTTGTTTTACTTACAAAATATAATGGATCCCCCGAACCGAATGCCAAGTACTACGATCGAGGTCATTTCTATCGCTAATCCTGACATGCTCAAAGAAAATCCTGCCAACTAAAGGCTTATAATCCTCTTAAGTTGTCTCAGCAAATTTCTATTGTACAAAGATTGATAATCATATCTTCGATTTCGGTATTATTCCCATATTGGTTCAGACACGGCCAAACAACCTGTGAAAAAAATGGATTGGTTTTTTGTGAATAGTGAAAATTCTCTACAAAAACCGTGAAAATATCGTGGAAGCATTTCGTAAGGTTCAAAATGCTTTTGGTCATCATTAGCGCCTTCTCACACAGCTATAGTTTAATCAATAATTTGAACGTCTTGAACAGGGTAGATATATGAAGATCCCAACTCGTGTTCGTCCGGTAAGGTCATCTGAAAATGTCGCCGTCGTGGCTGAGAGTAAGCCTGAAAACCCAATTAGGCCCCTTTTAAGTCAAAATCACAGAAATTGGGCCTATCCGTAACTACTTTGCACTGCATTTTCCATAAAGATCTTGACCTTCATGCTTCTAAAGTCCAATTGACGTAAGAATTGGAGCCAGCAGATCGCGCACAATGGCGTAGTTTCCTTTATTGTGTCCTGGAAAACCCAAGACAAATAATGAAATAACCTTTTCAGCCACAAGGACTTGTAAACGTTTCAGTGATTGGATTGCGTTACTGAAAGATGATGTCTGACATTTTTTGCCTGAAATTGATGCTACGGACGTGGACAATGTTTATTTTCAGCGGGACCGCGCATGCTACACAGCTGGTAGAATAATGGCTCTATTGCGTGATAAATTTCCTGGACACATGGTTTCTCTAAATAGAGAATTGGCCGCCGAAATCATGCGATTTAACACCATTTTGGTATTTTTTCTTTGGAGCTATGCTAAAGATAAGGTCAACGTGCACAGTAAATGTTCGAATTGACAATTTCGCCACGTTCTAGCAGCTCATAATAGACAATTTCCTTCCAATCCCATCAAACACTCAACATAATCTTATTTGCCGTCAACCCAGGCTTTGAAGTCGTTTGTGGTCAGTCACCGGCCTTTGATCATGATCGCTTGCGTTGGATATTCTCGTATTTAATCTATTTTTCATTTCTCGTGATGAATCGCTTTAAAAATTGTTCCATTTCATTACGTTTCAGCAGCGTTTTAATTACTTTTAATTCATGTGGCACCCAAACGTCGAGCTTGAGTAGCCTGGTCGTTTTAAATGATTCCAAACTATCATATGGTTGATGTTAATTGCCTCCGCTATATCCAGACAGCTTTCGTGCCGGTCTTGCTTCATCAGTTGCAAAATCTCATCGACATTTTTAGCGACAGGCCGACCAGTGCGAGGTGCATCTTTTACATCGAAATTTCTGGAACGTAATCGAACAAACCACTCCTGGGTCCGACGTTCACTCACAGCATTGTCACCGTAAGCTGCAGAAATTTTTAGGCATGTTTTTGCAGCCTTTTTCCCCCTTTTTAAAGTAAAAAAGCATCACATAGCGTATTTCTTCAGATATTAAACTTATATCACTTAATCAGATTAGTGTTTCCAGATAAATGGACACCAACACCATCTACTGACAAAAAACCACAGAGACTTTTTATATGACCCAATATGTAAACATATTATAAGATTAGTGAATAAGCTCTCTTCGTTATGCATGATCTGTAAATTTGAGTTGTTAAGGTCAATTGGGGTTTTTATACAAATCAACGTAAATCTTAGGTGAGAAAACTCGGAACAATGCTTCAATTTTTAACCACGATACCGAACATCAGACAAGACATCTAGTCTGCTGGTCCAGCGGCTTTGTAGACATTCATGTTATTGAGATCTTTGAGTCAAGCAGATTAGCCTTATCTGAAGAGCTGACAGCTGGAATAACATTGTGAATGAGCATTAGGATTTAAGGTGAGGCAGAATTTCTGATGTTTTTGACAAACGACGAAAAGCTTTTACATTGTAGTATTTTTTGGCTCAACTTTTTGTCCTATTGGAATTTCATACGCTTAGGAAAGGCGTCGCAGTCATTCCTGGCTCGTTTGATTTGTTTTCGGTTTTCCTCAGTCTGGTTGATAGCCTCCTTACAGCTGGATGTACGAGAAATTAGCTGATAAGACACAGTGATCCGACGAGCATAGAGGGGATAGCACATTGACCTTGAATTAATCAGAAGAAGTAAGAAGTTAAGAAGTTAAAAACTAGTACAGGGTGTAGGCGATATGACTATCAACGTCTGGTATACATGTGGGCTAATTTATAAGCTGATTCAAGCTGTTTTCCGCAGCGAAGATCTCAACACACCAACAGCTATTGAATCGATTTGATCTTACACAGACATACAGCCAAGTCTTTTTTGTACAAAATTTCGCCCCAGGGATTTTCTAATTATGTTCAGCCCTTGAGAATGGCATGATGTCTATTGATTACGATATTGACTAACCGAATCGCGTGCAGTCACGCATATAAACGTGAGTTCAAAGAATCCCTTATAAAAGACCCTTTTTATATGTATAATACACGAGAATGAATTGATTAGTCTTTTGAACGAAGCATTAAACATATTTTTTTAACATAGTCTCCTTGTAGTTCAATACACTTATTCCAATGTTTTTACAATTTTATTAATTCTTCTTTAAAATATAAACGTTATTAAACGTTTTACTTCATCATTTGACCCATATGTTTTTCAACGGAACATCATAATATGATGGATTTGGAAACGATTCGAGGGCCAATTTATCCAATTTTTCCTGTATTTTCCATGATAATTGTGACTGTGCATTGCCATGATTACTTCTTCAAACGTGGTAATATTTTCTTATTTTTTTTTTCATTCAAAGTACACAGGTTTTGCCCTTCTCAAGACAGTCGATGAACATTATGCCTAGTGAATCCCAAAAGATGGTGGCCATAACTTTACCAGCTAATGCAACCACTTAAGCTTTTTTTGAAGTACTTGAACCAGACTCTACCCATTGTTTTGACTGTTGTTTTAAGTCTATCAACTCTGAAACATCTCCAAACATTGCTTTGAAATAGTCATTCAAAAGCACTGCACGATATTCATTTAGTTTTTTTTTTCCATATTTAAAAAAAGACGTGGAAGGAACTTTACAAAACGACTCTGACTCAAAAGATATTCAATCAAAAGTCATTAAAATTTGACAGTTTTCGTTTAAAAGAACATACTTCACGACAAACCAAAGAAGTTGTTATTCGTGAGCATAGATGATATTATTCTGAAGACTTCTCAATCCACCCACATCCACAGATACATGTATTAAAACAATAACAACACTTAAACTTTAACTTAAATAAAGCAAAGATTTCAAGCAATCCCTTCTGCCCTCTCCATTAAATGGCACGTAAATATACGTACATACTTAAATTCTATGCAGACAAACTACATCTCCATTTGTATCCTTACACATGTCCACAAACTTCCTTGCAGTTTGTTTTACAATAAAACCACCGATTCAATATAAATCCGAAAAAAGATTTCTTTCCGTACAATTGTAATGGGCAAATAAAATTTGCATTTGAGATCTACTTATGTTAAATCATGCCCCATGTGCGTGCAAGTCGCACAAGAAAATTGAAATAGAAAATAAAAGCAATCTAATAAATTGAATTGCACTAAATCATTCGAATTGAGTTTAAGAGGAAGAGAAAAAGGGTTTTCAATTTAATCAATTTAAGGAAATTCAACACGAAACCCAATTGAACGTCCGTTCAACTAGATGGTGTACTAGTTATTTCTTCAAATTGTTTACTTTAAATTTCCTGTCGCATACATATATACGAGTGTACAGCATTTTATTCATTTATACAGGGTCATCCATTGTGTGGTTCCGAAAGTAAATTTAAATAAAACATATTATTTGGGATTTTTTTTTTTTCAAAATTTAAACGTTTATTTAAGAAAATCATGTACAATAGTATTATTTAAAGTATTGCCCATCAGAAGCTATGACTTTTTCCCATCTTTCTGGCAATTTGTGGATCCCATCCCAGAAGAACTGCGCTGGTTTGGCAGCCAAGAATGAATCAAGCCAATTTTTGATATATCGACGGAACAAATATATTAGTCAGAAGGGGCAAGGTCTGGGCTATAAGGCGCGTGGGGTAAAACTTCTCAACCACTGTCTTCCAAATAGTTCTTAACCGGAATAGCAACGTGGGGCCGAGCGTTGTCATGATGGAAAATTATTGCCTCGTGTCTGGTCGCATATTCCGGACGTTTTTCGGCTACTACTCTCTTCAAAGGGATTAATTGTTTGGCCGGGTTTCACATATGATTTTTTGCGCTTGGGGTTGTCGTAATGGATCCATTTTTCATCAGCAGTAACAATCCGATGCAAAAATGACTTCCTTTTGTGGCGTTCCAGCAGCATTCCGGACGACGTCTCTCGGGTCGAGTTCATTTGGAACCCAATTCCCTTCCTTTTGAATATATCCAGCTGCTTTAAACGTTTTGAAATGGTTGCTTGAGTGACACCCAAAGATTCTGCGAGCTCTAATTGTGTTTGGCAACAATCTCCATAGAGTAATGCTTCCAGTTCTTCATCTTCAAACTTGGCTTTCCAGGACGTTCATCGTCTTCCAAGCCAAAATCACCACTTTTAAATCGTGCAAACCACTTTTGGGACGTTCGCTCAGCTAGCGCATATTGACCATAAACTTCCACTAAAATACGATGACTATCGGCAGCAGTTTTCTTCATATTAAAGTAATGAAGAAGAACTCCCCGCAAAAACAATTTTTCAGACACAAAGTTCGACATATTTGAGTGAAAAAAAATTATTGTTGTTTACGCTTCAAATCAATGACATATACTGAAATGACGTACAATGACAATAACTTTCCAATGCATGTTCCAATGGAATAATAAGAATGGAGTAATACAAGTTACGCCATCTCTTAGCAAATCACACGAATTAATTATAGACCCACGACGATTAATCGTTTTCAAAGCGTCAAGAATTTGCCGATTGTGTGCATAAACACGACCTCATGCATAGCCCTAAAAAATAATTCCAACTGCGACAAATCACACGATCTTGGTGGTCAGTTCATATTCACAAAACCCGAAATAATAAATCCAAAACAGTTCGTGTTGTGTAAAATGTGGCACCGCCTTTCACATACATATCCTCGATTTGAGGCCAAGCAAATTTAATTAACATTTGGCGATAACGATGAGAATTAAAGGTAATGGTTACACCTTGCTCACTTTCAAAGAAATGTGGAACAATGACACCACCAGACTAAATTGCACACCAAACAGTGACTTTTTTTTTGGATACAATGTGACAAATTTGTTTTTTAACGCATCCACCGAGTGAAAAATGCACATATAAATACAAAATAAACGATTCGAGGAACTTACGGTGCGCATAATCGACTTACTGCAAATTTGAGTCCCAGTTTACATTAGTGGATGATACTCGACCAGTTAGACAACATCCAGCATGTAGTGAAGAGACTATAGCAACTGTAGCTGAGAGTGTACGCAAAGATTCATGATGAATCGATTCGTCGTCATTCTCAGCAGCTTGACTTCGCGTATTTGCCAACTTGGCGTGAGGACCTTGGCTTAAAAGCGTACAAAACTCAACTTGTGCAAGAATTGAAGCCAGGGGACTTGAATCTGCGTCATATTTTCAGTGAATGAGCTCTGGAAAAACTCAATGAAAATCTGGTGTTTTATCGTGAAGTTTTGTTCAGTGATGAAGCATATTTCTGGCTCAATGGATACATTAATAAACAAAATTGCCGTATTTGTGCTGATGAGCAACCCGAAGAGTACCAATAGCTACCATTACAGTCATTTAAAACAACGGTATGATGTGGTTTATGGGCTGGTGGAGTCATTGGTTTATATTTCTTCAAAAATGAGGCAAATCAGAATATTACCGTCAATGGTAACCGTTATCGCGCCATGATAACGGACTATGTGCTTCCTGAAATTCAAGCACAAGGTATCGGTGAGCTCTAGTTTCAACAATGGATTTGTTGAGAAATCATTTTGATGAGCACTTAATTTCACGTTTTGCTACGGTAAATCGGCCGCCTAGATCGTGCGATGTCACACCTTTGGACTATTTTTTCTGGGGGTATGTAAAGTCTCAGATCTTCAGCTACGATTGACGCTTTGGAAGCCAACATTACTCGTGTTATTCACGAAATACCAGTCGCTATGCTTGAACGAGTCGCCCAAAATTGAACCTTCCGAATACACCATCTCAGACGTAGTCGTAGCCAACATTTAATTTATATCATTTTCAAGAAGTATAGGGTTTTCTAATAACGACTTGGCAACTTTTTTTTAAATAAAAGGCAAATCATTTGAGATATTTCAAAAATTGTATTATTGGCTTCAAGTACTATCAAAACATTTATGAAAGGAACTCGACTTTGTTCATATGACCACCGCGGGCACGTTTGCAGCTGTTGATTCGTTAAACCCAATTTTCAACAACTCGGCCACACATTTCGGCCGAAACGGCCGCTATTTCGCATTCAATGTTGGCTCAGACCTCTTCCAACGTCGTCGGCGTATTGGCATAAACCAATTACTTAACGTAGCCCCACAGAAAATAGTCAAGCGGCGTTAAATCGCACGAACGAGGCGGTCAATCGACTGGCCCATGTCATGAGATAACACGCTCACCATACTTACTCTTCAATAAATGGATTGTAGCGTGTGCTGTGTGGCTTGTGGCACCATCCTATTGAAACCACATGTCGTCCAAGTCCATATCTTCCAATTCGAGTCAAATATAATCGGTGATCATGGCGCGATAACGCTGACCATTCAAAGTAACGTGACGATCGTTATCGTCGACGAAAAAATATGGCCCAATAACGCCGCCGGCATGCAAACCGCACCAAACAGTCATTTTTTGTGGATGAAGTGGTGATTCATGAAGCACATGTGGGTTTTCACCCGACCAATAACGCATACTTTGCTTATTGACGAACCCATTGGGCCAAAAATGATCTTCGTCACTGAAGATGATTTTGCGATGAAATTCATTATCTTGGCGCATCCTCTCCAGAACCAAATCTTAGAACGTACGTCGCTTCAATTGGTCCATCTGCTTCAATTCTGGAGTCAGGTTGATCTTGTATGGGTGTAAACCAAGATCCTTACGCAAAATAAGCCAGAATGTGGTCTGAGCTATGCCCAAATCTTGAGAACGCCGATGAATTGACTAATTTGGATCGTTTCCTACGGACGTCTGAACGGCATCGATATTTTCGACACTTCGACCAACCCGTTGTCTCACTGACACGGCAACATCACACAATGAATATGAAGACTCAAATGTTTGCACAAAACTTGTTATTGCCTGTCTACTAGGGCGAGAATTGCGACCTAAATTGGAGTTAACGCTCTAAGAGTTGCAGTCGCCGATTCCGAATATCTGTAGAAAATTTTTATAATTTGGAGACGTTGCTCGTTAGTGTACTTTACCATGATTAAAAGGTTGAGTTTGCTGAATAAATTAACGGTGACACTAATTGATGACACGAAACTGATTAGTGAAAGAGTGCGTTTCCAAATTAAATTCAAAGTTTTCAAGTCCTTATTGGAAAATTTTATAAATGCCATGAATTGTTCTTTTAACTGATAATAAAATTTTTTAGTTTGCTTTCAAATTTGAGTATTTTGTTTTACATTATAAATCAAACCTTACGATGAATCACCCTATATTAGAAAAGAGAAGAGCTCGCAGGAAATGTCAAATGACAAGATATTCTGGCCACAAAGCTATATAAAATAGACTAAATAACCAACTTAAGAAATGTATCGGTGTTTTTGAAAACAGATCTCATAGCAAATACCACAGTAAATTATCTGCTGACAAAGCCACAGACTACTTTCATTGGAAGTAGTAGTAGACCTCAAGCGCAAGATTACCCATTAAAAACATCTGATGGAAAATGGATCGGCGACTCAAAAGAAAAGGCTCAACTTTTTCGGAGCACCTGACAAATGTCAATAAACCTTTGCCACCTAGTGAGGCAGAGGAACGTTTTGAACACTTACATAAAGTAGATAAAGATATAATCCCTTATACTTCCCTTAAAGAGATCAAAACATGTATTCATAAACTTTCTAACAGAAAATCATTAGTTTATGATCTGATAACTGCCCAAAGCCTGAAAGATTTACCCTACACAGCTCTGTTAAAGCTTAAGCTTTTAATAAATGCTTGCTTTCAACAAAGATATGTTCTACATCACTGGAAGATAGCAGAAATTATTGCTATACATAAACAAGGTAAACCTCTAAAGGAATTTTCTTCTTACAGACCAATCTCATTATTACCGGTGTTATCAAAAATATTTGGAAAACTGCTCCTTAAAAGACTAGAGGGAATCATAAAGCAAAAAAGGCTTATTCCCACCAATCAGTTTAGGTTTAGAAATAGGCACTCGATAATAGACCAGGTATATGCACCAGAAAAGAAACAAGTTTTGTCTACAATATTTCTTATCGTTGCACAAGTTTTTGACAGGGTTTGGCATAAGGGCTTAGAAAATAAATTACATAGGTACCTATCTAGATAGTATTACGACATACTAAACTCTTATATAGCAGATACTTTTTTCGAGTTCGCTATGGTCCAGCGTATTCTGAATTTAAAGAAATACAAGCAAGTGTTCCACAGGGAAGCGTTCTGGGACCCACCCTGTATTTATTATATACCAGAGATATACCGGATGCAAGTGATATGATGATTGCCAGATTCGTCATGACACTGCTCTTCTATGTAACATATATGAGAACTTGAAGAGCATATTTGTACCATTTCGCATAAGAACATTAAAGGATGATGTACGGTAGAAGTCTGGACTGAAACGAATTCTAATCTCTCCACTGACTGCATTTTGTATCTTCTATTTATTTGAACACATTAAGGAGAATATACGATTTCTTACCGATGAGATCGGTGACGGTTAAACACTTTTTATAGATGTGAGATGTGACTTTAGAGATGTGACATCATAATAATTATTTTTATCCCTTATCATACCTCCTTACGTAAGAGTGGACGAACATAACTACTGCGCCGTACAACCTCTTATATTACTAAAATTTCAATAATGCTTCTTTCCTAAAGAAAACATTATTGCATAGTTTTTTTATTATAAAAATAGTTGAGTCTTTTCTTCCCAAAATAAAAAAAAGCGTTCAGATTTACTCGTAGCACATGCTGATGGAACTAATCGAAAATAAAGTTTGAAAGAATTTCAAAGTAGAGCTCATATTAAAGAGGATTACGCATATCTATTTAAACATTTCCTTGAGAAACTTGAAAATTGATAAAAAAATTTGAAACCTTTTCTCATATTCGGGGAAAAGTGCAACAGCAAGAATTACTAAGTTGCAAATGCACATAGTTTTAAAGGAGTATAAGATGCTGTGCTTTGTTAAGCTGAAAACTATTTTCACATCTGTTGTGCAGTAGTAGATGAGACGGATTACTATCCGTTTGTTACAAAAGTGTCACAGTACAACTAAGTTATAATAGCTCTTCCCTTTTGTCAAGAGCCATAAATGAATGAGATTCATCTTACCATACAAAGTATATGGTTTCTTAAGCTTCCAACTCCATTGAAATTGCCTTCACCACAAGCTGATTACACTCAGTTAATACTATTTGTTCTTTTATTATGTTTTAGTTTGGACCTATACAATCAATATATGGTAGTCATTTCTTCTAAATTATATCCGGCAAATGGGCACCATTTGCGTCTATGCAAGGATTAGTCCTTTCCGATACTTTGCTTACATTTTGAAGAGTTTCCTTTAAAATTTCAGTAATGTCGATGCATCTGTTGGACTTAAGTTGTATAAGGTAGAAGATAAAGTCATCATCAATCACCGTATCTTAAATCAACCGATTAGGGAATATGGTCTTTCATCAATCAATTGTTTCGCAAGAGGTATGACACGTTGCAACATCCTTTTAAAATCAGTAATACTTCATGCAATTTTCAACCAATTCAGATGCCCCACAGCCGTTTCGCCATTATCGTTTTTGAATTCTAAGGTCCACTGAGTATTTCTGAGCATATACCGTGCCAGATCATATCATAACTTTTCATAATATTCACAAAGTGCATTCAAATTTAATTTAGGGTTTAAAGTGCTCCAATACCGAACATTTTGTACATTGACCTTTCCACACAGCGTAAAATGAACCTCGTCGGTCAATGTTCACAGTCGTAAACACCAGGTACACTAGCAAGGGTATTTTATATATTACGGGCGTATCGCAAGTGGCAATAATTTTTTAGTCATTTGCATTTTGTATGGGAAATTATGCAAAACAGCCTTTGAAATCTTCCAAATAGTCGATGGATTCAAGCCAAATTGCGGGCCGCGATGACGGTATCAATTTTATGGATGTTGTTCAACATCGGCTCTTACAGCATAAATGGTCTCATTACTTTTACGTGAACGGAGTTTAATCTTTGGCCTTGATATTGCCACACTACTACTTTCATTGAATTTGGTCAAAAAACTTTTAATTGTTTTCGCTTTTAAACAGCGATATTTTATTCTACGTTGCGTTAACGCAATAGAGGAATGTTTTCTAAAATAACATTTAAAAATTTCACCCCTCTCTTTTGGCAGATAAAAAATAAATTGGAATCAAATTTCTAACATGAGCTGTTCAATCTCGATTTGAAAGTCTCTATCAGTAGTTACCACAATAAATATCAATCTTCAATATAATAAATAAGTATTTGTTTGATGTCTGAATGCTGTTGCTGTCTGAGTATCTGCGGTTTACTGCATAGTTGTAACTTTCAATATATCAACAATGCGTTGATGCATTACATATTGTTAGAAACGTTTACAATACTTGGTATTGATCCGTTCAATTTCAAGTGCATCTTTCCCCGATGTCTGCAAGTATTTCACTGTCAGCCCGTTACGTGCATCCTGCTATTATATCAACATAATCACGCTAGATTAAGCCACAGTACTGTCGTTGGTGATTTAAATGAAGCAGCGCATGATCCGCGTTTTCATTTTTGGATAGACGGGCTAGTTTTAATGAGATGGTGAATGTAGATATAGCTCAGTGAGCTAAGTAAAGCTCGTGTTTTTTCACGCTGCCATTAACGACTTAAAATCGAAAAAATGTAGGATGGGATCTTTCATTAAAAGAAACTATGATCGTCGAATTAGTTTCCCGAACTTATGGCTCGCTGATACGATATGATCGGTCCGGTTTGAAACATTTTCAGCTTATCAGAAATTATATTAATAGTCTTCTGTATTTGATTCTGGCGACACCGAACTTTCCGAAATATAAATGGATATTCTTGCAGTTGTAGTCGTCTGATGACATATTTTGTTATTATTTATGTGAGATGTGGGATCCCCACAATCGTATCCTGGCTATAACTAGACACTAATAAAAGTTAGTGCATATAGCTTGGAGTGTTCGGATCATCGAAATACTCACTTCTGTCGATCACAACATGGAAATATGGAACGTTTAGTTGTACAGTAAAGTTGATCAGCCAAAGTCCGCCTTATTTAAAAATTTAATTGTTTTGCATCAAATTCGCTTTCGAATTTTCAACGTGATATATTAGACAAATAAATAAAACACAGGAATCGCTCGGCTTTACTGACGAATACATTCAAAATGTAAGCAAAGGCAGACTTAGTAACTTGGAGAATATTATTGAGTCCAATATGGCCAAACCCAAAACCCTTACTGCAGTATTTTATTTGATTCCACCTTGTTTCAACATAACAGGGATGATAATTTGCGAGAATTTTCTTATGATGACTCGGAAATTTAGGGAAGATATAGCCAATAATTTCGGGCTAAAAATAATTACTTTTCTGCGTACGTCTACGTCTGTAAATATAGACCAACTGTTTCGACACTCATTGAAACACAGAATGTATCCCGCACACACCTCGATCACTCTGATCTAATTCTTTTTTGTACTACGCCATTTACGTGCGCAGTAACGTAACTTAGTTTACTCCACCGAAATTCAACTTCATTTAGTTAAAATTCCATCTCCTTCAGCAAATTATCCACTATTGCTTTATTTACAGAAGCCCCAAACTGGACAGAAATTCGTCTGCCTTCATACAAAGAATTATATCTTTTTATCCTCACACTGGAATCGTTATTAGGGGTGATTTCAATATACAAATTTCTGGCTGGCTTTGACATTCTGGACTGGCAAGACCCAAAAGACGGTGTGTTGAGATCTTCGCTTGTAAATGACCTCGCATGATAGTCATACCGCCAACATCCTGGACTTGTTTTTAACTTCTCAGCCTGACAAATATAAGGTCAATGTGCTACCGCCTCTAAGCTCGTCGGACCACTGTGTCATCTTATTTCTCGTCCATTGACCACACAGTTAAAAAAATGATTTCTAAAAGAAACGTATGGCATTACGACAAAGCCAATTGGAGCGAGCTTAACAGCTTTTTTGGAATTTTAATTGGTCGTTATGTTTCGTCTATAATGACGTGGCTGCTGCTGCTGATATGATCACACACTATTACACAGACTATTCTTTTTGGAATGAGATCCTTTACCCATCGGATAAAGACTATCAAACCAAAAAAAAAAAAAAAAGGCGTGGCACTACTCGAGCTGTAAAAGAGACTCTCAGGGTTAGAAAACGTTTTTTCGTTTCTTCAAGATAGATCCAACAGAGGAAAACCAACATTTTTTTAAACAAACAAGAATGACTGCAACGCCTTTCGCGTGTGAAATTCCAAAACGACCGAAACTGAGCCAAAAAATTCTACAATGTCCCAATGGTAGTAACAATTTTTGGTCATTCATCAAAAACATTAGAAATTCTGCCTCATCCTCCAACCTAACGACCATTTAAATTGACATTCCAGCTTTTAGCTCTTTGGACAAAGCCAATAAACATGTTGCACAATTTACGGCCAGATCAACACTTCCAGATTATGTTTTGTTTCCGCCTACAATTGAGTGCGTCGAATTTTCAATGAGGCGAATCCACTTTTGCATTCATGTAGTAGCAAGATTGCTTAGAGATCTCAACATACATAAATCAGCTGGCCCAGATGGTACTTTTCTCCTTCTTCTGAACTGGCGAAACCACTGCGTAAGCTTTATCATCAATCTTACTCTTTAGTATACTTTTCGAATTACGAAAACTGCTTAATGACGTCTTACGGTTTTCGTAGCAACAGATCCATTAGTGATTTGATAGCATATCTTACCGAAAAGTGAAACCAAAGCGTTCATCAATCTGGCGAAAACAAAATAGTTGCACTTGATATCTCTAATGCATTTGACTGGCCTCAATATGTCGTATAATATATCGTATATAGCCAAATTTGGAGTGCAATGCCCACATCTGGTCAGGTACGCCCAAAACATCTCTGCACATGCGATAAAGCTCATAGGTGATATTAATATCAATTAGTCAATTGACACCCTGGAACACCAACGTAATGTCTCACTCTGTTTTATCGATATTTCAACCACCAGTGCTCCATAGAACTCGCCAGTAGGACTTCGCCCCTTCAAACTTTTAACCGTTACACCTACCTCACTATGAATGCTCATCAGTACACCCTCAAACCCATTTTCGGACGTACACCAAAATATAGTGATTCCTCCCTAAACCGAACAACTCGCTTATGGAATGCCCTACCCAGCTCTTTACTTCCTAGTCATTATAAACTTTGTCGGTACCTTTCTTTCTTTCCTCTCTAATTTTATTCGCCCACCCTTGAGAGCGCGCACATTATAAGAACAAAAAAAGGATCTGAGTTTTATTTCCGTTAGTACGAGACCGAGACAAATGACTCTTCGACTCAGGAAATAACTTATTAACTATTAACCGATATGTACATGCCAACCCCGGACGGCTTAATAAAGTTTAATAAAAATAGAATTCCAACTTAAATAATATTAATCGACAAAGAAGTTCTGTGTGAGGACAGGTGATTCTGCTGCATTGGTAATCGAAAACATGGTGCAATGTTTTAGCGTCACGTACCACAACAAAACAATGCATTGCTAAATCTATATGTACAACAGTTCGGTGATGATGGGTCGAAAAAGAAGAACGCAACCTAAATTGCTTGGATGAGTATTGAACAAAACCTGTGCCAACAATGTGAGACATAGAAAAGAGCTGGTGTTTAAATTTTAATTTAAGTGAATCTGCAGGGCGAATAGTAAAAATAATAATAGATAAAATATGGTTTCCATAGTAACGGAACCATACTTGGCTAATATACTCTAAAAGTGGTCTAAAAAATGTTTTGTAAAAGAATTTTGTGGGAAATGGGTCAGAGATTTCTTTTTTTTCTAAAGAGACCAGAGCGCAGAGTTCGCTTCCATAACTATCAAATCAACATTATGTAGGTGCGGAAATTGACTTAGGTGTCACAAATAACGCCCAAATCTTCCTTGGAAGTTTCTTAATCGTAATCAAGCTACTCTTCATTTCTGTTTTAGCGATATGATAATATCAAAATGACGCTACTTCTCTTAATGATCCCAGACATGGTAGAGTAACGTCTCATTCAACACCCTGCCTGACTCGAATTGCAACCAATTTAAGACTGCTATAATTTTCAAACCGTTCATGACAGTGAGCTCAAATTTTGACACATGACAGATAATTTTAGTATTTACGAGCCTTTTAAGCGATTTGCGTCTCAGTTGTGTTGAAACATTTTTATCCGCGATGGAGTTCAAACGTGATAGTGTGATTGATTTATATTTGGCTGGAAAACCACAAGTAGCTATCGTTAGAGCGCTCCAGCCCCTCAACGTGAATAAATCATTTGTGTCTCGAACCATAGCTCGTTACCATCATACTGACAGCGTTCCGAAACGCCATAGGTGTTCATAAAAAAACAGCAATATCGGCAGAAATGGTTCGGAAAGTGAAGGCTCAAATTGAGCAAAATCCGCGTCGACGTGGAAGAGAAATGGCTAGTGAGCTCAGCTTATCGTTAGAACGGATGCAGCACATACTTAAAAATGAGCTTGGGCTCAAGCCATTGAAGTTCCAAAAAGCACACGATCTTACACCGCAACAGAAAAAAGTTAGAGCCGAAAGAGCGAAACAGTTGCTACGCTTGCACGAAAGTGGTGAGTTGCCGAATTTGGTTTTTCCCGATGAGTCACCATTTGTGATCGAAGAATATGTAAACAAACAAAATGACCGAGTTTACTTGCCAGAGAGGTCCAGAGGATAAATATTATGGGGCTAATTCTCCGTCAGATTACACCGTCAAATATTGGTTTCGAGAGTTTCGTGGTGGCCGCAACTCCACTACCGATTAAGTCCGCAGCGGCATGCCATCCGATGCGGTTTCAGAGGACAATGTCAAAAAATACATGAAATTGTGTTGATTGACCGGAAAGTGAAGATACGCGAGCTAGCAGATACCACAAAAATTAGTACTGAGCGCGCACACCATATTTTGGGCAATATTCTGCATATGAAAAAGTTATTCAGCCGCTGGGTGCCGCGCATACCCACTCCTGATCAAAAACACGAACGCGAGAGCACTTCGAAAGTGTGTTTAGACTTGCTGATGCGCAATCGGGCGGACTTTTGGCGTCAATTAGTAACTGCTGATGAAATTAGGATCCACTATTACACACCAGAGAACAGAATGAGTGCCCGGCAATGGACTGAACCCGGCACGATTGCTCCGAAACGGCCGAGGGAGGCTCGATGGGTCGGAAAGGTTATGGCATCGGTTTTCTAGGATTGTCATGGCATAATCTTCGTGGATTACCTCGAGAAAGGAAAAAAACATCAACAGCGAGTATTACTGTGCATTATTGGAGCGATTGAAGGCCGAAATCGCTGCAAAACGGCCTCACATGAAGCGAAAAAAAATTTTGTTTTTACAAGACAATGTATTGGCGCACAAGATCATCGCAACGGCGACTAAAATCAATAACTTGCGGCTCCAATTGCTGTCGCATCCAAAATATTCGCCCGATTTGACTCATTCGGACTACTATCTCTTCACAAACCTCAAAAGATGGATGATCAATAAAAAATTCAGCTCACGCGAGGAAATCATCGACGCCACGGAGAAGTATTTTGCAGAAAATCCGGAAAATTAACGGATGAAGAAGTTGGAAAATCACTGGAATAAGTGTATCAAACTAAAAGGGGACTATATTGAATAAAATAAAAAAAACATTTAAATTTTTTTTTTCATTCCCAAGGAGGTTACTTTTCAACCCACCTAGTATTATTCGACGCTTGTTGGGTCTCTCTCATAGCTAAGTCTTAATGACATGGTCCGGAAGTTACCCCGATGGCACAACTCCCATGCTGGAAGACCAGGCCCTTGTTTTGACCTTAGGACAGCAGACCGAATACCCGGTGCCAGCGATGAACACTGTCGTTGACCTATAAAGGGTTTATCCGCCACCAACTCTTTTTTTCAACACTCTGTCTGAGTATTAGGGATTCCTATAGACCTGATATCCGAATATGTTGAAACAGCTTATATAGGGATTACACTTAGTAGTTCGGCCTAACTGGACTTATTGACACTAATGTTGATTCCATCTACAGAATTCTTCCGCTGCCGCCTTGAACAAGAAGAAGTACCTAAGTGAGAAGACAACCCCCCCCCCCCCCCCCACAACCAATGGACCAAAGGGATTGGTTACACAGCCTGTAGTCGAGGTACTAGGCACCCACAAGTCACCAACGTGAACGTGAGAGTAACAGTTGGTAGTTAGAGGCTAAGTAAGAACGCTTGTGTACTCATGGCATCACATCACTACGCTTGAACCAGAACTTTTGCTAAATATAAATTCATAAAAGAAAACCTTGTAAAATACACCAAATTTATTGCCACATATTAAGAACATAAATTGTTTTTACGCGTAACAATATTTGAACTTACTTTTCATTTTTGACCTATTTTTTTCTCGCACGAAGAGACATTTTTAGACTTTTACTGAGGAGTGTGCACTAAAACTATAATTCAGAATACTACTGATAAAAATTTGTAATTATTTTACCTAACGTCTTCCGCGTTCCAAACTTTCCACAGAATGGAAATAAATAATGGTTATCTACATACATGCAAGAACATATTCTCAGCAGTCCAGACAGAAAATGGTTTGTTATTCTGAAGGGTATTTTTGGAAAAAAATATTAAAGAGCCGTTGCGATTCATATGTGTATCACCGTGCACTATAGGATTAACTTCAATTGTGCAACAGTTTTTAGAGAACAACCTAAATAAATTTATTTCATAAACATACAAGCTCAATGTTAGAGATTTTAATAGAGATCACACGTTGGTTCAAGACAAGATTTACTTTAAGAGTAAACTTAATGTGAATAGAATACATAGTTTGCTTCTACTCAAAGATACGCATTGAGAAGGTGAAAGCAGACATGGAAATGAAACAATAATACAAATGTTTTGTGTTGCCTTACTAAAATGATTTATATATTTTTAACACTCCTTCTCAACTCGAATATTTGTAGAGAAACATTAAAAATAGAGAACTATGTTAATATAATCCTATAACATGGGTAAATGTACAATGTTTGACCTAAGGCAAATTTTTAGTTAATATATTTGACATCATTTCATTGGTACAAACATAGTTCAATTTGATTTCATTGATTTTATGCAATTTACGAATAAAATTATACTTGATGTCTATATGTTTGCTACGAGCATGATAAATGGGACACTATCAAATTCTGAGCACTTTGGTTATTGCTGTTAGGAACTATAGAAGTAGAATCACCAAAGGCAATTGAATTGATTAGCTTCTTAATACAAAGGCTTCCTTTGTTATAGTCGAAAGAGCGACATACTCCGCCTCTGTGCTGGAGATTGCCACTTAATTTTGTTTTTTTTTTTTTCCAACTGCCATGAAAATACGCTTCCTGCTAAAACGAAGCATTGTAGCTCCATATGAACGAACATTCGGATAACCATACACAGCAATGAAGAATATGATTCCGATGAATTGTCGAATCTCTTGTTTATTTGTAGCAAATCGAGTTTCGATGTTCGCCTGGCACGCATACAAATACAATTCATCAACCAGATATTGCATGAATTTATGAGTCACAAAGTAATGAAAGAAATCAAATGGTGTTTTCAAAATTTTTACTTCACCTGGCAACTCTTTTTCACCACGAAAAACGATTTCGTTTACATGCAGCTGCATATATTTTTTTTTTTCTCCAAAGCATTGATTTGAATTCCCGAGTATAATTTTTAATTGTATTCAGAGCCCCAATAAATTGGCCCAAACTCGAACGATCAAGGCTACTTTTCTTCTCTTATAGTTCGGTGTCATTCGAGGCGCGTTTACGTTTTGTTGAAAGTGAAGCGACAACTGAGATATGTTAGCGGTACTTGATTCGGCATTTTGGCATTTGATTTCAAAACAGTGACAAAAGCAATGGACGTTGAAAGAATAATGCTAAATCTAAACTTGGGTCTTGATGCCTAATGTCTAAGGCGCTGATGTTCAGGCTTGCATCCGTAATCTCACTTGCATTCATCAAACAATAATTAACGACAATTCGTCTTTTGAGCAAATAAAATGTGGATCCTCAACATTGTCGTCACCGTTGAAATCTGTACCGTCAGTGTCTTTAGAGCTCGAAACAGCGTTTATCAATTTAGCTATTTCGTCATATGTTATCTTCGACAGATTTCTCAAAGATCTCCTTGACATTGTTATCTAACAAAAGCACTGAATCTTTTATAAAATTTTTGATAATTTATATAAACTTTGATAAAAAAAAAACGAAAAAACCACCGTGTGGCGCTCTCATTGTTCCGATTTGAGTTCTGTCATCAGTAGTTGACATTCCCTCTAAATTTTAGCATCATAAGTTGACATTTGCAAAAGTTACGTAGCCAAGAGTACATCTATCTCTGTGTGTATTGGCGATTTTTTACAATTTTAGAAATGGATTTAAATTTGCAACAACGAGCTTGTATCAAATTTTGCGTAAAAAACGGATTTCATGGTGCGCGAACATTGGAAACGTTGTAAAAGTGTTTCGGCAACGATTCTCTAAAGAAAACGGTCGCTTCAAGCGACCATCAGAGAGATAGCGGTGGACTTTAGCATTGTCTATGGATTCGTCCAAGACATTTTGGTTAATGATTTGGATTTCCGTCTTCTAGCAGCAACGTTGGTGCCAAAAGACCTCAATTTCATGCAAAAAAAGACATCGTGTTGACGTCGCAAAAGAGATGATTTGCGAGACTGCATCCGATCCCACATTCATCAAAAGGTTCATTACTGGAGATGAGACGTTGGTGTATGAGTACGATACGCAATCCAGATATCAGGGAAGTGAATGACATTCACAAAATGAGCTGAGACCAAAAAAAACCACGTCGTTTTCAGTCAAAGAAGGCAATGCTCACGGAATTATGGGCAGAAAACTCGTGGACTTTGCACCATAATAACGCACCGTCGCACAGTGCTATCATTATTCGTAATTTTTTGACGAAAAATGCAACAAATACCATCCAAGAGCCACCGAATTCACCTGATTTGGCTATCTCTGACTTCTTTCTGTTCAATCGGGTTTTAAAGACCACTACGAGGAACGCGTTTCAGCAGCCGAGAGGAAGTAATGGAAAAATCGCAGGAAACACTGATGGACATACCGAAAACCGAATATAAAAAATATTTCGAGGATTGGATTGGATTGGATAAGATGGCATAAGTGTGTTGCAATCTATAGGTAGGCCTTCATACCCCAAACTTAACTCTTTCTAAGAACTTTTCAGGAACATGGTAAGGAAATGAGTATTTTGACAGTTAGTCAAATAAACCATCACAATTTAAAATTTTGTAATAGGTATGCAATTTTTAAAAATAAATTATTGAAAATTTATTATCTTTTGGAAAGTCACTATACCTGTCAACCGTTGTTAGAAACGTAGGCATAAAATCACAAATTATTTTTCTATCTGTTGTAGTTTTTCCCATAAAATCTATGAGTTTTTCTGCAAACTTGTTGCGATTTTTTTTACTATTATTGTTACGTTCATAAGAAAGAAATGGTAAAACACTATAGCAAAAATAGGGATGGGCAAGAAAAATTGAACAGATTTAGAAATTGGATATCAGAAGACTTAAACATAAGTTTCTGCCATTATAGTAGTATAATGATACGGATAAGATAAATGAAGTCAACATTGGTGATAGACCCTTATTGTAGATTTTTTTCTTAGAATATATAAAAAAATCATTTCCCAAATTATCCTTTATGATTTATGGGACGCCCTATATGTATTATAATCGGTAACAATAATATAATTCAATTCAAATCCTGCTATTGTTATTATTATATTTACTTAGCGAGAGAATTTTTAAATTTGTACTGTTGTCCACATAATGGGAATAATTAAGTCATCATTTGAGAAAATGATGTCTGAGATACCAGTCATTAGTGTCTACATAACGTTCTTGTATATTAGGTCTGTTCCAGGACTTCCAATTTGTACAAGGTGGTACAAAAACCGGTTTCCGTGAAAAAGACTTGTAAAAGAAAACGCATTTGAGAGAGTAATTCATTTCCTTACTCTGCCAATTCTTACCAATTACTACACGCGATTTTTCTTTGGGCAGAAATTGTAAAAAACGCCAAATCAATTAAATTTTAAGAGAACTGTCAAAGGTTTAGTTCGTGCGACAATTCTATGTAAATTAACCTAAAAGATAACTTGGACATGGATAAAAACGAGAAAAAAGAGCTTCATATTGAAGCAACTTCTTCGCCTAATAACGGGCGGCCAGATAACAATGATAGATTTTCTATTTTTTATGTTTCAGCAGCTATCAAAGTTACCAATGACATCTATCTGTGATTTAACATTTTATAGCGCATCATATTATCGAAATTCCGGCTGAGTTGTAAATAAGCAACGTAAATTACGTCGTGAGGTCTTTTAAAATGTTTTACAGATTTTTTTTGATAAATAACTTTTGTCAAAATAAACTACAAACTTGCTGAAAAGTGGATAATGAGATATTATTGGATAATATATTTAGCAAATCTAAACTCGCACTTGTTAATTTCTAACATCCGGAGCGAATAATTCGTCACAATAAGATCGTAGTTCAATCGGAAGGTTTTTGCCAACGAATTATTGTAAGTAAATATTGCCCTATATACTCTGCATGCCAGGACTTAGTAACAATAACTTAACTGCATTATGTAGGTACTCCGGAGTAGGAAAAAATTTTTTTTTTTTTAAGAAACTAGCATCTTTTCTTTAATAAATATTTACAAGGCTAACCTCGTTGAAAAATATATAAAAAAACACTGTCTTTATGCCTACCATTCTCACATACCTTTATTTTTTCCAGAGGTTCAATTTAAACTGCTACATCCGAAACCACCCGAATCAGTGTGCAGTCTCCCTTGTGAACGAGGCCAAGCCAAAAAGTACGTAGAGGGCGAAAGCTGTTGTTGGCATTGTTTTAATTGTTCAACATATCAAGTGAGTTGTACCTTTTGTACATATATCTATGTTATTACGAGTGCAGCAAACTAAATTATATGACTACATCTCTCAATTGTACTCCATTTTCAGATACGGCATCCAATCGATGAAACCCAATGTTTAACCTGTTCCCTAGGTACTTTACCAGACAGAACAAAGGAATATTGTCGAGATTTGCCAGAGGTCTACCTTCGACCGGAATCTGCATGGGCTATCGGTGCCATGGCTTTTAGTGCCACTGGCATTCTCATAACGCTATTTGTAGTGGGAGTTTTTGTACGGTAAGTCATTCATTTTAGTTTGCCTTTCATTATCTAAAAATGATTCTCACAATATTACTATCCATTAACTCTAATTTGTTTTGCTCTCTCATTTTAACAGTCACAATGACACTCCTATTGTTAGAGCTTCCGGTCGTGAGTTAAGTTATATCCTTTTGGCAGGTATCTTAATGTGCTACGCAGTAACATTTGCTCTTGTGTTGAAGCCAACAAATGTTGTGTGTGCCATACAAAGGTTAGTATAACTATGTATCTTCTTTATAAATACGTTTATATTTTACTATCCTAAATTTCAAAGCAAGTTGATATTAGTATTTCTTTGATCCCTTTGCCCAAGTACCGGACCAACGTGCTGATTCAATGGCATTTATTTCTAATTTTGATTTATATATTTTAGCATGATAATTCTTTCCAGATGTATAGGGTTTTCCAATAGGGACTTAACAGCTTTGAATTTAATTTGTGAACGCACTCTTTCACTAATCATCAAACTGTCACTGTCAATTTATTCAGTAAACTCAACTTTTTCATCATGGTAAAGTACACTAACGAACTACGTTCTCCGATTGGGTTCTGGTGAAGATGTGCCAAGATGATGAATTTCATCGCAAAATCATCTTCAGTGACGAAGCTCATTTTTGGCTCAATGGGTTCGTCAATAAGAAAATATGCGTTATTGGTCGGGTGAAAACCCACATGTGCTTCACGAATCACCACTTTATCCACAAAAAATAACTATTTGGTGCGGTTTGCATGCCGGCGGCGTTATTGGGCCATCATAATAGTGCCCAAGGCGGGAGTGCTCTGATCATTTAAAAATCTATAGGGCATAATGAAGAAGACAAACCAAAAACCAAAGGGTTTTAGACAACAACTGCCACAATCAAAAGGGATAAGAAACTAATATCCTTGACGCCTAGGCATTAAATCACATCTATTAAATACAAGCAACTAATATAAAGCCATAAACATAATTTTAAAATGGGTGGAGACTTCAACGCGAAATACCCTCATTATAGTTCCAGACTTACAACAACTAAAGGATGCGTATTATACATAAAAAGCAGCATGAAAGACAGGTCAGAAAACAACGTTCTGGCCAACTGAGGGTTTCCATGGTGTAGTGGTGTATGCATAGACTCCTCAAGAAGAGGGTCGTGGGTTCGAATCCCGTGCGAGGCAATTCTGTGAAAAAGTCTTTTCATAGAATTTGTATGTAGTTATATGAAAATCCCGTCAGCGTCAACTCTGACATGAAGGCATAACACTGATTTTGGAGTGGTTGCTGGCTGGGCTAAATGTAACGAACTAACAACTAGCACGTACTTAAGACCCACTAGTTGAGGATGTACTAACTCGTTCCGTCCAGTTTGACAACCACCTCTGGGAAAAATATCGAAACCTAATACACCTGAGTTTCAAACTACTACACTAACCGCCCGCGCCCTGGAGAAAAAGCCAGTAAAAGGGTATTCATATCCCCTTGGTGCGCACGCGGTGTTATAAAACAAAAAAAAAATGTAATAACTGGATACAGAAATAAACGAAATTGAGGCGATAAATTGAAAAAACATGATCTTCGTTTTTGAACTTATAATTAGATAATGCTTTGCAAACCATACTCTCAACTGATTCAAATCCCAGTTAATTGCGGCAACCAGATCTAAAGGATTACTTGCACCGTAGGAAAACCCAATGTCGTCAGCAAAGGCTGTGGGCAAACCTTTAAAGTTTAAGGCAAACAATGAATTAATGAAAATAAGAAAAAAAAATTGGGCCCAAAACAGATCCTTGCGGTACACCCAAATAGAAGAATTTTGTTTCGCTTCTTACCTCTTCTAACTTTACTTTCTGTGACCTGTTTTTTAAATAAGATGTAAGCCATTCAAGCATAAAGCCTCTAAAGCCAGCATTTTCCAGTTTAAGTAAAAGAATTTTGTGGTCGACCATATCAAAGGCTTTGGTAATGTCAATAAGTAAACCAGCTGTGCTCTTCCTTTCATCTAGGTTAGACAAAATTTGGGAGAAAAAATGAAGTAAAGCATCTTCTGTTGAATTGCCTCTACGAAAGCCATATTCATGTTTATTAAGAAAATTAAGAATTCTATCCTTCATGAGTTTTTCGAAAATCTTACTAATGACTGGAAGTAGTGAGATAGGCTTATAGTTGTACATGTCATCATAAGACCCTTTTTTAAATAATGGAACAATATCAGCACATTTAAGCTCATCTGGGAAGACACCCGAAAGAACGCAGCGATTAAAGACATAGGCTTAAGTATCTATTATAAAGAATGCAATTCTCTTTAGCATTATATTGAAGATACCATCGGGGCCACAAGAATTGGAATTCTTTAAACTATGTATAGCTTTCAAAACCTCATGGGAAGTGATAGGTTTAAAAGCAAAAGAGCTTCCTAATCTAGGTTCCACAATACTAAAAGTCGAAGTACAACAACAACCAGTTAAATTGACTAACGAAAGCTTCAAGTTGCTTGCTATCTTAGTAAAATAATTGTCACAATTTCTGATTCTAATGGAGATAGGTTTTTTGTTGGTGGATCTTTGTTAAGCAGACTGTTTATTATGTGCCATTCTTTTTCTTAAATTATCTTTTGCAGAGTTAAGAGAACGACGACAGTAATCATCCCGGCATAATGGAATTTCCTTCTTTAATTTTGCACATAGCTTTATGTATTTTCTTTTTAAGCATTGATTTTTTGGGAATCCAAGGCATTTTTTCCAAAGCTAATTCTTAAAGTTAACTTTGCTAGCCAAGTGCAATGATATCCAAGGCTTGAGAAGTTTAACCACATTTTTGGGCGAAGAAACTATGGAACAATTCCGGATATGCCTTATGAGACAATCAATAAAAAGAGTGATAGGGAGATGATGAATCCCTACAAAGAACACATCTTCCCAAAAACTCATAAAAAAGATTGTATTTAAGTCTCCTAAAATTGGTTTTTAAAATTTTGCTGGGAATAATTTTATTGTCCGAATTTTACTCATTAGCAAGTTGTATAATAAGGCCCCTCATACAGTGATCAGTAATATTTAGATCATGATCACTATATTCACAAGAATTTCGTCGTGGATTACTGAATCGGGTATAAATGGGATCCAAACATCTACTGTTACTGCGCCTAAATGTTTTAACAAACTACATATTGCTTTTCAAAGAACTCCTAATTTTCAATCGTTTATAAATAAGGTAAAAAATTGGTTATTTACTATAGATTATCCCATTATTGAATCGGTATTTCGATATGTGTTCTAATATTCATTGTTTGCCTTATATTTGTACTCAGATTCTTTTCTATCGAAATTAACACAAAAGTACTTTCTCTTATCTTTATTTTTTGTAACACTGATAACTACCACACATCAGTTTCCTGAATTTGAAAATATTACTTAAGCGTCATTCACCACTAACTTTAAATAGTTGCAGATAATCATTCAATCAATCAATCACTCAATCATTATTCGTTTCACAATTATTAACAAGAATTATTTTATTGTTAAATATAACTGTTATAATTATTTCAGTGGAATAAATAAAATTAAAATCAATCAATCAAACGTGATAGTAACGACGTTTATATATGTATTTGTGTTGATTCTTTTATTAACTCAAATTTGTATCGCTTTTTCTATTTCACAGATTCAGTGTTGGATTTTGTTTTACGGTTGTATATGCAGCACTCCTGACAAAGACTAATCGCATTGCGAGAATATTTAAAGCTGGTAAGCAATCAGCAAAAAGACCGTCATTCATCAGTCCCAAATCGCAACTGGTCATCTGTTCATTTTTCATTTCGATTCAGGTTAGTGAGTCCCATATAAAAACTTGTAAATTAAATCAAATTTTTATTTTTAATTGTAATACTGAAATATTTTACAAGCTATTGTAATGAGCATTCATATTTTTTTTTTTTTTTTTCGTTTTGATTTTCAGATCCTCATCAATGGCGTTTGGATGATTATATCACCATCCCACGCGATGCATCATTATCCCACCAGGGAAGATAACCTTCTTGTATGTGACTCTTACATAGACGCATCATATATGATAGCGTTTTTCTATCCAATCATCTTGATTGTTATTTGCACAGTCTATGCTGTTCTTACAAGAAAAATACCAGAAGCATTTAATGAATCTAAGCATATTGGTGAGTACTGCAAGTTTCAAACATAAGCACAAGCTATAAGCATGCCTATTTTCTTTTGTAAACCTTTAACCGCTTAATATTTTCCCTATATCAGCTTGCCGGGTAACGCTGAAAGATACCAAAAACTACGTTAGAATAAGTTACGAGTTATTCAGTCACAGACACATTGTTCAACGTTCATTGCGTACATACATATATGCAATTTGCAAATGAAATATCCAGATTATCGACATCACCTTTGTTGGTAATAAATTATGAGATAATTGAAGGGTTCAAATATTCACTATCGACATCATAATTGTAGGACTTGATAAATGGGAGCGTCACTGCTTTTTTCTTTTCGGAATAATGCTCACCAAAGTCGATATGCGATTGTGTACAGAAAGCAAGGCTAACTTGTTATTGCTCTCTTCGTATGTGATGACCTATTCTTCAAAACCATTTTGTTCAAGATTGGGTCCCAGTAAGTAGTGCGTTTAAAAGGGTTCGACGGGGGTGTTCTGACACAATAAAAGCTTGTCAATATTTTTAGATGAATGGAGTTTTTACTGTGTCAAAATATTCCGTGTCAAACCCTCCTAAACGCACTACTGATACATAGAGCTCATAAAAAAATTGTTTAATCAATACCAAATATAGTACATGCAAAATGGTAATTTCATTTGCAAAAACCTAAAAATTTTGAGGATTTTGGAATGATAATTGGATTTTCTATAAAATTTTCCCCAGGCCAGTATTAATGTCTTACCAGTCCTCTTTTTATATTAGCAAAAGCTTTTATGCAGATCTCGCTATTGGTGGCCCCACCTAAAACGTTAAAAAATAAAGAAACAGAAATCCCTCACCAAATGAAGATAATCAAACCAAAGATGTGGTAGAACTCGAACCGGAAATGGGATGTCAGAGCTAGAGAATAAATTCCCAGTTCGCACTTCGCAATAATCTCCATGCTTTCAGCTTTTGCTATGTCACCATCTACACAGTTAACCACCAACGAGTGCAGATGCGTTTTTGTTTCCTCCCGGGATAACTTGGTAACCTCTTTTCAAATTCAACCTCAACCGAACCACGCTATTCTTCTGAAGCACCGGACGATACTTTCCCCTTTTGCAGATATTTATCATTGTTAGTAGTTTCAGTAACTTTTGAATACAGTAATCTATTTTGTAACTCAGTAAACTTTTTATACATACGACAGTGACTGTTACTGAATTTATTTTCTAAAATAATATCTGTTTGTGAACTGCAACGCCATCGATAATACATCAAACTTGATTGCATGCAAAAGGACTTCTGACAAAACATTTCATCCCATATGAATTGGACATGCAAGCAGAAACACTTGTTTTTCTTTTCTTTTTTAAATCTGATCCCAGTTAAGGGACTTAAAACGTTTGCACGCAGTGTAGGCGAAGAAAAATTAGGGAGGAATCAAAAAGAGGTACAGATTAATGTTGTTCACTAGGAAATAAAGAACTCGGAAAACATTCTACTATATATAAGAGAGGTGTATGCTTAGAAAAGTATAACGATATTTCAGAGTACATCCAAACTGTAAACTGATGAGCATTAATGGAAATGTTATCGCCAATTTCATTAGAGCACTGGTGGTTGGAAAAGCGATAACACAAGGTAGGGCCAGAAACATTACGTCGTTGTTCAAGGGTATATAAGCATCACCAATAAGTTTAATCGCCTTGTTTTGAAGCATACCTAACAGATCCTTCTGGGAGGAAGATTCTTTCATGGAGGACAAGCAATCCACTTTCATACAAATGGATATAAAATCCAGGGGTTGATAGGGGTGTTTTCCCCGATAAGCTTAATCTAAGCCTCTCCTTCTGTCTTCCCAATTAGTGTACCGTAATCCAGGCAGAAATTTTGGCGATTAAATTAACTTTGTTCTGGCTGAAGAAAAACGTGATATCTGCATATTTTTGCTACATTTTTGTCGCTATCAAGTCCCTGGACTCAATCTCATTAAATTCTAAAACGGCCCCTGAATGGCGATTACCTCTTACGAAGATGGCAGAGCAGTTCAACCTTTACCTTTGTTGGCTGCCGAGCCAGAGGTATTACAGGAATCCATAGGGCTTTTGGCTGTTCCAAAAAAATTTTAATCACGCTACCTATTCTACCAGAAAAGGGTAAATAGATATACCATCACTGGATACTATCTTATAGGTAAGCGTGCAAGAAGGCTTGGCGCCTTTACAAACGATTTCTGTAGGAGCTACATGCACGAGGAGGAAGAGGAGACAATCCTCCACCTACTATGTACATGTCCAGATCTCTCCAAAAGAAGAAAACTTCATTTAGGAGCTTTCTTCTTCAATCATTTAAGCGATCTAAAGAATATATGTTTACGTTAGCAGTCTTCTAAGCTTCATCATAAGCTCACTTTTTTTCCATGAGTAGGAGGATCACACACCCACGTGGAATTACAATGGACCAATAGGTCTAAGTAGATTGGTCTTTCCAGCAGCCACTTTTACCTACCTACCTATCCACCCTAATAAAGAGTGATTCATCGTAAGGTTTGACTTATAATGTAAAATAAAACACAAAAATTTGAAAGTGTACTTAAAATTTTTATTATCAGTTAAAGGAACAATTCCTGGCACTTACCTTTTAAAAATAATATTATGTAAATGTTGGCTACGACTACGGTGAGGTGGTCCATTTGGAAGGTCTAATTTTGGGCGACTCGTTCGAGCATAGCGAGTGGTATCTCGCGGATAATACGAGTAATATTAGCTTCCAAAGTGTCAATTGAAGCTGGCTTACTCCTGAAGACCTGAGACTTTACATATTCGCAGAGAAAATAGTTCAAAAGTGTTATATCGCACGATCTAGGCGGCCAATTTACTGTAGCAAAACGTGAAATTAAGTGCTCACCAAAATGATTTCTCAACAAGTCCATTGTTTCACACGCTACATGGCTCGTAGTGCCGTCTTGTTGAAACTAGAGCTCACCGAGACCATGTGGTTTAATTTCAGGAAGCACATAGTCCGTAAACATGGCGCTATAACGGTTACCATTGACGGTAACATTCTCATTTGCCTCATTTTTGAAGAAATATGGACCAATGATTCCACCAGCCCATAAACCACACCATACCGTTGTTTTTAATGGATGTAATGGTAGCTCTTGGTATTCTTCGGGTTGCTCATCAGCCCAAATACGGCAATTTTGTTTATTAACGTATCCATTGAGCCAAAAATGGGCTTCATCACTGAACAAAATTTCACGATAAAACACCGGATTTTCATTGAGTTTTTCTAGAGCCGAATCACTGAAGATATGGCGCAAATTCAAGTCGCCTAGCTTTAATTCTAGCACAAGTTGAATTTTGTATGCGTTTAGGCCGAGACCCTCACGTAAAATACGCTAAGTTGTCGAATACGCCACGCCAAGCTGCTGAGAACGACGACGAATCGATTCATCATGGTCTTCGCGTACACTCTTAGCTACAGCTGCTATTGTCTCTTCAGTACGTGCTGGATGTGGTCTCGCTGTTGTGGTGTGAGTCTTTTCACAATGACTTGCCAAACGATACTGAACAAAAATGTGAGGTCTTAGGTGCACATTACCGAAAGTGAGGATTGTACTACGAATATGTGGTCGTTCCAACGAAGCTTAATATAGGTACCAATAATGAAACATTTTTCGGTTTCGACGATACAAGTGTATAGTCTGCTTTGGTTTCCCACCACTTATCTCTATAAGCTGTCGTTTCCGTTCTACACCCGAAGAAAAGGAACTTGAGTCTAGGAACGAATACGAATAGCAGAGAGTACCGTCGTCAGCAAAGGAATGTATTGGATTAAAAGTAGCAGACAAGGGATCATTCATTTCCTTAAGATGGCGCTACAGTTCGGGGTGAACCTGGGCTTCAACCAACAAGCGTCGCCTGATCTTTAGTTAGCTGTCTATAGTTTCACACGCTAAGTTAGATGCTCTAATACGCGGCTTTAACATTGATGAATAGGTGGTATGTATCGACCTGGAGCTCAAGGATTTTTCGCAAAATCTGCAGTAGTGTGAACATTTGGTCGATGTTGGACTTTCCTGTCCTGAAGCCATACTGATATGGACCAATCAGGTTGTTGCCGAACGGCTTCAAGGGGTTCACACAATACTTCTGATATTAAGAAGACTGATGTCTCTGTACTTGGCGCAGTTCAAAATGTCTGATTTCTTGATGATCAGACAAACAATGCTGAGGTTCTATTCATCGTGCATACTTTCGCCAGAGCATATTTTACAGATGAATTAGTGTATGCTCCTTACCAAATCATCGCTTACCGCTTTAAAGAGCTTGGCAGCCAGGCTGTCCCCTCCAGCAGCTTTGTTGGACTTATGCTTATGGCTATCTTCACTTCATCCAGGCCGGGTGGACGGAATTGGTGATCTACATCGTCCAGGTTGAAAGGTTCATTCTGTATTTGATTAGTCATCGCCATTATACAGTCTACAGAAATGCTTTTTCCAAATCTTCAGCACCGACTTCAACTCTACCACGACGTTCCCTTGTTCGTCTCTACAGGCTTTGGTTCGGGGTCTGTATCCGTGGCATGTTTTTTAACCCTTCGGTAAAAGGTTCGAATCTCATTCCTAGGATAGCATCACTCAATTTCTTCAAGTGAGCGCTTCTCATGCTCCTCCTTTTTCCTTCTAAGAAGCCGGTGTTCGTCACTCCTCTTCACCTCGTAGAGCTCAAGAGCAGCTTTCGTCCTTCTATGCAGCACCGCTTTGTATGAATCTTTCTTAGTCTTCCAACCAGGGTTTCTTTTCTGTAGTGGCCAAGTGAAAGCCAGCACATCAGAGGCGGCATCTCTGATAGATTTTTGGGAACATTGCCACTGGTCTTCTATTCTTGATGCTTGTGGCATAGGACATCTTAAGAGATTAAGAGAAACTCGATCAAAAAAGGATTTGGCGATCTCTTGCGATTGTAACTATCCGACGACGTCGAACTTCCTCATAGCATTAGCTTGCTTTTGCCATATTCGGGATATTCGCAGCCGTACCTCGACTACAACAAGGCAACGGTCAAAGTCGAACTTGGCTCCTCGGAGCATACGGACATCCGTTATACAGGAGGAGTGCCTTCTGTCGATTGCAATGTGATCAATTTGGTTGACGGTAGATTGGTCAGGAGTTTTCTGAGTCCCCTTGTGAATGTCAAGATATGAAAACTGCGTGGAAGGTACGACAGTGTTTCACCTCGCAACGAAGCCGATTAGCCTGAATCCGGTATCTGAGGTAGTGTCGTGCAGGCTATACCTTCCGATAGTAATACCAAAATTGTCCTCTCTTCCTAGTTTTGCATTAAAATCGCCGAGAACAGTTTTAATATCATAGTTACGGCACTGCTCGTAGGTCTTGCCCAAGAACACGTAGAAGCTCTCTTTGGTGTCGTTGTCTTTCTCCACTATAAATACGTGCGCGCATATAAGGCCTTAATACGGATTGTTACTAGACGTTCGTTCCCATGCCCAAAAATAAAGACTTCTTGCCTAAGTCTGCCTCTAATTACCAATCTGCATCCAAATAAGCGCTGCTTTTGCCGTCGATAACAAATGTAGTACTAGATGTCGCAGTTTTTCATCTTTCTTTTGTCCGATCTATCTATTGTATTTTACTTGGACGGCGATAATATCTGTTTTGCAGCAGTCCAGGGCCTTCGATAGTTATTCTGCTGCAAATTCCACTTGTAGATCCGAAGTTGTTTGCCTTTGTTTCGTTTGTAGGAGTTATCAACATCAGATACGTCCGTATCCGAGGCTTGTTGTAACTACATATCTTTTCCGTTGCCGGGCACTTACCCCAGCAGCACAACCCCCATTTTAGAGGGCCAGTACTCTTATAGTACCAGAAATCCGTTCGAGGATGTATCCGCTTGGACTAATGGTCTATTAAGGACTCATTCACCACCATCTCTTTTCAAATACCCTAACTTAGTCTTGGAAATCCTTATCGGTCTGATATGTCGGAGTAGCACGGAGAAGGTCTTTGTCTTGTTCCGGGATTTTACTTCAGCGTTTATTCCATCTGGGGAATTCATCCGCTATCCCGATGATAATATATGGTCAGCACTCTTGTGTATAAATTTAGTAGATCAATGTCCAGATGGACATTGACCAATACCCAATGGTTACCACTTGGAGGTAAAATAAACACAATTGATGTGTAGAAAAAGTTGAAACACTGGGTGTCGCCAGGTTGACACCTCTCAGTGCCTATTCTATTTTCGCAGCCCCCAACCATCGGCAAGAGATCATTAGTAAAGATCAAAAAGAGTGTCGGAGACAGAACGTAGCCCTGTGGCAGACCAGCATTTATTTTGTGCATATTAGACTTGAAACTGTCCAACACAATTTGAATTGAACGTTCAGTAAGTTATTTCTAATCTATTGAAGAAGAGAGTCATGGACCCCAAATGTACGCATTTTCGAAAAAAGAGCCTGATGCCAAACTATGTCAAATTCTTTTGAAATATGGAGATCGATTTTTATCCGCATGAAGATGAATTCACAATTGGAATATGGATCAGACTATGGTGGAGTATGTGAAGTTGCATCACTATGCACCTACGAGTAAATGGTGAGACCGGTATGTAGCTTCAGATCTAAGTGATCTAAAAAGTGTGTGCGGGGATCTACCTGTGGTTCACTAAGAGTCAAAACAGCTGGTCTGTATCTACAGAAAAGTGATTGCTTTTTAGATTGCGTATATTTGTAATGTCCGCTCTGAATTTGCGGGTCATTTTAATAGACGAACGCAAGAAAACACAACACAAATGAATATTCTGTTGTTGGGTAACCGAATTAAACTCTTACAATAATATGGAACTGTGCACAAACCAAATTAACACTCACAATCCGGTATCCATCGGTTGTTACATATGGCACACTCAGTAATTGCTTTTGCCGTATGGCAATGTTATACAGCAGCGGCAATGACTGAGTCCAAGCCACAGTAAAATGACCTAAGGCAGGAGATGTGGGATGCTCGCACTGTTTTTTTTTTTATATTAACTGTACTTGGTTATTTATCACAAAACCGCGCGGTGGTTTACAATTATATAGTAATTACACGGGTACACTCGTATATATAAAATATGTCCGGTAGTCGCAGATGAAATGATGATGAATGATTTCGGGCATATAGCCACCACAAGAGCTTCTCAATAACTGTCTCTTGGAGGTCCAATTTCAAACACTTCTTCAAGGATTGGATGCCGTCAACTCGATGTTAATTTTCAGGGCTGCAATTGACGTTAGCTTATCCGTATAGGCCAACGACTTCAAATAGATCCACAGAAAATAGGTTAGCGGCGTCAGAACACAGAACACATTTATCGGTACCACTGAAATAAGTTAATTATTAAAGCATATCTGATTCCCAAATTCTGCTGGCAATTAAGTGTAACAACCAGCATTTTAACTTCTTGTCGTATTCACAGAGCCAACTTAAGTTTGAAGTGTTTCCAAAGTTATACATATGTGAAATGTAAACATATAGAAACTGCACAGCCAAATAAGATTCACGCTTCGTTGTCTTGTAGAAGTGTATCATTTTCTTACAATACAACAACAAAATACACTGGATGGCATTGAATTGAGGAAATATTTTTGACAGATGAAAGTAATCGCTTGGAACTCTCAATTCATAGAATCTCATGAAATGAAAAAAATTGGCAGAAATATGGACGAAGAAAGTGTATTTCTTGTTAGATAAGGGCTTTTTGCACCCTCTGGCATTCGTAAGAATTTCATTTCCATTCACTTCTAATGGTCTAACATTGCGATGGATGTGTGAAACTCTAAGAATGACTGTCGTACATCACATGCCTTTAAGTTTAATAGGGATTTTCAACTCACAAAATGCTGCGGTACTTTCGCGCCGCTTAAGCAACCCCACTATAACTATTTGTGCGGCATTGTCACCACAATTTTCTTGGTGATTAATGACAATGGCTCCACATAATATCTCTAGAGGAACCAAGGGTGTGTGGTTTTAGATGTTTTAGGGGTTTCATACCGCGTTATGACGAGCGATCAGAATGGCCGAGAGCATATTTTATGTGCCGTACTCACTCTCTCAATCTTAACTTGTGCAATTTAATAACTAAGATTTAGTTGCTGTATGTAGACATAAGCTACGAAACGAATGGAGAATGGTACAAATTCGTTGTTGCCTCTGCTTATTTTCCTAATGATTCGTTACTGCCGCCACCACTGAAAGAGGAAGTAGAATTAAATATTGTGATTCCAGGAAGATGAGACTTATGATGCGATGCGATGCTAATCCTCAGAACATTTTTTCGGGAAGAAGCAAATGCAACGTGCAAGGTAAAAATTTATAATATCGTCTGACGTGGCTGTCAACAATGTTGGCTCTCAGCCAATATTTGTTACAAGAGGAAGAGAGCAAGTAATCGACTCAACTTTATCCAACAGGTATGCTAAGGACATTACCGGATGGAAAGTATATACTATCGGAGATCTCCATGTCAGACCATAGATACATCGAATTCAAAATCGGATTCGAATTCGTGACCTTGTTGAGGAGTAGAAATCCGCATAAAACCAATTTTACACGATTTAAAGAGTACTGGAGGAAGAGAAAACTAGAGGAAGATGTTTACAACCAGAACGGTAGCCTTACCAGGTGTTTCGAAATTGTATGTACAGCTAGTAAGCAATCCTGCATATTGCTTCATAGACATAGGTCACTTAAGAATTATTTGGAGGGAGATTAGAATCTTTACAGATCGAAGCAAAAATAACTTAAGGGGCTTATTAGTATTTGGACGAGAGCGCCTCTTGCAAATTTCTTTGCGAAAGGGTCGAAACTATAGGTGAAACAAGTAGGCTAGTCAAAGTCCTCAAAAGCGGAAGATTAACCAGGCTGGAACCACTCAAAAAATCTGACAGTACCTATACTGAGTCGAAAGCAGAGACTCTCCGTATCCCAGGTAACCTAATCAGATCGTTAACCAACGAAGCTGCTAGTGATCTGAACAACACAACACGCTTTAGTTGCCTGGCACCGATGGTATACACCCAGTTATGTTACAAAAAGGCATAGACCAGCTGCTGGCAACCTTGAAGAAAATTTTCACTGCTAGCCAGGCATTGGCATACATACCGGAACGCTGGAACAGTGAGAGTGGCCTTTATACCGAAAACCCAAAAGGAGGACTACTCGCTCTTCAAAAGTTTTCGACTTATTTATAAGTCTGACTTCCTTCATGTTGAAAAGCATCGAGAGAATGGTAGAGATCCATGTGCGCAACACCGCCTTGCGAATGTATGGTCCTACGAGAGGCCACTAACCAGATAGAGATTGATGAGAAATGAAGAAAACCAAGTGATTGTTGCGGCCAGTATTAAAGAAGACCCAGAATTTCGATTCAACGCCGATCGACTGAATTGGACATCACCGGAGGGTCAACACGGTTTACTTTGCCTTCATCCGCACAAGATTGTGCTGACGCAAGAAATGAAATCGGACGACTACAAATAACGCCGTGAGTCATTACTGGAGCAAACGCAATCTAAAAGTGTTCGGCCAAGTATCAATGCATTCACAAATATTGACTGTTTGGTGCGGTTTATGGCATTGGGGCATCATCGGACCTTATTTCTTTCGAAATGAGCAAGGAGACACAGTTACCGTCAATGGTCCCAGGTATAGAGCGATTTTAACCGGCTTTTTATAATCAGACCACGACAGCATCAATATGTCTGAAGTGTGGTCCCCACAAAACTGTGCTACATTCCATATAAACGACGCAACGCCCGAAGTTGTGAAGGTGAAATTTGGCGATCTCACGGCGACCTTACATTAATTGGCCGGTGCGATCATGCAATTTGACACCACTCAATTATTTTCTCTGGGGTTAAGTCAAGTAGTTAGTCTCCGCTAACAAGCCAACAACTTTGGACGAGCTCGACGCCGCACATGCCAGCGAAGCCGAGGCGGCCATGTGCTATTTTAGACATAATGGCATGAACGTAGCTTCGAAATAAGGCCAGAATTAATTTTATATCTCATATTGTTGTTATTTTATTTAATTTGTTTTTCCTATTGTTCTTATCTGGTGACCTAAATTGATATCTAAGCAACAGGAAATTAATAAAGAATCGCCTTTTGGAATGGATATGACGCGTACACTGGCAATTGTGCCGCTCGGGCAAATGGTACTTGCTCCTGCACATGTTTGGTAATTGTTAATCCAGTTTCTGTAGTCAATCACCCACAATACTCGTCTAATCCGGTCTCGGCAAAATTTTTTCTATTCCCCAAGCTAAAGACCGTAAATGACAACCTTTTATTATATTCTGTATCTTCCCAATGCGTTATTTTATTTTATCCATCTGCCTTAAATGTTCTAGTACAACAAATTTGGATTTGCATTTGGAGTGCTATTGACACTACTTTTTCTCAATAAAATATCTTTTACGGTATTTATTTCTCTTTGTTTTCTATTTATTTTCAATTCTTTATTTTTATTTATTTTTAGATGATGACAATTTTCAGTAGATGGTGTTAGCTTATTTTCTATTTCCGTTCTATGCTCGTCCTGAATAAAAAGTTCGATCTTCTGCCTCCTGAATTATTTAAGCTTCTATTTTTTTTCTGGGTGAGGTTTTCCGGTATTCTCCAACATTTTTCAATTAGTTTTTTAATACGAGCTCTTTTTCTGTTGCAAGAGATATGGCGTTGCCTGGAGGTTTTACTGTATACTGTGTTATGTTGTAGCCAATATTTATTCTTCACATTTATGTGTTCGTGTTTGATTGCCGTTGCCATTGGTTATTTCTGGCCTTATAATTTTGCTGTTTACTAAAACTGCTATTGTTGATATTGAATTGTTCATCTTGTTTGATGTCTAAAAATAAACTGAATTTCTTTTCTAGGTTTACTATTCCTTTAGCTGGCTTTGATTATATTTTCTATTCTACGTCGAGTTTATTAAACTTTAATTGTGGTTCTGTTTTCTGGCGACTTATTCTAGAGTTTTGCACTGTATACTCTTTCCATTTCATCTCCGAAAGTGACCTAGTTTTATTTGGAGTAAAGTGAAAAGTTGGAGAACAAAGTGCTTAGAAGTTTGATCAAAAATGGCAAATTAAGCTTAAGAAAAGCAAGATAAATATTATTTAAAAAAAGTCTGGAAGTGTCCATCTTCAGTATTCCTAAAATTATCTGAGAAAATAATAAAATTTTAAAGCCGTTGCTGCAAAGCCTATATGAAACGCAAAATACATTAAAAAAAAAGACTTGGCTGAGCTCTAAGTAGATGTTGAGTGGACTGCCATTTTTTCACTGACGAAGCTTTATATTTTCTAAATGATCTCTTGAGACATGTGTCTACAACGCATGATGAAGTTGTCGCCCTGCTTGCACTTAAACATTCGCCAAAGGTGAATATTTATGGCTTTTTCTAAGAATGATTTAGTTGAAAAAAATAAAAACGATTACTAGCATTACTGTCAACGATCCGAAACATCGTAATCCTATCTGTCATGGTATTATTGAGGAAAAGACGTCAAAATGTTTGATTAGTCATCTCAGTCTTCCGATGATAACTAGGTTGAGAATTTCTGAGGAGTTATGAAGTTTAAGATCAAAGGAAAAGATGTAAGGCCAACAAAAAGGCTTAAAATGCTTTCAAAAGTAACTTGGCTGCAATTACCTAAAGATTATGCAAAAAAAATTACTGTAGGTTAGCGACAAAGATGTGACGCGATAATTGGGAATGGAGGAGACTTGGCAACATAATCGGCACACTGTGCATTAAAAAAAAAATTAAATAAATACTTTTGTTTCCTTAAGTCAAGCAGAAGTATTTTTTCAAAACACAGGCTTTTGGGTGAATTTCATATGGTGTTTGGTTTGTTGTACATGAAAATAGAATTTTTCAAAATTTGTCATTCGGATTCTACGGAAAATAGCAATGGATTTTCCGTTCAGGATTGTGTTCAATGGCAAACTTGCCTACATGACATCAGTCAATGGTGTTACTATGTCATTATGCCTTAGTAGTTCTACTATTTTAGGAAAGTTAAATTGGTTGTTCATCGCATATTTATTTGTTTTCTTTTCAAATATTTTCTAAAATACCATATGTTCTGAATCTTCTTTTGATGTCCGAGCATACACTCGATCCTTTTGCTTATTAAAAATTTCTGCAAGAGTAAAAATTTTCTTGTCGGTAAACAGAATTTGTCAATGAACATTCCTTCCCTACGTTTTACGTTTTTATTTGAATACGGCTTTTAGCAGATGTCCAGTGTGTCTTTTATAGGCACTAAGTCCCAAGTCTACTTTGATAATGCAGGACATTGATTTTTGCGAAATGTTTATTTCCCGCAACAAGATCTGCTTTCTAATTGGTTTGCTTCTGATTCGAGCCTGCATGACTTTGATTGCTCTATCAAAGTTGGCATATAGTCTTTACAGTGCGTGGATGGCCGGAACATTGACGATCACGTATCCTCGAACAAGTCGAAGCGGTCGCAAGTTCCGCCATATCACACTTGTATAAGTCAATCGCAACGTTACGATTTTCGATGTCACCCCATTCCATAATTGTAAACAACTAAAAATAGAATTTTTTTTTCGCAATAAAGAAGCATAAAAGCAACGGGTTAAATAACGGTTAATATGAAAAGAGTGCAACTAATGCCTTATTACAATAAAAGTAAAATTGTATCAATATTTATGACTAGAATAGGTAGGATTCATTCATTACCATTGAATATTCCTTTACAATGATTTTATGTACGAGGTGTATTCTGAAAGTAAGATAAATTCGATTGAATTGTTAATTCACAAGTCCTGAATATATGTTCATAGTTTCAAGTATATAGGGAACCTAGTTTATTTTTGACAGATTTTTTTATTTTTTTTTTTTTTATAATTCCGCGTGCGCACCAAGTTGATATGAATACCTATTTACTGGCTTTTCTCCAGGTCGCGGGCGGCTGATAGTAGTTGTAAACTCAGGTGTATTAGGTTTCAATATTTTTCCCAGAGGTGACTGTCAAACTTGAGCCAGTGCATCCTCAACCAGTGGGTCTTAGTACGTTACATTTAGCGCAGCCACCAACTCCAACATTAGTGTTATGCCTTCATGTCAGAGTTGACGCCGACGGCATTTTCATATAACTACATACAAATTCCATGAAAAAACTTTTTTAGAGAATCGCCTCGCACGGGATTCGAACCCGCGACCCTCTGCATGAGGAGTTTATGCATATAGCACTACACCACGGCCACCCATAAATATAGAGAGATTAGGTGTTTTTTTGGTTTTTGGTGTACTCGCCGATTTCCAATTTTTTATAAAAAATACGGTATTTGCATCAATTTTGTATAAAAAATGGAATTAAGTGCTCTAAACCACTTGAAATGTTGATAGTGGTATACGGTGAGTCCGATCTAAGTAAAAAGATGTTTTCAAGTGAAGAAAAGTGTTTCGGAAAATCGTCGAGTTACCATATGAGAAGTTGCTGAAGAGTTGGCATATAGTTTCGGTATTGTCATGCAATATTTTCGAAAGTTTGTGACCTGTGTCAGAGAGGTTTGTTCCGAAACTTCTTAGTTTTGAGCAGAAGAACATTCTCATGTACATCGTTAAGAAGTCTTGAATGATGTCAATGATGATATTGACTTGCTCAAAAGGGCCATAACTGTTCCCTTTTCCCTGTTCCTGTATCTATTCCCAAAACTGATCTATGAAAGAACGGAGATTTACAAACGATTGAAGAAATAAAGACTGCGTCGTCGGTCGAAGAGCTCAAGGCTATACCAAAAAGTGTTTTTGAGAAGTGCTTCGAAGATTGGAAAAAGCATAGGCACAAGTGTATTACATCTGGAGGGATTACTTTAACGGCGACTACATTAATATTGATTCTTTTCAAGAGCTTAAAAAAGAAGTAGACATACTCCGAGAGGAAAACAAGATTCTGAAAACAAAGCATGTAAACGAAGCCCAAGAAAGCAGTCCACTCCGCTCAACTAGTCGCGAATACCATACGGACGAAGAAGAGCTTACGCGCTAAACAAACTCCCAACAAAATTACGTCTTCCACCTCCAATCAACGTTGTTGGGGTTTCAGACTATAGCAAGTTGCATTGCTTTATCAAAGATACGCTTAAATGTAAGTATTAGGTTACATCACTGCGCAACAATGTGTGGAAAGTTAACGTCGACAACTCCGATGACTACCGAGCATTGTCCGAAAAATTGAACACCGAGAAGATCCAATGGTACACTTTCGAAAACAAAGTGTAGTAGCGAGAGGACTTCAATCTTCGTGTACTAAAAACAATATTATAAGCGACCTCCATGCAAAGGGCTTTAAAGTTCTAGACGTCGTAAATATTATTAAAAAAGAAAAGAGAAAAACAGAGGAAGACAAGGAAATCTTGGTTAAGCGCGTGTATGCTTAGTTTCGATTAGTCCGAAAATAAAGAAGATATATTTAGTATCAAAACTATTCTAAATATCGTAGTCATAATCGAACCTATGCGAAAGAACACAAGATCGATCCCGCAATGTAAGCGTTGCCAAGGCTTCAATCATACGCAGACTTACATCTCTCAGAAGAGTGCAACTTAAATAAGGAACTTCCACCGTCTTGCATAAATTGCCAAGGAAAGCACCCAGCAAACTATCGCGGATGTGACTACAAATAAACCTAATATTGCTAAAGAACAGGCAGTGAAAGAAAGAAAATCCGTCGTAGTAAAGTCGAAGGATATACAAAAAAAGAACGCAAAGGAAAAGCCGCCACCGATTGACGTGCTAACGTATGCACAAGCTGCGTCGCAAGTAAATAAAAAAAGCGGTGTTACACCAGATCCAGTGGCTCACGTTTTTTCCCTAATTCTCATGACTCTTGAGGAGCAAAGCAGAACAAATAAACTTTTAATTGAAAAATTGAGCAATCTCGAGAAAGAAATACGTAAAACTCGATTTCAAGCATGAATATGAAACAAGTGCTTAAAATATTGACGAAGAACACAAACGGCCTTATTAAAAAACTCGACGAACTGGAAGTGTTCTTACAAAAAGCTTGATTTCTGAAACTCACTTGAGGAAAGGACATCTTGTGTAACTAAAGGTATACTGTGCCTATCATGCATACCACCTATCAAACAATGTCAGAGGCGGATCCTCATTGTTCATTAAAGATTGTATTGAGCAGTCTATAAATATGAAGACTGAATGCGGTGCAATGCAGTTAAGTTCGCTTCACGTAAAATATAACCACTTGCACTACAACATTGCATCCATTTATTGTCTTCCGCGATGCAAGCTAGAAAAGAATGACTTTAAAGGTATCCTTGATTCACTCGGACCGAATTTTATAATTGGTGGTGACTTTAATTCGAAACATAACTTCTGGGGCTCAAGATGTAATACAACGAAAGGCAGACAACTCTATGAAGTCGGTATGCAATGTAAAGTTGACTTTTTCTCGACAGGAAAACCAACATATTGGGTTCGGATATAACAAAGACCCCGATCTTGTAGACTTATTTGTCACAAAGGGAGCAGCCAACATTTTTACAAACATCGGGGAAAATTATGATCCCTCCTCAGATCACTCACCAGTTATTTTAACACTAAGCATACTCTTAATTAAGAAAGAAGTGGCGCCTAGATAAACTAATAACAAGACTAACTGGGACGGTTTTAGAAACTATTACAATGAACATATTGCTCTAAACGTGGCGCTAAAAACACAAAACGAAATAGAAGACGAAGTCGACAGATTCATTAAAGTCTTGCAGAAGGCTGCCTGGAACAACACTCCAACTCCAACAAGAAAAGAGAAAGCAAGTAGTGAAATAAAATATCCGCCGGAAATAATAGAACTGGTAAGAGAAAAGAGGAGAGCTTACTTAAACCACTTATGCAACAAATGGAAAGAAGCAATACGAAATTACAAAAATCGGAATATCTCTACATATCTCGAAGGTCTGACTGCCGAAAGAAGTTCAAATTACTCCCTCTGGAAAGCCATGAAGGAATCTATTTTCCGAGCACCTAGAAGAAACGTTTAAGCCTTTTGTTGGACAGGCGTTAACAGGAGGTTCTAATTAAGCAACTAGCAATTAGCAATTAGCAATTAAGCAATTAAACAATTTAAAAATAACAAAGCCCCTGGTTATGATTTAATAACTGCTCAAATTCTCAAGGAGCTGCCCAAAAAAACCCTGATCAAACTGCTCCAACTTATAAATTCCGTGCTAAGGCTATTAAACGTTCCAAGCCCATGGAAAGTTGACGAAGTTATAATGGTCCCGAAACCAGGCAAATCTCTTGATGAAAAAAAGTCCTACAGACCCATATCGCTTCTGCCGAAAATATATAAAATATTTGAAGAACTCCTATTGAAGCGCTTGCTACCGATCATTGAAGAGAGACGTCTAATTCCTGAATATCAATTCGGTTTTAGAACTAAGCACTCCACAATTGACCAGGTTTTTAGAATTTCCCTTTAGAGGGGAGAAAGATATGTTCTAGCTTGTTTCTTGACGTGTCTCAAGCCTTCGATAAGGTATGGCACGAAGGCTTAAATTTTAAGCTAAGCTAGGTTCTTCCGAGAGAGCTGCATACGATTCTGAAATCGTACCTGGAAACAGAACTTTTCGTGTTAAACATGGAACCGAATACTCGGAATTTAAAGAGATAGCTGCTGGAGTTCCGCAAAGAAGTGTACTTGGACCGGTATTGTTGGTATCAAGACATATATACGTAAGAATCAGGTACCATAGTAGCCACGTTCGCGGACGACACGGCGATATTAGCTACAGATACTTCAGTCGAGTTAGCTACTGGAAAGCTACGAACGGCTTTGGATAAAATCTACGAATGATAAGAAGAAACGTGATGAACTTGAAAATAAATTTAATTCAATACTAGGAAAACATTCCAAGTTAAGCATACATAACAAACTGCTCATCTATAAGCAAGTGCTTAAACCTGTTTGGACGTACGGTATACAACTTTGGGGCTGTACTAAACCAAGCAACCGAAATATTTTCCAAAACTATCAAAACAAAGCTCTAAGACAAATCGTGAACGCCCCATGGTATATAAGAAACAGTGATATCCACAGAGACTTAGGAATAGTTATCGTCGAGGACGAAATAATGAACTTTGCTCGCACACTCCGTATTCGTCTTCATGGTCATTGTAATAATAAAATACTCCAAATTCTGGACGAGACAAACGTAGTGCGTCGATTACAAAGAATGAGACCCTTCGATCTGGCGCGATAGGGACTATCCGCATATAATAGCGGTACTAGCAGGTGCTTTTGATGGAAAGCAACAAAACAATATTAAGGGCGAAAAGTTTGTTGACTTTCCTTTACACTATCATGCTCCTAAATGCTTGCGTTTTAGTCCACCTCAATTTCAAGAGTTACCCTTTAATACAAATATCAATTGTTGTGATGACTGCTTTAAAATTGAGTGTGTAGACAATTTCAAATACTTAGGTGTAGTATTGGATTATAAACTTTATTGGAAAGAACATATTTTCTGTATTAAGAATTATTTAAATAAAGTTGTTAGACAACTGTACGGCCTAAGCCTTTATTGCAACTTAAGTGTTTTAAAATTAGTTTACAATGGTTTATTAAAATCGAAATTTCAATATGGTATTTCCTGCTGGGGTGGTATCTATTTCAACACCATAAAACCTCTTTTAATTAAACAAAAACATGCCGTTAGAATCATATCGAAGACTAATCGTAGAACACCAAGTTTCGATTTGTTTAAGCAGCTACGATTCTTCCTTTAAGGCATTTATATTGTTAGAAAGTGCTAAAAATATTTTTCAAAAATTCGGGTTTTTATGATATAAGAATGGATAATAATTACAATCTGCGAGTTAATACCAGAAACGTTGTGTCTGTACCAACTATTAATAAAACCCTGCATTCTCGTTGTTATTTTGTCACCGCACCGCGTCTTTTTAACTGTTTACCATACCATCTAAGGTTATAGAATATATAGAAATATAGAAACTGAAAATATATATATATTTGTCCTACAGAATTAGTTCATTTGCACTTATCTTTTATCTTTTAACTTTTATAAATAGAATTTAATGAAGTTGTTTTCCCCATCAATAATCATTATTTACTAATATGTATTTTTGAAATACTTTCACCGCTTGTCATAGCTTGGCAAAAGATTGTATTATTACTATTTCCCTTGATCAATATTATCACTATTTAATTATGAATTTAAAATTGTAATATATAGGGTTTTCTAATAACCAATTGACAACTTTTTTTTTAAATAAAAGGCAAACAATTTGAGATATTTCAAAAACTTTATTATTGGCTTGAAGTACAATCAAAACATTTATGAATGGAACTCGACTTCGTTCATATGACCACCGCGGGCAACGACTCGGCCACACATTTCGGCCGAAACGGCCGCTATTTCGCGTTCAATGTTGGCTCTGAGCTCTTCCAACGTCGTCGGCGTGTTGACATAAACCAATGACAAAAATAATAGGTGATCATGGCGCGATAACGCTGACCATTCACAGTAACGTGACGACGTCGTCGAAAAAATATGGCCCAATAACGCCGCCGGCATGCAAACCGCACCGAACAGTTATTTTTTGTGGATGAAGTGGTGATTCATGAAGCACATGTGGGTTTTCACCAGACCAATAACGCATGTTTTGCTTATTGGCGAACTCATTGAGCCAAAAATGAGCTTCGTCACTGAATACAATTCTTGAGAACGCCGTTTGTTTGATCGTTTGCTATGGACGTCTGAAAGGCAGCGATATTTTCGACACTTCGACCAACCCGTTGTCTCAATGACACGGCAACATCACACAACGAATATGTAGACTCAAATTTTTGCGCTAAACTTGTTATTGTCTGTCTACTAGAGCGAAAATTGGAGTTAACGCTCTTAAAGTTGCAATCACCTACTCCGAATATCTGTAAAAAAATCTTATAATTTGAAGACTTTGCTCGTTAGTGTACTTTACCATGGTGAAAATGTTGAGTTTACTGAATGAATTGACAGTGACAGTTTTATGATTAGTGAAAGAGTGCGTTCACAAATTAAATTGAAAGTTTTCAAGTCCCTATTGGAAAACCCTGTATTATTGAATAAAATAAAAAATCTTGAAGTGAATTGAATTGAAGTGAATGAAGAGAATAAGCAGTTAATTTAATTTAAAACATAAACACAACTTATAAGAGATATTCATAAAGCCTTATTTAAAAAAGGATTACAATTACAATAAATAGGTTACAATCATGAAATAGAGTTTATTATCATAAGTATCTCCCCAACATGCTAATCCAAATTGCAATTTGGATTGCATTAAAGCGTAGTAAACAGCCTCTAAGAAAAACCTGGAGCAAACAGGCCTTATTAAATATTTCACAGACGTGCATTCCAATTCATTTTATTGTCAACCTGTAAACCCAAGTATATGTATATTTACAATGGGATACTACCTCACAGGTCAAAACAAAAATAATTTTTTGTTTTTTTACCATAGTTCGCAACTGTATTTAAAAAAAAATGTAAACACGTATTTTCTTAGAGAATAATGCTTATATAGAACAACAAAAACAAGAAAGTTTTAAAGACAATTGATTGTTAAAAAATTACTTTGAAGATTTTTTGTTCCTTTTGCTTGTCTCTTATAATTGTGTGACATCGTTTTAATGTTCAAGAAAAATTTGCGAGCTTTCTCGATAAACATTTTCCTTGGTAACTTTTTTCCATCGCCATGAAGTTTGGATGGAATCTCTCCCCGTGTTCATCGCTTTCAGCACTTAAGTTTTCGGGGAAAAAGTCCAGATGGGAATCAAGGAAATGAATCTTCAAAGGCATATTACATCTTAAGTCTTTATGAACCTGTAAAAGCATGGAAACCATATTCCGAAAAAAAAATTTGCTATTTCACTAAAATATAGCAATGCATTTTTTTCTGTTTTTTATTTTAAAATAAAATTGAAATCCTTCATGACCTTCCTTAAATCCTGCCTAAAAAAAGTTCTTTCTTCTTCTTTTAGGAAACAAAGTTTTCAAATACAAAAAACCTTCTCCAGTTCAATCCATGGCATTGACTAAATTTGTCATGAGGTCTACTATAATTTGATGTCTTAAGGCGGTAAAATGATATTGTTTGTGTTTGCTAAGGGGTTTTCAGAAATATTTTTTTTTTGTTCTGGAGTAAAATTACTTCTCATTGGCCATTCTTTTTTAATGTAGTGTTCAATTCTAACTCTTTTACCCAGCTCGCACAAAAAAAAATTTTCTTGCAAACTGAGCTATATAGTATTCTAACAACTTTAAGATCTGCACATATTTTCCAAGACCGATGGTTGTACTAAATTTATATGTTTCTATTAAGTGTGACTTAGAGGTGGCTTGTGTTGAATATTCTGATTCGATATCGCTTACGTTGTCCTTAGAATATTTTTCCTTCATTGAAGGTTGCAGAGGTAGGCTATCAGCGGTTTAGTGACAGATTCCACGTTATTTCGTTAAACAGAAATAACAGTCATTAACATAATCATTTTGTTCTCTCCAAATTATAGGTTTGGAGAAGGGCATAAATGTCTATGCCAATAACCTAGCGGCAATTAAGGATCTCAAACACAACATCCAAACTGAAATTGTGGTCAATTTGCTTTCAAAAAGTCATCGATAATTTTAACCTTCGGATGGACCTTCGGATAGACCTTCGGATGGACCTTCGGATGGACCTTCAGATGCACCTTCTGATGGACTTTCGGATGAACCTTCGGATGGACCTTCGGATGTAAATGAATATTTTCTGTTAGTACTTATAACACATGGGCTGAAAAGTCAGTGCCGTTTTATAGTAAAACACAAAATTTGTGCAAAATTCAATTTTATTTATCAATATAGTTGCCTTCGAGGGCGATACACTGATTGAAATGATTTTTCAATCTTTCGATACCAGTTTTGTAGAACGATTTCGGTTTATTCTCAAAATAGGCCTCTGTTTCGGCGATTACTTCTTCATCGGTCTTAAATCTCTTTCCGGCGAGCATTCTTTTGAGGTCTGCGAAGAGGAAAAAAAGAGGGCCGAATCTGGAGAATACGGTGGGTGAAGCAATTCTTAATCGAATTCATTCAATTTTGCCATCGTTTTCCATGTGTATCCCAAAATACGGATGCCATAAACTTGCCAATTGACTATTGAGTTTTTGCTCGTTTTGGACGAGGTTCGTCGCCTGCTCGCCACTCAGCTGACTGCCGACTTGACTCTGCTGTGAAGTGATGGAGCCAAGTTTCATCCATTGTTACATACCGATGCAAAAATTCGGCTTTATTGCGGTTGAACAGCTTTAAACACTCCTCTGAATCATCAACACGTTGTTGTTTTTGGTCGACTGTGAGCAAACGCAGCACCCACTTTGAACAGAGCTTTCGTATGTCCAAATATTCGTGTATGATATATCCAACACGCTCTTTTGATATCTCCAGAGCCTCAGCTATCTCGATCAGCTTCACTTTGCGGTCATTCGTAATCATTTTGTGGACTTTTTTGATGTTTTCATCTGAAACAGCCTCTTTTGGAAGTCCACTGCGTGCATTATCTTCGGTGCTTGTATGACCACTTTTAAATTTATCAATTCACTTGCGAATGGTTCTTTCGGCTGGTGCAGAGTCCGGGTAACACTTGTCAAGCCATTTCTTTGCATCGGCTGCACTTTTCTGCACTTTTTTGATGGCAAAAAGCAATGATAAATCAACACACGAAATTGCTTTGAATCCATTTTTTTTTCACAATAACAAAAGTTGCTTCACTCACAACGCTATATCTCGAGAACTAATCGTCCGACAGCTGTCAAATTTATACACGTATCTTTTGAAGGTTGGTACTAACTGAAAATGGTAAGGATTTAATTCAAGTGGTGCCCTCTTTTAGAAACGGATTTTTCAGCCCATGTATTACATTATATGAATAAGTATAACTAAATTAATGGCATAAAGTCGCGTTGGCATTTGAATGTGCATTGTATATCAGTGGTAAAACCTATGGGGTCGGTGCCCAAATTACAAGTACCATAGCAATAGTTTATTACAATCTTCACTATGCAACATGAACTCTGGTAAGTGAAGATACGGTTTAGTTTGGTTTGTCACTGATTGCAATCTTGTGCTTGCAAATCAAAATTTTAGGATCTGCAAATCATGGTGGCTGTGGCTCAAGTGGTAGTGGACTGGCTTTCAAATCAGAAAGTTTGGTATTCGAATTCCAACCGCTCGCGAAAGACAATAATTTTTTCAGTTAACAAAGATCAAGTTGACTAAAAATCAACAAGTCAATTCCCACTAAGAATTTAGTCTCCTCAATAATGTTGGATGCCACTCATGGAGCGAAATAACCACTTAGCTCATATATTTTTCTTTCTTTCTCTTCCCCATTTAAAAAAAAAAAAAAAAAAAAAAAAAAAAAAAAAAAAAAACATGCAGAGGCATTATAAGTGTATTTATTCCCACTTGAGAGTTAAATTCCGGGACTAGGCCAAGTACTGAGTCTTGTGAAACCCCAGTGTTGATATTAAGGCAGTCGCTAAAGTGATCACAAATTTTAACTATTTGCTTTCTGTTCTTAAGAAACAATGCAAACCAACTTGTAATAGGATAACTCCTCTAAAACCTGCATTTTCAAGATTCATTAGCAAAAGTTCATAATACACGGTATCAGAAGCCTTAGTTATATCTATAAAAAGTGAAGCAGTCATATTTCTAAATTTTTGTATATGTGCCAAAAAAAGTTTATTTTCAAGAACGATTCTATTTTTTACCACTTTCTGAAAATATTGAAGTACACCGGAAGCAGGCCTGTACTTGATATGGTAGTATCTATTACCTTTTCTAAAAATTCGAATAATCTCTGCAATTTTCAGGCTGTTTGGCAAGACGCCGTTGTAGATTCTTTTATTAGGTAAGAGAGTTGGAATATCAACAGCTCTAAAAGCAATAAAGGCATAAAGGTAACCTGCACTATGTCTCTAGTGACGACATAGTTTCAAAGGAAACTATGACTTCATTCCATGCTGATATAATAAAGCGAACAATTTTGGATATTAGTGAAAAAAATTGTAGAAGACATTTTCCACAATCACAGGGTATTAATTAGTTTTATTGAAAAGTTAATTAATAATGCTCAATTCCTTCTTCAGATTCACATTCGCACTTGAAATAATAATAGAAATAAGTTTCTCCAATGTGGATGTCATTCTAATGGTTTTTATATTTCAATAGAATATCATTTTTTACTTGATGGGGTGAAAAGTAACCACCTTGGGAATGAGAAAATTTTTTTTTAAATGTTTTTTTTTTTTTTTATTCAATATAGTCCCCTTTTAGGTTGATACACTTATTCTAGCCATTTTCCAACTTCTTGATCCCGTCCGAAAAGTCATTTTCCGGAAGGTCTGCAAAATACTCCTCCGTGGCGTCGATTGCTCGCGTGAGCTGAATTTTTTATTGATGAGCCATCTTTTGAAGTTTGGAAAGAGATAATAGTCCGAGGGAGCCAAATCGGGCGAATACGGTGGATGCGACAGCAAATCGAACCGTAAGTCGTTGATTTTAGCTATGGTTGCGATGCTCTTGTGCGCCGGTGCATTGTCTTGCAAAAAAAAAAAAAAACAAAAACATTTTTCGTTTGCAGCGATTTCGGCCTTCATTCGTTCCAATAATGCACAGTAATACTCGCGTTGGTGGTTTTTCCTTTTTCGAGGTAGTCCACGAAAAGTATGCCATGACAATCCCAGTAAGCCGACGCCATAACCTGTCCGACCAATCGAGGTTCCCTCGACCGCTTCGGAGCACTCGTGCCCGCTTCAGTCCATTGCCGGGAACTCTTTTTTTAATATTTTTTATTCATTCAATTTAAACCATTTTACAATTTTCATAACAGACATATATGGACTTAAATTTTTAAGAAGGATTTTATGAGTGGATTTCAATTAACAAACTTAAGTTTAACATAAAGACAATTACATAAATTCCAGTACTGTACAAGTATTAAGTATTTTTCATCAGTGAATGAATAAATAAATACATTCTATAGTTAATAAAACTAGTGCCGAATGAAGTGAGTCGGACAACAACAATATAGAAAATTTTAGATTAAAAAAAACAAAAAATATATTATGTGGTGGAGAGAAAAAAAAATTCACAATAATTAGATTTAGTGCATGCTACTAAAAAATTAACTTCGATAGATTATCAATCTCATTGAGATCAAAATTCAACAGACACTAGATTACTAGATTACTAGATCGCCTTATTTCAATGGGTAGTTTATTAAATATTGAAGAGTAACAACTTAAGAAGAGATGAGTATTGTGTGAAGGAATGAAAGCAAGACTCATAGAAGTGCTGCGAAGACCATAGGTATTCGGATCATGATTTAATGAGCATCCGCTTCTTAAGAAAAAGGTTTTTAAAACTTTGTAGAAATAAAGATGCTTTAGAGACAATATAAGAGAATGTATAAAGAGTGAGAAACTATGTTCATAGATTTCAGCACATATTTTTGTAAAACAAGCAAATGTTGCATTTTGTTTTTGTGTGTTCCGCCCCAGCATGTTAAACCATATTGCAATTTGGATTGAAGAAGACCATAATAAAAAGTTTGTAAAAGTTTTTTTGAGCAAAAAAGTCTCAAATGGTGAAGGATTCTGGTTGTTTTCTGCAGGTATCTCCTTAGGGAAGTAGTGTGAGCATCCCAATTTAACCTGCTATCGAACTCGAGTCCTAGATACTTAAATACCTGTACATTACCAATTACAAAACAGCTCGGTACGCAATCTGTGGAAGTGTTATATGTACCAGATCTTTCGGAAAGCGATTCACAGCAATTGTCAGAATTTATCAACATATTACTGCAGTTCGCACTATGAAATATAAAGACTGGAAGTTCTAAATGCGAAGAAGTATTAAAATACATAATTTTTGTTTTCACACTCTAGTTATTATTGAGTGCACACGGAGCCAAAATCGTAACATTTCTAAATCATGGTTGATGTCAGCTATTAGATCTAACCAAGAGTTGCTGGAATATGAACAACCTATATCATCAGCAAAAACTGTAAGTTTCCCTTTCATATTAAGGGTAAAAATTGAGTTAATAAAAACTAGGAACAATATAGGTCCCAGAACAGATCCCTGTGGAACACCAACTGTAATATCGCAGCACTCACTAAACATATTTACTATTCGAACCATTTATTTCCTGTTGGTGAGATAGGACTCAATCCATTTAAGAACAAATCCTCTAAATCCGGCTTTGTTCAATTTATTCAACAAGATTTAAGATCAACAGTATGAAAAGCACTCGTTATATCCACGAAAAGAGCTGCATTAGGCTTCTTGCTATTGATGCTTCCATAAATTGAACTGCTGAAGTTAGGAAGTTCATCCTCAGTTGATCTGCCAGCTCGGAATCCATACTGTCTATCGGTAAAGAATGAAATACCATCAAGATAGGACAAAATTCTTTTTTTGATTAATTTTTCGAAAACTTAAGAAAAAACTGGGAGAAGAGAGATAGGCCGATAATTGTTGAGTACTTTTTTGTCACTTTTTTTGAATAAAGGTATAACTTCAGCAATTTTAAGCATTTCAGGAAGTATACCACATAAGATACTTTTGTTAAAGATATGAGTCAAAATATCTACAATATATAATGCTATGCTCTTAATAAATGCATTAGAATAAGATCTATGAGATCTATGTTCAGAAACATAATCGCTTTATGGACATCAATTGATGAAATTGATTCATAAAGAAAGCTATGAGGCTCTGATCTTTCCCTGTTAGAACACTCAAGCAAACATCTATAGGGTTTTCTAATAACGACTTGACAACTTTTTTTTTTTTAATAAAAGGCAAACCATCTGAGATATTTCAAAAACTTTATTATTTGCTTGAAGTACAATCAAAATATTTATGAATGGAACTCGACTTCGTTCATATGGCCACCACGGGCACGTTTGCAGCGGTCGATTCTTTGGACCCAATTTTCAACGACTCAGCCACACATTTCGGCAGAAACGGCAGCTATTTCGCTTTCAATAATGGCTCTTCGAACGTCGTCGGCGTGTTGGCATTAACCAATGACTTAACGTAACCCCACAGAAAATAGTCAAGCAGCGTTAAATCGCACGAACGAGGCGGCCAATCGACTGGCCCATGTCTTGAGATAACACGCTTACCATACTTACTCTTCAATAAATCCATTGTAGCGTGTGCAGTGTGGCTTGTGGCACCATTCTGTTGAAACCACATGTCGTCCAACTCCATATCTTCCAATTCGGGCCAAAAATAATCGGTGATCATGGCGCGATAACGCTGACCATTGACAGTAACGAAACGATCATTATCGTCAACGAAAAAATATGGTCCAATAACGCCGCCGGCATGCAAACCGCACCAAACAGTTATTTTTTGTAGATGAAGTGGTGATTCATGAAGCACATGTGGGTTTTCACCCGACCAATAACGCATATTTTGCTTATTGACGAACCCAATGAGCCAAAAATAAGCTTCGTCACTGAAGATGATTTTGCGATGAAATTCATCATCTTGGCGCATCTTCGCCAGAACCCAATCGGAGAACGTTTGCAGACGTAGCTAGTTAGTGTACTTTATCATAATGAAAATGTTGACTTTACTGAATGAATTGACAATGACAGTTTGATAATTAGTGAAAGAGTGCGTTCACAAATTAAATTCAAAGTTGTCAAGTCCCTATTGAAAAACCCTATACTATTATTATTACTAGATGTTATACCTGCCTCAGTTATCGTTTTATTTTATTTGCAACACTTGTAAAAAATAAGTTGAAGCTATTAAAGGCACCTCAATAGCAATTTCCTTACAAATTTTGTCATAAGTACTACGAAGATGATAATTATTTGTTTGTTTTTTACATTTAACTCCTAACTTATTTTTTAAATTAATTTTGTTTACCAGATAGTTAGAAACCCAAGGCTTGAGCTTGAATAGTTTATTATTTTTCTTACGCGCTGTCACCGTACAACTTGCAACATGCGTATTAAAGGTATTAGAAAACAAATTAAAAGCTTCATTGGGATCATTTACTGTCCATATCTCAGACCAGTTTTCAAGCATTAAGTGATAAGTAAGCTCAAAGAGGTTCACGTTCTTAGACTGATAATATGGATCATATTTATTACTTTGAACGTTATTCAATTGAAAGAACAAACAGACCATTGAATGGTCAAAAATTCTCAGATCAACAGTGCTACTAATGAGAGACAATTTAGATTTACAATCAAGCTTACAGAAAATATGCTCAATACAAATGTTGGAGGGTTGTCTTGTAGGGACATTTACGCACGACTCCAAGCCATTGGCACACATTAATGATTGATATCTTAAGGCAGCAGGTGATAATCAGATAAAAAATTAAATCGGGCTTGTTTATTCTATTCTCTGGTATTCAACAGTTCCCAATTGATGCCAAAAGTCCGCCCGATTTCTCATCAGCAAGTCCAAACACTCTTTCGGTCAGGAGTGAGTATGCGCGGCACTCAACGGCAGGATAACTTTTTAATATGCAGAATATTACCCAAAATATGGCATGTGCGCTTAGTACTAATCTTTGTGGCATCTGCTGGCTCGCTCACCTTCACTTTCCGGTCAGCCAATACCATTTCATGTATTCTTTGACATTGTCCTCTGTGTATCCGCATTGGAGGGCCTGCTGCTGCGGACTTGATCGGTAGTGGAGTCTATATGCCCCTTCAAGTGAGAAATAAACAAATCGAAAGCTTAAGACGATTTTCTTCGCCGTAGGTTTGGCAATTTTGTCTTTCAAATTCTATATAGTTGGTTCTCCTGGATAAAAAATTTTACAAACAAAAACGAGACTTTTTTTTAGTGATCAGAAACATTATAAAATCCGATAAAGTACCAGAAATGGAGCGCATCTTTCAAAAAAGAAAGACCTTTTTTGAAGTAAGTTCTTTATGCCCCGGATTATAATGGAAGCGAAGATAAGGCCTCTGGACTCTTACCTTTAAGATAATAACCTACTTTCTCTTACATTCAATTAATTTTATATGCAACTATCGCAACTGACTAATTCTAAACACAGAGCTTTCCAAGATGTGCTGCTCAAACATAATTTTGTCTATATCTAGTGGTATGCTTACAGTATCATCCCATAAATATCCCTTTAATATATATATATTTTTTTTTTTGTTTATAGTCACTATACTGCTTTGTGAAGGTATTGAATAGAATGAACTGTCATTATGCATTCAACCATATATAATGGTTGAACTTCCACTTCCACCTTTCGAATGAAGCCCAATACCCAGAATAAATGTAGAGCTCAAAGAACCGTAAATTATCGTGGTATTAACCAGCGAGAAAATTAGACTCCTTTGATACTCAAATTGTACGACAGAAACGTATCTTCGCTATACTATATTTATTATAAATGAATTGATTTGATAAATCAATAGAAGATGAAAATGAAATTTTGAAATTATTTGCAAAGCATTTCGATCATATTCAAAATCATATTAAGGTATTGAATTTCTTTCTCTATAACATTCCACAAAATATTGGCATTTTCTTCGTTGTAATATAACAAGAATCAAATCTTCAGCCCTAGTGAGGGAGTAACATATTGCACCATAGACAGGGTGCTCTTTATAGGTATTCTCCATGATATTTGCATTAACTTCAATATCGCAATTCTTTGATACTACTCCACTAACATATTTTACATATCATGTATATGCAAATGCATTGACACTAGCATTAGCCTCTTAGAATATTTTATTGACTCTTCCTACAAGCAACTTATTTCGAACCAAATGTAAATAGATTTGTTGCATCATATTGCAATAAATGCAGTATAAAGACATAGATACACATGTGGATGAGAAAATTCCACTTCCAGAGATTCCACTTGCTATACTACAATTTTAGTATGCTGTTCGTAACTTTATTAATAATAGTCTTTTGCCAGTTTTGCAACCATTCAATAAATTTATATTAATCTATGTATTTGACATACATACAAGTAGGTAGAATCTGAATAAAAATATTTCTGCATTTGAACAGTAGCCTGTCTTGAAAAGCACACTCAAAAAGTGCTATTAAAAGGAATTTTATCGAGTATGCGAGTACGTGTGTCCATTTTATTTCGACTAAAGACGAGATTAAAACACCGGAAAAATACTGACACATAGTATGCTAATCACGTACAATTTATCATGAGACACACTTGTGTCTACTCTAGGTCCTCTAGCTGATTCAAAAAAATCTTAACATGTTTTGCTTGTGGAGTTTTTTTTCGATGATTCAGCTTGGTTAACAAATTTGTTTGTCTGTATGAATACATTTATAAACTCAAATCGGAGCAGTATATAAATTATCCGAAACGGGTCTCTAATCAAAAGTTTTTATCTAACATGTCAAGCGAAAAAAAACTCCTGGAGCTAACTCTTTCTGTGGTTGTAAGTAAGTAAGTAAGCCAGTCCGGAAACACTCAGAAGATCTGATGCCATCTATTCTGAGTCGAAAGCAGATACTTTCTGTCTGATCATAACCGACTCTTATCACTGAAGTTGCAAATGAAGTGAGTAACACATTCTGGCCTAGCTGCTGTCTGTCATCGATTGTAGTGATTGATTAAGCTGTAGCCTCCTTTAATGACTTGAAGTCGCCTAACGGCATATATCTAGTATTGCAACAAAAAGATATAGACAATTTAACGGCAACGTTATAGTAAATATGTCCATCGCAACTGCATAGAGTTTTTCCTAGCACACGTTGCACTGTTCGAGATGCGCTGATTAATCTCTCTGCCCTTGATATTTTCCCGCTTTCCATTATATAAAATGGCCTTTGATACAACAAATACTTGATACAAATCTGTTCTTGCGGACATGCCGTCCAATCTAATGACACTAGAACTTCTGTTGTTACCTAAATGCGAAATCGACTTGCCTGTGCCCAGAAATGGTTGCGTCCAGAGTCTGAGCTAGACAAAGTATGCATCCTGTTCTTCACGAATGGCTCCGGAGCTGATCTAGGAAACGGGTTTGTATCTCTTGGAAGGAAGGCAATGTTTAATCGATGATTCCAGCCTTCGTTATGTAAACTTCTTATTTGATATATACGCAACCCTGATGGCGATGAACTATTCGCATATTGTGAAGAATCGCTGGAGAATGCGATGTGTTGGCATCCGCAAAGCTGCGCTTCGTACCATGTTGGATTTTTTCACTGCTTTCAAGCGTACCTGAGAATGAAAGGCTTCTCTGAAGGCGGTAAAAAGTCTGATTTCACGGAGTATTGATGGGGTTCAAGGTCACAAAGGGAAGTTTATCAAGACCTGAAACTGCTAGGATTTCCACACATAGCTGGGTTTCGTGTAAGCATAACTATATAAGGGATAACTCCCCAGGATCTCGATAGATAAAGCGAAAGCCTTCCGACGTTCTGATTATTATGCTTAACACCTTAGTGACAACACTGCGGCAACACACTACGCATCACTGTATTTCTAAATGCCTGGCATACGCTCGCATCATTCTGTAAGTGCTTGGCTCTGATGTGGTGGATGATGGAACTTTATGCCTTTTATGATATCTTTTAACGAAAGACTGCAAGATTATACAATGGATTTTAAAAACATAAGTGTTACCATCATAACCGGGCTTAGGATTATCAACAAGAAGACAAATTTTCTGTTTGTTAATAAATATTGAGGAATGAGCCATTGACCCTTATTTATTGCCCCTCATAAATAATCACTGGATCATCTGAAATTAAAAATTCAAAATGATTCTACTAGCTTATAAGTTTCTACAGGTTATCCTGTCTTTCATTAAAAAAAAAGGAAATCAGTTTATTTTAAAATTCGTTAAAGTTAAATAATAACTCGACAGCGCTATTACGTCATTTATATAAGAAAAGAGAGTGCAAATTTTCAAAAGAATCGATACAGTAGTTTTTGAACTAGAGAGGGCGTCATCTCTGAAAAAGCTAATTGTGAGAAAACGTGTTTAAAGATTTCAAAGATTTTTTCACCACAAAACGAATGTTTTTTTTTTATATATTATACTTATAATGAATCATCGACTCCAGATCCATAAAGCAAAGGGCTTACAGCCTAGACATCTTGTCTAGTGCATCTGTTTGCTCTGCCTACGCTGAACTCTGGCTTATTCGAATGCTGTCTACTGTACGCACCCATTCATGATAACTTGACCTCTTTTGATATCCATATTTTGCATAAATGACAGCAAAGCAAAACAGCTTTCATTGAAAGCACATGCTGCTGTATTTGCTGCGATTTCAGCAACATATGACGAACCACTAATAGTGCTGGGACTAATTTTCAATATAAGTTGGTTCAGAATCTCATGACTGTTTTGAGTGAAGAATCCAACACATCGCTCTTCAAGGGCGTCCTTACTCAAGTCCTCATAAATAAGCTTTATGGCTTCTAAAACCTTACTTGGAAGTGCAGTTTAAAGATGTTTGAAGGACTCCAGATTATCTTCAGCTGCAGCTTTCTGCTATTCACACCACAAGTTTCTTCGAATGGACAGACCATAACATACTGTTAATTTGTCAATAATTTTACTTTTAAGATTGCCTTTGCCAGAAATACTTTGTTTTTATAACTTTCCCGTTGCAGTTCATTTTTCTTCTACAGTATTTTTACTATTTTACTAAATCTCGCAAACGTTTGCTTATCCGCTTTTGAACCTGTCCTACAAATTTTCTTTTTTGTTGATTATAAATTTATCACAATAAGGTTTAAAATCTAAGACACCTGAGAACGTTTTTAAGTCACCGTCACCGATATAACTTTGAAACATAGTTTTAATTGCAGCATCCATATTTCCGGTGTGTCCAATATGATAAGCGTGGCATCTTCCTTCATTCATACCATTCTTCATACTGTGCAGTATCAAGTTTATTTTCCCAAAACTTTGTAATCATGACAATATGCGCTTTTTACACAAATATCTGTTACTTTTCCAGTGTAATGTCCGATCAAGGAGGCCACACCATATAAGAAAGTGAATCCTCGTGTTTTCCAGGTTCCGTTACCTGACACAGTCAACTCTGATGTATCTTCGATATTATTTGCTTCAGATGTTGCTTTTTCTTATCTTCTTGTACAGCAACATCTGTACAACATTTTTCACATGTAATTTTGATGTTGAATCCAAGACCTTCCTTTTTGCACGATTGAAAAGTAGTGAAGTGTAAACTTCACTAAAGTTGAAATGGTCGATAAAAAAGCAAAAAATCCAAGATTCTGTTTTTCAAAATCATCTGCAACGTCGTGAGAAGTGCTCATTATAAATCCTTGAACTGGTGTTCTTTCGATCATCCCTGCTAACTTTTCAAGGCATTTTGTTAATAATAAATGCAAAACTATAGTAGAAAATTGAAATAAAAATTCACTGCACATGTACAACTGCTCGGTAGAAAGAAACAATTTTAAACTAAACTTTCCTTTCAATACAGAGTTTTTAAGTAATTTACTTACGTAAACTCTTCGAGGAAAGGAGAATTTGGGCATAATTAGATAAAAGAAACTTTTTAGCAGCTGCTAAAAATTTCCTTTTGTTTGCCCTAGCAGCACAATATTGGACTTGCGGAGCGGAGACTTAAAAATAAATACCCTATTCACCCCTTAAAATCCTTTTGGATTCTTTTCTTATTGTCTTCAAACATTTCTTTGTGGGCAGAACCACGCACTTTCCAATATTTTAAGAACAATCGCTAGCCGATATGAAGTTGTAATATATAGTTGAAGTATGTAGAAGTTGATAATCCATACTTATATTGTATATACTGGTGTTTAACTGACAATTGACGACATTCTCTTGACTCATCATTTTTCTTTTACCGCCACATACATATGTAACAAGTCTACCTCGAAATAACTTCAGTAGCAATATTGCGTATCCTCCCATCGATCATAGCGAAAATCATGTCAAAATTTACTATTATGAAACTGCTTGTTTCTCATAATGGTAAAGTTATAAGTTATTTATTGCTGTAGTCATCCTGGCTAATTGTTTTTTTACCACTTCTTTTGAATCTTTAATAAAAAGCAAACATATAGGTCGACAAAAAAGCAGATGATAGTGTATCATTTTTACATTTTACTGAGTCATAATTGAATTTTACCAATTATAGAGGGACGAAGGCAGTTATAAACAAAGATTCATCGGTTATTTTGAATATTTTAATTTCTGTTTATTGTTACTGTGACCTGACGAGCCATCGAAATCCCATTGAAATTGAGAAGAAGGACTTAATGTACAACATAATCTTCAATCAATTGTATTAAAGATGATATAGTTTTTATTTTATTTATAATAATAATAATAATAATAATTTATTTATAATAATTTAGACAACTTTTTTCTAATTTTCATCATAGTCTAATAAATTTTGAATTTATTTGGGTGTAATTTATTGATGACCTTTCTTAACCATATATTCTATAAGATAAATCGAGATCTATAGGGTTCATCGTGAGGTTTGATTTATAATGTAAAATAAAACATATAAATTTAAATGTGAACTTACTATTTTTATTATTATTTAAAAGAACAATTCATGGCATTTAATTTTTAAAAATGATATCGTGTAAAAGTTGGACACCACTACATCTGAGGTGGTCCTTTCGAAAGGTCCAATTTTAGGCGACGACGGTTACCATTATAACGGTTACCATTGACGGTAACATACTGATTAGCCTCATTTTTGATGAAATATATACCATTGATTCCACCAGCCCATAAACCAAACCATTCCGTTGTTTTTAATGGATGTAATGGTAGCTCTTCAGGTTGCTCATCAGCCTAAATACGGTAGTTTGTTTATTAACGTATCCATTGAGCCAGAAATGGGCTTCATCACTGAACAAAATTTCACGATAAAACACGGGATTTTCGTCACTGAAAATATGACGCAAATTCAAGTCGCCTGTCTTCAATTCTTGAACAAGTTGAATTTTGTACGCTTCTAGGCCGAGATCCTCACGTAAAATACTATAAGTCAAGCTGCTGAGAACGACGACGAATCGATTCGTCACGGTGTTCATGTATACTCTCAGCTACAGCTACTATACTCTCTTCACTAGGTGCTGGATGTTACCTAACCGGTCGAGTTTCATCCGCTAATGTAAGCTAGGACTCAAATTTGCGAGTGGTATTGGCAATAGTGGGTTCAGTAGGTCGATTATGCGCACCGTAAGTTCCTCGAATCACAAAAAACATTTCTCACAGAACGCTGATTTTCATAATACAGCTATCAGTTCTGTGGTGGTAAACGCCGTGTATAGACGTTATGCTCTAGAAAATTTTCTTTGACTAGTGTTACTTGAAAAGTTTAACAACCGAATTACTCTTCGGGGTGAGTCACAAACACTTACACTTTCTTCTCATTTTAATAAACACTAACACAAAACGTCTACATACCTAACGAAAAATTACAATTATGGATGAGGAGAGGTGGACTTAAACCAGAGCAATAACACTGTTTATAAACGCAAAGTAAAGCGATCCAAACACGACGAAGATTTTCCAGTAATCAGGAACGACAATAGTATGCCCAGCTTCATAGTCGTATCGGGAATTTAAAAAACCAAAGATGAACAAATTCGACCACTCTCATCATATAACCCGTTTCAAATAAATCGTGGTCTCGAAAATATTTCTAAAGACATTCTTGAAGTTAAAGCTATGACGTCAGGTGATCTTCTTCTTAAGGTCATAAATATGAGCACAGCGGATAAATTCCTCAAAGCAAATCCAGTCAAAATCTCTAACCATTTGAGTCTTAACTCCACTCAGGGAAGAATTTTCTCTAAACATATTATCGAAATAACTGAGGAAGAATTATTGACTGAACTAAGTAGATTCAAGGTTATCAACGTTAAAAAAAAGAAAGAGATATCCTCGTCTCGACAGGTGCTGCTATACTATAGTTTGACTTAATTCGCCGACCAAATGAAGTCAAAATTGGATGCGTTAACTGTAAAGTAGAAGAGGACATACAAAATCCTATGCGCTGTGTGATTTGTCAAAAGCTCGGCCACACCAACAACCGAATCAAAACAATACTGCTCTCTGTAGAAATTGCTGTCTCCCTCCGCCCCATGACGAATGCCTCTGCATTAACTACACCAACTGCAAAGAAGAGACACATACCTCATTCGACCCCTCCTGCCCCTCCTTCCACCGATACAAATCTATTAACAAGATCAAAGCCGATCGTCACGCGTGGGCTATTTACAATAACAATCCCTCTCTGCATCAATTACTTGCTCCTAAAAAGCGCGGCCAAAGTAATACCACGATTGCAGACACCATCAAAGCGAGAGTAGAGAGATTAAAGCAAAGAGAACAAATACCAATCCACCCAGAAAAATAGCTCTGTACAACAGAACCTATACAAACTTGGCACTTTAAAAACTAACTCTATAATCACTCAAAAATTCCAAAAAAACTAACAATAAAGAAAAAAATTTAAAGACTGCTACAGTAGAACCCTCAAATGTTCAACAGCAAATCCAACCAATTACTCTTTCAAATCAAACGCAAAAAGAACCCAATAACACAGTATCTACTTCAATCTCAAACAACAAAAGAAATAAAAACTACACAAATCTCATTTAAGAAAAACAACTCAGAGATCTCAAACTTGATGATCTTGATAATCTTTCTGACAGCACTGATGCTTCCACTTCTTTGGAAAAAACAAAAAATTTCTCAAAAAATAATAATTTAACTCAACAACTACAGTATAATAACACACCAATTACGCAACCAAAAACACTAATCACAAACCGAAATCCCCAACCGCAATAATGGCTTCGTAAGGTAGGGATTTTCTAATCCTCCAATGGAATATACAAGGCTTTAGTAACAACAAACATGCCCTAGAGAATTTAATAGCCAAATATAAGCCAGACAGACTTCACTGAAAAAGACAAAAAATATTTTAAAATTAAAAATTATCAAGCATTTCATCACAACAAAGTTTATGATTATTCAAAAGCAGGTGTAGGCATACTTGTCAAAAATAACATTCCTATAAACAACCTTATTACCTCAGACACAAAGCTTTTACGCCAAACTATAGAAATTCCGGAATGTGATGTGAGGATCAACATGGATTTGCTGAATGATATTCCTACTGGGAATGCAAACATACATCATATCATTTTGGGCGATGTTAATTCCCATAATACCTTATGGGGTTCAAAATTCACAAATATTGAAGGAAGCGTACTTGAAGAAGTACTGGCAAACTGGAACGTGTATCAAGCAGAAATAAAATAAAATTAAGCGAACAAGTAGCCCAGTCAGCTAACGTCAGCATCAAAGATAAAGAAGATCATCAGAACCGCAGCATCGAAATCCATCCCCATAACTCAGCCTAAACCTAAAAAGACCAACCCTATATGGTTTACAAAAACGTTAGCCTTATAGGTTGAAGAAAAGAACAAAGCTTGGAAAAAGGCCCGTAGGTTCCCAACTACAGAAAACTGTGTCGCCTACAGAAATATCTTTGCTAAAGTTAGACTAGAATCTATTCGTTCCAAAAGAGCGTCATAAGACGCATTCATACAATGAACCCTTTTCTTGACACGAAAACGTTATGGAGTCGCATTAAAGCATTACGTATACCAAGTTCAGACAGAAAATTCCCTTACATGAAAATAAACAATGAACTGGAAGTAGATCCATGTAAAATAGCCAACATCTTTGCAAAAAAATGGACATCACACAGCGCAGATACTACATTTCAAGGGAATATTATAACAAACAAGGTAAACTTTACGTTACAAACCCTTCAAACAAACCAAGACTCTTGCGATCTTCTAACAGAAAAAATTTAACTCATTGAACTCGAAATGACACTTAAGATGGCAAAAGGAAGTAGCCCAGATGAAGATAAAATCACATACAAGATGGTTAAACTAAGCTATACAAGCCTCAAAAATAGAATTTGACTGGGACTTTTCCACATGATTGCAAAAGAGCAAAACTCAAGCCGATTCCAAAAAGCGCAAGAAATAACCATGATTTCAATGAATATCGCCCGATTTCTCTCCTTCCCGTTCTCTTCAAAGTTTTCGAAAAAATTATTGCGAGACGAATAAGTTGGTTACTGGAGAAAAATGCTAGTACAGAACAATACGCTTACAGACCAAATAGAGGAGTCTCAACACTCTTGCATCTACTGGAACACTCACTAGCAGAAAACCTGTCAAAGGCCAAACACAGTATAGTACGTCATCCGACCTAGAAAAAGCATTCGACAGAGTTACTATGGTTCCAGTAATCGAGCAACTTTTCAAATTGGGTGTACCTAAAAAATTACTAAAGATAATAATAATCTTTATGAGTAATAGAACTTTTAAAGTAAATGTGGACGGGTACGATTCCACAGTTATGAAATTAGACAACGGTAAACCACAAGGTTCACCGCTTTCTGTAATTCTATACAACACTTACATAGACTCTTTGATAGATGAAATTTTCCAGCCGACATACGATATCGTCTTTATCGGAGTATACGCCGATAACATCTATGTTGTCGCTTCTGGTAGACCTAATCATGTTAAATGTTAAAGACACTCTTGAACAAGTGGACTTATCAATGTTCAATTGTTCTACAAAAGTGGGTGCAATAATCCCTCCTTCAAAAATTGAGATGCTTCATCTCTGCAGGAAAAGAAAATATAGCTGGAGCCCACTCATTCTACGTAACACCCACATTCCATTAAAGAGAGAAACAAAGATTCTTGGAGTTATTTTTACGGGTAACTTGAAATAGGATAGACATACCAAAAAGGTTGTGAATGATTTAAAATCCCGAAACAACGCGTTTAAAAATGATATGTTCAAAACAAAAAGGAACGCATATGGAAACATCTTTTCGAATAGCAAAAGCCCTTGTGGAAGGCACACTTCAACACAGCTTAACCATTTTCATGTGGACTACAAAAAAGAACTTTTTAAATATTGACGCAGCTATAAACGACTGTTTTAGAACTGCAACAAGTGCCCTTAGATCGACTAACGTTGAAGACCTAAGAGTCGAAGGAGGATACGTATATTTTGAGCACAATTCTCTATTATTCACCAGACTCAACTTCCAGAATATGCGGACAGTTACATTCTCGAGCTAGCTGCAATTTACAAAGCCATTTCTGTCGCCCAACAAATCTCTGAACGTTTCTTAATCCTAACGGACAACCTGGCTATACTCAAAGAGTTAAGCAATGCCACAAATAAATATCCATCTCTTGAAATTACAAGGAACTGCTTACACCACTACAGAAACATTATACTAGCTTGGATACCCGGGCACTGCGGAATTAAAGGTAATGATGCTGCTGACTCTGCAGCAAAAAACGCCTTTCGCTACCCTCTTATCGTTGAGTATCCTAAATTACACCAACTTCTGCGAAAAACTTTTGCTCATTTTCAAAAAAGAGAGCTTACAGAAAACTGCGAAATTCAGATACTTTTCTTCGAAAACATCAACCCATCATCACCCGTATTCCGTACAATCTATCCTTAAGTAGAGAAGATTGCATAAAAATATTAAGAGTCAGAGTTGGAAAAACCGTGTTTACAAGCAGACACTTTTATACTCGTGAGGCTCCAGAGGAATGCTCCAATTGTGGAATAACTCTTACAATTTGTCATATTTTGGTGGAGTGTCCTGTTTCTCGACAAATAGATACATAAGCAGACATTTCTCGCCAGCATCCTAAATCCATCAAGTGCTAACACTATCCGTCGGTTCAAAGCCGACTTATCTGCCCACCAAAAGTTTGAAGAGATTTAACTCAGTTTATCTTGCCATCATAACTTTAATTTATTTTCTATAACTTGCTTTGTAATGTATATAACTAACAATGTAAATAATCTCTTAAATTCTTGTAAAGTTATAAAACGGCATCACATGGTCTGGATACCCTGATGCCTTAAATAAGTAATTAATAAATTTATTTGTAAATTATTTTAATAAATAAAATAAAATAATAATAAATACAGCCGTAAAATTTGTAGCTGCTGTTGTGGTGTGAGTCTTCCGACGATGGCTTGCCACACGATACTGAACAAAAAATAAATACCTAAAAAAGAGTCAAACAAAGGAAGTTGAACCTTTCCCAACATCAAACTTAAACAAACTGAACAGTCTTAAAGCAATGTAACATAAAAAAATTATCAGTATGGTATGTCAATTGAATCTCAACTTGACATGTTTTTTTGTATTTGGGTCAAAAAAATGTGGTAACTCACTCATATTTTTGCAAACTTTTGTAAACATCCTCAGCAACTGCTCTTATGGTAATTCGACGATTTTCCAGAACAATATTTTTCACAGTTATGATCCTTTGTTGATATGCTGGGAAGTCCAGAGCGAGAATCGTCATTGGCATCTTCTCGGCCATCTTTGAGGAGCTTGTACCACTTGTAAACATTTTTTTTTACTCAGAGCAGACTCACCGTATGGCACTTTCGAAATATTTTAGAGCAGTTGATGCAACTCTTTATCCGCATGCTTGTCTAGCACGTACACACCAAGGCATCTCAACTGTTAGCGAATGTGTACAATTGCGCCTTACTTGTGGCACTTTACGGCTAACTTTAAAAGTATATCTTCATTTACACGCCTATAAAATCCAAATAAGACAACAATTGAAGCCTTTGGACCATATACGACATCGCCGATTTGTTAACTGGTAATTTGTCATCGAATTTGATCTTTTCCAATGTAGCTTATTTTTGGATGGGTGGGTACGTAAATAAACAAAATTGTTGTTATGGAGACCGGAAAACCTATACGAGATTCACGGAAAACCAATGTATTGTGGAGATTATGGGTTGGTGGCATCATTGGGCCGTACTTTTTCAAAAATGACAATGAATAGAAAACCTAACCGCAGCATGTTGATCGAATTTTTTTTCCAGAATTGAATGAATTGGGTCCCTCAATTTGTTGCGTACGAAATTTGAAAATCGCACTATTTCGGTTGGTGGAGAAGTTGATTGGCCTCCAAAGTTATGCGATTTGACACCTTTAGATTTCTTCCTGTAAGGTTAATTGAAGAGTTAGGTCTATGCCAACAACTCAGCGACAATTCAAGATCTCAAGCATAATATGAAATTTCGGATATTGACCAACATATTCTTCAAAAAGTCATCGATAATTTTGACCTTCAGATGGTCACTTGGAATAGAAGCCGAGGTAGTCACATGAACGATGTTGTATTCCATTAATACATAACATAGCTATTGTCATAGATCAGAATTTATTAATCAATAACACATAGACTGAAAAGTCAGTGCCGTTTTATAGTAAAACACAAATTTTTAGCAAAATTCAACTTTATTTATCAATATAGTTGCCTTCGAGGGCGATACACTGATTGAAACGATTTTTAATCTTTCGATACCAGTTTTGTAGTATGATTTCGGTTTAGCCCCAAAGAAGGCCTCTGTTTCGGCGATTACTTCTCTTTAAATCGCTTTAAATCTCTTTCCGGCGAGCATTCTTTTGAGGTCTGCGAACAGGAAATAGTCGCTGGGGGCCAAATCTGGAGAATACGGTGCGTGGGGAAGCAATTCGTAGCCGAATTCATTCAATTTTGCCATCGCTTTTATCGACTTGTCACACAGTACATTGCGTTGATGAAACAGCACTTCCTTTTTCTTCAAATGCGGACGTTTTTCTGCAATTTCGTCCTTCAAATGCTCCAATAACACAATGTAATAGTCGCTGTTGATAGTCTGCCTCTTTCGGAGATAGTCGATGAAAATTATTCCATGTGTATCCCAAGATACGGATGCCATAACCTTGCCAGCCGACTGTTGAGTTTTTGGTCGTTTTGGACGAGGTTCGTCGCCTGCTCACCACTCAGCTGACTGCCGACTTGACTCTGGTGTGAAGTGATGGAGCCAAGTTTCATCCATTGTCACATACCGATGCAAAAATTTGGCTTTAGTGTGGTTGAACAGCTTTAAACACTCCTCCGAATCATCAACACGTTGTTGTTTTTGTTCGACTGTTAGCAAACGCAGCACCCACTTTGAACAGAGCTTTCGTATGTCAAAATATTCGTGTATGATATATCCAACACACTCTTTTGATATCTTCAGAGCCTCAGCTATCTAAATCAACTTCACTTTACGGTCATTCGTAATCATTTTGTGGACTTTTTTGATGTTTTCATCTGAAACAGCCTCTTTGTGACGTCCACTTTTAAATTTTCCAATCAACTTGCGAATGGTTCATACGGCTGGTGCAGAGTCCGGGTAAAACTTATCAAGCCTTTTTTTTGCATCGGCTGCATTTTTTCCCATCAAAAAGCAAAGATAAATCAACACACGAAATTGCTTCCAATTAATCTTTTTTTTTCACAATAACGAAAGTTGCTTCACTCACAACGCTATATCTCGAGAACTAATCGTCCGACAGCTGTCAAATCTATACACATATCTTTTGAAGGTTGGTACTAACTGAAAATGGTATGGATGTAATTCAAGTGGTGGCCTCTCTTAGAAACGGCTCTTTCAGCCCATGTATTTAAATTCTACATTGATTTCTCAAAAAATCTGTATTTAATTTAATGAAAACTTTCACACTAGCTATTGACTCATCCTTTATCATATCAAGCCTGTTTAGCTTATCACACGGTGTTAAGGTCTACTCCAAGTCGATTGAGCAGGAACGCGTGAATTGTTTTTTTGTTTGGATAATGGATACCACTTTAAATGCGGCATATGAAATATAATGTCCTTTCTTTAAGCCGAATGGATAATTGTTAAATATATTTCAGTCATCAACCCACTTAGAAGACTTATTGACATATTGAGAACTTTTGGGAACAGAATATATCATTGCATATTCAATACAGAACTTAGCAAGATGGTGCATTGTCGAAACAAAATGTTCGATATATTCCATAAGTTCCCACCGAATTATTTTTTCAATGGTTTAATGGTCGCCTGGAGTTAGTTCTTCAAAATTAACGGAGGTACATCCCTCTCATCGGCAATGATAATATTTCCAATAATTTTCTCAATGAACTCAGTGGAACCTGAGTTCCTCAATCGTCAGTTATTTGGCCTATAACTAAGAGATGGTGTAACTTGTATTATTCCATTGCTATTATTCCATTGGAACATGCATTGGAAAGCTACTGTCATTGGACGTCATTTCAGTATATGTCATTCATTTGAAGCGTAAACAACAATAATTTTTTTTCACTCAGATATGTCGAATTTTGTGCCTGAAAAAGTGTTTTTGCGGGGAGTTCTTCTTCATTATTTTAATATGAAGAAAACTGCTCACGTATTTTAGTGGAAGTTTATGGTGAACATGCGCTAGGTGAGCGAACGTGCCAAAAGTGGTTTTCACGATTTAAAAGTGGTGATCTTGGCTTGGAAGACGATGAACGTCCTGGGCAGCCAAAAAAGTTTGAAAATGAAGAACTGGAAGCATTACTCTATGAAGTTTCTTGCCAAACACAAGAAGAGCTCGCAGAATCTTTAAGTGTCACTCAAGCAGCCATTTCAAAACGTTTAAGAGCAGCTGGATATATTCAAAAGCAAGGAAATTGGGTTCCACATGAACTCAAGCCGAGAGATGTCGAAAGGCGGTTTTGCTTGTCTTAAATGCTGCTGGAACGCCACAAAAGGAAGTCATTTTTGCATCGGATTGTTACTGGTGATGAAAAATGGATCCATTACGATAACCCCAAGCGTAAAAAATCATATGTGAAACCCGGCCAACCAGCCAAATCAACGGCAAAGCCGAATATCCATGGCGCGAAGGTAATGCTCTATATTTGGTGGGATCAGATGGGTGTGCTGTATTATGAGCTGCTAAAGCCTGGTGAAACCATCAATGGAAAACGCTGCCGAAAACAATTAATCCGTTTGAAGAGAGCAGTAGTCGAAAAATTCCCGGAATATGCGACCAGACACGAGGCAATAATTTTCCGCCATGACAACGCTCGGCTTCACGTTGCTATTCCGTTTAAGAACTATTTGGAAAACAGTGGATGGGAAGTCTTATCCCACCCGCCTTATAGCCCAGACCTTGCCCCTTCTGACTACCATTTGTTCCGGTCGATGCAGAACGCCCTCACTGAAATACGGTTCACATCAGAGCAGAATATCAAAAATTGGCTTGATTCATTCTTGGCTGCCAAGCCGGCGCAGTTCTTTTGGGATGGGATCCAAAAATTGCCAGAAAGATAGGAAAAAGTCATAGCTTCAGATGGGCAATACTTTGAATAATACTATTGTACATGTTTTTCTTAAATAAACGTTCAAATTTTGAAAAAAAAACCGTACGAATTAAATTACATACCCAATATGTATATGTTTTTGAAGTTATATTGATTTAATTGACCCGGTTTTCTAGACATACATAGTTCTAGGTTTACATAATTGTTAGCCTTATACAAACCACATGTATGTATGGTGGCATGCTAGAAGAATAATTCAATTTAAACTATTGCCGAATGACCAGACTATCACAGAAGAGGCCAGGCGCAGAAATGGCCAGATGTAGTTAAAAAAAGTGATGTCCTGTGCCATCGGGATAACCTCTTGAAGTTGGGAGAAAGTGATGCAATTGCTTTATTTTCCAAATTAAGCACTTGTCAATTACTCAGAAAAACTTCATTAACGGGAAAATATTTTAGATCTTGGATTGGTGTCATAATTGAAATATTTTCCTTGTCAAAGCGAAACATTTTTTTGTAACAGAATTACAAAATTGCCAAGGAAGGTATGTACTTGTATAATGAGATAATTAAAAATCTAGAAATAGTGCATAATTTAAGTTCCTATTACGTTTTATTTATTTACTTATATTTATACAAATTTTGTATTCCTATGAATTCATGAGAACAACAAATGTATAAATCTTTTTTCTAAAATTATATATCTTTTGATTGAGCTACTACCCTTTACCCTGACTTTAAACGAAAACGCAGAGCTTTATATTAATTTTGTTTATTATAATAATTTACTTAAATTTAGAGGAAAAAATATAATTCAAATATACATATATTTATCTATTTTATAGGATTTACGATGTATACAACATGTGTTATTTGGCTGGCATTTGTGCCCTTATATTTTGGAACTGCAAACCACGTTCCACTCAGGATAACATCAATGTCAGTAACGATAAGTTTGTCAGCAAGTGTAACAGTGGCATGCTTATTTTCACCAAAGGTTTGTTCTCTATAGCTAAATTTATTCAATATATCATATTGCAATCAAAACATACTTAAATATGCATAAACATCAAGCACAATAGAAATACACAAATACCTACACTGTTATTTGAGTTATATTTTGCAGTCCCTGATTCCATTAAAAAAAATTTTATAATTTATTTTTAAAAGTTTCTATCTTTTTACAAAAACTTTAATCTTTAAGCTTAAGATATGAAATATACTTTATCAGGATGTGACAAAGAGCAAAAACATTGTATTTTTATATTAGGTGTTCAGGGATAAGAATTTTTTAATATATTTGGCGCGCATCACATGTTTGCACACTTCGAAAGAAGTTGATAAATTTATCAAAGGTGTCTAGAGCTCTATTTTCTATTCACACAGCTTGGAAATGTGTACCATGGTTTTTGACAAAAGAGTGGTATCGGATTATGAATTTACTTGCCAACTGTAAAATTTGAAACCATAATGGAAAGAAAAATGCCTTTAGCCGAAGAAGAGGAGCAACTAAGAGCAACCACTGGATAAATCAGCTGCTGGGAATAAGTTCTGAATTTCCAACAGGGTTTAATTCGCCAAAATGTACGCCAGATATGTATATGTTCTGACTTCAAAGCAGTAAAACCAGTTGCAAAAGAATAATAGCCTTGATGATGGTCTCATCCATTTATTTTTTTTTAATTAGCACGGTCAAGGATTATAAGTACATTTAGAATGTTCACACATAACGCTTCGAGGAAAGAAAGAGAAGTATCGATGAACGTTGGTTTTGATTGAATTTTGCAGACGAAGTTGCAAAGTTGGAAAAGGCGGCAAATATTTGGACTATTATTGGACATCATAGTGACTACAAAATATACTACAAAAGCATTTTGAGATCACTCATCAATTCAACATTAACCACAAATTAAACACTATCAAGACCTACATAGAATTTTAGCCAGTTCAACGCCAATCAGCTTTTCCGGTAAACATATTCTATTGCAGTTACCGATTGGCTGAAAAATAGTTGTTTGATTACAGAGCTATAGACAAAAAGAACTACGAAACAAAGTATTAAGCTGTATATTAAGATTTAAGTCCCTACCAAGCTGAGAACGTCTTCAATATGAGAAAATGTGTATTTAAGGATTTATAAAAGGCACATAAATTAAAACGAGATTTAAAATCTTCCAAAAGTCTCACTGAAAAGATATATTAAAAATTTCACTGTTACTGTATAAAAATAAACGAAAAAATTCGTGTAACACAGCAGCATTAAAACATTTTTATTTAAAATTAAGCGAAGACATAAAAAAAAAGTTAGAGTGTCGAGATACATATGGTAAATATGTATATATGTTAAGCAAAAATTAATAATATTTAACAGTATCCTTAAAAAAACGAAATCAATAGGCTTAAAGTTAATCTTATTACAATAGCAGACCCAATGCAAATCAATTTAATATTTTCCTTACCGCTACTGCTTCAGATATGAAACCATCTTTTAGCCACTATAGTTGTAATTGTAATATATTTCTGGACTTAGTAAATGATATTTCTTGAATTACACCAGTCGAGGTTTATAAATGTTTTATGTCGCTTGATAACAAAAATTCTTGTACATCTGACTGTATTACCAGCCTTTTGAAGCATATTTCTTTCTATTTAATTGATGTATTGAGTCATGTGTTTAACTTACGTTTTCATTGTGCTATTTTCTCACTATCTATCTCAAATCATCCTTTGTTCAAAAAAAGATAACCGACTCTTAATAACTTAATATAGGGCCATCTGCTCACTTCCAACATTCAATAAACCTTTTGTAGAATAAATAAAAGTTTGTGAAGGGGAATAGATGCTTATTTTAAAATCTGTAGTGAAATTTATGACAGTTTTAATAACAAAAACTCTATTTTAGTATTCTTCACAGATATGACCAAAGCATTTGATATGGTCCATCTTGAAATTTTACTCGATAACAGGAAGGCTTAAGAGGCATACTACACAAATGGTACTCTTCATATTTATCTGATAGAATTAAACGAATATATCTAAATGGTATTCTAAGTTTTCTAACTTAACTTAGTAACTTCTAAGTTATTAACTTATAGTAACAAAAATATTTTTATGTCAGCAATCCAATTCCATAGGGATCTAGATATTCTACGCCAATTGTTTGCTAAACATGAGCTATTCATAAGTTATAAAACCAGACTAATGATTTTCAGTCTAAAAGGTACTTGCCCACTTGAATGTGATACCATCTTTCATAATAGTTCATGTAACATAGGGTGACCGTGGTGTAGTGGTATATGCATACACTCCTCAAGCAGAGGGTCGCGGGTTCCAATCCCATGCGAGGCAATTCTCTGAAAAAGTCTTTCCGTAGAATTTGCATGTAGTTATATGAGAATCCCGTCGGCGTCAACTCTGACATGAAGGCATAGCACTGATGTTGGAGTGGTTGCTGGCTGGGCTAAATGTAACGAACTGGCAACTAGCACGTACTGAGACCCACTGGTTGAGGATGCACTTGCTCGTCCCGTCCAGTTTGACAACTACCTCTGGGAAAAATATCGAAACCAAATACACCTGAGTTTCAAACTACTACACCACACGCCCGCACCCTGGAGAAAACCAGTAAAAGGGTATTCATATCCACTTGGTGCGCGCGCGGGATTATAAAAAAAAAAAGACATGCTATCTGTTACTCGTAAAGTGTATCTTTTAAAAGAGCACTGTTCACATAAAATTGTATTAGTGTTTTATTACGTCCTTGTCCAGTCTAAGTTACAGTTTGGTATTGCAAATTGGGGGAGTACATATAACAGTACAACGAAGTATTGTACAAAAACATATCACTAGAATAATTTGCAAACGAAATCGATTAGCACACAGTTTTCCACTATTCGTGTCGTTGCGTATTCTTCCTTTAAATGACTACAACATGTGTACGGTTCTAAAATTTCTCTTCATGCAAAGCGGACATAGAACCACTTGAAGATATTCAAATAAATACAGACTAAGAATAAATAATATGACAATATCTAATACTCTTGTGATTAAAATTGATTAATTCTCAATCAGGTCTCTCTCGGGCTATAATGCCCCCACATAAACAATTTAAAAGAAATGGAAACCCTTTGCATGGTTCATGGATAACAATCTCATATGAAATGTAGTTGATGTTATAAAGTCGCCAAGATTGGAGCTATAATAAGCAAGACAAAATTCGAAGGGCTTTCATCCTTTAAATGATCATTTAAATTTAAATGGTCCCAGAAGTACCTAGCCTGACCAAGCCATACATAAATCATACACCATACATCACTGTATTTGAAATTAAGCAGTCTATAAAGCATATGTTTTAAGTTTGAAAGCGCCACGTTGTTTAGTATTTATTTGGCCGCCATCAATAGTGAACGTTGTCAGTGAATTTGTGAAAATGGAGAAAATTGGTCATCGTTATGTGATACAATACTTTTATTAGAAAGGCCTCAGCCCAATTAATATAAAAGCTGAAGGAGCAAGACAGTTCTTATTATAAAAAGGGTATCGAACTTTTTGAACATCGCTGGGAAAAGTCTATAGTGATGAAAGGCGATTATGTTGAAAAAAAATAAATTTGTTTCCAAAATTGTTTTTTTTTTTTTTTTTTTTTTTTTTTGATGGGGTACTTCTGGGACCGCCATCCTATAATCAAACGTAGTAGTGAATGAACAACTTAGAGAAAAAACGGTTTTGATTTTTAAAAGAAAGAATCTATTATTAGCTTTGAGAGCACATAGCGGTGATTAGTTCATGCGTTTCTTTTCTATGCAATTCAGCACAGCTTTATTTTCAGTTTTCTTTTGTTTCGCGTGCGGTACAAATAACGTTTTGCAATTTAAAAAACTATTTTTGCTTATAATTTGTATTTTTATTTGAATTTTGAGCTCAGGGTACTTAAAATAATGAGTAAAATACGTGAATTAAGCCAAGATCTACGAAATAAGATGGTTATAAAGTATAATGCAGGTATCTCGGTAGCTCGCTCAACAATCTGTAAGCAAGACTCAATCGTTTTGGGAAACAACTTTCGTTGATTTGAATATCTAGGACCAAAAAAAAAATTCTGATGATTACCCAAGAAAGTTCAAATTTTGAATAAAAGTGGTGCCTATATGTGAACGCGTACCCTAAGGTGGAGGATCCGTTATGTTTTGGGGATGCATGTGCTTCAATGACTTAGGCGATTTGGTACCAATCGATTAGGCCATGAATTCTGGCAAATACTTTACCATTCTGAATGACCAGGCATTTACCTCAGATGACAGACTAATAGGGCGCTCTTTTATATTGCAACAAGACAATGCACAATGCCATAAAGCCCGAATAATCACCAATTTCTCGAGAGACATGGAGGTAAATACTTTAGATTAGCCATCCCGAATCTATGGGCTTATATAAAAAGAAAAGGGAGCTTGTGCTTAACTAGAACGCGCGACGAGACAATTGTTGAGATTGAAGATCTCTGGAAGGATTTTTCACTAGATAACATTCAAAAATTTTTTAAGATCGATTCCTGGACGCTTACAAAAGGTCATCAATGGTAAAGGAGTATCCTCCTTTTTTAATAATTTTTTGTTATTTTGCCTTATATATCGCACTAATATAATATTAGTAATAAAAACATCTTTTGTCACAATATTTTTGTCCTCCAATATTTTACAAAAAATATTTTTTTTCCGTTCAGGTTCACTGCTGAACAAAATTATTTATGATATCTTATAAGCTCAATGTATAGTATTTTTGTAATCTACTATTTTTTTCATATCTTTTCATTCTATAAAGCAATACATATAACCAAAACAAAATGATTTTATTTGTATCAAAATACTTTTGTCCACCATAGTAGTTGACGCATTCTACTGTTATAAATGAGAAATTTAATTAAATTAGAGATCAATCGAAGCACAAAATCAGACCATGAAGGATAATAAAAGCAGCCATCGTAGGATGGATTGGATTTTAGACGGACTCTGTCTGTAATTACTAAAGCTACTCTGACAGATGTAATGAATTAATATATGAAAGCGTCAACTTTATGGCAGTATGCTAAAAACTTTAGCACGGGTGGCCGTGGTGTAGTGGTATATGCATAAACTCCTCAAGCAGAGAGTCGTGGGTTCGAATCCCGTGTGAGGCAATTCTCTGAAAAATTCTTTTCATGGAATTTGTATGTATAGGGTTTTCCAATAGGGACTTGACAAATTGAATTTAATTTGTAAACGCACTTTTTCACTAATCATCAAACTGTCACTGTCAATTTATTTAGTAAACTCAACATTTTCATCACGGTAAAGTACACTAACGAGCAACGTCTGCAAATTATAAAAATTTTTTACAGATATTCGGAGTCGGTTACTGCAACTTTAAGAGCGTTAATTCCGATTTTCGGTCGTACTTTTCGCCCTAGTTAACAGGCAAAAATTTGAGTCCACATATTCATTGTGTGATGTTGCCGTGTCAGTGAGACAACGGGTTGGTCGAAGTGTCGAAAATATCGCTGCCGTTCAGACGTCCGTAGCAAACGATCAAATCAGTCAATTCCACGACGTTCTCAAGAATTGAGCATCGCTCAGACCACATTATAGCGTATTTTGCGTAAGGATCTTGGTTTACACCCAAAAAAGATCAAGCTGACTCAAGAATTGAAGCTGATGGACCATTTGAAGCGAAGTACGTTCTCCGATTGGGTTCTGGAGAAGATGCGCCAAGATGATGAATTTCATCGCGAAATCATCTTCAGTGACGAAGCTCATTTTTGGCTCAATGGGTTCGTCAACAAGCAAAATATGTGTTATTGGTCGGGTGAAAACCCACATGTGCTTCATGAATCACCATATTATCCACAAAAAATAATTGTTTGGTGCGATTTGAATGGTGCCACAATCCACACAGCACACGCTACAATCGATTTATTGAAGATTAGGTATGGTGAGAGTGTTATCTCACGACAAGGGCCAGTCGATTGGCCGCCTCGTTCGTGCGATTTAACGCAGCTTGACTATTTTTTGTGGGGCTACATTAAGTCATTGGCTTATGCCAACACGCAGACGACCTTGGAAGAGTTAAGAGCCTACATTGAACGCGATAGCGGCCGTTTCGGCCGAAAAGTGTGGCCGATTCGTTGAAAATTGGGTCCAAAGAATTGACCGCTGCAAACGTGCCCGCGGTGGCCATAAGAACAAAGTCGAGTTTCATTCATAAATGTTTTGATTGTACATCAAGACAATAATAAAGTTTTTGAAATATCTCAAATGGTTTGCCTTTTATTTAAAAACAAAATTGTCAAGTCGTTATTAGAAAACCCTATAATTATATGAACATGCTGTCGGTGTCAACTCTAACGTGAAGGCATAACACTGATGTTGGAGTTGGTGGCTGGGCTAAATGTAACAATCTAACAACTAGCACGTACTTAAGACCCACCTGTTGAGGATACACTGGCTCGTCCCGTCCAGTTTGACAACCACCTCTGTGAAAAATATCGAAACCAAACACACCTTAGTTTCAAACTACTACACAACCCGTACGCGCCCTGGAGAAAAGCCAGTAAAAGGGTATTCATATCCCCTTTTTGCGCGCGCGGTATTGTAAAAAAAAAAAAAATATGCGAGTCCACCTACGCACTGACCACAGAATCAGGGCAGTATGCTGATGCTCTTTTGAGAATCGGCGAAGATTGTATTGCTACTGATGCTAACGGTATGATTATACTAAATTGTGAATTCTGTAATAATATTCATAGTACAGAGGAATTGGCTTGCAAAGTCTATCCTGAACAGCAAGCTTATATAGGAAATAAGGAATGGTTGTGGTAAAGGACAATTTTAGTGCCAACCAATGAAATTGTAGGACAGTTAAATGAAAAATTTACGTTCCAAGTATCATAAAACGATAAGTTATAATATATATGTAAGTCACCTCATATTTGATAGAATTTTTTAAATCTTTGGTATTGTCAGGACTGCCTTCTCATAAACGAAATATAACTCAACATAACTGTGTTGAGTAACTTATCTATTGCAAAGTCACACGAAATTGATAAAAAATAATAACTTATGTTTTTTTTATATTATCATATGACATTTATACTATTATCGACATACGGAAAAATAATAGACACACATTAATTATGTACTACAATATGTTCTTTATAAATACAAACCAACATGTCTACACCACCTAGTTACTTAGAGATACTTATAAAATTGTAACTTATTTTTTCATCATCACTCATGATAAGCGAGCAAAGCAAAGGATTACCGCTATGATAGTTTCTAATAAAAATGCTATTTGGAAGCTATTCAATCGGTTAAAGTTTTCTTTTTATCGGCATTAAAAAAGGGTCATTAATACAAGCTTTGTATTACAGAGAAAAATTTAAATGAAGGGGCATTGTTAGAGTAATCGTTTGCACTTTGAGCAATTGATATGACGCAAGGTTTGAGGAAAATTTTAAAATCAAAATGTGCAATCAACTTTTGAATTCATTTGTTTTTCTAAAATTGTTAACAATTTTTAATTTAATATTTTACCTGTTTTAATAAGTTGGGTCGTATCTTACAACCTACTATTGTGGGATGAAATGACCTGACAGTTTTTTTATTTGTAAAGAAAAGTTGCGAAATATTTTTCCGAAAAAATGTTAAATTCAAAACTTTATAATATAAAAAAAAAATTAAATAACTTTTGATTCTCAATAACTTTTGACACATTATTGGGTATATATTTTAATTCGTGCGGTTTTTTTTCAAAAATTGAACGTTTATTTAAAAAAAACATGTACAATAGTATTATTCAAAGTAATGCCTATCTGAAACTGTGACTTTTTCCCATCTTTCTGGCAATTTGTGGATCCCATCCCAAAAGAACTGCGCCGGCTCGGCAGCAAGCCAATTTTTGATATTCTGCTCTGAAGTGAAACGTATGTCAGTGAGGGCGTGTGCATCGACCAGAACAAATGGTATGAAGAAGAAAGGTATGGGCTACAAGGCGGGTAGGGTAAGACTTCCCATCCACTGTTTTCCAAATAGTTCTTAACCGGAATAGCAACGTGGGGCCGAGCGTTGTCATGGTTATTGCTCGTTATTGCCTCGTGTCTGGTCGCATATTCCGGGCATTTTTCAGCTACTGCTCTCTTCAAACGGATTTATTGTGTTCGGTAGCGTTGTCCATTGATGGTTTCATCGGGTTCTAGCAGCTCATAATACAGCACACCCATCTGATCTCACCAAATACAGATTTGGCTGGTTGGCCGGGTTTCACATATGATTTTTTGCGCTTGGGGTTGTCGTATTGGATCCATTTTTCATCACCAGTAACAATCCGATGCAAAAATGACTTCCTTTTGTGGCGTTCCAGCAGCATTTCGGACATGCAAAACCGCCTTTCGACGTCTCTCGGTTTGAGTTCATGTGGAACCTAATTTCCTTGCTTTGGAATATACCCAGCTGCTTTTAAACGTTTTGAAATGGGTGCTTGAGTGACACCCAAAGATTTTTCGAGCTCTTTATGTGTTTGGCAACAATCTTCATAGAGTAATGCTTCCAGTTCGATGACTTTCGGCAACAGTTTTCTTCATATTAAAGTAATGAAGAAGAACTCCCCGCAAAAGCACATTTTCAGGCACAAAGTTCGACATATTTGTGTGAAAAAATATTATTGTTGCTTACGCTTCAAATGAATGACATATACTGAAATGACGTAAAATGGCAGCAGCTTTCCAACGCATGTTCCAATGGAATAATACAAGTTACGCCATCTCTTAGCAAAGTTATAGACCCAATATTTTTCCTCAAAAATGATAAATTCAAAAAAATAAAATAACTTTTGATTCTCAATAACTTTTGACACATTAATTTTAGATTAACATTTACTTTAAAATAACTAACTTACCTAAAATAATGATTTCAACGAAACCACCTTTGTTATTTTCAATAGGAGTCCAAACAGGTTAGAGTATCTCGGAGGGGATGTATTTCCGACTTATCTTCCCACCTCCCCGCCGATCAAACCATTTTTTTCCTCAAAATATGTCAAGAAATCTGACACATTATCCAGAACATTATGTATACACAGACTATTACAATTGAAGACACTTGAAATGTTACAGTTTTTCTATTTTACTGCCCTTTATTTTATATTTTCTAATATTTTTACTATTTTAAAAATCAAACTTCATTTTTTCAGCTTTATATTATTCTAATACGACCGGAACGTAATGTTCGTCAGAGTATGATGCCTCCAAGGTATAACATGCATAGAGGAACCGGCACGGGTCCATCATCAATGATGGCTGCAGCTGTGGTAACGGCAGCCACGTGCGCACAAGAAGAGAAGATTCAAAAACATATAACACCAAGTAGTACAGGTATGAGACGTTTTCGCATTACGATTTTAGCCACATATACTAGTTTAGTACCAATATTTGAATTTTTTTTTATATAAATTGTTTATTATTATTTTTATTTTGAAACGTATAGTTTTGTTAACATTTTGGTCACTCACATATGAACTCGTACTGATGTTGGTGAAACTCCCCTTAAAATTGAATTTTAAGATATTTCAGGCAACCCGACATATCAGGAAGTTCAATTCGCTATTCGCTTCTTTTCGGAATCATATTCTTCATAAATAAATAAAATAATGAATTAGAGGAAGAATTTTTTATTCGAAGCAGCTTAAGATACTTCCATTTGCCTAAGTATGATGATTTTTGACCAAAGACCAACATGGGGATGAAATAGTAATAGTAACGCATATAGTTAATAATGTGAGCTTATTCTTTTTTTTTCACAATATTCTGAAGTTAAATTTAAAAAAAATTTGCTGTTGGTACTGACTTATAAGTTTCCTTCAATCTTTCAAATAATAATGTTAAAAAGTTAGCTTAACATCAAAAATATCTGTGTATAATATAGGCAATTCCTATACAATGCATTGTAATAATCTACTTAGTGAACTTTGGACCGATATGCGTTCACGCCCCTATAAAAGAAACATGCGATGCTATTAAGGAATGGAATTTGTCGACAAATGTACCAGCAATGTTGTAAGTATGACGAAACTGATCTTGACCTGTGGTAAACCTGCACGCTTTTCATCGACTTAGTTTTCTTCATTTCGCACCGATATCTATCTGGTTCGTGGCTTCAGATGCAAAAGAGTTTACTTATGCTCAAACTTTTCCACAGTGCGACAAATTGCCTGCAAACAGAAGCCATGATGAAAACTGACCTCATGACGAAATTCAAGTGGCGTATCTACACTTATCCGAAAAGTCGATAATATTTTTAAATAAGCACAACTCGCTTATGGAATGCCCTGCCTAGCTTTTTATTTCCTAGTTATTATAACCTTCAAACACTATAAACCTAAGTTCACTTTGTAGGAGAGCGCGATCATTTGTTGTTAGGCTCTCATTCAATTATCAGATGTTTTCTGGTTCTGCAAGAATAAATTTCTCATACATTTATGAATTAAACTTTTATTATAATTAAAAGTTCTGCGATTGGACGCTATGATTTGTAATTTAGTGAAACTAGAATTCATAATAAAACATTACAAAATTAATTTGGCCATTTATGTGTTACCCTTACGATACTGTATCCGGAAGCATCATATTATCTTAATATTTTTGTTTTTATTACTATTTATTCCATTCCTTTACTTTTTCATTTCAGAAGACAATAACACTACAAAGGTAAAACTCTGTGAAATGGCCACTCAAACAATAACCCTTTCGAATATATTTGCTAGTGCTAGTCTATCTAGTACCTTTCAAAATATACCATTCGTCGATCAAATTGTGCCAAATCTTAACGATTCAATGATGAATCACAATCATTTCGAACACCAAATAGTGAACAATAATAAAGTAAATAGCAACAATCACTGCTCACCGACAAAGCCAACAGTGACTTTCATAAAAACGTCGAACTCGACATCAACATCACCTACCCGAATTCCGGAGTCGAATGAACAGGACGAAAACGAAAGGCATACGTTACAACAACAGCCAAATAAAATTCATACAATATCTGCAACAACAACTATCAGTGAAAACAACGTTATAGATACAAGCTTATAGCAAGGTGATATACTCGTAAATACTAAACTTCCTATAGATAACGATTGCAATAGTGTTGATAATGGTAGCTCTGAGAATAAAAAGCGGTTTGCTATTCCTGTCTAGGAGCATACTCCAACCGGTAAATGTATTTAGCATTTAAAAAGCGGAAACAGCTTTCAAATTTCAATGTGATTGCACAATTTTTTTTTACAAAAAAATAAAAAATAAAAATTACCAAAACGAATTGCTGTACCTTGCAAAATGTTATTAGAAAAAATGTGAATTTTATTGAACGATGCATTCGAAGGTAGGTCATGCAAATAAAAATATTTTTCTTAAATTATCAATTTAAGGTCACTAATATGTTATTTTTTAATTAATTTATGAAATTATGTCCAGGGTTGGGTCTTTTGTAAAAACTCCATGTAAACTATTTATGTACATTTTCTCCTGTTGGAAGGTTTCGTTTGTCCACAAAATTTTGTTTTATGACAATACCTTTATTTTACCACACCCAAAGCTATAACTATCATAGTGAGGAAGCTTTATGTAGCCATAAAATCCACACCATTAAGTCAAGGATAACGAATACAGAAAACGCAGCGGTGACACCGAATTTATCTCAGCTAAATTATATACTGTGATTTATTACCCAGGACACCTTCCAGTTTCATGGGAACTTCTCCAGCATATCTGTGATTAACAATTGTGGCTTTTTATAAGAAGTATTTCCATAAATCCCAACGACAAACGAGCAAACGCGTTTGTTTGTTTGAATTTGTTTTTGTGCAGTAAATGAATGGTATTTTTTTATTTCTAAAAGATTTTGAAAGTCTTTCTTTGGTCAAAATGATATACCAACCGGCATACGAATATGTGGTTATGTGTATACAAGGATGTTGGTTTTTTATTTAAAGCACTTAGACAACACTTGGCCAATTGTACTATCAGGTTGACACTTATTGAAAATAATTAGAGTAAAACTTATTTTTCATAATAAATGTTAACACATTATCATAAACAATATTTAGGTTTATCCACGCTTCCTACATAAATTACGTATATACTTCATATAAAATGTAAACATTCAGAAAAAGAATTAAAACTTTCATTATATAAATCCTTCTGAATTGATCTTAAACACTTTTCGTTATAAAACCTTTTCCTAACTTCAGTGCACTCTAAGGTATACATATAACGTGACAATTTAAAATGCTCGAAGTTCTCTCATTATCTGCTTGCAAAAATACCAAAAACCGTCCTTCCTCGATCCCAATTTAATAACAAATCCGATCTGCTTGCTCCTCACTTGCTCTACACTTTTAGATTGCGTTCTGTCTCCATCTACTCTTGAGTGCGTCGAATCTTTAATTGAACGAATTCACTTTCGCACTCAATACTTAATATACACAATTCCGCTGGTCCAGATGGTATATCTCCACTTCTTCTAAAGAGGTGGTCTTTTGACCACTGCGTTAGGTTTTTTCATAAATCCTACTCTTTAGGATTCTTTCCGATCAGATGGAAGAAAGAATTTGTCCATGACCGTCCGTAAAAAAGGCGAACCTTTTTTTTTTCTCTCCTTTAGACTCATTGAACTTACGTCCTTTCTTTTCAAGGTCATGGAAACGCTGATAAACTGTTAGCTCATGAAATATCTCGAAACGCGAAAACACACTTTTTTGTCGAAAACACGTGCTTTTATGATCGACGGCTCTCTTCTTCAATGAATTGCAAAATATCTTTCAGAACGTTCAATTCAAGTCTTGAATAGTTTTTAATCTGATATTCACAAAATAATTGCTGATGTGCTCCAGGGTTCTGTGCTGTCTCCGACACCCTTTTTGATTTTCATCAATGATCTCCTGTATGCCACTTCTTTTCTGATGACAGTACTCTCTGCTTTTTATATGCGTTCCTTACTCACATCCCTACTCTTCGGCTGTAGAACGCACGACATTAATAGCATAACCAATTGGGGAATTATCAACAGAGTAGAATGAATTCTTTCAAAACACAACTCTGTCTGCTATCGTTGAAGCGCAATCCAAACACACGGCCATTATTCATTATTCACTGAATGAGCCTTGCTTCTTTAAAACTAAGAAACTTTCCATTCTCGGTAGGTGTGTCAATGACAACCTACGTTAGAATATTTGATGTCGCCAAAAATGGTTCGAAATGTCTAGGTTTCCTCAAGCGATGTAAGAAATGTTTTTCCCCTTCTGATCTGGGCTCAATATATAAGGCATTCATCTGCCCAAATTGGAGTACAATGCCCACATCTAGTCAGGTGCTCCTAAAACATCTCTGCACCTACTAGATATAATTCAAAATTGTGCTATAAATTTCACTCATAGGTGTTACTAATATCCGTTAGTCAATTGTCACGCTCAAATACCGACGTAATGACTGCTGTTTCACTTTGTTTTATCTCTAGTTCCACCAACAGTTCAAAACTTCAACCGTAACACCCGTCTCGCTATGAATGCTTATTAGTATACCCTCAAGCAAAATTTCGGACGGAATCTAAAATATTGTGATTCGTTTCTAAGTCGCTTGCTTTTGGAATGCCCTGACGAGCTCTCTATTTTCTAGTCGTTATAACTTGCAAACATTTAAAACCAACGTACATCGGTACCTCTCTTTTTGTTCTTTCATTTCCCCAATCGACGATATTGATAATATTGACAATTTTTTCTTCTCTTACTTCCCCTTTTTGTTTTGCTCTTATATTCTCTTAGTTGGTCTCCACTATTATCATCGCCAAAATTCGGTCAATTGCCGACGGCATTTAATTGACGGCAATTGAATGATAATCTTTGTTAATTTTTCATGTTGCGCTGCAATAGAACCCTTGGACGTTTAGTAGCTTGTATGTTAAATACACAAAGGATCAATTGATAATTATCAACAAATTGATGTGAACTCACGGAATTTTAAAAACCAACTGCTCTGGAATAGCAGGTATTAGAGCAATTCGAAATACTAAAACATTTTCATCATTGCTGGTATTTTTTTCACAATCTTAATCACAATATTAAATCCTTTGAAAGAATTCAGCCGATTTTCAGCATTCGAGCATTGTGACAGGAGCATTTGTGATGGGTCACGAAAAGCTTTTCAATACAGAGGGCATGTAATTTTACTCCATGCTCTACCGGCTTTCACTTCTGTATGAACACTGCAGGTGCTTTTTTTTTTTTTAACAGCAGCTTAATCTTAGCATATCTATGATGGTAAGGATGGAAGCTTTTCTAATATGTATTTTTTTAAAATACAAATGCGTGGATATATTTTCCAAATTTGTCTCTTTAGTGCATTGGGTGACAATTCAATCGCAGTCAGTTCCGCGGGAAGAGACTAAAATATTATTTACTTTAATGCAGACATCACCTCTATTGTTAGCTTCTGTAATATAAGTCAAACAAAAACTGCCTTCCCACTAGATCACTGAAAGCAAGCAGTTTCGGGCGCATTAAGTACCTAGAAAGAGGGCCGAATGGTAACTCGGTAAAAATACCGTGTGTTGTTGACAACACCACATAGGTGTAGTACCCCGACTTAAGATCCCAGACTTTACAATTTTATCTCTGTTGTATCCTTCGAAAATAAATAAATAAATAAAAACTGTGTTCTTTTAATGCATTTATTTTAGATTAATGCTTTATGAATTGAAAGAAACTCTTCCGCTCTTTGAATTTCTTATGTCGGCCGTAATATGAGGCCTTGTCTTTGAAGGAATTGTTGGCCGTTGTTAACAACCAGTCTACCCAATGTCGGTACAATTTTTGGTTATTCCTTTCGTAGTATTCCATCTTAGAACTTTACATTTGCTAATTAGGTCTAATTCTATGATTTTATGCTCTACTTCAGCTTCCAAGGAATCTTTCCACTTTCACTTGTAATTGTGTGTAAGTTCCTATAGAGTATAATATCTAACACATCATGATTATTTCCATCTGTGAAGGTTGTTTTGAACGCAGTAATGGCTCTAAACAAATTGAAACACAAATATTTGTGCCGGTATTCCACATAAGGCATAATAGGAGTTATAGTCTCAGTTCAAGATGAAACCCTATTTTTCACTTTTCTTAAATTTTTTAACCGCAAATTGCTTAGCTAAACCGATGAACTGTTTGGGAAGTCAAACGGTACGTAAATTTTGAACATCAAGCTTTTCTTCATATTACCACTGTGACTCCTGCATCACTGTATTTTGGTAAAATAACATGATTATTCTGTTTCTTAGCGGCAAAGCATGCTTAAATTTTTCTCGTTGTTGGTGTCTTGTAGTGTAATTAACCACGTCTTTAGCATTAAACGTTTCTCATGTAATTGCCTTACTCGCAATAGTTCATTTGTCTAACATTTTCTTCGGAAAGCTCAACTGTTTGGCTAAAACCACCAAATGGTTTGGTCAGTATTTAAACTTGGTTCAAAACAGATGTTTCGGTCCTAGAAAGTGTAAGGATATTGAAATTCAATGGTATTACGGAGGGCCTTCTCTGGACTTATATATATAAGTGCTTATCAGAATATTATATCCGATTCAGGTTCAATATCACACGCTTTGACCTATTTCTCAAATAAACCAATAATATATACATTTAGATGCATACATAACAAAGGCATGCTTGCTATCACGAGTATATAGGGTGTCCTCTAATTCGTTAAGGATAATTTTGGAAATGATTTTTGGGTATATTCTAAGAAAAAAATCGTTCTACAGTAAGGGTCCATCTCCAATGTTGACATCATTTATCGAGGATTTAAGAGAAGGCTTACTTTGGTTGTCCATGGCCCATGTTAACGGAATTTGCTCTGTTAGTACTTATAGTTGAAACTTCGTTTGTATTTTCAGAAGAAATACCAGCGCTTGTAACGACGTTTAAATAAAGTTGATATTTTATTTGAGTCTTCAAATGTCCAATTTCTAAGTCTGTTCCATTTTTCTTCCACAACAACCGAATTTTTGATTTTCTCCAGAAAATGCGTAATAGATGCAATGTTTTACTATTTTTTTTTTTATTATGAACCTAACAATTATTGGAAAAAAAAACAAGTCTTTAGAAAAACTCATAGATTTTATGATACTTGGTATAAGCCTGTTACAGATACTCGTAAAATTAAAAAACGGGGTCTTTTTGATTCAAGCTCCAAATGCTTTGAATAAAACATGATTTTGTGTGGTGCTCTAACTATTTTTCTTGGGTTCTTTCTTTCTTTCCCATACAAACAAATTCAATACTATAAGGTTCGGAGATTTTGCAGGCAGACATTTTTTTCTATACAACGATTACTGTACTCTTCATCTAGTCAATTCTAAATATCACGACCATCCCCTTTGAAATATGATGAAGCAAGTTAAATCAGTGGAATGTCCTTCAATAGTTCTGATAAATCACATCGCAAAAACTCCATATAGTTTGTAGAATTCAGCTTAGGTGGCAGTTTGAAGGGGTCAGCAACCAGTTAGAAAACTCAAGTCTCTTTTCTAAATTATCGGGAAGCCAATCTTGCACAGGTGTATGGTGGTATGGGCAAAGATTTTCTCAAAGCACTACAATAGAAATTTTATGTCTGAAAATATTGAATTGGAAAGCTAAGCGTCTGATGCTCTTGTAAGAGCTTCCAGTATTCTTTCATCATCCGAAATTCTTCTTACTTTTGGAGCTCCCTTGCTAGGTCGTGTTTTTGAAACTGATCCCGTATCTCGGAGCTCTCGATATGGTTTTCCAAATACGAAAATACGGAGGTTTTCGACAGGTAGTGAAATAAACGAGCACGCATTAAAACTTTTAAATAGCCGTACAATTTAAAAAAAATTATTGGAACATTTTTTGTTCCTGGAAAACCACTCTTAATGTCAACGTATGTAAAAAATCAAAAATTCATCTTTTTACCTGCTGCATGTTTTCTCAAGTATCATAAAATCTATCTGGTTGCATTCATAAGAAAAAAAATAGAAAAACGCTATGTTTAAAACGCATTTTCTAGAAAAAAGTGACATTAAAATCAAAAATTAGCGTCGGCAAGAAAAATGGAATAGATTTAGAAATTGAAGAAATTTAAGAATCAAATAAAATATGAACATTATTTAAACGCAGTTATAAAGGCTAGTATTTCTTCTAAATAATAAGGTCCTAAACAAAGTTTCTACCGTTGGTATTAACAGAGAAATCTCCGTTTATATTAGTCAGGGTACACCAAAATAAGCCTTGTTTTAAATATGTACTCGATAAATGATGTCAAAATTGGAGACAGGCAGACAGACAACAAAATCATTGCCGAAATTATCCGAAACGAATTTGGGGATACCCTGTATATATTTTTGTTACATTTTCGACGAAAACGTTAACTGGCTATTTCCAGAGCTATCCACAAAAATTCGATTTCTTCCCACTTTAGACCAAAGTCAAAGCCATTTCTAAAAAAAATTAAGATTTTAAGTACATATTACACATATTTCTAGTATTTAATCTGTAGGAAGCATATAGACACAAATTTTGGGCAAGGTTATACGGTTCCTACATTTATCCGTATACGAGTATACGAAGATAAAAACGGATCTCTTTAGGGAAGAAACTGGAAACGCGATTAACTTCAAGCTTTTTAATAAAAGTGGCCACAAGTTAATTCTTGGTTTTCAATTTGATAAACTTTAAATCCTAGTTAGAGTTGTATTTAACTAAAACACATAATAATTGAGATACCAGGCTGAAATTTATTCCAAATGTTGTACATATGTGAAATTTAAGTTTGGAATTCAACTTCGGTCATACGACCAGCGCGACCACGTTTGAAGCGATCGAATTTTTAGAGCCAATTTCCCAAAACTCTTCTACACATATAGGCCGGAATGTAGACAATTTCGCGTTCGTTTCGTTGTTTCTGAGCTCGTCATAAACCAACGACTTGACGTTACCTCATAAGAGGAAATCCAACGTAAATAATGTTAACTCATGAGCGAAATTATACAATTAACAGATTACCAAATTTCGTCTTCAATAGATCAATTGTTTGACCAGCTTTGTGCCATGTTTTGCTCCTCTTGTCGGACCCACATATCACTGATGGCAAGTCCATCTAATTCTGTCCAAAAATTGTCTTCCAACAAGGCACGATAGCGAACTCAGTTGACAGTAACATGGCGATTATTTTCATTGACGAAAAAATAAGGTCCAATCACATTTCCAGGATGAAATCCACACCACACGGTTACTTTTTGTAGATGCAATGGAATATTTGGATGCATATGTGAATTTATTGCTGTCCAGTCATTACTGGATGCATCTTTTGCTTATTGACAAAGCCATTAAGCCAAAAATTAGCTTCATTGCTAAAAATGATTTTTCGACGAAATTCAGGATATTCTTTGAATTTTTGCAGAGTTCAATCGGAGAAGTTGCGACAATTCAAGTGATTAAGAGTATTAAGTTGTTGGGTTAATTTCATCTTAACACAAAATTCGCCATAATGTGGACTGATTATTACCACCGTGGAAATAATTAATAATTTCCAACCGTTGCTCGCTCGTAAGGCACGATAAAAATGTAAACCTTGACCGAGGTTTTGACATTGATAGATAATAAATATGGATTAGTTTCCATATTATAAAACTCATATCATCCGAACTAACCCAGATATATGTATACGATTCCCCTTATGTGACTCACTTCGACTAATCGTGACAATGTCATGAAGTTGACAATATTTAATTAACGGATTCTTCCTACTTCTGTCTTTAGTTTTGCTTAATTTTAATCTGGAAAATCTCTAGGCTCTTGCGATCCACTAACTTCCGAACGAGTATGGTTTATTGCTAAGGAAAACTAAACTATATGATTAGCTTTTACTATAGCAGAAATACATACCTTCAAAAATGCTAGCAAATCTTATGTCTGATCCTTTCAGCTGCTTTATATCTTACCATTGTTTTGATTTAGGTTTTCAATGTTGAGGCATCCTACAAGAGCCGAAAATTTGAACTTGCTTTAAATAAAAAACCGAATTAAACATAATGCACCTTATTAATGCACTCCTCTGGTTTGAATGTGCAATCCGTCCTCTTTTGAAGAAATTTCTAACCACGGTTTGGTATGTAGCAAGTGGCTTCGACCTGTTTGAAGTATATGCATTCGATATTCGATACTGTTTGCCATTGACTGTTCTTACATCGTTTTTAAAGAAAGATATAAATAAAGCTAAAGATGACACACATATGCCTCACCCAATTATTTTGTTCCTAATTACATAGGTCAAACATCATAAGTTGTATTGTAGTATATTCCGATACTGTAACTTTGGTATAAAATACATAGAACGAAAAGGTAGACACTATGGCATACATTTAAGGATATATTTTGACAGTACTTGAATAAGAATAAGAATAAGTATTGCTCGAAAAATTCTTCTATTCCAGTTTCTTTAGTAGGACTGTCCATGGCAAAACAATTTCTTTTAAATTGTACGCAATTAGGAAAACACTTAGACAAGAATTTTTCAAGCTAGTGAAAGATAGATACAGCAGAAGTATTTATATCACTGCTGCTTCTTGTCGAAAAATATCAAAGAAGCCTTCACTGTTCCTTAAACTCCATAAATACCTGAAATAGTGAAAAAAAAGAGCGGGTACTTTAAATTGCCTCATCCAACATATTCATTTTCAAAAGAAAAGAAAATAACTCGTGGTCTACTATATAATAAGCTTGTGGCCTAAGAAAATAAAAAATTTTGGAAAAAGGCCGGAAATTAAATATTCTCTAACTAAGTAAATCATTTAAAAGACTGTATACATATTGTAAATATACTAAATGAGTTACCGGCGAACAATCAGTCGTTTTCAGTGACAAAATAAGCAAACTTAAGGTCCTTATTCACTTTAGCTTTTCTGTGTCGTACAAGTAGAAGCATTTGTATATTGTTAGACCAAGTTTTTTGTAAAGAGAACCACGTATGCAAGTATGTAACCACGTTCTTTGATCCAATCTGAAAAGGTCAATATCAAGTTTGAAGCAGATACAGGAAAACCTCTAGAAAATTTTTTTTTTTTTTTTGAAAGATATTTATCTTAAGTTTCGCTAACAAATTTTTTCTATGGAGTAACTCTCCACGGATTTCCGACTCGAACTAATTTTCTATATAAAATTTTACAATGTTTTTTTCTCATCTGCTTTAGAAAGAGTCTAATCTTCGGAACCATAAAGCAGAACTGGGATTACAAGGGTCTTTCTTATTATTCTTTCGTTATTCTTCGTTTGATGTCTGAAGAGATTTCTTTTTTAGATATGAAAGCAGAGCCGAGTTAGACGTCAAGGTTTCCTGAAACGATGTAAGAAATATTTCACCACCTCTGATCCAGCCTCAATATATAAGGCATTCAACGGGCCAAAACTGGAGTGCCAACATTTGGGCTGGTGCTCCAAAAATATCTTTGAACTTGCTGGATAGGATTTAATACCGTGCGATAAAACTTATAGGTTGTGCTAATATTACAAATCGGTTGACACCCTTGAACAGCGACGTAATGTATCCTGTATCATCCTGTTCTATCGTTATATTCACCACCAGGGCTCCCAAATTGCGAGTTTGCAAATCAGTTTACTCTTAAGCTCACTTTCGGATGTATTCTGTAATACCGTGATTCCTTCCTAAACCACACAACTCACTTAAGGAATGCCCTACCGATCCGTTTATTTCCTAGTCATTATAGCCTTCAAACATTTAAAACCAACGTAAATCGTTACATTTCTTTCTTTCCTCCCTGATTATCCTTCACAAGTATTTTAATGGTACTCCAATCTCTGAAGCGCGTGCATATTATAAAAAAATATATATTACACTCAAATTAAATCAATATCTACTAAATGATCGCCAAAGAATTGAAGAGATACATTTAAAAATTCAATTTGGCTTGGCTCTAAGTAAGCACTGTACGTTATCATGTTGTGTAAAATTTCTTGACGTACAATATTTAAATGCCCTAGATTTCTGATAAATTTAGTGTCGATGTTCGATAAGCCTAAAAGGAGACCTATTTAGGTTGGGCACATTTCATCATTCTTAAGGATTCGGATCTTCTTATCCTCATAGATCTGTGCTAGAAGTACGTGTTTATTATAATAATCGGTGAACGTTTTTCTGTACAATGTAGGAAATCGAAGTTGATGTCAGTTATCCAGCTTTGAAAATTTTTATCTGTGGTATATTGGCTTATTACCGTTGGAATTTAGAAATCACTCCATTAATCTTCGCAGTTACAGGATTATTATGCAGATTGCTCCTCTTACTATACAAGCTTCAAAGAAGAACCCTATCACTTCAAGTTTTTTTATGCCATGGTAAGCATAAACAATCTTAAAACTATTAGTTACATATTCACCTCGTTTCCATTAAAACGAGAACTTGAATCATTAAAATCTAGCTAATGGTGCTAATACACTGATTAGATATTTTGTTATAAATATCTCGTGTACTGTACTTTGAGTCTAAAGTTTAGAAAGAGAAGTTTAACAAACATTGATAAGAGATTACAAATTGGATATACAAATGTTAACACTCGAATGCATGCAAAATAAAATTCACAATTTTCCCGGTATCAATATTTGTACAAATGAAAAGAAAACAGGGAATCGACTTTTATCAAAACTCTTACCTTTGAAAGGTTTTGATTGCTGTAAATAAAATGCAAACATATGTATGTAGAAAAAATAATTTTTCTAATTATGGCATGTAATATAGCAGAAAGTTATTAGTTATAAGTTAAATAGCATATTAAAAAAAATAATTAAAATTAAATTAAAAAAAACAAAACATGTGATATAAGATATACAAATTTTTATTCTGTATAAATAAGAAATCTAATAAATTTTTTATTTGAAATAATGTAAACGAATAACTATCTAAAACTAGCTAGCATTATAATGATATTACTAATATATGTACTATTTTAGTTTAGATGGATAACATTTAAGAATCTATGTTAAATGGCATAGACAAAAAAAAATAATTAAATACATGCGATTAACTTTCAAAAGGGATGGGTTTTTTGTTAAATTTTTATCCCTTTTGAAACTTAAATCAAAAATCGTAAAGAGACAAAAATATCAAAAATTTTAGCAATTTTAAATAACCGGTTGTATTTCATATTGAGTTCAAGAGCCCGGAACCCGAACATGAAATTGCCGAATTACAGTACCCTTTTAAAAAATAAACATTAAAACCTTAAATAAATTGTATTGTGTATCTTAGATAAAATTATAACGTATATCGTAAATTTTAAAAGAAAAAATTCTTCCTTAAATATGAAAAGTCATTTCAAAATAATGAAATCTGTATTTTATGTTGTATGGTTGTGTTGTAATTACCAATAGATTGATCTAGCAAAAAAAAAAAAATAAATAAATAAATAAATAAAAAATAAACTCACTTAAGAATATAAAAACTACTGTATGTAACAAATCTCGAATTGCACAAAGATGTATTAAATTATTCAAAATAAATAAACTGTTGAAATACACTTTAAGTATAATAATATTTGTTAATGTGTACAATGCTCGATATTTGTATTTAATATTAAATAAAGTTTACTTGATTGTATATAAAGATATATACTATATGTATTAAATTGTTATGTAAATCCTACAACAAGAACAACAAACATTTAAGTAATAAATATATTGTAAAAGTTGAAAAAAGTATTGCAAACATAATAAATATAATTAAAATATATTAAATGCTCCATTTTCTGACAAACCGACATGACACGGATACCTAGTATACATTACATATGATGATAACGGATATTCTTATGAAGTGAAGAAAATTAACGTTTTAAAAAAAGGGGTAAAAAGAGTCATAATAGCTTTAAAATCCTCAGCAGATATTTCTTTAAGACGTTATGATAAAAGTGTGGTTGCTAATATCAAGCTTATGCTACATGTAATTTTTCTTTCACGTACGAGGTACATAATTCGCGGGCAACGTACATTCGATTACAGATTCTTTTTTTTTTTTTTTTTGCTGTGTTGATCACATGTCTCGAACATACTTTCACAGTTTCAAGTACATATATAGCATACTTAGTTTGTTTTAAACAGATAGAAAAGTTAGACATGTTTTGGTGTGATCTGCAATTTTCAATTATTATAAAAAATGGAGCAAGGAATTTACATCAGATTTTGTGTAAAAATAAGAACCAAGTGCCCTTAAACACTTAAAATGTTGACAGTGGCATATTGTGAGTCTGTTTTGAGTAAAAAAAAATGTTTACAAGTGGTACAAAATCTCCCAAGATGCCCGAGAAGATGCCAATGACGAACCTCGCTCTGAACGCCCCAGCACATCAACAAAAGATGATAACGTCGAAGCTGAGAGAAAAATTGTTTTGAAAAATCGTCGAATTACCATAAGAGAAGTTGCCGAGGATTTTGGAATATCGGTTGGCTCGAATTATACAATTTTTTCTGATGTTTTGCACATAGAACGTGTATCGAAGTTGGTTCCAAAACTTCTTAATTTTGATCAAAAGAAACTTCGCATGAGCATTGCACAGGAGCTCTTAACCCATTTTAGGCCATTGTTCGAGTTTTCGAACAATAAATTTTGCCTGATTTCAAAAAGGAATTTTATTAGGCTGAATCACAGTTATAATAAAACTTAAGATGCAATATTATAGTTCGTTTTGTTGGCATTCAGGAAAAAATAATTCGAATTGGCACCTTTCCCTAATTTGTATCCTGGTGGTACTTAAAAAATACCTTATTCCTTATTAGAAATAAATTAAATTTAAATATCGATAGAAACTATTCACGATTTTCAAAAATAGTTAATTATGAACTAAAATCTTGAATTAATATTCGTTAAGATATTTGAAAAGATAAGCGAGATTAACCGTTCGAAAAGTCCAACATTGGCCGCTCGCCACTACTTAATACACAACACAATTTTAAAGTCTATGGCTAGCAAACTTATCTCTATCCGAAAAGTAATTTTCCGGAAGGTCTGCAAAATACTCCTCCGTGGCGTCGATGATTTCCTCGCGTGAGCTGGATTTTTTATTGATTAGCCGTCTTTTGCGGTTTGCGAAGAGATAATAGCCCGAGGGACCCAAATCGGGTGATACGGTGGATGCGACAGCAATTGGAGCCGTAAGTCATTGATTTTAGCCATAGTTGCGATGCTCTTGTGCGCCGGTGCATTGTCTTGCAAAAACAAAATTTCTTTTCGCTTCATGTGAAGCCGTTTTACAGCGATTTCGGCCTTCAATTGCTCCAAAAATGCACAGTAATACTCGCTGTTGATGGTTTTTCCTTTTTCGAAGTATTCCACGAGGAGTATGCCATGACAATCAAAGAAAATCGACGCCATAACCTCTCAGACTCATCGAGCCTCAATGACGGCTTCAGTCCATTGCCGGGCACTCATTCTGTTCTGACGGAGCATTAGTCCCATAATATTTATCCAACTTTTCTTTTGTTTCCTTTGCCGTTTTGCCTCTCAAAAAATAGTGTTTTATGAGAGAACGAAAATCGTTTTTGTCCATACTCAACATGATGGCAAACACGTCAACAACAATCAGCTGTCAAAACAAAACTAAATACAGTGTCACACTGAAATTTGGTATATCTGCCTTAATATGAACGGTGTTCAAGGCATCATATCCTTATTTGCAGTAGAAGCGCATTCTGGCAGTCAAGGAGGTTTACCAGGTGGAGAAGTTTCGAGAAGTTTCGAGAAGTTCGAAATATTTTCACGAAAGATTTGCATCTTCACGCATACAAATTGCATTTAACTCAAAAACTGAAACTAAAGCACATCGGAGGGAATTCGTTGAATGAATTATGGAACAACTGCAAGTGGATGCTGATTTTTAAAAAAAAAATCATCTTCAATGATGGGGCTTATTTTCATCTTGTTAGTTTTGTTATTCCTCAAAGTTGTCGAATTTGGAGTTCAGAAAATCTACGAGTGATTGTTGAGAAACAAATGTATCCACCACGTGTCACTGTTTGGTGCGAATTTTGGGCTGCTATCGATCATTCTTCTTTAAAAATGCAGGTCAGGCAAGAAAAGTTAATAGTGCTCGAGGTCGCTACATGGTAATCCAATTTTTTGTGCCTTAATTGCAAGATATGGATGAGGACCATGTGTGGTTTCAACAAGACGGTACCACATGTAATACAGCTCAAGAAACAATTCAATCATGAGTCATTTCCTGGTCATGTAATTTTCCCTTCTGTTGATCAGACTTCTAGTTATCGACTCTAGACTTTTTTCCAAGGAATTTTTTTTTTTTAAAGTCTTAGGTTTGTGGCAGTGATAATTATCAGTTAGGCCTTATAGTATCAAATAGCAAAAATAGCAACGAAATTCAGGCATATTAATGCAAAACTGTCATGCCAGCAATGATATGATATTCCATACATATCCCTGTTCTGTATAGTTTATGAATAGGTAAAAATTTCCAACTTTTAATTAAAATCTTGTATTTTCTATCAAATTTTGGGACGTCTTTTATAAAGATACCGAGCTTCAGGCTATGCGAGTATAAACTGGAATAATTGAAATTTTGGTTCATTCTCTCCTTTCTTTTCTAAAAACATCAAAATCTTATTGCTTCCATTGGTAAGACTTATTCGAACTGCTGCTACCTGTGTTCATCCTTGTAGTCTAAAGGATTTACTTTCTGTTTTGTATACGTATCTCTAGAGGAAACAAGAAATCTAATTAAGAATCGATTTTGAATTGCATTCAATTTCTACCTAAATTCTGTTTTGTTTTTTCCTTTTCTCAATTTAATCATTTTAATGTTTGACTTTTCGATCACTTTGTGTGCTTTGATGACTTCGATATTTGAACTCAAATCTCCTTAATGTTTGACGAAATCGATTTCTTTAAGTTAAAAACCCTTACGAGAGGGGTTGAATGAAGAGTGATTTTTACATATGGTTGCAATAAATGTTATTTTTACTTTTAGCCTACATATATTCCTACATTATAATTCATACATTGAGCAATTGATTTTATTTTGTAAAAAATAAGTATTATATAAAAAAATTATAATAATAGTAGTATTATAATAACAATAACAATTCTCAGTATAAGAGTGAGAAAAGGAAAAAAAAAGTGTGGACTTAGATGTAGATTTAATACTTGAAGGTAAAGAGTTTAAAAATTCAATAGCGTGCGTAAGGTAAAGCGTGAGCCAACAGATGGTGTGCATGTTGGCTGTCAATAACTGTCACATTCGCAAAATTTGTGAATCTTTCGGTCAACATAATCGCTCTAATGGATCTAAAATTCATGCAATGGTGAAGCGTTTTAAAGAAACTGATTCGATATCGGGTCAAACACCATATAAAAATTCTCGGCCAGCACGTACCTCCAAAACCTCACCACTGTTAGCAAAAGTGTTCAAAACCAGCGAGGCGCCTCAATTCGTCGCTGAAGTCAACAATTGGACCTCACTTATGGCGAATTTAATAAGTTGATCTTCATTTGCACGCCTATAAAATCCAAATTACACAACAATTGAAAACTTTGGACCATCTACAACATCCTCGGTTTTTTAACTAGATATTGAATCCCAAGGACAATTTGTCATCGAATTGATCTTTTCCGATGAAGCTCATAGATACAGATGGATACGTAATCGTAAATAAACAAAATTGTCGTTTCTCGGGACCGAAAAACGCATACGAGACTCGCGAAAAACCATTGCTTCCCAAAAAAAATCACTGTATGGTGCGGATTATGGGTTGGCGGCATTATTGGCACGTACTATTTAGAAATATTAGCTGGAATGACAGTTACAGCTAATGCAGAACATTAACGCAATTGCCAAAATTGAATTATTTTAGTCTGGACGATCTCTGCTACCGTGCTACCACCCACGAAAGTTATCAGAAGATAGAAGTTGATTGGCCTTTTAGGGTATTGAATTTGACACCTTTAAATTTCCTTCTGTGGGGTCATCTGAAAAGTAAGGTCTATGCCAATAACTCAGCGATTAAAATATCGGCCATTGACCCACTTATTCCCCAAAAATTCATCGATAATTTTGATAATATTGATAGCTTATAATAGAAGCCGTGGTAGTCAAATGAATTTCACATGTGTTTCATTCATAATTGACATAGACCAAACATTGTTAAACAATAAAATTCTAAAATGATGAATTTCACATGTGTTTCATTCATAATTGACATAAACCAAACTTTGTTAAACAATAAAATTCTAAAATGATTTAACAATAAATGTATGTTTAATTTAATGAAAGCTTCAACACTTGTTGTTGTTGGTTTACCTTTATTTTATCCGTAAGATAATAAAGTTCAAATATTGAGATGCATATGGAAACTTTTTTACAAACTCCTTAAATCCTGCGTTATTATACCCTTGGGCCGATTGCCCAATGGTCTTCAAGAAGTTCACTTATAGTAATATGCTTGACTATTTCGTTGAAATTTATTGGTGGTTTTCTAATGTCTGCTGTAGTTCCATGTTGTAATTTTCTAAAAGAGCTCCATGCTTTATTTTTCTTGTTAATTTCAATTAAAGACCATTCTACCATTTATCCAGGCGACTATTGTTAAGTAACCTGAGTAGTTTACCTGCAATTTCGGGATCATAACTACCCTCAAAATTTACATTTGAGTTCTATATGCAATTGATTCGTTCCTGTATCTGCATGCTATAAAGTACCATAAAAACTATTATCGATTCCCGACAACTTTCAACTACATTTCCTCTCCATAATACGAGTACAATAATACTAACAAGTCAAAGGAAAGTGCTAACTTGAGCAGATATCGCAACTTTAAACGTAAGTGAAAAACAAGACCCGAGATAATTGAGTTTTCATCCGTCACAGAAACTGGGAGTTTGACCGTTCTCTATATTGAAAATTTTGAGCAAAGATATTGACCAATACTCCGATTCGGTTGGCCAAGGCGGTTTTAAATCTTTTAAAACTTGGAAATGCTAGTGGTCGATGTTGAAATTATTTCCAAGTGTCGATGCTGAGTGTCTTTGTATGTGCTTCATCTTCCCCTTGTTTTGAAAAAGATTAAGTTGCTGGTGCTTAACTTAACTTCTATCAATCTTGTCGTAATTTTCAGCTCTTCTTTGAAATCAGCAGGGTTTACATTGTCTGTTGTCTTTTCGCACAGACAGACAAATTTGGCTTTGACATCGACACTCGATACGAGTATACATAATACATGGGCTGAAAAGTCCGTTTGTAAGAGAGGGCACCACTTGAATTAAATCCATACTATCAGTTAGTACCAACAACAATCAGCTGTCAAAACAAAACTAAATACAGTGTCGCACTGAAATTTGGCATGTCTGCCTTAATATGAAAACCTTATTTGCAGTAGCAGCGCGTTCTGGCGGTCAAGGAGGTTACTTTTCACTCTACCTAGTAAGTACGGTTGTGCACTGTATGCAGCATCATCTAAAATTTTGAATTCTCGGGATCATTTGCAGAATTATTCGATTGTAAGTATAACAAAATGTTTTTTTTAAGTTTTTTTTTTTTTGATAACTTGTGTGCATTAACTCTTATGGTTAAGTCGGAAATGGATATTCGCTTGGATGAATCCAACCCCAGCGGTAACATTGTTTTCTAAAGCCGTAATTTTTTGTATGATGGTGATACCCAATATTAGAAGAATTATTGAACAGCGATGATGAAGTTGAACCTGTTGCCGCTATTCCGTCAGAGGCGTTTGATGGAATTACCGATGAAGAAAATATTGACGATGAAACCTTAAATAACGAGGAATCTTTGGAAAAAGATATGGCCAGCGTATTCGAAGTAAAATTGCGTAAAGATTGCAAAAAATCGTCTAACCTTATTGATGATACTTATGCAATAATACAAATAAATCGGCGACCAACCCGCAATACTGATCGTGTTGACGTTGAACCACTAGCCAATTTGGTTTCACCTAGCTATAAATTACCTACAGCCTTTTCAGCCCTGCAATGGAAAAAAGTAACTGAGACAAGATTGCTATTGTAGATTTTGGAATATCAAATAATTTGGAGCCGCTGGAGTTTCTGAAACTTTCCATTCAGCATAAGTTGCAGAACTAATTACCGTTCAATATAATTTCATTTTTCTTCGATAATGAGATTTTCGAACTGATTGTCACGAAAACAAAGCGATACGCTATGCAACACAATGATGCCCAATTCGCCCAATTATTCAACACTGTTCTTTTAAAAAGATTTATTGGCATAATAATTTTGTCAGGCTATAATAAGTTACCACAAATAAACAACTATTGGTCAACAAATCTATCACTTGGATCGGCAATCATGAAACAAATAATGTCACGTGCAATTTTTCGAAAAATAAAGCAATATCTCCATTTCGCCGATAATACCATAATATTCTAAACAAAAACGATAAGTACACCAAAAAATTTTTTGAAGAAGATCTATCTATTGACAACAAATGCTTCTCTATTTTGGACGTCATAGCGGCAAAATGTATTTAAAAAATAAATCTATAAAATTTGCATACAAGAGTTGGTTCATGGCTGCTTCAACCGGTTATGCTTTTTAATTGATGTCATATGGTGAAGGTTTAGATCAATTTGACAAGAATCTCGGACTAGGTTCCTCTATTGTTATGCATATGGCCAATCCTTTGGAGATTCTTCGACGACATCAGTTATACGATATTTTGATAACTTTTTGACATCGCACTACCTGATGTGTCTTCTGAGGGATCAATTGATTTGTGCCTCTGGAACTGTGCGCATTAATCGCTCGGGAAAGCCTGCTCCAGACTTAAAACAGACAAAGCATTGCCGAAAGGTAATTTAGACTTCAATGACCATGCAATAAATATTACATAATATCGTCTTAATTGTATTTCTAGATGAAATTGATTCTAGATTCGATAATACAATGTCGTTGGCAAGACAAACGTAAAGTAACATTGCTATCAAATTTTACCGGTGTTTACCCGTTAACTCCTACAACGCGAAGGCAACAACAACGTGACGGACAATCAGGCCAAATTATTGTGCAGCAACCGTTTATAATAAAAAACTAAAATTCCTATATGGGTGAAGCAGATCTGCACGACAACGCAACTTCCAATTATCGCGTTTCGACTAGATTAAAATGGAGGTGGACACTTTGGTTGGCTTTTCTTGAGTCTGCTGTTGTCAATCCCTGAAAACTAAATTGTTTAATTAATAAGATGCTCGTGCGGCCAAAGATTTCGCAGCTGGATTTCCGAGTTGACCTCATGACAAATTTATTGCTAACATCAGATGAGGTGGAAACGGAGGATGTTTCAATTATTCCGACGATGAAGACACCTTCACTGACAAACTAGCCTTATCTTCTTTAATCCCTCGTCTCTCTGGCCAGCATCATCTTATAGCGGAGGTCAACTAAAAGGCTCGTCGCTGCAAGGTTTGCCACAAACCCACTAAAAGAATGTGCTAAAAGTGCCAAGTGAACTTGCATCTAAAAAAACTGCTTTGCCACTTCCGTGCCTTTTCTAAGACAGGGCACCACTTGAATTAAATCTATACCATTTTCAGTAAGTACCAACCTTCAAAAGATACGTGTATAAATTTGACAGCTGTCGGACTATTAGTTCTCGAGATATAGCGTTGTGAGTGAAGCAACTTTTGTTATTGTGAAAAAAAAAATGGATTCAAAGCAATTTCGTGTGTTGATTTATCATTGCTTTTTGATGGGAAAAAATGCAGCCGATGCAAAGAAATGGCTTGATAAGTGTTACCCGGACTCTGCACCAGTCGAACGAACCATTCGCAAGTGGATTGAAAAATTTAAAAGTGGTCATACAAGCACCGAAGATGATGTTTCAGGTGAAAACATCAAAAAAATCCACAAAATTATTACGAATGACCGTAAAGTGAAGTTAATCGAGATAGCTGACGCTCTGAAGATATCAAAAGAGCGTGTTGGATATATCATACACGAATATTTGGACATGCGAAAGCTCTGTTCAAAGTGGGTGCCGCGTTTGCTCACAGTCGACCAAAAACAACAACGTGTTGATGATTCAGAGGTGTGCTTAAAGCTGTTCAACCGCAATAAAGACGAATTTTTGTATCGGTTTGTGACAATGGATGAAACTTGGCTCCATCACTTCACACCAGATTCGAGTCGGCAGTCAGCTGAGTGGCGAGCAGGCGACGAACCTCGTCCAAAACGACCAAAAACTCAACAGTCGGCTGGCAAGGTTATGGCATCCGTATTTTGGGATACACATGGAATAATTTTCATCGACTATCTCCAAAAGGGGCAAACTATCAACAGCAACTCTTACATTGTACGCTCCAATTTGAAGGACAAAGCCGCAGAAAAAAGGCCCAATTTGAAGAAAAGAAAGTGCTGTGTCATCAAGACAATGCACCGTGTCACAAGTCGATGAAAACGATGGTTAAATTGAATGAATTCGGCTACGAATTGCTTCCCCACCCACCGTATTCTCCAGATTTGGCCCACAACGACTATTTCCTGTTCGCAGACCTCAAAAGGAATGCTCGCCGGAAAGAGATTTAAAGAGAAGTAATCGCCGAAACGGAGGCCTATTCTGAGGCTAAACCGAAATCGTACTACAAAACTGGTATCGAAAGATTGAAAAATCGTTTCAATCAGTGTATCGCCCTCGAAAGCAACTATATTGATAAACAAAGTTGAATTTTGCAAAAATTTTTTTGTTTTACTACAAAACGGCAACGACATGTGTTATTACGTACTCATAGCGAACGGCCATTAGTCGACTATTCGAACGGTCTCACCTGACGGAACTATTACAAGTAGAATGGGTTAAATGACTTCAATGATGATCCTGACTTGCTCAAAAATGTAAGAACTATGGGTATATGGTTATGACGTCGAAACCAAAGCCCAATCGTTCCAATGGAAGCACCGAGAAGAACCAATTAAATGTCAAAGTTTTGATCACTGTTTTTTTCAGTTACCGTGTCGTAGTGCATCAGCAGTTTTTACCTCAAAGTCGGGCGGTCAAGCAGGTGTATTACCTTGAAGTTATGTGCCGTTTGCGAGAAGCAATACGAAAAAAAGTCAAAAAGTGCAAAAACAATTCATGGCTTTTGCATCATGATAATGCACCTGATCATTCATCTTTGCTTGACCGAAAACAGCACGACAATTATGCCTCAACCAGTATATTCAAAGGATTTGGCCCCATGCTACTTTTTCCTATTCCCAAAACTGAAGAGACCTATGAAAGGAGGGAGACTTGCAACGATTGAGGAAATAAAAACGGCATCGCTGGAAGAGCTAAGGGCATACCAAAAGGTATATGAGGTATTATGAGAAGTGCTTCGAGGATTGGAAAAAGCGTTGACACAAGTGTACTACATATGTCTGAGGGGGAATACTTTGAAGGGGACAACACAATTGATGAATAAAAAAATATTTTCTTATATAAACTTTTTTAACACACGTCGTACGATGTGTTAAATTTGGGAACCTGAAAACCAAAACATCTCGTTTATTAACTCAAGAGTTTGCTGATGTTTTTGCATATAAGGGATCCAATTATTTTTCTTTCAGCTTCTTTTTGAAACTTGAACATAACTTGGGCCTCTACTGCTTTTTTATGTAGTTTTTTTTTTTTTTGTGTTCCCTTTAGATGTTTGCACATAGCATGGGCGAAAGGAAGTTAGGGAAGGAAAAAGGGGAGATACCGATGTACGTTGGTTTTTAATATTTGCAAGCTATAGTGGGTAGGAAATAAAGAGCCCGGCAGGACATTCCATAAGCGAGGGCTTGACGATGTATTGATGAGCGGTCACAGCGAGACGGGTGTTACGGCTAAAAGTTTGAAGAGACGGAATGCTACTGGAAGAAGTAACGTTGTTGTTCGAGGGTGTCAATTGACTCTGTGCTATTGACATCACCCTTAAGTTGTATTGCACGATTTTGGATCCCATCTAGCAAAATCTTAGGGGCATCTGACCAGATGTGGGCATTGAATTCCAGTTTTTGGCGGATAAACGACTTATATATTAAGGCCTGGCCAGGGGGGGTGGAATATTTCTTACATCGCTTAAGCAAACCTAGACATTTCGCAGCATTTTTGCCGATATCGAATATTTGGTCGTTCTAACGTAAGTTGTCATTAACACACATACCGAGAATGGAAAGGTTTTCGGTTTCAACGATGCAAGTGCCATTCATGGATAATGCTTGGGTATTTAAATTTCGCTTTAACGACGGCAGACAGCAGAATATTGTCGTCAGTAAAGGAACATATTTGATTAGGAGGAGCAGACAAGAGATTATTGATGAAAATTAAAGAGAGTGCCGGAGACAGAGAGGAGCTGTGGGGCACACATGCATATATTTTGTGCATATCAAACATGCAACCATCCAAGACAACTTGAATTAAACGTTCCGAAAAGAAGTTTCTAATCCATTGAAGAATAGAGTCATTGATCTCAAATCAGCCATTTTCGACAAAAGAGCCTAATGCCTTAGAAATACCAAGTGCAACTGTCTTGTTTTTACCAGATTGATGTACGCTTTGGATCTACTTTTCGGTGAGAAATGTCAACAAATCACTTGTTACTAAAGTTTTTATGTTTCAAGATAATTTATGAGCTGACAGTTTATCAGCATCTTTACGCATTTGAGTAAAGACGGAGACAAAGCACAATTCAAAGAACTGACAGCTGGAATGTCATTGTAAACGAGCGTTGGGATGGAGGATGAAGCAGAACTATCAAAAATATTTACTACCTTCGGGACACAGTAGTATTTTTTGCCTTAGTTCTTGCTCATATTGGAATTTCACGAGCTTAAGCAAGGCGTTGAAGTTATTTTTGGCTTGTTTGAATTTTTACTAATTTTTCTCTATTGGATTGGTTTTATAGGACAAAAAAAAAATTCTCTAACCCCGACAGTCTCTATATAGCAAGAGTCGTACCATGCCTTTCCTTTTGGTTTGATATTCTTCATCTGATGGAGGATAATTGATCTCATCACAAAGAGAATAGTTCAGTAATAATATCAGCAGCGGCATCCACGTCGTTATTGAGGAAAAATAACGGCCAAATAGGAGTCCGCTTCAGTTGGTTTTCTCGTATTGCCATACGGTTCACGAAAAATTAGTACGCGAAAAATTAGCTCATATGACAAAATGGTCCGATGAGCCTAGAGGGGAGAGAACATCAACGGTGTACTTGATAGGGTGAGAAGTTAAAAACAAGTCCAGTATTTTGGCGGTATGACTATCAACGTCTGATATTTGCGAGGGCTCATTAACAAGCTACGTCAAGTTTTTTTCGGCGGCGAAGATCTTAACACACCGTCCTTCGAGTGTTGTCTATCTAGAACGTCGAAGCCTTCTAGAATTATGTATATGGAAATCCCGCGTAATAATGATGTCAGTATGAGGATACAGGGATAAAATTATTTGAATGAAGTTAAAGTTTAAATTATTGTGCAGTTTTGGGCTTCTGGAAATAAAGCAGCAATGCATAATTTGTTTACGGAGATGGAATTTTAACGACAGGAAAATGAATTCCTGGTTGAAACAGGGGTACATTCTGGTGGAGTTTGGTAAGTTACGTCACTGTGCACGTAAATGGCGACTCTCGCATGCCTGTACTTTACATTTAGATTTCATTTCGTTACATTTGCTAATACTTCTAACGCTCTCGTTTCCGACGCCGTCATTTTTGTTTTTTATGTTTTTGTAGGTACTTGTTTTGCAGTGCTCAACATTGCAATGCGTATGTAAAGCCGAAATACAACAGTTATGTGAAACAAACCTTAAATTGTAAGCAGAATTTATGTATTAAAAGCAGATTTTTCGTGCCATTTAAGCCACCCCAAGCCAACTCTATTTGCATCTTTGTCAGAGCAATTTCCTTGTCGAGACAACGACAGATCCTAAGTATGATATTTACATTTTTTACACCTTTGTTAGAAGGCGTGTTCTAAGTAGATTGCAGAAGGTGCGTTTTCGAGTTCGGAAAATCGGTCAATGATTTCTCCGGAAATATAACATGCAGCACAATCCTGTAGACCAAGCTTACACCATCAATGATCATGAGTTTCTACAGGTCATAATTGCGGATAACATTCATTATTTTTGAAAAAGTACTGCCCGATGATGCCGCTTGCCCATAAACCTCACAAAGAGAAAGCCCTACAAATAGATGAAAAGATGGTGGGTATCATAAAAAAGCAGATAAAATCTTGTATCCGATGATGAGAAGATTTGTATCTCCATTGTTGCCATAGTTGAGGGTGTACTTTTTCGTGGATCAGACAAACGATGCTGAGATTCCATTCATCAGACATATATTGTTCTGATCAGACTGGAGAAATGAGTTCGCGTATGCTCTCCACAAAGTCATTGCGTAATTAAGCCTTCAGGTCCAGCTTAATATTGCTATGTATTTTTATTTCCTTTTGGTCAGATGGGTGAAAGTTTTGGCTATCATAATCGGCCTTATGAGTTGTTTAATGTGCTGTCACACAGCTGTCTATAAGAAGAAGGTGATCGATGAAACCTGGAAACATTGAACCTAAAAGGATTGGTCCACATGGCCGTCAGATCGAAGTGGAAAAAACGGGATTTTGTATTCCTCTTAAAAGTTAATTTTTGCACCAAGTGAGTCGTGAGTTGTGAGTCAATCGAAGATGATGAACGCAGTGGCAGACCATCGACATCGAAAACCGACGAAAACATTGATAAAGTAAAAGAAACGTTTTTCAATAACCGCAAATTAACCATCATCGAGATAGCAGAGGACTTGAACATTCCCTATGGATCCGTCCAAGACATTTTGGTTAATGATTTGGGTTTCCGTCGTCTAGCAGCAAAGTTGGTGCCAAAAGACCTCAATTCCATGCAAAAAAGAGACCGTGTTGACGTGGCAAAAGAGATGATTTGCGGGGCTGTATCCGATCCTTCATTCATCAAAAAGATCAAGACGTGGGTTTATGAGTACGACACGCAATCCAGACATCAAACAAGTGAATGGCGTTCATCAAATGAGCCGAGATCAAAAAAACCACGTCGTTTTCAGTTAAAAAAGAAGGCAATGTTCAAGGTTTTCAGCTATCATTATTTGTAATTTTTTGAAGAAAAATACAACAAATACCATCCAACAGCCACAGATTTCACCTAATTTGGCTCCCTGTGATTCAATCTGTTCAATCGAGCTAAAAAACCAATACGGGGAACGCGTTTCAGCAGCCGAGAAGAAGTAATGGAAAAATCGCAAGAAGCACTGATGGACATACCGAAAACCTAATATGAAAAAATATTTCGAGGATTGGATCAAGCGCTGACATAAGTGTGTTGCAGTCGATAAAGATTACTTTAAAGGGGACAATATACAGGGTGACTGACTCGAACTGCAACTTTTTAAAATGCTATAATTTTTTTATTTTTTGATAAATTTTATTGTGCTAAAGCAAAAAATGTTGGAAAATACATAAATTGTGTCAATAGTTTTCAATATGTCCACCCTTGGCGCGAATAATGGCCTTTAGATGGCCGAAGTGCCAACCTTCGCCTTCAAAATACCCTAGACAGAGAAATCCAACGGATTTGTTTTTTTTAACCAATCTTGGTTGACTCGCGCTTTGTGAGACGGTGCCGAGTCTTGTTGAAATTTCCACGGTCACCGACCGAAATGATTGTTTGCCCAAGGCTTCAATACTGCCTCTAAGACAGTTCCACGGTATACCATCGCACTAATTTTGACGCCACGGTCCAAAATACAAGCGGAGAGCGAACATCAGAGGTTATGGAGGCCCAAGCCATCACCATCGGTGCTGACCGGTAAACTCGGTCATTTTGTATGTTGACATATTGCTCTATAACAAATGGCGACTCATCGGAAAAACTAAATTCCGCAACTCACCACTTTCGTGCAAGCGTAGCAACTCCTTCGCTCTTTCGACTCTAATTTTTTTCTGTTGCGGTGTAAGATTGTGTGTTTTTTGGATTTGTAATGGCTTGAGCCCAAGCTCATTTTTCAGTGTGTGTTGCATCCGTCCCAGCGATATGTTGAGCTCTTAGACTTCGACGCGAATTTCGCTCAATTCGAGCCTTCACTTTCCAAACCATTTCTGCTCATGTTGCTGTTTCTTTATGACAACCTCAATGGCGTTTTGCAACGCTGTCAGTATGACGGTAACGAGCTTTGGTTCGAGACACAAATAATTTATTCACGTTAAGGTGCTGGAGGGCTCTTACGATAGCTACTTCTGGCTTTCCAGCCAAATCACGTTTAAATTCCATCGCGGATAAAATTTTTTAAACACAACTGAGACGTAAATCGCAAAGAGTGTAACTAATAAAATTATCTGTCATGTGTCAAAATTTGGAAATTATAGCAGTTGGTTGCAGTTCGATTCGGTCAGGGTGTAGATTTAGATGAATAAACTTGTATTTTTAATTTTCTAAATAATTTCCGGGAAATTTGTGATCAAGGTGGTATACAAGTGAGGGTCCATTTTTTCTTTGAAAAAAAGGCTTAGCCAACAGACGGGGTGGATGTTAGATGACAATTACTGTCATTCAATAAATTCGATGTGGTTGATCTTTTTGATAGACAATCTTTGGCAATTTTAGTCATTGAATCGCTTGTCACGTAACAACTTATTTTTGTTATTCAATCTTTCAAATTAAGAGAATGAGGGTTCTGTAAAAGTAACATTTTGTAAAATTCGTGAAAATTTCGGTCAACATAGTTGCCCTAGTGAGTCCGCAACTCGTTCAAAGGTGAAGCGTTTTGAAGAAACTAGATCGGTATGGCGTCAAACTCCATATCAGCATACTCGGCCAGTACGTACACGCCAAAACATCACCATCGTGACCAAATGTGTTCAAAACCAGTCAGGCACGTCAATTCGTCGCAGATGTCAACAATTGGGCTTCACTTATGAGATTTTATGGCAAATTTTGCGTGCCTGAAAAATCCAAATTACACAACAATTGGAGCTTTTAGATCATCTACGTCGCTGATTTGTTAACTGGATGTTGGATGGCAACGACAATTTGCCATTAAATTTGATCTTTTCCGATGAAGTCCACTTTTAGATAGATGGGTACGTTGTACGTACTAAATTGTCGTTTCACAATATTCACAGAAAACCAATGTTTGCCAAAAACGACACTGTATGATGTGGATTATGGGTTGGCGGCATCATTGGCTCATACTTTTTCGGAGATGATTCTGCGGGACAATTACAGTGCATGGAGAACGTTACCGCATCATCTTGACCGGTTATTTGGAAAACCAAAATTGAATGAATTGGGTCTGGATGATTTCTGGTTTCAACAGTATGGTGCTACCGCACACACAAGAAGATCGTATTGTTTCGGTTATAGAAGAAGTTGTTTGTCCACAAAGGTCATTTCAGAATCTCAAATATAACATCCAAACCAAAATGGCAGTCATTGACCTTATTATACTTATTCCTCAAAAAGTTTTCGACAATTTTGACCTTTGGATAGTCGTTTTCAGCAGAAGCCGTGGTAGCCTCACGAACAATGTTATATTTTATTTGTAATTGCCGTAGATAGAGCTTTATTAATTAAGAATTTTTTTATTTATTTCCTAATAAATGTATGATTAGTTGATAGATAATTTCCACACTAGTTGTTTGCTTTCCCTGTATTAATGGATGTATTAATCGGGTTTGAACCAAGGCCTATGTAGTCTCCTCCACCCACTGTGGTGTTTCAATTAGGAGAAAGTAAGAGATTTTTTTCCTTTCAGACAGAGACGTTGCATTGTCAGCTTGATTTAGTGTTGGCTAAATTTTTAATCCAAACTGTCTTGAAGAGTAAATTTTGTACGGGCATAGACCGAGTTGAAGTGCAATATTGGTCAGATATTCGATCGTTGAATGCAAGTTACTTTAGGAAATAAAAAACACTCATCTGGCTAGCTCTGAGCTTAAATAAAAAGTGTTTTATTTCTTAGATACGAACTAAGTGTGTTCCAAACAAATATAAAAAATGAAGTGCTTAAAGTGCATTCAGAAGTTATGGGGAAAAAAGTGCTGTGTGTACACATGAAAAGATATGAGATGTGAGACGGTCACTCATCAAAAAGTGTGGGAACACTATTAAAAATATGTCTACAAAGTAGACTTGTTTGACTGTCAACCTGTGCGGACGTGTTTTGTCTTGTATACCGAATTCCGAATTCTGTTACTTTTCCGATTTCCTTTAAAGCAACGTAAACTGCCGAATCAGTAAATTTCACTATATTTCCCGTCTTTGTTCGTCGACCTAGATTCACCTGTGCCAGTTTTGTACCCAAAAAAAAATAAAAAAAAAAATAAACAAATAACCCTAACAAAAATTAACTGTGTCAATAAGTGTTCGTAGCCCAAAAAAAAAAAAAAAAAATGGAAAAGTGCTGTGCTAGTGTTTTGTGCTCAATTGTTGACCCCAACGCGGAATGGGTAGCCTGCAATGGTCTCTGTGGAAAATCATTCCATGCCATATGCATCGGTCTTACCCGGAGATCCATTACCTACCTCAAGGAGTATTGCAGTCTCTTCAATTTTTACTGCGACGAGTGCAAAGAGATCACCTTGGCTCATGTTATCCTGGCAATTAAATGCAATAACGAGTCTATCAATGCGATGCTAACCGAAAACAATCATATTAGCAGAACTATTCTCGACAGAATAGAGAAGATTGAAGACTCAGTAAACTGCATTGACAGTAATGTGGAAGCTTACAAGTCCACAGGAAGACTGATAGAAAAACAACTGACAGCGATCTACAATCTGTCCAAAAATCAATCTCATCACGACAACGAGAGCGAAGTGATCAAACATCACCTGGATGGATTAAAAGCTTTCCTCAAAACAAATTTTGCCAACCTCCTTAAATCCAACGTACTCACACACATAAACGACTCTATCAATCTTCTCCGTACTGATCTCGACTTGCTTTTTCAAACCTCCTCCAAAACAATACATCCCACCCCGCATCCATCAGACTCTACGCTTGATGACTTAACCCTAAAAATAATAGACGTCAACGAGGAACTCATAGCAACTCGGTTGACCGTTGCCGATATCGGTAAAGAAGTGAGATTGGCTTCCCAAAAAATCGATGGAATTCAATGGATATTCCCCACTTCTTCTGGTAAGGCCACTAAACCTGGGAAGATAAGTATCACTAAATGCTTTGAGAAACGAGAAAACCCACGTGTCGACGACAATTAAAATTCTAAAAATAAACGTAATGATAAGCTTAAAAAAAGACCGCTCACAAACCCCCTTCCAACTAAAAAGCACGCTAACAAAAAACGAAGCTCTAATCCCGATCCCAACTGGAGCTTCAAAACGAACTTGTTCCCCGATTTCAGTTCCCCCTCCTCACTTATCCGACACAAAGCCCTTACACACCAATCCTCTAATCCGCTAATTTCCAATGTTCCACCCAAGCACCCGCGCCAACGCGTCTCTTTCAACTTAACCCCAACCACCCATATTATCCCATCTCAATCTTCTACGCCCCCGATCCCAGCAAACAACTCATTTCCTAACTTCGACCTACAAACTGGAGCTAAGTACCTTAATTTTATTAACTCCCATACACTAAACCCAACATCTCATCCGGCGCCCAATTCCATATCCAACCACGAATCTCCATCTCCCTCCCCCACTGCCCCTATTCTTGATCCTCTTTTTCCCCCTACAGTTAAACTAACCCAGCAAACCAATGGAACTACAGAAAGTCGCTATGCACTCTCTAGGCTTAGAGAGAGAAAGATATATGAAAACATTCGTCTCTTTCTCGCCTATCTTCACGACAAATCGGACTCGGTCTGCTACGAAGGGAATACCAAAACCAGCGTCATGGTATCCATCCAGCAGGAAGGCCTCCCTACCGACCCTATCAGTCTCAGGAACCTTTATGTCAGGTACCACGAGATTTTTAGCATGTCCCCTCAGAAAGTAGCAGACGACCTTGCTGCATTCGGCCACTACGTTCACTCTAAACGAGTCTCACACCTACAGCGAAACCGAGCTGACCACGATAAATTTTTTCGTCCATAACGTGCCTTCCTCGTCAGCACTTAAAACATCCCGCCATACATCTCCACCACACAACATCCCTCTTACATTTTACTACCAGAATGTAAGAGGTCTTCGCTCTAAAACCAATGCTGTCCTACGTCAATCGCATTCTCTTCCCTTTGATATTTACGCCTTGACTGAAACCAATTTGATTCCCGACATAAAGAACCAGGAATTGTTCCCCCCTACTTTTAATGTTTTTCGCGACGACGATCCTACCCGCCCACATGATGATTCCCCCTGTCGAGGCGTCTTACTGGCGGTCCACAACAGCCTTAACTCTTCTCCCATTAGCATCTCTTCATCCTCTAAAGTCGACTTTGTCGCTATAAAAATATCACTCCCCTTCAAGTCCCTTTACGTTTTATGTTGCTACATCCTGCCAGCTCAACCTACCGAATCTTACCAACTTGTTGTCGATGCGATCGACTATTTAATTGACCTGTCTGACTCTACAGCTACACATCTCTCTCACATCTTGGATCCCTCTTATATCGAATATAAATTACACCAACTCAATGACGAATTTACACCAGGTCCAGATGGCCTCCCTGCCATATTTCTTAAAAAATGTTCTTCATCTCTTTCCCTTGCCCTCTCTGATCTCTTTCGTCTATCCCTTTTACAAGGAGAATTTCCTCAGGTTTGGAAAACCTCCTTTATAACCCCGATCCACAAAAAGGGATCAAAGAACGAAATAACAAACTATCGTCCAATCGCTAAACTCTCCCATATTCCCAAACTCCTCGAAAGTATTTTGTATGAAGCTCTAAGTTTCCAATGCAAGTCACTTATTTCCCCTAGACAACATGGCTTCCTAAAGGGTAGGTCAACCACCACAAATCTTGTTGAATTCGTATCCTTTGCCATCTCTGCCCTAGAGAACGGCAACGAAGTCGATGTAGTTGCAACCGATTTTAGCAAAGCCTTCGAATCATCGATTAATACTCTTCAAATTGTCTGCCCTCGGCTTTGAACCCATACTGTTAAAATGGATATCTTCTTACCTCGAAAACCGTTTTTACAGTGTTCGTTTTAGGTCAGCCCACTCCACTCCATTTTTGGCCACCTCTGGAGTTCCTCAAGGTAGCCATCTCGGCCCCCTTCTCTTTATATTAACCATAAATGATCTCGATAGGATCATCAAATACTCGTCCGTCTCCCTTTACGCCGACGATACCAGATTTTTCAAAACCATTTCCTCTCCCCATGACTCCTTCCTTCTTCAACAAGACCTTGATAGTTTTTCGATCTGGTGCCTCAAAAATTGTTTGGAACTTAATATCACCAAATGCCGATCCATCACCTTTTCACATAAGCGGCTCAAATCTCCTCCCCGATTCTACCGTCTCCACAACCAACCGATCTCCTCCGTTGAATCTCTTCGCGACCTCGGCATTTTGTGTGATAGGGAGCTCAATTTCCGTTTGCATATGGATGGGATAATCCTTAAAGCCAACTCTGCACTAGGTTTTGTAAAACGATGGTCCAAAGAATTCACCAACCCATACGTGACCAGGTCCCTCTATATTACCTTTGTTCGTCCCCTTCTAGAGTACGCTAGTCAAGTATGGTCCCCATATCATCGCGTTCATATCTCGAGAATCGAAAGCATCCAGCGCCGTTTTCTTCGATTTGCTCTTCGAGGTTTGCCCTGGGATGATTCTTTTACTCTGCCCCCCTATCAAAACCGTCTCAACCTTATTAACCTAAACACCCTTGAATAACGCAGAGACGCAGCCGACTTTCTCTTAATTCATCGACTTCTTTCAGGTCAGGTTGAATGCATGTCCCTTCACAATTCTATTTTCCTCAACACTAACCCTCGTAATCTACGTACCCCTCGTCTCTTCTATCTCCCAACCCACCACACCACCTATGGCGCGAACGAACCAATCTCCCGCATGCTACGAAAAATTAATTCAAGCCCTAGCATCTTTGACTTCCACCGCACCACTTCCTACCTCAAATCGGTTCTCCTTCACCACAACAACCAACCTTAGTTTTAAGTATTAGTTTAAGTTTAATTTTAAGTTATAGCTTGTATTAACCCGAATAAATGGAGGCTTTCGCCCCCACCAAAATAGATAATCGTGTTTCAGAACTCCTCCCCAAATTTTAGCTATAGCTAATCTACCGGGATAAAAGTTTTGCGAGCTTCCAGCGATTAATATATGGCAAAAAGGATTCAAATATGTACACGTTACGATGGAAAGGATACGTGACATGTGGCGACATCCGTTGAAAAGTCGTCTGAGGTGGTAACTACAGCTTTTAAAAAGCTGTGTCAAGCTCTTTTATAATAGGATCGGGGTATATTTCTACTCTTTTTGCAAAATTACTCTTTCAATATTATGCCAGTTCAAAAACTTCTGAAGACGCCTTGTAGGTACTCGTATCTGCAAATTGCATATGAATCTTTTTTTCGAAGAGCTTACAATCTGCTATTAAAGCGAGATGTCGGCTATTTGATATTCCCATGACATTTCAATTCCCCAGCACTTTCAGTCTGAGTATGTTCTGTTCTCTCTTTCAAAGTAATGCAGGAAAAAAGCACATAACATAATAGAAAATTTTAAGCAAATATATTGCACGCATTTATATTTTTAACTATATCAAAAAAAATACAATATTTTTTTTCCATTTATTCCTTAGTTAATACAAAGGCTTCATATGGACCCACCTGCAAACTATCAGTCCTTAGAGGAGCACTGAAAAAATACATCAATAATTTTCCTAACTATTGCATAATGTTCATCAAATTCAAACTTACCCCTGATCATTGGACTGCGAGTTGATTATAATTGCCTTAAGGGTGTTTGGCACACTTAAATCATAATCCCTAATATTGACTGTATACGAAGTGCTACCTACATTTGCTAAAAAGTACAACTTTTCCCCACTGTTAAGGGACCTAGAAAACGTTTCAGAAAATTAAAATTCATAAGAACTGTAGGAAAATAGCTTCCATAATGATCCACCTTATTAAAAGAAATATTTTGTCATTGATTGCTTTAAACTTGTAGTCACCGGATTGTAGAACTTTAGTTTTATTCCGCAGATTAACAAGAGCCTTATAGACGTTTAAGTGACTGCGACTTGCTTTCAATTCATCTTCAACATTTGTGGTTTGATATCCATCAGCAACTGGAAGCCAGGTTTTCGGTGCTGCAGAAAATCCTGCATTTTTACCATTATTCCACTGAAATGGTGTCCTTGCTGGATCTCTAGTAAACTGTTCGTAAATATTTTCATTTGAATTACATGCAGCTGGATCAACAGTATCTGCCCAAGAAATTTCCCCGTCGATCATTCCAATTTCTTCGCCCTAAGGGATATTATTTTTATGAAAATAAGACAGTATGTACAAAAGTGGTATGAAAAACAAATGTACCTGATAGGTTACACTTGCTCCAGGTAGCAACATCACCAACATATTCATAGTATCGGCTAACTCAATTCCGACCCGACTAGCTGTGCGTCTTCTATCATGATTTCCCGTCTACAAAGGAAAACATACGTAAGTGTTGCGAAGAAGTCTGAATAACAGAATGTAAAACTCAATTCTATTTACCACCCAATTGGCAGTTCGTAGCGGTGGCATATTATCTAACCAGGAAGCAATACTTTTTTCTAAGTCTTTTGCAGTAAAACCCTTCGAAAGCATTGTAATTAAATTAAAATTAAATGGCAAATGTGCCCCTTCTCTCGTCGCATTACCATACATTTGCATGGTATACCAGGCTGGTGCATATGTCTCAATCATCAAAACTCGACTATCTCCTCCAAAAATTCGCTGATAATCATCCATTACTGTTCGCCACTGATAAACCATGTCAATAGTTTCCGGTTGATTTGAAGTATATATATGATCTAAGTAGGTTGTATCTTCTGCATCAGTTGTGAGTCCACTTAAAGGTTCATCGGGATAACGTCCATTTTTATCGGGTTCTACTTCGAAAAGGTTTGGCACAGCATCAATTCGAAAACCATCTACACCAAGTCCCAGCCAAAAACGAAGAACACGTTTCATTTGTTCAACAACAAGAGGATTTCGATAGTTTAAATCTGCTTGCTGGACTGCAAATTGATGAAGATAGAACTGTTGGCGTTGATCGTTCCATTCCCAGGCACTGCCTCTAAAAGCTTGTAACTAACAATTTTTGATTTTTTTTTTTTTTTAGAAAATTGTTTTCTTTGATTGTAAATCACTTACCCAATTGCTAGGCGGAACTCTTTTCTCACCATTTTTGTAACCATCATGCCAAACATAGAAATCTTCATAGCCTTTCTCGCGATTTACGGATTTTTTAAACCACACATTTTCAGTACTCGAATGATTTGGTACAAAGTCCAAAATTATCTTTATGCCAATGGATTTGGCTTTGGAAATTAGGTTTTTAAAGTCTTCAATGGTTCCGTATTCTGGCTGTATTTCAAAGAAATTCGAAATATCATAACCAAAGTCAACCATCGGTGATTTAAATATAGGGGAGAGCCATGTCGCTGTTATTCCAATATCTTTCAGATACTGCAGCTTAGAGGTTATTCCATTCAAATCACCGATTCCATCACCATCGGAATCTTGAAATGAACGCGGATATATCTGATAAAATTGTGCAGTTTGCCACCAATCTTTTTTCAGTTCTTCAGCATGACGTTCTTGGCAAGCAAATATGCTGCCGCTGAATAGAGCGATTGCGAAGAGAAAAACACTACCCATTTTTCAAAATAATAAAAAGTCGATGCCAGTATTTGGCTATTTATATGAAACCAGGTCTTAGTATATAAAAAACAATTCACTTCTAAATTGTGTAGGTGTCAATAAAATGTTATTTCCTACTATCAAATGTAAACGTTTTCAACGTAAGTAATCGCTTTCCCAAGGTTTTAAAACACGAATTTTTTCGATATTTACCCAGTACTTGAAAAAGATTTAGCACCATTGTTTCTCTAGATCTTTGTTGATACGCTATTTATTATAACTGATAACAAGTAAATAATCTTTTATGAGCCTCTCGTAAGGTTTGTACTTAACTTGAAAGCAACAATTGGATTGGGAAATGTTAGATATTTTGAATGTGAACCTTTTTCTTTTTCTTGGTGACAAATCTTGAGCCAGAAAAATACATTAACTAACAAATATGATAGATATTAGGTGGACAGCTAAGTTATCGCTTTTTTTTATGAAAATGCAACTTTATTGTGAAAAAATGCTTACAAGTGAATCATTCAAGGTATTGCTAGCTACAGCTTTTTTCCATCTTTCTGGCGTAGCTTGAATACCTTTACGTAAAAAGTGTTTACCTTTTGAGGCTATCTACAAATCAAGCCATTTTGTGATGTCTTCGTATGAGCGGACCTTCTGATCAACCAGACCATGTGCCATCGAACGAAACAAGTTATAACCGGACGACGCAATATTTGGGGAATATGACGGGTGGGTTAGGACTTCTCCATGTAGAATCACTTTTTCGTACCTCTGCTCGTATTGTGGCTCAATCGCAATAACTGAAGCCGATTTCGTTGGGTTTCAAATATCCATAATAAATAACATCGACCTGGTTGCACAAAATACATAGCATAACCTTCACAGCATGAATATTCGGCCCACGACGTAGAAGCATGACCGATCAGCCCCCATGATTACTTCTCCTTGAGTTGCTGTAATGAATCCACTTTGTATCACCTGTCACGATGCGATGAAGAAAACCCTTCCTTTTTTGCCACTGGAGCAGTTGTTCACAGGCGAAAAAACGACACTCAACGTCCCTTGGCCTTAAATCATAAGGAACCAAGTTCGCTTCATTCGCAGTTTCCTTCGAATGAAAGAAGAAAATCAACACTTCCCGCAAATGGCACAAAATCAGACATTTTCATATAATCAAAGTACTTGCCAACATAAAGTCACTAATGCGTCAAAACAGTTTACCTACCATATGTCTAAGCTTTGTTCATGACATTTTGGATATGTCAAAATCAACATATGTGTGACAACTTTTCTAACGTTAAATCTTGTTATAAGCATCATTTATTGAAGATATTGACAGAATGTGAATAGTAATCAATACTTTTGTAAGCCATAACTAATATTTACACAGAAGTGCTATGCAAAATCATAGGAAGGCAAGCGAAAAGATACACTGTGTTACCACGTTAGCGATTATTCATATTTCATTCATTTCACTTCATTTTCATATGTTTCTAATTAGTTTCTTACAGGACGTATAAAATTCATGATACCACATAGTTATATTATAAAGGATGTCCTCTAGGAAGGAATTTTGATAGAAACGCGGGCTTAGGGGTTTTGCTTGCCCTTTCTAGGTGCAGGTGATATTGGGCTTGTTGGTATAAGCCTTTGACTTCAAAAAACTGGTCAGCTTAGAAAGCAAGGCGATAGAAGCTTAAATTCATGAAGCTCGATAAACAGTTAAAATGAGTAGTCTAGCCCCAGATAAAAGTACAATATATATTTTTCATTATTGAGGAATTATTTGGGAGTCATTCTCACTTTTTTATAACCTCAATAACCGGGACCCACTATACAGAGTGTTTTCTAATTCATTAAGGATAATTTGGAGAATAACTTTGGGGTATATTCTAAGAAAAAAATTGTTCTACATTAAGGGTTTATCTCCAATTTTGACATCATTTATCGAGGATTTAAATAAAGGCGTACTTATGTGTACCCTGACCCATGTTTACGGAAATATCTTTGTTAATACTGATGGTAGAAACTTCGTTAAGAACTCTATTTTTAGAAGAAATACTAGTTTTCGTAACTGTTCTCAAATAAGATTGATATCTTGTTTGAGTCTTCAGAAATTTAATTTCTAAGCCTGTTACATTTTTTGCCCACTCTAGTTTTTCACTTTGAGGTCACTTTTCTTCAAAAAATGTGTAGTAAGCATAACGTTTTACTATTTTTTTTTCTTATAAACGTAACAATTTAAGAAAAAAAAAATCAATATGTTTACAGAAAAACCCATAAATTTACTGATACTCGGAAAAACCTATTTTTATGTTTTAGCTATGCGATTTGCAGTCTCAAATCTATACTATTTGTATAGTTAATCCAAGTAAGCGTTAAACTAGCAAAAATGCTAAAAGGAACTTTTATCCAGATTTACCTTCAACATCTGCTCTAGTGTTACAATTATATAGCGAAAATTATATTGTTCCTTTTCGTCCAAAACTAAAAAACTACTTGTACCAGCCTTAAGAGTGATAGCTCATTAACTCAAGCGAAAAAATTTTTTTTTTCCTGTCGGAATAGAAGACTCCGACAATGAACTAGACCGCTGTACTCTTTATAAGTTCCTTTAATGAAATCTTCCAGTCTTACGAAAAAAGATGAATAAACACTTCAGTGATAAGGTGTCTACTGTACTAGCACCCACCATGTCAGCGCCGAGTACCTGCAACCTGACGCGAGTGTAAGCCGTACATTCACAGAGATATTGATCCTCGTTGTCGTTATCACTTTCACAGCAAGCATCTCAAGATTTTTTCAGTTATACTCAGCACACTTACGTGCTTAGCAAAAGTCTAATGCGATGTCAGAACACCAATAAGCAAACTTCCTAACGTGAAGTGAAATCTAACGTTGTCGTCTTCCAGAAAGACACCAGCGCCACATCCTTAATCGGTTTTGGAACCGTCCGTGAAGTCCTGATTACATTTCTTTCCTGGCTCAGATTCTGGCTGAAACCAGTCATGACCACAGGGAAAGTCGATTTCAAAATTTTTCCGCAACAGGAATTCTGGTGCCATTGCATCCAGCCCATTATTAGTTCACCAGTCGTCGATTCAGTCCAAGGCTGCCTGCGCTTTAAAGCAGACAGTCGCTAGACACGATCCAACAGACATTTCAGTTACATCATCCGCGTATTCTCCTGCATAGACGTTAGAACTATTGAGTGCGTTAGGCGGTGAGTCGACCAACATGCACCATAGCAGTGGAGACAGAATGCCGACTTACGGGCAACCCCTGTTTACACCAGCCACCATATATTGGCCGCTTTGCTTTTTTCCGGAATGTCCGAATTACACATGCAGTCAAAAGATGCGTTGTCGAAAACACCCTCAAAGTCGATGAAAATTCCGAAGCAGTAATCTTTCTCGTAGAGTGCACCTTCAATTTGCCTATCATCTTTCTTATTGGTAGGGGTGTCCATTCGGCGACAGAAGATTCATTCGCAAGGTGGTTTTGGGTTCATGGATTTCAACCAATCTCTTGATGCTTTTCAGTATAAAGTCAGACTTATAGGTCTGAAACTCTTGGCAAGCAAATGGTTCCTTTTCTGAATACATACTTTACCACAACCTACCACAACCGATGAGATATACCAGCTACGGCGTGTTGTGTTGTTCAGCTCACTACCAGCTTCGCTCATAGATTCCGATTAGGAGGTGAAACTCAAGCATGAGACGGAGAGTCTCTGCTTTCGACTCAATATTTGATTTTCTGAGTGATCCCAGTCTAGTTAATCTTCCCCTTTTGAGGACTTTGATCAGCTTCCTGGTTTTTCACTGATCTTTTCGCAAGAAAACTTTGTAAGAGGCGTGCTTCGAACTCCAAATTAGCCTCTTAAAATCTTTTTGCTTCGATGAGACGCTGCAGGTCTGCATGGCACCAAGGAACGGGCAATCTGTAAAATTGCTTACTAGCTGAGCGTGCCATTTCGAAATACTTTGTGAGGGTATCGTTCATGTTCTAAACAGCTTCCTCAAGCTTTTGTTTTGTCCTGAATTTAGGAGGAGCACTATTATACTTGTCGAGGTCTTCCTTAAAACGTGTACAGCTGGCTTTATGTGAATTACTTCTCTTCAACATGGTCGAGACCTCGCATCGGATTCTGAATTTGAAAGCAAGTTCCAAGATAGCGAATCAAGAAAACGGTAAACTGAACAGCAGTAACTTATTTTCGGTACAAGCAGAGCCCTTTCCAGTTTTAGCCGATTGCTTGTTGGAGTATAGCAACCAGAAGTCTTACAAGTAGGTTTATATGGTCACAGGGATGTAAGACTGTTCTTTAAAATTATTCAAAGACATTTTACCGATTTAGAGGGTATTCGTCAAAAATCCCGATGTTCTTGCATATCGGTAAGCATGTGGACTTTTTGGGACAACGAAGTCGTATATATAGGGTTTTCCAATAGGGACTTGACAACTTTGAATTTAATTTGTGAACGCACTCTTTCACTAATCATCAAACTGTCACTGTCAATTTATTCAGTAAACTCAATATTTTCATCATGGTGAAGTACATTAAAGGGCAACGTCTGCAAATTATAAAAATTTCCACAGATATTCGGAGTCGGTGACTGCAACTTTAAGAACGTTAACTCCAATTTTCGGTCATAATTCTCGCCCTAGAAGACAGGCAATAACAAATTTAGTGCAAAAATTTGAGTCTACATATTCGTTGTGTGATGTTGCCGTATCAGTGAGACAACGGGTTGGTCGAAGTGTCGAAAATATCGCTGCCGTTCAGACGTCCGTAGCAAACGATCCAAATTAGTCAATTCCACTGCGTTCTCAAGAATTTTGCATCGCTCTGACCACATTATGGTGTATTTTGCGTAAGGATCTTGGTTTACACCTAAACAAGATCAAGCTGACTCCAGAATTGAAGCCAATTGGAGCATTTGAAGCGACGTACGTTCTACGATTTGGTTCTGGAGAAGATGCGCCATGATGAATTTCATCGCAAAATTATCTTCAGTGACGAAGCTTATTTTTGGCTCTATTGGTTCGTCAATAAGCAAAACATGCGTTCTTGGTCGGGTGAAAACCCACATGTGCTTCATCACCACTTCACTTCAAATGGTTTGCCTTTTATTTAAAAAAAAAAATGTCAAGTCGTTATTAGAAAACCCTATATTTGGACATCATCCTCATATACCATGAGTGTATGTATCTTGGTATGCTTAAAAACCTAAGAGTTTACTTTTGAGTGTTTGGTGACGTGCTGTTGTCATTAAGATGGATTATGTAACAACAAAATATAGCCTAATTTAACAGACGTTACACTTGAAAAATTGTATTTTATATATTTTCAAATTAACTGGTGAACTTGATGGTTAAAAACATGTGTAATCACAACACATCCTGCTTTCATTCAACACAAGTTAGTGAGATGAAGAACCGAATTGGGAGTATCATAAACAACCAAATTTTGCAGAAAATCATTGTTCATAAAACTTATAAGATTAAAGTGATGCATGAGCACCGTCGGTAATTTACCGGTTGGGTGTCTTAAATCCACACAGAATTCAACCGAAAAATTAAATTGGAATATTAGGCATATTTTCGTGTTCAAAGCTTTGTTAATAAGCATAGCTCGGAAAATTCAAGAACAGTCTGCGCAAATATTCTCTAACCACAAGGTATCACTTTGCAGCAGGCTTCATTGTACTCTAGTACTTCGAAAATAAAGTATTTCTGACTGTTTGTATGAAAATCATACACTAATCGTACGCTATGAACTATGATTACTTACTCTGTATGCCCAAAACTTTGAAGATATGGATATAAGCGGTATTTATTTCCAAAAAGACGTCGCTAGGTGTCACACAAGTGGCGAAACCAAATCGTCACGTCTCTGGAGTTTGCTCCAGTCTAGCAAAAGCAAAATTAGATTTGGCAGAATTTTTCATCAGTCTCTTTTTTCGAAAATGCGTGCCTTTGGGATCGATGAATCTCTTCTTCAATGTAAAGGGTGATTCATCGTGAGCTTTGATTTATGATATACAATAAAACACATACATTTGAAAAAGAACTTACAATTTTTATTATCAGTTAAAAGAACAATTTATGGCTTTTACTTCTTAAAAATAATGTTGTGTAAATATTGGCCACGACTACGTCTGAGATTGTCCATTCCGAAGGTCCAATTTTAGGCGACTCGTTCGAGCATAGCGACTGATATCTCGCGGATAACACGAGAAATGTTGGCTTCGAAAGCATCAATCGTAGCTGGCTTATTCCAGAAGACCTGAGACTTTATATATCCCCAGAGAAAATAGTCAAAAGGTGTGATATCGCACGATCTAGGCGGCCAATTTGCCTATTTATCAACAAGTGCATTGTTTCACGCGCTGTACGGCTCGTAGCGCCAATCGACTGGCCCATGTCTTGAGATAAAACGCTCACCATACTTACTCTTCAATAAATCGATTGTAGCGTGTGTTGTGTGGCTTGTGGCACCATCCTGTCGAAACCACATGTCGTCCAAGTCCATATCTTCCAATTCGGGCCAAAAATAATCGGTGATCGGCGCGATAATGCTGACCATTCACAGTAACGTGACGATTGTTATCATCAACGGAAAAATATGGCCCAATAACGCTGCCGGCATGCAAACCGCACCAAACAGTTATTTTTTGTGGATGAAGTGGTGATTCATGAAGCACATGTGGGTTTTCACCCGACCAATAACGCATATTATGCTTATTGGCGAACCTATTGAGCCAAAAATGAGCTTCGTCACTGAAGATGATTTCGCGATGAAATTGATCATCTTGGCGGATCTTCTCCAGAACCCAATCGGAGAACGTTTGAAAATGTTGAATTTACTGAATACATTGACAGTGACAGCTTGATGATCAGTGAAAGAGTGCGCTCACAAATTAAATTCAAAGCTGTCAGGTCCCTATTGGAAAACCCTATAATAGTAGCTCTTGGTACTCTTCGGGTTGTTCGTAAGCCCAAATACGGCAATTTTGTTTATTAACGTATCCATTGAGCCAGAAATGTGCTTCATCACTGAACAAAATTTCACGATAAAACTCCGGATTTTTATTGAGTTTTTCCAGAACCCAATTTGATAGGAGTCGTGCGTGATCTGTCAAAAAAAGGCTATCGAAAATCAAAACTGTTAGGCTGTTGGATGTTGGGCTGTTGGGCTGTTGGCCTGTTGGCCCGTTGGTCTGTTGCCTGTTGGCCTGTTAGCCTGTTAACCTGTTGGGCTGTTGGGCTGTTGGGCTGTTGGCCTGTTGGCCTGTTGAGCTGTTGGCCTGTTGGGCTGTTGGTCTGTTGGCATGTTGGCATGTTGGCCTGTCATCCTGTTGGCCTGTTGCTTGTGCCCAAGGTTTCCATTCTATTTCTATTTTTTATTTTCATTGATGTTCATTGTTTAACATTTCTAGTACAATATTCTGCTTTACTGATGGAAGTACTCTCTGCTTTTCATTTTCGTTCTTCTGACTCACGTTCCTATTTTTCGGCTGTATAACGGGAGAAGCTCATGAAATTAAAGTGTTACTCGTAAAAGCGTAACTAATTAGGAAACCAACAACGGGGTAGAATTAAATCCTTTCAAAGCACAATGCTGTCTGCTGTCTGCTGTCTGCTGCCGTTAAAGCAAATTTTAAACATCCAGCCATTATCCTTCAATGACAATCGTATAGTCTAGTAATTCCACTTTGGAATGATTTCGCCAGCGTTATGTGTAGACAATAACAAGGAGGTTACTTTTCACCCCATCTAGTATAAGAATACACAAATCTCTTTGAACGCGCGCTAATTATATGTAAAAAAAAACAGTCTCTTAAATGTTCTCATATAAATTAGAATGCTTTGATGACGCCTGTATCAATAATACAAAAGTGTTAGGGTTTCAAAAGGTTTTTTCCCATTCAAGACATGCAATCTTAAAAATCATTTCATCCTGCGACCGACTGTAGCTGTGACCGAAATCACATAAAAAAAATCGTGTTTTTAAGTTTAAAGAATGACTGAAAGAGAAAAAAATTCAAATGATAGAAAAAAACGTTTCAATATCGTCCTTATTGGAGTATTACCTGGATTTCGATATATGTACATGTGTATGTATGTGTTAATAAAAGGTGAAACCATTGGAGTTCAAATTGTATAAAAACCCAAATCCCTTTCAGCCAAATTAAAAAAAAAAAAAGAGGAAAAGCGGATTTCAAAGTAATAGCTTTATAATTCCCTAGTTATAGGGAAGGACAAGTGCCGAAATTTAGAAAAAAAAGGAAAGGGGCTTAATCACAGGCAACGAAACGAAAGAAATATTAAATTGAGACCGATCGGCCCTTGATGTACAATGACATTTTTCAAAAGTTGCGAAACCTACTTAATTTTTTTTTTTTTTAAGCAAGTTGTTTCCTTTCACGTGATTTTTCTTTTCAGAATACCAGGAGGTGAGGTTATTAACTCCATCGTTAACATTAGGTCAGTGGCTCAAATTAAATGAATGTCCTCGGCCTAGATAGGGATAATGAAAATAATAACATCAAATGTTTACTTTGCTTTGTAATTTATATCAATTACTGGTTACCGTATAAGGTCAAGATACCTTAAGACATATAAATTTCAGCTCAACGTAGCTTAGCAGTTATTCAATCTTCTAGGAACTTAACCCTTGGGCACTATAATTTACCTCAAAGGTTAACCAAAACAAAGAAAACAACATAGCAGACCAAAAAAGAAAAAAAAAATCACTGTCAACCCCAACTCTTCCTGTCAGTTGCAGAAATTTCAAATAGTTCATCAAGTTTCCTGGTCACGTTTTACTCCTTGGATCCAATCTTTTTGTTTTCTGCTCCATTCCTCTTTTTGTGTTTTTTTTTTTTTTTTTTTTTTTTTTGAAAGTATGTCATAGCACCAGCAGCTGAACCATTCGGAACAAGGACTTAAGGACTTCTGTATATTTTCTCAGTTTATACTTTCAACGCTGAATGGTACTGAAGTAATTTCTAAGTTACACCTGAAGTTTTTATTTGTGTGTCCGCGCTGTAATTGTGATGTCTTTGGCTCTTGCTGTTGTTGTCTTAACTTTAAATTGACTACTCTCAGCGGGACGTGTCTCGAATAGAACCAAAGGCACAGCATCTGTTCTTTTCCGAAAATGTGCGGGATTTTTTTTAATTTTATTTTATTTTATTTTATTTATTTATTTATTTATTTTTATTTTTTATTTTTTTTGATTATAACAATTCCTAATCTGTAGAAATAACCCCCGCAGTAAAATTCAAAATGCATACCCTTGCTAAAATTTGAGATACTTTATCTTCTAATGTGAAAAGTTTTGATTTTGTTTGAGGGAGACTTGAATATACCATAGTTCGACACGAGGAAGGATATTTCAATTTTGTTGATGGCTTAAAGTTAAAGTAGCAAGATGCCCAACTTCCTAGACTTATACGTTAGGTATTAGCACTTTCTGCATGCTTCTATCTCGAAATATTGTTATTTTTAAAAAGAAATCTTATTCAGATATCCCTTAGTAGCTATCCAGGCAAAACACCCTAAAGGCATACTTCCCGGGATAGGACTAGAAGGCGAGAAATAATCGTCCCTCTTTTCCTTCTATGTATGTACATTAACAGATGCATGTGTAGTCAATTTATTTTACATTTTTAGAGGCAAAGATGGTCATCGTACAGACACTATACTGTCTGTATAGTTGTTTCCTGACAACCAAGAATAGAGCACTTAGACCAGATCCGACGAAGCATCATCAATGATAATAAAAGGGAAAAATTAATTTTTTCTATAATTTTGGAAATTAAGGAAAACATCACAACTGATTTGTTACGACTCAAGCATGTCAAAAGAAATAAAAATTTACTTTTTTAACCTTTCATTTTATAACTTTTATTTCATAATTAAAGTGAATAGAGTTTCATAAAACAATTTCTTTCTCACGTGAAACACAAGAACACCTTTCAGGCGTTACACCGGACAAAAGTTAGATTATTACATCCTTAATCTTACAGACTACTACATCCTGTTCGTTTTGACACATTTCAGGTATGTGTTTGGTCTTTGTTGCAACTTTTGGTGGTACAAGAACTGTTCTGCGCTGTTTAGCGTGTGGTTCATCACTGACATCAGACGCGGTTTGATAATCTTCTACACTGCTTAACAGCAGATTATCGGCTACTTCTAATCTAAAGAATTAATAGGATAGTATTACCTCTTAGGCCATTTGCTTTGTTGAGCTTGTTGCCTGTATTATCCAATAAGTCAAAGGATTAATGCAGAGCTCTACTTATCCATTTCTTAGTTCTTCCTCTCATGGAATACTTAGAAATTACCCAGTATAAAAGGTGTACCGCACCCATACATTAATTGTACTTTTTTATGTCATGAGGTGGTGGTATTTCAATGTATCCTTTGTCTTTTTTTGACCAACGACGTCAGTTTTTAATAGGCTGAACACCATGAGCAGTAGATAAGAAATGAATGGGTTTATTGTCAAACAACTTGATAAGTGATATCGTTCCTTCATTTCTTACCACTTGGTCATAAGAACCTCTTTCCCTGCTGAGCTCAGCATTTCTTTTCAATCTTACAATTTTAGGAATACGGCTAATCATAATGGTACCAGAACAATGTATCAAGCAAAGTTGTTGAGGTAAAATAACGATCCATATGTACATATGTTGATTTCTTCTGGTATGAAATCGGCTAGTGCCAGGATTACTTTAACACCAACATCCAGCTTTTCAGGCATATGGACTTTATTTGTCTTCCTTTTCCTTCGTAGAGTAAAGTCTAAAGGCAAGCTATTTGTTAAAGTCATAACAAAATTTTTTTATACCTACAGCGTTAGGCTTGCTTTCAATGTACTGGTGCATAGTAACGTATCCTTGAAAGGAAATAATTTGTTCATCTGCGCCCCTATTGGCAGGTCTTAAATACCGCAGACATATCCTGCGAATTTTATCACATTGACCTTACTTTCCAGAAACGAGCATTTTCTTTTCCCTTTGTTGTAACCGTATTTTCGTCGACTATCCTAAGATTTTTTCGGAGATGGAAAAACCTGTCTATTGCAATGTTATCAACTACAAGTGGATATCTTGTAAGGAACTCCCAGGCAATCCTTTGTTGTGGAAAATCTAACAAATACAGAATAATACTGGCTCCTAAAAGTTTCTTTACTTCGTTTGTAGTGGTCGGCAGATGCTTTTCATAGTGGGACATGCAAGCTCTTCAAAAAAGCAGTCATCAAAATATTCAATAAAATAATCAAATGACTTACGAACGGTCGGTAATACATCTTGAGGATCTTCATAGATTTATTGTACTAGAGTTGTATCAAAATCATTTAATAGCATCATTTTGGTTATCGTTCACGCAATTGGGACAGAGGAATGTCACTCTCCTCGTCTTCCGCATCGGACAACTGCTCCTCATCTGTCAATTGAAATAGTCCTGGGACCCGGTATGAGTTTTTCATCATTGATATTATCATCGATGTCAGAGTGTTCTGAATCAAAATCTATAAAATCCAAAACAAATTATATATATTGTAATTAAATTTTATTTTTTTAATAAAAAGACATAGTTGAGTCTAAAGGTATCATAACGGATATCGCAGCAAATCTGACCCACAGGCGATCATTTATTAGTCACAAAACATTTAGTGAAATTAAAACGGGTAAAAGAATTGTAATTATGAAACTAATATCAAAATTTATATCATATGTGATCACATACATACTTACATATATAATATATATTGATCAACAAAAATTAGGTGAGATTAGGATGGGTAAGAGTGGGTTTCGGAAAACCAACCCACCTAGGTCTATTTAGATCTATTGGCCCATTGTGATGCCTCGTAGATCTGTGATCCACCTACTCTTTGAACATATTTGAACGTATGATGAAGCGTAAGAGACTGTTAACGTATATATTCTTAAGATCGCTTAAGTCATTGTAGAAGAAAGGTTCTAAGTGAAGTTTTCTTCTCTGTGAAAGAGATGGACAAGAACAGAGAAGGTTTACTTTGGCCAGATCTGTTTGCTCGCTAGACATGTTGGTCCAGCAATCCACCTTAGGTCTGTTCTTTTATTAGCATCAAGCTTTATACCATATTGATTTGCACGAAGCAATTGTAATACCTATGCCACCCTCTTCCGGTAGAATAGGTAGAGTTATTCCAATTTTGGCGAGTTTGTCGACCCTACAATTCCCTGTTGAACTGCTCTGTCATCTCCCTAAGAGAGGCAGTCAATGGCAGTTATAAAATTTAATGAGACTGAGCAAAAGGATATGATAGCAGCCGCGGTCTGGCTATCTGAAAAACCACGGATATTCTTAACAGATGTTACGTTTTCCTTCAGCCTGGAATACTCTTCGGTGATTAAAAAGACGAAATGAGGAGAAATGTAAGAAAACACAGCCACCAACCCTGCTATCAGTCTTGATTGATTGACTTGTCATCCATGAAAGCATCTTTCTCCCAGAAGGAATCAGAAGGGAAGGAATTTACTTAGAAGTAAATTATTTGTCTACTGCAATCGCAGTTACTTGCCTGCTGAAGATAGCGACGGGTGTCAAGTGAAACAGAATATCCAGTGCCGCGGAAGGAGTACAGCCTAGAGCCTCGCTTACCCATAGACATGCTGTTTTTTCGACTCTGTTTAGTTTGCTGGTAACCACCCCGGAGACAATATTTGGTCTTACAACTGAGATGTATAGCTGGTGGATTATACGAGGTTGAAGGCCCGATTTCCCAATGTTTCCAATGGCTTTTTTGTAAGAGAATACAGAGTTTGGAGTTGATTATCCTGCTACTTATTTAACATAAGTGTTGTCGCCCTAAGATTAAATTACTTGTTGTTTTATTCCTATTACTCGCCCTAAACACTAATTTACTTTAATATTTAAAACTTGTATCATTGTATTACAGATTAGTTCAATTAGCCTTACCACGTTCCTAATATTTTGCCTAATATTAATTCTACATCTATGTATAGGAGACTTCACGAAGCGAATTGAAGACTTGCAATTATCGTTCGCCGAATTAGAAAAGGAGAGGATACGACTACAACAAATAATAGCTAACCATATCGACAATGGAGCCGGGTATGCAAATCCAGTCACAGACGTACCCCACCCCTCCGTCAGGTACGTCATCACCAATGCCGATTAGTACCGCCACTTATATCAATTCTAACCTTACAACATCTGCAAGTCAATCTCATGCTACTGCGATCACATCCGAGAATGTGAATTGGAACCCATATTTACCAAGTACGAACAATAGTTTAATTAATTTGCCACCAACGAACCAGTCGACCCTATCGTACCAGCACCAGCGGACTCAACTGAACTTATTCGCAAACTCCAAGATTTACCACAACTCTCTGGCTTATCAGAACAATAGCCAATGTTCTCTGTTGCCTTTAAAGAAACCTCAGCTGGCCATAGCTACATGGATTTGGAGAACCTATCACGTCTTCAAAAAGCGCTCATTCACCCCAATAGCGTTAACACAATAATGAATGAACTACGGAAGGCCAGAAGGCTTAAAGGTACGATCCTTTCACCCTATACTCGAATTCAGGTCAAGCGAAATTGTAAACTTCAGCACAATGATATCCAATCTGACTGGTTTCTTAGAGAATGCCTGTGCAATACCTCATCTGACAAATCCAACATTCCTCGATGACTTAGTTGGAAAACTTCCTTTAAGCAAAAGAGAGGAGTGGGCTAAGCACAAAATCACAATATTCAATCACCATTACACGAAAGGAAATTTAAAAATGTAAACACGGTTGTGTCAGAAGATCGTCAACAAAAAGCTAAATGCGTCGCCTGTTATGAAGAGCACCCCTATATAAATGTTCGAAGTTCAGAACAAAGAGCATTACGGAGCGGTGGAATATTGTATAGTTAAAGAAAATCGCATGTGCTTCTGCTGTCTTCGTTTTGGGCACTGCGTCTTGAAATGCCCATACCACAGGGAATGTGGGATTTTATCATGCCGTAAGGGGCACAATCGTTTGCTCCACGACTCTGAGAAAAAGAAAAGGCCAATCTCTTTATTGAACTCTGGCAGTACTCAAACAGCTGCAGCAATAGTGAACGTAATCAAAACATCAATAAATGAACTGTCGTCAATGAAAAATAATACAACCACAAGTAAACATGGGACACTGATTACATTATTTAAATTCTAGCCCGTGCAACTAAGTGGTCCAAAAGGTACAACATCGCGTTGTACATCACTGAACAAAATTTCACGATAAAACATTGGATTTTCATTGAGTTTTTCCAGAGTCCACTCACTGAAAATATGACGCAAATTCAAGTCGCCTGGCTTCAATTCTTGCACAAGTTGAATTTTGTACACCTTTAGGTCGAGATCCTCACGTAAAATACGCCAAGCCAAGCTTCTGAGAACGACGACGAATCGAATCACACGTAAAACATTTCTCACAGAACGCTGATTTTCTTAATACAGCTGAACAATTTGGAGACGCTGTTGTAGTGTGAGTCTTTTCATGATGACTTGCCAAGCAATATTTAATAAAAATAACAAAACAGTTTGATAGGAGTCATGCGTGATCTGTCAAAAAAAGCCCATTGAAAATCAAACCTCACGATGAATTACCCTATAAAAAATCTTCCGATTGTGGATTACGTTGACGCTGTACTACAGATTTTGATCGGAATTCCTCACACAAATTTAGTTCGGCCTGTGGAAGTGATCAATTTTGATTAAGGCTTTTCAGTCCATAACACTACTTTAGGATGGACACCATTTGGGTCAAATGAAGAAAACACATCTCAGGCAGTAGTCAGCTTTGTAAATCTGAATCATATGGACGATTTGAATAAGCTGGTAGAAGAATAATTTGCGATTGAAAGTTTTCCGTCAAAGCCAAATAAGCGCTTAATATCCGAATTCGATAAAAAGGCTGAAGCAATTTTAAACGAGACAGCAAGAAAGGTTACCAGCCAGTATGAAACCGGACTTATTTGGAAGTATGACAACATACAATTTAAAGAAAGCTATAGTATGGCATTAAAGCGATTACAATTAGTAGAACGAAGAATAGCAAACAATTTAGAATTTTCTAAATGGTATACGTCTAAAATAAATGAACATCTAACAAAAAAGTATGCCAGAAAACTATCGCTAGAAGGAACCTCCATGACCAGTGATTGCACTTAGTATCTCCCACACTTCGCCACTTGTAATTTTAATAAAGACAATAAGCTGCGCCTTGTTTTTGATAACGCTGCCCAAGCTCATGGAATATCATTGAACTATTAAAAGGCCCTGACAGGTATCAGTCAAAGCCACTCCTATCAATTTTATTCGGATTTCGCCAAAGGCAAATAGGCGTATGTGAGGACATACGGGAAATGTTCGTTCATGTAAATATCCGGAAGGAGGACCAGGATGCTCTTGTGAAGAGACGGAAATCAATCTCAACAGCCGGATATATGTATACATCATGAGTGCTATGATCTTTGAATCCAAAAGCTCTCCGTGTTCCGCACAATGCATAAAGAACCTAATAAAGAACGCTAATCAATATAAAGACATACATCCATGCGCAGTAAGGGCTATAGTTAAGTGCCACTATGTGGAATTCATAATCAAGCTGGGTTTGAGCTAAGAAATTTTTCATCTTATTCACCGGGGCTATTAGACGTTACTGCATTCGCACAATCGCCGCTACACTTGAACCTAAAAAACATATGTTACAGTGACCCAAACACCGAAAAAATTCTTGGTATGTACTGGGACTCAAAGGCCGATCAGATTCGTTTTATGTTAAAATTTTGGAAGATTGCCGAAGGCAGTTCTGGAGGGTAAAATTCGTCCTACCAAAAGTCAGGTCTTGCTCCTCACAATGCCAAAATTTGACCCATTCAGATTCCTAGCCAACATTACTATTGAGTAAAAGTTGCTAATTCAAAGGCTATGGAAAGCCAACGTAGGACGGAACAAACAAATGCCGGAAGAGATTAACACTAAGTGGTATGAATGATACAAGCGGCTGGATAACTTGGGGAAGACAAGGTGCAGCCCTATTAAAGTTCTCGCTATACAGAGTTCTCTCGAACTCGAAGCAGCCGTATTAGGGGTTCGAGTAAAAATGCTATTTTAAGATTTGCATGAAGGTGCAGCCAAAGAAGGTAATCTTTTTGCCCGACTCAAAGACAGTCATTCATTGGATAAGATCCGATACTCATGTATATAAACAATTCGTCGCTTGTTGAATTTCTGAAATTCTAGATTCTTCAGAGGTTGATAATTGGAGATATGTACGAGGCAGGCAAAATCCAGCTGATTATTCCACGAGACCGAACAAGGTAAGTTCCGTATCATCTTGGTTAAATGGCTCATGGTTTCTAGGACGTCGTGTAGTACATGCAGACTCTTAGCAAAAAACTTGGTTCCAAAAAATAGTCCAATATATTCGGTATATATTTTATTTTTATATTTTTTTTCAAAATTTGAACGTTTATTTAAGAAAAACATATACAGCAGTATTATTCAAAGTATTGCCCATCTAAAACTATGACATTTTTCCATCTTTCTGGCAATTTGCGGATCCCATCCCAAAAGAACTGCCCCGGCTTCGAAGCCAAGAATGAATCAAGTCAATTTTTGATATTCTGCTCTGATGTGAACCGTATTTCAGTGAGGGCGTTCTGCATCGACCGGAACAAATGGTAGTCAGAAGGGGCAAGGTCTAGGCTATAAGGCGGGTGGGGTAAGACTTCCCATCCACTGTTTTTCAAATAGTTCTTAACCGGAATAGCAACGTGGAGCCGAGCGTTGTCATGATGGAAAATTATTGCCGCGTGTATGGTCGCATATTCCGGGCGTTTTTCGGCTACTGCTCTCTTCAAACGGATTAATTGTGTTCAGTAGCGTTGTCTATTGATGGCTTCACCCGGTTTTAGAAGCTCATAATACAGCACACTCATCTGATCTCACCAAATACAGAGCATTACCTTCGCGCCACGGATATTCGGCTTTGCCGTTTTGGCTGGTTGGTCGGGTTTCACATATGATTTTTTGCGCTTGGGGTTGTCGTAATGGATCCATTTTTCATCACCAGTAACAATCCGATGCAAAAATGACTTCCTTTTGTAGCGTTCCAGCAGCATTTCGGACATGCAAAATCGCCTTTCGACGTCTCTCGGCTTGAGTTTATGTGGAACCCAATTTCCTTGCTTTTGAATATATCCAGCTGCCTTTAAACGTTTTGAAATGGCTGCTTGAGTGACACCCGAAGATTCGATTCGAGCTCTTCTTGTTTTTGACAACAATCTTCATAGAGTAATGCTTCCAGTTCTTTATCTTCAAACTTTTTTGACTGTTCAGGACGTTCATCGTATTCGAAGAAAAAATCACCACTTTTAAATCTTGCAAACCACTTTTGGGATGTTCGCTCAGCTAGCACATGTTCATCATAAACTTCCACCAAAATACGATGACTTTCGGCAGCAGTTTTCTTCATATTAAAGTAATGAAGAAGAACTCCCCGCAAAAACACTTTTTCAGGCACAAAGTTCGACATATTTGAGTGAAAAAAAATTATTGTTGTTTACGCTTCAAATGTATGACATATACTGAAATGACGTACAATGACAACGCATGTTCCAATGGAATAATAACAATGGAATAATACAAGTTACGCCGTCTCTTAGCAAGCCGCACGTTGTAGACCTAATAATTGTGACACGATTATCTTTTATCCGATCTTACGCGTTTGGGATTTTTTTTTATTTATTTATCTACTTTTTTCGAAGGTCTTTTTTTCGTTTGTTTTATCCACTTTTTTTTAAGTACAGATAAACCAGGCCTAAATGACCTTCTTAGGCGAGAGCTCCGGAATGACTGATCTGAAGATAGTGTTTCTGACAGTATTCCTCTGTATTTTGGCCAATTAGTTTTCCGATAGTTCAGGAATGCTGGTTGGCTGAGGGTAACATCATTCAGGCTGAATTAGATGTAACTGAAAATGAGTGCTCAGACATTAGCATTTGAGTGATGTTGTCGGAGACAAGAGTGATATCGAGCACTTCCCACAGGTTTCTTGTTATAAAAGTATGCTCATTGCCGATGTTGCGACCAATGAGGCTAGTACTTATAATAAAATCAAAAAGTAACTTACCTCTATCGTTGATGTCAGTAGTTTTGTATGTAGTTTTGAATGTTTTTCAGTTGTGTAATTTTCATTGGCTAATCCACATAAGCTTTACATTTCAAAGAACCCAATGAAAGTAATTTACATAGTAATCGCATGATCGAGGTGGCCAATTTATGTCACCATTTTGTGGAATTAATCGACCTGGAAACTAAGTCAGCAATAGATTTTTATTAGATTAGATTAGATAAGATTTATTTAGATTTTACTATAAATTCAGTACATTTTCCATTAGATACATTTTTAAAGCAAATATACACCAAATTCTGGGTATTATGATCTCCAAATAATTAAATAATAATAATAAAAACACTTTGTGGTGAATACAACCAGTATCAAGCGTATCAAAAGAGAGTGCAATAAGCTGCGAAAAAAGAAAGATAGGTAAAAAATCAAAATATTACAATAAAAAAGAATAATATCGAACCAAGTGAAAATGTTCATATATATATAATTTATAGTGGTGTTTCAAGTTCAGATTGTGAAAGTAACTAAGATTTAATTTTTTTTGAATGTAACACCAGATTGGATATATAAGACGGAAGTTTGTTAAAAATTTAAGGCTCTATTGAAGTGAAAAAACGTCGATTGTACTCTTTATTACCCCTAAAAACACCAACTGAGGACCCATTTCTCAACGAATATAATCCATTTCTTCTAAAGTAAATATTACCACTTCTAACAAAAAATACTTTGAGTGTTTTGTAAACAAAAAGGTAACAAAGTGGTAGTATTTTCGCCAATTGAAACAGGGAAAACGAGGGCTCAAATCTGTTTTTACATAGCAATAGACTAAGTGCTTAGTATCAGTTGATAGTAATTGAGCCAGATACTAAGTAAATGTAATAAGTAATAAGTATTATAATAAATATTATAATTATACTTTTAAAATTTAAAAAAAAATTATTTACTTATATTTTAAAATTTACATATATAAGTCATATGCAATTACTTATACCATTGCGTTTTTTTTTTAACACAAAAAAACATTACATATTTCACATAATGTAAAAAAACGAAATTTGGAACAATATTAGCATAGTTGTCAAACGTTTTTCTTCCAAATCGGAATCTTCCATCAGAACGTACCGAATCCAAAGGCATACCTTGATGTCTAGTAGGAGTTTGTCGTGGATTTTTCGCGGATACTGGAAAGTCAGGCAAACCGGAGGGAGTGCTGTTCCGTCAACGACCACGTTTTTTTGTAATAAAAGGTTTCCCTGACTTTCGCATATGCTCGGAAATTGCAAGCTTAAAATCATACAAAGACATATAGGTGTCTGCGTCTGCATTGATTCGGCGCCATAACAACCAAGCAATTACAAGGGACATGTCCATCATGTGAAAAAAATAATCCTTTTCTTCCACTGACGAGACAGCAAATAGATTCTATAATAATCCAGCATGGAGTGAAGTAAATCGGCTAATCCCATATGCTGGTTATAAACCTCGACAGTTTGCGGAGAAGGTATGCAAACATATTTTTTATCCTATCGAACATCGTTTTGTTGTCTTTGGCTCGCTTCTAACATAGGCTGAAAGAAGGTTCACATTCTTGTTATCAAACCAGGAAACCAGGCTTAACTTTACTTCATCTATGACTGCTACGTTCTCTTTCATGCTTCCGCGACCTCGCTTCTTTAGTTTCTTCTCTGTAGACAATTTTGAGTTTGGCACACGGTTGAGTCGCACAGTTCCTAAGGGAAGTAAACCGTTTTTGGAAAGATATACTTGAAGAATTAAGTTGTTGAACCAGTTATCAAAACAAATCTTGAAGTTTTGATGTCAATGGAACTGTGGATGTCAATGGAATGACCACATATAAACTTACGCCAAGATCTGGAACGTCTGAAGGGTACGAACTGCTTTGGTCTCCAGCAAAGATGTCGAAGTCATAGCTAAAGCCACTAACGCCGCATTTGTGAGGTTTATCTAGGTTATTTTGTTTTAATTCATGACGACAATTTGAATGGATTATTTGTTCGTCTACGACTAAATATTCTTCTTTAGGGACTAACATCAAAAGCCCACAAATCAACTCTAATAAAAGCCGAATTTTAAATAATTTGTCATATCCATCTTCTCCACGGGGTACAAAAGTCTTATTGTTATTAAAATTTAAAAATCGTTTGATAGCTTCGACTCTGTTACGCGTTATTATTTCATAAAATTACGACGACCCTTATTTTTTTGACCAATATTTCCTCGCTGCCTCACACAGGACACAAAGATGACAATTCCTATAGATTTCTCAATTTCGTCTTACGTGATCATTGCTGGTTTGTTGATATTGTCTTGAACAGATTTGAGGTTTGATTGCTCAGTAGCAATGTACGAATTATTAACAGTCCCCTCACTCCTCCACCCGACAAGATCCGTTTTACTTTTTACTAAAAAAATGTAAGAAGTCTTCGCTCTAAAGCCAATGCTGTTTCACGATAATCGCATATTCTTCCCTTTGACTGAAACCAATCTGATTCCCAACATAAAGAACAAGGAATTAAATTTAATGTTTTTCATGACGAAGATACTACACGCCCAAATGATTATTCGCCCTGTCGAGGCGTCCTACTAGCTATCCACAATAGCCTCGAGTCTTCTTCCATTCCCATTTATTCTTCCTCTAAAGTCGACATTACCGCAATAAAAGTAACACTCCCCTTCAAGTCCTTTTGCTTTAAATGTTGCTACATCCTATAAGCTCAACCTATCGAAACCTACCAACTCGCTGTCTATAGGACTTCATCATTTAATTGACCTGTCCTACTCTATTGGCTCCTTATTTTCGGCGACTTTAATCTTCCTCAGCTACAGTGAACTACATTTGATGATCAATCGTTTTTCATCACTTTAAATGCCAACTCAGGTAAGGAATGTTTCTTATTAGTTCGCTTAACAGACTCAGGTCTATGCCAAGTCAGCAGTATATCCAACTACATGGGCAGGCAATTAGACCTTATTTCCACAACAGATCCAATTAACACCTCAGTCTCACTTTGTTTTTTATCTCTCCAACAATTGATAGATGTCACTCTGCCCTTTTTCTCTTGTTTTTCATATTTTTTCTGTCCATTCCTCTTTTCACCACAACTTTCTCATTTAAGGACTTTCATAAAGCAAACTTTCACTTTCAGTGATTATCTCGACAGATCCCACTTTAAGTTTCACAACAATTAGATTGCCTCCATTTTTTTATAGAGAACTATTGAATTTTTTTCCATTTACGTTCCATTTTCCCGCCTTAGAACACCATCTACTAGTCCTCCCCGGTACAATCACAAGCTTTCTTCCTTTCGAAATAAGAGAAACAAGTTATGGGCTGTTTTCCTTCCAACCTTTTCCGAATATTCCAAATAGCTCGGTACTCATCTTTATTTTACTGACCTTTACGATTTTTTTTTACTTTAACAATGTGCAAGCCAACCTTATAAACTACCCTTAGTCCTTTTGCCTAAGATAACTACAAAAGAAACTCCGGTGGCTACCCTCTTTCCTCTCTTGTAACAAAAAGTCATCAACCGATCCACTCACCATTGCCATACTATTTGCCATCTAACTAACGACTCCTTTGCACTTTATTAAATACTGAACTTCTCCAATGACCCACATCTCTCTCACACCTGGGACCCGTTTTGTATCAAATACAATATAAGTAACACCAACTTAATGATTAATTTACACCAGGCCCAGATGATCTCCCTGCCATATTTCTTAAAAAAAATGTTCCTCCTCTCTTTCCCTTGTCCTTTCTAATCACTTTCATCAATCCCTTTCACAAGGTGAATTTCCTAAGGCTTGGAAAACCGCTTCTAACTTTTCCACAAACAAACTATCTACTCCGTTCAATCTCCTCGCGAACTCGGCATTTGTGTAATATACAGCTCAAATTCGGTTTACATCATTGAAGCCAACTCTGTACTAGGTTTCGTAAAATTGTGGTCCAAAGAATTCACAAACCCATACGTGACCAGGCTCCTCTATATTACCTTTGTTCGCATCAGGTCACGTTGAATGCGTGTCCCTTCACAACTCAATTTTTCTCAACATTAACCATCGTTATCTACGTACCCCCTTTCACTTCTTTATACCAACTTCCCATATCATCGAAGAACCAATCTACTATACTACGGAAAATTAATTCAAACCTTACCGTGTTTGATTTACACGGCACCATATCCTTCCTCAAATCCGATCTCCTTCAGCACTTCGACCACCCTTAGTTTTAAATTTAAATTCAAGTTTTTTAATTTAAGTTAGTTTAAGATTATATAGCTTGCATTAAGCCGAATAAATGGGGTCCTTAATCCACACTAAAATTAAATTGCTGGATCGTCTTTTTATTTCCGATAAAATGCTTCTATTGCTACCGACCGTGGGCTAATTACCGTTTCTTCGATTCTTTGTTTCTATGTATACACATTTTCGGTTCTGGTATATCCGCTAAGCTAAGTACCCTATGAAAGGTTTGTTTTTTGTTCTTAACCACATTTTTCGGCTCAAACGCAGTTCAATCCCCTAACGTGTCCGTTTAAGACCTCTCTGAAACCGAAATCGATATTTCGAACCGAAAATGAACCAAAATCCTTACTAAAAATTTGTCCTGTCTTGCAAAGGCGAACTCCTTAAGTACGACGACAACATGTAATATTTTACCATTCTCGACTAAGCAAGAGTATCATTATACTGTTAGTTTTACAGGCGAACCATGACGGGACACTAATAGGGTTTTTTGTCATACTTACCATTATTTTGCCAGTGAATTTCATGTAAGGCACAAAACTTTAAACAAAACGGTTGCTTTAATCAGTCATACCGATAACGAATTCCAAAACAAATATTTATGTAGTTGGTGCGCAACTAAGTTATCGCTATTTTTTTTTTTTTTTTTTTTTTTTTTTATGGAAATGCAACTTTATTGTAAAAAAATGGTTACAAATGAGTCAACTTTCTCTAATCTTTCTGTCAAAGATACGGCAAAAGTGTTTATGTTTTGGGGCTATCATGAATCTTCATATGAGCCGAACTGCTGATCAGCCAGACCATGTGCCATCAAATATAATAAGTAATAATCAGACGGAGCCATTTAAGCGTTTCCGGGTAGGTTTCATCGGGGTTGGCAACGTGAGGCTGAGAGTTTTCATGCTGTAGAATCACTTTTTCGTGTCTGTGCTCGTATTGTGGCCATCTTCCGCCCAGTTGAAGTCGTAAACTTCACAAATAACGATTATTTGGCACAAAATCAGGTATTTTCATACAACCATATAATGGTCATATAAAAAGTCTCCTCGGTTTTTTTTATTCAAAATCAATTTCAATCAAGTACCTATTGGCAATTATTATCTATGACCTTTTGCCATTTTTCGGGTAGCTTCATAACTCTATCGGGTTAGAACTTCTATAGTTTATCAGCGAAAAACTTGGCCAAGTGATTTTCAGCGGCTCTTCGGCCGGCCAATTTTTTTACCATCAAAAGAGTTTTACAAAGACCGAAACAATTGAAAATCAGAGGGTGCAAGGGCTATACGGTGGATGCATCAAAACTTCCCAACCAAGCTCAGTCAATTTGTTCCAGGTCATCAAAAACGTGTGTGGCCTAGCATTGTCATGATGGACAACTCCCTTTCTTTTGGCCAATTCTGTTCGCAATTGATAGCTTCATTTAAACGGTCAAGTTGTGCCCAGTAGAGGATCGAATTGACCATTTCGCCACGTTCTAAATGCTCATATAAGATATTTCCCTTCCAATCCCACCAAACACTCAACAAAACCTTGTTTGCCGTCAATCCAGGCTTTAAAGCTGTTTGTGGTCAGTCACTGGCCTTTGACCATGGTTGCATTTCGTTACGTTTCAGCAGCATTTCACTAATGTGATGCGGTAATGCTTGTGGCACCCAAACATCGAGCTTCTTTGAGTTCCCTGCTCGTTTTAGATGATTCCAAACTGTCATACGGTTGATGTTTGGTGCCTCCGCTATCTCCAGACAGCTTTCGTGCTAGTCTTGCTCCATCAGTTGCAAAATTTTATCAACTTTTTTAGTGACAAGCCGACCAGTGCGAGGCGCATCTTTTACATTGAAATTTCCGGAACGGAATCGAAAAAACCACTCCTAAGTCCGCCGTTCACTCACAGCATTCTCACCGTAAACTGCACAAATTTTTCGGCATGTTTTTGCAGCGTTTTTCCCCTTTTTATAGTAAAAAAGCATCACATAACGTATTTCTTCAAATATTTCACTCATATTCAAATCAGTTTAACTTTTAACACAAGAAACGAATTACACAGAGTCATCACAAAAAATGTAGCCTGACATGTCACCTTTCAAAAAAGTCTTCATGCAGATTAGTGTTTCCAGATAAATGGACACCAATACCATCTACTGACAAAAAACCACAGAGACTTTTTAAATGACCCATATCTAACCACGGAAGTTCTGTAAGAATTCAAAAATAAAATCTCCAATATTCGATCTTTTAGACTGGTTCATCCTTGGAAGCTTTGATGAATAACTCTTAGGTAAAAAATACATATTTATAAGTACTTAATATTTAAATTTGAATTATCAAGCATTTTATTAATTATTAGGAGAAACTTAAAAAAAGAAAACAAAATTTGTTTTATAAGAAAAGTCAAAACTTATGCAAGATTATATGAATAATAGTCACTGAAGGATGTTATTTTAGTTGTTGTTCTTAGAACGACAGCTTCTTTCGGTAACAAAAGTATTTGGTCAGCATAGGTCTTGTCACCTGCTCTGCGTAAGGACTTGTCGGTAACGACAATATATTCCAGATCATTAGATAAATTATCAAAAACTGAGTTTAAGTTGACAGTTTCAACATCATCCATAATATTGAGAAGTGTTATGTAGGTATAATCATTCACCAGGGATCTAACAAACCAAAGAAATACTTAGAAATCGAGTGCGAGTAATTTCACTATTTATAACCTACCTCTTAACTGCCAAAATAGAATTACTGACGGCCTTAATTTGGGAATCGCCTTCATTCATGGTTTTTTGTGACCTCAAAACCTGCAATTGCTTGTACACATTTAGATGGCTGTAAGCAATACCACGCTCCCTCTTAACATTCACAAAAGGATATAGATCTGATACGGGTAACCAAGTTTTGGGTCCGGTAGTAAAACCAGCATTTTTTTCATCATTCCATTGGAATGGAGTACGGCACGGATCACGGGACATACGTTCATAAACAGATGGATTGGAGTTACAAGCTTGTGGATCAACGGTGTCATTCCATGAGATCCAGACATCAGTCATACCGATTTCTTCACCTTGATAGGTCACACTACATCCAGGCAAAGTAAGAAGCAACATATTCAACATATCGATACGATCTACCCCCATACGTGAGCCAACACGATTCTTGTCATGATTTCCTAACTTTTTTAAATAACGAAAATATAGTAACGATACATACATCCATAAGAACTGGTTTGAAATTCAGTACTTACAACCCAGTTAGGTGTTCGGCCTTTTGGCATTTTACTCATCCATGTGTTGATGATCTCAGCGTAATGGTAAGCATCTGAGTCATTAGTTAACCAACTAATCATAAGAAAGTTGAATGGTATTTGGGCACCTTCTGTGGTGTCATTGCCATAGTATTGCATAACAACGTCAATTGGAGACCAGGACTCAATCATAAGTATTCTTAAAAAAATCAACATTTAATATATTCATTTGATTTTCAAAGTAATCATATGTTACATACCTATCATCACCTCCATTCTCGGTCTTGAACTCCTCAAGTACACGTCTCCATTCGTAAACCAAATCGATTGTCTCTGGTTGATCGACTGTGTAAATATGATTCACATAACCATAGTCATCTGGATCGGTAATCCAATCGTTACGTGGCTCATCTAAGTAGTTGCCATCAGCATCAGGAGCAATTTCAAACACGTGTGGTACAGCATCTATACGAAAACCTGCGATTCCTTTTTTTAACCAAAATCGAAGTACTTCCTTTAATGATATTGATCATTACTCATTAGTATTGGACACCTTCCTTTATATTTCATCAGTCTACTTACATTCATGTATGTCCTGACTTTGGGATTACGATAGTTGAAGTCTGGTTGTTTATCGACGAACTGATGCAAGTAGTATTCTTGACGTTTATCATTCCATTTCCAAGCGCTTCCACGGAATACACTTACCCAGTTCGTAGGCGGCTGACGAACTCCATCGACCAATTTACCTGGATGCCATACGTAAAAATCTTCAAATTCTGGATCACGGTTGATTGACTTTTGGAACCATTCACATTCATCACTAGAATGATTTGGTACAAAATCTAAAATAATTTTAACTCCAACTTGATTGGCTTTTGCAATCAACGCATCGAAATCAGCCATGTTGCCGAACATTGGATCAATGTCGGTAAAGTTGGAAATATCATATCCAAAGTCAGCCATAGGTGATTTGAAAATTGGTGAGAGCCATGTTGCCGTAATGCCGATTTCTTTGAGGTATGCCAGACTGTCAGTAATACCTTTGAAATTAAAAAAAAATAAAAATTACATACATATACATGTTTCAGAGATTGTAGTACTCATGCCTGGATATATTTTTATTAATTCGATGTCAATGTCGTCCATCCAAACATTTGACTATTAGTTAGAATAGTTCGAGTATATTATTCTACTGATGACCGTATATGTAGGTACTATGTATTTCCTCCGGCAAGAAATTTAAAAAAATACTTTTACGCCAAATAAGATCGTTCATACGGCATATGGTATGTATTACAGCATTGTTCCTTGTCATATGACAAGGGCAATGACTGAGTGGATGTAAAAACCGATGGGTTGCAAGTTGTGGGTATGAATTTTGTAGGTAGACTGTTCGCTTTTCTTGAAATGAAATTACACTTACAACAACTTGATTCAGTTAACCAACTTTGTAACATTCCATTCAAAACTTTTGTTTGCATGGTAGGTGTTAATGGTTTTTGTATTTCTTGGATACATATAAATAGTTCGAGAGCTCAGAATTGACAGAGAAAACTTAAAATGGATCACTTCTCTGCGTATGTCCACGCCTGGAAATACAGGCCAGCTATTTTGATACTTCGTGAGGAAAAGGTAAATCTCCGCCTACACCTCTTAAATCAACTAGACCTGAAGCTATCTGGATACGAAGTAGTGCTATTATTTTTTTCTCACAGCATAGTGAATTGTCTTACCAAGATCTACCATAATGTAATTCATGTTAAAATCCAGAATTTAATTTTAAGTAGTTACAATTCCATGTTCGTAAGCAAACTACTGCACCAAACTGAACAGCATTTCAACTGAGATGCGTTATTTGACTCCTTATAGAGAAGTACATCCCTGTACCTTCATATTAAAATCGTTTCTGTAGGCGCTTAGAGCACGCACAATTCTGGGTGTCTGCGACATTCTGGACAGATAGCAGCCGAAGGATAATATCTGAAGATTTTCGCTGCAGAAAACAATTTAATCCAGCTCATAAATGACGATACGCATATCCCTGACTGATTGATAGTCGTACCGCCAATACCCTTAACTGTTTTTAACTTCTCCCTAGGCTCGTCCGAATATCTTAGAAATGAAGCCTAAAAGAACTAAAAGAACCATAATGCAATACAAGAAAACCGATTGAAACGGATTCAACTGTTTCTGTAGGAATTTTAATTGGTCGTCATGCTTCCCCGATCCTTTATCTCTAGTCGAATGAAGAACATTAGGCTAAAAGAGAGACCATCAAGTTCAGAGATTTTTTGTACAAATGACCTTCAAATCTGATTGATGTAGGAAAAAGTAAATTTAAAGACTAAGAAGGGTTCGTCATCTTATCCTGAACTGTATTCCACAACAATTCTTCTGAAGTATGATAATTATATTTTGTTGGTCTGTCTAAGATGTAATCTAAACAATAACACTGGAAATGTGGTACTACAAGTATAACATACCATACACTGCCATATCACACACATACGAGTATCACACAAGAACATATCCGACTAAATCATCGGCCTGCTAATTTGTATAATGAGATGTATATGTCACTCTATATTGTAATTTTGTAGGCTAAATATGTGTACATATATGGTGTGTACTCGTATATAACGAAAATCTCTTTTTTGCAGTACTAAAGGGATTGTTTATGTTATTTGTGTATTGAGCGGGTTTGAACCTCTCGACACATGGACTTATGCAAATGTAAAGATTGTTTTTTTTTTAAGAATTATAGGACTTTAAAGTGAAATAGAATACATCAAAACCATTATAAGGGACATTATTTTCAATAGAAAAATCTGATTTTGTAACGAGATTTTATGCCGTTAGTACTTATACGATATGATCGTATTTGATTCCGGGACTATGGGTTATATATAGGCCTTTATTTACCACTTTTTCGGTCATATATCATCAATGTTGTATCGCGAATATTGTTGTCCAAGTTGCTCATCATTTCTGGGTTATCGGACCACATTATGAACTAGCGACTTCATGTGTATATTCTCACACAAAGTATTCTGTGTTAAACTACACGATCTTGGAGGTCAATTCCCTTGTCTATTATGTTTCCATATTGATGAATTCAGTAAACTTGTATCAATAGTGCTCTCTATTGGCTATAACATTCTGGCCGATATCAATTTTAAGGATATATAGACCTATTACTCCAGCAGCAGATCCAAAAAGACCGGCGTATTTATAATAAGATGTGTCGATTTTGTTTAATCAAAAATGAGCCTCATTGCTGAAAAAAATGGTGAAGAAGAAGATCAAAATTTATCGATTTTTGCACGAGCAAAAATCTTTCATAAAGTGAAAGAACACATCTCCAGTTGTTGTGCATTATGATAGATCTTATACTTATTCTCATCAATACTACGCTCCATAGCAGCAACAAATTCTTCGATTGGCACTATACTCATACGTTGTCTCTGCATAGTGGCTCAAAAAGCTTGCATAGATAGGAGACCATGTAGTCCGTATGATGGACATAGCGAACAATAAGTTCTGCGAACTTAAAGGCGATTTTCTTACATTGTTTTGGCTAAGCCTATTTATGGTCAAATAGCAACACAAACTTAGGATAGAAAAAGTGTCGCCGAATCCAAAACAAAAAACCCTAAAAAGACATCAATTAAACCTGATTCCATGGCATACTGTAAGCCTTCAAATGTGGTGCAAAACTCGTAACTCTTGTAATTGCCTCAATGAACAATTTCTGCGGCTTAAAGCATGTCAGTTTGAGAAATGAAATTTCTTTATGGCCCAAAAAACTTGCTACTGCATTTTAAAGCAGCTTTCTTTAAAAAAAAAAAAATGAGAATATATCCGTTCAGGCACACGATCGATATTGCAATACACACTTAAAAGTGAGATTCATAATTCTTTGTTAAGAGGCATTTAATCTTGCTACGGGCGATTAACTTGGTTATGGGTTTCTATGACTTCCAATATATATTATTAAATATATAGTAGTACATACAGTTTACCCCTGTAAAGAATGATTTCAATTGGGATGCTATTTCCCATTCACAGATGATCACACTCATAAACCTAACTTCAGCGTACACTACTAGTTCAAGCTGACTGTTTAGAAGCTGTAATGATGGTAAATATACAAGTACATACGATTATATTAGCAAAGTCATTTGCGGATCTTGATCTTCTGATAATTAACTGAAAGAGTAGCCTGAACTTACAATCGGATCAGTCAGACTGAATTAATTGCAACACAAGTAGACAGATATGATTATTTAGAAGACTCATCTTATTCAAACTCAAGTTATAGAACCAACTTTTACCGATAAATATGAAAATTATATAACAAACACCGAAAAAGCAAGATTGTAAATTGAACAGATTCATCTCCAAATAAGTTGCTAACATGTAAAATTTCTCTGGGCAGAGTAAGCTTAAGATAGTTCAAACAATCCGATATTGATGTGAGACCCGTCTGGATAATGCCTCTAATAATTTGTAGTCACTAACGAAAATAATGAAACCCTCACTTTATAAAAGCCAAAGACTTAATCTATTAGTAATAAGGAACCTTTCTACAAAATGTGTTTAGCCTGACGTCGTTTACATTTTTCCTCTAGATAAAAGAATTTAAGTAAGGAAAACATCTACTACTACATAAGAACTAATCCCTAATAATAGTGCATGAAGTGGATCTGATCTGATGCTTAAATTTTAATTTAGTAGCCAAAGCATTGGATTTGTCAAGATGAAAAATATTGAAATAAAAGTGACCAAAATATAACGGTAGACCAGATAGCAATTATAGCTTTTGCAATTGTTATGTTTCATCAGTACTCAAAGTTACCAATGACATCCAGCTGTCATAACTTGCACTAAAGGTTGCCATTTCATCACGCATCGTTTTATGCTTGCCGAACATATCAAAATTACAAAAAATATTATATAATTCCGGCTCGTTAATATGCAACGCAAATTACAGTCGGTCGCATGAGGTTGGTTGTAATCATGGTTTCAGTGTGCAGGAAATTCGTCGCACGTTGGAAAAGTTTGAGCGCGAGTACACTCTTTTGGATCTGAAGGCACCAACCAGACAAGGATTGATGCGAAATGAAGAAAACATAGCCTCCGTAGCGGCTAATATCGAAGATAACCCAGAAATGTCGATTCGGCGGCGATCAACCGAATTGGACATCGTCAGAAAATCAACCCTTCTTATTTTGCGGTTGGATTTGTGCTGCTCTCCGCATAAAATTTTGCTGATGCAAGAATTGAAGCTGAACTTCGCTAATTGGGCGCTGGAAACTTTGGGCGAAGATCCGGATTTTGCTTAGAATAAAAAAGTCATCTTTTCGGACGAGGCATATTTTGGGCTCATCGGCTATGTTAACAAGCAAAATTTTTATTATTGATGCCAACACAATCAACAAATGTTCGGTCAAGCATCAACCATCAAAAAAAAATTTGGCTACTTGGAGCGATTTATGGCATGGAGGCTCATCTTGCCTTAACTCTTTCAAAATGAGGAAGGAGATACCGGTATCGTAATTGTCTCAGATATAGAGCTATGTTAACCGACTTTCTGTAGTCAAAGCTCGACAATATCAATATACCTGAGTTGTGGTTCCAACAAGACGGCGCTACATGCCATACAGTCGACTGGGTCATCTCACGACAAGTGTGCATCAATTAGCAGCCGTAATGATGCGTTTTAACAGCACGACGTTAGTGTACGCTAACAAGTCAACTACATTGGACGAGCTCGAAACCAACATACGACAAGCTTTTACCGGAATAACGCCGTACATATTGGACCGAATGATCAAAAATTGTACCGACCACTTGAAGCACTTCGAATATATAATCAAACACAAGGATAGTTTAAAAATATTGATGATGATTGCACCGCTGTACCAGTTAATATGAAAATGCAGCTTAAAGCTATATACCTTGAAAGAAAACCTATACTAAGGACTTAACAGAGGAGTTGTGAATCAAAAAGGGCAGAAACAATCAAATGTGTACAGAAACTGTCAGGATTCTGAAGAAAAGTCAGGATAAGCAAATCATTATTTTCTGATGTATATTGTAGAGGACTCTTAACATAACAGCGAAAGTGCTGTGGAATGTAATTGATAAAGCTCATATTTACGCCAATGTGCAATTTAAAAGGGTAAGTTATTTGTGAGTTTTTAGTCGTAGATTCATGCTACACAAATTTGTCCTTCATGCTAATTGTAATAATCTATCTTCACAATTCAGGAAAAGAACAGGTTTCAACATTCCCTAAAACTAAGCTTGAAGTCTTAAGGGAAAAAAGACGTTGACCAGTCTATTTTAATATTCGTAAGTACAAAAACCATCAGTATATATTTTCTCGACAAACCTTAACTGAGGACTGTTTTTTTGGAAAACAAACTTTTTTCAAGTAAACATATCCAATTGAAAAATGTGAAGTTACATTATCATGGCTTGATACTTTTCTCCGATCATAGGCCTATTATTCTAAACCGCTGTTTGCTTGTTTATTTAAAATGCTTTTTTCAGTATTTTTTTCTGCATCTCTTATCAGATACCAGCAAACCGTTTGGCCACATTATACACGAGCTTTATCCTGCACACCTAGTTGCCTGTAAATCACCGTACCCCATATCCAACACCGTTAGGCCAAGCTTAGTTTTAAAGTGAAGTAGTGTGAAATATTTCCTAAGCTTCACAGGGTTGACCGCCAGCATGCGCTGCTACTGCAGAAAAGGTTGTGATGCCTTAAAGTCCGTTCATATTTAGGCAGACATGCCAATAGTTTCGATACTGTCTTTAGTTTTGTTTTGACAGCTGATTGTTGTTGACGTGTTTGGCATCATGTTGAGTATGGGAAAAAACGATTTTCGTTCTCTCATAAAACATTATTTTTTGAGAGGCAAAACGGCGAAGGAAACAAAAGAAAAGTTGGATAAATATTATGGGGCTAATGCTCCGTCAGATTACACCATCAAATATATTTTCGAGAGTTTCGTGGTGGCGGCAACTCCACTTCCGATCAAGTCCGCAGCGGCAGGCCCTCTGATGCAGTTACAGAGGACAATGTGAAAAACATACATGAAATGGTGGCCGGAAAGTGAAGGTGCGCGAGCTAGCAGATACCACAAGGATTAGTACTGAACACACACACAATATTTTGGTCAATATTCTGCATATGAATAAGTTATCCTGCCGTTGGGTGCCTCGTATACTCATTCCTGACCAAAAACACGAACGCGAGAGCACTTCGAAAGAGTGTTTGGACTTGCTGATGCGGAATCGGGCGTACTTTTGGCGTCGATTGGATTGGTAATTGTTGAACAGCAGAGAACAAAATGAGTGCCTGACAATGGACTGAAGCCGGCACGAGTGTTTCGAAGCGGCCGAAGGAGGCTCGATGGGTCGGAAAGGTTATGGAGTCGGTTTTCTGTGATTGTCATGGCATACTCTTCGTGGACTACTTCGAAAAAGGAAAAACCATCAACAGCGAGTATTACTGTGCATTATTGGAGCGATTAAAAGCCGAAATCACGGCCTCACATGAAGCGAAAAAATATTTTGTTTTTGCAAGACAATGCACCGGCGCACAAGAGCATCGCAACCATGGCTAAAATCAATGACTTACGGCTCCAATTGCTGTCACATCCACCGTATTCGCCTGATTTGACTCCCTCGGACTATTATCTCTTCACAAACCTCAAAAGATGGCTCATCAATAAAAAATTCAGCTCATGCGAGGAAGATATCGACGCCACGGAGGAGTTTCTTGCAGACCTTCCAGAAAATTACTTTTCGGACGGGAACTAGAAGTTGCAAAATCTCTAGAATAAGTGTATCAAACTAAAAGCGAACTACATTGAAAAAAATAAAAAAACATTTTAAAAAGAATTTTTTCTCATTCCCAAGGAGGGTACTTTTCACCCCACCTACAATAGTATGTCTTTTAACTCTTGTTTTATGAACATGCAGTCCAACGCAAAGACAGCAAAATTTTAGTTATTGCGAAGATTACAAGTCAGCTCTTCATGTGCTAAGGACTGGTTTTAGTCACTCACATCACCAAAACTGATCAAACAAAGAATATTGTAAGTGCGGTCACTTCAGGATCCGAAAGATTTTTTTTTCGGGCAACTAAAACTTAACTAAGTCGAATTGCAATAATAACATTGGTCAACGCGACTTCATGCTCTTAGTTTAATTATACTTTTTCGGTATCTCTCATGTATAGGTATCAATAAATATAAATATCTAAATATATGATAAACTATACATCTGGCATAATTTTTGACGGTATATCTAAAAAAGTTTTGTAACCGGCTTTATTAACAAAGACAAGATTCCTATTTGAAGGGACACGATATACCTTCTCATCTGTAAATTTTTAACACTTACTACAGTTAACGACGTGCTATTATTAGTGTTTTCTTTAACAGTTGTTAACTGTGAAAAGTAAGTATAAAGTTAAGTAATATATAAATGTACTTAATACAAACGAGTATAAAGGGAGAAATCGTTTCAAATTTCAATCGAGAACGGCCTATGCCAGTACTAAATAACATTTACAATTTGTATTTTAATTTCAATGTACATTTCTGAGAATATTAGTACACCTTGGACACCAAGTTTTTTTGTACGTTATTTAAGAGGATGGTTTTAAGATACCCACCCGTCAATGCCCTTTTCGAAACCTGTAATTTTGAGGGAACAAAAATTTCATGTGAATGATTATTATTTCTGTTGAAATAAACCGGAAGGATATACTTATAAAACAAGAGGTTGAGTTTAATATCCTCATGCGGAAAATGTAACTAAACCGCTTCCTCAAACTGGCGGCCTACCACCACCAATAAAGAAAAAAGATGCACAGGACAACGTAAACGATATCGAATCAGATTCTTAAACACAAACCACCTTTCAGTTGCAGTATTTTGTTGTAAATGAAAATAAACTACACTCAGACTTCAGCAATAAAATTCACTTCATCCAAGTATTAAAGTTTCGGTAGATCGACAACGCGATCCTAAATTCGTTTAAAGAAAGAACGTGGTCTTACATATTAAAGTGATGTGTCACGCAATTCTGACAATACGTGCTGAGTACCTCCTTACCCGCCAAAAAAAGTTGGAATAATTTAATAAAGATAGGTGTTTCCAAAGGCCTTAATCCACAAGGTGTTGTCGGCCCAGATTATCTGAATAAGTATTTCGTAGGCAATCAGCTCTCCGGGAGTGATTTCGATATTAACCAAATATCGGCGAATTTGGCAAGCTCTGTTCCAAGAATTCAAGATTTTGAAGTTGTAAGTGAAGATGAAGTTAACAAATGCACAGTGGCTATTAAGTCTGGCACTATCGGTGAGGATGACGTACCCATACGATTTATTAAACTTATTTTACCCCAAATTATAGCCCATTTCACTCACATTTTTAACTTCTGCATTACCACATCAACTTCACTCAGTCTTTGTAAATTTCAAGAGTTCTTCCAATCGCAAAAAGAACAAACACGAATTCCCCCTCTGACTTTAGACCATTAAGCATCCTACCTTGTCCATTAAAAGCCTTTAAAAAAGTCTTAGCAACACAAATACTAATTGCTTAATCAATAATTTTCTTTACCCGAAACAATCAGGCCTTAGAGCAAATTATAATTACTCTACAGCTACGATAAACGGATGAAATATGGCAAGATTGCGATAAGGGTCTTATAAGCCTACTTTAAGGGTCATATAAGTTTAATTTCTCGAAGGCTTTTGATGGGGTAGACCACAACATTCTAAGGTGAAAGCTTAAAAACTTGTTTGGTCTCAGTGATATGGCTGTAGAACTTATCAGCAGCTATTTATCAAGTAGTTTCCAGAGAGTCACTTCTGGCGACAAATATTTTTTACTAAAGGCCTTAATTCAAGGTGTTTCACAACGATCAAATCTTGGTCCAATACTGTTCTCCATGTTCATAAACGATCTCCCACCAGTCTTTACCCGCATTTATGTGCATCTTTATGCAGATTACGTTACAACTCCATCTAGGCAAACCCTTTAGCAAGCTTGATGAACTGAATCTCTAATGGATTGCTCCTAAACCCAACAAAATCCAAGGTAATACTAATATTCAAGAGAAATTTCAATTTTAATATCTTGCCAAATGCTTAACTAATACTACAATTACACCTGTTTTACACTCCACTTGGTTGTTTTTATTATCGATCATAACCTTTCCGGCTATAGTCATACTAACGCAGTTATTGGTCGGGTCTATAGATATTTACGTAAACAGTGGCCTACTTCGTATTTTACTTCTATGAAAACGAGACGTAAGTTGGTATTGACATTACTGGTGCCTCTCACTGCATATTCTGAGTTTGTCCTTAGTGCTCTTGATTCATTTTCACAACATAAACTCTAAGTAGCTTAAAAGCTACTAGGTTCCACAATGCAACAATTTACCAATTCAAGAAATTTTGTTTATATACAAATATTAACAATAAATCCCGTCCTATGTATGTAACAATCTTGTCTTTAATCGTTCCGTAAGAAATCTTTGTATCATTCCTCACCGTCGTCACTATTTGAATTCCTCACGTTTATTTTTCATTCATGCTATCAACCTATCGAATTCTATCAATTCTACCGCAAATCAAATTAATATCTAGCCATGCAAACTTTAAAAGTGCAGTCCTCCTTCAATTCGCATCCTCAACAGTCTAATCCTAAGACTCAGCCCTCCTCTTTTCCTCGCAATCTCAATCTAATAACATTTAGTCATGCGGTTTACTAAGAGATGGCGTAACTTATATTATTCCATTGTTATTATTCCATTGGAACATGCGTTGGAAGCTACTGTCATTGTACGTCATTTCAGTACATGCTGTTCATTTAAAACGTAAACAACAATAATTTTTTTTCACTCAAATATGTCGAACTTCATTAATATGAAGAAAATTGCTGCCGAAAGTTATCGTATTTTGGTGGAAGTTTATGGTAACATGCGCTAGCTGAGCGAGTGTGCTAAAAGTGATTTGAACGATTTAAAAGTGATGATTTTGGCTTGGAAGACGATAAACGATGAAGATGAAGAACTGGAAGCATTACTCTATGAAGATTGTTGCCAAACACAAGAAGAGCTCGCAGAATCTTTGGGTGTCACTCAAGCAGCCATTTGAAATCATTCAAAAGCCGCTATATATATTCAAAAGTAAGGAAATTGGGTTCCACATGAACTCAAAGACGTCGACAAGCGGTTTTGCATGTCCGAAATGCTGCTCGAACGCCACAAAAGGAAGTCATTTTTGCATCGGATTGTAACTGGTGGTGAAAAATGGATCCATTACAACCCCAAGCACAAAAAATCATATGTGAAACCCGGCCAACCAGCCAAATCAACGGCAAGGCCGAATATCCATGGCGCGAAGGTAATGCTCTGTATTTGGTGGGATCAGATGGGTGTGCTGTATTATGAGCTTTAAAACCGGGTGAAACCATCAATGGACAACGCTACCGAATACAATTAATCCGTTTGAAGGAGGCAATAATTTTCCATCATGACAACGCTCGGCCCCACGTTGCTATTCCGGTTAAGAACTATTTGGAAAACAGTGGATGGGAAGTCTTACCCCACCCACCTTATAGCTCAGACCTTGCCCCTTCTGACTACCATTTTTTCCGGTCGATGCAGAACGCCCTCACTAAAATATGGTTCACATCAGAGCAGAATATCAAAAATTGATTTGATTCATTCTTGGCTGCCAGGCCGGCGCAGTTCTTTTGGGATGGGATCCATAAATTGCCAGAAAGATGGGAAAAAGTCATAGCTTCAGATGGCCAATACTTTGAATAATACTATTGTACATGCTTTTCTTAAATAAACGTTCAAATTTTGAAAAAAAAACCACATAAATTAAAATATATACACAATAAGTTATTAATGTTAAGCCATCTATTGTATAATATTGCATCTACGTACTAGAAAAGATATCGTACTTATTGTACATACCACTTAGATATGAGTGGTTATCAATTATGAATAAATTAAACTATGACTCATAGATTCTTCGAAATTAAGTTTAAAAGGAGTCTTACTTCATAACCGCAATTATCTTTCATCTGTACCCTTAGCATATATATATATATATATATATATATATATATACATATTCATATAAAAAAAACCCGCTCGAGAGGAAATAAAGTACAACCATCATTCTTGAAAAATATGAGTAGATCTTAAAATTGTTCGTATATTGCTTGAGTTGCAAGTAGGCTACACAAAGTAATGTTGTTTTTTGTGCGTGCTGGATAACAGTCAAGTCAACACTACATTAACAAATAATGGAGTACTCGTAATTTTATCCCTGGACAAAAAATATTCCTGACAACCTCTTAGTAGAGTCAAACAATATAATTTCACTGGCTTTACATAACAAATTAAGCATCATGAAAAACTTCGTTAAAGCCATAGATAGAACTGGAGAAGGTTTTCTTTATTTAAAAACTTTATTTCTTAAATTATGCAACCTAATAAGGAATACTTGAAGAGCCGGATATAAGGAAGCCCATGAAGGATTCCAGTTTTATTTTAAAGTTAAAATTAAAATTAAAAAAAATTATAATGAAATAGTTTCTAAATTAGTACAGGTTCTTAAAGTCTTGGGATTAATATGTTTGTCTTTGAAGATGCATTTCCTTGATTCCCATCTCTTAACTTTTTCCCTGAAAACTTAGGTGCTGTAAGCGACGAGCACAGGGAGAGATTCCATCAAGACATAATAGCGATGGAAAAAAGTTACCAAGACATGAGGTTTTTGAGAATGTTTACAGGCTTTTTTTCGGACGTTAATGAGATTATCTATCATACAATTATGAGAGACAAGCAAAAAAAACAATAAAGTCCTCAGATTTATTTTTTTTAATGAATTGCCTTTAGAACTTAGTTATTTTCGTCTTTTTTTTTTTTTGTATAAACATATATATTTTCCTAAGAAAATGAACATTTCATTTTCTTGCGAGCCATGGCAAGAAAAAATATTTTGTTTTTGTTGACCAGTATAATTAAATCTCTCCAATAAATGCTGAAGCAAAATCATCAAGGAACTCAAACATCCGTTTATTCAAACTCTATTATGTGTTAAGTCTCGTATTATAAACAAATGTTATATGTTGTGAAGAAGAGTTACGACATTAAATTTGATTCATAGGCTTTCTCAAACGCAAGACTTTTATAAAAAAACTGTTCTAGTGATGAGTGAGCCTTGTCAAAGAAGGAGACTGCTAATGCTCTTTCTAGGCAAGGCCCAAAGACTTCACAGGGCCTAATCGTAAATCTATTAAAAATTTACGATGTCAATAATAAGTCTCCTAAGCTCAATGATAATATGACCATAAGGCAGCCATATATGGCATACCATAATGTGGTGATAAAAGGTAACAAATCTCTTGCAATGCTTGTTGTGAGTAGGATGTTATGATTATTTTAGCACTAAACCAATGAAATAAGCTTTCGTTTTACAGAAGATAGAACTTTTACATTTAGGATGTTAGGGTATTATAATATAGTTGACAAGTTAATCCGTTTTGGTAGGAAAAAACCATCAACATATTCTTGTGAACACACAAAATCTGCCTGTCATTATTTTTACTTAATGCAATTATAAAAACAAGCACATACATACATATATATATGTATAACCCACAAACCTGAATTGAAACTTCGTAACCTTTTAGATTTAATATCAAATTAAGTATTTTTATTCTGTATCACTACTTCCAAAATGATTACACATAACTTACCCTTCAAATCTCCGATTCCATCTCCATCGCTATCTTTGTATGATCTTGGATAGATCTGATAGAATGATGCAGTTTGCCACCAAGTAGAATTGCTTGCACGTTCTTTTGTCATTAGGTCTTTTATTGTTAAAAATTCGTAATTGGCACGAAAATTTGGAAAAACACTGGCATTAGTCACTGCCATAAGCAGATACACAGCAATGATATTCCTTAAAGTCACCATTGTGAGCAGAAACAGAACCGTTTCGGATACAACTTAGAATGCGACTGAAGAAAGAAATTTACAAACTCTCCCTTGAAGAGGAGTGTGGATCCCTTTAATTATTTTTTTAGAAAGGCATGCCCGTAATCTTATATCAGCAAGGAGTTAAGAAATCATTATCTGGAGCGCAAGATAATATTCGAAATTATTATTAAAAAATATATTGTTATAATTCGCACGATAAGCCCGATTGTCAGTTAGTGAAAATAATGTTTTTTTATATATGTATGTACTATTCTAAGAAGATTTTGCTACTTATATCGATCGTTTGATAATAGTTTTTATTTTCTTTCTTGTTGTTTGTAGTCAAATTGTATTATTGTCTCCCGCAGAGACTGTTCTCATAAACTTATTTTCAACAACAACAACAAAACAAAATCATTCAGGAGAACTTATTGTGGCGGATCGAGAGCGGAACAATTTTAAAAACAACAACGCGACACGACGCACTAAAACGCCACTGATGTTTTTTTTTTTTTTTTTTTTTTTTTTTGCCTTTTCTACAGTGCGGGGGTGCACATTTCCGATTATACATATACATATACAATAAATAAATACAGAATTGAAATAAACATCCAGATATGTAGACAAATATGTGAATACTTGTGCATATGTAAGTGTAGATATTCACTTCTGTAATCAGCTAGTTTGTGACCACTTAAATCATAAGTAGCGTAGGTGCCAACCATAAAATCTCAAATTGTAGATGCTTGACGAAGTTATATTTAAATTATACTTAGCGTACTTGGGGGTAAGCGTTTGTTGTTGTCAGCTATTATCAGCTATTATCGCCGTGTCGATTTATTGCACAGCAATAACATTAAACTGCACGTCGATGATTTGATAATTGAATTTACGAACAATGAAGTAAACAAAAAACTAATCAAGTATAGTATAAAACTGTTTTCGAGTGCATGGTATTTTTGTTAGAAAAAACAATTTACTGTTAAAAAGACTTAACATAAATGTGCCAAAACAGTCGTTTATCTCAAGAATAAAGAAAATTTGTAATTTATTAAGCTTATTCGCATACATGTAGACTTGAGGCCAAAGTTTTTGTTATTTCGAGATATTACGTACAAAATATATGAGCAGCCGGATTGAAAGATAGGTGGAGCTACTGAGCCAAAATGAGTGTACCATCCTTTAGTACAACATTTTTTAGCTCGCCTGTCAAAATTTAGTGACAGTCCGACGATTAGTTTTGTTTTGAGATCCATTACAAAACATCCTGTTAGAGGTTTTGCGACCATGGAAAAAGAGCAGTATCACTCCGTGATCCGATTCTTGTTCTCGATGGTGTGTATGGGACCCATTTACCTTCCCGTACAATGGTTTGCCATTGGACGTGTGGCCGCACGTCGCTCGTCGGTTTTTTATGAACCGCGCCTAGGCGGCCCAAAAAACTGTTACCACAGAGGAAACGGTGGACAAAATCCATGATCTCGTATTGGCGGACCACTGAGTGAAAATTCGCGAGTTGGCTGAGATAGCAATCATCTCAATTGAACACATTAGCCATATTCTGCACGAGATGTTGGTCATAAGAAAGCTGTCCGCACAATGGTTGTCGCGTTTGCTCACACCGGAGAACAAGCGCAATCGTGAAACCACTTCAAAAACGTGCTTGGTACTGTTTAATCGAGATCCGGAGAAGTTTCTGCGTCATCTCATGACCGTCGATAAGACATGAATTTATAAGTACACACCAGAGACCAAACAACTGTCAAAATAATGGATTTTACCCGGTGAACGAGCTCAAAGAAGGCGAAGAACGTGCATTCGGCAGGAAAGGGTGAATACAGCTTTTGGGACGCGAGAGGTGTGATCCACGTTGACTATTCGGAGAAGGGAGCATACAACGTCGATTTGTTGGGCCGATTCAACGCCGATTTGAAGAAAAAACGACTACATTTGGCGAAGAAAGAAGTGCTCTTTTACCACAATAACTCACCTGCTCACACCAATTGGTCAAATTACACTACGAATTGCTCCCCATCCTCCGTATTCTCCGGATTTGGCTCCCTGTGACTTCTTTTTATTCCCAAACCTTAAAAAGAAGTGCCGGTGGAAAGAAGTTCCGGTTGAACGAGGAAATCTTCGCCGCCGTTGAGGAGTATTTTGCAGGCCAACAAAAGTCGTACTACTTGATACGGAGGGGTTAAAAAAGTTGTCGCTGAAAAAAGTGTATCGAGTTGTTTATATTGAGAACCCTAAAGAAGTTGCCATGTCATTTCTAATCCGGGCATTCATCAAACAGCAATCGTACAATACATACATATATTGATCACAAAAGTGAAGTATTCCCAGGTCTACCATTTCATAATGAATGATTTTACTAGAACAGAAGGTAGAAATATTTTATGGACGCTATAAGCATCGCAAACAGGTGCTCATAACAGTCTGAGGTTCTAACTAATAAGAGCACAATATTCCGATATTAATTGGCTTTTTACTGCAACTGAGTGCCGACTTATCAACCTGTTTAGCAGGTGTCTTCCAAATGAGTTCCTCCATGTTTTGCTCTTGAATGGGGCTAAATTACAGCGCACTACGTTAAAAGGCTTGCTCCCTTGATGATGCCGTAACAGATTTGCTTCATCAAAAAAAAAAAAAAAATTGAAAGACTAAATTCATTGTTCATTTTGTGTCGAATTATTTGTTTCCTGACAAAATATTTTATTTCCTCTCCACTATAGGTACTCCGAAGACTCATTTCTTATATACCAGGGTGTATTAAGGATCTCTCTTTAAACTTTTTCTTTCAAAAGCTTCGAAAATGCTCGTATTCGGTTTCTTGCTACAACCCTAAATAGGTATAACATAGGCCCATAACGGTGGAGTAGGCGAAGCGCTTAGAGACTTAATGAACCCTCATGAATGCACGAGGATACTGCACGCAGTTGAAAGGCTTAATTCAGTGATCCTTGTCCGGGTCCCAAGTCACAATGGGATAACGGGAATTACCAGGCAAGGTTCAAAGGAGAGTTTTTCAGGACCTGAACCAACGTTGGGTTTGCCTGCGTCCTCGTTTAAGGCTTCCATTGACAGTTGGGTCTCATATAAACACAACTGCAGAATACATAGCTTCCCAGGATGCAGGCGGACCAAACGAATGCTTCCTGACGTCTCTAGGAACTCAGCGGCCTTTGAAAGACTGTAGGTTGCTTACTGGCATCGTAACAGTTGTGCTGCTTATGCTCGCATCAAGCTGCAGGTATTCGGCCCTGACGTAGTGGATGCTGGTACTGTAAGCACCTTATCACTGAAGCGCTTACTCATCCTTCTACGTAAAACTGAAAGATTTCATTAAAAGGAACTTGCAAAGAGTACTAGTTTTTTGTCTGAGTGCTCTGTTCAGACAGAAAAAAAAAAAAAAAATACCGGCTCCAGCTCTTAGGGCTAGAGCGTTGATGTTCACTTGTGCTGCATATTTTACCCATCATAGGCGACTAATGTGAACTTCCCCATTCCCCATTAAATCTCCACACCCAAATCCCGAAAATGGGACGGCAAAGGATATCTTCATCCATTTTCGATAATGTCTATGCTTCTGCAAGATCGGAATGAATCGTCTCCGAGGGTCTCGTTTGTGTTCATTTGCAAGACTTAACTAATGATTTGCTTTTCTAGACTGAAGAAACGTCGATCGACAAGAGTAACTCTTCGTTTGACTTCCAGGGAGATATCATCAACATATTTAGTTGATAGTTGATAGTCGTAGTTTGACTGTCAACCTGTGTGGACGTGTTTTCTTTTGTATACCGAATTCTGTTACTTTTCCGTTTTCCTTCAAAGAAACGTAAATTGCCGAATCAGTAAATATCAGTATATTTCCCGTCTTTGTTCGTCGACCTAGATTCACCTGTGCCAGTTTTGTACCCCAAAAAAAAAAAAAAAAAATAAATAAATAACCCTAACAAAAATTAACTGTGTCAATAAGTGTTCGTAGCCCAAGTAAATAAAAAAAAAAAAAAATGGAAAAGTGCTGTGCTAATGTTTTGTGCTCAATTGTTGACCCCAACGCGGAATGGGTAGCCTGCAATGGTCTCTGTGGAAAATCATTCCATGCCATATGAATCGGTCTTACCCGGAGATCCATTACCTACCACAAGGAGTATTGCAGTCTCTTCAATTTTTACTACGACGAGTGCAAAGAGATCACCTTGGCTCATGTTATGCTGACAATTAAATGCAATAACGAGTCTATCAATGCGATGCTAATTATCAATTATATTAGCAGAACTATTCTCAACAGAATAGAGAAGATTGAAGACTCAGTAAACTGCATTAACAGTAATGTGGAAGCTTACAAGTCCACAGGAAGAATGATAGAAAAGCAACTGACAGCGATCTACAATCTGTCCAAAAATCAATCTCATCACGACAACGAGAGCGAAGTGATCAAATATCACCTGGATGGATTAAAAGCATTCCTCAAAACAAATTTTGCCAACCTCCTTAAATCCAAGGTACTCACACACATAAACGACTCTATCAATCTTCTCCGTACTGATCTCGACTTGCTTTTTCAAACATCCTCCAAAACAATACATCCCACCCCGCATCCATCAGACTCTACGCTCGATGACTTAACCCTTAAAATAATAGACATCAGCGAGGAACTCATAGCAACTCGGTTGACCGTTGCCGAAATCGGTAAAGAAGTGAGATTGGCTTCCCAAAAAATCGATGAAATCCCCGATCAAATTCAACTCCAAGCTAGTTCCCCGTACAATGTCTCAATTCATAATGAATTAGTAGACACGGAGTCACTTTCAAATACTCCTCCCGCCGTCCTAACAACGGAAACCGAAGCCGCGCTGCCTATCCCGCCCGCCCCCGCCCCCCAAAAACTGCTCAAACAATTCTGAACTTCATGGACCCCTTCCGAATGGAAAAGCCGACTCGAAAAGTTGAAAGTGGGAAACCATACAGTATTCTACGTTGCAGGGGCTCCTAAACACGCTGATGTTAGTTGGGTGCGGAATTTCTTTCACCGAAATTATGCCATCACCATTAGCGAGTGCGAGATGATTTCCCCTGCTGACTCCAATAGTTCCTGCAGCTTCAAAATCAGCATCCCAACCAAATATTCATGGATATTCCCCACTTCCCCTGGTAAGGCCACTAAACCTTAGAAGATAAGTATCACTAAATGCTTTGAGGAACGAGAAAACCCACGTGTCGACGACAACCAAAATTCTAAAAATAAACGTAATGATAAGCTTAAAAAAAAACCGCTCCCAAACCCCCTTCCAACTAAAAAGCACGCTAACAAAAAACGAAGCTCTAATCCCGATCCCAACTGGAGCTTCAAAACGAACTTGTTCCCCGATTTTAGTCCCCCCTCCCCAATCCTCTAATCCGCTAATTTTCAATGTTCCACCCAAGCACCCGCGCCAACGCGTCTCTTTCAACTTAACCCCAACCACCCATATTATTCCTTCTCAATCTTCTACGCCACCGATCCCAGCATACAACTCATTTCCTAACTTCGACCTACAAACTGGAGCTAAGTACCCTAATTTTATTAACTCCCATACCCTAAACCCAACATCTCATCCGGCGCCCAATTCCATATCCAACCACGAATCTCCATCTCCCTCCCCCACTTAGAGAGAGAAAGATATATGAAAACATTCGTCTCTTTCTTGCCTATCTACACGACAAATCGGACTCGGTCTGCTACGAAGGGAAGACCAAAACCAGCGTCATGGTATCCATCCAGCAGGAAGACCTCCCTACCGACCCTATCAGTCTCAGGAACCTTTATGTCAGGAACCACGAGATTTTTAGCATGTCCCCTCAGAAAGTAGCAGACGACCTTGCTGCATTCGGCCACTACGTTCACTCTAAACGAGTCTCACACCTACAGCGAAACCGAGCTGATCACGATAAATTTTTTTGTCCATAACGTGCCTTCCTCGTCAGCACTTAAACCATCCCGCCATACATCTCCACCACACAACATCCCTCTTACATTTTACTACCAGAATGTAAAAGGTCTTCGCTCTAAAACCAATGCTGTCCTACGTCAATCGCATTCTCTTCCCTTTGATATTAACGCCTTGACTGAAACCAATTTGATTCCCGACATAAAAAACCAGGAATTGTTCCCCCCTACTTTTAATGTTTTTCGCGACGACGATCCTACCCGCCCACATGATGATTCCCCCTGTCGAGGCTCTTACTGGCGATCCACAACAGCCTTAACTCTTCTCCCATTAGCATCTCTTCATCCTCTAAAGTCGACTTTGTCGCTATAAAAATATCAGTCCCCTTCAAGTCCCTTTACGTTTTATGTTGCTACATCCTGCCAGCTCAACCTATAGAATCTTACCAACTTGTTGTCGATGCGATCGACTATTTAATTGACCTGTCTGACTCTACTGACGATATCTTTGTTTTCGGCGACTTTAATCTTCCTCAGCTACAGTGGATTCCATCAGACGATCAATCGTTCTTCATCGCTTCAAATGCCAACTCAGCTAAGGAATGTCTTTTCTTAGATCGCTTAACAGACTTAAGTCTATGCCAAGTCAGTGGTGTATCCAACTATATGGGCAGGCAATTGGACCTTATTTTCACAACAGATTCTATTAACTCCTCAGTCTCACTTTGTCACCTATCTCTCTCTACAATCGATAACTACCACCCCCCCCCCACCAATTCTACTTTCATTTTTTCATAACTCTTCTTTCCAGTCCACTCCTCCCACAACTCTCTCATCCTACGACTTTCATAAAGCAAACTTTCACAAAATCAGTGACTATCTTAGCAGATCCCCCCTTAACTTTCACAACCTAAGCGTAAATGATGAAATGAAGAAATATTCAATTCTTTCAGCCTTTACGTTCCGTTTTCCCGCCTTAAAACATCATCTTCTAGTCCTCCCTGGTATAATCGCAAGCTTCGTTCCTTACGAAACAAGAGAAACAAGTTATGGGCTGTTTTCCTGCGTACCAGATACTTGTCCGACTATTCCAACTATCTTGGTGCTTATCTCCATTTCACCAAACTTTACGATTCCCTTTACCAGCGTTACCTTAACAATGCGCAAGTCAACCTTATAAATGACCCTTAGTCCTTTTACCAATTTGTTAACTACAAAATAAAGTCCGATGGTTACCCTCCTTCCCTCTCTTTCAACAACAAGTCATCAACCGATCCACTCACCACTGCCAACCTATTTGCCAGCTTCTTCAAACAATCCTTCACCAACGACTCCTTTGTACCAGATCCCTCCTATTTTCGTTACCTACCGAACTTCTCCAACGGCCCACTTCTCTCTCACATCTTGGAACCCTCCTATATCGAATTTTAATAACACCAACTCAATGACGAATTTACATCCGGTCCAGATGGCCTCCCTGCCATATTTCTTAAAAAATGTTCTTCGTCTCTTTCCCTTGCCCTCTCTGATCTCTTTCGTCTATCCCTTTCACAAGGAGAATTTCCTCAGGTTTGGAAAACCTCCTTTATAACCCCGATCCACAAAAAGGGATCAAAGAACGAAATAACAAACTATCGCCAATCGCTAAACTCTCTCATATTCTCAAACTCCTCGAAAGTATTTTGTATGAAGCTCTAAGTTTCCAATGCAAATCACTTATTTCCCCTAGACAACATGGCTTTCTAAAGGATAGGTCAACCACCACAAATCTCGTTGAATTCGTATCCTTCGCCATCTCTGCCCTAGAGAACGGCAACGAAGTCGATGTAGTTGCAACCGATTTTAGCCAAGCCTTCGATAAAATCTCTCATCGATTAATACTCTTCAAATTGTCTGCCCTCGGCTTTGAACCCATACTGTTAAAATGGATATCCTCTTACCTCGAAAACCGTTTTTACAGTGTTCGTTTTAGGTCAGCCCACTCCACTCCATTTTTGGCCACCTCTGGAGTTCCTCAAGGTAGCCATCTCGGCCCCCTACTCTTTATATTAACCATAAATGATCTCGATAGGATCATCAAATACTCGTCCGTCTCCCTTTACGCCGACGATACCAAATTTTTCAAAACCATTTCCTCTCCCCATGACTCCTTCCTTCTTCAACAAGACCTTCATAGTTTTTCGATCTGGTGCCTCAAAAATTGTTTGGAACTTAATATCACCAAATGCTAATCCATCACCTTTTCACATAAGCGGCTCAAATCTCCTCCCCGATTCTACCTTCTCCACAACCAACCGATCTCCTTCGTTGAGTCTCTTCGCGACCTCGGCATTTTGTGTGATAGGGAGCTCAATTTCCGTTTGCATATGGATGGGATAATCCTTAAAGCCAATTTTGGCTCACCAAAATCTGCCAATAATATCAATGTCATCATATGTTCATACAGACTTTTAGAAAATTGTGTCTCCGGTCTTGAATTGCAAGTTAAGTTCAATTTTCTCCAGAGTGATCTTGAAAAAGTTGAATGACATCACATCACCTTGCTGAAATACTCGTACATAAAATATCTCGTTTTTGACCTTTACGGAACAGTGTCATTCTGCACAATCTCCTTTTTTTTACAATCAGCACGCACTCAAGGAAAGAATCACGATGTTTCAGAGTACGTCGGGAATTGGGCTTGAAGGTATACTGATGAGCGTTCATAGCGAGACGGGTTTTCGGTGGAGATATGATGGTGGATCAAGGCGATGCAAGCGACGTTACGTCGGTTTTCAAGCGTGTCAACTGGCTGTGTCATATTGCCGTCACTTATGAGTTTTGTTGCACAGTTTTAAATCTTATGTAGTAAATGCAAAGGGTTCTCAGGGGCACCTGACCAGATGAGAGCATCGTATCAATTTTATCAATTTTAGATTGATAAATGCCTCATATACTGCGCCGGTGCATTGTCTTGCAAAAACAAATTTTTTTTTTGGCTTCATGTGAGGACATTTTGCAGCGATTTCGCTTCAATTATACACAGTAATAATACACTACCGTGTATTACACGGTAGTGTACATCGGTAGTTTAGTTGCAGCCACCACGAAACCGTCGAAACCAATACTTGATGGTGTAATCTGACGGAGCATTAGCCCCATAATATTTATCCAACTTTTCTTTTGTTTCCTTCGTCGTTTTGCCTCCCAAAAAAAAATGTTTTATGAGAGAACGAAAATCGTTTTTGTCCATATTCAACATGATGCCAAATACATCAACAACAATCAGCTGTCAAAACAAAAATAAAGACAGTATTGCACTGAAATTTGGCATGTCTGTCTAAATATTAACGGACTTTAAGGCACCATAAACTTTTTTGCAGTAGTAGCACATTCTGGTGGTCAAGGAGGTTACTTTTCACTCCACCTAGTACATATTGAGGCCAGATCAGAGAGGGCAAAGTATTTCTTACATCAGTTGAGGAAACCAAGACATTTCGCAGTGTTTTTTGACGACATTGAATATGTGGTCGTATCAACGTAATTTTTAATTTATATATACAATTATATATATAATGGAGAGTTTTACATTTTCGACGACCCAAGTGCCATTCATGGAAAATGGCTGGGTATTTAATTTCTGCTTTAACATAACCAGACAATCTTGCGTTTTGGAAGCAATAAGTTACACTCTGTTGATAATTCTCTAGTTGATTATGCTGTTAAAATCAGCATTCCATAAGCTTAACGCACAATGATGTTTTCGTTCCACAGCCGAAGAACAGGGACGTGAGTGCGGAAACGAATATGGAAAGCCATAGAATTAACATATATTGGATGAGAAGTAGCAAGCAGCATTGAAAACTAAAATAAGTTTCGGTGACAGAACGAAGCTCTGGGTCACATAAGCATATCTTATCTGGATCACAGACTTGAAACCTTCCGATACCACTTGAATTGAACGTTTCGAAAGGTTATTTGTAATTCATTGAAGAAAAGATTCCTCGATCCCAAATGCACGCATTTCCGATAAATTAGCCTGGTGCCAAGCTCTGTCAAATGAGTTAGAAATATCAAGTCCATCTATTTTACTTTCACCAGATTTAGTAGATAGATAGATAGATATTTTTATTTCGTATATATAAATTTACAAAGGTAGTTTCTAATTGCAAATTTTATAATACAATAATTTGATAATTGTAATTATCTTTCTATTGAAATATGTATGTTTTTTTTTTATATTGTTATATGAAATTTGGATATGAAATCGACTTTGAAGGAAAATACGAAAACACCTTCAATTCAAAACAGAAATTAAAAATAAAACAGATAAATAAATAAATCAATAACTATTGTACATAATTGAATAAATAACTAATAAAGAATAAATGTGAAAATCAATAAATAAAGATAAGATAAAATTATAAGATAAGGACACATAAAAACCGAATGACAATAGAAAGATATTTGAAGTAGCTATGCAATTGGTTAATGAGAGCATTATCAGCTAAACTACATCTTGTTAGGAACGTGTATTTTAGTTTTTGAATCCTATTAGAAATCAATTCAACGTTCGCTTTTTGATGAAAGTCTAAAGTTGAATGCCTCCATGGTAAGCTAATCATCATTTCAATGTCTTATTTTGTAAAACTTGCAACGTTTTGATATGGCAGGCAGCAAAGTCTCCCCATATTTGGCAACCTTACAACAGAATATCCTGAAAAATCATTTTGTGGAGCGAAATTTTATTTTCAATTATAAGTAACGAATTGCGATTGATAAATGGATACAAAATCTTAGTTGCAATTCCTATTTTCTTTAATGTTTTGTTTATGTGATCTTCAAACTTGAGAATAGTGTCGAAATGAATACCCTAGGCACCCTATATATATTGCTCCCATTTAGCTGATGTTGGTTGCTGGGAAGAAAACAAGCTTTTCTTTTTCGTATAAAAAATTAAGCTTAATTTTCCATCTAGTACAATATTATGCCAGTACATCCATTCCAACGTTTAAATTCCCCTAAATATTGAGATCGAATTAATTTGATGAATATATAGCAGTGTCATCTGCGAAAATAGCTAAAGCACAATTTGGTATATCACGATAATCCGACGTATATATATTATAAAGGACAGGTTCGTCAACTGAGGCTTGTGGTACATCTAAATTAAAATTGACTAGGCTGAAAACGCTACTATTTATATGGATGTAAGAAAATTGGTATTTTCTTCATGAATTTAAATTCCCCGCCACTCGAAATGGTTTTTGAAAGTGACGTATGTAATGTTGACATCTGAAGCATATGACATATGATAGAAAGTGACGAGGAGTGAGAAATTGTCGGAAGAGAAAGAAAACAGCGTGGTTCTTGCATCTATAAAGATTCACAACATTTAATAGAAAAGTGAATAACAAACTTTGAATATTGTTTCTTTGTTTCTACAGGTAAAACATGTAAATATTAGTTTAAGTGAAAATTTTGGAATACAATTTGTTTTTACAGTGAAACTATTCGGTTTGTTTTCTCACATTGTGTCTGGAAAATTTAGATGAAAGAGACATTATAAAACAATATTCTTGTTATAATTCACGAAAATAGAAACGTTAAGATTTGAATTTACAATCAAAACGGCAGCAGATGGAACAACAAATGTATTGTCCATAACTAAATTGAAGCGCCAGATGATCGTATATTAACAATACCAATACAACATTAATGTGCGTACTTGCGTAAAGAAATTACTGCCACACAAGTTTTTTCAAAAGAAAAAACTCTATCACAAAAAGACACCAATCTAGAAGAGTGTGGGTTACATTGACGGAAAATTTACAATTCGCTGATTGCTTTTTGGAGGAAGTATCAGAAGTATCACTATCGATAAGGACACTCAAAATTATCCTTTAGCAAAAATATTAGAAAAACTAATTGAAACTCAACAACAAAACAACGATATTAGCATGGCAAAAATTGCAGAAAAAATTAAACTAGACAAATTTAATAACAAAATACCCAATGTATTCCAATGAATTTGAAAAATAGTGTGAACGACTCAAGGTTTTCCAAGACAGAAATAAGGTTATGCTTTTAAAACTATTACTTGATAAATCTTTTTCGAGTATGCTAATTGAATTATAAATAGACTCACAAAGTTGGAAAAGCAATTTTTGTGAGACACTTGCAAATAAAGGTTGGAGTAAAATTAAATGCACTTGCATTTAAATATCAAACTGGCACTTAATTGGAGTATGCTACCAAAAAAAAAAGACTTTTATTAGGGGTTAGAAAATCTATTGATACTGGAATTAACTTAATTGACTTAATTTCTGCAGGCATTCCAAATTTAGTTTCAAACATTATAGATAGAGATATCTTAAAGGAAACCTAAGACCTTTATAACGAAATTGAAAAGCTGAAACATCTGGTGATAAAAATTAATTGAGAAAAAAAAAAGAAGATAAAACTATGAGCCCAAGGAACAAATTGGAAAGATGCCATAAAAAATATGTGAAACCAAATACAAAGGAACACGTTATCATCTTGAATCAACCTGCTGGTTTAAAAACACTGAAGATAAAATAAAAATGCTAACAACTCCATATAAGAAATTTTACTTAATAGTACAAAGACAAAAAAACTATTATCGACACCATTAAATAGTCTTAATGTTTTACTAAATAATACAGTACATGTGAATGCTATTTATGACTCAGGCTCAAATGTAACACTTATAAAAGCAAAATTAGTGAATTTAAAGTATGACAAAAATAGCAATGCAGAAAAAACAAATTTAAGGACAATTAATGGAGTAAACAAAACGGATGGTATGATTACAATTCAGACAAAAAATCATGGATATTGAAGAAACTATTAATGTTTTTGTGATAAATAATTAAAAAATTTAAATATGATTTTTAATTTGCCTGGACTGTATAAAAATATTTACACTAATACAAGATGAATTTACCTGAGTTTCTTGCAGGTAAAAATGATAGCGAAGAGAATTACACCCAATTTTACCGAACATATAAATACAGAAAATTTTAAAATCTCAGTGAATTATTTAGAAAGCTATGAAAAATAGAAAATACAAAAATTAACAGATAGATATAACACCATATTTGCCAAAAACAAATATGATGATGATGCAAGAATAGATTTAATCGTAGATAAACATTGCAGCAAAAGACCGTATTAATGTTTATGAGAAGACAAAAAAGAAATTGAAGAACAAATTGCAGAACTTTTAAATAAGAATCTAATTGAAAAATCATATAGCCTCTTTGCGGCCCCATTAACACTGTTCTAGGCCAGAGACGAAAACAAGAAATCAAGGATGTGTGTAGACTTCAGGGATTTAAATAAAGTAGTTTTATCTCAATCGTAACCTTTTCCTTTAATTGAAGACTTAGTCACAAAAACTAAAAATTGCAAATACTTCTCAAAATTGGATATAAATTCGGCGTTTTCGTCAATACCACTGCAATACACAAGAGGGGCATTACCAATGGACTTGCTTACCATTTGATTTGAAAACCGCACCAGCAATCTTTCAAAGAATTCTAGGTAATATAATTAAAAAATACAAACTCTCTATTTTTGCAATTAACTTCATAGATAGATTTTAATTTTCTCAAAATCATTTGAGGAACATATACAATACATAGAAATGCTGTTGGAAACTATTCTAAAAAAAAAAGGCTGAAAGACCAAAACTAACCAAATGTGCTTTTGCCATGAATTTAATAACATATCTCGGTCATGTCAATATCACCGATCAACGACAAATTAATTTCCATAAAAAAAACTTCCCAGTACCGAAAACCCAGAAAAATGTTGTTAGGCAAAATTAATTTTTATAACAAATTTATACCACATACTTCAACCATATTAGAAAAATTGCATAATCTATTAAGGAAGGATCAAAAGTTTATATAGACACATGACTGTCAAGGAACATTTGAAAAGTTAAAAAAGTACTAGGTGGTGTGAAAAGTAACCGCCTTTAAAAATATATATATTTTTTTTTTCATTCCCAAGGATGTTACTTTTCACTCCATCTATTGACCCAGAGTTGCCCATATACATACACAGGCACATACATAGATGCAAGCTTAGAGGGAATAGGAGCAGTACTAAAACAACCAAAAATAAATGAAGTAAACGGAGAAGAAACAGAACTTGCAGTAACATAATTTTCAAGAAAGTTAAATAACACCCAACAAAAGAAAAAAGCAATAATACATAGTGAAGAAGTGAAATTTTGGCAACATTGGCTTATGAGAAAATCATTCATAATATTCTCAGACCACAAGACATTAGATTAATTGAATATTAAAGCAAGAACAGGTGAGGAATAGGGTGATCTATTTTATTATTTATCCCAATATGATTCAGAAACGAATATTACTCAGGAAAGAAAAACTTATAGCAGACTATTTAAGTCGAAATCCAGTATTAAAAGCAACTAATAAAGACGAAGATTGTCTTAAAGACGTAAGACGCGTTATAAGGATATCCTTGAAGATCAAAAAACAAATGAATATATACAATAATTCAAAATAGAAACAGAGATACACAAAAAAAAACTAATTGTACTATAAAACATTAAGAAAAAAAGAAAAGATTATACTGTCATAAAATCTCGGAAAAAAGCTCATCAAGAATACCCACAAAATCTTCTGTTACATAGGGATAAAACAAATGCAGAGTATGATTAGCCCACATTATGTAGGAATAAACCTAACAATGAACATAAAAATTGTTTGTATAAGGTGTGAAACCTGCAAGAAAAATAATTCAAGAGGTTATGATAAGCTAGGTCTAATGTCTCAACTGGGTCCAGCAAAGCAGCCATTTGAGATAGTTTCTATAGACACAATCGGAGGTTTTGGTGGAAGGAAATCGACAAAAAAATACTTACATTTATTAGTGGATCACTTTACAAGATATGCGTTTATTCTGACTTCAAAAACTCAAAATTCATATGATTTTATAAAATTAACAACAAATATAATAGAACACGATAAAATTGCCACAATTCTAACAAACCAATATCTTGGTATAAGCTCCAAAGAATTCAAAAATTTCTTAAATGAACAAAACACACCAATTTTTTTCACCGCAGTAAATTCTCCACTCTCAAATGGTCTGAACAAGAGGTTGAATCAAATGTTGGTTAACAAAATAAGGTGCAAAATAAACGAGCTAAAAGACAAATTAGCATGGACCACCATAGCACACAAATGTGTAAAACAATATAATAATAAGAGGCGATTCATCGTGAACTTTGACTTCCAATAAACTTTTTTTGACAGATCACACATGACTCCTATCAAACTGCTTTACCATTTTTGTTCAGTATCATTAGGCAAATTATCACGGAAAGACTCACATCACAACAGCGTCTCTGTGAGAAATGTTTTAAGTGCGATTCGAGGAATTTACGATGCGCATAATCGAAACACTGAAACCACTATTGCCAATACCATTCGCAAATTTTAGTACTAGTTTACATAAGTGGATGTAACTCTACCGGTTAGATCACATCCAGCACGTAGTGATGAGACTATAGCAGCTGTAGCTGAGAATGTACGCGAAGACCGTTGCGAATCGATTCGTCGTCGTTCTCCGCAGCTTGGCTTGGCGTATTCGACAACTTGGCGTATTTTACTTGAGGATCTCAGCCTAAAAGCGTAAAAAATTCAACTTATGGAAGAATTGAAGCCAGGCAACTTGAATTTGTGGCATATTTTCAGTGAATGGGCTCTGGAAAAACTCAACGAAAGTCCGGTGTTTTATCGTGAAATTTTGTTCAGTGATGAAGCCCATTTCTGGCTCAATGGATCCGTATTTGGGCTGAAAAGTATCAAGAGCTACCATTACATCCTTTCAAAACAACAGTATGGTGTGGTTTATGGGATGGTGGAATCATTGGTCCATATTTCTCCAAAAATGAGGCAAATCGGAAATTTGCCGTCAATGATAACCGTTATCGCGGATTGTTAACGTACTACGTGCTTCCTGTCCCGGTGAAGTCTGGTTTCATACAGTGCGTGAAACAATAGAATTGTTGAGAAACCATTTTGGTGAGCAACTAATTTCACGTTTTTCTGCGGTAAATTGGCCGCCTAGATCGTGCGATATCACACCTTTGGACTATTTTCTCTGGGGATATGCAAAGTCTCAGGTCTTTAGGAATAAGCTAGCTACTATTGACGCTTTGGAAGCTAACATTACTCGTATTATCCACGAGATACCAGTCGCTATGCTCGAACGAGTTGGCCAAAATTGAACCTTCCGAATGGACCACCTCAGACATAGTCGTGTCCAATATTTACATGATGTCGTTTTCAAATGGTAAATGCCATGAATAGTTCTTTTAACTGATAAAAAAATTTTAAGTTCTCTTTCAAATTTATGTGTCTTTATTTTACATTATAAATCAAACCTCACGATGAATAACCCTTCACACACAGTCACTAGATTCAATCCTAACTATTTATTATCAGGAACATACACTCCAATTATAAAACTATTGAAGATTTAAAAAAAGATGGAAAAACAGCACAATAAAACAGCATTAAATATCACAATCGTAATAAGAAATTTTACGGTAAAAACAGAGAAGAGTACACATTCAACAAAGGAGACCCAGGTCTTAGAAAATAGAAATGCTCTTAACAGGAAGAAACTAGATGAGCTAAAGGCTGGACCATTTACAATTTTAAAGAAAATGTCAAACTCGATATAGTAGGTTTTCTAGTAGGGACTTGACAGCCATGAGAACTAGCTGGAAAATAGGTGGAAAATGTAGGAAACAGGACAGAAATTGTCAAGCATTTGCTCTAATACAGCTCCAATCCTTATGGTGACAATTAATGTCTCCTGCAATTAAAAAATCATCATTCATTGTTAAGATTTTCCTTAAATCATTTTTGAAGCTTAATTTCATTTCAGTTGGTGCAGCACCTTCAGGAAAGTAGACAGAGAATACCTTTAATGATTTTTGAATTTTTAACTTAATTTCAATATTATGTGTAGATTAGTATAGCAACGCCCTCACCACTACGATCCATTTGATCGTTTCGGTAAAATTGAAATTTTGATGTTGATAAATTCATTCATTTTGAAACACCGGTCTCAGTAACACTAGCAATGTCAATGTTGCTACTAGTCAATAAGTTTATAAACTTTATAGCTTTATTTTGAATTCCTATGGCAATTACTAATTTTAATACATATATAGTATTACTTATTTCTACTATATAAGAACTTACTTGTTAAATGTTGCTGGAAGCGTTAAGATATTTGTTGCCTGGAATGCTGCTAGAATCATAGTTCTTGACGATGGTGTCGAATGAAAAGGGAGAGTTGTTCTCCCACACATTATGTGTTGGTGAACTTAGATTAGCGGCTGCTGCGCCGCTTTTAAGTTGAACTTGTCGCTGACGTTGTGTAGGCGGAAGCGGGGGAAAATCATTCATGGAACGAAACGGTTCCATGCAAATCACCGTGCAATTGGAAAGCTACGCAAAGAGAGCTTAAAAGCGCATGCTACTCATCTGCTCATTGGAAAATGATATTTACGAAATGGCTGAACTTTCTCCACTTCCTTTCATTTTTAACCCATTTGCAACATACCACCTTGAACCTTTTTTTTTGTTAATTTAGTACATCTGTTGTTGACATTCCCCCTAAATCTTAGCGTCATAGCTTGACATTTGCAAAAGTTACGTAGCCAAGAGTACATCTATCTTTGTGTGTGTTGGCGTTTTTTTTGCAACATGATATTGGTTTGATTTGGGTTTCCGTCGTATATCTGCAAAGTTGATGCCAAAAGACCTCAATTAAATGCAAAAAAGATACCGTGTTAACGTCGCAAAAGAGATGATTTGCGGGGCTATATCCGATCCCACATTCATCAAAAAGATCAAGACGTTGGTTTATGAGTACGACACGCAATCCAGACATCAAGCAAGTGAATAGCGTCCACCAAATGAGAGAGTAAAAAAGAAGGCAATGCTCACGGTTTTCATGGATTACAGCGGTGTAGTGCATTACGAATTTTTTTCTAGAAGGCCAGACAGTAAACAAAGAGTATTATTTGGGCGTTATGATACGTTTGCGTTAAGCAATTCGACGAAAGAAACCAGAATTATGGGCAGAAAACTCATGGATGTTGCACCATGATGACGCACCGTCTTACAATGCCATCATTATTCGTAATTTTTTGACGAAAAAGGCAACAAATACCATCCAACAGCCACTAAATTCACTTGATTTGGCTCCCTGTGACTTCTTTCTGTTCAATCGAGTTAATAAAACCATTACGGGGAACGCGTTTCAGCAGCCGAGAAGTTATGGAAAAATCGCAGCAAGCACTGATGGACATACCGAAAACCAAATATAAAAAATGTTTCGAGGATTGGATCAAGCGCTGGCATAACTGTGTTGCAATCGATGGGGATTACTTTAAAGGGACAATATAGATTGAGATGAATAAACTTGTATTTTTAATTTTCTGAATAAGTTCAGAAATATTTTTGATTAAGGTGGTAAGCACATATATCGCGTATTTTGCTTGGCCACTACTTTTTGTGACGGAATTCAATACTTCCTGCAATAAATGTATATGTAACAAACAAGGATTCATTTCGAACACACATTTTTTATGAAAAGGGTTAGGTAAAAAATATATATTCTGATTTTTTTTTTGCGAATAAAAATACGCAGGAGTAGAAGTGGGAAAAAAATAAATTTATATACAAAGGAATGCTTTAAGCCAGAAAAGCCTTTAACACGCCAAGCAAAAGTGCTTACGTTGAAAATTTAACTCAAAAACTTGGTTAATGGAAACAACCATGCAAATGAAACTCCTACGAGAGCAGCTTAAAGGAAAACAGCTGAATTTGTTGGAGCTCCGCATAGGACCATAGATAGTACAATATATCAAAAGAACAAACAGGAACAGTACAATCACCCAACAAGAAAATTTCTCATCGGCACTGGATCACTGGATTAAATGACTTCGACATTGAAAAGGATGATCCACTCCTTTAAAGTCGTAACATTGAGCGCCCTTAGGGAACAAATCCGTCAAGAATTTGAACTAAGAATAATCAAGACATCTCTTTTGAGGTATCTGAAACCCAAAGGATTCATTTTTTGTAAGACGGAAGACAATAGGAAAATTGTGAAAGGACGGAAGTGAAAATTGAAAGGTTAAGATATGTATATCCGTCAAATCAGTAACTTTCGTGAAAGTGGATATAAGATAATCTATGTAGATGAATCATATACACATAGCTCCAACACACGAGGAACGTCTTGGACTGATGGAATGAGAATATATGGGGTATTGTAAAATCAAGATATTCGGGTAGAAACACCACATTTAAACTGGATGATATCAAGAAAATAGCAGAAGAGTTTGCAAAAATTACTCTCGAGGAATGGAAAAAACATGAGAAAAGGCCATAAGGACAGAAGAAAATTATTTGAGCTATGAACTAAGTTGGGAAACCTCCACCGAGAGAATTGTTAGTAGGCGAAGAATCATCAACTGAAATTGAAAGCGACGACGAGGATGATGATACCACTGATGACGATTAAGTGCATTGACCTTGAAAAAAAATAAGTGTCCATACATTCCATACATTCTCTCTACACTCTGGTTTCGGATCTGTCAATACCAGCTTCTTATCTTTTCCACAATACATTATCCAATGCCATTCAAGCAGATAATAAGTACGCGCTGAGTCTCAGTATGGACCATAGATGAACTAACCTTGATGTCAAACTCTACTTAAACTTTCCAAACCTTTATCTTCATACAGACACACTGTAAGTAAAATTGTATGGACTCAGTGCAATCAACATCAAAGTACAAATAAATATGGTCAAATGTGAACCTGCACAAGAACCACAGTATATTTTTATGTGGCAATTTCGTTCCCCGTGGCCATACATCTGACGGTTATGGCACTGCGTCAGCTTTCCGCGGAATTTTTTTGGTAGACCCCAGTTAACCTGTGTATGCAAAATTGAGCGATAGTTCTTTATAAATCAAAAAACACAATTGAACCATTTTCCAGTAAAATGACTTAGAAATGGTCAGTGTAACCTTCGTATTGTTTAGTTATTTTTTTAATCGTCTACACATTTCAACTTAAACGTCTTTTAGTAAGACCGTGTCAACTTCGCTTTTACCGTACAAAAACACTTTAAATGCCTTTTCACTTTTAAGCTCGTGAGATAAAAATTGACAACTTTCTTTTTTTAAGCATAGTGATTATGGAGCTAAAGGAAACTAGAGATTCACAGATAATTTTAATTCCAATGGATGTGTTTTTAATGCGATAGTCAGCAATATGGTATTTAAGGAATTTATTCGTGATAACTCCGTCCAAATTGTCATCATCCGAGTCAGTGTCCGAAAGTCTCTGTAAAGAGCTATAATAATTAATTCTACTGTGATCTTTCCGACCACGCACATATAGGGTTTTCCAATAGGGACTTGACAACTTTGAATTTAATTTGTGAACGCACTTTTTCACTAATCATCAAACTGTCACTGTCAATTTATTCGGTAAAAAACATTTTCATCGTAGTATAGTACACTAACGAGCAACGTCTGCAAATTATAAAAATTTTCTACAGATATTCGGAGTCGGTAACTGCGACTTTAAGAGCGTTAACTTCAAATTTCAGTCGCAATTCTCGCCCTAGTAGACAGGCAATTACAAGTTTAGTGCAAAAATTTGAGTCTACGTATTCGTTGTGTGATGTTGCCGTGTCAATGTCACTTCGGGTTGATCGAAGTGTCGAAAATATCGCTGCCGTTCAGACGTCCGTAACAAACGATCCAAATCAGTCAATTCCACGGCGTTCTCAAGAATTGGGCATCGCTCAGATCACATTATGGCGTATTTTGCGTAAGGATCTTGTTTTACACCCATACAAGATCAAGCTAACTCAAGAATTGAAGCCGATGTACCATTTGAAGCGACGTACGATCTTCGATTGGGTTCTGGAAAAGATGCGCTAAGATGATGAATTTCATCGCCAAATTATATTCAGTGACGAAGCTCATTTTTGGCTCAATGGGCTCGTCAATAAGCAAAATATGCGTTATTGGTCGGGCGAAAACCCATATGTGCTTCATGAATCACCACTTCATCCAAAAAAAATAACTGTTTGGTGCGGTTTGCATGCAGCATGCATGGTCAGCGTTATCGCGCCATGATCACCGATTATTTTTTGCCCGAATTGGAAGATATGGACTTGGACGACATATGGTTTCAACAGGATGGTGCCACAAGCCACACAGCACACGCTACAATCGATTTATTGAAGAGTAAGTATGGTTAGCGTGTTATCTCAAGACATGGGCCAGTCGATTGGCCGCCTCGTTCGTGCGATTTAACGCCGCTTGACTATTTTCTGTAGGGCTACGTTAAGTCATTGGCTTATGCCAACACGCCGACGACGTTGGAAGAGCTCAGAGCCAACATTGAACGCGAAATAGCAATTGATTGTACTTCAAGCCAATATTACAGTTTTTGAAATATCACAAATGGCTTGCCTTTTATTTAAAAAAAAAAAGTTGTCAAGTCGTTATTAGAAAACCCTATAAATATTGTATTTATTCATTGTTGAACGAATTTGCTTATCCAAGGACAAACGATTGTCCTCGGTTTAGGGTGATCTAACACGTTTAGGAGTTTTGGTAGCGTTTTAGTTAGTTAGGAAAACCAATACGAGAGGTCTTGCGCAGAAGAAATAGCTCCGGCTTTGACGAAATTGCCGCTTGACTGACGCCGGATTCGGTGTTACTATAAAAATCGTACTGCCAAGTCATTGACAAGTTTTCTTGTTTCAAGATGTTTCATGAGGTGGTAGTTTTTCAGCGATTCCAAGGACCAGATTGTCCGCATAAAGGACCAGATTGTCTGCACAAAGGAGCAGATTGTCCTATGTGATGAGTTGGCCACAAAGTGTGCAGCAAGCAGATTGGCCTTGTCTAAAGAGCTGACAGCTAGAATGTATTTGTGAATGAGTGTTGGGATGTTTTCGACGAACGACCCAAAATGTTTATTGTGTTTGGAAAATTGTAGTATTATTTGCCTCAGTTTTTGGTGTATTGAAACTTCACACGCTTAAGGAAGTCGTTGCAGTGATTCGTTGCTCAATTGAACTTTTCTCGGTTTTCCTTTAACAAATTGCTCTTCTAGGACTGGAAAACATTTCTTTAAATCTGACAGCCTCTTTACAGCTCGAGTCATACCACGCCTTTTCTTTTGGTTTGAAACTCTTCATCCAATGAGGGATGAAGAATCTCATTCCAAAGAGAATAGTGTCTGTGATCACATCAGCAGCGGCATCCATGTCGTTATCGAGAATACATAACGACTTTTAAAATACAAAGGAGCGTATTGCCGTACGTTCTTTGTTCTTTAAAGTGACAAGTCTGATGTTGGTGTCCTGAATCAAAATGTTGTAGGTTTTATGCTCTTACAACGCTAGAAAGTAGTGCACATTATGTTACTCCTATCCAATCCATCAGTTGTTATATCACTCCGTCAGTTCCGCTGCCATATGACGATGTAATACAGAAGAAACGTTAACCGGATGCAAGCAAAAGAACTACGACCATGAGCGGGAAAGGTGGGATACCCACACTGTCTTTTTTTCCCTTCACGAATCTTTAGCGAAACCCCAAGGCTTTACAGGGCTTGTATAGCTGATCTCTTTAGGTGTATAAAATCGATAAAGAAGTGATTTATATCGATTTGGATTTCCAGTGAATTTTTCAAGATTGTAGAGTTATTGGGCAGTAAATTATAATCAAATTGATAGCGTCGATCAAATCGATGATATATGGCGCTTCCAAAGTTCAAGCAAAACGGCAGATAAGATCTTATATGCAACGTTTAAGATACTGTTGTTTCTATAGTTAACGCTGGGAATGAAATGGTGTATGCTCTCTACCAAGTTAACTCTCGCTGCCTTAGATAGCTCTACAGGTAGGTCATCTGGTCCAGCAGGATTGCCTGTTAAGCTTGGTTATTGCAATCCTTTTCTGATTTTCATTGTTCAGGCTATTCTCGTTTTGTTGCATTGACATGTTTTTTTTTTTTTTTTTTTGTAAGACTTCCTAAAATTATTCCTCTCTACTTGGGTAGATTGGGTTAAACCCATCACATCAGTTGCGACATTTCTTATTATATATTCGCCCTGATGTTACTGGTTTTTAGCACTTGATGTCGAGAGACTGATTAATAAGCGATGTGCAAGGACTCTGAGGACTCGCAACTGCATCCGCTTAACTTTCAGTTTCCTCACATTTCGCCGCTCTGAATGTTCGAACAGTTCAGACTTTTATTTCTAGCTGCACTGCCAAATTATTTGCACTTTTAATTTAACGTTTAAATGAGCTTTGGGTAGGTATTGTGAAGGAGCTCGCCTGTTAACACGTGAGTCAATTATAGACTGATATTCCCATTAAGAGCGTTGATGCGTATTGTTATAAGGCGTTCGTTTACGTAGCTATTCATCATCATGTTTAAAAATGATGTGCCGAAAAGAACAATTTCAATCCAGGATCTCTAACTACAAAATGGCATAAAAGTTGTCACCTGATGTTCTTTGACTGTAGTTTTTGGATTATGTTTATTTAGTGTCTTAAATTTATTTCCAGTTGAAGAAAATGATATCGGCTAAATGATCGCCGCCAGAACTGATGGTCAATCGGGTCAGATTTTTGATATTTTCCACCACTCTAGCCAGAACTTCCGGTGTTAAGTCCTCTCATTCTTTCAGTCCTACAAAAAAAATCTGAAAAGGTAAAATCAGGCGATCTTGCCGACCAGTCTACATCGCTAAAAAGAGAGATTAGGCGTACCGGAAACGCAGCCCTCAGAATTTCAGTTGTGGCTCGTGCAGTATGCGCCGTTGCTCAATTCTATTGGAACCGCATGATTTCCAGTCCCAATTCATCTTATTGAGAAAAAAGAAAGTCGTTGAGCATGGCTCTGTGGCGCTCGCCGTCCACAGCAGTCGTTTGACCCACGACGTTTTCGAAAAAATAAGGCCCGGTGAAGCTTTCAGCGTAAACAGAACACCATGCAGTAACTTTGAGCGGGTGTGATAACTATATGAATTGAATTATACGCGGATTTTCGGTACCCTTAAAGTAATAATTTTGCTTATTCACATATCCACAGAGATAGAAATGGACCTCGTCGCTCATGATGATTTTCGGTGAAAAGTTGTCTCCCTCTTGGTCGATATTCAGGATGGCTTGAGCATAGGTAAAAAATACTTGATGGTCAACAGCTAACAGCTGATGCACTGTCTGCACTTTGCAAGTGAACATCTTACAGTCTTTTAAAAAAATTATCTGTAAAGACCGCCGATTGATGTCCAATGGCGTGGCACGTTTTCTGGTCAATACTCCGGGGTCATCTGCTTCACCTTCAACTATAGTTGCGATATTCTCAGCAGAACGGCCGGTGCCGACCATACTAGGCAGCATCACGTGTTATCATATGCTCTTCTAAGCGAGTGGCTAAGCGTCGTAGTATTTGCCTAGTTGGTGTCGGACGACCGGGAAATATGTGCCGAAATTCAAACTGTGCCAACACCAAAGATGAATTATTCCACAAAAAATCGTAACAACTATTCTGCGTTCTTTAGAAGTATAGCGATTCATGTGTTGTTGACGTGTATCTTTTATGTTTGCTTCACAAATGTCAAAGCAGAATTGACATTTGCTGCCATTTACAAAAATTGTAGCATATTCCGTTAGGGTGATTGCTCCACCTAGTATTTGACAATTGAGTAGAAGAAAACAAAGTTCGGCAGCCGCAACACTTTTAAAATAAAGACAAAAATGAGTCATTTAGACTACAACTTGTTTTCAAAGTTAAGCGAGTCAGCTTCGTTTACCTACTCCAAAGTTTCCGACAGTTTTTAATTTTTTTTTTATTAAAATAGTGTGGACTATTTCTTAAATGGATTTTTAGATGACGTGTACTTAATTATTTCTAAAGGGTGTCCCAAAACTCACGTAATAACTAATTTTAATAGAAAACACAGGTCTTTACTTCAATTAAAAATTGTAAATTCTTTTAGTGATTCATGAATGACATCCAGCTGTCAAAATATTCAGGAAGGTTTCCCATTTTCTCATGCTGTTTGACTGTTGGTGCGGTTTATGGTATGGCGGCACGGGGTGGCTGTGGTGTAGTGGTGTATGCATAGACTCCTCAAGCAGGGGGTCGCGGGTTCGAATCCCGTGCCGGGCAATTCTGTGAAAAAGTCTTTTCATGGAATTTTTATGTAGTTATATGAAAATCCCGTCGGCGTCAACTCTGACATGAAGGCATAACACTGATATTGGAGTGGTTGCTGGCTTTCTTAAGTAAAAGCTTGATAATATCGGTATATCCAAGATGTGTTTCAAAGGAGACGGCACATACAAACGACTCAACGCTCGAAGTTGTGAAGAAGAAATTTTTCAACTGTATTATCTCACGGCGAGCGTTCATAAATTGGCCGCCGCGATCATGCGATTTGACACCATTCGATTGTTTTCTCTGAGACTACTTCAAGTTTTTAGTCTACGCTAAAAGCCCAACCACTTTGGATGAACTTGAGGCCAACATTCGACATGCCATTACCGAAATAACGACGCTCATATTGGACCGAGTCATCAAAAATTAGACCGACCACTTGAAACACTGTCCACTAAGCTGAGGATGCCAATTGAATGATGTGCTATTCCACACATAATGGCATGAACGTAGCTTCAAAATAAAACCAAAGTCAATTTTATACCTTACACCGTCGTTGTTTTATGTAAATTTTTTCCTACCGTTCTTGTCTGGTCATCTTTTTGCATAGATTTTTGAGATCAAGCAAAGTTAAGAAAACGGAACACGTAATTTGCCTCTCTACCGTTGACAATTCCGTGCGGTGCTAGAACTACATGGTATTTTAGCAGTGTATTAAGAAAACAGCCGGCTAAACTCTTAGCAAAAACTGATACGTCATTGTAACGAATTAGATTAAAAATGTATTTAGCACAGCTGTTGTAGGCCATATTTAACTTTCTTTCAGATGATCGGTAGTACAAATGGTTTTACCAGTTTTAATTTATTGTAGCTTCAGTGGGTAAATAACGTGAAGTTGAACTGATCCCGCGAATAATGCTATAAATTTTGCCGTCTTGATTATTGATGTAATCCACCAAGCTCAGATGTTGATTAACCTGACTTTTTGTTTCGGCTTATTACTAAAGCTGTTGGCTTTTTTGAGTTTAGGCTTAGGTTACAATTTGACCACAGACATATTAAGCTTATGTCTTCATTTATGTCGGTTATCACATGCGACTCATTACTCTTGGTAAACGTATGATAGATTTGAAAATCATCCGCATATACAGTGACTCAACTTTTTGATCACATGATCAAAGCAAAGTATAACTTTTAGTTGTAACTCTTCAAGGTTAACAGTTAGAGCAACTTATCCTTTACTCAAAATAAATGGAGTGATTATGAATTAGCATAGCGAAAGCAAACGAAAATGCACTGTTATTTTGTGAGAATTTATAAAAGTTTTTAGGCAACGCATGTGATCAATTTGTTGACACTGTCGCAGTTGCCTTTTACGAGCACAAAGTTTGGCCAAGTGTTTAGTTTTCTCTGTGGTTTTTATTTAAAATAAAAATATTTAAGGAATCTTACAGAAGGTACATTTAAATTTTAGTTTAAACAATTAAAATAATTGTTTTAAATTTGAAAGTAGATGAAAGAAATTGGTTTCTCCAAAATTAAGGAAGTGGTAAGGCTAATTGTTTCCAAGGCAACTCATCGAGAAATTTTTCAAAAACTTGGAGTTTCAGTGGAAGTTGTATCTAAAATACGCAAAAATTTAAAACCTGATGCTGAGAAATATAACACATGGGTCGTGCCGTTTCTAAGAAAGGGCACCACTTGAATTAAATCCATACCACTTGCAGTTAGTACCAACTTTCAAAAGATACGTGTATAAATTTGACAGCTGTCGGACGATTAGTTCTCGAGATATAGCGTTGTGAGTGAAGCAACTTTTGTTGTTGTGAAAAAATGGATTCAAAGCAATTTCGTGTGTTGATTTATCATTGCTTTTTGATTCGAAAAAATGCAGCCGATGCAAAGAAATGGCTTGATAAGTGTTACCCGGACTCTGCACCAATCGAACGAACCATTCGCAAGTGGACTAAAAAATTTAAAAGTGATCATACAAGCACCGAAGATGATGCACGCAGTAGACGTCCAAAAGAGGCTGCTTCAGATGAAAACATCAAAAAATTCACAAAATGATTACGAATAACCGTAAAGTGAAGCTGATCAAGATTGCTAAGGCTCTGAAGATATCAAAAGGACATGTTGGATATATACACGAATATTTGGACATGCGAAAGCTCTGTTCAAAGTGGGTACCGTGTTTGCTCACTGTCGACCAAAAACAACAACGTGTTGATGATTCAGAGGAGTGTTTAAAGCTGTTCAACTGCAATAAAGCCGAATTTTTGCGTCGGTATGTGATAATGGATGAAACTTGGCTCCATCACTTCACATCAGTCAAGTCGGCAGTCAGCTGAGTGTCGAGCAGGCGACGAATCTCGTCCAACTACCAAAAACTCAACAGTCGGCTGGCAAGGTTATGGCATCCGCATTTTGAGATACACATATAATAATTTTCATCGACTATCTCCAAAAGGGGCAGACTATCAACAGCGACTATTACATTGCATTGTTAGAGCGTTTGAAGGACGAAATCGCAGAAAAACGGCCGCATTTGAAGAAAAGGAAAGTGCTGTTTCATCAAGACAATGCCCAGTGTCACAAGTCGATGAAAACGATGGCAAAATTGAATGAATTCGGCTACGAATGGCTTACCCACCCACCGTATTCTCCAGATTTGGCCCCCAGCTACTATTTTCTGTTCGCAAACCTCAAAAGAATGCTCGCCAGAAAGAGATTTAAACCCGATGAAGAAGTAATCGCCGAAACAGAGGCCTATTTTGCGGCTAAACCGAAATCGTACTACAAAACTGGTATCGAAAGATTGAAAAATCGTTTCAATCAGTGTATCGCCCTCGAAGGCAACTATATTGATAAATAAAATTGAATTTTGCAAAAATTTTGTGTTTTACTGTAAAACGGCACGGATACAGCTCATGTGTTAAGTCTGGAAATAAACCAATTTTTAATTCAAATATACAAAGGCACACAATACGCAGATTCAATATGGAGTGTATGAAAATGTGGTCCAGATTAATAAGGCATTAAACCAAAACAATAAGATTAATGTAAAAATTAACAAACATTGTACGAACAATTTTGGGCAGAAACGGTTTTTATGGATGCGGTAAAATTAAAAAGCCCCTAGAGACTGACCGCCATCAGAAATTTCACCAAAAATATGAGGATATTTTTCGGCAAGGGTAATTTGGTCGCATGAAACAAAAATAGACCATCTTGGGTCCGATAGTCGCCAATGGATCTGAAAAACGCCAGGTGAGCCAATCAGCGATCGCCATATCAAAACAGCGTTAAAATTTGCAGAAGGACATCTTTTTATTTCGGATGCATGTGCATGAAAGGGGTTGGTGAATGCATTAGAGTGGTGTAATGCCACTCATTACATCACCATCCGCGAAGACGGACTCTTTACAAATTTGCAAACGTGATATATAGATTGTCGGACATTACCTTCCAGCAAGATAATGATCCAAAACACGCAGCCAAAATTACAAAAGCAGCAATTTCAAATACTTGATTAGCTACCACAATATCCAGACCTCAGTCCGATCGAATATCTTCGGGTTGAGGTAAAACGTGCTATTTCGGAGATTGTCCGGATTTGCATGAATTATCGCACCGCACTTAAACTGCTTGCAAAAATATCACCGCAAGTCTATGCAAAAAGTTAATAGAATCAATGCCATGTCCTTAAAGCAAAAGGAGGTCATACGAAGTATTAAGTAGGAACAGTTTCGCAAAGTCAACAAATTGATCAAATGCCTTATTTTTACTTTTGTTGTATAAAATTTTGTTAAAAGATGAATTTGGTCCTCATTATTTTTTATATTGAATTACAACTTAATTTAATTTTTTTTTTTTGTTTTTGTTCAAAATTTCGTTGAAATATAAGCACAAAAAAAAGTTACAAACAAAGTCGAGTCACTATACATATGTGATGTTTGCAATGTTTAACACATTTTGGAACATCATTCATAAAGAGTGCGCAGATAAATGGGGTACACCTGAAGGTACTGGCAGAAAACAAAAATGCTTATTGTTCAAGGAAACAATCAGTTTCAGTTTCAGTTTGTATGCATTTTTATTGTATCGCTTAATTTACTCTTACTTGCTTTGACAAAAAAATGCTTAAAAATTAGCTTAATTAACTTAAAATTATCTTATTCTAAGTTACTGGCCTTATGCGAGCACTCTAAGTTAAACCTAACACTTAAATTATATTATAATTATAAACACTATAGTATACTATTTCTATTCATTATAATTAAAACTAAGAAAACATTTTTTACAAAAAAAAAACTTAGTGACCTGACTTTTTTTATTTTATTATAAAACATAAAACTAAAATCCTACAAACTACTTAAAAATAAATCTTAATCTACTTAACCTTCTTACATCTAATACATACATACACACACACACACACAATATATATACATACTTAATATACAAATATATGTATATATATATATGTTCTTTTTTTTCATTTTCTATTTTTTTTTAATTTTTTTTTGTTCTTATTTATTTATTTTTTTCTTAAATCTAACTTAATCCTAATTAAAACTATGTAAGCCGACCATGGCTAAAAAAATTGGGCGACCCACTTTGCTTCACATGAAGCTACCAAGTATTGGAGGAATCCGACGACGAAGCATCCTCTCCCGCAAAAAGGCACCAAAATTGTTGGTGCTTCTGAGAAACATCCCTCAGGTAGCGACTCCCTACCGCCCTATTGAACTGCAGACGCTCCGCTCTGCCGTGTGCGACGTCTCTGCCGTAGTTGAGTCGCCTGTCCGCAGCTGTTCGAGCAACGTGGAAGACTAGCGGCACCGCCAATCTGTTCTTAATCAGACCTTTACTATCTAGGTAGAGAAACGCTTCTGGAGGAATAAAGCCGTTAAAGCGAACACTCTCGTGATACATATAATTAGGGTAGTTTGTTTGATGAGGTCATTGCTCTTGCAATATGCCTTCGAGTCAACTTAATGACGAAATTGTCCACTCTTATTAGGTTCGCCCTATTGTACAAGACCTCATTACGATAGAATTTATGTACTCAGATTCTGGTGTTCTGTATAAGCGAAGACAATTCCTAAGATAAGCCCTCTCAAACACCTGAATCTTTTCCAATAAACTTGCTCTCACGTTGAACCACACAGGACATCCAAATACGAGCATGGGTCGGATAAGGGTCATGTAACAGATCACCTTCACCCTCGCATCGAGTTGGCTGTTATAAAACAGTCTCTTTGTAAGGGCAAAATCACCTTTGACTATTGCCAGAGTAACATCTATATGTTTGTTAAAGTACAGATATTGATCTAGTCAGATCCCAAGGTATCTGACTACATTTCGACAAGCAAGTGGCTGTCCAAGTTGTCCTACGATAGAGAACTTTCGTCAATTCTTTCTGGTATCCCTAGAGGCCCCAGACAAAGACGTCCTAAACAGAATGGTTACCGACTTCTGAAAGTTAATTTTCAACTTCCAGTCGTCGCAATATCGCTTAATTTTGTCGAAGTCACATTGCAAAAGTGTATTAATGACCTCAATCTTTGGACCCGATTTGTACGCGATTAAGTCGTCTGCGTACGATATGGCATGGTGAAGTGAACCTATCAAATCACTTGTGTAAATGTTGAACAGGATCGGTGAATTTATAGCAGAAGTCACATCGGTATTCTTCACAATGAACTGTCTACTAGAGAGCATATCAAAAAGAATATACAGCAGTGGTTTGCTAATGCCCAACCTGTCAATCTTGAAGAAGAGTCCCTCTAACCATACGGCATCGAAGGCCCATTCCACGTCAATCAGACAGGCACCAGTGCACTGTTTCTTGCCTATGTTCGGTTGAATATCAGAAACCAGTTTAGACGCAGCATGAATGATATCATGCCCCGCCTTGAAACCGAATTGATTATCCAGAACTATATGTTTGTCCTCAACCCACTTAGTCAGGACTCTATTGATCACCTTCTCGAAAACTTTACTGATGTTTGGAAGAAGACTGATCGAACGGAGATTCACCGGATTGGAAGTATCTTTATTCCTTTTGGGAATGGTATGTGCCACCGCAGTTTTCCAATGCGCTAGATAATATGCATTATTCATTGCATTATTAAACAGGGTGGTATAAATGTCCACCGCTTCTAGTGGGAGATGTCGAAGCACAATGTTCGATATTTCATCGGTTCATACTGATTTCTTACTTCTTAGTGATTCGAAGATCGTTTGGAGCTCTTCCTTCGAAATAAACGGTGATGACATTATTTGCCATGTTCTCGTCACTGAACTGGGTGAAACCCGAGGTCTCGAATCGCCAATTCACAATTTCATTTCGAAGGCAGAAATTGTGCACAAGGACTCGACTCTCCAGGTCGTGGTTCGGGCCAATGATGTCATTCGCCTTGTACACTTCCTGAAAAGTCGCTCCTATAGCCTCTACCTTCTCCTGCGGATCCTCGATAACAAAGAAGTTGTCATCATCAACTGCCTCATTTGGATCGATACCCGCTGCTACAAGTATTTGTTCGTTGTTCGTTGTTCGGGCGATTTTGAGACATGGAAGGTCGTTTTGATTATTTCTCCGGAATTTTTTATTTATTTGCGGAAACATATTCGGGTTGCTGGTGTTTACAGCCCGAATTTTGTTGTTCCAATCCAAACTTGCAGAATTTCTGTAATTCCTTTATTAATATCTGGAGGTTTTTAATCGACGACTTCAATGTCATGATCTCCGAGTTATGTCTGTCAGCAAACTGTCTGTACAAGGTTTTTAGTCTTGACAGTAGTCTACTTTTACGTCGGTGCAGTGCGTCAATAGTTGCGTTGCGGAATATGTCTTCGTTGTCTGTGTATTGATACCGAGGTATCGTTTTGTCCATAGTTCGTTTAATTTGTCTCGTCCATTAGTTTTAGATATCCATCAATCTCCTCATTTGACAGATTTCTGTTGAACGGCGGGTAGAGCGATTTCAAGGAGCGTGCCCTTGTCAGTATTCTGGAGAAGTATGTACAACGCACCCTACAATAATTGTAGGAATGCCTTTGAACAAACTCTTCCAATTCCGCAGTTTCGTTGGGAATAGTTATTTCGGTGCTGAAACCGCAATGGTCACTGTCATACACGAAAGTGCGTAAACAGTCTGTAGTTTGTTGGTTAGTGCAGGTCAGTTGTATTCGTGAGCCGAACAGCAAAAGATCCAAATATGACCCATGTCTGGGAAACGACGGACTATCTGTCGCCTTAAGCCCGAGTCGATACGTTATACTTGCTGGTCCCAACCAAATTGAATAGTAGGTTCCCTATAGTATTTGGTGTATTATTTCCCCAATCTCTATGTTTGGCGTTGAAATCTCCGCCGATAAAATAGTTGTCTTCCAATTCCAGCCTCAGGAATCAAAAAATTGTCTCGAGCTCTGAGATGAATAAGGTGGATTGAGTAGACTTAGGTGCATAGACAGACACCATGAACAGCCGCTTTCCACTACGGAGAGGAATGTACATGACGCATGCTTCCAGCACCTGAAACCTACGTACTATACGACTGTATACTCTTTTGGAATAAAGTCCTTTTCTTACCAAGATTGCAACACCTCCTCCTTGAATGGAGTTGCGTCGGTTTCTTCGTAATATTTTATATCTTCTGTGCCTCATTTTGTGTCTTTTAGTAAGCTTAGTTTCGCCTACCAAAAGCACATCAGGGGCTTGGTCTTAAAGCAACTTAAATAGTGTGGCTCTTCGTTCGGACCTAATCAGTGAATTAACATTCACTGCAAGCACCCTTAGGGTTTGCTCCGCCATGTACGTACCCATTATGACTGGAGGTGCGTTAGGCCCGGCAGCAGCGTGTATATTTGATCTACCCGCGTAGCCTGTTCCTGTATTTGACGCTAAAGCTGACCCATCTGCCACTGAATAGAGAACAAGATAGCCAGCATGTCAGGTGCTCTAGGCGCTGGGGCCTGTGAAGCTACCTTTGCTCGTTGTACCGTAGTTCCCCTACTTGCCGCCATTTGGGCGTAGGTATACTTGGGGAGTGACGGCTGGTGTTTGTATTTGCACGGGTGGACGTTTGACTTCCACCTTCCGCTGTCGAGCCAGATTTACTCTTTTTATGTATTGGAATTTAGGACAACCCCGATAATTTGCGGTATGTCCCTTGTTCCTACATAAGGCACAAGAGAGTTGCCTTTTTTCTGACGCTCCATCCATACCTAGAGCGCATTCCTCTGACTTGTAGTTCTTACCACAGTTCACGAATCGAGGCTGCATTTCGCAGTTCGACGCGGCGTGCTCGAACCTTTGGCAGCCAACACATTGTAAAATGTTTTCACTCCTCTTTAATTTTTTCCAGTGTACAACCTGGTAGTCTAGGACTTGTATACTCCTTAGACCATCCAGTTTGCTGTTGGGACTTAGCTGAACCAGGAAAAACGGTAGTTTCCGCTTCTCGCTTTTAGCTCTAGCCGTGACGAAAGGCTTAACCCCCACGAATTTGAGCTCTTCGCACTCCTTCTCTTTCAACAGTGCAAGGAGCTCCTCCGGATCAGTTGACGGTTTTAACCCCTTCAGCAGCATTGTTTGCAGCTTCTCCCCCTTCGAGGTATAGGAGAAGAACTCAGTCGTTGTATCCTTCAGTAAACTTTTAATTTTTTGGTAGCGCTCAACTGTATTGCAGTGGATCGCATGCCTATCTAAACTTAGTCTTTTAATATAGAAATTGTTGCCTATTAGTGTCGCGATGCAACTGTGTTCTCCCCGAAAACAAGATAGTTACTAGACTGTGTTCCTCAAGATAAATCTTGATTTTCCACTAATAATACATTTCTGATGAAAGCAATCTATAATCGGGATTTGTTGTTGGGAAAAGTATTATTTTTGCAATTTTCCATTCATTTGAAAATGTGCAAGTAGTAAGAATTGTGTTAAAAATATATGTGATATACTTGATAACACAAGATAACAACATTTAAACAAAAACAAGATGTATGGTATATCATCAAGCCTGACAGTCTTTGACTTCACTTTGAAAATTGACAACCCAACAGACACCCAATTCACTGATAAGAAAGCTTAAGGATTATTCTCGCGTCTAATATTATTGTCATTGTATCATAAAAACCTATGGTTAAGGTCGTCAAGGTTAGTGCCACGTGGAATTGACTGCTTCTTTGAGTTCAGACTCAAGGTGCTAAAACAGAACTTGTTTTTATTGTAAATTCTTTTCGTTTTACGAATAAGAGACATTGTTGCATTTCTATAAAGCTTAAATTCTTCATATATATTTGAGCATCTTTATCTCCTCCAGCTTTTATAAAACAAATTACTTGTGTTACAAGTTCTTGTACCTGTGGAATGAACCATTATAGTATTATAGTATTTTTGCTTTTATAAATTTTAATCGGAACATGCTCTTTGCAGAGAAATCGTACATTTTTTTCTGAAAACAGCGACCAATTAAGCAACTGACATTCGCGAAACAGGAAATCAATATTTACCGCAGCATAAGATAAGATTCAGCAAAACTTGAGACAATAATGTCCTTGATTGAGAAAATAGTATCGTGGTACGAAAAGACTGGTGATATTAGTTGGTCGTAGTAAGTTTTAAACTACATTTGTGATATCCAGAACGCGTCTAATAAAGAAAGATTCTTCTTTGGCATAAAATGACCCGACTGTGACCTATTTACAAAATGAAAATTTAAGGCCCGCACTGTGTCAAGAAATTCTTTGTTTTTATTTTGTAGAATATCTAGGTTCAAGTCACCGCTTATTACAATTTCAGTATATAACGGGCTTATTTTTTCGAAGGCATTTCTAACTTTGATAGAGCTAGTGACATCAGGTGGCACATATGTATATTAATTGGTTCCCAGAAGAAACTTGTGACATTTATTACTAATTTCGTTAAAATATATTCAGAAACATCATCTTGTGTAGATTTCTTACATAGATAGCCACAGCTCCACATTGTATGCCAACTGTATCTGTTCGATATCAGCTTTTAACCAAGTATACAGTATATGGTTATGTATGGAATAGCATTACGAGTAAATGGTCTTCACGTATTTGCTGGCACATACGCAACCTTTTGTTGAAATTTTCCATGCCAGTTTTTTAAAAATGTGGCTGAATTTGGTTGATACAGCCTTGAATTTGCTCTTTTAAGGCGTGGGTTGTCATGGGCTTAATCGCATAAGCCTTAGACTTCAAAAAATCCTAAAGAAAAAGGCCCAATTAGATGGAGTGAAAAGTAACCTCCTTGGGAATGAAAAAAAAAAAATTTAAATGTTTTTTTCCCCTTCTACTTTGATACACTTATTTTAGCGATTTTCACAAATCTTGATCCCGTCCGAAAAGTAATTTTCCGGAAGGTTTGCAAAGTACATACTCCTCCGTGGCGTCGATGATTTTCTTGTGTGAGCTGAATTTTTTATTGATGTGCCATCTTTTGAGGTTTGGGAAGAGGAAGCCAAATCGGGCGAATACGGTGAATGCGACAGCAATTTGAGCCGTAAGTCATTGATTTTAACCATGGTTTCGATGCTCTTGTGCGCCGGTGCATTGTCTTGAAAAAACAAAATTTTTTTTTCGCTTCATGTGAAGCCGTTTTACGGTGATTTCGGCCTTCAATCGCTCCAATAATCCACAGTAATACTCGCTGTTGATGGTTTTTAATTTTTCGATGTAGTCCACGAAAAGTATACCATGACAATCCCAGAAAACCGACGCCATAAACTTTCCGACCCATCGAGCCTCAATCGGCCGCTTCGGAGCACTCGTGCCGGCTTCATTAAATTGTCAGGCACTCATTCTGTTCTCTGGTGTTCAACAGTTACCAAACGACGCCAAAAGTCCGCCCGATTCCGCATCAGCAAGTCCAAACACTCTTTCGAAGTGCTCTCGCGTTCGTGTTTTTGGTCAGGAGTGAGTATGAGCGGCACACAGCGCAGGGTAACTTTTTCATATGCAGAATATTGTCCAAAATATGGCGTGTGCGCTCAGTACTAATCTTTGTGGTATCTGCTAGCTCACGCACCTTCACTTTCCGGTCAGCCAAGAGCATTTCATGTATTTTTTTGACACTGTGCTCTGTAACTGCCGCTGCAGACAGCGATCGGTAGTGGATCGGTAGTGGAGTTACGACCACCACGAAACTCTCGAAACCAATATTTAACGATATAATCTGACTGAACATTAGCCCCATAATATTTATCCAACTTTTCTTTTGTTTCCTTTACCGTTTTGCCTCTCAAGAAATAATGTTTTATGAGAGAACGAAAATCGTTTTTTCCCATACTCAACATGATGCCAAACACGTCAACAGCAATCAGCAGTATCGCCCTGAAATATGAAAAAAATATGAACGGACTTCAAGGCACCATAACCTTTTTTGCAGTAGCAGCGCATTCTGGCGGTCAAAGAGGTTACTTTTCACTCCACCTAGTAAAACGTCAAATTACGCGACCAGGAAATAACTTATGCAGTAAATGAATTTCTTCTTGGACTGTATGGCATGTGGGCTCGTTTTGTTGAAACCACATGTCGTCCACATCCATGTCTTGCAATTAGGTACAAAAGCAGGATTATCATGTCGCGACAGCGAGCACCACTAACTGTTATTGCCTGACTAGCGAATCAAAGAAAAATAGCCCGATGATGCCGCACCAAACAGCGAAACATTGTGGATTCAATTGTTTCTCAACAATTCATCGATTTCCTGGATAAAATCTCAACAAATGAGAACTAACTACATCACTGAAGATGACTTTGTTTGAAGTATTGAAGTATATAATCCAATTAACGAATTGGCTTCACTGTGCGTTGTCGGTAGGCTTTAGTTCTTGTGTCAATTGCACTTTGTGTTCTGAAAATGCCTAATAATACGCTGTAGAAAGCTTCTCGAAACACCCAATTCTTAATCATGGTGCCGAATTGATATTTCTGAACTCTCAGCAAGGACAGCCAGAGTGCCTTAGATCACTATTCGATACAGTCTCCTTAAAATTTTAAAATAATCTCTTCACATTTGATGTTGCAAACTGTAGCTGCCAAAGCTTTATTATTTTTAAGACATTGCTGAACAATGAAGGTGCTCCATTTTTAATAAATTTGAGCTATCAGCTGTCACGCTTTTTTATTGCAACACAAAGTTCCATACCCTTTATATTTTATAATTGCAATTATATATTGAAGGAAACCAACAACGATATTTCGGACAGAACGTCACTCTCGACAGAGTGTTGATCTAGGCTCCGCTATCAATTCAGACAACGTCATCAACGCTAAGATCAAACGAAGAATGACTCTTGCCAATCGCTGCTTCTTTGGGCTAAGAAGGCAATTGACTGGCAAGGCTCTCTCTCAAACAACAAAAGTGACCTTAATAATCTCAATCCTACATTATGGCGCAAAGGCATGGACTTTATCAAAATTGAATGAGGGTGCTTTTGGCTGCTTTCAAAGGAAAATTCTTTGGGTTATTTTCTACCCCGTTTGTATACACGGTGAGTAAAGGAGGATACACAATGGCAGAACTGTACGGGAAAAGTATAGATTCAACGACTGAGAGGAATAGGTTATGTAGAGCCGACGCCTATCAACGCGGAAGATTCTTCCAGAGTGCGCTTCAGAATCTGGTAGGCAGAATCAAGGATGCACTTGACAAGAAGGCATATGTCTTGGGCATTTTCATCGACGTTAAGGGGGCCCTCGACAACGCAACTTTTGATGGCATGTGCAACTCGGCCAGACAACACGGCGTAGACGAGTCACTGCTTTTGTGGATAAAAGCAATGCTGGTGAATAGAACATTGATTGCTTATGGTGGCCGCGGCCAATATATGGTGAGGGGTGTCAACAGGGGCTACAAGGCGGCGTTCTGTCTCCACTGCTATGGTCGACTCACTGCTCAACGCGCTTAATAGCTCTAACGTCATTGCACAAGCAAACGCAGATGCAACAGTCTGTTGCAGCCCTAGACTGTTGCACTTGTAATGGAACTTCAGTCAATTCTCTCAAAACTAAGGATGTTCTCTTTACGAGAAGTAGGATGCTGCCTGGTCTACCTCATCTAGTGCTTAAAGGCACTTCTCCAAAGAAGCTAAGTATGTGAGTGTTATTCTGGATAACAAAAATCTCTGGACTAAACATGTTACGTGTAAAGCATCTACAGCACTGTCGGCCTTCTGGCAGCGCAGAGGAGCTATCAAAATATGGGGTCTGTAACCGAGAAGGGTCCGTTGGATATACATGGCTATGATAAGGCCAATTATATTCTATGCAACGGTTATCTGGTGGAATATGCTCTCGTGAAAATACGTGATTGCAGCTTTTACCACACTCCAAAGAACGGTTTGTCTGGGATGCATGTGGGCTTTTCCTAACACTCCTGGCTCCGCTCAAGACGCATTGATGAATCTCCCTCAACTTGATATTCATATCATGGTCTGCACCCTTAAGGCCATTTTCCGAGTAAAAAGAAGAGATCTTTGGAACAACACGCACTGGAGCTTCGATGACCTTGCGGCGCGCTGTCTTATGGACATGTCGTCCGATTCAATGATACCGGAACTGCTGTCGCGGAAAAAGTACGAAATCGAATTTTCTTGTGCCCAGGACTGGCTTTGGTCAGAATCTGGGCCAGGAAAGGAATGCAGTCGGGTCTTGACGGATGGTGTCTTTCTGGAGGACAACAACGTTAGATTTTACTTCACGTTAGGAGAGCCTTTATCCCTCTTTTAAGCAGAAACTTACGCAATCCTGCTGGCAGCGAAATATATCGCGGAGAACCGGTAGACGGGTCGAAGCAGTTCGAAAAAGTTCGAGAATGCAAGAGATCACTGAACGCAGTCGGAACGTTAAATTCAGTGACTCTTGTCTGGGCCCCAGGTCACAATGGGATCACGGGAAATGAAATCGACGATGAACTTGCCAGGCATGGTTCAAAGGAGAGATTTTCAGGACCCAAGCTTACGTTGGGTCTGCCTGCGTTTTCGGTTAAGGCAGTGGGACTCATACGGACATAGCTGCAGACTGCACAGCTCCGCGGGATGTAGGCAGAGCAAACGGTCAGTGGGCCTTCTGCTTTCCCTCAGCAGGAAAGACTGCAGGTTGCTTACTGGCGTCGTGACAGGACATCACATTTTTGCAAAGCAATTAAATGTGCTGGGTATAAGTGACACAACATCTTGCGATGCTTGCTGCGAAAGTGATAACGACACCGTGGACCACTGTCTCTGTGAATGTCCGGCTTACGCTCCCATCAGTCTCTAGGTACTTGGCTCTGACGTGGTGGGTGCTGGTACTGTAATAGGCATCTTATCACTCGAGAGCTTATTCATCTTCCTTCGCAAGACTGAAAGATTTCATCAAAAGGAACCTTACAATGTGTAAAATGGACTAGTTCTTTTCTGAATGCTCTGTTCCGACATTAAAAGAAAAGAGGAAAATTGTGCTCAAGTGGAGCACGAAAGTGGAAGGAAAGCTCAGCCAACTTAGCGTGCGAAATTCAGCTAGCTTACGATCGAGTTGCATAGAAATGCTACTTTTTTTCTCCCTAGGTTCACCTCGAATTGTTTTGCTATTTTAAGTTAATATTACAAAATGGTTTCTAAACCTTATTAGAACTTTTACATCAATGTCCCAATATTTCTATGTTCGCTAACCTATTGATCATGTTAACCAGAGAAAACTTTTATTTGCCGACAGACGCGTATAAAGTTTATCACCACGCACTTATAAGTAGTATTACTCTGTTTAGATTCTATCCGAGTAAGCAACAAAATAAGCGTTAATCTCTGTTACTATATTCAGGAAATTTTCTAAACTTATATTCCATGTAATAATCGTGACTTCGTAGTTCCCAAAATTTTATCTCAACTCCAGTGCTCAACGCTGCTACTCCGAAACAGGATTTCTTTATTCTGTTCACCAATATAGAAAAATAAGTTAATTCATACTATACATACATATTTAGTTGCACAGTATTATTGTGCATGCAACATTAATATGTTTATTTTGTTGACCTAGAAATTAAAATAAATGTGAACAAACTTACATATCTGTTAAGTTGAATTACAAAAAAATGCAAAACAGAAACAATACCCTTTGTTTGAATAATCTGAAATCGCTAAATATCAAACTTAATTCTGTTCCACTCATGATGTTTTCACATGCGTGCTTATCGCATGTTGCAGATATTTTCTATTATTGTATGTACTCATATTCCAGTTTACATGGGTCTTATTTGATGAAGTGCACTATTATAAGAATTTTATTAATTCGACTTCATTCTTATCGAATGAATTATTTCAAAAACAATATTGAAAAACTTGACATTGGTTTGTGTTCTTCATTACAGAATTTACAAACATAAATTATGATTTAAAAAAGTGATGTATGCCTATTGCACGAGTACCATAAAAAATTTCATTAACTGAGATGCGAACTTATTGAAGTGATTGATTCACACATCTCTAAAAAAAAGTTGCCATACAGTTCGGAGTTGTATCTCCTGCTCGAAGACCCCTAAACACAAACCCCAAAAGGATCGAACAATCGTTCGATAAAACTTATGTACGTTCAATGCGACGAATACGTGCAATACTATTGTGACGTCAACACAATAGATTTCACTACCCCGAAATTCGAAGATTTTAAAAACTTTCTATCTGACAGCAGAATTTGCACTGTGCTTCCCATTTAGCAGACTATAAGTTTTTTTTCCATATCTTCATGACCGAATGTTCTTACCTCCTACTTCGCCCATAGAAGCAGTGGTCTCATGTTGGTGGTCATGTGAAACCCAGCGCAACAGTTGCTGCATTTCTGACATCATCTTCGGCAATAAAATGGCTTTGGCGGAAGGTTAAAGGATTGCGGCCGTTCAACGTTAGGCCTCCTCACTGTATTTCTCTGTGGCGTGACGTCAAATAGATTCATAAAAGTATCTTCCCTGCAACAAGAAATATAATACGATTTGGTTGACGATTTTCAAAAATAAAAAAAAAGAAGAATTTAGCGCACACAGCCCGGTGTGGGCCAAGATCTAGCTTCTCGCATTCATTTGTGTTTCTCACTTTGCGAATTCTTACACTTCTGAGAGAGCAGGGCCTAACTGTTTTATTGTCGGTTCCGAACCGGCTCCTCTCCTGATAAGCTTTTTCATAGGCAGAATTTGACTTTCGGAGGCTTGCCATTGCCCGCCAAAATTGTGATGACGATATGAAAAATTTTCTGTTGTGCTAATACTGGGATTCGAACCCAGGTAGGTGGCGTGACAGCTAGTGAGTCAACCATCACCGCCACCACCATGACGATTATCTGTAGACCGAAACATTCTTCTTGTGAGACTTGTGAGAAAAAGTCAATTTGCCAATTTGTAGATATGGTATCTGTTGAGATATGCTTTTGAGATTGTGCTACCAGAGTTGTCCTCTTTTCCTAATTTGGCATTGAAATCACTTAAAACCATATTATAAAATATAAATATACTCGTACATACTCGTCCTCCAGCCTGTTGTCTCTTCTTCTATTCCCCCCCCCCCCCACCCTTGGTGTTATCACAAGAAAGCAAACTAAAGTTGCGATGATAGAAAAGCCGAAAACCAAGAGAACATTAACGTACGAAGAAATATGTAAAAATGTAAACAGAGAGACAAATCTTATGTACGCAAAGCAAAACATATACATTAATAATGAGTTATCAGCACACTACAAAAAATTCTCTGGTTAACCAAACGAAAGCAAGAACGGTTAACTGGAAGTATGTGTTGATGAGACACAACAAAGTTCTCGCGAGGAAAAATGACGGAGATGCTGTTGTAGAAATCAATTCAACTGTTGATGATGAAAAAATTGTTTAAACAGCAATTTTGTTTGTACTACAGTCGCGTCAAAAAATTAACAAATACAACGGAAGAATTAAACGAAGAAAATGAATTCGTAAATATTAAATTTAAACATTTAGAATGCCTTAAAGGAATGAAGGATTTTATTACGGAAATTATTGGATTTTCTTATTTCTTTTTAAATATATGATCTATTAGAGCAAATTGGAATAATTTTATTTTAAGCGTCAATGAATTTATTGGAAAAATTGATGTGATAGTGCTCTCTGAGTACTATAAAAATATAAAAAAAAATTAGAACTCATTCTATATAATTACTGGATTTCATGAACTATTAGCCTATAATAGAACTGATAAAGAAGGTGGCGGCTTAATGATTTTCATAAAAGATGATATAGAATACACAAAAATAAATATGAATTATGTGTACTATGAATGTGTTACAATAACCATTCAAAGAAGACAGATTAAAGCTACAATATTAGCTATATACAGACCGCCTAGACTTAATGTAAATGAATTTATAGATGAATTAGGACAAAACATTGACAAAATAGATAAAAGGCAAATTTGGTAATAATTGCTGATGTCAACATTGATGCAAATGATGTATATCATCCTAATGTGAGCAGATACCTTTCATTGATAGCATCAAGAGGATTTATAAACACAATTAAATAGGTTACGCGTGTCGACTTATCCCGAAACACAAAAACATTAATTGATCACTGTTTAATTTGCACTAAACGCATGGATATTATATCTGCGGTAGTAGAATTATATTGCTTTGACCACTTTGCAATATACTGAGCGACTATTAAATCTGATGAGAAAGAAGAAAGAAACGCTCCTAAAATGTTCAGTTATATTAGTAGTTATGAGTTGTCACGGAGAATTGAACAAATTAACTGGCAACAGTTGATTGATCTGACAGACGTAAACGATTTGTACAATATCTTTAGAGAATGTTTTAAAAGAATGGTAAAATCAACGATGTATTTCAGAAAAATCATAATTGGATAACCGCAGATCTAAGGAATGCATGTATAGAAAGAGATCGTTTATATATTATATATAAAAACAATAGAAGAAACCAAGATTATGAAAAAGAATATAAATAAGATGATACATAGTACTAAATGAATTATTTTAAGCAACAATTCTTAAATGCAAAAAACAATACAAAAGAGACATGGAAGATCATCAATTCAATACTTGGCAAAGGACTCATAAATCTGGATGATCTGTTGGCTAAAAACTTTGCTACAAACGAGTATGATAATCTCGCAAATCATTTTGTACAAAAATTTTCTTTAGACATAACAAATACTATTCATATATGCGAACATAAATCTTACTCGGGTCCATCCGGCAGTGTCCAGCGATCTATGTATATGAATGAAGTTAGTACTGAAGAAGTACAGAAAATTCCGAAATTACTTAAAGACAACAAATCAGCAGGTGAAGATGGTATACGACCAAAGGACTTAAGAAATAATGCTGATATTGTGACTCCGGTTTTAGCAAAACTTATAAACTTGAGTCTGGAACAATCGAAGGTCCTCGAAAGACTTAAAATATCCGTCATTCGAGCGATATACAAAGGTGGCCCAAAAAACGATATCGGGCACTACCGTCCGATTTCAATTCTATCGGTAACGGATAAAGTCCTCGAATAGGTGGTATTCAAAAGACCTATTGAATATTTAGATAAGTATAATATATTGTTAAAAAATCAGTTCGGCTTCAGACAGAAAAAAAAATATAAATCGGTTGATCGGTGATTTTTCAAACCAAATTAACCAAAATCAAGAAAAAAACCATATCACCATAGTACTTTTTATCGATTTTAATAAAGCCTTTGATACGTTATGCCATAAAAATATTCTAAAACAGATGGAAAAACCGGGCATAAGAGGACCACTTTTGTCATGGTTTGAGGACTACCTAAAAAATCGCAAATATAAAGTCAAACAAACAAACAAACAAACAAAGCCTAAGCAAGGAAAAATCTTCAAAGTACGGAGTTCCACAAGGATCAAAATTAGGACCGTTAATCTTTCTATGAACGAAATGCTTTCAGCTCTTAACAAAAGCACAGTTTACGCATACGTAGACGACACGGCAATTATCGTTAACCACAAGGACGTTGAAGCAGCTGAAAAAATCCTGCAGAAGGAGTTTGATATAGTCACAACATGGTGTCACGACAACGGCCTGATCATAAATGCAAAAAAAAACTAAAGTAATGCACATACGTCCTCCGCACATCCTTAAACACAAAATCTTAATAAAAATGCATAGTTATGATTGCCTACATAAGGTTAACAGTCATCAACTTCTTCGAGCTGATGACAACTGCTCGACGATCCTGGATAACGTATCTATATACAAATATTTAGGGGTCACCGTCGACTACAATTTTAAGTAGAGCTATCATGTTGAGGCACTAATAAAAAAACTCAGGGGATCCGCTGCCGCTCTTTTCCATCTTAGATATCGCTGTCCAGCAGATGTTCTTCAACAATGCTGTTATAGCCTAGTGGAGTCTCACCTGAGGTACGGCATCCTAGCGTGGGGCAACACGCAGCAGCTCCAGAGGCTAAACTCATTGCACGCCAGCATACAAAAAATAGTTAAGAAGTCAGAACGAAATCATGGTAATGACATAAGAAAATTCTTCACAATAGAACAATTGTATAAGATGGACATACTATCAACACACTATCAAAGATGATAACACCTATAAGCTACCAACCCAACAAGCAGTTAACACACGTAGACGACAACAAAAGAAGTTTTTGGTCCCAAGATTCTGGAACGAATATGAACGTAGAAAGTATGCAGTTGCTGTTCCGGCAATGTTTAACGAGCTTACAACAAATTTAAACAACCTTCCGAAACCAATTTTCTTAAAAAATGTTAAGAAAATGTTTTTGAATTTGAATGTATAAACGATAAATCCCTTTGGTTTTTTATATATACGTGTAATGAATTTGTATTTTGAACTCAACATAATGTAATGTAAATAATAATCTTCTGCAGACAAGTCCCCTGGCTTTGCAGATAATACAATATGAATGCCAATCTTTTTAAACAAATAAAAATTCAATTCAATTCAAATTCAATTCAATTCACTTCTTTTCTTCCTTACAGCCATGCTATGGATGCCGTTCCCCCTCTCGGCCTACCTCTGCAGAGATGAACATATAGGTACCCGGGATAGAGCCTCTAGCCTCTAGTAATGGAGACTCTAGCAGACGAACGCTCTGCCCCTTGATGCCCCGGGAGGTCAACACAACCAGCAATTTACATGAAAACATGTAAAGGATCCCTTACCACAACAAAAACATAATTGTGAAGGAATTCTTGCCCCATATGAAAGAACTTTTACGGCCCCTCCATTCTAACCTTAGTAAAATAGTTTTTCTCCCTATTCGGTGGTCTTAACGGTAGCTCTTAACCTATTAGCTTTGGTTTCGGCTTCGAACCAAAGCAATCACTTGGACGACAAATCAAACAGAACTTACAAACATTACCCACAAACGTTGAACACTGACTTGTATGTTTGGCTGGGAATACGGTGAGAAGCTGTTGGAGCTCTGGATGTGATTCCCTTTGCTCTAACAGCTGAAAGGATAGAAGAAAAGGAAATAAAATAAAAACGGGAATAAGAACGAGAACAAGAACTACGAAATCAAAGAAGCTAACCTATGACAAAAAACACGCCACCGTACAAACTAGACAAAAAGTACACAACCCAAAGCAAGTACTACAAATAAGTGATTGTGGCGGAGACAACCTACCCTCTCCCACCAGCAGAAAACCTCAAACAAGCTAAGTACCCGCTTTTTTTAAATTTTGTGCATTTCAACATATGTACAGCTGCGGTCAAAAAAATAGCACCATAATCGCATTAAAAGCTTTATGAGCAATATTTCTTATTTGATTATTTTTTTTTAACATCTCACTGTTGAACTCCGTTATTGGTAATGTGCTCTTGGCTATTTTACTGAAAATTATATACAGAATTCTAATGGTAGTTTATGTTATCTGCAATTTTGCAACAACACATCTGTACACGTGCAGTCAAAATAATAGCACCAGCAGAGGAAGTCGGCTAAGAAATAGAACAATTTTATAAAATAACTTGCAAATCAATTTAATTTTGCAGACATGGCCCTTGGAAAACACTGCACCGAAGTCAAAAGGGCTATATAGTAATAAAAAAGTTAATTTCTGAATGTAAGACCTACAAGGAAATTCGGACAGCAATGTCGCCTCATGAAATAAAAGGCGTAGTGCAACTCGCTAAAAAGGAGTCCTTTAAATCAGGAGTGCAGCTAAAAAGTGAACTGGATATATCGGCCAGCGTTGAAACAGTGCGTTAGAAATTGAGGGAAGTTAATTTGAATGCACGGAGGCAGAGAAAATTTCCGCTGCTGAGACCCTGTCATGTGGCAAAAAGGTTATCGTTTGCAAGGAACCACATCGACTTACGAGTTCAAAAGTGGAGGAATGTTCTCTGGACTGATGAAAGCAATATCGTGCTGTTTGATGGTTTTGGGTCTAGTTGCTATGTGAGAAGGCCCCCAAACAAATTATTCAATCAAGCTTATACCTTATAAACACTAAAACACAGCAGTTGCAGGATAATGTTTTAGGGATGTTTTTTCTACCATGGTGTTGGTCCAATATATTGGATGAATTCTATGCTTGACCAACACCTTTATGTAAAAATTATGGAGGAAATTATGTTCCCATTTGCTTCTTGGAAAATGTCGTTGAGGTGGGGTTTCCAGGAAGGCAATGACCCCAAACATACCAGCAAAACAGCTAAAAGTTGGTTCGAAGAAAACCAGATCAATATTATGGAATGGCCACTTCAATCTGCAGACTAAAATCCTAGAAAAAAACTAGAAAATTTATGGGCCAATGTAAAAAAGAAGTTTCGGAGCAACAACCGAGTAATATTAACGACCTTTGGTCAACTATTCAATGTTACTGGTATACCATACCCTTGCAGTGGTGTCAAGCATTGGTTGATTCCATGCCACGACGCGGTAATGTAGTTATTTGCAATAAAGGCTATGCAACATAAAATTGAATATTCAATAACTATATTTATTGTATTCGACGACGTCGCATTCGTTATCTTACCGTTTCCTTTTAACGCGGGCACACAGTGACGTATATTCAATAATTTACTCAGTCACCGACGTGCTTTTGCGAAAGACGATTGCTTCCACCAGGCAAAGAGAGTATTTCTATATTTATTTATTTTTGTAGTCTCACACGTTCGTCGTTTCGACGAATAATTAGTTTTTGTGGTAGTTTTGGTGATGTTGAATGCCATGTTTTTCTTTTTTGTAGGTCCTTATAATGGCTTCCTTGAAACACGTAATAATTTCGGAAATTGTTATGTTATTACTTGCAATAGTTCTGAAAGTGAAGAAGTGGTTAATTTGAAAGAGGATGTGGAAAGCGATACACAAGACGATCCATCCGATCGTCATGAACTCATTCGAGTTCACCACATATATTAAGCTTAACGTAAGGAAATATCCATGGTAAAAATGGTCATATATGGTCTACAGCTAAAACCCAAACTTCAGGCAGAACACCAGATATAAATATCGTGGGTATTCCAAGAGACCCTACTAGATCTTGCAGTAGCATTATTGACCCATTATTGCTGTTTAAAAAATGTGTGACAAATGAAATATTGGAAGAAACTGTAAAGTGGACAAACGTCGAGATATCTGTAAAAAAAAAAAAAAACTACGAAACGATATCTGCAACACAAATTGTAACCAATAAACAAGAAGTCAAAGCATTTATGGTTGCTCTGATATTATTTCCGGGCCTAGAAGACAACCATCTAAATTGCGATGACCTATTTGATACAAAGTGGTCGGGAATAAGTTATATAGCTTGTATGAGCAAGAATAGATTTAAATTTTCATTGCGATGCCTTTGTTTCGATGACAAAATGTTAAGATTACATCGCCAGCAATCAGGTCAAATCTACAAATTGCTGATTCTACAAATCAGAAAAATATGGGAGTTGCTAAATGCTTAGTGTCGAACTAATTATGAGCCTGAGACTAATGTCACCGTTGACGAACAGCGGTTTAAAATGTATATACCTAATAAACCAGCAAAATATGGAATAAAATTGGAAATAATTTGCGGCAGTTGCACCAATGCTGTATCAAACCTCGGAAAAGGAACTAATACTGGCGGCTTACCTTTGGGTGAGTATTTTGTAAAAGAGTTTACTCGAAGTATATATATAGAGTTTTCCAATAGGGACTTGACAACTTTGAATTTAATTTGTGAACGCACTCTTTAACTAATCAGTAAACTGTCACTGTCAATTTATTCGGTAAACTCAATATTTTCATCAACTAACGAGCTACGTTCTCCGATTGGGTTCTGGAGAAGATGCGCCAAGATGATGAATTTCATCGCAAAATCATCTTCAGTCACGAGCTCATATTTGGCTCAATGGGTTCGCCAATAAGCAAAATATGCGTTATAGGTCGGGTGAAAACCCACATGTACTTCATGAATCACCACTTCATCCACAAAAAATAACTGTTTGGTGCGGTTTGCATGCCGGCGGTGTTATTGGGGCATATTTTTTCGTGGACGATAACGATCGTCACGTTACTATTAATGGTCAGCGTTATCGCGCCGTGATCACCGATTATTTTTGGCCTGAATTGGAAGATATGGACTTGGACGATATGTGGTTGGTGCAACAAGCCACACAGCACACGCTACAATCAATTTATTGAAGAGTAAGTATGGTGAGCGTGTTATCTCAAGACATGGGCCAGTCGATTGGCCGCCTCGTTCGTGCGATTTAACGCCGCTTGACTATTTTCTGTGAGGCAAGGTTAAGTGCTTGGTTTACACCTCGACGCGAAATAGCGGCCGTTTCGGTCGAAATGTGTGGCCGAGTCGTTAAAAATTGGGGCCAACGAATCGACCGCTGTAAACATGCCCGCGGTGCCCATATGAACGAAGTCGAGTTACATTCAAAAATGTTTTGTTTGTACTTCAAGTCAATAATAAAGTTTTTGAAATATCTCAAATGATTTGCTTAGAAAACCCTCTTTGCTTTAATTGACTTCTGTGATAGTAATCACAATGATAACAGAAATATCATCTGCATGTCCTATAGTTTTATATCCTTTGGAGTTTAAAATTTGCATGAGCCCATTGTCTAGTACGAACCAGGAAAAAGGGTCAGTGCTATCTATACTCTGACGACAGCCGTGGTGGGTGGTATATGCATAGACTCCTCAAGCAGAGGGTCGTGGGTGCGAATCCCGTGCGAGGCAATTCTGTAAAAAAGTCTTTTCATAGAATTTGTATGGAGTTATATGAAAATCCCGTCAACGTCAACTCTGAAATGAAGGCATAACACTGATGTTGGAGTGGTTGCTGGCTGGGCTAAATGTAACGAAGTAACAACTAGCATGTACTGAGACCCACTGGTTGAGGATGTACTAGCTCGTCTCGTCCAATTTGACAACCACTTCTGAGAAAAATATCGAAACCTAATGCACCTGAGTTTCAAACTACTACACCATCCGCTCGCGCCCTGGAGAAAAAGCCAGTAAAAGGGTATTCATATCCCCTTGGTGCGCGCGCGGGATTATAAAAAAAAAGCCCTTTACAGCATAGATATTGTATAGATGGCTAATGCTCTTACAAATTTTAAATAATATTTCCTCACTTATGCGTAGGTCAACCAGCTTTTCTATTGTCCCTAATATTAAAGACAACATTTTAATGGGCCTGTATGACTTCGTATATCCTGGGAGCTTGTTGCCTTTCTTAAGTGAGTTTTCTAGTACCTCTACACAGAATTGCTACAAAGACACTGTTTGGTTCCGGTGATTGGCAGAGTTTAAATGTGTTTGCTGCGCATGAGCTTACTATTAGCCTCTAAAAGGTAGCTCTTGGTTACTATGGAATCAAAGTGTCTCTCATGTTTTTGCAACACGCCGTCCTGACCTGTACGTTAGTTCTACAACAAGATTAATGGATCCCCAGAAGAAGCTTAAATGTTTTCCTAAAAGTAGAAATCCATTTTGGAACTTTCAGTTTGTCTATGTAGCTAATATACCCTTTCGTACCGTTTGACTGGAATCTCCATTAAGTTATTACAAACGTTCCTCGAAGATTATTTCTTCGCTTCCCTTGGTTCTTTGCTAGACTTTGTAAAAGATTTCTATTATCCTTCCAGTTATTTGTAAGGGTAGATTAGGTAAAACACATTGAAGAGGGTAGCTTAAATCTAAATTAGAAACTGTATAGTGCATTACATCACTCACCATGATGGGTAATAGCTGAATCAAACTCAAAAAAGTATCCGTGTTTATTACACCAAGCTTTCTTTCTTAATTCTTGAGTCAAAAATTCAGTTTTCCTTTACCTGTTGTAATATGTGCCAAGGATTTGAAGTCTTCATCCATTCGTGCAAGGCTATATATATATATAATTTTTTTTTTCATATATAGAATTTTGTACTTTTTAGTCTACACGATAATTCTAACAGAAATAAAATTATTAATGATAATCTAATTAATTTGCATATTTGCGCCTGAAACCTGTCTGCGCACTTCCGGCACTGCATCTTTAGTTACCCGTCTCAGGGTCTTTCATAACTACTATGTACTGCAAGAGTCAGAAAGATGAACAAGAAATTGAGTCTGTTCTTCACTTCCTGTGCGACTGTTTGCCCCTGCTGACAGAAGAATGAGAGCTCTTTGTAATTACTTCTTCGTAACGTCTCCGTAGAGTTTCCAAATAGCACCCATTTACCAAACCTAATCTTTCATACCATATGTATATATGTGCCTTAAAAATATTTTAAAATGTAATGCGTTTCAGCAATGAAATTGGCTTCTGTAATTAGGATAGGAGTACTTTTAAATTGGGATGAAAACCATGAAACCGTGCAATAACATAAAACGAAACCACAGGAAGAAATCAATGGGATCATTTATGAGTACAATAAGTTGTCTCTGAACCCAAAACTTTTATCTTAATTACATTCGTGCCAACAAAAGTTGTGAGTACTGTTTATTATTTTACGAGTATAATATGGTTTCGGAAAATATTTCCGACAAGTAATTGAAATCAAATTAAATGTATGACATAAGATACAGATAAAACGAAAGTTAAACTGAACCATAAATTGGCAATAATTTTTAGTAACGAATACAAACTGAACGATTTTGAAGACTAAAAGTAACATTCGCAACTAAGAAAAAAAGAAAAACTTTTACTAATTTGAAAAAGTTTGAAGAATCAAGGTCAAGTAATACATGAACTGCTCTATTTGGAAATTGGATTGGTTTGGTTAATCGGAGGTAAAATATTTTACCTCGTACTTCAGGTATTTCACGTTGTTGTTGAACGTTTAAAACATACTTATCCATATGTGGATAAAATGTCCTATGTTTATCCCTGTTCACAAGTATTGGGTATATATTTTAATTCGTGCGGTTTTTTTTCCAAAATTTGAACGTTTATATAAGAAAAACATGTACAAAAGTATTATTCAAAGTATTGCCCATCTGAAGCTATGACTTTTTCCCATCTTTCTGGAAATTTCTGGATCCCATCCCAAAAGAACTGCGCCGGCTTGACAGCCAAGAATGAATCAAGCCAATTTTTGATAATCTGCTCAGATGTGAACCGTATGTCAGTGAGGGCGTGTGCATCGACCAGAACAAATGGTAGTCAGAAGGGGCAAGGTCTGGGCTATAGGGCGGATGGGATAAGACTTCCCATCCACTGTTTTCCAAATAGTTTTTAACCGGAATAGCAACGTGGAGCCGAGCGTTGTCATGACCGAAAATTGATGCCTCGTGTCTGGTCGCATATTCCGGGCGTTTTTCGGCTACTGATCTCTTCAAACGGATTAATTGTGCTCGGTAGCGTTCTCCATTGATGGTTTCACCCGGTTTTAGCAGCTCATAATACAGCACACCCATCTGATCCCACCAAATACAGAGCATTACCTTCGCGCCATAGATATTCGGCTTTGCCGTTGATTTGGCTGGTTGGCCGGGTTTCACATATGGTTTTTTGCGCTTGAGGTTGTCGTAATGGATCCATTTTTCATCACCAGTAACAATCCGATGCAAAAATGACTTCCTTTTGTGGCGTTCCAGCAGCATTTCGGACATGCAAAACCTCCTTTCGACGTCTCTCGGCTTGAGTTCATGTGGAACCCAATTTCCTTCCTTTCGAATATATCCAGCTGCTTTTAAACGTTTTGAAATGGCAGCTTGAGTGAAACCTAAAGATTCTGCGAGCTCTTCTTGTGTTTGGCAACAATCTTCATAGAGTAATGCTTCCAGTTCTTCACCTTTAAACTTTTTTGTCTACCCAGGACGTTCATCGTCTTTCAAGCCAAAATCACCACTTTTAAATCGTACAAACCACTTTTGACACGCTCGCTCAGCTAGCGCATGTTCACTATAAACTTCCACCAAAATACGATGACTTTCGGCAGCAGTTTTCTTCATATTAAAGTAATGAAGAAGAACTCCCCGCAAAAAGACTTTTTAAGGCACAAAGTTCGACATATTTGAGTGAAAAAAAATTATTGTTATTTACGCTTCAAATGAATGATATATACTGAAATGACGTACAATGACAGTAGCTTTCCAACGCATGTTCCAATGGAATAATAACAATGGAATAATACAAGTTACGCCATCTCTTAGCAAACCGCACGACTAGATAGACCCAATATTTGTTTTGCGTTTTTCCTTTCTCAGATTAGCTTCGAATTGTCGACCACCAGCTGCGTTTAATAATGTTTCGATGAGTCGACATCCGCTCGTTCGTAGACCAGTACGATCGGGATTTGTTTACTCTCGTTGAGTCACAGAGGTGTAGGTCTGCTTACATTCGTCAGGAATGGATTTTATATTGACCTAATTTGGGGAGTACAACAGCAAAGACGATGTGAGCAACGTTGGCTTAATGATTCAGTAACTCCACTGAGGTCAGTACTGATAGTGATTGGGCTATGCGACGGATGGATGGTGTTGACTTTGGCCCTGAAACTCTGGACGTGGCATAAAATGTTAAATTCGATTGGTATTTGGTCTGGCTGAAATGAGAAAGGGAAGTCGACTACCGAGTGAATAATGGAAGCAGAGTAGAGTCTTCGTTGATTTTTGGCGCAGTTCGGTACGGCGGTCCTAAGACCTTCTTTTTCTTGTTCAATATTATGTAAAACAAATTTTCGTAAATTCACTTGTTAACCAAAAGTTTTAAGTTTTCTACATGTATTAAGAGCGCAAAGAGTTCTCGCTGTTTATCAATAAATGGCTACAGCAGTAAGTGCTGGTCGATTTTGACATATCCAAAACGTCATGAATCAAGCTTAGACATATGGTAGACGAACCGTTTTGAAACATTAGAGATATTTTTTGGCGTCATATGCTTTTAGTAGTGTGAAAATGTCTGATTTTGTGCCAAATAATTTTCATTTGCGGGAAGTGTTGATTTTCTTCTTTCATTCGAAGAAATGAATGGCGGTTAAAGCTCATCGAGAGCTCGGAAAAACTTAGAGAGATGCTGCTTTAGTGAAACAACGTGCCGTGATTGATTGACGAGCGTCCGAAGGCCAATATCCTCCGAAGACGCTGAATTGGAGGCATTGCTCGATGAGGATTCATGCCAAACTCAAGAAGTGCTTGCTTCAGCATTAGGAGTTACCCACCAAGCCATTTCCAAGCGATTGTATGCGTTGGGAATTATTTAAAAACAAGGAACTTGAGTTCTTTATGATTTAAAGCCAAGGGACGTTGAGCGTCGTTTTTTCGCCTGTAAACAACTGCTCCAGCGGCAAAAAAGGAAGGGTTTTCTACATCGCTCCTTGACATCTGATGAAAAATGGATTCATTACAGCAACTCAAAGAGAAGAAAGTCATGGTAACTGCCCGGTCGTGCTTCTACGTCGTCGGTTCGGACGTATATTCACGCTGCGAAGGTTATGCTTTGTATTTGGTAGGACCAGGTCGGTGTTATTTACTATGAACTGCTGAAACACAACAAAACCATCACTGGAGAACGGTATCAACTTTAATTAACGCGATTGAGCCGAGCACTGGTGGAAAAATGGCCACAATACGAGCAGAGGTACGAAAAAGTGATTCTGCAGCATGACAACGCTCGGCCTCACGTTGCCAAACACGTTAAAACTTAACTGGAAACGCTCAAATGTTAAGTCCTACCTCACCCACCATATTCCTCAGATATTGCGCCGTCCGATTTATACTTGTTTCTTTCAATGGCACATGGTCTGGCTGATCAGCATATGAAGGCTTAAAAAAAATGTCTTGTTTCGTGGATGGCCTCAAAAGATAAACACTTTTACCGTAACGATATTCGAGCTCTTTCAGAAAGACAGACAAAAGTTGTTGCTAGCGATGGGCAAAACTTTGAACTATTCATTTGTAACCATTTTTTTTTTTTTTTTTTTTTTTTAAATAAAATTGCGTTTTCATCAAAAAAAAAAAAAGAAAACGATAACTTAATTGCCCATCTTATACATACGAGTATATGTATATTTTGGGTAAATCCTTCAATAAAGGTGATAATCCAACTGCAATGGGATGATATTCTGAGAGCTCTAAGGAAGGTAAAGAAGAAGGCATTGATTTAAAAATGACTTAGATACAACTTAAGGCATATTTTTTTAACTGAATATATAGTTCAGACAACTATATGTATCTTAAGAGCAAACAGTTTTAACCTTAACGAATACATATGATAGTCAGGTAATAAATAAAAATATAAACGTCCCGCACTCGATGGATGGCGATATTTTAGAAACAACGAAGCCGACATCTCATCCGTCCACGTCTCGTATGTATGCATCTTCCGACAACTCTAGTGACACCCCACAATTCCAAATAACCGAACCACCTGATTCCGATTCTGACGACAACAGAGACATTGAAAGAAATGCAGGTTCAATAACTGACATAAAACCGACTACAGAGCGTCGAATGAAAGGACATGATGAGGAAGAAAAATGGAATTACCATTAGATCGTCAAATTTTTAGTACCCTAGAATAGTTACATACTTAAAACACTCCAGCAAATGCAATATTTCATCTTTTTTTTGATGACAATTTCTTTGATTTGGCGATAGACCAAACCAATATCTAGGCTGGACAACTTTTGATTTGGTGATAGAACAAACTGGACAACTTATTGCTTATAATTCTGAAGGTCGTTTAAGTCGCTGGAAACCGGTAAACAAGGAAGAAATGGAAAATATTTTGGGCATTTACTTGCTAACTGGTTTAATCGGATTCCCTACTTTAGAATGCTACTGGAGAAAAGATCCTATTTCTTATCACTCGCTGTTTCATCGGATACATTTGTCCTACAATCGCAATTTTACGCTGCTGGCATTTCGTTGCCAACACGAAATCGTAAAAACTTACATCTATTGGTGAAAAACAAGAAACTGAAGAGAGGAGAGCAAATTGCTGCCCAAAAATATAATGTGACGATCCTAAAATGGAAGGACAAAAGGGATTTGCTTATGATAGCTACTTGTCACGCTGATGAACAAACGATGAGTACAGACCGAAACTCGCGCCCAAAACCTAATATGATATTGGAATACAATGATCGAAAGAAAGGTATCGATCTTTCTGATGAGTTAGCTAGCTACTATTCGTCAATTCGCAAGACCTTGTCATGGTACAAAAAAGTCGCTGTCGCTGTTTTGTTTGGAGTGGGTGTCATAAATTCAGTTTATTTGTTCAATAAATTGAACCAACAGAATAAATGTACATTATTACAGGCTCAAGTGAGTATTGTGAAAAATCGTTTGGGTATAAATATTGTCCAGATACGACCGGTGATATCTACGCCGTCCACGTCAAGAACACAGAATTTTCTTAAATCACTGGATAGAAAAGATGGAAAAATAAATAGACGTAGGTGTGTCGGATGCTATGATGAGCTTCGTCGAAAAAGTCAAACATCAGCAGCTGCCACTAATAAAACAAAAAGAGTTTCACAAATATGCAATATTTGTACCAAACCGTACTGCCTTAAATGTTTCCAAAAAGATCATATGAATACGTAACTTTTTTTAATTCTCATTTTTCTTTCCAATAAATATTTTCTTTTTTAATATATTTTACACGTTTTATTTCATTTATCTATTGTTCAGATAGCTAAAAGTAAGCGAAAACCTATGAAAATTGTAGAACTTTAGTTTTGAAATTACACTTTTTTTCAAATCGCTATTACGATAAAATGGCACATCTGTTCTTTATGTCCCAACATTATTTGTAATCTACATATATGATATATCCTGTGAAATCCATCTTAAATAAATGTGATTCACCCTACGTACCCTGCTATAAGCAACCTACAAATTGTATGGACGAACAGACCATATATGGTCTGTGAACTGGTAGTGCTTTAAGTCTACAGAACATATATAGAACGTGGACAGTGAACCTGTTAAGTGAACAGAATATAGTCAGTCATAACCATACGAGTAATAAAGAATGGACGTACGTGCTCAAAAACTTATTATTTTTGAATAACAAGTAATATCTGCTTGTTAATTCGGTCAAAGGATGTGTTAAGGGAGTGACATATTGAGCAGAGTTTATTGATTATGTATTTGCTGATATTTAGGTCATGGGCTTCGGAGTAGTTATTTGTTGTACGCATCACTCTTATTACTGATTTAAAGTGACCGTAATTGATGCGATGAGTTTGAATCTGGCAAAGGGGAGGCATTTTAGATTACGGGGATTGAAAATGAGGGATTTATTTTGTATAATTCTAGTACAGTCGATGTTTTCAATCAATAACTGTTAGATAAAAAGTACATCAGCAACATTGCATGCTATATATCATAGTTGTTGTCTATTTTGATAGGATATGATTGTTTCCTATTTGGACCGGCCCAAAGTAGATGACGAAGTGAGAAATGAACAAACCTACGTTGGACGGCTTCGAACAAATTTGGCTATAATATTGGAGCAGATGTCTTACAAAAATCACGTACATGTCTCCCAAAACTATTCCTATAATAGAACCCTTACTTTTGTAGTGGAAGGAATTGGTCCATCGCAAGTTGGGTATTTTCTTGGAATGGGCGGAAGACATTTGCGGAAATAAGTTATCGCTTAGCATTTGTTGACACTAAGCTTTAAAAAATTTGCTTGTACCACGCCGAAAACTTAAGTCTTTATGCAAGCAATGGGAATCAGAAGGCGTTGTATTGCCTTCTTTGACTTTGAAAATTCTTATGTCAAAATTCAGTAGAACTCGGTGAAACGAGATTTCATTAACGTTATCGTTAATCGCTAGGGTATATATGATTGTACCAAGATGAATACCTTGAGGGACACCAGATGTTTCTTTAAGGCAGTCGCATATCTGAAAACTAATTCGTACTCTCGGTCTTCTTAATAGGATTTAATCCATGTCACAAATTGAGGATGAAAATCAAGTTATTTTTAGTTTAAAAACGTTAAGTTGGTAAGAAATATAAAAATATAGACATCGAGTTCATTGCCATATTCTAAAGCGCAAAGCATCCTAGAGATGAACTCAATGAGGTTAGTGGTGGTTGATTTATATTTCATGAAACCGTTCTGACCTGTGCAGATAATTGCTTTACAGTACGGAAGCAATTCCTGATAAACTATGCTTTCGAAAATGTTGGGAATGCAAGAGAGTTTTGCTTTGGGGACTGTAATTATTAATTTCCGTCCTACTTCCTTTTTTATGGATAGGGATGATATAAGATTCCTTTCAGATAAAAGGAAGAGTCCTGTTGTGACAGGCAGGTTAAGTATAGTACGCAGCAAGGGAAGGACCAAAATGGTTTATGAATTCTTTTATTATAATAGCCGGAAGGCCATCAGGACCAGAAGAAAAATCATCATTAAGTTTGGCCATGCTTTTTGATACCAAAGATGTTGTTATATATATTTAATGAGATGAATAATACCTATGGAGAATTTCTGAAACAGCTAAAGTAATTATAATTGGGTATAGGGGTTTTCTTTGAAAAAGGTTTGTTAAAATGACATGCAAAGAAATTTGCAATAGTTTTTGGGACCGCAGAAGACTCACTTAGAAATTTAAAAGGTGAGGGCTCTTTTGGTCGAAAGGTTAAGGGTCCGAGATTAAGGTAAAAAACATGCAGCAGAGTTATGCAAGGTAAAGAGACTCACAAAGTTCAGAAAAACGATTGTATACAAATCGATATTTACTGCAGTCGCAACCATATCGCGTTCTTAAGAATTTGTGTCACAACTTGTTTCTGCTGCTTGCTGTACCGGGAAGGAGATGACGGGTAGTGCTTTCGAAAATAATATGAAACTGATTGCAGAAAATTAACGAATGCCCATCGCTAGCTACAACTTCTTCCCATCTGGTATCTGGCAGAGCTCGAGTACCGTTACGGTAAAAGTGTTTGCCTTTTGAGGCTATCCACAAATCAGGTCATTTTTTGATGTCTTCATATCTGCGGAACTGCTGATCAGCCAGACCATGTTCCATTGAACGGAACAAGTTGGGAAGGCCTTCCCATTTGAGCGTTTCCAGGAATCACTTTCGCGCAGTGCTCGCCTCAATCGCATCAATTGAAATCAATACCGTTCTCCAGTGATGGTTTGGTTGGATTTCAACAGTTCACATGGTCCCACGAATATTCATCCTAGCCGACAACGTAGAAATATGACCAGGCATGTTCTCTTTAAGTTGCTGTAATGAATCTAATTTTTATCACCCGTCACGATGCGAAGAAAAAAATCCTTCCTTTTTTGCCACTGGAGCAGTTGTTCACAGGCGAAAAAACGACGCTGAACGTCCCTTGGCTTTAAAACATAAAGAACCCAAGTTCCTTGTTTTTAAATAATTGCCAACGCATACAGTCGCTTGGAAATGGCTTGGCAGGTAACTCCTAATACTGAAGCAAGCTTTTCTTGTGTTTGGCAATGCCTAAAATTAAGCGGCTTGGAAGCATTTTGGTCTTCCTTCAGGCGGACGGTCGTCAAAATCGAAATCACCGTTTTGGAGTGACAGAACCAATCATTACACATTGTTTCACTTAGAGCAGTGTCTCCGTACTAACCAGAACTTACTGCTGGAGCCATCTATTGACAAACAGAAAACTTAGTCAACGAGGACTTAGTTGCGCACCTATGTTGTTTCAGTAATATCGTCAAAGTTAATGTTGATAATGAAACTTTTATGTTTGTTGAAGTTGGCTCTTGGGAAGTTAGATGGAAATGAATTTTTCCAATTAACACATGCGTCGCCCTTTTCATATAAGTGTATAACTGATAAAGAGGGATGCAAGCGTTATAGAGTGGAAGAAGATGGTCACTCCTATGAACGACGTTGGAATCAGATGTGAAGTTCAGAGTTCAGAGTTAAATGTTCATTATAATTACTAGGTATTCCACAAATCTCATATAGAATTGAGTTATTTAGGCAGCCAACTATCAATTTTTCTGTTTCAAAGGACGAATTAAAAGAAACGAAATGAAAAGAGTCGCCGGAATGCGCCCATTCCAGGTGAGGAAAGTTAAAATCTCATGCTAGAATAATACAAGGTCATCCGATTTGTGGTCCAGATTTGACATGCCTGTTTCAATCACATACGTCAAACCGAACTATCATCCGAGACTGTACCATAAATGTTTAGTTTAAGGTTTGCCATTTTACAATACGAATCGTTTAACAATCGATTATCATGTTTAAATTGTGAAAACTTATTACAACAACAATAATTCTACGTTTAGCGCATTATGTGCAGATTATGGCAAAATCGTAAAAATATTAGAAGAAACTGGCTCTGCTGCAGATGTTCTAAGACCCACTTATCATCAAAATGCACGCTCTACAGAAAATATGGATACCGTTAGTGAAAATGTTTAACAAGATCCAAATCTATTAATTTTAATACAAGCAAAGCATTTTGGCTTGCACATGGCACATTATGGCGTACTTTGCATTTGAGTTTCCATCTACACCCTTATAAAAGTTCAACTCACTCAAGAATTGAAGCCAGCTGTCCACAGAATGCGTAGAACATACTCCGATTGAGTACTTGAACAAAAGCGTTTGGATGACCAATTTTCACAAAACATTTTCTTCGCCACATGTAAATCTCGAAAGACTATTGCATCCACAAAAAGTCACTGTATGGTGTGCAATTTGGTCTGGTGGTGTCACTGATCCATACTTCTTCGAAAATGAAGAAGGTGTGATCGTCGCCATTTTTTTCATCGCTATAGCCAAAAGTTTACCGAATTTGTTTGGCTCCAAATCGAAGATATGGTAGTGGAAGACATTTGGTTTTAACAAGACTGTTCCACGTCTCAACAACAAGACCCGTTCTGTTTTTTTTTTGCAAGAAAAATTTCCTGTATGAGTTACTCCGCATTTTAGTGATATGAGCTGACCACTAATATCGTGTGATAGGCCGCCGTTGGATTTCTTTTTGTAGACCTTGAAAAAGATCGTGTTTATACACAAAGTCCAGAAACTCTTGACGTATTGAAATGAAATATTCGAGTTGTGGCTGATCCAAGCAAGATCCAAGCGATATATTGAAATCATAAATGTTTAAGATCCAACGAAACGGATATCAGGATGTTTTTTCGACTAAAGTATTTCATGAAGAAATGTAAGGTTTATTAGGACCTTATAGCTAAACAAAATACAGAGTATTAGATTTGATTATGAAATAGTATATTGTTAGGTACTGCATGATGACGTATAACATACATTCGTGTCCAATCCTACGCTAACAAAGTCAACAAATTATTTAAGATATTGAGAATCACAGACAAACTTCTTCAAATTATTGAAAAAAAATATATTGTATTTTATGAAATCAACAATTTGGTCTTAACCGTTCTCATAGTAATTCACATCTTGAGAGTAAGTAATTATATAAAACATCAACCATCACTAAACATGCCCAGGGCGGTAATTTTACTTGATAAAGGAAAAGCCTTCGGTTCTGTATGAAATAACGATACTTTGGATGTACACGGCACTAAAAAGATCTATCATCACGTATGCAGCCGCCTTTTGGTGACATAAAGCAACGAAGAGGTCAACTATGGCTAAACTCAACAAATTTTAGAGACTAGCTTGCGTCTGCGCAACTGGTGCAATAAAAACCGCACCAAAAGCTGTGCTTAAAGTTATCCTAAATATCCCACCACTTCATCTTGAGCTCATGAATGAATGCCTACATGCTTATCACATGAATTCAGAAAAAAATAAATATATTTACATTCTCTATGACAGCAAAGCAGCCCAAATTGCATTAACTTGCCTTTGAAAAAAAAAAAAAAAAAATGGTCTGGGTTTGCCTTTAATTGCTACAACTACTTGCCACCACAAACAAAGCCCATTTGATTTGGGTGCCAGGACATAGCGAATATGAAGGCAACGAATAAGCAAATCAAGACCATTCTGTTTGCTATCAATGAACACAATAAAATGAATTATTAAACCTGGCAAGAGGAAAAGAAGCTTCAACCGAAGGAAACAGACAAGCCAAAAATTGTATGTCTAGCAGTTGCCACAAAAAAAGAAAACAACTACTACAATTAAGTAGAAGTCAGATTCGACTGATCACACTGCCGTGTGAAAAAACACCTGATGACCGTGGGCATAGGTGAAGACAATACATTCAAGATGTGCAACGAGGACGCAAGAACAGCAGGACACATACTATGGGTCTGCAATGGGTTAATTAAAACACATCAATATTACCTATGTAAATTCTACCATGCTACGGACATAGCGACCAGCTCACCTAAAGATTTACCCGCCTTTGAGCCTAGATGAGGTCTAAATGGGGGACATCACAATAGACCCATCTGTGGCAACCATTTTACCACATCCCACAACAATCTAAATCTAAATCTAAATCTAAATCTAAATGGCATAAAGGTTCTATTTTCAAAATGATTGAGTTAAATTTATCATCGTTTTTATGTACAATAAGTTAATTCAATTTTTTCTGTTCCAAAGTTAGTTTAAGATATTCGTGAATACTACAATAATAGTTCAGTTGTAAAATATTTTAGTTCTAGAGTTCCACAAGGTTGTCTACTTGGTCAACCAAGTTCCATTTTGCGAAATAGCAAGTGTACTGATGACTTTGACATACTAACATCGCATAAGCTCGCTCTCAATATTGAGACGCATCTAGTCAATGCGGTTAATATTTTGAATGAATTCTCAGCGTGACAAAGTTCATTTTTTTTTTTTTTTTTTTTTTTGTTTTGTGTAACATCATCAATTGGGAATTCTGTTTAAGGATATAGCTATGATTATCTTGTAACACGTACTGTTTACATGTTATTGATAGGAGAATTAATATCAAAATACGTACAAAATTAGAAGTGAGAATACGTTTGTTGGCTATGAAACTTAAAAATTCAAAAAGGTAAAGGTAATATAAATTATTATAATATTTAAATATAATAATTAAATTTCTAAAAGAAAAAAAAATGTTGTCCTTTTTCATTATAAAACATGGATTTTATAATTCAGCTTTTAGGAATCTTCTCGCATTAAAGACCGACAGTAATCCCCTAACATGCTTGCATCTCAACGACTTCTATAACGTTCTTCTTTATGTTCTTTATGTTCTCCTTGTTCTTCACTCATCGCTCTAATGTTTTTTGACAAAAAATCAAAATGTGAATGGAAGAAATGTATTTTCATTTGCATTTTAAATTGCATAGTATCGTATGTTTCTTTTAAAATAATTAAATATGCTACAGGTATGGAGGAATATTCGCAACCAATATTTAGAAGAACCACTTTTTAGAACTACTACGTCACTCATTTTTTCTGTAAGTGATTCGTAGTTCATTCAACAATTCGTTAATGTCGTTACAGTAGTATATGGATTCGTTCTGTGAAGAAGGTAGGTAAGTGTTTTTTTCCTTTTTCTTAGCAAAGATATCTTAGTTTCTGGTGACAACAGATTCCATTCTTGTGTTCTAGAGCCGAGAATTTCAGACTGTCTGATGGATAAATATAAGTCACGGAACAAATCATTCAACTCTAGCTGCTGAATCATGTGTGGTATGTTACATATTCGGATATTTCCATTTCTAGCGCATAATTTTCTTCACAGTCATCCTCATCACTACACTTTGTACATGGTTCTTGTTTTCTTGTGGTCACAAGAAATTATTCACTATGAGTTACTGGCATGGACACAGAAGCTACTTTGGGGTATTCTATTTTGTTTTTAATTTTTTTAAAAACAATTTGACTTAGTTAAACAAAAATAACAGTCATCATATTGATTCACTTGTTCACTCCAAGTCATTGGGATATCAAACGGCATCGGCTTCATTTTTCCATTTAACTATTCAATAAGTGTAACAAATACGAGCTTCAAAACAATTTCGGAATCAATTTTTTGTCTTGTTTTATAGAACGACTAAATCAAAGTTGATAAGCTTGATATTCTTTTTCAATTACAGCCCTTCTTTGGGCCCTTACAACACTATTAATCGGCCACACGCATAACAAAATTTAATGGAGCAATTTTCACAAGTGCGATGAGCGATCATTTCCATATTTAATTAAAAGATTGTATTGTACTTTTAATTAAAATTATCTTAACACAACTTAAAACGCTTTTTTAAATTATTCCGACTGCCAACTCCTCAGTCGGATAACTAAATTGAATTATTAGTGCACTTAACACATGAAAGTAGCTTTCTTTAATAGATGCGTCAGATGACGCTACTGAGCCAAAAGGAGTGTATCATCTTTTAGTATAACCTCCTTTAGACTGCCTGTCAAAACTTGGTGACAATCCGACCCTTAGTATTGTTTTAACACCCATTTCAAAACATCGTGTCAGTGTTTTTTGCGACCATGGAAAAAGAGCAGTATCGCTCGGTCATCCAATTCTTGTTTTTGAGTGGCAAAACCTGCGAGGAAATCAAGCCCATTCTCGATGGTGTGTATGGGACCCATTCACCTTCCCTTACAACCGCTTACCATTAGTTCGCAGAATTTCGCCGTTGCCGCTGGTACTATAGGTTTTTGATGAACCGCGCCCAGGTGGCTCAAAAACGGTTACCACAGAGGAAACCCTATACAATATCCATGATCTCGTATTGGCGGACTACCGAGTGAAAATTCGCAAGTTTAATGAGATAGCAGACATGGCAACTAAATTCGTTAGCCATATCCTGCACGAGATTTTGGGCATGAGAAAGCTGTCCGCGCGATGGGTGCTCACACCAGAGAACAAGCGCAATCGTGAGACCACTTCAAAGACGTGTTTGACACTGTTTAATCGAAATTCGGAGGAGTTTCTGCATCGCTTTGTGACTGTCGATAGGACATGGACTCATCGATACACACCTGAGCCTAAATAATAATCAAAGCAATGGGTTTTACCTGGTGAGCGTGCTCCAAGGAAGGAGAAGACCATGCCTTCGGCCGAAAAGGTGATATCCACCGTATTTTGGGACGCACGAAGTGTGATCCACTTTGACTATTTGGAGAAAGGAAAAACAATCAAAGGAGCATACTACCTCGATTTATTGGACCGATTTAACCCCAATTTGAAAAAAAAAAAACGACCGCATTTGGCGAAGAAAATAACGCACAATAAAGCACCGGCTCATACCTCTGCAGTCGCCACAAGACCTGCGACTTCTTTTTATTCTCAAACCTTAAAATATTGAAAAATAAATTGTCAAAACCTAAAAAAGTTGTGTTGTCATTTCTTGTCCGGGTATTTATTAAACAGCCCTCTTACAGAGGTTGATCACCCAATTTTATTAAAATAACTTACGAAGTGCCCAGTATAACGGTCACAGTAGAACTTAAAGTGTCTGGCTGCGAAAACATGTGACGTAGTTGTAATCGAAAAATCCCTAAAGATTAGACCTATTCATGCTATACAGAATAACTGAAGGTCAACAATAGAAACCAGACCTCTTGAGCAACTACTCTTTAAAAGGCTGTAACTCAAGAACTATTTGAGATATTCATTTAAAATTTTAGAATGTTAAGGTATAGACTATCGAAATATGAAAATTGTTTTTAAAATTTCACACCAGGTGTGCCCCTTGAACACCCTGTGATTACTTCAATCAAGAACTTTTAGCATTTCTGAACAAGCCAATACAGACGGGATGGAAAATCCACATATCCAATTGCATATATTTGAGCAAAGGATTACACATGTTTATATATGATATATTTAATGGCTACAAAGAGTGTGCACGTGTGTATTGTAAGAACATCAAACCATGAAAACTGGGAACTACAGCATAGTGTAGGGTTTTCCAATAGGGACTTGACAACTTTGAATTTAATTTGTGAACGTACTCTGTCACTAGTCATCAAACTGTCACTGTCAATTTATTCAGTAAACTCATCATTTTCATCATGGTAAAGTACACTAACGACCAACGTCTGCAAATTAAAAAAATTTTCTGCAGATATTCGGAGTCGGTGACTGCAACTTTAAGAGCGTTAACTCCAATTTTCGGTCGTAATTCTCGCCCTAGTAGACAGGCAATAAGAAGTTTGGTGCAAAAATTTGAGTTAACATATTCGTTGCGTGATGTTGCCGTGTCAGTGAGACAACGGGTTGGTCGAAGTGTCGAAAATATCGCTGCCGTTCAGACGTTCGTGGCATACGATCCAAATCAGTCAATTCCACGGCGTTCTCAAGAATTGGGCATCGCTCAGACCACATTATGGCATATTTTGCGTAAGAATCTTGGTTTACACCCACACAAGATCAAGCTGACTCAAGAATTGAAGCCGATGGAACATTTGAAGTGACGTACGTTCTCCGATTGGGCTCTGGAGAAGATGAGCCAGGATGATGAATTTCATCGCAAAGTCATCTTCAGTGACGAAGCTCATTTTTGGCTCAATGGGTTCGTCAATAAGCAAAATATGCGTTCTTGGTCGGGTGAAAACCCACAAAAAATAACTGTTTGGTGCGGTTTGCACACCGGCGGCGTTATTGGGCCATATTTTTTCGTCGACAATAACGATCGTCCCCTTACTGTGAATGGTCAGCGTTACCGCGCCATGATCACCGGTTATTTTTGGCCCGAATTGGAAGATATGGACTTGGACGACAGGTGGTTTCAACAGGATGGTGCTACAAGCCACACAGCACACGCTACAACCGATTTATTGAAGAGTAAGTATGGTGTTATCTCAAGATATGGGCCAGTCGATTGGCCGCCTCGTTCGTGCGATTTAACGCCGCTTGACTATTTTCTGTGGGGCTACGTTAAGTTATTGGTTTATGCCAACACGCAGACGACGTTCGAAGAGCTCAGAGCCAACATTGAACGCGAAATAGCAGCCGTTTCGGCCGAAATGTGTGGCCGAGTCGTTGAAAATTGAGTCCAACGAATCGACCGCTACAAACGTCCCCGCGGTGGCCATATGAACGAAGTCGAGTTCCATTCATAAATGTTCTGATTGTACTTCAAGCCAATAATAAAGTTTTTGAAATATCTCAAATGATTTGCCTTTTACTTTTTTTTGTTTTTTTTTTCGTGAGAAGCTGAGAAATCTTCATAGACATTATAGGCCCTGAGCCTATAGTAGTGTGAGATTCTTACTCACTAAAAAACACCTCCCTTACGCAAACTACGACTGAGTTCACACTCAACAAGCAGTTCTTCTATCGCATTTTATTTTGTTTTTATAAGATATCCTGCAGGCGATTTTCCATTAAAAATTCCTGTGTACTTTAGAAAAATTACGCGCTGCTAATCACCGCGCTAGATCGAGAAGCTTAGTCCTTTTCAGACAGCGCAATAAATTTGTCTCGTCGAGGATCTGTTGAACAGAAATATTCGTATGACCTTGTAATCGATTATTATGTTTTCGCGCAAACATTTGAATTACGTTCTGAACGTTTTCGACTCCTAAGTCTCTGTGGATATCATCGTTTCTAATGTACCACGGCGCATTAACAATACCGCGAAGAATTTTGTTTTGGAATGTCTATTTTAGTACAACCCCAAAGTTGTACACCATATGTCCAGATGAGTTTTAGCACTTGCTTGTATAAAAGCAGTTTGTTCTCTAAGCTAAGTTTAGAATACTTTCCTATAAGCCAGTAAATATCTCTATATTTGATTTCAAGCTCTTCACGTTTTTTCTTGACGTGTACTCTCCATTTTTGTTTAGCGTCGAGTGTCATTCCGAGATATTTGGCTTCGTTCGCGTAAGGAATTCGTACTGCGTTGATAAACAACGGTGGATTCTCATTTTTCTTGAGAGTCAAGTTCACGTGGACAGACTTGTTTTCATTAAGCGCGATTCGCCAAGTCTTTGTCCAATTGTTAATCCGTGTAAGGGCACGTTGCAACTTGGCAGTTGCTTCTTCGACTGTTTCAGCCGTTGCCAAAATGGCAGTGTCATTAGCAAATGTGGCTAGGACAGTGTCGTCCGTTTGCGGTATATCGCGGGTAAAAAGAAAATATAGCAGAGGGCCAAGTATACTTCCTTGTGGCATCCCCGCCTTTATTGTCTTACATGTGAAATATTCGGTCTTTAAATTCGGAAGAGTTGGTCTTCCAGGTATGAGCCTAAAATACAAGACAATTGCTGGGGTAGGGCTTGACGGAGTTTATATTTTATTGCCTTATATTTAAAAAAAAAAGTTGTCAAGTCGTTATTAGAAAACCCTATATTTACGTAGAAGAAGTATCAATTGAACTGCAATAAATATCCTGGATCCGATAACATTAGACCAATTGATTTAAAAATAAATGCAATGTGTCTAGCTCCTGTTATAAAGACAATCGTTAACCAAACTATAAATCAATGCATTGTTTCAAGGCTGATGAAAACATCGATTATTCGACTAATATACAAGGGAGGAACCAAAAATAACACTGAAAACTATAGCCCAATCGCAATTTTGTCAGTTGTTGAAAAGTGTATGGAGGAGGTAGTTTTTAACTGACTTAACAGTTTTATAACCAAGCACCAAATACTACATCCAAACAAATACGGTTTTCAGAAAAATAAAAATACTGGAATGTTACTAGACGATTTTACCAATACTGTTAATGCCGGCCTCAACAGCAATCACTATGTTCTCGTGCTCTTTATCGATTTCAGCGTTCGATACACTAATGCATGAAAAGCTAATCGAAAGCCGCAGTAAAATAGGTTTGAGAGGAATAATGGCAAACTGGCTTGAGAACTGTTTGAAAGATAAAATCATAAAAGCTTAGGTCTCAGATAAAATAAGCGAGGAAAAACCAAGCGAATGCGGTGTACCACAAGGCTCCAAACTGGGCCCGTTTTTATTTATCCTCTATACAAAATAACTCTTGCTCTTATTCAAAAAAAGTACTGCCTATGCCTACGCTAATAATATAGCAATTATTTAATAATGTTGTTTAAAATGTTTAAACTCTGCAGTGGAAATATTGCAAGAAGAATTTAACACCGTCTCTAAATGGTGTCATGATAAAGACCTTCTAATAAATGCGACCAAGACAAAAGTAATGCACATACGCACCCCCTCTAAACGAGAAGATATTGTTCAAATACAATATATCACCAAAACGAACACTGCCTACTGTCAGCCAACAATAATAGAATTGAAGTAGTTAAAAGCATGAAATACCTCGGGATAATTAAAGATGAACACCTACTATGGCGAGAGCATGTAAATACCCTACGTCTTCAATATACCTTAAAAGATATTCCTATTTTGAAGTGAAGAAACAAGTGTACTACTCACTAGCAGAATCGAAAATCAGATATGGGATTCTAGCTTGAATCTTCAACATCGTCTATTTAAAGTTTTTAGATCTGCTTACACATCTTTTAAAGTCTTAGATGCCAACAAAATATTTCAGATGACAACACTCATACACTATATGGATGATCAGAGATTTCTGCAACCTATACGTCATACGCAAAACAACAGAACACGAGCCCAAGGAATGCTAGAAGTACCAGAAACATTCAACATCTATAGAAAACGAGAACTACGCTATGCTATTCCAATACTTATGAACAAACTTCCTCAATCTTTAAAATACATTCCTAACCTTAGAAAACGAAAAAAAGAATTAAAGAAATTATTTATTTCGATGTACTTTGTAAAGTTGAATAGTCAATAGTTAATCGTATATCTACATAAAGTAATAATTCTATTCTTTTATATAATTAAACTGAGATAATATTTTAAATCACCTCAAAACCAACTAATGATACCAATGCTAACAACCACCTGCAGATAAGCACTTTGCTTTGCGGGTAAATTAATGTAAATTGATGTAAATTTAAAATGTAAATAAATAAAAAAAAATTAATTCCCAAAAATATTATTGGTAAATTGTTAACTTCTAGATCTAAAAAGAAAAGTAACTAAACACAAATATCAAGTTTTCAATATAAATGTCTAGCAACATAAAAAACATTTGCAGTATTTGTACAGATATACAAACAGTAAGGAACTGAAAATAAAACCAAACTTTTTAACGTCTTACAACCATTCGAGGATTCAAGGATTCACACCAGGGAGTCTTCAAACAGGAGTGCAACATTTTTCAAGTTGTTGCCAATTTCCTCGTCGTTAATTAACAATCATACGCAAGTGATTTTCTTCTGCTCTTTTTAATTACATTGATTTGTACATACATATGTATATACCATATAAAATGTCGTACGACAAGCTCCAATTTAACATACTTGCTGCGATTAAACAAGATAAGGCAACTTTTAATAGAGTGTATAAAGTTTGGCTAGGAAAAATTAATTACCTGAAGATGCGTCTGGAAATGATGAAGCAGCAAATAACGACTACGAAGCATTACCAACAGCAGACACTTGGAACAGGGAAGTTTGAAGCTGAGCTAAAAATTGTAGATTTGGAAGCAGCATATGGTAGTATTCGCAAAGTTTATGCAGACTACAAGTCGGAGGTACTGGATACCATCGATAAAGTAAAACTCGACGAAACGCCGAAAGTTAGCGCAACGACATCAACCGAAACTAAAACCGATGATGAAAGAACAACCGAACTGAGGTTACCCGCTATCACCATACCAACTTTCTCGGGTAGTCATGAGACGTGGAGATTATTTCACGATGTGTTCGTGTTCTCTAGTACATACCAACTTAAATTTGACGGAAATCCAGAAGTTACACTATTTAAAGTTCAATGTTCGTAGTGAGGCCCAAAGGCTGCTGCAACACCTAGCCATTGACAAAGGCAATTACAATCGTACTTCGGAAATCCTTACAGATCGTTATGAACGCAAAAGGGCGTTAGTTAGCACACAGTTAAAATTTTTTTTCAGACAGTGACTCAGCAGTCAACATAAAGAACATTTTAGATAACTCACAGGAAATTATACACTCTTTAGAGAATTTTGAGGGTACCAATGTGTTATTGGGATACCATTTTAATTTTTTTTATTCTGAAAAAGTTAACAAATATAACCCAACAGTTATGTCAAGTTAAATTAGGCAACAGCAAGGGATTACCGAAAATAAAAAAAAATTAGAATTCTTACAGTGTAGATTTAGAACGCTTGAAGCAGTTGAACAGCAGTCTATCGCAAAGACTGTTACAAAACCGAAATTTACAACTCAGATTATTCACACACAGCAGGTGCAAAAAAGCCAAATAAATTCCAAGGTTTGTCAAAAGGTACAACTTGCTTTGAGGTAGTATGGAAAATTTCTGGAGATGGATGTAGGCCAACGTAAACAAACTGTTTTAAAGAATAAATGTCTAAGTCCCAAATGTTATTATTACTGCAAGCAGCGCCACCATTCCTTTTCTTTCAAAGTAAATACCTCTCAGTTTGTTCCACACAATCCAAATTTATCTCAATTCCAACAGCAAGCACAAAATTAATGGTCAACGGCTCCAGGCAATTACTTCAATCAAATTATCCGAATGTAGCTGGCAATTCCAATCAAACTCAGAAGCAACCACAGATGTCCATCATACAGACATTAGCCCGCAAGTCTTGCTGTCAACAGTTTTGGTTAAAGTGAAGGCAGCTTATGATAACTTGACAGCACTCAGAGCTCTCCTATACACTGGTTCCGAGGCTTCCTTCATAACAAAAGTATCTGTGCAACGCCTGAATCTGAAGACGAAATGGACACTTAGTAAAATTAGTGGGCTGGTGGAGGTCAGCAGTGAAGAAATTAAAAAGAAGTCAATCTAAACATTGCGTCCTTAATATCAAAGTTTACAGGTCGAGGGCAAGCTCTTGTACTAAAACCACTGACTGGGTTCCTTTCGGACCAATATATGAACTAATAAAGAAAAGTGTTCTTACCTCAATGGATTGCAGCTGGCAGATCTGACTTTCAACGTTCCAGCGAAGGTTGATATATTGCTGGGTAGTGACATCTATGCAGATATATGTTAGTTACCGGGGAAGTTGTAAAGAGTACAAGTCCAACAGCACAACGGACCTAGTCAGTATTGATCTTATTAGGTAAGGTCCCGTCATCCAAATCACATACAATCCATACGTTCTTCACCCAAATCGACCTCAACACAACAATGCAGAAGTTTTGGGAGATCGAGGAAGAACGTTTTGGAACCTATAAAACGGAAAAAGATGAAAAGTTTGAGAAACATTTTAAGAAGCATATAAAACGGTTACCAAGTTCATTTGCCTTTTAAGGATGGAGAGTATCCAAGTATTAGCCCAACATGACAAGGTGGGGTCACTGCATAGCAAAACAACCCCGCACAGAGAATATGCCAATTTAATGGTTGAAAACCTCGAGCTGGGACACATTACTCCAGTTGAGGAGTCCAATGAAGTCAAAATTTCATTTTGATTTCATTATCACACTGTCATAAAGATCCCAGTACCACTACAAGTTTCCGTTGGTGTTTGACACATTTTTTAAACCAATTTTTGGCTCTATCTTAAATGACAAGTTGATATTTGGATCTAAACTACAAGCTAATGTGATCGACATTATTTTAAAGTAGAGGAAATCACTGGTGATGTAGAAAAAATGTTATGCCAAATCCGCGTTAACACAACAGATACAAACTACCACCTGATTGTATGGAAAGAAAATCCCAGCCAAGATTTATGGATCCATCGACTGAATGCGGTAACTTTTGGTATGATATCAGCCCCATATCTTGCAATCATTGTACTTTTGCAACTGTCACAAGACGAAGCACATAAATATGCTTTAACCTATATTGACAATGTTATCAGTGTCTTGGCATCAGGTGGATGCTCATTACAGGTCGTGCAGTAGAAAAAAGTCGAAAGCATAAAACGATCCATCTTATCCTAAAGAGCTAAGATCTATGACCGAATGGGCTGGGTCTCACCCTGCACAATCACAGAAAAATTATTGTGCATCAGTTTTGGGGTAGAGGTTTAGAATGGGATTAGCCGATTTCACCTGAACTGGAGAAGGAATGGGTAGCCTTTCGGAGCGAATTATCAGCTCTTTAAAAGCATACGCGGCAGCTATTCACTTAAGTGTACTGGATGGAAACGACGAAACACATATGCATCTGGTAATCTCAAAAACTAAAGTAGCTCCCTTAAAGAAAATCACACTACCTAGACTGAAGCTTCTATGTGGAGTGGTACTGGTTGCTTAACTTCTCCATTAAACGGCAGAATCTTGAATTTATGTTAAAATGGAAAACTTTAATTGCGAATCGTGTTTCCCAGATCCAGAAATTGACCAGCATTGACATTCCATTTGAGTAAAGCCCACCGGACATAGCCTCGCGCGAAGACTTTCCATCAATGATCATCGACAACAAACTATGGTGGAAAGAGCCAGATTTTCTGAGGTATCGTTGGGACGCAATCCAACCTGTGCAACCATCTTGCTTGAGTATTTCTTAAGAAGCCCGTTCTTGGAACTTGCGTAGAAAGCAAATTATTTCTACTGGGTTAATACGATTAGATACTGTACATTCAGGAGAACCACAGGAAGACATGGTGAGTAAGGTATGAGGTTCTTAAAGTTGAGCACTTTGAGCACTATTACTAGTTATTTGTAACAAAGTCACTGTATTTTGATGACACTTAGAAATTACCACGTGAATGTTTGAGAAAAGAGATAAGAAATATGAAAAATGGTCAAAAGGAAAATCAAATATTGGCAAATTATCTCAAAGTGAAATTTTAATACGTCGGAACTTGACGGAGAAGAACTGAGAACGATTTCTTACAGCTTTAAAAATCTCCTACGCTAGATCATTAAATCCCGGTATTTGTTGCATTTCAAGTTAATTATGGCTGCAATGACAGTTCAAGTACTTCATTGAACAGAGTTTGATTTTCTTCGTACCCTATAGATTCTTCTTAGCCCTTTCTTCTCAGTAAGGATCATTTACATAGCAGTTTTTTCCACTTCCCTTTGCTTTTATTCTAGTCACATTTTTTATAGCAATGTTTTTCTATCACTCTGTTGGTAGTTTTGTTCTCTGGGCGCACTCGTGATCGTAAAGCTATTAAGTCTGTTGCCAATTCGTTCAGACTGTATTTCCCGGACACTCCACCAATATTCTTACCTTACCGATTTTAACCTTGGAGAGTCCATAGGATCTGCAGAAGAGGTGGTAAAAATACTGTCATAAGGTGACAGCAAGGGTGAGTGCACATTAAATACTTGTGTTGTTGGAAAGGAACTGAAAAATCATTTAAAATCTTCGATATTATCGACCACTTGTATGCCTTCTATTGTGTGGAATGCCTTATAGTTTTGAACAGTTCCTAGAATTTACACTCCGAAAGAATATTTTTTGTAATTTTTTTTCCCGTCGTAAATTCACAAAACATATGCAAGACTGCTTGAGGTAGTGGTGCTTCATACATTATTTCACTTCTCAGGATAGCTACCTAAAAGAGCTACGTGGAGGATGTAACCCATGGGCTGAAAAGTCCGCTTTATAGTAAAACACAAAATTTTTGCAAAATTTAATTTTATTTATCAATATAGTTGCCTTCGAGGGCGATACACTGATTGAAACGATTTTTCAATCTTTCGATACCAGTTCTGTAGTACGATTTTGGTTTAGCCTCAAAGTAGGCCTCTGTTTCGGCGATTACTTCTTCATCGGTCTTAAATCTCTTTCTGGCAATCATTCTTTTGAGGTCTGCGAACAGGAAGTAGTCGCTAGGGGCCAAATCTGGAGAATACGGTGGGTGGGGAAGCAATTCGTAGCCGAATTCATTCAATTTTGTCATCGTTTTCATCGACTTGTGACACGGTGAATTGTCTTGATGAAACAGCACTTTCTTTTCTTCAAATGCGGCCGTTTTTCTGCGATTTCGTCTTTCAAACGCTCCAACAACGCAATGTAATAATCGCTGTTGATAGTCTGCCCCTTTTGGAGATAGTCGATGAAAATTATTCCATGTGTATCCAAAAATACGGATGCTATAACCTTATTTGTTTTTCGGTCGTTTTGAACGAGGTTCGTCGCCTGCTCGACACTCAGCTGACTGCCGACTTGACTCTGGTGTCAAGTGATGGAACCAAGTTTCATCCATTGTCACATACCGACGCAAAAATTCGGCTTTATTGCGGTTGAATAGCTTTAAACACTCCTCTGAATCATCAACACATTGTTGTTTTTAGTCGACTGTGAGCAAATGCGGCACCCACTGTGAACAGAGCTTTCGCAAGTCCAAATATTCGTTTATGATATATCCAACACGCTCTTTTGATATCTTCAGAGCCTCAGCTATCTCGATCAACTTCACTTTACGGTCATTCGTAATCATTTTGTGGACTTTTTTGATGTTTTCATCTGAAACAGCCTCTTTTGTTGGTCCACTGCGTGCATCATCTTCGGTGCTTGTATGACCACTTTTAAATTTTTCAATCCACTTGCGGGTAACACTTATCAAGCCATTTCTTTGCATCGGCTGCATTTTTTCGAATCAAAAAGCAATGATAAATCAACACACGAAATTGCTTTGAATCCATTTTTTCACAACAACAAAAGTTGCTTCACTCACAACGCTATATCTCGAGAACTAATCGTCCGACAGCTGTCAATTTTATACACGTATCTTTTAAAGGTTGGTACTAACTGAAAATGGTATAGATTTAATTCAAGTGGTGCCCTCTCGTAGACGGACTTTTCAGCCCATGTATGAAAACTTGAATTTAAGAGTGATGAGGATCGTCTTTGGTCACTGCCATGTAAAGATTAATCAAATCCTTAAACCAAATCATTGGTGTGGTCGAAAGGCGTCGAAATATTCTGTCAGTACTACCATGTCCTATCTGAGCATTGAGTTGTGAGCGTCATTATTAAATTTTGGTTACTTTGTATGCTAGGATGATTGAAACATTAATCTGTATAGTGGCTACTTTTCTTACTTTGCGCTGTTTTGATTAGCAGTTAGGACGGGTATTTTTCTAAGGCATGCATTTTCCTCGAAGTCAGACTATAAAATTTAGCCTCACTTGGTCAAGGCACCTAGCTCGCAGCATGCATCTGTCTTCCAATCGAAGATCTACGTAATCCTGATGGCAGCGAACTATATTGTGGAGAACCGGTGTAGCGACATCCTACCTGCGCTTAGAACCTTGCTGAAACCTCATATGCCTTCAAAGCTAGTTGAAGAATGCAAGAGATCACTGAAGGCAGTCGGAAGGCTAGATTTGTGACCTTTATCTGGGTCTCAGGTCACAATGTGATCACGGGAAATGAAATCTCCGACAAACTCGCCAGGCATGGTTCAGGGGAGAGTTTTTCAGGACCCGAACCTTCGTTGCGTCTGCTTGCGTATTCGATTAATGCGATTAATCCAACTATTGACAGTTGGATCTCATATAGGTACAACTACAGATGGCACAACTTTGGGATGCAAGCAAACCAAACGAATATTTCCCGACGTTTATAGGAGATCAGCGACCTTTCTGCTATCACTCAGCAGGAAAGACTACAGGTTTCTTACTGTGATCGTGACAGGACATTATACTTTAGCAAACCACTTAAATGTGCTGGATATAAATGACACAACATCCGGCGATACTTAACCTTCATTTCATCCTTGTGTAGAAAACTACACAAAAAATTTTTGTTTTCTTAATTTCTCAAAAACCACTAATTGCAAACTTCCGGAATTTTCAGACTTTGTATATATTCTTGATTACCGAAAATAAAACGCACCTCCCCATAATAAAAATGTTTATGGCGGTTAATAATGCACTAATTACGTTGTCTACCCTCATGTGTAGATTTCTACACATATGGACAGTAAGTGCATGTCATATAAAAAGTCATTTACGTTAAGTGTTTTAGCAAGTGAATATTGTTGGTATATTTAGTGAAATTTATAAAAATAATAAAAGATAACAATCTCAAAAGCAAGATATCTGACAGAGGAAGAAACGGAAGCATGAAGTTAAAAATGTGGAAAAATGGTATTGTTTGGCAACTACAGCCATTTCAGCATCAAAGTGGTAGATTGCGGAATGAACATTTAATTTCTCTTCATCCTGGAACAACAAGATATGCCAATGCTCGTGTTGATGGCATCAAAGATGCTTTTTTGCTTTTCTTCCCACCACAAATTGAAAGTACCATTTTGAAGAATTCAAATGCGTATGCACAAGCAACATATGGTAAGGATTTCAAACAAATCGTTCGAATATGTTGCAAGCATATATTGGTGTTTTGATTTTAGCTGGTGTTTATAGGTAAGTCGTAGTTGCTTTCTTTCTTATTTCAACTGATTCTTGACTTTTTTACTTTTAGATAGAAAAACGAAACTACAATTCAATTGTTTGATTGATTGATTGATTGAATGATTGATGCCCGGTGTTTAGGGCAATTATGTCGAAGAAAACATTTGAGTATTTGAATCGAGTTATTCGTTTAGATGATGTCATTAGCTGAAGACAGCTACGATCTACAGTTAAATTTGCACCGATTCGGGATATATTTGATAAATGGTCCAATTTATTGAGTCAGTTTTTTTTTCAGTTTGTATGCATTTTTATTGTATCACTTAATTTACTCTTACTTGCTTTGACAAAAAAATGCTTAAAAATTAGCTTAATTAACTTAAAATTATCTTATTCTAACTTACTGGCCCCATGCGAGCACTCTAAGTTAAACCTAACGCTTAAATTATGTCTTTCGACGTATCTTACTACCATAGTATACTATTTCTATTCATTATATTAAAACTAAGAAAACATTTTTTACAAAAAAAAAACTTAGTAACCTGACTTTTTTTATTTTATTATAAAACATAAAACTAAAATCCTACAAACGACTTAAAAATAAATCTTAATCTACTTAACCTTCTTACATCTAATACATACATACACACACACACACAATATATATACATACTTAATATACAAATATATGTATATATATATGTTCTTTTTTTTATTTTCTATTTTTTTTTTTAATTTTTTTTTTTGTTCTTATTTATTTATTTTTTTCTTAAATCGAACTTAATCCTACTTAAAACTATGTAAGCCGGCCATGGCTAAAAAAATTGGGCGACCCACTTTGCTTCACATGAAGCTACCAAGTATTGGAGGAATCCGACGACGAAGCATCCTCTCCCGCAAAAAGGCACCAAAATTGTTGGTGCTTCTGAGAAACATCCCTCAGGTAGCGACTCCCTACCGCCCTATTGAACTGCAGACGCTCCGCTCTGCCGTGTGCGACGTCTCTGCCGTAGTTGAGTCGCCTGTCCGCAGCTGTTCGAGCAACGTGGAAGACTAGCGGCACCGCCAATCTGTTCTTAATCAGACCTTTACTATCTAGGTAGAGAAACGCTTCTGGAGGAATAAAGCCGTTAAAGCGAACACTCTCGTGATACATATAATTAGGGTAGTTTGTTTGATGAGGTCATTGCTCTTGCAATATGCCTTCGAGTCAACTTAATGACGAAATTGTCCACTCTTATTAGGTTCGCCCTATTGTACAAGACCTCATTACGATAGAATTTTATGTACTCAGATTCTGGTGTTCTGTATAAGCGAAGACAAGTCCTAAGATAAGCCCTCTCAAACACCTGAATCTTTTCCAATAAACTTGCTCTCACGTTGAACCACACAGGACATCCAAATACGAGCATGGGTCGGATAAGGGTCATGTAACAGATCACCTTCACCCTCGCATCGAGTTGGCTGTTATAAAACAGTCTCTTTGTAAGGGCAAAAGCACCTTTGACTATTGCCAGAGTAACATCTATATGTTTGTTAAAGTACAGATATTGATCTAGTCAGATCCCAAGGTATCTGACTACATTTCGACAAGCAAGTGGCTGTCCAAGTTGTCCTACGATAGAGAACTTTCGTCAATTCTTTCTGGTATCCCTAGAGGCCCCAGACAAAGACGTCCTAAACAGAATGGTTACCGACTTCTGAAAGTTAATTTTCAACTTCCAGTCGTCGCAATATCGCTTAATTTTGTCGAAGTCACGTTGCAAAAGTGTATTAATGACCTCAATCTTTGGACCCGATTTGTACGCGATTAAGTCGTCTGCGTACGATATGGCATGGTGAAGTGAACCTATCAAATCACTTGTGTAAATGTTGAACAGGATCGGTGAATTTACCGCACCTTGTTGCAGACCGTTTGTAATGTTAAATGTTTCAGCAGAAGTCACATCGGTATTCTTCACAATGAACTGTCTACTAGAGAGCATATCAAAAAGAATATACAGCAGTGGTTTGCTAATGCCCAACCTGTCAATCTTGAAGAAGAGTCCCTCTAACCATACGGCATCGAAGGCCCATTCCACGTCAATCAGACAGGCACCAGTGCACTGTTTCTTGCCTATGTTCGGTTGAATATCAGAAACCAGTTTAGACGCAGCATGAATGATATCATGCCCCGCCTTGAAACCGAATTGATTATTCGGAACTATATGTTTGTCCTCAACCCACTAAGTCAGGACTCTATTAATCACCTTCTCGAAAACCTTACTGATGTTTGGGAAAAGACTGATCGAGCGGAGATTCGCCGGATTGGAAGTATCTTTATTCCTTTTGGGAATGGGATGTACCACCGCAGTTTTCCAGTGCGCTGGATAATATGCATTATTCATTGCATTATTAAACAGGGTGGTATAAATGTCCACCGCTTCTAGTGGGAGATGTCGAAGCACAATGTTCGGTATTTCATCGGTTCCCACTGATTTCTTACTTCTAAGTGATTCGAAGATCGTTTAGAGCTCTTCCTTCGAAATGAACGGTGCTAATACCCTTTATTATTACATTATTTGCCATGTTCTCGTCACTGAACTGGGTGAAACCTGAGCTCTCGAATCACTAATTCACAATTTCATTTCGAAGGCATAAATTGTGTACAAGGACTCGACTCTCCAGGTCGTGGTTCGGGCAAATGATTTCATTCGCCTTGTACACTTCCTGAAAAGTCGCCTCTACCTTCTCCTGCGAATCCTCGATCGCAAAGAAGTTGTCATCATCAACTGCCTCATTTGGATTGATGCCCGCTGCTACAAGTATTTGTTCGTTGTTCGTTGTTCGGGCGATTTTGAGACATGGAAGGTCGTTTTGATTATTTCTCCGGAATATTTTATTTATTTGCGGGAACATATTCGGGTTGCTGGTGTTTAGAGCCCGAATTTTGTTGTTCCAATCCAAACTTACAGAATTTCTATAATTTTCCTTTATTAATATCTGGAGATTTTTAATCGACGACTTCAATGTCATGATCTCCGGGTTATGTCTGTCAGCAAACTGTCTGTACAAGGTTTTTAGTCTTGACAGTAGTCTACTTTTATGTCGTTGCAGTGCGTCAATAGTTGCGTTGCGGAATATGTCTTCGTTGTCTGTGTATTGATACCGAGGTATCGTTTTGTCCATAGTTCGTTTAATTGTCTCGTCCATTAGTTTTAGATATCCGTCATTTGACAGATTTCTGTTGGACGGCGGGTAGAGCTGGTGCGAGGAGAGTGCCCTTGTCAGTATTCTGGAGAAGTATGTCCAACGTACCCTACTATAATTGGAGGAATGCCTTTGAACAAACTCTTCCAATTCCGCAGTTTCGTTGGGAATAGTTATTTCGGTGCTGAAACCGCAATGGTCACTGTCATACACGAAAGTGCGTAGACAGTCTGTAGTTTGTTGGTTAGTGCAGGTCAGTTGTATTCGTGAGTCGAACAGCAGAAGATCCAAATATGACCCATGTCTGGGAAACGACGGACTATCTGTCGCCTTAAGCCCGAGTCGATACGTTATACTGTGCTGACCCCACTTATTGAATAGTAGGTTCCCTCTAGTATTTGGTGTATTATTTCCCCAATCTCTATGTTTGGCGTTAAAATCTCCGCCGATAATAAAATAGTTGTCTTCCAATTCCAGCCTCAGGAATCGAAAAAGTGTCTCGAGCTCTAGAATGAATAAGGTGGATTGAGTAGACTTAGGTGCAGAGACAGACACCATGTACAGCCGCTTTCCACTACTCAGAGGGATGTACATGACGCATGCTTCCAGCACCTGAAACCTACATACTACACGACTGTATACTCTTTTGGAATGCAGTAATTTTCTTACAAAGATTGCAACACCTCCTCCTTGAATGGAGTTGGGTCGGTTTCTTCGTAATATTTTATATCTTCTGTGCCTCATTTTGTGTCTTTTAGTAAGCTTAGTTTCGCTTACCAAAAGCACATCAGGGGCTTGGTCTTTAAGCAACTTAAATAGTGTGGCTCTTCGTTCTAACCTAATCAGTGAATTAACATTCACTGCAAGGACCTTCAGGGTTTGCTCTGCCATGTACGTAACCATTACGACTGGAGGTGCGCTAGGCCCGGCAGCAGCGTGTATATTTGATCTACCCGCGTAGCCTGTTCCTGTATTTGACGCTAAAGCTGACCCATCTGCCACTGAATAGAGAACAAGATAGCCAGCATGTCAGGTGCTCTAGGCGCTGGGGCCTGTGAAGCTACCTTTGCTCGTTGTACCGTAGTTCCCCTACTTGCCGCCATTTGGGCGTAGGTATACTTGGGGAGTGACGGCTGGTGTTTGTATTTGCACGGGTGGACGTTTGACTTCCACCTTCCGCTGTCGAGCCAGATTTACTCTTTTTATGTATTGGAATTTAGGACAACCCCGATAATTTGCGGTATGTATCTTGTTCCTACATAAGGCACAAGAGAGTTGCCTTTTTTCTGACGCTCCATCCATACCTAGAGCGCATTCCTCTGACTTGTAGTTCTTACCACAGTTCACGAATCGAGGCTGCATTTCGCAGTTCGACGCGGCGTGCTCGAACCTTTGGCAGCCAACACATTGTAAAATGTTTTCACTCCTCTTTAATTTTTTCCAGTGTACAACCTGGTAGTCTAGGACTTTTATACTCCTTAGACCATTCAATTTGCTATCGGGAGTTAGCTGAACCAGGAAGAACGGTAGTTTCCGTTTCTCCCTTTTGGCTCTAGCTGTGGTGAACGGCTTGACCCCTACGAATTTGAGCTCTTCGCATTCTTTCTCTTTGAGCAGTGCGAGGAGCTCCTCCGGATCGTGTCCAATTTATTGAGTTACTACTACAATCCACATGAATGTGTGACAGTTGATGAGCAATTACTTGGTTTTCGTGGAAGATGTAAATTTCGTCAATATATGTCATCAAATCCAGTAAAATATGGACTAAAATTCTGGTTGCTGGTTTGTTCTTATACCTGCTATGTTTGGAAAATCCAGCCATATTTGGGAGAGGCAATTGGAGCCAGTTCGAGTGAAAAAAGGCAAGGCGAACGAGTAGTTTTGGATCTCGTTGATGGCTTGAAAGGACACAACATAACAATCGATAACTTATTTTTCTCATATGAGCTTGGGCAAAAATCATTGTCAAAGGGCATTACAATGGTTGGCACGATGAGAAACGATAAAAGAAGCATCCCACCAAAGCTTGTTGAGTGCAAAAATAGACCGTTGTATGAATTTAGTTTTGCATTTACCGAAAACACCGCACTTGTTTCGTACATTGGACGGAAAAATAAGTGTACCGTGTTGTTGTACCGTTTTTCATTTAATATAGGCGGTGTGGATACGGTTGACAAAATGCTCACTTGTTAAAGCTGTAAAAGAAAATCTTACAGATGGCTACTGGCTGTATTTGGAAACATGATTGACTTTTCTGCTTTGAATGCATTAATTATTTTCAAAGAAGTGAATCCGAATTGGCAAGCAACACAAACAATAACAGTAAGAAGGAATTTTCTACGTGAACTTGGAATATCCCTTGCAAAACCACTTATGGAAGCTAGAAGTGCGAAGCCAAGATCAGCATCGTCTGCTTTATTGCTTGCAACTGTTTTGAAAGAAAGTTCACCATCGTCACCTTTAGAGGATGTTTCTACATCAACTTCAACAAATCCACCAAAACGGTCAAGAAGCGTTCCACTACAAATTAAAGGCAGAGCAAGATGTCACGTTTGCTATGAAGAAAGATCCGAAAAAAATAATGTCTATGACACGATTTGTTGTTTTTGCACAAAAACTGCATGTAAAAATCAACATAATCGAAATGTATGTGTAAAATGCATTCAAGAAAAATTAATTTGAACCTACCTACCTTTTCTTGTTACTTTAGAAATAAATTATGTTATAAAAGCAATTTTTCGGTTTAATTTAAAAAAGAATTTAGAAAATCTATTAAAATTCCATATGTGTAGAAATCTACACACGAGGGTAGAGAAAGTAATTTTTTTTTTGAGGATGAGATGAAGGTTAAGTGCTTACTCATCTTTCTTCGTAAGACTGAAATATTTCGTCAAAGTGAACTTTACAAAGAGTACAATATACTAGTTTTTTCTCTGAGTGCTCTATTCCAACAGATAAAAAAAATAATGTCAATTACATATGTTGTGCAAATCATTAATCTAATATTACTTCTCAAGGCTGTCATTGTGTCAACCATTTATTTAAGCTTAATTGTTACTGAATCTTATTTGTAAATAAAAAAAAATCAAATAGTAAAACCGAAGCTGGCACTTGTAAATTCACTTTATCACATCTTAGTAAATTGTAGGGTGACTAATCAATATTTATGAAATATTTTCAAATGAACCGTTCCATTAAGAATGAATAATTAAATTAACAAACCGTTCGAATACGAGTAGATTGTCAGTAGTAATATTGTATGAATATGTGATTCAATTAGCTGAATGAATCATAGAATCGCACGTGATAGCTTGCAATGATTAATTATGCAATTACGATAACTATCATGTACATTATCCAATAGATGGTAACCTCAGAATTGTGGTGCAATAAACATATAGACATAGATGAAATTATAGAACTTTATCGGTACTGCTTTCATCATTGAAACGACGACGAAAATTTAGTTAAACGACAAGTATTCACCGAACGGGTAACCGAAAATAATCACTTTTGGTTGTATACAATTGTTAAACTTGTTTGATTTATTTAATTCAATTATGCGTATCACGCTCACCCGTGAAAATGATATCAAATTAAGAGATGAACTATAGCTCCGCGATAGCTATTCAAATATTTAAAAGTGTTCGGTGTAGATAACGACTACTTTAATATTTATGTAGGTTGCATTGTGTTTATACTGATGTACGCTTATGAATCTGAAATTGAAAAACTATTGCCTGGTACCTATGGCATGCCACCAGTCATTTTTTCAGAGCTTCTATTCTTAGTTGGATAAGGCAGGATAGTCACACACCACGAAGTGGACAGACTACTTCCTGCAGACTCTGCAGAAGTCGTCGTAGTGATGTATGCTGATAATGCAATTATTTTGGGAGCAGACTTCTATCTACTGACCCAGATTTACTAACAAGTGTGTTCTTTTCTTGCTGTATGTCGTCAAAAGGGTCCTTTTACACACGTATCAAGTTGAATCTCGGTGCTTCTATTGAGCATGATGTGTAAAACTTTGTGCCGAGCCTGTTCCCACCCACGTATGAGCTTCGGATATGCATATATCCTCGTAGATTTTTTTCAGGTGTCTTTAATCCTAGATCTGATTATCGTAGAGACCAGAAACTATACAACTGCCTGGCTGTCCGTCTTGACAGAAGTTAAGCTTTGCATGATAATACTTTCAATAATAATTATTGTGTTCTAAATAATGGCAGTATTATCGGCTGAAAGCAGGGCTGCTCTGGACTTTGGTGAGGATTGGAAACCATTTGTACTTCTTAGGCTTCTTTAAAATATTCTTTGATGTTTTCATTTTAATATCTATTGTAAGACTACGTTTGAAAACCTCATCAACACAGATACTTAAAATTTATATATCCCCTGTTAATGAAGAGAATAACTCGTGTATTCAGTAGATTGATTCCTAGCCCTCTGCAATATGCTCATTGGAAGTGCATAGTTGAGCTTTTCGGTTCGAATTGAAGAGAACTTGCTTGAAACTAGGATGACTTGCCTACCACAAGGACCAACATAAACAGTGTCTCTCAGGACCTGGTTCAGTTACATCAAATTCAACAGAATGACTAAAATATAAATATTATTTTAAAGACTTGCAATAAGTTCACAACGTGTTTGGCGATAACTAAGTAGTATACGAAAACATTAATCATTGAAATCCAGAATTAAGTACTCGTACTCATATATGTTATCTACCATGTTACCAGGATACCATCCCTGCTTTGCACTAACCTTTTGCCATTAATAAGGAGAAATGCCTCTGGCGGGATAAGGCCTGATAGAGGTGCGCTCTCGTGGTACATTTCATTGGAGTAAAAAGCCCCAAAGAGCAGGCTATTGTCGTTGGTCATTGCCTTGCAACGTGCCTTCGAATCATCTTAATCAGGAGACTGTCAATCCTATTCAGACTAGTTCATATGTCTTAAGGGCTTTGGTGGGATCGTATTTTTTATACTCTGATTTTGGTGTTCTGTGCAAGATGGGGCAGGTCCAAAGACACTGCATTTTAAACACCCGATTCCTTTCATATAATACGATGCAACATTCAACCACACGGAATAGCCTTACACGTTGACTGGCCGCCTGATTGGGGCCACATAGCTTATGACCTTCACTCTGGAAATAATTTGACTACTGTGTAACCGCCTTCTTGTCAGAGCTAAAGCTTTCTTGGCCTCAGCTAGACAAGCATCTATATGTTTGTCGAAATACAAATACTTATCCGGCCAGATACCAAAGTATCTCACTACGCTGCCCAATGATGGCCAAATTTCGCCAGTTAATACATATCTGGTTTCCTTAGAAGCCCTTCTCTTGCGCAATATTTCATAATGTAATGAGAATGAGAAGTGAAAATCAACTTCATTTAGTATTAAAGATGAACTATAATAGATGGCAAACTCTATTTATATTTTTTCAAACCCTTAAACTTCGCCAGGACATACTGAAATTGAATTGCCGACTCTTGTCCAAGCCAACTACTTGAATTCGCTAGAATAAAAGCAATTTACACGTAAAGTGTAATATTATGGCGATGGCGTTTTTCTGCAAAATGTTTTTTTTTATAATTAGCGCGAGCTCAAGGCATTTGAGTACCCTTGAAATTTTCGTACACAGCGTTGGCTTAAATGTTTGCAAGTTATAATGAATAGGAAATAGGGAGCTCGGCAAAAACATTTTATAAGTAAATTGTACACGTTAGGAACGAATCACGATTATTCAGGGTACGTCCGAAAGTGGGCCTGAGAGTATACTGATAAGCATTCATAGTTATACGGGTGTTACGGTTGAAGGACGGAATGCTACAGGCGATTTCTATGGAGCACTGGTGGTAGAAATAGCGATAAAACAAAAAGAGATGGGAGACATTACGTCGGTGTTCAAGGATGTCAATTGACTGACTGATATTAGTATCACTTATGAAATTTATCGCACGGTTTTGAATCCTATCTAGCAGGTGCAGAGATGTGTTAGAAGTACTTGATCTTGTACACCATTCCTTACTCGAACTGCAAGCAACTTCAGACTGCTATTCATTTCATTTATTCATTTTTCATTTAATATGCATTTTTATTTAAATAAATTCAATAACTCTTACATGATATACAAAAAAAAGTTTAAAAATTAGCTTAATTAACTTAAAATTATCTTATTCTAACTTACTGGCCCCATGCGGACACACTAAGTTAAACCTAACAATTAAAATTTGTCTTTCGACGCTTCGTACGTTTGATTTTGGTGTTATTTTGTATTAAACAGAATTAAAACTAAGAAAATAAACTTAGTAAATTGACTTATCTTTTAAAACTTGAAACTAAAACCTAAAAATTACCTTAACACTATTCTTGACCTACTTAGGCTACTTAAGCTACTTAAAATGATCTTATCATTTGGGTATTATTTTTTTTTTGTGAGAAGAAGTTACCCGAAGTTTACCTATCTGTTTGTTGTTTTATAATTTTTTTTTGTATTTTTGTTATATATATATATATATATATATACAATATATATATACAATATAAATATATATATATACATATTTCTTCCTCCTTAAAGCTATAATAATCCTACCTAAATCTATGTAAGTCGGCCACGGCTAGAAGATTAGGCTGCCGACCCTGCTCCTTAACGAAGCTAACTAGTGCTAGAGGAATTCGACGACGTAGATTCCGCTTCTTCAACAAGCCACCAAAATTGTTGGTGCTGTCGAGCAACATCCCTCATGTCGCGATTCCCTACCGCCCTACTGAATCGGAGAAGCTCCGCACTGCCGTATGCGACGTCTCTATCGTAGTTATGTCGCCTTTCTGCAGCTGTTCGAGCGACATGGAAGATTAACGGCACAGCTAATCTATCCTGGATCAGACCTTTCATGTCGAGGTAGAGGAATGCTTCTGAAGGCCACTATATACTTTATATTTGTTTGAGGTCGTCCAAACTTTGGTATTTTTTAGTGCCATCCTTCACCTTCAAAATACCCCAGACAGAGAAATCCAACGGATTTGCATCCGCAGAATTTGGAATCCGTCGCACTTTGTGAGACGGTGCCGAGTCTTGTTGAAATGTCCACGGTCTCCGACCGAAATGATTGTTTGCGCAAGGCTTCAATACTGCCTCTAAGACAGTTTCATAGTATACGATCGCATTCATTTTGACGCCACGGTCCAAAAATACGAGCGGAGAGCGAAGATCGGCGGTTATGGCGGCCCAAACCATCACCATCGGTGCTGCCTGTTTTCTGGTATCCGTCCGTAAAGGTAAATGTAAATGTAAATTTTCGAAGGACCTCTCTGGCAAGTAAGCTCGGTCATTTTGTTTGTTGACATATTGCTCTATAACAAATGGCGACTCATCGGAAATAACAACTCCTTCGCTCTTTCGACTCTAACTTTTTTCTGTTACAGTGTAAGATCGTGTGTTTTTTTAGAACTTCAATGGCTTGAGCCCAAACTCATTTTTCAGTATGTGTTGCATCCGTTCCAACGATATTTTGAGCTCACGAGCCATTTTTCTTCCACTTCGACGCAGATTTCGCTCAATTCGAGCCTTCACTTTCCAAACCATTTCTGCCGATGCTGCTACTTTTTTATGACCACCTCCATGGCGTTTTGCAACGCTGACAGTATCACGGTAGCGAGCTATGGTTCGAGATACAAATGATTTATTCACGTTGAGGTGCTGAAGGACTCTAACGATAGGTACTTGTGGTTTTCCAGCCAAATATAAAGCAATCATACTATCACGTTTGAATTCCATCGTAGATAAAAATAATAAAATTATCTGTCATGTGTCAAAATTTGAGCTCGCAGTAATGAACGGTTTGAAAATTATAGCAGTTTGAAGTTAGTTGCAGTTCGAGTCAGTCAGGGTGTAGTTAGCAATATCAGGGGCCATGTATGCCCAAGTAAAAAAGTTTCATTTACACTTCTAATTTCAATAAAAACATGCTCTTTAAACTCTGATGGTGATGACTTTTTGACTTTTTAACAACGCGGTACTTATGCCATTTTTTTACATAAATTCCACCTTTACGGTACCTGTTATCTCGAATAAGAGTCATATTACCGACTTTTATTAGGTTAGACTTCATCTCGGGATCAAATCAACTTTCAGTAACACAAACAACATCAACCATACTATCACTGAATAAGTATCAGAAATCATCTATTTTGTTTTTCAAATTTTGCGTATTTAACACGTTCGCGGACAAGACGGCATACGCCGTCAATTGCTGAAAGTAACGGGTCATGACGGCATATGCCGTCAAAGAATTTTACATCTGTTATGACAAGATGGGATACCCCGCCTAGAAATACATTACATGTCCATATTTCAGCATTATTTGTCATACCGGAGTCCAATTCTCACTTCACTGTGACTTGCGGAATCATTTTTATATTTTTACAAAACTTGCACAAATTTGTTGCATTTCGCACGATCAAGCCGGCATATGCTGTCAGTTCTCAGTGCATTTAGTTTAGAGTGTCACCAGACAACGGTCGCAATTGAATGCTCCTATAGAAATAGTGCAAAATAATGTAAATGATGCACATCTCATCGAATTAATATGTGAAGTAAAATAAATACACAAATTATCTTTTAAACATATATAGGTATGTACATAGCTTGAATATGGACCGTTAAAATAAAGATAAGGAGAACATTTTGAAGCTATCTAGTGAAATTTCGGATGATTCCAATGAAGAAACTAAACATGATCCGTTTAGCGATGATGGGACATTCGGCATTGATCCTGATTATCAACCGGAACAGGAAGATCAATTAGTCACCAGAGGCAAGCCTGCACGTAACTCACGATGACCAATTTGCTGGAGATGACCATCACAACACTGAGGCAGAACCTTGCGATGAAATAATTCAAGATTATTCTGAAGGATCAGATCGGGAAGTGTTTCAGAAACCGAATTAGATGGCGAATGGTTTGAAAATAAAAAGGAAATACCTCAGTTCAATTTTCAGTGAATGGGTTCTGGAGAAATCTCATTGAAAATAAGGTGTTTTATCGTGAAATTGTATTCAAAGATGAAGCCTATTCTGGCTCAATGGATACATTAATAAACAAAATTGCCATATTTGGGCTGATGAGCAACTCGAAGAGTACCAAGAGCTACCATAACATCCATTAAAAACAACGGTGTGGTGTGGTTTATGGGTAAATCAGAATATTACCGTCAATGTTAACGGACTATGTGCTTCCTGTAATGCGGTGAGTTCTGGTTTCAACAAGACGGCGCTACGAGCCATACAGCTTGTGTACACCTAGATCAAGCGATTTCACATCTTTGGATTATTTTTTCTGTGAATATGTAAAGTCTCAGGTCTTCAGGAATAAGCCAGCTAAGATTAACGCTTTGGAAGACAACATTTTCTGATAAGTCTTTGTTAAATTTGATATGGACGCGCAGCTAATGAAAGCTCTGATTAATAATCAGCAGGAATTCATAAGGAAAATATTAAGAAACCAAGAAGAGTGCTTCGAAAAAATTCACATGCAGTTGCAGTTTTTCGGGCGTTTAACAAAGATATAAGTCCAGACAAAATAGACATTCCAGTTTGCATTAATTTACAACCAGCTGAATTTTTGTACGGGTATTAAATACGTCATTACAAATTTTATGTCCAAAGTCCCCATGGCGACAGCTACCGGGAAAATGGATGAAAGTTTACAGATCGTGAAATTCTTTACAAAAAAACCGTTCTCGAGTTATCGTGATATCAAACCTAGAAAATACGGATTACATTCATATGTGGCCAGTATGCATCATCGGTTCATTCATTTTAAGAAAAAAATATTGGAATATTAGTTTTTGTGACTCATGCACTCATATACTATACGTGGAAAATATACGATTCTGAGTAAATCAACGTCCGTTCTTAATTCAATTAGTCGATTGGTTTTGAGTAACGTCTGTCTGCGACATTCCATTGTTCGTGCGTATACCTGTTTTTTTTTTTTTTTTCAGAGATATAACTCTAGTAAATCCAGTCAGTTTTTAACGGTTGCGAATAGATGTGCATAGGTGAACTAACATAACATCCGTGTGACCACGTCTGTTAATACGTATGAATTATCATCAATGGTAATTTGCCTCCTTATTTATACAAAACCCGCCCTTTTACTCAAAAAAGGCCATCCACGATACACACGTATGCAAATAGCTCTCATTTTAGCAATTTAACTTGTAAATTTCTCTCATTCTAGCAAATTCTGGCAGGTTATAGAAGTGAACAAAGTGTTGGTAATTCACTTACAGAGTGTTTGTACGAAACTTAAGGGTTCAGCAAATTATTAGTAGTGTTTGACATCTAGGTTAGTTCATCTATGTATACGTTTTTGTAGATTATACTTTTATTTTAAACTTTCATTTTATAAAAATGTCAGACGTTTGCTTCATTTACTGTGAATTTTTGACTGAAGGTGAAATTGTGGTTGTTGATCGAGGAATGAAAACTTTAATCGGTTTATGTAATGAAAGGAGTGATGGGCTTAATAAATATTCAAAAGACAACCAATCTGTAACTATCCATAAACAGTTCCGTAAAGTGTACAATCGGAAGAGTAGCATCGCTGCAGCTAAAAGCCAACTCTAGACGGAAACAGCTAGCATATCTGGGATAAGTCCTCCTCGGACTAGAGCGCGAGGTATTGATTCATCTTTTTGTTTTAAACAATACTGTTTGTTTTGCGGCGATGAAGTAGATAAAGCGGCTGAAATGAAAACAGTGCAGTATCTTTGGCGTAGTGTCCCAAGTTTCAACACTTGCATTAAAAGACGCATTTGCATTTAAAGGCAGCTCGGAATCGTTCTGATGAACCAGCAAGAAGTGTTATTGCACCGATTCAATATGAATATGATTTAAATGCTGCTAAGGCTAAGTATCACGGTGATTGTTACAATTCCTTTGTGAAATCTACTACTGGAGGTAAAATCTAACGTCCTGAAAGTGATGAAAAAATATTTGCATTTATTGAAAATCATGATGATTGTCAATTTTCAAATACAAGAATTGAAAGATATTTGCGAAGAACTATCTATCGATAACAAAACATCAAGTCAAAACCGAAGAATCATCAAAACTGAGAAATTGGAAAGTTCGACATTCATTTGCTTCATCGACAATTAACACAACAAACAAACAAACAAAATAAAAAGAAAGAGCAATTCAGAAGCGATTCAGAATACTTGAAGCAGCTGCAGCGATCGTACAAGAGGATATTCAATCGATAGTGCTTGACACTGATAACAATCATCCACCTAGTCAAATGATGCTGATGTCTTCATTATTGAAACTGCAATAGAACAATTCAGTATTGTTGTTGGAGAAGATGTAGATTTTTTAATAATACTGACTGCATGAACTCCAAGTGATAAGATCATTTACTTTTTACAACCTGGGAAAGCTCGAATTTAAAGAAAGTTTAACTGCATATACAAAATGTCCAGCTCATACTTTATTCCTAATACGATAACTGGCTGCGATACGACATTAGCAATTTTCAAAAGAAAAATTGGCAAAAACGGCAGTATTTAAATTGTTTGACAACGCAAACAATTTATAACGCACATGTATTTACAAACATTAACTCTTTAGCAGACGTCGTCCTCGCCGACAGAATTCGCTACTCCTTGCTTTATATCGAGCTCCGATAGACAAGTATAGATTGTTGAATTTCGTGATAAATATAAGGGGAAATAAAAGAGTGCAGTTATCATGTCTCCTTCCAAAATTTACTTCTGCTTATCAACACTTGTTCCGTGTGTCCTACCAAGTGCAAGTGTGGTTGATCAATAAACTGAATTCTGAAGACGGGCTGGAAATTGATGAATAATACTTTCGAGCCAATCCAGACATTACTTTAAAGACTGCACGAAAAATTGTAAAGGCCACTCTTTCACAAATGTTGAATCAAATGCAGCAGGTGAAGATTCTTTCGAAATCCATGAGGATATAACTGATATATCTCTCTTCTTAGAGAAGTCAACGTAGATTGACCAAGAAGTAGAAGGAACGAGTGATCATGTAGGATTTGATGATGAATAATGTAATATTTATTGCTGCTAAAATTTTCATTATATTAATAAAATATTGTCCCATTAAATTTCCTCAATCCAAATATATCGTGGAATATTCCTACTGGGGAAACCACGTTAAAAAACGCGTTGATTAACCTACCTCAGAGGTGATGTGGAAATGTGTACATACCTACGTTTTTAAATTGCGACAACTCGAGAACGGTGCTTCGTAGGGCAAAAGGTATTCATACCATACCTTTTTTAAAGAGAAAAATATACATCTTTATCCAGTAGCTATTACCGTTTCAGAGATATACGCAAAAAACGAAAATCTATGGCCTTTGACCCCGGATAAAAAACAACGCACAAGCGGGATCGATGGGGACTTTTGACATAGCATTAGTAATGACGTATTTAGGACTTCTACAAACTGTAATTTGTTTGTCTGGACTATTAGCAAATCTTTTTGGTATAATTTCACCATAAATTGCCCATTGAAGTTTTGTGTGAATAAATAAGGAGCACAAATAAACAGGAACTTTTGCCTGATGTCTTACGGTGCATTACAGAAAGCTTTCTTCTTTTTTGTCCAACAAATATAAACAAGAAAAAACGACTTATCTTTAAATATGATGGTCCTCCAATATTAGTTCCTCAGACTAATTGCTTTGGTTCCTCTACCTGAGCCATCATCGATATTATCGCATTCCTTATAACTTTTTATCCACTTTCTGATAAATGCTTTTGATTTTTGAAATATTTTGTTGTTAACTTAATACTCATTTGTGGCCCTTTTGAGTGAGTTATTAAGAAAACACTTTTGAAACGCTTTTTAAAAGCTGCACTCATTTTTAAATGAGTGAAATCTATGGAAATATACTGATTAAATGCAGAAAATAATTTAGCTACAAACATGTGTGTGTAGACGTTCAGCTACTCGTACTCATCAAAGACCCTCCTGGAATGTCAAAAACAAAATTTCACGAGTATGGGTGCCAGGGCATGAGGGTCACGATTGCAGTGAAAAACGAGTCGCCCATAATTAGACCTCCGGCATGAACCACCTCAAACGTAGTCGTGCTCAGCATTTACATGATATCATTTTTAAAGAGTAAATGCCATGGATTGTTCTTTTTAACGATAATAAAAATTTTAAGTTCACTTTCAAATTTATGTGTTTTATTTTACATTACTATATAAATCAAACCTCACGATGGATCACCTTTAATAACCAAATACTGCTCATTAACATCTATCGAAACACATCTTTCTTGTTTCATACAAATCGAAAAGGTTTAAAACTTATCTTGATGGATGGGAGAGTACCGATTCACCTGATTCCAAACTAAATGTAACTAACAACAAGCAAGACTTTAAAAATTATCTTAGTGGTAAAACTCCAAACACCTAATAGCCGCTTATTTTAAAATGCTTACAAAAATCTTGTGCTAGATCATCTAAACAATGTTTCTTCTTGTATCAGAAACTTATTAAAGAAATTGATGGGAATTCGCCTTTGTTTTTATAACCTATACGGTCAGGAAAATTAAGAGTAGTAGTTTAAAGTTTTCATCTCAGTTCACTTTTTATTATTATTTTTATTAAGGAAAAAATGTTCAATTATTCGCAAAGTTTTTTAAGACCACTGCTTCGAATGGCATCATATGAATCTTATTCAAATTAGCCTTCTCCCTGTAAAGAAATTGAACGAGTTTTGAGTTAAAAACAAGCAAAAAAAAAAATCGGAAACCAAGGACCCACCCAATACGATGTGGAGAATGGGTTGTCACTAAAACATACTCCATAATATGATCATTTACTGAGTTGCTTAATGGGCCAATGACTTCAATTTTATTTCCCAAATTAACCAAAATTCGATATTCTTCAGTTGAAGTTGACCTATCAAAATGCAAAGTTTAGGTCGAAATCCATTTGGTTCTTGTTTGAAAGAAATACCTTATAATTTGGAATACTTGTTCATTTAAAGCTCCATAACTCCATGAACCTGGTTCTTTGTATGCCTTAAATGCAAGAGTGTTCTTAAGTTTACGCAAGCCCTTGAATATATTCAATGTACTCCTTTCGATCCCTCGTTCAACTTTTACATTAATTTGCTTATAATTATCAGCAATTGGCAGCCAAGTGCTTGTGGCGTTCGAAAATCCTGCTGAAGTTGCATCACTCCATTGGAAAGGAGTACGTTCGGGATCACGGTTTTCACAAGAAATCTCGGTACATTCAGTTGGAACATTCACCATACCGATTTCTTCACCCTAAAACAGAAATTATGATATTTCCAAATTTTTAAATTAGTACGAATAACTTACATAGTAGGTAACTGTTGTTCCTGGTAAACCTGCTAAAATCACATTAATTAAATCGATCTTGTGTTTCCCGAAACGATCACCGATTCGTGGATTATCATGGTTACCCAACTGAAATCGTGTAAAAATTAAGAAATGGAATCTAAAAATGTTATGTCATCTTACCACCCAATTGGCTACTTGATGTTTAGTCCACATAACACTCATCCAACTGTTTATATCATTTTCTAAATTTTTAGCTGTCGACAATCCACCTAAGCCCATAAGATTAAAGTTAAACGGTATATGAGCACCGTTGTGAGTGCCATTGCCAAAATATTTGTCAATGATTTCAATAGGAGAGTACGCTTCTGCCAAAAGAATTCTGGAAATAATTTTTGGTGTTAAACAAAAGAAAATATCTCCTAAATGTTATCTTTTAATCTTACCTAGTATCTCCGCCATGTTCCTTATGATATTTATCCAAAAATGTCCTCCATTCGTACAATAGTTCAACGGTCTCATATTGATTGCTTGTGTAAATATGGTTTAAGTAGTCATAATTATTCGGATTCGTATTCCCACCGCTTAATGGCTCATCAGGATAAGACCCATCTTTATTGATCTTTTCGTATACGTGTGGAACTGCGTCTATACGAAATCCATCAACACCTCGATCAAGCCAAAATTTCAAAACACTTAACATAGTTTCATGCACTTTCGGACTTCTAAAATTTAAATCAGGTTGTTTGTCTAGAAACTGATGAAGGTAGAATTGTTGCCGTTGTTTGTTCCACGTCCATGCCTTACCACCAAAAACGCTCACCTATGTACAAATCGAAATTACGCAAACAGGTTGAACTTGAAATTCTCGGATTGTTATTCTTACCCAATTACTTGGAGGAAGTTTTTTTCCGGGATTCTCTGGATCTTCTATACCATTATGCCAAACATAGAAGTCATCGTAACCATCCTCACGATTAATTGACTTTTGAAACCACTCACATTCGTCGCTTGAATGATTGGGAACAAAGTCTAAAATGATTTTTAAACCAATTGACTTAGCCTTTGCAATAAGAGCATCGAAGTCATCCAAAGACCCGAAAATTGGATCGATTTCAAAAAAGTTCGAAATATCATAGCCAAAGTCCGCCATTGGAGATTTGAAAATAGGTGAAAGCCAAGTGCCTGTGATGCCGATCTCCTTTAGATACTCTAACTTTTCAGTAATGCCTGTTAGGTTATATAGTACAACCCAAGAACTATCACGTAACTATCAAAGTTAAGGCTAACGATCATACTTACCATTAAGATCCCCTACGCCATCGCCATCACTGTCCCTCCATGATCGTGGGTAAATTTGATAAAGTGAAGCATCTTCCCACCAATCGCCAGCTATGGTCAAGGAAGCCAATGTTAATAACGCCAGAGTAAATGTCAAAAATGCTCTCATTCTAATTGCCTACTCTAGTTAAGTGTCACCGGAAAACTGTCAGAAAACGATTTTGAAATTGATATTTATTAGCAGTTACATGAAACCTTATCGGTGAATAAATTTTGCCAATCGATAATGTACATCTACTTGAAGTTTTTTTTTTTTTTTTCTTTTTTTTTTTTAATTCACATTCATTAGGTTGTTCTGCAATGATAACATTTGCGATGTTTATTATACCTGAAATGGATTAACAGAAAAAAGTCTAAAAATACGTATGTGTATAAAATGTTTGAATTTTGTCTATATGCACTATTTACTGATCCGTCACGATTGAAACTGGTATCTGGTGTATCTGAGCTATTTAGTAAAAATAGAAAAAGCTTTGAAATTGAGATAGAAATCAAGAACACATAAAGTGAATACACACATATGGCAATCAAACACCATGCCACACTAAGTTTACGATCACCTTCGCATTGTCGTATTTCCGTTCTCACAAAACGGCAAAAGCTACAAATTTCTTCAGTGATATTCCAATTTGGTTTGATCAGAAAGATTTCTGTTTAAATATATTGCTCTAGTTTTCTCTATATATAGTAGTTATATGTATAATAATATGAATAACTTATACTATTTTGACTTTCTTCTAGCAGTATTAATTGGATTTAAACGAGAAAAGACCATCAACTTGACAATGTTTGAGAAATAAGTTTTGGGCTTTCGACTTGAAAGTATATAATATAACATAACCTCAGGACAAAAACCGGTGTTCAAGGTCATATTATTAGCTCACAGTGTGGCTGTCGGGTAGATAAAGCGCAATGACTACAGTGGGTCAAAAGTGAAAGCTCTTTACTCGATTCACGTAAATTTTCCATCATGGTGGTCTCCTCGCATTTCTCTCCCCTGAGTTTGATTAAGATACTATACGACTTGTGAAATTATCAACGATCCTCAACGCTGAACGTTAGAACAGGGGTGTGATGGATATGCCATCACACAAATATTAGGCACCAAGATCAGTCCATCGCGAAAACTGTGAAACAAGCTTTGAATTTGAATTAATATTCAAATGGCAAAAACCTAACCAATTTCCCTGGTGAAACATCCAATTTCTTTGTAAGATCCAAGAAGGCCTTGGAAGTTAGTGCCGTGTATTTTCTCCAGGTTTTCAAAAAAGTATTTCCCAAAAAATTTTCTTCGACTACGCGATATTGCTTCGCATTAACACAGTAATGCGTAACTGACAATTTAACACTCTGCGTGTTTCCGCAGGTTTGCCGTCAAAAAGTTGCCAGAGAGGCTTGGATACCCTGTGTCCTTCAAAACTTGACCGCCTTAGGTTCGCAGTCTCTATGATTTTTTCCTCGATAGTGCCCCTTTCTATGCAAGCAGGTGGTTTAATTGCAGCAACCTCACTATTATCGAGCAGCCCTCTTCTTCCTCTTCTTGCAAGCTCATCCTGGTTTATTTACCTTTATAACCCAGCACAGTCTCATCCTATTCTGACTACATATTGCCTTGAGTATTATATGACAGCCCCTGTTTACATCAGAATTGATGTTGGTCGATCCCATTGCCTTAAGTGCGGCCTGCCTGCGGACAGCCAGAATTTCTGATTGGAAGACACTGCTTGCAGATAGAAACGCATTAGTGAGAGTTAGCAATATAAAAAATAGTAATAAATTATATACAATACGATGTTTATATTGCCGCTAATAAACCTACTTAGGTTGGATAGCCTACCTAAACACTTCTTTGATGATACGGTAGTCAGGTAATAAACATACTTTTATTTTATACTATTGTACATATACATATAAAGGGTGATTCATCGTAAGGTTTGACATATAATGTAAAATAAAACACATAAATTTGAAAGCGAACTTAACATTTTTACTATTAATTAAAAGAACAATTCATGGCATTTACTTTAAAAAAATAATATCATATATATGTTGACTAAAGTACGTCTGAGGTAGTCCCTTCGGAAGTTCCAATTTTGGACGACTCGTTCGAGCATAACGACTGGTATCTCGCGGATAACACAAGTAATGTTGGTTTTCAAAGCGTCAATCGTAGCTAGCTTATTCCTGAAGACCTGTTATTTTACATATCCTAAGAGAAAATAGTCCAAAGATGTGATATCGCACGATCTAGACGGCGAATTTACCGTAGCAAAGCGTGCTCACCAAAGGATTTCACAACAAGTCCATTGTTCACACGCAGTATTGCTTTTAGTGCCGTCTTGTTGAAACCAGAGCTCACCGAGACCATGTGCTTGAATTTCAGAAAGCACATAGTCCGTTAACATGGCGCTATAACGGTTACCATTGACGGTAACGTTCTGATTTGCCTCATTTTTGAAGAATTATGGACCAAAGATTCCACCAGCCTATAAACCACGCCATACCGTTGTTTTTAATGAATGTAATGGTAGCTCTTGGTACTCTTCAGGTTTCTCATCAGCGCATATATGGCAATTTTGTTTATTATTGTATCCATTGAGCCAGAAGTGGGCTTCATCATTGAACGAAATTTCATGATAAAACACCGGATTTTCATTGAGTTTTTCCGGACCCCACTTACTGAAAATATGACGCAAATTCAAGTCGCCTGGCTTCAATTCTTGCACAAGTTGAATTTTGTACGCTTTTAGGCTAAGATCCTCACGTAAAATACGCCAAGCCAAGCTTTCTGAGAACGACGACGAATCGAATTACACGAAAAACATTTCCCACAGAACGCTAATTTTCGTAATACAGCTGAACAATTTTGAGAAGCTGTTGTGGTGTGAGTCTTTTCATGTCGACTTGCCAAACGATACTGAACAAAAATGGTAAAGCAGTTTGATAGGAGTCATGCGTGATCTGTCAAAAAAAGCCCTTACTATACACTTATACCTAACTCACTTACGGACTAAACTACAAAGTTATTTAATCGCAGTTGGCAATCGATAATCGAGTCTCGACTGTAATGCCCTGTGTTGCACTCTGTTTTATCGTTTTTTCTACCACGAGTGCTCTACTTGTAAACAAACACGCTTTTGATAAAACTCTTATGAGAAAAAAGTTACATATGTCAAAATTGAACATACTAGGTGGGGTCAAAAGTGACCTCCTTGGGAATAAAAGAAAACAATTTTTTAAAAGTTTTTTTTTAATTTATTCAATATAGTCCCCTTTTAGTTTGATATACTTATTCCAGCGATTTTCCAACTTCTTGATCCCGTCCAAAAAGTAATTTTCCGGATGGTATGCAAAATACTCCTCCGTGGCGTCGATGATTTACTCGCGTGAGCTGAATTATTTATTGATGAGCCAACTTTTGAGGTTTGGGAAGAGATAATAGACCGAGGGAGCCAAATTGGGCAAATACGGTGGATGCGACGGCAATAGTGCGCCGGTGCATTGTCTTGTAGCGATTTCGGCCTTCAATCGCTCCATCAAACTCGCTGTTGATAGTTTTTCCTTTTTCGAATTAGTCCACGAAGAGTATGCCATGATAATCAAAGAAAACCGACGCCATAACCTTTCCGACCCATCGAGCCTTCCTCAGCCGCTTTGGACCACTCGTGCCAGCTTCAGTCCATTGCCGGGCACTCATTTTGTTCTTTGGTGTTCAATAGTTACCAATTGACGCCAAAAGTCTGCCCGATTCCGCATCAGCAAGTTCAAACACTCTTTCGAAGTGCTCTCGCGTTCGTCAGGAATACTCACTCGACACCCAGCGGCAGGATAACTTTTTCGTATGCAGAATATTGCCCAGAGTATGGCGTGTGTGCTCAATACTAATCTTTGTGGTATCTGCTAACTCGCGCTACTTCACTTTCCGGTCAGCCAACACCTTTTCATGTATTTTTTTAACATTGTCCTCTGTAACCGCATCCAAAGGCCTGCCGCTTCGGACTTGATCGGTAGTGGAGTTGCGGCCACCACGAAACTCTGGAAACCAATATTTGACGGTGTAATCTGACGGAGCATTAGCCCCATAATATTTATCCAACTTTTCTTTTGTTTCCTTCGCCGTTTTGCCTCTCAAAAAATAATGTTTTATGAGAGAACGAAAATCGTTTTTGTCCATACTCAACATGATGTCAAACACGTTAACAACCAACAACTGTCAAAACAAAACTAAAGACAGTATCGCACTGAAATTTGGCATCTCCGCCTAAATATGAACGGACTTCAAGGCACCATAACCGTTTTTGCAGTAGCAGCGCATTCTGGCGGTCAAAGAGGTTACTTTTCACCCCACCTAGTAAAAGGAAGACATTTCCAAATAATAGAATCATCATTTTTATAATGTGGAACTGAACAGTATTGTTTTATTTAAGTTTAATCATCCATACAGTTTTTCCTACACAGTTTAATTACATTAGTTAACACAGTACATTTTTCCTACAACACAATTGTTACGGTACGACAATTAGTACCAGCGCGGAACAAGTATACCCTCAAGACCACTTTCGGGCGTGCTCTAAATATCGTGATGTGTGCATAAGACTGCGGAAACGCAGTGAGTGACGAGCGGCTGAATGACTGAACCACGATTCTGAGCGACTGGCGGTCATTTACTGAGCATCATTACTGAGCGATTAGTTGCCAAAATGCCATTGGAAAGTGCAGATCGTGGTAGTATTTTAGGTGAAAGTCGCGTTCATATTTACGAATATAAAGCTATTATAAGATCGAGAAAACAAAGATTTGGTGTACACCCCATACATCAATAAAAAGGGCAAATTATGGCGAATACCGTCACTTATCTATATCAAAATCTTCGCAGATATCGAGACCGATTTTGGCATTACTGTCATATGTCAGTATCATTTTTTGATTTGCTGTTGGAAAAAGTTCGACTAAAATTAACGAAACAAAGGTTTTATTACAAAGGTTAGTTTTTTATTTTTATTCTTTATTTTTATTTTTTAACTTTGCCAAAATAATATTCTGAGATCAAAATTATTTTCTCCATGGAATTACTTCGTCGCTCAGGGATGAAATAAAAAATCAGCAGAGCGATGTCGCTCTGTCACTTAAAAAAATCTCAAATCGCTCAGGGCTTACGCGGTCATTGCCATACGATTTCATGTGTTTTAAATTATTTTGCAGCGGTCAGCAGCTCATCGCTCAATTGCTGTGCCGCTTGTTACTTACTGCGTGGCCACAGCCTAGCCGTACAACTCGCTTGTGGAATGCCATCCTAGCCCTTTATTTCCTAATCATTATAACTTTCAAACATCTAAGAATCAACTTCTTAGTTGATTGATCAATCGGTACCTCTCTTTCTTTCCTTCTTGATTTTATTCCACCCGCGCTGTGTGCAAGCATTTTAGGGGTATTGAAATCGGGAACGCATCCGGTGGATAGCAAAGGAAAGGAACATGTAGAATAGTATTTAAGGTAGCATAATTCGAAATTGTATTCTAGTCTTAGTTTTGATTGTAAGAGGCTAGAATGCCCAAATTTTAAATAAAGTTTTTTTTTAACTTAAAATAACAATTTAAAATTTAATTGGCATCCAACGTGGGGCAGTGATAGTGGCGTGTTATAGAAAAAGTGTAAGCCAATCGCCTTAAGAAGCCGCAGTGCTTTCGCGGTATAGTTTCATAAGTAACCTCAAGGAGCCGCCGTAAGCCCCGAGCATAAAACACGATCCGGAAGTCAGTCGCCTTAAACAGCCGCCGTACTTTCCATCTTCGCGCCTATCGCTGCCTCGTATATCGTGTTGGGGTGAAATTTTAAAAGGGCCCCGAAGTAGCCCACTAGTGAAAAGTGGAAAAACCGGAAGCTTGTATAAGCTAGCCGCACCACCCGATTAGGAATCCCGCTCAAACCAACTTAAGAACTCAACAACTCAACAACTTAACAACTCAATAACTTAACAACTCAACAACTCAATAAAAACCAGCTATTCCTCGATGACACCTCTCAGGATAGCCATATTTATGTAAGACATTTCCAATTGTTTTATGTGAATTAGAAACTAAGAAAAAACAAATTAAGAAAAAAAGGGGAATTAAAAACCCTCGTAAGAATATCAAATCGTATAAACTATTTTAGGTTAAGTCAAATAATAATTAGTTGAAATTTAGTTATACTAAAACAACTTTAGAAACATTATAAAAAAATATATATTCTCTATAAAGAAAAAAGAAATATAAAGAAAAATGGTGCTACACGAGCTCAAACTGAAGAGCAAGTCTCTCAACAATCTGGTCTGCCAACCCCAGTCTAGCATAGCCGCTCAACAAAGCACTTCCCTTAACACTATTCGAAATGAACTCAGTCCAACCAACGCTCCCCATACCCCTTCTCAAGTCCAAGATCAGAGTTCTTCTTTCCGTTCAAGTGTGTCACGTAGTGACGCAACGGTACCGGTTGCCACCCCCAAATTAGAAATCTTAATTATTTCTATAGTAACTCGCGTATTGGAAACCCAAACCCGTTCGATCATACATAATATTATAAACCCATCCAACGATACTGCCGAGAATGATCAAATAATAGCCCCAGAATACCATGGTACGCTCTCTGAATTAGATAGCATCCCAGATGTGGTACGTAGCATCAGGACCTTCTCATACGAGTCTGGTGAGTTCAGCTCGTGGAAGAAGAGCGTGGACAGGATCCTGCAAATATACGAGCATTTGAAGGGTACCCCAAAGCATTTTGGGATACTAAACGTTATAAGGAATAAAATAGTCGGAAACACTGACGTTGCCCTGGAGTCATTCAACACTCCCCTGGATACTTTAATCAGAGGGTTAAGAGGCGATCTGACGAAATTGCAAAGTTACAGGTCGCACCAGGCACACAACAACCAAATCGGGGTAAGGAAGCCAAATATAACATCTACTGGTAATCCAACTAACAGAATGACCTCGATGCAAGCTCAAAATTCTGCAAACAGGCAACCACCGTACGCGCAGCACCCCCAGAAAAACCCTAATTATAATATAAGAACAACCTAATTTTAACTCCCGATCCTACAATAATCCCAACAGTAACTATTCGAATTGTAATAACCGCGAGTGCGCAGGAAATAACAGACCCCAGATCAAAGCAGAGCCAGCAACCCAAGGGCCATTTGCCCAAGCAAGACATATTCATCAGCAAAACAGACAACAACATAGTGGTGCAGTTGTTCAACCCAATAATTTTACCCAAGGAAAACCAGTCAAAATTTCCACATTGGACAAACTACAGTCCTTACACAATCCGGCAAGATTGTTTCCATAAGTCTCATCAAAACCTAATTTTTCTCTCTTTTAAGAATATGTTCGCTGTGCATACCATGTGTGCCGGAGGCTCAGATCTTGGACTACTCAACCTCATTGTTAGTTTAAATCGACATCGGCACGGCACGAATGCAAGATGGACTATTTTAAATTATTCACATCATTGACTTAGAAGCTTACCATAATTAAGTGAACAAACTGGAAGATATGTTAGGCTCAAGAGCGAACCACAACAACCACCTTTATCCCATCCTTTCCTATGAAATCCTACAGCTTAGAAACCATTTGACACGTCCTAAAATTAATAGAAAGAACAAAAGGTCATTAGACTTTTTGGGAAGTGAATGGAAGTGGATTGCGGGCAGCCAAGATCATCAAGACCACGAAATTTTAACCGAAAAAATTAATAATGTTCTCACAAACAACAACAGACAAACCGTTATTAATCAGTTGACAATAGAAAAGATAAATGAAATAACCAATATGAATTTTAAAAATTGTAAAGGAGAAAATGAAAACGAGAGGTTATAAGAAATAATGTTTAAGTTGAAAGTAATCAAAGAAGAAATCATTAACGTAGCGTATGCAATCCACTGGGCTAAAGCTAATATTGTCAATTCTTTTATTTTAAGTAATTCAGAAACAAACATAACCGAACAATTGTTAAAATCAGAGAACATTCAATTTATTAGCATTGATGAGGCTCTTGAGTTTGCAGATGTAAGGATAGCTTCAAATGGAAAAAATATAGTTTATATTTTAAGCCTACCAACCATAAGTAATGATATATGTAGTTTATTAGTAATTAAAGCAGTTAAAACTGGCACACGTATTAATAACATTCCCTTCAATAAAATTTTAAAATGTGGAAAAAAATTGTTTGGGGTAGATAAAAATTGTAAATCTTTTAATGAACATGTTATTTGTAGCAGTAATAACCTTATAGACATAAGTAATACTACATGTGTTCCAAACCTTTTGAAGAGTCAAATTCCTAACTGCAGTGTCATCAATAATCACCACGTCCCAACAGTCGAAGAAGTCTCACCTGGAATACTTTTCCTCAATAAGTTCAATGGCTCAGTAGACATTAATAACGAGACCTTAAGGTTACAAGGTACATTTATCATCAAGCACGTTAACACCACAATCAAAGTAAATGGCCAACTATTTAGAGAACAAGAAATTACCAAATACCGGCCGTTACCAGCAATTCTATAACTAACAACTGTGAATAAAAGCATAGTAAAGATCATGATCCAGCATTTATGGTTATTGGAATAGACGACCTCTCACATCATATAAGGTCGGTACCGTCGAACGATGGCGTTCGAAATTGAGGGTGGAAGGGTTAAGATAACAAATATTTCACCTCTTAAAATCGTGCTCCAATGACATTCATCATTCTCAAAAATTCGAATGCTGACACGGCGTCTGGTTCACATTGTATTGCTCTGATCTGCGCATTCCATCACTTACTGTGACGGTAACCGGAGTACACCTGTGGGAACGCATCCGGTGGATAGCAAAGGAAAGGAACATGTAGAATAGTATTTAAGGTAGCATAATTCGAAATTGTATTTTAGACTTAGTTTTGATTTTAAGAGGCTAGAATGCCCAAATTTTAAATAAAGTTTTTTTTTTTTAACTTAAAATAACAATTTAAAATTTAATTTATATTTTCCTATCATTTCTGGGAACTGTTTACGTCACTCTTAAACCATGTCTCACCAACACAAATCAACGTCATGTTTAGAAAATAAATACTTTAAGCAGTCTAACTTACATATATTGATTAAGTCTAACAAACTTTAAAACCATCTCGACATCCGGAAAGAACTTTGACTATGCCACCGACAAAAAAAAATGGAAATAAATACGAAGAGAGGAAGATCATTTTGGAATCAAAAAGGAGAGAGTAAAAAAAAGAAGAAAATTTAAAAGAGAGCAAGAAAGTTAACATAGGAAGATGACAATGAAGAGCAATAGAGTTGAGTAAGGAGAAGGAAAAGTATAATCAATTCCAATCTATTGTAGAAATAAAAATCATCCGGGCTTTAGCTCCTGACAAGCTCTCGTTCAGGTAGAAGTATTTGTTGCTTTCATTTGATTTGAAACAAAAATTCCTGAGTATTAAATTTTTTTATTCTCTTTGCAATAATTAGCAGCAACAACAAGAACAGCATTTCTTTCATGAGAGGCGTTTAATTTAATTATAATGGAAGGCGAGTTAGAGTTTTTTTTTGTTGCTCTTTCGTCTTTTTACATGGAAAGCGTTGATTAGTAGAGGTGTTGGATACCGTTTTACAGCATCGCAAAGGTTGTAAGAATACTGATACAAATTTTCGCCAATAAGTTCCGGTGCATCAAAGAGAACAGAGATCTTTTCGTTTTAAGAAATTGATTTCTTTCCGGTTTGTATGCTCTTCAATCTTGTTCACTCTCTCAATAATTTTTGACACTGTATTATTTACTTTTTTACGACTTATTTAATCTTACTCACGAATTCAATCCGCATCTTACCTATTTCCAATACGAAAACCTGGCGTATTAGTGCAGAACATTTGTCAAGTTTTTCATAAAGAATTTTCGAAGTTATATTTTGGAATTTGGGATTTGTAATAATTGTGAAGACGAATTCAAGTTGGAATTTTTTCGGTACCTACGTAATTTTCTAGGGTAATTAATTTTTTTATTCAAAATGTTGGCCATCTTTCAGAAAATTTATGAATAGCATGCCCGAAAAACTGCTTGTATTTTTCGGCAACTATTCGTCGAGCCATTTTCCAACTTCCTCGAAATCTTTAAAGCGCTGCTGTGCAAGCGCGAGCCTCATTGCTGTGAAGAGGTGATAGTCAAATGTCGCCAAGTATATGTAGTTTGGCGCGTGCAGAAAGATGTCCCATCCAAGCGATTTCAAGGTATCTTTTACTGGTTTCGCTGTGTTAGACGGGGCGTTGTCGTGTAACAAAATCACTCTACCATGTCTTGTGGCTTATTCCGGTCGTCTTTATTAATGTGTGGTTTAACTAATCATTTGTTGGCGAGAGCGTTGTGTATTAACGGTTTCGCTGGGCTTCAAGAATTCATAATAAACTATACCGCTCTGGTCCCACAAAGCACTGTCCTTTGCTAAAGCGATTTGTCCTTGGTGTTGAAGAATCGGCTTTGCCGATTTTTCTGCTTCGGGTTTTCAAAATAAATCCATTTTCATGACCCATCACACTTCGATGCAAAAATGATTTCCTTTTCTGGTGTTAAAGCAACATTTCACAAGTGACTTAGCAATTTTCGATTTGACGTTCATTCAAACCGTGTGGGACCCATATAGCGAGTTTATTGATCTTGCCCAATGCTCGTAATCGTCTGCTGATTGTTTGTGAAACATGTTATACTTCTACTAATAGCCGTTGAGTTTGAGCTTGGCCATCATCCAATAACTCCTGCTATTGCTCGTCTTCGAATTTTTATGGTCTACCAGAGTGCTCACTGCTTTTCACATCGGAATCACCACTTTAAATTGTCGAAACCATGTTTCACATGTTCTAATTGATGGAGCTTGTTCACCAAATGTTTTTATTAGCAAACGATGACTTTCAACAGCCTTTTTCTTTTGATTAAATAAGAAATGTATAATACGTGCCGGAAATGTTATTTTTCAGGCAGAAAACTCGTTATGATTACTGAAAGATAAATACGCTTCGTACTTTTCGCTGGCGCCATCTCTTAATTAAAGTGAAAAAAAAGTGTAGCTATTATCGGAACCAGGAAAAGGTTAAAAAAAAATATTTTGAGACAATTTGAGATTATTCGAATGAATTTTTTTTTTTTTTCTTCCCGCCGAGTAGAAAAATTAGTTTTGAGATAAATGAGTTTAAAATTGTAAGTTATATTTTCGAAAAAAATTGAAATAACCATGTACATACAATTTTTTTGCGATGACAGCACCATATTATTATCCCTTCAGTTTGCTAATGTTCGTCTTCTTTTTCTGACTTTTTAACTCGTGCCCTGACGGTCGGCTTTATATGGTATACTCGCCGAACGCCACGTTCTTGAGCAAGATGTTCTGATTGCAGACCGATAGTAATTCTCAATAGTTCCATTATTTTCAAGCCTTCATTGAGTGCACAAGCAGCACAATATGAAAACTGATGCTTTGAAGCAAGTTGCCATGCACAAGAATTAAAACATCTTTCTAATTAAGACATCTTTCTAAAACCATCTACAGTCAATTCCTCGTAAATCGGCTTTAATACTTCTTAAGCGTCATCATCAAGAGCAAGTGCATGCTTAAATGTAATCATATAAAATCCGATTTAACTTTTCCAGCATTTACACCAAGATTTGGGGTCCATCGGATAGTATACCATTAGTGTTGCGGATTTTCATCCGTCGAGTCTTTATGGTAAAATCCCGCCCATATATCTTTTTTTCATATCATCAACTAAATGCTAAACCGTTATACGGACAGCTCTTACAATATTTTATTTGTCAATTTTTTGGTCTTGATGTTGTCATCTTTTTGAACAATTTTTGTTTTACTTTATTGGTTTTTGTCTTTTTTTGTTTTTCGCATGTTTTTTGACGTTCGAAACAAACTCCCTTTTACGGGCAACAAATTCATCACCATAGGGATTTCTGTCTAACAAAGACTTAAACGTTTTTGTATCTCTGTCTCCAATAGAATTTGCATATTTAACTCCGTACAACTCCACAGACCTCTTGAACATTTTTTATTGTATTAAATTTCACTATACCATTACAGTTCTTACATTTTAATAATTTTTGTAATGTTAAGAAAAAAAACCGTGGTAAAAAAAAAAATAAAACTGGGGTCTGCATTTATTTCTTATTCCTCAGTATTTTGTTTTTTTTTTAATTTTTTTCTTTTGTTTTGTATTCCGTTGTATTTTCCATAGTATGCTGATTACCTTGAAACGACCTTTTCTTAGCTTTAGAACCAGATTTATTTTCACTTAATTTACTCTTTTCCTCCCCATTTTTTAGTAAATACCATACATAAAATATATATTTTCAAAAAAATTTAACTTTGAACTGGAAAAAAAAAGTTCGTCCGAAAAATTATACTGATCAACTTAGTTGGAGTACGAGTATCTCCTCCGTTAAGGAAGTTGGTATCACTACCCTATATCCTCACATTACGCAGTCACCTTCCACGTATAGATCATTTTTCTTATGAAAATATGGTTTAAGTTCGTTTCCTACTTCGTTTGCCCAGCCCTTTCTTACGTACGTCATTACCTGAGTAAGCACTTTATCATCAACTGCTACTTTTCCCACATTGATTGGAGCTTTAGATTTTCTGTTGATATAATTTATGTCCACTTGGTTGAGCATGTCCCATCTTTCTCTATTGGAACTCGTGGAAGAAAATCTGCCCCATTTTCGCTTGACTTAACATATTGTACTTTAAAGGTGTATCCAGAAAGAAAATCTGTTTGTGGCCATATGGGGAATGCCATGCTTTCTCTTCAAAGATTTGTGTAAGTGGTTTGGAATCTGTGAATAAAGTAAATTCTCTTCCAAAAAGATATTGATGAAAGGATTTGACTCCCCAATGAATTGCCTAAGCTTCATTTTCTATTTGGCTGTGCGGGTACAGTATCACTTAATATACGAGAGGCATACGCAATTGGCTTCCTTACTGTTACGTTCGAATTTAAATAAAACGAATTCGACTTTTATTGTGGGGAAAAATGGTTTTAAAAAAAACACACATTTATTGAATCTCCTGTTCGCTCCGAACTATCTTGTTCCACAGACGGAATAAGACTGAGTTTTTTCAATATATTTTACAATAATAACCCAAAAGGTAGTGTTGCCATTTGTAACAGTTCTGGCTTAAAACAATGTTTTTATCTAAGTGCGTTATATTGTAATATGATAGTAATTAAATTGTGTCCACTGGCAGAATGCACAGCTTTTGCACGGGCCTCTTTAACTTCATCCCGGCCTGGTAATAGTTTGTATATTCTTGTCTTTGCCCAGCTGGTTGGTGGGAAGTTCTCGCTCCTGAGGACCATCAATTGCTCAACCTTCAAATTCTCCTTCTCCTTACGCGATTTCTTGCGTTCCTACAAAGCGGTTAAATACTCTGCCATCGTTCCCAGAAATGTTTTACCATCCGTTGCCTTTCTTTCCATAGCTTAGTACCCACTGTATTTGGTCTATGGTCTAATCTGAAAGATAGAGGTTAATGGTTCTCTTACCAGAAAATAACATGGCGTTAGTGCCTGCATATCTATTGGGTCGTTACTCAAGGGGTAATACGGTCTCGAATTGAGAATGACCTCTACCTGGATGAGCAATGTTCTAAATTAATCGGAAGGAAGAACCCGGTGTCCTACAATCCTCTTCAGATGAAATTTTAAGAATTTTAATTCAGCTTCATACATCCCACCTTAATGTGGTGCTGCTGGTGCCATAAAGGTCCAGTGCGTGTAAATGATCCAGTATTTCCTTGCCTTTAAAATACTTTAAAGCTTTAATTAATTCTTTTAAGTTCCAACGAAAGCCGTTCCGTTGTTGCTAAATATTTTTTCGCATCTTCATCGCCTTCCAATAAACTTATCATAAGACGCTATTAAGGCCTTGGTAGACAAATCTGAAGCAAGTTCAATATGCAATGCACTTGTTTTTAAGCAAACAAATATTGCATTTTGCCCTACTTTTAATTTCCGATCCACCAACCACCTCCCGTAGTTAAGAAAGGTTTCCCAATCTGGACTTTTTCTGATGGTAATTCCGAAATCAATTGTCACTCCATTCGTGCATTTAAACGTACACATACAACACACTTATGTACGTGATCCCTTAGTCCACTCCTTAATTTAGGTCTCCAGAATTTTTGCCTATATATTTCATCATTACTTGCGAACCTCCATGATTCGTTTAATGATGAGCATAATCCATTAACAAATCCGCCAGTCTTGATCCGTTAGCGATAATTACGGGATATTTCATCTCATAGTCAATCTCTGCCCTATCTAGCCTTCCACCAACACGAAGCAATCCTTTTGCATCCAAAACTGGTTTTAATCCTTCTATTATACATGTATCCGGTATATATTTTCCAGCCTTCAGTACTGTAATTTCCTTATTGTAATATTCCTGTTGATTTCTCCTAATAAGATACTACACAGCTCCTGCTTTTTCCTCTAAAATAGGTGGTGCAACTTCCTGTTGTACCACTACCCTCCTAAGTTTTCCTCCTATTTATCAAATTTTTTACGAAACAATTTACGTAACTGAGAACGTTAGTCGCTTGTTCTAACCTTCTATCGTACTCCAAAAGTTGTATATTTGCTCTTGTTTTTACAAGTCCAAAATTTTAAGATTCATTAAATGTTGATACTGCATGTATCTTCATTTCCTTTTAAATTTCTTTATTTATTCCTTCCATTGTTCGGCCATTTCTCCTGATCCATCGTTATCCAACTAGGACCATACATCCACAAATCTTTATTAACCAACTCATTTGATAAAATTCCTATTGTCAATAAATCAGCTGGATTCTCCGTACCATTAATATGACGCCAGCATCTCTGCTTCGTATTTGCTTGAATCGATGCCACTCGATTTGCAACATATTAAATGTCCTTAAATTAAAATGCTGTAGGCATTTTTGAGAGTAACTCCGCTGCTGATAATTCAAGGCGTGGAATCGTTACCAATTTTAATGGTGCTACCCACGTTTTTCATGTTTAAATCCTATTAGTTACTGCCCCATTTCCATATTGTACTCTCAAAAAAAAAAAACCTCCCGCAGTGCAGACTCATTGCTACTTGAAAACCCTTGAATTTGTATTTTTGAATTTTCCTCTGTTCCTAGCCAGCTATCAATTCTAAACTTTTCCGAATATATAATTGAATTCCAAAACTCCAACCATCGATTCTCCATTCAATCGGTGGTCTTTCATCCCAATCAATCCTCAACCTCCATAACTCCTGTATTAATATTGTATTTTTCCCATTATAGTGACCGAAGATATATATCCATTTGGGTTATAAAGCTGTGCTACATTACTTTCTGTTCTCCTTTTTGTTATGACTCCATTAAAATTAGGGTTTTTTGCTACAAAAGTAAATTTGTCCTGCTTAATCAACCATTTCAGCCCGAAAATGGTTGTACCTTCCTCCTCAGAAAATAACAGTGTTTTTTTCTGCTTGTGAATTCATAGCTTACACGAGTGCTTTGCTATTTGATCTCCATTTATGGAATTCAAATTTAGATGCTTTCAATTTCCTTTGCTAATTTAATTGCTGAATTTTCCGAGTAGCTTCCTGTTACACAATCATCCATATAGAAGTCCTCTTCAATTAATGATCAAACAGCAACACATGGTGATGCTGTCAAGCCAAACATGACAACTTTGAACCAATATTCCCTTAATCGTTTGTCCGCATTCTCCCTCCAAAATATCCGCTGTAAATTCCATTGTTCTTTTTCAAGTCCCACATGGTTGAACATTTTCCAAATATCCACGTATATTGCTACTTTATGTCTTTTAAAATGCATTTTAGTTTCATGCAATCCTCCTCCGTATGCTTAGAGCATGATTTGATTTGGTCTTGTTGCCAGTCTCTCTAGTAACTTGTCCTGTTGGTCTTCTTCCTTATATTGAATCTTATCACCCATAGTCCCTGAATGTGTTCCAAATATAATTATTATTCCTTTGTATAACAGATGTAATAATCTTAGCAAAAGATCCAAATTTCTAATTTTGGTTTCCTAAGTTCCGGGTCCGCTAAAGGAAGTCATTTTTGCATCGGATTGTTACTGGTGATGAAAAATAGATCCATTACGACAACCCAAAGCGCAAAAAATCATATGAGAAACCCGGTCAACCAGAAAAATCAACGGCAAAGCCGAATATCCATGACGCGCGAAGGTAATGCTCTGTATTTGGTGGGATCAGATGGGTGTGCTGTATTATGAGCTGCTAAAACCGGGTGAAACCATCAATAGACAACGCTACCGAACACAATTAATCCATTTGAAGAGAGCAGTAGCCGAAAATCGCCCGGAATATGCGACCAGACAGGAGGCAATAATTTTCCATCATGACAGCGCTCGGCCCCACGTTGCTTTTCCGGTTAAGAACTATTTGGAAAACAGTGGATGGGAAGTCTTACCCCACCTGCCTTAAAGCCCAGACCTTGCCCCTTCTGACTACCATTTGTTCCGGTCGATGCAGAACGCCCTCGCTGCAATACGGTTCACATCAGAGCAGAATATTAAAAACTGGCTTGATTCATTCTTGGCTGCCAGGCCGGCGCAGTTCTTTTGGGATGGGATCCAAAAATTGCCAGAAAGATAGGAAAAAGTCATAGGTTCAGATGGGCAATACTTTGAATAATACTATTGTACATGTTTTTTTTAAATAAACGTTCAAATTTTGAAAAAACAAACCGCACGAATTAAATTATATACCCAATAATTTTTTATTAATTACATTTATTTTTTTCTCTGATGACGTATTTATTCCCATTTGTTCATTGCGCTCCTGCTAAATATTCATTTTCTTCCCCGTTAATCCTTCCTTTTATTGTTAAAATAATTTCCCCTCCTGGATGACTCTGCCCCCATTTTTAACATATGTTGCATCTCCTGTTTTACCGAAAAAAGCATGCTGTTATGCAGTGGATCTCTTTGGCATTGTAAATTTTGGCATCAAATTGCTTGTGCATGCTTCTTTTGTGTGGTATTTCCCTAGGCGATTTGGGCATATTTTCCTCTTGGAAACAAAATCCCTCCGAGCATTAAAATTTAATGCCGTAAATTTCGGGAATTAATAGAGTAGATGCTCCTTGTTGCATACTTCACACTGCTTCCTTATTGGACTAAATCCTCCACTTCCTGTGCGTGAAGATGACTCCTATTATTTCCTGCTGTCAGTTCCTAAAGACCCACTTGTCCCTGCATAGTTTCTCAAGATGGTTATCGTATTTTCCAAGGCGATTCCAAGATCGTTGCATTTTCCACTGCTTCCTAATCTCCTGATCTAGGCGATCATGTAATCCGTATATGAACACCATATCCTAATGTTCTTCTGGTAATCCGAGCACCTTCAACAGACGGAAGTCTCGTGAGTTACGTTGGACATCCTTTGATTTGAACCTCTTAAATTTATGAATGTACTCCCTGCTAATATGGTTTAGTTTGTCATACAGTTGGTTCAGTCTTTCCCATGCCTCCTGGTAGATATCCTTATTGGATATGGCTTTCTTTTAAAGCCTTGGCCGCTTTGCCTGTCAGCGATTTCTTTAGATATGAATATTTATATGCCATGGATCGCCGCCCCAAACCCTATCCATTACAAGAACGACTCATCAAATTCTTCCAGGTATTTATTACGTCGTGTTGTTGGATTGGCAATGTCAGGCAGTTATTGGCCAACTCTTCGCCTGAATTCTTTCTCCTTATTTAAAACATTTATCCTTTTACGAAATATTTCCACCGCCTCGAAATATTCTTCCTTTACAGCCTTCGTAGCTCTTTCCAACTCCGTCACTTTGCTTGGTTCCAACTTCTGCACTAGCTCCAGCAGCAATTCGTCGGAATTGTCCCATAGCTAGACCAACCTATCTGCTCGTAGCAGCAATCCCTCCCGGGAGACACGTGATACTTCCGCCGATTTGGCAAATTCTACAACACGTATTATTATCCGCTGTAAATTTTTAAATTGCTTCTCTCCTGGAAGCATTCCGTCGCACTCCTGTGCCTCTCATTGACGTATCTTTCATCCTGGTTTGCTCACTATAAATAAAAATTAGCAAACCATTTATCGAATTCATTTATATTTCCTATTGAAATTTCACATCTTGGCTTCCTAACCTATTCCTCTCCTTTTCTCCTGGAAAATAATCTTAATCTTTTGTACAATGTTCCTATACCTCCTCTTTCCTCCTGGAAAATAATCTTATCCTTTTGTACAATATTCCTGTTTTGTAAATACATTATTCGTGTTTTATATTTAATTTTGTGTTTGTGGTCCACGAATCTCCTGATGCATTGTATGAATGAACGAAATACCCGAAAAAAAATTCCTGTCGCTCCTGTATACAACAAATTTTGTAAGAAATATTCTTATGCTTTCACTGATCCTACTGTGTATCCTGTGTGTGCATACACAGTGCAAAATACTATATTATTCCTATTTTCGTTATTTTTTTATTTATTTCTACAAATCATATTTCCTTTGTTATACTTTTCCTGATGTGAAATTCCATTTTTATTTATTGGGTCTACAACTGAACGGTTTTCTAAGAGATGGCGTAACTTGTATTATTCAATTGCTATTATTCTATTGGAAAATGCGTTGGAAAGCTACTGTCATTGTACGTCATTTCAGTATGTCATTCATTTGAAGCGTAAACAACAATAATTTTTTTTCACTCAAATATGTCAAACTTTGTGCCTGAAAAAAGTGTTTTTGCGGGGAGTTCTTCTTCATTACTTTAATATGAAGGAAACTGCTGCCGAAAGTCATCGTATTTTGGTGGAAGCTTATGGTGAACATGCGCTAGCTGAGCGAACGTGCCAAAAGTGGTTTGCACTATTTAAAAGTGGCGATTTTGACTTGGAAGACGATGAACGTCCTGGGCAGCCAAAAAAGTTTGAAGATGAAAAACTGGAAGCATTACTCTATGAAGATTTTTGCCAAACACAAAAAGAGCTCGCAGAATCTTTTGGTGTCACTCAAGCAGCCATTTCAAAACTTTTAAAAGCAGCTGGATATATTTAAAAGCAAGGAAATTTGGTTCCACATGAACTCAAGCCGAGAGACGTCGATAGGCGGTTTTGCATGTCCGAAATGCTGCTGGAACGTCACAAAAGGAATTCATTTTTGCATCGGATTGTTACTGGTGATGAAAAATGGATCTATTACGACAACCCCAAGCGCAAAAAATCATATGAGAAACCCGGCCAACCAGAAAAATCAACGACAAAGCCGAATATCCATAACGCGCGAAGGTAATGCTCTGTATTTGGTGGGATCAGATTGGTGTGCTGTATTATGAGCTGCTAAAACCGGGAGAAACCATCAATAGACAACGCTACCGAACACAATTAATCCATTTGAAGAGATCAGTAGCCGAAAATCGCCCGGAATATGCGACCAGACAGGAGGCAATAATTTTCCATCATGACAGCGCTCGGCCCCACGTTGCTATTCCGGTTAATAACTATTTGGAAAACAGTGGATGGGAAGTCTTACCCCACCCGCTTTAAAGCCCAGACCCTGCCCCTTCTGACTACCATTTGTTCCGGTCGATGCAGAATGCCCTCGCTGCAATACGGTTCACATCAGAGCAGAATATTTATATTAACTGGCTTGATTCATTCTTGGCTGCCAGGCCGGCGCAGTTCTTTTGGGATGGGATCCAAAAATTGCCAGAAAGATAGGAAAAAGTCATAGGTTCAGATGGGCAATACTTTGAATAATACTATTGTACATGTTTTTTTTAAATAAACGTTCAAATTTTGAAAAAACAAACCGCACGAATTAAATTATATACCCAATAATTTTTTATTAATTACATTTATTTTTTTCTCTGATGACGTATTTATTCCCATTTGTTCATTGCGCTCCTGCTAAATATTCATTTTCTTCCCCGTTAATCCTTCCTTTTATTGTTAAAATAATTTCCCCTCCTGGATGACTCTGCCCCCATTTTTAACATATGTTGCATCTCCTGTTTTACCGAAAAAAGCATGCTGTTATGCAGTGGATCTCTTTGGCATTGTAAATTTTGGCATCAAATTGCTTGTGCATGCTTCTTTTGTGTGGTATTTCCCTAGGCGATTTGGGCATATTTTCCTCTTGGAAACAAAATCCCTCCGAGCATTAAAATTTAATGCCGTAAATTTCGGGAATTAATAGAGTAGATGCTCCTTGTTGCATACTTCACACTGCTTCCTTATTGGACTAAATCCTCCACTTCCTGTGCGTGAAGATGACTCCTATTATTTCCTGCTGTCAGTTCCTAAAGACCCACTTGTCCCTGCATAGTTTCTCAAGATGGTTATCGTATTTTCCAAGGCGATTCCAAGATCGTTGCATTTTCCACTGCTTCCTAATCTCCTGATCTAGGCGATCATGTAATCCGTATATGAACACCATATCCTAATGTTCTTCTGGTAATCCGAGCACCTTCAACAGACGGAAGTCTCGTGAGTTACGTTGGACATCCTTTGATTTGAACCTCTTAAATTTATGAATGTACTCCCTGCTAATATGGTTTAGTTTGTCATACAGTTGGTTCAGTCTTTCCCATGCCTCCTGGTAGATATCCTTATTGGATATGGCTTTCTTTTAAGGCCTTGGCCGCTTTGCCTGTCAGCGATTTCTTTAGATATGAATATTTATATGCCATGGATCGCCGCCCCAAACCCTATCCATTACAAGAACGACTCATCAAATTCCCCCAGGTATTTTTTACGTCGTGTTGTTGGATTGGCAATGTCAGGCAGTTATTGGCCAACTCTTCGCCTGAATTCTTTCTCCTTATTTAAAACATTTATCCTTTTACGAAATATTTCCACCGCCTCGAAATATTCTTCCTTTACAGCCTTCGTAGCTCTTTCCAACTCCGTCACTTTGCTTGGTTCCAACTTCTGCACTAGCTCCAGCAGCAATTCGTCGGAATTGTCCCATAGCTAGACCAACCTATCTGCTCGTGTCTCCCGGGAGACACGTGATACTTCCGCCGATTTGACAAATTCTACAACACGTATTATTATCCGCTGTAAATTTTTAAATTGCTTCTCTCCTGGAAGCATTCCGTCGCACTCCTGTGCCTCTCCTTGACGTATCTTTCATCCTGGTTTGCTCACTACAAATAAAAATTAGCAAACCATTTATCGAATTCATTTATATTTCCTATTTAAATTTCACATCTTGGCTTCCTAACCTATTCCTCTCCTTTCCTCCTGGAAAATAATCATAATCTTTTGTACAATGTTCCTATACCTCCTCTTTCCTCCTGGAAAATAATCTTATCCTTTTGTACAATATTCCCGTTTTGTAAATACAATATTTGTGTTTTATATATAATTTTGTGTTTGTGGTCCACGAATCTCCTGATGCATTGTGTGAATGAACGAAATACCCGAAAAAAAATTCCTGTCGCTCCTGTATACAACAAATTTTGTAAAAAATATTCTTATGCTTTCACTGATCCTACTGTGTATCCTGTGTGTGCATACACAGTGCAAAATACTATATTATTCCTATTTTCGTTATTTTTTTATTTATTTCTACAAGCCATATTTCCTTTGTTATACTTTTCTTGATGTGAAATTCCATTTTTATTTATTGGGTCTACAACTTAACGGTTTTCTAAGAGATGGCGTAACTTGTATTATTCAATTGCTATTATTCCATTGGAAAATGCGTTGGAAAGCTACTGTCATTGTACGTCATTTCAGTATGTCATTCATTTGAAGCGTAAACAACAATAATTTTTTTTCACTTAAATATGTCAAACTTTGTGCCTGAAAAAGTGTTTTTGCGGGGAGTTCTTCTTCATTACTTTAATAGGAAGGAAACTGCTGCCGAAAGTCATCGTATTTTGGTGGAAGTTTATGGTGAACATGCGCTAGCTGAGCGAACGTGGTGATTTTGGATTGGAAGACGATAAACGTCCTGGGCAGCCAAAAAAGTTTGAAAAAGAAGAACTGGAAGCATTACTCTATGAAGATTGTTGCCAAACACAAGAAGAGCTCGCAGAATCTTTGGGTGTCACTCAAGCAGCCATTTCAAGACGTTTAAGAGCAGCTGGATGTATTCAAAAGCAAGGAAATTATGCTACACATGAACTCAAGCCGAGAGACGTCAAAAGGCGATTTTGCTTGTCCGAAATGCTGCTGGAACGCCACAAAATGAAGTCATTTTTGCATCGGATTGTTACTGGTGATGAAAAATGGATCCATTACGATAACCCCAAGCGCAAAAAATCATATGTGAAAGCCGGCCAACCAGCCAAATCAACGGTAAAGACGAATATCCATGGCGCGAAGGTAATGCTCTGTATTTGGTGGGATCAGATGGGTGTGCTGTATTATGAGCTACTAAAACCAGGTGAAACCATCAATGGACAACGCTACCGAACATAATTAATCCGTTTGAAGAGAGCGGTAGCCAAAAAATGCCCGGAATATGCGACCAGACACGAGGCAATAATTTTCCATCATGACAACGCTCGGCCCCACGTTGCTATTTCGGTTAAGAACTATTTGGAAAACAGTGGATGGGAAGTCTTACCCCACCCGCTTTATAGCCCAGACCTTGCCCCTTCTGACTACCATTTGTTCCGGTCGATGCAGAAAGCCCCGGTTCACATCAGAGCAGAATAACAAAAATTGGCTTGATTCATTCTTGGCTGCCAGGCCGGCGCAGTTCTTTTGGGATGGGATCCAAAAATTGCCAGAAAGATAAGAAAAAGTCATAGCTTCAGATTGACAATACTTTAAATAATACTATTGTACATGTTTTTCTTAAATAAATGTTCAAATTTTGAAAAAAAAACCGCACGAATTAAAAAATATACCCAGTAATATGTAATCAACTTTACCTCTCTTTCATTTGGTATTGCTCATTTTCTTTCTGCTTATATCCTGTATTCCGTTTTTTTCCAATTTGACATATCCTTTTTCTATTCGTTAAATGTTTCTATTTTTCCAAAACTTTACCTTATTTTCTATTTTTGCCGCTACTGGCCACCACTTAATTCTAAGCTCACTTTTAAAAACGAACTAACCCCTAGTATCCATTGCCATGATTTATACGTTAATTCCTTACGCATACATCCATCGTCTCTGTCTGTTACGATTCACCCACTCCTCCAAGATAACTTATGTTAACTCTTATTTTCAGTTTCCGGCTCTCGAAGGACCATACTAGGTGGGGTGAAAAGTAACCTCCTTGAAAATGAAAAAAATTTTTCTTAAATGTTTTTTTTTTTTTTATTCAATAAAGTCCCCTTTTAGTTTGATACACTTATTCCAGCGATTTTCCAATTTCTTGATCCTGTCTGAAAAGTAATTTTCCGGAAGTTCTACAAAATATTCCTCCGTAGCGTTGATTATTTCCTCGCGTGGGCTGAATTTTTTATTGATGAGCCATCTTTTGAGGTTTCGGAAGAAACAATAGTCCGGGCGAAAACGGTGGATGTGACAGTAATTGGAGCCGTAAGTCATTGATTATAGCCATGGTTGCGATGCTCTTGTGCGACGGTGCATTGTCTTGCAAAAACAATTTTTTTTTTTCGCTTCATGTGAGGCCGTTTTGTAGCGATTTCGCTCTAATAATGCACAGTAATACTCGCTGTTGATGGTTTTCCTTTTTCGAGGTAGTCCACGAAGAGTATTCCATGACAATCCCAGTGCTTCGGAGCACTCGTGCCGGCTTCAGTCCATTGCCGGGCACACATTCTATTCTCTGGTGTCTAATAGTGGATCCAAGTTTCATCCACATTCCGCATCAGCAAGTCCAAACACTCTTTCGAAGTGCTCTCGCGTTCGTGTTTTTGGTCAAGAGTGAGCATGCGCGGCACCCAGCGGCAGGATAACTTTTTCATATGCAGAATATTGCCCAAAATATTGCCTGTGCGCTCAGTACTATTCTTTGTGGTATCTTCTAGTTCGCGCACCTTCACTTTCCGGTCAGCCAACACTATTTCATGTATTTTTTTGACATTGTCCTCTGTAACCGCATTGGTAGTGGAGTTGCGTCCATCACGAAACTGTCGAAACCAATAATTGACGGTGTAATCTGACGGAGCATTAGCCAACTTTTCTTTTGTTTCCTTCGCCGTTTTACCTCTCAAAAAATAATGTTTTATGAGAGAACGAAAATCGTTTTTGTCCTTACTCAACATGATGCCAAACACATCAACAACAGTCAACTGTCAAAACAAAAATAAAGACAGTATCCACTGAAATTTGGCATGTCTGTCTAAATATTAACGGACTTCAAGGCACCAAGGCTACTTTTTGCAGTAGTAGCGCATTCTGGCGGTCAAGGAGATTACTTTTCACTCCACCTAGTATTGTCCCGTTCGAATTTAAATTAACGAGTTCGACTTTTATTGTGGGGAAAAATAATTTAACAAAAAACGCCACATTTATAGAATCTCCCGTTCGCTCCGAACTAGAACTGTATCTTGTTCCACAGACGGAACAAGACTGAGTTCTCTCAATGTACAATATTTTATAATAATAACTCAAATAACAGTGTTGTCAATGTAATGTAACACTTACATTAGAATGTAATGATTCAACACTGTACTAATACCATAACTAACATAATAATTTGTCGCTAACTCTAAGGGCAGTTCACTATTATAATGTACGAGTACTACTACTTCTGGACAAGTTAGAATCAGTTTAATTATTTACGCATTCAACAAAATGTTGCGTTTGCGTAGCGTTGAGAGTTTCGCGAAATAAATGTTATTGCATTGTGTGGAATAGTTGAAACCAATTCGTGTGAAAATGTACCTGATACTTGGTACTCATGTATAGTTGTGTTTTTACATTGTCTACATCATCCTCTTGCTTAAGATCGATTTTTTTTATTGCTTTCAATGCTTTCAACCTCACAAATGATATCCCAAAAGATTATGGCCGAGAAATAACTCGAAGTACTTACTTTTTAAAAATATAGTACAACGCCGCCAGGTAGGCAGCGAGCCTGACAGAAACGAGGGACAGTATTTAAGGGAACTAGAGTAGACATACGGCAGATATTTTTAAAGTTATTTGCCACGTGTTCAGACTATCAGAAAGGTCGGTTTCAGTCAGGACGTTGAGGAACGTTGTTTTCTTATCGATAATTGTGCTAAATTTTTTTCTTCTGAGTGTTATTGGTTCGTTTTTATAATTAGCGAAAAAATTTAAGCAATCGGAAGATACATACTATTTAGTACGATATTGAATCGAAACCTATGTTTTGTTTATCGTATGATAAATTTTATTGCAGTTTCTTCAGCTATTTCAAACGTTTTCGTTTGTAAAGTGTGCAAATCACAAGTTAAACTTACAAGAAGTGGTAAGCGCGGTTTGGGATTTAAAATAATAGTGTCCTGTGAAAAATGTATACAAACTAAGATACCTATTAGTTCTTTTATTGAAAAAGACTATGAAATAAACCGTAGAATTGTAATTTTCATGCGATTACTTGGAATTGGTTTGCACGAAAAAAAAAAGTTTTGTGCATTCATGGCCTATATCTATGATAAGGTCGTCAAAAGAATTTTAACTGCAACTAAATTAGTTTGCAAAAACAGTATGATAAAAACAGGGAAAAATGAGACAAGGAGGAAATGGAATTATGATATCAGGCTTAGTGACTTTTATTGGCAATGAAATGAGTGTGTGCTGGTAGAATAAAGAAGATACCAAAAAATATACGGAATGGGCACAAAATCATAAAATACTAACGATGAATCAGTAGGAAAAATTGAGATCGATGCAGTTGTTGAGATGTTTTAGCGATCCGAAGTTTTACACCAGGTACAATACATCCATTATATTGGTGACGATGATTCTAAAACTTTTAAAGGCATTACTGGAGCTAAGCCGCATAAGAATGACACAGTATTCAAGAAATAGTGTATAGATCACGTTCAAAAGCGAATGTGTATCCGCCTACGTAATTTGGAAAAGAATACAAAAGTCTCCATGAAAGCGGCAAATTCACAGGAAAACTATTGAAATAGACGAACTCTCAATTCCATTCGTAGGAACTGTGATTCAGTTGAAAACATGAGAAACAGTATATGGGCTACACTCCATCATGAATTATCTACAGATAAATTGATCGGAGACAATTCATGGTGCCCACGCCAAAAGGCTTAAGCTACAAATAGCTTGGCTGAGTACAAACATAAGCCAGATTTTTCAAATGAAGTGTATGAAACAATCAAACTCTTCTACGGAGAATTGGGAGACGATTACACGATTACATTCAACACTGATATTAAAGTTTCAATTAGACTGTGTGGTATTGGCCCTAATATCCATTTCTAGTGGTAAAACTGTGTTGTATACAGTTATGGATATTGAAGTTTGGTTGTATAATGATGAGTTTGCTTTAGTTTTAGAGATTGTAGATTTATATAGAGTGCATTAAAATCCAATACAAAAGAAATGGGAGTCCACAAAACTAAGACCAATTTTTCACGACTTTCTCTAATTTAAAATTTTAAAAGCGTTAAATTCTAATTGTGTCCTTCTTCATTTATTTTCTAAATTTTATAAATTCCAGGAATTTATAATAACGCTGTCAGCCAAATTTACAAAGAGAGGCCGCTACCACTTGTCATGCAAATCAACACCTCGCATATGCTGATTTTACTCGGCTATAACTTTTGACTGTGGAATAAAATCGTTGTTTTTTTTTTTTTTTTTTTCTGTTGTACCTTTCCGCGCTTACTAGAGGTTCAATGCTGCTGTTATTGGTTGCAACTGTAACCACAAAATTATTGTTCCATCTTGCTTATACGATTTTATGTCTGTTGTCAAAAGAAAAATCATCATATTTTTCACACTTTCCATCACATTATTGCAGGTACGATTTTCACGAATTGTTCCCGTGCGTAAAAAGCCTTTTCTCCCACCAAGGAAAATAACTTGTACGAAGAGAAGAAATTGTCAAAAAACACGATAAACAGATGGTTGCTGAGCAACTGACAATAGTTCCAGGACACTATTCTCTTCCAGTCCTAATTTATTTTCGTAAGTGCTTGTTTTTCCCCATAACGTATGAATTTGTACAAATTACCATTGAAACTACATAAACACTATAGTTTGAAACCAAACTTATTATCTTATCTTATCTTATAAATATGTCGTCCAAAATATGAGACCATTTCATCATCGATAGACAGATAAGAAAATACTCCAAACTACATGTTCTTTTCATTTATCAAATCAAAAAAAAGGACTTAGTTTTGAAAACTTGTCGTTTTTATCCAGTTAATAGTTATCTGATAAATGTACGAGTAAGTTCCAACTCATACAGTTTCTGTCTAACATGACTCGCTTGCCCACATCTTTCGTTCAATACATTTTCGTAGCTGGTAAAATATGATACCCGGAAAAATTAGAATGCCGATAAATCGCTTTAGCATATTTTTTAGTATAAGAAGCTATTTTTTGCAACACATCTTCACTGAAGTATGTGCAATGAAAACACTTCAAAAGGGATTTTACCACCAACTCTCTTTTCAATTTGCGCCAAATTATTTTTCTCTTTATTCTGTGGTTCTGTTTTATATGTTGGGTTTTCTTTTCTCCACTTCAAAAGAGTTTCTTCTAGCTTATATTTTTTATTTATCTTTGCTTTTTTCGAACTTGACGGTAAAGATTGATTGTCTAAGTCATCAGACGTACTTAGTAAACTTGCATGTCGGTGCAACCAAGTAATTGCCGATTTTTTCATATAGGGTTTTCCAATAGAGACTTGACAACTTTGAATTTAATTTGTGAACGCACTCTTTCACTAATCATCAAACTGTCACTGTCAATTTATTCAGTAAACTCAACGTTTTCATCATTGTAAAGTACACTAACGAGCAAATTATAAAAATTTTCTACTTTCTATTTTGCGTAAGGATCTTGGTTTACACCTATACAAGATCAATGCCGGCGGCGTTATAGGGCCATATTTTTCACGTTACTGTGAATGGTCAGCTTTATCGCGAATTGGAAGATATGGACTTGAACGACATGTGGTTTCAACAGGATGGTGCCACAAGCCACACAGCACACGCTACAATCGACTTATTGAAGAGTAAGTATGGTGAGCGTGTTATCTCAAGACATGGGCCAGTCGATTGGCCGCCTCGTTCGTGCGATTTTTCGCCGCTTGACTATTTTCTGTGGAGCTACGTTAAGTAGTTGGTTTATGCCAACACGCCGACGAGGTTGGAAGAGCTCAGAGCCAACATTGAACGCAAAATAGTGGCCGTTTCGGCCGAAATGTGTGACCGAGTCGTTGAAAATTGGGTCCAACGAATCGACCGCTGCAAACGTGCCCGCGGTGGTCATATGAACGAAGTCGAGTTCCATTCATAAATGTTTTGATTGTACTTCAAGCCAATAATAAAGTTTTTGAAATATCTCAAATGGTTTGCCTTTTATTTAAAAAAAAGTTGTCAAGTCGTTATAAGGAAACCTTATAAATAAGCACATTTTGTAAAATAAAGTGAGATTCATCGTGAGGTTTGATTTATAATGTAAAATAAAACACATAAATTTGAAATTGAACTCAAATTTTTTTATTATTAGTTAAAAGAACAATTTATGGCAATTACTTTCTTATAAGAATATTAGGTAAGTGTTGGCCACGACTACATCTATACGACTGGTATCTCGCGGATAACATTAGTAATCGTAGCTGGCTTATTCCTGAAGACCTGAGACTTTACATATCCCCGAATCAAATAGTCCAAAGGTGTGATATCGCACCATCTAGGCGGCCAATTTACCGTAGCAAAACGTGAAATTAAGTGCTCACCAAAATGTTTTCTCAACAAGTTCATTGTTTCACGCGCTTATCATTGACAGTTACATTGTGATTTCCCTCATTTTTGAAAAAATATAGACCAATGATTCCACCAGCCCATAAACCACACCATACCGTTATTTTTAATGGATGTAATGATAGCTCTTGGTACTTTTCGTGTTACTCATCAGCCCGAACACGGCAAGTTTGTTAATCAAGATATCCATTGAGCCAGAAATGGGCTTCATCACTGAACAAAATTTCACGATAAAACACCGGATTTTCATTAAGTTTTTCCAGAGTCCATTCACTAAAAATACGACGTAAATTCAAGTCGCCTGGCTACAATTTTTGCACAAGTTGAATTTTGTACGCTATTAGGCCAAGATCCTCACGTAAAATACGCCAAGTTGTCGAATACGCCAAACTAAGCTGCTGGCAAGCAGCTACAGCTGCTAAAGTCTACTTACTACCTGCCGGATGTGACCTAACCGGTCGAGCATCATCCACTAATGTAAACTGGGACTAAAATTTGCGAATGGTATTGGCAATAGTGGTTTCAGCACGAAAACAGTTTCTCTCAGAACGCTGATTTTCGTAATACAGCTGAAAAATTTGGAGACACTACTGTGATGTGAGTCTTTGCATGATATTTTGCCAAACAATACTGAACAAAAATGATAAAGTAGTTTGATAGGAGTCACGCGTACTCTGTCAAAAAAAGCCTAGTAAAAATCAAACCTTACGATGAATCACCCATTATAACTAATAAACTTTATTAAATAATAAATTTCCTATTTTGTTCTTCATAATTCCACGTTCGTATAACTTCTGATTTCAGAGCGTCATAATCATTGAAAGTTTTACGATCTAAAGAGTTTTGCAAAGATCAAAATAAATGGTAATCTGATGGACCAAGGTTAGTGCTATATAGTGGTTGTAACATCAGTTCCCAATCAAGCTCCAATAATTTTTGACAAGTGACCTATCTCTTTGGTTGCTTTGGTGAAAAATGATATCTTTTCGATTTGCCAATTCTATCCAGTTGTTGACAGTACACATCCGAATTGATTGTTTGATTCCTTGAAAGCAGCTCAAAATACACCACACCTTTCTAATTGAGAGCAAAATCTTCTTTCGATGGATATTAGTTTTCGAAGTGGATTGTGCTGGCTCAAGCCTGGAACATGATTGACCTTACTGTAAACAATCCATTTTTCATCGCCAGTTATGATTCGTTTCAAAAAAGGGTCAAATTCATTGCTTCTAAGATGCAAGTTGCAAGCATTAATGGGCTTCGCAAAATGAATTTCTTTCAAATCATGAGGAACCCAAATACATTTTAAATGTTTTTTAATTGCTGTGTATGGCACATCTAACTTTATTGCTATTTCTCATGCAGTTACATGCACTCGACTCGCTTATGGCTTTATTTTGATCATCATTGAGCTCATCTGTCGACCTGATCCATGTTCATCTTTCAGTAAAAAATCGCCGGAACAAAATTTGTCAAACCCATTCCGGCACTGTCTTTCCTTTAAAGCTTCTTCACAATACACATAACGTAATTTTTAGCAGCTTGATCTGCTATTTTTTTTTTTTTTTTTTTTTTTTTCAAAAAATTAGAGCAATTTACTTCTAAAGCAAAGTAAAACTAACAGCTAACAGCCATGACATTGCAGGTTTAGTATTATGTAACACATGGGCTGAAAAGTCAGTGCCGTTTTATAGTAAAACACAAAATTTTTGCAAAATTCAACTTTATTTATAGTTGCCTTCGAGGGCGATACACTGATTGTACGATTTCGGTTTAGCCTCAAAATAGGCCACGGAGATTACTTCTTCATCGGTCTTAAATCTCTTTCCGGCGAGCATTCTTTTGAGGTCTGCGAACAGGAAATAGTCGCTGGGGGTCAAATCTGGAGAATACGATTTGTGGGGAAGCAATTCATAGCCGAATTCATTCAATTTTGCCATCGTTTTCATCGACATGTGACACGGTGAATTGTCTTGATGAAACAGCACTTTCTTTTCTTCAAATGCGGCCGATTTTCTGCGATTTCGTCCTTCAAACGCTCCAACAACGCAATATAATAATAATATTCCCTGTGTATCGCTAAATACGGATGCCATAACTTTGCTAGCCGACTGTTGAGTTTTTGGTCGTTTTGGACGAGGTTCGTCGCCTGCTCGCCACTCAGCTGACTGTCGACTTGACTCTGGTGTGAAGTGATGGAGCCAAGTTTCATCCATTGTCACATACCGACGCAAAAGTTCGGATTTATTGCGGTTGAACAGCTTTAAACACTCCTCTAAATCATCAACACGTTGTTGTTTTTGGTCGACTGTGAGCGAACGCGGCACCCACTTTGAACAGAGCTTTCGCATATCCAAATATTCGTGTATGATATATCCAACACGCTCTTTTGATATCTTCAGGTCTTTGGGTACAACATCTTAATAGCAATGTTAGCCTTTTTAAAGGTTTGCATATATTGTTCTTTGAAATATAGCTTTGTATTAAGATACTCGTTTGTTACTTGTTGTTTTCTGGAGGAAATTTAAAACGCTTTAATTAGAATCGATAACGATCATTCCTACATCTCGAAAACCAATATTAAAAACAAATAATTTATTATACATCAGGCATTGCACAATAACAGCTGCATTAATAAAAGGCTTAGAATTGGGTAATTTACTACTGCAAAGAGGCATATTGACTAATTGAGAAACTTACCTTCAAACGCCCTTGAAATAGGAATGAGTACCGGTCAACAAAATTATCACAACCTGGTTCTCAGTGAGTTATAAGATTCAAACATGTGTGTACTTAAGTTTACAGACTGAAGTAAGTACATACGAGTATGCGAATGCGAACCCATGATTGAAGTGTTTTGAAACTTAGAAAAAGTATTCGTCAATATTTACACAAAAATTAAATAAGCACACAATGTAAACAAGGAGATAATGTAATCGTATTATATGTAGTTACAATACTGACCACTCTAAACCTGTTGCTGCTAGTAGAAGTTTCAAAACTCGTTGGTTTACATATCTTTTTATCTTCTTCATGTTCAAAATATATTAATCATGTTGAGAATATAATAATCAAATATAAATTTTTATTAATGTCTTCGTACTAAACTGGTAACTATTTTGTGTTGAGTTAAGCACTGGGAAAAAGGTGGCTTAATGAAAATTGATTGCACCATTGAAATTAAATCCGAATGGCATTACTAACATACTCGTACAGCGTGTTCCAGAAAAACGCGCGTGTAATTACTTCTTTTACTTTATTCGCACACACATGTTTGCAGCCAAATTATTGTATTTACTGCATTTAATTGGTGATGAGTCATTGTATTCATTTTCGCATACCACGGCGGTATAACTTCATTGCAAAATGAGTGCGGCTTTAAAAAAAGCCTTTCAAAGGTATTTTCTTAGTTATTCATCCAAAAGGGCCCCAGATGAGTATTAAGTCGTCACCAGAATATTAAAAAACATCAGAGAGGCATTTGTGGCAAAATGGATATAGGGTAGAAGGAATGTCGATGATGTATCAGGTAGAGGGCCAAAACAAGCAGTTAACTTGTGAATTGTTTCGGAATTAATCTGAGGAACCATATAAAATGTCCGTCAACACAATACAACGCCGTTTGACAGAATCTCGCATAAAAAAACAGGAATATCAAACGGAAACCGCTACTGGCCCAGTAATGTATTGAAAAGAGGTTAAGTTTGGTTATGAAAAATTTAGACCGGGATTGGAGTAACATCGTATTAACATAGCAGCAATTTTTTTTTTTTTTTTTTTTTTTTTTGATAATAATTATTGAAAGAAATCCTTGACAAAAAAGTATGAAAAGTTTATATAACATATCGTAAAATATCCAGTAAAAGTTCCTCCAATGACGATTCAGGGGGGGATGTCCGGTCAGTTCTCTATCGATTAAGAGATCGCAGATTATATGATAATGTTCGTTTATATCTTGCCTATTTATATTATAAGCTGGACTCTTTCTCTGTCGACGGCATAAGGAAGACCAATGCAATGGTTTCCATTCTGCAAGAAGGCTTCCCCACTAATTATAATGATCTGAGGCAACTTTTATATGTTTTCATGAGCATTTAGATATAACTCCTGTTGACGTGGATAATGTTTCCTCTACTTTTGCGTCTCACGTTAGTTCCAAATGCATACTACAACTCTAGAGAACACGCTCTAGTTTCAACAACTTTCAATAACAATTCTTTGTCGAAATCCTCAAAATGTCTGTCTCTGTATTATGAAAACGTAAGAGGGTTACGAACTGAGATTTCTGCTACATATCTTAATTCGCAGGCTCTGCCCTACGACATTTTTGCCCTCACAGAAACCAATCTTAGCCCTAATATTAAGGTAATGAATTATTTTCCTAAGACTTTGAGTAACACCATCTAGATTAAGAGCAGAATTTATATGACCGTGGTGAACTTTTAGCTATACACTCTCGTCTCGAGTTGAGAACCTTTAAAAAATTAATTTTTCTAAATTTGTTTGCGCTAGAATTCCTATTTGCAAGCGCAACCTATACATATACTCGTTGCTACTATATTCGCTCATCCCAACCATTTCAAGGTAGATGCAATCGATTGTATTTTTAATGCTGCTGATGCCAACGACGTTTTTGCTAATTTAAGTGATTTTAATCTAGACTGAGCAGTTCTTCTTTACAGTCACAAATCTCACCTCCGAAATAATCTTTTCATCGACTGTCTTATTGATTCTGGTCTGTATCATTCAAATGGTGTCACTCTCCCCTTTCTCTTACATTGTTGTATGATAATGAACTTAATCCCGTTTCCTATTCTTAAAGTTTTAATTGTCATAGGTCAAACAACGCCAAACTGAACAACCTCCTCTGTATGACCAATTTTAAATTTCTCTACGATAATCCCAACTTACGTTAACAATGATCTCACATTCTTTAATACCGAAATTTTCAAATGTCTCTCCTAATCTGCACATTTTTTTACCCAAAAACAATCCCTCATCTTCACGACCCTGATATAATAAAGAGCTGCGATCTCTTCATAACAATATAAATAAACTCTGGTATACTTACTTAAAATCGCATCCCGACGCCGATTTCCTCTACTACCAGTATGCCCAAATAAATTTATGTATACTTTGCCAAACTCTCTACGACATCTATTTAAACTGAACAGACCACACACTCATTTCCGACCCCAAATGATTCTTTCAGTTCATCAAAACTAAAAGTAAATCGGATTAATATCCATAATCTCTGAATTTTCTTGATAAGTTCCCGGGCGATCTCCAAATTGCAAACCAAGCGTTCACCGTCCATAGCCAGACCATTCTCACCTTTCCCACTTAAATAGCTGCCCACCAAACAACTTTGGAATGGGATTATTTCCTGCAACCCGGAGAAGGTCTTATAAATATTATTCTCCTACATATCGACCAATTTCTACGCTGTAAAAAAAAGCGAATCTTCGTTTCCCACTTCCTACAGGCTCATTGCAAATATGACGTATTTTCAAATGTTGACAACGCTGATAGACTGTCAGCTCATGAAATATCTCAAAACACGAAAACTTCTCAGTGACCAATACGATTTTCATAGTAACGGGTTCACTGGTGATTTGATGCTACGCATTTCCGAAAAGTGGAACTAAAGTCTACACCAACCTGGCGAAAGCAAGATACTTGCACTACATATTTCTAAGGCATTTGACAGAGTCTCAGGCTCTTTTGTCGTAAATGCGTCCATTTGGGATTGAGGACTCTCTTCTTCAATGGATTAGAAACTACCTTTCGGAACTTTCAATATAAGTTATCTTGGATGGTTTCAAGTTTAATATTCATAAAATAAATGCTGCTCCCTTCTGTTTCCGACATTTTTCTTAATTTTTATCAAGGATGCAATATATTCCTTTGCTGACGACAGCACTCTCTGCTTTTCATATTCGTTCTCGGAGTTATGTCCTTACTCTTCGGCTGTAGAATGGGAGCAGCACCATAGGTTAGGCTCAATAAATTCATGTGTTAACGGCATAACACAATATTGTCTGCCGTCATTAAATCGAAATTTAAATACCCAGCTAATAACCATGAATGGCACTTGATCGTTGAAATTTAAAAACTTTCCATTCTCGGTATGTGTGTCAACGACAATTTACTTTGGAATGACCACATATTCGAAGTCGCCAAAAATTCTGCGAAATGTCTAGGTTTCCTCATATTTCACCATCTCTGACCAGACTTCAATATAATAAGGCGTTTATCCATCCAAAGCTGGAGTACAATGCTCAGGTGCCCTTAAATACTTTTTGCACTTCCTAGATAGGATCCAAAATCGTGCAATGAAACTCATAGGTGATGCCAATATTACACAGTTATTCGATACCCTTGAACACCGGCGTACTCCTGTCTCATCTTGTTGTATCACCTTTTTCACCAATATGTGCTCCACTGTAATTGCCAGTAGCAAATAACCCCTACAAACTTTTAACCGTAACACCCGTCTCGCTATGAATGCTCATCAGTACACCCTTAAGTCCCCCTTCGAACGTACTATGAAATAACGTGATTCTTTCCTAAGCCATACAACTTGCTTATGGAATGCCCTGCCGAGCTCTTTATTTCCAAGCCAGTATAACTTGCAAACATTTACTGACACATATACAGAGAATGGAAAGTTTTTCAGTTTCGACGATGTAAGTGCCATTCATGAATAATGGCTGGGTATTTAATTTTCGCTTTAGCGACAGCAGACAGCATTGTGTTTTGCAAGCATTAAATACCAATCTGTTGATAGTACCCCAATTGGTTATGATGTTAACATCGAAATTTAATGAGCTTAACATACGCTGTCGTTCCCATTCTACAGAAGAAGAGCAGGGACGTGAGTCCGCGAACGAATACTCGTATGAAAAGCAGAGAGTACTACAATATCATCATCAAAGGAATGTATTCGACTAGAATGTTAGATGTGAATCAGTCCACGGCAACTTCAACTGAACGTTCCAAAAAGTAATTTTAAAAAGTACTTTTAATTGAAGAAGGGAGTCATCGATCCAAAATGCATGCATTTTCAACAAAAAAGTCTGCTGCCAAACTCTGTCAAATGCCTTAAAAATATCAAGAGCAACTATCTTGCTTTCGCCAAATTGATGTACGCTTTGGTTCCAAGTTTTGGTGAGACATGCCATCAGATCACTAGTGGACCCGTTTGTCACAAAAACTGTACCATCGGTCATTGTTTTCGAGTTAGTTTCGAGATATATCATGTACTGACGCTTTATAAGCGTTTCCATGATCTTAGAAAGAAGGGACGTGGTTTTGTCAGAGAGGAAGAACACCTCTTCAGAAGAAGGGGAGATATACCATCTGGACCAGCAGATTTGTGTATATTGACATCTTTAAGTACTCTTGCTATTACACGAATGTGAACGTGGATTCGTCCCATTGAAGATTTAACGCACTCAAGTGTAGACGGAGATAAAGCACAAGTGAAAGGGTTGAGCTGGCCGCAAGGTGTGAAGCAAGCAGATTGGCCTTGTTCAAAGATGCTGGCACCTAGAGTGTCATTGTAAATTCGCGTTGGGATGGAAAGTGAGATAGAATGTCTAATGTTTTACGACCAACAATTTTTTTCACCTTTGTGACATTATAATGTTTTTTACCTCAGCTTTTGGTCGTATTAAAATTTCAAAAATTCAAATTCACATCGTTATTGAGGAAATATAACGACAGGTTAAAATTCCTAAGGAAGCTGTTAAGTTTACTCCAATTGTCTTTCTCGTATTGCTATACGGTCCTTTGGGATATTTTCTCTCTCTGTGTGGTCAGTTTACGAGAAGTAAACGACGAAGCTAGAGGGGAAAATATAGGGTTTTCCAATAGGGACTTTACAACTTTGAATTTAATTTGTGAACGCACTCTTTCACTAATCATCAAACTGTCACTGTCAATTTAAACTCAGTAAACTCAATATTTTCATCATGGTAAAGTACACTAACGAGAAACGTCTGCAAATAATAAAAATTTTCTACAGATATTCGGAGTCGCAAAATCATCTTCAGTGACAAAGCTCATTTTTGGCTCAATAGGTTCGCCAATAAGCAAAATATGCGTTATTGTTCGGGCGAAAGCCCACATGTGCTTCATGAATCACCACTTCATCCACAAAAAAAAACTGTTTGGTGCGGTTTGCATGCCGGCGGCGTTATTGGGCCATATTTTTTCGTCGACGATAACGATCGTCACGTTACTGTGAATAGTCAGCGTTATCGCGCCATGATCACCGACTATTTTTGACCCGAATTGGAAGATATGGACTTATGTGGTTTTAACAGGATGGTACCACAAGCCACACAACACACGCTACAATCGATTTATTGAAGAGTAAGTATGGTGAGCGTGTTATCTCAAGACATTTAACGCCGCTAGACTATTTTCTGTTTGGCTACGTTAAGTCATTGGTTTATTTCAACACGCCGATGACGTTGAAAGAGCTCAGAGCCAACATTGAACGCGAAATAGCGGCCGTTTCGGCCGAAATGTGTAGCCGAGTCGTTGAAAATTGGGTCCGCTGCAAACGTGCAAGCGGTGACCATATGAACGAAGTCGAGTTCTATTCATAAATGTTTTGATTGTACTTCAAGCCAATAATAAAGTTTTTGAAATATCTCAAATGGTTTGCTTTTTAATTAAAAAAAAAAGTTGTGAAGTCGTTATTAGAAAACCCTATACATCAACGGTGTACTTATCAGGGTGAGAAGTTAAAAACAAGTCCAGGGTGTTGGCGGTATGACTATCAACGTCCGGTATTCACATGAGCCCATTTACAAGCTGCGTCAAGTTGTTTTCCGGAGCGAATAGCTTAACACATCACCATTTGTGTGTTGTCTGCCCAGAATGTCGAATCCTCCCAGAGTTGTGTATTTTGAAACCGCCCGTAATAACGATTTCAGTATGATGATATAGGGATACAATTCTTTAAATAGAGTCAGACAGAGCGCATCGAACTCGTTAAAGGTCAAATTGCTGTCCAGTTTGGGGCTTCTGAAAATAAAGAAGTAGTGGATAGTTTGCTTACGGAGATTGAAGTTTAACCATATGAAATTGAATTCCGGATTGGGACAGGAGCAACATTGTGGTGGAGTTTGGTAAGCTATATCACCATGCACATAAATGGTGATACCGCGGTGAGAGAAGAATAATGACACTAGTTCGCAGCCAGGTAGCTTCATAACAGAATGCTCTGAGTGGTTTTGTCGGCGATCTACATGTGTTTCACTCAATTCCAAAGTACCTCTTCTATATTTGCAGATGTGGACGTATGCAGAAAAGTGATTACTTTTTAGCCCACGAATATTGGCTTAATCTACTCTAAATTCCCGAGTCATTATAAAAATGCCTAACACAAAAAACGGAAACATCGACGATACTAAGCACAGCTATGAAGTAAATATTCGGAGTTGGTTTACCGAATCAAATTGTTGTAGGTGTTATGCCCTTACAATAATAGTCTCTGCCTGCTCTGTTTCTGTGCAAGGAAGGAACAGTATGACCAGGGCAAGGAAGATTGAGATGCCCGCACTACGAATGGTGATTGCACTGCACTGTAGCAGAATACTCGGGTGCGCAGTATGTGGCAGTTATTTAAAATGTTTTGCTTTTAGTCAAAATGTGTATTGTCACTACTTGCATGGTTTGTTTTGCTATTTTTGGGAGTTTTTAAGGTTCAAAAATTCTTACCTACTTAGATGGCATTACAGTTCGGGATAAACCTGAGCTAACAAGTCTCTCCAGTTAGCCCGGTCTTAAATTAACAGACTCCAATTGCACACTCCAAGTCAGCTAAGGTCCCCTTTTACTTGTGCATGTCACCTTAAGTGAGGTCTTCCTTTACTGTTTTGTCCCTCCGAGTAAGATGCGAAGACTCTTTGGGTCGGAGCATTGGTGTCCTTTCGCCCTATATGTCCCAGTCATCTGACTCGGCCATTTTCGTTGTATAGCTCATATAGTTCGTAGTTCAATCTTCTCCGCCAAAGCTCGTCAATGCAAACAAGGCCGAATATAACATATTTCGAAACGACCGAGCATATCTTTATCCGCTTTAGATAGAGCCCATGCTTCTGCGCTATAAAGTCGGACTGTGATGATTAAGGTCCTATAAAAGTCTTATTAGTTTTTTGGAATAAGGTCTTACTTCTCAATTTCTTTTTTAGCCCAAGGAAACAGCGATTGGTAAGAGTTGTTCTTTATTTTATTTCTACACAGGTGCTGGCGGAACTGATAGTAGATTATAGTTGTCGATTGAGACGTTCTGTCTATTTCGTCGACGTTGTTTTTCCCTTCTGATTGACTGCATGTACTCGTACTTGGTTTCCTCTTCAATATTAGCGAAAATTCAAATTCAAAATACAAATACTTTTTACAATTATAAAGCTGGCAGTGTCACCTGGATGGGGAGAGTAATAACAGAGGTACCCAGGAATTCTAATTTTTATACCCTGTTTGAAGTAGATTTGAGAAACTATTACATAGAGATATCTGAAATTCAGAGATGTGTTGGAGTACGAGTAAGCCGTTCGCATTCCAGGTTGCGACTTTCAGATTTGGTTGTTTTATTCCTGTGGAAACTTTTTTGCTTAGTAGCCTAATAATTTATCTTAGTTGTCCAACCGAAAAAATCATTTCCTTTATTTTGTCTATTTAATTGTTTTCAACATTTACGTGTTCCTCGCCTTTATTTTTGAGTTTGTTTTCTTGATGATTGGTAGTAATATTGTTTTTTTTTTTTTTTTTTTTCTTGATATTATTTTGCAATCGGACAACCTCTGTAATTAGCTGGGTGGTTTTCATGGCAGTTGATACATTTCGCTTTCTCATCCTTCTTTAGTGGACAGCTACTGGTTGTATGTTTTCGTTTTAGAAAAACTTTTCCTATGCCCGAAGCCTTGGCATCGTTTGCATTGGGATTTTGAGATGGAAATTCTTCGAAGTTGCTCAATATAAACAACAATACGAATTATTGAAGCGTGTACCTTTTTGATGTCTTATTGATTGTTGAAGAAGGGCATAAGAAGAGGTAATTTTCTATTTTTCTTTTCTAATAAAGTTTTTGGCTTTCAAAAATTTTATTAGTCAAGTCTTCAATAATATCGTGTTAATGACAAGAGACGTAAAGCCCTTATGGGGACTAATCTAAATGGTCTAGTAGCCTTATTTTCATATGAGTGTCATTGTAACTTTCCTCCATAAGTGGTACTCTCATCCACATATACTTTCCAATTACTTTTGCTATATGATTCGAGCTAGCATGTTTTCTTTGTTTTTTGTTTAATTATGATTTTTAACTCACCAAATCTGTCTACGCTAAAGATCATTATTGGTGATGGTAATGGCTGTCTTTTCAAGGCGATGGCTGTCTTTTCAGGCATCTTCCTTTTCTTTTTATGACTTTCTTCTGCCTTGTGTTTTTTCGTTAGCCTTTTGCTTTTCTTCCGATATCCTATCCTATCCTATCTCTGGCGCAAGTTCCTCTTCATCTGTGACGTATTCTTTTTTCATCTTGCTGGAGTTTTTTGTTTTGGATGGTGAGTACAGTTGAACAAACCAAATGTCATTTCTAGGTTTTTCTATTTGCTTTTGCAAGCTTATATTTTTTTTTCCAACTTATCCTTCGTTGCAATAGTTGTTTGCTTTCAATTTCCAATGTAAATCTGTTTTATGTTGTTTTTTTTTCAATTATACCGGTTTCAATTCTAAATATTTCTTTTTATATCTTCGGGACATTTACCATTATAGCGCTATCTGAGGACATGAAGTTTTTTGCCGCGATCATTTTTGGTGGAGTTCTCCACGTGAGTGAACTCCTCCTGGAGCTTTTCAGAAGAAGCAATAAATGGTTCCCTCAGAATCCATAGAACAGACCTTCAAGGAGGGGGGTCTTTCCCTTACTCCTTTGTTAATCATCATATTTTATATACTAAATCATTTTTACAAGGCAGTTCAGTAGATATTACACATAAAACCCCTGCAAGGAGGACCGGATCATTTACTTTACCATGAAAAGTTACAACAACACCATATATAAAAATCAAACGATACAATCGTTAACAATGCATTGAAATTATAAAAATGTCAACAATGTCGGTGAAGAACCTTCTGGGTCAGCAAATGTTAAATTGGTTCAGAAATCTAAGCTTTTTGGACATGTAAGAAACGCGAAGCACCAAAATCGTGCCAGAAAAGGCTACTGAACAAAAAAGGGTTTCCGTAAAATTTAGTTTTATCGATTTCATGTCGATCTCAGTAATACAACAGAAAAAGGTATCATTAGACCACAATCAGTGATCTTTTATAGCTGGACAGTGCAGGAATGAAGTGGCGTAACCATCGCACTTTTAGGAGAAAGCTTACATTTCTCCAAACAATGTTAAAATTGGCCCCCTAGATCATTCTATGTAACACCTTGTGACTTCTTTCTTTGGGGTCATGTGAAAGATAAAGTTTACGGTAACGCCACCACCCAGCCAAATTAAGCACTCAAAGCCGACATCCGTACTGTTACTCCGACAGAGATCGTGGAGGTTGCTTGACTGCTATTCATTATCCTGTTTTATTAATTAAAATAAAAGTTTAATCTTATTGCAAGGACTTATTGATATACCATCGCGTTTTTTTTTTCTTTTCCTTTAGGACCAATATGTATAGGAGAAATAAGTCCACTGTCCAGTAGGTCAAGGACTTACGACTGGCTAGAGAGAATAAGAACTTTGTACCATATATACATAAGTCAGATCAGAATATGTACATATGTTTTCACAGTTAACCCAGAGGTTTCATCTGTGTATAACATTTCCATCCCGCATTCGTAAACGAATTAGTTATAAACATTACCAAACACGGCCGATCACCTAATTCCGATGACAATCGACTGTCCTCTGGCAAAAAGATTGGTGTTAGTATGTCCGGTAAAAACATTCATAGGAAGGACTCTAGATTTAACTACAGGAGTCTCCGTCAGTGTCAACCGGACGCTAATATTTTACCAAATGAGAATATGGACGAAATTGTTTCGCCAGTGCAAAAAAAAGTGTATGCTCCACCTATTAAATTGATACAAAAATCAAGTAAGCATGTGCACCAATTAATGCCATTACCTAAAATAAGTGATTATTTTATCAAAAAATCTTAACTGGAATTAAGATGGTCTATGAATCAGTCGAACATTCACGAGTGTGCTCAGTAAGCTAAAAGATAATGTTTGCCAAAATCTGTCCCATGACCTTCAAAGTGCAAAAACAAGTTTTTCTCTCCGGGATGAATGACATTGATGTTGCCGTACTTAAAAGTGAACTAATTGGAATTGGTTCAAAGTGCATCGACATAAAAAAAGTAACAAAAAAAAAAAAAAAAATAAAAAATACGAATTAAACAGAGCTATGTATAGTAGTGGTCGTGAGTCAATCGAAGATAATGAACACAGTGACAGAACATCGACATCGAAAACCGACGAAACATTGATGAAGTAAAAGAAATGTTGGTCAATAACCGCAAATTAACCATCAGAGAGATAGCAGAGGACTTGAACATTGCCTATGGATCCGTCCAAGATATTTTGATTAATGATTTGGATTTCCGTCGTGTAGCAGAAAAGTTGATGCCAAAAGACCTCAATTTCATGCAAAAAAGAGACCGTGTTGACGTCGCAAAATAGATGATTTGCTAGGCTGAATCCGATCATTCATCAAAAGGATCATTACTGGAGACGAGACGTGGGTTTATCAGTACGACACGCAATCCAGACATCAGACAAGTGAATGGCGTTCACCAAATGAGCAGAGACCAAGAAAATCACGTCGTTTTCAGTCAAAAAGAAGACAATGCGCATGGATTTTGCACCATGATAACGCACCGTCGCACAATGCCATCATTATTCGTAATTTGACGAAAAATGCAACAAATACCATCCAACAACCACCGAATTCACCTGATTTGGCTCCCTGTCTTTCTCTTCAATCGAGTTAAAAGCCACTACGGAGAACGAGTTTCAGTAGCCGAGAGGAAGTAATGGAAAAATCGCAGGAAGCACTGATGGACACACCTAAAACCGAATATAAAATATGTTTCGAGGATTGGATTAAGCGCTGGCGTAACTGTGTTGCAATCGATGGGGATCACTTTGAAGGGGACAATATAGATTTAGATGAATGCACTTGCAATTTTAATTTTCTAAATAAATTCCATAAACGTTGAATGTATACGTATAAGTATACGTAGCAAAAAGATTTAATTCCTAAACTTTTTAAACAATAAGAATATTGATATAGCTGTAGTAAGCGAAACTTGGCTTAAGCATGATGCTAATCTGTCCACCTTTGAATTTAAGTGTTATCAAGTAGATAGAATCGATAGAAGAAGTGGAGGTGTTGCAATACTTATACAATAAGGCAAGTATACAGTACTTCCAAGATCTAAAAAATGCAAACTTGAAACGATACCATGCAATTATTAGAAGAAGAGTCCAAGAAAACTATGCGAACATTGAAAATATATCCATATTACTAAAGAAGAAGTACAATTGATGCTATAGTAACTGATTTCAATGATTTAGTCCTTGAAACCGTAGCTGACTCTATACTTAAAGTTAAAATAAAAATAAAGTTTACAAAAAGCATTCTGCTCATTTAACAAAATGCAGTTGTTATATCGAGATAATTTAACAAAATGCAGCATCTAAACCAGTTGATCTCGAGATGAGGAATGGAAAAAAAAACTTAATTCTGAAGATAAGAACGCTAAACAATTTTTGAATGTAGAATAATTAAAAAAAAATAATAACTTATAACTACCTGGACTTCAAAATGGATCTAATTTCTATTACGCATATGGTGAAAAAGCCGACGATTACTTGCGATTACTTTTTTGTGTAACAAGCAAGCCTAGGCGATCCAACAACAAATGCATTAGTTAATGAAACAATCCAAGATTTCAACATCCTTTTACCTGTCCCCCTGAAAATGCACTTATTACAGAAGACGACGTAAATATAAGAAAGTCCGGCGGGGTCGATCTAATAAAAAAATTGTATCTCAAGCATTTCCCCAAAGCTGGAGAGAAATTTTTAACAGACATTAAAAATACTTGGAAAATAGCCAAGGTGGCCCCAATTCTGAATGTTGGAAAACCCCCGTTGAGCCCCGAAACCTATAGGCCGATAAGTTTGCATAGCAGTGTAATTCAAATACAATATATGAACAAATTCTCAAAGAAAAAATATCAAATAATACATGGTCCGTGCCGTTTTATAGTAAAACACGAAATTTTTGCAATATTCTGCGATTTCGTCCTTCAAACGCTCCAACAACGCAATGTTATAGTCGCTATTGATAGTCTGCCCCTTTTGGAGATAGTCGATGAAAATTATTCCATGTGTATCCCAAAATATCCCTTTTGGTCGTTTTGGACGAGGTTCAGCTGACTGCCGACTCGATTCTGATATGAAGTGATGGAGCCAAGTTTCATCCATTTTCACATACCGACGGAAGAATTCGGCTTTATTGCGGTTGAACAGCTTTTATGGTCGACTGTGAGCAAACGCGGCACCCGCTATGAAGAGAGCTTTCGCATGTCCAAATATTCGTGTATGATATATCTAACACACTCTTTTGATATCTTCAGAGCCTCAGCTATCTCGATCAACTTCACTTTTGGGTCATTCGTAATCAATTTGTGGACTTTTGTGCGTGCATCATCTTCGATGCTTGTATGACCACTTTTAAATTTTTCAATCCACTTGCGAATGGTTCGTTCGGCTGGTGCAGAGTCCGGGTAACACTTATCAAGCCATTTCTTTTAATCGGCTGCATTTTTTTCCATCAAAAAGCATTGATAAATCAACACACGAAATTGCTTTGAATCACAATAACAATAGTTGCTTCACTAACAACGCTATATCTCGAGAACTAATCGCCCGACAGCTGTCAAATTTATACACGTATTTTTTGAAGGTTGGTACTAACTGAAAATGGTATGGATTTTCAAGTGGATTTTCTCTTACAAAACGGACTTTTCAGCCCATGTGTTATAGCTACAGAATGTAGCATATATTCTAATAGCAGTTGGGTTTAACACCTCAGCATAGAACCTCCCACCAGGCTCTTCGAATTTGTAATTCTATCAAAAAAAAAAAAGCCGCCAATAAGGAAAATCAACTAGGATAATGCTTTTTGACATCAAAAAGCATTCGATTCCGTTTGGCATGATGGTCTTTTATATAAAATGATTATGACTTAAGTTTTATGTCAGACCATTCAGGTCAACGGTAGCGTTTTAAGCCTGGTATGTTTTGTGTCAGGTGTGCCGCAAGGTTCTGTCCACATTTGTACAATTTTTTACGTCTGATTTTCTAAATTTAACTATCTGTAAAGTTGCAATGTTTGCAGATGATACTGCATTAATCTCATCACTATTGATACTTATCTTCGCAATGCGATGGTAGTAATAGAACACTATTACAATATGTGGAAAATTAAGCTGAACGGTAAAAAATCTTCCGAACAGCCAGCTGCAATTGCATGGATCGACAATAATCTGGTTCAATTGTGTAAAATACTTACTCGTAGGTATGTATCTTTACAACAAACTTAGATTTCATTAGTATATTTTGAGAACCCTACCAAAGGTCAATATAACAATGAGGATATTTTATGTGGATATATATATGTGGCGCAGCGCCACATTAATATAACTGCAAGTGGCACAAAATATATTAAGTAACTCAAGATGGTGCTTAACCTTCCATGGCGTCATTCTACTTCAAAGCTCCATAGAAGAGCGAATATTGAATTGAATTTTATTTTATTTTTTGTTTTTGGATAATATGTTCAAAATATATGGTAATGTATATTCCTATTGTAGTTTATTCATATATTTATTTATTTATATGTCAGTTTTTTTATTGTTTATAAGTAGATTCATATTTATTTATTCATGTTTATATATATTTTTTGTAATTATCAATTTATTGATTAATTCTTTATCTTATTTATTTTTTTATTTCTTTACTTTATTTATTTATTTACAATTTATTATTGCTAACTACATAATTTTATTATTATTATTTACTTATGTACATATATTCTTATATACATAGCTACTTTTTACTGTTATTATAATTATTCACTTATTATTTGTCTATATTATAAATATTACTTTTATTTTTATTTATTTATTATTATTAAATTTTTTTTCTTGTACTTAGGTTGAAAGTTTTTGTCCTATTTCTCCCAATTTTTTTTTTTTTTTTGAGTTATAACCAATACTTTACAAAACAAAAGAAGCAATGGTTCAGTAGAAAAATATAAATAATATCATATCTCTGTAATATAAAATGTGTGGTAACTTTTCTTTATAAAAATTTGTATACGAAATAAATATATACAGGGTGAGTTTTTTAACTTGAGACATCCAAATTACTCGAAAAATACGCGATATCGCGAAAAATGTTTCAGAAAAAAGTCACAAGGTTCTGAAGGGGGCATAAGATGGTGACCACGAGTTTGACCTTGAGACCCATTTTCAAGGTCAAACGAAGGTCACTTTTGATTTTTCAAATTATAATTCCTGATTTTCATTGCTCAGTCGTATTGCTCGTAGGCTTGTCATTTGCTTTTACATACTGCGTTTCACATAACCCAGAAACAACGACGTGGACGTAGCTGTATTTTGTTTCCTTCGGGGTGATTAATTAGAGTGGGTCCTCTTGCTTCCCACTGTTGAATCATTGAATTCTTCCCATTTCAACGTTTATTTCCCACGAATATTTCAACAAATGCTGGAAAATGTGACCATTCACTTCAATACACTTGTCTATCCGCGCTCTAAATGAACCAACAGAACTGAGAAGTATTTCTGGCGTAATCTTCCGGCAAGCTTCAGTTATTCGTCTTTTCATATCCTCACGTGCTGCTGGCTTTTTTCTGTTAACCTCACTTTTTAAGTAGCCCCACAAGAAGAAATCAAGTGACGTAAAGTCAGGGAATCTATCAGGCCATTGCCTCGGACGCCCTCGTTCGATCCATCGTTGATGGTAAACATTGTTTAATACGCCCCGCTCTAGTTGGGAATAATGGGCTGGACAATGATCATGTTGAAACCACATTGTTTGTCGCAACTCCAATGGCAGTTCTTCTAGTAATACTGAAAGATGGTCCCGCAAAAAGTTTACATACTTTTCGCCATTCAAGTTGCCTTCAATAAAATATGGACCTATGAATTTATCCCCAATAATTCCCGCCCAAACATTAACATTCCAAGGATGCTGGAGTTCAACTTGTCGCATACAAAAAAGGGTTTTCGGTAGCCCAGTAATGCATATTATGTCAATTGACCGTACCGTGATTGGTGAAAGTCGACTCATCAGAGAATAACACCTGAAGTGCCCATTGACAAAAGGAAATATCTTACAGACAGTCGTTTGAGAAATTCCTGATACACGACTTATTTGGCGAGTGCTAATGTGAGGATCGTGTGAAACGGCAGCTAACACTGCTATTTCATTGTCCTCAACAGCCACCTTATCTGACCGATTCCTTTGCTTTGGTTGCACGCTTTCTTCACCAGTGAATTGTTGGATGACCCGATAAAAGGAAGAGCGCGATCGTATCTGGTCTGGGAAACGTTGGACGTAAAAAGCAACAGAACCATCGATGTTCCTTCCACTTTCTCCATAAATCAATATCATTTCAATTTTCTCTTGAATTGAAATAGCCTGCATTATTTATCTGGAAAGCGTTACTTATAATAATCAGTTCCTCAAAACAAATATCGAACTTCTAAATGAAGTTCAGTTCCGTTCAAGTAGAAAAAAAATGGCAGAGTGCACATCATACACTCTCAGATAAGTTTAGGACAATTTGTCTCTATCTGAAATTTCTTTGAGTTTTAACTTCACTCGAGGCAATAATGACTTCCTCAAAACAAATCTCGACCTTTTAACACCCTAACAACGTTGGAAACCGATTAATGATTTAGGCGTGCCAGTGCAGTCGGCCTTTGACCTTTGAGACAAAGTCGTGTGCCCCATTGAAGAATACGACTGTGCAATGAAAATCAGGAATTATCATTTGAAAAAACAAAGGTGACCTTCGTTTGACCTTAAAAATGGGTCTCAAGGTCAAACTCGTGGTCACCATCTTATGTCCCCTTCAGAACTCACCCGGTGTACATCTATCTATCTATCTATCATATGTTCACATATCAGTCAGTGAGTAGATATACTCGCATGATATTGCACCTAATCTGTTTCCTATTATGCCTTCAAAGTCAAAATTTACCGTCCCAAGTAACGTGTACCTGATATTAATTAGGAAAAAAATGGAGGAAAATTTTGATAATTCTTTGGATTTGTATGTTATCTATCTCAGAATGAAAATTTTCTCAATTGGTCATAATAACTTTGTTATTTTGCAAGCTAAATCCTTTATTAATTGATAAAATAAAAATATAGGAGATTTTATATTTTTATGTTTTTTTTTTTTGTATTAAATAATCCTGAGTACTGCTCCAACTGAGCCTTCAATAGCGAGTTCGTTGGCATTCACAATCAATCTAAAAATAAATATACAATAAAAACGAACAATTTACTCTTTAAAAAAAAAGAAGACATTTTTAATACTAACCCATCACTCAGGTTTGACTGCACAGATGCTGTAACGATTTCCGCTTGCTGACCACTGATATCAAAGAAGTCACTCACGTTAACAACTTTATCTTGTTTGCCAAGGTTAAGAACAATAACGTATGCAGATTCGCCACTTAATTCCCTTTGACCAAATTAACAGTGAATTTGTTAATTTTGAATAAGAGTAGAAATATTCGTATTAATTTATACCTCTTGTAAATTAAAAGCTCATTGCTTGGTGCCTTAATATCGAATGTTCCATCCTGGAATGAAGGTTCCTTTCGCAAGTTTAATAATTTTATAAAGACTTTCAAATGACTTCGAGGTGCAGCCAACTGGTTTTCAACATTTAAAGTGACATAGTTGGGGTTGGTAGGAAGCCAGGTTTTTTTAGCGGTACTAAACCCTAAAAAATATATTTTAATAATATTAATTGGGTATGTTTATGAAAAGAACGCAACGATAATTTTTTTAAAAGAATTTATCTGAAAATAAGCAAATAGGTTTACTCTTTAAAGCAGAAATAAGGTAGGCAATCAATCTCTACATTAAGTAAACATCGGGGAAATTAAATATCGCGTTCTAGTTTTTTACTTTTTTGGCAATGAAAATTCGAATACTATTGTTTTGTACGTAATAGATAAGGGGGAGATATTTATTTAATACATATGTATGTTCGCTATGTTGTTAATAAAATTGCCAAAATAATTTGTATCTTTGCAACTTCCATCCCCGAAAAGGACCCCAAGATCCTGTAGCGTGATCCCCATTCAGATTCCTTTTAAATATCGTCTTCTTTAATCCCAGAATTATAACTTCGTAATATATAGGGTTTTCTAATAACGACTTGACAACTTTTTTTTTAAATAAATGCCAAACCATTTGAGATATTTCGAAAACTTTATTATTGGCTTGAAGTACAATCAAAACATTTATGAATGGGACTCGACTTCGCGCGTTTGCAGCGGTCGATTCGTTGGACCCAATTTTCAACGACTCAGCCACACATTTCAGCCGAAACGGCCGCTATTTCGCGTTCAATGTTGGCTCTGAACTCTTCCAACGTCGTCGGCGTGTTGGCATAAACCAATGACTTAACGTAGCCCCACAGAAAATAGTCAAGCGGCGTCAAATCGCACGGACGAGGCGGCCAATCGACTAGCCCATGTCTTGAGGTAACACGCTCACCATGCTTACTCTTCAATAAATCGGTTGTAGCGTGTGCATTGTGGCTTGTGGCACCATCCTGTTGAAACCATCTGTCGTCCAAGTCCATATCTTTCAATTCGGGCCAAAAATAATCGGTGATCATGGCGCGGTAACGCTGACTATTCACAGTAACGTAAGCCAAAAATGAGCTTCGTCACTGAATATGATTTTGCGATGAAATTCATTAACTTGGCGCATCTTCTTCAGAACCCAATCGAGGATCGTACGTCGCTTCAAATTGTCCATCGGCTTCAATTCTTGAGTTAGCTTGATCTTGTATGGGTGTAAACCAAGATCCTTACGCAAAATACGCCATAATGTGGTCTGAGCGATGCCCAATTCTTGAGAACGCCATTGAATTGACTGATTTGGATCCTTTGCTACGGACGTCTGAACGGCAGCGATATTTTCGACACTTCGACCAACCCGTTGTCTTACTGACACGGCAACATCACACAACGAATATGTAGACTCAAATTTTTGCCCTACTGGAAACCCTATATAAGCGTTGATTAGAGCACCACAGATATGAACCCAATGATTAAACCTGAACTCGACCTTTATACCAATTGGCATACTGAACTTCTAAACCGATTCAATTTGGCTAAATCTATTGAGACACACCGAAGTATATAAGGCAGTGGGATATCTCCTTCTTTCTTTCTTTTATCTTTTTCTTTTTTCTTGTGTGAATTTCTATCTTTTTTGTATTTCATTTAAATTTTTTCTTAATTATTCCCTCGGGAGACACAAATCGATGTCAGATTTAGAACATTTGTAAACACATGTATATATGGGCACATATATACCTTTGCCCTGAGAAGGTAATTATTTTCATAAAGTGAATATCACATGTGTATTAATAAAAAACCACATTTTCAGCAATCTTTAGTGGACCTTAGCGGACAACGTTCAGGGTTCAATAAGGTCCACTTAACGAATTTAAGTAAAGTGTTGTGAATTCCATCTTGTACGTATGTACGTACTACAATAGATCGCACCCTCCAACAAAAATAAGAAAAAAAAGGGTTCACGTCGGTTTTCATTTGCCAACATATAACCTTACACCAGTAAAAAAAAAATAATTTTAGAATACGCTTAATCAAAGGAATCATGCGGAATATTTACTATCAAACCAAGTCATCTATCTCGTCTATTCATCTATCTACATACATATGTATGAAAAAAAAAATTGACTAAAATCCTAGATTTTTCTTTTTGAAAATGTTGTAAAAGCCACAGAAAAGTAAAAGTAACAATTTACACATACTCGTAAACACTTAATATATTGTATATCACAAAAAACATACCCAACGGCTGAAATTTGTGCACAAACTTCAATGCCTAGAGCTTCGTATAAGACTATAAGTACACATCAAATATTCTCTTTGGCTTGATTTATAAACTTTGTTTAACTTAACTCTTTCGAACCTGAATTCAAATATGTTACTTTTTAAGTTTTAAGTTTTAAGCAACCTTAAAGATTTCGCAACTGTTGATCACACTATCAGTTTAAAAAAAAATCAAAATGGGGGGCGGGGCTATTATTTGAACTTTTTTAATTACATTTAGAATTGAAGATAAAAGGAAAATATTTATTTCGTATAAGACGGTGCAAATTATTTTTATGTGCGTTTGTTTTTGTTTTTGGGTTCAATTTGAACACCGTATTCGGGTCGCTACGGAAACAGGCAAATGCATTGAAACATTGCCCATATTTTTTTTTTCTCTCAGACACTCTTCCTCTACTTTTTACCCTTCGAATTTGTGTGGTTTCAACACCTTCAGCAATAAGACTCTCCGATATAGTTATAAGGTATTCGATGAAAGGAGTCTTCATTCCTGTTTAGCTCGGAATGTATGATCCAAGCGTTGACAGCGGACATCATAATAAAACGATAGAAAATCTTTTTCCACCATTTGGCTGACTTCCGCCAAATCGCCTATCTTTGGCAAATCTTTTCTTTGGCTCATGCATGTTCCCACAGCTGGAAAGTTAAGGCTTTCCAGTAAGTTTACAGAGGTAAAAAATCTGTCAAAGCAAACCATTACATCGGGTTCAGTTATTGTCCGGACTAAGGCATTGACGACTCTTTCACCTAAAGTTCCCTCCGTAGATTCTTATTCCCTTCCAGTGTAAATATTGAAATCGTAAATATACTCCGTTACGGAGTCACACCACAATCATATTTTTATTCCACGTTTTATAGGTTTTAGGGGCATATATTGCTTGGGTCAAGATCGACCTTTAAATTTTGTCACAGATTCGTCAATGCTTTGACTGTAGCTATCTTGTCCCAATTTCTTGAATGTTCTCTTCAAGCAAGAAATAATGTCATCTATATTGTACGTCTTTGAACAATCGTTCGGCTTTTCAGGAGGGGCAAAATAAATTTTTGAAGATATTAATTTGTATCTATCCCTTGAAATAGCTGATTTGACAGCATTGTTCCCAAGCGATGGATCTGCATCTGTTAGCTTATACTTCCTCCGTTTGCTGCTGGAAGACAACATTTTCTTTCGTTAGTGCATTGCGCTATATACATGTACAACCTTTTTGGAAACACTTTGTAAAAAACATATATGTGTTTTGACGTATGCAAAATACTTAAATCTACTGTACATACTCGGTGTATTGGTGCTGTCGTTCGTGGAACAAAGCTATCCCCAGGATCATTCCAAATCCGTGTAAAATTATCCGTGGCATTACCTCCACCCTCAGAATGCGTAACCTCTTGTTGGGGCTCACTTAAATTCGTTGAATGTCTCGTAGCTTCCTCTGCTTCTTCATCTGAAGATTCTGTACTTTCCACGCTGACATCATCTTCTCTCTCGTAGTCGCTACTACTATCGCCCGAAAAATCACTTCCTGAGGTTTCATCCATGTGATCACCCTTGCGATCGCGCGTCTCGGCATTTGCTTCAGCATTTACTTTTACAGAATAAAATGGAAAAAACACCAAAATAGGAAATAGTAAAGGCCTATTGGTACACATAATTACCACCAAAAAGTACCACTGGTACAAATGTATACCAATCATTAAAAAAGGGCTAAATAAACAATTGTGGAGATGATTTCATTACTTAATAAAACAGTTTTGAATTAATAGTTTTACACACTTTTAATCAGTTTTGAATAGCAAAATTTTTTTTTGGCAAAAGTTTACGACAACACGTGCACTTGTGGCAAAAACACTGGTACAGATAATGACATGACTGCAAAGTTTACCGGTGGGAGATAAAGATTTATTGTTTATGCTTCAGGGTACGGAATGGTACACTTTACATTTGATTTATACATACATTTCAGAAGTTAGGATTTTTTGAACACTTGCTGGTACAAGCTGGTACATACCTTGTACCAGTAGGTTCGAAAGGGTTAAACTATAAAATTTTATTAAATTCATACTAAATACACCCTGACTGATTCGAACTGCAAACAACTTCAGACTGCTATAATTTCCAAACCGTTTATTACTGTGAGCTCAAATTTTGACAGATGACAGATAATTTTATTATTTACAAGCCTTTTAAACGATTTGCGTCTCAGTTGTTTTGAAAAATTTTTATCCACGATGGAATTCAAACGTGATAATGTGATCGCTTTATATTTGGCTGGAAAACCACAAGTAGCTATCGTTAGAGCCCTCTAGCACCTCAACGTAAATAAATCATTTGTGTCTCGAACCATAGCTCGTAACCATGATACTGGCATTTTAAATTTTGGTGGGGTCGAAAGCCCCCATTTATTCGGCTTAATAAAAGCTATAACTTAAAATTAAACTTAAATTAATACTTAAAACTAAGGTTGGTTGTTGTGGCGAAGGAGAACCGATTTGTGGTAGGAAGTGGTGCGGTGGAAGTCAAAGACGCTAGGGTTTGAATTAATTTTTCGTAGCATGCGGGACATTGGTTCGTTCGCGCCATAGGTGGTGTGGTGTGTTGGGGGATAGAAGAGACGAGGGGTACGTAGATTACGAGGGTTAGTGTTGAGGAAAATAGAATTGGGAAGGGACGTGCATTCAACCTGACCTGAAAGAAGTCGATGAATGAAGAGAAAGTCGGCTGCATCTCTGCGGTCCTCAAGGGTGTTTAGGTTAATAAGGTTGAGACGGTTTTGATAGGGGGGCAGAGTAAAGGATCACCCCAGGGCAAACCTCGAAGAGCAATTCGTAGAAAACGGCGCTGGATGCTTTCGATTCTCGAGATATGAACGCGATGATATAGGGACCATACTTGACTAGCGTACTTTAGAAGGGGACGAACAAAGGTAATATAGAGGGACCTGGTCACGTATGGGTTGGTGAATTCTTTGGACCATCGTTTTACAAAACCTAGTGCAGAGTTGGCTTTAAGGATTATCCCATCCATATGCAAACGGAAATTGAGCTCCCTATCACACAAAATGCCGAGATCGCGAAGAGATTCAACGGAGGAGATCGGTTGGTTGTGGAGACGGTAGAATCGGGGAGGAGATTTGAGCCGCTTATGTGAAAAGGTGATGGACTGGCATTTGGTGATATTAAGTTCCAAACAATTTTTGAGGCACCAGATCGGAAATGGTTTTGAAAAATTTGGTATCGTCGGCGTAAAGGGAGACGGACGAGTATTTGATGATCCTATCGAGATCATTTATGGTTAATATAAAGAGAAGGGGGCCGAGATGGCAACCTTGAGGAACTCCAGAGGTGGCCAAAAATGGAGCGGAGTGGGCTGACTTAAAACGAACACTGTAAAAATGGTTTTCGAGGTAAGAGGATATCCATTTTAACAGTATGGGTTCAAAGCCGAGGGCAGACAATTTGAAGAGTATTAATCGATGAGAGATTTTATCGAAGGCTTTGCTAAAATCGGTTGCAACTACATCGACTTCGTTGCCGTTCTCTAGGGCAGAGATGGCAAAGGATACGAATTCAACGAAATTTGTTGTGGTTGACCTACCCTTTAGGAGGCCATGTTGTCTAGGGGAAATAAGTGATTTGCATTGGAAACTTAGAGCTTCATACAAAATACTTTCGAGGAGTTTGGGAATAGGGGAGAGTTTAGTGATTGGACGATAGTTTGTTATTTCGTTCTTTGATCCCTTTTTGTCGATCGGGGCTATAAAGGAGGTTTTCCAAACCTGAGGAAATTCTCCTTGTGAAAGGGATAGACGAAAGAGATCAGAGAGGGCAAGGGAAAGAGACGAAGAACATTTTTTAAGAAATATGGCAGGGAGGCCATCTGGACCGGTTGTAAATTCGTCATTGAGTTGGTGTAATTTATATTCGATATAGGAGGGATCTAAGATGTGAGAGAGAAGTGGGCCCTTGGAGAAGTTCGGTAGGTAAGGAAAATAGGAGGGATCTGGTACAAAGGAGTCGGTGGTGAAGGATTGTTTAAAGAAGCTGGCAAATAGGTTGGCAGTGGTGAGTGGATCGGTTGATGACTTGTTGTTGAAAGAGAGGGAAGGGGGGGTAACCATCGGACTTTCTTTTGTAGTTAACAAATTGGTAAAAGGACTTAGGGTCATTTATAAAGTTGACTTGCGCATTGTTAAGGTAACGCTGGTAAAGGGAATCGTAAAGTTCGGTGAAATGAAGATAAGCACCGAGATAGTTGGAATAGTCGGACAAGGATCTGGTACGCAGGAAAACAGCCTATAACTTGTTTCTCTTATTTCGTAAGGAACGAAGCTTGCGATTATACCAGGAAGGACTAGTAGATGATGTTTTAAGGCGGGAAAACGGAACGTAAAGGCTGAAAGAATTAAATATTTCTTTATAAAAAATGGATAAGGCATCATTTACGCTTAGGCTGTGAAAGTTAAAGGGGGATCTGCTAAGATAGTCACTGATTTTGTGAAAGTTTGCTTTATGAAAGTCGTAGGATGAGAGAGTTGTGGGAGGAGTGGACTGGAAAGAAGAGTTATGAAAAAATGAAAGTAGAAGGGGGAGGGGGGTGGTAGTTATCGATTGTAGAGAGAGATAGGGGACAAAGTGAGACTGAGGAGTTAATTGAATCTGTTGTGAAAATAAGGTCCAATTGCCTGCCCATATAGTTGGATACACCACTGACTTGACCACTGAGTCTGTTAAGCGATCTAAGAAGAGACATTCCTTAGCTGAGTTGGCATTTGAAGCGATGAAGAACGATTGATCGTCTGATGGAATCCACTGTAGCTGAGGAAGATTAAAGTCGTCGAAAACAAAGATATCGTCAGTAGAGTCAGACAGGTCAATTAAATAGTCGATCGCATCGACAACAAGTTGGTAAGATTCGGTAGGTTGAGCTGGCAGGATGTAGCAACATAAAACGTAAAGGGACTTGAAGGAGAGTGATATTTTTATATCGACAAAGTCGACTTTAGAGGATGAAGAGATGCTAATGGGAGAAGAGTTAAGGCTGTTGTGGATCGCCAGTAAGACGCCTCGACAGGGGGAATCATCATGTGGGCGAGTAGGATCGTCGTCGCGAAAAACATTAAAAGTAGGGGGGAACAATTCTTGGTCCTTTATGTCGGGAATCAAATTGGTTTCAGTCAAGGCGTAAATATTAAATGGAAGAGAATGCGATTGACGTAGGACAGCATTGGTTTTAGAGCGAAGACCTCTTATATTCTGGTAGTAAAATGTAAGAGGGATGTGGTGTGGTGGAGATGTATGGCGGGATGGTTTAAGTGCTGACGAGGAAGGCACGTTATGGACGAAAAAATTTATCGTGGTCAGCTCGGTTTCGCTGTAGGTGTGAGACTCGTTAAGAGTGAATGCAGTGGCCGAATGCAGCAAGGTCGTCTGCTACTTTCTGAGGGGACATGCTAAAAATCTCGTGGTACCTGACATAAAGGTTCCTGAGACTGATGATAGGCTAGGTAGGGAGGCCTTCCTGCTGGATGGATACCATGACGCTGGTTTTGGTCTTCCCTTCGTAACAGACCGAGTCCAATTTGTCGTGTAGATAGGCGATAAAGAGACGAATGTTTTCATATATCTTTCTCTCTCTAAGCCTAGAGAGTGCATAGCGACTTTCTGTAGTTCCATTGGTTTGCTAGGTTAGTTTAACTGTGGGGGGAAAAAGAGGATCAAGAATAGGGGAGGGAGATGGAGATTCGTGGTTGGATATGGAATTGGGCGCCGGATGAGATGTTGGGTTTAGGGTATGGGAGTTAATAAAATGGCGCTGCAAAACGCCATGGAGGTAGTTATAAAACACAGCAACACCGGCAGAAATGGTTCGGAAAGTGAACCTCGCTCAAATTGAGCGAAATTGAAGTTCCAAAAAGCACACGATCTTACACCGCAACAGAAAAAAGTTATAGTCGAAAGAGCGAAGGAGTTGCTACGCTTGCACAAAAGTGGTGGGTTGCCGAATTTGGTTTTTTCCGATGAGTCGCCATTTGTTATCAAGCAATATGTCAACAAACAAAATGCCCGAGCTTACTTCGAAAATGTACACCTTCAGACGGTTACCAAAAAGCAGGCAGCACCGATGGAGATGGTTTGGGCCGCCATAACCGCCGATGGTCGCTCTTCGCTCGTATTTTTGGACCGTGGCGTCAAAATTAATGCGATCGTATACCGTGAAACTGTCTTAGAGACAGTACCGAAGCCTTGTGCAAACAATGATTTCGATGGGAGAAAATGAACATTTCAACAAGACTCAACACCGTCTCACAAAGCGCGCGTCAACCAAAATTTTTTAAAAAACAATGTTCCACAGTTCATTTCTTCGACACAATGAATTGCAAATTCTCCGGCTGCAAATCCTTTGCAATACCCCAGATTTTAAAGGCAAAGGTTGGCACTAAAAGATATCGAAGTTTGGACCACCTCAAACAAGCACTTCGCCGGGAATGGGCCAAAATACCGCAGAGCCACTTGCGTGCAGCGTGCGATGCTTTCTTCGGCCGTCTCAAGGCCATTATTCGCACCAAACTAGAAAACTACTGATACAATTTGAGAATTGATGTATTTTCCAACATTTTTTGGTTTGGCACAATAAAATTTATCAAAAAATTATAGCATTAACTCTTTAACTATTTTCAATCTAAATCACATTAACTCGTCTTACACCTTACATATATGCCTAAGTTATATCTAATTGTCGTTGCTACCAACTCATACACACATTCACACATCCACAAGCATATAACTATAAATATATATTTATCTATTAAATTACAATAAATTTATCTTGAGATATACTACTTATCAAACTGTTTGGCAATTCTTCCCCTTTCTCCATGTATTAAAGCAACATGAAATGCTGGAGTTATTCGCGATCGTTGAAACAATCGGTTAGGAAAGTGTTCGAAAACTATTCTAACAAAATTTTAGAAAAAAATAGTCATGGCGCAAATGGCTACGCCAATTGCAGAGAGACGGTTCCATCAGATGTCGTTTAATCTAAGACTCCATACTAAGTTTTAATGTGCTCATACAACTCTTTTCCATCCTTCCAATAGTCGAGGACCTTAAGTCACAAGTTTTACATATTTTTAATACCTTTTCTTCTTATCGGCACGATAAATCTGTGAGAATCAGAAACAAGCAACAATCCCACCCCACCGACGAGATAACGATGTGCAACCGCAAGCGTGCCACTTACTGCTAACAAATAAGTGTTTAATTTATCAATGAAACATTCTGATTATCTTACAATCCACCACTTGTTCTGGGGAAGTACCAACACAATGAACTTTTAACGATCTTGTGGGGTCATGACTCTGTAGAGATAGTGCTCCGAACGGTATGACCGTATATGATGGTACCTAGAGATATTTGTAAGTAGACTACCCAGTATTCAGAAATGTATAAAGCTCAACGCCGACTGAAAGGTATGCAAAATATCATTAAAAGTTCAAAATAACATAATTTGAATGTGATTTAATAGAATAATAAGGCTTTCCACATAATATAGTCCCAGCATAGTCTATTTAACTTTTATAGCTTTCATAGCCCCTAAAAACAATGACAAATACATAATATAATTAGAGAAAAAGAAGCCTTTCGTGTTCTTCTCAGAAAAGTCGATTATTTTCCAATCTTGTTAGAGCATATACTTTTGTCAGTCTTCTGGGAGTCATAGCCTTCATAAAGCATGATTCGTCAAATAACGCAAGGATTTGAAGTGGTATCCATAAGCTAGTTATTGGGACTCCATAACTACTAATACTTGAGATAAACCACCCGAAGTTAACCTTGTGTGGAGGAAAAGTCTACTTAACTCTATGTTCAGGGATGATAGTTAGAATGATGATGATTCATAAGATTGATAAAAAGCTAAACCATGTATCTACAATATAGTAGAAAATAAGCATTTCATTGTTTACAGCGATAAGTGGGAAACCTTGGCAATATGAAGTACGTTTGTCAAGTGGTAATGCCCAATGTTGAGATACCACAAGTATGTTATATCACTATTTTCTGCTGTAGAATGTTCCTTATTAAATAATTAGTTTAAGACAACAAGATTATTATAACAAACACATAAATAAACTTTTGAAGAACATACATACACCCAAAATTTTAAAGTTTATTTACTTACAAAATATATTATTAAGAAAAATAATGTTTAAATGGGAACTTAGTCCTTTTTCCAGTACATAATGCGAATAAGATTGAAGATGTCAAAATATTTATACAAGTAAGCACATATACGGCGTCAAAGTCCTCAGAAGGGGAAGATCAACCAGGCTGGAACAACTCAGAAAATCTGACGGTACCTATACTAAGTCAAAAGCTGTTGCATCTTTTGATGGATTCAAGTATCCTGCCACCTGCCACCGATGGTATGCCAGTTATGTTACAAAAAGATATAGACTAGCTGCTGTCAACTCTGATTAGAATCTTCACTGCTAGCCTGGCAATGGCATACGAGTATATACCGGAACCCTGGCGAAAAGTGAGAGTGACCTTTATACCGAAAATCAGAGAGGAGGACTACTCGCTCGCCAAGAGTTTCAGATCTATAAATCTGACTTCCTTCATGATGAAAAGTATTGAGAGAATGGTCGAGATCCATATGCGCAAAACCAACTTGAGAATGCATCCTCTGTCGGCGATGCAACACTCCAACCAGATAGAATTGAAGGCGTACTCGACAAGAAGGAATATGCCTTGAGTATTTTCATTAGCGTTGAGGGTGTTCCGACAACGCAACTTTTGACGGCATGTAACTCAGCCAGATAATACGGTGTAGACGAATCGCTGGTTTTGTGAATAAAAACAATGCTGGTGAATATGTTGCGGTTGGGGTAAACAGGGAGACAGAACCACTGCTATGGTGCATATTCATCGACTTACTGCTTAACGCACTTAATAGTTCAAATGCCTATACAAAAACATACGCGGATAATGTAGCTGCACTGTCTGCTGGATCCTGTCTGGTGACTGTCCTGCCCTAGACGTTGTCGACAACTGGTGAGCTTTCGGTCAATCCTCTCAAATCTGAGGTTGTTGTCTTTAAGAGAAGGAGGGAGCTACCTGGTCTGACTATTTTAGTTCCTTAAGACATTACCATCCAATTCTCCAAAGAAGCTAAGGTCTTTTGGATCTACACGGCTATGATAAGGCCAATTGTATTTTATTCGTCGGTTGTCTGGTGGAGTAAGCTCTCGTGAAAATACGTGATTGTTGCTTTTTCCAGACTCTAAAGAACGGTTTGTCTCCAAAGCATGGGGACTTTTTCCAGCTCTGCTGGTTCCGCTCTAGATGCATTAATAAATCTCCCTCCGCTTGATATTCATATCTAGGCTGCACTCACAGAGTCATCTTTCGTTCAAAAAGAAGTGATCTTTGGTTTTTGCGAGCCGGCCGTCTTATGACTCTGGTCTTGTGGACATGCCGTACGATGCAATGAAATCAGAACTCTTGTTCCGGAAAAAATACGAAATTAACTTTCCCTATGCACAGCACTGGTTACTGCCGGAATCTAAACCAGGAAAGGAATACACACAATCCGTAAGCTTATATAATATGTGGCGCTGGTGACTTTCTAGAGGACGACAATGGGAGATTTAATTTTTAGGAGAACTTGCGTCTGTCATCTAAACGGAGACATACGCAATCCTAATGGCAATGAACTACTCGTACATATATTGTGAAAAATCCGTGGAGCGGCGAAGCATTTTTATCTGTATCGATAGCGAGACTACACTTAGAGCTTTACTGAACGCTTTATGACCTCCAACTTAGTTCATGAATGCAAGACTGAACGCAGTCGGAAGGCTAGATTCAGTGATCCTTGTCTGGGTCCCAGGTAACATTGGGAAATTTTGGAATTATGTACTTGCCATACAAAGTTCAGAGAAGAGTTTTTTAGGATCCGAACCTACGTTGGGTATACCTGCGGCTACGGTTAAGGCTTCCATTGACAGTTAGATTTCATATAAGCTGCAGATGGCGTAACTCCTAAGGCTGTAGGCAGACGAAACGAATGCTTCCCGATGTCTCTAGGAAGTCAGCGGCCTCTTACTGGGTTTATGAAAGGGAATTCCATTTTTGCCAAGCACTTACATGCGCTGGGTATGAGTGACACAACATCCTGCGATACTTGCTGTAAATGTTATGACGACACCGCGGAGCACTATCTCTGTGAATATCCGAATTAATCTTGCATCAGACTATGTATACTCGGCGCTGATTGGGTGGGTGCTGGTACTGTCCGCACCGCATCACTACGGCGCTTACTCATCTTTCTCCGTAAGGCTGAAAGATTTCAATAAAAGGAACTCACAAAGAGTACGATGTACAATGGACTAGTTCTTTGTCTAAGTGCTCTGTCCGGACAGAAAAACAAAGCAAAAAAAAAAACTCATATAGATACACTATATCGCCGGGCTTATTCATGTCACAGCTCGAAGGTTTCTAGTGGAGAGCAATAAGATACTTTCAAGAAATATGTTACATATTGCAAGCTGGAACTTTGGTACCATGAAGGCCAAAAGTTTCAAATTAAAAACCGGATCACAGCTAGGGAAAATCGATAAAATATTTTGTACGTTCAAGAAACCAAGTTGCTAAATGTCGGAAACGAGGCCGATACGTGAACTTGCAAAGGAGACTGTACAAAAGCTTTCATTATTTTGACAATTAAACTCCCACAACATCTTAAACGTATCAGAAATGAACTTTGATAATAGCAATAAAACTTATAATTGAACACGAAATTTCGTCGATAGAAATTTGGATGGACATATCGGGGAATTGAACTTCACTTCAATTCTGTGATGAAAAAAGATACCAAGAGAGTGCTAGCTAGCGTACGAGCAGTAGCAATAAGTATCGGGCATCAAAAAAGGTATTATCCACTCAGCATTTAAACAGTCAACCAGCCAAAGTATAAGCAAACGAGCTAATATTTTAAAGATTATAGATTCAATAGAAAATATATGAAAGACGTGCACGGAGTTGCAGTTGCAATGAATCAGCATAAAATCAAGCATAAAAAGTGTAGGAAGAGTTTTCTTGTTCAAACTTCTTGGTAAACTTCATAGCAGTCAATTCAGTTTCAATATCATTCGACATAATACCTAGAGGTCATAATATATCCGAAAAGCATATAAGAATGGTACGCTATATTGCGGTTTACGATGGTGTAACAAAAAAAAAAGGAGCAGTTATTCTTGCAACTAGATATACGAGAAATATTACATCGACGAAAATGACAATGTAACAAATGTCGCCGGATGAAACAAAAATCAAGTAAGAAAGTCTACACATTAAGAAACCGATGGTGGAAAAACTTTAGGTAAAAGAAATCAGCCCGTCTTGCGATGTCCAATGAAGGTCATCGGAAAATCTGATTCAAAAGGCTAAAGGCACTCGAATTCTAGTCGAATTATTCGAATCATTTACCTTTAGAATCACTGTGCTCATATTGGTCTAAACATGATAATAAGTATTCTGTAAGAAGTTAATAAAAAAAAACGTTATCCGGAGATCTGTCACCTCGTACTACAAATGGTCGACCATGTACGGGACATGTAATCGGGACAAGTATAGTATATTTGAAACGTTTCTCGCCTCAGTAAAACAAACATCTCTTTTGAATATAAAAAATGGATATCCCAAAAGGCAATGCAATATGAGGTCAAATAAGCTGTTTTCGTAAACTCCAAAGCTGGGGCGTTCACCCCTAGGTAGGGTGATAGGGTTGAGCGCCAGAAACCATTCATTAGGAACCAGGAACCAGAACATTAAGCAATTTCACAGAATTATTTTCGAAATTATACAAAAAAAAATATATATTTAATGGCAAATGCCAATCCCTGGTAGAGGTTTGTAACGCTAACAAAGTATAGTGCAGTATAGCAATAAATATAATAACAAAGGAATAAATTAGTGCTGGAAATTACTAAGGACGTAAAGTTATAGCCTACAATTTACAAATCATTAACAAAACTCCTTATTTTAAATTTCTCTGCAAAAAATAAATATTTTGTTCAATTGCATGATTTACCACTCCAAATATAAACACAAATAGTGCCCTAGAGTAATAAATTTGGTCAGAAAAAAACCCCTACAACAATGTCAGGGAAGGCATTCTGCAGTTAATTCTAGACTCAAAGGAAAGAAATAGTATTATATGAAATTCTATTTCTACACTGGAAATTGTCTGTCATAGAAACAGTCTACTAGTTATGAGAATCGGTAAGGAAGTGTAATCCTGTTCAAGACGTTACCTTAAGAAAGTTCAAAGCAGGACCCTGTGGTAGATGGATGTAGACATTATTACCAGATAAGTAGCCGAAGCATGAAACAAATAAATGTGTTCTACAGGCAATCTCGAAATGCAGTTTTCCAAACGGTCGGCCTAACATCTTCTTTATTAAAAGAAAATTGGAATCACACAATATTACTTTAGTAATAGAGTATTATTACTATTATTATTATAGTAAAATTATTCTATTCTTGACCAACATTCATATGTAGCGAATCTCTGAATGAGTGCGCTGATGAATGTTTACTATTCATCAAACATATTCAAGCACTCTAGTATATTCCAAGCAGCTGCAAGTCGACAAACAGACAAGACAAGTAACAACTTAAAACTCTCTGACTCTATGTCCCAACAAAATTAAAGTTGAATTAGTACATATGATCCAACTGGAGAAATGGATAAGTTATAGAAAGCTAAGCAATATCGTAGTTAGTTAATTTAAATTTTTTACAATTAGACACTTTATGTCTAATGTCGTTGGAAAACCGAGACTTAATTTACTAATTTAGTACTTACCAGCATTTTCTGAGGTGTCCCACTGGAATGGCGATCTGGCAGGATCACGAGAGTAGTCATTGTAGTTATCTGGGCTGGCATTACATCCTTGTGGATCTACAGTATCCTCCCAAGAAATTGGAGCATCTGTCATTCCAATTTCTTCACCCTGTGATATTGTTTGTTCTCTTAAGTGTCAAATCAAAGGGAATTTAAAATCTATTTGTTAACAACTTACATTATAGGTGACAGCAATACCGGGCAAAGTTTGGAGTAAAATATTTAATAAATCTGTTCTCTCTGGTCCAAAACGTGAAGCTAATCTTTTGTTGTCATGATTACCTAAAACCCAATTAGCATACACACCCTTTGGCATTGATTCAATCCAGCGTTTAATTTGATAAGCGAAATCTTTTGCTGTACTTTGAGCATTCATCGTATTCAAAAGTTCGAAGTTAAATGGAACTTGTGATCCATTATGTACACCATCTCCATAGAGTTTCATCAAATTGTCGAAGCTTGTGTACGCCTCTGTTAAAAGGACTTTTGTCTCTCCACCATGTTGTTTTTTCCAATTGTCGGCCAACTGACGCCATAGGTAAACCAAGCCAAATGTTTCTGGTTGACTATTAGTATAAATATGCTGCAAGTGGCAATAATCATTAGGATCTGGACATTTGGTGTCTGTTGTAACTGGTTCATCCGGAAAGTTACCATTCTCATCGATATATTCGTAAATAAATGGAACCGCATCCACACGGAAGCCACTGACTCCCTTTCCTAACCAGTAGACCATAACTTCATTCATTTCTTGTATGACAGCTGGATTTCGGTAGTCCAAATCTGGCTGTTGGACACCAAACTGATGGAGGTAATATTGTTGACGTTGTTCATTCCACTCCCATGCACTATAGCGAAATGAGCCAAGCCAATTATTTGGTGGTTGGCGTTCACCAGTTTGAGGATTAATTGTTCCATTATGCCAAATGTAAAAGTCACGATATTTAGGATGTCCAGCAACGGAAAGTTTAAACCATTCATGCTGGTCACTTGTATGATTTGGAACGAAATCAAGAATAATACGAATACCAACTTCCTTAGCCTTTTTAAGTAAATTTTCAAAATCTTCAACGTTGCCGTATTCGCCCTGTATCTGATAGTAGTCTGAAATGTCATAACCAAAATCAGCCATTGGAGACTGGAAAATAGGGGATAACCAAGCTGCTGTCATGCCAATATCCTTCAGATATTGAAGTTTTTCAGTAACTCCTGTAAAAAATAAAAGCAAACATTTTTGAAAAGCCTCTGTCCGGCTTCATTTAAAACTATAGGTTACCATTTAAATCACCGATGCCATCACCGTTACTATCCTTGAAGGAACGTGGATAAATTTGGTAGAAATTACCGTTCTCCCACCAATCCTTAGCACTGACACTTGTGCCAATAATTAAGATTATTATAAATAGTGTGATCTTCATGCTTAAGTATCTCGTACACATGCAGGAACTTTTTACATGCAACTTAACCAATGTCACGAGTATTTATAGGTGTGATTTTGAGAGCAGATTTAAAAACGTGTTGCGACCATCTGTTGGGTTAATTAGATTAAAAGTCAATATAAAGGGATCGGTGACACTTGCTGAAATTGTTTGTTGAGTGTTAGTTTTGCTTACTCGCAATTAGCCAGATGGCAGATCTGTTTCCATTAAATAAAACTTTCCGCGAGTAAGAGTAAATACCTGGCACTTGGCATTGATGTAATTATAATTATAAAAGGTTAAATTGTTTAACCATGACGAAAGTTTAACAAAACGACAGTTTTCAAATTACATGATATTCGCTCGTGTACTCATATTTCCATAAAATTGACTGGAGAGCGACTAAACTGGTGGCCTTTTGGACTATAATTTCAAGATATAGCTACATTTTCAACAGTAGATTCGATTAATATGATAAGCAAGATACTTAACTCTAGCCATAGATTAGGAAGTCTTCCAACAAAAATTGCACCGAACCTTTCTTCAATCAGTTTTTTGATTTACCTAATTCTCTTTGTTTCAGGAACTTATGATAGGTATTTTTGGTTTCTGCAAGATACTTTGGGGACAAAAATCTAAAGATTTTTACAGGTTGTGACAAAAAAAGTATTGTGGGAGATGTTTGGGAGGATGATACCTTTGCATTTGGTATAATTAAGGAGATTTCATCGTTTCAAATTGAACGATCATACCTTACAGATTAGTTGACAGTTGACTTGCAGGTACACTTACCATATTTCGAAGTCACCTTCCGCATTTTGAGTTCAGTCTTCGTATCAGTATTGCAGCAAGATCATGCAACTGTAATAATTGTTTACTTCCTTCTATTCTCAAAGGTTAATTCTACCTTAAGGGTGACCAGATAAGAACGATAGAAAAAGAAAATTAAATAAAACAAAAACGGTGTGAGATATTAAATTAATTCTGACTTTATTTTGAAGCTATGTTCGTGTTATTATATGTGGAATAGCACATCATTCAAATGGCCGCCTCAGCTTCACTGACAGTGCCTCAAGCGGTCGGTCAAATCTTTGATGATTCGGTCCAATATGTGTTGTCTTGTTAGCGTTGGCTAAATGTTTGACGTAGACCCAGAGAAAAAAATCGAGTGGTGTCAAATCGCATGATCGAGGCGGCTTATTGATGAACACTCGCTGTGAGATGACCGAACCGCTGGATTTCTCCTTCACAACTTCGAGCGTTGTGTCGCTTTTACGGCATTAAGCGCTATCTTGTTGGAACCACAGCTTATATAAAGCGATATTGTCGAGTTTTGACTATAGAAAGTCAATTAACATCGCTCTATACTTAAAACCATTGAGGATAACGGTGTCACCTTCCTCATTTCGAAAGAAATAAGGTCCGATGATGCCGCCATGGCAAAAACGCAACAAAAAGTCAGTCTTTGTAGATGCATTGATGCTTGGCCGAACACTTGAGAATTGTGTTCGCTCTAATTATTATCTTCGGCCGCGAAGTTATTTTTTTTGCCATAATCCGAATCTCCGGCCAGCATTTCCAGCGCCCAATTAGAAAACTCGTCCGGCATCAATCTTACGTCAGCACAATCTTATACGAATGTAGGCCCAAATCCAACCACAAAATAAGCCGAGTTGGCTCTCTGGCAATGCTCTATTCAGTTGATAGGCGCCGAATGGACATTTCTGGGCCTTCTGGCTATGTTTTCTTCATTTCGCACCAATCTCTATCTGATTGACGGCTTAAGATCAAAAAAAGAATGTATTCTTGCTCAAACTTTTCCCTGATGAATCCATAATGACGACTGACCTCACGACAAAATTAACGTTGCGTATTTACAACTAAGCCGGTAATAATATTTCGATAATATTTTTTTAATAATTCCCGCACCTGCGGCAAACGTAAAATGATGCATGTTGAAATGGCAAACCTTAATGCAAATTTTGACAGCTTGATGCCATTTGCTAAATATATGGTAGCTAAAAATAGCTTAACCGCAAACGGTGTACCCGGATACCTGGTGACCTAACGGATTAGCTAGATTTATCTGTGTACAGTGGATCTCTGTACAGATGGACCATCCTTTCTCCGCTACTTGTGGGATCTTTAAAGGATAAAATCTCAAAAGAAAAAAACAAAACCCGAGGCCAATACTCCGAGCGGTGGAATTCTGACTGCACTGACTACCAGCAAGGCTCCTGCATTGTCCAGCGGAGATAAAACTATGGTAGGCCATGGTCCAAAATTCTCTAAGACAAACGTTACAAGCCTTAAACTAAATTTTCAAGGAGTGGTAAGACTGTGGCAAGGCACGGTCCTATCAATTCCTATACCCCTAGCAGCAGCAAGTTTTTGGCAGGCCACGGACTAAATCTCCTTCCTCTAAGAAGGAATCAGGGGTTCAACTACATCAGAAAGCTTCATCTAAGGTGCTCTACTTAAGACGCCGAAATGTTTTAGGCACTATCAAAACCTTCGGATGCATTACGGAGATTGAGAGAATCCTAAAAGACGGATTGCCCACTGCTCCAACTGCTCCAGAAAAACGCTAAAAGACTCCTTCAAGCACTAGAGATCTTTATAGGAAACCTTATCCAAAGGCTTTAACCTTAACCAAATTGCCCAAAACTATTAACGCCTGGGCCATCCAAGAGCACATCTCTGAGGTCTTTTAGCGAAGTCTTAAAAGACACAGTAGCGATCGCGGTAATCGTCAGAAACGACACTGATGCATCGATTACACGTGAACGGTGGCAATTGGTCAATTGGTTGGATGCTGATAAGCAACCTCCTCCTCATTTAACCAAAACTCTAAAGACCAAGATCTCGAAGCATCGATATGCTTTCCAGAAATGGACAGCGAGAGCTCCAATTTATCCGAGGGGACAATTAAGCCGTCGGTCTCCTCTTCTGGCACTCTGTCGAAAATGGAAACTGATGGCGAACTTAAAAGAGATCCTTTACGATCAGAGGTAGAAGATGAGCTCTTGGGCTCACGGGTATATGTGATGAGATATTACAAAATTTATTAATTTTTGTGCATAGTTTAACAAAACACATATTGAGGGTGCTAGCCCTATATATGTTGAACATTAAACTTAACGAGTGATAGTAAACAATTCCCTCAAGTCGATTCGATTACATAAAACTTCTCTTAAATCCCCTAGAATATACCTTGTCGTATCAACCTACGAATAACTAATCAGACAAGTACGAGTACTTTGACAACTTGTTTAGTTACACAAAACTGAAATACATAAAAAAAGGCAAGTCGACACAAACAATTTATCTACATATTTGCAATGCAATTGAAGTACTGAATTTTCACAAAAAGATAACAGGACAAGGACTTTACTACCGCATCTATATAAACTGTTTTACTGCTAGTACATATAAGTGATTCGTGTTATTCTTCTCAACCGAAACAGTCCATATCGAAATCAGAAGGACACGAACGACGATTTTTTTTGGTATTTTTTTCGGTTTGTTTTTTTTTTTTTTTCTTTTCAACATAGTTAAAATGAAGTTTGCGGTAATAGTTGCTATTGTGGTCGCTGCTTCAGTTGTAAGTGCAAATGACTGGTGGGAAAATGGAAATTTTTACCAAATCTATCCAAGATCCTTCAAGGACAGTGATGGTGATGGAATTGGTGATTTAAATGGTGTGTATTTGAATAAATATGAGCTATATAAGTCTTTTTTTTTAAGAAATAGAGCGCGTACAAAACTATATGTAACAAAAAACTTTAGATCTAGATCTAGATCTGCCCTAAATATTCGAAGCAATTACTGTCTGAAAATTCAAAACTCCAGAGGAGAGAAATATAGTATTTTCTGCAGGATTGTAATGAGTGCTGTTATATAAATCGTGTTTTCAAATGAATATCATTTTAGTGGCCTACAATTAAATCTGGGATTGAATAGTGAGAGGAGTATATACAAGCACTTTCAAGTACTGTACCTTTTTGGAGCCATTGCAATTCTTTTATTTCTTTTACGAATTTCGATTGCTCCGGTTTTGGGTATTTCACCGACTGACATTTGAATTGACATTTTATACATAGTGTATGCCTTTACATAATATATAGAGTAGCTTTCATACGACTATTACGAGTTTTTTCTAGATATCAATTTAACTTTTTTACCTTTAGTTTTGTTTTCGCGTCAAAAATTTGTATCTTATTTAGCGGAGTTAGAATTCGAGAATTAAGAACAAACTATAAACACGAAATCTTTGAAGCGTGGTCTTAAAAAAAATTTTGAATTTAAGCCTTAAATTAGTAATACTTCCTACAAACTCATGTCGTACGAGGTCTGTCCAAAAAGGTAAGGTGACTTTGAAATTTCGAGGCCAACGTACATTCGATTATCATTTTTTTTTTTTTTTTTTGTGTTCATATGTTCACAAAATTTCAAATACTCCTTAACTCTTGAAATGTTGACAGTGGAATACGGTATAAGCTTTTCCAAGAACAACCTCGCTTTGGACGCCACAGCACATCAACAAAAGATGATAACGTCGAAGCTGTGAAGAAAATTGTTTTCAAAAATCATCGTATTACCATAAGAGAATATGCTGAGGATGTTGGCATATCGGCCTGATCATGTCATTTTGGATATTTTGGGAATGCGATGGGTGTCAGCGAAGTTTGTTCCGAAACTTCTCAATTGTGATCAAAAGAACCATTGCATACATATCGCTCAGGAGCTCTTGAATGACGTCAATGATGATACTGATTTGCACAATGGAAGCACAAAGGAGGGCCAATACCGAAAAGAGCCAAGTTCGATCAAATATCAACGTTTTTATCACTGTTTTTTTCGATTACCGTGGCATAGTGCATCAGGAATTTTTACCTCAAGGTCGTACGGTCAACAATGAGAAGTAATATGAAAAAAAAACGCTAGGAATTGTGGAAAAACAATTCATGGCTTTTGCATCACGATAATGTACCTGCTCATTCATAGCTTATAGAATTCTCTACCCAGCTCTTTATTTCCTAGTCATTATAACATTCAAACCTTCAAAACCAACGTTTATCGGTACCTCTCTTTCTTTCCTCCCTGATTTTCCTTTGAAAAAAGACCTTTGGAATCGAGGTCGACAAATTTTGGAATTTGAAAACCCCTTTGTGTAAGGAGTTATAAATAAGTACTCTATCAGCAACTTAAGGTCATAAAATTTAATTATTATAATAAACTTTTTCACTTCTTAACAAACTACAAAAGCTGGTTTTCTCCACAAAAGAACGATAAAATATTTGAACCGATTTCTCTTTTAAAAAAGTAACCCTTTCCAAAGAATTGTTAAGAGTCCAAAGCTGACATGTTTAAAAGAAGGCAAATAGGGTATCGTAAATCTTTCCAGTAAGCTTTAAACTCTGACTTTATCTCGAAGGAGTTGCACTTTCGGTTTCGAATCGAACTGCTATTGGGTTTCCACAGGGGTATTCCTTTGACCTTGTAGGAGATGCGCCGAATGCATCCAATAGTGCAGCAGCTGCTGCTATTGCAGTGTTGCGATATATTGCAAGCAAAATTTAAAGTGTGAAGTTATAAAAAAGTCGCTAGGAACCGATGTTGAGTATTTGATTTCAGAAATTTCTGATGGGTCTGTTAAGTGTTTGGTTACTTGCTGCTACAATCCAAATCGTGCCTTTTCACCTGAACCTTCTTTCTCTTCTCTATCCGAGTTTTCAACTTTATATTGGGTATATAACTAATAATAACTAATAGTATTATTCAAAGTATTACCCATCTGAAGCCATCACTTTTTACCATCTTTCTGCCAATTTGTGGATCCCATCCCAAAAGAACTGCTCCGGCTTGGCAGCCAAGAATGAATCAAGCCAATTTTTGATATTCTGCTCTGATCTGAACCGTATTTCAGTTCTGTTCAGGCGTTCTGCATCGACCGGAACAAATTGTAGTCAGAAGGGGCATGGTCTGTGCTATAAAGCGGGTGGGGAAAGACTTCCCATCCACTGTTTTCCAAATAGTTCTTAACCGGAATAGCAACGTGGGGCCGAGCGTTGTCATGATGGAAAATTATTGCCTCGTGTCTGGTCGCATATTCCGTACATTTTTTGGCTACTGCTCTCTTCAAACGGATTAATTGTGTTCGGTAGCGTTGTTTATTGATAGTATCACCCGGTTTTAGCAGCTCATAATGCAGCACACCCATCTGATCCGACCAAATACAGAGCATTACTTTCGCTTTGCCGTTGATTTGGCTGGTTGGCCGGGTTTCACATATGATTTTTTGCACTTGAGGTTGTCGTAATGGATCCCTTTTTTATCACTAGTAACAATCCGATGCAAAAATGACTTCCTTTTTGGCGTTCCAGCAGCATTTCGGACATGCAAAACCGAATTTCGACGTCTCTCGGCTTAAGTTCATGTGGAACCCAATTTCCTTGCTTTTGAATATATCCAGCTGCTTTGAGTGACACCCAAAGATTCTGCGAGCTCTTCTTGTGTTTGGCAACAATTTTTATAGTGTAATGCTTCCAGTTCTTCATCTTCAAACTTTTTTGGCTGCCCAGGACGTTCATCGTCTTTCAAGCCAAAATCACTACTTTTAAATCATTGCAAACCACTTTTGTCACGTTCGCTCAGCTAGCGCTTATTCACCATAAATTTCCACCAAAATACGATGACTTTCGGCAGCAGTTTTCTTCATATTAAAGTAATGAAGAAGAACTCTTCGCAAAAACACTTTTTCAGGCACAAAGTTCGACATATTTGAGTGAAAAAAAATTGTTGTTGTTTACGCTTCAAATGAATGACATATACTGAAATGACGTACAATGACAGTAGCTTCCAACGCATGTTCCAATGGAATAACAACAATGGAATAATACAAGTTACGCCATCTCTTAGCAAACCGCACGAATATAACGAAGTTATAGACCCAATAAATAAAAAGAATATGAGAAATCCTCAAATATCCTGGTTCCATGGTTTCTGAAGTAAAACAATGATCTATTTGAATTTGAGGCTCCGCGTTATGTTGAATGGAAGTAATCAGTATTAAGGATGAAACAGACATCATGGATACTGGAATTGTGCCACCCTTCTTTCTTCATTTTATTAACACAAATATATTTCAAATTCTACGTGAAATTTAGTTGGTTTCCCCTGAATTCTCAGAAATTTTCTGAAACTTTCTTTCTAGGCGTTACCCAAAAACTGCAATACCTCAAAGATGTCGGCTTTACTGCAGCATGGCTTTCCCCAATCTTCAAATCTCCAATGGCAGATTTCGGCTATGATATAGGAGATTTTTATAAAATTCATCCAGAGTATGGTACTATGGAAGATTTTGAAAATATGATCAAAAAAGCCAAAGAAGTTGGCATCAAAATTATTCTCGATTTTGTCCCAAATCACTCAAGTGATGAAAGTGTATGGTTCCAAAAATCAATCCATAAGGATCCCGTCTACAAGGACTACTACGTTTGGCACCCAGGAAAAACAGACTCATCCGGAAAACGGGTACCACCAAGCAATTGGATCAGTGCGTTCCGTTATAGCGCATGGGAGTGGAACGAAATCCGTCAGGAATATTATCTTCACCAATTTGCAGTCAAACAACCAGATTTAAACTATCGTAACCCAGCAGTTGTCAATCAAATGAAAGACATAATGATTTTTTGGCTAGGGAAAGGCATAAGTGGTTTTCGTATTGATGCCTGTCCATTTTTATTTGAAATTGATGTAGATGAGAACAATAATTACAAGGATGAACCAACTACGCCAGTTACAGCTTACTGCGATGAAAACGACTATTGCCACTTGCAGCATATCTATACAAATGATCTACCTGAAACAATGGATATGGTTTACCAATGGCGGGAACTTGCTGATAATTACAAAAAGGAAAATGGCAGCGATACCAAAATTTTACTCACCGAAGCATACACAAGTTTTGAAAATATGATAAAATATTATGGTGATGGAAAGCGCAACGGGTCCTATGTTCCTTTCAATTTTGATTTGCTGTCAAATTTTAATACAAACTCAAATGCAGCATTTTTAGTTCAAAGTGTAAATAAATGGTTGAATGCGATGCCAAAAGATGTCTATGCAAATTGGGTACTTGGAAATCATGATAACAAAAGATTAGCTTCACGTTTTGGATATGAACGAGCGGATTTGTTAAATATTTTACTGCAAACACTTCCTGGTATTGCTGTTACATATAATGGCGAAGAATTGGGTATGACAGATGTATATATCAGTTGGGAAGAGACAGTCGATCCACAGGCATGCAACGCGAATCCTGATAATTTCCATTCCTACTCTCGTGATCCAGCCAGGACACCCTTCCAATGGGATGCATCTAGTAATGCAGGTCAGAGTTGAATATTTTTACAATTCTTTTCAATTTTGTACCATATATTTGGGTATATGTACATTTTTGTTGAAATAGGCTTTACAACTGGATCAAAGACGTGGCTTCCAGTTAGCAAAGATTATAAAACTAAAAATGCGGTTAGAGAGGAAAGAGCTCCACACAGTCATTTGCAGATCTTTAAAAAGCTTATCCGACTGAGAAAGGAGCCGTCTTTTCAAGATAAGAATAATTTAAAAATTCAATCCATTTTGGACAACATTGTTATTTACAGCAGGTTTGTGTTTGAAATTACTACCAGTGTTTACACATATACATATCTCTCTTTTGAAATATAATTTTTTTTTTTTTGTACTCAATGTTATAGATACACTGAAGGCAGCGATAGATATGTTATTATTCTTAATCTTGGAAAGAATAATCAAACATTTGACATCAATACGTATTACCCAGTAGGAGATAAAGTTGAGATTATTACCACCTCAATTCAGTCGAGCTACAGTGATGGGTAAGAAACGACAAAGTGACTTTTGGCGTATGATACTTATATTTATTTCTTTTATAATTTTTTCCAAAATCTAGAGATGTGATTAATGCAACGAAATTCGTTGCACAAGGACAAGTTGGAACTGTTGTAGTTGCAGTGAAATAAAATTTAAAAATAAATAGTTGCTTTACAATTGTCAATAGTTTATAGAAGTACAGTAATGATGATTATTCGTTGCAATAAAAAATGTGTGAAATGTGAAGATCATTCTTTAATTCATGTAATTAGTTTTTATCTTTAGACAGTTTGGAAGGAACTTAGACTTATTATCAAGTATCTAAGTTCATTTGATTTTAAGCATTAATATACAAATCTGTGGTGAACAGCAGCTACAACATATGTAATAGTTAACCCACAATTAATTCATAAATAAGGTGATGACACAAAAACCCAAACCAACACCTAGTCTATCTCTTATTATTTTATCCACAAGAACCTTTTGTATTTTCACCTCCAAACATTGGGAAAATGAAATATAGCCTATTATTTATGTGAATAGCTTTTCCATATATAGACCCTTGGAGTGTCTGAGACTGAGTTAATGCCGATTTTCAACCTTCACGGTACCGGGCACGTTACTTCCAGTATACTAGAACAAGATTTCTGACGTCCGCGATTACTTGATCTTTTAACCGGAGGTTCAGCCTTCCTTTTTTTCTTAAACCAGTTCACTAGGATTCGAAGATTTTTTTGCCTTCCGGCAAAAGTTCGCAGTTATATCTTCTCCACCATTCAGACTCCACGCAGGACCACATATTCGACGTAGAAATTTTCTTTCGAAGGATTCAAATATTTGCTCCGATGTTTTGCTTATCGTACAGCATATAGCTCCATGAAGCAAAACTGGCAAAATCAGGGTTTTGTAGAGTATGATTTTGGAACTTCGAGTTAGGATTTTGGACCCTAGTTATTTGGAAAAACTGAAGTAGCAGCGGTTGCCTTAGATTATTCTTCGTCGAATCCTTCCTAGGGTGTCATTTATAGAGTTTATATTTGCGCCGAGGTAGATAAACTCCTTTACTACCTTAAAATTATAATACATAAATTATATTATTATATAGTTCCACGAATTGGTTCTAGGTCAATTTTATCCTCTTTCATCATGGAACCAAGTCGTTTGGCTTGTTCTTCGATAGCAATAAAAGCATCAATAATGACTCTCTGGCAACGGACGATGATGTCAATATTCCAAGGGCTGGAAAGATGGATTTGCACTATCTGCTCCAGCATAATATTAAAGAAATCACACGACAGTGCGTCTTCTTGCCAGAATCCGGTGCATGGTTGGAATAATTCTTGCGAGTTTTTTAGCATGCCCCGACACAATCGGATCAGTTTTCTCGGGATCCCGAATTTGGCCATCGCGTTATATAACTCATTGCGATGAATGTTGTCATATGTGGCTTTGAAGTCGATTAAGAGATGGTGAGTATTGACTTGGAACTTATTGATCTTTTCCAGGATTTGTCGCAGTGTGAAGATTTGGTCTATCGCCGATTAACCGGGCTAGAAGACACACTAATATGTGCCGAAGAGTGTGGTACAAAACAGCTTTAATAGTTCACACAGTCTGCTGGAAAGGATCTTGTAGGATACGTTAAGCAAAGATATGCTTCGGTAGTTCTTACAAGGCATAAGATCGCCTTTCTTGGAGATGGAGTAGATAGAGCTGATATTCCAATCGTCGGGCGCATGCTTTCGCCCTGTTATACTTTGCAGATGATCTGGTGCATGTTTCTTACCAAAACATCGCCACCAACTTTGAAGATCTCTGACGGAAGTCCGTTCTTTTTAATGGCTTTGCCGACTTCGCCCAGGTTGGGTGGAAGAACTACTTCATTGACTGGACTTGAGTTTTCTTCATACCTTATCACTCTCCCCTGGTCATGCTTATCAAGCAGCTGTTGAAATTGCTGCTTTAATACATCCACAAATCCCTGCGGGTCGATGACAAAATTTCCTTAAGTGTTTCAAAGAGCCTGAGTTTCTGGTCTATAGCCTACAGCTAGGCTTTTAGCTTTATTATAAAAGTTTTGGATCTTGTTAATAATCCAACACTTTTTGATATCTTTTAGCTAGGAGACAGGGAAGGCTCCTTTCTTTTTTCGCAGTATCTTTTTCTCCTCTCTTCTTCTGGCTCTGTACTGATCCTACGTTGCTTGGGTTGTTCTTTGCAACGTCTTCTTATATGCTTCATCTACTCGTATTGCCTTCTTCATCATATCATGGATTTTTTATCGGAAGTGGCTGGTAACCTAGAGTTGCTTCAGCTACTTTCTGAATAGTAGTATACCACTGTAATCACATGTTGTTGACGTTTGTGGTAGGTAATGTCATGTGCAGAGTCTTTCGTACGGTTGGTCTCTGTAATCTCTGGCTATCCCCGGTGTGATCAGGAATCCAATGTTGAACCTCCTTTTTGTTGTTTGGCGCAGATTTCTTTCATTGGATAGTCGAGCTCTAAATGAGACTGTAACTAAATAGTGGTCAGAGTCGACATTTGCCCATCTTTATACTTGCAAATTTAGGATGTTTGGCGAGTGTCTTCCATCAATCATCACGTGGAATTTAGTTGGAAGTTCAACCGTCCGGAGTTAACCAGGTTGCTGTGTGGATTCTCTTTTGAGGAAGTCTTGTGCTACTTATCACTGCCGCAAAGCCAGTGAGTTGGAAGCCGTTATCTGTTTTTGTTTTGTGGAGGCTGTGTTTTCCGACCACTCAGCCAAAGATCCCTCCATACCAATTTTGGCAATGAAGTCCCCGAGCATGATTTTAACATCGTACTCCGGACAGGTTCCATAAGATCCATCTAAGATATCCTCTTTGATAGTGTCTCAGCTACAATAGTAAGGTCGGTTTGAAATCGATGATCTTCGATCTTAATCGCTTTCCCACGACGAATCCGCATCCTAATATGTGCAACTTTTTTGTGGCAGCTGTAATATATTTCGCACTCCTTTCTATTCACCCGTCCTGATTCTATCCACTGCACTCCCTGGATCGCAGTAATGTCCGCCTTATATTGAGTGAAGATATTTTCCAATTTTTGGGTAGCTTCTGGAGCGTATACTAGGCGGGTCAACCTCCTTGACCGCCAGAATGCACTGCTACTTGAAAAAAGGTTATGGTGCCTTGAAGTCCGTTCATATTTAGGCAGACATGCCGAATTTCAGTGCGAAACTAACTTTAGTTTTGTTTTGACAGCTGATTGTTGTTGACATGTTTAGCATCATGTTGAGCATGGACAAAAACGATTTTCGTTCTCTCATAAAACATTATTTTTTGAGATTCAAAATGGCAAAGGAAACAAAAGAAAAGTTAGATAAATATTATGAGGCTAATGCTCCGTCAGATTACACGGTCAAATATTGGTTTCGAGAGTTTCGTGGTGGCCGCAACTCCACTACCGATCAAATCCGCAGCTTCAGGCCCTTCGATGCGGTTACAAAGGACAATGTCAAAAAAATACATGAAATGGTGTTGGCTGACCGGTAAGTGAACGTGCGCGAGCTAGCAGATACCACAGAGATTGGTACTGAGCACTCACGCCATATTTTGGCAATATTCTGCAAATGAAAAAGTTATCCTGCCGCTGGGTGCAGCGCATACTCACTCCTGACCAAAAACACGAACGCGAGAGCACTTCGAAAGAGTGTTTGGACGTGCTGATGCGGAATCGTGCGGACTTTTGGCGTCGATTGGTCACTGTTAATGAAACTTGGATCCGAAAAAGGAAAAATCATCAACAGTGAGTGTTACTGTGCATTATTGGAGCGATTGAAGGCCGAGATCCCTGCAAAACGCCTCACATGAAGCGAAAAAAAATTTTGTTTTTCCAAGACAATGCACCGGCGCACAAGAGCATCGCAACCACGGCTAAAATCAATGGCTTACGGCTCCAATTCCTGTCGCATCCACCGTATTTGCCCGATTTGACTCCCTCGGACTATTATCTCTTCCCAAACCTCAAAAGATGGCTCATCAATAAAAAATTCGTCGAGGAAATCATCGACGCCAAGGAGGAGTATTTTGCAGACCTTCCAGAAAATATTCAATAAAATATATTGAATAAAGTAAAAAAACACTTAAAAAATTTTTTTTTTCATTCCCAAGGAGGTAACTTAAGTAAGTTATTGTCCTTTTCCACCTAGTGTCATCGTTCTAAATCGTGTCCGTTTCCTTCCGAGGCAGTTAGTTCTTTAGTAATGATGGGTTCTTTTCGTGGTTGCGCAGTTAACCACACACACAACCACCAAAATCCGGTTGAGTTCACTATTCAACGGCTGTTGAGATAGCTATCCAAGGGCGCCACGTGGAGGTTGTATGTCAGCTGGAACTATACAGAGACAGGGATCGTATCTGGCATCTCTCCTAGTTGGGCGTGTTCAGGACTTTACCTTGTATGCGCATTTCCGCAGATTGACTCGGTACCGAAGCAGCAGCGGGCCGTCTATCGACCAATAGCCCGCCAATTGGGATTACATCCTCCACTACCACGTAATGAAATCCAGATAAGCGTGATTTCTTGTTTTTCTTTTTCTTCTATTCATTCCGTTTGAAGACGATGATTATTTTTCTATTATTACAGGGATCGCATGATATATTGGAAGATGACGATTATGAGTCAAAGTGATATACAATAATATCAAGACGTTATTCATATCATCAACTTTATACCTGTTGTCTACTATGGCAGGTATGAAGTAAATATGCATTAGAAATAAATAAAAACATGAATTTAATGAAAAAAATTGTATTTTAGTAAATGAGTTACATAAGTAAAATTAAACGTAAGTATACTGCCAAGACAACTCGCCTTCGCCGGTGAAATAATACATAAATTCTTTTTGTATTTGTTTTGCGTCTTTTGAGTTATCTCGCACTGATTCAAGAGGATGCAATGTCGATGTAATTGGTTCGGAACGTCACTCACCCCGGATGGTCACATTGCCCTCATCATCCACTTGGTCTAACGAATTAGGGGGTGCGTAATGTACCTTATTAGTCGTCCTTAGGTAATTGTGCAGCACACCTTGTGCAAGCGAGCACCACTTTCTTCTTTTTAACTAAGTTCAAATAAATAGGCTTGCGAAGAACGCGGAAACTCGCACACATGATGCCAAACACATTTTCAATAATGCGACGCGCATGACTGAGCCGATAATTGAATACCCGCTCTGGCAACATTAGACCTCTTTGTGCATACTGTTTCATTATGTTTGGCCTCATCGCATAGGTGCAGGCAAGTGCAGCCGATTGTTGTCTAATGCCTGGCCGAAAGAGTATCTATTGAATACCCCACTGTTTGACATTCTCCCATTACGGCCGACGTCAACGTACAACAATTTGTAATCGACATCTGCGACTGCCATCAAAACGATGCTGTGGGTGCCTATCGAAATTTCATACCTTTATAATTATAATATATGCTACTGGCATTAGGTGGTGCGATCATCACAACGTATTTGCCGTCCACAGCACTGATACAATTAGAAAATTGCCACGCCTCGTCGAATCGCTTCGATACTTAATCCCCTTCGGCTTCATCCTTCGGAATCCATGCACAAAAACGATTTCAAGTTTTCTACTTCCACTATTCATGTACACACACTTACCTTAATAAAGTCCTTGACCATAACCATGTAAATAGCTTCGAGAACTTCTGGAACGATTGCCGAGATGGTTGGCTGAGGAATTCGGAAGAGGTATTGCAGTGAACCAAAATTTTCTCCAGTGGCCAGGTAGCGCAGCGTGATCACCAATCGATCCTCCGCCGAAATGCTCTCCCGCATATTGGTGTCTTCTTTTTGTATGATCGGCTTCACTAAGCTAGCAAATAGTCAAATTGAGTGGATAACATATGTAGAAAATTTGTATGCAAATATGGCTCCTCAGTACGGAACTTGAGCAGCAACTTTGAGCAAAAACCTTCCTTCGTACGACGCATCAACCACTTTTTTATCCACATAGCACGGCGCTTTCGTGGTGTGATCGAACTATTGTCAAACTCGTCGTCGGTACTAATCTCCAACAAATACGCCGATAAAATGACACTTTCGAAATCTCTTTTCGACATTTTATATAAGGCATAGGGATTTCACGACAAAGTCAGTTTCAACTGAGAAAAAAAAAAAACAAATTGTCATCAGTGTCATTAGTGTCATCCGTGCAATTAGTGCCATCTCGTGTGATCGCCTGTCATCCAGCTATGTCATTCAGGCATGAATTACAAAAGTTCCCTGACGGCAGCATGTCATCCGGATGACAAGTTTGGATGACCGTCTGATTGTACCTTAAGAGAAACTCGCTACTACATAAAGCAACCCGACTTAAGCCTGGCAAGCAGCTTTTCTCCGTTTCCACGAGAATTGGCAAAATTTTAATGAGAAAGGGGAAGAATCATCATAGCCAATGTCTAAGGCACACTCACCATCAACGTCTCACTAGCTCAGCAAGCGCACAGCACGAGCAGTGAAGGAAGCTAATGCAAAAACCATGTAATGCAATCTCTTCTTTTTTCGTTTTTTCTTTGTGCAAAATACATTGTTCTATCTTTTCCTCAGTATGCATTTTTCCTTCTTTCTTCTTTCCTTCTCTCTTCACTCCATCTTTCATCTTTCTATAACTTGTATTATTCCATTTGAACTTCCGTTGGAAAGCTACTGTCATTGTACGTCATTTCAGTATATGTCATTCATTTGAAGCGTAAGCAACAATAATTTTTTGTGCTTGAAAAAATGTTTTTGCGGGGAGTTCTTCTTCATTACTTTAATATGAAGAAAACTGCTGCCGAAAGTCATCGTATTTTGGTGGAAGTTTATGGTGAACATGCGCTAGCTGAGCAAACGTGCCAAAAGTTGTTTGCACGATTTAAAAGTGGTGATTTTGGCTTGGAAGACGATGAACGTCCTGGGCAGCCAAAAAAGTTTAAAACGTTTAAAAGCAGCTGGATATATTCAAAAGCAAGGAAATTGGGTTCCACATGAACTTAAGCTGAGAGACGTCGAAAGGCGGTTTTGCATGTCCGAAATGCTGCTGGAACGCCACAAAAGGAAGTCATTTTTGCATCGGATTGTTACTGGTGATGAAAAACGGATCCATTACGACATTCCGAAGCGCAAAGAATCATATGTGAGACCCGGCCAACCAGCAAAATCAATGGTAAAGCCGAATATCCATGGCGCGAAGGTAATGCTCTGTATTTGGTGGGATCAGATGGGTGTGCTGTATTATGAGCTGCTAAAACCGAGTGAAACCATCAATGGACAACGTTACCGAACACAATTAATCCGTTTGAAGAGAGCAGTAGCCGAAAAACGCCCGGAATATTCGACCAGACACGAGGCAATAATTTTCCATCATGACAACGCTCGGCCCCACGTTGCTATCCCAGTTAAGAACTATTTGGAAAAAAGTGGATGGGAAGTCTAAGCCCACCCGCCTTAAAGCCCAGACCTTGCCCCTTCTGACTAGCATTTGTTCCGGTCGATGCAGAACGCCCTCACTGAAATACGATTCTCATCATTTTTGGCTGCCAAGCCGGCGCAGTTCTTTTGGGATGGGATCCGCAAATTGCCAGAAAGATGGAAAAAAGTCATAGCTTCAGATGGACAATACTTTGAATAATACTATTGTACATGTTTTTCTTAAATAAATGTTCAAATTTTGCAAAAAAAAAACCGCACGAATTAAATTACATACATAATAGTTTGATATGAATTGTAAAAATAATTTAAAATCCGGAATAAAATGTTTAAACCAGAAAAGGTTAAAATCAGAAGCGAAGATGTTCCAATTCCCAATTCTGGATACGCCTATGGGATAAATTTGGAGAGAAAAATGTGGTATTAATGTAAATATAGTAATTCCCTCTAGATATTGGAAATAAGAAATTAAAAAACGGAGCTGTTTCATCGTTAAACTTAAACATTCATCTCGATAATGATGCTCCTGAGATTTTTTTTTTTTTTTGTTTAGAAGAATCACCCTAGAGAAAGAATTGCATGTTATTGTTTGTTCAAAATGCAAAAATTTTTATAAAACTACAGCCATGTACAGAAAAAAAATATTTCTTAAGAAAACCAAAACAAAATTAAAAAAAAAAAAAAAAAAAAAACTTAAAGATGCCTAAAAAAATATGAAATCGTACGAAAAAGAACGATTAAACATGTTACTAAATTAAGTACCATTAAAACTTATATAAGTCCTTTAAATATAAATGAAGAGTCGAAAATATTTTGCAAGTTGCTCAGTGGCTTACGCAAAATATTTTCTATGTTTCGCAATCCACCTATTCATTTTTATGAGATACATTGAATCTTAACATACCCCATGTTTCAACTTTACAACGATGGGCCCCATAAAATTCCTTCAACCTGGGCTTACCAATAATGCTATTGAGGAATTAAAATTAAATATTAAGTTAATGGATGATAGGGACAAAGGCAATGTTGTGCTACTCTTTGATGAAATCTCAATAAAAAGAGAACTTAGGTACAACCCAAAATCAGATTTAATAGATGGGTTTGAAGATTTAAGCTTTAGGCAAAATTCGAACATTGGTAAGCAGGTTTGTGTTTTTATGGTCAGGATTCTATTTTCTAATTGGAAGCTTACTTTTAATTACTTTGTAACCAAAAATGGTTTATAAGGTGAAGACTTGAAAATAATTATATTAAAAAATATTCAAACTCTTTCCGATTTATAAATTGCAGTAAGGGCAGTTGTATGTGACCAAGGATCTTCTAATAGAAAAGTTTATAGCCTGTTAGGAATTTCGCATGTAAAATCATACATATATGGTATATTCATTAATAGCATTAAAACTCCTGTTTTTATGACTTTCCACATTTGATAAAATCGTTGCGCAACTGTCTGTTAAACTCGGATTTTAATACTCCTGATGGTTTGGTCAGTTTCGAAAAACGTTGGCAGCTAAAACAAAATTGCAAAACAATAATGTGCCCGAAACTAATTAGTCAACACATATTTCCTACTGATTTCGATAAAATGCGAGTCAAGTATGCAACCCAAGTTTTTAGTATTGTACAATTGTAAGTGCAGCGATTGGCACAGTCATAGAGACTTGTGGATTTAGGAACTGTTCAAAGGAATCGTATTTACTTCGTCACATGTTTTCATGAAGCAATCCAATAAATAAAATTTGCGCACTTCAAATTCAACGCCCAAGAATGGAAAGCAAAAGCAAACGAAGTAAAATTATGCGATCATGAGAAAATAAGTGCGAATGTAAATTGGATATTGTCATGGAATATGTATAATGCATCGAAAATCAAGTGAGAAAGAAAGGTGGAGCTTTTCTCTGAAATATTTTTTGTTTCGTTTATTTTTTTTATTATTTGGAAAGGAGCTTTTTGAAATCGTTTTCATTTTCATTACTTATTGGTAATTATATATGCTTTGTTTTTAAATATCAGATACCGTGATCATATCTCTTACATTTCTAACCAAATTACTGAATGCTCTCATCCCTGCCTCCGAAAATACAGATCGCTAAATCTTCTGTATAAACTTATTAAATCTCGAGAGCCAAATTACCTCCTTAATACCACTTTGATACATGTTTATTCATCTAAATCTATATTGTTCCTCTTAAAGTAGTCTCAAGCGACTGCAACACACTTATGCCAGCGCTTGATCCAATCCTCGAAACATTTTTTATATTCGGTTTTCGGTATGTCCATCAGTGCTTCCTACGATTTTTCTATTACTTCTTCCCGGCTGCTAAAGCACGTGTGACGAAAATGTCACAGGAAGTCAAATCAGGTGAATTCGATAGCTGTTGGATGGTATTTGTTGAATGTTGAATAATGATGACACTGAGCGACGATGCGTTATCATGGTGCAAAACCTAAGAGTTTTCTGCCCACCATTCCATTCTGGCCTCTTTCGGCGAATTGCTTCACGCAAACGTCTCATAACGCTCAAATAATACTCTTTGTTTGTTTTGTAATCCATAAAAACCGTGAACATTGCTTTTCATTGCCTGACTGAAAACGACGTGTTTTTTTTTGGTCTTCATCAACGTTCGCGCACCATTAAATCCGTATTTTACTCAAAGTTTAATACAATTTCGTTTTTGCAAATTTAGATCCATTTCTAAAATTGTAAAAAATCGCCAACACACACAGAGATAGATGTACTCTTGGCTACGTAACTTTTGAAAATGTCAAGCTATGACGCTAAGATTAAGAGGGAATGTCAACAACAGATGTATCAACTTAATGGAACAATGGAACAATGGAACAATGGGAACGCCACACGGTGACGCCATCGGGAACTTTTTCATCAAGGTGGTAAGTTTCAATTTTTGCAATCGCACAGATCGTTTTCGCTAGTTCAGTAAAGATACTAACCTGAGAAAAATGACAAGCACGAATAAATTTAAATCGTCCTTACTCGCACTACTAGTATAATGCTAGTAATATGCAAAAATTTATATGAATATGTTTTTGAACTCTTTATGAATTTATCTTGGACTTACTCCTACTTACACTTAGCTTACTTTTCTCTGTAATTTATTTTTTTTTTTATCAATTTTGTTAATGTAAAGGCTTGCAAATCAATCTTTCCTTGTAAGTAAAATATATTTTAATTAAATAAAACAAAATAGAACACCTCCTAGATCAACCTGTCCTGGCTATTTCTGCTCTGCAGGTTGTTTTTTGTAATGAGCGGTCTGGAATTCATATTTTCCACCTTACGACTTGTTCCTTCAAAATTGTATTTTGAATGATGGTTATATGGCTTTTGAGTTTTATTTTAAAGGTTGAATAGCTCATCATACCCAAATAAGGTTCATTCTTAACACCTAAATTGCCATTTCTAAACTTCTCATACCAGCACAGACCATTGAATTAGCTAAGTACACCAATTATACGTGAAACAATACTTCGAACTTGTTTGTACTTAGCAATACCTCTTTAATAGGCAATCAAACGATAATTGAAACTTTTGATAACATTTTGGCATATTTCTTGTATAATTAGACGGATACCGGCACAAATATTGTGTTTTAATGTTTTGGTAGACCGAAGACGGTAAAAAGTAAAGTCGCAAGGCGTTGGATCTCATGATCCTACAGGCACATTTCGTGAAATTATGTGAATTAAATATTTCTCAAGTTAATTCCAACCAATTCAGTGCATAAGAAGCTTTCCACAATTGACAGTTAATAATCTGCCTTCATCAACTTCGAAAAAATAAGGCCAAATCATTTCACACCATTTTTTTTTAAATGGACTGACTTTAGATGGATGCGAAACTTTCTTGGTATTCAAAAAATTTTGGTTTTCCCCACATCACTGCACAATTCGTTATTATTTGGTCTCCCACTGACACACAATTTTACATGAAGAACAAAAATCTGTCACTGGTGATTCGTTACTTTTGTAAAAGTTTTTTACGATAATTACGTCCAGATGTGAACGATCAAACTAAGAAAATTTGACAATAGATGGACCTAAGGTTTTAATCTCTCTGGTTTCGCTGCTCCTCTTACATAATGCTGTACCCTCCCATTAGTCCAGCTTTACAAATCTAAGCTTATAACATATTTATCTCTAGCTGTATGGACTCAATGGCACATACAGATAATGGGCAGTCTAAATGTCCTATCTCTCATGGTGTTACAGTACCGACAAATGTATGATTTTACTTTGTGCAAATGTCCAATAAACCCTTACCTGTTCCGCATTGTATGAAAATTTTCAAAACATCTTCAATATCAGTTAAAGATACAAAATACAACCGCGAGAAAGTATGCAACATTTTAGGATGTCTTTTTTTTTAAATAATTCAAAGCTGAAAATTATTCGTACTTTCAATAAAAGCTTTTTACAGGGTGCTTCAAGTAAAAAATATATTAGCCATATGAAAAAGTTTCCTACCAAATTTATTCAAGTACTTACATTTTAGTCTTATGAACAACACACGAGAACAATTTTATTTTTTTTTTGCAAAAAACGCTTAAAAGATTATAATGTGGAGATTTTTATTGAATGCAACCTTATTAAGAAGTCGTGCCACTACAGAGATCAGTTTAAACAATGTTTATTCAAAATGTAAATGTTGATTAAGTAATCAGTCAATTAAGATGTAAGAATACGATTATATCTTATAGCTAATGAATAATATCAGAATTATAATAATAAACTGACGGAAACTAGTTTATTAGTATTTAGTTTATTAGTATTGAAATTGTTTACTCCGATAACACTGGTATGAAGACATTTGAAAAAGTCATCGCAACAATGTATGCATAGCATACACGTCACCACGTCTGGCAACGAGCTTATACCTATTGACTTTGGAGGCCAAGCTAGATTTCGCTATAGTTTCTTCAACTTAATATACGAAAGGAGAGATAGTAGTCTCCGGATCATTAGGCACCATATCAAGTTGATCACTTTGTGATCAATATTATAGAAGTTCGAAGCTTCCGAGCAGCCAACACTGTCTCGGGTCACTACCTTGTGCTTATGTGCTATAACAAAAAAGAACTAATGTAGGAAGATACTCGTAGAAAACCTGCAATCGCAAGAAAACGCCACAGACCAAAGACCCTTCACAACGCTTCCCACGTGACATTAGAAACGCTGCAACTGATGTGCTGGATTTCACCCTACCAGGACCAAGGAATCCCTGGTTTAATGCCGGCAAGTACTTATATAGTAGTTAAACAAGAAGCATACATAACACCGTTACAATGAAGGACAGGATCCATTCGTGAGCTTGACGAGCAGAAGAGCTTGTCAGCTTGTCCTGAAAAAGAAACAACAGCACGAGAATAGCGTGATCGAAGATATTAAGAGGATATCTTACCAATAGGTAAAAAGAATGTGTCAAGGAGAACCGTTAACAATTTGTAGAGATAAAAAAAGAAACATTGTAGTAGAGTCGTTGCTAATAATAGGGTCATTCCATGAAGGATCGACCCACGTTCTGAACGACATCACTCCGATTTGGCTGAAAAGTGGTAGAAATACTCATTGGAGTGGTATTAATCATAAGGCAAAAAAAGTTTCGCAGAATTCGATATAGTTTGCATGTGACGGAACTTCAAAAATTGGTTTTTTTTATATTTAAAAAAATCATAACTTTGGCTCTTCTCATCAGAATTTGATAAAATATACCTTGTTGAATTCAGGAGAAGGTGAACTTTCAAAGACTTGGAATAATTTTTAATTTCAAGGACGAAGGAAAGATTTGTCCTCTATTTCCATTTCAAATTTCAAGTTGGGATCTCTATGGGTTCGACCAAAATAATGTTTTAACTTAATATTTATTACGTTACTCCTCTTAGCATCCTCACATAAAACCCGACTGCACATACATAAGTACATAACTGTTTTATTTCTTCAATGACTTGTAACTGCACATTTCCCGTTTTTGAGGATTTTAGAAGTTGGGCTTAATTTATTTGCACTCACTTGATGTCAATCTATCCTGAGCTCGGGATTTATTTTAGATTGTTGTGTTATATAAATTTATAATGAGTGCTTTTGTGTGGAAAACGTGCTGCAATCCTCTGGATTTAACACCTCATCAACCCAGTGTTCGTGATTTGCGGCCTGTACTTATGGATGGTTACGATGTAACCAAAATTGAACACAAAGTTCAAGTGCCTTAATTGCCCAAACTATTCTAAATTTAGGAGAATCTTTGACACTGCTTTTTGTAATCATTTCATAGAAGACGTTACATATAGGGTTTTCCAATAGGGACTTGACAACTTTCACTAATCATCGAACTGTCACTGGCAATTTATTCAGTAAACTCAACATTTTCATCATGGTAAAGTACACTAACATGCTACGTTCTCCGGTTGGGTTTTGGAGAAGATACGCTAAGATGATGAATTTCATCGCAAAATCATCTTCAGTGACGAAGCTCATTTTTGGCTCAATGGGTTCATCAATAAGCAAAATATGCGTTATTGGTCGGGTGAAAACCCACATGTGCTTCATGGTATCACCACTTCATCCAAAAAAAATAACTGTTTGGTGTGGTTTGCATGCCGGCAGCGTTATTGGGCCATATTTTTGGCCCGAATTGGAAGATATGAACTTGGGCGACATATGGTTTCAACAGGATGATGCCAAAAGCCACATAGCACACACTACAATCGATTTATTGAAGAGTAAGTATAGTGAGCGTGTTCCCTCAAGACATGGGCCAGTCGATTGACTATTTTCTGTTGGGCTACGTTAAGTCATTGGTTTATGCCAACACGCCGATGACGTTGGAAGAGCTCAAAGCCAACATTGAATGCGAAATCGCGGCAGTTTCGGCCGAAATGTGTGGCCGAGTCGTTGAAAATTGGGTCCAACGAATCGACCGCTGCAAACGTGCCCGCGGTGGCCATATAAACGAAGTCGATTTCCATTCATAAATGTTTTGATTGTACTTCAAGCCAATAATAAAGTTTTTGAAATATCTCAAATGTTTTGCCTTTTATTTTAAAAAAAAATTGTCAAGTCGTTATTAGAAAACCCTATACTATCAGTGGACCACCATAGACCGATCAAAATTGGAAGTTAAATTTGGAAAACGCTGAGGATTTCAGTCAAAGCTTTTTGAAACGGCTTGGTGGACATACTTGTTTTATTGGACTTTTCCGAAAATTATGGTTTTGTTGTGCAAGATGCAGTGCAGGGATACCACTGGACTAACGAACAGGGGATGATTCACCCTTTCGGAATATAATACCGGAACCAGATGGATGGTATTAAAAATGGAATTTTTGTTGTAATGAGTGACTGCTTAAAGCATAACACTTTCGTAATTAAAGGAAAATATTTTTCCTTTTCATCAGAAGAATATGTATGTTATATGTGTACTCTTAAAATACAATATAATAAATAATGATTTTTTTAGTTTTTAATGCCTTGAGATACAAAGGCCTCAGTGTGACATTCTTTTTTTTTTTTAATGAAAATATTTATTACAGAATATTTAGCCGCCTATAAAATATTATTTTGACCGAATCCATAGAGATCCTACCTTGAAATATAAAATGGAAATAGAGGAAAAATCTTTCCTTCGTCCTTGAAAATAAAAATTATTCCAAGTCTTTGAAAGTTCACCTTCTCCTGAATTCAACAAGGTATAAAATTCTGATGAGCAGAGCCAAAGTTAGAATTTTTTTTAAAATATAAAAGAAAGCATAAATTTTGATTTTTTGCCAATTTTTGAAGTTCCGTTACATGCAAACTATATCGAATTCTGCAAAACTTCTTTGCCTAATGATTCGTACCACTCCAATGAGTATTTCTACCACTTTTCAGTCAAATCTTAGGGATGTCGTTCAGAGCTTCCCATACAGCTTCGGCGATTTATTGTGGAATGACCCAATATTGAAAAACTTCTTTTGCAGACTGTATAACGGCGCAGATGTTAAACACCACGCCCTCAGACAGAAAAGACAATTCAACTTAGACGGTGATAAAAGATAGGTATATCCAAACTTAAATGCAGCAAAACTACTGACGGCTTACCTCCGAATTGTTCAATGCTAATGGAAATGACTTTGTGCAAAGTAGGCACCAACTTATTCCTTAGATCTGGATAGAAGAGTGTATTTTTTTCTTACAAATGGCGCGCGCTCAAGGGATTTTGTACCCTTAAGATGTTTTCTGACAGCGGCGACAAAGGGAAGTTAGTGCGGAAAAAAAGAAAGATACTATGTAACATACATTGGTCTTAAATGTTTGCAAGTTATAGAGTTTTAGAACGAGTCACTATATTTCGGAGTACCTCCGAAAGTAGGCTTGAGGATAAACCGATGGACATTTATAGCTATACATGTGTTACGGTTGAAGGTTTAAGGGGGCGGAAAATAGCAATAGGAAAAGTCGAGACCGTAGACATTACGTCGGTATTTAAGGGTGTTAATTGACTGCATAATATTGCCACCACCTATGATATATGTTTAACCGTATTTACAATAGCAACTGCACGGAGGCCTTAGGGGCACCTGGCTAGAGATGTGGCGATTGCACTCCAATTTTGTGCAGATGAATGCACTTGCAGATGAAATCACTTATATCGCTTGTGAAAACCTACACATTTCGCAGCATTTTTGGTAACATCAAATACGTGAACTTTTCAATATAGGTTGTCATTGACACACATACCGAGAATAAAAATTTTTCCATTTAGCAATGCTGTTTATATCGGAATTTAATGAGCTTGTCATTATATCTGTGCCAATAAGTTAAAACAGCTTAAGTTAATTTTTTTTCATTTTTTTCAGTTTTGGGAACTTGTTTTTTAATACTTTTTTGTTGATTTCTACAAGCAGTACACATGCTTGTTATACCTTAGTTAGAAAACTTTTAAAAACGATTTTTTTTATTTTATGGTATTATATTATGGTATTTTTACTACAAAAGGTTTTTTTAATTCCTTTTTATTGTAAGAAACAAAACATAAATCTTTATTTATGTAAAAGGTATTTTAGGCAATTAGTCTTTCAACACTTTTTTTTTAAGCAAAAGAAATAGAAAGATTCTGGTTCTAAACTTGTGTTTTAAAATAAAAATTAGCAAGAACAATATTTTTAGATTTAATTTTCATATTAACTTCAAACTTAACTTCAAATCAGGATGAATATCTTTAATTTCGTCAAATTAAAGACTTAAATAGAAGTCGTGGTATGATTTTTCAATAGCAGGCTAACAAATCTTTTTTCTTTTCCTTGCTGATGATATTAGGACCGGAGTAACAAATTGGAAATTTATCAACGCCTACGGCACTGTTTGCTCGTTTTTTTATGTTAAGATGTTGGAATTCTTCGTTTTCATTTAGGCTTGTTTTGTATTGTATAATTCCAAATTCCTTAGTAAAGCGCAACCAATTAACGTCTTACCAAACAAATTTTCTCTTGCCTTCGGATATTTTTTGGCAAATAAACTTTTCCTTTAACATTTTCGCAAAGTCGAGGAATTCTGTACGAGCCATTTCATGAACAATGAATGGTTTTTTTTCAATTGATCTAACTAACTGATATCCTTGGATGTATGTATTTTCAGTGAAGATACTTTTTTTCTGCTCAATGGCAGCGTGGTCAAATCACACTCCACACCGACAATTTGTGGTCAATTACATCAACGCTTGAGTTCGTGCTGAAAATTTTGAACATTGTAGCTACGAATCCATTTTTCTTTTGACCCGCACAACAATCACTATAGAAGATCAGGTGTTTAATCCACGATTTGCAATGGATTCATCCCACATATAACAATATGCTTGGTTTTTTACACAGTCATGGACTGTCAGGTTGTACGTCCACAGTTGTTTTTTGTAGAACGAAACATTAGGAATGGAGTAGGAAGACACTGTTGTAAGTCAAATGCGTACACTTTAATTGAATCGTTATTCCTCCTTTTTTTTCCTTGTTCTTGCTTTTTTACGCGAGGTCAGCAAGTTTATAATGCTCCTACTGCTCTTTTCTTTTTCCTCTGCTCCAATTTCTATTTTCGTTTTTAGAATTTCTCATCTGTGAAAGGTATCAAGTAGAGCCTACGATTCCACGTGGAAGCGGGTTCACGTGATTCACGTGAAATACACCTTCACGTGAAGATTCACGTGAACATAAAATTCACGTAAATTGCGTGAATACGCTAACACGTGAAGTATGTGAATAACGTGAATACGTAAATTACGTGAATAATGTCTTTTTTCCTGTTTTCGAAGAATTTTTCCATGAGAATTGAAAATTTTTGGTTTGGGTTTGGCAATATGCTCGTAAGGAAAGTGAAAAAGTAATATGCGAATTGTGTAGTGAAGATAATAGTAATTAACTCTCTTGTCGGGGCGGTACGACAGGATCAATATTGCGACATTTACGAATTATTCTGGGAGTTAATAATCTTACTTCTGCCAATAGCAGGTATGTTATATCTTTTTTCGTTTTGAATTTCAATTTTTAATAGACCATATTAAAATGTGTACAAATTAATTAAAAACAAATTAATTTCAGGTTGATTGACAATGCTGAAAATGATGGAACGTATGAATCAAACAGTCCTCTAGCGGCAAACCAACCGTCAACATCAACTGCACACAGAAACAAATTTCCAAGGCTTTCGAATAGATCGCAGTGTTTTCCAGAAAGAATGGAAGAAATCCACCAGGCACTGGCTAATATGATAGCAGCGAATCAAATGCCAATATCTTTTTGTTCCAGCGAAGCCTTTGAAATAAGAAGCAATTAAAAAGCGGCTTCAGGCCTTGAGACAGCAAAAAAAACCTAATTAAGGAGAAATTAGAAAAATCTTGTAAAGTATCATGAATATCTGATTGTTGGAGCTCCGCGGTACAGGACTCCTACATGACTATGACGGTGCACTTTATAGATAAAGATTGGATTCAGCATTCGTACACTCTGCACACTACTGAAAATCTCCTTCAAAATATGAAAAATACGTTAAGTAAATGGGGTATAGATAAAAAAAAGTAATAGCTGTTGTCTCCGATAATGCTGCTAACATCGTGAGGGCAGTTGAAAATTTGAAGGAAACACAAGAGAAACAAAATTTGACATGTGCCATTCACAGTCTTCAAATAGCAATAAAAAAGTCGTTCTCGTCGGTACATACTCAAGCAATTATCGAAAAAGCAAGCAAATTTGTTGGACATTTTAAGCATTCTAATGTAGCTAAATATGCTTTAGAAGAGAAGCAGAGGCAATTGCCTTTGCCAGCTCAATCTTTATTACAAGCGAATAACACAAGATGGAATTCCATTTACCTTATGCTGCAGCGACTGATATAAAACCGAAGCCCAATCACCAACGTATTAGCAGATCGAATTGTTACTTCATTTGCATCGGTTTTAAAATTGGAAATATCCGAACAGGAGTGGACAACAACTTGCAGACGTCCTCAACCCGATGCAAGTTCTCACCAGCGTGTTAAGCAAGGAGGGCTCACCAACATCTATGGTTCGAACACTTGCGCATAAGCTACTAGAAATGCATATGGAAGAATCTGATGCTGATTCCGAAATGATAAAACAAATCAAAAATGTATTTTCTTCCGAGTTATGTAAACGGTTAGACCTACAGATAAGTAAAATACCTGAAACCATATCATCAAGACAAATTGCTTGACAAATTGAATGCTATTCTATTCGAGGTGCAATAAAACATAAGTTGAAACAATTTCTTGAAGAAAATTTTGTTCAAGCACAGCTTCAAGATTCTAGCCAAACAGAAAACAATGACGGTACAGAAAAGGAGTTTGAATTTCTTTACCAAGAAACTAGAGTCAATCCAGCAAATTTTGAAAAGCAGCTCAAATCATACTTAGAAGAGCTTCAGCTAAGGTTTACGTTAAACCCTTTTGAATGGTGGAAACACAAGGCAGTAAAATATCCCGCTTTTGCATTCTTAGCAAAACAATATTTATGCATACCAGCATACGTTGTTTTTCTACAGCCGGAAATATTGTTACAAATATAGGAAAAGCACTTCTTTGCATCCAGAAAATGTTGATATGTTAATTTTTCTTAACCAAATCGTAATACTTTGGAATAAAAATATTTAAATTCAATAAGATAAACGTTTTTTTTTTTTTTTTTTTTTTTTTTTTTTTTTTTTTTTTTTTTTTTTGAATTTATTTGTGATGGCCTTATATGTTTCTTCATATTGTATTGTTAATTTCATGCAATTACTTGTGTACGTTATTCACGCGATTCACGTCATTTTACGTGAAATTTTCATTCACGTGAATATTAAATCACGTTTATTTTTCATTTCACCATATCCACGTGAATGATCTGAAGCTCTAGTATGAAGCTTGGGCTTTTTAAATTTTGTATTCATAGTTTTGAATATTTTTAAAAATGTCGAAACCGAAGCTACTGATTGATATTTTTCACAGTTTAATCTATATATCGATGAAAGAGTCAAATCACTGTGAAAATATTTGCAGGAATTCTCTCTTCGGGTATAGTGAGATTCATAGGCTGGAAAAGAGTTGATATGTTCCCGGATCTCGATTTCTATTTGTAAGTTAATTTTGTTGGAAACTCCACAACCTCGCTGATCCGGTTTAGTCATTGTTTAATAAATTAAAGTTGACCGAAAACACTTTTGACAAACGGATGTTCTCTTTCCACGGGTTCCTTTTTGTCTTCCCTTCAGAAACAATAATCAGATCACATGCAAAAGCGTGTCACAGATTGTAGTTTCCTAGCGCCCAATACTTTTGAAAACTATTTTGTTGGTCTTCTTCAGAGATGTTTGACTTGCACATCATGCGACAATCCACCAGAGGCTTAAATTCTCTAGCTTTCATAGCATTTCCAGAATCTGTTGTGTAGGCTCTTCCGATATTTCGTTTTTTTTTTTTTTTTTTTTTGTAGCTCTGTTTTCTTTTACATGTTCGTCTTTGATCTGTTACTGATCAAAATTTCCTGATTATCACATTTCAATTCTTTCCAAAAGAATTGCGGCTTGCCTAGTGTCTTCGCTGACATTATTATCGTCAGTATTGCTGCTTTGAGAGCTTTGAGGAAAGTCAGGATCTTTCACGCTGTTATCATCATCTTCATAATCAAAAAATTAAAAAATATCGAGATATATTTTTGACATCAAATTCTATCCCGAAGTTAAAAGAGGAAGCTGTTTCATTTACAACTGACCCTCAAAAAATTCAGCGTCTTCCAAATAATTCCGTGTCAAAGGTATCATCATTTTATTTGATAATGCGTCGCAACAGGTAAATTTTGTATGAGGATCTCAACTTTTTGATTGTAATTTCACTACTGTCGTTTATTATTATTATTGATCTTTGGGCATCTTTACTTAATGCCATGAAAAGTATCTTTTTTGATCTGTTCATCTTGAGTCTCAGTTATTATAATTTAAATAATATGAACGAGGTTTGCAGGAATCGAACTAACAAGGAATTAAAAACTAAAATACTGTCATGGCTAAATTCTCTAAAGGAGAGGCTTACCCTTCAAAGAACTTATTGCAACTAATTATTACACTTAATTCTCGCAACCGTCTAAGACAACCGTTTTATACCGATTTAAAGTAGTAAAACAGCTTAAGCTGCTTTATAAAATTGAGTTCGGTTCGAAATTAATTTTTTAAAATGGCTTATGTCGACATAAGCAGTAAAATGATTCAATATTGCGGAAAGTTTTAAATAGCTTATGTCGCCTTAAGCGATCATTTCTTTTGATTTAAACAAGTAATAAAGGCTTATCACACGATTTAAGCCATTTCAAAAGAATATATTCTTTTTTCGTTTTGGGCGATTGGGGCCAATATAGACATAAGCTGTTTTGCAAATGCAGATCCTTTGATTTTTTTAAATTTAACGGACTTTTTAGTCGTGTAGTAATAAACCCCAGACTAAAAGAAAAATAAACAAAAAGGTAAAATTACGAAAGTGAAAAAACGATTTTCGCTTATGTCGACTTAAGCTCTTTTAACTTATTGGCACAGATATATATACACCCGAAGAGCAGAATAGAAGTAGCAGACAAGAGATCATTGATGAAAACTAAAAAGAGTGTTGGAGATAGAACGGCGCCCTGGGGAACACCAACATTTATTTTGTAAATATCAGACACCAATTTCGACTTATTTAAGAAAAGGTTCATTGATGCCAAATATTAGTATTTTCGACAAAAGAGACTGATGCCAAATACCTTAGATGTCATATACCTTAAAAATATCAAGTGCAACTATCATGCTTTCGCCAGATTGACGACAATTTGGTTTCACTTTTCGGTTAGACACTCCATCAAATCACTAGTGGACCCGTTTCTACGAAAACCGTACTGTGATTGAGAAGTTTTCATGTTTCGAGATATTTCATGAGCTGATGGGTTATCAGCGTTTCCATGATTTTGGAAAGAAGGAACATATGTATAATGGGTCTGTGGGAGGAAAACGAAGAAGATTCTAGAAGTGTTGACCTGGTCGCAAAGGGCTAACAGCCTCTGATGAGGCAGAATTTCTAATATTTTTACTACCTTTGGGACATTTTAATATTTTTCATCTCAATTTTTAGTCGCTTTGAAATTTGACATGCTTTTGAATTTTTTCAGTTTTTCTCTGTCGGGTTGGTCTTGAAAGACCAAAAAAGCATTTCTCTAAACCTGACAGTCTCTTTACAGCTTGAGTCGTACCAGGCTTTTCATTTTGGTTTGGTAATTTTCATCCGATGAGAGATAAAGGATCTTATACCAAAGAGAATAGTGTCTGTGATCATATCAGCCACCGCATCCAGGTCATTGCCGGGGAAGCATAACGAGCAGTTAAAAATCCTAAAGAAGCTGTTAAATCCTCTTTCCCGTATTGCAAAATGGTTATTTTATGAATTACACAGTTTTCGGACGAATCTAGAGGGGACAGCATCGACCTTATACCGTAAAGTGCACTAATCAAAGAGGCATAAGTCTCCTCAACATTGCATACAAGATCTTACTTATCAAATTGTCTGAACGTCTGTAACCCTTTGCCAGCGACCTGATTGGCCCCTATCAATAGGTTTCAGGCCAGGAAAATTCCCAATCCACCAAATTTTCACACTTCCGCAGATCTTAGAAAAATTTAACAAGTCCAAATCCATAACCACCATCTTAAATTTGAGGAAGCACATAGTCCGTTAACATGGCGCAATAACGGTTACCATTGACGGTTACATTCTGATTTGCCTCATTTTTGAAATCATATGGACCAATGATTTCACCAGCCCATAAACCAACCCATACCGTTGTTTTTAATGGATGTAATGGTAGCCCTTGGTACTCTTCGGGTTGTTAATTAGCCCAAATACGGCAATTTTATTTATTAACGTATCTATTGAGCCAGAAATGGGCTTCATCACTGAACAAAATTTCACGATAAAACAATGGATTTTCATTGCATTTTTCCAGAGCCCATTTACTGAAAATATGACGCAAATTCAAGTCGCTTGGTTGAATTTTGTATGCTTTTAGTCCGAGATACTCACGTAAAATACGCCAAGTTGTCGAATACGCCAAGCCAAGCTGCTGAGAACGACGACGAATCGATTCGTCATGGTCTTTGCGGACACCCTCAGCTTCACTACGTGCTGGATGTTGTCTAACTGGTCAAGTATCATCCACTTATGTAAATTTGGACTCAAATTTTCGAATGGTATTGGCAATAGTGGTTTTATTAGGTCGATTATGCGCACTATAAGTTCCTCGAATCGCACGAAAAACATTTCTCACAGAACACTGTTTTTCGTAATACAGCTGAACAATTTGGAGACACTGTTGTGGTGTGACTCTTTCCATGATGACAGTTTGATAGGAGTCGCGCGTGATCTGTCAAAAAAAAGCCTATTGAATGTCAACTAGAATGTACACACAGCATCGACGAATAAGACACAACTTTCCAGTTGGCAGCTATAATTTCGAAAAAGTAAAAGTTTTGTCTATCTTCGCCCTGCTATTCTACTAATAACACCACAATAGAAATAAAATGTTAAATAACTCTTACCAATCGCTCTTTTATTGTTACCCCTTAGGAAATGGAAATACCTTTTAAGAAGACGGAGGTGGAAGAACTTGTTCCGAATATGTTAAATTCAGCGGCCTGAAGACACTTTGTTCTTGGAGAGGATTGGTATTTAGGTTTCATGAAACGAGATCCGAGATTATGGTTCAAAATACATGAACATATTCAAATACTCTGAAAAGATGCGGGGAACCCTGATGTTGCTTATGATTTCTATGGTAAGCTGCAGAAGATGATTGAAGTTAATAGTTTAATTAACAAACCACATTATGACTTCATCGCAGACGAAAGCAGATTTTACGTTGAGTGGAAATCACTCGCTAGCATTTCAGGTGTATCCGGATGTGAATCCACTACAGTACTTGAGTGCGTATCTGCAAATGGTTCAACTCAACCGCCGCTTATCATATTTGAATGTGCTGCTGTCATACGCATGATCAACAAATAGGTGGATGGAAAAGTATCAATTTTTTAACTGGTTTCATTCTGGCTTCATTCCATTTGTTAACAATGTTCGTAAGAAGAAGAGGGTACACTAGTTCAGGCAGCACTGCTAGCTTACGACATTCATTGTAGTCACATAAGTATCCGAATAGTTGAGGGAGCTGTGCAGAATAATATCGTATTAATGCGTCTTCCTAGTCACCTAACCGATAAAATCAAATCATTTTATAAATGTGTATTTGCACCAGTAAAAACTGATAGCTTACGGATAAGATTACGAATTTTTTTTTATTCAGGATGATGGTTGATGGATTATATGGTGAAATAAATTAAATTAACATTGCTACAATGGATTTTCGGATTAAGGTATACATTAGAAGCTCGTGTCTGGTAACCATTTCCCATTTACTTCAGTAATGAAAAATAAAAAAATAAGTGCAAACAACATTGCTATATAACACAAATCGGTTTTAATGGCATAATTTACTCATTATAAGTATAATTTCTGATGTTTCCTAAGATAATTTATGATAGGTCGAAAATTGATGTTCCTTTTTTAATTTTTTTTTTCGAAATTAAGGTGTCACCCTATATACTTTTCGGCTGTGTTTTAAAATATTTTGTATGAACAGACTTATTCAGGTTGGTTGTATAAGCTAGACTTCTTAGTAAAATACCGTTTTGTTTGTGTCCGTGAAATGATTTGATTTAGAATATCATTCGATAATATTTCAGAAATTGTGGTCTGCGGCCCCCTAAGCCCATTAACGATTAGTTTGTATCATAGTCTGCTATTATACGGTGCATCTTGAGTCGACTCTTTTCTCTATTCTGTTTTGAGCTTTCATTCTGTGAGGTTCGTGCATCTATTTTGATAGCTTTCTTTTTTTCTTCTTTCGATTGTGAAGTGTTTAGAGCTCTCTAAACAAACATTTTTAACTTATGATTTGAGCTATGAATTTCTTCCGTCACTTTTTTGCCAACTGCCCTTCATGGGGAACGGAAGTAAATGTAAATGTAGAAAGTCTACCCACTGCTCACTGAGTTGCTGTTTTGCTATCTATCTTTTTTTTCTCTTTTGCGCTTGTGTAATTTCTAAAAAAATCATAATTCAAGATTCAAGTGATGGGCAAATACCCGGTATATGCCACTTTAGGGTAAAAAAAAACAGGTAGAATGTGGGTATTTAAATTAATTTAGAATTTATTTTAATTAAGTCAACAAAAAAAATTCAATATTATAAAATACTTTTTTAATAAAAATTAATCTGATTCACTGGAATCGCTTAGTTTATTAATTGTTGTCCTATCCAAAGAGATGGGTTCTCCCGATTCAGTTTATTATAACTGCAACTTGGCTGAAGAACAGCCTTTTTCTCCCTTTCGTTCAAGATTTGTCTTGATAGTTCAATATTCCAGTTATGAGATATAATATATGTACTTGTGGGTTTTCCGGCCCTTTCAACAGTAAGACAGTTTCGTTGTCTGTATCCAACTAAATTTACTAAACGATCTTTCCGATCCTGCTAAAGTTACAAGTGCTGATGAAATTCGTGCTGCAATTTTGCTTAAATTTTTGCTTGCACAAAGATCTTTCCACCATATTAAGGGTTCTATTGACGAAACCCTTGACCAAAGGAATTCTTTTGCCCAAATGCCTTCCTTGGATCGATACATAGATAAATCAGACATAACATCCAGTCCCATAATTTTTGATACTTCATAAATAAATAAATTCCATCGACGTGACTTGATCAGAATCATTTAAAAAGCAACCTTGATTTGATGGGTCAAGCAGTGCAGCGGCGAGGTATATTGGTGATCTTGCAATTAGAAATCTTTCTCTAATTTTTTCTAAAAGTTGATCTCTTTCCAAAGCATTTAGAATTGTTTTCTCTGTTTCTACAATAATAAATTGATTGCCGAATTAAGTAATTCCTCAAGAACTTGATGGGCCTTGTGAATCAAGCACTTACCTGACTCAAATTTTGTAATGCAGAGAACAACTGGTTTGATTAAATCTATTAATTGCTGAATTTCCTTCCAGAACTATTCTTTATTTATCAGAGTTGTTTTTATTTCTCATAAACCGCTATTGTTAGAAGTCTGACTTTGTTGCTGACAAGGCTTTCTAGGCAAAATATGTAGCTCCCCCATCGAGTTTCTTTGTTGATTTTGTTGAAGAAGGCACTTAGAACCTGCCTGCTTTTTATTGTCTTCACGATAGTTACAGCTTTTTCCATAATTTGTTGAGCTGGATTGCATTTGATGATATTATTTCAAAGCAAATGTATGTGCTATGCAACCTAGCGGAATTAGATGACAACAAAGAATTTTTCTGGCCCATATTTTTAAATTAATGTCTTCATCTGTTCCTGTAGATATTTTGCAGTGTGCTTGTTATCTTCCGTAATTAAGAAATCCACAAAAATTTGATCCGGTTTTGATATGATGAAGTAAATAAAGCTTTCATTGCGGATATTACTCCAACCATCACACTGCAGGTGTAAATGTTGTGCACTATCTAGTTGATTTGCAATTTTGCTTTTAACCTCCTTGTATTCTTTCTCCAAATAAGTTGTTGCCAACTGCTTCTTGAATGGTAGTTGACTTAGATAATAAATGCTCAACTAACGATAAAGGTGAACCGCTTATGTAAATAGCTCTTGCTAGCATCTTGTTTAAGGATTTCTTAAATTAAATAATTAGTAAAGCAATATTATTATTTAAAGAAAATATCTTAATAACAATAAAAATAAAAGGATGATACTTAACTTTTTAGTTTTTGATATTGCTGATGAATCTAAACACACATTTTCCTGATCACCTTGATTGCTCTCAAGCAGCGTATTAAGGATATCACTACTTTCGGCATCGCTTGATATTTCTTTGACAGAAAGTTTTTTCTTGTCCTTTTCACTTTTTATAAGGACTTTTATATCTGATGGATACTTTAAGCAATTGACGAAATGCTAAGCTATTTTATTTATATAAGGGAAGTAGTTTTTTCCGCAAAATTTGCACTTGGTAGTTTTTCCTGTATTACCAAAATACTTCCAAATAGTGCTTTTAGGTCTTCCCATTTTTTTTTGAACAATATTTTTAGTCTTAGCTCAAATAAACACCAAACTTTACTAATCACGATCAGTCGCTGATGCCAATTTATATAACAAAAAAAAGGGACCGGAAGCCGAGAGAAAGAAGAAAAAAAAAAAACAAATAATAAGTTTTTTCCAAGTAACCAATCAACAAACAACTTCATTTAATTGTCTATGTACCTGCAATGTTGTCCCGTTCTCAATTCATTTTTATAGGGGTTAACATAAAGCCATAAAATAAAATTTCAAAAAATAAATATTCAACCAGGGAGCCTTTGTCTAAGTACTAGTATACAAAAAAGGACATAAAACTTCTTAGAAATTGTTTTCACTTTTCCATCAACACTCTTGATCAGCGATTTCTTTGAAAAAAAATTTAAATAATAAATTAACAATCAGCAAATCCCTCTTTTTTTTTTTAGATCATCAAACTTTTTCTTAAATTTGGTTTTAATAAAAAAACACATATTCAATTAGCCCTTAAAGTATAAAAAATTATTAAATAATAAATACCCCAGTATATTTACCGGTATATACCCGGTAAATACCCAATATTTACCTTATGATAAATACCTACCGGGTTAGTTAAAAAACTATGCCCATTAAGAGTCATCGTGTAATATTGTATATTACCAGACTTACTTGCTTTATAGAATACAGTGAAATAGAACTTTCAATTAAGAAAAATAGCAAAATACCAAAAACGGATCCCTGAGTTACACCCGAATATACTGGCAAGTATGATGAAAGTCTATTCTCAGAAAAAACAGCCTGCAGACGTCCCTGTCAATATGAAACTATAAGTTTACTTGCTGTAGTTTTAAAGCCAAAATGTTTTGTAAGTTTTTCAATTAGTATTTGGTGGTTTACATTATTAAATACTTTAGAATTTAGCCATTTTTGTACTCATCAATTCTACAGCGTACGTCAGTTGTGTTTCCCCGAAATTCAAATTGGTACTTTGTTATTAAGTTATGTTTCTCTAGCTACACTTTAACTTGATTTCTTATAACAGATTCAAGAACCTTGCTCATAAACGAAAAAGCTGCAATAGGCCTATACTCGGGATTTGTTGACGAAGAAATTTTTGCAACTTTCCATCTCTCCGGATTAAAAATGAGTGTATAGTAATACCACATTATCAAAAAGTAATTTATTCAGAAAATTAAAAATACAAGTTTATTCATCTAAATCTATATTGTTCCCTTCAAAGTAATCTCTTGAAGCTCTTGATCCATCAGTGCTTCCTGCGACTTTTCCATTACTTCCTCTCGGCTTTTAACTCGATTGAACAGAAAGAAATCACAGGGAGCCAAATCGGTGGCTGTTGGATAGTATTTCTTGCATTTTTTGTCAAAAAATTACGAATAATGATGGCACTATGCGACGGTGCAAAATCTCGTCTCCAGTAATGATCCTTTTGATGAATATGAAAACCCAAATCATTAACCAAAATTTCTTGGACGAATCCACAGGCAATGTTCAGGTCCTCTGTTATTTCTCTGATGGTTAATTTGCGGTTATTGACCAACATTTCATTTACTTCATCAATGTTTTCGTCGATTTTCGATGTCGATGGTCTGACACTGAGTTCATCATCTTCGATTGACTTACTACCATTTTCTTTAGAGAATCGTTGCTGAAACACTTCTCCAACATTTCCAATGTTGGCGCACAATTAAATTCGTTTTTTACGCAAAGCTTAATACAAGTTCGTTGTTGCAAATTTAGATCCATTTCTTAAATTGTAAAAAATCGCCAACACACACAGAGATAGATGTACTCTTGGCTACGTAACTTTTGCAAATGTCAAGCTATGACGCTAAGATTTAGAGGGAATGTCAACCACAGATGTACCAACTTAACAAAAAAAAAAACAGAACTCAAACGGTACAATGGGAGCGCCACACGGTGGTTAATATTTTTTGATCAACGTGGTATGCAGGCTAAAAAGAAATCAGTTTTCTGTGTACGTAAATACAGGCAAGCTGTTTTGGCACTTAGTGAAACATAGGTAGATCCCCACCAACACCTCGAAGATCACTCTGATCTGAAGCTACCTGGCTACGAACTAGTGCCATTATTCTTTTCTCACCAAAGTCTCGCCATTTACATGAGTAGTGATGTAGCTTACCAAACTCCACCACAATGTGATCCGTGTTCCAATCCGGAACTCAACTTCTTGTGTTTAAAATTCCATCTCCGAAACAAATTATCCACTTTTGCTTTATCTACAGAGGCCCCAAGCTGGACAGCAATTCGACCTTTAACGAGTTTAATGCGCTGTCTGACTCTATTCAAAAAATTGTTTACCTGTATCCTGTATGTAACGGTTCTTCAAGACCAACCCCACAGAGGAAAACCAACAAAACTGAAAAAACGAGTCAGGAATGACTGGCACGTTTTTCTTAAGCAAGTGAAATTCCAATACGACCAAAAACTGAGCCAAAAAAAAACTACAATATACTAAAGGTAATAACAATTTTCGGTCGTTCGTTAAAAATAATAGGAATTTTGCCTCATCCTCCATCCCAACGCTCATTTACAAAAACATTCCAGCTGTCAACTCTTTGGACAAGGTAAATCTGCTTGCTGCACACTATGTGGCCAGCTCCACATTTCCAGATTGTGCTCTGTCCCGACCTTCACTTGAGTGCGTCGAATCTTCCTGTAATAGCAAGAGTTCTTAAAAATCTTAACATTCACAAATCCGCTAGTCTTCTGAAGATGTGCTCTTCCATGATAGCAAAACCATTGCGTAAGTAACATATTTTTATCAATTGTTTGACTCTTTCCTAGCAGATAGAATATAGCAATTGTTTAGCCTTTCCCTTAAAAAAGGGAATCTTTTTCTCTCTCCTCCTACAGACACATTTGAGGATCTTCAATGGATTAGAAACTACCTTCCGGAACGTTTAATTCAAGTTGTCTTGGATGGTTTCAAGTCTGATATTCACAAAACAAATGTTGGTGTGCTTCAGGGCGTCGTTCTGTCTCCGACACTCTTTTCAATTTTCATTAATAATTTCTTGTCTGCTTCTTCTAATAATAATATATATTCCTCTACTGATGATAGTACTCCCTGCTTTTCATATTCGTTCCCGAACTCACGTCCTGCTCTTCGGATGTAGAGAGGGAACGTTAGGCGTTAAGCGTACGTTAAGCTAATTAAATTGCAATATTAACAGCACAACGAATGGGGAAACTTTCAATAGAGTGGAATATAAGGCGATGTAAGAACTATTTAACCCCCTCTGATCTGCCCTCAATATATAAGACGTTCATCCTCCCACAATTTGAGTACAATGCCCTCAGCTGGTCGGGTGTGCCCAAAACATCGCTACACCTGCTAGATAGGATTCAATACCGTGGGATAAAACTCAAAATTGATACTTTTATCAGTCTGTCAATTGACTCCCTTGAACACAGACGTAGTGTTTCCTGTCTCACTTTTTTTTCGCTATTTCTACCACCACTGCTCCATTGAAATCGCTAGTAGCATACAACCATAACCCCTAATGAGCATTTCTCTATTTCCTGGTCGTTATAGCTTGCAAGCATTTAAAAACAATGTACACCGGCACCTTTCTTTTCTTCCTCCTTTGCCCGCGCTGTGTATAAACATTTTAAGGATACACAAATTCCTTGAGCAAGTGCTCCTTATAGAAAAAAAAGCTTCTTTAGTTAGATTCAACGCTATTGAAGCACCTGCTTGGAGCTACGAGTTGTATACTTCTTTTCTTCACCATTTTTCTTCTGCTTTTTCTTTTGTGGGATTTATGCAACAAGATCTATGCTTAAGGTCTTTTAGGTTTTTTTTTTTTTTAACAGAATCTGTTGAATTATTATCTTCTGGACCTGATATCAGTCGTATTGTACTCTAGCGCAGTATACAACTAGATTGCGGATGAAACCATGGTATTGCTTCGTTCACTTTCTTAGTAAAGTTCAGTCTAGCTATGGACTTTTGTTCAGTCACGCTTGCCAATAGTTTAGGGTAGGATTATTTCATCTAAACATTTCTGGTTATTTACAGCATAGATAGTATGTGCGAAATATACAAGAACACAAATATGTACAGTCATCTCTTCCGAATCTTAGCAGTTTGAAAAATAACCTATTTTGATCTATTTTACACAGAAATAAATTAAAATCTAAACTACGATCGTAATCTAGTCAATGTGTTATAAACGGTGGATAATAAATAAAAATATAATAAGCAGTTGTAATACAATTTATTAATTTATTAAAATCTGTGACAAAGTAAATAAATTCTTATGCTTAGTCTTAAAATTAAATAAAAAAACATTTAATAAAATTAACAGGTATCTTCAGCAAACATTGTACTTTTTGTTTTCTGAAACTTCTTATAGTTCTTCATACCTTTCTTTCCCTTAGTCTTATATGAATCCCATTGTCCGATTTTAGTGTTAAAACAGATGAAAGAATCGGATCGTACTTGTTCCTTGCCTCTTTTGGCACATAACCATCTAAACTATACAGTTCATCTTCAGGTGGAAGAATTTCAAATGCCCGCACAACCTTTGATACAATAGCTTTCATCTCCATTTGAGCGAACTTTTGTCCTGCAAGTAACAACTTATTCAAATTTCAAAACACTCATAATTGATAGTTGTATACAAACCAATGCAATTCCTCGGGCCAGCACTAAATGGGACATATTCAAACGGATTGGCTTTTATACGTGTTTCCGGATTGAATCGTTCTGGGTCGAATTTATATGGATCAGGAAAATACTTTTCATTGTATCCCATTCCAATAAGGAACAGATTCAAGGTAACACCTTTGGGAATTATTGTTCCATCTAGAGATAAATCATAAATTTATGTGCTATTTTTAATAAGTGAAACTATTTCATAACTTACTTAAATCGTATGGTGTTTCAGTAAACCGTCCAACCATTGGTACACTGGGATATAGCCGTTGAGATTCTTTTAATACCATATCAAGGTATTTCATATCCTGAATATCACTATAAGTACATTGGCGTCCTAGTTCATCTAAAAATATTCTCCTTTGTTCTTCGAAGACATTTTTCTAAAAAAAAATAAAATAAAAATAGCAAGAAAATACTTAAAAACATAAAAGAAAACATATTGCTAAGTATTTACCTGTACGTCAGCATTCCTTGACAGTAAGTAAATTGCAAAAGTTATCCCTGAGGCGGTTGTGTCATGACCCTGGTTATGTTTAATGATAAATTAATTGTTTTCATTTAGAAATCTTATCCTACCTCAAACATAAACGTCGACACCTCCTCGTAAATATCTTGAAGTGTTAATGGCTGGCCATCAATTTTCGCAGTAAGAAGAGTATCCAGAAAGGCTTGCCTAGGACGAATATTTATTTTATCATCTGCATCGAAATCGATGTTAGTCAGCTTGTTGTCATTCAGCAAAGTATCACGACGTTTTGATATTACCTTTAGGAACGATAAAAAAAAAAATTCAGTGTAATACATGTCGAGGGTAGCCATTTTTATTTATTGAAAGTTCACACATTCGCATAAATAAATAGACAAATGACTTCTTGCCAACTGACCGCATTGTAGTGGGTGACAAGAAACATATCTGGATTGTACGGATAGGATAGAAACAATATTATAAATTGGCTCTCGGCCCAACCCAGAGAGTGAAAACGAAGTGTAATACAAAATAATAAAAAGAAATAAATCGGCATCGGTTACTATCAATCCTGGTAAGTAGGGCAACTCTTGGAACTAACACAATGTAGTAGCCGATTCGTTCCACTTGGAAGTCTCCATATACAATTCGGACCAGCCATTGAAATTATATGAATCGTCTAACATTGACAGGCATTTAGTTTGTTAAAAAGACTATTAATTATTATGTAGCTAGATACTCATATACTCGTAATTGATACGTTTTTGGCAGAATAGTGAAGCTTTTGAATTGTGGCTCTGTCAAATGGGTGGAAACTCAACTCCAATAGAATGGCGAAATTCACTCAACCTATTGTGATATAAATCAGATCTTAGCAATAAATTTCCTTCCAGGCCGAAGAGTAAACCAAGGATGACTGCACCTATACTGCGTAATCATTTACAAAACGACGAAATATTGCTGCTTTCATGTTGTTTAAAACTGAGGTTAATATGTCTAAATGGGATATCTGCTGCCAATCGGCATGTTTAAATATTTGATGGTCAAAAGGAAAGGCCACAAAGGATAACTGTCATGCAAAAAGCTGTCAATAAAGCTGCAATCAAACCCTCAAGGTGGACAGCGAAATGTCAATTCAAAGGTCTGACATAAAAAATCTATTTATATGTGCCAAGTAGATGAGGGGCAATAGAAACAAATTTGAACGAAAGATTGCAGAGAGGTTAAATGCATCACACACAGCAATTAAAAATCACTTAAAATGTCTTGGACTCGTAAAGAAACTCAATATTTGGGTTCCATATGAATTGAGAGAGATTCACTTAATAGGCCGAATCAATATTGAAATAACTGGTGTTGAAAAAACAGTCCTCCTATAACAATATCAATCCAAAACGATCATGACCTAAGCGCGATGAATTAACGTTGTCAATTTGATGGGATTATAAAGGTGTCATGAAATAATATAATAAATGGCTAGATTGGGAAAATGACATCGCATTTTTGTACGTTTTTGGTAACTCATGAAGAACTATTTAATCTTGGTTGGGTGTGGTGTCACATTCTCCACACATGTCCGACCGTACGCCAACAGATTTTCATTAATTTGAATAAAACTTGGTCCCGTTTTGTGCTAATAAGAGCAAACGTTTTTTGAGCGCGAAATCATAAAATTAGCAGAAAAGTGACAGAAAGTTAGCGAACAAATTGAGGTGTGCAACAAGGTTTTTTTTTTTGATGAAAATGCAACTTAATTGTGAAAAATTTGTTACAAATAAGTCATTCATGATATTGCCCATTGCTAGCTACAACTTTTTCCTCTCTTTCTGGCAGATCTTGAATATCATAACGGTAAAAGTGTTTATCTTTTAAGGCTATTCAAGAATTAAGCCATCCAATGCTAATCATCCGGCGCAATATCTGGTAAATATACCGGGTGGGGTAGGACTTCCCATTTAAGCGTTTCAAGGTAGGTTTTAACGGATTTGGCTACGTGAGGTCGAGCGTTGTCATGCTTTAGAATCACTTTTTCGTGCCTCTGCTCGTAATGTGGCCGTTTTTCGCACAGTGCTAGGCTCAGTCGCATAAAATAAAGTCGATACCGTTCCCCAGTGATAGTTTCGTTGGATTTAAATAGTTCATAATAAATAACGTCGACCTGGTCTCAACAAATACACAGCACAACCTTCGCAGCGTGAATATTCGGTCCCCACGATTTTCTTCTCTTTGAGTTACTGTAATAAATCCATTTTTCATCACTCGTCACGATGCGATTAAGGAAATTCTTCCTATTTTGCCGCTGGAGCAGTTGTTTACAATCCAAAAAATGACACTTAACGTTCTTTGGCTTCAAATCATAAAGCATCCAAGTCTTGGTTTTTAAATCATTCCGAACGCATGAAATCGCTTGGAAATGGCTTGTCGGATAACTCCTAATGCTGAAGCAAGCTCTTCTTGTGTTTGGCACGGATACTCATCGAGTAATGCCTCCAATTCAGCGTCTTCAAAGCGACGTAACCAATCACGGCACATTGTGTTAGACGTTTTCTTCGAATTAAAGAAGAAAATAAACTCCCCGCAAATGATGATTATTTGGCACATAATCCGACATATAAACACAACCAAAAATATATGACGCCAATACAAAATCACTAATGTGTCAAAACGATTTGTTTACTATATGTCTAAGCTTGGTTCATAATGTTTTAGATATGCCAAAATCGACCAGCACTTACTGATGGAGCCATCTATTGACAAAAACTTAGTTAGGCACCTTCTATATAGAATGTATGCATATATAAAAATATAAATATTGAAAACCGAAATCACTCTCTTGTCTAACTAATATGTGGAAAGATAACCTAGCAGACATTAAGCTCCCAAGTCCTTTAATATAGAATCCAAGCCGGATTAGAATTGTGAAATGATACTTTTTCTGAGAACACTCACTAAAATATCTTCTCAAGAAAATTAATTATAGAAAATTGAACACTTCCAAGCCCTGTTTTGAAGACGCCAGGAAAGCCCAAAATCACAATCTGGTGCGATTTCCATATCTGAGATTCCATCAAGCTAGTTGGCAGCATAATCCAACAAACGCCTTAAGGCATAGCGTATATATGATCTTAGGAGGTCGGCGTGCTTCTTGAGGCATCTCTTATGGTATTCCTACTCTATAACCCCAAAAGAAAGGTACGGGACTTTGGTCAAATACTTTTTTGTTGCTTTGAAATGTTTTGGAAACGCGAAACGTAAAAATACCAAAATAAACGTACTATACAGATTGAATAAAAGTTGTCCAGCAAAAAACTTATATCTTGTCACTGCAAAGTAATATTTCAGCACCTTATTCAAATCCACCTATAAACACTGGAAAGTATTTTCAAAATAATTATATAAGATACTTACATCATAAGTGAAATCTTTCAAAATATTCAAAGCATTTTTGAAATGCTTGTAGTCGGGTGTAAATTTGAAAAGAAACTCATTTCGTTTGATGGGATTGAATGAGCGCATTTGAATTGAGTAGCACATGCTAAAACAGAAAATAAAAATGAAAATTCAGTTTCTTTTTATCTGTTTTATAAAGTAGTTTGCAACATACTACTGAAATGCCTTAACAACATCTGAGTCATGAAAATCCATCGCGTTAATATTTACACCCATAGCAGTATCTAAGAAAAATTGCATTCAAACTTTTTGCTTCAAACTATGTTATAATATGTACATATGTATGTTAAAACTTACCACAAATGACGTCCAATGTGCAGTAGCATATCAGAGTTTGAATATCGAAAATTTTCCCTTCTCCAGACGCATCTCGCAATTTCTCTATGAATTTTGTTGAATTTTTATTCATGGTTTCTAAAAAATCAAGCAGGATATTGAAGTGGAATGACGGAGTTATAATTTTGCGGTGGCTACGCCAGTGTGATCCAAAACTAGTTAAGAGACCTTGGCCCAGCCAAGGATGCAATAGGTGATATATATCTGATTTCATCAGAATTTGCGTACTACACAGAACGTTCTGTAAAACAAAAAAATAAAATTCTAAATGGTGAAATACTAGCATACAAAATTCTAACCTCCATGTCTTTGGGGTCAGAAACAATTACAATCGGATTAGAGCCGACCCAAATTCGGTATTTGTTGTAGCCATATTGTCTCCACCACTTAAAAAAATTTTTAAGAATTTCTATAAAGATACAAATTAGTTTTTTTTTTTTAATATTGGGAAAATTATTATAGACTCAGATATAAACATTATTATACAATAATATATTAATTATTTTTTTTTTAAACGAGTTGTGGTTTCTGTATTTGAAAATAACTGATTTAAAAGGCCAACAATTTAAAATATTCACTTAACTTAATGTTACAATCACACATGCACGAATTCGATGTAAGAGATTGGCACTGCAAATAACCATCTTATTTAAACCAATAAGCGATTGAGCCAACCGACATTGAATAACATCATTACCAACAGGAAGACCTTCCTAGTGATATAACTAGTATCAGGAAACTTTACAACACGTGAATTTCACACATTTTCCCGAAAGGTTGGGGAAGACTTCGCTGCTTTCCGCAGCTTCCGAAACTCTCTAAAAGAGTTTCTTACCTTCATCATAGCCAAGCTGACCATGTATAAATTTTTTCGTTCATAACTTGCCTTCTTTGTCTGCATCTCGTCTACACTCCTTTACGCAACAAGCTACCTTTTACGAGTACATTTGACTACCAAAAAGTAAGAGGGTTTACGCTCTATAACTCGTGCTATTTTGTCTAAGTCTCGTGGTCTCTCTCTCGACGTCTATGCTGATCAGAAACCAATCTTATCCCCGACATAAGGAGCCAGGAAAAATTTCCATTTTCTTTTAATGATTTCCGATATTACGATCATTCTCTCCGTATGGTTAATGATCCTGCGCTCCCTATAATTCATTTTCCATGACGAAGTGTCCTACTTTAAACTCACAATTGCCTCAACTCTTCGTTCATCGGTATGTCTTCTTCTGTCAAACTTGACTTCCTTTCAATTAAAATAAGGTCCCAAGAGATCTCAATATTGAGTCCTGCATCCTTGCTATAGACGAACTTATTGATTTGAATAATCCCATCAACGATATCCTTATCTTTGGTGACTTTAATCTGCCTCTGCTGAAATGGATTTCATCGGATGATCACTTCTTTTTTACCGCGTCAAACACTAGTTTATCAAAGGAATATCTATTCGTTGATCGGTTTTTAGTGACACGCATACCGAGAATGGAAAGTTTTTCGATTTCAACGATGACGTGTGCCATTAATGGATAATGGCTAGGTATTTAAATTTCTATTTAGCGACAGCAGAGAGCATTGTGTTTTTGAAGCATTAAATTGTACTCTGTTGACAGTTCTCCAATTAGTTATGCTGCTGATATCGAAATTTAATTAGCTTAAGATGTGCTTTCGTTCCCGTACTACAGCCAGCGAACAGGGACGTGAGTCTGGGAATAAATATGAGAAACGGTGAGTACTGTTGTCAGCAAAGGAATGTGTTGGATTAGAAGCGGTAGACCAGAGATCTTTGATAAGAAATTAAAAAGAATGTTGGAGACAGAACGGAGCCCTGAGGTACATCAGCATTTATTTTATGAATACTAGACTTGAAACCATCCAAGTTCCAAACCAAGTTTCTAATCCACTGAAGAAGAGAGTCGTCAAATCTCAAACCAAATGCTAAACTCTGTCAAATGCCTTAGAAATACCAAGTTTTTTTTCCACATTTTTCTAAGACATGCCGTCAAATCCCCATGCAGACCTGCTGTTACGAAAAACATACTGCCGGTCATTGGGAAGTTTTCGTGTTTCGAGATATTTCCTGACCTGACGGTTTATCAGCGTTTCCATAACCTTGGAATGAAGAGACGTAAGCGCAATAAGTCTGTACGAAAAGAGAGAAGAAGATTCGTCTTTTTTATGGATGCGCAGGATAAATGCTGTTTTCCATCTGCTCGGAAAGAGTCCTAAACAGTAGGATTGAAGAAAAAGCCTAAGCAATGGTTTTGCCAGCATGAAAAAGGACCTCTAAAGAAGAAAAGGAGATATACCATCTGGAGCAGCGGATTTGTGAATGTAAGAACTCTTAATACTACATGAGTGTGAAAGTGGATTCGTCCCATTGAATATTTGACGCACTCAAGTGTAGGCGGAGACAAAGCACAATCTGAAAGTGTTGAACTGGCCGGAAAGTCTGCAGCAAGCAGATTGGCCTTGTCGAAAGAGCTCACAGATAGAACATACGCTTAAATAAATTATTGCAGTCATTCCAGGGTCATTTGGCCGTTTTTCGGGTTTTCTTTGTCTGTGGGGTTGGCCTTTAAGAAGTGAAAAATCATTTCTCTAATCCTGACAGTCTCTTTACATCTCGAGTCGTACCAAGCCTTTTCTTTGCTTTGATATTATCCAACCGATGACGGATAAAGGATCTCATTCCAAAGAGAATGGTGTCAGTGATTATATCAGAGGGGGATCCACGTCGTTATCGAAGAAACATAACGACCTTTTAATTTTCCTAAAGAAGCTGTTAAGTCTGCTCCAATTGGCTTTCTCGTAGTACCATACAATCCTTTAAGGAATTTTTTCTATGACTAAGTGCCAGTGTACAAGATATTAGCTGTTATGACACAATGGTCAACAATAAACTTAAATACAAGTCCAGGGTGTTGGGCTCATTTAAAGCTGCGTCAAGTTGTTTTCCGCAGCAAAAATTTCAATACCCCGTTTTTCGGGTGTTGTCTGTTCAAAATGTCGAAGCTACCTAGAATTGTGTATACTAAAATCCGTAGATGCAACAGTTTTGTTTGTTTACGTACACAGACAAATAGAAATGAGCCCTATCACTCCGAATAATTTTGTATAAAATGTCATGAGCTTGTGTATTTATTCCCAGCATCCAATAAGCGAAAGTACGGCGTTCTGTGTGGTCTGCTGGCTTCAATTAAACTAGACCTTATAAGCATGTAAGCTAAGATCCTCATGCAAAATGCGGTCCAAAGTGAAAGCTAATAGGCAGACGTTTCAACAGACTCAATACGCTATCTTTTCGTATTAAGCAAGAACAAAACTTGATTGTATACTGCGAAGGTGAACAAACACAGATAAATTACCAACTAAGCTGGAATAATGCGAAACGGCGAGATTTCAAAGCGATCTTAGATGAACCACTAGCAAGCCACCGTCTCTTGCTGACAGAATTTTTCATTGAAAATCAGGAAACTAGAAAAAAAATAATAAGCTGACACAATAAAAACAAGGAGAAAGGCCAGCTCTAGGAGCTAAATTAACAAAAATAAATGTAAAATGGCATGAATCAAGAAAAAGAGCTAAGCGCGCAAGGTATATGAAACAATTTCGAACAAAAATGTAAAAATAGTGCGGGAACTCTTCTCGTTAATTCAAAAGCCCGGCACCACATAATTAAAGAAACGTGGTGGAGGTCAAACTATAAAAATAGCGAAAATAGCGGTAAGAACTAAACGACAATTTTTTCTTGTACTAAGGACATCAGCAGAAATATCGAACTGGATATAGGGCGTTTTAAGTTAGACTGTAAACAATGCAAAATAGAAGCAAAAAAAGGGCAGCAGACATTTTATAGGAAACTAGAAAAAGTATCTTTACAACCTTTAAACAGGCGACAACAGAAAGTAGTAAGTAAGTAGTAGAAAGTAACCACACGTTTTTAAGATTGCGGCGCAGAGAAGAAAAATCAAAAATATTTTAAAGCAGGGAAACCTACTAACATATAACAACGATATTTGCAATTTGCAATATATGGAAAAAGTTCTTAGTGAAAGAATTCTTACTAAACGAAGAACTTCCGCACAGCACAATTCTCTCGGCTATTGCGCAATAGAAATCTCGGATGCAAATGAATCACGATTTTATTCAATATTTAAATTTATAAGAGGTGATAGCATGCCTTACAAGTGGAGGGAGAGCTTTCTAGTTGTACGGCTCAACAGTGTTCCCAGAGATCTCATTTGGGTGGCACTAAGATGACTGGAGATATATATATATGATACGCGATATTTACGATGATGTTAAAAAAATAAATAAATATACAGCGGGAATAACCGGAAAGTCCGAAGTTAAAGTTGCAGTACCGCAGAGCAATGTTCAAAGGCTGTTACATTTTAATGTCATACAAGATTTTCTAGCACAACAACGAGTCCGGAACAACTTCTCTGATTTTCTTCGATGAAAGCGTAGCGTGATGATATATATATTGGCGTCTGTATTCGCGAAAAGTGAGTAGTCACTCAAAGAAACATATTCATCCATATAAAACAAATTCTAAGTGTTTTGTCTTTACTGGCAATCTTATCATTTCTTCGAACCGATTAAAGTTTTTAGATACTGCGCCACAAGAGTAACTTTTTACTGTTAGCGCATTGCATATTAGTACTTTACCACCAACCATTGTAAAAGACAAGTTGTGACTTACTACGAACAATTTTCCTCCCAAGATCGTTCTAGTATTTACTAACTTTTTTATCTGATCTGATCTTTTTTTTTTACCTGCTCTTGAGATTTCAATGGATTCTTTTACGTACTCAATTTTTAAGGTTTAAAAGTATCTTGTAGATAATAGTCGCGGGTTTTGCCATATAGTCTTAGCCTCACAAGTAAGACGAAGTGGAACAACACAAGTAATTAAAACGGCCGCATCAGAAGTTTGCAGACCATGAAAGGCCTATTTATAAGAAAGGCCTCACTTCATGTACAAAGAAAGGTTTTGTATTTTCACCTTTTCCAGTAAATCAATAAAAGGTTTTTTAGTTTGAAGGAGCTGCTGCATAGTGAGATAAAGCAAAGCTTATAAAGTTACTGGTTCTTAATTTGATATGCCGTTCTTTTTTTGTCGATTCAATAACTTTGTACGCTGTACATTTCTCCAGAGGGCTCTCCCTGATTATAGTGTACTTATTTGTAGATACTAATTATTTCTACGATAACTGTGAGAGCATCTTCATCTATTATTAATTTAATTTGTGATTCTGCTGACATTTTGTAAGCCTTTATCAATTTGCCTGCACGATCTATACTTTTAGACGTTATATCCTGTAACAACTTTGATATCTTTGATGTTCTTATAAGCTAAGGTTCATTTGGGTGGCAAAGCTACGCACAGGTACCTATTCTCGAATTTGCTGAGCTTATTGTCATTTTGTTCGTTAAGTAAAACTGTCACAAGAAGTAACTGGTCGACCACGTTTCTTCTCAGAAGTACTTAAGAATGAAATCGACGTGTCTAAACATCTTTTGTTTCGCCTTAAGAATCGTTCCCTTGTCCTACTACCTATATCGGGTATTGGTAGTCAAAATGTTTCGTTCGAATTTTTAACTCTTCCGTTAAGTAACTAAACTGATCTGTTATTTGTAAAAACCTAGAACTTCTCAGAATTCTCCTCATTACAAATAATGTGTTAAAAGTCGTTCCTAAGGGAAAAATGTAAGAATAAGAGCATGTGGGGATATTTATTCTTTACAACATAGAAACATTTTAAAATATCGTTTTAAAAAGGGGCAGCAAATTTTAACGTTACTAACCTGCCCAAATGCCACTCTATAAAATGCAACAAAATTTAGAGCCGGATGTCTCCCGGGACATTATTTACTCGATCAATCTTTGAAATTACTTGGAAGAAATTCCCATTTCACAACGCCATGAGAATTATCAGAAAAAATTGCAAAAAGTAATACTATTTTAAAAAGATACGAAAAAAATAAAGAAAAACGGCAAAAGGCAAAGTTGAAAGTACACAATTCTTATCACTGTGGGTGAATGACTCCAACTTATGCATATTTTGCGAGATGTGTTGCTGATAAGGGGCTAATTCATTCGGTTTATGGTAGAAGAAGGACAGTAATGATTACAAAAATAATAGCAACAGACCTTCACGTTAGTGACGGAAATAAAAATATGATCTTATAAGAAATGCATGCATCCGGGGAAGTCTCCACATAAAAAACCGATAGTAGAGAAACTTCAGGTTGAGCAATCATGATTTTACTATATTCAACGATCATCGGATAATCCAATTAAGAAAGCAAGAGACGCTCATGTTTTCTCAAAAGTTAAAGGAAGAGGCCGAAAGAAAAATAATTCTATCACTCAAAGGCGAAGATATCAGTAAACTTTTGTTCTCACTTACGCAGTGAGGAATGGTGATGGAATGGTTTTAAAGTTTCAAAAACCGCACAAGCGGCGCAATGTCTCGGCTTTTTTTTTCAGTTTTTTTTTTTCAATACTTCGAATCCGATATATTCTTTTGCTGATAACAGCACTCTCTGATCTTCATATTCGTTCCCCGACTCAAGTCTTCACTCTACAATTGCGACATTAACAGCATTACAACATACGAACCACTAAAAGAGTGGAATTTAATACTGTCTGCTGTTGTTAAAGCGAAATTAAAACACACAGTCATTACCAATGAATGGCACTTGCCTCGTCGAAACCGAAAAACTCTTCATTCTCAGTATTTGTGTTAATGACAACCGACGTTGGAACGACCATATAATTGAGATCGTTAAAAATAATGCGAAATGTCTTCGTTTCCTCAAGCGATGGAATCGCTTCCCTCTGATCTAGCCTCAATATATACTGCTTTCGAGTAAAATGTCTACATCTTCTCATTCTTCCTAAGCACTCTCTGCACTTGTTAGATAGGGTTCAAAATTGTGCGTTAAAACTCACAGGTGACCCCAATGCTGCACAGTTAGTTGACACACTTGAAAACAGACATATGGTCTCTTACCTCACCTTGTTTTATCGCTTTTTTTTATCACCTGTGCTTTTTTGAAATTGCCAGTAACATTACGCCCTTTCAAACATTCAACCATAACATCCATCTCATCATAAATGCTCATCAGTATACCCTCAAGCCCACTTTCAAAATCTGCAACATCGTAATTCTTTCATAATACGCAGAACTCGCTTATAGAGTGCCCCTGTCGAGCTCTCTTTTCCCTAATCATAATAACTATCACTTGGGCGAGTATATAAAAAAAAAAACATGGATACTCGTACCTGTGACAAATCTGTAGAACTATTTTTAACTTTTCGCGTTACATATTTCAACTACTAATAAAAAAAAAAGTTTGAGAAAAAAACTTTTATAATTGTTACTGTAAATAATTGCTTTAGGATATTTTCGATTAAAATAATTTTATCGCAGACTTGGTGGTTTGAACGCGAATTATCTGATTCCATGTTAAAACTTATGCTCATTGTATGTACATGCATGCTAAGGGTGATGATAGTAACAAGCTACCAGGTGGGATTGTAGTTTTTTGGTGAATGTGGTGATAGCTTTTGTAAAACTCAAAACTCAAACCCGGAAACCCCTTCGCATGTAAAGCTGGACCAATGTATATACAGGGTGATTCATCGTGAGGTTTGATTTTCAATAGGCCTCCTTTGACAAATTACGTATGACTCCTATCAAACTGCTTTTTCATTTTTGTTCAGTATTGTTTGGCAAGTCATCATTTAAAGACTCATATCACAACAGCGTCGCCAAATTGTACAGCTGTATTACAAAAATCAGCGTTCTGTGAGAAATGTTTTTCGTGCGATTCGAGGAACTTACGATGCGCATAATCGACCTACTGAAACCACTATTGCCAATACAATTCGTAAATTTAAGTCTCAGTTTACATTAGTGGATAATACTCTACCGGTTAGGCCACATCCAGCACGTAGTGAAGAGACTATAGTAGCTGTAGCTGGGAGGAATCGATTCGTCGTTGTTCTCAGCAGCCTGCCTTGGCGAATTGGACAACTTGGCGTATTTTACGTGAGGCTCTCGGCCTAAAAGTGTACAAAATTCAATTCGCGCAAGAATTGAGACAGCCGACTTGGATTTGCGTTATATTTTCAGTGAATGGCTTTTGGAGAAACTCAATGAAAATCAGGTGTTTTATCGTGAAATTTTGTTCAGTGATGAAGCCCATCTCTGTCTCAATGGATACGTTAATAAACAAAATTGCCGTATTTGGGCTAATTAACAACCCGAAGAGTACCAAGAGCTACCATTACATCCATTAAAAACAACGGTATGGGTTGGTTTATGGGCTGGTGGAATCATTGGTCCATATTTCTTCAAAAATGCGGCAAATCAGAATATTACCGTCAATGGTAACCGTTATCGCACCATGTTAACGAACTATGTATATCTGGAAGCCCAAGCATATGGTCTCGGTGAGCTCTGGCGCTACGAGCTATACAGTGCGTGAAAAAATGGGCTTGTTGAGATTTCATTTTGGTGAGCACTTTCCTACGGTAAATTGGCCGCCTAGATCGTACGATATCACACCTTTGGACTATTTTCACTAGAGATATGTAAAGTCTCAGGTCTTCAGGAATAAGCCAGCTACGATTGACGTTTTGGAACCACCTCTGACGTAGTTGTGGCCAACAATTACATGATATCATTTTGGAAGAGTAAATGCCATAAATTGTTCTTTTAACCAATAATAAAAATTTTAAGTTTACTTTGAAATTTATGTACTTTGTTTTACATTATAAATCAAACCGCACAATGAATCACCCTATAGTATATAAACCTTACCTGTTTTTAGTAGTTTCATAAATATTCCCTCTTGACATGTTTTTCCTAGTAAGTTGGTATCCTTGCAATAAAATAAATGCTTAAAATATTTTCCGCCTTACGAAGTGCGTCATTAACAGAAATATCCTGATCACCTTTCAAGCTGGCCTCAGAAAAAGTCAATCTACAATTGATCAGATACGAGTATATTCACTTGTCAATATTTCAGAAGCCTGCAAAGAAAAGTATAGGAAGCTGCTTGCTGCATGACTTTTTCCCCAGAAAACCCTCTTTTTCAAGCTGTCGCAAATAAAAACTTCTATTGAGGTTATTAAATTTCCATACGAGTATAAAAATAACTTTACGCGAACCTGGGATGGAAACAACCTATCTAATGAATTCGAAGCAAACATTTTTGTGAAACAAGGATGTGTCCTTAGTTTGCAGCTGCTCACTTTATCAGGAATCAAAGAACGATCTGTTTCGCCTTCAACGGGGCTTTTCTAGCACGCCGGAATCTGCTGCGGATACACGGATAAACCTCACTCCGGTTGATATTTACATCAATGGCTCTCAAAACCACTTTTTGTTTAAGGAAAAGTTGTATGTATAACATTACGCGCTGACTATAGTCGAATTGACATGAAGTCGATGCAATACCAGAGCTCCTGCTGCGGGAAATATACGAAATTGAGTTTCCTTGTGCACTAAAGTTGTATCGACTAAAGTGGAAGCTAGGAAAGTCGGGTCTGCACAGATGACTCCAAAACTCCTCGTTGGAAAAATTTGCATCTGCGTTGAAGGCCACGAAATACTTGCATCTGTAGCAACAGCCACGCTGCGATTAAAACCTTGCTGAACTTACGACTTTCAAGCTAGTTGGAGAACGCAAGACCTCAGTCGAGAGACTGAATTCACTGAGTTTAGTCCGGATTTCCAGTCAAATTGGAATCACGAGTAATGAAATTGCCAATGAGTTTGCTAGGGAATGTTCAGTGGAGAGTTTTTCAGAAAACAAACCTACGTTAAAATTGCCTGCATCCTTGGTTAAGGACTTTGATATCGGGACATTGACAGTTAGATTTCATCTTCAAGACCAACTCGAGAGAGGAAAACCGAAAAAAGTTCAAACGCGTCAGTAATAAGTGCAACGTCTTTCTCATGCATGCGAAATTGCATATAACCAACAACTTTGGCAAAAAATACTACAATGTCCTTTTATTGTTCGTCAAAAACATCAGAAATTGTGTTTCATTCTCCATGCCAATGCTCATTTACAATGACATTTTAGCTGACAGCTCTTTGTACAAGGACAATCTGCTTACTGCAAGCTTTGTGATCAGCTCAAAATTTCCAAATTGTACCTTATCTCAGCCTATATCTGAGTGTGTTGAATCTTCAATGAGATGAATCGACTGTCGCACTCGTATAATAGCAAGAATACTTAAATATCTGAACATTCACAAATCCGCTGGTCCAGATGGTATATCTCCCCTTCTTCTGAAGAGGTGTTCTTCCACGTTGGGAAAACCACTGCGTAAGTTTTTCCATCGATCTAACTCCTAAGGAAAACATGTATGCAACCCGTCCCTAAAGAATGTGAATGTTATTCTCTCCCCTCCCTCAGATCAATTGTAATTACGTCCCTTTTTTTCAAGGCTCATGAAATATCTCAAAACACAAAAAATTTTCAATGACCGGCAATACCGTTTTCGTAGCAATAGGTCCAGTAATGATTTAATGGCATGTCTCTCTGAGAAGTTGAATCGAAGGATAAATTAATCTGGCGAAAACAAGAAAGTTACACTTGACATTTCTGTGTCACTTGACAGAGTTCATAAACGTTTGGGATAGATGAATCGCTCCTTTTAATTAGAAACTCACTTTCGGAATTTCCTATTTAAGTTGTCTTGGATGGTTTTAAGTCTTATATTCATAAAATAAATGCTGGTGAGACCCACGGCTGTTTTCTGTCTCCGACACTCTTTTTAATTTTCATCAACGATCTCTTGTCTGCTACTTCTAATCTAATATATTCTTTTACTTATGATAGTTCTCTCTGCTTCTGATATTGGTTTCCTGACTCACGTCCATGTTCTTCGGCTGTAGAATGGGAATGGCAGCGTCTGTTAAGCTCATTAAATTCCGATATTAATAGCATAACCATCTGGGGAATTATCAGCCAGAATGGAATTTAATGCTTCCAAAATACAATGCTGTCTTCTGTTGTTAAAACGAAATTTAAATACCCACCTATTATCCATGAATGGTACTTGATAACCTACGTTGGAATGTCAACATATTTGATTAAAATGTCGTGTTTCTTTCCTAAACCCAACATCTCGCTTCTGGAATGTCTAGCCGAGCTCTTTGTTTTCTGACCATAATAACCTTCAAACATTCAAAACGAATGTACATCGGTACCTCTCTTTCTTTCTTCCTAGTTTTCGTTCGTAATGCAAATACTTTAAAAGTACCTTAACCTCTTAATCTTCAGCTAATTAAAAAAAAAACTGCATCTGGCTCTCCGATGTCTCTCAGAAGTCAGCGGCTATCTTGCTGTTTCTCAGTAGGAGGAACTACAAGATACTTACTGGCGTCGTGACGACGCACTACGTTTTGTCTAAGCACTTAAGTGTACTGGGCTTAAGTGATACAACATGCTGTCATGCTTGCTGTAAAAGTGGATGACGACACGATGAAGCACTACCTCTGTGATTGTCCGGCATACGCTCGTAAAATTTCATTTTCATTTATATTTTATATTTATTTGTATTCTTTGTTCACATTATATACGTGAATAAGAAAGAGGAGGCTTAGACATGTTACTAAACATTTAAACGTAATAAAAATGAAACTTTTCGACTTCCGTATTTTGTTTTTATTACGATAATCATCTTTGGTACTCAATCTTTGTAATTAAAGTAATTTCAAACACATGCGCTACTTAATAAAATTTTCAAAACATATGAAGTAAAACAAGGTCCACCACTCTATTCTGCTTACTGCTTGGGGTAAGATGCGGTAGCAATTAGCCTAAGTCAATTATACTTATACTAATACTTATTTATTTACAAAAATTCTTGTATTGTATATTTAATATGGATTTTTTTAGATTATGCAAGCTGTGCGAAAATCCATCACAAAGAAAAATAAAAAATAAATTCAAGCAAAAATAACTATTTTTACTTGCTTACTGCTTGGGGTAAGATGGGGTATCAATTAGCCTTAGTCAATTATACTGTACAAAGTTCGCAAACGAATATTTGTTTATTTGTTTCCGAGACAGCCGCAAGTCAGAACACGCAGCCTAGCTTTGCTCAGTTTCAAGATTACAAAATTTACAGTGGCTGAATTTAGCGCTAAGTTCTCAGTTCTCAGTATGTTGTATATTTTTTCAGTGAAGGAGCAAAATTACCTTTAGTGAGGCCAAGTCCTACATTTTTTGAAACCCTTTACAGTTTATTTATTTATTTACAAAAATTCTTGTATTGTATATTTAATATGGATCTTTTTAGATTATGCAAGCTGTGCGAAAATCCGTCACAAAGAAAAAAAAATAAATTCAAGCAAAGATAACTATGTTCAAAAATAAAAAGAAACAGAAAAGAGAATTAGAAAGTGTTAGTGGGGAATACAGAACAGAACTAAAAGAATTTAGGATAAGAAGACGGAGAAAAAGGACATAAATGTATTATATAAGTATTTTCCATCAGTAAGTTTGTACAAAGTATTAAAAAAAACCCATTTGTAAATATGCTTGTGTTACTAGATCGTTTTATATTCACTGGTAGACAATTCCACAAATGAATCGCATGGATAAAGAAACGTCGACTAGTAGTAAAATATAATATTTAGGTTAAATTTGCATATTTGCGTAGTTCTTTGGTTACTCACTAATTTTAACATTCCAAATAAATTGTCTGGTTCTTTGGTTGTTATTATTTTATGTAGTAACATAATGGATCTTCAATTCAATAGGGCTGTTAAAGAGCAGCCGGTGATTCTTTTAGTTAGGTGCGTAATGTCCTGTGACTTTTTTGAACTTTCAAAACCTAAATAGCTCCATTCACCGAGCTAATCAATTGGTGCTACACACTTTTCCCATCGCACATTTTTGCAAGACTGCAATTGATTGAACTTTTGATTGATAAGCGCTTCCCCAACAGGTTGTTCCGTATTCTAACCTAAAGTGAAAAATTTCAAAGTACACCATTCTCAAAATTTTATAATTCGCAAATTTTTTAAGGCAATAAAGACTACCAACGGAGGAGCGCAGACATCGTTTCAAGGTTAAGATGTAATCACACCAACTTATATTTTGGCCAACTTTTTAAATACCTAAGTATTTAAAATGTTTAGCTACTTCAATCTTTAAATAAGTCGCTTCGCAAATTTCATCTTTGTTGTACATGAGCTTGGAACTGGCAGCATTTCATGCACAATATCTATATGTAATAATATCAAATACAATTAAGAGCATGGAAATAAATACCAATATAAGGACGCTGCAGTGACTTCAGATTAAAGTAAATCAGTTTGATGCTGACTACTAATTTTGTTCCGTTAACTTAATTCGCAATATATTAACATCAAAGGTAATGTCAGCAATTAAGTTTAAAGGGCTAGATGAATTATATGCAATTCTCAAATCATCTGCAAATTCTCTAACCTCTCCCACATAACCTCTAACCTCTTGTTTAGAAAAAAGTGAATAAGTGTAAATAAGAAAGAAGATAGGACCAAGAACAGAACCTTTGGACACCCTGAAATTGATAACCTTACTATAACTGCTATATTATTAAATTTTCACGTTTTGTGTTTTATTCTTTAGGTAGGACTCGAATCAACTGAACATAAAACCGCGGAAGGCAGCAGAGTATAATTTATTCAGAAAAATGGTGCTGTTAACCATGTCAAACGCTTTGGATATGTCAACGAAGAGATCACTGCAACAACTCTAGAAGAGCATCTTCTGTAGAAAATCCCTCTCTAAAACCGAACTGAATTGGGATAAAGACATCAATTTTTATTAAATAATCTAGCACTCGATATTTTGCCGCTTTTTCAAAAAATTTGGAAATAGAATCTCAGGAGGATCTCAGCCTAAAAGCGTACAAAATTCAACTTGTACAAGAATTGAAGCCAGTAAATGGGCTCTGGAAAAACCCAATGAAAATCCGGTGTTTTATCGTGAAAATTTGTTCAGTGATGAAGCCCATTTTTGACTCAATGGATACATTAATAAACAAAATTGCAGTATTTGGGTTGATGAGCAACCCGAAAAGTACCAAGAGCTACCATTACATCCATTAAAAACAACGGTATTTTGTGGTTTATGGGCTGGTGGAATCATTGATCCATATTTCTTCAAAAATGAGGCAAATCAGAATGTTACCAGCAATGGTAACCGTTATCGCGCCATGTTAATGGACTATGTGCGAGCAATACAGCGCGTGAAACAATGGACTTGTTGAGAAATCATCTGGAAGAAGACCGCTGAAACCACACGAGTTAGAGGCACCAAATGAAATGAATGCTAGTACTAGGTGAGGTTAAAAGTAACCTCCTTGGGAATGAAATTTTTTTTTTAAATGTTTTTTTATTTTATTCAATAAAGTCCTTTTTAAGTCCCACTTATTCCAGCGATTTTCCAACTTATTGATCCCGAATATTGATCAGAAAAGTAATTTTTCGGAAGGTCTGCAAAATACTCCTCCGTGGCGTCGATGATTTCCTCGTGTGAGCGTTTTAAGGTTTGGGAAGGTTTGGGGAGAGATAATAGTCCGAGGGAGCCAAATCGGGCGAATACGGTGGATGCGAGAGCAATTGGAGTCGTAAGCCATTGATTTTAGCCGTGGTTGCGATGCTCTTGTGCGCCGGAGCATTGTCTTACAAAAAATAAAATTTGTTTTCGCTTCATATGAGGCCGTTTTGTAGCGATTTCAGCCTTAATCGCTCCAATAATGCACAGTAATACTCGCTATTGATGGTTTTCCCTTTTTCAAAGTAGTTCACGAAGAGTATGCCATGACAATCCCAAAAAACCGATGCCATAACCTTTCCGAAACATCGAGTCTCCCTTGGCCGATTCGGAGCACTCGTGCCGGCTTCAGTCCATTGCCGGGCACTCATTCTGTTCTCTGGTGTGTAATAATGGATCCAAGTTTCATCCACAGTTACCAATCGACGCTAAAATTCCGCCTGATTCCGCATCAGCAAGTCCAAACACTCTTTCGAAATGCTCTCGCGATCGTGTTTTTGGTCAATAATGAGTATGCGCGGCACCCAGGATAACTTTTTCATATGCAGAATATTGCCCAAAATATGGCGCGTGCACTTAGTACTAATCTCTGTGGTATCTGCTAGCTTGCGCACCTTCACTTTCCGGGCAGCCAACACCATTTCACGTATTTTTTTAACATTGTCCTCTGTAACCGCATCGGAGGGTCTGCCGCTGCGGACTTGATCGGCAGTGGAGTTAGGGCCATTACGAAACTCTCGAAACCAAAATTTGACGGTGTACTCTGACGGAGCATTAGCCCCATAATATTTATTCAACTTTTCTTTTGTTTCCTTCGCCGTTTTGCCTCTCAAAAAATAATGTTTTTTGAGAGAACGAAAATCTTTTTTGTCCATACTCACATGATGCCAAACACCTCAACAATAATCAGCTGTCAAAACAAAACTAAAGACAGTATCGCATTGAAATTTGGCATGTTTGCTTAAATATGAACGGCACCATCACCTTTTTTGCAGTAGCAGCTCATTCTGGCGGTCAAGGAGGTTACTTTTCAGTATATCCACGAGTATATCCGCTAGATATTATTATTATTATTTATTTCTTATTTCTTATAAATAATATTTCATATAATTATTTACAAATTCAAATGACTTTTTAATAAATATGTACAATATTAAAGTGAATCCATGTTTTGGTTATCGTATTATAAACTTTATTGCAGTTTTTTCAGCTATTTTAAACGTTCTCGTTTGTAAAGTGTACAAATCGCAAGTATGGTTTGGGATTCAAAAAAGTAGTGTCCTGTGAAAAATGTGTACAGACTGAGAAGGAAAAAGGCTATGAAATAAACCGTAGAATTGTAATTTTTATGCGATGACTTGGTATTGGTTTGCACGGAATTAAAAAGTTTTGTGAATTCTTGGCATTACCTCGGTCTATGTTTCATTTTTTTATAATAAGGTTGTCAAAAGAATTTCATTTGCTACTAAACTAATTTTCATAAATAGTATGATGAAAGCAGCGAAAAATGAGACAACTATTTCTATTGAAAAAGGAGGAAATGGAACTGTGGTATCAGGCGATGGTTCGTGGAGAAAACGTGGTTTTACATCCTTGTTTGGCTTAGTGAAGAAATAAATCAATCGCAAAACATGGTGCCCATGCTATCAAACCAGTCTACGAAGAATTGATCCGAGACGATTTACTTACTCGATGCATCGGCGGTTATACTCAAAATTGTAATGAAAGTTTCAATTCGACTGTATGGGCATTGGCCCCATTTCTAGTAGTAAAACTGTGTTGTGTATAGCTACGGATATTGCAGATTGTGTGTACAATGACGGCTTTGCTACAATAGCCTAACCCCTTACGTAAGTTATCTTTAACTTATCCGGAAAGATTCCAGTGGTGATATTTAAATTAAAAATATTGTATGTACAATTAAAAATATTGTATATCTACATGTATTAATTACCTTCAAATTATACTTTGGAGAAATAATATCTCCTTGTTTACTTCTTTACATAATTTCTAAAAATGCCTCTTTAAGTTTGAATTACCTAGATGTTTAAAGCACTTTTTACGCATTTTATTTTTAGAGTTTACAACTGACTGTAGGATTCTATAAATTTTGCATAATTATTTAAAATTTATCGAAAGCTTTAGAAGCTTTACGTTCTGCAAAGACATCAACCCAACCTTCAAAACGAAGCGCATTATTTAATAGATCTGACATTATCTTTTCACTGTAGGTATATCCTTCACATTTCCTACTATTTATACTAGCTACTGAATAAAATTCCTGTCATGCAACGATCATTATTGTTTAAGTCAAAATTGAGACCAACACATTCACTTGCAGATATTTTCCTAAGCCTACCCAAAACATTATCAAGACATGTGCTTAAAATTGGTAAATTTATTACATTAATAAAAGAAGTAAGGTCATATTCTGTTGTCAGAGCAAGATAAGGGTCAGATGTAGGACTAGACTCCAAAATGTCACCCAGGATTACCAAATTTCTCTCTTTTTCATTACACATTTCATTACAAATTTGAAAATTCATCAAGGAACACACAACTATTTTAAGATTGCAATCTATAAATATAAAAAAAGTTAAAGATTTCACCACACACTTTGACAGAATTTCTAATAATTTTGACGAACGACCAACAATTTTTACTACTATTGGGACATTGTAGTATTTTTTGCCTGAGTTTTTGGTCGTATCACACGCTAAAGAAAGGCGTTGCAGTCATTCCTGTCTCGTTTGAACTTTTTTCGGTTTTTCTCAGTGGTGTTGCTCTTGTAATACCGAAAAAAACATTTCTCTAACTCAGAAAGCGTCTTTGCAGCTCGAGTCGTACCATGACTTTTCTTTTGGTTTGATACTCTTCATAAGATGAGAGATAAAGGATCACATTCCAAAGAGAATGATGTCTGTGGTCATATCAGCAGCGGTATCCACATCGTTATCAAGGAAACATAACGACCAGTTAAAATTCCTAAATAAGCTGTTAAGTCTGTTTTAATTGGCTTTCTCGTATTGCCCTACGATTCTTTTAGTTTATACGAGAAAATTTTCTTTCCATTAACAAAAATTTTGCTGCCCGCGTGCAACCGATTTTTACTCAATGGATGTCAGGTGCATACTAAGGACCCAATGGCAATTTGACTGCACCCAACACAATTTTTAGGACATTATTGAGGGGAGGCAATCTACCAATTTGGTTCAATCTAAGCCAAATTACTCTAGTCCGAGACAATTTTCTGACAGGATGCAAATTGAAATTGGAAATCGTGTCCCAAATTGCTAGTTTTCGATATTCAGTTATAAATTTAAATACCATATTCTTATGTATGATATAATTTTAAGGTGATTAAAATTGCGTTATCCCGTCAACGAGAGCAAAAATGCGCTTCTAAGACTACAAAATTATTTTCAGATTTTCTTTGGGTAGTTGCGAAGCACTGAAGTGAATAGCATTCCTAGGCAGCTCTTTCCTTCCCAGTGTATCACAAATTTTATTTAGCTGTACAATGTTGTCGTGAAGATAGGTAAATTCTCAAGAATTTGTTTCTATGAGGGCTTTTTGATGAGTACCCGGATTGGAAATAGATGGCGCTACTGAGCCAAAATAAGTATACCATTATTTAGTGTAACCGCTTTTAGCCCATTTGGTGACAATCTGACGCTTAGTTTTGTTTTGACACCCTATTCAAAACATCGGGTTAGTGTTTTTGCGACCATGGAAAAAGAGCAGTATCGCTTCGAGATCCGATTTTTATTTTCGAGTGGCTAAACCCGCAAGAAAAATAAGTTCAATCTCTATGGTATGTAAGGGGCCCATATACCTTCTCGCAGAGTTTCGCCGTGGCCGCACGTCAGTTTTTGATGAACCGCGCCCAGATAACCACATGGAAAACCGTTGGCTGAGATAACGTGCATCTCAATTAAATGCGTTAGCCATATCCTGCACGAGATTTTGTGCATCGCGCGATGGGTGCCGCGTTTGCTCACACCGGAGAAGAAGCGCAAACGCGAGACCACTTCAAAGACGTGATTGGCTCTGTTTAATCGAAATACGGAAGAGTTTCTGCGTTGTTTCGTGAACGTCGATAGGGCATGGATTAATTGGTACACACCAGAGACCAAAGACCAATCGAAACAATGGGCTCTACCCGGTGAACGTACTTCAAAGAAGTACCTCGGTCGTCCGAGGTGTGATTCACGTTGATTATTTGGAGAAAAGAAAAACAATCACCGTACGAGTCGAACGAGAAAGTATTTTGCAGACCAACAAAAGCCGTACCATACGGAGAGGTTTAAAAAAATTTACAGCACCGCTGGAAAAAGTGCATCGAGTTGAAAGGGGATTATATTGAAAAATAAATTGTCAAAGCCTAAAAAAGTTGTGTTGTCATTTCTTATTCATGTAAATGCAGTTCCAAATCGCTTAGAGTCTGATCCAATTTTTGTGAATAGCTTGTCGAATTTTTTTCAATGCTGGATATTTTTTTTCAAAATGTTTTCAAAATGAGATTCAGGAATCATTGGGTGCCCGTTGGCAATCTATCACTGAGGTGCTTATTAATTTATTATAAACTCCAGTGTCATACAAATAGTATTAGTTCTTCACCTGAATGTTCCGACGGGGAAAAAACAGATGCTGTTCAAATTAAGGTAGGAGCTAATTTTTTCGCTATACCTGTCTATATAGTGTAGAGACTGTTCAATCTGTTAGGTGGTTATTGCAATTTCATATAGAGTTCATATAGATCTGCATATACTGTTCTAGTTCCAGAAATAAGAACAGAACACTTTCGACGTTCCGTTATTGTTATAGTGCAACATATGTTTAATCAAAGATCTTATAATACCATATAATATACAATGATACAGCTTTTGGTTTAAAAAATGTCCGGTTGATATATACATACATGCAATGTAGCATCTTAGAAACTGGTTTTTATTATTTCGATAAGATGTGAAGTCCATGATCATATATGGTAATACAATACAGTAACAATAACAATACTACAAGATCTAATACAAATCCACTTTAAATTCAGTCATTGCCTCCCACATTGCTAGACGTCTGAAGGTCCCAACCTTGATAAAATTTATTTGTTTTCTTCTATTGATCTATTCAACTTTTTTTATTACATTTTACTACCCTTCTCAGCTCGGCTCTCCATAACTATATACTCGTTATAACTGGTATTCTTACCACAATCAATCATTTATGGTTTTATTAAATAAAAAAATGATTAGGCATGTAGCCTTTACGAAATCACGTCTTGAAATTGAAAAGCTTAATTGAATTGGATGCGGGGCGGTATATTTTAATAGCCAGCACACTCTTTCCATTTCAAAATGCATTCCAACAAAATCATCATCATGCTCTGATCCGGGCAAGGTACGTTTCCATTATTATATAGGGTTTTCTAATAACGACTTGACAATTTTTTTTTAAATAAAAGGCAAACCATTTGAGATATTTCAAAAACTTTATTATTGGCTTGAAGTACAATTAAAACATTTATAAATGGAACTCGAGTTCGTTCATATGGCCACCGCGGGCACGTTTGCTGCGGTCGATTCGTTGGACCCAATTTTCAACGACTCGGCCACACATTTCGGCCGAAACTGCCGCGATTTCGCGTTCAATGTTGGCTTTGAGCTCTTCCAACGTCTTCGGTGTGTTGGCATAAACCAATGACTTAACGTAGCCTCACAGAAAATAGTCAAGTGGCGTTAAATCGCACGAACGAGGCGGCCAATCGACTGGCCCATGTCTTGAGATAACACGCTCGCCATACTTACTCTTCAATAAATCAATTGTAGCGTATGCTTGTGGCATCATCCTATTGAAACCACATGTCGTCCAAGTCCATATCTTCCAATTCGGGCCAGAAATAACCGGTGATCATGACGCGATAACGCTGACCATTCACAGTAACCTGACGATCGTTATCGTCGACGAAAAAATATGGCTCAATAACGCCGCCGGCATGCGGTTATTTTTTGTGGATGATTTGTGGTGATTCATGAAGCACATGTGGGTTTTCACCCGACCAATAATGCATCTTTTGCTTATTGACGAACCTATTGGGCCAAAAATGAGCTTCGTCACTGAAGATGATTTTGCGACTCCGAATATCTGTAGAAAATTTTTATAATTTGCAGACCTTGCTCGTTAGTGTACTTTACGATGATGTTGATGAATGTTGAGTTTACTGAATAAATTGAGAGTGACAGTTTGATGATTAGTGAAAGAGAGCGTTCACAAATTAAATTCAAAGTTGTCAAGTCCCTATTAGAAAACCCTATAAATGTACGAACATTGGAATCGATCACCGCAGACTCGGACCACTACCAAGAACCGTCTACTTCTACAGATGTAGTATTTCAGACGTTCACGCAAAAGAGAAATACTGTTGGGAGACTAGATTAAACGTTAAAAGTCTGCAATCGCAATACGTCCCCAGAATTCTTGTCGGTAGTGTATCCCTCAAAAACCTCGCTTCAACCCTTTACAACCTACATACCATACATCAAGTGTTGAATATCAGTGACATCGAAACCAAATAGACGTCAGAAATGTCTCAATTTGTTCGATTTACCCTGAAAACCTGAACGAAATGATTGGTTCCAAGAAATGTTCAGGCAAGCACATGCAGCCAAGCAATTCGCCCTGCATCTAAGGATAGAAGCGGTTTGTTTAATTTTATAAGCAATTTTATAGAATTTGATATAGATGACCTGACAGTAAAGTCTTGGCTAGATCATTCATCTGACCACTCTCCAGTTATAATCAGTTTTGATTGTGCTCTTGGAGTGTTGTGTTGTGGGGCAAATACACTCAGTTAAATTGAAAAAAAAAACACTATAGAATATATGTAGTACACACTTTTTTATTCTGCCTTGTACGCGTGGTCTTAAAGTTGATCGGACTGATAAAAAATTCTCTGCACCGGTTGTAAAGTGTTTATTTTGTGCAAATTTACGTCCATGCGACTGAGAAAAACAGTATAACCCATCTCTGTGTATCATGCAAACGTAGCCGACGTAGCTCTCTATATTCTCCACCTACGTTTGACACACAAAATACTGTAACTACGGCTGCTAGTAGTGACACTACAGTATTATCTTTGTCACAAACTATTAAGGAAATTCTTCTGCGTTCTCCCTCACAAAATATTGCACTACTGGCTCCACAGTAAAACACTAAGGAAATAAGCAGCATTTCATCCATCACACTTGATGAATTGTATAATGCTCTCCAAGCAGAGAACAAATCCCTTCTGAGTAAAGTGTACCATTTGCAACACGTAGTTAACACCATACAACAAAAACAATTGCGTAAATGTGTTTACATTGTAGGAAAACCAAATGTAAATAAACAAAACGCGTTGGATTTTGCCCTTAAGATACTGTCAGAAGTTTTGGATGAATCATTTACTAAAGACGACATAAAGTCTTGTTATTTCAAAACAACAACCAAGAAGATATCCAGCCTACCAACTTCTTTAAGGAACATTGTCTGCATCACATTTAAAAGACTAGAAGATAAGCCGAAAGTTATGATTAACAAACAAAAGGAGAAGCTGTCATCTGATTTATTTAGTGTAGTTGGCAAAAAGCCTATCTTTGTAAATCAAAATTTAACACGCTATAGTATGTAGATCCCTATTTAACAAAGCCAAAGCAATTAAAGCAAAGAAAGAGTTTTTGTTTTTATGGATTAGTAATGAAGTAGTATTTATGAGAAAACAAGAAGGGGATAAAGCTATTGGAATTTGTTCATATATGGATCCCGATAACTTATCTTGACTTATTTCTACTATTTTGTAATCGTCTATGTTTTACAACTAAATTTTAAGTATGGTATTAAGTAACTTGATTGAAGATGCTATAAATAGTTTTCTCACCCCTTTTTGTATTGTAAATGTGAAAAAGAATTGTATAAAAGTATTTTTTTTTTCATAACATTAGAAGTCATAGAAAGTCTTCGAGCAAATTTTGATCTATTTTTGGCTCTCAGAAATATAGATCTATGAAAATGAAAAGGATTTTTATAGCACACCTGGTTATAAATTGTATTCTAAGTGTAACTATACCTATGCATCGGATGGTACTGCAGTTTTTGTCCTTGATAGTTTATTTAGCAAATGTGAGTTTTGCAGGTCGGAGGTAAAGAGTTCTGATATAGTCAAGGTTTCTCTCACACAATATGTATAAAAATTAGTTTTAATGTGTTTCTTTTGACCTTATGTTGAAGGCAAGATCGTTTTCTTGGAAGAAAATTTAGTGAGGAACGAACTAAAAATTTGTTCATTCTTGGGGACCTGAATATAGACATTTTAAAACAATCAGAAGTCTCAGAAAAATACTTAACATTAATGGATTAGAGAATTGCATAAATGTGCAAGATCCGAAACAACTTTTGGAGTACGATACGGTAATTATGTCGGTGATGAAGACATCAAAATCTACTAAGGAATAGTTGACTCAATGCCGTACGGAGACTTTGTCGTTACAAAAAGAGTCTATTGGTCACGTCCAGAAACGAATGGAGACACAATTATGTAAACTCTGATCTGAGATGAGTTTGATTTTTTTTTTATAATCCCGCGCGCGCACCAAGGGGATCTGAATGCCCTTTTAATTGCTTTTTCTCCAGGGTGCGGGCGAGTGGTGTAATAGTTTGAAACTCAGGTGTATTAGATTTCGATATTTTTCCCAGAGGTAGCTGTCAAACTAGACGGGACGAGCTAAGTACATCCTCAACCAGTGGGTCTTAGAACGTGCTAGTTGTTAGTTTGTTACATTTAGCCCAGCCATCAACCAGCATTGTCGAGAGGAAATAAAACTGTGGCAGGCCACGATGCACCATATTCAAAAGGCAATCGCCTAAAATCAAATCTTCAAGGAGAGATAAAACTGTGGCGAGGCACGGTTCTATATCTTCCTCCACCCCTAGCAGCAGCAAGTTTGTGGCAGCCCACGCACTGGCCGCTGCCGTTGGAGGAAACCGCGCCGGTTCCCAAAAGGCCCAAAACGATTAACACCAAAACCTGGGCCAAATGGTTTTCAAAATGGGCTTTCAAATGTCCTTAAGTGATGTCTTAAAAGACGCTATGAGGATCGCAGTAATCAATTGACACCGACGAATCGAATACACCCGAACTGTGGTAGTTGGTCTAGTTGGAGCTTTAAGGCAACTTGACTATTTTGCGGGAAAACCCCGGACCACCTCCCAACACAAGCGATGCTGGCTGCCACCATAGCCACGTCAAGCTCATCGCATGTGCCGACCAAAGATCTGTCGACCTTTTCGCGAAAGTCACAGATGGTTTAGGAGAGATTTGACCAGGTGAAAAACCCGAAGTCTAGAACACCTAGAACTCGCACCTGGATTCTAGCCGAACCTTCATTTTCAGAAAGCATTCTGAGGATCGTCATGCTCAGTAACCCGACCCTTCCGACTCATTACTGGAAAGTCGCGAAACTGGAAGAGCGAAGGAGCTCTTATAGATGCGCGTTGATAATGATGAACAAGAAATCCTTTAACCCTCTAGCGCAGACTAAAGACACCTTTAGATCTGGAAGCGTCGACATCCTTTCAGAAATGGACTGCGACGACTCCAATTTATCCGAAGCGACTATTAAGCCGTCGGTCTCCTCTTCTGACACTTTGTCGGAAATGAAAACCGATGACAAAATAAAAATATATCCTACACGCTTAGTGAAAAAAGTTGAGCTATCGGGCTCATTTTTAGAATCGAAGAACTCTAACAACACCGTGATGGAGGCCATTCTAGAAAATTGCAGTAATGATACGGTTTCTCCAGATTAATCTCCACCACTAATAGAAGGCTTCGGCCGCACTTATTCTGCGTCTTTCCAAAAACTCAGAAGACATCATCCTTATACAAGAACCATGAATCGCTTAACGCGTAGTTTGTGGACTTGAGACACTTTTACCCGCTCCAATCTATACAAAAGACAAAGGTATGATTAGAACTTTTATACTAGTGAAACGTAGCCTTGATGCATTTTTACTTCTAAACCTCAACGACAATGACTTAACCGTTGTCATTCTATAAACTGCCAAAGGCTTCTACTGGCTGGCATTGGCGTATCTTAGTCACGATAATGTGGTCCCTCTCTCTGGTGATAACCTAGAAAGGGTGGTACGGGTAGCTGGAAGGCAAAAAAATGGCTTCATCATCGGGTGCGATTCTAACGCTCATCACACGGTATGGGGCAGTACCGACATCAACGATAGAGGTGAGTCACTTTTTGATTATATTTTAAGTACCTACCGCATTGCTTGCAACATTGGCATTGAGCCCACTTTTATAACACTAAGCCGACAGGAAGTGCTAGATATCACTCAAATGCTTACGAAATGGATTATATCGACTGAACACTCGTTTTCAGACCACAAATACATTCAATTCAGCTTGAGTGATGCCCACCCAATCAAACAGCATTCCGGAACTATCGAAAAAATTATTGGCCAAAAAAGAGAACAATACTGTCAGAAACACTGTCCTCTGACTCTGGCTCTGTCCTCACTCTTAAGTCTCCCGCGTGACACCAATGAACTTGACATGAAAGACAAGAAATTAACCCTGGCTCTCAATCAGGCTATGGGTGCTTCCTGCCCTCTGATTCAATTTAGGGGTAAGAAAATGCCGCACTGGTGGACATCAGCACTAGGACCGCTTAAAAACTCCTGCAGAAAACTTTTCAACCTTTCAAAAAGCACAAAAAATTCATATATTACAAAGAATCTCTCAAAATTTATAAAATAAACTGAGGAAAGCAAAGCGTCAATCCTGGAGATCATTTTGTGACAAAATCACAAAAACTTCTAAGAAAAATCCTCTCTATAAATCCTATGATGCCCAGTTGTTTGAAAGAAAAACCGATGGATTTTGGACAACCTCAAGTAACGAATCACTCTACTTGCTTCTGGACCCCAACTTTCCAGGAAGCTTCTTATGACATGACTACTGCAACCGTAAACAAAATTAACGGTCTGATTACAAGAGACAAACTGCTTTGGGCGCTGCATAGCTTCAAACCATACAAATCTGCGGGTCCGAACTACAAAAGTCCGCAGATATTATTTTGCTAATGCTAAAGAATATCGTGAGGAGCTATGTAGAACTGATTCACATTCTACGAAGTTAATGTAGTTTTCATTCCCAAGGCCGGAAAATGCTCATATGATATTCCAAAAGGACCTCAAACCAATAAGTTTATCATCTTCCATTCTGAAAACTCTAGAACGACTGATTGATATCCATATTCGAGCTTAAATTGATCCAAGACTTTTGTGAACGGCTAAACATGCCTACTGTAAAGGAAAGTCAGTGGAAACGGATCTGCATTCGCTGACTAGCCATATCGAACGATCCTTATAGTATAGAGAGTACACAATGGTTACTTTCCTAGATATAGAGGGCGACTTTAACAACATCAACACATCCGCAATCACAACTGCGCTGTCACATCGGCAGGTAGACGACTCTCTCATAGCATTATAATAAGCTCTAAGCTCGGCGGGACTTCTGCTAAAGATGTGTCAGTGTCAGCAGAGGCACGGTGCAAGGCGGTGTCCGTTCTTCCCTTCTCTGGAACTAAGTGGTAATTGAACTGCTGATAAACCTGGAAGGGGGAGAGATTAGAGTGATAACCTACTGGCTATACATCTAAGTCATAAGACCGATACTCATTTACGGTGGTTATCTGGTGGACGGCCTTTTAGACATTGCAACCAATTGCAACAAACTCAGAAGAGTCCTAAGTACAGCATGTCCGTTCACAACCGGAGCTCTACGCTACAGTCCCTCCGCGCCTTTAGGAATTCTGTTTCATTTGACAGCCCTCGACATCTTCAAAAAGTAAGAAGCTGCGACTGCAGCTATTCACCTTAAAGCGACTACACAGTGGACAAATAATTTATTTGACCACGCTAATATTCTTTATATATATATTAGTAATCCACATAGTGAACATCGATTACAGCATACCTAAACTTCGGTTTGGCAAAGACTTTCATACGAGCTTCCTCTCTAGATCCTTTTGGGAGGAAGATGCTTTAATGGAGGATAATTCTATCCATTTCTATACAGACGGATGTAAAACCGATAGCGGGGTTGGTGGAGGTGTTTTCTCAGATAAGCTAAATTTAATTCTCTCCTGAAGAAAAGCGTGATATCTACAAAGGATATCCGCATCTTTTCGGATAGTCAGGCCGCTATTAAGTCCTCGGACTCGATCTCACTAAACTCTAAAACCGCTCTTGAATGCCGATCATCTTCTTACGGAGATGGCGGAGCAGTCTATTCTACCAAAAAAGGGTAGCATAGATACACCAATCGCTACGTGCAAATCTGAATCGCTCTAAGAGTCTGATTTCTCTAAATAGGAAACATCTCAGCGCCATCATAAGTGTTATCACTGTACACTGCCTTATAGGCAAGCATACAAGAAGGCTTGGGGCTTTTGAAAACGATTTGTGTTGAAGCTGCATAGAAGAGGAGGAAGAGGAGACAATAATCCACCTTCACTGTATATGTCCAGCTCTCTCCCAGAGAAGAAAACTCCACCTAGGAGCTTTCTTCTAGAATGACTTAATAATATTTTTCTGGCTAGAATTCCACCTCATAATACTTATATTTTCTGAAATTTTTAGTGGCACCCAGACTTTTTAATGTCTTACCCATTGAACTACGATATATAAGAAAATTTTTTATATTTAACAGAGAAAAAAAAATATTTAATTTTGATTTTAACGAAGTCAATAACTAATCAGAATTTGTGCGTAATGACTGTAGAACCAGTCGTAACCTTTAACTTTCTTTATCTACGGACATGGGCTGCCGTTTTATAGTAAAACACAAATTTTTCGCGAAATTCAACCTTATTTATCAATATCGTTGCCTTCGAGGGCGATACACTGATTGCAACGATTTTTCAATCTTTCGATACCAGTTTTGTAGTACGATTTCGGTTTAGCCGAAATAGGCCTCTGTTTCGGCGATTACTTCTTCATCGGTCTTAAATCTATTTCCGGCGAGAATTATTTTGAGGTCTGTGAACAGGAAATAGTCGCTGGGGGCCAAATCTGGAGAATACCGTGGGTGGGGAAGAAATTCGAGGCCGAATTCATTCAATTTTGCCATCGTTTTCATCGAATTGTGACACGGTGCATTGTCTTGATGAAACAGCATCCTTCAAACGCTCCAACAACGCAATGTAATACTCACTGTTGATAGTCTGCCCCTTTTGTAGATAGTCGATAGAAATTATTCCATGTGTATCCCAAAATACGGATGCCATAACCTTGCCAGCCGACTGTTGAGTTTTAGGTCGTTTTGGACGAGGTTCGTCACCTGTTCGCCACTCAGCTGACTGCCGACTTGACTCTGGTGTGAAGTGATGGAGCCATACCGACGCAAAAATTCGGCTTTATTGCGGTTGAACAGCTTTAAACACTCCTTTGAATCATCAACACGTTGTTGTTTTTGGTCGACTGTGAGCAAACGCGACACCCACTTTGATCAGAGCTTTCGCATGTCCAAATATTCGTGTATGATGTATTCAACACGCTCGAGATAGCCTCAACTATGTCGATCAACTTCACTTTACCGTCATTCGAATCATTTTGTGGACTTTTTTGATGTTTTCATCTGAAACAGCCTCTTTTGGACGTCCACTGCGTGCATCATCTTTGGTGCTTGTATGACCACTTTTAAATTTTTCAATCCACTTGCGAATGGTTCGTTAGGCTGGTGCAGAGTCCGGGTAACACTTATCAAGCCATTTCTTTGCATCGGCTGCATTTGATTTGATAAATCAGCACACGAAATTGCTTTGAATCCATTTTTCTTTTTTTTCACAATAACAGAAGTTGCTTCACATACAACGCTATATCTCGAGAACTAATCGTTCGACAGTTGTCAAATTTATACACGTATCTTTTAAAGGTTGGTACTAACTGAAAATGGCATGGATTTAATTCAAGTGGTGCCCTCTCTTAGAAACGGACTTATCAACCCATGTATTAGTGTACACAATCACCTCACTACCAACAATATCAGTATGAAGAATACTTAAAAACTTGTCTATTGATTAAATATCCAAAATAAACTTATTGTAAAACTTAAATTTTTAGGTCAAAGTTGTTAATTGTTAATATCAATGAACTCAATGAACGGAATAGAATGTAATGTAATGTTAATGTAATATAAAAAATCTTCTACAGAACTAACACGAAGTCAACAATTAAACCAACAAAATTTTGCAAGAAATACCATATACTGACTGGGGTACTTTTAGAGAAATTATAAACATAGAATTGAAAAACCATTACTCCTTAAACACGCCAAATGGATTAGATTTATGTATTAGATTAGATTGAAGCAACTGACAGATTTACTCCTACTATAATTGTTATGAACTTCATTAGAGTAATTCCAGAGACGACTTTACTTTAAGACTTTATTAAGTAGACTGGCTATGTTAATACAAATGATTCCTTAACTTAACGTCGAGTATATGTAATATGTATACATAAATACTTAATAACGTATTATACATTCACAACAATAACGACTTTTAAAGAAGATACACCTGAGCAAATACTGAAGAAAATAAAAGATAAAAGAACGCTCAGGAAAATATGGTAATCAACCATATCGCAAGGACAAAATAAAACTTAAGAAAACCATAAAGAAACTTAAAGGACTTCTAATAGATAATATGAATTAAAAAATCAAAAAATACTTAAGAAATTTGACAGCAAACAAGGTAAGAAACTACTCCCTATGGAAGGCAACAAAAGAAATTTAAAAACTAAAAAACACACTTTCCCCCATTAAGGATCAATAGCGATGAATGGACTGAAACTGATAAAGAAAAAGCAACTATATTAGTTGGTCATTTTAGAGATACACTCAACAACGACAAAAACGATATCGACATCATCTTACGACGATAACTACAAACCCAAACGCAAGTATAAAAAAACAGCAACAAAAGAAATAAAAAACTATATACTCGTTCAATACAAAACGAAGGCAAATAAGCGTCCCGGATAGGACCTTATTACCGGAAATATGTATAATAAAGAAGCTTCCCAAACCGCATTAGTCTATCTCCGGCATCAATTCAAGGCGATTTTTTCAGTAAAATACTTTTTTTTTTATAATACCTCAGCATGTGGAAAATGGGATAAAGAGAGAAAAAAGAATGTTTGGGCTCTATGGTTATTTCGCTTCATGGATGGCAACCAATATTTAATGTGGAGACTAAATTCTTAGTGGAAGTTGGCTTGTGGATTTTTAGTCAACTGCTCTTCTTACTTCATTTTTGTTAACTGAAAAAATGAATGTTTTTCGGGCGATTTTTGGATACGAACGCCGAACGATTCGATTTGGAAGCCAATCCACTACCACTTGAGCCACGGCCATCCACGTTCCGAAGGAAGGATGCTATCTAAACCACAACAAATCTATTGCCGACTATAACCAATAATGGACGTAAATAATATAGTCACCAGTTTAGATTCAGACGTAAGCATTCAATTGTACAATAGATACACCGAATAGTTAACAATATATTGAAAGATTTGGATGAGATGAGATATCTTATCTTCATATATCTAAGGCATTTGAAAAAGTCTAGCACAAAGGTATAAAAGTCTAAACTACAACGTCTACTACCAACTGACGTTAAGGCACCAGATCATAGTAAAAGACTGGTTTTTCCTTTTTTTTAAGAAGTTAAGTATTCTGTTACCAAATTTGGTAAATAAATTCGTAAAACTGACGGAAATACAGCATTTTCTGTGAAACCGTTCCAAGCGCACGACCGCGCAGAGCGGCAAACGTTCTTGGGCCATATGATCCCTTATCCTCCCTAATATTTTAAGGTTAATGTATTTTATTCACTAAGAGGGAAGAGATGGTCAATTCCTCTTACTGATTTGAATAGAAACCCGATGACCAAGCGTAGAAGAATCCGACCTGAAAAGTCAGTTGTATTTTCGGCAGTCGTATGATTCGTATCTATCATTCGATTCGTATTCTGTACATATATCGTGCTACAGGTGTAAAAAATCCAAAATACATATTGCCGGAGAACCGACAAAAAGGAGTGATAAGAAACTGTGTGAAGTGCAAAATTAAAAGAGCCGAGAGCTAGCAGCAGTTCTGCGAGAAATAAACAGAAAGCTTTGCTAAGTGGGCACGTGAAATGTACGAGGGCTGTTTGATGAGTACCCGGATCGGAAGATATGTGGCGCTGCTGAGCCAAAATGAGTACACTGTTATTTAGTATAATCTCTTCTAGCTCGTCTGTCAAAATTTAGTGGCAATCCGATGCTCAGTTTTGTTTTGACACAAAACAAAACATCGTGTTAGTGTTTTTTGCGACCATGGTTAAAGAGCAGTATCGCTCCATGATCCGATTCTTATTTTTGAGTGGCAAAACCTACAAGGAAATCAAGCCCATTCTCGAAAGTGGGACCCATTCACCTTCCCGTACAACCGTTTACCATTGGTTTGCAGAGTTTCGCCATGACGGCACGTCGGTTTTTGAAAAACCGCTCCCAGGTGGCCCAAAAAGGAAACCGTGAACAAAATCCATGATCTCATATTGGCGGACCACCTTGTGAAAGTTCGCGAGTTGGCTGTGAAAGCAGGCATCTCAACAGAACGCGTTAGCCATATCTGCACGAGATTTTGGGGATGAGAAAGCTTTTTGCGCGATGGGTGCCGCATTTGCTCTCAAGAACACTTCAAAGTCGTGCTTGGCTCTGCGTCGTTTCGTGACTGTCGATGAGACATAGATTCATAAGTACACACCATAGACCAAAGAACAATCGAAACAATGGGTTTTGTCCGATGTTCTTGCTCTAAAAGAAGACGAAGACCGTGCCTTTGGGCGGAAGGAGATGGCCACCGATTTTTGGGACGCGCGAGGTATGATCCACATTGACTATTTGGAAAGTGAAAAACAATCACAGAGACATACAACATCAAATTTATTGGGCCGATTTCATGCCGATTTGAAGAAAAAACGGCCACATTTGGCGAAGAAAAAAGTGCTTTTCCATCATGATAACGCATCGACTCACAGCTCCGCAGTCCCCATAGCCAATTGCACTACAAATTGCGCCCCCCCCCCATTCTCCGTATTTGGGCCCCGGCGACTTATTTTTGTTCCAAACCTTAAAGAAGTACGGTTCGAGCGAGGAAGTCATCGCCGCCGCGGAGGAGTATTTTGCAGGCCAATAAAGATAAGGGGGTGTTAAAAAAAATGCAGCACCGCTGGGAAAAGTGTGACAAAAAATAAATTTTCAAAACCTAAAACAGTTGCGTTGTCATTTCTAATCCGGGTATTCAACAAACAGCCCTCCTACTTCGACTTTGGAAAAAAATATTCTGAGGTACAATTTGTATATAGGTGAATGACTGGCCAAATATTTCCAAAGTAGGATTCTTATTCAGGCAGGCAAACAAACCGGGTTGAGCTCAAAAATGCGAAGAATAAAATCTACGGAATTTTTAGAATAAATGAACCATGTAAAGCTCATGCACCAAAACTCTCCAGTTGGCAAAATTTTCGAATCAACGTAGAAATAAAAATATGCTCGTGTGTACATATATGTTTATAAGAAGAAAGTCTGATTTGAGTGACAGACAGCCTGTCATTCTATTTGGATAGAATTGTAGCTTATGATAGATATGAACCCCACCCCCAACTGTAAAGCCATTAAATTAAAAAAGTAAGGTGCATAAAGACCGACATATGGGAGTTGTAACAGATTCAATAGTACATCCGGAAGTAAATGGTCAGCGAAAATTTGCAAAAGAGATGACATACCTCTGTTTCTAAATAAGCACACAAAGGAAATAAAATTGCAAAACCGTCCAAAGAAGATCTTATTACACAATAATCGACTGTAGTAATCCAGGGCGAATACTTATGGACTCCATGCCAGTCATTCTAAAGACCAAAGGGTCAGATACACTTTTTTGACAGCCAACTACAAATAGTGCTCAAGAGCTGAAGTGGAAACAATATGCGTGCGAAGGTGAAAGCGGAATATGAATTCTCCATCAGCTGATCAATGACAGCACTTTGAATACAGGTGAAGTAGGACACAAATATACTAAAGGTGCCAAATAAATACCAGGGTGTGCAAATGCAAGGGGCAGTGTCTAAGAATAATTTTTAATTGTAATGCCGTCTGCCCATATAATAAAAATATACGACTAAAATTAGTGGTGACCAGATATCAAAGTTACCAATGACATCCAGCTGTCATAATATTCAGTGGGGTTTGCCATTTCATCATTCATCGTTTTACGCTCTTCTTAACTGCGGAAACTATTAAAAAAATATTGAATTTCCGGCTAAGTTGTAAGTACGCAACGTGAATTTCGTCGTGAGGTCGGTCGTCATGATGGATTAAGTGTGCAGGCAATTTGTCGCACCGTAAAAAAATTTTGAGCGTGATTAAACTTTTTTGGATCTTAAGCCACCAACTAGATATAGATTTGTGCGAAATAAGGAAAACATAGCCGCTATAGCGGCCATGGTGACCCATAAATCTTGATTCGGCGCCAATCAGCTAAATTGGGCATCGACAAGGAGTTAACCCGGATTATTTTGCGGTTGGATTTGGGCTAACATCTGTATAAAATTGAAATGTTAGCCGGAGATCCGGATTTTAGCCAAAAAATAATCTTCTCGAACGAGGGCAATTTTTGACTCAGAGGCTATGTCAACAAGCAAAATTGGCATTTTTAGAGCGAATACATTCCACAAGTGTGCATTAACATAAATTGACTGTTTAGTGCGGTTTGTGGCATGGCGACATCATCGGACTTTATTCAATTCGAAATGAGAAAGGATACACCATTACAGTCAATGGTCTCAAGTATAGAGCGATGTTACCAGACTTTCTGTGGAGAAAGCTTGACAACATCGATATATCTAAGCTGTGGTTCCACGAAGATGGTGTTACATGCCATAAAAGCAACGCAACGCTCGAAGTTATGAAATATGCGATTTAACACCACTCCATTTTCTTATTTTCAATGATGTGATTTACCTTTCCTCCCTTTGTTCTTTATAAAACTTAATTTATCTTATTTGAATAAATTATATCTATATTTCTTTTTAGGGTCACCACACCCAAAATTAGTTCACTATGATCTTAAACCCATTGAAATGGCATTCTATACTATTTTTTACTTAAAAAAATGATTTTTTCTTATTTTTAATTTCTGAAATGTTTATACATATATTTTAAATTATTTTATACAATGAATTATAAGAAAAAAAATATATATATATATTCTCTGTGGCTACGTCGAGTCCTTAGTTAACGCTTTGGACAAGCTCGTGACCATAGCACAGGATGTTTTTGAGGATCTAAGTAGTCTTAAAGTTGGTAAGGCGGCAGAATTGGATGGGATACCAGTCGAATTTTACAAATATGGCACAGATGAACTGAGCATGAATATTAACTATTTGTTTAAGAAAAATTTTGAAAGTGCGAAAATACCGCAGCGCTTCAAGAAAGCCCTGAACTTCCCTATTTATAAAAAAAAATTGTAGGGCGGATTTATGGCACTACCGAGGCATTTCCTTTTTAAATGGTTCTTACAAGGATACTACAAAACCGACTAACTGTATTGCCAGTCACCAATAATCTGCTCAAGGTACATCAATCGGCCTTCCAGCCAGGCTATTCCGCTGTTGTTCACGTTTTTGTTTAAAGTAGTGTTCCTCTTTGATTTTAAGGCAGCTTTTGGCTCAGTGGATCGAAGTGCCTTGTTATATAAGATCTTTGGCATGGGTATGTCGTTAAGCTTCGGATGAGTGATCAAAAACTGGATACCCAGGCAGCTGTGAAGGATGGTGTGGTGTTATCGGAGTGGTTTCGATCGGGATTAAAAATGAGACAAGGTTAAGCTTTGAACACTAGTCTTGTGAGTGGCCTTTTTGATTTTCTACCTGAAGGTGTGGAGTATGCAGATGTGTTGGGTACAGCTCTTCCTTTTACTGATAACGTAGTTTTGTTGGCGTACTCATCCAAGTCACTACAGCTAACAATAAATAAAATTATCGCATACTGAAAAATGTAGTATGTGGAACCTGAATGAACTCAAATAATGATATTCAAAAGAGGTGGAGGCAGAAACTGATCAAATGAAAAATTAAACTTTAATGGGGAAACTTTTCAATTTCTAAAAGAATATATGTAGCCTGAAGTTTTTTTTTTAGAAGTACCTGATCCGTCAATTGCTGACTTACTGCGACCTAAAAAAATCTTTTGTACCACAAAATCAGTATTACGAAGCCAAGAATGGCGCAAATCTTTTGGTAAAATTGAGAAACTCTCTTCCCCATGCATTCACGTAAAATGTGTTCCGCAGTCTTGTCATCTTCCATGCAAAGACGACATTCAGTTTCCTTTATAAGACCTATAGTAAGTGATATAGAAAGTGGCAGTGTCCTGTTAGAAATGCAACCAGCCTTCTGATATCATCCCTTTTGAGTTGTAATTGTTGTTTACTTTATGAGGAATCTGAATATAGAGAAAAATCTGAAAGAAAAACTGTCAAAGTCAAAATCAGCCATCAATGTTACTTGGAGAAACTGTTTCACCAGCAAATACTCGTATATTGCCCATTGATGCAAATATCGTATAAAGTTTTCGAAGCCGTTCCGGAATCCATTCTTTTCCATTATTATGTTATAATAATCTAGCAATTACTTTAAATGAAAAAATTAATTAAATTATAAACGGAGATCTCCTTAAGCTGAAATATATACCACACAGGGAGGATATACCGATCTACCGATCTGCAACATGTGTAATTAGTCAGAGAAAAAAGATAATTTTCACTTTGTTAGCAGGTGCCCAATCTTGCGTAAAACAAAGAGATTTGTGTTTGGAAATGAAATCTTATCAGAGAACCAAATACTTAAAATGATTAATGACATTAACGTTCCATTACTAATCAGGTACCGCAAAAATTTCTTACAGTGTGGATACAGAACCTGAAATGAAAACTTCTAAAAAAAGAATATAGAAAACAAAATCATAATAATAAAAAATTAATTCATTACATTATACTGTGCTATGAGGCTATCAATAACAATCAATCAATCAACCAGGCAGACTTAAATATCATGGTGAAAAATTGTTGTTTATATAAAGTTTACTATATTTTAGTAAAGAAATAAAAATCAAATCTAATCGAATCTAATTTAAACTACAACAAAGCTTTTACTGGTAAGATGGAAGAAACAAGGGGAAACCCTGCTGATTTTGGCAGACCATTCCCTTCAGGTCGTCCGTACAGAATGTGAGAAATAGGATCCTATCCTCGATGCCAATTTCTATCGTCCTCAATGGGAAAGCACCGACAACAATATTTGTGTGAAATAGAACGGCCGCTTCGGCTTTGTTGGCAGTGCTTGCAGTCGGTGCAATTTTTAATGACTCGATCCAATATATGCGGCGTTTTTCCTACAAAATCCTGTCGAATTTTGACCTCGAGCTCGTCTAAAGTGATTGGCTTATTAATGTAGACTAAGGACTTGATTTATAGCCCCAGAAAGGATAATCAAGTGGTGTCAAATCACAAGTCGATTAATATCATTCCATACCTGATATCATTAGCGCTAACGTGTCTTCTTCCTCATTTCGAAAGAAAAAAGGTCCGTTGATGCTGCCATGCCATAAACCCACCCCAAACAGTCAATCTTTGTAGATTCATTCGCTTGTTAACATAACCGCTGAGCCCAAAATGGGCCTCGTTCGAGAGGCCAAAATCCGAATCTCTGGCCGGGTGGCCAAATCAAATCGGGAAGTTCGAAAGACATTCATTTTTTTGAGTTAACAAAAATCAATAAGATGAGTAGTTGACTAGAAATCAACAACAAGCCAACTTCCACTGATAAGTTGTCTCCGCATTAAATGTTGGATGCCACCCATTGAGCGAAATAACCAAACATCTTTCTATCTCTCTCTATTCAATTTTCCAAAAAACTAAGCACGTGCTCCGGGATTTTAAAGAAAGTAACACCCTCTTGAGCGTTAAGTTCTTAAAAAAAAAACAGTGCTTAATTAGCGAACTCACGGCGTGGTCTATAGTCATGCGGCTTCATAGGATTAATTCGGTGTCAGCACAATTTTATACGAATTTAGTCCTAAATCTAACCATAAAATAAGCCGGGTTGACCCTCTGACGCTGCCCAATTCAGCTGTGTGTGGTTGGTGGCTTAAGATTCGGAAGAATGTACTCACGTTCAAACTTTTCCACGGTGCCACGAAACCATTATGACGACCGACCTCATTACGAAATTCACGTTGCTTATTTATTATACAACTGAGCCGGAATTTCGATATTATTTTGTAATAATTTCTGCACGCTCGGCAAGCGTAAACGGTGCATGGTGAAATGGAAAATTTTGCTGCAAATTTTAACAGCTAGTTATCTATTAGAATAAGCAAATACTATAACAACATACCCCAGATACATCAAAAGAAGCCAACACAACACCAAAGGCAAAAATTAAAAACACCTTTTTTGAAATGTATACTATATATAACAAAGAAACTCCTCTATAGATAAAATAAAGAAAATCTTCTACTTAGCTTGTATACGGCAACTACACGACCAAAATTCAAGTTATAACATTAGCATATATGACATAAACCGCTGGGCTATAGCAAGTTCTCATTCTGTAATGGATCTATTCAATGCAGGAATTACTCTGCCAAAAGCGATATTAGCTCTGACTACATGTCTTCTTCGAATGGCCATTCCCTGGATCACTCTTAAGCTTAAGGCTCTTGGCTTAATACTGATATAATATTGATTTCTGTTAAAACACTGGACACAAGAACATTACCGATGTCGAAGTGGCTCAGAAACTGTCAAGAAAATATATCTGCGATAGACTACGATATACTTTATCCAATTAAATCGAAACTTCGAAGAAAGGTGCAAATCATTAACCAACCTTAAAATATTACGACAGAATATAATAATATTCGAGCCATTAATTCTTTTTAATGTTCCGAAAAATCGCTTCTTAAGTTAGTACGTCATCTCACTGGTTATAATCCCTTTTTGACCCACATTTTGAACCTCAATCTTAAGAATGACAACAGTACAGGCCCACGAGGAGAGGACTCAACTCAACTTCCTGCAACTTCTTCTATAAGAGATACTACTTCTAAGACTTTCAAGAACTTTCTATGTTTCACTACCCATTCTTCACAGGTTCCTTAACAAATGAATGAAACGAAACGAACCTTAAAGGGTGAGATTAACTCCACTTAAATTTATCTTTATGGGAGGAAGAGGATGAACTTTTGCACACTAAGTCAACTGACTATAAAATTTTAGTTCCAAACAGCCGATCTATAGAATAAGTTGGCATTCGTAAAACACTGATATGTAAATCCCTTTTAGCACCTAAAAAAAAAAGTGATTTCATGTTGCCGAACGAGACTCTGACTCAAACTTTTAAGAAATTAGGATCGACTATATAAGTATAAAATAAATATACTCGCGTTATTTGTTTAATTCTTTAATTTATTTTATTAAAACTCTCACATACCACATTTATAAGTTCTTTTTCACAAAGATTGGATGAATTATTATCAGCAAAAAGCAACACATCATCTTCACCACGAAACAATAACAATATCAACAATAATAAGAACAATCAATAATCTTTTGTTTAATAAACAAAAAAAAAAATAAAATGAAATCAGCGAGCTTAGGTTGATGGACTGCAATCTAAAAGTCAAGTCAAAGATTGCTTAAGAGCTCACTGATTGACTAAATTATGAACGCAGATACCGATTAGTAAGTTACTATCTGTTTTCACTTATGGTAGTGAAGTTGAAATTCGAAGGCCGTATATGCCCATAAGAACATACATTTCGAGTCACTTTAATAAGCTCAAGTTTTTTTGGAAACTATTTTGGTGCACCATGGGTGACTCGAGATATTTACAGATGCTTGAAATTGAGGATATTGAAAAACATATTTAAATTGTTCATTTCTGTAGTCTTAAAGGAAACTTACTCCTCTCTTCCTGTTTTGTTAGTAGTCAACAAATTAAAAATTTAAGCTAAATGATAGCAAACTCGGTTTCCAATAAATAAAAAAAGTCTTAGTTAAATCTTTCAGCACCTTCGCCGTATGACAAAAGAAATAAGAAAATGAGTCTATAAATATGTAAGTATCTTAAAGAACTTACGTACGGTAAAAGTACAGACACTGGACTAAAACAAATGAAGGTAAATCTACCTTATTCTCTGAGCATCTAACCACCACTTTTCAAATTCATGCAAATCGACATGACTTGCAATACGCGCCGTCAAGAAAAAAAAAATATTTCACCAGCCTCTGTTTGATTCAAGATAAAAAGAGTACCAGGGTACGATCTAATTCTAGGTGAAATACTAAAACAACTTCCACATAAAGATGAGGTGAAGCTTACCGACATGACTGTGGTATTCAATCCAGGTACATCACCGTATGAGGCTTCTTAAATACCTAAGCGTAAAAACTAGTACCAAGTCACCAGTTTGACTTTAGAGAAAGTCATTCAACTATAGACCAAGTACGCAGAACGACTTTAGAAACAAATTTCTTATGCTAATACCGTCAAATACATAGGAATAACCTTAGATGTAAAACATTGTTGTAAAGAGTACGTGAAGAAAAAAAGAGACAAAATCAGCCTAAAGCTTAACAAAATGGACTGGCTCATTGGAAGGCGATCAGTCTTATCTATCCACAACAAACTTTTACTCTACAAAGAAATAATAAAACCAGTATGGACCTAAGGCATCCAGGTACCATCAAAACCATATAAAGGCTTCAAAACAAAGTAACAGAGAGGTATGCAAAAGCTCACGCGAAAAGACTGGGACAGCACATAAATGAAGATGCATCAAAATTTCTTAACCAAAGTGAACAAATTAGAAGATTCCAACGTACGAAACCTCACGAACTGGTAGTGCATTAGATAAACTAGTGAATCCGGTAAGCATCAACTAGTTTAATCACTTATCGACTTAAATTTTATTCATAAGCAAGCTGCTTGTTAGTCTTATTGACAAGTTGTACTGTCAAGTTAAAAAGAAATTGTTAAAAAAAAAAAACAAGTTCTCCGAAGCATCATAGCAGCAATGGTGAAGTAATGCTTATGGCTTTAAGATTCCGTCATAAAATTTACCCTCTTTCACATACTCCCTTACTAGCCCATTTTGCTTCTCGACCCTAAACTTTTGTAAGCTATTTTTGCGAAGATTCCTTAAAAATGATTGTACCTGTTGTCTTAACCCTGAAATTTTTTTTACCATCCACCTTGCGAAGATAGCAAAGAAAGAACCCCGCGGAGTAACACGAGCTAAGGATATTCAACCAAACTAGACAAGAAAGAAAAACAAAACAAAAGAGTCATCGGCCGGTGGCTTAAATAAGAAAAGAAACCAAAAGAAGTATTGTAATTGCAGGGAACGAGAAACTCTGGGTACACGATTCGGTTCCAAAATTATGCATGAAAAGAAAAAAAAAAAAAAAAAGGAGAAGAATTCTACCTTTTTCGGGATTACAAAATTCTTTGGCATACTCTGTATGTAAGTAAGGTGTATTCGGGGTTTTAATAATTTATAGATATGATTAGGTTGAGCTCGAGAAAAGTTACGTTGAAACAAACAATGGTGTAGACGGAAGTTAATTAGTAGATTGAGAACATGCAAATATGTATGCGTGAGTAATATAAAAAGAAAAAAGTGCAGAAGAAGAAATTAATTACTTCTGATCGGAGACTGAGGATTAGGAGAACTATAACAATTCAATTATTCTTTTCAAAAGAGAAGTGTAAGTTGATCCATTACTAGGCGATTCGATCTTGGGCTTTCGGTACTTACGTTAGTTTTAGTGCGCATAACGCATAACATAACATCGCTGTCATAGAAAAACATGAAACTATCCCTTGAACCATCAAAAAACATATCGCGTATGTAACGTACCTACTAACAGAGAGGTGTGTCCGCAAACCAGGCAACAAGCCCAAGGAACTACCTAAATTACATCTTCCTATAAGCTTGACATTGTTTTATCTGAAAACAATCAAAAGAAATATTGGCGTTTATATCAGAGAAAGCTTACAAAATAGCTTGTCTCTGCACCCATGTTAGTACGCTTATCAGAAAGAAATCTCCTTCTACTATAAAGAAATTGCACTTTGCGCATTTCGACAACATTGGATATGACTCCATATCGAATGCTTTGCTCCATAGAAAAATCGATCAACCAGGTCAAAGCGAAGCTTGAAAGCCGGATGATCAGCGCCGACTTCAGTATCAGTATCGTCCCTTCTGTGATCTTTGGTCATTGATGATCTGCTTGACAAATTAAGAAATTTAGGTTACAACACAATTGGTTATGCCGATGACTTGGCCATCATCATTCACTAACTAAGAGAGACTTAGACCAGTCCGAAACTGGTGCACCAATAAGAATCTCTCCATAAACCCAAATAAGACTGTCATAGTTTCTTTCACTAAAAGAAGAAATATAAACTTAGGTATAGTTCCACGTCGCATGTATGGCAGCACATGAGGGATCTGTCAGACCGATCATAATACGCAAAAGACCGCCATGTTAAACCTCTAGTTTAAGCATGTCTGGACATTTCCGAAGCCTTTTTGGCTTGCTCAATAGCTGTGATAGAAAAAAATAATAGGACTAATGCCACCTACAAGCTAAAGAGTTAAGTCTTAGAAAAAACTTAGACCTAAGAACCCAACCCTCCGAAATATAGAAACTTGATATGATCTGCGCGGTAACAGTCCGCCTTCAAAAAACATTATGCTTCGAACTCCACGGAGTTTCCCAGCAAAGAAGAATGAGCTAGCAATAACGCAACAAACATTCAAATATGTACCAACCTTTAACTCTGGTATCAAAGGCGCGAACATCAATATATTCACTGATAGTAAAGCATCTATAAATGCTTTTAGCTTGCATACTATTGAATCCAAATCAGTCATACCATAAACTGCTTCAAAAACCTCCAAAAACTAACCTTCAGGAACAAAACCAAACTGTAGAGGGTTCCTGGGCATGAGAGCATTGATGGGAATGAAAAGGCTGACAAACTGGCCAACAAGGGGTCAAAAACTCATATCACCAAAACGAAATGAATTTAGTCGGCTCTCCGGAGTGCCGACTTTGGTTTGAACAAGACGAAACATCTAAACAAAACTGAATAAGACGAACGATTTTATTCAGGCTCAAACGAACTAATGAATTCCTCTGCTACTAGCCTAACTATAGTTCTGTCTAAATGTCTAATTCTGTTCTGACTGAACTAAATTATTTCGCAATTGGTGAGTCAGAAAATTAAAAAAAAAAACAGGGCGAACCCAACGAGACTAGGCTTTAAAATCTGGTGGGCGGAGTACACGTTTCATTAAGGATGATTTCAACAATGCAGACAACATACCAACAGACATGTCTTGTGGATAAAAGCAATGCTGATTGATGGAACCATGATTGCGGGTGATGACTACGACCGGGCTGGGGTAAACCGACTGGTAACGCTTGGGGCACTAGAATTGAATAAAGCTGTTCCCTTTTCAAGAAATAAGAAGCTGACTGGTCTAACTCATATAGTTCTTAAAGGCAATATCATACACGGAAGCTAACTAATTTGGTCCTTGGCCTTGCTGCACCTTCTTAGAAATTTCAAGCTAATTCTGAGTATTATTTGAGTCTCAGGTCACAATGGATTCACTAACAAAATTTTATTCTAAAAACTTAACAAGCATTTGGTTCTTTTTATATTTCATATCGTATCTAGTTTCGTTAAAAAAAAAAATACATTCATCTGCGCAGTTAATTCAATAAAAATTAAATAAAGAGTTATTGTAAGTTATTTTCAAGATTGGATATTTATGTAAGCAAAACCACGAAACATCCCAGTTCTCAAAAATCCCGACCTCAACTAATATGCTAATAATACAGATTTATTTGATAATCATTAGTTAAATCAATCATATCTTAAAGCACAGATAACTTACTCTAGTCTTATATTAATAAAAGATACTTCACGAAAATATTCTGTATTACATGTACACAATTGTAGCTATATGATAGGCAGTTTCAAAATTTTCTCTATCATAATTCTTAAAACTATCATTTACGAGTAATTGCTAAGCGCTACCCAGCATATATAATTAATATAATACAATATATAATTGGTATAAAAGGTAGGTTTACCTTTTCTACCCTAAATCACCTTGAAGTACAGAGAACATAATCGTACCTTAGTCTTATACTTATAAGAGATACTTCACGAAAATATTCGGCACTACATTTAGGCAATTAAAAGTACAATAGCTACGACTACATATGATAAGCTGTTTCAGATTTTTCTCTATCATTATTGTTAAAACTATCATTTACGAGTAATTTCACACCAATTAAAATTGCTGATTTATCTGTTCTACACTTAATCACGTTTTGGGATATTCAAATGCGTAGAAGTGCTATCACGAATCTTTTCACTAGAGGCCATCAATTCCAGACTCATGTAATCGAATTAATTCCTTTTTATTCTATTATTCTATTCTTAGTTTTCTTCACTTAACGTCATATTTGTTTTTTTAACCACAAAATAAAACAAGCAAATTGTAAAGAATATAGTAAAATGAAGTAAATTTCTTTTTTCGGTTTACCATGAGGATTTTTTCCAATTAAATGAGCATTTCCCACAATTGGCAATGTGGAAGGACCAGGTAACTTATTGACATCAATTTGAAACTGTCTGAACGAAGACTGTAAATACCACACTGACAAAGCCAGTACCATCAAAGGTATAGCTAAAACGAGCATAGTTAATATTATTTTTTTTCCGACGAATACTACAGGCCCGATACGCCTAATACGATGTTAAGTCTCGGACTGAACTCGACACCGGAGTGCATAATGTTTTATAATCAGAAACAATTTAATACTCGTAAGTATATAAATCCGTTTGGGTACTCGTAGATCTGACTGATTTATCTCATATGATCGCAATTTAAAATTATATTAAAGTAAGTTTAAAAATGTGCAGTTACTCGCGCCGTGATTGACACTGAACTAATAAACCAGCAAAAATTTGATGGGCGAATTGTCTACCTAGTTAGAAGACCAGTTTTGTTAGTAAGTTTTATTTTATGACTTACAACTTAGGTAAATAGAGAATGGTGTATACCTACATATTGTATATCTAAAAAAGAAAACCTGATGCGATTTGAAGAAATTTACATAATTGTTTAGGTATTTGGGTTTTGTTTATAGGTACTCTGCGGACCCAAAAAGGGAATTTGGTAATAATTGGGTTAACAGAACATTTTTCTGTTTTTCTGAGTGAAAATCTGTTAGTTTCGATATATATAGTATATGTGAATATACATATGTTCGATAACTGGAGTGAAATGCAACATTGTTTTAACTTTAATAGCTAACTATGCATTAGTGTGAGTATAAGAGTATAAGTGGCAAGCGTTCTTCTCTTTTTATTTAATTAAATAATTAACCGAGCACTTCTCGGTTAAAATTATTAAAAAAAAAAAAACTTGAATGCAATTGTACAAACGGACAAATGAACTTCCAATGAGAGAAATGATGATACTGATACTGGAATTGTAACTGCACTCCATTGCACGGATCACTCTACCGAATTGTTAAATTACAAAATAAATGCTACATGTGTTTAAATAGACGACAGACTCCCTTCTATAAAATGGTAAAATAGGTACGAATCACAGAATTGGCAAAGGAAATCATTGAAGACTGCACTCTACGAGCTTATAGAACATCAATTCTTCTTGTCATGCTTCTCCTTTTTACGTTCACGGGCCGAGATAAATTCTCATCGAGTGTCACTGGAATTTATTTTATTAAGGATGTGCAGAGCTACAGATGGCTTTGTTTCGAAGTCATAGTGTTTGAATCGAATCGACGACGCACTGGACGATGAGGACGAAGTTGAGGAACCTATCCATAAGAAGATGCAGTCGAAGAGTTTTTCTGTTGGTCGATTTCGATGCGTTTTCCAAAAATTCAGAGCTGCATTTCGGACTTGAAGAAGCGTTTGTCAGTTTGTCAGATATTCAGTTTATACGTACGGTACATTGGAGCTTCGATCATGTCGTTGTGGTCCATCATGCATCTTTTCTATTTGTATTTGGCAAGTGTATTGTGAAATTTGCATTTGAAAAAAAGTAAACAAAGAAGTTCCTACTGTTTTTGCAATATTTTTGTTATTTATATATGCAATATCTTTATTTTAAAAAATGAGATTAGCGATTTTTCAAGAGAACCGGTTGTTGTTCTTTTGTTCAAGATTTTTTTTCTGACGGGTATCTTAGTAACTGTTTTTGTTTATACAATTTTGATCAACAGCATTGATAAATTCTTGTTATTTTCCTTATATTCGTTGAATATGATTGTTTTTTTTTTTTTTTTTTTGTATAGTAATATAATAATATTAAAAACATTACCAAAATAAAAAAAAAAAAAAAACTTACACAGCAAAACAAAGCAAAGAAGAAACAAAGTAAAGAGTAAAAATACCTATACCTTAATAAGGTAAAATATTTATGATAGTTTCTTATAAAGCATTTTTTTTTTTTTTTTCATTTTGTAGGAATTAATTTCATCTTTATTTAGTTATTTAACTTAAGATTTTTTAAGGTTCTGGAGTAAAAAATTATGAGTGCTTAAGAAAACAACTGATTGAAATATTTTTCACCAGTGAAAAGAAGACTTTTGATGCTAAATTTTTTAAAGTTTAGACTTTCCTTCAACGTAAGACGTTATGCAGCGTAACTCATTTACACGAGCTTCAACAAGACTTGAAAAATTTCAAACATCAACTAAAAACCAAATAGGAACGATCAAATCGATCAAAAAAACTGTTTCTTGAAAAAGAGTTAAAATGGCTCAACATATTCATTTCTTTTTAAAAATTTGGAGGTTGATCGATTTTTTTGAAACATTTTTTTGAAACGCAAACGAACTGCGGAATTAAGAAATATGGTTCTCACAAACGAGCTAGTTTATGCTGCTCAAATTTTTAACAAAGGCAAACAATTTTTGAAGAACCATAAAAGGGGGTCTTGCTGACTGAAGCAAAATTGTCAAGACACCAATACAACATTATAAGAACCTATGCCAAAAATGTGTTTCCTTCTTATAAAGAGATTCAAAAAGAAAAGACAAATTGTTACCGTCTTGAAATTAAAATAACAAAACCTATTCGATCACACTAGCAAAAAAATACTTTTCAATCAAATACAGCAAAAATATTTAGAGAACCAAAACGTCCATTTAAAATTGACTTTCAAAAAGAGAGTTACAAACTTGTAAGGATCGAAAAGGATATTACAGATACAAAAATCCAAAATTTTTATGGTACAAATATAACTATTTGCAGTGATTGATTGCAAGCTGTACAACTGTTTATCCGAAACAAAATCTTCTATGAGCTGTTATTTATAAAATGCTACATGTAAAGAGTTCAACAACGTAGACAAAATGATTCAATTGCTTGTATCGGAACATTATTTATCATTTGTTCTTTCTATTTTACATGCATGGATTCGACTTTTTGAATGCCTTTTGCATATTGCATATAAGCTTCAAGTCCACGAGTGGAGGACAAGCCATATAACTAAAGTTGACGTCATTGAAAATAAAAAGCGAATTCAAAGAGAATTTAAGGAAAAACTTTGCTTAATTAGTGACCATCCTAAGCCGGGATACGGAAATACCAACCAATGTTGCGAGGAGATTTTTTGAAAAAAATAATTTATCCGCCACCATCACTAGAATTGATGAAAAAATTTCATATAATTTTGGAATGCTTTTTAAGTGGTTTCAAGCTCAACGACGAAAAATTCAAGAGTTATTTTAAAGATACCATCCCATATTTCATTAGACTGTATCCCTGGTATTATATGAGTACAACTGTGCACAAAATATTAACTCATGGTCATTTAATTGCTTCTACTTGCTTCTTACTGATTTTGGTTAGTTAAGTGAAGAAGCTTTATCATCACGAAACAAAGATTTTAAAATTCAGTCGAAAAATGTTAAGAAAAGACAATTTAACAGATATTTTTAATAGAATGATGATTTTATCAGAGCCTCTGTTATCAAGTCTCAGAAGACAAAACCTTTTTGTTTGCGATTAATACGTTTGATGTGAAGAACAATTCTATTGAAAATGAATGAACAAATTTTTATTAAATATTAAATGTATTATTAAATTTAAATTATAAGATTCATTACAAAAAATTGTTAATATAGGGTTTTCCAATAGGGATTTGATAACTTCGAATTTAATTTGTGAACGCACTCTTTCACTAATCATCAAACTGTCGCTGTCAATTTATTCAGTAAACTCAATATTTTCATCAATTATAAAAATTTTCTACAGTTATTCGGAGTCGCAAAATCATCTTCAGTGACGAAGCTCATTTTTGGCTCAATGGGTTCGTCAATAAGCTAAATATGCGTTATTGGTCGGGTGAAAACCCACATGTGATTCATGAATCACCACTTCATCCACAAAAAATAACAGTTTGGTGACATGTGGTTTCAATAGGATGGTGCCACAAGCCACACAGCACACGCTACAATCGATTAATTGAAGAGTAAGTATGGTGAGCGTGTTATCTCAAGACATGAGCCAGTCGATTGGCCGCCTCGTTCGTGCGATTTAACGCCGCTTGACTATTTTCTGTGGGGCTACGTTAAGTCATTGATTTATGCCAACACGCCGACGACGTTGGAAGAGCTCAGAGCCAACATTGAACGCGAAATAGCGGCCATCTCGGCCGAAATGTGTGGCCGAGTCGTTGAAAATTGGGTCCAACGAATCGACCGCTGCAAACGTGCCCGCGGTGGCCATATGAACGAAGTCGAGTTCCATTCATAAATATTTTTATTGTTCTTCAAGCCAATAATAAAGTTTTTGAAATATCTTAAATGGTTTGCCTTTTATTTAAAAAAAAAAAAAAGTTGTCAAGTCGTTATTAGAAAACCCCATATAAATTGTTGGTTCATAAATTAAAAATAGTACTAATAATTTTCATATTTATTTAATTCTTTGTATATTTATTATTATCAACACATTTGACTTTGAAAAAACTACATTATCCTTGTTTGCTACCTCAGTCGGTAGCAATAGTTCTCCAATTCCATCAGGCTATTGCTACTTTTTGCACACAGAAATGAAACAATACTATTACTTGTGGACCTAATATACGTATTTGAGGTAAGCAATGGTTCTATACGCTTTCAGACTTCCATCTGCAAATACGTGCACGGTGTACGTGGATAATACATATATGGTGGAGGAAACGTTATAACGGCAATACTCCTTTAACTGCAATAAATTGTAAATGCAATTTAGTCCGTCCTCCAAAAGATTAGATGTAAGGAGCTCATCCCAAAGGAACTTAGCCTTCCAAATGGACTAAAAAAGAATTTTCATTTTAATAACTACCGGGCCAAGTATTACCAGTGGATCGAAAATCCTAGCGATCGTTTGCAACAAAGTTCGTTTCGTATGCTGCATTAAATTAGAATTGATTAAAGATTCAACGGACTGTAGAGGCACGGCAAGTTCATCACTGTATACAAACCACGACAATCCCAAGACTTTCTGTATAGCAAGGACTTGTTCTGAACAAAGTAATTCGCGTACTGTTGGAGTTCCATTTTCTGAGATTCATGGTTTCCGTCTACTCGTAGCACTACCCTACATCTAACAGCTCTAAATGACGGACAACATCATAATGTAATTTTGGTCTTTAGAAGCCATCGGGATTGCAATCGAAGAAACAGAAAACGAATACCACGAATTGAGGGAGACAGCCACAAACCTACTTTTTTCCAATGTTTCAACTTCCGTTTTTAGAAATTACATTATGCTGTGTACCTGCTCGTCCCCAATTAGCGAATCTGTGGAAGCACTATCCTCGCCCGTAATCTCTACAATTCCATTACATCTAGCTGTCGCACTTTCACCGCTCTACAAAACTCAACGCACCAGTATAACATCAAGCGCAATTCTACATTGCTTCGATGCTTACCGGTTGAACTTCGCATCCATTATTTTCGTTTGACCGAGAAAAAGAATGCTTCTGATGCGGTATCCCACACAAATTGATTGGTGGGGATACAGGCAAATTGAATCTCTCTTAAAAACTTTACGTTTAATGTATACAAAGTGCAGTGTGTGTAAATCTAAAGTAGATAGGCACGACGCTAAAGTCCAATGCGCTAAGTGTGATCATTATTTTTACGGAAAATGTGTAAAATTACAAAAAAAGGGACATTGAATTTTTTTTAAAGAGTGGTCAAAGTGGATAAATTCCATCTTGGATAACAGTATTCCAATCGTAACAGCCCGTTCTCTTAAGACCCAACTCGCTCTTCAGATGTTCGAGATACCTCTGGGTCTTCCACTTCACCTCGTCTTTCAACATCAGTATCATCACTCACGCTGCCTGATGCCAACATCTAACTTGACCAAACACTGGAAACTCTCCTCCATGAAATTATAGAACTCCACCGACTAATGACGAATTATGTACTAAAAATTAAGGCATTGGAAGAGAGAAACGATGTGCTTACTAAGAAAATCAATGTGTTGGAGCTGAAGTTAAATTTGGTTGTGCAAAGAGACAAACATCGTGCAGTGCACATAGTGGGGAAACCAGCTGTATGTAACGAAAATACGAAAGAGAAAATAATTAAGCTTCTTGCGGATGGAATGGGAATAGAAATTGGAAACTGATCATGATGACATCGGAGCTGCTTTGTTAAGAGAATTAAAACGGATAATGCAGAGCAAACAAACATTGTGTGTCTAGTGTGTACCTTTTTCTCTAAAAAAAAAAAAGAAAGAGCTAATCATGACCAAGATGCGCGAGATGAAAATTAAACTATCTCCTGCAGTTTTTAATGACGGCACGGGTGAGAAAATTTTTATAAATGATTCACTCACTTGCTATACAAGATCTTTGCTAGGGAAGGCCAATCAGCTGAAAAACAATAATAAATGCAAGTAAGTTTGGAACAGGAGTTCATCTGTATTTTTAAGAAAAAGAAAAGGCGACAGGGTGATTAAAATTTCTTGTTTTGAAGATTTTGTCAAACTTGGTCAACTTATATAGGGTTATTCATCGTGAGGTTTGATTTATAATTATAAAATAAAACACATAAATTTGAAAGTGAGCTTAAAATGTTTATTATCACTTAAAAGAACAATTCATGGCATTTACTTTTTAAAAATGATATCATGTAAATATATAATTGGCCACGACTACGTCTAAGGTAGTCCATTCGGAAGGTCTAATTTCGGGCAACTCGTTCGAGCATAGCGACTGGGATATCGTGGATTACACGAGTGATGTTGGCTTCCAAAGCGTCAATCGTAGCTGGCTTATTCCTGAAGACCTGAGAATTTACATATACCCAGAGAAAATAGTCCAAAGGTGTGATATCGCACGATCTAGGTGGCCAATTTACCATAGCAAAACGTGAAATTAAGCGCTCACGAAAATGAAAGCGCTGTGTGTTGAAACCAGTCTCACCGAGACCATGTGCTTGGGTTTCAGGAAGCACATAGTCCGTTAACATGGCCCGACAACGGCTACCAGTGACGGTAACATTCTGATTTGCCTCATTTTTGAAGATATATGGACCAATGATTCCACCAGCTCATAAACCACATCATACCGTTGTTGTTAATGGATGTAATGGTAGCTCTTGGTTCTCTTCGGGTTGCTCATCAGCCCAGATACGGCAATTTTGTTTATTAACGTATTCATTGAGCCAAAAATGGGCTTCATAACTAAACAAAATTTAACGATAAAACACCAGATTTTCATTCACTGAAAATATGACGCAAATTCAAGTCGCCTGGCTTCAATTCTTGCACACGTTGAATTTTGTACGCTTTTAGGCCGAAATCCTCACGTAGAGTACGCCAAGTTGTCGAATATACTGAAAACGACGAAGAATCGATTCCTCACGGTCTTCGGGTACACTCTCAGCTACAGCTGCTATAGTCTCTCCTCTATGTGCTGGATGAGGTCTAACCGGTCGAGTATCATCCACTAATGTAAACTTTGACTCGAATTTGCGAATGGTATTGGCAATAGTGGTTTCAGAAAATCAATTATGCGCACCGTAAGTTCCTCAAATCGCACGAAAAACATTTCTCACAGAACGCTGATTTTCGTAATATAGCTGAACAATCTGGAGAAGCTGTTGTTGTTTGACATGTTTGTGTTGTTGTGACATGTTGTTTCCATGACAGCTTGCCAAATGATACTGATCATAAATGACAAAGCATGATCATAAATTGAAAATCAAACCTCACGACGAATCACACCTTATATATGTACATAGTAAGAGTTTCTATAACCTTTTCGCATTCATTTAAATTGATATGAATTGCTTTTGTATGAATCACTCAGATATTTTGTCTAAATCTAAACATTCATAGTTTAAGAAAAAACTTTGATTGCTTTCTCTGTGTGCTTTTCAAGCGTGGCTTGAAGAAAAAAAACGTTGCAGAGGAACAAATCTAGTCTTGAAACATACACACATAAAAAAAATTCATCGAAACTTCACTCAGACGATTCAACTGGAAACCGGACAATACTCGAAGAGTTGAGAGACAAGATAAAAAAAAACTAGAGTGAGTTGGTATTAAATAAAAAACAATAAATAAAAATAAAAAAAAGTACAGAAATGGAAGCTCTCACTACCGTTGAAAGATTTAGGATAGTATTAGATCTTATAGGTAAAATACCTGAAATTGATGGTACCGATAGTTTTGTAATTGATTTTCTGGACAGCATAAATTCAATAGCACCTACTATATAGATTTTCGATGAAAATACCATAAGCATTTTAATAGGATTTATCAAAGATAAAATTATAGGGCGGACTAGATGTGAACTCCAAAAGCATTGAAGATACTTCGGGGAAAACTTTCAATTTACAAGCTTATAGACAACATTAGAATAACTCAGGTTTCCATAACAATTGAAGACTACTTTAATAAAATAAAGGAGTTTTTTAGTCATGTTAACAACGCATTTTTGCTGCAAAATATTGTAATAAAGTCGCGTTAGAAAGTTTTTAAGATAATTTACCGGGGCCTACAAAATTCATAATCTTAAATAGAAATCTAATTACACTCAATGAAGCCTACAAAATAATCATTGAGATTAACCATCAGTCGTTTGGACCAAATTCAATGACCCAACAATTCGGATATAAGGACCAAAGCAACCTCTATAATCAAAGGTTCAATAGCCCGCGTATTAGGAATAAAAATTCAAACCATTATTATTCTCGTAATTTTCAATTGAGGTAAAATGCAAGCTAATTACCACAACAAAATTACATGCCAATTGATTAAAATAGTTGTGAAAGTAGTGGCCAATCGCAATGGACGAACAGGTACAGGCAGGATAATACTAAACTAATGAATATTTTAGCCAAATGAACGAAGGCGACATATAGTTGTCCACCAAGACGTCAAAAATTTGACTGTATAGTAGATCCGTGTTCCAACTACCCTATATAATAATCAAAACATCAATTAGACCATTTAGATTTATTATTGATTCCGGCACGGAGTATAGCAATCCTCGAAATTTATTTTAACCAAGAAGAAGAAGCTTATGAGAAATTTATTCATGAGAAACAAACATCAGTTAACATTTTTTATGGCTAATTATTTGAAACTAAAATTTCTGAAAAGGTTTTTGCAGAGCATTTAAATGAATTTCATGCAACTAAATTAAGAAAATTACTTAATTTGTATAAGTCAGTCTTTTATAAAGAAGGCGACGTTATAACTTTCAGGAGGAAAGTAATGCACAAAATTAACTCAAGAGATGAAACCTCAATCTTAAGTAAAATCTAAAGGTACCAAGAATTTCAAACTGATGAAGTAGACAGGCAGATTTCCGAGATGCTGGAGCAAAAGGTAATTGTTCCCAGTACCGTACCGACCACCGACGAGTGCAAACGTCATCCTGCACTCGTATTTCTCCGTGCTGTAAAAAAAAAAAAAAACTGCATAGTGCCATAGAAAAAAAAAAAAATTGTCACACAGTGTGGGAATCCTACACCTCTCCCGCTCCTGGTCATAGTATTGTTGCTTGCACTCGGTCACTGCCGTTACTGTATTTATCATACGGTACGGGCAGTGACTGAGTGTATGTAACAACTGATGGATAGCGGGTTGTGTGTGAAGATTTTGTTGGTGCACTGTTTCATATTGTTGTAAGGGCATAACACCTAGAGCAATTTGATTCGGTAAACCATCGTCAGAATTTTCACTTCGCGGCCTTGATTAGTATCGTCGGTGTTTGTGTTTACTGTGTTTGTTCTTAATTATGACTAGGGAATTCAGGGTGGACGTAGCCAATATACGCGGGTTAAAAAGTAATCACTTTTCTGCGTACGTCCACATCTGTAAGTACCGACCAGCTGTTTTGGCACTTAGAAACTCTGCCTCATCTTCCATCCAAATGCTCATTTACAATGACATTCCAGCTGACAGCTCTTTGGACAAGGCCAATCTGCTTGCTGCACACTTTGCGGCTAGCCCAACACTCCCAGATTGTGCTTTGTCCCCGCCTACACTTGAGTGCGTCGAATCTACAATGGGACGAATCCACTTTCGCGCTCGTGTAGTAGCAAGAGTTCTTAAAAATCTCAACATGCATAAATCCGCTGGTCCAGATGGTATATCTCCCCTTCTTCGGAAGAGGTGTTCTTCCACGCTGGCAAAACCACTGCGTAAGCTTTTTCATCAATCCTACCCTTTAGGACTCTTTCCGAGCAGATGGAAAACAGCATTTGTCCAGCCCGTCCCTTAAAAAGGCGAATCTTCTTCTCTATTCTCCTACAGACCCATTGCACTTACGTCCCTTCTTCCCAAGGTCATGGAAACGCTGATAAACCGTCAGCTCATGAAATATCTCGAAACACGAAAACTTCTACATGATGGCATGTCTCACCGAAAAGTGGAACCAAAGCGTACATAAATCTGGCGAAAGCAAGATAGTTGCACTTGATATTTCTAAGGCATTTGACAGAGTTTGGCAACAGGCTCTCTTGTCGAAAATGCGTACTCTTGGAATCGATGACTCTCTTCTTCAATGGATTAGAAATTACCTTTCGGAGCGTTCAATTCAACTTGTCAAGTCTGATATTCACAAAATAAATGCTGGTGTGCCCCAGGGCTCCGTTCTGTCTCCGACACTCTTTTTAATTTTCATTAATGATCTCTTGTCTGCTACTTCTAATCCAATTTATTCCTTGGCTTATGACAGCACTCTCTGCTTCTCATATTCGTTTCCGGACTCACGCCCCTGCTCTTCGGCTATAGAACGGGAACGGCAGCGTATGCTAAGCTCATTAAATTCCGATATTAACAGCATAACCAATTGAGGAACTATCAACCGAGTGGAATTTAATGCTTCCAAAACTTAATGCTGTCTGCGGTCATTAAAGTGAAATTCAAGAACCCAGCCATTATCCATGAATGGCACTTGCATCGTCGAAACCGATAAACTTTCCATTCTCGGTATGTGTATAAGTAACAACTTACGTTGGAATGACCACATTTTCGATGTCGCCAAAAATGCTGCAAAATGTCTAGGTTTCTCCAAGCGATGTAAGAAATATTTTACCCACTCTGATCTGGTCACAATATGTAAGGCATATATCCGCCCAAAACTGGAGTACAACGCCCTCATCTGGTCAAGTGCTCCTAAAACATCTCTGCACCTGCTAGATAGGATTCAAAACCGTGCGATAAAACTAATTGGTGAAACTAATATCAGTCAATCAATTGACACCCTCGAACACCGACGTAATGTCTTCTGTCTCACTTTGTTTTATCGCTATTTCCACCACCAGTGCTCATTCAAACTTTCAACCGTAACAACCGTCTCGTTATGAATGCTCATCCGTATACCCTCAAGCCAATTTTCGGGGGTACTCTAAAATATCATGATTCTTTCCTAAGCCGTACAACTCGCTTATGGAATGCTCTGCCAACCTCTGTATTTCCTGGTCGTTATAACTTGCAAACATTTAAAAACAATGTACATCGGTACCTGTCTTTTCTTACTCCCTAAACATTTTAAGGGTACAAAAACCCCTTGAGCGCGCGCCGATTATGAAAAAAAAGTGTAGTAGTAGTCCTTACAATTCGCCCCTCTGGGTGGTTCTCAAAAAACCTGATAAGATGGAGATAAACAGTGGCGAATTTTAATAGATTACAGGAAATTAAATGATCACACAGTGGAGGATAGATTTCCTATGCCCATTATTGATGATCTATCGCGATAGGGCTAAAACTGATTTTTCAACAGAACATTATGAATTTCTGACAATGCCGTTTGGCATTCCAGATATTGATGAATGATGTTTTGAGGGATGACATTCTTGTGTTTTCCACAAGCTTTGAGGAACACCTCAATTCTCAGAAAAACCTTTCTGAAAAATTAAAAGAATACAACTTCAAAGTCCATATTAACAAATATCATTTCGATGATCTCTCTACTACCTACCTAGGACATGTAGTTGTTAACAACGGTTTTAAACTAGATCCTTATAAAACTAAAACGATATCAGAAATAAGACTACCCACTAAAGTTAAAGGCATAAAACATTGCCTGGGCATAACGAGATACTATCGGAAATTTGTAAGGAATTACGCCAAAGTAGCGTATCCTATGATAAAGTATTTGAAGAAATCAAAACGAGAAGATCCCTCAGATCCTCAGTATGTTCAAGCTTTAGAGGCAATCTTTAGTCAAAGTAACTACCCTATCTACTTGCCTTCGGGTACTCCTAACAATCATGAAAGAAATTACTGAACAATCGAAAAGGAGCTTTTGGCGACAGTTTAGTTTGTTAAATACTTTCGAACGTATTTGTACGGAAGAAATCTTACGATCTGCACAGATCACAAGCCTCTTACTTGGTTAAATGGAATCAAGGAACGAAACATGAAGCTCCAACAGTGGAAAATTTTCCTCAGCGAATACGGTTTTCACATTGAATACTTGAAAGGGAAAGACTACATTGTAGCTAATGGATTTAGCAGGTATACACATAGTATACATACATAGACGAAGATTCAGTAAATAAAAAGGCTTCAAAAGATAACGAAGAAGGTTATTTAGGAGACATTTTTAATAATGAAGTAGTCAATAGACGAGGTGATAACAATGAAGTTTACCTCGCAGACTTAAGGGTGAATAGTAACGACAATGATGTTGTGTCTACTGATGCAACTGTGCTAGCGCTATGGAAGATGAAACACTGCACATTTATATAACTGATAAACCAATAAATCTCTACAAAAATCAAGTATATTTATGTTACGGTCCTAAAGAAAAAATTGCACTCAAAATAGTTCATAAAAAAGTACAAAATCATGTTGAAGTAAGGCAAGATAATGGTAGTATCTTAAATATGATAAAAAATCTTTTAATAAATATAGGACTTATGTGTGTCTACTGCGATGACTTGTCTTTGTTTCTTAAGTTTCAACACTAATATGTTAAACATTTTTCAATGAATACTACTATAAAGCTATTAAAATCGAGTAACAAACTTGAAAGATATCACCGATAAAAACGAAATTATATTTAACATTAGTAAAGGATGAGCATGTAAGTAAAAATCATCGTGGTATTAACGAAGTATTTGCCGAATTGAGAAAAAAATATTTTTATCCCAAGATACATAAGTTCCTTAACAACTGCGAAATTTTCAATATAGCTGAACACGATCGGCAATCACCGACAATCCCATTTTAAATGACAGAAATAGCCAAGCACTTTAACGAAATAGTACACATAGATATTTGGTTCCCTGAAAGAAATAAAATGTATCTAAGTACAATCGATAAGTTTTCCAAGTATATTACCATCCACAAGCAGAGAATACAATTTTAAGGAAAGCCAAATAAAATTGTCTTCGATGGTGAGACATGCATATTGCATTCGGTAGTTGAACAGTTTTTAAATGAAAACAGCATTACCTTTCACAAAAACACGGAAGCACTTAAAACTGGACACGCTGACATCTAGCGTTTACATGGAACACTGAACGAACATCTACGAATAAAAAATGCGGTTAAGGTAAAAACGGATTTTGACAAACAATTGTTTAACTTAATTACAATTTATAAAAACACCATTCATTCGAAAACCAAACTTAGACCAATCGAATTTTTTTGTAAAAAACTTGATAGAAAAGATATCTAAACATTGAGAATTCAGTTTGAGAAACAAAATGAAATTAGGTATAGTAAAATAAATATCGGTAAAGATACAATTTGTAAAGATCTATTTAGTTAAAAATAGAAATATTACAAAATCCAAGCCAAAATACAAAAGACTAGGAAAATTTACAAAACAAGACAATTACGTCGTTCATAATAACACCACTAAAAGACACATAAAATGCTATAAAAGTCAACTAAAAACAAAAAGTACCAGAATAAATAACAACAATCTTACATCCGATGATATTCAAGTTCCCAATATTTTTTTTGATTATTTATATTTTGACTTCATACTAACGAGCATTATACGCGAAATGAAAATGTCGAAATCTAACGACTAAAAACACGGAAACGGAAATATAAAAAACGAGTGCTGTCAAATTCGCTGTCGTTCAGAAAATCAATTTTATGTATAGTCTACATTGTTAATCAAATATTAATGTTAAATAGACTAAAACAAAAACATTATAAAGAGAAAATGACTCGAAAGTGTTCTATCGTATTATAATTAAGCCATTAGATTTAATTATTATTATTACGATATTAAATATCGTTGTATCTATTGAATTAACAAATAATAATAAAAAGTAATTAAGATATGGGATTTAAAAAAAAAAGTAATAACGATAATCTTTGCTGTATTTATTCATGATAAAAATTTAAATTGTAATTTAAATAGAAAGAAATGATGACCATCATAAATGGATAAAAGATTGAACATTGTAAAATAAACAATAAAGCATTTACTCAAAGGAGAAAATAAAAATAAATAAATAAAGAACCTGATACCTGCATACTAATCGTAAATTAGAACTACAACTCTTATTAATAAGTAAATTACTCTAAGAATTGTAAAGTTAAACTTAAACATGTATTAGTCTCTGGTTAACTATAAACTAGTACCTACGTAAATGGAGTAGTTGTTTTTTTTTGTTTTGACCAAAAATTTTTAGCGGGGTAGGTGTCACATAATTAAGTGCACTTCCCAATTCCCCCGAGTATGTAACCCTGTCACGCTTGTCGTTTGAGCATCAGACATCAAGCGTGCAAAGGGGCTCACAAAAACTATCTTCTCAAGAAGATAGAGTTGAAGAGCACGAACTAGATCGTAACTTTAGATCGTAAGTCTTTATCTTAGGTCTAGTCTATAACTTAGTTATTAAGAAAATACCGCAGTCTGTTACCGGCGTCGGCTTTTAAAACTCGTGTTTAATTTAATAACAATTAAACACAATTTTGATAAAAATCTCAAGTGAGTTTTAATTACAAGGTTCATACTTCATAACTATATGCACCAGATATCAAGTTATTTGTTTGAGGTCACGTGCAATAATTCGTACTGAGCTGGCGGTGTTGCGATGTTTAATAATAGTAAACTACTACTACTAGTATTGTAGACTGTGATATTATTAAAGCTCGTATTAATAGTGCTGACACTTGATTTCTGTAAACTGCAATATTTCTGGTGTTCGTTATAGTTTTGTTTGTGTATAACGTTTACAATGTTGCTCAGTCAAAGTCTTTTTAGATGAATTTTCTGAATTTTTCTAAAACATTTCTTCTAAAAATGTAGTACTTTTGGGTGATTTTAATGTTAATATTGGGTCTATAACTTGCGGTTTGCGGTCTATACTCATGCGGTTTGCTTGTGTTATTCGATTGGAACATGCGTTGGAAAGCTACTGTCATTGCACGTCATTTCAGTATATGTCATTCATTTGAAGCGTAAACAAAAATAATTTTTTTTTTTTTCACTCAAATATGTCGAACTTTGTGGCTGAAAAAGTGTTTTTGCGGGGAGTTCTTCATCATTACTTTAATATGAAGACAACTGCTGCCGAAAGTCATCGTATTTTGGTGGAAGTTTATGGTAAACATGCGCTGGCTGAGCGAACGTGCCGTAAGTGGTTTGCACGATTTAAAAGTGAATATTTTGGCTTGTAAGACGATGAACGTCCTGGGCAGCCAAAAAAGTTTGAAGATGAAGAACTGGAAGCATTACTCTATGAAGATTGTTGTCAAAAACAAGAAGAGCTCGCAGAATCTTTGGGTGTCACTCAAGCAGCCATTTCAAAACGTTTATAAGCAGCTGGATATATTCAAAAGCAAGGAAATTGGGTTCCACATGAACTCAAGCCGCGGTCGAAAGGCGGTTTTGCATGTCCGAAATGCTGCTGTAACGCTACAAAAGGAAGTCATTTTTGCATCGGATTGTTACTGGTGATGAAAAATGGATCAATTACGATAACCCCAAGCGCAAAAAATCATATGTGAAACCCGGCCAACCAGCCAAATCAACGGCAAAGCCGAATATTCATGACGCGAAGGTAATGCTCTGTATTTTGTGGGATCAGATGGGTGTACTGTACTATGAGCTGCTAAAACTGGGTGAAACCATAAATGGACAACGCTACCGAACACAATTAATCCATTTGAAGAGAGCAGTAGCCGAAAAACGCCCGGAATATGCGACCAGACACTAGGCAATAATTTCACGTTGCTATTCCGGTTAAGAACTATTTGGAAAACAGTGGATGGGAAGTCTTACCCCACCCGCCTTATAGCCCAGACGTTGCCCCTTCTGACTACCATTTGTTCCGGTCGATGCAGAACGCCCTCACTGAAATACGGTTCACATCAGAGCAGAATATCAAAAATTGGCTTGATTCATTCTTGGCTGCCAAGCCGGCGCAGTTCTTTTGGGATGGGATCCACAAATTGCCAGAAAGATGGGGAAAAGTCATAGCTTCAGATGGGCAATACTTTGAATAATACTATTGTACATGTTTTTCTTTAATAAACGTTCAAATTTTGAAAAAAAAAAACCGCAGGAATTAAGTTACACACCCCATATATTAGATAACTCAAATGATGTTGATTATTTTTTGTCGATGTTATTATCTTTTGACTTAAAGTCCTTATTGTTTGGACCATTTGTTTATAAGGCTGCACAGAAACAACTTAAAAAATTTTTAAGCTGATGTTTATGATCTACAGGTAACTGATCATGGTTTAACTACAATTCAGTTTGATTTAAACAGTTTAAAAAACTCAACTTTTCAGCCTTGCAAAGAGATTTGTCTTTTGAGTTGTGGGACGATGTATATAGTGCTCATGATCCATCAATTGCTTTTGATTTATTTAATTATAAATTGAAATTTCATGTTTCTAACTGCAGTCAACCCTTACCTGAGCAACGAACTCGTCGAGTTGTAGGGGCTGAGTAAGGTCAATGAATGTCGAGAAGTTTCTCCAGACTAGTCCTGACACCAGGAAACTGAAACCCCCTCCCTTTCCCTTCATCTACCCAAACAAACATTTTTCCCCTGGACCGGATCAAGGTTTTATACGATACCTGGTTGAGGGCCCAACATCTCTTAAAATAGCTCAGTCGCAAACGGAGTACCCGGATACCTGTCGACCTCCGAATAAGCTACCTTTATCTGTATGCAGCGGATCTCTGTACAGATGGACCACTCTTTCTTCGCTATTCGTGGGATCTAATATGGAAATATCCTCAAAAAAAAAAAAAAAAAAAAAAAAAACCCGAAGCCGGTACTCCTTTAATACCGGGTAGAACGGCTACCGACAAAGCTCTTGCATTGTTTAGAGTAGATAAGACTGTGGCGGGCCATGGTGCACCATACTCAAAAGGCAATCGCATCGAAACTTAAACCAAATTTTCAAGGGGATATAAGACTGTGGCAGGCCATTGTCCTATATCTTCCTCCATCCCTAGCAGCTGCAAGTTTGTGGCAAGCCACGATTATTGTTGGCCCGAATTGGAAGATATGGACTTGGATGACATGTGGTTTCAACAGGATGGTGTTACAAGCCACACAGCACACGCTACAATCGATTTATTGAAGAGTAAGTATGGTGAGCGTGTTATTTCAAGACATGGGCCAGTCTATTGGCCGCCCCGTTCGTGCGATTTAACGCCGCTTGACTATATTTTGTGGGGCATTGGTTTATGCCAACACACCGACGGTGTTGAACGCGAATTAGCGGCCGTTTCGGCCGAAATGTGTGGCCGTGTCGTTGAAAATTGGGTCTAACGAATCGACCGCTGCAAACGTGCCCGCGGTGGCCATATGAACGAAGTCGAGTTCCATTTATAAATGTTTTGATTGTACTTCAAGACAATAATAAAGTTTTTGAAATAAAAAGAAATGGTTTGCCTTTTAATTAAAAAAAAAGTTGTAAGGTCGTTATTATCATACTCTTATCTACATACTCGTACATAACGTATAAAAAAGAGTAACTATGTGTAAACAAATTTGAACTTCTTTTTATGCGAATATTTCATCCTTTTTTTCAAAGATAAAACTTTGGAGATATAAAAAATGGAACGGTATTTCTTGAAAATAATTATTCAATAATTCATATTCAACTGCCATACAAGAGATTTAATTGTGAAAGAACTGCTCCAACGAGTTCATCTATTTTTTCACTGTTGGATCATTTTATTTAATTCAAGACTATTGGAGATTCAGGACTTACGGGTAGACCTCGATCTAGCAGATAGCTCATTAATATTGAAAATTTGAGACAGAGCATCGCAGAAAACGCGCAGACATCAACAGAAAGACTCAGACACAGCATTCTAACCTCACTTTTTGGCGGATTTTGAAAAGAATTGATATCTCTTCCCGCACAAAACCCGGCTAGCCCAAAACCTAAATCCTGGGGACTTCGCACTGCGCTTGAAATTTGAAAGAGCACTATTAAATCTCTTCAGCATGATGAAAATTTTTTTCCAAATTAAATGATGACCGAAGAAGAGCAATTATACCTGAGCGTTTCCATAAATAAATAAAATTGCCATTTTTGGGTATCCCAAAAATATTTTCATCAAAGATCATTACACTAAATTCATTTTACTGTTTGGTGTGGCACTACCGCCGAAAATTTTTAAGGACCACTTTTTTTTTGAAAACGGTCGAGGGAAAAGCCTTACAATAAATGAAGAACGTTATATGACAATGCTGTAACACTTTTTATATCCACAACTATCACAAAAACTTGATTTCAACAAGATGGTAAACAATTGAGGCATCAATCCAAATGTAGGGATTTGAGTTGGCCACAATGATCGCCTGATTTGACAGCTCCAAAATTTTTTTGTGGGGCTATTTCAGGGAAAACCTGTATGTAAACAAACCCTAAGTCTTGCAGCAACTAAAGTAAAACATTCAAGAAAAAAATAGTTCTATTGCAGTATAACAAGAATTTCATAAAGTTATGGAAAATGCCGTAAAAAGATCAAACGCTTCTCATTTAACAGACATTATTTTTCCTATATATCTAATGTACATTCATTTCAATTTTTTTATTCTATTCGATATTTATTAAAACAAACAGTTCATTTAGTTTTTTACCCACCCCGGTTTTTATTTGTGCAAAACTTAACAAAATACACATTATTCATTAACTTAATTTTTATGGTTAAAATAAAAAAAAAATTAATAAATCAATTCAAATGTGATAAAATAATTTAAAAAAATAAGATACAATCAGTAAAAAAATAGTTTTCAGTATCTGGTTGGACCGCCATTGGCATCGATGACTGCTTGAAGACATCCAGTTATGACATATTTTCGAAGTTTTCGCTCAACTTCATCCCATATCTGCTTAATGGGGTTTAAGTTCGGCGATTGTGGTGGAAAATTCAGCTGCTGTGGCACATTTTGTTGCAACCATTCCTTAACTATTAGAGCAGTATGTTTTTGATCGTTGTCTTGTTGAAAGATCCAATTTTGTCCAAGGCCTAAATTCTCCCTAGATGTTAATAAATTATCTTCCAATATACCGATAAATTTAAATCTATCCATGATCCCATCAGTAAATGCCAAATTTCTCACTCCGGACGCTGCCAAAGCCCCCCAAACCATGACGTTTCCCCCACCATGCTTAACTGTTGGAGTAATATTTTTTTGTCTAGCCCTGTATTTTCTTTTCGCCATACCTTTTGCCAGCCATCTGATCCGAAAACATTGTATTTGCTTTCATCTGTATGATTTCTTATCTCTTCGATGCTGGACTACTAAATGTCTAAACGAAATTGAAATTTCTTTACGACTTTTTATTTTTTTCGCTAAAAAAAAAAAAACGATTTGCACGAGACGAGAACAATTGCGACTAACACGCGATTTACAAAAACATGCATAACAAAATATAACTGTTGACTCAAAAGATAAGACAGATGAGTTCTGCATAGTGGTATTAAGCTGTATTTTTTTTTGGATAAAATAGTAATACAATATTAAATTAATTTATCATATGTATATTGTTAGGTCTTGCTTTTTATTTCGTTTTATAAATATTTTATAAATAAAAATTTGAGGGGTGTATGTAAAATTATATTCGATAGTGTAGATCGCAGTAATGCAGCGAAAATACAGTGCGGTGATTGTAAAAGTTTGTTCCACGGCTCGTGTGCCAATATCAACAGGCCGACATTGAATATCTCACAACCAACAATCTTACGTAAATCGCTTCAACAACCACTATCTGCTTCATCCAGCTCACGCCAAATAATGCAGCCCTTAAATAAACAGCAAACAGCAAAAATCTGCTACAACTAAGTCTACAGCAGTTTCCATGAAGTCTGTTTCACTTTCATCTCAATGGGTATAAGTGCCTGCCAAGGTGGACATTCTTTCTAAATCTACAGTTGCCCGAGTTAAAGTAGTGAAAACTATGTTTGATTAAAAAAATATTTATTTGACCCTTTCGGTCCTAAGTTTGACAATAGAATGATTACGATCTGATTTTTTTGGTTTCGCAAATTAACTTGCAACGGAAACTAGCCAGACGCTTAGCTTGCAATTCACTTGTGCAATCACAATGCAGTGGTTAATATTAAGTTACAATATATTGCTTAATCATAGGTATTGTTGGATTTCCATCGATGGGAAAGTGCTTGGTAATGAATTTTGGGGGATGTCATTCGTTGGAGCGGGGTTTCGTGTGTTGGGGCTGTGTGGGGGGTTGTAAGGTAGGTTGCTGATGTAACGCAAGAACCCTGCAAGTGCTGGAGAATGATACGTTGCGCATGAAGGTGGCGAATTTGGAGAACCGAGTGAATTGGAGGGAAAAGAAGCAGCTGGAAAATTCTATTGAAATTGTTGATGTACCTGTACCTGACAAAGCTTTAAATACCTCCATATCGACTGGGGACATACAGAAGTGCTATGTAAAGCGCATCGATAAATCAAAAAGGAAGAGCATAACCACCACCCCCAATAATCACAGTGATATTCTCTGTGTACATTTCTCTACAAAGAAGGTCAAAGAGGAAGTGATAAAGAGCAAGAAAGCTGCAAAGAGGAGGCTAAACTCGTTGTTATTTATTGACGGTAGCAATAGTAATATTTTTATTAATGACAGCTTAACAAACTATTATAAAGCTTTAATTATGGCAGCTAAGAAATTTAAAACTGAATTTACATACTAATACTTGTGGTTCCGTAGTTCTCGTATTTTGATGAGATAAGTACTCTGCCGGGGGAGTAGAAGTTTTCATTTCAAACTTGTATGAGTGTGATGTAGAAACTTTTAATTTAAAAAGCGCGGGCGTAATTAAAGTTTGTTGTAATATTATTCACAATGAATTGTTTTTGGATGAATTTTCTAATTTGTTAGCCAATGAACGATCTGGAAATCTTGTTATCCTAGGTGATTTGAATCCAGATATCTTACGTTCTAACTCCGCTTCTGATTCCTACTCAGCGCTCATGTCTGAACATGGTTTTATATCTATTATTGCTTAGCCTACTAGACCAATTGCTACCTCGACCATGTTTTTGCTTGAGCTCGAGAACATTGCTTTGGATACCCTTGCTGGTATTAACTTGGATCTACATATTGTTGATCATTGTATGACGGGAATCCTTGTTAAAAATATTATATACACGAAATCAAACGTATCATCTCAAGCCAGTTTTGATATAATTAATTTTCCTGAATTGAACAATAGGCTACGTTATGAATATTGGGACAGTGTTTATGTTGAAAGAAATGCTTCCTTAGCATATAGTATATTTATTAATATACTAAAAATTACATAAGCTCATCTACTTGCACTATAATCGGAGTGTCTTGGATGCCTCGTACCCTTATCAAAAAAAAAAAAAAAAAATAAATAAATAAATAAATATCAAAAACAAATTAAGAAAAAAATGTTAGAAACATCCTTTGAATAGTAATTTAAAAAATCGTTTTGCTAAATTCTACATAAGACTGAGAAAGGAAGTTAAAAAGGCTCAGGATGACAATTTTCGTTCGAAAATACAAGCGACAAGTGGGAATAGTAAGAAATAGTGGCAAGTAGTTAACAGTATTGTTAGTCGAAAATTGTGTACTAACGCAGATCCTATTGTACTTTAAAAATGGAAGTATCAGCATTTCAAATCCTTTGGAAATAGCTAATGAGTTCAACAATTACTTTGTTCCATTGGACAAATTTTTTTCCAAGTAATTCGCAAATTTCATGTAACTGTTGCCCTAAGGCTGACTCTCATAACAACTGTTCTAGAAACAGCTTCGTGTTTAAGTTCATTACGGGATTTGAATTGTTAAAAACTATCAATTCCCTTCCTAATTCCAATTCACATGAAAATGATAAAATATCGCATTTGGTACTCAAGTACATTGGACCCAATTTAGTAGATATTTTAACTAACCTTTTCAATTTTAGTATTATGTCTGGTACCTTTCCATCTGAACATAAATGAACTGTAGTAATTGAGTTATTTAAGAAGGGTAGCAGGACAGATAAATCAAACTACAGACCAATTTCTTTGCTGCCATCAATTTCAAAAATTTTTTAGAAAATAATTAAAACGAGAATATTAACTTACCTCAATCATAATAATTTTTTTAGTCCTATGCAGTTTGGTTTTAGATCTGGCCTCTCCACTGATGATGCTCTATTATACTTTTGCTCTTTCTTACATAACTGACTAGATAAAAACATTTTTGTGCTGGCCTTTTTGTGGATATAATTAAGTCCTTTGGCATGGTTAAACACATCATACTATTAGATAAACTACTATATATAAGGTCGGATTCAGAAGATTCATAAGCAATTGGTTTGAGTCTTATCATAAAGATAGAATGCAATATGTGAAAATTGGAAGCATACAGAACCCCAAGGTTCTAAACTTGGACCAATTTTATTTCTAATATACTTATTTAAATTCCTTATTTTCTCTCCCATTCTTAAGTAAAGTTACAGCTTTTGCCGACGACCTTGGAGTTGCATATTGTTCAGTTCAATTAGTAGCAAGACTAAGCTGATGTGTATCAGTCTAACCAAGAAAGAGTACCCCGACTTAGACATAATATTTCATTCTTAAGTCTGCTCGTGTCACGACTTGCTATACAGCCAATGAAGAATCTAAGGTGGTCAAACTTTCAACAGGAATACTAACTGAAGTTGTAGATAATTTCAAGTATCTTTGGTGTTACCATAAACCTTGAACTGATCCAAGCACATTTCTGCCGGGTATCTGGAGAGCCCAGTTTCTGACTTTCGCAGCTTAATTGCCCCTGTTGTCACTTGTCACTGCAAGTTACAGAAACTTTTACCCCATTGTTTCATGCAAACTCTTTAACACTTTGCCCTTAGAAATTCGATCCATAAGAAATTTTTCCGCATTTCCGCTAAAGTAGTAAAATCATGGCTTCCTAGTTTTAATCATCTTGAAATCGAAACTGCTAAGTTATTCAATTTAAAATATAGTAAAGTAAACAAATAAAAATATATTTCTGCCATTTACTAAGTGGGGTGAAAAGTAACCTCCTTGGGAATGAAAAAAAAAATTTTAAATGTTTTTTATTTAATTCAATATAGTTCCTTCTAGTTTGATACACTTATTCTAGCGATTTTCCAACTTTTTGATCCCGGCCGAAAAGTAATTTTCCAAAAGGTCTGAAAAATACACCCTGCTTGACTCGAACTGCAACCAACTTCAGACTGCTATAATTTCCAAACCGTTCATGACAGTGAGCTCAAATTTTGACACATGACAGATAATTTTATTATTTACAAGCCTTTTAAACGATTTGCGTCTCAGTTGTGTTGAAAATTTCTTATCGGCGATGGAATTCAAACGTGATAGTGTGATTGCTTTATATTTGAGCGGAAAACCACAAGTAGCTATCGTTAGAGCCCTCCAGCACCTCAACGTGAATAAATCATTTGTGTCCCGAACCATAGCTCGTTACCGTGATACTGGCAACGTTGCAAAACGATATGGAGGTGGTCATATAAAAACAGCAGCATCGACAGAAATGGTTCGGAAAGTGAAGGCTCGAATTGAGAGAAATCCGCATCGAAGTGGAAGAAAAATGGCTCGTGAGCTCAACATATTGTTGGAACGGACGCAGAACATACTAAATAATGAACATGAGCTCAAGCCATTGAAGTTCCAAAAACACACGATCTTACACCGCAACAGAAAAAAGTTAAAGTCGAAAGAGCGAAGGAGTTGCTACGCTTACACGAAAGTTGTGAGTTGCCGAATTTGCTTTTTTCCAATCAGTCGCTATTTGTTATAGAGCAATATGTCAACAAACAAAATGACCGAGCTTACTTGCCGAGTTTACACCTTCGGACGGCCACGAGAAAGCAGGCAGCACCGATGGTGGTTTGGGCCGCCATAACCGCTGATGTTCGCTCTCCGCACCTTCACTTTCTGGTCATCCAACACCATTTCATGTATTTTTTTAAAATTGTCCTCGAAACCAATATTTGACATTGTAATCTGATGGAGCATTAGCCCCATAATATTTTTCCAACTTTTCTTTTGTTTCCTTCGCCGTTTTGCCTCTCAAAAAATAATGTTTTATGAGAGAACGAAAATCCTTTGTGTCCATACTCAGCATGATGCCAAACACGTCAACAACAATCAGCTGTGAAAACAAAACTAAAGACAGTATCGCACTGAAATTTGACATGTCTGCCTAAATATGAACGGACTTTAAGGCACCATAACCTTTTTTGCAGTAGCAGCGCATTCTGGCGGTCAAGAAGGTTACGATCCATCCCACCTAGTAACTATTTATTTTAATTAACATTTTAAATTTTCACCTTTGTTTTTGCCAGCCCACCAGCTCCAATTTTTTGGATGGCAGTCATGTCTGTTTATAGGTATATTTAGGTCTTTAATAATTGCTTAAATGTACGTGGTTTGCTGTAGGCTTCCATTCAATGGTTGTTTTGAAACTTTAGCAGACAAACGGTAACCCCGGCGCATCACAACCTCAAACTTGCAAGATAGTGGCGGAACAAATGACTTCCGTAATGCTACCTTAAGCTAACTCTCGTAATTTTACGGTAAGATATCTCTAAATCGTTGAGCAGGCTATGTTTTTGAAGTTCCTGTACTTTTTTTTAAGATCTGGCGAAGAATGGCTATACCACACTATGCAAATTGTAGACATAAAATAATACTTTTTATACGAGTACAATGTCAGGTGTATATTCAGAGGGTATATCATTCTTCTCGCAAATTTTTATCTGAAATATTTTATGGAAGAGGGTACACTCATTACCAACTTAAGTTTCAATATCGTTATTCAGATAACATCTTTGTAAAGTGGGTAGAGTTTCCGTTGTTGAATGTGGTTCCTAAATATTTATATAGTTTTGTCTTATAGCGATACAACTAAATAAAAAAAAAATTCTCCGATTACTGCCGCAGATTACAGACAGATCAGCATTTTCCCGTGTTTGGAAAAAGGTCCAGTGCCATTATACTTCTCTCACCGCGGTCTCACCATTTACGTGCGTAGTGATGTAGCTCACCAAATTCCACCACAATGTAGTCCCTGTTTTAAATCAGAATTCAATTTCCAATGGTTAAAATTCTATCTCCATAAATAAATTATGCACTATTGCTTTATTTACAGAAGCCCCAATCTGGACAGCAATTCTACTTTCAACGAGTTTGACGCGCTGTTTGATTCCATTCAAAGATTTGTATCCCTGTATTCTCATACTGAAATCGTTATTACGGGCGATTTCAATATACGCAACTCTGGGTGGATTCGACATTCTGGACAGACAACACTCGAAGGACGGTGTGTTGAGATCTTCGCTGCGGAAAACAACCTGACGCAGCTTGTAAATAAGCTCACATGACCCTGGACTTTCTTTTTACTTCTCACCCTGCTAAGTACACTGTTGATTTGCCTTCCACTCTAGGCTCATCGGACCATTGTGTCAGATCAGGTAACTTCTCCTACACCCACCACAACTGGTCGTTATGTTTAATCAACAACAACGTGGAAACCGCTGCTGATATCTGCATATCCTATGTATCTGCGTTGCTGCTGAACCGCTTGTGCGGTAAGCTAAATTTAAACACCTTAGATTGTAGAGGCCATTCTATTTTGGATTACAACGTGGATGCAGCTGCTGATATGTTAACAGACACTATTCTCTATGGAAAGAAATCCCTTATTCCTCATCAGATAAAGAGTATCAAACCAAAAGAAAAGGCGTGGTGCAACTACAGCTTTAAAAAGGCTTTCAGAGTTAGAGAAATGCTTTTTCGGTCCTACAAGACTTTGTGCTGCTTAAAAGTTTTTTTAATAGAATTTCCCTGTTTTTCGAAGAAAAATTAGAAAAGCTTCAGTGATAAAGTGCCTGTAGTACCAGCAACACTACGACAACACCGAATACCTTCATAATAATGCGAACGAAAGCCGGACATTCACAGAGGTGCTACTCCGCGATGCCGCTATCATTTCCCCAGCAAGCATCACAAGATGTTGTTTCACTTATGCCCAGGAGATTTAAGAGCTTAGCAGAAGTGTCCTGCCCCGTCTCGACAATAGTAAGCAGCCTGCAGTCTTTTATACTGAGGGACAGCAGAAAGGGATCTGGCCTCTTACAAACGTCGGGAGGAATTCTTGTGTCTTCGGTCTGCTGGCAACCGTCTGTGCAACGGCTGTGTCGTCTGCAGTTGTGCTTATATGGAACTCAACTGGGTTGAGTAGCCAAAATAGGTTAGGTCCTCTGAGCCTTGCCTAGCTAGTTCATTGGTGATTTCATTTCTCGTGATCACATTGTGATCTGAGACCCAGAAAAGACTCACTGAGACCGTTTGCGTTTAATTAATTCTTGCATACTTGAATCACCTTGGAAGCCGTAAGAGGGTTTAACAAGGCTCTAGTTTAACCTTGACTAGAGATCCAGATGTTTCGCCCCCTCCACCAATTCCTTGCAATTAGGTTTGTGTGTATCTCCGCTAGAAGACACTGGTAAATTTTCTTAACTAGGAATGAAATCTAACCTTGTAGTCCTCTAGAAAGAAATCAGCGCAGCATCCTAGATCGGCAGCATTTGGCTACATTCCATTCCTGACTCAGACCTTGCTGTAAAAAGTGTATCGAATTAAAAGGGAACTATATTGAAAAATAAATTGTCAAAACCTAAAAAAGTTGCGTTGTCATTTCTAATCCGGGTATTCATTAAACAGCCCTCGTACTTGTTCCCATTTTACATTTATCTTTCACTATTCCCTGTATCAGAATTATTGATTATCGCATTTCAACGGTCACTTAAAATCTTCAATAACATTCTGGTTGCGAATAATTTTCCCTTCGCTATTCCTATTTCCTATTATCTAATAAGTAACTATTTATGTATTAAGTTTAAGCAATGTAGCATTAAGTTCTATGTACTATGAAATATTTAACCTTAGTATACAATCCATTCATTATATGTAAACGAATTGAAATTGAAATGAAATACATATTTGGTCGTGCTGATGATGATACAGGTTTCCAATCTTACATGAGCAATTCTGGCTTCTGACTTCTGGCTCACGAGTACTATGTGGTTGTTTAATGTTTATATTGCTGGTTTAAGGTTGTTCTGCAGCAGGGAGTATACACAGTTGAAAACCATTGTTAATACTAATGCTGAAGGCTAACATTAGCAGCTGCCAATACAATTTTTAACGATTTATGCTTATTCTGTAACTACCAATGTTTTGATCCAAGCGGTCTATACTCCCTGCATATATTTGTTATACTGCAAAACACATGGTGGTTGTTGAGTCGTGATTCGCTTTCCGTTCCCTACAAGACCAACTCTATGCGGATTCCATAGGTGCAACACCTTCACGTGTTGTTACGTAGTATCTCATATTTCAATCCGATTAGCTCGAATCGTTCCAATAGCTTGATGGCTGGTATTTTTTAAAGCTGTTCGAAATCGAAGGGATAAGTAAAAATGATCAATTTTAATATGAACACAGTATCCTGGTAGTTTCAGAAGCACCTTGGTATGGCTTAGCCTGTAGGTACCCAAGTCGGGTAGCCACACACCAATACTTGAGTTAAAAGTAAATTTGGTTACCAAGAAAGTATTGTTTTGTGTCATGGTAATCATAGTACATCTTAGACTCATGTCTGCTTACATCTGAGTAATGCGTCCATTTTTCATCCAGCCTTTGCCACGGCGATCGTATTTTTGTAAATTTATCGGGTGGATCTAATTCAGTATTATCGCATACATGAAATCGTATATCGCAAAATCTGCTCAAAACACGATCGTTCTGAAATGGAATAATTTTTTGATTGCTTAACAAACAAACAGATTGTTTTGTCATCGTAAAATAATTCGAATAATTCTAAAGGGGATCTGTTTACACTCAAGAAATCATTAGCTGCCTATTCCAATGTGATGTAACATGGGTTTTACTCCATGTATAATGGTACTGGTACAAAGTTGGTTTTCCAATGTTCCCAGCAGTGCTGCAGCTTCTTTTGTTGGCCTGCAAAATACTCATTAGCGGCAGCGATAAATTCCTAGTTCGACCCGTAGTTTTTTCCTGTGAGCGATCTTTTAAGGTTTGGGAAAAAAAGAAGTCATACTGAGTCAAATCCGGAGAAAACGGAGGATGGGGAACAACTCGTAGTGCCATTCGACCAATTTGGCCGTGGCGACTACGTATGTGTGAGCCGGTGCGTTATCGTGGTGGAAGAGCACTTTTTTCTTCGCCAAATGTGGTCGCTTTTTTTATCAAATCGGCGTTGAATTGGTGACTGTTCTTCTCTTCTCCATATAGTCAACGTGTATCAAATGTTGCGCGTCCCAAAAAACAGCGGTCATCACCTTTCCGGCCGAAGGCATGGTCTTCTCTTTCTTTGGAACAGGTTCACCAGATAAAACTCCTCCGAATTTCGATTAAACAGAGTCAAGCACATCGAACTACTCTCAGGATTGCTCTGGTTCTCCGGTGTAACAGCTTGCTTATGCCCAAAATCTCGTACATTATATGGTTATATATGCTATATATATATATATATATATGCTACCTTAGCCAATTCGATAATTTTTACTTGGCGGTCCGCTACTACGAGATCATGAATTTTGTCCACGGTTTCCTCTGTAGTAACCGTTTTTGGGCCACCTGAGCGCGGATCATCAAAAACAGACGTGCAGTCACAGCAAAACTCTGCGAAGCAATGGCAAATGGTCGTTCGGGAAGGTGAATGGGTTCCACACACACCATAGAGAATGGGCTTGATTTCCTCATAGGTATTGCCTCTCAAAACTAGGAATCGGATCACAGAGCGATACTGGTCTTTCTCCATGGTCGCAAAAAACACTTAAACGATGTTTTAAAATGGATGTCAAAACAAAACTAAGCATCGGATTGCCACCATTGATTGACAGGCTGGCTAAAAGAGGTTAACCTAAATGATGGTATACGCATTTTGGTTCATTAGCGCCACCTATCTTCCAATCAAGGTACTCATCAAACACCCCTTGTGTTAATCTCCCTCGTGTTTAGCTTAAATCTGAATTTGTGATGAACATATTAAAGCTTCACTAGTTTCAGTTATAAGATAATTTTATATCTTAATGTGATTGCAAAATAAAAACTAAACCAATATTGATTTTCAAATCTCACATGGCAAAACAGTAAAGCAAGAATACAAATTCAGCAACTAGATTCGAATGAAAAAAGCATCGCTATTGAACAATCACCAACTAATCCATAGTCGAAAAAAAGCTCAAAAAAATTAAATACCTCAACGAGTAACAAAAACGCAGAAATAAACAAAAACTAGTTAAGAAAAATAACAACGTATTTTTTCCTACACCTAACTCGCATGAACAAGTCAAAGATGCTGTCCTAGTCAATCACCCTCCCCCAAGGAAGTATGGGAGGCAAACTTTCACCGGAAAAAGAAATCATTTAGCAAATCCCCATCAATTTGCAAGGAAACCGATAGAGAAACTAACCATTCTGATAATATTACTGTCCAACGATGATAAACCAAACGATCCAGATTTAAGCACTAAGGACCAATAACGGATTCATAATACCAGAACGAGGTGGGCACGTTATCGACAAAAAATGTGCAATGAATTTTAAAGCTACAGACAAAGAACAAATAATACATACACAGGAAAAAGTTCAGAAAATTCTTGATGAAAATAAATAACTACAATAACCCCTTACGATTAAGAAAGTCACCAGTCATACCCAAACAATAGCATGTATAACAGGCAATGCTCTAGAGTATTTAAAACCCTCACCGGGGATGATAAGAAACTAATTCAGAAAAATAAGCAAGACGAGATAACTGATTATGTCAAGAAAGAGAACATAACATATAGAACATGGATCTAAAAATTTTGTATAGTAAGCTCTAAAAACAATATTAGAAATTTGTAAAAAATCAACATACGAACATTTTAAAAACCATGAAAACTTCTATCCGTAAAAAGCAAACGTATTCATACGCGTATCTTATCCTATCATAAGAATTTTACCAATACCATATAGTAATCATAGGGAATTACAAATAAAACAACATGTATACAATAATTATACAATTTTGGAATTAAAAGAATATTATTTGAAGCTAACAATTGCACAGGTTAGGTTAGGTTGGGTAAGAGTGGCGGTTGGAGAACCTAGCCATACAATGCAAATGTATATTTTATATAGAAGCTAATACAATTATTGTATTGGGTATGTAATTTAATTCGTGCGGTTTTTTTTCAAAATTTGAACGTTTATTTAAGAAAATCATGTACAATAGTATTATTCAAAGTATTGCCCATCTGAAGCTATGACTTTTTTCCATCTTTCTGGCAATTTCTGGATCCCATCTCAAAAGAACTGCGCCGGCTTGGCAGCCAAGAATTATTCAAGCCAATTTTTGGTATTCTGCTCTAATGTGAACCGTATTTCAGTGAGGGCGTTCTGCATCGACCGGAACAAATGGTAGTCAGAAGGGGCAACGTCTGGGCTATAAAGCGGGTGGGGTAAGACTTCCCATCCACTGTTTTCCAAATAGTTCTTAACCGGAATAGCAACGTGAAATTATTGCTTCGTGTCTGGTCGTATATTCCGGGCGTTTTTCGGCTACTGCTCTCTTCAAACGGATTAATTGTGTTCGGTAGCGTTGTCCATTTATGGCACACCCATCTGATCCCAAAAAATACAGAGCATTACCTTCGCGCCGTGGATATTCGGCTTTGCCGTTGATTTGGCTGGTTGGCCGGATTTCGCATATGATTTTTTGCGCTTGGGGTTGTCGTAATGGATCCATTTTCCATCACCAGTAACAATCCGATGCAAAAATGACTTCCTTTTGTGGCGTTCCAGCAGCATTTCGGACATGCAAAACCGCCTTTCGACGTCGGCTTGAGTTCATGTGGAACCCAATTTCCTTGCTTTTGAATATATCCAGGTGCTTTTAAACGTTTTGAATTGGCTGCTTGAGTGACACCCAAAGATTCTTCGAGCTCTTCTTGTGTTTGGCAACAATCTTCATAGAGTAATGCTTCGAGTTCTTCATCTTCAAACTTTTTTGGCTGCCCAGGACGTTCATCGTCTTCCAAGCCAAAATCCCCACTTTTAAATCGTGCAAACCACTTTTGGCACGTTCGCCAGTTAGCGCATGTTCACCATAAACTTCCACCAAAATACGATGACTTTTGGCAGCAGTTTTCTTCATGAAGAAGAACTCCCCGCAAAAACACTTTTCCAGGCACACAGTTCGACATATTTAAGTGAAAAAAAATTATTGTTGTTTACGCTTTAAATGAATGACATATGCTGATATGACGTACAATGACAGTAGCTTTCCAACGCATGTTCCAATGGAATAATACAAGTTACGCCATCTCTTAGCAAACCGAATTAAGTTATAGACCCAATAACTGAAATGTTTTAATCAAGCTAATAAAAAAGATTAAGATAATACTATTACTAAGAAATAATATTTATTTATAAATACACGGGTGGCCGTGGTGTAATGGCATATGCATAGACTCCTCAAGCAGAGGGTCGCGGGTTCGAATCCCGTGTGAGGCAATTCTCTGAAAAAGTCTTTTCATAGAATTTGTATGTTTATATATGAAAATCCCGTCGGCGTCAACTCTCACATGAAGGCATAACACTGATGTTGGAGTGGTTGCTATCTGGGCTAAATGTAACGAACTAACAACTAGCACGTACTAAGATCCACTGGTTGAGGATGCACTGGCTCGTCCCGTCTAGTTTGACAATAACCTCTAGGGAAAAATATCAAAACCTAATACATCTGAGTTTCAAACTACTACACCACCCACCCGCGGCCTGGTGAAAAGCCAGTAAGAGGGAATTCAAAACACCTTGGTACGGGCTATATAGATATACGAGGGGTGTTTAATGAGTACCCTGATTGGAAGATAGTTGGCGCTAATGAACGAAAATGCGTATACCATCATTTAGGTTAACTTTGTTTAGCCAGCCTGTCAATCAATTGCGGCAATCCGATGCTTAGTTTTGTTTTGACATCCATTTTAAAACATCGTATCAGTTTTTTTGCGACCATGGAAAAAGACCAGTATCGTTCTGTGATCCGATTCCTGTTTTGAGTGGCAATACCTACGAGAAAATCAAGCCTATTCTGTATGGTGTATGTGGAACCAATTCATCTTCCCGGACAACCGTTTACCATTGGTTCGTAGAGTTTTGTTGTGGCCGCACGTCGGTTTTTGGAAACCGGAGAGGTGATGCCCACCGTTTTTTGGGAAGCGCCAGATGTGATCCACCTTGACTATACGGAGAAGGGAAAAACAATCACAGGAGCATATAATGTCGGTTTATTGGGTCAATACAAGAAAAACGACCACATTTGGCGAAGAAAAAAGTGCTCTTCCACCACGATAACGCACCGTGTTGCTCCCCCATCCTCCGTTTTCTCCGGATTTGACTCCGACTTCTTTTTTTCCCAAACCTTAAAAGATCGCTCGCAGGAGAAAACTACGGGTCGAACTAGGAATTTATCGCTGCCGCTAATGAGTATTTTGCAGGCCAACAAAATTCGTACTACACGTAGGGGTTAAAGAAGCTGGAGCACCGCTGGGAACATTGGAAAACCAACTTTGTACCAGTACCATTATACATGGAATAAAACGCATTACTTACCAAAATACCCAGATGTAAGCAGACATGAGTCTAAGATGTACTGTGATTACCATGACACAAAACAATACTTTCTTGGTAACCAAATTTACTTTTAACTCAAGTGTTGGTGTGTGGCTACCCGACTTGGGTACCTACAGGCTAAGCCATACCAAGGTGCTTCTGAAACTACTAGGATACTGTGTTCATATTAAAATTGATCATTTTTACTTATCCCTTCGATTTCGAACAGCTTTAAAAAATACCAGCCATCAAGCTATTGGAACGATTCGAGCTAATCGGATTGAAATATGAGATACTACGTAACAATACGTGAAGGTGTTGCACCTATGGAATCCGCACAGAGTTGGTCTTGTAGGGAACGGAAAGCGAATCACGACTCAACAACCACCATGTGTTTTGCAGTATAACAAATATATGCAAGGAGTATAGACCGCTTGGATCAAAACATTGGTAGTTACAGAATAAGCATAAATCGTTAAAAATTGTATTGGCAGCTGCTAATGTTAGCCTTCAGCATTAGTATTAACAATGGTTTTCAACTGTGTATACTCCCTGCTGCAGAACAACCTTAAACCAGCAATATAAACATTAAACAACCACATAGTACTCGTGAGCCAGAAGCCAGAAGCCAGAATTGCTCATGTAAGATTGGAAACCTGTATCATCATCAGCACGACCAAATATGTATTTCATTTCAATTTCAATTCGTTTACATATAATGAATGGATTGTATACTAAGGTTAAATATTTCATAGTACATAGAACTTAATGCTACATTGCTTAAACTTAATACATAAATAGTTACTTATTAGATAATAGGAAATAGGAATAGCGAAGGGAAAATTATTCGCAACCAGAATGTTATTGAAGATTTTAAGTGACCGTTGAAATGCGATAATCAATAATTCTGATACAGGGAATAGTGAAAGATAAATGTAAAATGGGAACAAGTACGAGGGCTGTTTGATGAATACCCGGATTAGAAATGACAACGCAACTTTTTTAGGTTTTGACAATTTATTTTTCAATATAGTTCCCTTTTAACTCGATACACTTTTTACAGCAAGGTCTGAGTCAGGAATGGGATGTAGCCAAATTTTGACGGATAGCTCAAATGCTGCCGATCTAGGATGCTGCGCTGGTGTTTTTGTGGAGGTTTTATAACATTTCTAATTAAAAAAATTTGCGTGTGTCTTCCAAGCGGAGACACTAACTATATTGTCAAGAATTTGTAGAGTGAGCGAGGCATCTGTTTTTGTAGTCACATCCAAGCTAGAGCCTTGCTGAAGCCTTTTACGGCTTCTGAGGTGGTTTGAGAATGCAAGAATTCACTGAACGCAGTCGGAGGGCTAAATTCGCTGAATCTTTTTTGGGTCATAACTGCAGACGGCACGAATTTAGGTTGCCAGCAGACAAAAGAATTCCTCCCGACGTTTGTAAGAGTTCAGAGGCTTTCCTGCTGTCCCTCAGTTTGAATGAAAGTACTATCGTAAAGAACACTTTTGCTAAGTACTCAAATGTACATGCAATCTTTGCTGCAAAAGTGATAACCACATCCGCTTTACGTGCGCATAAGTCGGCGTTGACGTACTGCTGCTGCTACTATAGGTATTTTATCACTGAAGCGTTTCTAATCTTTCTTCGAAAAACAGAGAAATTCCATTAAAAAAAACTTACAAGCAGCACAAAGGACTAGTTCCCTGTCTAAGTGCTCTGTTTGACAAAAAAAAAATTACTAGTCACCCTCTGAATAGCGTGGTATTTGCTAGGACTCCATGCCAAAATACAAGGTACAAATAATTATAAATAAATTGCGACTGTCACATTACGTATAAATAAGTTTATTTGAATATAAAAGTTAATTTTTCACTTGGCTTCACAAAGGATACCCACTCACATATGCATATGTGAGTATGTATGATAAATGCAAACGTACATAAGTCTTATTGTTCTCTTTTCTTCAAACGAATCTAAATACCATTTTCTGATTGCAGTGTAATTCTTATATTGAAAATTGGATCATACTCGCTCTGCGGAACACAATTCACTCGCGTGTGGTCGTTAATGCCCGACGATAAGCCATCAACAGGTGGAAGCAGTTCATAATTGCGCACAATTTTCGAGAGCATAGCTTTTATTTGCAGCATTGAAAAATTCTCAACTTAAATAAAAAATGTAATAATAATCCAATTAGTTACAGATTTCCACGTCGAAATCAAGAAGGCAACCTACCGACACACACTCTTGGTCCAGAGCTAAATGGAACACTTTTGAATGCATCAATTCCTTCCAAATCCTTTGAATCCTTAAATCGTTCCGGTTTAAACTCTGTTGGGTCAGGGAAGTATTTTTCATTGTATCCCATAGCCAACAAACAAAGTATGACTGTTGTCCTTCCGGCAACCTTTGTTCCATCTATCAAAAACGATTTATGTTTCATATCAGATGAGATTTTGAGGTTTCAAAACAAATACAATAAATAACATACTTATATCCACGGATTTACGATTTGTTCTGGCTATCAGTGGTACGCTGGGATACAAGCGCAAAGTTTCTCTTATAACTAATTCCAAATACGTCATTGTATGTAAATCAGAGAGACTAGGTTCTTTAGACAAATCTGTTCCAAGAATGTCCTTCTGTTCAGCGAAAACTTTTGATTGCACCTTTGGATGACGTGATAGTGTATAAATTGTAAAAGATACTGCAGAAGCTATGGTTTCGTGACCCTGGAAAACAAAAATGATGTTTGTTACATTAATCCATTTATGAAGTTAGTACTGACTTCATACTATGTTATGAATAATACGATACTCGTATGTTATCGACTGATTATGAATTTTCATAGGTTAGAGCCAAATTTTTGAGATTAAAGCAAAGAAGTTTTAAAGTTTTAAATATTCAGGAAATATTCAGGGAAAGTAAAAGTGCTTATATTAACAGGAACTGGTGTGTTACGGCTCGATAGCTCGATAGTTTATAACGCGGCGGCACATTTAAATATACGAGTAATAACAAGTTACAAAAATTGACCGTGTTGACCATTTTCTCGGGTGAGAGGCAAATGCCACGTTGCGGCATAGGTTGTCGCCGGACTCCCTCTTGAGATGACACTTTGCAGTCACACGCTATATCAGCTGTATGCCAATGGAGATTTCCGGTAACCAGATTTTGAGGGATACTGGATGGACCACATCATTGAATCAATAGTTGCTTACGAATGAAAATATTTTCAAGAGAAGAACTACCTTTAAATATACAGTCCATTATTTACATGTTTATTCTTAAATTGAGAAAGTAGGATATTAGCTTCAACAATTATTTCTGGTATACTTTATTGTCCGCACATAAACTAAAATGGACACAATTAAAGATAAAATACCCCAAAAAAAATGTCGCAGACAACTATATATTCAAGATATTTTTACAATTTTTAAGGAATAGAAAGCTAGTTGTATGGCTTAGGAACGATTCATGATATTTTAGAGTACGTCCGAAAGTAGGCTTAAGGGTATACTGATGGGCATTCATAGACTAGTGTTACGGTTGAAGGTTTGAAGGTGTAGAATGCTACTGGTGATGGAAATAGCGATAGAACAAAGTGAGACACGAGACATTTCGTAGGTGTTCGAGGATACGGTTTTGAATACTATCTAGCAGGTGCATATAGATTTGGGCAGATAAATGTTTTATAAAGAGTGACCAAATAAGAACGATGGGAAAGAATAGCCCTCGCTAGCAGTGCTTCAGGCGGTCGGTACAATTTTTGATGACTTGGCCCAATGTGTGCGGCGTTTTTCTTGCAACAGCGTGTCGAATGTTGGCCAATTGATGAACGCTCGCCGTAAGATTACACAGTCGCCAAAATTTCTGCTTCACAACTTCGAGCGTTGCTTGTATGGCATGTAGCGCCGCCTTTTTGAAATCACAGCTCGGATATGTTGATGTTATGGTCCCCTGACCAGAGAAAGTTGGTTAACATCGCTCCATACCTAAGACCATTGACGGTAACCGTGCCTTCTACCTCATTTCAAAAGAAATAAGGTACAATGGTGCCGATATGCCATAAACTGCATCACACACTCAATTTGTGGATAAAACGATGCTTGGCTGAACACTTCGGGATTGTGTCCGCTCCAATAATAGCAATTTTACTTGTTGACATAGCCACTGAGCCAAAAATGGGCCTCGTCCGAGAAAATGATTTCTTGGTCCGGATCTCTGGCCACTATTTCCAGTGCCCAACTTATGGCGTTGTCTATGGTCGTCATACATCAATTCTTGTGTCAGCATTATCTTTCACGGATGAAGGCCCAAATTCGACCACAAAATATGCCCAGCTTAGTTGATCGGAAAAGATATTTCTGGATCGTTTTTGATACCGGCCGTTACGGAGCTATGTTTTCTTCATTTCGCACCAATCTTTGACTAGTAGGTGGCTTAAGATCCAAAGAAGTGTATTCACGTTCAAACTTTTCCGCGGTGCGACGAATCACACTGCACACTGAGACCACTGACGACCAACCTCATGTTGCGTACAACTGAGCCGGAATTTCGATAATATTTTCTAATAATTTCCATACTTTCGGCATGCTTAAAACGATGCATGATGAAATGGCAAACCTTACTCAATATTTTGACAGCTGGATGTTATTAGTAACTTAACAATTGGAAACACTAACATTGCTATCTTGACACCCGTTATATTGATGCCAGATCAGAAGGGGTGCAATATTTCTCATATCGCTTGAGGAATCCTAGACATTTTGCAGCATTTTTGGCGACATCGAATATACGGTCAGTCTAAAGTAGTTTGTCATTGACACACATACCGAGACTGGAAAGTTTTTCGATTTTGACGATGCAAGTCCCAATGACAGTAGACAGCATTGTGTTTTGGAAGCATTAAATTCCACTCTGTTGATAGTTCAACAATTTGTTATGCTGTTAACATCGGAATTTATTGAGTTTAATATACGCTGCCGTTCCCGTTCTATAGCTGAAGAGCAGGGACATGAGTCCGGAAACGATTATGGTAAGCAGAGCGTATTGTCGTCAGCAACGGAATACTATATATTGGATTAGAAGTAGCAGTCAAAGATTTAAAAGAGTTTCGGAGAAAGAACGAAGCGCTCGAGAGAGAACGAGCTCGAGATATATCATGAGCTGACGGTTTATCAACGTCTCTATAACCTTGGAAATAATTACAACGGGTCTGTCGGAGAAAAGCAAGAAAAGGGCTGGACAAATGCTGTTTTCCATCTGTTCGGAAAGTGTCCTAAAGAGAAGGATCAATGGAAGCTTATGCAGTGATTTTGCCAGCGTGAAAGATCATCAGAAATTGATTTCTGAAGATTCGACGAACTCAAGTGTAGGCGAAAACAAAGCGCAAGCTAAACGTGTTGAACCGACCGTAAAGTGTGCAGCAAGTGCATTGGCCGTGTCTAAAGAGCTGACAGCTGGAATATCATTCTAAACGGACTTTGGGATGAAAGATGAGGCATAATTGCTGATGCTTTTGACAGACGACCAAAAACTTTTACTACCTTTTGGACATTGTAGTACTATTTCACGCTTAAGTAAGACATTGCAGTTATTCTTGGCTGTTTAAACTTTTTTCAGTTTTTTTCTGTAGGTTTGGTCTTGTAGCAACGAAAAAACGTTTCCCTAACTCTTGATACTCTTCATCTGTAAAGGAATAAAGCATCTCATTGCAAAGAGAATAGTGTCTGTGATCATATGAGCAGTGGTATCACGTCATTTTTAGGAGAAACATAAGGACCAAAAATTCCTAGAGAGGCTGTAAAGTCCGATCTAATTGGCTTTCTCGTATTACTATTCGGTTCTTTTCAGAATCTTTTCTCAAACTCTGTGGTAAGTATACGAGAAATTTGATGAAATGACATAATGTTCTCATGATCCTCACGAGGCACTTTAACAGTGTACTTATCAGTGAGAGAAGTTAAAACAAGTTCAGAGTGTTGGCAACATGACTATCAATGTCTGGTATTCATGTAGGCTCATTTTCAAGCTGGGTCAAGTTTTTTTCCGTAACGAAAATCTCAACACACTGTCTTTCGGGTTGGGCCCCCGCCCAATTATGAAGGCTTCGCTCATCAATGACGTTGTTTAATAAAAAGGGTGGCCAGAGCAAATGTGCTGGTCTTATTGTAAAGGTTTTCGGTACTTAACGCCTCCGAATGCTGCTGCGATTTGACCAGTTACAAGCAGAAGGTCAGAGGTCCTGTTGGGTGGGAGGACCACCGGTAGTTCATACCAGGACTTGAAACACGGTACCATGGGAGTTAGGACCCCCCCAGATTTTGGTCCGGGCCTGACTTGTTGAAGTAAGCCCCCTTATGGGAGCGTCATGGTGGCTGTGGCTTAAACCCAAAGTCGCGGGAAGGGTCTTGACTCAATTAAGAGTTACAAGTTACTAGATGACGTGACCCTAAAGCAGTAAGAGGTTTTAGGTCAGCTTCGACATTTACCATTTTTATGGGCATCCCGTGAAATAAAGCCTACATTGGCAAAAGTTCACGAAAAACACTAGTGACATTTGTACTCCGGGTGTTGTCTGTATATAATGTTGAAGCTACGCAAAATTGTGTATATTGTAATAGCCCGTAATAACGATTTCAGCAGAGGGTACAGGGTACATAGATGAAATTCTTTTTATGGAGTCGGACAGTGCATCAAACTCATTAAAAGTCGAATTGGTTCAGTTTGAGGCTTTTGTAGATAAAGCAACAGTGAATAACTTGCTTTCAAATAATTGCATGATTCTGCTTCTGCTTTTATTTCTCCAATAAATATGAAAGTGAGAGCACTTTCAGTACTAATAAAGTTAAAGTTCAGAAAATACAGAAAGATGCGATTTAGCGGTTCGGTGTTAATGTCATTAAGAATTTGTTTCGGCATAAATCTGAAACACTATTTATTTTTTGAAGAGTTTTTTTAGTGACTTTTGCGCTATCTGCATCTAAAATTCTACATTAATTCTCAGTCAATTGTGGACATCAATTTAAGTATGAGAAACAAACTAAGGTATTAGTAGGTTCTAACACATTAAACTGCCCAAGCGCTTGTCTGATTTGCAAATATAAAAACAAAAGACACAGTCGCATAGTGTATATTTGGATTCAGATTTGTGACGTAGACCTAAAGGCGAACCACCAACAGGATGGGTAGCTTATGAAAACCAGTGCTACAACCCGAAGGATCTTCGAGCCCACCTTAGTGTGGCATTTCAGTAAAGAAAAAATGTACTTGAGATATGCAGTATAAACCGTAAAAAAAAAAAAAAAAAAAATAAGTCGTCACCGCACACTTGAGCACTGGAACCCCCTAGCACGAACACTATTTTGATGCCGATATCTTTCGCAATTATCTTTTTCATTGCATAATAATGATTTTTGTTTCTGTATTCTGCTTGCTTGCAATAAATATCTTAATATGTTTCACATTCAGGTCACGAAGCTTCAGTGGTTAAAGTTGGTGAGGTAATAAAGATCACAATGTTGCGGTGCTCGAATTCCCGCTCTAAATAGAGCATTTTGGCAATCTCGGAACCTTGTTTTTCGACAGCGAAATGATTTAATTACAAATTGGTAATGACTGAAAGTAAAATGTATTGTCCGGTCAGAAAATACATAGACGATTTATATTTCGACTACCATACTTACTGTGTATATATAAGTCGAAATTTCTTCAAAGATTTCTCTAAACTCAAGGGGTCTGTGGTCTATCTTCGATGTAAGCAGGTTATCTATGAAGGGCTTTTTATTTTTATGTGCTTCGGCCTGCGATTTTTCCAGGATTTCTCGTCTTTCGTCAACAATCTATGAAACAAATTGCAAACAGTTATATTTTCGAGGACGTCATATTGTACTTTACTACGATTACATATCTACCTTACGAATATTTTGTCTCAACAGTTTCAACGCACGTTTCTGCTTCAAATAGTACGGTGTCAGATGAAACAGCGATTGGAACCGTTTGACAATACTGAATGTTCTTTCATGAATGATTTCGCAAAGACTTGAAAAGTATAAAATTTCTTATTTTCCAATAATTATTACTAAGTCGTCTTTCCTTACTCCCATATTGCCTTGTGCATCTCAGTCTTTTCACCATCCAGAATATTGCTAGGAACTCCAGTAGCATTCTCTGAAATAAAAAGAAAAGGTTGACTCTTTGTAAAGGACAAACAAAAAACTATTACCGTGGACAATATCCAAAGTGCATTTGTACACAAAATCCTGGGCATCAAATTTTTCTTCGGACTTGGTGAATTGTTCTAATTTATTAATGAGCTTATTGCTACTATTATTAACAACTTTCATATAGCTTTGAATAGGAGGTATATCAAATGCTGATAAATTAACTTTGCGGTGTTTTAAAAACCTAGCACTGGAAGCCGTGGGCAGGCCATCTAGTAACCATGGTCGGATATACATATAAAGATGTTATTTATTGATCAAAACTGTACTACTGAGAATTGTCTATAAAAAATGAAGAAATTCTAAAAAGAAATTTAGCAAAAAGTTTTTGTATTTCTAATTTCAGCAGGATCGCTGAGTATAACATGATATTGAAAGAACACCAATGATCGATATCCTTTGAACTCATATTTGCGACAATACTGGGGAATCTTTTTCGGATACTCTATTAGTTAAAACAAAAAAATAAAGTAAAATTAAAAACTCTCTACCCAGGCAATAAATACATAAGCAATGTACAATTCACAATGACATAAATCATCTTAGATTGAGACTCATGACTATAACTTAAAAAACTAAGATTTAAGATTAAAAAAACGGAAAAGGAGATCCTGTTTAAGGAGGGAGGTGTTGCGATTGAAATAGAAAACAATGAGATTGGTGGTTCGCCTTCGCATCATAGGGGAGAACTGTTCATTGGATTCTTAAAAGTGCGGTGGGTCGGCATATAGCAGTGACGAAATCATCGTCAATTACGAGTTTTTGTATTAAAGGATTCGTTAAAAGATTAGCAATCGATAAAACATGAAAGGAGACGGTGAATAAATAGCATGCCTGCTACGTGCAGGGCTCTGGTCACGTAAAAGTGGGAAAACTGCTTAGTCTATCCTTCCATAAAGCTAAGCGTTATCTTATCAATATGCGAACGGAAATGTAGCTCTCTGTCCGTGAAGAAGGTAAAGCTGCAGAGGAAACTGATTGCACTTACGTGATTATTTGTGATTTTGTCGAGGCACCAAATAGTCAATGTCGTGTTGAAGAAGTTTGTTGTCTTATGGTAACTTTTGAAAATTTGGTATCACGGCATTGGCGATGCTGTATGGATGGTTGATGATTTCTTTTCAAAAGGAAGGGACGAATATTTGACAAATTGGAAAAATATATTTGATGAAAAAAAAAATAAATGGTCTTTTATTAGATTAGTTTGCGTACGGAAAAAAAAAAACTAATTCGAAGGAAAGCGCCCGTAACTTGTTTCATTTGTTTTGATAGGAGCAAAGTCTTCAATCATATCTTGTAGGAGAGGCCATTAACAGATATATATATATCGTATAGTCCTCTATAGTAAATAGAGAGGATATCAGACGGAGAAAGAAAGAGACTTGCTGAGATAGGAATTGATATTACGAAAATTAGTTTTTGGAAGATTTAAGAAGAGACAATGACAGAAGAAGTAGAGTTGAATGTTTTTCAAGCAGCGTAGATTACTTATTATGCAGATCGCATCTGCAATGCTAAAAGTGGAAAAAAAGGTCTACGTAGTCCATAAAGGGATGACAATTTTCAATAAGAACTACATAGAGTGTTCAGGATAGTACAGGAACATGAACACGGAGACGTTCGGCTTAATTTAAGCCATCTCGGACGTCCGTTCAGAGACTTTTAATTTCATTGCCATCAAATTGTCAGCAACAAATTGATTATGTGACAAAATATAAAATCTTGATTTCAACAACAACCTGATAGTGAATGATGAAACCCATTTTAAAACCAATGGCTTTGTTAACAAGCAAAACTACAAGATATGGATTACGGACTTTTTTAGAGCAGTTTCAGTAAGAATTAAAATCATATATTTTAGTGTATTATATCTATTTAGTGTGAATTGAATATGCAGATGTGATTTAGAAAGAAAAATCCGAAGGCGGCCTCAGGGCTGGATTATACTTTATTTTTGATAGACTGTTTGTGAACAAATTATGTTTCTCAATTTTCTGTAGAAATGGAAACAAGTGTTATTGATATGGAAAAAAAAATTAATATATTCAAAATGTTTGATGAAGAGATTCAAAATTTCAATGATTCGGTCCAAATAGATTCAGACGAAGATGATTTTAGTGATGAACTGGAGGATCTAGATTGTATTTCAGAGGAGATTTCACCTGAAAATGACCAATTTGTATAGATGAAATGAACTCTGCAAAAACAAGTAATGTTTTCATACAAGATATCAATCTCTCAGGTCTATCTAATCTAATTCTGACTTCAGCAGAAGCGACTTCCACAATTGCAACACTAAAAGCACCAATTGATACCACCGGCACACAAAAAAAAAGGAAAAAAAAAAGCAGAAGTAGTAACAGGAACAATAACAGAACAAGATGCAAAGAGAATAATAGAACCTTCGAATGCATTCATTATCCAGCCATAAAAAAGAAAGCGATGACCATTACCTGTTGTAGAAAATATTGGCCCAAATATCGTACCATCAGCTGGAGGTTTTATTTGGTCCGGTATTTTTTTCAACAAATACGTTTATTATATATTTATCATATGACTATAAACATAATTTTTAATCTATAGTACCTACAGTAGTTTTCTCATATTCTCAGCATTGCATGCTATCAGCAAGGATTCTAAAGAATTCTCCAATATTATGTGACGAAAAAAGTCAATCCAATTACATATAAAGGGCGTGCAATTTCGAAGAAGCATTAAACTTCTCCCTTCACTCAAAGAACGCAAAGCTCCAACGGAGATTTTTACATATTTTGTTTCGCATAAGATTAGTTATATGATTTCTAAAGAAACAAATCGAGCTGCTTATGCCTAAAATGTCAATACACAATATACAGCTAGTGTTGAGGACATTTATAGATACATCGGTATCCTATTATTCATGTCGGTTAACCGTTATCCTAATTTGGAAAGCAACTGGGAGGGGAATTCGTTCCAGTAAATGAAAACAACTATGGCCTTGAAAAAGTTCCTTACGGTAAAAAAGTATTTATCATTTCAGGCTGAAACTAATCGCATCAAATAAGATCCGCCAGGGTACGATCATCTGTTTCGAATACGAAAATTATTTAATAAATTCAACGTTCGTTTTGATTCAATTCCCAAAACCGCTAAATTGTGTGCTGATGGGAAATGTGCAGCACAAAAATTAAACACTATTTTAATATCTTCCAAACAAGCCGCATAAATGGAGGATCAAATTTTTAGTGTTATGCAACCGCTTTGAAATATACAATGGTGCCGGTGATAATGGGATCTTACTCGATGCACCAGATATTGGTAGTTGTGCCAATGTTATCGTTCTATTGCGGTGAAATTATGTATAATAACATTCAGACCGATTGGACATCGGAAACCACACTCGTGTAGTAAGGTCAGTTTTCTGCTGAACCAGCTTTTCCGGTCGTCTGGTCATCAGATCCCATGCTCGTGCGAGCGTAGGGAATATTATTAAGCTAGCAACATTGTCGCATAGGAAAGATTGAAAGAAAAAATAAAGAAATCTTCAAGTGAACAAGTTGATTTTTAATTTAGCACTAAACATTTCACTATTATCACAAACTATTCCAAATTTTGTTCACCACATTTTTATACCACTTGGAAGAGGAATCAGAGTCAACAGAATTAAAAACTGTAAGCTTCCTTTGGATAAAGATGTCAAGGAAGATAGAGGATATTCAATTGAATATGTCGGTAAGGCGTATGTTATTGAACACTGTTTTGTGGAGAGACAATAAAAATTATTTCATTAATAACATAGAGGCTGTCCGTGCCGTTTTATAATGAAACACAAAATTTTTACAAAATTAAACTTGATTTATCAATATAGTTACATTCGAGGGCGATACACTGATCGAAACGATTTTTCAATCTTTCGATACCAGTTTTATACTACGATTTCGGTTTAGCCGAAATTTTGAATAGGCCTCTGTTTCGGCGACTACTTCTTCATCGGTCTTAAATCTCTTCTTTTGAGGTGTGCGAACAGGAAATAGTCGTTGGGGGCCAAATCTGGAGAATACGGTGGGTGGGGAAGCAATTCGTAGCCGAATTCATTCAATTTTGCCATCGTTTTCATCGATTTGTGACATGGTGCATTGTCTTGATGAAACAGCACTTTCTTTTTCTTCAAATGCGGCCGTTTTTCTGCGATTTCGTCCTTCAAACGCTCGAACAACGCAATGTAATAGTCGCTGTTGATAGTCTGCCTCTTTTGGAGATAGTCGATGAAAATTATTCCATGTGTATCCCAAAATACGGATGCCATAACCTTGCCAGCCGACTATTGAGTTTTTGGTCGTTTTGAACGAGGTTCGTCGCCTGCTTGCCACTCAGCTGAATGCCGACTTGACTCTGGTGTGAAGTGATGGAACCAAGTCATATCTTATGTCTTTATTCGGCTTTATTGCGGTTGAACAGCTTTAAGCACTTCTCTGAATCATCAACACGTTGTTGTTTTTGGTCGACTGTGAGTAAACGCGGTACCCACTTTGAACAGAGCTTTCACATGTCCAAATATTCATATCCACTGTCTTTTGATATCTTCAGAGCCTCAGCTACCTCGATCAACTTCAATTTACGGTCATTCGTAATCATTTTGAGGACTTTTTTGATGTTTTCACCTGAAACAGCCTTATTAACACTTATCAAGCCATTTCTTTGCATCGGCTGCATTTTTCCCCATCAAAAAGCAATGATAAATCAACACACGAAATTGCTTTGAATCCATTTTTTTCACAATAACAAAAGTTGCTTCATTCACAACGTTATATCTCGAGAACTAATCGTCCGACAGCTGTCAAATTTATACACGTATCTTCTGAAGGCTTGTACTAACTGAAAATGGGATGGATTTATTTCAAGTGGTGCCCTCTCTTAGCAACGGCACGACCCATGTATTATAAGCATTATTATAAGCATATATTGTATTATTAGCAACATTATTGTTATTAGCATCAACGTATGTTGGACTTGAGCCATTTTTAATAGTTGACCCATCCAATCGTCCAAGTAAAGCATTGCGTTACGACCCAAAAAAAGGGTCAGTCAGTCAGTTGGTAGGCCTTCAACACAAGAAAAAAAGCCCAGCACTTATTCTGGCATCGGTCATTCTGTTGCTGACATAAGATATGACAGTATTGATCACTTTCCATGATGGCATGGGAAAGAGCAATGCAAGCGAAATGCAATCTTCATTTGTGCTGCTCCAGCACAAAAATTATTTTTATGAATGCCATCGAATATTATCTGCTTTTTTTCAATAAATAAAACACTATTTCTCCCACCAAATATTCATCTGTATCACCTTTTTTGCCTTAAATGGGTATGGCTGACCTAAGGCCGCCTATCAATTTGTTTATCTCGTGGCTGAATTAATTATTTTTTTTTTTTTCACCTCGTCACAAAATTCGTACTTTTTAGTCCAAAATCTCAACTAAACAAAAATTCTGCTTTACTTTACTTAATTTTGCCAGTTTAACTCCAATCACTTATTTAAGAAGGAAAAGTAGCATCTTCAACTTCAATCCACAAACAGAAGTATCACTGTGCACCCCGTGAGAACGCATTTTTTTACAAGGAGAATTAAAGATTCAATCCCATAATCATATCAAAAGCTAGTGGAGATAAGATGAACGTGGCGAAAATATTGCCGAAGGGTATCCATAGTCCAATGCCTGTGATAAACTAGTGTTTGTAAGCTAGCGGGCGTACTCAGGTGGTATAATGTTTTAAATTCTGGATTCGAAAATGTGCAACATTTCTATACCTATAAACGGAGCAAAATATTGTATCATCGAACTCTCGTTATAGCCTACAACATAGCCAGTGTCGATGTAACTAGGTCAAGGTCAAAGACGAAGAAAAGAGTAATATCAATGCAAAAAAAAAATATATATATATATATATATTAATTCATCAATATTACTGTTATCCTCTTCAAAGTTATTCCCCTCAGATATAATACGCTTATGCCAATGCTTTTTTCAATCTCTGAAGCATTTCTCATAAGCACTTTTTGGTATAGCCTAGGGCTCTTCCAGCGATGCCATTTTTATTTCCTCAATCGTTGCAAGTTTCAATCGTTTTATAGGTCTCTTCAGTTTAGGGAACTCGAAAAAGTCGCATGGGGCCAAATCCGATGAGAAATGATTGTCGTGTAGTTTCTGGACAAAAAATCTCTGACAAGCAACAATGAATAAAGCATTATCGTGATGCAAAACCATGAAATGTTTTATCGCAATTCCGGACGTTTTTTTCGTATTGCAAACGGTGCGTAATTTCAAGGTAATACTCCTTATTGACTGTACGACCTTGAGGTAAAAACTCCTGATGCACTATATCCTGATGCTATACACTTGGAACTTTGAATATATGTTCGGGACATATGTACCACCACAGCAAAAAAAAAAAAAAAAAAAAAATGGAATGCTCGCGAAATTTCAAAAGGCACCTTAGTTTTTGAACACACCTCTTCTTTAATGGGGCAGGAGACAAAAAGTCGGTGTTCGAGTGTGCCAATTGACTAACTGATATAAGTATCACCTACGACTATTGAATGCTATTTACCGGGTGCAGAGATTTTTAAGGAGAACCTAACCTTTAGACGGGCGAATGCCATCTACATATATTGAGACCAAAACAGAGAGGTGATCTATTTCTTACATCGCTTGAAGAATCCTAGACATTTCGCAGCATTTTTGGCGACATCGAATGAGTATTCATTCTAATGTAGGTTGTCACTGACACATATGATATACCGAAAATGGAACGTTTTTCGATCTAAGCGATGGATAAAATGTGGGTATTTAAATTTTACTTTAACGACAGCAGGCAGCATTATGTTTTGGAAGCATTAAATTCCACTCGGTTGATAGTTCCCCAATTGGAATTTAATGGGCTGTCGTTGTACTGTCGTCAGCAAAGAAATGTATTGGATTAGAAGTAATAGACAAGAGATCATTAATGGAAATTAAAAATAGTGATGGAAGCAAAACGGAGCACGGGACACACCAGCATTATTATTATTTTGTGAATATCAGACTTCAAATAATACAAGACAACTTAAATTTAACGTTCCGAAAGGTAATTTCTGCGATTAACGCCTTTGAAATAAAATCAAAAATGATCTGGGACTGCCTTTAAATCCTATAAATCCATAAATAAAGTCCATCTGATTTGGATGCTAAAACATAGCAAATATGGAGACAATGAAAAATCAGAAAAACTTGCCAGAAAAGGATTCGCATCTCAATTCATGATGCCAAGACCATTCTGTGAGCTATCAATTAACACACTAAAAGAAGGTATTAAAACCTGGCTAGAGGAAAATAAGAACCGAAGGAAACAGACAAGCCAACAACTTTATGCCAAGCAGCTGCCACAAAAGACAAAACAACTTCTATTAGTTCTTTAACTTATGTTATTCGTGCGATTTGCTGAGATGGCGTAACTTGTATTATTCCATTGTTATTATTTCATTGGAACATGCGTTGGAAAGCTACTGTTATTGTAAGTCATTTCAGTATATGTCATTCATTTGAAGCGTAAACAACAATATTTTTTTTTTTTTTCACTCAAATATGTCGAACTTTGTGCCTTAAAAAGTGGTTTTGCGGGGAGTTCTTCTTCATTACTTTAATATAAAGAAAACTACTGCCGAACGTGCCAAAAGTGGTTTGCACGATTTAAAAGTGGTGATTTTGGCTTGGAAGACGATGAACGTAATGGGCAGCCAAAAAAGTTTGAAGATGAAGAACTGGAAGCATTACTCACTGAAGATTGTTGCCAAACACAAGAAGAGCTCGCACAATCTTTGGGCGTCACTCAAGCAGCCATTTCAAAATGTTTAAAAGCAGCTGGATATATTCAAAAACAAGTAAATTGGGTTCCACATGAACTCAAGCTGAGAGACGTCGAAAGGCGGTTTTGCATGTCCGAAATGCTGCTGGAACGCCACAAAAGGAAGTCATTTTTGCACCGGATTGTTACTGGTGGTAAAAAAATGGATCCATTACGACAACCCCAAGCGCAAAAAATCATATGTGAAAACCGGCCAAAGCCGAATATCCTTGGCGCGAAGGTAATGCTCTGTATTTGGTGGGATCAGATGGGTGTGCTGTATTATGAGCTGCTAAAACTGGGTGAAACCATCAATGGACAACGCTACCGAAGACAATTAATCCGTTTGAAGAGAGCAGTAGCCGAAAAACGCCCGGAATATGCGACCAGACACGACAACGCTCGTGTTCCGGTTAAGAACTATTTGGAAAACAGTGGATGGGAAGTCTTACCCCACCCGCCTTATAGCCCAGACCTTGCCCCTTCTGACTACCATTTTTTCCGGGTGATTCAGAACGCCCTCACTGAAATACGTTTCACGTTAGAGCAAAGCCGGCGCAGTTCTTTTGGGATGGAATCCACAAATCGCCAGAAAGATGGGAAAAAGCCATAGCTTCAGATGGGCAATACTTTGAATAATACTATTGTACATGTTTTTCTTAAATAAAAGTTCAAATTTAAAAAAAAAAACCCACGAATTAAATTACATACCCAATACAATTAAGCAGAAGTCAGATTCGACTGATCACAGGTTTTCTCACAGGGCACTGCCGTGTGAAATAAACACCTGATGATCAATGGCATAGCACAAAAAAATATATGCAGACTCTGAAGTGAGGACGTAGAAACAGCAAAACACATACTATGTGACTGCAATGGCTTCATCAAAACAAGTAAATTTCAAAACAAGGTAAATTTCACCTTGAAGTGGTGGACATAGCTTCCAGCTCATCTAAAAACTTAGTCGTCTTTATCACAAATTGCGGCATCATAAATGAGGTCTTAATGGAGGACATCACAATAGGCTCATCTGTGGCCTCAATGATCTGGGGCTCATTGTACCACCTCCCACCAAACTCTAATCTAATCTAATCCAAAGGTATGTAAACAACCGTCTTTGTATACTGATTCTTGCCCGGGGTTTTCGGGAAACAATCTAATAACTACTACGCTACGACTAAATTTAGCCGAACATACGAGTATAATCAACATAGTCAAACCAAAACGTCGCGAAAATTTCGGTTTCATAAAGTGAGTCAAGAATTATTTAACCCACTTACCTCTGGCTGATACGAAGGAATACATACATATGTACGTATGTTCTCGTAACTATAATTATAAAAAATTGCATACAAATGCATCTAAAAGTTCACAGGAGATAAAAAACGTGACAATGTTCAACATCGCCAAACACCTCTTCCTAAGATTAATTGCATCATACTTTCACCTCTAACTCTAATTTCTCTAACATATTTGCTTCCCTTTAACAGCTGAACAGCTCTAATGTAAAATATCATAAAAAACTCTTCCTTTCTTTGTCGTTTTGTAAATTATAGAAATTAAAAATAACAATACTTGTCATAAAATGTAACTAAATGGAGAAAAATCATATTCACCGACGTTTAGTATTCGGCACTTCTGTTTACATCTAACACTATTACTTGAGCTCTGTATACATTAACGGGCTTTCAGGTTTGACAAGAAAAGAAAACTCATATAAAAGGTGAGCCAACAGAAGGTGTGAATGTTAGCTGTCAATTACTTTCATTTGCTGGATTCAATGCGGTTGATCTTTTTTACAGATGTCATACAATCTTTGGCAGTATTTGTCATGGAGTCAGTTACTACGCAACAATGCATTTTAGTTATTCAATCTTATTACTAATATGGGCGATCTGTAAAAGTAATATTTCGTAAAATTCGTGAATTTTTCGGCCAACATAATCGCCTTAGTGGGTACGAAATTCGTGCAATGGTGAAGCGTTTTGAAGAGTTTCGGTATTGGGTCCATATCAACATGCTTGGCCACATCAACACTGTGAGCGAAAGTATTCAAACCAGCTAGGCACTTCAATTCGTTGCCGAAATCAACAATTGGGCCTAGTTGATTTTCATTTACACGCCTATAAAATCCAAGTAGCACAACAACTGAAGCCTTTGGACCATCTACGACATCGCCTATTTGTTAACTGGATGTTGGATCGGCAGGACAATTTTTCATCGAATTTGATGTTTTGAATAGATGGGTACGTAAATAAACAAAATTCTCATTTCTGGGGACTGGAAAACCCAAACGAGATTCACGAAAAATTAATGCATCCCAAAAAAGTCACTACATGGTGCGGATTATGGGTTTACGGCGTCATTTGCCCGTAATTTTTCAAAAAGGAGGCGGGAGAGACAATTACAGTGGCCCGCACAAGCCATAAATCAATCAATTTGTTGCGTACGAAATTTGAAGATCGCATTATTTCGGTTTGAGGAGAAGTTGATTGACCTCCAAGGTCATGCGATTTGGTTCCTTTAGACTTCTTTCTGTGGGGTTATTTGAAGTAGAAGGTCTATGCCAACAACCCAGCGACAACTCAGGATTTCAAACATTATATACAAACTGAAATCGCGGCCATTGGCCGTTTACAACAGAAGCCGTGGTGGTTATATGAAATTCTAAAATACATTAATTTCACAATAAACTAAATGAAAACTTCCTCACTAGGTGTTGACTAACCCTTTATAAATTGATACATGCAGCAAGTAAAAAGTATGAAAGTAAGTCACCATAGAAGTCGTCATATTTGGATACTCTATACTCTATTTCGCCAGCGTCAAATTATTCTGCGTAAACAAGCAGGTACAATAACGGGCAAAAGTTTCGTATTAGAAAACGTTTTACAGCGACCAAAAGTCGGACGCAAGACCCGCTACTTGAATTTAAAAACCGAGACATACAAAATATATTGTATAATTGGGTATATATTTTAATTCGTCCGGTTTTTTTTTCAAAATTTAAACTTTTATTTAAGAAAAACATGTACAATAGTATTATTCAAAGTATTGCCTATCCGAAGCTATGACTTTTTCCCATTTTTCTGGCCATTTGTGGATCCCATCGCAAAAGAACTGCGCCGGCTTGGCAGCCAAGATTGAATCAAGCCAATTTTTGATATTCTGCTCTAATGTGAACCGTATTTCAGTGAGGGCGTTCTGCATCGACCGGAACAAATGGTAGTCAGAAGGGGCAAGGTCTGGGCTATAAGGCGGGTGGGGTAAGACTTCCCATCCACTGTTTTCCAAATAGTTCTTAACCGGAATAGCAAAGTGGGGCCGAGCGTTGTCGTCTCTGGTCGCATATTCCGAACGTTTTTCGGCTACTGCTCTCTTCAAACTAATTAATTGTGTTCAGTAGTGTTGTCCGTTGATGGTTTCACCCGATTTCAGCAGCTCATAGTACAGCACACCCATCTGATCCCACCAAATACAGAGCATTACCTTCGCGCCATGGATATTCGGCTTTCCCGTTGATTTGGCTGGTTGGCCTTGTTTCACATATGATTTTTTGCGCTTAGGGTTGTGGTAAAGGAACCATTTTTCATCACCAGTATTAATTCGATGCAAAAATAAGTTCCTTTTGTGGCGTTCCAGCAGCATTTCGGACATGCAAAACCGCCTTTCGACGTCTCTCGTACTTGAGTTCATGTCGAACCCAATTTCCTTGCTTTTGAATATATCCAGCTGCTTTTAAACGTTTTGAAATGGCTTTGAGTGACACCCAAAGATTCTGCGAGCTCATCTTGTGTTTGGCAACATTCTTCAGTGAGTAATGCTTCCAGCTCTTCATCTTCAAACTTTTTTGGTTGCCCATTACGTTCATCGTCTTCCAAGGCAAAATCACCACTTTTAAATCGTGCAAACCACTTTTAGCACGTTCGCTCAGCTAGCGCATATTCACCATAAACTTCCACCAAAATACGATGACTTTCGGCGGCAGTTTTTTTCATATTAAAGTAATGAAGAAGAACTCCCCGCAAAAACACTTTTTCAGGCACAAAGTTCGACATATTTGAGTGAAAAAAAAATTATTGTTGTTTACGCTTCAAATAAATGACATATACTGAAACTCCTGTTAAGGTTCAACTCCATCAGAATGGACCAGTGTTTTGTTCGAGTACTGTTTCTGACGGCTTGTCTCGGGAAACCGAAAAGGTGAAATTGACTCCAAAAGATACACACACTGAAAGACAACTGTCTTAGGGACACCTGAAGAAGCGACGGACACCCAAGGCAACCGCACGATCCAAGGAGATGACAGGTGCTGTCGAAGGCGCGAGTATCAAAAGTCTCACTCCTCCAGCGGCGACGGAGAAGAGAAACAGGTCGGTGGAAGTGACAACCGCTGAAACCGACCAATCCCTCAGATTTGAAACTGCGCCTTCTTTTTCTGTCCCAAACAGGGCCAAGAAGAAAATTTCCGGTCCTCCTGTCAATGGATCTCTCCGCATATGATGCCCAAATGAAACCGGTTCTACAACCAAAAAAGACTGCAGTTCCGGTGAACGGAACGTAAGGCGGTCAAACCCATTGATATAAACAAAACCAGCGGTGGTGTCACACGCACACGACGTCAGGTTGAGGCCAGTGCTACAAAAAGCAAAACTGAAATCCCCGCTGAGAAACAACTCCGGTGCTGACTTTCCGTGCGCATAAGATCCGATGCTGCAACCAACACAAGTTGCAGCTCTGGTGGACGGGACTTGGACGTCGCTGAAAAAGTAACCTCCAAAAAAAAAGAGGATGCGACCGTGCAAACACTGTCTCGATCAACTGTGGGAGCTGGCCAAAGCAGAGAATGTTTACATGCAATCAGGGGCTGCGGTATGGAGAATGGAACTCTTAGAATGAAGTGCTGCATTCAGCAAACTTCTGAATGGCTAAACAAATCCTGTGCCGAAATTCCATCCCTGGAAACGGGATATGATCTGATGCGTCTTCAACCCAGAACCCTGTACTCGACACTGAAAATTGAAAAATCTACTCTCACAGGAAGAAAACGAATCGGGAAAACAAGGACGGCTCTTCATTTGTTGTAGGCTTAGACAAAGCTTCTGTCGGGACCATTAAGTCTAGGAATGACTCACGTCACTATCTGCTCCTTCGAGGAGCTAATATCCATTTTCTTCCCAAGTGAGTGCGGATAAGAGAGGACCACCCCAGTACCCATCTCTTTTGTGTACTCAAATCAACCTTCAAGGTTCAAAGTCTGCTATTGCATCCCTATGTAGGAGGCTTTCCTTTCTGAATACAAAATCCCACATAATATTCCTACAGGAACCATGGGTGTGAAAAAAAAAAAAACACATTTGTGGTTTCGGATGTTTAAGACCTTTATACCACTTTATGAACTCAATCTCACGATTTAAACTTGCGCAATTTTGCACGAAAGATTTAGTTGCTGCAAACATAAATTACGAAACGAACGGAGAATGGCGCGGAGTTGTCGTTAGGTCTGCTTATTTTCCCTATGTGACAGTGTGATTCTAAGAAGATGGTACTTATCATATGCTGCGATGCTAATGCTCAGAATATTTTTTGGGGCAATACAAGGTGTGGGGCAATCATCTCTTGGATTTCGTACTATCGTTTTACCTGGCCGTTAACAATGTTGGCTCCTAGCCAACTTTTGTTACGAGGGTAAGATAGCACGTAATCGGCTTAACGTTATCCAACAGGAATACTTAGGAGTTTGATTACTGGCCGGAAAACACTATCGGAGATATCCATGTTAAACCAGAGGTATATCGAACTCAGAATCGGATGGAAGGCCTCGACCTTTTTGAAGGGAAGAAATCCACAGGAAACCAACTGGACACGATTTAGGGAGGATCTCGACAAGTACAATAGTTCTCCGCCTAAGCTCAAGACAAAACAATCTAGAGGAAGCTGTTCAGAACCTTAAAGGTATCCTCAATAAGTGTTTCGAAATGGTATGTTTAGCTAGTAAGCAATCCTATAGATTGTTCATTTTTTGGTGAAACGCAGTATATTCGTAAAGAATCCAGAAAACTTCCGAACAGCTCACTTAAGTCTAATTTAGGGACGATTGGAATCTTTAAAGATCTAAGCAATAATAATATAAAAGCCTTATTCGAATTTCGAAGAGTGCCTGTTAAAAAGATTTTTGCGAAAAGATCGCAATTATCAGTGAAACCAGTAGGCTGGTCAAAGTCCTCAAAAGGGGAAAACCAAGTAGGTTGGAACCACTTAGATAATCTAAAAGTACCTATACTGAATCGAAAGCATAGACTCTTCGTCTCATGGTTAAGTCTCACTTCCCAAGTAACTTAATCGGAACCAGCTCACAACCAGCAGAATAACACAACACGCCATAGCTGGTATATTTATCGGTCTGGTGACGGATGAGGCCATTAAAAATACTGTTGCATGTGATGTAGCTGTACTGTCTTTTGGATTGTGTCTTGCGACGATCTGCTCTAAAACGCAGGCAGCCCTAGACGTGATCGACGGCTGGTTCACTAGTAATCGGCTTTCAGCCGATAATCTCAAAATCGGGGTTATTCTCCTTACGAGAAGGAAGAAACTGTCTGATCTGATTCATCTAGTGCTTAAAGAGATCACCATCCAATTCTCGAAAGAGGCTTAATATTTGGGTGTTATCCTGGAAAACAAACTTCTCTGGACTAAACGTGTTACGTCGGATGTCTTTAAGGCGCTGTTGGCCGTCTGGCAGTGCAGTGTAACTATCGGCAAGACATGGGGCCTATCACCGAGAGGTTCGTTTGAATCTACACGGCTATGATAAGGCCGATTATATCCTTTGCGTCGATTGCCTGGTGGAATAAGCTCCCTCGAAAATACATGATTGCTGCTCTTACCAGTTTGTCTCGGATACATGGGTGCTTTTCCCGGAATTCCTAGCTCCGCTCGCGATACATTGATGAATCTTCCTCAAGTTGATATTCATATCATTGAAATGCACTTTTAAAGCTATATTTCGTTTAAAAAGAAGTAGTCTTTGGTACAACACGCACTAGAGCTTTGACGACTTTGCGCGCCGGCTAACTTATTACTCTGGTAATAAGATACACATAGGATAGCAGCATCGTCAAGCAAAAAAGACGATTTAAAAAACTACTAACTCATATAATGTGTTCCAATTCGGAAGAATTCAGTTTCGTGTGGTTATAATTCCATCTTCGTCAGCAAATTATCTACTACTGCTTTGTTTACAAAAGCTAGAAGCTGATCGCCTTTTATAAAGTTAACACTGTCTGACTCCATATAAAGGATTGCATCAAGTCTGACCTGCCCACTGATTTTTTTTAAATGGCCGCAGTATACTAACTGTGCAAAGGTAGCATAATCATTAGTCTTTTAATTGAAGGCTGGAATGAATGGTTGGACGAAATATTAACTGTTTCATTTAAATTTGTAATAAAATTTTATTTTTTAGTTAAAAAGCTAAAATTTATTTAAAAGACGAGAAGACCCTATAAATCTTTATATAAATATTATTTTATATTTTGTAAATAAATTTTATTAAAATAATAATTTTATATTTTATTGGGGTGATATTAAAATTTAAATAACTTTTATTTAAAAAATCATTAATATATGAATAATTGATCCATTTTTAATGATTAAAAAATTAAGTTAGTTTAGGGATAACAGCGTAATTTTTTTGGAGAGTTCATATTGATAAAAAAGATTGCGACCTCGATATTATTTTCTATTTTAGCTATTTGATGTAACTCTGTTTCTAAATGCCAAAGCAAATTAAATATCAACTCGAGTGCTTTGTTTTATATTTTTTGCATTTCGAAAATATGACTCTTAACATATTCGCCACACAGGTGACAGTTTGCGTCTTTTAAGTATTAATTTTTAGATTCCAGTCATTTAAGTAAGTACTCAGTTTCTGTGTCCGAGGCGGATTGCGAACTGGTTTCAATATTGAAAGCAATCCCGTATATCGAAAGTTAAAATGATGTAGAATCAATGTTAAAAAACGAGGAGAATCTGAAGTATAAATAATGTGTATGATTTGACCTAGCACTAACCACAGGAGAACTCCGTCGTTTACAGGAGTAGGGTTAGAATACCAGCTGTTGATAAAGACTTTGAAGATAGATGTTGAATTATACGAATCAAATACACCGTCAAGGCTAGAACAATAATTTATGCAACAGTCCTTCATAATATTCATAATATTGATACAATTCTTATTGCAACTATTTAAAATAAAGTATTAGTTGTACACTTTTCTTGGTAACAGTTATTTAACCTGTTATTTTCATGGGTCTTTGTCGCGGAGATTTTTTTTTTGTCTTTTGCAATCATGGAATGTAATCATGCCATGTAATGTGGCAAAAGGTGACCGCTTGGAATCACTCGCCATTTTATTTATCGTACTATTAATATATTTGAAGATACTGGTGGAGTACGTGTCCGTCAAAGATCCGGTCATCCACGCACTTCTTGTGGCAGGAAATGAACACTTCGCAAAAATCCATGTCTCGCATCATCAAAGAAGATTCAGAACTAAGTGTCTATCAAAAACACACTGGACAAAAGCTCTCTTAAGGCGGTAAGCTAAATAAATTCTTTTCTTCGACGAGAAAATTTTTGCCGTCAAAAGCAAAATGATCGAGTGTATGTCTGGACATTAAAAGAAGCTTCGGAACATATTCCAATGGTTAAAAGAGGTCACCTACGAGCTAAGATTGCATAACCAACCTCCGTCTTTAAGCCGATAAGTCGAACAATATTCGCAAAGATATACTAGGCATTTCAACAAGATTCTGCTCTAGCCAACAAGCCAAAGCTAGGCTAGGCTATGTATCCGACTTCATATCACCGGATGATTGACCAGCTGGTAGGCCGGACCTCGACCATTATGATTACAAGCTTAGGTCCTTTTTAGAGGGATTGGCACCGAATGAAATCTTCCATTACTTGTAACTAGGGATTTGATTAATAAAAAGTTTAATTTGTTTTTGAAAATATCAGCTTGTTAGTTTTACTTTGTATCAGTATTTATGACTAGACTAGGTATCAAGAAAGACCATTTCTGTGATCCTTGCTAAACTATTTCTTATGTGATTGGTTGTTTAATGGATTTGGCGAACTGGAAACATGTTAGTTATTGTTGTTTAATTATTTATCAAAAGCGTTTGCACATAGAATTGAGTAAGCTGATTATTCCATGTATAATTGCAAGATATGCTAGCGTTATTGATAGCCGTAAGAATTGAAATGATGTGGCTGATTCTCAGACGTACGGAAAACATCCCATTTTGATGCCGAAATTAAACACCAATTATGGTTACTTGATATCAATTTTAGACAGAAACTTGAGATAGGGTTTAATAATTTCACCGAATCCTTCTGATTTATATGGTTAAAGTGAACGAATTGCCAATCGTTGATTTGAGAGAATAAACAGAACCCAATGATTCGGAAACTAAAGCACCGATAACGGCTATTATCCAAGTGGTTGGTGCTATCAATTTTGCGTGGTAGGCAAATAAAATTTGAGCAATAAGTATTCCCTATTTTAATACAGGAACAGGAAGAACTTTTTTTTTCAATAATTATTACTTTTTTTTACTGAAAGGCTTTGTAGTCTTTTCCAGCTAATGGAGTCCTGAGTAATGACTATCAAGACTACAGTAATTCCATATAGTGCTTTAACTTGAGACAGAAAAACGGGTGCCAAGTAATGACTTACAATATAACCAGCTGTATTTGTTCCTACTTTAAAATTAATTTAATAAACTTACAGGTACAACATTTCCTGTGATGTTGTTAGTTGGTTGGCTCACATTTTCCAAGATAGTTGTAAGAAATCTAATATTTCCACCGATGAGATACTCTAATTAAATCTTTAATACTAAATACTTGGCCTGGCCTTAATTTGTATTCAATTACCTTTGGTATTTTCTGCTGACACATATACTATATCTTACATTTCAATGGTCTCTGGACTCAGCTAAATTCTATGCAGTTTGCTGATGTCTATTCATTGGAATAATTCAATTATTTTTTGTTTGTACTCTTCTTTGAACCTTTATTGGAACTTGCGTTCTGGAACAAATTTTTTAACAACATCCTTTGAATATGTCAAAACCAGCTAATTTTCTCAGCCTGAAATTTGTCTTCTGGAGACAAATTTGTTAATATGGAGATTTTCAGCAATGCGTTTATTTTTTATTATTGTAGATAACGTTTAGTTACAACCACTGCTTTTGAAAACGTTTTCGTTTCCATTACTGTCATTGTTTTCTTTATATTTTTCACAAATCGTTCAACATTGAAATTTTGCAGACTGGCTTTACTGTCGTATACCATGTAACAAAAATTCGAGTTTAAGTGAAATTTTCCTGTCGTAAAGTACAGTAGAGTTTTCACATTATTTATGTTACCTTGCCCTGACTCTATGAGTATGTGGGACATCGTTTTAGCATTTTCCTTGGTGGTTAACGACGAATTTACTATGATCTAGTGGCTGGGTGTGTATGAATGGAGTAGGCGCTAATTGGCATCAACTTGCCGGTGCCCAGTTGACTGAACGAGTCTCAGTAGTCTTAGATGAGCCCCTCAGAAAAAGGATTAGAATGCACCGTCAACAGTGACTGCAACAGTCAATTTGGTAGATACCTTACTTGAGCCACAATAGTTCAACATATTTGAAGCTAAGGTCAGTGAGGAATTTTCAGGACTAGTCAGGGTCCCGAAATAGAGATGGTGGCGGATGAACACTTTTTGGGCCAACGAAACATCCCCGAAGTGAGTTACTGACTGACACCGGAAGATCAGGCCGCTTTGGTCTAATAAAGGGCCTGACCCTCTAAATTGGGGGTTGTAATTGCGAAGCAACAACAAGCCTCTGATACGGATGATTTTACTGTTGACGAACCATGCAAACGAATTTCGGATCTGTACATGGAATGTTAAGTTCCTTAACAGACCGCGTGCAGACGAACAGGTAGCGGAGGTCCTGAACTACTATGAAGCAGAATTAACCGCCATCTGAGAAATGCGATGGGATGGAAAGGGCAAAAAGAGGATGAAAAACTGCGGTATTTATTATGACGACTGCTATCGGTAACAAAAACAGCACTTATTTGGATGTTGATTCATCGTCGGCGGCAGACTTAGGCAATAAGTCTTAAGTTTCAATTATGTGAACGAGTGCCTCACGACAAACCGCATCAAGGATAAATTCACCGACATTAGCCTAATATGCGCGCATGCCCCCACAGAGGAGAAAGACGATGTCATCAAAGAAAAGTTCTACGAGCTCTTAGAGAAGACATAAGAGCAGTGCCCTAACTATGACATTAAGATTGTCTTAGGTGATTTTATTGAATTTAATGAATTTAGGCTGCTCGACTTCGCAGCGGGGCGAAATGGTGTCAAAGCTAGTACGCGGTTCCCGCATGTCGGTATTCATAAAGGAAACATGGATAACTCCCGATCAATCAACAGTCAACCAGGTTGACCACATTGCGATCGATGCAAGACACTTCTCCAGTATTATAGATGTGCGAACGTTCCGAGGGGCCAACATTGACTCGGACCACTACCTTGTTGTAGCCAAGGTACGGCTTCGGATATCCCTAACACCGCCAAGACAAGTAAATACTGTGAGATTGACGTCGGACGGCTAAAATTGCAAGAGATGACCAGATCCCTCTCCGATCTAGTGTCTCTCAATCTCTCACGAGGTTCTATGCAGCCAGCATGAAGCATTGAAGACCAGTGGCAGCACTGCAAAAAAGCCATTAGAGGCGCCACCTCTGAAGTGTCTGGTTTCACTCGACCGCCACAACGAAACTTCTGGTTCGACGACGAGTGTCGGCAAGAACATGCAGCGAAACAAGAGGCATACAAAGCGGCGCTGCAAAGAAGGACCAGGACTGCTTGTGAGCTCTGCGCACAGAAAAGAAGAGACGAATAACGGCTTCTCAGGAGAAAAAAGGAAGAGCACGAGAAGCGCGCGATCGAGAAAATTGAGACGTGTTACAGCATAAATGAGGTGTCAACTTTAAAGCTGATATCTGTTTAAGAGTGGTGAAAATTAACTGCAAAGAATAAATCGCTACAAGCGAGCTCGTGATGATCATGTGAACGAGACCGAATTCCATACTTAAATTTCACATGTGTACTACACCTGTGTGATAATTCAGCCTGATATCTTAGTTATTCTGCACTTTATTTAAATACAAAATGATTATGTCCCCGATATTATAGAGAATGTTTGAAACGGACTTACCCATGAGGGATAATTTCTCAGGCGTTAAAGTTATAGTATAAAGTTATTTTCGACTATTTTTATGAAAACCATAAAACAGTCTCCTTACCTTTTACCGGTAATTTATTTTATTATTTTTCATTTGGATATCACCTTTATTTAAGAAAAACTATAAAACTGAACTTGAACATTAAAATGAACAAGTGATTTGTAAAAATCTATATTTTTCCTCAGAAACAATTTTGTGTTCTCTCTCTTAACCTTATCCAAACGCCAGTTTCTGATTTTAATACAATTAAAGCCGCCATTAAGGGGTCATATTTGTTATTTGGCACATCATTGGTCACACTTGGATTATGCAGGTACATGGGCATACCATCGATCGGAGGTAATATTTCAAAGTTTCTTACTATCTTCGAAACTGTACATTTGAGCTCCATCATTGCAAATTTCTGGCCTAAAATCAACAAAAAAATAATAATAATTATAATTATAATAATAATAAAAATGTTACAGTTTTGAAAGTCAATCATCTTTAACTCACCAATGCAATTGCGCGGACCAGCACTGAAAGGTAAATAATCAAAAGGATGAGATTTGTCCCGAATATTAGTATTGAAGCGTTCAGGGTTAAATTCCAGCGGATTTTTGAAATTTTTTTCATCATAGCCTAGTCCTATGAGCAGCATTAGTATTGTAGTCGAGGGAGGTATTTGATGTCCATCTTTTATAAAATAAAATATTTTTAAATTACTTACTTGTGTTTACTCTGGATAATTAAGTACAAGGAATCTTATAGAGACTTATAGAGAAAAGTCTGGATAAAAAATGCATACCGGGAAGTAATATACCGCCTGATGCTGGAGTTTAAAATAATATCAAACTGTCAACTGCCTCATCGAACATAGAGTAAAAGGATCATTTAGAGTCAAAACTTGAACAGCATCATACAAAAAATGCACAATATTTACAACATAAGCATTAGAAATTTGTTATTATCTTAATGCGAATAAGAATGCAAATAAATAAATAAGCTATCCGAAATGGGTGCGACCGAGGGGTCGGCAAAAACTTCCTGATAAAAAAAACTTGTAGTACGGTTTTTGATATTTCATATCCTATTTAGGAAACCCATTACCCTGTACTAAAAAAATCGTAGTAAGCACTACATCGACAGTTTTAAGATGGCAGATAATTCTAACCCGTTTTTTTTTTTTTTTTTTTAATTTTCCTGAAATATGTGCCAGGTTACTAGATTTCGATTAGTATTGCCCAATTCTCGAAAGAGTCCTTTATTTTGAAGAAAAAATTTATTTTGCGTAAAGACGGGTACAAAGCAGCCGAGTTTAAAGGCGTTACAAGCCAAGCAAGCCGTGTTAATATCGATCTAAAAGATGTCGATGAAGTAATCATTAAGCATTCTAGGAAATCTACACTCATGGATATGGTTTGTCCACGCAAAAATTAATCGCGTAAACTTTTATAGCTGTTATGCACGACCAAGCTGTGTGAATTTGGGGAAATGATAGATAACCCAGCTAAAGGCGCATGTAGAATACATCCAATTTTTATAGGAGAGGATTTGAATGCACCATAAGCTATTCTTTACTGGAAGTTCTTTTCGCCGGAAAAAGCCTTAACTCTTTCAGAAGGGTAAGACGATAGTTAAGAACTGCGATCAAAGAAAGTAAAGCGACATGCTTCAGGCGCCTGTGTAAAGACGCTGATTCTAATCCTTGGGGTACTACATATAGTATGGTAATGGCTAAAGTAAAGTTCTATAAAGCTCCACAAATAGCATGCCCCACTCTGCTAGCATCTATTGCACACCATCTTTTCCCACAAATACCACTTCATGCATTATGTCGAGGAAGCAAACACAGAAGCAAAAATCAACAGACGAACAGATCAAGGCATATAGAAAATTAGACGATAATAAGGCGCCCAAAACCGATGAAATTCGAAATAAGGCCGTAAAAGCAGCTGTCCAGAAAAGACTAGAAAAGACACCAACAAACAAGAGCAAACAAAAAACCAGAGACGTCTAAAGGAAGAAATTTTTTCGCGGCTTACCATAAATGCCATAAAAGCGATAGTAAACATTGGGACTAAAGCGATAGAAAGGGAAAAATGGCGATGGGGCACAAAGGAATATTGCGCAGAGATATCAATTGATGTTGAGAATTTGACTCCTGATTATCCATAGCAAGCACACTTTCTGGAATGGATACATAACGCTATTTACTTAAGATAGTAAGTTAGTAGTAAGTTCAAATGCTGCTTTTGCTAAAATATAAGATTGGATATGTTCAACTGGACTTGAACTTGTTGACCACAAAACTGGGGCGATTTTAATAATCAGTCGTAAAACCATATAATATAAAACCTTCCGGGTTGGAAGCCAAACAATTTGGTCTAAAAGAGTACTGAAATACCTGGGAGTAATGTTAGATAACAGACTGCAGTTTGTACCATATGCCTTCTTTGTCAGTGAGAAGGCATCCTTACTAAAAGTGGCATTATCACGAAATATCGGTGAGCCTGGTTACAATAGAAGGGTATTACTTTCAAAAGTAATCAGCTCGGTTCTGCTTTACGTCGCCTCACTTTGACCTGCGGCACTAGTCAGACAGGATCTGACTGAAAAAAACTATCGTCGGCTTACAGACTATATAATATAATATAATAGCTGGACATCGACATACTCGCAGATGAGATGTTTGGGGTATACAGCAAAATTTTGTCAAATCACGTAGAGACGCATGTATTGTAATAAAAAGGATTAAAGAGGAACTAAAAGTTAATTCCATCTTTAGAAATGTGGGTAAACCGGACACATGGAACCTGCAACTACCATCTCACGCAGTTTCTGTCCGGTCACTGGGGGTACCGTAAATATCTGTACCGATTTGTACACGATAAATCTTCCTTGTGTCCAGATTGTCCAAATGACGACGAAGATGCGGAGTACTTAATATTTTATTGCAGTCGTTTGGTAGAAAGAAGAAGAAACCTACGGGGTCCATAGCCCCTCGTCGGAAATAAGTCACAATCAGAGGACAACTGGACGAGAATGTGAGCCAATAACCGATGTGTAGAAAGAACTCTACCGAATGTGATAGGTACAATGGGCTGAAATAATAAGGACCCAGGAGATAGCTGAGCAAAACTTCTAAGAAATAGCCCACGGGAGTACCGCGGGGAGAGTGGTTGAAGTATACAGAGCGTGGTTTATTACATGGGCATACTCCTGATATAGGAACATTCAAAGGGATAAATCGTGCATGCTAGTGTTTCAGGCTACTAATATCTTTCAAAGATTATATACCCTATAGCGCAACCATAAAAAAACACTCATACACATGCAGCCATTTGGTTACAAACTGCCTAAAACAATTCATACAAAATTATATAGGGTTTTCTTATAACGACTTGACAACTTTTTTTTTAAATAAAAGGCAAACCATTTGAGATATTTCGAAAACTTTATAATTGGCTTGAAGTACAATCAAAACATTTATGAATGGAATTCGACTTCGTTCATATGGCCACCGTGGGCACGTTTGCAGCGGTCGATACTTTGGATCCAATTTTCAACGACTCGGCCACACAATTCGGCCGAAACGGCCGCATTTCACGTTCAATGTTGGCTCTGAGCTCTTCCAACGTCGTCGGCATGTTGGCATAAACAAATGACTTAACGTAGCCCCACAGAAAATAGTCAAGCGGCGTTAAATCGCACGAACGAGGCGGCCAATCGACTGGCTCATGTCTTGAGATAACACGCTCACCATACTTACTCTTCAATAAATCGATTGTAGCGTGTGCTGTGTGGCTTGTGGCACCATCCTGTTGAAACCACATGTCGTCCAAGTCCATATCTTCCAATTTAGGCCAAAAATAATCGGTGATCATTCACAGTAACGTGACGATCGTTATCGTTGACGAAAAAATATGGCCCAATAACGCCGCCGATATTCAAACCGCACCAAACAGTTATTTTTTGTGGATGAAGTGGTGATTCATGACCAATTACGCATATTTTGCTTATTGACGAACCCATTGAGCCAAAAATGAGCTTCGTCAGTGAAGATGATTTTGCGATGAAATTCATCGTCTTGACACATCTTCTCCAGAACCCAATCGGAGAACGTACTTCGCTTCAAATGGTCCATCGGCTTCAATTCTTGAGTCAGTTTGATCTTGTATGGGTGTAAACCAAGTTCCTAACGCAAAATATGCCATAATGTGGTCTGAGCGATGCCCAATTCTTGAGAACGTAGTGGAATTGACTGATTTGGATCGTATGCTACGGAAGTCTGAACGGCAGCGATATTTTCGTCAATTCGACCAACCCATTGTCTCACTGACACGGCAACATCACACAACGAATATGTAGACTCAAATTTTTGCACTAAACTTGTTATTGCCTGTCTACTAGGGCGAGAATTACGACCGAAAATTGGAGTTAACGCTCTTAAAATTGCAGTCACCGACTCCGAATATCTGTAAAAAAATTTTATAATTTGCAGACGTTGCTCTTTAAAGTAAGAGCATCATGGTAAAGTGTACTTTACCATGATGAAAATGTTAAGTTTACTGAATAAATTGTTACTGACAGTTTGATGATTAATGAAAGAGTGCGTTCACAAATTAAATTTAAAGTTGTCAAGTCCCTATTGGAAAACCCTATATTTGATATCATACAATTTCCGTTTTCGATTTTGAAGTTAATGCAGAATATTTGTTCGTAAATAAGTCTCTGAGTTCTGGAAAACTTTGTAAATGAATAGCGCTGAATCGAACTCCTTTTCCAAAATGAACAGAACGTGTCCCCTTGAATGCACGCAGTGAGATTTATAAGAATCTGGATGTATTGTACAAATCGCCATTTTGACCTATTTTCGTATGCCGTTTGACTGCCAAAAAAGTTCGATCCAGCGCCAGGGAATTTACTCAAAATTGAAAAGTTTCCTATGACTTTAAAATTTAAACAGGAAATAAATATTATAAACGAGAATATTCGTTGTTTTATTCAAATTATTTCGGACGAGCTTTTTTCGCCACGAAAACTTCCATATCAGGAAGTTAATAAATAAATAAATCTTTTGAAGAACGCATTCGGTTTCGGGGCAGATATTTTTCTTCGTAGATACCAAGTAAGCTGTGGTATTATACAAAAAAAGGAAAAACAAATCGGCGAGAAATATATCAATGGATATTTCAGTTTAGTAATTTCCTATTAAATGTCATAAAGACAAAATTGCAAAAGAATTTTGGTATGAAATTCGGCTCTTTACTGACAGCAAATAAAAATTAATGATTTTATTGTACATAGAAGACTTTTCAAAACAATATAAGGAAAACCAATTTAAAATATCTGGTTCTTATGGTAATCCCACACATGCGAGTTCAATGTAAAGTTATAAAAAAAGATCAGAGCTGGTCAAGAGTTTTTCATTGAATTTTCCCTCATCCCAAAGATTCAGATATAAACTGGGCGATCGCATGATGGACTTACAGTTAACTAAACTAAATATATTAAGATTGTCGCTCAGGATTTTAAATGCCCGGTTATCTGAGTTGGTGACAGCGACTAGAATAACTACAATATTGCAGTTTGACTACGGGCGACTGCAATCGTAAAAAGATCACCAGTGTGTCTCTATACTAACGATAAATCCTAGATCGTAAGAATCAAGAAACCCTTCAGTTACGTTACCGACTCCTGTAACCATGTTAGAAAATAAACAAGAGGCCTATAAAATTCACTACAAAACAGGCAAGTCTTGCTTGTGCGCGGTTCTCGCCAAAAACAAAGATATCGGTCTTCTAAATATATATAATCTTATTTGTTGAGATCAGCAAAAGCCATTTGAAACCAATCTCAGTGATTTTAACCAGTGTGGTGTTCTACTGATGTTTATAACAAAACGACGTGGTGCCATACTATTTTTCTTATAATTCCCAATGGAGTTGGGCAATACTCAATCTTTGCAGAAAGCACCTAAAACCAACATATAATTTAAATGAATAGTAACTCTGTCTAGGCTATGGCGCTTTGAGCTGAGAAGATATATTCAATATAATTTCTACTATTATAAAATTGTAATGAAGCGGTGACTGTACAAAACCAACATTTGGGCTTTATTTGTCCGAGCATTACAAAAAATCTACTGAACTTTTTGATTGCCCATTTTTCAACTTAAAACTGCTATATACGAGTATGGTATTTTATTACAATCGGTTGAATAAAATCGGAGCTACAATTAAAAAAAAAACCTTTTAAAATAGTAAAATTTTAAAAATATGAAAAATGTGTTCTAATAAACAATAAAAAATTTTAATAGTGTGACCAAACAAGTCAAAATCTTAAAGGGATGTGGCCGTGGAAGGATGATTTCGTCTCGCAAATTCAGCTAATTCCTTTTAACTTTCGTTTTCAGTTCAAACGGCTCCAATTTCTTGCCGCCCTCTCCTTCGCATGACCGTCGCTGGGCTAGATCCCGATGTAAACTTCCAAACGGCTTAACGTCGCCAGTTCAAAGGTCAGAGGCTTCTCAAATCTCATTATTTACTCTCCCGAGAGCCAAACAAGTAATGTAGTATACAGAGAGGCATTGATTTAAGTTAACTCCATGCTTCGGTTTGTAACGTGAAAATAACTTTTAATTTTTTATTGTATTTTTTTAAAAGAATTTAATTCTTATTAGGATTTGATAACTCTTTAAACTAAAACTAAATACCTCGCAGATAATAATAGATAATTCTGAGATTTCCAAATTTTCATCAGCCGGTCAGGAGCATTAAAATTGTTTAGACGAAAGAAAGTCAAGTATTAATGAACTAATAGCAACTTTAAAGTAACTACAAAAAGAGAGAACCGTAGATATTTTTAATCTACCTAATCTGGAACCTTGTCTAATATAATATTATCAACTAGTAAGAAAAACAGCGGTTTGTTAGCTAAATACTAAAGTTGTAAGTTTGCAACCCGGTTTACATATGTTTCGAATATAATCGTCGATATTAATATTAAAAATCCTGAATATATTGTGACCAGGGGGTGGCCGTGGTGTAGTGGTATATGCATACACTCCCCAAGCAGAGGGTCGTGGGTTCGAATCCCGTGCAAGGCAATTCTCTGAAAAAGTCTTTTCGTAGAATTTGCATGTAGTTATATGAGAATAGCGTCGGTGTCAAAACTGACATGAAGGCATAACACCGATGTTGGAGTTACTGTTGGAGTTGGAGCACGTACTGAGACCCACTGGTTGAGGATGCACTTGCTCGTCCCGTCCAGTTTTACAACTACCTCTGGGAAAAATATCGAAACCTAATACACATGAGTTTCAAACTGCTATACCACCCGCCCGTGCCATGGAGAAAACTAGTAAAAGGGTATTCATATCCTCTTGGTGCGCGCGCGGGACTATAAAAAAAAAAATAAAAAAAAAACATTACTGGCATATATGCAAGACATCGTTTTCCCATGTAATTTGACATACTTGTAAACTATTAAAAAAACGACTGGACTATTAATAAATATAATTAAAAATAAGAGGCTCTTTAGAGTAGTTAACGCTTTCCAAATTGTACATACTTATTTCAGTGAGTTCGGTTGTGGTCCTTGCAATAATCGGAACAGCAGGAAATAGCCGGAGAGCCTCCTTTATGACTTTTTCGAGATATTTCATATTAAGCAGATCCTGGTAAGTTGGATGGGAGGAGCAATTATCACCTAGTATTTCCCGTTGCTCTAAAAATGCCTTCTCCTGGATTTCTGGCTTGCGTGAAAGACAATAAAGTGTAAATATGATCGCAGATGCTGTAGTATCATGACCCTGTAAACACAAATAAAAGTTAGACTTATCTTTGTAGATAGTATAGCTAAATATTTAAAAAATAGAATAGCCATAAGCTGACGACAACCTTGCGTTGCTCAGTTTTATAACTACTACTATACATCTCTAAAGATTTCCACACTGGAACTAGTCCTTCAGGTATGGGGCAATACCGTCCGGGTATCTACCTTATCATGTAAATAAAAGCTAGTCATTGTTTAACAATAGACCCCCTCACTTAAAATCAAGACACGGAACGTCCATGGACTATGAGTTGAAAGTATTCACCTGCAACAAACATATACTGTATACCTCTCCCCTTATGCTGCTCGAAATCTGACATCACGCTGTACAAGGCAGATATTACCGCGATCTGTGTGATATAATGGATAAGATCAATTATACAAAAATTTAGGAACTGAGATACCTAATATGTATCATAAAATACAGCTGTCACATAACACTGCACATGTTAAAATGTAGATTTGTCATCTGTTTCTACGCCATTTTTATCTACGAAAAATGTTTCATTTTCAAACCAAATTATGCCTTAAATCTTCTAAAGACCATAAGAAACAATATACAAAAAAAAAAATGTAAATCGGTTGAATAGTTCCCGAGACTTTAAATAAAATATAATATGCAATTCATTTTTCAGTGTTTTATTTCTGACAGATCACGCGTAATTCGTGACAAACATCAAAGTCAGATAAGCTCAGCTAGTATTGCCATTTTACCGACCATGGAAAGAATCACATCCAAACAACGCTTACAAATCATTGAATTTTATTAGCAAACTTCGTACTCTGTGAGAAATGTTTTTTGTTCACTTCAACCATTCTACGGTCATCATACCATAATCGGCCTACTGAGCTATGAACATCTATGGACATCAAGCCATAGTGACCAAATTTAGCACCAATTTCACACTATTGGACATCAATCCACCTACTTGGCTGCGTAAAGTGCATACAGAGAAAAATATTGCTGCTGTGATTTGTCCATTCGGCGCCGTTCGCAGCAAAGTGGTTTGTATTACTCGATTACGTGAAAAATTTTACGCAAGGATATTGTACAAAATCTTACAAAATATAGCTTGTGCAAAATATAGCTGCTAAGAATTTTCGCTTTTTATTGAGTAATTTTCTTCAGCGACAAAGCTCATTTCTGGTTGAATGGGTACGTTGATAAACAAAACTGCATTTGCTTTTCCGATGTACAACCTCAAGCAATACAAGAGCTGCCAATGCACTTGGAAAAATAGTGGTTTGGTGCGGTTTTCGGTCCGGCTGAACCATTTGCCTTGAGAACAACGACATGGTCGACATCTGGTTTCAGCAAGAAATGAGTTCAGTGAGAAATTTGTCTCTGGTTTTGGACCGTTGAATTGGCCGGCTAATTCGGACGATTTGACACATTTAGACTACTATATGGCAATAAACCATAACGATAAACTAGCGTCAACTGCAGCCTTGGAAAGAAAACATTACACGTGTTGTTTGTGAGACATCAGCAAATATGCTCAAAAAGGTGATTCAAATTTGGACTATTTATCGGACCACTTAAAATGTAGTCATGGTCAACATTTACATAAAGTAATCTTTAAAAAGTAAATGGCAAGCATTGATTTATCAATTCAAATAGAAATTTTATACAATTTTACAACTTTTCTGTATCCTTTTTGACAATTAAAAACCAAATGATTTAAATGATTTTATTATGACTATCAGTATAAAGTAAAAACCTCTACATTTTGCCAAAGGAATACAGTACGAATCTGATTTCGAAATCAACTCAGAGCTATTTTATTTGATGCCTTTACCTACGCTCGACCTTTAAATCGAATGAATTCATTCCCAAGATCAATGACTAGAAACGATTCTACAATACAGAGTTAGCCTAGGCTTACCAATAAACTTTCCTAGTCCTCTACAAAGATCATAAAGTATAATAATATCTGTGCTATGTCGTCTATATACAGCTTATAGAGTACACTGTTGTTTCTTCCTTAGCGTAAACAGGACCAAGAAAAACTTGAAGTTCATAATTCGCTTTCGCTAAGTTTATTCCTGTAGGCCTTATAGCGGGGATGAGTTTATTATGGAGTTATGCCTAGGACATTTGAATATAGATATACCATAAAGTCACTAATCCAGACGGTACGAAAGGTTGTCTTTCCTATCTTAGGTGGTGATGAGTTGGCCTGCAAAATAGACAGTTAAATGCCCGGATCCAAGACAATCTTCTTTTTGCTGGTGGTCATTACCACATGGGTTAACTTGTTAGCATGTTCCCTTCTGGAAGTCTAATTAGTTTATTGAAGACGGTCAAAGAAAAAGAAAGGCACCAGCACTTAATGATGTTGTGTGCCCTCTCATTTTTCCTCGCTGAATGGTCTGAACATCGCGAAAGACAACACAGCTTATTGCTTTAGACTGAAACTTATTTTAATGAGGAAACGTACCTTAATAGAGAGTAAACGTATCGATAGTCTCGTCCGGCAAATTTTTCCAATATCTCTAATGTCTTCTACCTTACCATTAAAGAGCGATTTATAAAACTCTTGCTTGCACAGTGCTAAACATTTTTAAACTCGTTTCATACTCTATCTACATAGTGTAATATTAAGTGTTATAAGAATTTTAGTTTCACTATAACTTGCAAGTGCGCTCTCGTTTTTGTTTCACATTCCTTACGAACATAACGGCGAGAAAAACGCGGTTAACAAATCTTGGAAAAGAGAAACAATCGACGCTTACACCAAACGCCGAAGCTTAACAACATCCTCTTTGAAAGTTGGCTGTAACCATAACGCCAACGGCCGTAACGATATTCGATTTGGAAGAACGTGAATTGAATTGAAATGAATTATTTGCGAAATGATTTAATTTTACGCATTTCTTCCATCGAAAAAAATGCTTTCATCGCACAATAAAGTGGTTAAAACATCTCTTAATAACTTAAAAGAACGGCAAGAGAAAGTTGAAATTCGGGTCAAAGCACTTGAAAAGTTCATTCAAACTCTGCAAACACAGGAAGAAGAGATGAAAATGCAGAAAACTGAATCGCAGACCCTCGAAAAGGAAGTGACTGAATTTCAAAAATGATGTGAAGCCTTTGAGAGATGTGAAATTGCAGCCGCTGCCATTGTTCTTGGTGTCCCAGAATTAAAATTTAAAAATAATTTTTTATCGCATTTGTCACCACATCTTCTGCAAGCCTCCGCCTTTGAAAGGGATATTTCGCTCTAAGCAAAAGCGACGGAGACACTCCAACACAACGAATAGAGACTCTCCCATTGTTGTGAAATTCAGCACTCCTCATGAAAGAAACACCGTCTTGTATGCAGTTGCTCTGTTTTGCAAAATTTATCGACAGCTCCTAGGTCTAGTGAAAAGTAACCTCCTTGGTAATTAAAAAAAAAATTTTTTTTAATGTTTTTTTATTTTATTCATTATAGTCTTCCTTTTAGTTTGATACATTTATTCTAGCAATTTTCCAACTTCTTGATCCCATCCGAAAAGTAATTTTCCGGAAGGTCTGCAAAATACTCCTCCGTGGCGGCGATGATTTCCTCGCGTAAACTGAATTTTTTATTGATGAGCCATTTTTTAAGGTTTGGGAAGAGATAATAGTCCGAGGGAGCCAAATCGGTAGAATACCTTGGATGCGACAGCAATAAGAGCCATAAGTCACTGATTTTAAGGCCGTTTTGCAGCGACTTTAGCCTTCAATCGCTGTTGATGGTTTTTCCTTTTTCGAGGTAGTCCACGAAGAGTATGCCATGACAATCCCAGAAAACCGAAGCCATAACCTGTCCGACACTTCGAGCCTCCCTCGACCACTTCGGAGCACTCGTGCCGGCTTCAGTCCATTGCCGGGCACTCATTCTGTTCTCTGGTGTTCAACAGTTACCAATCGACGCCAAAAGTCCGCCCGATTCCGCATCAGCAAGTTCAAACACTCTTTTGAAGTGCTCTCGCGTTCGTGTTTTTGGTCAGGAGTGAGTATGCGCGGCACCCAGCGGCAAGATAACTTTTTTATATGCAGAATATTGCCCAAAATATGGCGTGTGTGCTCAGTACTAATCTTTGTGGTATCTGCTAGCTTGGGCACCTTCACTTTCCGGTCAGCCATCACCATTTCATTTATTTTTTTGACATTGTCCTCTGTAGCCGCATCGGAGGGCCTGCCGCTGCGGACTTGATCGGTAGTAGAGTTGCGGCCACTACTAAACTCTCAAAAACATTATTTGACGGTGTAATCTGACGGAGCATTAGCCCCATAATATTTATCCAACTTTTCTTTTGTTTCTTCGCCGTTCTGCCTCTCAACAAATAATGTTTTATGAGAGAACAAAAATCGTTTTTGTCCATACTCAACATGATGTCAAACACGTCAACAACAATCAGCTGTCAAAACAAAACTAAAAACAATATCGCACTGAAATTTGGCATGTCCGCCGAAATATGAACGAACTTCAAGGCACTATAACCTTTTTTGCAGTAGCAGCGCATTCTGGCGGTCAAGGAGGTTGCTTTTTACTCCACCTAGTATGTCTCCATGTCTTACAAGTAAGAACTGCTACCTTTACCAGCAAGCTATGCGCCTCAAACGCAGTAAACAGCTGTTTTCTGTTTACAAATATTTCGGGTCCGTTTATGTGAAGGAAAATTCGGAAGCAGAAACGATACTCGTAGAGAATGAAAGAGAAATGAAGGTTATTGTTATGATGTGCCATACGAAGAAGATTTAAGAAGATGCAAACAACAACAAAATTCGAAATCAGCATCTATCAACAAGTATTAGTTGAACTTTTTTATGTTTATGGCAATTTTCTTTTTTTAATAATTTTTATTTTTGCTTTTTATTGTCTTTGCTTGAAATTATCTCCTATGCCCATTTTAATGAAATGTTATTGCTTGTAACCTGAATGCGTTGTTCGGTTCTTGTAATTTTCTCTTTTTAAAAAATAGATTTGAATGAGAGTCGGGTGAGTTCCCGTGATGGTGGTAGTGATGGTATATTGCGACCTATGATTAGAGTATTTTGTAATTATAGAAAAGGATTTAAAGTTTGCTATTTAAATGCACAAAGCTAAAACCCAAAACTAGATGAGTCTAGATATATTTTTGTTAACTCGAAGATTGACGCAATCTGCGTGTGGGAAACTTGGTTTATTGATGGCGTGAAAGATAGGAATGATCGTACTAGTGGTGAAATAGCAATTTATGTTAGAAAAGGTTTGTTTTGTAATCGAAAATGTCGTTCGCCAAAATAATCCGCTATTAAGTATCTTTTTATATACATTATACGCGGTGATAGGAGTATTTGTTTAGGGGTGGTGGATAGGCCAAATCGAAATATTGATTTGACGCCTATTTACGAAACAGTTGAAGTATTGTAGTATCGACCTGTTCAGCTTATGTAGTTATTAGTGGCCACTTTAATAGTAATTTGTTGAATGAAGATCTTTTAACTCAAAATATGCAATCATTTGACCTTCAACCAGTCAATAGTCAAGTTCCTACCCATTCCACCAGTTCCTCTAGTACCCTACTAGATGTGTTTTTTGTAAATAATACTGACAAGGTATTACTCTATGATCTGCACCAGCCTTTTCGAAATATGATCTAATGTTTCTAATGCATGACTTTGATATTGGGGATATCGTAGGCACATCAAGCTATACGTACAGGTATTTTAAAAATATTGACCGACTTTCTCTTGGACAGCATAATAATTGTATTCCTTCAAACTTTGTTTATGCTATGCCCTCACCAGATGATCAAATAGAAACATAAATGTTCTTTTTGATACAAACGTTTAAAATACGATCAAAACAGGAACTGTTAGATGGAACCAAATTATGGTTTAGAAATGCGATTCAAGTGCTGATGAAGGAACGTGATCTTGGCGTATCGACGGTAAAAACGTTGTCGGGTGGAAGCGGTTCATCAAGTCTATAAGAGCTTGCGAAATATTGTCGTCCGTGAAATAAGAATTGTTAAGACGCAATTTTATTCAATTCGCTTCAGCTCCTCTTTAGGAGCTAATTCCTCGTGAATTAGGAATTGGTAAACAAAAATTAACTTGCTCTAACAATATTGATCGCAATGAACTAAAGCGCAAGCTCTTGTCAAATCCACTTTCAAGTACCTCATTTGCTAATTGTTTATTAAATGGTGCTGTCTCCCCAATTCCAACGTCTTTTACTTTTAATAGAGTCGATGGTACCGATATAGTAGAATGTTTTTTGTCTGTAAAGTCACATGCTATAGGAGTTGATGATATTCATCCAGTTTTTGTTAAGGCAATTTTGCCAACATTGCTACCATTTATAACGCACGTCATTAATACCGTTTTAATGACTGGTATTTTTCCGAAATTGGCCAAAATTATACCGATCCCTAAAAACTCAATAGGTGATAAATTTAGACCAGTATCAATCCTGCCTTTTCTTTCCAATATATGTGAAAGGATCATGCACAAACAACTCAATGAGTTTCTCATTCGTGATAATTTACTGCTTCCAGTTCAGTCAGTTGTACAACAACCCTGTTAAATATAGTTGAAGATATAAGAGATAGACTAGATAATGACTATATTACGTTTTAAATATTATTAGTCTTTTCTAAGGCTTTTGATATGGTAGAGCACTCTATTCTTATCAAGAAATTAAAACACTACTTTTCCGTTTTTTCCTTGTGCAATTACAATAAACTAATCTCATCTTATCTAAGTTAAAGAAAGCAGGCTGTGTCATTAGACGGCGCTCTATCTGATTTTCTCCCTTAACTAAAGGCGTACCCCAAGGGTCGATTTTAGGGCCTCTATTATTTTCAGTTTACATAAATGATATATACCGTTATATTGAACTCATCGAAACACATTTATGCTGATGACATTCAGATTTATGGAAGTTGTCCGTTAGGCCTCATTAATTATTGTGCAAATGATTTAAATGAAGAGCTTCAACGAATTTCAGATTGGTCGTTAAATTTGGTTTAGTAATCAATCCAGGGAAATGTAAATATAAATGTTTGACTATTTCTAAAACTAAATTTGTCATATTTTCTAGATATAATGTTGAATGATTTAAATATTGAATTCATTGATTCTTCAAAAAACCTAGGTGTAGACTTCACTAGAATACTAACATGAAACAACCATATAAATTCTACAGTGGTTTAGACATATGTTATTCTTCGAACTCTATGGATTGTCCAAAAGGTTACACCATTCAAAACAAAACTGCTTCTTTCTAAGGCTTTAGTTATTCCTATACCTATTTATGGATGGGAATTTTTTTATAATTGCGGCGCTGAGAGCAAAAGGAAGCTGCAAGTAGTGCTCAATAACACAGTTAGATATGTTTATTGTCTTAGGAGATATGACCACGTTTCACATCTTGCTCAAAACTTAGTGAGCATGTCATTCGAAAACTATATTAAATTTCGCTCATTCTTCTTTTCAGCATTCTTAAAGGTAGGCAACACACATATCTTTACGAAAAAATTCGGTTTCCGGCATTTAACGGATCTGCTTGTTTACTGCTTCTGCGATTTGCATGTTTAACATCTGAGAGACAGTTCTTAATTGCTGCTATCCGCCTGTGTAATTCAATCCCACGCAACTTAAGAGAGCTAAATAGCACACGACAGTTCAAAAGCAAGCTTCAACACTTCCTTAAACAGAACAGCTAACTTTAATCTCCCCCTCCTCCTTCTCAAGCAATTTCAATTCGAATTTATTTTAAAATTTATGTAGTTATAGTATTTCAAATTTAACGCAAATCTCTTTTGAAATTTTATATATATTTATTGTAGCAGAATATTTATAGACTGTTTCATTAACTAAATTGCACAATTTACAGCGTTATGGTTTAAGTGTACCTAACTACTGATATAATAAAAATATTTTAAACAAGCTAAAGAACAACTCAAACAAATATCTTGAAGGAAAAGCTACATAAAACCTTCACTAAAAAATATATATATATATATATATATATATATATATATATATATATATATATAAAACAAAAAATTTAATACTAAGTAACGATAAGAAGGGTGGGCCGTGGATTCAATTTATCAAACCAAACTTTTTTCTTTATTTTTTGATAAATTTTATTGTGCCAAAGTATGTTTGAAAATACATCAATTTTCAAATTGTATCAGTAGTTTTCAATATGTTCACCTTTGGCGCGAATATTGGCCTTGAGATGGCCGAAGAAAGCGTCGCACACTGCACGCAAGTGGCTCTGCGGTATTTTGGCCCATTCCCGTTGAAGTGCTTGTTTGAGATGGTCCAAACTTTGGTATTTTTTAGTGCCAACCTTCGCCTTCAAAATACCCTAGACAGAGAAATCCAACGGATAGCTACTTGTGGTTTTCCAGCCAAATATAAAGCAATCACACTATTACGTTTGAATTCCATAGCGGATAAAAAATTTTCAACACAACTGAGACGCAAATCGATTAGTATTGCGTGTGTAATTTAATTTAAAAAAAATTTAAAATTTTTCAAAATTTTAACGTTTATTTAATAAAAACATGTACAATAGTATTATTCAAAGTATTGCCCATCTGAAGCTATGACTTTTTCCCATCTTTCGGTTCCCATCCCAAAAGAACTGCGCCGGCTTGGCAGCCAAGAATGAATCAAGCCAACTTTTGTTATTCTGCTCTGATGTGAGATGATGTGAGGGCGTTCTGCATCGACCGGAACAAATATTAGTCAGAGAGGGTAAGGTCTGGGCTATAAGGCGGGTGAGGTAAGACTTCCCATCCACTGTTTTCCAAATAGTTCTTAACCGGAATATCAACGTGGAGCTGAGCGTTGTTATGATGGAAAAGTATTGCCTCGTGTCTGGTCGCATATTCCGGGCGTTACTGCTCTCTTCAAACGGATTAATTGTGTTCGGTAGCGTTGTCCATTGATGGTTTCACCCGGTTTTAGCAGCACATAATAGAGAACACCCATCTGATCCCACCATATACAGAGCATTACCTTCGCGCCATGGATATTCGGCTTTGCCATTGATTTGGCTGGTTGGCCGGGTTTCACATATGATTTTTGCGCTTGGGGTTGTCGTAATGGATCCATTTTTCATCACCAGTAACAATTCGATGCAAAAATGACTTCTGTTTGTGGCGTTCCAACAGCATTTCGGACATGCAAAACCGCCTTTCGACGTCTCTCGGCTTGAGTTCATGTGGAACCCAATATCCTTGCTTTTGAATATATCCAGCTGCTTTTAAACGTTTTGAAATGGCTGCTTGAGTGACACCCAAAGATTCTGCGAGCTCTTCTTGTGTTTGGCAACAATCTTCATAGAGTAATGCTTCCAGTTCTTCATCTTCAAACTTTTTTGGCTGCCCAGGACGTTCATCGTCTTCCAAGCCAAAATCACCACTTTTAAATCGTGCAAACCACTTTTGGCACATTCGCTCAACCAGCTCATGTTCACCATAAACTTCCACCAAAATACGATGACTTTTGCCAGCAGTTTTCTTTATATTAAAGTAGTGAAGAAGAACTCTCCGCAAAAACACTTTTTCAGGCACAAAGTTCGACATATTTGAGTGAAAAAAAAATTTTGTTGTTTACGCTTCAAATAAATGACATATACTGAAATGACGTACAATGACAGTAGCTTTCCAACGCATGTTCCAATGGAATAATATCAATGGAATAATACAAGTTACGCCATCTCTTAGCAAACCGCACGAATTAATTATTCAATTAACAATTAAACAGGTAAACGGAAAAATAAATAAATAAATATTTTCATATATATAAGAAACAAGTAAATATATTAACAAATATACAATCGAATGCAAGACATAATATAACATTCATTAAGCTTAGAGATTCTTGTGGATACCGATTCAATATTTGAAATGGCGTGGAGCTCAACTGTTTAAAAAGACCATGCAAGCTTAGGGATCATTTTTAAAACCTTGTTTTGAGCAATTTGAAGTCTCCGATTATGACTATCCTTGAAAAACAACTTTAAAAATCAGGAGCTTATTTGCATTACTAAGTTTTGATTTGCGATTACTATACTAAATGGATAAAGAGTTTTGATAGTAATGTTAATCTCTTTAATTATTTCCTGTACATGCAATCTAAAAGTTAAAGTTTTGTCTAGGTGCAAACCAAGGTATTTAGCACTTGAACACCATTCAGTGCTTAAACCATTTACTTGCAGATTGTTGAATGGCAAGAATCAGGCTTTTCTTTATCGAATGAAAAAGATAATCTGTGTCTTGAAAGCATTTATTCTAATCTTTCAAACGAAAAAGTAATATTGTATAACATACAGTTCAGATTGCAGGTTTGTTTCAATATTAAAAATAACTGAATCTGATGAGAAGATGCAAGTGTCATCAGCGAAAATTGCGTTTTCGCAATTTGTTAAACATGGGAAGGCATAGGTAAAAATAGTATGCAAGCTTGGGCCTAGACTGAACCTTGAGGTACACCTGCTGAAATATTGAAAATATCGGAGTCCAAATTATAAATAGAAACCTTGAATTTCCTTTCAGACAGAAAGGATTGGATATTTCTGATGAAGTACATTGGAAAATTAAGTCTCATAAGTTTATGTAATAAAGCATCATGCCAAACCGTATCAAACGCTTTCTCAACCTCAAGAAGTACCATACCTGTACTTTTTCCTCTCCTAAAATTATTTTTAATGTATTTAGTTATTCTATGTACTTGATGGACTGTACTATGATGAGCCCTAAATCCAAATTGTTCAAGTGGTAGAATGTTATTTCTTGTTACTTGACAAGCAAGTCTACTCTTTAATAATTTCTCAAAGCATTTGCTTAGAGAGCTTAAAAGACTTATTGGCCTATAGTTGCTAGGCATGATTGCATTTTTACCCGGCTTTAAAATTGGTATTATTTTTTTTTGTTTTCTGAGCATTAGGAAAGTAACTTGATTTCAAACAGCAGTTAAATAGAATTTGTAAAAATTGTATTCCTGATTTAGGCAAGATCTTAAGGTGTACTATACATTTTTAATGCAATCAAAGCCTGCAGATTTTTCAAATGTGAACTCATCTTGGGTACCATTTGAAGGACTTGAATTAATAATATTGATGGAGTCACTGACCGCTGATTCAACTATGCTATTACAAGGAATACCGCTAGTTACCAAATGATTATCATAGAAAGTTTCTGCCAGGACATTAACATTAAGAGGTGGAATGAGCATGTTTTTCTTTTAGTTATTTTGACCACGTTCCAAAAAGGTTTATTTCCTTTATCTTAACTTTGAAGTTTCTGTAAGATAAAATTGAATCTTTTATTGGAACCATTAGTGCCTTAACTTCAGAATTAGAGAAAGGGTCTCATGTTCTTATACATTTTCTTCGATTGCTATTACGAGCTTTTATTAGTTCAAAAATGTATGCAGGTAATAAATTTGCACTATTATGACGTAATTGTTTTTCAGGAACTGCTTTTTCAATACTTTCTTGTACAGCAGTTGCAAAACAAGAAATACTAAGGTCTATTTGTTGTTGATTGGCCACGTCAGTTAAATGTACATGACATACATATTTGTTAACCTAGATCGCATTTCGGTCCTATATGTAATCCAATTTGCATTCTTAATGTCTAATATTTCATGTTGCCTTAGCAATGGTGATGTAAGGGATCTAATTAATATAGGTAAATGATCAGAGCTTAGGTCGTTTATGACCTTAGGTTGGTTAAAAAGATTGGACATGTTACTCAAAAATAAATCCAAAGTTGATGGGTTTGATCTATTATTAGTAGGGTAGTTAGTTGGATGAGAAGGATACTAAATATTAAATGGATGCTTAGAATTAAGGTTTGCAAGAATGTTACCTCATGCATTTGCCCTTAAGCAACCCCAACTTCTGTGCCTGCAATTAAAATCACCTCCGATTAAAAATGTCTCATTTAAACTGATAAGCTTCCTTAAGTAGTTATTTCAATGAAGTCGTTTCTCCGCATTCACTGAACCTCCAGAAAAATAAACCGAAAATATATAGCTTTGCATCGAATGCTTCGACCATTCCAACATATTATGTTCATGGCTGTTCTATTCATGGCTTATTATTATAAATATATTTAATTGCTAATTGCGTAATTGTATTGAACTGGTTATCATCTCCGCAGTAAGCTTGTTAATTTCTTCCATTGAAAAAAGACCTCTGCCTGGTGTTATCATCAGCAGCAACATTGTTTATCGACCATGCCCAACAGTTCAGGGACGGAATCGGGTTTAACATATAGTACATTTGCGGCCGCTGATGTGTTGGGAGCGGTGGGAAGTCAGAAGGTTTTGGTTCGAACTTCTGGTGCATTTTTTTGACAATATGAGTTTGACGCATAATCTAAGTAGAATGCATTTTTCATTGCATTTTCACATTTTAAGCCAAGTGTGTTTAGTTCCTTTTTTAAGTTTCCAATTGGCATTTCGTCAAGCCCAAAAAGAACAACTTTAAATGACCTTAATGTTGGAAGGTCATGTGTAAAAAATTGCCATTTTTTAGATTTCAATGTAGAACATACACTTTCATGATATTCACTTTTGTCACAGTTAATTTTTATGCCAATTAAAATCTTTTTAATGCAGTAAAGAGTGAACACTTTCTGACGATTTTTGCAAAACCCAAATGACAAATTGAAGGACAAATTATGTTAATGTCTTCAACAAAAGTTGGTGAACGATTACGTTTTGAAATCATATATAATTTTGATAAAATTAAACTGAAGCTATAGCTAAATGTTTTCCTTTCACAACTAAAAAAAAAAAAAAAAATTTTTAAGTTTTCCCTTGCAGTGTGCTGTTGTCATATAGAGAGCGGAGTTTATGCTCTGATGAAAATAAGTGCCAATTATTCGTTCCAGGATTTTAATAAGAATTGATAGCAGATTGAGAGATTTAAAGCCATTAAGATAGAATAAAATTTAATCTTTTATTTACCTCAAATATGAACGTAGACACTTCTTCAAATATGTCTTCGAAAGTCAATGGCCTCCCATCAATTTCAGCTGTTATCAAATTGTCAAGAAAAGCCAATTTCGGTCTTTTAAAGGTGGTATCACCACTTTGTTCATGCAAACGATTTTCGCTGATAATTCTTTTTCTCTTTTCTATAATCTGCGTAATTAGGAATATAGTTTGATTGTGTTTTATTTTCCCCTTAAAAATATTAACAGACCTTGGATAGCTCTTTTCTTAACACAGCTAGGGCTTGCTTTTGCATTCTATACATCGATGTGAATCGGAACAGAAATTCAGATCGTTTGATAACACTAAAAACCCGTTCTTCTACTACGTGGCACATTCTACAAAATTGAAAACAATTATTTATTAAAATAAGAGAAAAATCGATTTTAAAACAAAATACGTTACACATTGATTGCTGTTACGATATTGCCGTCCTTTCCGCTGATAGAGTTTGTTTGAACACCCATTGCGGTATCTGAAAAAATAAAGAAACATCTAAGCATGAATTTATATGTATGCATATGATTGCACATAAAGGTTGTTACGATGTGACAAATGACAAGCATCCGGTCATAGGTCTTGTTGATGGCAGGACCACCGGTAGTCCTTACCAAGGCTTTAATCATGGTACCATGAGAGTCAGAAGCCTCCGGATTTCGGTCCGGTCCTGACTTGTAGAGGTGCGCCCCCTTGTGGAAGCGTTATGGTAGCTGTGGTTTAAGCCCAAATCGTGAGAAGGATCTTCCCGTTAGTTTGACCCAAAGTAGAGTGGCAATAAATACTGGGTGCTGTGACCCGAAGAACAGTAAGAGGTTTTAGGTCGGCTTCGACCCATACCTAGGGTGGTATGGTACAAGTTCTACTTTGGTAGATTAACAGTGAGCGATTTTAAGGTGTATCCTTGCTCCAATAGATGAATGGGCATCCCGTGGACTAAAGTTTACACGCCAGGAGTCTACGTCAAACACTATAGATATCTGTACATATGTATATAATACATGCGCTGAAAAGTCAGTTTGTAAGAGAGGGCACCACTTGAATTAAATCAATACCATTTTCAGTTAGTACCAACCTTCAAAAGGTACAGCAACAAATTTGACCGCTGTCAGACGATTAGTTTTCGAGATATAGCGTTGTGAGTGAAGCAACTTTTGTTATTGTGAAAAAAAAAATGGATTTAAAGCAATTTCGTATGTTGATTTATCATTGCTTTTTGATGGGAAAAAATACAGCCGATGCAAAGAAATGGCTTGATAAGTGTTACTCGGACTCTGCATCAGCCAAACGAACCATTTGCAAGTGGATTGAAAAATTTAAAAGTGGTCACACAAGCACCGAAGATGATGCACGCAGTGGACGTCCAAAAGAGGCTGTTTCAGATGAAAACATCAAAAAAGTCCACAAAATGATTACGAATGACTGTAAGGTGAAGTTGATCGAGATAGCTGAGGCTCTGAAGATATCAAAAGAGCGTGTTGGATATATCATACACGAATATTTGGACATGCGAAAGCTCTGCTCAAACTAGGTGCCGCGTTTTCTAACAGTCGATCAAAAACCACAACGTGTTGATGATTCAGAGGAGTGTTTAAAGCTGTTCAACCTCAATAAAGCCGAATTTTTGCGTCGGTATGTGACAATGAATGAAACTTGGCTCCATCACTTCACACCAGAGTCAAGTCGGCAGTCAGCTGAGTGGCGAGCAGGCGACGAACTTCGTCCAAAACGACCAAAAACTCAACAGTCGGCTGGCAAGGTTGTGGCATCCGTATTTTGGCATACACATGGAATAATTTTCATCGACTATCTCCAAAAAGGGCAGACTATTAACATCGACTATTACATTGCGTTGTTGGAGCGTTTGAAGGACGAAATCGCATAAAAACGGCCGCATTTGAAGAAAAAGAAAGCGCTGTTTCATCAAGACAACGCACCGTGTCACAAGTTGATGAAAACGATCGCAAAATTTAATGAATTCGACTACGAATTGCTTTCCCACCCAGTGTATTCTCCCAATTTGGCCCCCAGCGACTATTTCCTGTTCGCAGACCTCAAAAGAATGCTCGCCGGAAAGAGATTTAAGACCGATGAAAAAGTAATAGCCGAAACAGAGGCCTATTTTGAGGCTAAACCGAAATCGTACCTCAAAACTGGTATCGAAAGATTGAAAAATCGTTTCAATCAGTGTATCGCCCTCGAAGGCAACTATATTGATAAATAAAGTTGAATTTTGCAAAAATTGTGTGTTTTACTATAAAACGGCACTGACTTTTCAGCCCATGTGTTATACATACCGCTGTGGCCAACTTATTAGAAACACGGCAAACAGTCACATTCCAATGAGTGTAAAATATCTCCTCTCAACATAACGGGATTTGTTTTGGGTTACGGTGAAAAGTTTACATTGTATGCAAAGAAATAATGTACTTCTAGCTCAGCTTCTCTGCTGTTCAAATCATAGTCCTATTGAGTTTTAAAAAAGCGCTCATTTTCAAGTGCCATTTAATTAGAAACAATAGTTAGTCGATTTGATTACTTAAAAAATAAAACTTCAATTCTAAATTTCACTAGTAAGGCAATAATTTTTAATTTTAATTTTTATTTTTTTTAGTTTTACAACATTTTATGATGGACAAAGCCAAAAGTTGTGATCCGGCGATTCGGAAAGCAATTGTCGAAATGTAGGAGCTAAAAGTATCGTACAGATCATTTGCAACGAAATTAAACTGATCAGTAAAAGAAGTTTATAGTGCTATTCAGCATTTCAAGAGTTTTGAAACTACTGAGAACATGTCACGAAAAAAACGACCACACAAAACATCTATGAGAACTGACCGTAAAATTGCACGACAAACCGTCCCGCGGAAATCGGAAATAAGTTGTTAAAAATCAGAAAAGTGCGGATCGGCTGGATTTATTGCGGAATACGAGAAAAACTATGCGGAGACGTTGCTTTATTTGCCTCAAGTTTAGACACTTTGCAAAAGTCCTAACGACCGTACTTGTTTTTGCACTAGATGCGGGAAAAATGGCCTTAAATTAAAACACTGCAAAGTGTTGCTTTTCCTTCGAAAATATACTCAAATGAAAAAAAAAAAAATGAAAATTCCGCAGCTAAATCAAAATCATTACGAAGCGGCTCAATGCCTCCTAGAACAAACTGTTCATTAATTCTAAATTGACATAGCGATTCTCTAAGAGCTATACATAAACTGGCTAACCGATACAACAAATAAGTCAGAGATTTGGGCTTACAGGAACGGTTTCATCCAGCAATATACGGAATAAGCTGTACGTGCTACATAACATATACCATATATCTGTTATACACCACATCGCGCTGCTATCAAAAGCTTCGAAATTAACTTACACTGACTTGTCGCCGACACTAGTCCTGTCGTATCATAATCGATTTCAATGCATGAGTCTTAGAATGGAGGTCGAAGCACTTTCCTATTTGGATACTATATTTTAAAACACTGGAACTACAAATACGCCTAGCATAGCAAGATCAACATTAATATTACTTTTGCAAGCAGGAGCCCGCCGGGAGATAATAACTGACATTTGAGTAATCATAATGCCATAATTTTCACCGCCGGCATCAGTTCAGCAATCCGCAGTAACCAGGCAACACTCAAATCGTCTAAATTAAATATTTATACCCAGATAAAGATCTTTCAAGCTTCGTCGTTAGTGAAGCAATAATTGAAAACTAGAGGGCATTTCATAACCCAGATAATATATGCATGTACCATAATGAGTCAATGATTTGGCTGGGAAGGGGAAAACACCAACACCCGAAATCGCCGAACTGAGATTGTTTTGGCATCGACAGAGAATAATGTATCAGACTTTCCGGATTCGGGATGTCGACGACCGGCAGGTGGAATGCATATCGAGAAGCAGAATCCCGACTATTTAATTTAGCAAGCGCTTTGAGTTAGAGGTAAATGTTATCAAATTGTATCAATGGCTGAAAGACCTCCACATACAATAACCATCAAGTCGGATTATGTTGGGAAAAATGGTTGGGACTGGATGGTGTTTCAAATACTTATTTGTCAAAATGTTTAACGCATGTCTTCAAGAAAGCGTTTTCTTTGACTCTTCGAAACGCCAGCGGCTTTTGTTTTTGCCAAAAGAAAAAGAGAACCTAAATGACCTTTCGTTCTCCCGCTCTAATTGTTTGCTTGACATAGTCGGAAAAATCCTTGAGTGGATCACTTACAATAAACTTTTGCCTTGTAGGTCTATCGGAACACCAATAAGGTTTTCGTTAGTCATGGTCAACAATGAAGGCAATAAATGCGATAATTACTAGAGCTCGCAACGCAATACTATCTTCGTAATATAATAATGAACTTTATATCAAATAGAATTATTTTCTATGACTCTGACGGTGAAATAAAAGCGTACGAAGTTAGTTACTAGCGGCGTGCCATAAGGCTCGGTCATAGGGCCTCTACTATAGAAACTATGTACGATTAAATCTTACAACTACAGATTCGAAGCGATTCGTCGATTATCGGATTGGCAAATGACATTACCCCGGTGATTGTAGCAAGAACTCTAGAAGAAGTCTAACTCGACAGCAACGAAATGATCGCTTTTGAAGTTTACGAGCATGAAATTGTTTCTCAAGTACCTCGGGCATGTGATTAATAATCGTCTAAATCTTACACACCACCTAGAGCAGCTACTATATTTAAAAAATCATCGAAAACTGTAAGTGCACATACAAGGCTGATTAGTAATATCGGAGGCCCAAAGCAGAACAAGAGACTCCTTCTTGCTAGAGTTCTGAATAACGAAAATATGGTTAAATCTCGGAAAAATTAGGTCTTACGCCCTTCACGTTCTCTACCGCCTTAGCGCACCGAGAATTGCCAGTTCGTTTCGAACTGTTTCGCATGATGCTATACGAATACTTGTCGTAACCATGCCATACTGTGAAACTGTCTCGGAAAACTCTCACTGTCCACGGTATGAAAAAGAGATCATAGGCTTACGGAAACATGGAAGTATACTAAGGAAAACTGCATCATCGTTTGCAATACAGCGGCGCATAGACGGTGACCTTAGACGATTTTTGCATCAATCTGAAACGAACAGGTAGAATATTCGAATGGTAAGGAGTAAACGTAGTCTCTTCAAACCGTCCTCCGCGAAATAATAAGCACAATCTGGCGTTGAAGTGTTGAACTGGCTTCAAAGTGTGCACAGCAGATTGGCCTTGTCTAAAGAGCTGACAGCTGGAATGTCATTATAAATAGACATTGGGATGGAGGATGAGGCAGAATTTATAATGCCTTTGACCAAATATTGACCAAATATATTTACTATCATTGGAACATTGCAAAATTTGTTGGCTCAGTTTCTGATGGAAATGGAATTTCACATGTTTAAGAAGGGCGTTGCAGTGATTACTGACTCTTTTGAACTTTTTTCGGTTTTACTCAGTCGGTTTGGTCTCGAGTTATACCATGTCTTTTCTTCTGGTTTGATAATTTTCATCCGATGGGGGAAAAAGCATCTCATTCGCAAGAGGGCAGTGTATTTGTATTATGGAGGAAACAAAACGACCAGTCCACTCCAATTGGCTTTCTCGTATTTCCATAAGGTTCTTTAAGGAATTTTTTTTCTAACTGTGTGGTTGATGTACGAGAAATTAGCTGATATGAAACAGTGGTCCGACGAGCCTAGAGGGAATATGTCGAGGGCATTGGCGGTATGACTATCAACGTCTGGTATTCGCGTGGGCTCACTTACAAGCTAAGTGAAATTATTTTCTGCAGCGAAGATCTCAACACATCGTCCTTCGTATGTTTTCTATCCAGAATGTCGAAGCCACCCTGAGTACAGAAATACAATTCTTTGAATGGAGTCAAACTCGTTGAAGGTCGAATTGCTATCCAGTTTGAGGCTTCTGTAAATAAAGCAATAATGGATAATTTGCTTACGGAGGTGGAATTTTAACCACAAGAAGTTGATTGGAACACGGATCACATTGTGGTGGAGTGTGGTAGGCTACATCACTACGCACGTAAATGGCGAGACCGCAGTGAGAGAAGAGTAATGACACTAGTTCGTAGCCAGGTAGCTTCATATCAGAGTGTTCTGAGAGGTTTTCTCGGCGATCTACATGTGTTTCACTAAATGCCAAAACAGCTGGTCTTTATTTACAAACATGGACGTATGCAGAAAAGTGATTACTTTTTAGCCCGCGAACATTGGCTTTATCCACTCTAAGTTCACTAGTCATAATTAAAAACAAAACACCGACGATACTAAGCACAGCTGTGAAGTAAAAATTCGGAGTTGGTTTACCGAAACAGCACACCAAACAAAATTCATACCCACTACCCATCCCCAATATAGTCCCCTTTTAGTTTGATACACTTATTCTAGTGATTTTCCAACTTCTTGATTCCGTCTGAAAAGTAATTTTCGGGAAGGTCTGCAAAATACTCCTCCATGGTGTCGATGATTTCCTTGCGTGAGCTGAATTTTTTATTGAAAAAACCAACATTTTTTCGCTTCATTTGAGGCCGTTTTGCAGCGATTTCGGCCTTCAATCGCTCCAATAATGCACAGTAACACTCGTTGTTGATGGTTTCTCCTTTTTCGAGGTAGTCCACGAAGAGTATGCCATGACAATCCCAGAAAACCGACGACATAACCTTTCCGACCCATCGAGCCCACTCGGCCGCCTCGGAGCACTCGTGCCGGCTTCAGTCCATTGCCGGGTACTCATTCTGTTCTCTGGTGTTCAACAGTTACCAATCGATGCCAAAATTCCGCCCGATTCCGCATCAGCAAGTCCAAACACTCTTTCGAAGTGCTCTCGCGTTCGTGTTTTTGGTCAGTAGTGAGTATGCGCGGCACCCAACGGCATGATAACTTTTTATATGCAGAATATTGCCCAAAATATGGCATGTGCGCTCAGCACTAATCTTAGTGGTATCTGCCAGCTTGCGCTCCTTTTCATTCCGGTCAGCCAACACCATTTCATGTATTTTTTGACATTGTCCTCTGTAACCGCATCTTAGGGCCTGCCGCTGCGGACTTTATCGGTAGTGGAGTTGCGGCCACCACGAAACTCTCGAAGCCATTATTTGACGGAGCATTGGTCTCATAATATTTATTTAATAAAATAATGTTTTATGAGAGAACGAAAATCGTTTTTGTCCATACTCAACATGATACCTAACACGTCAGCAACAATCAGCTGTGAAAACAAAACTAAAGACAGTATCGCACTGAAATTTGGCATGTCTGCCTAAATATGAACGGACTTCAAGGCACTGCAATAGCAGCGCATTCTGGCGGTCAAGGAGGTTACTTTTCATTCTACCTATAATATGTATAATAAACAATCCATTGACGAAATTGTTAAAAAAAAAAAAAAAATTAAGATTCTCAAGGACCAATCCCCTCCGGACGGACAACTACAGAAATTTAGCTTTTTTCATGAATGTGGCGCAACGCAGCAAACTCGCAAATTGGCCAACTAGGCTTCCAAAGAATGTTTTAGGTATCGTCGGCTCTCCTTGACCTTTTCAGGCAAAACTCTTAGAATTAATTTTAAATAGTGAAGAGTGGCGTCGCTCAAAAGTAAAAAAAAAAACTCACCATTCAAAATGGCTTTTAATATATCAGTAGCTCAGGGGAAGTCGTAGATACCTTGTAACAAAAATTGTACTCATTTCTTTGTTTTATTTTATTATTTCAGTTTAAATCCTTTTCATTTTGAGAAATATGTGCTACGTTATTAAAAAACTATTGACATGCATGTTATAAAATACAGTAATTCTACAGTTTTTTTTTTTTTGTTTCATAATATGTGAAGTATAAATGTTTAGGATATGATGATTCTCTGTGTTAAAATCGCACAAATTTGGTATTCTGTTGTTTCACAACAGTCTCATTATCTGATAAACAGTCTTTCTATTACATACCAAAAGCCATAATTTCTTCGAACTCTAGCTTCATTTTCTCGAAGATTATTACCCTGCCAGATTTCATTCATTTTATTTTGTAAAAATGAACATACACCCTTCTTCGAAGCATTGCAGTTTAAGGTTTTTGGAACACACGATCGATGAAGAACAGTTAACTGTTTTATCCACAGCCTTCCATGTTGTATTTATATTTATTCATAATTTTTAACATTTATAGGTGATGTGGTGGTAGCTATGTTTTTTAATTGACCACATCATCATCCATTTATTACATGAGGATTTGAGCGAAAGTTCGACTGATGTGGGCACATTGGATTACTGATCTCTTTTGACAATCCTCTGGCACTCTGTCGGAAATGGAAATCGATGACGAAACGTTAAGATCCTTTACGGTCAGAAAAAGAAGATGAGCTCTTGGGCATATGTTCAGAATCGGAGGACTAGAATAGCACCGTGGTGGAGGCTACTCTAGTAAATTGTACCAATGATACCGTTTCTCCAAATTAATCTCAATTACTTAAAAAAAGCTTCGGCCGCATTTATTCTACATCTTTCCAAAAACAAAGAAAAACTTCAGGAACCATGGATCCTAGAAGTCGTAGTTAATGGACTTCGGACACCTGTATACCGTATATTCCGCTCTAAACAAGAAACGAAGATAAGTTTAGAATTTGTATATTAGTGAAACACAGACTTAATCCATTTTTACTTCCTAACCTGAGCGACCGCGACATAACCGTTGCCAGACAGCCTCCTACTGGCTGGCATCGGCATATCTTGGCCACGATCATGTTGGCCCTCTCCCTGGTGACAACCTAGAAAGGGTGGCACTGAACGCTAAAAGGTTAAAAACTGGCCAACTGGGTGCGACGCTAATGCTCATCACATGGTATGGGGCAGTACCGACATCAACTAATGAGATGATTTACTTTTTGATTGAATTATAAGTACTAACTTCATTGTTTGCAACATTGGCAATGAGCCTACTCTTATCACAAGAAACCGAAAACAAGTGCTAGATATTACTCTTTACTCCGTCTGAACACTCATATTCAGACTATAGACACATCCAATTCAGCCTGATTGATGCCCCTCGCAGCTATGCAGCATTCTGGAATTATCGAAAAACTAATTAGCCAAAATACAAGAGATACTGTCCGAAACACTATCCTCTGAACTCCCAAGTCCCTCCCGTGACACCAACGAGCTTAATATAACAGTCAAGGCATTCATCCTGGCTCTCAATCAGGCTATGACTGCTTCCTGCCTTCTTATTTAACTTAAGGGCAAAAAAAAAAGCCGCACTGGCGGACATCAGCAAAATCTAGCAAAAAGCACAAGAAAAGTGACTGACTGGAACTGATACAAAGAATCCCTCAAAATATATAAAAAAGAACTGAGGAAGGCAAAGCGACAATCCTAGAGATCATTCTGTGACAAAATAACAGAAACCTCTGAATCATCGCGGCTAAGAAAAATCCTCTCTACAAATCCTATGATGCTTTGTTGTTTGTCCATCGCTCTTATACAACCTAAAGTATCGAATCACTCAACCTGGTACTAAACACCCACTATCCGGGTAGCTCGTTATTCCCGGCCAGTAGCAACTAAAACAGGTCTTCTGCAACCGTGACTAAAATGTATGGTCTGATTGCAAGAGACAAGGTGCTTTGGGCGTTAGTTCGGACTTTATAATACCTGCCGAGCTACAAACGTCCTCAGATATTATCCTACCTATGCTAGAGAATATCATGAGGAGCTGTGTAAAACTTATTCACATTCCACTGTCAGGGAAAGAATTCAATATAATTTTCATTCCCGAAGGCGGAAAATGCTCTAATGTTGTCCTAAAAGATCTTAGACCTATAAGTCTATTATCTTTCCTTCTAAAAACTCTAGAACGACTCACCGGTATCCATAAAAGATCTAGAATTGATACCCACAGAATAGATAGTACACAATGGTCTTTTTCCTGGACAATGAAAGTACGTTTAACAACGTCAACAGATCCGCAATCAAGACTGTGCTGTCAATTCTGAAGTTAGATAACTCACTTGGAGCAACCCCAAACTGGGTGGGGTTTCTGCTAAAAGGTAAGGTAGAAGACGTACGCACCAATGTGATGTACTTTCATCCCTTTCCGGGAACTTAGTGGTTAGTGAACTGCCGATATTTCTGGAAGCGGGTGGTTGACTATGCGGGTGCCGTTGTGATAGCCATCTCAGGTGAATTGGGAGTAAATCTCCATTAAACGGGTAATCCTTGGCAGAAAATATAAATTTTCAAATATAGAATCTACTCTATCAACAGTACCAGTTTAGTCTTCTTCGATACAGCAAAATATCTGATTCACATTTTTGATAGGAAACTAAACTGGAACAAGAAAGAGTCACGAAAGCTACAGTAGCTTTATTCTCTTGCAAAAAAGTCATTGGGAACAAATGAAGCCTTCAGCTTCGCATAACCTACTGGCTATACATCTCGGTTATAAGACCGATACTAGAGTCTAGCATGTCTATGCACAAGTGGAGCCCTACGCTCTACTCTCTCCGCGGTACTGGATATTCTGTTTAATTGGACAGCCCTCGATATATTCAGCAGGCAAGTAACTGCGACAGTACTTATTCGAATTGACGAAATTACACAGTATACTACACCCTTACTTTGGTTTGGCAAAGATTTTCATATAAGCTTTCCCTATAGATCCTTCTGGGAGTAAAACTTCTACACAGATGGATCTAAAAATGATAGCGGGATTGGTGGCTGTGTTTTCTCAGATAAGCTAAGTTCAAGCCTCTCCTTCCGTCTTCTAAATCATTGTAATGCGTTCTAGGGGAAAATTTTGGAGATTAAAAGAAGTTTAAAACGTGATATATTCAAGGATATCCGCATCTTTTCGGATAGTTAGGCCGCTATCAAGTCCCTGGACTCAGTTAATTCTAGAACCGCCCTTGAATGCCGATCATCTCTTAGGGAGATAGCAGTGCAGTTCAACCTTTACCTATGTTGAGAGCCGGGCCACAGAGATATTTCAGGGAATTATAGGGTCGACGAAGTCGCAAAAATTGGAACCACTATAGTATATAGTACCTATTCTCCCGGAAAAGAATGTGCAAATTAATATTAAAGCTAGAAGCTAACAAAAGAATAGATCTTAGGTGGACTGCGGGATCAACATATTTAGCGACCAAACAGAACTGGCCAAACCTGAATCTGAATCGCTCTAACAGTTTGATCTTCCTAAATAGGAAACATCTTAGCGCCATAAGATGGATACTGCCTTGGATGTAAGCATGCATTAAGGCTTAGCGTCTTAACAAATGATTTCTATAGAAGTTACTGCACCTACTCTGTACATGCATAGTTCTGTCCCAAAATAGAAAACTCCACTTAGGAGCTTTCTTCTACAACAACTTAAGCAATCTAAAGAATATAGACGTTAACAGTCTCCTACGCTTCATCATAAACTCAAATTGTTTCCAAGAATGGGAGTATCACAGATCCACGTGGCATCACAATAGGCCAATAGGCCTATGTGGATTGATCTTTCCAAAAACCACTTTTACCTAATCTAACCAAACCTAGGTGTGGAAAGTTTAAGAACTATTTTTGTCGCATACCACAAGTCTATTTTGTTCTTTTTGAAGTCCACCAACCTGATCTTGTTTATTTTTCAAGAAGTTGCACCTTCAAACAAAAGGGACTGTACATATGGATTAATATTTACCTCAGCTCCGAAAAATTATTACGAGTATAATCTCAGGTTTATGCAGGTTTATAAACTGAAATTTGACAGAAAGAAGTTGCATCATCATGTGATCGCCAAATATATTAGAATAAATATCTATTTTAAATATTAGACATTTTATCCATCGGGAAAAACCTGCCTCAGCATTGTAACCAAAGGACCGTAAAGGTCCATTTACCTGAGGTGTCCAGCAAAAAGGACTTTCGAAACTAAAAACCGCCATCTGCACTTTTGACAATACCTAATATGGTTCAATGTAAAAGCATTGACCATTCAATCAAGTGGTGAGTTAGAGCAATGCTTGACATCCAAAGAATTACAGCCACGTCTGAAAAAGCCTACTAATTCTATGATGTACAAATTTCTACGATGTTTTAAGGAGTGTCTATTAATAAATCCAATGATTGTGAGAATACGAGGAATCCTAATGACATTTCAAGAAGCTTGGCTCTGACCTTCTCAGATTTATAAGAAACATAAAGGTGTTCCTAGTTAAACCAACTTCAGTAACAAAAACCTATAATATTTTTCATTCCATTAGATACAGTTTCGTTGAAATAAAGTCTAAGATCATTAGCCACAGTGACAAAAATTTTAGAGGAATATTTTCCTACAAACTACTTCCAATAAAAAAAAAAAAATTACCTATGCAAGAACCCATTCATATATTCATTGTTAATAATCTTGAGCTGAAGCCAATTTTCATCCAAGAAGAAGAAGTAGAAGAAAGAGATTAAAAGTTATTCTGAATAGACCCCTCAAACCGTTGGAAGTGCGCCAGGTCACAGATTAATTCAATTATAGTACCACTTCAATGCAAAAATACGCCACAAAGAAATTTGATCAAATTAATCAAAGTGCCTACTCTCATAGAAGAATGACATGGTAGACTGAAATAAAGGGATAATGCCATAGCAGCACCACCTAAAAATAAAATGAATCAGCAAAAATTTGCTTTTCTACAACGCATAAAAATTTAAATTTTAATTTTTTCTTTAAAAAGGAAACATGCAATACTCGTACATACCACAAATCACATCAATAGTGCTTCTAACAACCAAAGGTTGTATATCAAAAATTTTGTCATTCTTGGCAGTTGTTCGTAATAATTCGATAAATTTATCCGTTGTCTCATTCATTCCGTATAAAAAGTCTTGTAAAATTTGAAAATGAAATGACGGTGTTATCATTTTGCGATGCTTCTGCCAACGTGAACCAAAACTTGTGAGCAGACCATAGCCCAACCACGGATGAAGGAAGTTGTAAATATCGTCTTTGTACAATAGTTGCGTACTTGACAAGACTACCTAGAAAATACATAAAAAATATATATATATTTGTATAAAAACATAAATGTAACAAATGCGATATGTACCTCTATATCCTTTGGATTGGATAAACAAACGTATGGTTGATTACCGGCGTACAAGCGAAACATCTCATAATTGTACTTGTGACAAAATTGGCGTACATAATGCAGATGTTCTGAAATAAAATAATATAACTAAATGATAAGAAATGCAAAACAAAATTTAATAATTATTCAAAAATATCGTATCGATCTTAATTTTTTTTTTTTTTACAGCCAACTTCACACTTAAGCCGCATAATCATTATATGTATGCATATTCCGACAGATGATATAAAAAAGGCTTGTTTGTGAAAAAATTCGATTGATTGTACGCAGTAGTTTTTGGTTGGGGTCCTTTCAAGCATGAAAAAAACTATCAGATGTGTATTAAGAAGACGTATTGACGGAACACCAGTCCAAAAGGTTCCTCAGGTTCTACAGAAAGAAATTTGTGCCATCGCGTTGGTGTCGTTGATTTGCTTTTTAAACGTTAGGAAAATGATACATTTTTTGAAGCGCATCATCACTGGGGACGAGAAATGAGTTATCTACAACAATGTTAAACGAAAAATATGTAAACGCATGGAGTAGAAAAGATTTACTGGCTCAAAGCAATTCAAAAGCCGATATTTAAAAAAAAAAACAAAAAAAAAAAGGTGATGATATCTGTTTGGGGGACAGCACAAAGATCAATTCTGTCCTGCCCTGTGTCCTGTCATCAGCTGGACAAATTGAATGATTCACATAAATAAAAAGGGCCAGAATTGATTAATAATAAAGGTGTAGTATTCCACTAAGATAATGCCATTAGCAAGTTTCGTAGCTCGCCAAAAGCTCTTACAGCTTGGATTGGATCTACTGTCTATGTGACAGTATTCATATTCACCAGATCTTGCACCATCTTACAATTTTTTTTAGACAGTAAAACCTTCACTACAAATGAGAAGGTCAAAAATCACCTGGATCAGTTTTATGCCAAGAAAGAACAAAAATCATGATATTGCCAGAAATATATCAAAGGAAAATAATATCTTTTCATTTCCATAAAAAAAGCAAAATTTCTTTCCAAACAAGCCAGCATCCAAGTAAAAGACGAGTAACCTCCTTGACCGCCAGAATGCGCTGCTATTGCAAAAAGATTATGGTGCCTTAAAGTCCATTCATATTTAGGCAGACATACCAAATTTCAGTGTGATACTGTCTTTTGTTTTGCTTTGACAGCTGATTGTTGTTGATGTGCTTGGCATCATGTTGAGTATGGACAAAAACGATTTTCGTTCTTTCATAAAACATTATTTTTTGAGAGGCAAAACGGCGAAGGAAATAAAAGAAAAGTTGGATAAATATTATGGGACTAACGCTCCGTCAGATTACACCGTCAAATATTGGTTTTGAGAGTTTAGTGGCGGCCGCAACTCCACTACCGATCAAGTCCGCAGCGGCAGGTCCTCCGATGCGGTTACAGAGGACAATGTCAAAAAAATACATGAAATGGTGTTGGCTGACCGGAAAGTGAAGGTGCGTGAGCTAGCAGATACCACAAAGATTAATACTGAGCGCACGTGCCATATTTTGAGCAATATTCTGCATATGAAAAAGTTATCCTGCCGCTGGGTGTCGCGCATACTCACTCCTGACCAAAAACACGAACGCGAAAACACTTCGAAAGAGTGTTTGGACTTGTTGATGCGGAATCGGGCGGACTTTTGGCGTCGATTTGTAACTGTTGAGCACCAGAGGATAGAATGAGTGTCCGGCAATGGACTGAAGCCGGCACGAGTCCTCCGAAGCGGCCGAGTGAGGCTCGATGGGTCGAAAAAATTATGGCGTCGGTTTTCTGGGATTGTCATGTCATACTCTTCGTGGACTACCTCGAAAAAGGAAAAACCATCAACAGCGAGTATTACTGTGCATTATTGGAGCGATTGAAGGCCGAAATCGCTGCAAAACGGCAACCACGGCTTAAATCAATGACTTACGGCTCCAATTGGCTCCCTCGGACTATTATTTCTTCCCAAACCTCAAAAGATGGTTCATCAACAAAAAATTCAGCTCACGCGAGGAAATCATCAACGCCATGGAAGAGTATTTTGCAGACCTACTGGAAAATTACTTTTCGGACGGGATCAAGAAGTTGGAAAATCGCTAGAATAAGTGTATCAAACTAAAAGGGGACTATAAGGAATAAAATAAAAAAAACATTTAAAAAAAAATTTTTTCCATTCCCAAGGAGGTTACTTTTCACCCCACCTAGTATATTGTATATTTATGTGAAGGGTGGGCCATTCGTTGTTTCTTTTCTTTTGGAATCAAATGTTATTTTGACACTGGCAGCTTTTTTGCATTCAAAATATTGGCAGTAACTCAGTTTTATTTTTTTGCGGTACGAAATGAATCGACTTACATTTGTTCAACGTTGGGAAATATTGCAAAGTGACTTCTAAAATGGATCTCGCGTAGCCGAAACAGTACGAATTTTTAAAAGAAAGACTAGTTTGCTGATTGGTGTCCAAACATATTCCCGGAGAATACCGCAGTTATTGCCAAAAGTGTCGGCTTAAACCCAAGAGTCTTAACCCGCCAAAAACCTCAGCAGTTGAATATCAGTCACAATAGCCATAGGAGAATTTGCATTGGAATCTCGAATTATTCGCTAACAAGGTCCAATTGACTCCCTCAATGGAGGGAGCTACCAAGCCATTATAATCGATTTTTTTAATGCCAGAAATTGAATATTTGGACTTGGGCGGGCTATGGTTCCAGCAAGATGGGGCTCTGTTCCCCAAAAGCCGTCCAGCAATCAATTTATTGCACACTATTTTCAATAATCGTTTAATCAGTCATTTTGTTGACTTAACGCAGTTTGACTTTTTTGGGATGCCATTAAATAAATGCCATGCGAACAAACCAGAGACTATTCAGGCACTCAAGAACAATACGCATCAAGCTATTCGTGAAATAGGTGCCTAAATCATCGAAAATGTATTGAAAAATTTGGTTGAAAGCCAGTCGGGGCAGTCATTTGAATTAAATAATATTCCATAATTTATCGGAAGGCTTAGCCTTTTCAAAAAAGTAACAAATGTTGAAAAATATTGAAAAGAGTTTTTTTTATAGTCTTTTTGAAAATAAACCAACAGATGGCCCGTTTTACGGTCCTTCAAGATCAACACGACAGAGGAAAACCGAAAAAAGTTCAAGCGAGCCAGGAATCGCTGCACCGCTTTTCTTAAGCATTCCGATATGACCAAAGCTGAGGCAAAAAATACTACGTACAATGGCCCGAAGTTAGTAAACATTTTTGATCGTTCATCAAAAACATTAGGAATTTTGTGCCATCCCCCATCCCAACGTTAGTTTATAATGACATGACACTTTTGCCTACTACTTGTAATCCAATATATTCTTTTGCTGACGACAGTACAATCTGCTTTTCATATCCGTTCCCTGACAAAACGCTCATTACATGTTAAGCTCATTACATTCTGATATTATCAACATTACTTATTGGGAAACCACTAATAGAGTGGAATTTAATGCTTCCAAAACACAAAGCTGTCGTTAAAGCGAAACTTTAACACTCAGCCATTGTCCATGACTGGCACTTGCATCGTCGAAACCGAAAAACTTTCTACTATCGGTATGTGTAGCAATGACAATTTACGTTGGAGTGATCACATATTCGGTGTCGTTAAAAATGCTGTGAGATGTCTTTGTTTCCTCAAGCGATGTAAGAAATAATTCACCGCCTCCAATCTGACCTGAACATATAAGGCATTTATCGACCCGAAGTTGGAGTAGTAAATTGCCCACATCTGGTCAGGCGAGCCCAAAACATATCTGTACCTGGTAGATAAGTGTTAAAGCCATGTGATAAGACTCATAGATGATACTATTGTCACTCAAACAAATTGACACCCTCAAACTGTCACGTGTCTCCTTTTGTTTAATCGTTATTTCTACCACCAGTGTTCCATAGATCTCACCAGTAGCATTCTGTCCCTTCAAGCCGTCAACCGTCTCGCTATGAATGTTCATCAGTAAACCCTCAAGCCCATTCTCGGACTTCTTCTATAATATCGTGATTCTTTCTTAAGCCGTACAACTCGCTTATAAAATAACCTGCCTTGTCATTATACACTTCAAACATTTAAAACCAACGAGTGGTTCGTAGCTGAATGCATGCTACTTCGCCATGACTACTAAATATATCGATACCCTTGCCTTGCCTTTCTTGATGCTGGAGCGCCTTCTTCGGCACCGATTCGTCTAAAAAAAATCCAATGTATCGCCGATTGCTTTGTTCAGTGTATTTTGACATGATCTATTGCTCTTCCTGATTGCAAGAATGCACGCGGTTGTTTGCTTGATGATGACTGAAGCCAGGCGACTTGAATTTGCGTCATATTTTCAGTAAAAGTGCACTGGAAAAAATAAATGAAAATCCGGTGTTTTATCGTGAAATTTTGTTCAGTGATGAAGCCCATTTCTGACTCAATGGATACGTTAATAAACAAAGTTGCCGTATTTGAGCTAATGAACAACCCGAAGAGTACCAAGAGCTACTATTACATCCATTAAAAACAACGATGTGGTGTGGTTTATGGGCTGGTGGAATCATTTATCCATAATTCTTAAAAATGAGGCAAATCAGAATGTTACCGTCAATGGTAACCGTTATCGCGCCACGGATAACTATGTGAAATTCAAGTACATGGTCTCAGTGACCTCTGCCTTCAAGAAGACGGCGATACGAGCCATATAGCGTGTGAACAATGGACTTGTTGAGAAATCATTTTTGCTACGGTAAATTGGCCGCCTAGATCGTGCGATATCACACCTTTGGACTATTTTCTCTGGGGATATGTAAAGTCTCATGTCTTTAGGAATAAGCCAGGTACGATTGACAATTTGGTAGTCAACATTACTCATGTTATCGGCTAGATACCAGTCGCTATGCTCTAACGAGTCGCCCAAAATTGGACCTTCCGAATGGACCACCTTAGACATAGTCGTGGCCAACATTTACATAGTATTATTTTTAAAAAATAAATGCCATGAATTGTTCTTTTAACTCATGATAAAAAATTTAAGTTCACTTTCAAATTTATGTATTTTGTTTTACATTATCAATCAAACCTCACGATGAATCACCCTATATGTGGGAGAAATACTTAGATGCACTAATACAACAAATAAGATGTCTTGTTATGCGACTGACACAATATTTAAGCACCTTCGAGGTGCACAGGCCGACTCAACAAAAAATATATCGATATCAAAAATTCTCTAGTGAGCTTTATTGCATTTATACTTAGTGACTATAAGAATTCTTCACAATGATACAATAGATTCATTTATGTTATCGACTATCAATGGGTCTCAATGTCCGAATATGTATGTATATTATATGTGTAATACTTAGTACGTAGCCAATAAAGATGCATCCCTTTTGTTATTTTATTTAAAACATTACATTTAGAATTACACTTACCATGGGGCCGTGTTCCCAATTGCAATAAATTTCCAAAAATTGGTATTGCCTGTGGACCTGGAAAGTTATTTATACACTCTATTCTCTTTCTATTTTGCCAGTATTTCCAGCAAGCAAAACAAATAATAAGTACGAGTATAAACACTGCATTTAAGCCCATCTCGGTAAAAATATTTGTATCCTTAGGTTTGAAAAACCGAACAAGATCAGTTTGCAATCACTGTCTATCAGCTACTGAGTTCGTCCTGGATGAAAACCACAATTTTGATTTGGTAATATGTTAAGCCTCCTACTGTTATTTTCACTACTATACTAATCTATTAAAATGCAATTTAGAACGGAAAGAACGAGTACAAAACAAAATTTCTTGAGTCATTTGCAAATGCTTTGTATTGAGTTGAATGACAGGTAAGCTATGTCATTCTAATGTTCAAAAATAATTTCTCTATATGAAACGTTCTGCCCGAAAAAGTAACTGGGTTTGATGACGATTTAATTGCCAAAATAACAAGAAAACACGTGAAAAGGTGACTCAATATATGTATGGGGTGATTATAAGTAAATTATTTGCCAAATGTTTTAAATGCGACCATTAAACGATTTTCTAGACACATTTCTGTGCAAGCTGGCTGAACTGACTAAACAGCGACTGATGAAAATCAAGCAGCATTAAGTTTTTTTTTTCCAAATTTCTGGTTTGCGCGTACATTATGTTTCATCAACCCAATAAGTGAGATATTGCAGGGATTACGTGGTCTAAAAAATAACTACATATGCAGTTCCACTTTTTTGAATTTCAGAAACACAACAATAATAAATGAATAAACAACTATTCATTCATTCATATATTCTACTTTATACTTAGAATGGATATGGTATGGATATCAAAATACTTAATCAATATTTAAAAAATATTTATCATGCATCGCTTGCCGAGCGTGCGGAAATTATTAAAAAATATTATCTATATTCCAGCACAATTGTAGATATGCAACGTGAATTTTGCCGTGAGATCGGTCGTCATCATGGCTTCAATGTGCAGGCAATTCGTCGCCTTGTGGAAAAGTTTTGTTTGGTGCGATAGGTGTGGAATTAAGATAACGTTTTTTTTTTTTTTTTTTTTTTTTTTTTTTGTTTAAAGAACTTAATACTCAAGTGGGTATGACTACACTTATGATGCCAAAGCATTTCATTGGTAGACTAAACTATAAGTGTAAATTGACTTGATGTTGTATTTAAGCAACCATTCATCTCACGAGATTTTAGTTGCCTTAAAAAAAGTCTCGGTCACGGCTGGTATTGAAACGCCGAAACATCCATTTGGGAAGCCAATACACTACCACCTGAGCCGCGGCCACCCACTTGAGTAGCGGCCAGTATCGAAGAAGACTCAGAAATGCCGGTTCGGGGCCGATCAGCTGAATTGAGCATCATCAGGGATCAACCCGGCTTATTTTGCAGTTGGATTTTAGCCTACATCCGTATTAGATTGTGTTGACGCAAAGATTGAAGCCTGACGACCATAGACAACGCCGTGAGTTTACTAATTGGGCGCTGGAAATGTTGGCCGAAAATCCGGATTTTAGCCACAAAATCATCTTTTCGGACGAGGCACATTTCTGGTTCAGCGGCTATGTCAACAAGTATTGGAGCGAATACAATCCATAATTGTTTGGCAAAACATCAATGCATTCACAAGGATGGGTCCTAGTCGAAAACTCTTCTTTATTGTATTCTTCATATCCTTGCCATCTTACGTGTCTTACGCACGCTTTTCTGACCAGGTCGACGTCACTATAAAATTCGTAGATTTATTGTTAAGCATCTTCTTTAAAAACTCATCAATGTGCTATAAATGGTAATACAAAGTACTCGAAGAATCTTGATGGCAGCACTAACTAACAATTTTCAATGTCGAAAAAGTCACATGGCAACATATTAACACATCTAAGCCCTTTTAACATCAAACATCTCACTGAAATGCAAAATCAGGCGTTCAGAATCCCCATGATCTAATCAGTTGAAGATCAGGAAGATGAAATGGTAGGAACATCTGGTCAATTCCGATATTAACGACTCATAACAATAAAGCCAACTAATTATTGATAAATACTTCAAAATGATGAGATGAGATTTAACTATCTGGTAGAGGGATGATTATCAAAAAGTCTGCAGAAGTTTTTTTTTTTTTTTTCATATCCACACCATTGACTGTGGTCCTACTATTTAATTTCCTTGTTAATTTCTAATCGAACTTTCTATTCTTCTCTATCTTCTCCATCATCTCTCGCGCTTCATTATTCCCAGATTTACGATATTTTTAGCTTCTCTTTGTTTGTCATTTTGTTGCTCCGCCAAAGAGCTTCGTAAGCCATGAGTTACTTCCAATTCTCATTCAGCTGAATTCATCTTCAACTCCGAAGTTTCGTAAGAGTGCTCAGGTAAGCCCTGCGTATCAGTTGCTTCATTTTGTATGACTTCTGAGAATCGATGTCACTGGTGCTAGTTTTATAGAATTTGTTAAGGCTGCTAGGTTCAGATTTTCAGAATTTTCCTCACATTGTGTTGACTGTGTGGTATTTGAAATATCTATAGTACCCCTAAGATGTAACTAGGTAATGATGCCAGTGTTTATAGGACTGGCACACTAAAGATGTATCCTTCTTCAATTGCCCTAAGTTTATTTTCTAAAGTTATTCTTCCCTCCTAATCCGACCTTAAAATAAACATACCTACACTATTCTAACATGGAGGGTGACCGCATACTAACCTTGTATTGACGCATATTACCCTTGATGCGAGTTCATGTAAGACGTTCGTTGACATGTCTCAAGTCTTTTCTTCCATGTCCGGCACTTACCACAAATCCCCACCCTTATATGCGCTGTCTTTGTTTTCAGTAGAAGCCACCCTAAAATGTTTTCTTCGTTAAAAAATAAATAAGTGGAGCTACAGCCCGGTGTGGGCCAAGGCCTAGCTTCTCGCACTCATTTGTATTTCTCATTTAGTGAATTTTTACATTCCTGAACAGGGCCTATTGTTTATGCCGGTTCCAAACGGCTATCCTGAGAAGCTTTTTCATAGGCAAAAAATTTGACTTTCGGAGGTTTGCCATTGCCAATGTGGCACCATCCTGTTGAAACCAAATGTCGTCCAAGTCCATATATTCCAATTCGGGCCAAAAATAATCGGTGATCATGGCGCGGTAACGCTGACCATTCACAGTAACGTGACGATCGTTATCGTTGACGAAAAAATGTAGCCCAATAACGCCGCCGGTATGCAAACCGCACCAAACAGTTATTTTTTGTGGATGAAGTGGTGATTCATGAAGCACATGTGGGTTTTCACCCGACCAATAACGCATATTTTGCTTCGTCACTGATGATGATTTTGCGATGAAATTCATCATATTGGCGCATCTTCTACAGAACCCAATCGGAGAACGTAGCTCGTAAGTGTACTTTACCATGATGAAAATGTTGAAAATGTTTACTGAATAAATTGACAGTGACAGTTTGATGATTAGTGAAAGATTGCGTTCACAAATTAAATTCAAAGTTGCCAATCCCTATTGGAAAACCCTATATTTTCTGAGGAAAGGCTCTGTGGCTAAAAAGGTGACAACATCTTCTTCTGGCGTACGGCACTAAAAAAGTGGCTTAATTTTGAAGAAAATCTGATGGCACTCGCTTGGTCAGCCGTCAACCTAATCTACGAAGAAATCCAATTGTCAATAGTATTTTGTGGTTTAAGAATAATGAAAGCAACTTATCAATATACTATCATACATAGATGCTTAATAATTAAAAGTAGAGCACAGACCGAGCTGATACATTCATTATAAATGATACAAATGTGTTCTTTTTATTTAGGGCGATCATTCTCATGAGCGAAGCGATCTGGGTGTACTACTCGCCTACCTTAACATGTTCTAATCCTTTTTGTGACGATGGTTGAATTCGCAAATCAACTGACAACTCTTTTATTCACTATGATAACATAGGAACGAGGATCGTGCCTGGTTGCGAATCAGAGGTAGGTATTTTCTTATAGTAAACTTGCTGGTTTTCTGGAGGTGGTAGAAGTATAGTATTTTTGTTTTGTTTAAGTTTAAGATATAAAGCATCTTTAAGTCAATTAATACTGGTTTCAAGTTTTTTTTTAGACTCTCCGTCTCATGCTTGAGTCTCACTTCTCACTACGAATGAATCACGATAATTCACAGAACGTCCGAAAGTGGGCTTGAGGGTATACTCATGAGCATTCATAGTGAGGCAGGTGCACTGGTGGTGGAAATAGCTATAAAACAAAGTGAGTCAGGTAGCAAAATGAAGCCCTGGGACAAATTAGCATTTATTTTGTGAATACCAATTTTAAAGCATCCAAGACAACTTGAACTGAACTTTCCGAAAGGTAATTTCTAATCCAATAAAGAAGAGAGTCATCGATCTCAAAATAATTTTCAACAAAAGAGCCGGATGCTATCTTGCTTTCGCCAGATTGATGTACGTATTGGTTACACTTTTCGGTGATAGATGCCATCAAATCACTAGTGGGCCTGACCGAATTGCTGGTCATTGAGTAGTTTTCGCGTCTCGAGATATTTCATGAGCTGACGGTTTATCAGCGCTTCCATGACCTTGGAAAAAAGGGACGTAAGCGCAGTGGGTCTGTACGATTCGCCTTTTAAATGGACCCGCTGGATAAATGCTCTTTTCCATCTGCTCGGTAAGAGTCCTAAAGAGTAGGAGAGATAAAAAGCTTACGCAGTTGTTTTGCCAGCGAGGAAGAACACCTCTTCAGGAGAATACAGATAAACCATCTGTATGTATGTGTAATAAGATCTTTAAGTACTATTGATACTACACCAATGGCGAAGGTGGATTTGTTTCATTGAAGAAGCAAGCAGACTGGACTTGTCCAAAGAGCTGACAGCGGGAATGTCATTGTAAATGAGCGTTGGGATGGAGATTGAGGCAGAATTTCTAATGTTTTTGACGAATGACCAAACATTTTTACTACCATTGGAACACTGTTATATTTTTTGCCTCAGTTTTCGTTGTATTGGAATTTCACATGCTTAAGAAAGACGTTGCAGTCATTCCTGACTCGCTTGAACTATTCTTGGTTTTCCTCTGTCGGCTTGGTCTTGTTGGACCGAAAAAACATTTCTCAAACCTTGACAACCTCTTTACAGCTCGAGTTGTACCATGTCTTCTCTTTTGGCTTGTTACTATTCATCCGGTGAGGAGAAAGAATTTCATTCCAAAAAGAATAGTGTGTGTTCGATGTACGAGAAATTAGCTGATATCACACAGTCGTCCAACGAGCATAGAGAGGATAGCACATCAACGGTGTACTTATCAGTGTGAGAAGTTGAAAACAAGTCCACAGTGATGGCAGTATGACTAGCAATGTCTGGTATACATGTTGGCTCAATTACAAGCTGGATCAAGTTGTTTTCCGCAGCGAAGATATCGACACAACGTCCTTCGGGTGTTGTCTGTCCAAAATGTCGAAGCCATCCAGAATTATGTATATTGTATGAGGATATAAGGATACAATTCTTTCAATGGAGTCAGATGGTGCATCGAATTGATTAAAGGTCGAATTTCTGACCAGTTAGAGTCTTCTGTAAAAAAAAGAGTACTGCACCATTTGTTTAGGAAGATGGAATTTTAGCCTTATAAAGTTAAGTTAAGGATTTGAACACGGATCACATAATGGAGGGATTAAGTAATCCTTATCACTACGCAAGTAAATGGCGAGAGAAAAATAATGAAAAATATATATACAGTAGTGTGCAAAACATTTGCAATTTTTTTACAAATACAATAACATCCCTTATTAATTGCTCTAAAGAAAGAATTCTAATGAAATTTTCAATCAAAAGTATTACTTACTGTTTAATACTTAAAAGGAAACAAAGAAATTTAAGATATGTACTCTTCATACTTTGTTTCTAATAACTTTTGCACACCTTTTCGGCATGGAAGCAATAATGGAGTTTGTTAACTCACTGGGAATTTTTTTCAACTCATCCTTTATAGCTTCATAAAGAACCTTTTCCGAAGTAAGCCGTTGCCCCTTTGTCCGCTGTTTTAGGATTCCCATAAGTTTTCGATTGGGTTTAAGTTGGGGGACTGTGGAGACCAATCCAAAACATTTACTCCTCGAGCCCCTAAAAATTCTTTAACGAACTTTGAGTTGTGCTTTGGGTCGTTGTCTTGTTGAAACCTTCATAACAACGGCAACTCTTCCTCAGCGTATGGAAGCATGACTGTGTCTAAAATGTCCCTATACACAAAGCGATCCATTATTCCAGTTATTTGGTGTAAGGGACCACATGCTTGAGCCGAGAAGCATCCCCAAACTATAACATAACGGAACCGCCCCCATGCTTCAAAGTAGCGCGGATGGTTTCCCGATTTAACCGTGTACCTGGCTTTCGGCGAACGTAACCAATACCATCGGTAGATAAGATATTAAATTTGCTCTCATCGCTAAATAAAACGGTTCTCCACTGTGTCAGGGACCAAGTTGAATATTTATGCAAATTGAAGTCTAAATAATAGGAAATTAGAAGCAGTTTTTTATCAAATAAAGAGACTACCTTTTTGACTGTGTTTCAAGGTTGACAGAGGCTTCTTAACAGCTCGGTATGCCCTCAAATTGCTTTATAATGCACGTCTACGAACTGTGCTTGCATCGATTGACAAGTTGAGGTCCTCAACGATTGCAGTTGAAAACCGGAAAGGGTCTTGCCGGATAATGTTAATAATTTTGCATGTCTGTTTTTCGGGGACGACCACCAGAATGAAGCGTTGCAATTGATAAATTTTGTCGGAACTTTGTAATTAGCCGATTAGTGAATCTTGAGTCGTTTAGCTATCTTTTTTTGTTTCGATCCGTTTTTAAAAGCCTCAACTACCAGCTCCTTTGTTCGGGTATCGTACTTATTGCCAGCCATTTTTTCAACGCAAATTTAGTGAAAACTGAATAAAAAAAAACCCTGCCTATGAACATTATTTATTTGATAAAGAACACTATTTTACTAACCTGATCTGAATATCTTGGAAGTTAAAACAGAAATGAGGGAAAAATAAAAAAACTTGCATATGTTTTGCACAGCTGCATATTTGGCAATCTAACATTTTCCCTGGAATAACTAAACTAACTGTACTTTTTTCCGTTTTTATTGCTGAGACCTAAGAGTGTACTGTCAGTAACGGATTTATCTTTAAATTCTTACATATTAACCTTCTTTGTATAGTTAATCAAACAAAACGTCAAGGGAAAAAGAACTTGCAAATGTTTTGCACACTACTGTATATTTGGTCCATAACTTAATTCGTGCGGTGGAGTAAGAGATGGCGTAACTTGTGTTATTCCATTGTTATTATTCCATTGGAACATGCGTTAGAAAGCTACTGTCATTGTACATCATTTCAGTATATGTCATTCATTTGAAGCGTAAACAACAATAATTTTTTTTCACTCAAATATGTCGAACTTTGTGCCTGAAAAAGTATTTTTGCGGGGAGTTCTTCTTCATTACTTTAATATGAAGAAAACTGCTGCCGAAAGTCATCGTATTTTGGTGGAAGTTTATGGTGAACATGCGCTAGCTGAGCGAATGTGCCAAAAGTGGTGATTTTGGCTTGGAAGACGATGAGCGTCCTGGGCAGGCAAAAAAGTTTGAAGATGAAGAACTGGAAGCATTACTATATGAAGATTGTTGCCAAACACAAGAAGAGTTTGCAGAATTTTTGGGTGTCACTCAAGCAGCCATTTCAAAACGTTTAAAAGCAGCTGGATATATTCAAAAGCAAGGAAATTGGGTTCCACATGAACTCAAGCCGAGAGATGTCGAAAGGCGGTTTTGCATGTCCGAAATGCTGCTGGAACGCCACAAAAGCAAATTATTTTTGCATCGGATTGTTACTGGTGATGAAAAATGGATCTATTACGACAACCCCAAGCGCAAAAAATCATATGTGAAACCCGGCCAACCAGCCAAATCAACGGCAAAGCCGAATATCCATGGCGTGAAGGTAATGCTCTGTATTTGGTGGGTGTGCTGTATTATGAGCTGCTAAAACCGGGGAAACCATCAATGGACAACGCTACCGAACACAGTTAATCCGTTTGAAGAGAGCAGTAGCCGAAAAACGCCCGGAATATGCGACCAGACACGAGGCAATAATTTTCCATCATGACAACGCTCGACCCCACATTGCTATTCCGTTTAAGAACTATTTGGAAAACAGTGGATGGGAAGTCTTACCCCACCCGCCTTTTAGCCCAGACCTTGCCCCTTCTGACTACCATTTGTTCCGGTCGATGCAGAACGCACTCACTGAAATACGGTTTACATCAGAGCAGAATATCAAAAATTGGCTTGATTTATTCTTGGCTGCCAAGCCGGTGCAGTTCTTTTGGGATGAGATCCACAAATTGCCAGAAAGATGAGAAAAAGTCATAGCTTCAGATGGGTAATACTTTGAATAATACTATTGCACATGTTTTTCTTAAATAAACGTTCAAATTTTGAAAAAAAACCGCACGAATTTAATTACATACACAATATGTTAGTATATTTATATATATATAGAGATATATATATTTTTTTTTTTTCAAACGCCAGGGATGGTTCTGCTTTTTTTATTTTTTGCGAGTGCGAGTTTTTTTTTTTTGCACAAAGCACGAGAAGAACAGAAGAGACGAATTTACGAGTGCACTCGTCGATGGTCTACTCGGTACTACAAGCTACATTGATACCGAAAGGTAAAAGCAAAAATCTCCATCTTCCGAACGGAGAAATAAAGCGCACAGTTTAGATGACTCTTCATCTAATTGAATGACCCAAAACCCCGACTTAGCATCAAGCACATTAAAACATTTTGCACCACTTAATCTGGGCTTAATATCTGAGTAGTGGAGACGTAGTACAGCTTTACTAACGTTTCGCAGTTCTAAACATTACCGAAGTTGACCATTTGATTTTCTAACTTAAACTATCGAACTGACCCACTTTGTTTGTTCGGTAAGCTTATTTATGACTTTAAACTCTTCTAAGGGTTGCAACTCGCTTTTCAATGCAGATAACATACTATAGGGAATTTTTCTTGAACCATCGACAATTGGAAGAACATCATTCTTTAGTTTTAAATGACACATCCCTTCTAGGCAACCTGAACCACTAAAAACATTTTCATTATTCGATAAAAAAAAAACTTGAAATGAAAACATCTTAATGTTGTGTACACTTACATAGTTGTTGTTTATATCCGTTCTTTGAATTAAACCCATTTGAATCCAAATATTCAATCCTAAAAATGTCTTTGCAGTTGAAATCAACGATTATAATTTTAACTTTATGTACAATATTTTTATAGAGAATATGCAATATACAATCGAACTAGTTTCTTACCCAGTCGAATTGCTTAATTAACATGACACTCCCTTCGACCCCTTTATCCAATTGACAAGCAAACTCGCGCTTGTTTTGAAAAGTAATATTCCACCACTTTTGAAACTGGCATTGTCGGATTGTGAGATAAATAAAACTGACGTTGATTCATTATCGAAGGCAATGAGAGAATACTGGAGATTGTGGATACAAATTTTTTCGGCGCACCTTTGCAAAATGATTTTTGGCTTTGCACTAAAACCAGAAAATGCCGATAGCAGAACTGGTATACTTGTGCTTTTTACCACAGTTACTGCATAGCCTGTTTGTTAGCCGCTAAAGATGATAACCCTGAGAGCTGATCTTTTTTCGGATGATGACAATTGTAGCGGAATGATGAATCTGTGTGAGCATTCGGGTGATATTGCAGTTGTTTTGATTGTGGTATTTAAGTTTGCGGACTTCCTTGATGATATGATGACGATGACTGGGTATGCTGATGAAAATTTGTTGAATTACGCCGATGGCCTTGGTTTGAACTTGAACTTCGCTTCAACGCTCCAATAAAGTTATCGCTTAATTGTTTTTGCTGCTGTAATTATTGGACATGCTTCTTATTTAGTTCATTGCTTGTAGATATTTTCTTTGAAAGAATATGCTGATAATTACGATGAGCTGAACAAGGCTCTCCAATAAACAATACAACTAATACAAGCACTAACAAGTGGCACTCGAGCATCCTGCCGGTCCCAAGCCCTGGATAAGGAAGAGCGTCATCCCAATGGGGACAGGAGGAGTAAATCTCGGTAAAAAAAAGTCTTAATACAGTGGATTATTATTATTATTCCTATGGATACATGGTAAGAGGGTGCTTAGTCAGTAGTTTGCGAACTTCGGATACTAGGCGACCTCCAACTTAAAGATAGCCTTCCTGTGGTTAGACGGGTAGACAACGGGTGACGAATAATCCCTCTCACTCGTAGAAATCAAAATAGATAATTTTACATCAAAAATAACAGAAAATGATGTCTTTACAATAATCAGATAGGAATATGTTAGAACACCTTGTCAATGCCGAGATGAAAGACCTAGAGTATAACTTGGCTTTATTAGCGACAGTGTCTCAGAAACTAGGACCTTATACAACAGTGTACTATCGGACAAATTACATCCTGATGAGACAGACGTATCTAAGACCTCTGGCAAATCGGCTCAGACTGAATCCCAAAACGTAATTTTCACGCCAGCTGAACAACGCAGATTCAAGCGTGCGATAAAGAGGGGGAGAAACTACGAGATAGCCCGGACTATTCAAAAGATAATGTAGCAGAAAGGCTTTCTGAGGTAAAGCACATGCGATCCGAGGACAACACCCACCCCAATGCGGAGCAAAATGAGTTAATACTGGGAACGCTACCGTCGAAAAAGTCTTGTATAGCGATAACACGAGCTATGTCAGGCTGGGTGTCATACCAATCGACCTCGATCGTAAGCCTGTCACAAACAGAAAGCTGGTTCAGATAGAGCAGATGATTACCGATATCACGATCAAGTAACGTGATGAATAAAATAAGCTAGCATTCCGCAGTGCGACCTTCAAGCCCGGTTTACTTTTGATCGTCTGTGAAGATGCCTCCACTGCAGAATGTTTGAAGAACAACTTCGCTAAGCTTAAAGAGAAATGCAGATGTTTGTTGAGGAGGAAAATCTTCCAAAACCGCATGTCATCTGAGGGTTCTTCCCACAAAGTACATGGACAGCTAGCGAAAGAATACTGGCAATTCTGGATGGCCAAAACAAAGAACTTAACACAAGAACGTGGAGAGTTCTACAAAATTCAAATAGGGATATAGCCCACTTATCTTCAAAAGCTAACACAATTCAACTAACCAGAGCTCTAAATGACGAGCACGACGTCAGTGGGAGCTGCCGAAGGAGTGAGCGATATCCAAACTAGGGATAGGGTCAGAGGTACCTCAAATGCTGTAGGACCAAAAACTTGAGAAGCTGCACTCATAGCTACAGAAACCCCAATAAAGAAAGGCACCATGGCCAAAACCAGCAAAAAAAAACATCAATCAGAACCACTATAGGACTATTCCAACGGTGGCCAGCAAATAGATAACTTATCAACGACCGTAGAGGTAAAAGAGATGGTCCTCTCAATAGAGTGGAGAGTAAAAAATTAAGGAAACCTATATTTAGAAACTCTATATGGGAGGAGTTCCTAAACCTCACTCCTTTGTCTCCATTTCTACAAAATATGATGGAAGAAGGGCACGTGTCCGAGGAGGCATCTTTATCACATCATATGCACATTGTGTTCGTGATATAACAACAAACTTACGAACTGGAGGATATATCACGAAAACTTTGCGGTCAAAGCTGTATTGTTGCTATCCACGCCGCTAACAGTAGTCGACACAAACGAACCAACTCCAGCTAAACGACCTCATTATACCATTTTTCAATGACCATCAGTAAGGTTAAGAGGACTGTGGTAAAACGGTGCATACCACAGTTGAATGAGAACACTGGAGGCTATTTGAAAAAAGTAAGGCAGCTTTTCAACAAAGCCAAACGAACAGGGACTGGGGAACAATATAGATCAAATATCAAAGAGAGGCTCCTGGCGTGAAACTCGAAGCACTTCGTGCGGTAGCACGCTTCCATAAACCTCTCTCCCAAGATCATTCAAATAACATGTTTTTGTTAATGAAACCAGATAACACCGTGAGGAAACCCTGAATACCTTGATTCAGGTTCACTTCCCAAGGTCTTCTTGGGCATGTTTTATGGGCATTCCACAGAGGTTTCACTTCCAAGAGACCTCAGCAGAGTCAGCAGTTTATCAGGAAAACTCGTCAGTCCGGATAAGGTTAAGTGGGCTATCAACTAATTTTAACCATATAAGGCACCAGACAAAGACGAGCTGAACTTCCTTATACCTACCCAAATAAGTTATTTAGATTCAACTTCAACGTGGTCTTTATCCCTAAACCAAGCAACAAGCCCAGGTTCCTACCTAAATCATAACGTCTTATAAGCTTGACATAATTTTATCTGAGAGTAATGGAATGATTTATTGACATATAACATAATATGTTTAAATAGCCTGTTTCTGCAACCATATCAGTACACCTGAAAAGCAAATCGACGAAAAGTGCTCTAATAAAGCTGACAGCTAAAATCAAAAGCTCCTTCCACTGCAAATAAATTGCTTTTGGCAACACTGGATATGATTTCACATCAATCATCAACTGGGTCAAACCGAGGCTTAAAAGCCGGATGATTACCGACTTCAATCTCAGTATCAGTCGTAATAAGCTGCCCAGATTGCGGCCTGTGATCATCTGCTTAACAAATTAAGTAACTTAGGCTACAACACAATTGGATATCATCATCATAAGTGGAAGAGAGACTAACGAAGTCACTGCAGGAATGCAAAATGCTCTTAAGACCGTCCTTGACTGATGCACCAGAGAGAATTTCTCCATGAACCCAAATAAAGCTGTCATAGTTCTTTTCACAAAAAGAAGAAACATGAACTTAGGTATACTTTCATTTAATTATACAATCGTTGAGTTCTCCGACGAGGTCATATATCTGGGAGAAATCCTAGACAAAAGACTTAACTGGAACTCTCCTCTAAAAAACAAAATAACTAAAGCAACCAATGTTTTATGGGCCTGCCGTCGGATGTATGATAATGCATAGGAGATCTCTCCAAAGATCATTCACTGGATCTATACAATGATGGTCAGACCCATCCTAACATGGTGGACAAAAGTCACGCAAAAGACCGCCATTTTAAAGGTCAATGGAGTTGAGTGGTGTGGGAGCTGGAATACATGGACCAAACCTTAATAAAACCATAGCTATGAGCAAAAGTCCCAGTACATTCCAGGCAGAGCTCATCGCCATTCAAGTATGAGCCAAACATATTTAAAATATATCTATAGTATCAAAAGCACAAGCATCCATATATTCATGGATAGTCAAGCAGCTATAAATGCTCTTAGCTCGCACAGCATTGATTCCAAATCAGTCATGTACTGTTTCAAAAATCTCCAAAAACTAAGCTCCATCCAAAAACCCAACTGTGGCTTTTCCTGGTCATTAGAGAATCGATGGGGATGAAAAGGCTGACAAACTGGTCAGAAAGGTCTCAAAAACTCCCTTTGATAGACCTTAATCCCTTCTGCTGCACTCCTGAATCAGCAATCAAGTTAGCTATTAATAGCTGGGTGCATTCGATATGCATCCTAATTGCTCAAGTCTAAAGAGCCATTCTGCCCTTAAAAAAAAAAAACTATTGATGTCTAAATCTAATTCGGCACGTTATTAAAAACTTAGTAGGTAACTTCACAGGCCACCACGGTTAAGGATATCACCTCAACAAAATGAGTCTAGTCTACTCTCTGGAGTGCCGGTTTTACCTTCATGTGGTTAAAATTACATATCCCTAAGCAAATTATCTATTACTGCTTTATTTACAGAAGCCCTAAACTGGACAGCGACCTTTATCTATTTCGATGCGCCGTCTAACTCCATACAAGGAATTGTATCCCTGTATTTCAATATACACAATTCTCGTTAGCCTTGAAATTCTGGATAACCAACACCCGAAGTAGAAAGAGAACATCGCTGACCTAGCTTGTAAATGAGCCCACACGAATACCAGACATTGATAGTCATACTGTCAACATCCTGAATTTGTTTTTAACTTCTCATCCTGATAAGTACACTGTTGATGTACTTTCTCCTCTAGGCTCGTCAGATCATTGTGTCATATCAGCAAATTCCTCGTACACGCAGTTAGAGAAAAGATTCTTAAAAGAACCTTATGGCAATACGAAAAATTCAATTAGAGTGAACTTAACAGCTTCTTTAGGAACTTTAACTAGTCGTTATGTTTCCTCAATAACGACGTAGATGCCGCTGCTGATATGAACACAGGCACCATTCTCTTTGGAATGAGATCCTTTATCATCTCATCTTTTTCATCAATCCTACTCTTTAGACTCTTTCCGAGCAGATGGTAAACAGAATATGTTCAGCCCGTCCCTAAAAAAGGCGAATTTTATTATCTCTCTTCCTACAGAACCATTGCACAAACGTTCCTTTTTTCCAAGGTCATGGAAACGCTGATAAACCGTCAACTCATGACATATCGTGAAGCACGAAAATTTCTCAATGACCAGCAGAATGGTTTTCGTAGCAACAGGTCCATTGGTGATTTGATGGCATGTCTCACCGAACCAAAGCGTACATCTTAGGCATTTGACTGAGTTTGACATTAGGCTCCTTTGTCGAAAATGCGTGCTTTGGGGATCGATGACTCTCTTTTCAATTGATTAGAAATTAGCTTTCGGAACCAATTCCAGTTGTCTTGAATGGTTTCAAGTCTGATACTCACAAAATAAATGCTTATGTGCCCCAGGGTACCGACACTTTTTTTTAATTTTCATTAATGATCTCTTGTGTGCTACTTCTAATCTTATATGTTCCTTTGCTGATAACAGCACTCTCTTCTTTTCATATTCGTTCCCGAACTCACGTCCCTGCTCTTCAGCTGTAGAACGGGAACAGCAGCTCATTAAATTCTGATATTAACAGCAAAACTAATTGGGGGACCAGAGTGGAATTTAATGCATTCAAAACACAATTCTGTCTGCTGTCATTAAAGTGAATTTAAACACCCAGCCATTATCCATTCTCTGCATGTGGGTGAATGACAACTTAAGTTGAAATGGCCCCATATCCGGTGTCGTCAATAATCCTGCGAAATGTTTAGGTTTCCTCAAACGATGTAAGAAATATTTCACCCCCTCTGATATGCCGTCAAACTATTAGGCAATAATCCGCCCAAAATAGGAGTACAAAGCTCACATCTATTGTAGTTAGGTGCTTCTAAAATATCTCTGCACCTGCTAGATAGGATTCAAAACCGTGCGATTGCGATGGAGCACCGACGTAATGACCTCTGTCTCATTTTGAGTTATCGCTTTTTCCATCACCGGTGAAATGGTCAGTACCATCCTACCCCTTCATAATTTTAACCGTAACACCCGTCCCCTGGTCAATATAACTTGCAAACATTTAAAAACAATGTACATCGGCGCCTCTCTTTTCTTCTTCCTTATATCTTATATATATATTATGTATAAACTTTTTAAGGGTACACAAATCCCTTGAGCACGTACTAATTATAAAAAAAAAAATTCATTCGGAAGGTAGAAAACCTAATAGCCTAACTACAGTTCTGACTAAATGGTATAAACGATCTTTTAGGTCAAAGTGCCGTACTTCGCCAGTTAAAGAAAAAAACACAGCTGAAATTGCTGAATAAAATACCAAAAGCGGATAAACTACCGAAAAGTATTCACCTCCGACTTTCTTCAAAAAAAAATTCAGCTTAGATACTCATTACTCGTACTCTCTAATCCAAAACGGTTCTTGGCGCAAACTACTGGAAAGGACTAAAAGGACATTTAAAGTTTGAAAATCATTGAAAAAGAATTTAAATATCTTCACAACTATAACACGAACACACATAAGTGGTACCGCAAATAAAAGATGCTATTAAGGACTTTTAACTGTGATAAAAAAGTTCTACAATACGAGTACAATTTTAAGTTATAATCAAAATATAATCAACAAATTATTATTTTTCAAAAAAAAAAGAGTTTTGAGGTTAGGTTTTTTTATCGTATTTCGAGATTTCATTTCAAGACCCTTTCAACGGCACAAAACATGCCACACTTTCTTCAACAGATTATCTAATACAAACGGTTAATTTCCCTTGTGGTAACAATCATGCATTGTGTGAGGGAGAGCAGAAAGTCACATTTGTGCAAATAAAAGTTTTTCCGTCACAATTAAAACCGCCGACCACCATTTGGTGGTTGAATTCATGTGTGTGTTGTACGTATAGGCGTCTACCGCGAAGCCGACTATAGTTATGTTGCAGAGGTCTGGGGATTTGGTAACTTTAAAGAAGTACATATATTAAATGCGGGCATATTTTATTGAAAGACTCTTCAACTTACCACAGCTTACACCAAATTATGAACTTAAATTAGAAATGGGAATAGCAGATCTCCATCTGTTTTTACTAAAACTTCGCATGGAATTCTTAAAAGAAAAACATTTCTATACGCAAACGAAAGCTCCCTAACCTCTTATCTAAGAAATTCATAGAAAAGAAAATCGACTGGTTCAAATGATGGCAGACAATTACCGCAAATTCAAGTGTTGGTTAAAACAATTGCGACTTCAACTTGGTTAAATAGAATATTTGAGATCCAAGCAGATAGAAAAATATAGAACTGCTACAAAATATATCGCAAGACTTACTTAAAAAAAACAAAAAAACCAAATCACCAAATTGGACGTACTATACACACTTCAGGGATACCTACATAAGATCCCAAATAACGTCAACGTTTAAAATAGGAGTTGGATTAAACAGACAAAATACTAGTAAATGGAGAATTGGATGCCAAAAAATGCTCATTGTGCAACCTAAACCAAGATAAAGATGTGCTCCATTTAATGGAACACTCTTCACAAGTTTGTAAATGAAGCCTTTTGCATAGAACACGGCTAATTGGTGAATTCAATTATTAATATTGTGGGCTATTAAAACAAGAACTACTCTCGCAAGCAGACGACAATATAATGTCAAAGTTGTTATTTGTATTTTAATTATTATTATTATTATTCAGTTTTTTTTTGTATCTCGGCGTAAGCCGAAGCGTAGCGTAGTCCAAATTTTACGCGGGTTATTTTGTTGTTATGGTGTATATGTTATGGCGTTTACAGGTGCATGCATTTACGGACGATGCTACAGGTATCAAGCAGCTATGCTTTTGTATTTGTTGAAGGAGATGTCTAACTCTTAGCTTCTCCAAATTAGAGGAAAGATGTTTAGGTATTACCCCTGCAACAGCATACAAGTGGAGTGATATCCACCAAAGAAAAAATGTACATAAATTGTTTTAGTTCTGTGGCTAAGGTATTTGAAGATGTTTGTGGAGTCAGTTGACTGCAGGTTTTGATGTGATGTTACTGCTACATCAATTATATTTATCCTCTGATTTGTTTTATGAAACTTGATAATGTCAGGCCTGTTACTTGGTATATGCTGATCTGTTGTTTTAGACTTATCCCAGTAGAGTTTTTTAGTTGACCTTTCATGCACAGGGACCGGTCGATAATACATGGACGGGCCGTTTCTAAGAGAGGGCACCACTTGAATTATATCCATATCATTTTCAGTTAGTACCAACCTTCAAAAGATACGTGTATAGATCTGACAGGTGTCGGACGATTAGTTCTCGAGATATAGCGTTGTGAGTGAAGCAACTTTTGTTATTGTGAAAAAAAAATGGATTCAAAGCAATTTCGTGTGTTAATTTATAATTGATTTTTGTTGGAAAAAAATACAGCCGATGCAAAGAAATGGCTTGATAAGTGTTACCCGGACTCTGCACCAGCCGAACGAACCATTCGCAAGTGGATTGAAAAATTTAAAAGTGGTCATAAAAGCACCGAAGGTGATGCACGCATTGGACCAAAACAGGCTGTTTCAGATGAAAATATCAAAAAAGTCCATAAAATGACTACGAATGACCGTAACGTGAAGTTGATCGAGATAGCTGAGGCTCTGAAGATATCAAAAGAGCGTGTTGGATATATCATGCACGAATATTTGGACATGCGAAAGCTCTGTTCAAAGTGGGTGCCGCGTTTGCTCACAGTTGACCAAAAACAACAACGTGTTGATGATTCAGAGGTGTGTTTAAAGCTGTTCAACCTCAATTAAGCCGAATTTTTGCGTCGGTATGTGACAATGAATGAAACTTGGCTCCATCACTTCACACCAGAGTCAAGTCGGCAGTCAGCTGAGTGGCGAGCAGGAGACGAACCTCGTCCAAAACGACCAAAACCTCAATAGTCAGCTGGCAAGGTTATGGCATCCGTATTTTGGGATACACATGGAATAATTTTCGTCGACTATCTCCAAAAGGGGCAGACTATCAACAGCGACTATTACATTGCGTTTTTGGAGCGTTTGAAGGACGAAATCGCACAAAAACGGCCGCATTTGAAAAAAAAGAAAAAGCTGTTTCATCAAGACAATGCACCGTGTCACAAGTCGATGAAAACGATGGCAAAATTGAATGAATTCGGCTAGTAAATTGCTTCCCCACCCACCGTATTCTCCAGATTTGGCCCCCAGCGACTATTTGCTGTTCGCAGACGTCTAAAGAATGCTCGCCGGAGAGAGATTTAAGACCGATGAAGAAGTAATCGCCGAAACAGAGGCCTATTTTAAGGCTAAACCGAAATCGTACTACAAAACTGGTATCGAAAGATTGAAAAATCGTTTTAATCAGTATATCGCCCTCAAAGGCAACTATATTGATAAATATAGTATATACTATACTATAAAACGGCATGACTTTTCAGCCCATGTGTAATTTGTATTAGGATGCGTGCTCTGTATCTGAATTGATGTTTACTGGTGTGAAGCCTTCATCTGCCAAAGTAACTGCTTTATGCAAAGAGGAATAACTATTATGGAAATATTAGCAAAGATTCGTAATCTGATTTTGATGCAGCTTGCTAGATCTGCAATGCCAATTGCACCCAACTTGCGGGGTAGCGATGATCTTTCTATTGCACTTTTTGGGTGGTGGCTGCGGTATTTTGTCATCGTCATGCGGATCATAATTTCCGGATGTATAATGTCGGTGTATGACTATTTGATAGTTCCAGAAGAATAAATTAAAAGGGGTACTGCCAACTGTTAATGGCTTTAGATCTATTTCCTCCGTTGAGGTTTGAATTCATGATGATCTTCAGGTCTTCAATTACTTTATGTTGATCAATTTGACATCCTTGGTTTTTGTCATCAATTTTTCTTTTTACTAGGTAAATCATTTTGGATCGACATAGAGCAGGTGGTTAATTGTGTGACCAAAGGTTTAAGTTTTTTCGCTGAATCCAGATCTTGTTTTAGCCAAATACTACTGAGTGGTTTAAGTCCGATGCAGAACCATAAATGCTAGGAGAGTCACCTTGAAAAATTCCTCGTTCCTTGAATATAGACTTACTAAATGAGTTTCCTTGACACAGATTTGTGTTCTATTTTATCATTAAATGTCTCAGACTATTGACTATAGTTGGGTTTATCTTGTATATATCTAGCACTTTTATCAGATAATCATATGGCCTTGAATCAAATGCCTTCTAGTAGTCAAGGAAAGCCATGCTAAGACTTCTTTTCCTTCTCAAAGCTAGTCCTGTAATTACAGAGTCGGAAAAACTTGATCTTCTAACCCCATTGCTTGCCTTCTACATCCTTTTTACTTTTCCGATATGATATCAATGATAGAACAGAGCAAGAAAATTATGTTTTTCGAGTTTATGGTAAACAGCTTATATAAAGTTGATAAGCACGTACTCCGATGGATTATTGCATAAGGAATCTTTTGGTAGAACGTAGGTAATTTCGGTTTTGAAAAAGTGCGGGGGAGAGTTGGACAGCAAAAATATTTTATTAAAGCAGTTGAAAAAGTTGCAGTTGAAAAAGGGAATTTTCGATCTCTCTTTTGTTGCACTCAATGTATTACTTTAAACTCTTTGTAAATTGTGAGCCAACAGAGAGTGCGGATGTTGGCTATCTATTACTGTCATTCACTGAATTTTTATCATGGAGCCGTTCACCACACAACAACGCATTCTTGTAACATTTCGTAAAATTCGTAAGTCCTCGGTCAACATAATAGCCCTAATGAGTCCGAAATTCGTGCTATGGTGAAGCGTTTTGAAGAATCTGGTTTGGTATCGGGTCAAACTCCACATCAGTATGCTCGGTCCGCACGTATACGCGAAAAAATCACCACTCTGAGCGAAAGTGTTCAAAACCAGGCAAGCACCTCAATTCGTCACCGAAGTCAATAATTGAATTTTAAAAATTGATTTTTATTTGCACGCCTATGAAATACAAATTACACAACAATTGAAGCCTTTGGACCATTTTCGATATCGCCGATTTGTTAACTGGATGTTGTATCGCCAGGAAAAGTTGTCATCGAATCCATTTTCGAATGGATGGATACGTCAACAAATAAAATTGTCGTTTTTGGGGACCGGAAAACGAAAAATTGGTCTGTATGAACTTCAGTTTCAACAGAATGGTGCTACTACTAACACAAGCCATCAATCAATCAAATTATTGTGTACCAAATTTGAAGATCGCATTACTTCGGTTAGAGCCTTCAAGTTTATGCGATTTGACACCTTTAGAGTTCAATTCAATAACAATTTGAAGAGTAAGCTCTATGCCAATAATTCAGCGAGAATTGTACTCTTCAAAAAGTCATCGATAATTTTGGCCTTCGGATAGTCGCTTGCCATAGACCGAAATTTATTAACAAACAAAACTTTACATTGATTTCCAAATAAATGTGAGTTTATTGTAGTTTAATGAAAACTTCCACACCAGATGTTGGGTCACCCTTTATATGCCAAAAGTTGTTTATGTTTACTTTGTAATATGTCAATGAATAACTGGGGGGGCTGCCGAAGTGGTGTAATTATTCGATTTATATGTAGATCTACCTGGGATCTATTTGAGATCTTACCCTGAGCATCGAACTTGTCGAGTTGTACTGGCTGAGTTAGATCAATGAATTTCGAGAAGTTTCTCCAGACCAGTCCTGAAACCAAAGGATGCTCCTCCCTCCTTTTTTCTCCACCCACCCGAACAATCCTTTTCCTCCTGGGCTGGATCAAGGTATCATACCACCCGTACCGATGATCAACCAGGCTGAGCGCTCAACATCTCAAAAAATAGCTCAGTCGCAAACGGAGTATCTGGATACCTGGCGACCCCCAAATTAGCTAGCCTTCTCTGTATACAGCGGATCTCTGTACAAATGGACCATCCTTTCTCTGCTACTCGTGGGATCTTTAATGGATATAACCTCTAAAACAACAAAACTCAAGGCTGATACTCCTTTAATATCGGGCGGTAGAATGGTGACTCCACCGGCTACCAACAAGGCTTCTGCATTGTCCAGAGAGGGTGAAACTGTGATAGGCCATGGTGCTCCATCCTCAAAGGGCAAACGCAACGAGCCTAAAACCAAATCCTCCAGGGGAGTTAAGACTGTGGCAAGCCTTGGTCTTATCTCTTCCCGCTACGAAAGGTGGCAGTTGGTCAAGTTGAAGCTTTCGGGTAACTAATGGGCCAATATGCAGGAAAACTCCGGACCACCTCCCATCACAAGCGATGCTGGCTGGCATCAGGGCCACGTCAAGTACATCGCAAGTGCCAACCAAAACTTTCTCGATCTTTACACGAAAGCCATAGGTGGTTTAGGAGAGATTTGGCCAGGTGCAAGGTTCGAAGTCGTGCCTAGGAAGGATATTCCTGGCAGACCTAGAACCAGAAAGCATTGTGGAGATCATCAGGCTCAGTAACCCTACCCTCCCGACTCGTGACTGGAGGAGCTAAGGGGCTCTTATAGATGCGCGTTCATAAATATGGAATCTCTTAACCCTCTAGCGCAGACTTAAGGCATGATCCGGTTCAGATTCGAGACAATATACTTTAGGGTCCATAAAAAGGATAAGTTGGATGCTGATGAGCAGCCTCCTTCTCTTTTACACGAAAATAAAAATACAGCCTTAGATCTGGGCACGTCGATATCCTTTCCAGAAATGGACAGCGACGACTCCAATTCATCCAAGGCGACTATTAAGCCGTCGGTCTCCTCTTCTGACACTCTGTCGGAAATGGAAACCGCTGACGAAATAAAAAAAACAGAGGAAGAAGATGAGCTCTTGAACTCATTTTCAGAATCGGAACACTCGAACAAAACCGTGGTGGAGGCCACACGGGTGGCCATATGGATGTCTTTCATATAGGCACCACTATTGCCAGCCATTTCCTATGGGCTGTTCACATAAATAGTCTACGTGATAAGCTGAAGGGTTCCAGTTTGCGTTGGCCTGTTTGCAATACAAATCTACGGTTTATGTACGGAAGAAAGCGTACCAGATTATAATATGGTGTGTTTGCTTCGGGAGGACCAGTGAAAACACATATCGAGAAACTGCAGAACATACAAGATAGAGCAGTAAGTTAATATCTAGGAAAGACAAGATAAACAACAACGTAAAAATTCTGAAGTTATAGTTCGAGAAGTAATTGTGATGTATCATAACTGGTAAGAGAAAAGAGGAGAGCGCGAAAAAGATGGCAACAATCCCGTGCTCCCCAGTATAAAACATACTTAAGTCACTTATGCAAATTGAAAGAAGCAATACGAGATTACAAAAATTGGAATATCTCCACATATCTCGAAGGTCTGACTGCCGAAAGAAGTTCAAATTACTTCCTCTGGAAAGCCATGAAGGGAATCAAAAAGCCTCAAATGCAATTTCCTCTCATAAGAAAAAATAATGGCGAATGGGCAAAAGGAGATAAAGAGAAGGCGGATCTATTTACCGAGCACCTAGAAGAAATGTTTAAGCCTTTTGTTGGACAGGCGTTAACAAGAGGTTCTAATTATATAATTACTGCACCGGACAATTTTAGAAAAAAAAAACAGTGTCGCTACGAGAACTTAACCAAGCAATTAAAAAATAACAAAGCCCCTGGTTATGATTTAATAACTGCTCAAATTCTCAAGGAGCTGCCAAAGAAAGCACTGATCAAACTGCTCCAACTTATATATGCCGCGCTAAGACTATTAAACGTTCCAAGCAAATGGAAAGTTGCCGAAGTTATAATGGTCCCGAAACCAGGCAAATATTTAAATGAAAAAAAGTCCTACAGACCCATATCGCTTCTGCCGATAATATCTAAAATATTTGAAAAACTCCTATTGAAGCGCTTGCAACCGATCATTGAAGAGAGACGTCCAATTCCTGAACATCGATTCGGTTTTAGAACTAAGCACTCCACAATTGACCAGGTTTTTATAATTACGAATGAAATTGAGAAAGCCTTAGAGGGGAAAAAGATATGTTCTATCGTACTTCTTGACGTGTCTAAAGCCTTCGATAAGGTATGACACTAAGGCTAAAATTTTAAGCTAAGCCAGGTTCTTCCGAGAGAGCTGCATATGATTCTGAAATCGTACCTAGAAAACAGAATTTTTCGTATTAAACATAGCACCGAATACTCGGAATTTAAAGAGATAGCTGCAGGAGTTCCGCAAGGAACCGTACTTGGATCGGTATTGTTTTTACTCTATACTCGAGACATACCGGAAGAATCAGGTACCATAGTAGCCACGTTCGAGGGCGACACGACGATACTAGCTACAGATACTTCAGTCGAGTTAGCTACTGGAAAGCTACAAACGGTTTTGGATAAAATCTACGAATGGACAAAGATATGGCGAATTGTTCTCAATGATACCAAATCTACTCATTTTACTTACCGGAAAATAAACAACCTTCCCATTTTCATTAATTCGGTACAAATACCATATGCAAATGAAGCAAAGTATCTAGGAATGACACTAGATGTGAAACTGAAATGGAACCCGCATGTTAAGAAGAAACGTGATGGACTTGAAAATAAATTCTAACAAATGTAATGGCTACTAGGGAAACATTCCAAGCTAAGCATACATAACAAACTGCTCATCTATAAGCAATTGCTTCAACCTGTTTGGACGTACGGTATACAAATTTGGGGCTGTACTATACCAAGCAACCGAAATATTTTCCAAAGCTATCAAAACTCTCCATGGTATATCAGAAACAGTAATATCCACAGAGACCTAGGAATAGTTACCGTCGATGATGAAATAATGAACTTTGCTCGCAAACCCGTATTCGTCTTCATGGTCATTGTAATAATAAAATAATCCAAATTCTGGACGAGACAAACTTAGTGCGTCGAAAAGAATGAGACCATTCGATCCGATGGAAGAAGAAAAAAATTTATTGAAAACAACCCTGTCTTATATTACTAAGAGCTATCGATTTTGAATATCCTGTCGTGACGATATAAAGATTCTAAAAAACAAACTGAGTAGAGGCACAAGATTATACTCATGGGCTCTTAAGGCCCCACCCAATATACTAAAAAAAACTAGACACGCTGATTTAGATGCTAAAACGATGGCTACTCGATTTAAAGAGTTCTTAAATTTTCTAAGATGTTCAACATCTTGACAGTTTGTCTAAGGAAATTGAGAAAATCTATAGAGCTCTGGAAGAGGCTCTTTGTTAAGATTGGATTACTACAAATTTATTGTTTTATGATCTGTTATATATAAAGTGAGCGTTTTTTTTTTTTTTTTGTGAAAATAAAACACTAATTTTTAATGAGAAAATAAAAAAAACATTTTATTCAAAGTATTGATCATTGCCAACTACACATTTTTACCAACCTGTAGGCAATTTATGGATTCCACGCCAATAAAACTGTTCGTGTTTTAAAGCAAACCAAAAAGTCACCCCATTTTCGATTTCCTCGTAGGATTCGAAGTGCTGCTCAGGAAATGCGTGTCCCATCGTTGAAAACAAATGGTAGTCGGACGGAGCCAAGTCTGGTGAATACGGCGGGTGGGGTTGCAGCTCCCAGCCAAATGCTTTGGTTGTATCTTCCGGCCCATACTGGCCGTTTGTCGATCAATGTATGATTCAAATTGATCATTTGTTGTCGGTAGCGATCTGTATTAACGGTTTCACCAGGTTTTAGTAGTACACCACACCTTTCTGATCCCACCAGACACACAGCATTGTCTTCTTACCGAATCGATCTGATTTTGCAGTCGAAGTTGATGGTTGTCCCGGATTAACCCATGATTTTTTCCGTTTAGGATTCTGAAAATAAATCCATTTTTCATCGCCAATAACAACTAGATGCAAAACTGATTTTTTATCGTGTCTTTGAAGCAAAATTTCACAAGTGGTTTTTCGGTTTTTCATCTGTCTTTCATTCAATTCATGTGGCACCCATTTTCCCGACTTTTGGATCTTTCCATAGCTTTTAAATAGTCAGAAATTGTTTGTCGTGCAACATTTTCCATTTCTGCCATTTGTTTCTGACTCAAAGTGTCATCTTCATCCAATATTGTTTGCAATTCGATGTCAAACTTTTTTTGGTGGTCTTTTACGTTCCTCATTTCTCACATCAAAATCGTTATCTCTGAACCGTTGAAACCATATTTTACATGTTGCTTCTGATAGAGCACGATCACCATATGCCTGGACAAGCATTCAATGCGACTCTGCAGCACTTTTCTTCAAATGAAATCAAAAAATTAATCCTTTCCGCATTTTCTGGTATTTGACATTTTTAACACGATGGAAAAATATGATGTTTGACAGGTGTCATTGCAACCAAACAAAAAAAAAAAAAAATTTAAGGGACGTTCGCAATAAATGTTCCCTATCGAGACATTTGTATCTTGACGCTCACTTCACACCGGTACACCTGGTACATCTAAGTTCATTATCTTATTCTGTGTGAGCCACAGACAAACGGTCACATCATCGTTCATATTGCATTATGAAAAAACGGCATAACCTGATCTATGTGACATATAGTAGCTGAATGACTTTACATGTTGAACATACTATACATAATGAATAAATGTCTAAATTGTTTTTACAAATACGCTGTGAAGAGGCAGATAAAAAGAAGAAAACGTGAGGCAAACGAAAGGTGCAAAGAGCAGTAGCAATATCACAACCCCAAAACGCTCCGTCTTAGTGAAATCGCAAAATGACACAAGCACGTCATTGCTTCAGCATATTTTTTTGCCTTTAAATTAGAATTACACCACCATCAAGGGCAATAGGTGAGCCCATAAAACACTTGATAACATGAAATTTCGAGTTATTTTATCCTGCGATGCATATATCCAGATTTCTATTTTTTTTTTTTTTTTTTTTGAAAGTGCGACTCAATACTATCATCTGAACTGGCTGCCAATATTTGTTACAAAAGTAGAACATTAAGTTTTCGACTCTATGGTATAGTAAAACGCTGATTTGCAGCCCACGATAACCCGCCCCCAAAAACTTATAAACAGGACACCTACCAAAAACGGGTTGGCTTTCTTTCTTTCTACGTGAGTTTTTTAAGGTCTTATATTGTTAGCATTTTATTTAATTGAATGCAATTTTAACATTGGTAATTGTAAAATGTATTTTCGATACTCATTTGGCGAAACCTAATGATCTTAGCTTTCTCTTCTTTTTCGTCATCCTCTGTTGCTGCTAGGCGTTTGTGTGGCCTCGAAGTATCCAGGATTTCTATATTTCTCTGTCAGTACTGATCTTCATCATTTCCATAATACTGATTTCCTCATTTTATATCCTATTGGATATGTTGTTCCCAGGTGTTCAGTGGTCTACCTCTTTGTGTTGATCCGGCTACTTTTATTTCTTAATTTATTTTACTAGCTGGAGTGAAAAGTAACCGCCTTAACCGCCAGAATGCGCTGCTATTGTAAAAAAGATTATGGTGCCTTGAAGTCCGTTCGTATTTAGGCAGACACGCTAAATTTCAGTGCGATACTGTCTTTAGTTTTGTTTTGACGGCTGATTGTTGTTGACGTGATTGGCATCATGTTGAGTATGGACAAAAACGATTTTCATTCTCTCATAAAATATTATTTTTTTAAAAGGCAAAATGGCGAAGGAAACAAAAGAAAAAATTGAATAAATATTACACCGTCAAATATTGATTTCGAGAGTTTCGTGGTGGCCGTAACTTCACTACCTCCCTCCGATGCGGTTACAGAGGACAATGTCAAGAAAATACATGAAATGGTGTTTGCTGACCAGAAAGTGAAGGTGCTAGCAGATACCACGAATATTAGTACTGAGCGCACACGCAATATTTTGGGCAATATTCTGTATATGAAAAAGTTATCCTTCCGCTGGGTGCCGCGCATACTCCCTCCTGACCAAAAACACGAACGCGAGAGCACTTCGACAGAGTGTTTGGACTTGCTGATGCGGAATCGGGCGGACTTTTGGCATCGCTTGGTAACTGCTGAACACCAGAGAACGGAATGAGTGCCCGGCAAGGAGAAAGGAGAAACCATCAACAGCGAGTATTACTGTGCATTATTGGAGCGATTGAAGGCCGACATCGCTGCAAAATTATTTTTGCAAGACAATGCACCGGCGCTAAAATCAATGACTTACGGCTCCAATTGCTGTCGCATCCACCGTATTTGCCCGATTTGGCTCCCTCGGACTATTATCTTATCCCAAACCTCAAAATATGGCTCATCAATAAAAAATTCAGCTCACGCGAGGAAATCATCGACGCCATGGAGGAGTATTTTGCAGACCTCTCGGAAAATTACTTTTTGGACGGGATCAAGAAATTGGAAAATCGCTAGAATAAGTGTATCAAACTAAAAAGTGACTATATTGAATAAAATAAAAAAAAATTTAAAAAAAAAAATTTTATCGAGCCGCGATAGACTCCATAGAGGTGTATTGGGGCGATTACACTATTGTAAATCTTTGATGTTTTGTTAGTTGAAATTTCTCTATTAATTGTTATGCTGATTTGAAAAAAATGTCGACATTGCTTTTTTATTGCGATTTAACACTTCCAGATTGCTATATCGTTGTTTGAAATAATTGCGCCTACATATTCATGCGTCGATGGTGTTTCAATATTCTTTCCATTACTAACAAAATTCAGTTCCGTATTCGGGTGGCCTTTCTTCGATATCCACATAACTTTGCTTTTTTTGCATTGAGTATCATGCCTTTCGTTGTGAGTTCTTCATTCCAGATATTAAGCATTTGTTGAAGTCTGTCCCTAGTATTTGCAACGACGATTGATATAATCATCGACATTGCTTTTGATGATATATCTGCTTAGAATAAAAACTGCATATATATGGGACTTATGAGAAGACTTAGTAATCTCATTCAGATAGTTAATGAAAAACAGGAAGCTTATACTGTCTCCTTGTCTAAGTCCTTTATACAATTTAAAGGTACTAGATTTGTCGCCATCCAACCTGAAGGTATTTGGAGGTTCTTCATAAGTAACTTTATTGGAGTAAATTAATCTTTCTGGCATATTTTTTGCTTTTAGAGTCTACCAAATGGTACCAAGTCGAAGGCTGCTTTTTGGTTCAGGAAAGCTTATAATAAAACTTTGTTTTTTCCTATTGATTTTTCGATGAGAACTCTTAAGGTGGATAGGTGGTCCTGAGTTTGCCGCCCTCGTCTAAAGGCTGCTTGCTCTTCTTCTAGGCAGTGTTCTATGGATTTCCTTAGACGTCTCTCGAGGATTTTCGTATACAACTTGTACATATGTGACGACAGGCAAATGTGGCGGTAATTATTACAGTCATAGCTGTTTCCTTTTTTGTGAATTGGGATGATGCTGCTTTCGTTCCACTTTTTTAGGATCTTATATTCTTCCCACGCTTGTTGGAATAGCTTCGTGAGCATTCTGTAAGGCTCCGGGATAATTTGGTCGGATCTGGCTACTTTTCCAGATTTTATACCTCCCCTACACTTGTGCCAAGCCCTGGACCTTATCGTAAATTAGGGGACAGCTGGCCCGGTTGACACTACCCTGTATGGGCCCCTTGCAGGGTAACGGTTAAGCTGTCAACGGCAGAGAAAGCGGAGAGCAAAGGGCTCAGAAATGCGGATCTGGCGGGAAAGGCAAACCCCCCAGACGGTATTAAATAGAAAGAAACCCATTGCCGTGTGGGAGAGTTGGAACTTATCATGTATCAAGCTTTTGTGGCCCAATTTAGATTCACTTGTTCTTCGATAATTTATCAAATAAATACATGGAAATTCCTACAGAAATTTCTGTACATAAATATTACGTTAATAATTTTTTTTACCTTTAAATGGGTGTGTTTAGCCAAGCAAGGACGTTTGAAAATCTTAAGTAACAACCAGCTGACGTCACTTACCTCGTTCACTATCGCCCGGAGTTGCCAATTGTCCTAGCTATGGAAACGTCCACCTATGGAATAGGAACCGGTAATAGAACATTTACTCGTAGATGAAAGAATAAATGAAATACCTATTGCGCTTGCATCAAAGACACTTGATGTAAGTCAACACAAACACAGTCAAATTGCCGTAAAATGATTTCATCAGTACTTATACGTACGAATATTCACTTTGATAACTGACAATAAGCCATTAGTGACACTCTTCAGCCCAAACGAAAAAGACAGCTAATCATATATAAAGTTGGCGGATAACTCTTATGACATATAGATATTGTATTTGCTACTGACCCACCGAGAAGCATACCAATGCTGATGCGTTATCTCGGTTCCCTGTAGGACCAAAACTGCAGTTCCACCATAAGTAAGAAGAGATATACATGGAAATATCTGAGGAATATTCAAACAAAATAGACTCTCTTTGAAGAAGCGGATAACAATATTGATAAAGATATAACCCTTAAGAAAGTTCGAAATTTTATACTTTCAGGTTATTCTCCGACTAAAAATATATTCTCAGGAAAATATCGTGACTTAACACCATTTTTCAATAGAGGAATGTCATTAGCAGAGTAAAATGGACTAATCTTGCTTCAAACTGAACATCTTCAAGTAGAAATACAACAAATTTTGCAAAAACGAGTCATGGAGATGCTACACGAAGGGCACTGGGAGATTGTGCGAATGAAACAATTAGTCATCAGGTATTGCTGGTGACCAAAAGTGGATTTTGCAATAAGGTGACGAGCTCGTAACTTTAACATCCAAAGCAAAGCATAGTTCATGTGGACTACGCTGGCTCATTTATAGAATAAATGTAACTCATATGTATCGACGCATATTTAACATTTCCTTTCGTCTTGCCTATGATAAATACCACCACAGCCACAGCAACGATCCAAGCTTTAAGCAAGATATTCACTCTAGAAGGACTTTCGGAAGCAATTGTGTCCGACAATGGTCCAAAATTCGCATCATTGAACTTTGCACAATTTATCAAATAAAACGGAATAAGCCATTAACACACCGCACCCTTTCACACTGTCTCCAATGATGAAGCCGAACGTTTTGTCTGCTCGTTTAAGATGCATTTTAATAAAATACTTGAAGGAAATTTTAACCAAAATTTAGCATTATCCTAATATCCTAATTGTCATATCAAACTACTCTGAATCCAAAATCTAGTAAATCACTTGCAGAATTGCTGCACGGAAGTCGATGAAAACGATGGCAAAATTGAATGAATTCGGCCACGAATTGCTTCGCCACCCACCGTATTCTCCAGATTTGGCCCCCAGCGACTATTTCCTGTTTGCAGACCTCAAAAGAATGCTTCCGGAAAGAGATTTAAGACCGATGAAGAAGTAATCGCCGAAACAGAGGCCTATTTTAAGGCTAAACCGAAATCGTACTACAAAACTGGTATAGAAGGATTGAAAAATCGTTTCAATCAGTGTATCGCCCTCGAAGGCAACTATATTGATAAATAAAGTTGAATTTCGAAAAAATTTTGTGTTTTACTATAAACCGGCACTGACTTTTCAGCCCATGTGTTATTAAATGTGTCACAAAGAACAATCAGCAGACGGTAACGAACAATAGGGGAGATCAATAAATAAACGTCAAATGGGAAATCGATGTTTCCACGCCACGAAAAGAAATTATTTTTCAATTTTCAATTGTGACGAGTGACGGAAAATGGATTTATTCTGAAAACCTGAAGCGGAAAAAATCGTGGCTTTCACCTGGCGAAGCCGGTCCTTCAACACCAAAGCTATCGCTTCGGCAAGAAGATCATGCTCTATGTCTGGTGAGACCAGAGCGGTATTGTGTATTATGAACTGTTGAAGCGTTGTTGAACAGTTTTGCCGGAGATGGAGACGTCAGAAGGCATAACAAAGTGATTTTGTTACATGACAACGCACCGTCTCAAACAGCAAAACTAGTGAAAGACATTCTGAAGTCGCTTGGATACGACATTCTTCTTCACTCGCCATATTTCCGAGACTTGGCGCTATCAGAGCAACACTTTAGCGATTTTGAGGAAGTTGAAAAATAGCTTGACCAATTGTTTGCCGCAAAAGACAAGCAGTTTTTCTGGCATGTTATTCATAAATTACCTAAAAGATGGACCAAATGTGTAGAAGCCGATCTCCAATATTCTGAATAAACAAAATAATAATTTCCGTAGAAAATAACGTATTTTATTTACAAAAAAAAACAAATTCGGAAAAACTTATGCATACACCTGGTAAATATTAAAGTAAAGAAGTGTAAATCATTTATTTTAGTTATGCAGCAAGTCTTACCATGAGGCCTTATTCCTAACTGAAGCAAGTTACCAAATATTGGCAATGTTCTAGGCCCTTGGAATTTATCAATATATTTTCCAAAAATATGATATCTTCTTATTGAATAGAAGAAATAAGTTATAACACACACAAACAATATAGGAACAAGTAAAACCATTGCTGCTGTACTATATTCTTTTCCGACCGATTTCGTCTTACAACTGAAATTAAATTTAAAATAACTAGATTTTCAGAGTGGATTTTACCACAGTTCTAATTTTTGTTATCATTTATTTCCTCTTTTGTTTTTTTTTTTTTTTTTTTTTTTTTTGTCCCTGTGTTTAAATCAATGCTCTTTCAAATTACTTTCATATTACTAGAAGATAAGATCAGTTGTAAGAAAGCTTTAAGTGTATTCTTATCTATTTTCGTACCCCGAACGGTTCACGTTATCATTCATTGAATTTTGTCCCATAAGCTGATATAAATAGAATATTAAATACACTATGATAGTGTGTAAAAACATATAACGGGTGTCCCAAAATGAGGGCAAGAAGTTATTTTGATAGAAAGCACAGGTTTTTAACTAAAAATTGTAAATTATACCGTAAAGGGTTATGTATGGTATAGCATAAATAGCTAAGCCATGTCATAACAGTCTTGCGTGAATATGGTTGAATTTCATTGACACACCGTCCAATTTGCTCCTTCAAGGCATGATTGGCCGTGGGCTTGTTAGCATAAGCCTTGGAGTTCAAATAACCACAAAGAAATAAGTCCAACGGCAATAAATCGCACGAATTGAGCGGCCAATTCTGATCACCAAATTGTAAAATTACACGACGCGACTGGTAAATGCCTCAAGTAGTAAATGAATTATTTCTTGGACTGTATGGCATTTTGGGCCTGACAAGAATAATAACAAAGAAACCCAGTGTCATAAGGCAGAAGTCACCCTTAAACACTTAAATCTAAATCCGATGACCTACTGATTCGATAATCTAGGTTCGATAATCTCATTCCAAAATGTTTTGTTATGTCTTCTTATTGCTTCTATAGTGTGATTCATCGTGAGGTTTGATTTTCAATAGGGTTTTTTGCCAGATCACGCGTAACTCCTATCAAATTGCTTTGTCATTTTTGTTCAGTATCATTTGGCAGATCATCATGAAAAGACTCACACCACAACAGCGTCTCCAAATTGTTCAGCTGTATTACGAAAATCAGCGTTCTGTGAGAAATGTTTTTTGTGCAATTCGTGGAATTTACGGTGCACATAATCGACCTACTGAAACCACAATTGCCAATACCATTCGCAAATTTGAGTCCCAGTTTACATTAGTGGGTGATACTCGACCGATTAGACTACATCCAGCAAGTAGTATGTAGACTATAGCAGCTGTAGCTGAGAGTGTATGCGAAGACCGTGACGAATCAATTCGTCGTCGTTCTCAGCAGCTTGGCTTGGCGTATTCGATAACTTGGCGTATTTTAAGTGAGGATCTCGGTCTAAAAGCGTTCACAATTCAACTTGTGCAAGAATTAAAGTCAAGCGACTTGAATTTGCGTCATATTTTTAGTGAATGGGTTCTGGAAAAACTCAATGAAAATCCGGTGTTTTATCGCGAAATTTTGTTCAGTGATAAAACTCAGTGGATACGTTAATAAACCAAATTGGGCTGATGAGCAACCCGAAGAGTACCAAGAGCTACCATTACATCCATTAAAAACAACGGTATGGTGTGGTTTATGGGCTGGTGGAATCATTGGTCCATATTTCTTCAAAAATGAGCCAAATCAGAATGTTACCGTCAATGGTAACCGTTATCGCGCCATGTTAACGGACTATGTGCTTCCTGAAATTCAAGTACGTGGTCTCGGTGAGCTGTGGTTTTTTCAAGACAGCGCTACAAGCCATACAGTAAACAATGGACTTGTTGAGAAATTATTATGGTGAGCACTTAAATACACGTTTGTGCTACGGTAAGTTGGCCGCCTAGATCGGGCGATATCACACCTTTGGACTATTTTCTCTGGAGATATGTAAAGTTTTAAATCTTCATCAGTAAGCCAGCTACGATTGACAGTTTGGAAGCCAACATTACTCGTGTTATCTGCGAGATACCACGAGCCCAAAATTGGAGCTTCCGAATGGACCATCTCAGACAGACATAGTCATAGACATAGAAAAAGTACATTTCATGAATTGTTCTTTTAACCGATAATAAAAAATTTTAAATTCACTTTCAAATTTATGTATTTTATTTTACTTTATAAATCAAACCTCACATTGAATCGCACTATATTTCAAACAAAATGATTAGCACTAATTCTTACAGAACCAATGGCAACGGGTAATCAATTGTAATGTTTCAGCAGATGTCAAATTTACCAATGGTATTGAGGTGTCAAAATATCCAAGAAGGTTTGCCATTTCATCATGCATCGTTTTACCTTTTCCGAACGAAACCTTTGAAATTCCAGCTCAGTTGTAAATTTCGTCGTGGGTTCGGCCGACATCATGGCTTCATTGTGCAGGCAATTCGTCGCACCAAGGAAAAGTTTAAGCATGAGTATACTCTTTTGGATCAGCCACCAACCAGACAGAGATTGGTGCGAAATGAAGAAATAATGGCACAAGGCATCGCCAGAGAGTCAAGCCGACTTGTTTTGCGGTTAGATTGGGGCATATATCCGGTTCGACAATAGAGAACATGAGTTCGCTAATTTTTTTTATTTATTTATTTATTTATTTATTTATATATTTAGTTTAGGAAAGCTAGAACAGTAAGAATGAATCTTATAACTTTGTAAATGCTAGTTACAATATACACTTTGTTACAATTTAGTTATTACAGAATGAGTAAACCATAAATAAATAATACAAACAAAAATTAAAAAACAATTAAAGAAAAGTAGGATATGATTACGAAGATTATGAAAAAGAACAAAAAAATATAAAATAAATACTGTAGACAAAAATCAGTTGTATTGAGATGACAATAGATGCTGTAATTCCTTTTTAAACTTGTGTATATCGCTTAGTGCTCTTATAGAGTTAGGTAGTGAATTCCAAAGACGGATGGCATTGATAAAGGACTGTCCTTCAGATTTTATGTAATTATATCTCGGTATAGTAAAAAAGGTGGATTTTTTGACGCTGGGAATTGTAAATTATTGTAGAGGTAGAAAAACTGTCGTGTTCTAAGAATATTGAAGAGAAAGACCAGATTGCGAAATTTCAGATAGTTTTCAAAAGGCATACTGAAAGATGTAACACATCGAATGGCACTGTTGAAGGCAACTTGTAATTTTCGTGTGCATACTGAATCACAATTTCCATATAATTCACATCCATGTACAAGGATTGGAATTATAAGTGATTTCACCAATATGATTCGTGTATCCAGTGGTGTAATTGGTTGAGCTGTCCACAAGGTTCGCAAAATGCCATAAGCCTTCCCTACGATGATGTTAATTTGGTCGTTCTATGTTAAAAATCTGTTAAATACCATATTATACCCAAATTCTTTGATGTATCCACAAAATCGACTGGAGAGTTATTTAAAGTGATTTGCGGGAAATATGACAGATCCAATTTTGTTCTAGATATAACCAGGCATTTCGACTTATTATTTATTGAGTGTCAGGCAAAGACCAGTCAAAAATACTATTCTGATCTAGATTAGTTTCAAGGCAATTATTTTGAATGAGACCTTAAGTTAGCGCGTATAATTTATGTTGTTAGTGTAATTTTCACGTAGATTGGAAATAAGCACCGAATAACCCTCAAAAAAATATTTTATTGCAATGGGTTCCAGCCCATACGGGAGAGTATATTTTGTTACTCATACATAAAAGTATTTAAGAATATCAACATAAGCCAAGTCTGTTGTTACCAGTCATCATTTTACTCTCGTAGCGTGAAGACCTCTTTTTACAGCTGTGTTTTGCTTACTCCTAATCTCATCGACAACTATCGCTGTGTTTTGATTATTCGTCATCCTATAGACAAAAATTGCTGTTCCACTTACTCCTCAAAAAAAAAAAAAATCCGGGCGGTGTGAATAATTACTCTCGCTTATTTTCACTTTAATTCATTCATGGGCCCAACGGGGACTAAAGATAAACCCGGGAGTTATTTCGACTTCTTGTCTGACAATTGGTCGTTTGAACCTAGAAAAAATAAATAATCGATCCCCAAGCCTCCAAGATTTTCTCGAACTACCAACACCAAAAGGCACTAGGAATCCAAAATTTATTGTCGTGTCTGCAAAAAACACTGGAACTCCACTATCAAGCGTAAGTATATTCTTACTAAAAAAAAAGTCATTGATGGAGTTAGCACCGAATACGATAGTTTCTCCACCCTCCTAGACGGTAGCCTATTAATCTTTGCTAGATCCGAGAAATTAGCTGAAAAGTTCCTAAAACATACAAATATTCCAAATCAATGTCCAATGTCTGTTACCCTACACAAACATCTTAACATCTTAACTCTTATATAGGCTTAATACTTTTTACCTTCAACTTATATTTCCTACCCCAATCCATTGTAGTCGGTTTCTACACTGCTAAAGTCAAGAAATACATACCTTCGCCTATGAGATGTCGGAACTGCTAGCTCGTTGGCCAAAACTGTAACTTAAACCACATGATCCCAGTGAATGCACACGAGTTATGTACGCTAACTGCCTCCTCTTCAAAATTATGCCCGAAATATGTTCCAAACCAAAATATTAACAATTAAAACCACCAATAAATTGTGGGATGAAAATAACCATAAGCCAGCACGTCAATCCTCCAAATACATTGGGTCTATAACTCTGACTGCGGTTTGCTAAGAGATGGCGTAACTTGTATTATTCCATTGTTATTATTCCATTGGAACATGCGTAGGAAAGCTACTGTCATTATACGTCATTTCAGTATATGTCATTCATTTGAAGCGTAAACAACGATAATTTTTTTTCACTCAAATATGTCGAACTTTGTGCCTGAAAAAGTGTTTGTGTGGGGAGTTCTTCTTCATTACTTTAATATGAAGAAAACTGCTGCCGTAAGTCATCGTATTTTGGTGGAAATTTATGGTGAACATGCGCTAGCTGAGCGAATGTGCCAAAAGTGGTTTGCATGATTTAAAAGTGGTGATTTTGATGACGATGAACGTCCTGGGCAGCCAAAAAAGTTTGAAGATGAAGAACTGGAAGCATTACTCTATGAAGATTGTTGCCAAACCCAAGAAGAGCTCGCAGAATCTTTGGGTGTCACTCAAGCAGCCATTTTAAAACGTTTAAAAGCAGGTGGATATATTCAAAAGCAAGCAAATTGGGTTCCACATGAACTCAAGCCGAGAGACGTCGAAAAGCGGTTTTGAATGTCCGAAATACTGCTGGAACGCCACAAAAGGAAGTCATTTTTGCATCGGATTGTTACTGGTGATGAAAAATGGATCCTTTACGAAAAAAATCATATGTAAAACCCGGCCAACCATCTCTCCGGATCAAACCATTTATGTTTCTGAAATCGAAAATATTGCAAATTGATTTCAACCTCCAAAGTTGTGGATGACTTTATTACACATTCCAACTTTACTGTATGAAATGATGGTTAACCTACTCACTTCTCTACACACAACACTTTCACTCATGTTGACCTATTCATGATTTCCTCCCAATTTTACTCCAAAACTACATGCACACCTCTTCCAAACTTACATGGCAGCGACCATTTTCCTCTAATCACAACAGTGATTTCCAAAATTTCAAATCCACAAAGCCAACTGGCCACTGTTTGAAAATATAATTTCAAAACTCATAACATCTTCGATTCCTTCACTTAATGTAAACAAAGAAGCGTCCCTCATTCACAAAACTATTAAAAACGCAGCCAACACAGCCATTTCCCAACGTAGTTTCTTTCCAAAAAATACATCCGTTCCTTGGTGGAACGTTGAAATCAATAACCTCCGAGAAGTCAAACAGAAAGCTTGGCACATTTTCAAAAAACATCCGACTCAAAATAATCTCAGTTTCACAGATTAGCTTAACAGACCAAAAAAGTCTGTTTCGAAACTGTTAACTCCAAACATCAATTCAAAAGCCTCATGCAAACAACTCTGGTGCAACATAAAATCACTCACAATTGATTATATTCCCCACTCAATAAATATCATTAAATCTGGAACAAATACATTATAGTCTCCAATCGACATCGCTGAACATTTCTCCAAAACCTGGTCCGATCAGGCTGATGATTTCAATTTCTCAACTTAATTCCTCCAAAAAAATTTTTGTATATTGCAATCAATTATAACCCACTTCATCTTAACCATCCATCCCCAGCTTGACAAATGGAACATCCTATCAGACTTATAAAATTTGAAAACTTCTTTCGCACGGCAAATGGCAAAACACCTAGCTTTGATAGAATTTCATACCCAATGACCGAAAATTCTCCACAAGTCCTCAAAGAACGCATATGTAGAATCTCTTTTCACTCTAATTTTTGATAAAGGAATCATTCCCCAAATGTGGAAAATCGTCAATAAAATCTAAAAGCAAAATAAAACGACAAACGAAGTCAGAAAAGTTCTAGAAAAGATCATATCTAAAAGATTATTTTGGTTTTTATCCAAAGTTCGCAGCTATAACAGAACATCTATAAATGACCATATATTCATAGCGATGTTTAAAGACCTATCGCAACAGCTCATAACTACAGATTGGGTTTCACTTTTCACCGATGCATCCCAGACAAAAGACTGTACCGCTTTTGCTGTGATCGATGAAAACTCCAATATCCTCGTCGAGGGTATATTGCCTCAGTTTTCCTCTATTTTCACTTCCAAAGCCATGGCAGTATTCCAAGCTACAAAACTATTTCCAAACAAAAAAATACTTATTTTTAGCGACAGTCTACCCACGATTTCTGCCATCCAAAACATCGATAACACGACACCGATAATAGAACGGATCAGGGACATCCTTATCTTTAATAAACACAGGCTAAAAATAATGTGGGTTCCCGAGCTTGTTGGAATAATTGGGAACGAACAAGCCGGCAGGGCTACTAAAGCTGCAACAAATGAACCTCTCATCACCTTCTACACACACAACAAGTGGAAAGAATACATTCACCATTACTCAGCCATATACCCTCCAAAATGCTCACAAAACATGACAGTGTTTCATAAGGCTTCGCATGAGTCTCACAAGCCATACACACAGTCATCTACTGTCCAGAAACGACCATCCAACATGTCATTTTTGCCATACTAACACCGTGCTCTCCATTAAACATCTTCTTGAATGCCATAAGATCAACAATACAGTTAAATGCTTTTCCACAGCTCCACTTGTAGACATATTACAATACAAACCCCAACTGAAACTAACATCAGTAAAGTATATAAAATATTAGTAATTCGTAGGCTCCACAAAAAATTTAAAACATTAAAAACGAATTAAAAATAAAAATAACTTCTTATTGTTAAGACTAGCCCATAGCTAGAGCTATATTTTTCTTTTATATTTATTTTTGTAATTTAATTACTTTAATAAAAAAAAAAAAAGATAATAAAAAATAATATTTTGTTAGCTGCGGGCTACTCGAATAATAAGAAGGCAGCAAACAGATGGTTGATAAAGTGCGTATTCCGCAAACACCAGACTAGTAAAAGATTACGTATTCCGAGAGTGATAAGGAAACAGTTGTTTACGATTGCATAAGTACTGAATACCGACTGAATCACGGACTGCAACCAATCCTCACGATATCAACGAAATGAACTCGAATTTACGTCTGTCTTGGGTTGGATTAAGTCCAAAACAACTCACAGATTTACATAGCCGCGTATCATCTGTTTTAATTACACATTGAGATTTTTGCTTATATGGCAAAATTAAGAACAAGCGATAGTAATCGTAGGCTTCCTTTATTGCAAAATACTGGAACGGCACTTGTCCACTGCTAGGAGCTGCTTATCGAGACAGTTTGTACCACTCTACGTTGCTCAGAGTAATAAATTCATTTCAAATGGATTGTTTGGCAACCCTAAAATATCTGAAAATTGTAGATCAGGTATAGTTATTTGTGACGGCACTTATGTTACGTCTGGTTATGTATTTCAAAAAACAGTTTAAATAATTATCAGAATTTGGTATATTATTGAAGTATTGTGTCCGTATGCAGCTGCTGATTCGGATGCTTCAATAATTAACAAGCTGGGACAAGCGAAAAATGGCACTATGAAGCTGTCTCTCAGAAGGAATGATGTCTATATTCTCAACAGAGGCATCACAGATTTAATTTCAGCTTTAGAATCACATGGCTACAGAGCGCATATGTTCGAATTCTCGGAAGACCATCAGCAATTAACAACACTGTTAAATAAGATATGTCCACTTTTTCCTTAGTATAAAAACTGGCGATTTTATTTAATTTCTTAACTCTATTTATACTTAAAACTACTGAAGCTAACAATCAACAAGTTCGCAACTTTTTAGGTTAATCAATTATTCCATTAAGCAAATCAATAACACTTTGGAAGTTGCTTATTGGGCAGAATATAGTGAATTCTCATAAACAAACTCCAGGAGGAAAAAGTGCTTATGTTTGATTACCGAAGGAATTATAGATTTAAACCGCGTCCGTGTTTACGTGAGGTACCGTATCGCGGTGAATCATGTATGCCCATACCCAAATTCCGGGTATCTTGTCTTCTTTGTGGAGGTTGTTGACAGTAGGAACCTCTGACCTTTTTCCTCGGCGGCGTGTAATAAATAATAAATAAAACTTAAAATAGAGCGATGCAGAGGATGGTATTAACGTTATGAGACATCCAAATTACTCGAAAAATACGCGATATCGGGAAAAATGTTTCAGACAAAAGTTACAAGGTTCTGAAAGGGACATAAGATGGTGACCACGAGTTTGACCTTGAAACCTATTTTCAAGTTCATACGAAGTTCACTTTTGATTTTTCAAATGATAACTCCTGATTTCCATTGCTCGGTCGTATTCCTCAATGGGGCACACGACTTTGTCTCAAAGGTCTTATTCATTCAGTGCTAGATACCACTGCACTGGCACGCCTAAATCATTAATCGGTTTCCAATGTTGTTAGGGTGTTAGAAGGTCGAGATTTGTTTTGAGGAAGTCATTATTGCCTCGAGTGAAGTTAAAACTCAAAGAAATTTCAGATAGAGACAAATTGTTCTAAACTTATCTGAGAGTGTATGATGTGCACTCTTCCCTTTTTTTCTACTTGAACGGAACTGTACTTCATTTAGAAGTTCGATATTTGTTTTGAAGAACTGATTATTATAAGTAACGCTTTCCAGATAAATAATGCAGGCTATTTCAATTCAAGAGATAATTGAAATGATATTGATTTATGGAGAAAGTGGAATAAACATCGATGGTGCTGTTGATCTTTACGCCCAACGTTGAACGAGACCCCCTTTTCTTCGCCAAGGTGTTATTCTCTGATGAGTCGACTTTCACCAATCACGGTACGGTCAATCGATATAATATGCATTACTGGGCCACCGAAAACCCTTTTTTGTTGCGACAAGTTGAACGCTGGCACCCTTGGAATGTTAATGTTTGGGCGGGAATTATTGGGGATAAATTAATGGGTCCATATTTTATTGAAGGCAACTCGAATGGCGAAAAGTATGCAAACGTCTTGCGGGGCCATCTTCCAGTATTACTAGAAGAACTGCCATTGGAGTTGCGACAAACAATGTGGTTTCAACATGATGGTTGTCCAGCCCATTATTCCCAAGTAGCGTATTAAACAATGTTTACCATAAACGATGGATCGGACGAGGGGGTCCGAGGCAATGGCCTGCTAGATCACCTGATCTTACGTCACTTGATTTCTTCTTATGGGGCTACTTAAAAAGTGAGGCTTACAGAAAAAAGCCAGCAACACATGAGGACATGAAAAGACGAATAACTGAAGCTTGCCGGAAGATTAAGATAGAAATACTTCTCAGTTCTGTTGAATCATTTAGAGCGCGGATATTAAAGTGAATGGTCACATTTTCGAGCATTTGTTGAAATAGTCTCGGGAAATAAACGTCGAAATGGGAAGAATTCAATGATTCAACAGTGGGAGGCAAGGGGACCCAGTCTAATTAATTACCCCGAAGGAAACAAAATACTGCTACGTCCACGTCGTTGTTTCTAGGTTATGCTAAACGCAGTATGTAAAAACAAATGACAAGCCTACGAGCAATACGACTGAGCAATAAAAATCAGGAATTATGTCCCCTTCAGAGTCTTGTGACTTTTGTCTGAAACATTTTTCGCGATATTTCGTACTTTTCGATTAATTTTGATGTCTTAAGTTTTATGGCGCCCTCTGACGGGAAAAGAACGCATTTTTGAAAAAAGTTTTTCATGTAAAAGAATTGTAATTTTTCACGCAGATTTCGAATATGTCAATAAAAAAATAGGGGTTCCCCTTAAAAAATCAAAAGTTACCTTGGCACTCAAGGTTAAACTCGTGGTCACCATCTTATGTCCCCTTCAGAACCTTGTGACTTTTGTCTGAAACATTTTTCCCGATATCGCGTATTTGTCGAGTACTTTAGATGTCTCAAGTTAAAAAACTCACCCTGTATAGTAGCTTCTAAGTACCAGTACTGATGTTGCCAGTAGTCCCAGTCGGTGTCATTTGGTTCAGCTTAGAGTATGGCAAGACGAGGAGCCTTTGCGGACTCTCTGTTTAGGTCGATTTGGGAGGGGACAAATAATCTTCTGTTGAATCAGTTTGTTGATATCAGATTCGATTGTTTCGATACCTTCGGTGGGAGACATAACATCAAACTTGGTAGTGGAGATTATGCAACCTGGTAACCTCACCAGATAATCTTTAGTAACGAGTGGAGTTTGTGTGGCGCTGCATACTATAGTAACTTTGTTATCGCTTTTTCTATATACCTATGACTGCCAGATCACTTCGTTAAGTGATGTTCTAATTAGAATTTGGATGCTGGCTGAGTAATCGTTTATTTGCTCTTGAAGCCGAAGTTGCTACTGCTGTTCAAGCAAGGCATAAAGTTGCACGTCAACGACTAGGTCTGCCTCGAGGCAGACATCTCTAATTTGACGATTTGATGTTCTAGTTGGTAATTATCTACTGCTTAATATACGTCATAAGTATCCGGGGACAATATTTGGCAATTCCTTTTATAACTGTGGGCCCAATGTAACGTTTGGTCCGTTCACTGAGGTAGTTTGCAGTGATTCCTTACTTAACTGCCATGGCCCCGCATCTAATATTTTCTTCTGGAAAACGGCAGTGTTGATATAACTTGGAGTAGGCTGCTGTTCTGATATTTTGGCAGTAATCGTAGAATTCCTTCCCATGATTGTCGATGGTAATTATATCGGCGGTAAAATTCAAAGAGGTTTCGATCGAGAGCTCCAACTCGGAGTATTTGATGAAAGCGTCTCTCCCAATCGGTGAATATGGATACCTGGGTGAGTGTTTAGATTTTTTAAACTTCAGTAGTTTTTTTTTTTTGGTGGGTAGGTGTGAAAATCTTCATAGATACTATGAACCCTTTGCTCATAGTAGTGTGAGGTTCTTACTCACTAAAAACACTCCTCCCTTCTTATCGACTACAACTAAGTTACCTTATCAAGTAGTTTCCGTTTCAAATAACGTTGGCGTGGGGCAGGTAGCTTTCCAGCAAAAGCACCTGCTAGTAACGCTAGTAAATGCGGATAGTCCTTATCGCACCAGATCGAATGGTCTCGTTCTTTGTAATCGACGCACTAAGTTTGTCTCGTCCAGAATTTGGAGCATTTTATTATTACAATGACCATGAAGACGAATACGGAGTTTGTGAGCAAAGTTCATTATTTCGTCCTCGACGGTAACTATTCCTAAGTCTCTGTGAATATAACTGTTTCTGATATACCATATGGAGTTCACGATTTGTCATAGAACTTTGTTTTGATAGCTTTGGAGAATATGTCGGTTGCTTGGCTTAGTACAGCCCAAAAGTTGTATACCGTACGTCCAAACAGGTTTAAGCACTTGCTTATAGATGAGCAGTTTGTTATGTGTGCTTAACTTGGAATGTTTTCCTAGTAGCCAGTACATTTGTCTGAATTTATTTTCAAGTTCATCACGTTTCTTCTTAACTTTCGAAGATTTTATCCAAAGCCGTTTGTAGCTTTCCAGTAGCTTACTCGACTGAAGTATCTGTAGCTAGTATCGTTGTGTCGTTCGCGAACGTGGCTACTATGGTACCTGATTCTTCCGTATGTATGTCCCAATACCAACAATACCGGTCCAAGTACACTTCCTTGCGGAACTCCAGCAGCTATTTCTTTAAATTCCGAGAATTCGGTGCCATGTTTAACACGAAAAATTCTGTTTTCTAGGTACGATTTCAGAATCGTATGGAGCTTTCTTGGAAAAACCTAGCTTAGCTTAAAATTTTAGCCTTCGTGCCATAGCTTATCGAAGGCTTGAGACACGTCAAGAAACACGCTAGAACATAACTTTTTCTCCTCAAAGGGGAAATTCTAAAAACCTGTTCAATTGTGGAGTGCTTAGTTTTAAAACCGAATTGATGTTCAGGAATTAGACGTCTCTCTTCAATGATCGGTTGCAAGCTTCAATAGGAGTTTTTCAAATATTTTATATATTTTCGGCAGAAGCGATATGGGTCTGTAGGACTTTTTTTCATTTAAATATTTGCCTGGTTTCGGGACCATTATAACTTCGGCAACTTTCCATTTGCTTGGAAAGTTTAATAGTCTAAGCGCGGCATATATAAGTTGGAGCAGTTTGATCAGTGCTTTCTTTGGCAGCTCCTTGAGAATTTGAGCAGTTATTAAATCATAACCAATGGCTTTGTTATTTTTTAATTTTTTAACTGCTTAATTAAGTTCACGTAGCTACACTGTTTTTATTCTAAAATTGTCCGGTGCCGTAATTATATAATTAGAACCTCCTAATAACGCCTGTCCAACAAAAGGCTTAAACGTTTCTTCTATGTGCTCGGCAAATAGATCCGCCTTCTCTTTATCTCCTTTTGCCCATTCGCCATTATTTTTTCTTATGGGAGGAAATTGCATTTGAGGCTTTTTGATTCCCTTCATGGCTTTCCAGAGGGAGTAATTTGAACTTCTTTCGGCAGTCAGACCTTCGAGATATGTGGAGATATTCCGATTTTTGTAATCTCGTATTGCTTCTTTCAATTTGTTGCATAAGTGGCTTAAGTAAGCTCTCCTCTTTTCTCTTACCAGTTCTATTATTTCCGGCGGATATTTTATTTCACTACTTGCCTTCTCTTTTCTTGTTGGAGTTGGAGTGTTGTTCCAGGCAGCGTTCTGCAGGTCTTTGCTGAATCTGTCGACTTCGCCTCCTATTTCTTTTTGTGTTTTTAGCGACACATTAAGAACAGTATGTTCATTGCAGTAGTTTCTAAAGCTGTCCCAGTTAGTCTTATTATTAGTTAATCTAGGCGCCACTTCTTTCTTAATTAAGAGTATGCTTAGTGTTAAAATGCCTGGTGAGTGATCTGAGGAGAGATCATAACTTTCCTCGATGTTTGTAGAAATTTTGGCTGCTCCCTTTGTGACAAAAAAGTCTACAAGATCGGGGGTCTTTGTTATATCCGAAGGCCAATATGTTGGTTTTCCTGTCGAGAAAAAGTCAACTTTACATTGCATACCGGCTTCATAGAGTTATCTGCCTTTCGTTGTATTACATCTTGATCCCCAGAAGGTATGTTTCGAATTTAAGTCACCACCAATTATAAAATTCGTTCCGAGTGAATCAAAGATACCTTTAAAGTCATTTTTTTCTTGTCAACAAATGGATGCAATGTTGTAGTGCAGGTGGTTATATTTTACGCGAACCGAACTGCATTGCATCGCATTCAATCTTCATATTTATAGAGTGCTCAATACAATCTTTAATGAACAATGAGGATCCGCCTCTGACATTGTTGGATAGGTGGTATGCATGATAAGCACAGTATCCCTTTAGTTACACAAGAGGTCCTTTCCTCAAGTGAGTTTCAGAAATCAAGCTTTTTGTAAAAACACTTCCAGTTCGTCGAGTTTTTAAATAAGGCCGTTTGTGTTCCTCGTCAATATTTTAAGGACTTGTTTCATATTCATGTTTGAAATCGAGTTTTACGTATTTCTTTCTCGAGATTGCTCAATTTTTCAACTAAAAGTTTATTTGTTCTGCTTTGCTCCTCAAGAGTTGTGAGAATTAGTGAGAAAACGTGAGCCAAACGTGGATTTGGCGTAACACCGCTTTTTTTATTTCCTTGCGACGCGGCTTGTGCATACATTAGCACGTCAATCGGTGGCGGCTTTTCCTTTGCGTTCTTTTTTGTATATCCTTCGACTTTATTACGACAGATTTTCTTTCTTTCACTGCCTGTTCTTTAGCAATAGGTTTATTTGTAGTTGCGTTTGGATTTGGACGTAAGGTTTTTTTAAGCGTATCGCGCCTTTTTTGGAGTTCTTTCGCCACTTCACATCCGCGATAGTTTGCTGGGTGCTTTCCTTGGCAATTTATGCAAGACGGTGGAAGTTCTTTATTTAAGTTGCACTCTTCTGGAAGGCGTAATTTTGTTGGGAGTTGCTTTTTTGTGACTCCTGGCTCTTATCTGGACTGACTTCAGGTGAAGAACCAGTTTTACATTTCTTAGACGGTCTTTTCTTTCTTAGATGGTCTTTTCCTTACGGTCCAATTTGTTTCGCGCGTAAGCTCTTCTTCTCCGCGACTAGTTGAGCGGAGTGAACTGCTTTTTTGGGCTTCGTTTATATGCTTTGTTTTCAGAGTCTTATTTTCCTCTCGGAGTATGTCTACTTCTTTTTTAAGCTCTTGAAAAAGTAGCTCCATTTGCTTAAGCTTCGTACGGAGTATGTTGTTTTCGTCCTCCATGCTTTTATTTGTCACTGATTAATTTTTTTCGCGCATAGGCGCTTCGGGCGGACTTCTTTTCCCGGAGAAATTCGATCTTAGTGGTAGAGATCGTGATACCCTTGAACTTTTAGAAAAGGGATCAAACGATTGCGGTAAATTCGTTGTATTTACTGCGTTATTTGCGTTGTTTGTATTATTTGTTTTATTTGTTTTGTTTTTGTCTAGGTTCATATTTAGATCCCACGAGTATGGGGGAAGGGAGGTCCACCGCATCAGAGACCCCTGTAATGCGGTAAGGCTACGTTACAACCAGAGGACGCCAGGTATCCGGAGGGCTTCGTTCGCGGTGCTCTATTGATTTTACATCCCGAGCACCATTCAGGCCTTGGCATAACACCTTGCCCTGAGGATGGGATACCTATTTGAGTGGTGGCGCCCCCTCACGGATCTGGGGATCCGGCCCAGATAGATTCTTAGTAGCCTCTTACGACAGGCATTCCTACTGCGGGTATATTCTAACCCCTACCCGAAGAGGTAGGTAGTGATTTCCAGCCAACCTAAAATTATTCGAGTTAGAAGTGAGAGAGTGCAAGCATGCTGCCGACAGCTCTAGCGTACAGGCGTCTTATCTTGGGCATCTTCTGGGAAAAGAGGAACAAAACGAATTATTGCGCTATGCATGACCTCCCGTTTGGTTGTTTTTACATCAATACTCCGAACACCTCCCTGACTGTACGGATAGCATTCAATAAATCTAGATTTATTTCTCTTCTGCAGTTGGTGGTGGTACTCTTGGTGGAAACATTCCCATAAGTATTGTTGAATTTGTTGCACTTGTAACCAGCGTTTTATGATTGGGACGGCAGTTGAAAGACTTAAATGGATTACAGAGTTAATGAAGCTGCAATTACCGATGAAATGAAATCGTGTAAGATCGTGTGCGTCTTCTGGTTCGATTATTTCTGGATGTAACGGTCGGCTATTCAAGATACCCTCGATGCGACATAATAAGAAGTTGAATTCTTCATAGGTCAGATTATTTATACTAGACATTTTCTTCATAATAAGTTTCATAGACTTAACAGCGGCCTTCCATAGCCCGCTGAATTTAGGGCTGTAGGGCGGTTCGCACTTCCAAAGAATATCCTGGATCGCCAGTCTGTCATTGCAGTTATTTGTGACCTTGTTTCATTCATTGGTAACATTATCAGAGAGGACAAGGGATGGTGAAGCATGTAAAGGCTGACAGGAACATTTCCATACTTAGATCCGAGTAAATTTCTAGGTGAACAGCTAAACAGACAAAGACTGTAACCTTAACTTTTATGATATAATAAGCCTTGTTGTGCTGGCTTTTGTGCAGAAAGGACCGCACAAATCGACACCGATTTTGCAAAATGCTAGTGCTGGGGTGATTTGTTCTGGTTTTAGATCTCCCGTAATTGACTGGATAGTTTAGGCCTACCATATGGGTAAACTCCGGATATGTTAAATTTCTTGCCTTCTGATCTTACAGCAAGAATCCAGAATCCGTTAAAAAATTTCCGTAATCGTGATGATCTAAGTGTGTTTGGCGTACTATTAAATCAATCGTGTGGCATTTGTTTAACGGATGCTTATGACTTTCCGGGAGGTTGACAAGAGAAACCCCTCTTCCCACATAAAAGATGTTGTCACCCGGACTAAACATTCGAATTAAAGATGTAAACCAGTTTCTCCTCGGAAAGGTTTATGGTTTCTTAAAGTGGGCTGCTTTGGCATTAAATTATAGATGCTGCTAAAACCGGATGATTTTTAACTTAGCATTGTATATTTTTTCAGCAGAGATTGGGCGGGTCTCATGTATTTGTTTCTTTCTAACCCATCGAAGACTATAAGCGGTTACTCGTAGTAGACGGTTAAGGCAGGAGAACCTTTCAATAAAGTTTTCTTCATCAACCATATTTCATGAGTCATGGTAATTTCCATATCTTTGAAAGGAGTGAGGGGAAGCTGATCATGCATTAACGAGGTTGGACGCTCAAACCAAAGTCGAGAGCTAGTTAAATGATCGGGTGTGAGTCCACGTGAAGCTGGGTCAGTAGGATTCTCTGTAGATTTGATGTAATGTATGTCCGCCGGACTGATGACTTTCCGTATTTTGGCAACTCTTCTAGTCAAAAATTTGTTGTTGATCTTGTTGTTACTACGCACTCAGCCTAGGGCTATTTCACAACCTATATTTACGATCACCGCGATATTAAATTAGTGGAATTTACTTCTGACTTGCTTGAACAGTTCGGTTAGAAGCACAATTCTTTCAAGCTCCACCTTGGGGATCGTCCATAGTATACTTTCTTTGCTTGATCTTGTTTTAAGTGTTGTGAATCAACACCCGGCTGTTAGTAATCGGGTTGTGTAGATTTCTGCATTTCGACTGTAAGTCACTGCTGCGTAGCTGTCAACCAAAGCATCACAAAATCCAATGAGCTGAATTGGTAAACTCTGATTTTCTTGGACCCAGCGGGGAATTAAAATGCCACTAAGTTGAGGTAACTTTCAAATATTTTGCGGAGCTTCAGCTATATTTTCTAATCTATTTAGTAGTCCCAGTCATATTGAGTGTCCACAACTCTTGTATGCGTATCCGGAGAAGCATAATAACTGGAAGGATCAAACCCATGGGATCGTAAAGGGATGAAGCCATAGACAGTAGACCTGTTTTAGTTTATGTTACTTGATCTTGTTTTGGGATACGGATGATGAATGTGTCTTCTATTAAATTTTCGTTAATATCCAGAATTTTCATATTTGAATCGACGGCCTCTTTCTAGGCAGCAATTTTTTATTATCATCTATATTGTGAAAGACTGCTGGATAATTGGCTGATCATTTTGTCTGTGACAGCTTTCCAGCTTCTAAGGTTGAGGTAATCTTAACAATTTGTTCTTGACATTCTTTAATGCTATCGGCCCCATGAAGCAGATAATCCATGTAAAAAGAAGTCTTAATAATATCCTTGGTCTTCAATTCCGATACGTAAGCATCGACAAAATGGTGGATGCACAGTGTTTAGCAAAACGCACCCAATGGTTGTTTTGTTGGGGCGTCAGAAAATCCGGAATTTTTCCCGATCTGCTTCAGGTATCAGAAATTGTTGAAACATTTGTTGCATGCGGCTGGTGTAGACGAATTCATATTACCTATTCTGGTGGATAATGTCGGAAATATGACATTGAAATTTCGAGCCTGGGTGTTGTTAATTAGTTGATTTAGAGAAATCCCATTGATTAAGGGCTTTCTGACGTTAAATATCTTCCTTAACTTTGTTGTGACAGCATCTTTTTGGATGATGCTGATATATGGAATATAATAAGCTTTTCGGGTCTCATTTCACTGCCTTTTAGTAGGTAATGGGGACGTCTTTCTTGTCCGATATAGAATTTCAAGGTATTGGGACGTTGTAGCGGGCGTCTTTGGTTCGAGATTGTTTTTCGATGAATAAATTTGCGCAGTATGAGCTCTTGTCCGGTAACGCGAAGGTCCTAGAAATTGACTAGGTTTGCCTCGAACTTTGAGAGTTTTGTTAAGGTTGGAATTCGTTTTTCAATTTTTCTGTTTCCTGGGTCTCCAGACACGATCCACCCATCAAAGTAGATATTTTGAAGAAACAAGGCATCCTTCTTTTCCTGACCTAGACGTATCACAGTAGAGTATACTGGGACACTCAAAAATAGAGCAATGTGAGCTAGTTTGTTGAAGTGTGTGGTGCAAGTGGCTTATCAAAGGAAGATCATGTAATTCGTTTGATTACCAGTGCTTTAATATTCACAGTTGGTTAGTCTGTGTGATCCAACTTCAGCTTTGTGTTGGAACGGAGAGTTCCAATTTTTCCTTTTACTCCGATGACTTTGACAAGTGTCCAATTTTTTGGCAATGGCATCTTCTTCTTTTTCTTTGTGCTATAAAATTGTTGTCTCCCTAAGGCTCCCTAAGAGAAAAGCGTAATATTGAGCGTTTTGCTGCACAATACCTCTCGCTCAATCTAATCGTTGAGCTTGTTGACTCGCTCCCCACACGGTCTCGGAGTTATGGAGAGAGAGAGAGCTGGTTGTTGCTGATAAGCCAATTTGACATTTTTACAACTGTCAGATTAAGTTGCCACAATAGTTATTTGTTTTCTGTGCAGATGAGGATTTTGTTGGGAACAAACACATGTTTTATGTGCAAAGTAAGCTGTTACTTTTAACTCTGAATGTTTTTTGTTTGTTATTTGTTATAACTCTTAAATATTATTGTTGCACTTTGTTAATACAATATATACAATTTTTTCATTGTTGTAAAGTAAACTGTCACCTTTAGATTATAGTAAACTATTACTGTTATATGCTATAATTTATAACCACCCTAGTGTAGCCTCACACTAGGAACCAAAAGACAGGCCTGTCAATGGTTATAGCTGTTTTGTTCGGAGGACCACTGTTTAATAAAATATGTAAGCTTCGTCGTGCTTGATTTAAGAACTGGCGACTTTATTTAATTTCTTTACTCCATTCATACTTAAAACTATAAAAGTTAACATGTTCATCTTGGGTATGCTCGTCTTCAAGCAAATATACGAGCAGAAATACCACCGGCGCTTTTTCTGCAAAACATTTTAACAGATGAACAAACTGATGAAGAAAACTTTAATAAGCCGTAACAATAACTGACTAAATAGACTTATTGGTTTCTGAATTCTTTTTCGTTTCCTAAATCCTATATATGAGATGCATTCAAAAATTAAGGGGACTTTATATTTTTTTATATAAAAATATTTAACTATTCATCAATATTAATATAATTCCCTTCAAAGTGCCAACGCTTTTTCCAATCCTCGAAGCATATCAACTTTTTGGTATGGTATTCGTTTTTTCATAGACCTCTTCATTTTTGAAAAGAGAAAAAAGTCGCATGGGGCAAAATCCGGTGAATATGTGGGCTGAGGCATGATTGTCGTGTTGCATTTGCCAAAAAATATCTCACAAGCAACGATGAATGAGCAGGTGCATTAGCGTGATACGAAAACCATCAGTTGTTTTTCCACAGTTTCGGACGTTTTTTTCGTATTGCTTCTCGCAAACGGCGCATAACTTCAAGGCAATACTCCTTATTGACCGTACGGCCTTATGGTAAAAACTTCTGATGCGCTTTTGATAGAACTTGGTGTGCGTTTTTCTTTCTTTCTTCCAGACAAATATTTCATGAGCATGAGACTAGCTGACCGATATGCCAATATCCTCAGCAACTTCTCTCATGGTAATTCGACGATTTTCCAAAACAATTTTCTGCAAAGTTTCGACGTCCAGAGCGAGTTTCGTCATTGGCATCTTATCGGCCAAAGTTAAAATTTTTTTACTTAGAGCAGACTCACCGTAAAAACTTGGCGGCTTATTCTCAAAGATTCCATGCAGTGCTACAACAGTGCGATATTTTAGAAGCTAATTCAGTGAGAGCTTACCTATTATCTGGGCGTATGCTGAAACGTGATAATATCGGTTAAGGTTTAAAATGTATCTAGTAGAACTGTTGTATGCAACATTTAATTTTATTTCAAAGCAATAGTCCAATTTACAAAAAAGGTCACACCCATAAAAAATCGAAGGAAGTAAATTTTGCCGACTACACTACTAATATGATCATACCAGGCCATATTGCTGTTTAAATTTATTAATTTTCGACACGAAATCTATTTTTGAAATTATTAAAAAAAGTTCTAGTGCTCTTTGGTCTGTTTTGTTTCTTTTGACTGTGAAAGCTTTAGTTTTTTTTAACTGAAGGCGAAGTTTTGGGACCATTGATGCAATGAGTCTAGATTCTCGTTTATGCCTGCTACTTCTTCTGATTCAAGGAATTTTTCAAACAATTTTTAAATTTGCAAGTCATCAGCATATAGTAAATGTGGTGAGAGAAGTTTTCAATACTTTTTGAAACATCATTTATAAAAAAAAGCTATAACTTTACTTGCTGTAGCTTCAAAGCCAAATTGTTTTGTAAGTTATTCAATAATTGTTTGGTGGTTTACATTATCAAATGTTTAAGAAAAATTCAGCAGCACAACTAAGCCATTTTTGTAGGTGTCTATTCCACAGCGTACATTAGTTGTATTTCTCCCGAAATCCAGATTGGTACTTTGTTATTAAATTCTGTTTCTCTAGATACACTTTAACTTGATTTCTTATAACAGATTCAAGAGCTTTGCTCATAAACGAAAGAACTGTAATAGGCATGTACTCGGGATTTGTTGACGAAGAAATTTTTGCAACTATGCATCTCTCCGGATTAAAAATGAGTATAATACCACATTGATCAATTATGAATTTATTCATAAAATTAAATATACAAGTTTATTCATCTAAATCTGTATTGTCCCCTTCAAAGTAATCCCCACAACTGCAACACACTTATGCCAGCGCTTGATACAATCCTCGAAACATTTTTTATATTCGGTTTTCGGTATGTCCAATAGTGCTTCCTGCGATTTTTCCTTTTCTCGGTTGCTGAAAAGCGTTCCCCGTAGTGGTTTTTTAACTCGATTGAACAGAAAGAAGTCACAGGGAGCCAAATCAGGTGAATACGGTGGCTGTTGGATAGTATCTGTTGCATTTTTCGTCAAAAAATTACGAATAATGATGGCACGGTGCGACGGTGCGTTATCGTAACGCAAACGTCTCATAACGCCCAAATAATACCCTTTGTTTACTGTCTGGCTTTCTGACAAAAACCGCTAAACGCGCTAAACCGTTATAATCTATGAAAACCGTGAGCCTTCTTTTTTGACTGAAAACGACGTGGTTTTTTTGGTCTCGGCTCATTTGATGAACGCCATTCACTTACCTGATGTCTGGATTTCTGGATTTCGTGTCGTGCTCATAAACCCACGTCTCGTCTCCAGTAATGATCCTTTTGATGAATGTGGGATCTGATTCAGTCTCGCAAATAATCTCTTTTGCGACGTCAACACAGTCTCTTTTTTGCATGAAATTGAGGTCTTTTCGCACCAACTTTGCTGTTACACGACGCAAACCCAAATAATTAAACAAAAGTTCTTGGACGGATCCATAGGCATTGTCCAAGTCCTCCGTTATCTCTCTGATGGTTAAGTTGCAGTTATTGACCAACATTTCTTTTACTTCATCAATGTTTTCGTCGGTTTTCGATGTCAATGGTCTGCCACTGCTTCCATCATCTTCTATTGACTCACGACCACCTTTTAGCCGCTCGTGCCACTGGTAAACGATCGTTATTTTTAGAGAATCGTTGCTGAAACACTTTTCTAACATTTCCAATGTTCGCGCACCACAAAATCCGTTTTTTACGCAAAATTTAATACAAGTTCGTTGTTGCAAATTTAAATCCATTTCTAAAATTGTAAAAAATCTTCAACACACATAGAGATAGATGTACTCATGACTACGTAACTTATTCAAATGTCAAGCTATTATGATAAGATTTAGAGTGAATGTCAGCAACAGATGTACTGACTTAAAAAAAAAAGAGAACTCAAATCGAAACTTCTCCAACGTCCAACATATGTACATTTTTAAGGTTAAAGGAACTACTCATACCCTGACTAACGTTTCAAAAACTAGAGCCTAAATTGCTGTTGAAAGATTGTGTGAATTGCACGAATTTTTTATTAAGGTCATCTAACATACATTAATACCGTGTAAAGACGGACAATTATTTTTGTTCAAACCTATCTGACGAATGTTTTTTTTTTTTTTTCAAAATACAGCAGAAGGCGATATTTTGCAGAACTTATTTTGAAAAAAATGTACTTTTAGACTTGCGGACAAGGCTTACCGTCACATTTCTGCAAACCTTAAACTCTTTCAAGATACTCTCGCATCCATATCTGCGCCATCCTTTATAAAGTAAATTGCGTTTGCAAATGGCTTGTCTTATCTCTGGGGTAAGCCATTCTATGCCACGGGGTTTATTTTTATTTTATTTTTTTCTTTTTTTTGTACATACATATATGGATATTTTAAAAATTGCGATGTGTAACAAAAGTATCTGCAGAATCTGCAGCAATCATATTAACGGTTAAAAATGTAGTATCTTGCTGTGAAAAAGCAGGAGATTGTAACTGATCATAAGTTCAGAGTTTGAAACTAAGAAAACATCAATATGAGATGGAGTTTTATTGAGCATGAAATAAGTTGGCGTTTGACGGCTAACAAAATGAAAGCTTGTTGATTTAATTTCATCAAACAACTCTTTAGTTTTGTTGCTTAAAATGTCGAGTTTTAAGTCACCTGCTTCTACAATTTTTTGCGTATAAGGGAGTTATCTTCTGCAGAACATTTTTAATTTTATTTTGACTCGCTACATTAGGAGCCATGTAAACATATCCTATCTGCAGTTTATCATTGCTTATCTTTCTAAGAAGATAAACTCATGATCATTAACTTCTGTGGATTAGATAATAACCTTGGTCTTCATATATACCTAAATAGCAGCGCTCCCATCTTCTTGTCTACTCCTATCAGGACGATACAGTTTGTAGCGTACTAGCTTAAATAAACTATTGTGCATATCAGGTTTCAGCCAAGTTTCAGAAATGCAAACAATGTCAATATGAGAGTCCTCGAAAATGAAGCGCAATCCATCTATCTTGTTTACAATGCTTTGTGAACTCAAATTGCAAATGTGCAGCCCTTTAGGTTGCACATTATATTAAGCAATGTTCTCGATTGGTCAATGCAACTCGCTTATGAGGAACAATTATTGGTCATTGATTAAGAGAGCAACGGAAAGAGACATTGAACGTACAATGCAGTCTTAAGCAAAAAGTTGGTTTCATTTACATACCTTTAAAGTTTCTTCAGCTTTATGTTGATGACGATGTTATAATAGCTTACTTAAAATATGTACAATTAGCAAAATTAAAACTTAAAAAAATTTCAGTACAACAAAAAAGAGAATATTAATACAGAGCAATATACAGAGAAGAAGAAAATTAAAAGTAAATGAAGTTTGAACAGAAAAATAAAAGAGTAAAATAAAGAGAAAACGAAGAGAAAGAGACATTTGTAATGTTTTTGTTGAATCTTGAGTTGAGCTTTTGTTGATGACAGATTACTCCTGTTGTTCTAATTTGAGTGCATTGCGTTGAATAGTGTAATTGGTTTTCTACACGTCGTTTAGGGATAAACCAGTGCAATTGTCATTAAAGAGCCTTAGGGAGCCCTTAAGCACTTTGTTTTTGTCATGACAATTGGCAAATTTCATTATGACTGCGCTTTATTTGTATGGTGGTACTGTTTTTTTTTTAAAAGTATGTTACAAGGTCCCTGTGGTATGTCGTGGTCTATCTTGTCCCGATCTATATAGGATTACCTCCCTATGGAAATAGTCTAAAACTAATTAGAATGCATACTTTAATAAAAAATCGTGAAGTCACTGATGTACTTTTTATCCACCAGATATTGACTGGAAACATCGACTGCCTAAGAATAACGCCAAATATTTCATTTATTTCGAGTCCTCGTAATCTTAGATCAACCCCACTTCTCCTGATCCGGACTCACTTTCACTCACCAATTATTTTTACGTTGAACAAATATCTAGAATGTTGCGTATATCAAACTACTACGCTGAAATCGTTGACCTAAATAGCATCATCCCCATTAGAGTAAGAATGGCTTTGTTAGTTTTTAAGCCTAGCTTTCATTTTTTGCTCGTTAAGCTTAATAAAGTTGTCCGGGGTAGACGCGTGCCAATACGTTACACTTAGAAATTTTAAAAGAAGAAATATTTATTAAATATTTATTTATATATTTATTACTTAATTGTAATAAAATGCAACAAAATAATACCACTGCTCAAAGAAAAAAAAAATACGAAGAAAGGACAAGAAAAAGTCTTATAAGCCTTTTGATGACAAAGGTAAGCCGATTTCCCTGAAATTGTCAATGATTACCAGTAATAAGCAAATAAAATATGAGCATGCAGTAGAAAAACAGGGCAAGGAGCGTAATGAAACGGAAATCACCATTGTAATGAATCTTACGACACGCAAAAAGTGACTAAATTTTGTCTTGGATAAAACAACATAATGTGACGGACACAAAAGGAAGGAAATCTTTTGCCCTCAAATAGCTTTGAAATGATAATTTCAACAACAACAGACATACAACTATAAGCAATTAGGAGAATGCCAATTAAGACTCCTTCTTTTCGCAGTGCAAATATTTCGTGTATTCACCACGAGCATCAATAACCGCTTGAATTCCATTGAGCATGCTATCGACCAAGTTCTTGCAAGTCTCTAGCGTTATGTTTTCCAATGCGGTACTGACTTTGGCCCAGAGTTCGTCTAAATTGCCGATTTCGCCAGGAAGGGATCTCTTCAAAGCCCCCCATAGGTGTTCAATAGGGTTTATATCCGGGGATTGCGGTGGCCATGATAACATTGTTATTATGTTATCATTTAACCATTTCTGAGTTATTTTAGCTGTGTGCTTCGGATCATTGTCTTGCTGGAAGACAATGTCCGAAGCTTCAACACTGAGTTTCACCGGAATATCTATTTGCAAATTTCAGCCTTAAGTCTTGGTGTCGTTTTGTAAGCAAGGGCTTTTTTAATTTGGCTCTTCCTCTTGAACCAGCTGCCCTTAGAGTCCTGCGAACCGTTTTTGCCGAAACGGTAATATTCTGTTCCCGTTCCAGTGCGTGGTTGATTTGAACTGCATTTTCAAATTTTTACATCCTCAAGTCTCAAACAATCTTGCGGTCTTGAACTGCAGACAAGATCTTTTGGCGTCCGGCTTGGCTTCTGCAGGGCAAGTTTTGAAGAGTTTGCCGAAATTTGCTTATGGCTTATGGCACCAAGGTCACAGCTTTTCTTAAAAGGTCCTCAACTTGTTTCTTTTTTGCTTGTTTTAGTGGTTTGTTATTCGAACCCATTATTCAGAAGCTAAATAAAAAAAACACCAATATTTAAATTTTATTTGATCACAAAATATAACAAAGAATGTTTCCAATTTGTTACCTTGCTGCTTTTTTTTATTCGTAACGCAAATTTCTTTTTTCGACGGCCGCTTCGAACTCACAAAATTGATCACGGTACCACTGCAAGTGCATTCGTACAAAAAAAAACCAAACTTTTGATTGAAAAAACAAAAAACCTTCATAAACTGTAAGGAGGAACTTCGAGTGCAATAACATCATATCATAAAAGTTAAACGCATCTACCTTCAAGTCGTTTAAGGGCATACTGCATTTTTAAAGAAAAAGCGTGATCAGTATTGTGAGTTACTGTACATACCGACAAAGAATTCTTTCTCCAGCATAAAGCAAGTTGCAACGCTTCATAACTAAGAAACTCTTGTGTCACCTACTCTTACTTATGTGCATACAACGGCATCTGATAAACTAGGTATACTACTTGATCATCTAGAGCTTTAAAACTAGAATATCTAAGCAATTTATTTAAACGATGTTGCATATTTCGTACAAACAGTAGTGACTTTTTTTTGTGACAGAGAGGATATAATTTAGTTCAAATCGCCGCTGTTTCCGTCGCTCTCTATTTTACTCCATAATTATGAAGTTTTAATTCGTTTCTTCCAGTTCACTGAATCCAATAACTAAATTCCTCGTGAGAGTGCGTTGAGCGCATTTTTTTTATTTATTTTCTCTGCAATCATTTTTTGTGTTGCTTTTTGTTTTCCTGGTTTTTGTCATGTTTTCTTATGGATTAAATAACTGCTCAATAAACAATATATATGCGACAAAATATTACATGCTATTTGTTTCTGCCTAAATAAAAGAAACATGGTCTTCGTTAAAGAGTTTTCGGAAAAACTGTCATTCTTCTATGACGAGTGTATCAGTATCTCTCTCTCATATGTGCTCCTGGTAATTAAGGGCCTCAGTGACTCCAATGAATCCAAATATAACTCACTCGTCAAACTGAGAACGGATAAACTACCAAGTGTAAGATGGGTGGAAGACTTTGGTCAGGGTATCGAAAAACCAACTCGATAAGTCGCTAAGTAAAATTATATCTATCGGATCCGCAATGATTGATTCCCACAAGAAAACGTAAAGTTCCATCAACTTTCTTAGGGAAGACATAGATAATTATCTCCAGTCATCTACAGTCGCCTCAAGTTAATTCAAACCAGCGATAATTCGAACCTCTCCATAATTCGAAGTTATCACGAGTTCTCCAGAAAATCTCTTATATAGAGTTTTCCAATAGGGACTTGACAACTTTGAATTAATTTGTGAACGCACTCTTTCACTAATCATCAAACTGTCACTGTCAATTTATTCAGTAAACTCAACATTTTCACCATGGTAAAGTACACTAACGAGCTACGTTCTGGGATTGGGTTCTGGAGAAGATGTGCCAAGATGATGAATTTCATCGCAAAATCATCTTCAGTGATGAAGCTCATTTTTGGCTCAATTGGTTCGTCAATAAGCAAAATATGCGTTATTGGTCGGGTGAAAACCCACATGTGCTTCATGAATCACCACTTCATCCACAAAAAATAACTGTTTGGTGCGATTTGAATACCGGTGGCGTTATTGGGCCATATTTTTTCGTCGACGATAACGATCGTCACGTTACTGTGAATGGTCTGCGTTATCGCGCCATGATACCGACCACGTTGGAAGAACTCAGAGCCAATATTGAACGCGAAATAGCGGCCGAAATGTGTGGCCGAGTCGTTGAAAATTGGGTCCAACGAATCGACCGCTGCAAATGTGCCCGCGGTGGCCATATGAACGAAGTCGAGTTCCATTCATAAATGTTTTGATTGTACTTCAAGCCAATAATAAAGTTTTTGAAATACCTCAAATGGTTTGCCTTATATTTAAAAAAAAAGTTGTCAAGTCGTTATTAGAAAGCCCTATACAAGAAACACGGTCTTCGTTAAAGAGTTTTCTGAATATCTGTCGTTCTGTATCTGTAATCTGGTATATCTGTAACCTCCCCATAATTCGAAGTTATCACGAGTTCCCTAGAAAATCTCTTTATATTTCGAAAAAAATCTATACATTTTTAAGCACTTGTTAATTCGAACAAAATAATCATCCTTACGTAAAAAAAAAAACGACGCGTTAATTCGAACTCATAGGCGCCAAACACTCGACAATTCAAAGTCACAAAGTTTTTCACAAAAGTGAAAAGAACTAGTTAATTGAAAAAGTGGATGGAGGTGGGAGGAAAAGTGATGTCGCAAAAGAATTTAAGATTTCTCTGAGTACACTGAGCACAAGGAGAAGATTTATGCTACTTAAACTACTAAAGGCGAATTTCCTTGCCTGGAAGAAAGCCTGGTCATTTGGCTGACAGTGTAGAGGAAAAAAAAATTCTATTAGCAGAAACTTATTAAAAGAAAAAGCAAAACAGTTCGCGTCTACTCTAAGCATCAAACACCTTGCGGCAAGTGAAGGATGGCTTACAATTTTCAAGAAGAGAAATGGAGTTGTGTTCAATAAAATTTGTGGGGAAAGTGGAAGTGTTAATGATGCAGTTTGCTTAGATTGGCACGGAAAGTTGAAGACTTCAATAGAAAACTATGATGCCCGAGACATTTTTAATACTGATGAAACTGGCCTCTTTTTCAAATGTTTACCTGACAAAACTGTTACTTTCAAATATGAAATATGTCAATGGAGAAAACATATTAAAGAGAGATTGACAGTTTTACTTGCAGCAAATATGGACGGATCGAAAAAATCTAAGCCCTTAGTGATGTGAAGGTGATGAAGCCGCAAAGGAGTGAAATCGTTTCCTACTGCTTATCGTGCTAACGAAAAAGCTTGGATGACCACAGAACTTTTTAAGGATTGGCTTTTAACAGTTAACGTGTAGATGAAACGACAAAAGCGGAAAATTCTTTTCTTCTTCTCTCTTCTTAGACAATTGCACTGTTCACAATAGTCCCTCTGCATTGTCCAATGTAAAACTCTACTTCTTTCCGCCGAATACCACTTCCAAATTGCAACCACTGGACCAAGGCATCATCCATAATTTTAAGACTTTCTATCGCAAAGAAATTGTTAAGCTCTTTTCAGAATCTTTAGACAATCAGCTAACTACGAATATCACGGTCCTGACGGCTATTTTACTGATTGACAAGTCATGGAGAGCTGTAACACCGCTAACGATTCTCAAGTGCTTCATTAAATCCGGTTTCATAAAAGAAGATCAGGAAAATCAGGTAATAATTACGGAAGATGAAGAAGCAGCAATAGCACCACTGGTTGATATCAGCGGTGTGAGTTTTTGATTTTGTTCAGGTGGATGAAGATGTTGCTGTCTCGGGTTCTCTAACCGATGGCGAAATTTTATCCGCTACAGATACAAATGAAATAAGCAACGATGAAGATGAGGAAGATACATCAGAGTCTTTGGCAGAGGTGTCAGTAAAGGAAGCAAGAGACTCATTCAACACATTACACAGCTTCTGTCTACAAAACAACACTGATGAAATAGCATTTCAGGCATTATTTCTTATAAAAAAAGTTATTGATAAGTCTCTGGAATTTGCTTAGAAGAAAACTAACATTAAAGACTTCTTCCGAAAAACTAATAATTAACTCACATTATGTAAACACATAGAGTCGACTGTATATCCAATCTTCATCTCCCGTACTGGCGGCTTAAAACCAAACCTTATAGCAGGTACCACGATATTTTAAAACACCTCCCCAAAAAGGTTATGGATGACCTCGCTGCCTTCCGCAGCTATGTACACCCTGACTGACTCGAACTGCAACCAACTTCAGACTGCTATAATTTCCAAACAGTTCATTACTGTGAGCTCAAATTTTGACACATGACAGATAATTCTATTATTTACAAGCCTTTTAAGCGATTTGCGTTGTGTTGAAATTTATCCGCGATGGAATTTATACGTGATAGTGTGATTGCTTTATATTTGGCTAGAAAACCACAAGTAGCTATCGTTAGAGCCCTCCTGCACCTCAACGTGAATAAATCATTTATCTCTCGAACCATAGCTCGTTACCATGATACAAGCAGCGTTGCAAAACGTCATGGAGGTGGTCATAAAAAAACAGCAACATCGGCAGAAATGGTTCGGAAAGTGAAGACTCGAATTGAGCGAAATCCGCGTCGAAGTGGAAGAAAAATGGCTCGTGAGCTCAACATATCTAATCTTTGCAGATTAGACCCATAATATTAAAGATCATAAACTTAGTTTTATTATTAATTACAAAGCTATGTTTCTTGAACCAGCTTCTTAAAATATCTAAATCCCAATTTATATCCGATGATAAACTAAAGTTGTTCTTATTTGAATAGGCTGTATCGTCAGCGAAAACTGTCAGTTTGGACAGTTAGGAAAAAAGTAATGGACACACTTCAGATCCTTGAGGAACACCTATATTAGAAAAACGTACGGAACTGAATTCGTTTTTAATCTTTAGCATTTGCTTACGATTCAATAGATACGAGGTAAACCACTCAAGAATGAAGCCCCTATAACCAGCATCACACAATTTATTTAACAATATATCAATAAAAAGACAAGCAGGGAGTTGTGAGGTATTCAAACTATTATATATTTCCCCTGACAGTTTTAAAAATGTACTTTCTGTAGATTGACCACTTCTGAAGCCAAACTGGCCATTGCTAAAAAAGTGGTTTTTCTTTAGAAAAGATACCATTCTACGTTTTATTCCCTTTTCAAAGATCTTCGAAAAAAACTGACAAAAGGGAAATAGGTCGATAGTTATTCAATACTCTGGTATCGTCCTTTTTGTGGAGAGGGATTACCACAGCTGTTTAAAGGCAATCCGGAAAGACACCTTTGTGCACACAATTATTAAAAATAAAACATAGAACGTCAGAAATAAAATATTTTTCAATATGTTGCTCGAGATATCAGATGAATGTGAATTAGACGCTTTAAGGGAAAATATGTACAATTTTTTGAATTTCAAGTGAAGTAAATTCCTCAAAGAAAAAACTTTCTGGTTAAAGTCTGGATTCCAGGAGAATTTCCATTAGAATTAAGGTGATGAGAGCCTATATTTGAAAAGAAATTATTAAATAAATTGGCAACTTCCAATGGCTCCGAAATCTCAAGGTTAAACAATATCTTTGCAGGTTTTATTATTGTTGAGTATTTCATTGACAACCTGCCATTCTTTTTTATCTCTCAATGTTACTAGCTAATTTACTGGTGAAGTAATTACTTTTGCAAGTTAATATCTCAGATTTAACTTCTCCTAGCCTAGCATTATTAGGATGTTTCTAAATCTTCTTTTTCTTATTAATTATTTTAAGTGGTGGGAAAGACATCCAATTTTTTAACGGCTTCAACTTACTGTCCCTTTTAATTTTCTTCTGACAAGATAAAGAAATGTAATACTTCAATCTTGTAAGAAACAAATCAAAAGCGAAATGAGGATCAGTGGCATTATATACTTCATCCCAGAATTCAAAATTCAAAGGTGTTTTTAAGGCAACAAAATCGATTTTATTAAATTCTCTGTCAGCAGATATATTTTTTTCTGGTAATCTCACAATTACGCTGAATACTGGTTAAACTATGGTCAGTTATTTTCAGGTCATAAATTATAGTTATATGGTAAAGCTGACACGGCTGTTCCTGTGTATTCTTATAAACATATGGTCTAAACAAGAATGAAAACGTGTAGGCTGGTTAATTAAGAACTTTAAGCCAAACGAAGACATTAAGGCAGCTAGCTATCTACTATACATCAGAAAAATCATTTACAAATGTTTACACTTATGCAATCTGTAGAATCAGAAACCATGCAACTAACACTAATAATATATACGCTTGCCAATTTATACTTTACAATTACACATTCTATAAGGTTATTACTATACAATACCGCAACACCGCCAGCTGCATAACCATCATTGCAGACAGCATCGAATGTGAAATAAGGAATTATATTAAAATCTGACTTTTAAATTTAAATCTGGTAAGTGATCCAAAGGTGATTGGGGGTGTACTGTTGAGCATTCATAGGGAGACGGGTATTACGGTTGAAGGATCGGAATTTTATCGCACGGTTTTGAATCCTATCTAGCAGGTGCAGAGATGTTTTAGGAGCACCTGACCAGATGTGGGGGTTTCGAGATATTTCATGACCTAACGGTTTTTCAGCATTTGTATGACCTTATCAAGAAGAGACGTAAGTGCAATGGGTCTGTAGGAGGGCAGAGAAAAGGATTCAATTTATTTTAAGGACGGGCTGAACAAATGCTATTTTCCATTTGCTCGGAAAGAGCCCTAAAAAGTAGGATTGATGAAAAAGCTTACGCAGTAGTCTTGCCAGCGTGAAAGAACACCTCTTCAGAAGAAGGGGATATATACCATTTGGAGCAGCAGATTTGTGTATATTGTGATATTTAAGTACTCTTGCTACTACTCGAGTGTGAAAGTGGAGTCGTCCCATTGAAGATTATCGCACTCAAATGTAGGCGGGGGCAAAGCAAAATCTGAAAGTGTTGAACTGGCCGCAAAATGTGTAACAAGCAAATTGGCCTTGTCCAAAAAGCCGACAGCTGGAATGTCATTGTAAATGAGCGTCTCTAAGCAGAATTTCTAATATTTTTGACGAACGACTAAAAATTGTTACTACCTTTGGGACATGGTAGTATTTGTTACCTCAATTTTTGGTCGTATTGGAATTCCAAACTTTTAAGAAAGGCGTTGCAGTCATTCCTGACTCTTTTGAACTTTTTTAGGTCTTGTAGGACTGAATTCATGTAGGAATGTAGGTAAAAATCTTGATAATGCCTTCTCACTAGCACAGAAGACATGTGGTACAAATTGCAGTCTATTACCTTACATTACTCGCAGATATTTCAGTGCTCCTTTAGACCGAATTGTTTGGCTTCCAAACTGGTCTCAGTTTTGTGGTTAGCAAGTTCAAGTCCAGGTGAACATAGCCAATTTTTTTATTTGCGAAATAGCAGCATTTATAGCAGATTCTACTTTATGAATGTGTTTGGTGACCGTAACAGTAGCAACGTTATCAGCAAAACCTATTGGGTGAACTCCTCGAGGTAGCGACAATCGCAGTACTCCGTCGTATTGATTTTTGTACTGATCCCTGTCGTACTTTTGCAGAGACACTGTTATATTTAATATCATCTTCTGTTTGATATTGAAGCTGCCTGTTGTTGAGGTATTTACTTACTATCTAAATAAATAGCGAGTTGTATCTATTCTAGAAAGTGCTCTTGTTATGGATAACGAGCTTACGGAGTTAAAAGCATTCTTAACATCAAGTGTTAACGCTGCGCAATATTTCTTTGTGCTTCATCGCCATATTTTCTCTTCTATCGCTTTAGTCGCAATGTATTTCTCTAACCCTGAAAGCCTCTTTACAGCTCTAGTCGTACCATGACTTTTCTTTTGGTTTGATATCCGATGGATAAAGAATCTCAATACAAAGAGAATGGTGTCTGTGGTCATATCAGGAGCGGCATCCACGTCGTTATTGAGGACATATAACGACCAGTTAAAATTTCTAAAGAAGTTATTAAGTCCGCTCCAATTGGCTTTCTCGTATTGCCATACGGTTCTTTTAGGAATCTTTTCTCTAACTGTGTCAATGTACTAGAAGTTAGCTGATATCACACAGTGGTCCGACAAACCTAGGGAGGATAACACATCAACGGTGTACTTATCAGGGTGAGAAGTTAAAAACAATTCCAGGGTGTTGGCGGTATGACTATCAACGTCTGGTATAGGTGTGGGCTTATTTCTAAGCTGAGTCAAGTTGTTTTACACAGCGAAGATCTCAACACACCGTCTTCGGGTGTTGAATGTCCAGAATGCCGAAGCATTCGCCCGTAATAACGACTTCAGTATGAGGATACAGGGATACAGTTCTTTCAATGGCGTCAATGGAGGTCGAATTGCTGTCCAGTTTTGGGCTTCTGTAAATAAGCAGTAGGGGATAATTTACATGCCGATATATAGGGTTTTCTAATAACGACTTGATAACTTTTTTTTTAAATAAAATGCAAACCATTTAAGATATCTCAAAAACTTTATTATTGGCTTAAAGAACAATCAAAACATTTATGAATGGAACTCGAATTCGTTCATATGGCCACCGCGGGCACGTTTGCAGCGGTCGATTCATTGGACCCAATTTTCAACGATTGGACCACACATTTCGGCCGAAACGGCCGCTATTTCGCGTTCAATGCTGGCTCTGAGCTCTTCCAACGTCATCGGCGTGTTGGCATAAACCAATGACATAACCTAGCCCCACAGAAAATAGTCAAGCGGCGTTAAATCGCACGAACGAGGCGGCCAATCGACTGGTCGCCATAATGTGGTCTGAGCGATGCCCAATTCTTGAGAACGCCGTGGAATTGACTGATTTGGATCCTTTGCTACGGACGTCTGAACTGCAGCGATATTTTAGACACTTCGACCAACCCGTTGTCTCACTGACACGGCCACATCACACAACGAATATGTAGACTCAAATTTTTGCACTAAACTTGTTATTACCTGTCTACTAGGGTGAGAATTACGACCGAAAATTGGAGTTAACGCTCTTAAAGTTGCAGTCACCGACTCCGAATATCTGTAGAAAATTTTTATAATTTGCAGTGTTAATGTACTTTACCATGATAAAAGTGTTGAGTTTACTGAATAAATTGACAGTGACAGTTTGATGATTAGTGAAAGAGTGCGTTCACAAATTAAATTCAAAGTTGTCAAGTCCTTATTGGAAAACCCTATAGAATTTTTGACACAAGAAGTTGAATTCTGGAACACGGATCATTTTATGGTGGAGTTTGGCAAGCTACATCACTACGTACATAAATGGCGAGACCTTGGTGAGAGAAGAATAATGGCACTAGTTGTTAGCATGGTAGCTTCAGATCAGAGTGGTGGTGCGGACGTGAATCTTCCTTGGTTTCACTAAGTGCCAAAACAGCTGGTCTGTATTTACAGACGTAGAAGTACGTAGAAAAGTGATTTACTTTTTAGCCCGCGTATGGTAGCTACGTCAACCTTAAATTCCCTTCTCATAATCACAAACAAACACCGACGGTTTTAAGCAAAGCGAAGTAAAAATTCTGTGGTTGACTTACCAAATTAAACTGTTGTAGGTGCCTGCCCTTAAAACACTGTGCTTTTCGTTTGCACTGAATATTTTTTTTTTCTACACACAGAAGCAGCGAGTGTAAAAACTTGCAAGTGCATTTTGTTGAGGTGTGTGCACTTGTCAGCGGTCAGCATGGTACTCCAAGTATTTCCAAAGGATTGTGGTTAAAAGCGTCCTTCAATTTTTCGAAGTCATTTGAACATTACATTTCATGTACATTACAGCTTAGGTAAGCTGGAACTGAAAAATCGGTCCCCCCTTTACTTTCTATTTTAGGACTAGGTAATTATTTCTTCTACAGTTTTAAGTTCGAACCTACATACAGCATTCCTTTTAAAACCACATAAACAGCCGCCTTTTGCTCTTGCTTTTCTATTAATTTTGACATTAACGTGTAGTTTTCAATAAAATATCTTCCTCAACCCATGTTTCAAAAAGAAAAAAAAAAAACATCAAAGTTGTCAATTGACTCACAATATCCCGGAGATGTAAAAGATGCCATCAGATTTTCAATAAAAAAATAATACATGAAACACAAACTGTATGTCCTTACTTTCCATGATGCTGTCTTTCACTAAAATCTCCAGATTATGAATTTTACATTCCATTTATACGGAATGTATCTTTTGTTACAACCGCCATTCAGAGAGAGAACCACCCGATGGACCAATAGCTCGATTTATTTTTCCTTAAAAACAAAAATACAATTAATAAATAAAAAAAAGAACTTCGTGCAAAGGCAGAAGCTTATAAATTTAGCTGTGCCTAAATTGGACAGTTTATGAAATGGGGGAGTAATATAGGTCTTTCGCACACAATGCCTCGAAAATTATCTTGAAGATGTGGGAATTCTTATATTTGTTTAATGCACTGTCTGCCAGCAAAGCAAATGATAGATACAACGTATCAAAAAAATTAAGAAATACCCAATTGCTCAATATTCTGAATTTACTTGAAGTTGAAGATTGTTTGATTTGTATCGCATGAGGATTTAAGTGCGATTTTGATAAATCTTAGATTTATATGTTAAGTCTTTGGGATTTAGTGAAAATTTAGATGGATCTACCTAAGTCCTTGCTAAATTCTGGATTTAGTTTTGGTGAAGACATAGCATAACAAGACATTTGATGGTACACATCAATTATTATTACAGTCGCTGTATATTGTATTGTTACTTTGCACGACTTACAATTTTCTTTGTTAAACCTGATAATAACTAGTCCTGTCTTCCAATATAGTAATATAAGAAAACGACCTCTTTTATCGTTTGATGAAAATGCAAACTTTATCAGGAGTGACCTATCTAATTTAGTGCCACTTAGTATTCATATTGCGGATATTAACCTCAGCAGAGGCTTGAAAATTTCACAAATTATCCTGTTCAAAGTTGCATTAACACGTTATTTCCCTTATGGCACATGCACAACTCAACCTCATTTGTCACATTATTGTTACCAAACAATTGCACTTCCATAGGATTCCAGCTATTTAAATAAATGTTTTTTTTTTTTTTGTTTTGTATTGCACAAATATCTAAACCATACTCGATAAGGGGCTTTAGTCGCATAGTTGCGGATAGCAGCAAGAATATCCATAAGCACTAATGTAATCAAAACTAATTAGCATTCCTATCGTGTGTATTTGTTTATCCATGAAACTCTATTTAATGCGGTGCAATAGCTCAATTTGAGCAACGTTTTTATTATCCGATGTTGAATAATACCTATGCACATAATATGTCCATAGGAACGTGCCTTTATATGCTAATCCATTGTTGAAATTTTGGAAATCATGTGTCCGGAGGCTTCCAAGGGATTGCTTATCATTGCATGAATTATATTTTAAAAATACCGTAAACACAGGCTTGCCAGTTAACCTAGATGGTAAATTGCTAAAGTGTGTGGATATAACAAATCATTTTAAGCACATTGAATATTGTATTTTAATTAAATGTAATGGCAATTGGTTGTCAACGTTGCTCAGAGCTACACATATGAATTATTTTACGCTACATGCCAAAGAGGATTTGTTTAGCTAAAGTTATAAGCGCCGGCAATGTCTGACTTTTAGAAGGCAGGACAGGTACTTTATACAATCTTAATGGCAAGTTATGAACCCTGGGCCACAAGCTTCCTTTAGAACCCTGAAATGGGCTACTGACTCTAGAATATCCAACCTCATCGTCACAGAGTGTCATAAAAAGATATAGTGCCGCAAGAATGACGACCAAAATTCTGCATTCATTGACTAGCCACATCGAATGATCCCTACAATATTGGGAACAGATGGGACCTTCAGCCTCGTATTACCCACTGGCTATATGTTTCGTTTGTAAGACCTTATTCACTTAAGGGCGGCCTAAGACAATGTAGTCAACTGTAGCAAACTAAGCAGAGTCCAAAAAGCAGCATGAGTATGCATAAGCGGAGCCCTATGCTCTACTCCCTCCGCGGTACTGGATATTCTTTTTCACTTGACACCACTCGATATCTTCAGCAGGCTAGTAGCTGTGACTGCAGCTATTCGCCTTAAGGTAACTACACAGTATACTACAGTATACATCAATTACACTAAATCACAATTGTGGTTTGACAAAGATATTCATAATAAGCTTATTCTCTAGGTACTTCTGGGAGAAAGACGTCTACACAGATGGATCTAAAACTGATAGCTAAATCCAAGCTTCTCCATCCGTCTTCCAAATCACTGTAGTGTGTTCCAGCCCGAAATTTTTGGCAATTAAAGAAGCTCTGTTCTGGGTGAAGAAAAAGGTGATATCTGCAAAGGATATCCGCATATTTTCGGATAGTCAGGCGGCTATCAAATCCCTGGACTCAGTCTCATTCAATTCTAGAATCGCTTTTGAATGCCGACGATCTATTACGGAGATGGGGTACAGAGACATTCCAGGAGATTGTACAATACAGACGACGAACTCAAGGAACTAACAAAAGAACAGATCTGGCCAAAGCTGAATCTTAATCACTCTAAGAGTTTGATGCTTCTAAATAGGAAACATCTCAGCGCCATCATAGGAGTCATCACTGGACACCGCCTCATAGGGAAGCATGCAAGAAGGCTTGGCGCCTTTTTTTTTCTGTAAAAGCTCCTCCTCTTACTCTGCTTTATTTCACAATGACTTAAAGAATATAGACGTTAACAGTCTCCTACGCTTCATCATAAGCTCAAATTGGTTTCAAGAATAGGAGGATCACAAATTCACGTGGCATCACAATGGGTCACTTTTACCTACCTACTTATGTGCCAGGTCGCCGCACTTCATCTGCAGAACGAAAGCGACTAGATATGACTAACTAATCTTGCTTTACTGATGCAATCACCAATTCAATACCGACTAAAACTAAGTGTTCAGTTCAGGGAGATTAGAAATAACGCTTTCTTCTAATTCAAAAACTTATTGCTTTTGACTTATTTTACCCTTTCATGATATTTTTCTCCGATACGTTACCTTTCGCAGTTTCCGAGATTCTGAGAGTGCTGACATCAGAAATTGTCCCGAAATAGGAGCATATTGTCTTAATCTTCTATGTACAAGGTGACGCAAAATTATTCACCCTATGGGAAGATTGTATAATTTTTGGAAAAGGTCGTCGTACGTCAATCATATTTGACATTTGTAAACTAGATAGCTGCAGTGTACAAGCAGACAAGCAATGGAGCGTTATATTCTGCAAGAGCGTAGAATAATTGTGTCGATGTTTTTGACCAAAAATCGGTCGGTGGTGTTAGCGCAGCGTGAATTTCGATGTCGATTTCCTAATCGGATGTGGCTGCGATATCGCTGAGAACGAAGAAACATCAACCAGACGATGGTCCACGCAATTGAGCATCACCAGACGGATCCTACAGCGAATATTAGTGAAAGACTTACACACGTTTCCGTACAAATTACAAACAGTGCATCAGTTAATGCCTCTTGACCGTCAGTCGCGTGTGAATTACTGTAAACCCATCCTCAATCTCAACAACGAAGAGGACGATTTTGTGTCGACAATCATCAAGAGCGACGAGGCGCATTTCCAACTAAGCAGTTACGTCAATAAGCAAAATCTTAGTTTTTTAGGCACTGAAAATCCGCGTGTGAAGCACAAAGAGCCATTACATCAACTTAAAGCCACTGTGTGGTGCGGCGTTCACGCGGGAGGAGTGATTGGGCCGTATTTTTTTGAGGACGCTGCAGGGCGATAATAAACGACTCCTTATGGTCGAAATGGATGACCGGGGCTTGGTGAACATGTGGTTTCAACAAGATTGTGCAACCGCACACAGCACGAGCCACAAGGGATATTGTGAAGGAAGCGTTTCCTGGTCGCGTAATCTCCCATTTTGGCGATTTGACATGGCCAACAAGATCGCCCGTTTTAACCATCCCAGACTTCTTTCTTTGGGGCTACTTGAAGTCGCGGGTTTATGCCAACAAGCCTCAGACAATCGCACTCCTTAAGGAGAATATTCGACATGAATGCGAACATTTATCACCGGAAATCTTGCGGAACTCATGGAAAATGCGATAAAACGGACACAAATGGGTATCAACATTTCTTCACTTTACAGAAACAACTATGTATATACAAAGGTCTAAATAAAGATTTCCATCACTCAATATCCTTTTTTTTTTATTTAGTAAAAAAGTAATTCAAAAACCAAATTGCATGATTAATTTTTCGCCACCTGATTTATACTCATATGTATGTACTTACACTATAAAGACAATCCTTCTACTTGCTAATTTAATTAAGAACAAATTGTTATCTTACAAACGTTAACACAAACAAATTTACGCAGCTCCAATTACGAATATTTCTTCTACCTTACAGTTTTACAAAATACAATTTGCCTTCCAGGCTCAAATCGACTTAGTGTCAAATCATCATACGTGACTTGATTGAGAAATTGTGCTGCTGCAAACCAGTTTTAGCAATGAGATTTTGGGTTGAGAAAGGTAAGAATCGTTGTGTTCCTGAAGGATACGCTAAATATTATTTTATCTTCCTTCGATGGTGTCAACCTTTCCTCCTCAATTCGGTCGAAATCAAACGTAAATTTTTTTCTGTTTTTGGTAGTATTAAAAACAGACGTTTCTGTTCTATGAAGTTATTATTTTCTTTAGTTTGCTATATTATGTTTCCTGTTCGAATTTGAAAGCAGCATATCCTTGAGTCGAAATAGAAAAGAAATGAAAAACGATGAGACAATTCACAGACCTGTTACTCCTGCTCTAGCTGAAACGTGTCTCTCTGTACGTGTAAAGTGAATTTATCACCTCAATCCCATTTAATTCGTTTCTTACACGCTTATAATGAAAGGAAGCAGCAGGAGACCTTCGAAAATCGTATACAAAAATACACTCACATACGAGTATACGTTGAATATAGTACATACGAGTGTATGTAGTATAGCACATGTACGTTTTTGAATTTTTCCAACTAGTATCTCCACATAACATATATCTGGTAGTCATGTACATATGTATGTAGTCGCATACTGACTACGGTAGCTTAAATTAAGTGCAACAGAATTCCATTATTCCAGTCACCAGTAATAGACCACTGATACGATTTAGCAATTTGTTGCGCTTAATGTTTGTTATTTTGTGCCATCCGTTTTACGCTCTCTTTTTTTACTAGATTTTTGGATAACGCCATCGGAAACGAAATGTCGACGCAACACGTCCTTACTAGGTTTGTGTAGTCAAAGAGATTCTATCCCTATTCCTTTAACAAATAAAGTTACGCAAATAAGAAAACGTTCATCATATTATAAGACGAACCCCAAAGATGTCAATTTCCAAGAAAATGATAATATTACTGCAAGGCACTCGTATCCATAGCGAAAAACACCGCCAGATTCTTAGAAAATTATGCCAACACAAAGATAAAGTTACATTGAAGTCAAACACAAAGAAGAGAAACGTAGCCGTAGTCTTACTACTAAGAACAAGTACGGTACCTGACCTTACCTTCGTTACCAAACTGTAGCTCGGTTTTAATACTCGTAGCTACTTCGAGCGGCACTTTTCACATTTTAACATTTGGTTTGGTTTGGAGGTTTTTCTTGTAGCACAAGGACGTGATGTTTAAAATGTGAAAGCCAAGGATTTTTTGGGACTTTGCTGAATGATAGAATGGAGAAGCAACAAAATTTACAAAATTGGTTTTAAACATAACCAAATTTAACAAAGTGTGAAGTTCTAAAATACACAGATACAACGTCAGTTTTTTTTTTTTTTTTTTTTTTTTTTTTTTTTTTTTTTTTTTTTCAACCAAGAAAGTCAGTTGTTGTGTCGTCTGAGATTTTAAAATCACTCATACAAACGAGGAAGCTCCTTGGGAGCATAAATTGATTGATGATGAATAACTGCCTTGAATTCAAAGTAAAACACCAAACAATAGTTACTAAACAATAGAATGGGAATTTAATGGAGGGGAGAAACGGCCGACAACAAAAAGCATGTGAAATATGTGACGTGAATATGTATCTACGTCTGTAAGTGGGATTTGTTTTTTAGACTGTGCATATACTATTTATGTATGCATATAGGCATTGGAATAATGTGCGCTTCATTGCCCGATTCCACACACGATTTCACATCGACCGAAAAACAAACACCATGACTTTTTTTTTTTTTTACCATACTAAAGGGTTTACAAAGTTTACGTGGACTTTTTTCTAAGTGGGTTCCTACGAGTACAGTTGAGAGGAGAAATCATTTAATCACTCATTCAAGCACATTGGCTGACTGCAATTGACGCTGGTTTATCAACATGGAGGAGTGATTTGACGTATCCCCATAAAAAAATAGTCCAAAGGCGTCACATCACTCGATTTAGCTGGCCAATTCACTGGACCAAAACGAGAGATAAACGAATTGGTTGACCGATTCGCGTGCTGTGTAGAATGTAGCGCCGTCTTGCTGCAACCATATGTCGACCAGGTTCAGTTCGTGTATTTTTGAACAAAAAGAAGCTCAAACACATTGAACGATAACGGGTGCCATTGACGGTAACGTTGCTCTCACATGGATCTTTGAAAAAATACCAATGGCCATCGGTTATACCGGACCACAAACCGTACCAAACAGTGCATATTTTTTGAGTGCATTGGCAGCTTTTGTATTTCGTGAGGTTGCTCATCGGACTAAATACAGCTCTTTTGCTTATTAACATACTCATTCAATCAGAAATTAGCTTCGTCCCTAACGACAATTTTTCTAAGGCACACTCACCAAAAATTCGACGCTTTGGCAAGTCGTTTAGCTTCAATTCTTGCACGAAATTTTTTTTGTAAGATTTTAGACCAAGATCCTTTGGTAAAATTTTCCACGTAGTCAAGTATCACATTACCAATTATTACAGCAGCAATATTTTCCTCTGTTCGCACTCTACAAATACGTGTAGGTGGCTTGATGTTCAATAGCGTGAAATTGGTGCGAAATTTGATCACTATGGCGTGAATTGCTTGCTCAGTGGGTCGATTATGATGACCGCAAAATGATCGTAAAGCAATCACAATTCCCAAAAAATGCAAAGAAAAAAAATAACCTAAACATATGAGGAATTATCAAAACATTCAGGTTGTCTAGTGCCAAGTTATAAACATGTAATCGTTGTTTACACAACACATAACGCAGAATAATTGACTTTGAATTTGAGTGTCGACATACCTCAGATTAGCAATACGTCTACCAAATAGGTCAAATTGCGATCGGTGCCAGAATTACAGTCCGTATTCAAGAGATCCACACTGTCCAAACAAATATTATTTGAAGCGAATGCGAATACAACAACAATACGTAGAAATCCTTACGGGAATACATTCACAAAAGACAAAATCAAGTGGAAATCATAATACCACTCACAACAAGCCATTTAAAGAGCGTCCTCCATATATGGTCGGTACTATAGAAAGCTTTGCAGGAACTGATATCACTTTTGTCCAGCACACTTAACATAAGTGCTTAGCAAGTGTGTAGTGTCTCAACGCCAGTAACCAGCCTGAAATCTTTTCTACTGAGGGATAGCAGGAAAGCTGCTGACCTATAGGCATAGCACTGATGTTGGAGTGTTTGTTGGTTGGGCTAAATGTAACAAACTAACACTAGCACGTACTAAGACCCTTTGGTTGAGGATGCACTGGCTCCAGTTTGACAACCACCTCTGGAGAAATATCGAAACCTAATACACCTGAGTTTCAAACTACTACACCACCCGCCCGCGCCCTGGAGAAAAGCCAGTAAAAGGGTATTTCTATCCCCTTGGTTATGTCAATGTCAATGAAAACCTTAACCGAGGATGCAGACAGACCCAAAGAAGATTCAGCTTCTGAAAAACTCTCTTCTGTGACCTGCATCCAGACAAGACTCATTCATTCGAGTATCGAGTGTCGTAGAGTGCGCATCGTTTTCTCAACCATGAGTTTACCAGGTGTACCGTTATGAAGCGAGCGTTTTACTCAAAGTATATGCCATTGCTAGCTGCACATTTTTCCCATCTTTCAGGCAATTTATGGATTCCACACCAATAGAGCTGTTCGTCTTTTGAAGCAAACCAAAAAGTCGCCCAATTTTCAATTTCGTCGTAGGATTCGAAGTGCTGCTCAGCTAATGCGTGTCCCATCGATGAAAACAAATAGTAGTCGCAAGGAGCCAAGTCTAGTGAATACGGCGGATGAGGTAGCAGCTCCCAGCTAAGTGCTTTAGTTGTATCCTTAACCAGTTTTGATTTGTGTGCAGGCGCACTATCATGGGGAAAAATTACCTTGCTGCCTTCTGGCCCATTCTGGTCGTTTTTTGATCAATGCATTATTCAATACATGGTTCTAATTGATCATTTGTTGTCGGTAGCGATATTTATTACCGGTTTCAACAGGTTTTAGGAGCTCATGGTACACCACACCTTTCTGGTCCCACCAGACACACAGCTCTTGCCAAATCGATCTGGTTTTGCAGTCGAAGTTGAGGGTTGTCCCGGATTAACCCATAATTTTTCCCATTTAGGATTCCGAAAATAAATCTATTTTTCATCGCCAGTAACAATTCGATGCAAAACTGATTTTTTATCGTGTCTTTGAAGCAAAATTTCACAAGTGGTTTTTCGGTTTTTCATCTGGCTTTCATTCAATTCATGTGACACCCATTTTCCCGACTTTTGGATCTTTCCATAGCTTTTAAACAGTCAGAAATTGTTTTTCGTGCAACATTTACCATTTCTGCCATTTGTTTCTGACTCAAAGTGTCATCTTCATCCAATATTGTTTGCAATTCGATGTCTTTAAACTTTTTTTGGTGGTCTTCTACGTTATTCATTTCTCACATCAATATCGTTATCTCTGAACCGTTGAAACCGTATTTTGCATGTTGCTTTTGATAGAGCATGATCATCATATGCCTCGACAAGCATTCATGCGACTCTGCAGCACTTTTCTTCAAATGAAAACAGAAAATTAATGCTCTTTGCAAGTCATCATTTTCTGATACAAAATTGGACATTTTTAACACGATGAAAAAATGACTGATGTATACTAAATATGTTTGACAGGTGTCATAGCAACCAAACAATACATGTTCCCTATCGAGAAATTTGTATCTTGACGCTTACTTCATACCGGTACACCTGGTATATCGGATTTGAAGTAAGATTAGAATTTACCATCTATTGCAGCAACGCAAGCGGTGCACAGGTTTCACTGAACATGTGTTTTAGGTCTAACCCAAAAAAATAATAGTATAGGTAAATGTATGAGAATTATATGTTTTTTCTGTCTGATCCGAATGTCATGTAGAAACAGCCAACAAATAAAGGATGCAAAAATCCAGTTCAAAAAGACAATGACGAAAAAGTTTTCTCATTTATTCAATTCACAATATGTGTACCAGTTTTTGTAATTATAATATGAGTATTACCTATACAAATATCATTTACTTTAAAAAAAAAAAAACGGTTTGATTATATCCTTACCAGGGTCGCCATAACAACATACATACTTACATTTTTACACATCAAAATGGTTGCAATCTATTAAGGTTCCAATAAGGTCTATCAAACACATTAAAATTTTCATCGATTGTAATTTATTTATTTTAATATGGAAACGTAGTAGTTTATTTAAAAACAAAAAAAAATAACAAAAATGTAATCTCAAAAACATTTTTAAAGAAAATTAAATTGACAAAAAAAGAGCAGAAAATATTACATTGCATTTTTTTTTAAAATTCAGATCCACCCAAAATACTTCGAAATCCAATTGGTGGTGGGCTGATTGTTTTCTTTTCCATGAAAAAAATGTTTTCTTATATTTCTTTAATTTTTTTTTTTTTTTACTTTATTTCGATTTACTTTCCCAGCGATGAAAATTTAAAAGATCCTAGAAGAAATGATTTTTAGGCATTTTTTGTATATTAGTGAACTTGTTTTTAGCTAAAATATATTTTAACAGAACGATAGAAAAAATTTATTTTGCTTTATAAATATATTTTTCTTTTATTTTATTATATTTTATATCTTTATTTTTATTCTATTTCTTTAATTATTATTAATATTATTATTTTTGTAATTTAAAGCAGGCAAGTTAACATAAATATTTTTAGTAACATTTTCCAGCTTAAAGAGTAAATAATTGATAATTGTTTTTTACTTTTAAGTAAATGACTTAAACCATGATGACTTACCAGATGGACGTGCGGTCTTGGACTTGCAAGTTTTCTTTCGAGCTTCTTGACTTGTGGATGATTCTCGTGACTCCGTTTGCATAGCTTCATCAGTGTCATTCAATTGAGTTTTCAGGGTCTTTTTTAGATTTATTATCTGTTACAAATAGAGAAGAAAACAAAGAAAAACAATATATTAATTTGTAGAATTTGTCAATTATCATTATTTTCTAGTAAGTACTGGTAAAATAAGAACAACAAAAATATAAATGGAAAACTAAGGGTTTGGACATACAATTTAAAATCATAAGCAAACGACTTGTCGATTTCTTCAATGCCATGAAGCATAGTTTTCGAGGAAAAGGCCTGACAGGAAGAAACATAAAGGGTGTGCCAACACCTAGTGTGAAAGTTTTCATTACATTAATTTTTCAATAATTAATTTGAATTATGGCAAATTATCGAGGAATCTTTGAAGAATAAATGAGACAATGTTTGCAATTTCAGTTTGGATGTTATGTTTGAGATGTCGCTGAGTTAATGGCATAGACCTTGCTCTTCAAATAACGCTACAAGAAAAAGTCTAAGGATGTCATATCGCATGGCCTTTGGAGGCCAAATTTAAATTTCATATAAAATAATGCAAAATTCATTCAATTATGGAATAAATAGCCGGTCAACATTGTAGCGTCAGCCTTTTAAGTAAAAAAAAAAATTAATCAATGCATTTATCTGTGGTGTTCATGTTTGAGTCACTGTTCCAAGCCCAATGGATTGACCCCTTCTTTTAAACACATCTTCCTCTCCCAATAATTCAATTGGCCCTACTAATCTCTCTTTCCAACCCACCACAGAGCCTTATCCTACCAATCATCACTCTATTTTTGAGTTCCCTCAACTTTCTTCATAAGCTCCATCTCTTCCTGTGCTCTTGTACCTATGGCAAATTTGTTTCTTTCGTCCTAGAGAGTGTTGAGTAGTCCGAACTCTAGTGGAAGAGGTGGAAAGCCTTGCTAAAGGTTACAAATCGCGTGGGAATAAATACTTTAGATATGAACGTTTATATGTAGGTTATATATAAAAAATGTACGTCCAAATCGCCACTGTATTCAATCGCCCTCTTACTTTACTCCATAATTTTGTGAATTTCCCGTTTTTACTTGTTCCAGTAAAATCAATCTAATAACCTAATTTATTACCCAACAATTGTTATCGCTGACACGCCTTTTTTTTATTGTTGACCTACTAGTCTGTTCATTTTGCGACAGTGCGTTTAGTGCTTTTATTGTTATTTTTTTTCGCAATTTGCTTCCTGGTCTTCGTCATGTCTTTTTGTGGATTAACCAACTGCTCCATTAACGACAATAATGCTGACTTTATTGCCTGTAAGGGGATCTGCGGCAAAATATTTCGTGCTATTTGTGTCGGGCTAAATATAAGAAACACGGTCTTCTTTAAAGAAGACTCATCTACTCTGATGAGTCTATCAGTATTTCTTTCTCACATGTGCTCCTTGCAATCAAATGCCTCAGTGACTCAAATGAATCCAATCATAACTCACTTGTCAGACTGATAACGGACAAATTATCAATATTTGAACAAAGTGTAAGATGTGCGGAAGACTTTGGTCATAGCATTGAAAAACAAATTGCTCGTTTAATTGAACTAGGAAGGGCAAGATCCAGAAGTGAAGAAACATACAAGCGCCTTCTTGATACAGCATTAAGTGAATTTGAATTTGAATTTGAATGATGGATTCCAACAAAAAAACATGTAATTCCATGTCTCCGGGAAGACATCGATATCCATCTCCAATCACCCACATCCAAACTCCATCTCGAACCTACAACAAACAATCACCAACTCTCGAATCACTACGGGTTGATACTTGATATCATATTCGATAAAATCAGTGAGCTTAATGATGAACTCATCACGAATAGAACGGTTTTAAATGATTTAGAATATTTCATTGGAACAGTATGCCATAAAATAGATTGTCTTCCAAACCATCCCCACCGCACAAAAGTTAAAATACTTCAATTTTGACAGAATTGTTACAAACCGAAGCCGAATCATTGACACACCCAGTGCCAACAACCCAACCTCCAAACCCTCGCACCAGCCCATCGATCCAAAAACCTTATGGTGATATAACTGATCCAACGCCAACCCTTCCTGTTGCCGCCCCACGGAAACTTGTTACACAATTTAACACGACGTGGACACCCTCAGAGTAGCAAGGCAGGCTAGACCGACTCAGCCCAACGAATCAGATTTTCACCACCCTACTCATCAGAAATGCCCCAAATTATGCAGATGTTGCTTGGATTTCCAATTTTTCAAAAAGAGGTATGGCATCATCATTAGCCAATGTACAAAACTCCCAACATCCCACCACAAAAACAAACGGAATTTCAAAATTAATTTACCGGCTAAATACGAATGGTTATTTGTTAACTCATCCAACACCAACCTCAACCTAGGAAAGATGCGGGTCTGCAAATGGACGGATCAACCAATCAACAAAAATACAGAAAAAAAAAAACGAAGCATTGTCTCATCAAAGAATAATTATAAATCGCCCAGATCCATTCCCCATCCACATCCTAAACCCGACCCCAACTGGAGCCTTAAAACCAAAATATTTCCCAATTTTTCCCCTCCTGTTTATATCCCGCAACCCCCTTCACGAATTTCCTCAAAAGCACCAAGTGCCTCTATTTCATCCAAGCCCCAACGCGTCTCATATAATTTAACCCTTGCCCCTGATACTGTCAGTGCTCATCCACCCATACCCCCTCCCACGAATACTAACAACTGCTTTCCCAAATTTGACCTTACAACATATCCTATATCCCGCTGCTAGTTCGCCTTCTCCCTTGGTTTCACGGGTCCCAGTTCCTATTTTTGATCCCCTTTCAACGCCTAACGTTAAAGTGACCCAAAAGAATATAGACACCACGGAATGCCGTTACGCCCTCTCTAGGCTAAGGGATAAAAAGATATACGAAAATATACGTCTCTTTCTCGCATATCTTTATGACAAATCCGACTCTGTTTGCTTTGAGGGAAAAACAAAAACAAGTGTCATGGTCTCCATCCAACAGGAAGGCCTTCCTACGGGTATAATTAGTCTCAGAAAGCTTTACAACAGGTACCACGAAATCTTCGACACACCTCCTCAAAAGGTTGCGGATGACCTCGCTGCTTTCCGCAACTATGTTCACTCTAAAAGAGTTTCTCACCTTCAGCGCAGCCGAGCTGACCATGATAAATTTTTTCATTCCTAATTTGCCTTCTTTGCCTGCATCTCATCTACACTCCCCTACTCCTCCTCGCAACAAACTACCTCTTACATTTTACTACCAAAACGTAAGAGGCTTGCGCTCTAAAACTCGGGCTGTATCGTCTTAATCACACAGTCTCTCTTTCGACGTCTATGCTCTTACAGAAACCAATCTGATCCCCGTCATAAAAAGCCAGGAGCTATTGACATTTTCGTTTAATGTTTTCCGAGATGACGATCACTCTCTCCCTATGGTTAATGACCCTTCAACTCCTAAAGTTGATTCTCCATGTAGAGGTGTCCTACTTGCTATTCACAATAACTTCAACTCTTCTCTCATCGCTATCTCTTCTTCTGCTAAAATTGACTTTGTCTCAATTAAAATAACACTTCCCAATAGGTCCCTGTACGTTATGTGCTGCTACATTCTCCCAGCTCAACCTATCGAATGCTACGTCCTTGCTATTGAAGCAATTGACCAACTAATTCCATCGACGATATCCTTATCTTTGGAGACTTCAATCTGCCTCTGCTAAAGTGGATACCATCGGATGATCACTTATTTTTTACCGCGTCAAATGCCACTTCATCCAAGGAATGTCTTTTCATTGATAGCATAACTGACTCAAGCCTGTGCCAAGTAAGTGGCGTCCTTAGCTCTATCGGTAGGCAACTAGACCTTATTTTCACAGGTGACCATATAAACTCCACAGTAACGTTTTGCCCCTTTATCCTATCAACTGTCGACAATTTTTATCCCCCTCTTCTTCTCTCATGTTTCCATAACTCTCCATCCCAGCCCACTTCTTCAACTACCATCTCTTCTTACAACTGCAATAAAGCTAATTTTCGCAAAATCAATACCTATCTTAGCAAATGTTCTTTTGATTTTACTAACCTATCCTTATCTGATACTGTCTTCATTTTCTACAGCGAATTATTTAATTCTATTTCTCTCTACGTCCCCTTTTCACGGCATAAAACATCTTCTATTTACCCTCCATGGTACAACAGAAGACTTCGCTTTTTACGTAATAAAAGAAACAAATTATGGGCAGCTTTTCTTCGAACCAATTCTTTTTACGACTACTCTAACTATCTTGGAACTTACCAGCAATTCACCCAGCTCTATAACTGTCTCTATCAGCGCTTTCTCGACACAGCGCAGACCAACCTTATCAATGATCCTAAGACATTTTATCAATTCGTCATCTACAAAAGAAAATCAGACGGATATCCCCCCTCTCTCACGTTCGATAACATATCATCGACCGACCCACATATTATTGCCAACTATTTTGCAAACTTTTTTAAGCAGTCATTTGCAGACAACCCCTTCATACCCGACCCCATGTATTTCAAGTACCTTCCTAATTTCTCCATTGGCCCCTCTCTCTCTCAACCTTTTGATCCCACCTTTATCGAAGAAAAGTTACAAAATCTCGATGATGAAATTTTATCCGGTCCAGATGGGCTCCCAGCAATATTTCTCAAAAAGTGTGCCTCCAATCTTTCGCACCCACTTTCCTCCATATTTCATCTGTCCCTCACACAAGGGGAATTCCCCAAAGTTTGGAAGACCTCTTTTATAACCCCGGTTTACAATAAGGGATCAAAGAATGAAGTAACCAACTACCGTCCCATTGCTAAGCTTTCTCACATACCTAAAATGTTCGAAAGTGTTTTATATGATGTTCTAAGCTTTCAGTGCAAGTCACTTATATCACCCAGTCAGCACGGATTTCTAAAAGGTAGATCAACTACTACAAGCCTAGTTGAACTCGTGTCCTTTGCGCTTTCAGCCTTAGAAAATGGCAATGAAATTGATGTTATTGCTACAGATTTCGCTAAGGCCTCCGATAAAATATCACATCAACTGATCCTTTTCAAATTGTCTTCCCTCGGTTTTGACACCATTTTGTTAAAATGGATATCTTCTTATCTGGTGAACCGTTACTATAGCGTTCGCTTAAGGTCAGCCTTCTCAACGCCGTTTTTAGCCACTTCTGGTGTCCCACAAGGTAGCCATCATGGTCTCCTCCTTTTCATTCTAACTATAAGCGATCTTGAGAGGATTATCAAACACTGCTCCCTATCCATTTACGCCGATGACACTAAGTTCTCCAAACTATTTCTTCACCCCAAGACCCTATTCTCCTTCAAGAAGACCTCGATAGGTTTTCCATCTAGTATTCAAAAAATTGCTTTGAGCTTAACGTCTCCAAATGCCAATCTATGAATTTGTCTCGTAAGTCCTATCAATCCCCCTCTAGACTTTATTTTCTGCATGACCAGCCTGTACCCCAGGTGCAATCCCTTCGCGACCTCGGAATTTTATACGATAGAGAGTTAAACTTCCGTTCGCATATTGATGAGATAATCCTTAAAGGATCAAGGAGTTTTTGTACCCTTCAAATGTTCGTACACAGCACGGGCGAAGGAAATTTAGGGAGGAAGAAGAGAAAGGTACCGATGTACATTGTTTTTAAATGTTTGTAAACTATAACGACCAGAAAACACAAAGGTCGGCAGAGCATTGGATTAGCGAGTTGTACGGCTAAGGAAAGAATCACGAAATTTTAGAATACGTCCGAAAATGGGCTTGAGGGTATACTGATGAGCATTCATAGCGAGACGGGTGTTATGGTTGAAAGTTTGAATGGAGCACTGGTGGTGGAAATAGCGATAAAAATATTGGTAAGTTGAATTTGTTAAACAATGCCCTGATATTTTACCATTGTTTATTTAGATATTTATATTTTGAATAAAGAATATTAGCATTGTAGTCTAACGCGAACAGGGTGAATCCATCCGAAAAATTGCAAAATCAGTGAAGTGCTCTTCGACCATGGTATTCAATGCTTTGCTAGGTAAAAAACTTCCTGTTATCTTCACTAAAGACAAAAGGAGAGTGGTCAGGAAAGCCAAAGACCTACAAAATGAAGCACAAATGATGTGAGTGCCAGGATGATTCGTCGAGTCCTAGTTAGTGGACGCAAAGCTGTACGCTCGAGCTCCCAGAAAAGTACCATTTTAAAAACAATCATGTACAGAAGCGCATTGCTTTCCCTCCCAGGCAACAAAGCAGTGAAGGAATGTATTACGGAGCGACGAAACCAAAATAAATTTGTTTGGGATGGACGGCAAACAGTTTGTTCGTCGTCCAGAATATGAGGCGTACAATCCACGATACACCAAACCCACTGTGAAGCATGGGGTGGTAGTGTTATGATATTGGGTTGTTTTTCTTGGTGGGGCGTAGGTCCAATATACCTTATCGAAGGCATATTGACCAAAGAAGCCTACATGGATATAATGCAAAACATCATGTTATCGTCGGCCGAAGAAAATATGCCCCGAAAATGGCGGTACCAACAAGATAATGACCACAAACATTCGGCAAAACTGACAAATTTGTGGTTTCAGCAAAACAATGTTGATGTTCTGCCTTGGCCTATTCAATCTCCAGATTTAAATCCGATCGAGAACCTCTTGAACAAGCTAAAGATTGAAGTAGGCAAACGACACACTTCAAATAAAGCGGATCTATGGAGAGTCATCTCAGAGGTTTGGCATTCAATACCTCCAGAAAAAAAAAAACTCCACGTGTCGTTGAGTGGAATCGGTAATTAAAAATAAAGGTTATGTAACCAAGTATTAACTGCTTTCAAAATAACTTAAAAAAAAAAAAAAACGATGTATTTGGTTTTCTTTATAACGTCTGGGTGTACCTATTTTTTTGGCCAGGTAACTAAGCAGTTTGACTTAATATAGCTGACTGAACATAGTTTGCTTTTAATTCAGTAACTCGTCATACCAAGAATATGTTGTGAATATATTTACCATAAATCTAATAGTATCCTTGCTTTATATATTCGATAAAAATAAGAGTTACGTTTGCTGGTGTTGAAAAATAATGAGTGTTCCTATTATATTGGCCACAGCTGTGTATATATAGGGTGATTTATCGTGAGGTTTGATTTATAATGTAAAATAAAACACATTAATTTGAAAGTGAACTTACAATTTTTATTATTAGTTAAAAGACTACGTCTGAGGTGGTCCATTCGGAAGTTCCAATTTTAGGCGACTCGTTCGAGCACTGCGACTGGAATCTAGCGGATACCACGGGTAATGTTGGCTTCCAAAGCGTCAATCGTAGCTGGCCTATTCCTGAAGACCTGAGACTTTACACATCTCCAGAGAAAATAGTCCAAAGGTGTGATATCGCACGATCTAGGCGGCCAATTTACCGTAGCAAAACGTGAATTTAAGTGCTCACCAAAATGATTTCTCAACAAGTCCATTGTTTCACGCGCTGTATGGATCGTAGCCCCGTCTTGTTGAAACCAGAACTCACCAAGAGCATATGCTTGAATTTCAGGAAGCACATATTCCGTTAACATGGCGCGATAGCAGTTACCATTGACGGTAACATTCTGATTTTCCTCATTTTTGAAGAAATATGGACCAATAAACCACACAATACCTTTGTTTTTAATGGATGTAATGGTAGCTCTTGCTACTCATCAGCCCAAATACGACAAGCACATCTTTTGGAGAAGATGCGCCAAGATGATGAATTTCATCGTAAAATCATCTTCAGTGACGAAGCTCATTTTTAGCTCAATGGGTTCGTCAGTAAGCAAAATATGCCCAGCCCATCATCTAAACACCTTATGCACGAAGACAAGCCAGGGAAAGTCATAACAATACGGACGAGATACATTGACTTAACAAAACAATTTGTAAAAAAATACATAAATATCTAACACACAACGCCGAAAGAATTCAAAAAATAATCAAAGAAAACCGAAATATGAAATTAAGGAGAAGAATATTAACTGAATGGAGAAGTAAACTTAAAAACTTAAAATTTCTTGTACTTTCACCACACAGTTAGAGAAAAAAATTCTAAATGAACCGTATGGCTATACGAGAAAGTCAATTGGAGCAGACTTTACACCTTCTTTAGAAATTTTAATTCTTCATTATATTGTATTCCCCGATAATGATTCTCTTTGGAATGAGATCTTTTATCCCTCATTAGAAGAAGAGTATTAAACAAAAATAAAAAGCATGGTACGACTCGAGCTGTAAAGAGGCGGTCAGAGTTAGAGAGGTGTTTTTTGGTCCTACAAGACCAAGCCAACAGAGGAAAACCGAAAAAAGCTCAATCGAGCCTCAAGTGACTGCAACGCTTTACTAAAGTGTGTGAAATTCCAATACGACCAAAGACTGAGGCAAAAAATTATGTCCCAAAGGTAGTAACAACTTTTAGTCGTTGGTCAAAAACATTAGAAATTCTGCCTAATCCTCCATCCAAAAGCTCATTTACAATGATATTTCATCTGCCAGCTCTTTAGATAAGGCCTAATCTGCTTGCTGCACAATTTGCGGCTGGCCAAACACTTCCAGATTTTGCTGTGTCTTCGACTACATTTGAGTGTGTCGAATCTTCAACAGGACGAATCCACTTTCGCACTCGTGTGTAGTAGCAAGAGTACTTAAATATCTAAATATACACAAACCTGATGGTCCAATTGGTATAACTCCCCTTCTTCTGAAGACCTGTTCCTCCTCGCTAGCAAAACCACTGCGTAAGCTTTTTAATCAATACTACTCTTTAGGACTTTTTCCGAAAAGATGAAAAACAGCATTTTTCCAGCCCGTTCCTAAAAAAGGCGAATCTTCTTCTCTCTCTTCCTACATGAAAACGCTGATGACACTCGAAACACAGGTCTATTGGTGATTTGATTGCATGTCTCACCAAAAAGTGGAACTTGATATTTGACAAAATTTGGCATCAGACCTAAAATGCGCGATTTTTTGTATCTATGTCTTTTTTTTTCCATGGATTAGAAATAACTTTTCTGAACGTTCAATTTAAGTTGCCTTGAATGGTTTCAAGTCTAATATTCACAAAATAAATGCTGGTGTGCCCCAGAGCTCCGTTCTATCTCAAAAGTTTTTTTTTTTTTTTTTTTTTTTTTTTTTTTTTTTTTTTTTAATTTTATTAATGATCTCTTTCTGCTACTTCTAATCCAATATATTCCCTTGCTTATGACAGTACTCTCTGCTTTCCACATTTGTTCCCGGATTCACGTCCATGCCCTTCGGCTATATGTTGTTAAGCTCATTAAATTCCTTTATTAACAGCATAACCAATTAGAAAAATTAGTGCTTCCAAAACTCAAAAATCATACAGACAATTGGCATCCTCGAACACTGACGTAATGTCAGTGATCACTAGAAATCGCAGTAGCATTTCGCTCCTTCATTATAAATTTCAAACATTTAAAACCAACCTTCATCGGCACCTCTCTTTTCTCCCTGACTTTACTTCACCCGCGCTGCGTGCGTTCGCAAATTATAGAAAAAAAAAGTTTAAGTGATGCGCAGCAAATGTTGAAAGAATTGAAGCAAACAACAAAAAGTGTCAAACTTGACAAAAATTTTGATAGAACCAAATTCATGACCAACTTGGTGGCTAACAACAACCTAAAAACTAGCAAACTGTCGCATCTGACTAGGCTGACCATCATTCGTAAAACTAAGAGACATTTTTAAATCGGAATTACCTATTCGTCTAAGAAGGAAAGTTTTAGATCAATAAGTGCTACAAATAAATTGCAAGTAGCGCAGAGAGCAATGGAAAGATCTTTCTCAGAAATTCCTAGGAGAAAATACTTAGTATCCAGTGGAGGTAGGCGGGACATATTGCACCGTGAAGAGATAACAGATGGACTAAAAGAATACTTAAATGAATAAAAGGAGAAAACAGAAGGAACAGAGGGATATCACCTACCCGATGGAGTGACGACATCAAGTGGACAGTTGCAGTGAACACGAAAAGCTGATGGATGATAATAATGATGAATTTGTACACAAGAAAAATTAAAAATAAAACGTTTGCCCCCGAAGACCAAATAAGAACAGACACGTGTACACCGCTGACTATAAACGAAAAAAGGCGGGACAACGTTCAGATCTGCACACGGATTTTGAAGACCATAAACAGCCCATGTGCATATACGAGTACTACGATGACTGATATAGATAACAGAGTCATCATCTATTTGGGCGCGGATTTGTTATAAGTAGCAGACTAAAACATGGAGTCTTTAGCCGTCGGCGAGTGAACTACCTAGTATGCGCAAGGTACCTACCTAAGCAATGTCACTCTTTACAGCCAGGATCAAGTTTTGAACATCAGCATTGTTTTTACCATCCATCAGGTAAACTCTCTAAACTGTGACAATTACAGAATCATTAGTGTAGATACTTAATTCTGCGTGCATGCTTTTGTATGCTATTGTATATGGTTTTACTATTTAAATGTTTTTTTCAATAATCTGATAAGCCTTTATCAATGCGACTTCAGACCTAATAAAAATTCATACTATGTACAGTAGAACATCACCATCTTTTTATCGATTTATTAGTCGAGGTATACAGAGTCACATCTATTTTTTCATGCCTGCTTATTTCGTCAAATTGTGTAGAATAACGATGGAGAACGTTCGCTGTTCTGTAAAGGCCTAAAAAAATTTAACCTGATCCGAAAAGTGAGCATTAGTCGCCTGAGATGGCTTAGACACATGGAGTTCTCTCCAAGACCAACTTGGACTATAGCATAATCGAAATCAGCAACCCTGTATTTTTGGAAGCATTTTAGTTTTACATCATTTTCGTGCCTGTCAGTAAAATTTAAATTATATTACGTACAAGCAAGTAAAAACTGGACATTCAAATAAAGAGTCATTGGGCTAAGGGACTTTTCAAAACTGCTTAACAAACAATCAAAAAGAAATATTGCTCACCATTAACATTATCGCATAAAATAAATCAATTGGATGATTTCAAAAGTGAAATATTGTATCTTCTGGTGATGAAGTTTGGAATGTATCGAATGTACTCGTATGATGTTCGTTTATGTGCAAAGATACAGGTTTATGAATCATCGGAATATTGAATTTTCTTTACAGTCAAAATAATGAATATAAATGAGTTCATAATAAATCGAGTTACTAGCCTTAATTGAAAAATGTCCTTGCACTTACGAGAACATAACTCAAAATAAAGGGTGCTTAAAGGGAAATTTTTAATTTTAAATTTAAATAAGAAAATAAATACAATTTGTACACTTCAATTAATTTTTAAATTTGAGTTTAACTACAAGGATTTAATTTTTTTTCAAGAAGCGAATATTTTCCAGTAGGACCTGAATCGGTAGAGAATTTTTATTGTACACCTCCAACACAAAAACTCGATTGATGTGAGGTCCAAGAAACGAGGCGGCCAGGGAGTACTCACAAATTCCTTTCAACTTTTCTACCAAGATTCTGGGCGTGTGTGCTGAAATAACGTCGTCATATCCGACAAACAGTTGCAGTTGCAATACACTTCAACAGTCATTGCGTCTGCTCCAGCGAGATTTTTGGACAGTGTAAAAAAAAGAATTCCAAGTTAGAGAAGTCGGAATAAATCCTCTCTTAAACGCAAAACTTCGCGGGAATACGTTTATATAAATGTGTTTGAATCGTCAAATGTAACAAGAAAAAATAAAACAGAAAAGAAAATGTAAAACAGGAAGAAGATTCTTAGAATGGTTATTTTATTATTATTATTTTTTTTTTAAAATAAGCAAACACACAAGGAAATCGGTTACCCTTAAAAAAAGAAAAATACTGATGTACATTGGTCTTAAATGTTTGCAAGTTATGATGAATATGAGAGCTCGGCAGGGGATTTCATAAGCGAGTTGTATGGCTTAGGCACGAATCACGATATATTAAAGTATTTCCGAAAGTGTGCTCAAGGGTATACTTATGAGCACTCATAGCGAGAGGTGTTACGGTGCAACAAAGGTATAGAAATTCGAAAAAATATGAATGTTGTCAGGTGGTATAATAACCAGAGATCTTTCATTACTCCGAAGTGGATATACAGGGTGATTTTTTTTTTTTTTTTTTGTGTTTAGTTTTTCAGTTTGCTATTTTTGACATTTCACGCGTGACATGTGTAAAAGTCAAACATGCTCAGGTAGCATTGCCATTTCATCATGGAAAGACTTACATCCGAACAAAGTGCAGTTAAATCTCATGCTTGATTCAAAATGTACTTACTGAGCAAGCATTTCAAGCCCTAGTGGTAAAATTTCGCACCAATTTTACGCTATTGAACATCAAACCACCTATCCGTATTTGTAAAAAGGGAACAGAGGAAAATATTGCTGCTGTATCCGCCAGAGTTAATGAAGACCGTGATTTGTCGGAAGAATCTTATTTTAAAACCTTACAAAATACAGCTCGTGCAAAAACTGAAGCCGAACAACCTGCCACATCGTCGAATTTTTGGTGAGTGGGCTTTAGAATAGATGGAGGAAGATCGGCTTTTTTAACAAAAAACTGTCTTCAGCGACGAAGCTCATTTCTGGTTGAATGTATATGTCAATGAAGCCTGCTATCGTTCAATGATTTCGAATTTTTTTTTTTCCCCAAAATTAACGAGCTGAACTTGGCTGACATGTGGTTCAAGAAAGACGGCACTATATGCCATGCAGTACGCGAATCGATGGACCAATTGAGAAATGAGTTCGGTGAACAATTTATCTCTCGTAATGGACCTGTGAATTGGGCGGCTAGATCGTGCGATTTGATGCCTTTAGACAATTTTTTATGGAAATACGTTAAATAACTCGTGTATGCGCCAATTGCAGTCTTGGAAGTTAACATTTCACGTGTTATTAGCGAGATACCAGCCAATATGCTCGAAAAACGTAGTCGTGGTCAGCATTTACATGATGTAATCTTTAAAAAGTAAATGGCATGCATTCATTTATCAACTCAAATAAAAATTGTATTCACTTTTGGAACTTTCCTCTGCTTTTTTTTTGTGACAATTAAAAGCCAGAGGCTTAAAAAAACACCCTATAGAAATAAAGGTGATGTAGTAGAAAAATCTAAGAGTATAAAAACAGGCAATATCTATAGTATTATCATTACGTGGTTTCTTCCAGATAATTTCCAAAATGTGTTTTTGAGATACGATCACTGGTTGCAGGTTGCATATATAGGTGTCACCCAAACACAGCTGAAGGTAACAGTCTCGATAAGTTTTCGAGAACATAACATACGACGCTGGCAACAGATAATTTCTTTATATGGAAGTGTGACCTTTTCAATCCTATATTCATTCCAAGCTATGTGAAAACAGGAACGCTTTCAATAGCGAAACAGTTGAGAAGCTAGGACTACAAGTTACAACATTGACATTTAAAGTCAGCACTATTACCTGGTTATACGCGTGGTGATATTAAGTCAGTAAATACATTTGTCTCTCGCTCACTTCTTTTTACATAACATGTGCTTAGTACTTTCTTTTCTCACTTCTCTTCTACTCACTGCGCAGACCACGTTTTTCGCATTTACATACAAACATTTTTCTTTTCAGTTCATATAAAAAATTTCTGCGGTTTTTTGTCACTAGATGGTGTTGGTGTCCATTTATCTCGAAATACTTATCTGATTATGTCAAACGAACACGGTTTTGAAAGGTGACATGTCAGGCCACGTTTTTCGTGAAGACAGCTGTTTAATTCGTTTCTCGTGTTAAAAATTATACTGATTTGAATTTGAGTGAAATGTCTGAAGAAATACACTATGTGATGCTTTTTTACTATAAAAAGTTGAAAAACGCTGCAAAAACATGTCGAATTTTGTGCAGTTACCCGTGAGAATGTTGGAGCAAAGACCGGCACTGAAACTGTCTGGAGATAGTGAAGGCACTAAACATCAACCGTATGACAGTTGGGAATCATCTAAAACGAGGAGGCTACTCAAAGAAGCTCGATGTTTGGGTGCCACATGAATTAACGCAAAAACGGAATAACCATACGAAAAACGCTGCTGAAACGTAACGAAATGGAACTATTTTTGAAGCGATTCATTACGGGCGATGAAAAATGGATTAAACATGAGAATATCCAACGCAAGCGATCATGGTCAAAGGCCGTTGACCGACCACAAACGACTTCAAAGCATGGATTGACGGCAAACAAGGTTATGTTGAGAGTTTGGTGTGATTGGAATGAAATTATCTATTATGAGCTGCACAACTAGACCGTTTGAATGAAGCTTTCAAGAAAGAGCGACCAGAATTGACCAACAGAAAGAGAGTTGTCTTCAATCATGACAATGCTAGACGACACACATTTTTGATAACACGAAACAAATTGACGGAGGTTGGTTTCTGAAGTTTTTATGCATCCACTGTATAGTTCGGACCTTGTACCCTCTGATCACCATTTGTTTCGGTCTTTGCAAAACTCTCTTGATGGTAAAAAATTGGCCGGCTGAAGAGTTGCTGAAAATCACTTGGCCAAGTTTTTGGCTGATAAACCACAGAAGTTTTACACCGGTGAAATTATGAAGCTACCTGGAAAATGGCAAAAGGTCATAGATAATAATGGCCAATATGTACTTGACAGAAATTGATTTTGAATAAAAAAAATTTTTTTTTCAAAAATGTACCAAAAAACCGCGGAGACTTTTAATGACCCTCTTACACTATCACCCAAAAGTTTGCGGTCAGAGAATATTTGACAATTTGAATCGAAGTAACTTTTAAACGATTAGAGATATTTTAAAAATTAATTTTTATAGGTGTATTGGCGAATTTTGTTTATTGAAGGAAGAAAGGACAGAAAATTATTGAAAATTTTTACTACTTTTTTTAAATGTTAATACATACTCTATTTTAATTTCCTTTCATTAAGGTAATTTCCTTTCCAGGTTGTTTGGAAGAAGGTCCAAAGATGTAGTTTTGATTTTAGGCATTTTCCTCGTACTTTCCCATCGAGTTTGTCACATCGAAGGTCTAATGGGTTAGGGTCAGGGGATTGAGCTGGCCATATCATATATTGAACAATTTTTCGTTGCTCTTGGGATTTAACGTACTCCCTAAAAAGTTTTGAGGAATGTTTGGGGTCGTGATCTTTTTGAAACCGAAGGTTGTCCCCAAGCAAACGACATTTTCATGCTTTTATATCCTTCTTTGTTCAGTGAGCCATCGATTTTTGCCAAATCTTCAACTCCTTTATAACAAAACGATCCCCAAACCATAACCAAACCTCCTCCTTGCTTCACAGTTGGAATCACATATTGTGGAGCCATTCTATTGTGGTCCGATCGACGGTCAAAAACTCGCCTATTTGAATTCATCGGTCCATTAGATTTTCTTCCATATTTCAGTGGACCAATCTATCATTGACTTTTGCTCGGATTTCAGATACTGAAAGCCGGCGATTTCTCTATGAAATAAATCTAATATTTAAATCCTCTGAATTTGTTCTGATTGTAGGTTTTTCCCAGCGTTTTTTGTTATGAATGGTACATATTTATTTGAAACGTTTAACCCCAGAGTAAACCCTATTGTACAAAATTTTTAATTTTCTTGAATTTTATCTGAGGGATATATTTTCTTTATGCAATAAACCTGTGCATTTCTATAGAAATCTCCCCCTAAGACCACATTTTTCTAATGTTATAAATTAAATGCCTTGGTAAGGTCATTAAAGTCAGAAATTATTACATTGTTGATGCTTATGTTGAAGATATGAGGCATAACTTAGACTATATACGGATCAATTTTTTTTTTTTTTAATCTTTTGAATAGCTATTTTCTGTAGCCAAGTTTAATTTTTTAATTTCATAATGATTTGGTAAATGCCTTCGTTTATTGAGTTATTAGTACCTTTGCTCTTTTATTTGACTCATCATGGTGCATTTAGGGTTAATATTTTATTAAGTAACTCATTAAGAGTTTATTAATATAGTAGAGCTGCTTGCATAATGAAATTTTAGTTGCAACTTCTTTAGAAATTTTGACATAAGCCTTACGAGTCCGTATGCAATTGAGATATTTTTTGCACTTAAGGCGTGATGCATTTTTAAATTTTTCCTAATAAATAATTTAACAATCAAGGCTGGAGTAATGGACACCTATCAATATGACTTTTGAGATAATTACAGAACTAGTCAATCTTCCTACAGTAAACGCAGAATCAAAATTAATTTCTTTATATTCTTCGCCCAAGTTGATTTTTTGAGAACGGTTTATGGTTCCACAATGTAAAAATAGACAAGTCATAGAGTGATTGTAATTTTAAAATGTGATTTATTTATTTAATTATACGATATAATGTAGGTTATAGGGCCCTTTTGGTTTTGTCGTTTTGTTGCTTCTTTCAGATGTTGCTAATAATCCCAAGTTTCATTAAGTTCCAATGCTAACTAAACGGCAGAGCGACCAATAGCAACAAAGTATCAGGAAAAAAGGAGAATGTAGGCAAAAGAGTACGTATACCACTTTGATCAAAAAAATTTCGGAATTTATTCAGAAAATTAAGAATAAAAGATTATTCATATAAATCCATATTGTCCCATTCAAAGTAATCCCCATCGATCCAATTTTCGAAACATTTTTTATATTCGGTTTTCGGTATGTCCATCAGTGCTCTTGCGATTTTTCCATTACTTCCTCTTGGGTGGTGAAACGCGTTCCCCGTAGTGGTTTTTTAACTCGATTGAACAGAAAGAAGTCACAGGGAGCCAAATCAGGTGAATTCGGTGGCTGTTGGATGGTATTTGTTGCATTTTTCGTCAAAAAATATTGATGGCACTGTGCGACGGTGCGTTATCATGGTGCAAAATCCACGAGTTTTCTGTCCACAACTCTGGTCTCTTTTGGCGAATTGCTTCACGCAAACGCCGAAATAAAAGTCTTTGTTTAAAAGTTTGCAAAAAGTCAACAATTACAACCAATAAATCCCGAAGGCAGTTAAATATACTATTAAATACTATTTTCCAGTAAATGGAGAAAAAAGGAAAGACTGCAAGACGATTTTCCTCAATACCTTGTCAATATCGCGGGAGAGGATAAACGAGGATGTGACTTCATCCGACTGAAGACGAAAAGATAAAAATGCGATACTCGATTCCGCACTGATTGAAAGGATTAAGAAGCACATTTTGAGATTTGCTTGAGTTTCATCACATTATTGTCAAGAAGGGGATGCCCGATAATATTTGCACTCCTTGCTTAATATTGCGACCACGTACAAGCTTTTGTTTTCATAGACCGAGGAATGATTAATGTTGTCTATGTGTTGCCTTAGGAATCAACTTCAACCCGACTGAAAACGACATGAGTGACCATGATGCCGATCTTAAAAAAAAGGGGATACCCGAAACGATAAGAAATGAGAAAAGGAGGAAGCAGCGACAAGGGACAACAGAATTGTTGGTTGCAACTTTGACTTGCAGCAGGTATTGCTTTGCCCCAGTAACCCGAATAATACCGAACCTTTTTATAAACGCAAACTGGCAACATACAATTTCACAGTTCATGACGGGATATCAAAGTAAGGACTCCGCGACATCTGGGACGAGGGACAAGGTGGTAGAAAAAACTGTAAGGTGGCGAGTCTTCTTTTCCATTACTTTAAATTTCTCGCAGAATGCATCGAGGAAGTGAGGCGCTTTAGCACACGATGTTGTGAATAGAATTTAAATCATTTTGTGTTCGCGGTATGTATATATGCAGTACAATCAATTACAAATCTTAAAACTAATAACATGAAATGGGATGTGATTCAATCCATCCAGATATTGAGATCAAATCAAAGCGTGTGAGAAAAGCTTTATGGCCAGAAGACTGGAAAATTATAGCGCGTGACGCAAGAAAAAAGACATCGTGCACAATGTAAGTCTGGAGAAGATTGGAAGAGATTTTTCAGCTAATACCTTACAATGAGATTAAAATTGTGCTGTGTACCTATGCATACAAATGTTAGGAACCGTTCAAAGGCAAAATGTTCAGGAAAGTTAATTACTCAAAGAGGGCCTCAAAAAGCCTATTGGCAGTTACGTATCACCCGTAAGGACCACCCTGACTATTAGTTAATATAATTATTTTGTTTCCAGTAATCACAACAATAAATCGATAATGACTTTTTTTATTTAATGCCAACCTCTGGCATAGACGAAAAATCGTGTTGTTGTGCTAGAAATACCTTCAGAAAAAAGTCTAGTAAATTACAGGACACATTGTTTTTGCGGAGTTCTTAAAATCACCTGCACTCAGGTGACAATATTCGATGTCACCAAAAACGCTGCAAGATTTCTGGGCTTCCTCAAGCAATGTAAGAGATATATCACTCCTTTAGGTCAGACCACAATATATAAGGCATTCGTCTGAACAATGCCGACATCTGGTCAGGTGCTCCCAAGACCTCTCTGCACTCGCAAGATAGAATTCAGACCCGTACGATAGAACTCATAGGTGATGATAATAACGTCGTCTGTCCAACTATGCTCCATCGCTATCTTCATCACTAGTGATCCACTGAAATTGCCTATAGTATTCTGCCCCATCAAACTTTCTTAAACTCTAGCCCACTTTCGGACGAACTTTGAAATGTCGTAATTCTTCCTTAAACCGTAGAACTCGCGAATAGAATGTACTGCCAAGCTCTTTATTTCCTAGTTACAATGTGAAAACATTCAAAATCAATACACATCGGTACCTCTCTTTTTTTCATCCGTAATTTTTCACTGCTCTCGCTGTATGCAAATATTTTAGGGGCTAACTAGATCCCTTGAGCGCGCTTAAATTTGGGAAAAAACAGATATGCTGACGTCGCCCTCTGTTGACCATTATTCCTTCTTGCCTGAGCCTTTGCACCAAACCATTAACTTATAGTCGAATATTGACATATCGAAAAGCGCGAAATATACGAACTGCTGAACCACTCCTCTTCAAGAAGCTACTTCTTGACGAGAAGCTCGCGGTGCCTTTCCGAACAATAACTCATGGCGCCTGCCGACTTCACGCTTGTTCTTAAGCAGTTACAATTTTGCACTAGGCTCCCTCCCAACTCCTTTTTGTGGAACATCTTTTCAAAATATTTGGTGATTTTTAATTTTATTTTTAAGCATTCATATATAAATATCCAAAATAAAAGTAAAAATAAAGTATGATACAATCCACAAAATTTACTCACCTCCTGATCTATGCGGTCCTTATTTTTCAAGCGTTTTGCCTTCTCAGAATTGGCGCGGATTATTTGCTCATCAATGCATTTGGAAATCGTATCGCATGCATCCGACCACTCTTGCAAAGTTTGTGCAATTTTACTGGTGTACCCTGGTGGGATATCCCTTCCCTGTGCGTAATCAATTTCAAGGAATCGATTGTTTTGAAAAAGTTTTCCATGAATAATATCTGTAAAGAGTGTGGCAAAACGAAGACGAAAATTGAGAATTATTTTAAAATAATGAAATTCCAATAAACTACGAATATTCAAACAAAGATACATATTTGTTACGCTACACAACTTTCAAGTTTTGTAGGAAGTAAACTTTTCCGGTTTTATTTTACTTTTATCAGATTTATGTATTTGAAGTTTATATTAATCCAGAAACAAATTTAAATTTCCCTAGCGACCAACAGAAACCTGTTGTCGAAGTGTATGCAAATAAAGGACCTCCCAAAATAACATTAACCGCATGTTGGGCCTTTAACTGATGGGATTTATTGTGTAGATTTTCTTCATACCATATAATCACATTTTCAAATTATCACAAGTTTTTGGATAATATAAATAAACTGTTGGATGAGATACTCGGTTTTTTTTTTTTTTTTTTTTTTTTTTTTTTTTTTTTTTTTTTTTTTGGATTAAGACTAACTTTGCAATTTATTACTTATGAAAACAAACGTTTTACATAAAATATTATTCAGGACTTGAAAACTTGTGCATGCTAAGAACATGAAAATAGGTATTTAAATGTAAAAGATTTAGAAGTGTAACGCACACCAGTTTAGGTGGAGGGTTCTGGATTTGAACAATATTAAGTTCCTCCGGTATCGTAGTATATTCAAAAAGACCCCTCCCCTCAATATTGATACCATGGGCTGCACTCTTAAAAGTCATCTTCTGTCTTAAAAGAAGTGGCCCAATGCAATGCAATGACACCGGAACTCCTGTTGCAGAAAAAATACGAAATCGACTTTTCTTGTGCCCAGGATTGGCGTCGGCCAGAATCTGAGTCAGAAGAGGAATGCAGTCGTGGAATATAGGATGTGGCGCTGCTGTCTTTTTGTTACGTTAGATTTAACTTTAGGAACGTTAGAAAAGTTTACACCTGTCTTCCAACCAAAAATTTACGCAATCCTGATGGCATCGAACTATATTTTGGAGAACCGGTGGAGGGGGCGAAGCATTTGCATCTGTAGCGACAGCCAAGCTGCGCTTAGAGCCTTGCTGAACCATTTTACGACTTCCAAGCTAGTTCAAGAATGCAAGAGGTCACTTGGCTGGTCACAATGGGATCACGGGAAATGAAATCGCCGATGAACTTACCAGGCATGATTCAGAGGAGAGCTTTTTAGGACCCAAACATGCGTCCTCGGTTAGGGGTTTCATCGACAGTTGGGTCTAATGTGAGCACAACTGCAGATGGCACAGCTCTCCGCGATGAAGGCAGACCAAGCGAATGCTTTCTGACGTCTTAAGGTGGTCAGCGGCGTTTCTGCTGTCCCTGAGCAGAAAAGACTGCAAGTTGCTTACTTACACGGCATTACAATTTGCAAATCACTTAAAGCACTGCGATGATAAAGTGATAAAGATAAAGATAAAGTGATGACGACACCGCGGAGCACTATATCTGTGAATGTCCGACTAACGCTCGAATCAGGCTGCGGGTACTCCGCGCTGACGTGGTAGGTGCTGGTATTGTAAGCGCCTTATCACTGATTCGACTATTAATCTTTCTTCGTAAGACTGAAAGATTTCTTTAAAAGGAACTTTACAAAGAGTACCATGGACTAGTTCTTTGTCTGAGTGCTCTGTTCCGACATTTAAATGCTGACAGCACTATGACAGCACTGTCACATATACCTAACACGCTTAAAAAAGGAACCCCGTTAAGATAACAACAAACAATCTACACTTTTTCTATTGGGAAAGTATAAGCTTAATTTTTCTACAATGAAATGCAATGCAATGCAATGAAACCCATAACCAAGGGCCCAAATAGCCCTAAAGCAGATTTAGGCCCCAAGAATCCCTCCGCTGAGTTCATCAGCTATCTTATTTTTTTCCCGAACCTGAAACACAGATAAGACTCCATGCCTTCCGATTGCTGAAACCTTGTATTTTCGCACTAGCCTAGAAGTGATGGGAAAATTCTACACGACTTTGAGGGCAGATTGGCTGTTTCTTTTCTACAGATATTTAAAACATCCGTAAAGAATGGAAAGAACTTTGTACGTTCCAAAGCAATTTTTAAAAATAGTATTTTCTATGGAGGCGGAAAGGTAGATCCTTCTTTGATATACTGCAAAGTTTCGTGATATTTGAATGAATAGAAGCGAATATATTGCGAAGGTTTGTGTCATCGCTACAAAAATAAGCATTGAGCAAAAATTAGTCAGAATTCAACATCCAACTGACATCATCAAGGATGCTAAAAAGAACGAAAACTTCCTTTACAACATTGTGACTGCCGATTGAACGCAGAGTTTTCAATGACCAAATGCCAAAGTGTCAAGTGGAAAGCACCGGACGAGCCAAAACCCACAAAAACTCGTTTGGAGAAGTCAAAAGTGAAGAGAATGTTGACTTGCTTTTACGATTCCAAGAACATTGTTCACAAAGAATTCGTTCCACCCAGCCAACCAGTTAATATACAATTTTATGATATACGAGTATCGGTGTTTTGAAGCATTTGGTGCATCGTATTCGTCGTATTCTGTGAAAACATGGCACAAAAGGAAGTTGGTGTTTGTTGCACGCTAATGCCTAATGCACCGTTTAATCGATCGACAGTTGTGACTGATTTTTTGACTGAAATTTGCATTTTAACTGTCAACCCTGATTGTCAATGCATTTACCGAGCCATCTGGCCGACTATTCAAACAACTCATTCGACATGCTTCTAGAAAGGGAACTTCTCGTATTTAAAAAAAAAAAATCAAAAATCAGTTTTGTCAAAAAAACTTTTTGTTGTTCTTACTTTTAGAAGGTCCTGTTAACTTTGGAACGCAGCTTGTACACTATTGGCCTAAGCTAATTCTGAGCAAAGAAAATGTCGAATTCGAGTTCAATGATATTTCCATAAGAGCAGAGTTAAAAGACATTTGACGTGCAATTCTATCGAACCTCTAGTGCGAGATATATATATAATTGTTTTTTAACGGAGGATAGCTTTAATATTGCGGTCCACCGCATATCAGAGTCAGGGCGTCAAGATAAGAGCCAGACATTTCAGGGAAAGCCTCCTCTGTTTAGAATCTGGTGAAGGAAGAAAGAGGTAGCCTTATTATAACGGTGTGGATCTAGAAGACCCATGGCTTGTAAAAAATCAGCACCGCCTTGGAAGTCTTTGACACGATATGTTAAGACCAGTTGTTTGCTATCCATGGATAGTACCTAAATAACTTAATCACGTTGTATACACAGAAAGTGACGACTCTCAGCACGAGAAGAGTCAGAGAACCTGGATAATCGTCCAGGATGCAGCCATTCGAATAAAAAAAAATACTAAACCGAATCGCCAATGGAAAGCTAGCGATTGTGTATCAAAATAGCTGGTTTATTTTCGTATTTTTTTTTACAAAGTGTGCTCGATAATATTGTTTAACAATCTAATCTCTATGAGGTTCAGAAAAGTACGGATCTGGACTTAAAGAAGTTGGAGCAACTAGCTTTTATAGGAATAAACTTTCTTATGGGGTACCAGGAGGTACTTTTGGGGTGAAAGTAAGGATTTGATAGTTTCGTTGGTGTGTAAAATGATTAGCCGTTATAACATATTGGGTCTATAACTAAATTGCGGTTTGCTAAGAGATGGCGTAACTTGTATTGTTCCATTCTTATTATTCCATTGCAACATGCGTTGGAAAGCTACTGTCATTGTAAGTCATTTCAGTATACGTCATTCATTTGAAGCGTAAACAACAATAATTTTTTTTTCACTCAAATATGTCAAACTTTGTGCCTGAAAAAGTGTTTTTGCGGGGAGTTCTTCTTCATTACTTTAATATGAAAAAAACTGCTGCCGAAAGTTATCGTATTCTGGTGGAAGTTTATGGTGAACATGCGCTAGCTGAGCGAACGTGCCAAAAGTGGTTTACATGATTTAAAAGTGGTGATTTTGGCTTGGAAGACGATGAACGTCCTGGGCAGCCAAAAAAGTTTGAAGATGAAGAAATGAAAGCATTACTCTATGAATATTGTTGCTAAACACAAGAAGAGCTCGCAGCATCTTTGGGTGTCACTCAAGCAGCCATTTCAAAACGTTTAAAAGCAGCTAGATATATTCAAAAGCAAGGAAATTGGGTTCCGCATGAAGTCAAGCCGAGAGACGTCGAAAGGCGGTTTTAAAAGTCCAAAATGCTGCTGGAACTCCACAAAAAGAAGTCATTTTTGCATTGGATTGTTACTGGTGATGAAAAATGGATCCATTACGACAACCCCAAGCGCAAAAAATCATATGTGAAACCCGGCCAACCAGCCAAAACAAAGGCAAAGCCGAATATCCATGGCGCGATGGTAATGCTCTATATTTGGTGGGATCAGATGGGTGTGCTGTATTATGAGCTGCCAAAACCGGGTGAAACCATCAATGGACAACGCTACCGAACACAATTAATCCGTTTGAAGAGAGCAGTAGCCGAAAAACGCCCGGAATATGTGACCAGACACGAGGCAATAATTTTCCATCATGACAACGCTCGGCCCCACGTTGCTATTTAGGTTAAGAACTATTTGGAAAACAGTGGATGAGAAGTCTTACCCCACCCGCCTTATAACTCAGACCTTGCCCCTTCTGACTACCATTTGTTCCGGTCAATGCAGAACGCCCTCACTGAAATACGGTTCACGTCAGAGCAGAATATCAAAAATTGGCTTGATTCATTCTTGGCTGCCAAGCCGGCGCAGTTCTTTTGGGATGGGATCCACAAATTGCCAGAAAGATGGGAAAAAGTCATAGCTTCAGATGGGCAATACTTTGTTGTTTTCTTAAATAAACATTAAAATTTAAAAAAATATATATCCAATAGATTTGATGCGATTTTGAGCAGCTTACATATAAATGTCAACAATCTTATACCCAAAGATAATAAAGATCGAATGTTCAAACTTTGGCCAATGATCGATTCTTTGAATGATTAAATCAGCACTTTCTGCCGTGGAACAAGACAGCTTTCTCTTGACGAATTAATTATTCTTTTTAAGGTTTTCGATTTGCCAAGCTGTTCGTCCCAGCTGGAAGGTAAATACGAAAATTACGGTCTCGGTGGAAGAGTAGTTTTATCAATGACTGATAAGGGGTGGGGAAAGCAAAAAATTATTTTCTTTGACAATTATTTTTAAGCAGTGAGACTTCTAGAGAAACTAGAAAACGAAAAAACTCTAGCTTTTGGTATGATTCGAGCAAATAGAAAAGGCGATCCGAAAAACTTGAAAGACGATAAAGAAAATGTAAAGAGGAGATTTCAACATTCCATTTTCAAAAGATGAGAAAATGTAAATGGAAAGACACCAGAACGATAAATCGATAAATCGGTAGTGCAACATGAAGTAAGTTGCCCTAAAGTGTTTAAATGATCAACTTCTGCCCTCATATGGATTAGTCCACAGACCAAAGAAGTGCTGCCGAATCAATGAAAAAGTATCTGGAGTACAAAAAATGTGTAATGCTTGGACTTCTGTCACATAAGGATTTACCTATCGACAAACGTTGTCTAAAAAAAAAAAAAATACAGAGTGGCGATACTCACAATGCAGCAAAAAAACGAAGAGGCAACTGAGAACCTATTTCGAAGGACGTACAACTACGTAATTTGGGTGTTCATTGTTCAAAGTTTGTTGAAACACGGGGATGGTGTGAACTGTGTAGTATCAACAAAATATAGTCAAAAAAAATTTTTGAAATGCAGTCATTGCAATGACAAAAAAACTACTTTTCCTTGTACCACGGAATATATTTTCAGTAACTAAAAATTAATGTACACATGTAAAATGTTGATTTTTTTATTATTATTTTTTGTATCATATTTAAATAAAAAATAAAATAAATTAAATTGTTGTCTATGATTTTTTTTTATCCCTTGGAAGTCATTTCAAAACCCAAAATTTAGTTACACATGTTAATATGAGGCAAACTTGTTGTAGCTGTAATAATAGGTCCTCTTAATGCACAGATCAGTCACAAGGCCAGCCTAAATTTTCGCACTCTGTCTGATCTGAGGCAATTTAGTAGTATTGAAGTGCACTCAGTTTCAGGTTTCTGCACCTTTTCTCAACAAAGGCTGGAGAAGGAACCCGGGATAAAAAAAAAAGTGTTTTTTTTATGAATTCTAACTTTGAAAACGTGCAATACAATTTGAATTGAACGTTTCAAAAGGAAATTTTCAGTTGACCAAAGAATAAACTGTAAAAAGTACAGATATGCATGTAACATACTTTCGACAAAAGGTATTGGCTTCGAAAGAATGATAAATAATAATTCAAACAAATAATGCAATTATTTAAAAGTTATTGTGTCTCGAGATATTTTATGAACTGAAAGTCTACCACCCTGGAAAGAAAGAACAAAAATAAGTGCAACATATATACAATATAATTCTTAAAACTGCTAAAAGAAATAACGCAGTGCCTATGGTAGCGAGAAACAACATCTCAACAATAACAATTTTAATTACCTTTGCGGCACTGTCGTATTCATTTGCGGTAGTAGAGAAACTTTACACATTGGAGATGGATGTTGCAGTCACGCATTTACCTTGGCTTAATACTTTTTATTCGGTGATGAGTGAACAATTTCATACCAAAGCGCAGAATTCACAAAGAACATGCTAAGTCCGCTTCAAGTGTTTTTGTTGTTTTTTTTTTCTGACAGTGTGTTAGGTACACCTAAAGAATTTGAAATTAGATTAGTCCTATTAAATATTTTACGCGCTCAAGTATAAGCGGAGGAATGGTGTAATTAGGAAACATTGAGCTAATTGCGTTTAGCAGGCAATTTGGCATTGCCAAAAACTGCAGCTAAAATGTTGAAAATTGGAATTCAAAATATGAGGCAGAACACATTTTGCCTCAATTTGTGCAAATAGCTAATTTGATGCCGCGCTCCGATGATTTTTAGTGTTGTATATATAAAGTTAAAATTTATTGTACACATAGGAAAGTGGGAACAGCGTAATCCCTTGTGCAAAACATTTTAAATATGATAAATTAAATTTGAATTTATTTAGCAAAATTATGAACTATGAAATTCTTTATGCAAAGAGAATATACATAAAAAATGCGCATAACTATTTGTGGCGATGCAGACAAATGATAATAAAGCTCATCAATTGTTTAATTTTACGGCTGGCCCACGACTATAGATAGTGAACTCATTCGCCACCCCCTCTTCACCAAATAGCCCTCCAGGCCTTCTTGACGTTGTTATGGATTAAAATCGATCCAATGTTCTGCTCCTAGACCAATTAACCTTAGCTGGTATGTCCGACCATGACTTGAACTTCTGCACGTACAACGTTGAGTTATATCGCCCCCTTCTCCGACATCATTTGAATTAAGAGACTACGCAATAGATGGCGCAATTGTTACTACGCTTCAAACATACATGATAAAGTAAATTTTCTGCAAACATTCTACAATAATAAGACCTCTTCAGTAGACATGCCCCCCCTGAAATGTGTCCACGGTTCACGCATGAAGTCCACCAAGCTATCAAAATACCAAACAAGCTTTATTCTAAATGGAGATCAAGGCCAACTACTCTTAATTGGGAAATTTTGTGTCATTATTCCACCTTAATTGCTAGAAGAGTAACGAAAAGATACGTTCTATCCAAATTAAAAATTGAAGAAAGCCTAAAAAGACTATGGAACAGCGCTCAATTCGCGTTGGAATAGTTGATGTTATCGACGATCGTAATAATATGTTTATTCCCAATGCTATAGCCCAACCACGTTTCAATGCAAAAAATGACTTTTTTACCGATTTTGTCTTCAATTTTGATGTGGTGTCAGAGCTTGACGTAGTGCATATTAATCTTAAAACCAATGCTATGGGAAAAGATGGAATGCCTGTCCGCTTCGTAAAGGTTATTCTAGCTCAAATTTTAAGTTGCCTTACGCAAATTATTAACTTTTTCATAACTACTTCCACTTTTTCTGATTGTTGGAAGTTGGCCACCGTTATACCCGACCTATAACTATCTTACCATGTTCATCAAAAGTATTCGAGAAGACTCTGACAAATTGTAAACTACATCAATCAACACAGTCTGTTATCTCTATTGCAATCTGGCTTTCGAACTAATCTTAGCTGCTGTACAGCTATGGTCAAAACTCTCGACGATATAAAGGTTAATATCGAAAGGAATTACTTAACGGGGCTATGTTTGCTTGACAGTGTTAACCATAAGATACTATGTCAACAACTTTGATTATGTTCAGCTTTAATGAAAGTTCGGTGTGTCTGATTTATAATTATCTCGACAACTGTTATCAAAAAGTCGTTCACAACAACGCCCCGTCAGAATTGGGCAACTTAGATGCATGAGTTCCCCTGGGGTCTACACTTAGTCCGATTCTATGATCTAACAAAAGTCTGTTCAAATGTTGACATCCACGTATATGCTGACGATACACATCAATATATTTAGAGACCAATTGGACTTGTTGAGGACCTAGTCGTCAGAATAAATGAAGACCTGTACAAAATTTATGACTGGTCTATATGTAATGCAATTTATCTCAACCCAAACAAATCACAACTGATTTTAATATCCAAACCGCACTTTGACACGGACGGAATACTAACAGTATCCCTGAATGACAGACAACTCAGTATTGTTGTGATTACTAATCTGGGTTACAAATCCATGCTGGACTGCATGAACTGTCGCTCTCTTCTAACGTCACGCCTATAGGCACAGGGCTTAGACTTGTGAAAACGATAATTCTGCCTTAATTGAATACTCTGCTGTTGTGTATTGCAAGCATGATTCTCCCGCTACATAAGTTACTTGAAGCCTTTAATGATATGATAGTACGAGAGCTGTTTGATAATTACCCGGATTAGAAATGACAACACAACATTTTTACGTTTTAATAATTTATTTTTCAATATAATCCCCTTTCAACTCGATACACTTTTTCTAGCGGTGCTACAACTATTTTAACCCCTTCGTATAGTACGAATTTTGTTGGCCTGCTAAATACTCCTCTGCGGCGCCGATGATTTCCTCGTTCGACCCGTACTTCTTTTCGGCGAGCGATCTTTTATGGTTTGGGGACAAAAAGAAGTCGCAGGGAGCCAAATCCGGAGAATACAGAGGATTGGGGAGCAATTCGTAGTGACTATCGACCAATTTGGCTGTGGCGACTGCCGAGTTGTGAGCAGGTGAGTTATCATGGTGGAAGAGCTCTTTAATGGATTTTGTCCACGGTTTCCTTTGTGGTAACCGTTTTTGGGCCACCATGGCGACGAAATGGTAAACGGTTGTACGGGAAGGTAAATGCGTCCCATACACACCAACGAGAAAGAGCTTGATTTCCTCGCAGGTTTTACCACTTGAAAACAATAATCAGATCACGGAGCTATACTTTTCTTATTCCATGGTTGCAAAAAACACTAACACGATGTTTTAAAATAGGTGTCAAACCTCACCGGGTACTCATCAAATATTTACCCCCTCATGAAACACATAGCTTTCCAGCATATATTCAAAGTTAATGTGTGGGAAGCTATGTTGGGTAACAGGCTGATCGAGCTGATAAAAAACATCCATTTTGCACCAGCAGGATAGCGCCCCGCACACACCATGCAGGTAGAGAGTGATTAGATCGCGTTTATGTAAATTCGTGGAAAGGGCCGGATGGCCCCATTCTGTCGCCTCCAAGGTCTCCTTGACTTGACACGAATGGAATTTTAGTTTTGGAGACGGATAAAGGGCATTGGTTATTCATCAGAAATAACAACATTTGATGACTTGAACCATAGGATTGACGAGGCAGCTGCGAAAGTCCGCTAACAATTGAAAAGAATGGGCATAGAAAAAACTCTGACATGCATGCAAAGAAATGGTTTATACTCTAATTAATTAATATGATGTGAAATATGTGAAATCAATATATGTACAACACTTTTCCTAAATTTTTAACAAAATTAATTCCTCGCATATAAGCTTTAATTGGGACGTTGATACAAAATTCCTGTGAGAAGTGTTGCATCAAGAGGATAACCGGACTCACTGCGATAAGACAACCCTAATGACAAAAGTCTTACCAAAACGCTTGAAAAGTTTGAATTTGTAGTCTGACCTACTTCCCTCGACGCGCAGTCATGGTAAGTACTTTTGAGCATTGTTTTTTTTTTTTTTTTTGGGATATCATAAGCTTTTTCTAGCCCTGCTATAAAACCCCGAAAACCAGTGGCGTCAAACTATCAGGGGCGCCGCATCTAATTTAATGTATTGTATAAGGCCACAGAAATGTAACTACTGCTTTATATTGTAGTAGACGACGCTTTGGAGACGTCAATATTACAAGAAAGACGTACTAAAGGAACATCGACTTCTTACAAAATAACACAAAATAACTGGGGAATATAATTTACTATTATCCATTAATTTTATGTTGGTACTCATTAACTTAAACTAGAACACGCAAAGTGTTTATAGCTTGGTAAAAGATAAAACATATTCCTCCCCAGGTTCACTTTCTATACATATCCATCTACCATATTCTAAATATGCAAATACTTAAAAAAAAAAAATCGATCCTGCCAGGAGTCGAACCTGGAATCTTCTGATCCGTAGTCAGACGCGTTATCCATTGCGCCACAGGACCGGTGGAATTCTCTTCTTCCAATACGAATGTCCTCCTATTACATGCAATTTAAACTTTATATGTTTGCCTTTACCTTTAAATACACCCGCCACACGTTACTAAGGGTGAGTCAACAGTTAGTGTGAAAATGTCACATAATAAAACACACATTTACTGTGAAATAAATGTAAAATTTTATTGATTAATAAAGTTCGGTATGTGACAACACAGCATCGTCCATGTGACTACCACGACTTCTGTTGCAAACGACCATCCGAAGGTCAAAATTATCGATGATTTTGATGAAGAATACAATAAGTGGGCATTAGTGCCCACTCAAGGGGTTTAAGTAACCTTAAAATGTTTTTACAAAGCGCGGGCGAAGGAAAATCAGACAGGTAGAAAAGAAAAATACTGAATTACGTGAATCTTAAATGTTTGCAAGTTATAATGAATAGGAAATAGAGAGCTCGGCAGGGCATTGCATAAGCGAGCTGTACGGTTTAGGAACAAATCACGATATTTCAGATTACGTCCGAAAGGTTTGAGGGTAAACTGATGCATTCTTACCAAGATGGGTTTAAGGGTGAAAGGTTTAAAGAGGCGGAATGCTGCTGGCGATTTCTATGGAGCATCGGTGGTGGAAATAGCGTGGTGATTAGCGGTGAGGAAACCTAGACATTTCGCAGCATTTTTGGCAACATCGAATTTCAACGTAGGTTGTCACTGACACACATAACGAGAATAGAAAGTTTTTCGGTTTCGACGATCATTACTACGGATAACGGCTGGGTGGTTAGATTTCGCTTAAATGACAGCAGACAACATTTACTTTCGGAAGCATTTAACTCCACTCTGTTGATAATTTCCTAATTGGTTATGCTGTTAATATGCTTATTAATATAATAAATTTAATGAGCTTAACATACGCTGCCGTTCCCGTTCTATAGCCGAAGAGCAGGGACGTGATTCCGGGAACTAATATGGAAAACAGATAGTACTGTCATCAGCCAAGGAGTATATCGGATTAGGAGTAGAAGATAAAAAATCATTAATGAAAATTAAAAAGAGTGTCGGAGACAAAACCGAGCCCTGGGGCACACCACCATTTATTTTGTAAATACGAGACTTGAAACCATCCAAGACAACTTGAATTCAACGTTCCGAAAGGTAATTTCTAATCCATTAGACAAAAGAGCATGGTACCAAACTCTGTCAAATGCTTAAGATATATCAGGTGCAATTACTTGCTTTCGCCAGATTGATGTTCACTTTGGTTAAACTTTCGGTGAGGCATGCCATCACCGGTGGACTTGTTGCTACGAAAACCGTACGGCCAGTCATTACCAGTTTTCACATTTTGAGATATTTTATAGACTGACGGTTTTTCAGCGTTTCCATGACCTGGGAAAGAAGGGACGTAAGTGGGTCTACAAGAAAAGAGAGAAGAAGATTCGCCTTTTTTAGGGACGGCCTAGACAAATGCTGTTTTCCATCTGAGCAGAAAGAGTCCTAAAAAGTAGGATTGATGAAAAAGCTTACGCAGTCGTCTTGCGAGCGAGGAAGAACACCTCTTCAGAAGAAGAGGAGGTATACCATCTGGATCAGGAAATTTGTGTAAGATCTTTAAGTACTCTTGCTACTACTTAAGTGTGAATGTGAATTCGTACCGACACTCCGAATCAAGTGAAGGCAGAGACAAAGCTCAATCTGGAAGTGTTGAACTGGCCGCAAAATGTGCAATAAGCAGATTGGCCTTTTCCAAGGAGCTGGTAGCTGGAATGTAATTGTAAATGAGCGTTGGGATGGAGGATGAATTTCTAATGTTTTTGACGTACGACTAAAAATTTTTACTACCATTGGGACGTTGTAGTATTTTTTGCTCTGAATACTCTTCAAATAACCCTATAGGAAGAAGTCTAAAGGTCTTAAATCGCATAACCTTGGGGGACAATCAACTTCTCCTCTTACCGGAATAATGCGATCTTCAAATTTCGTACGCAATAAACTGATGGATTAATGGCTTATGTGGTTGTGGGTGCGGTTGCACGATCCAGTACAATTTGAAAATTTTGAAAAAAAAAAAAACGAGTCAACATGTTGCGGTTGTATGTTTCATTCACTGAAACTGCCTCTCCAGCCTCATGTTCGAAAAAGTGAATCTCGTCTGGGCTTTTTTTGTCCGCAGAAACGACAAATTTGTTTATTTATGTACCCATCTTTTTTTATCAAAAAAAAAGGTTAAATTCGATGACAAATTTTCCTGGCGATCCAACATCCAGTTAAAAAATCGGCGACGTCGTGTATGGTCTAAAGGCTTCAATTATTGTGTAATTAAAATTTTATAGGAGTTCAAATGAAGATCAACTTTTAAAATTCGCTATAAAGTTCCATAAATGGGGCCCAATTGTTGACATGGGCGACAAATTAAGCTGTCTGGCTGGTTTTGAACAGTTTTGCTCACAGTGGTGATGTTTTGCTCACAGTGGTGATGTTTTGGTATGCACGTGGTGGCCGAGCATGCTGACATGAAATTTGAAGTTGGAATAGGTTATAGCCTTGCTTAAAATCTCGGTATCTCGGTGGTGATGCATTTCCGACCCCCACACATTTTTTCTTAAAATACTTCAAGAAATTTCCCCTTAAAGTCTTCGAAACATTATCCAGAATACCGTGTATTTGTATTTACGACATCATAGACAGTTATCTTGAAACCATTGGTAAAGTTTCTATTAAAAACTCCATTTATGATCTTACGAAGCTTTTAAGCCCCTCTCTACTTGAATAAAGTACACTGTTTTGTTAATTAAGTATGAAGTATGTTGACACCACCAATTATCTTCAAAGGATATCCTAGTTTACAGCTTCAACCGTCAAAAAATATATGTAATCTAAAGTTTATCCTTCATAATAGTGAAAGTACTTAATGTTAAGTTAATATGAATACTTGTATGTGTTCCTATACTACACCGTATACAATATACATACATATGTTCCTCTATGCTTGAATAGAAATACGAGAAATGTCATTTTAGTTTAAGAACACTTAACACAGTAAGAACAACCGAAAAGCTAATAAACTGCAGCTACCGCAAGTACTAATTCAGGAACCACTTTTATCACCGCCTTACTGATAGACAATAATTCAACAAAGTCGACGACGAGGAGAGTTAAGACAAAGTGTTCTTCATTCCACAAACTCCTGTATACTTCAAAAATGCGGTTTATTTAAAATGTGTTCATAGAGTATCGGTTTAACTTCTCACTAAGAACCTACCAGAGCCTTTAAGGACATGAACTTTATCCATTTATTTCGTTAGTTTAAGGGTAAGTTTAACCACGTTATGGTTGCAAATTTCAGAACTTCAGTTAAGTAAGGAAACTACTTTCGGAAATAGAGCGGAAACGGCTAATTGTTTCACGTGGTAAATTTTCTGAACGTGAACAAAAAAAAAATTGATAATGATCATTAGTATACGAGTACGTAAAGAGATTTCTTTTTAATGGGCACAGCGAAAGAAAGAATGTTAACTTACAATTGGAGAGCATGGAAACGGTTCATGGCAATTAAGCTGCTGTATTATATAAAAAAGTTACCTTTTGTTTTAAGGGAAAAAAAGTGAAATGATTTATAGAAGGCTTTACAAAAGTAATGTTTCATTCGATAGATTTATGACCGTCAGAGAACAAGAGTTTAAAAAAGATGTTACCTTTGCTTATAAAAAATGAATGATTGAATTCGTATAAGCTTTCTAAGTCACTAAATGTTAACAACAACATTACGGAGTACAGAGTAGGATAAGAAAGATAAGTGTTCTCATCTATTGTCGGAATTGAGTGTAAAAACGAACATTTTCTATTCGAAATGATGAAATGGTAGATACAATTTTTTTTTAATATCGGCAATACAATTCCTTAATTCTAGAATATGTTTATCTATATACACCCTGACTGACTCGAACTGCAATCAACTCAGACTGCTATAATTTCCAAACCGTTCATTACTGTGAGCTCAAATTCTGACACATGACAGATAAGTTTATTATTTACAAGCCTTTTAAACGATTTGCGTCTCAGTTGTGTTGAAAAAATTTTATCCGCGATAGAATTCAAATGTGATATTGTGATTGCTTTATATTTGGCTGAAAAACCACAAGTAGCTATTGTTAGAGCCCTCCAGCACCTCAACGTGAATTAATCATTTGAGTCTCCAATGAAGGTGGTCATAAAAAAACAGCAACATCGGCAGAAATGGTTCGGAAAGTGAAAGCTCGAATTGAGCGAAATCCGCGTCGAAGTGGAAAAAAAATGGCTCGTGAGCTCAACATATCGTTGGAACGGATGCAACACATACTGAAAATTGAGCTTGGGCTCAAGCCATTGAAGTTCCAAAAAGCACAAGATCTTACACAGCAACAACAAAAAGTTAGGGTCGAAAGAGCGAAGGAGTTGCTACGATTGCACGAAAGTGGTGAGTTGCCGAATTTGGTTTTTTCCGATGAGTCGCCATTTGTTATCGAGCAATATGTCAACAAACAAAATGACCGAGTTTACTTGCCAGAGAGGTCCTTCGAATATTTACACCTTCGGATGGCCACCAGAAAGCAGGCAGCACCGATGGTGATGGTTTGGGCTGCCATAACCGCCGATGGTCGGTCTCCGCTCGTATTTTTGGACCGTGGCGTTAAAATTAATGCAATCATATAACGTGAAACTGTCTTAGAGGCAGTATTGAAGCTTTGGGCAAACAATGATTTCGGTCGGAGCCCCGGACATTTCAACAAGACTCGGAACCATCTCACAAAGCGCGCGTCAACCAGAATTTGTTAAAAAACAATGTTCCACACTTTATTGCAAATTCTCCGGATGCAAATCCGTTGGATTTCTCTGTCTGGAGTAATTTGAAGGCGAAGGTTGGCACTAAAAAATACCAAAGTTTGGACGACCTCAAACAAGCACTTCGCCGGGAATGGACCAAAATACCGCAGAGCTACTTGCGTGCAGCGTGCGGTGCTTTCTTCGGCCGTCTTAAGGCCATTATTCGCGCCAAAGGTGGATATATTGAAAACTACTGATACAATTTGAATATTGATGTATTTTCCAACATTTTTTGCTTTGGCACAATAAAATTTATCAAAAAATAAAAAAAATTATAGCATTTTAAAAAGTTGTAGTTCGAGTCAGTCACCCTGTATATTATACCAGGTGTATGCACAAGTTTTTTTTTCCGGTTTAACTAAGAGATGGCGCCAGCGAAAAGTACGTAGCGTATTAATTTAACACATACATCATTTCGTTCGTCTGACATTTAAATACAAACACACACAAGTTGAGTCCGCCAAAAACTAACGTCTTCGTTTTATTGTTCAGTGATCACGTCGAGTTTTGTGCCTGAAAAAAAAAAAAAAATTGCGGCAAGCATTGCTTTTCTTATTTAATCAAAAGAAAGACAGTTGAAGGTCATCGTTTGTTGGTAGAAACATATGGTGAACACGCTCCATCAAAATAGCATGTGAGACATTGTGTCGACAATTTAAAAGTGGTGATTTCAATGTGAAAGACAGTGAGCGTTCTGGTAGACCAAAAAAATGCGAAGACGAGCAATTGCAGGAGTTATTTGGTGATGACCCAACTCAAACTCAACGCCAATTACTAGAAGAATTACATGTGTCCCAAGAAACAATCAGCAGACGTTTACGAGCAATGGGGATGATCAATTAACTCGCTAAATGGGTCCCACATGGTTTGAATGAACGTCAAATAAAAAATCACAGAATCACTTGTGAAATGCTGCTTCAACGCAATGGATTTATTTTGAAAACCCGAAGCGTAAGAAATCGTGACTTTTATCTGGCGAAGCAGGTCTTTCAACAACTAGGCAAAATCGCTTCGGTATTGTATATTATGAACTCTTGAAGCTCAGCGAAACCATTAATACACAACGCTGTCGCCAACAAATGTTTAATGTTAACCACACATTAATCGAAAGACGACCGGAATGGGCCAGAAGACATGGCAGTGATTTTGTTACATGACAACGCGTGTCTCACACAGCAAAACTAATGAAAGACACCTTGAAATCGCTTGGATGGTACATCCTTCTGCACCCGCCGTACTTCCCGGACTTGACGCCATATGACTATCACCTCTTCGCATCGCTCGCAGAGCAGCACTTCGAGGAAATTAGAAAATGACTGGAAGAATGGTTTGCGCAAAAGACAAGCAGTTTTTCTGGCATACTATTCATAAATTACTTGAAAGATGGTCAAAATGTGTAGAAGCTGAAGGCCAATGTTTTAAATAAAACAAAAAAAAAAAATTAATTTCCCTAGAAAAAAAAAAACGGAAAAAACTTGCATACACCTGGTACAAGTTGATCCTTGTTAACCCAAAGAACACAGCATTTTCCACCCAGGTACCTGGGTATCCCGCCTTCGAAAACTCATATCCGCTATATCGTGCAACACTACACGCCAGGAACGAGCAGCCAATGATAAAGCCGCACCTATTTCTGTTATTTGGAACATGCTGAATGCAAAACCTAGCCGGGATGTATAGACCAACGGAGAAATTGGCTATAGACGAACAGCTCTTTCCTTTTCGAGGAAGAACGAAGAACCCAGTACATACCATCGAAGCTTGCTAAATACGGTCTAAAAATATTTTAATTGTGCGACACAAGTAATGCATATCCACTCAAAGGGATTTTCTATACAGGTAAACAATGTAATACTTGAGAAGTCAATTAGGGAGAATGAATTGTGAAAGAACTGGTCGCCGCTAACAAGGGATCTGGCAAGAACATGGACAGAGTTTTCACGACCTAACCGTTGGCACACTATCGTCTGTACTTTGAAAAAAAAAATAAAACATTGATTACTGAAGAACTGAAACCATCGAGCACTAGACGTTATTGTCAACGCTTTTTGGATTTCACGAGAAGGTTAACGTCTCAGTACGATGCACAACGATGCTACGATCTCTGATGCATCTCGCCAGAAACCAGAAATGATTTTGTTTTACAAGCTGACGTTGATACTATAAATCAAATGTGAATGAGATATTCCACCCAACGGCGAACGTGCAGATGGCCGCAAACTTTTTTTGTTACAATATATTGCATATCGCCGGTGTTCCTGCGTACGTCACTAACTATGAAAATAACGATATACTTGAAAAAAAATCTAACAAACGCGCAGACTCTTTCTACGCCAGGTATCAGAAGAACTAGCCATACCAATGATATAAGAGCGACTTTCTAACCAGCAAGTCATGCGAAATCATACAACGAAAATCGCAATCGAAAGTTACTCTGTAAGACAAGTATGATACGAGACATAATGGTGTTGTATACACCATATGATAGTGTTCGCACTCAGGCGCTACATAAAACTGGTCCATCGCTTCAGGATGTACTACTAGAGATTGGGATTGCATTTGAGATAACACAAAAATCATTTTCCGCAATTTCTGATAACAATAATATAATTTGAGTTAATCAGCTGCCAGCGAACCTTTCGTTCGCCTTCACAGTCACAATCACTTCGCAAATCGTGTCCAAGCTGTTTGGTCGAGCACAGTAAATACAAGGTTGTTTGTATGTAAGTATAGAGTACGACATGAGAGTCGTAGTGTTCAGCGGTCTGGTAAGAGCTCTTATCCCCAAAAAAAATCTCAAGCGCAGAATAAATATTCTGGGAATTCTACGAAGAGACTGCATTTGGCTGAAGTAGTGCAATCGCATGAACAGGTACAAGATACTTCAAGTTCGGTTATTACGACGGAGTTGATCATAAATAGGAAGCTGAACATTTTAAGTTGACACAGAAATGTCATGTTCACCAGTTGGATGTGACGCATATCAATAGCTAGGTCAACCGAAGTGTTCTACTACTACGAAAGTTCTTCAGGTATATGGTGGAGCATCGCTTTTTATTAGAGGGGAATTGGAAATAGATATCATTTATAAGAAGTCAACGCATAAAGTGAATTTACTCGTGGTGGAGCAAACAAACTGGTTCACGACATTTAGTCTCTAGTCTCTTTAGTCATTCAAAATACTGTCTTTCAAATTAATGTGAGATGCAAATGAAAAAACTACAAAGCGCTGGGTCCATATGCGCTCCTAAATGTGACGAAGAAGGAAATCGATCGGTTTATTGTAGCGGAAATAATAAAGCAGGTACATCGTACTTATCACTTGTGTGGGGGAAAAAAACGCGCGAGTGCAGTATTATCATCATCAGTGCGAGCATCCAAATCCTCCTGCCCCTGGTCATACTGTTGCTTGAACTTAGTCGCTGCCGTTACTGTATTACATTGGCAGTGACTAAGTATAACCGATGTATAGTGGGTTGTGAGTATGAATTTTTGTTGGTATGCTGTATCCTATTGTTGTATGGGCTTAACACCTACAACAGTTTGATGGATTAAAAAATACCTTTCGGAAAATTCAATTCAAATTGTTTTGGACGGTTTCAAGTTTGACATTCACAAAATAAATGCTAGTGTGGCCCAAGGCTCCGTTATCTCTTGGACACGCTTTTTAGTTTTCATCAACGATCTCTTATCTGCTACTTCTAATCGAATATACCATATATCCTTCGCTGACTACAGTACTCTCTGCTTTTCATATTCGCTGCTTGACCCACGTCCCTGCTCTTCGGCTGCAGAACGGAAACGGCAGCGTATATGAAGCTCATTCAATTCTGATATTAACAGCATAACTGATTGGGGATAGTTAACAGAGTAGAATTTAATGCTTCCAAAACACAACACTGTCTGCTGTTTTTAAAGCGAAATTTAAACACCCGGCCATTGTCCACGAATGGCACTTGAATCGTCGAAACCGAAAAACTTTCCATTCTCGGTATGTGTGTCAACAAAAACTTACGTTGGAATGAACACATATTCGGTGTCGTCAAAAATACTGCGAAATGTCTAGGATTTCTCAAGCCATATAAGAAATACTATACCCCCTCTGATCTAGCCTCAATATATAAGGCATTTATCCGCCCGAAATTGGAGTACAATGCCCACATCTGTTTGGGTGCGCCCAAGACATATCTGCACCTGCTAGATAGGATTCAAAACCATGCGATAAAACTCATAGGTGATAATAATATCACCCAGACAATGGACACCCTTGAACACCGACATAATGTTTCGTGTCTCACTCTGTTTTATCGCTATTTCCATCACCAGTGCTCCATAAAAATCGCCATTATTATTCCGCCCCTTCAAACTAACCGTAACACCCGTCTCGCTATGAATGCTCATAAGTATACCCTCAAGCCCACTTTCGGAGGTTCTCAACTCCCTTCAGCGCGCGCATATTATAAAAAAAAAGTGTGCAGCTGCTGTGGTAATAGTTCAGAAGGCGAAATGGGCAATACGAATATGCAGAGATTTTAAGTGTAAATCCACAGATTATAGTCAATCGACATCCTATTCCTCGCATTCGTGACATTTTTCATAAATTGCGTTGAGGAAGTGAGTTCAAAAAGATCGACCTTTCGAATGCTTACCTTCAAATCGAGTTAGACGATGAGTCCAAGGAGATTGCTTATATAAAACCCCCACCCCCTTTGGATTATATCAAAATCAATGCCTTCCATTTGTGATTAGTAGTATACGAGGTAGGTTCCAGAATACGAGAACAATGGAGTAACTGTTTGCTGTGGCTGTGTATTTGGACGACATCGTCCTTTCGGATAAAGATGACATGGAGCACTTACAAACTTTGAAGGAAGTTTATAGTCGTCTCCAAAACATAGGTTTAGAAGCTCTTCGCAACATACCACAACCGTCGAATAAAAACGAATTGGAAGCCAATATAGGTAAATTGAATTATTATAATCAATGTATGCCCAATTTCTCGCTGGTAGCAGGTCCATTAAAAGCACTTCGAGGAAATGGTGCTAAATTCGGTTGGTGTGGTAACCAGCATAAAGCGTTGGAGGAATCCAAAAATAGTATATTAGTTCCTTTTTACGAGTCCCCACCGTCGGTCTTGACGACAGATGCCTCCAGCTATGGTATCGAGACGATTATATCACATAGATATCCGGATGGGACGAACAGGCCCCAAAAACATTACATCTTCACCAAAAGTTATAAAGCCAGATAAAAAAGGAAGCATTGGCAATTGTATACGGAGTGAAGACATTTCACTGCTGCAGACGGACCACAAGCCACTGACGACTATTTTAATCCTAGCAAGGCGATCCCGAAAATGACAAAGCGCAGCCTTTAGATTTAGGCCCTGACGCTTATGGCTTACAGCTATCGAATTAGGCACCGGTTATAGATCCACATCAAGTTCTGGCATCACCATCAAACTCGTCCGTCTATGTAGGATGGACAATGGACAACGCTGACTGATCAATAAAAGTCGGTAATAACACCACCGAAGCGTTTGATGTCAAAAATAATTTCGACAAGGCGGCGATCTGCCATATGATTTCGTTAACATCATACTTGAAATAATTGCCCAAAATTCATAAGCATAATATTTCGTAAGTCGCTAGCGTAAGTTATCGCCATTGACATTATGGGAAAAGATTGTGGACAAGAAACGCATCCAACACCAATAGCTCGGGGAGCACGCCATAATGTCAAACTTTAACTTTAAGACTTTGTCAACATCATACCACCATAAAATGGTGGAATAACTCTCGACAATTACTGCTTCTTTTGACTAACAAGTTGACTATGAAATAAGTCCTTATCCTCCCGGTTTGTTTCGTTTTGTTGTTTTGGTGTGGATGAAGGCCTCCATTTATTCGGTTTAATACAAGCTATGCAATTTTAAACTTAGATATAAACTTAAAACTAAGGTTGGTTGGAGTGGTAAAGGAGAGTGGATTTGAGGCAAGGAGTGGTGCTGTTAAAGTCAAAGACGGTAAAGTTTGAATTGATCTTTCGTAGCATACGGAAAATTGGTTCATTCGCGCCCTAGGATTTGTGGTGGGTTGGTAGAAAGAAGCGACGAGGGGTACGTAGATTAGAAGAGTTAGTGTTGAGGAAAAAAGAGTTGTAAAGGAACGCACATTCAACGTGACATGAAAGGAATCATTGAATGAAGAGAATGTCGGCTACATCTCTGTGTTCCTTGATGGTATTTAAGTTAATAAGATTGAAACGCCTTTCATAGGGGGGTAGAATAAAAGGATCGCCCAGGCATACATCGATGAGCAAATCGAAGAAAACGGCACTGGATGCCTTGGATTCTCGAGATACGAACACGAAGATGTTGGGGACCGTACCACCCGGTTGCAACTACATCGACTTCGTTACCATTCTCTATGGCTGTGAGGGAGAAGGATACGAATTCAAAGCAATTTTTGGTGGTTTACCTACCCTTCAGGAACCCATGTTATCTAAGAGAAATAAGTGATTTGCATTAGAAGTTTAGAGTTTCTTACAAAATACTTTCGAAAAGTTTGAGTATATAGGAGAGTTTAGCGATGGGTCGATAGTTAGCTATTTCATTCTTTGATCCTTTTTTGTGGATCGGGGTTATGAGAGAAGTTTTCCAGGCATGAGGAAATTGAAAGCATGAGGGATCGACGAAAGAGATTAGAAAGGGCTAGTGAAGGAGAGGAGGAACATTTTTTAAGGAATATGGCAGGAAGACCATCTGAGCCGGGTGTGAATTCGTCATTACGTTGGTGTAACTTAATATATATTCGATAAAAGACGGGTCCACAATGTAAGAGTGAAATGGGCCATTTAAGAAGTTCAGTAAGTAATTAAAATAGGATGGATCTGGTATAAAGGAGTCATTAGTGAAAGATTGTATAAAAAAAGGTGGCAATAGGTTGACAATAGTGAGTGGAGTTAATGAATTGTTGTTGAAAGAGAGAGAAGGAGGGTAACCATTGGACTTTCTTTTTTAGTTAACAAATTGGAAAAAGGACTTAGGGTCGGTTGACTTGTGCATTGTTTAGGTAGCGCTGGTAAAGGGAATCATTAATTTCGGTGAAATGAAGATAAGTACCGAGATAGTTGGAATAGTCAAAAAAGGATCTAGTACGAAGGTAAACTGCCCATAATTTGTTTCTCTTCTTTCGTAAGGAACGAAGCTTGCGGTTATACCAGGAAAGACTACTAGATGATGTTTTAAGGCGGGAAAACGGAACGCAAAGAAAAAAAGAATTAATTATTTCTCTATAAAAAATGGTAGTTAGGTTGTGAAAGTTAAAGGGGTTCTACTGATTTTGTGGAAGTTAGCTTTTTGATAAAACAAGAGAAGAAAGAGAGGGTGGTAGTTAGCTGAGGATTTAATTGAATCTATTGATTCAATGATATACCGCTGACTTGGCATATACTTGAGTCTGTTAAGCGATCTAAGAAGAGACATTCCTTAGCTGAACTAGCATTTGAAGCGATGAAAAACGACTGAACATCTGATGAAGTCCACTGTAGCTGAGGAAAGTTAAAGTCGCCGAAAAAAGGATTTCGTCAATAGAGTCAGATAGGTGAAGTCAGTCAATAGAGTCAAACTCGTCAATTAAATGGTCGATCGCATCGAAAGCAAGTTGGTAGGAATCGATAGGTTGAGCTGGTAGAATGTAGCAACACATAACGTAAAGGGACTTGAAAAAAAGTGTTACTTTTATTGCGATAAAGTCAAGTTTAGAGGAAGAAGAAATGGTAATGTTGTGGATAGCCTGTAGTATGCCTCGACAGGGAAAATCATCATTTAGCCAGGTAGGATCGTCGTCGAGAAAAACATTGAAAATAGAGGAAATAATTCCTAGTTCTTTATGTCGGTAACCAGATTGGTGTTAATCAGGCATAAATGTTAAAGGGTAGAGCAGCATTGGTTTTAGAGGGAAGATTTTTTACATTCTGGTAGTAAAAAGTAAGAGGCATGTTTTGGGGTGGAGGTGTGAGGTGGGATGGTTTAAGTGCTGACAAAGGAGGCAAGTTATGGATGAAAAAAATGATCGTGCTCGGCTCGGCTTAGCTGTAGGTGCGAGACTCGCTTAGAGTGAACGTAGTGGCCAAATATATCAAGGTCGTTCGCCCTTCTTCTTAGGAGATGTGCTAAAAATCTCGTGGTACCTGATAAAAAAGTTCCTGAGACTGATAGAGTCAGTAGGGAGGCTTTACATGCTCGATGGAAACCATGACGTTGGTTTTGGTGTTCCATTCGTAAGAGACCGAATCCGATTTTTCGTGTAGATAGACAAGAAAGAGACGAATGTTATCATATGTCTTTCTTTCTCTAAGCCTAGAGAGTGGTAAAAAACGACTCTTTGTAGTGTTATTAATTTGCTGTGTTAGTGTGGGGGAAAAACGGATCAGGAATAGAAGCAGTGAAGGAGGAGAATCGAGATAAAAAGCTGCATGTAAAAGTCGAAATAAAGAAATGAAGAAGGTTTAGAAGGGATAATGTGGGTGGTTGGACTTAGAGCTTCGCTTTTTATTAACGTTTCTTTGTTACTTTAGGAACAGAGTTGAAGAGGGGTCTTTTATTAAGCTTATTATTAAAAGTCATTCCTCAAACCATTTGGTAATACTTATCTGCTCAAGTTTAGTGGCTTTACCAGAGCAAGTTGGGAACAACCATGAAAATTTAGATGTTGATTTTGAAGATGCTGTGACTGTGTTAGTCAGCAGGGGAAATAATCTGTCCCTTACTAATGGTGATAGCATAATTTCGGTGAAGCATTAGAGTGTTGAGGAGCAGCTTCAACGTAGAATGCCGTATGGTTTCCCTTATTTACTTTTTTAAGTCTGATTTTCCATTCGGAGGAGGTCAATGAAGTTCCCAATTGTTTGAGCAGTTTGAGTGGAACGGCAGCGGGCGGGTTGCTAGGTGGTGAAGGCATCACGATTTCGGTTTCTATTGTTAGGACGGCGAGTGGAGTTGTTAAAATGACGGCATGTGAGACTCTGTGTCTACTAATTCATTATGAAATGAGACCTTGTACGAGAACTTGGAATTTAATTTGTTTAGATATTCCATCGATTTTGTGGGAAGCCAATCTCACTTCTTTACCGATTTCGGCAAAGGTCAACCAAGTCGCTACGTAGTTCCTCGCCGACGTCAATAATGGGGGATTTTGGATCGCTGCCAGTTATTTTTCGATGTTTCTTCCTGTGGACTTGTAAGCATCCACAAAACTGTCAATGTAGTTTACTGAGTCTTCAGTCTTTTATATTCTGTCAAGAATTGACCGTTTTCCATTAGCATTGCATTAATGGACTCGTTGTTGCATTTGCGTTTTGCCAGCATAATGTGAGTCAGATAGGTATCTTTGCACTCATTGCAATAAAATTCTAAGAAATTGCAACAAGTAATGAATCTCCGGGTAAATCCGATTCATATGACGCAGAGATTATTACAGGCTGCACGAACATAGCACTTTTCCATTGTTTGTTTATTTTTGTTCTGTTTTTATTTAGGGTCAACTGGCATAGATAAACTTGTGAAATCGGCAGACAAAACTAGATTGACGAAAATCGACGAGAAAAATACTGAGTCAGCAGTTCACGGGGCTTTAAAGAACAATGAAAAACTAAATAAGTTCGGTATACGGAAGAAAGAGGAAAAAAAATGTCCGCACAGGATGACACTCAGTCAGACAGTGAAGCATAGACATTATCGAATTCAGACGAAAATTTCTTACTACTAAATACTGATTCTTGAAGGTAGTGCGACGTCTTCTACTACGTTCACCAGCTTTATTCTGCATTCACCCAAGTTTATTTAAGTTATCTTCAATTTTAAAGTTTTATCAATACGAAATCTTAGCAACTATTTTGTACTTTCTACACGAAAGGGCCTCTACTTTTATTCATGCTGCTTAAAACGAAAGAAAATTTTTACTTGGCATAGTAATACTCGTGAATGACACTGGTGCCATAACCATTTCGCTTTTCCTCAACAAAATTAGAGTGGTTGCATTTATTTTACAATTAATTGCAATAAAACCGATTTTAATTTTTTTTTTCATAAGATGGTGAATTGAAATTGGCAAAATTGTTTCCGTCTACCTAGGTTAGCCACTAAAAAAATATAACTGATTTGCTTTTTTTTTAATGTACTGTTTCATCAATTTTACATCGAAAGTCTTATAATGAAACGTTTTAAAAAAGAGAATTCAATTATTATTATTAAAAAACCTTCATTTGTACTATGTTTATCGAAATGATATTTTTGAACGAATTAAGATAATATTTGCTCTTATGTTGACAACGAGTTACATGCATGAAGAAACTTAAGTTCAAGTAACCATTGAAAAGCAATTAAAGTATCTACGTTATAAAAGAAAATCAAACCCACCCGAAACTTTTTTTAATCTTGCAATTATTTCAAATCAAATATTAGATTTAGACAAAATTAAAGCTTCCATGCATGCTGTTCTACGAGCATGAAACCAAACATAAAAAATATACATAGATACATACATCCATACAAACACATATACATACATACATACATACATGTTCTTATAGAAATTATTTAAGATTACTTTTATGTTGAGTCTTCCTTTGGTGCATTTACTACGAGCTTGCATGAAAATCTCAAATACAACGGAATTTCATAGAAACTTTCCAAGAACAAATGCACCTAAGATATTGTATATTTTAAATTAAAATGTATTTTTCTTTTATTAACCGAAGAAATATGCAACCCGTACTCGTATGCAATGCTACGTATTTGTGCATTTGTGCATGTTGTGAATATCGTCTATGTTGCCATTGAATACCATATATGGTATGTTGGGGCAGTTGGATACGCTATGGTTAATTATTTGGTGGTTTCGAGTGTAATACAATGAAAAAAATAGAAGCAAAAATAAATAATATGGAAGCAGCATTTGAGCGGTGCAAGAACGACCTAGCACAAGCGACACTTTTAGCTCATTGTGCCATCAATGCACCATACCCGTTCAGTGCAAAAGTTTCAGACGTAGCTATTGACGCCATCATCCACCAAATCGTCGATGAAGTGCCACAACCTCTTGGATTTTATTCTAAAAAACTCAAAGACGGACACTGAATTTACAACAGATATGACCGCGAGCTTTTAGCAATATTCATTTAAAATGGTGCAGTATCATTACTACTACCGTAGTCAGAAGCTGTATCCAATGTTAAAGGAGCAATGTAACAAAGGCACAACAAAACGCAACTTAAGTCCTATTCGTTACCGCAAGCGCGATTCGACCATAATAGATGGAGTGAAAAGTAACCTTCTTGACCGTCAGAATGCGCTGCTACTGCAAAAAAGGTTATAGTGCCTTGAAGTCCGTTCATATTTAGACAGACATGACAAATTTCAGTGCAATACTGTTTTGTTTTTGTTTTGACAGCTGATTGTTGTTGACATGTTTGGCATCATGTTGAGTATGAACAAAAACGATTTTCGTTCTCTCATAAAACATTATTTTTTGAGAGGCAAAACGGTGAAGGTAACAAAAGAAAAGTTGAATAAATATTATGGGGCTAATGCTCCGTCAGATTACACCGTCAAATATTGGTTTCGAGAGTTTCGTGGTGGCCGCAACTCCACTACCGATAAAGTCCGCAGCGGCAGGCCGCTGGGTACTGCGCATACTCACTCTTGACCAAAAACACGAACGCGAGAACACTTCGAAAGAGTGTTTGGACTTGCTAATGCGGAATCGGGAGGCCTTTTGGCGTCGATTGGCAACTGTTGATGAAACTTGGATCCACTATTACACACCAGAGAACAGAATGAGTGCCCGGTAATAGACTGATGCCCGCACGAGTGCTCCGAAGCGGCCGAAGGAGACTCAATGGGTCGGAAAGGTTATGGCGTCGGTTTTCTGAGATTGTCATGGCATACTCTTCGTGGACTTCCTCGAAAAAGGAAAAACAGCCTCACATGAAGCGAAAAAAAAATCTGTTTTTGGAAGACAATGCACCGGCGCACAAAGGCTTCGCAACTAAGTCTAAAATCAATGACTTACGGCTCCAATTGCTGTCGCATTCACCGTATTCGCCTGATTTGGCTCCCTCGGACTATTCGACAGCAACATACTTAAATAACTCACAAGTTTTTATGTGATCTGCATATAAAAATGACATCAAAGAAACTCCAGCAAAAACGTTGTTTGGCTCATCATTTCGTCATCCAGATGATTTTTCAACAGACAAAAACAAACTCAGGACCAGACTCATTAAGGATTTACGACGCTCGATGTCCAAAATACGTCCGACAGAAGCATTACAGCACAACAACGCTTAGGTTTTCTCCACCCCAACATACAAACTACCAGTCAAGTTTTCATCCGAAATCGACCGTTTGAGGTTACTGACCGCGGAGCAAACATTTTAAAGTTAGTGTTCATAACCGCAAGGTAAACATTTCTCTAGATCGCCTCAAAACTGCCTTAATACTTGTTGATGGAGTGAACGTCAACGACCCAAGTTGCGCCGAGACATCTAAAAACAACACACGCGAGCGAGAACATACTCGTCCACCTACATACACCACTAGATTAGGCGAAGGATTAGGCTTAAAATAAGTAAACTAACACAATTTTAATATACTAGTCAATTTGAGAGGGAGTGAAATTTCAAAACAAATTTAAAAATTGTTAGTTCTCAGAGTGCATTCTAGATTTTATTAAACATTCGCTATCTATCTTTGTTTAATCATACTGTTTCACCCCTAACGAAACGACGCAGAAACTCCTCCGGATTTCGATTAAACAGGGTCAAGCACGTCTTTGAAGTTATCTCACGATTGCGCTTGTTCTCCGGTCGGAGCGCGGACAACTTTCTCATGCCCGAAATCTCGTGCAGGATATGGCTAACGCGTTCAGTTGAGATGCCTGCTATCTCAGTCAATTTTCACGCGAATTTTCACTCAGTTCCGCCAATACGAGATCATGGATTTTGTTCACGGTTTCCTATATGGTAACCGTTTTTGGACCACCTGGGCGCGGTTCATCAAAAACCGACGTGCGGTCACGGCGAAACTCTGCGAACCAATGGTAAACGGTTGTACGGGAAGCTGAATGGGTTACATACACACCATCGAGAACGGGCTTGATTTTCTCTCAGGTTTTCCCACTCAAAAACAAGAATCGGATCACGGAGCGATAAGTTTTTTTTTTTTTTTTTTTTTTGGTCGCAAAAAAACACTAACACGATGTTTTGAAATGGGTCGGATTGCAACCGAATTTTGACAGGAAGGCTAAAAGAGGTTATACTAAATGATGTTGTACTCAGTAGCGCCACCTATCTTCTTATCCGTGTATTCATCAAACAACCCTTGTACTGTCAGTTAGCCTTGCTGGGAAACGTTTTTTAATTAGAGTTTTTAAAATAAAATTTAATAATAGCAGCTCTTTCTTTTAGTGTGCGGCGCTCTATGATAAAAATTGTACTGGTGTTTCATAGGCCTAAAAAGTCAACTGCGTATCAAGGCCTTGAAAGGAAACACTAATAAGACCCAATTATCTCAATTGCGATATTAGCGAAGGCAGAAAGAGACATTCTTGGTCGTTTTAAACGCAAGATTATTTGAAGTGATTCTAGTAGTAGATTCTAAAGTAGACTACGACTTGTACAATGATATCGTCCTTTTCAGAAAAGTACCCAGCAGTCGCTTGACATAGATGGGGCAGGTAGAGCGAAAGACAATGCGACCCAAGAACAATTCGATTCCTAACTATACTTCTAGTTATACTTATTATACAGCGTACGTCCGCTTCAGATAGGAAAACTTGTCTTGGTTAGAGCGTTATCTAATAGGAGGCATACACATTGAACTATGATGAAATTATTTTCCTTTAAATGTCAACTAGATGGGTTGTACTCGTGGAACAGATTTTTTTTTAAGCATTACATTGATAGAAAATCCATTAATCTTACTAATTTATTCGAAGTTTTTGTTTCTTTTAAAATAAATAAAACAGAATAAAATAACTTTTAGGGACGTGATTTTTTTAAGATAGGAAAACTTTGTCATGTATCATAATAGTCCCAAATAATTGTGACAATACCACAGAAGACATCAAACAAATGTTAACTTTATTAGGCACGTTTCTGAAGGACTCTATATATCATACAATCGTAGTTGACAAACTTGGCATGCTCTTTGAAACATATTTAGACCAAACAATGGTCAAATATACGGTAAGATTAATTTAGCATTAAAAGATAAGATAAGATAAGATAAGATAATTTTAACAGTTTTTCGTATATATGATAAATATGCTAATTATACTTGCTATCAGTTTAATAACAGCAATTATCAACAAATATTTTATTCTTTAATAAAATCATTTAAACTTAGATTTGACAAATGTTATAAGGTCTTCGTTTCTGACCGGATATTTAATAGACAATGCCAACGTTATGTCATGCTATTTGACAAATCAATTTAAAACTACCCATCTGTGCATATATTAAAAAGATTTCAGAATTTAAAAACTGTACAAGTATGACCTGTCAAACTCAGAAAATATCCAACTGCGAGCACTAACAATACAAGTATACGAGTACGTTCCCTCATTTCTCGCTTTAACGACAAAAAAACAATTTATCGACGGGAATTGCTATCTTCTAGCTCTCCTCATTAATGCTTCATGTTAAGGAACACAAGGTCCATTAACACACTTCCTGAAATTTCAGTCACAAGTTCCCGGTGATGACATATAGTCATGACAGGAAATGCTTCAATAATTTTCCAAGCTGGACAAACGAAGGGATGAACACTTTTGGTTTAAGTGAAGCCATAAATGGCGGAAGTTTTAAGATTGCTATTTTTCTGCTATGTGATACAATGTAACGGCGTTCAACATACGATTCATTATTGTTCTAACTTTTGCTCCACTCATTGATTGGGATAGGATCAAGGCACATTTTCTAGTTGCTTAGAGGGCAGATTGGCAGACTCAAATTGTTTTAAAGATTTACAGTGACGAAAAAAATCATAAACGTTTACCGAAAATTATATGAAAAGTAAATGTTACCACAATTTTATTGTAATTTTATTTTGTTGTATATGTACTTGTTGTTCAATTTTATAAGTCCAATGCAGTTATTTAGGAATAATTAAATGGAAAACATAAAAAGCATTTTTTTTTTTTTTTTTTTTTTTTTTTTTTTTTTTTTTTTTTTTTTTTTTTTTTTTAACTAAAATTTGTTTTGTGGGGTTGGAAGAAAAAATAAATGTTATTCGTGGTATAAGCAAAAAAATGTTAATTATACCAAATTACAAAAGAAATATATACAAGTTGGCAAGCCTGGCATCTACCTGTCAAGTTGAAAAATATGTAACTGATATTTAAGAAAGAAATAAATACACAAAAAAGAATCGAAAAGATTTTAATATTTGTAAAAAACAATCAGGAAAACTTATATAAGCCGAAGATTACACAAATTGTCCTTTAAATCGTATATCTTAGTTCTAAGATCTACTGTAAAAGCACTTTGCTTATTAAAGCCCAATTTTTGTAAATCTTTGGTTTAAGAGTAAAAGAAACTTTGAACAATCATTACCTGAAACAAGACGAGTGAGTTCCCCGAAAAGATACCTTCAGTCATAAATGCCTAGAGATGTTGATGCAGTAACGCTTTCATCCCTATCTGATGTTTTTTTATTAAAAACTAAAGATCTAGCCCGAAAAAGTAATGTCTAACAACTTTCTTCTGACATTTTGGCCTTCAAAAATAAAAATGAAGAGTTAGCTGCTAGGCTTAAGATGGCAGAAGAACGCTGCTGTGATCTGGAAGCGAAGGTACAGTCTTATCTTACAGAAACCACCGAGAAAATCCACATGCCATTTGGCGAAAAGGGAACAGAACATTCAAAAGTGGAAACCCTACTACGTGGAGTGAAAAGAATGCGCTGCTACTGAAAAAAAGGCATGCAGAGATACCAAATTTCAGTGCGATACTGTTTTTAATTTTGTTTTGACAGCTGATTGTTGTTGACGTGTTTGGCATCATGTTGAGTATGGACAAAAACGATTTGCGTTTTTGAGAGGCAAAACGGCGAAGGAAACAAAAGAAAAGTTGGATAAATATTATGGAGCTAATGCTCCGTCAGGTCACAATATCAAATGTTAGTTTCGACAATTTCGTGGTGGCCGCAACTTCACTACCGACCAAGTCCGCAGCGGCAGGCCTTCCGTTGCGGCTACAGAGGACAATGTCAAAAAAATACATGAAATGGTGTTGGCTGACCGGAAAATGAAAGTGCGCGAGCTAGCAGATACCACAGAGATTAGTACTAAGTGCACACGCCATATTTTGGGCAATATTCTGCATATGAAAAAGTAATCCTGCCGCTGGGTGCCGCGCATACTCACTCCTGACCAAAAACACGAACGCGAGAGCACAAACACGAGAAAGAGTGTTTGGACTTGCTGATGCAGAATCGGGCGGACTTTTGGCGTCGATTGATAACTGTTGAACACCAAAGAACAGAATGAGTGCCCGGCAATAGACTGAAGCAGGCACGAGTGCTCCGAAGTGGCCGAGGGAGGCTCAATGGGTCGGAAAGGTTATGGTGTCGGTTTCCTGGGATTGTCACGGCATACTCTTCGTGGACTACCTCTAAAAAGGAAAAATCATTATCAGCGTGTATTACTGTGCATTATTGGAGCGATTGAAAGCCGAAATCGCTGCAAAACGGCCTCACATGAATAGAAAAAAAATTTTGTTTTTGCAAGACAATACATTGGCGCACAAGAGCAGCACAACCATGGCAAAAATCAATGACATACGGCTCCAATTGCTGTTGCATCCACCGTATTTGCCCGATTTGGCTCCCTTGGACTATTATCTCTTCCCAACCTCAAAAGATGGCTCATCAATAAAAAATTCAGCTCACGCGAGGAAATCATCGACGTCACGGAGTATTTTGTAGACGTTACGGAAAATTACTTTTCGGACGGGATCAAGAAGTTGGAAAATCGATAGAATAAGTGTATCAAACTAAAAGCGGACTATATTGAATAAAATAAAAAAACATTTAAAAAAATTTTTTTTTCATTCCCACTTTTTACCCCACTTAGTACACATAAGATTGTTTCAGATGCCAAATGATCAAGAAAAACTCCCTATGTACTTATGTTGGAGTTTAGATCCACACAATCTGCAAACAGTGTTCTGCGAATTGGAAGTAAAGTGAAAGGGTCACCCATCTCTGTAGAGATGAAGCCGAAGGTTTTTGCTTGAAAGCAAATGATGGTTGCATAAAGGATGTCAAATTCAAAGATGAGGATGACTGCTTATGATGATAAACTACAGGTTGGAGAAAAAGTTTTCATCACACTATACATGGAATAAAAATAGTGGTTTCAAGTTACTCATGACAGTTGTTGATCTGTCACCGATCGTTTTTTCGCGAAGTGAAAGCAACAAACACACTGCACCTCCATCTGTGAGCGAATCAGGACAAAATCGAATTCAGCCTAGTTATTCACAATGAAACGCCACACCTTGGGTTTCCGTCTTGCCAAGTGGCGGTTTTTATTTAAATAAAATAAAATAAAATAAATAAATAAAAAAAATAAATAAAAAATTGTTATTTCAAGTTTTTTTAAGTATATCGGGATTTGATTTATTTTTATTTATTTATTTTTTTTTTCTTAAATATGAGGGTTGAGGAAGATAATTATGAATGTTATAAAGAGTTGTTTAGTAATTATGTACTGAAAAGTGTAGGTACTGTCAAAGTTAATAGAAAAGCAGAACAAAAGTCGACTGATTATTTGGTTTTAAAAAGATTGCTGTATGCAGGTATAAATAAGTTGGGTTGGCAACTAAGTAATTGCCGATTTCACACGTAGATATCTTTGGCCATATCTTTTAATGGCTTCTTCAATGTCATAATATTTTTTTCTTTCGACATTTGTTAGCTGTCAGTCCTACTTTGCTTTAGAAACAAACTGAGTCTATTTTCGTGAAAAGGTATTACTTTCGCGTCAGTTTTAATATGGAGTGCAATAACGAATATTTTCGACATATTTTACTTTTTTATTTCCGTAAAGCAAAGAACTTCGCGCAAGCTGCTAAAAATTAACGTGATGTGTATGGTGAAGATGCCTTAAAATAAAGACAGTGCCGGTATTGGTTTAACAAATTTCGTTCTAGAGATTTTTCACTGAAAGCTTGATATTTGGGTTCCACATGGTTTCATTTCATGAATGGCATCAATGGATTATTTACAGTAACGTCAATCGCAAACCATCACGTTCCAGGCTTCATGAGCCAGCACAATCCACTTCGAAAGCTAATATCCACCAAAAGAAGATTTTGGTCTCAATTTAGTGGAATTGGAAAGGTGTCGTGTATTTTGAGCTGCTTTCAAGGAAATATAGTAAACGATCAATTTGGAAGTGTACTGTCAACAAATGGACAGATTAAATACAGCGATCAACAAAAAGGCGCCAGAATTGGTCCATCGAAAATATGCCATCTTTTGCCAGAACAACACTACGCATCTTTGATCACTCGCCATACATATACATATACATAATCAATTCTTTTTTCTTTTTTTTTCAATTCAATTCAATTTATTATCTCTTATAGTACTAAGTAATAATATTTAGTAACAAAAAGTAAAATACTAAAAAAAGGGAGAGGAAATGAAATTTGAGAAATTGGAGAAAGACTGAGATAGAGTTGATAGCAAAGATAATATAAGTTAAGAAGAAAAGTACAAATACAAGGCAGTTTTGAAGCTAGCAGTATTTGACAAGCACTTTATATGAGACGGTAAATTATTCCACAGTCTAATAGCATAAATAAAAAATAAACGCGATGAATCGAGGTATTTGCAACGCTGAGTGCCTATGTTGAAAGTTCTTCTAGAAAGGGAAAATTCCAGTTTGGAGTAAAGGTAAGGGGGTTGCTTTGTAATTTCTGAAATCAAGATATTTTCTCAATGTACAGCCAAGAAACTGACATGAGAATTTCGAGATTCGGCATAAACATGCCGAACAGCATCATTATAAGCAACCTGGAGCTTGCGCGAAGATAGTGAGTCAAGGTCACTGTAGACAGCTGCGGCATATGAAATAATGAGAATTATGAGAGTGAGCACTAGTCTCCGGCGAGTATTCCAGGGGGTACAGCTGGATGAAATCCAAAGTTTACTCAAGAATCCGTACACGCGACGAACAACGATATTAACATGGTTATACCCAGAAAGCTTTCGGTTTAAGGTGATACCAAGACTTGTAGCCGCCTCAACTAACCTAATCTTATTACCGGCTAGCAAACATCAGGAACTAGGCTTATCTGAAAAGACTTGTTTGATATAGTAATAACTTGGCATTTTATTGGATTCAAAGCTTCTCCATTTTTAGTTGCCCATTCAACAATAGAAGCGAGATCCTCATTTAATAGTGACACTAGTTCACCCATTTTTTTAACCGGATGAGATAGGTAAAGTTGTACATCTTCAGCATAGATATGGATAAGCGCGTGCTTACAAATCGATGCTAGGTCATTTATGTACATGCAGAACAAAATTGGGCATAATATTGATCCCTGCGAAATCCCTTAGAAACTGACCGGAGACTTGAACGGTTGTTAAAAACAACGACTATTTGTGACCGTCCACATAAAAAGCTTCGAATGAGCCTTACAGCTCTTTCACTAAAACCATAGTAATGGTACAATTTCCAACAAAGAATGGAATGATTCACTCTGTCAAAAGTCTTAGAGAAATCATGCAGGCAAAGCATCGTCACAAATATTTTGTCAAAATCTTGCCTGATATCATCTAAGATTTTTACCATGGCGGGAGAACAGCTATGGTTCCCGATTGGAATGGGCTCAATAGGGAATTTTCAGATAAGTGTTTCTGAATTTGTGACTCTATTACCTTTTCAAAGACCTTAAATAGGCAAGGTAAGATACTAACAGGTCTGTAATCAGAACCATCGGAAGCAGTGGTCTTTTTCGGAACAGGTACAACCTTAACACATTTCCATGCCAGAGGCGTAGTAGATGTTCCTATACAAGAATTAACTATATGTGTTAAATGATGTGTGGCAAAATAAGTTTTATGAAGCGTTGCCCTGACTTTGCTCCACAAATTATTTGAATCTTCGCAAAACTCTTTGGATGGTGAAACTTTTATTGATGATGAGTTCAGTTTTTTGCCATATATAGATAAGAAGTTCTACGAACGTGAAATTATGAAATTGCCAGAAAGATGGCAAAAAGTCATCGAAGAAAGTGGAAAATATATCATTGATATACAATATGTGTATGTTATATAACATACGATTGATTGAAAATATATTTATATGAAAAAATCGGCATTTACTTAGTTGCCAACCTGATATAATGATTACTCAAAAATTTTTTTTTATAATCCTGGGCGCGCACCAAGGGGATATGAATACCCTTTAAAACAAATTCTATGAAAGACTTTTTCAGAAATTGCCTCGCACGGGATTCGAACCCACGACCCTCTGGTTGAGGTACCGCGGCCACCGTGGTACAAATGTACACTGGTAAAATGAAGGACGCCCTTAACTACTTTGGAAAGCAAAATTTAACGGTTATTGGTGATTTGAACGTGAGAGTTGGTCTATTGTCATCTACTTTATCAAAGTTTTAATATGAAAGAAACTCTAAGGACAACGTTTTGGATGGAAGATGGATGAAGATATGAGAGTTCTGTAAATCGTTTGACCTCATGGTTGTAAATGGCAGAAAACGAAGCGATATGCATGGGAAAAAAACTTTTTTGACTAGGCTGTTCAATGAATGATTATTGTTGTTCAGCGACAAATCTTTTGAATATATTGATTTGAAGGTTGGTAATCAAAATTTTTCGGATCACATGCCAATTTCATTGATGCTTCAACTGAATACCGCATCGCCTTTGCGAAATGAAACTCAGCTTCAACGTCTGCCAAAATAAACCCTAGGTAGGTAGGTAAAAGTGGCTGTTGTAAATTGAAGTTTTTAGCAGAACTTATCTATGGAATTAGATCGTGTGCAGTTTGTTTTTGAAGAACCCATGAAATTGAATTCCTTTGATAAAATTATTGCTAAGGCTGCCCAGAAAAAGAAAATAATCCAAAGAAGAAGTGTCGTACCCGAAAACAAATGGTTCAATCATGAATGCGAAAAAGCAAAAATTAAGGCGTTCAAACGACTGAGTTTATTTCGTAAATTCAATGCAGATATTCTTAAAAAAATGTATCTGGATGCTAACAAGTATTTGCATCCAGAAATGTCAGACTTCGAAGTAAAATAATCTCGCTCAGTTAGTGCAAGGAGATTCAAACGCCAGCAACGCAAAAAGCATTTGGAAAGCTGGAATTGGAGTTAGGTAATATTTTTGCAAACTACTTAAATCAAGTAATAACTGTCCACTCATTCAATAGGCTGGTACTTTTGTAGTAAGAAATTATCTTGACTGTGATATGACCTTGGAGGAAGTTAAAGATGCCATTAGAAGAACATAAATAAACAAAGCATCACTCCACAGAACAGATAACATAAATCACCGTGCTGAATATTGCGCAATAGTTTCAAGTTCAAAATAAAAACTTTTAGGTGTGTGTATGGATTTCAAAGCATCTTTCGATTCAGTCGATAGAAGGACACTTTTTTACAAACTGTCGCTGATTGAAATATTTACAAAGTAGCTGAAGATTCCTAAACTTTTGTATAATGACACTGAATCGACTGTATGGAATGGCAAAGTCTTGTCAGAATGGTTTCACACAACAATGAGAGTGTTCTAAGTACACTTTTGTTCATTCTGTTTTTTAAAAACCTGAACAAAGCACTATGTGGTGGAATCTCATGGGCTGAAAGGAGGACTAGAGTGCTCATGTATGAAGATTACATAATTCTGTTATCGGATTAAGCCAATTGATTTCGAAGTGGAATCTAACTGTGAACCATGAAAATCCCAAAATCATGGTCATTTAGAAAAGCTCGTGGATTTTGCGCCAAAAATGGTAATTTGCTAGAAAATATACAAAAATTGTAAAGGAGTACTAATACCTTGGAATAAAAGTTTCCTCAAACCTAATTATGAAGTCACTTTAATAGCAAACTCCAATCAGCAAAAACCGCAGTTAATTGCACATGAAAGTCTTGCATTAACTAAAGTGCACTCAGCCTTCATATAAAGTATAAACTGCTTGAGTCAACTCCTAAAACAGTCATGTTTGTTGTTATGAACAGTGTAAAGACGTTGAAAAATTTCTTAGATTTTTCCTGGGAAGATTGCTTAAGCTAACAAAAAGTGGTAGCTTTTGGCAAGGAAATACAACCTACAACTTAATATTGTAATTCGCTTGATAATGCGAATGATTGGTGAACAAATTTGTACACTTTATGTTATTAAGGACACTGGATGAAAAATGCAGAGTGGAGTTTAAGGAACAAGTTCAGTCATCTCTAGACGGTATTATTGCACTCTTAACTACGATTTGAGAAAATTCCATTATTTCTGCGACGAAAAAATACTTTCAAAATATCAACGAGTTTTAATTTAATTTAATTTTGGTGGGAGCGAAAGGCCCCATTTATTCGGATTAATACAAGCTATATCTTAAAATTAAACTTAAACTAAAACTTAAAACTAAGGTTGGTTAGGATGAGAGAGTTGTGGGAGGAGTGGACTGAAAAGAAGAGTTATGAAAAAATGAAAGTAGAAGGGGGGGTAGTAGTTGTCGATTGTAGAGAGAGATAGGGGACAAAGTGAGACTGAGGAGTTAATTGAATAAAGTTCGGTGAAATGAAGATAAGCATCAAGATAGTTGGAATAGTCGGACAAGGATCTGGTAAGCAGGAAAACAGCCCATACATAAAACGTAAAGGGACTTGAAGGGGAGTGATATTTTTATAGCGACAAAGTCGACTTTAGAGGATGAAGAGATGCTAGTGGGAGAAGAGTTAAGGCTGTTGTGGATCGCCAGTAAGACGCGTCGACAGGGGGAATCATCATGTGGGCGAGTAGGATCGTCGTCGCGAAAAACATTAAAAGTAGGGGGGAACAATTCCTGGTTCTTTATGTCGGGAATCAAATTGGTTTCAGTCAAGGCGTAAATATCAAAGGGAAGAGAATGCGATTGACGTAGGACAGCAATTGGTTTTAGAGCGAAGACCTCTTACATTCTGGTAGTAAAATGTAAGAGGGATGTTGTGGGGTGGAGATGTAATGCGGGATGGTTTAAGTGCTGATGAGGAAGGCACGTTATGGACGAAAAAATTTATCGTGGTCAACTCGGCTTCGCTGTATGTGTGAGACTCGTTTATAGTAAATGTAGTGGCCGAGTGCAGCAAGGTAGTCTGCTACTTTCTGAGGGGACATGCTTAAAATCTCGTGGTACCTAACATAAAGGTTCCTGAGACTGATAGGGTCGGTAGGGAGGCCTTTCTGCTGGATGGATACCATGACGCTGGTTTTGGTCTTCCCTTCGTAGCAGACCTAGTCCGATTTGTCGTGTAGATAGGCGATAAAGAGACGAATGTTTTCATATATCTTTCTCTCTCTAAGCCTAGAGAGTGCATAGCGACTTTCTGTAGTTCCATTGGTTTGCTGGGTTAGTTTAACTGTGGGGGGAAAAAGAGGATCAAGAATAGGGGCAGTGGAGGAGGGAGATGGAGATGCGTGGTTGGATATGGAGTTGGGCGCCGGATGAGATGTTGGGTTTAGGGTATGGGAGTTAATAAAATTAGGGTACTTAGCTCCAGTTTGTAGGTCGAAGTTAGGAAATGAGTTGTTTGCTGGGATCGGTGGAGTAGTTGGATCCCAAGTTCGTTTTGAAGCTCCAGTTGGGATCGGAATTAGAGCTTCGTTTTTTGTTAGCGTGCTTTTTAGTTAGAAGGGGGTTTGGGAGCGGTCTTTTTTGAAGTTTATTGTTACGTTTATTTTTAAAATTTTGATTGTCGTCGACACGTGGGTTTTCTCGTTCCTCAGAGCATTTGGTGATACTTATCTTCCCAGGTTAAGTGGCCTTACCAGGGGAAGCTGCAGGAACTATTGGAGTCAGCAGGGGAAATCATCTCGTACTCGGTAATGATGATGGCATAATTTTGGTGAAAGAAATTCCGCACCCAACTAACATCAACGTGTTGAGGAACCTTCAACGTAGAAGGCTGTATGTTTTCCCTCTTTCAACTTTTCGAGTCGGCTTTTCCATTCGGAGGGGGTCCATGAAGTTCCGAATTGTTTGAGCAATTTTTGTGGGGCTGGAGCGGGCGGGATGGGCAGCGCGGTTTCGGTTTCCGTTGTCAGGGCGGCGGGAGGAGTATTTGAGAATGACTCCGTGTCTACTAATTCATTATGAATTGAGACATTGTACGGGGAACTAGCTTGGAGTTGAATTTGATCGGGGATTCCATCGATTTTGTGGGAAGCCAATCTCACTTCTTTACCGATTTCGGCAACGGTCAACCGAGTTGCTATGAGTTCCTCGCTGACGTCTATTATTTTTAGGCTTAAGTCATCGAGCGTAGAGTCTGATGGATGCGGGGTGGGATGTATTGTTTTGGAGGAGGATTGAAAAAGCAAGTCGAGATCAGTACGGAGAAGATTAATAGAGTCGTTTATGTGTGTGAGTACGTTAGATTTAAGAAGGTTGGCAAAATTTGTTTTGAAGAATGCTTTTAATCCATCCAAGTGATATTTGATCACTTCGCTCTCGTTGTCGTGATGAGATTGATTTTTGGACAGATTGTGGATCGCTGTCAGTTGCTTTTCTATCATTCTTCCTGTGGACTTGTAAGCTTCCACATTACTGTCGATGCAGTTTACTGAGTCTTCAATCTTCTCTATTCTGTCGAGAATAGTTCTGCTAATATGATTTTTCTCGGTTAGCATCGCCAAGGTGATCTCTTTGCACTCGTCGCAGTAAAAATTGAAGACACTGCAATACTTCTTGAGGTAAGTAATGGATCTCCGGGTAAGTCCGATGTATATGCTATGGAATGATTTTCCGCAGAGACCATTGCAGGCTACCCATTCCGCGTTGGGGTCAACAGTTGAGCACAAAACACTAGCACAGCACTTTTCCATTGTTTTTTATTTATTTATTTATTTTTTTTTTTTTTGGGATACAAAACTGGCACAGGTGAAACTAGGTCGACGAACAAAGACGGGAAATATACTGAAATTTACTGATTCGGCAATTTACGGGGCTTTGGAGGAAAGCGGAAAAGTAACAGAATTCGGTATACAAGAGAAAACACGTCCGCACAGGTTGACAGTCAAACAGACAACGTAGACAACGTAGGCCAGAGAGTAGATGCTGGATTTAAACTTTAAGCCTCATAGAGATAATCTTCCTTTATTTTGTATCTTATGTAACCTTGGAGCTCGGAAAAATGTGTTTCATTTTGAAACAATATGCCCTGTATTAAGGGAGATCAGAAGAGTATTTTTTGACCGCTCACAGCTTACACTCAAAACGGAAGCGTAGAATAAAAACCTTTCATCACATTCTGCAAAGAGGCCGCCCGCTACAGGGCCATGATAATGTCTGAAGATTGTTATTTTATTTTAATTTTATCAAAAAAAAAAAAAAAAAAAATATTCTTATCCATGTATGAAAATATAATTGTTTCTTTTGAAAAACGCATTTGAAGATTCAAATTTATATACTTGCCATTTGTGGTGACGGCAATGGCAATACCTTAAAAAGACTGATACATTTTGAGAATAAAGCAATTATTATTAATAATAATAATGTACACGAGTCAATAAAGTTACTAAAAAATTCTTAAGAAACTGATTCTGTCAAGAATTAGTAAAGGTCTGGTAGACCAAAAAGTGGACACTCTACTGAGAACATCGCTGAAAAACCTCCAACATCGATATCACAACGTTTTCAATCATCTTTAGTGATGATAGATTGGATTGGATGAAATTATCTGGGGTGAATAAATTCCTCAAATAATTTCAGAAAAATCATTACATCCACAAAAATATACTTTTGGTGTGGGAATGGGCTGGTGGAACCATTGATCGGAGATGCAAATGAAAGCACTATATGCGAGTGATTGAAGATGTTTTGTGGCCTAAAATTTAACAAATAGACAAAGACGATTTTTAATTTCAACAGGATGGGTCTACGAGTCATGCAACACGTGCAAACATTAAGCTATTGCCGTCTAAATTTCCAGGTCGATTAATCCCACGTAATGGTGATATAAACTGACCACTTAGATCATGTTATTTAACACCAATAAATTACTTTCTTTGGAGTTTTTTGAAAAGTGGAGTTTATATGGATAAGCCAACAAGAATTACCAAGCTGGAAAAAAAAATATTCGGACCGAAATTAAAAATTTTAATGTTCGAATGGGAGCCTGTAGACGTGTTGTTGTGGACATTTAAATTACGTTATTTTTCACACATAATCGTTAATCACCAGAAAAACCCCAAATATTTTCGTTATTTATTTAAAAAAAAAAAATAAATAAATACCATGTGCGACTTTTGAAAGACCCTTTATTTAGTTGCCCTTTAATACCGTCTGGTAACGCCGTGGTAAGGAGTCGACAAGATTTTGCCCCTTTTGCACAGGTATTCGTTTCCAAGCCTCCTTGATCCCAACCTTAAATGCGGCCTTAATAGAATTTTTTTAGAGCCAACTCTTTCTTCAGGTCACAAGTTCTCGATCGGATTTAGATCGGACGACTGAGCTGATCAATCTAAAACTTTTTCGCTTAGAACAAGGCTCGTTTTTTTTTTTTTTTTTTTTTTTCTTCTTTTTTTTGAGGTATGCTTTGGCTCGTAATCTTGTTGCAACATCCAAAGCAACGGCATTTTATCTTCGGCGTAAGGCAACATGACGTTTTCTAATATTTCCACATATTTTTATTTTATATTGTATTTTGAGCCACGATCTCTTTAATCCAAGATAATGGTCACAACACTATACCAGGAAAAACAGCCCTTTATCAATATAAAGGGTGATTCATCGTGAGGTTTGATTTATAATGTAAAATAAAACACATAAATTTGAAAGTGAACTTAAAATTTTTATTATCGGTCAAAAGAACAATTCATGGCATTTACTTTTTGAAAATGATATCATGTAAATGTTGACCACGACTACGTCTGAGGTATGCTCGTTCGAGCATAGCAACTGGTATCTCGCGGATAACACGAGTAATGTTAGCTTCCAAGTCAATCGTAACTTGCTTATTCCTGAAGACCTGAGCCTTTACATATCCAGAGCTCACCAAAACCATGTGCTTGAATTTTAGGAAGCACATAGTCCGTTAACATGGCACGATTACGAACACCGGATTTTCATTGTTTTTCCAGAGCCCATTCACAGAAAATATGAAGCAAATTCAAGTCGCCTGGCTTCAATTCCTGCACAAGTTGAATTTTGTACGCTTTTAGGCCAAGATCCTCACGAAAAATACACCAAGTTGTCGAATACGCCAAGCTAAGCTGCTGAGAACGACGACGAATGGATTCGTCACGGTCTTCGCGTACACTCTCAGCTACAGTTGCTATAGTTTCTTCAGTACGTGCTGGATGTGGTCTAACCGGTCGAGTATCATCTACTAATGTAAACTGGGACTCAAATTTGTGAATGATATTGGCGATAGTGGTTTCAGTAGGTCGATTATGCGCATCGTAAGTTACTCAAATCGCACGAAAAACATTTCTCACAGAACGCCGATTTTCGTAATACAGCTGATGACTTGCCAAACGATACTGAACAAAATTGACAAAGCAGTTTGATAAGAGTCACGCGAGATCTGTCAAAAAAAGCTTATTGAAAATTAAACCTCACGATTTATCACCCCTTACTTCCTTCACTTACTTATTTTTTATTTATTTATTTTTTTTTTTGTTTACTTTAGGTTGAATTCGTTACTAGGAGGTCGTCTTAGGTAGTGCCTACTACAAATAAATTGACGTTTGCTTCCTGACTCCAAAGAATATTTTTAAAGCTCATTATGTCCCTTTTTTAAATGCCTTTAGCTGATCTTCTGCAGAGAATAATTTTCTAACATTCGCACTATGTTATTAGTCGGTCTAGAATGAAAGAAGTTTTTTCTAGTTTCTTTTGCCTTTTTTTTTACTTTAGTTCATATTCTCTGACCAGGTCAACGTTTTCACAATGAATTTATATGTTTTTTCCTTAGAGCGGATCTTCTGGATAAAATGTTTTACTCCATTAGTACAGTGGCAGGCCACGATGCATTGTTTCGAAAAATTCTTAACAATCTATACGTAAAAATTTCAGAATCATATAAAACTATTTACAAAAAAAACTACAATAAGAATTCGTTTGTTATTAAGGAGTTACTCTTAATAAAATACGTGCAAAACTAAAACACCTTTTTGCCCACCGCAAATAAATGGCACATGTAATGAACCATGATAGTGAATTAAAGGCATATATGTGGTTACGGATGTTTAAGGGATTACACACCACTTTATGACGAGCGATCGGAAAGGCCGAAAGCTTACCTTTATGTGGCGAACCCAATCTCACCATCTAAACTTATGCAATTCTGTAACAATATTTTGTTGTACAAATTCGTCATTTCGTATGCCAATAGGTATGCTAAGGAGATTACTGACTGGCAAGTACTATAGGATATCTCCATGTCAAACTATAGATACAGCGAATTCAGAATCCAATGCGAAGTCTCGACCTTGTTAAGGAGGAGGAATCCACATAAAACCAACTGAACACGATTTAAGGAAGAGCTCGGCAAGTACAATAGTGCTTTCCCTAAGCCCAGGATAAAACCAAAGGCTTGAGGAAGCTGTTCAGAAAGTGAACGGCACCCTCACCAAGTGTTTCGAAATGGCATGTCCAGCTACTAGGCAGTCCTCCAGATCGTCTGTTCCGTAGTGGAATGCAGACCTGCAGCGTTTTTGTAAAGATCGAAACTATCAGTGAAACTAGTAGGTTGGTCCTCAAAAGGAAAAGATCAACCAGGCTAAAACCATTCAGAAAATCTGACGGTACCTGGCACCGGTCATCTGACACCGATAATATATACCCCGTTATGTTACAAAAAGGTTTAGCCGAGCTGCTGGGAACTCTGAAGAGAATTTTCACTGGTAGCAAGCGCTGGTATTCATACCGAATCCCTGGCGAATAGTGAGAGTGGCCTTCATACCATAAATCGGAAAGAAGAACTACTCGCTCGCCAAGAGTTTCAGACCTATAAGTCTCATTTCCTTCATACTGAAAAGCATCTAGATAATTGTCGAGATCCATGTGCACAAAACCACCTTGCGACTGCATCCTCTGTCGACGATGCAAGACGCCTACCAACGCGAAGATCCTGCGAAAATGCGCTTAAGAATCTGGTAGGCAGAATTGAAGACGCACTCGACAAGAAGGAATACGCCTTGGGCATTTTCACCTTTGATTGAGGGTGCTTTAGACAACGCAACTTTGGATGGCATGTGTAACTCGGCCAGACAACACGGCGTAGACGAATCACTAGTTTTGTGAATAAAAGCAATGCTGGTGAATAGCACATTGCAGATGCTAGCAGCGGACAATATGTGGTGGCGGATGTAAACAGGGGTTGACCGCAAGGCAGCGTTCTGTCTCCACTTCTATGGTGCATGTTGGTGGATACAGCTCAACGCGCTCAATAGTTCTAACATCTATACAGAAGCATACGCGGATGATGTAGCTGTACTCTCTGTTGACCAGAGACTCTGGTCTAAAGCGTAGGCAGACCTGGACGTGATCGACGACTGGTGCACTAGTCACTACAACTGCAGATGGGACAGCTCCGTGAAATGCAGGCAGACCAAACGACGTCTCTAGGAGGAGGAAAGACTGCATGTTGATTACTGGCGTTGTGGCAGTGCACTACACCTTTGCTACGCACTTAAATGTGTTGGGCATATATGACACGACATCCTACGATGCTTGCGCTCGCATCAGGCTGTAGCTACTCGGCACTGACGAGGTGGGTGCTGGTACTGTAATTACCTTATCACTGAAGCGCTAACTCATCTTACTTCGTAAGACAGTAAGATTTCATTAAAAGGAACTGAAACAAAGAGTACAATGAACTAATTCTTTGTCTGAGCGCTCTGTTGCGACAGAAAAAAAAATAAATAAATAGAAAAATAATATCCAAAATCACACACAAGTAACACCTGGAAATACTCACACCAACGTATAAGCTGGGGTCCGAACCAGATGATCATGCATTAATCGGACCGATACTCTGCTAATCAAAATTGAATAATTTGTCGTGTATAAGTTCACGATACACTTGCCTTTTATTATTAGTTTAAATAGAGTACTAGTATGTCTTGCGCTTTGGCTTTACCAAAAAAACTGGCGGCATTTTTAAGTTTCAGCTGTAAAGGCGCTTAATATCTTGTGCTGCATAGTGGTAGGTAATCTGATGAACTTCAAGTTAAAGTGGTGTAACCGACATGTTATCGGTAACATTCACTTCAGTGCTTTGTAAGACTTAAATATAGGAGGGGATTATAATAGAGTCTATGATATTCTAACAACAAATAATCATTTTAGTCAGAGAAGTAAAAAAAAGTTGTCTTAAAGATCAACGCAGATAAAGTGTAATACGAGAACCTTAACCCGAATCTCTCGTATCTGGAGAGGCACTACTATTAGTTTAAAAAAGGCGCATCTTCCGTTTAAGTGTTGAGTGCCTACTGTTTCATGGGTGCAATGCTTGGGAGGTGAACACTGTTGTCACTAAATAGCTAAAAACTTTTATTAGCCAAAACGTATCTCAAATGAACCACTGCAAAGCCGACGACTGTGAGAAAATTAGAATACCCAAGGAGGAAAAATGTGACACTCTAAAGACATTAGGCGGAATATGATAGAGAAGAAGGCAAGGAAGTTAGACAAAATCTTAAGCAAACTAAAATGATTTTCAAAAAGACGTGATGGCGCGTAGTCAAAATCATAAATCAGTCAACAAAGGTGCCTAACTCATTAAGCGAGCCTATGGAAAGATAAGAGGGAATCTATTTTTACCACTTTAAGGATTTCGCTAGTCACTTGCAATCCTTTAACCTAGAACATTGATTCCCATTTCATTTTTCTGAGTTTATTTACTATCTATCCATCCAGCGGGACTCTTGTTACTTTCTTTGAAAGCTTTCACGTACCTGTATTTATTTTCTTTCATTTCGTTTATATGAGAAAGTGAATGATAGTGATAGTTATGACGGTTGCCTTATTTAACGCTTCACATAAACATAACAATACCAACACTTTGAATCAGAATGTTGTTCAGGTCTAAGATCTCATGGTGGATAGTTTTAGTTATGTATGTTACGTTGTCAATTTCAGTAAACGATATAATTACGTTTGACAATCAAAAACCCATGTAGCTAACCCTATCTACTGTCCTGACCACCAACCGCACAAAATTGGGTAATTTGTGCAAATATTTATAAAACACGCTTCGGATTAGTTCGTAATTTTGCCTTCTACTTCTTAATACGCAGTATGGTATTACTGTGTATTTTCCTTGTTTGGACTTCTATTATAATTTTCTAATTCCACGAAAGCTCTAAGGTATCGGTGCCATTAGCACAGTGTAATCTTAGAAATCCCCTAATCGTGTTTCAGTTTCATTAAAAGAATAGCCCAAGGGGATTCCGCCGTGTAAATAAAATACAATTTATGCTGTGAATACCGTTGCTTCCTTTATCTTATGTTTTTAAAGACAAATTGAAAGAACAGCTCCATTCGACTGAACTCAGGTGGGGTAGGTATTTGTTTATTATTGATTACAGACAGCAACATTTGCAGTGCATATAATATTACCAGAGAGGGAAAGGAAAAGTAAAGAAAGGACACGATGACAAAGTACGTAGACAAGGTATGTAGATTCTCTAAGTAAAGATTTACAAAGAGGCGATAAACCATTTACGGTAGACTGTTTATTATTAATCAATTTAAATGTGCTGTGTGTAACCGTCTATAACTGCTCGGCAAAAGCGTTTGAAATTTCTTATTTATTTATTCCTTTTTTTTTCTCCCCTACCCTCAGGAAGTAGACACATCTTAGGTACATACAGTTAGATACAGGGTGCTCCGAATAGTGTGTCAAAGACTTTAAGGGGAGACTCCTCGACATATTTTGAGAAAAACAATCGTATGGGTGGATACAAAAGTTTTGAGCAGTCTTACGCTACCCTGTTCTTACTCCTATTGAAAATAATATCTTTGAAACTTATGCAGTATGGGGTATCTTTGATTATGAGTACTTTAATTGTTTAAAAGTAAAAGTATCAAAAGTGATTGTTCTTTTTTTTTTCGGAACAATATCTTATCTTCTTTTTTAACTTTGAAATGTATACTTGGTATTTGCAAACAAAAACAAACTCAGTTCATATCATATCAAGTCTATTTATCTGCCTTATCTCACGTAACTAGCATCTTTTTCTAGACGATTTCCAGGTACCAATGAAATCCTGGAAAGCCATAAAGCTTTTAAATGGTCAGTCAATTACTATACCCCGATCTTTGCGGACACAGGAATTAAAACATCACTTTAAGAAGCTACTTACTACCAAACAAACCTCACCAAGTTTTCAATATGCGGCACCCATGATTTTTGACGAGTTCCTAGATGCACCATTCTCCTTGTATAAAGTGCAGCAGGTCATCGAAAATTCGAAAGCAAAAAAAGCCTCTGGTTGCACTTACAGCAGAGTTTAACCGCATATTTAAAGCAACCGAGATTCACATGAGATTCAACAAGTTGATCATTTTTCCGCTACATAAAAGGGGAGGTTATAAAGTTGCCTCAAATTACAGAGGAATCTCTGTCTTGAATACATCGGCTAAGTTGTTAGGTACGTTACTATTTAATAGAATCTCACAATTAATAGAGGACAAGAAAGTTCTAAATGAATTCCAAGATGGATTTAGGAAGAATTACTCAACAGTGGACCAAACCTTTTCGAATGTCAAGATAGAGATTATCGGGGAAGCAGACCAGCTAGTTACCCAATATATCTGCCCACACATTTATGCTGAACTTATGCTGAAAAGCTCTGTATTTCATGGGGTGGGAGTTGCTTTCTGACAAAATATTTTAGTTATGGAAATTAATGATTATGGTACTGATATACGAGGGCAGTTTAATGAATACCCGGATTAAGAATGACAACGCAACTTTTTAGCTTTTGACAATTTATTTTTCAATAGAATCCCCTTTCATCTCGATACACTTTTCCCAGCGGTGCTGCAACTTCTTAAACCCCTCCGTACAGTATGACTTTTGTTGGAATGCAAAATACTCCTCCGCGGCGGCGATGACTTCCTCGTTCGACCCGTAATTCCTTCCGGTGAGAGATCTTTTAAAGTTTGGGAACAAACATAAGTCCAAAGATCCAAGGAATACGGAGGATGGGGAGCAATTCTTAGTGCAATTGGACCAATTTGGCTATAGGGACTGCGAAGGTATGTGCCGGTGCCTTATCGTAGTGGAGGAGCTCTTTTTTCTTCGCCAAATGTGGTCGTTTTTTTTTTCAAATCGTCGTTGAATCGACCCAATAAATCGACGAAGTATGATCCTGTGATTGTTTTTCCCTTTTTCAAATAGTCAACGTAGATCTCACCTTGCGTGTCCCAAAAAACGGTGGCCATCAACTTTCCGGCCGAAGGCAGGATCTTCGACTTCTTTGAAGCACCTTCACCGGGTAAAACCCATTGTTTCGATTGTTTTTTGGACTCTGGTGTGTATAAATAAAACCGTGTTTCATCGACGGTCACAAAACGATGCAGAAACTCCTCCGGATTTCTAATTAAAAGGGCCAAGCACGTCTTTAAAGTAGTGTTACGATTACCCTTGTTCTTCGGTGTGAGCAATCGCAGCACATTTCGAGCGAACAGCTTTTTCTTTCACAAAATGCTTACACATTCAGTTAAGATGCCTGCTATCTCAGCAGACCCGCGAATTATCACGGGTTGAATGCATGCATGCCTTCTGGTGAAATCACCAGATGTAAGTCCTGCTTGGGTTTAAATGTCTGCTCTTTGCCTAAAACTGATATCTGGATGCTTTCTGACATCTCCTAAAGCAGGATGTGAGTCTCTCGACGACTTCTGCATTATTCCTGTCTCACTTAACCTGGAAAGTGTTCTAATAAATGCCCTACCATTTGGAGCAGTCCTATCAGGGTATTGTCTCAGATATTCCAATCTTGCTTGTCGACCATTACCGTTGTAGAAACCATAGACATAAGCAATGTCATGCGTATTCTTGTGTTGAAGAGTATATCATCGAGGTTATTATGGATTAAGTCAAGATCTCGGTTAATGGATTATACGCAGTTTTTTTTTTTTTATTTTCGTAACGTACATATGTAAATTTGACCCTGAAAATTTCAAATCGATTCGGACGCCTCATACTAAGTGCAAATTTTTTCCGAAACTTTAAACTCGGTAATCAAGATTTCCAAAAAACGGTTCAATCGATCAAATCTTAACACAATCCTCTCAGATATTTTCCACAGTAATTTATAAACTTATATGTTGCCACTAAATGTACTCATACTTTTTGTTTTTGTAAAATAAAATAATCGTACTTTTTCAGAAAAAAATCATAAAAAATATCTTTTTTCGTCCTTGCAACTGCGTATAACCCATTAAGACTACAAACTGGTTATATAAATAATTTTGAATTTTTTTATACGAGCTCTGCTTATTTTTTTCCAGAAGAAGTACATGTTATTTGTATTTATTTTTTCTTTTTGTTTATTTATCCATTTTTTTATTTTTATTTTACCTGTACAATTGGGTGTTAACTACCCGAAGTGGTTTTTATTACTTTCAGGAGTTATAATATGAACCACTTTATAAAAAAAATTATTTGATTTACATTGCGCAAAAGTAAATTTATTTTATAGGAAAAAAATTCCAAGGCAGCTGTTGTAAAAAAAAAAAAAAAAATACCCCGTTTTTAAGTCTTATAGTTTGAACAAGATCATGAAAACTACTGACTTTATTTTTGTTTGTAAAAAAAAAAAAAAAAAACAAGGGACACGTTTCAAAGTTGCAAAAAGTGAGGTTTTATAAGATATTTTTTCAAAAAAAATTTTAAGTTAAAAAAAAAAAAAATCACGCTTGATCTTCAATGGCTTTTCACACATTAATTTTTGGGCAACATTTATTTTGAAATAATTAAAGGTATTAATTATGAGTTTAAGGATACCGTATTTATTACCATACACACATAAATTTGAAAAACGTTATTTTCAATAGGAGTCAAAACAGGGTGACGTAGGGCTTTGCTTTTCGGAAGGGATACGACTTTTTTCTCATAAAATTTCGAGGGATCTTCCTTTAAAGTCTTCGACAATTTATACAAAACATCCTGTATACACAATATATAAATATATATGTAGTTGTAATTGGTTCTTGCGAAAAGTAGTCGTATGATGGTTTCATGAGTTGAGCTACAGAAACAAAAACTGTTTATTTGGGCAAACCATGAAAAAGTATCTAAAAGTGGGAAGTTGTTTGCCTTTGCCATGTGAAAGGAAAGTATTTTTTCTGTAGAGGCAAAATATAGGAGTACATTATTAAAGCTATAGTATATTAAAGAAGTAAACTGTAAAGGTAAGGAAAGTATGTTTTCTGTAAGTTTACAGTTGAATGGTTGGGGCATCACTTCTGGTATAATGTATAAATATAAGTATCTATGCAACAATCTCAACAACCTATAGCTTTCATTTCATTTATCGTATAGGGTGTTCTTTTAAGAGTTATTATTTAAACAACAACGAATATTAATCGAGTTCATGTTTTAACCATCACTTCAGGCTTATGACTTTCACGCCTGTTTATATATTATAATTTTGCTCCACTCATTTTTAACTCTGCCACAAAAATAACGTAGGATATTGACTTCCAAAGGCGTTAATAGTTTGTGGCTTATCGTCGCTTAAGTCACGAATCCTCAGTAGGTCTATGGTTTCATTGTCAATACGGCACGTAGCGCCATCCCGCTGGAACGGCATTCCGTCTACATTTTTCCATACTGCCATTAAACTGCTTCAACAAGCAATTGTAGTACAATAGTTCTGGTGAAAGTTTTCATACGACAACGATATGTTTAAGGTTATTTCAGAAAAATTTTTGAAATGGAAGCAAACCGGAGTACGTATAAAGATATCGTTACCACTTCTCTGATACTTCAAATTGAGAAGGGTGGCAATGGTAACGGTCTGAAGGAGGCATTTTGCAAACCCTGCGTATACCAATTTTGAGAGCTCTTTGAAGCCATGTGAAAGGTTGCAATATGACGTAAGAAATCCTCAGGATGAAATACTCCATGCACCAAGCTCTTAAATGGTTAACCGATTCTATGCTGAAAAATGTGTAATCTCCCCAAGCTAATGCATGTCATCTGCTGAATCTCGGGACAACTCACCAAAAGAGAACACATAGCATATCATACCATGGACAAAATCTAGATAATCGGAAAAATAAGGCTGCTCTCTCGAAGTATGATTAATAACGTCCTTATCCAACATTCAATCTTTTATAACGGTATTTTGCCTTTTTGTACCGAATTTACTTTCAGCATCTGCTCTGAACAGTTCTGCTTTCAAGATTTAGCTGCTGAAGTTATAAGCTACGAAAGGAACTAAAATGGCATAAGTTCGTCGTTACGTCAGCTCCTTAGATTTGGAAGTACCACCAACAGCAAAAGCAGTAACTCATGGGACTGGCGCTAGAAGTTGGGGAACAATCATCTCCTAGTCTTTATGTGAGAAGAAGAAAATTTTGCATTGAATTCACAGGATAAAATCAATTCTAGGGTCATAAATCAAAAGCGCTTGTACCTTAATAATGTCAGCGATTTAAAAATACGCTCCAAAAATAGTTAGTAAGTATAAAGTAGTCATCTGATAATGGGCAGGGCCTCGTCGATATATAACTAGTTTTCAATTTTATTGGGTAGAACTCAGTTTTGCATCTTCATTTAATTTCTGTCATAAAATTTCGAAAAACAAAGAAATTACTTAGTAATAAAGACCGTTAGGTACTGAGCTGATCATATCTTTCTTTACACTTTACGCCAGCACCATGTGATCGGTATTATCACTACAGTGTCGTCTCTTACAGCTTATTGAAAAAATTTAAGTTAACAAAGCAAAAGCACTACACCAAAAAATAACCTTTTGGATTCAGATCAGGTTTTGTTCCCTTTAGATTTGTTTTTTCCTTAAAATGTCGGGAATTTAAGAAAATATCAGTTGTAGCTAGTCGTGTGAAACTCTGATTTATACCACCTTGATCAAAAAAATTTCGGAATTTATTCAGAAAATTAAAAATACAAGTTTGTTCATCTAAATCTATATTGTCCCCTTTAAAGTATCCCCATCGACTGCAATACACTTTTGCCAGTGCTTATTCCAATCATCGAAACATTTTTTATATTCGGTTTTCGGTATGTACATCAGTGCTTCCTGCGATTTTTCCATTACGCGTTCCCCGTAGTGGTTTTTTTAACTCGATTGAACAGAAAGAAGTCACAGAGAGCCAAATCAGATGAATTCGATTTCTGTTGGATGGTATTTGTTGCATTTTTCGTCAAAAAATTACGAATAATGATGGCACTGTGCGACGGTGCGTTATCATGGTGCAAAATTCACGAGTTTTCTGCCCACAATTTTGGTCTCTTTCGGCGAATTGCTTCAAGCAAACGTCTCATAACGCCCAAATAATACTATTTGTTTACTGTCTGGAAAAAATTCATGATACACTACACCGTTGTAATATATGAAAATCGTGAGCATTGCCTTCTTTTTTGACTGGAAACGACGTGTTTTTTTGGTCTCGACTCATTTGGTGAACGTCATTCATATGCCTGATGTCTGGATTGCAGGTCGTACTCATAAACCCACGTCTCGTCTCCAGTAATGATCCTTTTGATGAATGTGGGATCTGATTTAGCCTCGCAAATCATCTCTTTTACGACGTCAACACGGTCTCTTTTTTGCATGAAATCGAGGTCTTTTGGCACCAACTTTGCTGCTACACGACGGAAACCCAAATCATTGACCAAAATATCTTGGACGGATCTATAGGCAATGTTCAATTTTCCGCTAACCAACATTTCTTTTACTTCATCAATGTTTACGTTAGTTTTCGATGTTGATGGTCTGCCACTGCGTTCATCATCTTCGATTGACTCACGACCACTTTTGACCCACTCGTGCCATTGGTAAACGGCCGTTTTCTTTAGAGAATCGTTGCCGAAACACTTTTCCAACATTTCCAACGTTCACGCACCATTAAATCCGTTTTTTACGCAAAATTGAATACAAGTTCGTTGTTGCAAATTTAAATCCATTTCTAAAATTGTAAAAAAATCGCCAACACACAGAGAGTTAGATGTACTCTTGGCTACGTAACTTTTGCAAATGCCAAGCTATGACGCTAAGATTTAGAGGGAATGTCAATAACAGATGTACCAACTTAACAAAAAGCAGAACTCAAATCAGAACAATGGGAGCGCCACACGGTGGTTACTCCGTTTTTTTTTTTGATCAATGTAGCATTGTGTTAAGACCTCTACCAACAACCACTTCACCGATTTGAAATGATTTCTCTCTTCAAATTTTAATTGTAGCTCCAGTTTGACAACCACCTCTGGAAAAATATCGAAACCTAACACCTTAATTTTTGAGAACTACTACACAACCCGCCCGGGCCCTGGTGAAAAGCCAGTAAAAGGGTATTAATATCCCCTTGGTGCTCCCGCAGAATTATAAAAAAAAAAAAAGAAATGCAAACATTTATGCAAACATTTTTTCGTCGATGTAATTTCTTTCATTAGAGAACATTTCTGCCCACCTCTCAGGAAACTGCGTTATGCCGTTACTAAAAATTTGTTTTGAATTTGACGAAAAAGCACCCCAAGACCCTCTTGGACATCATGCCATGACCTAGAATTTTGTTCACTAAAAGAATTTCGCAGACTTTTGAGCAAGTGGAAATCCGAAAGTGATAAATCTTTTTTCCTTTTTTTCTCAACCGAGCTCCTGTAACTGCGTGCAGTTGGTCCTATCTATATGAGGAAAGCGATACCCTGATGGAATAGAGCAACCCTTCGATTAATCAGATCTGGCCGTTTCTACTCTAGTGTCGATTTTAATATGCACAATTGTTGACAGTAGACTTCTGGGATGAGAGTCTGGTTAGAGGCAATAGTTTAAAATAAATTACATATTCCCTCAGCACCCTATCAACCTTGAGTTAGTGAAATTCACTTCTAGGATGTTGTGCTGGTCTGTTTCCAGGCCTAAGTGATTGGTGGCGACGTTTATTGTTATCTTAAAAAAAAAAAAAAAAAAAAAATTATAACTTTCGGCAACGACTCTGTTTAAAAACGGCTCTAGATTGTGACGCGACGCATGTTACCTTAACGTAACAGTGGGATTTATTTCGTCGGTGGTCTCCAGGACCTCATCGTCTGGCTCTTCTGTCCTACCCGAACGAGGTTCATCCTACAGGTCCAAATTATCATCTCTAAACGTAGCAAGCCGAGGCCGGTTTCAGTTTGGTTTTGTGCACTTTATGGCAATTGGAAAATAACCAATGAAAAAAACGTACAATACTTACACACACTACCGACAAAACAAAATGCAAACGGTCATATCAACGGCAATTATCGTTGCTTTATGTCCTGTTTTATGTTTTTTCTTTTCGGATATTTGTTTTCATTCTGTGGACATTTGGTTTTAAGCAGCAATGTGTAATTGCTCTTCTGCTGGTGTTTGCAAATTTACATTAAAGTAGTAAATAAGAAATTTAGTGCGAGAAAAAAAATGCAAATGGCAAATATGACTACAAATGTATGTACAAAAATTATTATTATTATTATTATTATTATTTTTTTTTTTTTTTTTTTTTTTTTTAATAAATTGGAATATGCAACAATAAGGAACAGCTATCAACTGGATGCAAAGAAGCAATTATTTCCGCTGCTAACAACAAAAGATTTATGCAGGATGTTGCTTTGGAGTTTGCTGTTACCACATCAACAATTTCGCGTATTTTGTTCCGATATCAGGAATAAGGCGAAATCAATAACAAAGTTGGTAGTGGGCGTCCTCGTAAAACAACTACCCGACAAGATCAGAAAGCAGGTCCATACATCAGTTCCATAGTGCATGCGCCACATGCATTTGACGAGCGAGAAATGTGCAAAAGTTTTATGGAGCAATGAGAGCAAGTTGAACTTGTTCTATTCAGATGGCATTCGCTATATGCGAAAGACTCCGGGTCAAAGGGGAGATAGGGAGAATCAGTAATTGGTATGGGGTTAGTAATCTAAAATATTCATCAATTCAAATTTCTCGTCAACGAATGTTTCAATTATGTCAAGTAAGCAGTCGGATTTAATGTATCAGGAAATACTGAAAAACCAAATACTTCCACATTTGCCGTCGATCAAACGGTTGATGAGAAGCTTCTTGAAAGAGGAGAATGTTGATGTTTTGGAGTCGCAATCACCCGGCCACAATCCTATAGAAAATTTATGGAATCTTGTAGATCGGGAGATAAGGAAGGACGAAAGCCATCGAATTGCATTGAGCTGATCGAACGAATAAGCACTAAGGACCAAATATTTTCGGACTTGGTGTCGCTGGTTGACTCAATGCGTAATAGATTGCTAATAAAAGGTATGCAATAAAGTACTAAACTATTTCACTTATTGAATCCAATATTACGTTAAAAAAATTAATAAACCCGTTAACTTTGCAGATTTTGTAAAAAAAAAAAAATATTTACATCCTTTTTTGCTTTAAAAGTTTGTGTAATGTAAAATGGCACAAGGTTACAACTTGGTATGTAGTATGTTTAATAAAAACCTTGTGGTTAAGGTTTTACCTTGTGGTTATTTTAAAGGCTTTAATATTTTGTCAGTCTCCTCCATTCCCAACTTCCGCATTACACCTTTATCGAAAACTTAAATTTTTTCCACATAATCTACATAATTCTACATAATCCTGCAGTTATTGTCACCAATACTGTCTAAAATCATTCTAAGCTATTTTAATGTTCTTAAAGCGTTTGAAATGAAAAAGTGGATGAGCTTGCAAGAAAAAGTGGGCTACTCGATAATGAGTGAGGTTTTCATAGTAAGCGGCACTATCGATGAAAAAATCATAAAGACTGCCAACCTAAGATGGTCAAGTCTTGAAGGACACAGGGTATCCAAGGCTCTCTGGGCGCTTTTTAACAGAAAAGGATCTAAAAGATTAATAAAATTAAACAGGGATAAGCTAAGATAGCAATAGGAATCCTGGCAGGACACTACCTCCTGCGGAAACACGCAAAAAGACTCAAATTGTTAGATACGGATATTTACAGATTCTGCGGTGATCTGAAAGCAGTTGAGTAGATAACACACATACTGTGTGATTGCAAGACAATTTTGTGTAGTCAACTTTCGTTGAGAAAATGAGTCGAGGATGCAGTAAACAACATCAAGTTACAAGTGGCTCCACAGATTTTAGTTTTGTATTGCAAAACCATACGACTACATTTGGCGGAAGGTTGAGATCTAATGATCTGTTGGAAGTCGGGAGCAACCCCCTGGGTTTAGGTATAGGCCATTTAATACTGAATACCTACTTATTTATGTATTTCATTCAGATCCTCATTTATTCGGAAGCTTAGTTCTTCGATATTAAGTTGAACCTCATCTGCATAGAGATGCACTGAATATATTTTGAAAACAGATGAAAGTTTATAAATAGGCAGAACAAAATCGGTTCTAAAACTGATTCCTGAGGTACCCCTTGTAGAATAGATTTAAACTTATCTAAGGATATAACTCGGTGCATCCTTTCAGAGACAAAACTGCGAATCAGTTTCACAGTTCTGTCACTGAAGCCGAAAAAATTGTTAAGTTTGCAGATTTCATGATTGACTTTATCAAAGCCTTGACGTGATACATGTTTAAGGATTTGGTTTTCTATAAGTTTCTCAAAGACCTTAGACAAACATGGCAGAATACTAATTGACCTAAAATCGCCTGCAGCTGTTGTGTACGACTTTTTAGTAACGGGTAAAACTTTAGCGATTTTCCACGATTATGGAAAAGTAGACGTTTTAAAACAATAGTTGATGATATGGCTCAAGTGACTTACAGTTAGGGGCAATATTTTTTTTTTTTTTTGAAGCGGATTATTTGCTGTCACACACAAGAACTTCGCAACTCAACAGACACCAAATGCCCATTTTAACCTCTCACTGCATTGAAATCTCTACAATTGTACCACCTGCCGAGGCCTATTCACATGTTCCCTACGCATTAGCGGATATACGTTAATATCAGATACCCGACAAGCACGGTGACATTCCACAAGAGCAACTTCGTGAACTAATGGAAGATCCCGAAGCAGCTAAGAAAATCGCTCAACGTGCGCAGATGGCTGCTGCCAATAGTAAACTACAATACCAGCAGTAAATGCTGGCCTAGACCGAGGTACAACAACAGCAATGAGAACGGTGGCAGCTGTGGTTATTCTAAGCCGCCTCAACAAGAACAGTATTTTAGTGGTGGTTATCAACAAAAACTCTAAGCATCAACCTACAATCCAAACAATTGACGTACATAACATCTTTGAGAATAAATACACTTCAGTTTCGGAATGGGTGCAAGAATGCGACGATGCTTTAATGGAATACGGATAAAGACATCATTCTTCGCTTTTATTACAGGCGTAAACAGTTATATCAGATATATCAAACCCAATTCACATTCGTTAGTTTGTGCTTCAATTTGCTATAAAATTGATTTCGTCTTCTAAAAGCTTCAATCCAAAAAAAAAATCCAAGGTCAACCAAGAATAACCCTTGTCAAGTATAGTTACAGTTTTTGTAGGTGCAGGGACAAAGTTGGAAAATAAGTGATTGAAATGCATCTAGTTTTTCATTTGGATCTGTAATCAATCAGCATCGTTCGCATGGGACAGCGATTGTAGCATTTTGAAGACCATCAAAGTCAACAGAAGAAAAATTTTTGAACGAAAAATATAGGGGTTAAGCAAAATGAGCCAATTGGATGTACAAAAAATGAGATCATGGTCAGAGATAAGATCCAATAAGAACTGGATATGGTCTAACCGGTCGAGTATCATCCACTAATGTAAACTGGGACTCAAATTTGCGAATAATATTGGATATAGTCGATATATCGAATCGCACGAAAAACATTTCTCACAGAACGCTTATGTTAGTAATACAGCTGAAAAATTTGGAGACGCTGTTGTTGTGTGAGTCTTTCAATAAAGACTTGCCAAACGATATTAAACAAAAATGACAAAGCAATTTGATAGGAGTCACACGTGATCTGCCAAAAAAAGCCTATTGAAAATCAAACCTTACGATGAATCTCCCCTTACATGATACATTACTTTACATATTCCCGCCATGTACTTCAAAAATGAGGTACTCTAGTTTTTAGTATGTGTTTACATTAACAAGCAACCCCACCACCTATAGTGTTAGTTACCCTATCATTTCTGAAGATTACCCTCATGAACATCATACACAAAATGGGATATTTTAGGCTTAAACCATGTTTCACATACACAAATAACTTCAATTTCAGAGCCAGTAAAAGAGTATCGTAAAATAATCCAATTTACAAACACTGAGACTACGCGTTTTTAGGTGAAAAAACAAATACATAAGTGGATCCACTATCCTTCAGTTATAAATTATCATTTTTCTTTTGGACCTATGGTCTTTGTATTGGTCTAACTAAACATTGGATGGCCCAACATAGCAATTTAAATCTATCTGTAGTAGAGTTACATATCAGAATATAGATACATGAAAATACATGTAATTGATTAAAAGATAACGACATATTAATTATTTTAATTGCTTTTAGCTTTCCGCGCCCATTGGGAAAGTTTTGCGTGCCACTATTAATGCGCATATAATAGGAGCTTATAGTTTTCTACTGATTCCAACGGGTTAGATATTAAAAATTGTTACCAAATAATAGGCCACAAATGCACATGCACGCAAAATACAAACATTCTTATTTTGAACTGGAAACTGCGAGTTTTTTAATAAGCCCTAAGCCTATGAACATATATACATTATTCAATAGAAAACAATAGAAACAACTTAATTTTTGTTCGGCGTTTGCCTACGTACGAATATTTATGTATTACATACAGAACAGTTTTGTTGCTTTTATGACTTAGCATATTATTAAAATCGAATGTGAACAGAATCAATGGTGAAAGAGTAACAATGCATAACAGTTCATATAAGGTAATCCCTCTGAACAGTTTTCTATTCATCATCCATACTGTTAGCTTTTTAATAATCATCAGAAACCATTTTATAATATACATAGATAACATACTCCTATTGTAAAATAACGTGTAGTTATTAAAAAATTTCGGATTATTTAGTACATCCATTCGCGTGGATGGTGAATTAGTGGCATATCTAGAGGCTGTAAATATTTTTTTATTTATTTTTATCATTTGCATATGATTATTACGCTTAAGATAATATTTCGAAATTTTTTAAATTTTCTGAAGTTAACCTTAACTATACCTACTATACTGATCCAGTTTCTTACTCTCGGACCATAACTTTAATAGCGATTATTTTTTGTGAAAGCAGCTAAACATAATCAGTCTAATCCAGACGTTTGCAATAAATTTGCACCACTTTAGATTTGACCATTCCATACCGGTGTACTTGTATAGGGTTTTCCAATAGGGACTTGACACTTTTGAATTTAATTTGTGAACGCACTCTTTCACTAAACATTAAACTGTCACTGTCAATTTATTCAGTGAACTCAACATTTTCATCATGGTAAAGTACACTAACGAGCAACGTCTGCATATTATAAAAATTTTCTACAGATATTCGGAGTCGGTGACTGCAACTTTAAGAGCGTTAACTTTAATTTTCGGTCGTATTTCACTCCCTAGTAGACAGGCAATAACAAGTTTAGTGCAAAAATTTGAGCCTACATATTCGTTGTGTGATGTTGCCGTGTCAGTGAGACAACAGTGAGACGTCCGTAGCAAACGATCCAAATCAGTCGATTCCACGGCGTTCTCAAGAATTGGGCATTATGGCGTATTTTGCGTAAGGATCATGGTTTACACCCATACAAGATCAAGCTGACTCAAGAATTGAAGCCGATGGACCATTTGAAGATGCGCAAAATGATGATGAATTTCATTGCAAAATTATCTTCAGTGGCGAAGCTCATTTTTGGCTCAATGGGTTCGTCAATAAGCAAAATATGCGTTATTGGTCGGGTGAAAACCCACATGTGTTTCATGAATCACCACTTGATAAACAAAAAATAACTGTTTGGTGCGGTTTTCATGCCGGCGGCGTTATTGGGCCATATTTTTTCGTCGACGATAACGATCATTACGTTACTGTGAATGGTCAGCGTTATCGCGTCATGATCACTGATTATTTTTGGCCCGAATTGGAAGAAATGGGCTTGGACGATTGGCCGCCTCTTTCGTGCAATTTAACGCCGCTTGACTATTTTCTGTGGGGCTACGTTAAGTCATTGGTTTATGCCAACACGCCGACGTTGGAAGAGCTCAGAGCCAACATTGAACGCGAAATAGCGGCCATTTCGGCCGAAAAGTGTCAAGTCGTTATTAGAAGACCCTATATGTGCAGCAATCATAATAATGTTTTTCTCAAACACATAACATATCCTATCGTAAAGCTAAATTAAAATCATTCTAATTAAGGTAACTAAAGACATTCTTTAAGTTGATAAACAATACCATATGAGTACCATTTGTATGGTACTTTTGACTATTAATCTTATATAAAACTTTTTTTGTTTCGGCTATGACTGCGAGGTTTGTTACCCAGAGATACTGTCACTTTCTTTTGCTTCCCACATGAGTGTGGAACAAACCTACAAACCTACCATTTGGCAGCGTAGATCCGAAGAATTATTGGCTGAGGTCCCTTTTAATTACATGCGCTACATTAAGTAAGGCCTTCTTATATTGGCTTGCCCCATTAGAGTAAATTCCTTCAGATTCTTCAGACTGAAGTACTGATGACCATGCTCTCTATATGACCTTGCAATCTTAATCGCTGCAAGCCTTCTGACAAGATCCACGTTTTTCTACATCAGATATAGTTTTTATTTCACCCGTTTTACAAGCCACTCTCCTTTAGGTCACCTCGTTAGTGAGGCTCTGTTGTAACATTTCATTTGCCCAATTTTTTTTTCTGTCGGCCTATCAGCTGAACATTATGTATGATTATATTCACTTCGGTGAATATGCCAAAACCAGCTGTTTCGCTTAGCCTGAGGTTCGTCAACGGCCGGTTTGTACATACTTTCGCGAATGCGCTTACTTCTTAGAAAATCAATTTTGTTACACGTGCTGACTTTCGTAGGATTTTCATTTTCTTCGCTGTCACCGTTCCTTTACATTTCTTGTTTATCGTGAAAATTTACGTATATGGTATTTATTAAAACTAAATGAACGACTATCGCGAATAATAAATTTGTAAGTTACCACATACACTGTTTTTGTACTTAAACTTTAGCTTCAAATTATCCGGTTATGCCTGCTTAACCGAGATAGAGATACTTAATCGAGATCTTGGCGCCGTTCAAATACGACTTCTGACACGATAGACAGCCCGTTTTCTATCACTATCAGTACACTTTGAATCGCTTCGTGCATCCTAGACACATTGCCACTCGTGTTATAGAGCTTAAAAATACTGCGCGGTCGGCTCCTTTGAACTCTCTCGTATAATTTGCAATTTATATAGTTGCCTTTATTCAGTGAAACAAGAAAGCTTAACTTCAGTGCCTAGGCATTGTATGAGGTGTGTTCCAAAAGTAAGGTGACTTTTGAAATTTCGTGTGCAACGTACATTCGATTATCGACTTTTTGCTGTGTTGGTATGTCCCTTGTACATTTAATATTCTTAAGGGAGTTTAACATTGATTGTCTAGATGGTAGTGAAATTATGGCCACACAAACATGGCTCTTTTAGCATCTTATGGATTAACTTGTTTTATCTATATATGCACTATAGTACAATCGCATCTGGCAAGTATCTATTTCATATCTATGGTCGTTTTAATCATTATTCTCGAAGTTTGTGTTTTTAATTTCAGAATTACCGATCATTCAATGACAGGTCTACTTGTCAACACTTTAAAAATCAGTAAAAATCAAAAATCTAGATCCTTCAATGAGACAAGGAAAATCGATTTCGACAAGCTTAAAGCTTGTCTTTGTTTTGAGTCTTGGGAAGAGGTCTATTCAGAAAGAGATGCTTCTAGGTCGTACGATATTTTTATAATATTTAACATATGTAATTGCACTGTTACCTCTAGATAAAAAAAAAACGCAAAAAGATTAAAACCGTGGATATCAAGTAGCTTATTTAACAAGATCATTGTAAAAATAAACTTAGGTTAAAATGTTTAAGACATCCAAATAACCAACATTGGCAAACAAAATATAAAAAAATCTATGTGCTCAATTAAAGATAGAAATCCAACTTTGTCGTGACAATTACTACAAACATCAGCTTAATCTGGCCAAGGGAAACCTGAGAGGTGAATGGCATTTAGTTAACAATATTCTCAATAAATCAGGCTCTTTAAGAAAAAAAAAAATATATATTACGTTGCGCTTGAATGGATGCCAATGAGTTTAACAATTTTTTTTTCGACGATAGCCGAGAAAACCAAGTTCCGCTTTCTTGACTTTTAATCACCTTTGTCGCTCAAACAACCGAGTTGAACCTTTACAAAGTAACAGCTTTGTATTTCAACCCATAACAACTTTAGAAGTTTTAAAAGCAATTGGTAATCTAAAAAAAAAACTCTAATACCTGCGATTATGATGGGATACCTAGCCTAGTGGTTAAAAATATTGCGTACTTTATAATTGATGTTCTTATTCACATTTTTAATCAAAACATTTTTTCTGGTCTTTTCCTTTTCAAAAAAGGACGAAATGATCATTTGGGGAACTATAGACCCATCTCGCTTCTTTCTGTAACAAGCAAAAATTTTGAAAAAGTAGTTAAAAATAGAGTTTTGTGTTTTCTGAATAAAACGAACTTCTTTAATTCTGTGAGTCCTATGAACTTAATTGCTGATATAAATTGGGATCGTGATTTATTGAGAACATGGTTTGCAGAGCACAGTTTAGTGGTAAGCTCAAAAACAAAATTCAATTTGTCATCGCAAATTCCTTTCGAATCAGATGTTTTGTTTCACGCTACGGAGTGCCAAATGTTCAAACTATCGAGTTGCGTTTGCGTTTCAGGTTCGTTTTGTAGGAATCTTAACTGTAGTAATAAGTGTTTTCAGGTAGAGATAGTTGATGAATTCAAATATCTGGGACTTATAATTGATTCAAAAATGTGTTTTCTCAACCACATAGAATCATTGAAGCAATATTATCGGTGCACATTCAGACATTTTTATTTTCTAAGAAAAATCTGCAGCTTTTAAAAGTAATTTATTATGGAATTTTCAATTCCAAACTACAATATGGGGTTACATGCTTGGGAGGTGCTTGTCTAAACAAAATAAAACCTCTGCTAATATTAAAAGAGCATATTCTTAGAAGAATTTGCCGAAAACATCGCTTACATCTTAGTTATCCATTGTTCCGTGAATTAAAAATTCTTCCAGTCCGGCATTTATATTGTTTCAAAGTGTTAAAAACTTTTTTTAATAGATCAGATAACTTGAATTTTAGATTAATTGATAATTATAATTTACGTGGCACTTTTTTGAATGTGGTTCCTGTGCCTTATTTTCGTACAGCATTTCGTAATTTTTATACCCGTTGTATCATGTCGTCTTTTTAATAAACTCCCACAAGCAATAAGCACTAAAACTTTCTACAACATTTGTTAAAAATGTTAAGGAATGGCTTTTGTGTCTCAATGTTGTTGATTTGGAATCTATTTTCTCTGATGTTTTGGTGTAATGAATGATATCTTATAGGCATTCACCATTTTTGTATCTTTTCTTTTCCTTGTCTTTTAGTAACTCTTATATTATAATTCTTTTTAATAAATTATGTTATTGACAATATATAAAATTTGCTAAATAATTTATTACCCCATACATTATTATTTTTCAGTTAATGTTAACACCAGTTGAAGTGATATTTAACACTATTTTTATATATACAGGGTGACTGACTCGAACTGCAACTTTTTAAAATGCTATAATTTTTTTTATTTTCTGATAAATTTTATTGTGCCAAAGGAAAAAATGTTGGAAAATACGTCAATTTTCAAACTGTATCAGTAGTTTTCAATATGTCCACCTTTGGGGCGAATAATGGCCTTGAGACGGCCGAAGAAATCTTCGCACGCAAGTGGCTCTGCGGTATTTTGACCCATTCCCGGCGAAGTGCTTGTTTGAGGTGGTCCAAACTTTGGTATTTTTTAGAGACAGAGAAATCCAACGGATTTGCATCCGGTGAATTTGCAATCCATTGTGTCGAAGAAATGAAGAGTGGAACATTGTTTCACGGTATACGATTATATTAGTTTTGACGCCACGGTCCAAAAATACGAGCGAAGAGCGACTATCGGCGGTTATGGCGGCCCAAACCAACACCGTCGGTGCTGCCTGCTTTTTGGTGGCCGTCCGAAGATATACATTTTTGAAGGACCTCTCTGGAAAGCAAACTCTGTCATTTTGTTTGTTGACATATTGCTCTAAAACAAATAGCGACTCATCGGAAAAAACCAAATTCTGCAACTCACCACTTTCGTGCAAGCGTAGTAAGTCCTTCGCTCTTTCGACTCTAACTTTTTTTCTGTTGCGGTGTAAGATCGTGTGTTTTTTGGAACTTCAATGGCTTGAGCCCAAGCTCATTTTTCAGTATGTGTTGCATCCGTTCCAACGATATGTTGACCTCACGAGCCATTTTTCTTCCACTTCAACGCGGACTTCGCTCGTTTATTTAAATTTAGTTTATTTTTGAAATAAGAAAGGTAAAACGTCTTTTTGTGTGCTCCGCGATTTTCAATTATTATAAAAAATGAAGCAAAGAATTTGCACCAAATTTTGTGTAAAAAATAGAATCAAGTTCTCAGTTCTGTTTTGTTCGGAGCTTTGACCGAGAAAGTCTTTCCTCTCAACCCCTCGCGCAGAAAAACAAAAAAAAAATTAAAAATTCCCAAACACGATCGTTCACTTAACCTCAGGTCTTCAAACAAAAAACTATTTAAAATGATTTCTAGTGTTAAAAACCCGAGAACTAATTACTTCGCGCCGCTGCAGTGTCTACCGGATTCAGACAACGACGACATTGATTGTGATGAAGTTTTGAGTCCATCCGCAACGAACAAAAAAATTAAAATCCCATCGACATGTGTCTTGCAAAAGAACTTAACAGAAATTCGTGCTCTTCACCGTGAAGTTAAAATAGACAACTATTTTGTGAAAAAAATGAGTATTGGTGTGAAAATAAACCTTGATAATGTTAAATTGCACTAAAAATTGTGTAATTTATTAAAATTAAAAAACCTCCAATTTTTTACTCATAACCTATCAACATCAAGGTCATTTAAAGTGTTGTTGTATGGGCTAGAGGAATTATCTCCCGAAGAGCTTAAAAGCGAACTCGTATCACTCGGACTGAAGTGTCAGAACATCAAAATCATATGAACAATATGAACGGTTCGTGGATATATTTTATTTAGTTTTTCTTGAAACTGGTTCCATCCGACTTGCAGAACTTAAAAAAAAACTTTAAAGCTATATATAAAACTCAAGTTAAATGGGATTTTGCAAGAAGACAACTCAACCGAGTTACGCAGTTTTTTAACTGACATATGTATGCGCATGGCGAAAAAAACTGCCACAGCAAAACTCATTGCGCTATTTGCTCCGAGTATTAAAAGTATTAAATGCGCCAACTGCAATGGCACACACAAATCAAACGAGTTATCATGTGTTAGTTGTAAAAGCTTTCTGGAAATGAGGGAAAAGCTTTCGGCCAAAAACAAAACACAGCGTATTAGAAGGGCACAACCAACTTTTGAAGCTAACATCATTGAGTTTCCCCCACTAGTTAGTTAATACTAACGATCTATTCCTAATAGGTAGTGATTTTAATTGCAAGCATAGGCACGGGTGTTGTATGAGGGCAAATGCAAGGGGAAACATTCTTAGAGACCTCCACGTAAGACATCCGTTTAAAAACCTCCATCCCGATAGTCCTACTCACATTCCATCTAGTAGGAACAGAAACGTTTCTACGTTGGATTTATATCTTACTAATATGCCTGATCTTTTTACTTCCACCATAACCCTCAACGAACTCAGTTCCGATCATCTACCTGTTAAGTGTTGTGTGAAAGCTTCTCCAGTGCAGTGCGCAAATCAAGTCTATGACTTCAAAAATGCCAACTGGAACTTATTAAGAAGAATAATATGAACTTATCTTGAAAACTCTCTGGTTCAAAACAGCAACATATCTGAAATCGATCAAAATGTAGAAGCTTTTACCTTTCCGATCTTAGAAAGCGTAGAATATTCAGTGCCAAAGAAAACAGTCGCAAGATGTGCATCCAATGTTCTTCCCCAATTTATTCTCCAGATGATAAAACTAAGAAACACTTGTATATCCAGGTCGAAACGTACAAAAAATGCGTCTTACCTCGAGGATTACAATAAAATAAATTCTTTGATAAAATATGCAATAAAGAACCATAGAAACCAATCGTGGAACGATAGACTACAGGGTCTAATTAAGAGCAGCAAGCCATTCTGGAATATCGTTAAGGTAGTGAAGAAAAAGGACACTTACATTCCTCCACTTAAGGTTGGCAATTCTTCGTTGGCTTCTTGTTGTGATAAAGCTAATGCGCTGGCAATCAACTTTTTCAAAAGTCATTCGATTAGTAGAAACGTAATTCTAGTCACGCATATCGATCCTTCCGTAGAACAATTACTAAACATCCTCCATTCACATTCATTATTTAGTAACATTAAGCTTATACATCTTAATGAATTGAAGGATATTATACGTAGTTTGAAGACTAGAAAATCGTCTGGCTCAGATGGTATTAAGAATCAGTGCCTCAAAAATCTCCCTGATTTGGCCCTTATGAAGTTAATGGATTTGTTCAACAACTGTCTTAGATTGGCATACCTTCCTAATAAGTGGAAAGTAGAAAAGATAATTCCAATTTTGAAACCGGGCAAAGCTCCCAATTTACCTTGTAGCTGCAGGCCAATTAGTCTGCTAAGCTCTCTTAGTAAGTGCCTGGAAAAAATTATAAAAAAAAAGAATTGTATCTTTTGTTGACGAAAATGCAATTTTGCCCCCGGAGCAATTTGGATTCAAGCCATTTCACAACATTACTCACCAAGTGCATCGTATCACAAAAGATATTAAATATAACCTTTCATAGGGTAAAAGCACTGGTATGGTAATTTTGGATGTAGAAAAAGCTTTCGACACCGTTTGGCATAATGGCTTAATACATAAACTTGTAAGATTTAATTTTCCGTTGTACATAGTTAAAATTATTCAATCGTTCCTGTCATCCCGAAGTTTCAACGTATCCATCAACCAAAGTCTTTCAGACAATCATTTGATTAATGCAGGTGTCCCACAAAGATCTGTTCTTGATCCAGTCCTCTTTAATATATTTTAATATATATACTTCCGATTTCTCCAACTTGACAAACCGTAACATGAAATTGGTTTTAACATTGAAACCAATTTGCAATCTGGTTTAAATGCTGTTGAAGTATATTGTAGTGATTGGAAAATAAACATTAAAGCTTCTAAGATTCAGGCTATCTTTTTTACTCGTAAAAGAAAAGCCTGCTTACTTCCTACTAAAAATCTTCTAATCAACGGTACTCAAGTTGAAGGGAAATCGACTGTTAAGTATCTTGGCATCTATTTAGATAAGCGACTTACATTCAATCTACATGTTCAACAAATAATTAAAAAGGTTAATGTGACAATAAGAGTTCTCTCAAAATTGAGTGACGCCAACAAATTATTAATTTTTAAACCAATATTCTAAACCATCAATATAATATCTCTTGTTCTTTATCTAACAACTACTTGATTTCAAACTTAGTCTCGTAGGAGTGCAATATAAATTTGTTTCATATTCATATTTATTTAGTTTTTTAATTACTTATTTATATATTATATATAAATTCATTTATTTATTCATATACTTATTTTTATTTGTTTATATATTTATATTTTATTTATTTATTCATTTATTTATTTATTTGTTTATTAATTTACTTATTTATTTATTTTTTATTTGTTTGTTCATATATTATATTCCAATACATTTATATTTATTTAATTACTTCTTTATTTATTCATTTGTTTCTCCTTCATTATCATTTTACATGTTAATCATTTTATTTGTGTAACTTCTCACAAATTAATAATCTTTATTTTTGAAATGAAGTGTTGAAACCGCTTCTTCCTTCCCACTGCGAATTTTGTTTAATTAAGGTTTTTAGTGGCTTTTCCTTCAAATTGTATGTTAATATGTGATATTATATCAAGTAAAAAATTGTACAAATATTTTAGAAGTAAGGTACCAAGCCACCAAGCTCTGTATCCCTAAAATTGTATCCTAAAAATTATAATTTCTTGCCACAATAAAAAAAAGTTGTATGTTGACAGTGGCATACGGTGAGTCTGCTCAGGGTAAAAAAAATGTTTACAAGTGGTACAAGCTCCAAGATGGATGAGAAAATGCCGATGACGAACCTCGCTCTGGACGCCCCAGCACATCAACAAAAAATGATAACGTCAAAGTTGTAAAGAAAATTGTTTTGGAAAATTGTCGGATTTCCATAATAGAAGTTGCTAAGGATGTTGGCATATCGGTCGACTTGTCATGCAATTTTTTTTTTTTGTTTTGGGCATGAGACGTATGTCAGCGAAGTTTGTTCCGAAACTTCTTTATATTGATCAGAAGAACCGTCGCATGAGCATCGCTCAAGACGTAAATGATGAATGACGTAAATGATGCTCAAAAGGGTGATAACTGGTGATGAATCATGGGTATATGGTTTTGACGTCGAAATCAAAGCCAAATCGTCCTAATGGAAGCACCCAGGGGAGCCACGACCAAAAAAAGCACGCCAAGTTCGATCAAATATACAATTTTGATCACTGATTATCTTCGTTTACCATGGTGTAGTGCATCAGGAGTTTTTACCTCAAGGTCGTATGGCCAATAAGCAGTATTACATTGAAGTTATAGGTCGTTTGCGAGAAGCAATACGAAAAAACGTCCGGAACTGTGAAAAAACAATTCATAGCTTTTTCATCAAAATAATGCACCTGCTCATCCAGCATTGCTTGTGAGAGATTTTTTGGCCAAAAAACAACACGACAATCATCAAAACTGAAGAAACCTATGCAAGGACGGAGATTTGCAACGGTTGAGGAAAAAATAAAAGGGAAGAAATCAAGGCTTTACTAAAAAGTGATTATGAGAAGTGCGATTATTGGAAAAAGCGTTGGCGCAAGTGTTTTTAATCTTTTATAAAAATATAAAGTCACCTTACTTTTGGAACACACCTTTTGAACACATGACTATGTAAATATGTTCATGTGCAGTCAATCAAGAACACAGCACGATTTTTAAGGCTAATAATTACGGTAAGCTGGTTATCCGGTTGTCCAGATTTATCTAACAACTAGCATACTGTCATATCTGCCGTTGGATTTTATTACCATCTTTTATGTCGCTACTTGTGAGCGGCATCAGCTCAAAATTGTTCGTGTTCTGTGTAAAATGTTTTGATATCTCGTACCTGGCCCGCACTGTTGCTTGTTTCGTCTTAAGAAACGTCGGTTTCAGTTAGTTTTGTATAGTGAAACATTCGAGAAAGACGCTATTTAGGGAACGTTTGTTTTCTATCCATAATTCTGCTAACTTTTTTTTTGTTTTGTGAGTGTTATTTGTTCGTTTGTATAATGAAGTCATCGGAAGTGAATCCAGCTTTTGGAAACTTTTTTGCAAGTTTTTCAGCTACCGTATTTCAAACGTTGTCATTTGTAAAGTATGCAAATCGCAAGTGAAATTTACGGAAAGTTGTATGCACGGTTTGTGATTCAAAATAGTAGTGTGCCGTGAAAAATGTGTACAGACTGAGATACCTAGTAATTCGTTTATTGAAAAAGGCTATGAAATAAACCGTGGAATTGTAATTCCCATGCGATAACTAAGAATTGGTTTGCACAGAATAGAAAAGTGGTGGGCATTAATGGAATTACCTCAGCCTTTCATTCTTTCAATGATAAGGTTGTCAGAAGAATTTTGTAAAAATTTGTTTGTAAAAACCGTATGATGAAAGCAGCGAAAGATGAAACAACTATTTATATTGAAAAAGGAGAAAATGGAATTACGGTATCATAAATGTCCGATCGGAGAGGATTCATAGTGCTCATAGCAAAAGGCTAAAGCTACAAATAGTTTGGCTGACTACAAACATAAGCCAGCCTTTCCAATTGAAGTATATGAAGCTATCAAGCCAGTCTAAGAAGAATTGACCAGTGACGTTCTTTTTACTCGATGCGTTGGCGGTTATACTCAAAAGTGTAATGAAACTTTTAATTCGACTGGCCCCAAAATCCTTTTATAGTGGTAAAACTGTGTTGGATACACAGCTACGAATATTGCAGTTTGCGTGTACAATGACGGCTTTGCTTCAATTTTGCACATAATAAAAGCGATGAATTTAGAAATCGGCCCGAACAACTACGAAATGTACTTGCAGATTGACAAAGAACGCATTAAGCTTACAGAAAGGTATTTGTCTGAAGCTACAAAAGAGTGGAGACTTGGATTAAAATCCAATAGAAAAGAAATGGAAGAGCAGGACACTAATCTAGAAGGCCAATTATATGGTGCAGGCATCGCGGTATACTTATAATGTCTAAGTAAGTACATAGGATATTTTTTGTATACGGCGTAGTTCATTTGTTATTAACAATTTTCTGGCGATTTTTCTGCAAATTTTGCAAGTTTGACTTTCGAAGTGCACCATTCGGTCAAAAATCAATATATCAGAAAAATCCGATGTACTTCTACTAGCTGTTATTATGTACAATAAAAAAAATCATAATTCAAAATTCACAGAAGCTGTTGGTACGGCCATAGACTCTTCCAAAAATGAAAGGTCACCTGAGAAAAGCTGCACAGGCGCCATTTTTAAATAAATTATTCTATAAAAATTATGTTTTACTTTTACAGTCAACCATATGTACAATAAACTTCTACCTTTGCAAACTCGATTTAATATACATTTTTCCTGAAAAAAATCACAAAAAAGCTTATTTTTAGCTCAAACACATATAAGCGATGGTTTCTAACCTACAGAAAGCAACAAGTGGTCTTAGAAACTTTTGAAACAGAAAAAAATTTCTCGAGGAGTGGTTAAGGAAAATCATTACCAAACTCCCTAGAAAAAGAAATCTTATGGAGTGATTGCTGCAGTAACTAAGGTGTTGTTTTCTTTTTTTTTCTGCTTTATTATTCAAAATGGAAAAACACAGATACAATATTGAAATTTTAATTTATTTTTTTTTTTTTTTTAATTTCCTTTTTTTATTTTTTTCTTAATGCTCCGTGCACGGCCTAGTTACGACCGACTCATCTCCTAGTTCAGATTTTCCTTCATTTTGTTTTCTCCATCCATTAGCTTTTGCCTGCTTTTCGGAATGTGGCGTTGCCAATAGTTTCATTTGTGTTTTTAATATGTTCTTTGTTCTTACACTAACGTTAACATTCCGGCTTCCCTTTGCAGAATGCAAATAAAAAATCGAAATCCAACAGGTTGGATCAAAATCATCCCAACGGTGGAGGTATTTTGTTAAAGAAGCGCCTCGGCTCGCTACTCAAGAAAAAAGTTAGTAAATTCAAGTTTGGGGGTGGATTTATGAGTATCCCGACTCACTCAATAATGTTAGTGGAATAATTTATATTTAAACTAGTTATGTCAGTAATTTCAATAGCTACTGTGCTTTAAGAGCTATGTACATAAATATTAAAATTTGTACACATTTGTGCTTCTCACTTTGCGAATTTTTAATATACACTCCTGAGCAGGACCTACTGTTTATTGCCGGTTCCAAACGATTCTCTTTAGAAGCTTTTTCATAGGCAGAATTTGTCATTACCCGCCGGAATGGGGATGACGATTTGAAAAGTTTACTGTTGAGCTCCTACCGGGATTCGATCCCAAGTAAGTTGGCATGACAGCCAGTAAGCCAACCATCAGGCTATCGCCACCATACAATTCAATTTTGTATAAACTCATATTACAAGAAATTTCATCTACTTTAAACTGTGGTAAGCTTGAAATAATTTTTGATCGACGGGCAACAAACATAACTTAACTATGAGTCGTACAATTCCCCTTGGAGAGTTTTTGAAGTAGCAACGCGAACCTTTCCATCTTTTCCTAGGTGAACAGCAACAACTTTACCTAAGCGCTAGAGGGTGTGTGGCAACTTTCCACTGCAAATAACCACCACATCTCCAAGTTCAATATCTCAGGAAATTTATATTTTGGTCTTCGTTGAAGATCTGCTAAATACTCATTTTTCCATCTTTTCCAATTCTTAAGTATAGTGGAGTGACTATTGTGACTTGCAGTTAAGTTTATCAAAGGAGCACTTTTTAGGAAGTGGGAGGGTGTTAACGGAAAGGGTTCGAATGGATTCTCGCCTAGTTAGTGAGATGGGCCGAGAGTTCATGCAAGACTCGATCTTAACAAGCAATGTAGAGAACTCTTCAAATGTGAGTTTTGAGTTTTCCACTACTTTCTTGAAATGGATCTTACTTACTCATATGAGGAGAACCTGGTGGAATAAAATTCTACCTTAAATCCCCTGTGAAGTACGGTTTTTCTGCCTCCAAAGCTGCCTTTGTCAATGCCTTTCGAAGAAAAATTGTTGAGGAACACCACGACGTCCGACAAATCTACCACAGGCGGCTAGGAACGAATCTGTAAAGAGACTGCCTACGGCTTTCAGGTGAAAAGCTTTCGTGCATAAATAAATAAAAAGACACGTATAACCTTTTATTGCATGATAAAATCGACCTATTAGGACCCTAAGGGGCCAGAAAAATGTAGTCCGACGTGGGTAAATAAGAAGGAAAAGTTTACCCTTTCGGGTGGAAAAGCACCCAATTTTTGGGTGAAATTTCTTTTTGTGCAAAACGCGACTTTGCAAGCATGAAAGTAAGATTTAATCAATATCGAATCGAATATAGAATCGACCAACAATTTTGATAATGGGCAAATACCTGTATGATAATATAATAGCTTAGACACGCATTAGTTAAACGTCCATTTACCCTAGTAAGCGATAAAATTGAACGCGGTTGGGCTAACAAAACTAACCGAGCTTGGATAAAAGCTATTTCTTTGTTGCTAAGTATTTTTGAAGAATATCTATATCCTTCCTTCTTTTTGGAGGATAATTTTAGAAATCTAAAGACGTATATTAGAGCTTTTACAGCACAAGAATAATGAATAAAAATGTTGCAAAACGTCATCATACTATGTGGAGTGAAAAGTAACCTCCTTGACCGCCAGAATGCGCTGCTACTGCAAAAAAGTTATGGTACCTTGAAGTCCGTTCATATTTAGGCAGACATGCCAAATTTCAGTGCGATACTGTCTTTAGTTTTGTTTTGACAGCTGATTGTTGTTGCCGTGTTTGGCATCATGTTGAGTATGGACAAAAACGATTTTCGTTCTCTCATAAAACATTATTTTTTGAGAGGCAAAACGGCAAAGGAAACAAAAGAAAAGTTGGATAAATATTATAGGGCTAATGCTCCGTCAGTTACACCGTCAAATATTGGTTTCGAGAGTTTAGTGGTGGCCGCAACTCCACTACCGATCAAGTATGCAGCGGCAGGCCCTCCGATGAGGTTACAAAGAACAATGTCAAAAAAATACATGAAATGGTGTTGGCTGACCGGAAAGTGAAGGTGCGCGAGCTAGCAGATACCACAAAGATTAGTACTGAGCACACACGCCATATTTTGGGCAATATTCTGCATATGAAAGAGTTATCCTGCCGCTGGGTGCCGCGCATACTCACTCCTGACCAAAAACACGAACGCGAGAGCACTTCGAAAGGGTGTTTGGACTTGCTGATGCGGAATCAGCAAAAGATGGCTCGTCAATAAAAAATTCAGCTCACGCGAGTAAATCATCGACGCCACGGAGGAGTACTTTGCAGACCTTCCGGAAAATAACTTTTCAGACGGGATCAAGAAGTTGGAAAATGTCTAGAATAAGTTTATCAAACTAAATTTTTTTTTCATTCCCAAGGAGGTTACTTTTCACTCCACCTAGTACATCATACTTTGCTGGTTGGCGAAGCTTTTAACTTTTTTCTCTTCCAATTTTCATGTGGGATTTTATTCAATGGTGGTAATCGGCTAACTTTAACCGACTGGGCCCATTCTACCAGAGATTATTCGTAAGCAAGGCCTGTGGCATGATACCTCGAGAGCCAATATCAGCAGGGTTATCTTCTGAGGGGACAGATTCCTAACAAATGTTTAAGGCGAGATGAACAGTACTCTGAAATGCATCGCAAAAGCGATGTACTTCAATGTACCATATGATTCTGGAATAAAATTGATCCATCTTTTAAATTTTATTTCTTTAATAATTGAAAAAGATCTTTGTTGGATCTAGCCAACCAGTCGGGTCGTAAGTTGTTGCTGTATTTGAAAAAAGTTCGTGTTTCATTAAGACAAAGTCAGGTGCAGGAAATGCTTACATCGAATATAGAAGCAATCTTCCCTTGCATTCCAACCAATACCTTAAGCTTTGGTGTGAGATGATTCCTCGAAAAGAAGTGCATTTAATTCTTCCACACTTTGGAAGACGGACCTCAAATCAAACACACCGGAGAATACCATACGTCATCAACGTAGAAATCGGATAGAACTACTTCCTTCGCAGCGAGTTGGTGCAATGTGCGAATAGCTAAGTATGGTGCACAGTTGACACCAAAAGTAACCTGGTTTATTTCAAACTTTTCTGACTTATCATAAGAAGATCGGAAAATTATCCGTTGAAACGGGTGATGGTACTGGTGAACATGTATTTGGCGATACATTTTTTCAATATCGTTATTGAAGACGTAAGAATATTGTCGCCATCGGATTTAAATAGCTGTAGATTGTTTTTGTAGAGCAGGACCTCTATACAAAGAGTCGTTAAGACTCGTTCCATTCTCCGTATTAGCACTTGCTAAACCACTCTAACTTTGGTTGAAGCACTCTTCAGTTTTACGACCGCATGGTGCGGTTTTTCTTGGCGGAGATATTGCACAATGGCAATGTTTCTGGACCGACATATATCTAATATATTTAAGTGGAAGTTCAACTAAATAACTACCATCTGAGTTTCTAGTGGTCCTATTTGAAAATAATTGTTCACTAAAATTTTCTTTTTTTAAAATGGGTTTTACTTCTTGAATCTCTTCGAGCTACCAAAATTTCTTCTTCAACTTTCTATCTGGAAGGTGGAAATTCATTATCTTCTGGAATACCTCATTTCCACAAGAAATAATTATTTTCGGTAAGCTTCTGAGAAATAAGAAAAATTATGATTGGATCCCAGTTCTTTATTCTAATTTCGTAGTTTTTTAGTATACCTGAGCAATAATTAACGGATCTGTGAAGTTTTCTCAAAACGGAACCACTTTCATTTGAGATATAAAGAATCGAAAATAAGGTTTTTAACTGAATGTTTACTTATCAGACGCAAGTGGTATAGCTTTTCTACATCACTTAAACCTGGATGTTGAATGTAAATGGATGTGATCATGTCACATCTCATTCGAAACACTCTGCATCACAAGGCAGAACTCTAACACCCCATTAAGGTTCATTTTTTTTCAATTCGATTGAGAGGATATCATATTATCTTTGGATTCTTTTCTGTCAGATGCTTTCTCCATCCATCCATCGCTTTTGTCTTCTTTTCCGAATGTGGCGTTGCCAATATACATACAAAGCTATGTCTGTAGCGAATATAAGAACAGTGCGTTAAATATAAATAGATCCCCACTTCAGCTGATGTTTATCGACAGTGTCAAGCGGTGCATGAACGGTATTGCAGATAAATTAATAACTAAATACTATTAGGGATACTTATGGCTTATTAAAGTATCACTTCTATGTGTATGCCATTGCACAGAGGGATGCTGTCTGAAAAGTTCGAGATCCAAAACTGAGAAGGCAAAGTTACACACTGTCACAATATTGTTTTTATTGGTAATTATTGGTATCTTAGTATGGTAAACAGGAGTACCTCATCAGCTCGGGTTCCTTCCTTAATAAACAGTGAAGAGTTACAAATCATTCAATATATTGGAAGCATATTGTCAGTAGTGTAAGCAAAGTAAGCTCTATGTCTGCTTAAGCACCGAGTTCCAACTTTTCCGCTTTAACTTTCCGCATATGAAAAGTGGCCACCAATATCACAAAAAGACTGAAAGCCTTCGTTAATTGATGTTTGATGTGAAGTGGCATTAAATGGCTACGCATTTTGAAAAACCGATGGTTCTATTGATAACAACATAACACAATGTAACCTGCTAAACCAAGATAGTACATAGAGGAGTGGGTCGGGGCGAAAAATATTGTTCATGCCATAGATTAGAAGAGTCAAAGGAGCGGGATTGTGCTTAGGGGTGATTGAGCTCTAGAAGCAATAAGAGGAAAGGAACATTTTAGCATTTCAGGAACAAACGCGCTCCACAGAAACCATTAGTTCTGTTTTATGGTACAGATCTGATCATGGTTATTTCTGTAATGTGAAACTATACACTCATTGAAGTTCAAAATTGTTAGTCAATACACCAGACAGGCATGAGAAGTTTCTTACAGATGCTGCAGATATCCTAATGTCGTGTTGCTTTTCCAATCAGTAAGGCAGTAGTTATACTACATAGGTAGATGTGCTGGAATATTATTGTTAAGGATTAAGAAGTAACTTGCAACACATTAGTAATCGCAATGTGATTGATCAGGTTTGCTGATCGTTGTGTTGCCTAACATGTTCTTTTAGACACGATTGTTTTACTTCAGTCTTAATATTAAAACCATTGTAGTTGTGATGACTTCATAGACGAATGGTGAATACCAGCTTTGAAAATATCTATTTTAAATCGCGTGAATTCTTTCCTTCTACGAGTAATCTTCACGCTTCAAACTCTATCCGCTTTTTGATGTTTATAATTAAGGACTGTCAATAAAATCAATAAAATTTGCGTAATATAAGCTAGCTTATCTTGTTTTTGCGACCCTCTACCGCAGTTACCTACGTTCTACATTCAACAACTGCCACCGACGAAAAATCGTCATGATTCATCATTCTTCTGACAGCTTTCCTTTCATCCTATCGTATCTTCAATGGAACGAATTCACCTTCGCACTCGTTTAGTAGCAAGTGTACTTAAAATCACCTTAATAATAATAAACCCTAGCATTTCCTTATCTCGTCCTTAAAAGAGGCGAATCTTCTCCCTCCTCCTACCTTTAGGCCCATTGCTCTTACGAACTTTCTTTCCAAGGTCATGGAAACGCTGATAAACCGTCAACTCGTGCAATATCTTGAAACACGAAAACTTCTCAACGACCGGCAGTACTGTAACCGGAAGTAATCGGTCTACTGGCATGTCTTATCGAAAAGTAGAACCAAAGAGTACATCAATCTGACGAAAGCAAGATAGTTTCACTTGATATTTCTAAGAGATTTGACAGAGTTTGACATCAGTCTCATTTGTTGAAAAAGCGTGCTTTCGGGATCGATGACTCTGTGCTTCAATGGATTATAAATTACTTTTCGGAACGTTCAATTCAAATTGTTTTGAAATAAATGCTGGTGTGGCCCAGGGCTCCGTTCTGTCTTACAATCTCTTTTTAATTTTCATCAACGATCTCTTATCTGTTACTTCTAATCGAATATATATCCTTTGCTGACGTCAATACTCTCTGCTTTTCATATTCGTTCTCTGACAATCGTCCCTGCTCTTCGGCTGCAGAACGGGAACGGCAACCTATATTAAGCTCATTAAATCCTGATCAGCATAACTAATTGGGGTACCACTAACAGAGTAGAATTTAATGCTTCCAATATCCAACCGAAATTGGAGTACAATGCCCACATCTGGTCTGGTGCACCGAAGACATCTGTGCACCTGCTAGATAGGATTCAAAACCGTGCGATGAAACTCATAGGTGATAAAAATATCACCCAGACAATGGACAACCTTGAACACCGATGTAATGTATCGTGTCTCACTCTGTTTTATAGCTATCATATCACCAGTGCTCCATAGAAATCGCCAGCAGCATTCCTCCCTTTCAAACTTTTAGCCGTAACATCCGTCTTGCTATGAATGCTTATCAGTATACCCTCGAGCCCACTTTCAGACGTACTCTTAAATATCGTAATTCATTCCTAAGCTGCACAACTCGCTTATGGAATGCCCTGCCAAGCTCTTTATTTTCTAGTCATTATAAATTTTAAACATTTAAAACCAACGTTCATCGGCACCTCTCTTTCCATCCTCACTGATTTTCCTTAGCCCGCGCTGCGAGCAAGCACCTTAAGGATACTTAAATCTCTTGAGCGTGGGAAAGTTATAAACACCAAATAATCTTCTTCTGTCAGTTTTCCTATCAACTGGACTTAACCTGCTACTACTACTTCTACTGACTTTAAGGAGTAGTCTCATGTTCGATCTTCAAAACATCGATTTTTTTTTTTTTTTTTTTGCATATTTTCAAAGTTTAATGAACAAAAAAATGAGAATATACTGTGAAAATTTTAGACCGATACACTAAGTTATTTTAAAGTTGCAGCAAATAATAGGTTACCGCGTTCCCTTCAAGTGTGGCAAAGCTCCAAACTTTAAACGCGTTTTAAGCTACTTTTTATCCGTCGGTCCGGATGATTAAAAGAAAACTATTCGATTCTATTCGAATGGTTCTGTCCGGTACCAGAATTAGATTTTTTATCCAAAAAAAAACAAAGCCGCCAATTTGTTATTTTTCAGTCAAATCTGCAAAGCAATCAAGAACCATCTACCAATCAAGAGATCAACTTTACCTCACCAAAATGACGTTAAAATATTTTTGTTTTATTTAACAATTAACGATTTAACTGCAATCAACTGCAACAAACTAAGTTGCAGCTCTGCGTTATACTCCAACCGCGGCTTTAGACATTCTGTTTTACTTGACACCCTTCGACATCTTCAGCAGACAAATAGCTGCGACTGCAGCTATTCGCCTTAAAGCAACTACACAGTGGACATATAATTTATTTGGCCACGCTAATATTCTTAACACAGCGTAAATATAATATAATATTAATATTAGGAATACTCACAGTGAACATCGATTACACCACACCTAAACTTCGGTTTGACAAAGACTTTCACGTAAGCTTCCCCTCTAGATCTTTCTGGAAGAAAGATGCTTTAATGGATGGGTCTTAAGCCGATACGGGGTTGGTGGCAGTGTTTTCTCAAATAAACTAAATGTATGCTATCACTATAGCGTGTTCCAGGCGGACATTTTGGCGATTAAAGAAGCTCTGTCCTTGCTAAAGAAAACGTGATATCTGCAAGGGATATCCGTCCTTGGATTCAGTCTCATTAAATTGTTAAATCGCCCGTGAATGCCGATTATCTCTTACGGAAATGGCAGAGAAGTTCAACCTTTACCTTTGTTGGATACCAATCGTTACGTGCAAATCATTATTAAAGCTGGATGCTTAAAAATAACAGACCTTAGATGTCCCGGTGGGCCAAAAAGTCTAGTGACTAAACAGATCTGGCCATAGCTGTATCTGAATCGCTCTATACTCTATACTGCCTTATAGGCAAGAATGCAAAAAAGTTTGGCACCTTTACAAACGATTTCTGTAGAAGCTGCATAGACGAGGAGGAAGAGGAGACAATCCTTCACGTTCTCTGTACATGTCCAGCTTTCTCCCAGAGAACAAAACTCCACTTAGGATCTGTCTGCTACAATGACTTAAATGATCTGAAGAATATAGACGTTAATAGTCTCCTTTGCTTCATCATAAGCTCAAATCGACTCCATGAGTAGGAAGATTATAGATCCACGTGGCAGCACAATAAGCGAATAGGCCTAAGTTAGTTGATTTTCGAACCGCCACTCTCACCTACCTATCTATATTATGTAACATTTGTATTTAAAATCAGAAATAAAATATATAGTAAGGTGATATTTCACTCACCCACCAGTGAAATATAGTGAATGAGAAGAAGATTTTGCCGACTTGAAAATGGCAAAGGCAATTTTTCATAAACTTAATTGGTATTCCGATCATAATAAACATAAACATATCCTCCAACAATTTTTGCAATCTCAAAATGTAATGCCCTGTAAAGTTTGTCCTATTGAAAACTTCACAGCAAAATTTGATCGCTTTATTACAGATCGACACCGGACAGGTTTCAATAACTTTAAATTTTTTCTAAATTTCAGCATCCAATCGGTTTCCTTTGCTTTTTTTTTTTTTTTTTTTTTTTTTTTTTCTTCGCCCCATCTCTTCGCCCCATCTCTTCGCCCCATCTCTAGACATAGTACTCATTACAACTTGGTGCAATATCTGTGCTGCATTATGTATATGCAACATTGGGTCTTAAAGTTTAAGTACTTACCAGCATAAATCGCCTCAATGATTACATCCTCCAAATGTCTAACATTCTCGACTTCCAATTCCTCTAGTAAAACACTGTATGGGATGCACTTGTTCTTAATCGCCAACGACACGATAGTCAAATGTTGAAGTTTCTTTCGCATTGCCGTTGTCAATTCAATGTATTCAGATGGATTCTGGGAGTATTGCTTATATGTGCCATAAGCAAAAAGGTCGAGTGTGTTGTAATAGGTGGCATATGGGCCTTCTTTTAACTGGAAATTAATATTTTAATTAAATATTTATGTAGTAATGAATGGAACACGGAGTAATACCTCAATGATATTTGGCATAGCCAAAAGTTCTGCGAAAACGTATATCCCCGGTGCTTCCAAGACTTGTTTTACGAGCTCCAAAATAGCAGCACCACGAGCTGTCTTTGCAAGTATAGTAAACTGTTCCAGCTGGCTGTGTGATTCTGCATGAGAACACTCTATGGTGTCTTGTGCCATTAATATATCTGCAGTCATTTTTACTTTATTTATTTATTTTTGTTTTTATTTATTTATTTGTTAATTTTAATCACTATCTTAAGTACAAAGAATAGCTGCAGGTAGAGAATTGATAACTTTTTGATAATTTTTATGTTGTACACTGTCAATTTCAATGCAGCAGCATCTCTTGTGTCAGATCAATTCGTATTACAGTTTTAAAAGGAATTTAGACAATTTTTAATAAACTACACTTTTTAAACAAATATTTACGTTTTACTTGTGGCTGCTTTGTATTTTCTCCGGTATGGTTGCGAACTTCAAAATTAATCTTGAATGTGAAATATCAAACAGTTGTCACACCGAATACTTTAGCCTGCTATGTATTCAACGTCATGCGCGCAATGACGTCACATGATTTGAAAGAATATGAATATTTATTTTAAATCGAATGATTTAATAATTATACAATATAAAATAATACAATGTGGGGTAAATACTACATAATAGGGGCGTGAAAAGAATATACTATATATAATAGCAAAATTTCTTAGAAACTATTTAGACTCTTAATGTTGACAAGATAACCGAAGTTAGAATTCAATGCACACATCGAAATTGAATCAATATTGAATAGTCAATCCTTTAATTTTTTTTTTTTTGAAATGCATAAAAATTATTAGTTTGTCTTTATTAAAACATCTAGGGGCAGAAACAGGAAAAATGTGAGCACATATGGTTTTATGTTTGATTGTTTGTTTGATTTATGGAATTTGTTTACAAACGCTCTACATCAAGATAAACTTATAACAGGGGAAAAAATTACTAGCAAAACTACATTTAACAAAATATAATAACGACAAAAAAAGCAAAGAAAAATATAACAAGTTCAAGAATATAATGGGGAAAAATTTTAAAAAAATTGAAATTAAGAAAATAAAGGAAGAAAAAGAAAGAAAGCTACACTTACGGTCATAAAAACCGCACCACCTAATGAGTTCTCAAAAAATGCCTTATTACATCAGATCGTAAGGGTTTTTTCCCATACTAATGAATGGTATTCCCCATAGCGGAGTTCGGCCTCGTATTCAGTGCAAAAAAAATCAGTTTGAATTGAGTTGTGACGGTGACAAGTAAACAAAGGTAAAATGTCTGGTAAATATCATCAACTGACTTTAGTCACAAAAAAGAAAAAAGCTCGCTCGACGTGGGCCAAAAAGTACGAAGATTGGACGCAAGATGATTGACGATGTGTGATATGGTCCGATGAAAGTAAATTTAATTTGTTGTGTGCCGACAATTCAAGGACGAGTGCATAGTCAAAACAGTGAAGTTTCCTCAAAGCCAGATGGTTTGGGGATGTTTTTGTTCTTACGTTTTGGGCCCTTTGCACTTTAGCACTATGAACGCTTAAAAGTAAGGGAGTTTTTGATACCAGCAATTGAACAGCATCATTCGTATACTGACAAGTGCATTTTTCAAGATGATTCTGCACCTTGCCAACGCGCCAAATCCGTAAATAAAGTGTTATGAATCAACTTCTAGATGTCCACTTTATAAATAATAAGCAGACAAGTAACTAGAGTCTTTCAATAATTTTCAGCTCAAGACAACGTTTGATGACCTCGGAATTACCAGACTAGAGTGGCCAGCTAATTTGCCCGATTTAAACCCAATCGAACACTTGTGTCATGTAATGAAACATGGCTGAACATAAACCAGAGAGTGAAAAAAATCTAAATGAATTTCTGGAACATGTATGGAATACTGAAATTTCAACGGATATTACTGAACTTCTAGTAAACTCGATGCCTTCTAGAATAAAAGCGGTTATAACCGCCAAAGGAGGAGCAACTCGGTATTGATAATTTATATACACGTACATAAAAAATGTATCGTTTGATTTTGTTAACTAATGACTGTATTAAAATATTTTAAAAAAATAAGAAAATTAACTGGTTTTTCTTATTTTGTTAATATCTTTTTTCAAACATTCAATTAACAGATGGAAATTAGATAGAAATACTTATAAAGATTGTTATCGTAGTTAGTAACAATTTTTCAATCATTTTGATATGGTGCGGTTTTTATGACCGCAAGTATATATCAGTTCAGACTGGAAAGATATTCAAACAGACTTAAAGAAATTTTCCATGTTCGACCTCAGACCTTACATAATTAGGAAGACTATTCTAGATTTTGACAGCATAAATGAAAAATTGCCTGCGTGATTGGCAATTGGATAAACAGAAATTTATTTTATCAAATAAATAGTTAGGTTCTTTCTTGTGGAAATCAGGGAAAAGTGATTGTTGCTTAGAGATATGTATAGATTTAGTTTTATCGTTGTTTAGCTTTAGTCCATGATATGAGGACCACTCGCATATAGAACACAAGTCTTCATTTATTTTTTCGTTAGCATCTTCTTACATACCAATAGGAAAGTTAATGTACAGTTGAACATCATCTGCATACATGTGGAAGCGACAGTGAGATATAACGGAGGGTAAATCGTTAATGAACGTAGAGAAAAGTAATGGACCAAGAATAGATCCTTGAGGAACATCATTATTAACAGGAAGTAACGAAGATAGTTTACTATTACATGAAACAGCTTGGAAGCGATTGGTCCTATATATATGTATTAGTTTGTTGGTAGTGTCAGAGATGTTAAAATATGTCGTCAGCTTATCACAGAGAATATTGGGACTAACGCAGTCAAATGCTTTCGAGAAGTCGAGTAAAGTGATCACAGCGGTATAATTAGAGTCGATGTCCAGTCTTATATCGTCAGAAACTTTTAATAAAGCTGATATACAGCTATGTCCTGACCTCAAAAGACTGCAACGGGTTAAGAAGCTGTCTGTTTTTAGTAAAGTCTTTTATTTGGTTGCTTACGATGGATTCAAAGACATTAGACAAGAATGAAAGTACGCAATATGTCAAAATTCAGATTTAGTGACTTTTTTAGGAATTGGAATGATTTTTGATTTTTTTCAGGCCGTGGGGTGTTGAATGGATGTGTGATGTAGGGAAGTATAACTGGAAGTAAGGATGAATGTTATAGTCCAACAGATTTGCATTTTATAGAGACGATTGCATTCCCTATTTTGTAGACATCAATATCAGCCAAGGAAAATTCATTTTCCCTGTCATACAGATCTGATGACTGGTGCGTGGTTGTTGAAGCTATCGGTGTACAGAACTTAAGGTTTAGTGCTTCTATATCAATATAGTCGTCAGACACAGAAATATTATTATTATTTAGATGTTACGAACTTCTTTCCGCAGAGATTTAGAGACTTAGAGTGATGACACCTATAATGGCGTTAAGATGTTTTCTATTTAAAAGAATTAAACTATTGGAGCGATTCAGATCTAGCTTTGGCCAGATTTATTTAGTCGGTAAGCATGGCGATCCAACCGCCCATCTATGGTGTGTTCTTCTACTATCAGCTAGCTTTATTTCTTGTTTGCACGTAGCGATAGGTATACCTATGTTTTCCTTCTCAGCTGTGATAGGTATAGTGGTTCCAATTTTGGCAAGTTCGTCGGCCCTACAATTCTCTTGAATGTCTCTATGTCCCGGCATCCAGCAAAGGTGAATGTTAAACTGCTCTGTCATCTCCATTAGAGATGATCGGCAGTCCATGACTGTTCTTGAATTTAGAGAGCATGAGTCCAGGGATTTGATAGCAGCCTGACTACCGGAAAAGATGATATACATTGCAGATATTACATTTTTCTTCAGTCGGGATAGGGCCTCCTTAATGACCAGAATTTCCGCCTGGAACAGGCTACAGTGATTGGGGAGGCGGAAGGAGAGGCTAAGGTTAAGCTTATCGGCAAAAACACCACCACCAAAACCACTGACAGTCTTTGAACCGTTGGTGTAAAAGTGGATTGAATTATCATCCAGGAAGGCATTTTCCTCCCACAAGGATCTGGAGGGAATGCTTACATGGAAGCCCTTGTCTAACCGTTGTTTGGGTATGGTGTAATCGATGTTTTTTGGTAGAATTCCTAGTGCGTTAAGAATATTTGCATAACCAAAATGTTTATTTGCCCACTGTGAAGTCGCTTTAACGCAAATAGCTGCGTTAGCGACTACTTGTCTGCTAGGGGTGTAAGGTAAAACAGAATGTCCAGAGCAGCGGAGGGAGTAGTGCGTATAGTATGGCTCCGCTTATGCCCAGACATGCTGTACTTTGGACTTCGTCTAAGGCCGTCCACCACACAACCACCTCGAAAGTGAGTATCGGTCTTATTAACAAGCTATATAGGCAATGGGTGATGCGAGGCTCCATTTGTTTCCAATGGCTTTTTTGCAAGAGAATAAAGCTATTGAGGCTTTCTTTACTCTTTCTTGAATGTTACGTTTCCAGTTTAGTTTTCTATCGAAAATTGGACTCAGATATTTCGCTGTATCACAGAAGACCAAACTGGTACCCTTTGGTCTATAGTCGGAATTTTGTATTTCCTAGAGAAGAGGACAAGATCGATTTTATGGGGGCTTATTCCCAATCAACAGCGATCCACCCCGCTTGTTAATATGTTAAAATTATACCGCAGTAGTTCTTTAATCGTATGTAGATGTTTTCGTGAGACGACTATAGCAACGTCATCCGCATACGCAACCACCATGCTACCACACTCTTCCAGAGATATCAGCAGTTCGTTAAAGGAGTGAGAGGACACCGCCTTGTTGCGTACCTCTGCTGACACTTCTTTTAGCAGAGGACCCACCCAGTTTGGAGTTAATAATTCCTTTTCAGTAGGCATGTTGTGCCGTCGATAGGAGTCTAGAATTCATATATCTTATATGGATATCAATCAGTTGTTCTAGAGTTTTTAGAAGGAAAGATGATAGACTAATAGGTCTTAGGCCCTCTGGGACAACATGAGAATATTTACCGCATTTAGGAATGAAAACTACATTTACTTCTCTCCATGGCAGAAGTATGTGGGATAGTTGAAAAAAATATTTAGTGTCTAGATAGTAATACAAACGTGCTCTAAGAGAGGCCACCACTTGAATTAAATTCATACCATTTTCAGTTAGTACCAACCTTCAAAAAATACGTGTATAAATTTGACAGCTGTCAGACGATTAGTTCTCGAGATATAGCGTTGTGAGTGAAGTAACTTTTGTTATTGTGAAAAAAAAATGGGTTCAAAGCATTTCGTGCGTTGATTTATCATTGCTTTTTGATAGGAAAAAATGAAGCCGATGCAAAGAAATGGCTTGATAAGTGTTACCCGGACTCTGCACCAGCCGAACGAACCATTCGCAAGTGGATTGACAAATTTAAAAGTGGTCATATAAGCAACGAAGATGTCCACAAAATGATTACGAATGATCGTAAAGTGAAGTTGATTGAGATAGCTGAGGCTCTGAAGATATAGCGTGTTGGATATATCATACACGAATATTTGGACATGCGAAAGCTCTGTTCAAAGTAGGTGCCGCGTTTGCTCACAGTTGACCAAAAACAACAACGTGTTGATGATTCAGGCGAGTGTTTAAAGCTGTTCAACCCATGTGTTATTTATTGAAACAATTTATTACAATTTAAACTGAACTGACTGAAGTCTGCCGAAGGAGAGTCAGAATGAATGGTCGTTAAAATATTTTTGAATTGGACTTGTGACAAAGTTTCTTCTGGTGGTTGGATCGATGAACTACTGGTGCTGCCTGGTCTTCGGTGATGCTGTGTATTTTTTTTTTTTTTTTGATAATACCGCGCGCGCACCAAGGGGATATGAATACCCTTTTACTGGCTTTTCTCCAGGGCTCGTTCGGGTGGTGTAGTAGTTTGAAACTCAGGTGTATTAGGTATTAAGTTTCGATATTTTTCCCAGAGGTGGTTGTCAAACTGGACGGGACGAGCCAGTGCATCCTCAACCAGTGGGTCTTAGTACGTACTAGTTGTTAGTTCGTTACATTTTAGCCCAGCCAGCAACAACTCCAAAATAAGTGTTATGTTTTCATGTCAGAGTTGACGCCGACGGGATTTTCATATATGTAACTACACCTTGATTGACTCGAACTGCAACCAGCATCAGACTGCTATAATTACCAAACCGTTCGTTACTGTGAGCTCAAATTTTGACGCATGATAGATAATTTTATTACAATATTTACAAGCTTTTTAAACGATTTGTGTCTCAGTTGTGTTGAAAAATGTTTTTATAAATGGCTGGAAAGCCACGAGTAGCTATCGTTAGAGCAATCCAACACCTCAACGTGAGTAAAAAAATTGTGCCTCTAACCATAGCTCGTTACCGTCGCAAAACGCCATGGAGGTTTTTATAAAAAAAACAGCTGCATCGGCAGAAATGGTTCAGAAAGTGAAGGCTCGAATTAAGCGAAATCATCATCGAAGTGGAAGAAAAATGGCTCGTGAGCTCAACATATCGATGCAACACATACTGAAAAATGGGCTTGGGTTCAAGCCATTGAAGTTCCAAAAAACACATGATCTTATATTGCAACGGAAAAAAGTTAGAGTCGAAAGAGCGAAGTAGTTGCTACGCTTGCACGAAAGTGGTAAGTTGAGGAATTTGGTTTCGCTATTTGTTATAGAGCAATATGTCAACAAACAAAATGACCGAGTTTACTTGCCTGAGAGGTCCTTTGAAAATATACACCTTCAGACGGCCACCAAAAAGCAGGCAGCAACGACGGTGATGGTTTGGGCCTCCATAACCGCCGATGGTCGCTCTCCGCTCGTAGTTTTGGACCGTGGCGTCAAAATTAATGCGATCGTATACCGTGAAACTGTCTTAAAGACAGTATTAAAGCATTGGGCAAACAATGATTTCGGTCGGCGACCGTGGACATTTCAACAAGGCTCGGCACCGTCTCAGAAAGCGCGCGTCAACCAAGATTGGTTAAAAAACGATGTTCCACACTTAATTTCTTCGACACAATGGATTTCAAATGCTCCGGATGCAAATACGTTGGATTTCTCTGTCTGGGGTATTTTGAAGGCGAAGTTTGTTACTTAAAAATACCAAAGTTTGGACAACCTCAAACAAGCACTTCGCCGGGAATGGGCCAAAATACCGCAGAGCCACTTGCGTGCAGCGTGCGATACTTTCTTCGGCCGTCTCAAGGTCATTATTCGCGCCGAAGGTGGACATATTGAAAACTACTGATACAATTTGAAAATTGATGTATTTTCCAACATTTTTTGCTTTGGCACAATAAAATCTATCAAAAAATAAAAAAATTATAGCATTTTAGAAAGTTGCAGTTTGGGTCAGTCACCCTGTACATACAAATTCTATAAAAGGACTTTTTCAAAGAATCGCCTTGCACGGGATTCGAGGAGTCTATGCATATACCACTATACCACGGCCACTTCCGTGGTGCTGCATCACTCCCTCCTAGTGACTTTCTCAAGATGACAGATGTTTGAATTTTTTTCTTGAATTTCGATGACTTCTAGGTCTGCTTATGAATGTGCTGTTAATAATCTTTCTACTGATACGGTGAGAGTTCGTCCTGCTGCTTGAATAGTGAAGAGACGTCGTTGATCCTGTTGAGAACTAAGAACGGTCCAAAATATGGTTGTTCGAAAGGTTTTTTGACTGCGTCCGAACGAAGAAAAACATGTGAACAACTATATAAATTGGGAATGAATGAATGAGTGGTTTCTTGGTTGAATGATGTGCCGGTTGTGTTGGCCTCAGATGTTGGAATGCCTTGCGATGTTTTTCCAGGAATGCCTGTGGATTAAATGTGGTAGATTAATCAAAAAAAAAAAAAAAAAAAAAACTCAGCAGGTATACTGCTGCTGCTGCTTTTATGTGCGCAATCTGAGCAGTACAATAGGATGTGAGTCTATCCAAGTTGATTGATAGTGATACATTAATGCAGCTTTTAACGTTCTGTGCCAGCGTTCTATAATTCCATTCGATACTGGATGGCATAGTAATGTTCTTACCCTTGTAGTACCACACTTTTTATTGAGACTCTGAAAAGAGCTGATTCAAACTGTGTACCTTGGTTGGTGGTGAGTATTTCTGGAGTGCCATAGCGTGCGACCCAATTCGCGTAGAAAGCAGTTGCTACTATGTCTGCGTTCATATCTTTGAGTAGTACAGCTTCTGCCGACCTTGTGAAGCTATCGATCATTATCAAACAATATTTGGATCCTTGACGTAAAGGAAATACTATCAGATCGATGTGAACATTACGAAATCGTTGGTCAGGAACAAGAATTTTGTTCGGTTCAAGTCGATTATATTGATGAACTTTAGACCGTTGACATTGTAGGCATGTGCGACACCATTTCAATGCGTCCTTTCAAATGCTTGGCCATACGTTGTTCTGGAAAAGTTGTCGGGAAGTTTTGGGTCTATAACTTCGTGCGGTTTGCCAAGAGATGGTGTAACTTGTATTAATCTATTGTTATTATTCCATTGGAACATGCGTTGGAAAGCTACTGTCATTGTACGTCATTTCAGTATATGTCATTCATTTGAAGCGTAAACAACAATAATTTTTTTTCACTCAAATATGTCGAACTTTGTGCCTGAAAAAGTGTTTTTGCGGGGAGTTCTTCTTCATTACTTTAATATGAAGAAAACTGCTGCCGAAAGTATTTTGGTGGAAGTTTACGGTGAACATGCGCTAGCTGAGCGAACGAGCCAAAAGTGGTTTGCATGATTTAAAAGTGTTGATTTTGGCCTGAAAGACGATGAACGTCCTGGGCAGCCAAAAAAGTTTGAAGATGAAGAACTAGGAGCATTACTCTATGAAGATTGTTGACAAACACAAGAAGAGCTCGCAGAATCTTTGGGTGTCACTCAAGCAGCCATTTCAAAACGTTTAAAAACAGCTGGATATTTTCAAAAGCAGGGAAATTGGTTTCCACATGAACTCAAGCCGAGAGACGTCGAAAGACGGTTTTGCATGTCCGAAATGCTGCTGGAACGCCATAAAAGGAAGCCATTTTTGCATCGGATTGTTACTGGTGATGAAAAATGGATCCATTACGATAATCCCAAGCCCAAAAAATCATATGTGAAATCCAACCAACCAGCCAAATCAACGGCAAAGCCGAATATCCATGTCGCGAAGGTAATGCTCTGTATTTGGTGGGATCAGATGGACGTGCTGTATTATGAGCTGCTAAAACCGGGTGAAACCATCAATGGAAACGCTGCCGAACACAATTAATCCGTTTAAAGAGAACAGTAGCCAAAAAACGCCCGAAATATGCGACCACACACGAGGCAATAATTTTCCATCATGACAACGCTCGGCCCCACGTTGCTATTTAGGTTAAGAACTATTTGGAAAACAGTGGATGAGAAGTCTTACCCCACTCGCCTTATAGCCCAGACCTTGCCCCTTCTGACTACCATTTGTTCCGGTCGATGCAGAACGCCCTCACTGAAATACGGTTCAAATCAGAGCAGAATATCAAAAATTGGCTTGATTCATTCTTGGCTGCCAAGCCACCGCAGTTCTTTTGGGATGGGATCCACAAATTGCCAGAAAGATGGGAAAAAGTCATAGCTTCAGATGGGCAATACCTTGAATAATATTATTGTACATGTTTTTCTTAAATAAACGTTCAAATTTTGAAAAAAAAAAAACCGCACCTATTAACATATATACCAATAGTCCTTCCACCAGGATGGGATAATCCGTGCACTGAGTCGAACGCTTTACGTCGTAAAGGCGTTGGAATGAATGGTCTGATAAAGCCAGTGGATACCTCACAAAAAATTTGGAAATTTGGCTCGATCGTAATCTGTTGCAACTTGAGAGATGTGCTTTTCTGTTCGTTGATGACGGCCTGGAGCTCGAGGTCTTTCGATTGCAGGACTTGTAGTTCTCGGGGATCAATTTTTGCGGGTAAAGAAATTGCTTCAATGCTCGATAAAGCATCAGGTACCACGATGTCATTTCCAGATAGGTTTCGGATGTCGGTGGTGTACTGAGATATGAAATCTAGCTGGCAAAGTCTTCTTTATGATGCCTTTTGCGATTTTTGTTGAAAGGCATAGACAAGGGACTTGTGATCCGTTTGCACAGCGAAATGTCGACCATCGAGAAGATGTTTGAAAAATTTGACTGCAAGGTAGACTGCCAGTAACTCGCGGTAGTAGTTGCAGTACTGCTTCTGCGCCGAGTTGAGTTTTCTGGAAAAAAGACCAATTGGTTGCACATTCTCACCTATTACTTGCTCCAATTTTGCGCTGAATGCAATTACAAATGCGTTAGTTGAGAGGATAAATGTCGCCTCCGCGTTGATATGGTTTAACATAGTCGCCATCTCAAAGATCAAAGAACTTGCCGTGTGTCATTCTTTTTTGAATCTTTTAAAAATCCGTAGAGTGGAGCCTGAATGTGAGCGCAGTTTTGAATATAACGCCGGTAGTATTTCATAACTCCAAGAAAACGTCACAGCTGAAGTATGGTGGACGGCTTGGGGTTTATTACCGTGTTTATTGATGACATGGCCTAGGTAGTTAACTTCTATTTTTACAAATACGCACTTGTTAAGCGCTTGTTAAGCACTTGGTAAGTCCATGTTCTTTCAGACATTGTAAAACTTCGCGTATGTGATCTCGATGTATATTAAAGATTCCGATTCAGAAAAAAATTAGGATGTCGTCTACGTAGCAAAAAACAAAGTCAAGTCCACGAAGTACCAAATCCATATGCCTCTGGAACGTTTGTGTCGCGTTTTTTAGGTGAAACGGCAAAAAGACGCATTCAAATAGTCCGGATGGTGTTGTTACGGCTCTCTTTTGGATGTCTTCAGGGGCCATAGGGGTAGGGAGCGAGGAAATAGGGATGCCCAGGTCAAGTGTTGTGAAGTAAGTTTTTTGGTTCAGGATCTACGTGAAATTCATGATGTGGGGAATCGGGTACCGGTTAACATGAATTTGGGCATTTAGTCGACGGTAGTCTCCGCAAAAACGCCAACCGCCATATTCTTTCTTCACCACGTGCAAAGGGCTAGCCCAGGGGCCCCTTTTATTAGAAGGGGATGTTCGCTTTTACTTGCTTGAGTTTTTCTGTTGCAAGCCGTCTTGGACGCTCTGATACCGGTTGATCTGAGGTAATTATAAAGTGGTACGTTGAGCTGAGTCTTGAAGGTAATGGGGACGTTATTGTTGACGAAATTAACTCTTTAAGAATGTCACTAAATAGATGATGACTATTTACGGTTGATAGACCGTATTCGTCTGTTGATTCCACATTACCAGGAAATGTTAGGCAAGTTGTTGAGTCTATTAATCGTCTAGACTTGAGGTTGATAACTAGACCATAGTATGTCATGAGATCCCCTCCGATTATGACCACCTTAAAATCGGCGATAGTGAAAGACCATTTGATGGGACGTCGGAAACCCAGATTTAAAGTAAAATGTTTTTTACCATATGTGTTGATACGGGAGTTGATAGCGGCAAAAAGGATGATTTGTGGATCCAAAGTCTATTAGAAATTTTTGACTTGTGTTTTTATCAAACACAAATAGGCGGTATTTCTCAAACTTGTGACAGCTATTGCCAATCGCCTAAGCAGACAATAGCTATTTTAGTTTGGATGAGAAGTTGCAAGGTAGACTGCATGTTTTTGCGTTGTTGGAACCACTGTCTAAGATGCAACAAACTTACCAACACGGAAATCTTGAGAGAGTTCGCTTCAAAATTTGGTAGGTAGAATTGAAAGCGCACTCGACACGAATGAATACGCGCTAGGCCTTTTCATCAATATCGCCAAGACCGAGAAGGGTCCTCTCTATCTACACGGGTATGACAAGACCAATTGTATTCTATGAGTCGCTTGTCTGGTGAAACACGCTCTCACGAAAATACGTTTTTGCTTTTACATTGTTGCTTTTACCAGACTCTAAACAAAAGTCTGTCTCAGCTTCAAGAGGGCTTTCACTAGCACGACTTTCTCCGGTCTAGGCGCATTGAAGCATTATCTTTGGAACATCACGCGCTGGAGCTTTGATAGCTTTTCGCGTCGACTGTTTTTTTTGCTTTATGACAATGACACCAGTACTCCAGCTGTGAAAAAAATACGAAATCAACTTTCCATGTGCCCAAAACTGGTTTTGGCCAGAATCTGATGGTACCCAAACTAATTTAGGATGTGGCGTTGGAGTCTTTCCGGAGGACGATAACGTTAAATATCATCTCTTCTTAGAAAAACTTGCATCCGTCTTAAAAGCGAAGATATGTACAATCCTCATAGCAACGAACTGTATTGTGAAGAATCAGTGAAGGTGGCCATACATTTGCATATGTAGCAACAGCTAAGCTACGCGCAGAGACTTGCTGAATGCTCTTACGACTTCCAATCTAAATCAAGAGCACAAATCAAATCATTGGTTATTCTATTCCAGAGGTTATTGGCTTCGTGATGGGATACTACACTTTTGCTAAGCACTTACATTAGTGTGCATAGAATAGGTGATACAACGGCCACCGACATTTGTTGTGAAGGTGATGACGAGACGGAGGAGCACTACCTCTGTGAATGGTGGATGTTGGTTTTGTAGTCACTATATCACTAAAGCGCTTACCCATCTTTCTTCGGAAAATGAAGAATTCTCATTAAAAGGTCTGTCTGTTCCGACAGCAAAAAAAAAGACGTTGGTTTTGACTGCAAGTTATAATGACTAGGAAATAAAGAGCTCGGCAGGGCATTCCATAAGCGAGCTGTATCACGATATTTAAGAAAATTAAATTAATTGGGTAAATTGATTGGTACTAAAAGAGAGATAGGTGTTACGGTTGAAGGTTAAAGGGGAACAGCAATTTTGATGAAGAACTGGTGGTGAAAATAGCAATAGAGAAGGGTAAGGCAGGAGGCACTTTGACCATGTTTGAGGGTGTCAATTGATTGTGTAATAAAAGTATCATTTATGAATTTTATCGCCCGGTTATGAATCTTATCTAGAATGTACAGAGAAGTCCCAGGAGCACCTGCTTAGATAACTCGTTGACCTCAAATTCAAGCCTTTTCAACAAAACAGTTCGATACCAAACTCTGTCACATGTCTTATAAATATCAAGTGTTACTATTGATTCTACTTTTTGATAAGATTGTTGCTACGAAAACCGTGCTGCCCGAGATGGAGAAGATTCCGTATTTCGAGATTTGCAGGAGCTGACAGTTTATCAGCATTTCTATAACCTTGGAAGGAAGAGACATGAGTGCAATGGGTTTGTAGGGATGAACTTTTTTATGCAGAGGACAAATAAATACACAGTGGTTTTGCCCCCATGAAAAAACACCTCTCAGAAGACCATCGGGTTTGTGTACGTAACGATCCGTACTGTACTGTTCCTACTATACGATTGCGAAAAAGAAGTCATTGCATTGAACATTCGATAAGTTAAAGTATAGGGGAGACATAACACAATCTGAAAGTATTGAGTTAGCTACAAGATGTGCAGCAAGGAGATTTGCATAAAAAGTTGACAGCTGGAGTGTGATTATAAATGAGCGTTGAGGTGGAGGATGAGGTTCAGAACATTTGCTTCTTTCTCTATCCCATGTTTTTGACAACGTTAAAAAGTTTTTATCACCTTTGGAACACTATAATAATTCGGAAAAATATAATTCAAAAATGTTTAATTTTTTTAACAGACAGAATAACATTATCAATACTTTAGTGATTTAGATTTGTCTACGAAAGCATAAAGTTATTTTCTTGTGCAATGTTGCAATGGTATGTATCCCAAACAGTTGATTAAATGATTCATTCCTCCATCAATTACTTCGTGAGGGTCATGGGAAATGGGTTGATCAGCTTAGTTTTCATCATCACCTTCAACAATCCAACCACTGGTCACTGCTGTGTCCTGAATCTGGCGAATAAGAGGGCTCATGTTGATTAATTTGTTGATACTGGATATGCTGAAGGTGTTGGAGATGATGAAGGTGTTGGAGATGATGAAGGTGTTGAAAGTGTTGGATATGTTAACGATGCTGAAAACGTTGTTGCAGATCAATGAGGTTCGTGTTTTTCGTAAGCTGAACAAATATGCTCTGGAAAATTATTGTTTTGTATAAATTGCTGAAAATGTTGATATGGCAGAGTAGCAATCGCTTGAACAAATTGATTTTGGTTGAAATGCGGTTCCATATTATGAAGTCCTCCCATCCTCCCATGTACAATCTGCTTTGATTGTACTACATAGTGCTGCATTAGTACCATCGTATACATTTTACACATAAAAACATACAACAGATATAGATGTTTGCATTATCATCCCATTTTACCGACACTTTCGAGTTGAACACTAACAAACGTGCTACGTGCATACCTCCCACATGTGGATTTTATTAGAACTCTTATAGCTTCCGCCACTCTATTCAGTCTCTTTGACTTGAATTTCATTTAACTAGCACCACGGTTGAGTTTGATCTAGTTGATATTAGAACTTGTAATTTGACATCTGAAATCTTGCTTCCACACTGTTGATGGCTGGTATTAATAGAACAGATGGCAATTCGAAAGACATTACAAGCGGAGTTGATTGACGCAATAAAGCTCTGGTATGCTTAAGTCCTTCCAGATTTCCGTATATCGATACTTGACTATTGTTGATTTGATTTGAATCGGGGAAGCGAATGTAAGTATCGGTTTCGTCTATTATTTGACGAATATTATAAAATTCAGGCCCAAAAACAAAAATGTACTCAGGTTTAGAGATGACCATTTATAGTTTAACAACTCGACCTTCTGAAGAAAGGCTGCTTTCAATAAGTCCTTTTGCCCATGTCAAGTCATCTGCTCTACCAAAAACTTGAATAAATGGATCCTTCTTGTCTTTGAATTTATTTTGAGTACTGCGTAGATAATTGATGCAAGTGTTGGTGGTTCTTTGGATGTTTTCGAAAAATGCTTTAGCAGAATTTAATTCTCTTATATAGGTTTTATACATTTTCTGCAAATTATGACGATTGATCTGAAAGCGTTCAAATTTGAGTTCATTGATGTTAGTAATGTCCAAGTGTTCTGCAATTATCTGATTGTCGTCGACGTCTATTGAGAATTGAGATTCCGATCTTGAGGAGACTACGTTCAATGGTGCTGGATCCGCGAACACTGGTTCAGCGGATGATTGATGTACCTATAGAGTTGACACTTTGCACTTTTTCACTAGCAAAAATATCTAGAATTTAATATTCTCTTTATATATTTAATTGTTGTTATAATTTTAGGTTTGACCGTTCGGTAAAGGACTCAAGATGAGACTGACTGTCATAATGATTCGCTTACGCCTTTTTATCTGAAGTATGCTTAATTAGATGACTTCGGAAATACCATGGAATCCTAAAAAATCTTTTACCAGTTAGGTTAGGTTCCGTAACCAACCTTAATATCAATTAGCTGATTAATTGCATATACATGTGCCCAGGTAAATACACACGGGACCCTATCAATGTTCACCAAAGAGATGGTTGGATAACCTATATGGGAGGCAGCAACAGTTTCGGCGCATTGGCACATTTCGCCACAACTGCAAATACTTGACATAATATATAAGAGAAATCCAAAGAGCATCCAGAAGAGCAACAACCACAGCTGATTAAACCGCAAAGACTGCCGAAACAAAAACAGCGACCTACAGCTCAGTTGCAACAAAAACAGAGACATCAACAACAAAAACGGAAACAAAAAGTGCCTCCAATTAAACCTTCAGGATTCAATTACAAGACACAATCCAGTTATGTAAGTCGGCTATAGGCAATAATTTTTTTTTATTAAGACATTAAATATTAAATATATAGGCATGCGATCTACTGTAACTCAGTGGAGCATCGGCAGGGTCTGTTTTTCCTAAACGAAGGCATGTAAAGCATAGCCGAATTTTCATACACGCTGCGAATCTCCAGTAATAAAACTAGACCACAGGCTAGTTGGAAAATTATGACTTTGTGGAAAATTTGGCCGAAGACTGCTATAAATTATTTGACACAAGGTCCTCCACGTTTCTAATTTTTGATCTCCCCTTAAGAAATCCGTGAAGGTTTTACGAAGAGAAAACACAACTTTAGGTGATTTATGTATATAGCTGGGAACAAATCACGAAATGATGGCCAAGACAAATAATCACCGTCAAATGTTTCGGTGTCGCTCGTGGAATTTTCGCACACCTATTACTGAACAATTTTTCTGGTACACTTTTCACTACTGTATCCTATAAATCGGAATCTATTAATTTTAATTTTCGAATTGAATCGATGATTTCAGTTAAACACTTCACGTTAAGAATAGATGAGGAATATGTTAGTATTTACCATTTATAGCTTGTATATCCTGTTTGGAAGCAGAGTCGGAAGCTTGTAAGCAAAACGAATATGACTTACTCCTTTAACTCAGTTTTAGAAGCATGTAAAGAGGTTGTAGTTTTATCTACGATTGAAATTTCTTTAAAGCACTTGCGAAACTCAGTTTCTGAGTTTCTGAGACTACTGATCGCTAAGTAAATTTTCTATCAGATGGAACTAATAGCACAAGCGCCAACCAAAAGAAATCTATCGGGAGAATAGTGTGTCCATCTCTGGACACACGTGTAAATACTTCACTTGTTCAGTGTTGGAGAGCTCTAACAATATAAAAAACAATGCCTTCCTATTATATGGTATACCACTGCTTGCTCACATATGATACTTTCAGAGACACAAATTTTACACGCGGGATATAAATTTATAAGAATTTTTATACTGAAATAGTAAATGTTTCGCACTTACATATGTATGTTATTAAAAACGAATTTTGCGTAACTGTTTAACAATTCAGATTAATGACCTTAGGCTGCGATAAGTTATAACATAAACACTTTTTGTTTAGTAATACATATGTATGTTACGAATTAAATTGTTCTTTTCATGTTTCCGATGAGTGGTGTGTCGCGGCGATGTAGAGACTGCAGGCTCAGCTTAGCTACTTGTCGTCTACTTGTATTGAGGATCAACGGTTGTTCTTGATCATGCAGATTAATGAGGATGAATATGATCGTTGAATTGCAGGCGATTTCGTCTATGCTGAAGAGACAATTAAAAATATGGAAATGTGTCTCGTTTTTGTCCTGGTGGCTGATTGTTGATTGTTCATCGGTGATCGCTTTGATTTGATGATGAAACGATGCAATTAGGCACGAGATAATAGACAAAGGTTCGCTATTTCATTAAATCTGATGATTTGTGCGATGAGTAGGATATATTAGAATTCGAACTTCCACTTTTGGATGATGGGTTGCAAATTAACGAATAATTCCAAAATAATTGAACTCAATAATCAATGAATTATTAAGAGTATTCGGGCCGATTAGAAAAATATGTGCGGGTACTTTCGAGTAGTCGCTGGGATAGGCGCTGGTTAGGAAATTTTCCTTGTGGAAGAGTTAGATTTAATAGAAAAAGAGGACAGAGTTGGGGCTTCATGCCTTTATAAGATATAATAAAGCTTGACGTCTGACATCGTGGAGGGTGACAGATAGAAGAGAACAATTTTAGTTAGTAGACATAGGAAATAGGTAGGCTGGTAGTCGGCTTTGAATTGTAACAAGCAGTTACCTCTTACATAGAACATTAAAACTATTTAAAACTTATCCATTTAAATTGAACTAAAGAATGATGGTACATGGTATGCTTTTCACAGGAACACATTCCGTTGACCCATGTCCTTGTTTTCAACGCTCTCTAAATTGTTTGGGAAGTTAATGAAGTGTCGAATACTATCTTTTTTATTCAATTCTAATCAATCAACTAATTATTTTAATATAGCACAACATTGTTTTTCAGAAGGTAGACGCGTTGAAGATGCTATACTTAACTACGTAGTGAACAACATAAACACTAGTTTACAACAACAAAAACACTAGTAGTTTAGTTACTGATATGACCAAGGCGATCGATACGACTATCCATAATATTCTGTTTAATAAACCTTTTAAGACTGGTTTTAGGGGTTCTGTGCATGAGTGGTTTTCAACATATCTGAGAGAAATATTTCAACGAGATGGTGTTTTTAGTGATCAGTGTTCCTCATGGCTACGTCTTAAAAACTTAAATATAAACTTAAAATTATAGTAACAACTAGTATTTATTAAATTTGCTGTGAAAAGTATAATACTAAATTAAATATATAAAGAGAATATTAAAGTCTAGATATTTTTGCTAGTGAAAAAGTGCAAAGTGTCAACTGTGTTCACGGATCCAGCACCATTGAACGTAGTCTCGTCAAGATCGGAATCTGAATTCTCAACAGACGCCGACAACAATCAGATAATTGCAGAAAATTTGGACATTACTAACATCAATGAACTACAATTTGAACGCTTTCAGATCAATCGTCGTAAGTTGCAGAAGATGTATAAAACCTACATAAGAGAATTAAATTCTGCTGAAGCATTTTTCGAAAACATCCAACGAACCACCAAAACTTACATCAATTGGCTACGCAGTACTCAAAATAAATTCAAAGACAAGAAGGATAAATTTATTCAAGTTTTTGGTAGAGCAGATGACTTGACATGGCCAAAAGGACTTATTGAAAGCAGCCTTTCTTCAGAAGGTCGAGTTGTTAAACTATAAATGGTCATCTCTAACTCTGAGCACGTTTTTGTTTTTGGGCCTGAATTTGTCTAACTAAGTACACTAGGTCTTTACTAAAAATAGCAAATGAGCTTAAGCATAATAATAAATGTAAATTTGTATTGGTTAGAGACTCTACTGTTTGTATTAGAAAAAATGGGGGAGATAAAGTTACTTATAAATTTAAATTAACTTAAATAATATATGAGACTATGATTAGTCATAGTTTAGGTATACCTACTCAATATGATTTAAGCAATAGCTAAAATTCTTCCTCTTTTATTACTGATGATGTTAAATGTTTTTGTATAGAACATCAAAATAATGAACTAATGTCTGGTTTTTCTGTTATACACCAAAACATTCGCAGTATGCGAACTAATTTCAATACTTTTCTCTCTCATCTCACGCCTCTGGATCATTTAAGAGATTTAATTTTTCTAACTGAAATTTGGATATTTGAAGAAGAAAAACAGTTTTATGATTTAATTCCAAACTATTCTTTTGAAGCGACTTGTAATGAATCTTATGCTGCTGGAGGCGTCGCTGTATATTATAACACCAATATAACGAATTGTATAGTTAACAAATACCAATTTGAAAGTGCGTTAATTGCAAAATTTCTGGCGTAAGTTATTGTTTTATCTGTATTTATAGATTTCGTAAATATTTAGCAAGATGCTTCTTGGAAGAAATGTTGAGATTTTTGGATAGCCAAAATTGTGGAAATATAATTCTTTTAGGTGATTTTAATATAAACATTCTGTGTGATTAACCGGATGTTGATAGCTATCTAACTGCGTTTTCATCATTTGATTTTGAGTCAAATTCTTGTCTAGATCATGTGTCGATTATAAAACAATTATCCTTGATTTAAAAATAACTGATCATCGTCTAACTGGTATTCAACTCAGTTGTTGTCAGCTTATGGAAAATAATTTTGAGAATTTTAATTATCAAAAAACTAATTTTTTAGCCTTAAGAGCAAGTTTAAATCTACAGTTTTGGGGTGAAGTTTACTCCGCGATCGATCCTTCAGTTGCATTTGATTTGTTTCTTAAAAGACTACAATATCATATTTATAGCTGTGGCCAAATAACGTGTTAAAGTAACAACAAATTAAAATGCCTTAAGCAATGGATGACTCCGTCGTTAGTTAAAAAAATCAAAAAGAAAAATAAACTTTCCTTTATTATGAAGAAACATCCAAGAAATCAGAGATTAAATAATTATTATAAAAAGCTATGTAAAGAGGTTAATACCGAAATTCCACTTTGTAAAAATTCATATTATAGTAATAAACTAACTCGAAATATTGAGAATTCTAAAGAAGAATGGAGAGTTGTTCAGGATATACTTAATAAAAATAAATCTCGTTCTAATATTTTTATTCAAAACGAAAATCTTGTTGTTTCAGAGCCCTCTGAAGTTGCTAACTTGTTTAATAATTTTTTTGATAATATCGCTCATAATAATGGTGATTCAAATGTAATTAATCCTACACTTCTTTGTGAGACTTCTTTAGTTCATGACAATATTCAATCCGATAGTTTTTGCTTTGATCAATTTTCTGCAATTGAAATTACAAAAATCATTATGTCTCTTAAAACATCTAATTCCTCATCCACTGATAATATTTCAAGTTTCCTTTTAAAACATATAAGTTTTCATATTTCTGATGTTATTTGCTATATTTTCAACTTTTGTGTAGAAAAAGGACATTTTCCTAAAAGCTTGAAAACTGCTTTAGTTCTTCCTTTGCATAAGAAAGGTAATAAAATATCATCAAAAAATTATCGTCCCATTTCTATATTACCTGTTTTTTCTGAAGTTTTTGAAAAGGGCATTAAAACTAGAATGTTATCATTCTTAGATAGAACTCGTTTTTTAAGTGATTGTGGAAAATCAACAGAACGTGATTTATTGAAGTTATCTAGTGAAATTTATAACAGCTTAAATTCTTCTCAAATTCCATCAACAGGCCTTCGATATGCTAAACCATTCTTTGCTGCTTGATAAGCTTTATAAGGCTGGTTTTAGAGGTTTGATTTATAAATGATTTGCATCCTATTTATCCAACCGTAAGCAAGTTGTAAAGACTAAAAATGCTTTCAGTTCACAATACTTCTTAAATATGTTTGTTCCTCAAGGATCAGTTTTAGGTCCAGTCCTCTTTCTTATTTATGCAAACTCATTATTTTTACAACCTTTTAAAGGTAGAATTACAGCATTTACTGATGATACATTTCTTTTCCATTCAAACAATAATTTAATTGATATGTTTGCAGATGTTAATTGTGACCTAGATATTATTAGAAGATGGTTTAATTTTCATAAGCTGATAAGTTCATGTTATTTAATATCAGAGGTAACGTTTTCCAAGAAATACCTTTATACTAAATTTAAAGGTTTTTAAAATAAAAACTTATAACGCAAATTATTTTTTTTAACGAACGTGTTGACAGCTTTAAACATTAAGGTATTATTTTCGATCGAATCGAAAATTTTTTTGGAATGACCATTCAACATATCTTCCTGTTTTAAAATTGGTTTACAACGGATTATTAAAATCAAAATTGGAATACGGAATTTCTTGTTGGGGTGGTACGTATTTCAATAAAATAAAACCCTTATTAATAATCAAAGCATGCGATAAGAGTTATTTCTAAAGCTGGTCGCAGGACACCAAGTTTTGAGCTATTCAGATCTCCTGAATTTCTTCCTCTAATTCACCTTTACTGTTACAAAGTGTTAAAGATTTTTTTCATTCATTCAGGCTATTTTATAGCTAGAGCGCAAGACGATTATAGCTTGCAAATTAACTCCAGAAATTTTGTGGAGATAAGTGGCTTTTCTCATTTAATCATTCTGAAGTTAATGATTTATTAAATCCTATGATGTAAATTAATTTATAAACTTTTAAAATTATATATTGTATAATTGCGCTTTTAGATTCCTTAAATTTCTATTGTTTCCCCATCAATAGAACTATTTTTTTTTATATATATTACTTGATAAGTACTTTCATCACTGTCTTGACTAGGCTAAAGGTTGTACTCAATAAAATTACTTCTTTACATATCATTGTTAATTGAATTTATTATTATTTGTATTACTTATTAATTAATGTGGTTAGAAGATATAATTGAAATAAAGTTTTATTAAAAAAAAAATAATAATAATAATTTTCTCAAATAATGGACGAAACCGGTACTTACATTCACTTCCCCGATTCAAACCAAATCAACAATAGTCAAGTATCGATATATGGAAATCTGGAAGGACTTAAGCATATCAGAGCTTTATTGCGTCAATCAACTCCGCTTGAAATGTCTTTCGAATTGCCATCCGTTCTTTTAATACCAGCCATCAACAGTGTGGAAGCAAGATTTCAGATGTCAGATTACAAGACCGAAGTCAACCGTGGTCCTAGTTAAAGGAAATTCAGAGAAACCGAATAGAGTGTCGGGAGCTAGAAAAGTTGTAATATTTTCGATCGAAAATTTAGTTGGAATGACCATTCAACCTATTTAAAAAAATATATGAACGGAGTTATAAGAGAATTATTTCACCTTGGTATGTACAGCAATCTTCCTGTTTTAAAATTGGTTTACAACGGATTATTAAAATCAAAATTGGAATATGGAATTTCTTGAAATTTTATTTGATTAAAATAAAACCCTTATTTATAATTCCACCTTGGTATGTACTGTAATCTTCCTGTTTTAAAATTGGTTTACAACGGATTATTAAAATCAAAATTGGAATATGGAATTTTTTGTTGGGGTGGTACGTATTTCAATAAAATAAAACCCTTATTAATAAAACAAAAGCATGCGATAAGAATTATTTCTAAAGCTGGTCGCAGGACACCAAGTTTTGAGCTATTCGGATCTCTTGAATTTCTTCCTCTAAGGCACCTTTACTGTTACAAAGTGTTTAAGATTTTTTTCATTAATTAAGGCTATTTTATAGCTAGAGTGCAAGACGATTATAGCTTGCAAATTAACTCCAGAAATTTTGTGGAGATAAGTGGCTTTTCTCATTTAATCATTAATGCTTTATTAAATCCTATGATGTAAATTAATTTATCAACTTTTAAAATTATATATTGTATAATTGCACTTTTTGATTCCTTAAATTTCTATTATTTCCCCATCAATAGAACTATTTTTTTTATATATATTACTTGATAAGTATTTTCATCACCGTCTTGACTAGGCTAAAGGTTGTACTCAATAAAATTACTTCTTTACATATCATTGTTAATTGAATTTATTATTATTTGTATTACTTATTAATTAATGTGGTTAAAAGATATTTTTGAAATAAAGTTTTATTAAAAAAAAAATAATAATAATAATGTTCGTCAAATAATGGACGAAACTGGTAATTACATTCACTTCTCCGATTCAAACCAAATCAACAATAGTCAAGAATCGATATATGGAAATCTGGAAGGACTTAAGCATACCAGAGCTTTATTGCGTCAATCAACTCCGCTTGAAATGTCTTTCGAATTGCCATTCGTTTTTTTAATACCAGCCATTAACAGTGTGGAAGCAAGATTTCAGATGTCAGATTACAAGACCGAAGTCAACCGTGGTCCTAGTTAAAGGAAATTCAGAGAAACCGAATAGAGTGTCGGAAGCTAGAAAAGTTGTAATATTTTCGATCGAAAATTTAGTTGGAATGACCATTCAACCTATTTAAAAAAATATATGAACGAAGTTGGAATATGGAATTTTTTGTTGGGGTGGTACGTATTTCAATAAAATAAAACCCTTATTAATAAAGCAAAAGCATGCGATAAGAATTATTTCTAAAGCTGGTCGCAGGACACCAAGTTTTGAGCTATTCGGATTTCTTGAATTTTTTCCTCTAAGGCACCTTTACTGTTACAAAGTGTTAAAGATTTTTTTCATTAATTCAGGCTATTTTATAGCTAGAGTGCAAGACTATTATAGCTTGCAAATTAACTCCAGAAATTTTGTGGAGATAAGTGGCTTTTCTCATTTAATCATTAATGCTTTATTAAATCCTATGATGTAAATTAATTTATAAACTTTTAAAATTATATATTGTATAATTGCGCTTTTAGATTCCTTAAATTTCTATTGTTTCCCCATCAATAGAACTATTTTTTTTTATATATATTACTTGATAAGTACTTTCATCACTGTCTTGACTAGGCTAATAAATTACTTCTTTACATATCATTGTTAATTGAATTTATTATTATTTGTATTACTTATTAATTAATGTGGTTAGAAGATATAATTGAAATAAAGTTTTATTAAAAAAAAAAAAATAATAATAATTTTCTCAAATAATGGACGAAACCGGTTCTTACATTCACTTCCCCGATTCAAACCAAATCAACAATAGTCAAGTATCGATATATGGAAATCTGGAAGGACTCAAGCATATCAGAGCTTTATTGCGTCAATCAACTCCGCTTGAAATGTCTTTCGAATTGCCATTCGTTCTTTTAATACCAGCCACTAACAGTGTGGAAGCAAGATTTCAGATGTCAGATTACAAGACCGAAGTCAACCGTGGTCCTAGTTAAAGGAAATTCAGAGAAACCGAATAGAGTGTCGGAAGCTAGAAAAGTTGTAATATTTAAAATCAAAATTGGAATATGGAATTTCTTGAAATTTTATTTGATTAAAATAAAACCCTTATTTATAATTCCACCTTGGTATGTACTGTAATCTTCCTGTTTTAAAATTGGTTTACAACGGATTATTAAAATCAAAATTGGAATATGGAATTTTTTGTTGGGGTGGTACGTATTTCAATAAAATAAAACCCTTATTAATAAAACAAAAGCATGCGATAAGAATTATTTCTAAAGCTGGTCGCAGGACACCAAGTTTTGAGCTATTCGGATCTCTTGAATTTCTTCCTCTAAGGCACCTTTACTGTTACAAAGTGTTTAAGATTTTTTTCATTAATTAAGGCTATTTTATAGCTAGAGTGCAAGACGATTATAGCTTGCAAATTAACTCCAGAAATTTTGTGGAGATAAGTGGCTTTTCTCATTTAATCATTAATGCTTTATTAAATCCTATGATGTAAATTAATTTATCAACTTTTAAAATTATATATTGTATAATTGCACTTTTTGATTCCTTAAATTTCTATTATTTCCCCATCAATAGAACTATTTTTTTTATATATATTACTTGATAAGTATTTTCATCACCGTCTTGACTAGGCTAAAGGTTGTACTCAATAAAATTACTTCTTTACATATCATTGTTAATTGAATTTATTATTATTTGTATTACTTATTAATTAATGTGGTTAAAAGATATTTTTGAAATAAAGTTTTATTAAAAAAAAAATAATAATAATAATGTTCGTCAAATAATGGACGAAACTGGTAATTACATTCACTTCTCCGATTCAAACCAAATCAACAATAGTCAAGAATCGATATATGGAAATCTGGAAGGACTTAAGCATACCAGAGCTTTATTGCGTCAATCAACTCCGCTTGAAATGTCTTTCGAATTGCCATTCGTTTTTTTAATACCAGCCATTAACAGTGTGGAAGCAAGATTTCAGATGTCAGATTACAAGACCGAAGTCAACCGTGGTCCTAGTTAAAGGAAATTCAGAGAAACCGAATAGAGTGTCGGAAGCTAGAAAAGTTGTAATATTTTCGATCGAAAATTTAGTTGGAATGACCATTCAACCTATTTAAAAAAATATATGAACGAAGTTGGAATATGGAATTTTTTGTTGGGGTGGTACGTATTTCAATAAAATAAAACCCTTATTAATAAAGCAAAAGCATGCGATAAGAATTATTTCTAAAGCTGGTCGCAGGACACCAAGTTTTGAGCTATTCGGATTTCTTGAATTTTTTCCTCTAAGGCACCTTTACTGTTACAAAGTGTTAAAGATTTTTTTCATTAATTCAGGCTATTTTATAGCTAGAGTGCAAGACTATTATAGCTTGCAAATTAACTCCAGAAATTTTGTGGAGATAAGTGGCTTTTCTCATTTAATCATTAATGCTTTATTAAATCCTATGATGTAAATTAATTTATAAACTTTTAAAATTATATATTGTATAATTGCGCTTTTAGATTCCTTAAATTTCTATTGTTTCCCCATCAATAGAACTATTTTTTTTTATATATATTACTTGATAAGTACTTTCATCACTGTCTTGACTAGGCTAATAAATTACTTCTTTACATATCATTGTTAATTGAATTTATTATTATTTGTATTACTTATTAATTAATGTGGTTAGAAGATATAATTGAAATAAAGTTTTATTAAAAAAAAAAAAATAATAATAATTTTCTCAAATAATGGACGAAACCGGTTCTTACATTCACTTCCCCGATTCAAACCAAATCAACAATAGTCAAGTATCGATATATGGAAATCTGGAAGGACTCAAGCATATCAGAGCTTTATTGCGTCAATCAACTCCGCTTGAAATGTCTTTCGAATTGCCATTCGTTCTTTTAATACCAGCCACTAACAGTGTGGAAGCAAGATTTCAGATGTCAGATTACAAGACCGAAGTCAACCGTGGTCCTAGTTAAAGGAAATTCAGAGAAACCGAATAGAGTGTCGGAAGCTAGAAAAGTTGTAATATTTTCGATCGAAAATTTTGTTGGAATGACCATTCAACCTATTTAAAAAAATATATGAACGGAGTTGTAAGAGAATTATTCCACCTTGGTATGTACAGCAATCTTCCTGTTTTAAAATTGGTTTACAACGGATTATTAAAATCAAAATTGGAATATGGAATTTCTTGAGAGTTTATTTCAATAAAATAAAACCCATATTTATAATTCCACTTTGGTATGTACTGTAATCTTCCTGTTTTAAAACTGGTTTACAACGGATTATTAAAATCAAAATTGGAATATGGAATTTTTTGTTGGGGTGGTACGTATTTCAATAAAATAAAACCCTTATTAATAAAACAAAAGCATGCGATAAGAATTATTTCTAAAGCTGGTCGCAGGACACCAAGTTTTGAGCTATTCAGATCTCTTGAATTTCTTCCTCTAAGGCACCTTTACTGTTACAAAGTGTTAAAGATTTTTTTCATTAATTCAGGCTATTTTATAGCTAGAGTGCAAGACGATTATAGCTTGCAAATTAACTCCAGAAATTTTGTGGAGATAAGTGGCTTTTCTCATTTAATCATTAATGCTTTATTAAATCCTATGATGTAAATTAATTTATAAACTTTTAAAATTATATATTGTATAATTGCACTTTTTGATTCCTTATATTTCTATCGTTTCCCCATCAATAGAACTATTTTTTTTTATATATATATTACTTGTTAAGTACTTTCATCACTGTCTTGACTAGGCTAAAGGTTGTACTCAATAAAATTACTTCTTTACATATCATTCTTAATTGAATTTATTATTATTTGTATTACTTATTAATTAATGTGGTTAAAAGATCTTATTGAAATAAAGTTTTATTAAAAAAAAAATAATAATAATGTTCGTCAAATAATGGACGAAACCGGTAATAACATTCACTTCCCCGATTCAAACCAAAACAACAATAGTCAAGAATCGATATATGGAAATCTGGAAGGACTTAAGCATACCAGAGCTTTATTGCGTCAATCAACTCCGCTTGAAATGTCTTTCGAATTGCCATCCGTTCTTTTAATACCAGCCATTAACAGTGTGGAAGCAAGATTTCAGATGTCAGATTACAAGACCGAAGTCAACCGTGGTCCTAGTTAAAGGAAATTCAGAGAAACCGAATAGAGTGTCAGAAGCTAGAAAAGTTGTAATATTTCCGATCGAAAATTTTGTTGGAATGACAATTTAACCTATTTAGAAAAATATATGAACGGAGTTGTAAGAGAATTATTCCACCTTGGTATGTACAGCAATCTTCCTGTTTTAAAATTGGTTTACAACGGATTATTAAAATCAAAATTGGAATATGGAATTTCTCGAAATTTTATTTCAATAAAATAAAACCCTTATTTATAATTCCACCTTGGTATGTTTTGTAATCTTCCTGTTTTAAAATTGGTTTACAACGGATTATTAAAATCAAAATTGGAATATGGAATTTTTTGTTGGGGTGGTACGTATTTCAATAAAATAAAACCCTTATTAATAAAACAAAAGCATGCGATAAGAATTATTTCTATTATTTCTATTCGGATCTCTTTAATTTCTTCTTCTAAGGCACCTTTACTGTTACAAAGTGTTAAAGATTTTTTTCATTAATTTAGGGTATTTTATAGCTAGAGTGCAAGACGATTATAGCTTGCAAATTAACTCCAGAAATTTTGTGGAGATAAGTGGCTTTTCTCATTTAATCATTAATGCTTTATTAAATCCTATGATATAAATTAATTTATAAACTTTTAAAATTATATATTGTATAATTGCACTTTTTGATTCCTTAAATTTTTTTATTGTTTCCCCATCAATAGAACTATTTTTTTTATATATATATTACTTGATAAGTACTTTCATCACCGTCTTGACTAGGCTAAAGGTTGTACTCAATAAAATTACTTCTTTACATATCATTGTTAATTGAATTTATTTTTATTTGCATTACTTATTAATTAATGTGGTTAAAAGATATTTTTGAAATAAAGTTTTATTAAAAAAAAAAAATAATAATAATAATGTTCGTCAAATAATGGACGAAACCGGTAATTACATTCACTTCCTCGATTCAAACCAAATCAACAATAGTCAAGAATCGATATATGGAAATCTGGAAGGACTTAAGCATACCAGAGCTTTATTGCCTCAATCAGCTCCGCCTGAAATGTCTTTCGAATTACCATTCGTTCTTTTAATACCAGCCATTAACAGTGTGGAAGCAAGATTTCAGATGTCAGATTACAAGACCGAAGTAAACCGCGGTCCTAGTTAAAGGAAATTCAGAGAAACCGAATAGAGTGTCGGAAGCTAGAAAAGTTGTAATATTTTCGATCGAAAATTTTGTTGGAATGACCATTCAACCTATTTAAAAAAATATATGAACGGAGTTGTAAGAGAATTATTCCACCTTGGTATGTACAGCAATCTTCCTGTTTTAAAATTGGTTTACAACGGATTATTAAAATCAAAATTGGAATATGGAATTTCTTGAGAGTTTATTTCAATAAAATAAAACCCATATTTATAATTCCACTTTGGTATGTACTGTAATCTTCCTGTTTTAAAACTGGTTTACAACGGATTATTAAAATCAAAATTGGAATATGTAATTTTTTGTTGGGGTGGTACGTATTTCAATAAAATAAAACCCTTATTAATAAAACAAAAGCATGCGATAAGAATTATTTCTAAAGCTGGTCGCAGGACACCAAGTTTTGAGCTATTCGGATCTCTTGAATTTCTTCCTCTAAGGCACCTTTACTGTTACAAAGTGTTTAAGATTTTTTTCATTAATTAAGGCTATTTTATAGCTAGAGTGCAAGACGATTATAGCTTGCAAATTAACTCCAGAAATTTTGTGGAGATAAGTGGCTTTTCTCATTTAATCATTAATGCTTTATTAAATCCTATGATGTAAAATAATTTATAAGCTCTTAAAATTATACATTGTATAATTGCACTTTTTGGTTCCTTAAATTTCTATTGTTTCCCCATCAATAGAACTATTTTTTTTTATATATATTACTTGATAAGTACTTTCATCACTGTCTTGGCTAGGCTAACGGTTATACTCAATAAAATTACTTCTTTACGTATCATTGTTAATTGAATTTATTATTATTTGTATTACTTATTAATTAATGTGGTTAAAAGATATTTTTGAAATAAAGTTTTATTAAAAAAAAAAATAATAATAATAATGTTCGTCAAATAATGGACGAAACCGGTAATTACATTCACTTCCTCGATTCAAACCAAATCAACAATAGTCAAGAATCGATATATGGAAATCTGGAAGGACTTAAGCATACCAGAGCTTTATTGCGTCAATCAGCTCCGCTTGAAATGTCTTTCGAATTGCCATTCGTTCTTTTAATACCAGCCATTAACAATGTGGAAGCAAGATTTCAGATGTCAGATTACAAGACCGAAGTAAACCGTGGTCCTAGTTAAAGGAAATTCAGAGAAACCGAATAGAGTGTCGGAAGCTAGAAAAGTTGTAATATTTTCGATCGAAAATTTTGTTGGAATGACCATTCAACCTATTTAAAAAAATATATGAACGGAGTTGTAAGAGAATTATTCCACCTTGGTATGTACAGCAATCTTTCTGTTTTAAAATTGGTTTACAACGGATTATTAAAATCAAAATTGGAATATGGAATTTCTTGAGAGTTTATTTCAATAAAATAAAACCCATATTTATAATTCCACTTTGGTATGTACTGTAATCTTCCTGTTTTAAAACTGGTTTACAACGGATTATTAAAATCAAAATTGGAATATGGAATTTTTTGTTGGGGTGGTACATATTTCAATAAAATAAAACCCTTATTAATAAAACAAAAGCATGCGATAAGAATTATTTCTAAATCTGGTCGCAGGACACCAAGTTTTGAGCTATTCGGATCTCTTGAATTTCTTCCTCTAAGGCACCTTTACTGTTACAAAGTGTTAAAGATTTTTTTCATTAATTCAGGCTATTTTATAGTTAGAGTGCAAGACGATTATAGCTTGCAAATTAACTCCAGAAATTTTGTGGAAATAAGTGGCTTTTCTCATTTAATCATTAATGCTTTATTAAATCCTATGATGTAAATTAATTTATAAACTTTTAAAATTATAAATTGTATAATTAAACTTTTTGATTCCTTAAATTTCTATTGTATCCCCGTCAATAGAACTATTTTTTTTTATATATATTACTTGCTAAGAACTTTCATCACTGTCTTGACTAGGCTAAAGGTTGTACTCAATAAAATTACTTCTTTACATATCATTGTTAATTGAATTTATTATTATTTGTATTACTTATTAATTAATGTGGTTAGAAGTTATTTTTGAAATAAAGTTTTATTAAAAAAATAATAATAATAATAATGTTCGTCAAATAATGGACGAAACCGGTAATTACATTCACTTCCCCGATTCAAACCAAATCAACAATAGTCAAGAATCGATATATGGAAATCTGGAAGGACTTAAGCTTAAGGACCAGAGCTTTATTGCGTCAATCAACTCCGCTTTAAATGTCTTTCGAATTGCCATCCGTTCTTTTAATACCAGCCATTAACAGTGTGGAAGCAAGATTTCAGATGTCAGATTACAAGACCGAAGTCAACCGTGGTCCTAGTTAAAGGAAATTCAGAGAAACCGAATAGAGTGTCGGAAGCTAGAAAAGTTGTAATATTTTCGATCGAAAATTTTATTGGAATGACCATTCAACCTATTTAAAAAAAATATATGAACGGAGTTGTAAGAGAATTATTCCATCCATTATTCCAAATTTTATTTCAATAAAATAAAACCCTTATTTATAATTCCACCTTGTTATGTACTGTAATCTTCCTGTTTTAAAATTGGTTTAAAACGGATTATTAAAATCAAAATTGGAATATGGAATTTTTTGTTGGGGTGGTACGTATTTCAATAAAATAAAACCCTTATTAATAAAACAAAAGCATGCGATAAGAATTATTTCTAATGCTGGTCGCAGGACTCCAAGTTTTGAGCTATTCGGATCTCTTGAATTTCTTCCTCTAAGGCACTTTTACTGTTACAAAGTGTTAAAGATTTTTTTCATTAATTCAGGCTATTTTATAGCTAGAGTGCAGGACGATTAAAAGATATTATTGAAATAAAGTTTTATTAAAAAAAAATAATAATAATAATTTTCGTCAAATAATGGACGAAACCGGTACTTACATTCACTTCCCCGATTCAAACCAAATCAACAATAGTCAAGTAACGATATATGGAAATCTGGAAGGACTTAATCATATCAGAGCTTTATTGCGTCAATCAACTGCGCTTGAAATGTCTTTCGAATTGCTATCCGTTCTTTTAATACCAGCAATCAACAGTGTGGAAGCAAGATTTCAGACGTCAGATTACAAGACCGAAGTCAACCGTGGTCCTAGTTAAAGGAAATTCAGAGAAACCGAATAGAGTGTCGGAAGCTAGAAAAGTTGTAATATTTTCGATCGAAAATTTTGTTGGAATGACCATTCAACCTATTTAAAAAAAATATATGAACGGAGTTGTAAGAGAATTATTCCACTTTGGTATGTACAGCAATCTTCCTGTTTCAAAATTGGTTTACAACGGATTATTAAAATCAAAATTGGAATATGGAATTTCTTGAAATTTTATTTCAATAAAATAAAACCCTTATTTATAATTCCACCTTGGTATGTACTGTAATCTTCCTGTTTTAAAATTGGTTTACAACGGATTATTAAAATTAGAATTGGAATATGGAATTTTTTGTTGGGGTGGTACGTATTTCAATAAAGTAAAACCCTTATTAATAAAACAAAAGCATGCGATAAGAATTATTTCTAAAGCTGGTCGCAGGACACCAAGTTTTGAGCTATTCGGATCTCTTGAATTTCTTCCTTTAAGGCACCTTTACTGTTACAAAGTGTTAAAGATTTTTTTCATTAATTCAGGCTATTTTATAGCTAGAGTGCAAGACGATTATAGCTTGCAAATTAACTCCAGAAATTTTGTGGAGATAAGTGGCTTTTCTCATTTAATCATTAATGCTTTATTAAATCCTATGATGTAAATTAATTTATAAACTTTTAAAATTATATATTGTATAATTGCACTTTTTGATTCCTTATATTTCTATCGTTTCCCCATCAATAGAACTATTTTTTTTTATATATATATTACTTGTTAAGTACTTTCATCACTGTCTTGACTAGGCTAAAGGTTGTACTCAATAAAATTACTTCTTTACATATCATCCTTAATTGAATTTATTATTATTTGTATTACTTATTAATTAATGTGGTTAAAAGATCTTATTGAAATAAAGTTTTATTAAAAAAAAAAATAATAATAATGTTCGTCAAATAATGGACGAAACCGGTAATAACATTCACTTCCCCGATTCAAACCAAAACAACAATAGTCAAGAATCGATATATGGAAATCTGGAAGGACTTAAGCATACCAGAGCTTTATTGCGTCAATCAACTCCGCTTGAAATGTCTTTCGAATTGCCATCCGTTCTTTTAATACCAGCCATTAACAGTGTGGAAGCAAGACTTCAGATGTCAGATTACAAGACCGAAGTCAACCGTGGTCCTAGTTAAAGGAAATTCAGAGAAACCGAATAGAGTGTCAGAAGCTAGAAAAGTTGTAATATTTTCGATCGAAAATTTTGTTGGAATGAAAATTTAACCTATTTAGAAAAATATATGAACGGAGTTGTAAGAGAATTATTCCACCTTGGTATGTACAGCAATCTTCCTGTTTTAAAATTGGTTTACAACGGATTATTAAAATCAAAATTGGAATATGGAATTTCTTGAAATTTTATTTCAATAAAATAAAACCCTTATTTATAATTCCACCTTGGTATGTACTGTAATCTTCCTGTTTTAAAATTGGTTTACAACGGATTATTAAAATCAAAATTGGAATATGGAATTTTTTGTTGGGGTGGTGAGTATTTCAATAAAATAAAACCCTTCTTAATAAAACAAAAGCATGCGATAAGAATTATTTCTAAAGCTGGTCGCAGGACACCAAGTTTTGAGCTATTCGGATCTCTTGAATTTCTTCCTCTAAGGCACCTTTACTGTTACAAAGTGTTTAAGATTTTTTTCATTAATTAAGGCTATTTTATAGCTAGAGTGCAAGACGATTATAGCTTGCAAATTAACTCCAGAAATTTTGTGGAGATAAGTGGCTTTTCTCATTTAATCATTAATGCTTTATTAAATCCTATGATGTAAATTAATTTATAAACTTTTAAAATTATATGTTGTATAATTGCACTTTTTGATTCCTTAAATTTCTATTGTTTCCCCATCAATAGAACTATTTTTTTTTATATATATTACTTGATAAGTACTTTCATCACTGTCTTGGCTAGGCTAAAGGTTGTACTCAATAAAATTACTTCTTTACGTATCATTGTTAATTGAATTTATTATTATTTGTATTACTTATTAATTAATGTGGTAAAAAGATATTTTTGAAATAAAGTTTTATTAAAAAAAAAATAATAATAATAATGTTCGTCAAATAATGGACGAAACCGGTAATTACATTCACTTCCTCGATTCAAACCAAATCAACAATAGTCAAGAATCGATATATGGAAATCTAGAATGACTTAAGCATACCACAGCTTTATTGCGTCAATCAGCTCCGCTTGAAATGTCTTTCGAATTGCCATTCGTTCTTTTAATACCAGCCACTAACAGTGTGGAAGCAAGATTTCAGATGTCAGATTACAAGACCGAAGTCAACAGTGGTCCTAGTTAAAGGAAATTCAGAGAAACCGAATAGAGTGTCGGAAGCTAGAAAAGTTGTAATATTTTCGATCGAAAATTTTGTTGGAATGACCATTCAACCTATTTAAAAAAATATATGAACGGAGTTGTAAGAGAATTATTCCACCTTGGTATGTACAGCAATCTTCCTGTTTTAAAATTGGTTTACAACGGATTATTAAAATCAAAATTGGAATATGGAATTTCTTGAAAGTTTATTTCAATAAAATAAAACCCATATTTATAATTCCACTTTGGTATGTACTGTAATCTTCCTGTTTTAAAATTGGTTTAAATTAAATTAATTATTAAGATCAAAATTGGAATATGGAATTTTTTGTTGGGGTGGTACGTATTTCAATAAAATAAAACCCTTATTAATAAAATAAAAGCATGCGATAAGAATTATTTCTAAAGCTGGTCGCAGGACACCAAGTTTTGAGCTATTCAGATCTCTTGAATTTCTTCCTCTAATGCACCTTTACTGTTACAAAGTGTTAAAGATTTTTTTCATTAATTCAGGCTATTTTATAGCTAGAGTGCAAGACGATTATAGCTTGAAAATTAACTCCAGAAATTTTGTGGAAATAAGTGGCTTTTCTCATTTAATCATTAATGCTTTATTAAATCCTATGATGTAAATTAATTTATAAACTCTTAAAATTATATATTGTATAATTGCACTTTTTGATTCCTTAAATTTCTATTGTTTCCCCATCAATAGAACTATTTTTTTTTATATATATTACTTGATAAGTACTTTCATCACTGTCTTGGCTAGGCTAAAGGTTGTACTCAATAAAATTACTTCTTTACGTATCATTGTTAATTGAATTTATTATTATTTGTATTACTTATTAATTAATGTGGTAAAAAGATATTTTTGAAATAAAGTTTTATTAAAAAAAAAATAATAATAATAATGTTCGTCAAATAATGGACGAAACCGGTAATTACATTTACTTCCTCGATTCAAACCAAATCAACAATAGTCAAGAATCGATATATGGAAATCTGGAAGGACTTAAGCATACCACAGCTTTATTGCGTCAATCAGCTCCGCTTGAAATGTCTTTCGAATTGCCATTCGTTCTTTTAATACCAGCCACTAACAGTGTGGAAGCAAGATTTCAGATGTCAGATTACAAGACCGAAGTCAACCGTGGTCCTAGTTAAAGGAAATTCAGAGAAACCGAATAGAGTGTCGGAAGCTAGAAAAGTTGTAATATTTTCGATCGAAAATTTTGTTGGAATGACCATTCAACCTATTTAAAAAAATATATGAACGGAGTTGTAAGAGAATTATTCCACCTTGGTATGTACAGCAATCTTCCTGTTTTAAAATTGGTTTACAACGGATTATTAAAATCAAAATTGGAATATGGAATTTCTTGAAATTTTATTTCAATAAAATAACAATCTTATTTATAATTCCACCTTGTTATGTACTGTAATTTTTCTGTTTTAAAATTGGTTTACAACGGATTATTAAAATCAAAATTGGAATATGGAATTTCTTGAAATTTTATTTCAATAAAATAAAACCCTTATTTATAATTCCACCTTGGTATGTACTGTAATCTTCCTGTTTTAAAATTGGTTTACAACGGATTATTAAAATCAAAATTGGAATATGGAATTTTTTGTTGGGGTGGTACGTATTTCAATAAAATAAAACCCTTATTAATAAAATAAAAGCATGCGATAAGAATTATTTCTAAAGCTGGTCGCAGGACACCAAGTTTTGAGCTATTCAGATCTCTTGAATTTCTTCCTCTAATGCACCTTTACTGTTACAAAGTGTTAAAGATTTTTTTCATTAATTCAGGCTATTTTATAGCTAGAGTGCAAGACGATTATAGCTTGAAAATTAACTCCAGAAATTTTGTGGAAATAAGTGGCTTTACTGATTTAATCATTAATGCTTTATTAAATCCTATGATGTAAATTAATTTATAAACTCTTAAAATTATATATTGTATAATTGCACTTTTTGATTCCTTAAATTTCTATTGTTTCCCCATCAATAGAACTATTTTTTTTTTTATATATATTACTTGATAAGTACTTTCATCACTGTCTTGGCTAGGCTAAAGGTTGTACTCAATAAAATTACATCTTTACGTATCATTGTTAATTGAATTTATTATTATTTGTATTACTTATTAATTAATGTGGTAAAAAGATATTTTTGAAATAAAGTTTTATTAAAAAAAAAATAATAATAATAATGTTCGTCAAATAATGGACGAAACCGGTAATTACATTCACTTCCTCGATTCAAACCAAATCAACAATAGTCAAGAATCGATATATGGAAATCTGGAAGGACTTAAGCATACCACAGCTTTTTTGCGTCAATCAGCTCCGCTTGAAATGTCTTTCGAATTGCCATTCGTTCTTTTAATACCAGCCACTAACAGTGTGGAAGCAAGATTTCAGATGTCAGATTACAAGACCGAAGTCAACCGTGGTCCTAGTTAAAGGAAATTCAGAGAAACCGAATAGAGTGTCGGAAGCTAGAAAAGTTGTAATATTTTCGATCGAAAATTTTGTTGGAATGACCATTCAACCTATTTAAAAAAATATATGAACGGAGTTGTAAGAGAATTATTCCACCTTGGTGGAATAAATTGGTTTACAACGGATTATTAAAATCAAAATTGGAATATGGAATTTCTTGAAAGTTTATTTCAATAAAATAAAACCCATATTTATAATTCCACTTTGGTATGTACTGTAATCTTCCTGTTTTAAAACTGGTTTACAACGGATTATTAAAATCAAAATTGGAATATGGAATTTTTTGTTGGGGTGGTACGTATTTCAATAAAATAAAACCCTTATTAATAAAACAAAAGCATGCGATAAGAATTATTTCTAAAACTGGTCGCAGGACACCAAGTTTTGAGCTATTCGGATCTCTTGAATTTCTTCCTATAAGGCACCTTTACTGTTACAAAGTGTTTAAGATTTTTTTCATTAATTAAGGCTATTTTATAGCTAGAGTGCAAGACGATTATAGCTTGCCAATTAACTCCAGAAATTTTGTGGAGATAAGTGGCTTTTCTCATTTAATCATTAATGCTTTATTAAATCCTATGATGTAAATTAATTTATAAACTTTTAAAATTATATATTGTATAATTGCACTTTTTGATTCCTTAAATTTCTATTGTTTCCCCATCAAAAGAACTATTTTTTTTATATATATTACTTGATAAGTACTTTCATCACCGTCTTGACTAGGCTAAAGGTTGTACTCAATAAAATTACTTCTTTACATATCATTGTTAATTGAATTTATTATTATTTGTATTACTTATTAATTAATGTGGTTAAAAGATCTTATTGAAATAAAGTTTTATTAAAAAAAAATAATAATAATAATGTTCGTCAAATAATGGACGAAACCGGTAATAACATTCACTTCCTCGATTCAAACCAAATCAACAATAGTCAAGAATCGATATATGGAAATCTGGAAGGACTTAAGCATACCAGAGCTTTATTGCGTCAATCAACTCCGCTTGAAATGTCTTTCGAATTGCCATCCGTTCTTTTAATACCAGCCATTAACAGTGTGGAAGCAAGATTTCAGATGTCAGATTACAAGACCGAAGTCAACCGTGGTCCTAGTTAAAGGAAATTCAGAGAAACCGAAAACAGTGTCGGAAGCTAGAAAAGTTGTAATATTTTCGATCGAAAATTTTGTTGGAATGACCATTCAATCTATTTAAAAAAAATATATGAACGGAGTTGTAAGAGAATTATTCCACCTTGGTATGTACAGCAATCTTCCTGTTTTAAAATTGGTTTACAACGGATTATTAAAATCAAAATTGGAATATGGAATTTCTTGAAATTTTATTTCAATAAAATAACACCCTTATTTATAATTCCACCTTGTTATGTACTGTAATTTTTCTGTTTTAAAATTGGTTTACAACGGATTATTAAAATCAAAATTGGAATATGGAATTTCTTGAAATTTTATTTCAATAAAATAAAACCCTTATTTATAATTCCACCTTGGTATGTACTGTAATCTTCCTGTTTTAAAATTGGTTTACAACGGATTATTAAAATCAAAATTGGAATATGGAATTTCTTGAAATTTTATTTCAATAAAATAAAACCCTTATTTATAATTCCACCTTGGTATGTACTGTAATCTTCCTGTTTTAAAATTGGTTTACAACGGATTATTAAAATCAAAATTGGAATATGGAATTTCTTGAAATTTTATTTCAATAAAATAAAACCCTTATTTATAATTCCACCTTGGTATGTACTGTAATCTTCCTGTTTTAAAATTGGTTTACAACGGATTATTTAAATCAAAATTGGAATATGGAATCTTTTGTTGGGGTGGTACGTATTTCAATAAAATAAAACCCTTATTAATAAAACAAAAGCATGCGATAAGAATTATTTCTAAAGCTGGTCGCAGGACACCAAGTTTTGAGCTATTCGGATCTCTTGAATTTCTTCCTATAAGGCACCTTTACTGTTACAAAGTGTTTAAGATTTTTTTTATTAATTAAGGCTATTTTATAGCTAGAGTGCAAGACGATTATAGCTTGCAAATTAACTCCAGACATTTTTTGGAGATAAGTGGCTTTTCTCATTTAATCATTAATGCTTTATTAAATCCTATGATGTAAATTAATTTATAAACTTTTAAAATTATATGTTGTATAATTGCACTTTTGATTCCTTAAATTTCTATTGTTTCCCCATCAATAGAACTATTTTTTTTTATATATATTACTTGATAAGTACTTTCATCACTGTCTTGGCTAGGCTAAAGGTTGTACTCAATAAAATTACTTCTTTACGTATCATTGTTAATTGAATTTATTATTATTTGTATTACTTATTAATTAATGTGGTAAAAAGATATTTTTGAAATAAAGTTTTATTAAAAAAAAAAATAATAATAATAATGTTCGTCAAATAATGGACGAAACCGGTAATTACATTCACTTCCTCGATTCAAACCAAATCAACAATAGTCAAGAATCGATATATGGAAATCTGGAAGGACTTAAGCATACCACAGCTTTATTGCGTCAATCAGCTCCGCTTGAAATGTCTTTCGAATTGCCATTCGTTCTTTTAATACCAGCCACTAACAGTGTGGAAGCAAGATTTCAGATGTCAGATTACAAGACCGAAGTCAACCGTGGTCCTAGTTAAAGGAAATTCAGAGAAACCGAATAGAGTGTCGGAAGCTAGAAAAGTTGTAATATTTTCGATCGAAAATTTTGTTGGAATGACCATTCAACCTATTTAAAAAAATATATGAACGGAGTTGTAAGAGAATTATTCCACCTTGGTATGTACAGCAATCTTCCTGTTTTAAAATTGGTTTACAACGGATTATTAAAATCAAAATTGGAATATGGAATTTCTTGAAAGTTTATTTCAATAAAATAAAACCCATATTTATAATTCCACTTTGGTATGTACTGTAATCTTCCTGTTTTAAAACTGGTTTACAACGGATTATTAAAATCAAAATTGGAATATGGAATTTTTTGTTGGGGTGGTACGTATTTCAATAAAATAAAACCCTTATTAATAAAACAAAAGCATGCGATAAGAATTATTTCTAAAGCTGGTCGCAGGACACCAAGTTTTGAGCTATTCGGATCTCTTGAATTTCTTCCTATAAGGCACCTTTACTGTTACAAAGTGTTTAAGATTTTTTTCATTAATTAAGGCTATTTTATAGCTAGAGTGCAAGACGATTATAGCTTGCCAATTAACTCCAGAAATTTTGTGGAGATAAGTGGCTTTTCTCATTTAATCATTAATGCTTTATTAAATCCTATGATGTAAATTAATTTATAAACTTTTAAAATTATATATTGTATAATTGCACTTTTTGATTCCTTAAATTTCTATTGTTTCCCCATCAATAGAACTATTTTTTTTATATATATTACTTGATAAGTACTTTCATCACCGTCTTGACTAGGCTAAAGGTTGTACTCAATAAAATTACTTCTTTACATATCATTGTTAATTGAATTTATTATTATTTGTATTACTTATTAATTAATGTGGTTAAAAGATCTTATTGAAATAAAGTTTTATTAAAAAAAAATAATAACAATAATGTTCGTCAAATAATGGACGAAACCGGTAATAACATTCACTTCCTCGATTCAAACCAAATCAACAATAGTCAAGAATCGATATATGGAAATCTGGAAGGACTTAAGCATACCAGAGCTTTATTGCGTCAATCAACTCCGCTTGAAATGTCTTTCGAATTGCCATCCGTTCTTTTAATACCAGCCATTAACAGTGTGGAAGCAAGATTTCAGATGTCAGATTACAAGACCGAAGTCAACCGTGGTCCTAGTTAAAGGAAATTCAGAGAAACCGAAAACAGTGTCGGAAGCTAGAAAAGTTGTAATATTTTCGATCGAAAATTTTGTTGGAATGACCATTCAATCTATTTAAAAAAAATATATGAACGGAGTTGTAAGAGAATTATTCCACCTTGGTATGTACAGCAATCTTCCTGTTTTAAAATTGGTTTACAACGGATTATTAAAATCAAAATTGGAATATGGAATTTCTTGAAATTTTATTTCAATAAAATAACACCCTTATTTATAATTCCACCTTGTTCTGTACTGTAATTTTTCTGTTTTAAAATTGGTTTACAACGGATTATTAAAATCAAAATTGGAATATGGAATTTCTTGAAATTTTATTTCAATAAAATAAAACCCTTATTTATAATTCCACCTTGGTATGTACTGTAATCTTCCTGTTTTAAAATTGGTTTACAACGGATTATTAAAATCAAAATTGGAATATGGAATTTTTTGTTGGGTGGTACGTATTTCAATAAAATAAAACCCTTATTAATAAAACAAAAGCATGCGATAAGAATTATTTCTAAAGCTGGTCGCAGGACACCAAGTTTTGAGCTATTCGGATCTCTTGAATTTCTTCCTCTAAGGCACCTTTACTGTTACAAAGTGTTTAAGATTTTTTTCATTAATTAAGGCTATTTTATAGCTAGAGTGCAAGACGATTATAGCTTGCAAATTAACTCCAGAAATTTTGTGGAGATAAGTGGCTTTTCTCATTTAATCATTAATGCTTTATTAAATCCTATGATGTAAATTAATTTATAAACTTTTAAAATTATATATTGTATAATTGCACTTTTTGATTCCTTAAATTTCTATTGTTTCCCCATCAATAGAACTATTTTTTTTATATATATTACTTGATAAGTACTTTCATCACCGTCTTGACTAGGCTAAAGGTTGTACTCAATAAAATTACTTCTTTACATATCATTGTTAATTGAATTTATTATTATTTGTATTACTTATTAATTAATGTGGTTAAAAGATATTTTTGAAATAAAGTTTTATTAAAAAAAAAAAATAATAATAATAATGTTCGTCAAATAATGGACGAAACTGGTAATTACATTCACTTCTCCGATTCAAACCAAATCAAAAATAGTCAAGAATCGATATATGGAAATCTGGAAGGACTTAAGCATACCAGAGCTTTATTGCGTCAATCAACTCCGCTTGAAATGTCGTTCGAATTGCCATTCGTTTTTTTAATACCAGCCATTAACCGTGTGGAAGCAAGATTTCAGATGTCAGATTACAAGACCGAAGTCAACCGTGGTCCTAGTTAAAGGAAATTCAGAGAAACCGAATAGAGTGTCGGAAGCTAGAAAAGTTGTAATATTTTCGATCGAAAATTTTGTTGGAATGACCATTCAACCTATTTAAAAAAATATATGAACGGAGTTGTAAGAGAATTATTCCACCTTGGTATGTACAGCAATCTTCCTGTTTTAAAATTGGTTTACAACGGATTATTAAAATCAAAATTGGAATATGGAATTTCGCGAAATTTTATTTCAATAAAATAAAACCCTTATTTATAATTCCACCTCGGTATGTACTGTAATCTTCCTGTTTTAAAATTGGTTTACAACGGATTATTAAAATCAAAATTGGAATATGGAATTTTTTGTTGGGGTGGTACATATTTCAATAAAATAAAACCCTTATTAATAAAACAAAAGCATGCGATAAGAATTATTTCTAAAGCTGGTCGCAGGACACCAAGTTTTGAGCTATTCAGATCTCTTGAATTTCTTCCTCTAAGGCACCTTTACTGTTACAAAGTGTTAAAGATTTTTTTCATTAATTCAGGCTATTTTATAGCTAGAGTGCATGACGATTATAGCTTGCAAATTAACTCCAGAAATTTTGTGGAGATAAGTGTCTTTTCTCATTTAATCATTAATGCTTTATTAAATCCTATGATGTAAATTAATTTATAAACTCTTGAAATTATATATTGTATAATTGAACTTTTTGATTCCTTAAATTTCTATTGTTTCCCCATCAATAAAACTATTTTTTTTTTATATATATTACTTGATAAGTACTTTCATCACTGTCTTGGCTAGGCTAAAGGTTGTACCCAATAAAATTACTTCTTTACGTATCATTGTTAATTGAATTTATTATTATTTGTATTACTTATTAATTAATGTGGTTAAAAGATATTTTTGAAATAAAGTTTTATTAAAAAACAAATAATGATAATAATGTTCGTCAAATAATGGACGAAACCGTTAATTACATTCACTTCCTCGATTCAAACCAAATCAACAATAGTCAAGAATCGATATATGGAAATCTGGAAGGACTTAAGCATACCACAGCTTTATTGCGTCAATCAGCTCCGCTTGAAATGTCTTTCGAATTGTCATTCGTTCTTTTAGTACCAGCCACTAACAGTGTGGAAGCAAGATTTCAGATGTCAGATTACAAGACCGAAGTCAACCGTGGTCCTAGTTAAAGGAAATTCAGAGAAACCGAATAGAGTGTCGGAAGCTAGAAAAGTTGTAATATTTTCGATCGAAAATTTTGTTGGAATGACCATTCAACCTATTTAAAAAAATATATGAACGGAGTTGTAAGAGAATTATTCCACCTTGGTATGTACAGCAATCTTCCTGTTTTAAAATTGGTTTACAACGGATTATTAAAATCAAAATTGGAATATGGAATGTCTTGAAATTTTATTTCAATAAAATAACACCCTTATTTATAATTAAACCTTGGTATGTACTGTAATCTTCCTGTTTTAAAATTGGTTTACAACGGATTATTAAAATCAAAATTGGAATATGGAATTTTTTGTTGGGGTGGTACGTATTTCAATAAAATAAAACCCTTATTAATAAAACAAAAGCATGCGTTAAGAATTATTTCTAATGCTGGTCGCAGGACACCAAGTTTTGAGCTATTCGGATCTCTTGAATTTCTTCCTCTAAGAACCTTTACTGTTACAAAGTGTTAAAGATTTTTTTCATTAATTCAGGCTATTTTATAGCTAGAGTGCAAGACGATTATAGCTTGCAAATTAGCTCCAGAAATTTTGTGGAGATAAGTGGCTTTTCTCATTTAATCATTAATGCTTTATTAAATCCTATGATGTAAATTAATTTATAAACTTTTAAAATTATATATTGTATAATTGCACTTTTTGATTCCTTAAATTTCTATCGTTTCCCCATCAATAGAACTATTTTTTTTTATATATATTACTTGTTAAGTACTTTCATCACTGTCTTGACTAGGCTAAAGGTTGTACTCAATAAAATTACTTCTTTACATATCATTGTTAATTAAATTCATTATTATTTGTATTTCTTATTAATTAATGTGGTTAAAAGATATTTTTGAAATAAAGTTTTATTAAAAAAAAATAATAATAATGTTCGTCAACAATGGACGAAACCGGTAATTACATTCACTTCCCCGATTCAAACCAAATCAACAATAGTCAAGAATCGATATATGGAAATCTGGAAGGACTTAAGCATACCAGAGCTTTATTGCGTCAATCAACTCCGCTTGAAATGTCTTTCGAATTGCCATCCGTTCTTTTAATACCAGCCATTAACAGTGTGGAAGCAAGATTTCAGATATCAGATTACAAGACCGAAGTCAACCGTGGTCCTAGTTAAAGGAAATTCAGAGAAACCGAATAGAGTGTCGGAAGCTAGAAAAGTTGTAATATTTTCGATCGAAAATTTTGCTTGAATGACCATTCAACCTATTTAAAAAAAATATATGAACGGAGTTGTAAGAGAATTATTCCACCTTGGTATGTACAGCAATCTTCCTGTTTTAAAATTGGTTTACAACGGATTATTAAAATCAAAATTGGAATATGGAATGTCTTGAAATTTTATTTCAATAAAATAACACCCTTATTTATAATTAAACCTTGGTATGTACTGTAATCTTCCTGTTTTAAAATTGGTTTACAACGGATTATTAAAATCAAAATTGGAATATGGAATTTTTTGTTGGGGTGGTACATATTTCAATAAAATAAAACCCTTATTAATAAAACAAAAGCATGCGATAAGAATTATTTCTATTATTTCTATTCGGATCTCTTGAATTTCTTCCTCTAAAGCACCTTTACTGTTACAAAGTGTTAAAGATGTTTTTCATTAATTTAGGATATTTTATAGCTAGAGTGCAAGACGATTATAGCTTGCAAATTAACTCCAGAAATTTTGTGGAGATAAGTGGCTTTTCTCATTTAATCATTAATGCTTTATTAAATCCTATGATGTAAATTAATTTATAAACTTTTAAAATTATATATTGTATAATTGCACTTTTTGCATCCTTAAATTTCTATTGTTTCCCCATCAATAGAACTATTTTTTTTATATATATATTACTTGATAAGTACTTTCATCACCGTCTTGACTAGGCTAAAGGTTGTACTCAATAAAATTACTTCTTTACATATCATGGTTAATTGAATTTATTTTTATTTGTATTACTTATTAATTAATGTGGTTAAAAGATATTATTCAAATAAAGTTTTATTAAAAAAAAAATAATAATAATAATGTTCGTCAAATAATGGACGAAACCGGTAATTACATTCACTTCCCCGATTCAAACCAAATCAACAATAGTCAAGAATCGATATATGGAAATCTGGAAGGACTTAAGCATACCAGAGCTTTATTGCGTCAATCAACTCCGCTTGAAATGTCTTTCGATTTGCCATCCGTTCTTTTAATACCAGCCATTAACAGTGTGGAAGCAAGATTTCAGATGTCAGATTACAAGACCGAAGTCAACCGTGGTCCTAGTTAAAGGAAATTCAGAGAAACCGAATAGAGTGTCAGAAGCTAGAAAAGTTGTAATATTTTCGATCGAAAATTTTGTTGGAATGACCATTCAACCTATTTAGAAAAATATATGAACGGAGTTGTAGTAGAATTATTCCACCTTGGTATGTACAGCAATCTTCCTGTTTTAAAATTGGTTTACAACAGATTATTAAAATCAAAATTGAAATAGGGAATTTCTTGAAATTTTATTTTAATAAAATAAAACCCTTATTTATAATTCCACCTTGGTATGTACTGTAATCTTCCTGTTTTAAAATTGGTTTACAACGGATTATTAAAATCAAAATTGGAATATGGAATCTTTTGTTGGGGTGGTACGTATTTCAATAAAATAAAACCCTTATTAATAAAACAAAAGCATGCGATAAGAATTATTTCTATTATTTCTATTCGGATCTCTTGAATTTCTTCCTCTAAGGCACCTTTACTGTTACAAAGTGTTAAAGATGTTTTTCATTAATTTAGGATATTTTATAGCTAGAGTGCAAGACGATTATAGCTTGCAAATTAACTCCAGAAATTTTGTGGAGATAAGTGGCTTTTCTCATTTAATCATTAATGCTTTATTAAATCCTATGATGTAAATTAATTTATAAACTTTTAAAATTATATATTGTATAATTGCACTTTTTGATTCCTTAAATTTCTATCGTTTCCCCATCAATAGAACTATTTTTTTTATATATATATTACTTGTTAAGTACTTTCATCACTGTCTTGACTAGGCTAAAGGTTGTACTCAATAAAATTACTTCTTTACATATCATGGTTAATTGAATTTATTTTTATTTGTATTACTTATTAATTAATGTGGTTAAAAGATATTATTCAAATAAAGTTTTATTAAAAAAAAAATAATAATAATAATGTTCGTCAAATAATGGACGAAACCGGTAATAACATTCACTTCCCCGATTCAAACCAAATCAACAATAGTCAAGAATCGATATATGGAAATCTGGAAGGACTTAAGCATATCAGAGCTTTATTGCGTCAATCAACTCCGCTTGAAATGTCTTTCGAATTGCCATCCGTTCTTTTAATACCAGCCATCAACAGTGTGGAAGCAAGATTTCAGATGTCAGATTTCAAGACCGAAGTCAACCGTGGTCCTAGTTAAAGGAAATTCATAGAAACCGAATAGAGTGTCAGAAGCTAGAAAAGTTGTAATATTTTCGATCGAAAATTTTGTTGGAATGACCATTCAACCTATTTAGAAAAATATATGAACGGAGTTGTAAGAGAATTATTCCACCTTGGTATGTATAGCAATCTTCCTGTTTTAAAATTGGTTTACAACGGATTATTAAAATCAAAATTGAAATAGGGAATTTCTTGAAATTTTATTTCAATAAAATAAAACCCTTATTTATAATTCTACCTTGGTATGTACTGTAATCTTCCTGTTTTAAAATTGGTTTACAACGGATTATTAAAATCAAAATTGGAATATGGAATCTTTTGTTGGGGTGGTACGTATTTCAATAAAATAAAACCCTTATTAATAAAACAAAAGCATGCGATAAGAATTATTTCTAAAGCTGGTCGCAGGACACCAAGTTTTGAGCTATTCGGATCTCTTGAATTTCTTCCTATAAGGCACCTTTACTGTTACAAAGTGTTTAAGATTTTTTTTATTAATTAAGGCTATTTTATAGCTAGAGTGCAAGACGATTATAGCTTGCAAATTAACTCCAGACATTTTTTGGAGATAAGTGGCTTTTCTCATTTAATCATTAATGCTTTATTAAATCCTATGATGTAAATTAATTTATAAACTTTTAAAATTATATATTGTATAATTGCACTTTTTGATTCCTTAAATTTCTATCGTTTCCCCATCAATAGAACTATTTTTTTTATATATATATTACTTGTTAAGTACTTTCCTCACTGTCTTGACTAGGCTAAAGGTTGTACTCAATAAAATTACTTCTTTACATATCATTGTTAATTGAATTTATTATTATTTGTATTACTTATTAATTAATGTGGTTAAAAGATCTTATTGAAATAAAGTTTTATTAAAAAAAAAATAATAATAATAATGTTCGTCAAATAATGGACGAAACCGGTAATAACATTCACTTCCCCGATTCAAACCAAATCAACAATAGTCAAGAATCGATATATGGAAATCTGGAAGGACTTAAGCATACCAGAGCTTTATTGCGTCAATCAACTCCGCTTGAAATGTCTTTCGAATTGCCATCCGTTCTTTTAATACCAGCCATTAACAGTGTGGAAGCAAGATTTCAGATGTCAGATTACAAGACCGAAGTCAACCGTGGTCCTAGTTAAAGGAAATTCAGAGAAACCGAATAGAGTGTCAGAAGCTAGAAAAGTTGTAATATTTTCGATCGAAAATTTTGTTGGAATGACCATTCAACCTATTTAAAAAAATATATGAACGGAGTTGTAAGAGAATTATTCCACCTTGGTATGTACAGCAATCTTCCTGTTTTAAAATTGGTTTACAACGGATTATTAAAATCAAAATTGGAATATGGAATTTCTTGAAAGTTTATTTCAATAAAATAAAACCCATATTTATAATTCCACTTTGGTATGTACTGTAATCTTCCTGTTTTAAAACTGGTTTACAACGGATTATTAAAATCAAAATTGGAATATGGAATTTTTTGTTGGGGTGGTACGTATTTCAATAAAATAAAACCCTTATTAATAAAACAAAAGCATGCGATAAGAATTATTTCTAAAGCTGGTCGCAGGACACCAAGTTTTGAGCTATTCGGATCTCTTGAATTTCTTCCTATAAGGCACCTTTACTGTTACAAAGTGTTTAAGATTTTTTTCATTAATTAAGGCTATTTTATAGCTAGAGTGCAAGACGATTATAGCTTGCAAATTAACTCCAGACATTTTTTGGAGATAAGTGGCTTTTCTCATTTAATCATTAATGCTTTATTAAATCCTATGATGTAAATTAATTTATAAACTTTTAAAATTATATATTGTATAATTGCACTTTTTGATTCCTTAAATTTCTATCGTTTCCCCATCAATAGAACTATTTTTTTTATATATATATTACTTGTTAAGTACTTTCATCACTGCCTTGACTAGGCTAAAGGTTGTACTCAATAAAATTACTTCTTTACATATCATTGTTAATTGAATTTATTATTATTTGTATTACTTATTAATTAATGTGGTTAAAAGATCTTATTGAAATAAAGTTTTATTAAAAAAAAAAAATAATAATAATGTTCGTCAAATAATGGACGAAACCGGTAATAACATTCACTTCCCCGATTCAAACCAAATCAACAATAGTCAAGAATCGATATATGGAAATCTGGAAGGACTTAAGCATACCAGAGCTTTATTGCGTCAATCAACTCCGCTTGAAATGTTTTTCGAATTGCCATCCGTTCTTTTAATACCAGCCATTAACAGTGTGGAAGCAAGATTTCAGATGTCAGATTACAAGACCGAAGTCAACCGTGGTCCTAGTTAAAGGAAATTCAGAGAAACCGAATAGAGTGTCAGAAGCTAGAAAAGTTGTAATATTTTCGATCGAAAATTTTGTTGGAATGACCATTCAACCTATTTAGAAAAATATATGAACGGAGTTGTAAGAGAATTATTCCACCTTGGTATGTACAGCAATCTTCCTGTTTTAAAATTGGTATACAACGGATTATTAAAATCAAAATTGGAATATGGAATTTTTTGTTGGGGTGGTACGTATTTCAATAAAATAAAACCCTTATTAATAAAACAAAAGCATGCGATAAGAATTATTTCTATTATTTCTATTCGGATCTCTTTAATTTCTTCCTCTAAGGCACCTTTACTGTTACAAAGTGTTAAAGATTTTTTTCATTAATTTAGGATATTTTATAGCTAGAGTGCAAGACGATTATAGCTTGCAAATTAACTCCAGACATTTTTTGGAGATAAGTGGCTTTTCTCATTTAATCATTAATGCTTTATTAAATCCTATGATGTAAATTAATTTATAAACTTTTAAAATTATATATTGTATAATTGCACTTTTTGATTCCTTAAATTTCTATTGTTTCCCCATCAATAGAACTATTTTTTTTATATATATATTACTTGATAAGTACTTTCATCACCGTCTTTACTAGGCTAAAGGTTGTACTCAATAAAATTACTTCTTTACGTATCATTGTTAATTGAATATTATTATTTGTATTACTTATTAATTAATGTGGTTAAAAGATATTATTGAAATAAAGTTTTATTAAAAAAATAATAATAATAATAATGTTCGTCAAATAATGGACGAAACCGGTACTTACATACGCTTCCCCTATTCAAACCAAATCAACAATAATCAAGTATCAATATATGGAAATCTTTAAGGACTTAAGCGCAGCAGAGCTTTATTGCATTAATCAACTCCGCTTGTAATGTCTTTCGAATTGCCATCCGTTCTATTAATACCAGCCATCAACAGTGTGGAAGCAAGATTTCAGATGTCAGATTACAAGTTCTAACATCATCTAGTACAAACTCAACCGTGGTCCTAGTTAAAGGAAATTCAGAGAGACCGAATAGAGTGGCGGAAGCTATATGAGTTCTAATAAAATCCACATGTGGGAGTTATGCACCCAGCACGTTTGTTAGTGTTCAACTCGAAAGTGTCGGTAAAATGCGATGATAATATAATGCAAACATCTTAATCATAATGGAAAACACGAAAACAAAAATATTTTTCCCAATCGTAGTTTTTAGAGAACCGACAAAGCAAAGATCTCAAATAAAAATAACTGGTACCAACGATGGAGGGCGTAGAGCCAGAGATGAATAAAGTAGCCATTTTCCGCTTGAACTGACGTTTGACATTCCTGGGTAACTTCAACGGCACGTAACTGAAATATTGAAACTGGCTTAAAGGTTCGGCGGCTGCACTACACTTTCACTTAAGGAACCCGATGATACCATGGACAAAATCTACAAAGTTCACCACGATATTTTTCATATCGAAGTGACTCTTCGACCTAGATGGAGCTTATTAACGAGAAAGGGGTTGTATGTACTTATGTGGAAAATGTAGTCGATCGTACTAATGCAGCACTATTGGAGTACAATCAAAGCAGAATGTACATGGGAGGACTTCATAATATGGAACCGCATTTCAACCAAAATAAATTTGTTCAAGCGATTGCTACTCTGCCATATCAACATTTTCAGCAATTTATACAAAACCATAATTTTTCAAAGCATATTTGTTCAGCTTACGAAAAACGCGACCCCATAGATCTGCAACAACATTTTCAGCATCGTCAACATATCCAACACTTTCAACACCTTCATCGTCTCCAACACCTTCAGCATATCCAGTGTCAACAAGTTAATCAACATGAGCCCTCTTATTCGCCAGAGTCAGGACACAGCAGTGACTAGTGGTTGGATTGTGCACAGTGATGATGAAAACTGAGGTGATCAACCCATTTCCCATGAAGCTCATGACCCTCATGAAGTATTGTAATTGATGGAGGAATAAATCATTTAATCAACTCTTTGAGATGCATTCCATGTCTTTTTTTATATTTTTTAATTTGAAAGATGAAATTCCTCTTTAGCATGATGATTTCAGCTAACAATATCGTGTAAGTGGCGTCCAAATACTCGCGGAAGCGGCACTAACATTGGTCTGCTTTCTTCCGAATATGTTAATATCATCGGCGTCTTTGAATAATTGGACGAACTTTTGAAAGATTGTACCTCTTGTGTTAGGACGTGAGTTTGCACTATTCTTTCAAGAACGGTATTAAAGTAATCGAGAGCGTATAGTTTTGCTTAAATCTTTTTTTGACATCAAAGGTCTCGGTGAGTTCTACTCGGCTTTAAAATCGATGAATACGTGGGGTGTATCGATTTTTTGCTCTTTCTAAGATCTTCCGTGGTGTGAATATTTGGTCGATAGTGGACTTTTCTGGCCTAAAGCCACACTAATATAGACCAATTAGGATGTTGACGAGCGGCTTATGGCATTCACAAATTACTGCAGATGTGACTTGTAGGCGATGTTAAAAAGATTGATGCCATTGTAATTCGCGCACTACAGAGAGTCTGCTTTGTTGTTCCATTCATCGGGCGTTCTTTCGTCTAACCATGCAGGCATGTTCAATTTTATAAAAAGGTGCATTTAAAATTCTGACGCATAACACAAATGCCTCATTTTTTCTTAGTCTTTCGATTAAAACAGGGACAGCAACAACAGCTCACTTACAACACTACTTCCAAATGTAATATAGTAAGTATGTATGTAAAAAGTAAGCATGAATCAGTTAAATACCATATTCACTTTTTTTAAGTGAATGAGGTTATTTATCCTATTATGTCCACTCCATGTTCATGGCTTGTTTCAACTGAAAAAGTTTTGAATATAAGATTAACCGAGCCAATGCAATCTGGTAACACAAGAGTCGAAATATATCGGCAGCCGTGGTCCCATCAGCCAGTGGCCCACCAACCTCAGACCTCGAAAAACGCGTGGTTGCCGCGGCTCAAATGGTAGTGTTCGATCGATGATCGAATTACTTTTTTTCAGGCAACTTATGTCTTGTGAGATGAATGGATGCCTTAATACAACATCAAGTCTATTTACACCAATAATTTAGTCTCCCCATTAAATAGTGGATGTCACCTATGGTGCGAAATAAACATTGAGGCCCTAAATCTTTTTCTCTCTTTTTCCCATTTTTCTTAAAACTTAACACGTGTTCAGGCACTTAACGTGAGTTCATAACCGCTTGAGTCTTAAGTTCTTAAATAAAAAAAAAAAAAAAAAAAAAATCCACATAGGTTTCACAGGTGGTTTTCTCAGCAGAAGACAACGAAGAGGTTCAGTCGTTGAAGCCCTTAGAACAGTAGGGAGACTCACGACAAACCAGGAACCCAAGGTGCGACAGGAAGTCTAAAAGTCGCTGACAGGTGGGCCCGGGCAATCTTTTCAATCCAGGCACTCCAACACGATTACGACTGGTGAGGGAAGTCGATGCCTGTAGCCTACACCCCAACGCAGGTCAAGTAACTGTATGCTTAAATAACACACTATCTCACAACCAATGTGGGTACGGACACCGGCATCACATTACACAGGTAGCCAGAGCTACGGTAGGTGAAGAGACGACGAACTCTTTTAGAGAAACACCCCAACGAGGGAGTAACCTATGAGCAACAGTGGAGTGCATGCGGACGGCCAGCATAATCGGACACTCCCCAAACACGCACCAGCTTTAAAAGTTAGGTTCGATGGATCAAGGAATGACTTAAGAAAGGAACACTGTGCCTCCATTTAAATTGTTTCGTAGTTTTCATTGATTTTGCGGCTAGGCTTCTTTTTACGTTTAGTATTCTTTCATCGACATCGTGGGTTTATTTTACCACTGGTTTTTACTGTTAAAAACATCGGTTTTTCTCTCCTGTCTTATTTTTGTCTTCTTTTAATAATTTTTCTAATATGGAAAAAATAGACCCACGGTGAACGAAATGGCGTACGAAATGGAGAGTCGCGGTCTTCCCATTTTCACATTGGATGCCCTAAAGAAGTCGCTGGGATCCGCTCGTATGCTAGAACGCAGAGGGTCTCTGAATCTGGACGCGGCCTACAAATTTACGTTTGTTTAGGACCCAGATGCCTTTCGGTCAAAAATAGAATCGGTCGAAGAGCTCTTGGAAGATACTCCATGTAATCCCAAGCTAAAAGAGTACCTGAAGATTCTTACTGAAATTGAGGGGGCTCTTTGTAGGTTGGATAGAGTGAGAGACATTTCTTCTGAATAAATCTAAAGAAAAGGTTGATCGTACTAGCCGGAGGTACGGAAGAGCAGTCGGACGATAAAGGCGAGGTAGGCTACGAGAACGAGGCAACGTCATCGAGGCTCGTCAAAAACCGACGACTATTTGAAGCTCAGTCAAGCGCGCGGGTGACTGAAACTCATTTGTTTACGGTAGTAAATGTTGGGGAGACTCTCATTTGGTATACCATATGGTTGGGCGGTTATGTTGCCGGTCTCTTTGTGGCAATGAATCTATAGGGGTATTTGTCGCGGTTATACAAAATATGTTTCGCAGGCCTTCGGAAGCCTGGAAGGAAGTGGAAGCGTTTACTCTGCCACCCAATCCGAGTTCGCGTTGGTTGTTAGAGCCAGATTTGGCTTTTGTTAACTGGGAGGAACCCAGAGTTTCGGTTGTCCGAGAAGACAGTCAATGACGTGCACCCATCCGGTGTGTTAATTGTAATGGCGAGGGCCATTTTTCGAATACTTGTATCGCTCCTAGACGCTGCTACTGGCGCAAGTGCTAATAGTGACAAAACGCTCGACGGACTTCCAGTCGCTTGCTGGAAATCAGGAAGAGTACTCAATATTTCATCTTGGGCTTAGCTTGGAGGCAAACGGCAATGATAACCGCCCATGTATAGGAATTAGCATATACGGTATAGGGGTGCTAAGTCTTTAGATTTTGGAGCACTATAATATGAGAGTGAAGGATGGAGAACACTTAAAATGGTAGGTGAAATCATGTTAGGTCCGTCGGTTAAGCGGTCGGAAAAAGCATTGATTTTGCAGAGGTTGGGTGTCTATCAAATAAGGTAAAAAGTCGCTCCTCTTATTAAAAATGTCTCGCTATAACAGCTATACCTCACACCCAAATTCTGGGTGCAGATTAGGGGCACTATCGGGAATCGTCCCGGACTTAAGATCATGAGTGTGGAACTTTTCGAGCCAACAGTCGGTTGCCTCGACGACCGCAATTCGCGAGATCTCCGAGTAAGACGTCGCTGAAGAAGGGCAATTGGAAGCTTCGGTCAACGATATTTTTAAGTCAATGCCCAAGAGATTGGGGAGTACTCATTTGATGGAGGACAAGATTACGACGTCGGCAGAATCTTTTAAATAACGGTTTTATCCGGTTTCGCCTGCGATGACAAGGGGTCATTTACGGGTCATTTACGACATTGAATAAGCTTATTGACGCCAAATATTTGTCGGTAGATCCTGGTGGAGAAGAGTTCGCACTCACGTACAGCCTTCAGAGTTCCGAGTAGACGCCTATTTCAGTTTAAGTGAATGCCTTTCGGGCTGCACAATGCGACTTCTATGCAGTTATACTGCAATAATGTTCAGTGAAATAACTGCCTTTGGTTTCTATAGAAGCTTCTCACTCAGACCTTTTCAACTCGTTCCATATTAAGCAAAAAATATGTTTACCAGGAAAACTCTGTGAGAGTGCACTTCAAAATCTCGTTGGTAAAATTGAGCTTGAACTCGATTTTCTACAAGTTTTGCGCGCTCAATATATTTGAGTACCATTAAAATGCTTGTACACAGCGCGGGCGGTGTTTGCTCTTTTTGGTGTCTTGCCGACAGCTTCTTTTCACAGCCAGAAGGCCGACACTGACTTCGATGCTTTTTACATAACACGTTTAGTTCACAGAAGTTTTTATTATCAAGGATAACACTCAAATACTTAGCTTTATTAGAAAAACAAATGGTAATACCTATAAGAAATGGATAAATGAGACCAGTCAGACACCCCTTCTCGTAAAGAGAACAACCTTAGTTTTAAGAAGATTGACTAAAAGCCCACTAGCCGTTGATCACATATAAGGCTGCCTTCGCCTTAGAGCAGACAATTGTAAGGTATGATCCATGTACAGGTAAATCTCTATAAACTCGTATGCATGTTTAAGGCCTTAGAAATGAAACAGCTTGTCAGCGTTGCTCATTCCACTTTTCCTTTTTTTTAAGAAAGTTCGACGAGATTCGATTACATATGTACTTCTAATGTAAGTGAACAATTAATGTTCATTACCTAACTAGCTGACCAGCGTGTATGTCCTCATAAACGTTTCTGCGTCCTGCAACCCAACGCAGGTGTTATCGTAATAGTTTGCCTCTGTTTATTTTTCGTGAGAAAATAATTTAAATTTCACAATTGATATTAAAGCCACTACCACGAAACTATTAGCTGCAATCATAATTCAAATATATAAACCAAAGAGATTTTGCTTATAAACCAAGAAATTCTATCTAAACAGACATAATAATTTGACCAAAAAGAATGACATCATTTCTTTGTGTAATAATTTTTTTGCAATATACCATTTAAAGTGAGTTAAAATTGTTTGCAAAAATATAATTCAAAAATGTTTAATTTTTTTAACAAACAGAATAGCATTAACACTTCTTTAGTGATTTAGATTTATCAATGAAAGCATGAAGCTATATTTTTGTGCAATGTTGCAATGCAATGCATCCCAAACAGTTGATTAAATGATTCATTCCTCCATCAATTACAATACTTCATGAGGGTCATGAGCTTCATGGGAAATGGGTTGATCAGATTAGTTTTCATCATCACTGTGCACAATCCAACCACTGGTCACTGCTGTGTCCTGAATCTGGCGAATAAGAGGGCTCCAGTTGAATAAACTGGATATGCTGAAGGTGTTGGAGATGATGAAGGTGTTGAAAGTGTTGGATATGTTGACGATGCTGAAAATGTTGTTGCAGATCTATGGGGTCGCGTTTTTCGTAAGCTGAACAAATCTGTTCTGAAAAATTATTGTTTTGTATAAATTGCTGAATATGTTGATATGGCAGAGTAGCAATCGCTTGAACAAATTGATTTTGGTTAAAATGTGGTTCCATATTATAAGGTCCTCCCATGTACATTCTGCTTTGATTGTACTCCAATAGTGCTGCATTAGTACGATCGACTACATTTTCCACATAAGTACATACAACCCTTTTCTCTTTGATAAGCTCCATCTAGGTCGAAGAGTCACTTCGATATGAAAAATATCGTGGTGAACTTCGTAGATTTTGTCCATGGTATCATCACGTTCCTTAAGTGAAAGTGTAGTGCAGCCGCCAGTTTAAGCCAGTTTCAATATTTCAGTTACATGCCGTTGAAGTTATCTAGTAATGTCAAACGTCAGTTCAAGCGGCAAATGGCTACTTAATTCATCTCTGGCTCTACGCCCTCCATCGGTGGTACCAGTTATTTTTATTTGAAATCTTTGCTTTGTCGGTTCTCTCAAAGCTACAATTGGGAAAAAATATTTTTGTTTTCGTGTTTTCCATTATGATTAAGATGTTTGCATTATATTATCATCGCATTTTACCGACACTTTCGAGTTGAACACTAACAAACGTGCTGGGTGCATACCTCCCACATGTTGATTTTATTAGAACTCCTATAGCTTCCGCTATAGGATCACGGTTGAGTTTGAGCTAGATGATGTTAGAACTTGTAATCCGACATCTGAAATCTTGCTTCCACATTGTTGATGACTGGTATTAATAGACATTACAAGCGGAGTTGATTAATGCAATAAAGCTCTGGTATGCTTAAGTCCTTCCAGATTTCCATATATCGATACTTGACTATTGTTGGTTTCGTCCATTATATGACGAACATTATTATTTTTTTTTTTTTAATAAAACTTTATTTCAATAATATCTTTTAGCCCTATTAATTAATAAGTAATACAAATAATAATAAATTCAATTAACAATGATACGTAAAGAGGTAATTTTATTGAGTACAATCTTTAGCCTAGTCAAGACAGTGATGAAAGTACTTATCAAGTAATATATATATATAAAAAATAGCTCTATTGATGGGGAAACAATAGAAATTTAAGAAATCAAAAAGTGCAATTTTACAATATATAATTTTAAAAGCTTATAAATTAATTTACATCATAGGATTTAATAAATCATTAACTTCAGAATGATTAAATGAGAAAAGCCACTTATCTCCACAAAATTTCTGGAGTTAATTTGCAAGCTATAATCGTCTTGCACTCTAGCTATAAAATAGCCTTAATTAATGAAAAAAATCTTAAACACTTTATAACAGTAAAGGTGCCTTAGAGGAAGAAATTCAAGAGATCCGAATAGCTCAAAACTTGGTGTCCTGCGACCAGCTTTAGAAATAATTCTTATCGCATGCTTTTGTTTTATTAATAAGGGTTTTATTTTATTGAAATACGTACCACCCCAACAAAAAATTCCATATTCCAATTTTGATTTTAATAATCCGTTGTAAACCAATTTTAAAACAGGAAGATTACAGTACATACCAAGGTGGAATTATAAATAAGGGTTTTATTTTATTCAAATAAAATTTCAAGAAATTCCATATTCCAATTTTGATTTTAATAATCCGTTGTAAACCAATTTTAAAACAGGAAGATTGCTGTACATACCAAGGTGAAATAATTCTCTTATAACTCCGTTCATATATTTTTTTAAATAGGTTGAATGGTCATTCCAACTAAATTTTCGATCGAAAATATTACAACTTTTCTAGCTTCCGACACTCTATTCGGTTTCTCTGAATTTCCTTTAACTAGGACCACGGTTGACTTCGGTCTTGTAATCTGACATCTGAAATCTTGCTTCCACACTGTTGATGGCTGGTATTAAAAGAACGGATGGCAATTCGAAAGACATTTCAAGCGGAGTTGATTGACGCAATAAAGCTCTGATATGCTTAAGTCCTTCCAGATTTCCATATATCGATACATGACTATTGTTGATTTGGTTTGAATCGGGGAAGTGAATGTAAGTACCGGTTTCGTCCATTATTTGAGAAAATTATTATTATTATTTTTTTTTTAATAAAACTTTATTTCAATTATATCTTCTAACCACATTAATTAATAAGTAATACAAATAATAATAAATTCAATTAACAATGATATGTAAAGAAGTAATTTTATTGAGTACAACCTTTAGCCTAGTCAAGACAGTGATGAAAGTACTTATCAAGTAATATATATAAAAAAAAATAGTTCTATTGATGGGGAAACAATAGAAATTTAAGGAATCTAAAAGCGCAATTATACAATATATAATTTTAAAAGTTTATAAATTAATTTACATCATAGGATTTAATAAATCATTAACTTCAGAATGATTAAATGAGAAAAGCCACTTATCTCCACAAAATTTCTGGAGTTAATTTGCAAGCTATAATCGTCTTGCGCTCTAGCTATAAAATAGCCTGAATTAATGAAAAAAATCTTTTACACTTTGTAACAGTAAAGGTGAATTAGAGGAAGAAATTCAGGAGATCTGAATAGCTCAAAACTTGGTGTCCTGCGACCAGCTTTAGAAATAACTCTTATCGCATGCTTTGATTTATTAATAAGGGTTTTATTTTATTGAAATACGTACCACCCCAACAAGAAATTCCATATTCCAATTTTGATTTTAATAATGCGTTGTAAACCAATTTTAAAACAGGAAGATATGTTGAATGGTCATTCCAAAAAAATTTTCGATTCGATCGAAAATAATACCTTAATGTTTAAAGCTGTCAACACGTTCGTTAAAAAAAATAATTTGCGTTATAAGTTTTTATTTTAAAAACCTTTAAATTTAGTATAAAGGTATTTCTTGGAAAACGTTACCTCTGATATTAAATAACATGAACTTATCAGCTTATGAAAATTAAACCATCTTCTAATAATATCTAGGTCACAATTAACATCTGCAAACATATCAATTAAATTATTGTTTGAATGGAAAAGAAATGTATCATCAGTAAATGCTGTAATTCTACCTTTAAAAGGTTGTAAAAATAATGAGTTTGCATAAATAAGAAAGAGGACTGGACCTAAAACTGATCCTTGAGGAACAAACATATTTAAGAAGTATTGTGAACTGAAAGCATTTTTAGTCTTTACAACTTGCTTACGGTTGGATAAATAGGATGCAAATCATTTATAAATCAAACCTCTAAAACCAGCCTTATAAAGCTTATCAAGCAGCAAAGAATGGTTTAGCATATCGAAGGCCTGTTGATGGAATTTGAGAAGAATTTAAGCTGTTATAAATTTCACTAGATAACTTCAATAAATCACGTTCTGTTGATTTTCCACAATCACTTAAAAAACGAGTTCTATCTAAGAATGATAACATTCTAGTTTTAATGCCCTTTTCAAAAACTTCAGAAAAAACAGGTAATATAGAAATGGGACGATAATTTTTTGATGATATTTTATTACCTTTCTTATGCAAAGGAAGAACTAAAGCAGTTTTCAAGCTTTTAGGAAAATGTCCTTTTTCTACACAAAAGTTGAAAATATAGCAAATAACATCAGAAATATGAAAACTTATATGTTTTAAAAGGAAACTTGAAATATTATCAGTGGATGAGGAATTAGATGTTTTAAGAGACATAATGATTTTTGTAATTTCAATTGCAGAAAATTGATCAAAGCAAAAACTATCGGATTGAATATTGTCATGAACTAAAGAAGTCTCACAAAGAAGTGTAGGATTAATTACATTTGAATCACCATTATTATGAGCGATATTATCAAAAAAATTATTAAACAAGTTAGCAACTTCAGAGGGCTCTGAAACAACAAGATTTTCGTTTTGAATAAAAATATTAGAACGAGATTTATTTTTATTAAGTATATCCTGAACAACTCTCCATTCTTCTTTAGAATTCTCAATATTTCGAGTTAGTTTATTACTATAATATGAATTTTTACAAAGTGGAATTTCGGTATTAACCTCTTTACATAGCTTTTTATAATAATTATTTAATCTCTGATTTCTTGGATGTTTCTTCATAATAAAGGAAAGTTTATTTTTCTTTTTGATTTTTTTAACTAACGACGGAGTCATCCATTGCTTAAGGCATTTTAATTTGTTGTTACTTTAACACGTTATTTGGCCACAGCTATAAATATGATATTGTAGTCTTTTAAGAAACAAATCAAATGCAACTGAAGGATCGATCGCGGAGTAAACTTCATCCCAAAACTGTAGATTTAAACTTGCTCTTAAGGCTAAAAAATTAGTTTTTTGATAATTAAAATTCTCAAAATTATTTTCCCTAAGCTGACAACAACTGAGTTGAATACCAGTTAGACGATGATCAGTTATTTTTAAATCAAGGATAATTGTTTTATAATCGACAGATGATCTAGACAAGAATTTGACTCAAAATCAAATGATGAAAACGCAGTTAGATAGCTATCAACATCCGGTTAATCACACAGAATGTTTATATTAAAATCACCTAAAAGAATTATATTTCCACAATTTTGGCTATCCAAAAATCTCAACATTTCTTCCAAGAAGCATCTTGCTAAATATTTACGAAATCTATAAATACAGATAAAACAATAACTTACGCCAGAAATTTTGCAATTAACGCACTTTCAAATTGGTATTTGTTAACTATACAATTCGTTATATTGGTGTTATAATATACAGCGACGCCTCCAGCAGCATAAGATTCATTACAAGTCGCTTCAAAAGAATAGTTTGGAATTAAATCATAAAACTGTTTTTCTTCTTCAAATATCCAAATTTCAGTTAGAAAAATTAAATCTCTTAAATGATCCAGAGGCGTGAGATGAGAGAGAAAAGTATTGAAATTAGTTCGCATACTGCGAATGTTTTGGTGTATAACAGAAAAACCAGACATTAGTTCATTATTTTGATGTTCTATACAAAAACATTTAACATCATCAGTAATAAAAGAGGAAGAATTTTAGCTATTGCTTAAATCATATTGAGTATTTATACCTAAACTATGACTAATCATAGTCTCATATATTATTTAAGTTAATTTAAATTTATAAGTAACTTTATCTCCCCCATTTTTTCTAATACAAACAGTAGAGTCTCTAACCAATACAAATTTACATTTATTATTATGCTTAAGCTCATTTGCTATTTTTAGTAAAGACCTAGTGTACTTAGTTAGACAAATTCAGGCCCAAAAACAAAAACGTGCTCAGAGTTAGAGATGACCATTTATAGTTTAACAACTCGACCTTCTGAAGAAAGGCTGCTTTCAATAAGTCCTTTTGGCCATGTCAAGTCATCTGCTCTACCAAAAACTTGAATAAATTTATCCTTCTTGTCTTTGAATTTATTTTGAGTACTGCGTAGCCAATTGATGTAAGTTTTGGTGGTTCGTTGGATGTTTTCGAAAAATGCTTCAGCAGAATTTAATTCTCTTATATAGGTTTTATACATCTTCTGCAACTTACGACGATTGATCTGACACTTTGCACTCTTTCACTTTATATATTTAATTTAATATTATGCTTTTCACAGCAAAATTAACAAATACTAGTTGTTATAATTTTAGGTTTGATCGTCCGGTAAAGGACTCAAGATAAGACTGACTGTCATAATGATTAGCTTACGCCTTTTATCTGAAATATGCTTAATTAGATGACTTCGGAAATACCATGGAATCCTAAAAAATCTTTTAATAGTTAGGTTAGGTTCCGTAACCAACCTTAATATCAATTTGCTGATTAATTGCATATACATGTGCCCAGGTAAATACACACGGGACCCTATCAATGTTCACCAAAGAGATGGTTGGATAACCTATATGGGAGGCAGCAACAGTTTCGTCGCATTGGCACATTTCGCCACAACTTCAAATACTTGACATAATATATAAGAGAAATCCAAAGAGCATCCAGAAGAGCAACAACCACAGCTGATTAAACCGCAAAGACTGCCGAAACAAAAACAGCGACCTACAGCTCAGTTGCAACAAAAACAGAGACATCAACAACAAAAACGGAAACAAAAAATGCCTCCAATTAAATCTTCAGGATTCAATTGCAAGACACAATCCAGTTATGTAAGTCGGCTATAGGCAATAATTTTTTTTTATTAAGACATTAAATATTAAATATATAGGCATGCGATCTACTGTAACTCAGTGGAGCATCGGCAGGGTCGGTTTTTCCTAAACGAAGGCATGTAAAGCATAGCCGAATTTTCATACACGCTGCGAATCTCCAGTAATAAAACTAGACCACAGGCTAGTTGGAAAATTATGACTTTGTGGAAAATTTGGCCGAAGACTGCTATAAATTATTTGACACAAGGTCCTCCACGTTTCTAATTTTTGATCTCCCCTTAAGAAATCCGTAAAGGTTTTACGAAGAGAAAACACAACTTTGGGTGATTTATGTATATAGCTGGGAACAAATCACGAAATGATGGCCAAGACAAATAATCACCGTCAAATGTTTTGGTGTCGCTCGTGGAATTTTCGCACACCTATTACTGAACAATTTTTCTGGTACACTTTTCACTACTGTATCCTATAAATCGGAATCTATTAATTTTAATTTTCGAATTGAATCGATGATTTCAGTTAAACACTTCACGTTAAGAATAGATGAGGAATATGTTAGTATTTACCATTTATAGCTTGTATATCCTGTTTGGAAGCAGAGTCGGAAGCTCTGCTCTGCTCTGCTCGGAAGAATATGACTTACTCCTTTAACTCAGTTTTAGAAGCATGTAAAGAGGTTGTAGTTTTATCTACGATTGGAATTTCTTTAAAGCACTTGCGAAACTCAGTTTCTGAGTTTCTGAGACTACTGATCGCTAAGTAAATTTTCTATCAGATGGAACTAATAGCACAAGCGCCAACCAAAAGAAATCTATCGGGAGAATAGTGTGTCCATCTCTGGACACACGTGTAAATACTTCACTTGTTCAGTGTTGGAGAGCTCTAACAATATAAAAAACAATGCCTTCCTATTATATGGTATACCACTGCTTGCTCACATATGATACTTTCAGAGACACAAATTTTACACGCGGGATATAAATTTATAAGAATTTTTATACTGAAATAGTAAATGTTTCGCACTTACATATGTATGTTATTAAAAACGAATTTTGCGTAACTGTTTAACAATTCAGATTAATGACCTTAGGCTGCGATAAGTTATAACATAAACACTTTTTGTTTAGTAATACATATGTATGTTACGAATTAAATTGTTCTTTTCATGTTTCCGATGAGTGGTGTGTCGCGGCGATGTAGAGACTGCAGGCTCAGCTTAGCTACTTGTCGTCTACTTGTATTGAGGATCAACGGTTGTTCTTGATCATGCAGATTAATGAGGATGAATATGATCGTTGAATTGCAGGCGATTTCGTCTATGCTGAAGAGACAATTAAAAATATGGAAATGTGTCTCGTTTTTGTCCTGGTGGCTGATTGTTGATTGTTCATCGGTGATCGCTTTGATTTGATGATGAAACGATGCAATTAGGCAAGAGATAATAGACAAAGGTTCGCTATTTCATTAAATCTGATGATTTGTGCGATGAGTAGGATATATTAGAATTCGAACTTCCACTTTTGGATGATGGGTTGCAAATTAACGAATAATTCCAAAATAATTGAACTCAATAATCAATGAATTATTAAGAGTATTCGGGCCGATTAGAAAAATATGTGCGGGTACTTTCGAGTAGTCGCTGGGATAGGCGCTGGTTAGGAAATTTTCCTTGTGGAAGAGTTAGATTTAATAGAAAAAGAGGACAGAGTTGGGGCTTCATGCCTTTATAAGATATAATAAAGCTGGACGTCTGACATCGTGGAGGGTGACAGATAGAAGAGAACAATTTTAGTTAGTAGACATAGGAAATAGGTAGGCTGGTAGTCGGCTTTGAATTGTAACAAGCAGTTACCTCTTACATAGAACATTAAAACTATTTAAAACTTATCCATTTAAATTGAACTAAAGAATGATGGTACATGGTATGCTTTTCACAGGAACACATTCCGTTGACCCATGTCCTTGTTTTCAACGCTCTCTAAATTGTTTGGGAAGTTAATGAAGTGTCGAATACTATCTTTTTTATTCAATTCTAATCAATCAACTAATTATTTTAATATAGCACAACATTGTTTTTCAGAAGGTAGACGCGTTGAAGATGCTATACTTAACTACGTAGTGAACTATACAACAACAAACACACTAGTAGTTTAGTTACTGATATGACCAAGGCGATCGATACGACTATCCATAATATTCTGTTTAATAAACCTTTTAAGACTGGTTTTAGGGGTTCTGTGCATGAGTGGTTTTCTGAGAGAAATATTTCAACGAGATGGTGTTTTTAGTGATCAGTGTTCCTCAAGGCTAGGTCTTAAAGACTTAAATATAAACTTAAAATTATAGTAACAACTAGTATTTCTTAAATTTGCTGTGAAAAGTATAATACTAAATTAAATATATAAAGAGCATATTAAAGTCCAGATAGTTTTGCTAGTGAAAGATGGCAAAGTGTCACACAGAAATTTAAAAATAAAAAATGTCAACTCTACATTTTTCGAAAAGATCCAAAGAACCACCAAAACTATGTTTTGTCATTTCTTATACGGTTAGTCTTCTGGAGTGGTATACTCGTACTGTTGAAGAAATTTTTAAATCTTTCATAATAATCTTTTTTGATAGAACGTTTGGTATAGATATTAAGTTTATTTTAATGACCTAAAGCAATAAAAATTGTGTATCAATAACATTGTGATATTGTAAAATAGAACCAAATTAAATGAAATCTAAATTCAATGTTTAACTTGGTCTTTACCTTTCTACTAAGTAAGATTTAGGTCTCTCTACTTATGATTTCCATATATTCAGGATTTCTGGCATGAATTTAAGTTAAATATATGAAAAAGAAAACCCTATTTTTTGTAATGTGAATGAGGTTATTTCCCCTATTGTGTCCACTCCAGATCTATTGCCTATTTTAAATGAAAAAAGTTTTGAATATAAGATAAACCGAGCCTAGGAAGTTTAGATTTCCAAACATTTCCAAAAATTAAGAACGGCTTTGCAAGTTTTTACCACGTTTATAAACGGTAATTTAAAATATATGGAATATGGAATCAGTAGATTCATTGTGAAATTCGAGCGCCTTAATTCGTGTACATGGTGTATAAATTTCGAAGACATAACTAAAGTGGTGTTCATTTAAAACTAGTTTTAAATTATTTGCGTACTACAATATGTGATCATCAATGTATTGATGCTGATTTATTCTTCGAAATTAATAATATTGCATTTATTTATTTAAATGTTAAGCCCAGACCCAAATCATTAAATTTTGAAAAAAAAAATAGTCTTGGACTTTTCCGGAAGGTCTGCAAAATACTCTTCCGTGGCTTCGATGATTTCCTCGCGTGAGCTGAATTTTATATTGATAAGCCATCTTTTGAGGTTTTGGAAGAGATAAGAGTCCGAGGGAGCCAAATCGGGCGAATACAGTGGATGCGACAACAATTGGAGCCGTAAGTCATTGATTTTAGCTATTGTGCGCCGGTGCATTGGCTTTTTTTTTCGCTTCATGTGAGGCCGTATTGCAGCGATTTTGGCCTTCAATCGCTCCAATAATGCACAGTAATACTCGCTGCTGATCGTTTTTCCTTTTTCGAGGTAGTCCACGAAGAGTTTACTATGACAATCCCAGAAAACCGACGCCATAACCTTTCCGACCCATCAAGCCTACCTTGGCCGCTTCGAAGCACTCGTGCCGGTCATACACCATTTCATGTATTTTTTTGACATTGTCCTCTGTAACCGCATCGGAGGACCTGCCGCTGCGGACTTTATTTGTAGTGGAGTTTTTACCACCACGAAACTCTCGAAACCAATATTTGACGGTGTAATCTGACGGAGCATTAGCCCCATAATATTTATCTAACTTCTTTTGTTTCCTTCGCCGTTTTGCCTCTCAAAAAATAATATTTTATGAGAGAACGAAAATTTTTTTTATCCATACACAACATGATGCCTAACACGTCAACAACAGTCAGCTCCTTGACATTCTGGCGTTCAAGGAGGTTACTTTTCACCGCACTTAGTAAAAAAAAAGAGATGGGCCAAAGATGCCGCCAACTCATAATCCGCACTATACTAAATGTAGTGTGACTAGGGCGATTATGTTGACCGAAATATTACTTTCAGAGATCGCCCATTTTCTTAATATGATTGAATAACAAAAATGCGTTGTTAGGTGGTAAACGACTCCATGAGTATAATTGTCAAAGATTGTATGACATCTGTCAAAAAGATCAACCACATTAAAAACAGTAATTGATAGCCAACATCCACAACGTCTGTTGTCTTATACCGTTGCATGTGTGCAGTCAAGCAAACCGCTTTCCTTCGTCCAAATAATTTGATCACCAACTCGGGAATAATACCTGGAATAGAACGTGATCTATTATATGCAGTAGAAAAAGTTTAAGGTTCTGATAGACCCAGAGACTAACTAATTTCTTTGTTTTTTATTTAATTCACTATTCTTAGACTAACATAAATTTTAATTCAAATATAAACTAAATAAACTATTACAGCTAAAAATTGTTAGTGACATTTATGTTAATAATTATTAAAAATAGTGTTAATGTCACTTCAAAATTTCTAACTTATTATGTGGGGTAAACATGATTTTAGTTCATTCATTTTTAGATAAGTAAAAAATATAATAAGGCACATAACAAAAAATTTAGCAAAAGAAAATTAATTACACGCAATAGGGTAAGAGAAATTCAATTTTAATTAATAATCTACTGTTACTGCGCAAATTAATTAAATCCGATATTGGACGCTGTAAGTATACATTTTTCTTAAAAAAAAAAACTCTTGAAACTTTAAAATAATACGTATGTCTAACCAGAAGAATTCTCAACCTTCTGAATAATGGCATGGAATTCATTACACGATTTTTACCACATATTTTCCTTGTGGTACATTTTTGTAATATAATAAGTAGTTAAAGCTTCGATAAATGGGTGCCTCCCCAGGAGTTAATTCCATAATTGAAAAAAAATTTAACAGTGCAGTGCAGTTAAAAAAATAAAACAAAAATATCACATAGTGCGGGTGTGATGCGCTGTCTAACTCCATTCAAAGAATTGTATCACTGTATCCTCATACTGAAATCACGATTACGGGCGATTTCAATATACACAATTCTGGTTGGCTTCGACATTCTGGACAGACGACTCCCGAAGGACGGTGTGCTAAGATCTCGCTGCGGAAAATATGTAATTTAACCCAGCTTGTGGATGAAACCACACGAATACCAGACGTTGATAGTCATACCGACAACACCGTGGACTTGTTTTTAACTTCTCACCCTGACAAGTACTGTGTTGATGTGCTCTCCCCTCTAGGCTTGTCGGACCATTGTGTCATATCTACTAAATTCTCGTACACACACCACACAGTTAGAGAAAAGATTTCTAAAAGAACTGTATGGCAATACGAGAAAGCCAATTGGAGCGGACTTAATAACTTCTTTAGGAATTTTAACTGGACGTTATGTTTCATCACAGAAACTATTTTCTTTGGAATAGATGCTTTATCCTTCACCGGTTGAAGAGTATCAAACCAAAAGAAAAGGCATGGTATGACTCGAGCTTCAAGGAAGCTGTCAGGGTTAGAGAATTGTTTTTTCGGTTCTATGAGACCAACCCGATAGAGGAAATGAGCAACAATGACTGCAACGTCTTTCTCAAGAGCGTGAAATTCCAATACGACCAAAAACTGAGGCAAAAAATACTGCATAATATAAGGCATATAATAAGGAAGTAAAAATTGTTGGTCATTCGTCAAAAACATTAGAAATTCTGCCTCATCCTCCATCCCAACGCTCATTTACAATGACATTCCAGCTGTCAGCTCCTCGGACAAGGCTAATCTGCTTGCTACACATTTTACGGCTAGGCCAACACTCCTAGATTGTGCTTTGTCCCTGCCTACACTTGAGTGCGTCGAATCTACAATGGGCCGAATCCAGTTTTGCAATCGTGTAGTAGCAAGAGTACTCAAAGATCTTAACATGCATAAATCCGCTGGTCCAGATGGTATATCACCCCTTTTTCTTTCATCAGGTTTTTCATCAGTCCTACTCTTTAGGACTCTTTCCTAGCAGATGAAAATAGCATTTGTCCAGCCCGTTCCTAAAAAAGGCGAATCTTCTTCTCTCCCCTTCTACAGACCCTTTGCACTTACGTCCCTTCTCTCCAAGATCATGGAAACGCTGATAAACCGTCAGCTCATGAAATATCTCGAAACACGAAAACTTCTCAATGACCGGCAATATGGTTTTCGTAGCAACAGGTCCACTCGCGGTTTGATGGCATGCCTAACTGAAAAGTGGAACCAAAGCATACATCAATCTGGCGAAAGGAAGATTTCAAGTTTCAAGTCTGATATTCAAAAAATAAATGCTGGTGTGCCCCAAGGCTCCGTTCTGTCTCCGATACTCTTTTTAATTTTCATTAATGATCTCTTGTCTGCTACTTCTAATCCAATGTATTCCTTTGCTGATGACAGTTCTCTCTGCTTTTCATATTCGTTCCCGTTCGTAATTTATTCAAGCTTCCAAAACTCAATGCTGTCTGCTGTCATTAAAGCGAAATTCAAATACCCAACCATTATCCATGAATGGCACTTGCATTGTCGAAACCGAAAAACTTTCCATTTTCGGTTTGTGTGTAAGTGACAACTTACGTTGGAATGACCACATAACCGATGTCGCCAAAAATGCTGCGAAATGTCTAGGTTTCCTCAAGTGATGTAAGAAATATTTTACCCCCTCTGTTCCGACCACAATATTTAGGCATTCATCCGCCCAAAATTGGAGTACAATGCCTACATATGGTCAGGTGTTACTTAAACATCTCTGCACCTGCTAGATAGGATTCAAAACCGTGCGATAAGACTCATTGGTGATACTAATATTACTCAATCAATTGACATCCTCGAACATCAACGTAATGTCTCCTGTTTCACTTTGTTTTATCGCTATATCCACCACCAGTGCTCCATTGAAATCGCCAGTAGCATTCCGCCCATTCAAACTCTCAACCGTAACACCCGTCTCGTTATGAATGCTCATCAGTATACCCTCAATCCTATTTTCGGACGTACTCTAAAATATCGTGATTCTTTCCTAAGCCATACAATTCGCTTATGGAATAATTTACAAACATTTAAAAACAGTGTACATCGGTACCTGTCTTTTCTTCCTCCCTTAATTTCCTTCGCCTGTGTATGAACATTTTAAGGATACAAAACCTCTTGAGCGCGCTGATTATAAAAAAAAAACATTGATTTTTCAAAAATCTTGGAAAAAAAAAGACAATAATGAAATTGGTGTATAGCTACTTTTGTCATTTCGTTTGCCCTTTTTGAATAAGGGAACTCAGTAGCATATTTAAGTAAGTTAATAAAGTTTCCAAAAAGAATCTAAAATGGTTTTAACTTTTCTCTTCTTGTTTTTCTCACATCACTCATCACAGCTTTTTCTCGGTCTTCCTACTCTAGATGAAGAAGGTATTTCATCTAAGATATGTTGTGGTAATGTTAGATTTTCATTTAGCCACAGAGAATTTGAATTTTTGAAGCGCTATCTATGCCGGACACTCTCGTCAAATCTTAAACCTAAAGTTTTTAAGGCCAATTTGATTGACTTTGTTGCAACCTCAGAAAATAGTATATGGCGAAGTAACCCATAACAAAAGCAAAAACAGCATCTAAGCGCTTAGTATTGACTTTAGAAATCCAAACATCAAAAACTTGCTTTTTCGTGATTTCGATGGGCATCCTAAAAAAACGAAAAATTTAGTATGAGTGTCGCACCTGTGCGCAAGAAGTTGAAACACATTTAAGCAGTGCATATGCAAGGTAAAAAAGCACTTTGTTCTTCGCCAAATGTGGTCATCTTTTTCTAAAATCGGCATTGAATCGTCCCAATAAATCGACCAAAAAACGGTAGTCATCACCTTTTCGGCCGAAGGCACGGTCTTCCCCTTCTTCTTTTACCGGGTAAAACACATTGTTTCGATTGTTCTTTAGCTTCTGTTGTACACCAATGAATCGATGTCTCATCGATGGTCACAAAAACACGAAGAAACTCCTTCGGATTTCGATTAAACAAGCGCGTGTTTAAAGTGGTCCAACAATTACGCTTGTTCTCCAGTGTGAGCAAACGCGGCATCCATCGCGCGGACAGCTTGCTCATGCTCAAAATCTAGTGCAGGATACGGCTAACGCGTTCAGTTAAGATTCCTGCTATTTCAGCCAACTCGAGAATTTTCACTTTGGGGTCCGCTAATAAGAGATCACGGTCTCTGTGGTAACCGTTTTTGGGCCATCTGGGCGCGGTTCATCAAAAACCGAAAAGGCTAACGGTTGTATGGGAATGGGTCATATATACACCATCGGGAATGGGCTTGATTTCCTCGCAGTTTTTGCCACTCTAAAATAAAAATTGGATCACGGAGCGATACCGTTCTTTTTCATGGTCGCAAAAAACACGAACACGATGTTTTGAAATGGATGTCAACACAAAACTAAGCGTCGGATTGCCACCAAATTTAGACAGGCGGGCTAAAAGAGGTTATTCTAAATGATGGTACACTCACTTTGGCTAAGCAGCGACACCTATCTTCCAATCCGGGTATTTATCAATCAGCCCTCGTAAGCCATAACGTAAAACATGGTCTTAACATGGGAACAGGTTCTAAGCAACGAAACTGGAAAATCTATCAAGGAAAGGTTTTATATGACCTGAGCCTGTCGGAAATAGTCACAAAATCAGACTGGATTGTTCATGATATGGATACCTAAAAACATATTCACGTTGAATGATTAGCAAATATACACACTGAATGCATGAGTTCGATATTTATGGCTCTGTATTTACAATACTACAAAAAGGAGGTAGCTTACATTCCAAATATCGGACTTACCATAAACTGCATACAACTATATATAATCGGGAGTGGAATCAGAAATAACCTATGTCCACAAAAAAAAAAAAAAAAAAAAACAGATTCGTATTTGGCTTAAACTATCCTATGTAGAGAATCTAAGAATAGAGTGTCCATTACTTAGGTCTTTGAAGAATGTGGAATTAAAACATCCATATGAATTCATTATGTATCTATAGTAATATCGATTTGCAAAATAGGTATTACACCTTGTAGACATAAGCACTTACTTCATAACTGGTTGCTTCAAAACATGTTTAATCTCATAAGTGCACTAGTAATACTTCTGCATTATTGAATTTGTATCTGCTTGTCTGCTTACAAACTACATTGTGATACATACTTGTACGAAGTACAAAAGCATGTTGGTACGGCTAACCAAAGTAAAGTTTATCAGGATAATCATTACACTTTAGAGCTTTCGTACTTGTAGTATTGTGGATATGCCTTACGTGTCATAATTAGGCATAACTTTTTGATGTCTTTGACAACTATATTTCCAATGTTGTCATGCCGACTTGTGTGGACTTCATTTACTGGTATCCTGTGTTGATGTACTGTTTCGTAGATACGAGTACACCATCGTCGTCCCAAATTGTCCATTTCTTGATTAAAAGCAGAAGGAAGAACCTTACTATGACCTACATGTATATGAATACCAAGTCTGTTCCTGAGAATACCTTAACATGTAGAAGTACTTACGTGTATCCTTGTATCTGTAGTTGGCTATACACTTTTAGTTTGCCCAGATTGTAAGGATATTTGCTGTGATATCCTGTGATATTGTGAAGTTTTATTTGATAATACGAAGGAGTACTGGGAAGAAATTATTTTCGGATTTACCCATTTCATTGTTAAAATACATTTTAGTGCGTAATTTAAGGTTTTGAGCAGCTACAGTTTGAGCAAGTGTATGAAAAGCTTACTATGTATATACTTAATGGATTGCTATCAAGATAGCTAAGGACTTTGTTGTCATAGGAATCTTATTAGTTTAAAATTGTGGATGATGAATTGCAGTATGCTGGGAAGAGTTGACATTTTTTTTCCAGTTTACAGTCTTGCTATCATTCACATTCAAACATATGCATGTGTATTATCTGCTAAAAGCAAAATGTAAATATAAATAAAATAAATTGCCAATTTTATCAGTTTCAGATAATCGAAATAAGATGGACGGTTGAAAATGCCAGCCCAGAGGAGACCCGGTAACGCGAAATGGATAAACTTTTGCTGTACAGATTCTACGCACAACATTTGACTGACGTATTCGAGAAGAGGCCGAGCGAAGGAATACGCATCTCGCTATGAATGCTCATCAGCGTTCGGAGATAATCTGAAATATCGTTACTTTTTCCTAAGCTGTATAAGTCGCTTATGGAATGCCCTGCCGAGCTCTTCATTTCCTTCATAACCTGCAAACATAAAAAAATTTAATTTTATTTTTAAATTTTGTTCGAGGCAGAAACCCTTCTTTATTCGGCTTATTACAAGCTGTAAGACTAGAGCTTAAAACTTAAAACTAAATCTAGGACTTTTCACTAGAGCGTAAAGCTAGATATGGTGAAGGAGATCGTATTTAAGGGATACAGTCCTGCGATTAAAATCGAATACGGAGCATATGGGAGATTGGTTCGTTAGAGCCATATTGCAAAAGAAAATGAAATTGTGAAGAGACGTGCAATCAACGGAGCCCGTGAGGTGTCGGTAAATGAAAAGAAGGTCTGCTACGTCCCTCGTTCCTCAAGGGTATTCAGGTTTGAGACAGTTCCAAGGTAGACCCCGAAGAGCAAATCGAAGAAAACGACGCTGGATGCTCTCAATTAGGGACACATAAACTTGTTGAAAGGGACACTACGCTTGACTAGCGTACCCGAGAAGGGGTCGAACAAAAGTGATGTATAGTGATCTGGTCACGTACGGGTTGCAGAATTCTTTGGATCATCTTTTAAGGAAGCTACGTGCTTTAGTAATTATCTCGACAGTATGCGCGCGGAAATTAAGCTCCCAGTCGCATAATATGCCAAAGTCGCGGATAGACTGAACAAGGAATATAGGTTGGCCGTGGAGAATATAAATTCGAGAAGAAGACTTGTTGAGAAGGTAAGTCACTAATGACATTTAGTGACATTGAGTTCTAAGTAGTTCTTGATGCACCAGGTAGAAAAACTATTTAGATCTTTTTGAAGGAAGTTGGAGTCCTGTTGTAAGAAAATATATATGCCACTTGAATTACATCCATACCATTTTCAGTTAGTACCAACCTTCAAAAGATACGTGTATAAATTTGACAGCTGTCGGACGATTAGTTCTCGAGATATAGCGTTTGAGTGAAGTAACTTTTGTTATTGTGAAAAAAAAGGATTCAAAGCAATTTCGTGTGTTGATTTATCATTGCTTTTTGATGGGAAAAAATGCAGCCGATGCAAAGAAATGGCTTGATAAGTGTTACCCAGACTCTGCACCTGCCGAACGAACAATTCGCAAGTGGATTGAAAAATTTAAAAGTGGTCATACAAGCACCGAAAATGATGCACGCGGTGGACGTCCAAAAGAGGCTGTTTCAGATGAAAACATCAAAAAAGTCCACAAACTGATTACGAATGACCGTAAAGTGAAGTTGATCGAGATAGCTGAGGCTCTGAAGATATCAAAAGAGCGTGTTGGATATATCATACACGAATATTTGGACATGCGAAAACTCTGTTCAAAGTGGGTGCCGCGTTTGCTCACAGTCGACCAAAAACAACAACGTGTTGATGATTCAGAGGAGTTTTTAAAGCTGTTCAACCGCAATAAAGCCGAATTTTTTCATCGGCATGTGACAATGGATGAAGCTTGGCTCCATCACTTCACACCAGAGTCAAGTCGGCAGTCAGCTGAGTGGCGAGCAGGCGACGAACCTCGTCCAAAACGACCAAAAACTCAACAGTCGGCTGGCAAGATTATGGCATCCGTATTTTGGGATACACATTTAATAATTTCCATCGACTATCTCCAAAAGGGGCAGACTATCAACAGCGACTATTACATTGCGTTGTTGAAGCGTTTAAAGGACGAAATCGCAGAAAAACGGCCGCATTTGAAGAAAAAGAAAGTGCTGCTTCATCAAGACAATGCACCGTGTCACAAGTCGTGGAAAACGATGGCAAAATTGAATGAATTAGGCTACGAACTGCATCCCCACCCACAGTGTTCTCCAGATTTTTCCCGCAGCGACTATTTCCTGTTCGCAGACCTCCAAAGAATGCTCGCCGGAAAGAGATTTAAGACCGATGTAGAAGTAATTGCCGAAACAGAGGCCTATTTTGAGGCCTCTGAGATATCTTATCAGTGGTAAAAATGAGGTCTTAGCCGTTGAGGTAGATTGAAATTGGCGAATAAGCTGATGTCATCGAGAGGTCAGATAAGTTAATTATTTGATCAAATGCATCGATATCGAGTTGATAGCATTCGATAGGTTGTGCCGGTAGAATGTGAAAACACGTTACTTAAAGGGACCCACAGGAGAGTGTTATCTTTATCGAAACGTAGTCAAGCTTAGAAGAAGTATAAACAGCGATTGGAAAATGGAGCTAGTTAACGAAGATATTGAGGGCAAAGCGGTTATCAGCATTTTTGGGGGTGCCTTTGATGAAATATGTAATCATCTGGGTTTCAATTTTATCCAGCCTACGCTTTCATACGAAAGGTGTGCATATTGTACCAAAATGTTTGATGAGCTTACGTGTGGCGGCAACGGGAGGAGTTGACGGTGATACAGTTTCGGACTCTTGGATTGAAGGGGCAGCGGGAAAATTTTTAAGTGATGGTAATGAAAGTGGTTCGATTTAGGTTTTCAATAATTCACCCAAAGTTGATGTATTGTAGTGGACATTCTGATGATGTTGAGTATGGACTGAGATTGTTGTTTCTTTAAGGAGGATAGAAAATGAACCTCAAAATCTTCTCGCAGGATGTTTATCGATTCACACAATTTAAGGTTACAAACGGAACAGTTTGATTGGAGACCACTGATCACTGTATTCGTCTCGAACAGACTTGCAAATTATTTATCGATGTTGGTGAGCTTGGGCTTAATTAGATCGGTTGAGAACAATGTTTTGATGCAAAAAGTCAATGCTTGTTAGTTTATCGGTATAAATAAGTGACTTGACGTAGCAAATAATTCAATGTCGTGAAATCGTATGACCTTGCTTTCGTTAAACTGAGATGTTCTTTACCACTAGTGTTCACACCTGCGATATTTTCTTCCGAACGCACTGTTCTCGTTTTTGTTGTCAGTATCCAATATCGTGAATATAAGTTTTATACAGAGCTTCAAATTTGTATATAAAGATATAAATTTTACATATTTGGAATCGTTGTTGTGGCGTCAAGCTTTGTAAGATTTCATGCTCACCTATACTGAGTAAGTTCCTAGCTGCTTTTTTTTTGCAAATTATTTTTCTTTCTCACTTTCTCAACTGAACAAATTAATCAACTGTGTACACAAATATGTCAAAAAAAAACTCACATTCATCCTTGAGGAATCAAAAACAGACTGTGTACACATTTATTTCTTTATTAGAAAAGGATTAAACGCTAGTAACGTCAAAGTTGAAAAAAGCTTCGATCTCTCCTCCTATCATTCTTCATTTATCCTTTCATTGTGCGAATCCTTCTTTTAGAAACAAAGACCACCCATATTATCCAAAAAAACTGGGAAAATTTCCGAGTAGAGGTTGTCGAAAATAATGAATTAAAAATACCGCTTATAACGCCGTATCAACTTGAAAAAGAAGTTGAACGATTTGTTAAAATAATACAGCAGGCGGCCTGGAAAAATACTCCATGCGAATCGAACAAAGTTTCCAGTATCGTCATAAGATTCCCGCCGGAAATCATGGAACTGATAAGGAAGAAACGAAGAGCAGGGAAAAAGTGGCATAAAACTCGGGCGAAAAAATGTCCTTTAATAGGCTCTGCAACTTGTTGAAAAAATCGATCAAGGACTTCAATAACCAAGATATTAATAACTACCTAGAGAGACTCACAGCGACAAAAGATACCAATTATTCCATATGGAGAGCCGTTAAAAGTCTACGAAAGCCCCAAATACACGTGGCATCAATAAGAAGAAACCTGGATGACTGACCGAAAGAAGATAAAGAAAAATCTAACGTTTTCGCTGGCCGTGACGTGAACGTGACGACGAACCTTCCAAAAGAAAAGGCTGCACTTAGCGAGCTTACACAAGTTATAGACACGCTAAAGCCCAAAACCCAAAAACCCTCGGATATGACTTAATTACGGGAAAAAAAGAAGGTTTGCTAAAGCTGTTTTTCTTATAAGTGCCACCATAAGACTAGAGCATGTCCCTTTCAGTGGAAAGTCGGCAAAGTTATTATAGTTCCGAAACCCGGTAAAGCGCTGACTGAAGTCAAGTCATATAGACCAGTATCGCTCCCCCCGATTATATCGAAGATCTTTGAGCGAATCGTCTTAAACCGATTATTGACACAAATCGCTTCTTGCCCGATCATCAATTTGACTTTAGAAGCCAACACTCTACTGTTGACCAAGTGCATCGAATAACCAATGTAATTGAACGAACAATCGCGTGTAAGCTAGTCTATTCAAGCGAATTCCTTGACGATTCGCAAGCTTTCGATAACGTATAGCACAAGGGCCTAAAATATAAATTTCGACAAGTCCTTCCTGAGCAATTGACTCATATTTTAAGTTCATATCTGGATGACCGACTCTTCCGTGTCAGACAAGGAAACGAATATTCCAATTTTTAGACAATAAAGGCGGGGGTGCCGCAGGGAAGTATACTTGACCCTTTGCCATATTTGCTTCTTACCCGCGACATACCCCAAACGGACGATACTGTGCTAGCCATATTTTCTGATGACACTAATATTTTGGTAACAGCTAGAACCGTCGAAGAAGCAACTGCTAAGTTACAACGCGCACTTACACGGATTAACAATTGGACAAAGACTTGGCGAATCGCGCTTAATGAAAACAAGTCTGTCCATGTGAATTTCACTCTCAAGAAAACTGACAATCAACCAGTGTTAATCAACGCAGTATAAATCCTACAAATCTTTAGTGAACGAGGCCAAATATCTTGGTATGACACTCGACGCTAAGCTTAAATGGAGAGCACCTGTTAATAAGAAACGTCAAGAGCTTGAGATTAAGTATAGAGACATGTATTGGCTTCTTGGAAAATATTCCAAGCTCAGTTTAGAAAACAAATTGCTGATATATATGCAATTGTTAAAACCGGTCTGGACATATGGTATACAGCTTTGGGATTGCACCAAAACTAATAACGTTAACGTCTTACAGACATTCTAAAGCAAAGTTCTCCGAAGGTTTGTTAATACACCGTGATACATTAAAAACGATGATATCCACAGAGACCCAGGAGTCGAAAAGTTCAGGATGAAATTAAAATGTTTACGCGAAAACACAAAAATCGACTACAAGAACATACGAATATATATTAAGCCTTTCGGTCTAGCACGGTGATCAGCAGCATTTAATTTTTAAAGTAATACATTATCAAAGCAAAATAAAACGCGAAAGAACTGCTTGTTGAGTGTGAACTAGGTCGTAGTCTGCATAAGGGAGGTGTTTTTTAGTGAGTAGGATTTTCATACTACTATAAGCACCGGGCTTAAAGCGTCTATGAAAATTTCTCTCCTGCACACCAAAAAAAAAGTAATTTCTTCATATACACAGCAAAGCTCAAAATAATTAAAAAATTGATATATAAACTATATATACTATAAGACTTCAGGGTAGTAAGACCATAGGAAGTATTTTAATTAAATGAAATAAAGGAGGACAAGAATTTATTGAGCGAATGAAAACGACCGATCCGGCTCGGAGTGTTTTCAAATCCATTCTGGAGGAACAACCAAAACAAGAAAAACCTCTCCTAAAGTGCTAAGCTCAAAATGAAAAGGGTACTCCAACTTGGTGTGAGCAACTGAAGTCTAATAGCACAAGATCACGTTAAAATTAGAGAGCTGTTTCATGAACAACAGGTCCAATCCGGATTGTACTACCACTTTCAGTGCCGAGTTGACCCCCAACGAATGCACACGTGACTTCAGTGCATTCGTGCATGCCCTTGTTCACACAATTTTGTGCAAAAAAATAAATAGAAAAAAAAGCAGCACATTTCAACTGCATACAAAAAAAAAATCATTAATATAATACTCAGTGCTCTGAATCGAGGGGAAAAAAAAAGATATATACTGTGCTGTTGCTCAGTACACACTGTCATACTGCAAAAGCAATGACTAAGCGGATGTTACAACTGATGGATAGCGGATTTCAGGTGAGTTTTGTTGGTGCACTGTTTCCTATAGCTCTAAGGGCATAATACTTACAATAATTCGACTCAGTCAATAAACGTCAAAATTTTCATTTCGCAGCCTTACTTAGAACAGCCGGTGTTTTTGTCTTTTGCGTTGGTTTTTTATTTATTTTTTTTTTAACGTGCTTAAAGTACGTCTGTAAATACAGACCATCTGTTTTGGTACTTAGCAAAAAACAGGCAGATCCCCGCCCACACCTCTCAGATCACGCTGATCTGAAGCTGTCTGGTTACGAACTAATGCCATTATTTTTTTCTTATCGCGGTATCGTCATTTACGTGCGTAGTGATGTAGCTTACCAAAGTCCACCACAATGTAGTCCCTGCTTCAATCCGTAATTCAATTTCATGTGGTTAAATTTCCATCTCCGTAAGCAAATTACTCACTTTTGCTTTATTTACAGAAGCCCCAAGTTGGACAGCAATTCGACCTTTAACGAGTTTGATGCGCTGTCTGACTCCATTCAAGGTTTTGTATCCCTGTATCATAACGAAATCGTCATTACAGGCGATTATCCTTGGAACAAGACCATTTAACACTTATCGGATTAAGAGTATCAGACCAAAAAAAAAGGCATGGTGCGATTAGAGCTCTGAAGAGGCTCTCAGAGTTAAAGGATGTTTTTCTCGGTCCTATCAGACCAATTCGACTGAGGAAAGCCGAAATAAGTTAAACGAGCCATGAATGACTGCAATGTCTTTCTCAATCGCGTAAAATGTCAATACCCAAAAAATACTACAATGTCCCTAAGGTAGTAACAATTTTTGTCGTTCGTGAAAAACATTAGAAATTCTGCCTCATCCTCCATCCCAAACTTCATTTACAATGACATTTCAGCTACCAGCTGTTTGGACAAAGCATATCTGCTTGTTGCACGCTTGTGCCCCAGTGCTCCGTGATCTCTTGTCTGCTATATCAATATATTCCTTTGCTGACGAAAGTACTCTCTACTTTTCTTATTCGTTTCCAAATTCACGTCTCTGCTCTCTTCGACTGTACGGCAGCGTATGTTCAGCTCATTAAATTCCAATATAAACAGCATGATTAACTGGGGAACCTCTAACAGAGTAGAATTTAATGCTTCCAAAACACAATGCTGCCTGCTGTCGTTAAAGCGAAATCAAAATATGGTACCCAGCCATTACCCATGACACTTGCATCGTTGAAACCGAAAAACTTTCCATTATCGGTATGTGTTGCAATGGCAACTTACGTTGGAATGACCACATATTCCATATCGCCAAAAATGCTGCGAAATCTCTAGATTTCCTCAAGGAATATAAGAAATATTTCACCCCATCTGATCTGGTCTGATACCTTCTAACTTTTAACCGTAGCATCCGTCTCACTATGAATACAAATAATTTTACCCCCAAACCCACTTTCGGACATACTCTGAAATATCGTGATTCATTCCTAAGCTATACAACTCGCTTATTGAATGCCCTACCGAGCTCTTTATTCCCTAGTCACTATAACTTGCAAACATTTAAAACCAACCAACGCTATGTGCAAACATCTTAAGGGAACATAAAAGTTGTTTTCTCCGATTGCTTTTTGAATTGGAGTTGATTTTAAGACGGATGGGTGAATGTATTGTTTTAATTTTAGACAACAATCTTTAGGTTGCGAAGGATTTTTAAACGGGATTGATATGCATATGATATTAATATTTTGATCTAGTAAATTTTTAAGTAAACTCCACCAGTAAAACAACTTTAAATTTAAATGACTGGAGGCAGATATAATATTTTCTTCACTGTGTAGGAGATTTTTTGACCAGAAAGAACTGAATTTATTTCAGAAATATACCATATATTTCGAATTGCTTCTTATGCTCTCGTCCTTCCTCATTGTTATTCGGGATCGCTAGAAGCTATGTTTAGCTATTAGAATCTCTCCCATTATAATGAAATTTCACCCATATCTTTGAATAAGATATTTGCGTTATTCTAAAAAGATGTTACTCGTATGTTTTGGAGAGGCTACTGAGAACCATTCTCTTTTTATTTTCACCCTTACTGTGTTAACTTTAATTGCTTTTTTACTAAATACGTCCCTTTAGGGTGAAGCTTACTTTGATAATAAACAGCATAATTTTGGCCACTTGTTTCTTAACCAATGAATATAAAAAAATGTTCTATTAAAATAGACATAGAGACTACGCCATTTGTTTTCACTTTTTAATATTCAAGATTTTTCGTAAATCATCCGGGGTTTAAAGTTATCTATTCATCTAAGTGTATAAATACTAAATTCAGAATATACTTAAATCATAGCCTTTTAAGCGGCCCTTACACCATACAATATTATTGCATATTGGCCAAAAATATTGCGTGAAAATGCGTCGTCCTTAATACGATGCAATATTATTACAAAATATTGTATTATTGCCTTCCTGCAGTTAATTCTGTATCGGTTCGTTGCTGAAACAAGACATGCTGTGTGAAAACTTCTTTTTTAGTATAATATACATAGGCATCGGATTTTTATTTTGTGACGAGAGAGAACCGTTCAGAGAACGTTCAGCATATGTGATGTTTTCTGAAACTGGAGTACTAGGTACTGATGGATATGGTGAAGCACCATCATAGCTTCTTTCTGAAATCGGAACAACAGTCGTTCAATAATTAGGTACTAGGTGGAGTGAAAAGTAACTTCCTTGGGAATGAAAAAAAAAAAATGTTTTTTAAATGTTTTTTTTATTTTATTCAATATAGTCCCCTTTTAGTTTGATACACTTATTATAGTCATTTTGCAACTTCTTGATCCGGTCCGAAAAGTAATTTTCCGGAAGGTCTGCAAAATACTCCTCCGCGGCGTCGATGATTTCCTCGCGTGAGCTGAATTTTTTATTGATGAGCCATCTTTTGAGGTTGAAGAAGAGATAATAAATCGGGCGAATACGGTGGATGCGACAGTAATTGGAGCCGTAAGTCATTGATTTTAGCCATGGTTGCGATGCTCTTGTGCGTCCGTGCATTGTCTTGCAAAAACAAAATTTTTTTTCGCTTCATGTGAGGCCGCTTTGCAGCGATTTCGGCCTTCAATCGCTTCAATAATGCACAGTAATACCCGCTGTTGATGGTTTTTCCTTTTTCGAGATAGTCCACGAAGAGTAAGCCATGACAATCCCAGAAAACCGAAGCCATAAACATTCCGACCCATCGATCCTCTCTCGGCCGCTTCGGAGCACTCGTGTCGGCTTCAGTCTATTGCTGGGCACTCATTCTGTTCTCTGGTGTTCAACAGTTACCAATCGACGCCAAAAGTCCACCCGATTCCGCATCGGCAAGACCAAACACTTTCGAAGTACTCTCGCGTTCGTGTTTTTGGTCAGGATTGAGTATGCGCGGCACCCAGTGGCAGGATAACTTTTTCATATGCAGAATATTGCCCAAAATATGGCGTGTGTGCTCAGTACTAATCTTTGTTATATCTGCTAGCTTACGCACCTTCATTTTCCGGTCAACCACCACCATTTCATGTATTTTTTTGACATTATCCTATGTAACCGCATCGGAGGGCCTGCCGCTGCGGACTTGATCGGTAGTGGAGTTGCGGCCACCACGAAACTGTCGAAACCAATATTTGACGGTGTGATCTGACGGAGCATTAGAACCATAATATTTATCCAACTTTTCTTTTGTTTCCTTCACCGTTTTGCCTCTCAAAAAATAATTTTTATGAGAGAACGAAAGTTTTTGTCCATACTCAAAATGATGCCAAACATGTCAACAACAATCAGCTGTCAAAACAAAACTAAAGACAGTATCGCACTGAAATTTGGCATGTCTGCCTAAATATGAACGGACTTAAAGGCACCATAACCTTTTTTGCAGTAGCAGCACATTCTGACGGCCAAGTCGGTTACTTTTCACTCCACCATGTACATTAATTTTTATTGAGTTCCTATGCAATGGACCCATTTGCCCTTTAAACAATATAGTATATCGTTGATGAACTTTTTCGCAAAAACTTGCTGCCCTGGATCCAATTTTTTCAACTCATTTGCCCAAGTTATTCCTTTGATTAAAGTCATCATAAGGCGCGCGGAACCGCTCGCAGGCCAGTTGAAGAAATTGATTTTAGTTTGTTTTTAGGTATACTCCTTTTTTTGTCCTTCAGTGAATAATCACCATTATTATTAAAAAATTAAAAATTAAATTATTAAAGCCACAAATCTGACATCAAATTTCAGATGCCAAAAGCATATGGTATAGCTCAGGGATTTAATGATCTTTGGAACTTCCTTCATTGCTTATGAGCTTTGGATGGCAAGCGTGTCCAGATTATAAGACCCCCAAGATCAGGGTCTTTTATTGTTAATTCTAATTGCGAGTTTATAATGGCTAATGTGGGAATCAACGGTCGAGTTTCCGATGGGAGTGTGATGGGATATTTACAATTTGGAAAAATGTTACAAAAATTCTACACATCAAGCTAAATTATTCAGAGATGATTTTCGTGACTTTTTTAATGGTTCTTGAGCGGTGCCTTGGCAAAATAGATTTGTTAACTTGTAATTACTGTATGTAATTATAACTATCTTAAACAAAACTATATATTAACTTATTTCATAAATGATATCATTTGTTTCTTCTTATTCGTAAATTGTATTTATGGAATCACCTGGTTCTTCTTGGTCTGTTAAAAACTGTAAATCCTTAAAAAACCGACACGTACCTTCATAGACGTCATCCTCTCCAGCGCCAGACTTTTTTGAATCCCTCACTTTCTTCAATTCCTTTCGAAAGTTAGTTCTGAGTATGTTGATTTTTATGATACTTTTCGCGATATATTTTAAGAAGTTCGCCATATCGCTCGATTTAATGTTCCGGAGAGCTGGGAGTGATTTATACACCTGCACATGTAAAATAAAAACAATTAATAGCTAAGCAAATAAGAAATAAAAAACACTATGAAGACTATGTGTAATATGAGTAATTATTTAATTAATTCTCCTTCTAATATTAATAATAGTATCAATAGTAGGTTTTCTTCTTCAATTCCTGATGATTCGAATTCTGATTCGAGATGTTTTTGTGCTTAGCATTTAACCAATGATCTCTCATCTGATGTGTCTATCGTTCATCAAAATATTCGTAGTATGAGAACTAATTTTAATACATTTTAGTCTTACCTTACACCTCTGCCAGATATTATCTTTCTTTCTGAAATTTGGATATTTGATGAAGAGAAATCAGATTATAATGTAATTCTTAATTTTACCTTTGATGCTACCTGTAATAACTCGTATGCAGCCGGTGGAGTTGCGGTATATTATAGGAATAGTATAAAAGATTGTGTAATTAATAAATATTAGTTGGAAAGTTCTGATGTTATCAGTGTAAATTCCGAAATTTCTGGTGTAAAATATTGTTTCATTTGCGTCTACAGACTTCATAAGTTTTCAGTTAAATGCTTCTTGGAAGAATATACAGTGTTTTTAAAACGTCAAAAATCTACGAATGTTGTATTGCTAGGTGATTCTAACATTAATATCCTCTGTGATTCTTCTGATTCAGATTATTTTTTGTCTGCCCTATCTTCGTTTGGTTATATCGACTCTTAATCAACCTACTCGTCTTAATTCTTATTTAGACCATATCTTTATAAAACAACATCGAAATAGTCAAGTGAACTATAAAACCATGGTCTACGATCTAAGAATTACAGATCATTGTTTAACTTCCATTCAATTTGGTAGTAAAGTTACGCGTTTAAATAAACCTACAGTAAGGGAGAAAACTAAAATAGATTTCACTGCTTTAAAAAACCAACTAAATTATGAATTCTTGGATGAAGTCTATACAACTTCTAATCCGTCGTTAGCATTTGATATATTTCTAAGTAAGTTACAATATTATGTTTCGATCTGTTGTCAAAAGAAAATTAGAGCTGATAATAAATTAAAACCTCTGAAACAATGGATGTCCATTCCATTATTAAAAAAAAAAAAAATCAAATAAAAAAAAATCAGCTTTGCTCACTCGTTCAAAAACACCCTATGAATGATATGGGTAACTCCAAAAAATAATGGTAAATTGTTAACGATATTTTAAACAAAAACACACCTTGCAGTGATATTGTACTTAATAATAACAACTTTACGATTTCTGACCCTTTGAAAGTAGCTAACTTATTTAACGACTTCTTCTCCAAAGTAGGCTCATTTCTTAGTGTATCAAATACTGATAATTCAACTTTGTATAATAGTGATAGCATACTGAAAGCCACTTTTCAACCCGAAAGCTTCTACTTTAACGAATTTACTCCACTTGAAATTCATAAAATAATATCTTCACTTAAAACATCAAATTTAACAGGATTGGATAATATATCAAGCTTTTCAGATCTCGGATGTTCTGTGCATAATGGTGTTTTCCCCGATGCCCTAAAAGCTGCACTCGTAATACCCCTTCACAAAAAAGGCAGTACTATGTCATTAAACAATTATCGCCCCATTTCGATGTTATGGATTTTCTCTAAAGTTTTTGAAAGAGAAATGAAAACAAGAATGATTTCTTCCTTAAACAGGTCACAGTTCTGTAGCCAGTTTCAATTTGGCTTCAGAAGAGGTAGGTCTACCGAAAGTGTGTTATTAAAACTGATTGGGGAAATATATAACAGCTTCAATACTTCTCAAATTCCATTTTGCCTATTCATTGACATAGCCAAGACTTTTGATACAGTCAATCATACCATTGTTTTAAATAAACTTTTAAATGCTAGATTCAGAGGCAGATACAGTATTTTAATAGGGTAGTCAGGCAAATATCATCTAAGCCTCTATTGCAATATTCAACGCAATAGGTTTATAATGGTTTATTCAAATCGAAGTTGCAGTATGGTATTTCTTGCTGGGGTGGTGCGTATTTTAATAAAATAGAACCCTTATTAATTAAAAAAAAGCATGTCTTAAGAATTATGTCTAAGGCAAATCGGAGAACGCCTAGTTTTGGACTATTCAAAAGCCTAGAAATTCTTCCATTAAGACATTTATATTGTTATGAAATGCTAAAGATATTTTTCGAAAATTCAGGTTTTTATGATGTTAGGTTTCAGGAAAATTATAATTTACATGCTAACATGAGGAATTTCGTAACTATATCACCTATTTATAAAGCAAACTTTTGTCGATTCTACTATGTTACAGCTCCCAGAATATTTAATTCTTTGCCAGAAAGCCTTAGGTGTGAGAGGACAAAAACTGTATTTTTAAAAAATGTTAAAAAATGTCTTTTCACTTTTAACCATTATGAAATAGATTCGATTCTCATTTCAATGTTATAAATTGACTATAATTTACTTCTTATTTTTTTTTTATCTACATTGCGTTTAAATTTGAAATATCCTACTACTTTACCCCATCAATATTGTTTTATATTGTTATTATATATTAAATTTCTTCTTGTACTTTCGCCACTTGCCATATGGCAACAGATTGTGCAAAGCTATTTCTTAGATAAATTCATTGTATCCTGGATCATTTATATTTGTAAAAAATTATTTATATTTTGTCATGAAATAAAGATCGAAAAAAAAAGAAACCACCTGAATGAACTTCAATAAAAAATCTTTCTTCATCTTTTCTATAAATGCGTTGGTCCGTCATGTTTGTATTTAATCAAATACAAGTCTGTTACAATTTGCCTTGCACGACGTAGTATACTGCGCAATATATTGTAAAAGTTCCAAACATTTCACAACATATTGGGCAAACCGAAATTACGCAATAAAGCCCTTAATTGTTTAACAGCCTTTGATGGTGTAAAAAATTCTATCATAGATTACAGATCTGAAACCAAAATTAAATTAGGATTTTGGAATGATATGGATCTGGAAGTGTAAATTGTTATTAGTATGATATTTAGGTGTAGGTTTCCGATGTCTTCTTTGAAGTAATGTTAGGATGTTTGTTACATGCAAAGAAATACTTCACCTATGACCCTTAAATAATCCTTAAATGTTTAACCCGAAATTCTTGCCAATGTTGCCAAAATGGGAAGAATCATTTTAAATGTGTGTAGGTACATCAATAAAAATAGATCCGAATATATTTCACTTTTCTTGTGTTAAAGCTACCAATCTATTTTCTAGAAATTCGTCCATTTATTTTACTCTGGATCCCTCAATAGGTATATACATATGTATACTAACTTTTGGCGAATATTCCGGCTGTCAAAGATAGTTCCATTGGGAAAACACGAATTCACGTTGTACTAACAAGCTGAACACAATCGACACAACCAAATGCTTTGATGGATAGATTGCTTAAACTGTTTCTCAACAAATTCTGGATTGTTCTTTGTACCCTGAAGTTGTAATATAAACGATTTTCTTTCCCCCTGAAAGAAAAAATTCTCTATAGCAGGGAGAATGACTACAAATAAAAAAAAAAAAATCCCAAAATCACATTTTGCAGATTACATCCGAGATTGCAATTGAGGTTATGAGCATTGCGTGCGTACATACATTCGCTCCATCTCATGCATACTCGTAGGTACATGTACTTTTTTTATGAGTATAAATGTGAACTCCGTTAGGGCGGAAAATCCTTACACTTACCCTCTTCCACTTTAAAACCGGAATGTAAATAACATACATAAATGGCCTCTTGAACGCCTCAGCTACATGCTGTTACCACAAATTTAGTCTGCAGAAATAAACAAAAACAAAAATAAAACATATAAAGAAGATAAAGTCTGTGGCATTGAAATTCCCGATACCCTTGTTAGAAATTAAAAATCTTTCTTCCCAAACATGACAGGACAGAAGGCCGGATTCTAATTAATATGAGAAACAAATTTTAAAAAATATTAGGGAGTAGTCTAATAGGCAGTATAAAAATAATTCATTTCTCTAAATTCGTCTTTTTTAAAGTTTGAAAAATACGATGATACGATTTGTCCCGAAATGTGTCAATTTAAATGTTGTCCTTAATTTTGCGCCTAAAAAATTTGTTATTGGCTTTTTTATTGCTCTACAGTTCCCAACAAACCTGATGTACATTTTGAAATCAGGCATGAAATAAAGAGTATGGAAGTTTTATCGCGAAAAGGAAAGGACCTTCACCCAAACCCTTGCCACTTACAATGCCGCCGATAAAGACGATGGTAGAGGCAATGACAATCGCACCTTAGGAAAATGTGAGTATAGCTGAATAAAAGCTTAGTGTGCGGTTTGTACTTACATACATATAATATATGTATGTATGGATTTATATATATCTATTAAGGACGTGTGTAAGAAAATTTATACGCCACCTATAAGGCCGTAAATGATTTTGTAGCACAGCGATGACTATAGAAAGGACGACGCCGGCAAAAATCCTGCAACTGGTGGATGAGACGATGGCTATACCATAGCAGGACATACAAATTCGCTTTTCCGTATACCTTCCTATATTTATCATGATGGCCAGGCCAAGTGTTTAAGGTGCGACAACAACAATACCGTTATTCAGGCAGAAGTCTTGGTAGTCGGTAAAGTTTCACATACAGTACAACTTGCATGAGTGTACAATTCTTTCCACATGCTTGAACATGGAAGTGGATCTTCGCCAAACTCTAAAGGATAAAATCACATTTAAGGATGTAGACGAGTAAAATAAAAATAAATAACTTGCAAAGAGTAAAGGAAAAACCAACGATGTCGTGTGTGAAATCCGTTTTTCTTCTTTTCCCCATGTATTTTGTTCACTCTTTTGGTTGTTGTTGCTTTTATTCATTTGAATTTTATGAAATTTTCAATGAAGTTCAAATCAGATGTCGACGGGTGGTGTAATGCAAGTGTGTTTTCATGACAGAGGTATGTCAACGATACTAATTGACTGCTTGAAAAGTCATCAATAAGCCTCAATTGAATCAGAATTAATTTGCGAAAGTTAAATTAGAACGGTGCGCTAAGGCAGGAGAAGAAAATTGAAAAGATTAAGGCCTCAAAGAAGATAAGCTGGAGAAGGAACTGGCATTCACTGAGTCTAACTTAAATTTAAAACAGTAGTTATCTATGTATTTTAGCTTTTTTTATATATAAAACTCCACTACGCAGCTAACCATTTAGACAGGTGAATAACAGGTAAGGTGATGGTATTGACCCATGAATACACTAAATTCGCTGTAGCGACTCTACATATTTCATAATAACAGCTGAAACATCAGTTGCAAACCTTAGTCAGAATATCTTTGCTTTTATAGCATCGACTTATTCTACTATTCAATTTAGAATGTAACGTGCTAACCAATACGGAATATCTTGCAAATTTGTGCTTACAGATTAAACTGGGGTGGACTAGAACCCCATGCGCCTCCAGTTACGCAGCCGAAGTTGGCTGTGATACCCTTCCACTCATGTGCGGACCTAAGCTGAAGTTGAAGTCTATGTGCTCTATCTAATCTATCCATCTAAGCCCATTTATTCAAGCTTTCTCTGATGAGGTCGGCATCGTCGTATATCTCGTATAATTTGCTGTTGAAACGTCTCCTCGATTTTGCATTGATACGTACGGGACCGACAGCTCCCCAAAAAACTTGTTTATGTCCTTTTCTGAGATAGAAAGTTTCGGGCTTGCATTCCCGGCATTGACGGGAATATAATATGATCAATTGAAAGGATAAATAAGGAACACTACAATGCTGAGACGATCAACGCACTTATTGAGAACTTCTGAAATCGAGCTCCAAATATCTTCATAAGAGGACTAATTGGTGAACTATCAAAAATACTCATTATCCAGAAGCCACAAACCTTACTCAAAGCATACACCTCGGGGTTCCAGAACTTAAACTATAGAAGCATAGCCATACAGAGTAAAAATAATTATTATTATTATAATTATTGGGTATACATTTTAATTCATGCGGTTTATTTAAGAAAATCATGTACAATAGTATTATTTTTGATATTCTGCTCTGATGTGAACCGTATTTCAGTGAGGGCGTTCTGCATCGACCGGAACAAATGGTAGTCATTGCGGGTGAGGTAAGACTTCCCATCCACTGTATTCCAAATAATTCTTAACCGGAATAGCAAAGTGGGGCTGAGCGTTGTTATGATGGAAAATTATTGCCTCGTGTCTGGTCGCATATTCCGGGCGTTTTTCGGCTACCGCTCTCTTCAAACGGATTAATTGTGTTCGGCAGCATTGTCCATTGATGTTTTCACCCGGTTTTAGCAGCTCATAATACAGCGCACCCATCTGATCCCACCAAATACAGAGCATTACCTTAACGCCATGGATATTCGGCTTTGCCGTTGATTTGGCTGGTCGGCTGGGTCTCACATATGATTTTTTGCGCTTGGCATGTTCACCATAAACTCCCACCAAAATACGATGACTTTCGGCAGCAGTTTTCTTCATATTAAAGTAATGAAAAAGAAGTCCCCGCAAAAACACTTTTTTAGGCACAAAGTTCGACATATTTGAGTGAAAAAAAAATTATTGTTGTTTACGCTTCAAATGAATGATATTTACTGAAAAGAAGTACAATGACAGTAGCTTCGGCTTACAGTTCATTAAATTCTGATTACATGTTTTTGCTTAATCAACAGAGGCTCGGTTTTTGTAAATCAAGCACCGGCCCAGCAGGTGATACCATATTCCAATTTTGATTTTAGTAAACCGTTGTACCCCAGTTTTAGAGTTGAATGGGGACAATAAAGCCCAAGATGATACAATTGTCTTACTATAGTACTCTTTTTAGATATTGTCTTAGATTATGTGTACGAGTATGTTTGTCCCAATTGAGCTTATTTAAAACTTTCAACACATTCTATCTTGAAGCAGTTACTACAACGGGAGCCTTTATAGTCAAATGAAAGATAATTATCATCAATATTCGATAACAGAAAGCTAGTACACCCCTAAAAGTGATAGCATAATGGCGAATCGTCAAAATATATATTATAAGTATTAAATATCATGAATTTTCTTTTATCAGTGATAATGAGCTTATGAACTGCAAACCATTTTCTCAGTAAATCAAGGTCATGATTTACCTCTATAATTATATTTAATAAACCTTTGCTTGAGTATGAAATAGCAGTATCAGCAGCAAATGCAGTAAATTTCCCTTTGAATGGTAGAGAAAACAAGGAGTTCGCATAAATCAAAAACAAAATGGGACCTAGAATTAATCCTTGTAGAATACCGGTCGTAATATTTTTTAGAGAGCTGTAAGTATTGTTTAATTCCACCATTTGTTGCCGATTATCCAAATATGAAGAAAGCCAGCTATGTACATATATTACCTCTAAAACCTGAATGAAAATTTTTTTCTAATAATATTGAGTGATCTACCATGTCAAAAGCTTTGGTGATATCTATAAACAGAAACGAAGGAATCTCAGAAGAATTAAAACTTTCTCCAGTTAATTTTAATAAAGCAGCTTCAGTAGACATTCGACTTCTGAATACGAATTGGCAATTACTAAAAAAGTGCATTCTTTCTAAAAATAATATCATTCTTGACTTAATACCTCTCTCAAAAATTTTTGAAAATACAGATAGCAGAGATATAGGTCGATAATTATTCAACAATGTTTTATCGTTCTTTTTAGGAAGAGGTGGTACTATTGCCGTTTTTAATGCATGAGGGAAAATTCCCATATGTATAATATATTTGTTTGAAGATATGACATCAGACTTCAGATATATGAAATGAAAAAGGGTCATTCCATGATAAATCGCCGAAGTTATATTGGGAGCTCTTAACGACCTCCCTGCGATTTGGCTGAAAAGTGGTAGAAATACTCATTGGAGTGGTACGAATCATAAAGCAAAAAAAGTTTTGCAGAATTCGATATAGTCTGCGTCTAACGGAACTTCAAAAATAGGCGAAAAATCAAAATTTATGCTTTCTTTTATATGTAAAAAAATCATAACTTTGGCTCTGCTCAAAAATTTGGAATAATTTTTATTTTCGAGGACGAAGGATAGTCCAGAATATATTTTTTACATATATCCTTGAATAACTCAAACAATTGTTTTGTTTTTTTAATTTTTTTATATATTTCCATTTCAAGTTAGTATCACTATGGGTTCGGCCAAAATAATGTTTTATAGGCGGCTAAATCAAAAAACTAAATATTATTTACGTTACTCCTTTTATAATTTTCACATATAACCCGAGTGCACATACATAAGTAGATAGCTGTTTTTTTTTAGAAAAAGAAAAACGTCACTGTAATTTTTTTGCACTCACTTGATGTCAATCTGCCGTTAGCTCGGGATTTATTTTAGATTGTATCGTAATAAGAGTTGTGAGTAATAAAAATTTATAATGAGTGCTTTTGTGTGGAAAACGTGCTGCAATCCTCTGGATTTACCACCTTATCAACTTAGTGCTCGTGATTTGCGGGCTGTACGACCATGGATGGTTACGATGCATTCAAAATTGAACACAAAGTTGGTAAATTGCTCTACGTGTAGAAAAAAATTGAGTCAGATCCGAAATTCTAATATAGGGTTTTCCAATAGGGACTTGACAACTTTGAATTTTATTTGTGGACGCACTCTTTCACTAATCATCAAACTGTCACTCAGTAAACTCAACACTTTCATCATGGTAAAGTACACTAACAAACAACTTCTGCAAATTATAAAAATTTTCTACAGATATTTGGAGTCGCAAAATCATCTTCAGTGACGAAGCTCATTTTTGGCTCAATGGGTTCGTCAATAAGCAAAATATGCGTTATTGGTCGGGTGAAAACCCACATGTGAATTACCACTTCATCCGCAAAAAATAACTGTTTGGTGCGGTTTGCATGCCGGCACGATCGTCACGTTACTGTGTATGCTCAGCGTTATCGCGCCATGTGGTTTCCACAGGATGGTGCCACAAGCCACACAGCATACGCTACAATCGATTTATTGAAAAGTAAGTATGGTGAGCATGTTATCTCAAGACATGGGCCAGTCGATTGGCCGCCTCGTTCGTGCGATTTAACGCCGCTTGACTATTTTCTGTAGGGCTACGGTTAGTCATTGGCTTATGCCAACACTTCGACGACGTTGGAAGAGCTCAGAGCCAACATTGAAAGCGAAATAGCGGCCGTTTCGGCCGAAATGTGTGGCCGAGTCGTTGAAAATTGGGTCCAACGAATCGACCACTGCAAACGTGCTCGCAGTGGCCATATGAACGAAGTAGAGTTCCATTCATAAATGTATTGATTGCAATTAAAGCCAATAATAAAGTTTTTGAAATATCTCAAATGGTTTCCCTTGTATTTAAAAAAAAAAAAGTTGTTAAGTCGTTGTTAGAAAACCCTATACAACGCCATCATTGCTAGAGGTTGAAGATCAAATTGAAGTTGATGAAATATATTTCGATAATGACATTGCATTCAATTTGATTAATGAATGTATACAGTATATTGGAAAAGATACATTCGACAAGAGAACACTTAGTGACTTAAAATATGTGCAGTCAAAATTGAAAAAGTCTATGTTGAGAATTGCAGAGAAAGTTTTCTCTGTTACTATTGACAATGATAAAGATAATTCCAGAGAGGAAAAATATTCCGTAGAGAAAATAAAAGAAAAATTTCCAAAAAACTACAAGCAAAGACACCAAACCTGTTTTGTTGTCTTGACTTTCAAGAGAATGGAGCGTCGACAAAATTATAGAAGAGTTTCCAGGATCGACAAGCTACTATCAAGAAAACTTCAAGAAGATCAAAGAGTTCCATCAACTTATGGGAAAAGCTTAGATGCTGACATCAAGCAATTGGTAGAAAGTTTTTATTATGAAGACGATATCAGCCGTTTAATGCTAGGAAAAAATAGACTACATATCTATAAAGGTAAGAAAAATTTATTTTCTCAGGTTCAAAAATAAGATGTTTTGCTTTTTTGTTAGATTGAAAATCAGAAAAAACATATTTAAAAACGCCTAGTTCTGGCTAACCTTAGGGAGATATATTATAAGTTCAAAGAAATTCAAAATAATGTTAAGATTGGATTTTCCAAATTCGCGTCGTTAAGACCAAAGAACTGCATTTTGGCTGGGGCGTCAGGAACTCATTCCGTGTGTGTTTGCACCATCCATCAAAATATCAAACTCATGTTTTAGGGTAGCAATATATCAAGGCTGATAGAAAACGAAGATAAGCATCTCAATGACAGCACAGCCCGCTGAGCTTTGCTAATTTGTAACACTCCAAACATAAATTTTTACTTGGGCAAGTGCCTTAATTGCCCAAACTATGTATTCTAAATTAAGTAGAATCTTTGACACTGCTTTTAGTAATCACTTCATAGAAAACGTAACATACTATCAGTAGACCCGAACAGACCGATCAAAATTGGAAGTGCTAATTGAAAACTCTTAGGATTTCATTCTGAGCTTTTTGAAACGGCTTGGTGTTTTCATTCGTCATGTCCTTATAACTGATCAACAAAACAGGTACATAAAGGAAGTCAAAGCTCTCTTAACGAAAACGGACATATTTATTTTATTGGACTTTTCCGAAAATTATGGTTTTGTTGTGCAAGGATACCACTGGACTAACGAACAGGCGACGATTCACCCTTTCACAATATATTACCGGAACCAGATGGATGATATTGGAAATGAATGTTTTATTGTAATCAGTGACTGCTTAAAGCATGACACTATCGTAGTACACTTATTTCTTAAAGTTCCTGCCCAAGAAATTCCAACATTTTGAGAAAATTATTTATTTTTCGGATGGATTTTTAATTTAACATTGCATGAACAGGATTTTGGAGTGAATGCTGAATGAAACTTCTTTGGTAGGAGGTAGGTAGGAGCGCTACGATGGACTTGGTGTAACAATAAAAAGACTGGTTGCCAGAGCAAGCCTACAAATACCGTATACGGAACATATAACAACTCCCTTACTGTTATATAACTCCTACGTGAAAACACAGGAGTATAATGAAGAAAAATTATTGAACGAATCGGGATTTTCTAATTTAAGAATTGTGCCGGAAACTTTAGATGTTTTAAGAGAGCAAATTAATTTATATACATATTTCAAAAGGACTGAATGGATAGCAAAATTAGATTAATTTTGAAGATCAATAGAATAACTCCCGGGATGGAAATTAATATTGGTTGAGTTCTAAGAAGAACTGATATTACAAAAGAATTCATTAAAAGAATTTGCGATTTCTAGAGGATTAGAGATAGTTAAGTTGTTCACGTTCAAGACTATATAAGTTTGCGGAGTTTTCCTATTAAGGATTTCATCAACAACACGCCATTCTTTTTGGGATTACCAAGACTTGTTGTTATATTTCTACGATAATAAGTATCTTTGTAAAAAGGGATATCAATCTTAAGTTCATTATTTAGTTTTTTATAATTTTGTTTGAGTCTGAAATGTTTTTCAACTAGAATGCCAAGTTCATGTTTCTTCCTAACTTTTTTCAGATGTGTGGATTATCCAAGGCTTAATATTTTTGTTATTTCTGTATATTACAGTTTGTTTGCTATTCGAAATATAATATAGGGTTTTCTAATAACGACTTAACAACTTTTTTTTTAAATAAAAGGCAAACCATTTGAGATATTTCAAAATATTTATTATTGGCTTGAAGTACACTCAAAACATTTATGAATGGAACTCGACATCGTTCATATGGCCACCGCGAGCACATTTGCAGCGGTCGATTCGTTGGACCCAATTTTCAACGACTCGGCCACGCATTTCGGCCGAAACGGCCGCTATTTCTCGTTCAATGTTGGCTCTGAGCTCTTCCAACGTCGTCGGCGTGTTGGCATAAACCAATGACTTAACGTAGCCCCACAGAAAATAGTTAAGCGGCGTTAAATCTCACGAACGAGGCGGCCAGAGTGGTAAGCGGATAGCACAATGTCCCACAAAAGAGCAATCGAAGCAATCGGACTATGAAAAAAATCAAAAGCAACCAAAGTATTGTATGAGGAATGTTCATATTATTAGCTGGCGACTTTAGACAGATTCTGCCTGTAATTACTAGAGGCACACGGGCAGATGGTTGGCAGATGGATGGCGAAGACGGTTTCATCTGCAGGCAAGGTCATGGCATCGATTTTTTGGGATGCGCGTGGGATAATTTTCATAACCTATATTGAAAAAGGAAAACTATCTACGGCCAGTATTATGTGAACTTATTGCAACGTTTGAGCGAAGAAATCAAGAAAAAACGGCCACATTTGGCTAAGAAGAAAAAGTTGTTTCATCAAGACAATGCACCAGCTCACAAATCCATTATTGCAATAGAAAAAATTAATGAATTAAAGCTTGAATTGCTACCTCATGCACCCTATTCGCCAAATTTAGACCCCTCGGAATATTTTCTGTTCCCAAACTTGAAAAATGGCTCAGTGGTCAGAGATTTTCCAACGATGAAGGCAGTTAATGTCTATTTTGAGGAGCAAGACAGTTCTTATTATAAAAAGGGTATCGAACTTTTTGGACATCGCTGGGAAAATTGTATAGAGCTGAATGGCGATTATGTTGAAAAACAAATATGTTAAATTTTTTTCCAAAATTTTTGTGTTTTCTTTGTTGGGTCGGGTACTTCTGGGTAACGGTATGATTATAATAAATCGCGAATTCTGTATTTTTGTTCACAGTACTTAAGAACTGGTGTGGAAAGTTTATCTTGCACTGCAAAGAGAAAGGGAATTAAAACGTGGGACAGATAAATAAAACAATTATGCCACAGGTAGAAGTGAATATTGTAAAATATTTCTCTGAGTAAGGAGTGCGTTCTAATAAACTAAGGTTAAAAGTTGATGTTTCGGTCCTCTTAATGCAAAATCTTGGTGACCCCAGCTTATCAAATGGCACACGTGTAAAAGTTACACATTTGGGCCGAAATATTATGAGAGCTATTATAATTATTCGCATAGCTAAAGGAGAAAGTGATTTTATCCCACAAATCCCAATTGCACCGATGGATTTGCCTTTTAAATTTAAAAGATTGCAATACCTACTCAAAATTAGCTTTTGAAATGACTACGAACAAAGCCCAATAACAAAAGCTCAACGTAGTCGGAATGCTTTTAGAAAAACCGTGTTTTTCTCATAATTAACTCTATATGGCGTGCTAACGTGTATCTAACCCACAAAATCTTTATGTCCTTGCAAGAATCCAAGACCGAAAACGTTGTTTATAGAATTATGTTGTGTTAAGATCTTGTAATACATAATTGATAACAAAGAATGATTTTTTTTTAAATGTAATATATAGTACAACAATATATATATATATATACAATACAATACAACAATCCAGCGCCTAAGCTGCTTGTAAGGACTTAAAACTTTTCAATGTTGAATGCTTTCAAATCGATTCTTTTAAAAGCTACTCATAAGTACTAACAATTTTCCAGGTAGCTCTCTTATGTTTTTGATATCAGCAATCTGGACAGCAGCTGCAACATTTTTCTCTTTGAGCTACTTTTTATCAGGTTGGTTTCCAACCGCCAGTCTAACCTGACCTACTTTTTATTAATAAAAAATAATTCTTGAAGTGTTTTTCATGTTGTTAAAACTAAATGAAAGTTATTTTTGTATATTTGAAGTTAAAATATACGGTAAGCTGACAGTCTTAGTTAAAGATGTTCGCAACGGAACATCCACAACCAACTGTTCGTTAAATGAAACGTGTTTTAGATCTAAAATTAGATCTAAACCGAAAGTCAAACTTATTATACTTATCATCGTAAGATGTTTATAGCGCATGCAAGGATTTTTGGTTGCATCAGCAGTTTACTAGTTAAAATCATAGGAAGCGATTGTTCGTTTCCGTCACACGTTTCGTGTTACGGTGATTTACATTGGGTGGCGAAATGCAATGTCCACAAGTGCATGTGTGCAAGGTGACTTCTAGTCTTTCAACTTGTGCTACGGCTACGGCTCCAGCTCGCAGTTGCTACAACGATTGCTAAGAAGATTGTTATATCCACGGCTGTAGATAGTTTGATACTATTATTTGTATAATTCAGTCGTTTAATGTTGCTAAGACTGATTCCATGAACGTATTCGATGTCAATTATATGTCTTGCTGTGGATACGTTTGTAAGTACTTATGGTAGGGCCTGGGGGGATGTTACTTCAAAGCTTGAAAATGTACGATCAATAAGCTGCACTGTTTCGTTGTTAATTTGAAATATGTAAGTTTAGATAAGTTTTTTTTTTTTTATATAATTCCGCGCACACACCAAGAGGATGTGAATACCCTTTTACTGGTGGTTGTCAAACTAGACGCGACGAGCCAGTGTACCCTCAAAAAGTGGGTCTTAATACTTGCTAGTTGTTAGTTCGCTACATTTAGCCCAGCCAGCAACCACCCCAACATCAATGTTATGCCTTCATGTCAGAGTTGGCACCGACTGGATTTTCATATAACTACATACAAATTCTATGAAAAGTGTTTTTCAGAGAATTCCCTTGCACGGGATTCGAACCCGCGACCCTCTGCTTGACGAGTCTATGCATGTACCACTACACAACGGCCACCCCCATATCTTCATGCATACATATTCCAAGCAATTGCCTCATATCAACTCAACAAAAAACTTTCAAAGTATTCTTTTTGATTACATTGCCATGTAGATTTCCGGTCAACCATTGATTTCACCTTACCTAATATTTTTGTTGTTATTTTGACCCGGGTCGATATTTTGCCATTTTTCTATTTGATTTTCAAAATATTTGTCGTGACCAGCAATCCGTGACGTTCTTCTGACCTAAAATGTGCAAAAACCTATGAAGTATTTTATACATGTTCACTATTGGTTTTCAATGTCTCCCAAACCTACCTAAACTTAATGGAAGTTGTAGTAGCAGAACGTGAACAAATTAAATTTGTGAAAATTGAGAGGACTTTTTACTATGCATGTTGGGATGGGAATTGGGACATTTTAAAAAATTTCACACATCCATTGGAAGCATTTCATATTTGGAAAATTGGTTCGCTAGGGAGGATTGAAACATTGTTTTTCCACCGTATTACCTTATACAGCTCCCTTAGGAGTAGTATGTTCTTTTTCGAAAATTGTCTATGTATATATAGGGTTTTCCAATAGAGACTTGACAACTTTGAATTTAATTTGTGAACGCACTCTTCCACTAATCATCAAACTGTCACTGTCAATTTATTCAATAAACTCAACATTTTCATCATGGTAAAGTACACTAACGAGCTACGTTCTCCAATTGGGTGCTGGGGAAGATGCGCTAAGATATTGAATTTCATCACAAAATCATTTTCAGTGATGAAGCTCATTTTTGGCTCAACGAGTTCGTCAATAAGCAAAATATGCGTTATTAGTCGGGTGAAAACCCACATGTGCTTCATGAATCACCACTTCATCCACAAAAAATAAATGTTTGGTACGGTTTGCATGCCGGCGGCTTTATTGAGCCATATTTTTTCCGTCGACGATAACGATCGTTACCTTACTGTAAATGGTCAGCGTTATCGCGCCATGATCACCGATTATTTTTGGCCCGAATTGGAAGGTATGGACTTGGACGACATGTAGTTTCAACAGGATGGTGCCACAAGACACACAGCACACGCTACAATTGATATAGTGAAGAGTAAGTATGGTAAGCGTGTTATCTCAAGACATGGGCCAGACGATTGGCCGCCTCCTTCGTGCGATTTAACGCCGCTTGACTATTTTCTGTGGGGCTACGTTAAGTCATTGGCTTATGCCAACACGCCGACGACATTGGAAGAGTTCAGAGTCAACATTGAACGCGAAATAGCGGCCGTTTCGGCCGAAATGTGTGGCCGAGTCGTTGAAAATTTGGTTCAAGTCGAGTTCCATTCATAAATGTTTTGATTGTATTTCAAGTCAATAATAAAGTTTTTGAAATATCTCAAATGGTTTGCCTTCTATTTATTGGGTCTATAACTTAATTCGTGCGGTTTGCTAAGAGATGGCGTAACTTGTATTATTCCATTAGAACATGCGTTGGAAAGCTACTGTCATTGTACATCATTTCAGTATACGTCATTAATTTAAAACGTTAACAACAATATTTTTTTTTCACTCAAATATGTCGAACTTTGTGCCTGAAAAGTGTTTTTGTGGGGAGTTCTTCTTCATGAAGAAAACTGCTGCCGAAAGTGTTCGTATTTTGGTGAAAGTTTATAGTGAACATGCGCCAGCTGAGCGAAGGTGCCAAAAGTGGTTTGCACGATTTAATAGTGGTGATTTTGGCTTGGAAGACGATGAACGTCCTGGGCAGCCAAAAAAGTTTGAAAATGAAGAACTGGAAGCATTACTCTATGAAGATTGTTGCCAAACATAAGAATCTTTGGGTGTCACTCAAGCAGCCATTTCAAAACCTTTAAAAGCAGCTGGATATATTCAAAAGCAAGGAAATTGGGTTCCACATGAACTCAAGCCGAGAGACGTTGAAAGGCGGTTTTGCATGTCCGAAATGCTGCTGGAACGCCACGCAAGGAAGTCATTTTTGCATCGGATTGTTACTGGTGATGAAAAATGGATCAATTACGACAACCCCAAGCGCAAAAAATTATATGTGAAACCCGGGCAACCAGCCAAATCAACGGCAAAGACGAATATCCATGGCGCGAAGGTAATTTTCTGTATTTGGTGGGATCAGATGGGTGTGCTGTATTGTGAGCTGCTAAGACCGGGTGAAACCATCAATGGACAATGCTACCGAACACAATTAATCCATCATGACAACGCTCGGCCCCACGTTGCTACTCCGGTTAAGAACTATTTGGAAAACAGTGGATGGGAAGTCTTACCACACCCGCTTTATAGCCCAGAAGTTGCCCCTTCTGACTACCATTTGTTCCGGTCGATGCAAAACGCCCTCATCGAAATACGGTTCACATCAGAGCAGAATATCAAAAATTGGCTTGATTCATTATTGGCTGCCAAGCCGGCGCAGTTCTTTTGAGATGGGATCCACAAATTGCCAGAAAGATGGGAAAAAGTCATAACTTCAGATGGGCAATACTTTGAGTAATACTATTGTACATGTTTTTCTTAAATAAACGTTCAAATTTTGAAAAAAAAAACCGCACGAATTAAATTACATACCCAATAAAAAAAAAGTTATCAAGTCGTTATAAGAAAACCCTATATTATCTTTTCCGTTAAAAAAAAAAAAAACTTTTCAAAAACTCGACAAATTCTTGCTTCTTCTCTTAACTCGGCTTACAGAGCAAAATGCTTCATAACCTGCGCCCGCTCAAGAGATTTTAAGTATCCTTAAAAGTTTTGCACATAGCGCGGGTTAAGGAAAACACCAATGCGTGTGTGATACGTTGGTTTTAAATGTTTGAAATTTATAAAGACTAGAAAATAAAGTTGTCAGCGGGACATTCTAAAAGCGAGTTGTAGGGCTTAGGAAAGAATCACGATATTTTAGACTACGTCCGAAAGAAGGTTTGAGTGTGAACTAATGAGCATTCCTAGCGAGGTGGGTGTTACAATTAATGATTTGAGGGGATGCTACTGGCAATTTGATTGTAGCACTGGTGGTTAAAAATGCTACCAAATAAGGTGAGGCAGAATACAGTACGTTGTTGTTCAAGTCTGCCAGTTGACTATGTAGTATCACCTACATTCTTTAGCGCATGGTGTAGAACACAATCTAATAGATGTAGAGAGGTCTTAGGAGCACCCAGCTAGATGTGGGCAATTTTGGCCAGAAGTCCTAAAGGGTACGAATTATGAAAAAGCTTACGCAATGGTTTAGCCAACGTGGAAGAACGCATCTTCAGAGAGGTTCTCTTCTGGTACAGAGGATTTGTGTATATTAATATGCTGTGGTATGTGGTATATGAAGTACTCTTGCTACTACATGAGTGCAGAAGTGGATTCCTCCCATTGAACATCCGACGGATTCAAGTGTAGACGGAGACAAAGCACAATCTGGAAAGGTAGAGCTGGCCGCAAAGTGTGCAATAAGCAGATTGGCTTATTCAAAGAGCAAACTAATGGCTATTATGCCATTATAAATGAGTGTTATGATGTAGGTTGAAGAAGAATTTGTAATGTTTTCGACGAACAACCAACAATTTTTTTTACCTTCCGGGCATTGCAGTATTTTTTGCCTCAGTTTTTGGTCATACTCAAATTTCGTACGCATATTTCACAGGCCCGGGTCAACCTCGGATGACATTAGTACTTTAGTACTACATACTTCAAACTGAGTTTAGAAGACGCTTTTAGTAGCATACAAGACAGTGTTTCGTTAAAACCTTAAGCCGTTCAATGGTTATTTGGACGAAAAAGAAGAACAGACCTTGAACTGCGAGGATTGGTATCAGCGGATTCACGACATTTCTCCAGAGATGGTTGACCCAATAATTTGGGTCGGTCATCATAGGGGCGGAAGGATATGGTGGTCATCCCATGGAAACCTTCGCAGAGCGAGTCGTAGAAAACTACGTTGAACAGCTTTGATGCGTTGCTGTAACTGTAACTCAGTGGGTGTTGAATATAGACCTCCTAAACGATATATGCATTAGCATGAGCCAGTGAATCAGATCCCAAAATATATGTAACTCAAGTCAGATCAGCCTGTATTATCCTGTCTCCCGTACTATTTAAACTCCTAACACCCTCCATAAAGAGTATGGCCAGCACAGTGAGATTTTGGGCCAGAAAAGTTCACCATACGAGATGTGTTTCGCGCGCAACGTACATGTGTTGTTGACGTGTGTTAGGGAAGTTTGTTCCGAAACTTCTTAATTTTGATCAGAAGAACCGTCGCATGAGCATCGCTCAGGAGCACTTGAATAACATCAATGATGATCCTGACTTATTCAAAAAGGTCATGGTTATATCGTTATGACGTTAAAACCAAAGCCCAATCGTCCCAATGGAAGCGCCCAGGAGATCCAAGACTTTAAAAAAAGCACGCCAAACTCGATCAAATGTCAAAGTTTTGCTCACTGATTTTTTCGATTATCGGGAAGCAATTCATCAGGATTTTTTACCTCATAGACGTAGATGAATAAAGAGCATTACTTTAAAATTATGCGCTGTTTTCGAGAAACAATACAAGAAATCGTCCGGAATTGTGGACAAGCAATTCATGGCTTTTGCATCACGATAATGCACCTGTTCATTTATCGTTGCTTGTGAGAGATTTTTTGGTCAAAAACAATACGGCAATCATGCCTCAGCCACCATATTCACCAGATTTAGCCCCATGCGACCATGAAAGGAGGGAGATTTTCAACGATTAAGGAAATAAAAACGGCATGGCTAGAAGAGCTCAAGTCTATACCAAAAATTTCTTTTGAGAAGTGCTTCGAGGATTGGTAGTGTATTATATCTGAGAGGGATTACCTTAAAGGGGACAACATTAACATTGATGAATAAATAAGTTTTTTTTTTTATAAAAATATAAAATCACCTTACTTTTTGAAGTAACTAAAGTGCTAAACTATGTGCCGAATAAAAAAAAAATCATCCTCGAGATTAAATTAGTGCACATACATAGCACATAGAATAAACTACGTACCACTGAGTGAGCTTCGGCAAATAATAGCAAAGTTGAAAAATAATAAATCTCCTATAAGCGGTAGTCAAGCTACTTCATATAATAAATGTTCCAATAAGACTTTTTCTTAGCTAATGGAAATTCGCCGAAGTTATAATGGTTCCGAAACCAGGGAAAAATCTTAACGACAAAAAATTGTATAGACTAATTTCGCTCATGTCGATAACTTCAAAAGTATTCGAAATTCTTTTGCTTAAACGGTTGAAACGTATAAGTGAAGAGAGACAACTAATTCCGGATCACCGGTTTGGCTTAAGGGTCAAGCATTCGACAATAGATCAGATATATCGGATTACAAATGAAATTGAAAACGCCTTAGAGCGTTAGCGTTTTTCTCGATGTGTCACAAGCCTTCGACAAGGTATGGCACGAGGGCCTGAGGTATATATTAAGGCAAATTTTACCTGACAAATTACTCAAAATAGTAAATTTATACCTTAAAAACCAGCTGTTTCGGGTTAGACATGGAGCTGAATACTCGGAACTCAAAGAAATTGACGCTGCTGTCCCACAAGGAAGTGTTCTTAGTCCGCACTTATTCCTACTGTACACAAGAGACAAACCTCAGTATGAAGAGACAGTAGTAGTCACGTTCGCGGACGATACGGCTATTCTTGCCACAGGTCAAACGGTAGGATCTTCGATGATAAAACTCCGACGAGCCCTAATTTTTTTTAATGGACCTGGAAAATCGTGCTAAACGGGACCAAGCCGATTCTATAAAAATTCCGTATGCAAACGAGGCAAAATAAAATATTTAGGAATATTTCTAGATGCGAAGCTGAAGTGGATATCACACGTTAAAAAGAAACGTAAAGTACTCGACATCAGGCTTAGAGAAATGTATTAGCTTGTTGGAAGACATTCCAAACTAAGCCTATATAACAAACTGCTTTTATATAAGCAAGTGCTTAAACCGTGTTGGACTTATGGTATACAAATTTGGGGTTGTACTAAACCAAGCTACATATGTATTCTACAAAAGTTTTAGAACAAAGTGCTAAGAGCAATCGTGAATGCTTCATGGTATCTAAGGAATAGCGATATTCACCGCGACGTAGGATTTGCTACCGTAAAAGACGAATGAGCAAGTTCTGCTCGAAATCATCGTACTCGTCTTGTGCATCACTGCAACCCAGAAATAATCCGGACTTTGGACGACACCAACCTTGTGCTTCGACTGCGTAGAATAACACCGTTCGAATTAGCGCTGCGCTGTAACGACAAACCGTATAAATTAACGGAAATAGTAGGTGCTACCTAAAAAAACGTGAACATTTTACTTGTTAAGGAAACTAAGTCATAGTCTGGAAGAAAATGGGAGGCTCACACTACCATGAACCCGTGCTTATGATGGGCGCTGCTGTGCTACTGTGGTAGGCAGCAGGTGTTTGTGCTTATGTGCCTGCTATGATGAGGTGATGGTGCTTTTATGATCGCGTGTTTATGGTGCCTATGGAGGTTTTTACCTACACACGAAAAAAGAAAAACCTACATAATTACTGTTTATCGTCTGGTCTCGGCATTAAAAAGATTTATACGAATTTTTTTTCGTAACTCACGGTTGCTGCATCCTCTGGACAGACAAACAAAAAACTGTTGCATGAAGCGAACCCATTAGCTAAGTGATAACGGCTTTTATTTCACGTTTTGATTTTGAGGGTGAAAAATTCAACTAAAGGCAAATGGTACAAAACGGTTCTACTTGCTTTGATGTATTTTCATCCTTTATGCGTTTTTATTAAATTGAATACGATACGTATGTGGTAAAATGTGCGTATTTGTTCCTTCCACCATTTACACTAATCAATTATGTATTAAAAGTCTCTGTTAACTGAATCCAAGTTGAGTCACTTCTGAAGTTTCGTAATATTCAATAAAAAAAAATATTATTTAGATGTTGCCGTTCAATATTTTCGTTATGCAGTTATGCATAATTTACAAATGTATTTACCTACGTATATTAAACAAAAAATAGACGAAATGGGTGCGACCTATGGGTCACGTCAATGACTTCCTGATAAAGAGAACTTGTACTATTTTCCAATTTTTTCTGACATTTAATATCCTATTAGAATTTAAAGGATCTATTACCCGTAAAAGTTTAACCGGTCAGATGTGGGACCCCCCGTGCTAATGAAATCGTAGTTAGTACAGTATTGACTATTCTCAGATTTTTGCTATTCCACGAATAAATCAGATAATTCTACCGCGATTCTTTTCAAATTTATGTCAAATGTGTGCTATATTAAAAGATTCCGGCTAGTAATGCAAAAATATCGAAAGGATTCTGTATTTTTGAAAAAAAATTAACTGTATGTTATTTATGTTTTTAACTAAACGAATTTTGGTCGAATTCTAATGGCCGCGACTCGGCATGAAGACGCATGATCTCAAAAAAAATTCAAATAGATAGCATCATTCGTTTGGGAGTAATTGTAAGCCTAAATAAATTACATATTTAGACAAACACACACCCACATAATACGTACCCTACCCTTCTGTAAGAGTGACGTCAAAGGATCACTGGAGCTATCTACGGTAAGATCTTATATTAGCTAATGTAAACCGGAAAAAACGATTAAATATTGAATATACGTGGTCTGAAGTTTCCAGTATTCTGTAAATCAGAGTGAAATCTGGCTCAAACGACTTACAGGCTAATGCTGCAAGTGCCCCCATCCCGATAAAAGCCTGGCAGGCGTCAAAGAACGCTAAGTTGGTGATGTAGCTGCAGATATGGTATAATATACCTGTTTAGCACCGATATGATTTTGAACATATCACCTCATAAGAACTTGTGCCAGTCCTTGCATTCACTATTGATGGCGGCTTTGAGTAGGGATCCTAAAGATACGAATTCAAACAAAACCAATTCTAACGGAGGTGCAAAAAATACCGAATTAACGAAGAATCACGAGAACCCTTTCCAGTAATGCTCCAGAATACCTAGATCTACTTCTACTGGAACTGCGGGCAGACATGTAAGGACAGCAGCAACAAGTGCCCATATTCAGCGTTCCATAAGCAAGACGAGCATATCAAGGAGCTCGTCGAAATGGAAAAAGGCGCATCAACCCATGAGGAACAGTATTGAGAGCATAAAAGTCCTCTATGAATTAACGGCGACCCAGCTGCGGGACGAGAAGGAGGTAATCAGAAAGAAAAATTTTCACAAACATTTCCCTGGCTGAAGCAAAAGGAGGTTCCAAAGGGAAAAACGGAACAAACCGCCGAAAGTCCTGAGGTCAAACGAACCCAAAATGATCCGCCGATGGTTAATAATATTAATGTGGAAGTTGCTAAGAGCAACCGTAAAAATCGAAGGGACCTGCCAATGGTTCCTAAAGGCAACCCTACTTTCAAAAACTTACCATCGGAAGAAAGCTGGACAAAAGTCATTAAAAGCAAAGTCTAATGAAAGCAGTAGCATAAGTAACAGCGGTATCAAGTATCAGAAGGACGCAGAAAGGTGTGCTCTTGTTTCGCCTCAAGGAAATGGGCGTAAAAGCACCCGAGTTTAAAAATACTGTAAGCCGAGCATTTGTATCGTAACCGAATGTAAATTAATTCATAAAACGTGTTCCTGTTGATGTCGCCACTTGGACGGAAGACGTACTATCTTTGCGAAAGACGTTTGGTGGCACCCAATCGTAGGTAATTAGTCTCATAACAGAAGACGTAAAAAAACTGTTAGATGCCAGACGAATAAAAATTTGCTGGGGTACCTGCCGAAACTATGGAAACGTTTTGCTAAAAAAGTGCTTCAAATGTTTGGAATTTGGATTTGGCGGATCGGAAGGATATATCACAATAAGCATACTTTTTGCATGTTTTATAAGAAAGATAACCCGGAAGACGCAAAACACGTTGGCGACAGCAGTAGATGCCGGATTTTCAAGGAAGCTATGACCAGAAGACACGCATGAAGATCATGCAGCTAAATCTTAATCATTCTGAGACAACTCAGAATATTTTGAGACATACAGCTAAAGATGAGGGAGCGGACATAATCCTGGTCAGCGAACCATATAAAACCCTCGACGGCAGCGCATGAATCTACGACCAAATAAAGCAGACGGCAATATCGACATGCGGCAAACAGGCATTACATAAAACCTACACTCATGGATATGGTTTTGTCCGCACAAAAATCAATGGCATACACTTTTATAGCTGTTATGCATGAAAAAATTGGAAAATTGTTGAATTTGAGGAAATGCTACTAGGTGGCCTGAAAAATAACCCAAGAAGTAACCCAAGAATGAAAAAAAATTTTTTTTTAATATTTTTTTATTTTATTCAATATAGTCCCCTTTCAGTTTGATACACTTATTCTAGCGATTTTCCAACTACTTGATCCCGTCCGAAAAGTAATTTTCCGGAAAATCTGCAAAATACTCCTCCGTGGCGTCGATGATTTCCTCGCGTGAGTTGAATTTTTTATTGATGAACCATCTTTTCAGGTTTGGAGGGAGCCAAATCGGACAAATACGGTGGATGCGACAGCAATTGGAGCCGTAAGTCATTGATTTTAGCCATGGTTGCGATGTTCTTGTGCGCCGGTGCATTGTCTTGCAAAAACAAAATTTTTTTCGCCTCATGTGAGGTCTTCAATCGCTCCAATAATGCACAGTAATACTCGCTGTTGATGGTTTTTCTTTTTTCGATGCAGTCCACGAAGAGTATGCCATGACAATCACAGAAAACCGACGATATAACCTTTCCGACCCATCGAGCCTCCCTCGGCCGCTTCGGCCGGCTTCATTTCATTGCCGGGTACTCATTCCGTTCTCTGGTGTTCAACGGTTACCAATAAACGACAAAAGTTCGCCCGATTCAGCATCAGCAAGTCCAAACACTCTTTCGAAATGCTCTCGCGTTCGCGTTTTTGATCAGGAATGAGTATGCGCGGCACCCAGTGGCTAGATAACTTTTTTATGTGCAGAATATTTCACAAAATATGTCGTGTGCGCTCAGTACTAATCTTTGTGGTATCTGCTTGCTCGCGCACCTTCACTTTCCGGTCAGCCAATACCATTTCATGTATTTTTTTGACATTGTCTTCTGTAACCGCATAGGAGGTCCTGCCGCTGCGGACTTGATCGGTAGTGAAGTTGCGACCACCACGAAACTCTCGAAACCAATATTTGACGATGTTATCTGACGGAGCATTATCCAACTTGTCTTTTGTTTCCTTCGCCGTTTTGCCTTTAAAAAAATAGTGTTTTATGAGAGAACGAAAATCGTTTTTGTCCATACTCAACATGATGCCAAACACGTCAACAACAATCAGCTGTCAAAACAAAACTAAAGACTGTATCGCACTGAAATTTGGCATGTCTGCCTTAATATGAATGGACCTCAAGACACCATAACCTTTTTTGCAATAGCAGCCCATTCTGGCGGTCAAGGAGGTTACTTTTCACTCCACCTAGTAGATAATAGACATATGACGAACTTCCTGCGCAACAAATCAAGTTGAGATGGCAGCTATTAGGGCTGATGTTGTAGTATTCTATTACTTGAATAAGCAAGATTAAAATCCTGCTAAAATGGCTTTCATGCTAATGCTACAAGCGCCCCCGCCCCGTTAAAACCCTGGTAGGCCTCAAAAAACCCACGATGTCACATCGCCATCAAGTTGGTGGTGCAAGTCAAGATGTAACATTCCTTGTTAGAGCCGATCTGGCACAGCACTCCATAAGAGGCTGTGTCAACCTGCGCTCGGAATGTTTGCATCAACAATTATGGGATCACAAGGTTACTACACATCCGGACATCGATAAAGGTTTTGGTTAACAGCCAACCACAATAAATATAATCAAACAAAATAAAGCAAACGAAGTTAACGAATCGGATGGGCCCCATTTCAGAAGAGTTCGAGAATCCAGAAGTTATTTGGGGAACCATAAACTGGGAAAACAGTGAAATGTGAAATTTTTGAAGGATGGTAAGAGGCGTTCTATCCACCAACCAATGAGGGATGCTATTGAATCGATCATAGTGCTCTATGAACTGTCGGCGATTCATTTGATAAAATAACGCATCACAGACTGCGCCATGGCAAAAAATGGTAGCGGATACAAAACGAAGGCCGATGGGAGATCTTGGAGATCATTTTGTGACAAAATCACAGAAACCTCTGAGGCATCGCGGCTAAGAAAAATCCTCTCTACAAACCCTGTAATACTTAGAATACTTAGTTGTTTGAAAAAAACCAATGGTGATGAATCACTCAACTTGCTACTAGACACCCACTTTCCAGATATATGCTTATAACCAAAACAGGACAACTACAACCATGAACAAAATTCATGGTCTGATTGCAAGAGACAAACTGCTTTAGGCGCTGCATAGCTTCAAACAATACAAGTCTGTGAGTCCGGACGGTATAATACTTTTGTCAACGGCTCAACATGTCTACTGTTAAGGAAAATCGGTGGAAACGGCTTTGCATTCGCTGACTAGCCACATCGAACGAACCCTACAATATAGAGAGTACACAATGGTTGCTTTCCTAGACATAGATGACGCTTTTAACAATGTCGACACATCCGCAATCACGATTGCGCTGTTACATCTGGAGGTAGACGAATCACATAGGGAGCTGATTAGACTTATACTATATAGCAAGATAATCAGCTCCAAACAGGCTGGGACTTCTACTAAAAGACGTGTCAGTAGAGGCAGGCCGCAAGGCGGTGTCCTTTCTCCCCTTCTCTGGAACTTAATGGTAAATAAACTGCTGACACACCTGCAAGCGAGAGGGAGCAGGGTGACTGCCTATGCGGATGACGATGCTATAGCCGTCTCAGGCAAGCTTCTTAATACTATCAAATAATTCCTTCAGCAAAATCTTAACATATTAACCCGTTGAGCGGATCGCTGTTGGAAGTTAACACTCATAAAACTTGTATCTTGCCCTTTTTTCCAGGAAATATAAAATTCCATCTAAAGACCCACCCTCAATAAATGGTACCAGTTTATTGTTTTCCGAAATAGCAAAATACCTAGGTCTCATTTTTAACAGAAACTAAACTGGAAACCTAACATTTAAAAGAGAGTCAAGAAAGCTGCAGTAGCTTTATTCGCTTTCCTTCAACCTCGAATAACCCACTGGCTATACATCTGGTTGTCTGATGGATGGCCTTAGACATTGCAACCAACTTGAAAAAACTAAGCAAAGTCCAAAGAACAGCATGTCTATGCATAAGCGGAGCTCTACGCTCCACCCCCTCGGCAGCTTTAGATATTCTGCTTCACTTAACATCTTCAATAGGCAAGTAGTTGCGACTGCAGCTTTTCGCCTTAAAAACTACACAGTGGACAAATAATTTATTTGGCCACGCTAATATTCTTAATATATTAGGAATTCACTTCTAATATATATATATATATATATATATATATATATATATATATCTCCACTTCTATACAGATGGAACTAAGACCGATAGTGGGGTTAGTAGTGGTGTTTTCTCAGATAAGTTAAATCTAAGCCTCTCCTTCCTCTGTCCTAGCTGAAGGAAAACATGATATCTACAAAGGATACCGCATCTTTTCGAATAGGCAGGTCACTGTCAAGTTCTTGGACTCGGTCTCATTAAACTCTAAAACCGCCTTTGAATGCCGATCATCTTTTACGGAGATGAAAGAGTAGTTCAATCTACACCTTAGTTGGGTGCCGGCCCACAGGGACATTCCAGTGAATTGTAGGGCCGACGAACTCGCCAAAATTGGAACCACTCTACCTTTTCTACCGGAAAAGGGTAGCATAGATATACCAATCGGTACGTGCAATTTAATTTAAGCTAGATGCTAATAAAAGAACAGACCTTAGATGGACCGGTGAGCCAACATATCTAGCGACTAAACAGATCTGGCCAAAGTTGGATCTGAATCGCTCCTAGAGTCTGATTCTTTTAAATAGGAAACATCTCAGCGCCATCATAGCTGTTATCACTGGACACTGCCTTGTAGACAAGCATGCTAGAAGGCCTGGCGTTTTTACAAACGATTTGTGTAGAAGATGCATGGACGAGGAGGAAGAAAAGACAATCCTCTACCTTCTCTGTACATGTTCATCTCTCTACAAGAGAAGAAAATTCCACCTAGAAGCTTTCTTCTACAATGGCTTAAAGGATCTAAAGAATATAGACGTAAACAGTCTCCTGCGCTTCATCATAAGCGCAAATTAGTTCCGTGAGTAAGAGGATCATAGATCCACGTGGCAGCACAACGGGCCAATAGGCCTAAGTGGGCTAGTTCTCCAAGCGCCACTCTTACCTTACCTTACATAACTTTCATTTCCTTACAGGTTTTTTTTTCGTGGGTAGGTAAAAACATTCATAGGCACCATAAGCACTCGCTCAGAAGAGCACCTTCACATCACCATAGCAGGCACATAAGCACAAACACCTGCTGCCTACCACAGTAGCATAGCAGTGCCCACCATAAGCACGGGGTTATGGTAGTGTGAGATTTCCTACTCACAAAAAAACCTCCCATTTTCTTCCAGACTATGACTAAGTTTCCTTAACAAGTAGTTCCATCTTCTGTAAAATGTTCACGTTATTTTAGGTAACCTTACACCGAAGACAACTACTATTTTTGTTAATTCATACGGTTTGTCCTTACAGCGCGGCGCTAATCGAACGGTCTTATTATACGTAGACGACGCGCAAGGTTGGTCTTGTCCAATGCACGAGACGAGTACGAAGAATTCGAGTACAGCTTGGTACTTCGTCTTTAACGGTAGCAAATACTACGTCGCGGTAGAGATCGCTATTCCTTAGATACCATGGAACATTCACGATTGCTCTTAGCGCTTTGTTCTAAAACTTTTGTAGAATACATATGTTACTTGGTTTAGTACAACCACAAAGTTGTATACCATACGTCCAACACGGTTTAAGCACTTGCCTATATAAAAGCAGTTTGTTATATAGGCTTAGTTTGCAATGTCTTCCAACAAGTGAATACATTTCTCTAAGCCTGATGTCGAGATGTTTACGTTTCTTTTTTTCGTGTGATTTCCACTTCAGCTTCGCGTCTAGAGTTATTCCTAAATATTGTATTTTGCCTCGTTTGCATACGGAATTTTTATAGAATTAAAAAATAAAGGTAAATTATTTATCTTTCTATTAGTAAAATTGTCATGAGTCGACTTGGTGTCGTTTAGCACGATTGTCTAGGTCTTCGTCCAATCAAACAACTTGTTTAGGGCTCGTTGGAGTTTTATCATCGAAGATGCTACCGTTTGACCTATGGCAAGAGTAACCGTATCGTCCGCGAACGTGGCTACTACTGTCTCTTCATACTGAGGTTTGTCTCATCTCTCTATCTACCTGACCGTTCACCGCACTAGTATATGACGGAGTTTTGTAAACGTTTATACCGAGATGGTATTTCAACATAAAACAGATTGTTGCAGAGTTGAACGATTTTTAATTATCGAATACCACCATTTTCGGGACTCCGAAAGCAAATATAAGTTGAAATATGGCTCCCTGATGTCTTCGTTAGTTTTTGATTTTATATTGCGTACCTGGGCATAATATAATTTGTCCGTGGAATAAATGTCGAGATGAACTATTTGACATGGAAATTTAGGTAACGGATTTGTCTGGCTAGTTTACACTGTTTTACCAACTCATGAATTTTTGTTTTCTTTCTGGGAAAGTCTATTTTTTTGGAGTATTTTGTATTTTATTTTCCTAACTTTTGCTATATGCTCTCCTGTGCTATTGAAGAATTTCTTCTTCCTGTTCATCTGCATTCGTTACATCTGTGACCTGAGTTTATGTAAATCTGGCCTTGTATGATCTGAAATTTCTTGGATTTTACGTTATATTAGTATCTGTAAAATTTAGTTTTAAAAAAATATGCCTGTGATATGTTGGAAAGCGAATCTTGAAGCAAGAAGCATTATCTGATTTTTGAATACATTGATTGGATTCTCAACAACTGGGATTAGATTATGAGACGAACTTTCATCGACGTGTTGAGTTATTGTTAATGCGCGATAGCGCATCCGTAACAACATTTTCGCTAGTTTATATTGTAGCTCGTAGTTATACTTTTCATGAATTGCTCTGTAGCATTTCATCTTGGAGTTTTTTTTTTGCTACTTAGGGCATGCGTTAAAAGTTAGTGATCAGTATAAAATCTAACATGTGCGGTGCCATACAAATAATTCCTTGGGTAATTATGTAAGTTCCCATGTAATAGCGAGCATTTCCTTCTCGTTTGCGGCGTAATGTTTCTCAGCTTTGCTCAGAGATCTCGAGATGAGTACTAATGGTGTATTTTCTTGGGGCAGGACTGCTCCTATTGCGAAGTTTGATGCATCGGTGGTTAACTCGGAGCTAAAATAAGGTCTTTGGAAGCGAGAAAATTTTTTAATTTGCCGAAGGCTTCGGTTGAAAGGAAAAAAAATCGGAACTTTATTGGACTTGGACTTTGTAAAAGATGTAAACGGTTTTGTTAGTTTGGCATAGTCTCTTATAAAGTGCCTGTAGTACCCGGAAAGGCCTAGGAATGATCCTTAATGGTTTTCGGAACGGGGGAATTCATTATTGATTTAACTTTCTCTAGATTCGTCGTGATTCCCGATGAAAACACACAAAAGCCTAAAAATTCGACTTCTTGCTTGAAGAACTTGCATTTGTCAAGTTGCACCTTCATATTTGTTCCACTTAGCGTTTGGAAAATTTGCTATATGTGTTTTACATGGTCGACCTCGTCCTTACTGAAGATAATGAAATATATATTGATAAATATTGATGGTGCATTTTTGAGTTAAAAATGTTAGTCGGTCAAACTCGTATTTTCCATTACTAATCGCAAACGCAGTTTTTTCCATGTCTGATTTGCTCAAGGGAATCTGATGGAATCCGCTTGACTTAGGACCGAAAGAAAAATATACCTCGTTCATTTCAGGGATTGGGTATACTATATCTCATCAGTTGTTACCGAAATAAGTTTCCTATAATCGATAACCACTCGTTACTGTTTATTCCCGTTTGAATCTAGCTTTTTGGGTATCACCCATACGGGTGAGTTATAAAGTAATCTTGAAGGCTGTGTTATACCATCGTCAGTAGCTTTCGCATTTGCTTTCCCAATTCATCTTTCAGAGACGCGGGATGTGTAAAATATTTTAAATAGACGGGTGAGTCTGAATTAGTCCGAATTTCACCGACCACTTTGATGGTGTGAGTCAGTTTTTTATAAGGTTCTTCGAGCATATAATTATTGTCGTCGTGCTCTGCTTCTTCCACATTAGTTTGCTGATCAAATGTATTGAGATGTAGGTCCTGTTGCCTGCGGCTCGAAATCTAGGGGAATTGGTTCGGAATAGTTGAAGTTCCGGGATATTTGAATGGCCGTGGTCTGTTCTGGTAATTTACCGCGTTAGTCCTAATGGTTAAAGTATCCATTGGCCTTTGTTTTGGTTGGGGTTTGGTTGCAAGAAGCCGAGGAGGTGGGGTGGGGAATAATTGTGAGGATTATTATTTTTGAAATGTTGTTGTTGCAAGTAAGGAAAAAATTGGTACCTACGGGGTAGAGTATTAAACGAAATTGGAAATTGCTTTCCAATCTAGAGGTGTGTTGTAAGATTTTGATTTTATTACAGGCGACGTTTATGATTACATAGTACTTTGGAGTTCCTTGATATGGTTCATAGATTTTCAAAACCCAGATGGATTACTGGAAAAATCACAGAGTGAACTCTAAACGTCCGGGATCTTTATTCGTAAGTTTGTTTCTATGTTCAGAATCTCTTATTTGGTCTTGACCGATCCGAGTTTGAGTTTATAATTGAACCGATTCGCGATTTATAACCTCGCTGACAATGCCGAAAATGAGGTTTAAAAACTCTGGTGATGCTACAGCGGGATGAGGAATAGGTTGTGGTTGGAAATAATCACCTTGTTGTACGTTGAGTACGGGGGTCGAACTAAATTACTAGTATTTGACATGTTGATTTCAGGGATTTCTTTTTACATATAGCTTAATAGTACCAAATACATCCTGCTGGAAGCATCCGCTGTCTCCTTTTTGTCTGCTAACAGTTATTTGGGGGCTTCGCTTTTCCAGCGCAGTCAGTATATTTGGTGGATTATGCTGTTGCTCGTGGATCGCATCCACTAATATGCAGCTAGACATATTTGATGTTACCTATGAATAATGTTGCTGCGCGTAAATTGTACCCAGTGTCGTCAGAGTGAACTTATTTGTCGTTAACTTATGTACCTTTCCTTTACCTTAGCTAATGCTAAGATTTGACCCTGCACTTGAGAAATCACACATGGGTTGAAATAATCCTTCATCACCACACAAATATACTGTGCAACCACTGTCAATAATCCATGCCTTGTTTGTTGGGGTAACTTTAACGCAATAAAAGGAAGACCGTAAAGAATCATAATGGTCAATAAATTTCCATTTATTTTTACTTTTATAGTCTGTAATTTGTCAACAGCCGTCGTTTAACTTCTGCAGCATTAATTGTTTGAGCAATATCGTTTGTCACTCCCTTCGATGCGTAGACTCCTTCCAACTTGAGTCATATATATCCCCCGAAATTTCACACCCACGGATCTGTTTTAAATCAAATGCTTTACTAAATAAAAGAAAGGGTTAACATATAATTCAATATCTTCATTAGGCTCACAGTGGCTTATTTAAGCAAAACTGTTTGCATAATTCAATTTTCGGGTGGGTCGAAAAGGCAAAAGTTGTAAACTCATTGAATAAAAAATTTGTTGGAGCTCTGGTAATCGAAAAATATATTTCTTTTGGATCAGTAGTTTTGCTTGTAGTTGAACCAGTAAAGTTGAACAATTTTAAGGTCACCAAAAAATCGATTTTTATTTAGGTTTGTGTGTAAAAACTAAGCAAAGAGTTTCAAAAAATCAAGGATATCACTCTGGCTCTTAATCAGGTAATGGTTAATTCTGATTTTTACCCTCTAATTCAGACAACTGGGAAGAAAAAGCTGCACTGGTGGACCTCAGCAGTGGGACCGCTTGGAAATATTAGCAGAAAAGTTTTGAACCTAGCAAAAAGTACAAGAAAAAGTGACTGACTGGGACTCATACAAAGAATGCCTCAAAATATAAATAAAAAATAACTGAGAAGGCAAAGTGACAATCTTGGAGGTCATTCTGTGGCAAAATAACAGAAACATCTGAGGCATGGCAGTTAAGAAAAATTCTCTCTACAGATGCTTTAATTCTTGCTGTTTGAAAAAACCGATGCCTCAAAATGGGTGGATAGGATGGACAACCTCAAGAAATGAATAACTCAACCTGCTACTATTCACGGCCATTAGTTACCGTGGCTAAAATTCACGGTCTGATTACAAGAAAATGGCTGCTCTGGGCGCTACATAACTTCAAACTATACAATTCTGCTGGTCAGCATAGTATAATACCTGCCGAGCTACAAGGATCATCAGGTATTATCCTTCTTACGCTAGAGAATATAATCAAGAGCTGTGTATAATTCACATTCCATATTACATTGCCATGAAGAGAAATCAATTTAGTTTTCATTCCAGAAGACAGAAAACGTTCTCAGAAAACTCTAGAACGACTAATTGATATCCATATACGGGCTTAAATTGATCCAAGATTTTATCAACTGCTCAACACGCCCATAGTAAAAGAAACTGCTCTGCATTCACTGACCAGTCACATGGAACGATACCTACAATATAGAGAATACACAAACACTCTGAAGGTAGATGACTCACTTGAGGAGCTCATCAGTCTTATGCCAAATAGCATTATAATCAACTCCGAACTGGGTCGGACTTCTGGTAAAAGGTGTGTCAGTAGTGGTACGCTGCAAGTCGACAACGAGGTGTCCTTTCACTCATTCTCTGTAATTTAGTGGTTAATGAGCTGCTGATACTTCTGAGAAGGCTGATTGTCTATGAGGATGAAGTTGCTATTGCCGTTTTAGGTAAGCATCTTAATACCATTAAAGAACTCCTTCAGCTTATAGCGACTACACAGTGGACAAATAATTTATTTTTTAGATAGCAGTGATAGTAGTTTCCAACTGTTATGTTTCAACATTTGCCAAAGTTACCAATGACATGCAGCTGTTAAAATACTCAGTAAGGTTTACCATTTCATCACGCATCGCTTGCCGAACGTACGGAAATTGTTAAAAAATTATATCGAAATTCCAGCTCAGTTGTTAATACGCAACGTGAATTTCGTCGTGAAGTCGGTCGTCATCATGGCTTCAGTGTACTGGCAATTGAGCCTGAGTACATTCTTCTGGATCTTAAGCCATCAACCAGACATAGTCGAAGAAGACCCATAAATTTCTATACGGCGCCGATCAGCTGAATTGGGCATCACTAGAGAGTACATACTTTAAAGCTGGACGACTGTAAACAAAGCCGTGATTTCGCTAATTGGACACTGTAAATGTTGGTCGGAGATCCAGATTTTGGCCAAAAAATCATCTTCTCGGACGGGGTCCATTTATGGCTCAGCGGCTATGTCAACAAGCAAAATTCACATTATTGGAGCGAACACAATCCACAAGTGTTCAGCCAAGGATCAATGCATCTACAAATATTGACTGTTTGGTGCAGTTTATGGCATGGCGGCATCATAGGACCTTATTTTTTTCAAAATGAAGATGAAGAAGGCCAGAATAACATCGCACATATTGAACCGAGTCACCAAAAATTAGACCGACCGCTTGATGCATTACCAGCGAAGACGAGCCGTCCATTTGAATGATGTGCTATTCCACATTAATGTGTAGCATGAACGTAGCTTCAAAATAAAGCCAGAATCATATCTTACACTGTTGTTATGTTATTTAATTTTTTTTCCTATCGTTCTTATCTGGCGCCCTTTATTCTTAATACACTAAAAACCCTTGCAGAGAACATTGATTACACTAAACCCCAACGGTGTCTTGATAACAGATAGATCCAAGACTCTTAATGGGTTCGGTGTTTTCTCAGATATACTTAATCTAAGCCTCTCCTTTTGACTTTAAAATCGCTGGAATCGAAATTTTTGGCTATTTGAGAAGTCCTGTCCTGGCAGAAGGATATCTGCAACGGATATCCGCATCTTTTCGAATAAGTAGGTCGCTATCAGGTCTCTGGACTCAGTCTCACTAGAACTCACTAGAACTGTCCTTAACCACCGATCATCTCTTATGCGGATGGCAGAGCAGTTCAACCTTCACCTATGTTGGTTGCCGGGGCACGGAGACATTCCAGGAAATTGTAGGGCTAACGAACTCGCCAAAATTGGAACCAAACTAACCCAAAAGGGTATACGAATTTCTACATGCAAGCTAATATTAAAGCTGGATGCTAGTAAAAGAACAAACCTTAGGTGGACTATCAGATCAACATGTCTAGTGGCCAATCAGATCTGACCAAAGCTTGATCTGAATTTCAAAATAGGAACAACCTCATCGCCATCATAGGTGTCATCGCTACCTTATAGGCAAGTATGGAAAAATTTATGGCGTCTTTACAAATGAGGAGAAGGAAACAATTTTCGGCCTACTCTGTACATACCCAAATCACTTTGAAGCTTTACTCTACAAAGACTTAAGCGATCAAAAGCTGCATAATAAGCTCAAATTGGTTCCAAGAATAGGAGGAGCACAGAACGACGTGGCATCACTATGTTTCAATAGGTCTAAAAAGGTTGTTCTCTTCAACAACCACTCTTAGCTAGCTTTAACCTTACTTAAAAACCAGGTGCGTCAATGGTACAAAAGAGATTTGATTTGAACTTATCAGCCAAATTAAGTTTTTTTTTCTCCCTCTCTCTCTCTCTGTGTCTCTCATTATAGAAGCACAGCGCTGTGCAAAATTATAAATTCAAGCCCAAATTTCCATTTGAGTAATACACATTTATTTTTTGTTTTGTTCCAAAACACATTAATTCAAGGATTACGATTACGACTCGCCGTAAAAAAAGAATAACGCCATTAAATCGAACCGGTGTATTAGAAAATGTTATCTAAAAAATAAAAAACGACATTCCATACAGCAATTTATTTGAATTTTTTGTCAACGTCTCGAATAAAGCAGAGTTCATGTGTGCCGTAAAAAATGATTACAAGTTGTGAACATTTGTCAAGTGGAAAGGTTTTTTGAAATTGGAAAAAAATTATCCTCAATTTATGCGCATTTTCAGTCAAAATAGGTGGCAGCTTATACCATAGATCGACAGATAATTTTAAAAAACAACAGAGAATGGTTGAAAGATTGTCTCCATATCTACACCGAAAGAACAGAAAAAAAGTACCAAGCACATCAAAGTCATCAAGAAGTAGGCCAAAAAAATCAATAACTGAGTGCTCGACGTTCACCAAAAAACAAAAACCAATAAATGTTACCGAAAACACGGCCACTAAAGATATTTCTAATGCCTAAACAATAAAGTATAATAGGATCATGAAAAGATGAAAAGATGAGGCAATCTCTGCCGCAAGTCCGCTGTGAGTCAAGAGAATAAGAAAGCCCTATTACTCCACATTGTATAGTACTGTGCAGATAATGCATTGGCTTTGTTTATGGATTTGGATATGTCAAAATGAAGATTTGAGAAAACACAACGTATAATGTACTTCTATCCAACAGAATTATAACAGTTGCCAAAAGCAATATCAGCTAGAATGAAACTTCAAGACATGATGGATCATACTGCAAGGCGGCTTTTAGAAAGCAAAAGTGAAAGAAATGAATAATTGCACTTCCAAGAATTCTGATACTTCAAAGTATCTGTGATGGACAATCTGGGCAAGATGCCTACAAGCAAAAGATAAATACAATAGATGGTGAAACAGTTGTTCTTATGAGGCTTAGAAGATTAAATGGTGAACATTGAAGAAACATTCGTCCATCATTAGTTCATTTTTGCCGACCCGTAATGTACAGTCAACGATATCAAAATTCAAACTGCTAATCTTCAACCTATTGAATATATAGCTAATGACGAAAAAGAGATAATTGTCAGCCACGACTTCTTTTTATCTATGATTGGCGGAAAAGTTCTGAATGAAATAACAGATACAAAGTCAACGCCGTCATGTCCCATATGCAAAGAACACAAAAAAACTTAAACAATTAAGATGAATCAAATGATGACGGACATCACTACGAATATATGTACAATCTCTCTATTACATGTAACAGTCAGGTGCATGGAATTTATTTTGCATATAATATACACTTCAACGAGGGTGAGGATGTTGATGAATCTAATGGATTGGAACACAATATTAATGGATAAGAGGAAACCAAGAGATCCAAAAGCATTTTTGCAATGAGATTGGGTTCGATGTGGTATGTATGTTACCCATAGCTCAAAGCAGAAACTCTTTCGCTCAACTGCATCATCAGTTCTTTTATATGAAAAGCAGGTGTGAGTATACTGTTCTTTTGTTTAAGTTGAGAAGTTTCTTAAATGTTTTTTTTTTTTTTTTATAATTCCGCGCGCGCACCAAGGGGATACCTCTTTTACTGGCTTTTCACCAAGACGCGGGCGGGTGGTGTAGTAGTTTTGAAATTCAGGTGTTATGTTTCGATATTTTTCCAGTAGGTGGTTGTCAAACTGGACGGGATGAGCCAGTGTATCCTCAACCAGTGGGTCTTAAGTACACGCTAGTTGTTAGTTCGTTACATTTAGCTTAGCCAGCAACTACTCCAACATCAGTGCTATGCCTTCATGTCAGAGTTGACGCCGACGGGATTTACATTTAACTAAATACAAATTGCATGAAAAGACTTTTTCAGAGAATTGCCTCGCACGGGATTCGAACCCGCGACCCTCTGCTTGAGGAGTCTATGCATATACCACCACAACACGGCCACCTCCGTGTTACCTTTGCCAAGTGGTACACCTAATAGTATGCAGCATCCAGAGACTGGTACACCGACTATATTTGTGGACACATTGAGAATATATTTTGAGTACATTTATATAGGGCTTTCCAATAGGGACTTGACAATTTTGAATTTAATTTGTGAACGCATTCTTTCACTAATCATCAAACTATCACTGTCAATTTATTCAGTAAACTCAACATTTTACCATTTCATGGTAAAGTACACTAACGAGCAACGTCTGTAAATTATAAAAATTTTCTACAGATTTTCGGAGTCGCAAAATCATCTTCAGTGACGAAGCTCATTTTTGGCTCAATGGGTTCGTCAATAAATAAAATATGCGTTCATCCACAAAAAATAACTGTTTAGTGCGGTTTGCATGCCGGCGGCGTTATTGGGCCATATTTTTTCGTCGACGACAACGATCGTCACGTTACTGTGAATGGTCAGCGTTATCGCGCCATGATCACCGATTATTTTTGGCTCGAATTAGAAGATATGGACTTGGACGACATGTGGTTTTAACAGGATGATGCCACAAGCCACACAGCACACGCTACAATCGATTTATTGAAGAGTAAGTATGGTGAGCAAGACGTTTGTGCGATTTAACGCCGCTTGACTATTTTCAGTGGGGCTACGTTAAGTCATGCCAAGTTTATGCCAACACGCATAAGTCAAGTCGTTATTAGAAAGCCAAAAGTTGTACTCAAGAGTGTAATAAAAAGCATAGCGAGTTTAATTCAAAATTGGGAACGCCTTTCATCAGATTTTGTATAAGGATAGCACCCGATGAACACTTTGAGCATCTAAGAGCACAACTCTACCACCTTATTGGAAAAATTAGGTTGAAGTATGTATGATAATTTTGTAACGGATGCATAGTCTTCCTAGCACAGGACATATTATAGTAAGCTGAAATACCATCTACAAGAAAAAACTTACTTTCTAAGCTAAAACTCAGTAGAGATCAACATTATTTTTAAAATCAGAGGTTATCGTCCAGAGTTATTTATCTTGTGCAGTCTTTACAATATTAGGATACGAGAAGGTACCAAGTTTTAAAATTCTTTGATTCGTATATCCTTGAAATACATGAAGCAATTCAAATCTTAAATAGAGTCCGAGAGTGGGGTTTACTTCATAACTTCTGCACAAACGCACTTCGTTATAGAATCTAACTAATAAAGACTACAAGAAATATAGATATCAAAATTCGTACGAGGTTTTAACATGCTTGTTCGTTAAGGCATATCAGAGTCAAAAAAGATCTTAACGCACAATACTCTCGAGAAGTGATAAGTTTATTAGACATTCAGGGTAAATTTTGACAAAAGTTTCCAAGAAATCAGATTTTTTATTTAAATTTTATTTACGTTTACTTTTTTCTTCATTGTTTGACTTTTGGTTCTGCCCCATTTAGGTTAGGCTTTTCGCAAAATTTTCCACATAATGGACGGAAAAAGAACATCGATGGGCTTCGAAATCATAATTCCGAATCTTCGGGCATATTATATTGAGACGTTATTGGTTTTCTATAATGTGGCGTGCAAGTTAACAATTTACACTCCGTCGGACCATGCTATTTGTTTTGACGGAAAGATAACAAATAAACCACAGCATTAATAGATTCCGAGAAAACATGAAAAAACAAATTTCTATCGAACTGTTCACACGATCCTTCATGAGATTCCAGAATCCTTATCACTTCACACGACCCTTCATGAGATTCCAGAATCCTTATCTAACTATTAACACAAGAACAGCACACAGCAATACTCTATAAAGCATGGCCAAAGAGATTTAGGGGCAGTTCTATTTTCGTAATCACAGTGTAATCGTTTTAAGATTACATTAAATATTTTTTAATAGACAAATAAAGTTTTTTGTTTTAAAAGAAACTTTAAAAACCGAATAATTAATTTGTATGTAATATCCACAACTAAACGAACAGCGAGCAAAGCCACGTAAACCTTCTACACGTTTTGAAACTTAAAGAGTATGTTTCATTTGCTCATTCTACAAAGTTTCCTTTAAAGGAAAAGTCAGTAATTTATCTGTATCTAGGTATTCTATAAAATACCTCATATTTCTCATCAATTCGAACACTTTTTTCCGATATAGGTATTCGAATCAAAGAAATAATTTGATTCAAAGGGTATATATATTACATTTAACACAATAAAGATTTGTTTTCCACTGAAACCTGTAAAACCTACTTGGGCAATATCCTTTCATAACATATGAATTTTCACTACTCTTTAAAGGCGAACATCAACCTGTTGATTAAGTGCTCCTGCGGGTACTCGAATGCACGTTTTACTAAATGAAAATCTTAACAGTCTACAATTCTATGTTTTTATTCGCATAGTCGTACTACCATCAACATGACTAAAAAACGGTATAACAGTTCAAAGTATGCACACTACCCCTATTCGCACGGCGCATGTCCTTACCCCTCTCAGAAATGGTCGAAAATCCCATCTCTTATCATTGTTATCAGCACATGTTCTCACAGTATCACACTGCAAAACATTGGTCTTGCCATGATTTTTTATACTTCTAACAAATCTACAGTATGTAGTGTTGCCTAATGGTCCACTATAGTTGTATACTCAACTTCAGGCTGTAAGAAATCCAAAAGGATAATTATCTTTCGTTTCCTTCGTTCCTTTGTAATTATTTAACTCAATTTGTACCCGTCTCCAGCAAAATTCATCGCATACACATTGTAAGAGCTGCGTAACATTGGCTTTATCCTTACAGCATACTCGTAGTGTGTAAATATACTGTTGGGTGGTGACAATTTTTATTTTTTGACTTTAGGCACTCTGGCGTTTGGGGATGTTGAAAATCATTTACCAAAGCATCTGTACCATATTAAATGGAAGTCATTGATCAAAGTTTGCTTTATTACACTATCAAACGATGGCAATTTGGGATAGTCAAGTTAATAGTGAAGGAGCCAAATCGAAACGATTTAACCTATTGCTCTCTCAAGCGAATTAACCGACGACGGGATATAGATAATTTCATACATATACTCGTACATCGTAACAACCAGATGTTGAAAAATGTGCTCAGAGGGTAACCCACATCAACTGTGGATTAATTTAGTTCGAGGTTCTTGTGTTTTAGCTCCAGATCTTGCGGCGGAATTTGTTAATATTGTAAAGAGAATTCACCCAGAAAATTGTAGTTTGGTAGGATATTGTTTGCAATTTAAAAATGTTCGTAATATTTACGCACTCGTATATAAGGAATATCCTGCGGAACTATTGTAACTCTATACTAGCTGGCTCTGCAATGTAATTCCGGAAACTCCACGCTTTTTTTGTGTTCATGTGTTGTTTTCTTTTTTTTTTCCAGTGTGCATCTGATGAAACTCTGCACAGAATAATGATTTCCGGAGTTGTTAGTCAGAAGGTTTTTTTTTTCTATTACTTTTGTGTGCACGCCCCTGGGCCACATTAAGAAGTTTGGATACTCGTACATCATTAAGTATGCCGTATGTGTTTAGTACTATTCTGAAATACGTGGTTTCTATTCTGCTTTGTATGTTTTTATTCGGGAGTTTGCGAGGTTTTTACTTAATGGTATTTTCATTCAGTTGTCTCACATTCAATGTAAGAAAAACTTTGTGAATTCGGAACAAAAAAATACAGAATAGTAGAGAAACTGACTGGAATATAGTATGGAGTACCAAAACACAATATCATTGAAATTCAATTTTTTTTTATATATATAATTAGCGCCTGCTTAAGGGGTTATTATGCCCTTAAAATGTTTGCACACAGCGCGGACAAAGGAAACTGTGGGAGGAAGAAAACAGGGGTAGCAATGTACATTGGTCTTAAATGTTTGTAAGATATAATGATTAGAAAATAGAGAGCTCGGTAAGACATTCCACAAGCGAGTTGTATGACTTAGGAATGAATCATGAAATATTAGAGTACATCTGAAAGTAGACTTGTGGGTGTACTGATGAACGTTCATGCTACTGGCAATTTCTATTTAGCACTGGTGGTGGAAACAACGATAGAATAAAGTGAGACACGAGACATTACTTCGGTGTTACAGAGTGTTCATTATCTGAGTGATATTAGCATCACCTATGAGTTTTATCGCAAGGTTTTGAATCCTATCTAGCAGATGCAGAGATGTTTTAGGTGCACCTAATTAGATGCCTTATATAGGTTTATCAATTCGTGGTCCGACTTTAACAAACAGAGTTTGCGCATATGGGGACGTAATAATCCATATGTAACTGTCGAAAGACTGTGGGGTCATTGGTCCATACTTTTTTGAAAATGAGGAAGGTGTAACAGTCACGTTCAAGTCTTATCGTTATATCCAAATGTTAACCGTTTTTTTTTTTGCCTCAAATCGAATATATGGGTGTGGAGGACATCTCACACAAAACGATCCGTTTTTACTTTATTGCAAGAAAAATTTCTTGGACGAATTATTTCGCGTTTTGGTGATGTGAACTAGTCGTCAAGATCGTGTGTACGAGTGTGTACACAATCCCCAAACTCTTGACGCTTTGAAAATGAATATTCGTAAAGTTATAACCGAGTTATTGTCCGATATGTGTCGAAAAGTCATCGAAAATTACTTTGTCTCGCAAGAGCTCGCGTGGAGGAGAAGGAGGCCATTCATAATACCAAGATAAAAACAAATTTTAAAATAAAAATTTTATCGAAATCTAAATCATTACTTTTTTATTTTAATTTACTTTCGAAACCACAAAATGGTTGACCCTGTAAATTGAGGCCAAATCAGAGGATGTGAAGCATTTCTTACATCGCTTAAAGGATACTTCAAACATCAAACATGACATTCATACCGAGAATGATATGTTTTGATGATGCAAATGCCATTCATGAGAAATGGCTGGGTATTTGAATTTTGCCTTAACGGCAACAGACCGCAGTCATTAAATTTGGAAGCATTAAGTTCCACTGTGCTAGTGGTTTTCCAATTAACTATACTGTTAATTTCATGAGTTTAACATACGCTGCCGTTCCCGTTCTACAGTCATCGATCCTAAAAGCACGCATTTTCGACAAAAGAACCTGATGCCAAACTCTGTCAAATGCCTTAGAAATATCAAATACAACTATTCTACTTTCACCAGATTGATGTACGCTTTGGTTCCACTAAAATCATCAGCGGACCTATTGTTACGTAAACCATACTGCCGATCATTGAGAAGTTTTCGCGTTTCGAGATATTTCAGGAGTTGACGGTTTATAAGGATTTCCATGACCTTGGAAAGAAGTGTAATGGGTCTGTAGGAAGATAGAGAAGGAGATTCGCCTTTTTTTTAGGGACGAGCTTTACAAATGCTCTTTTCCATCTGCTCAGAAAGAGTCCTAAAAAGTAGGATGGATGGAAAAGCTTACGCAGTGATATTGCCAGCAAAAATTAACACCACTTCAGAAGAAAAGAGGAAATACCATCTGGACCAATAGATTTGTAAATATTAGGACCTTTAAGCACTCTTCCTTCTACACGTAGTAGAGTAAAAGTGGATTCGTCTCATTAACGATTCGACGCACTCAAGTGTAGGCTGGAACAAATCACAATCTGGAAGTGTTGAGCTGGCTGCAAAGTGCGCAGCAAGCCTTATTCAAAGAGCTTACAGTTGGAATGTTAAGAATTATTAGAACAAGGATTGCTCCGGTAAAAGTTAGCCATAATTCTTTTTCGGCTCAAACTCTGGGTTTTAATAGAAGTCACTCAACTTTAAATTACAAGAACCTCTGTAACAGCAAAAATATGAGTCAAAAGACAGTCACCGTCAACTCCGTGATATAAACATTCGATGAAGCGAACTTATTGGTGCATTTCCCCGAGATTTAAGCTCTTCACGGATTCATTCAAGTGTTTAATTAATTAATTTTCTTATTAGCCGTCGAAGCATTCAACAGACCACTCTATTTTGGGTCACTTCGTTAGTGAGGCGAAGAGTTTGCTGATGTTTTCGCATTTGCATGATCCAATTATTTTTCCGTCGGCCTCTTGTTTGAACCTCGGCTGAAACTTAGTCTTAGTCTCCTTTGATTTTTGAACCGAATTTTTCGTGTGAAGACTTCCACGAATGAGCGTATTTCTAAATAAATCACGTTTTGGATCTCTCGCTGATGTGCGTAGATTTTCATTTCCGTCGCTGTTATTTTTTTTATAATTTTTGTACATCATCCAACATTGCGATGCAAATGTTAAAAATTTTAAAAACCCCTGGTAAAAAGTAAAAGCAAATATAATAAAAATAAAATGATAAAATATAAAATTTTTAACAATAATTAGCTACCTGGGGACGTAGGTTAATATGAAATCTACAATATCAAATCGTTGATTTGATATTCATAAGAGACTGCATTGAACATACTCTGGAAGCAATAATTGAACTTGACAAATTTCAAATGAACGTGGTGCGCGCTAAAAATAAATATATATATCCTCAATCTATTGCCAATCGCGCTGCAAAATAGAAAAACAAGAATCTATTGACCTATTCAACTCTCTTGGACCAATCTTCATTATTGGTGGCGTCTTTAACTCGAAGCACACCTTTTGGGGCTTAAGATGTATCTCTCAAAAAGGCAAAACTCTTTACAGGGCTGGTATGGAATGTGGTTGCTATTTTTACTCAACAAACAAGCCGACCTCTTATGTCGCCAAAACACCCGATCTAAAAGACTTCTTTATCGGAAAAGGAGTAAACGCTAGTAACGTCAAAGTTGAAGAGGGCTTCGATCTTTCCTCCGATCATTCTCCAGTTATCCTCTCACTGTGCGAATCCTTGGTTAAGAAACAAGGACCACCCAGATTAACTAACAGCAAAACTAACTGGGAAGATTTCCGAATAGACGTTGTAGACAATGCTGAGTTGAAAGTAGCACTTAGAACGCCGTATCATACAGCAAGCGGCCTGGAAAAACACTCCCCGCGAATCGAACAAAGTTCCCAAAGTCGGCATAAGATATCCACCGGAAATCAGAGAAATGATAAGTAAGAAACGAAGAGCGCGGAAAAAGTGGCATGAAACCCGGGCACCACAAGATAAAACGTCCTTCAATAGGCTCTGCAACTTGTTGAAAATATCGATTAAGGACTTCAATAATCAAGGTATTAATAACTACCTTGAAAGACTCACAGCGACAAAGGATACCAACTACTCCATATGGAGAGCCGTTAAAAGTGTTCGAAAGCCCCAAATACACGTGACGCCAATAAGAAGAAACCAGGATGACTGGCGAAAGAAGATAAGGAAAAAGCTAATGTTTTCGCCAACCATCTTGCAGAAACGTTTAAACCATTCGATGTGGGGGTGCTTCCTGAGAATGTCAAAACGCTAGACGTGACGACAAACTTTCCAGTAGAAAAGGCTACACTTAGGGGACTTAGACAAGTTATAGACACGCTTAAGCCCAATAAAGCCCCAGGATATGACTTAATAACGGGAGAGATACTTAAAGCGTTGCCGAAAAAAGGTTTGCTAAAGCTGCTCTATCTTATAAATGCCAGCATGAGATTAGAGTACGTACCGCACCAGTGGAAAGTAGCCGAAGTTATTATGGTTCCGAAACCCGGTAAACCGCTGACTGAAGTCAAGTCATATAGACCAATATCGCTTCTTCCGATTACATCGAAGGTCTTCGAGCGAATCCTTCTTAATCGTCCTTAACCAATTACCGACACAAATTCCCTCTTGCCTGATCATCAATTTGGCTTTAGAAGCCAACATTCTACAGTTGACCAAATGCATCGAATAACCGATGTAATTGAACGAGCAATCGAGTGTAAGTAAGTCTGTTCAAGCGCATTCCTTGACGTTTCGCAAGCCTTTGATAAGGTATGGCATGAAGGCCTAAAATATAAACTCCGATAAGCCCTACCCCAGCAATTGTCTTGTAATTTAGATTCATAACTGGAAGACCGACTCTTCCGTGTGAGACACGGAAACGAATATTCCACTTTTAAGACAATAAAGGCGGGGGTGCCGCAAGGAAATGTACTTGGCCCTCTGCTATATTTGCTTTTTACCCGTGATATACCGCAAACGGACGACACTCTCCTAGCCACATTTGCTGATGACAATGCCATTTTGGCAACGGCTAAAACAGTCGAAGAAGCAACTTCCAAGTTGCAACGTGCCCTTACACGGATTAACAATTGGGCAAAGACTTGGCGAATCGCGCTTAATGAAAACAAGTCTGTCCACGTGAACTTCACTCTCAAGAAAATTGAGAATTTACCGGTGTTTATCAACGCAGTACGAATTCCTTACGTCGAATTCCTCGACGCTAAGCTAAAATGGAGAGCACACGTCAAGAAAAAACGTAAAGAGCTTGAAATAAAATATAGAGATATTTACTGGCTTATTGGAAAGTATTCCAAGCTTAGCTTAGAAAACAAACTGCTGTTATACAAGCAAGTGCTAAAACCGATCTGGACATATGGTGTACAACTTTGGGGTTGTACTAAAAATAGTAACATTAATGTATTACAGACATTCCAAAACAAAGTTCTTCGAAGTATTGTTAATGCACCGTGGTACATTAGAAACGATGATATCCACAGAGACTTGGGAGTCGAAAACGTTCAGAACATAATTAAAATGTTTGCGCGAAAACATAATAATCGATTACAAGGTCATACGAATATTTCTGTTCAACAGATCCTCGACGAGACAAATTTATTGCGCCGTCTGAAAAGGACTAAGCCTCTCGATCTAGCGCGGTGATTGGCAGAGCAAAATTTTCCTAAAGTACACAGTAATTTTCAATGGAAAATCGCCTGCAGGATATCTTATAAAAACAAAATAAAATGCTATAGAAGAACTGCTTGTTGAGTGTGAACTCAGTCGTGGTTTGCATAAGGGAGGTGTTTTTTAGTGAGTAAGAATCTCACACTACTCTTAGCTCAGGGCCTATAGTGTCTATGAAGATTTCTCATCTTCCCATGAAAAAAAAAAAAAAAAAAAAAAAAAAAATCGTTGAGTCTAAGCCTTAATTAATTTACTCCGAAAAATACACAAAATAAATACAACCGTGAGTTAGTTTATCATCATACCATCATGTTAAAATATAGCATATAAAATAAATAGGTAACTCTATTCATTAACAATGTTAGGCTAATTAAAGACGGATTTTTTGTCATATTTTATACAATATTAAATTTACAGCTTTGTATAGACTCAACTATATAAAATTGTTTTTTATATTATAATTACTTAGCGGCCCCTCGAAGCATATTATTTTTTTAAAAACGTCAGGGGTTTTTAAATTTTTAATTAATTTTTCTTATTTATATTTTAGCTGTTACAGGTTTTTGCAAATATAAAATCAATGGGTTTTCTGCAAACGTGTTGATGATTTTATTTTTATTTTTATCTCCATAGAAAAAAACAGTAAGACGCTAGGTATACGAGTATTACGTGACCTCAGAGACAAAAATTAGCAAGAAAAATGAAACAGGCTTAGACACTGGATATCTGATATCAGATATCAACGCAGTTATAGGAGCTAGCATTTCTTCTAAAAATTAAGTCTTAAACCAAGTTTCTAGCATAAGTATTAACAGAGAAATTTCTGTTAACATGGGTCAGGGTATACCAAAGTAAGCTTTGTCTTACATCTCCGATTTAACGTCAACGTCAACGTCAACATTGGAGACAGACCCTTAGGTTAGGTTAGGTTAGGTGATAGTGGCGGTTGGAAAACCAACCCACGTGCTGCAACATAGATCTATGATCCTCTTACCCATGGAACCAATTTGAACTTACCATAAAACGCAGGAGACTGTTAACGTCTGTATTCTTTAGATCGCTTAAGTCGATGTAGAAGAAGGCTCCTGGGTGAAATTTTCCTCTCTAGTAGAGAGCTGGACATGTAGAGAGAAGGTGGAGGATTGTCTCCTCTTATTCCTCATCCATGCAGCTTCTACAGAAGGCGCCAAGCCTTCTTGCATGCTTGCCTATAAGGCAGTGTTTAGTGATGACACCTATAATATCGCTGAGATGTTTCCTATTTAGAAGAATCAGACTCTTAGAGCGATTCAGATCCAGCTTTGGTGAGATCTCTTTAGTCGCTAGACATGTTGGCACCAATCGCACGTAGCGATTGGTATACATATGCTACCGGTAGAATAGGTAGAGTGGTTCAAATTTTGGCGAGTTCGTCGGCCCTACAATTCCCTGGAATGTCTCTGTGGACCGGCACGAAACAAAGGCGAAAGTTGAAATGCTCTGCCATCTCCGTAAGGGATGATCGGCATTCAAGTCCAGGGACTTGATAACGGCCTGACCATCCGAGAAAATGCGGATATCCCTTGCCGATACCACGTTTTTCTTCAGCCAGGACAGAGCTTCTTTAATCGCCAAAATTGCCGCCTGAAACACGCTACAGTGATTTGGAAGACAGAAGGAGAGGCTTAGATATATACTTGGATATACCTGTCCACCACGAAAGCATCTTCCTCCCAGAAGGATCTAGAAGGAAACCTCGCATGAAATTCTTTGTTAAACCGAAGTTTAGGTATGGTGTTAGCAATGTTCTCTATGTGGATTCCTTATGTATATATTGAGAATATTAGCTTGGCCAAATAAATTATTTGTCCACTGTCTAGTCGCTTTAAGGCGAATAGCTGTAGTCGCAGCTGAATATGTCGATGGGTGTCAAGTGAAACAGAATGTCTAAAGCCGTGAAGGGAGTGGAGCGTAGAGCTTCACTTATACATAGACATGCTGTTCTTTGGATTCGGCTTTTTTGCAGTTGTCTGCAATGTCTAAGACCGTCTACCAGACAAACACACCATATGTGAGTATCGGTCTTATAACCGAGATGTATAGCCAGTGGGTTAATCGAGGTTGGAAGCCCTATTTGTTCCCAATGGTTTCTTGCAAGAGAATAAAGCTACTGTAGCTTTCTTGACTCTTTCTTGAATGTTAGGTTTCCAGTTTACTTTCCTATCAAAAATGAGACCAAGAATTTTTCTGTTTCAGAAAACACTAAACTAGTACCGTTTATTGAGGGAGGGTCTATAGTTGGAATTTTATATTTCCAGGAAAAGAAGACAAGATCAGTTTTATGGGGGTTAACTCCCAATCCACAGCGTTCCGCCCAACAGGTTAATCTGTTAAGATTTAGCTGAAGGAATTATTTGATGGTATTAAAACGCTTACCTAAGATAGATATAGCAACGTCGTCCGCATAGACAATCACCCTGCTCCGTCCCGCTTTCAATTATATTAGCAGTTCATTTTCATAACTGAGTTGTCTATTTGCAGATAGAGATTTATATGATTTTGAAACAGAATGATCTCCAAGATTGACACTTTGCTTCCCTCAGTTTTTTTTTTATATATTTTTAAGGATTCGTTATATGAGTCCCAGTCAGTCACTTTTCTTGTGCTTTTTGCAAATTGAAAAGTTTTCTGCAGGTCTTTCTAAGCGGTCCTAGTGCAGAAGTCCACCAGTGTGGCTTTTTCTTGTACCAAGGTTGAATCAGAGGGCAGGAAGAAGCCATATCCTGATTGAGAGGCAGATTCAATTCCCTGACTTTCACCTTAAGCTCATTTGCACCTCGCGGGGGACTTGAGAGTTCAGAGGATAATGTTTTTGATAGTATTCCTCTGTATTTTAGCCAATCAGTTTTCCGGTAATTTCGGAACGCTGTTTGACTAGGGGGAGCATCAACCAAGTTAAATTGGATGTATCTGTGATCTGAAAACAAGTTTTCAGAGTGTCGGAATTGGAGTCGTCGCTGTCCATTCTAGAAGGCATATCGACGCTCCCAGATCCAAGGCTGAATTTGAAGTTTCGTTTAAAGAAGGACGAGGTTGCTAATTAGCATCCGGTCCATCCTTTTCATATACCCTTAGGTGTATTGCCTCGAATCCGAACCGGATCTTGCCTTTATTCTGCGCAAGAGTGTTAAAGGATTTCTTATTGATCACAATCAACGTGAATCTATAAGAGCCCCTTAGGTCCTCCAGTTTCGCAACATTCCAGTCAGTAGTTGGAAAAGTCGGTTTACTGAGCCTGATGATCTCCATTCTACTTTATGAAGAGGAGGGTTCGGCTGTTATCCAGGTGCGGGTTCTAGGTCTGCTAGAAATATCCTCCTTAGGCACGACTTCGAGCCTTGCACCTAGTCAAAACTCTCCTAAACCACCTATGGCTTTCTTAACATGTCCTTGGTGCCAGACAGCATTGGTTGTGATGGCAGGTGGTCCGGGGTTTTCCCGCATAATGGCCAAGAATTTTCCCGAAAGCTTCAATTTGACCAATTGCCACCACTCAGGTATTATCGATCCGTCGGTATCGCTTCTATTAATAACCGCGATCGTCATAGCATCTTTTATGACTTCGCTAAAGGACCTCAGAGATGTGGTGTTGGATGGTTTTTTGAGAACCGGCATAGTGTCCTCTAACGATCTCTGGCGCTTAGAACAGTCCTATAGCGTTTTGGGGGCAGAGGGAGCAGTGGACATTCCGTAATTTATGATTTTTTTGGCCCATTTGATATTGCTCGTTATTTCCGCACTTCCTTCCACCTCCGAAATAGATCCGAAGGTTTTAATAATGCATGATGCATTTCGGTGTCTTGAGTAGAGCGATGCGGCTGAGCCCTTGATTTCTGCTTAGAGGGAGGAGTTTTTATAGCAGCGGCAAATCCATGGCTTGCCATAAACTTGCTGCTGTTAGGGGTAAAGGAAGAGATTGGACCATGGCTGCAACAGTCTTATCTCTTCTTGAAAATTTGGTTTAAGTCTCGTTGCGTTTGCCTTTTGAGGATGGTGCACCATAGCCTGCCACATTTTTACCACCTCTGGACAATGCAGGAGCCTTGTCGGTAGTCGGTGCAGTCACCGTTCCACCGCCCGGCCTGGGGTTTTTTTTTTTTTTTGAGGGTTTGTCCATTGTAGATGCCACGGAGAAAGGGTGTTCCATCTGTACAGAGATCCGTTGTATACAGATAAGGCTAGCAAATCGGAGGTCGCCATGTATCCGGATACTCCGTTTGCGACTGAGCTATTCTTAGTGATACTGGGCCAGGTTGATCGTCGGCACGGGTCGTAGAACACCTTGATCCAGCCCAGGGGAAAAAGGAATGTTCGGAAGGATGGAGAGAAAAGGAGGGGGGGTATCCTTTGGTTTCAGAACTCGTCTGGATAAACTTCTCGAGATTCATTTACCTTACTCAGCCCCTACAATTCGACAAGTTCGATGCTCAGGTAAGGGAGACAGACCCTTACTGTCGAACGATTTTATTCTTATGAATCATTTCCCAAATTATCCTTGACGAGTTAGAGGACACCCTGTATTCAACGTTTAGTTTTCTTTTTGTAATCTGGACAGCAGAAAATCTCACAGCAGTATAAAAGGATTAGTAGGAGTTTTTTGCTGGTAGAAGCTTTTTTGTGTAGGGATAAATTATTGTGCAGTCCAAAGAGCTTGCAGTCTACCATAAACCCTTTCAATGGAGGTGTTTAGTCAGGTAGTTCAAGTAAGAATACGGTTAAATATTAGGTCAAGTTTTTAGCGGAATCTTCTTACTCTATTGGGCTTTGGGCTAACTGAATTGGCGGAAAAAAGGATAAGTCTAGTTTTCTCCTATGAATTAAAGGGGGCCTTAGACTTTTTGAAATTAAGACGCAGCTTATTCTTATTTGATCAATTTAATATGCGCTGAAGATCTTCGTTCATCAACATATTGGCCTTCTTACATAAAATCAAAAGGAAAATGTATAGTGTACACAGTTCATTCACGTAGAGAGAGAACAGCAATGGAGCAAGAATCGAACCCTGTGTTACTACAGGATTCACTGGCAAAGAACACGAATACGGATCACCCACTACAACTTGTTGGTGTCTGCTTTGCAGGTAGGAAACGATAAGCCTTGCTGGGAGCAGCGAGAACTTAAACTCGTTTCTAAGTCTTACGCACAGAATAAAGTGGTTGACGGTGTCGAAGGCTTTCGAGAGCTCAACTAAGATAAGGATTTTAACATGATTTTTATCAAGAACTTATCTGATTTTATCAACAACCTATAGTTGCTGCTTCTTGCAACTCCGTTTTAAGCGAAACCCGGACTTTCTTGCACTGAGAAGCTTTTTACTCAAAAGATATCGGTCTAAATTTCAACGCATTAGCAGTCGATTTTTGTGGAATGGGTATTACTTTATCGTCTTTCCCTTGCAAGAGAAATACTGATGTTATTTAATTGGAATTAAAAATATAGGTTACGAATAGTAGTATGTGTTGGATCAGGAGTTTGAAAAGTAACTGAACGGCTAACCGTAACCTATAGATGTCGAAATAAGACTCGGTGGTGTTGTCCGGTAAATAATTGAATAAGGTCGAACTACTTGAGAGGGGATTACTTGACGCTAAGAAATTAGAATTTAATAGGTCACAGTCGCTGTTGACAGATTTTGGTTTTTATTTTCCTAGTCCTACTTCTCTAATATGATGCCACAACTCATTATTAGATGAACAACTACTTAATATTCTATTATACCAAGTGTACCGCGTCGAGGTACAAATATCTCGATAGGAAACATTTATTGTGAACGGGCCTTAATTTTTTTTTTTTTGTTTGTTTGGTTTCTATGACACCTGTCAAACATATTAAGTATACATCAAGTCATTGTGCAAACAAAATCATATTTTTTCACCGTGTTAAAAAGGTCGAATTTTGTACCAGAAAATGATGACTTGCGGAAAATCCATTTTCTGTTTTCATTCGAAGAAAAGTGCTGCAGAGTCGAATTGAATGCTTGTCGAGACATCATGCTCTATCAGAAGCAACATGCAAAACATGGTTTCAACTGTTCAGAGATAACGATTTTGATGTGAGAAATGAAGAACGTAAAAGACCACCAAAAATGTTTGGAGACGCCGATTTGCAAACAATATTGGATGAAGATAACACTTTGAGTCAGAATCAAATGGCAGAAAAGTTAAATGTTGCACAACAAACAATTTTTGATCATTTAAAGGCTACTGGAAAGATCTAAAAATCTGGAAAATGGGTGCCACATGGATTGAATGAAAGACAGATGAAAAACCGAAAAACTACTTGTGAAATTTTGCTTCAAAGACACGATAAAAAATCAGTTTTGCATCGAATTGTTACTGGCGATGAAAAATGGATTTATTTTCGGAATCCTAAATGGGAAAAATTATGGGTTAATCCGGGACAACCCTCAACTTCGACTGCAAAATCAGATCGATTCGGCAAGAAGACAATTCTGTGTGTCGGTGTGGTGTACCACGAGCTCCTAAAACTTGGTGAAACGTTAATACAGATCACTACCGACAACAAGTGATAAATTTGAACCAGGCCAGAAGACACAGCAAGATAATTTTGCTCCATGACAATGCACCTGAACACAAAGCAAAACTGGTTTAGGATACAACCAAAGTACTTGGCTGGGAGCTGCTACCCCACCCGCCGTATTCACCAGACTTAGCTCCTAGCGACTACCATTTGTTTTCATCGATGAGACACCCATTAGCTGAGCAGCTATGAATCCTATGAGGAAGTCGAAAATTGGGTGACTTTTTGGTTTGCTTCAAAAGAAACAGTTTTATTGGCGTGGAATCCATAAATTGTCTGAAAGATGGGAAAAATGTGTAGCTAGCAATAGCCAATACTTTGAATAAAATGTTTTTTACTTTCTCATTAAAAATTAGTGTTTTATTTTCACTTCATACCGGTACACTGTACACAGATATGATTTCATTCTGTATTGAGCGGTATCTGTTCAGAAACTCATCAATCAACTTTATGATATATTTTCACCTGTGTGCATCATCACGATGTGTTTTCAAATGCATTTTGTTTGGAGTTAGCCACTGAGGTGGCGAAAGTTTGACAGTTTTAGTTTTTAGCGGTTTGTGTTGTTTTTGTTTTTTTTTTTTTTTTAATAGTAGTTATTCTTTTAATATAGTCGCATAGCAGATGGAATGACACTGGAGACCAGTCTCTTCCTTTCCTACGAAACTCTGCGATGGAAGCAAATATATTTTTGTGGTGCTGTTGCAATCCTATTTGTGCTGCAACGATGCATTTTCGGAGGCATTTAGTGACTCTGCCACCGGATGCATCCTTGAAGTTAACAACCTTGATGATACCCACAGCAAAGGTTTGCCTCATATCACGGACAGCAAAACGTCCCAATGTAGGGAATTCGGAAAATGACTTGACGCACAATGGTTTTCAATGGCACCAAGTTAACAATAGGAATTTCACCAGACTCAATGGCCCTTGGATTGATATCTGTGCTCTTTCCAAAACGACGATTAACCTTTTCTTTGATTTCGACGAATTTGTAAGCAATGTAAGCAGTGTGACAATATAATACTAGTGTAAAACCATACAAACTCACCAGGCTGATTCAATACGATGTTCCAAGGAAATTGCCAGCTCCCGTAAGTGGGCTGTTCTTTGAGTCATCGGCAACATAGCCACGATGCAATTCCTTAACGAAACTTCAGTGGTGATGTTAGCTGGAGCAAACACAACAACAATTTTCAACACAACCAACTGATACTGTTCCAATACCGCCTATTTTGTGAACATCCTGAATGGCAGATGGTTTGTCGGTTGTGCAGGAAGGTATCTAAAGTTTTACCCTTACTGTTGACTTCTTTGCGTTCTATTTTCATCCATTAAACCATGGCATGTTGGTTGATGGTTCAAACATGTTATCATCAAGCCAGCTAGAAATTGGTACAAATACAACAGAAGCTGGTTTGTAACTAATCTTCCTAATGTAAGAGGAGGCTTCTTTTATGATTTTCTCGTAACGTGTCTTACTGTATGATGGCTCGGACGAATCCATCTTATCAACATCAACAATCAATTCTTTAACACCCAAAGTGAAGGCAAGTAGAGCGCGTTCATGGGTCTGACTGTTTTTTGAGATACCAGATTCGAATTCCCTAGTACCAGTGACAACAATCAATACAGCACAATCGGCTTGTCATGTAACAGTGATCAAGCTCTTTATGAAATCACGATATCTGGGAGCATCAATAATGGTCACAAGGCAATATCAACCACGTTCACATTCAGGCTTAATTTTTTCCAATACCCAGGCGTACTTAAAGGAATCCTTACACATTTATTGGGCTACCTTTTCGACTTTCTCAATTATACGCTTGTCAATGCCAACGCACTTGTAACTCAAATGACCAGTAGGTAGTTGATTTACCAGAATTGACGTGTCCAATGACGACGATATTAATATCAACTTTCTCCTTACCCATTTTTTAGCGGAGTAGTTAATTTCAAATAAATTGAACCGAAAAGCACAAACCTATGCTATTCCAGCAACATACTCGAACAAAGTGGGATCTCTTTGTGCGAGAGAAGACATAAATACCCTATCTGACTTGAACTGCAACTTTTTAAAATGCTATTATGTTGGAAAATACATCAATTTTCAAACTGAATCAGTATTTTTCAATATGTCCACATTTGGAGCGATAAATGGCCTTGAGACGGCCAAAGAGATCATCGCACGCTGCACGCAAGTGGCTCTGATGTATTTTGGCCCATTCCCGGCGAAGTGCTTGTTTGAGGTGGTCCAAACTTTGGTATTTTTTAGTGCCAACCTTCGCCTTTAAAATACCCCAGACAGAGAAATGTATCAGATTTGCATCTGGAGAATTTACAATCCATTGTATCGAAGAAATGAAGTGAGGAACATTGTTTTTTAACCCATCTTTTTGAGACGGTGCTGAGTCTTGTTGAAATGTCCACGGTCTCCGATCGAAATGATTGTTTTGCCCATGGCTTCAATACTGCCTCTAAGACAGTTTCGCGGTATACGATCGCATTAATTTTGACGCCACGGTCCAAAAAATACGATCGGAGAGCGACCATCGGCGATTAGGGCGGCCCAAACAGTCACCATCGGTGCTGCCTGCTTTCTGGTGGCCGTCCGAAGGTGTAAATTTTCGAAGGACCTCTCTGGACAGTAAACTCGGTCATTTTGTTTGTTGACATATCGCTCAATAAAAAATGGCGTATCATCGGAAAAAACCAAATTCGGCAACTTACCACTTTCGTGCAAGCGTAGCAATACCTTCGCTCTTTCGAAATTTTTCTGTTGCGGTGTAAGCTTGTGTGCTTTTTGGAACTTCAATGGCTTAAGCCCAAGCTCATTTTTCAGTATGTGTTGCATCCGTTCCAACGATATGTTGAGCTCACGAGCCATTTTTCTTCCACTTCGACGCGGTTTTCGCTAAATTCGAGCCTTCACTTTCCGAACCATTTCTGCCGTGTTGCTGTTTTCTATAACCACCTCCATGGCATTTTGCAACGCTACCAGTATCACGGTAACGAGTTTGTTCGAGACATAAATTATTTATTCACGTTGAGGTGCTGGAGGGCTCTAACTATAGCTACTTGTGATTTTCCAGCCAAATATAAAGCAATCACACTATCACGTTTGAATTCCATCGAGGATAAAATTTTTTCAACCTAACTGAGACGCAAATCGTTTAAAAGGCTCACTGTCATGAACGGTTTGGAAATTATAGCATTCTGAAATTGGTTGCAGTTTGAGTTAGGCAGGGTGTAGTATGCTCCCATCCCTTGATTCGATGATGTAGCCGATATTTTGACCAATATTCTTTTTAGATTCAGCTTGGGCGAATGACCTGTTGAAACTGTTAAACGATCAACAGTATTGGACAGCATTCCTACCATTCGATAGATAATAAGACGAAGAAGGCAGTAGAAAAAGATGTTAAAGGACTGCTGACACACAAATAGGCTGAACTTTGTACTTTTCCTAGTATTAAGCAGTTGAACTGTTTGCCTAGTGTTGTTCACTATACTGCTACACTACATATATATTAGTTTACTCGTAAGTCTGATAATCGAAACGTTAGTCGTTCTGTTATTTTTTCAAATGACTTCTCTAGATATACATAGAATGATCCAGCACCGCCTTACTGAAGGAGACTGAAACAGTCTGACAACCCATAGTACGAACGATCATAACTTTATAAAGTTGTTTCAGATGTCAATGACAATAATGTATTTGACAAAGTAAAGCAACTTTTTACCAAAGCTTTGTCTATTGATGTCCCCGACAACCAAATCGATAAATGTTTCATTTAAAAGGTTCACAGTAAAGAAGGTAACGAACAACGAAACAACGAATTATAAGAGCAAAGAGGGCAAACAAAAAAAATCTCAACACACGATGTCGAGGGCTCAGGTGACAGCTGAAGCGTAAACAACAACAAGAAAAACAGCATTTATTTAAATGATTCTTTTACCAAGTACACTCAGGCGCTTTTTATGAAAACAAAAGAAATGGCAAAACAAAAGGGCGTCAAATTCTCATGAGAACTTGAACCTAGTAGTTCCTAGTAGCTCTAGCGATCCCAGAAGTACCCGACCCAACAAAGAAAACGCAAAAATTTCGAAAAAAAATTTCTTTATTTTTCAACATAATCGCCTTTCACCTCTATAAACTTTTCCTAGCGATGTTCAAAAAGTTCGATATCCTTTTTATAATAAGAACTGTCTTACTTCTCAAAATAGCCATTAACTGTCAACATCACTTCTTCATCGTTGGAAAATCTTTGACCACTGAGCGATTTTTCAATTTTGGGAACAGAAAATTATCCGAGGGGGCTAAATCTGGCGAATAGGGTAAATGAAGTAGCAATTCAAACTTTGCTCAAACGTCGCATAATACTGGCCGTTGATAGTTTTAAGAAAATTATCCAACGCGCATCCCAAAAAAATCGACACGATGATCTTGCCTGCAAATGAAACAGTCTCGCCTTCTTTAGAGCCGGTTCTCCCCTTTGAATACATTCTTTTGATTGTTCTTTTGCCTCAGGTATAAAGTGATGGACCCATGCTTCATCCATTGTTATGAAACGGCGCAAAAATTCTGCTTTGTTGCTGTAAAACTTCGCTAAACACTCAATTGAAATATCTTCACAACACTGTTTGAATTTGAGCAAACGCGGCACCCATCTTGTACACAGCTTTCTCATGTCCAAATTTTCAAATAATATGCGATGTACCGCACTTTTTGAAATGCCTACAATGTCTGCTAGCTCGCGCACTTTCAGTCGACGATCATCCAGTCCCGTTTTGTGGATTTTCTTCACCATTTCTGGAGTCGTCACCTCGACTTATTTGGTCAACCGCTACGATGCTCGTCTTGGCAGCTCATACGACATCGTTTAAACTCAGCAACCCGTTTACTACTGTAAACGAAGGAGCAGACTCACCCGGAGTAGAATCCAGTTCAACTTTTATATTGGTTGGGCTAAGGCCTTTCAAATAAAAGATTTGTATCACATAACGATGAGCAATTTTCCCCATTTTCACAAATTTACTGACAACGTTTACTGTTGATGGCTGCCAAACAAATACTAAACAACGTCTCGCTTTCAAACTTAAAGTATATATTGTACTTTATAGACTGCGTACTTTCCGATAACAACAACTACCGCCAACATCTTGGTTAGGCAGGGTTCTTCTGGGACCGCCCTCGTACTACGATGACAAATTTTTTTTATGCATCAGAATGCCTGAAGTCGGAGAGAAAACTTTGCGTCTCTTGTTACGCATATCGATTCGTCCGCGCGCATTCCAGATATTATTTTTGTTTCTGAAATATGGATTTACAGTTTTGAAAAGAGTGATTGCGTTATTCCCGGTTTTAATTTCTTAACTAATACGAATGATAATTACGCTGCAGGTGGTGTTGGGTGTTTTTTAAAAGAGGGTTACCATTTTGTAAGTGCGGATGCTTAAAAGATTCTATTGTATTTAACAATAAGGTGTTCGTTTTTTTGTGCGTCTATAGGCTGCACAATGCACATGTTTAATGTTTCCATGTTTATGAAAGAATTTTCTGATTTTTTAATTAAAGTAAAAGCTAATTGTTATTGGGGATTTCTACATTAACAATTTAGATAGTAATGAAACTGTCTCAACATACTATATTTAGCCTAATTAGCTGCTCATGGTCTTGATTCTTTTATTAATGAGACTACTAGGATTGCGTCAGGTAGTTGTTTGGACCACATTAATGGGCGATTCAAATGTGTTTCATCTAGCAAATGTGAGAAATGTGTTCTTAATTTGATGATCCCAGACCATTGTATGACAGGACTCCTTGTAGATACGTTTTAAAGGAAGAATAGCAATTGTTCAAAACCACTGAACAAATTAGGAAAATTAACTTTAGTAGACTTAGAAACAATCTACTTTGTGAGTTTTGGGATGATGTCTATTCGTATAGTGATGCTTCGAATTCGTACGCAATATTTATGGAGTGCCCTAAAAAGCATATTTATAATTGTTGCTCCTTCTTACCTCAAAAAAAAAAAAAAAAAAATTAAGAAAACGACTCAAGCCCTGGATCTCTAACATGGAAACTTAGTACAATAAATAAAGTCAAACAAACCTAGAATGAAATGCTTTTAAAACTGAATACACTAAATTGTGCGCTAAGCTGAAAAAGAAGATTCCAATTTGTCGTGTTACTTAATATATTACCGAAATTGTTTTGATTTTGCCAGAGGAAACCTCAGATGCGAATGGAAATTAGTGAATAATTTTAGTAAATATTTATTAAATAAATCTTCTTCCATAAAAAGACCTACATCTTTGCGTATCAGTAACTTTTTAATCTCTGACAAATACGAAATCGCTGAAGCATTTAATGACTACAACACTACAAGTAAACTCATCTTGTGCTCTCCGTATGTGTGTATGAGTAAAAAAAATATATATTTTGCTTGAACTTAAGCGCACTTGCTTTATTTAATATACTACCATGATCAAAAAGTTCATTCAGAAAATTAAAAATACATTTTTATTCATCTACATCTATGTTATTGGGTCTATAACTTAATTGCTAAGAGAGTGCGGTTTGCTAAAAGATGGCGTAACTTGTATTATTCCATTGTTATTATTCCATTGGAACATGCGTTGGAAAGCTACTGTCATTGTACGTCATTTCAGTACATATCATTCATTTGAAACGTAAACAACAATCATTTTTTTTCACTCAAATATGTCGAATTTGTGCCTGAAAAAGTGTTTTTGTGGGGAGTTCTTCTTCATTACTTTAATATGAAGAAAACTGCTGCCGAAGGTCATCGTATTTTGGTGGAAGTTTATGGTGAACATGCGCTAGCTGAGCGAACGTGCCAAAAGTATTTTGCACGATTTAAAAGTGATGATTTTGACTTGGAAGACTATGAACGTCCTGGACAGTCAAAAAAGTTTGAAGATGAAGAACTGGAAGCATTACTCTATGAATATTGTTGTAAAATACAAGAAGAGCTCGCAGAACCTTTGGGTGTCACTCAAACAGCCATTTCAAAATGTTTAAAAGCAGCTGGATATATTCAAAAGCAAGGAATTGGGTTCCACATGAACTCAAGCCGAGAGATGTCGAAAAGCGGTTTTGCATGTCCGAAATGCTGCTGGAACGCCACAAAAGGAAGTCATTTTTGCATCGGATTGTTACTGGTGATGAAAAATGGATCCAATACGACAACCCCAAGCGCAAAAAATCATATGTGAAACCCGGCCAACCAGCCAAATCTGTATTTGGCGAGATCAGATGGGTGTGCTGTATTATGAGCTGCTAGAACCCGATGAAACCATCAATAGACAACGCTACCGAACACAATTAATCCGTTTGAAGAGAGCAGTAGCCGAAAAACGCCCGAACACGAGGCAATAATTTTCCATCATGACAATCACTGAAATACGGTTCACATCAGAGCAGAATATCAAAAATTGGCTTGATTCATTCCTGGCTGCGAAACCGGCGCAGTTCTTTTGGGATGGGATCCATAAATTGCCAGAAAGATGGGAAAAAGTCATAGCTTCAGATGGGCAATACTTTGAATAATACTATTGTACATGTTTTTCTTAAATAAACGTTCAAATTTTGGAAAAAAAACCGCACTAATTAGATTACATACCCAATATATGTAATGCTAGCGCTTGATCCAATCCTCGAAACATTTTTTATATTCGGTTTTTGGTATATCCATCAGTGCTTCCTACGATTGAACAGAAAGAAATCGCAGGGAACAGAATCAGGTGAATTCGGTGGCTGTTGGAAGGTATTTGTTGCATTTTTCGTCAAAAAATTACGAATAATGATGGCACAAAATCCACGAGTTTTCTGCTCACAATTCTGGTCTCTTTCGGCGAATTGCTTCACGCAAACGCTCTTTGTTTACTGTCTGGCCTTCTGGCAAAAATTCATGAAGCACTGAAAACGACGTGTTTTTTTTGGTCTCGGATCATTTGGTGAACGCCATCCACTGATGTCTGGATTGCGTGTCGTACTTATAAGCCCACTTCTCGTCTCCAGCAATGATCCTTTTGAAGAATGTGGGATCGAATTCAGCATCGCAAATTTTTTGCATGAAATTGAGGTCTTTTAGCACCAACTTTGCTGCTACACGACGGAAACCCAAATCATTAACCAAAATGTCTTAGACGGATCCATAGGCAATGTTCAAGTCCTCCGCTATCCCTCTGAGGGTAAATTTGCAGTTATTGACCTACATTTCTTTTACTTCATCGGTTTTTGATATCGATGGTCTGCCACTGCGTTCATCATCTTCGATTGACTCACGATCGCAGATTAGCGCACCATTAAATCTGTTTTTTACGCAAAATTTAATACAAGTTCCTTGTTGCAAATTTAAATTCATTTCTAAAATTGTTAAAAAACCTCTCACACACACGGAGATAGATGTACTACTACGTAACTTTTGCAAATTCAAGCTATGAGGGAATTTCAACAACAGATGTACCAACTTAACAAAAAAAAAACAGTACTCAAATCGGAACAATGGAAGCGCCACACGGTGACGCCACCGGGAACTTTTTGATCAAGGTGGTATTTCTAAGACTAACTTCAATATATATTGTGGAAGTTGTGGACATTATATTTCAATTTGGAGTAGATGAATGCCTTATATATTGATGCCAGATCAGAGGGGTGTAATATTTCTTACATCGCTTAAGGAAACCTGGAAATTTCGAATGCCGTTCCCGTTCTACAGCCAAAGAGCAGGAACGTGAGTCCGGGAACGAATATGAAAAATAGAGAGTAGTGTCATTAGCAAAGGAATATATTGGATTTCCATGACTCTTGAAAGAAGGGACATAAGTGCAATGGGTCTGTAAGAACAAAGAGAAGACGATCCGCATTTTTTATGGACGGGATAGACTGTAGCTGTTTTCCATCTGCTCGAAATTCGTCCTAAAGAGTAAGATTGATGAAAAAGCTTACGCAGTGGTTTTGCCAGTGAGAAAGAGCTCCTCTTCAAAATAAGGGGAGATATAACATCTGGACCAGCGAATTTGTATATGTTAAGATTTTTAAGTACTCTTGCTACTACACGAGTGCGAATGTGGATTCGTCCCATTGATAATTAGACGCACTCAAGTGTAGGCGGGGACAAAGCACAATCTGGAAATATTGAGCTAACCGCAAAATTTGTAGCAAGTAGATTGGCCTTATCCAAGGAGCTGACAGTTGGAATGTCATTGTAAATGAGCGTTGGAATGGAGGAAGAGACAGAATTTCTAATGTTTTTGACGAACGTCAAAAAGTTTTTACTATTTTTGAGACATTGCAGTATTTTTTGGCTCATTTTTCGATGAAATTGGAATTCAATACATTTAGGAAAGGCGTTGCAGTCATTCCTGGCTCGTTTAAGTTTTTATCAGTTTCCTCTGTCGGGTTGGTCTAGTAGGACCGAAAAAACATTTCTCTAACCCTGATAGGCGCTTTACCACTCGAGTAGTATCAAGCTATTTCCTTTGGTTTGATACTATTTATCCGATGAGGGATGAAGCATCGCATTTCAAAGAGAATAGTGTCATATGAGCAGCGGCATCCACGTCGTTATTGAGGAAATATAACGACTAATTAAAATTCCTAAATGTGGTATAACACAATGGTTCGACTAGCCTAAAGGGGCGAGCACATCAACGATGTACTTATCTGGGAGAGAAGTTAGAAACAGGTCCAGATTGTCAACGTCTGATGTTCACGTGGGCTCATCTACAAGCTGCGTCAAGTTGTTTTGCGTAGAGAAGATCTCAACACACTGTCCTTTGAGTGCTGTCTGTCCAGAATGTCGAATCCACCTAGAATTGCGTATATTGAAATCGCCCGTAATAACGGTTTCAGTGTGATAATACTGAGATACAATTCTTTGAATGGAGTCAGACTTCGTATCAAACTCGTTATAGGTCGTATAACTGTCCAGTTTGGGGCCTCTGTAAATAAAGCAGTAGTGAATAATTTGCTTACAAAGATTTTAACCACAGGATATTGAATTCTGGATTGGAACAAGGTCTACATTGTGGTGGAGTTTGGTAAGCTACTTCAATATGCACGTAAATAGCGAGACAACGATGAGAAAACAATAGTGGCACTAGCTCATAGCCAGGTATCTTCAGACAAGTGTGAACTGAGAGGTGTGGGCGGAGATATTTCTGTGTTTCACTAAAAGCCAAAACTGCTGGCCTGTATGTGATTGTCATGATAGAAAACAACGCCCTGTTCAACTCTGGCCGTTTTCCTTCCACTGCCTGCTTCTAGGTATCGAAGCTGAGTAATATTAAACAGCATTTATTGTCTGATTGCGTGTAAGCAACTCGAAGTAATGGACACCTCACCAGTCCCACCAAATGCTCACCATGACCATTTTGGGATGCAAATCTTGTTTACCGACTGATTTCGGTGTTTCACCAGGAGCGCACCTCTTTCGCCGAATGTTGTTGTTCACCATCCATTTTTCGTCTCTTCTCAAGAAAACCTCAAGCGGCCAAATTCCTGGAGTAGTTACTTCTACAGAGAGCCCCTGAGTGAGCCCTCTCCACTGTGCAGTCACCCACCAAGTGCTCAGACACTTTAAGTGTGTCATGATTTGGACCACCAAGTTAAACGCACGCATATATTAAATTCACTCTTATACTTTATTTATATACTATATATGTATATAGATTAACTAGAGATTGTGTGGAGGACACACAACTGACGGACTCGTTTTAATGCCACTGGTATCTATCTATTGTCTAGTCTTAAAAGATTTTTACGCTACAGTGAGTAAAAACTCTACAACTTCCCCCCTTAAGTTGTTAATGTTAAGACCTTAACATTTACAAAACTTTTGTATATCTTTTTCTTAGACTATAAGGATTAATATTACTTGGTTTTATCTGATCTTCAACAGAGTTTATATCAATTTGCTGATTTACCATAGATTTTACGGCTGATTGTTCATTGTTTGCTTGACTGTTGATTTATACTTAATGTAAGAATTGAATCTAATAAAGTTGTAGGAACATAATTTTCTTTTTTTGTTTTTACATTTTTTTTTACAACTGATAATTTGATTTAAATGCGTTTTTCAAACTTTGTTAGATTCTTCCACCTTAACTAAATATGTCTGCAAGCCTAGACGTTTTATAATCACTGCTTTCGACCATACCACTTGGTACTTGACTTTGAGTAATTTTTTACCATTCAAATTTCATTTATTTTAAAAGGTTTGCTGTTATTTGAGCTGTAATTTTCTCTTGGATTTTTTTTTGTTGCTTTTCAATGTTCGTCTTAACTTTATTAATGTCAATTTTCATATTGGGATTTAACAAATCGAGCCTGGTTCTTAATTTTCTTCCTAGCATTAACTATGTCGGAGAAACCCATGTGCTACCATGAATAGTATTCCTATATTTCTACTATTCCTAGTAAAAATAAGTTTAACGCTGTTTGCATTTCAATTTGTGTTTTGCCATTTAACACATTTTTCACTATTTTAACGAAATTTTCAGATTGACCGTTTGTTGCTGGGTTACTTACTCATGTGATACACATGTCAGATATCAAAATGTTGGGTACACCAAATCGAGCAAACATCGGTTTCAGCTTCTCGATTGTGGCTCAGCTTGTTGCGTTGATCCCCATATCTAAAACCTCGCGCCATTTACTATGACTGTCAATGACAACCAAAAACCATTTTTTGAAAAATGTACCTAGACCTCTTTCATGAACTCTTTAACCATTCCTAACAAGCTATCCTCAGCCGCCTCTCGTTCGACTTCCTCCACCGTGGTCGGCATTCTAGCAATTTGTTTGACATAATTTATGTACAAAGAATCTGACTCAACTACCTACTTTTCAAATTTTTCAGATTTTTCGTTAGGACGCCACGACGCGAAAAATATCTTTCAATTTTAAACGTGTAGCCTGCCAAAGTGAGCGCTTTTCTTCGGAGACGATTTGCTGTCATTACCGGGATTCCCTTTTTATGACCAAAAATGTGGCCATATATGTGGCCATTTTATGACAAAATGGCTTGTTGTCCGTCACTAGTATAAACTCCCTAGCATACACATAGTGGTGAAACTTTTTCACCCCAAAAAGTATTTCAATAGCCTCTCTGTCCAGTTGCAAATACTTCATTTCAGTTTGTGTTAATTTTCTAGAGGCAAATTCAATTAGTCTCTCATTGACATTTTCATAAACTTGGAACAACACCGCGCCTAAACCTACTAGGCTGGCATCCACTGTTAATTTGACTGGTAAGGCAGGATTAAAATGGGCTAGCATTCTTTTCGCTATAAATTCTTTTTTTATCTTTTCCATAGCTTTTTTTTAAAGTCCGTATTATTTTTTTTTATAATCCCGCGCGCGCACCAAGGGGATATGAATACCCTTTTACTGGCTTTTCTCCAGGGCGCAGGCGGGTGGTGTAGTATTTTGAATTTCAGGTGTATTACATTTCGATATTATTCCCAGAGGTGGTTGTCAAACTGGACGGGAACAAGCAAGTGCATCTTCAACCAGTGGGTCTCAGTACGTGCTAGTTGTTAGTTCGTTACATTTAGCCCAGCCAGCAACCACTCCAACATCAGTGTTATGCCTTCATGTCAGAGTTGACGCCGACGGGATTCTCACATAACTACATACAAATTCTACGAAAAGACTTTTTCAGAGAATTGCCTAGCACGGGATTCGAACCCGCGACCCTCTGCTTGAGGAGTATATGCATATACCACTACACCACGGCTATCCCGTGGAACAGAGTGGCCTTATATTTGGTATGAAACTTCTAAAGAAATTCACAACCACGAGAAAAGATTGCACTTCTTTGACACAAGTTGAATTCTGTATTTCTTGAATAAACTCAATTCTTTGTTGGACATGGGTATAACCAATATTTGTCGATGACATGACCCAAGTATGTCATAGATTGAGAAAAACACACATGACATTTGTACTTATTCAACTTTATTCCAGCCTTAAGTAAAAGTGTCAAAACTTAATACAGTTTCTGACGATGAAGTTCTCTATTGGGAGCCTTGATTAAAATGTTATCTACGAACTTGACAACACCTTCTAATTCACTCAGAGTAACTTTCAATTCTTTTTTTGAAATAGCTCAGGCGCTGAAGCCAATCCGTACACCAGTCGTGTATACCGAAGCAAGCCTTTTGTTGTGGTAATAGTTGTTAAGTTCCTAGATTTCTCATCCAGGACCAATTGTTGATATGCCATTGATAAATCAAGCTTCGAAAACTCTTCTCCACCATGTAACTTCGCAAACATGTCCTCAGGACGTGGCATGGGGTGCTTCTTAATGCACAAGTGCGGATTTTGTGGTCACCACAGAGCCTCACATCTCAAAATTTTTTTAAAATTGGCACAATTGGGGTTCTCCATTCACTGTAATCTACAGGCTCTAAGGCACCTAACTGCACCAGCTTTACGATTTCGCATTCAACTTTTCCTTTCAAATCTATAGGGATTTGGCGCGCTCCCACGAACTTCGGGGTAACGTCACTTTTCAATTTCAAAGACAATGTGCCTTTATTGAATTCACCTAGTTTTCCGTCAAAGAGGGAACTAAATTTTGAAATGATTTCCTTAACCTTTTTGTTGTTGGCATTTTCAAAAAAATTTAAATTTGCAACTTCATAACACACACCCCAACCGGTTTAATTTAAGAGTCATTATAATTATTCAACTTCATATTTGTTTTTTTCTATTTTATGAAAATAAAGAAATCGCGGAAATCGACGCACCCGTATCTATTTCCCTAATTATAGGAATACTACTCATCACAACCTTTATCTTAATGGGTTCATCTTCACATAACTCCGAAGACACGTTAAATAAACTTAAATCAAAATTGTTAATATACTTTAAATCTAACGTGGTATAATTCTGTGTTTTATTAGTGCAAACCCGCTGCAAATGCACACAGATTTTACATCGGTTACATCTATAGTTTTTAAACCGACATGCACTTTCCGTATAATTTAATAAACCGAAAATCTTGCACTTACTGTTGCTGCTCTCACTTTTACCTCCATTGTGTTGTTGTTGTCCACGCTGCTGATGCTGCTCTTGTCTCCGCGTCTCCCTTATAGAATGTTTGCTGCTTCGCCAGTCCAATACTATACCATAAATACCTGCCGATGTACCAGGCTCTGGTTTTACTACTGCATCGACCTCGTATTGGTTTTTAACACACTCCACTGCAATAGCTATCACCACCGCCTTATCGAACGTCAATTTTGACACGCACTCCAGAAAGAATTTGTCTTTCGTCGCTCCCCGCTCTAGCCCCTTCTAGTCCACACCCACACTGCCCACTCGTTTATCGTCTCATGACGATCTTTCATCGCTGAATAGAATTTATACCACTCACCGAAACCACAGACCGTTGGCTTAAAATGCTTGTTAAAAGCTCGATGCAGCTGCTCATACGTTGCCGCCTGGAATTTAACGAGATGGATCAAATTGGCTAGCAATTTATAAGATCCTTCTGATAAGATGTTTAGCAAAATTACCTTTTTCTTTGTTTCATCGATCAAATCATTTGCAATACAAAATTGCTCTAACTGTGACTTGAATATATTCCAACCATTAGGATTAAAATCAAACGTCTGTACTGTGCCTATTATGAACATGGCCGATATATATATATATATGTAGACTAACTAGAGAGTGTTGGTTTAATGGTGAAGGACAAACAACTGACTGACTCGTTTTAATGCCACTGGTATCTATCTCAAATGAGAGCTTTACGCTACATTGAGTTACAACCCTACAAAGTGTATTCATACACACTTGAGTGTCAATTTCTTAAAGAAAAAAAAAGCCAACAATCAGTGGTGCCAGTACCGCGAAATCATTACGGAGGTTGCCATCGAAAGAGCCTGTGGTATGACGATGAATGCGTACGCTAGAAAAAGGTGACGGAAGATGCACATAGGAAAACGCTGCAGCGCAATACAACGACAGCGGGGGAAGAGTATCGAATCAGGAGTAGAAGATCTTGCGTATATATATATATATATATAAAAAACATCCGGAGATTTTACAAGAAGGCCATGCAATTTGTGACTGGCTTCCAGACCAAAACACAGGCTCTTCGAAACTTCGAAGGAAATATAGTCACCGAAGAACAGGGGATAGCAGAGGTGTTTAAGCAGTATTCCCAGCAGCTGCTAAATGGGCATCATGTAGAGATAGTGGCAGACAAATAAGAGAACCCATATTCAGTCAATGAAGAACTAGTTTCACCACCCAGTATAGAAGAAGTCGGCTTAACTACGAAAAAGCTTAAGAACAACAAGCTAGCAGACTTTGATGGCATACCAGTGGAGCTCTTCAAATACGGTGGCGATGCTTTGGTAAGGTGCACCAAATTATCAAGCAAGCTCGAGTGGAAGAAACCATGCCCGATGACTGGACTATCGGCTCCATATGCCCCATTTATGGTACGTCTTGCAAGAATTATCTGCTTAATGTCGCATATAAGATCCTATTCAACGTACTGTATGCACGTCTCAAACCCACTAATCAGCACGTGTTAGTGTGGCTTCTGGTCCAGCAGATTGACTATAGAGCAAATTTTCAAACTGAAACAAATCCTGAAAAGACCAACGAAATTCTACGTCAAAGCCGCATATGATAGTATTCATCGGCAAAACTGATCCAGACGTGTCGCATGACGCAGGAAAACAAGCGCTGCAATGTGCAATTTGGAAGTAGCTACTCCAAACTATTTCAAACGTTGACAGGATTTCGACAAGCAGATGCGCTATCACGTGACTTCTTCAATCTCGTTCTAGAGGCGATAGTGCACAAGGCAGGTGTCAACATGGAAGGCACTATCTTCAATAGATTCTTTCAGCTACTACTGATAGCAACAATTTCGAGGTAATTAAGGACTTCACCTATCTCGGAGTAAACGTGAACTCCACCAATGACACCCTAGTAGAGATCAGACGAAAAATTATCCCAGAAAAGCGTTGCTACTTTTGTCTGGCAAAACAATTGAGTTCAAATCTCCTATTTCAAAACATATGTATGCTTTACAAAATTCTTATCTTGCCAGTTCTGCTGGATGGTGCCGAGTGCTGGACAATAAGCACGAAGGGAGAAAGAAAACTTCTTCAAATGATTTTTGGTCCTGTGTACGAGAAGGGCGAATGAAGAAGAAGATACAACCGCGAACTCTATAAGCTGTATCAAGATATGCATGTAGTCCAAAAAGACACAATATGTCGACTACATTGGCTCATCCACATCGAGGTAATGGACAATAATGTTCCAGCTAAGTAGAACTTCGATTCATAGCCCAAGGTTTTGAGACGACATGGAAGTCTGAGATTCCGTTTTAAAGAACAAGCCATAGCGAACACCACAGCGCTTGATCTGGATAACTGGAAGCAGCGTGCCCTTGATCGCAGAGAATGGAAGACCGGAATAGACTCTACGGGTCTTGGAGCCCGTTAAGTAAGTTAGAATAAGATTCTATCCAACTGGTTGGTTTCTGAAAAAATAATAGCGGGACAGACTACATCATGTTTCTTTTTTCTCAAAAAAATTGCTTTTTTATTGCCATTTCTGTCATACTATAGATAAAGACATGATCTCCAGTGTACTGTTAGATAAAGATGTGTATGTATACATATCTAGATAAACGATTTCAATTCGGGGTCTAAATCAGTTCCGTTTCCCAAAATGCTAAACCAAAAAACATTTCTATTTTTAATAGCCTGTTCATTATCACAAATGAAAACGTCACGGACAAAATTATCCCAGAAAAAGTTTAGGAGTAAGTATCAGAGCAGGTTTTCTCAAAAAAATATCCGAAGAGCTTATGTTATTTTGGCAATTTGAATAACCTACAAAAAACTTACACCACAACCAACCATCCAGATACCAAATGTTGCATGCACTTCAACTACTACACAAAAGCTTACGTCAGTAGCAATAACTTGGAAACATGAGAAAGGACTTGGCAAACCCTGCAGCTGTGGTCGACAATTTTTTTTTTTTAATTATTAACTTCCTGATTTAAGAAGTATTAAGGGGAAATTGTACAATTTATCGCATCTTTTTTAAACTTCGTGAATAGGATTTGACTATACTTCGGAAATTTGCAAACTTTATAGGACCCAGGCACTGCGGATGTCAACTATTATACCGCTCATTTTTCTCAAAGAGCTACAAGTTTTTTTCAACTGCAAACGAAAAAAAGAACCACACAAGCATATAATCACATGAGAAAATTTTCAAATTACTAATAAAAGTACAACGTAAAAGTGGTTTGTGAAGTAATGAAAAACCCATCATATTGTAGGCTCACAAGGTGAACGATAGGCATGCTTTTTAATATGCCAGCGTTGAATATCCAGCTTACAGGTGTTGTTTTCACCTTCTGTTCGTGCTGCAATAAATTTCTCAAATTTCAAATAATATAAACAAAAGTTGTTCGACAAATTAAATTGTCAGCAGAATAAACTGAAGCACTCATTATAATACCTTCAGAAAGTATCTGCTTAAAATAACCAAAATACGGGTACGGTACCATTTGAAACTATTATGGTCTGGCCCAACATACATTGCAATATGGATTGACTTGTTGGGACGGTTCATACAAAAACAAGATAGCAATCTTCAATTCTGTACGCGTGGAATATTCCAACACTTAACAGACCGGACAATTAGTAGGGATCCTCCATTAGAAGCTGATAGCAAGCATGTAAACGAACAATGATTCGCATACAGGTTATTGCTAGCTACACATTTTTCCCATCTTTAAGGCAATTTATGAACTCCACGCCAATAAAACTGTTCGTCTTCTGAAGCAAACTAAAAAGTCACCCAATTTTCGACTTCCTCGTAGGATTCGAAGTGCTGCTCAGCTAATGCGTGTCCCATCTATGAAAACAAATGGTAGTCGCTAGGAGCTAAGTCTGGTGAATACGGCGGGTGGGGTAGCAGCTCCCAGCCAAGTACTTTGGTTGTATCCTAAGAGAGTTTTGCTTTGTGTGCAGGTGCATTGCCATGGAGCAAAATTACCTTGCTGTGTCCTCTGGCCCATCCTGGTCGTTTTTCGATCAATGCATGGTTCAAATTTATTATTTGTTGTCGGTAGTGATCTGTATTAACGGTTTTACCAGGTTTTAGGACCTCGTGGTACACCACACATTTCTGGTCCCACCAGACACACAGCATTGTCTTCTCGCCGAATCGATCTGGTTTTGCAGTCGTAGTTGATGGTTGTCCCAGATTAACCCATAATTTTTCCGTTTAGGATTCTGAAGATAAATCCATTTTTCATTGCCAGTAACAATTCGATGCAAAACTGATTTTTTATCGTGTCTTTGAAGCAACGTTTCACGAGTGGTTCTTCGGTTTTCCATCTGTCTTTCATTCAATCCATGTGGTACCCATTTTCCAGATTTTTAGATCTTTCCAGTAGCTTTTAAAAGATCAGAAATTATTTGTTATGCAACATTTAACATTTCTGCCATTTGATTCTGACTCAAAGTGTCATCTTCATCCAATATTGTTTGCAAACAGGAGTCTTCAAACTTTTTTGGTGGTCTTCCACGTTCTTCATTTCTCACATCAAAATCGTCATCTCTGAACCATTGAAATCATCTTTTCTGATAGAGCATGATCAAAAAACAAAAAAATAATGCAAATTCCGCAAGTCATCATTTTCTGTTGCAAGATTCGACATTATTAACACGATGAAAAAATAACATATGATGTTGTTTGCTCAATGACTGATGATGATGTATACTAAATATGTTTGACATGTATCATAGCAACTAAACAAAAAGAAAATTAAGGCCCGTTCAAAATAAATGTTCCCTATCGAGACATTTGTATCTTGGCATTCACTTCATACCGATACACCTAGTATGACGTCATTGGCAATTATAAAGCCAAGCTAAACAAGAAGTCCATCTTTGCTAATATGGTCGGAAGGTACATCCTCCGCGACATCACCTTCGAAAGCATCAAATGCTTGTTAATTTTGTGGCTGATCAACAAACCGTCAATCAAATTGATCATACTCCTCCAGTGGTTGGATGTCCGATCTTGCGAGCAGCTAACATCGACTCAGACCATTATCTTATTCTGACCAAGATACGGATGCGAATATCCGTAACAGCCCAAAGACAGGGAACCATTGTGAGGTAGTTCAACGTCAAACCGCTACAATCGCAAAAAACCGACAGAGACTTTTTTGATCCGGTCCTTTAATTTTTAGAGGAGTCTAACACTGACTCCGAAAAATAAAACGAATATACCAAAGCTGTGAAGCCCACAAAGAAATCTCCAAGAAGGAAAGATTGTTTTCACAGACTTTTAAACGCTGCTGACGAAATAGCCCATTCGACTTCGACAATGGCAAATAAAATGTCTATCTACTAGCCCAGTAGTTTACCTGCCGAGCTGTTTAAAGTGCAGTCGATTAAATACATCAACTAATTTCTAAAATCTGGGTCGATGAAAGTTTGCCCCACAAGTGGAAACTCAACATTTTTTGCTTGATCCTTAAGGAATCCCTTGAATTGAGGAATAAATTTCCTCAACGTCCCATTTACATACGCCAGTGTTATGTAGTGCCTAAGAACCTTTGTTAACAGTCTGATCAGCCCCTATCAAGCTCAGGAAATCCACTATAGATAAATTTTCACACTACGCAAAAACTCGGAAAAAAGGCGAGTCCCAAATCCATTATTTCTTCTGAATTTTCAGTTACACACATGCATAATGGCAAGAACACAGGAGGCTATAAATGGAACTATTTCAGAAGAGAGGTCAAAGATGCGTTTCGTCGTCAATGAAGTTAAAACAAAGCATAGAAGAACGATGACCATGACAAGACGTGACCGCAGGCAGCTATAACTTTAAGATAATAAAGGGAACTTATCTACCTACAATCGACTCCAACAACGACACCAGCGCGAAGAATAACTCTTGATAATAATAAGGTTACCAATATAAGGTTACCAGCTATTTGTCTATTTTTTGTGCTGCTGATTCCAACGACGTTGTTATTTTTTTTAGGTGATTTTAATCTACCAAAGCTTCTATGGGCCCCGACTAACCTCCTTTACTGCAATAAATCCCACCTCTGATAAAGAAAATCTTTTCATCCACTGCCTGTATCAATTATGTGGTGTCACCAACATTGGCAGACAAGTCGACCTAATCTCCGCCACCGATACAGAAAACTGTATACATAGGACAAACTAAACCAAACTGAACAACCTCTTCAGTACAGCCAATTATAACTTTCTCTGCGATAATCCTTATCTGACGGTTAACAATGCTTTCACATCTTCACCACCCTGGTATAATAAAGAGCTCCGCTCCCTTCGCAGCAACAAAAATAAGCTCTGATATACTAATGTATGTATTATTATGTACTTAAAATCGCGTTACGATGCCGATTTTTTTTAACTGGCAGTCTGCCAAGTAAATTTCTCTATACTTTGCCAATCTCTCTATGACAACTATTTAAACTAAGTGGAATGCACACTTATTTCCGGCCACAAACGGTTCTTTAAATTTATGAGCACTAAAAATAAATCGAATATCTATTTATCATCTTTTGATAAATCTCCGGGCTGTCACCAAATTACTGTAAATCACTTCGCAATTTCTTTATGGTAACCAAGCGTTCTCCATCCATAGCTGCCCTTATAAATTTGGAAACAGTGTCTAAAATTTGAAAGCAATTTAAATATAAAATAATGAACCTCAAAGATAATTACCCAGATGGACCTGATGATCCTCCCCCTATATTTTTAAGGAAATATGAAATGCATCTAGTTTAACCTTTAACAGCTCTCCTTCAGCTTTCTATTACCCAGAGACTATTCCTCTCAACCAGGAAAAAGTCTTCTATTATTCCCCTACATAAAAAAGATCTCAAAGATGATATTTCCAACTATCGACCAATTGCTAAGCTGTGCTGCATATCTAAGCTTGTTAGAAGCGTTGTTTATAACAAAATGCTTTTCCATTGTAAATCTATTGTTTCCCAAAACCAGCACGGATTTCTCAAAGGTTAGATCTATTACACAACCACCAACTCAATGGAATTCGTATTAAGTACTTTATGTGCACTAGAATACGGAAATGAAGTTGACGTGATAGTCTTCGATAGCTTGGTTTCCAAATAAGCTTTAAAACGTGGATTCAATCCTATTTTAATGAACGAAATTACTATGTTCTATTTAGGTCCATGATTTCAATTAAAGCATAATCTGGTGTGCCTCAAGGTACCCTTTGGTCCCTTATTATTTGTTCTGACTTTTAATGACGTTGATTTTATCATTGAAAATTTATACATATCTGTTTATGCAGATAATACGAAAATCCTTCGAATACGAGTATATCATCTTCTCTCGACTATCTACCACTGCAGAAAGATTTAGACAGATTTTGTACTTAGTGTCAGTATAATTTCTTTGAGCTTAACGTCAATAAGTGTCAAGCTATTACTTATACCCGTAAGCGCACTTCTACTTCACCTTGGTGCTATCTGATCTTTAACCTGCCTACTCCCATAGTGAATGAGTTGCGTAGTTTAGGTGTTATCTGTGAGAAGGGACTTAATTTTCGTTCTTACATTCTTTACTCGGAAGATTTTAATTGTAACTTACTCGATAATAATACATCTCAAATTTTCCTTTCCAGGATAAGAATCTCTGGTCTAAGTCCAGTTAAAAATATTCATCCAGCACATTTTATGGCAAGCTGCTCCACATTATTAGATTTATTTCTATCCAATAATACTAACAACAATTAACCTAAAATCTAAAATCTGGTTTTACAAATAAAAAGACTTCAGGGCTGTTAACCCTAGCGAACTTGAAAACAGTATTTGTCAGATAAACTGGTAGGCAATCTATAATTTTGTTTCCATTGATAATCAAGTTAACTTCCTCCAAAGTAAACAAAACTTTCATGGAGTGAGAGGAAACCTTGGTTTACGGCAGAAATTTTATTTACTATGAAGCAACACAATCAGGCTTACATACGTTGGAAGCGCTTTCGTCTTCCAGAAATGCTGTCTAAATTTCGCTCGCTTAGAAATGATTTATGTATTGGGTCTATAACTAAGCGGTTTGCTAAGAGATGGCGTAACTTGTATTATTCCTTTGTTATTATTCCATTGCAACATGCGCTATAAAGCTACTGTCATTGTACGTCATTTCAGTATATGTCATTCATTTGAAGCGTAAAAAACAGTTTTGCATGTCCGAAATGCTGATGGAACGCCACAAAAGGAAGTCATTTTTGCATCGTATTGTTACAGGTGATGAAAAATGGATCCATTACGACAACCCCAAGCGCAAAAAATCATATGTGAAACTCAACCAACCAGCCAAATCAACGGCAAGGCCGAATATCCATGCCGCGAAGGTAATGCTCTGTATTTGGTGGAATCAGATGGGTGTGCTGTATTATGAGCTGCTAAAACCGGATGAAACCATCAATGGACAACGCTAATATAATTAATCCGTTTAAAGGGAGCAGTAGCCGAAAAACGCCCGGAATATGCGACCAGACACGAGGCAATAATTTTCCATGATGACAACGCTCGGCCTCACGTTGCTATTCCGGTTAAGAACTATTTGGAAAACAGTGGATGGGAAGTCTTACCCCACCCGATTTATAGTCCAGACCTTGCCCCTTCTGACTACCATTTGTTCCGGTCGATGCAGAACGCCCTCACTGAAATACGGTTCACATCAGAGCAGAATATCAAAAATGGCTTGATTCATTCTTGGCTGCCAAGCCGGCGCAGTTCTTTTGGGATAGGATCCACAAATTACCAGAAAGATGGAATAAAGTCATAGCTTCAGATGGGCAATACCTTGGATAATACTATTATACATGTTTTTCTTAAATAAACGTTCAAATTTAAAAAAAAAAAAAACCGCACCCAATAAGTTATATACCCAATAGTGTCATTTTTACTTTGCTGGGCAAGTACTGTTTTGTTGGGCTAAGTCCGTAGAGAATGCCATATATCTTGGAGACAATGTAGTTTATGTTATCGATCTAATTTAAATGTTAATTGAAATGAAATCCTAGATTTTTAGTTTAAGTTTCCAGTTCAACAGAATTATAATCAACAACATGTATCCACTTCGAAAAATCGATTTGTTTTAAATAGTAAAACCTATCGAAAATATGCTGTGAAAATTTGAGACCGAAATTCCTAGTATTAAATAAGTTACATATCATAGTCGCCAACGCGCCAGGTCTGCAGTTGCTACATTTCTATTGTTTTCACCGGTTTTTTATACCTGCGTAAGGAGTTTCCCTCAGGTCCAAAAACTGGCAGAAAATGATACGTATGAAGTCACCGAAGGGTTATTGTATGGTCCAGGCATAGCAGATTAAATTCTGCTCTTGAAACTTTAAACGCATTTCTCTCGAAACATCATTTTCTAAAATTTATTGATTTTGGTAGGAACGATAGCGACAGACCTACTGATCAATAATCCATTCGATTTTTTCATTTCAGACAGTATGAACAGCCGCTATTATCATGACCAGTGACCTGCTTTTTTTCGTGTCGAATTTAATTTAAAAAATATATATAAAAAATTAATTTTTTTTTAAAATTTATGCGATGAGAATACTCCCATAAAGCTGCAAATTAAAAATTTCCAAATTGTTATTTCATATCAACAGCACCTAAGTTTTAAAAATAAAGAGTGAAAGTTTGTATTACATTCGGTTACACTGGAGGACACCAAAGAATTGGACACTTTTTTATATAATAATCCGCATATATATGCTAATCGCAATACATTTTTCTTTTATTATTATCATTTTTAAGCAACGTAAACAAAAGAGGGCCTAGGACAGATCATTGGAGCACACCGGAAGTTATTGGCAGACTCGACGATTTTTTGTCACCGTGATAAACAGCTTGGTTCCTATTGTTAAGATATTATGCCACAAGTTGGCAAAGCAAATTGATTTTTTTAATTTATACAGGAGAATGTCATGGTTTACCGAATCAAATACTTTCGAGAAGTCAAGAAAAACCAGAAGTGACATCATATCTTCATCGATGGTAGAGTGTTTATCATCAGTAATATAATTAAATAATTTTCAATGGCCCTCTTAGCCGATCAGCACGGTACATCTCATAGCCCCGAATTTTAAATTAAAGTGGCACGCGCGATTTAAGCGTTTATCACTACTCAGAATGTTAAGCAGCATCAAAACAAAACAAAGTATAGAACATGGAAAACCATTTCACTTTAAGCACTAGAAACATCAACCCACGTAATCTGAGGTTTTTGCAACGGAAAATAGGGTGTCGAATGTTAGCTTCGAGCTCGTCCAAAGTAGTTGACTTTGTAGCGCCGTATTGTTGGAACCGCAGCTCAGATATATCGATGTTGTCGAGCTCTGGTCCCCAAAAGTTGGCTACATCGCTCTAAACCTGGGACCATTGACGATAACGGTGTCACCTTCCTCATTTCGAAAGAAATAAGGTCCGATGCTGCCGCCATGCCATAAACCGCACCGAACAGTCAATCTTAATGTATGCATTGATGTTTGGCCGAACAGCCGCTGAGCCAAAAATGAACCTCGTCCCAAAAGATATTTTTTTGGCTAAAATTCGTTTCTCTGGCCAACGTTTCCAGCAACCATTTAACGAACTCACGGCATTGTCTATGGTCCTTCGGCTTCAATTCAATGTTATATGGATATAGGCTAAGATCCGACTACAAGGCAAGACGCTGCATCAGGTCGTTCGGCTTCACGAGCACGAGCTGTCTTTTTACGTAAGATCTTACACGTAGCTTAGTAACACAATCCTATATGCTGTGAACGGTGGCGAATGAACTAATCACGATTTTCATAACATCAGCAATATTCTCCTCTGTACGTGGCTGTAGGTGGCTTAATTTCCGATAGCGTGAAATTAATGCGAAATTTGGTCACTATGGCTTGCTTGGTCGATTATGACTACCGTAAAATGGTCGAAGTGCTGGAAAAACATTTTTTACGAAGCACGAATTTTGATAATAAGATTCAATAATTTATAAGCGTTTTTCGGGTGTAAGTCTTTCCATGATGAAATGACAATGCTAACTGAGCATTATTGTTTTTGACACATGTCACGAGTCACGCCTGAGCTGTCAAAAATAAAACACTGAAAAACCAAGCAGCATCATTATATTTCTGATAAACTGCTTGGTTACATCGGGTCGAAACTGGCCCCAAGGGCCACCAGTTTTTCTTTGCGTCTTTTAATATCATTTATATCATATGTAAATCTACAAGGTGTCACAAAAGTTGTCATGCGATTTTCCTTTGCTGTAATTTATCTTATAAATAAAAAAACTTTGATTTTCCTTTTGGATTATATTTACTTGGTGTCTTAAATTTTTGTCCATTAAGTCGAGAAAATGATATCGACTGATTGACCGCCGCCATAATTGATGACCATTCGGGTCCAATTTATGACATTTTCACCACTCTTTCCAGAACTTCCGGCGATAGGTCCTCCCATTGTTGACAGATATTCTCTTTGAAATCTTCAAGAGTCTGAAGATTGTTGAAACAGACTCGTGACTTCAAAAAACTCTACAAAAAGAAGTGTAGAACGATTAAAACAGGCGATCTTGTAGGCCAGTGCAAACCACCAAAACGAGAGAGTAGGCGACCAGAAAATGCAGCCCTCAAAATTGTATGTTTTGGCTCGTGCAGTATGCATCATTGCTCCATCTTGTTGCAACCACATGTTCAATTATAATTCATCCAACTGAGGAAGGAGAAAATCATTGAGCATGGCTGTGTAGCGCTCTTCATCCACAGTAGTCGGTTGGCCCGAAGCGTTTTCGAAAAAATAAGGCTTTATGATGCTTCCAGCGCGAACAGCACAAAATGCAGTAGCTTTGAGTGGGTTAATGGCTCTTCATGGGTTATACGTGGATTTTCGGTGCCCCAGAAGGGATAATTTTGCTTTTTCACATATCCACAGAGATGGAAATGAGCATTGTCGCTCATGATGATTTTCGATGAAAAGTTGTCTCCCTCGTGGTCGAAATTCAATATGGCTTGAGCGTAGGTTACATGCGGTTGGAGGTCAACAGCTTACAGCTTTTGTGAGGGAACATATCATAGTCTTTCACCAAAATTCTCTGTAAAGACCGCCGATTGATGCCCAAATTCGTAACACGTCGTCTGCTCGATCATCCGGATACCTCTGCGACATCTTTAACCACACCTGTGATATCCTACCGACCTGTGATATAGACCGGCTGCTTCGGGTCCGGCCAGGCCTGGCAGCATCTTGTGTTGTCCCATATCTTTCTAGACGAGCGTTTGCCCAGTTGGTGTGGGATGACAACACCACCGACGAATTTTTCCGCAAAAAAATCGTAAAAATTTTTCCGCATTCTTTAGGAGTATAGCGATTCATGTCTTATTGACTTGTATTTTGTATCTGTTTACTTCACACTGTCACTGTCAAAGTAGAATCACCAATAGAGTGATGACTTTTGCGCCGTGCAGCGGTTTCATATTCCAAAAAGAGAAAAACCCATTCAGCGAACTTTTTTTGGATGCCAAGTGCTTGATTGGATAAATGACGTACATTTCTGTCAACTTTTCCTTAAGGTCTGGAACGAAAGGCAAATGGGAAGACTTTAATTTCATTGCATTTACCATAAGTACAAATATCATAGATATTATGCGTTTTATTAGGCTTTTGTTCGAAAGATTTAAATTCAAATTCCATGCAATTTCCATCTTAACGTTCTTCTCTAAAGGATTTAAGCGTTGTTAACAATCATATGTATTTCACAAACAAGTTACATAATGCTTAATCATTGTTTTGCTTCATAGATATAATAATTAATCAAATAAATAATACAGTGAGTTTGCGTGTATGTAACATAAATTACTTTACCCACAGTAGCCCATTCTATTTTAAATTTGGAACACTAATTAGCTTTAAAATCCCCTGGAACAACTGAATAATATTCAGTATATGCTTAAATCGGTAATGTTATCTACATGTACTCTATCCATCCCTGGTTATAAATGAAAATTGATACGATGGCTTGTCATTAATGTTGGATTAGTTTTCGGCTCAGCAGGCATGGTGATAAGCTGTAGGGGATTTGGGTATATGATTCTGTGGGTAGTTATCAGTCGAATAAATGAAATGATTTGTTAATTGCTAAAAACGTGACCTGCGTTAGTTATGGTATATTGGATTGAATCCAATCGATGAGAAGGAACTGGTCATAACTGTTCATATGTGCACATATTGCGAGTAGAATGAATGAAGATCACACTTATAACAGAATTCAAAATAAATTTTGTTGATAGAATACTCAAAACTCAGGTTGAAAAGCTTACAAAAATATCTTTTATTTATCAAGTCAAACACTTGACATCCAAAAATAATTCAATACAATTGCGCAATAAGAAAAAATCAGCAATAACCGAGTGTCTTGATAATTTTTCTTCTATCATACAATACTTTCTTCTGAAATCATTTTAGTCCAGCAAAAAATTGTGAATTATGTCGTTGATAGACGGTGTTTGAACCCAAAAACATCTGGTAACATTGAAAACTATGGAAAACTCGTAATACTATGATTTTGTTACAGTCACTGAAATAATGAGAAGTTTTGCTACATTTTGGAAAACTATCTTAAAAAGGAGAAGTGTGAAGAAGTGATTTCGAACCATTTACAGGAAACTGGACACCAAAAGAATATTGATGATGATGTTCAGAGCTAAAATATGCGAAAGGTTGTTGAAACAAAATAAACTCAAGCCAATTCTAAAACGTGTCAAAACTGGTCAGAACTGACATCGCAGGAGATGATGTTGTGTGTGATGTTGTTGTGATAATGGAACATGGGATTCGAATCAGTGTAGTGTTACTGCTCTTCTTTGTAGCAGACTTTTCGTAAAGACTTGTCTTATTGTGCCAAAATCACCCACTGCATCAGATCTTAGCAATTCTTCGACAAAGGTTCACCACTATGTCCAATTATTCTTTGTCTCTATACTACCTCCATGACCTAAAAGAACACATGGGATCACAAATATAAGACTAATCATATAGGGTAATACATCGTGAGGCTTTTTTGACAGATCACGCGTGACTTCTATCAAACTGCTTTGTCATTTTTGTTTAGTATTATTTGGCAAGTTATCATGGAAATATTCATACTATAACAGCGTCTTCAAATTGATCAGATGTGTTACTGTATTACGAAAATCAGCGTTCTGTAAGAAATGTTTTTCGTGCGATTCTAAGGACGTAGGGTGCTCATAATCGAAACCACTATTGCCAATACCATTCGCAATTTTAAGTCCCAGTTTACATTAGTGGATGATCCTCGACCATTTAGACGACATCCAGCATGTAGTGAAGAGACTATAGCAGCAGTAGCTGAGAGTGTACGCTAAGACCGTGACGAATCGATTCCTCGTCGTTCTCGTCCCAAAAGCAGACAAAATTCAACTTGTGCAAGAATTGAAGCCAGGCAACTTAAATTTGCGTCATATTTTCAGTGAATGGGCTCTGGAAAAACTCAATGAAAATCCGGTGTTTTATTGTGCAATTTTGTTCAGTGATGAAGTTAATTACTGACTCAATAGATACGTTAATAAACAAAATTGCCATATTTGAGCTGATGAGCAACCTGAAGAGTACCAAGGGCTACCATTACATCCATTAAAAAAAATGGAATGATGTGGTTTATGGTGTGGAATCATTGGTCCATATTTCTTTAAAAATGAGGCAAATCAGAATGTTACTGTCAATGGTAACCGCTATCGCTCCATGTTAACGGACTATGTTCTTCCTGAAATTCAAGCACATGGTCTCAGTGAGCTCTGGTTTAACAAGACGGCGCTACGAGCCATACAGCGCGTGAAACAATGGACTTGTTGAGAAATCATTTTGGTGAGCACTTAATTTCAACTTTCGCTACGGTAAATTGGCTGCCTAGACCGTATTTTCTCTGAGGATATGTAAAATTTTAGGTCTTCAATAATAATCCAGCTACGATTGACGCTTTGAAACCCAACATTACTCGTAAAATGTCGCTATGCTCGAACTATTTGCCTAAAATTGGCTTTCGTATTGGACCACCTTAGGTATAGTCGTGGCCAACATTTACATGATATTATTTTTAAAAGGTATATGCCATGAATTGGTCTTTCCATCGATAATAAAAATTTTAAGTTCGCTTTCAAATTTATGTATTTTTATTTACATTATAAATCAAACCTCACGATGAATCACACTATATTTAGCGAAGTTAATGCTCAAAATATTTTTCGATGCAGTAACAAGTGGTATGTAAAAGATAATAAGAACAATCTCGGCTCTCAGCAAATAATTGACTTGATCTATTCCAACAGGCAGTTAAGTACTGCTAAATGCTGAAGAAGAGGAACCTGATAAAGACCATCTGGACGTTCCTTAAAAGGAGTTGGACAAAGCTTCGCTCAAGCTGAGAATATAATAACAAATAAAAAAACTCTTCAAATCTTGAACGGTATCCTTACCAAATATTTTGAACGCGTGTAGTGGATCATCTGTTAAATAGTGAGAAAATAGAACTGCATCTACTTTGAAAGAAAATATGTAAGAAAACTTGATTATTCATAGATCATCGCAAGAAAAGTACGAGTATAAAAACCTTATTCGAACATTAGATAGTGTATCCAATAGAAATTTTAACGAAATCTGCTAATCACCAAACTGATCGACATCCTTAAAAGAGTAAAATTAGCCACACTAATACATGGGCTGAAAAGTCAGTTTCTAACCTCTAAGAGAGGAAACCACTTGAATTACATCCATACAATTTTCAGTTAGTACCAACCTTCAAAAGATACGTGTATATATTTGACAGCTGTCGGATGATAAGTTCTCAAGATATAGCGTTGTTAGTGAAGCAAATTTTGTTATTGTGAAAAAAAAGGATTCAAAGCAATTTCGTGTGTTGATTTATCAATGCTTTTTGATGGAAAAAAATGCAGCCGATTAAAAGAAATGGCTTGATAAGTGTTACCCGGACTCTGCACCAGCCAAACGAACCATTTGCAAGTGGATTGAAAAATTTAAAAGTGGTCATACAAGCACCGAAGATGATGCACGCAGTGGACGTCCAAAAGTGGCTGTTTCAGATGAAAACATCAAAAAAGTCCACAAATTGATTACGAATGACCGTAAAGTGAAGTTGATCGAGATAGCTGAGGCTCTGAAGATATCAAAAGAGTGTGTTGGATATATCATACACGAATATTTGGACATGCGAAAGCTCTGTTCAAAGTGGGTGCCGCGTCACAATCGACCAAAAACAACAACGTGTTGATGATTCAGAGGAGTGCTTAAAGCTGTTCAACCGCAATAAAGCCGAATATTTGCGTCGGTATGTGACAATGGATGAAACTTGACTCCATCACTTCACACCAAAGTCAAGCCGGCAGTCAGCTGAGTGGCGAGCAGGCGACGAACTTCGTCCAAAACGACCAAAAACTCAACAGTCGGCTGGCAAGGTTATGGCATCCGTATTTTGGGATACACATGGAATAATTTTCATCGACCATCTCCAAAAAGGGCAGACTATCAACAGTGACTATTACATTGCGTTGTTGGAGCGTTTGAAGGACGAAATCGCAGAAAAACGGCCGCATTTGAAGAAAAAGAAAGTACTGTTTCATCAAGACAATGCACCGTGTCACAAATTTAAATGATTTCGGCTACGAATTGCTTCCCCACCCACTGTATTCCCCAGATTTTTCAACCAGTGACTATTTCCTGTTCGCAGATCTCAAAGGAATGCTCGCCGAAAAGAGATTCAAGACCGAAAAAGAGGCCTATTTTGAGGCTAAACTGAAATCGTACTACAAAACTGGTATCGAAAGATTGAAAAATCGTTTCAATCAGTGTATCGCACTCGAAGCAACTATATTGATAAATAAATTTGAATTTTGCAAAAATTTTGTGTTTGCTATAAAACGGCACTGACTTTTCAGTCCATGTGTTAGGTGGCTAGGGTAGGGGTAGGTGAGAGTGACAATTGGAAAGGATCAACCCACTTAGGCACATTGGCCCATTGTGATGACACGTGGATCTATGATCCTCTCACTCATGGAAACAATTTGAGCTTAGATCGTTTAAATCATTGTAGAAGAAAGCTCCTAAGTGAAGTTTCCTTCTCTGGGAGAGATCTGGACATGTACATAGTAGGTGGAGAATTGCCTCCTCTTCCTCCTCGTCCATGTAGCATCTACAGAAATCGTTTGTAAGCCTTCTCGCATGCTTGCCTGTAAGGCAGTGTAGAGTGATGAACCTATGATGGTACTGAGATGTTTCCTGTTTAGAAGAATCAGATTCTAAAAGCAATTCAGATCCAGCTTTGACCAGATCTATTTGGTCGCTAAACATGTTGGTCCAACAGTCCACCTAAGGTTTGCTCTTTTATTAGCCTCCAGCTTTAATATTGATTTGCACAAAGCGCTTGGTATACCTATGCCACCTTTTGGCGAGTTCGTCTGTCCTACAATTCCCTGGAATGTCTCTGTGATCCGGCACCCAACAACGGTGAAGAACGAACTATTTTGACATCTCAAGGGCAGTTTTAGAATTTAATGAGACTGAGTCCAGGGACTTGATAGCGGCCTGACTATCTGAAAAGATGCGGATATCCTTTGCAGATATCACGTTTTTCTTCAGCCAAAACAAAGCTTCTTTAGCCGCCAAAATTTCCGCCTGAAAGAGGTTGGAAAGATGTCCTTAGATCTAGCTTATCTGAGAAAACACATCCACTTACCCCGCTATCAATCTTAGATCCATCTTCTCAGAAGGATCTAAAGGGGATGCTTACATGAAAATCTTTGTCAAATTAAAGTTCGGTTATAGTAAAATAGATGTGAGGACTTCTAATATATTAAGAATATTAGCGTTTCCAAATAAATTATTTGTCCATTGTGTAGTCGCCTTAAGGCGAAAAGCTGCTGTCGCAGCCACTTGCCTACTGAAGATGCCGAGGGGTGTCAAGTGAAACAGACGGGGGGAAATTGTGGGAAATGACTGGATGCCTACATGGCATACATAGGTCGCATATCCGTATTTGTGTGTGATATGCCTGTGTAGTATGTATTTTGGCTTTGTTTGCCTACCTAGAAAAAACATTACAAGCAAATCAACCCACATACTGCCGTCAGCGCCACCTCCCAAAATGATCTGCAAGGACAATAGCGGGGTCAATGACCCGAAAAAAAATCCATTCGACTTCTATTTTTCATCTTATACTCCTCTCCCACCCATTCCTGTTTGACTCGTGCGTCGAAAATAACACTAAGGACAAAAAAACGTAAAACGTTTTTTTTTTAAAGCTTGGAAGGGTGAACGACCTTAGATGTGGGTACTGGGAGAGACAAAGAAATTGGCAATAGAATCATACAATACATAAAATGCGGTACCTGCAAAAAAAAAAAAACTAAACGGAATTGGTGTTTTGGCGAGAGAGGAGTGGTTGAGTGAGCCAGTGGAGATTGTGAGAGTTCAAAAACAAACAAACAGAAGAAAAATAGTATCATAAAGTGGAAAAATTCAAGCGATAAATTTAAAACAAAAAGGAACGGAACAAGCTAAAAAGTGAATTTAAACAAAATAACGATACTCAAGAGTGAAATTATATTCACCGCCCCAATACCACCTCCTAGCCAAGATGTGGTATTGAGTTCACCTATGGAAAACTCCTAAAGGAAAAATCCAACATACAAGTAATCCAGAAAATAATCACATTCTGCCGATCTACAAAGAGCCATTACATCATAGACATCTTTAACATGGAAATCTACCCCTGTCTGCCTTCCCAATCCCACCTATTTAATAATAGCAAGAATATCCGCGGGTTGCATTACTATAATTCATTATATGATACCAGAATATGCTTCTGCCTAAAATTTTATATCACCTACACCAGCTTCTACAAAAATACGACAAAATAAATGGTACAATTAATAGAACTAGAGTCAAGTAGTTTAAACTGTCCAGCGAAGGATGCACTTCCTCCCTGCGTAATCGGTGAGTACATTTTGCTTGATAATATACCTCTATCTAATATCTAATATAACACGTAATCCTCACGGTGTGAGATAAGATTTAAGAAAGAGCATGTCAAGTAAAAAAAATATATATACATACACATAAATATATATATATGTAAATGAAAAACTGTTATCGATTTCTAGCATATTTACTGATATATACATATACACTGATAACCAGTGAATTTGGCTTGGAATTAATATAACCTAAAACTTTTACCTTAAGATATATTGATATCTTAAATTTAAATTTATATGGTATGTTAAATTTAAGAATGGTAGTTCTTAACCCCCCCCCCCCCTATTTTCAGCAACTGTTTCCAAAAACGTTTTTTTTTTTTAATTCAAGAAAAATGTTTACCACGAAGTTCATATCCGAACCACAAACTTCTCTTCGATTTCGTCTTTTAGGTAGAAAAAAAGTTAACCGTCATTATTAACAAAACTATAATGCAACATGAGGGAAACAAACCAATGTGTGATTCCTTAAGTCAGAGGTATCTACAAGATGCTCTTAGAATTTTCATTTCAGGCCTTCGAAAACCTATGTGTGACATTTTGTTTTCATCTCGTCCTACCAATATGCCAAATGCCCTGGCTCTTGCTCAAGAACAAGAGACAAAACAAGCAAGGTATGCTCTTGCAAACTCATCTTCTCAATCATTCTTAATCATTCTCTCCATAACAGACCAATTTCTTCTAAACAAAAAAAGCAGGCTCAAAATACAATGGACTTAGATCACACAGTTTTTTTATGTAAAAAAATCCAAACTACTTTCAAAACAAAAATAATTTCCAATATCCGGTACAAAATTTCAATCAAAATTTTCAAAATTCTTATCAGAAATACAGTATTTTCTTTGCCGATACAAATGAACTACTACCATTCAATACGAAAGTTGTTGCTAAGGACGACTGACAACCTCCCTGTTTTTTTCGAAAGCATATCCGTATCCTATGGCTGCAGACGAGTTCGTTAACAATGAAATTGCAGATTTGCTCTGCAATGAGATAATAAGATCATAGCAGACAAAAAGCTAAGAGGTTTAGCTCTTTACAGCGAAGAATCTCTGACTCAAACAATAGTAAGTGTTCCAAACCCAGTTAACTGCTTTAGAAATCAGCTAATTTTAAGTAAGGAATCTGAGCATGCCAATTCCACCAACATTATTTTTAAAACCCAAATTGTACATACAATTGCATTCAATAGCCCAAAAAATTTAATTCAATTATTTAAAGAAAATTTTAATCCAAATGTTGTAAACGCAATTCTTTGTGACTTACCCACCTTAGCTCAAATTCAAGATAAATTATTAACCTTATTTTCTTCAGTAAAGTTCCTTCACACTGAAAAAATGTTTACAGATATTTTTAATCCAACTGCCCAAATTAAAATTTTAACAACCGAGCACAAACGCGCTCATCGGTCTGCAAGCGAAAATACTCAACAGGTTTTGATAGATTATTTTTTCCCTGGTAAGAAAATTTTTAAAGCAAATTGTGTCAAATTGTAAAATTTACAATGAGGCGAAGTATCAGAGATCTCCACCAAAACCCCAAATAGGAGAAACGCCCATACCTTACATCTTGCATTAAGATATTTATACAACTGCCGGTTCATATTTCCTTACATGTTTAGAAAGTTTTTCAAAATTTGCTATAATCTAATCAATTAAGTCGCGTGCAATATTAGATATATAGGGTGACTCATCGTAAAGTTTGATTTTCAACAGGCTTTTTTTGACAGATCACGAGTGACTCCTATCAAACTGCTTTTTGTTATTTTTGTTCAGTATCGCTTAGCAAGTCATCATGGAAAGACTCACACCACAACAGCGTCTCCAAATTGTTCAGTTGTATTACGAAAATCAGCGTTCTGTAAAAATTGTTTTTTGTGCAATTGGAGGGACTTACGGTGCGCATAATCGACCTACTGAAACCACTATTTCCAATACCATTCGCAAATTTGAGTCCCAGTTTACATAAGTGGATGATACTCGACCGGTTAGACCACATCCAGCACGTAGTGAAGAGACTATAGCAGCTGTAGCTGATAGTGTACGCGAAGATCGTGGTGGAATCATTAGTCATATTTCTTCAAAAATGAGGCAAATCAGAATGTTACCGTCAATGGTAACTATTATCACGATATGTTAATGGACTATGTGCTTTTTAAAATTCAAGCACATGGTCTCGGTGAGCTCTGGTTTCAACAAGACGGCGCTACAAGCCATATAGCCCGTGAAACAATGGACTTGTTGAGAAATCATTTTGGTGAGCATTTAATTTCACGTTTTGCTACGGTAAATTGGCCACAAATGGACAAGTTGAAAGGTTTCACAGCATTCTATCTGAAATAGCTAGTTGTACAAAAATACAGCAGAACATCGGCGGTACCAGTGAACTCCTATTACTTACCACGGGTAAGTACAACAGGACGATTCATTCGGTCACCAAATAAAGGCCAATTGACATAATCCCTCAATACCGACAACTTTTAAGGATGAGATAAGGCAAAATATTGTTGAGACTCAAAAAAAAACCTATGTAGAGTAGCACAACAAGAACAGGCAAACTCAGACTTTTAGACCAGGTTGCAAAGTTTTTATACGAATGGCAATAGATTTTCAAAGATTTTTGTTGAAAAGTTGTAAACAAAGTACAAAAGTAATCTCAGATAAACTCGGTTTTGGACTTCTTCCAGCTATCAAAATTAAATCAGTAATTATAAATAAGATTTATATATGTATTTATAAAATTTGAATCTCAAATGTTTTTCTAAAGTATTGAACTTTTCGTTTCGGTATAAAATATTGTAGGCCTAGTATTAACGCTGAAAGCTATCAGAATTGTTTCCTATTTTTAATTAAAATTTTATGTAGTAAATAAGAACATTCTACATTATAAAAAAAGTAATGTAAAAGACTCACAAAATTACTGCGTCAAATATGTAAACATAAGTTTTCAATCAAAGCCTATGAGACTAACAAAAATAAATTACAAGAAGATGGGACGACTTCTTTTAAGCACGGAGATAGTTATGTTGCTATAACCCACTAACAACATTTATACACGGCTGCATATATGGTGTGATGTTGGGTTTGTTTCTATGGAGTTGTTTTCGGTCAGTGGATCAGTGCATATGGCAGCGGCTTCCTCATAGAGGAATTAAATAAATATAATAAATAAATTATTTTTAAAAGTTTATTTGAAACTCTTGTTTTATTTACTATTAATTTACACATGATACCTTCAGTTTTCTGGTTGATTTCTTTGTTGTTTGTTTTATTGCTTGTTAAACAAGACCATAATGCGCAAAACAAATAACAGCGATATCAAGACTAGAACAGTCTTCAAAATGATTCGATAAGAAGTTCGAAAACGAAAACAGATAGAGTATCCACCTAAACGGTGAATGAAACCTTGCATCATAATCACTGCCATGGAATGAGCATTTTTAAGAGTTTTTTTTTCTATCACGAACAGCGCACAGGTTGACCTGTGGTTAAGGAAACCACCAAAATAAAAGATAAATAACCGAACGAATTCATCTTTATAAGCAGTATGTTTGGTGAGTATCGTTCAAGCTTGAAAGAAATTATAAGTATCTTAAACGGTTAGCCTGATGAAAGGTATTTAGAGTTACGGAATTCCCCAAAATAAACACCAGGCTGGCACTACTTACTACGTACTTGATAATATTATTCAAGTGGTCATGCGGCAATTTGCAATGTCCCAACTCATAAAAACACGCCGCGCATTCGTAAAAACATTCGACCTCGATGCGAACGCCAGCAACGTTGGAGCGCTGCTATAAAACTACGTATGAAGTTCTTATCCTGATTCCAGAAATGAAGTTTTTCCGCAGGTTTTCTGTGGGCAATAGTTTGAGAAACAACATGAGGAAAGATTGAGTTGACAAGAGATCAAATCGTAGCAAAGATTGAATGCTATATTGGAAGCAGTGTCACTCACTAAGAAGAAAATGGGGAGAAGCAGATGGAAAATCTTCTGGAATGAAAAAAGTAATGCCGGTGTCCAAAGTCAACTAAGCACTCCGGAAAATGCTTGATGAGGCATCAGAAGATCACTTAGCAGCCAATAAAATGCTGAAGAAAAGATAAGGGTATTCTTTTATTGGCGAAGCAAAAGCGTACCATATGGAAGTTAAAAGTAAAACTTCAAATATAAGACCATAATGTAGGAGCACCGTTCTTGTCCTACCTTTCACAACTCCAAGCTTAAACCAACAACATCAGCCACCAACAAACAAGCCAACAGCATGAGTCACAATTCGGTTTCGGAGTGCATATAAGCTCGCATCTCCAAATAAAGAACGCAAAACAGCGAACCCAAACCAGAAATCAAAGCAATTAACATTTGCCAGTGAAAATGCAACGATGTTGAAAGAGTCCATCAAGAATATTCATAGTTTAACGAATGCGACAAACTGGCAGATCAAAGTAACAGACCTCCACTCGGAACTCTATGAATTCAAGTGGAGCAAATGATACAAATCAAAGCCAATAGAAGGCGAAAAAACTTTCCAACATGTGGAACTTCAAAACCATTATAGCTGGAACTCAGCAAATCCAGAACAAGTAAAGTTCTTAAAAGGTAGAACTATACCATCTACGCTTGTTCGATTATTCACAGAGCATAATTTTCTGAGGGTTTACACAATTTTTCTCTTCCAATTTCCTGGCCAGGACATCACAGTGGATTTACACAGACTTAAGTGCGATGAGGTTCCTGCTCCATATACCAACCAACCCAAACTACACAAATCCGATGCCAATCACAGAAGAAAAATTAAATTGATGTTGTGCACCACCTGTGTAACATATAATACGTAAATGACTAACATAAAACGGAATCTTAAGCAGTTACAAATCGAATTTCAAATGAGTCTGATGTGCTTCTTGAAGGGTATTTAGTTTAATTTGTACGATTTTTAATTGGGAAAGCCTTTAAAAAATATATATATCACAAATGTTATAGCCTTTTCACACCGAATCATAAAAAAATCCAAATGCTTTCAAATCACACTTACAGATTTTGGTTTGACAATTATTTCAACATAAGCTGTTCGATTTGTACGTCTTTGATAAAAAAAAACTAATTCTAACTAATTCTAACATTTTAAATGTAATTTCCATTCATGGAAATAAAGCTGAGCAAGATATAAAGATTTCGCTAGATGTCTTCTCGTTTTGAAAGCCAAATTCTGATTCAAAATTTAAATTAAATTTCAACTAGCAGCATCTTCCCAGCTTGTTTTTTAAGGTTCGTGAATTCGCTAAAACTTATTGAACTCGCTCCAAAAGGTTTGTTTGGTTAGTTGAACATTCAATTTTAAATAGTTTTTAATAGGTTTTATCAAAAACTAGTGATGTGGATTTTGTTTTTTTTTTTTGCGAATACCCGGTTTTTAGTTCAGTGTGAAAAGCCTATTAGTTAGAGTTGAGAAGAATCGAATAAATGAAGAGTTATGACATCTAGTGGAAAAACAGTTTGCATCAGTGTCAATACTGAAGCTTTCTACGGAAAGTTTTTATATTCATTCCTTTGCTAGAACCAATCATTTTCAGATACCATACTTATTAAAAAAATACTGAAAAGTTTTCTGTTGAAACCTAAGCTTAGCGTTTTTCGCCGTCAATCTAAAACTTATACTCAATGCTGAATGCTGTATTATAATGCCAGTTTGGTACCCAACCTAAACTTAGAATCTTAATGCCGCAAGCTTCATCTCCGGAGTCAGTGATCATGATTTGACTGTTGGTAGTACAGTATCTCGTCTAAAATAAACTTAAAAGCATCTTAACTGAGCCTAAAGTATTTGACAAACCTACAATAAAAATGTTAAATAGATGCTGACTAAAATACTTATTCGCAACTCACTGAACATCAGAGATCAAAAAGATATCCTTTGCTATACCTCGTATCACAAGATTGTCGGGAATCATTTTTCTTTTCCTCCATATCCAAATAAAATGCAATTGTGTCCATATTTATAATTTATCGAAAATTTCAAATAAATTTCTTTCAGAAAAAATTTAACATTTGACAATTGAAAAAAAAAAAAAAAATTGACAGCACAAAGCTCATATTTAACAAGATCGGTAATGTGGTTTTGCCGACTGGTAATATGGTGCATCCTGCCGAAGTCCCGCCGCAATCGTTCCGCCCCGAATTTAAAAAATTTTGGAAAATTTACAAACACTTACTCAAAAAATTGTCCGTACACCACCACTAATTTATTAAACGAAATATCTTTATTATGCAATATATAGAGTTTTCTAATAACGACTTGACAACTTTTTTTTTTAAATAAAAAGCAAACCATTTGAGATATTTCAAAAACTTTATTATTGGCTTGAAGTACAATCAAAACATTTATAAATGGAACTTGACTTCGTTCATATGGCCACCGCGGGCACGTTTGCAGCGGTCGATTCGTTGGACCCAATTTTCAACGATTAGGACACACATTTCGGCAGAAACGGCCGCTATTTCGCGTTAAATGTTGGCTCTGAGTTCTTCCAACGTCGTCGGCATGTTGGCATAAACCAATGACTTAACTTAGCCCCACAGAAAATATTCAAGCGGCGTTAAATCGCACGAACGAGGCGGCCAATCGACTGGCCCATGTCTTGAGATAATACGCTCAACATACTTACTCTTCAATAAATCGATTGTAACGTATGCTGTGTGGCTTGTGGCACCATCCTGTTGAAACCACATGTCGTCCAAGTTCATATCTTCCAATTCGGGCCACAAATAATCGGTGATCATGGCGCGATAACGCTGACCATTCACAGTAACGTGACGATTGTTATCGTAGACGAAAAAATATGGCACAATAACGTCGTCGGCATGCAAAACACACCAAACAGTTATTTTTTGTGGATGAAGTGGTGATTCGTGAAGCACATGTGGGTTTTCAACTGACCAATAACGCATATTTTGCTTATTGACGAACCCATTGAGCCAAAAATAAGCTTCGTCACTGAACATGATTTTGCGATAAAATTCATCATCTTGGCGCATCTTCTCCGGAACACAATCGGAGAACATACGTCGCTTCAAATGGTCCATCGACTTCAATTCTTGAGTCAGCTTGATCTTGTATGGGTGTAAACCAAGATCCTTATGCAAAATACGCCATAATGTGGTCTGAGCGATGCCCATTTCTTGAGAACGCCGTGGAATTGACTGATTTGGATCATTTGCTACGGACGTCTGAACGGCAGCGATATTTAATGGGAAAGAACTTTGCGGACGTGTAGAGTAACCATTCTCTTACAGCCGTGGATGAGTGCTTGGGGGCAAAACTTGCCAAGTTTTCTTTAAAAATCTTAAGTATTACATATTGTTCATAGCGTACACTGTCTATACATGAACCGGTTTTGCTTGTAGTGGTATTTCTGATAATTTTTCTTACAATTTGATGATGATTTGATGATGATTGATGAATATTTTACCCCGTTTCTTGCTTTACACTTCATCACCCTCTTCAATAAAACCAGTTTTACCCCGGGGTAATAATTAGTAAAATGTGCATTAGCCCAATAAAGACAAGATTTTCTATTCCTGCTGTTGCATAGATATCCATTCCATCACGTTTTTACTGCCGTGTTTGACAGTATGGTTAATGTTGGAATCTTTAGTGCTATGCCACTTCTACGCCAAACAAAGCGTCGCCCATCTGACCCAAAAGTATTAAATTTTGACTCCTTCGCGTTTTGCAATCTCTTCCGAGGTATTCAAGCCAAATATTCATTGGAATGTAAGAAGTTTCTAACTGTTTGTGGATCCAATGCATAGGTCTTGGACAAGTGTTGCGCCCATACCGATTTGTTGCACTCACCTTAGGATTTTCTTTGACTATTCGCTGAACCTGTGAAGTAGTCAACTTTTTCTTCCGTCCCCTGGAACTTGAGATTTCTGTTGATCCTGTTTTTTGGTATTTCTCTATAACATATTGAACTGGGAAATGTGTTTTATCAACGATATCAGCAATTTTACGCAAACAATTCTTTTTCAACAAATTCACAATTAAGTCCTTTACATCCTTGGGGATTCCCATATTCGCATTTTCTTGTTCCAAATCGAATAAAATAACAACTGGTAGCGAAGTCTAAATACTCAATGCATGCAAAATAAAAAATCACTTTGAGCGGTATACGTTTAATTTTTTGACACTGATAAGAAATGAGTTTCTAGTTTTTAGTATTTTTAACATAATTCTTACTGAAAGTAATTCACTTCTTTCGAAGGCAATTTTGAAACTCTATTACCTTTTATTTAATATCATTTTCATCATATTTCTCGTTTATACAGTTGGTTGATGGAAAGATACGTTTTGATACTCTAACATTGTTGACGTTGTGGTCTGATCATCATCTGAATACTTCTTAGTATCGTATTCAGTTTTTTGTAGCTGCGGTGCATTGCCCTAGACCATGATGTCATCACAAAGCTAAAGTATCACTGCCGGAGAACATCTTGGCAATATGGTAGCTCCACTTAAAGTTGTAGTCTACTACAACTCCCAAGTATTTATACGTTGACACATTTTCGAGAACAGTTGAGCATTCGTCGTCATCTTGAAATAGCATGTGGTTTTGAATCTTGTGTAGATTCATTAAAATCGCAATATCGTGTACGTAGACAAACACAGTACTTTTCCTAAGCACTAACAGCATGTCATTCATATGGATAATATAAAGTATAGGACCCAATTTCGAAACTTGCGGGACGCCATAGTTTAAGAACTTTTCGTCGCTTAAGCTATTTTTTATTTTTGCTCTAAATCCCCGGTTTTTCAAATAATCATCAAACCATAGTAGTAGCCCTCCTCTATGTCCATTTTTTCCAACTGCCTTACAATGTTTTCATGGCATGTTGTGTCAAATGTCATTTTTTAATATATAAAAAGTACCACTGTATGCTGATTTTTGTCTTGACTTGTTTTTTTTTTTCTTTTTTTTATTTGCAATGCCTTCAATTAGTCGATCAATACTTTTGTTTGGTCTAAAACCAAACTGGTTGGTTAAGAGGATTTTATATTTGTCAAGGTATTCAATCAGCCTTTTCGAAATAGTTCCTTTTAAAATTTTATCCGTTACCGAAAGTGTAGAAATCGGCCGGTAATTATACATGCCGTCTTTTTCATCTTGTATAAGACGCACAATAAATATTTTAAGAGGTTCAGTTACTGTTGTCTTCTCAAAACTCATATTAACCGGATTTGTTATAATCGGAGTCAATACGCCTGCATTAAAGTTTAAATCTTTTGGCCTTATAGCATCTTCACCAGCCAACTTGTTTTCCTTTAATGAAGTAATTGTTTTCTAAATTTCTTTCGTACTAACTTCATAGAAAAACATTGAATGTTGGACTCTGCCTTATAGACCGAAATAGGACTTTTGATTACAAACGTGGATAGTTTTTTCGATGTCGGTGACTACCTTATTTACTTGCTAAGCCATCAAAATTTTCTGTTGAAAATTTTTTCGCTAGAGCATCCATCTATTGTAGATTTACTGCGTTTTTACCCAGAATAATATTTACAATTTTCCAAGTTTGTCTAGGATTGTTTTTTTTTAATTTCAAAAAAATGCTCCTAATAGTAAATTGACTTGGAGTTATTGATTGGCTAATTCAAATTGTTTTAAAAAATTTTAAATTCATTTTTGTACTCTTCATAAGTGCTTTTGTTCTTGTATCTTCGGTACAGTCGGTCTTTTTCCGAGCAGGCATTATGCAATTCTTTGGTTAACCAATTGTGTTTATTTAACCTTCTTTTCTTTGTTACTATAGTCAACTGGAACATAACCAGCAGGATATGACATACATTCTCAACCCTTAAACCCTACCCTGGGGTCCAGCGCGATGCATAAACTTAACTTTCGTGAATATTTTTTCAACTATAAACCACACAATGGCGCTATTCAAGCTAATCCCCTAATGTATCAGTAGGCGTCTTATCATTAGTAATTTTTAATTGCGCGTGCGGTGCAGTCGTAATTATAACAACTTCCGGGTCCCCTAGACCCCAGGGTAATATTCGAGTTTTCGTGTTTTATTGTTTTTTAATTCATTCGATTGGTAAGTTGATTAAGTAATAGAATTGTATTTATTATTTCGTTACCCGGATTTATTCTCCGTGTTTTAGTTTCAAATAGTACGTTTTAATAAAATGGATGAAAATATCTGTCGATGGTTACATGAAGATGATGATATGGAGGAAGATGTACATAACATTGTGGTCCCTGAAAATCTTAATGACCTTGGAGACGATGGAATCATTGACGATATTAGTTCAGACTCATCGGAAAATAATAGTGACGATGGTGTGCCTTTGTCTAACTATGTCTCAAGGAATTTTCTTCGAGTATTGAGTGTTCATAAATGTTTAAACGGGAAAAACGGATTCAAATATACAGGGGAACCACCGGTAAGAACTAGAAGTCCGCAAAGGAACGTTTTGCTTCATCCTCCTGGACCAAAGGGTGTAGCTCGTCGGTTAAGAACAGAGGAAGAGGCATGGAGTTTGTTTTGTTTACCACTGAAAAACTTTCAACAATAGTGGCATATACCAACGTTGAAATCGCAAGACAAAGAGCCTCATATAAAAGTGAAAGGGCATTTGAATTACGACGAAAATGAGGATTTATCGACTTCCAGCAGTCGACGCTAAGGACACGAATATAAGAGAAATAAAGGCGTTATTTGGACTGCACTATTTAGCAGGAGTTCTAAACATGAATCATGTCACTACTAAGAAATTGTTCGACAAGAGCTCTGATGTTGGTTATTTTCGTGAAACCATGACTCAAGCAAGATATGAGTTCCCTACCAACTGTTTGCGCTTTGATGAACGCTCTACAAGAGAAGAACGTCGGCAAAGTGATAAACTGGCGCCAATAAGAGAACTTTTTGATCATATTGTCAGTGTTTCGAGCAAACTGTATAATGCTTCAGACTGCTGTACTTTTAACGAAATGTTGTTGGGATTCAGAGAAAGGTGCGTAATAAAATGTACATTCCAAGCAAACCCGATAAGTACGGTATAAGAATTTTGATGTTATGCGACTCCAAAACAGCATATATGCTAGATGCTTTCGTATATTTGGGGAAAGATTCAGCTCTGGTTTACATTAATACAAAATAAAAGAGAAATTCCACCTTCTTTTATTGATTTAACCAATCGTGATCGTAACACAGCAAAATTTGTTTTTTCTAAAGAGCCCACCAAAATCCAAAGAAAAAAAAAATATTCCTTTGTTATCAACAATGCATACCAAAGCAGATCCCGATGCAAGAAACCAATTACCTGAGATGGTGGAACTTTACAATAAGATAAAATGTGGTGTTGATTTGATGGACGAACTTTGTCATAGGTACAGCGTATCCAGACGTACCAAGCGATGGCCGATGGCATGTTTTACGGTTAACTCATACGTTCTTCTGAAAATAGCATCAAATCAGTGCCAAAAAAGGCGCCATTTTCTTAAAAAACTTGCACTTGACCTCATTACGGCCCAAATGGAAGAACGATTTACTTTGCCAACCTTACATGCAAATCTCCAAGTTCTCCTCAGAGATATTTTAAAAAAGAAACGATCATTAGTTGAGCCCAATCCAATCCAATAATTACTTATTTGGTTTAGTAGACTACATATTCCAAAACCAGTGGCAGAAAGCCGAATATACATCCTCTAACAACGTACTAGTGTATATAATTTAAAGACATCTTAAAATATGTATTTCCTTTTTGCCAACAATTTTTTTTTTTTTTTTTTTTTTTTTTTTTTTTTTTTGACCACATTTAAAGTATGTATTTATGTGTTTCTCTACAAAGGCCATTGCCTCCGAGGTAATAAATGATTTATCTGCAGAGCCTTCGTTTATTGCCTGAAAAGATTTATATGTCGTAGGGAATATAGCAGAAATTCAGACTAATGAATTCAAAGATATTTTTATACTTCTGGAGGACAATCTCTTAATTACTTAACTTGTGTAAGACTAGGTCTGAATTGGAAAAATATATCTCCTCGATCTTCACACTTTGGAAACATGCAAGAAGGCAGATAAATCCACGAAAACTCAGTTACTAAAATATCTAGGACACACATCTTTATCGTACGAATAACTTTCAACCGTTAATATGCAAGCACAATAGAATCTATTTTAAATGCATATTTTGCTACCGTGATGCCTTTTGATCCAAACGATTTGAAGTCACTTTTCTTATTTTACACTCATGAACTTTGCTGCACCACCCTGTTATCACTAATCATAATATCACTAGATAAATAACCTTTTTCAGATCTAACATACTGAACAACGTCTCTGGAAAAAATGGTCTTCGAAATACCTTAATCTTCTGCATTAAAAGTTGAAACGGAAAACTCAAATCCTAAACTTAAAACTTGAGACAATGATAGTCGGAAAAGACACAAACAAGCCTCTGATGATAGGGAATATTGGTATTGCAACCAAGTCTTTAAATGAAATGACGGCAAACTGTCAAAACAGAATGTTATCAACGGACCATACACAAACTATATCCACTCTGTATTATGCAAGACTTCAACAAAAAAAGCTCTTAACCGGAAGTACCGATACCTGCTATAGAAATAAGAACTTTCAACAGAGATGAAAGAAATTAAGGAAACTAACAAACATATGTTGTTGATGATGCTCTTGGGGTGTTCCATTTTCTAGGTAACCAGGAATTTCCTTGAATGATATTGTATCTCCAGCGAATTGAAGAGACATGTTTGAAAAATCTAATGGGAAGAATTATTCTGTAATTAAATCTTCATAACCTTTGAGCACACATGAATTGTAATAGAGCGCAATACTTAACAGCAATGAACTTATGCTCCATTAAGAACTAAGCATCGAATGGCAAAAGTTTGAAGACTAGAAGTATATTGCGGACAGCATGTTTGACTATTATGCAAGTACAATGACCTCGTGACTTTACTCCCTGCATCAGCTGAATCTTTTACAATTGCATATCGTTTGTGGAAGGCCACTTTTCGCAGAGCTCTCGAACTTAAGGCCAACCGTTGTGATCGACCCAAAATCGACATTTCCGGATGTCCCACCAAATCTTTACTCACAGCAGCCGCAGTTTCTTCTGTACACACGTTACATTGATGCATTGTTGGCTGTTGTAGATTATAAAGGTATTTATCTACAACACGTCAAGAAAATCTATTATTTCTTTATATATTTCGGGACGAACAAGAAACAAGAGATGGTTTTTTAAGGAAATGGGGTTGTAAAGGGCAACACATTCGACAGAACCCGAGAAAAGTCGACGGATAGACAGAATAGTCTTCTTCTTTAAGTCTAGAGTCACTTTTAAAAGATAAAATAAAAAGGTCATTCCAGATAGACTATGGTAGGTATTAGACGAATAAAGTCATTGGTGGAAGGATATTAAGCTAGTGTTTAAAGCAGACTTGTTCCACTTACCAAATAGAAAACCAAATGTTGGAAAATTGTGCCCTATTAGCGTAGGAGGGAAGGGAGAGTCTATAGAGTAGTTAGTATGCTAGTATAAGAAAAACTGGGCGCAGGTAGCTTGCCAAAAAAAGGAAGTGAAAGAGCGCACCTGAAACAAACTCAGTTATATAATCAATTTCATTGCTCTTATCTAATGCTGAGGCGGCGAGGGACATGAATTCAACGAGGTTTTTAGCATTGATCTGCATTCTATTAAGCCATGGCTATGGGTAAAAAAACTTAAACTGAAAACGTATTACTTCGCATAAAAGGGTTTATATATACGAGTATGATACATTCCTTAGTCGAATTGCTATGTGAGACGATTATCTGACGGAGTTCACTTAAGCCGGGGTTAGGGACTCCGACAGACGAATCAGATAAGTCTATTGATATCGATTACATCGATAACAACTATAATCGATAAGATTTGATAGAAAGGGCCAATAGATTGTATTAATATAGCACATTACATAGAGGGATCTATGGGGGAGTATTGTATTATTTTTATTAAGACAAAGTCGAACTCAGAAAAATGCGATATAACACATGGGCTGAAAACTCAGTGCCGTTTTATAGTAAAACACAAAATTTTTGCAAAATTCAACTTTATTTATCAATATAGTTGCCTTCGAGGGCGATACACTGATTGAAACGATTTTTCAATCTTTCGATACCAGTTTTGTAGTACGATTTCGGTTTAGCCTCAAAATACGCCTCTGTTTCGGCGATTACTTCTTCATCGGTCTTAAATCTCTTTCCTGCGAGCATTCTTTTGAGGTCTCCGAACAGGAAATAGTTGCTGGGGGCCAAATCTGGAGAATATGGTTGGTGGGGAAGCAATTTGTTGCCGAATTCATTCAATTTTGCCATCGTTTTCATCGACTTGTGACACGGTGCATTGTCTTGATGAAACAGCACTTTCTTTTTCTTCAAATGCGGCCATTTTTCTGTGATTTCGTCCTTCAAACGCTCCAACAACGTAATGTAATAGTCGCTGTTGATAGACTGCCCCTTTTGGAGATAGTCGATGAAAATTATTCCATGTGTATCCCAAAATACGGATGCCACAACCTTGCCAGCCGACTGTTGAGTATTTGGTCGTTTTGGGCGAGATTCGTCGCCTGCTCGCCACTCAGCTGACTGCCGACTTGACTCTAGTGTGAAGTGATGGAGCAAAGTCTCATCCATTATCACATACTTTATTGCGGTTGAACAGCTTTAAACACTCCTCTGAATCATCAACACGTTGTTGTTTTTGGTCGACTGTGAGCAAACGCGGCACCCACTTTGAACAGAGCTTTCGCATGTCCAAATATTCGTTTATGATATATCCAACACGCTCTTTTGATATCTTCAGAGCCTCAGCTATCTCGATCGAGTTCACTTTATGGTCATTCGTAATCATTTTGTGGAATTTTTTGATGTTTTCATCTGAAACAGCCTCTTTTGGACGTCCACTGCGTGCATCATCTTCGGTGCTTGTATGACCACTTTTAAATTTTTCAATCCACTTGCGAATGGATCGTTCGGCTGGTGCAGAGTCCGGGTAACACTTATCAAGCCATTTCTTTGCATCGGCTGCATTTTTTCCCATCAAAAAGCAATGATAAATCAACACACGAAATTGCTTTGAATCCATTTTTTTCACAATAGCAAAAGTTGCTTCACTCACAACGCTATATCTCAAGAACTAATCGTCCGACAGCTGTCAAATTTATACACGTATCTTTTGATAGTACTAACTGAGAATAGTATAGATTCAAGTGGTTCCCTCTCTTACAAACAGCATGGACTTTTTAGCCCATGTATTAGCAATTATGACAGCATCAAAACTACGACGCAAAAGAAGATGAAGAATAAGGAAAGATGAGGTAGAAATTAAAGGAAAATGTGTATTAGAAGTGAAGCAGAGGTCTAAAAATTAAGACCAATGTAACTAGCGTATTTAGATTAAGTTTCAAAGTCAGGATTATGAAAATAACTGCTAGTGCGGTTCTACTTAAATAGCTTAAGGGTAACAATATGCAAGATTGGATTTTTTTTGAAATAGACATATTGGCTGAATGTTTTTGGTGACACGTTCTATCAACGCTTACATAGTAGACGAACAGCGCAAATATTAGCTTAACAATTTTTTTTTTCAAATTTCTTTAGTACAGTTCAATCTGACATACAGCCTCCACGTGACGCCTCTGATTAGCTATCTCAGCAGTCATTGGATAGTGAATTAAAAGGCAAGACGACACGTTCATTCACCGGATTTGGCGGTTGTGCATGGGGTTAACTTCCTAACGTAAGAAAAACCCATCGTTACGAGAGAAAAAACTGCCTCGGAAGAAAACTGCGCTACAGTAATATTGCGCTTAATAGGATCAGAAATGAAGGAAAGAAAAAAGTGCAGTACATATTACAGCTGTCAAAAAATGTTGCACATTTTAGGATACGGATTCATCGTGGGAAAGCAGCTGAGATCGAGGACCATCGACTTCAAACCAATCAACTATCGCCTGGCTGTGATTCTCATCCAAGGGAAATTCTACAACATTAGTCTCATATTTTCACACGCCCCTACCAATGAAGTTAAGAACTCTATCAAAGAGGATTTATACGACCTCTTAAACGGAGCCAATAGAGCATGTTCAGAGTACGATGTTAAAATCGTGGTCGGGGACTTCAATGTGAATTGGTAAGGAGGACAGCTTTGGCGGAGTGGTCGGAAAGCACAGCCTCCACGAAATGACAACAGATAACGGCTTCCGACTTACTGATTTTGCGTCCGATAGGAATATAGTGATAAGTAGCACAAGATTCGCTTATAAGAGAATCCACACAGCAACCTGGCTGACTCCGGAAGGTAGAAACATCAACCAAATTGATCATGATGATGATCGACGCAAAACACTCATCAAACACCCCAACTGTGCAAATATTTAGAAGGGCAAATATCGACTCTGACCACTATTTAGTTGCAGCCCAATTCAGAGCTCACCTTTTAGGATTTCGAAGAGTGCATGAGTAATAACAAGATGCGCAACTTTTATAAAAAAAACCTTAATCCTGACTACAGACTACAGACCAGGAACTCATGCCCTTTGATACACTGAGAGTAATCTTGTCACCGACCGCAGGGAATTTTGAAAATATTCAAGCAGCATTTCTAAAAGCTGCTTGATAATCATGACCAGAAGAGAGTGAGAAGGATATGAAGGTATGAAGAAAACTTAACTCCAGTCGATAAATTAATTTTCCCACCTAGCCTAGATGAAGTCGGCACAGCCATTTAAAAGCTGGAGAACAATACGGCCGCGGACTCGGGTGGATTGCTGTCAGAGTTCTTTAAAGCTGGTACCGATGTTTTGGTAAGGAGCATGCACCAAATCATTTGCAAAGTATGGGACAACACCCATCCATACCTTAGAGTATGGCTTCTGGCCCGTTAAATCCACGATAGATCAAATCTTCACACTGCGGCAAATCCTGGGAAAAACCAACGAGCTTTTCACTCTCACATCTCTTCATCAACTTCAAAGCTGCATACAAGGGCACTCATCCCACTGTATTATATAACACGATGGACGAATTCGGAGATTTTCCGAGAAAATTGATTCGGTTATATCACCCCACGCTAGAGAACTCATAATACACCCTGCAGTTTAGAAAGAAAACCTCCGAGTTATTCCAAAGATGCACCGGATTCCAGCAAAGAGACGCACTGTTGTGTGATTTCTCTAATCTCGTGCCGGAGCAGATAGTGTGAAATGCCGCCGTAAACACAGAAGGCACTGTACCATATTTAACAAATCCATCCAGCTGCAGGCGTATGCAGACTTTCACTGCTTTAGAAGAACAACCCAAACAAGTTGGTATTATAATGAATAAGGATACATACATACATGCTGTCGACCAATAACCGGCCCATCGAACACCGTTTAGGAAAGAGCCCAGCAATCGACAGCTTTAATTTCGAGGCAAAAAAAAAATCCACAAATGACACTCTAGTGGAGATTTGACGAGAATAATCTTTGGCAACCAGTCCTGTTTGGGCTTATCCAAGCAACTATGGTGCAAATTCCTAACTCGATGAGCCAAAATCATGCTCTACAAAACCCTGATCTTGTCAGTCTTTCTTTATGAAGGTGAATCCTGGACGATAAGCAAGACATCGGAGCATATCTTGGAATTCTTTGAAAGAAAAATTTTACATCTAATTGATATTTAATATTTTATCGAATATTTGATCCTGAATAACCGCAAATCTCTACGAGCTGTTTAAAGATGTGGATGTAGGCCGAAAGGCAACAATTCGTCGACTGCACTGGCTCGGCTACATCGAACAGCTAAGAGAATCTTCGAATCCCAGCCACCTGGCTTACGAAAAAACTTAAACCGAACTTGCGGTTTAAAGATCAAGTAATCGCGGATGCCAGAAGCCTTGATCTTGTAAACTGGAAGCAACGTGCTACGAACCATGAAAGATGGAAACCGACATTAGCTTAGGCTCATATCTTCCATAGCCGGCCGGATAGATAAGTTAGTAAGTTTTTAGTTTACCTTTAAGTTAAGCTCAGTAAGCACATTACCTTACACAGAGGTTTGATACCTTATTTAGTATCTTCCTACTGAAATTGGTAATTTATAGCGCTACGAAATAAATTTTTCCATAATTGACACACTACTTTAAATATGATTGCTTTATTTATTGTCTGGAGACAGTATGAAATTTCTATTAATAAACGATGTAAAAGTCCAGTACCAATGTTAGCTTTGTACTGTAGATATGTAGATACTTGACATATGGTTCCCATTAATTTAAGATATCATTTTTTGGTAAGTGATTTGAGGGAAAATAGCCACTTTTTCTTTTTCGAAGGGAAAGGATGGCTTGTACTTTTTCCTTATTTAGTTTAATTTTTTATTTTGTGTTCAAGATGTTAATCGCATTGACTAGATACTCTATATTGAGAGCGAACTCATGCGTTATGAATATGGCAATGTCCTCAGCATATATTGCTGTTCCGCAAAATGGAATTTTGGGTAGATCCGATGTAAATAGGTTAAACAAAACAGGACCAATTTTCAATTACATTAAATCGTTACTAGCTAATAGAAAATTTTGCGTCATAATTGGAATTATTTTTTTCAAAAATCGTATCCCTTGGATATGGAATCCCTCATCTATGATGATTTGTACATATTGTGTAAACACAATGATCTCAATTTAACTAGAATTATTTTTTCTAAATTGCTTGAGGAGATAAGGGAGTGGTCTTCCATACTTGGTTCTAAATTAACTCTAGAAAAATATAGGGTTTTCTAATAACGACTTAACAAATTTGTTTTAAATAAAGGCAAACCATTTGAGATATTTCAAAAACTTTATTATTGGCTTGAAGTACAATCAAAACATTTATGAACGGAACTCGACTTAGACTCAAGCGGTCGATTCGTTGGACCCAATTTTCATAGACTCGGCCACACATTTCGGCTGAAACGGCCGCTATTTCGTGTTCAATGTTGGCTCTGAGCTCTTCCAACATCGTCGGCGTGTTGGCATAAGCCAATGACTTAACGTAGCCCCAAGTCAAGCCTAGCACGGACCAGGCGGCTAATCGACTGACCCATGTCTTGAGATAACACGCTCACCATACTTACTCTTCAATAAGTCGATTGTAGCGTGTGCTGTTTGGCTTGTGGCACATTCCTGTTGAAACCACATGTAGTCCAATTCCATATCTTCCAATTCATGGCGCGATAACGCTGACCATTCACAGTAACGTGACGATCGTTATCGTCGACGAAAAAATATGGCCCAATAACGCCGCCGGCATGTAAACCGCGCCAAACAGTTATTTTTTGTGGATGAAGTGGTGATTCATGAAGCACATGTGGGCGTAGGAAATTTGGGACGTGATGGCTGGTGTTTGATACCTAACAAGTGAACGTTTGACCTTCACCTTCTGCTGCCGAGCCAGTTTTGCTTTCTTAATGTCAGCGAACCTAGGACAACCCCGATAGTTTGCGGTGTGTCCCACGTTTCCACATAACACGCACGAGAACTGCGACCTATCGGATGCTCAGTCAACACCCAGAGCACACTCCTCGGAACTGTGGCTCTTAGCTCACTTCACGCATCGAGGCTACATTTGGCAGTTCGACGCTGCGTGCCCGAACCTCTGACAGCGAAAGCATTGTATAACGCCTTCGCTCCTTTTTAATTTTTCGCAGTGAACCACATGGAAGTCCAGGACATTGATACTCCTTAGAATGTCCAGACGGCTTTCGGGACTGAGCTGCACCAGGAAGAACGGCAGACTCCGTTTCTCCCGCCTGGTTCTAGCTGTGGTAAATGGCTTTACCTCCACAAACTTGGGTCCTTCGTACTCCTTTTCTTTGAGCAATGCCAGGATCTCCTCAGGATCAGAAGACAGTTCCAGCCCATTCAGTAGCATCGATTGCCGCTTTTCACACTTCGGTGTGAATGAGAAGTGCTCCGTCGTCGTTTCTTTTAGGAGCTCTTTCACTTTCTTGTAGCCCTCCACTGCATTACAGTGGATGGCATGACGATCGTTCCCCTATCTCTTAATGTTAAAATTGTTACCAATGACCAACCTACACAGGTCTTTGGTTGCACTTACCTCTTGTTTATAGGTGTTGATAGGAGGCACCTTCTCCTTCTTCTTTTTCTGTTGCTGTTGTTTTTCCAGCTGCTGTGGTTTTATCTGTTGTTGTTTTTGCCGCTGCTGCTGCTGTCGTTTCTGCTGCTGTTGTTGTTTCTGCTGCAGTTGTTTTTTCTGCTGCTGCTGGCCTTATTGTTGTTGCAGTTGTTGTTTCTGTTCTTGTTGGGAGCTCTCTGCTTCTAGATGTTCCTTCTGCCTGCTTACAGTTTGTTTAAGCTTAATAGCAAGTACTTTTTCTTTCTATGCTGCTATTAAGATCTTGTATTTGTTCATCCTCATCTTCCGACTCAGATGCCGCTAAAGAGGCAAAGTTGTTGTTGCCCCTCTCATAACGGACCTCATCAGAGATGTGCATCAACGCACCATCAAATTTTTGTTTGCTTTGTTGTGCTGTTCAAACAGCATTTATTTTAATTGTCGTTAAATTAGGAGTGGTTTTTACCTCCTCCTCCTTTTTATGGCTTTCGTCACGGCACCGGCAACAGTATTGTTGTCTTTTGCAGCTCCCCTTCTTGATTGTATTATATATTATATTGTATATAATAAATAAATAAATAAATATAAAAAAAAACGATACGTGCGTTTCACGACTTGATGACCGGCGCCGCTAACCATTGGCCTATCGAATGAGCTGAACAAGGTGCAACTAATTGTGTTTATAATAAAAACTTGGTCACTATTTTTTCTTTAATCTGTTATTCTCTTTTTTACTTAAGGAGAAGCCGAAACACGAAACACTTTTATTCCCTACGGAGATCTGCGAACGACTTATAAAAACGGTGTAAAATCTAACACCAAAGCCTTTTTCTATATCAAGTAAAATAATCCTCATGGACATGTTTATTATTGATTGATGTTTTATATAATTACTATATTTACTCTCAAAAATTGATGAGAATTACTATGAGAGGAGTGCCTTAAACCAAATTGTTTGTTTGATAAAATACTATTATTTTCATAATTTGAAAAAGTTTGTCTTTGATTCTCAATACCGCAAATAATCGTTCATTAGCTCAATAACGACATTCTTGACTTTGCCAGCGCAGAATTGAAACAGAATGTATGCTCGTATTTCGTTATGCACTACCTAACATAATACTTCGTTTTTTTTCCTATAAAGTCCTATAAGCTCTTTGAAGCGGCAACCCTGATCACATCGAATTATCCGCACATAATTGCGTGCGAATTTCATCACCTTTGATATGAAATTATTGCTACGCCTCTATTATAACTGCAATTTGCCTTGATACATTGGCTCACAACTTCACAACTAAAGTTATATTATTAAACGTAGTTTTTTTTTTAATCAGGAGTTAAAAAATACGTAGTTACACCCTTCACATGTGAATTTATCCAATTGAAGAAGACTTGGTAAAAAGCTAAATATACAATAGGATTTACTTATGTGCACTCAATTACGAGTACATACAATACCGTCCTCATTCGCATTCAGTCAAAATATTTTTTTTTTGTTGTTAGAACTATTTTTCCGAATAGTTAAAAATATTTATTTTTCGGGTTGAATCTCATTTATTTCTCTTCATGAAAAAGTTTAGTCAAAACAAGCGTCCTGATATCCATTTCGTTGGATCTTAAACATGAAATTCAATCTTTTCGAGAATGCACCTACATATTTATAATACGTGGGCTGAAAAGTTGCTAAGAGAGGGCACCACATTAAATCCATACCATTTTTAGTTAGTACCAACCGTGTATAAATTTGACAACTGTAGGACGATTAGTTCTCGAGATATAGCGTTGTGAGTGAAGCAACTTTTGTTATTGTGAAAAAAATGGATTCAAAGCAATTTCGTGTGTTGATTTATCATTGCTTTTTGATGGGAAAAAATACAGCCGATGCAAAGAAATGGCTTGATAAGTTTTACCCGGCGAACGAACCATTCGCAAGTGGATTGAAAAATTTAAAAGCGGTCATAAAAGCACCGAAGATGATGCAGTCCAAAAGAGGCTGTTACAGATGAAAACATCAAAAAAGTCCACAAAATGATTACGAATAACCGTAAAGTGAAGTTGATCGAGATAGCTGAGGCTCTGAAGATATCAAAAGAGTGTGTTGGATATATCATACACGAATATTTGGACATGCGAAAGCTCTGTTCAAAGTGGGTGCCGCGTTTGCTCACAGTCGACCAAAAACAACAACGTGTTGATGATTCAGAGGAGTGTTTAAAGCTGTTCAACCGCAATAAAGTATGTGATAATGGATGAGACTTTGCTCCATCACTTCACACTAGAGTCAAGTCGGCAGTCAGCTGAGTGGCGAGCAGGCGACGAATCTCGCCCAAAACGACCAAATACTCAACAGTCGGCTGGCAAGGTTGTGGCATCCGTATTTTGGGATACACATGGAATAATTTTCATCGACTATCTCCAAAAGGGGCAGTCTATCAACAGCGACTATTACATTACGTACTCGAAAAGTACGCGGTATCGCGCAAAATGTTTCAGACAAAAGTCACAAGGTTCTCAAGGGGACATAAGATGGTTACCACGAGTTTGACCTTGAAACCCATTTTCAAGGTCATACGAAGGTCACTTTTGATTTTTTAATGGGAATATTTTTAACAGATTCGTAATCTGCGTGAAAAATTACAATTCTTTTACATAAAACTCATTTTTTTTTAAAGATGCGCTCTTTCCGATCCATAGTTGATGGTAAATATTGTTTAATACGCCCCGGGCTACTTGGGAATAATGGGCTGGACAACCATCATGTTGAAACCACATCGTTTGTCGCAACTCCAATGGTAGTTCTTCTAGTAATACTGGAAGATGGTCCCGCAAGAAGTTTGCATACTTTTCGCAATTCAGGTTGCCTTCAATAAAATATGGACCTATTAATTTATCCCCAATAATTCCCTCCCAAATATTAATATTCCAAGGGTGCTAGCGTTCAACTTGTCGCAACCAAAAAGGGTTTTCGGTAGCCCAGTAATGCATATTATTTCGATTCACCGTACGGTGATTGGTGAAAGTCGACTCATTAGAGAATAACACCTTGGCGAAGAAAAGGGGGTCTCGTTCAATTTACTGAAGTGTCCATTGACAAAAGGAAACCCGGTTGCGAAAATCCTGATTAGAAAGTTCTTGATGCATTGAAATATGATAAGGATGGTATTTATGCCGAATTAATATTTTACAGACAGTCGTTTGAGAAATTCCTGATTCACGACTTATTTGGCGAATGCTAATGTGCGGATCGTGTGCAACCGCAGCTAATACTGCTATTTCATTGTAATCAACAGCCACCCTATCTAACCGATTCCTTTTCTTTGGTTGCACACTTCCTTCACCAGTGAATTGTTGGATAACCCGATAAAAGGAAGCGCGCTATCGTATCTGGTCTGGGAAACGTTGGACGTAAAGAGCAACAGCACCATCGATGTTCCCTCCACTTTCTCCATAAATCAATATCATTTCAATTTTCTCTTGAATTGAAGTGGCCTGCATTATTAATCTGGAAAACGTTACTAATAACAATCAGTTTTCCAAAACAAATATCGAACTTCTAAATGAAGTACAGTTCCGTTCAAGTAGAAAAAAAGGCCAGAGTGCACATCATACACTCTCAGATAAGTTTAGGAAAATTTGTCTCTTTCTGAAATTTCTTTGAGTCTTAACTTCACTCGAGGCAATAATGACTTCCTCAAAACAAATCTCGACGTTCTAACATCCTAACAACGTTGAAAACCAATTATTGATTTAGGCGTGCCAGTGCAGTGGTATCTATCACTGAATGAATAAGACCTTTGAGACAAAGTCGTGTGCCAAATTGAGGAATACGACTGAGCAATGAAAACCAGGAATTATCATTTGAAAAATCAAAAGTGACCTTCGTATGACCTTGAAAATGGGTTTCAAGGTCAAACTCGTGGTCACCATCTTATGTCCCCTTCAGAACCTTGTGACTATTGTCTAAAACATTTTTCGCGATATCGCGTATTTTTCGAGTAATTTGTAATATTGTCTCAAGTTAAAAAACTCACCCGGTATATATTGATATATACAAAGGTATATAATAATATATGTATATAATTGTGTATAATGTCTAGGTGTGTGTATGTGTGTTTTGTGTATGTATGTAGATTAGGTAGACTAAGGTTTATATTAAAGTAGATATTTTTAGTTTTAGTTTTTATAAAAAATAAAAAATTATGTCCATATGCTAAGTTTTTTAATAAAAATTTTTTTTCTTAGCCTTAAGTATAGAAAACAAATATTTAAATAAAATGTAAATAAAGTCGAAAGATATAAATATAAGAATTTAGAGTAGCTTAGAGTGCTTGAGGGGGGCCAGTAAGTCAGTATAAAATTGTTAAGCTAGCATTTAAGCATTTTTTTGTTAATATGTTAGAGTTAATGAGTAATAAAATAGAATGCATTTAAAACTAAACTTAAACTTTTGTCTCCAGAAATAGATTTTATTATATTATCAACGATTTTATCATACAATTTAGATCTCTTATTCGTCTTCACAAGCCTTTGTTGCCTTGGCATGTTATTTTTCACTCTGGTAAAATTTTCGAATACCATATATCCTCTCTGTTTCTCGATCATGCACTTCTCGTGCCCTGTTCTTTGCTATCTGAGAAACTGTTTTCCAGGCAACACTCTTTTGTACGCTTCTTCTTAGGCTGCATGTATATGCCGCCATTCCATGTCATACAATGGGTTTTTGGCGTCATATCTGATTACTCTACTCTCACTTTTTTTAGTATGTGATAAAGCTAGCATAGATCCACTCAATATGGGTACTCGATCGGCAAAGACTTTGAACATTTCTTGCGATTAGAGCCGCATGATGTCAAACTTTCTTACCTTACCTTACCTGGAGATGTTCACTATATCCGCAACCGTACCCTTGTAATAACAGGCTAATAACTCAGGTCAATTTTCTTCACTTGGAATGTTCATACATCCACCATATTGTATTAGAAGTCTGCGTTGATCGCAATATGATGTTGACGATTGATAAGTCAGAAATCTTCTACCATATGTCTCTTTGTGAATATAGGGATGCAAGAAACTCGTACTGCCAATGACTATAACTTATTCTATCACAAAGTCTATTCTATGGAGATACCACCACAACAATTTTAATGCATACCTATCACACTGTTTGTATATTTTAATATAGACCTCACTGAAGCTTACTTTAGCGTCCTTGTGGTATATTCGACTTATCTTGGCAAATTTAGATTCGACTCGCTCACATGTTAAAACTCAAGCTTTCTTGCTAAGATCTGGCATCAATAACAAATCCGCATCAAAATAAAAACATCTTGTATTAATTTTTTTGTTAAAACATTTAATTAAATATAGTAGAGCAATGTGCTTCAAATAACGTGCATTTACAATTCTTTTTAATTTTTTTTAATACTCTCCATGTTTAAAGGACCTCCTTTAAGCAAGCGTAAACTCCGTATACGCGTTTCATACACTGCAATAGTATGATAAATTAATTTTCTAGAAAATATCAAATCAATTATATTGCTGAATATTATTTGTTATACTATAAATTAACATATGATAGAAATCAGTAAGCTAACACAATACTGCTTGCTTGGAATTTTTCTAATATATAAACCGTTTCTCCCCGACTAAATGAAAAACAAAAAATATGAAACTATTTTAAAAATTGTTTTCAAACTCTTTTCATATAATTTGTAGATATCCTTCAATCTACCTACAGAAAATATTGGCAAGAGTAAGATATGATTAAAGTAGCAATTTCCAGATCAGAAGTTAACTTCTGAAAATTCATTTAGGCTTTTCACTTCTGCAACCAAAGCAAACTTTGCCGATGGGAATGTCATACAGCAATCAACTCCTTGGTGGTCTATTAAAATTACAGGTAAGACTAGAAAACCGGATATACACACCTCTCAGATCCCCCAGATTTGAAGCTGATCGGGTACGAACAAGTGCCATTATTCTTATCTAACTTATCTTACTCCACCATAATGATAAACTTGTTCCAATCCGAGCTTCAACTACTTCCACTACTGCTTTATTTACTCCCAAGCTGAAGACCAATTCAACCTTTTATGAGTTTGATACGCTGTCTGCCTTCAAACAAAGAATTGTGTCGTTATTACGGGAGATTTCAATAAACACAGTCTTAGGCGGTTTCGACATTCTGGGCATACAACACCCAAGAATCGATATGTAGAGAATTTCGCTGCTCAACCCAGCTTTTAAATGAACCCACGCGTTGATAAAGTCATACCCTCAACACCATGGGCATGTTTTTAACTTCTAACCCTGATAAGTACAAAATCGATGTGCTCTCCTCTCTAGGCTCGTCGAAACACTGTGTCATGTCAGCTAATTTCTCGCATACAGAGCACAGAGTAAAGGAAAGTTGGTGGAAACGGCTTTGTATTCACTGACTAGCCACTTCGAAAGATCCCTACAATATATTATAGATATTACACAATGGTTGCTTACCTGGACATAGAGGGTGCCTTTAACAACGTCAACACAGTAAATTGTGACTGCGCTGTCAACTCTGCAGATAGATGACTCACTTGGGGACTTGATCAGTCTTATGCTAAATAGCAAGATAATCAACTCCAAACTCGGTGGGGTTTCTGCTAAAACACGTGTCAGCAGAGGTACGCAATGAGGTGTCTTTCTCCCCTTCTATGGAACTTAATTATTAATGAAACGCGATATACCTTGACGCGGGTGGTAGCAGATTAATTGCCTAAGCGGATGAAGTTCCTATAGCCGTCTTAGGTAAGCACCCTCATACCATTAAATAACTCCTTCAACTAAATCTTAACAAATTAACCCGTTAGGCAGTTCGCTGGATTGCGAGTAAGCACCCATTAAACTGACACCTATATCGATCTAGTCTATGTTACCAATTAGTTGAAAGACGTCACCATCATTTCCCCAATAATAGCGAGGTATGTTGTTCTGAATATTTTGAAACATCCTTAACCAAATCTAAAAGATACAGCCACGTCACCTTGATGTTAGTATTAAGCACTCAATCCTCAAGGCCATTTTTGATCCTCTTCACTGTAATATATAGACAATCTTACACATCGAATATCCTTGGACTCCTCTCATTTGAAAATACAAATTAAATCTGACTCGGTAGTACCGAGTTCAGCTGATTGGTGCAGAAATATGATGGAGACAACGGGCAGGTAGACTAACCCGGCAAAGAATGTCGTTTCTTTCATAATAGTTCACATAATTTTTTATATCTTTCATTTAACAGAAAGATAATGAACATAAAATAACACATATTACTCAAAGTATCAGTGACACCAGATATGCACTTAAGGCCTTGTTGAACTCTCTAACCACTTCCAAACTACATAATTCAAGAGTGCAACTGTATATAATCTTAACTAAAAGTTGCTTTAATGATTCAGATTATCTTTTACTCATATTTCACTTTCAATTTATAAAATCACCTCAGCAAATGTTTCCAATGATAAGAAAAAAAGCCCTCCAGCCGAAAAGCACATTTGACGTTGTGATAGAGTCAAGTAAACCAAAAACTTGCGTCTCTCATCAATTTTGTTGATATTATACCATTGACTGCAGTATATAGCTGTGCTTACTTCTCTACACTGAAATTAAACCAATTTAAAATATCTAAAACCAAAACTTAACCTGCAGAAACCTTATGAGATATACTATCTCCCAAAAAGCAGTATACAAATAAAGTACTAGTCGCAGCACTCATTACCAATGGTGAAACGCTTATAGTTCCCTGGAAGAGCCAGTTAAATACTTATTAAGACATTTACAAAAGCAAAAAAATCTTACCAATAACATAGAGTACAACGAAAATGTTAATATGGGAACTCCAGTTCCAAAAATTACGGCTGCAACAGCAGAATTTACCATTCCTACTTCATCGATATAACTGAAAAATGTGTATACACAGAGTAATCCGTACTAAATATCCATGAAGCAGTAGTCCATTGACATATTTCAAGAAAACCATTGCTTGAGGGAAAGTTGTGAAAAAATATACACCCGTCGAGATACAATAGTTTTAAACACAGAACTGTTTATCTTGCGTTTCTAGAATTTAGCCTTGTGTATGCACGGTAGGAGCTTTTTAGCCCATGTTCAAGGCAATTACAAACTACTCAGGCCATGTCAGCTTCCTTCAAGAATTTATTTGGATCTGTACTTTCGAGCTTACGAGAAACAAGTTACAGAATCAAAGCTACTAATAAAACCTATTATGTTCCAGTACGATATCGCCAAGACACAATATTGCTCTAAGATTAGAGAAGGTAAAATCTGCTAAAATATGGTGAAAACAAATTAGTTACACATGGTATTTCAAAAGAATTTGACAAAGTTTGGCACAAGTTCCCTTGTCGAAAAGGCATCATGTAGATAGGAAAATATCTTTCAGAGCGTTCTGCCTTCGACGCTCTTTTTAATCTTCATCAATGATCTCTTTTCTGCTACTTCTTATCCAGCATATTCTTTTGGTAAAAACAGTAGTCTCCGTTGGGTTGACAAACTCATTTTCCTGATCCTCGACTGTAAAACGGGAACGAAAGCATATGATCAACCTATTGAATTCCAATAACTAGACCATAATTGGATAACTGTCAACCAAAGTAAATTTAAGGCTTCCAAAACACAATGCTTTTTTTCTTTCGTTAAAGCAACAATTTAATACCCAGTCATTACATATGGAAGGTTCTTGTATCCTTGAATCGAAAAAGAGGAGAGTGAGAGTATTTCTCATTTCTTTTTAACGTCAATAACTATAACGACACACTAAATAAACTCGATATATAACAAATGCTGCACGACTGATGAAACTTTCTAGGGATACTATACAACACAGCAAATTCGCATGTTAATTCTAATGAGAACTAGCCATGACTCTATGTGCCAATACTCGTGTCTACATGTTCGCACGCTGTGTTGGTTTAGGTCCCCTTCCACTTGCGTGCGCCACCAGAGTTGTTGTCTTCTTCTACTGCGATATTTCTGTTTGTCGTTGTATCTCCTCCTCCACTCACCGTCTATGCAGATGGAACCGAAAATCACCCAAAGAGTTTTCGTCTCAAAGTATCGAAGAGCACTCTCATCCATTTCTAATAGAATTGATGCCTCTGCGGAATAGAACAGGACTGGGACTATTAACGTATTATAGGGTCGACTGAGGGCTATGCTAGTCAATTGCCTTCTTTACCCAAAGAAGCAGCGATTGGAAAAAGTTGTTCTTCATTTGATTGCAGACAGAATCAGACAGATTCTGAAACTTAGGTGTGCGGTGTACTTTCTTCTTGGTGATATACGAGTATACTTGGTCTTGCCCCCATTGACCACTAAATCCATATATTCGGCGCTTATGCCTCAATATTCGCGAAAGCGCCACTGATATCACGCTGCGTTCTTCCGAATATGTCAATATAATCACATATGCGAGTAATTGACGGGGACTTTTAAAAGATAGTGTCTCTTGTGTTGGCTTATGAGTTATGCTAAATCTTTTTCTGAATCTTTTTGACTTCAAAGATCTCGGTGATCTCGGCCCAATAACGCCGCCGGCATGCAAACTTCACCAAACAGTTATTTTTTGTGGATGAAGTGGAAATGCATAAAGCACATGTGGGTTTTCACCCGACCAATAACGCATATTTTGCTTGTTGACTAACCCATTGAGCCAAAAATGAGCTCGTCACTGAAGATGATTTTACGATGAAATTCATCATCTTGGCGCATCTTCTCCAGGACCCAATCGGAGAACGTACGTCACTTCAAATGGTCCATCGGCTTCAATTCTTGAGTCAGCTTGATCTTGTATGGGTGTAAACCAAGATCCTTACCAAAATACGCCATAATGTGAGCGATGCCCAATTCTTGGAAACGTCGTGGAATTGACTGATTTGGATCGTTTGCTACGGACGTCTGAACGGCAACGATATTTTCGACACTTCGACCAACCCGTTTTCTCACTAACACGTCAACATCACACAACGAATATGTAGACTCAAATTTTTGCACTAAACTTGTTATTGCCTGTCTACTAGGGCGAGAATTACGACCGAAAATTGGAGTTAACGCTCTAAAAGTTGCAGTCACTGACTCCGAATATCTGTAGAAAATTTTTATAATTTGCAGACATTGCTCTGTAGTGTACTTTACCATGATGAAAATGTTGAGTTTACTGAATAAATTGACAGTAACAGTTTGATGATTAGTGAAAGGGTGCGTTCATAAATTAAATTCAAAGTTGTCAAGTCCCTATTGGAAAACCCTATATTACTTCCCAAACAGTCATAAGAAGTTGCACTTCATGTCGCTTTTTAGTTTCATCGAAGTTGGGAAGCATTTTATTTCATTTCTTTTTCCTTTCATCGAATTTCGCAATTTATAAGGTATTTATATTCTACTTTCTTTTGATGAGACCTCAAAGCTAAAAGTGATTACAGCCTATATACGATGAAAGAAGCATAAACTCAAGACAAACCATGTTTAAAAGAAGACAAAACAGTATGGTATTCCTTAAATTTCATTAAAACCCATCAAACAATTTGTTTTTCAAAATATGGCAAATAAGGGAGCCCACACATAGTATAGAAAACCACTTGTATGCATATGTTTTTTTTTATATGTTCTTTAAAATATTTTATGCACTTACTCAAAGATATTTGTATGCAATTTAATGCATTTGTCAAGAAGCTTCGATTGCTTTTCGTCTGTATTGTACTCGCTATCGAAATCTCCAATAATACTGCAGTAGTGAATACACTGTTCAAGTTTAAGTCCTATAAAACAGCCTTGCAAAAAGGCTGAAATGTCAAAACCTACAAAAAAAGTAAATTAATACAACAAGTCATAGATTAAGAACACTCATCAAGGAAAAAAAAAATTGTGCAAGAATTTAAAACAAATCACGTAATCTTTTACAATTTCATATCGGCAATGTTGATACAAGTAAATGTGAACTAAAATCTGATATCCATTAACAATAAATAATGCCTTATTTCACATAAGCAAAGTCAAATAACGACGATTTATTTTGAGAGATAAAGCCAAGTTGGCCTTATTTCTCTTTAATAAATTGAAATAAGGCCATTTTTAATAGTTCGTATCATTCTAGATACCGTGAAATACCAAAATTCGGCTTTTTTTCGCTTTGTAAAGGTAAGGCCGAATAATAGCGATCGACTTTATTTTACTTTGTGAAAATGAAATAATGCCAAATCGGCCTTATTTCACTGTTCATTGTTTTTAATATTGTTTTAATATAAATCAATTGTCATCATATCATGCTATAAATGATTAAAATAAACGGTACCATGTCAAATCGACCAATTACAATTACTACTAAAATACAGTTGCTAAGATGTTATAGGCGGCTGCTTAACAGTTGTTGACATTCCCTTAGCCGAACGTCTAAACCCTGCGGAGAAAACGGTGAAATCCAAAATTTCGCAGATTTCATACGTACAAACTGATTCACCAAAACAAGCCATTTTAACGATGTGTATCACACAAAGCTTATCAACTAATGAGATGACTGCACATCGAGTTACAACCAACAAACATTGATTACGGTAAAGTTCACTTGCTTTTCTAACAGGTACAGTTGGCTTTGCAAATTCTTTTGCCTTCTCTCTGAATTCGGCACAAGCTATTCCAAAATTATGACAATAAAGAGACAACCTGGGCATACAAAATGAAGTTTGATTTCATCAATTGAAAGCGCAATAAGACCAATTTGGTGTTAAAATAAACGGTACCATGTCAAATCGACCAATTACAATTACTACTAAAATACAGTTGCTAAGATGTTATAGGCGCCTGCTTAACAGTTGTTGACATTCCCTTAGCCGAACGTCTAAACCCTGCGGAGAAAACGGTGAAATCCAAAATTTCGCAGATTTCATACGTACAAACTGATTCACCAAAACAAGCCATTTTAACGATGTGTATCACACAAAGCTTATCAACTAATGAGATGACTGCACATCGAGTTACAACCAACAAACATTGATTACGGTAAAGTTCACTTGCTTTTCTAACAGGTACAGTTGGCTTTGCAAATTCTTTTGCGTTCTCTCTGAATTCGGCACAAGCTATTCCAAAATTATGACAATAAAGAGACAACCTGGGCATACAAAATGAAGTTTGATTTCATCAATTGAAAGCGCAATAAGACCAATTTGGTGACTACATTGTACGTCAAATTTTCCGCCCTGTTATTGCCTTCTTTTCCAAGATATGGTATGCCAAAAAGAGGGTAGCTAGTTTTATTGCCGCAGATCCACCAAATTCTCATACCATACTTGTCAGATTTGCTGGATAGATATTGTGTGAAAGATACTCGACCTCGAAAAGATATATATAATAGTGAGATTTTCTCCAGGCAAAAAAAAATTTTTTGGATTTTCATTTACACACTCCCATAATTCTCTGATAGGTGCGAGTTTATCTCGTGAGTTTCTTAGAGATCTAGTATTTTTATCATCGAATCTTAAGAATCGGAGTAAAGCAGCGAATCGATTCTTTTCCCATTGTAGCACGAAATATCGGTATTCCAAATATCGGATCCCATAATTCTCGGAAATCTATACCACCCTGTTTATTGACACCTATAGCCAAAAAGAGTCCGATAAATGTTTGTATTTTGATATTATCAGTTTATTTCCATCACTTTTGCAACACTCTCTGCGCTTCAGCGTTTGTGGGTTTTAATATAATTTGTTTTATATTTTCGTTGAAAAAAAGGTTAAAACTTTCTTTAGGATTGGATATAAGTTACGAGGACTTCGACTTTGTCTCTCAGATTCAGATTTCCAAGTTGTTCCATATCTGCCTTGATAAGCGTAAATCGATACATGTTTTTGTAGTGGTAAGTCATCACTCTCATTATATACCTACTTATTCCTCATCGGTTTCAAAGGCTGGTTCTGTCCCGTGACTTTCATTTTCCGAACAACTATTAATACAAATATTTTCATCATCAGTATCATTCTCACGTAACAACACATTTTCATCGCCACTTTCTTCAAGGGCCTGTTGAATTTGGTCCGCTGTTAGTCTATTTTTAGACATTTCTTCAATCAAAAACAAGTGCGAGCACGATTACTTTATCATAATGACTGAGTATTTGAGTAGGTATTAAAACCAAACAAGTAATTGAAAATATGAGCACATCAGTTTTATTGTAACACAAAGGATGTGAGTATACCGTCAAGATTCTAAATGAATATATATAAGCAATTACCGACCTACCTATTGTACTTCCGTTACAAATTCCTATTGTATCTAGTGTATACTAATATAGGGTTTTCCAATAGGTACTTGACAACTTTGAATTTAATTTGTGAACGCACTCTTTCACTAATCATCAAACTGTCACTGTCAATTTAGTCAGTAAACTCAACACTAATGGTAAAGTACACTAACGAGCAACGTCTGCAAATTATAAAAATTTTCTACAGATATTCGGAGTCGCAAAATCATCTTCAGTGATGAAGCTCATTTTTGGCTCAATGGGTTCGTCAATAAGCAAAATATGCGTTATTGGTCGGATGAAAACCCACATGTGATTCATGAATCACCACTTCATCCACAAAAAATAACTGTTTGGTGCGGTTTGCATGCCGGCGGCGTTATTGGGCCATATTTTTTCGTCGACGATAACGATCGTCACGTTACTGTGAATGGTCAGCGTTATCGCGCCATGAATTGGAAGATATGGAATTGGACGACATATGGTTTCAACAGGATAGTGCCATAAACCACAATAAATACAATCGATTTATTGTATGGTGAGCGTGTTATCTCGAGACATGGGCCAGTCGATTGGCCGCCTCGTTCGTGCGATTTAACGCCGCTTGACTTGGGGCTACTTTAAGTCATTGGCTTATGCCAACACGCCGACGACGTTGGAAGAGCTCAGAGTCAACATTGAACACGAAATAGCGGCCGTTTCAGCCGAAATGTGTGGCCGAGTCATTGAAAATTGGGTCCAACGAATCGACCGCTGCAAACGTGCCCGCGGAGGCCATATGAACTAAGTCGAGTTCCATTCATAAATGTTTTGATTGTACTTCAAGCCAATAATAAAGTTATCTCAAATGGTTTGCCTTTTATTTAAAAAAAAAAGTTGTCAAGTCGTTATTAGAAAACAATATATTATACATATTTTCAATACACGTTTGGATTCAGTAAACCATAAGGATAGGTTAGATAAGGCGGTATTTCGCAGATATAAACACTTACATTCTTTCTACATCTTTGAACTTAAAAATGTGTCCGCGAGACAATTCTATGTCCAATTTTTAAACAAATTGTTCAAAACAGCACACAAACATTTAAAAGAGTTAAGGCATTACATTTAAATTTAAATATATTTACATATGTATATATACATATATGTATCTAAAAGTTCTTCTATATCTTCAAAATAAAAGGATTAAAACGATTTAGTCAAATGTGTTTGATTTAATCATTTCAGACTTCATAGGGCGGTAATTGGTTCATACCGGGTAAGCAAAATTAAAAACAATGCAAAGTAAAATAATGCTAAATTGCCTGATTTCACTTTCATACAGTGAAATAAAGCGAAACGTTAAAATTTTGGCCTTATTCACCCGGGCTTATTTCACGGCACCGTAAACATTCTTCGCGTCAAGCTAATGGCACGTCACTGTAAGGAGAAAATAAAGGGAGCGAAAAAAGAGAAGAAAGAATCGCTATCAACATATCTATGTACTTAACTCAAGGGCGAATCCCAGAAGATGTTCATCAATGACTACTTGACTCATTAAAATTGTCATCTGTTGAAAATAGCAACATCGATGAAGGCAACAAAGAAATTTAAATACATATGTATGTCTGGACTAAGAATGGGATAGTGTACAGGCGTAGAAAGGAGGGTGACAAATCAATATGAATTTCTTCCATTGTTGATTTAAATAAATTATGAGTAATGTTTATACTGTCCCCTCGTATAATTCCATTGCATGTGATTATCCCCATGTTCCCTATGATTTTTGTACTCATCAAAATATTCGTAGTGTTAAGAGTAATTTTTCCTCATTGTTAGCACATATCAATACGTTAGAAATGTTACCTGTAGTCATTGTTTTAAGCGAAGTATGGATATATGAAAACGAGCTAAGTTTTTATAATATAGGGTGATTCATCATAAGGTTTAATTTATAAGGTAAAATGAAATACATAAATTTGAAAGTGAACTTAACCAATTTATTATTGGTTAAAAGAACAGTTCATGGCATTTACTTCTTAAAAACGCTATCATGTAAATTTTGGCTACTACTACGTCTAAGGTGGTCAATTCGGAAGGTTCAATTTTGGGCGACTCGTTCGAGCATAGCGACTGGTATCTCGCGGATAGCACGAGTAATGTTGGCTTCCAAAGCGTCAATCGTAGCTGGCTTAATTCTGAAGACCTGAGACTTTACAAATCCTTAGAGAAAATAGTCCAATGGTGTGATATCGCGGGATCTAGGCGGCCAATTTACCGTAGTAAAACGTGAAATTAAGTGCTCACCAAAATGATTTCTCAACAAGTCAATTGTTTCACGCGCTGTATGGCTCGCTGCACCGTCTAGTTGAGACCATGTGCTTGAATTTCAGGAAGCACATAGTCCGTTAAAATAGCGCGATAACGGTTACCATTCTGATTTATCTCATTTTTGAAGAATTATGGACCAATGATTCCACCAGCCCATAAACCACACCATACCGTTATTTTTAATGGATGTAATTGTAGCTCTTGATACTCTTTGGGTGGCTCATCATCCCAAATACAGCAATTTTGTTTATTAACGTATCCATTGAACCAGAAATGGACTTCACCACTGAAAAAAATTTCACGATTAAACACTGGATTTTCATTGAGTTTTTCCAGAGCCCATTCACTGAAAATATAACATAGATTCAAGTCGAATGGCTTCAATACTTGCACAAGTTGAATTTTGTACGCTTTTAGGCCTCAGGTAAAAAAAGACCAAATTGTCGAATACACCAAGCCAAGCTGCTGTAAAATGGGACTCAAATTTGCGAATGGTATTGGCAGTAGTGGTTGCAGTAGGTCGATTATGCGCACCGTAAGTTCCTCGAATTGCACGAAAAATATTTCTCAAAGAACGCTGATATTCGTTATACAGCTGAACAATTTGGAGACGCTGTTGTTGTGTGAGTCTTTCCACGACGACTTGCCAAACGATAGTGAGCAAAAATGATAAAGCAGTTTGTTGGAGTCACGCGCGATCTGTCCAAAAAAGCCTATTGAAAATCAAACCTCACGATTAATCACCCTATATTCCAAAATTAATATTTCAAGTGCAAACCTGTTTTTATAAATGACCTTAATGGTATACTCTGTATCTTAAAGAAAAGAATTTCATTGTTTTGGGTAATGTTAACATAAACTTATTAGATCATAGTGACAATTACACAGAATGCTATTTATTTCTTATATCGTCATATGGACTGAAAAGTATCGTTAATGTTCCAACTCGAGTTACAGATTCCTCTTCTAATTGCATTGACCATATATCCATATACAGATCATAATATGATAAATTTAAGTATTCAAAAGAGATGTAATACAGGCAAGGTTAACAACGGAAAAAATCGTAAAAAAATAGATAAGCTTACCTACGAATTTCTGAAATGGATCCTTTGAATGCCTTCGACAGATTTTCACAATCTTACAGAATCTTATTTATTCCTATTCTAGCGTATCCTCACATTATTCCAATATGAGAAAGCACCTAAAGCCATGGATGACAAACTTTCCTTATAGACCATAATTTAAAAAGGTCGTTAAGAATCCTTACAATAGAAAGTTGAAAAAATTTTATGTTAAACTATGCAAAATGGTACACATGAATGTTCAAATTACTCGAAATAACTTCTGCTTAGATATGTTTCAAAGGGCAAATGGTAATAATTCGGACGAATGGAGAGTTATAGATAACATTCTAGGGAAACAAAAACAGGTTGTAGAAATAAATAAAGTAGAAATTGATGAAGTTCAAATATCCGACCCTAAAAACATCTCAAATATTTTTAACAAACATTTTACTGGTATCTGAGAAGAACTAACTGTGCCCTCTCTATATAATATTTTTATGTAAAATACTATAAAAAGCGGTGAGCTTATTGAATGCATAACAAGCATTCTCTTAAAAACACATATTGTATATTGGCAAGTAGTCGACATAATGAGTTTCTTGTTTAACATAAGTATTAAAGTCTTTAAAAAAGAAATAAAAAAAATGTATCTTCTACCAACTGTTTCAAAACTCTTCGAGAAATTGCTTAAAATCAGGATGTTAAGCTTTTTGGGATGTAATAATTTTTTTTCTCTAATAATCAGTTTGGTTTTAGATCTGGTTTACCGACAGAAGATGATATTCTTATAGTGTGCAGTCAGCTACATGAAGGATTGAACATGGATCTGTTCATAGACATGACAAAAGCCTTTGACATGGTTTACCATCAGATATTGCTAAATAAATTATATATATAATATTGGTTTTAGAAGTTCATTATACACCTGGTTCAAAACATACCTTAAAAATAGAAAGCAAAATGTTCTAAAAATGGCGGTCCTCAAGGCTCTGTACTTGGACTTCTTTTAATCTACATAATTTTTTTAATCTAAATAAATTCTTTATTTAAACAGGAATTCAATGGTTTAACTACAGCTTTTGCTGATGATATTGCCTTTACTTATGCGCGTCAAAAAACCTTTTTGAAAGTATTGCTAAGATTGAACACGAATTGGATGATGCTGTAGTTTACCGCTCATAAATTAATTATTAGTGAAAAAACTAAATTATTACACTTCAAAATATGCGGCAACTCCATATGTGATTTTAATCTCTTCATACACCTGACCGTAAGAAGTATAGTTTAGCACTTCATTCTTGTGGAGCTCAAAACTTCTATAGTAATAGATCTTGTTCTGAAAACTGCTTCAAAATTGAATTAGTAAGAAGTTTTAAATACCTAGATATTTCAATAGATCAGAACTTGAACTGGAAGGATAATTTTCAAACGTTGAAATCTCACTTGAATCTTATTAAATCTTACTGCTCCAACACAGTTTTATATAAAATTTATTATGGTCTTACACACCCGAAGATGCAATATGGTATTAGTATGGTATAGTAATGGCGGTCCTCAAGGCTCTGTACTTGGACTTCTTTTAATCTACATAATTTTTTTAATCTACATAAATTCTTTATTTAAACAGGAATTCAATGGTTTAACTTCAGCTTTTGCTGATGATATTGCCTTTACTTATGCGCGTCAAAAAACCTTTTTGAAAGTATTGCTAAGATTGAACACGAATTGGATGATGCTGTAGTTTACCGCTCATAAATTAATTATTAGTGAAAAAACTAAATTATTACACTTCAAAATATGCGGCAACTCCATATGTGATTTTAATCTCTTCATACACCTGACCGTAAGAAGTATAGTTTAGCACTTCATTCTTGTGGAGCTCAAAACTTCTATAGTAATAGATCTTGTTCTGAAAAGTGCTTCAAAATTGAATTAGTAAGAAGTTTTAAATACCTAGATGTTTCAATAGATCAGAACTTGAACTGGAAGGATCATTTTCAAACGTTGAAATGTCACTTGAATCTTACTAAATCTTACTGCTCCAAAACTGTTTTATATAAAATTTATTATGGTCTCACACACTCGAAGTTGCAATACGGTATTAGTTCTTGGGGTAGATCTTACCTTAATACAATTAAACCAGTCCTTACTGCACAGAAATATCTAGTTCGATTACTTTCTAGAAAAAATCGTCGTACACATAATAGGTGCTTATTTAAAAGACTTGCTATATACCATTAAGGCATTTGTATATCTTTAAAGTACTTAGAGAATTTTTTAAGCAAAGTGGTAACATTCCAAGTAGAAACAATCAAATTTACAACTTTCGAGTAAATTGAATGACGCTTGTTAACACACCAGTTGCACGTACAACACATTTTCCAATTTTTTTTACATGTAATGCCTCAACTTATTTTAATAAACTTCCGTACTCTATCCGAATAACAAACAATTAAAAAAAATTAAAGATTGGCTATTTACTGTTGATAATGCTTACATCGAAATATTATAAAGATATGTATCTTTCTTCATATATAAAAACTTGAATTCTATTTTAACTATTAAGAATTGTTCATAATTACTAAGTATAGGGTTTTCCAATAGCGACTTGACAACTTTGAATTTAATTTGTGAACGCACTCCTTCAGTAATCATCAAACTGTTACTGTCAGTTCATTCAGTAAACTCAACATTTTCATAATGATAAAGTACACTAACGACCAACGTCTGCAAATTATAGAAATTTTCTACAGATATTCGGAGTGGCAAAATCATCTTCAGTGACGAAGCTCATTTTTGGCTCAATGGGCTCGTCAATAAGCAAAATATGCGTTATTGGTCGGGTGAAAACCCACATGTGCTTCATGAATCACCACTTCATCCACAAAAAATAACTGTTTGGTGCGGTTTGCATGCCGAAGGCGTTTATTGGGCTATATTTTTTCGTCGACGATAACGATCGTCACGTTACTGTGAATGGTCAGCGTTATCGCGCCATGATCACCGATTATTTTTGACCCGCATTGGAAGATATGGACTTCGACTACATGTGGTTTCAACAGGATGGTGACACAAGCCACATAGCACACGCTACAATCGACTTATTGAAGAGTAAGTATGGTAAGCGTGTTATCTCAAGACATGCGCCAGTCGATTGGCCGCCTCGTTCGTGCGATTTAACGCCGCTTAACTATTTTCTGTGGGGCTACAGAAAACAGCCATTGGTTTATGCCAACACGCCGACGATGTTGAAAGAGCTCAGAGCCAACATTGAACGCGAAAAAGCGACCGTTTCGGCCGAAATGTGTGGCCGAGTCGTTGAAAATTGGGTCCAACGAATCGACCGCTGCAAATGTGCCCGCGGTGGCCATATGAACGAAGTCGAGTTCCATTCATAAATGTTTTGATTGTACTTCAAGCCGTCAAGTCGTTATTAGAAAACCCTATATAAGCATTTGATTGTCACCCCACATCAAAGCTTTATTGTTAATATTTTACTAACACTAATTTAGAACCAAATGTTCATCAATTATAAAGCGATATCAATGACATTCCTTTAAATTTTATTTTATTATTTATTTATTATTTTATGTATGTGTGTATGTTAAATTAAAATAAAAAAAAAGGATGGCGATGAATAATACCTATTTGAAGAAATGCTCCGTAAAGAATGGAACATGTCCCAATAAAATAATTGAATGAATATTCGTATCTTCCAAAGCGACTAAAAGAAAAGAAAAGAGACATTCAATAAAAGATATCATCCCAAATTTTGACCTATTTAAAATTACCTAGATCCTGGAAAATCTATCAAAATCGGCATCATATAATCTTTTTCAGAAAACATTGGTAGTAAAATAAATCCCAACATTGTTAGTACATATGAAGTTAAGCCAAAAACAAATACGAATCTATAAAATGTTAGAATTTCTTCATATGGGTCAGTTTTAAAAACAACATTAATCACTTACTTCGCCACTTTGTAATATTTTTCGCCCAACTTCAATTCCCATAGTTCTAAAAGACGTCGATTAATTTCGAACATAAACATTTTCTTCCATGAATTATTGCAGAAAGAGGCTGAAAAATAATTCATCTCTAAAACAAGAAATTAAGGACTATTAATATTATTTCAATGAATATATACACTTCTTTTTATTAATATTTTTTTATTCACTTACGTATGGGTATTAAAGTAAATGACGTAAATTTGTAAAAGGGTTCCCAGGACAGGCTCGAATTGGTTTTGCTTTCCGACAACATGGTGTTTAATTATGAAAACTGCTGGATCATCTGTGCTTTTATAGAAAAAACGCGGTAACATGAAATGAAAACACAATCAATGCTGCCATAGTCGTATTCTACTCCTATTTTACTACTTAAGAGCTTAGCTATACTACAAGAATTGACAGTAGCCTAGTAGAATCCATCCAGCTTAATGTGTGAACGATTAAAGCCGTTTTGCATCACACTCTGGCTCGGGCAAACGCCGATAGACCAAACCTTCATACTGCGGTAAATCCTGAAAAGGATTATATGTGAATAAAGTAAAGTACATACTGTCGCCAATAACCGATCCGTCGAATACCGTCTAGGAGAGAACCAAAAAATCGACAGCTATAATTTTCAGGTGCTGAAATAGTTTATCTACCTCGGAGCAAATATAAACTCCACAAATGACACCTTAGTAGAGATTCGACGAAGAATAACCTTAAGCAATCGCTGCTACTTCGGTTGATAAAAAACAACTAGGGTCCAAACTCTTAACTCTTAGGGCGAAAATCATGCTCTACAAAACCCTAATCTTGCCAGTCTAGCTTTATGAAGCTGAATGCTGGACGAAAACCAAGACAGCGTAGCAGATTTGGGATCCGAAAGAAAAATTCTACGTCGAATATTTGGTCTTGTCTGCGAGGAGGGCGAATGGAAGAGAAGATATAACCGCGAACTCCACGAGATATATAAAGATGTGGATGGAGTCCGGAAACCAAAAATCAGTTGTCTGCTCTGGCTCGGCCACATCAAAGGAATCGACGAGAATTCTCCAACTAAGAGAATCTTCAAAGTAAAGGAATACCGAAGCTCCGGTAATTGCGGACGCCTTGATCTAGTAAATTGTAAGCAACGTGCCCGGAACTGTAAAGTATGGAAAGCTGCATTAGCTCAGGCTTAGATTCTCCAAGAGTCGCTAGCCGGATAAGTAAGTAAGAAAGTAAGTTTTTAGTTTAAGTTTAAGTTTTTCATTAGCTCAGTAAAAAAAAGAAGAAAAAACAATTAACTTGGTCTGAGATAACGCACATAACCTTACACAAAGGTTGGATACTTTACTGAATATTTTTCTACTGAAATTGATAATTTATAGTGGTACGAATGTACACTACTAAGTAGTAGCTTAGAATCAAGATGAACTTCCTAGTACTTGACATTTCACATATGGCTCCCAATTAATCAAGAAATCATTTATTCGTAAGTGATTGGGTAAAAAATAATATTTTTTTCCTTTTTGAGTGACATCTTTTTCTTTTGTATTTTTTCCTTATTTTTTCCTTAGTTTAGTTTTCCATTTTATACAATAATCGTTCAAGATATTAATCGCATTGACTAAATTCGTCTCAATATTGAGAGCGATGTCTTGCGATGTAAATACGGCAGTGTCCACAGCATATATTGCTGTTTCGCAAAATGGACTTTAAACACGTTAAAAAATACAGGATGAAGAACACAACCTTTTGGTGGTCCAGAACTAAAATATTTTACATCAGAATGACTTTACGAAGACATTAACCAAAGGTGGGGGCAGAAAACTTTGAATTAAATTAATAACATAAAAACGGTGGAAAATTTAACCCTATCATTTTAAAAATAAGAACGTTATGCCATACAAAATCAAAGGGTTTTTCTATATTATTATATTATTTCTTTTGATTTGAAAAAGTTTTGTCTGTGACTCTCAATATCGCAAAAAATAGTTCGATAGGAGGATTGAAAATAAATGTATATGTCGTCATGCAGTGCCTTATAGTGTAATCTTTCAATTTCAAATCTAATACTCTGTATTTTTTTACCTATAAGGTCCGAAAAAAGCTCTTTGAAGCGGCAACCCTGACAGCATCGAATTGATTCCAATGAACTGCTTTTTTACGCAAATAATTGCGTGCGAATTTCATCAACTTGGATATAAAATTATTTCTGTGCCTCTATTATAACTGCAATTTGCATTGATACTTGGGCTAAAGTTGTATTATTAAAAGTATTTTTTTTCTTCTTAATCAGGAGCTCAAAAATACTTAGTTACACCCTTACCATGTGAATTTATCCAATAGAAAAGACTTGTTAGAAAGCTAATTATAGGATTTGTGTTACTAATGTGCACACAATACAAGTACATAAAATACCGCTCTTATTCACTTTCAGTCAGAATATTTTGTTTTTGTTAGAACTAATTTTCAGAACACTTTAAAATATTTATTTTTCGGGTTGAATCTCATTTATTTCTCTTCATGAAAAAGTTTAGTCAAAACAAGCGTCCTGATATCCGTTTCTTTGGATCTTAAACATGAAATTTAATCTTTTTGAGAATGCACCTACATACTATATTTATACAAACGTTATTCCTGAATATGTTCGAAAAACCACATAGTAAAAAAAGTGAAAGCAGTAAAACAGTAAAGCCGCAAGTAAGGTACCTTTACAAATTCTAAAGCTTTCAAAAATTGAGCCCATAGAAGAAGAAGAGCTTATGAATGTCTAATAAATACAAAAGGTATGAACGTTATTTAAAGAACGGCACACGTCGCTGGCGAAGTGACAATTGGGAAAAAAAAACGAGAATTCAATGCAGGTTGGTCTTCAATATTTTTTTTTCTGTTGGAATAACGCACACAATTCCCATGCACAATAGATTCCCATGCTATTAAAATATTCTACAATGCTATAAATCCATCTTTACTTTGGTTTGACTCTTTTTATTTTTCCTTGCAACACACTGTCCATTTCTTCTGCTAAGCATTGCACGTGGCCGATCCATCTTATTCCTTAAGCTTTGATATGTCGTACTATGTTTTCACCTTCCATTAGATTGTCGATTTCGTTGTATGTTCTTATAGTGTATCGTTTTGCTTTGTTTTTGTTTTTGCTCCATATATCTGTCTTATTATTCTTCGTTCGAAAATGTTTAATTTGTTCTCGTCAGATGCTGTCATTGTCCATGTCCATTATTTTTCCATTTTGTATAATTTCAGTTTCAGAGCTCTGCTTATTGCGGGTGACCAGATAAGAACTATGTGGAAACAATTTGAATAACAAAACAACGGTGTGCGTTTGATTCTAGCTTTATTTTGAAGCTACGTTCATGCCATTATGTGTGGAATAGCACAACATTCAAACGGCCGCCTCGGCTTCACTGGAATTGCTTCAAGCGGTCAGTCCAATATGTGCGACGTTATTCCGGCAATAGCGTGTCGAATGTTGACCTGGAGCTCTTCCAAAGTGGATGGCTTATTAGCGTAGACTAAGAACTTGATGAAGCCCCAGAGAAAATTATCAAGTTGTATCAAATCGCATGATAGCAGCGACCAATTAATGTATAAACGCCGTGAAATGACTCAGTCGCCAAATTTCTCCTTAACAACTTTGAGCGTTGCGTCGCTTGTATAGCATGTAGCGCCGACTTATATCCGCTCGGATATATCGATGTTGTCGAGCTCTGACCACAGAAAGCTGGTTAACATTGCTTTATACCTGACACCATTGAGGGTAACTGCGTCTCCTTCCTCATTTCGAAAGAAATAAAGGCCCGTTGATCCCACCATGCCATAAACCGCACCAAACAGTCAATCTTTGTCGATGCATTGATACTTGACCAAACACTTGTGAATTATTTCCGCCCTAATAAGGGTAATTTTACTTGTTGACATTGCCACTGAGTCAAAAATGTGCCTCGTCCGAGAAGATGATTTTTTGACTAAAATCCGGATTTACGACCAACATTTCCAGCTCCAACTCAAGGCGTTGTCTATGCTCGTCCGGCTTCAATTCTTACATTAGCACAATCTGTTACGAATGTAGGCCCAAATCCAGCAGCAAAATAAGAACGATTAACTCTCTGGCGATGCCCAATCCAGCTGTTCGCCATCGAATCGACATTTCTGCTTGGCGGCTTCATTGAAGCCATGATTACGACCGATCTTACGACGAAATTCACGTTGCGTAGTTACAACTGAGTCAGAATTTGGATAATTTTTTTTAATAATTTCCACACGTTTAGCAAGGATAGAACGATGAATAATAAAATGGCAAACCTTTGACAGCTGCTGAAAAATAATAATTGGAAAAGCTATCATTGGTGTCTGGTCACCTATTATAATTGTTGATGTCTAGCAGAAAGAAAAATACGTCCCCTTTTGACACACCTTTGTCATCTCATCTTTAACGTCGTTCTCGTCCGAAACCAGGTTTCTGTTCATTGCATTACCCTTATCTACAAAAGGAGCTATTCATACTGTTAATTTTTGAAAAGGCTCGTTATCAAGGGCTAAGAAAGCTCAGCTATAAAGAAGGCAGACAAAAGCAAGCAAAAATCATTAGGTTCAACCAATTCGGCAGGCAACTAGAATACGCAGATGACATCGACAGCATCTATTGCTGGCGGGCCGTCATAGAAGCTGTCACGACAATTGAAGAATTTGCGTATCAATTTAGGCAGGAAGTGATCAAAAAGTGTGGTTTTTTGTGATACAGAGGTATAACTGTAGAACTAGCTGTTAAATATAAATTTATGTATGTGTTTAATATTTTTGTGCGCTTCGTCAACTTTTTTATCTGCTTAAACGTCCGTCAGTATATGCTACTAAACAATCTCGTTCTGTAAGGAAAAAATCGGGTGTTTACATGCTTCTGGTGTGATCGCTCCTTATTTTTTCTATAACTAGTCTGTGAAGATCACGTGAAGATCCATAGAGACATTACCGGACCATCTTCAATAAAAAATTCTTCCGAAATATCGTATAAACGATATTAACTTGGACGGGACGTGGTTTCAACACAATGTCGCTACATTTTATGCAACTCAAACTATCGATTTATTGAAATAACGATTTGACGCGGTCACACAATTTGATAATACTCCACTGCTTTCTTTGGGTCACCTGAAGGCATTTATTTATGCAGATAAATCAGCAATCATTGACTGTTTGTGAGCACAAAATCATAACCATTTAATTGATTTTTGTTTTTTTTTTTTTAACTTCCAATTTAAATTTCTTTCGTTTTCAACAAACAAAAAAATATCTATCTACCGTCTAAGGTAAAACAACCCTGATTAGAACAGCAAGTACAAGGTTGGCATGGTGGTTACCTAACGTGAAATAAACATTAACGCCGTGAGTGACGTTTTAGTCGAGGGGGATTCGATGTAGAATTACCGTAGGGTACCAATGCTACTTCAAATTTGAAACAGGAAATCAGTGCAGCTGTTGAACTTCCTTAAGTAGGAAATATTCGTAATATACTCGTACCTATGTTATTTAGTCCAGGTAAGCCAGGAATTCGATAACCAATACGCTGAATATTGCCTTTGCGGTTTATCAACATACTGAAGAAGCTGTACACAGCCCTGCAAGGAGTTATCGAGTGGCGTCAAAGCGCACTATCTCGCTGGTCAATTTATTGGCCGCGTTGTCGTTGAATTGAGTCCTCAGTAAGTCAATCACTATTGTACAAAGCGCCATCCTCAACCAAAAGTGAGTCTCGTCAGTTAATTTCTAACAAAGTGAATGAAAGTGGTATGAAATATATACACAAGGATAGTAGACTTAGTTGGTCAGAATTGAAAATTGATTTACAAGGTTTGAACGCCGATTTTTTAGAATATCTGCATACCTACATTAGTTTGAATAATACGAAAGCGTTCTGCTTGTACATTCTATTCATGGCGGTTCATCAAAAAGTAATGAACATACGCTTCAAAGAACTTGGTTTAAAATTTACCCCTATTGCAAGATCTTTCACTCAAAAATGCAAGGGATGAACAGCTAAAAGGATTTATGACCTTCACCCCCAAGTTCGAAACGATAATGAATACTAAGTAGCGTTCCCATGATCGAAGATAGTAACATGTTATCATAACTAGTGATGATTTTTTATATCCACCCGGTAGGTATTTATCAAAGTGTAAATACCAGGTATTTACCCAAAACTATAATTACCCACCCAAATATGGGTTTCTATTATATTTGGTAATTAGTGATAATGTCAATTAGCCCTGTCGTGAATAAAAATTTGCCCGAAATTTTTAGAAAGTTGAAAAAAATTTGCTCCTAAGCAAAAACAAAGAACATGTAGAATTCGAGCGAAAAAATTCCCTCGGAACTGCCGATAACCCTGAATGATTTTTTTATAACATTTGGTAATTAGTGATGTGTTAAAGTAGGTAGGAAAAGAAATAATCCTTTTTGCAGAGAGTATATAAGTTAACATAATACTTTATGCCACAAACTTGTTTCCCATAATCATCATTAAATGATTTGGCACGAACACATGAGATGACCACATTCCATCGCGTACATCAAGCATTGCCATACAGCAACACGATCCATCTGTACATCAAGCAGCCGCATGCAGGAACCTGAGATACCTGTGGAAGCACGGAGCAGTCGTAGGTAGCTGTGAGAACGTCTGGGAAGAAGAAGCTCTGTGTCAGCTAATTAATAGTATTTAAGATGTAGTTTTTAAGCAAATTGTACTCAGTATTTTGATAGGCAGAATCGCTGCCGGTTTAAATCTAAAATAAATTTTTTTTAAAAACTTTAAACTAAAAGTTTTTTTAATTTATACACAGGCCGACATAATTCATCGTACGACACCTAAGAATGCTACTGTAGCTTGTCAATACAATACGCGTGCTGACATCTTTTCTGCATGTATCTGAGACAATTTTTTTAATTGCAGGGCCATTGGTTTTTGGGTTTTTCCGCACAGTGTTGAGAACGACCCCTTCATCCCTTTCATTCAATTTGCGTGGACGGCTTGGTCTTTGCAGGTACTCGACGCTTCCTATTTTTTTGTATTTTTCTACGATGTACTGTATTTGTGCAATATCCGCTAATGATTTGCCTTCATTGTGCAATTTTACAACTACCTTCTGGAAATCTTCCTTTGTTTCTGTTTTTCGTTCACTTGTTTTTTGCAAATGATATACATTGACCGTGTACATATATGTAAGTGTTTTGGTTTTAGTAACGTTAGTAAACATAAGCTTATTATTGCAATAATTGCAATGTTCTCTCTAGTGATTAAAGTCAATTTTTTGTTTAATATGGAAAAAAATAAAAGTGTGGTGTGGAAATATTTCGATAAAATGGATAAATTGGCTAAATGCAAGTTTTGCGGAAAGACCTATTATCCAAACATAAATAAAATAACTAAACATTTGATAAGCTGCTTTAAATGCCCGGCTGACATAAAAAATATTGTAAACAGTGAAATAGTGAAATCACCAAACGTCACCACTAAATACTATAAAAAAGATGTGGAAACTTCCTGCGATAGCAATACAATTCCCAGCCTAGATAATGAGCAATCAAATGCTAAATCATCAAATCCATCCCAGCCTTATCAAAAAGTGAAAACGTAAGCATTTCATTAATAAAAATACTAACATTTGTTTTGTATGTAGGTTTTTTAATTTGATAAATTTTATATATATTTCAGGAATCGTTAAATAAAACGTTAGCAAGAGCCATATATGTTAGTGGCTCTCCTTTATCACTGGTTGAACATCCTTTGTGGATTTAATTTTTCGGACAATTACAACCATCATTCAAACTGCTATCAAGAAAACAGTTAGCCACAAATTACCTGGAGGAAGAATATTATAATGCCGCAACGAAGGCATTATAAACTTTATTATATCTAAGCCAGACCCAGTTTTTGATGACTTTTTAATAACTGAAGATAAAAAGCACACGGGAAAATACCTACCGGAGCAAATGCAAATTATAATCGAAAAATATCAAGCGGACAAATTTTTTGTTGTAATCGGATATAATGCCGCAAATATGCAGAAAGCTTTTCGTTTACTGAAAGACAATTACAACCATATTGTTCCACTGGGCTGCATAGCGCATACATTGCATTTATGTTGCAATGATATTATCAAGTGTTCTCCTGTAAAAAGTGTGATATAAAAAGCAACGGTGTTAGTGAAAACAATAAAAAAATAGTCAAGTACTTAGTGCTTTCCTTAATAAAATAAATAAAGAAAAGGGCATACAAATTTCCTTAAAACTTCCAAATAAAACTCGGCGGGGGTGCTACGTATTCTCATTAGAAAGCCTAGTGAGTAATAGAGTCAGCTTACAGACATTGGCCGTCAATGAGGCTTCCTCCCTCGCTAGAGACATTAAGACTGAATTGCTGGATGAAGATTGTTTTTGGAATTATATTTTTGTTGCAATTGAGATAATTAAGCCAATAGTTGTGTGGATAACGAAATTTTAATCCAATAATTGTTTAATACACAAAGTCCATCAAGTGCTAAAAGAGCTGGAAAATTCAATGTCTACTTTATTAGGATCCAATAAAGTTCGACTTCTAGACGATTTAGAGAAGAGACATATCAACGAAAAATTTAAGGTCTGAATGGAATTCGCAGAATCAACGGTATCTCGCCGCTGCTCTTCTTGACCCATCAAATCAAGGATGCCATCTAACTGATTCTGACCAAATTACAGCAATGGAATTTATTTATGAAGTTTCCAAAAGTATTTGAATTGAAGTGATGACCGATTTGGCCATTTATCCGTCCAAAGAAGGTATTTGGGGTAAAGAATTCATTTGGTCAAATGTTTTCTCCATGGAACCATTGATTTGGTGGAAAGTCCTTTGTGCTAATAAAAATTTAAGCAAAGTTGCAGCACGCATTTTATCAGCACCTGTAACTTCGGCAGCCACAGAACGTTCCTTTAGTACATTTAGTTGGATTCACAATAAGAAACGAAATCGCTTAGCCACCGAACGGGCAAGCAAGTTGACGTGCATATCTCATAATTGGAACATTGAATTCCATGCACAAACAACACATCAAGCTGTAGCAGAACAAAAACCCGAACCATGTTCCAGTTCCACAAATATTCACATACCCAGCACATCAGAAGTTAATAAACCAAGTTGCAGTTATTCATCCAATCCTGACATACCCAGCACATCAAAATCTACTGAATTTGAACATTTGATAAGTTTACTATCTAATTTGTTTACATTGTTCCTTTTCTTTTTTAAATCTAATTAAATAAAAACAAAGCACACAATGAACGCATTTTTCTCAATTAAAATAAATACCCACATAAATACCAGTTTTGGTAAATACATTGGGTATTTACCCTCAAAGAGTATTTACCGGATATTTGCCCATCACTAATCCAGACCCCATCAACTAAGTGCATATGTATGTTCTATGAATCTAAATTCTTAGGCTCTTCGGCTAATTTATAGATATTAACCTGCACGAAAAAAAATAAACGAATACAAAAATTCATATGCTATCTTAAATGCATGTGCACAAATACTTATCAATTTACATTCATACATATGTTGTATTTTTGTATGCCATTTTCCTTGAATGAAATGGGGAAGACGTATGCATCTGCCAGTTCATCGATATGAACATGGATATTAATACGTATCCCTAAAATTATTATATAAATCCCTCCGTTGAAATATTTGAAACACATGCTGACCTAGTACCTACTCGTTTCTTTCATCTCTTGGGGTAAATTTTATTTGACTGCAACCCTACATGATAAAGGGATGCAAGTGCAGCTGGCATGGTAACCAACCAAACAAGGTGGTGGAATGGTTGCTACGAGACAGTGCAGTACGTATTTAGTAGACAATTAACTTAAATAGGTGCAAAATTACAACAATGTGTATTCAATCTTACTCGTAAGTAACCACTTGGAAACGACCTTTATACTTTGTGGTAGGTACTAAAATTTTTCAAAAATGTATCATAGTTCAGTAACTAATTTATTTAATTTATTTGCATTCAGTATTCAGGACAATCCGGCAATCGCTTAGATTTTATTTTACAGTATAAAATACCCAGGCCAATACGGGACAAAAGCAATTGTGCTGAATCTGAATGTATGTATATTCAGAGGGCACCATAAGTTTGAAAATAGCAAGAATTCGTCCTTCCCACTGTTTGTTTTCTATTATTTACGACATAAGGTACGAGGGTAGGTCAGTTAGGTCCTGATAATTGAAATAAGGAACACTTTTTTCGGCAAAGTAATGTTTTAGCTCGATACATTTCATCCAACGTTTCTCCAATTTTTTGATGCCGTAAAAATACTCGCAATACGATATCACGATGCCCTCAGAATATGTGACAACCATTCATTCGACCTAAATCTCCACCAGCCAGCCACTTCATCAATTTAATTCAAATTCAAGGGGGGAAATAGGGTTAGACGGTTATTTATTTCATAAATTATTAGTAAAACTATTGAAAAATATGTTCCCAAAATTTTAAATGAAAATTCCGACTCGTCCTATTGTTATAAGCCATTAAACTGAGTAGCTCTTCTGCAGGCCTGGAGCACGCCACGCATATAACCGAGCGGGTACCTATGTACCCATTTACTTAGTACAACCCGGCATGTATTGTACAATATCTGGGGGGTCACAGATATTACGTAAAATGCCAGCAAATGCTTTATGGTGCTGGAATAGCAGATTAACCTGTAAGTAATTTTAAAAAAATTATGACTCCCTTGACTTTGTTTTTCTTGGTACTATTTTTTTAAACGCGTTTTTCTCAAAGCGACTTTTTTGGTTAATGGAACAATTCATGACATTTACTTTTTGGAAATAATATCATGTAAATGTTGGCCACGAATTCGTCTGAGGTGGTTCGTTTGGAAGGTCCAATTTTGGGCGACTCGTTCGAGCATAGCGACTTGTATCTAGCGGATAACACAAGTAATGTTGGCTTCCAAAGCGTAAAACGTAGCTGACTTATTCCTGAAGGCCTGAGGCTTTATATATCCCCAGGAAAAATAGTCCAAAGGTATGATATCGCACGATCTAGACGACCAATTTACCGTAGCAAACCGCGAAAATAAGTGCTTACCAACATGATTTCTCAACAGGTCCATTGTATGGCTCGTAGCGCCGTCTTGTTGAAACCGGAGCTCACCGAGACCATGTGCTTGAATTTGAGGAAGCACATAATCCGTTAACATGGCGCGATAACGGTTACCATTGACGGTAACATTCTGATTTGCCTCATTTTTGAAGAAATATGGACCAATGATTCCACCAACCTACTATATAAACCACACCGTACCGTTGTTTTTAATGGTTGTAATGGTAGCTCTTGGTACTTTTTGGGTTGCTCATAAGCCCAAATATGGCAATTTTGTTTATTAACGTATCCATTGATCCAAAAATGGACTTCATCACTGAACAAAATTTCACAATAAAACACCGGATTTTCTCGAGGTTTTCCAGAGCCCATTCACTAAAAATACAAGTTGCCGAGATCCTAATCTAAAATACGTCAAATTGACGAATAGGCCAAGCCAAGCTGCTGAGGACGACGACGAATTGATTCGTCACGGTCTTCGCGTACACTCTCAGCTACAGCTGTTATAGTCAATTCATTACGTGCTGGATGTGGCCTAACCGGTCGAGTATCATCCGCAAATGTAATTTGGGACTCAAATTTGCGAATGGTTTTGGCAGTAGTGATTTCAGTATGTCGATTATGCAAACCGTAAGTTCCTCGAATCGCACGAAAAACATTTCTCAAAGAACGCTAATTTTCGTAATACAGCTGAACAATTTGGAGGCGCTGTTGTGGTGTGAGTCTTTCTACGATGACTAGCCAAATAATAGTGAACAAAAGTGACAAAGCACTTTGATAAGAGTCATGCATGGTCTGTTAAAAAAGGCTCTTCAAAATCAAACCCCACGATGAATCACCCCTTAGTATACGCTCTATATGAAGCTAAAATCAAAGTATTATCATTATTTTGAAAAAAAAAAAAATATTTTGATCGCTGTAAAAAGTTTAATTTTCTATTATTTTGATCTTCATTTCATTGCATTTAGGTTCATATAGAAGGGAGACACATACAGCTGTGGCCAAAATAATAGGAACAGTTATTACTTTCCAATGATAACGAACGTAGCTACTGCTTCGTTTGAATGAAATGAAAGCAATGTGTTCAAAGTAACGGCTCTCTATATGCGCAACAGTTCCTTGTATGTAGATCTGTCTATCTTGTCCGTCTGGACAAAAATATAGGAACAGCGTGAGCAGCTGTTGAAGCTGTTGTTAGTTAAAATATTGGTAAATTGAATTTGCTAAACAGTGCCCTGATATTTTACCATTGTTTATTTAGATATTTCTATTTTGAATAAAGAATATTATGGGTAGAAATAAGCACTGTACTGAAACTCAACGTGCAAGCATTGTGGTCTTACATCCTGTTCGCATTCATCCGAAAAATTGTAAAAGCACTGAAGTGCTCTTCGACGATGGTATTCAATGCTTTGCAAGGTAAAAAACTTCCTGAAAACAGAGGACGTCCAACTGAAATGCCCACTAAAGACAAAAGGAAAGCCAAAGCGAACCCTTTTATGTACTCCAAAGACCTACAACATGAAGCACAAATTGAAGTGAGTGCCAGGACGATTATTCGAGTCCTAGTGGATGCAAAGCTGTATGCTGGAGCTCCAAGAAAAGTACCATTTAAAGAAAAAAAAATAAAAAATACATGTACAGAAGCGCATTACGTTTGCTAAGCTTTACCACATGCCACACGATCCCCTCCAGGCAACAAAGCAGTAAAGAAATGTATAGTATTATGGAGCGACGAAACCAAAATAAATTTGTTTGGGATGGACAGCAAACAGTTTGTTCGTCGTCCAGAAGGTGAGGCGTACAATCCACGGTACACCAAACCCACTGTGAAGCACAGGGGTGGTAGTGTTATGATATGGGGTTGTTTATCTTTGTGGAGCGTAGATTTTAATCCGATCGAGAACCTCTGGAACGAGCTTAAGATTGAAGTTGGCAAACGACACGTCATCTCAGACGTTTGGCATTCAATACTTCCTAAAAAATGCCAAACATTAGTAAACTCCATAAGTCGTCGAGTCGAATCAGTAATTAAAAATGAAGATTATGTAATCAAGTATTAACTGCTTTCAAAAAAATTACGATGTATTTGGTTTTCTTTATAATGTCTGGGTGTACCTATTTTTTGGCCAGGTAATTAAGCAGTTTGACTCAATATAGCTGACTAAACATAATTTGCTCTGAATTAAGCAACTCGTCATACCTGGAATATGTTGTGAATATATTTACCATAAATTTAATAACATCCTTCCTTTATATACTCGAATAAAATAAGAGTTACGTTTGCTGGTGTTGAAAAGTAATGAGTGTTCCTATTATTTTGGCCGTAGCTACATATAGTTAAAGTAAATTCCAACCTCGTTTGATTTCAGATAAAAATTGCGGCTTCCAGAATGTACGCAAAATGCTGAGTCTGAGTGTGACCTGCAATATGGGGTCGCTAATATCTTCGGTGTTTTTCAAGGAAATTCTTCAAAAATTTTGTAGTATACCATATACTTAAATATTTGTTTAAAATACTCTCAAAGTTTCAATAAATTATACTCATTTTTTACATATGCTAAAAAAATTCATGAACATCATTGAGAAAATTTGTATTTGTAAATTGATTTATACATATTGATGACATGTATCTATATTTGAATTGTACATTGTACATACGTAATTACAAAATTATGTACTTTATATACCTAATGCATATGGTAAACATAGTTTAAAAATTAAATATACGAAGAAAGTGAAGAAAAAAAAAATAGCGAGATGATAGAATAGAATAAAAACGGGTAAAACCCATTGTTTCGATAGTTCTATGGTCTCTGGTGTGTAACAATGAAACGGTCATGAAACTGAGCAGAAACTTCTTCGGATTTCGATTAAACAGCGCCAAGCACGTCTTTGAAGTAGCCTCACGATTGCGTTTGTTCTCAGGTGTGATCAAACGCAGAACCCATTGCGCGGACAACTAATAATTTTGAGCTTAAATATACAATTTCGAATGTTCATGTGCTGCTGTAGTGTACAGCATAGAATATCGTTCGTGTGTGTAGAGATTCGATCATACCTGACAGCATCACTGAAAGCTACTTGCTACTATTGAAAAGAAAGCGAGTCAGGGCTGCTGTATACCACTTCTGCGTATGATATTATGGGTAGGTAGGTAGGTAGAAGTGGCGGTTCATGCCATTAAAGCACTAGGATGTGCCGTTTTGTTAGCACCCCTCATGTAACCTATTTTGTGGTGGTTTTTAAGGATGTGGTCCGTTCGGTGCCTATAACCAAAATGTAAATTTGAGAAAACGGATCCTAAGGTCGTTAAAAAATGATTGGTTTAGTGCGCGCAGTCTGGCTCTTGCTATAGCTGGACATTTGCAGAGGAAATTGTATTTCCGCAACTGCGGCAGTGAGGGTTGTATGGGATACCTACAACGAGTTTGTCAATCCCGACCATTGGAGATTGGTTTTCAGCTGAAAACATGAATATATATGTTCTTTAACCGCTCCTAGCGGAATGTGGACCCTCGTTGAGAGCGAGGCGTGTAGTGCTGAGCCCTTTCTGGCCACCTCATCCGCACACTCATTGCCTGTTATGTCTGATACCATGCCCTGGTATCCAGAGAAGTGTGACCCTGAAACGTTCGCTCAGGCAAGCTCGTTCCGGCACTCCTGCACCAGTTTGGAGGATATGGGAGCCGAGTCGATGGCTTTGATAGCAGCTTTTCTATCTATAAGGATGGCAATGCTTTGGTCGTTCATTGTGTCTCGCCCTAGTTGCGTGCATTCTTCTCGGATGCCAGTAATTCCACCTGGAAAACAGCTGGCAAAATGCGGTAAGTGGACTGAAATTGATATTTTCGGTGATTCCGAGTAGACACCGGCCCTCACACCACAGCTCATCTTAGATCCGTCGGTGTATATGACTGTGTCGAAGCCCTTCACTACTTCATCCCTCCTCCACTGAGCCCTTGCTGAGAAACCTTTCGTGAAGTTTACTTTGGGTGTGATGTAGTCAACTAGAAACGTGACAATGCCGTTTGGTAACGAATCCAGTCTTTTTAGTTTTGTGTGATATTATAGGCATGATGATTGTTTGCACAAGCCTTCTACGTGTTTCAAGCGAAGTGAAACTAGCTGAAATCCACATCTTGCGCAAACATCCATAAACCTGACCAATTACGACATTGATAACCAAAGTTTATTGCAGTGTCAATTTCCTACATTTTAGTGCCTGATAGTAAGATATCTGGTACAGAAGCTAGTTCTAAAGATCTGTAAGAGACAGGTTTAACTTGGCATTCTGGAGTTAAGTTCCAGCCCATTAGTTATTACCTATTGAACAATCGCTAGCAAATCCTTATTTCACTGTGAAACATGCTCTCCCATCATATTAGCTGGCTTCGAGGAATAAATTTGCATATCATCATTGTAGAGATGAATAGACACAAGATTGCAAATCGACGGTAAGTCATTAATATACTGATAGAACAGAATGGGCCCTAAAATTGAACCCTGAGGTACACCTTGCACCAAAGGTTTAAACTGAGAGCATGCATCGCTTAAAGCTACCCTTTGCAACCTATCACTCAAAAAGGTACTGATGAGCTTTGCAGCTCTGTCACTAAACGCAAAATAGTGTCACAGTTTCCAACAAAGATTGACCTTGTCAAAGCTTTTGTGAAATCAAGAAGGCAGAACAAGATTACAAATCCCTTATTAAGTTCAGTCCTTATAACATCTAATATACTCTCTATAGCAGACGCGCAACCGTGGCCTGTCCTAAAGCCGAACTGAAGCAAGGAATTTACAGACAGGTGATCCCAAATTTCAAACCTTTGAAAGACATGGTAGAATACTCATAGGCATGTACGAGTATCATTAGCACTGACTGCTTTGGGTTTCTTAGGGTCAGGAATTATTTGTGCACGTTTCCATTCGAAAGGAAAGGATGAAGTCATTATATATGCATAGATTATGTGTGTTAAATGACTTATGATGTGTGGCAAAATAATTTATTATTTCGTTCTCAATGACCTGACAATAATTTCGATATCTATCTCAGTAACAATCTCAAAATCAGCTTGATGTTCTAACTTTGTAAAAGTGGTCGAATTATAGTCAAAGCTGTCAGATTCAACTTCATTTGAAAGGAAGGAATCATTGAGATCATTTAAGTCTAGAGTACAACTACTACTACTTTTACCAATCATTCCAATCTGACGTAGGTTTCTCTATAAACTTTTTGAAGGTAAGAAAGTGCTTAGTTTAGAGGAGAAATAGTGACATTTTGAATCACGAACGATAGATATTACAGCATTACTGTAAAGTTTGTTTCTTTTCTTGATTGCACTAATAACCTCATCACTATATCATGTCATCAATATACCATCGACAGGACAAAAACAGTTTTGGTAGGAACAAAAACGTTGTAAAAATGTTCAGAAATGCCTCTTAAGGAAATTTAGTCGAACAAGAGAAGCGACAGAGGTTCAGACACAATGACGAGATCAATCAGACTAGGTGATGCATTCGGCATATGAGTCACTCAATAGAAGATGTTAAAATCCCCACAAACCACTACATTATTGTACATTGGTGAGACTTCTGGTAGAAATTAGAAAATCGATTCAAGAGAGAATATATGCACACGCGACCAAACATTTAGTGGTGGGAAGATTTACCAATCTCCTTGCAGTTGAGGGAAACCTTGCAATAAATAGGAACTACTTCACCATCAGGTATAAACCATGTCTCATCAATGCAGATAACATCAATAATCAAGTTTACGTTGATTAAGACTACAAGCATTGATGTGAAATATTCTAAACTCATTTTGACGCTTACACAGAACATTCAGCATAATGAGAGTTAAATTTTATTCACGCAACGGCTATAGATAAGCGTATAAAAAAAGAGAGAAAATAAGATAGATGAGATTTGGAGAAAGTTAGGGAGAGGATTAATTTCACAAATATGCTTTTAAATATCGTAAAATAAAATAAAATATTGTAATTTTTTTTTTTAATTTTCGACAGATATTCGGAATAGACCACCATTATCGGGTCTCTTTTCGTATCTCTACCACTTATAAACCTTACCAAAGTCTCTGGATTTTCTTCAGAGTTCTTTCCTGAATTCGATTCCTAGTGTTAACACTAGCATCTGTTTTATGAGAGATCTGTTTTTCATCCAAAGGGTCTCTCGACCCAATGTTTTTCCCAAGATCCTCATTCTTCTGCCAGCCAAACGCAACCACCCATTTCAATATTCCCCGACTCATCTTAGAACCTTTCTTTGAGTAGAGCAGGACGCACCCATTTCAATATTCCTCGACTCCTCTTAGAACCTTTCTTTGAGTGGAGAAGGTCGGCCCTTGTATTGCCAATACTGTCAACAGCACACGGATATGTACTGGAGTTCTTAGTACTTACCGTGCCCGTCACTGCTTGATTTCGGTGATCTAACGGGAACCGATACTTTCAATGTGGCGAGGCTGTGGACGAAAAAATAAATAGATAAATTCTTCATGTTTGGAATCAAGAAATAGTTACAGGGGGCTAAATTCGGAGAAAATGCTGAATAAAAGAACAAGTCGTAATGCAATTCATTCAAGTTTGCTATTGCGATTGATGACTTGTGCACCGGTGCATTGTCCGGTGAAAGAAAACTTTTTTCCTTGCCAAATGCGGTCGTTTTTGATTCAAATAACAGCTCTGCGTAATAGATGCCGGTGATCGTGTTACCCTGTTCAAGGTAATCGATATGAACGGCACCGCGTATCCCAAAAAACTATCGCTATGACCTTGTTGGCTGACAGACGCACCTTGGTCTTCTTCGGCTGTCCTTTGGCCTCTGGTGTGTTGTGATGATGTGATGTTTCGTCCACGGTTATGAAACACCGCGAAAACTCGTTCGGATTGTGATTGAACATCGCCTCCTTTGAAGTTGTCAAATTATTGCATGTTTTGTGAGCAAACACGGTACCCATCTGGCGGATAGCTTTTTCATATCCAAATAAATTTGCAAAATTAAAATCACTGATCCGCACACCTTCGCTCGCCGATCGTTCAATATCTTTTTTTTATGGAGTGGTGACCTCAATCGGGTGATCAGAACGTTCGGCGTCACTTATGGTTTTACGACCACACCGAAATTGAGTAAACCAGTGGTGGCTGTTTCAAATCGATTATAAAGAGTCCCCAAATTCTTTTCAAGGGTTTGTTTAGTTGTGCGTGTTGCTTTTTTTGCGCGCAGAAAATAATGTTTTATGAAATTCACTGTTTTCCATTTTTTACGAAAGTTCTCGTAGACGTCTGTTTCAAATAGCTTTTACAACAAAACTATTTGACAGATATGACGGAAAATTTGAATGCGTTCTTTTGAAAGAATGGCAAAGGTAACCTATTCAATATTCATTACACATTAAAAAAATAATTTAGCATGCAAGATTGTCGGATCCTATTTTAAAGTAAATATATTAGTTTTTACTTCTATGTACTCGTATGAAAACAAGTAAGACACTGAGCCATAAGAGGCACTAGCGATTTTAGTCGAAGTATAATTACAAACAATGTTGTGAGTAATATAATCGTAGATGCTGAACAAATACGCATCTCTATAACTTTAAATGATGTAAATAAAGCTAGATTATTTTTGATTTATAGTTACCACTTTGATAAAAAAGTTTCCGGTGGAGTGTGGCGCTACCATTGTTCCGATTTGAGTTCTGTTTTGTTAAGTTGGTACATCTGTTGTTTAAATTCTCTCAAATCTCAGCGTCATAGCTTAACATTTGCAAAAGTTACATAGCCAAGAGTACATCTATCTTTGTGTGTGTTGGCGATTTTTTACAATTTTAGAAATGGATTTAAATTTGCAACAACGAACTTGTATTAAATTTTGCGTGAAAAGCGGATTTAATGGCGCGCGAACGTTAGAAATGTTGGAAAAGTGTTTTGGCAACGATGCTCTAAATAAAACGGTCGTTTAGCAGTGGCACGAGCGGTTTAAAAGTGGTCGTGAGTCAATCGTAGATGATGAACGCAGTGGTAGATCATCGACATCGAAAACCGACGAAAACATTGATGATGTCAAAGAAATGTTGGTCAATAACCGCAAATTAACCATCAAAGAAATAGCGGAGGACTTGACTTGCCTATGGATCCGTCCAAGACATTTTGGTTAATGATTTGGGTTTCCATCGTGTAACAGCAAAGTTGGTGCCAAAAGACCTCAATTTCATGCAAAAAAAAAAAAAAAAAACCGTAATGACGTCGCAAAAGAGATGATTTACGAGGCTGAATCCGATCCCACATATGTTAAAAGGATCATTACTGGAGACGAGACGTGGGTCTATGAGTACGACACGGAATTCAGACATCAGGCAAGTGGATGGCGTTCACCAAGTGATCCGAGACCAAAAAAACCACGTCGTTTTCAGTCAAAAAAGAAGGCAATGTTCACGGTTTTTATGGATTACAACGGTGTAGTGGATCATGAATTTTTGCGAGAAGGCCAGACAGTAAACAAAGAGTATTATTTGGGCGTTATGAGACGTTTGCGTGAAGCAATTAGCCGAAAGAGAGCAGTATTGTGGGCAGAAAACTCGTGAATCTGGCACCATGATAACGCACCGTCGCACAGTCCCTTCATTATTCGTAATTGTTTGACGAAAAATACAACAAATACCATCACCTGATTTGGCTCACTGTGACTTCTGTTCTGTTTAATCGAGTTAAAAAAAACACTACGGTAAACGCATTTCAGCAGCCGAGAGGAAGTACTAGAAATATCGCAGGAAGCACTGATGGACAAACCGAAAACCGAATATAAAAAATGTTTCGAGGATTGGATCAGGCGCTGGCATAAGTGTGTTGCAGTCGATGGGGATTACTTTAAAGGGGACAATATAGATTTAGATGAATAAACTTGTATTTTTAATTTTCTGAATTAAATTCGGATCAAAATGATCAAGGTGGTATGTTCCACCAAATAGTAGGTTTGACATTTATCGAAGCAGGTGATTTTAATCTGTGTCTGTCTGAATCCTCTAAATATTAATTCCGCTTAATATAATGAAAAATTATGAATTGCTTATTGCCTTTTTTTATTCGTTAAGTTTTGTTTAAGTAAATAAAATCTGTAATACCTTAACGGGGTTAATTGACCTTGTTTTTATTTGTTACGATGAATTGAAAGTTAGCTTATCTAATGCTCCTTTTTCCCTTTTAAATAAATCTCTTCATCATAAAGAACTCATTTTGGAATTCGAATGTTAAGCTTACTCTACACCAAATATTAACGAAATTGAAAAACCGTATACCGTACATACAAGGCAAATTATGTTGAGTCGAGTTTTTCTGTAATATAAATTGGTATGATGAATGCAAAAATCGTAAACTTAAGTATATGTATGGTATGCACACCTAAATGAAATTTTATTTATTGGTTTCGATTATGTTCCTCGAACTTATAAATGAAATATTTCTGTTTCTTATTCGATACTGCTCGCTACAGTGGCTATGTTTTTTCATTTCGCACTAATCTCTATCTGGTTGGTGGCTTAAGATCCAAAAGAGTGTACTCACGCTCAAACTTTTCCTTGGAGCCTGCACGATGAAGCCATGATCGGCAAGCGTAAAACGATGCATGATGCAATGATAAATCTTTCTGAATATTTTGACAACTTGATATCATTGGTAACTTTGATAACTGCTGAAACATAACAATAGGAAAAACTATCATCATATGTAGGTAGGGACGTCAGCTTTTTTACAAATGCAATGGAAAGTGCCTACACATTTAAAGCAGGATTTGCAGAACAGTTTACAATCTATAGACTTGAATTTTCAATATTACGCAATATCTTGCAGTTATACATTATTACTTACTTAGATAGGGTCTCAGCGGGGTCTTTTTTCGTCAGCTGAACAAATGCGTACACGAAGTTGACAGAGGTCCCTTTACACTAAGATACGGTTATCCTCTACGGTTCTGTCCCTCTGGGTTGGAGTTAAAAACTTACAGGGCCAAGGCGCTGTTTCTATGCGTCCAAGGTGACCTAGCCACCTATTTCGGGGTAGCCGAGCTTTTCTAACGAGGTCGACATCGCTGTGCAGGATTTACAGGTCTCATCCATTCTCCATTGATGCAAACGGGACCGGAGATTACCCGAAGAACTTTTCTCCCGATGCGCCCGAGAGCATTTTCATTCGTTTTCGTCACTATCGAAGCGTCTGCGTCATAAATCAGGACAGGGGTGATCAGTGTTTTGCATGAAGACATGAAGAGAACTTTACTTCTCAATTGCCTTCTAACCCCAAAGAATCAAAGTTGTAATTGCTTATCGTGACGTTTTGTTCTAGACTTCTATGTTGTGTCTCCCTCTTTGTTGACAGCCCATACTTTGTTTTTTCCTCCATTAGCCGCTAAATCCGTCTTTGCCACTTCTGCATCAATAGTTGCAAACGCAGTATTGACGGTTTGCTGTGTTAATCCTATTACTATGTTTCATTGTCGTCTGCATATGCGTATAACTGAACGGACTTTTGAACGATGGTGTCTCTTTCGTTGACTTACGAGTTTCACACAATTCTTTTAAGAACGAACGTCACATGACAACGCATTAAATCCTGTTCTGAATATACTCGGTTTTAAAATATTCGTGTGCTTAAAACGTTTTGTTTAAAAATAAAATATCGAGAAAATACATACGAATACATACTTGCATGTATGTCCATATACTCGTACTTGATTTCATATTCAAATTCTTGAATGACTAAACATTATTATTTCCATAAAACTGAATTTGAAAATATTTTACAAAATATTTACATATGAATACTACATATATGCACATAATACATGGGCTGTTTCTAAGAGAGGGCACCACTTGAATTAAATCCATACCATTTTCAGTTAGTACCAACCTTCAAAAGGTACGTGTATAAATTTGACAGCTGTCGGACTATTAGTTATCGAGATAAAGATCTGTTCAAAGAGGCTGCCGCGTTTGCTCACAGTCGACCAAAAACAACAACGTGTTGATGATTCAGAGGAGTGTTTAAAGCTGTTCAACCGCAATGAAGCCGAATTTTTGCATCGGTATGTGACAATGGATAAAACTTGGCTCCATCACTTCACACCAGAGTCAAGTCGGCAGTCAGCTGAGTGGCGAGCAGGCGACGAACCTCCCAAAACGACCAAAAACTCAACAGCCGGCTGGCAAGATTATGTCATCCGTATTATGGGATACACATGGAATAATTTTCATCGACTATCTCCAAAAGGGGCAGACTATCAACAGCGACTATTACATTACGATGTTGGAGCGTTTGAAGGACGAAATCGCAGAAAAATGGCCGCATTTGAAGAAAAAGAAAGTGCTGTTTCATCAAGACAATCCACCGTGTCACAAATCGATAAAAACGATGGCAAAATTGAATGAATTCGGCCACGAGTTGCTTCCCCACCCACCGTATTCTCCAGATTTGGCCAACAGCGACTATTTCCTGTTCGCAAACCTCAAAAGAATGCTCGACGGAAAGAGATTTAAGACCGATGAAGAAGTAATCGCCGAAACAAAGGCCTATTTTGAGGCTAAACCGAAACCGTACTACAAAACTGGTATCGAAAGATTGAAAATCGTTTCAATTTCAAGTTGAATTTTGCAAAAATTTTGTTTTACTATAAAACGGCACTGACTTTTCAGCCCATGTGTTAAAGGGTGTGGATGTTGGCTATCAATTACTTTCCATTACTGAATTCAATGTGGTTGATCTTTTTGACGGATGTCATACAAACTTTGGCAATTGTAATGAAACCGTTTACTACGTAGCAACGCATTTTTGTTATCCAATTTTATTGCGAAAATGGGCGATTTGTAAAAGTAACATTTCGTAAAATTCGTGAATTTTTTGGTCAACATAATCGCCAGCCAGCCTCAATTCGTTGCCGAAGTCAACAATTGGGCCACACTTATAGTATAGCACTTTACGGCGAATTTAAAAAATTAATCTTCATTTGGACGACTATAAAATAAAATCCAAATTATAAAACTATTGAAGCCTTTACACCACCTACGACCACCTGGGGACCGGAAAACCCATACGAGACTCAACAAATACCAATGCATCCCAAAAAAAATCACTGTATAGTGCGGATTATGGGTTGGCGCCAACATTTGTCCGTACTTTTTCGAAGACGATGGTGGAGAGACAATTACAGTGAATGGAGATGGCCGCCCACAGAAGCCATCAATCAATCAATTTATTGCGTACGAAATTTGAAGATCGCATTATTTCGCTTAGTGGAAAAGTTGATTGGCCTCCAAGGTCATCCGATTTGACACCTTTAGACTCCTTCCTGTGTGGTTATTAGCAGAGTAAGGTCTATGCCAATAACCCAGCTACAATTCAGAATCTCAAACATAGTATCCAAACTCAAATTGTGGCCAACTTATTCTTTAAAAAGTCATCGATAAGTTTGACCTTCAGATGGTCGCTTGCAACAGCAGTCGTGCTGGTCACATGAACGATGTTGTAATCTGTTCATAATTGCCATAGACCGATCTTTATTAATCAATAAAGTTCTATATTGATTTCTCAACAAATGTGTGTTTAATTTAATGAAAACTTCCACACTAGCTGTTGACTCACCCTTTATGTATATGTTATACATATGTATTGAAATGTTGTTTTGCGGGAACATGTATGGTATAATCATATTCATCTCACTCCGGGCGAACGATTTGCAACCCTCGACTTTATTTCTGTTGCTCAATTCCACACCCTGATACTTCAATCAAAGCTTTGTCAAAGTACTACCTTAAAATTAGATGGGAATACTGCCACGAGACTAACCATAGAACTATCTTCCACGTATTACAAATACTTGCCCGCAGTTGTATTCCCGAGAATATAATAATATCTATTTGGTCGTGCGCCGTCGCCGCGGATTAAGGGTCCCTGCATGCAAGGGCCACTGATATAGGGGAAGTGACCCTCGTGTTAAATTCATAATAGAACATTTTCACTCACAAATGCTTTTTCCTCCGTTTCTACATATTTAGCATGCAGTATACGTGTGCCCATTCCAAACAGAATTGTAATAGCAATGGCATACCATGCTCGTATCTCCAGCATATCAAACGAATTTCAGATAGGAAATCTTATAGAAGTGTTGACAATATGCCGGCTGCACATGTTCTTTCCTAATAGCAAATTATTTCTACAGTATGTGGTGGAAAGGATATTTCTACAACCGATTTGTCCTATTATTGAAATTTTTGAAATTCAAAATTATTGTAATAATTGCTTACTTTTACTATAACATTTTTTTTTACACCTTAAACAATTTCTTAAATTGGTGAAATATGATTATTGCATTGTTTCCAAATATTCATAGGTATATATGAAAAAATCCTACGAAATTGTCCAGACGATAACGATGAAAGAGTATTCGCACTTATACTTATGCTTGTGCCATATACAAGATTTTTTTTATTTTTCTAAGATCCTTCTTGCGGCATAGGGGCATAGCGCCTGCATGTAGAGATACCAGATTTTTCCACTGAGTGCGGGACAATTATGCGGCAGAATGTCCCGCCGTTTCAACTTTTCGCCCTTCGAATTTTATTATCGAGTCATAAACTTTTTAACCTAAAAGAATTTTTTAGATGCCTTTAGTTCAGTGTCCTTTGAAAACTAATCGCTAGTTTGACATTTCACTCTGTAAGTATCGGGTTTTTCAATAGGGACATAAGAATTTTGTTTTTAATGAAAACACAGATTAATTAAAATATCGGGCTGAAATTTAATTCAGGTGTAGTAGATATGTTAAATTTAAGAATAGAATTCGAACTCGTTCATGTGAACACCCCGAGCACGCCGCAGCGATCTATTTTTGGAGCCAATTTTCAACCGCTCTTCCACACATTTCGATCGGAATGTTGGCAAATTCGCGTTTGATATTCTTCCTAATGCTTGTTTGCAAAAACCAACGACTTAACGTAACCTCATAAAAACATTCCAACATTGTTAATTGTCATGACGCCGGTGGCTATTTGACCGGACTATTTCTTAAGATTACACGATTACCGAATTTCCCCTTCAATAGATCAGTAGTTTGAACTGCCTTGTGGCATGTGGCACTATCTTGTTGGAACCACCTGTCACTGATGTCAAGTCCATCCAATTCTGAACAAAAATTGTCTTCCAACATAACACGACTGTAACATTGTGATCATTTTCATCAACGAAAAAATATGGTTCAATCACAACTCCGGCACAAATCCTCAGGGTTTAGTAAGGGTTTATTATAGACTAAGACCTTTACGCAAAATTCGATACAATGTCGACTGATAGATTCCCAATTCCTGTGAACGGCATGAAATTGACTGATTTGGCTTATTTTTAACCTGAAGCATTTACGGCTGAGATATTTTCGGTACTTCGATTAATCCGTTGTCTCACTGGTACAGGAACATCCATATAGTGAATATGGTGACTCCACTACCTCACTATAGTACTTTAGCACGCACAGCCTATTTGATGGTACGATTATTGAAGTAAATTGAAGTAAGCGCTATTAAATTTGACTCAGAATTTCGGTAGTAATTTTTAATATTTCCCAAATATTTCGTCAACTTCACCATGATAAAAAATGTAAGCCTTGACTGACGTTTTGACATTGACAGACCATAAAAAAAGTTATTATTTTATAACCTTACTGAAAAAGCCTTTACAATACCTGATTTCCATTCAAAAATAAACCGAATTTGGAGCTATTCATCGCAAAAAGATATTTTTATAGGTATATAGGTATAGGTATAACAATTTTAATAAAATATGCAGCCTCGGGAATGGGTAAGGATTTGGAAACACACCATCATCCTCAGATGAAAATGAACATAATTTGGACTACAATGCAGATGAGAAAAATACTCAAAAGAAAAACTCAATAAATTCCCTAAATTTTTTTTGACTACGCGATATTGCCTCGCATTCATACAGTATGTGTGTTATGTCCTCAACAGCTTGGAGATCACCACAATTTGATTTTATTTGCGTGCTTGCCCAAGTTACAGTGCCCTGTCAGGATTCCCATTATTACTTTTTTAACGTCAAGAAATAGCCAGGTAGCCTTGGATACCCTTCGATACCTTGTTATGATTTTTTTTTTCTCCATAGTGCCCCCAACTATGCAAATAGGTGGTTTGATGTTAGCAACCTTACTATTATCGAGTAGCGCTCCTCTTCTTGCCAACTCACCCGCTTGTTCATTTCACTCTATACTGTCACCCAACACAATTTTACACGGTTCTGACTGCATAATGCCTTGAGCACTGTGCGACAGCCCCTGACTATATCATAAATAATGTTGGTCGATTCTATTGCCAGATCTCATCTGCATTAGTTCAGCCGCACTGATGGCAACCATAACTTCTGATTGGAAGACACTGCTTGCATCCAGTAGTCTTATACATAGACACTCATAGTCCTGGGTCTTCTGAGAAGATATCAAAACCTGTTTCTCTCTTTTCGAACCATCTGCGTAAATTGCAATTTCATTTGACCTGATTATTGATATATTATGTCAAACGGATTGTCAAAGTCGACCAGGAAGGAATTTCATCCATTAGAATTGGATTGCGTGGCTCCACTAGGACCATGCCATGTCCGAAACTGCTGCTCTTCAAGTGACTCAAATTAGTGAGTCGTATAACGCTGTTGCCAGCAAGTTTTTTGATATGTAATTCAAGCTGTGTTATGTGCAGAAAGGTGTCCAATGCTGCCGTAGGGGTGCTACAGACCTCGCCTGTAATGACTATGGAAGCCATTCTTCGAACTGCCGCTAATTTACCGTAAACTTTAAACCATAATAGTGCGGCATATGTCACTATGGGTTTTACCACCACTGTATATATCTAGTACACCATAGCAGATTTTAAGTCCCAAATTTTTCCTTCCGGTATTTTATAGATTAAAAGAGCATTATATGCTCTTTTGCAGCTTTTTGCCGAAGTGCTGATCGCCTTTAGGGCAACCTCCATAATTTCGCTTAAAATATTTAAGTATTTTCTCTGCACTATTATGAACACGTCATTAGAGGCCACGTCGTGACTTCAATAAGACTGCGATAGTTAAAAGTTGAAAAACAACTTTTAGAACTCGTAAATCTTGGTATGATGCCTTTATGGATACCAGAAGAATCAATTTTTTGTTTTTTTTTGTCGAAATATAGTTTAATATGTTTAATATGTTTTGAGAAACATGAGAATGTTGCTCTGGCCAAAGCAAAAAGTGCGTTTTCCCTTACAAATAAACTGTCTTATAGCAACTAACACGATGCGACAACTAACAATTGAAGCAATCGAAATATGGTCCTTTTCAAGCATATGCTTGTATTAAGATGTCCCGTGCGGTTCAACGTGAGTTTATTGGAAAAATGTTGGGTTTTGGGAGGAACAGGATATGATATATGCTAATAAATCTTATACAACAAATAAATCGCAAGTCTTCTTGAATTGCATAACATTAAAATGTCATACATTTTCAAAATGTGTTTCCTACATGTACCACACACTGTTTCATATCTTAGTGCCTACCAAAATAAAATTGTGCTCTCCCTTTTCATTGCATTGATTTTTTTTTTTTTTTTTTTTTTTTTGTTTTGTTTTAGTTTTTTTTTTCTATCTGCACACACCTCAGACAGATGCGAATGCGTTTGGTTTCCAAAACAAAACAACAGCACTTCTTCCCCTACGGACAAAAATCCTCCCCATTTCTCTTACAGTTTTACATTTTCGTTCAAATACATCGCAGGGAACACCAAAGACTGCGAGCACTCAGTCATATGTTAAAAACTTGTTCCAAAATAGGAAGCGTGCACGTTCGGCTTTCCTGTTCGGTGATGGTGCAAGAGCGCACGCACATTTAAAATGCAGCAGCCGCACACGACTAAATAGCAGTTCGACCAGTGTCTGTGAGTCACTTTCAGTAGGGGTCGGGGTCGGTTTGATAGTACAAGTTCACCACGGATTGCACCAATTCGATTTCAGCATTCGTCGCGATCACTTCGTTTAGTCTGGGTGGAAATACGTATCGCTGTTGTGATGATATACGAGTATTGATGTGTACCTTTGTTTTTCAATAGTTTGCATTTCTAATATTTAAATTAAAATTAAGTTAACAAACAAGAACGGAAAATTAACTATGAAACGGAAACGCGAAGAGCATCTAATGAAATCGGAAGATGTTAAACGAGAACGATTCGAAAACGAACGAAACGTTCAACAAAGGCCATCGGTGATTTGTGAAAATGACACTCCACCTCCGTCACCGCCAATAGAACACATCCCAGTGATTATACCAAATACAAGGAATACGATTCTTCTTGAAGCTCTGCAAAAAATCGTAGAACTTCAGAAGGAATTGGACGATTTCGAAAACGACTTGGATTATAATGATGAACATGGTTTGCCCGATGAAGATGAAGATAATAATGATTTAGAGATATCTCACTATCTAAATGAACATCATCAACAAATCGAACTACAGTGTCAAAGACATGAAGCTGAAGCTCTAGGATTTGCAATGTGTGCTAGGGAAACTCTCCTATTTCTACAAAGAGAAGGTATCCCCCAGGACAGCGTCATATATAGAACACTACGTGAAAAGTTAGTTGGACAAATCGAAGAAGGAATTCCCATTTAGTGTATATATGCTCTCTAGTCTTACACAAAATCTAGTCATAGTTATTAAGTTATCCTGTATATAGTGCAGCAAACCAAATCTCAAGAAATTAAATTAAATTAAATTAAACTTTAGAAAATACCACAAGATGTGTTTTAATTTAATTTTTATTGCATTTACTTTCTAGGTAACATTTAACAGAACATTAAAACTATAAAAAAAAAAATCATATCATTTCGATGGCATTTTGCTTGTTAATACATACATAATATCAGTTGACTAGTTAATTTGAAAACAAATACATTTTTGGTAACATAAATTCGAATTACACTACAGGAAACAAAACTAAATAAAAGGAAACAGAAAAATATTCATTGCACCTGGAATCTGTGCAGCAGTCATGGCAGAAGGATATTCATCAGAAACGAACAAGGATATCCGCTGCAACCATCTAAATTGTAAATGGTTGAGGCTTTGTTATTTCTTTTTTTCTTGCTGTTTTATTTAGAGAGGCTCAGCAACACCTGCTGCTACTCCTGAACTATAAGTTAGACTGGGTCCAGTGAATGCAGCAAGCCAAATTCTTTTCTTGTCTATTTGTTCGTTGCCTGCGCATTGTTGCTTTTGTCGATTTTTTGCAATACGAAGTAGCTGTTCGTACATTTGCCACGCCATCTGTGGTCGAGCGCAGTAACTTGGTTCCATATTTTGAGGTTCGTGCCTTTGAAAAGTGTTACTGCTGTCGGCGGTACTAAAGATGGTTTCCGATGTCGGGGGTAGCATCTAAAAAAAAAAAAAAAAAAATAGCAAATTAGTAAAGGTGTAGAATTATTGATTCCAGAGTCATTAAATTATAAAAAATTCACAAACGTGAGGTAACTACAATATTGTGTTATATTGTATAATTATATTTGAAACTTTTTTTTCGACCAAGGCTGAGCTAATTTTATTTTATTTATTTATTTTTTTTTACAAAAAAAGGATAGTACGATCAAAATTGGACATCGGCTACAACGACCACTCTTGGGTTTCTGTGTTTGGATGTGCGCATGTTGACTTTTTGTTCTTTTGTTCAAAATTACTAAGAGTGTTTTCAGCCACGCGAGTAGTCACACACTGTAGCCTAATATGGGGTTCACAATGAGAACAGTACGTTGATGAGTACCCGGATTAGAAATGACAACGCAACTTTTTTTATGTTTTGGCAATTTATTTTTCAATATACCTAATCCCCTTTCAACTCGAAACATTTTTACTGGCAGTACTGCAACTTTTTTAACCCATCCATATAGTACGACTTTTGTTGGCTTGCAAAATGACTTCCTCGTTCGACCCGTACTTCTTGGTTTTAGGACGAAAGGAAGTCGCAGGGAGCTAAATCCGGAGAATACGAAGTATGGGGGAGCAATTTGTAGGGCAATTCGATCAATTTTGCTATGGCGACTGCGGATGTGTGAGCCGGTGCGTTATTGTGGTGAAAGAGCACTTTTTCTTCGCCAAATGTGGTCGTTTTTTCTTCAAACCGGCGTTGAGTTGTCCCAATAAATTGGTGTAGTATGATGCTGTGATAGATTTTCTCTTCTCCAAATAGTCAACGTGGATTACACCTCGCGCGTTCCACAAAACGGTGGCCATCACCTTTCCGACCGAAGGCACGGTCTTCGCCTTCTTTGAAGCACGTTTACCGGTTAAAACCCATCGTTCCGATTGTTCTTTGGTCTCTGGTGTGTACTCAATGAATCCATGTCGCCGCGCCGGTCACGAAACGACGTTGAAACTCAAAAACGTCAAAACAGAACTTAGTGTCCAGCGCAGCGGGCTAAAAGAGGTTATACCAAATGATGGTACATTTTGGCTCAGTAGCGCCACCTATTTCCAATCCGGGTACTCATCAAACAGCCCTCGTAGATTAAAAGTTATTGCATTTTGATTTTAATTGATCGATAACAATTACTTGCGAAATATATCAGCCAAATATTCACCACAGCTTTGGCGAGGTATATATAGAGATATATCAATCCTTTTATAAGCCATATTATCTTGTCCCTAGCTCTTGAATTGTTGCTGGTTTATTGGCTTGTACCTTATATTTGAGTTAACCCCAAAGAAATAATTCTAAGGCTATCAGATCACACGATATCGATGGCTTATTGACATCGCATGTGATACCGTCTTTTTTGGAATATATCGATCACATCCATATCATTAAAATTGGGCCATAAAAAGTTAGTAATTATGGTACGATTCAATTATTCCCTCAGTCCAAAAACCACACCAACCAGTGAGGATGCGTCGGTTTCTCGACAATCTGTCTTGGATTTTCATCGAGCAAAATGCAATAATTTTGCTTATCCGCATAGATGAAAATAAAGATGATTTGTCTTTGAAAAATCTTCTTGTGTTGCGAGGTCAAGCGATTTTGGTACCCTTAAAATGTTTGCTTACTGTATGGGCGAAGGAAAGGGGAGGAAAGAAAGAGAGCACATTGGTTTTGAGTTGGTACTCTGGTTGAACCGAATTCAGTCGTTTCTTATTACTCTCTCCAACATATTGATGGGTATTTTGGCCGTTTCTTCCTGAATGCTTTTTTCAAGTCGCCTGGAGTCTGTGCGCGGTTGGTCACGGGTTTTCAAATAGCCCCGCAAAAAGAAGCCACAAGGGGTCAAATCGGGTGAACTCGCCGGCCGCTCCAATTCACCCCTCAGTGAGATAGAACGAGCTCGGAAGTGCTCTTGCAACACAGCCATCGATACCCTTGAAGTATGAGTCGATGCTCCGTTCTGTTGACACCATATATCTTTTATCAAGGGTACCATCAAGAGGAAACACATTTGGTACACCGAACGTCGCGAAGAGCCCAAAACTGCAACCCTTGTTGCTTCGATGTTCTCAGGGATTCTGATGGGACGTGCGTCTCCAGTTCTTCAAAAGAATTGATTTCCGGTACAGGACAGGCTCAATTCTGAACCGATTTCGAAAAGCACGCTGGGTTGAAACCCCCGAATAGCGTTGGAAAAATATAGTTCTAAGGCAAACGTACGTTGTTTGCGAAAACACAAGTTAACAAAACTTTAGGATCCTCTCTCCCAAACGAAACCACACACACCCGCCTGGGACTCCCATCAGCTTAAGAGCGCTCATTTCAAATAAGGAAATTATCTTGCCTTACCTTGTATGTCCGAAAGTGGGGTTAAGGGTATACTGGTGAGCATTCATAGCGAGACGGGTGTTACGGTTAAAGTTTTGAAGTGGCGGAATAGTACTGGAAATTTCACTGAACCAGTGGTAATGAAAATGGCCTAGAGGTTTCAATTTCTGCGTTAATTGAATTATGTAAGCGTGCATATTAAGATCATTTGTTACGAGATGTTGTTTCGGCGCTGATCAGCTGAATTGGGCATTGCCAGAGAGTCGACCCGGCCTATTTTGCGGTTGGATTTGGGCCGAAATCCGTATAAGATTATGTTGACGCAAGAATTGAAGCTGGACGAGGATAGACAACGCCGTGAGTTCACAAATGAGGCTCTGGAAATGTTGACCGAAGATCCGGATTTTCGCAAAAAAAAACATCTTCACGACTCAGCGGCGATGCCAACAAGCAAAATTGCGGTTATTTTAGCGGACACAGTCCACAATTATTCAGCCAAGCATCAATGCATCCACAAATATTGACTGTCTGGTGCAGTTCATTGCATCGCGGCACCATCGGATTTCTTTCAAAATGAGAAAAGAGACACCGTTACCGTCAATATATCCGAGGTGTAGTTCCAACAAGACGGGGCTACATGCCATAAAAGCGACGCAGCCCTTGAAAATGTGAAGGAGAAATTTGGGGACTGGGTCATCCTACGGCGATTATTTCCTCTGGGGCTACGTCAAGTCCTTAACAAGCCAAATACTTTGGACGTGCTCGAAGCCAACACTCGAGATGATATTGCCGGAATAACGACGCACATATTCGACCGAGCCATCAAAAATTTGGCCGACTGCTTGAAGTACTACTAGCGAACCCAAAGCGGCCGTTTTAAGTATGTGCTATTCAACACATAATGGCATGAACGTAGCTTCAAAATAAAGCCAGAATCAATGTTAAATAAATAAATGTTAAAGCAGAGCTTACTCTAAAAAAAGTAAAAACTTGCTCATTTCACACTGAGGTTGAAAAGGCTTTGGTAATATGGTTTTACGTTTTGGATACTGGCCAATGACCGGGTACAAGGAGTAGGGAGAACGTGCAGTGCCGGCCGCGCATCCTTGCGAGGTCTCGCCGTCAAGTTTTTGAAAACTCAGTATGTACCTGAGTACAGTAAAAATTTGATCGAAATTTAAATCATAAATGTTTTATTTTAATTTACAAAATGGATGACCCTGTATATGTTGATAAGTGCGCAGAATGAAAAAAATGATGAAAAAGATACACCTACAAGCGCTGCAGCGAAAAACAAAAGCAGTGAGGGAAACGTACTGCTTCAGAAGGTATGAGGAAAAGAAGGTCCTACGTAAAATGTAAAGGGCTTACGTAACCTCCCAGTCCAAGGATATTGAAGAGTCCCACGATAGGAACAATATTTAGATGTTTTTAGGAAAGGTAATGAGCTGGAAACAGTGACTGAATGGAGATAATAGCAAATGTGAAGGACATAAGGTGAAGAGAATGATGGGATAATAGAACCGTCCCCACTCTTAGTAAATAAGAGGTTTGCTTAGTTATAAAAAAGCAGTAAAACAACAAAACCGCCACCTGCGATGATTTCCCAGTAAAGCTTTTTAAACATAAAGTTAAAGTCTTGTGGCGTGTATCGCTAAATTATCAACCAGGTATCGGTTGAAGAAAGCATGTCCAATGATTACTTGAACTATTAGCTCCATATGCGCCAGGTGTTAACACGGAAAGTATCATCTTTTACAAATCTGTCCAGCTGCTGGGATATGCACGCGACATCAATACAATTGATCGGTCCCGGCACTAACGGCAATTGAAGAATAGTCGAAACGAGTAAGCCTTAAAGATAATTAGGTCAAAACTATGTACCGGTTCTCAACAATCAAAGAAACATCTATCCACCGCCTAGGACTAAACTTAATTGTTAACAATAGTAACTGTAAAATGGTTAAGCAGTTTACCTACCTCGGAATAAAAATCAATTCCACGAATAACAGTGAAGATTCGGCCAAGGCATATCCTAGAAAACCACTGTTAATTCGATTTCGCCAAACAAGTACCTACCTACATATGTTCAAAACTCCTAACTCGGAAGATGATGAAGATGCATGCTCTGACATATGCAAGTTTTTGATTTTTCCCTCATTTCTGTTTTAACTTCCAAGATATTCAGATCAGGTTAGTAAAATAGTGTTCTTTATCAAATAAATTGTGTTCAGAGGAAGGTTTTTTTATTCAGTTTTCACTAAAATCACCTGAACAAAGGAGCTGGTAGTTGAGGCTTTTAAAAACGGATCGAAGCAAAGAAAGATAGCTAAACGATTCAAGATTCAATCGACTGTTTCCCGGATAATTACAAAGTTCCGACAAAATTTATCAATTGCAACGCTTCATTCTGGTGGTCGTCCCCGAAAAACAGACATGCAAACTGATAAAAAAATTATCAACATTATCCGGCAAGACCCTTTCCGGTCTTCAACTGCAATCGTTAAGGACCTCTACTTGTCAATCGATGCAAGCACAGTTCGTACACGTGCAATAGAAAGCAATTTGAGGGCATACCGAGCTGTTAAGAAGCCTATGTTAACCTTGAAACACCGTCAAAAAGGTAATCTCTTTGTTTGATAAAAAACTGCTTTTAATTTCCTATTATTTAGACTTCAATTTGCGCATAAATATTCAACTTGGTCCCTGACACAGTGGAGAACCGTTTTATTTAGCGATGAGAGCAAATTTAATATCTTATCTACCGATGGTATTTGTTACGTTCGCCGAAAGCCAAGTACACGGTTAAATCGGGAAAACATCCGCGCTACTTTCAAGCGGTTCCGTTATGGCTTCAAGCATGTGGTCCCTTAAACCAAATAACTGGAATAATGGATCGCTTTGTGTATAAGGACATCTTAGACACAGTCATGCTTCCATACGCTGAGGAAGAGTAGCCGTTGTTATGGAGGTTTCAATAAGACAACGACCCGAAGTACATCTCAAAGTTCGTTAAAGAATTTGTAGGGGCTCGGGGAGTAAATGTTTTGGATTGGCCTCCACAGTTCCCCGCCTTAAAACCTAATCGAAAACTTATGGGGAATCCTAAAACAGCGGACAAAGGGGCAACGGTTTACTTCGCAAAAGGTTCTTTATGAAGCTTTAAAGGATGAGTGGAAAAAAATTTCCATTGAGTTAACAAACTCCCTTATTGCTTCCATGCCGAAAAGGTGTGCAGAAGTTATTAGAAACAATGGTTTTTGGAGCAAATATTGATGAACAAAAAAAAAAAACTTGCATATGTTTTGCACAGCCTCAAAATGAATAAACTCGTTTCTTTATATTTTAAAAAGTATCAAGAGTACATATTTTAAATTTCTTTGTTTCCTTTTAAATATTAAACAGTAAATAATACTTTTGATGGAAAATTTCATTAGAATTCTTTCTTTAGAGCAATTAATAAAGGATGTTATTGTATTTGAAAAAAAATTGCAAATGTTTTGCACACTACTGTATGTATAGAGTGATAAACTATAAGCAGGAGCAGATATTGAACACATTCGTGAGAAAAATTCTTCGTCAAATATTCAATCTTGTATGCGAGATGGGCGAAGGAGACGATACAACCATGAACACTATGAACTGCACTAATATGTGGAAGTAGTCCAGAAAGGCAAAACCCGTCGACCACAGTTGCTGGGCCATATAATAATGCTCCAGCAAAGAGAATTTTCAAACCACAGGTAGAGGCTTTTCATGGGTCTAGAGCCTATTACGTAAAATATGACGGAAAAGCTAGGGTTTACATACGCAAGTTAAACTAGTAGGGTTGTCTCATGGTGTTAGTTTACCTAGCAGCCTACTCGTAGACAAAATTCGTCTGCTATTGAAGCTACTAGTTGGCTACCAGTCCTCTCTCTTATATACCTATTAGTTTAATTCGCCTGTGTAAACCCTAGATAAGGAAAGTCGACATAACCATTAAGTACTACCATCCTTGAAACGACGTATAATTAAATTTCTGCTAGTTTTGATTTGCCAAACGCTGTCAACTGCGAGGCAGTATTCAGATGCCTTTAAGCGAATTCAACAGTTTACGCCAAGTGGTCTCCTTTCATATAACTTGGATCCATTACGCACCAGCCGAATCTGCTCCAAAAAAGGTGAAAACGGTGCCATCGCATAGAAAAACCATAGCTACGAGTTTTTATCATTCGAAATGAACAATCCGCATGGAAATTTAGAAAGAAAACAACATCTGAAGGCGGTATTTAGTAAACTATTGGAACAGTCCCATATGGCAAAGACCACGCAACAGCTCATTTTTCTGGACTCGCCGTTACTAAATTGAATAATTCACGGTACAGATTGCTGTCACATCCACTGTTTTTGCTTCTCAACATAGAAACGTGGAAAAGTTTGACAAATCATTTTTAGAACGTTGGGGAGAGAATAAAATGAAAAAAAATTGTGAAAAACTTGAATTTTCGTTCCTAATACGGGAATCTTTTAATCCACCTTCGCAAGTAAATGTATTTGATTTTCAACCAACTAGTTCAAGAAAGAAGAGCAAGGCAAACTGAAAGCTGTAAAACCCTTTAACTTCTCCAACGGTTACCTAATATAGATACAGATTGAGAAAATAAGCCATAAATAGGATACTGGAAAGAATAAAATATAGAAATTATGAATTAATAATAAAAGTGCGGGGGATTATATTGTTACACTCCCTGCTCTGTAAGTAATTTCCAAAATGTTCTGCTAACCAAAGAGAAGGAAATCTTTATGCAAAGCATCTAATATCACAAGGAAATATAAAGGTAAGTACATACATACACAAGTACATAAGTATGACTAATAGAAAAAATGTAGATTAAAATATTTATCACAACAGCAACTAACTTACAACTTAAATCGCTTGCAATTGAGTGAAACCAAACAAATGTCAAAAGTACATATTTTCAAGTTTGTACTGCGCAGGACCACCACCAATTAACTCAATTGAAATTTTTAATCAAACAAAGTCGCTTAAAGTAACCAATCTATTTTTAAACAAAATAATAAATAAACAATAATCCATAGTACTTGCGCGAAAATGACTTACTGCGTCTTCTTAATCCTTCAAGTAAAAATTTTTAAGTGGATGTAATCCAACAATAGCACAGAAGCACACAAACAATACTTCCGCTCCTTCTATAATTTTTCAGTGCGCTCCACAGATATCAACAAAGATTACAAAAACAACACCCGCCAAACAAAAAACATATGTTCCGCGCAAGACACAGCCGCCGTTCTATATCCCGGTCAAGCAATAACGAAGAAACAAGAAAAAAAATTAAACGAGCCAAGCATCAAGAGAGTATTATAGAGTGTGTGCCGGCTGCCGCACAAAACGGTAAGGTTCACAATAAAAATAAAAAACTCAAAAAGCACTCAACTATCACTCGTCGCTATCGGATTTTCTATCGAATGAGCAAAACAAAAACAAATAATAACTCAAAAAGAAGGAAAACAGAAAACATTACGAATGGGAATGGAATGAAGTGGCAGCCACAGGCAGCACAGCATGATTTCATTGCAACTGCTCAATGGAACCTATGTATATATTAAGGAAAATAAGAAAAAAAAAAAACCCTGCGGGGGTATGTTGGGAATATAACGGATAAAATAAACATTCTCACTCAAATTAGTACAGATGGGCATGAATTTTGAGTTCAATGAACGTGAAATACTAGTCCGTTTCGAAAGGACTCGTTTATACATATAATTGAACGAAATAGTAAGACGAAAAAGAGGGAAAATCAAACGACACACATGTCCCAAATATGAGAGGTTCCTGGGCAATTTTAAAAAGGGATTCCCGTTTAATTTGTGCCATAGAGTTGCCACATTTCTTTATTTAACTAGTACCTATGTATTATAAAAATTATATTAATAAACTGCAATAGGAAGTTTCTATTTATTTATAGCTTTTTTTTTAAGAATAATAATTATATTATAAATTAACAATTACGTTTTACAAAATCAATCACAGATCTCTTGAAAGCGTATAAATTTGTTTAATTTTTTATAGTCACGGGTAGATTGTTGAAAAGTTGAAATCCTTTGTATGTACCTAAGTTGGTTTTGTTGCGTTCTTTAGTAAAAATATGGCAGTTTTGAGTCGTTTGCATTTCGTAGGCTATATGACTGGACATCACCTACATAATTTACATATTTGAATAATTATTTTTGATGACGTCAATTGGTGTGTGTATACCCAGATTGTATTCAGAAAATTAAAAATAAAAGTTAATTCATCTAAATCTATATTGTCCTCTTCAAAGTAATCCCAATCGACTGCAACACATTTATTCCAGCGCTTGATCAAATCCTCGAAACATTTTTTATCTTCGGTTTTCGGTATGTCCCTCAGTGCTTTGCTTCCTGCGATTTTTCCATTACTTCCTCACGGTTTTTATGGATTACAACGGTGTAGTGCATTATGAATTGTTGACGAAGAGACCAGCATTGTGGGCAGAAAACTCATGGATTTTGCACCATGATAACGCACCGTTGCACAGTGCCATCATTATTCGTAATTTTTTGATGAAAAAGGCAACAAATACCATCACCTGATTTGGCTCCCTGTGACTTCTTTCTGTTCAATCGAGTTAAAAAAAAAAAAAAAAAAAACACTACGGTGAACGCGTTTCAGCACCCGAGTGCAACGTTGCGTTATCATGGTGCAAAATCCATGAGTTTTCTGCCCACAATGCTGGTCTCTTCGTCAACAATTCATAATGCACAGTTGTAATCCATAAAAACCGTGGGCATTGCCTTCTTTTTTGATTGAAAACGACGTGTTTTTTTTTGGTCTCGGCTCATTTGGTGAATGCCATTCACTTGCCTGATGTCTGGATTGCGTGTCGTACACATAAACTCACGTCTCGTTTCCAGTAATGATCCTTTTAATGAATGTGGGATCGGATTCAGCCTCGCAAATCATCTCTTTTGCGACGTCAACACGGTCTCTTTTTAGAATGAAATTGAGGGCCTTTTGCACCAACTTTTCTGCTACACAAGGGAAACCTAAATCATTAACCAAAATATCTTGGACGGATCCATAGACAATGTTCAAGTCCTCCGCTATCTCTTTAATTGTTAATTTGCGGTTACTGACCAACATTTCTTTCACTTCATCAATGTTTTCGTCAGTTTTCGACGTCGATGGTCTGTCACTGCGTTCATCATCTTCAATTGACTCACGACCACTTTTTGAACCGCTCGTGCCACTGGTAAACGACTGTTTTCTTTAGAGAATCGTTGCCGAAACACTTTTCCAACATTTTCAACGTTCGAGCACCATTAAATCCACTTTTTACGCAAAAATTTAATACAAGTTCATTGTTGTAAATTTAAATCCATTTCTAATGGATAGATGTACTCTTGGCTACGTAACTTTTGCAAATGTCAAGCTATGACGCTAAGGTTTAGAGGGAATGTCAACAACAGATGTACCAACTTAACAGAAAAAAAACAGGACTCAAATCGGAACAATGGGAGCGCCACGTCGGTTATTGCATTTTAATATTGCACGCATAGCTTTATTCTGTAACAATTGAAGTTTGTTCAACATATTTTGATTTCCTTGAAATAGGATCGAGGAATAATATTCGAAATTAAGTTCAAGGGTGACATTATAAATGTTCATTGCACATATTATTGAAATGTTCCTTTGAAATCTTTAAAAAAAACCGATTTTTTTGCTATTTCATTCGACACATACACTTAATGGTCTTTAAATTTCAATTTAGAGTCTAATATCACACCAAGATACTTTATTCTTTCCACCCTTTCTAAAATATCACCATCCATACTTAGTTTATACATATTGTTGTGAACGCCATTTATTACCAGAGTCCTAGTTTTAGCCGTATTCAATTTAAATTTACTATAAGCCATAAATTCAAAGTATCCTATTTTTTTTTTGTATTTTTGAAAAACCTTCAATCAAATTTGTACAATTAATAAACAACATCTGCAAATAACACTAATTTAATGTACTTTATTTCATGGACAATATCATTGACATAAATATTAAATAATAATGTTCCTAGCACTGATTCTTGAGGTACACCAATACCTACAGCTTTTGGTTTTGATGCCATGTTATTTAACCTTGTTTGCTGCAAACGACCGCTTAAATATTAATTCCTTGTCCCGCACACCATATTGGTCAAGCTTTTCCAATAAAATTGTTCTATCTACAGTTTCGAGTGCTCTGTTTAAGTCTAAGAATACTCACCTCATTCATATGTTGTTGTAAAAAACATGTTAAAAGCACTCTCACATGAATGATTTCTTCAGAAGCCCGATAAAATTAAAATTAAAAAATAATTGTTTGATCACTATTTTTTCCTTAGTTTTTCCGTACAGAGGTAGAGAATTTACCGGCCTATAATCTTCACATTTTTCAGATTTATTTCACTTTTTGTAAGGGTGTAATTTGAGAAACTTTCAAAGTATATAGAAATTTTTCTTCTTTTAAAGGGGCGTTAATAGTTCTTTGAAGTGGCGGGCTTATAATAGAAAAGAAGTCAAGTATAATTCATGGGCTTAAAGAATTAAAATCTATTGCTTTTAATTAAAAGTCCTAATTCAGCTTAACTACTTATCAGACTCTGTACTATATATTTAAAAAAATCGTACTTTAGAGATGGTTATTGCTAGAATACTTTGTCGCTGTTAGTGTCTAAATATAAGTCCAGGTTTCTATTTGCTTTCATACAATTTATATATTTTTTATTTTATATTTAAGCTACAATATTACAGTTCCTCGTATCGTGATTTTCTGCATATTTTGCACTCACAATTTTATTATTGCACATATAAACGATATGATTAAAACCCCCAACAATTGTAACATTTCCTCACCGATATGTATTCATAAATAAAATAAAATAAATATATATAAATTTAAATAATATAAATTTTGATAAATAGTAACATTCTGTAGATTTATTTACTCTTCGATTCAACAAATATTACATATAATTGGATCGTAAGATATTCTTGTGGAGTTATCTTGGATACGTCCTGTCAAAGGGCATATAACCGTAATGTGCCATCGCAACATCGACATTCTTCTGTAGATAGATTGCTGTAAAGGGTGATTTTTTTTTTTTTTTATTGGTTTTTCAGTATCTATTTTTGACAGCTCACGCTTGATTCGTGCTGTCATTCGTTACCGTTCGCAGCAATTGGGATTGTGTTATTCGACTAAGAGGAAGATTTTACGCAAGGATCTTGGTCTACAACCTTACAAAATTCGGCTTCCTCTTAGAAAAGTCCCAATGGAAGCACATTGATCAATTGTCAAAATTTTGATCACTATTTTTCTTTCGATTACCGTAGTGTAGTGCATAAGGAGTATGTACCTAAAGGTCATATGAAGTCAATATGAAGTATTACTTTGAAGTCATGCGCCGTGTGCCAGAAACGGTACGAAAAAAACTTGAACCTCGTATTTACTTTACAAATTTGCACTGCACTCATTTGATTTCCTCCATTTTCAATTCAACCTTATACTCGTAGATGCGATCAAAATAAAAGTAGACGCAGGATGCATGCATTATATACATTCCTCGCCGTAGTGCAAAGCGGTTGTAATGGACTCGAATTTTGCTTTTTAAATATTAAAAGAAATGAAGTTTGAATCAAAAACCGTTACTCATTGTGAAAAGTGGTTCATGACATATTTTGAATACGACTTAACGCAGTTTTTGACAGAGCATATACTGTCGGCTACTTTTCCGAGCATCGGGGCTCTATTTCACCAATAACGTGTTGAATATTGACTTTCAAGTCCTAAGTTTTGCAGTTTATCAGGTGTCAAATTCAACGATCTCGTTGCTCAAATAACATGTTTATTTTGCGATATAATGCCGTCGTCGAATCGTTTTCTCTGTAATTAAAATCGTCACGTAGTGTCATCCTCTTAAATCACATTTCGTCCAGATTTTCGGCTATAAAGGTACTTGAAGAAATAATTACTGATCATTGTTTAGTAAAGCTACCCATTGATTGTAACCCGATCTGCCGCTGGATTTCTGAAATAATAATTGATGATTATGACAGCAGGATGAAGACCATAGACCCATTAAGCCAAACTGTTGTTCAAGAGTTCAATCCGCGAATTCACGTCGTAGCTTTAGTCCTTTCACCAGCTGAATTTTACACTAATATAGTGCTAGATAATTTTGTAAAATTTTGTATAATGTAAGCGGACAAGTTCTAAGCTGTTGAATTTGAAGCCAAATTTAAAAGACAGGATCTACCTCCACGTTAGCTGCCAAAGTCGGCATAGAAATAACAAATAAAAATAAAAACAAAATATGTTTTTAGATTTAGTAAGGTATGTTCAGTTAATTAAATTGGTTAAGATAAATTATATGATATTATAGAAAATTCTCTTTGAAAACAATGTTTTCCTTGTTTATATTTTATATTTTTCATATTTAATTAAATAAAAAAAAAATTAAGATGTAGAATGACATAAACAGTTTAATTTAGGTTTAATTTAAACTCTACAGAATTTTTTTGTACTGCTTGTTAATGAATTTACATTCATTAAATACAATATAATTAATTTATATATAATTATTCAAAATATATAAATAATTTAAAATAATCTACATACCTTATTGAAATCAAAACTAAAATTTAGCTTTCTAGTTTTTAACATCAAAAAGTTTTAAAAAGAATTGCACATTTTATAAATTTTTTATATGTCAGCGTCTTCCGAATACCGAATTCAGTCCTAAATTTACAAGAAAGATCATAAATCATGAAGAATCCAGCATTAGAGTTTGATCACGTTTTTTTGTCTTATGGTGCTGGCCCTTTTTATCGGATTAAAGAAATTATGGATCAACATCGTGCAAGAAATCACGATATAGATAAAGAGATAAAGACCAAAAGGACTCTTCTTTTAAAAGAAGTAGTTTTACAACGATTAGTTGAAGGTCTTAGAATAGCTTGCACACATCGGTTGAAAACATTTGGAGTGAGGTATATGGTAAGCGGCTATTGCTTCTGATCTTTTGACAACAGTGCAGTAATGAAGGATAGCAGCATCACGGTGAAACGTTTCTTTCTAGGTAAAAATTAAATAAAAAAAAAAAAAATAAATAAAAATTTTCACTTATTTAAAAATTATAAATTAAATTGTTAAATGTTAATACATGATATTTAGCAAAAATTATTTTCTTTAAACGCTTATGTCTTATGGAGAAACTGAGAAATAATTCTAACGTTAAAATTGGAGCAAAATTAATTCAAAGTCTTTAAAAGTCAAAAATTTTGGGTAAGACATCGTAAATGACGTACAGTGGTGGAGGCATTTAATTCTGCACCTTCAGCAAAAATCCACCATCTGTCTTTAAACATCACAGAGAATTTTTGCGGAAAAAATATGAAATCGACTTTCTCTGTGCCTAGGACTGATTTCGGCTAGAATCTGAGCCTGGAAAGCTATGCAGTCGAGTCTTTACGAACGGCTGCAAAATCAATATACAATATGATGTGCTGCTGGTGTCTTTATGGATGAATACAGCGTCAATCCAGATTTTTAAACAATCCTGATGGCCGCGAGTTATATTGCGGAGAACTGGTTGAGCCTGTCAAGCTGCGCTTAGAGACTTGCTGAGCCCTCGTACGACTTCCATGCTAACTTAAAAATGCAAGAGATCATTGAAGTCGGAGGGCTATATTCAGTGAGCCTTGCTTGGGTCCTAGGTCACACTGTGCTCAACAACAGTACTTCATATAATGCAAATGTACGTAATTAGAGAAATATAGAAGTTAGTTCACAAAAACAAAGTAAATTAAATTGTAGTTATATTCAATAATAAGTTTTGGTGTTCGAATCTCAACTGCGGCCAAAAGACATTCATTTTTTCAATTAAGAAAAATCAAGTCAAATGAGTTGTTGAACAGAAATCAAAAGCAGGCCAATTTCCACTAAGAATTTAGTCTCCCCATTAAATGTTGGCCCCCACCCATGGAGTGAAATAACCACTGTTCCCAAAACATATTTCTTCTTCTTTCAATCTCATTTTCGATAAAAACTTACCACATGCTGAGGCATTATTCGGTAAGGGTATTAATACCCACTTGAGGAGTAAAGTCTTTAAAAAAAAAAAAAAAGAATGAGCACAACTACAGATGGTAAAATTTTCCAGGTTGCAGGCAGACCAAACGAATACTTCCCAATGTCTGTAGGAAGTCAGGGGCCTATCAGCAGTCCCTCAACAGGAAAGACTCTAGGTTGCTTGCTGGCGTCATGTCAGGACATTACACTCTTGCTAAGCACTTAAATATGCTGAGGATAAGTGACACAACATCCTGCGATGCTTGTTATCAAAGTGATGACGATATTGAGAAGCACTATCTCTGTGAATGTTAGGCTTTCACTCGGCGCTGGCATGTTTGGTGCTTGTACTGTGTGCACCTTACCACTGAAGCGCTTATTTACTTTTCATCGTAAGACTGAAAGATTTCATTCAAGGGAACTTACAAAGATCACCATGGACTAGTTTTTCCCTTAAGCACTGTGTGCTCAAGTACGGGTAAAAATAAAAAAATTTATATACATTAGAGTCAATGTCCACTACTCTTATTTAGTGGTGATTTAACAAATTGGTAATTCAGAAAATCTCTTCTACTTTTGTTTAGCAATATAAATGAGCTCAAAACCAATCGGTGACGAATGACCAAATGGGACCTTCTAATACAAAGTCTAATGAATACTCGTGTGATAAAAGCAAAAGGCTATGAATTAGTTGCAATAATGCTTCTTATGAAAAAGTTTTCGAGTTTGTGCTTGATTGGTAAAAAAAAAAAAAACGAAAAAAAACATGCTACATCACCTGAAATACGCGGCACCCATCGCGCGGACGGCTTTCTCATGCCTAAAATCTCGTGCAGGATATGGCTAACCCGTTCAGTTGAAATGCTTTCTGTTTTAACCAACTCGCGAATTTTCACTCGGCGGTCTGCCAATACGAGATCATGGATCTGCGGCCACGGCGAAACTCTGCAAACCAATAGTAAACGGTTGTACGGAAAGATGAATTGCCTTGATTTCCTCGCAGATTTTTCTACATAAAAACAAGTGTCAGATCACAAATTCCGGCGATATTGCTCTTTTTCCATGGTCGCAATTTTTTGAAATGGGTGTCAAAATAAAACTAAGTGTCTGATTTTGACAGGCGGACTTAAAGAGGTTATACTAAATGATGATACAAATTTTGGCCCAGTAGCACCACCTGTATTCAAATCCGGGTACTTATCAAACAGCCCTTGTATTTGGTCCAATTGCGTTTTTTCTACTACTAAAGTGACTGAAATAAGGGATTCTTCATCCATTACCAATGCAGATATTTCTTCTGATGTTCGATTACTGCTTACGGGTACCTACAAAAAGAAAAGCAGTGTGATCAAGTGATCAAACTCACCGATCTGACGTCTTATTGAGTTGCCTTTTTGAACTGAGCTGACAACTGAAACTGGATCTAAAGTATGTGTAAATGTAATATGTATTTTTTTTTTATGGATAAAATAAAATAATCAACATCAAAAAAATTCAAAATATACGGAGGATTTAAGCTTATTAGATAAGAACAGCTTTGCATACAATATGGTCATGAGATGCCCAATGAACGCACTGCAAGCTGCATGATTACTGCTGAACGTTCATATATTTGTAAAGGGCTTTTCTAAAATGAGCGGTCTTGATTCCGAATAAATAATTTAACATCTCCAACTGGTTTAATAAATAAATTTCAGACAATCACGAAGGAGAAAATAATTAATATATATAAATACTTACAGATTAATTAATGTACAGTGGCAACTCTATTCATTCCAGATGGCATTGAAGTAGGAAAACGGTTACCAACTTACTGCATCCGATCAACGCGATTTCCAAGCGATTAATTCAAATTCTAGATACAATGTACGCATTCACTCAAGCTCATTTAATAAAGGGATGCTAGTTGAATTTGAGTGCAAATAAACTATTGTTCAGTTGCTTATGGAATCACATACACATGTTCATACACATATGCATTTGTTTGTTTAAAAAATTCGTTATATTTGCAGCTTACATATGATTTTATCAATGTACTGAGTGTTGGACTCAAGACTCGAAAACGTCCGTCGCATGGTCCAAAGTTGAGTTGGCAATTGTGATAAGCAAACAATAAGGCGGTGACGATGATTAATTTAATTGGCAGTTGGTTTGCTGGAATTGAAGCAGATATCTGGCCCGCATGTGGTGCACATATTTCAGATAAAAGGTTTATGAACAGATGTGAACGCAGATTATTCTACATATTAAAGCCATACATTTGTAGTTTATATATAGTTTATACAATGTGGGGAGAGTATAATGGCTTATAATTAGAACTCGTTTAGAAACTACAAATCAATGAAAATATACACAATTAATCGATTTAGTCAAAATTTAAGGCACTAATGTTTCATTTTTCTCAATAGATTAACCTACAAGTCAGCGGAGAGTACCGATGTTTACGTTTGTTCGGATTCCGCCCGATAAATACAGCTATCTACGAGCAAAAAAATTAGTGTGCCCAAGAAAGTGTAGTTAATTACAAAAAAAAAAAAAAAAACCAAAACATTTTTAAGAGAGGATCGCATTCTGTACGAATTTTTCCAGTGCACCACGACGGAATTCATAGAAAAACTCACGGATGTACATATACAATTTCGAGAGAAATATAATCTTCGCACTCTTTAAACAAGGAAATCGCAGCGATCCTAGTAATTACAGGGGCATAACCTTCCTGAACTCTGTAATGATGAACAATTTTCTCCGGAATCATCTTGGACCGGCTGACATTATGAGTGCAGACAAATAACTTACGCTGTAAGTTTCAAGCAGGATTCAAAAGGAACTATTCCACAGCCGATAATATAGAGCTTTCTAATAACGACTTGACAACTTTTTTTTTTTTTTAAAATAAAAGGCAAACCATTTGAGATATTTCAAAAGCTTTATTATTGGCTTGAAGTACAATCAAAACAGTTATGAATGGAACTCGACTTCGTTCATATGGCCACCGCGGGCACGTTTGCAGCGGTCGATTCGTTGGACCCAATTTTTAACGACTCGGCTATACGGCTCTGAGTTCTTCCAACGTCGTCGGCGTGTTGGCATAAACCAATGACTTAACGTAGCCCCACAGAAAATAGTCAAGCGGCGTTAAATCGCACGAATGAGGCGGCCAATCGACTGGCCCATGTCTTGAGATAACACGCTCACCATACCTAATCTTCAATAAATCGATTGTAGCGTGTGCTGTGTGGCTTGTGGCACCATTCTGTTGAAACCACATGTCGTCCAAGTCCATATCTTCCAATTCGGGAGAAAAATAATCGGTGATCATGGCGCGATAATGCTGACTATTCACAGTAACGTGACGATCGTTATCGTCGACGAAAAAACAGAACTGCAGTGTGGAATCGTCACAATGTTATTCGTTATGTTTGGATGATCTATCAACTTGTTTGCCTAAGGGATTTGAATTTGACGGAATAATTGTAAAACTCCTTATGTACGCTGATGAGATAGTCATTTTATCGGAAACGCCATCCATAATGCAATATGATCAACAAATTAGAGAAATATTGCAGTTTGTGGAACTTACAAATGAAAACCAGTAAGTCCAAAATGATGGTATTCCGGAATGGTTTTGGGTGATTCGCAAGGGATGAAAGATGGATTGGACAAAGAGAAGAAGAAAAAATATACAAGTACCTCGGGGTCAAGAATTGAAGCCAGGCTACTTAAATTTGCGTCATATCTTTAGTGAATGGGCTCTGGAAAAACTCAATGAAAATCCGGTGTTTTATTGTGAAATTTTGTTTATTGATGGAGTTAATTTCTGGCTCAATGGATACTTTAATAAACAAAACTGCCATATTTGGGCTAATGAGCAACCCAAAAAGTACCAAGGGCTACCATTACATTCATTAAAAACAACGGTATAGTGTGGTTTATGATGTGGAATCATTGGTCCATATTCATTTCAAATGGCCCACCTCAGATGTAGTCGTGGCCAACAAATACATATTATGATTTTCAAGAAGTAAATGCCATGAGTTGTTCTTTTAGCCGATAATAAAAGTTTTTAATTCACTTTCAAATTTGTGTTTTATTTTACATTATAAATCAAATCTTAAGATGAATCACCCTATTTATGATCCATTTGGAAACGAGTTTGCCTCCATTATATACACACACATTAAGACTGCACTTCTTGTACATTTTAAAAGTATTGTAACTTCCTATCATTCATGCAATTGAAATACAGACCGCATATCACCAACCGAAACGGGGAGCAAAATATTCTTTGTGCAATCTGCGAGCTATAGAAGACGTGCATCATTCAATCGGAGTATGTCCAAAATTGAAGTTGATTAGAAGAGCACATAGCGGAAAACACACCTTATCAATAAGAGAAATCATTTCAATCTTAAATGGCGAAAGTTGGAGTACACTGTCTACCTACTTTAAGTCTTCGTTAAAATATCGACAGCAGTTCAAGCATTTTAAATTGATTGCATATACCATATTTGTACATTTAAAAAAAATTAACTTAAATTTCAATCTTATTTTCAATAAAATCCGCCTGTAAATTGTAAATCTCTCTTACCTGGCTGACGACTAATGCCAATGTTGAATTTTGTGAATTTTATGAAATTTGTAACAAGTATTTTTTATTGTTAGAAATATTCTATTTTTCAATAAAATCACAATCCTACTAAATAAATTCATATTGATATCAAAACTCGCTGCTGCCCATAACTCATTGTTAGGAGTATTTCTCGGTTTCACATTCCCAACGCCGTTTTTAAAATCGACCCATAGACTATCGACGGGATTGAACAATTTCACTCCTTGACCTCAGTTCTATTGTCTTGAAATCACCGCCAAGCTGTTCATTCTTGTATGTTTCGGGTCCTGCTGCCATTTGAGATGCATTTGGTCGTCGGCATATGGAACCGTATCCTACATATTATCCAACATCATGACACAATTATACAATAAATCCATTATGTTTTATAACCTTTGTGGTAAATATATTTTATATGTATAATACATATTGCTGAAATCCCTTCCGTCAAAAAGAATAATTTTGCTCTCACCAGGCCACACAATATTCCCTCAGTTCTCAACCATCCTGAAAGTTTTGGAAGAAAGACCATCCAGGGAACGCAAAAAATGTATCTGACAATAGCAAACGTCTAATCTTCCAGAGTGCTACCAAAACAAAAGGAAATAAAAATATTTCAGTAAAATCACTGTAAATTGGCTCATGACATATTTGCATTTGTCATGCTAGCATTTAAGCATTTTTTGTTAGTTAGAAAATAAAATGCATTTAAAACTCAAAAAGCAGCAAACGCTGAATAGTGTGGTCAAGTAAGACTTGCAGAGTAACATCTACCGAAGTTGTGGTAATTGCAATGTGTTCGGAAGGGGGATAGCATTCTTGTTTTCCGGCTTGAATAATCTTAAAAGAAGGAAATTTTTCTGGTAAACTCATTCTAATTATATTATATTGATGCCGAGATAATTGGGCTTTAACCGCAACTGCAAGCGCATCTTCACCTGACATCTTCAAAGAATTTGTTTCCAACGACTTTTTATAAGTGCTTCTATATTTTTTTGCTCTATCAAGAGTGGTACTTGTAATTTCTTTTAGAACTTTGGAAACATTTACTTGTCATTCCGCTCTCAAACTCATTTGAGAAGTATAATTTAATACGGCAACTGGTGTGGATTCTCGCAACTTCTGAGTTTTCCTTCTTTTAGTTCTTTCGGCACAACCTTCGAAAGGAGTACTTAGTCGACCACGCTTTTGATCAGGACAACGAAGAAAAAATATTGAAGTCTCAAGCCAAGTACTATTTGTTTTTAAAAACAAATCGAGTCGTATATGTGCTTTAACCCAACGGGATTTATATTGTGACTTAAAATGAGATAATAATTTAATTAAGCTTTCATTATTAAAAATTTCTGTTCAGTTTTGTAGTTCTTCCGTTAAAAATGTAAATTGCTGTTGCATTTCAGTATGTTCAGCGGATCTCATTATATTAATCCATTCGAGTAATAAATAGAGTGTTGGAACTAATTAAAAAAGTTAAAACATTAAAAACTACAAAACTGCGAAACTATTTTTTTCAGAAAGTATTGTACATTTTTTTTTTAAATCGTGCAACAAAAGTTGCAAAAAGTAGCACCCAATTTTAAATGTTTATCAAATACACCATAAAAACAATCAAAAAAATAAAAAACTAAAGCTTGAACGGCTTTGGAACATAATTAATTTGACCAATATTTACAAAACAAACGCTAAATTAGATGCACTGAAACCTAGTATGATGAATGTACCGTAATTTACAACTAAATGCACTTTCACACAAAAAAATTTTTTTCAGCTTAACACATACCTGAGTTTGATGTCTCCATAGTAAAAATTTTAACAATCTTAAAGTTTTCAGAAAGTTTTTACACACAAAAAATACTACAAACTTTCATTTAACTAGGCACTTGCTATCAGTGAACATGTATAGCTGGTACTGATGCATTTTTCATGATGAGTCTGATATTTAAGTACTCGAAAGTAAAACAAACGGACCCAGAGAGAGAATTTCAATTTTTGATTTATTGCCAATCTTTTGGCTATTCTGCCCCACAGTGCGCCGTCTTGTTGAAACTAGAGTTCACCGAGACCATGTGCTTGAATTCCAGGAAGCACATAGTCCGTTAACATGGCGCGATACTATTAACGGTAACACTTTGATTTGCCTCATTTTTGAAGAAATATGGACCAATGATTCCGCCAGTCCATAAACCACACCATACCGTTGTTTTTAATGGATGTAATGGTAGCTCTCGGTACTCTTCGGATTGCTCATCAGCCCAGATAAGCCAGAAATGGGCTTCATCAATGAACAGAAATTTCGCGATAAAACACCGGATTTTCATTGAGTTTTTCCAAAGCCCATTCACTGAAAATGTGACGCAAATTCAAGTTGATTGGCTTTAATTCTTGCACAAGTTGAATTTTGTACACTTTTAGGCCGAGATACTTACGCATGGTACGACTCGAGCTGTAAAGAGGATGTCAGGGTTAGAGAAATGTTTTATTCAATCTTATAAGACCAACTGAAGCTCCAATATGACCAAAACCTGAGGCAAAATATACGGAAATGTTCCAAAGGTAGTATGAATGAATGAATGAACATATTGAGTCTATTTATATACATCGACTGCTTCTTACTTAATACATACAGTTGACTTTTTTTACACGAATGTGCAGTACATGCAGAGGCTGTAACGTTTGTATGTAACATGTATACATGTTATTTATTTCTCTTAATTGCTTATAAATATAATATAAAAACAAATTCATATAAAAATTCAGTACGTTAAGAATTTAATAATAATAATAATAATAATAATAATATAGGGTTTTCTAATAACAACTTTTGACAAATTTTTTTTTAAATAAAAGGCAAACAATTTGAGATATTTCAGAAACTTTATTATTGGCTTGAAGTACAATCAAAACATTTATGAATGGAACTCGACTTCGTTCACATATCCACCGCGGGCACGTTTGCAGCGGTCGATTCTTTGGACCCAATTTTCAACGACTCGGACACACATTTCGGCCGAAACGGCCGCTATTTCGCGTTCAGTGTTGGCTCTGAGCTCTTCCAACGTCGTCGTCGTGTTGGCATAAACCAATAACTTAACGTAGCCCCACAGAAAATAGTCAAGCGGCGTTAAATCGCACGAACGAGGCGGCCAATCGACTTGCGCATGCCTTGAAATAACACGATCACCATACTTACTCTTCAATAAATCGATTGTAGCGTGTACTGTGTGGCTTGTGGCACCATCCTGTTGAAACCACATGTCGTCCAAGTCTATATCTTCCAATTCAGGTCAAATATAATTGGTGATCATGGCGCAATAACGGTGACCACTCACAGTAACGTGACGATCGTTATCTTTGACGAAAAAATATGGCCCAAAAACGCCGCCGGCATGCAAACCGCACCAAACAGTTATTTTTTGTGGATGAAGTGGTGATTCATGAAGCACATGTGGGTTTTCACCCGACCAATACCGCATATTTTGGTTATTGACGAACCCATTGAGCCAAAAATGAGATTCGTCACTGAAGATGATTTTGCGACTTCGAATATCTGTAGAAAATTTTTATAATTTGCAGACGTTGCTCGTTAGTGTACTTTACCATGATGAAAATGTTGAGTTTACTGAATAATGACAGTAACAGTTTGATGATTAGTGAAAGAGTGCGTTCACAAATTAAATTCAAAGTTTTCAGGTCCCTATTGGAAAACCCTATAATAATAGTAATGATACATCTTTATTTCATGTAAAAACGACCAAATATTACAATAGCTACATTAAATTCAAGATAATATAATTACAAGAGTTTTTACATAAAATAGGAGCATTCTTTTGCCAGAAGGACAAGAGGCGAACGCACCGTTAATTTAAATAATTAAAAGAATACAGGTGTAGATGGGCATTAACAATTAAAGATTAATGTATACGTATAGGGAAATATAAATATAAAAATAAAAAAACAAAAAACAATTAAAATATAAGAGAAAAAAAACAATTAATCAAATCATTGGATTCAGCAGATTTTCTATTAGACAATGATTAAAAGAAACGAGCCATGTTCGAATATTTTTTTGAAAAGATTGATTCTTTTCTTTCGCGTCTAAGACTAGCTGGCAAACAATTCAAAAGGCGACATGCAGTTATAAAACCGAGAAAAAATTGCTTTATTGATTTTTGGTACCACAACAAAATTATAAGTATTAACGAGTAGGTAATATTTTAAGTGTCTTAAAGGAAGAATTTTGAGATTTTTGAACAATCCAACTCCATGCTTGGGGTTGTGCGATTAACCCGGGAAATAATCCGAGTAGAATTAAAAAGTAAAGTAAGAAAAAAATCTGGTGGCATTAGATATTTTATACAGAGTGAGTTCAAATAGTTTTGAATGCCAATTCATGGGGGTGTTGAACAAAAAAAAAAAAAATAAATAAATAAAGAAAAAAGAAACAATTTTTAGCAATTTAATTCATTTAACATGATATCAATTTGTTATCACTTTATAAAGGATGCGAAATTTATGTAATCGATATATTAATATCAAAAGTTGAAACAAAAGTTAGATCAAAATATTAGAAGTAAGACAGTCTACACTATAATAATCTTGAGAGAACAGCCAATCTTTTACGCGCTTTAGAAAACATTTGGACATGTGAACACATCTGATTTCTTTCGGCAGGACATTAAATAAACGATTACATATAACTGAATAAGAATATATGCGGTGGTTCAATAATTTGGTACTTGTAACATATTAAGCGAATTATTACGTACGTTATAGTTTGAGATTATACGAAAGTTTCGGTTACCAGACTTAAAAAAGAATGCTTTTAGAACCTTAAAACTGTACAAGTGATGAACAGGAAGAATCCCTAATTGACAAAACAAAGGAAAACTGGGATGCCTACCAGGTTTACGACAAATCTTTCGGACAACATTCTTTTGCAAGACTAGCAATGGCTGAATTTTGTTTTGATAGCCACCTCCCCAATTTATACCGTATTGCAGCTTAGAATTAAAAAGTCCATAATAAATTGTGGTTAGGAGCTTAGTTGAACATATATTACGGAGGTAATAGAAATGCCTAAGTGTGGAGATAAAGTACTTCTTCAAATCAGTAGAGTGAGATAAAAATTTCATATAAGAGTCAAGTAAGAGTCCTATGTATATAAATTCGTCTACAATCTCTATCAACTTTTCACTACTACAAAACAATTGACTAAACACATTGGTTGCACATTAACATTGATACAATTTAAATTTTTTGCAATTCGGTCCATGAAAATATACATCCGGTTTTGGATTAATGGACAGAGATAAATTAAAGAACATTAATTTAGTCTTATGACTTATTACACGTTTGTGTTCAGCGAACCATTGTCTTAGAGTATGTACATTGAAATTTATGTCAGCATTAAGATCTGTTGATGACATTCGATAGCCCAACATCTTGAGCAAAAGCTGTAGGTAAGCCTTTTAGATAGAGGTGGAAGAGTGAGTTGATATACAATAGAATACAAATAAAATGGGAACCAGGACTCAACCATGTGGTACCCAAAGCCTGATTAACTGCACATCACTTCTCGTCTCATTCAACTTTACTCTCTTTGATCTATTATTCAGATATGAGTTAAACCATTCAAGCATGAAGCCACATACTATTATTGGGTATGTAATTTAATTCGTGCGTTTTTTTTTCAAAATTTGAACGTTTATTTAAGAAAAACATGTACAATAGTATTATTCAAAGTATTGCCCATCTGAAGCTATGACTCCTATCTTTCTGGAAATTTTTGGATCCCATCCCAAAAGAACTGCGCCGGCTTCGCAGCCAAGAATGAATCAAGCCAATTTTTGATATTCTGCTCTGATGTGAACCGTATTTCAATGAGGGCCATCTGCATCGACCGGAGCAAATGGTAGTCGGAAGGGGCAAGGTCTGGGCTATAAAGCGGGTGGGCGGAATAGCAACGTGGGGCCGAGCGTTTTCATGGTGGAAAATTATTGCCTCGTGTCTGGTCGCATATTACGGGCGTTTTTCGGCTACTGCTCTCTTCAGACGGATTAATTGTGTTCGGTAGCGTTGTCTATTGATGGTTTTACCCGATTTTAGCAGCTCATAGTACAGCACACCCATCTGATCCCATCAAATACAGAGCATTACCTTCGCGCCATGGATATTCGGCCTTGCCGTTGATTTGCCTGGTTGGCCGGGTTTCACATATGATTTTTTGCGCTTGGGGTTATCGTAATTTTTATAAGTTTTTCGAAAACTTTACTTATGGTTGGCATAAGGGAAATCAACCTATAATTTCCTTTTTCAGTTGGAGAGCGTTTTTTAAACAAAGGAATAACATCTGTACACTTAAGATCGTCAGGAAAAATACAGGGTTCTTCAATAGGGACTTGACAAATTTGAATTTAATTTGTGAACGCATTCTTTCACTAATCATCAAACTGTTACTGTTAATTTATTCAGTAAACTCAACATTTTCATCATGATAAAGTACACTAACGAGCAACGTCTGCAAATTATAAAAATTTTCTACAGATATTCGGAGTCGGTGAATGCAACTTTAAGAGCGTTAACTCCAATTTTCGGTCGTAATTCTCACCCTAGTAGACAGGCAATAACAAGTTTAGTGCAAAAATTTGAGTTTACATATTCGTTATGTGATGTTGCCGTGTCAGTGAGACAACGCGTTGGTCAAAGTGTCGAAAATATCACTGCCGTTTAGACGTCCGTAGCAAACGATCCAAAGACGAAATGTGGTTTCAACAGGATGGTGCCAGAAGCCACACAGCACACGCTACAATCGATTTATTGAAGAGTAAGTATGGTGAGCGTGTTATCTCAAGACATGGGCCAGTCGATTGGCCGCTAAGTTCGTGCGATTTAACGCCGCTTGACTATTTTCTGTGGGGCTTGTCAAGTCATTGGTTTATGCCAACACGACGACGACGTTGGAAGAGCTCAGAGCCAGCACTGAACACGAAATAGGGGCTGTTTCGTCCGAAGTCGTTGAAAATTGGGTCCAACGAATCGACCGCTGCCAACGTGCCCGCGGTGGTCATATGAACGAAGTCGAGTTCCATTCATAAATGTTTTGATTGTACTTCAAGCCACTAATAAAGTTTTTTTAAAATATCTCAAATGGTTTGCGTTTTATTTAAAAAAAAAATTGTCAAGTCGTTATTAGAAAACCCTAAACCAGAAAGAGCACTACGATTGAATACATCAGCTAATACATCCACAATGAAACATGCAATATTTTTAAGGATAACATTATAAATACCATCCACACCACATGAATTTGAGTTATTCAAACTGACAATCGTACTTAAAATCTCTAAAGGAGTTATAGGGTCAAAAACAAAACTACAGTGCACAGGTTTACATCACTAATAGCAGAACACTGGGAACATAGATTTTGCGTTAGTCCACTATGTAATCCCTTTTCGATTTCTTTTTTGATATAATGAATGCCGACATGGCGTGTCTTTTCATAAATATATAACTCGCTCACAGAGCTGTACAGAGAACTTAAGACTTGTTGTCTTATTTAATTGACTTAACCTAACTTAACCTATAGTACTTAAAATATCGTACTATACAAAAGAGACAAGGATGGAATATAATCGTACTATACATCTCAATTATTGTCGAATTTCTTTCTCTGATTTCTATGTGAGATACTTATATTTTAAAATGTATCTCTTGTTTCATGTTATATTCGAATTGTTTGTTTTTGTTTCGTTTTTGGTAATTACTTGGTAGATTAACGTAAGATCGACTTGCATACGAGATATTAACTTTACAATTTTAACATAGTGATTACGAGTTTTATTACTTTTTCTTTTTACAAGTTTTATTTTAGTTTTGAGCGAATTTATTTAATAACCGATTATGTACATTAGGATACTACAATAAAGTCTTCTTTTATACATGCTTTGTTTTACTTAAAGTTATTGTTCATGTATATACATACATATATATTAATTTACTAGGTGTACCGGTATAAAGTGATCGTTTTTTTGTGAAAATAAAACACTAATTTTTAATTGGAATGTAAAAAACGTTTTATTCAAATTATTGGCCATTGCTAGCTACACATTGTTCCCATCTTTCAGGCAATTTATGGATTCCATAGTCGGAAGGAACCAAATCTGGTGAATACGGCGGGTGGGGTAGCAGCTCCCAGCCAAGTGGTTTGGTTGTATCCTGAACCAGTTTTGCTTTGTGTGCAGGTGCATCGTCATGGAGCAGAATTAAGGCCCGTTCAAAATAAATATTCCTTATCAAGACATTTGTATCTTAAGCCCCCCATACACATGACACCAAGTGTTAACACCTGGGTGTTGACACCAAAAAAACTATTTGCCATACACATAGACCCAAGTGCGCGAACATTAGTTGGTTGCTGACTTTTGAACTAAAAACAACGCCATGAACAGTGGAACTGATATTACAGTATGTCTTCTTATGATTAATACGTGTTTGGAAGATTAAAAAGATAGTAAAAAAAAAGAAAGAATCGAGTTTGGGCCAAGGATTGGTATCTAAAGCGCACTAAATTTTCGCACGTGGGACTTCTAAGAGAATTGGAAGAAACTTCACCTGGAGATTATAAAAATTTTCTAAGGATGGATATTGCCTCATACCAAGAGCTCCTTCTTTTATTGGAACTATTGATTAAAAAGCAAAATACGCATATGAGAGACGCTATTTCACCTAACGAAAGACATCCGGACAAAGCTTTGAAGACTTAAAATTTCTAACAGTTGTTTCTCCCCAGTGTTTGGGTCGACTAATTATGGAAACCTGTGTAGCTATTATAAAGACATTGAAAACATATTTTTATTGTTTTATTTATTCTGAAGTAATACCAAACTATAAACTAAATAAACTTCAAATAAATAGAAGAAACGATAACAAAAACAATAATTCAAATAAACAAAGCGATCGAAGCAAGAAATGATTTAAAACCTTTTCTACTGATAAGAAATATTGTTAAATAAGTCTTGAAATGACTGAGGTCTTCCCTGATTTATTCTTTCAACATGATTTTCTGTTGTCGATATAAATGGTTGACTATTGGAAAAGTTCGGTGGTGCTAGAGAACTATATTCACTAGCCACATGTGTTCCAGTCGATATTACAGAATATGGTGTAGAAGATCTAGTCACTATTGAATTTCTTGTTACGGAGTGAAGAATGAAATTAGCAGCATTTGGTAAATTTTGGACGGAGTCTACGGTTAGCCTTCCTAATTGCCCTTCCCCAAGTATTTCCTTGATGGCTCTTTTGGCAAACATTTTTTGATCATTTTGCAACTTCCTAAAAAGTACAGACCAAGACTACGAATAAATGTCTGCTTCATCTTTTTCGCGTACTTTTTTCACTTGATCTAAATGATTAATTGCTTTTGCAAGGAAGTCTGTCTTCTGACATGACGCATTTTTTCTTTTTTGAGTGCTTTGTACTCCAACCTGAAAATTTAAAGCAAATACATACATGTGTATGTAGCAAGTGAAAAATTCAATTTGATTATTTCTTTTTTTTTGTTACTTTTAGTAACTTTTGTTACTAAAAGATACCAAGAACTCAACAAGATTTGAAGTTGTTGGCTAAAGATTTTGAAAAAACCTGGAACTTTCCTAATTGCATTGGAGCCATCGATGGCAAACATGTAGAAATAAAAAAGCCATCAGGATCAGGATCAGGATCTTATTATTTTAACTATAAGAAAACATTTAGTGTTGTTATGATGGCTATCGTCAACGCGAATTATGACTTCATGATGGCTGAAGTAGGAACAAATGGAAGAGTTTCTGATGCTGGTGTATTTGCTCATACAACATTCAAACAAAAATATGATAACGAGGAATTGAATATACCAAGGCTTGAAAAAATTCCTTTAAGTGAAGAGTTGTTTCCATGCATTTGATGATGAAACATTTCCTTTATTAGAAAACCTAATGAAGCCCTACAGTCGTAAGCAATTGTCTAAAGAAGAAGAAGTATTCAACTATAGGCTATCACGTGCAAGAAGAATTGTGGAAAATGCTTTTGGAATATTATAAAGCCGATTCGGAATACTTTTAAGTACAATAAATATATCTCCAGAGAACTCATCCACAATTGTACTTACATGCTGTTATCTACACAACTTTTTAAAGCAACGAAATCCAACGAACTATTTAAAAGACAGCGTTGATATGGAAAATATATTACTTTCACCGAACTATTTAAAAGACAGCGTTGATATGGAAAATATATTACTTTCACCGGGGAAATGTGTAACGGATCGTGGCGATCAGAGGGGCACCTTCACGAATTGCAGCCATCAAGAGGCAGAAACCCTACGGTGAATTCCAAAAAAACTTGCGACAAGTTTTGCAGTTATTTTAACTCAGTAGGAATGGTTCCACGGCAGAATAAAAACAGATCGTAGACCCAATTGTTAACTGACTCTTTTAAATAAAATTTTTAGCTTCTTGAAGCTTATTAACATGCTATCATTCTCATCTATGTCAATTGCTTAAATCCCCTCTACTTGCGATTCCTGGTCTTTCAAAAATCCTAATTCATCAAAGTACCAAAGCGTTGGTACATATATATCTTCCACACCAGCTCCCGATTTTTCACTTTTTATTTTCTGCAGCCCTCGCCTATATGAAGACCGCATGGTAATTATTTTTCTTTTTACTACATCCACTGTTGCGCTTGACTCAAATTCTTTATATTTAATAACTAGAGTTTCCCAGGTCTTAATTTTTTTATCGCGATTCTTATAGTCCATACTTTTAACCTTCCACAATTCTGTATGGCCTTGGTAAATTCGATGATAAGCTACTACGTTTTCTGAAAACAACGAAATGTTGGCACACTTCGCATACACATGACACATGCGTTGACACCGTAAAAAAATCAAAATGTTTTGATATTCATGACTCTTGTATCAACACTAAGAAATCGGTGTTAACACCTAGGCATTCACATGAAAAATTTCGATGCGCTGCAACATGTGTTAACACTTAGTGTCATGTGTATGGGGGGCTTTACGCTCACTTTATACCCGTACACCTGGTATTTTAACTTTTATTTTTCAGTCTTGTTTTTTATATTATTTGAATATGAGTGAAATATCAGAAGAAATATGCTATGTGAACATGGCGTAAAATGTATGCAGTTTATGGTGAGGATGCTGTGAGTGAACGCCGGACATAAGAGTGGTTTGTTCGATTCCGTTCCAGAAATTTCGATGTAAAAGATGCACCTCGCACTGGTCGGCCTGTCATTGAAAAAGTCGATGAAATTTTGCAACTGATGGAGCAAGACCGGCACTGAAGCTGTCTGGAGATAGTGAAGGCACTAAACATCAACCGTATGACAGTTTGGAATCATCTAAAACGAGGAGGCTACTCAAAGAAGCTCGATGTTTGGGTGCCACATGAATTAACGCAAAAAAATTTCATTGACGGAATAACCATCCGAAAAACGCTGCTGAAACGTAACGAAATGGAACTATTTTTGAAGCGATTCATTACGGGCGATGAAAAATGGATTAAACATGAAAATATCCAACGCAAGCGATCATGGTTAAAGGCCGTTGACCGACCACAAACGACTTCAAAGCATGGATTGACGACAAACAAGGTTATGTTGAGAGTTTGGTGTGATTGGAAGGAAATTATCTATTATGAGCTGCACAACTAGACCGTTTGAATGAAGCTTTCAAGAAAGAGCGACCAGAATTGACCAACAGAAAGAGAGTTGTCTTCAATCATGACAATGCTAGACCACACACATTTTTGATAACACGAAACAAATTGACGGAGGTTGGTTTCTGAAGTTTTTATGCATCCACCGTATAGTTCTGACCTTGTACCCTCTGATTACCATTTGTTTCGGTCTTTGCAAAACTCTCTTGATGGTAAAAATTGGCCGGCTGAAGAGTTGCTAAAAATCACTTGGCCAAGTTTTTGGCTGATAAACCACAGAAGTTTTACACCGGTGAAATTATGAAGCTACCTGGAAAATGGCAAAAGGTCATAGATAATAATGGCCAATATGTACTTGATTGAAATTGATTTTTAATAAAGAAAATTTTTTTTCAAAAATGTACAAAAAAACCGCGGAGAATTTCTATTTGACCCAATATAATGCACTTATGGTGTTCTTAAACTAAGTTAATTTTTTGGTTTTTGGTATACGCTATTTGGTTCTAATACAAAAGAGGATAGTTTTGCTCTCCAGCCCGTTTAAGTGAATTTTGTGATTGGAGGTAAGTCTTCTATATGACGGCTGCTTGCTGCATTCTTTGCATCCTGCTCAACACTTCGAAAGCAAATTTTGTCAAAAATGCGTGCTTTTGGGATCGACGACTTTCTTTTTCGATGGATTAGAAACAACCTTTAGGAACGTTTAATTCAAGTTGTTTTAGATGGTTTTAAGTCTGATATTCTCAAAATAAATGTTGCTGTGCCCCAGGGCTCCGTTCTGTCTCCGACACTCTTATTAAACTTCATTATTGTTCTCTAGTCTGCTACTTCTAATCCAATACATTCCTTTGCTGACGACAGTACTCTTTGTTTTTTATACTCCCTGATCTAGGGCTGTTTAATGGGAACGGCAGCGTATGCTAAGCTCATTAAAGTCCGATATAAACATCATCACCAACTGGGGAACCATTAACAGTGTGGAATTTATTGTTCTAAAATACAATGCTGTCTGCTGTTGTTAAAGCGAAATCCAAGCCCCAAGCCTTTTTTCATAAATGACATCGTTGAATCCGAAAATCTTTCCATCTCGGTACGTCTATGTTTTCTCAACCGATGTAAAATTGAGGCCTCTGATCAGGCCTCAATATGTACATAAGGCATACATCCGCCCAAAATTGGAATACAATGCCCTCATCTGGTCAGATGTTCATAAAATATCTCTGCATCTGCCAGATAGGATTCAAGGCTCATAGATGATGCTAATATGACGCAGTCAATTAACAAATTCGAATACCGACGTAATTTCCCTTTTCTCACCCTGCTCAATCACTATTTTCACAACCAGTGCTCCATTGCAATTGTCATTAGTATTGCGCCCCTTCAAAGCCTTAACCGTAATACCCGTCTCGCTATGAATGCTCATCAGCTTACCTTCAAGCCCACTTTCGGATGTACACTGAAATATCGTGATTCTTTCCTAAGCCGTGCATCTTGCTTATGGAATGCCTGCTGAGGTCTTTTTTTCCTGGCCATTATAACCTTCAAACATTCAAAACGTACGTATATCGGTACCTCTCTTTCATTCCTCCTTAACTTTTCTTCGCTTGCGCTGTGTGTAAACATTTTAAGGGCGCTCTAATTTATAAAAAAGAAAAAAACCAAACCACCTGGAATGATGGTGGATCCTTTGGTAATGATTCTTTCAAATAAATGCTGAACGGTTTTTTTACCACCGTGTTACTTGTTGAGCAACGAAATAAAGACACTGGGAGAAAATAAAAATACTTACAATCCCCGTGCAATGCCCAGTGAGATCAGTCTTTAAACCATCATGGAAAGCAACACCGCATGCATCAACAACAAGCCTACATTAATCCATGGAGTTCGACATATACAAAATAGTGATGACGAAACTCAAGAGATATAGGACCCTTTCAACATCATGGTCAATAATCAGCGCATACAAAGATCAGTTTTAGGGCCCCTATTGTAGAATATCAAGGACAACGGTCAAACAGATTCGTGTTTCAGCCAGAAATGAAAAAAATTCCCATTTAAAGATTGGGTGATATTCGCTGAACTAAAACAAAGAAATTATAAAGCAGAAGCCGTCGTTATCCCCACTCGAAAGCCGTTGGCTAAGCTTTCGGTTGATTACGAAATAATGTGGCCCAAGGCTCCTACTGGCTGGCATCGGCATATCTTGGCCACGATCATGTGCATTCTCTTCCTGGTGATAATCTAGAAAAGATGATACGGGAATCTGCAAGGCTAAAAACAGGCCTCTTCATCGGGTGCGACGATAACGCTTATAACAAGGTATGGATCAGTACCGACGCCAACGATAGGGCTGACTAATCATATTTTCATTATTTGCAACATTGGCAAGAAGCCCACTTTTATAACAAGAAACCGACAGGAAATGCTAGATATCACTCTTGTCTTCGACAACATCACTCAAATGCTAACGAACTGGATAGTATCGTCTGAACACTTATTTTCAGACCAGAGATACCTATATCCAATTCAGCATGAGTGATACTCCTCCCATTCAATTAGCATTCCGTAACTATCGGAAAACTGAAATGCAACAAAAATGGAGACCAGTCTGTGACAAAATCATAGAAACCTGTAAGGCACCGCGGCTAAGAAAAATCCTCTCTACAAATCTTATGATGCCTAGTTGTCTGAAAAAACCGATGGCTCTTGGACAACCTCAAGTGACGAATCACTCAACCTGTTACTGGGCACTCACTTTTCAAGTAGCTCCGTAAACAAAGTTCATGGTCTGATTACAAGAGGCAAACTGCTTTGGGCGCTGCATACCTTCAAACCATACAAGTTTGCTGGTTCGGACGGACCAGCTACAAAGTTCCTCTTAGATTTATCCTGCCTACGATGAGTAGAACTGATCCTCATTCCACTATCATGGAGAGAAGTTAATGTAGTTCTCATTCTCAAAGCATGTTGTCTCAAAGAACCTCAGGCCAATAAGTAAAATTGATCCAAGACTTTTGTCAAAGGCTCAAAGTACCTTCTGTTAAGAGAAGTTAGTGGAAACAGATCTGTATTTACCGACTATTCATTTTTAAAAAGAAGAGCCATGCGTTGCCAGCACTCATTTCTTCTTCCTCGTCAATTTCAAAGGAGTACTCGTATGTATCGGGATTATGTTCTTCGTTGTTCAGTGGCTTGAAGTCACATCCTCCAAGAGATGTGGAATTAGAAATGTGGAAATAGAAATGTGGAATTAGAAATGTGATTTATACTTAGTGATAAAGTGGTTTAAGTAAAAGATACAGAAAAGGAAAAATGGTTGAGATAAGCAATTAAATTGTGAATTTTTTTAAATTAGGATGAATAATTGTGTAGATGAATTTTAGGCGCTACTTTTTTTTCGAACATAATTTTTAAACTAATTTTTGAACCCGTCATTACTTACAGTAGAACACTTGTTATAAAATTATGAAACCTTGCTCTGAACTTATCTCTTGACCGTTGTATTCGATTAAATCATTCATTTTCCATCCTCCAAAAGAGGGCGCTGATTTAAATTTTCTGTACAAACATGTTCACATGTTCTAAATAACATATTTTCAAAAGTAATGAACTTAATTTACAAATATTGTACACTATAGGGCCCCGCCTATACAGGGTGTCCTCTAATTCATGGGGGATAATTTGGGAAATGATTCTTGGGAATATTCTAAGAAAAAAATCGTTCTACAGTGAGGGTCTTCCTCCAATGTTTACATTATCTATCGATGATTTAAGAAAAGGGTTACATTGGTGTTACCTGACCCATGTTAACGGAAATTGTTCTGTTAATACTTATGGTAGAGAGTTAATTTAGAACTTTATTTTTGGAAGAAATACTAGCCTTTGTAACTGCGTTTAAATAAAGTTAATATCTTGTGTGAGTCTCCAGATATCCAATTTCTAAGAGTGTTTCATTTATCTTGCCCATGCTAATATTTGACTTTGAGGTAACTTTTCTCCAGAAAATGCTTGTTAAATATAGGGTGATTCATCGTGAGGCTTGATTTTCAATCGGTTTTTTTTTGAACAGATAACACATGACTCCTATCAAACTGCTTTGTCATTTTTGTTCAGTATCGTTCGGCAAGTCATCATGGAAAGACTCATAACAAAACAGCGTCTCCAAATTGTTCAGCTGTATTACGAAAATCAGCGTTCTGTGAGAAATGTTTTTCGTGCTATTCTAAGAACTTACGGTGCACATAATCGACAAACTGAAACCACTATTGCCAATACCATTCACTAATTTGAGTCCCAGTTTACATTAGTTCACATCTCGCACGTAGTGGAGAGACTGTAGCAGCTGTCGCTGAGAGTGTACGCGAAAACCATGACGAATTGATTTGTCGTCGTTCTCAGTAGCTTGGCTTGGCGTATTCGACAACTTGGTCTTTTTAACGAAAGGATCTCGGCCTAAAAGCGTACAAAATTCAACTTGTACAAGAAATGAAGCCAGGGGACTTAAATTTGCGTAATATTTTCAGTGAATGGGCTCTGGAAAAACTCAATGAAAATCCGGTGTTTTATCGCGAAATTTTGTTCAGTGATGAAGCCCATTTCTGGCTCAATGGATACGTTAATAAACAAAAATTGCCGTATTTGGGCTGATGAGCATCCCGAAGAGAGTACCAAGGACTACCATTATATCCATTAAAATTACGGTATGGTGTGGTTTATGATGTGGAATCATTGGTCCATATTTCTTCAAAAATTAGGCAAATCGGAATGTTACCGTCAATGGTAACCGTTATCGCGCCATGTTAACGGACTATGTGTTTCCTGAAATTCAAGCACATGGTCTCGGTGAGCAAGACGGCACTACGAGCCGTTTTTTTTTCACGTTTTGCTACCTTTGGAGTACTTTCTCTGGGGATAAAGAATGTTGGAAGCCAACATTACTCTTGTTATCGGCGAGATACCAGTCGCTATGCTCGAACGATTCGCCCAAAATTGGAACTTTCAAATTGAGCACCTCAGACGTAGTCGTGGCCAGTAAATACATATTATAATTTTCAAAAAGTAAATGCCATGAATTGTTATTTTAACCGATGATAAAAATTTTAAGTTCACTTTGAAATTTATGTGTTTTATTTTACATTATAAATCAAACCTCACGATAAATCACCCTTTATAACTTTTTACTATTTTTTTCTTATGAACGTAACAAAAATAATTAGAAAAAAAATTAACAATTTTGCAGAAAACCCCATAGATCTTATGATACTTGGGAGAACCTGCAGCAGGTAAAAAATAGAATTTATGATTTTTTACTTAAGTTTCTAACAACAGTTGAGAATAAGAGTGGTTTTCCAAGAATTAATAATTTTCCAATATCTTTTTAAATTTGTATAGCTACGAGTTTGAAAATGTTTTGAAGCCTTCTCGTAACTACCTGTCAAACTACCTGTCCAAGTCCATATCTTCCAACTCGGGCCAAAAATAATCGGTGATCATGGCGCGATAACGCTGACCATTTACAGTAACGTGACGATCGTTATCGACGACGAAAAAATATGGCCCAATAACGCCGCCGGCATGCAAACCGCACCAAACAGTTATTTTTTGTGGATAAAGTGGTGATTCATGAAGCACATGTGGGTTTTCACCCGACCAATAACGCAGATTTTGCTTATTGACGAACCCATTGAGCCAATAATGAGCTTCGTCACTGAAAATGATTTTGCGATGAAATTCATCATCTTGGCGCATCTTCTCCAGAATCCAATCGGAGAACGTAGCTCGTTAGTGTACTTTACCATGATGAAAATGTTGAGCTTACTGAATAAATTGACAGTGACAGTTTGATGATTAGTGAAAGAGTGCGTTCACAAATTAAATTCAAAGTTGTCAAGTCTCTATTAGAAAACCCTATATAAGTATAGTGTAGGTTAATCAGTTCGATATGGTTACCCAGTGAATGTAGAGCCGTTTTCACCGACTTTCCTTTACAATAGGCATGTTAAGGCGTGTGATTTGTTTCAGTGTAAAAAGTTGGTCTACAACGAGTTGTACTGATAAGTATTTTACAAAATAACCTAAGACATTCAGAAATTGCTGTGGACAGGAAAACATAAATGTAGGATCGTCTTTTGTGTTGCCAGATATTGTTTTAACGCACGTCTTTTCGATTTTCTTTAGCTGGGACACCACATATATTATTTTCTAGTATCGTTTATTCTTGACTTACCTTCTTTTAGTTAAGTACTCTGCGCTGTATCCGTTGAGGTATCTTAAGGTATGTGTCTTCCGTTGCCCCTTGCCAGTAGTTTATCATTCTACCACGGAAACCTTATGTAGATTCGGGTACTCGGGTACTTCTTAATGTTGCAATACTGATTGGTTAGGTTGAGGCAACCAAATGTTTTCCCATTCCTATAACATCTACATATAAACAGGGTGTTCCGAATAATGTGTCGAAAAAAAAAAACCGTATGTGTTAGGGGGGTCGTCTTATGTTGTGTTTTCTCAAAACCAACTCGGGTTTTCTCCTTTTAAGGCGAAATGCATACTCGTATATGGACATTAGTTTTTCCAAAAATAGTACTAAGTTTGACAAAGTGTTGGGTTTCGTATCAAGCGAAAATAGCAAGCGGACCAAAATTCACATGTAACTATTTTCTTTGCGAGTTGTGTGAGTTATAATATACATATATATAATTTTATTGCATTGGGTTACTCTGTCACATTTGCCCTGACATAGGTGAACTCCTTGACTACCTGAAAGTTGTAGCTGTCGATAGTGACATTTTGTCCTAGATGATGTGCGACGAAACGGTTTTTAGTCTACAGCATAAAGCTATTTCGTTTTTTCCACATTCACTTTAAGACCAACTCGTTAAACTGACCAACTTGCTGTTGAGGCTTCAATTACGGAACGCTGTGAACGTGTGGTTAAATCAATATCATTCACATTTCCCAGAAGTTGGACAAACAGAGAAAATAGTACATTTCTTTGACTTTTGCCCGTTGTACTATCTGCTCAAGAAATGAATTTAAGAGATTACATGAAACAGCACGCCTCCTTGCCGAAATTCGGTGCAGATTTGGAATAATTCGGAGGTTCTACTTCCATACCGCCCGGCGCATCACAAATTTTCCACTGTTGTACGACATATCCGAATTAGTTTTTATGGGATCCGGAATTCGGTAATCACATTACACTCGTATAGCTCACTGCTATGGATGTTGTCATATGCGGCTTTAAAGTCGATGAAGAGATGGTGTGTGTCGACTTAGAACTCGTCGGTCTTTTCCAGGATTGAAATTGTAAATTGACTTTAATGTGAAAATTTGGTCTAATGTCGATTTGACGGACCAGAAGCCGTACTGATTTGTGCGGTACAGTACGGTTTGAGACGCTCACATAGTACTGTGGATAGGATAGGTAACGTTAAGTAGGTGTATGCCTCGATAGTTGTTATAGGACATAGGATCGCCCTTGTTATAATCATGAAACATTACACAAATAAAAAATATGTGTACTGTGTTATTATTATCCAATATACTCATAAACTGATGTTATTGCCCCCTCTAACATTAGAGCTTTTGAAGGCTTATGCTATCCTTCTCATTATCCATCTTTGAGGTGGGACGTTGTATTCATGAATGAGGTTATTGCTAAGTTATGTCTATTTTCTGCTACCTTGTAGCTCGTGTAGGTATCACAAAAATCTATTGCAAACATTTGGCGATGTAACTTATTTGAAGAATTTCAACGGCTGTTCTCTGATGGTTTTCAGAGACCACCCTACCAATTTGTACATCAGTATTAGAGTTTCCAGTTGTTATCTCTGTAGAAAACTTCTCGAATGTGAGCTCTGCTTCTCCTAAACTTTGATGCAGGTGACCCTTTACGACTTTAACCAAAGTCTTCTGTTACACTGTTTTGTCATTGGAATTTATGTTTGCCTAGAAATATATTGACTACATTGGGTAGGAAATCAAACGCATAGACTTTCATGCCCTAACCTTCGGGTATAAGAAAGTTTCGTCTTACAGTAAAGCCGTCTCAGGTCTTTGGTAGTTAGCCGAAGCATGGTAACCTGTATCAAAGTGAATGGTAAGAGGATCTGCAAATAAATATATTTATGTTTTCGTATGATGTGATTTGGACTACGTAAATGTATAAATCTTTATCTTGAACTAATTTAAGAACTGATTAGGTTTCACTTGGACATACTAACCAATAAATTAGAAATTCCTAGTGTCGTTATTTGTACAGGGCCACTTGTTTAATTTTTTAAATGGGCATAATCTGATTGAGCGAAATTATGACTTAAAATGTATGTGTGGAATAAGCGAAAATATTTGTGCTCACATACGTTAATGCTTCGGTAGTCAATCGTTCGCTGATTACTTAAAAACATTTCGTTGACACAATTCCGCGTTAATAACAAAAATTGCCATGAGTCACAAAGTAAAGCTTCAAAATACATATACGAGTACGAGTATACATATACATACTATATATAGTATATAAATAGAGTTAAAGAGACGTCATTATTTTTGCTTTAAAAAGTATGACCATGTGCCTTTGGATTAGATTCATAATTATGAATGAACCGTAAATTTTCGTTTTAAGTTGAACCAGATACGAATTGTAATCTGGTATTTTGGGGATGTGCATATGTATGTAAATATGTGAAAATTAACCTTATATATTTATCAATTTTTTTTTCGCTTTTAATTATTGTTCGCAACTCACATATTCACACAACGGGTTGTTTTTTTTTTTGTGACCATGAATAAGCATCTGAAAATATTTAGGTTAAATAAATCAACATATATTATTTATATTAGACAGCCGACAAGCATCATAATAATTTCGCCACAACATTTGAGCAATTAAAATAATTAAAAAGCGTTTTCGATTAAGTCACATTCTATCTGCATCAAATGAAGAGGATCTTTGCTACCAATACCAAGAGGTCAACAAAAAGTGTCGATGTAGATGGTAGTTTTATAATAAACACCGTCAAGTTTGTTTTGTAAAAAAAGAAGACCATACCGGGCAAGAGATAATTGGGGTACCAAGTACTCAGAAAAAGAAAAAGAAAATACAAGAAGCGTTTGCTAACGAAAAAACTTACTAATTTCTTGAATTTTGTTCGAAAACAGTGAACAAAACACGCCGCTTCTTTAGACCTGCAGTTGGTGCTGAAGAGAGTGAAAAAGCTGTGTCATGAAATAAAAGCAGAAATCTCGCTTTACAAAGATAATTATAATATTATCGTTTAAAGATTGTTAACAAGTTGTTAAATAGAAATAAATCAAACGTATAAATTTTCTTATATAGCAATAATGCAGCAGTGTCAGGAACCTGTAGAGGTTGCTCAGCTTTTAAATTTTTTTTTCTCTAATACAGAGTTAACAGATAAGAGCGATGACAAAAAAAATTTATATAAAACAACAACGGAATATAAAATTCTGGTTTTGTTTTAAAGTTGCGTTCATGCCTCGGCTTCGTTGGCAGTGTTTCAAGCGGTCGGTATAAGTGATGAACGAGTGATGAACGCTCGCTGAGAGATGACCCAGTCGCTGAATTTCTCTTTCAAAACTTAAAGCGTTGCGTCGTTTGTATGACATGTAGCTCCGACTTGTTGGAACTACAGCTCGGATATATCGATGCTTTCGGGCTCTGATCACAGAAAGTCGGTTAACATCGCTGTATACTTGAGACTATTGACAGAAATGGTGTCTCCTTCCTCATTTTGAAAGAAATAAGGTCCGATGATTCCGTCATACTATTAACCGCACCAAACAGTAAATCTTTGTGGATGATGATGCTTCTCAATTCGGCTTCCGCCATGGCAAATTTACTGAAGATGCCCTGTTTAAGTGAATCAAATAAAAGCCTAAATGAGTCCCGTATTCCAGCAACACTTTTTATTGATATTGCTGATCATACAATCTTATTAAAGAAACTGTATAATGCTGATTTTAGAGGTTTTATACATGAGTGGCTTGTGTCTTTTTTAAGACATAGTCAGCAAATGGTCAAAATTAAAAATAAATTTAGTTATCAAAACTCTTTAAATGTTGGTATGTTGGATATATGTGAACTCGTTTTTTTTTTTTTTTGAAATCTTTTAATGGCAAAATTACCGCATTTGTTGTTGATACAGCACTAAACTACTGCATTACTAACTATCTGAACCTATTCTCAGACTTAAATAATGACCTGGATGTAGTGCGCAGATGGTTCAACCATCATAGATTGATCATCAATGAGAAAACAAAAAGAAAAGTTTTTTTTAATATAAATGGGGCAATACACACAGCTTTGCTTTTGATATATCATTCACCGTATTGCCCCAGATTTCTTTTATACACATCAAATCTGAAACCCTTTCATAATATTGCAGATTGCAGCCCGTAGTGCTTTCGGATTTAACACGTCGACAGCTTTAGGTACTTAAGGATTATATTGGATAAAAAGCTTAATTGAAAGGACCATAACTTAGGTCTTAATTAATACTTCATGAAAGTTTCAAGGCAGTTATATCATCTTAGCCTATACTGTCGCCTACCAACCTTAAAATTAGTCTACTATTTCATACTTAATTGCAATACCGCATTTCTTGTTGTGGTGGTACCTACTCTAATGCTATTTATCCTCTGCTTATAAAACAAAATCATGCAATTCTGATCATGTTAGTTATAAGTTATTCATGAATCTGGGAATCCTTCCTTTGCTGCATTTATACGTCTACAAATTCTTAAAATCATTTTTTTTTTAAATTCGGGATACAACATGGCCAAAATCCGCATCTCCGCCCAATATTTACAGCTTCCAATTAGAGACCTCATGGCATTCTTCATAGTCGTCCGGTTTTAATTCTTGCGTCAGCACAATCTTATACAGATGTAGGCCCAAACCGCAAAATAAGCCGCATTTATTCTCTGGCGATGGTCAATTCAGTTCATCGGCTCCGAATCGACATTTCTGGGGCTTGTTCGATACTGGCCGCTACGGTGCCCAGGTTTTCTTTATTTCGCACCATTCTTTGTCTGGTTGGTGGCTTAAAGTAGACCATACACGATTTGTATTTGTGTTTGTATTTATTGAATATGAAATTGCTTATCACAGTAAGATAAATCTTATAAAATAGTGAAGCCTTAAAATTAAGTTTACAAATTGAACATAATAAAATAAACATAAGAACAACAAACGAAATTGGTTGAACAACAATAAATATTTGAATAAAAAACATAAAAAAAAACAAAAAATATGAAAAGAAAACAAGATTCAAATAACAAACATGTAAATTTAACAAAAGATCATTAATTAAGAATTTAATCGAAACAAAACAAATAATAAATAAATACCAACAATTTAAATTGAATATGCTAATTAATTATACTCACTGGCCAAGTACCTCAGAAGTAAATTTCTTAATCTTTTTGTGTTTCTGACGCCTCTTAGTTCACGGGGCAGGGAGTTCCATAGGCGAGTGGCATGAACGAAGAATTGCCGCTTCGATGTCAGGCAAGAAAGTGGAGTTTGCATTAAGGTCAGAGTCCTTTGCGACCGAGGAAAAACAAATCTGGTATAGAGATACTCAGGTTGATGTGTCTATATGATGTCATGCAGGCAAGATAAGGATCGTAGCACTAGCAGGTTATCGCACGAGCAGCCGACAATACACTTTGAGTAAACTGACACGTGATCATAATTTCGGAGGCCATAGATATACCGAGCAATATTGTTGTATACAACATTAAGCTTCCTTTTAGAAATTGAGTCAACTTTGCCATAGACCTCACACCCATACAGCAAAATTGACAGTATGAGTGTTTTCGCAAGCATAATTCTTATAGCTGTAGGTGTAAACATCTGATTCGACCAAAGCATACGAAGCCCTCCATAAACCTTGCCAAAAGCTGAGTTTATATGGTCAGTCCATAAAGTCGTTGAAGTCCATGGGAGTCGTTAAAAATAAGTCCGAGAAAGGGGACAATTTCTTCACCAAGTTTTATCGATGGAAAGGTAGATAGGTTCTGTGTTTTCCTATGAATTACGAGAGCTTTCGATTTTGCCGGATTCAAACATAGAAAGTTACGTTGAGCACAGAGAAATTTATTGTCTAATTCTTCATTTATCAAAGCAACAACTTGATCTAAGACATTAATATTTCCACTCAAAGCCAATTGGACATCATCGCCATATATGTGGATCAGACACCGTTGGGCAATTTGTGACAAGTCGTTGATGTACATAGAAAAAAGAACAGGTCCAAATATTGATCCTTGATGAACTCCACTCGATACCCTAAAAAAACTCGAAGTTTTATTGTTGACCACAACACATTGCTGCCTATCTACTAGGTAGGAATAAATAAGCTTTGCTGATTCTTTTGAGAAATTATACATGGTCTGAAATTTTCGGCAAAGAAGAACATGGTAACAGTATCAAACGCTTTTGAAAAGTCTAAGAGAATTAGAAAAGTAACATAACCATCGATGCCGGTTGCATTTGACTTAATTGATAGAACCGCTTCGACAACCTCTTGATCACTGATACATACGAAACCGAAAGATTCATTGGAGATGGAGTTGTCTGAAGAATCAAATGTATTACACTCGTTTTCATTTGTGAAAGAGGATGATTTTGTGACGAATTTAGAGTTTAAGAGTTCACAGTCAATGTTATCGGATATTTTTAGAATCTCTTTTCCAACTCCAAGTTCCTTAACAGTTTTCCATTTATTTTTTGAAGAGCAACTTTGGCTTAACCTATTTTCATAGTAAAGCGTCTTTGCAGACCTATTGTCTAGCACCACTTTGTTCCGCAAAAGGCAGTATTCCCAATATAGCGGTTCGACTCTATATCGTCTCCATAGACTAATACGTTGCAGCATCAGCTTCTTAATTTCGCTGCTGAGCCAGGCTGGCGACGTTCTACGGACAACTTTTGTTTTTAGTGGGATATGTTTATTAAATAGGTATGTGATCTGCTCTTGAAAAAAACACAACTTTATCGTTAGCAAACTGCATGCACCTCAGACTATTCCAATCAGTACACTGAATGCCATACAGCAACTAATTGTAGTTCGCATTATTAAAGTCTTGAAACTGGAAAATGATCTCTTTTGGCCTGTTTTTAAAATCTAAGGTTAAATAAATGAGATCATGTCTCGAGAAACCAGAAGCTTGAACCTGACTATAAAGTAGGTTCTTTTCAACATCACTACCAAAAAATTGGTCAATCAGAGTACTTGAATCACCTTGGAAATGAGTAGGACTTTCTATATTTACAGGGAATAAGTTCAGCGCTATAAAGTATTTAGCAAATGAGAAGAAACATTCACATCCAACAAATTGCAGTTAAGGTCACCGCATAGAACAACATGTGAGCTACTATAGGAAAGTTTCATTAGAATGGTTACTAACGGCATATAGTCTACAGATTGATTTGCCCTGTAAGGAGTACATAATAGAATTCTTAGACTCTCACATACAATTTTGACTAAGCAATAGTCTAGCCCTGTGTCCTGCATAGAATTACAAACAGGTGTACACTGCAACCCTTCGCGCAAATAAATAGCAGATCCTCCACCTATTCGACCCACTCGATCACCACGGAAATCATTATAACCAGACACTTCATACAATTTGTTTTCGACATCCGAATGAAAGCAAGTCTCAGACACACAAACAACATCAACCTGAGATCCTACAAATAGATATTTGAACTCCTCTAGTTTCAATGCATTGTGCAAACTTTGTGCATTCAAATGACAAATTTTTAACCCATTCTTCTGTGCACAGAGCACACGGATCATACTATGCAAGTTCTCATTCCTACCCACACCCATGACACTCCCATTAGTGTTATCTAATACATGGGATGAAAAGTCCGTGCTAAGAGAGGGCACTATACTATATTCAGTTAGTACGAACCTTCAAAAGATACGTGTATAGATTTGACAGATGTCGGACGATTAGTTCTCGAGATATAGCGTTGTGAGTGAATCAACTTTTGTTATTGTGAACAAAGTGGATTCAAAGCAATTTTGTGTGTTGATTTATCAAAGCTTTTTGATGGGAAAAAATGCTGCCGATGCAAAGAAATGGCTTGATTAATGTTACCCGGACTCTGCATCAGCCAAACGAACCATTCGCAAGTGGATTGAAAAATTTAAAAGTGGTCATACAAGCACTGCGTGCATCAGTGGACGTCCAAAAGAGGCTGTTTCAGATGAAAACATCAAAACAAATCCACAAAATGATTACGAATAACCGTAAAGTGAAGTTGATCGAGATATCTGAGGCTCTGAAGGTATCAAAAGAGCGTGTTGGATGTATCATACACGAATATTTGGACATGCGAAAGCTCTGTTCAAAGTCGGTGCCGCGTTTGCTCACAGTCGACCAAAAACAACAACGTGTTAATGATTCAGACCAGAGTCAAGTCGGCAGTCAGCTGAGTGGCGAGCAGGCGACGAACCTCGTCCAAAACGACCAAAAACTCAACAGTCGGCTGGCAAGGTTATGGCATCCGTATTTTGGGATACACATGGAATAATTTTCATCGACGAATTGCTTCCCCACCCACCGTATTCACCAGATTTGGCCCCCAGCGACTATTTCCTGTTCGCAGACCTCAAAAGAATGCTCGCAGGAAAGAGATTTAAGACCGATGAAGAAGTGATCGCCGAAACAGAGGCCTATTTTGAGGCTAAACCGAAATCGTACTACAAAACTGGTATCGAAAGATTGAAAAATCGTTTCAATCAGTGTATCGCCCTCGAAGGCAACTATATTGATAAATGAAGTTGAATTTTGCAAAAATTTTGTGTTTTACTATAAAACGGCACTGACTTTTTAGCCCTTTTGTTATATGGTTGTTCATTAATCAAAAAAACTTAATGATTTGTGTAAGCAAATGTTCCTGTTACTAGAACAACATCCAGCACTCTGGCGAGTTAAAAGTCCGAAATATAAAAATAAAATAAAGAAAACCAAGCCTGGGAAATAATGTTAGCAATATTAAAACCTGCTACCGCCGCGAACTCAAAAAAAATTTGGACTCTATGAAGTCAGGTGCAGGAGAGGACGAGATATATGTACCTAGTTTATGGTACTTTAAAAACTTAGAGTTTTGAGGGATCAGGATCGATATGGATATTGAGCTATGTACACAGGAATACGTTTTAAATATGCCTTCCAATGTCATAATAATTCTGTTGTAACTTCAGAGAAATCCATCAAATCCTGTTTGCACTTGGAGACGATGACCCGAAATAAACAGGAGGATAAAGCTGATTTCGATGCAAATCTTGGGCATACTCCTATAGAAAATGGATGAGGAGCAGCAATTGTATGCCAACAAAGCCATAGAAGATATCCTTATTCTTGGGCAGTTAAAGCAACTGTCGCTAAATGTGCTGAATACATCGTCATCGGCTTCTTCGAAGATATCTTCTTCTCAAATAATATTATCAAGTCAGCATATGACTTTACTCGCATCCTCCTCCGCTTCCAGTACAAGGACATCCACCCAAATCTCACATGTACAATTTATGTACATGAGCATGCATGAGCGGAAGCAATCCGCTGTGCAAAGCAACGTAACTACTGGACAGCAGGATTGCACCGACTTGTCGAAATTGATCGCCAGTAAACGTTTTAATTAATTTTTTATTTTTCATTAAATTAATTTAATTGTATTTCGTGTTTATACAAAATAATTGGATAATTTGTTACGGATTTGTTTTGGATAGGTTTGTAAATTTTCTCGATGAGCTGGATTTGAGTCCAATAATCGAAGGATGGTTTTCTGTTGATATAGCTTCATAAATGAGACCAATTTTTCTTCTTTTAATAGTTGTGTAAGAAATAGCAAGCTAAAACAATTTTGTCTTAAACAAAATTTCAAAACGGTGTGGAAGAATACCAAAAGCATTTTCTACGCGAACTCTTGCAGAATTTAAACGTCTGTTAAAATCTTATTCTTCTGGAGAAATTTGTTTGCCTGAGTATGGCTTCATTATATACTCCTTTATCGGGAAAACGTCATCTGCCACGAAAACATACGGCAACATATCTTCATCTGCAATGAGTTCCTCTGCATCTTGTATATTAAGAGAATTGCTCTACAACATTGGAAACGCGTCCATTCTTGCAACAACAGCCATAAGATAAATGCTAAATGTCTTTTTGTAATTGAAATAAAATGATCCCGAATGTGGTGGTCTCTTTATTTCAATGTGTTTGCCATCAATCGCGCCAAGCCAAACAAATTTTCCGGGGTCATTTTTTTATTCATCAGCAGTTTTTGGTAGATAAAAAAGATACACAATAAATTTTGCATAGTTAAAAAAAAAAAAAAAAAAAAAAAAAAAAAAAAAAAAAAAAAAAAAAAAAAAAAAAAAAGAATCCAAAATTTTACCTTAAAGGGGCCATACACGACACAGACAAGTCACTGCAGACCAGTGTTGTTGTTGTGCAGATGTTTGCGCAGACCTTCTGTGTCGTGTGTATCTATGTCGCCTGTCTGCAACGACCGTCTGCGTGAATTCAAAATAATTTGAATTTTTAATGGTCTGCAGCTACATGTCTGTTTCAGTTTTCAGTTTAAACGCATTTTTATTTTATTAATTCATTAATTCTTACATGCTAGACAAAAAAAACGCTTAAAAATTAGCTTAAATTACTTAAAAAAAAATTATCTTATTCTAACTTACTGGCCCCATGCGGACACTCTAAGTTAAACCTAACAATTATATTTTGTCTTTCGACGTGCAGTACAATATTAGTTTTTTGAATTAAACGTAATTAAAATACTAATTAAAAACTAAGAAAATATTTTTTTTTTTAATTTAAAAACTTAGTAAACTAACATTTTCTTTATATTATATTATAAAACTTAAAGCTAAAACTTAAAACTACCTAAAATATACATTAGCTTAGCCTACTTAAGTTATCTTAATCTAGGTATTATTCCTTTTTTTTGTAGAAGGTTACCCACTTCTGTTTTTTTTTTTTGTATTTTTTTTTGTTTTTTGGTTTTTTTTTAATTTTTTGTTCTTAACTACTATCTTAAACCTACCTAAAGCTATGTAAGCCGGCCACGGCTAAAAAATTAGGCTGACCAACTCTGCTCCTTATTGGAGCTATCCTGTACTATAGGAATTCGACGACGTAGATTCCCCTCCTTCAACAAGCCACCAAAATTGTTGGTGCTGCCGAGCAACATCCTTAATGTCGCGACTCCCTACCGACCTACTGAACCGGAGACGTTCCGCACTGCCGTGTACGACGTCTCTGTCGTAGTTAAGTCGCCTGTCCGCAGCTGTTCGAGCGATGTGGAAGATTAACGGCACCGCTAATCTATCCTGGATCAGACCTTTTTTATCTTGGTAGAGGAACGCGGTAGTAAGCCCCGTAGATCAGGTTATTCGACGAGGTCATTGCTCTTGCAATGTGCCTTCGAATCAACTTAATAACAAAATTGTCCACTCTTATTAGGTTCGCCCTATTGTACAAGACCTCATTAGGATAGAATTTTATGTACTCAGACTCTGGTGTTCTGTATAAGCGAAGACAAGTCCTAAGACAGGCCCTCTCAAACACCCGAATCTTTTCCAATAAACTTGCTCTCACGTTGAACCACACGGGACATCCAAATACAAGCATGGGCCTGATAAGGGCCATGTAGCAGATCAACTTCACCCCCGCATCGAGTTGGCTGTTATAAAACAGTCTCTTTGTAAGGGCAAAAGCACCTCTGGCTCTGGCCAGAGCAACATCTATATGTTTGTTAAAATACAGATATTGATCTAGCCAGATCCCAAGGTATCTGACTACATTTCGACAAGCAAGTGGCAGTCCGTGCTGCCCAATGATCGAAAACTTTCGCCAATTCTTTCTGGTTGATTTTCAACTTCCAGTCATCGTAATATCGCTTAATTTTGTCGAAGTCACGTTGCAAGAGTATATTAATGACCTCAATCTTTGGACCTGATCTGTACGCGATTAAGTCGTCTGCGTACGCTATGGCATGGTGAAGTGAACCTATCAGATCACTTGTGTAAATATTGAACAGGATCGGCGAATTTACCGCACCTTGTTGCAGACCGTTTTTAATGTAAAATGTTCTAGCAGAAGTCACATCGCCATTTTTCACGATGAACTGTCTATCTGTTAACATGTTGTAAAGAATATAAAGCAGTGGTTTACTAATGCCCAGCCTGTTCAGCTTGAAGAAGAGTCCCTCTAACCATACGGTATCGAAGGCTTTTTCCAAGTCAATCAGGCAGGCACCAGTACACTGGTTCTTGCCTTTGTTCCATTGGATATCAGAAACCAGTTTAGACGCGGCATGAATGTCATCATGCCCCGCCTTGAAACCGAATTGATTATCCGGAACTATATTTTTGTCCTCAACCCACTTAGTCAGGGCTCTATTGATCACCTTCTCGAAAACCTTACTGATATTTGGAAGAAGACTGATCGACCGGAGATTCGCTGGATTGGATGTGTCTTTATCCCTTTTAGGGATTGGATGTACCACCGCAGTTTTCCAATGCGCTGGATAATGGGCATTATTCATCGCATTGTTAAAGAGGATGGTATAAATGTACACAGCTTCTAGTGGGAGATGTCTAAGCACAATGTTCGGTATTTCATCGGTTCCCACTGATTTCTTACTTCTAAGTGATTTGAAGATCGTTTGGAGCTCTTCCTTTGAAATGAACGGGGGTAATACCCTATCGTCGGCGATGACATTATTTGCCATATTCTCGTCACTGAACTGAGTGAAACCCGAGCTCTCGAATCGCCAGTTCACTATTTCATTTCGAAGGTAGAAATTGTGCACGAGGACTCGACTTTCCAGATCGTGGTCCGGGCCAATGATGTCATTCGCCTTGTACACTTCCTGGAAAGTTGCTCCTATAGCCTCTATCTTCTCCTGCGGATCTTCGATCACAAAGAAGTTGTCGTCATCAACGGCCTCATTTGGATCGATGCCTGCTGCTAAAAGTAGTTGTTCGTTGTTCGTCGTTCGGGCGATTTTAAGACATGGAAGGTCGTTTTGATTTTTCCTCCGAAATATTTTATTTATTTGCGGGAACATATTCGGGTTGCTGGTGTTTACAGCCCGAATTTTGTTGTTCCAATACAAACTTACAGATTTTCTGTAATTTTCTTTTATTAATGTTTGGAGGTTTTTGATCGACTACTTTAATGTCATGATCTCCGGGTTGTGTCTGTCAGTAAACTGTCTGTACAAGGTTTTTAGTCTTGACAGCAGTCTACTTTTATGTCGGTGCAGTGCGTTAATAGTTGTGTTGCGGAATAAGTCTTCGTTGTCAGTGTGACGATACCGAGGTGCCGTTTTGTTCATTGTTCGTTTAATTGTTTCGTCCATTAGTTTTAGATATCTGTCAATCTCATCGTTTGACAAATTTCTATTGGACGGTGGGTAGAGCGAACTCGAGTAAAGTGCTCTAGTCATTGTTCTGGAGAAATGTGTCCAACGCACCTTACTATAGTTGTAGGAATGCCTTTGAACAAACTCTTCCAATTCCGCATTTTCATTCGGGATGGTTATTTCGGTACTAAGACCGCAATGGTCACTGTCATACACAAAAGTACGAAGACAGTTCACAGTTTGTTGGTTATTGCAAGTCAGATGTATCCGTAAGTCGAACAGCAGGAGATCCAAATAGGACCCATGTCTAGGAAACGACGGACTATCCGTCGCCTTAAGGCCGAGTCGATACATTATACTGTGCTGACCCCACCAATGGAATAGCAGGTTCCCTCTAGTATTTGGTGTATTATTTCCCCAATCACTATGTTTGGCGTTGAAATCTCCGCCGATAATAAAATAGTTTTCCTCCAATTCCAGTCTCAGAAATCGAAAAAGTGTCTCGAGCTCTGAGATGAATAGGGTGGATTGAGTAGCCTTAGGTCCATAAACAAACACCATGTACAACCGTTTTCCACTACGGAGCGGGATATACGCGATGCATGCTTCAAGCACCTGAAACCTACGCACTACACGACTATATATTCTTTTAAAACGTATACCTTTTCTTACGAAGATCGCAACGCCTCCTCCTTGTATGGAGTTGGGTCGATTTCTTCGTATTATTTTATACATTCTGTGCCTCATTTTATGTCTTTTGGTAAGTTTAGTTTCGCTAACTAAAAGTACATCAGGGGATTGGTCTTTAAGCAACTTGAATAGTGCAGCTCTTCGCTCAATCCTTATCAGTGAATTAACATTCACTGCAAGGATCTTTAGGGTTTGCTCCGCCATGTACGTACCCATTACGACTGGCGGTGCGTTAGTCCCGGCAGCAATGCGTAGATTTGATCCACGCGCGTAGCTTGTTCGGTTATCTGACGTTGAAGCTGAGCCATCTGCCCCTGGATAGAGAGCAAGATAGCTAGCATGTCAGTTCCGGGTTCCGGTGCTTTAGGCGCTGTGGCCTGAGAAGCAACCTTTGCTTGCTGTGCCATGTTCCCCCTACCTGCTGCCATTTGGGCGTAGGTAACTTGGGAAGTAACGGCTGGTGTTTGAATTTGAACTGGTAGACGCTTAACTTCTACCTTTTGCTGCCGAGCCAGATTTACTCTTTTTATGTACTGGACTTTGGGACAACCCCGATAGTTTGCGGTGTGTGCCGTATTCTTACATAAAACGCAAGAGAGTTGGCTTTTTTCTGACGCTCCATCCCTACCCAGAGCGCATTCTTCTGATTTGTGGTTCTTACCGCACTTGACGCATCGAGGCTGCATTTCGCAGTTCGACGCGGCGTGCCCGAACCTTTGACAGCGAACACATTGCAACATGTTATCGCTCCGTTTTACTTTTTCCCAGTGTACAATCTGGTAGTCTAGGACTTTAATACTCCTTAGACCATCCAGTTTGCTATCGGGAGTTAGCTGAACCAGAAAGAACGGTAGTTTCCGTTTCTCCCTTTTGGCTCTGGCTGTAGTGAATGGCTTGACTCCTACGAATTTGAGTTCGTCGCACTCTTTCTCTTTGAGCAGCTTTAAGAGCTCCTCCGGATCAGTAGACGGTTCTAATCCTTTCAGCAGCATTGTTTGCAGCTTTTGCCCCTTCGGGGTGAAGGAGAAGAACTCCGTCGTCGAATCCTTTAACAATGTCTTAATTTTATTATAGCGCTCCACTGTATTGCAGTGGATCGCATGCCTATCTACACTAAGCCTTTTGATAAAAAAATTGGAGCCTATGGCCGACTTACACAGTTCAATTGTGTCCTTTAGTTCCATCCTAAAAGTATTTATAGGTGGAACCCTTTGTTTTTGCTGTTGTTTTTGCTGCTGCTGTTTTTGTTGCTGTTTCTGCTGTTGCTGTTGTTGTTTCTGCTTCTGCTGCTGTTGTTTGTTCGTTAGAGCTTGTTCAATTTTTTGTATTTTTGGTTGTTGTATATTTTGTTGTTGTTTAGTCTCGTTTGCTTTTGGTGTTTGCTTCGAAATCGAGAGCTGATGATGATGCTCTTTCTCTCTTCGTGCCATTTGCTTGGCTTTAATTGACAGCACTTTTTGTTGTAACTCTTTGATGCTATCGTTAAGAGCTTGAACTTCCTCTTCTTCGTCTTCTGACTCAGAAGCCATCAGAGATGCGAAGCTATTTTCTCCTCCCATATAGCGGCCTTCCCCACCATCCGACACGTATGGGTATTCATACTGTTCCGCTGCTGCCATTCTTGAAGTTGTTGGCGCCTCTTCCATTACTTTACCAGGCAGCTTTTCGGTAGAAGTAGAAAGGGAAGGGCACTTTACAAGGTTTGGAGTTGGTCTTAGCTTCCTCCTCCTTTTTGTTGTAACTGCTGTTGTTGTTGTTGTCTTCTTTGTGGCTGGTTTTTCGGTTTGATCGTCCGATGACAACATGCCACCTTCTGATCCCGCTATAGGGATAGCGGACCGCCCACTACCACTCATGTTCCGAAAAACACTTTTGTGGTATTATGTTTATTTATTTTTATTATTATTATTATTATTTTTTTTTTTTTTGATTTTATTAAATTAAAAGCACTCTACTTTCTCAGGGATCGAACCCACGACCCTTGGTTTCTAGGTAACAACCACTTCGATGCGAAGTTCCTTACCACCACGGTTACCGAAATATTGAAAATTCACTATTTTTTTTGCACACTTATTCGTTTTTTACACTTGTAAAGCCGAAACACGAAATACGTCTAATCTCCGCGGAGGTCTGTGAACGACGAGCGACATGTCTGTGTCGTGTAAATTGTGCACAGTCCAGTTGGTTATTTCGTAGGATAAAGATGAATAAAAACGCAGATAGACAATTTTGGATAGTTATTGGAAACTGCAGATTACTGTAATCGAATCTTAAAATCCGATGCGTATGACATATTGGTGGAAAAATTAAAAGAAATTGATCCGAATGTCAATCGCGAAAGTGTCATTAAAAAATCAATAGCTTTTGAAGCAGTTACCGTCGGGATATGAGAAAAAAAAGAAAAGTGAAAAATCTGGTGCGGGAGCAGAAAACGTCTTTCAATCCACACTTTGGAATTTCGACCTGCTAAGTTTTTTGGAAGACCAGGAAGATATCTGCAAGGAATATCAACGATAGATGAAAATAAAAACGATAATGAAAATTGAGAAAGTGTGAGTAATTTTATTTTATTAGTCTAATTTTAAGATACATGTGTCGAAGTTAAATTTGCATTTCATATTAGTTATATCTTACATTTTCACTATTAAAATAATTACAAAAAGTTCGTCGTAAGAATTTAGTTTCATTGCTGTAATTCCTTCCTTGAGTTGGACGAAAACTGTCTAAGTAATGATTTTCGGAATGCCAATCGGCATATTGTGTCGTGCCATTGTCGGTATTTTCAATGTCCAATCCGTTCTCGAAATGTAGAACCTTATCAGGATCTAAGTTTATTGTTTTTAGTAAAATTCTGAAGCGCGACGCAAGTATGCCAAAGACATTTTCCACTACGCGTCTAGCACGTGAAAGACGGAAGTTGGAAATGATATTTTTTTTTTTAAGAGTTTTGTGGCTAAAAGGCTTCATAATATTTTCTGTCAATGGAAAGGCGTCGTCGGCCACAAAAGTGTATGGTAAAATATCGTTAGAATTAGATGCAGGTTCAGGATTGGGCAAACCTAACGTTTTACTCAAAATCTTTTCATATAATTTTGATTCATTAAAAATCCCCGCATCCGACGCTCTTCCATTAATACCAACGGAACTCTTAATTTGCATTTGTAAGCGCCATAAGAATAATTGAAAAATTTCGTTTATAGTTAAAATAAAACGATCCAGAACCAGGAGGCTTCGTTTTGTTAACGTGCTTTCCATCTACGGCACCGACACAGTGAGGAAAGTTCCACATTTTTTCAAAGAGATTAGCTTCTTTTTTCCATTCATCTTTAATTATAGGAAGCTGAAAAAAATGTATATTAAATCCAGTGAAGAGCATATAAGTGAAATAATTATTATGTTGCTTTAATTTCAGATTGATCAAAGTGCTTCAAAGCAAGGAACATCTAAACGAAAGCGGCCTTTGAATGAAGAGAACAAATTACTTAAAATGGCTTGTGAGCATTTAACGGAGAGCAGCAACGATGCTACAACACTATCCAAAGGATAGGTAACACAATATTCGGAACTTTCGAGTGCTCAAAAAGTTTTCGCAAGACAACTTTTTTCAGATGTTTTCTTTGCTGGATGCCTTGGAAAACTTAATGAAAGAGTCATTCATGGATTCCACAGCATAAAAGAATCTTCAAACTGATCTTCCACTCCATCGTGGAGTGATACATCGTTATCTTCACCTTCACCAATGCCGAAGCGCCAAATATTCTTCGTTGAACAGCCACCAAATCAAATGGTTAGTAATGAACCGAGAGGATATAATAGCACTCACGAGCTGTTTGATGATTTTTCGCATAATATTAATTAAAATGTACCAAAATATAAAAATAAAATCCTTATTCAACTCACTTTTATGTTTTCCTTTAAAACTTATATAATTGCGTCGCAAGTTTCCATTACTATTTTTCCTATAGTTTGAGGAGCAATTGCTGCTTTTCCCCGCTTGCTAGAAAACGTAAAGGAATTGCAAGCCTCTCGCTTGAAGAAATCGGTTTCCTCATTACACTCTTTTGTTTAGTTATTAAAGGACTTATTTCCTGTAGTAGCTTCAAAAAATTTTCTTTATTTATACGTCAAAAATTAAAGAAGTCGGCAGGTGAATTAACCTCCAGCTCTTCTAATAATTTTGTAATACCAAATTCACATCTTTTTTTTGTACCATTCCTTAGTCCAAATTCTTTTCTTTCTTTGATTTTTCTTTTTCTTCTGAATTGCCAAAGCACTTAATATGGCGGCACAAGCAGTGTCTGTCATTCTTCCGACACGACGCGACGACGACAACGAAACCATAAAAACTAATGTTTGTGCATCCTGTCTGCACCGTGTGTGGCGAAGCGGTGTTTGCACAGACTTCAGGCTTGCAGCGACATGTCTGTGGGTGTATGGCCCCTATTAATGTACCGATATTTTAGTTTCACATGTTTCTATCACGAGTTTACCAATTGCTTGAGGAAAATATGCATAAAAAAATTGCAGGTCCTCAAAATCATTACCCTTAGTCAAGTATCTAAGAGTTATAGATAGTCGCGTTTCTGGAGAAATTGCATCTCTTATGAAAGTGTCCCATTTTTTGATGAAAGAAACAACTTTATTTAAAAGTTCGTGAAAAGCGTCTGCATTCATCCCCGTAAACTTCGAAAAATCATTCGGCTCACTTATTTTTAGTGCTCTTATTAATTTTTCATTCGAAAACTTTTTCTTATTTTTTAGCCACTCTTTCATCCAAATTCTACGCTTTTTTGTTGGTTCTACTTTATTATCAGCACATTCTGCAATAATCACTAACGCGAGTATTTTACTTTCTGCAAACATTTCAAAAGATTCTATAAAAACAACCCCGATAAAATATATTTTTGACATTTGAAGCAATCTTTCAATTCAGTTTATGAGGGGTGTGGCCAAGTATCAATTCAGTTGACAACTAGGTTTACAATCGAATTGAATCTTGTATGGCCTACTTAAGATCTAAAAGAGTGTACTTACTTTCTACGGTACAACGAATTGCCGGCACACTTATGAAGACCGACCTCACGACAAAATTCACCTTGCGTAGTTTCAATTGAGCCGGTATTTCGGTTATATGATATTTTTTAATAATTTCCGCCCGTTCGGCAAGCTGAATATTTTGACAACTGGATATCATTGGTATCTTTGATTGCTGTTGCAGCAATCTATCTATCTCGTCACCCGATAATAGATCCTTTATCAGGAAGCTCCAACACATACATATATCATATTTTAACATTACGGTAGATTTAGAAAATTTCAAGCTCAATTATGAAAGCTTCAAAAGAGCTACTCATGCATTTCTATGGCGATCTCCAAGAAGAAGTTCTTGAAGAACTTATCACTTCATGCTGGATGGGGATGGAGGATGGCAAATAGAAACAGTGTATTTATAAAAATTTTTATGTTTCAGCCTTAGAATTCTGGTCCTAGAATTGTTAATCCCTGAAATCCAGCCCTTAGGATTTACACTTAAAGTTGCAGTCCTATAAATCTATGAGAGATAACTTTTCGTATGTGCTAGATGAGAAAGATATTCTAGTAAAGGGTGATTTTTTTGATGTTTGGTTTATTGGTGTTCTATTTTTGAGAGCACACGCGTGATTTGTGAAATATGTTAGAACCGAACATGCTCAGTTAGCATTGCCATTTCATCGTGGAAAGATTTACATCCGAACAAGGCTTACAAATTATTGAATTTTATTATCAAAATTCGTGCTCTGTGAAAAATGTTTTTCGCGCACTTCGACCATTTTACGCTCGTCATAATCGTATATTAGAGTCTGTAGAGAAGAAACTATTGCTGCTGTACCCGGTAGTGTTGTCCATTTGTCGCTGTTCGCATCAATTGGGATTGTGTTACTTGACTACGTGAAAGATTTTACGCAAGGGGTCTAAAACCTTAAAAAATACAGCTCGTGCAAGCGCTGAAACCAAACGACCTGCTACAGCGTCGAATTTTCGGTAAGTCTTAGACAAGTAAGAGAAAGATCCGCTTTTTTATCGAAAAATTGTCTTCAACAACAAAGTTCATGCTGTATTTGATCAGATAAGCAACCTCAGCCAATACAAAAGCTCTCAATGCATTTAAAAAAATGCACTGTTTGGAACGGTTTATGGACCGGCGTGAGAAAGCGGGTCAATGACCCGCTATAGTTCAATGATGAAATTTTTTTTGCCCAAAATGCAGGAGCTAAAACTGGTCGATGGCGCTACATGCCACACAGCATGCGAATCGTTGGACCAATTGCGAAATGAGTTCGTTGAGCAATTTAGCTCTCGTTTTGGACCGGAGAATAGGCCGGCTAGATCGTACGATTTGACGTGTTTTTTGACTAATAGACGTCTATTAGCAATTTAGCTAATACTAGGTGGTGTGAAAAGTAACCTCCTTGACCGCCAGACGGGTCTGCTATTGCAGAAAAGGTTATGATGCCTTGAAGTCTGTTCATATTTAGGCAGACATGCCAAATTTCAGTGCGATACTCTCTTTAGTTTTGTTTTGACAGCTGATTGTTTTTGACGTGTTTGGCATCATGTTGAGTAAGGACAAAAACGATTTTCGTTCTTTCATAAAACACTATTTTTTTAAAGGCAAAACGGCGAAGGAAACAAAAGAAAAGTTGGATAAATATTATGGGGCTAATGCTCCGTCAGATTACACCGTCAAATATTGGTTTCGAGAGTTTCGTGGTGGCCGCAACTCCACTAGCGATCAAGTCCGCAGCGGTAGGCCTCCGATGCGGTTACAGAGGGCAATGTCAAAAAAATACATGAAATGGTTTTGGGTGACTGAAAAGTGAAGGTCCGCGAGCTAGCAGATACCACAAAGATTAGTACTGAGAGCACACGCCATATTTTGGGCAATATACTGCATATGAAAAAGTTATCCTGCAGCTGGGTGCCGCGCATACTCACTCTTGACTAAAAACACGAACGCGAGAGCACTTCGAAAGAGTGTTTTCACTTGCTGATGAGGAATCGGGTGGACTTTTGGTAACTGTTAATGAAACTTGGATCCACCAGAGAACAGAATGAGTGCCGTCAATGGACTGAAGCCAGCACGAGTGCTCCGAAGCGGCCGAAGGAGGCTCGATAGGTCGGAAAAAAAGTGATTTAAAATTTGACTCTACTTATGGACCACTTAAAACGTAGTCGTGGTCAACATTTACATGAAATAACCTTTAAAAAGTAGACGGCAAGCATTGGGTTATCAACTCTAATAAAAATTGTATTTACTTTTCCAATTTTCCTGTGTTGTTTAAATAAATACAAATTAATGTCAAAATTATTTTGAAGTGTTTTTTACGTGGTTGGCAGAGTGCGACATAAAAATAAAGAATTTTGTTCATTAATTTATTTTTCTATGATAAAAGCAATTTTAGTTTTATAAGAATAGTTTATCCAACGTTTAACGAAAAACAACTGCAAGCCGGAGGTCGTATCCGTGCAAAATTGTATCTTAAATCATTTACCATGTGTACTGGTATGAAGTGAGTTTATTAGTGAAAATAAAACACTAATTTTTAATGGGAAAGTAAAAAAAAAATTATTCTAAGTATTGGCCATTGCAAGCTATACCTTTATCAATCTTTCGGTCAATTTATGGATTCCACGCCAATAAAACTGTTCGGACCGGTCCTGGTCCTTTTTCGATCAATGCATATTTCAAATTGATCATTTGTTGTCGGATGCGGTCTGTATTAACGGTTTCACCAGGTTTTAGGAGCTCGCGGTACACCACGCAATTCTGGTCCCACAAGACACACAGCATTGTTTTCTTGCCGAATTGATCTGGTTTTGCAGTCGAAGTTGATGGTTGTCCCAGATTAACCCATAAATTTTCCGTTTAGGATTCTGAAAATAAATCCATTTTTCATTGCCAGTAACAATTCGATGCAAAACTAATTTTTTATCGTGTCTTTGAAGCAAAATTTCACAAGTGGTTTTTCAGTTTTTCATCTGTCTTTCATTCAATCCATGTGGCACCTATTTTCCAGACTTTTGGATATTTCCAATAGCTTTTAAACGCTCAGAAATTGTTTGTTGTGCAACATTTAATATTTCTGCCATTTGTTTCTGACTCAAAGTGTCATCTTCATCCAATATTGTTTGCAATTCGGCGTCTTCAAACTTTTTTGTTCGTCTTCCAGGTTCTTCATTTCTCACATCAAAACCGTTATCTTTGAACAGTTGAAATCATCTTTTGCATGTTGCTTCTGATAGAGCATAATCACCATATACCTCGACAAGCATTTAATGCACTTCCTTCAAATAAAAACAAAGAATTAATGCTTTCCGCAACTCATCATTTTCTGGTTCAAAATTCGACATTTTTAACACGATGAAAAAATGACTTGATTCATACTAAATATGTTTGACAGGTGTCATAGCAACCAAACAAAAAAAAGAAAAAAAAATTAAGGCCCGTTCATAATAAATGTTTTCTATCGAGACATTTATATCTTGACGCTTACTTTATACTTGGTAGGTTTACTTATTCCGGTGATCCGGATATTTCCGTGGGGAGATTCTAACGTGGGAAAAGAACGCAACTTGTAATCTATACCATCTTACAAAAGTTGAACAATAGGTCCATGGCTTTTTGAATTTCCCATGTTGTAGCATGAAAAGCAACACTGCTCTATCTGCTAAAATACTAATACTGCCTTATAACCGTGAAATACCGAAGAGAATTTAAAAGTCGAAACAGTGGCCCTGAAGAAGGCCAAGATGGATCTGTAGACCAAAACTGAAATGCGGACAATTCTTAATTATTTAAGGTAAAGTAGTAAAGGGTGCAAATTTATTAGTCTTATCTGCTTAATAAAATTTAAAAACTAGCAAAAGGGTTTGAAAACTAGGAAATAATGGAATAATCTAAGTGGTTGAGTTTGAGACGAGGAGTGCTTATGTTGAAATCAAAAACGGAGAGGTTTGAGTTGATTTTTCAGATCATATGAGAGATTGGTGCGTTGGAACCATAAGACGTGCTATGGATTGATAAAAAGAAAAGACGAGGGCATCGCAAATTAAAAGTGTTTGTGTTGAACGGAGGCTGATGAATGTCAGCAACTTTTCTGTGATTTTTGGTTTTCAGGAAAGAAGGGATGTTGAATGTTTTCGATCCGGGATATATGAATTCGGTGAAAGGAGGACCAGACTTGGCTGACATATTCGAGAAGGTGCCGGCAAATGTAATGTAAATGGACCTGATAGTACAGAGGTTGAAAAATTCTTTGGACGATCGGGTGAAAATTTAAAGTGAGAATCATAATCAAAATTGGCCCTCATATGCACGCATATGAAAACGTATGATTACACAAAAGCCTTGAGACAAAACACAAAAAAAAAAAAAAAAAATTAAAACAGTGCACAGGCCATAGAAAAAAAAAGAAAAATAATCACACAGTGTGGGAATCCTACACCTCTCCCGCTCCTGGTCTTAGTACTGTTGCTTGAACTTGGTCACTGCCGTTACTGTATTTATCATACGGTACGGGCAGACGTCCACGTCTGTAAGTGTGAGTATATGTAACAACTGATGGATAGCGGGTTGTGTGTAAAGATTTTGTTGGTGCACTGTTTCATATTGTTGTAAGGGCATAACACCTACATCTTCACTTCGCAGCCTTGCTTAGTATCGTCGGTGTTTGTGTTTACTGTGTTTGTTTTTAATTATGACTAGGGAATTCAGGGTGGACGTAGCCAATATACGCGGGCTAAAAAGTAATCACTTTTTTGCGTACGTCCACGTCTGTAAGTACCGACAAGCTGTTTTGGCACTTAGTGAAACACAGGTAGATCCCCGCCCACACCTCTCAGATAACTCTGATCTGAAGCTACCTGGCTACGAACTAGTGCCACTATTCTTTCCCCATCGCGGTCTCGCTATTTATGTGCGTAGTGATGTTGCTTACCAAATTGCACCACGTTGTAGTCCCTGTTCCAATCCGGAATTCAATTTCATGTGGTTAAAATTCCATCTCCGTAAGCAAATGATCCACTACTGCTTTATTTACAGAAGCCCCAAACTGGACAGCAACTCGACCTTCCACGAGTTTGATGCGCTGTCTGACTCCATTCAAAGAATTGTATCCCTGTATCCCCATACTAAAATCGTGATTAGGGGCGTTTTCAATATACACAATTCTGGTTGGCTTCGACAATCTGGACAGACAACACACAAAGGACGGTGTGTTAAGATCTTCGCTGCGGAAAATAACTTAATCCAGCTTGTAAATGAGCCCACATGCATACCAGACGTTGATAGTCATACCGCCAACACCCTGGACTTGTTTTTAACTTCTCACCCTGACAAGTACTGCGTTGATGTGCTCTCCCCTCTAGGCTCGTCGGACCATTGTGTCATATCAGCTAAATTCTCGTACACCCACCACACAGTTAGAGAAAGGATTCCTAAAAGAACCGTATGGCAATACGAGAATGCCAATTGGAGCGGACTTAACAACTTCTTTAGGAATTTTAACTGGTCGTTAAGCTTCCTCGATAACGACGTGGATGCCGCTGTTGACATGATCACAGAAACTATTCTCTTTGAAATGAGATGCTTTATCCCTCATCGGATGAAGAGTATCAAACCAAAAGAAAAGGAATGGTACGACTCGAGCTGTAAAGAGGCTGTCAGGGTTAGAGAATCGTTTTTTCGGTCCTACAAGACCAACCCGACAGAGGAAAACCGAAAAAAGTTTAAACGAGCCAGAAATGACTGCAGCGTCTTTTTCAAGCGTGTGAAATTGTAATACGACTAAAACCTGAGGTAAAAAATACTGCAATGTCCCAAAGGCAGTAAACATTTTTGGTCATTCGTCAAAAACATTAGAAATTCTGCCTCATCCTCCATCCCAACGCTCATTTACAATGATATTCCAGCTAACAGCTCTTTGGACAAGGTCAATCTTCTTGCTGCACACTTTGCGGCTAGCTCAACGCTCCCAGATTGTGCTTTGTCCCCGCCTACACTTGAGTGCGTCGAATCTACAATGGGACAAATCCACTTTCGCACTCGTGTAGTAGCTAGAGTAGTTAAAGATCTCAACAAGCATAAATCCGCTGGTCCAGGTGGTATATCTCCCCTTCTTCTGAAGCTGGCAAAACCACTGCGTAAGCTTTTTCATCAATCCTACTCTTTAGGACTCTTTCCGAGCAGCATTTGTCCAGCCCGTCCCTTAGAAAGGCGAATCTTCTTCGCTATCCTCCTACAGACCCATTGCACTTACGTCCCTTCTTTCCAAGGTCATGTAAACGCTGATAAGCCGTCAGCTCATGAAATATCTCGAAACACGAAATCTTCTCAATGACCGGCAATATGGTTTTCGTAGCAACAGTTCCACTGGTGATTTAATGGCATGTCTTACCGAAAAGTGGAACCAAAGCGTACATCAATCTACCGAAAGCAAGATAGTTAGACTTGATATTTCTAAGGCATTTGACAGAGTTTGGCATCAGGCTCTCTTGTCGAGAATGCGTGCTCTTGGGATCGATGACTCTCTTCTTCAATGGATTAGAAATTGCCTTTCGGAACATTCAATTCAAGTTGTCTTAGACAAAATAAATGCTGGTGTGCCCCAGGGCTCCTTTCTGCCTCAGACACTCTTTTTAATTTTCATTAATGATCTCTTGTCTGCTACTTCTAATCCAATGTATTCCTTTGCTGATGACAGTTCTCTCTGCTTTTCATATTCGTTCTCGTTCGTTATTTATTCAAGCTTCCAAAACTCAATGCTGTCTGCTGTCATCAAAGCGAAATTCAAATACCCAGCCATTATCCATGAATGGCACTTGCATCGTCGAAACCGATAAACTTTCTATTCTCGGTATGTGTATCAGTAACAACTTACGTTGGAATGACAACATATTCGATGTCGCCAAAAATGCTGCGAAATGTCTAGGTTTCCTCAAGCGATGTAAGAAATATTTTACTCCCTCTGATCTGGCCACAATATATAAGGCATTCATCAGCCCAAAACTGGAGTACAATGCCCACATCTGGTCAGGTGCTCCTAAAACATCTCTGCATCGGCTAGATAGGATTCAAAACCGTGCGATAAAACTAATTGGTGTTACTAATATTAGTCAATCAATTGACACCCTCAAACACCGACGTAATGTCTCCTGTCTCACTTTGTTTTATCGCTATTTCCACCACAAGTGCTCCATTGAAATCGCCTGTAGTACTCCGCCCATTCAAACTTTCAACCGTAACTCCTCGCTATGAATGCTCATCAGTATACCCTCAAGCTCATTTTCGGACGTACTCTTAAATATCGTGATTCTTTCCTAAGCCATACAACTCGCTTATGGAATGCCCTGCCGACCTCTGTGTTTTCTGGTCGTTATAACTTGCAAACATTTAAAAACAATGGTACCTGTCTTTTCTTCTTCCCTAAATTTTAAGGGTACAAAAACCCCTTGAGCGCGCTCCGATTATAAAAAAAAAACAAAAAGCCCAGAGTCGATTACTTCAATTTATATCACTTTTGCAAACATAAGCAAACATAACTGAGAGCTAATGCAGTCGCTCATTGCATATGCCAATTTGTGAATATCAATTTGTACAAATCCTATTGCACCTATTTCTCCTTACATTTTCGATAAGGGAGATACATTTTATTTTACAGGATGAAAAAGAAATGGCGTTGGAGTTTGTAACAAAGTAGACGGGCAAATCATGTAAGTATGTTACATTTTCAAAATTGTGTTTCGGATATTGTGTTTTAATTTTTTTTTTTATTTAGCTACAGAATGTAGAAATAAGTGGAAGGCGCTCAGGGAAAGATTTTGACGGGAGTAGAGGAAGCAGAATATGCCTTCCAATAACGGTGCACAAGTGGAAATTAACTAAGGTTATTAGATGAGTTGAGCTTCCTAAGGGATTCGATGAAGTCTCGTCTCGTCGGTAAGCAACTTTTATGTTTTATGTTATTCATTTATTTAATCCATGTTTTCTTCATTGTCGTTAAATAGTAGTTGTTCAGGGTTGTTTTGAGAAAGGAATTTATTTCTTAGAATTTGGAAGCCGGAGCATTCGAATGATATGATCGATACTATTTTGGGATTGATTACAATATGTGCAACGAGATGATTTGTTTTTGTTTATATAGTGTTCGTGAGTGGAAGATTAAGTAGGGAAGAGTAGGGAAGCAGAGCAGATAGTAAAGTCTTTGTCGAAGTTATTGGTATATTGGAGTACTTTTAAGATTGGAAATAACTTTAGTAATGAATATAGAAGTGTAGGATGAAAGTAGCAAGGAAAAGATTATTTCATTTTCAGAAGGTGGGAGATTGTTGTTCGGGCTTTTGAGGGATGCTGAAAACGTGACAGAGGAACGTTCAATACAGGATGTGATTTTTTTCATTCTATTTGATTTTGGTTTTCTGAATATTTCATAGAGTGGGATATCATTGCAGAATAATGTGGTTCTGTAGATTTTTAAAGAAGATTGGGAGCGAAGGCTTTCGATCGTTTGCTATTCTGTCTTTCCCTTGTTAGGTTTATAGATAACGGAAGAAACGCGAAACAATGTATTATGCACTTGCTACAATGTACCGGGAAATTTTTTTGATTTGTTTTCCTTATTTTTTTATTTATTTTAGAGCTCGATGTAATGAATCGATGGAAGCTGAAGCCACCTCCAACTGAGACGACAATACAGTTGAGGCAGTTGAGGATACAGCTGAAGATTTTCCTGCATCGTTAACTACCGCGAAAAGATTAAAGTGGAAAATTGGACTGAATGAATTGATGGACCAGTTTGTCACTGTTATCCAAAAGTTACAAGAACAAATGGTACCACTGGGGCAGTATTTCCAAGCGACTGACTACGATGATGATGAGTAATTTCTGCAGGCTCCTCTTCGCTTGATGAATGACTTCCCCATTGAAGCAAAAGGTCTGTTATAAGCAGAAATGATCAAGAGGGTAGTAAAGCCTAGTGAGTACATGGCGAGCTAAAAAAATTCTCTGCCAAAATATGCAATGTGCTCAACAAAAATAAGAGACTAGAATTTCGAAAGAGTTTTTAATTGTGCGGCAAGCCCTAAAAAGCTTTCTGTTGAAAAGTTCTTCCTTCGGTGGCAGTAGCGTTCCGGAATATGGTCGCATCAAATTTTTCGTTAGTGGAAGGGAAGCATCAGCTACAAGGTAACACAGGACCTGTTGCGTAGAGTCCATCACACTTAATAACACATTGTACAGTTCTCTATCCATTCGCTTGTATATGGAAAATTATACCCGGTCCATGTCTCTAATTTTTTTTGAAGGTAACAGCAAAAAACCATTCCTTTTTCTGTTGCGATTTATTTTGCGCACACGGCCGTTTTTTTATTTTATTTTTATTTGTAATATTTTTAGTATTTTTTAAATACCCACAATTCTTCATGTTTAAAAGTTTCCAGGTGGCTACATCAATACATTATGGTTATCGGTAAGCCGTGCAGAAGATAAAATCGACAAATATATTGATTGCACTTGCGTGACAAAATAATCACTTGAAATTTGCAGACATTAAGCTCTAAGCAATTTTTTAGGCACCGAGTGGAAAAACTATCAAGGTGTTCTTCAAGGAAAATAAAGGCTTGAGGTGAAGAAACAGTTTTGGAGAACTTGATGTCATCGGCTAGGGATATTTCTGAAGATCGGTTATAGTTAAGATAAAAGGAAGGGGATCTAGATGGTTGCCTTATGGGACACCCGAAGTGGTTAAAAACTGTAAGGAGAGAACTGACCTAAAGCGATTCATTTTAACAATATGTGGTCCAACCCGAGCGAAGGTAATTGGAAAAGGATCAATTGGCGAGATGTTTTCTCAAAGGCTTTAACGCAATCTGTAGCAATAACATCGACTTCGTTGCCATATTCCAGGGCTGCAAAGCTAAAGAATACAAATTGAACTAAATTTGTAAAAGTGAAAGTTTTGTACTTTATATAAACTACTTTGGAATATTTAAGGAATGTGGGAAAGCTTAGTTTAGGGATGGTAATCAGTTACTTTATTCTTTGATCCCTTTTTGTGAACTGAGATTATGAAAGAGGTCTTTCAAGCTTCTGGAAATTCCCTTTATACGAAGGATTCGTTGGGCGCACCCAGCATAATTTACATCGATTATGTATATATTTTCAAAAGCAAAACACAATCAACGTAGAACATTATGCCAACTTACTATATTAGACCGGTTTAGCGACGTATTGAAAGAATAATGACAGCATTTGACCAAGAATAAACTGCTCTTCAATTAATTGTCAAAATAATACAAAGTTGTCATATAAAAATTTCAACAATTGGGCTACGAATTGCTCTCTTTTCGCCATATTCTCCGGAAAGAAAACCAATCACCAGTGAATATTTTTTGTTTCCAAACTTCCAGTGGAAAAATATTTGGCTGCAATGGCGAAATTATTACTCAAACAAACGCCTATTTTGAGGACCTTAACCAATCTTACTATTTGAAAGGGATCAAAAATTTGCGAAACATTGTGAGTATTTTGCACTTAAACAAGACCATGTTGGTTTAAGTTTATTTTATAGGTAAGGGAAATATTGACATTTTAAGCTGCGCTAGTCTGCAAAACACCATAGCTGCAGTCTATTTAGAGACTCTGATCCATAGGTATCTCTAGCGCTATAAATATTTCTTTTATTTACAAACAGGAGAGATGAAACTCGCAGTACAATCGGAGTTCTAAAGCTTTATCTCAGAGATTCTTGAACTCAACATGATCTGTGCAGTAAATGACGGCATACCAAAAACTCTGTGTCCTACCACGGGATTTCCAAAACTTAACATCAAACCTTGGAATTAAAATAGACATCGGAAACGAAGCAGGTATCCATGGCCCAAATGATAACGTTGCAAAGCCAATCATGAAAATCCCAGTGCTTTTCAAGCTGAGCTTTGTGTTAACCAAGAATATGTCTGTATCGTCTTTAAAACTCGAATGAAAGATCCCCTATCCATCCATCATCAACATCAATAAAAGCGTGATGTTACTTTCTGAGGAACTGCAAAGTATCTATATCTATATCTATACAAAACGAACAAAAAATGTTTTTTCTTCGACTCGTATTGGAAAACACTTACTGTTCAGGCAGTTCAGCTTTAAGCAGTTTTCTTCCCACCAAGTTTGACGAACATTTTCTTTTCTTTCACTATTTGAAGATCATGTCATGCAGATAAGGTAAAATCGATGGTGATGGCTTTGAAGCAGTAAAAAGTGATATTAAGCATTCGTTCATCCTGGCTCTTAAGAACTTTTTTTTCTACAGATGCTTTCAGGTTCTGCTAGCATAGGACCATTTACATTTTTATGCTTTATTATTGTATTGTACAATTATTTTTGACTAAATATACATTTCTTCCATAACTGGAACTCTTTATACAGTAGATACATAATAAACCATATTTTGCTCTAGTCATAAAATATTGTTAGATTTATAAATTCCAAGAACTGCAACTCTAAAAATTCAAATACGGAAATAATGTTTATAGCTTGTAGGTGTCTTAGCCCGTCAAGGGGTATGAAAAAATACCAAACTTTTAGCTAAATTGAGTCCTTTTTCGTTTCTAGCTTAATGTTCTTAAGACATACAAACAAAGTGGTACAAAAATATCTTTACTTTCGTAAAAGCCGGTAAAAGGTTTTCAGATCCCCGAATTTGTATTTGTTTATAAAGGGATATCCCTGTTTGTGATGAATCTCCTAATGCTCCCAGTGATGCACTCCAAGTTGGTTTAGGTCCCCCTCGACTTGTGTGTGTCACCTCTTGTGTGTGGCCTCTTCTTCACCATCCTCTTCTTCACTAGCTTAGAATCGAAAATACTTTGGGATAGAGCTGTCATGTACATTCGATCAACATTCCCAGCCATCTCAGACGTTGATCTGTAGATGACGAACTCGACCGATTTTGCAGAAGAACCCATATAGTTTGTGGTTGAATCTCTTCCTCGATTCTTTGCAAATCACACGCAATATCTTTCTAACGAAACGGTCAAGTGCTTCTTCATCAGCATTCGACAAGGTCCTTATCTACCTCGAAGTTATAACAAATGATGCTGTTTTGTCCAAGTCGTCGGAGATGTGCGTTCTTTTCTAATTACAGTATGTACCTTGTATACATACGAAATTTAAATTGACGCCTCACTGTATTCGCTCAATCACATCAATGCCATTCGAGTAGGCAAGTATTTGTTCGTACTTAACAAAGGTCGTGCCTCCTTGGTCGGTGGTTGAGATTTGCAGGGTTCTTAAACATTTCTTAGAAATGAAGGTCTCGGTTGATTTATTATTGAACTTAAAGGAGCAGCGAAAATTCTAAATAGTCATCCTGCACAACCTGCCGAGTTTGACAGAGATGTATAAATTGGACATGACGTTGTATAGCTCATCTCTATGCAGGCTGTCATAAGCGGCTTTGATGTCAACTGCCGATCTGAAGTTTTCGTCTATTCTCCCAAGATCTGTCTTAATGATGTGAATAATTTTTCGATAAAGATATGGACTAACCAGATTGTTCACGAGTGGTTTTAGACGTTCACATAACACAGCTGAAAAATTTTTTACGTGATACTTAGAAGACTTATTCCTCTATAGTTGGTGCAGTTAAAAGGGTCTCCTTTCTAGCGGATAAAGAATGATGAGCTGAGTCAGACTTTCCTCTGACCATATCTTACAGATGAGCTGTAAAATTAAGTCATTTTAGGTGCTTCAAAGTGAGTGGTGTTTTGACTATCATCGATGTTTAACAGTCTACAGAAGTAGTCTTTCCATTAGCACTGACTGTCTATTAATTTTTCGTGATCATCTTGGCAAGTTTCCATTTTGGCTTATATCCCTTACATATTTGTTTTATGATAAAACTTTCGAAAGTCATTCCTGCAGTAACAACCTTCTATTTCTTTGATGGGGAGCTGCTCGTGCTTTTTTTTTTACGAGATGACTGTGCACTTCCTTCCTTTTCTGCTCGAAGAGGACATGAACAGCAATATGATCATTGTGGTTGGCGGCTGATTGAGGTAATTAATAAGCAAGCAAAAACTTAAAGCTAGGCCTAAAAACTAACAAACATTCTTAATCTAAAGGGGTGAGGAGAAATGGCGGTCGGGAGAGATGTTCGGATTTGGACCAGTAGAAGTGGGATGGATCTTACGGGGATTGGAAGTATAGGTTTTTTTCTAATAGGGACTTGGCAACTTTGAATTTAATTTGTGAACGCACTCTTTCACTAATCATCAAACTGTCACTGTCAATTTATTCAGTAAACTCAACATTTTCATCATGGTAAAGTACACTAACAGCAACGTCTACAAATTATAAAAATTTTCCACAGATATTCGGAGTCGGTGACTGCAACTTAAAGAGCGTTAACTCCAATTTTCGGTCGTTATTCTCGCCCTAGTAGTCAGGCAATAACAAGTTTAGTGCAAAAATTCGAGTCCATATATTCGTTGTGTGATGTTGCCGTGTCAGTGAGACAACGGGTTGGTCGAAGTGTAGAAAATATAGCTGCCGTTCAGACGTCCGTAGCAAACGATCCAAATCAGTCATTTCCACGGCGTTCTCAAGAATTGGACATCGCTCAGACCACATAATGGTGAATTTTGCGTAAGGATGTTGATTTACATCCATACAAGATCAAACTGACTCAAAAATTGAAGCCGATGGACCATTTGAAGCGACGTAAGTTCTTCGATTGGGTTTTGGAGAAGTTGCGCCAAGATGATGAATTTCATCGCAAAATCATCTTCAGTGACGAAGTCATTTTTGGATCAATGGGTTTGTCAATAAGCAAAATATGCGTTATTGGTCAGTTGAAAACCCACATGTGCTTCATGAATCACCACTTCATCCACAAAAAAATAACTGTTTAGTGCGGTTAGCATGCCGGCGGCGTTATTGGGCCATATTTTTTCGTCGACGATAACGATCGTCACGTTACTGTGATTGGTCAGCATTATCGCGCCATGATCACCGATTATTTTTGGCCCGAATTGGAAGATATGGACTTGAACGACATGTGGTTTCAACAGGATGGTGCCACCAGCCACACAGCACACGCTACAACCGATTTATTGAAGAGTAAGTATGGTGACTCAAGACATGGGTCAGTCGATTGGCCGCCTCGTTCGTGCGATTTAACGCCGCTTGACTATTTTCTGTGGGGCTACGTTAAGTCATTGGTTTATGCCAATACGCCGACATCAGCGACTTCACCATGTTTTTTTAGCATGCATGCATGCTAATTAGTTTTAGCCTATTTTCAGAGGGAGGTAATACATGTGGACCGTTACAAGTTCACGAAGTGCGAAACGAATAAGCCTGCTTCTATTTTTTGAATGTGGATTTGTTTAAATGGTGACCAAACTTGGATGCAATATCCGAGAAGAGGCCTTAAAAAAGTAATGTACAGGGGTAAGGGTATTAAAACTCTTTTGACCAGCGCGTTTGATAAAGCCGAATGCAAAGCTAGCTTTATTTGTAATGCTGTCGGTATGTGAGTCGAAATTCAATTCTTTGTCACAAATTATTCCTTGATCTCGTACTTCGGTATTGGCATGAATAGGATCATCGCAGATGAAGTAGTTTGTTGGGTTGGGGGGGGGGGGTTATTGCTTGTCATTTGTTGACTTTAAGCTCCAAAAAGTTTTGCTTGCACCATACCGAAAACTTATTTAAGTCAGTTTTCAAGCAATGGAAGTCAGAAGGCAATGTAATGTCCTTAAAACTTCTCATGTCATCATTAGATTAGAACTCGTTAAAATGAGATTTATATAGTCAATCGTTAGGATAAAGATGATTGGTCCGAGATGACTACCCTGAGGTACACCAGGTGTTGTTTTAATGCCGTCGGGAATTAAAGACTCTGTATTCTCAGTTTTCTAAATAGGAATTAACCCATGCCACCGAATCAGGGGAAAATCCAATTTCTTTTAGTTTGAGAATGATAAGTTGGTGAGAAATTTTATCTAATTCCTTGCTGAAATTAAATCGACTTCATCATCGTCCTCTAGAGCACAAAGCGTCCTAGAGACGAACTCAGTTAGGTTAGTGATGGGTGATTTACCTTTGAAGAAACCGTGCCGATCTATACAGATAGTTGTTCTACAGTACGTAAGTAGTTGTTGATAGACTATGCTTATGAAAAGTTTGGGTATGCAAGAGAGTTTTGATCAGGGGATATCCAAATCTCCTTATGAATGTTGAGATTTGGGGACCGTATGTTGAAAACTTAAATCTATTGTCGGAGGTGGAGTAAAGCAGGCTGTGCTCTCTGTTGACTCGCTTAGAGATGGTTTCCTTGCCCAGCCTTATGTTGAGGTCTCCCAGCACAATTTTTGTGTTATAACTATGGTGGTTGCGACAACAATTAGAGCCGTAAGTCATTGATTTTAGCCATGGTTCCGATGCTCTTGTGCGCCGGTGCATTGTCTGGCAAAACCTAAATTTCGGCCTTTAATCGCTCCATTAATGCACAGTAATACTCGCTGTTGATTGTTTTTCCTTTTTCGATGTAGTTCACGAAGAGTATGACATGACAATCCCAGAAAACCGACGCCATAACCTTTCCGACCCATTGAGCCAAAACTTGAATCGAAGCCAAAAGTCCGCCCGATTCCGCATCAGCAAGTCCAAACATTCTTTCGAAGTGCTCTAGCGTTCGTGTTTTTGGTCAGGAGTTAGTATGAGCTGCACCCAGCGGCAGGATAACTTTTTCATATGCAGAATATTGCCCAAAATATGGCGTGTGCGCTCAGTACTAATTTTTGTGGTATCTGCTAGCTCGTGCACCTTCACTTTCAGGTCAGCCAACATTTCAAATACATTTCATGTATTTTTTTGACATTTTCCTCTGTAACCGCATCGGAGGGCCTGCCGCAGCGGTCTTGATCGTTAGTGGAGTTGCGGCCACCACGAAACTCTCGAAACCAATATTTGACGGTGTAATCTGGCAGAGCATTAGCCCCATAATATTTATCCAACTTTTCTTTTCTTTCCTTCGCCGTTTTGTCTCTCAAAAAATAATGTTCTACGAGAGAACTAAAATCGTTTTTGTCCATACTCAACATGATGTCAAACACGTCGACAACAATCAGCTGTCAAAACAAAACTAAAGACAGTATCGCACTGAAATTTGGCATGTTTTCCCAAATATGAACGGACTTTAAGGCACCATAACATTGCATTAGCAGCGCATTCTGGCGGTCAAGGAGGTTACTTTTCACTCCACCTAATATGTTAGTACCAAAGTTGACATTTTTCGTACAATTTATTTGTAACAATAACTGACATTCAGGCGAAAACATGCCGGTGGAAAATGATTTATTTCAGCTTTGGTACTATTAATTTTTTTTGCGTATATTAACGTGGAGGTGGCTCACAAAAATGGCAGCTGAACACTGTTTCATTCAAGTATCAAACAAACCTTTCTTATGGGTCAAGATCAGCCATGGTATATTACAGTTGGTCACTACAAAGTGTCGCAGGCTTTTGGACTCCACCATATATGGGATTTCTCTGTCGCCACGTAGCATTCAAATACCTTTGCACCGGAGGAGATCTATAATCAGTGTTTAAATTTTTAAACCCGAGAAATGTACGTTATTTGCCAATAAAATCTGTCTTTCAAAGGTTATCAAACTGGAAAACCACTTTTTCGGTGTTTGTATAACGATTTTCACCAGAATTGTACGAATTACTTTTTTCAAAAGCATAGTCGTAAATGCTAGTATGGTAACAGTATCCGTAAGTGTAATGTCATCAAGTAAACATTAAAAAGTAACATATTTGTTTATTATATATTTTTGTATTTGTATTTCTTTTTTTGACTACTCGTTGCCCTTGAATTCGTAGTGTTAATGTTGCAATTTATTTTTGTTGTTCTTTTTTATCTGAGCTTCTTAGATAAGGAAATACTCGTATATAGGAACAGACAGAAGTTCTATTTGAACGATGTCGATGAAAACCTCTCTTAGTCAGATGTTAGCTTTCAACTTTCGATAGATCTTTGTAAAAAGAATAAAATATCTCAACATACGAGTATGATTTATATCTTTTCATTGAGTCGAATTATATCTTGTGTTTGTGTATTTTTTAATTTATTTTCTTTAGATCAAAATAACGAAAAAAAAATTTATTTTTTATTAAAAAAAAACTGTTTGGTTTTTTGTATCTATCTGCCAAGATTTATTCGCGCACGATTAGTTTACTTTTATCTGCTGGACGGTGCAGATGAAAGTTTGATTTGCTCATTTGAACCGGTTCCTTGAAGTGAAGTGGAAGTAGTGTGAAAGCAATTATTGTGTTGGTAGTAACCAAAAAAGGCAAATGGTGCGTTTAAGTAATGAAATGTTTTAAGAAAATTTAATAAATTTGTTACGAATCCAATTTAAATTGTTTGTAAATTCAAATTTCTCTTAAACTAACTAATTGTGCTTGCGGTAGTATCTTATTGTTCAACTAATTTAAATTTCTTGTGATTTTTTTGTGAGTTTGAATTTATGTTAAACCAATTACTTAATTGTTATTGTGTAGTATCTTTTTATTTGGTAAAAACGTATATTTTATTGGAACTAAAATTTCACTAGATACTTGGGAAGATACGCTAAAAAGCAATGAAGGTTATAAATTACCACAAATAAAGAAGTTTTAGTAATCAGCTGAACAATGGCCCATGTTGTTAAAATTTCATTTCACCAATGCATTTTGATGTTTTTTTCTAAACACATTCATCAATCTTTCATTTCCTGTTTACTCTTTTGGAACATGTGTATGTTTATGTATGAGAACATTTTGTAATTTTCATAAAGTAAAATTAATCAAGATTGTAGTTATTGTATTGGGTTGGCAAGAAAGTAATTTGCGCTTTTTATTCTTTATACAAAAAATAAATTTTAATCAAAAGTAAAAACTTCATTTTCGCCGATGACCTTCAATGAATTCGGGCGCTTATTAGCAAACAACTGGACAAGTTGCGATTTCACCATTCAAAGAGTTTTGCTAACTTTAAAACAAACGAAAATCTGATCGTGCATAATCGTTGCTATATGGTGGATGTGACATCACTTCCTAAGCAAGATTCAATAATTTATCATAAGTTAATACAGATCTGTGTGGTCTAGCGTTGGCGGAGCACGAGTCTTTTCTATTTGCCAATTCTTGTCGTTATTCTTAGGTTGCTTCTTCCAATTTCATTAGTTGTTAATCGTAAACTTCTCGATCAATTGTTTAGTTCTTTGGAAGCACTCAAATTACATGATACCCTTATACTCCCACCAAACCAGCAACATAATCTTCTCTTGATGAAGTTTGGCTTTCGGTGTGGCTTGTCCTGGTTAATGATCGTTTTCGACTGATGTTGTTGAATACGATTCACTTTTTATCACCCGTGATGGTTGGTTTCGAATTTTTTTCAATTCATGTGAAGTTTTTTTTACAAGTACAAGATGATATAAGTGCGTTGTGTGTGGTGTATTTAAGCTCTGTGCATTTTCACGCACAATCATGACTCAAATGACTTTGATTTGGTAATCATCAACTGCAGTTGGCCTACCAATTGATCAACTTTGAAAAAGTCTCCAGAGGGGAATTTCTAAAACTAGTTCTAATACGTGAGTTCTGTTAAGTCGGTTAACACTATTAACTTAACATATGGTATCTTTTTGAGCCTTAACAGCTTTCTTGCCTTTACGGAAACAAAAAAACCAAATACGTCGAAAGTGTTCGTTTTTTGGACATCGTGCTTAAGATGAGTAAGCGCTTCAGGAATATAGTTCTTACAGTACCAGCACCCATCACGTCAACGCCAAGTATCTGCAGCCTGATCCGAGCGTAAGCCGGACGTTCACAGAAATAATATTTCGCGGTGTTGTCACCATATCACACAGCAAGCATCGCATGATGTATCACTTACATATATCCAGCACATTCAAGTGTTTATAAAAGCGTTGTCCCCCTTACGACGCTAGTAATCAACTCGTAGTCTTTCATGCTGAAGTACAGAAAGAATGCCGCTGGCTTCATAGAGACGTTCGAAAGCAATCGTTTGGTCTGCCTGTAGCCTGGGGAGTCATGCCATCTGCAATTGTGGTTATATGAAACCTAAATGTCATTGAAAGCATAAACAGAGGACACGGGCAGACCCAATGTATCGTATGTTTGGGTCGTGGAAAACTCTCCCATGACCTTATGACCTTGTCTAGCAAGTTCATAGCGATTTAATTTCTCATAATCCAATTGTGACCTGGGACCCAGACAAAATTCAGTGAATTTAGCCTTCCGGCTATATTCAGTGATTTCTTTTATTCTTAAACTAGCTTGGAAGTCGTGAGAAGGTTGAGAAAAGCTAAAAACCCATCTTGGCTGTCGCCACAGACGTAAATGTTTCGCCCTCTCCACCGGGTCTTCACAATATAGTTTTTCCTATCAGGACTGCGTATATCTCCGTCTGGAAGACAGACTCTGGTTTTCCTAACATCGAGATTGGAACCGATGTGGACCACTTCCTTTTAAACGGAAGATGGCTTTGAGAGCGGAGCCCATGCCATGAATATTAAGAAGATTCATTAATGAATCTAGAGCGGAGCTAGGTGTGCTAGGTTAATCCCCCATGTAGTCAAGACAAACCGTTCTTTGGAGTCTGGTAAAAACAGTTCTCACGTATTTTTGAGAGACCTTATTCCACCAGACAATCGACGCGGAGGATACAATTGGTCTTATCATAGCCGTGTAGATTCAGAGGGGGTTTCTCTCTAACAGGCCCCATTCTTGCCGATAGCTCCTTTGCACTGCCAGTAGGCCGACAGCCCTTTAGAGGCTTTCAACAAAACATGTTTGGTCTATAGCAGTTTATTATACAAGATGACATGCAAATACTTAGCTGCATTGGAGAATAGTGATGATTTTAAGCACTAGATGAGTCAGAACCAACAGCTTCCTCCTCACAAAACCTCAGTTTTGAGAGGATTGACTGAAAGCCCATTTCTTGTGCATCAATCGTTGATTACAAAATATTCACCACAGCCGGCAACCGCAATCAATGTCATATTCACCAGCATTGCTCTTATCTACAAAAACAGCGATTCATCTTCGACATATTGCCTGGCCGAATTACACATGCCGTCAAAAGTTGCGGGGTCGTTGAAAATGCCCAAGGAGTATTCCTTCTTGTCAAGTGCGCCTTCAATTCTGTATACCAGATTCTGAAACGAACTATCGCAGGATCTTCGACGGTGGTAGGTGTGTTGCATCGCAGACAAAACAGTTTTGGGCATATGGCTCTGGATCTCAAACATTCTCTCGATGCTTTTAAACATGAAAGCTGTCAGATTTATAGGAATAGAGCCGAAAGTCTTTTCGATGCAATATATGTGCAGTGCTTAGACGCAGATCCCTTGTTGTGCCTGTACAAGAGAACAAACAACGAGAACAAGCAATTTTTCCAAGTCACAAGAATGGTATTGGTACTCTTTCGACAACATCTGCATCAGCGACTGAAGAAGAAGACATATTTATTCTTCAAATGATATACAGAAAACTCTCTGACCTTGAAGAAATAAACAATAAGTTCCTGAAATCTGAAAATGAGTTGCGCATAGAAAACGTAGAATTAAAATCAAAGATCTCATCTCTTGAGAACAAACTCAATTGGCAGCAGCAATACAGGCTTCTAAAATGCATCGAGATTGTTGGAGTCCACGGTGTCGATGACAAAAATGCTAAGAGCAAAGCACAAGATCTCTTTCTCAATGCTTTGTCCGTGGAAGTTCCTGATGAGCAAATCGAAAAATGCTATATGAAGACAGTTAACAGCAAAAAAGGTGTCAATCACAATTCCTCTTCCACTACGCGCAAATAAATTATCTGCATTAAATTCACGAATATTTGCACGAAACAACAAATAATGAGCGGGTTGCAGCATGAGTTGTTGCAGTAACAACAGCAGGAGCAGCGGTGGCAGTGGCAGCAATGTAACTGGTGTTTACATCAACGAGGCCCTTACAAAGTATACACAGTCGCTGCTTATGCAGGCGAAAGAGGTGAAAAAGAAAAAAGGTTGTAAATATTTATGGTATAGGGACAACCAAATAGTGTTATTCTTTATTCTTTAAATTTAAATTAACTTCGAGAGTGATGATATTGATGATTTTTCAACATTTGATCACAGTGCCTATAAATATGTATAATGAATTATTGTTTATGTTTACTTCTGGGTAAGTCTTTTTGTCAAAACAAAGTATTCGTAATACACCAAAACATTAGAAGCTTGAGAGAAAGTTTTATATTTCTTGTCTCTTACCTTGATTTTTTGTGTGTATTCCAGATTTTGTTTTTGTTTCGGAAATCTGGATTTATGAATTTGACATTAATGGCTATGAATTGCCCGATTTTAAATTCTTTGCAAATACTTATGATAATTACGCTTCAGGAGGTGTTGGATGTTTTGTTAAAGACGAGTTCGTTAATGGAGATTTTGCTGTGTCGAATCTTAATATTATGAGTGCTGATGTTCTAAAGATTCCCTTCAAAAATAATAGTTAAGTCTATGTCATACTACTACGTGCACTTCGGTGACGTGTTTCTGCATGTTGCAACCAGTACATTATTCTCTAATAATATGCCAAGTTTCAACCGTTTTAGTTCAGTATTTTTCCAATAGTTGCCGTTTTAAGATGGGGAATACAATTTTATCTCCCTCCGCCTGTGAGGTACGAAGTGTAATTCGTCTTGTGGAAGCCTAGGGAAATGGCGCAGCTCAAATTCATGGTCGGTTATGTGCTGTTTACGGTGATGAGTGATGGTTCGGTACGTGATTGGTGTAGACAATTTAAAAACGGACCCACAGATATGCATAATGAAGGAGGCCAAGGGCGCAAATCGATCATGGCCGAAGACGTGATTCATCAAGTCGACCAATTTGTTCGAGAAAACAGACGTTTTACGATTTCAGATCTTGCGACAAGATTTTCCGAAATTTCTCGAATTACTCTATACAGCATTGTGTCTGAAGACTTGGGTTACCACAAATTCTGTGCCCGTTGGGTTCCAAAACAGCTTACAGATGTAGACAAGACCCAACATGTCAACTCAGAAAAAGCGTTTCTCGAACGTTTAGAAATGGAAGGTGAAAAATTCTTACCACAAATTGTGACTAGAGATAAGTCCAGTATGTAAACTTAGAAAGCAAAGAACAGTCAAAGCAATGGATGCACACTCATTCCCCAATCAAGCCAAATAAATTCAAACAAACTTTTTTCTATCGAAAAATGATGGTCACAGTTTTTTGGACAGTAAAGGCGTTTTGTTGACCGAGTTTATGAAACCTGGAAACACAATAAATGCAGCGGTTTACTGTGAAACTCTACGTAAATTGAGAAGAGCAATCCATAACAAAAGACGAGGAATGCTTACCAAAGGTGTTGTGCTTCTGCATGACAACGCACGACCATACACTGCTGCAAGCAAAAAAACAATTTGGGATATTTGATCACCCTCCCTACAGTCCTGATTTGGCACCAAGTGATAATCACCTTTTCCTAAAATTGAAATCATTCATTGCATCTCAACATTTTGGAAGTAATGAGGAGCACTGGCAGTGCCATTTTTTAAGGAGGGTATACAAACGCTCGTCCCACGTTACCAAAAATGTATAGATTTAAACGGAGACTATGTAGAAAAATAATTAAGATATTAATAAAACTATTTTGTGCAAAAAATTAATGTTTTTTCGTTTTTTACAAAATATTTTTCACTTCGGTGGTTGATTTTGAAATAGCCCTCCTATGTGTTAACAGACTTCATTACTTTAACGTTTCGGTTTCTATGGAAGAATTTTGGAATCTCTTAGAGAACGGTAAGTCTAAGTATTTAATAATCTTAGGGGATTTTAACATTGATTGTCTAGCATCTTATGGATTAACTTGTTTTATCGATGAACCCACTAGAATCGCATCAGGCAAGTGGATCACATCTATGGTTGTTTTACTGATTATTCTCGACACACAGACTGATAAATGTGTTTTTAATTTTAGGATTACCGATCATTCAATGACAGGTCTTTTCGTTAACACTTTTAAGATTAGTAAAAATCAAAAATCTAAATCCTTCAATGAGACACAGAAAATCGATTTCGACAAGCTTAAAGCTTGTCTTTGTTTTGAGTCTTGGGAAGAGATCTATTCGGAAAGAGATCAATGGTAAAAATAAAATTAGGTTAAAATGTTTAAATATCCAAATAATCAACATTGGAAAACAAAATATAAAAGTCTATGTGCTCATTTAAAGATAGAAATCCCACTTTATCGTGACAATTACTACAAACATCAGTTTAATCTGGTAGTTAACAATTTTCTCAACAAACCAGGCTCTTCAAAAAAAAAATATATATATATATTACTTTGCGCTTGAATGGATGTGAAACATTCAACAATCTTGTTATTACTAATGATTTTAACAACTATTTTGAGACGAAAACCGAGAATCTGCAACCAAGTCGCTCAAACAACCGTGTTGAACCTTTACAAACTAACAGTTTTGTATTTCGACACATAAGAAGTTTAGAAGTTTTAAAAGCAATTGGTACTCAAAAAAACTCAATTACCTGCGGTTACGATGTTATATCTAACCTAGTGCTTAAAAATATTGCGTATTTTATAAGTAATGTTCTTACTCACATTTTCAATCAAAGCATTTTTTCTGATATTTGTGCGGATATTATACCACTTTTTAAAAAAGGACGAATTGATGATTTGGGGAAATATAGATCCATCTCGCTTCTTCCTGTAACAAGCTAAATTTTTGAAAAAGTAGTTAAAAATAGAGTTTTAAGTTTTCTGAATAAAACGAACGAATTTGGTTTTCAGATAGGTAAATCCACTAAAGATGCTCTTCTTCACTTCTGTACCCAAATATTTGCTAATCTAGACTGTAAAGAGCACACTGCTGCACTATTCGTTGACATAGCGAAAACCTTCGATATGATGAACCACATTATCTTGTTGGAAAAACTATACCATGCTGGAATTAGAGACTTCATATTTAATTGGTGTAAATATTATTAACAATTGGAAAATATCGCAACGGTAAAGAAGTATCTAAACTTAGGAGTACTTAAGGGCTCTTTTTTGTGTCCACTACTTTTTTTAGTTTACATAAATTCCTTGTTCGGATTAAACTTTGGGGGCAAGCTTACTGCGTTTGCAGATAATATGGGATGTGCTTATAGCTCAGAAAGTCCTCTTAATTTTAATTACTGATATAAATTGGGATCCTGATTTATTAAAAACATGGTTTGCAGAGCACACTTTAGTGGTAAGTTCAAAAAAAATTAATGTTTTTCAATTTGCCATCGCAAATTTCTTTCGAATCAGATGTTTTGTTTCACGCTAGGGAGTGCCAAAGGTTCAAACTATCGAGTTGCGTTTGCGTTTCTGGTTTTTTTAGTAATTCGTTTTGTAGGAATCTTAACCATAGTGATAAGTGTTTTCAGGTAGAGATAGTTGATGAATTCAATTATTTCGGATTCATTATTGATTAAAAAATGTGTTTTCTCAACCATACAGAATCCTTGAAGCAATATTTTCGGGGCACACTCAGACATTTTTATTTTTTAAGAAATATTTGCCCAAGACAACTTCTAAAAGTAGTTTAGTATGGAATTTTCCATTTCAAACAACAATATGGGGTTACATGCTGGGGAGGTTCTTATCTAAACAAAGTTAAACCTCTGCTAATATTACAGAAGCATATTCTTAAAAAAAATTGCCGGAAACAATTCTTACATCACAGTTGTCCAGTGTTCCGTGAATTAAAAATTCTTCCATTCCGGCAATTATATTGTTTCAAAGTGATAAAAACTTTTTTTAATTGATCAGGTAATTTGAAATTTAGAATAATTGATAATTATAATTTAGGTGTGTGCCTAATTTTTGCACTACAGCATTTCGTAATTTTTATACTGTTGTATCGTGTCGTCTTTTTAATAAACTCCCACAAGCAATAAGGACACTAACACTTACTACAGCATTTGTTAAAAAATGTTAAGCAATCAATTTTGTTGATTTGGAATCTATTTTCTCTGATGTTTATAAGCACTTACGATTTTTGTATCTTTTATTTTCCTAGTTTTTTGGTAACTCTTATATTATAATTTCTATTTAATAAATTATGTTATTGAAATAATATAAAATTTGTGAAATAATTTATCCCCCTACACATTATAATTTTTCACTTAATGTTAAGATCACGTTTTACACTATTTTTATATAAATAAAAAATGTCACTCATATTTCTTCAATTAAGACTATAAAATGATAGTATTTATTGGATTAAATGTATGAAAGTGCGAGAAATAAAAACTAAGATAATAAAATAATAGTACAAAATAATAAATAATAAAAACTTTCGTTAAGCAGTGAAGATTCTCGTAAGAGCCACCAGCAGCTGATCTATACCTTTTTGTAACATAAATGGGTACATGCCATCGGGACCGGCCGACTTGAAGCCATCAATAGCCACGGCGTGTTGTATTATTCAGTTCACTGTGGTTACTTCGGAAGTGAGCCTTAAGCATGAGACGAAAAATCTCTGCTTCCAAGTCAGTATAAGTACCGTCAGATTTTCTGAGTGGCTCCGGCCTGGTGGACAGCCTTTTGAGGACTTTGACCAGAATACTAGTTTCACCAATAGTTTTGATCTTTTCGCAAAAGACTTTGTAAGGGGCGCTCTTCGAGGTTTGAATAAACCTCTTAAAATCTTCGATCTGTAAAGATTTCAAGCTTTCTTCAAATTAGTCTTAAGTGAATTGTTTAGAATTTTTTTGGTTTCTTTACGAAGACTTTGCAGATCTGCGTTCCACCAAGAAACAGGCGACCTGCAGGATTGCTAGGCTAGCTTGACAAACCATTCGGGAACACTTGGTGAGGGTGCCGTTCATGTTCTTAACAGCTTCCTCTAACTTTTGTTTTGTCCTCAGTTTAGGGGGAGCACTATTGTACTTGTCGAGTTTCTTCTTTAATCGTATTTAAATCATATGAATGGTAAAAAGCTGTTGTTTTTACTTAAATGGTTGCAGGAATAAGGGGTTGACATACACAACTAAAAGAGGTGAACTCAAAACTGAACCCTGTGGGACACCATGACTATTATATTTATTGCCACTTAAAATCAGATTGATTTTGATTTGTTTCTTACGATTTGTCAAAAAAGTTTGAAATCTATTAACATACCATATCTTGCAACATATAATAAATAAAGCAGCAGAGATTTTCGACTGCTTAGACTACCATAAATTTTCGCACAAACTTTAAGTAACTTTAAGCCTTCAGTGGATTTTTTGCTTCTAAATCCGAACTGGCAGTTATTAAAAATTTATTTTGTTGAGGAATGAAAGCATGCAGGATTTAATGAACCTTGAAAGACTTTTAAAGAAACAAATAACAAAGAAATAGGACTACAATTGCTCAAATCAGTTTTATCGAATTTTTTATGCAGCGGGATTTTATAGCAGCTAAGTGATTAGCTTTTCGAACACTGAGAAGGGAAGAAATGCTTTTAAGAACATTCGAGGTAATTGAATTATGAGGCGTTGAGTTCGATATTATCAAGTTTAAAAATGTGCCTCCCATAGAGTATTTTAAGAAACACAATCAGATCCATAGTTTAAGTTAGAACTTATCTTCGAAAAATAATAATTAAAAAGATTTGCGACTTGAAAAGAATCCAATGCGATATTACTGTTGTTTTCTAACTCTATACTTTTTAGGAACTTTATTTTCATTTAAATTCATTGTCAGCAAGGTTGAGGGAGGAAAGGTCATGTCAATTAGATCATTTAGTGATCTGGCACTTATTTCGTGTATTTTTTTTTTTTCGTTTTTTCCTTCTGAAAAAAGTTATTGATGAAAATGATATATTCGATGACTTTTTTCCTTTTTTCCTTTTGCTATAATAAGTTTTTCATTGTCCATCAAAATATCAGAAGTCTAAGAGAAAATTTTGTAGTTCTTGTCACTCATGTTGGTACCAAATATTATTTTTGTGTCAGAAATCAGGATTTATGACTTTGAAAAAAAACGACTATTTTTTGTCCGGCTATAATTTTTTTGTTAAAACTAATGAAAATTACGCTGCGGGTGGTGTTGGTTGTTTTATAAGAGAGAAAGAGGAGTATATAATTCACGAAGTGCTTTGTGATGAATTTTTGAGTGCTGATATACACTTTGCCTGACTCGAACAGCAACTTTTTAAAATGCTATAATTTTTTTATTTTTTCATAAATTTTATTGTACCAAAGCAAAAGACGTTGGAAAATACATCAATTTTCAAATTGTATCAGTGATTTTCAACATGTCCACCTTTGGCACGAATAATGGCCTTGAGACTGCCGAAGAAAGCATCGCACGCTGCACGCAAGTGGCTCTGCGGTGTTTTGGCCCAAACTTTGGAATTTTTTAGTGTCAAACTTCACCCTCAAAATACCCCATACAGAGAAATCCAACGGATTTGCATCCGGAGAATTTGCAATCCATTGTGTCAAAGAAATGAAATGTGGAACATTGTTTTGTAACCAATCTTGTTGTGCCGAGTCTTGTTGAAATGTCCACGGTCTCCGACCGAAATGATTGTTTGTCCAAGGCTTCAATACTGCTTCTAAGGCAGTTTCACGGTTTACGATCGCATTAATTTTGACGCCACTTTCCAAAAATACGAGCGGAGAGCAACCATTGGCGGTTATGGCGGCCCAAACCATCACCATGATTTCTGGTGGCCGTCCGCAGATGTAAATTTTCGAAGGACCTCCCTGGCAAGTAAACTCGGTCATTTTCCTTGTTAAAATATTGCTCGATAACAAATGGCGAATCACCGAAAAAGACTAAATTCGGCAACTCACCACTTTCGTGCAACCATATCAATTACTTCGTTCTTTCTACTCAAACTTTTTTCTGTTGCGCAATAAGATCGTGTGCTTTTTGAAACTTCAATGACTTGAGCCCAAGCTCATTTTTCAATATGTGCTGCATCCGTTCGAAATTTCCGAACAATTTCTGCCGATGTTGCTGTTTTTTTATGATCACTTCCATGGCGTTTCGCAACGTTGGAGGGCTAAAACGATATCTGTCATGTGTCAAAATTTGAGCTCACTGTCATGAACGGTTTGGAAATTATAGCAGTCCGAAGTTGGTTGCAGTTCGAGTCAGAAAGGGTGTACTAAAGGTTTCCATTGAAATTAATCAAGATATCTACTATATGTCTTTTTATGTGTTTATAGATTACATATATTTAATGTTTCGACATTTATAGAAGCATTTTCATGTCTTCTAGAAAACGAACAATCAAATAATGTCATTTTAATAGGTGACTTCAATATTAAGATTTTGGAAAAAATTGAAACTGTCTCGGAGATATATGGAATTATTAGCATCGCATGGTCTAGCTAGTTTCATCAATAAACTTACTAGATTCGTCTCAGGTAGACGTTTAGACCATATTTATGGATGGTTCAGGAGTAGTTCATTCAGTCACTGTGTGAAATGCGTTACTGATTTAATTATTACTGATCACTCTATGACTGGGTTCTCGTTTAATGTTTCCGATAGTATGTGCACTTTGAATTCTGAACCTCCTACCAGGGTAACGAAGATAAACTACAACAAGTTCAAATACAATCTTTCTTGTGAGTTTTGGGAAAATGTTTATCTGTCTTCTGATGCTTCTGCTTCCATATTCTGAGTTGTTCCTATACTTTATGTAATAAAAATCTTTTAAAAGGCTTAAACTTTAGATTTCCAGTTACTTATTGAACAAAGTTAAGGCTAAACACAAACTTAGAACTAAATGCTATAAGTACCCTGGTATTCTGTCTTTGAATAGCAAATACAAAAATCTGTGTACTGAAAGGAAATTCCAATTTGCCGTGCCAATTTCTGCTAGATGTTAAAATTGAATGGCAAATTGTTAACAGTATCTTAAACAAATCCTCTGTTGCAAAAAAAAAAAAACGACTGTTGTTCGTGTCAATAACTGTGTTGTATCTGATAAACTAGTCATTGCAAATGCATTTATATGCTATTTTACTATAATAGCCACTAGCATGCAACCATGTCCTGTTCAACCTATTTGTTGTTTCTGTTCGACTATTGATTGCTTTGCTGAACCAATGTGCTCTAATAGTTTTGCATTTGAGCTTATTACTCATTTGAAGTTTTAAAAGTTATCGGCACTTTAAGGAATACTTATTCATGTGGTCCCGACGGTATCTCTAATATCTTCCTTAAACAAGTTGCTTATCATATAATGGATGTCCTTGCTTACATTTTTAATCGCTACATATTTGAGGGAGTTTTTCCTGAAGACCTCAAGTGTGCTGATGTTATCCCATTATTCAAAAAGGGTTCTACTGTTCAAATGTGCAATTATAGGTCTATCTCACTTTTCCCAATTTTAAGTAAAGTCTTTGAAAAGCTTGTGTGAAAAATAGGATAGTGAGTTATCTTGAAAAAGTTAAGTTTTTTAATGCTACACAATTTAGCTTTGAAAGTAGAAAATTAATCGAGGATGCACTCCTACAGTTTTGTGGCAAAATAATGTCAAAATTAGATGGTAAAAAGTCTACTGCTGGTTAAGTATTGACATTACCAAGCGTTTGATATGGTTGATCATCTAAATCGTATTCTACTGGATAAACTTGAAAAAGCAGGTTTTCGTGGCTTTATGTTAGAATGGTTTAGATCATAACTAAAAAGTAGATCACAATGAGTAAAAATTGATGAAATCAGGAGTGATTTTATGATTCTCAACTTAGGGGTACCCCAAGGTTCTGTCCTAGGTCCAATTCTCGTTCTAATCTACATAAACTCACTTTTTACACTTATATTAATTTTAAAGGTTCTCCAACGGCTTTTGCGGATGATATAGGCTTTTCATATGGTTCAAATAGTCGCCTAGATCTGGTTTCCGATTTAAATTGGGACCTTAGTCTTCTAAGAGTATGGTTTTATAAACACAACTTGCTTATAAGTCCTAAAACTAAGATGTTCTATTAAATTGTTAAAAATTATTTATTGTGGTATTTTTCATTCAAAATTACAATATTGTATTACTTGCTAGGGCGGTGCTTATAGGAATAAAATACAACCTCTTTGTATAATTCAGAAATATATCATACGAAAATTATGCCACAAGTCTAAAAGATATTCTATTTACCCTTTGTTCTGTGACTTAAAAATTCTTCCCTTGCGACATTTATACTGCTTTAAGATGCTGAAGACCTTCTTTATGAGGTCTGGTAATCGGAACTTCCGACTGATTTCTAACTTTAACCTGCGTGGAAACTTTTCATTTTCTCTATTTGTTCTACCTTTTCATACCACTGCTTATCGTAATTTTTATTATATTTCTTATCTTCATCTATTTAATAGACTTCCTCTATTGTTAAGATCGATTACCTTGCCTGGATTGTTTCTCAAACTCGTAAAAATCTGGCTTCTCCATTTCTACTTCGCTAGCTTAGAATCTGTTCTCTTTTGCTATCTGGTATAAAAAATGTAACAAGTTTTATACTAGTCAACTGTTTTTTGCTCTATAGCAAATTTACTCTCATTCATGTCTTTTTAAGCTTGCTTATATAGTATTTGAGTAATATGTGTATCAGTTTTTTTATTTTGAAGGCCAATCCATTCGTACATACATAATTTATTTGATTTTTCATGTTTGCTCAGTGTAATGGCATTCAACACTACTTTCATTACTGAAGTATAGAAAATACAGAATGTCAAATGAATTTCTTAAATTTCATAATTTTTATTATTATATAGATTAATATAAATGAATTCATTGAATTATATTGTATAAGGAATTTAAAAAATAATAAATAAAATAATTAAATATCTATTCTACATGCTTTAATTTTACTTTTTTATGAGGATTTTTCTGCTCCGTCTCAATAGAACAGCCTGTAACATGGCAATGCGTTCGCATTCTTGATGGGTTTACATTAGTGACGGGGTAACAGTGTACATCTAGTGATAATTTATATGTACAACCGTAATTTTAAACAATTTTATTATTTTTTTACTACAATTTATTTAAAACTTCTATTTATAATTTCATTTACAATAGCCCATTCTCTTTTAGGGATGCTAAATTTTACCGCTAGCACACTTTTGTAATAAGAATCCTTGCAGAGAAAGGTTTCATTTTTAACTTCCTTACATAATTTATTATATTGCAGTAAGAGTTCATGCTCATATTAACAAGATGATTCCGAAGTCATGCATACCGTACCATTGCTGTTTTTTCTTAAAAGGGAAAATGTCATCCACTGCTTCAAAACTTTAAATTTATTTTTTCTTTTGTATGTACTGCTATGTGAAATTTGAACTTGAAGTTTTGTGAGAAACAAAGCAAAGATCATGTGCACAGCACACCTGATCCCAACACTCCAAAGTCAGAGTTTATTTCAACTTATCAAAATTAAAAAAAAAATAATAATAATAATAAAATAAAAAAAATAAGTGGTGCGAGATGTCGGTGTGGGCCAAGACCTATCGCACTCATTTGTGTTTCTCACTTTGTGAATTTTTACATTCCTGAACAGGACCTACTGTCTATTGCCGGTTCAAAACGGCTCTCCTGAAAAGCTTTTTCATTGGCAGAATTTTAGTTTCGGAGGTTTGCCATTGCCCGCCGAAAGGATGATGACGATTTTGAAAACTTGCTGCTGTGCTCCTACCGGGACTTAAGCCCAGGTAGGTGACATGACAGCCAGTGAGTCAATCATCACGCCATCGCCATCGAAATTAACTTTACGAAATATTTCACCATCAGATCTTCTGCACACAGTAGAATTAAGTTGGATGCAAGTAAGAGAATGGTCAGATATCATCAAGTAGTATACATCCGGCTTAAAAGGAAATTGATTATCTTTATGTCGTCTAATATACATATATGGTCTAAACATGTATTAGATACTGGGCGAGTAAATTCAGAGAGATTTAAAGCTGAAGAAGCTCAAAAGGTTGATAAAAATAAATCAATGTCAGACGAGGCAAAAATGATAAAATAAAATTAAAATGGCCCAACAGAATAACATTCTTACATGTTTTCAGATCGAGAAACACCGAAATCTCGTCCAAAAAAGTTTCGACTGTATGTCTGAGAAATTTATAGAGACATATGAAACAATATGATGTATCAGAAATTTTAGAGCTCACCTTGCAAATCAACACTTTCTAAATTAAAACTGATAACTTTACAAGACAATTTACTTTTACAAAAACTGCTACCCGACCTGTAACATAAGAGTTATTGCAAACTGCATCAAAAATATGGTTCGGTACAGAGTAAAAAACACGACTTCTCTGAATCATATATCCAAATCTCAGTTTGGAAAATTATTATACATCAGGAAGGTACCTTAAAGACGCATAAAAATTGATGAGAAAAGAATTCTTGCATTTTGGTGGATAATTGAAAAACTAACGAATTTAGAGTGGACGTAATAAATATACACGGGCTAACATGTAATTACTTTTCCGCTTACCTCCACGTGTGAAAATACCGACCAGCTGCCTTGGCACTAAGTGAAACACAGGTAGATCTCCGCCCACACCTCTCAAATCACTCTGATCAGAAGCTAACTGGTTACGAACTAGTGCCATTATTCCTCTCGTGATGTAGTTTACCAAGCTCCACCACAATGTAGTCCCTGTTCCAATCCAGAAATCAATTTCATCTGGTTAAAATTCCATTTTCGTAAGCAAAATATCCACTACTGCTTTATTTACAGAAGCCCCAAACTGGACAGCAATTCGACTCTTAATGAGTTTGATGCGCTGTCTGACTCCATTCTTAGAATCTTATCTCTGTATCATCAAACGGAAACCATTATTACAGGCGATTTCAATATACACAACTCTGGATGGCTTCGACATTCTGGACAGACAATAAACGAAGGACGGTATGTTGATTATTTCGATGCGGAAAACAACTAGACCCAGATTGTAAATCCGCCCATAGGTATACCAAACGGTGATAGTCATACCGCCAACACCCTGTGGTTTTTTTTTATCCTATCACCCTGATAAGCAGACCGTTGATGTGCTCTCCCCTCTAGGCTCATCGGACCATTGTGTCATATCAGCTAATTTCTCGTACATCAACCACACAGTTAGAGAAAAGATTCCTGAAAGAACCGTATGGCAATACGAAAAACTAAATTTAAGCCGACTTAACACATTCTTTAGGAATTTTAACTGGTTCTTATGTTTCCTCGATAACGACGTGGATGCCGCTGCTGAAACTACTCTCTTTGGAATGAGATCCTTTATTTCATCGGATGAAAAATATCAAACCAAAAGAAAAGGCATGATACGACTCGAACTGTGAAGAGGCTGTCGGGTTAGAGAAATGTTTTTCGGTCCTAAAAGACCAATCTGACAGAGGGAAAACCAAAAAAAAATTCAAACAAGCCAGGAGTGACTGCAACGCCTTTCTTAAGCGTATGAAATTCCAATACGACCAGAAACTGAGGCAAAATATACAACAATGTCCCAAAGGTTGTAAAAAATGTTAGTCGTTCGTCCAAAACACTAAAAATTCTACCTCTTTTTCTATCTCAACGCTAATTTATAATAACATTCCAGCGGCTAGCTCAAAACTTTCAGTTTGTGCTTTGTCTCAGCCTACACTTGAGTGCGCCGAATCTTCAACTGGACGAAACCACTTTCGCACTCGTGTAGTAGCAAGAAGATGCAAAACAGTATTTATCCAGCCCTTTCCTTTTTCTTCTATCTCCTCCTACGGACCCATTGCACTTACGTCCCTTCTCTCAAAGGTCATGGAAATGCTGATATATATATTGAAACACGAAAACTTCTTAATGACCGGCAATATGGTTTTCGTAGCAACAGGTCCACTGTTGATTTGATGGCATGTCTCACCGAAAAGTGAAACCAAAACTTACGTCACTCTGATGAAAGCAAGATAGTTGCACTTGATATTTCATATGCATTTGTCAAAGTTTAGCATCAGATTCTTGTGTCGAAAATGCGTGCATTTGGGATCGATGACTCTCACTTTCAATATATTAGAAACTACCTTTCGGAAAATTTAATTCAAGTTTTCTTGGATGCCCCAGGGCTCCATTCTATTTCCGACACTGGTTTTAATTTTCATCAATGATCTCTTGTCTGCTACTTCTAATCTATTGTACTCCTTTGCAGACTACAGTACTCTCTGCTTCTCATATTCGTTCACGGAATCACGTCCCTGCTGCGAAATAAGAAAAGAAAGCGATAGAAGAGGTAATACACCACCCTTTAGTCCAAAATATGTAAATTTATCGCACAGGATACTTGGAGTTAGTTTTGACTTTTAGTATGGATTAGTTTTTCTTAAGAAACCGTATTAAATCTCATTTTCGTCGATATTCACACCAAGGCCAAGAGATAAGAGTTTTACCACTTTTTCTTTCGCATTATTTGTTTTCAGATTAGAGATATCAGCAATGTTGTTGACTCTGCATATAAGAGTAGCATTACTCATCTCTAGAGTTTTAATCTTAGCAGAGCAGCACTGTTAAGCTGTTGCAGTTTTATGATTTCATTACACAGCATATGTAATAGTGATAATTTCTTGAGAATGTTTAACGCCATCAGCCAGATCGCTCCCAATCATAGAGCGAGAGGAAGTATAATAGTATTACTCACAGCGGCACTGTTGGATTTGCATAAGCTGGACCCGGGAGAGAATGATCTTCATAAGACAAACATCTACGTTGACCGATACAAGTAACACATTTACACTTTTGATTGTTTTTAGGCAATAATTCAATGTAACATATAGTCATACTCGTATTTGTACACTTTAATTGATATTAATTTCAGCACCTAGAACATTGGATTTTTAATAAGGTTCTATCAATTTTTAAGTTACACACGTTACACTTGATAAAGCCAATTTAAAAAATACAAAAATATATTACAAAGGGTGATTTATCGTTAGGTTTGATTTACGATTATATAGCAAAATAAAACACATAAATTTGAAATTGAACTTAAAACTTTTATTGATGATTTAAAGAATAATACATGGCATTAACATTTTAAAACGATATCATGTAAATATTGGCCACGACAATTTTGGGCGACTCGTTCGAGCATAGCGACTGGTATCTCGCGGATAACACGAGTAATATTGGCTTTCAAAGCGTCAATCGTAGCTGGTTTATTCCTGAAGACCTCAAACTTTACATATCCCCAGAGAAAATAGTCCAAAAGTGTGATATCGCACGATCTAGGCGGCCAATTTACAGTAGCAAAACGTGAAATTAAGTGCTCACCGAAATGGTTTTTTAACAAGTCCATTGTTTCATACCCACACCATACCGTTGTTTTTAATGGATGTAATGGTAGCTCTTGGTACTGTTCGGGTTGCTCATCAGCCTAAATACGGCAATTTTTGTTAATTAACGTATTCATTGAGCCAGAAATGGTCTTCACCACTGAACAAAATTTTACGATAAAACACCGGATTTTCATTGAGTTATTCCAGAGCCCATTCACTGAAAATATGACGCAAATTCAAGCCGCCTTTTAGGACGAGATCCTCACGTAAAATATGCCAAATTGTAGAATACGCCAAGCCAAGCTGCTGATAACGACGACGAATCGATTCGTCACGGTCTTCGCGTATACTCTAAGCTACAGCTGCTATAATCTCTTCACTACGTGCTGGATGTATTCTAACCGGTCGAATATCATCCACTAATGTAAAATGGGACTCAAATTTTCGAATGTTATTGGCAATAGTAATTTCAGTATGTCGATTATGCGCACCGTAAGTTCCGAGATTCGCAAGAAAAACATTTCTCACAGAACGCTGATTTTTGTTAAAGTCACGCGTGATCCGTCAAAAAAAAGCCTATTGAAAACCAAACCTCACGATGGATCACCCCTTATAAAAAATCATGAGCAGAAGAATTTTTGTATTTGTGCCCCATCAACACTCACAATATCCATACATTAAAGTTCCGGCTATAGGAAACTATCATATATTTATCATGGTTCAATATCGCAATCCGAAAAAAAAACAACTCAAAAACTGCACCAAATACGAGTAGTAACACTTTGTACAATATAATATTTAGATAGGAAGGCTTCTCTATAGTCATTCTTAGATTTTTTATAATACAAGTGCGTCAATTTTGCTTATAATATTAAGTCTTCAAGATAGAAATGCCCCTCTTCACTCAAAATAATATTTCATGCATTCCCAACACTCAATTGTGCAATGTTTTTTGAGGTTTATACTATTCCTGAGATTAACGTGGAAGCGACAAACCTGGGCTTACGGCCACATTTTTTCTTGCGAGATGTTAAGTTCTTCACTTCACTAACATGTCTCAATCTGACAATTGCTGGATAAGAAGGCGCTACACATTCCGAGAACATTTTTATCTTTTCTAACTATTTCAGCTATTTTTAATAGGTTTGCGCTGTTACGAGCAAGCTCATTTTGAAATGACTTTTTGAAATGAAATTTTCTATTGGAAAATCATTTCTTCTTTTACATTTAGGGTTCGTTAAAATACTTACGTATATATATCTTGTATTTTTTCCTCCTGCTTCTACATTGTTGTTGGATTGGCTCAGTTTTCAGACCTTCTGAAGGTTGATCTATACGATGGGTTACATTGTCAGGAGCCCAAGAAGTGATTAGTTTTTTTTTTTTAGAAATCTAGACTGAAACAGGATTAAAATTACTATCAGAAAGAAAATATGGATATTTGCTGTACATACAAATTACAGCTGCGTTCTGCTATTGAGATCGTATTTACAACAGATACAGGTACTGGCATTCATCGACAGTTCATATTTACAACTTCAATATCATGATTGTTTTGTATTGCTTATACAGGTATAGTTGAAGTTTTTTTTTTCCGGTTACCCAACCAAACCCACACTTGTCGCAAGTTCAAGACATTACGATGTTTTTCCATTGTTATCCGTAAGCTTTAAATAAAGTCGTTAATGGATAAGATACTCGTATGTGAGTTCCTATAGAAAGCTTCTTTTTTCACTATTGCTGCCTACAAAGTATAAGCATAAGATAAATACCGTTTGAATGGCTTTCAATTTATCTTTAATCGCTTCTTGCTCTTCATTGTTGGTGGTCATGAACCAAGTTTCTCTTAATATACATATATCTGTATGATCTGGAAACTATCAGAGTTCTCATAACATATTGTATTTGCGACATCATACAGGCTGAGGTTTTTAACTTGAGACATCCAAATTATTCGAAAAATACGCGATATCGCGAAAAATGCTTCAGACAATAGTCACAAGGCTCTGGAGGGGACATAAGATGGTGACCACGAGTTTGACCTTGAGCCCCATTTTTAAGATTAAACGAAGGTTTTGATTTTTTTAATTTTTTTTTGACAGATTCGTAATCTGCGTGAAAAAATTACAATTCTTTTACATGAAACACTTTTTTCAAAAATGCGTTCTTTTCCCGCCAGAGAGCGCCATAAAACTTAAGACATCAAAACTACTCGAAAAGTACGAAATATCGCGAAAAATGTTTCAGACAAAAGTCACAAGGTTCTGAAGGGGACATAAGATGGTGACCACGAGTTTGACCTTGACAAGGTCAAACGAAGGTCACTTTTGATTTTGCAAATGATAATTCCTGATTTTCATTGCTCAGTCGTATTGCTCGTAGGCTTGTCATTTGGTTTTACATACTGCGTTTAGCATAACCCAGAAACAACGACGTGGACGTAGCAGTATTTTGTTTCGTTCGGGGCTATTAATTAGAGTGGGTCCCCTTGCCTCCCACTGTTGAATCATTGAATTCTTCCCATTTCGACGTTTATTTCCCGAGACTATTTCAACAAATGCTCGAAAAAGTGACCATTCACTTCAATACACTTGTGTATCCGCGCTCTAAATGAACCAACAGAACTGAGAAGTATTTCTGGCGTAATCTTCCGGTCGCTGGCAAATGACTGCTCAGGGCTAACCGAATTGATCATTCCTTTTCCTTAGTTTCTTATCATTCAAAGTGTTCAGAGAAGACTCTTAGGCCTGTAAGCACATTTAGATTCTGCGGATGGAGCAACAGTCAAATACTGCTGGTACGGTTTATATCGACAGTAAAGATGGGATCATAGATTTTCTTAAAAAAAATTAAAAATAGTAAATCGACTCGATTTGATGACATTACAGTGGAACTGTGAAACTGTTAAATGCAGAAAGTTTAAGACAATAAACTGACAATACTCGCATTTAATGACACAGTCATGGAACGAATCAATTCAGCATCACCAAAATCTCTAGAGATCCTGCATTCACAGAGAAACAGTTCTCTGAGAATGCAAAAATGTGATAATAATTTGCACATTAATCTGCTGTAGATCTAACAGTGTAGATAATGTCTGAGTTATCCAGCTCGCTTTGCTTTGAAATGGTAAACATTTCTAAAAATAGAGAAGTCGAATGAATTTGGAATTCATGTAACTAGTCATAAGCGAACGCATCATGTTGTTATCTATCAACTAAAGCAGTACAAATATCAAATTGGGCTCTGTGTGATCCAAATAATTATAGGCAGAAGGTTCCAGGATGTCTTTATAGGTGTAAGACACCCAGAAATATCTGACCATCTAGGTCTTTCGCAGACCATTTCAAACCATCCCATAGTGTTCCGCGTAGTACACATTAAGTGGGCAAAATTATTTTTTTGACTATTTCATGTTATTCTTATGAGTTAAGTATAATGTATTAAAAAATCATGTTTAAAGTGTCTTATTTACGTTTTAGTTTATCGGGTAAAAAAAACAAGAAATTAAAAAAAAAATATACATTTGATTGATAGGTTTTTTATTCCGGACTCACCAGAGCGATTATGTTGACTGAAAAATTCACGAATTTTACGAAATGTTACTTTTATAGATCGCCTATATTCGTAAAAAGATTTGAGATCAAAAATGCGCCGTTGCATGCTAAACAGTTCCATGATTATAATTGCCAAAGATTGTATGACATCTATCAAAAATATCAACCACATTGAATTCAGTATATGACAGTAATTGACCGCCAACATCCACCCCATCTGTTAGCTTTAGATACTTTACAAGTATCAAAGTACTTTACAAGTATCAAGGTGTGGGTACTCCAGTTCATTTTACTATCAAATGTCACCTAAAAACTGTGATTATCTTAATATCAAAACATTTATGTGAGCAGCTTATATCTGTACTAAATGTTCTAGGATTGGTGTTATTCGCACAATTAGTATATGTTTACAGTCTGAACTAACAACTTCAGTTTCCCAGCTGTATTAAAGGAAATCACTTTAGTTTTACTGTTTATCAATAACTTGTAAGGACTAAACCAATATCTGAGAATTTCCAGATCATGATTGATGTCGGCTGTAAAGTCTAAAATATTCAAAAATGAATAACAAAATGCTATATCGTCAACAAACCAGGTAAAAACTGCCTTCAAATTTAAGTAAAGGATAAAACTATTGTAAATTAAGTACAATATGGGACCAAGCACAGACCCTTGTGGAACTACAATCCGAATGACCTCTATTTCATCATATTGAACACCTAATTTAATTGATTTAATGAGATGCGAGCCAATCAAGTACAAATTCTCTTATGAATGTTTTTTTTCTTTTTTTTTCTTTGATTTTGAAAACAATAAATTGTGATCAACAGTATCAAATGATTTTGGTAGAGCTGCGCACATATTTTCCTTACTTAACACATTATAAATGGAGGTGTAATTATTCACATATTTAGAATGACTTTTTCAAAAAATCGGTATTACATCGACAATAACGAGTGAAGTTATTACTATTTTGATTAAATCCATCTAAAGGAACTGTACTGCAAACAACGTTAATGAAAAATTCATTGAAAACATTGGCTATTCGTTATAACGAGGGACCAGATAAGAACGGTAGGAAAAAAAAAAAAAACAATAACTGTATGAGATATAAAATTCATTTTGGCTTTGTTTTGAAGCTACCTTCGTGCCATCAGTTATGTATGGAATAGCACATTATTCAAATGGCCGCCCCGGACCCCAGAGAAAATAATCGAGTGGTATAAAATTGATGAACTTTCGCAGTGAGATGACTCAGTAGCCAAATTTCTCTTCACTTCGAGCATTTGGTCGCTTGTATGGCATAGAGCCCTGTCTTGTTGGAACCAAAGTTCAGATATATCGATGTTGTCGAGCTCTAGTCACCAAAAGTTGGCTAACATCATTCTAAGCCCGGAACCATAGACGGTAACAGTGTCTCCTTCCTCATTTCGAAAGAAATAAGGTCCTTTGAAGCCACCATGCCATAAACCGTACCAAACACTCAATCTTTGTGGATAATAAATAAATATATATAAATATAAATAATATAAATAATGTAAATAATAATATAAATAAATGAACCGGGTTGACTCTCTTGCGATGCCCAATCGGCATTTCTGGGTTTTCTTAGATACTGGCCAGTACAGCGGCTGTGTTTTCTTCATTTTGCACTGATCTCTGCCTGGTTGGTTGTTTAACACATTTAACCCGGCATGGACTAACGGTGGTTCACAGGCATTGCTTTCATCTGAACCACCGGTGGTACACCCCTAGTTTGCTCCGTTTGTCAGCTTGGACCACCGGTGGAGTACTAATTTTTCTAATTTTATTTGATTTGAGTATAATAACATAAAAAATTACTTTAACAGTTGTTTTCAGTTAAAAAAAAAAGACAAAATGAACAATAATTTAATTGAAGTATAGGGTTTTCTAATAACGACTTGACAACTTTTTTTTTTAAATAAAAAGCAAACCATTTGAGATATTTCAAAAACTTTATTATTGGCTTGAAGTACAATCAAAACATTTATGAATGGAACTCGCCTTCGTTCATATGGCCACCGCGGGTACGTTGGCAGCGGTCGATTCGTTGGACCCAATTTTTAACGACTCGGCAACACATTTCGGCCGAAACGGCCGCTATTTCGTGTTCAATGTTGGCTCTGAGCTCTTCCAACGTTGTCGGCGTGTCCATGTCTTGAGATTGACGAACCCATTGAGCCAAAAATGAGCTTCGTCACTGAAGATGATTTTGCGATGAAATTCATCATCTTGTCGCATATTCTCCAGAACCCAATCGGAGAACGTACGTCGCTTTAAATGGTCCATCGGCTTCAATTCTTGAGTCAGCTTAATCTTGTATGGGTGTAAACCAAGATCCTTACGCAAAATACGCCATAATATGGTCTGAGCGATGCCCAATTCTCGAGAACGCCGTGGAATTGACTGATCTGGATCGTTTGCTACGGACGTCTGAACGGCAGCGATATTTTTTAAATTTTATGAAAATTTAGGATACAAATTTAATGTATAGGCACCATGCATTTACTAATATGGTATCACATATAAATTGTAATACAAAATTATCTTCCTATACCATTTAATGGTTTTTCTTAGTGAACAAATATAACCGAATTTCTGGTACCTTAACAACACTCATTATTAACAAAATGACTATAAATATCTGCATTTCATCCCTAGTTGTTGGTTTCCATTGCTGTTTGTGTTTTCTAAAAGAAACTGATGAATGTGCTTGTGTCACATATTTTTCATAATATTTGTAGGTCAATTATATCATCACTAAGAAATAACTTATAAATTGAAAAGGGATTATCAAAAGGAGCACAATTTGTTATAAGAGGGCTCAAACCTTGCTGATCGCACATAAACTGTGGCAATGTTTTCTCGTCATGTTCTTGTCTACTCATTCACACCGAAGCTGAAGGGGTTGGAACCGTCTTCTGATCCTGAGGAGATCCTGGCACTGCTCAAAGAGAAGGAGTGCGAAGGACTCAAGTTTGTGGGGGTAAAGCCATTTACCACAGTCTAAGGAGTATCAATGTCCTAGACTACCAGGTGGTTCACTGGGAAAAATTAAAAAGGAGCGAAGGTGTTATACAATACGTTCGCTGCCAGAGGTTCGGGCACGCCGCGTCGAACTGCCAAATGCAGCCTCGATGCGTTAAGTGCGCAAAGAACCACAGTTCAGAGGAGTGTGCTGTGGGCAGAGACGGAGCGTCCGATAGGACGCAGCTCACGTGTGTGTTATGTGGGAACGTGGGACACACCGCAAACTATCGGGGTTGTCCTAAGTTCGCTGACATTAAAAAATCAAAACTGGCTCAGCAGCAGAAGGTGGAGGTCAAACGTTCACCTGTAAGGTTTCAAACACCAGCCGTCACGTCCCAAATTTCCTACGCCCAAATGGCGGCAGGTAGGGGGGCTACGGTACAGCAAGCGGCTGTTGCTTCTCCGGCGCCAATGCCGAGAACAACGGAAGCTGCATCTAACATGCTGGCCATCTTGCTCGCAATCCAAGGGCAGATGGCTCAGCTGCAAAAGCAGGTGCAAGAACAGGCCAAGCGGGTGGACCAGATCTACGCGCTGCTGCCGGGCCTAACGCAACACATGTCGTAATGGGTACGCACATGGAGGAGCAAACTTTAAAGGTCCTTGCGGTGAATGTTAATTCACTGATTAGGATCGAACGAAGAGCCGCAATGTTTAAATTGCTACAAGACCAAACTCCTGATGTGCTTTTCGCTAGCGAAACCAAGCTAACCGATAAGCACAAACTGGAGTACAATAATAATATTGTTACAAGAAGAAACCGGCCCCGATCCAAACGTGGAGGCGGTGTCGCGATCTTCATTAAACAAGGTATAAAATTTCGCAGAGTATACAAGGGAGTGTTGTGTAGGTTCCGGGTGTTGGAGGCAGTCGTCATTTATATCCCGCTTCACAGTGGAAAGCGGCTGTACTTGGCCTCTTTTTATGCACCTGAGGCTCCACAATCCACTCTATTCATTACAGAGCTCGACACGCTTTTTCGACTTCTGAGGCTGGAATCGGGGGAGAATTACTTTGTAATCGGCGGGGACTTCAACGCTAGACACAGAGATTGGGGAAATAATTTGCCAAATACTAGAGGGAACCTACTACTCGATTGGTGGGGTCAGCACGATGTCATGTACAGACTCGGTCTTAAAGCGACGGATAACCCGTCGTTTCCCAGAGGCGGGTCTTATTTGGATCTACTGCTGTACGACGAACGTATACGACTGACAGGTACGAATTTACAAACGCTAAACTGTCTGCGCACATTCGTGTATGACAGTGACCATTGCGGTTTTAGCACCGAAATTACAGTTCCCAACGAAATTTCGGAATTGGAGGAGTTTGTCCAAAGATATTCTTACAACTACAGAAAGACTCGATGGACACGCTTCTCCGCAACCATGACAAGTGCGCTCTTTTCGAATATGCTCCACCCACCGTCCAATAGAAATTTGTCAAACGAGGAGATCGACAAATACCTAAAACAAATGGGCGAGATAATTAAACAAACTATGGACGCTACAATACCGCGGTGTCGACGTACGACTAACGAAGACCTGTTTCGCAATCCTACTATTGACGCACTGCACCGACAGAAAAGTAGACTTCTGTCAAGACTAAAAAACTTATACAGACAGTTAACTGACAGACAAGACCCGGAGATAAGGACACTGAAGGCGTCGATTAAAAATATTCAAACGTTAATAAAAGAGAATTACAGAATTTCTGTAAGTTTGTATTGGAACAACAGGGTTCGGGCTGTAAACACCAGCAACCCGAATATGTTCCCGCAAATAAATAAACTATTTCAGAGAAAAAATCAAAACGACCTTCAGTGTCTTAAAATAGCCCGGACAACAGACAACGAACGGGTACTGACAATAGCAGGTATTGATCCAAATGAGGCCGCTGATGATGACGACTTCTTTGTGATCGAGGATCCACAGGAGAAGGTTGAGGCTATAGGGGCGACTTTCCAGGAAATATACAAGGCCACTGATACTATTGGCCCTAATTATGACCTGGACAATCGCGTCTTGGTGCACGACTTCTACATTCGAAATGAAGTAGAGAACTGGCAATCCGAGGGCTCTGGTTTCACCCGGTTCAGCGATGAAAATATGGCAAATAATGTCATTACCAGAGAGGGTGACCTACCACCGTTCATTTCGAAGAAAGAGCTCCATGAGATCCTCGACACAATCAGGGTTAAGAAATCAGTGGGGACCGATGGTATTCCGAACATCGTGCTTCGACATCTTCCTCTAGAAGCGGTGGACATTTACACCACCCTGTTTAATAATGCAATGAATAATGCACATTATCCAGCGAATTGGAAAACGGCGGTGGTTCAACCTATCCCCAAAAAGGGAAAGGATATATCCAATCCAGCGAATCTCCGGTCGATAAGTCTCCTTCCGAATATCAGTAAGGTGTTTGAAAAGGTAATCAATAGAGCTTTGTCTAGGTGGGTTGAGGACAAACATATAGTTCCAGATAATCAATTCGGTTTTAAGGCGGGACATGATATCTCACATGCCGCGTCTAAACTGGTGTCCGATATCCAATGGAATAAAGGCAAAAACCAATGTACTGGTGCCTGCCTTGTTGACTTGGAGAAGGCCTTCGACACCGTATGGTTAGAGGGTCTTTTCTATAAGCTGACTAGGCTGGGGATCAGTAAACCACTCTTGTACATTCTTTATAATATGCTAACCAACAGACAGTTCATCGTGAAGAATGGTGATGTGACTTCTGTTGGAATATTTCAAATTAAAAATGGTCTTCAGCAAGGCGCGGTCAATTCGCCGATCCTGTTCAACATTTATACAAGCAACTTGGTAGGTTCACTTCCCCATACTATTGCGTACGCAGACGATTTGATAGCGTACAGAACAGGTCCATAAATCGAGGTCATCAATACTCTCTTGCAGCGTGACTTCGATAAGATAAGACGATTTTGCGATGACTGGAAGTTGAAAATCAACTTTCAGAAGTCGGAAACCATTCTCTTTAGGACGCCGTTGTAGAGATAGGATACCAGAAAAAACTGGCGAACTTTCTCGATCATTGGACAACGCGGACAGTCTCTTGCCTGTCGAAAGGTAGTCAGATACCTTGGGATCTGGCTAGATCAGTTTCTGTATTTTGACAAAAACGTAGATGCTACTCTGGTCAGAGCTAAAGGCGCTTTTGCCCTTACAAAGAGACTGTTTTATAGCAGCCAACTCGATGCGAGGGTAAAGGTAATCTGCTACATTGGCCTTATCAGGCCCATGTTGGTATTTGGGTGTCCCGTGTGGTTCAATGTGCGAGCAAGCTTAATGGAAAAGATTCGGTTGTTTGCCTTAGGGCTTGCCTTCGCTTGTACAGAACACCAGAGTCGGAGTACAAAAAATTTTATCGTAATGAGGTCCTTTACAACAGAGCGAACCTAATACGAGTGGACAACTTCGTAATTAAGCTGACTCGAAGGCACATTGCAAGAGCAATGGCCTCGACGAATAACCTGATATCTGGGGCTTACTATCCCAATTACCGTTACCACGAGAGTGTGCGCTCTGACGGCTTCGTTCCACCGGAAGCATTCCTCTACCTAGATCAGATAGGGTTGATCTAGAATAGATCAGCGGTCCCGTTAATCTTCCATGTCGCTCGGAAAGCTGGGGACAGGCGACTCAACTACAACAGAGACGTCGTACACGGCAGTGTGGATCGTCTCAGGTTCAGTACGGCGGTGGGGAATGGCGATAAGAGGGATGTCGTTCGGCAGCACCAGCATTTCTGGTGGTTGAATGATGGAGAAGATGTTTCGTCGTCATTTCCGTCAACTACGTACCAGCCTCACTAATGAGGCAGAGCTGACCAATCTATTTGCTCTATGAATAGCAATGGCCAGCTTGCATAGGTTTAGGTTAGCATTTAAGAAATATATACATATATTAGTATATACCTCTGTATATACTAATATATGTATATAATTGTGTATAATATCTATGTGTGTGTATTGTGTACGTAGGTAAGGTAGATTAAGGTTTATTTTAAGTTAGATATTAAGTTTTTATAAAAAATTAAGTCCATATGCTAAGTTTTTGTCAAAAAATTTTTTCTTAGCCTTAAGTATTGAAAATAAATAGTCCTAAGTAAAACGTAAATAAAGTCGAAAGACATAGATTTAAGAATTTAGAGTAGCTTAGAGTGCCTGTGTGGGGCCAGTAAGTTAGTATAAGATTGTTAAGTAATTTTAAGCTAGCATTTATGCATTTTCTGTTAGTATATAAGGGTTAATGATAAATAATAAGTAAAATGAAGTGTTCTTGTCTATTTAGGAAGTTCTGCGTCTGAAAACCCACCTTCCGAGTCTGATTAATGTAAGATTTTAAGAATTTTTCTTCCTGAATTTTGCAAAACTCAAAATCATCGCCTGACACCATAGTTATTGAAAATCAGAAATTATACATAGAATAACTAACCAAAAGTAAGTTAAAGTATTTTGTTTAAGCCATATACCAGGTGTAACATATGCATAAGTGTTTGCTTTTTTTTTTTGTTAAAAAAAAAATACACAATTTTCCCCATGAATGCGAAGAGGTAACAGAAAGATGGCGCCAGGTCTGGGAAGTACGGCGGATGCAGAAAGATGTCCCAACCAAGCGATTCAAGGTGTCTTACACTAGTTTTGCTGTGTAACAAAATCACTTTGCCATGTCTTCTGGCCCATTCCAGTCGTTTTTCGATTAATGGGTGGTTTACTTAATTAATCATTTGTTGGTGATAGAGTTGTCTATTAACGTTTTCTCTAGGCTTCAAGAGTTCATCACGCCTACACAATACCGCTCTGGTCCCACTAGACGCAAAGCATAAACGTTTTCTGATAATTTCTTGTGACATATGTAATGCTTCTACTAATTGCCGTTGAATTTGAGTTGGGTCATCATCTAATAACTTCTGCAATTGCTCGTCTTCGCATTTTTGTGGTTTACCAGAGGGTTCACTATCTTTCACATTGAAATCACCACTTTTAAATTGTCGAAACCATGTCTCACATGTTCCGGTTGATGGAGTGTGTTCACGATATGTTTCCACTAGCAAACAATGAATTTCAACAGCCTTTTTTTTGATTATATAAGAAAAGCAATGCGTGCCACAAATCTTCTTTTTCAAGCACAAAACTCGACATGATCACGGAACGATAAAACAAAGACGCTAGCTTTTTGCGAAATCAACTTTGTGTGTTTGCAGTTGAATGTAAGACAAACAAAATGACGTATGGGTCATATAAATAGGCTGCGTACTTTTCGCTGGCGCCATCTCTTAGTTAAACCGGAAAAAAACTTATGCATACACCTGGTAGATATTTTAAAACTCGTGAATAGAATTTTATAAGGATATCAATAACAATTTGATATCAATGTTGATGTTGCCTAAAATACTCGTATCTTTCATAAATCTATTTAAGCTCTGTGGTGTAGTTACTGTATTATAGAGATTAAATATGAAAATGTAAGTGAGGAAATCGATCAGTTCTTTCCACCTTACCTACGTACGAGTATCTGCATATGTATGTATGTATGTGTATATCCCGATGTCTATTATTTTGATTTATATGTGAAGCAGTTTATCACTGCAGATGCGTGATAGAAGTATAATAGAAAAAAATAAAATATAAAAGATTAACATTTTTATGATTAGACTTAGACCTCCTGGCTGTCTTATAAAATCTAGGAATCGGATAGTTTAATCACGAACACTTGGCGAGTCAAAATGAAAGAGAAAAACCAGATAAAAAGAAATATGAATGCTTTATGATTGATTTGTTCCCACTAAGTGACTTGTTTACATAATAAGTAAACGCCTCGGCATATTTAAATTCGTTTAAAAATTAAATAAAAATTTTATTTTATTTCGTATGGATTTATATATCATAAAAATATAAATTTCAACCTAGATTTGAAAAGAACATTTCCATACATATATACACAACTAAATCAATTGTTTTTAAAATTTCTTGCTATTTCTGTATTTTTTTTTTTTCAAATTTTATCTAACAAAATAAAATATATTTGTAGTTTGTATTTCTGCGTATGGATTAAAAGAAATACTTTTTTTAGCTTAATTTTTTGGGGAATAAAACACTTTGCATAAAGTTTTTTTTTTAAAGAAACCTGTATGTATCCACACTCTTCGTATGTAGTATAAATATTTTTAAATTCCGAAACTAAATTGCAATTAATATTTGATTTAAATGTTTTCCCCCACAAAGTCTATATTTTTGAACACATATATGATGTTCGCTAGTTATGTAAGATGCTTTTGAAAACGGAAAATATTTTTATTTAAGTAACCGTTTTGTGATGGATTATCAGTATTTGGTGCTTATCACTTGCTGTTAGGAAAAAAATTATTAGCATTTATAAAAACAAAGCATTGATGGTACCTGAGCTTAACGTAGCATCATGTGGATACGACGTAAGAAACTAATGGACTTTCGACTCACAATCCTAAAAAGAAAATGGTTTAAGCATGCACTTCTAGACCTTGCGGGCCATACAGCGACATTAGTACAGTCAGGCGAGTACGGATCCAAATCCTGAGATGGCTGTGCCATGTTGAGTGAATGGACGCGAAAGTTCAGACCCAAAGAGTGGATCGATCTAACCACGCAAGTGGAATGGGACCTCAACATTTTTGGAGTATGGCACTGAAGCCAGATGGCGCGAGACCATGTTAGTTGAAGAGGCTTATTGTTTGATACCCATCGCTGTAGCGCTACCTAAGTAAGTAAGTACTTAAGAATATAAGCCCAAAGAGTTCATAATTCCACATTGAATTCTGACTGAGTCGAACAGTATTTGTAACTCAGGAGCTGCGAGGCATCCGTATAGAAATTCTATGATTCGTTTTTATTCCCACCACCACAGGCAGTAGCCGAACTTGTTGAGTATTGTATATCCAGGTAAACATATTCTTGGATAAAAAGAGCAGGGTAATCAGGATACCGATGTACAATTACAATGTTGACTTATAACTATTTCTTACCACAAAAAAACAGCAGGTAGTTCAGCTCAGCTTATCGAAGAGCTGCATTTAGGAGATTACGTGCTGGAAAGACATATTCCACGCATATTCCACAGCTTCTTCTCGCTCGAAATTTTGAGTGTCAGTCAGTATCATATCTCCGCAGAACGAAATGAATCGCTTTATGCTTAAAATACGTTGGGAAATATTGCAAACTTATTTCAAAAGTGAGTGTTGTGCCTTTATTGAAAATAAGTTTTAAACGAAATAGAGCACCCACCACGCCTGTTGTACGCAAGTTTGTGCATAAAGTTCCTGAAACTGGCTTGCTTATGGACAACACTTATAGTCCCCGTGGTCGTACGGTATATACCGACGATATATTCAAGGACAGCGACTCGCTATCGATCCTGAAAACTCAACATTTCAAGCCGCGATCTGGTGAGAATTTTGAACAAAGATCTCGAATTATTCCCTTAGGAGTTTCGACTGACTTCGCAGTTGAAAGCAAACGACCATCCACTTCGTTATCGCTCTTCAGTTTAGTCCTTAAAGCAGATCAAAATTGGACATCGTCGAATTTGGCTGAAATATCATATACTATAGAAAAAATACTCTATATCGTGTTTCAAAGAACGCTGTAAAAACGACGAATACGAGCGCAAACATAGCTCACTGTAACATCCTCGGTCACTCTTTCGTAGTTGAAGTGAAATGAAGCGCCATGCATTTGAACTGGAGTTCTATACTCACAGCACCCAACGCATGTCATATTCTATCCGCCTTAAATAACAACAGGCCTAACTGTGCGCAATGATAAGGGTACATAGTCCCACATCCCCGCTTAGACTAATCTATTATCCGCCTTATAATCTCTGCATTTTCATTTCGTTGAAGTAGTAAAACTACTTGATGGCCATATAATACCAAATATTGTAACACCTGAGCTGATCTAAAAGATATTCGTGTATCCTGAATTTAAAATACAGTAGAGGGGAGTCAAACATTCAATCGTATCTAATCCATCTAATCAGAAAACAAAGCAACTCACGGTCAGAAGGGATATGAAAAAAGCTAAAATGCCAAAAAAAAAAGTTTATAAGTTGGAACCATGGAAGACCCTGGGATATAATATCTTTAAGTCAAGTTCAGATTCAGGAGAACAACTCGAAGAAGCATTTACGGTGAACTTTTTCTTTTTTATTCAATTTTAAAAAAAAAAACAACTCCACAAGATAATAGTTAGTGACATTAATTATTAAACGAAATAAATAGATATACCATAAATGCCACTTCAAAACTAAATTATTTATTTGTGGGGTGAACAATAATTCAATTAAATACTTAAAAAAAATATATAAACGAACAGGGAGCTTTAGAGCTTGTATAAAAAACTAAAAATCAAACAATGTAGGACAGCAAAACTTCAATATCAATATGATTAAAATCAAGGAGCCATATTTTTATTTTTTTTTAAAAACTCGTTTAATGTTCTAATGCATCGTATGTCTACAGGGAGTCTATTGAACAATTTGCAAGATACTATGTATACAGAAAAAGTTTCTAAAATGGGTGGTACGAAAAGGAGGTATTTCGACAACAGAACGGGAAATACTTCTCAAATTGTAAGAAGTAAGTGTCAGAGATTGGGCTTTGCATATACGAGGGCGGTCCCAGAAATACCCGACCCAACAAAGAAAATAGAGAAATTTTCGCCTTTCAGCTCTATACACTTTTCCCAGCGATGTTCAAAAAGTTCGATAACCTTTTTATGATAAGAACTGTTTTGCTCCTCAAAATAGCCATTAACTGCCGACTTCTTCACCGTTGGAAAATCTTTTACCACTGAGCCATTTTTCTAAGGTTGGGAACAGAAAATGTTCCAAGGGGGCTAAATCTGGCAAATAGGACGCATGAGGTAGCAATTCAAAATTTAATTCATTAGTTTTGGCCATTGCAATAACGGATTTGTGAGCTGGTGCATTGTCTTGATGTAACAACACTTCTTCTTAGCCAAATGCGGCCGTTTTTGCTTAGTTTCTTCGCTCAAACGTTGCAATAAGTTCGAATAATGCTGGCTGTTGATAGTTTTTCCTTTTTCAAGTTGGTCAATGAAAATTATCTCACACGCATCTCAAAAAGTCTTGGCCTTCTTTGGAGTCGGTTCTCCCTTTTGAATCCATTGTTTTGACTGTTCTTTTGTTTCGGGTGTAAAGTGATGGACCCATGTTTCATCCATTGTTATGAAACGGCGCAAAAATTCTGCTTTGTTGCTGTGAAGCTTCTCTAAACACTAAATTGAAACATCTTCACGACACGGTTTTTGCTCGAGTATGAGCAATCGCGGCACATATCTTGCACACAGCTTTCTCATGTCCAAATTTTCAAAAAATATGCTAGGTATCGCACTTTTTGAAATGCCTACAATGTCTACAATTTAGTACCGCTTTGTGGATTTTCTTCACTATTTCTGGAGCCGTCACCTCATTTGGTCGACCACTGCGATGCTCGTCTTGACATCTCGTACGGCCTCGTTTAAACTCAGGAACCCAAAATTTTACTGTTGTAAACGAAGGATCAGACTCAACCAGAGTAGAATCCAGTTCAGCTTTTATATTGGTTGGGCTGAGGCCTTTCAAATAAAAGTATTTATCACACAACGATGACCAATTTTCTCCATTTTCACAAATTCACTGACAACATTCACTATTTATGGCTGCCTAACAAATACTAAACAACGTGGAGCTTTCAAACTTGAAACATAACACATGGGCTGAAAAGTCAGAGCCGTTTTAAAGTAAAACACAAAATTTTCCCAACAACAAGGGCCCCTGTTTCGGCGATTATTTCTTCATCGGTCTTAAATCTCTTTCCGGCGAGCATTCTTTTGAGGTCTGCGAACAGGAATACGGTGGGTGGGGAAGCAATTCGTAGCCGAATTCATTTAATTTTGTCATCGTTTTCATCGACTTGTGACACGGTGCATTGTCTTGATGAAACAGCACTTTCTTTTTCTTCAAATGCTGCCGTTTTTCTGCGATTTCGTCCTTCAAACGCTCCATCAACGCAATGTAATAGTCGCTGTTAATAGTCTGCCCCTTTTGGAGATAGTCGATGAAAATTATTCCAAATATCCCAAAATACGGATGCCATAACCTTGCCAGCCGACTGTTGAGTTTTTGGACGAGGTTCGTCGCCTGCTCGCCACTCAGCTGACTGCCGACTTGACTCTGGTGTGAGCCAAGTTTCATCCATTGTCACATACCGACTCATAAATTCAGCTTTATTGCGGTTGAACAGCTGAATCATCAACACGTTGTTGTTTTTGGTCGACTATGAGCAAACGCGGCACCCACCGTGTATGATATATCCAACACGCTTTTTTGATATCTTCAGAGCCTCAGCTATCTCGATCAACTACACTTTACGGTCATTCGTAATCATTTTGTGGACTTTTTTGATATTTTCATATGAAACAGCCACTTTTGGATGTCCACTGCGTGCATCATCTTCGGTGCTTTTAATTTTTTTTTAAATGATTCTTTCGGCTGGTGCAGAGTCCGGGTAACACTGCATCATCGGCTGCATTTTTTCCCATCAAAGAGCAATGATAAATCAACACACGAAATTGCTTTGAATCCAGTTTTTTCACAATAACAAAAGTTGCTTCACTCACAACGCTATATCTCGAGAACTAATCGTCCGACAGCTGGCAAATTTATGCACGTATCTTTTGAAGGTTGGTAATAACTAAATCGTATGGATTCAATTCAAGTGGTGCCCTCTCTTAGTAACGTCACGGACTTTTCAGCCCATGCTTTATAGACTGCGTACTTTCCAATACAGTGATATTTTCAAACAACTACCGCCATGTCTTGGTCAGGCCGGTACTTCTGGGACCGCCATCGAAAGTTAACACAAAGTAATATTAATATCGCACAAGTTTATGTTCTGCTGACGCAACGTCTGGATCAACCTAAACAATCAGTACACAGGTAAAATATTACATCCGGCGACCGATACCTGAGCACCAAACATTGAACAAGTGCACTTAACGACGATCGTGGGAACTCTGCTGATGCAATAGGTTAATCATAGGTAATATTATAATTAAGTTTAGCTTAGGAAATCAGTTGTAGAACTCAAGCAATACTATATAATAAAAACATGCTTTTTTTAAAACAATTGTTTTTATAATTGTTTAATTTATATCCACCCCTTATAAAAAGGATCTTTGAAACTTTAAAATAGTATAAATGCATTAGAGGCAGGATTTTTAAGGACCTAAACAGCACCATAGAATTGGATAATTGGATAAGCATTCTTCCAACTACACACTTTTGCAACACAACAAGTGGTTGGAGATTGCGTAGTTTTAGAAGTATGATTCATAAAACATTTTCTGAGTCGATAAACGCCACGAATAGCCGAACACAATCATTGACTGTCATTTTGGATTCGGGCAATAGCAGCCCTGAACATCGTAATCTGTGTAATCTGAATACTCAACGGGAATAGATATTGCACATCTGCATTTCCCATTTGACAAGCTATTGCATTTAGTATATGGATCTACATTTGGTAGCATCTACATATATACCGTTTAGTGGAGATCCCGAGTAAATTATGTGAGTAAGGTGATATATGGTGGTATCTACAAATCCCGTAGGCATATTGTGCTGCATCTTTAAAAGCCACGGTGCAATAAGATAAGAGATTCTACGTATAGGTTACTACGGGTAGAATTAGATTTATCAACAGTTTTCGTCTAGTATCAATGAGAATAAAACTAGCAATTATCCCTAATTTGCGGAGACCTTCTATAGGTACGTAATCGTCTTATCATATAATTTGTGTTTTCATAACCTGACAAATTATGGCTTTTAACAAAATCAAAGTCGATTAAATTTTTTGCGAATAAAAGTTCACTTCCAGATAAAGTTAGGTCAGGCAAATTTCCAAATGATAGTTTAGAAGTAAACCACCAATTTACGACAAGGATTTAATATTGGAAAAATCATTATTGATATCACTTGCGAACTCGGTTATACCATTGATTAGTCGAGCAGCGTATAGCTGCATGTCATCAGCATATATATAAGGTGTTTGGTGGGGTGTTTACATACAGATAGTAAGTGATTAATGAACATCGGGAACAAAATATGACCAATTACTGATCCTTGCGAAATTCCTTGCTTCACTGATAAAGGTGAGGAAGACGAGTCATTAGTAACGCCTCGTTAAAACCTGTCACTTAAAGAACTCGTCACGAAATTGACTGCGCTGTTGTCAAAACTAGATTCGTGTTTTAATTTCCGTTTTAATGACACGTATATCTTATATCATCTTGTAATTTGAAAGCAGATTGGTTCGCCTAAAATGGACTATGATAAGAGAAGAATTAGCTAGTGTCGGAGCGTCATAAGGTTGTCGGATCTGGAAAACTTATGCAATTCAAAAAAAGTCAACACCTTGAATAAGTAGCTATCAATAAACAGCTTAAATAAATATAAAAATAAATTTTATTTACGAAGCTTAGTTTTATTTTTTTACCAACCTGAAAGTACAGTCTCAGAAGCTATACTCGTATGATTAAGCGTCTGGTTTTTGTTTTAGAAATTTCGCAATATTCCGTTTAGTTTTTGTTTATTATGGCGTGAATCGTTGTCAACTGTCTGTCTTCAATAAGTTCAAATATACAGTAGAGATATGTTATTATTTTATCGAATTCCAAGAAAAAGAATGCGATAGTTGATGACAGATGAATTACATATGTACGTAAGCAGATACATTTGATATAAAATTCCACATTTACTCGTTTTATATGAGACTTCTAAGAAATTGAAAAAAAGCCGTCAATCTGTCAGCAAGCATTACTGATATAACTTGGTTTGAAAATAAAAAATGCAACTTATTTTCAATGCGAACCAGGTAATTGCACGATTAAACTAATTCACCACTAAGTCATTATATCTTAAACCGCATAACAAATGTTTGAATTGCTAAGCAAATCAAAGTAACAATTATCTTGATCTATTAGTTTTTTTTCTTTTAATTCATTCATCAACTTTACAACTTTAATTAGGCTTTTATATTGAGCAATAATCAATTTCCGTGATTATTTAATCTTTATAACGTCAAGGAAAGTATTGTACATAATGTGTTTATGTTAGCATATGTACCATATGTTAGTTTAGTTTATGAATTAATGACTCATTTCACTTCGGATAGTAACGGGTGACTACAATACTATACATAGCAATGATAATTTTTCCAATTGTTATGTTTCAGTGGCTGTCACAGCTCTCAATGACATCTACCTGTCAAAATATTCAGTAAGATTTGTCATTTCATCATGCATCGTTTAACGTTTTCCGAACGTGAGGAAATTATTAAAAAAATATCATATTATCGTAATACCAGCTCAGTTGTAAATACGCAACGTGAATTAAGTGGTGAGGTTGGTCGTCATCATGGCTTCATTGTGGAGGCAATTCGTCGCACCGCGGAAAATTTTAAGCGTAGGTACACTCTTTTGGATCTTAAGCCACCAACCAGACAGAGATTGGAGAAAAATTAAGAAAACATAGCCGCCGTAGTGGCCACTATCGATAAAAACCCAGAAATGTCGATCAGCTGAATTGGGCATCGCCAGGAGGTAAAACTTGGTTATTTTGCCATTGGATTTGGACCTACATCCGTACAAGATTGTGCTGACGCAAATATTGAAGCCGTATCATCATAGACAACGCCGTGAATTCGCTGATTGGGTGCTGGAAATGTTGGCTGAAGATCTGGTTTTTGGTCAAAAAATCATTTTCTCGCACGAGGCCCATATTTACATCTGGGGCTATGTCAACCAGCAAACGAACACAATCCACAAGTGTTCGTTCAAGCATCAATGCACCCACAAAGATGACTGTTTGGTGCGTTTTATGGCATGGCCGCATCATCAGCAGAAACCTTTACCATCAATGACGTTAGGTACAGAGCGACAACATCGATATATTCGAGCTGTGGTTCCAACAAGACGGCGCTACATGTCATAAAAGCGACGCAACGCTTGAACTTCTGAAGGAGAAATTTGGTGACTGCGTCATCTCACGGTGAGCGGTCATCAATTGACAGCCGCGATCATGGGATTTGACAGCACTCGATTATTTTCTCTGGGGCTACGTCCAGTCCTTACTCTACGCTAACAAGTCAACAACTTTGGACGACCTCGAGGCCAACATTCGAAACGCTATTGCCAGAATAACGCCGCACATATTGGACCGAGTCATGAAAAATTGGACCGATTAAGTGCTATTTCACACATAATAGTATTAAAATAAAGGGAGAATCAATTTTATATCTCACACCGATATTGTTTCATTAAAATTTTTCTTCTTATCTGGTCATACTCACAAGAGTTTGTGTATTAAAGAATATGTCTTTTAGATTGTTTTGTAAATATGTGGCTTCTCAAATTAAGGAACTTTACTATCTGCTGCAATTTCTTTTCAGGTAAGTCAGTATTCTTCGATTGGTAAAAAATCGAACACTCAATAAAGATATGTCAAAATTATGACAAAAAATTAATTTTGATTCTATTGTATTGAGTACTGAGATGTGTCGACTAAAGTTATGTTCGTTTTAGCAATGAAAAATCTGGGTGAACTAAGGATGTTTCGTAATTCTTTTAATCTGCAACATATGCAACTTCGTTTTCTTTGATGCCAGCATGCCTTGGTATCTAAGCTAAACTTATATATACTATCAATATTATATGTATAGGGTTGTTTTAATAACGACTTGACAACTTTTATTTTTTTAAATAAAAGGCAAACCATTTGAGGTATTTCAAAAACTTTATCATTGGCTTGAAATGCAATCAAAACATTTATGAATGGAACTCGACTTCGGTTATATGGCCACCACGGGCACGTTTGCAGCGGTCGATTCGTTGGACCCAATTTTCAACGACTCGGCCACACATTTCGGCCAAAACGGCCGCTATTTCGCATTCAATGTTGGCTCTGAGCTCTTTCAACGTCGTTGGCGTGTTGGCATAAGCCAATGACTTAACGTAGCCCCACAGAAAATATTCAAGCGGCGTTAAATCGCACAAACGAGGCGGCCAATCGACTGTCCCATGTCTTGAGATAACACGCTCACCATACTTACTCTTCAATAAATCGATTGCTTGTGGCACCATCCTGTTGAAACCACATGTTGTCCAAGTCCATATCTTCCAATTCGGGCCAAAAATAATCGGTGATCATGGCGTGATAACGCTGACCATTCACAGTAACGTGACGATCGTTATCGTCGACGAAAAAATATGGCCCAATAACGCCGCCGTCATGCAAACCGCACCAAACAGTTATTTTTTGTGGATGAAGTGGTGATTCATGAAGCATATGTGGGTTTTCACCCGACCAATAACGCATATTTTGCTTATTGACGAACCCACTGAGCCAAAAATGAGCTTCGTCACTGAAGATGATTTTGCGACTCCGAATATCTGCAGAAAATTCCTATAATTTGAAGGCGTTGCTCGTTACCATGATGAAAATGTTGAGTTTACTGAATGACAGTTTGATGATAAGTGAAAGAGTGCCTTCACAAATTAAATTCAAAGTTGTCAAGTCCCTATTGGAAAACCCTATACATATATAGATGTAACTTCAAATGTAATTGAGAGTACTTTGTCGTAGTCGTTTGCCGCACTTTAACTTCGGTAAGGTGTAAATGCGAATCAATGTTAAAATTTTTCTCAATTTTGGGCCATTGAGAGTGCTTTTTATAATCGTGCAACGTCAGCTATGCGTTATAGCTACCGGGGTTTGGAAGAATACCTCAATGACCGCATTTGTCGAGTTATTGTACATATTGAAGCATATTGCAGAATTATTTTGCAGCTTGCAAGACTGGTACTGGTAGGCAGAAAAGTTCTTATTCATAATTAAGCGTGAGGAATTCATTTTATTTTTTTTTTATCTTTTATGAAATGAGGAATGATATTTGAGAATATTTGTAGCTACGTGTATGAATCCCAGTCATTTTTCTTGTACTCTTTGCTTGGTTAAAAGGTTTCTAAGCAGTCCCTGTCCTGATGTCCACCAGTTTGGCTTTTTCTTTCTTCTAGGTTGAATAAGAGGACAGGAATCAGCCATTGCCTGATTGAGAGCCAGGGTAAAATCCTTGACTTTCAAGTCAAGCTCGTTGGTGTTGATGGACTTAAGAGTTAACAGGAAAGTATTTTTAAAAGTGTTCCTCTGATCTTGACCAACCAGTTTTCCGATAAGTTCGGAGTAGTTGCCGGGGAGGAGCATTATTCAGACTGAATTGGATATATCTGTGATCTGGCAAGTAATGTTCAGACGATACCATGCAGTTCATCATCATTTAAGTGATGTTATCGGAGACAATATGGTAAGTACTTATAATGTAATAAAAAAGTGTCTCAGCTCTATCGTTGGTGTCGGTGCTGCCCTATACCATGGAATGTGCGTTGGAATCGCATCCGATGATGAGGTTATTTTATTTTTATTTTTGGTTTATTTTTGGTTATTCAGTTTCTAGAACCAGCATTTCTAGCTTATCATGTGGGCCCTCATGGTCACGATCATGTCGAAATCAATCAGTAGGTGTCTTTCACAATCTCTAGTGTGGCAACGGTTTTTATAAGGTAGGAATACTATACATTAAGGCTAGGTTTAACATAGAAGTTTTAATCGTACCTTTATCTATTGTATAGAGCAGAATGTATTCAGATGTCCCAAGTCCACGAATCACGCCGTCTACAATCTATAATTTCTGGATTAGGATGATGTCTGAGCGCAGCGGAGCCTTTTTGGAGTGATTGAGGTTAATCTGAACAAACCGTATCAACGTTGCTAAATTTACCAGAGAAGCCGCCACCATGGTGTTGTTCAAGTCCTCCGATTCTGGAAATGAGCCTAAGAGTCTATCTTCATCATCTGATCGTAAAGGATCTATTTTTAATTCTTCGTCGGTTTCCATTTCTATCAGAGGTTTCCTTTCCAATTCAGGAAAGGATATCGACGCTTCAGAATCTGAGATTGGATTAAAAAAATTCAGTTAAAGAAGGAGGAGGTTGCTTATCAACATCCAGCTTATTCTTTTTGTAAACTTTTAGGTTTATTGACTCGAAACCGTACCGAATCATGCCTTTGGTCTGCACTAGAGGGTTAACGGATATTTTATTGGACGCGATAAGCGCGCATCTGTAAATCCTCTTGTTTCCCCAAATTTCTCGATCGTCCAGTCATGAGTCGGAAGGGTCGAGGTACTGAGCCTGAAAATCTCCAGAATGTTTTCTAGGAGGAGGATTTGGTTGAGGGCCAGGTGCGAGTTTTAGGTCCGCAAGGAATATGCCTACCCTGACATCTTCTTATCCATCAATGGCTGTTGTGTAAAGATCGAGAGATCTTTTGTCGGCACAAGCAATAAGCTTGACGTAACCTTCGTACCGATAAACCTCGATTGTCGTGGAAGGTATTCCGGGGTTTTTCCGCATGATAGCCAATAAGTTGCCCGAAAGTCTTAGCTTGACCAGCTAATACCGTTCAATTGCTAATGTTCAATCGGCAGCGCCCCAGTGGGGTTTCTGTCGTTCCTTATTTTATACCTTCTGGAAACCGGCACGGTCACGAAGTTATTGACTCACTCTATTTCGGTCTTCATGTCCGCAGTTCTCTCAACCTCCAACATGAATCCTTCAGTTTTAGAATTTATCTGGAAAACTTCTCTAATTTTATTAACCTTATCAGTCTCTACAATTCGGCAAGTTCGATGGCCGGATTAGAGGATTGTATAATCCACTAAATAAGCATTTTGCACATTTGTTAAGAATCCGTGAAATTTGATGCTCACAGAAGACTATGGCAATACAATTTTTGAACCATCCTGGAACTTTTACTGACTTAAATATTCAATTCAATTCGATAGTAAGAATTGATAGAAATTTTGTGGATTCGATAATTTACTGGAACTTTCTCGCTTTTCAGTGGATGTGATTGCGCTTTGTAATTTATATAAAGTGATAGGTGCATCTTAGTATAATATTTGTCCTAAAAAGCTGATTAGTTGTATCAGTTGTAGAAATGCTTTCAGATAGAGGAACTAAATTTAGAACACAAAAACTTATGAAATAAAGAATGCTGAGAAAAAAATTTTATCACAGGCACCTCAGTTTTATACCAGATGGTCGTAAAGTATGAAGCAATATTTGTGAATATTTGTCTGTAAAAATGGTTAGACTCGTTCGAGTCATATTGATCGCAATAATTGAAAGTTCTAACCTAATCTACAAGTGTGGAACATTGTTTTTTAACCAATCTTGATTGAGACGCACTTTGTGAGACGTTGCCGAGTCTTGTTGAAATATCCACGGTCTCTGACCGAAATGATTGTTTGCCCAAGGCTTCAATACTGCCTCTAAGACAGTTTCACGGTATACGATCGCATTAATTTTGACGCCACGATCCAAAAATACGAGCGGAGAGCGACCATCGGCGGTTATGGCGGCCCAAACCAACACCATCGGTGCTGTCTGCTTTCTGGTGGCCGTCCGCAGGTGGAAATTTTTGAAGGACCTCTCTGGCAAGTATACTCAGTCATTTTATTTGTTGACATATTGCTCGATAACAAATGGCGACTCATCGGAAAATGCCAAATTCGCAACTCCTTCGCTCTTTCGACTCTAATTTTTTTCTGTTGCGGTGTAAGATCGTGTGCTTTTTGGAATTTCAATGGCTTGAGCCCAAGCTCATTTTTCAGTATGTGTTCAATGCGTTCCAATGATATGTTGAGCTCACGAGCCATTTTCCTTCCACTTCGACGCGGATTTCGCTCTATTCGAGCCTTCACTTTCCGAACAATTTCCGCCGATGTTGCTGTTTTTTTCTGACCACCTACATGGCGTTTTGCAACGCTGCCAATATCCATAACGAGATATGGTTCAAAACACAAATGATTTATTCAAATTGAGGTGTTGGAGGGCTCTAACGATATCTGTCATGTGTCAGAATTTGAGCCCACTGTCATGAACGGTTTGGAAATTATAGCAGTCTGAAGTTGGTTGCAGTTCGAGTCAGGCAGGGTTACACCCTGCGACTACAACACATGTATAAATTATTCAAACAATATTCAAAATGAGGTTAAATGTTACAATTGTATATTTTAATTGCTGTCAGGTAATAAATTTTTCTTCATATCTTTTTCAAGGAATTAATCTTTTTCCTAATTTTTCCTACAGGTACAATACATTTCACATGTTCAGCAAATTTTAAATTTTATTCAATGATTATTCCTGGGTTATGGATATGATTCATATTTTCTTTTTTTATTATTATATGGTATATTTCTATAGTATTTTTAGTATTTATGTTTATATTCAAAATTTTCATTTTCTGTTCCTTCATTTAAGTTTGTTCATTCTTTACCATAATGTTGTTCGGTTAATTTCACCTACAAATTTTGTTCTGCACTCATCTGCATCTTTCTTTCGTCGTAGATAGATGTATCATCTACATAAAGAAAAATTTTGCATTCACGAATAATTTCTGGCAAATCGTTAATGTATATTATAAAAAGCAATGCTCCCAGAGTTGAGCCTTGTGCAACTCCTATGTCGACTTCTATCGCATTTGACACTCTATTGCTGACCTTTATTCTTTGCGAGCGGATCTCCGGCCAACATTTCCAGAGTCCAATTAGCGAACTCATGGCATTGCCAATGGTTTTTCAGCTTTAATTCTTGCATCAGCACAATCATATATGGATGAAGGCCCAAATGTAACAGCAAAATATACCGGATTGACTCTCGGCAATGCCCAATTCTGATCGGCGTCGAATCGACATTTCTGAGTCTTTTTCGATGCTGCCCGCTACGGCGGCTATATTTCTTCATTTCTGTCTGGCTAGTGGCTTAAGATCCAAGTGACGAATTGCCTGCACACTGAAGCCATGATGACGACCGACCTTAAGACGAAATTCACGTTGCGTATTTACAACTGAACCGGATTTTCGATAATATGATATTCTTTAATAGTTTTCGCACATTTGGCAAGTGTAAAACAGTGCATGATGAAATGGCAAACCTTGCTGAGTATTTTGTCAGCTGGATACCATTGGTAGCTTTGACAGCTGCTGAAACATAACAATCGGAAAAACTATCATTGCTACCTGGTCACCCTTACTAACTTACTTGCTCACTTCTTTTATCGGAGTGCTTAGTAGATTCATGAACTAATCTCTTAGATTTGAAGCACATCAGAACGACGAAATAATATGAGTCTTACCACTAATACCCATAGCGCTTTTCCGAAAATCTTGAAGTGATTGCTCTTAAGGTTGTTCCCTCTTTACAATATATAGTAGATACTTTTAAAATTTATGTTTACTTTCGCATAATGAGTTTTAAGGATACAATTGTTTGATTACCTTAACAGGAAGAAGGAGATTTCTTGTTCCACTGTAACAAAGGCGACACGATATATTGCAACAAATGCCGATTTGTGCAACTAGTTGATAGTAGTAGAGTACTAGCAAAAGTAGAGCAGATACGTGGGAGAAACATTAGTTGTAACTACAATATACCCGTTACATACAATATTTTAATGACTGTTAAAAGTAGAACTTGAATGCTATGGAAGAAGTTTGTATTTGGTGATGCAGTTCGTTTTGGGGCATTAGTATACGAAAATATGTAGACTTTTCATGATGCCTTAAAACTTATAGAAAAATTATGAAAACCAGAAAAAAACAATCAAAGTCTTAAATAAATAAACAATGGCAAATCTTTTATATCCACTTATTTTTGTTTAAAAAATAGATTATGCTGAATTGTAAACAATATAAATGTTGTTGTCTGAAAGTTTGAAGCACACAATAGATTAGCAAAATTTCGAAAAACTTATAGCCACTCAGTTTAAAAAAAAAATTTGTTTGCTAACGAATTGTTATGAAGCAAAACACAAAAGAGTTGATGCTACTGAAAAACACATTCATAATTTAAAAAAAACACGTCTTAGGAATTGGTAAAATATTTTTATTTGATAAAAAGATATAATACTAAATTCATATATATTTATACTCGAATATGTTTAGTCTAAGTGGGCGTTTCAGTGATTTACATTTCAAAATGAGTAATAAATATGCCTGGGGTAGTAAGGTAGTAAACAACAAACAAGACAGAAGTGCGTGCCTACATATAATTATATATATATTGTATATATATTATAAACACGAGTACATATAAGCAAAAGAAAAAATCTCGCATCTAGTATTATTTTTATTTATTGTTATGAAACTCTAAATTAATTCAAACACTACTTTCCATCTGTTGAGGTTTCAATTTAATTTATGTGATGTACATCAGTATATATGATGTACTTAATTTCAATTTTGATGTATATCGAAGTACATAATAAAAATATCCAAATAAGAAAGAATATACTAAAATAATTTAAAATTAGAAATTGATAATACTGAGAGACATTAATTGTTTTACTCTGCCATATTCGGTTTAAGAAAGGAAGTCGATACAGATAATCATCCCAATTTTTCAGTTTTGTTAGCCTGGGCAAAGAAACCATTTAAGGACCATTCTTAGGACCGTGTCAAATGCGCCATCTAAAGCAAATCCAGCGATGTCAAAAAGAAATGGTTACAGAGGAATTTCAGCCATAGAACGGGAACGACAGCGTGTGTCCATGAACCGACCAAAATGTCGCCAAAAATGCATTCGAAATGTATAGGTTTCCTTAAGCGATGTAAGAAATATTTCACACCCTCTGACAATGCCCACGTCTGGTCAGGTGCCCAAAAGACCTCTTTTCACTTGCTAGATAGGATCCAATATCATGCCATAAACTCATAAAACCCTCGAACACCGACATAACGTCTTCTGTCTCACCCTGATGTTTCGCTATTTTCAACTATGAATGCTCATTATTACACCATCAAGCCCACCTTCGGACGTACTCTGAAATATCATGATTTTTTCCTAAGCCGAACAACTCGCTTACATTATGCCCTGACGAGCTATTTATTATCACTATACCTTACGAACATTTAAAACGAACGCACATCAGTATCTCTCTTTTTTCCTTCTCTAACTTCCTATCACCGCGCTATGTGCAAACGTCTTAACCCTCTACTGCACAAGCAGCCATATATGGCTTTTCATATTTGAACGCCGACTACTATGATTTCCCAACCGCCACGGGATAAGAACCGTTTTGACACTTTTGAAATATTTTTTGTGTATGTGTTTTTATGTATTTTGTTTTCTTTACCTTTGTGATATCGCGAAAAATCGTAGTTGAATTTCACAAGTGCGTGCGTCCAGAGTGCAGTGCAAAAATAAGAAAAAAAAGTTTATTTATTGGGTCTATAACTTAATTCGTGCGGTTTGCTAAGAGATGGCGTAACTTGTATTATTCCATTGTTATTATTTTATTGGAACATGCGTTGGATAGCTATTGTTATTGTACGTTATTTCATTTGAAGCTTAAATAACAATAAATTTTTTTCTCTCAAATATGTCGAACTTTGTGCCTGAAAAATTGTTTTTGCGGGGAGATCTTCTTCATGAAGAAAACTGCTGCCGAAAGTCATCGTATTTTAGTGGAAGTTTATGGTGAACAAGTACTAGCTGAGCGAACGTGCCAAAAGTGGTTTGCACGATTTAAAAGTGGGGATATTGGCTTGGAAGACGATGAACGTCCTGGGCAGACAAAAAAGGTAAGAACTGGAAGCATTACTCTATGAAGATTGTTGCCAAATACAAGAAGAGCTCGCAGAATCTTTGGGTGTCACTCAAGCAGCCATTTCAAAACGTTTAAAAGCAGGAAATTGGGTTCCACATGAACTCAAGCCGAGAGACGTCGAAAGGCGGTTTTGAATGTCGGAAATGCTGCTGGAACGACACAAAAGCAAGTCATTTTTGCATCGGATTGTTACTGGTGATGAAAAATGGATTCATTACGACAACCCCAAGCGCAAAAAATCATATGTGAAACCCGGCCAACCAGCCAAATCAACATCAAAGTCGAATATCCATGACGCGAAGGTATTGCTCTGTATTTGGTGGGATCAGATGGGTGTGTTGTATGATGAGCTGCTAAAACCGGGTGAAACCATTAATGGACAACGCTACCGAACACAATTAATCAGTTTGAAGAGAGCAGTAACCGAAAAACGCCAGGAATATGCGACCATACACGAGGCAATAATTTTCCATCATGACAACGCTCGGCCCCACGTTGCTATTTGGAAAACAGTGGATGGGAAGTCTTACCCCACCCGCCTTATAGTCTAGACCTTCCCCCTTCTGACTACCATTTGTTCCGGTCGATGCAGAACGCCCTCCCTGAAATAGTCACTGAAATACGGTTTACATCAGAGCAGAATATTAAAAATTGGCTTTATTCATTCTTGGCTGCCAAGCCGGCGCAGTTTTTTTGGGATGGAGTCCACAAATTGCCAGAAATATGAGAAAAAGTCATAGCTTCAGATGAGCAATACTTTGAGTAATACTATTGTACATGTTTTTCTTAAATAAACGTTCCCATTTTGGAAAAAAAAACCGCACGAATTAAATTACATACAAGATATCATTTGGCTAAAAAAAAAATAAAGCCGTGTTATATTTTTTTGTATTGAAATTCGATATTGGTAAGTAATATTAAAGTGTTAAATGTTCAATTATGGTCGTGGACTCCAAGACACGGCGCGTTTGTTGCAACGTCCATATATGGCTCCTTATCCATTCACAAAAATATGAATATTCCAACTTTTCGCTATTTTTTGCAGTGAGAAAACAATGATCTCAAGTAGTTCGTTTTACGGAAGAAGAAACCGTGGTATTCCTGGTAATGGTTTTCAAAGTGAGAATGAAATCCTAAAATCGGAAGATGAGATGGGAAGTATAGAACTCCTGGAGGTGCCTGAAACCGATGAAAGTGAGTACGATTCAGAAGAAGAAAAACCATTGCTCACTTTGAAGTCGAAGTATGAGAAGGATAAAAACATAGCAAGGAAAAACAAGTCCCGTAAATCATACAAGGATAGCGACTACACCTTCTTAGGGACACTGTTCTACACACTACACACACTACACCTTCTTTTCACGGAGGAACTGTTTGACATGATCGTTGAGGAATCCAATAGAAAAGCACTGCAGGATAACATAAATATTCCAGTCAACATTACTCGCAATGAAATGGAACAATTTGTCGGTATAACATAATTCACGTCTCTTATCAAGTTGCCTTCTACAAGAAGTTACTGGAACCCACAAATAGGGCAACCTTTTGTTTATGAGACCATGCCATGTAGGCGTTGGGAGGAAATAAAAAGATATCTCCATTTTGTTGATAATGATGAATTTGTGAGACCTGGCCAACCTGGACACGACAAGTTATTTAAAGTTAGGCCATTCTAAATAACATAAGGGAACGACTTCTCCTTATAACAAAAGAAGAAGAGCACCTTGCAGTGGACAAGCAAATAATCCCTACTAAGTGTCGACATTACCAAAAGCAATATAACCCCAAAAAACTACATAAATGGGGTTACAAAAACTTTGTTTTAAGCGGAATATCTGGGTTCAGTTATGACTTTGATATATTCGCAGGGGAGCAGAGTAATGTTATTCCTGACAATTTCCCAGATTTGGGTGTTAGTGGAAATGGGGTGTCCAAGTTAGTATCGACGGTGCCAAGACATATGAATCACAAAATTTATTTTGACAACTGGTTCAACAGCGCCAAACTGCAAGTGCAACTATCCAAAGTGGATCTTCTTCCATTGGGGACCGTTAGGCTGAATAGGGTTCCCAACATTGACGTTCCAAAAGAAAAGAGGACGAGGAAATGTAATTGAAAAGATGGAAAAAATTAAAGGCGCCGACGTTTCTTTTGTGTTCTGGTTTGATAATAAAAATGTAAATAGGCTTTCTACTTTTGTGGGGGCCAATCCCACAACGAAAAAAGGAGGTACTCAAGAAACGAGAAAAAGTACATTGAGATTGACTGCCCAAAATAATAAATAATAATAATAATAATAAATAAATGGGTGGTGTTGACCTCTTAGATTCTATCCTCGGTCTTTGCCGCATTGAAATTCGATCCAAAAAATGGTACCTAAAAATTTGTTTCCACTTTCTGGACTTATGTGTTGCCAATGCGTCGATTTTGTATCGGAAACAGAGTAACATCTATATGACTCTTTTCGATTTTAAACTGGCTGTTGCAGAACATCTATGTAAGAGTAATAAGTGTCTAAAAAGGGGGCGACCTGCTTCAAAGTCAAGCACTCCAACTTCAAATCCGGCAAGCCCCGTTTCCTCACTTCGTAATATAAAAAAAATTGGAAGGCGTACTGATTTTCCACTGAACTCCATTCGCATGGGCCACATTCCGGAATGGAAAGATACAAGGCAGCAATGCAAAAACGACTGTCAGTACAGGTTATTCGTTATATGCCAAAAATGCAAAATAAATTTCTGTCTAAACAAGGATCGGAATTGTTTCGCATCATTTCATAATTGATTAATTTAGTAGTAGTGTATAATATTGAAAAAGATGTTTTGTTTTGTCAAATATTAAACTATTTTTTGTAATACGCGTTAAACTGAATTCTATATTTATTTATTTTTTGTTACTTTGAAAAATGTAATAAAATTTTTAAACAACTTTTTTTCATTTAGTCTCTTAATTAATTAAAATGTAAGACAAAAACGACATTTTTTATTTATTTTTTTTTTATGGATCATGGTGTGTGCAGTAGAGGGTTAAGGGTACAGATCCCTTGTGCGCGCGTCAATTATAAAAAAAACGTGCACCGATTGTCTATCGAAATAAATTAACAGGGTATTTTATTTTAAGGCATAGAAAAATTTTTGAGTAGCTTAACACAGACAACTGACTGGGGGACAAGCTCTTTCCTTGTTCGTGAAAGCTAAACTCACCAGACACCAATATGATGTAATAAAATCAAATGATATGTCAAGATTTCCACCATATAAAAAAAAATCCAACTTGCTAAAAAGGAGTGTTACTCTTTTAAATAACACATCACGGTCACGGATACTGTTTATGCAATGAAATTGCAAGCTTTGCTTAATCACACAATCCAACGCTCACCAGATGCGCATAAGGAAGTTTTAGAAGTTCAAAAAGTTCCATTTCTCTGAACAAAATTCTGGAGACTCTTACATCTTCTTGGAATCACTAGTACCAAGATTAGTTTTGAATGTACCAGGACATTAGCATAAAAGACATGAAAGACCTTCAGCCATATGATACTATAGACCAATAAAGTTTATGTTTCAACATGAAACAACAGAGTTGGCAAGGATGCAGGTAGAAATAACGCGGGCAAAAATCGAGGAGCTTAAGCCAGTTATATACAGCATGAATAAAATTGAAATTCATGTTGCAATAACAATGTTATTTACAATGGTATTGTAGATGGAAGGATTTGTAATGCCATTACAGATACCAAATCAAGACAAAGACGTTTTATTTGTGGGTTCCCAAATCAATCGCCGGATTTCAATAACATAACAAAAATAATATATACGTCTCGCTTTTGCAATTAAGTTATAAAATACAATAAAATGAAATGAAAAATTCGAAACGAAGAAGAAAAAACAAAATTGTAGCTGAAAGAAGTTAATTCAAAGCAACTATGAGATTGGTAGAATATAAGCCGAAACCTAAATTCGGAAGCAGTGATGATGGAAATACTGAATATATATTGAATTGATAAAAAGGTTTAAGACAATGTTACAAACCATAGCCAGTGGACATGAAATAAAGATAGTTAAGTTCCAGCATTGCCACTGAAACTGCTAAGCTCTTTGTACAAAAATACAGTTGGTGCCCAATGCCTCCCATAACTACATAATAAAATTTTAATTTTATAGACCGACCATTATAGAATCTGCTTTAATCGGCCCATATAAATAACACAAATGTTAACACCAAATCAGTTAGTTGCTGACTTTCGAAGTAAATACAATGCGAGCGATGAATAGTGGACGTGATATTACAGTGTGGTTTCATATGATTAAAACGACGATAACAAAAAAAAAATAATATTAATAATAATGGTTGAAAGATTGGTATCTAAAGCGCAATACATTTGGGAGAGAATTGGAATTCTCAAACTCGGGCTTTGAGATAGCCTTTACTTGTTTCAGCGATACACTTTTAATGTCATCTATGTATATAGGATAGGAATTAAAAAATATAAATACACCGTGATAAGTAGAATTTTTTCCCCTTTTTTCTAAACTTTTATCAAACGCTACAAACGCAAAATTTTCAAATTCAGACCTCAACTGTGTTTTCTTGAAATCTTGACATTGTATTGGGTCTATAACTTATGCGGTTTGCTAAGAGATGGCGTAACTTGTATTATTCCATTGTTATTATTCCATTGGAAAATGCGTCGGAAAGCTACTGTCATTGTACGTCATTTCAGTATATGTCATTCATTTGAAGCGTAAAAAACAATAATTTTTTTTCACTCAAATATGTCGAACTTTGTGCCTGAAAAAGTGTTTTTGCGGGGAGTTCTTCTTCATTACTTTAATATGAAGAAAACTGCTGCCGAAAGTCATCGTATTTTAGTAGAAGTTTATGGTGAACATGCGCTAGCTGAGCGAACGTGCCAAAAGTGGTTTGCACGATTTAAAAGTGGTGATTTTGGCTTGGAAGACGATGAACGTCCTTGGCAGCCAAAAAAGTTTAAAGATGAAGAACTGGAAGCATTACTCTATGAAGATTGTTGCCAAACACAAGAAGAGCTCGCAGAATCTTTGGGTGTCACTCAATCAGCCATTTCAAGCGTTTAAAGGCAGCTGGATATATTCAAAAGCAAGGAAATTGGGTTCCACATGAACTCAAGCCGAGAGACGTCGAAAGGCGGTTTTGCATGTCGGAAATGCTGCTGGAACGCCACAAAACGAAGCCATTTTTGCATCGGATTGTTACTGATGATGAAAATTGGATCCATTACGACAACCCAAAGCGCAAAAAATCATATGTGAAACCCGGCCAACCAGACAAATAAACGGCAAAGCCGAATATCCATGGCGCGAAGGTAATGCTCTGTATTTGGTGGAATCAGATAGGTGTGCTGTATTATGAGCTAATAAAACCGGGTGAAGCCATCAATGGACAACGCTAACGAACACAATTAATCCGTTTGAAGAGCAGTAGCCGAAAAACGCCCGGAATATGCGACCAGACACGAGGCAATAATTTTCCATCATGACAACGCTCGGCCCCACGTTGCTATTCCGGTTAAGAACTATTTGGAAAACAGTGGATGGGAAGTCATTGGCTTTAAATTGGCTTGATTCATTCTTGGCTGCCAAGCCGGCGCAGTTCTTTTGGGATGGGATCCACAAATTGTCAGAAAGATGGGAAAAAGTCATGGCTTCAGACGGGCAATACTTTGAATAATACTATTTTACATGTTTTCTTAAATAAACGTTCAAATTTTGAAAAAAATTTGAATTAAAATATATACCCAATATTTATTCTGTGTATAACGGTAAAATAGAGGATTCTTAAATTTACAATAAACAAAATTATAGACAACCCTTTGATTTGATGGAAATATGTTTTTATTCGAGGGGTGCTTTAATTTTGTCCAGGTAAATTTTGCTCTTTTTATGCTTAGGGTAAAGTAGGTAGAGTGATATGGCATCAATTTCTGGTTTTCTATGTAACTCAAGAACAACTATGTTTTAAAACTATTTAATAAATGAAAAATAGGAACATAAGGATAATTCACACCTAAATATACTTTCGTTTTTTCGAAAATAAAAAAACCTTAAAAAAAATTAATTTAAAAATGGAGGGTGATATGGCACCTGTTGGGTGGGTGATATGGAGCTTAACATTTTCTTCCGATTCTTCTTGCCGCATTGTTGCATTTATTATTAAAAGATGTGCAAGAGTCATGGGACCAAAAGTGACATACTAGGTGGGGTGAAAAGTAACCTTCTTGGGAATGAAAAAAAATTTTTTTTAAATGTTTTTTTTATTTTATTCAATATAGTCTGCAAAATACTCCTCCGTGGTGTCGATGATTTCCTCGCGTGAGCTGAATTTTTTATTCATGAGCCATCTTTTGAGGTTTGGGAAGAGATAATAGTCCGAGGGAGCCAGATCGGGCGAATACGGTGGATGCGACAGCAATTGGAGCCGTAAGTCATTGATTTTAACCTTGGTTGCGATGCTCTTGTGCGCCAGTGCATTGTCTTGCAAAAAAAATTTGTTTTTCGCTTCACGTGAGGCCGTTTTGCAGCGATTTCGGTCTTCAATCGCTCCAATAATGCACAGTAATACTCGCTGTTGATGGTTCTTTCTTTTTTGAGGTAGTCCACGAAGAGTATGCCATGACAATCCCAGAAAACCGACACCATAAGCTTTCCGACCTATCAAACCTCCCTCGGCCGCTTCGGAGCACTCGTGCCGGCTTCAGTCCATTACCGGGCACTCATTCTGTTCGCTGGTGTTCAACAGTTACCAATCGATGCAAAAAGTCCGCCCGATTCCGCATCAGCAATTCCAAACACTCTTTCGAAGTGCTCTCGAGTTCGTGTTTTTGGTCAGGAGTGAGTATGCGCGGCACCCAGCGGCAGGATAGCTTTTTCATATACAGAATATTGCCAAAATATGGCGTGTGCACTCAGTACTAATCTTTGTGTAATCTGCTAGCTCACGCACCTTCACTTTCAGGTCAACCAACACCATTTCATATATTTTTCTGACATTGTCCTCTGTAACCGCATCGGAGGGCCTGCCGCTGCGGACTTGATCGGTAGTGGAGTTGAGGCCACCACCAAGCTCTCGAAACCAATATTTGTCGGTGTAATCTGAGTATTAGCCCCATAATGTTTATCTAACTTTTCTTTTGTTTCCTTCGCCGTTTTGCCTATCAAAAAATAATGTTTTATGAGAGAACGAAAATCGTTTTTTTTCATACTCAACATGATGCGTAACACGTCAACAACAATCAGCTGTCAAAGCAAAACTAAAGACAGTATCGCACTGAAATTTGGCATGTTTGCCTAAATATGAACGGACTTCAAGGCACCATAACCTTTTTTGCAGTAGCAGCGCATTCTGGCAGTCAAAGAGGTTACTTTTCACTCCACCTAGTATTATGCACCTAATCCACTCATCTGGTTTTGTTGTCAAAACATAATCTTCATCACACCCTACACAAGTGTTTTCTCCAAAGTCCTCTGGTCCATCTAACTCATCATGCAAGGAAATTTGTTCGTCCTCTGAAGTACTATTCTCAATGTTAGTGTTCCTTTTAGCATGTTTTGGCTCTTTCGGCACCTTTTTCCCTTTTATTCTTTTTAAAGATTTAATTTTTTGAGATGCCACGTTGTCCGAGGATCTCAAAACTCGAGATTTTTGAGACCTTGGATTTGGTTTTATATTCCTTGAGGTGTATTGGAGAAATTATATTTAGCATTTTTTTATTGGATTAATTTCACTTGCATCCGCCTTTGGCACTTTCAGAACTTCTTGCTGTTGAAAGTTCAATTGGAAAAGTTACCTAAAAATAGTTAAATTTCCATAAAACATTGCCTGACTAGTGATTTGCGACTGTGGTCTAGTTGGACCATGCACTGCATTAGCTTGCAAGGGTGGCGTAGTTTGAACTTGCATTTAAAAAATAATCGGTCCAACGGCTGCAGGAAAAGTGTGGTGGCATAATTTGGTGCTCTACGGCGGATTCCAACACGAAAATCGTCTTTCCTTCCGGCTTCCTTGGAGCGAAGTGATCTTTAAGCCATGTAAAAAATATGTCACTATTTACGTAGACAGATTTTTCGCCCGTGTAAACCACAGGCCCCGGTGGTATTCCGTCTTCGAATTCAGCTTTCTTGTTTTTGCCTTAAGAATAACGAAATAATTAATACCTAGGAATTGAAACTGCTCTCTAAAGTTAGTGACCTTTCAAAACACAGCCTAGTGGTAAGAAACTTCCTTCTGCGTTACAGCATGCAATTACCATTATTGTTTCATATATCACTGCAGATGTTATTGCGGTTACGTTGCGCGATCCCTTCTCTACAATCACAAATGAGGGTAGATTGTTGAGTCGACATCCAGTCTCGTCCATATTATAAATATGACCTGGTTTGTCCAGCAAATCATTTTTGGTTAATGTGTTTTCCAGCATTTGGAAGTATGTAGACACTTCTGTCCTAGACATTGCTTTTGCTCATGCCTGCGACACTCCTTTTGATTTTCGAACTGCCAAATCAGGATGGCGGATCATAAACAAAATGAACCAGTCCTTTCCAGCTTCGTTTTTCAAATAGTTGAATTTGTAACTTATTTTGCACTTTTCTGCCAATCCGTAGGCCATTTGGCACACGGGGTAGCCGTGGTGTATTGGTATATGCATAAACTCTTCAAGCAGAGGGTCGCGGGTTCGATACCCGTGAGAGGCAATTTTCTCAAAAAGTCTTTTCATGGAATTTGTATGTAGTTATATGTAAATCCCGTCAGCGTCAACTCTGACATGAAGGCATAACACTGATGTTGAAGTGGTTGCTGGCTGTGCTAAATGTAACGAACTAATAATTAGCACGTACTCTAAGACCCACTGGTTTAAGATGCATTGGCTCCAGTTTGACAACCACCTCTGGAATAATATCGAAACCTAACACCTGAATTTCAAAACTACTACACCAGGCCGTCCGCGCCCTGGTGAAAAGCCAGTAAAAGGGAATTCATATCCCCTTGGGGCGCACGCGGAATTAATTAAAAAAATACTTCTTTCCTAGATGGAGCAAATCCGTGTGCCTGATTTTTTTTTATATGAAGAACATTTGTTTGTCCTTTACTTCCCCTAAACAGGACTGTGATCCTAAACTAGACTTTTTATTACTTGGTTCTTTAAGGCGTCTTCTTAGGATAGTAAAAGTAATTAAAAAGTGCTTCGAAGCTGCTTTTATGGACATTTTATTCTCATGGACAGCTTCAATGGCTTGAGTCTACTTAGCTCGATTTGCAAAAGGTTTTTTTTTTATATATAAGCAGTCAGCATTTCCAAAAAAAAAGTATAAAAATAACGATATAACAATATAAGAATTTCTGAGATTGAAAAACGAAAATAAAATTGAAAAAAGAAAGTGCGGGGGAAATGGCACCGGTGCCATATATCCCGTGCTTCTGAGGTGCCATATCCCATTTGTGACATTGTCGCTGCTATTCAGAATAACATGAAAACAAACACGAATGCTCAGTTATTACACTTAGCTAACACACAAACACATGATTAACTCTACCTTTATTGTTAAAACGAACATCTGTTGCCAAATACTCACCTTTTATTTTTCTCCAGCTGTAAATAATAAATACCACGAGATACTGCAATTTTGTCTGTAGCCGTCGAGAGTTTACTTCTGACTTAATGAATGTTATGTTGCTCTCGTTGTTTTGAAAAGAGTTCAGTAAGTGGGAGATATTGAAAGACTGCCATATCCCCCGTGATGCCATATCAGCCGACTTTACCCTAATGAATTTTTTTATTTTTTATTTTTTTAACTAATAGGTGTTGTGTTTATATAAATATAATTTTTTTTTTGCTGAATAAAGTGTAAAAAGTTAAAAAGAAAAATCACTTTCGTTTCTACTCCTTGACGTCCGTTATAAGCAAAATCTTTAGTTTGTTCAGGGAGGTGCTTTAGCTTTGTTCAATACTTTATATGTCATCCACACCAGCTCTTGATTTTATTTTTTTTTTATTTTCTGCAGCTATGGTGATCGCATGGAAATTATTTTCCGTTTAACTATGTCCACCGTTGCGTTTAAATCCAATTCCTTATATTAAACCACTAGATTCTCCCATTCGTATTGTGATTTTTATAGTCAATACTCTTTACTTCCCGCAAATCTAAATGGTCTCGGTAAATTTTAATAAAAATCCTTCCTTGGAAATAACAAAAGCTAAAGTTGACTCTAAAGTCTACTTCAGTTTGTTGACTCTAAACCTAAATTTAGTGATTAGAAGAAATAAACCAACTTTATCTAAAGTCGACTTTAGCTATCTATTGTGACCAACACCTACAATTGTGAATGACAGTTCGGGAATAAAAATGAAATTTGACTTTTGAATTTGATTTTTCCGGATAGATTTTTATGTGAATTAGTTTTAAAAAATTAAAAAAAGGACTCAATACGAAAAAATGGAAAAAGTAAGTTTATTCAGTTTGAGTTTGAGTGTTTCAAAGAACAAAGAACAGAAATTAGAAAGTAATTTATTGATTTATTGGAGGAAAAGGAGATTTTGAAAGACAGTGGGAAGGATGGAAAATAATGCTCGCTCACATATTTCTATCTTCCGAAGAGAGCAATGCGCAACCGGTGGTGAAAATGAGTCCAAAGAACATGATGAGCTTGACTTCGCGATTCAGGAACTGATTCCAGATGATTTTACAGATGATGAAGCCGAATTCGACAGCGATGTAAATCCAGAACCACGTACGTCAGCTAAAATAACTATAAAATAACTACATGTGCTTCAATAAGAAGTGAAAAATTATATTTCTGTTTCAAAAGTAGCTTGCAATAAAATTATTTCTAAATTGTCCCCCTGCGTTCAAATTCGTCTCTATAGCTTCATGGTCCTTATTTGAACTAGCTTCGGAATCTGAAAAAAGTAAATAATATGAGTTGGTCACTGGATATTATATTCTCTTTACTTACAGATATTAGATGAATCTTCTAATAGTTTTTCAGCTGACCCAAAGTTTGTTCAACGACACCCCTTGCTAATATGTGATTTCGCTGTCATTACTATATTTGTTTGCTTATAGCCACCATCTACAAGTATGACTCCCCCTATGCGGTTTAGCTGTTGCAAACTCACTTTATTTGAAGATATGTTGAATATCCAGCGTGCAAAGATATCTAGGATATTACTGTCCGCATCAACAATAATCTGAACATTAAGTGAATAGAATCTCTTCCTGCATCAATATCGGGATCCAACCTCATCTCCTGGGTTCTTTATCTTAATATGCGTGCAGTCTATGACACCCAAGCGTTGAGGAAATCTAAATTTATCAAAAAATGTCATCTTGGTCGGCCTTATTTCTTCTGGCGTTTCAGGAAAATGGACAAACTGGGGAAGTTTGGCGGCTAATGCACTTACGACCTTTTTTATTACAGTGCTTACTGTTCTTTGACTTACGCCATGTATGTCCGCTAAGGATTTATTGTTTAGTTTAAAAATTTCCGGAGTTAATGTATTCACCCGTCTCTAGTTGATAACTGCCTTTGGCTAGATGGCGTAACATCAGTACTTCAGTACCATGATGTGAGTTGAAACAGGACAACCTTGGGTGCATTTTGGTCTGATCTCACTCTCAATCAAGTCGCAAATAAACATAGTAGTGTCTTTATTAAATCTGTAAAAGAAAAAATGTTATTTTTGAGTATTTTCTTTTGTAACTTCTGTTGAATTGATTAGTACATTTTTACCTATAATTTCTTTTGAATTCCGCATCTGTGTATTGTTCAAATGGATTAAATCTGTTTTTATACACTTTTCTTTTTCTAATTTGCTCCACATTCCTTAAAATATTAAAATCACGAAAAATACATTCGCCTGACATTTTTTTTTTCCAAATAAGTTTTCTTGAACTGTCACTTTAGATTGAATTTAGATAGCGGTGGGTCGAATCTCAACTTCTTCCTAAGATAAAGTCGACTTTAGTGAAAATTGCTTGTTATTTCTACGAGCTTAAAGTTAAAGTCGACTCTAAATTTTGTTATTTATAAGAGCCATTGTGTCTAACTGAGGTTTCGAATAAATATGATTTCTCACGATAAACGCGATCAACGCACAATAAGAGGTAAAACCATGATTGCAGATAACAAAAGATTCGCACAGTTCGCCATACACATGACGCATGCATTGACACAGACTTTGTTTTTCTTGACACTTGTGTCAACAGCAAAGAATCGGTGTTAACGCCTAGGTTTACACATGGGCCATTTCGATGCAATGCAACGTGTGTTAGCACTTGGTGTTATTTGTGTGGGCCACTTTAATGCCAATAGGCTGATAGTAAGCGAAGAAAAAGCGCAGAAGGCGAGAAACAATTAGTTCAAAAGATCTACAGAAATTTTTTCTTAAAAAATATCGCATTTACAAACTAACGAAGACACGAGTATTATAAACGCTTTGTTAATTTTCTCGGACCTATCGATAACGAGTTTGCTCAAATTGCCTAATAAACGTGGAGATATTATTGAGAAGGATGTTCTATATTTATTGCAGGCGCCTATTGTCCCAATAACTTTCGATACTTCTACAGGAAGTTTCTATATTTATATTTTGTATATATTTTGTCTATATCAAATATAGAATTAAATGTTTTTAATTTATTTTTCAACAGTTATATGGATAGAGATAATTTTTGCCAAAAAATCTTGCAATTGGCCCCTGCGTAAGTCGGCTAAACTAGCGGAGCGTTAAGAACACAAGAACACGTTAGATATGAAAAAACTTATTGTAGATGATGCCAGCAACAGAAAAAGAGACAACGAATATTGGTTATGCGCATGGAATATTCAGATCCTTAACAGTCTACATACATGCAATCGAACATTCAACAAAGACTCTAGACCGCTACGAAATATGCACACATACTCGTATGTATATACTTTTCAAACAAGAAGTTCGATGGTATTGGAAGGCAAAGGAAGAATTAGAGTTTTTGACATCAACTTTGGTGAGAGCAGAGATAGCGACCATTTGGAAAAAAATTTGGGAAAGAAGTCCTAAACTTTTTGCATCTGAATGAACGCCTGATATGTCCGTACGAAGTTAAAATTTCACCACAACTAGCGTGCATTTACTACAATTCAACATGCACAATGAGACCTAGCGGTCTCCTGATCAAAAGTACTCTAGATGTTCGAACGCTTCGAGGAGCCAATAATGACTCGAATCACCGGCGGTCAAAAAAAGATAATCGTGAAGCTTTTTAAAATACTGGTGTTCACATAGAAGATGAAATAAGAAGATAGGCCCTCGAAGGAATTGAATGCAGAACTAATGTTCAGAAGTTCAGCCTGAAAGTGAAAATGGTCAAAACATGTGAAGATTTGAATAAAAACGTAGTACATAATATTGTAGATTCACAGTCGGTGGTGAAAATTTGGAAAGGCTATTTCTGCAGACGGAAACGACTGACATTCGGACAGCACTAACAGCTCAGGCAACAGGATATGGAAGAAAATTATAGAAAGCAACTTTGTTTATTCTTTGGCTCTGCTGCAAATACTATCTTGAATAATGAAGAAATCACTATTTAATACCGTCTTAATCCCAGTCTTACTGTTTGGCATGAAAGCATACAGTCAATTAAAAGCAGATGGAAATGCTCTTGGTTGCTTCGATAAAAAAATTCTTCTATTTATTGATCGGATCTGTCCGCATACAAAGAAGTCAGGGAGGAAAATACAATAACGAATCGTATTTAATCATCAGATGAGCCAGTATACATTAACTTTTATAGTTTATATATATACTATATATTTACCGAATGAAAACCACTGCTTCGGCTTGTAGTATCATCGCGTCCATTCCAAAGTAATAAAGAAATTCCATCTTGGCAACGTTTCAATGTAATAGCTGACCGCTGTATGAGTCTCAGTACGATGAGATCTCAGTGGTACAATGATGCCTCCAGCCCAAAATAATTTGTGGGGAGACACGTTGAGAAATCTCTCTAAATCAAGTCAATTATTAAACGTATTTCATAGTATTTATAACTTCAAATTGTTAATACTTTATTTTTTTACGCATTTACAAAGTAAAGTTGCTAGGTGGGGTAAAAAGTAACCTCCTTGATCCCGTCCAAAAAGTAATTTTCTCATCCGTGGTGTCGATAATTTCCTAGCGTGAGCTGAGATTTTTATAGATGAGCCATCTTTTGAGGTTTGTGTAGAGATAATAGTCCGAGGGAGCCAAACCGGACGAATACGGTGGATGCGACAGCAATTGGAGCCGTAAGTCATTGATTTTAGCAGTGGTTGCGATGCTCTTGTGCGCCGGTGTATTGTCTTGCAAAAACAAATTTTTTTTTCGTTTCATGTAAGGTCGTTTTGCAGCGATTTCCGCGGCAGGATAACTTTTTCATATGCAGAATATTGCCCAAAATATAACGTGTGCTCTCAGTACTAATCTTTGTGGTATCTACTAGCTCGCGCACCTTCACTTTCCGGTCAGCCAACACAATTTCATGTATATTTTTGACATTGCCCTCTGTAACCGCATCGGAGGTAGTTTTTTTTTTTAAATCCCGCGCGCGCACCAAGGGCATATGAATACCCTTTTACTGACTTTTCTCCATGGCGCGGGCGGGTGGTGTAGTAGTTTGAAACTCAGGTGTATTAGGTTTCGATATTTTTTCCAGAGGTGGTTATCAAACTGGAGAAGACGAGCAAGTGCATCCTCAACCAGTGGATGCAAATGCATTCCATCGACCCACAAAAAACAAATTTCTCTTTTTCAACAAAAGCCAATTAAGCACCGATGAGTTTCCTTGTCTCCCAAAGCGCTCAACTTATCGTCATCGAACACCACCAGCAGCAACTGCACCACGATGATCATCTTTAATTGCAGATCAGGTGATTCAGGCACCAATACCCACACAAAAGAAGTCTTCGCCTACAACGCTTTTCTCTCACGAGGAGCTTTCTTCTCAAACAACAGAAATGATTTCCAAATTGAGTGAATGTAAAACAAAAGCTCAACAATTCAATGTAATAGCACAGTTTGCTACAAAATATCTTTACTCCAATGTCATATAATGTTAATAAGAATTCGTTGAAGATTTTAACTTGGGATGCTAGAAGCATCCGAAATAAGTGTACAGAATTTTTCAGCTTTCTTTGCATACTAAATGTTGATGTAGGTCTTGTATGTGAAACGTGGCTCAGTAATGACGTCCAATTCTCCGATTCCAACTTTTCTTGTTATAGGTTTGATCGAGTAAATAGAACAGGTGGCGGCGTTGCCATTGTTATTAAGAAAAACATCAAACATACTTTATTGCCAGCAATTAATACTAAAGTTATTGAGGCAATTGGTATTGAAATCGTGTTGGAAGGCTCTTCTGGCTTAAAATTATTTTCAGTTTATTTTCCTGGTGGAAATTTGTATAAGCATAAAGCAAATTTGTTCAAACATGATCTAAGAAAGATACTTAACTGTAACGAACCAATTCTTGTAGGTGGAGATTTAACTTTCAGACATCGTGGATGGAGATGTCAGAGGAAAAAATTCCTGGGGAATTTGAGATACCCAATTAATATTTTACATATATCCCAACAGCCCAACTTTCATTTCTGAATCTGTGAGGTCCTCTCCATCGGCGCTAGACTTGTTTCTTACTAATGTCTCTAATCTTATTACACAACTTGTAGCAATTAATGCGCTCAGTTCAAACCACCTTCCTGTTTACTGTGATATTAGTTTTAGAGCCAGTTTAAAAAACGTGCAATATTTAGATTTTAAGAAGGCCAACTGGGTACACTTAAGGCAACACCTTAACTCAAATCTAGAAAATTACATAGTTAATCCACAGTTCCCCTAAAAAATCTTAACAGAAGATCGCTTTTACTCCCGCACTATATCCTCAACATTATAAAAATTCGAAATATTTTAAGAAGGCAATGACAACGTTAACGTATCCAAATCATTTATTACCAAATGAAATTTTTAAATAGATTGATCTCAGATCAAATAAAAAATTTTCGAAACCAGGCATGAAACGAAAATCTTGGTCTCCTCGATAAAGGGTCCAAGCCTTTCTGGAACATTGTCAAAATTCTAAAAAAGAAAAATAAATAAATTCCGCAAAGAACACTAGGTATTATATTTGAGTACTACAAGCACTGGAAAGTCAAAATTAATGCTGACCAAACTCAATCTATTTTTTTTTTACGAGAAAAAGAAAATTGTTTTTTACCTAGCAAAAATCTAGTGCTTGATAATACAGAAATCAATACAGTTAAGTATCTTGGAGTTATCGTAGATAAAACATTAACATTCATTACTTAGTAACGAAAACAAAATTAATTATAAAATTAATATTTAAAGTGGTAGTTCAAGCTATGATTTTATACGCGTCAGCTTTGTGGGGTAATTGTGCTCAGATGCGTATAAAGAAACTACAAATTGCACGAAATAAAGTTCTGAAAATGATGCTAAATCTTCCATGGTTTTATTCAACCCTCGAACTACATGAAAAAGCCAGAGTGCTTCCTGTTGCAAGAAAAGTTGAAATTGTCAATAAGAAATTCTTTCAAAAATGCCTTTCTTCCGAAAACCCTTTAATTAAGTCATTATCGATATGCAATTCTATTGTCAATTTGTTATTTTCGTTGTTTTTCAAATACATGTATGCATAACTATTTATCTATTATTTGTTTATTTATTTATTTGTTTAATTGTTCATTTATTTTTATACATATGCATATGTTCTAATTTTCAGGTATGTTGCAATTAATGTTAATTTATATTTCCTTTTCATTTTCTGTCTGTGACATTACCCAATAAGTCCTTAACTAATATAAACTACTTAAGTTGTAATCTCTTTTTATATGAAGGTTTTTGTTAATTGTTTTTCCTTCAAATCAACAAACTTTTGTTTTCAACAATCACAAATTTATTATTAAACACCTTTTTCCAGTAGTAAGATATAAATATCATATCTCTGTTCAAGCTGTGCTATATACTATACACAAAATATAAATCAAAAATGTTCTTTACCAATTCAATAAATATCTATCTATCTATCTAAACTCAGACGCAACAATATATTGTATGTAAATTTGTTTGGGTGAGAAAGGTGATAAAGCTAATAAATAATACTCATTTGAAGATTTACAAAAAATTGATGGGGTATATAATTAACTTTTCAATTGTACTAAAATGATTAATCCTAATAACAATTTAAATATCAATTTTTGTATATCTTTTTCAATTAGTTATAATATCAATATTCACTTTTCTTCATCTTAACATTACAATTGTTATTGCATAGATTATTCAAACAATGAACAATTTTCTGGTTTTTCAGTAATATGGCACATCAGAACATTCGCAGTTTTAGAATGAATTTTTCACTAATTTTTCCTCATTGGACCATCTTCTTCATCCGATTTTTGTTTTTAAAACTTGGATTTATGAAGACGAAATTTCTGATTTCACTATTCCTAATTTTTTATTTGATGTAGCATGTAATGATTCATATGCAGCTGGCGGTGTTGGAATATTTTTTTAAAGTGATGTAGTAGGCAAAAAAATCAAAAAAAAATATATATATGTATATAATTTGCAAAGCGCTGACGTAATTAGTTTCAGTTGTGAAATTTCTGGTACCCATTATTGTTTTTTGGGATTTCTGCTCTGCGATTTTAATGTTAATATTCTTTCTGACACTTCAGATGTCGTGGCGACACTATCCACATTAAGTTTTGACTTTTTGATGTCTCAGTCTACCCGTTTGAACTCGTGTCTGGACCACATATGGTATATGCGAAGGTTCATCGTAATAAAATAATGAAGTTCAAAACTGTGTCATTTGACCTGAATTCAACAGACCACCTCTTAACAAGTATTTAAATGGATAGTTATGTTACGCGTACCAAACCAGCTGAGTGTGTAACTTTCGACCGTTTGAACTTTGAATTTTGGGAAGAAATTTTTAGCCCAGCTTTCAACATATTTCTAATGAAGCTTCAGTCTCATATCACGATTAGCAAACATATAAGAACTGGCATAAGCAATAAAAATAAATGTCTGAAGCCGTAGATGACTCTTTCACTCGTGAAAAAAATCCGAAAAAACATAGACTCTGTCTTCGTTGCAGAAAATACCCAAATAATACTAGGTTAAAACAATATTACAAAAATCTAAATAAAGAGCTTAAAGGGGAAGTCCCATACTGCAGAGATAATTATTTTCGTAGTACAAAAATTGATTAGGAAATATTAAAGTCACAGTCACTGACTGTCCACGGAGCCGATTAGATCGTTTCTTCTTATCAATTTCCCATTCGCTCTTGTTTTCGTTGATGAATTCTCGCTACTCCGTTAGCTGTATCATATTTTCTGCTCTTTCTCGTTGCCTAGCAGTTTTTGAAAAAAAGCAACAAGTGCAAAATCCTATCCAATCTCTGTCCCATTACAATCAAACTACACGATAACCTCAATGCCTCCAAAGACACTGTGTGCGCCCCTTGCCTCATTGATGTTACGGAGAAAGAAGTTGTTGAAGAAATGTCCTCCCAGGGTGTTACAAGCGTATTCAAATACACTAAAACCGAAAACGGTTCACAAGGCCCTACAGGCCTAGTATTGCTTACGTTTGACCTATTTAGACCTCCCTCCTCAATACAAGTTGGTCGGTATAACCTCAAAGTGGAAGAATATTTACCAAATCCTATGAGATGCCGAAATTGCCAAATTCTTGGTCACACTGCTAAGAGGTGCAAGGGTACTCCCACTTGTGACACCTGCGATCTACCTCCACACTTACCAACTAAGTGTACACGTGTTCTATGCGCAAACTGTAAAGAACAGCGCCAATCTTCCTCCAAAAACTGCAAGCGATATTTGCAAGCAAAGGAGATACTGAAAATAATAACACCTCAGAAATGTAGTTTAGCACAAACAAATATTCGAAGAAAAAAATCCATCCTTTTCCCCCCTCCACCAGTATTCATCTGTCGTAATAAATGGAAAACAAGTCATCTACCAATTATAAAACCCCCGTGGTGAATACCAAGGAAAAAACTACGTCTCATAACATTCCCCTACCTCTACTGTCTTCCGACCCCTCCCTGTTATCGCTTACATCATCAACTTCAACGAACCAACTAATTCAAATAACAACACACTCTCTGAAAATAATACAACTAAAACAATAATTCCTAATAACAATATAAAAGTTATACCTACTTACACAAAAGTCACCCAGTCACATCTTACCCCCAACTCCCCTATTAATGGTAATGACCCTAACCATTCCCCTTTCACAAGGATTATGGCCCATTCAAAAGCAAACTACACAGCAAGTACATCCACACAGCCGAACATTGCAAGAGTAAACACCTCATCAATATCTACATTTACTCAAGACCTTATCCGAAACCATCAATATTACCTCCCAATCACGCAATTAGAAAATGACTCCAATTAATCATCATATAGACCCAACAAATACAACATTTCCGACAATAAAAATGACGATAAAGACTCCATCTAATAATAACTATTCAGACCCTTTAACAGGCCCGTCCACTTCAACATCCGTGTCGCGGAGTCTTAATGAACACTTCAAAAATAGTAGCACTTCAAACTTCCCGCAATGCACTAATAGCAAACCTTCACTGCCTACAGACGCACTTTTAAAAGTTATACAATGGAACCTAAAGGGTTATTATAATAATTTGCATGAGCTGCAACTTCTGGTTAATGACATACGACTGAGTATAATCCATTGCAAGAAGCTCATATCCCTTTCGGTACTCATATTTCCATAATCTTGACTCTAACCTTACATCCAAACAAGGAGTCTGCCTACTCGTCCAAATCCATTCCACATACCCCCATTACAATAAACTCAAACATATCAGCAATAGGAGTGAAAATCAACCTTAACATAAAAATTACTGTCATCTCTCTCTACATCCCTCCCGATCAAACGTTCGCAACAAACGACCTTGAAGATATCGTAGATGGAAGTAACTCTCCAGTTTTAATAACAGGCGATTTCAACTCATGGAGCTCTTCATGGGGTTCTAAAAAAATCAACAAACGTGGTAAATTGGTTGAACATTTCATTGCAAATACAATACCACTCACTTCTCCACTCATAACACGTTTACCCATGTAGACTTGTCTCTCCCTTCACCTTCCCTTCTTCCAAAGCCTACCTGGAATATTTCCAGCAACCTCTCTAGTAGTGATCACTTTTCCATCCTCATAACGTTAACCTTCGGCCAGCACAATCACCAGCCACGAAATCAAAACAAGTTTTTGCTCACCAAAGCAAACTGGGATCGCCTTCCGAAGCACCATCTCAAGCGAACTACTCGCGAGGAAAGGATCTAATAATATTAATAAGGAATCTGAACTGATTCACAAAATCATAAGATCTGCAGCAAATCAATGCATTCCCCAGTCCAACAACAAGATGCACACAAAAACTGTTCCATGGTGGAACAAGGATATTAGTTCCCTTCGCATGCAAAAGCAAAAATCCTGGCATAACTTTAAGAAATCACCCACAGACTCAAATCTCATACTCTATCGAAGACTGAATGCCAAGTTTCGTAAAACGGTAAAGGCTAAACACAGGGTATGTTTCGAAAAATTTACTGCCAATATCAGTCCAAACTATACCTTCCATAAACTTTGGTCTGACATTAAAACTCTAACTGGTACTTAAGTACCACACTCCATCAAAACCACAAATACTGGCAAAAAAATGTTAGTCTATCCAGAAGAGATCGTCGACCATTTCGCTCGTACCTGGGAACAATTAGGGGATGACACAAAATTCAACCCAAAGTTCATTAGGGAAAAAATCAAGATCTTTAACGACCAAAGCATATCTTTCAACCCCAGTCCTTCAGCACTCTACATCGAGTCCAATCTTAAAATGTCAGAACTCTCTATTTGTTTGTATTCCGCAAAAGGTATAACCCCAGGTTTCGACCGCATTTCATACGGAATGCTAAAAAACTGTCTCATTGATTTAAAAACTCGTCTATTGTCACTGTACAACAACATCTTTGACACAGGAATAATTCCACAAGCATGGAAAGTTGCGAGCACGATCCCAATACTTAAACCAAACAAAGATCCCACCACTATCTCCCAAGATCCCAATTATCGCCAAACGGCTTTTTTGGTTCCTAGAGAAAGAAAAGTTAATAGACTAGCGGCAAGGCGGTTTCAAAAAAGGTAGATTCACCTTGGACGCACTCCTCGTTCTCGACCATTTTATCTTCTCATCATTGTCCGAGAAAAACCATGCCTCTATTCTCAGTATAGACTTTGAACAAGCCTTTGACAGGATCAGGGCACATGTTGTATTAAAGCAACTACTAAAATGGAAGATTGGCCCAAAAATGTTCAATTTTATAAAGTCTTTCCTTACCGACAGGAGATTTCGTATAAAATACGATAACATCCACTCGAAATCTTACAGGCTTAAAAACGGTATCCCGCAAGGATCACCATTATCAGTGATCCTATTCATTATATTGTAGCTTTTAATGAAATAAGCAAAGTAATTGACACCTTCCAGAAGGTAGGACATGTACTTTACGCGGAAGATCTTTTCATTTTTTCAAAATGCTAAGACCTGTCTGTAGTAGGCGATACTTTTTCCCGCATTAACGAAGCTCTGTCCAGCTGGAGCAAATATACAGGCTCCACTCTCTCTTGCCATAAGTCCGAAGTACTGCATATTTGTAAAAAGCATAGTTGCAGTAAAAATATTTTAGTTAATTTGAACAATGATCACATTAAAAATGTTAATTCCATTAAAATTCTTGGAATCCTGTTTGAATCCAAGTTTTCGTTCAAAAATCATTGCTTACACATAAGACAAAGCCTGAGTGCCAGGGTGAATATTATCAAATACTTGTCCTCAAAAAATAGTCGTGCTATGTAAATACTTTTATAAATTTAATTAAATTAATTGTGTTATCTAAGATTGACTACGGTCTACCAATTTACGGGAAATGCGCAAAATCATCACTGCAACTCATCAAAACGTGAAGCACGCCGCCGTCAGGACAAGTATGAAAATCCTCCACTCATCTCCAATCAACAATATACTTGCCGCAGCAGGACTTCCTCAGATCCATGATAGAATTGGGCTCCTAACTGCTAATTCAGTCATCTACACATACTATCGTCCACCAAACCATAGAACGGAAACAAAGCCAGAGACTCCAATCAACCTTATGCAAAGCACTTCAGTCCACCAAAGATTTTGACATTCCCATCCTTACATCAAAAAACAAAATAAATCAACAACCATTCTGGACCTTATGAATGCTAAGACTTCCACCAACAGTAACATATATAAAGCTCTTTACCTAAGCATTGCTAACAAATTTAAATCCATTGGATGGAAACTTCTCAAAAACGCCTCAAAAACAGATAGCAACACAGCATTTTCAGTTGTTGACGAAAATGGAACCGTGTTATCTAAAGGCTTACTACCAAACTTTGTATCAACATTCACTGCGGAAGCATACGCTATATTCAAAGCGATTCAGGTATCAAAAAAAGGACAGACTGTAATTTTTTTTGACAGTCTATCTGCAATATCCGCTGTAAAAAACATTGCAAACTCCACCACAATTGTCCTAAAAATTCGCGACCTACTTATATTAAACAGTGAAACACTAAAAATCGCTTGGGTTCCCAGTCACATAGGGATCAGATTCAACGAAGCGGCTGACACGGCAGCACGGTCAGCAACAAAAGAACCTTTGATAATCATCTACCAATTCAATAAAAAAAATACATAACGAATTACATCCTTAAAAATTAGGAACTTAAACTCAAAAACGACTGGACTTACTACAACCACACATATAAAAACTTTAATCCTAGTGGAGTCAAAGCAATTTACCCTAACAATGTCCCTCGGAAAAAACTAACTAAAACTAGTGTAAACAAGCCTTAGAGTAGGTCACTCATATATCACGCATAAGCACCTATTCAAAAGGGAAACACCTGCACTATGTCATCTTTGCGACGAACAACCTACCCTTACCATGCCTCACCTACTTTCCTGCAAAAAAGTTGACCTGACCTGCAAAAACATCACCGACCATAGTCTCTCTTTTCTTTTATCAAACGTTAACCTTGAAAATATAAACAATATTTACTACATTATGAATGCCCTAAAGCTTATAGATTCCATATAACATTTTTTTAACCACTAGCTGAAAGCCCTGGCAGCTAGCACCAGATTAAGCATATTAACTTTGTTATTTACTTACATTTTTTAATAAAGTTATAATAATAATAATAATAATAATAATAATAAAAGTCAAGCAAAGAGTTTTTTCTGTGAACCATTCACTGCTCTAGAGATCCATAAGATGATATATTCTCTTAAAACATCCAATTCTACTTCTTGTGATAAGATTTCAAGTTTTATGTTGAAAAAAATTTCGTTTCAAATTTCTGAGAAATTTCGAGAAAGAAAGAATACACTTTTTCAGTGATTGTCAATACGGTTTTAGAAGCAAAAGGTCCACTAAAACTGCACTGCTAAAACTATCTGGGGAATTATATCACAGTATTAATTCATCAAAAATCCCAATTTTTTGTTTATAAATATCAGTAAGGCTTTTGATATGATGGACCAGACCACTCAATATAATTAGATATGCTGTTTCATATCGGTATTGGAGGCTATATATATGATAGGTTTTTTTTTTCATATTTAAAAGAAACCGCTAGAAAATTGTAAAAACAAGAAAATTTACAACTCTCCGAAAAATATCGAGATTGGTATTCCACAAGGTTTGGTTTTATGTCCTTTTCTGTTTTCAATATACGTTACAGTTACTTTTGTAGTCTACATTTGTAGATGATACCGCGCTCTCATACTTAAATAAAAGTTTGCTAAATATTTTCTAGGATGTACCATAAACCACGACCTCGATTTACTGCGAAAATGATTTTTAATACACAAGTTCACAATCAGCTAGAAAACGAAATTTATGATATTCGGTATTAACAGCAAAATGTGTGATAATTTGCCGTTATCTTACCACTCTCCGAGTTGCAGATGCTTTCCCCTATTTAATAGCGACGATAGTACTTTATCCTTCAACAATTTAATGCCTTATTGCAGTAATTGCTTTAAGGTTGAATGCGTCGACAATTTTATATATCTAGTTATTGTCTTAGATAACAAGCTTAGTTGATGCGATCGTACACCTTATCTTTAACAACATCTTAATAAAGTTGTAAGACAACTGTATCACCTTAGCCTTTATTTGCTTGAATTGGTTCAGAAACCTTGAATCTTTTCATTTAAAGCATTTCTACTACTGCTATAAAGTACTAAAAACATTTTTTCAAAATGCAGGTTTTTACGCTATTAGAAATATCGAGGTTTGGTTTGCGAGGAAATACTACAATAGAAACTTTGTAACCCTTCCTTGAGTTCGTAAAGTTCATTTTGGACGATTTTAATTTGCCACCGCACCCCGTCAGTTCAATCTTCTTCCAGATACTATGAGATCTGAAAGAGTGAAAAATGTATTTCTTAATGGTATTAAAAAATGGATACTGTCCTTTGACTACTCAGCTATAACTAGTTTATTTATCAATGAATTTTTTTCTTTGAATGTCTAATTATTTCTTTATATTTCGGTCTTTAAAATATTGTATCTAATATCTTTTGCTTTCATTTTAATTGTCCCCATCATTGTCATTCAATTCTTGTCACTTGGACAATAGATTGTAAACAACTATTTAATTTTTTTTTAAACAATGGATCAAAGATTTGTAAATGAAAATGTGAAATAAAACATCCTTTAAAAATAAAATAAAATAAACGTCAAACAGTAACACGTTGTGCATGCATTTGTTTTTTAACAATCACTCGTGGTTTTCCTGAACCCCAAATTCGACAATTTTGACGATGATCAATTCAACAAACTCTCTTTGCAGTGCGTGCTCAATAGGCTTCAATTCTTAAGTTAATTGCACTTTGTGTGCATGACGATGCAAATCTTTCGTGAGAATATGCTGCAGAGAGCTTCCCGAAATGTCCAGTTTTTGACAACGAAACCTAATTAATGTTCTTAGAGTCTCGGCAATATACTCACGAACTGGTTCGATGTTTTGTATTGAACGACTTGTTGAAGGAAGGCCAGAGTGTTTAAGATCACTAATTGATCTAGTCTCCCTGAATTTTTGAATTAATATCTTCACAGCTGATGAAGTTAAATATTTTATACGAAAATTGTGAACTGTAGCTGCCCCCCCTTCATTACTTTCAAAATAACAAAATAGCGCTCCCTTTTTAATAGTCCTGAACTGTTAACTTTTCATGCAAAAATATCGCAAAATTCAAATCTTGCTAGAATTTTGGGACACGATTTAGTAATAGTCCGCTGGTTAAGAAATTTTGAGAAATTGTTCATCAAATGTAGTCTCTGTCATTTCACAACAGTCTTTTCAAGAATGATACCCATAAATGTAATACTGAACTTTTTTAGTCTTGATAGAATACAACGTAAAAACTTGTCAAACTATTGTGACATAACATTGTCACTTAAACTTAAAGGTTTACTTTATCTTTCTGTATGGCTCAAGATTTCAAGAATAGGATCACAAATAGCCCTCGATATTCTTATCTCCAAAACATTTCAAGACTCCGGGGTATGTCCAAAAACTTTCGTAAGGTGAATATCATTTCAGAGAATTTTTCTTCTTGGGAATTTGGCAAACGATGCTAAGATTCCATTCATGGGCTATATCTAGATCGTTGAATAGTTGATGTATGTTTCTAACCAAGTTAATTCCAATTGCTTTAAAAAGCTCTAGCCTCCATTTTGTCTCAGCAAGAGGAAGGAATGCAATCGATAATTTTCCGTGTTGATTGTGTATTTTGCCGGACAACGGAATACTGGTCGTGTTATTATCGCTGTCAAATTAAACAGCGTAACAAGGTTTTGGTAATATAAGTGATGATATGTGTAACTGTTTTTTTACAGTTATTTAAAATAATAATCGAAAGTAAAACTGTCCCACCACGTCATCTTCTCTTTTTATCGGCGTTGAATCTGTCCAATAAATCGACGTAGTATGCTCCAGTGATTGTTTTTCGCTTCTCCAAATAGTCAACGTGGAACACACATCGCACGTCCCAAAAAACGGTGGCTATCACCTTTCCGGCCGAAATCACGGTCTTCGCCTTCTGGGTAAAACCCATTGTTTCGATTGTTCGTTAGCTTCTGGTGTGTACCAATGATCACGAAACGACAGAGACTCCTCCGGATTTCGATTAAACAGGACCAAGCACGTCTTTGAAGTGATCTCACGATTACGTTTGTTCTCCGGTGTGAGCAACCGTGGCACAATCGCGCGGACAGCGACTCAACTCAGCGGTCCGCTAATACGAGATCATGGATTTTGTCCACGGCTTACTCTTTGGTAACCGTTCATGGGCCACCTGGGCTTGGTTCATTAAAAACCGAAGTGCAACCACGTCGAAACTCTGCGAACCAATGGTAAACGGTTTTACGCGAAGGTAAATGGGTCCCTTACACGCCATCGGGAATGGGTTCGATTTCCTCGCAAGTTTTGCCACTCAAGAACAAGAATCGGATTACGGAGCGATACCTCTCTTTTTCCATGGTTGCAAAGAAACTAACACGATGTTTTTAAATGGGTGTCAAAACAAAACTAAGCGTGGGATTTTCACCAAATTTTGGCAGGTGGGCTAAAAGAAGTTAAACTAAGTGAGATTGGAATTTGTTGCTGGACAATCAAATGTCAAATATTGACGTATGATTAAGCCACAAAATGCTCTTCTTCTTTTGGGTTTATTGAAGAATTTTCTTAAAGCTATGGACTGAAATTCTGTAAAACCGTAAACTAAGTGATGCGAAACTTAAAGAAATTTTGTTGGCCTGTAAATACGAAAACATTTGAACGATATCAATTTTGACCTCAAACTAAATACAAATAAAATAGCAGCTTGGACATCATTGAAATCTGTAAAAAACGAATTTTTAAAATGTTATTGAGGCGATAATTCTGAAATGTTAGTCACAAAGTTGTTTAAATTAAATTGAATTTAATTTAGGTCATTGAAAACACATTTCTTGCGTTAATATTTTGATTTTTTTTTTTCCAAAAAACCCTGGAACGGTGAGTGACGAACAAAGAGAACATTTTCACTGGGACATAAAGAAGATCGAAGAACGTTATCAAGGTGGGTGGGATGCAGCCATGTTAGGGTATTACTGTTGGTCTTTAATGCGAGAAGATTCAACAAGTCGCAAACCTAAAAGCTGATTCATGTTTTATAATAAATAATAATTACAAATATTTATAAATCAAATGGGTTTATATTTTTGAAATTTTAAGTTTCAATGCCAATAAACATTTTGTCACTTCTAATTTTGTATGTTTTTTTGATATTAATTCTCGTATCCATTACACCTAAGTAAGATATATATCCTTAAATAGAATTCCGAATTAAAATTTAACGCACAGTGTAATTAGCAAAAGTGTTTCTTTTAAATATTCAATACCAAATTAGCACCCTTTGATATTGAAAATCCTATCTTTTGGTAAAATATCTGAACCCGTTTTCAGAAAACCACATTTTTATGACTTTTTATTTTCCATTCAAAATGAGGTGATTCTAATCTTACCCCTCACAGATTTCCCAACCGCTTGACATTAAGCCGAAGAATTATAAACAAAAATCTCTCATTCCAAAAATATCGTAGTAAAGTGTGCATTGTTTTTTTTCATATCTTGAAGTCTTGCAGCTTCAATAGCAACTGATGCATCTTTAGATGATAATGACGTGGGTCTAGTTGCAGTCTTTGATTTCCGTGAACAATTTGACTAAATACTGTAGGTATGTTAAGTTTGTAAACGGTTGTATAATTAGAAACATCTTATCCTATCTAAACGACGGTCGTTGTCCTCTTTCCAATTATTTTTCTTTTCGCTGTTTGGGTTGCTATCAACACACGGTGACAGCATGCTCACAGCCTTGTTATCAAACTACAAGGTAGGGTGAAAAGTAACCTCTTTGTCCACCAGAATGCGCTGCTACTGCAAAAAAGGTTATGGTGTCTTAAAGTCCGTTCATATTTAGGCAAACATGCCAAATTTCAGTGCGATACTGTCTTTAGTTTTGCTTTGACAGCTGATTGTTGTTGATGTGTTTGGCATCATGTTGAGTATTTACAAAAACGATTTTCGTTTTTATTTTATTATTTTTTGAGAGTCAAAACAGCGAAGAAAACAAGAGAAAAGTTGGATAAATATTATATATTATGCGGTTACAGAGGATAATGTCAAAAAAAAAAACACATGAAATGGTGTTGGCTGACCGAAAAGTGAAGGCGCGCGAGCTAGCAGATACCACAAAGATTAGTACTAAGCGCACACGCCATACTTTTGGCAATATTCTGCATATGAAAAAGTTATCCTGCCGCTAGGTGCCGCGCATACTCACTCCTGTGAAAGAGTGTTTGGACTTTTGGCGTCGATTGGTAACTGTTGATGAAACTTGGATCCACTATTACACACCAGAGAACAGAATGAGTGTCCGGCAATGGACTGAAGCCGGCACCAGTGCTCCGAAGCGGACGAGGGAGGCTCGATGGGTCGGAAAGGTTATGGCGTCGGTTTTCTGGGATTGTCAGGGCATACTCTTCGTGGACTACCTCGAAAAAGAAAAGCCATCAACAGCGAGTTTTGCTGTGTATTATTGGAGCGAAATCGCTGCAAAACAGCCTTACAAGCGAAAACAAATTTCTTTTAGCAAGACAATGCACCGGGGCACAAGAGCATCGCAACCACGGCTAAAATCAATGGCTTAAGGCTCCAATTGCTGTCGCATCCACCGTATTTATCCAGTTTGGCTCCATCGGACTATTATCTCTTCACAAACCTCAAAAGATGGTTCATCAATAAAAACTTCAGCTAACGCGAGGAAATCATCGATGCCACGGAGGAGTATTATGCAGACCTTCAGGAAAATTACCTTTCGGACGGGATCATAAGTTGGAAAATCGCTGAAATAAGTGTATCAAACTAAAAGTGAATTATATTGAATAAAATAAAAAAGACATTTAAAAAAAATTCATTCCCAAGGAAGTTACTTTTCACCCCACCTAGTAGGAAACCAGTCTGAATTTCACTCCATCAAGTGTAGTCACTTTTTCAATTTTTGATCAGGTTTACTTGCAATTTGGAACGGTGATACCAATTATTCGAAAAAAAATTGGTGCTTGACATGTTTATATACTGTAGATGTAAGCCTCGTCACTAAATTTCTACTGACTCCTTCTTCACCATTTGTAAGGCTTGGCTGGGTTATTCTTCATCAGTTCGTGATGACAATTAGTTGAAATTATTTGCTCACACACCGCAAGACGCTCTTCTTTTGAAATAAGTAGTGTAAAATCCGTTGTTTTGCTGCTGTCTGTTATTATTAGTGATGCGAGAGAACCTTTTTGTTGTTTCCGATCTGGTGCATGTCATCATTTCAAAATTTTTCTGGCCAACGGATTTGCTCCAATTCATCTTTCTCTTATTCAAAATATGATATCTGCAGCCCTGCCTTTTTTTGTATTCATGTTGATGCAACTAGTTCGATTACAGGCTCAGGTTCGACGTCAGTTTCAGGCACTATGGGCAGTCGCTGTTGTTTAGTGCGGGCTAAAATTCCATATCAGACTCTGTTACTTCATCTTCACTTTTAGATCCATCTCCAGAGTGTAAAGCATTCATTTGGATTACTATAGAAAATACTAATACTATCTTTACAATCAAAATTAATTTTTAATATTTTAAACATGTATTTTAACTCAAAAACAATTTTTTTTGTTAACTATACTTACCGAATACATGCAGTAATTAGCACTTAAAATCGCAACCTATTTTTTAAATTTCGCTTTCAATGCACGCTCGTGTTGGAATCACCTATAAAATTAATATCATTAGCCATAATTAACAGGCAGAAGGAAAGAGTACCGTTTTTTGTGTGAAAAGATACTAAAGAAAAAAATAATTTCAGTTCATTTCAACAAGGTTTTCTTGGAAAAATATATTTAGCCTCGTACGCTGTAAAGAGTTAATCTGGGTGATTACTCAAATAGAAATATCGATCGTTCCCCCTCTGCTATCGGCTTTGTTTTCATCATAGGAACTCTCTTTTTGAAATGTTCTCATAGAGAACATAAACCGACCTCTGATCTAAAGTGAATCTGAATAGTTTCGAGTGCTCAGTTTACGGTTTGTGACATTACCTATGTGACCTTTCTCTACGCAATCTTCAAAGTATCTGTTTAAATAATTCGGTTTAAATTTTTTGTGTTGGTATGTACTTTGTCAGCGTATGTACATATATGCTGAGATATCATTTGAACACACTCAAGATGGACCTCAAGTACATATATTTTGACGTCTTGCGACATTGTAGTACTCAATCACTTTAGAATAATTTACAAGCTTATTTAAAACAATTTTTTAAAAAAATGTTTACTCATATAGATTTAGGTGAAACAACAAAGTATGCATACTTAAGAATACATACTCTTATGGCTATGAATAAACAAATCTGCTATTCTTAGCTTTGAATTAGTACATTTTTTCACGTAGCTCTACGAACAAGCCGTTTTTTTTTTTCAAATTTAATACAAAGAAAGTTTTTAAAAAAAAATAAAATGTATATGCATTGTATATGCTATTGCATAATTTTGGTTATTGACACTAATCAGATCTACGTGGTGATTGATCAGGAAACTGCTGACTGCTCAATAACTTAACAGCAACGCAACAATCACGTTCATTGTGAAGTGCTTGACCTACCTGGTAGTCCCTGGTACCTTCACGAGAAAACCCTTTCATGCAGACTAAAATGGCAAGGACCATTTACCAGTTGCCAGGCGATTTTAACGACCGAATAGGAAAGGAGGGCATCTGTGGTAGAATATTTGGTAAGCGACACCATGTTTGGCAACAGACTTAGGCTTATTAACATTGCGGCGGGATGAAATATCACTATAGCAAGCACACAGTTTCCTCATGTCAATATACGCAAGGGGACGTGGCGTTCTTTGGATCATGAAACGCTTAATAAAATTGATCGGATGTTCGAACTTTCCAGACAGCCAACATTGACTCGGATCACCTTTCAGGTGCGAATACAGAGATCTCAAGCGTCACAACAGAGGAAACTACTGCGAGGAAACTTTATTGCGATTGTAGCTTTCCTACTTTATACTTTCTCACAGTACTTCTTCTACTGTGACTGCCAAAATCTTCACCGAACGCGTATCCCGAAACCTTTCTACAACTCCTATGCAACCAGCGTGAAGTACAAAAGACTAGTGACAATTAGAGACGCTGCAACTGATGTTCTAAGTTTTACCCGAACACTGCCATGAAATTTCTGGTTTGATGAAGAATGTTCATAGGCACGTGCAGCTAGGTAAACAAGACGCGTACAACGCTGTTTTTTAACTAAGGATGGGAGCAGCTTATGAGCTCTACGAGCAGAAGAGATGGGAAGAACACCGACATATTCTTTAGAAGAAAAATGAGCATGAGAAGCGCGTGATCAGATATATTTGAGGGCTTGTACTCCAGGAAAAACATATGAAAGTGTTATCAACAGGTAATAATGCAAGACTCGTACAAAAACCAGTAGAGATGAAGAAGGAAACCTTATAGTAGAGTCACAATAGGTGCTGAGAATATGAAAACAATTTTCTGCAGACGGTATAACGGCGAAGCCCAACATCCCGCCGTCAGACAGAATAGGCAATTCAACTTGGACGATGAAAACTAAAACTTCCGTCCATCTGATCAAAATAAAGTAAATCTTTTTCTTACTTGGCACGCGCACATGAGATTTTATGTACCCTTAAGATGTTTGCACGTAACGCGAGCAATTTCTAAGCTGGAAGCCAACAACGTAGCTAGACTTACCCGACGTGGTATTCAAGGCTGGAAATGACTTTGGAGAGGGTATACACCAACCCATTTCCCAAATGTGGTCAGTCAAAATGGATTTAGCAATAAAAGAGTATTATATGTACATATATGCTGTCAATAAGAAGGGATATATTGACAAATTGGACGGAACATCACATTCGACAGCTATAATTGCAAGGTAGTAAGGGAATTTGTGTACTTCGGCTCTGCTACAAATTTTGCCAACAACACGTCAGCAGAAATAAAACGAAGAATCCTTTTTGCCAATCGTTGTTTCATTGGACTAAGAAGGCAATTAAAGAGTAAGGCCCTATTCCAAAAAACTAAGGACACTGTATATAAGTACGAATTTATGGCGCTGAAGCATGGAATCTGTCCGTTTGTGTTAACGAGCTTTGGTGGAGAAGATTCAATGATGAACTACATACACGACATCGACTTAGTCAAAAAATTGCGCATCAGTCGCCTGAGATGGTTAGGATATGCAGAGCGAATTGCTATATGAATTCCAGAGGGACAACGCAGTAGAGAAGGATGGTGCTTGATGAAGTCTCCAGATATTACAGGGAGTTTTCTCTTTTAAAAACGCCTGAAATTAGTTTAACTGTCAGTAAGACTGGAGTTTTGACTTTATATACAGTCAAATAGCAAAAGTTTCCCAGTGCTACGAGTATTCTTTAATAGATTTTCAGTAAGGTGTCGTTTATGGAATTTACATTTGCCCCCAGGTGGATTAAATCCTCCACTAATTCAAAGTTTTAACTGTCGACAGTCATACTACCCTTTCTACTGCACTATCTATTTAAAAACGAAGTTGAAAGAGCCATACGCCAGCTATTCTATTTCCCTAAATAATGTACTCGTCTGTAAAAGTTGAAAGACTAAACAAGACGGTGCCTTGAACGTTTTTGTTTGTTGTGGAACACAAGCGGGTTTGGTTTATCGGGGTCTCGAAGTTGATCAAAACTTTCATATTATCAGTATGCACGCAATGTTAAGTGCTTGGGTCTTCAGGTTCGGAGTTGCGCGAGGGTCTAAGTAACCACGAAGAAACTCTACTTAAAAAGTTCAAGCCTTAAAGCCTTAAACTAGCAGAAGCCTATTGCGTTGCTATGTTTTCCTACACGCCTCCGAAGCGTTTTCCTTACCTGTCATCCGCCATGAGTGTCGTATCAATTACTCCTTTGATGAGGGTGCAGCTTTAGGATTCGGCTTTAGGGTGCAGTTTTAGAGGCAGGAATTTTAAGGCATGCCTGGCATCAGTCAGCAAATAATCCGTTTGTGATAAACAGGTTGTTTGTGAATTTGTTATGAACTTTTTTGTCCGAAGATCGTCCTCATGTTAACATCTTCAACTTTTTTCGGTACCTGTAATAGAAGTATAGAAGATCTTATCGAATTTTAGTCAGGGTTGCAGTAATCCTATTTTGGTTGCTACTAGCCGCTAGCTACCTGGAAAATGGGTGTCCAGTAGCAGGTTGAGTGATTCATAACTTGAGCTTATCCAAGAGTCATCGGTTTTTTTTCAAAAAACTAGGCAACATAGGGTTTGTAGGGAGAAGTTTTCTTAGCTGCGATGTGCCAGAGGTTTCTGGTCACAAAATGACACCCAGAATTGGCGTTTTGTCTTTCTCAGTTATTTTCTACAATATATACGATATTTTGAGGGATTATTTGTATAAGTCCCTGTCAGTCATTTTTTTTGTGCTTGTTGCTAGGTTGAAAAGTTTTCTGCAAACGTTATAGTGCGGATCTCCAATGCGGCTTTTTCTTACCTCAGTGAAGCATTTACGACAACTGAAGTAGAAGAGAGTAAAATAGATTTAGCGGTCAACAAAACTTAATCGGCACATATGACAAAATGTCACGGTAGGCAGCTACAACTGATAAAGGACTTTATCTAACCCGGCTCCGCTATACAATACCAGAGCGGAAAATATACAAAAAATCACTTTTGCTAATCGTTGCTATTTTTCTGTTGGCTTAGAAAGCAATTGAGCAGTTAAGCCCCCTTTCGAGCAATCAAAATGACTTTATACAGGTACCTGCTTCACGGTGCTGAAGTTTGTACACTGGCTAAAGCAGATAAAAATGCCCTCTTTTCAAGAGATCAATTCTTCGTGTAATTTTCAGTCCTGTTTGCTTCGATGGAGAAGGGAGGTAACATTTCAAGAATGAACTGTCCGGATTGTACAGCGATGCCGACCACGATAAAAAAGCTTTGATTAGACGGATTAGATGGCTAGGTCACCTTGCGCAGTACGCCGTACGCAATAAACAGTACACAGTATGTATATGATTCCCATATACATAAAGATTTTACAAGTATAACAAATTGCAATGACCTCGTAAGTGAATGAATATAAATGCCAATCCAATTTTATACCAGTGCAATTTCAGCCCCTGTCGACTGTATTATACAACACCTCGATTCTAACTGAGATGCTTGAATCCGCAATTATGGAACCGCCAATACCTCCTGGGTCATCTTCTCTTCCAAAACTCTCTCCGAAAATTGATGCTACTACCCCAACTTCTGAACCCACAATTTCAAGATTCGGAATGTTATGGACACTTTCAGAGTGGAACAAAAGAATAAAAAAGTTGAACAATTTTACCAAAGCTGAATCAGTTTCCTTTAAAATAAGAGGTACTCATCTCGATCGAACCAGGCTAAGTAGTCTTTTTAAATCAAAATTTAAAATTGATGTCAGCAACTGCCGTAAGATCTCCACCAATACCTTCAAGGTAAGCATCCCGTAAGAATATGAATGGATGTTCCTAAATCCTGCTTCCGACAATCAATCTGGGTGAAATTTCCGTGGAAAGATTAAAACTGAATACAGGAATCAACAAACACCGCAAGGATATTACTTTTGAGTCTAGAATATAAAAAAAAATTAAAATCCACTAAACCTAGTAAACAGAGCTCTGCTTACATAAAGTCTAACCCTATACCTATTCTTATATCAAATTCTAAGCCTAAGTCTAACAAAAAAAAAAAAAAAAATCACCTCATGATCCAAACTGGAGTTTTTAAGTTGGTACGTTTCCATTCTTCACTCTATCTTCACTTCATATTGCTAGTAGCTTATATACAAAACGTTCCTCTACCCCATCCAACTCAATTCCCAAACGCGTTTCTTTTAATCTTGATCCTCCTCCCAGTCCTTCAAAGAACCTAACAATATCTCATCATTCCAGTCAAACAAAAACGGTTTACCCTAACATTATTCGCTCCCATATTTTAAATCCCTCCGCATCTTCTACGCGCAACTCGCCCTAATAGCACACCACTTTCTTTTTTAGACCCCTGACTTCCTCCAAAGGCAAAGTTATTCAAGCACCTCACCGATTCAGAGAAGGACGGCCTTTATCTTCTCTCTCGATTCAGAGACCGCAGATAATATGATAATATTCATTTATAACCGTATCTCACCTATCTACATGATAAGCCAGACTCTGTCTGTATTGACAGTATAACGAAAACTAATGCAATGGTTTCCATTCTGCAAGAGGACCTCCCCACTAATGATCTGCGGCAACTTTTTTACGTTTTTATGTAGAAACATTCTCTCTAAGTTGGATAGTTACCATCCTTCCCTTTTCTCTTACGTTACCCTATGACAATGGTCTTAATCTCGTTTACTATGAGCAGTAAACAGTTTTAATTTTCATAGGCCTAACTACGCCAAACTGAACGCATTATTATTTATACCGAAATTTTAAAATGTCTCTCTCAATCAGTACCTTTTTTACCCAAAAGGAATCCCTCATCTTCACCACCCTCGTTCAATAAAGAGCCGCGTGCCCTTCGTAATAAAGGAAATAAGCTCTGGTTCCGATGCAGATTTCTTCTACTACCTTTGCCGAAGTCTCTATGACAACTATTTAAACCAAATAGACTACACACTCATTTCCGACCCCAAACGATTCTTTCAGTTTATCAAAACTAAAAGTAAATCGGATAGCTATCCATCCTCTCTGAATTTTCTTGATAAGTCCTCGGGCGATCCCCAAATTATTGCAAATCTCTTCCCAATTTTTTTACCCAAGCGTTCGCCATACATTTCCAAGAGACAAACCAATCTTACTTTTCCTGCTTGAAAAGCTGTCCACCATCAACTTTGGATTCTGCGTCTATAACTTTAGATAATATAATAAACCTCAAAAATGATTATTCTGCTGAACCTGGTGAACTTCCCATTATATTTTTAAGGAAATGTGAAATGCAACTAGCCCAACCTCTTACAGCTCTCTTTGAGCTTTCCATCACCCTGGGATTATTTTCCTCAACTTGGAAAAGGTCCTTTATTATTTCCCTAATAATGCTTTTCCATTCTAAATTTATTATTTTTCAAAACCAGCACGTAGATCTTCAACTACCAACCTAGGAAAATTTGTATCAAGCACTTTATGTGCATCAGAATATGGAAATGAAATTAACTAAACCTTCTAAAATTAAAGGCTCTGGGTTTCCAAATAAAAGTTTTGTAACATGGGTTCAACAGTATATTGAATTTACTATGTGTCCCTTAAGGCACCACCTTGGTCCCTTATTATTTATTCTGACCATTAATGATGTTAATTGCATCATTTAAAATTCATACATATCTGTTTACGTATATGATATGAAAATCTTTAGATATATATCACCTTCCTCAGACAGCCTACCACTGTAAGAAGATTTAGACAGAGTTTGTACTTGGTGTCAGAAGGATTTTCTTGGGCTTAACGTCAATAAGTGTCAGGCTGTAACTTATACATGTAACCGCCATCCAACTTCACCTCGCTGCTAACTAATCTTCAATCTACATGTTCCACTAGTGAATGAGTTGCGTGATTAGGTGTTATCTTGATGATATGTAATACATGGGCCGTTTCTAAGAGAGGGCACCACTTGAATTAAATCTATACAATTTTCAGTTAGTACCAACCTTTAAAAGATACGTGTATAACTTTGACAGCTGTCGGACGATAAGTTCTCGAGATATAGCGTTGTGAGTGAACTAATTTTTGTTATTGTGAAAAAAAAAAAAAAAATGGATTCCAAGCAATTTCGTGTGTTGATTTATTATTGCTTTTTGATGGGAAAAGAGAAAGCAAAGAAATGGCTTGATAAGTGTTACCCGGACTCTGCTACAACCGAACGAATCATTTAAAAAAAATTTAAAAGCACCGAAGATGATGCACGCAGTGGACGTCTAAAAGAGGCTGTTTCAGATGAAAATATCAAAAAAGTTCATAAAATGATTACTATTGACCGTAAAGTGAAGTTGATCAAGATAGCTAAGGCCCTGAATATATCAAAAGAGCGTGTTGGATATATCATACACGAATATTTGGACATACGAAAGCTCTGTTTAAAGTGGGTGCCGCGTTTGCTCACAGTCGACCAAAAACAACAACGTGTTGATGATTCAGAGCAGTGTTTAAAGCTGTTCAACCGCAATAAAGCCGAATTTTTGCGTCGGTATGTGACAATAAATAAAATTTGGCTCCATAACTTCACACCAGAGTCAAGTCGGCAGTCAGCTGAGAGGCGAGCAGGCGACGAACCTCGTCCAAAACGACCAAAAACTCAACAGTCGGCAAGGTTATGGCATCCGTATTTTGTGATACACATGGAATAATTTTCATCGACTAACTCTAAAAGGGGCACACTATCAACAGCGACTATTTCATTGCGTTGTTGGAGCGTTTGAAGGACGCAGAAAAACGGCCGCATTTGAAGAGAAAGAAAGTGCCGTTTCATCAAGACAATGCACCGTGTCACAAGTCGATGAAAACGATGGCAAAATTGTATGAATTCGGCTACGAATTGCTTCCCCACCCACCGTATTCTCCAGATTTGTCCCTAAGCGACTATTTTCTGTTCGCACACCTCAAAACAATGCTCACCGGAAAGTGATTTAAGACCGATGAAGAAGTAATCGCCGAAACAGAGTCCTATTTTGAGGCTAAACCGAAATCGTACTACAAAACTGGTATCAAAATCGTTTTAATCAGTGTATAGCCCTGGAAGGCAACTATATTGATAAATAATTTTGTGTTTTACTATAAAACGGCACTGAGTTTTGAGCCCATGTGTTATAATGAAAAAAAGCCAACTCTGCTATTGGCTTCATCAAGCGCTGGTCTTAGGAGTTTACCAATTCTTATGTTAAAAAATCCCTTTACATAACCTTTGCAAGGACTCTTCTTGAATATGCAAGACAAGTTTGATCACCCTACTACAGAACTCACTTCCTCCGAATAGAAGCGGTTCAAGGCAGGTTTTTGCGATTTGCTTGGATGATAGCCGAAACTCACCATCATAGACTGAGACTTATAAATTTTCAACCCCTTTCTATATGCCGAAAAGTTGCCGATATTCTCTTTATTTCTAAAATTTTAGCTGGTAATATTGATTGCCCTTGCCAACCCACGCAATCTTAGTGCCTAGAATGCTTCGTGAAGTTAACGATATTCTGCGTCTCTTCGACTACCACCTCAGCACACTCTTCTTCAAGAACATTCTTACTTCCACCTATACCTCACGTCCTAATTTTCTTCGACCGCTCCCACCCTTTAGTTTTAAGTGGAATTGTTAGTTTTAAGAATATGCTTGCAATAAGCCCTAATTAATCTGTCCGGGGTTGACCCGGTCCTCAAATCAAATCAAATCAAACAAATATGCTTATCTAATTCTGCAAACAACTCATAAGGGGAATTTCTACCAAACATCGGCAACACTGTCACATCATATCTAACACATGTTATTAGAGGATTTTTAAAACACACAAAATGCTCATTAAGGTCAAATTATAGACGAATTAGGTAGACAATCCCTTTATCTTTGTGTGTTTATAATCAAACAAAATTCAAATTACAACCAACACTAAATGAATAAATTCTAATTGCTTATCTGTGACACGTTTATTTATCAACTGACGAACAATCGCATCTAGTTCGAGTATCTTATCAAAAAAATATGATAAAAACCGTTTTCATTCGTTCTTTTGTTCCCGACAACAATTCAAACCGACAATGTTAAAGTGGTAATCCTCTCCCACTAGATGCTTTTCCGTTGGCCCCAGACTATCACTATGAAATTCTGTACAGTACGAATATCTATAGGAACTTGTGTTATTGCTGTGTTGTGACGTAAACAACACTTCTCTCATCAAAGTGGCTATATATAAAATTGAAAAGTCAAATAGTGTTTCAGTATTCAATACAAGAATCAGTGTCGATCACCAGTGTTGAGCGTTAAGGTTTATTTCGTCGGAATAGTATCATTAAAGTGCCGGTCCGCTCAAGACGTTCGCGATATTTGTCATGGTCTGTCATTGAGGATTATTCGTAACACCGTTTCGACGCGTAAGGGACATACGTATGAGTACTATCTATAGTGTGTATCCGTAGTTGTATATTTTACAATTTTACAATTTTAGAATTGTATTTGTTTTTTTTTTTTCGAGAGTGACAGGTGGGTAGTCATATTTAATCTTCTATTAAGTGGCTAAAAATAACTGGTAGTTAAAAACTTGGTAAAATGTGCCAAAACTTCGATGGGGACACACGACCGCAAAATGGTCAATTAAAAGCCCTCAATCTGTGATAGCTGTTGTATGATATCTTTGATATTGGTGAGGAAATCTGTAAGATCTTAAATTAGAATTAGAACTGTGATTGCCTTAGATGTCATCCATGCGTTGTGCATCAGTGATGGGTGTTGACATCTACTACGAGTATGTTTCAAATAAATTTGGCGCTCTTGTTCAGTTAATTTCTTATTGCAATGAAATAGTGCTTTTGTGAGTTTTAAATTGATATGTATTAATGTACAGAAGTGTTCTTTTGTTAAAAGTTTATGTGAAAAAAATGTAAACACTAAAGTAGTTGCACGCTTTTTTCATGGTGTATCGTTACGGTAATTGACTCAAGTTAGATAATATGTTGGTAAATAAAAAAAAAATAAAAATAAAATAAATTGAAAGCTTCAGTAAACGTTAAATAAATAGAAAACATTGAAAAAATTCTCAATATTCCAAAGTTCGAGAGAAAATATTATTCATAATGTTTTTAGAAAATTTTATGGTCGCAATAAAATAAGTTAATTTGAGTCAAAAAGCTTATTTCCTCCATTCGTAAAATTTAATAATGTATATTACTAAAAATACAATTTTACACGTTTCAAATGAGAAATTTAATTTTGTGTCTCTACTTGTATTTGCTAGAATTCGGAGACACAGCTGGGTTTCTTCTTTGTTGGTCAAATACATGTTACAATCTGGTATTCACGATAGCTTTTTTTGTCTCTAACGGATCCTATTCTTTCTTTCGCCGTGGACGTTGTTCCAAATAAAACCAAAAATTTGAAGTACTTCTTTCTCAAAGACGCTCCTATTCTATGCTGATCATTCAGCACATATCATATAATAGGGCTGACAGATCCCAAAGAGGGATAAAATTAGGAACAACCGTGTTAATCTTTGGCCAATTAGTCTACTTCTGAACATTGGCGAATTATTTGAAAAGGTAGTCAACAGAGCTCTTTTGAAATGGGTGGGGGGTAAAAATATAATCCCAGACAATCAGTTTGGTTTAAGGGCAAGGCACGACACCATTCATTCGGCGGCAAAACTGATCTCTGATGTATAGTGGAATAAATGTAAGAACCAATGAGAAGACCTTTGTCACCGTATGATTAAAGGGGCTACAAGCTAACCAGACTGGGCATGCAGAAATCTTTGCTATATATGATTTCCCATAAGGGAAAGAAGTTCGTTGTTAAATGTGGCAGTGTGATTTCAAGTAAAATTTTTAACATTAAAAATGGCTTACAACACGGTTCGGTATTTTTCCGATACTGTTGTATATTTACACAGGTGATCTAATAGGTACCGTCAATTGCGCTATAGCGTATTCAGATGATTTAGTGGCGTACATATCAAAACCAAAAATCGAAGCTGTTAACACCCTTTTGCAACGTGATCATATTAAAGTGTATTGTGATGATTGGAAATTGAAAATTAATTTCGAAAAGTCAGGAATATCAGGTCTTTTGGGATACCTGAAATAACAGGTAAAATTTGGCCGTAGTATAGACTACCACTAGCCGTGAGATGCGCTGTTAGGTATCTTGGTATCTGGCTTGATAAGTATTTATTAGGTACCCAACTAAGTTCTCAAGTCAATAGATGGCTCCAGCAGTAAGTGCTGGTCGACATATCTAAAACGTCATAAACCAAGATTAGACATATGGTAAACATACCGTTTCGACACGTTAGTGATTTTTTTTTTTTTTTTTTTTGGCGTCATATACTTACTTTTGGTTATGTGAAAATGAAAATAATCTTCATTTGGGGGAAGTGTTGATTTTCTGAAGCCCATCGATAGTCTAAAAGAGTTTACGGAGATGCTGTGTCGTGATTGGTTCCGTCCGACCTTTTACGTGAAAGAAGGCCAAAATCCTTCGAAGACGCTGAAGGATCTCGATGACGATCCGTGCCTAACGCAAGAAGAGCTTGCTTCAGCATTAGAAATTATCCGCCAAGCCATTTTCAAGCGATTGCATGCATTGGGAACGGTTCAAAAACAAGGAACTTGAGTTCCTAATTACTTGAAGCCAAGGGACGTTAAGCGTCATTTATTCGCCCGTGAAAAACTACTCCAGCGGCAAAAAAGGAAGGATTTTCTTTATCGTATCATGACGATGAAAAATAAAAACATTACAGCAATTCAAAGAGAAGAAAGTTATGGTAATCGATCACGCTTTTACGTCGTCGGTTCGGCCGAATATTTACGCTGCGAAGGGTATGTATTTGGTGGGACCAGGTCGGTGTTATTTATTATGAGCTCTTGAAACCTAACGAAGTTATCACTGGGGAACGATATCGATTTCAGTTGATTCGAACTGCGCGAAAAATGACCACAATACGAGCACAGGTACGAAAAAGTGATTCTACAGCATGTTAATGTTCGGCTTTACGTTGCCAAACTCGTTAAAACCTACCTGTAAGCGCTTAAATGGGAAGTCCTACCTCACCCACCATATTCCCTAGATATTGCGCCGTACGATTATTACTTGCTCCATTCGATGACACATGGTCTGGCTATTCAGACGTTCTGCTCATATGAAGACATCAAAAATTTGCTCGATTAGCGTCAAAAGATAAATTTTCTTACCGTAACGATATTCGAGTGTGGGAAAAGGTTATGGCTAGCGATGGGCAATTTGTAACCATTTTTTCACAATAAAGTTGCATTTTCATAAAAAAAAAACAAAACTGCGATAACTTAGTTGCGCACCTTATATATTTTGATAAACATATAGATGCTTGTCTGGCTGCCACCAAGAAGGCTTTAGCTTTGGCAAAAAAAAAAAATGTTTCAGAGCAATCAACTTGACTACAGTATGAAAGTCATATGCTACATGGCCCTTACGCTTGTCTGGTGTGGCTTAATGTAGGTCTTACATAGAAATGATTCGGTTGCTTAAAATGCGGTGTCTTAGAACACCAGAGTCTGAGTTTATAAAATATTATCCCAACAAAGTCCTTTACAAGAGAGAGAGCTCAACTCAATAGAATTGACAATTTTCTAATTAAGGTGATTCGAGCAATAACGAGCAATCTTAAGGAAATATTAGCCCAATATATTATACCACGAGAGTACACTTCAATCTGGCTCTATCCCGCCTGAAGCATTTCTCCATATTGACGCTAAAGGATTAGTGCAAAATAGGGATGGTATTCCGATATTATACCACCACCACCGCGGTGTGAGGGAAAATCGGCCCATCTACGACGAGCACGTCACCAAAGTTCAAAAGCTCTTCCATTTTAACTACGCCATTGCAGACAGGGATAGGATCGATGTCGAAAAGCAGTACACCGAATACTAGCGGCTTAAAGAAGTTGAGAGAGGCGATACGCTCTTCTAGGTCAGTGCATTACTTGTGTAGCTCCTTCTAGGTATAAGTAGATTAGGGTTAGCCAGGGATTTTCGTGCAGAAAATCGTTATCACATAGAGGGGCCTCCGAGAGTTGACCGATGGTCTCGTTCAGATTTCGAAAGTGCATGTGCACCATAATAATGACTGCTAAAAACGCAATCGCGGTGGTGACCACTCGGATAATAATGATAAATTAAGAAATATAGGAAGGTTAAATAGACAGGTCACTTAAGTTTTAAATAAAATTGATAATTCATATATGTAAATATGTTGGTTATTTAAGCCTATCTATCTATCTATCCTAGGATAGATTTAAGGTCAAAGGACATCAGTTGTAGTAAGATTGCTAAGTTGAGAGCGCTCGGTAAGAGCCAATGCGCTTAATTCAGAAACTGTAACTGTCAAATTAGATTTAAGCATTTTTGTCTGGTATGTTAGTTAACATATAGAAAGAAATAATAAAAATTAATTTAAAAGTTAAAAAAAAAGACTGATAGGATATCAGAGTTTTATAAAACACAATGTGAAGTATATTTATCTGAATAGGAATCTTTAAACTCAGTTTTTTTTTCTTACTGTAGTCTGAAGCAAAAAGTTACTTTTGGCCGGATCTTTGCTCAGGCCTTAATTTAAGAACTAACCAGGTAGCAGTTCTACGCTATGGTTTTGGCAGCTGAATACGCCCTTTCGTGTTGGCATTTGCCCTGCCACTATCTGTTGCAGCAGCAGATTAAAAGTATCTATTTTTCGTACTGCGTTGTAAGTATGGACATGACATCATTTTGAGTCAGTATATAAAAGAGAAACAATTGTTTTTGTATTACAAAGAAAAAAACCGGCTAACATATCTTAGCTTAGGACTTATATAAATTTCATCAAAGGACAAAACATAATACATGTAAATGAGAATCATACAATACAACATATATAATAATATTATGTTTGTCGACTCCTCTTCGCTTGAGTCTTCTTTTTCTGCGTCGAATAAAGTGCTTATATGGTCATTGCAGTATGTTATAAGTTTTGTTAGGTGTTTTATGCTGATTTTTTTTAATCACGATGAATATCATCCTTATAGATATACCATTCAGCGTTGGTGATCTTCCTTGGAAACTTGTTTTGATGTCCTTGAATTATTTTTACATTTGTTTTCTTGAAAATTCCTCAGATTTGGATACCGTAAGTTCAAATTGGTTTTTTTATACTCTTATAGACGAGTAATTTGTTTGTTATCGAGACATTTGCAGCCAATATACCATAGTTGTATAAATTTGTGTTTAAGCTGGGTGCGTTTTTGTTGTATATGGAATTTCCAAGTCAATTTGCTGTCCAGGTGGGTCAAGAAGTATTTGGCGACTGGATGGATGATATCTGTTTACTGTTTATTGTTAATGCTCTGCTTTGTCTTCGTGGTCGTTTCTCGGACAGGGATGAGGGTGTCTGCTGTAAAGAGTAGATAAAGCAAGAGCCCTAAGGCGTTACCTTGAGGTACTCCAGCTTTAATCGGGTTTATCTGTGAGCATTGGTCCTTGAAGCGTACGTAGAAACATCGGTTTTCTAAACAACTGTGTAAGTGCAAACCTGACATTTCGATGATTCTCTTCTGTTTCCCAAGGTTCACCAAGATATTTCAGTTATTGTCGTGCAATTGAAATGGAGCTTACCGTTACATTGGGGGCATGTCGCGAAATTCCTTTCGATGGGGATTTCTTACCACAATGACAACACGTGTATATAGCAACAATGCGAAATAGAAAAAGACGTACAGAGAAACAAAAAAAAAAAAAAACCTTACTAACTCAGGGGAAATGGGATTCCATATGAATTTAAAATTTTAAAATATAATAAGCGGACGCTCAAGGGATTTTAGTCGATACCCTTAAATGGTTTGTTCACAGCGCGGGCAAAGGAAAATTTGGGAGGAAGAAAAGAGAAGTACCGTTGTACATTTGTCTTAAATCCTATCAAGTTATAAAAGGAAACAGGTAGGGCATTAAATAACCAAGTTGTACGACTTGGGAACTAATCACGATATTTAAGAAAACTTCCGAGAGCGGGCTTGAGAGCATACTGATGAGCATTCATAACGAGACGGGTGTTATAGTAAAAGTTTTGAATGGGCGGAATCCTACTGGCGATTTCTATGGACCACTCGTGCTAGAAATAGCGATAAAAAAAAGTTAGACAGGACACATAACGTCGGCGTTCAAGGGTATCAATTGACTGGCTAATGAAAGGTGATACTTGACTTATGAATCTCATGGCACGCTTCTGAATCCTATCTAGCAGGTGTAGAGATGTTCTAGGAGCACCTGAGCAGATTTGGCCATTGTATTACACAATTTTAGGTGGATGAATGCCTTTTATATTGTGACCAGATCATAGGGGGTGAAACATTTCTTATATCGCTTGAGTAAATCTAAATGTTTCGGAGCATTTTTGACGACATCGAATATGTGGTCATTCCAACATAAGTTGTCACTGACATACATACCGAAAATGGAAAGTTTTTCGGTTTCGATGATTCAAGTGCCATTAATAGATAATGTCTGGGTAATTAAATTTCGCTTTAACGACAGCAGACAGCATTGCGTTTTGGAAGCATTAAATTCGACTCTGTTGATAGCTCCCCAATTTGTTTGGAAAGAACATACCGAAATTAACAGAGCGCTACCAGAACACCACCGTACAAATTAAGCTCGGTGATAGATTAGATATATAGATTAGATTGACTAGATGTGGGTTAAAACTTGATTTACCATAAGCTGTAGAAGATAATTAGAAGCAAAGCGTACACCAATATCTAAACTATTCACGTTAGTTTTTTCTTAGAAATTCCCAAAGCTATCAAGTTCCACAGAAATAATTGAAATGGAACTTAATTGTGGAGGCATTATAAAATAGAAATCTTTAGAAGATCTGATTTAGGAAAGCAGTATGAATTTCCGTCGTTTAGTCTAACAATTATTGTGACAAGCATCGATATATGAGATTCTTTAATAATCGTACACCTTAATTAATACTCTGATTATAGTGTAAATTGTCGACAAACATCGGAAACAATTTGTAACGTAATGACAAAATCCAAACTGGAACATGCAAAAAAATTTTCAGTTTGGAATGCATTTTGATGATGGCTTTATCTGTCATTTCCACATTTTTAAGTGGAGGCCAAAAATAATTATAATAAATCACTCGCGTTACAGGCGCAGTACCGATTTTTGTTCACATGAAATTAATGATTTTTTTGTCTGTCGGAACAGAGCACTCAGACAAATAACTCTTTGCAAGTTCCATTTAATAAAATCTTTTAGTCTTATGAAGAAAGATGAGTAAATGCCAGCACCCACAACGTTAGCGTCGAGTACCTGCATCCTGATGCGAACGTAAGCCGGACATTCACAGAGATAGTGCCCAGCTATGTCGTCATCACTTTGACAGCAAGCATCACATGATGTTGTGTCTTTTATGCCCGGCATTTAAGTACTTTGCAAAAGTGTAGTGCAATATCAAGATGCCAGTAATAAACCTGCAGTCTTTACTACTGAGGGACAGTAGAAAAGCCGCTGACTTCCTAGAGACGTCAGGAAGCATCCGTTTGATCTGCCTGCATCCCAAGGAGCTATGCCATCTGCAGTTAGGCTAATATGAGAGCCAACTGTCTTCGAAGACTCAGACAGACCCAACGTAGGTTCGGGTCCTGAAAAACGCTCCTCTGAAACTTACCTAGCAAGTTCATCGGCGATTTCATTTCTCGCGATCCCATTGTGACATGTGACACAGGCAAAGGTCACTGAATTTAGCTTTAGCCTTCCGATTGCGTTCACGTAAGAGGTGGTAGGAAGGCTCTAAGCGCAGATTAGCGTAAATCTCCGCTTAGAATGCAGATGCGAACTTTCCTAACGTGAAGTGAAATCTAACGTTGCTGTCCTCCAGAAAGACAACAGCACCGAATCGCAGCGTGAATCTGCTCAGATTCTGGCCGAAACCAGTCCTGGGCAAAAGGAAATTCGATTTCGTATTTTTTCCGCAACACGAATTTTGTCATGACATGGTATGTATATAAGACCTGAGTCATAAGACAGTCGACGCACAAGGTCATCAAATCTCCAGTGCGTGTTATACCAAAGACCACTTCTTTTTAAACGCAAAATGGCTTTATCAAGGGGTGGGAAACTCATCAATGCTTCTACAGCGAAGCCAGGTGTGTTGAGAAAGCCCCCGTACATCCGAGAAAAACCGTTGCTTGGAGTCTGGTTAAAGCAGCAAAACACGTACTTTCGCGTGAGCTTATTTCACCAGACAACCGATATAATTGACTTTATCGGGTTCTTCCAACATAATGTTGGAGCTCATCATCTCACACTTTTCAACGGCATCAGTTGGCGATAGCGATACTAGACTTTTTTTTGTGAAGCTATATATGTACATATTAATAAATTTTAATCAGCACTGCAAAAATTTCGAAAGAGTCCTCTATTTTTAACACGTTCACAGTCCACATTCGATTCCAATAAATTCGTGAATTTGAATGGTACGCCCAACACTTTTTTTTGTAAAAATCAACTAGAATAAATTCTTAAGTTATTATTCTAATAGGGATCGAGAAACTTACACGCACGCCCAATGTATCAAATATGAGCATGTAGATACATGACTCATGGGGCGCATGGTATCGATAGTACAAACATGCGCTCTTTGTATCATATGTCGTTTAATAGTCAATGTAAAGTGTGCCAAAGTCAAAGTATAAAATCGCGTGTTTTTCTTTTGGAATTCTACAAGGAAATTTCACGAGGAAACCAGCTAAACAAATGAGTCGTTCAAGAATAATTGTATCGAGGGAGGAAACGCTGCGAATTATTAAGATGGAAGATGAAGTTGTAGAAGGTGAAGAAGCTTCAGCCTTACTGGAAGAAGCTTATTTTAGCGATGGCAGCAGCGATTATTTTGTCTCACCAGAAGTAGAATAAACTGGTGACGAAAGTGGTAGGTGACGAAATATTGTACTTTACACAAACAAGTAAAACGCCTTTATTTTTTCTAAGACAATTTGTCTGACTCTGCTTCGAGCTTTGATGAAGAAGCTGGGGAACCAACCGATGAGAATTAGAATTCGGTTATGCTACCGATTTCCAAGGAAAAATTTATTGGACGATCGGGTGTGCAGGATCTGCGACGCATATGTGATGATGACGGCCAAGCAAACATCATAAAAATATTTGAATATTACATAAATGATGATATCATTGATATGATGGTGGATTGCACAAACAAATATGCAGAAAATTTGAAAGCGGCTCGTCAAAGTCAAAAGGCCAGCAGAATTCACAGGTGGAAAAATGTCGACAGAGTTGAAATCAGAAGGTTTTTTGCAGTTTTCATTTTGCAGGCTTATTAAACTTCCTACCATTGAGCATTATTGGAAAAAGGATCCGCTTTATTATCATTCTTTCCCTCATTGCATAGGCATGTCTTACAATAGATTTGCAACCATTTTGAAGTGCTGGCATTTTGCTGAAACACAACCCAACAATTAAAACCGCTTGTACAAAATCGATCCACTGTGCCAAAAACTATTTGAAAACATAAAAAAATTGTATTTACCTGGTGAAACGATTGTCATAGACGAATCCATGGTAAAATTTCGAGGAAGGTTGAAATTCAGAACCTATAATCCGGCTAAATCCAGTCCGTATGGCTTAAAAATATACAAGCTATGTACTGTCGAAAGCTACACTTGTTCGTACGAGATTTACAGTGGTTCTATTTTCGCGATTTAAGGATTGGACAAGCCCGGATTCGTTGTGGTAAAACTATGTGAAGGCTTGCTCGGCGAAGGAAGGATGGTAACCGCTGACAACTATTATAATAGTGTGCCTCTCGCGACTTACTTAAAGGATCATATCACTGACCTATGTGGCACGTTGCGCAAAAGGAAAGATTTACCTAAGGAAGTTACAACAGCCAAACTAAGAAAGGGAGAATATGTTGCAAGGCTGAAAGATAGCTATATAACCGTGTTGAAGTGGTACGACAAACGTGATGTTCTTAAGATTTCTACTAGCCACAGAGAGGAGATGGAGGAGGTAGTTGGAAAGTTTGAACGCAAACAAAAACCACAAATGATAGTCGAATAAAACAAAGCCAAAAAAGGTATAGATGTTGCTGATCAAATTAGTAGCTACCATTCGCCACTGCGAAAGACACTTGTTTGGTTTCAAAAAATTGCTGCTGACATCATATTTGGCACCATCGTTGTAAACACGACGATTATACATAACGAGGTGAATCAAAAACAAATTTCAACCCTCTAAGTACAAGAAGAAATTGTTCGTCATTATCTGCAAACAACAAATATACAACTCCAAGGCCCTTCCCAACATCCTCGGAATGTATCTACGCTACATTTTCTCATGAAAATCCCAAGAAAAGATGCTCAAAGATAGCAACATGCCACAGATAAATACTGAGTGCAAACTCTGTGACAAACTCTATCACAAAAGGTAAAATAAAATGAAATTGTAACTCATTAAAAGTTTACGTTGAAGTAAATTACGCAAGTTTATATGAATCTTTGTACAATTTCTATTTCTATTAAATTTTCTGGTAATAAAATTTTAATCACTAAAGTTTATTTTTGTAATATGATCTACAGTCCCTTCTCCATATGCCCATATCAATTTCTTTGTTGAAGGGTAACTCGTTCAGTTTCATATTTTGAGGCAAAGTTATGTGCGATGTGTATCATATATGATACATGAGCGTCTCGGCACAGGGCATATTTACTATCCATGTATCCTATATGATACATGGACTGTGAACGTGTTAAGAAAACATTAATTATATTACGAGAAGGTTTTTTTTTTTTATTAACTTAAAAATTCATTGGCGGATTTTGTTCAAAATCTAATAGCGTCATTAGACAGAAATTCAAATCAATGGCACTATTCGTTCGCGAGTAACCGTGGGCAAAAAAAAAAAAAATGGACACATACGGACCTACATACGCACTCATACTTTTTTCCTAAAAACTGTCTAAAAACATTATAGACACCTTAAAACGTAAAGATATACAAGAACTTCACTATCAAGAAGTTAAAAAAAAACTCTCCATTACAGAAGAGAACATTTGCCTGATTTTAACATGTTTAGCAAAGTAATATGTTTTATTAACAAAAAAAAAACCCTTAAAGTAAACATGCATAATTAGATTGGAAGTCGTCAATCGCGAACCTAGTCGATTTTCCGTTACAAGACCTTACCTTAGCAGATTGTAACAAATGTAATTGTTTTTACTCGTTCCCGATCTTGTCCACCATATCTCACGTATCGCTTGATGTGTTATCGTCGGTATTTTGATGTAACCAAGGTTTCTCTTATTTTAGGTTCACAAATATTTCTACAAATATGAAAGGTTTAACTAAAAGGAAATCACACCCATTATATTGTAGTTCTACATATATTTTCCTATTTATGTGTACGGGTATGTATCATAATTACCAACGTAATCAATCAATTTTGATTTTCAGCATTGGGAACAAAACTATAAAAGAATAAGGAAGTTATCTATGTAACGATAAATATTTCGCTTTAAAAAAATAAAAAATTTGTGCCGAACCTGATTAAGATAGCCGGGTTATCTTTAGTAACTTTAAGACCTTTGATAATGTTTTCTAGTATAAGCAAATATAGAAATTCCAATTATAATTTTTAGTGACATCTACCACTCTATATCACATGCTTTCTGAAGGTAACAGTTAGAGTTATGGTTGGTGGTGTAAGTCAGGCAAGGGACTCAGTTTAAGGTTACATGAATTCGTGTTTAAAGAGTAACTCAGCATCCAAATGTTCTTAATTTGATGCGACTGGATATTTAAAAATTATGCGCCATGTATATAAAAAACAAGCTGCACTACAACGAATTGATAGAATCAAGGATGAATCTCCAACTTGTTTTCTATTCGAATTCACTAACGCTTCAAACAATCTATTATCTTATACCTTCGAAGATGTAAAAATGCTGCAACAATGCTTTCTAATCTGTATATCCTATTTCTCATACAATAGTATGATATCAGTCATTCCCGTAGTTTTTTCACGCTGCTAAAAATTGTTCATCCTATTTCTTCTTTCCAAAGACATGAAAAAGCTGCAACACTATCAGATCACGAAATATCTTAAAACACGAAATACACTGATTTCAAGGGCATTTGAGAGAGTTTGGTATCAGCCTATTTTATCAAAAATGCATGTATTTTGATCAATGAATTTATTCTTAAATGATATTATTTCAATGTCATTTGGAACCTTGAATTTTAGTTGTTGTTACGTTAAGGGTCCTTAAAATCTCGAACCTCCTTTTTAATTTTCATAAGTAATTTCTGCTCACAGTCAGAATAGTCCTTTGTTGACGACATTACTCGGTCCTTTCTATTTACATACATTCCCAGACTTACACACCTAATGTTCGGCTGCAGAACCGGTGATTCAGTTTACCTTAAGCTCATTTAATCCACCCGATCATCGTTAAAGCAAAATTAAGACACCCAGCTGTTTTCCAAGAATAGTATAGGGTGTTTCATCATGAGGTTTGATTTATAATGTAAAATAAATCATAAAAATTTGACAGTGAACTTACAATTTTTATCATGAGTTAAAAGAACAATTCATGGCATTTACTTTTTGGAAATGATATTATGTAAATGTTGGCCACGACTACGTCTAATGTGGTCCATACGGAAGGTCCAATTTTTTGCGAATCGTTCGAGCATAGCGACTGGTATCTTGCGGATAACACGAGTAATGTTGGCTTCCAAATCATCAATCTTAGCTGACTTATTCCTGAAGACCTGAAACTTTACACATTTAAAGAGAAAATAGTCCAAAGGTGTTATATCGCACGATCTAGGCGGCCAATTTACCGTAGCAAAACGAGAAATTAAGTGCTCACCAAAATGATTTTTCAACAAGTCCATTGTTTCACGTGCTGTATGGTTCGTAGCGCCGTCTTGTTGAAACCAGAGCTCACCGAGATCATGTGTTTGAATTTTATGTAGCAAATATTCTGTTAACATCTCGCGATAACGGTTACCATTGACGGTAAGATTCTAATTTGCTTCATTTTTGAAGAAATATGGACTAATGATTCCACCAGCCCATAAACCAAACCATAACTTTGTTTTTAATGGATGTAATGGTAGTTCTTGGTACTCTTCGGGTTGCTCATCAGCCCAAATTCGGCAGTTTTGTTTACTAACGTATCCATTAAGCCAGAAATGGGCTTCATCACTGAACAAAATTTCACGATAAAACTTCGGATTTTCATTGAGTTTTTCCAGAGCCCATTCACTGAAAATATGACGCAAATTCAAGTCGCCTGGCTTCAATTCTTGCACAAGTTGAATTTTGTACGCTTTTACTATAGGCCGAGATCTTTACGTAAAATACGCCAAGTTGTTGAATACTCCAAGCCAAACTGCTGAGAAGGACGACGAATCGATTCGTCATGGTCTTCGCGTACACTCTCAGCTGCAGCTGCTATAGTCTCTTCACTACGTGCTGGATGTGTTCTAACTGGTCGAGTATCATCCACTTATGTAAACTGGGACTCAAATTTGCGATGGTATTGGCAATAGTGGTTTCAGTAGGTCGATTATGCGCACCGTAAGTTCCTCGAATCGCACGAAAAATATTTCTGACAGAACGCTGATTTTCGTAATACATCTGAACAATTTTGAGTGGTGTGAGTCTTTCCATAATGACTTGCCAAATGACAAAGCAGTTAGATAGAAGTCATGCGTGATTTGTCAAAAAAGCCTATTGAATATCAAACCTCACGATGAATCACCCTATACTTGTGTTGTAAGTATTACATAAAACAAAAATATTCTGTTCTCGATATGTGTGTCATTGAACTTACGTTGGAATGACCACAATAGTGATGTCGAAATTAGGAATACCTTATCCGTTTAATCTGATATATATGTAATGGATAATTTTTTAAACGTTTGGTTTTTTATTGTCAAAAAAAACGTATATAAAACTTTTATTTGAGTTAATAAATACTTTTCAAAAATTATTTCATGTAAATGTTAACCACGACTACGTTTCAAGTGGTCCATACGAAGAGTACAACTTTGAATCACTTTTTCGAGCATATTGAGTTGTATTTCGCTAATAACACATCTGATATTGTCTTCCAAGACTGCAATTAACGCTGGTTTATCGGCATAGCCGAATGATTTCACGTTTCCCCTTCAAAAAGGGTCTAAAGGCATCAAATCGCACGATCTAGTCGTCCAATTCACCGGTTCACAACGAGAGACAAATTTTGCACCGAACTCTCTTCTTAATTGGTCCATCGATTCGCATGCTGTGTGGCATGTAGCACCTTGCTGGAACCATACCTCAACAGTGTTCAGCTCGTTTGTTTTGAGTAAAAAAAACGTTCGAAATCATTGAACAATAGCGGGCGTCATTGACGGAATCGTTGTTCTCGCAGTCATCTTTAAAAAATTATGGAACAAGGATTCCGCCGGATTATAAACTGCACCAAACAGTGCATTTTTCCGATTGCATTGCAATAATATTGCCTGAGGTTGCTCATCGCACCAAATATGGGAGTTTATTTTGTTAACATACCCATTCAACTAGAACTAGAACTTCGTCGCTGAAGACAACTTTTGGATAAAAAGACAAATCTTTCTCCAGCTTTTCTAAGACCTACTTACCGAAAATTCTGTGGCAGGTCATTCAGTTTCAGTTCTTGCAGGAGTTGTATTGTGTAAGGTTTAAGACCAAGATCTTTGCGTACAATTTTCACTTAGTCGAGTAACACAATCCCAATTACACTGGCAGATACATCAGCAATATTTTCTCTGTACCCACTCCACGCATATGGGTAGATGGCTTGATGTCCAAAAGCGTGAAATTGTGCGAAATTTGGTTACTGTGGTTTGAATTCCTTGCTCAGTAGATCGATTATGACGACCGTAAAATGGTTGAAATGACACGAAAAGAATTTTTAACAGAGCACGAATTTCGATAACAAAATTCTATAATTTGTAAGAGTTGTGCAGGTGCAAGTCTTTCTATAATGAAATGGCATATTTGACTTTGACACATGTCACGAATTACGAGTGAGCTATCAAAAATAGAACACTGAAAAATCAAACACCAAAAAATCACCCTTTATATGGTATTTTATCAACCAAAGTTTTACTAAAATACTGATATCCTTCTCCGTAAAGCCCTTTCACTTTCTAAATTCAAAACCCTGTGAATAAAGTAACAGGTGACGTCAATTTGTCCAATCAATTGACAGCCTCCAACACTGGACTACCGTCGCCTGTCTTACCTTGTTATCACGCCATTTCAATCCGTCACGTCAAACCTAACCTGTCACCCTATGAATGGTTATCCGTTTACCTTCAAGCCCACCTTCGAATGAACTTATGGAATGCCCTGGCAGACTCTCCATTTTTTAGTCATTACAATCTGCTAACATTCAAAACTCACCTACTTTCTAATAAAAAAAGTACCCGGAATTTCCCATTCAAACAAAACGGGCGAGATATTGTCAAAACCTTTTTTTTAGGTTGGCACCTCTGCCATCTGGTGCTCAAATATATGTTTGAGCGCCATCTGCCGGGAGTTTTTGCGTGATAGCCTTGTAAACAAGTCAGTGTTTGTTGTGTTCCACAAATTTCGCAAAATCAAATTTAGTTGAGTGAAGAGTTTGCCTGAAATTTTTTATTTCGAACAAAATATCATGGTTGGAAGCGTTGAAAATGTTAACAGTAGCTTATGGAGACTTGATAATGTCGAAAACAAAAACAAAAGAGTTCAAAGCGGGCCATACGAATAAATTAGGAAAATTGTCCTCGCAAATCCTCGTGTGAGCATCAGGAAAATAGCAGCCGATCTTGGTGTCTCGTTCGTATCGGTGCTGAGCGATATGCACTATATTTTGGGGCATGAGACGAGTTGATAGCCCGGCTTGTGTCGAGAGTACTGAATTTGTTGATTTAAATTTGAAAATCGTGTAAGCTCCCTTTTTATCTGACATGGCTCCTTGTGACTGTTTCCTATTGGGTCTATAACTTAATTAGTGCGGTTTGCTAAGAGATGCCGTAACTTATATTATTTCATTGGAACATGCGTTGGAAAGCTACTGTCATTGTACGTCATTTCAGTATATGTTATTCATTTGAAGCGTAAACAACAATAATTTTTTTTCATTCAAATATGTCGAACTTTGTGCCTGAAAAAGTGTTTTTGCGGGGAGTTCTTCTTCATTACTTTAATATGAAGAAAACTGCTGCCGAAAGTCATCGTATTTTGGTGGAAGTTTATGGTGAACATGCGCTAGCTGAGCGAACGTATCAAAAGTGGTTTGCACGATTTAAAAGTGGTGATTTTGGCTTGGAAGACGATGAATATCCTGGGCAGCCAAAAAAGTTTGAAGATGAAGAACTGAAAGCATTACTCTATGAAGATTGTTGCAAAACACAAGAAGAGCTCGCAGAATCTTTGGGTGTCACTTAAGTAGACATTTCAAAACGTTTAAAAGCAGCTGGATATATTCAAAAGCAAGGAAATTGGGTTCCACATGAACTCAAGCCAAGAGACGTCGAAAGGCGGTTTTGCATGTCCGAAGTGCTGCTGGAACGCCACAAAAGGAAGTCATTTTTGCATCGGATTGTTACTGGTGATGAAAAATGGATCCATTATGACAACCCCAAGCGCAAAAAATCATATGTGAAACTCGGCAAACCAGCCAAATCAAGGGCAAAGCCGAATATCCGTGGCGCGAAGGTAATGCTCTGTATTTGGTGGGATCAGATAGGTGTGCTGATTAAGAGTTGCTAAAACCGGGTGAAACCATCAATGGAGAACGCTACCGGACACAATAAATCCGTTTGAAGAGAGCAGTAGCCGAAAAACGCCCGGAATATGCGACCAGACACGAGGCAATTATTTTCCATCATGACAAAGCCACGTTGCTATTCCGGTTAAGAACTATTTGGAAAACAGTGGATGGGAAGTCTTACCCCACCCGCCTTATAGCCTAGACCTTGCCCCTTCTGACTACCATTTGTTCCGGTCGATGCAGAAAGCCCTCACTAAAATACGGTTTACATCAGAGCAGAATATCAAAAATTGGCTTGATTCATTCTTGGCTGCCAAGCCGGCGCAGTTTTTTTGGGATGGGATCCACATATTGCCAGAAAGATGGGAAAAAGTCATAGTTTCAGATGGGCAATACTTTGAATAGTACTATTGTACATGATTTTCTTAAATAAACGTTCAAATTTTAAAATTAAAATATATACCCAATATTTTAACGACACTAGTTACCGGAACGCGTTTTGAGAAGATTGAGGCGATAAGGGAGAATTCGCAGAAGGAGGTGAAGGTGATTATTGTTTACAGTAGATATTATTTTGAAGGGAGTAAAATGAAGATACATTAGTACACCGATTTTTTTTCTTTTCTCTCTATTTTTTCTTCCCTACGCCGTGTCCAAACATTTAACCAAATTTCTTGACACTTACTGATGACCGCTATCGCGACACGTTGGATTTAAAGTAGTTACATCACGCATCTTGTCTGGCTTTAATAATATCTATACAACATCCAGATAGAATAAGTAGAAGATAGCTGCTGACTGATTAGAAAATAATTTTTATTACTTAAAATCTCATATAAGATTGATGGATTTTCAATATAAGTAACTTCCACGGAAAAGAGTGGATTGAGCTATTTATATCTCAAGTAATTTTTTCCCCATTTTAAATGAGTAGAATAGCTTCCAGAAATTTATTTGTTTTGGCCTAATCGTCATGTTAGGTTGGGCACTCCACTACTTCTCTATAACAGCATTCCCCTTATATTGCACGGGCTCGAAATATGAACAAATTTCTGTTAAGTGTTTATAAATGGCTAGCGCGAGTACATGTATTTCTGTTATTTGTTTGCGCATGGGATGAAAGAAATTGAAATGCCATTATAGAGGGGAAATGGACTGTCCGACGTAACAGTCATTCACTTATATAGTCATTTGGTTTTGACTCTTGAAAATGTATTATACCTACCTACGGTATATTCTTCTAACTTTGGTATACTTGAGATGGTACTTTATACCAATTTATATTTACGAACAAATTACCTTTGAAAAAACGCAGTTTTCTAGCTTTGGAAGACAGACTAATCTTATCGAACTTTTTTATTTAAAAAAGATTTAATTTGCTTCCTCTTACCAAAAATAAAAATTTATCACAAAAAAATCACTGTAGACGAATTCTATCAGAATCAGATTATTTCTATTTCCGACAGCTTAAAAATACATTTCTGATTTCTGTTCGCAGCGTATTTAAAAGATTAATCTACAAATGCTTTCTCTAGCAATCGCTTAGCGTTGATAGTAAACAAAAGCAAATAAACGAAATACTTGTAAAAAATTATATATTTCTCATAAACCCAACTTGACTTGAGTATAAGAGTATAAGTAAATTATTAGCGCAACAGCCTAGGTAGATCAAGGCCATTTGATCGCCTTGTCATTTTAGAAGGGGACCTACATACAATTTTGTGGCGACTCCGAACGACATGAGAGTGAAAGGCTTTTTCGTAAGCAAAACATTTCATTAATTTTTTAAGCTTGCCATTAGTGGTGGTGGTGAAGTCAGAAAGACAGATTACTTTTTGATGTCGTCGGCGAATTACGCCATGCCAACACCAGAACAGTCTCGAGTGAAAAAAAGAATAAACTTTTTGTAAACATTAAAATATTTCCCTCAACCATAGAAACATTTATTCGTTTTAAACATGACATGAAGACTACAAACAACACCGGAATAACTTGGATTAGAGTTGGGGGAGTTATCAATTGTTTCAAAACAAAATGATTACAAATATTTTCAGAGAGACCAACGTCCCTTTAATTATTATGTAACCATAAGTCGTCCTGTCGTATATCCGTTACAGTTTCAGTCGCATGTGCTGATTCAGCGTGTGAGCGCAAGAGTGATCAGATAGCAATGATAGTTTATCAGTTTATGTTTCAGCAGGGGACCATGTTACCGTTAATAGTCTCTAGTATAGAGCGATTTTTACCGACTTTTTGTGGTCAGAGCTCGACAACATAGATATATCATCTATAAATTGGCCGCCGCAATCATGCGATTTGACACCACTCGATTATTGTCTCTAGGGCTATGTCAAGCTCTTAGTCTACGCTAACAAGCCAACCACTTTGGAAGAGCTCGAGGTCAACATTCGACACCATTTTTCTGGAATAACGCCACACATATTGGACCGAGTCATCACAAATTGGATCGACCGCTTGAAATACTGCCAGCGCAGCCGAGGTGGCCATTTGAATGATATGCTATTCCACACATAATTTCATGAACGTAACTTCAAAATGAAGTTAGAATCAATTTTATACCTCCAAACGTTGTTGATTTATATAATTTTTTTTTTCCACTTTTCGTTCTTATCTGGTCACCCTCATCAATGAAACCCATATTACAATGTTATTGTTTCTTTAAGATGAAAAAGATTTTTTGTTCAAGTATCGACAGTTAGCGTGGCAGTGAAATCAAACTTTTTACTAAGCTATTAAAGTCGTTGTAGAGTTGTCCACATAAATTATCCCTCTTAAGATCGTCAGTGTATTACATATATAGCAGTTTCACATTCAATACGCAATGTCTTGGAATCCTTCTTAGTCTTTATCTCTTCTGAGTTTAGCGAAATCACAGAATGAAACGCTAGACCGCTGAACAATTGGCTTTTGTTCTTTTTTCAAATTCATACCAGTTTGTGCATTCTTTCCTGATGTAGATCCGACAAGATCGGTCTATATTATACATAAAAGGCTTCCTGCTTGTGACCACTTTTTTCAAACAAAATTTCACTGATTTTAAGGAGAATAGTAGATTGAAATCTTCAGTCTTGCTGGTTTAATTTTTCCCAATACACTTACAAAATATTTCTGCTTTAGAAGTAAGTAAGTGCAACAAGCCGAATATACCTTCTCCACGGCCAACCTATATCCCTTCTTCAGTCTATCCGCGATCTCCGCATATTATGCGACATGGAGCTTAATCTCCGCTCGCATATTGATGAGATAATTACTAAAGTAAACTCATTACTTGTCTTCATTAAGAGATGGTCCAAAGAATTCTGCAACCCGTACGTGACCAAATCACTATATATCACCTTTGTTGGCCCCCTTCTCGAATATGCTAGGTAATGGTGGCGTCCCTTTCAACGAGTTCATGTATCCCGAATTGAGAGCATCCAACGTCGCACCATATATGGCTCTAACGAACCAAACTCCCATATGCTGCGTAAGATAAACTCCAATTTTTCCATTTTCGATTTTAATCGCAGCACTCTCCCTCTAGTTCGATCTTCTTCACCATCCTTAGCTTTAAGCCCTAGTGATAGACCCTTAATTTTTGTTAGTTTTAAGTCATAGTTTCTAAGTATTAAACTTGTATTAAACGAAATAAATAGGGACGTCAGCCCCCACCAAAATTAAAATTAAAAATAAGGATTCTAGCACTATTCTTCGAAAGATATAGCCATTCATGTTATATGTTACCACATAACTATGGTATTTTAGCATCGTTAATATATGGAGTACAGAACTCATCTTAAAGCTTCATGTCAGTACGGTTTTAGGTCTTAGATCAGATACAGACAGGTTTTTAAAAGTATGTTCCAATTATCCTTAGTTTAGGGGGAGGACTATTGTACTTAACGAGCTCTTAAATCGTGTCCAGTTGGTTTTATGCGGATTCCTCCTTTTCAAAAAAGACTTGCATCCGACTCTGTATTTAATGTGTCTACGTTCTGACATGGAGATCTTCAATAGCACATTCAAGTTAGTAATCTTAGCATACCTATTGAATAAAGTTAAGTCGATTACTTGCTGTCTTACTCTCGTAACAAAAACTGGCTAAGAGCGAGGTCAGGCGATAGTATGAAATCCAGGAGATTAATTCCTCTTACGCTTCATTTGCTACTGCCCCAAAAAGTGTTCTGAGCATTAGCATCGCAGTCTGCTACCGTCTCCGGTAGTAGTGGCAGTAAAGAATCATAGGGAAAATAAGCAGACGCAACAACGAATGTATGCCTTTCTCCATTCGTTTCGTAGCTTATGTCTGAAACAACTAAATCTTGTAAAAATTGTACAAGTTTAGGTGGTGAGAGTGAGTTCGGCACGTAAAGACAATTTCTTGGCTCGTCATAAAAAGGTGTGAAACCTCTTAAATATCCAAAACCACAGATGCGTTTATTCCACACCTATGGTTTTTGTAGAGATATTATGTGGGTTTTGTATTCAACACGGAAAGCCTCCTACATGGAGATGCAGTTGCAGACTTGAAATATTAAAGGTTGATTTGAGTATACAAAATAGATGTCGTCTCTTATGCGCACTCATTGGTAAAGAAAGTTTAAATTAACCCTTCAAAGGTGCAAACGTGAGTCATACCTAGATTTAATGGTCTCGACAGAAGCTTTGTTTAAGCCCACAATAAGAGAAGAGCCGTCCTTGTTTTCTAATTCTTTCTCTCCCTGTGAAAGTAGATTTTCCACTTTTCAGTGTCAAGTCCAGGGTTGTGGGTATGGAGCCGCATCAGAACTTCTTTCGTATCTCTGATTTGGCAAGCTCCCATAGTTGATCGACACAGTGTTTGCACTCAGCATCGTTCAGAATGTTGTCTGTTGTCATCTCAGAGAGAAGATAGCAGCATCCTTGTATGTGCGCCGGTCTCGTCCTCTTTGGCGTTTCGGAGTTTTTTGGAGGGCATTTTTCCAGCGACATAAAAGCTTTGCCGGCCTGAGTTACAACTTGTGTTGGTTGCAGCACCGGTTTCAAGCAGATCTTGTGCTTTAGGAAAGCCACCACTGGAGTTGTTTCTCAGCGGGAATTTCACCGCTTTGGCCGACTTCCGTCGATCAGAGCTACGACCTCGTCCGCCCTATCGGTCCACCGGAACTGCAGGCTTTGTTGGTTGCATGACCGGTTTCATCCGGGCAGTCTGCCCCGCCTGTAGTCAATAAGACCACGGGTGGATTGTCGCTTTTGCGAGTACCACTTGAAGTATAATTCTTTGGAGTCACCTCCATACTGTTAACCATTTTACGTCAAGTTTGGACGTATTTGACGCTTAGTTGGATGACTACAACAGCAGATAGAATAAATCTCCAGGATGCAGGTAGACCAAGCGAATACTTCCGACGTCTCTCAGCGGCCTTTCTGTTGTTCTTCAGCAGGAAAGACTTTAGGTTAGTGATTGGCATCGTGACAGGGCATTACACTTTTGCTAAGCACTTAAATGTACTGAGCATAAGTGACACAACATCCTGCGAATCCTGTGAAAGTGATGACGACACTGCGGAGCACTATCTCTTTGAATGTCCAACTTACGCTCGCATCGGATTGCAGGTACTCGGCGCTGATGTGGTAAGTGCTGGTACGGTAGTCACCTTAACACTGAATAGTTTATTCATCTTTCTTCTAAGATTGAAAGATTTACCAGGTGTACCGGTATGAAGTGGGAGTCAAGATACAAATGTCACGATAGGGAACATTTATTGTGAACGGGCCTAAATATATATATATATTTTTTTTTTGTTTGGTTGCTATAAAACCTGTCAAACATATTTAGTATACATCAAGTCATTGAGCAAATATCATCATATTTTTTCATCCTGTTAAAAATGTCGAATTTTGTACCAGAAAATGATGACTTGCGGAAAGCATTAATTCTTTGTTTTTATTTGAAGGAAAGTGCATTAAATGCTTGTCGAGGTATATGGTGATTATGCTCTATCAGAAGCAACATGCAAAAAATTGTTTCAACGGTTCAGAGATAATGATTTTGATGTGAGAAATGAAGAACGTGGAAGACCACCAAAAAAGTTTGGAGACACCGTATTGCAAACAATATTGGATGAAGATGACACTTTAAGTCAGAAACAAATGGCAGAAATGTTAAATGTTGCACAACAAATAATTTCTGACCGTTTAAAAGCTATGGGAAAGATCCAAAAGTCTGGAAAATTTTGTTTTGCAAAACTGGTTTAGGATACAACCAAAGCACTTGGCTGGGAACTGCTACCCCACCCGCCGTATTCACCAGACTTGGCTTCTTCCGACTACAATTTGTTTTGATCGATGGGACACGCATTAGCTGAGCAGCACTTCGAATCCTCCGAAAAAGTCGAAAATTAAGTGACTTTTTGGTTTGCTTCAAAAGATGAACAGTTTTATTGGCGTGGAATCCATAAATTGACTGAAAGATGGGAAAAATGTGTAGATAGCAATGGCCAATACCTTGAATACAATGTTTTTTACTTTCCCATTAAAAATTTGCGTTTTATGGTATTTTCAATTCATACCGGTACACCTGGTAATTAAATCGAACTTAACAAGGAGTACCATGGACTAGTTCTTTGTCTGAATGCTCTATTTCGACAGAAAAAAAACATGTTCCAATTGTTGAAATGACAAAAAAATACCTTCGTTCGACGAATTTCAAATGTAAAAATGTGTTTTGAGCGGTTTTGTCGCTATCATGTGACTACGATCGGATTGTAACTGAATGAATGGCAGAAACGGAAACACGAGTAAGCATTTAAGTAAGTTTTTCTAACTAACGGATTCTAATGCTAAAAAACATCTGTATGTACATTGTACACAGATCTGAAAAACCTTCAGGGCCACACCGGAAAATAGGCGCCACAAAGGCTGGCTATAACTTGAATAGAGCCCTACAATCATGTGACTATTAACCGAGCGAAATAAAAAATTAACATACTCAGTTAAACAAATAGCGATTACCTCAAAGATTGATTACTCATTAATGAGAGCAAAGTGTTGGGTAACACGTCTGAATAATATTTTAATTGTATGATAGTAAATGTTTTTCTAAATTAGTGTGCATGTAACAGATAACATTATACCATATATACGTAAGCGTTAATGCTAATCCAATTCCAAATAATTTTTTCTAATTTAACTGATTCATGTCTTCACAATTTCTAACAATTACTGAACAAACTTTAGAACTAAGTATTATGATTGTATTTTAGTGTTTCGCAACATTTTTGATTTTCCTATCTATTTTGAAAAAAATTGATAATTGTGCTAATATAATTCATACCAGGGTTTTGGGAAGCAACAATTCAAGATTCAATATGATCTGAAACTAATGGAAGTGAGTAATGGTGCTTGTATTACGAGAGCAAAACGATTATATGTACTAAACTTGTTGGTTGAAAACTGGTTCAGAAAAGAACGTAATAATAAAAATGTTTTTATAAAAAAAATAATAAACGATGCAAACAAAATATAGCTTTTCATTGTAATGATTATATACAGGGGGTTCCGAAAGATCGAAGACTTTAAGTGGAGATTCTTTGACATATTTTGAAGAAAAAAAACCGCATGGGGGATACAGGAGCTTTAAGCAAAGCCTTGTTTTGACTCCTATTGAAAATAATATCTCTCTAATAACTCTTAGTCATTAATGATTTAATTTTTTCAAAGTAACTGTTACCCTAAAGTCAATAAGTTATTGAAGATCAAAACTTAACTTGTTTGAAAAACTTTCATTTTTTTTATTTATATTTATATTTATCATTTTCTTGAAAAAATATTTTATTAACTCCCATTTTTTGCAAATTTGAAAAACCAAACAAAAAAACTGTCATTTCATCTTAAGTTAGTAGTTTTCAACATACAACCAAATTTGCTCTAACTATAAAACTCAAAAATGAGGTATTCTTTCACAAAAGTTCTATAAAATTAACTAGTAGCTAGATAGGTAGCTGCTTTGACATTTTCCCCTGTAAAATAAGCTTACTATTGCGCAATGTAAATCGGTGTAAAAGATTTATTTTATGACCCCTTAAAGGGGAAAAAAGAACCACCTCGGGTAGGTAACACCCAAAATACAGGTCTTTCTTTGAAAAAAAAAAAGAATTAAGTAGATCTCTTATGAAATATTATAAAAATAAAGCAAAATTATTTGCACAACCAATTTGTAGTCTTTAACCGAGATAATGACGTATAATTCGTATTATCCTCGATGATGGTTGGAAGATTGGGTGCTGTTGGAATAGGGTAGTTATGGAGAAGTGTCAACTTGGTAATACCCAGTGTTGCAGCTGTTTCTATATAGTACATCAATTGTGTTTATTTTACCGCCAAGTTGTAACCATCGGGTTCTGGTCAATGTCCATCCGGACTCGAATTGCCAAACTTATGAGCACGATTGTCAACCAGCAGACAAAAATAGCAGCACTATAAACTTGGCAGCAGATGTATTCCCCAGATGAAATCAACGGTGAAATAAACTCCCAAAACAAAACAAATAAGACCTTCTCCGGGCCACTCCGAAATACCATATTTGGAGTTCAGGTCGGTAAGGATTTCCGAGACTTAGTCAGAGCACTGGAGAAGAGGTGGTGGGTGATAAGCCCTTAATGGATCAACGGTAGCTCTACTTCTCATTCTAGGGGTATTATAATAGAACTGGACCTCCAGGTTTGGGGTTTTGATAATGGGTGACTGCCCGGTCATAGAAAAAATATGTTGTTACGAAGCAACAACAAGTTTCGTTTACGGACGAGACAACCCCTCCAAACGAAACAAGGACAACGAATTCGGATCTGCATGTGGAATAACGGAAGAGTTGGATTTAGATAGATAGAACGCGGTTTTCACATCTCGACATTCACATTGACCACGTTGAAATCGACGAAAGGCACTCCTCTTGTATTATGGATGTCCTTACTTGAAAAGTAAGCTAATAGAGTGAGGAAGTTCGACGTCGGACGTCCTTTTCCGATTGAGTCTTCCATAATCACGTAAGAGGTCCTATGTCGTGGCATATAGAAGAGCAACGGCAACATTGCCAAAAAGTCATCAGATGTGTTGGATTTCACTCGGCCACCACAAGGAAGCCCCTGTCTACGACTGCAGGAAGATCTAGACAGATCTTTTACTTGGTGCAAGAAGAATTTTCTTAAGCTTAACGTCAATAAGTTGCAGGGTATAACTCGAACCAGTAGTCGCCCTCCTACTTCACCTCGCTACTTTCTGGTCTTTAAACTGCCTGTTCCCTTACGTTATAATATGTTAAAATATGTTAAAAAAGCCAACTCTGCCCTTAGGTTTATCACGCACTGGTCTAAGCAGTTTTCCAATCCTTATTTTACCAAATCTCTTGACATAACCTTTGTTAGGCCTTTTCTTGAATATGCCAATAACAGAAACCACATCCTCCGGATAGGTGCATTTCAACGCAGGTATTACGATTCGCTTAACATATCCTGGGATGATAGCCAAAACTTACCACCATACACTGATAGCCTGGAGCTTTCAAATTAATAAATTAGCTAGCGGCACATTTCTTCTGGCCCAAATCTATATTTAGAAAAAGAAAACTAATTCATTTTTAAGAAAAAAAAAATGTACAAACATTAGATTTAGATTGTTGTGCGAGGTGGTATAAAGAATCCCAGATCACTCAGGCAACAGATGGGCCTATTGTGATATCCTCCATTTAGAGGACACTTCAAAATAGAATTTACCTAGGTAACGTTGACGTGTTTTCGTTAAACTATTGCAGTCATATACGAGTAGTATGTGTTCTGCTGTTTCCACGTCCTTGTTGCACAGTCTACATATATTGTCTTGTGTGTCCTGTGAGAAAACCTATGGTCACTAGATTCTGACTTCTAATTAGTTGAAATAGTTTTTTTTTTTTTTCTGTAGGAACAGTTTGGCATAAAGTTTTTGGCTTGTCTGGTAGTAATACCTTCCTAGAATAGGAATAATTAAGTATTCATCGATTGTATATAGTTATTTTTAGTTACAATGGACTTTTACCAAAAACTTCGTAGGCGGTGTGTTAGATCTTCGCTGCGTAAAACAACTTGACCCAGCTTGTAAATAAACCCACACAATTACCAGACGTTGATAGTCATAACGCCAACACCCTGGACTTGTTTTTTATTTTTCACACTGATAAGTACATCGTTGATGTGCTCCCCCCCCCTTCTAGGTTCCCCGGGGAGACTAGCTTATTTTCTCGTACTCCTACCACACAGTTAGAGAAAAGATTCCTAAAAGAACCGTATGGCAATACGAGACAGCCAATTGGAGCGGTTTTAACACCTTCTTTAGGAAATTGAACTGTTTTCTCAATAACGACGTGGATTCCGCTGCTGATGTGATCGCAGAAACTATTCTGTTTGTAATGAGATCCTTTATCCCTCATCGAATGAAGAGTATCAAGGCAAAAAAAAACGGTCCTTCAATGCGTGAAATTTCAATACAATTAAAAGCTGACGCAAAACATACTACAATGTCCCAAAGGTAGTAAAAATTGACAATGACAAATGACATTCCAGGTGTCAGCTCTCTGGGAAATGCCAATGCCAACACTCTCGGATCGTCCTTTATCTCCGCCTACACTTGAATGCATCGAATCTTGAATAGGACAAATCCACTTTCGTACTCTAGAATTTGCAAGATTTCTTAAAGATCTTAGCATTCACAAATCCACTGGTCCAAATGGTATATCTCCCCTTATTCTGAAAAAGTTTTTTTCCTCGTTGGCAAAACCACTGCGTAAGCTTTTCATCAATCGTACTCCTTAAGACTCTTTCCAAGCAGATGGAAAACAGCATTTGTCCACCCCGACTCTCTCCTTTTACAGACCCATTGCACTTACGTCCCTTTTTTTCAAGGTCATGGAAACGCTGATAAAGCGTCAGCTTATAAAATATATCGAAACACGAAAACTTCCCAATGACCGGCAATACGACTTTCGTAGCAACAGATCTACAGGAGATTTGATGGCATGTCTTACCGAAAAGTGGTACGAAAGACAGTTGCACTTTATATTTCTAAGGCATTTGATACAGTTTGGCACCAGGCTCTATTGTCGAAAATGCATGCTTTTGGAATCGATGACTCCCTTCTTCAATGTATAAGAAATTACGTCCCAATTTAAGTTGCCTTGGATGTTTTCAAGTCTGGTACTCTCAAAATAAATGCTGGTGTGCCCCAGGGCTCCGTTCAGTATCCGACAGTCTTTTTAATTTTCATCGACGACCTCTTGTCTACTACTTCCAATCCAATATATTTATATATTCATTGAACTCATTAAGTTCTGATATTAATAGCATAACTAATTGGGGAACTACTAACAGTGTATAATTCAATGCTTTCAAAATACAGTGCACCTACACGATACAATGAATTTTATACACCAAGCCATTTTCTACAAATAGCACTTATAAGAAATACTTTACTCGTTTATCCGCTCGAAAATGGAAAACAATGTCCACATCCAATCGATAGATAGGATTCAAAACCGTGCAATAAAACTCATAGGTGATGCTAATATCACTCAAACAATGGACACCCTTGAATACCGTCGTTATGTCTCGTTTCTTACTTTGTTTTATCGTTATTTCCACCGCCAGTGCTCCATTGAAATCACAAGTAGCATTCCGCCCTCTCAATCTTTTAACCATAACACCCGTCTCGCTATAAATGCTCATCAGTATACCCTCAAGCTCATTTTCTTTTATTCTTTTATTCCTCCCTGATTTTTCTTTGATTTTACTGTGCTCGAACATTTTAAAGGTACACGAATCCCTTGTGCGCACGCTCTTTATAAAAAACAAAAAATCTGCTTCTGCCCTTCTGTTTTATGCCTAGTTTAGGACTCTCAAGGTCACTGTACATAATTTAACTCAGGTAGGAATACCTTCCAAGAATATGAACAATTAAATATTGATCGAATGCATCTACGAATAATTTTTTTTACTTACAATGGACTTTTCACAAGAATTTCGTAGCGTGTGGCAACACAAGAGTTAAGTGTATGAGACTTCCGATATAGTAGACTGAAATCCCCAGATCTTTAAAAATCATAAAGAAGGATGGATAAACAATTCTTATTTACTATTTGCTTTCATAAATGCTTTTGGCCAGAAGTCGAAGTCTACCTTAAGAATCAGAACTTAGACTACAAAGCGCTGCTTATTTTCGATAATGCCCCAAGTCATACTCAGTCCATATGCAATACTAATCCAAATGCGGATGCAATAAAGATCATTAATCCATCCTGGTGTGACATAAAAAAAAGACGATGAATGCAGTATGGAAACAATTATGGCCAGAGTGTGTAGAAGGCTTTCTTTTTTAACTCAAAGTTGTCAGTTTGAAGAATGTCCACAAGAGTTGCATTAAAAAAGTTCCGGATTGCTTGTAAAACACCTCTACCATAGGGATTATCAGCTCTTTTAAATCCATCTTTTTGAAAACGTCAAGGTTTAGGGGAAACATTTGATGATTTTTAACGTAAGAAAATAGATTTGTTTCAGTAAGACTAATTAGGTCATAGTTAAGCTTTTGAGAATTGAGACATACGGCGGAGATTTTAGAGGTCAAACCTCTTACATTTTGGACTGGAGGATACAAAATTCAGTTTGTTAAGAACTGTAATTATTTTTAAAATTTGTACGAGTTATTTGTAAGTGGGAAAGTTTCTTTGGCCTACGAAGACCTTCCCGTTGCATTGAAACCATAATATTGGTTTTGGATATGCCAGCAATGCAAACGAAATTGGTTTTGTCATCCAAGTAGGCAAAAAAAAATTTTTTTTTAAGTTTTTTTATTTTATTCAATATAGTCCCCTTTTAGTTTGATACACTTATTCCAGCGATTTTCCAACTTCTTGATCACGTCCGAAAAGTATATTTCCGGAAGGTCTGCAAAATACTCCTCCGTGGCGTCGATGATTTCCTCGCATAAGCTGAATTTTTTATTGATGAGCCTTCTTTTGAGGATTGGGAAGAGATAATAGTCCGAGGGAGCTAAATCGGGCGAATAAAGTAGATGCGACAGCAATTGGAGCCGTAAGTCATTGATTTTAACCGTGGTTGCGATGCTCTTATGCGACGGTGCATTGTCTTGCAAAAACAAAATTTTTTTTCGCTTCATGTGATGCCGTTTTGCTGCGTTTTCGGCCACCAATAATGCTCCAATTTCCTTTTTCGAGGTAGTCCACAAAGAGTATGCCATGACAATCCCAGAAAACCGACGCCATAACCTTTCCGACCTATCGAGCCTCACTCCGCCGCCTCGGAGCACTCGTGCCGGCTTCAATCCATTTCCGGGCACTCATTCTGTTCTCTGGTGAGTAATAATGGATCCAAGTTTCATCAAAAATTAACAATCGACGCCAAAAGTCCGCCCGATTCCGCATTAGCAAGTCCAAACACTTTTTCGAAGTGCTCTCGCGTTCGTGTTTTTCAGGAGTGAGTATGCGCGGCACCCAGCGGCAGGATAACTTTTTCATATGCAGAATATTGCCCAAATATGACTTTCTGGTCAGCCAACACCATTGACATTGTCCTCTGTAACCGCATCGGAGGGTCTGCCGCTGCGGACTTAATCGGTAGTGGAGTTGCGGCCACCACGAAGCTCTCGAAACCAATATTTGACGGTGTAATCTGACAGAGCATTAGCCCCATAATATTTATCCAACTTTTCTTTTGTTTCCCTCGCCATTTTGCCTCTCAAAAAATAATGTTTTATGAGAGAACAAAAATCGTTTTTGTCCATTCTCAACATGATGTCAAACACGTCAACAACTATCAGCTGTCAAAACAAAACTAAAGACAGTATCGCACTGAAATTTGGCATGTCTGCCTAAATATGAACGGACTTCAAGGCACCATAATCTTTTTTGCAGTAGCAGCAGGAGATCACTTTTCCACCTAATTATTAACTACTAGCACCAACTGCTTGGCGAATCTTTGACGTTCTGGTTGGAGACTTTGCTATGTCTTGAATAATTTTAGCTATGTCTTTATTACCTGCAGCATGTAATTCATTTGCGCCGCATATGTCAATTCATCACCAGGCAAATTTTTTCTTAGCTCTATTGTTTTTCATCGCTTTGAACGGTTACTTAATTTCGGGAACTCTTTTGTCGGTAGCCCTTTTGAAGTTGACGAGGCTGGCCCAGCAGGGAAACAATTTTTTTCATTTAACCAGTCTTGATTTTGTTCTAAGAAACGGCTTACTGTACTGTTGCACATGAGCCATTTCCGCTTGTAAACAATCTTAAAACTTTTGAAAATACTTGTTAATTCGTGCAATTTCTCACAGGGGCACTGCGTTGTTGCTACTAATCTTTGAGTATTTGCATCAAACAGCCTTTCTGTGCTTTTTTTATTAGCTCATGTAGTTGTTTTCTAGTCATAGACAAGACGCCCTTTTTTTATTTTTGTGGAAATTGTGAAAACTTCTGCATTTGTTTATAAAAATAGATACCCTAATGTGTCATATGACATAACTTTGATACAGTAACAATGAGTACAATGTTATCTAAAACATTCGTTTGAATTGAAAAGTTAACATAACTCCAGAAACACAAAACTAATAATATTTAAAAAGTAAAAATTTCTATTGTATCCATAATAACTCTTTCCGCTTGAATCACTATCAACGCAAAAAAAACTGCAACACAACTATGTACAAATTTAGTAATGCCAAACAAAATTGCTGGTGTCAAGCAAGGACTACGAATTAATTGCTGTTACATCTGACTGAGAAAACCACTTGCAGTGGGAATGCTGCCAGATGACGTGATATTTAACTAACTGTTTTGGGACTTAACGGCAGCTTTTCGGCTCAAATATCAGTCTGTGCGCCGACGGGAGGAGTTCACAGTGAAGCAGTTTCTGACTATTGAATTAAAGGGGCAGCTGCAAAATTTGTTATTGAATCAGCCGTGGTCGATTTCGGTTTCCAATAATTCAGCCAAAATAAATGTATTGTAGTTTTATTGTGTTGAGTATGGATTTATAAATCGTCAGTTTTGCTGCTTACTATTTCATTATGATTCACGATAACGAATATGGTTGATTTGGCACCAGCTAGATCGTCGCCGACTCCGTTGATTCGATCAAATATTACTTCGAGCATAGGATCAGGCTGCATTGGAGATGGTTTTTTCTTTTTTCTTAGAAATGTTTTGCGCGCAACAATTTGCTTTCAGATCACTGAGCGCAGTATTCATCTAGAACAGACTTACAAATTGTTTATTATTATATTACAAATTTGTACGGGCAGATTTTTGGCTAAAATAAACGTTTGACTCTTACGCAAGTATACTAAATGAAAATAAAAATAATTTTAAAAAAGTAGCTTAAGAATTATTCGTTATAAATCATTACTCCCCTAGTGATACTCGTATGATTATCATACGAGTATTCCACGAAATGTTTATTATTTGAGTAATTGAAGCTACCGCCAATAAATGAGAACAATAAACCTTTCTGTTATCAATATAGATAATGCCTAATGTGTATGGTACATACTATAGGAATTGGATTCAAAAAACAATATTTATATCTTTTAGACGATTATAGAACAAAATCGATTAATTTTCCTTCCTTGATAGTATTATACCTTATATCGACGTTTGATGAAAAAGAAAAACGACACACTTCAAAAGCAAGTATCTGAATTAAAATTTAATTAAGTTTCCGTTGTAAATATTTTGAAAGTTAATCCACTTGTTGTGAAGTGTTTCGATACGTACTAACATCCGTAACTGGATTGTGTTCAAATTGAATTACATTTTAAGTATGTGTATGCTTATCTTTGAATGTTTTACTGCATTGAATGACTCAATAATTAGTTCAAAAATATGCGTTTTTGTTAAGTGAAAACGTGTTAGGTTTTATCTGCTTTTTATTAATCTTTTTTTTTCGTAATAAAGGTAAATATATACTTGAGGATAATGAACGTGCATTAATCACTTAGATTAGGTATATTCTGATTAGTTCAAGTGAAAATATCTGTTTATATGGCAACGCGCAAAAAACCACTTCTAGTTTTTGTTTGTTTTGGAGGCAACTTCTCGTATCCGAGATAGTACATTATCGCCATTTGTGACAGGAAAAATTTATCTACAAAAAGTGCAGCAGTAAATTCGATTTCACTGCGAAAATTTATTTAAAATCTTGCACGTAATTTTAGAGATAAATTATTGTCTCCTTTTTATACTTTCAGCACCAATAATGAAGAGCCAATTGATGTTCATCCTGGCTGCGGCAGTTATACAAGTGACAAATGCCAAAGTAGTTCCTATAGCAAAGTCTACCCCAACTGAGTTCTTGATCCTGCACAACAATGATATGCACGCTCGTTTCGAACAGACCAGTGTAAATGGTGGCAAATGTTCTGTAGAAGACCAAAATACCAATAAGTGTTACGGCGGTTTTGCACGAACAGCTCATGAGTAGGTTACCAACTTTTTCACGCTTTGTAGAGACTATGAATTATTATTATTTTTTTTTTTTTTTTAGAATCCGAAAGTTCCGTGAAGAAGCAAAGACAACAGGTCCACCAGTTCTTTATCTTAATGCAGGAGATACTTACACTGGAACTCCATGGTTTACCATATTCAAGGATGAGATAGCAGCGACATTTCTTAATAAATTATCTCCTGATGCGATCGTAAGAAAATAAATATTAAATTGAAAATCAAACACAAAAGCATCTACTTTTAGTCATTGGGAAATCATGAATTCGACGAAGGAGTTGAAGGATTGGTGCCTTTCTTAAAAAAAGTTAGCTTCCCGGTATTAGCCGCAAATTTGGATCTTACAAATGAACCCACATTGGCAGCAGAAACTAGCTTGATAAATTCTACAATACTACATGTGTCTGGAATTCCAGTTGGAGTCATTGGCTATGTTACACCTGACACAAAAACACTGACAATCCCAAATAATGTTGAATTTAAGTCTGAAATAGAATGCATTAAGTAAGTGATGTAAGTTTTTGAAATATTTTATGAGGAATTAATAAAATTGTTTGCAGTGAGGAAGCTCAAAAACTTGTTTCCCAAGGTATCAATATTATCATTGCTCTTGGCCATTCAGGATACCAAAAAGATCAAGAAATTGCTGAAAAATGTCCTCAGGTCGATATTGTAATTGGTGGACATACGAATACTTTCCTTTATAATGGAAATCAACCTGATGCGGAACGACCGGATGGACCATATCCAACCACTGTTACTCAAAAAAATGGCAAGAAGGTACCTGTAGTGCAAGCGTATGCGTACACAAAGTATCTGGGAAAACTTCATGTGCAGGTAAAAAGATAAGAAATATCACCAACTCAAACAGTAGAGGTGATAATGTGTCCATAGTTTAACTTATTTGTAAAAATTGGATTGAATGTTTACTACTCTCCGGTATATTTAGCTGCGAACTGACTTAGATTTAGTTTCAACTTGTTCCATAACTATCTTAGTCCCTTTTTCATTTAAAATAGGAAATAGGAAAATTAATTAAATGATGGTACGCCGTATTTATTATCAGCAGGGTGTTTTCTGTGATCTTAATATTTCCTACTTTCGGTGCTAAATTTAGAAAACAAGTACTTGGTTTTAGTTAGCTGAAGACCAAGACCTTATTTCCACGAAATCATCAAGAGTCTTCGATTCCAAACTTTGCAGACCATTTGCTGTAAATGTCCTTATATTTTCGCAATGTTTATGCTGTTTTACGTTGGACGTTACAAGTTTATCACCGGCAACCGGGACCGAAAATTCACTCAATGGATGCAAGCATACAAACTTCTTATTTATGTAATTGTAGCTGTTAGATGTGACGTTTTGACCAAATGTTTCTTTAAGTTTCTGTAATAAACAAATAAGGCATTAATTCGTCAGTAATCAACCTGGTTTGACGATAGGTGAACAGAACTCTATTGTGCATATAGTCTTCGCTAGCATGTTTGTCTATATTACTTAATGTATCATTCAGCTTATTAGCGGTATATCGCGGCGTTTAACAGTCTGATAAAGGTTTTTAAAAATTTATAACTATATTTCTTCGATTTAGCGCTTTTCCACCCTCTTTCTGAAAAGCAGGTCTTCCCTTCTTCTATAGGCTGGTCAGTCTTGAACCATAAGGACAATAGAGAAAAAAATGTAAACTACATAAAGTCGGTTAACATCGTTCTATACCTGAGACCATTGACGGTAACGGTGACTCTTTCATCATTTCGAAAGAAATGAATTCCGATGATGCTACCATTCTTTAAACCGCATCAAACAGTCCATCTTTGTGGATGCATTGATGCTTGGTCGAACTCTTCGGGATAGTGTTCGTTCCAATAACGGCAATTTTGTTTGTTGACCTAGCTGCTGCACCAAAATTGGGCCTAGTCCGTGAAGATGATTTTTTGGCCAAAGTTAGCGAACTCACGGCGTTGTCTTTTGTCATTCGGTTTCAGTTCATGCGCCATCACATCCTTATATGGATGAAAGCACAAATCCAACCGCAAAATAAGCCCGATTGGCTCCCTGGCGATAAGCAATTCAGCTGATCGGCGCAAAATCGACTTTTCTAGGTCTTCTTCGATACTGGTCGTTACAGCGGTTATATTTTCTTCATTTCGCACAAATCTCTGTCTCAATTCACGTTGCATATTTACATCTTAATCGGAATTTCAATAAATTGATATTTTTTAATAATTTCCGCACGATGATGAAATGGCGAACTTTACTGTATATTTTGGAAATTTAACAATTCTAAAAACGATCATTGCTATCTGGTCAACAGTTATTTTGCTTATAGATGCCTTAAACAGCCCTTATATGTTTTGATATATGTACGAGGGCTGTTTGATAAATACCCGGATAAGAAATGACAACGCAACTTTTTTACGTTCTGACAATTTATTTCCCAACTTAATCCCCTTTCAACTTGATACACAGTGGTGCTTCAACTTTTTAAAGCCCTCCGACTTTTTTTGGTCTGCAAAATACTCCTCCGCGGCGGCAATGACTTACTCGTTCGACCCTTACTTCTTTCCGGCGAGTAATCTTTTAAGGTTAGGGAACAAAAAGAAGTCGCAGGGGCCAAATCCGGAGAATACGGAGGATGAGGGACCAATTTTGCTGTGGCGACTGCGGAGGTGTGACTTGGTGCATTGTCGTGGTGAAAGAGCACTTTTTTCATCGCCAAATGTGGTCATTTTTTCTTCAAATCGGCATTAAATAGACCCAATAAATCGACTTAGTGTGCTCCTGTGACTGCGTTTCCCTTCTTCAAATAGTCAACGTGGATCACATCTCGCTTGTTCCAAAAAAGGTGGCCATCACCTTTCCGACCGATAACCAGGTAAAACCTATTGTTTCGATTGTTTTTTGGTCTCCAATGAATACATATCTCATTGACGGTCACAAAACGACGCAGAAACTCTTACGGAATTCGATTAAACAGGGACAATCGCGTTCAGTTGAGATACCTACTATCTCAGCCAACTAGCAAATTTTCATTCGGCGGTTCATGAATTTTGTCCACAGTTTGGGCCAAATGGGCGCGATTCATTTCTCAAACCATCGAGAATGGGCTTGATTTACTCGTAGGTTTTGCCACTCAAAAGCAAGAATCGGATCACGGAGCAATACTCCTCTTATTCCATGGTCACAAAAAACACAACACGATGTTTTGAAATGGCTTTCATAACAAAACTAAGCATCGGATTGTCACCAGATTTTGATAGACAGGTTTATACTTAATTATGGTACACTCATTTTGGCTTAGTAGCGCCACGTATCTTCCAATCCGGGTACTCATCAAATAGCCCTCGTACCTATGTACGAGTATGGTGTATCAGTGGTCTCGGTACACTTCTCCAAGTGGTGCTACAACTTTTTTAATCTCTCTGTATAATAAGACTTTTGTTGGTCTGCAAAATACTTCTCCGCGGCAGTGATGACTTCCTCACTCGACCCGTACTTCTTTCCGGCGAGCGATCTTTTAAGGTTTGGGACCAAAAAAAACTTGCAGAGAGAATACAGAGGATAGGGAAGCAATTGGTAGTCCAATTCGTCCAGTTTGGTTGTGATGGCTGCGAAAGTGTGAATCGGTACGTTATCGTGGTGGAAGAACACTTTTTTCTTCGCCAAATGTGGTTGTTTTTTTCTTCAAATCGGCCCAATAATTCGACATAGCATGCTCTCTTCTTCAAATAGTCAACGTGGATCACACCTTGCGCATCCCAAAAAACTGCGGCCATAATCCTTTCAGCCGTTCGCCTTTTATGGAGCACGTTCACCGGGTAAAACCCATTGTTTGCATTGTTTTTCGGTCTTTGGTGTATACCTATGAATCCATGTCTCATCGACGGTCACGAAATGACGCAGAAATTCCAGAAATTTCACGATTGCGATTGTTCTCCGGGAATGACTATGACTATCATTAGTAGGGAAATCCTTTTATAGGATCTTCTTGTTCTTTGCTTCCGTGACGAAGCATATAACCAGAGAAACATGGCTTGAGAATTTGGGCACTTCAAAATTTCAATTACTTGACAACTTCCGGTAAAATATTAACACTCCACCCCTTCAGACTAGGGCTTCAGCTAACATGCCTCTCCTTCAGTTGCGCTCATGCAGTTGGTTGACGTCGTCTTCCACTTGTGTGTACCACCTAAGATAAGGTCGTCTTCTATTTCGTGGCCCCTTTTGGAAGGAGTCGAAAATTTCCCGAACTAGAACACTGGCGTCCATGAGCTCGAGGTGATTAAGCCATTTTAGCTGGGTTAGCCGAACTTTTTTGACTTTCGCTGTTGAAGCTTCTCCTCCATTTTCCATTGGTGCAAATGGGACCGAAAATTATCCGAAGAACTTTCCTCTCCAGAGCAAGTCAGTGTCCAAGCTTCTGTGCCGCAAAGTAGAACTGAGATGATTAGTATCTTTAATAATGTCTTTCTGATGTTTTGAGAAAACATCTTACTATTCAATTGCCTTCTTGGCCCAAAGAAAAAAAGATAAGTAAAAGTGATTCTATTCCGCGCTGGTATCTGGTATGAAAGCGGAGGGGAGTTAGATAAAGCCCTTCACTATCTCAAAGATATAGCTGTATATGGTAACGTTTTGTCCTAAGCGTCAACGTTGTATGTATCTCTTTGTTGATAGCATATGTTTTGCTTTTTCTTCATTTATCACTTTGCCGTTTCTACGTGAATAGTTGTAAACGTTCAATTGATACCTCGTGTTGTTCCGATTATGACAATGTCGTCTACATATGCGATTAACTGAACACACTTTTGAAAGATGGTGCATCTGAAGCTCGCTTGTGAGTTTCACACATTCTTTTAAAAAACAGTGCTGAAAAATCACATGACTTGGAATAGCCTATTTTATGTCCGTTTTTGACATTGAAGACTTCAGTTTTGTCATTACCGCCATGGAGCAGCGTGCATTCTCTATCGTCATTCATACAGTTGAATGAACTTGACAGGGAGTTTAGGCATTCACATAATACTGCAGACAGGATTTTTAATTAAGCGATTTTTAATTCTTCAGGCGGTATGCAGACTTAGTTTTACAACTGTTCTACAAAAGATTCTAGGTTTTCTAATTTGAGCATTTGAATTGAACAATTTATCACAATTTATTTAAGACATAACCCATAAAATGGCTTGTAAAAGCCAACTTTGGAACAGTGTCTATTTTTTCTGTGTTGCGTTACTATTTTTAAAGAATTGGTCTGAATGGTAAGGTGAGGTTACGTTCATAATATGCGTTCCAAAACTTCCAAGGGTCGTGTAGACGTATCGAAATTTCCGCTGTTTTGAGCAAGTTTTCCTTGATTTTCAAAATATGAATTATCGTAACAGGCCTTAGGAAAAAAATTAAGTTCGCCAAAAAAAAAAAAAAAAAAATTTAAGACGTCTGTATTGTCTAGAAAATGTTAAAATAAAAATAAATCTCACCTATATACCATTTTATTAGTTCGACGAGCATGGCAATCTGATCAAGTTCGATGGACAACCAATCTTATTGAACTCAGAAATACCAAGGGATTCTGATATCCTTGAACTACTCGAACTGTACCGGCCCAATATAACTGCTCTTGAAAACGCCATTGTTGGATATACAAAAGTTCAACTTGATAATCGTAATAAGATGTGTCGTGTTAGGGAATGTAATATTGGAAATTTGATAGCCGATAGCATGGTGTATGCAAGGACGCTGCAAGATGCCGGTGGAATGTATTGGACGGATGCGGCCATAGCTTTTATCCAAGGAGGAGGTAAATTTGTTTCTTGTTTCAAAATGAACCATACTCAACATTTTTTTTTTTTATTAATCTTTTTTTTTTTTTTGTTTAAGGAATTCGTGGATCAATTGATAAAAGATCAGATGGAACCATCACCGAAAGTGACGTTATTCAAGTGTTGCCCTTCAAAAATGATATTTATGTGACCAAAGTTCTTGGAAAGACAATTCGTAATGCCTTGGAACGCTCGGCTTGGGTATATGACCAAGATTCTAGTGGGGGCTTTCTTCAAATGTCCGGTCTTCGAGTTGTGTATGATGCGAAAAAACCACAGGGTAGTCGTGTTGAAAGTGTAGAGGCTTTGTGTACGGAATGCGAAGTGCCAAGCTACTTCGAGTTAGAAAACGACAAGGAATACAAAATAATTGCTACAAAATTCTTACTGGATGGTGGTGATGGACATAAGTTCGATGATAACATTGAGTTCAGGGAGAGGCTTCCTTTGGTTGAACATGAAATATTTTCTGCATTTATTAAAGCGCGTGAAATTGTTTATCCCGGCCTGGAAGGTCGCATAACATGGTCTGAAAAAAGTGGTGTAAGCGGCTTAGCAGGTTCTTTTCTGGCAGTGCTATTAGCTCTTGTATTTAAAAAATTACTTAATTAATTCCTAATTTTTGAATTGTACGTAAAGTGTTAATTTTAAAATGCATTTGTTTCTGTAAATAGTAAATAGCTTTTTTTTAATAGTCAAAATGTAAATATACAATAACTAAATGTTATCTTCTTAAAAAGTGGTGGCTAATGCATAAGAAATGAAATAATTTTCGGATTATAGAGGGCTTAAAAAAAATACAATTAAACTGAATTTCTTATTATTTAATTCACTCTATTGAGCTATATGCTCTCATCATTTGGATAATTTAACTTGCCTCCTTCTATGACAGGAAGTGATGATAGCTCTCTGACGGTTCTATATAATGGTGACCAGTGATACGTTTTCGGACGCAACATTTATAACACTTTTTCTTTCTGGAAGGAGACTACTTCTACGACATTATATTAGGTGAGCAACTAAAAGATGGATCTAACAGTAATTGCTATCATGAACCAAGCTTAGACATAAGATAAACAAACCGTTTTGACACATAAGTGATTCTGTTTTGGCGTCATATACATTTGGTTGCGTTAAAATGTTTGATTGTGTGCCAAATAATTGTCATTTGCGGGAAGTATTGATTTTCTTTTCCATCCTAAGAAAAATGCGGCTAAAGCGCATTGAGAGCTTCAAATCTTCTTTGAAACTTCCAATAGTACTTTCCATCCGCTAAATTTTTTAGCGTACCTGTAAGGTAGGGTTTAGTTGATTACATCTATTGTAAATGTAATGTTGCCTGTAAGTCATGCCAAATCAGACGATATGATAAAGCCTACAAGAGCATTGTGTATTACGTTACTTTTGCTAATCATTCAAAAATGATGTGAGCATTAGTATCGTAACGTACTGCAATAGCATAATAAGTCCCACCTGCATGGCTTCACAATATTTAATTATTTTGTATTTTACTACGGCTTCCGCGCTGTACTCGGTAATTAAGGCAAACTTTGGTCTTTCAAGTCATTAATTGTACAGGGATGTGAAAATTAAAATCGCAGCAAACTTGTTCCATACCCATAGCTCCTATTTAGATAGTATATGAGGTTTTCTTTACAAAACATAGGGTTACAATAGAAGACTTGGAATGTTAAATTAATTCTTTCAAGATATATACGTAGACGTAGAACCAGCTCACTGGTTCCGATAGCTCTACCTAGACCGATAATAAGAAACGAACTACCATTTTTATTCCCAAATCTTCTTTTTGCCGTGGCAATAGGTATCCTACTTTTTTGGTGGCAAGTCAAAAGTTCTGAGTTTCTTCATATGCCCCTGGAATCCAGCAAATTCTACGTGTCAATTAGGGTGAATCTGAGAAGTTGTAGCTTCCATAGTTGAGGTTTTTGGGAAAAGAAAACTTCAGGCCAGGCGAATCAGCTAGTATTGCAATGTACAACGAAAGTCACTAAATTGGGTTCAAAGAAATAGAAAGTCAAGTTCCAGATGAGGTTTTACCCAAAGGCAGACAACAAATGCAATACCATCAGCAGATTGTCGACCTAACTGATGAGGTTAAAATAGTGCAAAGCTTTGTACCTGGAGAATAGTACTTAGCTCTGTAAATTAAGCCAACTTTTCAAGTGCCGCAATGCAATGCAGAAAAGAGGCACATATGAGGTAAATGTAAAGGTTGAGCCAGAAGATGGTGTGGATATTGGCTCTCAATTACTATTACTTACTCAATTCAATGTAGTCGATCTTTTTGGTAGATATCATATAATCTTTGGCAATTTTAGTTATGGAGTTTCTTATTCAATTGTATTACAAAAATGTCAACTGAAGCCTTTGGACTATCTACGACATCGCCGATTTGCTAACTGGATGTTAGATTCCCAGGACAATTTGTCATCGAATTTGATCTTTCCGACGAAACCCATTTCTGGATGGATGGGTACTTAAATAAACAAAATTGTCGTTTCTGGGGACGAGAATCACGAAATACCAATGCCTGTATAGTGTCACTATATAGTGCGAATTATGGGTTGGTGGCATCCTTGGTCCATACTTTTTCCAAGATGAGGCTGGAGAGACAGTTACAGTGAATTGAGACCTTACTGCAACATGTTGACCGGCTATTTTTTCCAAAATTGAATGGATTAAGTCTGGATGAACTCAGGTATCAAGAAGATAGTGCTACTGCCAACAGAAGCCATCAATCAATCAATCAATTTGTTGCGAACGAAATTTGAAGAACGCATTTCTTCGGTTAGAGGAGAAGCTGATTGGACTAAAATGTCATGTCATTTGACATCTTTAGACTTCTTGTGAGGTTATTTGAAGAGTACGGTCTATGCTAATAACCCAACGACAATTCAGGATTTAAAACATAATATCAATATTGTAATTGTCTTCAAAAAAATCATCGAAAATTTTGACCTTCGGATGGTCGCTTGCAACAGAAGCTGTAGTAATCACATGATTTTGTATTTTATTCGTAATTGCCATAAGCCGGTATTTATTAATCAATAAAAAACTGCATTACTTTCATAATAAATGTGTATTTCATTTAATTAAAACTTGCACACCAACAGTTGGATCACTCTTTATGTACATGTTTCAATGTTTAACTAAAGAAGAAGAATACAATCGAGCTCTGTAACTACAAAAAAATGTTCACAGTTGGAGAAACTATACTGCTTTATAGAATCTAATGCTATAACCGTATTCGGAACTAGCACAAATTATTTCAGTTTGAAGTTTCCGTATTGTTTGGGATGTGCTTTCCGACTAACGTTCGGCACTGAAGTTAACAAGTAATTTTGCTATCATATCGACACAAGTTGGCCCATAAAACCATTCATTCCTAACCCTTTTTGCTGCTGGCGTGACAGTTCGGAGACGACAACTAAGGTCCAATGTTTTACATTCAGTGTTGTTCGCCTTGGCATTTATATGCACAGTTACGATTATACCGACTTCAAATGTATGCCAAATTGTTTTAAAGTTGAACCAAGACCTCTAGCAAAATACCAAAACTTCCTCGACTGGTCAAAACCGAAAACTTCAGTTTCTCCTCATATGGTTGTTAAAAAAGTCATTTTTCCGACGCTTGCATCTGACATACCACCCTGATCAAGAAGTTCTCGGTGGCGTCACCGTGTGGATATCCCATTGTTTTTTTTTTTTTTTTTTGTTAAGTTAATACATCTGTTGTTGACATTCCTTTTAAATCTTAGCGTCATACGTAGCCAAGAGTACATCTATCTTTGTGTCTGTGGGCGATTTCTTACAATTTTAGAAATGGATTTCAATTTGCAACAACGAACTTTGGAAAAGTGTTTCGGCAACGATTCTCTAAAGAAAACGGTCGTTTACCAGTGGCACGAGCGGTTCAAAAGTGGTCGTGAGTCAATCGAAGATGATGAACACAATCGACATCGAAAACCGGCGAAAACATTGATGAAGTAAAAGAAATGTTGGTCAAAAACCGCAAATTAACCATCAGAGAGATAGCGGAGGACTTGAACATTGCCTATGGATCCGTCCTAAGCATTTTGGACTTTGTAGCAGCAATTTCATGCAAAAAAAAGACCGTTCACCAAATGAGCCGAGAGAAAAAGAATTCAATGCTCACGGTTTTCATGGATTACAATGGTGTAGTGCATCATGAATTTTTGCCAGAAGGCCAGACAGTAAACAAAAAGTATTATTTGGGCGTTATGAGACGTTTCCGTGAAGCAATTCGCCGAAAGTGACCAGAATTGTGGATTTTGCACCACCATTATTTTTCGACGAAATATGCAACAAATACCATCCAACAACCACCGAATTCACCTCATTTGGCTCCCTGTGACTTCTTTCTGTTCAATCGAGTTAAAAAACCACTACGGGGAACGAATTTCAACAGCAGAGAGGAAGTAATAAAAAAATCACAGGAAGCACTGATGGACATACCAAAAACCGAACTTTTTGATTATGGTGGTATTCCCCGTTCCCCCTCTTTAAGACCTTTGCTGACTTCAAAAATCAATTTCTTCAGCAGTAGAAAAATAAAAGTGAAAACTTCAGCCCGTAAGGTTCTTAGTTTGCGTTCTTTGAATTATAACATCTGAGTCATATTCCATGCGTTGAATCATTAAATTAGCAACCAGTGATACCGAAAATTTTATTTTTATCTACTCGTGAGTAAAGAAACCCAAATTTATGGACATTGAATTTAGTTAACCAAGAAAGAAAGTGGAAAACGGTTAAAACCCCTCTTTAGTTCTGTGACGGAAATCCATCAAATTTGGCTTTCATATTTTGGGCTCGAATGTCTTGAAATTCTTTTGCACAGATTTTGTCTGAGTTATTAATTTACCAACTTCTAGTTATGTACACAAAGTGTTGTAGTTTAGTTTATTAAATACTTGTAGTTCTTCGACCTCGCTTGTCAGAAAAAGGGGACATTATTGGAGCACTTGGTTGCTGGAGATAAAAATGGGGCAGTTTAAAAAAATGTAAGAAAAAAAACCTATCTTCATGGAAGGGAAAATCAGCCACCAACATCAAAAATGGGATGCATCAAAAGAAGGTAATTCTGTGCTGCTGGTAGAGCCTCAAGTGTTTGATTTGCTATGAGCAGCTAACACGAAACTAAACTGTAAATGCTGATTGTTACTTAACTCGGGCACAAATATTCAGCACAAAAATTCAGCAGAAACGTCCAGCTTTGGCCAATAGAACAGGTGTAGCCTTTCATCATGACAACGCAAAATCACAGCAATCTATTTCCGAAAGTCAAAGAGTTTTGTATAGAATTGAATGAAACGATTTAACCCCAACATAGAAACGTTTGAAATTCACACTAACCATTTCAAAGACCAATGAAAACAAATGTGGTTTCTTATTACCATATGTACGATGGATGAGATGTACTTGTTGAACCTGCACCATTTAGTATTTATCACCAACGATGGAGTTACCATTTTATAGCAAATATATGTCCTTCATCCAGCAACCAAGATGGTAGTTGAACTTTCACGCGCTGAAGATATCGAAATTGTAGACGGAACTACTTCAGAAGTAATTGCTGGAGCTTTGTTGGAAGCCTGCGAGAAGCTCCTACATTTTAAATGGCATGTCGTGAATTGTTTGACCGTAAGACACTCATCAAGAGTGTTTTCTTTTCGAAGGTGGTCTGCTAACAGAGCAGTCTAATTGTGCCCATTGCTGTGGAAGCTGTCATGAAGATAACAGAACTTGTCAAGAAAAACATTAAAGTTATCAGGTGTTTGGGTGGAACTATTGAGGACACATATTTGATTGATGGTTTGGTATTTACTATGCGATCACCTGGTATCAGTGCGCTAAAACGAATTGTAAAAGCAAAGGTTGGTCTTATCCAATTTTGCATTTCGCTACTCAAAATTGATATGGACCACAATGTTATGTTTTCGGATGCAATGGATCGCGTGCTCAAGGAGGAACGCATTTACTTGTTCATTTGGCACAACATTTTCTCGACAAAATCAAGTGACTAGTCGTTAAGGATGTCGAGCGGGAACACATCGAATTCGTTTGCAAAATTTTAAACTGTCGTTCTTATGCTTCTCTAGATCACTTTGTTGCTGAGAGTCTAGTTAACGTTAATCTCTGTGAAGAAATCTCCAGTGGAACTAATAAATTTGTGAAAATAATCGGAGTTCAAAACTCTGGTCGCACAGTGTCTATTATTTGCTGCGGCTCCAACAAATCAGTAATTGAAGAAGCTGCTTGTTCATTGCACGATACTTTGTGTGTTGTTCGTTATTAAGGTAAGCAACGTTCTCAAATTTGGTACGTTTGGCAGATTGAGTGGGCTTCGAATTATCTGCTTACGCTCAGATGATTGAAGAAGCCAATGCTTATAGTACTATTTCCGTGCCTATACTGATGCCTTTGGGGTCATTCTCTTCCCCTTGGCTGAGAATGCTGGTCTTAATCCAATTACCACAGTGACAGAGTTGAGAAATCCGGTATTAACATGCGTAAGGGTGCTTTTACTGATATTTTCGTCGACATTGGGGTACAGCCGTCACTTGTTAGTATTTTGGCGATTTCCAAAGAGTTCGATCGATTTGGAAAATTGATGATATTTTCAGCATCATGGGTTGGCATCCACCCAAATCGTGCTTAGCTGATATCGGCTTCTACATTCTGAACTATTGGTATCATTACATCTTTTATGTATTTTCATTCGTCTACTTTCCTTTTCTTTATTTTGCATTTTAATTTAAAATTAAAAAAATCTCTAATAAAATACAAAGCAAACGTTAATCAATTGACGAGTTTAGCAGGGATTATATGACTAGGAATGGCCATGTATAGCTCTTGGGTTTTTTTTTAGGATCTGTCGTGTGAATATTTGGACTTACCGGACTTTAAACCGTTCTGATAGTGACTAATCAGATCGCTGATCAATGCCTTTAAGCATTCACCAATGAATGGCAGATAACACTTTATATGCGTTATTAGGGAGATTGATGGTGAAGGCGATGGCCTGATGGTTGGCTCACTGGCTGTCACGCCAGCCTACTTGGGATCGAATCTTTGTAGGCGATCAACAGCAGAATTTTTAAATCGTCATCACCCTTTCGGCGGGCAATGGCAAACCTCCGAAAGTCAAATTTTGCCTATGAAAAAGCTTCTCAGTGGAGCTGCTCGAATCCAGCAATAAACAGTAGGACCTGCTCAGGAGTGTAAAAATTCACAAAATGAGAAACACAAATGAGTGCGAGAAGCTAGGCCTTGCCCCACACCGGGCTGTAGCGCCAAAGTATTTATTTATTTATTTATTTAAGGCGACTGATGCCTCTATAATTGGCAAAGTAAAAAGGGTCTCCTGCTTCTTGATGGGCATGACCAGGAGAGAACGATCGGATTTGAAGAAAACTAAACGCAGCCTAGACGAAGTCGGCACAGCCATTAAAAAGCTGAAGAACAATTAAGGCAGTGGGCTCTAACGGATTGCCGTCAGAGTTCTTCAAAGCTGGCAGCGATGTTTTGGCAAGGAACACTCACCAGATCATCTGCAAAATATGTGGGGATGAAAGCATACCCGAAGACTGGACTATCAGCTCTATATGCCTCATTTTTAAGAAAGGCAATCCTATGTCTTATAAGAACTACCAAGGCATATTCTGCCTAACGCAGCCTACAAGATCCTATCCAGCGTACTGTGTGAACAACTAAAGCCGTTTTGCACCACACTCTTGACCACTTACCAGTGTATCTTCCGGCCCGGTAAATCGACGATAGACCAATGAGTTCATAGTCATTATCATATCTTCATCGACTTCAAAGCCGCATACGATAGCATTCATCGCACTGAACAATGTAAGGCGATGGCCGAATTAGAAAACTGAAAACAAAACTTATTCTTCCAAACATGCATGACACGCTGTCATGTGATCTTTTAAATCTTATGCTGAAGCAGATATCCCGTCATAAACAGAGAAGGCTCTATATTTAACAAATCTATCCAGCTGCTGGTCTATGCAGAAGACATCGACATCATCGTTCGTTGTGATCCTATGATGAATAAGGAAAACACAAAGTACATGCTGTCCACCAAAAACAGATCCGTCGAACACCATCTAGAATAGAATCTAACAATCGATAGCTATAATACTGAAGAAGTAGGGTCCAAATTCTTAATTCGAAGGTCCAAAGTAATGCTCTATAAAACTCTGATCTTGCCAGACTTGATTTATGGAGGTGAATACTGGACGATGAGCTGGATAAATATTTGGTCCTGTCTGCGAGGAGGGCAAATTGAGGAGAAGATATAACCGCGAACTCTACGAGCTGTACAAAGACTTAGATTCATTCCGGATATCAACAATCTGTCAACTGCACTGGCTCATCCACATCGGCCGAATGGGCGAGAATGCTCCACCCGGTTAACAAAGAAAAAGAATACCGAACCTCTGGTTTGAAGATCTAGTAATTGCGAACGCCAGAAGCCTTGGTCTAGTAAACTGGAAGCAACGTGTCAGAGACCGTGCAAGATGAAAAGGTTTATTACATCAGGCTCAGATCCTCCAAGGGTCGCTGGCCGGATAAGTAAAGTAAGCAAGGAGAAATATCCTAGCTTTTACCGTCCAGGTTTAATGGTTCGTTCTTCCTGACAAAGGAAATTTTGGATATTTAGAAGTGGTTTTTCCATATCAAGGAAAAAAGCAAGGCAAAGGTAACGAGGTCTCTTCAATATCTTCAGTATTCGTAAAATTATTTAAAAAATAATGAAATTGCAAGGTCCTAGCGGCTAAACCTTCATTCACCGGAAACTGCATAAAAATTAGACTTGAATAAGCTCACCATTACAAAAATATGACTTTACCAAAGCACTTTTCACTGACAGAATCTAAATTTTTATTAAACAATTGTAAGCAGTAAACATGTGTGGACTGCGAATAATGACAAAGTGGCATAACAAACAATACAAAATCTTACATTGATCCAATTGTACAAGAAAGGAAACTCGACACCTACAAGACAACAACGATCCAAGACATCGCTTTAAAGTGGAAAATGTCGTTAAAATGTTGGATTTTCTCTCTCCAGATACTAATCCAATTGAAAATATCTGGAGATTTATGAAAAGGATTAAAGGAACTGATGTTAGGACAATAAAGTGTTTGGAACTGTTTTCAATAAAAAATTTGCGATTTGGCGCCAACAAATCGACTGCAAGTTATTGACAGAGGTATGAGATGATAATTGGGAATGAAGGAGACTGCACAACATATAAGGTATAGTACTTTGCGCATTAAAGGAATGTTGAAAGCCTTTAAAATAAATTATTTCATTTTCTCAAGAGTTTGTCAAACACACTGTTCATTAGCTGGTGTCCGTTTTCACATATTACGAGTAAGTATATGCCATTATAACAAATTTTATACATACTGCTATTTAGATTCTCAATTATTACTGGAAAGTTTGGCGGCTCGAAATCCAACCCCCTCTCATTGATGAGGTTGCTGTTAGATCTTCATAAAGATGTCATTAATCAAACATATATACAATATATCGGTATCGAGTCCTTTTTTTATAATTCCGCGCGCGCACCAAGGTGATATGAATACCCATTTACTGGCTTTTCACCAGGAAGTGGGCGGGTGGTGTAGTAGTTTTGAAACTCAGGTGTTAGGTTTCGATATTTTTCCAGAAGTGGTTGTCAAACTGGAGCCAGTGCATCCTCAACCAGCACTAACGTGCTAGTTGTTAGTTCGTTACATTTAGCCCAGCCAGCAACCACTCCAACATCAGTGTTATGCCATCATGTCAGAGTTGACGCCGATGGGATTTACATATAACTACATGCAAATTCTATGAAAAGACTTTTTTCAGAAAATTGCCTCGCACGGGATTCTAACCCGCGAACCTCTGCTTGAGGAGTCTATGCATATACCACTACACCACGGCCATCTTTTTTTACGTCGAATTAGAGCACTTAGATACAGAACTATTTTACTCATTGTAAGGTTCTTTTTAATGACATATTTCAGTCTTCAGTTATAAGTTGCCTACAGTACCAGCACCCACCACGTCAGCGCCAAGTACCTGCGACCTGATGCGAGCGTAAGACCGTCATTCACAAAGATAGCTCCGCGGTGTCGACTGCATTCCTTTCCCGGCTCAGATTCTGGCCGAAGCTAATCCTGGGTAGAATGAAAGTCGATTTCGTATTTTTTTCGCAACAGCAAATCCGGTGTCATTGCATGGAACGGCATGTCCATAAGACGAGCCATAAGACAGGCGACGAGCAAAGTCATCACAGCTCCAGTGCGTGTTGACCTAGAAACCACTTCTCTTTAGTCGAAAAATGACTCTGAAGGTGCAGCCCATGCTATAAATATCAAGCGGAGGGAGAATCATGAATGCGTCTAGAGCCGAGCCAGGAGTGCTAGGGAGAGCCCCAATGCAACTGAGACAAACCCTTCTTTAGAGTCTGATAAATGCTGCAATCACGTGTTTTTAGGATATAATGGGCCTTATCTAGCCGTGTAGATCCAAAGGACACTTCTCCGTGACAGACCCTATGTCTTGCCGATAGCTCCTCTGCACTGCCTGCAGGCAGACAACACTTTGTCTGGAGAAATTTGCTATCCAGGATAACAACCCAATACCTAGCTTCTTTTAAGAATTGAATGGTGATGCCTTTAAGCACTAGATGTGTCAGACCAGGCAGTTTCCTCCTTTTCGTAAAGAGAACAACCTCATTTTTGAGAGAATTGACCCATTACTAGAGCACCAGTCGTCGATCACGTCTAGGGCTGCCTCCGATTTGGAACGGACAGTCATTAGACACGTTCCAACATACAGTACAGCAACATCATCGTAGGCCTTGCGGGCATCTGCCGCGGCCAGCATCCGCAATCAGTGTCCTATTCACCAGCATTGCTTTTATCCACAACACCAGTGACACGTCTACACCGTGTTGTCCGGCCGAATTCACATGCCATCAAAAGTTGCGTTGTCGAAAGCACCCTCAACGTCGATGAAAATGCCCAAGACACTCTTGTCGAATGCATCTTCAAATCGAGTCGTTTACAATTTTTTTAAATATTTTGTACGGATAAAATATACTTACATAAATTTCGTTTAAATAAATAAAGTAAAAGTTTATTTTATAATAAACCAAAAAATTTTCCAGGTTCTTCGAAGTTGTTGTACGCAGAAAGTTGTACATATAGTTTTTAATTTTCAGCAACGCAAGGTGGATGAATATCTTCAACCAACCATACCAAGCCGACTGACAATGGAGTATCTTGATTAAAATTTTAAGAAGTCTCCATTTAGACGGAGAAGTGATAATTATCTTCTTATACTCAAACGTACAATAGAAACCCCTTCATATTTTCTTTTCTTAATTGATGAAATACTTGTATAATCCTATAATTATATCTACATATGTGTACCACATTTCGATATTGCTGTGCAACACTGCGATGCTTCAGGGGTCTAGCCAAATTTTCGAACCTTGATTCCATTTAACAAACCGCTCTATACTGAAGCAGCTCATTAGTGAGGTCAAGATTTTGCATTTGTATTATGTTTCTTCTTCGAACCACGTTTTGTATCGGATTTACCGAAAATCTTCATTGAACCTGACAAACCTTGGTTTTGGCCCACTCCCTAGCAATTGTCATATTTTTATTTCCGTGCCAGTGGAACGAATGTATAATAAATTATAAAAATAACTTTCAAATGTATGCGCATTTAAATCCCCTAATACTAACTCTGCGACATAGTCCATGCAATTTAATCCTCAGAGAGATAGTACATATTTACATTTTTCGAGAGCCAAACTCCTTCTAAATATTAAAATGCCAATGCAGATATTTTATGGCTGAATTACTTTGTTGCTTATGAAAGCGCTATCGACGAAAAGAAGATAATTCGTTCCGGTATCATCAGTGAGCTACTTCAATAAAAAATCTTTCATTACATTTAAAAGCGACGCACTTTGGAGCTGCCTTAAAATTCAACTTTGAATTCTTAGGTTATTCCTGCTGCCCAATTAACTTTCGTATCGAGTATCATCTGTGGATAAGTCTCGGGTAAATTTTGAATCACATCACACTTGTATGTCGAACTGCGCTAGTATAAGAGGAAAAATATTGATTGGCAAATGCAACCATACAACGTAATAAGATCGCAAACAGATAAAAACGCCTCGGATACGGATGGATACTTTGTTGACCAAAACTGGCTATCGACCCAACGATTGGGTTCTGCAACATTAAGGCGATTAGATTCTGGTACAGATGCAGATTCCTCCACCTTAAGCAAGAGCTTTTTCCTTTTTTTTTATTATAACCAGCGTGCGTTCAAGGGGTTAATATGACGAAGAAATATAAGGGGTACATTGGTTGTTGTGTTCCGTGAAATAAAACATCTAATTATACTTCATAATAATGATTCAGATACTTAATATTTATTACTTTAATTCAGGTTACAAATTTAGTCAAGTTAGTTAGAGTGAATGCGAAACGATTAGGGTGAGAGATAGTAGCGAACTGACTCGCTGAGATGAGTGAGTGTATGAAATACTCATCACTCCTCCCCACTAGCTACGAAAGAACCCTCAGTGATTATTAAATTTGAAAACGTACGACGGGTTTTCGTATTCGAGATGTTCGTTTAGGGTGACTGCTGGGGCTGGACTTGCAATGGAAACGGGGTAGGCTTCAGGACTCTCGCTTATTCTGGATGGGCTGGGCTTATTAATCTGAGTATCTCTGGAAAATACAGAATTATTGTTAAAAACTTCAGAGTTACCTTTTTGACAATTTGCGTGCTGATCCGTAGCAGGAGTAGTCTGAGCTAATACTCGAGCTGTTGTTAGACTTTCTGTGTCATCATATCTGGGCCTTAATTGATTTTGATGGCGTTTCTAAATGCCATCTTGGACCCTTTGCAAAATTACGAACGTAAATAGGCTGATTGATTGCAAACTTCCAACGTGATGTCCCAGGACTGGTGAGTCTACTGTTCGGCGCTGTTTGAGATAATTGACAAAAGATCTTTGACAAATTTAGCACCTTTTAACATTTCTATGCTTTCGTCAATTTTAGGCCACCAGCAATAGCGGCGAGTGAGTTGTTTTGTGCGAACAAGCCCCCAGTGACCTTCATGCAGCATTTTCAGTATTCGGTTTCGAAGTATGCCTTATATATTGAGGGGAGAAGTATTTCTTACATCGTTTGAGAAGTTTCAATGATGCAAGTTTCATTTATAGATGTATTTCGCTTTAATGACAGCAGACAGCGTTGTATTTTGAAAGCATTAAAATCCACTCTGTTGAGTGGAGAAAACGAATATAAAAAGCAGAGATTACTATAGTCAGCAAAGAAACATATTGGACTATAAGTAGCAGACAAAATATCATTAATGAAAATTAAAAATAGTGTCGGAGACAGAACAGAGCCCTGGGGCACACCAGCATTTATTTTGTCAATATCAGACTTGAAACCGTCCAAGGCAACTTAAATTTATCGTTTCGAAGGTAATTTCTAATTCAGAAGAGGATCATCGATCACGAAAGTACGCGTTTTCGACAAAAGTCCCTGATGCCAAACTCCATCAAATGCCTTAGAAATATCAGGTGCAACTATCTTGCTTTCGGTAGATTGATGTACGCTTTGGTTCCACTTTTCGGTGAGACATGTAATCAAATCACCAATGGACCGTAACTTCAAAAACCCTACAAAAAGAAGTTTGGAGCGGTTAAATCTGGCAAATTGCCAAATTACCAAATTACCGTTGCTTCATCCTGTTAAAACTTCATATTCTTCAGTTCCATATCACTCAATTGAGGAAGGAGAAAGTTGTTGAGCATTGCTCTGTAGCGCTCGCCGTAAACAGTTTTTTTTTTGGCGTTTTCGAAAAAATAAAAAACGTTGGGGGGTGGAGGGTATACGCGGTTATTCACGGATTTTCGTTGCCCCAGAACAGATAATTTTGCTTATTTACATATCCACAAAAATGGATATGATTTTCGATTAAAAGTTGTCTTCCTCGTTATCGAGATTCAGGGTATTGGTTACACATGTCTGGCGGTGGAACGATATGAGAAAAAATTCATGCTAAATTCAATTCTAAATCTGATTTTCGGTGCAACTAATCCTTTTTTCTCCCTCTTGAATAAAAAGCTTTGTCTCTTAATCAATCAAGACAATCTTCCTGCCCATGCCAATGTGAACAGGCACACATGCAGCAACGGCAGCGACCATATGCAAGTACTATGACCGGAAGCGAAAAAGTTTGGATAGCCGCACGTGGTAGCCTCAAATTCTCTTTGCCGCTCAGTGATAAAATAGTGACTGTAAGGTTTAATGGTAAAGTGAAAAACATCACCATATTCTAAGGACAATTTTTACAGCCAACTTGGCATCGCCATTAATTCAACGGTTAAGGGGTGCATTTTGATTATGATGGACGATTTCAATGCGAAGTTAGGAATTGACAACACAGAGATTAAACTATTAAAATAAAATACATTCATTGTGTCTATGTTTCTTACACATCAGTATCTAACACCAATCTTTCTTATTTATTTTGAATTCAGAAGTTTTCGTTGAGAATTCTGTTTCGATAAGCTTGCGCTACTTTGCAGTACATAAAAAGTTTTTGCACCTCCACTTCGTTTAAATACGATACCATTTCCATATCAGTTAAATAATTGTAGCAGAAAAAGGATCGCCTTGTTTCTACAAGGACCGGCCATTTCCCTAGAAAATGAAAGACATCTCTTTCTCTCCGGTTACACAGACTACATAAGCCGCGAAGATCCTCTCTATGTGGCATATAATGCAATTGTAGAAGCTCTGCACGAAGTCTAACCATCATCATATCATATCATATGCTCCACAATTTTCTCATCTCCGAAGTTGTTTCTTGGGCCCAGGTTATGACAAAGCCGTCTGTAAACCACTCTATGGACAGAGCTAGTGGCTTCTTCGATAAACTAGTCTCAAAGCTTCTCAACAACCATAGCAATTAACTTATACAGTTTAGCTCTTCATTCATTGAGATTTTCAATCTGCAAGTCCAGCTGCATACCACACGAGCTCGTTCCATTCCACAAACTAGTTGTGTCTTCTGTTAATTACGTAAAGGGCTACCTTCTTTCATTATGAATGTTCAAAACTTTGTTAATGTAGTCTACCTGTGTTTTGAGGGTTTGGATGAATAGAGATAGTCCTGTTTCTAACATTACGGCGTAGTTTGTTGTGCTCGAAGGCAGATGGAATATCCTTTTAATAAAGAACTTTAGCAGCTTTTCTACACTTTCACATTGTCTGTATCCCCATACCTGTGACGCATAGAACATAATTGATTTTGCAGCTGCATCAAAAACACCGAACTTACAGCAATGCGCCATACTTTTGTTGGCAAAACACTTTTTGTAAGTAGCTCCAATAGCACTCTTGGCATTAACAAGTTTCTCACTTAGAAGCTTTTCCATACTTAAGTTTTTAGTAATGCACACTCCTACGTATTATAATTCGTTCACGAATTCGATAGGTATTGAATTTAAGAAGCATCTTTCGCTTATGCTATTTCTTCCACCAGATCACTATCTTTAATTTGTTGAGGTTTACTTTAAGATTCCAAGTAGTACAGTACCTATGTATGTATACAGTTGGTTGATCATCAGCTGGCGCGACTGGGGTGAGTAAGATAGCATCACTATGTCGTCAGCGTAATGGAGGGTCTTTAAAGTGGTCCCCGCAAACTCTACACCTCTACTAATGCAATCCGTTAGATCCTCTATGAAAAGTGCGAAAAGCAGAGGGCTCAGTGCACACCCCTGTCGAACGCCAGACTCTGTTTGAAGCCATTCTGGTATTTCTTCTCCATTCCAAACTGCGGTTATAGTTTCCAAACTTTGGAGACATCCCAAGTCCATAGAGTTTGTAAATAAGCGCACCTCCATCCACTGGATCGAATGCCGCCTTGAAATCGATAAAGAAGCTGTAAAGTTTTTTCCCGTTTTGAAGGAAGGATCCTCCACTACTCTTTAGCACAAAAATGTGATCGACCGCGGCGTGTCTGCTTAGAATTCTTTTAATAAGCCACTTATAGAGTCGCTGTTGCAGAATTGAGGTAAATATTTTGAATGAAACATGAAACATTGAGAACACGATAATTCTCCAGATGTTGAGTATTTTCTATTGTTTTGAATTGGAAAAATTAAGGACTCCTTAAATGTTCTAAGATTTGGTTGAACGCTATAGTGACCTTATTTATAAGTTTAATGGTTCCGTACTTTATAGAACACAACGGATAGTCCGTCAAAACCTGCCGCCTTGCCATCTTTTAAGCTTTTAGTAATCTCTTCACGAATTATACGCCCGTCAAAAACGTCCACTGCGTGCATCATCTTCGGTGCTTGTATGACTACTTTTAAATTTTTTAATTCACTTGCGAATGGTTCGTTTGGCTGGTGCAAAGTGCGGGTAACACTTATCAAGCTTTTTCTTTGCATCGGCTGCATTTTTTCCCATCAAAAAGCAACAATAAATCAACACACGAAATTGCTTTGAGTCCATTTTTTTTTTTTTCACAATAACAAAAATTGCTCCACTCACAACGCTATATCTCGAGAGCTAATTGTCCGACAGCTGTCAAATTTATACAAGTATCTTTTGAAGGTTGGTACTAACTGAAAATATTAGATACTGCTGTCCTTAATTCGTTTTGGTCAGGTGGAGGGAAGTTTTGACTACCATCGCCAAGTTGAATGGTCTATTCTGCCTAACGGCGAGATATTGGTGTTTCTGAGACTCTACTTCCTTTTTCATCTCTACAGATTTCTGAACAGTTGTTCTGGATTCGACCCGGTTTTATGTACCTGTAGGTAAAACTTCCGTACGTTATTTCTGGAGTACGACCTCTCAATATCTTCGATCGATCTTTTTTCTTCTTGAGAAGAGCCCGTAGAGCTCACGAGCGGCTTTCGTCATTCGTTGAAGCGCCGCTTTGTGTTTGCCGGCATTCTTCATCAAACCAGAGGTTTTTTGGTGATCGGGTGACCGAGTGATCGAGTTACCACTGCTTTTCTCTAGTTAATGCTGTTGGCGTAGAAGTTGTTGAAGGATTTCGGGTTACGCGTTCGGTGAAGATTCTGGCGGTCTCTTGCGATTGCAGCTTTTCTACGTTATATTTTCTCGCAAATAGTTCTTCCTTGTTTTGACGTTTGGAAAATATACATTCGTTTCATGGTTGCAACAAGCCTGTGATTCGGGTCAATTGCCGGTTGCCCGGGAAGATTGGTCTTTCAGGATACTGGAATACGCAAAACGATCAATTTGATTTAGCGTCTCAATACCTGGAGGCCACCATGTCTCATTGTGTATATTGAGATCAGGAAGACGTGTACTTAATATAGTGATATTTTGTCCTGCAGCAAATTCAATAAGCCTAAATCTCTCGTGTAGGCTTTGCTTACCAACTTTCTACCAAAGATGTCTTCTTTTTCTATCCTGGCGATTAAATCGTAATTCGGACACTGTCTTGCCTAGGGGCATGGGTGCATATTAGTCTTATGTTGGCGAATTTAACCTTGATGCGGATTGTCATAGGACGTGCGCTCTCCTTTTAGAAGCTCAAGATTTCTTGCCTTAGTTTGTAACATACGATCCGATTAAGAGTTGTCTCTTTTCCTTATATTAGTCATCATATACTCGTATCACTGCTTTTCATCCTTTTCTTGTCCGCCTATTCTATTGCATTTCTGGATGGCGTTGATATACCATGAGGCTTATTGTTCGGCTGCACGTGCAACCCAAACAACATCAAGCAAAGGTCGTCAACAGTGAATCCGTTTTTATGCGATGCCATTAGTTAGTTCGTTACATATTTTTACTTTCTTTTGTTTAGTGTCATGAGCCCAATGACGGCGTAGGCCAGTATTATCATACTGGATAACCATGCTCTTGCTAGTTTAGCCTCCATAAGAAAGGGTTTACTCATGAAAAAACAAAAGATACACAGGCCGTGTGTGATCTACGTGATAACAAGGAGTTACAACAATGGCAATATGACCGTCGAATAAGTAAGAATGGACTTGCTTTTGTGAAATGGAATGACAGAAAATCAGTGCATATCTTGGCCAATTTTCATAATGTGGTATGGACGAGAAACGAAGATAGCTTGCTCAGATGTGGCTAGCGATACTAAAAACACAAAGCGAACACGTTTAAATCCATTTAAGCCGGTCAAAACCGGTTGCAATATGTTTAAAATTGATGCACAGTGGGATATATATGCCTTTTCAGGAAATATATACTACGATGGACAATATTACAAACATCTAGTTCCGTCAAGTACTGTATAAGTCAGTTTGAATTCCATACTATACTGGTGCCAGTTTGTTTTCTTACTTGATGCCGGTTTATTTCACTTCTTCACAAAAAGTCGATGCTGACTTGTTTATGGTTCGTCGAAAATCAGTTTAGAGTTTTTTTTTTTTTTTCAGCTTTGCGTTAAAGCAACTCGATAACAACTCCCTTGTTAACTAGTTTCATTTCGTAATAATTCATTTTGCGCGCTTTCCTTTGCAAGCAGCGTATCTAACATTTCCCTACTTGTTTCCTTAAACGCATACTAAATATCAATTTTACGCCATCGTAATATGTTTATCTTTGCACGTCTTTCTGCAGATGTTTCGGCCTATGGTACATAAAGAATGATATTGCTTGCCCTTTAACACCGTTGAGCTCAAAAGCGCATATTTTTATTTGCCCCTGGATATACTTAAAACTTTGCTGATACCTCTGGTGATTGAGCAATGAACAAATGAAAAAAAAAATAATAACCCTCCATTTATTCAAAAAAATGATTTAATTTCTTAGATATTTATTTCCTTCACTTAAATACTTTTCAAATATAAATTTTCAAACGAATTTCATCTTTCTACCGCCGCCAGATCCATCTATATCTTAAAATTTTCACTCCGTACATACCTTCCCTTAGATGTCAGTTTTACGATAGATTTCATTTCGAACGATGAAAATGAAAGCAAAATCCCCACTAAACACGAACACAAAACAAAACGTCAAATAGGGTTTGTGTTATTTGACATCTTCGTCGTGTATACAAGTTTTTATTTTTGTTATGCCTCAAAAAAATCCAAAATATAAGTGAGAAACCTCGTAAATTGGCAAGCAAATGAAAAAGATAATACAGTAATGTATATTCCTACCGGAAAATTGTAATCGGCCTTTCGGAATCAAGCTGAAAATCGTGGGAACGTCGGCCCTAAAAGTGTTATGGGATACCTATGTGTGAAACGGTAAAAAGCAATAAGAAAAAATATTTTCCTCTCAGTAATTTGGGAAAGGCAATGGGTCCAATTCGACACTTGATAATCTTATTAGAGTTTCAAGTCACTGGTAATTGATATTCTACATTCTAATTGGAGTCTCAATTTGGTGCGCCTACCAAAACTTTCACAACCAGTGCCATTGTTCAGAAACAAATGAAAACAGCTAAAACAGCATCAAAAGTTTTGATCTCCGGATCTTATTGGTGTTACGCAGCATCTTTCGCAAAGCTGATATAATAAGATCACTTTGAGTTATGTCGGTCGGTGTTGTCGTCGTTGACGTTGTCGTCGGTAATGGATTATGGCACACTTCTTCCGTGGGTGAACAGGTGTTGTAATAAATTTTGAGTTTTCGTTCCAACACCTTTCGAATGGAGGCAGAAGGTGCGGGAAACGTTTTGCGTTGGCCCGTTGACCTACTATCAATTGCAGTCATTGAACCTGTTGCGTAGTATCGTCGTCGTCGTCGTATACAAATTGATAAACGGTCGGTGAACTGCTGCTCTACTGCCACATAGTTCGGGGCATAGAAACATACATAGAAAGATCAATCAAGCGCTGGCGGAACTGAGGTAATTATTGTCATGCTTACATAGTTGTTATTTGTCAATAGAAGAGTATTTTATGAGGTAAATGGGCGGTTATGCAACACCAAGAACCGTCGGGGATTCATTTAGTGCTCCCTTTGCCGGGACGGTAGTACTCATACAGTGGAATTTCTATTGGAGTTTGTGTTATGTTATGATTGTGGATCTAGGTTAACCGATAAGCGATTCGAGTATGAATTTTGCTGCAGTAAACACTTGAATGTTGGATATCTTATCAAATTTGCAGTTTTTTGTTTTCTTGTCTTTTGTGGCCAGTAGAAGAAAGCTGTGATCGTGTGCGGCTAAACAAATTGATCGTAGGTGCAGGTCGGGTGAGGTATGATGAGGAAGAAATTAGTTTTTTTTGCTAGACCGCTTCGATCCATTGACCCCTAGGCGGTTTCATTAGTTCTTTGAGACTCTAACTGCTCCAAATACTTTCGCGAAGATAGGGCAACAATTAAATTAAAGGTTGTGAGATACTGGGTAGATTTTATGCAGGTGAAAATGTATCGTTACATTCACATAAAGCTTTTTGTGGTACATTGTGGTCTATACCAATTCTTGAGGCGAGAGGGACACACCAATAGATTGTCATTCCAACATATTTGGAGTTTAGATTCTTCAGAATATATCAGCACTACCCAAGATGTTGAAACAGAGCTGGACGAAACGTTAATATGGTCATAACTTTCGAACACCGGCTCCACAAAAAAAAAATAATCGAAGCAACCAAAAACCTAAGATAAAGGTTATCAAAACACAACGGACAACCACTTTCGGTTTTATACGTGGAACGTTGTGTTCTTTAATAGACTTCACGCAGCCAAACAAGACGCGGAGGGCATTGCCATCATGAGCGAAAATATAAGTTGTCTCGAGCTTTAAGGGGTTTCATCTTCTAAAAGTAATGTGACGACGATTAACTGATGGTTAAACGAAACTAGGGAACGACTATACAGACCTGAATTATCTCCATTCGATGTACACTAACAGTCAGCGACGTAATGCCCGACTGCCACAGATGCGCAGAATCCAAGATATTCCAGTGGACTATTACCGCGACGATGCCCGGAGGGTAGTAATGGCGATTCATAAGTTGGGGATCAAATTTGATGACACATCCAAAACAAAACCATTGAAGAATTTCGTCTTTCGTATCGAAATCCTTAAAAAAAATGGGTTAACCCATAACCAGTTGCTAACTCAGTTGATAGCCCTGTTGCTAGCCCAGTTTCACCTAGTTTCAGGCCCTGCCGAAAGATGGTACTGAAATATTTAGAATAAATTGGTGGGGGGGGGGGGGGGGGTGAACATCTCAGCTCTCACGACCTTAAATCTGAGCTGGTCAGACAATTTAAAGACGGACGACGGGAGCACGAGACCACGAGATTCTAAGGTCCATAATGAGATTAGAAAATAGTTGTCCCGTGAAACATTCGTCGATCAACCGATCGCACAAACTGGACCTAGCTATCATACTACGACACAACATTAATTACCGAGATGCTAGCCGGACTTCCCTGACAATGGCTATTTTGATATTGTGGCTCTTCAAAATCCAAGAACTAGCAGACCTAACACTTACGGTAAACTTGACCGACCAAGGACAAAAAGAACGAACGTCAACAAATCCAAGCCAACGATAACTCTGACGAATACACCGCTTGCTTGCTTAAGTTATGGGCAATGGAACATGGAAAGTTTCAGGAAAACCTACAGATTGGCGGGAATACCAGGGATCATCCGCCGATAACGAGTACAACCCCGGCGAACCTCGACAAAGCATTCAGTAAACATCTTGAAGCGTAAACTAACCGCACTTATAGCAAGTGGAAGAGTGGAAGAACAAGGATGCGTGTTTTCGAAGAAGTGACAGTGCCAGTGGAGAATACGAGAAAATATAAGAAAATACAAAGTCTTACGAAAAAATGTGCAACAAAAAGACGAAGACTAGAGACCAACCTTCTGGCTAGCCAGAAGGTCGGGAAGATCGAATTTTTAAACGGCAAAACATCACCCTGACGACCGATATACGGACAGCTGATGGCAACCTTAATAAATTCGATTCCCTTCTCCTAGCATGGCAAAACCAGAGACTCAGAAATATTCGTGGTTCCGAATTAACAACAGCCAATTTATTTAGGGGTAGACTGCTAAAAAATCTTCGTGGTCACTCTTAACGTGATATCGAGCTTAGACTTGCCATCGGCGACCGAAAAGGACTTCCCAACTCAAGATCTCACTCAACAACAAACAGAGCAGTTGGAGAGGATGAAACAACTTTTAAAGCCGTTCGTAATGTTGGGGTTAGGCAAAACAAAATTTTTACAGCATGTGATAGAAGCTGATGAGCCTTGACCTCCCATTCAACAACGCCCATTCCTCCAGCGATACAAAAACTCCTATGTGACGAGCTGGATCGGATGATCGAATTAGGGGTAATCGATGAAGTCAGTTGTGCCTGGACTTCGTCAGCAGCTCTAGTCAGAAAACCAGGGAAGACTTGCTTGGACTCGAAAAAAGTCAACGCAGCGACGAAAAAGTATGCAAACCCTCGTTCCCACATCGATGGGAACTCTGTCGGTTTCTAGGGATGACGGGGTGGTATAGATGGTTTATTCCGAATTTCCCCGGACTATCCGCGCCTATGATGGACTGCCTTAAGAAAGGACATAATATTACTATGACGGAGGACACGCTTAAAGCGTTTAACAAGTTAAAGGTGACATTAGTGACTTTAAGAGACGCCTTTACAAACACACGATTTCCTAACCTATTCCCACATGATCTGCAACCTAAGCTAGACTTCCACCTAATTTTAATGAATCTTAAACTTCACATCAGCTCTTTCGGTGAAATTCCGGTAACAAAAGACATTTCCATGTGCAGTAAGGGTTCAGGGAAGAGAGTCAGTCTACAAAAGAAAGTTGAATGAAGGAACTCAGAAACAGATTGTAACTATTAGGGAGAGGTTTTGTGGTGAGTTGAGGTGGAAAGCTAGTTGATTTAATTGAATTATTGGGAGGAAAGGGTTTGAGAAACGTGGATCAATTTATTAGACTTGATACAGTTAGAAGACACAAATATGAACACCACAAGCATATACATTTTTCTATTGCTCAAAAGGCTGACGCTATACTTACTTAGATACAGATTAGAGAAAGTTGTCATTAAAACCCTGATATACGTCCATAGCCCACAGAAGGGAAACATGTTAGTTCCAAGCACAGTTTCTATGAGTTTTTCGATAGAAAGCGATTGTAACGTAAAACTAGGAAAGGAAGACGTTTTTGAAAGCTCTCTCGGTAGACACGATTGCACGATTACGCTCAACAAAGTTTGTTTGTCATTTGAGCTTAATTTGGGCAAAAAGTCTTGTCTATTCTTTTTCAAGTTTTCAAAAAGGTTCTGAAAAAAACGAACTTCGCGAACAGCGCGAACGATCGACATCTTCAGTGATTCTGTTGGATAGCATAACCTACAAGACAGTACCTCCAGTAAAGGATTCAGCTTGGGAGATTTAGTGCAGTAGGGAAACATCCCGTCTCGCACGAGGGGAATGGAAATTGCAACATACGTACATATGTATACTTATATATCGATCAACTTGGACCACTACCTTGCAACCAAATCACGGTTGCGGATATCTCACAGTGCTCAAAGAATAATCAAAAGTAGGCTGGCCTTTCAGAAGGAAGGAGAATGAAAAGTGCGCGATCGAAAAAATGGAGAGATGCTATTCCAGAAATGAAATTTTACCAGAGGGTAAGAAGAACATGTGAAGGCTAGAGCCGAAGCCTATAAGGTCGGTATACAGTTGGTGCTGAGGGTAAGAAAATACAATTTTTGCAGATTGTATAACGCCCAATATGATCAAAATGAATGATTTATTCAATCTGGATAATAGCAAACAATAACTCCATATACCCAAGTTAGATGTAATAAAAATAACCAAATTTATACTTAAGCCCAACAAAGCTGTTGGGGCTGACCTTCTACCCGCCGAGCGGTAGATGATCGGGTAGTAAGTAGCCAATGGAAGCTAGCTATCAGGAGTGAAGACTATTTACACTGCACCAACTGCAAATGTAAATGTAAACTCCGGTCCTTTGTAAACAAATTCATTGGCTTACATAGGCGTAGATTTAGGCCAGGATAGTCCACAATGGATTAAGTTTTCACACGGTTCAACATATTTTAACGAAAACCTTTGATCGATTCATACCCATCGCATGTTTGCCGATTTTAAGGCAAAATTTAAAGGGACCAGAACATGCTGAAGTGGAGCGATTGTGTAGGATTTAAGTGCAAAATGTACGGTGCTCAGTAAAAGTTGGTGAACAACTCATTAAAACGTGTCATACGGTTTCTTTAAAAATTGTGCAAAACTCAGACACCAACCCAGAGTCACAATCTTTCAGAAGTCCTCTCAACTACTACTAACGCGACTATACTGATATACTCGGAGGAAACGCGGTGTGATAATCAGTAACGCGTTCGTGAGTATGGCTGATATTCAAGTTTAAACAAGACTAATGGCATCCGAAAGGAAATAAAGTCACAATGTTTCACGATGTAGAAATCCTCCTTAGAGATATTAACGACAAGATCATAAGGATGAAATTTTCAGCAGAACGAGCCATTCTATTTAGAAAACAGGTCTTACTTGACTTAGCAATAGGCGAACTACACATCTCTGTGGTAACGGTTGAACCTGGTTGGAATATGGCTACAACCACGAATGAATTTTCAGTTTGACACTGAAATAATAAAACTTTCACGGTAGTGTCAGAAAATGTGCTCATCGTATGAGAAACGGTGTCACTAATGCATTACATTTTACGATTCAGGCTGCTAGAAAACATACAAAACCCACAGAGCTGTGGGTTATTATCAGTAATACAAGCAGAACGAATGGGATTGGAAAAACCTGTGCTGCATAATTATTTCTGGATAGATGATTTGTGACGAATGTTAAAAAACGAAAAGATAAGAAACTTAGCAATCAAGCAATGTGATGGCACTTCTCTGTATTATGATTATCGCTTTCAGCTGACAGGGTAGTGGGAAATCAATATCAATACTTGGTGAAACGCAAATTAAACAAAGCCGCCGAATAAGGTGAGCACATTAAAGAAGTACGAAAGTACAATTATCTAGAAGACTTGATTGCATTTAATTTATTTGCGAACAAACACCCCATGACCAAATCTTCTGACACTAAACGCGTGCGCTCATCAATCTGGAATTGCTGCTTTAAAAATGAGTATATGGTATTGTCACGTATTTAAAATAAAATACATTTCATTCTGCGGTTACCCCAATATTTTTTTATGGAACTCAAGCTTGAGGTTAGTGTCATTTTGAGATTGTTGAAAAATGCCTTCGTTAATTTCTTAAAATGTTCTTAAATTTCCGAATGGTACTCCATACAATATGATGAATTTAGAGACAGAATTTCCACCTTTGTTATTAGATACTCTCAGATTACTAGTACACTAATATAAATACGAGTAATTAAGACTCAGCCATTAGAAAAGGAAATAATTAGAAAGAAAGCTTGAACTTCTTCATGTACTGTCATCAATAGGAAATCCATCCAACTTTGACTATTGTTCATAGAAGATCAAGAACCTACATCGCTTTGGATGAACTTTGATATGATACTAAAGGAAGCAAGACGTACAACGTCTAGGAAATATAGATGCAAAGCATAAGAGCCACAATATAGGATGCATTACAAAAAAAAGGATTAACTTATCACATTTTCAAAAACATTTTTTAACTGATATGATTAGCACCGTCTTTAAAAACCTAGGAGATCTAATCAAAACATTAGCCAGAACTTCCAATAAAGAAGATTTGCCTTGGAGCTTACATCAAAGTTATTCTATATACCTTGCATTCTAAGTTCTCCTTGGTTTGTGCCATTTTGGAGGAACTCTTCTTTCCGGCTTATTTTTCCGACTAATGCCGATTTTCATTGGTCCCTAAACTGGACAGCAGTTCGTCCTTTAACAATTTGTATCCCTGTATCCTCATACTGAAATCGTTATTACGGGCGATTTCAAAATACACAATTCTAAGTGGCTTCGACATTTTGGGTAGACAACACCCGAGGACAGAACGTCTCTTGTGTTTTACGTGAACACCTGCCATGAAGGCCTTATCCATGAGAGCAAGGATATGCCTTGCCATCGCTATTTGCTACAGAAAATATACCAAAGTAGTACTTGTGTTGGAGGCACAAGTTCCATCCTTGGTATGGGTCGAAGCCGACCTTAAACCTCTTGCTGATCTTAGGATCACAGCACCCAGTTATTGCAACTGCACATTTGGTCAAAGACTCTTCCCGCGACATTGGGTTTAAACCACAGCCACCATGACGCTCTCACGAGGAGGCCTACCTCTAAAAGTCAAGAGCGGACCGGAACCCAGGGGGGGTAGGCCTCCTGACTCCCATGGTATTGTGTCCTAAATTCTGGTAGGGGATTGTAACTGATCAAATCGTAGCAGCATATAGAGTCGTTAAGTACCGAAAACCTTTACAATAAGACCAGTACATTTGCTCTGCCCCCGCTTTTTATTAGACAACGTCATTGATGGGCGAAGCCTTGATAACCTCTCCCACCTTATAAGAACACCGTTGATGTGCTTTCCCCTCTACGCTCGTCGGACTACTGTGTCATATCTCGTATACCCAACAAATAGTTAGACAAAATATTCCTAAAAGAACCGTATGGCAATACGAGAAAGCCAATTGGAGCCGACTTAACAGCTTCTTTAGGAGCTATAACTAGTCGTTATATTTCCTCAATGTGTCCCACTATTATGATCACAAATATTATTCTCTTTAGAATATGATGCTTTATCCCTCATCGGATGAAGAGTATCAAACCAAAAGAGAAAGCGTGGTACAACTCGAGCTGTAAAAAGGGTAAAAAGGGTTAGAGAAATGTTTTTTTCAGTCCTATAAGGCAAACCCAACAGAGGAAAACCAAAAAAACTTCAAACGAGCCAGGAATGACTGCAACGCCTTTCTTAAATGTATGGAATTCCAATTCCATCGAAAAATGAGCCAAAAAATACTACAATGTCCAAAAATAGTAAAAACTTTTTGACGTTCGTCAAAAACATTAGAAATTCTGTCTCATCCTCCATTCCAACGCTCATTTACAATGACATTCCAACTGTCAGCTGAAGAGTCTGAAGAGCTTTTTTATCAATTCTACTCTTTAAGACTCTTTCCGAGCAGATCGAAAACAGCATTTGTCCAGCCCGTCCCTAAAAAAATCGAATCTTCTTCTACCTCTTCCTACAGACCCATTGCACTTACGTACCTTCTTTCCAAAGTCATGGAAACGCTGATAAACTGTCAGCTCATGAAATATCTCGAAACGCGAAGACTTCTCATTGACCGGCAATACGGTTCTCGTATCAGGTCCACTGGTGATTTAATGACATGATATTTCTAAGGCAGAGTTTGGCACCAGGCTCCTTTTTCGAAAATTCGTGCATTTGGAATCGACGATTCTCTTCTTCAGTGGATTAGAAATTACCTTGTGGAAGTTGTCTTGGATGGTTTCAAGTCTAATACTTGTATTCACAAAATGCTGGTATGCCACAAGGCTCCGTTCTGTCTACCACATTCTTTTTAATTTTCATTAATGATCTATTAACTGCTACTTCTAATCCGATATATTCATTTGCTGATGACAGCACTTTCTGCTTTTCAGATTCGCTCCCTGACCCATATCCCTGCTCTTCGGCTGTAGAACGGGAACGCCAGCGTATGTAAAGCTCATTAAATTTCGATATTAATTGGGGAATCATTAACAGAGTAGAATTTAATGCTTCTAAATAAATAGCCTGTCTGTTGTCGTTAAAGCGAAATTTAAACACTTAGCCATCGTCCAAAAATGGCACTTGCATTATCGAAACCGGAAAACTTTCCAGTCTCGGTATGTGTATCATCAGAATGAACACATATTCGGTGTCGTCAAAAAAGCTGCGAAATGTCTAGGTTTCTTTAAGCGATGTAAGAAATACTTCACCCTCTCTGATCTCTCCTCAATATATGGTATAAGCCATTCATCCGCCCGAAATTGGAGTACAATGCCCACATCTGGTCAGGTACGCTCAAAACATCTCTGCTAGATAGGACTCAAAACCGTGCGATAAAAATCATAAATGATACTTTTTTTTTATAATTCCGCGCGCGCACCAATGGGATATGAATACCCTTTTACTAGCTTTTCACCAGGACGCGGGCGGCTGGTGTAGTAGTTTTGAAACTCAGGTGTTAGGTTTCGATATTTTTCCAGAAGTGGTTTTCAAACTGGAGCCAGTGCATCCTCAACCAGTGGGTCTTAGTATGTGCTAGTTGTTAGTTCGTTACATTTAGCCCAGCCATCAACCACTCCAACATCAGTGTTATGTCTTCATGTCAGAGTTGACGCCGACGGGATTTACATAAAAGTACATACAAATTCCATGAAAAGACTTTATCAGAGAATTGCCTCACATGGGATTTGAACCCGCGACCCTCTGCTTGAGGAATCTATGCATATACCACTACACCACGGACACCCTCGAACATCGACGTAATGCCTCACTGTGTCTTAGAAATCACCAATAGCATTCCCTCCTTCAAACCCTTAACAGTAACACTCCGGTCGCTATGAATGCTCATCTAACATATTGTGACTCGTTCCTAAGTCGTACAACTCGCTTATGGAATGCCCTGTCTTGCTCTTTATTTTCTAGTCATTATAACCTTCAAACATTTAAATCCAACGCTCATCGGTACCTCTCATTCCATCCTCCTTGATTTTTCTTCGCTCGCGCTGTGTGCAAGCATTTTAAGGTTACTAAAATCCCTTGAGAGCGCGCAAATTAAAAAAAAAAAAAAAAAAACAAAACAAAAAAACAGGAGAATACGAAAGAGAATATTGTCTACATCGAGTGTGTTTTATTCGTTCGAAAATTACTTTTGAAATTGTTCAGTTCAACTATTCAAAATTGAAATTTTCAGGCGTAAATTGCCTTAATCTCCGTTCTTTATTATAATTTCTTTCTTAGAAAACAGACAAATATTTTTTTTTTTTCTGCTCTTGGCAAACGAGACTAAACTTTCAGGCTCCCTCCCCACTACCCCACACTTATGTACTCTTCACTCTGTGGATGGCATAAATAAGATTCATTCAAAGGACTAATTGACGGTTTTCGCTTCACTCAAACTACAACATATTGACCTTTCTCATTCGAAAAAAGGCGTTACAAGTAATTACTTCGAAGACATACTGTGCAATAGTTAAGGAAAACGAAAAGGTCTCAAGGCAGACCACATACAATATAAAATATCACATCAACTTGCTCGTTACGAATTTCTAAAAATGCGTGGGCAGTAAGGACAATAAAAGTATATGTAATAAAATCATACAAAACATACAAAACAAAAGAAAAAAGTTCGTCTGCGACTGTTGATCGGATTGTTGTGTTATTACATTCCTCCACAGAAACAGAAAAACTCATCATTAAATAAAACTAGTTAAGACTGACGAAATCTCAGAAAAAGACCGACAAATAAGATAGACTAACACGTGTTGCACCAATCATTTATTTTTGTTTTGTTTATCCATTTTTATCGACTCGTCGCAAGCTGAAATTATAACTTTAAGGACGGTTACGTCATGATACCAAATAAAAATAGATTTCTTGTTCCTTCGAACTAATTGTGTCAACGTTGGCTTCATTGTTACCGCATTCTTGACATAAAATTGACTTGATTTTAATGAACGATATATGGTGGTAACTGCCACCAATGGAGAATGTCACAAATTCGTTGTTGCTTCTGCTTATTTTTTTTATGATTCTTTACTGCCACCATCACCGAAGGCGGTAGCAGAACTCATTGGATATTGTGATTCCAAGAAGATGTGACTTATCACATGCTGCGATGCTAATGCTCAGAGCACTTTTTGGGCCAGTAACAAATGCAACGTGAGAGCTAATCATGCCCTAGATTTCATATTATCGTCTGACCTGGCTGTCAACAATGTTAGCTCTCAGCCAATTTTTGTTACGAGAGTAAGACAGCAAGTAATCGACTTAACTTTATCCAACAGATATGCTAAGAAATTTACTGGCTGGAAAGTACTTTCGGAGATCTCCATGTCAGACCACAGATACTTTGAATTCAGAATCGGGTACGATGTCTCGACCTCGCTAAAGAGGATAAATCTGCATAAAACCAACTAGACACGATTTAAGGAGGGGCTCGGCAAGTACAATAGTGCTCAGGATAAAACAAAAGCTAGAGTTAGCTGTCCAGAACCTGAAAATTACCCTCGCCAAGTGTTTCGAAATGGCATGTCCAGCTAGTAAGCAATCTTGCAAATTGCAAATATAAGAGGCTTATTCGGATTTCAAAGAGTTGCCTGTTATAAAGATTTTTGCGAAAAGATCGAAACTATCGGTGAAACCAGTAAGCTGGTCAAAGTCTTCAAAGGGCTGGAATTACTCAGAAAATCTGACTTACTGACTATACTGACTCGAAAGCAGGGACTCCCCGTCTCATGGTTGAGTTTCACTTCCCAGGTAACCTAATCGGAACCAGGTCACAACTAGCTAGTATCAACGAAGCTGCTAGTGAGCTTAACAACACAACACGCCGTAACTGGTATATCTCATCAGTTGCGATGACGTGTGAGGCTGTTCCTTTGATGGCTTCAAGGCCTTTGACACCGATGGTATGTACTCAGTTATATATACCGGAACCCTGGCGAACAGTGAGAGTGGCTTTTATACCGAAAATCGGAAGTTTCAGACCCATAAGTCTGACTTCCTTCATGCTAAAAAGTATCGAGGGATCGGTCGAGATCCATGTGCGCAAAACTGTCTTGCCTTCCAACGCGGAAGATCCTGCAGGAGTACTACTTAGGCATTCTTATCGATGTTGAGGGTGCTTTCGACAACTCAACTTGCAACATACCGTCAAAATGTGTAACTCGGCCAGACAACACGGCGTAGACGAAACACTAGTTTTGTGGATAAATGTTATGATGGTGAATGGGACATTGATTGCGGATGCTGGCTATGGGCAATATGTGGTGGGGGGAGTAAACAGGGGTTGCCCGTAAGGCGGCTTTCTGTCTCCATTGCTATGATGCATGGTCATCGTGTTCAACGCGCTCAATAGTTCTAAGGTCTATGCACAAACATATGCGGATGCACAAACTGTACCGTCTGTACGATCATGTCTAGCGACTGTCTGCTCTAAAACGACGGCAGCCCTAGAAGTGATCGAGAACTGTTGCGCTAGTAATGGGATTTCGGTCAAAACTGAAGTTTTGAGCCTAGACTGGCTCATCAAGTGCTTAAAGACATCACCATCAAATTCTTCAAAAAAGCTAAGTAGGATTGTCATCCTGAATAACAAACTTCTCTGAACTAAACATGTTACGTCGAAAACCTCTTAGGCGCTCTCGACCTTCTGGTCGGCCAGAACATGAGCCAGAAAAAGAATACAACAGGCTTTTCACGAAAGGCTTCAAAACCAATATAGAATGTGGCGCTGGTGTCTTTCTGGGGGACAAAAACGTTAGATTTCACTTCACGTCAAGAAAACTTGCATTCATCTTTCAAGCGGAGATTTACGCAATCCTGATGGCAGCAAATTATACTGTCGAGAATCGGTGGAAAAGACGAAGCATTTGCATTTGTGCTTAGAAAGTTATTTAAAACTTCTTTCGACTTCTAAGCTAGTTCAAGTATGCAAGAGATCACTGTACGCAGTCGGAAGGCTTAATTCAGTGACCCTTGTCTGGATCCCAGGTAACAATGGGATCGGGAAAAATGAAATTGCCGAAGAACTAGCCAGGCAAGGTTCAGAGGAGATTTTTTCAGGGCGTGAACCTAGATTGGGTCTGCCTGGGTCCTCGGTTAAGGCTTCCATTGACAGTTGGGTCTCATATGAGTACAACTGCAGATGGCATAACTCAACAGGTTGCAGGCGGACCAAACGAATACTTCTCGAAGTCTCTAGGAAATTAGCAGCCTTTCTGCTGTCCCTCAGCAGGAAAGAGTGCAGGTTGCTTACTGGCGTCGTGACAGAGCATTACACTTCTTTCGCTAAGCAATTAAATGTGCTGGGCATAAATGACACACCATCCTGCGATGCCGGTTATGAAAGTGATGATGTCACCGCGGAGCACTATCTCTATGAATGTACGGCTTAAGCTCGCATCAGGCTGTAGGTACTCGGCGCTGACGTGGTGGGCGCTTGTACTGTAGGCACCTTATCACTGAAGCGCTAACTCATCTTTCTTCGTAAGCCTGAAAGGTTTGGTTAAAGGAACTTACAAAGAATACAATGGACTAGTTATTCGTCTGAGTGCTCTGTTCCAACAGAAGAAAAAAATGTTCTAGGGCTGTTAAACAGCGATCAGTTACCTATTAATCCTAAGCTTGAGTTGGATAACAGACAATATTACTCCTTTGAAATCTAATGGAAATATGGTCAAGACAAGAGCTAAACGTTTCTACAATATGCGTGGGCTGCTACAGTAATTAATCAAAATCAAAAGAGTAAGAATCTACACGAATCAGAGAAAAGATTTATATAAGGGCTGTTTGATGAATACCCGGATTAGAAAGGACAACGCAACTTTTTTACGTTTTGACAATTTATTTTTCAATATTATACCCTTTCAAATCGATTCAATTTTCTCAGCGTGGCTGAAACTTTTTTAAACCCTCCGTAAAGTACGGCTTTTGTTGGCCTGCAAAAAACCTCTTCCGCGGCGGCGCTGCGATAACTCGTACTTCTTCTAAGGTTAGGGTACTAAGAGAAGTCGCTGGTAGCCAAATCCAGAGAATACGGAGGATGGGGGATCAATAAGTATTGCAGTTCGATCAATTGGACTGTGGCGACTGTGGCGACTGTGGAGGTGTGAGCCGGTGCCTTATCGTGGTGGAATAGCTCTTTTTTCTTCGCCAGGCGTTGAATCGGCGTAGTATGCTCGTCTTATGTTTTTTCCTTCTTCTAATAGTCAACGTGTATTACTACTCGTACGTCCCAAAAAACGATGGCTACCACCTTTCCGGCCGACTGCTAGGTCTTTGCCTTCTTTGGAGCACGTTCACCTTGTAAAACCCATTGTTTCGATTGGTCCTTGGTTTCTGGTGTGTACCAATGAATACATGTCTCATCGGCGGTCACAAGACGACGCAAAAACTCCACCGGGTTTCGATTAAACAGGGCCAAGTAAGTCTGTGAAGTGGTCTCACGATTGCGCTTTTTCTCCGGTGTGAGCAAACGCGGCACCCATCGCGCGGACAGCTTTCTCATGTCCAAAATCTCGTACAGGATATGGCTAACGCGTTCAGTTGAGACGCCTGCTATATCAGCCAACTCGCGGATTTTCACTTGACGGTCTGCTAATACGAGATCATGGATTTTATTCACGGTTTCCTCTGTGGTAACCGTTTTTGGGCCACCTGGGCGCGATTCATCAAAAACCGACGTGCGGCCACAGCGTAACTCTGCGAATGGTAAACGGTTGTACGGGAACAACTAGAATCGAATCACGAGGCGATACTGCTCTTTTTCCATGGCCGCTAAAAACGCTATCACGATGCTTGAAATGCATGTCAAACGAAACTAGGCATCGAATTGTCATTAAATTTTGACAATTATATTAAATGATAGTACACTTATTTTGACTCAGCCCCGCGCCACGTATCTTCCAATCTGGGTATTCATCAAACAGCTCTTGTATTGCCGTCAATTAGAAGAATATAATTCTTGAAGTTAAGTTCTTTCAAGTAAACACATAACAGTTGTATAAAGGCTTTAATTGGACACACATGAAAAAGATAATCGGAAATAAAATAATAAGGCTTACCGATAATATCAATATTTGTACTAATTAAACCCGCACATTTTTATTGGTTATGTAATTTAATTCGTACGGTTTTTTTTTTTAATTTGAACGTTTATTTAAGAAAAACATGTACAATAGTATTATTCAAAGTATTGCCCATCTGAAGCTATGACTTTTTCCCATCTTTCTGGCAATTTGTGGATTCCATCCCAAAAGAACTGCGCCAGCTTGACAGCCAAGAATGAATCAAGCCAATTTCTGATATTCTGCTCTGATCTGAACCGTATTTCAGTGAGGGCATTCTGCATCGACCGGAACGAATGGTAGTCAGAAGGGGGAAGGTCTGGGCTATAAGGCGGGTGGGGTAAGACTTTCCATCCACTGTTTTCCAAAAAGTTCTTAACCGGAATAGCAACGTAAGGCCGAGCGTTGTCATGATGGAAAATTATTGCCTCGTTTCTGGTCGCATATTCCGGGCGTTTTTCGGCTACTGCTCTCTTCAAACGGATTAATTGTGTTCGGTAGCGTTGTCGATTGATGGTTTCACCCGGTTTTAGCAGCTCATAATGCAGCAAAAATGACTACTTTTTGCGGCGGTCCAGCAGCATTTCGGACATGCAAAATCGCCTTTCGACGTCTCTCGGCTTGAGTTCATGTGGAACCCAATTTCCTTGCTTTTGAATATATCCAGCTGCTTTTAAACGTTTTGAAATGGCTGCTTGAGTGACACCCAAAGATTCTGCGAGCTCTTCTTGTGTTTGGCAACAATCTTCATTGAGTAATGCTTCCAGTTCTTCATCTTCTAACTTTTTTGGCTGCCAAGGACGTTCATCGTCTTCCAAGCCAAAATCACCACTTTTAAATCGTGCAAACCACTTTTGGCACATTCGTTTAGCTAGGGCATGTTCACCATAAACTTCCACCAAAATACGATGACTTTCGGCAGCAGTTTTCTTCATATTAAAGTAATGAAGAAGAACTCCGCACAAAAACACTTTTCCAGGCACAAAGTTCGACATATTTGAGTGAAAAAAAATTATTGTTGTTTACGCTTCAAATGAATGACATAGACTGAAATGACGTACAATGACAGTAGCTTTCCAACGCATGTTTCAATAGAATAATAACAATGGAATAATACAAGTTACGCCATCTTTTAGCAAACCGCTTTAAACCGAATTAAGTTATAGACCCAATACTAATGTTGGTTTTCCTATTTCGCGCGATATTCCACTTTTATGAAAAAAAAACTGGAACTCCTCCAGCAGAATAATGTTCATTGCAATTTGCATCAAATTCGAAATTTGGAATCGTACAATTTAATTTCTCAGATTTATAAATCCACATTCCGGAGAGAAATATTATTTCAGGTAGATGCTCAAGGGATGAGGGGTGAGCATAAGGAGTATCAAAATTCTGCCTTATGCTACGAATATTTTGGTGTATAGCTGCAAAATTGGTTGAGACTCCAGATTTGAGTTATCATCATCAGAAAAAGCATTATTTAATTCAGGATTTTGAGTAGTGTTAAGAGGATCAAATTCTATTTATTAAGAGCTAACATCAAGTTTAAAAAAATCCTCGAAACAAACAATTTTATTGGTTCTATCGCCTGAAGAATCTCGAATTCAACAATATTAGCATTTGTTGTCATTTCTGTCTTTCCCTATCGTTTTTAAAAAAAAAAAAAAAATTATAACAGCATATCGCTTTGCTTAAAACCTAACCGACGATCTGAATACATTACACCGATCATCACATCACCATCAGCTAAGCAATCTTGAGATTGTAACTATCGAGGATACTCTAATTTTCGATTGAGAAATTGGTGTATCCTAGTTACCAACCCAACTGCTCTCGTTGCCTTGAATGGAAATGTAGTCGACCGTTTTCCACTTTCAATGATCTGTTCTTGCCAATAATACGTTTTTGAAGGAAGAAGAGCTTTGAGGTTGTGAGCCTAATTAATGTTTCCCTCCAGTATCCTGACTTTTTCTTAATAACATTCGTTAAAATGTCTCAGAGCGTTTTAAAAATATAAATTATTACAAAGGATTTGGAGTTAGGCAGATTTTTGGATGAAATACCTTCCTTTGTGTTACAAATAAGGCGGTAAACCACTCCGATATTGACACTTTGAAATTTTCGAACGTAGTGTATTTTTCATGGATATCCTACGTCCGCTACAAGACATATGGTATTCGTATGTGTACATACACAATTTGGTTTATCTCAAACTTCTGAGATTTGGAAACTAAAAATTTGTGTCCCTTACGTTCCCTAATGTACACTTCTAGTTTTAACTTTAAAAGACGCCATCGAATAAGTGACAACTGCTAGTGGCATGTTGTTTTCACCCTTTCTCAACAATTTATACTACATACATATACTACAAGTACATCCATATATGTGGCAATTTCAATCTGGTTACAAGAGCTCTAATCCAAGGACACTGCAATCTAGAAATTCTTCTACAGTGAAGCAAAGACCTTTGGATTCGTAAATTATTTATACTGCCATTGTACTTAATTGAAGGGGGTTAATAGCATAGTAAAGTTTTTTGTTTAAGCTTACATAAAAATTTTAAAATGGTGTATCGATGCGTGGTAAGTTTTTAAAAAGTTTTAAGCGCATCCAAATTGCATATCTCTCATCGGACCAACTGAAAATGTTGAAAAAGGAGGTCAGCTCATGTATTTGTCCTGTCATTTCCCTTTGACAACCTCAATATCTACAATAGTATACTAAAAGGGGAAGCAATTAGTGAGTCATCTCGAGTTACATTGACAAGGATTTATGTAGACGAGGAGAAAATGGTATGTATTGTTGTAGATGTAAATAACCTTTTATTAGCTCATATGCACATTATTGTATGAAACAGGAAATTTGGTTTCCTCTGTAGTGTTTTTCTATTAAGTGGACAATGAACTTATCTTAGATGGTGCTTCTTTGTCCATATGGGACATTATAAATTATTGCTATTTTGAAGACACGCAAAGTTAATACTTATGTGTTGGATTTCCTATTACATCGCCGAAAAAAGATAGACTTTATTTGGGTTAGGTTAATCAACATATCCACATGACATTTTGGGCCGTTGTGTGCTATACTTGAGGGACTTTTTCAAATTTATTTTTTTTATTTATGCGTATTCATTTGGGTAGTTAGTTAGAAGGAATATCTGTGAAAATCACTATTAGCTTAAGCGCAGGATATGTAGAAGTTCATAATAGAGATATCAATCTGCCTTTAAGTTTTTAATTTTAATTTTAATTTTGATGGAGGCGAATGCCCCCATTTATTCGGGTTAATATAAGCTATAACTTAAGAACTAAACTTAAACAAAAACTTAAAACTAAGGTTTTTGAGGTAGGAAGTGCGGTAGAAGTCAAAGACGGTAGGGTTTGAGTTGATTTTTCGTAGCATACGGGAGATTGGTTCGTTCGCGCCGTAGGAGGTGTGATGGGTTGGTAGATAGAAGAGTCGAAGGGTACGTAAATTACGAGAGTTAGTGTTGAGGAAAATGGAGTTGTGAAGGGACGCACATTCAACGCGACCTGAAATGAGTCGATGAATGAAGATTAAGTATGCTGCATCTCTGTGATCTTCAAGGGTGTTTAAGTTGATAAGGTTGAGACGGTTTTGATAGGGGGCAGATTAAAAGGATCGTACCAGGACATACCTCAAAGAGCAAATCGAAGAAAACGGCGCTGGATGCTTTCATATTCATATGAACACGATGATATGGGGACCATACTTGACTGGCGTACTCTAGGAGGGGTCGAAAAAAGGTAATATAGAGGGACCTGGTTGGTGAATTCTTTGGACAACCGTTTTACAAAACCTGGTGCAGAGTACGCTTTGAGGATTATCTCATCCATATGTAAACGGAAGTTGAGCTCCCTATCACACAAAATGCCGAGGTCGCGAAGAGATTATACGGAGAAGATAGGTTGATTATGGAGAAGATAGAGTCGGGGAGGATATCGGTTCCGCTTATGTGAGAAGGTGATGGATTGGCATTTGGCGATATTAAGTTCCAAAGAATTCTTGAGGCAAAAGATCAAAAAACTATCAAAATCTTGTTGAAGGAGGAAAGAGTCATGAGGAAAGGAACGAACACATTGTAGCAGTTTACCTGTGTAAAACTATATGTAAAACTATACTGAGAGCATGAGTACATCGTTAGTTTTTACATTTTACATTACAATTACCAAAGACTGAGTTTGTCCCATCATAACTTAGAATTTTCGATTTTACGGGCTTGATACTTTTGATAATAAATTCTATGGTATATCACCAGATATTCAAATTGAACCGCCGAAGAACATGACTGTGGTGCAGCAAGCGAAATGTCGGACTTTTACAAATATTTAATGAAATTCCGCCAAAAAGAGGCTAACACACCTACAATGTCTAAGAACACCACATTGACAGAAAAGGAAACGCAAACCATCGTTTCCAAGCAGTGGTGTTTTCTGCAACCAAGTGGCACAATAGTGAATGGTTAAGACCCATTGGTCGACTGATTTTTTTTTTTATTTTAATATTACATGACTTCTTTATTTATTAATTAGTTTACATTTTGTAATCGTTACATTTAATGACCCTATATATACAACAAAAATATCTGCGAACACAGGCACGCCGCTTCCAGTGTTGGAATCCGTGTTGGCTTAGTCTTTAAAACGAAGGTTCGGCTTTCGAAATAGTCTTTTCATAGAATTTGTATGTAGTTATATGAAAATCTAAACACACCTGAGTTTCATACTACACCAGCCGCCCGCGTCCTGGTGAAAAGCCAGTAAAAGGGTATTCATATTCCTTTAATGCGAGCGCGGAATTATAAAAAAAAAAAAAATTCAATCGCAATTTTTTTGTATGCCCATTATTGTAGTTGCTAACATGCCACGAAAAAAGCGTTCATTGTCTATGAGATCTGCTAATGCTCAGCGTAAAAGGATAGCCCGGCAAACAGAAACAGAAGATCAATGTCGCGGAAGACTCCGAGCAAAAGCAAACAGAATGGCTGCTATACGACACCAGGAACATGATTATATTACGAACAGAAGAAATCGACCATATAGCCAGTGGCATCAATGTGCTTTTAAGTATGAATCTGATCATGAATATGCGTCGAAAAAAATTGTGAAAATAGGCCACATGTCTCTTTTGTGTTTCTACTGTAGTGCAAAAAAGTGGGAAAAGGAACCACCCGGCATATGTTGCTCCAATGGAAAAATTTAATTAAACAAGTCAGACCCACCAGAACTTTTAAAAGATCTCTGTAAAGGCACGACGCCTGAATCCAGGCGTTTTTTAAAGCATATTCGAAAATACAACTCTGCTTTTCAAATGACATCTTTTGGAAGATGCAAGAAGATGAAGAAGCAGCAAGAAATGCTGCTTTTAAAAAACAGCTACGTTAAAAGTTTTAAGTTCGCTTTAGAGTGCTCATCTATCCGGGAGTGTGAGCTTATTATTGATGCTGACAAAAGACCATCTGGAGAACACGCTCGACGCTTTAATGCTCCTGAATGCAAAGAAGTTGCTTTAATTATGGGTGATGAACAACATGACAGAAGAGATATTGTTCTAAAGTATAGATATAGTAATGAAGCTTTCAAACACATAGTCGTAGTCCTCAGGCTGGTGTAAACTCTAGAAAGGATGTTTCTTGCTTGAATTTGTGCAGTTATTATTTCATGATCCGCAATAATTCCTGTAACCATCTTCATCGGAGCCAGCAACTTTTCCACCAATTTGCTGTAGACATGTATGCCAAAACAGAGTCAGAAAGACTGTGCTATATAATTACTCACCAAAAGTAACATAGAGTTGATTCGTACATACATTTGAAAGATGGTATCGAAATGGATGCTACTGGAAGGGATCTTGGTTAAATTTGCATTCTTCCTTCAAGTTTTACAGGACGCCCCAGGTACATGCATGAGCGGGCCCAGGATGCAATGACGTATGTACGAAATCATGGAAGACCTGATTTATTCATTACCTTTACATGTAACGCAAAATGGAGCGAAATTCAAAGTGAACTACTGCATGGTCAAACATATATTCATAGACATATGATTGCCAAAGTCTATCATCTAAAGTTGATAAAATTAATGGATCTGATTACAAAATTTCACATATTTGGACCTGTACTATGTCACATGTATACCGTAGAATGCCAAAAACGAGGTTTGCCTCATGCGCATATCTTGATTTGGCTTCAAATGAAAATCCATTCCAATCAAATCGATTAACTCATCTCTGCAGAGCTTCCAGATCATACAAGGGGCAAAGTACTTTTTGAAATCGTTAATACACAGATGGTACATGGTCTATGTGGTTCCTTCAATTACAATTGCAATTGCAATTCCTTTCTTTGCATGAAAGATGGTAAGTACACCAACCGATTCCCTAAAGAAATTTTTTATGAAACACAGATTGGTGCTGTGCTTCTCTTATATGCGAAGAAAACCTGAAGTTGGTGATTTTCAAACGAAGATAGGACAACATGAAGTTGATAACAGGTGGATTGTACCCTTTTCCGTATGAAAGACGATTAACGCTCATATTAACGTAGAATTTTGTAACTAAGTAAAATCAATTATATATGTGTGGAAATACGTTAACAAGGGATCAGACGCTGTAATGTTCAAAATGAAGTTTGTCATTACCAAATGGGTCGATGTATAAGCAGCAATGAAGCTTTCTGGAGAATTTTCTTGCTTTCCATTTGGAGAATGGTCAGAGAGTCTATTTTACAGCTGATACTGCCCCACAAAAAGGACTAACTTCAAGAAATACCACACTTACATGTTTCTTCAATTTATGCCAACAAGACTCTTTTTCTCGAACCATCGTATTATACATGGAACAATAACAAATGGAACAGAAGGAAAAATGGTAAAATAGTAGAAGGCTATCAGGGCATTAAATATGATACTGCCATAGGGAGAGTATATACTGTCCATCCCAGCCAACACGAGTGTTTCTTCTTAAGACTACTCCTTCATGAAGTTATAGGTCCCACCTCATTTGTATCTCTACGGACTGTAAATACTTATATTTGTGACACTTACCGAAATACTTGCCTTAAACAAGCCTTACTAGAAGACGACGAACATTGGGATACAACTTTGTCAGAGGCCTCATCGCTGCAAACAGCAAAACAACTTCGGTGTCTTTTCGCTATCCTACTTATATCGTGCGAAATTAGTAAGATACAATTCAGGGATGATTTTACAGAAGATTTTAAGCATCAACTTCAAGTACGAAATCCTCAAAAGGATTCAATTGCCATAGAGGGGGACAGAGTTTGCGTCCATTTGGTCTTCTTCAAACTAACTGAACTGGAGTGAATAATCTGGTAGACTTATTACGACATCAATGGTCTCACTACATTATGGAAAATGAGCCAAAGTTGTTACCAGACCAAAGACATATATATTCTGCTGTATTTAATAAAGTGGCCAATCAAATGGGAGGCATATTTTTTCTTGACGCTCCAGGCGGCACAGGTAAAACGTTTGTCACAAAGCTTTTACTCACTAAAGTACGACTAGAGAAAGGAATAGCTTTAGCTGTGGCTTCATCCGGCATTGCTGCTACGCTACTTCCTGGGGTTCGAACAGCTCACTCTGTTTCCATTAAACCTAGCCGCTAATGATTCACCTGTTTTTAATATCAGCAAATCGTCTGGAATGGCTCAGGTTCTTAAGAGGTGTAAACTTATAGTTTGGGATGAATGTACAATGGTCTATAAAAAAGCGTTTGAAGCAATTAACAAAACACTGCAAGACATGTTATATTGCAAGTCTCTGATGGGAGGTATAACCATTGTATTGTCGGGAGAATTTAGACAAACGCTTCTTTCATCCCAAAAGGAATCAAAATAGATGAAATAAAAGTTTGCCTTAAGTCTTCTTTCCTTTGGTGCCATGTGCAAACAATGGAAATTTCCACAAATATGAGAGCACATCTTTATGAGGATCAATTATCAGGCCACTTTGCTCAAAAATTAATTAAACTTGGAGAAGGAAAGATGACTCTTAACAGAGATGGTAATTAATGTCCTAATCAAGTCAATACTGTGGTGCAGTCAGTTGATGAATTAGTAGAAAGAGTATTTCCAAACCTCAAAAAAAATTATCACAATCATAGATGGCTATGCGAAAGAGCTATTCTTGCACCAAGAAATATCACTATTAATAACATCAATAGTCAACTCCTCAATATGATACCTGGAAACTGTCATACTTACAGATCGATTGACCCTGTGGTCGACCTATCGGAATCTGTTAACTATCCAACTGAATTTCTAAATCCATTAGAGCCACCAGGTTTACCCTTCATCGACTGCAGTTAAAAGTTGGAGTTCCAATCATGCTTTTGTGAAACCTAGATCAACCTCGCCTTTGTAATGGGACAAGACTTGTGGTTAAAAAACTAATGCTTCATGTTATCGAAGCAACTAATACATGGGCTGCCGTTTCTAAGAGAGGGCACCACTTGAATTAAATCTATATAATTTCAGTTAGTACGAACCTTCAAAAGATACGTGTATAACTTTGACAGCTGTCGGACGATTAGTTCTCGAGATATAGCGTTGTGAGAGAAGCAACTTTTGTAATTGTAAAAGAAATGGATTCAAAGCAATTTCGTGTGTTGATTTATCATTGTTTTTTGATGGGAAAAAATGCAGCCGATGCAAAGAAATGGCTTGATAAGTGCTACCCAGACTCTGCACCTGCCGAACGAACAATTCACAAGTGGATTGAAAGATTTTAAAGTGGTCATACAAGCACCGAAGATGATCCACGCAGTGGACGTCCAAAAGAGGCTGTTTCAGATGAAAACATCAAAAAAGTCCACAAAATGATTACGAATGACCGTAAAGTGAAGTTGATCAAAATAGCTGAGGCTCTGAAAATATCAAAAGAACGTGTTGGATATATCATACACGAATATTTGGACATGCGAAAGCTCTGTTCAAAGTGGGTGCCACGTTTGCTCACAGTCGACCAAAAACAACAACGTGTTGATGATTATGAGGAGTGTTTAAAGCTGTTCAACCGCAGTAAAGCGTCGGTATGTGACAATGGATGAAACTTGGCTACATCACTTCACACCAGAGTCAAGTCGGCAGTCAGCTGAGTGGCGAGCAAGCGACGAACCTCGTCCAAAACGACCAAAAACTTACAGGCGGCTGGCAAGGTTATGGCATCCGTATTTTGGGATACACATGGAATAATTTTCATCAACTATCTCCAAAAGGGGCAGAATATCAACAGCGACTATTACATTGTGTTGTTGGAGCGTTTGAAGGACGAAAAAGAAAGTGCTGTTTCATAAAGACAATGCACCGTGTCACAAGTCGATGAAAACGATGACAAAATTGAATGAGTTTGGCTGCGAATTGCTTCCCCACCCACCGTATTCTCCAGATTTGGCCCCCAGCGACTATTTCCTGTTCGCAGACCTCAAAAGAATGCTCGCCGGAAAGATTTTTAAGACCGATGAAAAAGTAATCACTGAAACAGATTCCTATTTTGAGACTAAACCGAAATCGTACTACAAAACTGGTATCGAAAGACTGAAAATTCGTTTCAATCAGTGTATCGCCCTCCAAGGCAACTATATTGATAAATAAAGTTGAATTTTGCAAAAATTTTTTGTTTTACTATAAAAGCCCATGTGTTATTCTTACTGGCTGTAGCGAAGGAGAAGACGTTGTTCTACCACGTATTCATCTGATACCATCAGACACACCATTTCACTTCAAAAGGCTACAATTCCCGATTCGGCTGAGTTTTACCACTTCTATTGATAAATCTCAAGGACAAACTCTAGCTGTTGCTGCTTTACAACTAGAGGAGCCTTGCTCTATATGTAGGATGTTCAAGAGTTGGTAGTCCAGATAATTTGTTCATTTATACCCCAACCGAAAAAACACGAAACATTGTATACACGGAAGTTTTACAAATGTAATAAATTACTTCAACATTAATTACAGAATTGTCTTTTCTTATTGACAGTAAATATATATTCTACACTTCTATGTTTACCTCGAACAAATGAGATGTCTATGCACGTGCATTACTGTTACACAATGAATATTGAGCTCTGCAGTTTTTAAGTAAGGAAAAAAAATTGAAGAAGTTGCAGGCAAAAAGTTACATTAAATTGCATATTAAAGATCCAGCGAAGCTGGTAAAACTAGTTAGTAAGTAAAAAAAATCAAAAGCATTGGAAAATTCTTTGTCTAAAACGAGGAATGCGAAAAGGTTTACCCCTAGGAAGGTCATTACGACTGGTGTCTGGGATACACGCGGCATAATCCACATCGATTACGCTCAAAAGGAAAAAACAGTCAACGGCGAAGATTAAAATAATATTATTTTAACTAACTAGACCGGTTCTGCGATGATTTGAAGAAAAGACGACAGTATTTGACTAAGTAGAAAGGCTCTTTTAATAAGACCAGGGATAGATGCACACGCGAATAATAGCTATGGCAAGAAAAAAAAATTTAATGCATTGGACTATGAATTGATCTCTTATCAGGTATGTTCTCTGGATGTAGCCTCCAATGCTCATTTCCTCTTTCCAATACCTGTTCTGTGGACAGGTATTTGGCTCCATTGATAAAATCATCGCTCAAACAAACCACTTTTTGAGGAACTCGACCATAGGACTGGGATCGAACAATTGGAGAAATCGGAGAAAAAAGTCAAAAAGTCGCCAAATTATCAACCCACATTCGTATAAATGAAAGAAAATAAAACTTTAGACCTCTAAACATTCAAAACCCGTAATTGCGTTCGTTAAGTATCTATAGGTCAAAAGTTGTATTCAACCGAAAGGAGCAAAACATACTTCTTAAACAAGAAATCAAATGTCAACACGAAATTGGAGAGGAATTTGGAAAACATGTACCATTCGACGGCATTCGTGTCTTCCGACTCAATTGTATCACGAACGCGACAAATGCCATTAAAGTCGTCAATGTCATTAACCAACCGCCAATTGTCTACATTAAATCTTTAATATCACCTTGCCAGCATTGTACTTCAATTATATGCTATGTGTACAACCCCTCATTTTAAGTAAAATGTCCTTCATGAAAAAGACTCCCCATGGAGTTTCCTCCTTGAATCGAGCTTTCTTATTCCTTTATGTATGGTTTCCCATTGATGGTATTCTTAAATAATAAATTGGTACTGCTAAGTTAATCTCCTTGCACTCACCCACTCAAAGGGCATTCGATAGCTCGTTCGACATTGTTTTGAAATGTGTCATAACGGTTTCAAGGAGGTAGGGGTTAATTCGACCAGCAATGGTGTAGAACCCTTTTAATTTATTACATTTTCTGATTCAATTGGAATCGAACGTTTTCTCCAGTTTCCAGATTTGTATTGTTTTTTTTTTTTTACGAAAACTTTAGAGAACATTTCTTATGCGATGCATAAATCAAGCTAACTTATGTTTTGCATTGTGGGAAGCTTACCCGTAGGGTGGAGTTATCCTTGATACGTTTGTTTTAAGGCGGGTCATTTTCAAATACTCTCTGATCTTATAGAAACTTTCATCTCCTTCTTTGTCTTGCCTGTGATTAAATAGAAGTCCTTCTGCTTTCATATTGAAAGTCAAATCAGTTACTTTGAGTTCTTAAAATCGTCCAGAGCAACAGCTGCTGGTGAATGTTAAAACTTTTGAATTAATTTTCATAAAATCAGAAATTAAATACATGGGTGATGTTAAGACGTTGCATCAAAATTGTATATAGTCAAATTCATTCTACAAAAGTGTCAAGTCTCAAGAAAAGATACTCGTATTTCACTACTTTGCAAAGGGGTTGAAAGTAGAAAAGTTTAAAGTTCTAGTGCATCGAAAATTGGTGATAACTATTGAAGGAATACGATATGCAAGAAAAAGCAGACAATGAAACCATTAAAAACACTCTCATTTAGTTAATTAAGGAACCTATCGTAAAAGCGCAGAAAGGCGTTTAACTTACTCTGATGATGTAGTTTTCTTATAAATTTATAAATATTATTATTTGTGTGATTAGCACGTTTGATTCGATCGTATCGATTCTTTTATTCATGATGTCATGAAGTTTAAATTATAATTTCATATGTGGCAAAAAAGACGATAGGGTATTCCATATACTGAGAACTTTTCAAACTGCTTTTGTAGATACTCTGATCAAGTTATAAAGAACTTTAGGGAACGCTGAGCCCGTTGGTTTTTCTTTCTACAAATATGTTGGCCTTTTTTCTATCCTTACATTTTTCCGTATTGTAGATAGCCAGGATTGTTTGCTCTGACTTGTCATATTGGTTCGATTTTCTGTCATTGTGTCTCTTCTATGGTGCTTGTTCATGCTGCTGATTCTTTCTGCTTTCTATTCCATGCTAATATCATGACATCGCCGCATTACCACAGATATATCTTTTGATTAAAAAATACCCGGTATTCTTCAATAGAATGAAAGAGGGTCAATTATTTATCGATGTTTATTTTATTCCCTTCAAACTGATCTCTATTACAAGCAATACACATATTCCAACGATTCCTCCAATCTTAAAAATTTTTCATACACCGATTTTGGAATAGCCTGAGTAGGAATAGGAAAAAGGCATAAGGATTCAAGTCTGGTGAATACGGAGCTTGCAGAACTTGTTGCTTGTTGTCGTGATAAAGAAACCACAAGTTGTTTCTCCAGAGTTTTGGTCTCTTGAGACGAGCATTTTCCTTCAAACGCTTTAAGGGGTACACCTAGTATGGTCGCCCAAAAATTTGAAGATAGAAATTATACTAACAGCTAACCTGCTATTCCAGGCCCATATAATTCACTTTCCTCTTCTTCAAAATGCGCCTTATGGGCTGTTGAAGCTCTTCGAGGCAGCTTGTCGGCGATGCTCTGCTACTCGTAGAATTGTTTCATCTTTTCTAGCAACATAATCTCTTGCTGCAAGTCCAAATATTACTCACATCACAATAAATATTTTAAAATAGATGTATAACCGTCAATGAATATTGAAGAAGCAAAGTAACTTGATAATTTAGTAGTTTTGGAGGTGTCTCGGAGCAAAGTGCCGAAGTAAACCATTGTAGCTTTCGTTATTATTCTGCACATTATTACCCTTACACCTATCAAGCAATTCACACCAAGACAAGTCCTCGTACATTGGTTTCAGAGCTTTTTGAACATATGGATCAAGTGGGAGATAATCGTGCTTGAACTAAGTCAAGTTCTTTCCTGCAGCTTTCGCGCGGCGATAAGTGCTCTTATTTTCTACGCCTTCTGGACAGTTTCCATGGGTTGAATTTTTATCAGTCGAACCCAAATGATGAAATGTATCACAGATTGCTTTATACATTTCATCCACATTGATGTCTCATTATCAGGCGGTAATATTTTTGAAGTTTATTAATTAAGTTGACAGTTAATTTTAGCGTGGCCTTTTTGTTTCTCTCAAGCTCTTATCGGCTTTTTTCAAACTACGGCATCGGGATCCCATTTTTTTTTAACACGTAGATAGCACTCTAGTTTTTTTTACAGAAAAAACATATGGATTCAAATCTAATAATCCTTTAGAAGTGGCACTATCACCATCACCAATATACCGCGAATATTTCACCCCATATTTACTAATCAAGTGAGCAAACATGTCTTTTACACTGTCGACTTCTATTTTCGAAGACGATCCTTTATGATATATGTCACAATCATATTCGTATTGTGAGAGCCATTCTTCGTAAGCTTCAGGATCGATGTCTTTTTTATTTTCCCAAAAGACACAACTCTGACAGTTAGTAGACCTTACACACGAATCAAAAATTTTTTTAGAATATTTTCCTGTCAGAGTTACTACACCAAAACGTGAAGTATTACCACGTTTTGTCCACGTACCATCTCCCGAAACTGTCAAATGTGTCCCAAAATTTTCTTTCTCTAATTTCTGCTTCTTCAACAACTCTCTCCATACTAAATTTACAAACTTATTCTGCTTCTATCCATAAATTTGTAAAACATCCAGCCAAAGTTTGATTTTAAAATTTACTTGCTAAATCCATCAAACTGCAAAAAAGAATTATTCCGTTTATTCCGATACCCAAAAAGCGCATTACAGCCACTAAACGTCTATTTATTTCAAATGCATTTTCAATCTTAGGCCCGGAATTGATGTACGAAACACCTCATTGAAACATGACAATTTAGAATCATTAACCTCGCGAACTTGCTTGACTAAAAGTCACATTTTTTTTACAAGTTTTACACATAAATAAATTGCTAATTGCATAAAAAACCGAAACAAACTAAATAATGCAATATCCATAACTTGGATCAATCACAATATTATTATCATTATTTTGTGATAGTTTTTCAGCGGATTTACTGGGTTTTGCGGTAGAATGCTCGAATGTATGTTGATTTTAAGTAAGCTTTCATTTTTTCGAAACTGATCTATGCCTAAGAATGTCGTGAGTAGCTTTTTGGTTTGAATACAGAGGTTTGTCACTCATTTTTACAAAAATAACTTACGAAGTTCTCAGTATAACGGACACAGTAAAACTAAATATAGTATGTCTGGCTCCATGACGTAGGCATACCATAAACACGTGACGCAGTTATAAACGAAAAATCCCTAAAGAGTAGACCTATTCATGCATTTCTGTATACCTCAAGCTCAACGGCAGAAACCGGAATCGTATTATAATGGTGTACGATGACGACAGAGCCCGAACAATAACTCTGTTATACCCCGTAGCAAACGTAACTCTCTAACCGCTGAGCGGCTACTCTTTGAAATATTAGTAATTTATCGATTTGTTTTTCAAAATTTCACACTAGATGTGCTCTCGTAATACTCCTCCTGGCCTGAAAAAAACTCGAAGTGGAGCACATTACGGCAATCAAAGAAAACGGTCAACAAAATATTGATTTTGGATTTACTATGTCGTAGTTTTTTGGGTTTTCGGTCGTCTGAGTAGTGCCATTCCGATGTTTGTTTGATCAGCATTTTTTTTTGCCAACCATATGCAATGCTGTTTCTGCAACAAATTCAACACTCTCGGCACAAGCCGCTCTTGAGCTCGTCTCATCCCCAAAACATTGTGCATAACGCTCTGCACCAATCGGAACAAGAGGCCAAGATCGGTTTATATCTCCCTGATGCTAACACGACGATCAGCGAAAACAATTTTCTTAACTTTTTCGATGTTTACGTCAGTCATACTGGTGGATGGATTACCGGGTCGCGGCAAATCACCAAGTACAGTACGGTCTGCCTTAAGCTCTTTTGTCCACCCCTACGCTTGTGTTTTCGACATTATCAAGTCCCAGCACTCTACCGTTAACATTTTCAACGCTTCCGCACATGATATTTTGTTAGAAACACAAAATTTCAAGTAAACTCTTTGCTTAAGTAAAGTTGACATTGCGACATCCGCAGAACACAACAAACGTTGACTTGTTTACAAAGCTATCACGCTGAAACTCCCGACAAATGGCGCTCAACAAGATATTTGATCGCCAGATAACAGATGTACTAACCTAAAAAAAGGAGCTTTTTACAATATTTCAAGCCCGGTTTTTTTGGATGGAAAAATTTGGGTACTTTTTGATCAGAATATGCAACCACATTCTTTAGCTTTACAATTTCTTTATTTTTATAAAAAAAAAAAAAAATTGTTTATTCCAGCGATGCCGTTTTTATTTCCTCAATCGTTGCAAATCTCCGTCCTTTTATAGGTCTCTTCAGTTCTGGGAACAGGAAAAAGTCGCATGGGGCCAAATCTGGCGAAAATGGTGGCTGAGGCATGATTGTCGTGTTGCTTTTGGCCAAAAAATATCTCACAAGCAACGATGAATGAGCAGGTGCATTATCGTGATGCAAAAGCTATGAATTGTTATTTCACAATTCTGGAAATTTTTTTTCGTATTGCTTCTCGCAAACGGCGCATTATTTCAAGGTAATACTCCCTGATGCACTACGCCACGATAATCGAAAAAAGCTATGTGATCAAAACTTGGACATTTGATTGAACTTGGCATGCTTTTTTCGGTCTTGGCTCTCCTGGGTGCCTCAATTGGGACGATTGGGCTCCGGTTTCGACGTCATAACCATATATATTACAGTGTTGGCCAAAACTAGAGCAAAAAGAATTCTCACTTAGGAAAAAAGTTAGGAACGTTAAAAAAACTTATGACAGCTTAAAAATGTTTATATTTTCCTATTCACAAAATATTACTCTTTGATTTAGTTACTCACTTAACGTTAAATCTTATCCAATTTTTAATAAAATAAAATAATTAAAAACCCATTGAAAAATAAGTGGATAAAACTAAAGCACATGCACCCTATTATTGCCTTCAGTCAGAAAATTTAACCATTTACTTATAATATGCATCAAAGATTACTGTTTTTCTTTTCAATAACATTCTAAACAATAGAAAAAAAATTATTTGTGTGTGTTTAATTGTGACAAAAATGTGATAAAATGGCTCGTAATAAGTATTCTGACGAAATAAAAGAAGAAATAGTTTCTGATTTTGAAAGCGGTAAATCAGTAACATATTATTGCAAAAAAAAATTTGGTATAAGCCATTCGTTGATTTCGCGAGTAATAGCTCGATTTCGTGCTCGGGGAAATGTCCAAACGGTGCACAGTGGCGGTAGACCCCGAAAAACAACCAGTCACGAGGATAAAAGAATTATAGGGCTTATTAAAAAGGACATTTTATATTCTTAAAATGTGTACAAAAAGAATTGGGCCTTGAGATCTCAAGTAGAACAATCCTGCGAAGAGCGCTCGATAGTTGCTTAAAATCATACCATCCTATAAAAAGCCATTTATTTCTCTAAAGAATGGACGCGCGAGAATTGAGTTTGCAAAGGCACACTTTAACTTGACCGTAGCAAAATGGAAAACTGTACTTTTTTCTGACAAATCTGAATTCAATTTAAAGGAATCTGATATTTTTCATTCGGTACGAAGGTCGAAAGCGAAGGCCTAAATCCACGATTCACCAAGGGTACAGTGAAACACGGTGGTGGCAGTATTATTGTGTGGGGATGTTTTTCCGGTCATGAAGTCGGGCCAATTCATAGGATTAGTGGTATAATGGATCGTTTCGTGTTACGGGATATCCTTCAAAACGTCGTACTTCCTTATGCTGAGGAGAATATGCCGTTGCGATTGATTTTCCAATATGACAACGATCCTAAACATACCGCTAAAATTGTGAAGGATTGACTTAACGAAAGCGAAATAACTGTAATAAACTGGTCAGCGTAACTTCTGATCTCTAGAGAATCTATGGGGAATTCTAGATCAAAGGATTGATCGCACAAAATGCAATAATTTGGACTCACTGCTACGACAAGCACAAATTCCCTGGAATAACATCCCAATGCATACTTTTGACAATCTAATTGCCTCAATGCCTCGTCGATGTGCTGCGGTAGTCAAAAATAATGGATATGCCAATAAGTATTGGTTTCAAAAATTTTTTTGTGTTATTTGTTTATAAATTCGAAAATGTGCTTTATTTTTGTTCCATTTATTTTAAAAGGATTTTTTTACTATTTTATTTTATTAAAAATTAGATAAGATTTAACGTAAAATGAATAATTGTAAATCAAAGTGTAATATTTTGTGAAAACGAAAGTTTTTAAACTCTCATAAGCTTTTTTAATATTCTTTACTTCTTTCCTATATGACCATTTTTCGTGCTGTAGTTTTGGCCAACACTGTTTTTTACTTAAAGCAGATTCACCGTATGCCGCTGTCGACATTTCAAGTGTTCTAGAGTCCTTAAGTATGCTATATACATATTTGAAAAACACGGTTTATACAACTACACCGTATCTGCACTGCGATACAGAAAACGAGTTTTAGAAGGAGATTTTTAATAATATTGTATTATTTTATTAAATTTTTGATTAGTAATTAAATTCAGTTTGTAATACTACTGTCAACCTGGTAGTCGGCCATAGGCCAACCCAATTAGACTTAATGTAACTAATCATTGTTAACCATTAATCTAAAATAATAATAAAAGTCATTTTGAACGAACTACTACTACAAAAAAAATCGATAATCCAATGCATGTTGCCCGCGAAATTTTAAAAGTCATCTTACCTTTTGAACACACCTCGTATAACAGGCGTGTCCATGACTTTAATCGAATGTTCCCATAAGCCTCAAAGACAAGGTGTGCGTGGGGGGATGAATGACCATTCTATGTGTTCTTTATTGAGTTCCGTTTTAATAATAGGTTTTTCTCTTTGTTCCCTTTAGTTCTCGGAAGTAGTTGGAAGCGCCGACAAAGTTAGTAGCATTGTCAGAATAAACTTCAAATACCACTATCTGGAATAAATCTTCTTAGAGCTCGTAGAACAATCGGGAACCAGGTCTATGTGCATTGCTATTGTAGCGAAACAAATAAAAACCCCAAGTGCACTTCCTTATTTGAACGTCGTCGAATGTGACGTCGAACAGTTATAGGACCAGCAAAGTCCACCCTAGTGACCATACGAGGGCTGTTTGATAACTATCCGGATTAGAAGTGACAACGCAACTTTTTTAAGTTTTGACAATTTATTTTTCAATATAATCTTCTTTCAACTCGATACACTTTTCCTCCGTTTAATACGACTTTTGTTGGCCTACTTCGTTGTCATTGTTCTCTGATGTCAGCAAACGCGGCACCCATAGCGTGTGCAGCTTTCTCAGTTGAGATGCCAGCTATCACAGCCAAGTCGCGAATTTTCACTCGGCGGTCCGTCAATACGAGATCATGTGTTGTGTCCACTGTTTCCTCTGTGGCAACCATTTTTGAGCCACCTGGGCTCATTTCATCAAAAACCGACATGCGGCCACGGCGAAACTCTACGAAATAATGGTTCAAACACACCATCGAGAATGGGTTTGATTTACTCTCAAGTTTTGCCACTCAAAAACAAGAATCGGATCACGGAGCGAATACTGCAAAAAATACTAACACGATGTTTTGAAGCAGTTCTTACATCTTAGATGCTCTGTCGGCATCATACCTTTTTGAAAAACTTCAGTGCACTTGTTCGGCTAGAACGTTTTAACAGTAAAAGAAATATTTGGTGCCGTACAATTTAAAAAATGCTGTTTTATAGTATATTTCATAAAAAATCCAACAGCAGACTATTCCTTGCTTCGTTATTATGTAATTCTCCGCCTTCACAATTTCTCTCCTTTTTTATTTCTTTCCTGATTAATGTATCTTTTATTAAATTCTTTATAATGTTTAATATATATTAAATTAAATCTTGTGTATAAACTTTATAAGTAATTTAAAAGACTAAATAATTTAAATTGACTTCGATTACACCGTTGAGCATAGGCGAGCAACAAGAATGAAGCACGTGGATACATATAGTAGGTACGCCATTTAGCAGTTGCTAAGAAACCAACTACTTGATACCTACCATACTGACCACATATGCCCAATCGATATTACACAAAAGCAGTACAAATACATACTAACAGTCGTAGAAGGTTTCTAAAAGTTCCCATGGATTATCCTACAAATACTCTGAACACAGATGAAGTCGTCCTTATGAACGAACAGCAACAAATGTTTGGTAACCCACGAAGAATTATAACAGGTCGATGTAGCGCATTCATATCGGACAGTTTTAGCTATTAATGCAGCGAGCATAATATTGAACACATTCTTATCAAAGCATACATTGAACACATTCGTTTCAAGGCCAGACAACCGATAGAACAAATTCAGGAGGAAATCAAAAATGCATTCAACAGAAAACGCAAACTTCCTCATCATTTTAATATTGGAGATCTTGTAGCTATAAAACGACAAAGGTTAAAAGTGATAAACCTTTAATCCCTCTTCATAGATCCATATGAAGTCGTTTCCGAATGGCCAGGTAATCATTGCACACTTAAAAAATGTTCTTCATCATGCAGGACCAAAGAAAACAACAACAAGCAGCGAGTATACGAAACCATGAAGACAAGAAGCGTCCGAGATTTACTATAAAAAGGAGCGCCGATTATCAAATTCCGAATCGGATGAAATGTCACGAATTTATTTAAGAAGAGAGGTTAAATTCAAAAAGAAACTGATGTTAAAAGAGAACGTTCAAAAAATAGATTCAACATTCAGTTATTTATTTTTCCTATAAGAAACTGCACAGAAAATTAAATTATTTGATGAAACCAGCAGACCGTTTAAAATTAGCCAGGCTTGAAACAGTCTAAAAATCGATCGAAAGCGGAATCTCTCGAAATTCACTTCTCATTCGACCAAATCAAAACAAACTCAAATATTAATTCTATCATTGCAAGTCGAAATTAACTGAGTAATATACTCGTAATCGGCCTTAGCATTAAAAAAGCTGTCAGTATACATTATACAAATAACTAGCCGTGAAGGGAATTCTTAATGAGAGTCTCATCGAGCAGCGTAATCGAAGTGCTCTATAATTTTAGTCAATCCTCTTAAAACTGAAACTGATACTACAAAAAGCCGAAAGTTAACTGACCCCATTAACTAGTACTGGAAAGCATCATGGTTTTTTTTTTACAATCTGCCTGCGCTTAAGGGATTTGAGTACGAATAGCAGGGATGTGTCAGGGAATGAATATGAAAAGCAGAGAGTACATACTGTCGTCAGCAAAGGAATATATTGAATTAGAAGTAGCAGACAAGAGTTCGTTAAAGAAAATAAAAAAAGAGTGTCGGAGATAGAACGAAGCCCTGGGGCACACCAGGATTTATTTTGTGAACATCAAACTTAAAACCATCCAAAACAACTTGAATTGAACGTTCAGAGTGGTAATTTCTAATCCATTGAAGAAGAGAGTCACTGATCCCAAAAAGCCCGCATTTTCAACAAAAGAGTTTGATGCCAAACTCTGTCAAATGCCTTAGAAAAACAAGTGCAACTATCTAGCTTTCGCCAGATTGATGTACGCTTTGGTTCCACTTTTTGGTGAGACATGCCATCAAATCACCTCTGGACCTGCTGATACGAAAACCGTACTGCCGGTCATTGAGAAGTTTTCGTGTTTTGAAATATTTAAACTTTTTTCGGGTTTCCTCTGTCAGGTTTATCTTGAAGAACCGACAAATCATTTTTCTAACCCTGAGAGCCTCCTTACAGCTCGAGTCGTACTATGCCTTTTTGGCTTGATACTCTTCATCCGATGAGGGATAAATGATCTCATTCCAAAGAGAATATAAGTAGTGCCTGCGGCATATCAGCAGCGGCATCCACGTCGTTATCAAGGAAACATAACGACCAGTTAAAATTCCTAAAGAAGGTGTTGGCTTTCTTGTATTGCCATACCTTTCTTTTAAGAATCTTTTCCATAACTGTTTGGTGGGAATACGACAGATGACAATGGTCCAAAGGTGTACTTATCAGGGTGAAAAGTTGAAAACAAGTCCAGGGTGTCGGCGGTTTGACTATCAACGTCTGGTATTCGTGTGAGTTCATTTACAAGCTAGGACAAATTGTTTTAAGCAGCAAAGATCTCAACACACCGTCCTTCGGGTGTTGTCTGTCCAAAATGAGAAGTGTGCCCGAAGATCTAATTGTGTTTCACTAAGTGTCAAAACAGCCGGTCTGTATTTACAGATGTGAACGTACGCAGAAAAGTTATTAATTTTTAGCCCGCAAATATTGGCTATATCCACTCTAGATTCTCGAGTCATTATAAAAAAAGACAAACACAATTACCGACGATACTAAGCACAGCTGTGAAGTAAAAATTCAGAGTTGGTTTACCGAATCAAATTATTGTAGGTGTTATGCCCTTACAACAAGAGCAAACAGTATCGTAAGTTCTTTCAACGAAGTTAAGTATTTGGGTGTTAATTTGGAAGTGGAAACTTTATGTTTCTGGATTTAATAAAAGTGTCTGAACGGATAGAGGAATGCGCTTGAACTTTCACCTTCACTCCATAGCTCCAAATGCGTTTAAGGATTAATTCCTATTATCTATGATAGTTCCATCATTCGCATTGAAGCGTAGGTAGAGAAAATCTTATCGATTAAACAAACTGTGGTTTCACTTATTCGACTTGCTAGTTACATTATTTTTATACTTTTCTTACCCGACAAACTTTCTTACCTTCTTACCAGGTAACCAGATAAGAATCACAGGAAAAAAAATTTAATTAAAACAACAACGGTGTGAGATATAAAGTTGATTCTGGCTTTATTTTGAAGCTACGTTCACGTCATTATGTGTGGAATAGCACATCGTTCAAATGGCTGGCTCGGCTTCGCTGGCAGTACTTCAAGCAGTCGGTCCAATTTTTGATGATTCGGTCCAATATGTGCGGCAATATTCCGGCAAAAGCGTGTCGAAAGTTGGCCTCGAGCTCGTTCAAAGTGGTCGGCTTGTTAGCATAGACTAAGGACTTGACGTAGCCCAAGAGAAAATAATCGAGTGGTGGCAAATCACATGATCGCGGGGGTCAATTGATGAACGCTCGCTGTTAGATCACCCAGTCACCAAATTTGTCCATCACAACTTCGAGCGTTGCGTCGCTTGTATGGCATGTAGCGCCATCTTTTTGGAACCACAGCTTAGATATATCGATGTACTTGAGTTCTGACCACAGAAAGTCGATTAACATCGCTCTATACCTGAGATCATTGACGGTAACGTGTTTCCTTCCTCATAAGGTCCGATGATGCCACCAAACAGTCAATCTTTGTGGATGCATGAATGCCCGGCCGTACACTTATGGATTTTGTTCTCTTCAAAAACGGCAGTTTTGCTTGTTGGCATAGCCGCTGAGTCAGAAATGGGCCTTTTCCAAGAAGATGATTTTTTGGCCAAAATCCGGATCTCCGGCCAACATTTACCGAACTAACGGTCTTGTCCATAGTTGATCGGCTTTAATTCTTACGTCGGCACATTTTTATACGGATTGATGTAGGCCCGAATCCAAACGAAAAATAAGCCAAGTTAACTTACTGGCAATGCTTAATTCAGCTGATCAGCGCCAGTTCGACATTTCTGGGTCTTTATCAACAGTGGCCACTACGACGTATTTACAACTGAGCCGGAATTTCGTTAATATTTTTTATTTAAAACGATGCATAATGAAATGGCAATAATTGGGCATTAGTAACTTAGATGTCATTGTTAACTTTGACAGCTACTGAAACATAACAATTGGAAGAACTATCATTGCTACCTGGTCGCCCGTTACAAATACAGAGAGCTTAACATTATCTAACCTAAAGAAGAAGTGAAGTCGAACATTATTTCTTCTGCTTGCTTTATTGAAATATGTTTCAAAATAGTTCGCTTGAGGTAATTTTGTATACAAAAGTATGAGACATACGAGTACCTTACCTTAACTATCTTTAAGTGCGGGAATCTGATGAGTTTGTCGATTTTGAAGCAACAATTCAAATGACAATGCAAATTCATTCGGTTGTAACAAAAAATCCTTGCATTTATGTACCTCAACTTATGGAACGAAACTTAGGATAAACCAAGGACATTACTCCAGAAAATCATTACGACTAGCTATTCCACTTGAGTGTTGTTTGCATTTGTTTCACCCTAACACACAAAATGTGAACACGAATCCTTTAAAGTGAGCTGGTGCTTCTTATTGCACATAAAGTGCATTTGTGCCCCTCATATCCTTCAAAGTCAATTCGAATTTTGATAGGGGATCACGTCTTTTTCTTCAGTGTTTGTTGGTTCCCCTATTTTGGGGCGATGATTGAACATAAAAATTTACACAAGAAAAAAATCTACCATTTGTACTTTAGCAGATCCCTTGTAAGTGGGAATGGAAACGAAAGCTATTTACAGAATGCATTCAAGTGTGAGAGATTTTTTTTGATATGCTGCATGAAATTGTATTCTGAATGCAATACAATGGCATTCATTCCACTGCACAAGAAGATAAGAAGCTTCATGCCTTAAGTAAGAGAAATCGGATGCATGTCGGACAATGCTACACATGGTTATGCAAACAACAATGTTGCCGCCACACAATTGATGCAAAAGCAAAAGCTAAGGCATCATGAGGGTATGGTTTAGTCTTATCAGCAAAGTCCTTGACCTACCTCATCCCCGTATTCAGTGTCCGTCGCCTTAAGAACTGATTGGTTGATGATGCAAGTATTGGAAACCTTGTCCAAAGTAATCCGTGAAAATATTATGACTTTATTGAATCCCCATATAGCACTATGAAAGGGATAAATTGGATGCAGGGATGATAAAAGAAGTGAACCATGAAGAAGCATGAAATTCGCATCCGCCGGATACTCCACATACCATCGGGGTGACCACTGGTTTTCGTTGTGTTCCTTTTTATTTTCGATGAATCGGTTACACGCATACATATGAAACTGTACTGTCTTTCCGATTAAATGTGTCCTTTCGAACTTATCAGAAGGACATGACTCTGCGACATTTCGAATATAAAGGATAAATCCATATAGAGCAAGATTTAGATTATTTTCTCTGCAGTGGATTTCCGAGTATGTTGGCGACATTTATTACTTTTATACCCTTTTTTATGTATACGCCTATTGTGTTTTTTTTTTTATTTTTTCAATTTTTTTTTTTTTAATTTAACAAGCGTTAGAGATGAATGCCTGTTTTTAAGAGTCAGCATGAACTTTTTCTTATTATTCTGTGACCTTATTTTAGTTATCCTGAAGACGATGAAAGCAGTGCTTTAATCACAATAGAAGCATATCATTAACCGCTTTTAGACATGCTTCTAACTTTATATCTCTCCAGAATATGAAAATCCTAAAAAACTTAGAACCTTACCTAACCAACAAAACTTAAACTCAATTATTACTTAGTCTATCTCGTTTCATCTTAATGTCCTTGATACCTTTTTAAGTGTTCTACGTATCGCCTCCTTAGTGTACACCCCTATTCTGATTGCTTGGGTAAGCGGATTCCTATCTAGCTGTCGTACTTCGTATAATGTGTGTTACTGTCTTGACTAGAGTTAGTTAAAAAAAAACCTTAGATGTTAGATTACCTATGTTTCCTAGCTTGGTAGTGCGTGTACCAGCTCATCAAGGCACCATTATAATAGTTATGACTCTGTTATGGTTTTCGAACGAGTTCTGTTAGTTGTTCTTTTCATATTGAAAGTGGCTTCAATCTTCCTAAACATGGTTATTAAGTTTTTTTCAACGATGGTGGGCTTTATGAGGAGGTGCTGAAAAATGTTGCACTTAACGTCAGTCTATCAAAATTTGAATAACGACAGTCAGCTGCCTCTTCAAAAGCAATATTATTGCTGGTATCTCGTAGTGGTAGAACGTCGGCCTTGATATGGACAAGGCTCTAGCTCTAGGTTACTGTAGAGTAAAATGATGTCTAATTGGTCGTTCATACGGATTATGTCTTTATTACACCGCTCAACAAACGTAGATGAGGTGGTATCCAATAAGAGTGGCCCGATGAGTACGTATATCAATAAAAATTCCCATCTTATGTCCAACAATTTTCTACATAACAAGAAAGCAAAAGTTGCTTATTTTGTTTTGTTATGCATGCTAAACTGGGAGTAGGCATAATGATGCGTTGTTAAGTCGTAAAAGGTCATGATGATAATTATCATCAATTCTGTTTAGCTCGAGTTTACATTCAGTCAATAATAATGTGAACATATACTGAGTTATGCCCATCTACTGCAAAGGAATCGACAAAGATTGTCGGCCTATTCATACTATAGGCTTTATAGGCATGAAAATAAAGCAACTCATAAGCTTATAAGAGATGGACACTGGCTCGAAAACCTCGAAAATCGTACGATGGACGATGATACCAAAGACAGCTTGTGCAAACTTATGGACAAGTAGTACAAACAGTGCCTGGGTGTGACATTGAAATTGCCACCAAGCGATTTTACTACAAAGATTGGAGAGTAAGTTATCTTTAGTGGTACTATCGAATCCTGTACAAAATTATATCCGGTAACGTATTTATGCTAGTGAACTATGTAGCGAGCCAAACCTTTTCACGGGTAAAACAAGTATTCAAAGTATTCAGATCCGCATATCTGTATTCAAAGAGTTGATTGCAATTTGTCATATTGTACTCAAAGCAAGTACAGTGAATATACGAACAATCAAAGGTGAGAGCATTGAAACGAATCACTAACGCCGCCGCCTTTAGATCTCCTGGTTTTCTCTTGGCTATCAAAACGAAACCAGTGGTTCGACAAAAATCAGATAGAGAAACAAGAACAATACATAGTAGTGTTACATAGAACAACTCGAGATTGCAATCTCTACGAGACGAACGGCGCCTTTTTAGGCCAAAAAATAAGGAATATGAGAATCGCACGGTTGAAGAAATAGAAAAACGCTCAAAATAGGAAGGAAGTTGAAAATCTGACCAAAGCAACTAGTCTAGTCGAAAATACTGATAGAAAGAAAAATGTGTGGCAAATGAAAACAAACAAATTTATACATTTTATTTGTCAAATCCTTAGCTACAAGTTTTGGAAGACTTCATTCGAAATGGTCGTCTTTTGCCTTAAAACATACCCTAAGACGTACTGGCCAATCATCAATCGCATTACGGACCTCATTCATCGCAAAGTTGTCGACAGCGCGAACAAGGGAACATTTCAAAAATTCAACATTTCAGTGTTGAGTAGAGCAGGCCATACCTTCTAAAACGGACCACAGTTTGTAATTCAAAGGGTTAAGGTAGAGACAACCAGCTCTCCAATCATCCGGTGATATCAAGTCAAGGACATTTTGTTTAGCCACTTCTGAGTGGCCCCTATGGTCAGGAGCAAAATCTTGTTGGGATTTCCAGTGCTTGTTTGCGAATATTGTTCGGCTAAGCGGTTTAACGACGTCTTTAAAAACAGTGGTTTGGTAAACTTTCCCCTATGTCTTGACTCATTTTTCACAGCAATAGAAGTTGGTTATACCCTCGTAGCTCACTCCCCACCATACCATTACAAGGTGATGGAAAACACTCGATCATTTTGCTTATTAAAAGTTTCTTAGACGGTTAAAATTTTCTCGTCGGTGAACAGAATTTGTCTGTGAGCATTTTTAACTTATCGCCTTTGAGTTTTGCTAACGTTTTTGCTTCAATGCGATTGTTAGCAGGTGTGCAGTGTATCTTTTGTAGGCACTAACTTCCAAGTCGTCTTTAATAATGCGATACATGAATTTTTGCGAAATATTCATTTTGCGCCACAAGGTCTTCTGTTTTCTCAGTAGATTGGGTCTGATTCGAACCTGCATGACTTTAATGGATTCTCACAGCCCCATCAGTCTCCTCGAATCATTTAGTAGTACTATAAACAAAACAACGTGTGATTCCAAGCGGTCGCAAGATTCAACAATCCGACGGATCCGGTACTGTTTAGCTACCTACCGATTCGGCATATGTGTCATGAACTATAAGAATACATAGTGTGCTTAACCTTGTAAATAGATTCAATACAAATTAAATATCTCTTTGTTCTAATCTTATCTACGCTTGATCTTGATTTTGAATCAGCGCGCTTGTGCGTTTACTTCATTTCCCAGCTTTTCATAGTGTTTTATCAATGAGTAAAAGTTAGTTGTTGCGAAGAATTACTAGTATTAGTTTCTAATATTCCAAAAAATAGTTTAAGTAAGTATAATTATATTATAATCTTACCCTACTAATTGACTATAAGAAACGCCGACCGCATTGACTGATTTGTTTTACATTTATATTACAGATATATTATATATTACTACCTAAAATTAAATATGTCGCTTTCGAAACCACTTCAAGATCAGGATTAAAGTGGTGTGGATAAGAAAAAAAATGTTGGGGCATTACTTTTCTAAATCTGATGATGAAAATAGCCCAACAATAGTGTTGTAATATTCTAAAAATAAGTAAAGGCTCTTACAAAGGCTTAAAAGTGAATTTAGAAAGAAAACACCACATCAACATAGTTTCTGAGTAAAGCCAATCAAAACGCCCTCATTCCGATGTACTTCCTGAAGCATCTACATCTAAGAAAGAAATAACAAAAAAGAAAAATTAAAAAGACGGTTAAACTTTGAGTTCGTTCTGCACAAATTATGCTAATATCGTAGAAGCTGATATATATGTAATAATTCAATTGGAGCATCCCACAAAACAAGATTAAAAGTTTACTTTGACATTTGATGAATGGACTTCTCAAAAGAATCAGTTTGGTAAAAGACTGCTTGCTTGACGATCTTTGGTGTTGACTTCCATACTGATGTTATCGGCATAACAACTGACGGCGCAAGTATAATGGTTAAAGTTGGTAAACTTGTACCTTGTAACCAACAACTGAGCTTTGCACATGGCATACAATTAGCTGTTGTCGACATTTTGTATAAATAAATGCAGGAAAGCGAAGTCGAACGCATAGAAGTATATTCTATTGAATCAGACGAAGACCATGAAGTACCAGATGAAACAAATGAAGAAGCGATAGACGGGTTAATAATAATGAATCTAACTGATCTACCATTGAAATGGTTCCTAAATACCGCCATCTTCTTCAAAAAGTGCGGAAAGTAATAAAATTATTTAAAAAATCACCCACCTAAAATGATAAATATCTTCAAAAGTATGTCAAAGATGAAAAAGGCAAAGAATTGAGTTTTATATTAGATGGTTGCACACGTTGTAGTAGCCTTCTTTAAATGATCGAGATATTTTATGATCTAAGAGTTGGCATAGATAAATCTTTGATTGATATACAATCTGACTTAAAATTGACCGATCAAGAGTGGTCAACGATAAAAAATTTAATTAAATGCTTGCAACCGTTTAAATTAGCTTTAGAAGCACTATGCAGAAGATATGCAACTCTTCTTATTGCTGAAACAACTTTAAAATTTGTATTAGAAACACTGGAGAAAGCACTGAATTATCGAAGCATAAGCCAATCACAACGACAAGATGTTCGATCTCATCCTATTCCACTATTGTAAACGACTAAAAAAAAAATCTTTTTCATGATGGTGCCAAGCTAACGATCGACGAATGCACTTGTAAAATTCGCTCCTAGTGTAGAGGAAAAAAAAAAGCATGGCAAAAAAAAAATAACAGGAAGTGAAAAAAAAAATCACTTGTGCGAAAAAAAAAACAAAAAATAATTTAAACACGCGAGTACAGTACAAATAACATTCACAGTGCGGGCATTCCAACCTCTCTGCCCAGGTCATACTGTTACTTGCACTCAATCACTGTCGTTGCTGTATTACATTGTCATACAATACGTTATCCGTCTTCAGATGAAGAGCATCAAGCCAATAGAAAAGACGTGGTACGACTTGAGCTGTAAAGCGGCTGTCAAAGTTAAAGAAATGTTTTTTTCGGTCCAACAAGGTCGGTACCGACAGAGGAAAACTGAAAAAAGTTCAAACGAGCCAAGAGAAACTGCAACGCCTTCCTTAAGGGGTTATACGCAGTAGCAAAGACGAAAAAAGTCGTTTTTCTGATTTTTTTTCTGAAATTTTTTTTATCTTGTACAAAAATTATTATTTTAGTAGATAGATAAAACTAGGTATTGATCGAAGGAATAATCGAAATTTTTATATTTGACAAAATGGCGGCTTCGTAAAGAAAAAAAAATCGAATTTTCTATTAAAATTGCAACGTGAAATTGTTTAAAAAAAATAGAAATAATTATCCGAAATCTCACTCCTTCAATCAATACCTGAGGAATATATCTAAGAAGGTCGTGTTAAAATTTCAGACCAATCGGTTTTTAGAAATCTTGATCACCGACTTTGAAAACATAGTTTCGGAAGAAGTTTACACATTTTTACTTACATGGATTCATCCATCTATTCCAGAGCCATAAGCAGCATCGTAGCATCGGCAACTTCTAGTACCTCGAGTTGATGTTGTAGGCGTCCGAGACGTCCTTACAAATATGCGTATATCGATATACCGGATCGATTTGAACATTCCAGGGAATATAGTCAGATATATGTTCATTACGAAAAATCGATTTTTTGAAAATTATAACTGCGTACAACCTTTTACGCGTGTGAAATTCCAATAGAACTAAACACTGAGACAATAAATAATATGATACAATGTCCCAATGGTAGTAAAAATTGTTGGTCGTTCGTCTAAAATATTAGAAATTCTGCCCCATCCTCCATCCCAACGGTCATTTACAACGACATTCCAGCTGTCAGTTCCTTGGACAAGGCCAAACTGCTTGCTGCAACTTTGTCCTACACTTGTACGTCGAATCTTCAATGGAACGAACTTTCGCACTCATGTAGTACTCATGTAGTAGGAAGAGTACTTAAAGATCTTAGTATATTGTACACAAATCCGCTGGTCCCTTTCTTCTGAAGAGGTATTCTTAAACGCTGGCAAAACCACAGCGTAAGCTTTTTCATCAATTCTTCTCTTTATGACTGTTTCCAAGCAGATGGAATGCAACATTTGTCCAGCCTGTCCCTAAAAAAGGCGAATCTTCTCTCTCTTCCTTCAGATATTTTAGCGCGCGCAAATTATAAAAAGAAAATACTTTAGTTGAAATAGTTGCAATAAAGATTTTAGAAATATTTAAGACTAGACTACAAAGCTGCGCCAGTTGACGACTTACACTTTAAGGTATTTTAAGCAGCTTAACATGATTAACATGGAGCCGGCGCTAATTCACCTGCGAAATACGTATGGTCTAATGAAACTACATAGAACTTCCAAACAGCGCGCTAGATTAATTAATAATAATTACAATTACTATTTTATTTATTATTATTTTATTATTATTATTATTATTATTATAATTATTATTATTATTATTATTATTATTATTATTATTATTATTATTGACATTTGTTTTAATCTCAGATCAAGAGCTTTATAACACCTATCCCGAGCAACTCGACCAAGGAATTAGGCTCTGCTGGGTCATAATCCTGGTTTTGTGCCCATACGGTCGGCTTATTTTATTGTAGATTTAAGAATCTTCTAACAATAGCACATGTTTAACAATAGCACAGATTTTCCATCCCATACTTCTTTAAGTTCATGCTGAGGTGATTGGGGACGAATCCGGTTACCGATATAACAATTGGGATTATCTCGACTTGTTGCGCATCGTACATTTGTTTTATTTCGATGGCCAGAGAGGTATATTTTGAAACTTTTGTTGCATAGTTAGTCTGTAAGTTTCTACTCAGCGGCACTGCTACATCATAGATTTCAATCTTCTTGGAAGCTTTTTGAAAGAGTATAATGTCGGGTTTATTCGCCTGAAGATGCTGGTCGGTAATTACTGTTCTATCCCAATAGAGTTTTGCCGTTGGACTTTCCGAAACGGGAGGTGGGTGGTATTTGTAGTAGGGCAGTGTATGCTGGATAAGGCCAGCTTGTACCGCTAGCTGTTGGTGGATTATCTTGGCAACGTTGTTGTGACGATTGAAGTAATCAAAAGGTGCGAGTGTACTGCAGCCTCCAAGTATATGATCAATCGTTTCTCCAGCGTCGCCACATCTTCTGCATTTGTCTTCAATCCTTTCCCTCAAAATTGCCCTTCGGTAGTTTCTGGTTGATATCACTCTGTCTTGGATAGCTAGTACGAATTCTTCCGTTTGAGAGAATAATTTGCCTTCTACAAGCCACAAATTTGAGGCTTTTTTGTCTATAGGCTTTGATTTCCAGGCTGACATGAACTCATCGACAGTAGTTGCATTTTCGGGGGTGGGAAATTCGTGCCTATTAAGAGACAAAGGGGTGTTGCCGTCATCACTTAAGCTTATCGTCTTCAGAAGTGGTGACGAGCTGTTTTGAAAATAATGCCGCAGCAATAGGTTTTGCGAATGGTGAAGCTCGCGGAGATGTACTATTCCTCTGCCCCCCATACTTCGAGGCAATGTTATTCTTTCGACGGCTCCTTGTGGAAGATGACTTCGAAACCGTGAAAGCGATGTGCGGATCAATATGCTCAGGTGCATTATGTCAGTCGGTGACCACTTTATAACTCTAAATGAGTAGGTTAGCACGGGAACTGCCTAAGTGTTGATAGCTTTACACTTGTTTCCTCCGTTAAGACCTGACTTAAGAATTGAACTTAACCTTGCCTTAAACTGTTTCATAAGGCTCTTTTTGATTAAATTATGGTTTATGCCTTTTAATTGTAGGAATCCCAGGTACTTATAGGCTTCTCCAAATTGAAGGTCTTCTATTACCTTATTTTGGTCAAGTGGACAACCTTCCTCTTGTGGGTCGAGCTGTCATTTTAAAAGGTGGGTCATCTTACATTTATCCAGCCCAAACTCCATCTGGATATCATTACTAAAACTTTTGACTACCTCTATAATTCAGTAGAGTTTATCTCTTCTACTAGCATAAAGCTTGAGGTCGTCAACGTACAAGAGGTGGTTTAGTTGATAGTCAAATATTTCGGTTTTGATTATGAATCCAGACTTCATTCGATTCAGTATTTTGCTGAGCGGGTTGAGGCCTAGACAGAACCACAGAGGGCTAAGGGCATCGCCTTAAAAAATACCACGTCGAATGGAAATGGTTTTACTTATAAGGCCGTTATGACTAAGCTTGGTGTTCCATTTCGTCATTAATTGGCTTAAGCAGCTAATGATGGATTCATCGATTTTATGTATTTGAAGTACCTTTTTCAGGTACTGATGGGGCATTGAGTCATAAGCCTTTTTGTAATCAATGAACGCCATGTTCAGGTTTCGCTTTTTCTTCAGTGCTATGCCCATAACCACGGAATCAATCGTCAATTGGTCTTTGCAGCCCATTGTTTTTCTACTGCATCCTTTCTGCTCCTCAGCGATTATGCTGTTTTCCGAACAATGCTGATAGATTTTACTGGCTAAAATTTTAGTGAGTAGCTTATATGTCGTGCACAGACAGGTGATGGGGCGGTATTTTGACGGATCATTGCTTGGGGCTCCTTTCGGTAATAGGTATGTTATTCCCGTGGTCAAAAATTGTGAGTTGTCGTTGTAATATTTTGACATTTGCGCATGAGCTGTAGTAAGCTTCTTGATCCAAATATTTTGTATCTGGTCAAAACCAGGAGCTTTCCAGTTCTGTGTTTCTGAAATTGCTAGCCTAACTTTTTCTTCGGTGATCTGCTGTTGAAGCATAGGTGTAATGTATGCGGAATTTTGTAACTCTGACGCGATCCAGTGCGCTTTTTTATTGTAGCTACCATCTAAGCCCCATAGTTTTTCCCAAAATTGTTCAGTTTCTTGCAATGAGGGACTTAGACTCTCAAGAGCTGTATTAGGTGTTGACAAAAGAGACCGGTAGAAGGCCCACTGATTTTTATAGAAGTGTTTATTGTGTTCTTTTCTTTTGCTGCATTCAATGTATCGTCTTAATCGTTTACACGTTGCCGCTAGTTGCTGAACCTTTTTGTCAATAATTTCTGTCAGTTGGTTTAAATTTATTCTTTGGTGTTTGAGCGGTTTGATTAAGACTGCGACACGCCTGCATAATCTCCGAGATGTCGAGCCGTTCCTGAAGGCAGTTAACCTGTCAATAACCTTCCTTAAATTGCATATTTTTGTTTCTAGCCTTCTTCTCCATTTTGGAATAAGCTTTGGCTTATTATTATATTATTAGATTAAGGAGTTTAACTGTTCCAAACACCAACTTCAGTACCTTTCTTCATTTTGGAACCGTCCGTGTAGAGGTGGACTTTTCTATAGTTGGTGGTAGTTTAGTTACCCAGTCATGTCTTTTAAAAAATGTAGGAGAGAAACTCCTATCGAAGTCCACGATTGGCACGATGTTGCGCATATACTTCGTCAGTTGGCGGTGCGTGCATTGGCCTGATTCTTTTAGTCTTATCGAGCTTTTGGAAGCCGTGCGTTGAAGGAATTCGTGTTAAGAACAAAGATTTAGTATTATTGCAATTGCAGCTTGAAGTGTAGACCTTAACAAGTCTTTAAAATTGTGTGAGTGTTTGAGTTTTCGCGGCTTTCTACCAGTGCACCGTAGGTATCTAAGAAGGGACACAAAGAGCGCATAAAAGTCAGCGTAGCTGGAGACAACAAGTTTACGATCGACATATATGGATTGCTTGATTGCACGAACCAAAGTATACAGAAACGGACAAAAAACTTAGTAGTTGCGATTCTTTTTGGTTATATGGAAAGAGCACCTGTAGATTTTTAAACGACGCTCTCTTACCATTATTTTATTTACGTGATCCAGTTGAAGTTCAAAAAGCAGCAACCCCCTGCCCGCTGAATTGAATTTCGACATTATATTGAAGAAAGAATATTCTCTATTTTCTATAGTCCACAATGCCTTGTGTCTTGTAATTTATAAAAGTGCAACAGCACAACTACAATGTAGTTGTATACCATGTGGTACAAGTTCCATCTTGGAAATAAGTTCCATTTTTGTTGATTTACTTTTTGGTTACCGACATAGCTCAAGTCATCTTTTAAAGTATCTCGCATAAAGTATAAAGACAATTTTCTATATATAAAAAAATGTAAATACCCGCAAGCTTGTATTTCAGTGATGGTGTAACTAAATGTACTGTAAAGGTAGTTTCTTTATCCGCGATTATAATAATTATCCAGTAACAGGATACTAAGTGAACCTTTGATGTAGCTACTACATAATTAAGTCGTTCCCAGTCGCACACACACTTGGGAATTATTTTATTCAATATAGTCCTCTTTTAGTTTGATACACTTATTCTAGCGATTTTCCAACTTCTTGATCCCGTCCGTAAAGTAATTTTCCGGAAGGTCTGCAAAATACTCCTCCGTGGCGTCGTTGATATCCTCGCGTGAGCTGAATTTTTTATTGATGAGCCGTCTTTTGAGGTTTGGGAAGAAATAGTAGTCTGAGGGAGCCAAATCGGGCGAATACGGTGGGTACGACAGCAATTGGAGCCGTAAGTTATTGATTTTAGCCGTGGTTGCGATGCTCTTGTGAGGCCGTTTTGCAGCGATTTCGGCCTTCAATCGCTCCAATAATGCACAGTAATACTCGCTGTTGATGGTTTTTCCTTTATCGAGGTAGTACACGAAGAGTTTACCATGACAATCCCAGAAAACCGACGCCATAACCATTCTGACCCATCGAACCTCCCTCGGCCGCTTCGGAGCACTCGTGCCGCCCACGTCGTGAATCCATTGCCGGGCACTCATTCCGTTCTCTGGTGTGTAATAGTGGATCCAAGTTTCATGAACAGTTACCAATCGACGCCAAAAGTCCGCCCGATTCCGCATCAGCAAGTCCAAACACTCTTTCGAAGTGCTCTCGAGTTCGTGTTTTTGGTCAGGAGTGAGTATGCGCGGCACCCAGCGGCAGGATAGCTTTTTCATATACAGAATATTGCCAAAATATGGCGTGTGCACTCAGTACTAATCTTTGTGTAATCTGCTAGCTCGCGCACCTTCACTTTCAGGTCAACCAACACCATTTCATATATTTTTTTGACATTGTCCTCTGTAACCGCATCGGAGTGCCTGCCGCTGCGGACTTGATCGGTAGTGGAGTTGAGGCCACCACCAAGCTCTCTAAACCAATATTTGACGGTGTAATCTGAGTATTAGCCCCATAATATTTATGCAACTTTTCTTTTGTTTCCTTCGCCGTTTTGCCTATCAAAAAATAATGTTTAATGAAAGAACGAAAATCGTTTTTTTCCATACTCAACATGATGCGTAACACGTCAACAACAATTCGCTGTCCAAGCAAAACTAAAGACAGTATCGCACTGAAATTTTGCATGTCTGCCTAAATATGAACGGACTTTAAGGCACCATAACCTTTTTTGTAGCAGCTCATTCTGGTGGTCAAGGAGGTTACTTTTCACTCCACCTAGTAATTCATAACGCGTGCATTGTAAATGCCAAAGTCAACTGATGTTTTTTGTATCAAAAATAATTTGTTTCTTATGTTATGTCGAAACTACTTTTCTCGATTCAAATTAAAACTTCCCGACGAATGAGGGTTTTTTTTTTTTTTTTAACTTCAGTCAACATCTTTAGTAAAACCAAAGAAATTTATTTTTTCAATGACCTTGTGATTTCACACAGCTTCATTGTTAGTTTGTGGATAATTAACTTGAAATAAAATCACATCAATTACTAGGAATGCATCCTTGACCATTGAAATTACTTATTTTCATGTAAAAAAAGAAAAACAAACTACAATCACTTTTCGTTTTAGAAAGACACGGACAAAAATTACACATACGCCAGAGTGTGCTTTTAAAACATGAATAAAGACAGTGGATGTCCTGCAAGATGAAAAGGAATAATAAACGAAACATAAATCTATGGAAGGTTTTGTGATGAAGCATGAGCAAGTACAGTTGTATTTTATGGATTTTATAAAATTATTCTGTATTTTTCAATCTATGGCGAACAATGTACAATAATTTATGAAGACCACCTTATTTTTTAAATCAGTAAAGCCGGTTTCAAAAATGAAAATCAAAAAAATTTGCAAAAAGCGAACTTATCGTAATTTTATTTAAAGAAGGGTTGATCTCATTTAAGTCCTTACTGTTGTATTATTTCTCCCTATATATCGTACGGACTGATCAACTTTCTTCAGGTGGATCATTATATTACATTGCACGGATATCAGTATCATATCAGTTTAAGAATGTCCCAGCCATCGTCAAGAAGGCAAAGTTAATTTACTGTTTAAAATTAGAAGTAAATATGTTACATATGTAGGTGGAATGACGTGAAACACAATCGTCACCAAAAGTTCCATGCATCCATGCTGTTTGTTTTCAGATTCCCCTAAAAGGTTTCTTCTACACAGAACTTAATGCTTTGTTTCATTGATAATCGTCTTAAAAATAACTTTAAATTTCTTTAGGAATCCTGTGTTGCGGAAGGTAAGACAGATTAATTCTTCTGACACTGTCTTTTAAAAATCAGTGAATAGTAGGTAAAGTGGCGGTCGATATTCAAGGCAATACTCACTAGACATCCGCAACGTTGATGTTTCCGATTCAGGAATTTTCAAATTTTTTTTTTCCACAGGAATCTTATGAAAACCGCCTGCTTTGCGTCCGATAGCACGGTATCCTCTTATTCGACGGTAGAAATATGTTTTGTTTGCTTAATTGCTGTTGTGCTGAAGAGTTCTATAATTCATTGAATGTTGGCAATGCCAATATTGCCAAAAGTCAACTTCTTAAATGTTCAAGTCTTTCTTGTTGATGTTACCCTATTAACCGCAGTTAGCATTGTAAAATGCAGAATCTGTCTGAAGTAAACTATTTTTTCTCTCTCTCCTGAAGACAAAGTAATAGTGGTGCTACCTAGTTATCGTGAGAGTCAAGTCTACACCGAAAAGACTCAGCAATGATGCTCTCTAAGCAGATAAGAATGCTGATATTCTGGAAACCTTTCTTTTTTGGGTACATTAGACAAAAGCGGTCGTCGTTGAATCAGTTCTTTTTTGGGATGGTCAAGGTTTTTGAAAGTCGGTTTACTCAAATGGTTGCTGAAACAATCGTTGCTTTTTATCTTCAAATCCTTTGATAGTCTCAATGATTTTGTTTGACTTCAGATATCATCATTGGTAGTAGACTGCGACTGGTAATTTGAATGGATTTCTGACTTTTCTTGGATACGATTAAGTCCTTAAATCATACTCGTATGTACTATATATATGGTAAAGTACAGACTTTAGGTACACAAGTGAAGGTTTATTGTGATTTCATTGCATATAATCTTAGTGGATTCTGGATCCCGATATCGGCTAATGCGAAGTGTACTGGATGTATAGGAAATGTGGTCAAATTATTCTGGAAACTCGCATGAATAAACCTTTGTTTTGGAAACTCGTTCGAATAAATCCTCTACCATTCCTAAAGCTTGGGAAACTTGTCTTAAATTTATATGTATATATTTTTTTTATATATATATAAACAACAATAAACTTTATTTCTGTGAAAACGAATCGTATTCCACTGAAGATATGCAAGAAATTAAACATTTAATATTTTCAAGCAAAGGACCTTCAAAGCGATAATGAAATGGACAAGAATTGTTAAATGTTGGAAAAAATTTGCATACAAAAAACGGTAAACGATTTTATAGTATACGAGTATAGGAGACGAAGGTCCAGCAGCACCCTTTTAATTTTGCAATTGTACAATAGAATTTTACCACAAAAAAAAAAAAAAAAAACTCTATTTAAGGGAAAAGTTGCATGAAAACAAAAACTGTATTAAGAAATAAACGAGAGGACCCTCTCTAGAAGCAGCAGCAAAAAAATAACTTCATCTACAACTTGAAGGATACTTGCATGCATCCGTACTTATTCATAAAATGAAATTTATACGCTCCCTATTGCATTAAGATGCATTTCTCTAACCTTTTAACTCTATGTACAGGGGTGAGCTAGTTTATTTTTTCGTCTCTCTTATTTAATTAGAGGGGTTATGTGAAAGAAATTCAACTTTCCAATCCAGATCAACCTTCAGGGAAATCAGGATAGATATACGGATACCTTTTGCCGTAACTCCTTTGAGAGTGCATCACAGTTAGATGGATGCAATGCACCCCTGGTTTTATTTTTCATATATTTATTTTTGTTAGTGATTTTTCTTGTTTTGTTTTATATAAGAAGAGGGAATTTTTTTTTCATTTTATCCTGTCAAACGTGCTTGCTTCTAAGAGTAATTGATACGTGTGCATCTGCTTAAACAAACTTTCAACTTGGTAGAAAAACATTGAAGGTTGATCTACGTATTTGTTTTCCCCGTTTCCTTTAACCATGACAAAATGTTTTAATTAACTAGAATTTGTAGTGTCCTTGCTGCAGAGGGAAGGTTTCACTTTGAAAGAACATATCACTCAGTTTCAAATTGATTGACTACTCTACAAGCCAATGACAAAGAACATTGTTTAATGTCGTAGATGTGAGGTTAATTTACGATAACAACAAAATCTATGGGGATAGGATGAGTGAACAGGAAATTTATTCGTATTGTATATTTTACGAGTATATGAGAATTTATATTTAAGGGTTTTATAAAACTTTTCCTTCTTAAACTTACATATATTTAGTATTTCCTCTTGATCTTGATCTTATTTCCAGATATTTTCACTCCATATATCTGAAAGGTTATTTTTATGACTTTCATACTTTCTCTAGAATTCTGCTTCCACCCGGAATATAGGGCAACATATTTTGTACTTGCTTTAATTTCCTCTTTAATGAGAGACGAACTCATCATCTGTAATTGCAACGAATTTATTTACCTGTCACTCGACTTTTGAGGGGAAACTGTAGTTTTCTATACCCAACGATCCTGGAATCTATGTTTTCAATTTTGAATCGAAGATTCGGTCTCCCTAACATGGGTATAGGCATTTAAATCATTTTTTTTCTTATATGAAGCCACAGGACTTAATATCGACGGAAAAGAATTTTCCTCTTAAAAGAGTTCATGATCAGATTTGCTTGCCTGCATGTCGTCAGCCCGCGCCTAAAGTACTTTGTAAAATGTAAATGTTTGCACACCACTGTGTGGAAGAAAATTAGGGAGGAAGCAAACATGAATACCGATGTACATACCTACGTTGGTTTTAAATGTTTGCAAGCTATAATGACTAGGAAAAAGGAGCTCGGCAGGGTGTAAGTTGTACGCTTAGGAAAGAATATGTGCATTCACACCACGTGCGAGTACGAAATGAGGCTTGGGGTAAACTAATGGACGTACATCACGTGATGGGTATTACGGCTGAAAGTTTGAAAGGGCGGAATGCTATTGGCAATTTCTCTGAAGCGTTGGTTATTAAACTATCGGTTAAATAGGGTAAAGCAAGAGTCGTTTCATCGGTGTTCGAGGGTGTCAATTGATTTTGTATGGTATGATATAGAAATACGAGAGTTAGAGTAAAGGCCCTTCTGCAGTCTGATCAGATTGATCTTTTGCGACCTTTTCCGGCATGGAAATTTTTTTTTTTATAATTAGCAAGCGCTCAAGGGGTTATTATACCCTTAAAATGTTTGCACACTGCGCGGGCAAAGGAAACATAGGAAGGAAGAAAAGAGAGGTGCCGATGTACATTCGTCTTAACTGTTTGCAAGGTTATATCAGGAAATAGAGAGCTCAGCAGGGCATTCCATAAGCGAGTTGTACGGCTTAGGATATCACAATTTTCCAGTGAACGCCCGGAAGTGGGCTTGAGTATACACTGATGAGCAAGATGAGTGTTACGGTTGAAGGTTTGAAGGGGCGGAATACTTCAGGCAATATCACCAGATTACTGGTGTAGAAGTAGCGATAAAACAAAGTAAGATACGAGACGGGGAGTTTTTCGGTTTCGACGTTGCAAGTGCCATTCGTGGACAATGGCTGGGTTCTTAAATTCAGCTTTAAGAACAGCACACAGCATTGTGTTTTAGAAGTATTAATTTCCACTTTGTTGATAGTTCCCCAATTGGTTATGCTGTTAATATCGAAATTTAACGAGCTTATAATACGCTGCCGTACCCGTTCTACAGCCGAAGAGCAGGGAAGTGAGCCCGGAAACGAATGTGAAAACCAGAGAGTACTGTCATCAGCAGAGGAACATATTGGATTGGAAGTAGCAGGCAGGAGATCATTAATGAAAATTAAAAAGAGTGTCGGAGACAGAACGGAGCCCTGGAGCACATCAGCATTTATTTTCCGAATATCAGACTTGACGCCATCCAAGAAAAATCCCGAAAGTTAACTTTTAATCCATCGAAGAAAGGGACGTCGATCCCAAAAGCACGTATTTTGAACAAAAGATCCTGAAGCCAAACTCTGCCTGAGAAACATCAAGTGCAACTATCTTTCTTTCGCCAGATTGATGTACGCTTTGGTTCCCTTTTTCAGTGAGACATGCCATCAAATTATCAGTGGACTTGTTGCTACGAAAACCATGCCATGCTGCATGTCATTGAGAAGTTTTCGTGTTTCGAGGTATATCAAGAGCCAACGGTTTATTCGCGTTCTACGACCTTGCAAAGAAAAGACAGTGCAATTGGTCTTTTTAGGGACGGGATCAACAAATGCTGTTTTCTATCTGCTCGGAAGTAGTCCTAAAGAGTAGGATTGATGAAAGTGGTTTTGCCAACTCTTCAGAAGAAGGGGACATACCATATACCAGCGGATTTTTGAATGTAACACGAGTTCAAAAGTGGATTCGTCTTATTGAAGATTCGATGCACTCAAGCGTAGGTCGTGACAAAGCACAATCTGGAAATGTTAAGCCGACCGCAAGGTCTGCAATAACCAGACTGGCCATGTCCAAACATCTGACAGTTGGAATGTCATTATATGTTTAATGAGCGTTGGGATGGAGGATGAGGCAGAATTTCTAATATTTTTGACGGGCGACCAAAAATTGTTACTACCTTTGAGACATTGTAGTATTTTTTGCCTCAGTTTTTGGTCGTATTGGAATTGCTCACGCTTAAGAAAGGCGATTCAGTTATTCCTGGCTCGTTTAGTCTTCATCTGTCGGGTTGGTCTCGTAGAACCGAAAAAAGATTTCTCTTAAACTGGCAGCCTCTTTACAGATCGAGTCGTACTATGTTTTTTCTTAGGATTTGATAATATTCATCTAATGATAGATAAAGGATTTCATTTAAAAGACAATAGCGCCTGTGGTCATATCAGCGGCGGCATCCACGTTGTTATCGAGGAAACAAAACGACAAGCTAAAATCCCTAAAGATCCTATTAAGTCCGCTCCAATTGGCTTTTTAGTGTTACCAGAAATCTTAAATATAACTGTGTGGTCGGTATACGAGAAATTAGCTGATATGACTCAATGGTCCGATGGATCTTTAACTTATCAAGATAAGAAGTTATAAATAAGTTAAAGGTGTTGGCGGTATGAATATCAACGCCTGATATTCGCGTGGGCTCATATATGTACAAGCTGGGTCAGGTTATTTTCCGCAGAGAAAATCTCAACAAACCGACCTTCGGATGTTGTCTGTTCAGAATGTCGAATCTACCCAGAATTGTATGTGTAGAAAACGTCCGTTATAAAGATTTCAGTACAGGGAAACAGGGACACAACTCTTTGAATGAAGTCAGACAACGCGTCGAACTAGTTGAAGGTCGAATTGCTGCCCAGTTTGTGCCTTCTGTAAACAAAGCAATAAAAGCTTACGGAAATTGAATTCCGGGTAAGAACGGGTACTATAGTACTTTGCGACTGAGCCTGGGAAGCTACATCACTACGCACTTAAATGGCGATAACGCGATGAGAAAAGAATAATGGCATTAATTCGTGGTCAGGTAGCTTCAGTTTCTTATTAAATGTTCCATTGTCCCCTTAATTTTTCAGAAAAATTTATATGTGCTAGCGGATATGATTCCTAATATTTTAAAATGTTTATTAGAATAAAAATGACCCGCCAGTGCTTCGCACCGTACTCTTTTTTGTTTCCTGTCAAAAAGAAGTGCTAACTCGGCTCTCTTATTATTATAACATAGAAATTTCGCTGTGTTGGTTAGCCCATTTAGTTTATTCCGGTAATTGACTGCATAAGCCCTTATGAATAAAGCCAAAACGTTGGCATAGTCTGAAAAATGAATTTTCTACAGTGAAACTCTGTTAAGGCGAGGTTGTTGCGTTTTTTTTATTTTTTATTTTTTTTTTATAATCCCGCGCGCGCACCAAGGAGATATGAATACCCTTTTACTGGCTTTTTTCCAGGGCGCGGGCGGGTGGTGTAGTAGTTTGAAACTCAACCACCCAGAGGTGGTTATCAAACTGGACGGGACGAGCAAGTGAATCCTCAACCAGTGTGTCTCAGTACGTGCTAGTTGTTAGTTCATTACATTTAGCCCAGCCAGCAACCACTCCAATATCAGTGTTATGCCCTAATGTCAGAGTTGACACCGAAGGGATTCTCATATAGCTATTGTACATACAAATTCTACGAAAAGACTTTTTCAGAGAATTGCCTCGCACGGGATTCGAACCCGCGACCCTCTGCTTGAGGAGTGTATGCATATACCACTACACCACGGCCACCCCCCGTGTGGTGGTATGCATTCTAGTGCATACGAGTACCTACTTAGTACTTTGAGTACCGATTGTCTATTCAAGAGAATATGTAGTTATTTTGACGCTTTTAAATCGTTTACTTAGTAAAATGCATACAAGATCCAATAAGGCAGTTAGTACCGATAAAAGATGGTAGCATCCTAGGATAGGTTAGGTGAGAGTGGCGGTTGGAAAACCAATCGGCTTAGGCCTATTGGCGCGTAGTGCTGCCACGTGGATCTATGATCCTCTTACTCATGGAACTAATTTGAGCTTATGATGATGCGCAGGAGACTGTTATCGTCTATATTCTTTAGATCGTCCAAGTCATTGTAGAAGAAGGCTCCTAGGTTAAATTTTCTTCTCTGGGAGAGAGCTGGACATGTACAAAGAAGGTGGAGAATTGTCTACTCATCCTTCTCCCCCATGCAGCTTCTACAGAAATTGTTTTTTAAAGCGCTAAGCCTTCTGGCATGCTTGCCTATAAGGCAGTGTACAGTGATGACACCTATAATGACACTAAAATGTTTCCTTTTAAGAAGAATCAGACTCTTAGAGCGATTCAGATCCAGCTTTGCCAGATCTGTTTAGTCGCCAGTTATGATGGCCCACCGGTTCATCTAAGGTCTATTCCTTTATTATCATCCAGCCTAAATAATAACTTGCACGTAGCGATCGTGCAAGATCCATGTGTGTAAAAGTGGATTGACTTGTCCTCCATGAAAGAATCTTCCTCCCAGAAGGAACTAGAGGGAAAGCTCGCATGAAAGTCTTTGTCAAACCGAAGTTTGGATATGGTCTAATCGATGTTCTCTATGTGGATTCCTAATATATTAAAAATATTAGCTTGGCCAAATAAATTATTTTTCCACTGTGTAGTTGCTTTAGTGCGCATGATCTTTGGACTCGGGTTAGCTTTTTGAGGTTGACTGCAATGTCTAAGGCCGTCCATCAGTCAACCACACCGTAGGTGAGTATCGGTCTTGTGACCAAGGTACATAGCCAGTGGGTTATTCAGGATTGAAGCCCTCTTTTGTTTCCAATGGCTTTCGTGCAAGAAAACAAAGCTACTGTAGCTTTCTTGACTCTTTCTTGAATGTAAGGTTTCCAGTTTAATTTCCTATCAAAAATAAGTCTCAGGTATTTTGCTATCGGAAAACACTAAACTGGTATTACCAGTAAGGTTACATTTTTTAAAGTGGTTTGGGCAATGTACGAGTAGTTGAGTGCTTATGTATATTTCCTTCGTATTTCGCTCTGCTTCATAGTCTTTGAATTTGCGAGGGTTGGCATATTCCATTGATCTTAGGTTCGCGTTGTCAAAAGCACCATCGATGTCCATAAATGGGCAGAGGACTATGCCTTTAGAGTATTCTGTCCTTTCTACATAGTAGACCAGTGTTATGTAGTGCCGAATTTGTGGGTTTGACTTTTTGGTACGCCAAGTGTAAAGTGTGAAGCGGATGTAAAGTTTTAGATAATTTATCCTCCCTTATATTTAGAATTGGTCTGCAGGATTTCGGAGTTTGTACCTCTTTTCATATCGAAGATTACCGTAACAGATCATTAAGTCGAAATAATATATCCCAGTCTGAGACTGGCTCTGAAAATTCGGTCTTATTTTGAGATGAGCCTGCTGATACCTCTAGACAGATGTGCTGAGAAGATATCATCGTTTAAAAAGCTTTACGGACCATTGTAAATTTCCAATGATGTAACCTTGATTGGTTGGAGAAGGGGTTGGGACTCTAATGTTCCCTTAACGTGTCGGTGAGGATTCTTTCGGGACAATGCAGGGTGCTTATGGTGGTACTATACCCTTTCGATAGGGACTTTTGTATTCTAGAAGTAGCGTGAGGAGACTAAAGGGGCAAGTCATCACAAAGGTTCCTCTAGCATTTTCTCTAAGATTTTCTAAGTGTTTGCTTGTTGTTCATTCACGGTACCCTTATTACAGGAGATTTCGTCTTCGAACAGAATTCATAGTATGAGGATAAATTCAGGTTTGTGATGGACCCATCAAATATTTCTATTATATTTAAGGCTGTTTCCACTCTTTTATATAGGGTTTTCTAATAACGACTTGACAACTTTTTTTTTTTTAAATAAAAGGCAAACCATTTGAGATATTTCAAAAACTTTTTTAATGGCTTGAAATACAATCAAAACATTTATGAATGGAACTCGACTTCGTTCGTTCAACGACTCGGCCACATATTTCGGCCGAAACGGCCAATTCGGGCCGTGATCATGGCGCGATAACGCTGACCATTCACAGTAAGGTGACGATCGTTATCGTCGACGAAAAAATATGTCCCAATAACGCCGCCGGCATGCAAACCGCACCAAGAAGTTATAATGAAGTAGTGATTCATGAAGCACATGTGGGTTTTTACCCGACCAATAACGCATATTTTTCTTATTGGCGAACCCATTGAGCCAAAAATAAGCTTCGTCACTGAAGATGATTTTGCGATGAAATTCATCATCTTGGCGCATCTTCTCCAGAACCTAATCGGGGAACGTTTGGAGACATTGCTCGTTAGTGTAGTTTACCATGATGAAAATGTTGAGTTTACTGAATTAATTGACAGTTTGATGATTCGTGAAAGAGTGCGTTCACAAATTAAATTCAAAGTTGTCAAGTCCCTATTGGAAAACTCTATATAAAGAGAATATGTTTGTAGTCAGACATGGAATCATTATAGGAAGCCCTTCAATTCTGAAGCAAGTTACGATTTTTGAATTGTTGTGAGGTCTGTGCGAATATCTTAAATTTTTAACTAGTAACAAGTGAAGAGAAAGCAAAGATTTAACATCCAAATATTACATCATTTATTCAATCATGTATGTATTGTATCTGCAAAAAAAAAATTAAAGCAGTGACACAAAAATAAAATGTTGTAACTATAAAAACCTTGTACATGGTGGCTGTGTTAAAATTTTATCAGATGATCTTGACCTCATAAAAAACAACAATAACACGTAGAGAGGTTATCTTAGAAAACGAAACAATTGATACGAAACTAATTTAATTTAATTAATTTATTTATTATTTTTTTTTTTTTTGTCTCGCATATCCGCACTACAAACAAAAAACTCACAGCTCAAGTCCAAGGTCATTTTTTTACAAAAGAAAATCAATTTCCTCGAGCAATCCAAGGTCGTGATAATAATGAATTTACCGGGTGTTGGTAATTTCAATGCGACACAAATGTCAACAGAAATCGCTCGTGATTTTGTGGGAGTGCAAATGCATACATATTCGAAAAAGACATATACTTTTGTTATGTTTAAGGGACACACCTAGTGGTGATTTTTGGGATTTCTTTTAAAATAAAACTACTTTATCAAATGTTTGAAAATTTGGAGGATGTATTTATATATAAATAATACATACACACTAAAATTTTCAAAGGAAAACTTTGAATTTTCAGCGAGTTATTCGCTCTCTCCCAAGTCAAAAAAAAAAAAAATCCTCCGCTGCAGCAGTAATTGAGGCCTTCATCCTGGCTTAAATCAAACAACCAAACTAGAAGGTATTGCCTATAATATGACCCACGATTGTTCAAAAAAAATTTTTTATAATTTTGAAGAAACAAAAAAATGCGAATTTTTCCCGAAAATTTAATGATTTTTGGCCCACCAAAATTACATATATCATTCAATCGATAAAACTGGATGTTCATTATAAAGAGAAACATATACAAAGCAAACAAAAAACTCAAATGATTTGTCTCCGAGTTACAACTGCAGCAAATTTGAAAAATTTAGATCCGAGAAAAACGCGCTTAAAGATAAAATGATTAATTTCCGACTCTTTAGAAAGGCTGTAACTCAAAAACTATTTGAGATATGCATTTGAAATTTTAGTATATTATTAAAGGTACAGACTATCGAAAAATTAAAAAAAAAATAATTTTTTTTGCCCCCTAATAAATTAAAGTATTAGAAAAAAATAAACCAATTGACAGTGTTAGCTTTAAGCAATAGTGGTTCTTCTGACGACAACAGTTACGTTCTTGCCAATAAATTGACTCGTCGAGAAATAAAGGAAAAAATGCAAAAAAAGAGAAAGCTTAAGATCACTGCGAAATTTGTTTTTAAACGTTTTGGCAACACGAACAATTACTCGTACATTAACGACAGCTTCCTCCATTATTATTTTTAAAATTAATGTTAACGCTTCTCATAACATAACAAATTATCAAAATCCTAATCCTAGTTTATTTTACATCAACATATCCATAGAATGAGAAAAGATTCTTTGTACTTCGTACTTTTTTTCCGATTTATTATTTCGTATGAAATCTGGCTACCTAATCTGTTTATAAAAGAACTGGATAAATATCAAGATACCGTAAAATGTTATTTTACCAGTACAGATTTCCCAAAATTCTAAAGCAATGTTAATATTAAAATCCCAACGATAATGTGTATGTATCGCTTGCATGGAAATGGTTTGAGCAAAATAATTTTTTTAGCATATGAATGAACTGTTGTAAATAAAAGAACCTAATATGTTAGTTTTCGGAAAAAATTGATTTTGATTGATTGAAAAAATGATTCTCACAAATATTTGTTTTTGATGTCACTATATGATTCATTTTCCTGCACAGCTGTGCTAAGTATCGTTGTTGTTTGTGTTTGTCTTTTTAGAGTGGATATAGCTAATATTCGCGTCCCCGTCTGTAAATACAGACAAGCTGTTTGGCACTTAGTGAAACACAGGTAAATCCCTGCCCTCACCTCTCTGATCATCTGAAGCTACCTGGCTAGAACTACTGCCATTGTCCTTCTCTCACCGCGGTCTCGCCATTTACATGTGTAGTGATGTAGCTTGCCAAACTCAACCACAATGTAATCTCTGTTCCAACCCGAAATTCAATGTCATGTCGTTAGAATTCCATCTCCGTAAGTAAATTATACAGTACTGATTGAACCTTTAACGAGTTTGTTTCGCTGTTTGACACCATACAAAGAATTGCATCCCTGTATCCTCATACTAAAATCGTTATTAAAGGCGATTTTGATATACACAATTCTGGGTGACTTCGACATTCTGGACAGATAACATGTGTTGAGATCTTCGCTGCGGAAAAAAACTTGACCCAGCTTGTAAATGAGCCCACACGTATACCAGACGTTGGTAGCCAAACCGCTAGTATCTGGACTTGTTTTTAACTTCTAACTCTGACAAATACAAGATCGATGTGCTATCTTCTCTAGGCTCGTCGGACCACTGTGTCATATCAGCTAATTTTTCGTACACCGACCACATGGTAAGATAAAAAATTCTTAAAATAACCATAAAACGAGAAAGCCACTTCTTTAGGAACTTTTATTGGTCGTTATGTTTCCTCGATAACAATGCCGCTGGATGCCGCTGCTGATATGATCACAGACACTATTCTCTTTAAAACGAGATGCTTTATCCCTCATCGGATGAAGATTATCTAACCCAAAGAAAAGGCATGGTATGACTCAAGCTGTAAAGAAGCTATCAATTTTATAGAAATATTTTTTCGTTCCTACAAGACCTACCCGACAAAAGAAAACCGAAAAAGGTCCAAACGGGAGAGAATAATTACATCGCCTTTCTTAAGCGTGGGCATCAAATACGACCAAAAACTGAGGCAAAAAATACCAAAGGTAGTAACAATTGTTGGTCGGTCGTTAAAAAACATTAGAAATTCTGCCTCATCCTCCATTCCCACACTCATTTATAATGGCATTCCAGCTGTCAGCTCTTTGGACAAGTCCAATCTGCTTGCTGCACACCTTGCTGCCAATTCAACACTTCCTGATTGTGCTTTGTCCCCGGCTACAATTAAGTGCGTCGAATCTTCAATGGGACGAATCCACTTTCGCACTCGTGTAATAGCAAGAGTCCTTAATGATCTTAACATTTGCAAATCCACTGAAAAGCTGTTCCTCCTCGCTGGCACAACCCCTGCGTAACTCTTTCCGAGCAGATAGAAAACAGCATTTGTCCATCCCGTCCATTTTTCTCTCTCTCTCTCTCTCTCTCTTAGAGACATATTGCACTTACGTCCCTTCTTTCCAAAGTCATGGAAACGCTGACAAACCGTCAGTTCATGAAATATGTAGAAACATGAAAACTTCTCAGTGACCGGCAGAAAGGTTGGCATGTCTCACCGAAAAGTTGAAACAAAGCTTACATCAATCTGGCGAAAGCAAGATGGTTGCACTCGATATTTCTATGGCATTTAACAGAGTTTCACATCACACTCTTCTGTCGAAAATCCGTGCATGGATTAGAAATTACCTTTCGGAACGTTCAATTCAAGCTATCTTAGATGGTTTCAAGTCTGATATTCACGAAATAAATGCCGGTGTGCTCCAGCGCTCTGTTTTCGGCACTACTTTCATCAGTGATATCTTTGCAGATACTCCTAATGCAACTGCTTTTCTGACGACAGTACTCACTGCTTTTGATATTCATTCATCTGCTGTAGAACGGAACAGCAGCGTGTGTAAACAACATTAAATTCTGATATTGACAGCATAATTAATTGGAGAACCAGTGCATCCCCAAACCCACTTTCGGACATAACCTAAAATATCATGATTCGTTTCTAAGCCGTACACCTCGCTTATGGAATGTCCTTCCGAGCTCTCTATTTCCTTTTCATTATACTTTTCAAACATTTGAAACCAACGTTCATCGGTACCTCTGTTACTTTCCTTCCTTATCTTCCTCGGATGCGCTATGTGCAAGCATTTAAAAAGCAAGCGAAAATAATGAAAAAAAAAAAATAAATATGACGGTAAGTCATTATTCCAACACATTTTACGCAAAGCAAATTTCGTCAACCATTTTTGTACTCGTTCTATACGAACTTCAGCATTGCGATAATAAGGGTTCCAATTTACGCAGCAATACTCTAGAATAGATCGAATAAGTGTTATTACGCTACAGAAAACCTAACCTTCGATTAGCATTGTTAACTATGTAGTCGAAGATCACTCCTAAGACTCCTAAGATCAGGAACTCTTTTTATCACAATATTCTGAATAGAGTAGCCAAAGATATTAGGGAAGTTTTTTCTTCTAATGTTAATAACTGAACATTTGATAATAATAATATATAGTCCATTACGAATGCACCAGTCATTAACATGCTTTACACTATTTTACAATTCAATTACTTCAGATATAGTGTTCACTGACATATATTTTAGGATCGTCTGCATATAAGAGACAATTAGATCAATATATAAAAGAAGGCAGGTTATTTATGAATATAGCAATAGCAGTGGCCCAATGTGACTTCCTTGAGGAACACCCGATCAATTAAAAATAGGTTTTAATAGCAACTTTTTGCTGCTTTTCACGCTTTTTGAGGTACAGAACGTCTCTTGTGTTTATAGTGAACTTCTGTTTCACTGTTTTACTAATTTCACTGAATTCCTATACATTTACACATTCATGGGAGCATTCCTTTGATAGCCAGCCGTCGCTTGTCCAGTTTTTTTTTTTTTTTTTTTTTTTCATTTGGATGCAATATGTTCACAATAATCGCTCTGCGGGAAGGATCGAGATATATTACGTTGTTCAAAAAATGATGTCGGTTTTTAACCTTTGACTAACCTTCCTAAGTGAAACAAAACTGTATTAATCAGAATAGTTACCGTTGTGATCAATACCCTTTTTCCAACGGGAGGAAGTTTATTTATTCTTTTAGCATAAAACTTTGGACGCCTGGAGGCTATGAACTCATTGAAGGCAGTTTTGGCGTCGTCTTGGCTCTTGAAGCATTTCTCATGCAAGAAGTTGTCGAGTTGCTTGAACAAGTGGTTGGAGAAAGATCCGGCGAGTATGGTGGATGGAACAAGCTTTTGTAGCCCAGCTCGTTCAACTTCTGTTAGGTCAGCTGTACGACGTGTGGTCGGGCGTTGTCATGGAGAAGGATTGTTCCTTTTCTGTTGACCAAAGCCAGACACACGCTTTTAAGCTTTTCGTGCATTTCATCGATTTGCTGACAATATTTCTTAGCTTTGATGGTTTTGCCAGGATTCAGAAAGCTGTGATGAACCAAACCAGCTGCAGACTACCAAACAGTCACCATTATTTTCTTTTGGTGCAGTACCGGCTTTGGGAAATATCGTGGTGCTTCATCTTGATCCAATTATTTAGCTGAGCGTCGCCAGTTGTCGTACAGGATACATTTTTTATCGCAATCCATCAAAAAAGGATCATTGTTGTTGCGCAAAATGAGCGAAGACGCAACTTCAAAACGACGATTTTTTTGAGTCTCGTCTAATTCGTGCGGAACCCACTTGTCGAGCTTCTTTAATTTCCCAATTTCTCGCAGGTGGATAGAATCCGTTCTAATTGTCAAGCCTAGTTCTTCTTCAAGTTCTTTTACTGTTGTGCTCATGTAAAAAAATAGCGCGCAATTGCTTCTTTTCCATGTTAATACATATGAAGATAATAAAGTGTAGTCATAGGAATATAGAGCGAAAAATGCACTTTAAATGTATAATATGTGCATATTAATAATAAAAATTTTATTTCAAAACAGCCACAAATAACTGAGTATCATAAGAACCGTTATTAGTTTTTGTACAACCTAATATATTTCATATATTCAACGTATTTATGATCAAAGAATATCAAAAACTGAACTGATTTACGGACTCTACCACCTGATTTTAAAAGTTGCTGGCACACGATCTATTGAAAAATTTCTGATGAGCTATTTTTAATTTATATAGAGCGTAGCGAGATATTCGGTTCAATTTTGACGGGATGCCGGACTCATCCACAGCTGTCTATGCGTCTTAAAGCCAATAAAAATTTGGTTATTTTCACTTAATACTCATTGGCCTTTTCCCGAGTTTGTGCTAGTCTGAAAATATAGTCGATTGTATGTACCTATAAGTATGCTGAAGACGGAAAATTGGGTGGAGCTTCTCTAATTGTTGTATTTCAGTCATCGGAGATACATTGATGCCCTATACTACTATAGATTGTTGACTTGGTACATCGCTCCTACCATTTCTCTATTTCTAATGTACAATATAAACATTTTGAAGGCAGCCATCTGATGCAGGAAGAAACGCTTGATGTTGTTATTCTCCCAAAGGCTTTTGAGCTTCATAAGCGGGAAGGTCGAGGTACCCCTGGCTTTTCATATCTACATTCTTCTCGCAATGGTTTGATGATGGCTTGCAACATTTCCTCGTAGTTCTCTCTCACTGTCAAATTATTTGAAGCAGCAGCATATAAGTCACTTTGACGTAAAAGATCTTTTGTAGCGAAGTCAGAGCATTAGTTAGGCTAGTAGATTTTCAACTTTCCGAATGAAGTTGATAACACTACCAGCAGAGGAATTCAATAATTTATTGGTGTCGAATTCTTCACTGAAGCAAATATTCCGTCTAACTCCGTTGAGGGCTGGACATTCACATAAAATATTTTCAGCTGTCTTCTCAAGACAAAGTCCGCACTCTGAAGAGTCGACTAGTTCCATTGTAATGAGGTGATATCGTAGATCTTCTAAGTTTTTGACATGATGCCAACTTAGATTTATTTGAAGGGCAGGATGGCTCGTTTGGCCTCTCTTAAACCTGGGCTGTTCTCCCAATTTCATATTGCGTCTCGAGTAAAGAACTAAATTAGCTACTGATTTAGGGATGCAGCAAGTCCATTAAAGAGAGTTTCTGAGCCTTTTCTGGCCAGTTCGCAAGACTTTTTATTCCCATCAATGCCGTCATAGTTAGGAACCCACCGTAGTTTGGTCTTTTTCCTAGAGCAAAGTTTTTAGATGATTTTAAAGCTAATTTGGAGTCAATGATATGCGAAATAAGGGCATTTATAGCCCTTGTATTTGTAGATATGATTGGTACATTCTTGAATGGCATGAAGTTCGGCCTGAAATACACTGGGACTTTTGCCCATAGCTATGGTTATGCTTATTTTAGGTTTGTGTATTCCAGCTTCCACTCCCGATTCCATTTTATATGGGTTATTGCTAACAAATGCTTCTTTACTAGGAATCTCTGTGGAGAAGCCTTTATTGGAGCATAATGTTTTTTGGAGACGGTCTATTACCATACAGATCATATCAAGAGCAGGTATTTCAGACTTAAGACTAAGACTTAATTCTTTGAATTGTACCAGACTTGTTGAGCTTCGTAGTGCCACTTTATTAGTAACATATATAAGTGTAAGAACGTTAGTCCTAATATTGCTTCTATAGCAGTTGTGCGGCAGATCCGAAAGGCTCCGGAAATACACAGACATGCAAAACGCTGTACTATTAGCCTTTTTGCACCTAGTGATGGTGACTAGATCATCGGCATTACCAATTGTACTGTAGCCTAAGTTGCTTAATTTGTTAAGCTATTGATCAACTACCGAAGAACATAAAAGGGACGATAATACGTTTCCCTGCGGGCGGACAGTCCATGATGAGTAATTATCCGAGTTTCAAGCATCGCCTTGACTCATATACCATGTAAAGCATATACCACACAGTTACTCATCCGAGAAATATGGTTGAATAAAATAAATCCCTGGAGATTTCAATAGTAACATCAGATTCATACGTTTAGAAACTATAGTACAAGAACTGTTGTTACGGAATACACAAACTTAAAATTCCTCCTGAATGGGGTCAGGCTATAAAGAATCAGGCTTTTTTTCATTTAAATACAATCGGCTTTGCAGGATGGCAATGAAAGCGTCCACTACCCCGTTAAAATCAGTAACGTCAGGGGCGGAACTTTGGTTTTCAAAGGATTTCGACAACCATTTTGCTATAAAGTGATTTCTTCAACATCACACTTGCGCGAAACTCACAGGCCAACTTTAGAAGCATAATATTTCAAAGCAAGTGCAATTACTCCGACATTGATGGCACTTACATGAGCTAAGGACAAATGAAAGAGGAGCGTCAAAGGTCGGTTTGGCCGTAAAAGACGGCTAAGCAAAGCATTTGAAGATGTTGAGTTGAGAGAAAATTTCAAACTAACAACATGGAGGCCATGTCACCCTTTATCAGGCTCAGGCTCAGGCTCAGCTGATAACTTTGTAAAGAAAACACAACCAAAAAGCTACTTGTTTCTGGGTTAACAAATCAACTTAAACTTTTACCTGTTCAATGGGGTCAAGACTTATTTGCTCACCTAACTCTGCATCTGTTATCATGGTAAAACGGTATTTCTTCGATCGCAAAGGGATGCAAATATTTTGACTTTAACCGGCACAGCATTTGCACAATTGTTACTGAGAGGGAGTAAAAATCACATGTACTCCTGAACCTAAGTCATAGTAATCTTTGGTTTTTCAAACCTTCAATTTGAAATCGCTTAGTGACAGGTGGTATAGTGGTTGTGTCATAATAGCGAAATACTCATAATTGAAGAATTAGTAGTACATCTTAGATTTCAGAATTTTTATTTTGAAGTTTCATGCTTATTCTACGTTGTCACTATTTAAACGTTTAATGATCTGTCATATGGTTTCATCTTAACTTGTAACTATTATTTTTAAACTTAATAACTTCAAAGTATTACAATTTGCTCGTATGTCTTAATTTGAGGAGCAATTGAACAATGAAATCGAAGCTATCCCGAACAATCTTAAATCGCCAAAAAAAAAAAATACTTTAATCTCTTGTCCTTTGTCTTAGTTTAGTAAATCCATAAATGTACAGCGGTTTATTCTTTCGATTATCTTTAAAGATAACGTTCAACACTAAACAGGAAATAAATCTTAACTTGCAGTGCTTTCATTTCCCTTTCCACTCTAGTCTTTCTCGTCCGCCAGCGTTATATCCTCCAGCGATTTTATTATCCTCAAAATACATTCTTTACGGGATCTTATAGCTATTTCTTGTGCTGGCATTGCTGCTGCGTTTCCATCGAAATCATTCGTACCGTGTCCAATATATTTGTGCATTTGGCGGACCTGTCACATAATCGGGGAGATAAAAAAAAAGAATAGTTCGGGATGACTTCTAATGGTAGCTACAGATATCGAGAGTACGTAGTTTGCTTCTCTGTTTAATTCTTTTTTGTTCGTTCCTCAGCTCGTTTATCTGTCGCATTACATGGGAGAAAAGTGTAAGTTACGCGCAAGATAAATTTGAAACCGGGGAACCAAATTGCTTGGGGGCAAGTCCAACTAGCATTGAGAATAATAACATCTATGCATGTAATGCTAGCACCCACGGAATGGATGGAGGAACTATGAAACGGAAGGATGTCATTTTATTGCTCTATAGAGGGTATCTTGATCTTTCCGTACTTTTTTTGTTTTTTGTTTTTGTGATATCCTTCTTATTTCTCTTTCGTTTAATAGAGACATAGAAATATAAAATATTGGACATGGCTTAATGAAGCAAGGGACGTACCCCATAAAACAGAATGAATGAGGTTTTTTTTGCGAGAAAATGCAAATCAGTCGAATTAAGTATTTAGAAAGATTTATTAATTTCTTAGAAAGGTTAATGGAAGGTTAATTTTTCGGCGACAATAACTCATAACTTTTAGATAAGAGGTAGAACCGAAAGTGATCAGGGTATTTCGGATCGGTAGTCACCATCTATTCGTCGACCTAAATATATGTCAGCATGCATAGAGGTGAGCTGTACAACAATAAGTTTAGTTTTAACATCCGTGCGAGCCTCGTCAGAATGTGCTTTCTTTCGCAAGGTCGGTTATGAATTAACCGAAAGCTTCAATGTCAACAAAGGTTTGAGTTAAGTCGACAGTAGGTAGGCATGACTTCTTAACATTGCCAATCACTTTATCTTTAGAATCAGGAGACATTTGAGTAACACAGCCTCTCTCGTAAGACTAAATTGGCTTTATGCAGGACTTCTTTTCATCCGAGGGCTGGTATATAGTACAAAGTCTTAGACACAACAAAATTTCCTTTTTTTTGGCTGTCGTCTACGCATAGGTCATAAAAGTGGAACTCTGCCGAACCTGTCGCGGGCGGTTTCGGGGTTGGGGGCTCCAAAGTTTTAAAAACTTACTAAAAAAAATTATAGTATCAGTGTAGTGAATTTTTGCATGATGAATCTCTACACCGAAAAATGCAATGTGGTATAATTGTTAGTGCGGTACGGCGAGCGGAATGTCGTGGCAGAGACTCTCAATCATGCGAACAAATTTATATTTTAAACTTATTTTGTCAAACGCAAATTTTGGTATATCATGGACAACCTACTAAAAAATCTATATCTGCAAGATCAAAGCGATATTATAGGTCCAACATTCAGGCAGAGCCTGTCGAACTGTATTTTGCGTAGAGTTGGTTTTTAGGGATAAGTGCAAAGATCCGATTTATACCTCCAAAAATATTTGCACGATTGTAATAAATGCACATGATCTTAAAAGCTTATTCAATGGCCTTTAAAACGAAGTTTTATCCTAGCGCTTACCCCTAAACCATATGGGGTCATTCCACGATAAATCGCCGAAGCTATATGGGGAGCTCCGAACGACATCCCTCCGATTTGGCTGAAAAGTGTTAGAAATACTCATTGGAGTGGTACGAATAAAAAAAAAGGCAAAAAAAGTTTTACAGAATTCGATATACTATAGTTTTCGTCTAACGGAACTTAAAAAATTGGCAAAAAATCAAAATTTATGCTTTCTTTTATATTTAAAAAAATCATAACTTTGGCTCTGCTCATCAGAATTTGATAAAATATACCTTGTTGAGTTCAGGAAAAGGTGAACTTTCAAAAATTTGGAATAATTTTTATTTTCAAGGACAAAGGATATTCCAGAAAATGGTATTTTATTATATATAAATTTTTTTTTTATACAGGGTGACTGTAGAAATTATATTATATCAAAGCAAAAAATTTTGGAAAATACATTAATTTTGAAATTGTATCAGTAGTTTTCAATATGTCCACCTTTAGTGCGAATAATGGCCTTGAGACAGCCGAAGAAAGCATCGCACGCTGGACGCAAGCGGCTCTGCGGTATTTTGGCCCATTCCCGGCGAAGTGCTTGTTTGAGGTGGCCCAAACTTTGGTATTTTTTAGTGCCAACCTTCGCCTTCAAAATACCTCAGACAGAGAAATCCAACGGATTTGCATCCGGAGAATTTGCAATTCATTATGTCGAAGAAACAAATCTTGGTTGACGCGCGCTTTGTGAGACGATGCCAAATCTTGTTGAAATGTTCACGGCCTCCGACCGAAATGATTGTTTGCCCAAGGCTTCAATACTGTTTTTAAGACAGTTTCACGGTATATGATCGAGTTAATTTTGACGCCACGGTCCAAAATACGAGCGGAGAGCGACCATCGGCGGTTATGGCGGCCCAAACCATCACCTTCGGTGCTGCCTGCTTTCTGGTGGCCGTCCGAAGGTGTAAATTTTTGAAGGACCTCTCTGGCAAGTAAACTCGGTCATTTTATTTGTTGACATATTGCTCGATAACAAATGACGACTCATCGGGAAAAAACAAATTCGGCAACTCACTATTTTCATGCAAATTTTTGAAGGACCTCTCTGGCAAGCAAACTCGGTCATTTGTTTTATTGTTGACATATTGCTCGATAACAAATAACGACTCATCGGAAAAAACCAAATTCGGCAACTCACCACTTTCGTGCAAGCTCAGCAACTCCTTCGCTCTTTCGACTCTAACTTTTTTCTGTTGCGGTGTAAGATCGTGTGTTTTTTGAAACTTCAATGGCTTGAGCCCAAACTCATTTTTCAGTATGTATTGCATCCGTTCCAACGATATGTTGAGCTCGCGAGCCATTTTTCTTCCATTTCGACGCGGATTTCACTCAATTCGAGCCTTCACTTTCCGAACCATTTCTGCCGATGCTGCTATTTTTCTATGACCACCCCCATGGCGTTTTGCAACGCTGCCAGTATCACGGTAACGAGCTATGGTTCGAGACACAAATGATTTCTTCACGTTGAGGTGCTAGATGGCTCTAACGATAGCTACTACTTCAACACAATTGAGACGCAAATCGTTTAAAAGGCTTGTAAATAACAAAATTATCTAGCATGAGTCAAAATTTGAGCTCACAGTAATGAACGGTTTGGAAATTATATCAGTCTGAAGTTGGTTGCAGTTCGAGTCAGTCAGGGCGTATATTATAGAGAGATTCGTCCTCTATTTCCATTTCAAATTTCAAGTTGGGATCTCTATGTGTTCGGCCAAAATAATGTTTTATAGGCGGCTAAATCAAAAAACTTAATATTTATTACGTTACTCCTCTTATCATTCTCACATATAACCCGAGTGGACACATAAGTACATAGCTGTTTTTTTTTTTAGAAACAAAAACGTTACTGTGCTTGTTTTATTTCTTCAATGACTAGTAACTGCACATTTCCCGTTTTCGAGGATTTTAGAAGTTAGGCTTAATTTATTTGCACTCACTTGATGTCAAACTGTCGTTAGCTCGGGATTTATTTTATATTGTATCGTAATAAGAGTTGTGAGTAATAAAAATTTATAATGAGTGCTTTTGTGTGGAAAACGTGCTGCAATCCCCTGGATTTACCACTTCATCAACCCAGTGCTCATGATTTGCGGCCTGTGCGGCCATGGTTGATTACGATGCAGCCAAAATCGAATACAAAGTTGGTAAATTGCTCTACGTGTAGGAAAAAATTGAGTCAGATCCGAAATTCTAATACAACGCCATCATTGCTAGAGATTGAAGATCACATTGAAGTTGATGAAATGTATTTCGAAAAAGACATTGCATTCAATTTGATTAACGAATGCATACAGTATATTGGAGAAGATACATTCGACAAGAGAAGACTTAAGTGACTTAAAATATGTGCAGTCAAAATTGAAAAAGTCTATGTTGAAAATTGCAGAGAAAGTTTTCTCTGTTACTATTGATAATAAAGAAGAAAATTCCAGAGAGGAAGAATATTCCGTAGGGAAAATAAAAGAAAATTTCAATAGAACTACAAGCAAAGATACCAACCTTGTTTTGTTGTCTTTACTTTCAAGAGAATGGAGCGTCGACAAAATTATAGAAAAGTTTCCAGGATCGACAAGCTATATGATTAAGAAATCTAAAAAACTTCAAGAAGATCAAAGCATTGCATCAACTTATGGGAAAAGCTTAGATGCTGATATCAAGCAATTTTACTGTGAAGACGATATCAGCCGTTTAATGTCAGGAAAAAAGATTACGTATCTATAGGGTTTTCTCCCCTTTGTACCCATCATTATGTCAATTAATATCCGTCATGATGCACTAATAGGGGTTCGGAATGGGGTTCCAAATATACTATATGTACTTGTGGTTTGAAATTGTTAAATATCAATCGTCGGATGTCTTATATTTATAAGTACGCTTCTTGGTTCAAAAAGCGGCGTATAAGACAAATATTTCCGACGTAAGCTGAAGAAATAAGACGACTCAGAATTCTATCCTTAATCGGTATCCACTTTTATATCTATTTTAAACTGCAAATTTCGGTATAAGTCTTCACATTCATAGAGTCAAATAAAAAATACTTTCAGAATTTTTTGCAATCAACAACTTACCTTAATAGCCACCAACAAATTAAACCGATTCTAACAGCTGGGCAAGAACGTTCGTTAATAATTGACAACCGTGAGACGAGCTGATCATCGTATTTTCTTCTTTTTCTAACATCATTTTTGGTTATAAAATTAACTCCCATAATATTCCTAACAACGGTGTCAGTAGTAGTAAGATCTGGATGTTAAAGCAAGTAATACAATAAACGAATTTAAGGAGAAGGTAGACCCAATTCTCGCCACGATCACAATCTTAAACGAGACTGTGGTGAAACAGTCTAAGGAACTCGATTGGCTATGTGATGCGAAAAAACAGACCACAGAAGAATTGCGAACGATGGGAGCTACGACATTCGCAGCGAAACTCATGGAGAGTTCAACATCTCGTAGGACACAGGAGCATGATAAAGTACAACAATTAGGATGTGATCGTTCTGAGCTTTCAAATTCAGCAGACAGTGAATCTTGTCACATGAGCCTATCCTACATAGGTTGTCACTTATGCTGGAATCCCCATAAAGCAAAACCGCCAACAATTCGACGGAACAACAATATGTTGGGAGGATTACAAAATCCAGTTTGACAGTGTGGCCTCTACCAATGGATGGACTGAACGTGAAAATGCACGCGTTTTGGATTAAGAGGAGACACTGTGGCTGTGCTTTCTAATCTGAGTGCAATGGTGCTTCGATTTTTGGGTCCGGTAGAGCAGATATCACATGCCCGAAGGAAGAATTAGCCGCTTATGCTAATGATGATGTAGAACGGTTAGTTCGAACAGTTTTTAAGTAGTGTCTACGAGTAAAACAAGACAAAATTGCCACGGTGCAATTAATTGACGGCATTTCCGATAAGTACGTACAAGCCATGGTGCAGAAAACTTTGTCAAACACTTTGACTAAATCTATTGGATTGGGGGCCGCACGCATTGGTACATTGTTAAATTACACAACATTTGCAGCAGAGGGGAGTGCAGGTATCTCTTCAGAACAGCAAGGTAGTGCAAAGCACCGGTGGAAAGGCAGAAGGGGTGATCGTAGTCAAACCGGGTCTGATGGAAATCAACTTTAGCTCCACCACTCGAGAAACGAGTAAATGGAGGGCAATGCTTACACTAGTGAGCGTAGCGGCTTTAAATTACGTGGTATTAAGTGTAAACTTTTGGTGGATACTGGTTCCTCCATAACATTAATACACCGAAGTCTTGTTCCCCCGAATATCCGTCTGCTTGTAAAACTAGAACGCTCGGTGAATGGAACACGTATGTTCAAATGGACAAAATCTATTATCATTTAACAATATTGGTGGTAGACTTCCAAGTTCCAGCTCATGAAATCACTGAAACCGATTATTTGGTCACTTTAAAATGCGTTATCAATTTCGGATCTAATATGCTCTTTGCAGGTCAACGTAAAACGCGATTGATTCCAAAGCAAAGAACTGAATCTGCGGTTGGTCAAACAATGGATGCTATCTCAGATGTATGTATGGTAGTCAACTAGCCAACGACGGATGAAGTCACTGTGAAAGTCACAACATGAAAAGTTTGTGTCCGTAGCAGACTATTTCATGGTCGGGAGAAATTGTAGTAGAACCAAAGTATGGGGAAGGGAATCTTAGTTCCCAATTCTCAAAACACTTTAGCTAATGGTAAAACTACTTTGAGCGCGCGCTAATTTAAAAATAATTAAAAAAATAAAAACTTGAAGCAAAGGTCAGGCTAGTGCCTCAAAGCTTCCAAATCATTCAAAAGAATTAAATAGACATGAATGTAAACAGATGAACACATTTTTGATTGAGCTTATGGATGTATTTTCGAAATCTTCCAGCGATATAGGGCGAAGCATAAAATTGATGTCGCTGTTGCAAATTTCATAAAACAGTCTCCTTGTCGACTGCCACTAGCCAAGCAAAATTTTATCGGCATATTATCAATGAGATGTTACAGAATGACATTGTAGTGGCATCCGAAAGTCCATGGGCACCCCTAGTAGTCATGGCATACAAAAATGACTGAAACACAAGGTTCTACAGACAACTTAATAGTGTTACTATTCGAATTGACGACACCATTGATGCTGTTGGTGGGTTTAGTACACTTAAATACACTTGATTGTCAATCCGGGTACTGGCAGGTAGAGATGTAGGTCGCCGTAACAAAAGATGGTCTGTACAATTTTGAAGTCATGAGTTTGGGGCTAATGAATGCTCCTACCGCTTTTCAAAGGCTGATGACGAAACTTCTCCGTTGGCTTACTCTTGACATCGCTTTAGTTTATTTAGATGATATGCTTGTTCTTGCCAGAAGCTTTCATATGCTGCGTAAAGTCCTTCAACGATGTAAAGATGCAAATTTAAAAATTTCACCGAACAAATGCAAATTGTTTCAAAAGGAAATTCCATTCTTGGGACACATAGTTTCTGGACCAAACCCCAATAAAACCGAAATTATTCCAACGTGGGCATCACCGAGAAATTGAAAGGAACCTTTGCACTTATTACAGGCAGTTTATTCCAAATTTTGCCCAAATTGCACGCCCTCTTCACCGCTTAACAGAGAAGGATGCTTCATTTCAATGGAGTGAGGAAGCCGCTTGCGCTTTTGAAACACTTATCCACATCCTAAAGATGTTTGTTTTGCTTACAGACGCAAGGAACAGAATGTCAGAGTAATCATCGCCTACTTTAGCAAGTCTTTAAGTAAGACTGAGCGAAGTTACTGCGCCACCAGAAAAGAGCTGCTAGTTGTAATAAAGGCTATTAAACATTTCAATACCTACGGATCATGCTCGTTGGATCGAACGCCTCCGGCAATATGACTATATCATACAGCACCGTGCAGGTCGACTTCATTCAAGTGCTGATGCTGTTTCAAGAAGTCCCGGTTGGGAACAAGATTGTCGCCATTGCTACTACTTACTTAACTGGCTCCCGACCTGTGAAGAGTCTCTGCCTGAGACACTGCAGTCTCCCGTCCACTGCTATCCCGGGCACGCTGCTTCCAGTTATCCAGACCAAGCCTTTTGGCATGGTCTTTAAAACGGAGTTTCGGCCTTCGTTTTCGTCGTGAACCTGGGGGCTGGGAATCTAAGACCTTCTTAGCTGGAGAATTATTGTCCATTCCCTCGATTTGGTCGAGCCGAAGCATTCAACGTATTTTGGCTCTTTGGACTACATCCACACCTTGATACAGCTCAAAGAGTTCGCGGTTGTACCTTCTTCTCCATTCGCCCTCCTCGCACACAGTACCAAAAATCAGTCAAAGGAACCCAATTTCAGTTCTCCCTTCCTGCTTATCATCCAGCATTCAGCGCCATACAGTAGAACTGGGAGGATAAGGGTTTTCTAAAGCATACTTTTCGTCCTTAGAGTTAGGAGCTTTGAACCCAATAGTTTTGCCAGGCCGAAGTAGCAACGTTTTTGCCTTTCCGGGATTTGTCTCAGTGTGAAAATTTGGTCTATAGTCGATCTGCCGATTCAGAAGCCACACTGGTACGTGCTTATAAGTGTGTTACAGAACGGTTTGAGACGTTCACACAATACGTTGGACAGGATCTTACATGCGACATTAAACAAAGATATGCCTTGATAGTTCCTGCAAGACATAGGTTCGCACCGGGTATGCTTTCTACCACTCATACTTGATTGATGATTTGGTGCATGCGCCTTACAAAAGTATCTCCACCGTATTTGAAGAGCTCCGCTGGTAGTTCATCTCAGCCTTAGGCCTTGTTTTTTTTAGGCTTTTTTTATAGCTAGCCGACTTCCTCTATACTGGGTGGAGGAACTGGTTTTTCACTGACTGATTGTGGGTTCACTTCTTGGCCTATCACTCTCTTTCCATGATGTTCATTTAGCAGCTGCTGGAAACGCTGTAAACACATCTACTTTCCCCTGTGATTCGATGACTAGGTTTCCTTCGCAGTTTCGAAGAGCTGGTGTTTCGGTCTTGAAGCCAGCCACCAGTTGCTTTGCGTTCTTGTAAATTTTCCGAATTTTTTTCGATCGCTAGACTCTTCAATCTCCTTGAACTGGGAGGCTGCGTAGGGCCTCTTCTTTCTATGCAGGATCTTCTTCTCCTCTCTGTTCCTAGCTCGGTATACCCCTCTCGCTGCCATTGTTTCTTTTGTGCATGTTTCTTTGAATCTCTGTCTCGCTTTCCTAAAAACTTAACACGTGCTAAGGCACTTTAAGTGCAGTCATACCCTCTTCAGTGGCAATTTCTTTGAAAAAAAAAAAAATCTGCTGTCACCTTTTTCTGATATACACATTCATCTTACCACGAGCTCATTCTTCGAGGTGGTTAGTACCTTACAGTGGTTTTGGCTATATTCTTAATGATTTCACAATACTGGCACCACTGATTGTCCACTGTACAGTGGAGAATTTCTCACTCAGGCGCTCTCTGTATAATCTGGCTACTCAAGATGTGCTTAAGCATCCAACGTCGATTTCTTTTTCTGTGCAGTTCGCAGCTCCTCGTTGGACAGTCAAGCTCTCAATTTAGCCGCAACAAGGAAATGGTCAGAGTCAACGTTTGCCCATCGAAATCTGTGAACGTCGAGGATGTTGGATTCGTGCCTATCATCGATTTTGTTGGCAGTTTGACCGTCTAGAGAGCGCCAGGTTGCTGTGTAGATCCTTCACCATGAAAACCTGATGCTATTTATCACCGTATTACGAACTGTCGCAAAATCGATCAGTCAGTAACCGTATTCTGTTGTGTTTTCGTGGATTCTGTGCTTACCAACCAAACCGCCAAAGATGTTTTTATTCCGACTTTAGCATTCAATTCCCCGAGAACAATTTTGACATCATACTTCGGAAAGGTTCAGTAGGCTCCATCCAGGAAGTCTCAACGGTTTCTTAAGCTGAATCCGTTACAAACCTACGGCCTCTTAAGAAGTTTTACCTCGAAATCAGAGGTAAAACGAAAAAAAAACGATCTAGTGCACGCCATATTTGTTGTTTCATATTGTTAAGCCCATTAAAAGGGTTTTTCTTCACTTTTCGGGTAGCGCTTCTACGGTCCTCGATAATAATTTTACAGAAACCTATCATTTTGTTCCACTAGTCCTTTAATTTGGCTTCCAGTGAAACTCCTCTTCATTTTGTACAATCATGTGTTAACTATCCTATCCTAGCCTTTCAAAAAAAAAAAAAAATTAATTAAAGTTGTTCATTTATTGTATATGTAAGTCATTCGAAATATTTTCTGTTCCACTCGATTTACTTACTAATTTCTTCAATAATTTACTCGTTACTACCGTTAAGCTAACTGAAATGACAACCAACTCACCCAAATGTGCATCATTAGTGCATCTGAAATCTTCTTAATCGTTATTAACCCCCATTTAGCAAAAGGTATTCGATTTAAGTGCAGATCATTATGCTTGCAGTATTCGTTGCATTTATATGAGTGCTCCTTGCGAATTAACAGAATGTAAATTATGCAGAAACAATTTTCATTAAGGAACTTTCTGTCCAATCCACTCCTTAACATTTACCAAAGTCAATTCCAAGCGTAATCACATCTTATGGTTAATACTTTGGCAATCCTTTTTATATGTATAGGGGGTTTGCAGAGAAGAAAAATGAAAAACGAACAAAGTTTCACCTTTAGTGTCCTTGATGCATTTATCCCTCTTTCATTTCAGTTGGTATGTACATACATACATACATATGTGCGTGTGTATCTTTCTTTATTTAAACACTATGCGATCTGGGGCAGTACAGAATACTACTGCCATTATAGTACTGTTGAGTATAGCACAGAAAGTTTGAAATTTTTGTAGAATGGTTTGAGGAGAGCGAAAAGAACAATAAAAATTCGAGTTGGAAAGTATAACACCCCTATCGTCAACACTACTATAATCCTTTTTGAGTCAACCAATTCAAGTATTCACGTGAACATATTTCTATTCGTTGTAGCGTGCGCTACTGAATATCAAGTTGCTGTTTAAGGGATTTGCAGTATTACGGCTCTCATTGTCATATGTGAAAGTATACAATATATTTGGTTGACATATCTTGAGAATGTTACGGATATTAGAGCAGCAAACTTAAAGTGGATGGAAAAAATAATTTAATGAAAGTTGCTTTTTGATTTTAGTCACACTTCTACTAAATTACATTTAAATGCAGTGCACATTTCCATAGTGCACGATTTACTCACAAACTCAAATTTCATTTTTGAGCAAAGAGCGATTCAAGACTATACGAGTATTTCACGCTAACAAGATACACCCAGTTTTGATACTCGAGAAAAGGTAACAGGTTGTCTAGTTCTGGGTTATACTTTTTAATTAAATCCGTTCAGATTCTAAGGTACCTTTCATAAATTGAGCAACCGTTCAGCAGAGGAATGTTGGTTATGTCGATAGTCCAGAGAACAGAGTAACCATTTAGGACTATTTCAACATATTCTATTGTAGGACTTCGTCAGACTTTTTGACGGAAATAGTGACGCTCAAACACATTTATGGGAAACGGCAATGCTCACATTTCCTAATTCCTTCAGGTACTACGTTGAACAAAAAGACGTAAGACGCAAGTCACGGGAAACGGAATTCGTCTGGAAAGAAAATATACAACGATTTGAGAGTCTTGCTATTCTATTTATACATGTGCACATTTCCAAACCTATTTACAAATACGATAGCGTCATCTCGTGATATCATACATGGCTTATATGACCACGATATTGAAAGCACATTGCATAGCAATAAAGACAAACATTTCAATTGTGAGGTTTACATTATAGTTCCCATGGTACCGATCAGTATTGGGACGTGGAAAGTCTGTAATAATCTCTTATCATGGAGAGAATCCAATGTAGTTTTCATTCCCAAAGCCGGTAAATGCTCTCATGTAGTCCCAATGGACCTTAGACCTATAAGTATATCGTCTTTTTTCTGAAAACTCTAGAACGATTGATTTATATCCATATCCCGCGCGCGCACCAAGGGGTTATGAATACCTTTTTACTGGCTTCTTCTCCAGGGCGCGGCGGGCGGGTGGTGTATTAGTTTGAAACTCAGGTGTATTAGTTTTCGATATTTTTCCCAGAGGTGGTTGTCTAGGACGGGACGGGACGAGCCAGTGCATCCGCAACCAGTGGGTCTGAGTACGTGCAAGTTGTTAGTTCGTTACATTTAGCCCAGCCAGCAGCCACTCCAACATCAGTGTTATGCCTTCATGTCAGAGTTGACGCCGACGGGATTTTTATATAACTAAATACAAATTCTATGAAAAGACTTTTTCAGAGAATTACCTCGCACGGGATTTAAACCCACCACCCTCTGCTGGAGGAGTCTTTGCATATACCACGGCCACCCTGATCCAAGGCTTTTGTCAACGGCTCAACATGCCTACTGTCAAGGAAAGTAGGTGGAAACGGCTCTGCATTCACTGACCAGCCATATCGAACGAAATCTACAATATAGTGAGTACACAATAGTCGCAACAAACTAGATGAGGCTTCTACTTAAATATGTGCCAGTAGAGGTACGTCGCAAGGCGATGTCCTTTCACTCCTTTTCTGCACTTAAGTGGTCAACGAAGTGCTGATATATTTAACTGGAAGCGCGTAGTAGCAGGGTGATTGCTTATGCGGATGACGTTGCTATAGCCGTTAGCATCTTAATACCATTAAAGAACTCCTTCAGCTGAATCGTAATCTAAACCAAATCACTGTAGCTTGTTTTAGACGACAATTTTTGGCGATTAAAGAGGCTCTGTCCTGGCTGAAAAAATTCTGCAAATTATATATGTAGACTCAGTCTCATTAAATTCCAAAACCGTCCTTGAATACTGATTATCTCTTACGAAGGTGAACGAACAGTTTAACCTTCACCTTTATTGAGGCCGGGCCACAGAGCCATTCCAGGGAAATGTGGGACCGACGAACTCGTCAAAATTGGAACCACTCCACCTACTACAATACACCGGAAAAGAGTTGCATAAGTATACCAATCGCTACGTGCAAATTAATATTAAAGCTGCATGCTGAAGAACAGACCTTAAGTGGACTGTTGGACCAACATGTTTAGCGACCGAACAGATCTGGCCAAGGCTGGATCTGAATCGCTCCATGATTCTGATCCTTCTAAATAAGAAACATCTCAGCGCCATCATAGGTGTCATAACTGGACACTGCCTTATAGGCAAACATGCAAGAAGGATTGGCGCCTTGTCTCTTTAGAAGCTGCATTGTGGAAGAGGAGACAATCCCTCACCTAAGCTATACATGTCATGAAGTAGAAAAGATGAACTGGCTCAAAGCACTTAAGAAGCCGATACTCATCATTTTTTTTGAGCTTTTACTGGATAACACAATGATCTATTCTGAAGGGTACTATCATCAGCTGGACAAATTGATAATTCACTGATTCGCAAAAAGGCCACCAAAATAATGCGAGACCTAATACATATTTGGTAACTCGTCAAAAGCTTTTACAGCTTAGATGGGATCTACTGCCACACCGACCATATTCTTCAGATATGGCATCTTCTGATTATTATTTGTTCCGGAAGCTACAACATTTTTTAGACGGTAAAATCTTTACTTCAAATAAGTAGGTCAAAAGTCATCTTTTGCCAGCAAAATATCATACTATCACTAGAAATATGGCAAAAACTATTGGACCCAAATGGGCAATATATAATTTAATAAAATATCTATTCACTCTAAGAAAATGGCCTCCCATTTTCATAACAAATAACGAAATTTCTTTCCGAACAACCAAATACATATTTTGGAAACGTCATGATGTCACCAGTTTTCGTAAACTTTGAACTGCGCCATATGTGGACCCAACTTCCACTGATTACCATAGGGTTGTCGAATGTATAGAACTCTCTCGTGTATTTGCAAGGAATGGGACACTAGTTTCATCGATCTGTAATTGTAATTGGAATTTCTTGTGTCGCCTAAGCCTTTATACAGTTGAACAAAGAAGATCTTTCTTCACTGGTTAGGAGTTCGATCGCCTCTCATTGTTTGATTGAATTACCTTGCGAGCACTTTAAATCCAACATTTCCGATTGGCGCCCATATTTTAAAGGGTATGTCGGATCGGCCGTAGTTTAATTATTTTACTGCTTCGCTTACTTCGGCTTCCAAAATATTTTTCGTTTTCTCTACGTGTGGGACGACCGACGGGATAATGTAGCCCCGCTGATAGTAGTAAATTTACAAACTTCAATTCCGTTGATTTCGGCGATTGTATTCTTTATGAATTTTTTTCAATATGCTGGTAACTTGAAAATTTCATAGTAACTCGTTTACCCATGCATCGACGTTTCACTTCTATTGCCTGCCCAAAGGTTGGGAGGTATAGCTTACTTCGCCTTTTTGTTGCAGCTTCCGGAGCCTTCCGGACCTGCCCCACAGCTGCGATAGAAACAATAATAAGACTAACACCCCTACACTTATAAATTAACAAAGTGGCATTACACATCACAGCAAGTCTGGTACAAATTAAGGAGTGAAGTCTTAGCGAACACCCCGACTTAAGGACCTTACTCTCTGAAATACCGGAACTGGATATGATTTGCGCTCCAGCAAACATTGTTTTTTGATTTGCGCCTTCAAAAAACATTATGCTTCAATAAAAGCTCCTGCACGGAGATTCCCAGCAAAAGAGCATGGGTTAGCAATAATCCATTAACCAGCCATAATGGCATAAAGTGGTAACAAATGGTTCTAATTTGGAATCGGGAGTGATTCACCGACAGACAAGCAGCTATAAATGCCCTTAGCTCGCACATTGGCTCCAAATCAGTCATGCACTGTTTCAAAATCCTCTAAAAACTAAGTTCTAGGAACAAGATCAAACTATGGTTTGTTCCTGGTCAAAGGGGATTGATGGGAATGAGAAGGCTGACGAACTGGCTAAAAAAGTCTCAGAAACTCCTTTTAATGGACCTGAACCCTTCTGCTGCACTCCTAAATCAGTATGCAATTTAGCTATTAATAGCTAAATTTGGTATTTGGATATGGTATTTGGAAGCCATGCTCGTAAAATAAGCGCCCATCGCTTTTCGCTGACCGCATAGTAGTTGTGCCCAGTTATTTTCTTGACTGACGTAGTTTTTGAAGGTTTTTTTTTTCTTGGTTTTTTTTACAATGAACTCCGCCGACAAAATAGTGGTTTGTCCAAGGTCACTTAATATTCTTTTACCCGTTGCTTCGCATAATTCAATCATATATATCTATCCATTTGTACTAGATGTCCGCAGAATGAAATCAAGTGCTGCTCTTTTGTACTCGTCCAAACTAAACTAGCAGGTCCTGTTTCTGACTCTTGATCATTTTTGTATATATTTTGCATTTCCCTTATATGATTTATAATTCGAAATTTTAACCAGTCACCTAACCTATAAATCTACGAATAAACTTTCAAGCAATGTCCGATGTATGACGTTAAAATCGTCCTAGGCGACTTTAATGCCAAAATTGTAAAGGAGAACATCTTTGGTAACACAAACGGAAGACATAGCCTTCACGTCTGGAAACGCACTGTGGCTAATCGCACGCACAGCTCACCTCAATATTCACAAGGGAATATGGCGGACACCAGACCAGCAAACCATCAACCAGTTTGATGTTGATGTTGCGATTAACGTAAGGCACACCTCAAGTAGTTTAGATGTCCGAACATTCCGAGCGGCCAACGTAGACTCTGACCACTACCTAATTGCAGGCAATGTACATCTACCGATATCTCAGACACTATAACTCCGGGAAAATACTATGAGGAAACTTAACCTTGAACGGTTTCAATCGCAACAAGCCTCTCAACCTCTTGAGAAGTCTTTTGCAGCCAGCATCAAGTGCTGAAAACCGGTGGCTTAGATGCCGAAAAGCCATGAGAAATGTCATATCAAACCGCCCTGGTTTGGTAAAAGATGCCGGCAGGCACATGCAGCAAAACAACATGCCTACAAAGCGGTGCTACACAAAAGGACAAGAGCGGCTCGTGAGCTCTACGAGCAAAAGAGAAATAATGTTTGTAAGTTTTACCGAAAGGTAAAAAGAACGTTTCAGGGTAGTAAGACCCGAACGGAAACCTGTGGAGATGAACGAAGAAACCTTGTAGTAGAGTCACAGTCAGTGCTAAGTTTATGGAAAACCATTTATGTAGGCAGCGAAACGGCGAAGATGACATTCAGTATTGACCATTCAAGTCAAGAATTCCCTCCACCCGACCAAAATGAAGTGAGGATAGCAAAATCTAAAGTGAAGTCAAACAAGACTGTCGGGCCTGACGGCCTGCCCACTGACCTATTTTTTGGTAGAGAGCATACAAAACGACTAAAATTTGGTCGGATAAATGGAACTTCATCATCGTTTGCCCGGTTCACAAGAAAGCAGATCGTCTAAACTGCGTCTCAGTTTCCTAAACATCGCATATAAGATTTTCTCTGCCGTATTGTGCAAGCGCCTGAAACCATTTGTCGTTCACACTGGAGATGGCAGATCCTGAAGAAAACGCAATAATTTCAGATCGATACTCACCGAATTTTTATCGATCTTTCAAAAGTCTGTTCAATTGCTTGCAAACGCAGACGATATTGATGTCACTTGTGAGTTTGCAAGTATACGAACATAAACGGCAAAAATGGGTCTAGTGCTTAACGAGTTCAAAACAAAGTATATGCTATCAACAAGAAGGAACACCCAAAATCGACGAATCGGCCAAAATATCACAATCGACAGCTATAACTTTTAGGCAGTAAGGGACTTACTGCTCGGCTCTGCTATCACATCTGAAAACGATATCTCTTCAGAAATCAAACGAAGCATAACGCTTGCCAATCGCTGTTTCTTTGAGCTGAGAAGGCAACTATGTAGTAAGACCTTCTACTAAACAAGCAAGGAAACTCTATATAAGAGACTTGTAATCCCAGTCCTGCGCTATGGTTTCAAAGCAATAACACTATCTAAAGTGCATAAAAGTATCCTTGGTCATTTTGAGACACAAATTCTTCTTAAGATACTTGATCTCGTATGCATTGACGGATTCTGGAGTTCTACAAGTTGAACACCGACATCGACCTGGTCAAAAAAAAACTGCGTATTGGACGTTTGAGATGGCTGAGACATGTGGAGCGAATAAACACCAACGCTTTAACTCTAATCCGGAGGACAGCGCAGTAGTGGTAGGAGATCTCAGCCAACTTGTAGTGTGCAACTCGAGGCAGTTAGCCAAAGACCGCGCTAATTGGAGAGGCTTATTGGTTGAAGCCCCATTGTGCCAGTATTGAAAGCATCTTAAACTAGCCCCGGGAACGAACAAGCTCTGAGACCAATTTTTATATTCACTCCGGGATCATACCTCCGCTATGCAGAATTAGTTCCCGGCGCAGTAGTGTATTCCTATACGTTTAATTTTATGATACCTTACATTTATACTATTCTCCTTTTCTCCATTTTGAGCTATTATGAGTGAATGTACGAATGAATATCCATCTTTTGCCCCACCGATAGTCTGCAAACAAACTGGTAATCGTATTAAACGTTATTGCGCCTCATATTCATTCTAGGTGTTAAAGTTTCTGATTATGATTTTTACCCAAAAAAATTGGAACGAACTGCGACAATATTCTGTAATCTGTTGCCGCACGGCTATGGAGTATACCATACAAGTTGCACTTAGAGACAAAAGCTAAAGGGAATACATATTAATAAACTTAATGGATTTCTTCCGGCCAGTAAAACTCAGAAATGCCTGCAATTTCAGATCGATTGTATGAATATCGTTAAAAGATTTGTGTCCAATCTAGTGGATGCGCTTACCTAAGGAGGTATTAATCTTGATTTTAGTCGATTAGAAGAAAATAACAAATATAGATACGAATATGTTGCATACACAGGAAGGATTCTATCGGATGTTCACAAAGAATTTTTTTCATATTTTCCTGCCCAAAAATTATGTCTTCCAACCCAATGATAGTTCTTACTGGACAGACAACTCCAGACATATGGTACATCTGATACATCTGATTTTGGTAAACAATTGTGCCATCGTAAAATAGATATAAAGACGAAAGGCACTTTCGTGCCTATCGAACAAGTCTGTTCTCTACAAAATAAAAACGGCTTTAGCATATGCACCATCTACAATGCATGTTAGTTAGTCCTCTGCGATTGAATTGATATGTGCTTTTTGAGGATGTTGTTAAAGCTGATACCCATTAAAGCAGTACGACTACATATTATAAAATAACTATAAAAATTCACTTTTTTTTTAATTTTTAATGTTATGTGCTAGTGACCGTCACTCACCAGTTTTAGATATTTTAGCCAACTGGGGGTTATGGTATTGAATTGTTAGACAACTCGCGTCCTAAACCCATAAATCAGTTAAATTTTACAACTGCGCATTTATTTGCTCACGTCGCATTTAAATGCAAATTTTCCAATCATATTTGTTACCACTGATAGAGCAAACGCATCCAACCGAGATCAACAAAACGAAAGATAAGAAAAAATAATTTTAATTTTATGGTTTCTACGAGCATAACAAAATCAGAATGCTTTTATTGGCACTCTAAGTATTGGCATTTGTCATTGACAGTGCAATTTTTCCCATCTATACTCTCTTTGGTGGGGGTTGAGGAGATTCCAGAATAAATCATTCGATTCTGGAATTATGGTAAATGGCCTTGTTGCTCCCTTATGATCTTTTGTCCTTGACTATGAAGAAAACAATTCTGAAGGTGGCATTGAAGAAAATCAAGAACGTAATTTTAAAATTATACGAGTATACAAATAGATGTGTAAACAATCTAAATAACCACAGTTTTTGATGCATTAATTCTTTGATTGCCTTTTCTGGGCGATAGCATATGAAACGAACCTTCTACCAGGAATAAACTTCACAAGTAATTTACTTATTTTAAAATGAAGCAGTGTAATTATTTAGGAAACATGTGTTGTGTTTTAAAAGTCAGAAATTTCATTATTCTTCAATCAATCTATGATAATAAAATCACCTCTCAAATTTATAACTTAAGGACGTTGTTTAAATATTGACTATAAAATATTTTTAATATCTTGTGGTATTCCGATTGTTTTTGATTACTGCTACACACCTTAGGGGCTTGGAATATGATACATGAAATGCCAAGAAGGGCATTTTCTGCGAAGTCACTTTTCTGTTTCCAAGAATAACGAACCAATCTGACCCGAAGCATAGGACAGTGTGTTGCAAAATTATATCACTGGCACCAAATGGTATCTTCCTAGCATTAATTAAGATAATCTTTACACATAATGGAACCCCTAGAATCTCTGAAATTCTGCAGACCCATTAGCCTTTTGCCATTCATGTTAAATACAACGCAAAGCTGATTGACCACTATACAAAGGAATAACATAAAAGAGAAGACATATTACCCAGGGCTAAGTAAATCCACTCATCCAGCACTACATAAACTGGTCTACAACATAGAAAGACTAAAAGACTCTAAAAGTATTGACAACGCGAACTTAAGATTAATAGGAAAGGCCCTCCTTAGAAGAGATGCCAATCCAAAGACTATATAACAACATGTCAATCCTAAGCATGAATATTACTACTGTAAAAGGCTGCCCTCAAGGTGTAGATGACCTAATGAAAATAAAACTATAGGATATCCAAATAATATCCCTGTTATGATTAGGGGCAACTACGCGATTACTATCAGTGATCTCATACAACTAATTGAAACCTTTTTTTTATTGAAACTTTATAAAGTTGTAACATTCCAGGATATTACAAACTTTATACTTTAAAATAGTATAAACTAACGATACAATTACTTGTAAAAGTGTACTCATTTATAAAGTGCTTGAAGAATTTACAATTATTTCCAATATTTGTTATTTAAAAATTCATAAGATTAGACTTTACTTGTAGTCTTCGGGTCCGTCCGGGTGTTAACTCAGACAAAGGACTAATCCATTGCACTCTTTGTAAGTTCATTTTAATTAAATATTTCAGTCTTAAATCTCCGCTTGGAAGAGAGAAGCAAGCTTTCATAACGTTTCACGTCCGTGAACCCCGACTGCATTCATTCCTGGCTCAAATTCTGACCGAAACCAGTCCTGGGCTGGTTCTTTCTACAACAAGAATCCTGACGTCACTGTATCGCACGGCATGGCCATAAGACCAGAATCATAAGACAACCGACGCGCAAGGTCATCAAAACTCCATTGCGTGCTCTACTTGAGACCACTTCTTTTTAAAGGGAAAATGGCTTTGAGAGTGCAGCCCATGATATGAATATTAAGGGGAGGGAGATTCATCAATGCGTCTAAAGCGGAGTCAAGAGTGCTGGAGCAATCCACCATGCATCCGAGACACACAGCGATCACGTTTTCGCGCGAAAAATTATTCCAATAGACATACAACGCATATGATATAATTGGCCTTATCATAGCCGTGTAGATCAAAAGGTCCTTTTCGCGTTGACAGGCCCCATGACTCCCCGATAGCTCCTCCTCATTGCCAGAAGACCGACAGCGCCTTAGAGGCTTTTGAAATAACATGTTTAGTCCAAAAAAGTTTGCTATCAGGGATGACACCAAAATACTTAGATTCTTTGGAGAATTGGATGGTAATGCCTTTAAGCACTAGATAAGTCAGATCGGACAGCTTCCTCCTTTTCGCAAAGAACAACCTCAGTTTTTGGAGGATTGACTGAAAGCCCTTTACTAGTCGTCGATCACGTCTTGCGCTGCCTGCGCTTTAGAGCAGAAAGTCTTTAGACATGATCCAACAGATAGAACAAATACATCATCCGCGTATGCTTGTGCATAGATGTAAGAAGTCTTAAGCGCGTTGAGCAGTGAATCGCCGAACATGAACCATAGCAGTGGGACAGAACACCACCTTGCGGGCAGCCCCCAATTTACCACCGCCACCACATATTGGCCGAATCCAACATCCGCAATAAATTTTCTATTCACCAGCAGTGCTCTTATCCAGGATTATATCTAGGGGTATTACCCAGAATTGCTGCTTCTTGGTTGACGTGCTGTCTCAGCCGTATGAAATGCATTCCGGCATATTCGGCGATGGTCTACTCCGGGCTTAAGATCGCGTTATAAGACGGGAGTTCTTATATATCAGGATGCCCTGACGAAGTTCCTTACGACTTTGTTTTGAAGCCGTTAAATTAGAACAATATTGGTTTTGAAAATACCCCCCATAGTTGGGAACCATATGTCTCTACTGGTTTCAGTATCTGTTTATGAATTAAAAGTTCGTTTTGTATTTCCGAATAGTGGCGTTTTTCTACCAACGAGCAATTTGAGTTTTCTTTAAATTTGAGTTCTTTTCGAATCCAGAAATAAATATAGGGGCTTGAAAAATTTTTTTATTTGTTTACATGAACTGATTTTAATATTCAAGTGAACTCGGTTGATCCATCTAAGAAATCTGTCTATAACAATTTGAAGGTATTTAATTGGCTCGCGTTCGCTTTTCGCAACATAGATATTTTACAATTTGAATGTTGTTCGTAAAGATTAGATATAAAACTGGGCCTAGGAAACTTCCCTGTGGAACTTCAGCCCTAATTTCTCTGAGTTCTGATTTGGAACAATCTTGTCTGATCCTAAAGTAACTAATCGTAAGATACGACTCTAGCACTTCTGGAAAGAGTTGTTGTAATCCTATATACTTGCCCTATACTAGAATGTGTTATTATGTAATAAAAACGACAAGCGCAGTGGAACCGCAGTTTATAGGTATAAATGATTCTCTAACGAAGTATACACCGCCTCTCTTCATAAAGACGAAAGAAGGAGTAAAGCAGAGTGGTGTAAAATACAGTTTGATACAAAGATAATAACATTTTTATGAGACAGATAAAAGGAAGAAAAGTCATCCCTTTTTGCACTAATTTAATCGTAGTAACTATTTAATCTTCACCCTTAATGAATTTTGAAAACGATTTAATCGATGACTTTTCCACCTTTAATCCACTTGGCTAAAACTGTGATTATATCTTTTCAAATTATTTCGCTCTCAATATGTTAATAATCTCTTTATTGTGCTCCAAAGAAGTCGGAAGAAAATGTTTCAAACCTTGTTACGCATATTGATGCGTGCTATTTGAGAAATATATCCTGATTCACATAAAAAAGATGTCACCAAAAAAGTTTATACGTTACGAATGAATTATATAAATTTTTATAATCGTCCCAGGAAGATATTTTCAATTCCTTCAAAAGATTTTAATGTGTGACCTGATTGCTTTTTTTAAACACTCCTTCATCCAAATTATATGGAATACAATCGTCCTTATCAGTCATTGCACATCCGTACGCCACAAAAACTTCCAACTACTAAAAATTTGATGTCAATCGATTGAACTGTGTAAGGGGTAGTCAATCCACAAGTACTCGATGGATAATGTTATTCGATTGACCGTGTAACGGTCACTTAAATTTTTGTAAGTGAATGTGGCTGAAGGTGCATGTAGGTATGTAGGTATGCATGTAGGTATACCATAAATACGGATGTTCGTTTTGGTGGAGTTCTGTAAATAAGTGCTAACGTTTGTGTCATTTTGCCGTGTTAAGGCATGTATCGGTTGCCACTAAATGGTACTAAAGTTGCATATTCCTTGCCGGAGCGGCGTTTATTCTTCTTGGCTCTTGCTTTCTTTTACGTAATTATGTGCTGTTGTAGGCTCGCTTTCTAGCTCCTACCTCTTGGCATATATATGTATATATCATGCGAATAGGCTCATCGTGTTCCATTTATTTTCCGATTCTAAAATGTGACGTACTATGTTGTCGGGAGTTGGTGCTTCTTCCTGTATTCGCCGAATAGTTTCTCTTTGTAATTGGAATCATGGGCAAAACAAAAATGCATGCTTCACGTCTTCAGTATTACTACAAAATAGACCGGAAGCAGCCATGTCTCGTAAGCAGTTGTGTTATGAATAAATTAACTTCTCCATGTTTGCGGTTTATCCATGTTTTGACAGTCTGAAGAAGGCGAAAAGTTCATCGGACTTTTGAGGAAAATCTCCTGCGTTATTGACACTGCCTTAAACTCGTGTTTCTTTCAATTGCTTCGGTGTCATTATGCTGGAGCCGCCCCTCTTGCCTGCTGCTCTTCTGTATGTATTTCAGTTGGAAGCGTTCCTGCGATAATAACGCCTCGTCCGAGATTATATAGAATGTATATAGTCCATATATTTCAGATTGGCGATCCATAAAGCACTACTTACGTTACTACTTTTGGAGTTACTCGTGCTGTATCTGGACCCTTCATATTCGGCATTATACCCATTATGGAGTCACTCACCTACGAAGATTGCAACTCACATATTCTAGGTGTTTCTTAGAAGACAATCTTGAGTTAATCACAACAGCAAGATATTTTATTGCTGACTTGAATGTTTGTTCATGTTCGCTGACTGTGAGCACCATGGTTTCGTTTTGTTTTCTAGTTATAATTAATACCGCTTCCCTTTTGTGTTCAGCTAGTGTGAGACCAGATGATGTCAGCCGCCGCCGTACAATTGAAATTGTTTCGTCGCTTATTTGGACAATTTTTTCTTAATGTTTTATAGCTACGACGAAAGCGATATCGCCCGCAAACCCCACGATTTTAGCTTCGCTTGGTTGATTAAAACGAAAAATTGCCATCGGTCATTACATTCCACAGTATCGGCCCCAGGACCTTACTCCATCAAACTATAGTCTGTATGATATAACACTCTCTATCAGAAGTAGTTTTTCACAATATTTCGGATGTAAATTAGTACTCCCATGTTTCATAGCTCTAGAAGCGCTACCCTACCGTATCCAACTCGCAATGTTATGACATAGCAGTACTGTTTTGTGCCTCTTCATTGTATGGCAATTTTTTCTGTATAAACAACTGCTTTAATGGCATCAATTGTTTACTATGCCCTTCGAAAACCGTACTCATGTTGCGATATTCAATGGCTGCTACTAATATAGGGTTTTCTAATAACGACCTGACAACTTTTTTTTCGAATAAAAGGCAAACCATTTGAGATATTTCAAAAACTTTATTATTGGCTTGAAGTACAATCAAAACATTTATGAATGGAACTCGACTTCGTTCATATGGCCACCGCTTGCACGTTTGCAGCTGTCGATTCATTGGACCCAATTTTTAACGACTCGGCCACACATTTCGGCCGAAACGGCCGCTATTTTGCGTTCAATGTTGGCTCTGAGCTCTTCCAACGTCGTCGGCGTGTTGGCATAAACCAATGACTTAACGTAGCCCCACAGAAAATAGTCAAGTCCAGATCTTCCAATTCGGGCCAAAAATAATCGGTGATCATGGCGCGATAACGCTGACCATTCAAAGTAACGTGAAGATCATCATCATCGACGTAAAAATATGGCCCAATAACGCCGCTGGCATGCAAACCGCACCAAACAGTTATTTTTTGTGGATGAAGTGGTGATTCATGAAGCACATGTGGGTTTTCACCCGACCAATAACGCATATTTTTCTTATTGACGAACCCATTGAGCCAAAAATGAGCTTCGTCACTGAAGATGATATTGCGACTTCGAATATCTGTAGAAAATTTTTATAATTTGCAGACGTTGCTCGTTAGTGTACTTTACCATGATGAAAATGTTGAGTTTACTGAATAAATTGAAAGTGACAGTTGGATGATTAGTGAAAGAGTGCGTTCACAAATTAAATTCAAAATTGTCAAGTCCCTATTGGAAAACCCTATATATTAGAGATAATACGCTCCGATACTTTCTCCGCCGTATCCAGCACACATAGTGGACCGTAGGCTGACGGTAGTACGAACTTCTGTTTCTTCCATTGGTTGGAAAAAAACTTCTTCGCTCAAGTGTCCATTCTGAATTTAACCGAGGGGCTTTTTTGTTCGCAAATCTATATTACATCAGCTGTGACTCTAGAAATTTGTTGTTCTGTTGTCAATAACTTCTTGCTCCGATGAATTTCCAATTTGTCTTGATAAAAGGCCTTTCACTACTTTCCGCTGCGAAGATGGAGCTCGGAAGGATTTTAGTTTATTCAGTACCGTTTAGTAGGCTTTCTCCTAAGGGATTTTATCCGCTTCATTGCACAGTTTTTTGAAACTGCATCGTTTGCTGGTGTTTATAGCAATTCAATTCAATTATATTTATATAATATAATAAATATTTCAATTATATTTATTGCGACACATAAGATGACAGTTTTTTTTTTTTTTTTTTTGATCGCACTGATTTATTTTTTTTTTTATTAACAAGCCGACTTAATTAAACTAATCTCGTTAAACAATCTGTTTTAAATATAGATTAGATATGTTATATCTAAAATGTAAATATCAACCATAAATTTTTTTATTCTCTCTCAAGGACATTATTATATATAAATGCTTGCTCCCGGCATAGTTTCACAATTTGGCTCGTAAAGGACAGCTTAAAATTAACGACTAAAACTTAATACTATTGTTTTAATCTTTGTGGAAAGAGGGATGTTTTAGTTTTATATGCTGACTAAATTCGATTATATATTTATTTATTTATAATACAAGATTCTTACAGACTATGCTTATAATACAATACAATAATAACTAACATTTAACTTACATTTATAACTTACATTTATATTTAATTTTAGCTATGATAGAGTATTTAGTTTCTTTTTTACATAAATCAATTTCTAGTTTGTAACACGCGATTTATTGCCTCATTTTGACCGTAAACTGTGCTTCTATATACAGTAAGGGTCTATCGGATAATGGTCTCTGTGGACCATAGAGGGAGTATATCTCTTACGAAGAGAATTTCCAGGTTTTTTTCGTCTAACAGACAACATTTTTAAGTCAATGAGAAGACATCTATCCTTATAGGAGGGCGAAAATACTTCCTAATTAATAAATAATCCTCGTATCATGTATCGAGTAATTGATTTCTGGACTCTTTCAATTCTTAATGTATGAATGTTGTAATATGGATTAAAAATGACTACACAGTATTCCAAGGTCGGTCGCACTAGAGAAATGAAAAGAGGTTTAAGAATTCAAGGATCCGAGAATACTTTGCTAGTTCTCTTAATGAATTCCATCATAGAACAGGCTTTTCTTATAATTTGATCAATGTGAATATTGAAGTTGAATTTTTCATCAAACGTAACGCAAGTCATTAACAAATTTACATATAATAAGAGCATTATTATTTAAGTTATATTGAATTTGTATGGGAGAGCAATTTTTACCGCACCATATAAAGAAATGCGTTTAGATCATTTTATCATTTTGAAGTAGGGCTGCATCGAGGGAAGATTTGATAAGGGCAAATAACTTTACGTCATCCGCAAAAATAAGACACTTACAGACACTTGAAACAAAAGTGGTCCAAGATGGCTTCCTTGAGGAAATCCAGACTTAACATCAAAATAACTAGAACTAATTCCATTTATCGCAACACATTGCTTTCTATTAGAATAATGATTCAAGCCAATGCAACATCCTCGAGTAAAACCCAAAAGTATTTAATTTGTGGATCAATAAACAAATGTTGACTTTATCAAAGGCTTTTGAGAAGTCAGTGTATACCGTATCGACTTGATACCCGGCTTCTATATTTGCAATGTAAAAAATTAGAGAATTGAATCAGATTTTTGGCAGTTAACTTACCTCTTAAAAAACCATGCGTTCATGTGAAATTAATTCTTTCACAAGGAAAAATAATTTATCTTTGACGATGGACTCAAATAATTTTGGGATTTTGAGGATCTTTAAAACACCTCTGTAATTATCAACATTGACTTTGTAACCATTTTTATGATTTGGTGCCTTTAATGAGGCATAAAACACAATTGTTATAAGAACAATGTTTTAGAAATGAATTTGATATACAATCGGAATCATACGATGGGTAATGACAAGTTTTTCCAAAGCTATAAAGACATCTTATTCAGTTAACAGCAAAGAGTCAAGGATAATTCCATTCAAATTAATATTAGAGAAACTGCTTGTATCGATTCTGTTTGAGTTGTAAACAGACTCAAAAAAGCTTACAAACAGCTCTACATAGATTACCTTCCAAAGTTGTAGACACTAAATCTTTATATTTCATACAATTTGGGATATCTGTAGTCTTTCTTTTATTTTTTAAGTAAACTAAAAAGAGTTTACTATTCGACTTTATCTGGCATTCGGTGTCAAATATATACGATTTATTATACAAAAATTTATACAGAGTTTCGAAATCATTTCAATTTCAAATTCAATTCAAATTGATCCTACTTTCAGGATTTTTCGATTTAATATATGCTTTATGAGCTTTATTTCTTGCATTTTTTTAACTTAAGAAGAGATGTTAAGGAAGATGTTTTCTTATTGCTTTTTTCAGTAAAATATACAAATTCATACATTCATGTATAACATTTAGGAGAATTGCGTACACCTCCTCAGTGTTTTTATTCTGAAACATACTCGTACTTGGCCAGTCAAATTAAGCTAAATTCGTTTTCAGGGCAAGGACATTTGCTTTGCTAAAGTTATATAACTTAATAAATATTAGGATAAAAATGAACGATAGAGTACTTATAGCAATCCAACTTGATATTGTGTCATTCATCTATAGTGTAATCACTTTCCGATACTTCCGCAAGTAATTCAGTGTCTACGAATATTAGGTCCAAAAATTTATAATTATCATTAAATATGTTGTTTATCTGAGCCAAATTTATACCGAACAAATTATCTACTACCTAGATTTCTTTTTCACTAAAGATATTAAACGGAACCCATATCTTATCTTCATCAACGAACTTTCATTTAATATTTGATAAATTAAAATCACCAAAGACACAAATAAATTCATTTTATTTAGATGCAGCCGATAGAGAAAGTATGTTATCGGTATGCATTTTATATAATTCAAAGCAGCTTGCACAGCAAATTAGAACAAACATTCATCCGATTTTAATGGCAAGAAAACCGAACAACAACTTGGTCAATTAACTTTTTATGATCGTTTATCTTTACATCATCAAAATGGGGATAGGTAATAGTGATCGTATAGACTTTCATTTACATTAGCATTCCATAATGCTTTGATGAGCGGATTAGAGTGAGTAGCTGCGCATTGCAGTCTTTTCTGCAAGTGGAAGTTAAGTGGTGTTACTCGAGTCAAATTGTTTTCTTGTTAGAAAACCTTTTTTTTTTTGGTCTTCGAATTTACCACTGCAATATCTTAGGCTTCAAGTTCATTCGCTACCGTAGGTGATATAGTAAACCAAGAGCTAAGTCCATATGTTAATATTGATCTAATTAAGATCTTAGCCAATTAAGGTAGCAGTTTAGTATTTTGTGACAGATGTTTAGATGAAAGCAACTGTTTCAATATGGACGTAGCTGCCTTTGCCTTGCTCAGAATTTTTCTTGCGATTTTTTTACAATTTTAGAAATAGATTTAAATTTGCAACAAGGAACTTGTATAAATTTTGCGTGAAAAACGAATTTAATGGTGCGCGAACGTTAGAAATGTTGGAAAAGTGTTTCGGCAACGATGCTCTTAAGAAAACGGTCGTTTACCAGTGGCACAAACGGTTCAAAAATGGTCGTGAGTCAATCGAAGATGATGAACACAGTGGCAGACCATCGACATCGAAATAATAAAAATCAATGACCGCAAATTAACCATCAGAGAGACTTAAATCTTGCCTATGGATCCGTCCAAGATGTTTTGGTCAATGAATTGGGCTTCCGTCGTGTAGCAGCAAAGTTGGTGCCAAAAGACTTCTTCATGCAAAAAGAGACCGTGTTGACGTCGCAAAAGAGATGATTTGCGAGGCTGAATCCGATCCCACATTCATCAAAAGGATCATTACTGGAGACGAGACGTCGGTTTATGAGTACGACACGCAATCCAGACATCAGGCAAGTGAATGGCGTTCACCAAATGAGCCGAGACAAAAAGAAACACGTCGTTTTCAGTCCAAACAGAAGGCAATGCTTACAACGGTGTAATGCATCATGAATAATAAACAAAGAGTATTATTTGAGCGTCGTGAGTTGTTTACGTGAAGCAATTCGCCGAAAGAGACCAGAATTGTGGGTAGAAAACTCATCGATTTTGCACCATGATAACGCACCGCCGCACAGTGCCATCATTATTCGTATTTTTTTTAGATTTTAGATTAGATTTAGATTTTTTATTCTTTTCTTATGATTTTATGATACAATTCAATATATAATACATGTCACGGGAAAATAAGAAAATAAGAAAAGCTAGTAGTAGTAGTTAGTTGACTTTTATTTTCAATAAATTGTCTTTAATGGTTTGGCCTGTGGCCGTCTACCAGGTTGACAAAATACATACTTAAGTCTTACATCAAAAATCTCCATCTATGATACGCTTTCTATAACAAAGTGCTGCTACTGAGTAATCATATAAGACTTTCCATCCTTTTTCTCCATTTATGCTCATTACTTCATCTTCGTCTAAATCATGTTTTCCGAACATTGATAGCCGAAATTCTTTTAAAATCGGACAAACACCAAGAAAATGTAAGATGTCTTCTCTCTTCTTAATGTTGCAGAGGTCACAAAGTATTGGTAAATCTGGTCTATGGTGTATAAAGTTTAGTTGAACGAGTTCCCCTCTCATTTTGAAAATAGTACTTATTTTGTCAACTGCGTGACTATCTGGGAAGTATGTTTTTTCATTTAGAAAATGGTTTAATTTGCTGTAGTAGTTCCTAAACAGTGACGATTCAGCTTCTTCGACATACTGGACATATGTATGTCTGCCGAAACTCTCCAAAACCAAGTTAAATTTTTCTCTTAAAAGATGAGGATGCTAGTTCACTTGAATAGACAGATTTAATCCGCATTCAGAAGCTGTTTTCTTCCATTCCTCGCAAATGCCTCCGTTTGTTCTAATTATGCTTCTTAAAACTACGTTTGGTATTCTGCATTCATTCATTTCTAATATTTTAAGGATATAGTTGAAGTGCATTTTGAGCGTGTACAAGATCAAAGGAGGAGTTCCCGTTTCAAGATGTAGCGTATAGTTCGGGGTATTTTTTGGTAATCGGCTAGTGACATTCCATATTTTAATTTAAAAAAAATAAAATGGACATATGTATACAATAAAAAATAAGTTTTGGGTGGAGTGACCCTCAAAAAGCAACTTCCTAAAAATTAAGTAATAAGTTAGTTCATAGAAAATGTAAATCAAAAACGCAATCAAAGTAATTGCTGAGAGCAGCAGTATCAAAATAATAAAAGCAAAAGATATAATTATAGCAGAATATCAAAAATTAGAGATTCTAAAACAACAAAATTAAAGCCGAAAAGCCACATTTTAGCGCATTTCATAAACGTTCCAGGTATTGATATTGCCCTGATCGACGGTGGGAGTTTATTAAACAACCGATAAGATAAAACAGAAAACAAATTACGATACGCAGTGGTGGGGAAGAAAGGTACAGGTTACCAGACTTCATGAAAAACGTTTTTAACACTTTAAAACAATACAAGTGGCGAACTGGAAGAATTTTTTTGTCGCAGAACAAAGGAAAGCTTGGATATCTACCTGGTTTATGACAAATTTTCCTTAAAATGTATTTCTGTAAAATCAGCAACGGCTGTATTTTATTTAGGTAGATACCTCCCCAACAAGTAATTCCGTATTGCAGCTTAGAATGGAAAAGTCCATAGCAAAATATCTTTAACAGCTTATTTGAGCATAAATTATGCAAAAAGTAAAAATATCTAAGTGTGCATCGAAAGTACTTTCTCAATGAGTCTGTGTGATTCAAAAAACTCATTCTAGAATCAAGGGTGAGCCCCAGGTACTCAAAGTCGTCGACTATCTCAACTAAAAAACATTTATCACTACAATTAGACTACTACAAAAAGTGGGAGAGGGAGACGAGCCATTACAGTTAGACAGTTTGTATTTTTCACACTCAGGTGCGTTGAAGTACACATTTGCCTTCAATTTGTGCACGGAAGATAAGTTAAAAAACATTATTTAGATTTGGAGCTTATAACTAAATTAATAGATATATTAGATCCCAATTGATTTCAGAAACTAGGTCCAAAAGACTGTTCAGACTATAAGAGAAGCCTATGTCATCCGCAAATGCAATAGGTTAACCTTTAAAATTAAGATCAGATAGCAAATTGATGTTAATTATAAATAGGATTGGACCCAAAACAGAGCCTTGAGGAACACCCAGTTTCAAGAACTTAATTTCGCTCCTAATTACAACTATCTTAACTCTCTGCGACCTATTAAGGATAAATCCACGGAAGCCAGCGTTTTCCAGTTTTCTCAACAAAAGATTATGCTTAACCATATCGAAAGCTTTGGTTATATCAATAAATAAACCAGTCGTACATTTTTTCCCATCGAGGTGTGACATTATTTGAGAACAATGCTGTAAGAGCGCGTCCTCCGTCGACTTTCGTTTTCGAAATCCAAATTGGACGGGATTAAAGAAATGTAGTTTAGTTAAAAAAAACTCACTATCCTATTTTTCATTATTTTTTTCAAAAACTTTGCTGAAAGTAGGAAGAAGTGAAATGGGTCTATAGTTGCCGATCTCAGTAGCAGAACTTTTTTTAAACAGTGGAATGACATCTGCGCATTTGAGGTCATCAGGAAAGACTCCCGCAAATACGCAACGATCAAAAATATACGATAAGACATCCACTATAAAATATCCAATTTGTTTAAGGGCAAAGTTACTGATACCATCAGCACCACACGAATTCGATTTTTTTTTTTAGGTACGAATAACTTTGAATATTTCAAGAGGAATTATGGGCTGAAAAACAAAACTAGTACATTGCAAAGTTTCAGCACAAACTGACGGACAAAGAGAACAAGATGATTGGACTGAGCAAGGTTGTAAGTTGCAGTCTATATTGGAAAAATAGCAATTAAATGCATCAGCAACAGCACGCTTATCAGACAAATCATAGTCACGTAAAATAATATTATAATCTGAGTTTATTTTTTCGTATAACTTTTTTAACAAGAGCCTCGGTATCCAAGGTTTAAGTCTTTTTACCAGCTTTTTGGAGGGCAGAAATGAGGAACAACCTAAAAAGTGCTTCTTTAGAGATTCAGGAAAAACTTTATAAGCAGAAGATGCATCACTACAAGTGTAAACATTCTCCCAATACTCATAGGCCAGCTGGTTTTTAAGCTGCCTGAAGTTAATTTTCCTTTGTCTTTGAGGGGATTCTGAAATTTTATAATTTTTTCTATTTGATAAAGAGTGGTCAGTAATCCCTAACTCGTAAATGCATTTTTCACACCCACTGACCGCAATATTTCTAAAACGTCCGTAAATATGGTCTAGACAAGTACCCGAAACAGTCCGAGTGGGCTCAATGATAAAGCATGCTAGTCCATGCCAATCTAGTAATGCCAAGTAACTAGTTATCATTTCACTATTATCCATAATATTTATATTGAAATCTCCTACAATAATTAGGTTTTTTGGAATTTTCCTTTTCTAACAAATCTGAAAACTCTTTTACTAGCATTGAAACATTGAACATATGCAATCTATAGACACGTACGATAAATAAACATATATTTCACAATTAATTTCAAGGGAAACCTTTAGAACATCTAAAGATTTTAGAACTCATAAAATCAACACACAAGACATTAATTATCTTGTAGTTTTCTTTAATAAAACACCCAACCCCACCAGCAGCGTAGTTTTCATTTGGATTAGCAAAGAAGTTGAACCCGGGAATGGAATAATCTTTTTTTTTTTTTTTTTTTCAAAGTCGTATATCCAAATTTCGGACACAAAAACAATATCCGGAGTGCACGCAAAAGAAACAAGATGTGTGACAAGAATTGAGAAGTTTACTCTCAAGCTTCTGTTATTCTGGTGAACAATAACAAGTTAATTATTACAATAGGAACTATTCAACTATCCAACTATCGTCAAAATGCAACAAATACCATCCAACAGCCACCGAATTCACCTTATTTGGCTCCCTGTGACTCCTTTCTATTCAATAGAGTTAAAAAACCATTACGGAGAACGCGTTTCAGCAGCCGAGAGGAAGTAATGGAAAAATCGCAGGAAGCACGGATGGACATACCGACAACCGAATATAAAAAATGTTTCGAGGATTTGATCAAACGCTGACATAAGTGTGTTGCAGTCGATGAGGATGACTTTGAAGGGGACAATATAGATTTAGATGAGTAAGCCTGTATTATTAATTTTCTGAATAAATTCTAAAAATAAAATAAAAATAATTTTTTGATCAAGTTAGTATGTCATATGCAATAGTACATTTTTTCTGCCTCAGGTTATGTACTATCCTGTTGCATAGAACCAAAGATGCATATTTCGTCGAATTTCCCTTTTTGAAACCAAAAGTTGTCTACAACTTCCGTTAGAACTCGCTCAAATAATTTTCCCATATTGGAGAGCAATGAAATGGGATGAAATTCCTTTATCGGTAAAATGGTTGACTTTTTTCAGACTGTAGGAAAATAACTATTGTTAATGTTATTGTATATTGCCGAAAGTGTAATATCTAATGAATGGGAACATTTTTGCAGTACAAAATTTGAAATATGATCTGGACAATGTGATTTTTTGTTTTTGATATTAATTCTATATAGGTTCGTTCTATTTGGTGAGGTGAATGGAAGGAATAACTGACCAAGCACCGGAAGGTGCACCCCTTGAATAGGGGAAAAAGATGTCAGATTTCTTGAGAGATTTCAAAATTGTTAACTGCTTGAAGTATTGTAATTGGCTAGTCAAATTAGGGTCAAAGGAAGGTGTTTTTTTAAGATATATGTTTTAATATATTTCTTTGAAAGTGTTATGTTTAGACTCAATATCAGTTAAATCTTGACCGTTATGATAAAGAACAACTTTAACCATATCAGTTCCAAAATATTTCCTTTCAGTTACCCGATCGATTTCCTTAAAGGCTTGCGGAGACCGTTATGATAAAGAACAACTTTAACCATATCAGTTCCAAAATATTTCCTTTCAGTTACCCGATCGATTTCCTTAAAGGCTTGCGGAGAAGGTTATATTTTCTGCAAACGATCTCTAAAAGCTTTTTCGATGTCTTTTCACCTTTTTATTTATTATCTTACTTAAGCATTATATCATGGAATTGAGTTCCACATACTATTCCCGACTTACCCTATTAAAATGGCGGTGATAAATTCTTTTAAGTTTTCGAAGCCAAATTGGTCGAATTTTCATAAGCTGACTGTATCTGTGATCTTCTAATTTAACCCTTTAATGCGCACAATGTTTTTTTTTTTTTTTTTTTTTTTTTTTTTTTTTTTTTTTTTTTTTTTTGTCTTCAAAAACTCATACGTAAAGAATAAAAGTCACATATTAAAGGAAAAATAATAAAAAAAAAAAAACATTTATATTAGTATAACATTTATTTTAGAGAAAAAATGCTATGTTGTTAAATGGCAACAATGCTCGTTTGAGGTTTTTCAACAACAATGCTTTTAATAATGTGATAAGAATGTTTTGATAAAAAAATTATAGATAGAAACCATGAAATTTGCCGAAACAATTTCTGTCTTTCGTATGGCACAGAGCCACCTTACATTTTGTTCATTCTATACAAGAAAAACCTTTGTAATTTGGAAGTTTACATCTATTTTTCTTTTCGCAACGCCTTTCATTATGACCAACCCCATCAGTTTTTATATCTTGTGGTGGCACATATTTCATTGGTCCTCTCTTCTTTTTTGCTTTCAGTTCTTGTTCTACGCTGCTACTTGACGGTCTACCTCTTATACTTCCCCCCTGCACCTTGAATTTGCATAAACTTTCAGCCAACATTCACCTTTTTATACAAAATCCAAGAATTTATTACGATCATATCAATCATATGTTGATGTACCATTTTCTGCTTTTGATTCTTATGCTTTATCTGCCTAAAAAACTATACATAAGATCTACCCCTCCCATAGTCTTGTACTCTTTTTGGACAAGGTATAGAAATAGTTTTCTTTCTCTTCCTATCATATCGAGAGATGATGGTGGCAAGAGTTACCATTTTTTTGTCTTTCAGCAAGTGAGTGATATATCCTTTCCTTCATAGTTTGCCACTTGTTCTTCATATGTGCCTCTTTCAATAGATTCCTTCATAAAATCCTTATGCAGGGGCAGCTTACAGCTCTTACCTAGCCTGTTTCTCTGAATCGTTCCTAGAGCATATATACCTTGAGTTGCCAATTGATGTGTAAAAATTATCAAAGTATCTTATGTGGCTTACCAGTCTCGGTACATTGCGACAGAGGCGAAGTACAGTGTTACCAACTTTTCCAAGGTCATGCTCATCAGGCAAGCACTTACAATTCTGTCCAGAATAAATTTCAAAAATACAGGCATAACCTGATAGAGAACATAATACATAAAATTTGAATCCCCATTTATGGGGTTTATTTGGGAGGTACTGTTTAAGAAAATGAGCCACCAACGAAAGTCTTTGTTCTATCGGCACAGTACTTGAAAATAAATTATTGAGGTGATTTACAATTGGTCGTATTTTATACAGACGATCATGTTTTGGATATACACGAGGTCCATGAAGGCTGTTGTCGTTGAAATGGATCACTGATCTCAGTTTTGCAAATCTCTTAGATGACATAGTTTCCATGATGTGCTGAAAGCCATATTTTCCCCAATAAGATCTGACATTGCGATAATGAATCACTGACGTAAAAATCAGAACGCCGAAAAACTGTCGTGCTTCTAAAGTTGTTATAGGTGGATTATTAGCAAAATTATTTTGGGCGATGTACAGAAATCTTTACACTTATATTCCAAACAGATACACCGGTGAAATTACAATTTCCAAACGTTTGCACTTTGACAGATAAAATACGCCATGAAATTCGAATTCGAGCAAAAACCGTTAACCTGTTATTTTTCTTTGTTTTTCCTTTGATTAAAGTGACGTACCAAATGCGTTCGGAAATTAAACTCTTTTGCATTGTTTTTATTTTTTTGCTTAAGTGTTTGTAGACAAATTTAGCGCATTTAAGGGTTATTATTAGAGGATTGCTTAGAATACATGAGACAATTTTATCAGTTAACTCGTGTATACAACAATACTTTTTTTTCACTCAAATATTTCGAATTTTGTGCTTCTTCATTACTGAAAACTGCTAACGAAAGTCATCGTATTTTGGTGGAAGCTTTTGATGAACATGCGCTAGCTGAGCGAACGTGCCAAAAGTAGTTTGCACGATTTAAAAGTGGTGATTTTGGCTTGGAAGACGATGAACGTCTTGGGCAGCCAAAAAAGTTGAAAAGTTGAAAATGAAGAACTGGAAGCATTACTCTATGAAGATTGTTGTCAAACACAAAAAGAGCTCGCATAATCTTTGGAAGTCACTCAAGCTGCCATTTCAAAACATTTAAAAGCAGCTGGATATATTCAAAAGAAAGGAAATTGGGTTCCACATGAACTCAAGCCGAGACGTCGAAAGGCGGTTTTGCATGTCCAAAATGCTGCTGGAACGTCACAAAAGGAAGTCATTTTTGCATCGGATTGTTACTGGTGATGAAAAATGGATCCATAACGACAACCCCAAGCGCAAAAAATCATATGTGAAACCCGGCCAACGAGCCAAATCAACGGCAAAGCCGAATATCCATGGCGCTAAGGTAATGCTCTGTATTTGGTGGGATCAGATGGGTGTGCTGAATTATGAGCTGCTAAAACCGGGTGAAACCATCAACCAACAATTAATCCGTTTGAAGAGAGCAGTGGCTGAAAAACGCCCGGAATATGCGAACACGAGCCAATAATTTTCAATCATGACAACGCTCGGCCCCACGTTGCTATTCCGGTTAAGAACTATTTGGAAAACAGTGGATGGGAAGTCTTACCCCACCCGCCTTATAGCCCAGACCTTGCCCTTTCTGACTACCATTTGTTCCAGTCGATGCAGAGCGCCCTCACTGAAATAGGTTCACATCAGAGCAGAATATCAAAAATTGGCTTGATTCATTCTTGGCTGCCAAGCCGTCGCAGTTCTTTTGGGATGGGATCCACAAATTCCCCGAAAGAGGGGAAAAAGTCATAGCTTCAGATGGGCAATACTTTGAAAAATACTATTGTACATGTTTTTCTTAAATAAACGTTCAAATTTTGAAAAAAAAAAACCGCACGAATTAAAATACATACCCAATATTTCAGAGTTAGAAATATTTCTTTCAATAGGAATGTTTAACTGTGATAAACTAAAGTGGTGTTGAGTTTTAAATGTATCCCAATTAGTGTCCTTAAAAGAAGTGTAAGATCTCGGTGGTACAAGTATGGGGATGATGTTAAATATGTCTAACGACATCTCTTTTGCGAAATGGTCAGAAGGTGTGGACAAAGTTTTACAGCTTACAATATTTCGAGAATTTTACATAGGATAGAAGCAACAAAGTCAAGATATGCGAACATCTTTTCTTCTTTAGTATGTAATTTTTGATAACTCGGCCAAAGGGAATATTGAATAAATTTCTTGATTCATTAAGATTTCTTTGGTTCGTTGGTTGATTTCTATCAATCGGCTGAGATTTTGGAAGATTTGACTTTTTGAGTTTAAATTATTGCTATGGGACTTGCTATATATGCATACTAAAATTTGTCATTAGTGAATGAATTTATTGTATCACTTACTTGCATTCTATTTTTACTTACTAGATATTTGCTTTTTGGGACAACATTTGGCGTTTCTCCTTATATTTAATATATTTTTGTTATTAGCAGTATGCCCTTCAGAATCAGAATTAGCACATTTCGTGGGATTTCTTGATTCTTCTCTTTGAGACCTCTGTTAGAATCAATACATACATTGGAATCATGAGTTTCACCATGCAATACGCAGCGGCTTGTGTAAGCACAACATTCGCCTGTGTGGCCAAACCTTTGACACCTATGGCATCTTATAATTGTTATGCTTCTTGTCCCAATAAACTCTCTCTGTCTCTGTCTTTAGGGGATTCACCAAGTTCTAATTGCATAACAAAAATATTTAATTTCGTATTAGACTTAATGGAATTTAGTGTTGTAAATGGAAGAATTTTGCCACTTTTGACATTTGGAGCAGCGTTATTTAATCCCTGCATTCACTCTTTCATGGGTGTATCCCCGTCAAGATCCTTCAATAAGATATATGCCCGCTTATTTTCTTTAGAAGAGAAAGAAAAAGCTGCAACACCTGTTCCACGAATTGTGAATATTGTGACTTAAATTTACAAATTTATAATTGAGATTTTCAACTTTACATTCAAATGCTGCCAAATTTAATACATTGTTTATTAAGCTACAATTAGCACTTAAAATAAATATAGGTGGACAGAACAATTTATTGCTTACGGCTTGATTTTATTTGTCGTTTGTTGTTTGTTTTTGCAAACTGACATATTACTTATCAGTGAAATTGGTGTTCGAGCTCTTTTTCGATTCCTTGCTCCGAAAAAAAAGTAAAGTGGTTATTCGCCAACTTAGTTTGACCAGCAGATCCAATATCGTCTGAGATATTTAGTTTCCTTTTTGTGCTCGCATAATTATTTGCAGCTTGCTTAAGTCTTATGATAATAGTAGCATTTACAGTTTTGGCGATAGATGTTTTATCACATTTATCTTTCGAAGCATTAGACATGACTGGGTGCCGTCCTGGTACCATGTCAGAAGTGTTAGTACACAAATGTGCACTTCTTTCGTGCACGTTGTGCTCCAGACTAAATTCTGGAGCGCAATTTTTTTATTAATGCACTATTTTCTACTGTTTTTTTGTTTATTGATTATATAAGAGTTACTATCTCCACTAAATAAGATTTAAATGGTAGGTTGTAATTATTATTATTTATAGTTGTTAACTTTTTGCAAACAATCACGGCGATCAAAACCCAAATCCTGGTGTTTATAGCCACTTTAAGTTACCTTCGTTCTAGTTTATACCGATGCTGGAAATCAGTAAAATTGCTTCTTTGACTGCTGCGTTGATACAGTGTTCTTGCGCAGTGGCATTCAGCTCGTTACTGAGCGACTTCTTCATTCTACCAATAAACTGGTTGATAGTATGAACTAGTCGTCCGTCTTACCACAGATGCATCGTACGTCATGTAGATGTGGGTAGTAAATTGAGCAGACTATTCGTTGACTGAGCCAGCCCTTGTGTGGTGCATTTGAAGGGAAATATTAAGTTTTTAGGTGTGGGTTTTATCTCAACTTTTTTTAAACAGCTATTGAACAAATCATGAGGCTCCAAACCCAAAATTAAACTAATAAAAATTTTACTATACAGTGCGGTAGTGTGTTGGGGCAAGACCGAACAAGAGTCAACAGTAATAAATCTGATCACGATTCAACGACTTGCATGTGATGTACTTGCAGTACAGGCAATTAGAATGAACCCTGTGTGCATAGAGACGAAAATACATTTAGATCCGCTTCATGTAGCAATTAAAGACGGAGCAGCCATACAAACATTTCTGCCATCTTCATTGGTCTCCTGAAAATGCTTAAAAGATAGAAAGCATCTTCAACTTAAGACCAATTGGCGTCCACACTTAGATTCTGTACGAGGCAGGAATTGAACACAAACCCTATATGGACAATGATTCTCAGAAGTGGAATATTCAAGGCTTAGAAACAGAAGTGGTAGTACCTCGAATTCACATCTCAGTTCGTTCTCCCAATGAAACTTAGTGCCATTGCCTATATCAACAAAACGCTCCAGTGACAAATTCCTGTTTTCAAACCTGATAAAATGTTGCGGTGGAAAGAGATTTGTTTCGGAACGTGAAACCATCGCTCAGAAAAACGCCTATTTTGAGGAAATCAGTTACAAATTTCGTGAGAAGTGTTGCCAAAAAGGATCTTTATTTAAGACGCAAACTAAAAAGAACCAACTAGAGTGGACGGGAACAAGACAAAATTAAGATATTAAGGACTGCAAAAGAGTTATTTGAACTGCTGAATCTAAGTTCGAGTTGTTTGATACACCGAATAGATGTAAAGCATACATACATAAAACTATCTTTCATCCAAAAAGTCACGTACTTATGGGGTATGTAGAGACGAGTTGTGCTGAGTCATGTCAAATTTTGGGTTCATCAAGATCTGGCCAATTGGGTCATACTTTTTTAAAAGTGAAAGTAGACTCGAGATATAATGGATTCAGATAAATTTCTTGGTAGCTGAGCTGCATAACTTTGCCCATTATTATTGGAATACCTGGTTTGAACAGAATACCCTGTATTTTCGAATACATATTGTGGGGATTGAATTATAATTTTTGAAGGTTGTGCTTACAGTGCACCATAGTGTATTTTTAAATACAATACTGGACAAGTTAAACAAATTTTGGTTATGAATCATTAAAAATAAAAAAAAAAATAAAAAAAACAACAAAAAAAGCCACTAATCGTGTCTCCCCGACGGGGAATTGAACCCCGGTCTCCCGCGTGACAGGCGGGGATACTGACCACTATACTATCGAGGACTATAAATTTTCTGTCCCTCAAACTGAATATATGATTCATTGTAGCCCCTTTAATAATTCGAAAACTTTAAATTTTAAGAATTTATTATTTGTATTCTAGAAAAGGTTGCAACCAGCTTCACTTAGGTATTTTCGCTTGGTCCCGATTTATAATACACATTTTTTGCTGTCTATTTCCTAAAATCGTTGTTAAAAAAGGTAGGAATATGAAGGGGGATGTCAAACATGGATGGTCCACAATTTTCTTCATAGTACTAGGAAATGTTTTGGTACACGAAATGAACACATTCATTCTCAAGAACCAATGAACGCATCCACTCCAACTTGCGGGCTATTTGAAAAGTGACCTTTATACAAAGTTACCGCGTAAAAAGTTTTTAACGTCAATTGTTTACAATCGAAAAGGACGAAATTTTTCGGATGTAGTGGCCGCTGAGAAAGTTATTTGCCAACATTCAAGTCATCAAAAGCTTAGAGGATAGAATTCGTTATCTCGGGAGTTGCAAGCAAGCATAACGCGCATCTTAAACAGCATCTAACTGAGCGCGTACAGAGAAGAATATTCGTATGAAAAAATAGTAAACGAAAGGCCCATTTTCACTAACATTATAAACGGCGGATAATTATAAATCTATTATTAAGTTCATATCAAATTTATTTAAAAAAAAAAAATGCAAAAATAAAACTAAAAAAAAATTTTTAATAAAACAACAACTGTGTGAGATGTAAAATTGATTCTGGCTTAATTTTGAAGTTACGTACATGCCATTATGTATGATATAATACATCAGTCAAATGGCCGCTTGGACCTCGCTGGCAGTGCTTCAAGCGGTCGGTCAAATTTTTGATGACTCGGTAAAATATGTGCAGCGTTATTCCGGCCATAGCCTGTCAAAAGTTGGCCTCAAGCTCGTCCAAAGTGGTTAACTTGTTAAGGTAGACTAAAAACTGGATACAGCCACAGAGAAAATAATCAAATTGTGTCAAATCACATGATAGTGGCGGCCACTTGATGAACGCTCGCGATAAGATGACCAACGTTGCGTCGCTTGTATGGTATGTAGTGTCGTCTTGTTCAAACCACAAATCGGATGCATCGATATTTGACTACAGAAACTCTATTAACATCGCTCTATACCTGGGACGGTATTGACGGTGACTTATTCCTCATTTCGAAAGAAATAAATCTCGATAATACTGTCGTGCCATAAACCGCACCAAACAGATAATCTTTGTGGATGCATTGATGCTTGGCCAAACACTTGTGGATTGTGTTCGTTCCAATAAAGGCAATTTTGCCCATTGACATAGCCGCTGAGCCAGAAATAGGCCTCGTCCGAGTATCACTAAAGCCATGATATGCAGAAATTCACGTTGTGTATTTAAAACTAACGGAATTTCGATATAATTTTTTTAATAATTTACGGCAAGCGCAAAACGATGCATGATGAAATGACAAACCTAACTAAATGTTTTGGCAGCTATATGTCGTTGGTAATTGTGATGAATCAACCTTAATTCGATTTCTGAGCTAACAGGGGACCTTTCAAACTTTTTTTTTTGCCATTAAGAATGATGATGCTATACACATCGGCTCTTTATATCATATCAATGGATCCAGGAATTAGAAATGTTGGATCGGTTAATTCAAGATGTTTAATTTGATTAGGAACGTTGTCGATGTTGTTTCTATCCGGCATAAGTCTTATAAGGTTTGGTAAGACAAGCACTGAGACTAAGAGTTTGAAATCTGATCTGAATCTTGGTTCGATTGAGAATTCCACGTTACTGCGGGCTATGCCAGCATCCGTTACTCCTAACCGACTGCGTAGAGCTTCTGTTTCGGGAAGCGTAACGATTGGACAGCTTGCTCTGTAATAAGTATCACTTGGGATCCTGGATCGGAAAAATATTGTTGCAGATGTCGTACTCCATGTACGACATGTACCACCGCCAACACCAAACTTTATTATACGCACATCACCCAAGAATTCTACGAGCATTGTCATCATTGTTAAACTCCCGCACGTTCATAAAAAAATGGCTCAGTACTATAAGACAAATTCTAAGTTCGTCAAGTTAAATGATGTTGGCTTAAAAAGCAGCAAATTTGTGAGTGTATACGAATGTCTTACGAAGCAAAATCATTCTATCTTTCGGAAGGCCAACAAACTTCGGCGTAATTACTGCCTGCACTCTGTTTTTACAAGGAATGTGAAGGTGTTTGTTCGTGAATAAGCTGGTAATGCCTCAAAATATGTTCCTGACCTGCCATCACTTGACTCTCTTCTCTCCGCTTCTGGTAGAAGTAATGCTGCAGCTTTCGATGATGTTCATTCCGTTGCTGATGTAAATGACATTAATGGTAGTGTCTCTTAAGAACCCAAACTGGGTGATAAGCTGTACAACTATAGGGTTTTCCAATAGGGACTTGACATTTTTGAATTTAATTTGTGAACGCTTTCTTTCACAAATCATCAAACTGTCACTGTCAATTTATTCAGTAATTTTGTTTTTGCATCGCCACCACGGCTCCAATTGCTGTCGCATCCACCGTATTCGCCCGATTTGGCTCCCTCGGACTATTATCTCTTCCCAAACCTCATCAATAAAAAATTCAGCTCACGCGAGGAAAAGGGGACTTTATTGAATAAAATAAAAAAACATTTAAAAAAATTTTTTTTTCATTCATACTTTCCACCCCACGTAGTATATTTTTACATTCTGTAATTCTTTATAAAAATAACTTTATTTATATAGGGTTTTCGAATAACGACTTGACAACTTTTTTCTTAAATAAAAAGCAAACCATTTGAGGTATTTCAAAAACTTTATTATTGGCTTTCAAAACATTTATGAATGGAACTCGACTTCGTTCACGTTTGCAGCGGTCGATTCGTTGGACCCAATTTTCAACGACTCGGCCACACATTTCGACCGAAACGGCCGCTATTTCACGTTGAGTGTTGGCTCTGAGCTCTTCCAACGTTTTTGGCGTGTTGGCATAAACCAATGACTTAAGGTAGCCCCACAGAAAATAGTCAAGCGGCGTTAAATCGCACAAACCAGGCGGCCAATCGACTGGCCCATGTCTTGAGATAACACGCTCACCATACTTACTCTTCAATAAATCGGATGTAGCGTGTGCTGTGTGGCTTGTGGCACCATCCTGTTGAAACCACATGTCGTCCAAGTCCATGTCTTCCAATTCGGGCCAAAAATAATCGGTGATCATGGCGCGATAACTCTGATCATTCACAGTAACGTGACGATCGTTATCGTCGACGAAAAAATATGGCCCAATAACGCCCCCGGCATGCAAACCGCACCAAACAGTTATTTTTTGTGGATGAAGTGGTGATTCATGAAGCACATGCGGGCTTTCACCCGACCAATAACGCATATTTTGCTTATTGACGAACCCATTGAGCCAAAAATGAGCTTCGTCACTGAAGATGATTTGGCGATGAAAGTCATCATCTTGGCGAATTTTCTCCAGAACCCAATCGGAGAATGTACGTCGCTTCAAATGGTCCATCGGCTTCAATTCTTGAGTCAGCTTGATCTTGTATGGGTGTAAACCAAGATCCTTACGCAAAATACGCCATAATGTGACCCTATTCTTGAGAACGCCGTGGAATTGACTGATTTGGATCGCTTGCTACGGACGTCTGAACGGCAGCGATATTTTCGACACTTCGACCAACCCGTTGTCTCACTGACACGGCAACATCACACAACGAATAAGTAGACTCAATTTTTTGCACTAAACTTGTTATTGCCTGTCTACTAGGGCGAGAATTACGACCGAAAATTGGAGTTAACGCTCTTAAAGTAGCAGTCACCGACTCTGAATATATGTAAAAAAATTTTATAATTTGCAGACGTTGCTCGTTAGTGTACTTTATCATGATGAAAATGTTGAGCTTACTGAATAAACTGACAGTGATAGTGACAAAACCCTATATATCTAGATACTTAATTATAAGAATTTATTTTATTGTAGTATCATGTAAATTTCTTAAATAATCGTAAATTGAATTGAATTGAATCTATGAGAGCTTCCCTGCGGTGTCCGTTAATGTTGGTACCAATAACAATGACCATAGTAAGTTTAAATTGATTTCGATTGAATTGGGACAGAATGGATTTAATCGTTCTGCGAAATTATCTTGGTGAAGCAGTGTACCATATGGTGCTTTTTATTACATTGCTTACATAAATGTCCGCAGACTTGAGCACGTGATTTTTTGTCATGTCTCAAACAGTTCATGCTTGTTTGACTTGCTCACATTGCTTTCCCTTGGCGTCCAATTCATAAATTTATTTCAAGAATAGATTTTGTGATCACTCTTGCAAAATATGTAACTGGATTTTGTTGCTATATGGTAATTTCTTACAGAGTTCCTATTTTTGTCCTGATGCGATCGTTGCCGAGATGATCCCAATACCTCTAATACTTGATATCTTCTTACGAGAAACTTGAAAAGTTCGTCTTGCGTTGGCACCTTATTTGGCCTCTTAATACCTTGCTCAAATAAATTTTTGGTCTCCGGATCCAGTGCCTTAACAACTATGGGAACTATGGTTGTTGAAACCCGCAATACCTTCTTTGTTTGCGTCTAACACGGCCTGTAAATGCTGTACGAGTATATTACCTTTGTAGTGAAACGATTTTCCTTTCATTGTCAGAACTTTTTTTTTTTTTTTTTTTTTTTTTTTTTTTTTTTTTTTTTTTTTTTTTTTTACTGAGGCGGAAAAAAACTATTGGGACGTGGTCAATCCAATAAAGTTATGACAAATAAAGTTATGACAAATAAAGTTAATTTTATGAGATCTGAGCCTTAGCTCTGGAGGGCTGTACTATGGCTTATCAACGAATCGAATGTTAACTTAACTCTACATTATTTATACAAAATAAAAAGCATAAATTGGGCTTCTGTCTGGACACACAGGTGTTGACTAACACCACTCAGGCGGAAATTATGTTGTTCACATCATATTTTATTTTATTTTATATTAATTTTGCGTTTAAATTAATCAGAATTTTTATGTATTGATTTTCCACGCAAAATTAACATATAATATATTTTCTAATTTGTCCCTTTTTTTATTTCTAGGTAATGTTTATTTTTTGTCATGGCCCAATATGTATATACGAGTATATGTAGGTAAGAAGTAGTATTAAATAAAAAAGTATCATAGCATTATATAATTTCAGTCACAAGCTAAAAATATGTTGCTTGAAAATGTCTTACTTTCTAGCTTAGCTGGTACTGTAATCCGGAATTGACCAATTTCGTACATCAACCTGGTTTAAGTCCCTCTCTCTACTTGCGCGTGCCACCAGAGTTCAGGTCTTCCTCTACTACGTTCTTTTTTAGGCTATGAATTCGAAAAGACAAGCGGCCCATAAATTCTGATTCTTTAATTTAAGTCCTCTTCGCTATACAGTTTAAACTCCTTCTTTACTTTCCGTCGATGCAAACGGGGTCGAAAAGACCAAGCCTCTTATCCTTTTTGTATAAGGTCTATACTTCTGCGCCATAGAGGACTATCAATGTTTCATAGAGCGATATCGTATTTTGATTGCCCGAGATAGGTCTCTGCAAAACAATTTAACAAGAGCTTCTCTTAGAATGATGTTTACCCGGTGTACCGGTATTTCGTGAAAATAAAACACTATTTTTTAATGGGAAAGTAAAAAAACATTTTATTCAAAGTATTGGCCATTGTAAGCTACAAATTTTTCCCATCTTTCAGGCAATTTATGGATTCCACGCCAATAAAACTGTTCGTCTTTTGAAGCAAATCAAAAAGTCACCAAATTTTCGACTTCCTCTACTCGATGAAAACAAACACAGACACACAGCATTGTCTTCTTGCCAAATCGACCTGGTTTTGCAGTCGAAGTTGATGGTTGTCCCGAATTAACCGGGATTCTGAAAATAATCCATTTTTCATTGCTAGTAACAATTCGATGCAAAACTAATTTTTTATCGTATCTTTGAAGCAAAATTTCACAAGTCGTTTTTTGGTCTTCCATTTAATTCATGTGGCACCCATTTTCCAGACTTTTGGATCTTTCCCATAGCTTTTAAACGGTCTGAAATTGTTTGTTTTGCAACATTTAACATTTCTGCCATTTGTTTCTGACTCAAAGTGTCATCTTCATCCAATATTGTTTGCAATTCCGCGTCTTCAGAATTTTTTTGATCGTCTTCCAGGTTCTTCTTTTCTTACATCAAAATCGTTATCTCTAAACCGTTGAAACCATCTTTTACATGTTGCTTCTAATAAAGCATGATCACCATATGCCTCGACAAGCATTTGATGCGACTCTGCAGCACTTTTCTTCAAATGAAAACAAAGAATTAACATAATGCTTTCCGCAAGTCATCATTTTCTGGAAAAAAATTCGACATTTTTAACACAATGAAAAAATATGATGTTGTTTGCTTAATGACTTGATGTATACTAAATATGTTTGACAGGTGTCATAGCAACCAAACAGAAAAAAATTAAGACCCGTTCTCATTAAATGTTCCCTATCGAGACATTTGTATCTTGACGCTCACTTCACCGGTACACCTGGTAATGTAGTGTCCTTGCTTGTATTTAGGTAGACAAAGTCCTTGATTACTTTGCAGTAATACCTGTCTATTCTAATGTTTTTTTATGAATCGTCGATGTTAAGTGTCCTTTCTCAATGTCAGAACTTCGTTTTACCCTTGTACTTTTGCTTCAACATTTACAAATGCCTCATTTGACAGCCGATAATGTCTATGTCATCCATATAAACAGGTAGCTGTACAGAATTTTGAAAGATTTTGCGTGTGGTGTGGGCTTGCCAGTTTCGCACAAAACTTTCAGAGCCTTCCTTAACATCAAAGCTCTGCAAAGCAAGACAAGTTTGGTCTTCGTAAAGTTTCCCCTGATAGACAATATGATGAAAGCGACCTTAAAATCAGTAAATATTGTCAATTCGTAATTCGAAAGTCTTTTGCAATGTCTGGCGGATATTTATTAATCTGGTCAATGGTGGACTTTCCAAGGAATACAAAAGGTTTAAGGCAATTAATATGTTATGGCAAAGTAAATCTAAAGGGCGATGTTTTTTTTCCCATATAATTAGCGCGGGCTCGAGGGATTTGAGTACCCTTAAAATTTTTGTACAGAGCGCGGGAATTACGTTTTCATTGTTTATAAAGCACTTTAACTAATCAAATGCAGTCTTTATATTTTATTTTTTATTTATTTTTATACAAAATTTTATTATGTACATTATTAACTTTACAACTTTAACTTTTTCACTTGTCTTCTTTGGTCCATGACTAACTCCAGACTGATGCACTGCATCAAACCGATGCAGCAGGTAGGTGAAAATTTTTGTGACAAACAACAACCTAGCGGTTGATAATGTGTTGGCTTCTGTACTATCTCCGATAGTAGATGAGTTCGGGTGCATTTGGTTGATTCGTGTTGCTAGCTGTTGTTGTCAAGTACTATCTTTCTCCAGCGAAACTTCTTATGTTTCCAGTTCTGTTGGCATCGATATCAGTGAGGGGTTTATAGGGTTACCATGTAACTCGGGCAAAGGAAAATTAGGGAAGAAGAAAAGAGAGATACAGATGTACGCTGGTCATAAATGTTTGCAAGTTCTAATGACTAGTAAAAGAGAGCTCTGCAAGGCATTCCATAAGCGAGTTGAACGACTTAGGAATGAATCTCGATATTTTAGAGTACATCCAAAGTTGGGCTTGAAGGTGTACTGAAAACATTTATAGCATTTGGGCGGATAAACCACTTATGTATTGTGGCCAGGTCTGAGAGGGTGAAACATTGTATTTCTTACATTGCTTGAGGAAACCTAGACACTTAGCATCATTTTTGTGGTCATTCCAACGTAAGTTGTTTTTGGGTTGAGACGATGTATAGTAAGTGCCATTTGAGGAAGCGTTGTGTTTTAGAAGTACGAAGTACACAAAAATTTTGGAAAAAAATTTATTTATTTTTCAACATAATCGCTTTTCAGCACTTTTGTGTATAATATAATAATATAATATAAGATGTTCAAAAAGTTCGATACCCTTTTTATAATAAGTACTGTCTTGCTCCTCAAAATTGCCATTAACTGCCGACGTCACTTCTTCATCGTTGGAAAATCTTTGACCACTGAGCCATTTTTTCAAGTTTGGGAGCAGGAAATAATCCGAGGGGCTAAATCTGGCGAATAGAGTACATGAGGTAGCAATTTAAACTTTAATTCAATAATTTAAGCCATTGCAATAACGGATTTGTGAGCTGATGCATTGTCTTGATGAAACAACACTTTCTTGATTTCTTCGCTTAAACGTTACAATAAGTTCGCATAATACTTGCCGTTGATAGTTTTTTATTTTTCAAGATCCCAAAAAATCGACGCCATGACCTTGCCTGCAGATGAAACGGTTTTCGTCTTCTTTGGAGCCGGGTCTCCCTTTTGAATTCATTGTTTTGATTGTTCTTTTGTCTTGGGTGTAAAGTGATGTACCCATGTTTCATGCATTCTTATGAAACGGCGCAAAATTCTGCTTTGTTGCTGTGAAACTTCGCTAAACACTTAATTGAAACATCTTCACGACACTGTTTTTGCTTGAATATGAGCAAACACAGCACCCATCTTGCACACAACTTTTTCATGTCCAAAATTTCAAATAAGGTAAAAAAAGGTAATTTGTAATCCATTGAAGAAGTCGTCGATATATATTTTCGAAAAAAGAGTCTGATGCCTCTGTCAACTCTGTCAAAAGCCTTAGAAATAACAAGTGCAACTTTCTTTGCTCTTGCCGTATTGATGTATGCTTTGGTTCTATTTTTCGGTGAGACATGTCATCAAATTACCAGTGCACCTGTTGCTATGAAAACTATACTGCCGATCATTGAGAAGTTTATTTCATGAGTTCATCATCGTTTCCATGACCTTGGAAGCAAGAAGGGACGTAAGTGCAACTGGTCTGTAGGAAGAGAAAGAAGAATATTCGCCTTTTTTAGGGACGGGCTGGAAAAATGCTGTTTTCGGTCTACTTAGAAGAAAGCAGATTGGAATTGTCCAAAGAGCTGACAACTGGAATGTGATTATAAATGAGCGTTGGGATGGAGGATGAGGCAAAATTCCTAGAAGTTTTAACGAACGGCCAAGAATGTTTACATTCATTTGTTACATTGTAGTATTTTTTGACCTAATTTTTGGTCGTATTGAAATTTCACACACTTAAGAAAGACGCTGCCGTCGTTCCTGGCACGTTTGAATGTTTTTTCTGTTTTCCTCTGTACCTTCGGTGTTATAGGACTGAAAATATTTCCCTAACCCTGACAGCCTCTTTGGAGCTTGAGTCGTACCACGCCTTTTCTTGTAGTTTGATAGTCTTCATTCGATGAGGGATAGAGAATCTCATTCCAAAGAGAATATGTTAATGTTTGTGATCATATCAGCAGTGTCATCCAAGTTAAAATTCCTAAAGAAATTGTTAAGTCCGCTCCAATTGGCTTTTTTTTCCTTCTTCGTATTGTCAGGAAACTTTTGTCTAAATCTGTGATCGGTATACGAGTAATTATATGATATGACACAGTCCGACTACTCCTTTGGGCTTGTACAATACTTGTCAGGGTGAGAAGTTAACAACAACTCCAAGGTGTTGGCAGTATGACTATCAATTTATGGTATTCACATGGGCTCATTTACAAGCTGGGTCAAGTTTTCCGCAGCGAAGATCTCAACACATCTTCCTTTAGGTGTTGTTGGTCCAGAATGTCGAAGCCACCCAGGATTGCATATATTTAAATCGCCCGTAACGAAAATTTCAGTATGAGGTTACAAGGATACAATTCTGTAAATGGAGTCAGAGATGGAATTTTAATCCTATGAAATTGAATTTCGGATTAGAACAGAGATTACATTGTGATTTAGTTTGATAAGTTACATCAATACGCAAGTAAATGGCCAGATCGAGTCGAGAGAAGAATAATGGCACTGGTTTGTAGCCAGGTAGCTTCAGATCAGAGTGACTAAGAGCTGTAGACAGATCTACTGTTTCACTATGTGCCAAAACAGCTGGCCTGTATTTGCATATGTGGACGTACGCAGAAAAGTGATTTTTGTTTAGCCCACGTTTATTTGCTACGTCAACCTGAATTTCCGAGTCATAACCACCAACAAACACAAAAAACACAAACACCGACGAGTGATGAGACTGACTGACCGCATTCATATCTTATCCACAACAAAGCCTGCATTCATATCTAGAATAAGGAAAGCGCGCCCTGTGTGGATTACAATGTGATAAATATGGTTGGTGGCGGATGAATCAGGAAGGATTATAAATGTTGAGATACGTGAACAGCGTGCTTGCTGTTGTTGTAGGTGTTCTCATATAGGCTTTACTTATCGAGTGTTCCTCCAAAAATATCCATCTTTTTTTTTTTGCCTTTGACGATTTTAACTTCGCTTTAAACGATTTGAACATCATGCTTAGGATATTGAGCAGTTGACTTGTGAAGAGGTTCATGAAAACAGACTAAGTTACTCCATTGAGTCGTGCACCTTTATAAGGCTGATGTTGGCGCACTAAGCCTAGATATAGATTATCATAATGCGCTTGTTCACCTGCCTGAAATTAAGAATTTTTGCCTGAATTTACATCTAATATACAATAAATCCGGATCCAATAGCAGTCTTTTATCCTTCTTGCATTTGTATATTGCAGCAATCAGTGAATGTGTACAAAGGAAAATCAGTGGCCATTTAGGACGACAATAATAAGTTAGTTGACAGTAAATCCAATGGCGCTTGACGACAAATCGCTGTCGATATTGTAACTCCAGTTCTATTTTAGTTCGACGCGGAATACCTTACTAAAAACCGTATCTTGATATCAAAAGCAGCGTTGTGTGGACGCGATCTCTTATATTTTATCTATTCGAGTTCATTTTCTATTTGAAATGAATTTTAAAATTTTTTTTAAATTAAATTTTAGTGTACGATTACTTAAACAAAATCTGGAATAAGTGAATTGTTTCATTCAGTTTCTCAACCGAAAAGCTCTATTTATCTGTATATCGGGTCCGCTTCAAATTTTTAAGGCACCTGACAAATTTTTCGTCATAACACCATATTTTTTTTAAGCTGGTAGATTTATTTACGTTTAGCCATTGTTTACTATTTCCTTAATTTCTTATCTTGTTTTGGTTTATGTTTTTATGTCATATCCTTTTTAAGTTAAATTTACTACAAATATATATATATTTATTTTTTATTTTTTATTTGTTTCTTAAAATGTATTATTTCAAATTTGATAAAATGTTTCGCGGAAAAGTGTTGACAGACGTTGAAAAAGGACGGAATATTGCCTATTCAAACGAAAAGCTATATTTGAGCGATATTTCAAAAAAGATTAGCCGAAGTCGTTCCGTAGTACGAAACTTTTTAAAAAATCAAGATTGCTAGGGCAGCATAAAAAGTTCTGGAAGAAATAGGAAGTTCCCTGTGAGAGATAAAAGGAAAATTCTAAAAATTAGAAAGTAATTCCAGAAAGAGTTGCAGTGCCTTTGGGGTGCCTGTTAACTGGAAAACAAATTCTAAATTAACAGTTTGGAGGAGAACCTTACAGAGAATCTCCTTTATTGTCAAGGTAACTACGATATCGAGGTTGGAATATGCCAGGATTCATATGACCACGGATTGTTAGACTCCAATCCGTCCAACAAAATTAAAATTAATTTCTTATTTTATCAAGGTAATTTTTTCGGATGAAGGAGAATAGAATATGGATAGTCCGGACAAATTTAAGAAAGAAAGTTCCTCAGTATTTTTATAAAAGAATTTTTGAAAGAGGCTCTGTTCTGACTCGAGGAGCATACTAATATGCATACGGGGTGTTTAAATTTACAATTAACACCGTCAAAATTGAAGTGCTCCGGCTTTAAAAATGTTCTTCTAGAGAGTCTTTTACCATTTCTTTAACAAAGTTGTGAAAAACACTGGATTTTTCAGCAATATAATGCTTGAATCCACACGAGTTCTGAGACAATGAAGTGGTTGCAGATTTGATGCCAATTGTGAATAATTGGGGAATATTACAATAGTTCGACGGGCTTACGAGGAAAACTGTTACTTTCGACACTGAAGGAGTTAAAACGGACTATTGTAGATTAAAGGAAAATGAATAAAATAATTTTCGATTCAATCAATGCCAACTGAGTTCAAATCGATTGCAGGCTGAAATAAAGGATCAGCCAACAGCTAAAGTGGAAGTTTTCATTAGATTAAACACACATTTATTGTAAAATCAATGTAGAATTTTATTGATTAATAAAATTCGGTATATAGCAATTATAAATTGAACACAACATCGTTCATGTGACTACCACAGCTTCTGTGGCAAGCGACCATCCGAAAGTCAAATTTATCGATGACTTTTTGAAGAATCAGTGCATCAGTGGTCGCAATTTCAGTTTGGATGTTATGTTTAAGATCCTTAATTGCCATTGGGTTATTGGGCAGTAGCACCATCCTGTAAAAACCAGAGACTGTCCAATAAATAGCCATTCAACATGTTGCGGTAAAATTTTCCATTCACTGTTATTGTCTTTACAGCCTCATATTCAAAAAAAGTACGGGCCAATGATGCCGCTAACCCATAATCCAAACTATACAGTGACTTTTTTTTTTGGGATGCATTGGTTTTTCGTGAATCCCGTATAAGTTTCCCGGTCCCCAGAAATGACAATTTTGTTTACGTACCCATCCATCCAAAAATGGGCTTCATCGGAAAAGATCAAATTCGATGACAAATTGTCTTGATGATCTAACATCCAATTAACGAATTGGCGACGTTGTAGGTAGTCCAATGGCTTCAGTTTATATGTTATTTGGATTTTATAGATCAACTTTTCAAATTCGCCGTAATGTGCCATTAAGGAGGCCTATTTGTTGACTTCGCGACGAATTAAAGTGTCTGGCTGGTTTTGAACACGTTCGCGCACAGTGGTGATGTTTTGGCGTGTACGTGCTGGCCGAGCAAGCTGATATCGAGTTTGACCCGATGCCAAAGAACCAGTTTCTTCAAAACGCTTCATTATTACATGAATTCCGGACTCACTAGGGCGATTATGTTGATCGAACTTTACGAAATGTTACTCTTACAGATCGCCCGTTTTCGTAATAAGATTGAATAACAAAAATGCGTTGTTGCATGATAAACGACTCCATGACAAAAATGGCCAAAGATTATATGACATCTGTCAAAAAGGTCAATCACATTGAATAAAGTAAATGACAGAAGTTAACGGCCAAAATCCACACCACCTGTTGGCTCACCCTATACTTTTTGCCTTATAAATATGTAACCATATAGATTACGATATTTAAGTGAATTATTTTTTAATTAAAAAAAGGATTTTGTTTCATTTAATTTTTGTACGGAAGTTACTACTATAAACACATTGTTGTTCTCCACCAAAAATTGAAAACGTCTTAGAAATATGAAACGGACCTTAATATAAATAGAGCTCCAAAATATATTCTTACTCTTAGGTTCAATATCTGACATATTATATTATATTATTTAAAAAAAAAAAAAAAACCTGCCACTAGCTTCCTTAATATTAACCCAGGACGAGATTGACCTTACATCTAAACATCAATATTTCAGTGCAAGTTTAGTTGCATCCTGAATAGGTCATGGAATATTTTGGAAAGTTGTCTATTTTTTTTTATATAATAGTCCCTAAGTGAAATACGAGTATGTTTACAAGTGAACGTATTTACTTTTGGTTTTGTCTAAAAATATTATTGTTTCCACTGTTATTTAATAAAGTTCATCTGCCACTTAACAACATAAAACGAGCAATTTTCACATCACAACCATAGCGTTCTAATTATTTGGAATACAGCAGAGACATCTATGAAATTACGAGGACTGGGGCAACACCAAATACAAATATCAAGTGTACACATCGACTACATACACATAACGAAATCAAAAGTAATACGAAAGGGAATGCGAAAGCACAAGCGCGAAAATAGGAGACAGAATCAGATTCAGTACGGTTGCACTTGTGCAAGGTTTTTTTTCTCGCTTCGTTTTTACAATGCTACCCTCCTTTTGCCGTACTACCATTCCAGCAATAAAATGTTTCCACAGAACAAAGAGGAAAAACCAGAATCTTCGTTTAACACAAAATGCAACACAGATACAGATTAGTGGAAGAGAGTGAAGTGTAAGCCTACAGGAGGAAGTCCATGTAAGGGGAACAGAATGAAGCAACCCTCAGAGCAAGCAATAAAACTGGTAATAAAATCCGATGGCAGATACAACAGTACGCCATTTGTTGGATGTATCCGTCGAACAACAGGGTAACCCGCTTACCGTAATTACTTGCTTTAAAAATCGTGCGGTCTGCTTGCTTGACTGCGATGCGCATCAACATACTTACCTAGTCACTGGGCCGTCGCATAACTTACCCGGTTCAACATGTTTTTCGTAGAGCCTCGAGCTCCACCTGAAATGGAATATCTTGTTGAAGATTTTTTTTTATTATTGTATAAAACAATATAATATTATCGGATAACAGGGAGTTCTTTTAGCGGAAAATAATCGTTTGTATTTATTAGCTAAATTTACATACAAACCAAATGTACATGAATTTGCTACATGTATATGCATGGCGTATGTATGTACGTATGAATACCATGTACAGGTCTAGTTAATAAATTTTCTTTTTTAAAATTAAAACACTGGAAATCGTTTTTAACAAAACAGCAGACGATCTTTAATGAGCCTTAATGAATCGCATACAGACATGTTCACACAATTTTTAGTTCGATTGCATTTGTTTTAGGGCTTATATACATCATATGTATCTTACAAGTGATTCTCTCTTAAAGCTGCATAGTGCTGCAAAAAATATTGTTCTTTGCACCGTGGAAAAGAACTACATTAGGTAAGGTTTAGTGGCAGTCACACTAAATCTACAAAAGGTCATTTGTGATAGTACAATATCTCGATATCCTCACACCTCTGAAGGTTACGAGTATCTGTAACTATCTGAATTTCTTAAAGGTCGAAGCATTTGGTGTTTTTATGTATATATGTATGTATATCTAAGTTGAAATCACCCACATAACTTATAAGAGGCTCTTTGTACGTCTTTGATCCAGCTCAGGCTAAATCTATATGGTCATATTGCACGATATGTTTTCTGACCACCTTAAGTACTGAATATCCTTAAATGATGGATAGGGCTATGCGACTTTTGACGAGTTCATCTTCATTACAGTTTCCTCGAATGCCTTGATGTTCAGGTACCCGGCAGATGTGGATTATACAATAAAATATTCAGCCATGTTGTTGAGGGATAAGCGACAGTTTTTAACCACCTTTATCGTTCAGGGTTTTAATAGTAGCTAGGCTATCAGGGCAAACGCATATATCCTCAGTATATTCAAATTCCACTTCAGCCAAGAGAGAGGCCAATAGATCCCTGAAATACGTTTAAATGATATGAAAGTTGAAAGGATATACTCATCAATGTATACGTGATGATTCTTTCCTCGGGATAACATTACGTGTCCAGTTTTCCCTACTGAGAGTATGTCACTAAAGTCGCTTTTACTCATGGCAGTACAGGGCTCCATTTGCTTCTCATAGATCTTCAACGATCTTCAACCTTTTCGAGTGTTAAACACTTTCTCCAGGATGGATCACTGCTACACCATACATAAGAACGAAGGCTGTTATGAGCGCCCGGATTGGGAGAAAAGTGGCGCTACTGAGTCAAAATGAGATTATCATAACCTCTTTTAGCCCGCCTGTCAAAATTTGGTGACAACCCGACGCTTAGTTTTGTTTTGACAGCCACTTCAAATATCGTGTTGTGTATTTTGCGACCATGGAAAAAGAGCAGTATCGTAAGTGGTTAAGGGGGATGCCCCTGAAGTTTCAAACAATTCTTTCAAGAACGATATTGAACTGAAAGAAGCTAAAAATGGCTCTATATAGTTCATATGTTGTTATATGCGTTGTTATTTGACGTGGACTCTTATTTCCAAAAAATCGACTGATAGGAGTCGATCTGATTGTTGTGTCTTGCGCGTTAAAATAATACAGTAGACAGGACTTTATACGCAATGTCGAAGAGTCATATTCCTCTGTAGTTGGCGCAGTTTAGGTGATCGGACAAATAATGTTGAGATTCCATTTGCAGGTCAAAAAAACGTTCTCTCCTCCAACCAACCAAAATTGTTGGTGCTGTTGCCATGTGCGACGTCGCTGTCGTAGTTGAGTTGCCTGTCTGCGGCTGTTCGAGCGACATGGGAGATTAGTAGCAATGGTACCTCTAACCTGTCCTGGATCAGACCTTCCATATCAAGGTAGAGGACGATTCTGGAGGGGTAAAGCCGTCACAGCGTACTATCTGATGATACTTATAATTGGGGTAGTTAGTCCCGGATGAGGTCATTACTTTTGCAATGTGTCTAAATGACTAAATTGTCTGCTCTTATTATGTGTGCCGTATTCTAAAAGACCCCATTAGGATGGAATTTGATGTACTCAGGCTGTTTTATAAAAGCGAATACAATCCCTGTTAATCACCCGAATCTTTTCCAATAGATTTGCTATCACGGTTAATCACACGGGGTATCCTTATTCAAGCATAGGCAGGATAAGGGTCATATAGCAGATCTGCTATAAAACAGTCTCTGGCCAGAGCAACATCTACCATGTATGTAAGTGTATGCTTGTTAAAACAAATATTGATCTAACAAAATCTCAAGATATCTGACTGCATTTCGACAAGCAAGTGGTTAGCCGTGTTGTCCCACGATTGAAAACCTTCGCCAGTTCTTTCTGGTGTCTATAGAGTTCTCAGGTAAAGGCGTTCTTAACAGTATGGTTTCCGACTTCTGAAAGTTGGTTATTAACGTTCAGTTATCACAATATCATTTAATTTTCTCGAAATGACATTGCAAAAGTATATTAATGACCTCAATCTTTGGACCCGCTATCAGATCACTTGTGTAGATGTTTAGTAGGAACGGCGAATTTACCGTACCTTGTTGCAGATAGTTTTCAATGTAAAATATTCCAGTAGAAGTCACATCGCCATATTTCGCGATGAACTGCTTGTCTGGGAGCATATTGAAAAGAATATACAGAAGTGGTTTACTAATGCCCAGCCTGTTCAACTTGAAGAAGAGTCCCTCTAACCATACGGTTTCGAAGACTTTCTCTAAATCAATCAGCCAAGCACCAGTGCAAATGTTCTTGTGTTTTTTTTCCATTGGATATCAGAAAGCAATTTAGACGCGGCATGAATGACATTATGTGCACAAGGACTCGCTTTTATAGTTCTTTGTTAGAACCGATGACGTCATTCAACTTGAACATTTCCTAAAAAGTCTTTAATATAGCCTCTATCTTCTCCTATGAATCCGCGATCATCTTTATCATGACGGTGGGAAGTGCGCGGAAATTGATCGGGAAACTGCTGACTGTCCTATAAATTCTATTGGACCAACAACCTAACAATCAAATTCGTAGCGTAGGCTAAAATGGCAAGTAGCATAACACTGACCTACGCCGTTCATAGGGCTCATAACCCTATATGGAAGAAATAAAAAAAAAAAAATGTAACGAAACTGGAATATCCAGATATTCTGAGAGCGACGATCAGTACTTTTTTGTGTCCATATTTCAGTTGTGGCTTTCTTGACCGTCCCAAAAACAAGAATTTTTGTGAGGATATTTCGCTTCAGGAACTTACAATCGTAAGAGATTGCCAAAGCAGACCGAATTAATTCCTCAAGAGGTCCACAATACCACCAGTATAAAGTGCTGCAGAACGTCGGCAGCTTTGCCAACAAGCCATAAGGACTGCGGCTTCTAATCTGCTGTGTTTCTTCGATCACCAAAACTTAACATGAACAGACGAAATGAACATTGACTTCTTAGAAGGAAAAATTAATGCATGAACAGCGCGCAGCAAATAAGAAAGTGGTATTGCAGGAATGAAGTTTTAAAATTTTACCAAGGGGTAATACAAACATATAATACAAATATGTTAAGACCACCACGAGTAAGTTTAGACTGAAACCTACAATCGAATATAATAATAGGATCGGACTTGATGCTAAAGATATAAAAGTACCATTTCTGCGGACTGTATAGCGATAGGAATGATCAAAATTCCGCTTCGCTCAGAATGACCGATTCAATTTGGACGACGATGACTAACAGCCCAGCCGGTCTGCTGATTTGGTTTCTACGACAGATCTAAAAGAAAACCCATAAATTTCAGATCGATACACATCACTTCCATCGATCTTAAATTTGTGTATGACCCCATTTATTAAGACGAGCTACAATATATACTATCGTATCTAGTTTTCACATATCTGCCAGTCTTGTCCTTGATTTTCATTTTCCTCTACATAAACAGAATTTGGAGAAAAAGTAGAAATTGCAAAAAAGGTAAACAATGAAGTAAATTAATGCAAGATTGCGCCAAAAGAAGGTAGCTTTTGGTCGGACCCAGGTCCAGCCCAAACTGTAACGTCACTTAAAGAAGATAATAATTAAAAAAGATAATAAAAGAATAATTGTGTAACCTTTTTTGATTTGTTAACATAGAAGGTAGAACAATAGGAGCGCCTACATTTTGTGCTATGTGAAGAGATATATGAATAATACTTTCCAGCATGTATAGAGTGATATGCATGTATTAACTCAAGTTGAACGGACTATCAATTTTCCTTGTGTACAAGTATTCTACAATAGATTTGAATTTGATAAACTTTGGATTGATTTTTTTCTGTTGACCACATTCGACATTCGCAACGATCGTTTGTTCCATGTGCAGATTTTCCTGTCTTCAATAACAACACAAATCTTTTGCCCGATCCGTTGCTACCGATGTTTTCTGTTAAAAAAAATCACGTTCCCTCGTTTGCATAGAGAGTCAAGTCGTCGGGAGAAGCTGTTTAGCATTTTAATTTATCGTCGACCAAGCAAATAGATACGAATACATACTCGTATCCGTACTTCAAGACGTTCCCAGTTGAGTTGTGAGTTAAATTTTTGTGCTTGGACATTTGGCGTATAAAAAGGCAAAAAAAAAAAAAAAAAAAACGTATCCAACGCTCTCTCTAATCTTACAGATGCACTATTCAGTGTGTTGCTGGTGTGCTGTAAGGTTTGCGCGCATTCCCCCCTTTTGGTTCCGTCGACCGAAAATTGCTCTAGCTTAGACTCATTGTCAGAGTCATCTGTGTTTGGCCATGAGGGTGATGTTGCTTTTTATAGCCTTGCCTCGTCATGGTACTATTCCTCCAATTTCGCGCAGACACACATATTCTGCGCGACGCCGTATGGTGCAATAACAAACGCTGCGCGTCGTCATGGATATAGTGTGCAGCAGCAAGGCACACCAAAGCAAGGCAATCGTTTGGGATGCGAAATGTGTGTGTTGAAATTTTCTTGGCGCCCCATCCCCGCTCTGACGATGTTAGTTGTTGGTTATATTCGTATCTATCGAGCTAGCAAAATGAATGCAGCAAGTGTACGAAGTAGCATACACATATTCGTAGCACCACCTTCCTCCGTTTGTCATGGTAGCATGACTTCGAAGGCGAAGCCAGTTCCCTCCTGTTCATTTCACTGCTTTTGCTAGTCATAGTAGAGTAGGGTATAGAAAGACCTCGTAAACAGAGAGACACTGGCAAAGAAAAAAGAATACACGTCAGAGCTGTCGGTACTGGAGGAGTTGGTTGAAGGGGGGAGGTAAATACTTTGAGTTTAATTCACAAACTCTGACAGAAGACGGGGAAAGAAATTGCCAGTCTCTTGTTGTCGATGAGAGAGTTTAGTTGTTGCGTTTATTCACACTGTATTCGTATTCGTAGTGATTCGCCTGCTGGACTACGAAATCGCGAAACTTTAGCCAAATTCCCACCACCATCCTGCATGGGAAGCACATAATTCTTGCTTACATGCATCCGCTTGGTTGTTGTCATTATCATTGTCATCATTATACGAGTACTCGTACTGAAAATACTTTTCTTCGTACTGCTGTTAGTGTTTTTCGCGCGCGCCATTCTCAAAGAAAACATATCCGTATATTTCGCGAAAATTTTTTTCGTTAATTACGAAATGTCTGGAATTTGAAAATTTTGCGCATACAGGTGAAAACCGGTTGTTTGAAACGATGGGTTTTGTCATCTAGTCGATAGTTCTCCTCATGAAAACGGCAGTGCCTGAAGCTGTGATATTGTCGACGGTGTAGCGTCGCGACGGTTCAATTAAATTCAAAAGACGTACATAATTGGTGCGCCTCCTTATACCTAGAATAGGATTAGATTTGATTTGATTTGTATGCGGCGAATTCTACAGTGACCGTAATCGCACTCGTATATTAGCCGTGCGCTGTTGTAAAAATCTTTACCACCAAAACCACTACACTCTGAGAATTAATTTTTTATTTTTTTATTTATTCTTTTTGTTGATAGTGTGCGTGTGGCTGTTTTGTTGATTTCATGGTTTCTTTCGGCCTACTCCATTACAAGTTCGTTTTATTTGTATTTATTTAATTTTTTTCTTCGGTTTTTCTCCTTTCCATGACAATTCACATAATTTCATTGGTCTTTTTTGTTCTGTCTCTCCTTTGCGGTATTTCATCGTATATGTTTTTGTGACGGTGGAGTGCTTGTGGCTAAGAAAAAGTACACAAAACAAAAATTACCGAAAATAAATGAATAACAAGAAAACGAAAATGGGCGATATATAGCACAGCAACGAAGTAAAGAGTAAGAAAATAAAAAAATAAAATAAAATCAGCAGACGGAAAATACCAGTTAAAAATAGCAACACACTTTTTGGCCGATTGTTTGTTCGCATACTCAAAACTGGGGCTCGGACTGCGATTCAACTGCGACTGCGAATCGGATATGGGATGCAATTATCAACGGATGGCAAACGGGCACGCTTTGCAGAAACTTGATAGGCCAGCCAGTTCGTTTATTTCAATTCCTCCCGCCTGAAGTGTCACATGTGGATGCTGGACGTATAGAAGGTAGATGCCAAACATCTAATTTTATTATTATTATTTTGCAAGTGAAACACTTAATTGGTAAGTGTTGTGAAAGAAGTTTTTAGAAAATTTACAAGTGTTAAGGAAAAGATCATTGGTTTGTTTGTTTATCAGGTTGTAACATAAGCATTGCGCGTTTTTTTTCGGAGTCCTTTTTTTTCAATTGACATAAAATGAGCAAAACCATTTTAAGGCTGAAATCGTTATTGAAATTAGTATTTGGCATTGGATGGGGATTGCAATGCTCATTAATTCTGCAAATTTCGTTATGTTAACATCATTGTAAGCATTTTTTACTAAATTTTGAAATGGATGCATCGGAAGAGCATATTCGGCATATTTTTTTGTTTTTGTTCCGAAAAAAACCAGGCCAGGACTCTTAGCGAGTGCAAGTGTCCGGTTGGTTTTTAAAGTTGCAAAGATGAATCTCATTTGGATCAGCCAGAAGAATTAAATAATGAGCTCCTGAGGTCAACCGTCGAAAAAGAGACAACCGTTACAGTAAGGGAACTCAAGGTAAGCCATATAACCGTCCTTCGACACCTTAACAATACAGGAAAATTGATAAAGTTAGAAAAATGGCTACCACACCACCTATTGCAAAATAATCTTCACCAAAGGTTCGAAGATTGCTTGTCCCGTCACAGTCAGGAACCCTTTTTGAACCGGATCTTTACCGGAGATGAAAAATCGTTTCTTTACAATGACATTTAACGTCTCCACGAATAACTTAGTCCAAACCAGCACAGACTTCGCCCTCTTAAGATGTTACCGTTTGTATGGTAGGATGCTGAAATAATAATCCATTTTGAGCTGTTGTCTCGTAATCAGACTATCATCGCAGAAGTCTACTGTCAACAGCTCTGCGGATAAAATTCGGCACTAGAGCAAAAATGGCCAGGTCTAGTTAATTGCAGTTCCAGAAATTCGGTTGGGAAAATTGTGCGTTCGCCGTATTCTCCAGATTTAGCACCTTCAGATTTCAACTTGTTCTGAAGTTTGCAAAACTTCCTTAATGAAAAAAAAAAAATTAAGATGTCGGGATAATGCCAAGAGCGTCTTTCTTTCTTCAAAGTCAAATAATTTTTTTTAGTGATGGCATTAAGAATTTGCCTGAGAGGTGGAATGAAGGAAATCGCATTGACCACCAAATTTTTGCATTTGTTGGAAATAAATTAATGTTACTTATGCTACAATCTGATATTTAGGTCCGGGTTAACCCCGAACAGCTTTGTTGCGCTTTTTCAGCCCAGAGGAAATCCCATAACGCGACAGGGATAAACATTCTCTGTACGGATTGGGTTGTTCAATAAGTTCTGCAGTCTTTTTCGGGTTTAAAGTTAAACACACATTTTTGGTATAAAAGCTTATTCTTGATCCATTTGTCCACCATGGTGTATTTCTTTCTTCTAATTGCACTGCTTTTCATCCAAATTGTTTTGCAGAGAGCGGAACAGTCAGAAGGCGCAAGGTCTGGAGAGTACTCTCGATGATGCATAACTTTCCAGCCAAATGAATTCAGCTTTTATTTTGTCAAAAAGATGTGTGTGGTCTAGCATTGTCATGATAGAAAACAACGCCCATCCTGGACGTTGGACGTTTTTGTTTCACTGCCTGCTTCAAAGTATCTAGCTGATTTCGATTTCATCTCGCCAGTTCCACCAAATGCTAAACATGTCCCTTTTGGGATGCACATCTTGTTTACCGATCGATTGCGGTGTTTCACGAGATATTGCACCATGATATCTTACGTCAAATGCTGTTACAAACCAACCATTTTTCGTCTCCTGTAACCACTCTTTTCAGGAAAGCCTCAAGCGAGTTCCATCTCAACAAAGACTCAGAACATTATGCGAACCATAATGTTTCTTTCACTGAGATCTTGAGGAACACAAACATTCGCCTTTTCCGACATTTCAAGCCTTTTCAGTTTGCGAAAGTCGATTGTCGCCTATGTTGGTTGAACGACCAGAGCGAACATCATCAGCAAGGTCGCCTATAGCCCAATCTCCATACACGCTGCAAATCTTTCGTTGCGCTTCTGTCGCTTTTTAACTATAAAAAACTAAATATGCCAAAAATGCACTTTTCACTTAAAACACGCCCGATCAAAACAAATTCTCGCAACAATGTGAAGGATAACCCCCTCTATTGGAATAAACAATAAAAATTACATTACGGTACACAAACATTATCTGAAACGATAAACACTATTTTCAAGAAAAAAAACCTCAGAAAATAGAAATGAATAATACAATACTATTATTAATAAATAGCATATCAGATAGTAGCTAATAAATAAGATAAATAAAAAAATCAATATCAGCAAGTTAAGGTGAAGAGATATCTAAAACCAATAAAGAAGAACGACATTACTCCTTGTTTTATGTCGTTTTTGAAGATTGTATAATTTTTAATGGTTTATGTGGCAATTTGTTTTGAATAACTTTTTGAATAAATTTAACAATTGATTTGAAAAATTTTATCTATTGGGCAGATATTTCCGTGCGAAGTTTTAACTCTTTTGTTTATGAAACAGGGTTGTGTTTGCTCTAGTAGAAATTTTGGTGTACTTTCCATCAATTTTGATAAAACGACTGACCAGGTAGGACATTTTATATTTCATTAACGCAAATTTTTAAAAAAATTTCAGATTTGTAACTTTGAAATAAAATATCAATTTAAAATTTATAAGTGATGAACAAATTTGAAAATAAAAAAATATCCTGGGCTTGCATTTGCAAAATTTTAATTTACTGTCCTTTAAACTTCACCTTCATAAGTATCTGCATCAGGGAAACGGGGGAGCAAAATTTCTCTGGGCTTTAAAATTCCCTACAAAATGCTATGCACTGTGTCTTTGATCTATCTTGAATGCTGGAGTGTTCAGGGGTACAACAATTAATTTTAAAGTTTCTTAAACGTGTGAAATTTCATAACGACAAAAAGCTGAGGCAAAAAATACTACAATGTCCCAAAGAGGCAGTAAACATTTTTGATCGCTCGTCAAAAATATTAGAAATTCTGTCTCATCGTCCATCCCAACGCTCATTTACAATGACTTTTCAGCTTTCAGCTTTTTAGACAAGTCCAATCTGCTTGCTGCATAGTTCAACACTACCAGATTGTGCTTTGTTTCCGCCTACACTTGAGTGCTTTGAATCTTCTATGGACAAATCCACTTTCGTTTAGTAGCAGAAGTTCTTAAAGATCTTAGCATTCACAAACTGCTAGTCAGATGGTGTATCTCCCCTTATTCTGAAGAGGTATTCTTCCTCGCTGGCAAAACCACTGCGTAAGCTTTTTCATCAATCCTACTTTTTAGGACTCTCAGCCCGTCCCTAAAGAAATCTTCTTTTCATCTTCTCTCTCCTCCTACAGACTCATTGCACTTACGTCTCTTCTTTGCAAGGTAATGGAAACACTGATAAACCGTCAGCTAATGAAATATCTCAAAACACGAAACAGTTTTCGTAGCAACAGATCCACAGGTGATTTGATGGCATGTCTCGCCGAAAAGTGGCACCAAAGGGTATATCAATCTAGTGAAAGCAAGATAGTCGTTGATATTTCTAAGACATTTGACAGAGTTTGGCACCAGGCTCTTTTGTCGAAAATGCGTACTTTCGAGATCGATATCTCTCTTCTTCAGTGGATTAGAAATTACCTTTCGTAACGTTCAATTCAAGTTATTTTGGATGGTTTCAAGTCAGATGTTCACAAAATAAATGCTATTGTGCCTAAGGGCTCCGTTCTGTCTCAGACACTCTTTCTTAATTTTCATCAACGATCTCTTGTCTATTACTTCTAATCCACTACATTCCTTTGCTGACAACAGTACTCTCTGCTTTTCATATTCGTTCCCGCACTCACGTTCCTGCTCTTCGGCTGTAGAACGGGAACGGCAGCGTATGTTAAGCTCATTAAATTCTGAAATTAACGGCATAACTAACTGGGGAACCATTAACAGAGTAAAATTTAATGTTTTAATGCTGTCGTTAAAGCGAAGTTTAAACCCCCACCCATTGTCCATGAATGGCACATGCATCTTCGAAAGCGAAACACTTTCCATTCTCGGTATGTGTGTCAATGACAACTTACGTTGAAATAATCACATATACGGTGTCGTCAAATATGCTGCAAAATGTCTGGGACCTTTAAAGCGATGTAAGTAAGATGGTATTGAGGCCAGATACCTTAATATATAAGGGATTTATCGGCCCGAAATTAGTGTACAATGCCCACATTCTAGATAGTATTCAAAACCGTGCGATAGAACTCATAGGTGATATTTATATCAGTCCGTCAATTGACACCCTTGAACTACCAGTGCTCCATCGAAATCGCGATGAACGATGGACGCCACTTTCGGACGTACTCTAAAATATCGTGATTCGTTCCTAAGCCGCACAATTTGCTTATGCAATACCCTCTTTATATCTAAGTCATTATAACCTTCAAACATTTAAAATCAACGTTCATTGGCACCTCTCTTTGGCACGGCTTTGCTTTGCATGTACGCACTCTTTTGGCGAAATTTCCTATGATAGTTTTGCATAAATGTGGTTGATTTCAAGGCGTGGGCGGTAGAGGGCTTGTTGGCATAAAATTTAGAATTTAAAAAAAAAAACACCAGAAGAGACCAACGGCGTTGAATCGCATGATATGGGCGACCAATTCTGATCAACAGAAAGGAAGATTACACCCATGCAGTAATTGAATTTTTCCTTGGGCTGCAGGGCATGTGGCACAGTCTTGTTAAAACCAGGTGTCGTATACATCTATATCTTGAATTTGGGGTACAAAAACTAGATTTATATGTCCGAGATAGACCCGGGCCTCAACCAACAAGCAACCAGCTTGGTCTTTACCTAGCGGCTTACAGTTGTACACGGCTGAGGGCTCTTTCGACTTGCGTGCACCACCTGAGTCGCGGCCTTCCTCTACAGTGCTGTCAATCGGGGGCGGATTCGAAGACGTTTCGAACCGAAGCATTGATGTTCATTCGCTCTACATTGCCCATCTATGTCGCTGTACAACCCGTACGTTGTATCTCCTCTTCCACACACCGTCTACTCAGTCGGGACCGAAAATCACCTGAAGAATTTTCCTCTCAGCCAAGGTTACCCTTATCCATTTTCGATAAAATCCATGCCTCTGCGCCATAGAGCAGGACTGGGGTTATTAAAGTCTTATACAAGTAAAGGGTCACTTTTGTTGTTAGAAAGAGGGTTTTGATAGTCAATTGCCTGCATAGCCCAAAGAAACAGGTATTGGCTAGAGTTCTTCTTCGTTTTATCTCAGCGCTGGTATCGTTGTCTGAATTGATAGCGGAGCGTAGGTAGAGTGCTGGCGAGTGAATTTATCTCTATTCTTTGAAAAATGGTGTTAAAGAAGTCGCCTAACAGCGCCTCGCCTTGTCTTAATGCTTTTTTGACATCAAAAATCTCGGTAAATTCTTTACCGACTTTGATGGAGCAGCGTGTATTCTACATCTTAATCCTGCACAAACGGACGAGTTCAGCAGGGATTCCAAAACTAGACACTATTCTGTCTAACTCGTTTCATATACGGCCTTCAAATCGACAAATTAGTTGTATGTATCGATTTGGCAGATAGATTCTAGTAGGCGATGTTAAAAAGACTTATGCCTCTACAGGGTGACTGATTCGAACTTTTTAAAATGCTATAATTTTTTTTATTTTTTGATAAATTTTATTGTGCCAAAGCAAAAAATGTTGGAAAATATATCAATTTTTAAATTGCATCAGTAGTTTTCAATATGTCCACCTTTGGCGCGAATAATGGCCTTGAGACGGCCGAAGAAACCATCGCACGCTGCACGCAAGTGGCTATGCGGTATTTTGGCCCATTCCCGGCGAAGTGCTTGTTTGAGGTGGTCCAAACTTTGGTATTTTTAGTGCCAACCTTCGCCTTCAAATACCCCGGACTGAGAAATTCAACGGACTTGCATCCGGAGAATTTGCAATCCATTGTGTCGAAGAAATAAAGTGTAAAACATTGTTTTTTAACCGCGCGCTTTGTGAGACGGTGCCGAGTCTTGTTGAAATATCCACGGCCTCCGACCGAAATGATTGTTTGCCCTAAGCTTCAATACTGCCTCTAAGACAGTTTCACGGTACACAATCGCATTAATTTTGACGCCATGGTCCAAAAATACAAGCGGAGAGCGACCATCGGCGGTTATGGCGCCCCAAACCATCACTGTCGGTGCTGCCTGCTTTCTGGTGGCCGTCCGAAGGTGTACATTTTCGAAGGACCTCTCTGGCAAGTAACCTCGGTCAATTTGTTTGTTGACTTATTGCTCTATAACAAATAGCGACTCATCGGTAAGAACCAATTCGGCAACTCACCACTTTCGTGCAAGCGTAGCAACTCCTTCTCTCTTTCAACTCTAACTTTTTTCTGTTGCGGTGTAAGATCGTGTGTTTTTTGGAACTTCAATGGCTCAAGCCCAAGCTCATTTTTCAGTGTGTGTTGCATGCGATCCAATGATATGTTGAGTTCACGAGCCATTTTTCTTCCACTTCTACGCGAATTTCGCTCAATTCGAGCCTTCACTTTTCGAACCATTTCTGTCGATGTTGCTGTTTTTTTATGACCACCTCCATGGCGTTTTGCAACGCTGCTAGTATCACTGTAACGAGCTATGGTTCGAGACACAAATGATTTATTCACATTGAGGGGCTGGAGTGCTCTAACGATAGCTACTTGTGGTTTTCCAGCCAAATATAAAGCAATCACACTATCACGTTTGAATTCCATCGCGGATAAAAATTTTTCAACACAACTGAGACGCAAATCGTTTAAGAGGCTTGTAAATAATAAAGTTATCTGTCATGTTGATTTTGATTTGAGCTCACAGTAGTGAAATAATAGCAGTCTGAAGTTGGTTGCAGTTCGAGTCAGTCAGGGTGTATACTTGGCATACTTTGGCATCATGTTGAGTATGGACAAAAACGATTTTCGTTTTCTCATAAAACATTATTTTTTGAGAGGCAAAACGGCGAAGGAAACAAAAGAAAAGTTGGATTATTATTATGGAGCTAATGCTCCGTCAGATTACACCGTCAAATATTGGTTTGGAGAGTTTCGTGAAGGCCGCAACTCCACTACCGATCAAGTCCGCAGCGGCAGGCCCTCCGATGCGGTTACAGAGGAGAATGTTAAAAAAATACATGAAATGGTATTGGCTGACCGGAAAGTGAAGGTGCGCGAGCTAGCAGATACCACAAAGATTAGTCCTGAGTGCACACGCCATATTTTGGGCAATATTCTGCATATGAAAAAGTTATCCTGCCGCTGGTTGCCGCGCATACTCACTCCTGACCAAAAACACGAACGCGAGAACACTTCGAAAAAGTGTTTGGACTTGCTGATGCGACTTTTGGCGTTGATAACTGTTGATGAAACTTGGATCCACTATTACACACCAGAGTACAGAATGAGCTCCGAAGCGGCCGAAGGAGGCTCGATGGATCGGAAAGTTTATGGCGTCGGTTTTCTGGGATTGTCATAGCATACACTTCGTGGACTACCTCGAAAAAGCAAAAACCATCAACAGCGAGTATTACTGTTCATTATTGGAGCTGTTGAAGGCCGAAATCGCTGCAAAACGGCCTCACATAAAGCGAAAAAAAATTTTGTTCTTGCAAGATAATGCACCGGCGCACAAGAGCATCGCAATCACGGCTAAAATCAATGACTTATGGCTCCAATTGCTGTCGCATCTACCGTATTCGTGATTTGTCTCTCTCGGACTATTATCTCTTACCAAACCTCAAAAGATGGCTCATCAATAAAAAATTCAGCTCACTCACTATGCTATTTTGCAGACCTTCAGGAAAATTACTTTTCGGATGGAATCAAGAAGTTTGAAAATCGCTGGAATAAGTGTATCAAAGTAAAAGGGAACTATATTGAATAAAATAAAAAAAAAACATTTTAAAAAACATTTTTTTTTCATTCGTAAGGAGGAATTACTTTTCAGCTCACCTAGTATTTGGCGCAGTTCAGAAAAAGACAACCAATGCTGATGTTCAATTCAAATGCATATTTTCCTCCGACCATATTTTACAGATAAGTTCATCGCCTGCCGTTTTGAAGAGCTCGGCAGTCAGGCCATACGCTCCAGCAGCTTTATTGGACTTAAGCTTAAATATGGCTGTCTTCACTTCATTCAGTGCGGGTGCACGGAATTATTGATCTACATCGTCCAGGTTGACAGGTTCATTCTGCCTGACAGCGATATTTGATTCGTCATTGGCGTTATACAGTCTAAAGAAATGCTATTTCCAAATTCTCAGAATCGGCTGTGAATCTACTACGATGTTCCTTTGTTTGTCTCCCGGTTCGAGGTTTGTATCCTTACCATGTTTTTTACCTTTTGGTTAAACTTCCGAATCTCATTCTGGAGTAGCATCTATCAATTTCCTCGACCGCGCGCTTCTCGTGCTCCTTCTTTTCCCTGCTGGAAAGTCGGTCTTCGTCTCCTTATCTGCTTGTAGAGCTCCTGAGCAACTCTTGTTCTTTTATACAGCTCCGCTTTGTATGCATCGGTACTTGTCGTCAAACCAGAGGTTCTGCTGTGGTGTGCGAGTCAAATCCAAATCAGATGCAACATCTCTGGTGGCTTTTTGGCAATGCTGGCACTGGTAGCATACTTGATGCTAATGGCATAGAACCTTTTAAGAGTTTAAGATAGACTCTACCGGGAAAATTGGCCCCTCGGAACATTCGGACACACATAATACCGTAGGAGGAGTCGATATAAAGTGACAATGTCGATTAGCCTGAACACTCACTTTGTATGTGAGAAATGCGCTGTAGAGATCTTCTCAAAATGTCCAATTTTTGATCACGGTGCTGAATTGATGTTTCTCAGCAATACTCTTACGAACTGTTCTGGTGTTTTGTGTTGAACGACTTGTTAAAGGACGGCAAGAGTACCTAAGATCACTTATTGGTTCAATCTCCCTGAATTTTTGAATAAGTATTCCGGTCATATTTTGTACGAAAATTGCGAACTGTAGTTGTCAAACCTTCATTATTTTTAAAATATGTCGTAGCGATCCATTTTTGATAACCCTCAACTGTGACAACACTTTACCGCACAAATATGGCAAAATTCAAATCTTTTGGAGCACCCTTTACTTGCCCTGAGCTGGATTAATGAGCTGTGAGATTGCAGATATTCAGTTTAATTAAATAATAAAAAGATCCTATCTCACTCTTTGGGTAAGTCATTACGTTTTGGAAGTCAAAAAATAAAACAGGTACGGTGTTATCCTTATCAAATTGCCTCTGGTTGCGACAACCAATTTTTTCCTTATTATGTCTATTAAATTTGGCTTCTTCATCTGGATTAAGCTGAAGATTCTTACAATTTTTGATTGAATGCGCATCTATTTTTCTTCGGCCTATTAAAATTAAAATTGAATATTTGGTTGGATTGACTTTCTTCCACAAGGGTTCTCCATTGTCATGGCACTGCCTATGCATATCCGCAATAGAAAGTCCAACCTCAATGTATTTTTATGTTCTGACGACAGTTATGAGACTCTACAAGTGGGAAGGAAAGTATATGCAGTCTTACATTGTCCTTCAAACCTGATGTTATAATTTTGTTTCTATGTAACCTATTTTCAGGTACTCCTGTTACTCGATCTTTGTTAATATGCATGCACATTTCGAGCGGGCTTATCACTGATGCTCAGAGTTCCCAATTAAAACTTTTCGCATGCTTGGACGGTGTGGTTTAAGAAAAGTACCTAAAGCATATTTTTTTCACTATCTGTTGTTTTTCCAGCTTTACCTCCAATGCATTCGAACTTTTCCGTTGTTGAGGATATGAATATTTTTTTTTTCTTCTTTTTTTTGTGGCGGTAAAAGAATACTATAGGGTTTCATCATGAAGTTTGATTCATTATCGGTTAAAAGAACAATCCATGGCATTTAATTTTTGAAAATAATATCATGTAAATGTTGGCCACGACTACATCTGAGGTGGCCCATTCGGAAGGTGCAATTTTGGGCGTTCGAACATAGCGACTGGTATCTCGCGGATAACACGATAAATGTTGGCTTTCAAAGCGTCAATCGTAGCTGGCTTATTCTTGAGGACCTAAGACTTTACATATCCCCAGAGAAAATAGTCGAAAAGTGTGATATCGCACGATATAGACGGCTAATTTACCGTAGCAAATTAAATGCTCACCAAAATGATTTCTCAACAAGTCCATTGTTTCACGCGCTGCATGATTCGAAGCGCCGTCTTGTTGAAACCAGAGCTCACCGAGACCATGTGAATGAATTTCAGGAAGCACATAGTCCATTAACATGACGTGATAACGGTTACCATTGACGGTAACAGTCTGATTTGCCTTTGATCAGCCCATAAAACACACCATACCTTTGTTTTTAATGGATGTAATGGTAGCTATTGGTAATCTTCTGGTTGATCAGCCCAAATATGGAAATTATGTTTATTAACGTATCCATTGAGCCAAAAATGGGCTTCGTCACGATTTCACGATAAAACACCGGATTTTCATTGAGTTTTTCCAGAGCCCATTCACTAAAAATATGAGGCAAATTGAAGTTGCTTGGCTTCAATTCTTGCACAAGTACGCTTTTAGGCTGAGATCCTCACGTAAAATACGCCAAGTTGTCGAATACGCCAAGCCAAGCTGCTGAGAACGACGACGAATCGATTCGTCACGGTCTTCGCGTACACACTCAGCTACAACTGCTATAGTCTCTTTAATACATGCTAGATGTGGTCTAACCGATCAAGTATCATCCACTTATGTAAACTGGGACCCAGATTTGCGAATGATATTGGCAATAGTGGTTTCAGTAGGTCGAATATGCGCACCGTAGGTTCCTCAATCCCACGAAAAACATTTCAAACAGAACGCTGATGTTCGTAATATAGCTGAATAATTTAGAGACGCTGTTGTGGTATAAGTCTTTCCATGATGACTTGTCAAACGATACTGAACAAAAATGACAAAGCAATTTGATAGGAGTTATGCGTGATCTGTCAAAAGAAGCCTATTGAAAGTCAAACCTCACGAAGAATAACCCTATATTGTTCAGCTGTATTATTATTATTATCATTGGGTATATATTTTAATTTGTGCGGTTTTTTTTTTTCAAAATTTGAACGTTTATTTAATAAAACATAAACAATAGTATTATTCAAAGTATTGCCCATCTGAAGCTATGGCTTTTTCCCATCTTTCTGGCAATTTGTGGATCCCGTCCCAAAAGAACTGCGCCGGCCTGGCAGCCAAGAATGAATCAAGCCAATTTTTGATATTCTGCTCTCACGTGAACTGTATTTTAGCACACCCATCTGATCCCACCAAATACAGAGCATTACCTTCGCGCCATAGATATTCGGCTTTGCCGTTGATTTGGCTGGTTGGCCGGATTTCGCAAATGTTTTTGTGCGCTTGGGGTTATCGTAGTGATCCATTTTTCATCAGCAGTAACAATCCGATACAAAAATGACTTCCTTTTGTGGCGTTCCAGCAGCATTTCGGACATGCAAAACCGCCTTTCGACGTCTCTCGGCTTGAGTTCATGTGGAACCCAATTTCCTTGCGTTTGAATATATCCAGCTGCTTTTAAACGTTTTGAAATGGCTGCTTGAGTGACACCCAAAGATTCTGCGAGCTCTTCTTGTGTTTGGCAACAATCTTCATAGAGTAATGCTTCCAGTTCTTCATCTTCAAACTTCAAACATTCACTAAAAATATGAGGCAAATTGAAGTTGCTTGGCTTCAATTCTTGCACAAGTACGCTTTTAGGCTGAGATCCTCACGTAAAATACGCCAAGTTGTCGAATACGCCAAGCCAAGCTGCTGAGAACGACGACGAATCGATTCGTCACGGTCTTCGCGTACACACTCAGCTACAGCTGCTATAGTCTCTTTAATACATGCTAGATGTGGTCTAACCGATCAAGTATCATCCACTTATGTAAACTGGGACCCAGATTTGCGAATGATATTGGCAATAGTGGTTTCAGTAGGTCGAATATGCGCACCGTAGGTTCCTCAATCCCACGAAAAACATTTCAAACAGAACGCTGATGTTCGTAATATAGCTGAATAATTTAGAGACGCTGTTGTGGTATAAGTCTTTCCATGATGACTTGTCAAACGATACTGAACAAAAATGACAAAGCAATTTGATAGGAGTTATGCGTGATCTGTCAAAAGAAGCCTATTGAAAGTCAAACCTCACGAAGAATAACCCTATATTGTTCAGCTGTATTATTATTATTATCATTGGGTATATATTTTAATTTGTGCGGTTTTTTTTTTTTTCAAAATTTGAACGTTTATTTAATAAAACATAAACAATAGTATTATTCAAAGTATTGCCCATCTGAAGCTATGGCTTTTTCCCATCTTTCTGGCAATTTGTGGATCCCGTCCCAAAAGAACTGCGCCGGCCTGGCAGCCAAGAATGAATCAAGCCAATTTTTGATATTCTGCTCTCACGTGAACTGTATTTTAGCACACCCATCTGATCCCACCAAATACAGAGCATTACCTTCGCGCCATAGATATTCGGCTTTGCCGTTGATTTGGCTGGTTGGCCGGATTTCGCAAATGTTTTTGTGCGCTTGGGGTTATCGTAGTGATCCATTTTTCATCAGCAGTAACAATCCGATGCAAAAATGACTTCCTTTTGTGGCGTTCCAGCAGCATTTCGGACATGCAAAACCGCCTTTCGACGTCTCTCGGCTTGAGTTCATGTGGAACCCAATTTCCTTGCGTTTGAATATATCCAGCTGCTTTTAAACGTTTTGAAATGGCTGCTTAAGTGGCTGCGAGCTCTTCTTGTGTTTGGCAACAATCTTCATAGAGTAATGCTTCCAGTTCTTCATCTTCAAACTTTTTTGGCTGCCCAGGACGTTCATCGTCTTCCAAGCCAAAATCACCACTTTTAAATCATGCAAACCACTTTTGGCACGTTCGCTCAGCTAGCTCATGTTCAACATAAACTTCCACTAAAATACGATGAATTTCGGCAGCAGTTTTCTTCATATTAAAGTAATGAAGAAGAACTCCCCGCAAAAACACTTTTTCAGGCACAAAGTTCGACATATTTGAGTGAAAAAAAATTATTGTTGTTTACGCTTCAAATGAATGATATATACTTAAATGACGTCGCTATGCTCGAAAGGGTCGCCCAAAATTGTACCTTCCGAATGGGCCACCTCAGACGTAGTAGTGGCCAACATTTACATGATGTTTTTTTCAAAAAGTAAATGCCATGAATTGTTCTTTTAACCGATAATAAAACTTAAGTTCACTTTCAAATTTATGTATTTTACATTATAAATCAAACCTCACGATGAATCACCCTTTTGTATAGGTTTTAGTTTTTTCTATTACGCAATCTTCCAAACAACGATTCCTTTTTCGCCTCAACATCACGATCAAAATTAGTTATAGTTGTAACTTCACGATATGATCCTGACTCTTCCGAAGTAGAAGCCTTATCACGCGTATTTTAGTCAAATTCTGGTTCGCCTGATGTTGTGTTGTGAAAATTGTATGTATCGTTAGACTCTGCAGTTTGTAAATATTGTTCGGATTCTAACACATTTAAGCACACATCTTAATTTTTTGGAAACCTATTAGCATGAATATCATTTTAGTTAAATCCCCAGTGATACTATCAATGCCGTGTTGCTCTGGAAAAACTTTTGTGGCATATTTTCCTAACTGATGTATATGCCGCTTCCAAATGGCATTGGTATTTTCAATACTAATACAATATGTGTTCCCCCCTAAAACTCTGACAATGTATCCCTTAATTCAATATTTATTATTGTTTTTGTACATCATCGCCTATGTTAAGAATCCTAACACCTTTATTACCATAAGTTTCAATTTGCTGATTCTGTTTTTCTAGTATCCTGTTTCTTACACTGATACTTTTATCCCTCTTATCCTTGCTTGGTCCCAGTAAATCGAACCTCTTTCTAACCTGCCTGCCTAGTAACAGCGACACTGAAGTTTTACCGGTGAACTCTGAGGCGTTGTTCGGTGATCGAACAAATAATAAAACTAGTTTTTACAGAGCGACTTTGGTGGATTTAATGCAATTCTCTGCCTGGTAGTTTGACGCAGGGTGATACGGAGGGGTCGTTACGTGCTGTAGGCACATGACATTCGTATTTAAAAATTAAATTATGGTAAATGTCACTTCAAATATAGTTTTCGTAACGTGAAACTACATAAGTAAAACACACTTCATGTGAGGTGATCATTATCGCAGTGATCCAAAACTTAAAATGAAATTAATGTCAATGACAAAACTTCAAGTCGAATTCAAGTAACCATGCTTTTTTAGTAGATTTTTAAGAATAAAGGCAATGATTTTATGCTACGAATTGCTGAAGAAAGCTTTTTATATATCATAATTTGCGAGAAACATCGGAGTAGAAACTCCTAAATACCTAACGAGGGTATCTGAATTGCTTCTTAAGTTCTGGGAGTCAGAATTCGGACTCTGAATATAACGACCTGTCATATGTCTAATGTTTAAAACTTTGTAATAGTATACCATATACAAACGTATAACGGAGAAATATCAGTGATGTAAAGAGCATCATAGAGTGGGTCAGGCATTAACAATACAGACTTTTTTAATTGCTTTTAAGTGAAGACTTTTTAAGTGCTGCCCCTTAATCCCCAATTTTAAAGATATGTAACGTGAGCATACTTTAGTTTCTCGGAGAAATTTCCAGTTGAAATGCTCAGGCTAAAAATATGGTCAAGAATGTCAAATACACTTAAAGCGATATTTTTGAGAATAGTATTACAATAGAAATACCTTCATATCATCAAACAGAGGACACATTGAGGTAATTGATTTTCTGTAAGACCTCAAGCTCAGTAATCCACTCAAAATAAGAGTTCCCACTTCTGGGTATGAGTTCCACTAGCTCATAGGAACATTTACGGCATGAAATGAAGTCAAGGAGTTATTTAATACGTTAGCTACCGTAAAAAGATCTCTTACAATACCATTATCACTAATCAGTTTAATAGCTATATTAGAAGCATTGTTATTGATAATAATATTAATAGCTTTCCATTCTTCCCTAGGGTTGCTTTTTGAACTACGTTTCTTGGAGTAATAGTTCCCATCTTGATATATATTTTTTTCCCTATTACCTTCAAACACAATTTTTTCAACCGATTTTTAGGGCCTGAGTTTAGCAAGTGCTTTAGATATTTCTGTCGCAATTTATTTGTTATTTTTATTTGCCTAAAGCTTAAACAGTGGCTTTAGCCGTTTTACTAACCTGCAAATCGAAGTTAAAACCTGAATGCGCAGGTGGTGATGTTTTTATAAATTGACCAAAAACATGGTCAAGACAAGTAAAGGCTGAGCCAGTAGTAGGTGTGGATTTTGACTATCCATTACTGTCATATACTGAATTCAATCTGGTTGATTTCTTTGACACATATCATACAATCCTTGGCAATTTTAGTCATGAAATCGTTTACAACACAACAATGCATTTTTGGTATTCAATCTTATTACGAAAATCTTTGCTCTGTGAAAGTAACATTTCGTAAAATTCGTGAATTTTTTGGTCAACATAATCGCCCTAGTGAATCCGTAATTCGTACAGTGGTGAAGCGTTTTGAAGAAAGTGGTTCGGTATTGGGCCAAACTCCATATCAGCATGCTTGGTCTACACGTACACACTAAAACATTACCACTGAAAGCGAAAGTGTTCAAAACTAACTAGACACCTCGATTCGTCGCCAAAGTCACACTGTGGCGAATTTTTAAAATTGATCCATAAAATTCAAATTACACAACAATTAAAGCTTGTGAACCATATATCACCATCAACCACTATCGACGTCACCGATTTGTTAATTGGATGTTGAATCGCCAGAACACTTTGTCATCGAATTTGATAATTTCCAATGAATTCCATTTTTGGATGGATGAGTACGTAAATACTCTGGGGACCGGAAAACCCAAACGAGATTCACGAAAAACCAGTGCATCCCAAAAAAGGTCAATGTATCGTTCGGATTATGGGTTGGCGGGATTATTGGTACGTACTTTTTCGAAGATGAGGCTGATGAGACAGTTACAGTGAATGGAGACATTACCGCAACTATTGACCGGCTATTTGTTGTTTTTTTTTTTTTTTTTTTTTTTTTTTTTTTAATTGAATGAATTAGGTCTAGACGATCTCTGGTTTCAACAGGATGGTGCTACCGCCCACGCAAGCCATCAATCAATCACTTTATTGCGTACGAAATTTGAAAACCGCGTTATTTCGGTTAGAGGAGAAGTTGATTGACTTCCAGTGTCATGCGATTTGACACCATTAGACCTCATCCTGTGGGGTTACTTGAATAGTAAGGTCTACGCCAATAACCCACTGACAACTAAGGATCTCAAACATAACGTCCAAACTGAAATTACAGCCATTGATCCACTTATTCTTCAAAAAGTCATCGATAAATTTGACCTTAAGATGGTGGCTTGCAACAGAAGCTGTGGTGGTCATATGAACGATGTTTCCATTCATAATTGCCATAGACCGAACTTTATTATTCAATTAAATTCTACATTGATTTCACAGTTATTGTGTATTTAATTTAATGGAACTTCCAAACTGGCTGTTGGCTCACTCTTTATTAGAAACCAAGAAATGAATACTATAAAACAAGTTGACAATATAAAAACACTAGCTGAAGCAAAATTTATATGGTCGTATTGCAAGATATGTCTTCTGACCACCTAAAGGATTGAATATCCTAAAATGATGAATAGGGCTATGCGACTTTTGACGAGTTCATTGTCCTTACAGTTTCGTCGAATGCCTTGATGTTCAGGTACCCGGCAGATGTGGATTATAAAATGTTCGGCCATGCTGTTGAGGGATAAGCGACAGTTTTTACCCACCTTTATAGTTCAGGGTCTTAATAGTAGCTAGGCTATCAGGGCAAACGCATATATCCTCAGTATATTCAAATTCCACTTCAGCCAAGAGGGAGGCGAATAGATTACTGAAATACGCTTAAATGATATGAGAGGTGAAAAGAAATACTCATCAATGTATCTTATATATTGGGTCATTTGCAAAGACCGAATTAAATAGTAATCAGATGGTGCAAGGTCCGGGCTACACGGTGGATGCATCAAAACTTCCCAACCAAACTCCGTCAATTTGCTCCGGGTCATCAAAGATGTGTGTGGCCTAGCTTTGTCATAATATAAGACGACTCCCTTTCTGTTGGCCAATTCTGGTCGCTCTTTCTTGAAAGCTTCATTCAAACGGTCGAGATATGCACAACAGAGGAATCAAATTAACCGTTTCGCCAAGTTTAAGCAGCTCAATTTCCTTCAAATCCCACCAACCACTCAACATAACCTTGTTTGTCGTCCATCCAGGCTTTGAAGTCGTTTGTGTTCGGTCACGGGCCTTTCACCATGATCGCTTGCATTGGATATTCTCGTATTTAACTTATTTTTTCGCGCCCGTAATTAATCGCCTCAAAAATGGTTCCATTTCGTTACGTTTCAGCAGCGTTTCACTGATGGTTATTCGGTCAGTTAAATACCTTTGCGTTAATTCATGTGACACCCAAATATCGAGCTTCTTTTCAGTAGCCTGCTCGTTTTAGATGATTCCAAACTGTCGTACGGTTGATGTTTAGTGCCTCCGCTATCTCCAGACAGCTTCCGTGCTGGTCTTGCTCCATCAGTTGCAAAATTTCATCGTCTTTTTCAGTGACAGGCCGACCTCTTCAGATATTTCACTCATATTCAAATCAGTATTACTTTTAACACGAGCAACGAATTACACAGCTGTCTTCACAAAAAATGTAGCCTGACATGTCACTTTTCAAACACGTGTTCGTTTGGCACAATCAGATTAGTGTTTCCAGATAAATGAACACCAACACCATCTAGTGACAAAAAACCGCGAAGACTTTTTATATGACCCAATATGATGATTCTGTCCTCGGGATAACATTACGTGTCCAGTTTTCCCTGCTGGGAGTATATAACTGAAGTCGCTCTTACTCGTGACAGTACAGCATTCCATTTACTTCTCATAGAGCTTTAGCGAGGGTAATTGGAAAAATATATTCAACTTAGCATTGCACCGCTGATGCACAGGCAGGCTGATCGTTGGACCTTTTCTAGTGTTAAACACTTTCTCTAGGATGAAAAACTGCTGCACCATACTCGGACATAAATACGAGGGCTGTTTAATGTGAACCCAGATTGGAAGATACGTGGTGCTAGGAAGCCAAAATGAGTGTACCATAATTTATTCAAAATTTAGCCTGTCAAAATTTGGTGACAATCCGATGCTTAATTTTGTTATGACAGCTATTTCAAAATATCGTGTTGTTACCACAGTGGGAACCGTGAACAAAATCCATAATCTCATATTGTCTGAAATAGTAGGCATCTCAACTGAACGCGTTAGCCATACTCTGCCGAGATTTTAGGCATGAGAAAGCTGTCCGCGGAATGGGTATCGAGTTTGCTCACATCGGAGAACAAGCGCAATCGTGAGACCATTTCAAAGACACGCTTGGCCCTGTTTCATCGAAATTTAGAGGCATTTCTGCGACGTATCGTGACCGTCGATGAGACATCGAATAATTGGTACAAACCAGAGACCAAAGAACAATCGAACGAAAAAATTAACTTTACCCGGTGAACGTGCTCCAAAGAAGGCGAAGACCGTGCCTTCGACCGGAAAGTGATAGCCACCGTTTTTTGGACCAAAGTATGATCTATGACCTTGACTATTTGGAGAAAGGAAAAGCAATCACAGGAGTATACTACTTCGAGGATTGGGCTTAACTGCTTCGCGATTATTTGAGAATCCTTATAGATATTGGCGAACTTTAGTGTTGAAGGGTACTCAACCGTTTTTCTTTTAACATTAATCAATTGAAAAAAGCTTTTGAGGTCGGGGAATAAACTGTTAAAATAATTTAAATAAAGATACATCGCATAGTAATCGAAGTTAAGTGCACCAGGGTTTGTTTCTTATATTACGGATTGCTTGGTTTCGCTGATTAGATTCGCGTTGTCAGCTCTACGAAAATTCAAGGTATACTCGTGTGCCTGCTTATAGGACACGTTTGTTTTAAGACCGTATTCATACGAAAAATATTAAGAATGGAGGTGAGTGGTAATGATTTAGATTAAAGAGAAGATGAGTTCAAGCTTTCTCACAAAATTGTGATGCCACTTAATTGAAAAAAACTGAAGCTCCGTTTTTAGGCATCGCGTTAGCAGCGGTAAAATTTGTTTGATCAGTTGATTCCATTTAAGGTTATAGGTTAAATCACCAAAAACTATGACTTCGCTAGATTCGACGTGATTAAATAGTGAGTCAAACTAACTATTGTACATCAATTAACTACAACAACAAATATGTAAAAATTTCACATTGATATGGGAGAGCGGCATGGTATTGCAAAAAGAACTCCACAACCTGCTTATTCATTGCCTTCTCTATACGGTAGACAACAAAGTGTTGGGTGAATAATTCACAATTTTTACTATCGTGTGAAGGGTTGGGCTCCGTTAGGGGAAAAATATCATATATAGAAATATGTCCAATATCCAATTTAGAAAAGTGAATGAACCCGAGCTTAGGTTTTTGGTAAATTGGCAAATCCGGCATTTTTCCCGCCGTAGCTGTGGTGGTTAATGTTTTCAAGATGCTCAAATTATTGGATTTATAACTCGTGCGGTTTGCTAAGACATGGCATAACTTGTATTATTACATTGTTATTATTCCATTGGAACATGCGTTGGAAAGCTACTGTCATTGTCATGACAGTATATGTCATTCATTTGAAGCGTAAACAACAATAATTTTTTTTCACTTAAATATGTCGAACTTTGTGCCTGAAAAAGTGTTTTTGCTTGGAGTTCTTCTTCATTACTTTAATATGAAGAAAACTGCTGCCGAAAGTCATCGTAATTTGGTGGAAGTTTACGGTGAACATGCGCTAGCTGAGCGAACGTGCCAAAAGTGGTTTGCACGATTTGAAAGTGGTGATTTTGGTTTGGAAGACGATGAACGTCCTGGACAGCCAAAAAAGTTTGAAGATAAAGAACTGAAAGCATTACTCTATGAAGATTGTTGCCAAACACAAGAAGAGCTCGCAGAGTCTTTGGGTGTCACTCAAGCAGCCATTTCAAAACGTTTAAAAGCAGCTAGATATATTCAAAAGCAAGGAAATTGGGTTCCACATGAACTCAAGCCGAGAGACGTCGAAAGGCGGTTTTGCATGTCCGAAATGCTGCTGGAACCACAAATTGCATCGGATTGTTACTGGTAATGAAAAATGGATCCATTACGACAACCCCAAGTGCAAAAAATCATGTGTTAACCTGGCCAACCAGCCAAATCAACGGCAAAGCCGAAGATCCATGGCGCGAAGGTAATGCTCTGTATTTGGTGGGATCAGATGGGTGTGCTGTATTATGAGCTGCTAATACCGGTTGAAACCATCAATGGACAACGCTACCGAACACAATTAATCCGTTTGAAGAGAGCAGTAGCCGAAAAACGCCCGGAATATGCGACCAGACACGAGAAAATAATTTTCCATCATGACAACGCTCGGCCCTACGTTGCTATTCCGGTTAAGCACTATTTGGAAAACAGTGGATGGGAAGTCTTACCCACCCGCCTTATAGCCCAGACCTTGCCCCTTCTGACTACCATTTATTCCGGTCGATGCAGAACGCCCTCACTGAAATACGGTTCACATCAGAGCAGAATATCAAAAATTGGCTTGATTCATTCTTGGCTGCAAAGCCGGCGCAGTTCTTTTAGGATGGAATCCACAAATTGCCAGAAAGATGAGAAAAAGTCATAGCTTCAGATGGGCAATAGTTTGAATAATACTATTGTACATGTTTTTCTTAAATAAGCGTTCAAATTTTGAAAAAAAAAAACCCACGAATTAAATTAAAAGAGTCCGGTCTGTACGAATAGCTTTTATGAATTTTTATTCTTACGTACAGTCTTGACTCTAACACTATAATTAATAGGTACAAGTACAAGGATTTATTTTTAAAGTAGACACTCAAATTTATATATGAACGTCTTACGAGTTTTAATTGAATATTATATAACAAAGCTAGACAAATCAAAATAGAAAAGAGGAGTATTCATATAGGGTTTTCCAATAGGGAGTTGACAACTTTGAATTTAATTTGTGAACGCATTCTTTCACTAATCATCAAACTGTCACTGTCAATTTATTCAGTAAACATTTTCATGGTAAAGTACACTAACGAGCAACGTCTGCAAATTATAAAAATTTTCTACAGATATTCGGAATCGGTGACTGCAACTTTAAGAGCGTTAACTTCAATTTTCGGTCGTAATTCTCGCCCTAGTAGACAGGCAATAACAAGTTTAGTGCAAAAAATTGAGTCTATTCGTTGTGTGATGTTGCCGTGTCAGTGAGATAACGGGTAGGTCGAAGTGTCGAAGATATCGCTGCCGTTCAGACGTCCGTAGCAAACGATCCAAATCAGCCAATTCCACGGCGTTCTCAAGAATTGGGCATCGCTCAGACCACATTATGGCGTATTTTGCGTAAGGATCTTGGTTTACACCCATACAAGATCAAGCTGACTCAATAATTGAGGCCGATGGACCATTTGAAGCGACGTACATTCTCCGATTGGGTTCTGGAGAAAATTCGCCAAGATGATGACTTTCATCGCCAAATCATCTTCAGTGACGAAGCTCATTTTTGGCTCAATGGGTTCGTCAATAAGCAACATATGCGTTACTGGTCAGGTGAAAACCCACATGTGCTTCATGAATCACCACTTCATCCACAAAAAATAACTGTTTAGTGCGGTTTGCGTGCCGGCGGCGTTATTGGGCCATATTTTTTCGTCGACGATAACGATCGTAACGTTACTGTGAATGGTCAGCGTTATCGCGCCATAATTATCGATTATTTTTGACCCGAACTGGAAGATATGGACTTGGACGACATGTGGTTTCAACAGGATGGTGCCACAAGCCACATAGCACACGCTACATCCGATTTATTGAAGAGTAAGTATGGTTAGCGTGTTATCTCAAGACATGGGCCAGTCGATTGGCCGCCTCGTTCGTGCAATTTAAAGCCGCTTGACAATTTTCTGTGGGGCTACGTTAAGTCATTGGTTTATGAGCTCAGAGCCAACATTGAACGCGAAATATCGGCCGTTTCGTCCGAAATGTGGGTCCAACGAATCGACCGTTGCAAATGTGCCCGCGGTGGCCATATGAACGAAGTCGACGTCCATACATAAATGTTTTGATTGTACTTCAAGCCAATAAAAAAGTTTTTGAAATATCTCTACATTATCTTGGATAATGTAAGTAATCCAGTTTTCAGACCTTTTTTTCATGCAGTGTTGATATGAGTTGGTAATTATGGAGGCGGATAGTTAGGGCCTTTTGTTCGTACTATTGCAACCCTTTATTTTTCAAACCCTTAACCAAGTATTTTGATGCGATCACCTCTCTTTGAAGGTTTTATGCAAGATATTGACGTTGCATTTACTTATTGTTTTTTTTTTCAGTTTTTTTAGCCAGTATGTTTCACAACGTTCACGTACACACTCCTTCACACCCGCATATGAAGCAGGGATTCAAGCGCATTTTTACCCATTAAAATTGTGCGAACTTAAAATTATCTGTGCCCCTTGAAGCGTCTCTAATTATCCACAGAAAATTTTAAGTAACCAATTGATTACGAACTAGATTGTTGCGCTACTGGCCGACACTATTTTCCAAGAAGAGAATATTTGTATTATACAGTGTCGAGCGAAATAATAACATTGTCGGAAGCAATATTTTTTTTTTTCTCTCTCTTTCAATAACAAGATGTTCATGTGATGTCGTATTGTAACCGTTAACTCCACGTGAATGTAAATTTCCGGCTTACGGTTGGATACCCGATGTTGACGTGGTGGGTACTGGTACTGTAGGTACTTTATCACTGAAGTGCATACTCACCTTTCTTCTAAAGGCTGAAAAATTTCACTAAAAGGAAGTTACAAAGAGTACATTGGACAAGTTCTTTTTCTGAGTGCTGTGTTTTGACGATAAAAACCAATCAATACAACAGAAAAAGTACTCCAGGACGCATTCACCTTCAATATCTACCCAGGTTTTTTTTTTTTTTTTTGTTATAATTTTCGCGCTCAAAGGATCTAAGTACCATTTAAATGTTTGCACAAAGAGCGGACGAAAGAAAATCACCGAGGAAAGAAAGAGAAAGAGAAAATGTTAGTTTTAAATATTTGAAGGTTATAACGACTAGGAAATGAGAAGTTGGGCAAGGCATTCATAAGCGAGTTGTAAAGCTTAGTAACGAATCTCGATATTTTAGATTATATTCGGTAATTGGATTGCGGATATACTGATGAGCATTCAAAGCGATACGGGTGTTACGGTTGAAAGTTTGAATGCCGATTTCTATGGAGCACTGGTGGTGGACATAGCGATAGAATAGAGTGAGATATGAGACATTACGTCGGTATTCGAGGGTATCCATTGTCTGTGTGATATAGGGTTTTCTAATAACGACTTGACAACTTTTTTTTTAAATAAAAGGCAAACCATTTGGGATATTTCAAAAACTTTATTATTGGCTTTAAGAACAATCAAAACATTTATGAATGGAACTCGACTTCGTTCATATGGCCACCGCGGGCACGATTGCAGCGGTCGATTCATTGGAGCCAATTTTCAACGACTCGACCACACATTTCAGCCGAAACGGCCGCTATTTCGCTTTCTGCTCTGAGCTCTGAGCTCTTCCAACGTCGTCGGCGTGTTCACTGGCCCATGTCTTCAGATAACACGCTCACCATACTTACTCTTCAATAAATCGATTGTAGCGTGTGTTGTGTGGCTTGTTGCACCATCCTGTTGAAACCACATGTCGTCCAAGTCCATGTCTTCCAATTCGGGCCATAAATAATCGGTGATCATAGCGCGATAACGCTGATCATTCACAGTAACGTGACGGTCGTTATCGTCGACGAAAAAATATGGCCCAATAACGCCGCCGGCACGCAAACCGCACCAAACAGTTATTTTTTGTGGATGAAGCACATGCGGGCTTTCACCCAACCAATAACGCATATTTTGCTTATTGACGAACTCATTGGGCCAAAAATGAGCTTCGTCACTGAAGATGATTTTACGACTCCAAATATCTGTAGAAAATTTTTATAATTTGCAGACGTTGCTCGTTAGTGTACTTTACCAAAATGAAAATGTTGTGTTTACTGAATAAATTGACAGTGACAGTTTGATGATTAGTGAAAGAGTGCGTTCACAAATTAAATTCAAAGCTGTCAAGTCCCTATTGGAAAACCCTATATTAGTATCACGTACGAGTTTAATTGCACAGTTTTGAATCCTATCTAGCAGGTGCAGAGGTGTTTTGGGCGCACTCCACTAGATGTGGGCATTGTTCTCCAATTTCGGGCGGATTAATGCTTTGTATATTGAGGCCTAATCAAAGGGATGAAATATTTCTTAAATCACTTGAGAAAACCTAGATATTTGGCAGCTTTTGTGACGACACCAATTATGTCGTCAATCGAGCGTGAGTTGTTATGGACACACATACCGAGAATAGAAAGTTTTTCGTTTTCGACGATTCCATTGCCATTTATGAACAATAGTTGGGTGTTTAAATTTCGCTTAAATGACTCTGTTAGTGGTTCCCCAATTAGTTATGCTGTTAATATGAGAAGTTAATTAGCTTAACATACGCTGGCGTTCCTGTCCTACAGCCGAAAATCAGGGACTCACCATTATTTATTTTGTGATATCAGACTTGGAACCTTTCCAACAACTTGATTTTAAACGTTCTGAAAGGTAATTTCTAATCCATTGAAAAAGAGAGTTGCCGATCCCAAGAGCACAAATTTTAGACAAAAGAGCCTGATGCCAAACTCTGTCAAATGCCTTAGAGATGTTAAGTGCAGCTATTTTGCTTTCGCCAAGTTGATGTATACTTTAGTTCTATTTGTCGTTGAGACATTCCATCAAATCAGCAGCGAACTTGTTGCTACGAAAACCATACCGCCGGTCATTGAGAAGTTTTCGTGTTTTGAGAAACGATATTTCTTGAACTGACGGCTTATCAGCGTTTCCATACAGACCTGATGGAGATAGTGGAAAAAGAGAATGACTGGAAAAATGCTGTTTTCTATCTGCTCAGGAAGGGCTCTAAAGAGTAGGATTGATAAAAAAACTTACGCAGTGAAAGAACACCTCTTCAGAAAAAGGGGAGATACGATTATACCATCTGGACCAGCGGATTTTTGAATGTAAGGATCATTGAGAACTCTTACTACTACACGAGTGCGAAAGATAAACTTATGTTAGAAAACGCCTCAGAGAACATTATTTTATTGTTCATAGTCAACATAAAATTCCACCTCTCACGGGGCTGAAATTTAGAAAAGATCATTTGTCGTGATCATGTGAAAAGTGAAGGAATATTTTGTGAACCGATGAGAGGAAAATTGTTCTTCATGATAAAAACGAATCTCGGCAATATATAAATTGTCCAACTAATACAAAATATGAACATCTGATCATATGTTAGATTCACAATAAAAACCATAAAACATGAGTCCAGTATTATGGTTTGAGCACGCTTTTTCTATTTTACTTTGGTATTGGTGCAATATATTGGCTTAAAACTAAAATGCACCAGTTCTCATGTGTGGATATCCTGCAAAAAATCATGCTGTCGTAAGCTGGGGACGAAATGCCTGCGTAATGGTTGCGCCAGCTGAACAGTGATCCGAAATATAGCAGCAGAACATCCAAGCAGGGGTTTCAGGACAATAAGGTGGAGACCGATAGTAAAAAAGAAGTTGGGAATGTGAAACAAAGAAATAGCAACGAGTTGCTGGCGGCAGTACAGCACCTTCTTGTTGGTTGTAAGAAACTACGTTGCGGAGCTGTAATGAGCAGTAAATTCAAAGCCACGAAGAACTAATGTACCATACATTGATATCATACGATACTAATTGAATTACATTCACACATTCTTTTTAAAACTTTTCTTCTCAAATAAGCTGATAAAGAAACAGCCTGCTATTTTTTGCTGGGCTTAATATCTTTGCATTAATATCAATTGTTGTTTGTCTAAATTATTTAAATCAGAAGGGAATTAATGTTGCTTATATAAGAAACTATTGAAATTTATATTACCAATAAGAATTTTACAAAAGAGTTGTTTGATTTTTATTTATTTTTTATTTTTTATTTTTTCGGTGTTACTCTCTTTGTTGTACTCCCATTTTTTTTCGTATCTGTATTCACCGTATTTGTTTAATCTTACAACGAAAAAAAAAATTAAATTTCCAGCAATATTCTTTGCGTGCACTGTTTATCTAATACCGCAACTCAACTTTTCAATGTGTATCTTCATTTAATCTTTTTTTACGCCAAATTGTGCGTTGTCCGCAGATCTATTACCTAATTTACACGCAAAAGGAGTGCCGATTACATGCTCCATTTGCCAACAGAATTGAAAAAAGCGTAGACAATTTGATTATTGGTGCGATATCGCAAACCAAGAAGAAAATTTTAATTTCCCATGTATGAATGTAACCTCCTAAATTTTCCATAAGGCTCCCTTCCTTTTTACCACAGCCTCAGAAGAGTTCTAGTTAATTATGTACTTAAAATTAAATCATTGAATAATTGAACTGATTTTTTGCAAAATACATTAAGTTGTCTTTAAAGAGCTTATGGATACAGTTAATTAAATAGCGTTGTTATATTTTAAGAATAATAACAGTAAGAACGTATTTATTTATCCTATTTTTTTGAAGTATTTCTGATGTCAAATATATTTTCAAATTACCATTTGTTTAGAACTTAAACATCACTGAAGAGTCATAATGGCTATTAATACGAAAAGATTTAAAAAAATTCTTGTAAGCGACATTTATTGGACTGAAATAGGAGTCAAAATCGCTTAGATTTTGCTAGTTGCTACATATTAAAGAAAAAAGCTTTTTCGAAAACACTTTATTTTTACGGACGAAAAAGAGTTTACTATTTTTGGATCCGATGACGGGGAAACAGAATAGCAAAAAATAGAATAGAACAAACTTTTAGCTTTTATCAAGCACGTCGGTAAACATAACATATAATGGTATGGCTACAATGGTAGTTTCTTATTTTATAAGAATTTTTTTTAGAAGTTAATACGAATCGGTATGAATACTTGAATGCTTTGCTAGAGAACTTGCATATGGTACATCTGCAGAAATACATGGAAGTTAGAAGCAACTGGGCTCTACAACAGAATAACGACTATAACTATACCCTGGTAATTATAAAGGGACGGCTTGTGTTAAAGCCTCCAAAAACAACGTCCTAATGCAGATCAATGGTCATAAAACTTGACTCTTTTGCAATTTGCAGCAGATGTCAATTCTACTTTGGCATTTGTGAAGTAAACAGATACAGAAATCACGTCAATAAGACATGAATCACTATACTATAATCCTAAAGAACGCGAAATATTTATAACGATTTTTTTTTTACGGAATAATTCGTCGGTGGTGTTGGCGCAGTGTGAATTTCGCAGATTTCCCGGTCGTCTGACACCAATTAGACAAACACTACGATGTTAAGCCGCTCGCCTAGAAGAGTATTGGAGAACACGAGATGCTGCCAAATCGGCCGGAGCAGCCGTTCTGCTCTGAATATCTCAGCTATGGTTGAAGATGTCGCAGAAGACCCCAAAGTATCGACCAGACCGGCGGTCTTTACAGAGAATTTTGGTGAAAGACTGTAAGACGATCCCTTACAAAGTACAGAAAGTGCTTCAGCTGTTAGCTGTTGACCGCCAAGCAAGTGTTACCTACATTCAACCCTTTATGAATCTCGACATCGAGGGAGAAATCCACGTATAGCCCACGAAGAGTCATTACACCCGCTTAAAAGTTACTGCATGGTGTGCAGTTTATGTTAAGGACGTCATCGGGCTCATTTTTTCGAAAACGCCACGGAGCAAACAACTTGAACGACTACTGGGGACAGCGAGCGAGTCGGGACTGGAGAACATGATGTTCCAACAACATGGCTCATACTGCATGAGCCACAACCAGAATTCTGAGGGCTCCATTTTCGGGTAGCCTTATCTCACGATTTGGCGGTTTGCCAAAACGCCTGATTTAACCATTCCAGACTTTGCTTGTGGGGTTTTTTGAAATCACGAGTCTATGACAACAAGCCTCAGACTTTTGAAGCCCTCAAAGTGAAAATCCGTCAAGAATTCGAGGACTTATTGGCGGAAGGTTTGGCAAGAGTGATGGGAAATTCCACAAATCGGGCCCATATAGTTATCGATTTTGACATCGCCCAATAGATCAAACAAACACAATCCTAAATCAAAAAAGTTACAGCCAAAGAACATCTGTTGACAACTTTTGCGCGTATAACCGGGACTGATTCATTTAAGCGGCCTGCTACGCAGTGGTTTTGCCAGAAAAATCACTTCTTCAGAAGTACTTCTTTAAGTGCTCTTGATACTACACAAGTGCAAAAATGGTTTTTCGTCCTTTTAAACTGAACGCAGTCAGCTGTAGGCGGGGGGTAACACAATCTCACACTTTTGTTTATATAGGTTCGAACTTATAGGACCGAAAAAACATTTCTCTAACCCTGACTGCGTTTTTACCGCTCGATTCGTACCACGCCTTTTCTTTTGGTTTGATACTCTTCATCTGATGAAGGATAAAAGATCTCAATCCAAAGAGAATAGTGTCTATCATCATATCAGACGTGTTGTTATCATTGTTGTTATCGAGGAAACATAACGACCAGTTACAATTCCTAAAAACACTCTTAAGTCCGCTCTAAGTGGATTTCTCGTATTGCCAGGAATCTTTTCTCTACCTGTGTGGTGGGTATATGAGAAATCAGCTTAAGAGTATATGACACAGATAGGTCTTGAGGTGAAATCACATAAACACTGTACTTATCATGGTGAAAAGTTAAAAACGATTCCTGGGAGTTGGCGGTATGACTATCACAGCCAGCGATATTTTCGACACTTCGACCAACCCGTTGTCTCACTAACACGGTAACATCACATAACGAATTTGTAGACTCAAATTTTTGCACTAAACTTGTTATTGCCTGTCTACTATCTACTAGGGCGAGAATTACGACCGAAAATTAGAGTTAACGCTCTTAAAGTTGCAGTCACCAACTCCGAATATCTGTAGAAAATTTTGTAATTTGCAGACGTTGCTCGTAAGTGTACTTTACCATGATGAAAATGTTGAGTTTACTGAATAAATTGACAGTGACAGTTTGATGATTAGTGAAAGAGTGCGTTCACAAATTAAATTTAAAGTTGTAAAGTCCCTACTGGAAAACCTTATATATGTAGCGCCACTTTGTAAGCAAGTTTTTATGCATCATGTACTTGCCGTCTCTCTTCATCAAACATCTCCAATCAAATTTGTTCTACATATAGAACAATCTTTGTGGGATGTATAAAATTTTTTCCAATCCAATCCATCGAACTTTTTGAATGACTGTGATGACAGAGCAGACCAAGGTTCAGTTCCTGGGTGTGGCTGTTCAATTCAGCATTCCATGTGCAAATCCGGACGTTGGCCTTTCTTATTTAGGAGAATCGTCAACACTAAATCCGCATCCTTCTGAGGCTCTTAGTTGCTTCTCAGAATTAAAATCCGTTGGTGAAAAGTGGTCATGACGTCCATCTTAAGGCCCCTTTTTAGACCCGGATATTCCGGAGGAGGTTACCGTTTTTTATTTTAACACCCTGACTACTTCTAAAAATTATTCATCTCAGGTCCAAGTACGTTAAAGTAGCTCATTAAGGCATCTGAAATACCAATTATTAGGGCCAATGTTTGTTCAATATCGTGGATTCATCCGCCGTACGTTCTTCTGAGGACCCAGTCATGTTCGCTTCGGTTCGGTTGAACGCGGCTGTCATGAGCAAGTACTTAGAAGCAGAACACTAACAGTAATCCGATGTTGATGCTACCTAAAGCTGTATGCGTTGCGATGTTTTGAACATTATTTAATACTCCTTCAATATCTAGAAACGCAGCAAGTACCTTTATATATTTATTGGTTTGGTGATGTCATGTAACACCAAACCTTTACTCTCTTATAATCGAGACTTTTAAAAATATGTCCACAAGGCAATCTTTCTGAATAATGGTGAATGTAGCGAATGTGTAGTTTATTTCTTCTTTGGTTATAAGTTAACGGCTTTGTATTGCTGTCTATATTTCTATACAATTTAAAATTAAAAAAATAATTCTGAATCTTACCTTACAAAATTACAGTGTAATCGTCACGCAATAGGTCATTGGCACCAAGCTTTAAAATTCGACTCATCTCTCTAAAAAGCACAGTCATTGGGGGATGGTCTATGTTAACGGCTCGTCATTACTTTGTACAATAATTAGGTGGAAAAGTAACAACAAAAAAAATTCACAAAATGGTTACTCTTCATAATTAATCACAGTCTCGTCTCCGAAATATGCTTAAAGGTGACACCCAGCTGTCATGCACTGCATGCAATGAACTAAAGGTTCATTAGCTTCGTGTAGACTCGTAGCATCACGCAGATTTTGATGACTTTTTTGGCAACATTACAGGCCACTTTCCGTTTTTGTCACCTCGACATATGCGAATTAACGGACGTTAAAGTTTGTTTTGACATTTATTTCGCGCTCAAAATACTACAAGTGCTTGTGCTAATTATTTTGCGCGTGATTAACGATTTTCAATGAAAAGAGACACTACAACACAGAGGGGAATCTTCTCGACTAATGGAATAATCTGACAGTGATTAATAAGGCCAGTAAAGAAAGTTCACATCAGTCTTGTTTTTACTTTTATACAGATATATGTGCAGGCATGTACATATGGTAATAAAGAGACAGCTGTAACTGTATTATTTATATTTATTGTCAATATTGCTGGAGGATATATGATATAATATGAAAGAACTATTTAACAGTCTTTGCTGACTCAATACATTGGTTCCTTGTTCAGAAAAGATATTCACGACAAAATTAATAGTATAGAAACGCAAGACTGGTTTTATATGAAGTTGCATAATGTCATCAGATTCGTCCGTTTGAATCTGTCAGGGCAAACCTTCATAAATGTTGTTCCCGATAATCATAATTAATATGTGTCTTAGTACTAGTGATGGACTGCTTCAGAGCACAATGGTCAATGCATGTTAAAAAAAAAAAAAAAAAAAAACTACCAAAGTAAGTTCCTTCTTTTACGAAGAAAGACGAGGGTTTTCGAATAGTATTTAACTTTTTATGAGGGGAGATGCATATAGACCCGTGAATTTTAGTCGATTTTGATTAATTTTTTTTTTTTAAGAATAATTCATTCGGTGTTTTTGAAATTTGGCGTATAGTTTATTTATATTTTTAACTATTCTAATTTTTTTTTTTTTTTTTTTTTTTTTTTTTTTTTTTTTTTTTTTTTTTTTTTTTTTTTTTTTTTGTTTAAAATTTAAAAAATGGCAGATTTACAGTCCAGTCTTTCGGGAAGGTCGCAGCAAGTGTTTTCGATTGGCGTAGCCTCTAGCTTCTGTTGTATTGATCAAAAATTAAAAAAAAAATGCTGAGTGTTGATTAATATTAGATAGAAACGCTTTATAAAAATAAATTAAATTTTAAACCATTTTTCAATTGTTTTTGCTTAGAAAAATAATTTTTCAAAACACATAGGTTTATATAGAAAATAATATTAAAAGTTTTTGAGTTATCGCTCACTCCGTTTTGGAAAATATTTTTTGTCCATTGAACACATATGATAGTAAGTGGCCATTACAGGCTTTTTTATATCCTCGTGGTTATATGCTATAATGAATAAATTATATTTTATAAATTTTTTTAAGTCTCCATCTTTTTTTTATAATTTGCGCGAGCTCAAGGAAGGGCTTTATATCCCCTAAAATGCTTGTACACAATGTGGTCGAAGGAAAATCAGGGAGGATACGAAAAGAGATGCCGTTGAATGTTGGTTTTAAATTTTCGAAGATTATAGTGGCTAAGAAATAAAGAGTTAGGCATTCCATAATCGATTTTTGCGGCTTAGGAACAAATCACGATATTTTAGAGTACGTTCAAAAGTGAGCTTGAGGGTATACTGATCACACAGTTTAGAATCCTATCTAGCAGGTGCAGAAATGTTTTGGGCACACCCGACCATATGTTGGCCTTGTATTCCAATGCCTTATATATAAGGGCAAGATCAGACAGAGTAAAGTATTTCTTACATCGTTTGAGAAATCCTAGGTATTTTGCAGCATTTTTAACGACACCGGATATGTGGTCATTCCAACGTAAGTTGTCATTGACACACACAACGAGAATGGAAAGTTTTTCGGTTTCGACGATACAAATCCCATTCATGAACAATGGCTGGGTGTTTAAATTTTGCTTTAACGGCAGCAGATAGCATTGTGTTTTGGAAGCATTAAATTCTACTCCGTTAGTGGTTCCCCAATTAGTTAAGCTGTTAATATTAGAATTTACTGAGCTTCTACAGCCGAAGAGCTGGGACTTGAGTCAGGGAACGAATAGAAAAGGCAGAGAGTACTGTCGTTAGAACAGGAATATATTGGATTAAAAGTAGCAAACAAGAGATCGTTAATGAAAATTAAAAAGAGTGTCGGAAACAAAACGGAGCCCTGTTGCACACCGGTATTTATTTTGTGAATATCAGACTTGAATTAAACATTTCGAAAGGTAATTTCTAATCCATTGAAGAAGAGAGTCATCAATCCCAAAAGCGCACATTTTCGATAAAAGAGTCTGAAGCCAAACTCTGTATCTGCAGAACTGCGCTTCGCCGAGGAACGGACGATTGCAGTAGTTCTCTAGCTTTCTCTATATATTGTTTTGTCGGCTTCTTCTACTTTTTAATAAGATCGGGACTTTACTTTCAAGTCTGAATTCGATGTACCTATGGTCTGACCTGGAGACCAGTAGTACTTTCCAGCCAGTTATCTCCTTAGCGTTCCTGTTGGATAACGTTTAGTAGGTTTCTTTATGTCTTACTCTCGTAAGAAAAGTTGCCTAATAGCCAACATTGTTGGTTACCAGCTCAGAATACAGTATGAGATCTTCAAAGTGCTCTGAGCATTACCATGGCAATATATGATAAGTCCCATCTTCCTGGAATAACATTGAACCGCAGTATTCAATGAGTTCGGTTATTGCCTAGTGGCAGTAATAACAATTCAGAGGAGAAATTCGCAGACGCAACAATGAATTTGTGCCAAATTTCATTGGTTTTGTATATCTGTAACTACAGATTCCACACCCATGGTTCCTGTATGGATGTTATGTGGGGGTCTGTATTTAACACGGAAAGCCTCCCATATAGGGTACAGTAGCAGACTTGCAATGTTGAAGGTCGATCTGAGTAAAAAAAATAGTAGTCGTCTGTTATCTGCATTAATTTGGAAAGAAAGTAAAAATTAGCCCTTCCAAAGTGCATATAGAGACATGAGTCTAAGTTCACAATAAGAGAAGAGCAGTTCTTGTTTTCCCCGGTCCCTTCACTCCTAGTGAGAGTATATTTTACACTTTTCAGTATCGAGTTCAGGATTCTGCGTATGAAAACGCATCAGGAAAGTCCCCGGGATTTTCAAACAATGACTTTAAGACCTAAAAATTCGTTAATATACTTTTCAATCAATATTGACAATAATCGTGGAAGTGATCTAGGGTTTGCACACCCGAGTTAAACTTGAAGGGCTTACATGTATTAGAGTATCTGTACACAAAAGAGCGAACTGGTCCAATTAGAAGCTTTAATATCAGACGAATTTGGTCTGCAAGTAGGCCGCTAATTGACTAAATGAGAAGCTGACTGTTTTTCATCTTTGCGGTGATCTCTAACCCTTGTGAATGCTAACATGCTTAAATTGAATTAAATATTTGAATCAGAAGGATTATTCTCTCAGTCTGTATACATCGTAATTATAACCTTATCCGAATCTACAACAAGGATCGGCTAAAAAGGTATTGGTAAGCTACATCTCTGACGTGCTTCCATCACTGGCATGACCAAAAGCAAAGCTAAATAAATACAGGTGGTCGAATAAGCGAGACCAAATCTGCGTTTTGTAAGTTTTCACAACTATGAAGAACCAACGCTACTCGTATTTCTCGAAACCAAGTTATGTATTTTCACTTCGGTCTTTTTCTGGGCCAAAATCTTCAATTCCAATAAAAAGCAAGTGTCTAAACAAACAGAATAATTCATAAATGAAAGTGGAAGTACAATAGAGCTTACTCACAAACAATTGAAGAAGATCGGATGGACCAAAACACACAGGACGAAGAAGTGTTATAGCGACTAAGGAAAAAGGCGAAAAATACTGACACACTCTTAAACTAGCATGAAAACGGGTCACGGGAAAAGTAATGAAATACCATATGTCTGCTGCTAACCAACTGAAATTTTCTGATTTCGGACTGAAAAAGGCGTTTATGAAATAGTATATTCCTCTCATACATACGGCATACAATGTTTTAAATTAAAAGTGTATCATCATTCAAAAATACTGAATCCTTGTATTATTGAAACCACAATAGGGCTCTCTGTAGACGTCTATGTAAGGACACGCATAAATCAGGGATGATGTCCTTTATTAAGAAAATTGTTTACTGCCTTCAAGTAAAATTCCACATAGGGAAAAATAATAATAATAATTTTATTATTTTAAGTGTTGTGTATGCAAAATAAGTAAAAGCGTTGCACTTTCAAAACACCTGTGGTTTTGGTTTGCGTGTTGGTTGTAAACTCGTGCAACACGAATGACAATGGCCTGCCTTTGTGCTTAATGTTTTGCGGTTTTATGTTCAAATTAAATTATGTCATGTAAGTGGTCGCAGCTCTGCCATACAGGACTGTGAACATTTGCTATATCACAAATGTGCTGTTGGGGTAGGTACACATCCATAAACTAACAGAAGGTCATTAGGGTGTGTTTCGCACAAGGTTGGGCAGCACTGATGCACCAATGACTGAAAAAAAGGTAATTAACTGAATTCAGCGTCTGATAAGGAAGGGAAATTCACATCAGCTATTCAACGCAGACAAAACATTTATGTTTGTATTGTTACTCATCTCTTAAAAGTTTCCCCAGACGAATGCGTTTATTACATTTGTTTTTATTGTTAATGTATGTACATACGTACTCTTCTATACAAAGCCCTTTGTTCTTTGCCTTAGACGATATTTTAAGTCTTTTGCAGGACCATTTAAGTTAGCTATTTTACTCTTGAATCAGAGGCTATTAAACGATTGAATATAATGATACATTAAAGAATGCATGCGTTTCATTGAAACTATACCTTTTCTATTATAAAAAGCTGGCGCGACATTGTCATCCTGCACTCAGAAAAAGTCATGTGCTCTTTTAAGCCTACTATCCAGGAGGAACGCTGTATTTAAAACAGTACCCATACTGGTTTCGATAATGAATGCGATAAAGAAATGTGTAAAAACCAGTTGGAAAAAAAAACAGCCAACAATTTGATTAGTTGAATTTACAAATTATATTTTTGATCTTATACAACTTGACTTCTTGACAAGAAATATTAAAGTGGACTCTAACTGTTCAAATTTTTAGAAATTAGCATGTGAAGAATACATAGAGTATTGCGTACAATGTTTGGTTCAGTTCTTGTACGAATAATAAGTAAAACAAATCAAACAAAAAGTTTGTTCAATAAAATAAATTATTCAGGAACATAATACTTCCCCCAACCGCCCTGAAAGATCTACCAATCTTGTAGCAATCTAGTCTAGTAGCAATCGGACAATTTTTACGATGGGTCGGACATATTCTCTGACCTGTCTTTTCAAAGTTACTATTCGAACTTGACTGTCTTTTCCAGGATGTAACTGGTTTATTCGGCCAAGAATCAGTTTTGACGGTGGCAGGTTAGGTTCTCCGCTGCTGTAGAGAAGTTAAGTATTCTGAATGTAATCCTCGCAAGAACCCTTGTTTTAATGTCTGTAAAAGATACCAATGAATATGAGAAGAAACGTTTTTATTGCAATTAAACTCGTCAAGTCGAGGAATCGAAATATTTGATTCACCAATAATGGACATTCAAGACATTATCGCTTCAAATTTTTATATGTTTGCCACGAAGCACAGTGTGCAATTTTTCCAATCTAGGCGAGCAAAATTATTTCGTATGTAATATTAAAACTTTTGTTTCTTTTTATGGTTATTACTTTACAGCAAATTAATTAAAACAATTTTTTTGTTAATGAAAGAAGTAAAAGTATATTATTAGGTCTATAACTTCGTGCGGTTTGCTAAGAGATGGCGTAACTTGTATTATTCCATTGGAACATGCGTTGGAAAGCTACTGTCATTGTATGTCATTTCAGTATATGTCATTCATTTAAAGCGCAAACAATAATAATTTTTTTTTCACTCAAATATGTCGAACTTTGTGCCTGAAAAAGTGTTTTTGCGGGGAGTTCTTCTTCATTACTTTAATATGAAGAAAACTGCTGCCGAAAGTCATCGTATTTTGGTGGAAGTTTATGTTGAACATGCGCTAGCTGAGCGAACGTGCCAAAAGTGGTTTGCACGATCTAAATTTGGTGATTTTGGCTTGGAAGACGATGAACGTCCTGGGCAGCCAAAAAAGTTTGAATATGGAGAACTGGAAGCATTACTCTATGAAGATTGTTGCCAAACACAAGCAGAGCTCGCAGAATCTTTGAGTGTCACTCAAGCAGCCATTTCAAAACGTTTCAAAGCAGTTGGATATATTCAAAAGCAAGGAAATTGGGTTCCACATGAACTCAAGCCGGGCGACGTCGAAAGCCGATTTTGCATGTCCAAAATGCTGCTGGAACGCCACAAAAGGAAGTCATTTTTGCATCGGATTGTTACTGGTGATGAAAAATGGATCCATTACGACAATCCTAAGCACAAAAAATCATATGTGAAACCCGGCCAACCAGCCAAATCAACGGCAAAGCCGAGTATTAATGGCGCGAAGGTAATACTCTGTATTTTGTGGGATCAGATGGGTGTGCTGTATTATGAGCTGCTAAAACCGGGTGAAACCACGCCCGGGATATGCGACCAGACACGAGGCAATAATTTTCCATCATGACAACGCTCGGCCCTACGTTGCTATTCCGGTTAAGAACTATTTGGAAAACAGTGGATGGGAAGTCTTACCCCACCCGCCTTATAGCCCCTTCTGACTACCCTTTGTTCCGGTCGATGCAGAACGCCCTCACTGAAATACGGTTCACATCAGAGCAGAATATAAAAAATTGGCTTGATTCATTCTTGGCTGCCAAGCCAGCGCAGTTCTTTTGGAATGGGATCCAAAAATTGCCAGAAAGATGGGAAAAAGTCATACTTTCAGATGGGCAATACTTTGAATTATCCTATTGTACATGTTTTTCTTAAATAAACGTTCAAATTTTGAAAAAAAAACGCGCGAATTAAATTACATACATACATATGGGAAGGAATCCTTTTCAGGAGATCACTGCAGGTTTAGTAATTTTACACAATTGTATTCCTCGAATTCTCTTGGTGTTATTTCCCTTGGTCTTCCGGCAAGCTTATTACCAAAGGCCAGCAATTAGTCCATTTGCGGAGATTGAACCCACCTGACCGTAGTAAGTTTATAAGTTCCAAACGTAGGGAAGTAATTTCATCGAAGGAATCGGCTCCGGTAGTGATATCGTCCATGTAAAAGTCATTAAGTAGAACCTTAGACGCACGCGGAAGAATATTAATCAAATCTTGGTATAAAGTTCTAACTGCAAGAAATGGTTCACAGGATATCCCATAAGTAACTGTCAGTAAACGATAATGTTAAAGTGGTAAATTATTTGAGATCCTCCAAAGAATACGTTAAAAATCTGTATTGTTGGGATGTACTCTAATCTGGCGAAACATTTTCTCGAAGTCTCCAAATATTCTATAGAAATATCTACGAAATGCGATGCATATCGAGAAAAAGTCACACTGCTGTATTTGGCCAGAAAGAAGAGAATCAATGAGTGATCGATTGTTATCTGTTTTGGCAGAACCATCAAATACTAGTCTCACTTTAGTCGAGATGCTATCAGTTTTGAAAATTGCGTGATGAGAAAGATAATAACACTCTTTGGAAAATCTGTCTATGTCATCTTCAGGTACCTCTTCCATATGAGCTAACCTTAAATAAATGAAACGCAGTTTCTACGAATGTCTAATCCATAATAAATAGAGAGTTTGTCTATTAGTTTTCCAGTCAATTTGCCCCTTCGACCCAGGGGATACCAGGATACCCATTCGTTTTAAACGCGATCTATACACTCTTTATTGAGTACTGTGACGTTTGAAATAGATGGAAAAACTGCAATAATATAATAACTGGATTCACTTCAATATCGTCCATATCTTCGGATTGCTTCAAATTTTTGGCGGATGTACTAACATTCCTTTCACTTCGTGCCCCTAACTCGTGCCGATTCAACGGTCTCCTTCCAGATATTTTCGGTCTCTTGCTGTATGTACGTGTCTCTTTTGCACAATTATTGATAAAAAAAAACAAACGTTCCTCAAATGGCATCCTTCTCGAATGTTTCACTGCACGAAACTGACTGAAACCGACATTTCTAAATACAAAACAAGCAAGAATCTAAATACGTGGCAAATAGGTTCAAAAACATCTGCCGTATATCTTCTCCAGTCCCCTTAAATACCGTCCCTCGTTTCGGTCATAAGAGGCTCGCTAATTACCTGGCGACTTTGTACTATACCTTGTAAAAAAAGGTTATTCGTGATATTTTCCGGCCATAATCTTTTTAGGTCCAAAGGACCTAGAGTGGCCTAACCCCTTCAGAAGTACAATACCAAAGCTTAAGCATCATGGATTCTTAGTGAGGGGTAGACTAAGAAAAACGGTTGAAGAGCCCGTATACTCATATGTATCTACAACATCGTTTTATTTTTGCATTTAAGTTCTTAATTTGCTTTCAGACACAAATAAATTAAACCATATTTTGCGTTACATTAAGAATGTACATGTTGTACTTACATACATTCGAGCAATTGATGCACACATTTATTATCGATAAGGAACAGATAAAGTGATGTCCATAAGTATTGAAAGAACCCTTTTTGGTTAGCCAAAAAAATACCATATATTCTTATATGGTATTTCCATCCTTATCGTTAAATATACATGTGGTTATGCATGTGTTTAAATATTAAGATTATGTAGTTTACACCTAATGTACACATGTGACGCATTCAGCTTTGTTTTAAGGTAGTAATGTAAGTATGTTAGAAATGCTTCCACACAATCAAACAATTAATGTCATTAAATATTGCTCTTAGCTCGATCCTTGAAGCAAGCAGTGGAAAATAACGGCTAGAGCTGGCGAACAGGAAAGGCGTTCTTTTCCATCTTGACAACGTCAATGACACACAGTTTTAGTGACAAAAACAAAAACTGAATTCATTCGGCTGGGAAATTATGAAGCACTCACCGTACTTTCCAGACCTTGAACCTTCTGACTAACTTCTGAGAACGGAACATTCTCTCAAAAACAATTTCAACGGAAGACAATTCATTTCCGAGATTGGATCAAAACGTACCTGGAAAAGTTTTTACTCATAAGTCTGCTGAATTTTATAAAAGAAAGTTGCTTCTAGAACGTTGAAAGAATATAATAGACAATCATGGACAACATCTGATAAATTAAATAAAAGCGTTTACGCCAAAAATGTGTGTTTAACTTTATGTTAACTCTATAAAAAACTGCAGAACTTATTGAATAACCCAATACTATGACTAATGAAGACATTATTGGTTTAGCACAAAATGGCGCATCTTCAGAAAGCGAAGAAGAAAAGGGTAAAAAAGATATATTTTCGCGATCACAGCTTTATATTTTTGCATTTTAATCGTATATTTTATTTCATTTATCGAATTTGTTCAACTGACAATAGAAGATGCACTTTATTCAATTCGAACATTAAGTTTTTTTTTTTTTTTAATAAATACATACCTATGTAACATATCTATAGGGTTTTCCAATAGTTACTTGACAATATTGAATTTGTGAACGCACTCTTTCACTTATCATCAAACTGTCACTGTCAATTTATTCAGTGAACTCAACATTTTCATCATGGTAAAGTACACTAACGAGCAACGTCTGCGAATTATAAAAATTTTCTACAGATATTCGGAGTCGCGAAATCATCTTCAGTGACGAAGCTCATTTTTGGCTCAATGGGTTCATCAATAAGCAAAATATGCGTTATTGGTCGGGTGAAAACCCACATGTGCTTCATGAATCACCATTTCATCCACAAAAAATAACTGTTTGGTGCGATTTGCATGCCGGCGGCGTTATTGGGCCATATTTTTTCGTCGACGATAACGATCGTCACGTTACTATGAATGGTCAGCGTTATCGCGCCATGATCATCGATTATTTTTGGCCCGAATTGAAAGATATGGACTTGTACGACATGTGGTTTCAACAGGATGGTGCCACAAGCCACACAGCACACGCTACAATAGATTTATTGGTGAGTAAGTAGCGTGTTATCTTAAGACAATTGCCAGTCGATTGGCCGCCTCGTTCGTGCGATTTAACGCTGCTTGACTATTTTCCGTGGGGCTACGTTAAGTCATTGGTTTATGCCAACACGTCGACTACGTGGGAAGAGCTCAGAGCCAAAATGTGTGGCCGAGTCGTTAAAAATTGGGTCCAACGAATCGACCGCTGCAAACGTGCCCGCGGTGGCCATATGAACGAAGTCGTCAAATCGTTATTAGAAAACATAAATAAAAAAAAAAAAAACATAAATAATCAACATGTACTAAAAAAGTGTCCTAGTTTAATTAAGGCTCTTTTAATTGAAAGCCATAGGTACAATACGTATACAGAGTATTCCACAGTCAATGCCACAGAAGAAAACCATGGGTTTCAGAGGTCATTTTGAGTCGAAAAACTTTACGAAAGAATTTCTTGTTATTGCTTCCTTTTCGATTTATAACGGTTTTTATGATTTTTTGGTTTCTTTTAACTGGCTCTTAGTTTGCCAAACTGCAACCGATCCTTTATTACGGGGTATGTTCAAAAAGTAAGGTGACTTTATATTTTTTATAAAAAAAAATATTATTTATTCATTAATGTTGTTCCCTTCAAAGTCGCGTCCAAAGCGAGGTTCGTCATTGGCATCTTCTCGGCAATCTTGGGAGACTTGGACCACTTGTAAACACTTATTTTTACTTAGAGCAAACTCACCGTAAGCCACTCTCAACATTTTAAAGCACTTGATTCCATTTATTACACAAAATCGTATGCAAATTCTTTGCTCCATGTTTTATGATTATTGAAAATCGCTAAGCACACCAAACCACGTATAACCTTTCTATCGGTGAAAAACAAACTTACTTTGCTATATATTTGAAACAGTGAATATATGTTCGGGACATGTGTACCAACACAGCAGAAAAAAATCGATAATTGAATGTACGTTGCCGCGAAATTTCGAAAGTCACCTTACTGAACACACCTCGTACAGTCTGCAGAAAAAGTTTTTCAATATTCTAAGAACCGACTGTGATTCCACTAAAGGATTTTCTTCTTCTTTTCTCTACAGGTTAATGTATGGATCTTCTTACTTTTACCAGCTTCTTTTTAATTACCTGTTAGTAAACTTTCGTACGTTATTCCTGGATTACAACCTCTCAACAATCAAGGGCCTCTGCAAATTGCTCGGCTGCACGTGGCCCGTTAAGGGTCGGAACATTCCACGTGCAAATCCGGAGATCGTTGTTTTTTAAACATTTGCTAAGGTCGTCAACAGTAAGTTAATTTTTATCCGAGTCCATTAGTTGGCCCGTTGCATATTTTAATCTCTTCCGAATAGGGTTGTGAGCCCTATGACAGCGTAGGCTAGCATAATGATTCTGGCAGAGCATACCATTGCTGTTTTAGCCTACATGAGTAAGGGTTTACTCATGCAGTTTATCGGGGACCACCACTGGGAGGTAAGGCAAGCACTACGCTACGAACTTGATTGTTGCGCTGCTAGACCAATCCCAGTTATAGGATACTCATCAGTTTACCGATCAATCGGCACGGGAGCGCTCATCATACGAATGTATGTATGTATGTATGTATCCATGGGGTGTATGCAAGGCAGCGCTATCCGTCTCCATGTCGTTTATAAATTTGGAGAAATTTTAATTAATAAAAACTATAATTTTAATTATTCACAAAAAACCTCGTCACTAAATAAGATTTTTCGAAAACAATAGGGCTCGACTTCAAGCTATTCAAGAGCTCTTTTAACCCCTCCGTATAGTACGACTTTTGTTGGCCTTCATAATACTCCTCCGCGGCGGCGATTACTTCCTTGTTCGACCTATACTTCATCCTGGCGAGCGATCTTTTAAGGTTTGGGAATAAAGTCGCAAGGAGTCAAATTTGGAGAATACGGATGATGGGGGAGTAATTCGTAGTAGTGAAATTCGACCAATTTGGCTGTGGCGACTGCGGAGGTGTGAGCCGGTGCGTTATCGTAGTGGAAGAGCACTTTTTTCTTCGCCAAATGTGGCTGTTTTTTCTTCAAATCGGCGTTGAATTGGCCTAAAAAATCGACGTAGTGTGCTCCTGTGATGGTTTTTTCTTCTCCAAATAGTCAAAGTGGATCACACCTCACACTTCCCAAAAAACGGTGGCCATCAACTTTCCGGTTGAAGGCACGGCCTTCGCCTTCTTTGGAGCTCGTTTACCTGGTAAAACCCATGGTTTGGTATGTTCATTGGCCTTTAGTGTACCAGTGAATCCATGTCTCATTGACGGTTACGAAACGACGCAGAAAGTGCTCTGGATTTCGATTAACCACGTCCTTGAAGTTGTCTCACGATTGCGCTTGTTTTTCGATGTGAACGAAGGCGATACTCATCGCGCGGACAGCTTTCTCATGCCCAAAATCTCGTGCAGGATATGGCTTACGCGTTCAGTTAAGATGCCTACTATTTCGGCCATCAAAAATGAGCTTGATTTGCTTGCAGGTTTTGCCACTGAAAAACAAGAATCGGATCACGGAGCGATACTGTTTTTTTTCCATGTTAGAAAAAAAAACCAACACGATGTTTTGAAATGGGTGTCGGATTGTCACCAAATTTTGACAAACAGGCTTAAAGAGGTTATGCTAAATGATGGTACACTCATTTTGGCTAAGAAGCATCACCTATCTTCCAATCCGAGTATTCATCAAACAGCCCTCGAATGTGCCACGAAAATTTATCTACACGACGACGAATAGTGAGTTCAGTTCAAAGTTCAAAGGAATCGGAAGCATTCCTTAAGTGTAATTCTTTCCATGATAATTTGTCAAATAATACTATCTTTTCACTATTTCACTATTACAATATCTATCAACAAAAAAAAAAACTGCCTTTAAATTTGGACGATGTTAGACAACTAATACATTTTTGTTTTAAGAGAAAAAAAAAATAACAATAGTTTATCTATATTTGTAGTATCGTATCTTCGTCACGAATAAACCAATTAATTTACTAAATAAGTTATGACGAAACGTTTATTTACCGAAATGTATCATAAACTAATTCTTATTACAGCTGTTGTTTTTTTTTTTTTTCTTGACTAAACCATTAAATTTTCTTTTATTTTTGTAGGTGGAAACGGATGAAAAAACAACGTAAAACAATAAATAAATAAATAAATCAAGTAAATATTAATTATCTCAATGCTCTACTGCCATTTTAAAGCATGTTTTTAAGTTACTTATAGTGTACATATGTATATCGCGTACGTGCTTTTAGCTTTATTTGTGCGCGTATATTTTATTTTTTACCTTTGTCCCAGCTACGAAAAAAGTCATTAGATTCGATTCTTCTCAAATTAAAAAAAACAAGTAACAGTGCTTACATTTAAAATTTACAAATAGTGCATGTGTGTAATAACTGCAGAAAAACTAATAAAAGGAATATTCACAAGCAAAACTCAACCGCATTTGGATAAGTTACTGACCAGTCAAAAAAAGAAAAAAAAAAAAAAACGGATGCAAAAGCAAGGTTAGTTCATTAGATATTTACTTATATACACACATATGCATACATATGAATACCTGACGGACTTAAGGTAAACAAAGAAAAAACGAATCTCATTTGAAAAGCACATCAAGGAGGGTCATTTTTGTCTATAATTCACTCTTGTTGTATATGTTAAGCATCTTAGCACATTGTCATGCAAGTCAAAAACAAAACAAAAAAAGATCAGGCAACAACAGACATAACAACGGCCACAGACTGAATGATGAAATATTTTAGTTGCCATGCAAATTGGATTATTCGCAGCAAAGAGAAGTTTAATATTATTTTGTCGCCACCTACTATTGCTTAGGTCGTGGAATGCACTTTAAAAAGACAACTTATCAAAATTCCTTGAAACAGTTCGGCAAAAGTGGTGATTCAAAAGTAGTTTTTGAACGGTTGAACTACTTAGTGTTTAAATTGGTATCATTGACGTGAATTAATAAATTAATGAAGACATGACTTGGCGACAGGAGATCTTTCTCCAACAATTAAATCATCGCCCAAACAAACATCTATTTTAAGGACCTCGACAAAACATTTTACAGTAGATTCTCCACTATGGCACAAAATTAATGTCAAATAGTTTATATTTATAATCGAAAAAAAAAATATTTAAGTAATTTCGTGCCAAATACAAAATTTTTAATTTTTGTTTGGATCATCTCCTATTGAATGCCTTTCAGGCATTTTTAATAGCATCAACAGTTCTTCAAAAGGAGGACCATTTTCTGAGGCCGTATCTACAATACTATAATTTTAAGTGTAAGTATTTATCGCCCACATTGTTTCTTAGAATTAAATTTGCAATGGCTGACTTTGATTTCACGAAACAAAGTTGGAGCTGGGTCTACTGCCAGGGTAAACCTGGGACTCAACCAATAGGTCTCTTTAATTAGTGCGGTCTCTGACTAACTGCCTCGAGTTGCGCACTCCATGTTGACTGAGGAGAGAGAAAAAACTTAACACTCAAGTAGGTATGAATACACTTGTAATGCCTCAGAATGTGGTAAGTTTTTTTGGCAAATGGAAAAGATAAAGAAAGACGTTTAAGATCAGTGTTAAATTTTGCTCCACGTGGCATACAACATTCAATAGGGAGATTAAATGCTTAGTGTAAGTTGGCTTGTTATTGATTTTTAGTCAACTACTCATCTTCCTTGATTTTCGTTAACTGAAAGAATGGATGTCAAAAATACATAGAACCTTCCGATTTAGAAGCAAGTCTAATACCATTTGACCCACGGACACCCACTAAGCCCGGTCAATGTCAGTTTACTGCCCATAGAGTTCGCCGTTAAATCTCCTTCTCCATACTACGTCAACAACTAAAGAGCTTCATCGTAAAATTTTGCCGAATAAGTAACCATTGGCAAAAGTAACTCTTCATGTAAGATTTTTGTTGAGTTGTAAATATCAGATTTAATAGGAAAGCTGAGGTATGCAAAGTCTCTGAATACCTCAAATTTATAGTTGTCAATACTTGCGAACACATCTGTAACAGCTTGCTGATTTCTGCCAATGATAGCATTAATGCATGCAAGTGTGTAGTTGTTTAGGCTTTTCTGAAAATAGGTACAAGTATCCATCTGCTTTGATAAGCTCGGTAGGTAAGCTGTCCGGTTCAACAACCTGATTGTCCTTATTTAGATGCAGCGTCTTTATTAGGAACGTGACATGGGGTGGTAGAAATCTGTAGGATAATCTATAAAAACAGCCCTGCTCGAGGTAGTGGGGAATATGGAGAAGAGTCTACACTTTGGTGATAAGTCAGAGTGCTCAGGCACTATGCAGTTAGAACCGGATAAGAAAACCCATGAAAAGGGAGGCTACTCGAAAATAGTGTGTTTGCCAACATTAAACCACCCTCCTGCATAGTGAGGGGCACTATCGAGGAAAAAGACAAAGACTGCCAACCTAAGGTGGTCAAGTCTTGAAGGATGCAGGGTATCAAAGGTTTTCTGACCGCTTTTTGACTGCAAAATTTCTAGAAAGTTAATAAAATTAAACAGGGATAAACTTAGGACAGCAATAGGAATCCTGACAGTTGACCGTCTCCTACGGAAACACGCAACAAGACTTAAATTGTCAGATACGAATTTTTGCAGATTCTGCGTTAATTTGCAAGAAGTTAAGGAAATAGCACACGTACCATGTGAATGCGAGGCAATATCGCCTAGTCGAGGGAAATTTTTAAGGAAATACTTTTTAAAAAACATAGGGAAAATAGACAGCACGGACTTTTAAGGTCTTCTTGGCTTTTACAAAGAAATTGAGTGTTTCACCAGTGAGATTGTTAAGATTTTTGCCATTTGAAGATAAATTCAGCTGGTTCCAGAGGGATCGCGATGGGCCCGTTTTGGTCCCTGGTGCCTGTGTGATGACATATCCATCATAGCCCTGTTTAACCTAACCTAACCTAACCTAGGGTGGTAGATGCATCACTTTATGCATTGTCCGGTAGAAGCAGCGCTCTTGATAGATATAAATTATCTACAAGACTTTTTCAAGCCCAAAGAAATTTGCAAATCTGATGTGTGAAACTATTTTTTTTTAAATTTAAGCATTCTTCTATGCTCTTAAAGTATTTAAATGCCTGCTCTTGGTGTATTGGCCTTTTCAATAAACAATAGCTTCGCTTATGTGTACGTGCAACTAACGACGTAATGCACTTTGTGGCTATTTTTCTTCTTCGAGAATATCTTTCAGAGTCGTCGACAAATGCTTTGCCAATAAGCATTTCGTAATAGAGTCCCTTCTGCATCGTTAATCTATTATCTGTAAAAATCTGATTCTCCGATTTTTTGGTTCAGTTAAATTTAAAAAACGGAACTGAGCTCTGATTGACACCAAACCTCTTTTTAAAATAAGTGGTTGCTTTTTTTATAATTCGCGCGCGCTCAACAGGATTATTTTTACACAGCGCGGGCGAAAAAAAACCTTTTCATCTTCTTATTTTAGTCTTAAAAAATTATATGCAATCGCAGAATCTAATTTATGTAGCTCCAATACTATCGACATTCAGAATAGCTTTCAGGACGGTTATCATTCTCTAAATTAGTGTGCCAGATCAGGTGAATATAGCCGCTGTTGGATGAAAGTTGTGTTTTTTTTGTTTGGCAATAAATGTGCGCATTTTCAATGCATAGTGTGATGGGTCGTTATAATGATGCGAAAACTACAAATTTTCATTCTTTTTACGAATCAGCCTCGAAAAGAATGTTTCTCGCAATTTCCGCAGGAAATTTAAATCGTTTAGCACCAGCTTTGCAGCGACACCTCTCAATTGGTAACAATTGATTGGTATCTTGTATTTCTTGGATGAAGCTAAATTTTCAGTATATGGCGTTTGCTCCGTTCAATTCCGTTCTTTATCTTTTGTACTGTGGCACTTCTTTTTCGATAAGGTTTTGCAATACTCCTGATATCGGGAGAAGTCATGCTCAACAGGGTCTTCTTTCCCCGCTAATTATTCCAAGCCCGTTCCCTTGGCTGTGGTTTCGCTAGACAGTAGATAGGGACAGAAGGAATCTCGTTAATCCATTCATGCGCGTCACTAATTAGACGACGAGGCATTTGGCTACCTTTGTCCTGCTATTTTTGCAAAGCGTCATCGATCATTTTGACAATGACAATGACAATACTGGCCTGTAACCAAAGGTGTGGTATTCACATGAATGATGTTGTGTACCTCGTATAATTGTCATTAACCGAGCTCTATTATTGGAAAGAGGTTCACATTTATTACTCATAAAATATATGTTTTATTTAATAAAGTTCTCTAAAATTAATAAGTTTTGTAAATCTTCCTTCATCTCTCCCGTTTTACCCTCTGTGGAAGGCTCAGTTAAGGAGTAGATGAACTAGAACTTGCTAAAAGACTTTAGGTCCACCTATTTTTTCTTGCAGCTTTTTGGTACTGTACTTTCTTTCGCTATTCATATTTTTGTTGCAAAATGATTATAATCCGAGTTAATTTTTCCCGGTCGGAAAATTCGACTGCGACTGTGCCTTTAATAGATTTTGTCTACCGTTCATTATTAATGCGGAAACCACGTAAATATTTAACTGAGGGAGAGGTGTACGAGTACTTGTAAGGGTTCATGCATAGCCATTAACACTTAAGTGTGTTTCAATTGTGGAATAGTATAAGGTTTTCCAATAGGGACTTGACAACGCACTCTTTCACTAATTAGCAAACTGTCATTGTCAATTTATTCAGTAAACTCAACATTTTATTCATGGTAAAGTACATTAACGAGCAACGTCTGCAAATTATAAAAATTTTCTACAGATATTCGCAGTCGGTGACTGCAACTTTAAGAGCGTTAACTCCAATTTTCGGTCGTAATTTTCGCCCTAGTAGACAGGCAATAACGAGCTTAGTGTAAAAATTTGAGTCTACATATTCGTTGTGTGATGTTGCCGTGTCAGTGAGACAACGGGTTGGGTGAAGTGTCGAAAATATCGCTGCCGTTCATACGTCCGTAACAAACGATCCAAATCAGTCAATTCCACGGCGTTCTCAAGACATCGCTCAGTCCATATTATGGCGTATTTTGCGTAAGGATCTTGGTTTACACCCATACAAGATCAAGCTGACTCAAGAATTGAAGCCGATGGACCATTTGAAGCGACGTACGTTCTCCGATTGAGTTCTGGAGAGGATGCGCTAAGATGATGAATTTCGTCGCAAAGTCATCTTCAGTGACGAAGCTCATTTTTGGTTCAATGGGTTCGTCAATAAGTAAAATATGCGTTATTGGTCTGATGAAAACCCACATGAATCAACACTTCATCCACAAAAAATAACTGTTTGGTGCGGTTTGCATGCCGGCGGCGTTATTGGGCCATATTTTTTCGTCGACAATAACGATCGTCACGTTACTGTGAATGTTCAGCGTTATCGCGCCATGATCACCGATTATTTTTGGCCCGAATTGGAAGATATGAACTTGGACGACATGTGGTTTCAACAAGATGGTACCACAAGCCACACAGCACACACTATAATCGATTTATTGAAGAGTAAGTATGGTGAGCGTGTTATCTCAAGACATGGTCAGTCGATTCGCCGCCTCGTTCGTGCGATTTAACGCCGCTTGACTATTTTCTGTGGGGCTACGTTAAGTCATTGGCTTATGCCAACACGCCGACGACGTTGAAAGGTGTGGCCGAGTTGTTGAAAATTGGGTCCAACGAATCAGGCCAATAATAAAGTTTTTGAAATATATCAAATCGTTTGCCTTTTATTTAAAAAAAAAGTTGTCAAGTCGTTATTGGAAAACCCGATATAAGCAAAGTTTTATAATGGCCCTACCAATGATTGATCTCAATCCAATTTAACATCTAGAAAATTTGTTGTTGTTTTTTGTCGTGATAGGGAAATTTAAATAGATTTTTCTGATATTAGAGAATTCTGGTTGTGAGTTGTAATTGGATATGCATAAATAGGTATCTACATTTCTAGCAAAATATTCTAATTCTAAATTATTGTATAAAAAATAAAAAATAAATAATATATTATAAAAATTTACTGGCCCATGGGGGGATCGAACCCACGACCTTCGCGTTATTAGCACGACGCTCTAACCAACTGAGCTAATGGGCCATATGATTCTCCACGCACAAGTTTTTATTTCAGATTTATAAACATCTTCCCAAACCCACTGATTCATCACAAACTACTTAAAGTTTTTTTTTTACAGTTTAAACGCATTTTTATTTACTTAATTCATTAATTCTTACATGCTAGACAAAAAATGCTTAAAAATTAGCTTAAATAACTTAAGTTTAACCTAACTCTAAGTTAAACCTAACACTTAAAATATGTCTTTCGACGTATCTTACAGTCTATTCTTATTAACATATTTACAACTAAAACTAAGAAAATAATTTAAGAAAAAACTTAGTAAATGGACCATTTTTGTTATTATATAAAAGTTAAAACTAAAACTTAGAAACTACCTAAAAATAAATTTTAATCTACTTAAACTACTTACATCTAATACCTAATATAAACATATACATAATATACATTTACATAATATATATATATACATAATATATAAATGTATGTACATATATATATGTATATATATATTATTCAGGTTATTCGATGAGCTCTCGCAAGGTGCCCTCGAGTCAACTTAATTACGAAATTGTCCACTCTCATTAGGTTCGCCCTATTGTATAAGACCTCATTAGGATAGAATTTTATGTACTCAGACTCTGGTGTTCTGTATAAGCGAATGCAAGTCCTAAGACAAGTCCTTGCAAACACCCGAATCTTTTCCAATTAACTTGCTCTCACGTTGAACCACACGGGACATTCAAATACAAGCATGGGCCTGATAAGGGCTATGTAGCTATGACTCTATTGGTCACCTTTTCGAAAACCTTACTGATGTTTGGTAGAAGAATGATCGATCGGAGATTCGCCCAATTGGAAGTATCTTTATCCCTTTTAAGGATGGGATGTACTACCGCATTTTTCCAATGCGCTGGATAATGGACATTGTTCATTGCATTATTAAACAGGGTGGTATAAATGTTCACCGCTTCTAGTGGGAGATATCGAAGTACAGTGTTCGGTATTTCATAGGTTCCCACTGATCTCTTACTTCTAAGCGATTCGAAGAGCGTTTGTAGCTCTTCCTTCGAAATGAACAGTGGTAGTACTCTTTCAATGGTGATGACATTATTTCCAATATTCTCGTCACTGAACTAGGTGAAACCCGAGCTCTCGAATCGCCAATTCACTATTTCATTTCGAAGGTAGAAATTGTACACAAGGACTCGATTCTCCAGATCGTGGTTCGGTCCAATGGTTTCATTCGCCTTGTACACTTCCTGGAAAGCCGCTCCTATAGCCTCTACCTTCTCCTGCGGATTCTCGATCACAAAGAAGTCGTCATCATCAACGGCCTCACCTGGTTCTATGCCTGCTGCTACAAGTATTTGTTCGTTGTTCGGGCGATTTTGAGACATGGAAGGTCGTTTTGATTTTTTCTCCGAAATATTTTATTTATTTGCGGGAACATAATCGGGTTGCTGGTGTTTACAGCCCCAATTCTATTGTTCCAATACAAACTTATAGAATTTCTGTAATCTTCCTTTATTAATGTTTGGAGGTTTTTAATTGACGACTTCAGTGTCATAATCTCTGAGTTATGTCAGTCAGTAAACTGTCTGTACGAGGTTTTTAGTCTTGACAGTAGTCTACTTTTATGTCGTTGCAGTGCGTCAATAGTTGCGTTGCGGAATAAGTCTTCGTTGTCAGTGCGTTGATACCGAGGCATCGTTTTATCCATTGTTTGTTTGATTGTCTCGTCCATTACTATAGTCTTAGATACCTATCAATCTGTGACAGATTTCTGTTGGACGGTGGGTAGAGCGAATTCGAGGAAAGTGCATTTGTCAGTATTCTTGAGAAGTGTGTCCAACGCACCCTACTATAATTGTAGAAATGCCTTTGAACAAACTCTTTCAATTTCGCAGTTTCGTTGGGAACAGTTATTTCGGTGCTAAGACCGCAATGGTCACTATCATACACGAAAGTGCGTAGACAGTTTGTAGTTTGTTGGTTAGTGCAAGTCAGTTGTATTCGTGAGTCGAACAGCAGGAGATCCAATTAGGACCCATGCCTGGGAAACGACGATCCGTTGCTACTGTGCATTTATTTGTATGTTATTTCCCCTCACAATGTTTGGCGTTGAAATAATTGTCTTCCAATTCTTACCTCAGGAATCTAAAAAGTGTCTCGAGCTCTGAGATGAATAGGGTGGATTAAATAGCCTTAGGTGCACATCACAAACTACTGGATTAAGGGGTATGGACTTCGACTTTATACTTTTCAACTAGTCTAGGAAAACTGTAATATGTGTATTTTAACATTAAAGATTTTTTTCCTCATACATTAGGCAGCAAAACATAAGTTTAACAGTCTTAAAACATCGTCAATGTAGAGTTTTTAGCTTCTGTTTTCAAAAGCGTTCACTCATAGTAAACGCAACACTTTGTTTTTTTATTCAGTACTACTCTGATGCTTATTTTTGGAAATCAATATACTCTTAAAATAATTTCCTAAATCTATCAGCTAAGCTGCTGGTGATTTAAGTGGTCAGTATATAATTAGAAATGAAAACATATGTAAGCAGTTGGATAAACCATAAACCTATCTATCGTTGAAATAGAGTTTAAAATCCTGTAAGGCACAGTACTTACTACACATTCTTATATCTAAAGAAAGGTAGAAGGTTTTTTTAGTAAAAAAATAGCGAATAAGGTTATAAACTGGTACAGAGGACCCAATTAATATGGAATTTAATTTTTTATTTAAAGTTAATCGATACCGAAACAAAAGACAAAAAATCGAGAGTCGAAAAGTCATCGAAAATAAATGAAGGTCTAAATTGTTGAGCAAAAAACTGCTAGGCACTCGAAAAGTTTTCGCAGAGTTCAATTATAAGATGGTCCAGGCCTTCAAGGTCCGAATTGGTACGAAAAGCGGAATAAAGTACCGTGATTGTTGTAAAAATAATATAAGTTATAGTCTTGCGGAGTTTCCCTTTCACCTCATTTGGATCAATGGAATTTGGGACAAATATTTAGACAAGCCATGCTGTCGCTATGTTTGTGGTAAATAGAATTCAGATTCGGCAATACGTTTACAGATCACAACCCGAAAAATTATTAATATGTTTGCTTTCTTTGTTGAGATGGTGCCAGGGTTCGAGGTGAAACTGGGCCTCAACTATTAAGCTTTTACAGGTTTTCGCAGCTAGATTGTAAGTTGCTTGCTATACATATCGAGTTAGAGCTTACTTTTCAATTGCTCGCGCAAAGCTATTCGATGTCTTTATCCATTGTGTCGTCTTTCCGCCGCGGACTTGAAGATTCTGCGGCCCAGATCACTCTATATATCCCAGTGTAGTGTGGTGGCATTTGAAGTTTTGTTACTAGATCCACAATGTCCGTTCCAAGTAAACAGGACTTTAAAAATAGATATTTCTACTTATTACATGCACAATTACCATTAAATGAGTCGAAAGGTACTGTCAAAACATCATAACATTTGGATCAATTGAAGCAAAGTTATTGCTTCTCAAGTGACAGTATGTTTATGTCATTAGTACAAATACGACTGACGGCCAAAAATTGCTAAGAATTGAAACTTATCAACGAGGCCAAAAAGAAAAAAAACTTTCTTTGCAACTTTGTGACTGGTGATGAAACGTTAATGCACAATTCTATCTTGGCATCGTATTCGTCGTATTCAGAATATCGCGCAGAAGAAACTTGATATTTATTGCACGGTAATGCGCCATCTCATCGATGGATACTTGTGGACTTGTGGAGACAAGGAGACTATTTTGAATAAAGTAAATCGGTTTTGCAAAAACAAACTTTTTTTTTGTTTTACCGCCAGGATACTTTTCAAAATATATAAAAATAAACTAGGACCAATTTGTCGCCGGTGCCAATTCTAATTTATGCGGACAGAACCGCGATAAATTTAAAAAACGTCGAAATGATGTCGGAAAAATCAGTTTATAAATGAAATTTTAAGCCTCACCTTGAATAATAGAACCCCTATATTATTTTTCTATATTACATTGACATTAGATATAACTTCATTTGTATTCTCTTTATCTTAACGTCTTATGTATTGCGCTTATGTAATATATGCCAAATATACATAGTTCAATTCCTCTTAATCTCTCGAACTATTCGGTTGTTTTTTTCTTGTCGTAGCCCAAATTTGCGTGAATTTGGCAAATTTATTGTCGCATTTACTAGGTGTACCCTTTTTTTGTGAAAATAAAACACTAATTTTTAATGGGAAAGAAAATCATTTTTATTCAAAGTATTGGCCATTGCTAGCTACACATTTTTCCCATCTTTCAGGCAATTTATGGATTCCACTCCAATAGAACTGTTCGTCTTTTGAAGCAAACCAAAAAATCACCCAATTTTCGACTTCTCGTAGGATTCAAAGTGCATCTCAGCTAATGCGTTTCCCATCGATGAAAACAAATGATAGTCGGAAGGAGCCAAGTCTGGTGAATACGGCGGGTGGGGTAGAAGCCCCCAGCCAAGTGCTTTGGTTGTATCCTGAACCAGTTTTGCTTTGTGTGCAGGTGCATTGTCATGGAGCAAAATTACCTTGCCGTATCTTTTGCCCCATTCTGGTCGTTTTTCGATCAATGCATGGTTCAAATTGATCATTTGTTGTCGGTAGCGATCTGTATTAACGGTATCACCAGGTTTTAAGAGCTCGTGGTACACCACATCTTTTTGGTCCCACCAGACACACAGCATTTTCTTCTTGCCGAATCGATCTGGTTTTGCAGTTGAAGTTGATGGTTGTCCCGGATTAACCTATGATTTTTTTCCGTTAAGGATTCTGAAAACAAACCAATTTTTCATCGCCAATGACAGTTCGATGCAAAATTGATTTTTTATCGTGTCTTTGAAGTGGTTTTTCGGTTTTCCATCTGTTTTTTATTTAATTCATGTGGCACCCATTTTCCAGACTTTTGGACCTTTTCCATAGCTTTTAAATGGACAGAAATTGTTTGTTGTGCAACATTTAACATTTCTGCCATTTGTTTCTGGCTCAAAGTGTCATCTTCATCCAATATTGTTTGCGATTCGGCGTCTTCAAACTTTTTTGAAGTCTTCCACGTTCTTCATTTCTCACATCAAAATCGTTATTTCTAAACCGTTGAAACCATTTTTTGCATGTTGCTTCTAATAGAGCATGGTCACCATATGCCTCGAAAAGCATTCGATGCGACTCTATAACACTTTTCTTCAAATGAAAACTAAGAATTAATGCTTTCCGCAAGTCATCATTTTCGACATTTTTATGAAAAAATATGATGTTGTTTGCTCAATGACTTGATGTATACTAAATATGCTTGACAGGTGTCATAGCAACCAAACAAAAAAAAAAAAAAAAAAAAAATTAAGGCCCGTTCATAATAAATGTTCTCTATCGAGACATTTGTATCTTGACGCTCACACTGGTATACCTAGTATATTAAACCAACTTTTTCAAGTAAATTCGAAACGACGTACAGTTCGATTACGTGAAAGGTTAAAGGTTTATGTCTTTTTTTTTTTTTTTTTTGTTTTGACCCGGTTATTTTCTGTGGTATTCAGAGACTTTTTTTTCCTTGCGGGTAAGTACTGTTTAATAATGAAAACCGTAACGGGTAACGGCTGCAAAATGGAAGAAAAGTCAGTAAAAATTGAAACTCTGGTAAATGGTGATCAATGGGATTTATGGAAATTCCAAGTCCGAATTTGTATAAATTTTTTTTGGAGGAATTTGCTTGCCCAAGTTCGAGTTCGAGTGTCAAAGAGGAGGACAAACAACTTTGTGAGTGGAAAAGGGTGACAGCAAGGCACAAAACGTTATCGCTTCATCCGTCGGCCAGCAACCACTTCTGCATATATTAAATTGTGAAACAGCGAGAGAAATGTGGCTGAAACTAGAAAGTGTGTATAAGATGAGGACTAAAGTCAATATAAACATGTAACGTACATGTTACATGTACAGTTTTGTCAAAGATCCAAACGACGACATTGCTATTCATATATTATTTCAAAGCTGCAGACATTGATGCAGCAGCTCACTGATGCTGGAGAAATAGTTTCGAAGTCCATGGTTATCACAAAAGTTCTAATGACACTACCACCTAGCTTCAGCCATTTTTGCAGCGTTGAAAGCAGCCAAAACCTGGAAAATGTTTTTTGTGTAAGAAGAGTGGTCACTGGAAACGAGATTGTCCTTTACCTAAAAATCGTAGTAAGAGTGATCAAGACTGCAGTAAATTTGTTAAAAAGCGCGGGAGTGCGTTTTTGTGTGAAGCTGCATCAAGACGTGTGGAAAATGGAGACGGGTGGTTTCTTGACTCATGAGCAAGTCATCATATGACCAGAAGAATGGAGTGGTTCATAAACTATGAAGAATTTGACACTCCGGCACCAGTGTCCAGTGTCCAGCTTTTCGTAAAGGTGACATTAATATTCTATCAAATAATAATGAGAGTTGGTTGGAAAATCATTTATCGGCAGTACTGTATGTACATGAAATAAAAGTAAATTTATTATCTTCAAATAGTGCGTTAGATAAAGGTCTCAAGTTGTTATCAGACTATTTGCGGTGTGAATTGCTGAAGAATGGTGTAACTGTTGCAGTGACAGTCCATGAGTCCAAGCTTTTAAGATTTTGATTCGCATTTGCTCAAAATTTGACTCAAAGGTATTAGCAAATTTTATTTGGGCGAGGCGAGGCACAAGAAATTCTTGTGGATCGGAAAATTGGTTTTCTTGATGAATCCAAATTTTTTTGTGATGCGTGTGTAATCGGCAAACAGCATCGATATATATATTTTTCCATAGCCAAACTAGGGCGAAAAATTTTGTGGAAATAGTGCACACCGATGTCTGCGGGCCAATGCAAGAAAGTTCCATTGGTTTATTTACAGGGTAACTGACTCGAACTGCAACTTTTTAAAATGCTATAATTTTTTTATTTTTTTATAAATTTTTTTGTGCCAAAGCAAAAAATGTTGGAAAATACATCAATTTTCAAATTGTATCAGTAGTTTTCAATATGTCCATATATATGTGGCCATCCGAAGGTGTAAATTGTCGAAGGACCTCTCTGGCAAGTAAACTCGGTCATTTTATTTGTTGACATATTGCTCGATAACAAAGGACGGCTCATTGAAAAAAACCAAATTCGGCAACTCACCATTTTCGTGCAAGCGTAGCAACTCCTGTTGCGGTGTAAGATCATGTGCTTTTTGGAACTTCAATGGTTTAAGTCCAAGCTCATTTGTCAGTATGTGTTGCATCCGTTCCAATGATATGTTGAGCTCTCCACTTCGACCCAGATTTTGCTCAATTCGAGCCTTCACTTTCCGAACCATTTCTGTCGATGCTGCTGTTTTTTTTATGACCACCGCCATGGCGTTTCGCGACGCTGCCAGTTTCACGGTAACGAGCTATGGTTCGAGACACAAATGATTTAATCACGTTGAGGTGCTGGAGGGCTTTAACGATAGCTACTTGTGGTTTTCCAGCCAAATATTAAGCAATCACACTATCACGTTTGAATTCCATCGCGGATAAAAATTTTTCAACACAACTGAGATGCAAATCGCTTAAAAAGCTTGTAAATAATAAACTTATCTGTCATGTGTCAAAATTTGAGCTCACAGGAAAGAACGGTTTGGAAATTATAGCAGTCTGAACTTGGTTGCAGTTCGAGTCAGTGTAGATACTTTCTTTTGTTCAAAGATGACTTTTTACATTACAGATGTGTTTATTTCTTGAAGGAGAATTCTTAATTCCAATTTTTATTTTTTTTTTGAAAATGTATCTAAAACGGGTCGAAGCGGAAACTGGAAGAAAGGTCAGAACTCTCCGTTCTGATAACGGTCTTGAATTTACGTGCCACGATATTCAAATGATTCTACAACAGCAATCAATATTACATAAGAAAACTGTTTCATACACACCGGAACAAAATAGCTGTGCGGAAAGAGAGATGCGGACAGTTGTTGAAATTATAAGGACTATGTTACATGGCAAACATATGGAGTTAAAATTTTGGGCGGAGGGAGTTAGTACTGCTATTTATATCTTAAACACAACAGGACCCAGTCCAATTAAAGGTAAAAGTCCATATGACCTTTGGTTTGGAGAAATGGCAGACATTATAGAGCTGAGAGTGTTTGGTAGTACAGTCTATGTCCATATTCCAAGACAAAACTGACATAAGTTTGACCAAAAATCAAAGCGAGAATACTTTTTTTACTATGATGAAGGTGTAAAAGGCTATCGTGTTTATATTCCAGCTGAAAACGAAGTAAAAGTGCCCTGTGAAGTAATGTTTTCCCCTAGTAACGAGAAGTTTTCTAGCAATCTTAACACGAAGATGAATGTGCTTAAAATTTCAATGAAATCGAAACTGCAAAGCCAGAAGCCAACCCAAAGAAGGGGATCCTATCGAGAGCACGCAGGAATCAGATGAGTGCATTAAAAATAGACTAAGGAGCCGAAACGATAAATCATTGCATCGAAGAGGGTTTGGCTTATGTCGCTGAATCCATTACCCGTAATAGTTATGAATCTGCTATTAATTCCGATGGTTCTGTGAAATGGAAACAAGCCATGGATGAGGACATTGAGTCATAACATTGAAATAGGACCTGGAATTCGGTGAGTTTACGTAAAAATCGAGAAATTATAGATTGCAAGTGGGTGTACCAAATCAAGCCTGCGACATAAACTCAGAAGGAACGGTATAAGGTCCGATTGGTAGCACGTGGTTTTAGTCAACAGTTTGGCATTGATTACTTTAATACCGAATCATACTTAGCATTGCAGCAGAAGAACAATTTCACCTCATGCAGTTCGATGTGAAAACCGAATTTCTTTACGGAAACATTGACAAAGAAATTTTCGTGCCACAACCAAAAGGATATGAGCATGGGTCGGATCGTTTATGTAAACTATTAAAAAGTCTATATGGACTTTAACAGGCTTCGCGCTGCTGGAATAAAAGTTTTACAAATTTGCTGAAGGAGATAAATTTTCGTGCAAGTAATGCTGATTCCTGCGTCTTTGTTTATGAAAACAAATATATAAAGTTGATTTTGGCGATTTATATCGATGATGGTTTGGTGGCAGCTAAGGACGAAGGGGACATTTCGAGGCTTATTAATTATTTGAAGTAAAATTTTGAGATTAAAGCTTTTCCAGCGAAACTTTTTTTTGGACTCGAAATTCGGCAACTTGGTGATAGATCTATTCACATAAGTTTCAACATGTGTGATGCAGAACACAACAGCAGAGGTAAAGGGTTCAACAGCAGCAAAGATGGCTTCTCGATTTCCCTTTCGGCAAGCCGTAGGAAGGCCAATGTATCTGATGATTGCCACGAAACCAGATATTTGTTTTTCAAATGGTTACCCAATCTGATATCTTGAAGATCCAAAGGAAATTCACATTACCATGGTCAAGAGTATCATGAAATATATGAGTGGCATAAAGGAGTACGATATATTTTTTCCATCTAATGTTAAATTTGTCTTGTTATAGCAATGCTGACTATGCTGGTGACCCTGAAACAAATCGCTCCAAGTCGCAAAAATGCGTGGCCCTGTCTACTACCGAGTTGGAATACGTAGTAGACGTACGAAACACATCGATGTACGTTATCATTTTATTTAAGATTTGAAGATGGCCAGTTTAGTTTAGAGTACGTTTCTACACAAGACCAGATCAGCGATATTCTTACCAAGCCCTTAGCAAAGGAAAAATTTACACGTTTTCGAACCTTGATGGAGATAACCACATTGAACTGATTAATATGAAATTTAATTTAAACTTTAACTTTGAACTGAATTTATATTAATATGAAATGTAATGTTTTTTTTTTTTGAGATTAATATATTTTTCTCTTTGTGAATTTAATTTTTTTGATTTGGATATGAAATTTAGTATTGCTTTGATAAAAGTGGGAGTGCTGCAAACATTAGTTTATCAAGTGAAATTTTAAACCTCGCTTTGAATAACAGAACCCCTATATTCTTTCTCTTTATTACATTGACATTATATATAAGTTCATTTGTATTCTCTTTATGTTAACCACTTATGTATTGATCTTATGTAATATATGCCAAATATAGTTCAGTTCCTCTTAATCGCTCGAACTGGTTGTTTTTTTCTTGTGGCAGCCCAACAAATTACATAAATGTAGCGAACTGAATAAAACGAACTAATTTTTTGCGGTTTAGAATATTTTTATTGACCGTACTGTCACCTTTCTTTCTCAACTTGGAATGACCAACATTTACTTCTTCATCCATAAAGAAACTTCGCTGTCTGTAACCCTTTACGAAAAACCATATAGAAAAGCTGGGAAAATAGCCTCCAACTCATGCACACATACTCATAGCGGGACCATGCTTTGAAGGCGAAGCCGATTGGCAAAAACATCGCTTTTTTCATGCAGTTTTTTTTATTATGACGACTGCTTTCGTCTAAACGTCATCTTCTTGCTGCTGTCCCGAGCGGGCACCCGCCCAATTATCAAGGCTTCGCCCGTTGTCTAATAAAATGAGCAAATGTACTGGTCTTATCGTAAAGGTCTTGTTGGGTGGCAGGACCACCGGTAGTCCATGCCAGGACTTAAAACACGATGCTATGGTGGTCAGGAGCCCCCCGGATTTCGGACCGGGTCTGACGTGTTGAGGTAGGCCTCCTTGTGGGAGCGTCATGGTGGCTGTGGCTTAAACCCAAAGTCGCGGAAGGGTCTTGACCCAATGTAGAGTTGCAAGATACTTTGTGCTGTGACCCTAAGAGCAGTAAGAGGTTTTAGGTCGGCCTCAACCCCTACCAAGAGTGGAACTTTTTGCCTCCAACACGAGTTCCGCTTTGGTATCAAAGAATTGACGGTGAGCGATGGCAAGGCGTATCCTTGCTCCCACGTGATGCATGGGCATCACGTTAAACACAGGAGACGTTCTGCTCTCTTGAGCGCCCAATTTTATCGTTCGGCTGTCAACGATGGATGTTTTTCCGTTGGGTTTTGCTTAGATGTTAGTTCATCTAAGCGGGAGCAATGTCAATCGAAAAATGTGGATGGTGGTGAGCGAAAGTCGATATTTGGGTAAAAATATTCGTTGCGTTGCAACAGTTCTTATTTTTAAAAACATCTGTTTACTTTGAAATGCGTCCAATATCTCTTCTGCCTATGCAGATGGGACAGCTTCTCCCAAGCTTACTATACAATACTCACAAACGGATTACGGACATCGCACTTCGTTTCTCTAACTGTTTCAATACCGGCAGATGCGAGGAATTAAACGGGCCTTTAAAAGATTGTGCCTCTGATGTAAACGTGTAAGTTTTGAAAATTTTTTTTTTTCAAGCATGCCGCGAAAGAAATCGGTAACGAGAAACGTGGCCTCATAATTTTTTTTTTTTGATAGACCTTGGTGTCACATGCGTCTGCTAAATCAATAAACACACTATGTTTATCGATTTAAAACCCATTGCTTTTTAAGCAACTTTTCAGGCCTAAAATCATACTGACATGTCCCAAATAGATTGCTGAAAAAAATGCTTTATTTACCTAGAAATCAGCTTGTATGCGATGTGCATTTAAATCTTTTGTTCTATTTTCTCTTAAGCTGATGGTAAAATTCGAAGTGGATTTGGCTTCAATCATTTATTCAGTGCCATCATTGGCTAACCGCTTTCAGTTGCACCAAGTTGACTTGAGATCCCTTTCCTTAAAGTGCGCCATAAAGCGCCATAAGCCATACAAGTAAGTAAACAAAACATAGACTTTTGAAAATATTTTCTCTGGTATTTTACTTTGAGAAAGTCTCACTTCTTGAGGATCTTGCTGGGATTTCATTCATCGGACATACTTTCATCTGAATCTATTTTTCTGATGAGTTTATGTGTGATCCTTACCTTCCATCCATCTGCTCCTACAAAAATGAGAACGATGAAAAAATGTCAAAAGGCAAGTATTTTTAAAGCTTACTTTAAAGTTTTTCTTTTAAATGCTAAATCGCAAAATTTATATTTAAATGACTCGCGATTCCTTACTAATGGACTAATGTCCATCGCAGTATTGGACAACGTACGACGAGTATACAAACGAAAATGACTCTGTCGGAGATTATATGTTACAAATGTTACCCAGCGTGAGTAAACGTGTTCTAAACAAAGGTTCCCGTATCCGCGGATGTCTCACATTAAAAGAAAAAAATAATTGAAAAACTTCAGGCTAAGCAAATCAGCTGGTTTTTTCACTCTCAACGAAGGTTATCGTAAAATCTGGCCTAAAACGCAATAGATGCTTAAGTTTCATTTAATAAAAATCATTTTATAAAAATGATGAGCATCAAACTTTTGGGGATACTGCAAACTAGCTGGATGTCGGCAATTGGACTGTATTTGAAAGTAATTGGTAAAGGGGTAAATTGACGGAACGTAGCAAGATGTCCCGATTGGAAGTTCCTCCTCTTACAATAAGCGAAATTGATCCATTTTGTTCATAGAATTGTTACGTATGAAAAGAAGTAATTGCTCTGTGAAAATTATTGACGATCTGCGTAATGTCGTGCAGATTGATCGGGAAATTGTTGACTTTCCTATAACTTGGATTGAGCCACCAGCGCAAGAATAATGTTTATACCAAAGTGCCTGAATTACCTTACAGTGATGGTTTCCAGTAACCATGAGTGAACTCTTACTCGTTCAAGCTAAAATGGCAAGGGCACGCTAGGCCTCACTATTGACGACCCTAGCAAATGTTCAAAGGACAACGACCTTCGAATTTACACATAGAATGTTCGAACACTTAACAGGCCACGTGTAGCCGAACAATTAGTAGAGGTCCTTGACGCAGATATCACCGTGATATATACTATGGTGATTGTTCTATGGAAAAGAAACATCGCATATTCGGTTGCGTATTTGCCATATGCGGCACACTTAGGTAAGAACTCTTGAGTGTTGTGACAATCCGCATCAAGGCTAAATTCGCTATCATAACCCTAATATGCCCTCATATCCCTACGGAAGACAAGGACAAGGCCAACAAAGCATGTTTCTACGAGATCCTTGACAACACATTCAATCAATGTACTAAGTATAACTCCAGTATAAAGGAGGACATTTTTGGTGGGGCAGTTGGTAAGCATAGCCTACATGACACCACGTCTGTCAACGGACTTAGGTTTATTGACTCTGTGGCGGTACGAAATATCATTATAGAAAGCACAGGGTTTTCTCATCTCAATATACTTAAACGGGATTGTAATGCATTATTATCCCGTTTGCAATAATGTCTCCAACATTTCATGTTCTTAAGTTTTATATGCACTCTACGTAATTTATTATGTTCTTGTGGAGCTCAAATTGAGATATGGCATATTAGCGTGGTCAAATTTTCCTAAAGTTCGTACAGAATGCTATCCTAGAAAGGATTAAATTTCAATAAAGCACCAGAAGGCATTATTATCAAGGTACTACTTACTCAGCAAACATTACAGACCAGGGTATCCCTCGAATATAACGATAGCACTCGTTTCTATGTTAATGCAGGAAGACAACCGCAAGGTACACTTAAAATTTTGATGGTATAAAATTAAGCAATTAAAACACAGCGTATCAACTATTCTATACGAAGTTAAAAAAAAAAAAAACATCGCTTATCCAAATTTGCGTAAAAACAAACTTTTGGTATCTTTTACCCTCCTGTTGTAAACCTTAATGTGCTAAAAAATAATAAATGAACTAACAACGAAATATATGTACATGTATCTCTTAATAAACTTAATTTCTAGTAAATCCATATCACGTTAACAATTAATATTCAAATTGTGTAGTATTGTAGCTTTACTATTAAGGAAAAATAAACTTTTAGTTCACGCAAGTACCTACTTATTTTGCATATATGCCCCAAGGGTTCACAGATAACGTACAAATTGGAAATTGTTACGGTATGATAGTATAAAAAGTACAAGGACATTAGCCAATTCCACAAGCGGCGCAGTAGTGGTACAGATATGTGGGATAAATATGTTTCATTAGATGTGACTTACATAATATATTAGGAAGCCGTAAATGCTTATACGACTTGCCCTAAAACAATAAAAACAAACAATTTGCATTCCTTGATTAAATGTGAACAAAATTTTCAAGCTCAAAACACATCTACATCCATGAGTGTTGCCCTGTAAGATTGAAGCCTACATACGAGTATTCGTACATTTTTCACTCAGAGGTTTTGCCTTTCAAGGTAAATGGTGCCTACACTAGCGTAAAATACCCCCGTGTACGGTTTCTAGGTCACTGCAAACGATGATTTTCAATGACGTTGCTGCTATCGTGTTTGTGGCAAAAAAATGTGGAACGGATAAATTTGTGCTGCTTCGATGTCGTTGTAAGTACCCCTTTTCAATGCTGCTGAGGTCTTGCTGCTTGAATTACTACAATGATTTGATGTGACGATCAACTCATCTTTGTTCGTTTTGTAATGTGAGTAAAACATATACGACGCGACGTGAATAGATACATTTGTATATACTCGTAAGCTGAGCAGTCATGCAAGAAAATTACCTACGAGTACATGGTGGCGTGCCAATAATGCCAGTGACGATGTAAACGTTGATGGAAATAAATTTAATACTTAATAATATAGAAGTCTGCTTCCTTTCAATTGACACTGGCAGTGTGTCTGCTGATTTGTGAGAATAAATTTATTGACGCATATTTTCAGTCTCAACAAATGTTGTTAAGTTTGCCGTCTTTCAAAAATAGATGAATAAAAAGGTGTTGGGTCATGTGCCCGGCTAGCTCAGTCGGTAGAGCATGAGACTCTTAATCTCAGGGTCGTGGGTTCGAGCCCCACGTTGGGCGAAGTAACGTTATTTTGGATTTAATTTCTAAATTTACTTTGCGGTATCAATTAAATAGATTAATTTTAAATGGATTCTTTATTTAATTTTAATTTATTTTAATTTAATTTAATTCATTAATTCACACATACAAGTTATACAAAAGAACGCTTAAAAATTCTTAAAGCACTTAAAAAATTATATTATTATAACTTTCTAGCCCCACGCGGGCACTATAAGTTAAACATAATCCTTACTATGTCTTTTGACATTCCTGACTAAATCCTATGATCTGCCTAAAAATAAATCTTAACCTACTTAACCTACTTATACAATCTAATTGTATATATTGTGTTATACAATTTTTGATTTCTTATTTTTGACTGGATTACAGCTTATTTTAGCAAAGTACCCATCTCTTTAGTTCTTTTATAATTTTTTTTTCTTCTTAAATCTACCCTAATCCTACCTAAAATTATGTAAGCCGACTATGGCCAATAAACTAGACTAACGACTGACTATGCTTGCTATTAAATCTATCTTGCACTAGAGAAATTTGACGAAGAAGTTGCCTCTCCTTCAATTAAACTACACCCCTCATGACGCGAGTCCCTACCACCCTACTAAACCGGAGATGCTCCGCAATGCCATGTGCACCGTATTTTCGAGCGACATGAAAAATTAGCGACATCGCTAATCTAGTCTGAATCAGACATTTCATATCGAGATAGAGGAACGCTTTTGGAGGAACAAAACCGTCAAAGCGTACTCTCTCATGACCCGTAGATTAGGTTGTTTAAAGAGGTCATTGCTCTTGCAATGTACTTTTGAATCAAATTAATAACAAAATTGTCTACTCTTATTAGGTTCGCCCTATTGTACAAGACCTCTTTAGGATAGAATTTTATGTACTCGAACTCTGGTGTTCTGTATAAACCCTAAGGCAAGCCTTCTCAAACACCCGGATCTTTTCCAATAAACTTCCTCTCACGTTGAACCACAGGAGACATCCTATTTCAAGCATAGTGCGGATGAGGGCCATGTACTCGTAGCACATCATCTTTATCATCGCGTAGAGTTAGCAGGTATAAAACAATCACAATGAAATGAATGGAAATATGATATAATTAATGGCATTAGTTATGAAATATGAAATCATTTAAATGTCCACGGTGCATGACCAGATGCGTTGGACCCAAGTTTTTTCCATGCATTTTTCGCATAGCTCTGTCGATATAATAACAATTGCATGTTGAAAATGTCGCAAAGTCGTTTTAGGTTTGTGGCTTGTTTGTATGGACCAAAAACTAATTGTGGCTCCATTGAAAATAATCTGAAAGATGTTAAATCGCTCGCACTGCGCGGCCAATTAAGTGTTCCATTTCTGGCGATAGGATGATTACCAAACTATGTCTTGATTAAAGCGATTAAAACATGCGCTGCGTTTCAAGTTATACAATGGCTGCTTATGGAATACCTCGGGCTCCTCGATTGACTAAAAGCGCGAATTTTTCGAGTCAAATCAGCGAAAGTTCAACATGCTTGATGGTCATGGCTTTAGATCTTGGGTAAACAGCAAATTATCCGCAAAATACGTCACACGGACGATCAAAGAAGCTCTTTAGAACGGTGTGAAATCGATTAACTACAGTCTCGCATACAGCCTCAATATTCTCTTCACTTCTTGTGTTTCGCAGTCTCAGCGGCATCGCAAGTGGAGTATATAAATTGATTTGATTTTTCTCAACTGAAGTCAACGCACGTAACGTAGTCGTGCCTGACCGCGAATTCAGATAAAAAAATGTGGATGACTTACATTGTTGAAGCATATACCTTTCCCTGATTAAATGGTACACAATCTGCAACACGAATATGAACAAATCTGATGGAAACCCCTTATACAGTATGTCACTTGAATGAACCAGTTTCGCAGTCTTATACAGACATTTCTAAACCTGGAGATGTGTAACAGAAATCCTAACACTATTGAAAACACCATACAAAATCTGCATTAGCTGTCAACGTAGAATATTATTTTGTTCCATTAGGGCAAGACATGAACCAATGAATTCTATTTATATCAGTGTAACTTGAAACCAAAAAAGTCCACCACAGATCAATTTCAGATCTTGGAGAAAAGTAGATACATTCAGATCGATGCATAGGACCTTCTTATCGATTTTCAAACCGCTTGTCGTTGCATTTATAGATACGAACTGGCGTGTCTTATTTTACTATCTCTGTCAAAGTCGTCAAGGTCAAGGTCGCTAAACATATCGATTTGAAACTAAAATTTGAAATAGATCGAAGCGTTTTCAAGTTTCAAGCCAGAACGTTAGCAAAATCGCCTTCGATATTATTCCGGAGCTCCTTTAACGTTGTTGGCTTATTGGCATAAGCCAATTTGGCTGAAATTGGGTATCATCTTCGTCCACTGTTGTTAACGGCGCGAACGGCAACAATGTAGCTTTGACCGCTAAATTTTCGCGATATGTCCTCCAATTTGTAGGTTTGTTGTCATATCGGACCGGCGCGTGTTCCTTGCTGCATCTTATCTTTAACACAAGGTACATATGATATGATATGATTCCTTAACATGATTGGCCCATGGCTTTTATTGTAGATAAGTCCAATAGTAATGTTCTCTTCAGCACATCGCTGGCTAAAGATTTGCCAGGTCAGAATTCCGTATTCTGTAGGGTTTGTTGACTCCTCTTGTTGAGGAGGACAATCTCTTCTACTTCTCGGACTGTTGATATGTCCTCTGGCCACGTGCTCTTTTCGCCTTCGGGTTTGGTCTGAAACGATTCTGGTTGGTGGGTGCTGCGGGTGCTACGACGTTTGCGGTAGACTCTTCATAGCGCCTTAGTTTTGGAAGGACCAGGTGGCCGATATCCCTATCGTTTAAACTTTGCATAACTCTCCACGTTCTTGTGTTGAGTTATTTGTGCGGGACACTGTTCTACTACTTTTCTTTTGCATAAACCTGAACCAGAAGAACTCGTAGTTGCACCTCTTCCTTAGCGCACGCTTGGACGTACTTGGACTCAGTCTCAGGTACTTTACCAGAGGTCTTTGGTACGTCTATCACATCAGCATGTAATTCATCCGATAGTATACTGTTGCACAAAATACTGATTTCTGAGACGAAGTCGCTGAGTAGAGACAAGTTTTCTTTTCGGTTCTCCAACTCCAAGACGATACTTGATAACTCCGTCCGGTTGGCAGATGTCATATCGATATTGACAGGGTGTTCGAAAACATCCCTACCTAATGATGCAATTTCAAAAGCATCATTCTCTGTTATTTTTGGTTGAAATTTTCAATTTTGATTCCCACGAAACAGCGGGATATTCTCTCGCCCATGGACTACACGTTTAACCACAGGAAGTTAGAAGTTCCCAAATTAGCAACTAAGTACTTTGCCAAACATGCATCCATTGGCGCTTGCTGTTCGTTCACTGAATTAGGGATTTTTTTACTGTTCCCACTGGGGCGCCGCCGCTCTTCCTTTACTCGGGCTTGAGACCGGTAGGATGGTTGAGTGCCACTTGCATACAGGTATTCAGGCGGAGTTAGAATATCTGTACTATATAGTATATCTATATTAACAAAAGCAGGCTTAGCTTTCATTGGTTTTTAGAGGGCTAGATTCCTCCAAAATTCCTTATCAAAGGATTGTTGGATGTGGGGTGACCCCCTTTCTTTATGCGGGGTTTGATCTTACTTGGGCCATATTTGACGTCCAAAATGCTTTCAGTCAATTCCTTAAGAGCGGTTAAATAAAAGCAGGTGTGAGTGCGACACTTCGTTTTGTTTTTCTTGTTTTGTGATCCTGCTTTTATTCTTTTCGTTGTCTTCTGTTTTTATTTAATTGCATATTTGTCCCACAATTCGCAGAGAGTAGATTGGTTATTCAATAATCTAGACATTGCCATCTGTCCGAATACTTCGATCGTGACTAAGGTAGTAGGTGCAACTAAGTTGTCGCTGTTTGAATGATGTGAATGAATGAATGAAAAATGAATCATTCAAAGTATTGCCCATCGCTAGCTACAACTTTTTTCCATCTTTCTGGCAGAGCTCAGCCAGATCAGCCAGACCATGTGCCATCGAACGGAACAAGTAATAATCCTACGGCGCAATATCTGGGGAATATAGTGGTTCGAGTAGAACTTTGAGCGTTTCGAGGTAGGTTTTAATGGGTTTGACAGTGTAAGGCCGAGCGTTGTCTTGCTTTAGAATAAACTTTTTTGGTACCTCTGCTCGTATTGTAGCCGTTTTTCGCGCTGGGCTCGGATCAATCGCATAAATTGAAGTCATAATCTTCGCAGCTTAAATATTCGGCAGAGCCAATGACGTAGCCCATAACCATAACCATGCATAACCAAGCAGTCCCCATGACTTTCTTCTTTTTGAGTTTTTTTGGTGAATCCATTTTTCGTCACCCGTCACGATGCGATAAAGAAAACCTTTTCTTTTTTGCCACTGAAGCAGTTGTTCACAGGCGAAAAAATAACGCTCAACGTCCCTTACTTCCAATCATAAGGAACCCAAGATCCTTGTATTTGAATGATTCCTTATACTGAAGTAAGCTCTTGCGTTTGGCATGGATTGGCCTCTAATTCAGGGTCTTCGATTTTGGCTTTCCTTCACGCGGATAGTCGTCAACATTGAAATCACCGGATTTGAAACGACGAAACCAATCACGGCACGTTGTTTGACTTAGAGCAGCATGTTCGTAAAGTTTTTGGAGCTCTCGATGCGCTTCAGCCGCTTTTTTCTTTGAATGAAAGAAATCAATCAATCAATCAATCCCGATCACACACTCAAAAGTATAGGGTGATCGTGATCCTGAGGTTTGATTTATAATGTAAAATAAAACACAATTTTGAAATTGACTTTAAAATTTTTATTATCAGTTAAAAGAACAATTCATGGCATTTACTTTTTGAAAATGATATCATGTAAATGTTGGCTACGACTACGACTGAGGTGGTCCATTCGGAAGGTCCAATTTTTGGCAACTCATTCGAGCATAGCGACTGATATCTCGCGGATAACATGAGTAATTTTGGCTTCCAAAACGTCAATCAAAGCTGGCTTATTCCTGAAGACCTGAGACTTTACATATCCCCAGGGAAAATAGTCCAAAGGTGTGATATCGCACGATCTAGGCGGCCAATTTACCGTAGTAAGTGCTAACCAAAATGATTTCACAACAAGTCCATTGTTTCTCGCGCTGTATGACTCATAGCACCGTCTTGTTGAAACCAGAGCACACTGAGACCATATGCTTGAATTTTAGCAAGCACAAAGTCCGTTAACATGGCGTGATAACGGTTGCTATTGACAGTAACATTCTGGTTTGCCTCATTTTTGAAAAAATATGGACCAATGATTTTTTAAATGGATGTAATGGTAACTCTTGGTACTCTTCGGGCTGCTCATCAGCACAAATATGGCAATTTTGTTTATTAACGTATCCATTGAGCCAGAAATGGGCTTCATTACTGAACAAAATTTCATTATAAAACGCCGGATTTTCTAGAACACATTCAAGCTGCTGAGAACGACAACGAATCGATTCGTCACGATCTTCGCGTCCGCTCTCAGCTACAGCTCAAATTTGCGAATGGTATTGGCAGTTCCTCGAATCGCAGAAAAAAATTTCTCACAGAACGCTGATTTTCGTAATACAGCTGAACAATTTGGAGACGCTGTTATGGTGTAAGTCTTTCCATGATGACTTGCCAAACGATACTGAGCAAAAATGACAAAGCAGTTTGATAGAAGTAACGCGTGATCTGTCAAAAAAGCCTATTAAAATCAAACCTCACGATGAATCACTCTATATTTGACGCCAAAACAAAATCACTAATTCGTCAAAAAGTTTGTTTACCATATGTCTAAGCTTGGTTCATGACGTTTTAGATACATATTTCAAAATCGACCACCACTTAGTCCTGGAGTCATCTTTTGACATTGCGAACTTGCAGCAGGTTGATAGTTGACAACGGCCGTATAACAGCCAGGGGACAAAAGTAGTTAAATGAGTTAGTTAGTTCGAAACTATCTCTTGCTGCATAGGATTTTTTGAATGATGTTAGCGTTACCATGTTAGTATGATGGTATAATTTTCTTAGCCCAAGTGGTTTTATGGTGAGTTGAATGAACATTTTTTTAATCAAAATGTGATTTGAATCATAGCACAGCATTTTAGATTCATGCTTTATTGCTTCAGCTTTATAAAACGCTTACCTGTCGGTTGAAAAAATAGTATTGAAGGAATCCATATTGTGCGATCTCGTACACAAACTTGTGGTCATGTTAAACACTATTTTTCAACTGGCAAAAACATATGTATGTACGAACATTAGTGTATCCATTGCGGCTACATTTTTACTTTGTTGCGAAACATTGATTGAACATTTTTCCATATCGTGATGTGCTAGTCTTTGTTGCTTTGAATAAAATCATCTGTCAATCATATAATTAAGAAGACAATGAAGCCCGTTGAATCTGTCTAACTTCTTTTGGCTTGATAGGATTATATCTATGTATAAGAGTATAATTTCAATGTATACGCTGCCTAGGATGAAAACGCTGTTTGTATAAAGGACTCGATGCAGGACGAAAATACACAAATATCTCAGATTTTTCTTTGTATTTTGTTAAGGTATTTCTAATAGACATATGGTACTCGACTATTACAATGGGGCGTTTATCCCATCTACGATACATTAGCCCGTCATATAAGGTAAAGTATCTATTTTAACTGTAACTGCTTCTCATATACTATATGGAGTCTGTATGCTTGTTTATGTTATGTATGTTTTATTTGTTTTTAATTTGATATCTTGTTTTTTTAATGAGTCATCATTGTCAACTAATACTATTATATCCATACCTTCATTCATTCAACCCCCGTGTAGTATTCGTTTAATTCAGAGACATGCCTTGTCATTCAATTTTACCATCGCCCCTCCACTTAAGTTCACTATCGAGCTCATAGAAATTCAATAACTACACCAGACAGTTTAACTAGTTAAAGTTGTTCGTCTACTCATACATATGTACTGGTCCTGGGTTGTGGGCTATAAAAGACTCTGGACATGGAGAGAGAGTACCGCCGGAAGGCAAAAACTGACGGAAGCATTAAAATGGAACGGCCTGCATGTACATACAAATTCATTCATACATACGGGTATAAGTATGTATTCGCTTGTCTGTTAGTTGTTTTTATGACCATTAAATCCGTCAGATGTCAAAATTGACAGAATTCTATGTAAACATTCAGAGAGCACATCGTTGAGACATAAATGCATTAAATAGAGGGAGCAGTAAAATAATGATTTTGCTGTTGGCCTAGGCCTGTAGAGAAGCAATCTGATTTAGGGTTGGAGTAGTGATATCGGGGTTTTGTGTAAGTTCAGACAAATACAAATTTCTATACATACCTACTCGTATATTTATTTTATGTATGTCTGGTGTCGAATCATGAAATATTTAAGAAGAAATACTATAAACAGGGAATTTACATTAAATGGCAGAATGTACGATATATATTTTAATTATCATTGAATTTTTACTTTATTTATTAAAATGTATAATTCTAAGTTAAAATGATTTTTATACTCATAACATACTATACAATTGTAGAAAGTATACCAAATTTATTGTCGTGTGGGATACTTAATAAGTTGACTTCTGATCACTTTCCAAGATAGTTGGTATCCAACTATTGCCACTATACCTAAATTTAATTCGAAAATAAATTTTTATTTGTACTGTTTTCACTGTCAAAATTTTCAAAAATTTTTTTCATTCTTTAGAAGGCGCTACAACTAGTAAGCCTCTGCAATTAGCGCGGTCTTTGGCTAACTTTCTCCAGTTTCGCACTCCAACTTGGTTAAGGTCCCCTTTCACTTGCGCGCGCCACCTATGGCAAGGCCTTCCTCTACTGCGTTGTCCCTCCGGATTAGAGTCGAAGATTCTGCGAGCTGGAGCGTTGGTGTTCATTCGCTCCACATGTCCCAGCCATCTCAAACGCCCAATGTGCGGTCGATGCTGCTGTACAGCTCGTAGAGTTCATTACTGTCTGTTCCAGAACCCATCAACGCTTACGAGACCAATTACTTTAGAAAGAATTTTCTCTCAAAACAACCAAGGACCTCTTCATCCGCCTAAGAAAGAGGTCATGCTTCGGCACCATAGAGCAGGGAGAGAGCCTTAATACATAGTTGCCTTCTCAGCCCAAATAAACAGCAATTGGCAAGCGTTGTTCTTCGTTTGATTGATTGATAATATCAATATCGTCGGCGTATGCAAACAATTGAACATACTTTTGCCAACGTGTGTTGGCTTGTGAGTTTTGCGCAATTCTTTCAAGTATGATGGTAAAGAAGTTACATGATAGCGCGTCGCCTTGCCTAAAACCTTTTTTGGCATCAAAAGTGGTATGCTCCTGTGATTGTTCTTCCCTTTTCCAAATAGTCAACGTGGATCAAACGTCGCGTGACGTAAAAAACGGTGGTCATCACCTATCAAGCCGAAGGAACGGTTTTCGCCTTCTTTGGAGCAAGTTAACCCGGAGAAACCTATTGTTTTGATTGTTCTTTTGATTCTGGTGTATATTAATGAATCCAGGTCTTATCGACGGTCACGAAAATACACAGAAACGCTTGTTCTCTAATGTGAGCAAACGCGGCACCCATCGCGCGGACAACTTTCTCATGCCCTAAATCTCGTGCAAGATATGGCTAACGCTTTTAGTTGAGATGCCTGCTATCTCAGCAAACTCTCTAATTTTCACTCGGCGGTACGCAAATATGAGATCAGAAACTGGGCATCATCAAAAACCGAAGTGTGGCCACGGCGATACTCTGCGAACCAATTGTAAACGTTTGTACGGAAAGGTGAGTGGATGAATGTACACAACATCGAAAATGGCGTTGATTTCCTCGCAGATTTTCCCACTCAAAAACAAAAAATCGGATCACGGAACGATACTGCTCTTTTCCCATGATCGCAAAAATTACTAACACGATGTTTTGAAATGGCTGTCAAAATAAAACTAAGCGTCGGATTGTCACCATCTTTGACTCAGTAGCGCTACCTATCTTCCAATCCGGGTCCTCATCAAAAAGCCTTCGTAGATTCGATCAAAATATAGTAGATTCTTTGAAAAAGTCAATTTTAAGTAAAAACTGACAATTAAAACTATTTATACGGGTGGGGTAAGGTATTAAATTTTTTTTATTATTATATTTTGCATTATATCTAAAGAATATTGTGTCAAAATTTCAAGTCCATTGGAGCAAAATTGAAGTAGTTCCGAGTATTTTTATTAATTCGCTTATGAGCGTTTTATACCAGATTTTTTAGTTATCTTTAAGTTTAGCTCACGTTTTCAAAGTCGGAGCCCTCATAACTTCAAAACCACTGCACCGATCCTTTAGAAATTTTGAACACTACTTCTATACATAATTTACGAGGTATCGCTAGAAAGTTTTTTGAAATTTGTTAAAAAACGTTACCTGGGGAAAACTATCATCTATTTATTATATGATCCAGCACCAAGTTATGAGGGGCACCGCAATTCTACTTTTTTCAGAGACACGTTCGAATAATTGCTGCCATTGCCGTATTTTTTAATATTTCTTCGTGAAAATTTTATACAATATTCTTCGAATGTCTTTTATGTACTATTGGTTTTAATAAAGAGATTTTAACTGTGTCGTCACAAAAAATTCACAAAAACATGCCCCCCCCCCACTTAAGTTTGTATTAATATTTAAGTCAACATCTTTTTTAACTCTCGACTAATGATTCATTGTAAGGCCCATTGAAAATAAACGGGACAAAATTGAAGCACGTGATTAAAATGTCATTATTCTGGAACCGAAAGATTATTAGTTGTGGTGTATCTGTAGTTTTATACACGGCTACACACCTTTGAGGTATTGATTCAATTAAATTGTTAAAAAAATTTGTTCTTATTTCGCTTTGTAAAAGTGAAATAAGGCTAAATTTTAACGTTTGGCTTTATTTCAATTTGTGAAGCTATGCTCGAATTTTTTCTTGCTGGTGTAACCATATTTAAGGTTATTGTGGTGATATTTGCATTAAATTAAATAACATTGTCCACCTTTGTCTGTTTAAAAACAGAATAGATTGATATCTACTGCAAACAAAAAATTATTTAAAAAAAAATACAATGTGATTTAGTTTTATCCGACAGTGTATACATATTGTTTCCCTGCCGGTTACTTTCTAGGGAATGAGTCCAACTGAGCCTTGGTTTTCAAGTTTATCAGGTAAGTTACAATTTCAAATGATGACATTGTGACGAGGCAGAGTGAGTTCAAATTTTGACTACATTGAGGAAAGTCTTGCTTTCTTCAACTAATTTATAAGATGCTTGGTGTGTTAAGCAAGACCTTTCAAATCAGTTTTCAGAGGTAGATTTAAAATTAATCATGCTAGAAGTGAAAACGCAGTTTTTTGACTTTTTTTTCAACGTAATCCCGATACACTTTTCTCAATTTTTCAAAATCTTCAAAATATGTTTATGTCTCTCAAATTACCTGCTTTTTTTTTTTTTTTTTTTTTTGAGCCACGTTTTCATGTCGTAGCGCTACAGCCCTGGGTGGACATGCGCCTCAATCAACAAGCGTCTCCAGCCAGCTCGATTTTTAGTAAGCTGCCTCAAGTTTCGCACGGTACGTTGGTTTCGGTCCTTTTCCACTTGCTTGTGCCACCTGAGTCACGATCTTCCTTCTTCAGTGTTGACCCTCGGGGATGTATTCGAATACATTGGAATTGGAACATTGATGTTCTTTGATACTCTACATGACCCAGGTATCTCAGTTATTGGAACTTCACTTGGACGGAATTTTGAAAGATTGTGCCTTTTGCGTTGGCGAGTGAGTTTTTCACTATTCATTCAAGAAATCGCATGACTGCGCATCGCCTTGTCTAAATACTTTTTTGAGATCAAAAATCTCTGTGAGTTCTTTACCGACTTTGATGGAGCGGCAAGCATCCGACATCTAAACAACCGGACGAGTTTGGGAGGGATGCCGAAACTAAGCTTTGCCTTGTATAGCTCGTCTCTATAGATGTTATAAGCGGCATTAAGATTGAATTGGTGGTGTGTATCAATTTGGTGTTCATGGTCGATTTTCCAGCCGTTCACACAATACGGAAGACTGATGCCTCTATTTGGCGCAGTTCAGAGGGTCTTATTTGAATGAAGCTCCATTCATCAAGGTATGCTCCTTACCAAGTCATCGCTTGGCGCTTTCAGCAGATATGGCTGTTTTCACTTCATTCAGGTCGGGTGGAAGGAATTGTTGATCTACATACATCGTCCAGGTTGAAAGATTCATTCTGCCTGACAGCGGTGTTTAGTTTCTCATCGCAGTTATACTGTCTACAGGAATGCTCTTTCCAAATCCTCAGCATCGACTACGATTCTATTACGATGTTCCCTTGTTCGGGGTATATATCCATAGCATGTTGTTTTTACCTTTTGGTAAAACTCCGTCGAGGGCAATTGTAATGTTATAGCTAGGAAACTGCTCTTAGGGCTTGTCCAAGAGTCCGTAGAAGCCACCTTTGGTGTCGTCGTCTTTTTCCTCTTCGGGGCGTGCGCGCATATAAGGTTAATGTTGGGAAATTAAGCCTTAATACGGATAAGTACGAGTCATTCTAGATGCCGCAGTTCTTCGTATTCTTTTTTTCCCGGCCCATTCCGTCGCATATTTTGGATGGCAGTAAAATATGCTTTGCAGCAATCCAGGGCCTTACTAGTTGTTCGTCTGCACGTTCCCTATTAAGGGTCCTAAGATTCCACCTGCAGATCTGAAATTCATTGTCCTTGGTAAGTTTGCAAGGGTTTTCAACAGAAGATCTGTCCGTACACAAGGCTTGTATTTCTACGTAGCTGGAAGGGCTCATTCGTCACGATATTTTTTCCATGACCCTGACTTAGTCTTGGGAATCCTTACTGGCCTGAGCTCCAAATATGTGTAGTAGCTCGGGTAAGGTTTTATTTGTTTTCTTCTGGGATTTTACTTCACCTTTTACTCCAGAAATTACTTTTTTCCACGGCTATTCTGAATGAGTGATATGGTGCGTATGTCATGGCAGAATGGTACTTTTTTACCCTGTTAAATAGGACCGTGTCGCTGCGAATTTTTTATCAAATCGGTCCAATAATTAAGTCTATGAGAAGTATTCACTTAGAATCCCAAAAACTCGTAGCCATGATTCTTTTAGGTAATATAATCGTTTTTGCCTTCCTCAGAGCAGATTCGCCTGGAAAAATGCATTGTTTTGATTGTCTGCAGATTTCGCTTAAAGAGCTACAAACAGTGCTTCGAAGTTGACAAACGTATTCGCTTGTTGTTCACTGCAAACAGTCCATACGACCTGCTTACAGCCTGTGATCTGAAATTTTCTATGATTTGGCTTGAACTTAGGACCTAGGCGAAAAGTCTTAAACTATCGGCATGTAAGCGAACACCTTATAATAATCCGCATCGTCCAAATTCGGGAATATAAGCTCTATTTTCGTTTTAGAGGTTAAAAATAACAGCATCAAAGACATATGAGCAAATGATTTCCTATGCTCAGTGCCCCAGCGTTAGCAACAAAATTGTTCTTAGAGATCTTAACGTAATACCGGTAGGAAATTCATCTAGGGGAATGTCATAGAAAAACACGGCCATGTCCTTTGTTGAATTTAGGTTTTTAGAATTTATAATGAGCCGTAATCCACACCCCGTCCCCACATCTCAACATCGACAAAGTAACTTGGATACACCCCGATCTCCCAATCGACATCAGATACTCATTGACTTGAATCATTATCTTGTTGTAGCCAGAATACAAATACGGTTATCGCAAACACTTCGGAGTCAAGTAAGACCAAGTTCGACTTCGAAAATCTGTAATACCAAGAGACAAGTCGAATCTTTGCCCATCGCGCTTCCCTCTAGATATCTTAAAATCCTAGGCATGTTGGTTTGATATAATTGGTTTCAAAGTAGCCTCTGTTTTAGCGATGCATGTAGGCACGTACATGCGACCAATACAAGATGCTACATTGAAGGACGATGTTACTGCAGAAATGACGTTCAAAAATTTTATCAGAGAATTAAACGAACATGCTAGAGTAACAAGGCCAGAACGAAAGCCTGCAAAGATGAACATGGATAACTAGTAACAGAATCCCATTCAGGACAAATTATCAAATATAGCACTCTGATAGTGTTTAGCCGTAACTGGCGTTACGGATGTTTAGCCAAACATATCTTAGAAGGAACCGCAGAAGTCATCAGAATCGACAGATCTAGCCACTTGTGGTTCAGCTTCTAAAGCGGCTGGTGTTTATTTCAGTATTTTGGTTAAGTCGTTGCAACGGCCACGGTCATAAATTGGGTTATTGTTATTGCTATTGCGATTACCATCTGGAACATAATTCTTAGGGCTCACCCTCATGTTTCCTAACCAATTAACTTCTAGTTCGGACTCTAAGTCAGCGCTTAGTTCGACGTCTTATCTGATTTTTTTTCAGAACTTTCGGAGTTTCAACTCGTAAGTCTTCTTTGCCGAATTCGACTGTTGCTTTTTAGAGAGTAAAGAGTTATTGACTTTCAGCTCTAAAGTTATTCTCAGCTGTAAAGTTATTAGATTTGTCTTCGTGTTGTTACAGACTGGTAAGGTTAAACCAAGGTAGAAGGGGTCATTGCCAAGATGTAATTTTTTTGTAAACAAATGGCATGCATTAAGGGTTTTGAAACCAGTAATGAGATACTTCTGTTGAATGTAAGCTCTCTTGTTGCACAGCAATAGGTGCAATGAAAGTATAAGAGCTAATTCTAGACATAGAACAGAAAAGATGAGATTCCTTTTGCATAAAATAACTCGATGTGATTTTTTTTCATTTTTTTCACCAATAAATAAGATTTGCCAAAGAAGTATGTCCACCTTTTTTTTAACCCTAAGTATCATAGATTTCACTCGAAATGATTTTTATTTTATTTTTCGTAAAAAACCAACACAATTTTCTGGCTTGCTAACCAACACACCTTGTTGGGAAATTTATTAATTATTGTTTGGCATACCATCTCGCTGATGCATATGTACGTACATATATTCACACGCTATTTTAGTAAAACAAAAACAAAAAAGGAATATTTAAATTATGTCGCAAGTAAACAGGGCATGTTTCCTTTCCGCCAAACTATCTAGATTCAGATTGAAGCTAAAAATAGATTTTTTTTTAAATACTACATAGGTTCTATCCCAACCATGACCTCCGACAAATGAATTTTATTTTTAATTAAAGTCGTCTTGCATGTATGCAGAAGTCGCCGTTCAAAAAAGCTGCAAACAAAAAGAGCTTGTTCAATTGAAAAAATTGTTATTTTAAATCTTCTTAAAAGAAATGCGTAGCAGAACATTTGAGATACTTTTGTGGTTGTTTTGTTTGTACTTTTTATTTTTTTTTTGCCATCGCTTATATACCGTAAGAGTATTATGGTGTGGCATCGTTGCAGAGATGTGGTGGTTTTAGTTTTGTTTCTATTGTCGCGTCAATTTTAACTCAATTGGAATGCAATAGCTTCCAACGTTTGTTCGAATATTAATGACGACGGTCACTATCACTATCAATTGTCATTTAAGATATATATTTATACGATGGTTTGAACAGTATGAAATGTGTCGAGTTACCTGTATGCATACACAAGATTAATACGAAAAGACCTGAAATGATTACGACAGAAGTACGTGGCATAGAGTAAAATGAGATAGATATGCACATACCTTTACAGATATAAGGCCCATTTATGATACAGATGTGATTAAACCTTAATATATCCTAGGCAATCTTTTCTTTTTCTTGGCTCATGTCACCGCTAGTGAGCCACAGGATTTCCACTCATTCCCAAAGACTTTATTTCTCTTGCATTCAGACCAATATTGGAGATTCACATTCAAAATAGATGCAGTAATGACTTTTAAGCTGAGTCACAACATGCATATACTATTGTATATGAAAGGAAAATCTGCAAAGACCGCGCTGCATGAAGTGGTGGAAAAAATATGAGTCTAAACTTAGGTGAGTTTGCGATGTCGGAAGGAAGGAGCCGTCAATACATTGAACAGGGCATTACAAACTTGAATTGCAACATGCGTATAAGTAGGAAAATCGCCATTGGGCGAAGCTCGGTTAGAATGTCTGTTATCAGAAGAACCCCTTAAGGGGGAGTCATAGCGCCACTCCTGTGGGTGCTGGTTATCAATGGCATCCTCGAAAAGCTCCGTAAAATGGGCATAAGTGCCACTATTATTATATTAAATATTTTTTAGCGACATTATGGAGGTTGGCTTGAAGACAATCAGCACTTGGGTTGATTGCAATTTTCACAGACGTCTCGAAAACAGAACTAAGAGTGTCTATAAGACTACCGGACGCAAGCAGCGTCTTCCAATCAAAGGTTCTGGATGTCATCAGGGCGGCTGAGCTAATGCAGATTAGATCGGTATCCGAAAGAGATAAAGATATCTACACTGATAGCCAGGCCGCACTCAAGGCAATGAAATCAACCAACATCAATTCTGGTACAGTCAAGGGCACTATGCACTATGCATGCAGAATCGGGTAGGACTGTGCTGGGTGCCAGGGCACTGCGTTATTAAAGAAAATGAACAAGCGGATGAGCTTGCAAGAAAAGGGGGGCTACTCGAAAGTAGTTTGGTTGTTAAACTCAAACCACACCTTTGCATAGTGAGGGGCACCATCGAGGAAAAAATCACAAAAATTGCCAACCTAAGGTGGTCAATTCTTGAAGGACATATGGTATGGTGCATGCGAGGCAACATAAGGTAGTCAAAGCAAATTTTCAGAGAAATACGTTTTCAAAATAGACGGCACGGAGTTTAAAGATCTTCTTGGTTTTTACAAAGAAATTGGGTGTTTCACCAGGGAGATTGCTTAGGTTTTTGCCATTTGAAGGCAAATTCAACTGGTTCCACAGTGATAGCGAAAGGCCCGTTTTGGTGCCTTGTATATGTGTAATAGCATATCTATCATACCCCTGTTTAACTTAACCTAACCTAGTTCTCCTTCAATTTACCTCCGCAAAATAAGACAAGAACGATCCACCCTTCTTTCAGCTTGAAGATTACCCTGCACGACAAATTTTGGAAGTATAGGAGTGACCTGTAAACTGTCCGTTACTTCGTCTTATTGTGATATCTGTAGGGTCCCGATCCTGACCTGTTCTTATTAAGAATAATTTGTGGAATATTTGGTTCGGCAGAATATCCTTAAAATGATGCTGAGACGTATTTTAATCAACTTATGAGTGACAGCGATAACAACTTTTCGCGTACTGCGCCTATAAAGTAGAATCGAATCTACATTAAATCTTTACTGTGACAGTTTTATTCTCCAGCTGATAATATCGCTCTTTAAGTTTGTTAATAACATATTGAACGCAGCTTTTGCTGTCCCAAATTTAACGCATCGATTTGGGTTCCCCTGTCAATCGAAATAGGGTTTCTTCAATAAGAAGAACGGACGACTTATAGGTTAAAAATAGATGTACGGTCCGGTATGGATCTGGCCCATCAATAAAGCTCTTTAGTGACCGCGATTGATATCTTTTTCAACTTGTACACAAAGCCTTCCACTTCTGTGAATGTGGAACTTCATTAGTTTCACATGTTACAATCATCTCAAACGATTGCTGCGTACATTCCTGACTAAGTCAATGTCACTCTAAAACTCGTAGCAGTCCTGCTTTAAAGTCAACCAACCCAAATGGGACTGAAAATCACTCGAAGAATTTTGCATTTTAAACTACCAAGAATACTTAATTGAAATTATAACGTCAAAGAGTCTCCTCAGTGTTTCTTGGGATGCCCTATTACCTTATTACTCAATTGCATTCTTAAGAAAAAGAAAGAACGATTAACAAGGGTAATTCTTCGTCCTTTTCCTCTGTTGGAGCATGAGCGCATATAAGGCTAATGTTATCGAATTTACCTTTGGCACGGATTGTTCTAAAACGTTGACTAACGTGTCAAACGCTCAAGACCTCTTGCCTAAGTCTGCCGCTTACAATAAAATCCAAATAAACGCTGCTCACGTTCTCTATAGCAATCACCGTTGTAAACATCACAGCTTTTCATCTTTTTTTGCCCGGCCTATCCCACCGCACTTCCTGTATGGCGGTGATATTTGCTTTATAGCAGTCTAAGGCCTCCGCTAGTTGTTCTGCTGCACACGGCCTGTTCAAAGTACGAACATTCCACGTGCATATCCGAAAGTTGTTGTCCTTTGTTCGTTTTGCAGGGTCGTCAACAGTGGATCCGTCCTTACAAGAGTCTATTGTTCTAAAAATTAATTTTCGACGTGGTTGGGAAGTTAACCCCACACACAACCCTCAGCCTGGAGTGGCGGACTAAATTCTGGAGCCAGTAACCCGCTTCGGGGATGTCAGGGCTGCCGTTGGCCTTCATTAAGAGCTCATCCGCCACCAACTCTTTTTCAACAGCCTGACTTAATGTTGGATATCCCTATAGACTTGGCACCCAAACACGTTGAATCAACTCATATAGAGAAGCTGCCAACAACGACCTTCCACAGGGATTGGTTACCCCATCTCCAGTCGAGGTTCTAGGCACCCAGCAGATGCCACATGGAGGTGAGTAGTAGGAGTTGATGGTGTGAGGCTAAAGTGAAAATGCTTGTGTTTTCATAAATTCGCATTCACCACCCCTTTTACCATTTAGGTCCACAATTATTGTATTTACAAAGCAAACAGTTAAATATCATCAGGATAACCTAGGTATTTAAATTCTAATATCGACGCAGATCTTGTAGAAGACTCCTTGATAACATCAAGTGTTTAACTCAGATGTTATTTGATGCAGAGTTATTGTAGTCGTTTAGCAACTGTAGGAAAAACGTTAATTGTGGTTCCGACTCCGAACTCCATTTTGTTGCTTTCTGTGAACCTTTGACAATCACTTCTTCTACTCGTCTGGAAAGTATGTAGTATATTTGCAATGGCATTTAGCGCCACTTGAAAAATCTTGTAAGGAATGCTATCCAAGTCTTAATTTCCTTGCAGTAAATGTCTTTGTTTTTCCGGCAAGCACAATGCATAATCGAGAACTATAACTTATTTGCATCTTGAGCGATTAAGTACGACAAAGAAGCATTTTTGTTTTTTTTTTTTCATTTTCTGAGATGATCCTCATTGAGGGTACGGAGAGTTCCATCCATACATGTATTAAATGTTGAATGGAGCTTTGGCCATCGATTTGCTCTATTGGGTTTTGTAGGTAGTGCTGTTATCGCGTCTACTAGTTGCTGTGCATTCAGCTTTGGTTTCTCACATTTCACACTTTGCTGCACCTCCTTACATCTCCAGGTTCTACTTGCCGATAAAATATTCTGCACCAATTACGAGTACCTAAAAAAAAAAAAAAACTCAGTTTTCCAATGCATCTCTAAATTTGCTGATACTACGTTTCTAATCACTTCAGCTACTTATGCGAAAGGATCACCTAAAAAAAATTGCCACACTATAGGACCTCGAAACCTTTTGGTATAGCCGGAAGTTCGTGGCAAGTTGAGATTGTTGCTTTGTATGAATGTAGTATGAAGACGAACAAGAGCTTGTATAAGCTGATTATCCCGCCTAGAATTCAATTTCTTAACCGGCATCTGGTCGTCAAGGTATTTAATCTGTTTGGAAGAGCTTGCGTATCACATGTTTATCATAGCATTAAAGTCCCCCATTTCGATAACGATATCCTCATTAGATGTTCTATTGTAAGTAGCACTTTGTTGGTTGTATAATTAATGCTTTTCTTGGGTTGTTCATTTCTGCCGGTGTATAATGGTGTGCGAATGTGATTTTTCTTACTCTATTCTGGAATCTAGCCTTCAATATTTGTGCACTTAAGGGCTTCTAGGCGAAGCTTTTTCATATGATCCTTTGCGCTCTTATATTTTCCGAGTTATGTATCATCAGCATATTATTAATAATGAGATCTAAGACCTGAGATTTCTAAGACCTTTATCTACAATTTAAATCTGTCTTGTGTCTTCCTTATTTAGGGAAATGCAAATAGGTTTTACCAACTCTTGAAACTTGATGATGTCCTGAAAATGACAAAGAAAAAATTCTTATTCATACACCATACAATATGGCTATCTACATACGTATGTTACATATATTAGTAAGAAGTATAAAAAAAAAAAACTGAAAGGACAACGTAGAACAACGCAGACTTGACTGGGTATGTAACATTATCCTTCTTTTGTCGGAGCTAAAAACAATGAAATAAAAGGACAAAATGCGAGGCAACAAAAAAGTCTAAAATTGTATCCATCGTGACAATTCTAAAAAAAAGTAAAACGTCCACAGTGAAAGTTAACAGATTAATGTTATACATCTTGGGGCAGGTCTTCTATTTCGAATATCTACATACTCTTATGTAGATATATATGTAAGCACTTTTGTCATTGGTTTTTGTTATACAGAATAGTTTCGTCAAATACAGTTCGCGTTGAAAGCTCTCAAGCACAGATGCACAACCTACTGTTTAAGTTAAAACCACTAGACATGAATAGTATGCACTCACACACAACTATTCACATTTTCAACAGACCGCATATATTAGGTGTTTTAGGCGTGCAAAACGCATGTTAGCTATCGTCATAAGAAAACAAACCAACTCCGCTTAGAAGTTCATCATAAAAACTTGGTAGATGAGAAGATACATATATCTATGACGTTTAATGGCAGTTCATCTGTCGGTTAGTGAACAAATTTAATTGGTTTTGCAAAAATGTTGTTGACAAATGTTTGTCATTTCTGAAAATTCAGTGGAAAGTTCATTGCCAATGATGGAAATAGAATTTGGAAGCACTTTTTTAACATATATCCACAAAGTACAATATATAGCGTATACATATATAATAAATTGACTTGCCGAACTTGTTATTGTTGGTATTGTATTTACACGCAAATTATTTTTTTAGTGCACATCCGATGTGTAAAACACAACGGATATTGTATACGATGTTCTAAAAAATGTCTCATTTAACTGGTGATTTTACTATAATGCTTAAATGAATATTATGAATTTCAATTGTTGTTAAGTTTGACACTCATGTATTTAAAACGATTTCTTCAATATACTTATTAATTTGTTAACCGCCAAAAACTTTGGGTAGAAGTCTGATTCCATTTGTTGAAAATCGCTTTCGTTCTGCATCCGAAGTGCAGGGTCCCCCCTGGGAACGAAGGTGAGATTACTGTCGTCAGCAAAGGAATATATTGTTATTCATTAGGAGTGGCAGAGAAACGATCGTCAATGAAAATGAAAACAGGTGTGGGATACAGGACGGAGTCCTGGGGCACACCAGCATTTATTTTGTGGATATTTTTTTTTTTGTTTCTTTTCTCCGTGGGTGGGTAAAAATTTTCATAGGCACCATAAACACACGTTCATAAGAGAACCATCACATCACCATAGCTGGCAAATAAGCACAAACACATGCTGCCTACCACAGTACCATAGCAGCGCCCATCACAAGCACGGGCTCATGGTAGTGTGGGATTCCTACTCCCATTTTCTTCCAGACTACGACTAAGTTTCCTCAACAAGCAGTTCCATCTTTTGTAAAATGTTCACGTTTTTTTAGGTACGAGAAGGCACGAAACAAGTACAAAGATTTCGAGCAGAGCTTTCTACTTCATCTAGGTCACGGTGAATATCGCTATTCCTTAGATACCATGAAGCATTCACGATTGCTCTTAGCGCTTTGTTCTGAAACTTTTGTAGAATACATAGGTTACCTGGTTAAGTACAACCCCAAAGTTGTATACCATACGTCCAACACGGCTTAAGAACTTGCTTATATAAAAGCAGTTTGTCATATAAGCTTAGTTTGGAATGTTTTCCAACAAGCCAATGCATTTCTCTAAGCCTAATGTCGAGTTCTTCACGTTTCTTTTTAACGTGGGATTTCTACTTCCCACTAGATCACCGAAATCAAGCAGTGTTGGCCGCGGTAAGTACGTAGATGGAGGACCACATGGGAACTCAGTACTCCGCGTGCTGTTGACAAAACGCGCCACATGCGCATAGTACCCTTGTGTTAAATCCCGGACCCTACAAATTAATTTGTATCGTTCCCTTGATAATAATAATAATAATAATATTTTGCCTCGTTTGCATACGGAATTTTTATAGAATTAATATTGTAAAGAAAGGTAAATTATCTATCTTTCTATTACTAAAATTGACATGAGTCGACATGGTCTCGTTTAGCACGATTCTCCAGATCTTTGTCCACTCAAACTACTTGTTTAGGGCTCGTTGGAATTTTATGGTCGAAGATCCTACCGTTTGGCCTGTGGCAAAACTACTGTCTACTACTGTCTCTTCATCCTGAGGTATATCTTTTGTGTACAGTAGGAATAAGCACGGAGAAAGAACACTTCCTTGTGGCACACCAGCGTGAATTTCTTTGAATTCCGAGTACTCAGACCCATGTCTAACCCGAAACATCCGGTTTTTAAGGTATGAATTTACAATTTAGCATAATTTCTCAGGTAAGATTTGCCTTAGCTTATACCTCAGGCCCTCGTGACATACCTCATACCTCGTCGAATGCTTGTGATACATCCAGAAAAACGCTAAAAGCATATTTGCTTTTTCTCAATTTCATTTGTGATTAAATATACCTGATCTATTGTCGGATGCTTGACCCTAAAGCCGGAATTAGTCATTCTTCACTTATACGTTTCAACTGTTGAAGCAAAATAATTTTGAATACTTTTGAAGTTATCGACAGGAGCGAAACGATTTTTTATTATATGAAGTAGCTTGACTACCACTTTTTCGGGAAGCTCTTTTAGAATCTCGCTCGTAATCAGATGGTATCCTATAGTTTTATTATTTTTCAACCTTGCTATTATTTACCGAAGCTCACTTAGTGATACGTATTTTATTCTATAATTGTCAGGTCCTGTGCTGACATCGTGATCTTCAGTAAGTTGTCGTCTTTCGAACGGTTGGAAAGTTTCTCCCAAGTATTCGGCATATAAATTCGCTTTCTCTACTTCTCCTTTTGCACATTCGCCCTTAGCTTTCCGTATTGGCGGAGAGTGCATTATCGGTTTCTTGGTAGACTTCATGGCTTTCCAGAACGAGTAATTTAATGTTTTGGCAGCAGTCAAGCTTTCAAGGTAACGTGATGTTTCACGGTTCCTGAAATCGTCCAGCATTTGCCTTAGCTTATTTGAAAGTTAGTTTAAATAAAGTTTGTGTAGAGGCACACATGATTTTTGCCACCTATTTCGTGCTTTCCTTTTCTCACGTAGGAGGTCCTCGATGTCGGGCGGATACACTAAAATATACTAATATGCTCAACACACGTAAAAAGTTCCCGGAATTCATTCAGAAAATTAAAAATGCAAGTTTATTCATCTAAATCTATATTGTCCCCTTTAAAGTAATCCCCGTTGAATGCAACACACTTGTGCTAGTTCTCTTTCCAATCTGATCTAAATCAGGTAAATTCGGTGGCTGTTGGATGGTATTTGTTGCATTTTCGTCAAAAAATTACTCATAATAATGGCACTGTGCGACGGTGCGTTATCATAGTGCAAAATCCACGAGTTTTCTGCCCACAATTCTAGTCTCTTTCGGTGAATTGCTTCATGCAAACGCCTCATAACGCCCAAATAATACTCTTTGTTTACTGTATGGCCTTCTGGCAAAAATTCATGATGCAATACACCGTTGTAATCTATAAAATTCTTTTTTGACTGAAAACAACGTGGTTTCTTTGGTCTCGGCTCATTTGGTGAACGTCATTCACTTGCCTGATGCCTGGATTGCGTGTCGTACTCATAAACCCACGTCTCGTTTCCAATAATGATCGTTTTGATGAATGTGGGATCGGATTCAGCCTCGCAAGTCATCTTTTTTGCGACGTCAACACAGTCTCTTTTTTGCATGAAATTGAGGTTTTTTGGCACCAACTTTGCTTCTACACGACAAATCCAAATCATTAACTTTGGACTGATCCATAGGCAATGTTCAAGTTCTCCGCTATCTTTTTGATAGTTAATTTGCGGTTATTGACCAACATTTCTTTTACTTCATCAATGTTTTCGTCGGTTTTCGATGTCGATGGTCTGCCACTGCGTTCATCATCTTCGATTGACTCACGACTACTTTTAAACCACTCGTGCCACTGGTAAACGATCGTTTTCTTTAGAGAATGGTTGCCGAAACACTTTCCAACATTTCCAACGTTCGAGCACCATAAAATCCGTTTTTTAAGCAAAATTTAATACAAGTTCGTTGTTGCAAATTTAAATCCATTTCTAAAATTGTAAAAAATCGCCAACACACACAGAGATATATGTACTCTTGGCTACGTTACTTTTGCAAATGTCAAGCTATGACGCTAAGATTTAGAGGGAATGTCAACAACAGATGTACCAACTTAACAAAAAAAAAAAAAAACAATGGGAGCGCCACACGGTGACGCCACCGGGAACATTTTGATCAAGATGGTATTTGCGTTTTATTTTATTTATTATCGACTTCGTTTCTTATCTCAATGAGAGTCGTAAGTGGTACGCTTTTGTCGTTTTTTCTATAGCCGTCCCAGTTCGTTTCACTATTCGTTAATCTAGGTGCTCTTTCGATTTTAGCAATGTTCCTGCCAATTTTTAGAACTACTGGTGAATGAACTTAGCAGAGCTCAAAGCATTCTACTGTATTCGTGAGGTATATAGGTACCCCTTTTGCAATAAAAAAGGCGACGAGGTTGGTTAGGAATTTTATTTGTGGCTGTGGGCCAATATGTTGGTTTGTCCGTCGCAAAGAAGTCCAAATCACGTTTTAGACTTGCATTGTACAGTAGTCTGCCTTTCGTTAAGATGCATCTTGAGCCCCAATACGTATGTTTCGCGTTAAAGTCGCCACTGAGGATAAAACTTGACCCAAATGAGCAGAACAGCCGATCGAGGTTATTGTTTCCCATCCCAATCGTATATTTCGGAGGAAAATAACATGATGCTATTTTGTAGTCTAAGTGATTTATTTTTACAGATATTGAACTTATCTGCATAGATTCGAGCTCTATTGTCATCTTCTCGGTGTGCTTAATGCAATCTTTGATATAAAAAAAAATGATAGAAGAAAAATTTTAAGTTCTTCGATTTTTTTCAGAATTTTTCAGAATTCAGATTTATTATCTTAATTAACTGTTCATTCATTTCTTGAATATTTTAGCACCATCGATGTTCCTTCCACTTTCTCCATAAATCAATATCATTTCAATTTTCTCTTGAATTGAGATAATGCAATTAATGTGGAAACGTTGCTAATAATAATCAGTTCCTCAAAACAAATATCGAACTTCTAAATGAAATACAGTTCCGTTGAAGTAGAAAAAAAGGGCAGAGTGCACATCATACACTCTCAGATAAGTTTAGGACAATTTGTCTCTGTCTGAAATTTCTTTGAGTTTTAACTTCACTTTGGAAACCGATTAATGATTTAGGCTTGCTAGTACAGTGGTATCTAGCACTGAAAGTGCTGACTTTGAGACAAAGTCTTGTGCCCCATTGAAGAATTCGACTGAGCAAAGTCAAACTCGTGGTCACCATCTTATGTCCCCTTCAGAACCTTGTGACTTTTGTCTGAAACCTTTTTCGCGATATCGCGTATTTTTCGAGTAAGTAAAAGAAGTTGGAGGTAGTAATTAGAGACTCACAACGCACAACAACGCATACGTATTAATTTTGACAAGACACCTCTAACCCATAAGCTGCATCTGTCTAAGATAGAGCACGTAGGACTGGGTAACTACGAGGTTTTGTGTTGTAATTAGAGCAAAAGGGGGAAGCGGAAACTACCGATTTTCTCAGTTCAGTCTACTCCCAATAGCAAACTGGGTGGTCTAAGGAGTATTAAAGTCCTAGACTACCAGGTTGTCCACTGGAAAAAATTAAAGAGCAGCGAAAACATTTTACAATTTGTTGGTGTTGGTGATAGTTTATATACAGTATCGGATAAAACATTTGCAACTTCAAATTCATAAAAGTTTTATTCAAAAACATAACATTCTTCATAAATTATGAAAGCTCTATATTTCAGTTATACAAAAACAAATAATTTTCAAAATCAAAAAAAAAAAAAAAAAAAAAAAAAAAAAAAAAAAAACATTTAATAATCTACGTTGAATTGTATCGAGTAACTTCAAATAACTGCACGACAAAACAATTGCAACTTTCAATTCAAATACAAAAAAAAACTAAAAAATAATCAATATTTAGTGGCAAATCCATTGTTTTGGATGACTGCCTTACACTGACATGACATTGATTTAATTAAATTTTGTAAAATATTTAATGGATTTGCATTCCAGGCCATCTATATTCTTCTTAAAAATTCGTCTGCACTTCTAATATCTTCCCGATTGATTATCCTCTTGACGATCTCCCAAAGATTTTCTATTGGGTTCAAATTGTGTGACTGTGGTGACCAATCCAGAACTGTAACATTGTGATCACTGAGCCACGTTTTGAATAGCCTAGACGTGTGCTTTGGGTCATTGTCCTGCTGGAAGACCCAACGCAATGGCATTTTCCATTCCGCATACGGCAACATAATATCTTCCATTAATGCAATTCAATGGTCCCAAACTAGCAGCAGAAAAATTACACCAAACCATCTTCTGACTACCGATGATTTTAAACTTCCATTCATTACTAAAAAAGAGTCCACTCCATTTCTGTATGTCCAAAGAAAGATATTCCTTTGCAAACTGTTTTCGTTTTTTTCTGGTTTCGGATCGAAATTAAGGGCTTATTAGCAGGGTGATAAGTGCACAAATCAGCAACGGGCAGCCGACGAGATAAAGTTCTAGCACTTACTGTTAGTTGAAACTCTTGAACCAATTTCAGTGCAGTTATGAAGCGATTTCTTTTAATTTTCCTTACCAACATAGCGTCCGGTCGAGAGTTTGTTTTACGTGGTCGACAGCCGCGATGTACAATAGCTACTTTTTTTGTTTTGCGATATTGACCTATAATTCGCGAAACCGACAATTAATGTATTAGGTCTATAACTTTCGTGCGGTTTGCTAAGAAATGGCGTAACTTGTATTATTCCATTGAAACATGCGTTGGAAAGCTACTGTCATTGTACGTCATTTCAGTATATGTCATTAATTTGAAGCGTAAACAATATTTTTTTTTTTTTCACTCAAATATGTCGAACTTTGTGCCTGAAAAAGTGTTTTTGCGGGGAGTTCTTCTTCATTACTTTAATATGAAGAAAACTGCTGCCGAAAGTCATCGTATTTTGGTGGAAGTTTATGGTCAACATGCGCTAGCTGAACGAACGTGCCAAAAGTGGTTTGCACGATTTAAAAGTGGTAATATTGGCTTGGAAGACGATGAACGTCCTGGGCAGCCAAAAAAGTTTGAAGTTGAAGAACTGGAAGCATTACTCTATTAAGATTGTTGCCAAACGCAAGCAGAGCTCGCAGAATCTTTGTGTGTCACTCAAGCAGCCATTTCAAAAAGTTTAAAAGCAGCTGGATATATTCAAAAGCAAGGAAATTGGGTTCCACATGAACTCAAGCCGAGATACGTCTAAAGGCGGTTTTGCATGTCCGAAATGCTACTGTAACGCCACAAAAGGAAGTCATTTTTGCATCGGATTGTTACTGGTGGTGAAATGCTCTGTATTTGGTGAGTTCAGATGGGTGTGCTGTATTATGAGCTGCTAAAACCGGGTGAAACCACGCTCGGAATATGCGACCAGACACGAGGCAATAATTTTCCATCATGACAACGCTCGGTCCCATGTTGCTATTCCGGTTAAGAACTATTTGGGTAACAGTGGATGGGAAGTCTTACCCCACCCGCCCTATAGCCCAGACCGTGCCCCTTCTGACTACCCTTTGTTCCGGTCGATGCAGAACGCCCTCACTAAAATACGGTTCACATCCACAAATTGCCAGAAAGATGGGAAAAAGTATATATACCCAATATAAAAGGCGAGCCCCTATTGTACATTTCACCACTGTCACAACCAGTGTGCCGTGCATTGAATTTTTTCGTCGTTTAACTGCCACCATCGATATACCTACTGCGAATCATATGACCCGAAATTAATTTATTAAATTTATTCTTCAAACCTATTTCGTAAATCAGTCTTCTATTTGTGAAACGTAATAACGTGATTTTTTACAAGATGAGTCTTAATTACACTCACAGAAGATAACAGTTTGGTGTGGTCTTTACGCTAGTGACATCAACATAGCCTTTCTTCCAAAGTGAGGCCTCGCGTTGCAAGATGACCCTCCGAAAATTAAAAAAAGATGTCTTGACAGACAGATCTGTCAAATAGTTTTGTTGTGACAGCCATTTAAAACAGCCGCCTACGAGAATTTTCGTAAAAATGAAAAAAAGTTTATACCGAGTGCCCATTAAACACAATTTTTTTAATGGTAGTAAATGCTAAACCAATCCTAACTACCCAATACTACATAGTAACAGACTTGTTATGAATTGTAAAAACACAAACACACCTCATTGCTTTATATATTTTGCATTATGTCATTACCATTTTCGTTTTGTAATTTACTTCACTTCCTTTTTACATCTTAAAAAAACCACACTGAATTACTATTTGTAATAGTGTCCTTCTTTATTTTATTTAAAGTCAATAAGTTTGGATAAGTTTAGAAATAATCATTCAGATTCATCAGGTTATGGGCCCAGTGTCTAATAGTAAACCGTAATTTTTTATAATATCTGATTACCATAAAGTCGATTTAGTAAGATAACCTTAAAAATTATTTCCTACTCTCTAATACGTTTGCTTAGAACCCTTTTTTTCGATCTCGGCCATTTTTTTATAAGCTCTATTCCACCTGGAAATTTGCCATAAGTGCATACCTGGAACATGAGGGAAACGATCGAGTATGAGAGTGGTGAAACTGTTGTTGTGAATAAAGATGTGAAATCTAAGTCTAAGCTAATACTGCTTGTATGCTTCCGGCATGACGATTACTGCGGATGCTGTTAAAACGAAAATACTTCAGTTGGTCAAAGTATCAGATTCGTCGGAATTTTACATTAAGCGCAATAAAAACTCATATAACTCAACTAATCAGAAATTTAATAAAACCAAAATTACAGAGCTCACATCAAAAGCCCACGGTGCTTTAAATGCAACAGATATGGGCATTTTAGCAAAAATTGTTACAGCAAAAAGAAAAATGATTCCACCAACAGTTCTGACAATAGCACTTTTTATGCGGCCTTTACAGTAGCAACAGGTCTTGATGACAACAGCTGGTACGTGGACTCGGGAGTATCCATGCATATGACGAAGCATCAGAACTAGTTCTACGATATGGGAAGTCCACCAGTAACCTGTTGGAAGTCAAAGGTTGATAAAGAGATCATAGATCATGCACAAGATTTAAGTCAGAAACGTACTTTACATTCCTGAATTGACAACGAATTTACTTCCGGTTAGTAAATTGGCCAAAAAAGGTTGTGAAATAAAATTTGAGGCATATGGCTGCACAGTTTATCAAAACAAAAAAGAAATTTTGACAGCAGCACTACGTAATAATTGTACACAATAAAAACAATGATTGAGCTCTTTTATCAGTTGTCAAAGATAATGACCATTATGGCATCAGAGAATGGTGCATCTTAATTTTCCTGACTTGCAGAGATTGAATGAAAGTGCGGAGAGGGCTAAGCTATCACCAAAAAGAGAGGATAACGTTTGCACTATTTGTCTGGAAGGTAAACAAACGAGACAACCATTTAAGCACACTGGTACAAAAGCATCTTAGCTATTAGAAGTCATCCACTCAGACTTTTGCGGACCGATAGATGACTATAAAGGTATTCGTTTATTTATTTATTTTTTTTTTTTTTAAAGTAAAGCCAATGTATTCGTTCTGTTCATGGAATTTAAAAGCTTTGTTGCGAATAAACCGGACCCTTGTAGAACGCGCGAAATGTATGCTCCTCAATGCAAATCTACCCAAAGTGTTTCGGGCAGAAGCGGTTGCCACAGCAGTCTATATTGTCAACGATCTCCGATAAAGTCATTGGAATACAAGTAAACGGAAGAATTTTGGTCGGGAAAGATTTCAAACTTGAGCCATGTGAAAATATTTGGATGCGAGTTGATGGTGCACGTACCTAAGGAAAAGAGGAGAAATTGAGATCCTAAATCTCAGGAGCTGATCTTTGTTGGATACTCTTCAGATAGCAAAGGATATCGCTTGTATGATTAAAACCAAGTAATTAAGAGCCGTGACGTAGTATTTTTAGGGAACAAACAAAATGAAAAGAGATTTTGTTACCAAGCCATTCTCTGAATTAACCCAAAATAATTCTAATAAGATTTCTGACAGCTGAGGAGACATATAATGAGGCAGATGACAGTAACGTCTCTCATTTTTATGATCATGATAACGATGATGACGGTGATTATGTTCCAGTTGGAAGCATTAACAATTCAAGACAAAGCCCTATGAAACTGAGGTCAAAAACCACATCAAGATAAACAAATGCTGTTTCTTTTCTGTGTCAAACTTCTTTAAAAAATGATCCAGGCAATGTTTATGAAGCTCTAGCAAGTGAAGATGCCAACTCTTGGAAGGAAGCTATGGACGCAGAATACAAATCGCTGATTGAAAACAACACATGGTCATTGACGGACTTACCAGAGAATGCAAAAGCCATTGGATGTCACTGGTTTTTCAAAACAAAAGAAGATAGTGTAAGTAATGTCTTGAGGTATAAACCTCGACTCGTTATAAAGGGTTATGAACAAATAAAAAGTATAGAGTATGATGAGGTATTTGCGCCGGTGGTAAGACAGATTTCGGTACGGTACTTATTTGGTTTGGCCGTTAAATATGATCTAGAAATAGAGCACATGGATGCTGTATGTGCTTTCTTGCAAGATGGCATCGATATGGATATATATTTGTGTCAACCACCCATTTATGAAAAAAGAAACCATAATAATAAGACCATAAACGGACTCAAGCAAACGTCAAGACAATGGAATAAAACTTTTTGTAAAGCTCTAGAGGACATTGGATTGAAAAGCCTTGATGCCGATGCAAGTGTGTATTATAAAATCAGAAAAATGATATGATTTTCATCGCTATTTACGCTATTGGTGAGGCCAAGCAGTGTATAGTTTTCAATATAATCCGTGATGAGTGAGTTGTGAGTTGTGTTTAGATCAATCAGCCTACATAGAACGTATTTTACAGAAATTCAGAATTATTGACTGCAATATATCAAATACGCCGAGTGATCCAAACAACAATCTCGTAAGCTCAAAAATTTGCCAGCTAGGTTATGTATTTATGTTCCAGGGTGCTGCTATATTATGGAGTTCAAGAAGGCAGCAGACGTTGGCTCTATCAACTATGAAGGCGGAATACATGTCGCTGTATTCGATATGTTCGATAAAATTCACAAGAGCTTCGCAACACTTTTTTGGGATGCGCACGGTTTCATTCACATCGATTACCTTGAAAAGGATAAAATGATTACCACTCGCTATTATGCGAAGCTTTTGGATTGATTGGACGCCGATTTGAAGCAAAAACAAAAGCAGATTTTTGCTTATGCAGAATTTGAAACTAACTCACACCTTTTGGTATTGTCTATGCTACCTCTGGTGTTGTTGTGAGCGTTGACATCACATGCGAGAACGAGATACCAAGTGCGGTGGCACAGTTCGATTAGATCCTGTACCAGAACAAGGCTATTTGCACCTATTTTTCCGGGAAATAGGCTGAGGCACACACGAATATTTGTAATGCATCACCTGAAGTAGTTCGATCATAGCTGCTGCTAGATCTATGGTGTTTAACCCTGAGTTTGTTTGTAAGCCTCTCCGACGTATGGGAACGTCGCCAAAGTAGTGGCCCATTGGTCTTACCCTCGCAGAACGAGCTGCGTTTTTTTCCGCTTGACTTTTTGACTTTCAACGGTGTTGCTTTGTAGTCTCTTTGACAGACTACACGGATTGGTTGTGGTAGAGGTAGGTAAAGCTTTGTCTGAGATCTTTATAATGAGCCTCAGACTACTAAAACGGTACGCGACATGACCTTTTAAGCCTTTTAGCCTTGTCACCGCACTGTCAAATGCAGCAAACACTATGTGGACGAGATCTTTTTCATTCACTCTTCACATAACATTCCAGGTTCTAGTGTTAAGACCTGAGTTTTGTGCATTCAAGGACGCGAGAATTTCGCTAGCTAGGTCAAGCTTTGCAGAAAGAACCCGCTTAAAATGGTTTTTTTCTAATATCACTTTCAGACCGCGTTTCTCCCTGTTTTTTGATAAATTACTCCTCAGCCTATTTGCGATGACTTCATTGTAGGAAACAAAAACGACACAGCCAGCCCTAATTGTAGAATTGGCAAACGACGCCTCACATCTTTGCCTTGAAGCTCAATCGAAACATCGAGTCATTTGGTCAACACTAAGGCGGATGAAATTGATGTCTTCTGAGATTACACTCAGTTTGACATGGCCTAGAATATTGCTATATGGAACTATGTGGAATGTGCATTTCCTTTTCGGACTCTCCTTACTTCCGTCGCCGGTGGAGTGGAGTCGTTGGATCGGGTTCGCTTCTGTGCTGCCGTTGTTTTCGGTTTAAAGTTACCTTGTTTCAAGGCTTGTTTGAACTTTTTTCTCTCCCAAATCTTATTTTAAAGTGTCCGTTAAATTGTGACACGTTCACAGAATTTTCGGCTATTTTCGCCCTAACGGATGGTACACATAACTCATTCGATAGCATGCTAATTGTTTCTTCACACAAAGTGTCTGTGTCTGAGTCGCTTAGAATGGACGTATTCCCTTCCTTACTTCTCATTTCTCAGACGTCCGATTAGTAGTGCTTGCATGTGCACGGACCATAAAAAGTCTGCAATTTCAAAGGAAATTCATTAGCCGTGAAATAGTAGCGGTTGCCTGTCACTCCTGTGGAGGCAATAAGTCTTCTTGCGTCGCCTACTCTTAGAGTTCATCCGACGACTTTGCCCTACAAGTCCAGACCTGATCATCAATGAGAAGGTTAATCATTTAGGTATCTTCATTGATGTCTTAGCTCGCGGCCTTCATCAAGTCAAAAACTAACATAATCAATTCCTCTCATATAAGCTCCAACTGGCACGTTGATTCAAAATTCCTGCTATTATTCTTCTATTCGTGAGCTGCTGAAAAATGTTACATCAAGATTATATCCGGACTTACTACTATAAGACAATCGTAATGACAAAAGTCTTACTAAAACATTTGAAGGGCTTGAATTCGCAATCTGACCTACATCATTCAACATGATACATACGCTCGTATCACCTTCAATCACAGTTAGTATTTTCGAGCCCCCTTTTTTTTTTGTTTTTTGTTGACTTCTTTAGTTCGAAATTTCCAAATCCCAGAAGACAAGTACATAGATCATTGGCAGCAAGCTATCAGAGGCGCCACATCTTATCTAATGGGCCACCGCAATATAACTACTGGCTTTGGAGAACGAGTGATGTTCGTTAATACTACAAACAAGACGAACTAAAGGAGCATCGACTTTTTGCAAAATAACGCAAAGTAAACCATATTCCTCTCTCTCAACTTCAATATCTACATGCGATTGTGTATTCTCAAAGCAAAAACATAAAAAATATGCAAAGAACACTCGATCCTGCCAGGAGTCGAACCTGGAATCTTCTGATCCGTAGTCAGACGCGTTATCCATTGCGCCACAGGACCGTTGAGAAATACTTTGTCCAATAAGACTCTTGTCTATTGGTAACATGAATACAGATTTAAAGTTTATTTTGTATCTTTACATCTGCTTTTAGCTTTAAATACACCAGTCAAACATTACTATATGTGCAGAGCATGTATCTGCACCGACCAAAGGCATTTATCACCAAGTTATGTAGCCGCCTCTGGGGTTTTGGAAAAAACGCACGACGGCATGTGTGTATGGATTAATGTCTCGTACATGTAGATGAGGTGTCTAGTATATTCACAAAAACAAAAACAATAAATAAAGAAGACAGCCACTGGATGGCAACTGAATACAAATAAATCCAAAACAAGGTGTTTGATTGATTGATTCATTTATTTGGTATCAACTGGCGTTTGTAAGTACCGTTTGTTTGTGTTTTCCTATATTATGAATGTGTTGCGATTTGTGATTTCACTCTTGATCAAAAGAAAGGTAATAAATTGGCAATTCCAATCGATTTAAAGAAATCTCTGTAGGTTGTGAAATTCCCCATAATTGGAGGAAGCTTCATTTGTAACCACAATAGCCACCGAGGGGAATCATTTGAGTGACCAATTAAACTGTCGTATCTTGGGCATGGAAAGGCTTTCAGCTTATCAGATGAGACTTCATTGATATTGTTACAATACTTAGGAGCAGTGCTATGCAGTAGGATGTTAGAAAATTTTGAGCGCTTTATTTCTAAATGATGCTTCCGCACACAGTGGTGCGGTTAAAAGATGTTTGCTATGATATATTTGTGTCGCTCTCTATGTCTTTGTGGTCCCAGAGTCAAAGAAATATATATATTTTTTTTTTCTACGATTTTAATAATTCAAATTTTTTTATCAAACGAAAATCGTTAACTCACAATTTTCCAGTTTTAAAATATACTGTGTGGTGACAATAGGGAAGCCTCAATTTAAACAGCTCGCGAGTTTGTTCAGTGAAATTATGAGAAGCGATTAAATACTATACCAGTGGAAAGTGAGTTTTCTTATTCCACTGTATATAGACAAAGGCTACACGAGAAACTGCAACATTTACCAATCCGTAAAACTGAATTCGCATATTAAAAAAACAATTCCATGGCAATCAATGCTCTTTTGTGTGAGAGAGGTCGACATAAATCGCCATTCAAATTTAAGGGAATCGTCTTCATTGACTTGGAAAAGCGCTCAACAGAGCGAGCATAAATTTTATTTGGCGCTAAGATCTCAAAGTGTACCCGAGGCGTATATAAATATCATACGTGATAATGAAGATGACATTAAAACGAACATAAAGTACATATTAGGAATAAAAGGAAATTTTGAAATTATAGGCAGTGTATATAACCGCGCAGTGCGGGCAAGAGCACACGCAATACCAAAACAAATAAAACTCAGTCGACTCGTAAAATTAGCAGTGTCTGTGCTAATGAAAAAAAAAAAAAAAACCAACAATCAGTCATTTGTCATCTAATCATTCCGCGCATGAGTGCACTAATAAAAGAATCAATTCAGTGACAAAACTAGACATGAAGAACTAGTTCTGTCTTAGATAAATAAATAAATAAATAAATCACAGTACGGCCATTCTCCATCTCCTGCCCCTTTTCTGCTGCTGTCACACGGCAAATGCAATGACTGGGTGTTTTCAATAACCAATAACCGATGCATATCGGCTTGTTAATGTGATTTTGGATTGATGCACAGTTTCTTATTGTTGTAAAATCATAACGCCTACAACAATTTGATTCCGTAAACCAACATAGAATTTTTACTTTACAGCTTTGCTTAGCATCATCAGGATTTGTGTTTTTTATGTTTGTTTGTAATAATGACTCAGTAACTCAAAGTTAATGTAGCAAATATACGCGGGCTAAGAAGCAATCACTTACATGCGTACGTCCACGTCTATAAATACAATACATGCCAGCTGTTTTTACACTTAGTGAAACACAGGAAGATCCCTGCTTACACCTCTCAGATCACTCAAATCTAAAGCAACCAGTTCTCACCGCGGTCTCGCCACTGATGTGATTTAATTGCTTTATTAACAGAATATTCAAACTGGACAAAAATTCGATCTTTAACGAGTTTGGTGCACTGTCTGACTCCATTCAAAGAATTTCATTCCTCATCGTTACTGCGGACGATTTCAATATGCACAATTCTGGTTATCTTCGACATTTTGTAGAGACAACATCCAAAGGACGATAAAACACCGGATTTTCATTGAGTTTTTCCAGAGCCCATTCACTGAAATTAAGACGCAAATTCTAGTCGCCTGGCTTCAATTCTTGCCTAAGTTGAATTTTGTACGCTTTAGGCCGAGATCCTCACGTAAAATACGCCAAGCCAAGCTGCTGAGAACGACGACGAATCGATTCGTTACGGTCTTCGCATACACTCTCAGCTACAGCTGCTATAGTCTCTTCACTACGTGCTGGATGTGGTCTAATCGGTCGAGTATCATCCACTTATGTAAACTGGGACTCAAATTTGCGAATGGTATTGGCAATAGTGGTTTCAGTAGGTCGCATCGTAAATTCCTCGAATCGCACCAAAAACATTTCTCACAGAACGCTGATTTTCGTAATACAACTGAACAATTTGGAGACACTGTTGTGGTGTAAGTCTTTCCATGATGACTTGCCAAAGGATACTTAATAAAAATGAGAAAGCAGTTTGATATGAGTCAAGCGTGATCCTATTGAAAATAGAATCTCATGTTGAATCTCCCTATATTAAAAATAAGCCCACACGAATAGCAGGAATTGATGATCATACCGTCAACCCCCTGGACTTGTTCCAAACTTCTCACCCTGATAAGTACACTGTTGATGTGCTTTTCCATCTAAACTCGTCGGGCCATTGCGTCATATCAGCTAATATCTCGTACATGGGCCATAAAGTTAAAGAAAGGATTCCTGAAGTGCCGTATGACACTTGGAGTGGACTTCACAGCTTCTTTAGGAATTTCAACTGGTCGTTATGTTTCCTCGATATGTCGCTGCTGATGTGATCACTGACACTAGTCTCTTTGGAATGAGATTCATTATCCCTCATCAGGTGAAGAATATAAAACCAAACGAAAAGGAATGGTACGACTCGAGCTGTAAAGAGGCTTTCAGGATAAGAGAAATGTCTTTTCGGTCCTACAAGACCAACCCTATAGAGTAAAACCGAAAAAAGTTCAAACGAGCCAGAAATGACTGTAACGTCTTTCTCAAGCGTGTGAAATTTAAATACGTTCAAAAACTGAGTCAAAAAATACTACAATGCTCCAAAGGCAGTAAAAGTTGTTGGTCGTTCGTCAAACACATTAAAAATTCTTCCTCATCCTCCACCCTTTCGCTCACTTACAATAACATTCCAGCTGTCAGTTGTTTGGACAAGGTCAATCTGCTTGCTGTATACTTTGCGGCCAGCTCAACACTTTCAGATTGTGCCTTGTCTTCGCCTACAATAGAGTGCGTTGAATCTTAGACAAGCAAGAGTATTTAAAGATATTAACATATACAAATCCGCTGGTCCAGATGGTATATCTCCCCATCTTCTGAAGAGGTTTTCTTCCTCACTGGTGAAACCACTGCGTTAGCTTTTTCATTAATACTACTCTTTAATACTCTTTCCGAGCAAATGGGAAACAACATTTGTCCAGCCTGTTTTTAAAAAGCGCGAATCTCCTTCACAATTACATTTTTTTTTTTTTTCAAAGTAATGGAAATGCTGATAAACTGACAGCTGATGAAATATTTCGAAATACGAAAACTACTCAATGACCGATAGCACGGCCTTGGCAGCAACGAGTCCACTGGTGATTTGATGGCATGTCTCACCGAAAATATGAACCAAAGCGTACATCAATCTGGCGAAAGCAAATAGTTGCACTTGATGTTTCTAAGGCATTTGTCAGGGTTTGACATCAGGCCCTTTTGTCGAAAATGCGTGCATTTGGGATCGATGAATCTCTTCTTCATCGGATTAGAAACTACCTTTCGGAACGTTCAATTCAAGTCGTCTTGAAAAGTTGCAAGTCTAATATTAACAAAATTAAGGCTGCTACGTCTCAGGGCTCAGTTCTGTCTCCGACACTCTTTTGAATTTTCATCCATGATCTCTTGTCTGATACTTCTTATCCAATATATTCCTTTGCTGACGACAGTACTCTCTGCTTTTTATATTCGTTCCCGAACTCACGTGCCTGCTCTTCGGCTGTGAAATGAGAACGTTAACTTATGCTTAGCTTAATTAATTTCAATATGAACAGCATTAACGTTTTGGTCTTTTTTTTTTTATAAGGAGACTTTAGCTTGCTCTCTCGGCTGACTGCTGGACTAACTGCATTACACCCCTTCGAGCCGCATCGAGCCGCACAACTCGCTTATGGAATGTTCTCCTAGCTCTTTATTTCCTAGTCATTGTAAGATTCAAACATTTAAAACCAACCTCCTTGATTTTCCTTCGCCCGCGCTGTGTACCTCCCAGGAATGAATAAATCGTTGTCTTTGCCATGTATAAAATGCTTTGAGCGCGTACAGATTATAAAAAACAAAATCACAGCCTATCCTACCAATAGGTCTTTTTTTCTTATCTTTGTCATTCTTGGGTTTATTTGTTAGTTGAATCTGCTTATGTTATCCCAAATCACATATCAAACCTAAAGAGATCAGTTGTTGAAGGGTGTTGATAGAGCCAATAATCGTACTAACCAACAATTTGAATTGGGAATTTATAGAAAAATCGCTGAATTCTCATAAAGAAAAAAAATACTGATAACATTCTTCACAAAGGTCAAATTAGAAAAGCTATTTCTAAGTAAAAAAAAAAAAATTAATAAAAATTAATTAAGCTAATCGAGCAGGCGGAACGCAGTTCATTGACCATTAGTCATTTGTCGTCGATTTATGCAATCAATTAAAATGCAAATCGATAAGCGGTTGGCGCAAATACATACGAGTATTTAGCTTTCGAGTCATTCACTTTGATTTGACTTTTTTTTCTTATTTTTGGTGTAGTCTCCTATGTACAATAAACACAAAGTGCAAGGAAACTAATTTCCTATCAGAAATGCAAACAGTTTTCCCCCAGTTTTCTCACACAAACCCAATTTAAGTAAGCGAAACTGTTTAAGGGTTAAGTTTAATGACTGAACTTACGCCATTAGAAATGTTCCAACAATAATGTATAATTTCGCATCACACCAGAATATAATTAAGTATCTAATGAATGCAGCAATTGAACACAAAGTGTTACATGTATCTACTCGTACCACAGTCTGACCGAGCCCAGGCCATTTTCGCATCCATTCGAAGTACGAATATTCCGAATGCAACGTTATTTTTGAATGCAAGACTTATCCGTACAATCGCAACGAATGATTGCCTTGAACTTTAGTGTGATCGCGTCATCTCCTCCTACCTCGCGTCATTTCTGCAACAATGTTTTGCCGGCATAACAGAAAAGCTAAACTACAGCTAAGCAAAACCAAACAAAAAACTAAAACAAAATAAAAATAAAAGTAGCTTACAATGATTTCGTATATAAAATGCACGCTTAATTGCATTTCGTTAAACTTTATCGGTTGTGGGCAAAATGGGGTTCTTGCGGCAAGGCGTGCGTTAAACATGTTTAGCTTTTTGTTTGGCTTTGTCAATTCGTCGGTCAGCTGGTACATTCACCTACATACATATATTTGTACGTAGTCGTATGTAGAACGGCGGTGCAGTGGACGTTTACATAACCTTGGACGGTGATCTTTGTCGCATCCGTTGAAGTCGGTTCATCTGTTGTCAGATCACGGAATCCCATTCATATTTATTTGAATTTTTTTTTTCGTTTTTCGGTATCCGGTCAGCGAATGGATTTAAAACAAAAAACAGAAATTTTTTTTTCTTCACTATTATTCACTGAACCGTGAACTTTGTTGAGAGTGTGACACGTGATTGCATTAGAAATAAGCGTATCAAGTAATGATAAGTTGAATACATTGCAAATTATATGGTAAGATACGTAAGAACTTACCCAACAAAGAACTTGTTGTTTCTTAATTTTTTAATTAATTTAGTTGTACTGTGAGAACTACATAATATTTTTCTGTATACGAGGTGTGTTCAGAAAATAACTGGAATTTTGAAATTTCTCGGGTTTGGAGAGTCCGATTGTCAATTTTTTTTATTATGTTAGTATACATGCCCCTTGAGTATGATAACATTTTCAGTTGTATTCATTGTTTACTTTTTCTGTTGAAGCCGCTAAAGTTAGACGTGTTTTATTAAGCTCGGCGATTTTCGTTTGTTAAAAGAATTGGATCAAAGAATTTGTATCAAATTTTGCGTAAAAAATGAAATCAAGTGGAACAAAGTGTGTGAGTTTTAAGCATTTTCAGCAACCGATGAAAACTTGGAAAATGTGAGAGAAATGGTTATGAACGATCGCCGAAGCACAATCAGAGAAGAAACTAATGATGTTGGCATATTGATTGGCTCATGCCATGAAATTTTTTCGAATGTTTTGAGTATGAAACGTGTGGCAGCAAAATATGTTCCAAAATTGTTGCTCACACTTTATTGCTTTTTCGTGAATTTTTGGCCAAAAACAATACTGTAACTATGCCCCAGCTTCCATATTCGCCGTGGGACTTTTTCCTATTTCCAAAAATAAAGAGAACCTTAAAGGGCCGTCGTTTTATAGGGTTTTGTAATAACGACTTGACAACTTTTTTTTTTTTAAATAAAAGGCAAACCATTTGAGGTATTTCAAAAACTTTATTATTGGCTTAAAGTACAATCAAAACATTTATGAATCGAACTCGACTTCGTTCATATGGCCACCGCGGTCGATTGGTTGGATCCAATTTTCAACGACTGTTGAAGTTCCAAAAAACACACGATCTTACACCGCAACAGAAAAAAGTTAGAGTCAAAAGAGCGAAGGAGTTGCTACGCTGGCACGAAAGTGGTGAGTTGCCGAATTTGGTTTTTTCCGATGAGTCGCCATTTGTTATCGAGCAATATGTCAACAAACATAATGACCGAGCTTACTTGCCAGAGAGGTCCTTCGAAAATTTACACCTTCGTACGGCCACCAGAAAACAGGCAGCACCGATGGTGATGGTTTGGGCCGCCATAACCGCCGATGGTCGCTCTCCGCGAGAGTCGTTGAAAGTATTAGAGAAAGTATTGAAGCCTTAGGCAAACAATCATTTCGGTCGGAGACCGTGGACATTTCAACAAGACTCGGCACCATCTCACAAAGCGAGCGTCAACCAAGATTGGTTAAAAACCAATGTTCCACACTTCATTTCTTCGACACAATGGATTGTAAATTCTCCGGATGCAAATCCGTTAGATTTCTCTGTCTGGGATATTTTGAAGGCGAAGGTTTTCACTAAAAAATACCAAAGTTTGCACCACCTCAAACAAGCACTTCGCTGGGAATGAGCCAAAATACCGCAGAGCCACTTGCGTGCAGCGTGCGATGCTTTCTTCGGCCATCTCAAGGCCATTATTTGCGCCAAAGGTGGACATATTGAAAACTATTGATACAATTTGAAAATTGATGTATTTTCCAACATTTTTTGCTTTGGCACAGTAAAATTTATTAAAAAATAAGAAAATTATAGCATTTTAAAAAGTTGCAGTTCGAGTCAGTCACCCTGTATAGGTACTTTCGTCTTTCCAAGGCCTTGGTAACACTGATAAATTATCTTCAAATATATTGAGACACGAAAACTTATTAACGATCAACAACTTTGATGAGAAATTTACGGACTTTGGTTAGCTGCCACAGATATCAGGCACAAAAGAAGCCCTATTTTAAGATATTTTTATGGTACCTAAACAAATTATTTTAATATGCATTACTTTGATAATATCATAACAGCTCCTTGTACTTCCCAAAGCCTTTGGTAACAATTTGAATGATTACCAGCCTAAGGAATGTTTATATTTTAACTCAACGACCCACAACAAATGTTCGGTATACTGCCATCTCGGATCTCGTTTTTTTTTTATTTTTTTTTAATCTCAATTTACTGGCCATTACATAGCCCCGAACGCTTGGCTGCGGAAGTTTCCGGTCTAAGAACCTAAAGATTTTAACTTTGTGCCTTGTGTGCGTTAAAGTGTTTTCGATAAAAAAAATAAGACAACATAAGCTCAGAGTTATTATTAGGTGTGCAACTAAGTTCTCTAAGTTCCGTCATTAGATGGCTTCAGCAGTAAGTACTGGTCGATTTTGACATATCCAAAACATCATAATCAAGCTTAGACATATGGTAAACAAACCGTTTTGACAGAGTAGTGATTTTGTTTTGGCGTCATATATTATACTTTCGGTTGTGTGAAAATGTCTGATTTTGTGCCAAATAATCGTCATTTGCGGGAAATTTTGAATTTCTTCTTTCATTCGAAGAAAACGGCGGCTGAAGCGCATCGAAAGCTCTAAAAAAATTACGAAAATGCTGCTCTAAGTCAAACAACGTGCCGTGATTGGTTCTGTCGCTTCAAATACGGAGATTTCGAGTTGACGACCGTGAAGGAAAGCCAAAATCCTTAGAACACGCTGAATTGGAGGCATTGCTCGATGTGAATCCGTGCCAAACGCAAGAGCTTAGTTCAGCATTAGGAGTTACCCGCCAAACCATTTCCAGCGATTCCATGCATTGCAAATATTTCAAAAACAAGGAACTTATGTTCCTGTGAACAAGGTCGTGACGGGTGATGAAAAATGGATTCATTACAGCTATTCAAAGAGTAGACTTCAATTGATGCTATTAAGCCGAGCACTTCGCGATAAAGAGCCACAATACGAGCAGAGGCGCGTAAAAGTGATTCTACAGCATGAAAACGCTCGGCCCCACGTTGCCAAACGTGAAGATAAAAACTTCTATCATAACGGTATTCGAGCACTGCCAGAAAGATGAGAAAACGTTGTTGCTAGGCCAATACTTTGAGTGATTCATATGTAACCATTTTTTTTACAATAAAGTTGCATTTTCATCAAAAAAAATTGAGTGCCACACAAAAGAAAAAAAAGGGTTTTCATTATAGAGCAATTTTTTAAAAATAATAAAGGCAACTAAAGTTCGCAATTTTTTTAAAAAATATGTTCGAAAAAGTAGTTTATAGTGAAGAGATTAATTCAAAAATTTAGGGAGATTGGATCAATTAGTGATCTTAGAAACTCTGGCAATCCTCCAACAAGCCGTTCTTCTACCGAAGCAGTTCGTGAGAGTGCTGCCGAGAATCCTGCAACATCAATTCGGTACCGTGTTCAAAAATTGGATATTTCGAGAAGCTCTCTGCAGCGTATTCTCAGGAAAGATTTCCATCTTTATACATACGAAGTGTAATTGACTTAAAAACTGAAGCCTACTGACCACGCATAGCGAAGCGAATTCGTTGAATAGATTATGGAACAACAAGTGAATGCTGATTTTTCAAACAGAATCATCTTTAGTGATGAGGCTGATTTCCATCTTGATGGCTTTGTTAGTCTTCGAAATTGTCAAATTTGAGGTTTAGAAAATTCACGAGTGATTATTGAGAAATAAATGCATCCACAACCTATCACTATTTGATACTAATTTTGGGCTGAAAGCATCATCGGGGAATTCTTTTCAAAAATGCGGCTGATCAGGTAATAGCAGTTAATGGTGCTCTCCTTCGATACATAAAAATCCAGTTTTTTGTGCCTAAAATGTGAGAAGTAGATATGGACGATATCTTCTTTCAACAAGACAGTGCCAGTACGAAAAAGTCAAAATTTCATTTCTCAATTCTTTTTTTTTATATATACTTTAGTGACATTCTTGTGGGTTTAATGAATAACGTTTTCGTTTTATATATCATATTTTCACTTAATTATTATCATTAATTGATATTGTAAATAATTTATTTGAAAATCTTTATTTTTTACAGGTAAGCTTTTTTATGTTTAAATCATCAAGTATGTGGTAAGCGACTTAACTTTTAAATACATCTTTTTTTATAATGATCCCTATACAGTTTATATAACATTGGAACAAGTAAGCTAAAAGATTGAAGATCTCAAGGACTCCACTGACCCCGATGGATTTCTCGCTGTATTTCTAAAAACTTTTCCCAAAAATCTGAAAGAATTTCTACATACTTCCCCTTCACAAAAAAGGCCGGAAGGACGAATTTTTTAACTATCGACCCACTGCTAAGCTTTCATGCATTCCTAAGTTGTTTGAGAGTATTATTTATGCCTCAATGTTTTTTCATTGCAACTCTATTTTTTCTCCAAACGGTCGGTCTACAACCACAAACTTTACTGAATTCGTTCTAAGTACATTATGCGCTCTAGATTGTGGAATTGAATTTGACGTGATCGCCACTTATAAAATTGTTTTGCTCAAACTTAAATCTCTTGGATTTCAGTCGAGCTTTATTATATGGATAAAATCCTACTTAAAAGATCGACAATATAATGTTTTATTCAGACCCCGGATTTCTCACCACATTAAAGCTTGTTCCGGAGCATCTCTAGGTAGTGATCGTTGTCCTTTGCTGTTCATACTAACAAGCACTAATGTTGATCATATCATTGAAAACTAATATATATCTGTTTACGCCGATGACATGAAAGCCGCCAAACGTTTTTAAACCTACTTTTATTGTATTTTACTGTAGAATAAATTGGACAGACTTTCTACTTGGTGCATTATGAATTTTATTGAGTTCAATGTTAGTAAGTGTCAAGCAATAACGTATGGTATACTCGTAAGCGCTCCCCAACTTCTCATACATATTAATTTTGTAGTCAACCAGTCTTCTTAGTAACTGAATTGCGGGACTAAAGAGTTTTTGTGATAGAGAACTCAATTTTCGATCCCATAAGGCCAACTAGGCATTCAATTATATATCACCATAGTCTGAGGAACTCTGCTACCCTATGTTATTAAATCCCTTTTTATAACCTTTGTTCGCAATCTTCTTGTATACACTAGGCAAGTTTGGTCTCTTTACTTACACCCATATTCTCCTGGTGTAAACCGTTCAATGCAGATTCCTCCGATTTGCTTTACGGGGACTGAAACTGATAACTTAAATTTACGACCGTACACAGATCGGTTGAAACTTATAGACTTGCAGAAATACGACGAAAAGTTGCGTATGTTCTCTAATGTCTTAACACAACCATATATTAAAATGGGTTGAGTTTGGCAAAACTTTCCGTATAAGTCTTCAGACATTCCCTTATCCTGAGTCATTGGATTGAGTAACTATTAGTACCAGAGCGGCATAAACCTCGCACTGTGCTCTATCAGTGAACATATTGCGGCCCATATTTTTATTCGTGCGAATTGTGTGTTATACTGCGGCCTAAAGATTCAGTTGCATCTACTTTTGCCTCGGCAAGCATAGATCAGACGTAGAATACCCTTACTAGGCCCGTTCTTTAGACGAATCTGAGGGTATGAGGTACCTGAGGTACATATGAAGGATGTTTATTTTTGGTATACCGTCAAATAATGGGTGGTACTTGTCCACATTTATCTTCCGTGTATAGGTTAATTCCTTAGCAAAACGGACCAAATCAGTGCAAAAGTCTTTCTTCTGTTCTGTCTTAATTTCGTGTATTTTCAATCAGAGTTTTAGGAAGCATAGATTACAACGATCAACACAACTTTTTAGTCTGCTAATCTGATTCTTATTTCTCCCACCCTACTATTTAAAAAGAGAAAGTTTAGCTAAAAATGTTTGCTTATGTCGCAGTAGGAATGAAAATATGGATTTAAAAAAAAAATTATTTTTTCATCTGTTTATTGTATTAATTCTATAACTTAACGTAACTTGTATTATTCCATTGTTATTATTCCATGCGAACATGCGTGTAAACAACAATAATTTTTTTTTTCACTCAAATATGTCGAACTTTGTGCCTGGAAAAGGTTTTTGCGGGAGAGCAGAATATCAAAAATTGATATTCATTGATTCATTCTTGGCTACCAAGCTGGCGCAGTTCTTTTGGTATGGGATCCACAAATTGCCAGAAAGATGGGAAAAAGTCATAGTTTCAGATGGACAATACTTTGAATAATACTATTGTACATGTTTTTCTTAAATAAACGTTCAAATTTTGAAAAAAAAAAAAAAACGGGACGAATAAAAATATATACCCAATGCTTAAAAATAAAAATAAGCTTTTTCATTAAAAATTTAAATTTATTTTACTAACTAAAAAAAACAGCTTAAAATAAATAACTACAGCAACAAAGTTTGTAAAAAATGCATACAAAATATTTAGAAATGAATATTCTTTGTACTTATTTTACGATTACATGGGCTGTCTCGCGTAAGCCCCCACTTATAGTCTCCCAGCATTCTCTCATAATATTAAACGACGTTCAAAGTCCATCACATCTTGATAAACGCCTTCACCTTGTTCTTGCGAATAGGCACTCGTCTTTAAGTTGCTCCAAGTGTCTATGTATTATATACATTCTGTAACTTATAACTTTAAGTCCTCAAGCATATTTAAAATAAGCTCTTTATAATTCTTAGCTCTGATATTTCCGAGAAAACCATAAACCACTGTTTTAAAGCTGTCCCGTGCTCGCCTTTTATGGGTGTTGAATAGCTATATTTATATAGCTAGCCCGTCCAAATATCAGCTTTAACTTTGGCTTCGCATGAATGAATAAATGATGTTTAGTAGGCTTCAGGCCTTAAATTTTATATGCAATGGAACCATCAATATGGTATTTCTATAGGCTGAAAAAAATAATCAAATATAACACTGTGTTTTGCTTTCTCTAACTCAGTTCGACCGTGGCGAATGGTGCTGGTAATGTAATCTGTCTGCTCTACTGTCCCATAAGCAAAGGTAACAAGTATGTTTGGTATACACGCGTTGCATTCCCAGCAGAAGGCCAGCCATTTTAAAATCCCTTGTCACTATCCAGTTGTACCTGGTATACTTCAAGCTCACAACCACCATTTTCACACTTTCTTCGAGCGTTACAGAATGAGCCAGAGGTATTGATGGAAAGTTATTTCCATTTTGAAGAAGAACAGTTTTTAAACTTTCTGTGGAACTGTCTATGAAAAGACGCCAGTCAGAATGAACGCATGGAATACCGATTCCTTCAAGCAACCCCTCCACAAAATTACAATAGCTAAATCCGTCTTCTTTAGTGTAAAAGTAAGAAAATGCTTCATGACCCTTTCTGTGATCACCTATTTTAACTTTAGATTCAAGCTAATTCCACTGTTTCTACTGAAAAGATAGAATTTCTGCTTTACTTTTGGGCAGATTCAGTCGCTTACCTCATTTGAATTAAGGTTTGGAATTGAAATAATACGAAATCATTTAGTTCTGGACGGGAAGGCACAGGATCATTTTCGTTATGTGGCACTGGAGGAGATGTTAAAGGTAGATCTGAATAAAAGATTTTTTTGCCAGCTCGACGATTGCTTATATAGACTATCCAAAATAGGAATCTTGACAAACATCATTGGGTTCTCTCCATATTCTTGACACCGCAAATCGCATAGCTTTTTCTTTTCGATACCAGGCTGAAAATTAAAAAAAAAAATTGTCACATTGTACAGTACTTTTTTTTAATTTTTAATTGGAATTGTGTCTACTGGCCTTTTCAATTGTTTTTGCAGCTCAGTTTTTACCTCATAGGCTTCGCAAAGCTTTAAGTTTGTTTCTAGCCAATTAAAAATGCTAACTCTTGCAGGTAATAGTGTTGCTCCTGTCCAACATATTTGACAGGTTTCTAAGTAAATACATTCTTGAGAACAGCTATGAGATTGTCTTCATTTTCAATGATTCTGCCGCCTGTATACATATTCATAGCGATTTATTCATAATATACGTGGCTAATTAATTTTAAGTTATCTGGCAGAATTCTTTCGGATATCTCTACTGCGCCTCACTGTACCTAAAGTTCGAGCATTTGGACCAAAATTTTCACAAGCAAAATGGATACAAATTCCTTACAAGTTCTGAATAACCAACGTTTAATAACTCCTTGCCTGTCTTTAGTACTGTAGCGAAGTTTAAGACCTAGCATCGGTCATCGAGTTAATAATCGAGCTTTGCCCTGTCTCCTACAAGTACCCTGTAACTTCAGCTTATGCTCACATCCCAAAACCATTTCAGGCACAATCTTGTTTTCCATTGCTCTGCTTTCGAGTGCGTTTTTTAGTGAAACGTAACTTTCACAAGTATTTTTGCTGCTCGCCTCAGTTTCTACTGCGAGTCACTAACATAGAAAAATAGAGAACGAGCGATTCAAAATCTACAACTGTTCGTCAATTTAATGGTTTTGGACAAAGGTATAACCCTCTGTTCTTCAAGCTTTTTGCTCGTTTTCTGAACTAACGGATGACCAGATAGCAATGATAGTTTTTTCTAATTATTATGTTTCAGCATCTGTAAATGTTACCAAAGACATCCAGCTATCAATTTGATTTGACACCACTCGATTATTTTTTCTGGGGCCACATAAAGTCCTTAGCCTACGCTAACAAGCCAACCACTTTAGATGAACTTGCCGAAGTAACGCCCCACATATTGGACCGAGTTATCAAAAATCGGACCGACCGCTTGAAGCACTGCCAGCGAAACCGACGTATTTATTTGAATGATGGGCTATGCCGCACATAATGCCATTTAAGTAAATAAATAAACAAATAAATGGCGCGACAGGTGGGTGTGGGCTAAGGCATAGCTTCTCGCACTCATTTGTGTTTCTCAATTTGTGAATTTTTTTTACATTTCCGGACGACTCTCTTGAGAAGATTTTAATGTCATTTAAGTAGCTTCAGAATAAAGTCAGAATCAATGTTTTATCTCAGAATGTTATTTTATTTAATTCTTTTTTCCTTTGATTTTTATCTGGCCACCCTTTATATATAGTACATAGACTAATTTCACACACATCAAAGCTCAATTTGAAAATCATCCACCAATTCATCTCTTGAAGAAAGCGATTTGAAGACCCTTCTTCCACAAGCCAGCAATTAATTAATTATTAATAAATTCAGAAAGTATGAGTCTACTGCATAAAACATTTATCAAAGATTAAATAACAAAAAACTCGTCGATCGATCCTGCCAGGAGTCGAACCTGGAATCTTCTGATCCGTAGTCAGACGCGTTATCCATTGCGCCACAGGACCCAGTGAATTGCGTTTTTTGGGTGGCGCTTTCACACCTAATCTCTCTATTCATTCAATTTTTTATAAAGTGATATCAAATATGATATCAACAGTACGAAACTACATTAATTCGATTATTTAATGACATTTGTGCCACGTCAAGGGCTTCCGTTCGGCTGTTAACCTAAAGGTTGGTGGTTCGAGCCCACTCGGGGGCGGTCCAGTTTTTTAGACAATTTTTCTAAATACACAAGATACACAGCAGAGTCAACCATACCCAACAAAAGATCATATATGGTTTATATAAGTTCGATTGATACACGCCTGAAAATATGTTCTCCAAACACGGTGCATAACATTCAAGATTTCTTTTCCAGGTATTTTTTGTTTCTAATTAAATGGAGATATTAAATCAACCTTCGTTAGTGCTAGACTTCGCCAAAGAGTGTTATGTTACCTCTTCTTTTTCATTTACATATTCATACCAATATCTTGAGGTTGTCAAATTCGTAACTTAACTATTCCATCAGAAAAATTTACTTTGAAAGCTTTACACAAATGGATGGACTAGAGCAATCACTATCGCTAACATTACTCACGCGGTTTTTAAAGCCACGTTCGCCCCAGTCGCCAGTCGCCCCCGAAAAGCTCGCATAGACTAAGAATATCGTAAAAATCCAACTTCTGCTGCAGGTAAATCCGATACGCATTGTGGTATGATCTACGTATGCAGCAAGTTATAAAACAAATATGTTTTCTCGCAACGATGACTGAAATATCATTTATAACTACTGAATGTCACGCATATATTGTATTAAGATGGTTTTTATATATAGAGCAAGTTTTCTCGCAGCACGCTGGTTGTCACGAATAAGATGTCAAATACGAGTACATTCGTTTTATTGTGAAGAGATTATCCTTGCTGTAGTAGATATAAACGTTACGATACAATACTACATTCTGGTGTGATTACAGCCAACATTATCGGTCATTCCCAACATGCTTTTGAAGAGAATGCCCTGTTGGATACTCGTATTCAATGAAGACCTAGACTGCGATTGTCGATTTGGCTAACCAAATAGATTCAAAATTTCTAGCATCACCAAGTGGACAATCATGATTATCCAAGGCATCTGTATTATGTTTCTATGACTACAATATTACAATTCATACGGACTTATTAAAAAATACTTGTAGAGTTCTACTATATAAACAGTTTTATTTATTTATTTTTTATTTTTTTTTTACTATCGTTGTGCGTTGTTTAGATAAAATAACTAACATGACAGACTGTCAACAAAGAGGAACACAACATCGACGCTTAAGACAAAATGTCACGCCAGCAATAACTTTGAGTAAAGTAAGGGACTTTTTCTACTTCGTATCTATCAATTCCGACAACGACACAAGCGGGGAAATCATACGACGGATTACTCTTTCTAATCGCTGCTTCCTTACGTTTAGTAGGCAATTGCGTAGTTAAGTCCTCTCTCGAACAACCGTCATCTCAGTCTCGCTGCAGCTGTACGGGCTGTGCAGTGATACCAACATCGTCAGAAAATCTTGGATAGCCCGGCTTTGGCCCGGAAATTTTTCGACTCGGACCCAGTGGGACAACGTAATAGAAAACGACTTCATCTTGGGTGTCGAAGTTGTGAATTGGATGCGATTCTGGTACAATCCAGATACTAACGTGTGAGTGTGAGTTCAATCATATCTGCATACTTTTTAAATCCTAAAACATATTCCTACCTTAGTTTTTAGTACTCGTATGGTGTTAGGTAGGTGATTGTAAAAACAGTGGCTATAACAACAAAATAACAGAAAATATCCTTGTTTTAAATCAATATAAATTGGTTGCTTCAACCAACCTTTTATTTTTTTCTTTATAATTAGCGCGCAGTCTATTATACCCATAAAATGTTTGCGCACAGAAAAGAAAATAGAGGTACCGATGTGCATTGGTCTTCAATGTTTACAAGCTTTAACGACTAGAAAATATAGAACTTGGCAAGGCATTCTGAGTGCAACTAAGAAGATCCTATCTAGCAGGTGCAGAGATGTTTTAGGAATACCTGAATTGATGTGGACATTGTATTCCAATTTTGGGCGTATAAATGATTTATATATTAAGACCTAATCAGAAGGGATGGAGTATTTCTGACATCTCTTGAGGAAACCTAGACATTTTGCAGCTTTTTTGACGACATCGAATTATATATGTAGTCATTCCAACAAAATCGGGAATCCTGCAAGTACTAACAATATTAACCGCAACTTCTGAATTCCTGTGGACATTAGTGATGAACAGCGCATCATCAATTCTTCCGTGCCTTATTGAGTATTCAAATCAACGTAAACGTCTGTTTAATGTAACCCGCTGTCTTACCTCCTTCGGGTAATGGTAAACGGTATTTCTTTTAGAGGTTCTAAAAAATAATCAAGAAATTCAATTTTATCGGGTAATCTTTATTAACATACAAAAGAACCATTTTTTGCATTAATTTCTTGAAGACTATTTCTTTTAAATGTTGGCCATAATTGTGGCTAACATGGTCCATTCTGAAGCTCCAATTTTCAGTGAAGCGTTCGGGCATTACGAGTGGTCTTTGACCAATAACTCGAGAAATTTCGGCTTCCAGTTCCTCAATCGTAACCAGTTTATCCAGATAGACTTTGGAATGTACGTGACCTCAAAGGAAAAATTCTAGAGGTGTGATACACGATCTAGGCAGCTAATTCACTATTCCAAAGCGTGAAATTAACTTTTCACCGAAACGTTCTCGCAATCAATCCATAGTTTTACGGGCTGTGTGAAAAGTTGGTTGTTGGAACCAAACATTGTAGATATCAGGGGCCTCAATTTCAGCCAGAAAGTTGTCTTTTATCATGCCGCGGTAACGGGCGCCATTAACAGTTACGTTCCGGCCGCCCTCAGTTTTAAAGAAATATAGACCGATAATTGTACCAGCCTATAAACCACACCAAACCGTGTAATTGTATAGATGTAATGTCAGCCCTTGAACCCCCACACCTCAAATTCGTCTAGTTTGCTTATTTACGTAGCCATTAAGCCAGAAATGGGCCTCATCGACGAACAAAATTTTGGTCGAAGACAGTGGATCTTCTTTCAAGACCCAACGACTGAAATTGGGACGTCGTAGCATGAATTAAATTTATTATGTTTTTAAATCAATATTCTTACGTAAAATATGCCAAGTTGTTGCACTTCGTACTAAATGTGGTCTATTTGGTCGCATATGCATATCCGATAATGGAAATTGGGCTTCAATTTTTCGATGATTTAGCGAATTGTGCGTTCGGTAGACCTATTATGTGGACCATAAGTTGCTTTAAGCGCACCTACCACATTTCTCGTAGAACGCTGATTTTCATAATAAAGCTGGAAAATTTGTAGACGCTGTGCCGGGCTATTTTTTTTCACGATGAAATGTCAAATAATAGTGAACAAAAATATTATATCAGTGTGACAAGACGCATGTATGATTTCTCAAGTCTCATATGAGTGAAACAGTCGTACGTTGTTGCAAACGTTTATCTTCAAGACTCTGGACAGCATGCGAAACGCTGCTTTCGCCTTACTGATTATATTGCCCACGCATAGTTTGGAGCCACACAGACGATCCTTAATAAAGCCCCTTACCGAAGGTGTTCCATACAAATGAAAATAAGAAAATCAAGTTCTGGGATTAAAAAGAAGCATCAGCAAGTTATCAAGCCAACAAAACTTGAACAGATCCCCTTAGAGATCAGCGATGAAATTTAGTATTAGAGTTACAGTCGATGCTGATAATATGAAAAGCAACTTCTGCAAACTGTAAGGTGCGACCAAAACTTCTCTGTCAGGACGAACTTTTCAACTTTGGAGAGGAAATAAAGACTTTCTTTCACTCAAACAAAGCGAAGTAAAGATAATAATATCTTGACCGAAGTTAACATTCTGTACAATTTAGAGTGAGTTTAATACTTTAAGATGACTTGATGGAAAGCATACACCAACCTATATATGTTAATGAAAGCATTGTTTGCCAAGAAAGCATCGCCAAATATATAGAGGCTCAGTGGAAAAATGGGGATAATTAAGAACAAAATTCGGCTTAAGCTGCCTTGTCAAGAAACGCCAAGAATGCTTCGTTAAGACTCTCTTCATCCCAGTTGTGAACGCACGGTTCTTTTGAGGAGCAAATGTGGCAGCAAAGCTGTATAAGCTTCGACCTAGCCAGAAAAGGGCACATCAGTTGTGTGAAATGTATAGAACATGTAGAGCAAACTGATAAAGACTTCAGTCCCATGTGCAGTGTTCGATTCGCAAGTGAGACAATTGGTGAAAGACCGAGCTTACTAGAGAGTTTCATCCCAGGCTATTACAGCATATATAATCGTAAATGTAAGTAAGTAAATGGGCAAACATTTCTATTCAAATGATTCCGTCATGAATTCCATTAACTGCGACAACAAAAATTGCGAAATCTTATGCTTCATATCTTTCATTTCATTACTAGCGAACATTAATTGACTTCAAAGCACAAAGTGTATTATTGTAGCACTAATTCAAGGTTTACCATCGATATGTAGTACCTAGTTTCTTCTAAGTAAATATAAAATAGTTGAATACCGAAATGAAGTTCCAAATGCAATCTGTGGAAAAAATACTCAAGCCCGTATATATGTAGTTTGCGTACGACTATTCACATTTACTAGCCTAAAGCGACATAAATATAAATCTGATGGAATGCGATTTGTAATGGCTACAAGCTCTTAGCATCGGCCTTGCAATATCATCTGTTGTTTCACTTTGAAACCATCCAACCAGATCATCGACGCACTGGGATACGTGTCGGTCTGTTGCAGTTGCCTATTAAGTGGATGATAAGACTAAACGTTCCGTTGAAAGGTAAATCGTAAAACTAAAAGGAAAATCCGTGATTGGTTTTTTTCCCGCTTTTTTGTTTTGTTTGCTTTTATTGCTTCTATAATACTTGCACTTGCATTCTCGGGGCTTTTCTGCATATGTGCTTTCCTCCTTATGTGGTTAGATTAAATTACTGTCCGTTTAGTGGTGGGAAAAAGCAACAGATAAATATATACACGTGATACGTATTATGTATGAATGTGCGTGCACAAGTAGATCAAATTCAAATGCAAGGGCATACAGCTTTTCTGCTTATTTTCTAATTCCTTAATAATATTATATTGATATCCCGTTCGAAACCGCATTTAGTGACAACGATTTCAATAAAATAAACTGTGGGGAGCATTGGCACAAACCTTCTTTTTCACATGGCCTAAAGAAAGATGTCTAACGAATAATTTCGAAAAATGATTCGACTAGAAAACTTATCTCGCAAAAGAGCATTGATACTAACACTTTAGTCACGTAGCATTGTCCATCCAATCCAGTGTAGGTAATAGTAACACCTGCTTCTTTTTGTTTCTTGAATTAAGGCCCAATAATGCCTCCTGTCTAAAAATCGCAACACACAGTAGCACCTTGTAAATATAGAGCCTTCCAGTCCTTGAAACTTCTATGTCCCAAAACTTGAAGATGGAAATGTGCCTCATGCTCATGTGAAATAAAGGGTGACCAGATAAGAACGATAAGAAAAAGATTTAAATAAAACAACAACGGTGTGAAAGATAACATTGTCTCTGGTGGGGTGAAAAGTAACCTCCTTGAGAATGAAAAAGAAAAAAAAAATCTTAATGTTTTTTTTATTTTATGCAATATAGCCCCCTTTTAGTTTGATACAATTATTCCAGCGATTTTCCAACTTATTGATCCTGTCCGAAAAGTAATTTTCCGGAAGGTCTGCAAAATACTCCTCCGTGGCGTTGATGATTTCCTCGCGTGATCTGAATTTTTTATTGATGAGCCATCTTTTGAGGTTTGGGAAGAGATAATAGTCCGAGGGAGCCAAATCGGGCGAATACGGTGGATGCGACAGCAATTGGAGTCGTAAGTCATTGATTTTAGCCGTGGTTGCGATACTCTTGTGCGCCGGTGCATTGTCTTGCAAAAACAAAATTTTTGTTCGCTTCATGTAAGACCGTTTTGCAGCGACTTCGGCCTTCAATGCTCCAATAATGCATAGTAATACTCGCTGTTGATGGTTTTTCCTTTTTCGAGATAGTACACGAAGAGCTTGCCATGACAATCCAAGAAAACCGACGCCAAAACCTTTCTAACCCATTGAGCCTCCCTCGGCCGCTTCGGAGCACTCGTGCCGGCTTTAGTCCATTGCCGTTCACTCATTCTATTCTCTGGTGTGTGGATCCAAGTTTTATCAACAGTTACCAATCGACGCCAAAAGTCCGCCCGATTCCACATCAGCAAGTCCAAACACTCTTTCGAAGTGCTCTCGCGTTCGTGTTTTTGGTCAGGAGTGAGTATGCGCAGCACCCAGGATAACTTTTTCATATGCAGAATATTGCCCAAAATATGGCGTGTGCACTCAGGACTAATCTTTTTGGTATCTGCTAGCTCACGCACCTTCACTTTCCAGTCAGCCAACACCATTTCATGTGTTTTTTTTTTTTTTTTTTTGACATTGTCCTCTGTAACCGCATCGGAGGGCCTGCCGCTGCGAACTCGATCGGTAGTGGAGTTGCGACCACCATGAAACTCTCGAAACCAATATTTGACAGTGTAATCTGACGGAGCATAAGTCCCATAATATTTATCCAACTTTTCTTTTGTTTCCTTCGCCGTTTTATGAGAGAACGAAAATCATTTTTGTCTATACTCAACATGATGCCAAACACATCAACAACAATCAGCTGTCAAAACAAAACTAAAAGCAGTATCGCAGTGAAATTTGGCATGTCTGCCTAAATATGAACGGACTTCAAGGCACCATAACATCTTTTGCAGTAGCAGCGCATTCTGGCGGTCAAGGATACAGTCAAGATTACTTTTCACCCCATCTATTATTTTGAAGCTACGTTCATGCCATTACGTGCGGATTATCACATCATTCAAATGGCCGGCTCGACTCACGCTGCATCGCTTCAAGCGGTCTGTCCAATGTTTGATGACTCGGTGCAGTATGTGCCACATTATTCCGGCAATAGCGTGTTGAATGTTGGCCTCGATCTCATCCAAAGTAGTTGACTTGTTAGCGTAGACTATGAACTTGACGTAGCCCCAGAGAAAATAATTGAGTGGTGTCAAGTCGCATGATCGCGGCGGCCAATCGATGAACGCTCGCCGTGAGATAACCACAAAAAGTCGGTAAACACTGCTCTATATCTGAGACGGTAAGGGTGTCTCCTCCCTCATTTCGAAAGAAATGATGATGATGATGATGCCGCCGTGCACTAAACAATCGATCTTTGTGAATGCAATAACGCTTGGCCGAATACTTGTGGGTTGTGTTCGCTCCAATAATGGCAATTTTGCTTGTTGACTTAGACGCTAAGCCAAAAATGGGTCATCTTCGAGATGATTTTTTGGCCAAAACCCGGATCTTTGGCCAACATTTCCATCACCCAGTAAGCGAACCCACTGCATTTTCTATGGTTGTCCGTATTTAATTTTTGCGCCACCAAAATATTATATTATTATAAAAGTGAAACTTTTATTTTACATTACTGCCTTTCAATTGGGGAACGAAAAAGTCCGTTATCATGAATCTATAGCGCCCTCCTCACTAATACTTTCTGGCCAGCGTCATTTTTGAAAAATTATGAACATATAACTCCACCAGAACATAAAGCACATCAAACAGTACCCTTTTGTGGATGTAACACTGTCTCGGTAAGTGACAATTATCAAGGCTTCGCCCATCAATGACGTTGTCTAACAAAAAGCGAGGGTAGAGCAAATGTACTGGTCTTACTGCAAAGGTTTTCGGTACTTAACGCCTCCGAATGCTACTGCGATTTGACCAGTTACAAGCGGCCGGTCAGAGGTCCTGTAAGCTTTCTAACTCCGCACTCCGTATCACGGGTGCTTGAGTACGTTTGAAATCGTGACATGAGATTTAGACAGAACTTGCAATAGTCTCGAGAATTTACTCGAATTTACAAGAAACTTCACCAAAACTTGTGATATTTCTCGTTATAGACCCTTAAGGATCTAAGTTTCCCAATCAGTTTCTGACGTAGGCAATTCAGAATTCCTCGAACTTTTGCAGTGCAGTTCTCGAAGATCCTTGATCCAAAACTTTGAGCACTTTTATAGCCTGTCCTCCTCACTGCGAGTTATCCGAACCTTATACCGTTTCGCTTGAAAATAACCCAAAGGGGAGATCAGTATTTTGTAGCACATTTATCTTCGATTTCTCTTTGCCTTGTTGCAAGGTTCAAAGTTTCAACTGCAACCATAAGTCGTCACCTTTCAATCATGGAAAGTGAAAAAAATGGGAAAAATGGCTACCTCACCGCCGCTGTTACAGCGAATATAACATATTATGACGTTTGGAAGTTGCAATATCTTTGACTAACAGATACCGTATGGATTCTCTTTTGCACCGAGTCATTACCTCCATCAAAAAGTAGATCTCACTTCTTCCGTTCAACTATCAAATGCGGTGATTAACGGCATCAAAAGGCTTTTTTAGAGAGGAAGAACACAGCCCATGGTTTTTCTTCTGTGGTTAAACAGTGGAGAGATCCAAATGACCGAAATGAATTCTTTTCTGGAAATCGTTTTTTAAAATGCGGAAATCAGAGTTTATAGAAACTCCGTTGGCAAGGTATGATTTGACATAAGCTTCACACTTCACTCATCAGTCGATGTTTTCAATCTTCCTAGGTGTGGGTCATCTCTAAAGTTGATTTTCAACTCTCACAGTACCCGAGACCCGTGCGGACGCTATCTCTATCTATCACACAGCAAAAATTGTTGAAGTATGCAGTCAAACAAAAGCATTTATGTACATTGTATCACTGACAGTGTTACATTACGGACACTCAGGAAGGAGTCATAGGAATAGTTACACTTAAGTGAAACTGCCTTGGGACTTGCCATGGAAGAACTATACCCCAAAACGGTAATTGTGGCATGGGACATGTAAAAGCTCTGCATTTATCGTTTCTAAAGCACGGAAAAGTAGTCACAACACAGTGAAAATACTTCTGACTTTCAACACAGTCATCATCCATGGTAATTATTAGATCATGCGTCTAAAACAGCAACTATTGCCGTGCCAGTGAAATAGTTAAAAATTCAGAAGTGAAGAGAATAATTCAATTGACAATTGGAATTGGAAGGCTTAAAGGATATGTGGTTTGAACAGGGCTGTGTAACTTGCCACATAGTGCGTTCCACAATCGACTCCAAAGACTGAGTTTGGTGATCGTTTTGTCGCCAGAAATGGCCCTATAAATTGGCCGCTGCGATTTAACATTTTTAGACTTCAATACGCCCACGTAATAAAACAAAAATTTTAAAAATACACACAATAACAAAAAAAAAAAAAAAATTGTTCCGCTTTCAATCAAAAAATCTGTACTTGCCCGTTGTGCTTCTATTTCAGGATACAATTACCATGCTCCAAAAACCAAGAACATCCTTTATACAATATATTATCTGTGTTTAAAAGGAAACGACGATGCTGAGGGTTTGTAGGACTCTTTCGATTTCGAAGATTAACAATGTATTTGCCCAGAGGTATAACAGATGCTCTTGAATAGATAATTTTATTTCTGAAGAATTTGTAAGAGTTAGGCCGTCTGTTAGTCTTGTGCAAATTCGGAGAACTTTTCGTTCAAAGATGAGTAATTGGTTCATCTTGGACATTGACATTTTATATCAAATTAGACATACATAAGTTATGACACGACGTATTAGCTGTTTATAAATTAAAAGCTTTGTCCTTTTGCTTAGCTCGGTCCGTTTCCTTAAAGTTGGATGCACCAAATGAAGCGTGAAGTTAGCCTTTCTAAGGGTCGTTTCTGCGTGTCTGTTGAATTTAAATCTTTCATGGAAATCTATTCCTATTCCTTACTGTTAATAACGCTATTATCAGATAGTTTGACTGAAATATTCTTGCATCCAGTAACTGGAAAGATGCTGTTTGAGAACAAGATTACCTCTGTTTTGCAAAGACTGATTTTAAGTTCCCATTTGAGCCCCAAGGGCTTCTCACGAATTGTTTAACTATACAAGCTGCTTGTTCAGGCGAAACAGAGCTGGCGTATGCTATAGAGTCATCTGCATACACGGATGTTCTTGTTGATTCTATGTTTTCTAATTGATCTGCAATCGAAATGTTGAACAAAATTAGTCACAGCCTCGATCTTCGGGGTACGCCAGCACATATTCGTTTATTTGACCGCATTGTGTTGTGAATCTGCACAAAAAAGAATCTTTTGTTAAGGAAGCTTTTAATAAAAATTACCAAGTTTTGTGGAAATCCTAATGCTATGAGTTTAGATAGTAATCCTTTAATAAAAACGCTTTCAAAGGCCTTATTGATATCCAATAAGAAAGCTACAGTTGTTTCTTTTTTATGACATCGTGGTGTAGCTTCAGGAGTAAATAAACAGGGGAGTGTAAGGTCCGGAAACCATATAGGAATGAAGGGATTATTCTATTTTCTGTAAAATTATATTTTATCTTCTTCATTACGACTGACCTCAATAACTTGCTCACACAGCAGGGAAATGTTCCATATTCTTCGACACTGTCGCGCTTTGTTTTTTTGGTGGATCGGTATGATTTTGGCTCATTTCCAGTTGTATAATGTCAATTACCAATTAATTCGACTTTGAAAGAACTTTCTGGACGCGTGAATCCACTTCTCTGGTAAATCCAGAGAGAATGGCGTTGGGGGCCATTCCTTAAAGTTTCGTTTGAAATAATTGGCAAAAACTTTAACCTTCTCTTGGGAAGTTGTGACAACTCTATGACCATTGTTAATATGGTTGGGAATCCCTCTTGATTTTCCAATGATGGAGTTGATTTCTTTAAAAACTTCAGGGCCTGATTTAATGTCTTCCAAACGCTTTCGCAAAACGAAATCCCTGTGAAATAGTTTGCGAAAACATAGTCTACGTGCATATATTGTCTGAATGTAGGATTGGAATTTGTCGTACTACATACTATTGTAGATTATTGCAAATGTCTCACTATAGATAAGCACACGTATCCTTTTGGTAATAGGATGCATGGTCATAAATTAAATGTATTATAAGGCAAACGCGGTCGTAAATTTAATATCAATAGGAGACCACACATAAGTGCGGTCGTAAAAGAAGAATATTGTATTCATGTTTGAACAATCTGAAACATGCATGTCAACGAAAGCCTTTAGATGTGCATTCATAACTTGAATGTAACAGAAATACGACATTACGACTCCAGCAGTATCTGTAACCATTAAAGTACAAACATTTAGCCACATATGTAATATCCATTAAAATCTTCTAAAGGAAAAGTCATACCTACTGTGTGGGCGATGACGAATAACTATCGTCGTCACCTACATATATACATAGATTCATCGTCCCAACTTCTGCGTGTGCAAATAATTACAGGTGTAAGTCGCCTTTGATACTAGTACTGGAAATAATTACACTTCACCATAACAGTCGGTCGGCCGTCGTCGTCGCCCGTTATTGCTTTAGTAAAAAGCGAAAGGCACATTGTCTGTGTTCTCAGTGTGTGAATGAATTAAATGGGAGAGATGATGATTCCCCGGCCTAATGGTAAAAATCTACTCATACTCGTATTTAGCTACCAAAACAACAAATACATCACAGCACTCCAAAGTACAATGCTCTATGGCAAGTTGGTTGGTTGGTTATGCAAATTACTCCCGGTCTGGCCTGTAATAAATAAAGAAGTCGACAAAAGAGGGAGCAATTAATAGATGAAAAAAGAAAAGCTTGTATCTACGACCACCCATTCACGTATAGGTTGTTTTATATACTTTGTATACATACAAATATAAAAACAAACAACTATACTCAGTTCTACTTTTTTTTTTTTTTTTTGCTCACACAACTTTAATCGCTGTAATTTGCATAATTTATGATTAAAATTATTTCCCATGAGATGTGTGATGGGTTTGATTTGCTAATAATTTAATGGAGAATCAGCTTTGGCATTGGGTCCTGTGGCGCAATGGATAACGCGTCTGACTACGGATCAGAAGATTCCAGGTTCGACTCCTGGCAGGATCGATGCGGTGGTATTGTCATGAAGCTTTTTTACATGACAATATTGTTGTCAGTGAATTTGTCTAAAAACTTATATAAGCTAAGATAAAAGGACAGTGTATTTTTATTTCAAATCAGATCATCATCAAATCACTACACTAATTTATTATTTCTTTTGCAAAATATAAAATTTCTAAGCAAACTGAGATACTTTTTATTTTTAGATCTAACTAAAAGTAAATCGTAACTTACTAAACCACCTTATTGTTACGGATTTTTCGAATTGTTATGTTTTAGCAGCTGTCAAAGTTACCAATGCCATTCAGCTGTCAAAATATTCAGTAAGGTTTGCCATTTCATCATGCATCTTTGTATGCTTGCCAAACGTACGGAAATTATTAAAAAATATTAAAATTCTGGCTCAGTTGTAAATGTGCACCGTGAATTTCGTCGTGAGGTTGCTCGTCATAATGGTTTCGTGGAAAAGTTTCAGCGTGAGTACACTCTTTTAGATCTAGAGCCACCAACCAGACAGAGATTGGTGCGAAATGAAGAAAACATATCCGCCGTAGAGGCCAGTCTTGAAGAAAACCCAGAAATGTCAATTCGGCACCGACTAGCTGAATTTTACATCACCAGAGAGTCAACCCGGCTTACTTTGCGGTTGGATTTGGGCCTACATCCGTATAAGACTCTGCTGACGCAAGAATTAAATTAGGAATGTAGGGAGATGTTGGCCGGGGATCCGGATTTTGGCCAAAAAATAACCCTCTCGAACGAAGCCGATTTTTGACTCAGCAGCTATGTCAACAAGTAAAATTGGCGTTATTTGAGCGAATGCAATACACAAGTGTTTGGCGAAGCATCAACGCATTCACAATTATTGACTAATTGGTGTGGTTTATGGCGTGGCGGTGTCATCGGACTCTATTTCTTTCAAAATGAACGATGTTCAGAAATATTAACTGACTTTCTGCTATCAGTGCTTGAAAAAGTTTGAAGCAATGTCAGCGAAGACGAGGCGGCCATTTAAATGATGTGCTATGAAACACATAATGGCATGAACGTAGTTTCAAAAAAAAGCCAGATTCAATTTATATCTCACAACCTGGATGTTTTAATAAATTTGTTCCTCTACAGTTCTTATCTGGTCACCCTTTATAAAAGGGTTTCCAATAGGGACTTGACAATTTTGAATTTAATTTGTGAACGCACTCTTTCACTAATCATCAAACTGTTACTGTCAATTTATTCAGTAAACTCAACATTTTCATCATGGTAAAGTACACTAACGAGCAATGTCTGCAAATTACAAAAATTTTCTAAAGATATTTGGAGTCGGTGACTGCAACTTTAAAAGCATTAACTCCAATTTTCGGTCGTAATTCTCGCCCTAGTAGACAGGCAATAAGAAGTTTAGTGCAAAAATTTGAGTCTACATATTCGTTGTGTGATGTTGCCGTGTCAGTGAGACAACGGGTTGGTCGAAGTGTCGAAAATAGAGCTGCCGTTCAGATGTCCGTAGCAAACGATCCAAATCAGTCAATTCCATCCTTTCATAGTTTTGGGAATAAGAAAAAGTCGCATGGGACCAAATCCGGTGAATATGCTGGCTGAAGCATGCTTGTCGTGTTGTTTTTGGCCAAAAAATCTCTTACAAGCAACGATGAATGAGCATTATTAAATTGCATTATCGTGATGCAAAAGCCATGAATTGTTTCTCCACAATTGCGAGGGTGTTTCCGTACTGCTTTTCTCAAACGGCATATAACTTCAAGGTAATACCCCTTATTGACCGTAAGACCTTGAGGTAAAAACTCCTTTCTATGTAAAGTGTCCATTTAAATATATGGTATCGAATGCTTTTTTCAAGTCAATCAGGAAAGCTAAAGTGCATTTGTTTTTGCCTTTGTTCCATTGGATATCAGAAACCAGTGTAGAATCGCCATGAATGATATCATGTCCCGCCTTGGAACCGATTTAACTATATAGAACCAAATTTTTGTCCTCAACCCACTTAGTCAGGACTCTATTGATCACTTTCTCGAACATTGCATTACTATATTTAACTGGGTGGTATGAATGCCAACCGCTTCTAGTGTAAGATGTCGAAGTACAACGTTCGGTATTCCATCGGTTCTCACTCATTTCTTTCTCCTGAATGGTTCGAAGATTGTTTAACCCTTTTCCTTTGAAATGAACGGAAGTAGAACCCTCAAATTGGCGATGACATTATTTGCCGTATTCTTCTTCCTGAACTAGGTAAAACCCGAGCTCTCGAATCGCCAGTTCACTATTTCATTTCGAAGGTAGAAATTGTGCCCAAGGACTCGATTTTCCAGGTCGAGGTTTGGGCTAATGATGCCATTCGCTTTGTAACTTCCTAGAAAGTCACTTCTATATTATAGCCTATACCTCGTTTACAAAGAATTTCTCATCATCAATGGCCTCATTTAGATCGATCCCTGCTGCTACAAGTATTTGTTTGTTGTTCGTCGTTCGAGTGATTTTAAGACACGAAAAGTCGTTTTGCGGGAACATTTTCTGGTCTGTTTGCGATAAGCCTAATGTAAACCCTTTGCATTTCATTGGCGAGAATGTAAATATAGACCATCCCAGCTATACCACAGGCTGCTTCGTCCGAAATTGTTCGGAAACCACAAATTGTTCTGATTGCGCAAAGCTTGTACGCAAGCTTATTTCGTTTGTTGAGAGTGCAGATGCCCGAGATGCATCTAAGAAAGCGCTGCCAGCATCTGTGATGCCTTTTTACTAGAATACTCGACATGTATAGTTTAAATTTCAGCTTGTTGTCAAGCATGACTCCCAAGTATTTTTATGATTGTATAGTTCCCGACCTGAAGACTTGCATATTTCACAGTCTTTCTGCTAGTTATTAGGACAACTTCAGTTTTGTGGTCAGCTAGTTCAAGGCCGGCCAATTCAAGCTTTATAGAAGTGGTCCTAGAACCCCTGACCCCTGCGGAACTACCGCGGTGATATTGTAATACTTAATGCCATGGTCCGTCTAATAACTAAGCTTCTTGTCGGTAGTAGTACATGACTATCTTTAAAAATACTCTGGTGCATTCATTCTGGCCAGCGATCTGCTGGCATAAAGGCTTCATTGTATGTCCAGTTGGCTTGGCAGAGGTAAAGTTAACAGCGAAAGTACTGCATAGTATTCCTTTATGCCTCCTTTTCACTTCCTCCGTTGTATTGCTTCGGCCGCTGTATCTACTACCGTCTTTATGGTATGGACGGTAGAACGCGATTTTCTGAAACCATACTGGGCGTCCGACAACGCACCACACTATATTTGTAGGAATTTTTGAGCAATTATTTCTTTACTGAGACCGCAATGCTCACTGTCGTATGCAAAAATGCGTAGACAGTTTGTAGTATGTTAATTATTGCCTTTCAGTTCTATTCGTGTGTCGAACAGCAGGAGATCCAAATAGAAGCCGTGTCTAGGTAAAGACGGATTATCCTTTGCCTTTAAGCCGAGTCGGTACATTATAGTGTGCTGACCCTGCCAAGTGAATAATAGATTTCCCCAATCTTTAGGTGTGGCATTGATATCTCCAACGATAATAAAACAATTCTCCTCCAATTCCAGCCTTAGGAATCGAAAAACTTTCTCGAGCACTGCGATGAATAAGGTGGATTGAGTGGAAGATAGACACCATGTACAACCGCTTTCCAATACGGAAAGAGAAGCCTCTGATTTGAAATTTGATATACATACATATGGCCTGCCAACGACACTTCCTGATACAACTTACATTGTTAATGCTGAATATATAAAATGTAGAGTTATGTACGTGAAATTACAGAGAAAAACATGTTACAAAAGAAGGAAAATCTTTCGAATGCTGGGAGTTGACCTGGGTTGACCTCCGCCTCCCCAACTTCTATTTACTCATATGGTCATATAAAATGTTTTTATATTTTTTTCATGCGACAGCGGTTAGTTTGCTCACTTTGAGGGCCTGGGTTCTATTACAACACGGTACAGAAAATCAATTTCCTTTGATGTCAGCAGACTTTTGACAGGTATTCGTCTAGAATCAGGATTAGGACGTACATATATACATACATATGTTTATTAATGCAACATGTTGACCCAAGCAGGAAAACAAAACGGTGTTCTTGATATTTTTCAGTTCCAGACTTATATACTATAGAGAATTGTTATTTTATATAACTGCTTCTGACAGAGTTTCCGCTTTTTTAAGGAAAGCTTTTTTAAGGCATTAAGGGAACCTACATACGTTTATGTACAAATGCTATCTACGATTGAAACGTGACACTGTTCATTCTATCTATTTTAAAAGTTTAAAAACTACGGCTGTATTGGTACCCGAACATGTTGACCTAAATATTATTCTGATATAAAGGGTTCATGTTGATAGCTAAAACGCTTTAATGGCTAAAGAAATATGCTTTCGCTAATAAAGTAAATTCGTATTGCTTTCAAGCCTTTAAAAATTCTAATTCTTCTTTTTTAAAAGCCGCTTTACTTGACATTTTTCGACTTAAATGACGTAGCCTTTCACCTTTATGAACGCTCAATTCCATTAATCAAGTTCAAAATCTACCCAAGACAAAAGTAATTCATCCTTGAAAACAAAGAGGTGGAAAAAACACATTTAAGTCAAATCTCCAAGGGGTTTCGCTTTAAACTGACTGCTTTTTCATACTTAAAAGGCTACTTATTCATACAAATATAGGTACGAATATGCTTGTATATTTGAGTGTATACTGCCACTTAAGGGCACCACCTATCTTTAACAATAAACAGCGCAAATGTCATAAAAATCGAGGCATGTCCTCCTTTTTTTTAGATCCTGTCTGGGTATCACCACCTCTCCCAACTCTACTATGGTATGACGAGTATCCACTTTATGTAGAAAATTGCGTATTCAAATACATTCACACGCATTAACCCAACACAAATACAAATTGGCAACATAAGAAAAAAAAATGAAAACAAAAAATAATAATAAACAGAAACAACAGGATCGATAGAACCAGACAGACCTTCCTCAACCCAAATTTTCTTCACCCACCTCCCACATCTTTGGCCTATGTTGTCGTCTCCATCGCTGCCATCAGGGTGGATCCATTAATAATCTCAACAGAGCCAACGGCAACAAAAAAAAAATCCAAACACAACAAAAACAACAACAAAAGACAGCAGCAGCACAACGACGGCGGCTATGACGATTCATTCATTCCGGCGGCGTATTCACAGACGAATTTTCTTGCACGTGTAACTCTGTGTCTGCAGACACATATGATACACACAAACACACCTTAACAACCAGACACATATACTATTGTGGTGGACTGGTAGTGAAGAATATTTTGGCAAACGAACCCTAACAATTTCGCCAACCACCCCAAACTCTAATGTATGTTGGAATATCATGCGAAAGAAATGATATGAACCGATAACGAAGTTTTTAGGGGGAAAAGACACATTCTCTCAGTGGCGATCTGGTGATTTTTGCTGCAAATTGTCAGAGGCCCACTAACAATTGTTTAGTATGTCACGTATGTATGTATTTACTTTTTTATATTCGTATGCGTATCGAAATTCCTGTATTGATTTATCTACTTGTTCTCTCTATGTGTCGCTTTCTCTATCTCTTTTTGTATCCACCCTCTGAAGGTATCCATGATGCTGAAGAATGTTTGAGAAAGAGAAGATAGTAGATTCCATACCATATCCATTTCAGGACTCTACCCCACGTATATGTAGGCCAGACAATGACGGTAACAAGGTCCTTCACCTGGCAACCAAATTAGCTGCGGGCTGAATCATTTATTTGTGTGTTTTTTTTTTTTTTAAATTTGAGAGTGAATTCAACAAGGACAAGGACACCAGGAGAACTTAAGTACTGGGTTTGGATGATGATATTTGCAGGCTGAATGAAAGAGTCTGTAAAGTGTTCCACAAAATCCCTGTCTCTCCCATTTCCCAGACACTTGTTTTTTTTTTCTCTCTTCCTTTTTGAGTTTCACTGTCTAAGCCGTCATCAACGTGTCCTTGAGTCTGCTTAAAGCATGCTCCGTATCTTTTTTTCTATCAGCAGACACATCTCGTTGTTTGAAGGTACGTGTACCCCACTGCTTTGTGGTAATATAGCTAAATGGCTTGGGTTATGTCGTTTCTAAGACTTCTATATGCGAATTTAATTTTGTAAAATGTTCCTTTATTATTTCTAAAGGGATGTTAGTTCACCATTTCCTTTAGCTTTTGATGCATAGTGTCTGAACATCTGGGCACGAGTTTGCTGGTGATTCCTATTGAGGGTTTTGGGCCATGAGAAAATCGTGTGGGTGATAAGTACTCGTATGTAAATACATACTTTCTTGCGGCAAGGAATTTTCTAAAAATGAATTGTAATGCGTTGTTTTGGTCTCTATTTTTTTTTTTTTCTATTTCAGTCTGAAAGTATGAACTGTTGAGACATCTGCAAACTTATGCATACAAGCACGCTGTTACAACCAAATGACCCTAGAGAGTTTGCTTCTCATGCCCGTTAAATGTTCCCGTCTCTGGACCAAGTTCTTTTCCCTTGCTCTTTAAGAGAAGGTCTAATTTTATTTGAACGTATGCGGTGACGATAATTATTTTCGATGTACTCCAGAGTCGGTCAGTGTGTATCTTCAATCTAACATATAGCAAAATTCGTACGTTTCTAGGTACGGGATGGGTGTAATATTTACTTCGTCTTTCTTTCATAGGTTCCTTTTTTTGGTTTTTTTAGTTTACTTCGTCGTCTCTCTGGGGTGAATTCGATAATTCTTCTTGTCAGATGTGTTTTTCCAACAATCTTGTCTCAAGAGTGAAGTTATCAGCATTTGCTAACTTTAACTGAGTAAACCCTTAAATGACCGTAGTTTATATTGTATTTACAAGTAAATACCGGCATTCAGCGGAGTCACGGAGCAATGCTGGGTTGAACAACTTGACGATTTGTCAGAGATCTTATTCTCAGACAATACATAGAACACAATTTCTACTAGTTCCCCTAAATTATTCGTTAGAACTATTGTGGGCACGCATAAGTAAAATAAAACAGGTGGTGATTTGGTCAGACATTAATATAAACCAAACTACGAACTAGACGACAGCACCGGAACGAGCATGTATTTTATATGCAAAAAATGTCAAAAATATGATTGAATTACGTGAACCCTGCGTAAAAATAAAAAAAGAAAACGTAATTGTGTCAACCAAGAGAGATATCAGATATTAGATCTAATCATGTTACGTCAACGGTTCTGTGGAGTAATCAACAGTACTGTGGATATCCTAGCTGCCTTTTAGCTGCTTTGACTAGGGAGAAAGGTCAAAGATCCTATGGTTCTGAAAAGAACCCAGCTGAAACGTAGAACTAAGCGCCAAAGACGTCCAAATTAGACGTAAAACGGCTAACAGTATGGAGGTGACTGGATTTTACTTCAGGTGGTACTCGCAATAGCGACAATCCACCCGTGGTCTTTTCGACTGTGGCCGGGCACGAAGTCAGGAGGTCGTTGGAAAAGTTTACTCCAAAAGAATTTCGAAACGCTAAAAGGGACAAGAACGGCGCACTTACAAAAATGCTACTATCTTCTCTCTGGCGCTTCAAATTATGAGAGATCGAACACTATGTCGATCAACTGTAGGAGCTAGCCAAAGCAGAGTATGTTTACATTCAGGCATAGGGCTGCGATATGAGGAATTGAACTCTTAGATTAAAGTACTCCACGCAACAGATAGCTAAAAAAGAAATGCGCCATCTTCTGGACACCGAAGAGCGGAAAATCTACTCTCACAGGAACAAAAACACAGAGAAAAAAAATCAAGTAAGCAAGGAGGGCTCTCCTCTTCTTGTGGACTTAGACGAAGCTACTGTCGAGACTATTAAGTCTAAGAATGACATAGGCCCCTAGTCATTTATTTTGTGTACTCAAATCAACATTCAACATTCCAAGTCTGCTACTACATCCCTATGTAGGAGCCTTTCCGTGTTGAATACAAAACTCCACATAATATCTCTACAGAAACAATGAGTGTGAAATAAACGCATCTGTGGTTTCGGATTTTATTTTTGTATGCTGAACTCACTCTTACCATCTAAACTTGTGGAATTTAGTTGCTGCATACATAAACTACGAAACGAATGGAGAATGGCACAAACTCGTCGTTGCGTCTTGCTTATTTTCCCAATGATAGTGCTTCCCCTTATCACAGGACAGAACAATAGCTAAAGAAAGGTGCTCAGAAACTGAACGGCACCCTCACCAAGCGTTTCGAAATGGCTAGTAAGTAATCCTGGAGATCGTAAAGAATCCAGAAAACTTGTAAACAGATCACTTAAGACTAATTTGGAGGAACATTGGAATCTTTACAGATCAGATTTCGCATAGGGCCTCTTACAAATTTTTTTGGGAAAAGATTGAAACTATCGGTGCAACCAGTAGGCTGGTCAAAGTTCTAAAAAGGGGAAGATCAATCAGGCTGAAACCACTCAGAAAATTTGACGGTTCCTATACTTAGCTTAATCTCATGCTTAAATCTCACTTCACAGATAACCTAATCCTAACCAGCTCACAAATAGCTCCTATCAATGAAGCTGCTAGTTAGCTGAACAACATAACAGCTGTGGAGACGGATGAGGCCATTAACATCCTGTTGCTTCCTTTTATGAATTCAAGTTGCTAATGGTATATACCCAGTTATGTTACAAAGAGGTATAGACCACCTGCTGGGAACTCTGAAGAGAATCTTCAGTGCTAGCCTAGCACTGGCATAGATAGCGGAACCCTTTTTACCGGAAATCGAAAAGGAGTACTCGCTCGCTTACGAGGGCGGTCACAGAAGTACCCGACCCAACAGAGAAAACCCAAAAAATTTGGAAAAAAATTTATTTATTTTTCAACATAATCGCCTTTCAGCTCTATACACTTTTCCAAGCGATGTTCAAAAAGTTCGATACCCTTTTTATAATAAGTACTGTCTTGCTCCTCAAAATATCCATTAACTGCCGACAACACTTCTTCATCGTTGGAAAATCTTTGACCACTGAGCCATTTTTTCAAGTTTGGGAATAGAAAATACTATAATTCGAGAAGCAGAAAAAATTCTGCTTTATTGCTGTAAATCTTCGCTAAACACTCAATTGAAACATCTTCACGACACTATTTTTGCTCGAGTGTGAGCAAACGCGGCACCAATCTTGCACACAGCTTTCTCATGTGGAAATTTTTAAATAATATGTGATGTACCGCACTTTTTGAAATGCCTACTATGTCTGCTAGCTCGCGCACTTTCAGTCGACGATCATCCAGTACCGCTTTGTGGATTTTCTTCACTATTTCTGGAGTCGTCACCTCATTTGGCCGACCACTGCGATGCTCGTCTTGGCAGCTCGTACGGCTACGTTTAAACTCAGCAAACCAAAATTTTACTGTTGTAACCGAAAGAGCAGACTCACCCAGAGTAGAATTCAGTTCAGTTTTTATATTAGTTGGGTTGAGGCCTTTCAAATAAAAGTATTGTATCACATAACGATGACCAATTTTCTCCATTTCTCCATTTCTCCAAATTCTAAACAACATGGCGCTTTCAAACTTGAAACATATGCTTTATAGATTGCGTACTTTCCAATACCCTGATATTTTCAACCAAATACCGCCATGTCTTGGTCAGGCCGCCATTGTATAAGTCTGACTTCTGTTATGCTGAAAAGCATCGAAATGATCGTCGAGATTTATGTACACAAAATCGCCTTGTGAATGCATTCTCTGCCGGCGATGCAACACGACTACCAACGCGGAAGACCCTGCGAGAGTGCGCTTCAGAATTTGGTAGGCAGGATTAAAGGCGCACTCGGCAATTAGGAACACTCCTTGGACATTTTCATCGACATTGAGGGTGTTTTTGACAACGCATCTTTTGACGGCCAAACAACACGGTGTAGATAATTCAATAGTTTTGTGGATAAAAGAAATGTGAAAAGTGAATGCCAATGTCAATATCCCTGGATTACGGATGCTAATTGTGGCGTGGGTAAACAGGGGTTGTCCGCAAGGCAGCGTTGTGTGTCCACTGCTATAGTGCATGTTGGTTGTACTATCTGTTGATCGGGTCTAGCGACTGTCGACGACTTGTAATGGGCTTTCAGTTAATCCTCTCAAAACTGAGGTTGTTCTTTTTACGAGAAAGAAGAAGCTGCTTGGTCTGACTCATTTAGTGCTTAAAGATATCACCATCCAATTCTAGATGCTAAGTTTTTGGGTGTCATTTTGGATAACAAACTTCTCTGCACTAAACATGTTACTCGAAAGCCTCTAAAGCGCTGTCAACCTTCTGGCAACGCAGAGTAGCTATCGGTAAGACATGGTGCCTGTCACCGAAAAAAGGCTTTTGTATCTACACGGCTATGATAAGACCAATCATATCCTATGTGTCGGTTGATTGGTGGAATAAGCTGTCGCGAAAATACCTGATTTCTGCTTTTACTAGATTGTCGGATGCATGGGAGGTTTCCTCAACAATCCTGGCTCCTCTCTAGACGCATTAATGAGTCTCCCTCCCCTTGATATTCATATCATAAGCTGCACTCTCAAGGCCACTTTCCGTTTAAAAAGAAGTGGTATTTGGTAAAACACGCACTGGGGGTTTAATGCCCTTGCGCGTCGGCTGTCTTGAAACTTTGGTGCTATGAATTTTTAACAATGTCCGATGCAACTTCTCTTGCAGAAAAATGTTGAAATCGACTTTCCTTGTGCCCGGGAATGTTTTCGGCCAGAATCTAAGCCAAGAAAGGAATGCTGTGGGGCCTGCACGGACGTCTCCAAAACCAAAATAAAATATATGGCGTTGGTGTCTTTCTGGAGGATGACTACGTTAGGTTCAGAAAAGTGTTTTTCAGGAACCGAACTTAGGTTGGGTCAGCCTGCGTCTTCGGTTAAGGCTTCCATTGACAGTTGGGTCTTATATTGACTTTCCAGGATTCAGGCAGACCAAAAGAATGCTTCCCGACGTCCCTAGGAATTCAGCGGCCTTTTGGCTGTCCCTCATCAGGAAAGACTGTAGGTTGCTTACTGGCTTCGTGACAGGGCATTACACTTTTGCAGGTGATGTGCAGGTATTCGGCGCTCGTCGTGATGGGTGCTTTTACTGTAGTCACCTTATCACTGAAACGCTTACTCATCGTTCTTCGTAAGACTGAAAACTTTCATTTAAAAGGAACTTAGAAAGAGTATAATGGAGTGGTTCATTGTCTAAGTGCTCTAAAGCATATGATGCATTCTATGAATTTTTTTTTAAAACTTTGCTTAACACAGAATATTATATCATTATGTTATCCTGTAATACGAGTATTACGAGGGGATTTCTTGAAACTTTATTACGACAAAAAAGAAACCTTATGTATATGGTTGAGTCTAATCGAGAATGATATACTTGTAGTTAAGATAGCTACACTCATTTTATCCCTTCCAAATAACCAGAAAGCACCCAGCCAGTATTTTAAAATGAAAATAAATTTATCGAAACCCAGATAATTCTAAAGTTTTTGTGGTAAGAAACAGTGACATGTCAAAGATCGTTAACTTAACAACAATGCATAGATCGACTTCGTATGGCTTTCAATGACAAAATACCATCTATTTGTTACTGGTTTGCAGGGTTCAAACGCGGTCGTGCCAGCATCAATGATGAATTTCGTGAAGGTTGTCGTTCCGTACGCGCCATGATTGAAACCGATCGGCATGTGATATACCGTGAGATAGAAGCAACCTTGGGCATTAGTAAGACCCTAATTCAATCAATATTGCATAAACTTTGTGCTTGGTGGAAGAAGACGAAACCTAGACATAATCGTATGAACCCGAATCTAAGCGACAGTCGGCTGATTGGGTATTCCAAGGTGAGCGAAAACCGACAAAAGAAACTCGTTCTCGAATTACTTCGAAAACAATGATCGCTTGTTTTTTCGGTAAAACGGGTTACGTTGCCAGAAAGGCTAAAGGATCGCAGAACTCTTAATGCCGATTGGTACAGAGAAATTCGTTTGCCGGATGTCATCAGTAAATTGCGTAAAACAATCAAAAACCTACGCGTCATCCTCCCTCATGACAATGCTAGACCACACACAGCCACCGAATTAATGAGGAATTTGGCACATTCATCTGAATTATCGCCTAATGACTTCTTTTTGTTCCCGCTCATAAAAAATAAAATGCGTACTCAACGTTTTTAATACCAGAAGAGGATGTAAAGGCGTTTTACAAGCATGTTTCTGAGGTGTCGTGTTCAGAGTGGAATAAATGTTTCGAAATTCAGTGTATAAATCTTGAAGAAGAATACTTTAAAACACAATAAAACATTTAAAGTAATAATTTTGGTTTTGTTTGTTGATTTTTCTAAAAACTTATCGGACGACCTTCGTACATGATCTAATGGAAAAAAAGTGTGACTCGTGATTCAGACAGCTAAATTCACGATGCGATCGATGAAGGTCTTTTGTGTTTTTAGGTTGAAAATCCGAATCAATTTTTTTTTTCACAGGCTTGTGTTGAAGCCAACTTAGTCCAGTTGAGAAATTTTTGTCAGAGGGTGCTAAGTCTGGACTATACGATGGACATCAAAACTTTCCAACCAAATTCTCGTAATTTCTTACCGCTCATCAAGGATTTGTGTGGTCAATTGCCTGGTGGAATCTCTTGATAGTTTACAGAAGAATTAAGAGCTGATATCATGTGGAGCTCGGTAGAATTGATCCACATTCCACTATCATGGAGAGAAGTTAATGTAGTTTTCGTTTGTAGTTTTTTTAGGAAAATTCTCTCATGTTGTCCCAAAGGACCTTAGACCTATAAGTCTATCATCTTTCATCGAATGACGTCTACAATATAAAGAGTACAGAATGGTCGCTTTATTGGTCATTGAGGGTGCCCTTAACGACGTCAACACATCCGTAATCACGACTGCGCTGTCAACATTGCAGGTAGACGACTCATTTGGGGAGTTGATCAGTTTTATGCTTAATAGCAGAATAATCAACTCCAAGCTGAGTGGGGTTTTTGCTAAAAGATGTGCTGGCAGAGGTACGCCGTTAGGCGGTATCCTTTTACCCCTTTTCTTTAACTTAGTGGTCAACAAACTGCTGATATACCATATGTACTTGGAAGCGGGTGGTAGCAGGGTAATTGCCTATATGCATGACGTTTCTATAGCCCTCTCAGGTAAACATCTTAATACGATTAAAGAACCCCTTAAGGTAAATCTTAACAGATTAACCCTTTGAGCAGACTACTGTGGATTGGGAGTAAACCCCCATAAAACTAATCTTGTCTTCTTTTCCAGGAAATACATAATTCCAATAATAGATGCTCCCTCAATCAATGGTACCAGGTTAAATATGTTCGTCTTATTTTTAACAGGAAACAAAACTGGAAACCTAACATTCAAGAAAGTGTCAAGACAGCAATCTCTTAATCTCTTACAGAAAAAAGATTTGAAACAAATGGGTCCTTAAATTTTACATAACCTGCATAACTCAATTATTAGAGCTATAGTAACCTACGAGGTGGTTGTCTGGTGGTCGGCTTTAGACAATGCAATCAACTGCAGTCTGAAGAACAAGATGTATGTATATGCATAAGCGGAGAAATACGTAAGCACGAGATATTCTATTTTGCTCGACATGATATCTTCAGCAGGCAAGAAGCTGCAGTAAAGCGACTACACACTGAACAAATAATTTATTTTGCCACGCTAACATTCTTAACACCCGACCATTGGTTTGACAAAGACTTTCATGTAAGCCGCCCTCTAGGCCCTTTTTGATCCTTTCATAGATGACAAGTCAATACACTTCTATACAGATGGATCTAAAACTAATAGCAGGGTATCTTCGCAGATAATCTAAGCCTGCCCTTCTGTCTTCCAGGCGGAAATTTTGACGATAAAAGAAGCTCTGTCCTGGCTGAATAAACACCTGATATTTGCAAAGAATATCCGAATCGTTTTGGACAGTCAGGGCGCTATCAAGTGCCTGAACTCAGTCTTACTGAACTATAGAACCACACTTGATTGCCGATTATCTCTTAGGGAGATAGGCAGAGCAGTTCGACTTTCATCTATATTGGGTGCCGGCCACCCAATATTTCTTAATAGAAAACATCTCAGCGCCAACATAGGACATCACTGGACACTGCCTTATAGTGGTAGAGATTCAACGAAGAATAAACCCTGCCACTTCGGTCTGTCGAAACAACTTTGGTCTAAATTCTTAACGCGAGAGTCAATATTATGCTCTGCGAAGCGTTAATCTAGCCAATTCTGCTTTACGGAGCCGAAAATTTGACGATATTACTTATCGTATCAGTTGGATCAAGTTTAAGGTTCTTTTGAAAGGAAAATCCTTTGTCAGATATTTGGTCCTGGCTGTGAGGAAGGCGTATAAAGAAGAAAACATTTGAAATACTCTATGGGGCTTCCGCTTGCAATTGTTAGAGAACTAGAAAAAAATCCTTATTGGAAATGATTGTGGGCTTAATAGGTATATGAGGCAATGTGTCGTAGAGCCCAATTAAGTCTTTACTCACTCTCTTCAATCCAACAGCCAAATAAAGGATGAAGGATGAATGGAATGAATGGGATAACAATATGGCATGAATATGGCGTGAAGAGCATTCATAGCGAGATGGCTGTTAAGGTTGAAGGTTTGAAGAAGAGGAATGCTACTGGCAATTTTAATGGAGCACTGGTGCTGAAAAGAGCGATAGGGAAGGTGAGACAGGAGAATGAGGCAGGCACGCATTGTCGAAAAAGGAGCCTGGTGCCAAACTCTGTCAAATGCCTTAGAAATATCAAGTGCAATTATCTTTATATCGCCATATTGATGTACGATTTGATTCCGCTTTTTGATGAGATATCTCATCAAATCACCAGTGGACCTGCTAAAATAACCAAACTACCGATCATTGAGAAGTTTTCATGTTTCAATTTATTTTATAAGCTGACGGCTTACCACTGTTTGCATGACCTTGCAAGGAAGGGATGTAAGTGCAATCGGTCTGTAGGAGGAGACAGAAGAAAATTAGCCTTTTTTAGGGGAAGGTGAACAAATGCTGTTTTCCATCTTCCTCGAAAGATTCCTTAAGAATGCTTTTGGCAGCGTGGAAGAACACTTTTTCAGAAGAAGGGGAGATATACCAACTGGATCAGCGAATTTGTGCATATCAAAGTATCTTGCTACTACATGAGATCAACAGTGGATTCGTCCCATTGAAGATTCGACACACTCAAGTGTGGGCGGAAATAAAGCATAATTTGGAAGTGTTGAGCTGGCCGCAAAGTATTCATCAAGCAGAACGGCTTTGTCCAAGAGTTAACAGTTGGAAAGTTATTGGTAATGTTTTTGCCGAACTACCAACAGTTTTTACTACCTTTGCGACATTTTACTATTTGTTGTCTCAGTTTTTGGTCGTACGTATTGAAATTTCACAAGCTTAAAAAAGGCGTTACAGTCATTCTTGGCTCCTTATAACTGTAGGTTTGGTCTTGTAGAAGCGAAAAAACATTTCTCTAACCCTGACAGCACCTTTACAGCTCTATTCGTACCACGCCTTTCCTTTTGGTTTGATACTCTCGAGGAGGGATAAAGGATCTTATACCAGAGAGAATAGTGTTTGTGATTATATTACCATCGGCATCCACTTCGCTATCGAGGAAATATAACGACCAGTTAAAATTCTTAAAGAACGTCTTAAGTGTGCTCGAATTGGCCGTATTGCCATACGGTTCTTTTAGGACCACAGTTAGTGTGGTCGGTGTACGAGAAATAAGCTGATATGATACAATGGTCCGACGAACATAGATGGGAGAGCACATCAGCAGAGTACTTATCATGGTAAGAAATTATAAATAATTCCAGTGTGTTGAAGATATGACTATCAACGTCTGGTATTCGGGTGAGCTCATTTACAACCTGTATCAAAGTGTTTTCCGCAGAAAATTGGTAACAAGGCAAACAGAAGGCTTTTTTGCAATGCAAACACTCTGTATCCACTCGTTTAACTTTTTTGCAGCATCCTCCCAATCAGCATCGTCTTTTCGTAAGTTCGAGTAGCATATGTGGCATCGTTTGCGTACACTATTTACGTCTTCTTTTCCCTGAATTTTGCTCAGGCGGTGTGGGCTTGGCATGGAACTTGGACTTGGGTTATTTATTATATTGGGTCATATAAAAAGTCTCCGCGGTTTTTTTTTTACATTTTTGAAAGAAAAAATTCTTTATTCAAAATCAATTTCAATCAAATACATATTATCCATTATTATCTATGACCTTTGCTATTTTCCGAGTACCTTCATAATTCCATTGGCGTAGAATTTCTGTGGCTTATCAGCGAAAAACTTGGCCAAGTGATTTTCAGCGGCTCTTCGTTTTGCAGAGACCGAAACATATAGTCCGGGCTATACGGTGGATGCATCAGAACTTCCCAACCAAGATCCGTCAATTTGTTCCGGGTCATCAAAGATGTGTATGACCTAGAATTGGCGTGATGAAGACAACTCCCTTTCTGTTGGCTAATTCTAGTTACTCTTTTTTGATAGCTTCATTAAAATGGTCAAGTAGTGCACAGTAAAGAATCGAATTGACAATTTCGCCATGTTCTAACAACTCATAATAGACAATTCCCTTTGAAACCCGCCAAACATTCAATGTTGGTGTCCTTGAAGTCGTTTGTGGTCTTCTCGGATTTCATCCATTTTTCATCGCTCGTAATGAATCGCTTCAAAAATGGTTCCATTTCGTTACGTTTTAGCAGCTGAACGTATGATGGTTATTCGGTCAGTTAAATTACTTTGCGTTAATTCATGTGGCACTCAAACATCGGGTTTCTTTGAATAGCTTGCGCATTTTAGATAATTCCAAACTATCATACGGTTAGTGTCTAGTGCTTCCCCTATCTCCAGATAGCTTCCGTGACGGTCTTGCTATATCAGTTACAAAATTTCATCGACTTTTTCAAGTGACAGGCTAACCAGTGCGAAGTGCATATTTTACATCGAAATTTCCGGAACGGAATCGAACCGAACGGAACTCATTCCTTCCGGCGTTCACTGCATTCTCACCGTAAGCTGCACAAATTTTTCGGTCTGTTTTCGCAGCGTTTTTTCCTTTTTAATAGTAAAAAATCATCACACAGTGTATTTCTTCAGATATTTCACTCATATTCAAATCAGTTAACTTTTAACACGAGCAACGAATTACACAGCTGTCTTCACAAAAAATTTAGGCTGACATGTCACCTTTCAAACTCGTGATACGTTTGATAAAATCAGATTAGTGGATAAATGGACACCAACACCATCTAGTGACAAAAAACCACGGATACTTTTTATATGAACCTATATTTGCACTGGATATATTTAAGAAGTCTCTTAAGATTTATTGCTGTGTCTGCAATATAGTTTTGCAAAATTTCCCGCTTTCAGTCGGGTGTAGCTTTTGAAATAATATTGTGGTATTTGTGACTGATCCGCAAATCAATACATCCAGAGCATTTTTTTTTTTTTTGTACTAAGTTAGGGACTTTCTTTTAGGGTCATAGTAACTTGAAAGTTGATCTGATACATCTACGCCTTCGTGTGTTGTAATCGAACGCTTCAAATCGCAATTTTATAAAAAAAAAACATATTAGTAATTCTCAGTTTTTAATTTATAGAACAAAACATGTAAATAAATTAGCTGAAACACATGTGGCTCATGAACGTGCAGGGATCCAAAAGTCTCTGTAAGTCCCTGAATCACATGTGTTTCAGCGTGGTATTACCATTTATTTTATTATTATTATTATTTCTTACAATCCGGAGGTCCGGAGTACATCGCCATTCCTTATCTCTTCTTTAAAATCGAAAAGATATGTGGTGTTGCTGCCGATTTCAATAGTGTGCATTGTTTCTTGCCATTTTGCACAAATGGACAAGTTTAAAATTGTAAATCGATGTTTGAAACACTGACGCCGCGATAGTATACACTGCTTAGAAGACTCTCCTATTTGATCATCGGACAAACCATAGCGAAATTTCACTCATCGGATATATTTTCAACCAACCAAATTTTTTCAGAAAAGTTCTTCCAGATTTTTGTTTTTTTAAGGGAACTTAACACTTAAGTGGGTATGACTGCACTTATGATGCCAAAGCATGTGTTAAGTTTTTTGGAAAAAAACTAAAAAGAGAATAAGAAAGATTTTTGAGCTCAGTGGTTATTTCGCTCCATGGGTGGCATTCAACATTTAATGGGGAGAGTAAATTTTTAGTGTAATTGGACTTGTTGTTGTAAAAAGAATGCTTTCGGGCGCGGTTGGGATTGAACGAACTTCCGATTGAGAAGCCAATGCCCTACCACCCACCCACCCAGAATTCGTATCAAATTCTGATCGGCGGCCCATATTTAAACCATCAGCTCCAGACAGGCCTTTTGTTGGAACTGAAAAACACCATTCTTGGTAAATCAGTTCTCAATATTTTCAATCTCGCACTTTTCGTGTTCCTCCTTTTTTGTGAACAATCTGGCGTGCTTTCATTCGACTCGTAGACCTCATGGACTGATATTGTCACCGCTTTATATGTATTTTGGCAAACTAGGGATTTCATTGTGGAGGCCGTATGAATTCAACCAGAGGACAGTCATAGCGTCTGCTGGCAAATATCACCGTTGGTTCTCTATGTTTAATGGTAATGGCGAGAGACTTCTCGAAAGGTGGATTCTCCCACCGTACTTCCTGCAAAGAAATGTGAACCCCGTTGTAATGCCGAGGTCTTCGTCCCAATATTTTAAGCGTATTTCCTGAAAAGCTGTTTAAATTTGCTAATTTATATTGGTACACCAGTAACGATTGAGTATTGGGGCTTTTGATACATTTTGTAAAGCTAAACTTATGTATGTATGTACATTGTACAAAGATCTTGAACTTGTTCTTAATGTATGTACGTATGCACACGTATTGTCAGAGATCAATTTTCGAAATCAGACCGAAAAAGTGAAATTTCTTCCTCGCGTGCCAAACCAAATGCCGGTTCACTAATCTATTTAAGTGTTCAAGTTAGCAAAAGTCTGGGTCAGAAGAGTATACGTATGGACATATGTATGTATGTATGTATGTATGTACGTGTGTATGTATGTAGGTAATTCCAAGTTTGTCTAATAATGCAATTTCATTGTTTCATTCGAACAGGCTATTTAAAAATGTTTCCTCTCAAACCGACTTAACATCGTTAACTGACAGCGTATTTGTAGTGTGCAGCAATTTGCTTCGCCTAGTGAACATGCAATAACCTATTAAATGGCAAATACAAAAGAAAAACGTAGAGAAAATCCGAATCATTACACTGGCAGAGCAGCATCAAGGCAAATAATATATGAATTTTCGAAAGACGAAGCGAGCGGAACAACAAAAGTTTCCGTCAAAACAAAATAATAATCTCCCTTCTGTCCGTCATCCGCTCAGCACCCTTATCAATTCGAACAAATTACCACAAAGAACCGACGGACCCATAGTCATGTAGATATGTACATACATGCTAACAAGCAAACATACAAACGTATAAACCTCACGGATACATCACACGGTGTGTCGTCTCGTTGAAAAGCGCCGCGACGCCTTCACCGTAGTACACCAAAATTGCCACACTGCTGCTGGCAGCAAAAGGCAAGTTGAATGACATAAAACATCGACTGACCTTCAACTCTAAGACTGAACCTTAGAAAATGAATAATTTTCACTTTACATGCGCGCATATGCCTACATACATACGTATGTATTCTCTTGTAACCAAATGGATTGAAAGTGTATGATTGTATGTGTATGCGCATCCGCCGCCCGCTCTCTTAATAAGAAAACCAGATACAAACAAGTACATGTGCACGAAGTAGGTATGCATTGCTGCGCCGCACACATCCTCAAAAGTCAACGAGGCTCAACGGCAATCCAACAAACGAATAACCAAACAACCGCACCACCCATTACCCCACCACCCCACCACCCCATCAGTCCATCCACACCACCTACCTCCTCTGAAGCAAATTAATAATAAAACCGTCTGTGCTCGCGTGCACAAAGCGCCGACGTAGTCGTCATCACTGGTCGTCTCATCGCATCGCATTCGCATTCGCATCTATTGGCATCGAGAAAAAGCTCCTCACGACCAGCTACCCAACAAATGCCTTTTTCGTTGCACTCCCCACTTCTCAATTCATAAGTATGTATGAGTATGTTACGTGCTTTGTGGTTTATGCAGTGCACTAACAATTGTTGTGTCAAAAGCACGCGTTCAAAGAAGATCTATTGGCGTACGAATATGTGAATGTTGCCTCAGAAGGAAAAGCTTTTACAGTTGCAGGACAACCGTACTGCCAGTACCATAATTCGTATTCAGTTAAGGCCTGCAATGGAAGCAGAACAACTTCAAAAATGTCTCATTTTTGGCTTGCAGATTTCTGCAAATACGATATAGTGACCTAAGCTCGACCGTTAATTTCGAGAACACAGAACACTGTGCAGGCAATGTCGGTGAATAAATGGGAGCAGTGTGTTGGCCCAGAGGATAACCAGTAAGTTTATTAAGGCTGCCACCAAATCATCATAAAGAGAAATTTTCGTATATGTAGTGGTAGAGGGTTGCAACGGTATTCGCACGACTCCTTGCAGTCTTTTACATTGTACATAGCTTTTGGTAGTTACTTTTTGAATTATTCAAGGTTGACAGTATTCTGTTGATTTTCTGTCATGGCAATGGGTACGGGTACATGAGTATGTAACTGTATTCCATAGATGGCCTGATTTTACGACGGTGAGATTTTGGTGTAATTGCAGTTGAACTTACTTACTAGCTATGAACTATAATACAACTTTTTTAACTAATGCCTCTAAGAGCTACAGTCATGAGTTTGTCAACCTAAAGACGCTGAATCATTGTTGACGTTGAAAATCTTTTAAAACGAAATGAGGTTTTAGCAGATTGACAATAATGTCGTATTTGTCGCATATCTTTTTGAAGGACTTAACGTTTTTTCTTACTGATAGTTACATATTCAATAGCACGTGCTTTGACTTGGAATTTTCATTTTATTTTTAGATTAAAGCAAGGACTTTCAATTTGTTTTATACCAGTGGCAAAAGAGATTCTCGTTTAACAGAGCCTGTATATGTAATGCCAAATTCTTGCAGTGGGAAGACAAAAATACCATGTTTCGTTTTTATAATGGGAGACAGAAAGTTATTAAAATGTTCCACTGACTAGAACAGAGAACAGTATTTATTAATCAGCATTTTATAGCAGAGTCCTAGCGAATAAGTTTTAGTTAATGTTCTTAGTTAGCTTTCTCGTCGAGGCTCTGAATAACTCATAACCTTTTAGCTCAGACATACATGGATGATTTATCTGTATTGTCTGTCAAATCATCTCTAGATGTAATGGAAAATTACTTAGTATTGTCAGTAAAAAATTTACAAAAAAATACACTCTTGAAAGAAAAGGATATCGACGGACTAAAAAAAAGTTTAAAGGAACACACGTGACAAGTTATCGGTAGCGAAATCATACCCATTGGACTTCAATATACGAGTAACCCATTTACAGAGCGATCATCCTATGTACCTGATTTAACATTGCGTTGGAAATCTTATACTCCGTACTAAGCAATACCTTCCTTAGTTATGGTACTTATCTCGGTGATGCTGCATTTTAAAATGAACCAGGCTCTTAAGCAACAAGACTATCCAGTAATCCCGGTGCACCAAATTGCGAACAACATATCTTATTTGACCAATTTTCGGTTCATTGTTTTAACGCAGCGTGAATTTCATCGTCGTTTTCCTCTGGTTCCACTAGAGATGTCGCAAGATGTCGCATAAGGACGTCCAAGGGAGGCCATAAACATCGACGAGAAAACGATGTACACAATTTATCATCAACAGGCGTTCGCTGCGTCTAAATTGGGTGAAAGACCTGAAGACGGTTCCTAATAAAGTGCAAGCCGTTCACCAATCGCTGCCTGCTTACCGTTAAGTGAAGGTTACTTACTCCCATGCTCTGTTAAACCTGGTGCAGTAGAGGATGATTTTCGTTATAATAAACGATGAAGCTCGTTTATACTTAAATGGTTATGTGAATAAACAAAACTTGCGTTTTCCGAGCACACCGAATCTACATGAAAAGAACAATGAGTCATTTCTTCCCCTCAAAATGACTGTTTGTGCGGCATTTGCAGTGAAAAGTGATTGGCCCTTATTTTTTCTTTTAGAATGCCGACGGTACCACCGTAGCCGTAACTGGTGCGCTATAGATAGATGTTAAACGATTTTTTTTATTCCGCAAATTGCTGAATTGAGTCACGAGCATTGTTGGTTCCAGCTGGACTGAGTAACCGCTCACGCAGCTCGTGTGATCTCCCGTTTTGGCGACTTGAATTGGCTGGCCAGATCGCCAGATCGCTAGTTCTGACGGCGCCAAAGTTCTTCCTTTAGGGCTTTTTGAAATTTTGCGTTTACCACAACAAACCACAAACCTTGTATAATAAGTCTCGAAAGCCAACATTACAGGAACATGGAAGAAGAAATCACCAATTTGGACTCGCGAGCAATTCGAAATGCGGTAAAACTCAAAGCTCAAATGTACATCAACTAAGAAGGTAGTCATTTGACCGATATCATTTTTTCAATTTAATGTCAAATCAATTTTACACCGTCAAATAAGCTTTTCGTGAAAACAGAGCCAATTCACATTATTATATTACCTTTGTCTCACCTTGAAATAATAAAGTATTGGCAGCTACAGTTTCCAATTTTCGTACAAAATATAGTCGAAATAGAGATTTAAGTTAATCAACTAGAAAATATTAATTCAAAAATTTAAGGAGACTAGATCAATTAGTGATCTTAGATCCTGACCTTCCTTCAACAAGTGTTGCTGAGAATCCAGGAACATCAATTCGGCACCGTTGTCAAGAATTAGTCATTTCGAGAAACTCTCAGGAAGCGTATTCTTTTCCATATTTATGCAGAGTCGTGCATAAGATACGGGATTCTAGCCTGGGCAAACGTATCGAAAACTCACTTGGAAAAAATACCTAACTTCCAAAATCAGCTTGTTAAAATTTTCTAACCAAGCAATTCATCTTTTAAATTCTTGGATGTCAATGCAATCTTTCAGATGACAACACTGCTACATTACGTGAATGATCACCGTTTTCTGCAGCCTAAACACAAGAAGACGAGCTCAAGGGATGCGAGATGTTTTAAAATTTTACTACACTAACAAAAATGGAGAACTACGATGTACTATCTAAATTTTTAAACTAATTTTTAAATTTAAAATTGCTTCAAACCTTAAATTCTTTATAAGCACTTTGCTTTGCTTTGCACATGTAAAGCCAAAACAAAAGTTTAAAAAAAAATCTCAGAAAAAAAGCGGCTTTAATTAAGAAGAAGGCTGTTCACGATAGCGAATCGACCCATTGCGGTCTACGTCAACTCTACGCCTCATAGCAGCAACAGATTGTTCGGTGCGTACCCTATCTACGACGTGTCTATAGATGCGTAGACAATCAATGATCATTCGATTTACCGCACAAGTTTATCATACCACCGCGTCACCGTGTAGCGCTCCCATTGTTCCGATTTGAGTTCTGTTTTCTTGTTAATATGGTACATCTGTTGTTGAGATTCCCTCTAAATTTTAGCGTCATAGCTTGACATTTGCAAAAGTTACGTAGGAAAGAGTACTTCTATTTCTGTGTGTGTTGGCTATTTTTTACAAATTGAGAAATGGATTTAAATTTGCAACAACGAATTTGTATTAAATTTTGCGTAAAAAACGGATTTAATGGTGCACGGACGTTGGAAATGTTGGAAAAGTGTTTTAACAACGATTCCCTAAAGAAAACGGTCGTTTACCAGTGGCACGAGCAGTTCAAAAGTGGTCGTGAGTCAATCGAAGATGATGAACGCAGTGGCAGACCATCGACATCGAAAACCGACGAAAACATTGATGAAGTAAAAGTAATGTTGGTCAATAACCGCAAATTAATGATTAATGATTTGGATTTCCGTCGTGTAGCTGCAATGATGGTGCCAAAAGACCTCAATTTCATGCAAAAAAGAGACCGTGTTGACGCAAAAGAGATGATTTGCGAGGCTGAATCCGATTCCACATTCGTCAAAAAGATCATTACTGATCCAGATATCAGGCAAGTGAATGGTGTTTACCAAATAAGCCAAGACCAAAAAAACCATGTCGTTTTCAATCAAAAAAGATGGCAATACTCACGGTTTTTATGAATTACGACGGTGTTGTGCATCATGAATTCTTGCCAGAAGGCCAGACAGCAAACAAAGAGTATTAATTCGTCGAAAGAGACCAGCATTGAAAAACCAGAAAACAGAAAACTCGTGGATTTTGCACCATGATAACACACCATCGCACAGTGCCATCATTATTCGTAACTTTTTGACGAAAAATGCAACAAATACCATTCAACAGCCACCGAGTTCACCTGATTTGGCTCCCAGTGACATATTTCTGTTCAATCGAGTTAAAAAACCACTTCGGGGAACGCGTTTCAACGACCGAAAATAAGTAATGGAAAAATCAAGCGCTGGCATAAGTGTGTTGCAGTCGATGGGGATTATTTTAAAGGGGACCATATAGATTTAGATGAATAAACTTGTATTTTTAATATTCTGAATAATTTCCGGGAAATCAAGGGATCAAGGTAGTATATTGTACTCGTATATAGCTCGTCGCTGCAAATGCTATTAGAGGCAACTTTGACAGTGATGGTGTGTATCGATTTGGGTTGCTTGAAATTTTTTTAGCAGTCGAATTTGATCGACGGTGTATTGATCTTGTAAACAAATGGCTTAATAGGTTAACACCTGATTAATCTGGCAACCGAAACTTATACACTTATACCGATAAACTTATCTGATTGAATCTCATAAATGGGTTGGTATCTGCACTTAACCAATTTAAGTTAAACGGTTAGAACCTACATCTTTGTTGGGCTTTAACTTGTATGATTATATGAGTATTTCTACTCGCAAAACGATTCGGACTGCTTGACATCCAAACCTTGGTCTACGGCGGCGGCGATAGTTAGTGTATAAGGCTTGATCTACAACAAAAGAATTCACAACCCCCGTTTTTAATCTACAACAAAAGCGCCAAAAGCAATGATGTTCATTCATTTAACTTATCCTTGTTATCTAAACCGATGAATTCGGACTCTTTCGCCCAAATCACTATCGTCATATATTCTACACTGTTCGCTGGTAGAAATAGAGTATATTCAAATTATGTTTGTGCACACATGGCCAAATATCATTTGAAGAATTTTTCTTTCGAAGCAACCAAAACCATTTTATCCGCTTTACATAAGGTCCTTCCTAATGAGAGTTTTATGACGAGCTTTGTTCGAGATTATGATTATTTCCATACTGCATCTCAATACTGGTAGCATCTCAATATCTTTGAGCTCGAGCTTTTCGCATTGTTTATTTCTTATTCGAGGAGGCATACGCTCTTTTCGTTGGTTTTGTTCGTACAGTTTCGAACGAGTTCACAAGTTGCAAAAGTTCATGTTTTTTTCTGTTCTTATTTTTCGTAGAGTTTCCGAGCAGACGAAGTCTTGTTTTGCGGTGTTTTGTGCAGTTCATAAGAAATGGCGGTAAGTTGAAGGAAGTTCTGGTGTTTCTGAAAGCATCATGTCAGCTGGTCGTTTTTGTTTGCTTCAACAGATTTCGCTGGGAGATTAATGGATATGCAATAAGTGAAATTTTATGTGACCCTTATGATAACACTTGTTTGATACTACTACACTCATACTTTGTTGGAGTATTTCTTCATTTCTGAGCCATTTAGATATACGCATGCGTACCCAGATTGCAATAAAATCGCGGTCTAAGTTATTATTTTCCGCATCCGGATATCTGGAAAACTGCAGGTTCCATTACATCAATTCGAACATGGTTAACTTGCTAAATATTGCATATTTTGCACTAAATCGATATTCTGCTTCTTATTGACTTACAAACATCGTACAGTATCATTTATAGAACTCTAAATGTTATATTATATATGCGCAAGAACGAGATCAAGGCTAAATTTATCATGCTTTGTGTGTTTTCTCGGATAGGAAGTACCGAAAAAGTTAAATTGAACCGTCTTTAGGTAAAGAATGCGCTGCTTTTGATTTCTTCAATGTATTAGGTTGTACCATATGAAATATCAGAATTTCACACCCCGAACAAGGTCTTGAGCCAGAAATTGTTGTGTCAATCTGCTGGACATCAAAAGGATCAATTCACTTTTCATTTCTTCAACCAGGGAAAACGATATATGCAGTCAAATATTGTAAGGAAATCGACGTAATGCATGCGTAATTGACTGAAAAGCAACGTACGTTGGCAAATCGGCATAGTCCGATCCTATTATATGACAATGCTAGACCTCATACATCATGCGTTACGGTGCAAAAACTGCTACAGTGTGGATTTGAAATTCTTTCGCGTCTACCGTACTCTCTCGATGTTTCTTCAACGGACTATCACCTTTTTCGCAGTCTGGAGTCATTTTATCGGCAGAAGGTATTCCGAAACCAAGCAGAGTATATGAAGACTTTGTGGAGTCCAAAAAGCAAGTCTGCTTTAAAAAAGGGATAATGGACCTTAAATAACGTTGGAAAAAATTTATATATGTTAACGGTTCATATTTTGACAAAATAAAACAAAATATTGGCTTTTAAATTTTTAGCTCGTAATTGAACATTTCATGTGGTACAACCTAATATATAGTAACAGTGATATAGAAGGTATACATGTAGATATTAATACAGAAGGCACTATTTTCAACAGTTGATGCAGCTGCTGAGTAGAGCACAGATGTAAATATGATTTTATCTTTCGGTCTCAACGAGTCAACGAGTCGTCGTTATTGAAGCATTAGAAAGTTGAAAAACAAAAGTTGGTAGCCTTTATAGCCCATAGTTCTAGACACTAAGAAGAAAAGCACGACACTACGGAGCCACTTCTGATATTATAACTATTTCTGGGATTCACTTTTTCTAACCTTTTGCTTTTTTTTCAAGTCATCTAAAAAATATGATTTGTCACAATAGGCTTAGGTCTTTGAGATAACCTTCTCGTTCGAGCTGAATTTTTTTCCTGCAAGTCACGTTTTCATGTTTGGGAATACATACAAAAAAAATATCAGAAAGCCACGCCGGGCAAGCGTGATGGATCCGGCAGCAATTCGTACTGTAATTCATGCAAGCGGACTTAACAGCTTCTTTAAGAATTTTAACTGGTCGTTATGTTTACTCGATATCGACGTGGATGCCGCTGCTGATATGATCACAGACAACATTCTTTTTGGAATAAGATGCTTTATTCCTCATCGGATGAAACGTATCAAACGAAAAGAAAAGGTATAGTACAACTTGAGCTGTAAAGAGGCTATTAGGGTTAAAAAAAAAAAAAGTTTTTTTCGGTCCTACAAGACCAACTCGATAGAGGAAAACCGGAAAAAAAATCAAACGAACCAGGAATGACTGCAACGCCTCTCTTAAGGGTGTGAAATTTCAATATGACCAACACCTGAGGTCAAAAAGTAAACATTGTTAGTCATTCGTCAAATTATTTGAAATTTTGCCTTATACTCCATCCCAACGCTTATTTACAATGACATTCCAGCTGTCAGCTCGTTGGACATGGCCAATCTGCTTGCTGCACACTTTCCGGTTAGCTCAACGCTTCCACATTGTGTTTCGTCCCCACCTAAACTTGAGTTCGTCGAATCTTCAATGGGACGAATACACTTTCGAACTCGTGTAGTAACAAGCATTCTTTAAGATTTTAACATTCATAAATCCGCTGATCCAAATCGTATATATCTCCCCATCTTCTGAAGACGTGTTCTTCTTCGCTGACAAAACCACTGAGTAGCTTTTTCATCAGTCCTATCTGGCGAAAGCAAGATAGTTGCACTTGATATTTCTAAGGCGTTTGACAACGTTTGGCATCGGGCTCTTTTGTCAAAAATGAGGCTTTTAGATTCGATGACTCTCTTCCTCAATTGATCATCAACGACATCTTGTCTGCTACTTCTAATCCAATATATTCCTTTGCTGAAGAAAGTATTCTCTGCTTTTCATATTAGTTCTGTATATGAACTAATAATACCCAGGTATTATCCATAAATATCCACGTACGCCGTCGAAACCGAAAGACTTTTCATCCTCGTTATGTGTGCCAGTGACAACTTACGTTGAAATGACCGCATATTCGATGTCGTCAAAAATGCTGCGAAATGTCTAGGTTTCCTCAAGCGACGTGAGAAATACTTTTCGCTCTCTGGTATTGCCCCAATGTATTCGTCCGCCCAAAATTGGAGTGCAATACGCACATATGGTCAAGTGCTCTTAAAACATCTCTGCATCTGCTAGATAGGATTCAAAACCGTAAGATAAAACTTATATGAGTCAATTGACACCCTCGAATACAGATGTTATATTTTCTGTCTCATTTTGTTTTATCGCTACCACCACCAGTGGTCCTTTGAAATAACCAGTAGCGTTTCGCTCTTTCAAACCTTTAACACTCATCTCACTATGAATGCTCGTCAGTACTCTCAAGCCCACTTTCAAGATATCGTGATTCTTACTTAAGCCGTAAAACTAGCTTATAGAATGTCCTGCCGAGCTTTCTTTTTTCTGGTCATTATAACTTGGAAGGAATGTTAAACAGTGTATTATAATTTATTGGCACCTCTATTTTCTTCCTTCCTAAACTTCTTCTACACACCGCACAAACATTTTAAGAGTACAAAATTCCCTTGAGCGAATTCTAATTATAAAAAAAGTTCCGATTCCGGATGAGTAAGCTGATGCATTGTTATAGCGGGGCGGCTCTTTTTTATTCGCCAAATGGGGCCGAATATTTGTCAATTTCTTATCGAATCAGTCCAATAAATCATTGACCTGTGATCTTGCCTCCTTTCTTCAAAACCTCCATAAGAACTAGATTCACCTGGAACTTCATGCACTGGAAAAATCTATTGTTTCGATATTTGTCTTGTCTCTGGCTTGCAGTAATGGATCCAGGTTTTACTTCGCTTAAAGAATTCTAAATACAGCTCCGAAGTTGGCAGCCGCTTGTTGTCCACTATGAACAATCGAGCTACTCATGGGGCGACAGCTTTTTTATTGTTAACTCATTATGTAAAATGCTAATTGCCGTTCCAAAGATACGTCTACGACCGCTGCTATTTAGCACTGTCGTTCAGCGATCAGCAAAAATCATATGACAGACCTTTTTTTCAGTAATCAAGTCTGACGCGCTGCCTGAGCGTTCCTGATTTAAACCAGTTGTACGGCTGCGTACTAGAGAGCATTCAACTTCACTTCTATTCTATATCGCGCGTTTTTTCATCCAAAAATAAAAATCGAATTACGGGTCGACAAAAAAAAAAAAAACACTTAATTCAAATAGCTATCAAATCAAAACTAGTCAATAATTCAATCTAAACAGTTGTACTTTCAACTTTCTTAAAAAAGCGGGTGCTTATTGATTCGTACCTGTTAGTCAGATCACGATCGCTGACCATAGGGTTGAATCGAGCAACCAGATCGAGCCGAAGTTTTAAGGGCTAAGCTATTGCAAACGTCATATTATCTAGGCCAACTTATGCACCATTTTGAAAACATAGATACATACATATGTAACTGGAATGCCTCAACCCAGAGTACCTACCTTCATGCATCAGTACCTTAATGTACAGTACAGTACAGTACAGGCCGAATTTGGCTCTCGAGATACATATGTATGTGCATTCATGGAGAAATACTTGCTTGTGGACTCTGTATGTAAATATTTATATGATGCGTGTGCCATTAGTAAACTAGTAAAGAGATGCTGCACAATAGAACCCTTAAAAGAAATTAAATTGCTTTTCATATGCCCACGTACAATACATATGTATGTGTAGGTTTTCGAAAAGCATTTGTTAACCGAAATTAAGTGGAACATGCACGCATTTAATCGCTGCTTCGAATTTTTACCCAGCCCATTTACAACTTTGAATCTACAACCGTGCAGTAATTGAAAGATGCTACTATACCCTTACCCAACCCTAAAGCAGCTTCCATTTGTCTGTTGTAAAAATATCGAGCTTTTTTCCATTCATTCAAAAGGATAACATCCTATCTGCACAGTTGCATATATTTTTTTTTTTTTTTTCTTTTTTATTTGCTTTCTTTGCTCGGAAACATGAACGAATCCATTTTCTGAAGCTTTCATCCTACTTCAACACCCTGTTGACCTTTGTAGGATGCTCCTAAAACCGGGAGAATTATTTTCAATCAAAGCCAACACCAAATTGAAAAAGCGCATAAAGAGTGCCTTGCTGTAAGCTGCATTCGTATTCCAAATAGTTCTTAGCACAATTGGTGAATAAATCTTTCCAAACAGACAAAAAAGACGAAACATTTAAAAAAAAAAAGAGAAGAAAAGTTTGAACGAAAGCTCAGAATGGATACAACATCATCAACATTTTGCTGCTGTTTAGTTCTATTTGGTGTTTAGATCTGCCCTTACCACCGGCAACGTTGTCGTTGCGCATATAACGAGTACAGGCCAAGCAATGTTGGTTTGCTGCCATGCCAATCTGCCAGTGCCATTGCTAGTAGTGTCATGCCATTGCTGCTGGTAGTGAAAAAAAAAAACGACGAATGCACTACACAGTAGAAACTCAGAGAAAAGCTTTTCAGTATCACTTGTGAATTGGTCGAACGAGTGAATAAATACGCGCCTGTCGTCCGACAAAGACCCCCACATGGGGCAAAATCATTAACAAAAATAAAAAAATTTATAAAAAACAGTATGTATAACTAAATTCATTGAAATTAAAGAGAAAAAAAACGAGATGCATCTGACAGATACTAAATATTTAAACCGGTCAAACTTGCAATATTTACATAAAAAAAAAACTCGAGGAAAAGAATAAAATATGAAATAAAAAACAAAAAACAAAAAACCAAGAACAGTGTTTCCCGCTCTCGTATCTGCCTCTAATTTGGATTTTGGATTGGATCGGATGCATTGCATTTGTTATGAACCGAGAGAGACAACAACGAATGAGAGCTCCAAACTCTTTGGCTTGAGAATGAAAACGATTTTTTTTTTTTTTTTCATTCTCTGCGCTTTTTGTGACCGTCCACACACATAACATCATACATATAGTGAGACACCCTCTGCCTCGAGCCCCAGCCTAGTATTCCAGAGTCAGTGCAGATAGATTTGTGGATCATAGATACTTTTTTTTTGCAATTTTCTCATTCCTCTCTCCTGTTTTTACTCTCTGTCTCTTTTGGTTGATAATGATGTTGATGGTATCTGGCGCGCTCTCTCTCTCTGTCTCTCGCGCGCGTATCTGTTTTCTTGGGTGAAGAATAAATCGGATTTCTTTCCCTTGGCTATTATCGGTCGCGTTTAGTGGGGCACACGAGGAGAATAACAAATTGCAAGCAAACGAGCGCATTCTGACGGTATTTCCATGAAGTTTAAACTCGTTTAAAACATAAATGTTAATTTAGATTTCATTTATTGAAAAAAAAAAAGAATTTAAATAAAATATAAAAATTCAATGTGCGATGCTGAAATAAAAAGTGGAAAAGCAAAGAAAAGTTTTGTGTTGTGTTTAGAATAATTAGCAGGCAGGCTGGATCTACATAGATACAAGTGTATATGTGTATTGCAGTTCTGATGCAGGGCTGTGTCCCACTTTAGAAAATATCTCAAAGATGGATTTTTTTTTTGTTGTTAACAGAATATCGTGTCCCAAGGAAAAGATACACAAATCTGCGGAAAAGTGCAGTGCATTTCGTAGTTCGGTTGAATTGTTTTTTTTTTTTTGCCCCCCTTTTTCACCCCGTCTCTCCGCTTAACAGATGAGGTGTGTTCGTTTTAATAATATGCACTAAACATAAATAAAAGAGAATTTATATATATATATAGAGAGAGAGAGCAAAATAGAAAAAGAAACTACTGCCATACAGGCACAAATACGAGTACAGTGAATGAATGCTCCTTCTGTACTCTTATGTGCGAACAAGTTTTGTTATTATGACACAGGTCAGTGTCGTGTAAGCTTTATATGCGCTCCCCAAACCACTAATACAACCCTAAAATCTGTATCTTTCCGATTCTGGCAGGCCGTCTGTACAGTGTTTTTGTGTCAGTGTGTGTTTGTATTATTCTGTTAGGGCCCCAGCGAAAATAAAAATAATAATGGAAAAAAAGAACAGCAAAAAGAAATAAAAAGAAAAACTAATGTTTAACGATCGACCGGCGAGAGTAAAGTAAAGTAAGCCATTTCTAGGCAACCCCAGCAGCAGCAGCAGCAAAAACCAGCAAAAGATACAAATGGATTTGGATATGTACACTTGCATAGAGTGGGCCTAGTAAATACATAAGTACATATGGATGTACATACATACAAATATACGAGCATGAAACTCGCTTACGCCTTATCTTAGTATTTGTGTAGTGCAGTGTGTTCAGTGAAAAGTGAGTCTATATTCCTATTGCATAAACATATTTGAAATTGTATCTGGTGCATGCAGATTTCTCAATTGGAAGTAAAAGTATTGCTTTTGTGATTCTGTGCTCTTGTGCTCTTCTATGTGTGCCGTACGGCCGCGTTAGTACACGTGCAAATTAGAGAGAAAAAAAAAATTAAAAGAGACACATAGTATACATATGTATAACCGTCGATATATATATATATATATATATATATATATATATATATATATACGTCTACATGGCTATATGCATATGAAAGACATCGCGCGCCCGTATTTAAATAAAGTGGAAACATAAAAGCGAAAAACTCATCGAACAACTTTTTTGATTTCGAGGTAAAAGTAGACCGACTATATTAATAGTAGCCAAAGCTAATGGCGAAGGTGGACTAAGAGAAGGAGTTACAATCAGCACGAGCGAGATTGAGAAGAGAAAAAAGAAAAACAACAAAAAAACCTCATCGGCAACGGAGACGACGACGACGGCTACGACGGCTACGAATGTAGGTATAAAAGCTAACAAGCAGCTTAAAAAAAAAAATCCAAATAAAACAAACCAACACCCGAATTCAACTTGACCCAATCTGGTATATTTCTACAAACAAATGTAGATGGATGCGCGCATACAAATATAGTCGAACATTCACAGGCGACTATAAGATATACACATATACAATACATATGTATGATACATATATATTTTTTTCAATTTATTCCCCCCATCTTCTTGATTTGATTTCTTTTTTATGGATGACTTTTGAAAATTTGAGGTGGAGATTTGCAATTTAAGTTTTATTTTTCTTTTCGGCTAGAGAATAAGCCAGTGAGTATATTCTCCATGCACATGGTTATGTAGGTAGGCCTAGGTGGTTACATTTTTTGTGTAGTTTTTTTGCTTCTGTAGCATTTTTGAATGTCAAAAATCACAGGCTACTAATGTGCTTACTTAACTTAAATTATGATGATTAATTTGAAAAGAGTTTTCCCTCTGATTTTAATGATATCGATGTACGGAAACAAACTCTAATTGAGGCATAATTGGCCCTGAAAATTTATTTTTATAACCAAAGACAAGTGTTTAAAAAATTCTTTTTTGTTTTGAAATTAATTCATTTGCTCTTACAAGGTATACAAAAACAACGCTGAAGTAAGTTAAGTATTCTAAACTTACTGACACTATGTGAGCACTCCAAGGTGGCTTCGAACAAGCCCAATCTCTCGCTAGCAAGAGAACGCTCTGTTAAGTAATAGCCCAAAGAAAGAGCGTTCTGCGAAAGTATTCTGCGCCGATTTCGTTTCTGATTTGAACTGATTCAAGAGCCAAGTTAGATGGAATCCTTAACTACCTTGAAGCTATAACTGCCAATGCTGATGTTCTGACGAAGCCATCGGTGGTGTTCGTCCTTTTTTTATGACTGCATGTACTTTGTTTGGCCCCTGTATATCATCAGATCCATTATTGCAGCTTCCGCCTGAAAACTCACGCAAGCTTCCTTGACGAATAACTGTGTTCGCCAAAGTCACATGACAGTGGGTCACTTTGTGAGCGAGAATTCTTCATAGTCATCCTGCACAGCTTGACGATATTGGTAGGGATGTCAAAACTAGCGTTAAATGGCACTTTCTTATGCAGACTGTCATATGAGTCTATAAAGTCGACAAATAGGTGATGAGTGTTGATCTGAAATTTCTGGGGTTTTTCCAAGATCAAGACCAAAAATTGAGCCAAAAAATACTACAATATCCCAAGGATAGTAAAAACTGTTGCTCCATCCCAACGCTCATTTACAATGACATTCCAGCTGTCAGCTCTTTGTACAACGCCAATCTGCTTGTTGCACACTTTGCGGCCACTTCAAAACTTCCAGATTGTGTTTTGTCCCCGCCTAAAATTGAGCGCGTCGAATCTTCAATGGGACATATCCACTTTCGCACTTAATCTTAACACAAAGATGTTAACATTTACAAATCCGCTGGTCTAGATGGTATATATCTCCTTCTTCTGAAGACATGTTCTTCCTCCCTGCAAAAACCAGCTCATTAATCCTACTCTTTAGGGCTCTTAAAAGGCGAATGTTCTTTTCTCTTTTCCTATAGACCCGTTTCCAAGATCATGGAAACGCTGATAAGCTGTCAACTTATGAAATATTTCGAAATACGAAAATTTCTCAATGACTGGCAGTACGGTTTTCTCAGCAGCAGGTCCACTGTTGATTTGATGGCATGTCTCACCAAAAAGTGGAACCTAAACGAACATAAATCTGCCGAAAGAAGGATGATTGCATTTGATATTTCTAAGACATTTAAAAGAGTTTAGTATCAGACTCTTGTCGAAAATGCGTGCTTTTGTGATCGACGACTCTCTTCTTCAATGAATTGGAAATTGCTTTTTGAAACGATCAATTTAAGTTTCAATTTAGGTTTCAATTCAGGGTTTTTTTCTTTTTTTTTTCATTTCATTTTTTCATAAATGATATCTTGTCTACTACTTCTAATCCAATATATTCCTTTGCTGATGACAGTACTCTCTTGATTTTTATATTCGTTCCCGGACTCTCGTTCCTGCTCTTCGGCTATAGAACGAGAAAAGTTACGTATAGCATTCCTTATAATCGATTGGCGAATTATCAACTGAGTGGAATTAAATGCTGTCTGCTGTCATTAAATGGAAATTTAAATACCCAGCCATTATCCATGAATGGCATTTCGCACCTTCAGACCTGCAACCGTAACACCCGTCTCTCACTATGAATGGTCATCGTGATTCGTTCCTAAGCCATACATTCGCTTATGTAATGCCTCGCCGAGCTCTGTTTCCTGGTCATTATAATTTGCAAACATTTAAGAACAATGTACATCGGTACCTTTCTTTTCTTCCTCCCTAAATTTCCTTGTACCGCGCTGTGGCAAACGTTTTACAAGTATACAAATCCCTTGAGCGCACATTAATTATATAAAAAAATAAAAATAAAATTTTAATATTTGATTGGACAGGTGGTCTTTCTTGTCTTGAAACCGCACTGGTATTGACTAACCAGATTGTGAGTGAAAGGGTTCAGACGCTCACATAACACGGCACAAAAGACCTTATAGGCGATGTTTATAATAGTTAATTCTCTATAGTTGGCACAAGTCAAGTCTTTTTTTAAGGCTGAAACTCAAGTCTTTGGTCATATGTTCATACCACTAACAACATCTTAGAGATACATATGCCGTTGTATGTTTTCAGTTAAATCATCATTCGCTGCTTTCAATATTTTGGAACGTAGTCCGAATATTGTACAACAGCAGCTTTATTAATGGAAACTTAAGTCTATGGTCCTCGTCCAGACTGAATGGTTAATTCTGCCTGACCTATTTATTTGCCCATGTAGGCTTCCATTCTGGCTTTGTAGATCTAGCATGTTCCTTTTATCTTTGATAAAACATTCGAACGTTATTCTCGAATACATTTTCTCGATTGTGCGATTCTCATACTCTTTATATTTCTTTCTGCACTCTTCCCTTTCTTTACTGCTCGTAGAGCTCACGAGCAGTCCTCATCTTTCGAAGCTTTATATGTTTCTTATTTGGTTGCATGTACTTTTGCCACGATGCTTTAAAACCAATCACATTAGAAGCTTATCAGATGGCTTGTTGACGGCATTCCCATTTATGTTTGATTTTGAGAGAGCCTGACATAAACGTGATCGGAAGAAATTCTAGCGGTAAGGGAAGGTTATTTTGATCTCGAGCTTACGACTGCAAATAGTTGCGTTGTGAAATGTGTCTTCGTTATCAGTATGTTGATACCGTGGTATTGTACCGTCTACCGTTTGTTTTATGATTTCGTGTCAATCCCTTCAGGTATACTTTTACACAAGCTCTTCCAATTCCGCAATTTCTTTCTGAAAGGTTATTTCGCTAGCCGGATCGCAATGGTCACTGTCATGCACCAGTTTGCGTAAAAATTTTACTGTATGTCAGTTTGTTCCTGTCAATTGTATTCCCTCTAGGGTTTGTCGTATTATTTCCAAACTCGTTTCCTGTTAAAATCTTTGAAATAATTTCATTCGCTTTCATCCTTAGGAATCTAGAAGTGTCTTGAGTGTCAGGATGTATACAATTCGTTCTTCCAGAATCTGTAATACTAGCATTACAGATCTATTGCGACACCACTTTCTGGCATGGTGTTGGGTGGGTTTTTACTTGCATATATTGTGCCACATTTTGTGTTTCTAACTAAAGCACATCAGCGGCTTTATTTTTGAACAACTTATTCAATAGCAAAAATGCTTAGTTCACGAGTATAGCCTATTTTTGTATCTGACGTTGTAGCAAGGCCATCTGCCCTTTGTAGAGAGCTAATTAGACAACAAATCTAAGAAAATGAATCTCTTTTAAGTATCACCATACATGATAAGCAAATAAGGTAGTTTTTGTTTCAGTCCAACTTGGTTTGGCTGTCATTTTAATTTGACTGTCATTCGTCAGTTTATATTTGATATTCTTAAATATTGCGTTGGAACAACATCTTTAATTTAAATAATATATTTTATTTAAATTAATGTTTAGTTGTGAAAACATGATTAAAATGGAATGATTGTTTTTTTCTTTTTTGTTAAAATTTTTTGTACTGAGCAAATTAACCAAAAGATCAAGGTTGGGGTAGCGGTGTTTTCTCAGATGAGGTTAACCTAATCATCTTCTTCCGCATTCCAAATCATTGTAGCATGTTCCAGCCAGAAATTTTGGCGACTAAAGAAGTCCTGTCCTGGTTAAAGAAAAGCTTGAAATTTTTAAGGGATATCCGCATCTTTTCGGGTACTCAGGTCGCTAAAAAATTCCTGGACAGCCTCGCATAAATCTAAAACTACCCTTGATTGCCGTCCATCTTTCAAGGAGATGGCACATCATAAGTATCTTTGTTGAGTATCGAGCCATAGAAATATTCCATACAATTGTAGGGCCGACAAACTCAATTGAAACAAAATTGGAACCACTATATCTGTCCTACCTGAAAAATGTATCATCAGTATACCAATTGCTACGTGCAAAGTAATATTAAATCTGGATGTTAACAAAATAACAAACCTTAGATGGACTGCTGGGTCAAAATGTCTAGCGATAAAAACAGATCTTATCAAAGTTGGATCTGAATTTCAGCGCCATCATAGATGTAATCACTGCCTTAACACTGCATGCAAGAACATTTGGCGTCTGTACAAATGATTTCTGCAGAAGCTGCATGGACAAAGAGGTGGAAGAGACAAACCTCCACCTGCTCTGAACATACTCAGCTCTCTCCCAAAAAAGAAAACTCCACTTGGGAGCTTCCTTCTACAATGACTTAAGCGATCTGAGGAATATACGGTAGTCGTTAACAGTCTCCTACGCTTCGTCAGAAGCTCAATTTGTACCTAAGAGTAGAATCAGATCACAGATCCACGTGGCATCATGGGCTGATAGGCCTAAGTGGGTAAATTTTTCCAACAGCCACTCTAAACTAACCTAAAGTAAACTATTGCAATAAGGAATTTTTTTTGAATGTGCGGGGACCTCTCAAAGAACCCATTTTTATGAGCATGTCCATCATAATAACTACAAGGATTGTTCGCAAACGGCGGTGAGCTTGGTATGCTCGGGTCACAAATAAAGAACAAAGAATGAACCAAGAACACAATTGATCGACAACCTAAAATTTCCAATTATGTTGCGCCATTAAGTGGTAACATTGGCCATATTGCAAGGCATAGACAAACCTTGAGACCCTCGACTGAATGACCAAATGCTCCGAATTTTTGACAGTCTTAACAGTATATGCCTTATCTGACATGAAATGCTGCAATTATGTCAACGCAATGATAGGCAAAATCTATGGTGGACTGCATACTCGGAGAATATGCATACTTTATTGCCCTTTATGGCTTATATAACATAAGTCTTACCATTACGGCTTGTTTAAACATTATTATTGCTATTTTTCACATTTTAGATTCGGGACGAATGCATTTTGCTTTCAATGACAGTATGAGCTATATTTTTAAGGTCAACAGATAGTATAATTTCCACAATCGCTTGCTGAATTGTTTCTTACAAATACATACGTACTCGTATATCTAGAGGAACACTTACATCATACATATATAGTGTTTTTATTTAATTACCACGCTTTAACGAACCTTAATGTATACGCGAACAATTAAGTCACACTTCTTCAGACCGAAACAACAACAACTTACCACCAGAATTTGTAAGGTTTGAGGTGGAGAGTTCTCTCTCGGTCCATAAACATGAGTCGTAAGTTGTTCAATCGGCACCTACCATTTGTATATCGAAACGCATTCTTTGGTCACGCTTAACTTCTTTCTACATAGTAAATAGTTTATCGTTCAGTTCACACAATTCAATATCTTTTATTTGTGTATTTATTTATTAATTTATTTATTTTTGCTTTGCTTTTGTTCTTTTTCTTATAAACCGCCATATTTATGTACTTCAATAAGATAAGATCTTCTGTACTCTCTTTGAATAATAAATAAGTGAATATGGAGTGCCCTGTTATGTCTTGTTCGCTTTTCATACTCCGGGACTACTGTGTGTATGAATATGGATCAATAAGTCGGTGACTTTGAATTTCGGGGGTTGCGACTTGAAAAGCAACATGGTTCCTGTTAACTACCATCTGTTAATAGACCACCGTCAAATTTTGACTAAGCTGCGTAATTTAGTATAGTGGTGCGTCATCAAGTCTTTCCATCGTATAGGTTTTTCTACCTTTACTGTCTCTACTGTCCGAAATTCACATAAAAACACTCATATCTGATAGAATAATTGAAAATGTAAATACAAATAATTAGCATCCTTGTCGTGTAAATATTTAAAACTCTCCAAAAATATATAAACTATTAGCGCATGTAGTTTCTTTAGTTTAGTTAACTGGTTGTGAAAATATTTGCGTGTTATTTCGATTAGACATTTTTACCGAAATTCACATGAAAACGGTGCAAAAATATATTAAACAACTTTAAAAGGTTTTTTGATGAAAATGTAAGTTTATTGTGAGAAAATTGTTGCAAATTAATCCTTCGAAGTATTGCCCATCGTAAGCTACAATTTTTTCGCATCTTTCTGGTAGAGCTCGAATACCGTTACGGTAAAAGTATTTATCTTTTGAGGCTATCCACGAATCAAGACATTTTTTGATGTCTTCTTATGAGCGGGACAATATCTAGGGAATATGGCGGGTGGGGTATTACTTCCCATTTGAGGGTTTTAACGGATTTGGCAACGTGAGGCCGAGCGTTGTCATGCTGAAGAATCAATTTTTTGTGCCTCTGCTCGTATTAAAGGCGTTTTTCGCGCAGTACTCGACTTAATCGCTTGAAGTCATTTCCGTTCCAATGTGATGGTTTCGTTAGGTTTCAACAGTTCATAAAAAATTACACCAACCGGGTGAATATTCGGGATAGCAATCGACGTAAAAGCATGACCGGGCAGTCTCCATCATTTTCTTCCCTTTGAATTGCTGTATTGAATCCATTTTCCATCACCCGTCACGATGCCATGAAGAAAACCCTTCCTTTTTTCCCGTTTGAGCAGTTGTCCACAGGCGAAAAAACGACCCTTAATGTCACTTGGCTTCAAACCAAAGGGATTTCAATCATTCCCAACGCATGCAATAGCTTGGAAATGACTTGGCGGCATGCAATCCTAATGCTGAAGCAAGCTCTTTTGCATTTGCCACGGATTCTCATTGAGCAATGCCTCCAATTCAGCGTCTTCAAAGGATTTTGGCCTTCCTTCACGCGGACGGTCGTTAACATCGAAACCACTGCCTTTGAAATGACGGAACTAATCACGGTACGTTGTTTTACTTAGAGCAGCATCTCCGTAAACTTTTTGGAGTTCTTAAAGCGCCTCAGCCGCCGTTTTGTTCGACTGAAAGAACGAAATCAAGAATTCCCGCAAATGACGATCACAAAACCAAAACTATATGACGCCAAAACAAAATCACTAATGTGTCGAAACGGTTTGTTTAATGTATGTCTAAGATTGTTTCATGACGTTTTGGATATGTCAAAATCGACCAGCACTTACTGCTGGAGCCATCTATTGAATTAGTTGAGAACTTGGTTGTGCACCTAATAATTTTTTAAGTTATTTTGGTAAGATCCATTGTTATCTGATATTTTCAAAAATATCAGTTAAATTTAAATTTTCTAAGGATCATGCCATGTGAATCTGGCCGGCAAGATTTAAGCGCCAAACCGGGAGATTAAACGGTTTGGAAGTTGGTGATTCAAAATTTCTATCGTTGCGACAAAAAAAAAAACTTGTTTAACATCTGTTTGTAACGCTATCAGTTACATTTACAGTTATACCGGCCGCGTCCTCAAAAAATAAGAGCCAATCACTAATTCACTGCATATGCTGATCTTCGTGGATTTCATGTAGTTTCTCAAAAAACGCAATTTTTTTTTTTATTCACATTACCACTTATGTGAAAATGGACTACGTCGCGCATTATAATTTTGAATACGAAATCATCCACTTCTTTGCGCCCCCGACTCAGTTTGCACGAGACGCTCAGAGAAACCCTTAATTGTTCGACCGAAAATTGGTTAAATTAGGAATAACAATAATCCCACGTTCCTCAGGTGTGTATCACTCTACTATATTGCTTGTTGTCAACTAATTGTCTATCTGTATGCAAGATAAGGTGACCAAATAGCAATGATAGTTTTTCCAGTTGTTATGTTTCAGCAGCTGTCAAAGTTGCCAATGACATCCAACTGTCAAAATATTCAGTAAGGTTTGCCATTTCATAATGCATCGTTTTACGCTTGCCGAACGTGCGGAAATTCTTAAAAAATATTAGCGAAATTCCGGCTCAGTTGCAATGTGAATGATCATCATTGTGGCTTCAGTGTGCAGGCAATTTGGCGCACCATGGAAAAAGTTGAGCGTGAGTACACTCTTTTGGATCTTATTAAGAGATTGGTGCAAAATGAAGAAAGCATAGCCGCTGTAGCGCCCAGCATCAAAGAAGACCCAGAAATGTCGATTCGGCGCCGATCAGCTGAATTGGGCATCATCAGATTGTGCTGATGCAAGAATTGTAGCCAGACGGCAATAAACAAAGGAAATGTTGATCAGAGATTAGGATTTTGGCCAAAAAATCATCTTCTTGGACGAGGCCCATTTTGGACTCAGTGGCTAAGTCAATAAGCAAAATTCTCGTTGTTGCAGTGAACACAATCCACAAGTGTTTGGCCAAGCATCAATGAATCCACAAAGATTGACTGTTTGGCGGCATCATCGGAACTTTTGAAAAGAGGAATGAGACACCGCTACCGTCAACGGTCTCAGGTATAGAGCGATGTTAACTGACTTTCTGTGCTCAGAGCACGACAACATCGATATATCCGAACTGTAGTTCTAGTAAGGCGGCGCTTCATGCCATACAAACGACGCAACGCTTGAAGTTGTAAAGAAGAAATTTGGCGACTGGGTTATCTCACGGCGAGCGTACATCAATTGGCCGCCGCAGATATGCTATTTGACAACACTCGATAATTTTCTCGGGGACTGATTTAAGTCCTTCGTCTGATCTAAAAACTCAACTTCTTTGGAAGAGCTCGAGGCCAACCTTTGACACGCTATTGCCAGAATAATGCCGCACATATTGAATCGAGTTATAAAATTGGACCGACCGCTTGAAGTACCGCCAACGAAGCCGAGGCAGCCATTTGAATGATGTACTATTTCACACATAATGGCATGAACATAACTTCAAAATAAAGCTAGAATCAATTTTATATCTCACACTGTTGTTGCTTGATTTAAATCTTTTTTCCTATCTTTCTTCTCTGGTCTCCTTTTTTTAATGATGAAAAAAAGTTAAATCTAGATGAACCTGACCGTTTTTCTTGTTATTGGCATGACAAATGGCTCAGAATGAAGTGAGAATGAGTAGAAATTTTGGAGGAGGAACCATCGCGTAGTAGAATTTAACTGAAAAGGCAGAAGGCAAGCAATTCGTCTGTTCATACCGGCAGAATAGTAAAAAAAATGCTTTTTAGCGAAATTACCAGAATTACCTATTTTCACCCTATAGAAAGTCTTAGGTGAATCCTGGGAAGGAAAGTTTATGAGAAAAAACGGCAACAGGAAATAATTAAGGAGCTTAGAGATGCTATTTTCACTACTTCCATTTCCACTGCAGCTTGTTAAAACTTGACAAAATCAATACCACACACTTTAATTAATATTGAAGTGTTTTTTATGTGAATTTCGCTTCCTGTATGTAGTGTCTCCGTTCAGAATGATCTTGAGTTGAATCACTTTCAGTTCAACACAACAAGGTCCTCGAAATCCCTCTCTACTTTTAGGCTTGGTTCTAAGTCTTTCAGGATTAATTTGAGGACTCTCCGTGCTAGAACGTTAATATTCTTTCGCTTAAAATACCTCATATACTTCATTTAACTAACTTAACAGTCTTCAGACTCATTAAACATGAGATGCAATTGCTTTTGAGCCTTGTGGTTTCGGGCGCACGATTTCCAAAATGTACACCAAGTTTTTTAATATCGACGATGTAGTTTGAACTAGGATTCGAAAAACTTTTTAGCAAGAGCATCATCTTGTCCTGTGTTAGTTGCATTGCCCAACTAAATTAACATCTGTTCCATTGGTCAATCTATATCTATCTCAACATTTTCTGCGAGAAATGTTAATCATTGTATTATTGTGTAACAATAAAAAATTATGTTGTGGCTTTGGCGACTTTATTACAACTGATCTAGCGTCATCTTCATTGGTGTCAACATTGACCAATTAGTTTATGGCAGAGTACAGTAATGCGTGAAGGCTTTGCAACTATCTCGACCAAATTTCTATAATCATACGACAAAATATGTGTAAGTTTGTTTGCTCCTTTACTCGTTGACTATTTCGAAGTTATAATTTTCGGGAAAGATGTACTCACATCGGTCCAAATATTGTACAGGTAGTTGTTTACATGTCAATAGTATCTATCAGGTTGTAACATTTTTGAATGCCTGTTGAGCTCAGAAATTTTGTCGTCAATGTAATTTCCTATATTAAACACTTCTGACAACCTCTCAGTAAATTGTCAGGTCTCAAAAAAAAAATTGTTTGGCCCTGATGAAAAAAAATCTCCAAGAGCAGTTGTATACGTCACGACTTTAGAACAAGTGAACATCTAAAAGTGCTCAATTTAAAGAATTAGGCGGATGAACAGTTTTTTTCCGAAACTCTTGCAACTGTATGTAGATGGTGGTAGCTGTATGAGCGTGAGCGTTATCCTGATGGAATAGAACACTCCGTCGATTAACCAGACTTTGCCGTTTCTGTTCTAGTGCTGAATATACAGCTGTTGACAGTAGACTTCTGCGGTAATAGTCTGGTTACGAGGCAATAGCTCAAAATGAATTATTCCCTCAACATCCCACCATATAGCCAGTAATACCCTGATCATGTGAAGTCCATCTCTGGGATGTTGTGCTGGTCTGTCTTCCGGACTAAGCCGTTGATCGCTACGTTTAATGTTAATTTAAAGGACCGATTTTTCATCTCCTGTAGCGATCAGTGCAAGCTTCAATTCTTTACTGAAGATTATTTTGCAATAGGTGGTGTGATATCAAATTTTCCAACTTTGTGACTTTTCCCATATATGTGAGGTGTCGTATGTGTCTGATGGTCATATGGCTTACATTTAGTTCTCCCTTTTCGTAACAGTGAGATTTCCTTCGATGGTGGATCTCAGAAGTTCATCATCTAGCTCTTCTGGCCATTTCTAAACCTTACAAACACTAACTCTGACACTTGGACTCGCTGAAAACATATTTTCCCTACACATTTTGGATTTTTCTAGTGGCTTCACTTCCATTCTGATTTTTCCGGAACAAAAACAATAGAATATGCCGAATACGCTTTTTCCGGTACATCCACTTCAAAATTAATTTACAAATGCTTACGATGATATTAACACAACAAAATTTGCAGACTGAATAACCGAGAGAAATACCCGTATATCCCAAATATTAAATTGGTTTTCGGAAATTTATAGCAATAAGAAAATAACCACCGAAAACAAAGCACAATGCTTATATTATAGCCTGATATAACGTCTTATTCTTATTTACTGTATTTGCAATTGTCGGTAATTCGGCTACAACACCTTTGATGCAACGGATTCTGTTAAGCCGAGAATACTTAGCTATGACCAGTTTGCAAGCCGCACCGAACATAGAGCTCTTTCCAAAGTTTACGAGTATAACAGGCTCAGTTTTTGTGGCCTCCAAAAACCACATATCGCTAAATAGGCCTACAATCGATGATTGGTATCGTATGCCGTGTGTGTCAATTTGAATTGCATTGATTTTTTCCAGAATTTCTGAAGATTTTTTGGCGGAAAAAACGCTGATGTTATACATCCAGATCATGTGAATGTTCGGGACCTTGAGTGCGGAATTTGTCAGAAAGTTTTTCTCTATTATGGGGCATACATATAGAGCTGGTATCGCACTGCACAGATTACTGCTGTCCCACATTTATTAAGAAATTTTAAATTATCAATTCACAACATATACAGATTGCATTTTTAGGCTATTCTTTGTAAAGCATTCTTATTATCTTGAAATATGGTAGAAATAAATACGAATCGGGTAAGAAGACATTTCTTAGCCATTCTATTTAACGGTAATCGATGTCCTTTAGATATTTCGGATTGTTTTGCTGGTGGTTTTATATATTTATAGCCTTGCTGGGGCGTAGCCCAACAACCCCACGATACTTTCTCGGTGCACTTTACCCTTTTATTAATGAATCTTTCGCACACAAGTGATGTTATCACAACAGTGCGCAGTTGTTATTAGGCTGTTGTTGTTTTTAGGGAAAAGCGAAGTTACTATGCTTTACACGCACCCTTTCTTCCAGTTCATTATGTAAAATCCATATACCCGTGGAGAAGCAATCTTAAAATTTCCAACTTCAGGTGTTCAATAAATAAATTGAAAATGCAGTGCATATGGCTATGCAGAGTTGATTGAGAAAAAGAGCAATAGTTCAGTTTAGCACGATGTGGTTATGAGACTATGTTGTTCTCACTTTTGACTTTTAACTGATTTTGACCTTTCTCACCGCTGGGGTTTTGCTTCAAAGTATCTTTTTGTGATAGACACAAGCGTCGGAAATAAAAAAAAAACTTCAAACTTTATTACGACTCCGAACGTCATTTTAAGATCTAGAGTATGCACGTAGTGAATACACGCACTATACAGTACTTAGTTAGTTTTGATTCGGATTTCTCAACAATGAGATGACAAGTAAGTCAAACCCTCCGTTTTTAAAACCGGCCTTAGAACAGATCACTCAGACAAAGAACTAGTCCATTGTACTCTTTGTATGATCATTTAACTGAAATTTCTCAGTCTTTCGTAGAAAGATGAGTATCCGCTTCAGTGATAAAGTGCCTACGACATATGTGCCGATTAGGAAGATTAGACACTTGCAGAGATAGTGCTGTATGGTCTCATCATCACTCTCACAGGAAGTGTCGCAGCATGTTGTATTACTTATGCCTAGCACACTTGAGTGCCTTTAAGCAGCTTTTCCTAATAAGGGAAAAGAGGAAGTTACTTGATTCCTTAGAGACGACAGGAAGCATTCATTTTGTCTGCTAACAACCTGGAGAATAATGTTATCTGTGGTTATCCTCATGTTAAACCGAACTGTCAATGGAAGTCCTAACTGTCCTGAAAAACTCTCCTCACAACCTTGCCTAGCAAGTTTTTTGGCGATTCCGTTTCCCTTCATCCCATTGAATTAAGTTTCCCTTAACTGCAAGTGCAACAATTTCAAGTAAAGTTAAATAGAAACCGGTGTAACATTAAACGGTGTTTCAACAAGAGGTGTAGGATTTGAATTGTGTATTAGTTTACAGCTAAGGCACGCATGGTTTAAAGAAAGAAAGAAAAAATTTAAACCGTTGAAATTTATTACAAAAATATACGTTAAATCGCGGCAACAATGTGAAAAATTCATGCCAAATTATATAAATACTCAACATTTCATCTGCAATTATATCGACGAGAACTACTCCAGCTATAACAAAGGCGGCCTCGTCTCATATGGTTCAAAAGTCGCTAGTTGTCTGTAGCACGCATAGTCTGTATATTGACAATAGTCTCGTTTTGGTTTCTGTCGTCATCAGTGCCTGCACCCAGGCTAGGGCGGTATACTCGTACAAATGAACTGATGTGAGAACTCTGGAGAAAAGGATTCTTTTTGCGTATCCATGTCCACCAATGTTAGGTAATATGCTCGAGATGCATTTACGATGCTTTCTTAATTAAATAATGTAGGTATGTTTTGAACCGTAATCTGTTGTCCAGCATTACTCCAAGATATTTAACCACTTCTTTAAACCTGACTATTTGATTACTAATCTGAAAGTTGGCGGAATCTACAGTTTTTCGACTGGTTAAGAGCACAGCTTGTTTTATGGTCTGTTAGTTCTAGGCTGGTGGTTGCTAGCCAATCCTTTTTCCGGATAATTGCTTTATTTGTAGCGAATTCAACTGTACGAATCTATGGGCCCCCGCCCAATTATCAAGGCTTCGCCCATCAATGATGTTGTCTAATAAAAAGCGGGGGCAGAGCAAATGTACTGGTCTTATCGTAAAGGTTTTCGGTACTTACGCCTCCGAATGCTGCTACGATTTGACCAGTTTCAAGCAGCCGGTTAGAGGTCCTGTTGTGTGGCAGGATCACCGGTAGTCCATACTAGAACTTAAAACACGGTACTATGGGAGTCAGGAGCCCCCTGGATTTCGGTCCGGGCCTGACTTGTTGAGGTCTTGACCCAATGTAGAGTTGCAAGATACTGAGTGCTGTGACCCTAAGAGCAGTAAGAGGTTTTAGGTCGGTCTCTACCCTTACCAAGGGTGGAACTTTTTGCCTCCAACACGGGTTCCGCTTTGGTATCAAAGGAATGACGATGAGCGATGTCAAGACGTATCCTTGCTCCCATGGATGTATGGGCATCCCGTGAAATTAGACCTTCAAGGCAGGAGCTCACGTTAAACACAAGAGAAGTCCTGTACGAATCTGTTTTTTTTTATTGTCGACGGCAATGTCATCGGCGAATCCAATTACCGTCACCACCTAGGTAACACCGTACGTACGACTGTGTCGTACATGATGTTCTGTAATAAGAACCCTAAAACCGATTCATGTGGAACTCCGGCAGTAGCGTTGAAGTATTTTTCAGCTTCAGCTTTGAACCGTTGAGTCATCTTTCCTCTTCGATGGTGAAAACGTTCTTTTTCGGGGAACTTCTGCATCATCATCATATAGAGGTCTAGTCTCTTTTTTATAGCCGCTTTTATTTTCTTGTTCAGAATGCAGTCGGGTCCCGTATACCTGTTGCATTCCTGAAACAGCGCCTCCTATTTAATTAGCGGGATGTCCACTGCACTGACTTTTCAGACAATATTGCACATAGTAGCTGGTATTTGGGGGAAAATATGTTTTACTTTGGATTAAAGCATTATTTGACATGTAAAACTTTGTGCCGAACTCCATGGATTAATGTCGGGCTCCTCACAGATTTGTTTAAATAACGCAGTTTTGCTCTCTTTGACGGTTCTATTTAAATTTAAATTTAGTAGTATCCAGGTATTGTTGGAAATCTGGTCTCCTTTTTGACCGAAGTGTCAAAGTGTCTGGATCCCACTAATTTTCGCCCGCATGGAGCCTTCTGTTTGGTCGCTTTCTTCTTGGAAAGAATAGCGTTCAGATATCCATATTGCCGTTTGCTTTGCAAGTATTCGTTTTCTAATCGGGACATATTGGGTTGACTTATCATGATAACGTCGACACTTTGTCCTTCAGCGTTTGTGATAGGATGTCCTGGGCTTTTCTACAGTGATTGAGAGTTAATTGTAGTATTTTATGGTTTTTTGCTAGTGATAGCTCTCTGGAAAACTGGGCATTTGTTGTTTCCAGTCACATGCTTCACGTCATCTTGATCGTCTTTCTTGCAGAACATACAGGATTTCATTTCATTCATTGTCGCAGTTCTTTACTATGTGGGCTTCCGTCCCAAATCTCCTACATAGTTTTCAGCGGTCTTCTTCGCTTTTGCATTGGCAAACTAGATGACTACACTCTAAGCTTTTGACAAATTTCTTTAACAGAGCCCGTTCGCACATGTGACAGTTAACCCAGCCGATTTTAACATTTTCACCTTCTAAAAGTTTTCCTGTGTATTCTACGGGAGGGCTGACTGTTACTGTTTGAGTTCCTCCACGAGACTTTCACAGGGAAAAATTTCTGCTGGTGAAACTGTCACTGACATTATAATAGTGACCTCATCGATGTTTTTAAGTTGTGTAAGTGATCTTACGTTTGCTTATACTAGATGTAAAGACGCCGAAACGTTTTCGCCCCCGCACAGAAACACTACTCCGAATTTTGACGAAATATTCGGCTTTCCATATGTGCGAGGTCCAATTTACGCAGGAAGTGAAGCCAGTCGATGTGCCGCATCTGGGGCACATGCACCCAGAACGAGTAACTGTTTGGTGCAGTTTATGTACCAGAGGTGTCATAGGGCCGATCATTTGGTCGAACTTCTATAGCCATGTTCTTCGAGTTTTGATTGTCCACTGTGCTACTTCAACAGAGAAAAATAAAGAATGGTTACAAAATCTACACAACTTATTTAAAAAAAAAAAAACTGAATTTCATAAACTAACTAACCAATATTCCATATCAAAAATAAAAGGAAAACATTCGATATTTAGACAATGGCCCAACAACCCTTTTACATACATACATAAATTGTATCTTCGCTCGACGAGTCCTACACAAACCAATACATCAAAAGTAGCAACTGTGGCAAAAAAGCCTTAATTCACCATACATCATCTATAACAAAACAAACGAAAATAAATATTCTCCGCTAGGACAAACCCTTTAAACACGCCCTTTTGCTCCTCTTTAAACACCCAACTTGCAGCCACTACTATAACGACGCCGAAAAGCAAAAAAAAAAAAAAAATAAAATAAAAAATAGAAAATAGAAAATAGAAAAAGGAAAAGGAAAAAAAAAATTCTTACAGATAAAAATACAGTCCAGTTTACACAGGATTGGCAGATAGCAGTTTGAGAGGGTGGTTCTGGTATTGTTGCGGTGGTTTGATGAACTAATACTTGGCTACAGACGACGCACAGTCTTGTTTTCTTCCAAAGAAATTGAATAGGTCAGGTCACGTCAGGATATACATATCTATAAATATACACATAGTTTGTTATGAGTATTTGTATGTGCATATTGTACATGAAGTGTGTGAACATTAAAGACAAAAAGTCCTCGAGAATATAGCTGGTAGCAAAAAGGGGATTTTCTGTAGTATTTATATCTGTCTGCTAAAGGGCTGGCCTAGGTATACAAAGAGTCTTTTTTTATCTAAGTTACATGCAGACTGTCGGTTTGTTTGTTTTTTTAATTTTTTTTTTTTATTAAGAGTGTTGCCAACCAAATGAAATACAACATTTTAAGCAATAATGACAAAATCCGAAATTTAAGTACACTAAATATTTTCATGGTTGACACCTGAAAGTTTGGCTGTAATAAGTAATGCTGGATGTACTATATGATATAATGTGTACCAAAATACTATTCGTTTCCGAAATTTGTTTGAAACATTTAAACGTCATCTACTGTTCAGATGATTTAGATAGCGTTTGTTTTAAAGGAACTGTTGACACCGCTTTAAATCAGCTTTCGTCGATCATATTGAATGCTGATGAAAACAGTGTTCCTAAAAAACCGATAAATGAAGTTACCATTAAGCTTCCTCCTTACATTTTGGAGCTTATAAGATTAAGGAACTGATATCGGAAAAACTGGCAGAGATATCGGGACCCGTTTTACAAATATGAGGTATCGAATCTCAACAAACTTATATCCTCAAAAATACTGCACCGTCGCAGTAAACAATGAAATAATAAAGTTAAGTCACTAGAAAAAGATGACAGAACTTTTTGGAACATAGTTAAGGTAATAAAAAATAAAAGAAAACAATTGCCTTTCCTAAAAGTCTCTAATAACACATATTTTTCGAATGTTGAAAAAGCAAATGCTCTTGCTTCGAGCTTTGTAAAAAACCATAACCTAGCAACAAATTTAGGTGATATAGAAACCGAAAATATTGTAAATACCACAATACAAAGATTTTTTTCTGATAGAGTCTTCCAAAGTACTTCATTAGGTTTTGTTTCACATGAAGATGTTCAAGGTATAGTTAAAGATCGAAAAATAAGAAAAACAGGCGGAACTGACTGTATTAAAAACATATACATCAAAAATTTAACCGAAGTCCGGAATAAAATGTCTAGTATTCCTTATTAATGCTTGTTTAAAAATGGAGTATTTTCCTGGCGCTTGGAAGTTAGCCAAATTGTACCGGTGTTTAAAGCCGGCAAGCCACCTGAAAGTCATGAATGTTACAGGCCAATAAGTTTGCTTAGTAACCTCAGCAAAATACTGAAAAAACTTCATAAATATCAAATTCTCAAGCATATCTGTGATAATATATAGGGTTTTCTAATAACGACTTCACAACTTTTTTTTTTTAAATGAAAGGTAAACCATTTGAGATATTTCAAAAACTTTATTATTGGCTTGAAGTACAATCAAAACATTTATGAATGGAGCTCGACTTCGTCCATATGGCCACCGCGAGCACGTTTGAAGCGGTCGATTCGTTGGACCCAATTTTCAACGACTCGACCACACATTTCGGCCAAAACGGCCGCTATTTCGCGTTCAATGTTGGTTCTGAGCTCTTCCAACGTCGTCGGCGTGTTGGCATAAACCAATGACTTAACGTACCCCCCACAGAAAATAGTCAAGCGGCGTTAAATCGCACGAACGAGGCGGCCAATCGACTGGCCCATGTCTTGAAATAACACGCTCACCATACTTACTCTTCAATAAATCGATTGTAGCGTGTGCTGCATGGCTTGTGGCACCATCCTGTTGAAACCACATGTCGTCCAAGTCGATATCTTCCAATTCGGGCCAAAAATAATCTGTACACCTCTGATTTCCCTTACTTGCTCAGTTGTGAAGCAGCCATTTCTGCTGATGACACAGCAATATATTCTTCGCATGAGCTCGCTTATAATATTGAAAGCAGCCTCAAGAATGCGATAGAAGAATTAATTAAATATTATTCAAAGTAGAAAATTAAATTGAATGAAGATAAAATGCAAGCTATCCTTTTTACCAGAAAAAGAAAGTGTTGCTTTTTACCTTCCACTCAATTACAAGTTAATGGAGCAAACATTCCCTGGGTGACTTGTGTTAGATATTTAGGTATTCATCTAAATACAAAACTAACATTTAACGAACACGTAAACAGAACTTTAAAGAAAGTAGGTATTGCCATCAAAATGTATCCATTCATAAATAGAAAATCATCCCTTACAACAAAAAACAAGGTTATAATCTATAAAGTAATGTTTCAAGCGATTCTGTTATATGGAAGCTAAGTCTGGGGTGATTGTGCAAAATGCCACATAAAAAAACTACAATTATGCCAAAACAAAGTTTTAAAAATGATGCTTAAATTATCCTAGCATCATTTTACCATAAATCTGCACATTAAAGCGAATGTTGAACTGACTTATGAAAGAAAACTAAAATCTAAATTTGTAGAACGATGTAGTTTTGCTAATAACCCTCTCATAAATGAATTATGCGCTAATTAAATGCGACTAAGTTATATATTTATTGTTGAATCTACTTATTCATTTAGTTTGTTTTCATTTGTTTATTTATTTGTTAAATTAATTATATGTATTGCTGTTTTTTTTTTTTTTCTCTATATGAAAGGTTTTACTCGTGTTTCCTTCTAAAATTCTTAATTTTGTTAAAATTTTTTATATTGTAATAATTCAGTGGAAAGGTAGTTTATCGAATCCCTGTATTGTAAAATGTGCGGTAACAAGCCAATTTGTAAAATATTATATTGGGTATGTAATTTAATTCGTGCGGTTTTTTTTCAAAATTTGAACGTTTATTTAAGATAAACATGTACAATAGTATTATTCAAAGTATGGCCCATCAGAAGCTATGACTTTTTCCCAACTTTCTGGCAATTTGTGGATCCCATCCCAAAAGAACTGCGCCGGCTTGGAAGCCAAGAATGAATCAAGCCAATTTTTGATATTCTGCTGTGATGTGAACCGTATTTCAGTGAGGGCGTTCTGCATCGACCGGAACAAATGATAGTCAGAAGGGGCAAGGTCTATAAGGCGGGTGGAGTAAGACTTCCCATCCACTGTTTTCCAAATAGTTCTTAACCGAAATAGCAGCGTGGGGCCGAGCGTTGTCATGATGGAAAATTATTGCTTCGTGTCTGGTCGCATATTCCGGACATTTTTCGGCTACTGCTCTCTTCAAACGGATTAATTGTGTTCGGTAGCGTTGTCCATCGATAGTTTTACCGGGTTTTAGCAGCTCATAATACAGCACACCCATCTGATCCCACCAAATACAGAGCATTACCTTCGCGCAATGGATATTCGGCTTTGCCGTTGATTTAGCTGCTTGGCCGGGTTTCACATATGATTTTTTGCGCTTGGGGTTGTCGTAATAGATCAATTTTTCATCACCAGTAACAATCCGATGCAAAAATGACTTCCTTTTGTGGCGTTCCAGCAGCATTTCGTACATGCAAAACCGCCTTTCGACATCTCTCGGCTTGAGTTCATGTGGAACCCAATTTCCTTGCTTTTGAATATATCCAGCTGCTTTTAAACGTTTTGAAATGGCTGCTTGAGTGACACCCAAAGATTCTGCGAGCTCTTCTTGTTTTTGGTAATAATCTTCATAGAGTAATGCTTCCAGTTCTTTATCTTCGAACTTTTTTGGCTGCCCAGGACGTTCATCGTCTTCCAAGCCAAAATCACCACTTTTGGCACGTTCGCTCAGCCAGCGCATGTTCACCATAAACTTTGTTGATTACGCTTCAAATGAATGACATATACTGAAATGACGTAAAATGACAGTAGCTTTCCAACGCATGTTCCAATGAAACAACGTAAAAATAAATCTATCTATCTATCTATCTATGAGATTTATTTAAAATATTTGCCATTGGCTTCTACACATTTCACCCATGTTTCAGGTAATTTGTGAATAGCATGCCAGAAAAACTTTTTGTTCTTTGTGGCAAAACAATGCTCGTACTGCATTGATGCGAAGTGGTAATAGTCAGAAGACGCCAAGTCTGGGGAGTACGGCGGGTGCAAAAGGATGTCCCTTTAAAACGATTTTAAGGTGTCTTGCACTATCGTGTAACAAAATTATTTTACCATGTCCTATGGCCAATTCCGGTCGTCTTTCGACGTTTAAATTATTCATTTGTTGGCGATAGCGTTGTGTATTAACGGTTACGCCGATCTTCAAGAGTTTATAATCACAATACCGCTTTGGTCCCACCAGACACAGAGACGATTTGGCCTTGGTGTTGAAGAACCGGCTTCGCCAGGTGAAACCCACGATTTTTTCCGCTTCGGTTTTCCAAAAATGATATCCTTTCGTGGCATTGAAGCAGCATTTTACACGTGACTTTGCGATATTCCATTTGACGTTCATTCAAATCGTTTAGGACCCATTTACCGAGTTTATTTATCTTTCTCATTGCTTGTAAACGTGCGCTGATTATTTCTTGTGACAAATGCAATGCTTCTGCTAATTACCGTTGAGTTTGAGATAGGTCATCATACAAAAACTCCTGCAAATGCCCGTATTCGCATTTTTGTGGTCTACCAGAGCGCTCACTATCTTTCCTATTGAAATCACCACGTTTAAATTGTCGAAACCATGTCTCACCTGTTCTAGTTAATTGAGCGTATTCACCATATGTTTCTTCCAGCAAGCGATGACTTTTAACGGCCTTTTTCTTTTAATTAAACAAGAAAAGCAATGCGGACTCAACTTATGTGTGTTTGAAATCAAATGTCATTCGAACAAAATGACGTATGTGTCAAAATAAAACGCTGCGTACTTTTCGCTGGCGCCATCTCTTGGTTAAATTGAAAATAACTTATGCATACGCCTGATATTATTATTCTAAATTTGTTCGGCGTTTAAATATTAATACTTCTGATTACTCATAACTTTTACCAATGATTCAGTAAATATTTATTGTTGAACTTTTGCAAAAAGGGTTTTTAGATGAAGTAATGTGTTGAATATAGTTCCCACTGCTACTGCCTCCGCTTGATGTCTCTTTTCAATTGTGTGCACCACCTAAAACGAGGTCTGCATCTACTCGGTTGGAATCCAACACTCTTCAGATAAAGCCGTTGATATCCACTCGTTGTTCACGTTCTAGCCATCTGAGATAACTGATGCGTACTTTTCTGACCAAGTCGATGTATTTGTACATATACCTTGTAGATTTCCATGTTATATTTCTTTCTCCAATCAATGCAAATGAGACCAAATATTACTCGAACACAAACGTAGCATTCAAAATGCTCAAGGATATCTTCAGTAGTCTTGCTACTGTCCATGTGTAGGACCGATAGAGCAGGATTGTATGAGAAGTTGTCATCATCATCATTCTCAGGCAAGGATTTGACCGTATGTAACTTGAAATATTATGTCGCTCAATATTTTGTTTAATATCGAGAATATTTTGATACATGAAAAGACTCACAGGAAGACACAGTTCCATTCCATACCTCCAAATAACTAGTCCATTGTGCTTCTTGTAAATTCCTTTTGATGGAATTTCTCAATCTTTAGTCGAAAGATGAGTAAGCACTTCAGTGACAAAATGCCTACAGCATCACCACCTACCACGTCAACGCCGAGTACCTGCAAAATAATGCGAGCGTAAGCCGGTAGTGCCCCGTCATAACGCCAGTTAGCAGATTGCAGTTTGCCATACTGAGGAACAGTCTTAAAGGCGTCGTGAAGCATTCGTTTGGTTTGCCGCCAACCTGGAGAGTCATACCATCTTCACTTATTCTCATATAAAACCCAAATGTCATTGGAGACCCTAACCCAGGACGTAGGGAGACCTAACGTATATTCGGGTCCTAAATAACTTTCCTCTGAGTTGTGTCTAGCAACTTCATCGGCGATTTTATTTTCCGTGGTCTCATTGTGAGCTGGCACCCAGACAAGCCTCGGTGAATTTAGACTTCCGCCTGCGTTCAACGAAGTCTTGCATTCTCGAACTAGCTTGGAAGTCATGAGGGGATTCTTCAAGAATCTAAGCGCAGCTTGGCTTCGCCCCTCCAATGATTCTTCACAATATAGTTCGTTGTCATCAACTCAGTTGCGTATAACTCCGCTTAAAAAACAGACACTGCACACAGTGTGGGCGAAGAAAACTTAGGGAGGAAAGAAAGAGACATACCGATGAGCGTTGGTTTTGAATATTTGTAGATTGTAATGGTTAGGAAATAAAGAGTTCAGCAGGGCATTCCATAAGCTAGTTGTACGGCTCAGGAGAAAATCACGGTATTTCAATTTACGACCGAAGTGGGTTTGAGGGTAAACTAATGAGCATTCTTGGCGAAACGGGTGAAATACTACTGGCAATTTCGGTGGAGCATTGGTGATGAAAATAGAACGATAGAACGAGCGAAAGAACAAGGTGAGACACTGGACATTTGGTCGGTTTTCGAGTTTTTTCATTAGCTGGGTGATGTAAACATCACTTTTTTGAATCCTATCTAGCAGAGAAGTTTTATTAATGTTCATTCCAATGTGAGTTATCATTGACACACATACCGAGAATGGAAAGTTTGTCGGTTTCGACGATGCAAGTACTATCCATGGATAATAGGACAGATTCTGGCTGAAACCAGTCTTGTTTCGTCGGTTTCGTATTTTTTCTGCAGCAAGAGTTCTGTTGTATGATATGAGTTGCTAGTGCTAAAAAAGCTACGATTCTTCGAATTCCAATCCGGTCTGTGCTAGCCACAGCGTTAATTTGTCGAATAGAAATCATTTTTAAAGTATTTGACAGTTCTTTAACATTTATCTTCAGGATTGGTTGACAAATAACTGTTAATAGATTAAGAGATTCAGAAATCATGACGGAGCTCGCACTAGAGTCAATGGCGAACGCTACCTGTCAATCTGGTTCTAGGACGATAGCGCTATGGACTAAATACCCTGGAACCATTGCCTTACTGATGTCTTCATTCAACGACACTGTTATATAGCGAAATGGGGTAGGCATAGATCTTCAGATAAAAGAAGATAGAGCCCCAAATGCTCGAAGGAGTGGCTTAAAATTTGACCCACCAGATGTGCTTTGTCAAAAACAGTTGAGGAAGGGACACGCCTGTCGATTCCCATCGATATTATTTGAAAAAAAAAAAACTTTATATACCACATTGAGCTAAGCACGAGTAATTGGACGATAGCCTTCTGAGTTTAAGTAGGGTGATCATTGTTGATTTTATTAATTCGGCAGGAAAGTGTGCTGAAACACCGACAGCCAGACAGATTTTTATTCATCGATCTTTCCAATAGTAACTTCTGCTGCCTCTATGTTAAATGGACTTGAGAACTTAATCGAGTGATTTATTATTTTACGTGATTTCAGCAGCTTTTTGATTATATTGCTGTTTGGTTTGTCTTAAATGCCCGTAGTATATTTAAAAACTTGCAGCAGTTTCATTCGTGGCCAGGGGAGTGCTGCTGCCTATGACTGCTGCGCTCTAAGTTCTACAAGATAGAGATATAATTTTTTGTAGCTTGCCTTTGATTATAAATGCAGCGATACCACTCCTAACTATAGGTCCTGGGTACAACATTTTTACAGTGTAAACTTCCTTTGAAGTTTCACAACGAAGATATGTACATTTAACTTTGGGTTTTGTTAAGGAATCAGATTTGGGTGGGCGATAGGAGGATCACTTGATATTTTGAATTATCTTCTGTCCATGATTTCAACCCTCTTCATTAGTTCTAACAAAAGTCGTTCGATAGCGTCAATGCGAAAATCTTTTTTCATTTGCAATGCATAGGAAAAGTTACGGTTTACCATCTACCACGATGAAACTGAATTAAATTATAAAATGGCAGTCAAATTAGAGAATATAAACGAACCACTTATGGTGACTTTTTAAGTGTGGGCCAAGCAAACTAAGTCTATAGCACAGAATAAGCCATTCAATAGACTATGATAGACATAAACCTATTTAACCATAGATGAACCTATATTAGCAATATCGAAATAAAATTGAAGTCAACGGTTAAACAGCCAAATAATAGACACTTTCTTATTGCATCTACTTGTTGTAGATGTCGTCCTACGTCTTATCAGAATATTAAAATTTATTGAACTGATTTTAATGGGACAGCGCAGTAGAAGAAGGCCTCTCCTTAGTTGACGCGCGCACATGTCGCGCAACTGGATACAGTTAGCCAAAGACCGCTCTAATTGGAGAGGCTTATTGGCTCAAAACCCAGATCCACCCCGGACTGTGCAAACATCTCAATTTTAAGTATTTTCAGCAATTGAAATCCACTGTCCTGGCGTCTTTATTAGTACGGCTAAAATATTAATTTGTGATCTACAACTTTAAGGTAGCAAAACAGTTCATGCGCTTTGGTTTGGTTTACATTTTCACAGAAAACAAGCTTGGTGTAAGAAGAAAATTGGGCAGTAAGACTTCGTATCGAACAAAACGCTACAGAAGAAGGTCACATCTTAGGTTTCATGCCATATTCGAGATAAGAATCAAGTCCTAACCCCATATTGATGGACTCTTTGAAAGAGGTATGGTTATGTTTCATTTGTGCTTTTCATTTTTTTTTTTCCATTCCTTTAAAATTAGATTTTTTAAGTATCAAGCATTCTACGGGTAGCATAATATCATTTGACGTTCGAAGTAAGAAGGTAAAATATATTTTGAATTTTAAGTCGTTAACGTTCAAATACATAAGTATATTGGTCAATTAGTTATTTTAAACAAACACGTAATTAGAAATATAAATAAAAAAAGCATCTCCCCGACGGGGAATTGAACCCCGGTCTCCCGCGTGACAGGCGGGGATACTGACCACTATACTATCGAGGATATAATTTTTTTATGTGCGAAATGAAACAGAAGATGCAACAAATTCTTGCCAACTTTATTAAATAAAGGGTGTTCGACAAACTGGAGTCTAAACGTGTATAAGAGTATAAGCTGGACCTTGACCACAAACTATTATGTCCCGATGAACGGCGTTAAATCAAGCTCATTTTTATTGTTTGTTTTGTCAAATCTCGCTTTTCATTATACAAATACGATGTCTTGTTGATGAATACGCGGATTAGAAATGACAACGCAACTTTTTTTTGTTTTGGCTATTTATTTTTCAATGTAATCCCCTTTCAACTCGATACATTTTTCCCAACGGTGCTGTAACTTTTTTATTCCCTCCGTATAGTACGAGGCCTTCCTCGTTCGACCCATACTTCTTTCCAGCAAGCGATTTTTGTATGAACAAAAAGAAGTCTCATCATTTGTACGGTCTTTATGTGATACCGTCAAATTAGGACACTTAAAGTGGGTCATCCCCTTTCACAGATGATTAAACCGGATTTCAGTATACCTTGACGGAACTTGGCGGCAGTTCTCAAACTTAACCAATATTTAATAAATTTTAGCAGTTTTTTAACACAAAGCCGATCGAACGGGGAGATCTCCTCACTGTAAAGTAATTCGGTGCACGACCAATCGGGGATATTTCCCACTTTGACTTCCTCTTTTCCTATTATCATTGCTCTCACATATCAAAGTAATCGTGGAATTCTTTATAGCGAATCGGAAGATGATGATAGTTCCCTTTATGACATGAACTAGGACATTACCGTCAATACTGACAATGATTTGTCCAAGAATGATATGAAATCTGAGATGGCAGCATGAATACGATACCTCGAAAACAGTAAATGTTTGGGAAATAGTTTAGTTGTGTCTGGGTAATGATTTATTTGAATTACTTGTAACAGAAACAAATAAAGAAATACAATATATAACAGGTCGGCTGAAAATTTTGAAGGCTAACAAATAGATGGTGTTACTAGAATTAAATCCATATGGTTTATAGTAGTAAAGGGTGATTCATCGTGAGGTTTGAGTTATAATGTAAAATAAAACACATAAATTTGAAAGTAAACTTACAATTTTTATTATCGGTTAAAAGAACAATTCATGGCATCTACTTTTTGAAAATGTAATCATGTAAATGTTGGCCACGACTACTTCTGAGGTGGTCCATTCGGAAGGTCCAATACTGGACAACTCGTTCGAGCATAGCGACTGGTATCTCGCGGATAACACAAGTAATGTTGGCTTCCAAAGCGTCAATCGTATCTGGCTTTTTCCTGAAGACCTGAGACTTTACATATCCCCAGAGAAAATAGTCCAAAGGTGTGATATCGCACGATCTAGGCGGCCAATTTACAATAGAAAAACGTGAAATTAAGTCCTCACCAAAATGATTTTTCAACAAGTCCATTGTTTCACGCGCTGTATGACTCGTAGCGCCGTCTTATTGAAACCAGAGCTCACCGAGACTATGTGCTTAAATTTTAGGAAGCACATAGTCCGTTAACATGGCGCGATAACGGTTACCATTGACGGTAACATTCTGATTTGCCTCATTTATGAAGAAGTATGGACCAATGATTCCACCAGTCAATAAACCACACAATACCGTTGTTTTTTAATAGAGGTAATGGTAGCTCTTTGTACTCTTCGGGTTGCTCATCAGCCCAAATACGGCAATTTTGTTTATTACCGTATCCATTTAGCCAGAAATGGGCTTCATCACTGAACAAAATTTCACGATTAAAACCGGATTTTCATTGAGTTTTTCCAGAACCCATTCACTGAAAATATGACCCAAATTCAAGTCGCCTGGCTTCAATTCTTGCACAAGTTGTACGCTTTTAGGCCGGGACTCACGTAAAATACGGTAAGTTGTCGAATACGCCAAGCAAAGCTGTTGAGAACGACGACGAATCGATTCGTCACGGACTTCGCGTACACTCAGCTACAGCTATAGTCTCTTCACTACGTGCTGGATGTGGTCTAACCGCTCGAGTATCGTCCACTAATGTAAACTAGGACTCAAATTTACGAATGGTATTGGTTTCAGTAGGTCGATTATGCGCACCGTATTTTGCTCGAATCGCACGAAAAACATTTCTCACAGAACGCTGATTTTCGTAATACAGCTGAATAATTTGGAGACACTGTTTTGGTGTTAGTCACGCATGATCTTTCAAAAAAAGCCTATTGAAAATCAAACCTAACTATGAATCACCCCTTATATACTTTTAATTTTATGAAATCATTAAATAAGATAAAGTTGACCGTGAAAATATTTAAATATAAATAAATAATTATAACTAGTATAAATTACAATAAATAAAATTGGCTAATTCTTTTATTTCAAATAATATTATTATATTATCAAAATACGTGGTGGACAGTTCAGTTCGTATAGCTCATAATGGCGCGCGCAGTAAAAAAGATTGCGACTTCAAGCAGCCTACGTATGATTCCTTCATTGATTTGCTAGAGCGACTTGTCGGGATAACGGGTTGAACAGTTACTATAATTCTTCAAATGGATTAATTTAAATTTTGATGATTTGATCAGGTGTCGTTCATGTTTCCCATTTAATTTCCCTTTATGTCATGATTACATGGCCTCACCACGGAAGAAATAGTTGAGCCATGCTTGTACTCTCTGTACGAGCATATTGTCCCTTGTGGTCGGCCAGCTTACTGAGGCATTCCCATCTAGCAATCCTTGTAATGGATAAATCAGATAAGGAGGAAATCTTTTCTCAAAGAGAATAGAAGAACTATTTTTAAGTGAGTGAACATTGATTGGTACTTGAATTCTTTTGCTTCAACATTTCAAGATGTTGTTGGTCTCTGAAATTACTTTAAATATCTTTCCTTTAAGAAATTTTATCATTACTTTTCGTGCGATTTGAAATCCTATCTCCAGTCAAAGACTGTCTCATGAGAGTCTTAGGTTTGTCGGCAAACCCGTATGTAGTGTAATATTTCTTCACAAATGTCCATAAGTCAGTTTACACCTACGAGTATATGCACGAGTATCATTTTCAATGGAAATAGGTGTACTACAGTGCACGAAAAATGTATATAGGACAGACAAAATTGTTAAAATATGCGAATACAAAATTAAAATTTTAAAATATTAAGATTTTTATTAAATATAAGAAAAGTAAAACGTCACTTATTTACATCATATTTCATTTTAGAATAATTAAACAATTGAAAAGAAAAAAAAATAGAACGAAATAATTATAGCGTACAAAACTTAAAAGTGCTTAACATTTCAAACTCGTGTAATTAAAACTAATTTTAGTATTTTATATGGTCTCCTTTTTTCTTTATCACTTCGATTAAGCGCCGAGGCATGGAATTAATCAACGACTGGAGTGTTGCCAGCTCCAATTATTGCCATTCTTCTTTAATTGCTTTTTTCAACTCTGACAAAGTGTCGAACTGCCGCCCATTCACATAAACGCGTTGTGATAATATACCCCAGAGGTTTTCGATTGGGTTTAAGTCAGGACTTATAGCAGGCCATTGCAATAAATCAATATTTGTTGCATTGTGGATGGCGGCATTGTCCTGCTGAAATGTCCATGAATCTCCCCATATATCGTCTCCAAAATCAATCAAGACATTGTCCAAAAGTTCCACATACATTTCAGAGTTCATTTTATGGGATATGAAACACATGCAAAAGCTGCCTTTGAAAGTTCTGTCATGGCGTGTCTCGAGATCACGACGAATATCTCGCCAATATTTGTGACTGCCATCAGGGCTATCCAGATTAAATTTTTTCTCATCACTAAATATTACCGAACGCTATTCATTGTCCCAAAATTTGTAGCGTTCCGCGAATTGAAGACGTGCATTCTTGGGCCGAGGTAGAAGTTTTGGCTGTGGCAACCGATTTTGATGTTCTTGTCTTCATGTAAAATCTGCTGAACTCGTCGAACAGTTACAGGAAGAGACAGTTGAGACTTAATATGTGATGGGCTAATTTGTTTATTCACAGCTAAACGCTTTATTTTCCTTTTATATCTGGAACAGAAAGTCGGCGTATGACCAGTTCTTTTAATTTTACCGTAGTTTTCCGGATTTTTTAAGAAATTGTGAATAGTATTTTTATTTCGCTTAACTTTTACCGCTATTGCTTTAATTTTCATCCCACATTCACTATAAGTTAAAATGCGAGCCTGCTTCTAACAGCGGAGCAAATTTTCCAAATTTTCCAAATTTACTTTTATACCCAATTCAAACAAACGCCACTGCAGATATGAGGTTAATGTTTCCACTAGCAAAATCACACTCCAACTGATTTGTCCTGTATACTTATTTCGTTTGACATGAATTTTTACCAACCCAATTATGTGAATAACGGTATCAATACAGACAGTAACAAAAATTCTTAGGTACAATCGCAACTACAGTAGAGGCATACATTTGTGAAATTCATAAGAACTGGTTTTGCAAACCGGTTGCAATGGAGCTTAAAAAAAAAAAGTTTGTCCTATATACATATTTCGTGCACTGTACTGTGTGGCATTTGAAGATGGTGCACTGAAACAACTAGGTCAAATCTGTATAAAGTTTGTAACTCATCATGCTTCAGTTAAGACCGGAAAATCTCACCGAAAAAAAAGGAAATTATATGATAAAAATAGTATAATTATTTAATAGGCGCCGCTCAGTGGTTCAGGAGCGGTTTTCATGAATGTCATATCTAAAAGTACTATTCATTCCAATTTTATAAAACTATAGTTGGAGCATCAAACAACACAAAGCATCAAAATTCTAAAAGTTGCTTATTTTTAAGAAAAAAAATTGAGAAAGAATTAAAAGAAAAAATAAGCTGTGATTTTTTTTTTCCTAAAAACACGTCACTATAAAAATAACAATTTATGAAAAAGGTGAGCCAAAAGATGGTGTGGATGTTGACTGTCAATTACTGTCATTTGCTGAATTCAATGTGGTTCACCTTTTTGACAGATGTCATACAATCTTTGGTAATTATAATCATGGAGTCGTTTACCACGCAACAACGCATTTTTGTTATTCAATCTTATTTCGAAAATAGACGATCTGTAAATGTAACAGATCGTAAAATACGTGAATTTTTCGGTTAACATATTCGCCCTAGTGAGTCTGGAATTAGCGTAGTGGTGAAACGTTTTGAAGATACTGGTTCGGTATCGGATCAAACTCCTAATCAGCATGCTTGACCAGCACGTTAACGCTAAAATATCACGAAAGTTTTCAAAGTCAAGCAGGCACCTCAATTCGTCGCCGAAGTCAACAATTGGGCATCACTTATGGTTCTTTACAGCGAATTTTAAGAGTTGATTTTCATTTACACGCCTATTAAATCCAAATTGCACAAATTGGACCGTTACCGACCAACCGACGTTACCGATTTGTTAACTGGATGTTGGAATCGCCAGAACAATTGATCATCGAATTTGATCTTTTCCGATGAAGCCCATTTTTGAATTAATGGATCTTGGGACCGGAAAACCCATACGAGATTCACGAAAAACCAATGCATCCCCAAAAAGTCAGTTTATGGTACGGACAATGGGTTGGCGGCATCGTACTTTTTCGAATATGAGGCTGAGGGGATAAATGCAGGGAATGGAGAGCGTTACCGCAACATGTTGAACGGTTATTTTTTTTTTCAAAATTGACGATCACTGGTTTCAACAGGATGATGCTATCGCCTACACAAACCATCATTCAATCAATTTATTGAAATTTGAATTGAATTATTTCGTTAAGAGGAGGAGTTGGTTGCCTTCCAAGGTCATGCGATTTGACACCTTTAGACTTTTTTCTATTTGAAGAGTAAGGTCTATGGGTAATTTGCAGCGAAAATTCAGGATCTAAAACGTAACATTCAAACTGTAATTGCGGCCATTGACTAGCTTATTCTTTAAAAAGTCATCGATAATTTTGACCTTCGTATTGTCGCTTGCAACAGAAGCCATCAAGGTCATTTTTCAGTCTTATATGCATTTTATTTTCTTAATCATTAACTCTTACATACTAACAAAAAATGCTTAAATGCTAGCTTAAAATTACTTAACAATCTTATATTAACTTACTGGCCCACACAGGCACTCTAAGCTACTCTAAATTCTTACATACATGTCTTTCGACTTAATTTATATATTATTTTCTAATATAGGGTTTTCTCATAACGACTTGATAACTTTTTTTTAAATAAAAGGCAAACCATTTGAGATATTTCAAAAACTTTATTATTGGCTTAAAGTATTGGGTATATATTTTAATTCGTGCGGTTTTTTTTTTTTTCAAAATTTAAACGTTTATTTAAGAAAAACATGTACAATAGTATTATTCAAAGTATTGCCCATCTGAAGCTATGACTTTTTCCCATTTTTCTGGCAATTTGTGGATCCCATCCCAAAAGAACTGCGCCGGCTTGGTAGCCAAGAATAAATCAACCCAATTTTTGATATTTTGCTCTGATGTGAACCGTATTTCAGTGAGGGCGTCCTGCATCGACCGGAACAAATGGTAGTCAGAAGGGGCAAGTTCTGGGCCCCGGAATAGCAACTTGGGACCGAGCGTTGTCATGATGGAAAATTATTGCTTCGTATCTGGTCGCATATTCCGGGCGTTTTTCGGCTACTGCTCTCTTCAAACGGATTAATTGTGTTCGGTAGCGTTGTCCATTGATGGCTTCATCCGGTTTAAGCAGCTCATAATACAGCACACCCATCTGATCCCACAAAATACAAAGCATTACCTTCGCGCCAATGATATTCGGCTTTGCCATTGATTTGGCTGGTTGGCTGGCTTACACATATGATTTTTTACGCTTGCGGTTGTCGTAATGGATCCATTTTTCATCACCAGTAACAACCCGATGCAAAAATGACTTCCTTTTGTGGCGTTTCCAGCAGCATTTCGGACACGCAAAACCGCCTTTTGACGTCTCTCGGCTTGAGTTCATGTGGAACGCAATTTCCTTGCTTTTGAATATATCCAGCTGCTTTTAAACGTTTTGAAATGACTGCTTGAGTGACACCCAAAGATTCTGCGAGCTCTTCTTGTGTTTGGCAACAATCTTCATAGCGTAATGCTTCCAGTTCTTCATCTTCAAATTTTTTTGGCTGCCCAGGACGTTCATCGTCTTTCAAGCCAAAATCACTACTTTTAAATCATGCAAACTACTTTTGGCACGTTCGCCCAGCTAGCGCATGTTCACCATAAACTTCCACCAAAATACGATGACTTTCAGCAGCAGTTTTCTTCATATTAAAGTAATGAAGAAGAACTCCCCGTAAAAATACTTTTTCAGGCACAAGGTTCGACATATTTGAGTGAAAAAAAATTATTGTTGTTGACGCTTCAAATGAATGACACTAGCTTTCCAACGCATGCTCCAATGGAATAATAACAATAAAATAATACAAATTATATCTCTTAGCAAACCGCACGAATAAATTATAGACCCAATACAACCAAAACATATATGAATGGAACTCGACTTCGTTCATATGTCCACCGCGGGCACGTTTGCAGCGGACCCAATTTTCAATGACTCGGCTACACATTTCGACCGAAACGGCCGCTATTTCGCGTTCAATGTTGGCTCTGAGCTCTTCCAACGTCGTCGCCGTGTTGGCATAAACCAATGACTTAACGTAGCCCCACAGAAAATAGTCAAGCGAGGTTAAATCGCACGAACGAAGCGGCCACTCGACTAGCCCATGTCTTGAGATAACACGCTCACCATACTTACTCTTCAATAAATCGATTGTAGCGTGTTCTGTGGCACCATCCTGTTGAAACCACATGTCGTTCAAATCCATATCTTCCAATTCGGGCTAAAAATAATCGGTAAACATGGCGCGATAGCGCTGACCTTTCACAGTAACGTGACGATCGTTATCGTCGACGAAAAAATATGGCCCAATAACGCCGCCGGCATGCAAACCGCACCAAGTAGTTGTAATGATAAAACATGTGGGTTTTCACCCGACCAATAACGCATATTTTGCTTATTGACGAACCCATTGAGCCAAAAATGAGCTTCGTTACTGAAGATAATTTTGCTATGAAATTCATCATCTTGGCGCATTTTCTCCAGAACCCAATCGGAGAACGTACGTCGCTTCAAATGGTCCATCGGCTTCAATTCTTGAGTCAGCTTGATCTTGTATGGGTGTAAATCAAGATCCTTATACAAAATACGCCATAATGTGGTGTAAGCGATGCCCAATTCTTGACAACGCCGTGGAATTGACTGATTTGGATCGTTTGCTACGGACGTCTGAACGGCAGCGATATTTTCGACACTTCGACCAACTGCCACGGCAACATCACACAACGAACATGTAGACTCAAATTTTTGCTCTAAATTTGTTATTGCCTGTCTACTAGGGCGAGAATTACGACCGAAAATTTGAGTTAACGCTCTTAAAGTTGCAGTCACCAAATTTTTATAATTGCTGACATTGCTCGTTAGTGTACTTTACTATGATGAAAATGAGTTTACTGAATAAATTGACAGTGACAGTCTTATGATTAGTGAAAGAGTGCGTTCACAAATTAAATTCAAAGTTATTAAGTCCCTATTGGAAAACCCTATATTTTTTTTTCTGTACCTAAGGCTCAGAAAAACGTTGTTAACAAAAAACTTAGCATATCGACATTATTTTTAAATTTTTATAAAAAACTTAATATCTAACTTAAAATAAACCTTAGTCTACCTAACTTACATACGCAATACACACACCTAGACATTATACACAATAATATACATTTATTAGTATATGCCTTTGTATATTCCAATATATGTATATATTTTTTAATGGCTAACCTAAGCCTATGTAAGCTGGCCATCGCTATTTACAGTGCGAATAGACTGGTCTGCTATGCCTCATTAGTGAGGCTGGTCCGTAATTGACGGAAACGACGACGAACCATCTTCTCCTTCATTTAACCACCAGAGATGCTGGTGCTGCCGAACGACATCCCTCTTATCGCGATTCCCCACCGCCCTACTCAACCTGAGACAATCCACACTTCTATGTGCGACGTCTCTATTGTAGTTGAGTCGCCTGTCCTGAGCTGTCCGATCGACATGGAAGATTAACGGGACCGCTGCTCTATCCTGCATCAACCCTATCTGATCTAGGTAGAGGAATGCTTCCGGCGGAACGAAGCCGTCAGACCGCACGCTCTCGTGGTAAGCCCCAGATCTCAGGTTATTCGTCGAGGTCATTGCTCTTGCAATGTGCCTTCGAGTTAGTTTAATTACGAAGCTGTCCACTCGTATAAGGTTCGCCCTGTTGTAAAATACCTCATTAGGATACAAATTTTTGTACTCCGACTCTGGTGTTCTGTACAAGCGAAGGCAAGCCCTCTCAAACAACCGAATCTTTTCTATTAAGCTTGCTCGTACATTGAACCACACGGGGCATCCAAATACCAGCATGGGCCTGATAAGGGCCATGTAGCAGATTACCTTTACCCTCGCATCGAGTTGGCTGCTATAAAACAGTCTCTTTGTAAGGGCAGAGCAGCATCTATATTTTTGTCAAAATACAGAAACTGATCTAGCCAGATCCCAAGGTATCTGACTACCTTTCGACAGGCAAGAGGCTGTCCGTGTTGTCCAATGATCGAGAACTTTCGCCAATTTTTTCTGGTTTTCCTACAGGCTCTAGACAATGGCATCCTAAAGAGAATGGTTTCCGACTTCTGAAAGTTGATTTTCAATTTCCAGTCATCGCAAAATCGTCTTATCTTATAGAAGTCACGCTGCACGAAAGTATTTATGATCTCGATTCTTAGACCTGTTCTGTACGCAGTAGTATAGGGAAGTGAACCTATCAAGTCGCTTGTATAAATGTTGAATAGGATCGGCGAATTGACCGCGCCCTGCTGAAGACCATTTTTAATTTAAAATATTCCAACAGAAGTCACATCACTATTTTTCTCGATGAACTGTCTGTTGGTTAGCATATTGTAAAGAATGTACAAGAGTGGTTTACTTATAGAAAAGACCCTCTAACCATACGGTGTCGAAGGCCATCTCCAAGTCAACAAGGCAGGCACCAGTACATTGGTTTTTGCCTTCATTCCATTGGATATCGGACACCAGTTTAGACGAGGCATGTGAGATATCATATCCCGCCTTAAAACCGAATTGATTATGCGGAACTATATGTTTGTCCTCAACCCACTTAGTCAGAGCTCTGTTGATTACCTTTTCAAACACCTTGCTGATATTCGGAAGAAGACTTATCGACCGAAGATTCGCCGGATTGGATATATCCTTTCCCTTTTTGGGAATAGGTTGAACCACCACCGTTTTCCAATGCGCTGGATAATGTGCATTATTCGTTGCATTATTAAACAGGGTGGTGTAAATGTCCACCGCTTCTAGAGGAAGATGTCTTAGCACGATGTTCGGAATACCATCGGTCCCCACTGATTTCTTACTCCTGATTGTGTTGAAGATCTCATGGAGTTCTTCTTTCGAAATGAACGAAGTAGGTCCTCCGCTCTGGTGATGCCATTATTTGCCATATTTTAATCGCTGAGCTGGGTGAAATCAGAGTCCTCGGATCGCCAGTTCTCTACTTCATTTCGAAAGCCGAAGTCGTACACTAAGATACGACTGTCCAGGTCATAATTAAGGCCAATGGTATAAGTGGCCTTGTATAGTTCCTGGAATGTTGCCTCTATGGCATCAACCTTCTCCTGTGGATCCTCGATCACAAAGAAGTCTTCATCTTCAGCGGCCTCATTTGGATCAATACCTGCTATTGTCAGTATTCGTTCGTTGTCTATTGTTCGGGCTATTTTAAGGCACTGAAGGTCATTTTTATTTTTTCTCCGAAACAGTTTATTTATTTGCGGAAGCATATTCGGGTTGCTGGTGTTTACAGCCCGAACCTTGTTGTTCCAATGCAAACTTACAGAAACTCTGTAATTCTCTTTTGTTAGCGTTTGAATATGTTTAATCGACGACTTCAGTGTAATAATCTCCGGGTGTTGTCTGTCAGTTAACTGTCTGTACAGGTTTTTGAGTCTTGACAAAAGTTTACTTTTCTGTCGGTATTGTACTGTCCATAGTTTGTTTTTTGGTCTCGTCCATTCGTTTTAGGTACTTGGTTGCTTATCCTATCCACTGTACTATGTGAACGTCTCAAACCGTACTGACAATACCAGGACGGCTTCGGGTTCGTCAAATCGATTAGACCAAATTTTCACATTAAAATCAATTTACAATTTCAATCCTGGGAAAGACCAACGAGTTCTAAGTCGACACACACCACCTCTTCATCGACTTCAAAGCCGCATATGACAGCATCCATAGCATTGAGCTATTTAACGCGATGACCGAATTCGGGATCCCAGAAAAACTAAAGTGTCGGACAACACTGGAAAACTCGTGAACCTCCGAAATACTCCAAAGTTGCATCGAATTTCGTCTGTTTCGTGGAACCTCTTAAATTCAATACTTGAGTAGATACTACAATACAACGGGCAAAAATCAAAAGAATGTAATATTTTCTCTGTTTGTCCAACTTCTGGGATACGTGGATGATATTTATATAACCACACGTTCCAAGCGTTCCGTAATTGAAGCCTTTACAGCAGTTGAAGAAGAGACTAAACGAGTTGCTCTTAAAGTAAATGAAGAAAAAATGAAATAGGTATACCACCTTGATCAAACAAATTTCGTAATTTATTCAGAAAATTAAAAATACATATTAAATCTATACTGTCCCCTTCAAAGTAGTCCCCATCAATTGCAATACACTTATTCCTGCGATTTTTCCATAACTTCCTCCCGACTGGTAAAACGCGTTCCCCGTAGTGGTTTTTTAACTTGATTGAACAGAAAGAAGTCACAGGGAGCCCAATCAGGTGAATTCGGTGGCCTCTGCTTACAATTCTGGTCTCTTTCGGGAATTGATCCACGCAAACGTCTTATAACGCCCAAATAATGACCTTTGTTTACTGTCTCGCCTTCTGGCAAAAGTTCATGATGGACAACACCGTTTTAATCTTCTTTAATCTTTAATCTTCTTTTTTAACTGAAAACGACGTGGTTTTTTGGTCTCGGCTCATTTGGTGAACGCCATTCACTTGCCTGATGCCTGGATTGCGTGTCGTACTCATAAACCCATGTCTCGTCTCCAGTTATGATCCTTTTGATGAATGTGGGATCGGATTCAGCCTCGCAAATCATTTCTTTTGCGACGTCAACTCGGTTTCTTTTTTGCATGAAATTAAGGTCCTTTGGCACTAACTGCTACACGACGGAAACTTTTTTTTTTTTTTTTTTAATTTTTGGTGGGGGCGAAAGCCTCCATTTATTCGGCTTAATACAAGCTATAACTTAAAATTAAACTTAAACTAATACTTAAAACTAAGGTTGGTTGTTGTGGTGAAGGAGAACCGATTTGAGGTAGGAAGTGGTGCGGTGGAAGTCAAAGACGCTAGGGTTTGAATTAATTTTTCGTAACATGCGGGAGATTGGTTCGTTCGCACCATAGGTGGTGTGGTGGGTTGGGAGATAGAAGAGACGAGGGGTACGTAGATTGCGAGGGTTAGTGTTGAGGAAAATAGAATTGTGAAGGGACATGCATTCAACCTGACCTGAAAGAAGTCGATGAATGAAGAGAAAGTCGGCTGCGTCTCTGCGTTCCTCAAGGGTGTTTAGTTTAATAAGGTTGTGACGGTTTTGATAGGGGGGCAGGGCAAACCTCGAAGAGCAAATCGAAGAAAACGGCGCTGGATGCTTTCGATTCTCGAGATATGAACGCGATGATATGGGGACCATACTTGACTAGCGTACTCTAGAAGGGGACGAACAAAGGTAATATAGAGGGACCTGGTCACGTATGGGTTGGTGAATTCTTTGGACCATCGTTTTACAAAACCTAGTGCAGAGTTGGCTTTAAGGATTATCCCATCCATATGCAAACGGAAATTGAGCTCCCTATCACACAAAATGCCGAGGTCGCGAAGAGATTCAACGGAGGAGATCGGTTGGTTGTGGAGACGGTAGAATCGGGGAGGAGATTTGAGCCGCTTATGTGAAAAGGTGATGGACTGGCATTTGGTGATATTAAGTTCCAAACAATTTTTGAGGCACCAGATCGAAAAACTATCAAGGTCTTGTTGAAGAAGGAAGGAGTCATGGGGAGAGGAAATGGTTTTGAAAAATTTGGTATCGTCGGCGTAAAGGGAGACGGAGGAGTATTTGATGATCCTATCGAGATCATTTATGGTTAATATAAAGAGAAGGGGGCCGAGATGGCTACCTTGAGGAACTCCAGAGGTGGCCAAAAATGGAGTGGAGTGGGCTGACCTAAAACGAACACTGTAAAAACGGTTTTCGAGGTAAGAAGATATCCATTTTAACAGTATGGGTTCAAAGCCGAGGGCAGACAATTTGAAGAGTATTAATCGATGAGAGATTTTATCGAAGGCTTTGCTAAAATCGGTTGCAACTACATCGACTTCGTTGCCGTTCTCTAGGGCAGAGATGGCAAAGGATACGAATTCAACAAGATTTGTGGTGGTTGACCTACCCTTTAGGAAGCCATGTTGTCTAGGGGAAATAAGTGATTTGCATTGGAAACTTAGAGCTTCATACAAAATACTTTCGAGGAGTTTGGGAATATGGGAGAGTTTAGCGATTGGACGATAGTTTGTTATTTCGTTCTTTGATCCCTTTTTGTGGATCGGGGTTATAAAGGAGGTTTTCCAAACCTGAGGAAATTCTCCTTGTGAAAGGGATAGACGAAAGAGATCAGAAAGGGCAAGGGAAAGAGACGAAGAACATTTTTTAAGAAATATGGCAGGGAGGCCATCTGGACCTGGTGTAAATTCGTCATTGAGTTGGTGTAATTTATATTCGATATAAGAGGGATCCAAGATGTGAGAAAGATGTGGGCCGTTGGAGAAGTTCGGTAGGTAACGAAAATAGGAGGGATCTGGTACAAAGGAGTCGTTGGTGAAGGATTGTTTAAAGAAGCTGGCAAATAGGTTGGCAGTGGTGAGTGGATCGGTTGATGACTTGTTGTTGAAAGAGAGGGAAGGAGGGTAATCATCGGACTTTCTTTTGTAGTTAACAAATTGGTAAAAGGACTTAGGGTCATTTATAAGGTTGACTTGCGCATTGTTAAGGTAACGCTGGTAAAGGGAATCGTAAAGTTCGGTGAAATGAAGATAAGCACCAAGATAGTTGGAATAGTCGGACAAGGATCTGGTACGCAGGAAAACAGCCCATAACTTGTTTCTCTTGTTTCGTAAGGAACGAAGCTTGCGATTATACCAGGGAGGACTAGTAGATGATGTTTTAAGGCGAGAAAACGGAACGTAAAGGCTGAAAGAATTAAATATTTCTTTATAAAAAATGGATAAGGCATCATTTACGCTTAGGTTGTGAAAGTTAAGGGGGGATCTGCTAAGATAGTCACTGATTTTGTGGAAGTTTGCTTTATGAAAGTCGTAGGATGAGAGAGTTGTGGGAGGATTGGACTGGAAAGAAGAGTTATGAAAAAATGAAAGAAGAAGAGGGGGGTGGTAGTTATCGATTGTAGAGAGAGATAGGGGACAAAGTGAGACTGAGGAGTTAATGGAATCTGTTGAGAAAATAAGGTCCAATTGCCGGCCCATATAGTTGGATACATCACTGACTTGGCATAGACTTGAGTCTGTTAAGCGATCTAAGAAGAGACATTCCTTAGCTGAGTTGGCATTTGAAGCGATGAAGAACGATTGATCGTCTGATGGAATCCACTGTAGCTGAGGAAGATTAAAGTCGCCGAAAACAAAGATATCGTCAGTAGAGTCAGACAGGTCAATTAAATAGTCGATCGCGTCGACAACAAGTTGGTAAGATTCGGTAGGTTGAGCTGGCAGGATGTAGCAACATAAAACGTAAAGGGACTTGAAGGGGAGTGATATTTTTATAGCGACAAAGTCGACTTTAGAGGATGAAGAGATGCTAATGGGAGAAGAGTTAAGGCTGTTGTGGACCGCCAGTAAGACGCCTCGACAGGGGGAATCATCATGTGGGCGGGTAGGATCGTCGTCGCGAAAAACATTAAAAGTAGGGGGGAACAATTCCTGGTTCTTTATGTCGGGAATCAAATTGGTTTCAGTCAAGGCGTAAATATCAAAGGGAAGAGAATGCGATTGACGTAGGACAGCATTGGTTTTAGAGCGAAGACCTCTTACATTCTGGTAGTAAAATGTAAGAGGGATGTTGTGTGGTGGAGATGTATGGCGGGATGGTTTAAGTGCTGACGAGGAAGGCACGTTATGGACGAAAAAATTTATCGTGGTCAGCTCGGTTTCGCTGTAGGTGTGAGACTCGTTTAGAGTGAACGTAGTGGCCGAATGCAGCAAGGTCGTCTGCTACTTTCTGAGGGGACATGCTAAAAATCTCGTGGTACCTGACATAAAGGTTCCTGAGACTGATAGGGTTGGTAGGGAGGCCTTCCTGCTGGATGGATACCATGACGCTGGTTTTGGTCTTCCCTTCGTAGCAGACCGAGTCCGATTTGTAGTGTAGATAGGCGAGAAAGAGACGAATGTTTTCATATATCTTTCTCTCTCTAAGCCTAGAGAGTGCATAGCGACTTTCTGTAGTTCCATTGGTTTGCTGGGTTAGTTTAACTGTAGGGGGAAAAAGAGGATCAAGAATAGGGGCAATGGGGGAGGGAGATGGAGATTCGTGGTTGGATATGGAATTGGGCGCCGGATGAGATGTTGGGCTTAGTGTATGGGAGTTAATAAAATTAGGGTACTTAGCTCCAGTTTGTAGGTCGAAGTTAGGAAATGAGTTGTTTGCTGGGATCGGTTGCGTAGAAGATTGAGATGGGATAATATGGGTGGTTGGGGTTAAGTTGAAAGAGACGCGTTGGCGCGGGTGCTTGGGTGGAACATTGGAAATTAACGGATTAGAGGATTGGTGTGTAAGGGCTTTGTGTCGGATAAGTGAGGAGGGGGGACTGAAATCGGGGAACAAGTTCGTTTTGAAGCTCCAGTTGGGATCGGGATTAGAGCTTCGTTTTTTGTTAGCGTGCTTTTTAGTTGGAAGGGGGTTTGTGAGCGGTCTTTTTTTAAGCTTATCATTACGTTTAAATTTAGAATTTTGGTTGTCGTCGACACGTGGGTTTTCTCGTTTCTCAAAGCATTTAGTGATACTTATCTTCCCAGGTTTAGTGGCCTTACCAGGGGAAGTGGGGAATATCCATGAATATTTGGTTGGGATGCTGATTTTGAAGCTGCAGGAACTATTGGAGTCAGCAGGGAAAATCATCTCGCACTCGCTAATGGTGATGGCATAATTTCGGTGAAAGAAATTCCGCACCCATCTAACATCAGCGTGTTGAGGAGCCCCTTCAACGTAGAATACTGTATGGTTTCCCACTTTCAACTTTTCGAGTCGGCTTTTCCATTCGGAGGGGGTCCATGAAGTTCCGAATTGTTTGAGCGGTTTTTGTGGGGCGGGTGCGGGCGGGATAGGCAGCGCGGTTTCGGTTTCCGTTGTTAGGGCGGCAGGAGGAGTATTTGAAAGTGACTCCGTGTCTACTAATTCATTATGAATTGAGACATTGTACGGGGAACTAGCTTGAAGTTGAATTTGATCGGGGATTCCATCGATTTTTTGGGAAGCCAATCTCACTTCTTTACCGATTTCGGCAACGGTCAACCGAGTTGCTATGAGTTCCTCGTTGACGTCTATTATTTTTAGGGTTAAGTCATCTAGCGTAGAGTCTGATGGATGCGGGGTGGGATGTATTGTTTTGGAGGAGGTTTGAAAAAGCAAGTCGAGATCAGTACGGAGAAGATTGATAGAGTCGTTTATGTGTGTGAGTACGTTGGATTTAAGGAGGTTGGCAAAATTTGTTTTGAGGAAAGCTTTTAATCCATCCAGGTGATGTTTGATCACTTCGCTCTCGTTGTCGTGATGAGATTGATTTTTGGACAGATTGTAGATCGCTGTCAGTTGTTTTTCTATCAGTCTTCCTGTGGACTTGTAAGCTTCCACATTACTGTCAATGCAGTTCACTGAGTCTTCAATCTTCTCTATTCTGTCGAGAATAGTTCTGCTAATATGATTGTTTTCGGTTAGCATCGCATTGATAGACTCGTTATTGCATTTAATTGCCAGCATAACATGAGCCAAGGTGATCTCTTTGCACTCGTCGCAGTAAAAATTGAAGAGACTGCAATACTCCTTGAGGTAGGTAATGGATCTCCGGGTAAGACCGATGCATATGGCATGGAATGATTTTCCACAGAGACCATTGCAGGCTACCCATTCCGCGTTGGGGTCAACAATTGAGCACAAAACACTAGCACAGCACTTTTCCATTTTTTTTTTTTTTTTTTTTTTTTTTTTTTTTTTTTTTTTTTTTTATTTGGGCTACGAACACTTATTGACACAGTTAATTTTTGTTAGGGTTATTTGTTTTTTTTTTTTTTATTTTTTATTTTATTTTTTTTTTTTTTTCTTTGGGGTACAAAATTGGCACAGGTGAATCTAGGTCGACGAACAAAGACGGGAAATATAGTGAGATTTACTGATTCGGCAGTTTACGTTGCTTTAAAGGAAATCGGAAAAGTAACAGAATTCGGAATTCGGTATACAAGACAAAACACGTCCGCACAGGTTGACAGTCACATCATTAACCAAAATTTCTTGGACGGATCCATAACCAATGTTCAAGTCCTCCGCAATTCCTCTGATTGTTAATTTGCGATTATTGACCAACATTTCTTTTACTTCATCAATGTTTTCGTCGGTTTTCGATGTCGATTGACTAACGACTACTTTTGAACCGCTCGTGCTGCCACTGGTAAGCGACCGTTTTCTTTAGAGAATTTTTGCCGAAATCCTTTTCTAACATTTCCAACATTCGCTCACCATTAAATCCGTTTTTTACGCAAAATTTAATACAAGTTCGTTGTTGCAAATTTAAATATATTTCTAAAATTGTAAAAAATCGCCAACACACAACTTAACAAAAAAACAGAACTCAAATCGGAACAATGGGAGCGATAACACGGTGGTTATTGTCATTTTGTCACGTACTTATCAGTACAACACGTTGTAGACCAACTTTTTACACTGAAACAAATCACACGCCTTAACATGCCTATTGTAAAGGAATGTCGGTGAAAATGGCTCTTTCACACATCGAACTGATTAACCTACATTATACCTATAGATGATACACAGTTGGCAACTTCCTGGACATAGAAGGTGCCTTTAACAACGTCAACACATCCGCAGTCGCAACTGCACTGTCCACTCTGAAGGTACATATATAAATGACTCCCTTGGGAAGTTGATCACTCTTGTGCTAAATAGCAGGATTATCAACTCCAAACTACGTGGGGCTTCTGCTAAAAAGCCCCTTCTCTGGAACTTAGATTAATGAACTTCAAATATAAGTACCTAGAAGCAGGTGGTAGCAAGGTGGTTGCCTATGCGTGTAATGTTGCTATAGCCGTTTCAAGAAAGCATCTCAATACCATTAAAGAACTCATACAGCAAAATCTTAACAGATTAACCCGTTTGACGGATCGCTGTGGAAAGGGGGTAATCCCCATAAAACTGATCTTGTCTCCTTTTTCAGGAAATATAAAATTTCAATCATCATACCTTAATCAAAGATGCCAATCTTTTTTTTTTTTTTTTTTTACAGGGAATTAAACTGGAAACCTAATATTCAAGAAAGATTATAGAAAGCTACAGTAGCTTTATTAAATACAGACGTAATAAAATAATTCTTTCCTTCATCTGAAATTTTTATTATACAGGGTGTAACCTAATTGTTCAAGGATAATTTAGAAATGATTTTAGGGTATATTCTAAATAAAAAATCGTTCTGCAGTGAGGGTCTATCTCCAATGTTTACATCATTTATCGATGATTTACGAAAAGGGTTACTACTCAGGGTACACCTACCCTGACCCATGTTAACAGAAATAGCTCTGTTAATACTAACGGTAGAAACTTAATTTGGGACTTTTTTTTAGAAGAAATACTAGCCTTGTTAGTCTTCGGATATATAATTTCTAAACCTGTTTCATTTTCCTTGCCAATACTAATTTTTGACTTTGAGGTCAGTTTTCTTCAAAAAAAAATGCTTAATAAACATAACTTTTTACTGTTTTTTTTTCTTATGAACGTAACAGTAATACAAAAAATGAAAATACCCATAGATTTTATGATACTTGGGAAAATCTGCAGCAGGTAAAACTTGAAAAAAAACTTTTTTTTTGTTTGTTAAGGTCTTTGGTTTTAGATAGTATTTATTTTATGTGTGTACTAAAAGATTTATAATAGGTGCTGAAAGTGTTCTCTTTGGTTTTGTATGCATGCTAAAGCCCATTTTTCGAACTCACTGCGAATGTTTATTGATGCTAACTGCTGTCTTACTTTTTTAATTCACTTGAAGTTGCTATTCCGGTTGAATGAACAAGTTCTTTCAGTCTTTCCCATCCAAAAGATCCATTACTATAAGGTCAGGTGATCTTATAGGCAATTGAACTGGTCCATTTCTTCCTATCTAACGTTAACCGTACTCTTCAACTAACCATTTCTTAACCCCACGACCATAGTGGGCTGGAGCATCATCCTGTTAGATATATGATGAAGCTTATTGAGTAGTTCTATTAAATCATTTCGCGAAAACTCCAGATAGTTCGTGGAATTCAGTTCAGGTGGTAGTTTGATGGGGCCGATTCACTTGTTTCCAATTACACCTGCCCACATATTGACTTTGAATTTGTGTTGAAATGATTTCTGTCTCCTTGTATTGGGATTGTCCGCAGCCCGTGTATAAAGATTATGAAAATTTGTGATCCCATCTCTCATGAATTGAGATTCGTTCTTTCAAAGAATTCTGATAATAAACTCGTTGTCATCCAGGCTCTGCTCCAATAATCAGTTAGAAAACTCAAGTCTTTTTTCCAAATCTTATGGAAGCAGTTATTGAACAGTAGTATGGGTAAAGATTTTTTCGATGCAATACATTTATGCCTGAAAACATTGAATTACAAAGCTAAGCATTTGAAACTGACTGGTGGCTCAGTTGTAGCAGCTTCCAGTATAATTTCATCAGCCGCAACTCTTCTTACTTGTGGAGCTTCCGTGATAGGTCGTGTATTTGAAACTGACCCGTTCCTCGAATCTTTCGATACATATCGAAGTCATAGGAAGTCGTGGATTAGGATAATGCAGGTATTTCAAATAGAGTTTCTAAGCAACGATAACTTTGGTGTTAAAAATTGAACTGATGATTTTTTTTTTTTCATATACAGTGGTGTTCACCTAAATAGCACACCCTTGTATTTTAATCCGTTTTGTTAAAAAAAAATTGTACGTGAGGGTTAAACAAAATTTGTTTATTCTAATGAATAAAAATTTGAATTGACAAACAAGAAATGTAATTCAATCCAAAATATTAATTAACGTTAAAAAGGAAAACTTCATAAACTTAAAAATAAGCTGTTCACATAAATAGCACAGTCAACGAATATTAACAAAAAAATAATAAATATACAAAAAAATAGGACTGAAATGTATTTAATATTTTTTAGGAAATCCTTTGCTCTTAATTACTTCCCGACAACGCTTTGGTAAACTCTCAACTAAACGCTTACATCTTCCCGAAGAGATAGTATCCCACGCTAACTTTATAGTCTGCCAAAGTTCATTCAAATTCTTCGGATTTGAGTTTTTTACGATGAAATCCACATCATTCCAAAGGTTCTCGATTGGATTCAAATCGGGACATTGGGCTGGCCAATCAAGTACGGATGTTTTGTTATCCATGAGCCAGTTCTTTACTAGACGCAAAGAATGTTTTGGATCATTATCGTGCACAAAATTCCATAACAGAGGCATGAATTCATCGGCGTATGGTTCCATATATTCCTCTAAGATGTTTTTATATTTGTGCTGATCCAGAATGCCATCGATCTTAACTATGAGGCCAACACCATGCTGCCATGACATTGCGGCCCACACCATTATACTCCCACCACCATGGTTGACGGTTTTAATGGTGAACCTGGGATTGAATTCTTGACTTATCGGTCGCCTCACATACTTTTACCATCTGACCCAAGGTGATTAAATTTGTTTTTATCGCTCCACAAAATATTTTTTCCAAAAGGACAACGGTTTGTCCTTGAGGGCATATGCAAAAGCAAGTCTTCTCTTTCGGTTCTTCTGGGATACTAAAGGTTTCTTCCTGGCAATTCTTCCGTTGAGCGACGTCGCACAGTCACGGCTGATATTTGGATACCATACTATTCAGCCAATATGTTTTTTATTTCCCTGGAAGTTAAGAATGGGTCACTGCATCTAATTCTGTGAATTATACTGTATGTTTTTTTTGACGTTTTCCTTTCCCTTTTCTTTCTAACGGGGTTCGCTGTAGACTAGGTGTGTCGTATTACCTTCATGGCATTCTGGACAAGCTTTCTGGAACAGTCTAATGTTCTGGCTACCGCAGAAATAGTCTCCCCGTTATGTATCATTGATGATGACTTCCCTCCTTTCTTCGGTGCAGTGTTTTCGTCTTCCCATTTTAAATCTTGATAAATCTAAATATGAGCTATTAGAATAATTTTAATACTATTATCGAAAAAAATATATTCACCTCATAGAAATTGAAAAAAAAAAAACTACAAAAATAGAGAATATTTACACAATACCAAAGGAGTGCTATTTAAAAGAACAGTCACTCCGAAATGACAATCTTCTTTAACGAGCGTAAAACTAAGTAATACCATACGATTGTCTGTTTCATGTTTTGGCGTTCATAACGGTAGAATTATCCTCAAATTATAATTTTATTGGAATCGAATCAGATCATTTAAAAAAAACAGACATTTGAAATAGGGTGTGCTATTTAGGTGAACACCACTGTAGGCTTTCATACTCCAAACCTAACTCTTTCTAAGAACACTTAAGGAACAGAATAAGGATATGAGGGTTTTGACAGGTAGTCACAAGAACGCTTCAAAACATTTTAAAACTCATAGCTATACAAATTTAAAATGATATTGAAAAAATATTAATTCTTGGAAAACCACTCTTATTCTCAACTGTTGTCAGAAATTTAAGTAAAAATCATAAATCCTATTTTTTACCTGCTGTAGGTTCTCCCAAGTATCATAAGATATATGGGTTTTTCTGTAAATTTGTTAATGATGTTTCTATTTATTTTTGTTACGTTCATAAGAAAAAAATATTAAAAAGTTATAAAGAGTGATTTATCGTGAGGTTTGATTTATAATGTAAAATTAAACACATAAATTTCAAAGTGAACTTAAAATTTTTATTATCGGTTAAAAGAATAATTCATGGCATTTACTTTTTGAAAATGATATCATGTAAATGTTGTCCGATTTTGAGCGACTCGTTCGATTGTAGCGACTGGTATCTCGCGGATAACAAGAGTAATGTTGGCTTCCAAAGCGTCAATCGTAGCTGGCTTATTCCTGAAGGCCTGAGACTTTATATATCCCCAGAGAAAATACTCCAAAGGTGTGATATATTAGGCGGCCAATTTACCATAGCAAAACGTGAAATTAAGTGCTCACCAAAATGATTTCTCAACAAGTCCATTGTTTCACGAGCTGTATATCACGTAGTGCCGTCTTGTTGAAACCAGAGCTCACCGAGACCATGTGCTTGAATTTCAGGAAGCACATAGTCCGCTACCATGGCGCGATAACGGTTACCATGTCATATGAACGATGTTTTGTTGCCATAGACCGAACTTTATTAAACAATAAAATTCGACCTTGATTTCACAATAAATGTGTATTTAATTCAATAAAAAACCTTTTTTGAAAATAATATACCATTAATATGCCGTCAGTTATGAAATAAACAATTAGTTACATAGAAAAATGTTGATTCATATCTGTATATAGTGAGAGACAGCCTTTAACATAGACGTTTTTTTTTTTTTATCAATAGCTGTAAGTCTTAAGCAATTAAGGCGATAGATTGTGACATTTTTCCAGCCTACCATAAACAATCAGAACGTAAAAAGCTGTGCTACTCCTCAGATACCGAGGTTACCGAAAGTTGTGCTAATGTAGGTCTTAAAAAATTATTAGATCACACCACCAATTGGATTTTTTAAACAAAAACAAAAAAGACCTTGAACACGTAGAAAATTAGTTAACTTTTATTTCTAAATGGGAGTATGATGGTTCCTCTGGTCATAATGAGTATAAGTAGGCTTCTCCTGAAGACAACATGACGTACGCTAATACGTTTTTAACATCTCTGGTCCCTCTTAACTTTTTTGAACATTGGTATAATTCTCTGGTTTGGAAGAACAGAAGGTTTCTTCTACTAGGATTTGTATATTTTCACGGTATTCGACATCAGTTTCTCTTGTCGATAGTTGTTGCATGCCATCTTTTGCCGCGGGTACTGCACATTTACCTGCTTGTTTCCATCTCCTTTTTCGATATACGTTATTGTTATGAATCCACTTCTATTCACCTGTTACGATTCGATCTAAAAAGGGTTCGTTTCCTTGGCGTCTAAGCAGAAGTATCGCCACGAACAAGCGATCCAGCTTTTTTTTTCGTCAAACAATGCGGCACCCACGTGCCGAGCTAGGAAATTAACCCAAATTTCTATGGCGAAATGCTGACGAAAGGCCACTATTAAGCCTCTCAGTAATGTCCACAGTTTAAAACTTCGGTAATTTTTCACTAAGACTCGCATAATGTCACCATCAATCTCAGGGTTAATCATCCAAACTCATATCACCGTTCTGAAATCTACCAAACCATTTTTTAACGGTCCTTAGGGCCGGAGCACATTCCGACTAAACGCTTTGAATGTTTTTCTCCTCTTTTTCGAAATTCGTACAATATTACATGGTGATGATGTAAATTTTCGTTCTCCATTTTATATATATTTTTTTCATACACACAAATCAACTCAACACTTAACTCAACGGGGTCTAGCGATAAAATGACTTCTGACGCCACGACTTAGCTCCTGGTATAAAAACATAGTTGCGTCTTACAGCAACCTTTCTGCCACCTGTACAAGCTTTTGCAATGATCCAATACTCGTATATAGGAGGACTTCCACTGGTTAGGCATGAGATCAAAATTTCATTGATTTAGATATAGCAAATCTAAGATTTCGGATTGTCGTCCATACAACTCCTAGTTTATTTTGTCATTTTTGTTCAGTATCGTTTGGCAAGTCATCATGGGAAGACTCACACCACAAGTTTTGTCTAAATTGTTCAGCTGTTTTACGATAATCAGCGTTCTGTGAGAAATGTTTTTCGTGCGATTCGAGGAACTTACGGTGCGCATAATCGACCTACTGGAACCACTATTGCCAATACCATTCGCAAATTTGAGTCCCAGTTTACATTAGTGGATAATACTCGACGGGTTAGACCACATACAGCACGTCGTGAAGACACTATAGCAGCTCTGGCTGAGTGTACGCTAAGACCGTGATGAATCGATTCATCGTCGTTCTCAGCAGCTGGCCCTGTGTATTCGACAACTTGGCGTAATTTACGTGAGGATCTCGGCCTAAAAGTGTACAAAATTCAATTTGTGAAAGAATTGAAGCCAGGTGACTTGAATTTGCGTCATATTTTCAGTGAATGGGCTCTGGAGAAACTCAATGAAAATCCAGTGTTTTTTCGTGAAATTTTGTTCAGTGATGAAGCCCACTTCTGGTTCAATGGATACGTTAATAAACAGCCCGTATTTGGGCTGATGAGCAACACAAAGAGTACCAAGAGCTACCATTACATCCATTAAAATCAACCTTATGGTATGGTTTATGGGCTGGTGGAATCATTGGTCCATATTTCTTCAAAAATGAGGCAAATCAGAATGTTACCGTCAATGGTAACCGTTATCGCGCATTGTTAACGGACTATGTGAAAATTCAAGCACATGTTCTAGCTGAGCTGTGGTTTCAACAAGACGGCGATACGAGCAATGCAGCGCGTGAAACAATGGACTTGTTGATAAATCATTTAGGTGAGCACTTAATTTCACGTTTTGCTACTGTAAATTGGCCGACTAGATCGTGTGGTATCACACCGTTGGTCTATTTTCTCTGGGGATATATAAAGTCTCAGGTCTTTAGGAATAAGCCAGCTACGGTTGACGCTTTCGAAGCCAACATTACTCGCGTTATCCGCGAGATATCAGTCGCTGTGATCGAACGATTCGCCCAAACTTGGACCTTTCGAATGGACCACCTCAGACGTAGTCGTGGCCAACATTTACATGATATCACTTTCAAAAAGTAAATGCCATGAATTGTTCTTTTAACCGATAGTAAAATTTTAAATTCACTTTCTAATTTATCTGTTTTATTTTACATTATAAATCAAACCTCGTGATGAATCACTATATATAAATGATTTATCAGGCACTTCGTTACTCTTATAGGCCTGATTGTCGTCCATCTGAACATGATAGCTGTGGTTTTTGCACTCATATTAGCGATTGTCGCAAAAAAAAAAACAATGTAATTCCGCTTAAGAGTTCATCATAAAAACTTGGTACGGTAAATATGCAGTGGATCAAAAAGTATTGGCAATTTTATTTTATTTTTATTTTTATATTCATATAAACAGATGAACAGGAATATACCAAAGGTGGGTGTTTAAATTATTTTAATGACAAGATTAATAACAATAAATAAAACAAAATCAAAATTTGTACATCAAAAAAGTATTGGCAAATTATGCATTGGAGGATTATAAACAAAGCTCGAAAAGATTTAATATTTGGTGTGTAATCCTTCCGCACTAATTATGGCTTTAGTAGTCTGTCCACCAGAGATTTTGCTGTTTTGTTTGATGTTTTATTCCATTTTTTTAGGGCTTAGAGTTAAGAGACAACCTTTTTTAGTTGCCGATCAGCAGCCATTCTCGTGTTTTTTCAGCCGAATGCTTTGTGTCGTTATCTTAATAAAAAGAGACCTGAGACTAAGGTTTTCGACGCCTTTTTCTTAAATACTGCGCACAATATCAAGATACATTGTAGCTGTCATACGACTTTCAATAAAGGTAATATTTCCAATGCCACTTGCACCCCCATACTAAAACACTCGCTCCACTATGCTCCACTGTTGGTATAATATTTTGACTCTGATGTTCCGTGTTGGCTTTTCTCCGAGAGTATTTTCTACCATCGCTGCCAATTTTGACTCATCCGTAAAAATAACGGACTCCCAAAACTCTCTATGTGTGTTTAAATATTTTTTGGCGAAATCCAGCCGCTTTCGAAGATTAATTTTCGAAATGAATGACACATTTTGCATTGTGTAAAGCATTACGAAGAGTCGACACAGACACAGATACGCTCTGTAATTACTAGTCGATGTGCTCATATGCTCGAAATGGTCTTTAAATGTTGAATGATAAAGAATTTTCTTTCCAATAAAAGTATAATATACATATCTCAGATCAAAAACCAATTTCGGGTGCTTTTACTCCTGACCCTCTCACTAGCCTTGAAGGCGCATCACCGTCACTCTCGACTTAAGATGATAAGATATCTGATAAGATAACTTCGCCTTCGTCTGTTTTGTCTGTGTAGTAAAAGTATCGGTCATGTAAGTAATAACAACAATTTGAAACAAACCCAGATGAAACCTTTTTTGTTTTTGACGAAACCTAGGGGCAATGTACTGTAAAAGATTGCGGATTTTTTTTTTTATTTTAAAAGACATTACCATATATTAAAAAATAAAAAAATATTGTATTAAAAAATATTTTCCATTTTTATGCTGTGCACTGCATGCGATCCTCGTGAAAATGACAATCTCAACCGCCCCGTACACATAGGCTGGCAGATACTCTTATATACTCGAATACTCTTCGCCTCGCACCCATTAATTGCGACCCCCAAAGTTAAACTAGGTCAATGCAGCAGTTTAATGCACTAAAGTGCATTGTACAGCATAGCTCTGCACTCGTATGCAAAAGCTTCAACGACGACATCAGCAACAACGACGTCGACAGCATGGAGCCATCTCCATGAGTACTATTGCAAATACCAACCAAACAAGCAAGCAATCTGGCTAAGAGAGGGCTTTGTTTATTTTTAGGGTAGGTTTTTTCTTCATTCCTTTTTTTTTCATTTTTTACTTTTTTTATTTAACACTGAGCTATCCCTTGAACAATCGCCTACCTCGAGTGTCATCTAGAGGGCATGCAAAAACTGCTTTATTGCACTCGCATCAAAGACTTTAGATATACCAGGCTAGCTCGCATGTGCAATGGCCTCTATAACAGCTCTGGCATATACAAGCTTGCATATAACGCATCTACCCTGTGGTGAATTCAATTTGAACTTTAATGCATACATATGTGTCTGAAGGCGCTTGGAAGAACCCACCCCTATTTCCAACCGTTGACTGAGTAGAGCGCCCAGTCAGGGGCCTAGGATTGTGCAACATGGAACGAGGGCGTCGAACTGCTTCCTCATCAGCTTTAAGCTTACTTTTGTTCTTTTTTATCCAATAATCACGTTATTGCAGCTTTTCCTATGTCAGGAATGAAACAAAAAAAAACCAAAAACCGTGTAATCCGGCAAATCACCCACAATTCAACCCACCAAAGCCATCGGAATGTAATGGCTTTTACAAATCGGATGGGGTGAATGGCAAACTTGGTGAAACACATTGCAGAAAACCTTAGTGTAATGTTATTAGTTGTGCTGCCTAATCCTACTCTACCCTACTGTACCATCATTTTGGTCGAACAACAACAACACATGAACGACGACGATGACGACCACAACAGCAACTGAAAAGGGGTTAAGGCCTTTCAGCTTTTGCTTACAAAGCTGCACAACTCAATGCAAACCCTGTTGAGGGTGTCGATGGTAGTATCCGTAGATTGGAGGTTGAATTTCTCTTTTTACTCGTTGCTTTTATACTTGTACTTTACTTATGTGTATGACGGTGCATACTATAAGTTGGTAGGGGAGAGAGGTAGTTAACTGAGGAATTGTTGCAATCCTTTTGTTTTCAACGTTTCTTGCATTTAATTTGTTTGTGTGTGTGTTTTTCTTCTTTTTTTTTATGCCACAAATAGTGGTGCAAATGCCAAAGGAAATATCATAGTTATGCAACTAACCAAACGCACGAACGAACGAACGAATGGACGAAGACTTGTGTGAGGTAGGCTCATTCAGAAAACCCATTAAAAGAGTACTCTTATAGGCGGATGGTATTGTCGTATCTTCACGGAGGATGCAGGAAGTGAGGATAGCGTAGGTTTGCCTTTTAGCCTAAGAGTATTGATTTCCAAGTTAAGATGTGTTTTGTGGAAACTAAGCCATTGGTAATGCATTAAACTTATGTCAAACACGTATGTACATCGGCATGTGTGTATGTGACAGGTTTTGCACTTCAATAACTTTTCTTTTATAAAAATGTCCAAAAAAGTATTTGAGATGGAATTCTTTGATTTTTTCAAGTAGAAACATACACTGCAGCTGGTTTTTATTTGGGGTGCATATATAAAATATAAATTGCCTTTGTGGTGGATGGTAGATTTCTTAATACTTAATTTGATTACTAATATGCAGCGATCGACAGCTTCAGTATTATAGGGCAGGTCTTACTATTTTTTTTTTCTCATTTGACATTTATAAATAGCAGAGTCTAGCAAATGATCATGAAACATTCATGATCTTTGAGGAAGTTACCAAAGAACCCTTTCTACACTAACACGTCTATTATAAACACGACCTTCTAATTTTTGTAGACATATAATCCTTCATCCCACGTGTCGCATAAACACCCAGCGATATTCTCTGGGAATCTCCAGTATGCCTTTTATATACTGTTTATTTATTTATTTATTTACTATTATTATTATTTTTTTTGCACACGTTCATAGCTGTCGCGCCTTAATGTTAATCCGTCCATAGCGGAGTTGGCCCGTCAAGCGCTGATTAGTATACCATTAATCATTCCACCTAAGTTAAATGGCATCCTTCGGAATTTTTCACTAAGCCTTTTCCGGCATTCAAATTGCAAATTTAATCTACTTAAGTACTTTTTACTTATAAATCAATTATTTTTCCTACATTCTAGACAAAAATGTTTAAATCTAATTTGATAATGATAGTTACTTATTCTAACTGGATCTTACCACACGCTCTAAACTTAAAAATTTCATTCAACTTTTTCCTTTCGGCCTTAAAAACTGTAGATTAGTCATATCTATTAGTTATACAATATATGAAATTTCTAAGAAAAATAGTTTTAGATACTTCATCTTTTAAATTTTGTATAAAACTTAAAACTATGGCCTTATTCTTCTTAACCTACCTAAGCTACTTAACTTAATTTAATAATAATCGGGGAAGTGAGTGGTCAGAATCCCAATTGCGATTTCGAGGGCATTCGTCAATATCGTGCGCGCGTACCACCGGGACTTAACCAATGTCATAAAGCACCGGTCACTTCTCAAAGGCGCCGCTTCATGTTTAAGAAGGCGGGCTTTCCACGGATCCCCCTAACTATCTTTAATCTAACATAGAACTAGGAGGAATATGTTAACATACTAGCATATCGACCCCTTGAAGCAACCAGAATTCGGTGTATTGCTTCTTGACATCGATCTCATCCCTGTCTGCAATCGCGGGATTAAAACGGAGGAGCTCCTGAGCATCTTAGATGAACCGCTTGTCCTTCACACCGTATTGGCGGTTTTATATTATCGAGATACCATCTCTGCTTTTCACTTATCCTTGAGCATTCCGCTTCCTGCGGATTCCTGCCCCAAAGATCAGGCTATTATCGTTGGTCATTGCCCTTGCAACGTGTCTTCGAATCATCTTATTCAGAAAATTATCAATCCTATTCAGACTAGCCTCATTGTAAAGGGCTTTGCTGGGATAGTATTTTTGGTACTCCGATTCTGGTGTTCTGTACAAGCTGAGATAGGTCCTAATACACTGCTTTTCAAACACCTAAATCCTTTCAATTGGATACGGCATTACATAGAACCATTGACTGGCCTGATTAGTGCCACATAGCATATGACCTTCACTCTGGAGACAAGTTGATTGATGTGAAACATCCTTCTGGTCAGAGCTAAAGCCTTCCTGGCCCCAGCGAGACAAGCATCTTTATGTTTGTCAAAATACAAATACTTATCGAGCCAGATACCAAGGTAACTCACTACACTTCTCACCGCTAATGGCAGTCCGTGCTGTCCAATGATAGCCAAATTTCACCAATTATACCTGATATCTCTAGAAGCCCATTTCAATGGAGTTTTGAACAAGATTGTTTCCGACTTTTGGAAATTGATTTTCAAGTGTGAACACCATAACTTCGCATTTCTGAACAATATGGTCCTTCCGCACAAGATTACATTCTGTTGAGTTCCTGGAAACTTAAACATCTCAGAGAACTGCATCACTGATGAACTGGGCATGCTTTAATAACAAATAGTAGACAGCTTGTCAATTTCAAGCCAGCAATGTCTTACGCCATTCAAAAATGAACCCATTGAGATAACTATAAGAGATCTATCAGAAGCGACCAAGAGAAGAGACGCATTTCCTCTGCTACTTCCCAGCCTCGAGGTTCATAAGTATACATTCAGTAACCACTACAGAAATCTAAATGATCTCTGATCGATGGGGACAATCGATATTGTAAATCTGCCAAGAAATATACAGGGTGACTGTATGTTTCAATATGTATTCAATATGTTTCAATATATATGTATTCAATATGTCCACCTTTGGCGCGAATAATGGCCTTGAGACGGCCAAAGAAAGCATCGCACGTTGCACGCAAGTGGCTCTGCGGTATTTTTTCGTAGTGCTTGTTTGAGATGGTCCCAACTTTGGTATTTTTTAGTGCTAACCTTCGCCTTCAAAATACCTCAGACAGAGAAATCCAACAGATTTGCATCCGGAAAATTTGCAATCCAATTTGTCAAAGAAATGATGTGTGGAACATTGTTTTTTAACCAATCTTGGTTGACGCGCGCTTTGTGAGACGGTGCCGAGTCTTTTTGAATAGTCCACGGTCTCCGACCGAAATGATTGTTTGCCAAAGGCTTCAATACTGTCTCAAAGACAGTTTCACAGTATACGATCGCATTAATTTTGACGACACGGTACAAAAATACGAGCGAAAAGCGACCATCGGCGGTTATTGCGGCCCAAACCACCACCGTCGGTGCTGCCTGCTTTCTGGTGGCCGTCCGAAGGTGAAAATTTTCGACGGACCTCTCTGCCGAGTAAACTCGGTCATTTTGTTTGTTGAGATATTGCTCTATAAGAAATGGCGACTTATCGGAAAAAATCAATTTCGGCAACTCACCACTTTCGTGCAAACGTAGCAACTCCTTCGCTCTTTCGACTCTAACTTTTTTCTGTTGCGGTGTAAGATCGTGTGCTTTTTGGAATTTCAATGGCTTGAGCCCAAGCTCATTTTTCAGTATGTGTTGCATCCGTTCCAACGATATGTTGAGCTCACGAGCCATTGTTCTTCCACTTTCCAGCCAAATATAAAGCAATCACACTATCATGTTTGAATTCCATCGCGGATAAAAATTTTTCAACACAACTCAGACGCAAATCGTTCAAAAGGCTTGTAAATAATAAAATTATCTGTCATGTGTCAAAATTTGAGCTCACAGTATTGAACGTTTTGGAAATTATAGCAGTCTAAAGTTGGTTGCAGTTCGAGTCAGTCAGGGTGTATTTGTTTCCAATAGTAGATTGGCTAAAAGGGCGTTGCAACCTAACCTACTCTAAATCATCTTTTGAACAGAAATTCAATTTCATACCACAGATTCTCTAAATAGCTACCATCAAAAAAATTGACTTTTTCCGACCTACGCCTCTATTAGACCCAGAGACTGGAAGAATTAAAGTTCTTCAACAGAATTGACTGGTTGATCCAAAAGATGTTACAGACTTAAATCCAGCGAAAGGTATCATCTGGTATTTCGCGCGATATTTCATAAAAAAAAGTGGAAGCTCACCCCTATTTTAATGGCTGTACTACGATCGGTGTGTATAGATAACATAGATCAGGGCAAGATGGGGTTTCAAGAAGACGGTTTAGAATGTAATGAAAGATAATTGATCTTACCGACTCAATGTAATCAAAATAAGTGTATGTTAAGGATAAAATTAAAAGTCTGTGTTAAGTCTGTTAGACTTAACACAAAAAGAAGGAATTCAGAAAGCCAGAAAACTTGTGGAAGAGCTCATCAAGTACAAAATGACCGAATTTTGGTACGAGTTTTTACCTCTCGCTAACTGGGAACTTTCCCTTCGGCAAACCAATTCTTACACCAACTTTTATATTGTTGGAAAACTACAAATATTGGAAGATTTAGAGTAAAAAAGACTCTATTATACAATGTAAAACACCGACATAAGCCTCGGCTGAAAATTAGAAGAATAACTTCTGGAGTTAATTACTCTAGTAAAGAATAATGGGGACGTCGTAATTATTATGAAAGATCGTTAGGGAATAAATAAATAATTAAAGCGTATCATATAGTATGCATATCCTTGGAGATCAAGTTCACAAAGTCGTTCAGAAGCACATTACTTAAACACCAGATCTGTCACAAGATCTGAAAAAATCTAACTAGAAGGACCATACTGCGATTAGAGAAAGATATAGAAAAATTGTCTTCCTGACATTTGCAACAGGCAGTCAATCCGAAACTATGTATAATGGAAGCCAGATACTTATTTGTTTTACTGGGAAGTACAACGGTTATCCATGCAACAGGCTATCTTCCTGTCGTAAAAATCAGAGAAATCATACGGTTATTAACCTTTATAAACGTTTATTACACTGAGATCAAGATGTGACTGATGCGAAAGATGCAGATCTTGGTAAACTGCGTATCACGGGAGCTTTTTAGCCAAAAATATTTCAAAGGAACACCACGATTTGAGAACAGGTCACTAGCCTATGTACATCATTATACTCTAATTTTATTAATCTTCTTCAGGACCAATTTCTTATCTAATCAAGAATAATCGGCACAGGACTTCTTCAAACGAAATATCTAGACAATAACGCAGACATAGGGTTTTCTAATAACGACTTGACAACTTTTTTTTTAAATAAAAGGCAAATCATTTGAGATATTTCAAAAACTTTATTATTGGCTTGAAGTACAATGAAAACATTTATGAATGGAACCGACTTCGTTCATATGGCCACCGCGGGCACGTTTGCAGCTGTCGATTCATTGGACCCAATTTTTAACGACTCGGCCACACATTTCGGCCGAAACGGCCGCTATTTTGCGTTCAATGTTGGCTATGAGCTCTTCCAACGTCGTCGGCGTGTTGGCATAAACCAATAACTTAACGTAGCCCCACAGAAAATAGTCAAGCGGCGTTAAATCGCACGAACGAGGCGGCCAATCGACTGGCCCATGTCTTGAGATAACACGCTCACCGTACTTACTCTTTAATAAATCGATTGTAGCGTGCTGTGTGGCTTGTGGCACCATCCTGTTAAAACCACATGTCGTCCAAGTCCATATCTTCCAATTCGGACCAAAAATAATCGGTGATCATGGCGTGATAACGCTGACCATTCACAGTGATATGACGATCGTTATCGTCGACGAAAAAATATGTCCCAATAACGCCGCCGGGATGCAAACCGCACCAAACAGTTATTTTTTGTGGATGAAGTGGTGATTCATGAAGCACATGTGAGTTTTCACCCGACCAATAACGCATATTTTGCTTATTGACGAACCCATTGGGCCAAAAATGAGCTTCGTCATTGAAGATGATTTTGCGATGAAATTCATCATCTTGGCGCATCTTCTCCAGAACCCAATCGGAGAACGTATCTCGTTGGTGTACTTTACCATGATGGAAATGTTGAGTTTACTGAATAAATTGACAGTGACAATTTGATGATTAGTGAAAGAGTGCGTTCACAAATTAAATTCAAAGTTGTCAAGTCCCTATTGGAAAACCCTATATAAAACAATAAAGAATCTGAAAGTAATCGAACGATGCCCGCCTTCTGACAGTTCAAAGATTCTTTTAGATTCGGTTAAATGTGCTAATTTTAAACGATATAAAATAAATGTCTGTTTTTTCTTTGGGAAGGAAGATGTATTACACGTTTTCTGCTATCCATATTAGAGCTGATTTGGTGTATTCTCCTCAGTTGAGTTTTTCCATGGGCCCTAGAAATATTATTTTCGCTATCATAATAACCTTGCATATCATAATATCACTTGAAATTTTCACTGTCGCGCTGGAAAATTTAAAAACGTGGATTACATAGTTTAGTGGGGACGAAGGCTACCATATATTAGGTTTAATACAAGCTATACAATCTGAAACTTACTTAATTAAACTTAAACTTAAAACTATGATTGGTTGGAGTGGTGAAGGAGATCGGATCTGAGGTATAGAGTGGTGTGGTTAAAGTCAAAGACGGTTAGGTTTGAATTGATCTTTCGTAGCATACGGGAGATTGATTCATTCGCACAATAGGAAGTTGGTTGCGAGAAAGAAAAGACGAAGGGTATGTAGATTACGAGGATTATTGTTGAGGGGTTGTTAAGAGTTGTGAAGGAAAGGGCATTCAACGTGAGCTGAAAGGAGTTAATGAATGAAGGGAAAGTTGGCTGCATGTTTGCGTTCTTTCAGGGTGTATAAGTTAATAGAATTGAGACGGTTTCGATAGCGGGGCAGAACAAAAGGATCTTCTAAGGTCATACCTCGAAGAGCAAATCGAAGAAATCAGGGCTGGATGCTTTCGGTCTTTGAGCTATGAACACGATGATATGTGGACCACACTTGATCGGCTAACTCTAAAAGGGGGCGAATAAAGGACCTGGTCATGACTTGCAAGGTTTGTGGTTTGTTGTAGTAAACGTGAGATTTCAAACAAGCCCCAAAGGGGAAGGCTAGTTCAAATCGCCAAAATGGGAGATCAGACGACCTGGAAATTGGTGATTCCAAATCTCCATCGTCGGCCGAGCTGTGTGAGCGGTTGCTCCGTCCTTCTGGAGTCAACATCGAGTCCCAATTCAGCAACTTTCGGCAAAAAAAATCGCTTAAATCTGTAGCGTTTACCAGTTACGGTTACGGTGGTTCAGTGATATTCTCGGTCGGCGTGTATGTTTATCCTTAATGTCAAAGCACAATGACACTTAACGCCATTTGAAAAATTATGGCACATTCACATTATAACATTACTTTTGCCAGTTTAGAATTCTTATCTTCGCATCTATAAAAATCTATTCGGGCTCAAAATAGCACCATTTATTTAATTATAAAGGGTTATAAAGATTTGTATCTTTTATAGTACTAAGAAACTTAGGTTGAATAACAATTCTAACGGCATTTTATTTCATAATCTGCTCGCAACAGTGAAGGAGAAGACAGAGGAATAGGATCAAATAGAAAAATAAAAACATCATATATAAATACTTATTATGTTAAGAAAGTATTGTAAGAAAAGAAAGTGAAGAAAGTTAATTTTGAAACGGAGATGAGAAGTGAAGAAGGATTGGACTTTTAAAGTTTTTGACACATATTCCATAATTTGACGTCATGGTTGTAGTAGTTGTAGTTTTTCATTACTAGCACCCAAGGGGCTATATACTATAGTTATTGTATTTATGATTAGTAATATAAATGTCAAATGTTCTTTCGAAACATCATACCTACAAGAGCCATAAATATAATGCTCAGCATCATTAAAAGTCACTTGTAACTTGTGCTAGGAAAATAAATCGAGAGTGCAATGAACAACATCAGCATAGGTGATTAGTGGTAGCATCAGAGTTATTACTAACTTACGTCGAGTTTCAATATGTGTAAAGTTTGCAATCAATCATAATTTACGAAGGCATCCATCGGCCTTCGACATACGGCCACTTACAGATTGCAATTTATAATATCACATAACCAAAACTAGTTACAGACTCAAGACTCATTAGGAAGAAGGTTTTGTTTGAAATCGGTATGAATTGCGACTTATTTGGATTAAGTAGAAGACTATTCAACACCGACCACCTGTTTATAAGCTACAGATCCGTATTAAGTTAAGTAAACCAAGTTCGTTTAGGCTTTTTATTGGACGAGCTAAGTAAAGTTGAAAACATTTGCATAGAGGTACTAGGTGGGGTGAAAAGTAACCTCCATGGGAATCAAAAAATTTTTTTTTAAATGTTTTTTTTATTTTATTTAGGGGACTTTTACTTTGATACACTAATTCTACCGATTTTCCAACTTCTTGATCCCGTCCGAAAATTAATTTTCCGGAAGGTCTGCAAAATACTCCACCGTGGCGTCGATGATTTCCTCGCGTGAGCTGAATTTTTTATTGATGAGCCATCTTTTGAGGTTGGGATAATACTTCGAGGGAGTTAAATCTGGCGAATACGGTGGATGCGACAGCAATTGGAGCCGTAAATCATTGATTTTAGCCATGGTTGCGATGCTCTTGTGCGCCGATGTATTGTCTTGCAAAAACATGTGAGGTCGTTTTGCAGCGATTTCGGCCTTCAATCGCTCCAATAATGCACAGTAATACTCGCTGTTGATGGTTTTTCCTTTTTCGAGGTAGTCCACAAAGAGTATGTCATGACAATCCCAGTAAACCGACGCCATAACCTTTCCGGACTATTAATCCTCCCTCGGCCGCTTCGGAGCACTCGTGCCGGCTTCAGACGGGCAAACGGCCAAACAACGCCAAAAGTCCGCCCGATTCCGCATCAGCAAGTCCAAACACTCTTTCGAAGTGGTCTTGTTCATGTTTTTGGTCAGGAGTGAGTATGCGCGGCACCAAGCGGCAGGATAACTTTTTCATATGCAGAATAATGCCCAAAATATATCATGTGCACTCAGTACTAATCTTTGTGGTATCTGCTAGCTCTCGCACCTTCACTTTCCGGTCAGCCAACACCATTTCATGTATTTTTTTGACATTGTCCTCTGTAACCGCATCGGAGGACCTGCCGATGCTTACAGGTCGTAGTGGAGTTGCGGCCATCACTAAACTCTCGAAACCAATATTTGACGGTGTAATCTGACGGAGCATTAGCCCCATAATATTAATCCAACTTTTCTTTTGTTTCCTTCGCCGTTTTGCCTCTCAAAAAAATAATGTTATATAAGAGAACGAAAATCGTTTTTGCCCATACTCAACATGATGCCAAACACGTCAACAACAATCAGCTGTCAAAACATAACTAAAGACAGTATCGCACTGAAATTTGGCATGTCTGCCTAAATGAACGAACTTCAAGGCACCATAACCTTTTTTGCAGTAGCAGCGCATTCTGGTGGTCAAGGAGGTTACTTTTCACTCCACCTAATACACTGATGAGTTTTTGCACACAGTTAAGATGTAATTTATAAAAAGACGAAAAAAGGTCCCAATAACGATCCTTGTGATGGTACCCCTTGTGAAACAGGTTTTATAGCTGAATGTTTTTCTCTGGACATAATTCGTTGCAGCACCCCAGAGAGGAAACTGCGAACAAGTCTTACATCCCTGTGATTGAAACCGTAAAAGTTCCTCAGTTTTCAACAGAGTATTTCATTGTTGACCTTATCGACGGCCTTTGAAAAATCTTGCAGACAGAGAAATGTCACTAAACCCTTATCAAAATCCTGTATGATTTTTTCAATGATGTTAACCATGGCCGTGAAGCAGCTGTGGTTAGCTCGAAACCCAGGTTGACATGAGTTAAGGAGCTAAGGGAGTGATAGAGTATCCGCTTTTCAGAAAATTTCTCAAAGACCTTTGATAAACGTGGCAATATGTTGATTAGTCTGAAATCAACTAAAATTTCTGGGCTAACCTTTCTAAAAATAAGTAAGATTTGTACGATTTTCCAAAACTGATTTCTGACATGGGTATTGTAGGCTATTATTAGGAGCAAGATAATTTTAATAAAATGGATTGGTATACCGTCTTCCATTGACTTGAATTTGACTTAATGTCAGTTATTACATTACCACTTCGAAGTCCTTTAGTATAGCTATAGAGTGTATTCCCCAAAGTCAAAAGATGTAATGTCAGTTCTGCTATCCAGATCGTTGATTTCATCAGGATCAAAATTAGTTATCTTATCTTTTTTTTCAACCAGAGACACCGCATTCGTGCAAATTTCTTCACAGCTTTTTAGAAGGTTTTTGATTTGGAGGCGTAGTGGTATTTTTCTTTTTTGCATTGCGAATGGTAAATGTTAGGTTATTACGTACAGTTTTATATTTAAGTCAATTCGTACTACTTGATGGTTTAAGCTTTCATTAACTATACAATTTATTTCTAGCTTTAAGAGAATCAGTTACATTTGAGGTAAACCATCGACATTCCGTATGGGATACGACATACAGGTACACACAAATCATAGAATTGTTGAGTAATGCTATGAAAAGCATATCCTTCTTGGTTCGGATTATAATTTTTAGTGGGATGTCAATCTTTAAAAAAAAAAAAAAAAAAGCAAAGGGACAGCACAATGAGAAAAGTGGATGTTATAGGTACAAAAGATAAGATTATGCTCAGAAATGGGATCGAACAAGAGTTGATAAAAGAGAAGTATATCCCATCCTCGGATCAGATACAATGGAAAACTCTAAAAGACTTGGGGTGCATTCTTTAGCGTGTTGGATATATTTTGTTGGCAATTTTCAGTACAACAGAGGAGACGAGATCTCTCAATTGAAGAAAGCGGCATTTTTTGCCAGCAGATTTGCATAAAAATCTCCACAGACAATTATATGCTGACAACACTGTAAGAGCTTAGAAAAAAGGTGCAGGAGAACAGAACAATACACTTAATATTCCCTTCATATATTTTAGCAAGGTTGATCAAATCTCTGACTGGGCATTGAATTCCGTAAATTCTTTAGAATTTTTGTTCAACTTATTCCGAAAAGGTTTTGATACGTGTTTTAAGCTCTGCAATAGCTGTATACTAATCGAATAAACCCTCTTAACTAAGATTCTCTATAGGTTTTTCGTGCGATTTAGGTCAGAGTTTCTGGATAACCACATAAAAACCTTGGTGCTTGTCTGCTAAACTAATCTTTTATAACTTAAACAAAATGTATTGCGGAATTATTTTCTGGATGAGAGTATCCGGCCTAACTATTGGTTGAAGATATTCATTCGAAGCAAAATCAAATATTTCCAAATATTGGGTCTATCACTTATCCGCTCGGTTTGCTAAGAGATGGCGTAACGTGTTATTCCATTGTTATTATTCCATTGGAAAGTTACTGTCATTGTACGTCATTTCAGTATATGTCATTAATTTGAAGCGTAAACAACAATATTTTTTTTCACTCAAATATGTCAAACTTTGTGCCTGAAAAAGTGTTTTTGCGGGGAGTTCTTCTTCATTACTTTAATATGAAGAAAACTGCTGCCTAAAGTCATCGTATTTTGGTGGAAGTTTATGGTGAACATGCGCTAGCTGAGTGAACGTGCCAAAAGTGGTTTGCAAGATTTAAAAGTGGTGATTTTGGCTTGGAAGACGATGAACGTCCTGGGCAGCCAAAAAAGTTTGAAGATGAAGAACTGGAAGCATTACTGTATGAAGATTGTTGCCAAACACAAGAAGAGCTCCTAGAATTTTTGGGTGTCACTCAAGCAGCCATTTCAAAACGTTTAAAAGCAGCTGGATATATTCAAAAGCAAGGAAATTGGGTTCCACATGATCTCAAGCCGAGAGAAGTCGAAATGCGGTTTTGCATGTCCGAAACGCCACAAAAGGAAGTCATTTTTGCATCGGATTGTTACTGGTGATGAAAAATGGATCCATTACGACAACCCTAAGCGCAAAAAATCATATGTGAAACCCGGCCAACCAGCCAAATCAACGGCAAAGCCGAATATCCCTGGCGCGAAGGTAATGCTCTGTATTTGGTGGGATCAGATGGGTGTGCTGTATTATGAGCTGCTAAAACTGGGTGAAACCATCAATGGACAACGCTACCGAACACAATTAATCCGTTTGAAGAGAGCAGTAGCCAAAAAACGCCCGGAATATGCGACTAGACACGAGGCAATAATTTTCCATCATGACAACGCTCGGCCCCACGTTGCTATTCTGGTTAAGAACTATTTGGAAAACAGTGAATGGGAAGTCTTATCCCACCCGCCTTATAGCGCAGACCTTGCCCCTTCTGACTACCATTTGTTCCGATCGATGCAGAACTCCCTCACTGAAATACGGTTCACATCAGAGCAGAATATCAAAAATTGGCTTGATTCATTCTTGGCTGCCAAGCCGGCGCAGTTCTTTTGGGATGGGATCCACAAATTGACAGAAAGATGGGAAAAAGTCGTAGATAGATTCAGATGGGCAATACTTTGAATAATACTCTTGTACTCTTGTACATGTTTTTCTTAAATAAACGTTCAAATTTTGGAAAAAAAAACCGCACGAATTAAAATATATACCCAATACTTTGAAGCTCCATATTTCCCCCCAAAATCTGCTACAATTCTGTACAAATATGCAGTAATGTCGTCTACTGCCCGATGATGACACTAGATCGCAATTGTGTCATCGCATTGTTATATCGAAACAATAAGATAAACTCTAGGTCTTTTGAATTAATAATTATACATGTTGTGAAACTCCTAAAGTCACTTAGATTAATAATTTGTTTATTTCCTTACATATTGCACCGTAATACATGTTATTGGAGTCCTGGTAAGTCATAACACCGAAGGGACGGGTATTCCCTCTTTAGACTGCTTCATTAGAAAGGAAGGACATTGACATTGATCTGTCCTTCGCTTAATGTTGTCCGGATCAATTGCTTCTGCTTTGATATAACTATTTTTAAGTGGTTTCATTTAAACCTGAAACCATTCATTTTTTTATAAAAATCTATAACTTTTTTTCTTAACTTTCGAAAATTTCACGTTGACTGTGGTCTCCGTTGTCGATAAAAATAGAATGAAATTGGACTTTTCCCAATTTACTTTAAAACTGTTTCAGTATGTCCTCTATACCTGACAATGAACAAAGAACGACTAATTGTTCTGTCATTTCTAATTATGTTGCCAATAATTGCATTGTTCTCGTGAAGTGAACTAGCTTTATGCAACCATTAACTGATAACGATGTAATTTTCTTTGTAATCAGTGAGTAAAATGTCTCCACTCATCTATATTTAATAATCATGACAAGGATTCAAGATTCAAGGATGTCTGTTTCACAAACTATTCGACCTCTTTTTTTCTATCTAATTAAGGGTGGCATATTCACCCCAGATGTGTACAACTTATGTATTTGTAACGAGTAGCTGCGAAAATATCTTCCTTTCTCTTGGGTTTTAGTTGAAAACTAGCTGCATTACTTTCTCTGGCATTTTCTCTTATTTTCATCTGTTCGATTGCGATTCCCATCTCTCGGTGAGAGTACACAAAATGTACTCTCTTCTCGAGGATGGTGTTGCCGCCGCCTATGTGCACTGAAATTAGCTCAAGTGCAAGTGCAATTGTGACCAAAGCTATCGGGAGATGGCAGTAAAGGTCGACTGCTGCACAGGACCTATTTGTGTGAATCTGGTGCACAAGCTGCACATATCCTGAGGTTGGTCAAAGGGTGGAGACATTTCCTGGAAACTTTTTTCTGTAACTGAATCGTTGACCTGAAATCATTGATGAATGACCTCATTTTCTTGAACACTTCTTTCCAAACTATGTATTTACTATAAATAAAATTGTTTTTTTTGTCTGTTGCAGGCTCCTCATCAAACATCACAAATCGAGAGTTCACAATGTGACAGAAAAGCACGCACATCAAGTGAGACTTAAAAATTGAAAATCCAAACAATTTACACAAGTCATATAGTTTTGAGGAGACCCTTCTTCGAAAAGTCAGTTGTTAAGATAGTCTAGATTTGAAATTTAAATGAATTTGTCATCCATGATGTACCGACTTAATGTCCAGCATCCGCCACAATCGCAAACCCAACAACAGGAACATCAACAGCAAGTGCATCCTCATCCACATTCTTCACAACAGGTATCGCCAAGTAATAGTCATCATCTGATCATACAACAAGCTGGTGGTCAGCACCTACTCAGCGGTGATAGTGGAGGTGGTGGCGGAGGTGGTGGTGGGGGAGGTGGTAGCGGGATTAATGGAAACAATGGACTTAATGCAAATGGGGACGATTTGAAAATTCTCACTGCCATCAAATCTGAGCCGATGCATGATGTTCTGCCAACTGTGTCGTCCGGGCTACCGGGCATAAATGTGGTCAGTATTGGTGGTAGTGGAACTTCGGGCGTCGCTGGAAATGGTAGTTTGGTCCTAAGTGCTAGCGGCGCCCTTAATTCTAGTTCAACAAGTACCGCATCGGCCTCGACAAGTGCAAATTCAACCAACGGTCATTTGGTGTTCGTACCCACGAAGAGGGTACGACTCGATGGGTAAGTTTAACAATTTAAACTGAATGACTGGATGATTGAAAAATAAAAAAAAACTTGTTAATTCTAGTCCCGATGATTGGATATCATCACCCAGTCCCAGTAGTATACCCAGTTCGGCACCACCCTTAAGTCCATCGCCAGGCTCACAAAGTCATAATTATAATACGAATATGTCAAATGGATATGCATCACCAATGTCAACCGGAAGCTACGATCAGTACAGTCCAAACGGAAAAACAGGTAAATTTTATTCATATTATTACAGATACGTATTCAAAAAAACGAGTGCCACCAGTAAGTTCCAATGCGCATACGTGAATTTTTATAATTTTAAGGAAAATGTTTAAATGCTGGGACTGTTTGATAATCTTATTGCATCATCAATATTTGTATTTTCTGTCAATAAATCTCTTCTATAAACTAAAATTTGGACAAATTTAACTTTCGTTATATAATTGCTTCATATCTTAAACATAACTATTGCATATATAAATAAACTAACAGCTGAGATGAATCTGTCTCTCAACCACCAAGCTTTTCTATTGTAATTAAATATGCTACGGTGGTTCTTTGCTGGTGCAGCTAGTATGCTCATATGCATACATTTAAACTTTTTTCTTTTTTCCTAGATCTACTGGATTCCAGATTCTAGACAAAATGATTAAAGGATTCGAGCTTCATGGCTGAAAAATCTTAGAGGCGATCTGAAACAAACTGAAGACTATAATTTTAGAAAAAAAAGATTCTTATTACCACTCCGAAGGCATACTTTTCTTCCAAACACATTACATAAATAAACGGATCCCTACCAATCCTTCTTTTCTCGTTATGTGTTAAACCCTCAACTCGGATAGCTTTATTTGGCTCAGTCGAATGTGTATTGTTATTCTTGTCCTAATTTTTGAATACTTTTTCGCAAAATTTAGGCGGTATTCTAGAAATATCACATCAAATTCTCACTTTTAAGTTTTCTAAAGTCTCTAACTTCTTGACAAAAACTAGGGACTTAACGTATCTCTGGCACAAGTGGGTCTGTCAATTGCCAGAGCCATTTCTGGCGATAACACTATCACCGAACTCAACCTTCAGTTAGTCGATTGTGACGTTGCCACAGTTCTATTTATCAAGAAAAAAAAAATTAACATGAAGCGGAGGCTGTTTTCATTGAAGGTAACCGACTCTCTGGAATCATCGTAAGAAGTAGGGCCAACACACCCAGGATGAAAATTGCTGCTGCTAAGACACTTCCGGTTTTTGGCCTGACTAAATGTGAAAATTTTGTTTGGAATTTGACTAAAAATTAATAATTTCTCAGTGAAAATTCGGATTTGCATCCAGAAAGCCCAATTAGCCAAAATTTGACACCCACGCTGGTCATTTGACTTTGTTCTTGGGTCAGTACGATCTTACACGATCTTATAGCCAGGACTTGCTGCAATTGGTATTGTTGTCTTGACAAACCGACTGGCTTACAGCCGCAATGTTCTGTTCATATCTGCGCTTAACTGTCTCCCTGGCACGGCAACATTATGGAGTGAATAAGTCGACTCGGTTAACACTCAAATACTCGCCTATTGAACAAAATAACAATTGAACAATTTTAACTGGTCGTTATGTTTCGCCGATAACTACATAAATGCAGCTGCTTTTATGATAGCACCTCATTGAATGAAGTTTTTTAAGACAAAAGAAAATGCGTACTACGACTCGAACTGTAGAAGTTGTCACTGTTAGCGAACAGCGAACGCTTCTCTTAAGTGTATGGAATTCCAAACCGACCAAGAATTGAAAAAAATTGTACAAGGGTTACCATCTTGGTCGTTCGTCAAAAACATTAAAAATTCTGCATCCCCAAGCTGCTCGCTGCGCATTTCACAGCCAAATCAACACAGATGATGTCATGTCACAACCCACATTCGCACTCGTGTAGTAAGTAATAGTACTTAAAGACCTTCTTAATTTACACAAATCCGCTGCTTCAGATAGAATATCTCCCCTTCTTCTGCAAAGATGTTCTTCAGCGCTTAGAAAACTACTGTGTAAGGTTTTTCAACAATCCCACTCTTTAGGACTCTTTCCGAGCAGAAGGAAAATTGCATTTGTCCAGCTCGTCCTAGCTCGTCCTCCTATGGACCCATTGTACCTATTATATGCCACTATTTTCGAATGTCATGGAAACGCTGATAAAACTTCAGCTATGACATATCTCTAAACACGAGAACTTCTCAATGACCAGCAGTACGGTTTTTGTAACAACAGGTCTACTGTTGATTTGATGGCATGTCTCAAAGAACACTTTAACCAAAGTTTACACCAATCTGGCGAAAGCGCAAAAAAGTTACGCTGGATATTTCTGAGGCATTTGACAGGGTTTGTATTTTTGAGATCGATAGCAATCTTCTTCAATGGATTAGAAATTACCTTTCGAAACCTTCAAATTTTCTTGGATAGTTTCAAGTCTTATATTCACAAAATAAATGGTGGTGTACCCCAAGCCTCCGGTCTGTAACCGATACTCTTTTCCATTAATTTCCATAGGTGAAGTGAAAAGTATCCATTTGCACACCACACGAGTATTTTAGTAATTTATACGGTTGTTCATCATATTACTAGGTGGAGTGAAAAGCAACCTTCTTGACCGCCAGAATGCGCTGCTACTGCAAAAATGGTTATGGTGCCTTGAAGTTCGTTCATTTAGGCAGACATGCCAAATTTCAGTGCGATACTGTCTTTAGTTATGTCATGTTGAGTATGGACAAAAACGATTTTCGTTCTCTCATAAAACATTATTTTTCGAGCGGCAAAACGGCGAAGGAAACAAAAAAAAAGTTGGATAAATATTATGGGGCTAATGCTCCGTAAGATTACACCGTCAAATATTGGTTTCGAGAGTTTTGTGGTGGCCGCAACTCCATCACCGATCAATTCCGCAGCGGCAGGCCCTCCGATGCGGTTACAAATGAAATGGTGTTGGCTGACCGGAAAGTGAAGGTGCGCGAGCTAGCAGCAAAGATTAGTACTGACCGCACACGCCATATTTTGGGCAATATTCTGCATTTGAAAAAGTTATCCTGCCGCTGGGTGCCGCGCATACTCACTCTTGACCAAAAACACGAACACGAGAGCACTTCGAAAGAGTGTTTGGACTTTTGACGTCGATTGGTAACTGTTGATGAAACTTGGATTCACTATTACACACCAGAGAACAGGATGAGTGCCCGGCAATGAACTGAAGATAGCACGAGTGCTCCGAAGCGGCCGAGGGAGGCTCGATGTGTCAGAAAGTTTATGGCGTCGGTTTTCTAGGATTGTAATGGCATACTCTTCGTGGACTACCTCGAAAAAGGAAAAACCATCATTGGCGAGTATTACTGTGCATTATTGGAGCGATTGAAGGCCGATATTGCTGCATAAATTCCCAAGGAGGGAATGAAGTATATTCCTTCACTGACGGCAGTGTGCTCTGCTTTTCACATACGGACTCACGTCCCTATCAACAGAGTGAAATTTAATGCTTCTAAAACACAAATTTAGCGAAATTTAAATATATTGCTACTATCAATGAGTGGCACTTATACGAGGGCGGTCCCAGAAGTACCCATGACCAAGACAAGGTAGTAGTTGTTTGAAAATATCACTGTATTGGAAAGTACGCAGTCTATAAAGCATATGTTTCAAGTTTGAAAGAGCCACGTTGTTTATTATTTGTTTGGCAGCCATCAATAGTGAACGTTGTCAGTGAATTTGTGAAAATGGAGAAAATTGGTCATCGTTATGTGATACAATACTTTTATTTAAAAAGCCTTAGCCCAACCAATATAAAAGCTGAACTGGATTCTACTCTGGGTTTACAACAGTAAAATTTTGGGTTGCTGAGTTTAAACGAGGCCGTACGAGCTGCCAAGACGAGTATCGCAGTGGTCGACCAAATGAGATGACGAGTCCAGAAATGGTGAAGAAAATCCACAAAGCGGTACTGGATGATCATCGACTGAAAGTGCGCGACCTAGCAGACATTGTAGACATTTCAAGAATTGCGGTAAATCGCATATTATTTGAAAATTTGGACATGAGAAAGCTGTGTGCAAGATGAGTGTCGCGTTTGCTCACACTCGAGCAAAAACAGTGTCGTGAATGCATTGGCCAAAATTAATGAATTAAAGTTTGAATTACTACCTCATGCACTCTATTCGCCAGATTTAGCCCCCTCGGATTGTTTTCTGTTCCCAAACTTGAAAAAATGGCTCAGTGGTCGAAGATTTTTCAACGATGAAGAAGTGATGTCGGCAATTAATGGCAATTTTGAAGAGCAAGACAGTTCTTATTATAAAAAGGGTATCGAACTTTTTGAACATCGCTGGGAAAAGTGTATAGAGCTGAAAGGCGATTATGTTGAAAAATAAATAATTCTTTTTTTCAAAATTTTTGTGTTTTCTTAGTTTGGTTGAGTACTTTTGGAACTGCCATCGTATATATCGTCGAAACCGAAAAACTTCATTCTCGATATGAGTGTCAGTGACAACTTATGTCAAAAATACTACAAAATGTCTAGGTTTCCTCACGATGTAAGAAATATTTCAACCCATTTATTATTACAAAATTGAATTACAATGCCAACATTTTGTCAGGCGCGCCTAGAACATCTCCGCACCTGCTAGATAGGATTCAAAATCGTGAGATAAAACTCATAGGTGATACTAATATTAGTCAGATAATCGTCACCTTGGAACACCGGCGTAATGTTTCGTGTCTCAATTTGTTTTATCGCTATTTGCACCACCAGTGCTCCATTGAAATCGCCAGTGCTTCAATCGTAACACCCGTCTCGCTATGAAGGCTCATCAGCATACCTTCAAGCTCACTTTCGGAGATATTCTAAAATATCGTGTTTATTTTCTAAGCCGTACAACCGGCTTATGGAATGCCCTGCCAAGCTCTCTATTTCCTGGTCAATACAACTTACAAACGTTTAAGAACAATGTACATCGGTACTTCTCTTTTCTTCCTCTCCAAATTTCCTTCACCCGCGCTGCAGGCAAACATATTAAGAGTTCACGAATTCTAAAATTATAAAAAACGATTGGTGCTATTCCGGTAGCATTTTCTTAAGTATGAATAAAAGTCCTTTGAGCCATACACTGTCAATAGATTTTGCTAAGGTAGACTTAAAGTAGACTGCGTTACAAAATTTTTGCTCGTCCAAGTCATTTAGGATTTTCTTTGTTGCTTAATGTACTTGTTGAACAGTGGAGTGCTTTTGCCGAAACCCAAATTGATGGTTCAGGTAAAGTGTTTTTGTTTCAGTGATTTGAGTATGTCAATACGGGTAGATGGAAATTTTTCGAATATCTTGGATATGATTGTCAAAATGCTTATGGGTCTTTATGTCATAGATTTTGTAGCATCTTTTTCTGGTTTCGAGATAACAATTATTTAAGAAACTTTTCATACTTTTGGGTAATAGTTTAGTTTTATGTTTGCATTAAAAACATTTCTCAGAGAAATTATAGCTTTGTTAGGTTATTGTTTCCATATTTTTCCTGAAATTAAATCATATCCGTGAGGTTTGTTCCTTTTGAGTTTGCTTCGTATAATATTTTATTTCTTCCGAGGGAATTTTCGTTATTGTCGTATTTGTTGTTGTGTTTATGAGTTTGCATTTCTTGTTGGTTAATCTTGTATCCCAGTCTGTATTTTTTGCGTCGGATTCGCCTACCGCAATAAAGCGTGCAGCCATTATTTTAATGTATTCTGAATAATGTATGGTACATATTGTGTCTCTTGGTAGACAGTATAACGCAGATAATATTAATGGTCCATACTTGTCCTCAATTTGAAATGACGTAGTTTGTAAATAATCCTTTTCACATTTCCCTAGTATTTCGTCCACTAGGATGACGTCATATGAGTGGTATTTAAGAATTTTTATGTGACTTTTATTTGTGAAATGAGTCCCAGGTATTAAGAGTATGTCGATTATAAATTTGTTTAGTTTCTGAGCATGTTGGTTATGTCCATTTGCACACCACACGAGTATTTTAGTAATTTATACGGTTATTCATCATATTACATATATATGTATCTGTGTTATAAGCTTTTTGGTCATGTCCTTAATTTCAAATAGATTGTCTGTAGGCTTGGCTCCTTTTTTTTGGGTTTGCTTTTCATGCTTTTTATTGTTTCTTAGATATCTGCGAATGATGTCAAGGGATTAGTGCTGGTTGGGTCTAGATTTTGGACTTGTGTGTCATTTATGTTTGTTTTTTCTTCTAATATTTTTGTACGATGGGCAGAGAATCATTGCACCTTAAGAGCCTTATGTAACGGGTGACCGGATAGCAATGATAGTTTTTCCAATTATCAGATTTCAGCAACTGTCAACGTTACCAATAACATCCAACTGTCAAAGCATTCAGTAATATTTGGCATTTTATCATGCATCTTTGTACGCTTGCCGAAAGTGCGGAAATTATTAAAAAAAAATATTATCGAAATTCCGGCTCACCTGGATTTTCGTGGCACCGTGAAAAAGTTTGAGCGTGAGTAGACTCTTTTGGGTCTTAAGTCACCAACTAGAAACATAGCCGTAGCGCCCAGATATTGATTCGGAAGAAAGTCAATTCGGCTTATTTTGCAGTTGGATTTGGGCCTACATCCGTGTGAGATGTAGAATTGAAAACTGACGACCATAGACAAGGCTGTGAGTTCGCTAATTGGGTGCTGGAAACGTTCGCCGGAGAGAGAGGCGAAAATGAAGAAAAAGAAGGAATTTGGCAACTGGGTCATCTCACGGTGAACCTTCATCAATTGGCCACCCCGATTATGCGATTTGACACCACTCGATTATTTTCTCAGTGGCTATGTCAAGTCCTTAGTCTACGCTTATAAGCCAACCTCTTGGACATATTGGACCGAGTCATCAAAAATTGGACCGACCTCTTGGAGCAATTTTAGCGAAGCTGATGCTGCCGTTTGAATGGTATGCTATACCACACATAATGGCATAAACGAAGCTTCAAAATAAGGTCAGAATCAGTTTAATATCCCACTCCGTTTTTGTTTTATTTATCCTTCATTTTACATACTTTGTAATTGGTCGTGTGTGATTCATCGTACAGGGCGTATTTTAGATTTCAGATTTTAAAGTGCATTCGAATGGTTCGTGCCCTCCTGCGCATTTTACACACGTTGGTTTCAATATACAAACGTTTTTCTTGTGTCCATATTTCTGGCAGTTCGATCAGTCTGTTAAACTTCTTTTTTGGTGAGGTGGTTCAATTGATAATTTGCAGTTATACTTTAGTAAGTGGGTTTTATTATAATTTTCTTTATTGTTTTTCTTACATTCGAGTGGTAGCAGTTTTTTTGTCCCTCTTTGTAATACGTTGTGAATGTTGATTACTTTATGGTCATGTTGAGCGAGCTGCTTTTCAACTTCTTAGAGTAGGATATTGCATATTCCTAATTATGACTCTGAAGCCTAGTTATTGTGTTTCTGGTCTTCTGGTAGTATTTTGATTTCATCATTTGCTAATGCTTATGAACTGATTAAATAGCTGGACTTTAATTCTCGACAAGCACGTGAAAACAATTTTCGCATACTTATCAGGTTAACTCTACTTAACTCATTCCGAATGTCCAAAATTAGTTCTTCAGTATCCATGAAACGTAAATTTTTATGACGTAGGCCTACGATGTTTTCAATCTCCTCGAGCTAGGATTCAAATACATTCGATACATAGTACGTTATCGCAGTTTAATTCGTATGGAAAACGTTACGACTTTGTGGGATACCCTGGATTTGTGGAATCTTCAAATGTTTTGGAATCTGTATCCAGCATAACGCTACAACTGATACTCCAATATTCATAAACATGATATAGGAGGAGATCTATGTATAAACATATATTGTCTTTAAACATTTCTGCTTTTCTAACTAACTTTAAGATTGGAAAAATAAAACCACATACGTTTGAAATAGTGTCGTATTAATGTCATGTAAATTATATAAAATTCTTGCATAGCATATGACCATACATACATAAATATGTATGTATATCTTGTCATGGGGATTGGCAACATAAACCACAATTGACTTTTTTTATCTAACCCTGCTTTGAATATGCTTATTAGATGGATTCTGTTTACTGTCCATAAGAAAGATATCAAATATGAATTGACATTCGACTTCATCCGTTGTGTCAAAATTAACGAAAATTGACAAGCGAATTGACGTGGAAACTCGATGAGAAAGTGGAAAATTGAATCTATGCTCACTCCTATCATATAAGTATACCATAATATGATAGTGGCATGTATTAGAGTAGTCTGTTTTGTTGAATCCAACAGCTTACATGATGGTTGTCAAATAAAAAAAATTAAAGGGAAATTTTGTATAATTTGGAATAAATTTATGATTTTCTAAATAACAGTTGATTTCAGTATAAGATGGACTTTTTATATTTATTTTAAATTGTGGAATATCCTTGCGAAATTGTCTTCTCTTATAGGCAAATATGTTAACTACGGATTATTGACTCCGTCATAATAGCTGTAGAGCTGTCGAGATATAATAAAGCACCTTCTACCACCCTCTTCTCCTACCAAGATTTTTTTTTAGTAAATGGATTTTTATCCACTTTTTAAGTGAAATTCATGGTTTTCTCCAAGATCTGTTGTAGTGTAAAAATGTTGTCAGGGGCAAAATCTCTAAGTTTGATAAGGAAATTTATAAGGAAAAATTAAGCTGTTGTCTGTATCTTAAAGAAGTGTATAAACTCTATGACCTTAAACAAATTCAGCAGTAAGATAAAAATCCAAGACATACTTGTCGAAATACAAACTAATAATTTGATGTCATTCTGCGCATTATATAGGGTTTTCCAATAAGGACTTGACAATTTTGAATTTAATTTGTGAACGCATTCTTCCACTTATCATCAATTTATTCAGTAAACTCAACATTTTCATCATGGTAAAGTACACTAACGAGCAACGTCTGCAAATTATAAAACTTTTCTACAGATATTCGGATTCGGTGACTGCAACTTTAAGAGCGTTAACTCCAATTTTCGGTCGTAATTCTCGCCCTAGTAGACACGCAATAACAAGTTTAGTGCAAAAATTTGAGTCTACATATTTGTTGTGTAATGTTGCCGTGTCAGTGAGACAATTGCTTGGACGAAGTGTCGAAAATATCGCTGCCGTTCAGACGTCCGTAGCAAACGATCCAAATCAGTCAATTCCACGGCGTTCTCAAGAATTTGGCATCGCTCAGACGACATTATGGTGTATTTTGCGTAAGGATCTTGGTTTACACCCATACAAGATCAAGCTGACTCAAGAATTGAAGCCGATGGACCATTTGAAGCGTCGTACGTTCTCCGATTGGGTTCTGGAGAAGATGCGCCAAGTTGATGAATTTCATCGCAAAATCATCTTCAATGACGAAGCTCATTTTTAGCTCAATGGGTTCTTCAATAAGCTAAATATACGTTATTGGTCGGGTGAAAACCCACATGTGCTTCATGAGTCACCACTTCATCCACGAAAAATAACTGTTTGCGGTTTGCATGCCGGCGGCGTTATTGGGCCATATTTTTTCGTCGACGATAACGATCGTCACGTTACTGTGAATGGTTAGCGTTATCGCGCCATGATCACCGATTATTTTTGACCTGAATTTTAAGATATGGACTTGGACGACATGTGGTTTCAACAGGATGGTGCCACAAGCCACACAGTACACGCTACAATCGATTTATTGAAGAGTAAGTATGGTGAGCGTGTTATCTCAAGACATGGGTCAGTCAATTGGCCGCCTCGTTCGTGCGATTTAACGCCGCTTAACTATTTTCTGTGGGCTAGGTTAAGTCATTGGTTTATGCCAACACGCCGACGACGTTGGAAGAGCTCAGAGCCAACATTGAACGCGAAATAGCGGCCGAAATGTGTGGCCGAGTCGTTGAAAATTGGGTCCAACGAATCGACCGCTGCAAACGTGCCCGCGGTGGCCATATGAACGAAGTCGAGTTCCATTCATAAATGTTTTGATTGTACTTCAAGCCAATAATAAAGTTTTTGAAATATCTCAAATAGTTTGACTTTTATGTAAAAAAAAAGTTGTCAAGTCGTTATTAGAAAACCCTATATAACTCTCAAGAACCAACAAAAGAATAATATTTACTTTGCAATGCAACATATGGTAAAGGTCGCTGAGCCAATATTCCAATTTGTATTCAATAATATAAAACGAATTTAAGTTAAACATGGAGTATCAGCACAATAATTTGTTTGAATTATGATTGCTAAAGTTTCTTTGTTTGAGATATTCAACTAGGGCATCGTTCGTGTCCAAATTTAGCTTTGGTGCTCCACTGTTCGGTCTCATCTGCCAAGACTTACCGAGAACATGCGCTAAACGATCGTAGTAGAACATTTTAATTTAAAATCTGCATAATTGGCTGCATAATTGTGTGTGCTATTTATTTCCATTTCTAGCCCCCTAATTTGTTTCCCCTATCTCTCCTTAGTCTAGAAATCGTCCTATCGTTAGTGACCATATCCAGCCCGGTTCTAACATAATAAAAACACCTAAAACCTAATATCGCATATACAATTTTAGAAAGTTGCGATGATTCTCCGAAAATATTGCCCTCAATATGGCTGTAGTTATAGTTATAGGTCGATAGAATTTACCTGTGGGTGGTAGTACACGGTATACCTTCTTGTGACCTGTTAACCTAGTAAAGAACAGCCAGCTCCTTATTTTTGTATCGACGAGCGTTGTCGCAGGCAGTCGGTGAAGGCACGCCCATGTGGAGAAAGACTGTAACTCTGCATACAGCTCCTGCTGACAAAAGTCAGAACATACATTGAATCTCTACTCGTATTCTACTGTTTCTAACCTTCATGTATCCTGATAGTTGATTATCATGACACTTTTTTAAAATCCCTAATCTAACTGATATCCTGCACCCAACTTCCATTTCTGACTATGTTTGTTTACTAATGCGTGGTTTGACTTCACCATCTTAAAGAGTGGACCACTCTCCATGCTGGATAGGTTGAGAGCTTAACTCGACTTTAGCAAACATCTTTACCATCCAGAGTCCTGAATCTGCTATTGTGTGTTCGGCCCTTGACGGAAACTCCTGCGATGGCATGTCCGATAATAGTCATTTTTGAACCATTCGGTGGACAATATCGATTTCGAATTGAGCCCCGACCCGCTAATCTTTCCAAAAAGTAGTTTGCAAGCACGATCGTGATTCGTACACCTTTGATGTCTATTCCTAACTTTTTAACTTCCCATAGCATAGCTTAGTATTCATTCCTAACTTCCTTCATATTTTTCACTGCATGAATCCTAACTTTTACTAAATAACTACTCAATTATCTATAGCTATTTTTTGATAGAATGCGACATAAGTTTCACCGATCTGTAGTTGTTGTATGTTTCGTGTCGTATTTGCCTTTATGTAACGACCTGACCTTGACTTCCATAAAACGTTGTGGCTGCTTATATGACCACAATAACTATCACTCGAGCTATAAGGAGGCTGTCAGAGATCTGAAACTGAAAACAGAAACTCAAAAGAAATTGAACGACGTGGAATTACTGTAATTCAAGAAACTAATTTCAATGAGACTACAATGTCCCAAAGGTAGTAGAAATGAATGGTCATTCATCAAAAGCATTAGAAATTCTTCCTCATTCTTTAACCCAACGCCAATATATGATCACATTCCAGCTCTCTGGACAAGCCAAATCTGCTTTCTGCACACTTTACTGCTACCTCAACCTTATTTCAGCTCATTACTAAAAAAAAAAGCGAATATTCTTTTTTCTTCTCCTATACATCCACGGCACCACATTCCTTCTCTCCAAGGTCATGGAAATGCTGACAAACCGCCACCGCCACCTCATGAAATTACTCGAAACACAAAATCTTATCAATGACTGGCAGAACAGTTTTCATAGCAACAGGTCCACTGGTGATTCGTTGAAATGTTTCACTGAAAAGTAAAACCAAAGTCTACAAAAATCTGGCGAAAGCAAGATAGTTGCACTTGATATTTCTAAGACCTTTAACAAAGTTTGCATCAGGATTTTTTTGTCGAAAATTTGTGTATTTTAATTCAAGTTGTCTTGGATGGTTTTTATTCTAATATCCATATATTAAATGCCCTTGGGCACACTTCGGTCTCCGAAATTTTTTTTAATTTTAATTCCTGAGCTGCTACTTCACATCCAATATATTCCTTTCCTGATGACAGTACTCTCTGTTTTTCATATTCGTTCCCGGACTCACTTCCTACCCTTAGGCTGTAGAATGGGAGTGCCAACGTATGTTAAGGCTATTAAATTCTGATATTAACAGCATAACTAATGGGGGAACTAGTAAAATTAAATGATCCCAAAACACAATGCTGTCTGCTGTCGTTAAAGCGAAATTTAACACCCAGCCATTATCCAGGAATAGCACTTACATCGTCGAAACCGAAAAACTTTCCACTCTTAGTATGTGTATCAATGGAATGACAACATCTTCGATGTTGCCAAAAATATTGCGTAAAATGTCTAGATGTCTAGGTTTCCTGAAATGATGTAAGAAATACCTCATCCCGTCTGATCTGGCCACAATTTAAAGGGTGACCAGATAAGAGCGATAGGAAAATAAAAATTAATAAAACAACAACGGTGCGAGATTTAAAATTGATTTCGGTTTTATTTTGAAGCTACGTTAATGCCATTATATGTGTATAATATCACGTTATTCAAATGGTCGCCTCGGCTTCGCTGGCAGTGCTTCAGGCTTGTCGGTCTAATTTTTGATGACTCGGTTCAATATGTGCGGCATTATTCCGGTAATAGCACGTTAAATATTGTCCTCGAGCTCGTTCAAAGTGTTTGGATAGTTAGCGTAGACCAAGGATTTGACGTTCCCCAAGAGAAAATAATCGAGTGGTGGCAAATTGCATGATCGCGGCGGCCAATTGGTGAACTCTCGCCGAGAGATAACCCAGTCGAAAAATTTTTCCTTCACAACTTTAAGCGTTGCATCGCTTTTATAGCATGTAGCGCCGTCTTGTCAGTTTGGATATACCGGTGTTGTCGAGTTTCTAACCACAGAAAGTCGGTTAACTTCATTCTTTACTGAGACCATTGACATTAACGATGTCCCCTTCCTCATTTCGAAAGAAATGAGGTCCGATGATTCCTTTATGCCATAAACCGCATCAAACAGTCAATCTTTGTGGATGCATCGGGATCTCCGGCCAACATTTCCAGCGCCCAATTAACGAACTCACAGTCTTATCAATGGTCGTCCGACTTCAATTCTTGCGTCAGCACAATTTTATACGGTGGAATCTCTGGCGTTGCCCAATTTAACTGATCGTCGCTGAATCAATACTAGCCGCTACGGCGGCTATGTTTTCTTCATTTCGCACCAATATCTGACTGGTTGGTGGCTTAAGGTCCGAAAAAGTGTACTCACTCTCAAAATTTTGAACGGTGCGACGAATTGCGTGCACGAATTGCCTGCACCTCAAGAAGAAATTTACGTTGCGTATTTACAACTGAGCCGGAATTTCGATAATATTTTTTAAAAATTTCTGGACGCTTATCAAGCGTAAAACGATGCATGATGAAATAGTAAACCTTACTGAATATTTTGGCAGCTTGATGTCATTGGTAACTCTGAGAGCCTCTGGAACATAACAATTTGAAAAGCTGTCATTACTACCTGATCACTCAAAACCTTCCGATGAAACTCAAATCTGATGCCAATATTGCACAGTCATTTGACACTCTCATACTAGTAGGCCGATGCAATGTCTCCCGCTTTACTTTGTTTCTTTATTATATTTTCCACCACCAGTGTTGTGTGCCAGTAGCATTCGTCCCTTCAAACCTTTAACCTTCAACTTTCAACGTCTTTCTATGAGTGACCATCAGTTCACCCTTAAATTTCTATTGAACTCCTCCTATTTTTTTTTTTTTCAGAGCCGCAAAGCGCTTATTCAGTCGATTTATCGCTATTTTCATGTAAAAATGTTGCAAAATTCTTATTTGCAGGTATATACATATTAGTATATTGTTTCTGGAATTTTCCCCCTACAAGTCATAGTTAAGGGCCTAAATTAATTAGCATTTCCATTATCCTTAAAAAGTAAATCTCTCAAGGTAGGCAAATGAAAAGCGTCTCCATTGCCTTCGTTTATGTGATTACTTATTATAATTAATTTGCACGTCAAATTAATTACTTCGCTTCGGCTGAATGATTCAATACGAATTCAAATTGTCCCATTCAATTTCGTTTTCAATTAACACATTTAGATTTCTTTGTGTTGCTTCAAATTTAGCGTCAAATGTCTCCATCTAGTGATAGCTAGATTATTACATGGAATGTTGAAATTAAAAAAAAAAAAAAAAATAGAAAAGAAAACAATAACAAAAGCTTTGAATCCAGTTCTGAAAGTTTGCAGCAGATGTCGTCGTTTTTTGTTTATTTTCTAAAAGTGAGCTTTTTTTTGTATACATGACTACGGATACGTCCATGTGATTCATTTGTCGTTTTCTTTTTTTCTATAGCTAGAGTTAGTTGTACAGGGTGTGCCAAAATAATCACCCCATTCTTCGCATTATATAATCGAAATAATTAATTAAAACCATTATTAGGTATCGTAAATGGCAAATGGTAATTTATTTTAATAATTATTTATTTTTAAGTTCGAAAAATTATTTCTAATAAGTATCCACCATTAGAGTTCTGACAAATACGAGCCTTTTCTAGGGCATCTTGTATGACTCTAGCCAAGGTTTCTTGTGTTGTTGCGGCTATTGCAGCTCGAATGTTCTTGAGGTGTTGTAGAGTAGTTAGCTTATAAATGTAAACTTTCAATTTTAAATAGCCCCATAGATAAAAATCCGGTGCAGTTAAGTCCGATGAACTTATGTATGTTCATTGATCTGCGAGCTGTGTGGGTGTCTTGTTGGAACCTCATATTCTGTAAGCCTAACCTATTCAGTTCGGGTACCAAAAATTCATGGATCATCTTCCTTAGCGTTCACCACGCCCACACCAAATTATTACCCTTTGGGGGTGTAACGGGCTGGAATGAATTTCTCTTGTGTTTGATTCTCCCCAAAACTTCGTCTTCGGTTTCGTCCATCATCAATTTCATTGTTTAGGTTTAAGTTCATTGCAGAGTATGTCAGACGTGTTTGGAAATCAGCTGGGCGCATAGTTTGAACTAACTGTATCTTGTAAGGAAACAGGTGTAAGTCTGAATGCATTATTCTGCGCAGAGATGTTATTGAAATGTCTTAAATATGTTTGAGGAGCTTCTCGCGAACCTTCACCAACAGCTCAATATTTTCTAACTGACTGACTTGTTCGGTTATTTCCCGTGCGCATACGATCACTAGTGGTTTTCATTCTCCTCAATTCGAGCCACTAAACGTCTAATTGTCTGAGCAGTAGGCGCCTGCTGCCGAGGGAGTTTTCTTCGAAATTCTCGTTACGTAGCAATAATTGAATTATTGTTTGGGTGTACATTTAAGCTATTGCATAGCGTGCTGAGGTGTGTATTTATACATTTTAAAATTGTTTGAGTTGATTTACAATAATCTGAAAGAAATTCGAAAACATAATGAAAACCATGTAAAAAAAAATATAGCAAAAATAAATGGGGTGATTAATTTTGGTACACGCTGTACTAGTAAACCCAACTTGTTTTGGGGCGTGAGGTGTAGGATTTTACAAAACTTCGAGTACGACACAATTACAAGGCACCATGTGCTGGTTAACAGTAGCATTTTTAGATACAGACAAGCACATGCATACATACATGTTCCAAATACTTGAAACTTTTAGAGATGAAAGTAAAAGAAAATGGAAAAAGAATTTGTTTGAGTATGCTCGTAAGTGTACTTATACTTATAACAGGTGTGTGGAGTGATGAATGTGCTCTCGGTTTCGGCGTAAAAACAGCCACAAACATGTTAAATAATTTTTATTTTTCAATTAATCCATATTCATCTCAATACACCTTCTACATCGGGGAAATTTACTTTTCGATACTCTGTTAAAAAATAGCCTTAACTAAAGAATCTGTATTTATGGCCGTCTTGACCTCTTCCTCGTTGTAAAACTGCTTTATGCATAATTCACGACTATAGGGTAAGCGGTTAATAAAAATGTTGTCGCGAAGAAGCAATGCACCTGCGATCAAATGCCTATTTTATTTGATTGCTGAGTGATTGTACAGAATGCCGTCGTTCAACGGATACAATTCTTTCCCCTACTTGTCGTAAAAGGCGATTTTATGGAGAAGAGGGACAGATGCGACAACCTGGAGTCTATATGCGTAGTCGGGTTACTACATTTGAGGACTGACTACTATCTTACTACGAGTAGTAGTATACTGAATATACTGAATTTACTAAGTAAAACTACATTTGATTTTATTCTATGAACACCAAACCCAAACAAACAGGTAAAAGTTTCTTAAGTGATTTTTGTGGCACCACTTATATAACAGAATTTTTCGTAAAGAACCCAGTAAGTAACCAATAAAATCGACTCCTTTTGAGAAAATCAACTGACAAGGAGATAGACCCTTACTGTAGAACGATTTTTTTTTTTTCTAAGAATATACCCAAAAATTATAAATTATTTCCAAAAAAAGTCTAAAAAGTAATCGCTTTTTTGCGTATGTCCACGTCCGTAAATACAGACAAGCTGTTTTGGCACATAGTGAAGCACAGATAGATCCAAGCTCACACCTCTCAGATCACTCTGATCTAAATTAGTACCATTATTCTTCTCTCACCGCGGTTTTGCCATTTACGTTCATAGTGATGTAGCTTACCAAATTCCACCACAATATGAAACGCGTTCCGGTCCGGAAGTCACCTTCTTGTGCCTAAAATTCCATCTCAGTTAGTAAATTTTCCACTACTGCTTTATTTACAGAAGCCCCAAACTGGACAGCAATTCGACCTTTAACGAGTTCGATGCGCTGTCTGACTTCATTCAAAGAATTGTATTCCTGTATCCCCATCATTTTGTACTGGTCTAAAGCGTTTTAAAATGTTTGCACTTCTTCGGGTGATTTGCGGTAGAAAAATGATAATTTTTGAGATAGTTTTTTTTAGAAACTCCTTTCTTTTGATAACGAGTTGATCATTTCTGAAAAAAGAAAATTACTTGTGCGTTGTTTTCATTCATGTTTATCATTGGTAACAAAAAAAAAAAAAAAAAACACCATTGGCCAACGACATTACATTGTATGATGCACATAATTTGTCAGTTGTGTCTACTTCTCCTACTCGGCTTTTGCTGATCACCTGTGGGATCAATAGATTTTATAGACAAGAAGCCAAATCAATACACTTGCCTTCTTTAGGAACGTAAGATGTCAACACGAGATACTTACACGAGATTCTACTCTAAATCCAAAGAAAATTCTGTTCACAGGTCTTCCCACACTTTTTGCTAGATTTTACAGAGATTTGCCGCTTATTTTTTGTTATTGTTGCTTCATAACATAGCTCAATACTGGTGAACCATTTTTTAACTGTAATATTTCGACCTGAACCATAAATCATTTGGTAAAGTCTACCAGAACCATATCTTTTGGCTTGTTGCTCAGTCGTAACCCGGCATAAATTTCCAAGTTGTGCAAATAATAAATTTGGCAATTCACCAAACCATAAATTATAACCCCGTATTTGTTTTGGTTGCTAAGGATATATTGCCTGAAGTTGCATTTAGCTCGAAAGCCTTCCAACTTTTCATCTATGCAAACATTGTTGCCCATCCAATAGCATTTTTTACAATTTTCTACAAATTTTTCAAAAATGTTGCGTATAAGAACTAATTATCTTTTTCGTTTCTTTGAATACGTGTGGTTCGATAGTCGAATCGTAAGCATCGCACAATAAATCTAAAACATTTCATTTGCATCACTAAGCAAAATTTTTAAATCTTGTCTCCGTTTGTCATCAAGGCTTTGCCTATTACTTTGGTCCATCCCCGCCATAATAAGGAGTCCTATAAACGCTTTTAATTCAATAAAATCAACTAGTTTCATATCTTTTTCTCTCTGGAAAGATTCTTCAAAGCTTTGTATGTTTTGGTTTGTGTACTCTACAAGAGTATTCAATATATCATCGGTAAAAAACAAGCTCCAACATACGAGAGGTGTCCGTGCAGATCTAGCAGGTCCTATAACTCCCGGAAGCTTTCGAACTATTTTATGATTTGCTGTTCACACCCTGTGCAATCTTTATTCCGTTGCGTCGCCTGATCCTTACCAGCCAAATAACTTTAGGCTCGCCAATTGCATCATTGTCCCATTTATCAACGCCTTTCTCTATCTCTGAATCGTCTTCGTGGATTTCAAACATATCTTCACTGTTTGAAACCTGTTCTTCTTCTTCGTAATCCTCTTCAGAAACTTCATCATCTTCTTCTAAAAGTATTTTTTTAATTTCATCTCTGACTTTGGAACTCTGAAAATCCAAAATTTTCCTGGAAATCCAAAAATTTCAATGAAGAAACGATCGGATGCCTAACAAGCAAGGGCTAAATGAAAAATTGCAAATGAAAATATACGAGAAAGGTGTCGACAAACTCCATGGCAGTCAATACGGCTTCCTGACAGACAAATCTTCATGCATTTGACCCCTTTTAGAGTTTACAGATGCTACGAATTATCTGCTTATCGTCTTCATTGAATTGGAAAAAGCGCGCGAAGAAGTAACCTGAAATCTTATATAGACTTTGAGACAGGGCTGGACTAATAAAGGTTTTTGAGGCAGCCAACTTTTTCGGGGTAGAAATCAACAAATTATTTTGTATTGTTGTTGTTGTCTCTGAAACTTTTTGAATAAATAAAGATACCTTAGGTGAGGTCATCACTGATTTAGATGAAAATAAAAACATTTTTCATTGCCATTCATTCTAGTTCATCTATGGCAAAGAACAGGAAATATCTTAATATACATAGCTTTATATAAGTACACAGACACAAACTACATACATATGTAAATGCATAGCATGTCTCGTTAGGTATACTCAAAAGCGACTACATATAAAATCGTTGAATATCAATTTTGATTTTTAAGTTTTGATTTCGCTGCAAGACAGCGAAAAGCAATTTGGATAATGTCTTCAAGAGTCACAGTTGTTTTAAGAAAGATACATCATCTTAAATGACAGTGAGTCACAACATTATGCACGATATGCACCTATCATAGTCGGCAACCAGCTTCAAAAGATGTGGTGATAAGGTAAAGCCCCACTTGTTAGGTCATTAGTGCAGGGCAAAAGTAATCTTATATTGTAAATGTCCCATATTATTTGCAAATGGCGTCTAGTGTCATTGTGTTTTGACATTTACCATATATTGCAAACAATTAGTTAACAACAACCAATGGGATGATATTCACCTGAAGAGCGTGAAATTATTGTTAACTGCTTATTTGACTAATTTCCGGTCTGTTGTTTTAACGTAACGGGAATTTAAACGTTTGACTGGGTATCGCGTGCAGACTGGGTCCACTAGAGATGTCGCAAAAAATGGTCGGCCGGTAATATCACTGCTGTGGCCGAGGATTTCCGAGAGAGTCCACAAACATCGACCAGACAATGATGCAAACAATAGGGCACCAGCATACGTTCGTTGCGTTGAATTCTGATGAAAGACCTGAAGATGTTCCCTTATAAGTTGCAAACCGTTCACCAATCGCTGCCTGCTGACCGTCAAGTGAAGTTTACTTACTCTCAGGCTCTGTTAAACCTGGTGCATGAAGAGAATGATTTTGTATCTGTGCTTATGTGAATAAACAAAATCTGCATCCTGAAGGTCAGAGAATCTACATGAAATGCACAAAGTGTCATCGCATCCCCTCAAAATGACTGTTTGTTGTGGCATTTGCAGTGAAAAAGTGATTGGCCTTTAACTTTTTTTAAGACACAGTTGGCACCACCGTAACCGATATTATTGAAGACTACAGACAGATGTTAAACGATTGTTGGTTCCAGCAGGACGGAATAACCAATTTCCAAGCCGTGTAATTTTCTGTTTTGGCGACTTGAACTGGCCGGCCAGAGTTCGTTGTCTTCTAGGATTTTTGAGCTCATTAAGTGCTGCTTAATTCTATTATTCAATACAAATATACAATATAAATAGCAAATAACTCAACTTTAAAGATGATTGGGCACGTTCCTAGTTTCTTCAAGACTATGCTCATTGAATCGATCAGCCATAAAAGAGTCAAGAGGATATCACCTTTACGGGCATCCTCATGCCGCAAATACTAACACTGATCACTTTCCAGAAATTGCGATCATTTACGATTTGAGGGCCTATTTTATTTGGTCCACAGAATATGTAGTTAAGGACATATTTGCCTTTGCGTATTTTTTTTTTAATGCCTTTAACATGTTTTTTTCGAAATTCTTATATTATTTTCAAGAAAACCGATATCAAGACGATGTGATTAAGGAAGCCCGCTAAATTAGTTACCAGGATAGGAACGAAAACCACTCTTACCTCCCATGCTTAATATCTGTAACTTCTTTTGAAGCTTCCTGCTAAATAAACCTACCAGATGAGATGCTGTTAAGTTGAGGTCGTTTTGGATCAGAGTTTGGAACAAATCCGAGGATGGCAGCGAACTATATTGCGGAAAAACGGTGGGGGGTGGGGCGAAGCATTTGTATCTGTAGCGACAGCCAAGTTGCGCTTAGAGATTTTTTGAACCCTCTAACGACTTCCAAGCTAGTTCAAGAATGCAAGAGATCACTGAACGTAGTCGAAAGGCTAAATTAGGTGACCTGGATCCCAGGTCACAATAAGATTACGGGAAGTGAACCTACATTGGATCTACCTGCGTTCTCGGTTAAGGTTTCCATGGACCATTGGTTCTCATATGAGCACAACTGCTAATAGCACAGCTTCCCGGGACGCAGACTGATCAAACGAATGCCTCCCGACGTTTCTCGGAGATCAGAGTCTTTTCAGCAAGAAACACATGGATGCTGGTCCTGTAGGCACCATATCACTGAAGCACTTACTCATCTTTACGTAAAAACTTTTCTTAAAATATACAGAGATTTAAATGTTCGTGATGTATGCTTTTATACTAATTGTCATCAGACGCTCACTCCTCTGCAGAAATCGCCAGAGTGTCATAATCAATTTCAACGAACAATTTTCAAATTTAAAGTTAAACAAAATCCGTACCTTAACATTTATTTTTATAAATTGGAACTAAACAAGCAGATGTTATTTTTTAAGACAATATCGTCTAAATGACGACCGTTTCTTTCAAGCAGGATCATTACATTCCCATATATAGAAGACCAAAGAATAGGTGCAATGTTTATACACATCAGACAGCTTCATTATACTTTCGTATTATTGCTAAGAAATGTTGTCGGTGAAAAATTCAATTGTAATTGTTTTATATAACAGAGTTTGGTATACTCCAAAATCCAAGCCTTTTTTTGCTTGTGCATTTTAAGCTTGAAAAGCTCTCTGTGTTTCCCTCTGTCTATTCTCTTTTCAATTAACAATTAAAGTCTACCTTTACACTCTGTGCGTACTGACGGGTTGTTAGATACTCAAACTCAAGTCGCACATCAAAGAATCCATCAAAAACCCGTGAAAAACAACATTGTATAAGAACTTTTTATTTGCATTTGTGTGAGTCTATAATCAATGCATAAGTTTTTGGAGAATCTAACACATACACACGCTTGTAGAAAAAAAAATTCACTTGTTTAGTGCTCGTTTATTTGGATTCTTTGCTCCATAAATGTCTGTGCACGATTTGGTGAAATTCTGTATCTGCTAGGGTTACCATCAACCTAAGATTTTTTTTTTCAAACTGACTTTCGACCTTTTTTAAATAACAGCTGATAGCCATACATGCCGATTTAACGCTTAGGTTCGAATAACTTTTTCAACTTGAGTTCGGAGGAATAGAGTAATGTAAAATGCGCACAGTTTTTACAATTCTAGTACATAAGCCGAATATACGATTTATTTGCCCAAAGGATTTGAATGGAGAAGTTCAAATAAGGATAGGACGGAGACATTTTCGGTCATTGTGAATAATTGTAGAATTTTTATAAGTCTCGTGTGGCGTGACGTGTTCTGACATTAAATTATATTCAAAATATGGTACATAAGTGCAAGTGATGTTAAGCTGAAGCATCTTACTTGTTTACTTAAGGTGGCGCTACAGTCCGGGGTGGACCTGGGCCTCAACCAACAAGCGTCTCCAGCCAGCTCGGTGTTTAGCTAACTTCTTCCAGTTTCACACTGAGGTCTCCCTCCCGTTGCATGAGCCACCTGAGTCGCTGTATTACTCTACTGAGCTTCTTTGGGGCGTATCCGAAGAATTTTCGAACCGGGGCATTAGTGTGCATCCGCTTTACATAACCCAGCTATCACAGTCGTTGGGACCTGCGTAAGTCGATGTCGCTGTACAACCCATATACCATAGTTCATCGTTGTATCTCCTCCTCCACCGGAAATCACCTGATGAATTTTTCTCTCGATGCTACCAAGTGCACCCTTATCCATTTTTGATAAAGTCCACGCTTCTGCGCCATCCCAGGACTGGGATTATTAAGCTTAATGTAGGGTCACTTTTGTTGTATACTTGGTCTTGCCTTTATTGACCATAAAATTATCCTCTTCGCTTCCGCCTCAATAAACGCGAATGCGAGATTGCCATCACTCTGCTTTCTTCCGATTATCTCAACATCATCGGCGTGTGCAAGTAATTGGACGGAGTTTTGAAATAATGTGCCTCTTGGGTTAATGCGTGAGTTTTGCACTATTCTTTCAAAAATGATATCAACAAGTTGGTAAGTTCTTTAACGAACTTGATGCAGTAGCCTGCGTCCTCCACGTCACCCTGCATAAACGGACAACTTACCAAGGATGCATGACATTGCTTGGTATAGTTCGTCACTTTTCTTTTTTTTTTATAATTTGCACGCTCAAGGGATTTTAGTACCCTTAAATACTTGTAAACAGCGCTGGCGAAAATTCTCTAATACACGGCCTTAAAATCGATGAATAAGTGGTGTGTATCGATTTGCTCATGGGGTTTTTCCAAGATCTGCGGTAGTGTGCATATTTGGTTGATTGTTGCACTTTCCTGGCCTAAAGCCACACTGGTATGGATCGCATATGAGTGTGAGGTATTAGGGAGGCTGATGCCTCTTTAGTTGGCGCAATTCAGCGTTTCTCCTTTCTTGAGGATCCGACAAATAATGCTGAGATTTCAGTCATCGGTCATAATTTCGTCCCACGACAATTTACAAATGAGTTGGTGTATGCTTCTTACAAAGTCAGTGGGTGGCCAATCGGACGGTTCGGCGTTCAATCCTAACCGCTCCCAAAAGACATTCTTTTTTTTTTGCCAACTAAACTTTCGTGACATGAATGGTTGCCTAAATACAAAATCAAGTCAATTTACACTATAATTTAGTCTTCCCTCCGCCCAAACATAATTTCTCTCTTATTCTATCCAAATTTCCGAAAAACTAAAAACGTGTTCCGGCATTTTAAGAGTAGTTATACCTTCTTGAGTGTTAAGTTCTCTTTGAAGAGCAACTTTGTTGGACTTAAGCTTTAATATGGCTATCTTCATTTCATCCAGGTGGGATGGACGAATTTGTCTACATTGTTGATTTTGCCTGAGAGCGGTATTTACTTCATCATCGCCGCTATACAGTCCACAGAAATTCTTTTTCCGAATCCTCAGCATCAACCGTGACTGCGATATTATGTTTCCTTATTGAACAGGCTTCGGTTCAAGGTCTTTGTGTCCGCGGCATTTTGCTTTACCTTTTGGTAAAAAATCTCATTATTGGAGTAACAACTCAAGCTCCTGCTTTTCTGCTTGTAGAGCTCGTGAGCAGCTCTAGTCCTTCTATACAACACCGCTTTGTATGCCTCTTGCTAAGCTGCAAGTCGTCGAACAAAGCATTTCATTGTGGTGGCCTAGTGAAACCCAGCACATCAGAGGCGGCATCTCTGACTGCTTTTTGGCAATGTTTCCACTCGTCTTCAATACTTGATGCTGGCAGCATAAAACCTTTTAAGATACAAAGGTAGACTAGATCGCGAAAGTATTTGAGAATTTTTTTGCGGTTGTAGTCGTCCTACGTCAAATTTCCTCACAATATTAGCTTGCCTTTGCAATGTTCGGGATCTCCTCAGCCATATCTGGCTACAACAAAATAATGTATTGATGTTGTATAAGCCCATCCATAATACTGGAGGAATGCCTTTTGTCAATCTGATTGACGGTTGATTGATCACGAGTTCTCCAAATCCCTTTATGAATATCGAGGTGTGGGAACCGCGTGCTAGCTACGAAAATGTTTTCCCTCCGCCTCAAAGCCGAACAGCCTGAATCCGTTATTGGAGGTGGTGTCATGCAGGGTATTCTTTCAGACAGTACTACCAAAGGTGCACTGTTATAAATCTGGTCCAAGAGTTCGTGGAAGCTTCTTTAGTGTCGTCATTTTTCTCTTCTGACCTTCTCTTGACCGCCAGAATGCGCTGCTACTGCAAAAAAGGTTATGGTGCCTTGAAGTCCGTTCATATTTAGGCAGACATGTCAAATTTCAGTGCAATACTGTCTTTAGTTTTGTTTTGACAGCTGATTGTTGTTGACGTGTTTGGCATCATGTTGAGTATGGACAAAAACAATTTTCGTTCTCTCATAAAACATTATTTTTCGAGAGGCAAAACGGCGAAGGAAACAAAAGAAAAGTTGGATAAATATTATGGGGCTACGGCTTATATGGCTAGCGCACACGCCATATTTTTTGCAATGTTCTGCATATGAAAAAGTTATCCTGCCGCTTCGTGCCGCTCATACTCAATCCTGACCAAAAACACGAACGCGAGAGCACTTCGAAAGAGTGCTTGGACTTGCTGATGCGGAATCAGGCGGACTTTTGGCGTCGATTGGTAACTGTTGATCACCAGAGAATAGAATGAGTGCCCGGCAATGGACTGAGCCGGCACGAGTGCTCCGAAGCGGCAGAGGGAAGCTCGATGGGTTGGAAAGGTTATGGCGTCGGTTTTCTGCGATTATCATGGCATACTCTTCGTGGACTACCTCGAAAAAGGAAAAACCATCAGCAGTGAGTATTACTGTGCATTTTTGTTTTTGCAAGACAATGCACCGGCGCACAAGAGCATCGCAACTACGGTTAAAATCAATGACCAATTGCTGTCGCATCCACCGTATTCACCCGATTTGGCTCCCTCTGACTATTATCTCTTCCCAAACCTCAAAAGATGGCTAATCAATAAAAAATTGAGCTCACGCGAGTAAATCATCGACGCCACGGAGGAGTATTTTGCAGACCTTCCGGAAAATTAATTTTCGGACGAGTTCAAGAAGTTGGAAAATCGCTTGAATAAGTGCATCAAACTAAAAGGGGACTATATTGAATAAAATAAAAAAAAATTTTTCATTCCCAAGGAGGTTACTAAGGCCGGAAATTTAAGAGTTCTTGCCTGTCCGTAACAACAAATCCGCATTCAAATAAGCGCTGCTGTTGCCGTCGATAACGATTGTCATCAACGCCAAGTACCTGCAGGCTGAGGCGAGCGTAGGTCGAACACTCACAGATGTAGTGCTCCGCGATATCGACATCAGTTTCTCAGAATGTTGTATGCCTTATGCCAAACCATCGACGTTTATAACCTTCCTGAAGTCTTTCCTACTAAGTGTCAAGACAAAAGCCGTTGACCCCTTAGAGATGTCGGGAAGCATTCCTTTGGTATGTTGGTAACCTGAAGAGTCCTGCAGTTATGCAGATAAACATATAAGACCCGATGGTCACTGGAAGCCCTAACCCAGAATGTCGTAACGTAGGTTCATTGGCGATTTCATTTACCGTGATTCCCTTGTGGTCTGGCACCCAAACAAGACTTAGTGAACTCAGCCTTCCGACTGCGTTTATTGAATGCCTCAGTCCTTCCACTGTCTCTACACAATATAGGTCGATACCATCAGCATTTTAAAATATCCTCGATCCCGCGGAGCTTTCAGCGGCTTCATATGGTCATGCTTTTCTTAACTTTTTTTTTTTTTTTTTAAGTGTACCTATCCATGACCATTAAACGGGCTAGTTTTTATGGATGCTGATATTTAACAGCTGCCTCGAGAACCTTTTGATGATATCACAAAATTGTTTCCACAATTTCGCAGTAAAAAGTAATTGAACAGGTTAGAATACATTTCTGAAATCCTGTTAATTTATTCTAGACAGTCAATTTCTGCTCTTAAATCCCGCGTCGAATTTGATAAACGAACTCGGAATAGTTTAAGTCAAGAGCTAAATCTCATAATGCTCGTTAAAAAATTCGGGATGCGAACTCCTGCAATTAGCTGGAAATTACCTGGTGTCATGATTTTTTGCAGTTGTATGTCAGATTTTGCTGGTGTTTTTACGTTCATCGAAAAATGATGTTTGTTTGCTGAAACGTGACAAAAACCTCTCAAATATAATTTGGTGTCATGATGTAGATGGTTTGTTCATCAACTTGCCACGGATGATGTTTTTCCTGTCAAATTTGATATTGAAGTCCTTGAATACGGTTTTAACACCGTGGGCTTTCTCAACGGTTAAGCAGATATGGAATATGAATGATAAATTGTTAAAAGCCAGTCGAAACGATGGTTCATCACAGTGATTAATTTGTTTGACATTTTGTTCATAGATGCGAGGAACCTACGATTTTTTTCAACCACAGTAGGCTTACCACTATCTACCAAAAAGGTGTGACGTTACAATCTGTTTTCTTTACCATCTGCATTATATCTCATATCTCTTGTATAATTGTCAATTAACCAAATAATGCAACTCGCTGATCGTATTGTATTTAATATGGCAGTTTTGTCGTCTTTGTAACAAATCCCGAAAGGACAAGTTGAGTAACGCCTAAAGTGTACCTGTGGAATTGTTTACTGCTACATACGAATTGGAAAGCTACTCCGGATTTGTTTGCCACCTCCAAAAATCAGTCTTAGATTATGGGGACTAGTAATTATCTATCAGAAATTAAATACTGCCGCTGACTTCAAAAGAACCAATCTTCAAATTCTTTCACAGAAGACTGGATTAAGCTCTTTCGCCGAACGTCCTCCTTTTGAACAAAATTAGCTTATCTTTGGAATGCAAAAGTCTTTCGTGTCAACCAGAGATGCTTATTATTGTAGGCTCGGCTGTTTAACCATAACGACTCTATAAGCTCTATGAGGTTTAGACCGTAAGTGAAATTTTGTATTTTTCTTAAGTGCATGTATGCACTTCTACTAATAAACATGTGTAAGATCAATTTTTGCCTACTTCCTTATGGCATTAAAAAGTGTTGAAACTTAGTCACGGGGCTGCTGAAAAACCATTTCAAGAATTGCAACTATGACGCCTAACAAGTAAAAATATCACAAATGAAAGAATTTTAAACAAAAATACAAAGACACGACTCAGGGCATCATTTATCGGATTAGTTTATTGTCTTTTAATCCACGATAATAGCAGATAAAAAAGAAAACATAAAAACAAAAGAATGCGGAATCTATGGTATTAATTAAAGAAAGGTTGTCAAATCCTCTGAAATTCTCAAAATCAAAAATGCAAATAAAGCATGGCTTAAGAAGCAGCGTGGAAGAAGCATATCCATCTCAAATGTTTTACTGAGAAGCAAAGTTAATTTTTTCAATGAGCAATGTAAGGCGGCGTCAGCTTTCAAAGCCAGTAATGGATTCATGAACTACATGTCGTGAAAAAGTGTGTGCGAATTAGGAAGATGTTGAATCGTTTTTGAAATGTTTAATGCATACGCATCGCTCACACTCACACGCTTGTGCTTTCGATCCTAAGGAACAGGTAGCATTCTTAACTTGTACAAACGAGACTATGATGCACAAGCCAAAACTGCTCAATATTGGAAAGTCTGCGTTCAAGTCAAGTCCGTCATTTCAGCGTTGTCTTTGCCTGTCCTTCCCGAATCGAGTATGTTAAAAACCCATGGATGATCAGAGGTACAATAGTTTTTTGAACAGATACCCTAAACTTTCTGTAACGTGGCATTTGTCAATCTTAAATTCGTCTATTAACTTTGTGGGTTCGTCCTATGTTTTTCTTTCACCCAGAAAAAATCTCCTCGACAATGCATCTTGTTACAAGTCGATCAGCGCCGAAGGGAACATAACCGCTTTCTAATCAGCTTTCTAAATCTCGAATATCAACTCTGGCAAGATACTGGACACTCACTTTCCAGGTAGCTCACTTCACGGTGAGATTACAAGAGATAAGCTCCTCTTAGCCTTGCATAGTTTCAAACCATACAAGTCTGACGGTATTATATGTTACCAGCCGAACTACGAAGGTCCTCAAATATTATTCTATCAACGCTAGAGAATATCATGCGGAGCTGCGTAGAAATAGTCCACAATCTTTTTAATGTAGTTTTCATACTCAACAACTAAACTTTAGAACAATTCATTGATATCTAACAATATGATCTAGACTTTTGTCTATCGCTCAACATGCCTACAGTTAGGGATAGTCCGTGGAAATGGCTCTACGTTCAATGACTAGCCACTTCGAACGATCCCTGTTGCTACTCCGCAATGATAGCATTCCTAGCCATTGAAGGTGCCTTTAACAACGTCAACACATTCGCAATCACAACTGTCAAGATAAGATAAGCTTAATCCCACTCTCTCCTTCCGGCTTTCAAATCACTCTAACTGTATTAAAGGTGGAAGTTTTGGCGATTAAAGAAGTCCCGTTCTTGCTAAAGAAAAACGTGATACTTGCCAGGCTTTTCGACAAACCAGGCTGCTATCAAGTCCTGCACTCAGTTTCACAAATTCAAAAACTGCTTTTGAGTACCTATCATCTCACAGGGAGATGGCAAAGCAGTACAACACTTACCTACGACTATGTTTGGTTTCGGGTCACAGAAGTATTCCAAAAAATTGTAAGACCGATGAGCACGCCAAAACTTAAGCCGATCTACCTATCTTATTGGGAAAAGATATCATGGGTATACCAATTGTTACAAGCAAACTAAGAATCAAGCTGGATGCTAACAGAAGAACAAACCTTTGTTGGACTGTTTAGTCAGCATGTCTAGCGACCAAACAAATGTAAGTTTTATCTTTCAAAATCGGAAACACCTCGGTGCTTATAGGCAAACATGGAAAAAGGCGCGTTTTTACAAATGACTTCTGCAGAAGCGTACTGTGTACCATTTAGTAGCTTTCTTCTACAATGACTTACGCGATCTAAACAGTATAGATGTTATCAGGTTCCGAGAATAGGAGAACCACAGACCCACGTTGCATCACAATTATGTTGGTTTTCTCAACACAGACGCTTTTACCTACCCTAAACTAGCACATCGTTCCAATATTTGCGATACGCATCTCAAACGCAATAAAAATTTTCAGAGGATAAAAATTGAAACGTCTGGCGTAAGTATGATGACCCAGCACAAGCCACTTCGAAAATTAATCTGCATAAAAAGGAGATAATGTAGTCAATTTTGTAGAATTATAAAGCTGTCATATGTTTTGAACTCCTTCCAAACAATCAAAGAAAATCGTGTTCCACCTTGACAGACCATACACATCTTTGGTGACTCGTATTTTTGAACCGTGGTTGGGAAGTGATGTCACATCCCCCCTACATCCCCGTGCTTGCAATATCAGATTTTCATTTGTTTCAAAGCTTGTAAAACTCTTTCTCATTCTCATTCTCCTTTAGAAGGCCTGATCTTCTTATCACCGAAATATTGAGTCTTTCAAGCGAGCCCTCGTCCGGGCTATCGACAATTTTCCGATGAATATTTTTGACAAATAAAAAGTAAAACTTTTTTTTTTAAATATCAGCGCAATTTCATTTGGCATAAGTTTTTCTTTGTATTAGTATTTATGACTAGAACTAGAACTAGGTAAATATCTTCGTCCTTAAACAGTTTGCAGACGTTGTTTTTCTATGTTCTTTGTACAGGTCTTGTTGCCTTTACCCATTCTTTTTAGTTTTTGATAAAACTTTCTTAAATTCTTCATAGTGAAGCTAGGAAAAAAAATTTATGTAAAGGATGTTTTTTTTTTAAATAAAACACAAAGAAACTCATTTGACGATCTATTAAATTTATTCGAAAGATTATTTCATGCCACTTTATATTTGAAACTAGTTTCAATATGTCCAACAATGGTACTTCGTTCAAAACCCATTCTAGATGTCTAATTTTCGGCCACATGTTCGAGCAATTAGGTGTCGTATATTGCGTATATCGTATATTATCGTATAAAGCGTTAATAGTTGCTGGTTTATTGACATAAACTAATGTAAGATTGTTTACTTAGGTAACACAAAACACTTTTATTTTCTATGGGTTAAAATTATATATTTACATTTACTTAAAATAACTGATGAAATATGAGTGTAAGAATTTGTTTGTTGCAAGAACTGCCACGATGAGAAGCCGGAAAACAACTGCCCTCATACTTCGAGTGCGTCTTTTTTATATCTTGTCTCCCATATTCCTCCGTGACAATATTTCTGATTGCCCACAATTCGGCTATCCTGCTAGGCATTCGCCTCGAATGCCTCCAAAAGGTTGTCGTCGTCAAGACTGGTCGGCCATGGCTTCATAAATTCAGCACACGTACTTGTATGTTTCAGACCTTCGTTATAAACTCTTTTTGTGACATCGTAAGTATTATTTGGCTTAACTTTCGTAATTTCATACGGCCCTAAGTACTTTGGCCTTAGTTTCAATCCACCTCCAAGCTGTCTCCTTTTGATGGCTACTACATCACCTTCCCTATATTTTGTGGCTTTTTTTCGTCGAAGATTATAACTTTTTCTGTTCTCATTTTGAGCCTTTATTATTTATTATTTTCGTAGCTCGTCCCTTTTATCGTTATAGCTCGCGATTATTTCTTCCTCTATCAGCTCCTTTATGTGAAGGTCTTCTTTGGTGCGCATTCTTATTCCGACAAGTGCCTCAAATGGTATCAAACTGGTACTTGGGTTAAAGGTTGAGTTAATGGTTTTCTGAACGGGTTCGACAAACTTGTACCACTTAGTTGGATTTTCGATACTCAGCTTAGGCAACACGGATATGATAATGCTATTGAGGCGTTCGACCTGCCTGTTTGCGCGTGGTAAACCGGTAGTGATTTTGATGTGTTTGATGTTCTCCAGTTTACAGTATTCTCGAAAATCATCCAAAGTAAAAGCGGATCCTCGATCTGAGATGATTTGAACCGGATTGCCAAATGTCATGCTTTACGTCCGTATTTTGGATATTAGTTCTTGGCTGATGTAGACTTCTTGGCTTCTAGCCCATAGTCTCTGCAAAGTGTTAAAACTTCTTCTAAGTTTGATAGTGCTTCTTCTTCATTTTTGACGGGTATAATTATATCGTCAATATAGGGTAATGCAATACCTCTTCTAGTTAAATTACGAAATACTGAATTGAAATGTCTTTGAAAAATCCCTGAAGAATTCGAAAGTCCGAAAGGCACTTTTAAAAACTGATACTGTCAATTATGTGTTACAAAAGCGGCGTATTTTCGACGTGCTTTGTTAACAGGCACATGGAAAAAACCATTTTTTAAATCTTAGGTACTAAAAATCTTGGCGTTTTGTAGACGATCGAGCTGGTCTTCAATCAAAGGAAGAGGGAAAGGATCCCTTACTATTACGCGGTTAATTTTTCTGTAATCGACACAAAACCTTGATGTACCATCTCGTTTTTTTACTAGTACGACTGGACTACAGAACTCAGTATCTGACTCCTCGATTATACCGTCTTTTAACCACTCTTCTACTTGATCGTCGACCACATGTCTTTCTTTGATTGGTAGCCTTCGTGGATAACATGTAATGACAGTTTCATTTTTCAATATTAAATGCATTACGACATTTGTTGTTTTGATCTTATTTGGGCGATAGTTTTGAATCAATTCAATCACATGTTGTTTGGCGTAAGTACTAGCAGTTTCTCCAATGGCAATTAATTCGAGTTCTGATAAGGCATCTATCTTCATTATCATGTGGATCTCATCATTGACATTTTTTTTTTGAACTTCTGGAAATATGGACCTCCTGGAATAATTCTTATTTCGGCTTTATCCGACAAGACTCTTTTCCAATAACTATTTCAACATCTAAACAGTCGGATGGTATGACATGCCAGATTAAATTACATTTTTCGGAATCAATATCGAAGGTTTTATTTTATTCTCATTTTTACTCCGCCCAAACCCGACAGGATAAAAATTGGATTGTAAAAACTTCGGCACCTTCAAATATTTATAGATTTTTTCGGTTATTATATTGAATTTACTGCCTGTGTCAAATAAAGCTAACCACTTCCTATCTCCAATTTTTACTTCCTTGTTCATTATGTCATCGTTAGATTGTAGAATCCGCATGTTGCTTTTGGTATTGTCAACTTTTTTTGATATGCAATCTCTCGCAATGTGGAAAAACTTATTGCATTCGAAGCATTTGACACCCTTTTCTTTATCTCTGCAATTTATGGATGTATGCCCTTTTACGATACAATTAAAACACAGTATTTCGAATTTCTTTTCACTCTTAGCAAAATCTTCTTCAGGCTTTCTTATTTCATTTTTTGGTTAAGCTTTTTCTTGGATAGTTTCGTAGCATCTTAGTTTGTCTTTAAAATCTCTAATATTTTTAGAACCGTACAAAATAACTTTAATTATATTCGAATCTGTTATTCCGTCAATAACGTACTGTATAAGAGCATCTTCTTCGACATTTCCCTGAGAGGCTATATCTTTCATATGCAGGAAATACTTTTGAACACTTTCTTCTTTTTGCTTTTTTCTTTCGCGAAGCAATTTATGCAGTTGCGCGCTATTAGCTGTTTTTCTAAATTCGTCGAATAGAGCATATTTCAATTTTTCGTATGATGTTATACCCCTTTCGCTTGATATAAAGAGTTTTGCTAACGCTCTTAATGATTTTTTCGCAAACACGAATTTTTGGAAGTCATCCCAATACATAATTGAAGGGATTTCTTCAAATTCACTTACCCACATTTCCACGGATATTTTCCCGTTTCCATTGAATGGTCTTATAGAGTCTATGTCCTGTCTATGTCCTCTATGTCCCTGAAGTTGATCGCAAATTTGGAAATCGGCGGTACATCACTTTTAACAGCAGCTTGCATTCCTTTTTGCTGCTTATTAATGATGTTTTTATTACTGTTTTGTCTAATTTCTTTCACCATTTGTATACACTTTTTCTGTTGATTGAGTTGGTCCCCATTGTTGTTTCCGTTCTGGGTTTTTTCCTTTTCCCCATCGCCGTCATCGTTCTTGTTGGTATCGTCGTCCTTACAATCGTTGTCATCATTATCCTCGTCGCCATCCTCGCCGGCATTTTTGTTGGCATCGTTGTCGTCGTCATCTTCGTCGTCGTTGTCATCGGCATTGCATGAACTAAGTAAACAACCCTTTCTTAAGTTATCAAATATATGTTGGCTCACATCCTTTACGTCGTAATTGATCCCTAACGCGTTGCAAATCGTAATCAGGTCAACTGCACACAGATGTTCATCGACGTACTTTTGCTTCTGTTTACACGTCTCGTCGTTATTATCAAAGTCGAAACCTTAAAACAATCTGAGTCTTCTTCTGTTGGATCTGTCGCCTTCGTCTTCAAATAAAATTATATATTTACATTTACTTAAAATAACTGATAAAATATGAGTGTAAGAATTTGTTTGTTGCAAGAACTGCCACGATGAGAAGCCGGAAAACAACTGCCCTCATCCTTCGAGTGCGTCCTTTTTAAATCCTGTCTCTCATATTCCTCCGTGACAGTGTTGCTGATTGCCCACACTAAAATACGTCAAAGCTTACGATCTTGGTGGCCAATTGACGAGCCCATATCTTAAAATGGCTCTATTGCCAAATTGTGATTTCAATGGTCTTACCGTAGCGGTTTTCTGAATTTGATGTCTGTGAAGGTTTCTACGATTTGACCAGTTAGAAGCGACCGGTCATATGTCTTGTTGGCGGTAAAACCACCGGTTGTCCAGGTGGTTCTCACGGTACCATGGGAGTCAGGAGCCCCCTGATCTCTATCCAGGCCTGACTTGTTTAGGTAGGCTCCCTTGTGGGAGCGTAATGGTGGCTGTGGCTTAGACATTGATCGCGGGAAGAATCCTAGACCCGTTATATGGTAGAGTAGCAAATAAGTACTAGATCATCAAGAAACTTTAGATCGGCCTCGACAGATATCCAGAGTGGAACTTCTGCCTCCAGCACAGTTCTAATTGGTACTCAGAAAAGTGGCAGACGATGGCAAGGTGTATCCTTGCTCCCATGGATGTATGGACATCCCGTGAAATTTAGTCTTAATTGAGAGGTGTTCGCGTTAAACACATGAGACGTTCTGTACAGGTGTCTATTGACATAATTTTGTCAAGAAATATGGGCCGATGGAGCCACTGCACACTGGCCGATTTAGTAATACGCTAGGTATGTTGTTACCATAATATTAAAAAAAAAAATACCGGTAGGCTTAAAGTCAACCACCCAAATATCGAGAAACAACAAAAAATAAAATAAAAATCTTTAATTCCTTTACTTTATCAATTGGGAGATCTCAATGCAATGTATAGAGCTTTACATACTCTCGAGTGTATCTTTCGCGTGCTAACAGGTGTTAATAAATTGTTATAGTGAAATAAAAGTGAGATAATTATTTGTAGCAAATATGTCAAAATATGCTGTTGGTAAATATTTTCAAATTCAGAGTATTTTTATTAGAAAAAAAGGAAGGCTCTGTCACTATGAACTACATGTGGTGGTACATTTGTTTTTATAAATCGGTTCATAACAAAAAACTGCGATAAAGTGACAACTTGTAGCTTTTTTGTTTGAAGATTAGATTATTAACTTTAAAATAATGCTTTATTAAAGTGCCGAAACTCAGCGCAACATTCTTTTTTCTTCACCTACAGATATCAATCCGCCCTTTTCAGGGTGACCACTCTCTTCTACGTCAAGAAATTTTATTGTTCGTTCAGATTAAGAAGCTTTATAAGTCATCAGTAACGGTTTGTGCAAGTACTGTTTTGCAGTGCGACATGTCAAATAAGTCAATAACCATTCTTGATGAAGCTGTTCATAAAAAATGCCTCGAATACAGTAAAACTTTTGTATCACACCTTTTCAAAAAGTAGCTATAAAAAAAAATATATTTTTTTGAAAGCTGAAATTACCTGAAATTCATGAACCAAAAACTTCTAGATAAAAAAGACCAGAAAAGGAATTCTAAGAATGTGAAAAAAGAGCTAAAAAACGGTAAATTCGAAACTCTATCTTTTGCGATTGAGTCTAAGCTCAGAATAAAAGGAAAGCGTTCTAAAGACGAAGTCATAAAAAGGGTTGTCGAATGTTCTCCTTAAATACTTAAAAAACTTAAGAAACCCGAAAGTCTGAATATGATCAAGCCATATATCGTACATCTGAAGAAGCCCTAGCCATTCTTACCGATGTGAAACTGACAAAACATTAATATAAGCAACGTCAAAAAATGCGCAAAAGAAAGAAATGCTAATACCACCTCCCATTGTTCCGATTTGATTTCTTTTTGTTAAGTTGGTACATCTGTTGTTGACATTCCCTCTAAATCTTAGCGTCATAGCTTGACATTTGAAAAATTTACGCAGCCAAGAATAAATCTATCTCTGTATGTTGACGATTTTTTACAATTTTAGAAATGGATTTAAATTTGCAACAACGAAATTGTATTAAATTTTGCGTAAAACACGCTTTTAATGATGCGCGAACGTTGGAAATGTTGGAAAAGTGTTTCGGCCACGATTCTCTAAAGAAAACGGTCGTTTACCAGTGGAACGAGTTGCAGTCGATGGGGATAACTTTGAAGGGGACAATATAGATTTAAATGAATAAACTTGTATAGTAATTTTTTTGATCAAGGTGGTATTTACCCAGCCTACGATACTATTATAGAACTAAGACAAGAGTGTTATCCAACAAGTAATTTTTTGACTGTAACCGAAATCTTATGTGAAGTTTAACTACAGCCATTGTTGGACTTGACATAACAACGTTTGTCAGCTGCACACCTTGAAACTTTTGAGAACTAGTTAGAAAACGGTGGTATTTAACTATGTTCGGGGAAATGGGACTCTGACGATAGTTATAACCAAAACTTTTTGGTAAATCATAAGGCAAGTGATACTGATATTGTGCTCACATGCATAGTACCTTTGTAAATAAGTAAAGCTAGTTCTGGGACTAAAAATATCTGGATAAGAACAGCATCTTCTCCTAGGACGTTTCGAATTCGCAAAGGAAAATATTGGGACTATAACAAAAGAGTTTAACTGTATGGAAACCGAAAAAAAGGGTAAACTTTAACGACAAAACTGTTTTAGTAAATCATACTTTGTTCAAAACAATGGTAGATGGCAAAACATGTAATGCTGCTATGGAGAGCAGGGTTAGCTCAGTCTCTTAAGGACAGGAACAATATTGAACTTTGCTTACAAAAACCCTCTAACATGCACACATTAAATTTATGCAAGCACTGCTACATGTATTTTACAAAATTAAAAATAAAAGCTGGTAGGTAAGAGGAACTGAAGAGATACTTGCAGTTAAAAAAAGAAAAGAATTATTAAAACAATTAATTTAAATCTGAATTGGGAAGAAATACTAATGACACCAATACGGCCCGAAAATTGTTTTAAGGATCCAGCAAAAACTGCTGAAATAGACTCGAAGCTGGCAGAACATTTTTCAATTGTTCTAAAGACATTAACCTTAGGTTTGAAAATTATTGGGTATGTAATTTAATTCGTGCGTTTTTTTTCAAAATTTGAACGTTTATTTTAGAAAAACATGTTACAATAGTATTATTCAAAGTATTGCCCATCTGAAGCTATAACTTTTTCATATCTTTCTGGCAATTTTTGGATCCCATCCCAAAAGAACTGCGCCGGCTTGGCAGCCAAGAATGAATCAAGCCAATTTTTGATATTCTGCTCTTATGTGAACCGTATTTCAGTGAGGGCGTTCTGCATTGACCGGAACAAATGGTTGTCAGAAGGAGCAAGGTATGGGCTATAAAGCGGGTGGGGTAAGACTTCCCATCCACTGTTTTCCAAATAGTACTTAACCGGAATAACAACGTGGGGCCGAGCGTTGTCATGATGGAAAATTATTGCATCTAGTCTGATCGCATATTCCGGGCGTTTTTCGGCTACTGCTCTCTTCAAACGGATTAATTGTGTTCGGTATTATCTATTGATGGTTTCACCCGGTTTTAGCAGCTCATAGTACAGCACACCCATCTGATCCCACCAAATACAGAGCATTACCTTCGCGCCATGGATATTCGACTTTGCCGTTGATTTGGCTGGTTGACCGGGTTTCACATATGATTATTTGCGCTTGGGGTTATCGTAATGGATCCATTTTTCATCACCAGTAACAATCCGATGCAAAAATGACTTCCTTTTGTGGCGTTCTAGCAGCATTTCGGACAAACAAAAACGCCTTTCAACGTCTCTTGGCTTGAGTTCATGTGGAACCCAATTTCCTTGCTTTTGAATATATCCAGCTGCTCTTAAACGTTTTAAAATGGCTGTTTGAGTGACACCCAAAGATTCTGCGAGCTCTTCTTGTGTTTGGCAACAATCTTTATAGAGTAATGCTTCCAGTTCTTCATTTTCAAACTTTTTTGGCTGCCCAGGACGTTCATCGTCTTCCAATCCAAATCACCACTTTTAAATCGTGCAAACCACTTTTGGCACGTTCGCTCAGCTAGCGCATGTTCACCATAATCTTCCACCAAAATACGAAGACTTTCGGGAGCAGTTTTCAGTAATGAAGAAGAACTCCCCGCAAAAACACTTTTTCAGGCACAAAGTTCGACATATTTGAGTGAAAAACAAATTATTGTTGTTTACGCTTCAAATGAATGACATATACTGAAATGACGTATAATGACAGTAGCTTTCCAACGCGTGTTCCAATGGAATAATAACAATGGAATAATACAAGTTATGCCATCTCTTAGCATCTCACCGCATGAATTAAGTTATAGACCCAATAATACCAATTAATATCGAATTTACTGTTTGACAGAGCAAAATTATTTGTTTTCAAATATAATTGGTACAAAATGCCTGTAAGTGTCGACAAAATTCTGTTGCATGTGCATATGTTGATGGTGCTGACATCATTGAAAGTTTTCCAATCCCTATCGGAAGCTTTCGGAAGTGTCTTAGAAGCCCGTCAGAAAGATTACAAAAATTTTCCAAGCGCGTTTTCAAGAAAGGTGTCCCGAATCGCAACAAATACTGATGTGCTCCATACCATGTTGTTATCTTCTGATCCAAAGATGTGGTAAGCGAATCGCGACATCTGTCAACCCGACAACTTAAGATACTACCCCTGAAGTCATTAAAACGATTTTAAATTGATTTATAAAACACATATATGTAGTAATAAAAAAAAAAATTAAATCCAAATTAAGTCCAGCTAATGACCCTAAGTTGGCCACTATACACCGGGTTGAAACCCGCACATACGGTGTATTTTTCTGGATGCAGTAGCATATATTGAACTTCTTGGGGACTGTCCTCGCTCCTAATACGGGAATTTTAACTGTTTACATAGCCGTTTAAAAGGAAATTAGCCTCATCACTGAAAAAAAAATTGTACGGTAAAAAAAACTGGGTCAATTTCCATTTTGTCAGTGACTGAACACCCGACGAAATAAACGATCACGTGGCTAAAGTTTTTGCACCAAATGGATCTTATAAACATTGAGACTAAGATCTTGACACAGAAATTTACAGATAGCAGATGGACGAAGATCAAGTTGGTGTATGAGTATCCAATAGTCTGAATTGGCTGCGCGAAATTTTTCAATAATTCGATAAATGGTACGTTCATTCATGTCGAATATGGTATGTCGCCCATAAATTTTGCGAAGTATTGTATAAGTTTCGCGAATAGAGCTTCGATTTTGGAACTAAATTTCAATGATTTCAATTGGTTGTCTGACGTCAATCTTTTCGTGATTAAATAGCAAACTGTACTGAAAATAGATGAAGCTTGGCATTTGATTGGATTGGATGCAAAAAAAAAAAAAAAAAAAAACGATCTTAATGCAATAAAGTAAAGGATGATTCATCGCGAAGTTTGATACATAAGTCTGAAAGTGAACTTCAAATTTATAATATCGGTTAAAAGAACAATTCATGGCATTTACTTTTTAAAAATGATATCATGTAAATGTTGGCCACGACTGAGGTGATCCATTCCGAAGGTCCAATTTTGTAGCGACTGCTATCTCGCGGATAACACGAGTAATCTTGGCTTCCAAAGCGTCAATCGTAGCTGACTTATTCCTGAAGACCTGAGACTTAACATATCCCCAGGAAAAATAGTCCAAAGGTGTGATATCGCACGATCTAGGCGGAAAATTTACTGTAGCAAAACGTTAAATTTAATGCACAGCAAAATGTTTTCTCCATTGTCCTTTGTTTCACGCGCTATATGACTCGTAGCGCCGTCTTGTTGAATCCTCACCGAGGCCATGTGCTTGAATTTCAAGAAGCACATAGTCCGTTAACATGGCGCGATAACGGTTACCATTGACGGTAACATTCTGATTTGCCTCATTTTTGAAGAAATATGGACCAATGATTAAACCAACCTATAAACCACACCATACCGTTGTTTTTAATGGATGTAATGTTAGCTCTTGGTACTCTTCGGGTTACTCATCAGCCCAAATACGGCAATTTTGTTTATTAACGTATCAATTGAGCCACAAATGGGCTTCATCTCTGAACAAAATTTCACGATAAAACACCGGATTTTCATTGAGTTTTCCCAGAGCCCGTTCACTGAAAATATTTTTTTTTTTTTCATGGGAAGGTGAGAAATCTTCATAGACACTATAGGCCCGGAGCCTATAGTAGTGTGAGATTCTTGCTCACTAAAAAACACCTCCCTTATGCAAACCGCGACTGAGTTCACACTCAACAAGCAGTTCTTCTATCGCATTTTATTTTGTTTTTATAAGATATCCTGCAGGCGATTTTCCATTGAAAATTCCTGTGAACTTTAGGAAAATTTTGCGCTGCTAATCACCGCGCTAGATCGAGAGGCTTAGTCCTTTTCAGACGACGCAATAAATTTGTCTCGTCGAGGATTTGTTGAACAGAAATATCCGTATGACCTTGTAATCGATTATTATGTTTTCGCGCAAACAATTTAATTACGTTCTGAACGTTTTCGACTCCTAAGTCTCTGTGGATATCATCGTTTCTAATGTACCACGGCGCATTAACAATACCTCGAAGAACTTTGTTTTGGAATGTCTGTAATACATTAATGTTACTATTTTTAGTACAACCCCAAAGTTGTACACCATGTGTCCAGATCGGTTTTAGCACTTGCTTGTATAACAGCTATTTGTTCTCTAAGCTAAGCTTGGAATACTTTCCAATAAGCCAGTAAATATCTCTATATTTGATTTCAATCTCTTCACGTTTTTTCTTGCCGTGTGCTCTCCATTTTAGTTTAGCGTCGAGTGTCGTACCGAGATATTTGGCCTCGTTCGCGTAAGGAATTCGTACTGCGTTGATAAACACCGGTGGATTCTCAATTTTCTTGAGAGTGAAGTTCACATGGACAAACTTGTTTTGATTAAGCGCGATTCGCCAAGTCTTTGTCCAATTGTTAATCCGTGTAAGGGCACGTTGCAACTTGGAAGTTGCTTCTTCGACTGTTTTAGCCGTTGCCAAAATGGCAGTGTCATCAGTAAATTTGGCTAAAACAGTGTTGTCCGTTTGCGGTATATCACGGGTAAAAAGCAAATATAGAAGAGGGCCAAGTGCACTTCCTTGGGGCACCCCCGCCTTTATTATCTTAAAAGTGGAATATTTGTTTCCGTATCTCACACGATAGAGTCGGTCTTCCGGATATGAACCTAAAATACAAGACAATTGCTGGGGCAGGGCTTGTCGGAGTTTATATTTTAGGCCTTCATGCCATACCTTATCAAAGGAATGCGCTTGAACAGACTAACTTACACTCGATTGCTCGTTCAATTACATCGGTTATTCGATGCACTTGGTCAACTGTAGAATGTTGGCTTCTAAAGCCAAATTGAAGATCAGGCAAAAGGGAATTTGTGTCGGTAATTGGTTTAAGACGATTAAAAAGGATTTGCTCGAAGACCTTCGATGTAATCGGAAGAAGCGATATTGGTCTATATGACTTGAATTCAGTCAGCGGTTTACCGGGTTTCGGAACCATAATAACTTCGGCTACTTTCAACTGGTGCGGTACGTGCTCTAATCTAATGCTGGCATTTATAAGATAGAGCAGCTTTAGCAAACCTTTTTTCGGCAACGCTTTAAGTATCTCTCCCGTTATTAAGTCATATCCCGGGGCTTTATTGGGCTTAAACTTGTCTAAGTTCCCTAAGTGTAGCCTTTTCTACTGGAAAGTTTGTCGTCACGTCTAGCGTATTGACATTCTCAGGAAGCACCCCCCTCATCGAATGGTTTAAACGTTTCTGCAAGATGATCGGCGAAAACATTAGCTTTTTCCTTATCTTCTTTCGCCCAGTCATCCTGGTTTCTTCTTATTGGCGCCACGTGTATTTAGGGCTTTCGAACACTTTTAACGGCTCTCCATATGGAGTAGTTGGTATCCTTTGTCGCTGTGAGTCTTTCATGGTAGTTATTAATACCTTGATTATTGAAGTCTGATCGATTTTTTTTGCAGAGCCTATTGAAGGACGTTTTATCTTGTGGTGCCCAGGTTTCATGCCACTTTTTTCGCGATCTTCGTTTCTTTCTTATCATTTCTCTGATTTTCGGTGGATATCTTATGCCGACTTTGGAAACTTTGTTCGATTCGGGGGGAGTGTTTTTCCAGGCCGCTTGCTGTATGACTTCAACGAAACGTTCAACTTCTTTTTCAATTTGATACGGCGTTCTAAGTGCTACTTTCAACTCAGTATTGCCTTCAACGTCTATTCGGAAATCTTCCCAGTTAGTTTTGCTGTTAGTTAATCTAGGTGGTCCTTGTTTCTTAACCAAGGATTCGCACAGTGAGAGGATAACTGGAGAATGATCGGAGGAAAGATCGAAGCCCTCTTCAACTTTGACGTAACTAGCGTTTACTCCTTTTCCGATAAAGAAGTCTATTAGATCGGGTGTTTTGACGACATCCGAGGGCCAATATGTCGGCTTGCCTGTTGAGTAAAAATAGCAACCACATTCCATACCAGCCCTGAAAGAGTTTTGCCTTTTTGAGAGATACACCTTGAGCTCCAAAAGGTGTGCTTCGCGTTAAAGTCGCCACCAATAATGAAGATTGCTCCAAGAGAGTTGAATAGGTGAATAAATTCTTGTTTTTCTATTTTGCAGCGCGATTGGCAGTAGATTGAGGATATATTAAAAGAGTAATTTTTATTTTTAGTGCGCACCACGGTCATTTGAAATTTGTCAAGTTCAATTATTGCTTTCAAAGTATGTTCAATGCAGTCTCTTATGAATAGGGATGACCCGCCTCTTGCGTTTCCCGATGGATGATGAGCGTGGTAGTCGCGGTAACCTTTTAGTTCCACGCGCGATTCTGTTGCCAGGTGAGTTTCAGAAATTAAACATACGTCAATTACTTTTTCCTGCATGAAAATATTTAGTTCATCAAGTCTTTTCTGTAGCCCGTTGGCATTCCACGCAAGTATATTGAGCTTCTTTGCCATAATTAGTTACAGAAATTGTCTTCGAATTTAAGAAGCCGTTCGACTATTATCTTATTTATTTTAGTCTGTTTTTCTAGTCTCTCGAGAATTACTGATAACACATTTGAGGCAGGATCCGGTGATGTACAGTTAGTCATATTAACTCGCGCCGCTATTTGCGCGTAAGTTTTTCCACTTTCCACTTGCGCATTGTTATTTTTGACGTTGTTGTTATTGGTGATTTTAGCGTCTGTCACCATTACCTTCTTTAAAGGCTTTGGAGTAGGATCGCTGTTGGTATTTCTCATTCTAGCTGTCCCTGCGTTTTTCAAATTCTTCGTTTTTGATTGATCTCGTAGCCTTTGCAACTCCTTCGCGACTTCGGAGCCTCGATAATTAGCTGGATGTTTTCCCTTGCAGTTAATGCATATCGCTGGGGACTCTTTCGCGGCATTGCACTCTCGAGTCAGATGTTTGCCAGCGCATTTTACACAGCGAGGTTCCTTCTGGCAGTAGGCCTGAGTATGGCTGAATCCCTGGCAACGTGTACATTGGGGAATCAGCCTAGAGTTTTTCCGCGGAGGTTCAATTTTGACAACAAGTCCCAAAATTGAATTTATGGCATAAATTCTTTCTAGGCTTTCGGTTTTGTCGAAAGTTAGCATAAAGAAAGGGAAGGCCGTGTCTTGGGGTCGTCCTCTCGATTTTAACATTGCGCTGTTTTTGCACAAGTATATTAACTGCGTCGATTATCTTAAAATCTTTATTTTTAAGGTCATTTACGATGTTTTCTTTAAGGCAAGAGGGATGCAATCCTCTAGCTAAACGCGTATGGGTCTTTCCGTTTTATTTTCGTAGGTATGCCATTGAATCTTCTCGGCATTTAATTTTTGCGAAAGCGGACGGTAGTTGTCTGGATTAAGAACATTAATAGTCCATGTATCATTATTGCGAGATCTTACTTTATAATCGGTTGAGCACAGTGATTTCAGGACTATGTGCAACTTGTTGTAGTCCGAGATTCCAAAAACGTTTATTGGCGGCGGCGGTCTTTGTTTGGGTTGCTTTGCTGCCTTATCGAACTCAGCAGTTTTAAAGCTTGCTTGCTTCTTTGTTTGTTCAATATCAGGCGGGGAAGTAGCTTTGCGCTTCTTACCTGGCTTTTTTTTAAGTATCCAGTCCGTTTCGCGGACTAGCTCTTCTTCGTCCGTGTGAAAACTCGAGTTTTCGGGGCGGTCAAGTAGCGAAACAGACTCAGACTCAGATTTAGATTGCGGCTTAATGGCATCTAGTTGCTTTTTTAGTTCGGCACAGAGCAATTCCATATTTTGGAGTCTAGCGCGGAGATCAGAATTTTCGCGTTCGAGATTTTGTAGCTTATTTGGTGTAATGCTATTGCCCTGAGCTACCGACTGTGTTTGGTCTTTGCTTTCGCATGATTTTCCTAGCGATCCGCCTACTGGAGATCTCGTGACCCTTCAGCATTTTTTAAAGGGGTCCTGGCTTATATTTGTATTATTTTGAATATTATTTGAACTCATTTTAGTTCCCACGAGTAGCGGAGAAAGGGTAATCCGTCTGTCCAGAGATGATAAGGCTGGCTGATCCGGAGGTCGCCAAGTATCCTGATGCTCTGTTAGAGATTGAGCTATTTTTATACTGGGCCCCCAACCTGGTCGATTTTGGTACGGTTCGCTTAACACTTTAATCCGGCCCAGTGGATTTTAGTCGCATCTTACAACTGGTATTCCTTACTTCAGGTAAATTCTAACCCCTAACCCGAAGGGAGTTCACTGAAAATATGATGCAAATTTAAGTCGTCTGGCATCAATTCTGGCTCAAGTTGAATATTGTACGCTGTTAAGCCGAGATCCTCACGTAAAATACGTCAAGTTGTCGAATACGCCAAGCCAAGCTGAGAACGACAACGAATCGATTCCCACTAATGTAAACTGGGACTCAATTTTGCGAATTGTATTGCTAATAGTGGTTTCAGTTGGTCGATTATGCGCACCGTAAGTTCCTCGAATTTCACGAAAAACATTTCTCACAGAACGCAGATTTTCGTAATACAGCTGAACAATTTGGAGATGCTGTTGTGGTATGAGTCTTCCCTTAGGACTTGCCAAACGATACTGAACAAAAATGACAAAGCAGTTTGATAGGAGTCACGCATGATCTGTCAAAAAAGCCTATTGAAAATCAAACCTCAAGATGAATCATCCAATATTATTTAATTTATATTCACATCGTTACCAAACTCCCTTTTTTGTTTCCTTTCTTCCTCTTTTCAGAAAATCTAGTTATACATATAGATTATTTTTTGATATCTAGAAATGTAAACCCTTGAAAATGGGAAATGCGCATATTTTCACTACTTCACGGTGTCGAGATTCTACTGCATACACTTTCAATATCCACTCCACACCTTATGAGTAATCCACAAATTCAACTAAAATAAAATGGGGCAGAAAAATATTTTTAAAATTTCGTTTAAACACTTGACTGACAGTTCGTTTAACGCATAAAATTTTCTAGCAATGCATTTTCTAGAATGCAGACTCATGCGCTATCCAAACGCTCCACATGAAATTACATTTCAAAAAAAAAAATAATAATAATAAATAAATAAATAAATCTAAATGGTGTTTCTAATTAAAGCTCATGTCATTCACCTTACAACCTGAAAACTACCCGAACGTCATTCAGCGATTCTGCGGGCGCGATATAAATACCACCAAACAGTAAAACTAAATGCGCGGCGACACTGATAGTCTTGTGAACCTCTCAATGTTCTTGGGAATACCTACATATACACTATCAGCATTACGTATGCACGTGAAAATAGGTTAATTAACAAGGTCCACCATATTGTCATCAACTTGCCTCGAACTTATTTTTATTTTCCACTAGTTTGATTTCAACGGTGTTTTTTATTTTTATTTTTGCATTTCTTTTGTGCGTTCCTGACCCAGTAATGAAAGGAAAAAAGAGACAAAAAAGAGTGACATTTTTAAGTCGAATTTCCTTCATTTAAGGGCCCGAACCTTTTTTTTTTTTAACCTCCTCTCTTGCTGAAGTTGTTTTCGGACGCTGCTACCGGATAATGGAAGAGAAATGACATACAAATGAATTCAGGTTAACGCGCAGAGAGGGAAAATTTGCAGAAGGAAAAAACGTGTTATGTAGGTACATCGACCAATCAAATCGTACCAAACAAATCAGGATCAAGGTCAATAGGCCATATGATTGCCAGAATTGCCCTTCTTCTCATTTCTAAAACCTTAAAGGTCATTGTTTTACAAGAAATAGACACGTACTCGTAGACACATGAAATCTAGGTCTTCGGGATACGTACACAAAAATAATCTTCTGTAAGTGGGTGGTGAGTTCAATTATCATAGAAAGGTTCAAATCAAAAGATCTTCAAAGTCTGCCAAAAAATACACCGGCACAGCAGCATTACATTTGCATAATTTATAACTTCCTTTTGCGTATATAAACATCATCATCGTCGTCATTATCATCATCAGTTTTGACTGAGAGGAGATATAATTTTGGCGAAGGTCACGAGACATCTTATTTTGGTCGTTGTTGCCGTCATTGTCGACTGGTGTCGTTATCTCTCCTTCACATTGCATACATTGTAAAATAAAAAAGCGGAGAAAAATCATCAAACATTTTGGGTTGTTATGTGGTAGTTGTCATGGGGTGGGCCAAGAGGCATAACCCAAGGCTTTCTCATCTATCCTCGTGCTTTTTGGTTTTTGTTTTCATTAGAAATTCAATAAGACGCAGTCGCCTAAAATGATACATTGAATAGGATGTGGGAAGTGGGGCAAAGTTGTGTGTGCAGAGAAGATGACAGAATGAAGATGTTAGCAAGCAACTAGCGAAGCAAGTGCAAACATATGGTATGATGAAAAAAATGAAGAAAAAATGTTAGCGCATGCGGCTAACATAAGGAGTTCCTTTTGTAAATGTAGTGGAAAAGGGTGTAGTCATATGAAATAGTCAATGCGAATATCTTTAAAGGAAACCGGGTATTTTCATGCTCTAGCACAGGTACCTACATATGTACATTTAATCGAAAAGCGTAAACAAGTGTTATTTTTACATCGGATTTACCGGTTATCATAGGATTTTCTAGGTTCCAGCAACCATTCGGATATCAAGTGTTTTTGTATCTATTGCCTAATAAGGGCAAGATATTTTTCCTCTGGAAGAATCTGATGTAGCTATACATTGGTACATAGTTAAGAATTGTTTAATGGCGTTGCACAAATCCAAGTTGTAATTACTTTGCCATGAAACGTGTCCGCCCACAGATTGTCCTTATGGTAAAGGGATTTTCATGTCACTTTAGACTCACGTAGGCAATAGTAAAAGGGGAAATCCTTTTAAATCCTGTGCTCTAATTTATGCCTAGAACGTACACTTGTTGACTAGGTAATGATGCTAAATGGATTAACGCTATATGTGAGTATCTATTTAAATCATTTCTGTTTTTATACTGATGGACTTTTGATTTCCTTTGAATTCATCCTTCAATGTTTTTTTTTTTTTTTTTTTCTCTCATAAATCTGATTTTTAGACGTTAAAACAAAAGTTCATTGATATCTAGTACAATGTTGTACATGATGGGATTATCATTAAATACTTCTCCACCGCTAACTATTGGAATAGAAAAATATTTAAAAAAAAAAATGGAATTTTAAGCGCCATGTACATATATGTACATATCTACTATACATAATTATGTAATTTACTCGTACAAATATATTGTTGTTTCATGAAAAGAATGGCATCATGGATCTTCATGGCCATAATACGTCCGATTATTTCCGACGGCGTCCTGCTTTGTTTAAAAAACAAAATAAAAAAAAAACTGCAAAGGACAACTTGTGTAGTAGTAGTAAGTACTAAAGTATGTCAGCCTGATGCTTTAACTATTACTCAAAACCTGTTGCTTATCAATCTATTTGTAGTGTTATACTGCAGCGTGTAGTTTTTTAGTCCGGCTCAGAGAAACCGCCTGCAGAACAAATCGTTCTTACGGACACAAGCGAATTGCTAACTTCTGTCACTAACTTTACCACACATTTAGGTAAAATTCGCAACTAGAGAGAAATGTTCCCATTATTTTGGAAAACAGATAATGTTCAGAATATCCTAAAGACTTTGAATCATTGTGGATGTTGTTAGCTTTTGAGATAAAGGCAACCTTTATTTTCCCCCACGTAGTGCGAATGTAACACAGTTATCACTTTCTGAATTATATACACTTTACCTCTATTAAATAAGCCACACTATTCCGTATTCCAAATTTTTGAGTTTTTTAGGATATCTTTCCACCCTTTCATGTATTTAACTATGCAATCGTAATTCGGTCGTAATAAAGTCTGAACTACGAGCCAACGCTCTCCATCGATGGCTGAAAAATGAAAAAATGAATTGCGGTATACATTTGCTCAGAGATATTGGGAGTTTCGATGTCTTTTTATCTAACAGACTATGCCAGCATCATCCAGGCAGAGCTTTTCGCGATCAGAGAGGTTTGCCTTTGATTCAGACTTGCCTCTTGTCAGACAATGTCAATCTTTATTCAATCTTCTTGGTTCCCAATTAAGCGTTTCCATCGTCTGATTTCCAAGACACAGTGACATTGAAGGTAGCGAAGCAACAGATGAACGTTCCATGAGAGGGTCAGCCTTGCTAGCTTACCAAGGTTGGCATAGACTTACTGCGCCATATCAAAAAACATATGGTAAGAGTAGAGTAGTAAGAACAGTAAAACTACTCAGCAGATCAAGACAATGTATTGCTAGATATACATATATAACGACATGCCTACCCATGCGGATAGTTACTAAATTTTGCATTACTTTTCAAAAGTAAAGGCTGATCGATTTCAATCAGCTGTTCTTTCAAATAGCAGCGTTCTAAGACTTTTCTCAGATTCAAGTGCAGAATTTCAATCTTTGAATACTCTGCTTTTATTTGATTAAAGGCAAGGTCTCTTTTTATAAAACTCGTCAAATAATAAAAACAACAACATTGTTTTTGATCCGAAGAAAAAGAAAAAACAAAAAAAAAGGGAAACCAATCTACAACTATACATATCATCTTGATCAAAAAGTTCCCGGAGGCGTCAGCGTGTGGCGCTCCCATTGTTCCAATTTGAGTTAAGTTTTTTTTTTTTTTTTTGTTGAGTTGGTACATCTGTAACATCTGTTAACATTTCCTCTAAATCTTAGCGTCATAGCTTAACATTTGCAAAAGTTACGTAGCCAAGAGTACATCTATCTCTGTATGTGTTTGGCGATTTTTTCAATTTTAGAAATGGATTTAAATTTGCAACAACGTGCTTGTATTAAATTTTGCGTAAAAAACGGATTTAATGGTGCAACGAGCGTTGGAAATGTTGGAAAAGTGTTTCGGCAACGATTCTATAAACGGTCGTTTACCAGTAGCAAGAGGGGTTCAAAAGTGGTCGAGAGTCAGTCGAAGATTATGAACGCAGTGGCAGATCATCGACATCGAAAACTGACGAAAACATTGATGAAGTAAAATAAATGTTGGTCAATAACCCCAAATTAACCATCAGAGAGATAGCGGAGGACTTGAACATTGCCTATGGATCCGTCCAAGACATTTTGGTTAATGATTTGGTTTTCCGTCGTGTAGCAGCAATGTTGGTGTCAAAAGACCTCAATTTCATGCAAAAAAGAGACCGTGTTGACGTCGCAAAAGAGATGATTTGCGATGCTGAATCCGATCCCACATTCATCAAAGGGGTCATCACTGGAGACGAGACGTGGGCTTATGAGTACGACACGCAATCCAGGCATCAGGCAAGTGAATGGCGTTCACCAAATGAGCCAAGACCAAAAAACCACGTCGTTTTCAGTCAAAAAAGAAGGCAGTGCATCATGAATTTTTGCCAGAAGGCCAGACAGTAAACAAAGAGTATTATTTGGGCGTTATGAGACGTTTGCGTGAAGCAATTCGCAGAAAGAGACCAGAATTGTGGGCACAAAACTCGTCGATTTTGCACCATGACAACGCACCGTCGCACAGTGCCATAATTTTTTGACGAAAAATGCAACAAATACCATCCAACAGCCACCAAATTCACCTGATTTGGCTCCCTGTGACTTCTATCTGTTCAATCGAGTTAAAAAACCACTACGGGGAACGCGTTTCAACAGCCGAGAGGAAGTAATGGAAAAATCGCAGGAAGCACTGATGGACATACCGAAAACCGAATATAAAAAATGTTTCGAGGATTGGATCATGCGCTGGCATAAGGGTGTTGCAGTCGATGGTGATGAATAAACTTGTATTTTTAGTTTTCTGAATAAATTCCGGGAGTGGTGGTAATAAGAGAGATTGTACATTGGCTTTTTCCAATACGATGAAGAGGAAATGCTCCTAAATTGTGTATTTAAGAAGGATAACGATTCAAGTAACATGTACATCAAGGACAACGAAGAAATGGTTTTGAATACGAGTATAACAAAGCTGATGTAAAGCCATGTCATCCTCGACCTTCGGATTTAAATTTGACAGAAAATCTTTGTTGCTATATAGCGTAAGACATTCTTAAAGTTGCCAGCAGAAGTTACCCGGCCATAAACAAGACGTGCGCGCACTCAAGGAATTTTTGTACCCTTGAAATATTTGTACACAACGGTGGTGAACGAAACTTAAGGAGGTAGAAAAGAAAGGTACCGATGTACATTGCTCTTAAATGTTTGCAGGTTATAACGACTAGGAAATAGAGAACTCGGCAGGGCATTTTATAAGCGGTTTGAACAGCTTAGGAACGAAACACGATACTTCAGAGTAAGTCGGAAAGTGCGCTTGAGATTATACTGATGAGACGGGTGTTACTGTTAAAAGTTTGAAGGGACGAATTGCTACTAATAGCGATAAAACAAAGTGAGACAGGAGATACTAGGTCGGTGTTTGAGGGTGTCAATTGACTGACTGGTATAAGTATCGTCTACTAGCCTTATCGCACGGTTTTGAATCCTATCTAGCGGTGTGGGCATTGTACTCCAATTTTGGGCGAATGAATGCCTTATGAGGTTTATTTAGACCCGATCATAGGGGGTGAAATATTTTTTACATCGCTTGAGGAAACCTAGACATTTCACAGCATTTTTTACATCGTATATGTGGTCATTCCAACGTAAGTGTCACTGGCACACATTCCGAAAATGAAAAGTTTTTCTGTTTTGACGGTGCATGTGCCATTCATGGATAATGACAACTGAGTGTTTAAATTTCGCTTAAATGAGTTTTCGATGTTCGCATGAAGCATAAGATTCCACTTTGCTGATAGTTGTTCAATTGGTTATGATGTTATTATCGGAGTACTGTCATCAGCAAAGGAATATATTGGATTAGAAGTAACAAACAAGAGATCGTTTATGAAAATTAAAAAGAGCGTCAGGGACAGAGCGGAGCCCTGGGTCATACCAGCATTTATTTTGTGAATGTCAGACTTGAAACCATCCAAGACAACTTGAATTGACCGTTCGGAAAGGTAATTTCTAATCCACTGAAAAAAAGAGTCGTCGATCTCAAAATCACGCATTATCAACAAAAGAATCTGGTGCCAAACTTTGTCAAATGCCTTGGAAGTATCAAGTGCAACTATCTTGCTTTCGCCAAATTGATGTACGCTTTCATTCCATTTCTCGGTAAGACATGCCATGAAATCACCTGTGAACCTGTTGCTATGAAAACCTGCCGGTCATTGAGAAATTTAAGCATTTCAAGATATTTCATGAGCCGACGTTTTCATGGTGTTGTCGTCACTTTCGTCGCCCCTGTCCAAAACATTTTGATCCACAGACGAGAAAATTAAAATTCACAATACGAGGGCTGCTCCGACTGAGTACCCGGATTGGAAAATAGGTGACGCTGCTGATGAGTGTACTTTCATTTAGTATAACCTTATTTAGCTCGCCTGTCAAATTTTGGTGACAATCCAACGCCAGATCGTGTTAGTGTTTTTTGCGGCAATGAAAAAAAAATCAGTATCGGTCCGTTATCTGATTCTTGCTTACAACCGCTTACCTTTGGTTCGAAGAGCTTCGCTGTGGCCGCATGTCGGCTTGTCGCATTGGCGGACCGCTGAGTGAAAGTTCGCGAGTTTTCTGAGATATAAGGCATCTCAGCTGAATGCGGTAGCCAAATCCTGCACGAGATTTTGGCATGAGAAAGCTGTCTGCGCGATGGCTGCCGCATTTGCTCACACCAGAAAATAAGCGCAATCGTGAGACCACATTAAAGACGTGCTTGGCTCTGTTTAATCAAAATCTGAAGGAGTTTCTCCATTAGTTTCGTGATCGTCGATGAGATAGATGGATTCATTGGTACAAACCAGGGTCCAAAGAACGATCGAAGCAATGGTTTTCACCCGGTGTACGTGCTTCAAAGAAAGCGAAGACCAGGGATAAGTGTATAGAGTTGAAAGGGGATTATATTGGAAAATAAATTGTCATAACCTAAAAAATTTGCGTTGTCATTTCTAATCCGGATATTCATCAAACAGCCCATGTTCCTCGTCTTTCTTATAATTAAGCACATGAGAAACGCAACCTTTACTGCTTTTCTGCAGGAAATAATATATGGTAATTCGTCCTTTCCACCCGTACTTATAATAAATTGGGTTTTTCTGGATTCTATTGAGAATTTTCTTTGTTATTTGATGAATTGTTTCGAAATGTTTCAAGGTTAAAACTGGCAGTCTCGCACATAGAGAGGCAAGCGATTCTATGGAATACGAAGTTAGTAAATCGAACTTACTTCCAAGCTCCTGACATTCACACTCATGTCTTTTTTTGGCAAATATTTTTGATCCTCAAATAGAAAATCCATTGTAACTACTTCTTGTATGAGTATGTTCCTTTTACTGGAATTGATATAGTGGAATCCATCTGCAGCTATGCTTTAATGAAAACCAAAATTTCAAAGGAGACTCTAATCGAGATTTCCGGCAATCCTGGTGCCGATTCGGGTCCTGAGAAAGTTTCTTCTGAACCTTGCCTAGTAAGTTCATCGGCGACTCAATTTCTTGTGATCCTATTATGATCTAAGACCCAATCAATACTTATTAAGATCAACCTTTTGACGGCATTTAGAAAAGTTAGAAGTAAGCAGCTTAATGGTACCATGTTAATATGTTTCTAAAAACATGTTTGTGCATGTTAAGTGTCCATATATGTCCATATATCATGCGCAAGAGGACATAACAAGCATAACACCTAGATTGTTAAATATACTCGTATCTGTACAAAATCTGTAAATGAATCCAGGTTCATTGAAAAGACATTTTAAAAAATTTAAACATGCATGCACAAACGAGCAAACAGATATTTATGTACGAGTATGTACCTATTACATTTTTTTGTACATACTCGTGTGTAAAACATACATACATATACTCGTAGGTATGCGAGTACGTGCACATACGCTGCAGCACATCTCCGGTTTTCATTTTATCTGCATCTCATCGTTTCATGCAAATAAAATTTCTAATTTTAAATTCGCATGATACATGCGACCGGCTGGCCGGTGAAGCCAGTAACCTTGGCCAAATGAACATTTTCCATGCAGTGAGCACATTTCCCGCTGACGGGAACTCAACTGCTTCTATCTTCGGCAACCATGCCTGGTCCGACATCCCATGAAGATGTCGACAACGGCAACGGATACGAGTCACCCAGTCTGAACCGATCTACGAATACGGGTACGGGTATGTACTCGTTGAATACAGCCGTGCAGCAGTTTGTTTATGAAATTGGCCTCCCGTCTGCCTGGCTTACTGACAGTCAGTTTGAGCACGAGCTAAAGCCATCGCCACCGCCACCCAGTAACCCCCCGAAGATATCTACATTTACATCGCTCAGTATCGTCAGCGCCATTGAATATAGTCGCGCACCACCAACTACCCCAACAATGTAACACTTTACAACATTGCTGCTGCTGACTGATGAATGATGAACGGAAAGAGTGTGTGTGCGTTGTTTCTTATTTTTTTTTTTGTAACTGCTAGTGGGTGGTTGGTTAACCAGAAGGGGGTTGTCGCGTACTCGCATGCAACTGCATTTTTATTTTTTGTATAAATACGCGCAGTGCATGTGTTCATTTGCCATGACCCACCGCAAAACACGCTTATTTACACACATTTACAGCAGCGCGGCACTGGCACATGTGTGCAATTTCGTAAACAATATCGAATGGAAACAAAAACAAATCGTCTGTCGGTCGGTTCGTTTGTTCGCTGGCGAATCGAAGGCTGGTACAAGCATGGGTGCAGGCTAAGCAAACACGTACTCGTATTTATGTGTTGATTAAGTAAACAACATGACTATAATGGGCCTGAGAACGATGAGTGGCGGCATCAACAGCAGTATAGTTGGTGACTTTGTGTTCAGGAAATGACAGCTTTTGTCTGTCATCTGATTCGGTCTTATGCTAGGAGTAGAATTAGAAGAACTACAAACAAAAGGAAATACATACTATTGAAAGAGCCAAATGAAAAAAAGCCCATACTACTTAACAATTCATGAGGGTTCCGTGAATCTACTCGGATGCAATAATATATCTGAGACTAGATTAGGTTATGTAACAATAGCATCCTGCATTGAGAAGAATGCCAGAGAGGTCATTTATGATACCACAGAATGCGTAGATCTGAAATTCAAGAAAAATTTTGTGAATAACCAAAGTTCAATTTTTGAAGAACAACTCATCAAGATGAGTTCCTCTTTTAGAGGGTAGGACAGATACACAATAGATATGTATGTACATAAACGGTTCTAGTCTGCCGTCATGCCTACAATGGGTAGATTTCTCTGGTTAGGTTACAAGTTGTGTCAACTGACCGCATCTGTAATAGTTTAAGCATGAATTTAAATATAGTGAGCGGCATCTCTATGCCCTTATATATAAAATGGATATCTAGGGTTGAGCAATTGTTGTTAGGTTTTATCAGCTTTACATTATCAGCGTCAATATTTAACAACCAGCACCGAGTCTAAATGTAGGTATAGGGTTTTCCAATATGAACGTGACAACTTTGAATTTAATTTGTGAACGCACTCTTCCACTAATCATCAAACTGTCACTGTCAATTTATTCAGTAAACTCAACATTTTCATCATGGTAAAGTACACTAACGAGCAACGTCTGCAAATTATAAAAATTTTCTACAGATATTCGGAGTTGATGACTGCAACTTTAAGAGCGTTAACTCCAATTTTCGGTCGTAATTCTCGCCCTAGTAGACAGGCAATAACAAGTTTAGTGCAAAAATTTGAGTCTACATATTCGTTGTGTGATGTTGCCGTGTCAGTGAGACAACGGGTTGGTCGAAAATATCGCTGCCGTTCAGACGGACGTCAGTAGCAAACGATCCAAATCAGTCAATTCCACGGCGTTCTCAAGAATTGGGTATCGCTCAGACTACATTATGACGTATTTTGCGTGAAGATCTTTGTTTACACCCATAAAAGATCAAGCTGACTCAAAAATTGAAGCCGGTGGACCATTTGAAGCAACGTACGTTCTCCGATTGGGTTCTGGAGAAGATGTGTTAAGATGATGAATTTCATCGCAAAATCATCTTCTGTGACGAAACTCATTTTTGGCTCAATGGGTTCGTCAATAAGCAAAATATGCGTTATTGGTCGGGTGAAAATCTACATGTGCTTCATGAATCAACACTTCATCCACAAAAAATAACTGTTTGGAGCAGTTTGCATGCCGGCAGCGTTATTGGGCCATATTTTTGCGTCGACGATAACGATCGTCACGTTACTACGAATGGTCAGCGGTATCGCGCCATGATCACCGATTATTTTTGGCCCGAATTGGAAGATATGGACTTGGACGACATGTGGTTTCAACAGGATGGTGCCACAAACCACACAGCACACGCTACAACCGATTTATTGAAGAGTAAGTATGGTGAGCGTGTTATCTCAAGACATGAGCCAGTCGATTGGACGCCTCGTTCGTGCGATTCAACGTCGCTTGACTATTTTCTGTGGGGTCATTGGTTTATGCCAACACGCCGACGACGTTAGAAGAGTTCAGAGCCAACATTGAACGCGAAATAGCGGCCGTTTCGGCCGAAATGTGTGGCCAAGTCGTTGAAAATTGGGTCCAACGAATCGACCGCGGTGGCCATATGAACGAAGTCGAGTTCCATTCATAAATGTTTTGATTGTACTTCAAGCCAATAATAAAGTTTTTGAAATATCTCAAAAGTTGTCAAGTCGTTATTAGAAAACCCTATATTATAAATGGTATGTACATATATCGACTATTAACACGATTTCTGCTCCGCAATTCTGCAGTTTTAAATCCACTTTCGCAATCACATGGTAGCAAGATTTTTTAAAGATCTTACCATACATAAATCCTGTGGTCCAGATGGTGTATCTCTCCTTTTTCTGAAGAGGTGTTCTTACATGCGGGCAAAACCACTGCGTAAGCTTTTTCAATAATCCCACTCTTAAGGACTCTTTCAGACCGGATGCCAAACAGCATTTGGTCAGTCCGTTCCCCGAAAAAGGCGAAACTTCTTTTTCCTCCTACAGACCAATCGTACTTACTTCCCTTTTTTCCAAAGTCAAGGAGACGCTGATAAACCGTCAGCTCATGGAACATCTCGAAACGCAATTGAAACGCAATTACCAGCAGCATGGTTTCCGCAGCAACAGGTCCACTTTTGATTTAATAGTACGTCTCAATGAAAAATGCAACTAAAGCGTTAATCATCGACGACTCTCTCCCTCAATGTTTTAGAAATTACTTATTGGGACGTAATTCTAAATATTTCTGATATTCTGATATTCACAAAATAAATCATGGTGCACCTCAAGCCTCCGTTCTTTGTCCGACACTCTTCAACTTCATTAATGATCTCTTGTCTGCCACTTCTAATAAGAATATATTTCCTTGCTAACGGCAGTACTCCCTGCTTTTGATATCCATTCCCGGACTCACGTTGCTGTTCTTCGGCTGTAAAACGGAAACGGCAGCGTATGCTAAGCTCATTAAATCCTGGTATAAACAGCATTCACTAAAACACAATTCTGTGTACTGTCTTTAAATCGAATTTCAAACACCCAGCTATTATCCATGAATAGCATTTGCATCGTTGATGCCGAATAATTTTCAATTGTCGGTACGTGTCAACGACAGTCTACGATGGAATGATTACATATTTTTGTTGAAAAAAATGCTGCGAAATGTCCAGGTTTCCTCACACGATGTAAGGAATACTTTTCCCCCACTGGTCTGACCTCAATAAAAAGATATTCATCCGCCCAAAATTGGATTACAATGCCCACATCTGTTCAGATGCTCCTAAAACCTCTCTGCACCTGCTAGATAGGATTCAAAACCGTGCGAGAAGTCTCATAGGTGATGCTAATATCACTTAGTCAACCGACGAAATAAGCGACATTGAAATGTCATGATTATTTTCTAAGCCGTACAACTCGCTTAATGAATTTCCCGCCGAGCTCTTTATTTCCTAATTGTTATAACCTTCAAACATTCAAAACGAACGGACTTTACTGCCAACCTTTCATTGTGTCCATCCAGTCCTCTCTCCTCAAAATTAAAGCATTAAATCTGTTTTTAAAACAACAAAAAGTACGATGCACTTAGTATTCCGACCGACTGTATTTAACTGGATATACGAGCATCGCCTGCTTGATTAACTGTGAGATAGCCTTCAGACGAGGGCCAGGATAAGCCACCATCTGTTTATCATTTACATATTAAAATATAATGTGTAAAAATATATATATCTAACGTTACAGGGGGAATTATTTTCAGCCGGAACGTTTCTAATTGAATTCCGTAGTATAGTAAAGAAGAGTTAGAAAAGAAGTTAGAAACTAGATTGATGATGAGAACTTAACGAAGTTCTAAGTTCTCATTAGAGAACTCCAGGGTTTCCTTCAGCTTCCATTTGGAATTTTGACAGTTGGTCCGTACTCATAACTCTAAAAAATGGGCTTTTTCTTATTTTTAACGTTTTTTCTATACAAAATACATACACCAAAGGTGTCAATGCCAGTACATAACTAACATAGCCCGTGTGATCTGGTCTCAATAATCTCGTATAATGCATTTATCCAACCGAAATTGGAGTACAACGCCCATATCTGTTCAAATTCTTCTAAAGCTTCTCTTCACTTGGTAAATACGTTGAATTCAAGATGATATTGTGGTTAGGCTCATAGACGGTGTCAATATTCTCAATCAATTAACACTTTCTAACTAAGATGTTAAGTTACTTTCCATACCTTCTTCTATCGTTATTTCTACCTTACTAGTTGCATTTTGCTCTTTCAAACTTTTAATCGCAACACCCGGACGTTCTCTGAAATACTGGTTGTTCAATAAGTTGTATCGCTTGATAAGAAAAACTAAATTGTAGGCTTTGAAATACTTGTTATTTTTCAATATAATCTTCCTGAACTTTAATACATACACTTGTTCTAGTGATGTTCTAATTTCTGGATTCCACTCCTGAAGTGAAAATCCGGAAGGCTGTCGAAATACGCTTCCACCTTCGATGAAAAAAGTTTTCCACGCATGAATTTTTTGAAATGGGGAGGGAGCTAAATCTGGGAATAGGATGAATGTTGCAACAGATCGTACTTAAATTCACTGATTTTCGCGATGGTTTAACCTGTGGGAGAAAGTGCTTTGTCTTGGTGAAGAATGATTTATTGTATTTATTTATTAATATTTATTTGTGAGTTTATTGTTTTACCAGTTTAAAGGTAATCTGGGAACAAAATTTCTTTTGCATCCCGAAAAACTGATGCTAAGATCTTCTTGGCCGATTTTTGGTACCTAACTCGCTTCAGAGCCGAAGTACCTTACCGAGTTTACACCACTCATAAACCTCTTGTTTTGATTAAGTATCATTATGATACACCCAAGTCTCATCCATAGTGATGAATTGAAGCAGAAAATCCTTCTATCCTTTCTAAAACGCTCCAAATGTTGCTGAGGAAATCGTATTTGAATGTGTTATTGTTTCATTGTGAGCGAATCATTTGTACACGGAACCCATTGTTTATGCAGCTCTCTGAAACCCAAAACTTCAGCCAAAAATTTGCTCACACTACCCAAATAGATTTTCCGGTCCCCAAATGGGTTTTCCGGATCTAAAATTGGGCTTCATCAGAAAAGATCAAATTTGATGACAAATTTTCCTGGCGATCCAACATCCAGTTAGCAAATCTGCCACATCGTAGATGGTCCAAAGGCTTCAATTGTTGTGTAATATAAAATGAAGGTCAACTTTTAAAATTCGCCATAAAATGCCAAAAGTGAGGCCCAATTGATGACTTTGGCATCGAATTAAGATGCCTGTTTTTAAACACATTCTCACTTTCGCTCACAGTGATGATGTTCTGGCCGAGCATTCTGCTATGGAGTTTGACCCGATACCGAACCCGTTTCTTCAAAGCGCTTCACCATTGCACGAATTCCGGACGAATTTTACTTTTAGAGATCTCCTATATTTGTAATAAGATTAAATAACAAAAACGCGTTGTTGCGTGGTAAACGAATCCATGACTAAAATTGAATTCATTAAATGACAGTAGGTAATAACATCCACATTTACAAAATCTCTCTTGGTTAATTGATGATCTATAAAAAACCGTATCCGGGAGTTTTGCTATTATTTCTGGTGTTGATGCACTTTTAAAACGCCCTTCACTTGGATCGTCTTCAAGGCTTGAACGATCACGTTAAACTCATCTTTCTCCTGTTCAAATTTAAAGTGAAGAGTCCTTGTACATTTTTAACAACCGTTTTGGTTGGCACTCCAAATGAACAGCTGTCAATATACAAATGAGTTAACAGATCTACATCAAACTTAACACATGTTCATAAAAAAGTCATCTCTTATCGAACGACAAAACTTGTTGAACAACATGATTTTGTAATTGTTTTCTAAGTTGGTATCTTCCATTCCTTTCCTTTTCTTCCTAATTTTCTTTTGCCCGCATTATTTACTATTTACTATTGTAAAAAAAAAGTCAATTGTCTGTATGTTACCATACACACATAAATTTGGAAGATATAATCTTCAATGGGAGTCAAAACATCGCAGTGTAAGCTAAGTATGTCGCAGAGGATACATTTGCAATACCCTCTCCCTCTTTTTTGACCACAGACCCATCTTGGCCCGAATCGGCGCAAAAACCCGTCTGTATTGAGGCAATTTCAAATACTCCTTCGAGTTTGTCGCATTTTTTTCCCATTTCATCAAAATTCATGAGGTTGTCTGCTTCCAATGGCTTTTACACCCGAACCTAATAACTTACTCGTATCTTGCTTAAAATAAATAGTAGTCTATTGGCAGTAGGAAGTTGAGAGACGCAGTACTATGTACTTCTCATGTTACAAATGAAAATTGCAAAACTGACGAACAAACAGAAGTTATCCCTATTAAAATTGTTGTTGAAAGGTTGAAGACTTAAATTTGCAGTCCAGATACTGTTTTCGTTCTCATTTCGACTTGCGTATGAAGGTAAAGCATTCTCTTAGGCTCTCTTAATTTCCAGATTTAAATTTTTGATACTTACTGGTTGAAAAATTAACCCATTCCGAACCTTGGTTGGGTGACCCCTTTGACAAAGTACTTACACAGTATAGAAATCTTCAGATAGAAATCGTTCACCGAGCAATTCAAATACTCGTATGAATATGAGGATATGCATGCATGTACAGTACATTCGTGGATATGACATGCACCGACGCGATGGTTGCACCATAATTGCGGCAAATTAAATGACCTCAACTAATAAATGTCAGGCAGACGGGTAAATTGTCTTGGAGCAGAAAAATTTCCATGGAGGAACTGGTTCAAAGCGGTTCTGTTTGATTTTATTATTCTCTCTTTCATTTCACCACAATTGCACATTTTCAAGACTTCAATTAAAGCATCGGTATCCAGTTGTGTTGATTCCATGCATACATATATAAGTATACGAGTATTTAGTTTTCTGCGAGCTTTCAAGTTCTAGAAGATATTTAATTCACAGGAGAAACTGATGTTGTTAGCCTTGAGGTGGAGTATGTGTTCTCGGTAATGAGATGGAACCTTCTTATTTTTGTGCGCGTTATGTTGAACCCATAACTGTATGCATCTCAGATGTTGTCACGATTCTGGAACGTTAAAAGATATTGATATTAATCTACAAAAATATTTGAACATGATTGATTTTGTGTAAAATATTTAATGTAAAAGATTAGGCAAATATCGTCAGCGAATTTTAAATGGAATAACCCTCAAAATTGGATCAGGAGTTTTTCAGAGCCTTGACAACCTTTGATTTTGTTATTGATATCAATGATGCCTTACGTTTATTCGAATGGGGTTGATGCAATTGGAACTTCATTCTGTACGACATTTCAATATGCTTGGTTGGATCAGTCCTAGAATTGTAGCACTTGCAATACTCTTTATGTATATATAATACCTAGAGGCAATGAAACCAAAAACAGATAGGATAGATTAGTTTCAAATGCAAGACGATGTAGTATTGCATGCGATAGACCAATTCTTGCCTATCATAACCGAGCCGTTAGGAATATCAAACTACGAACACTTAACACTGTGTACAAAACAGTCCAGTCTTGTAGACTATTCTTAGGAGATCGGATTCGTATGTTCACAAACAAAATAAGAATACCACAATTCGAACTACCGGCTGTCAAGGGAATACCCTTAAAGATGGGAAGAAGGTGGGAAATATTTGAGAATAATTACCGACAGAAAATTTATTAAGAAACTCAATCTCTATGCGTGAGTAAATAGATGCTAATGCAGTTTCTGTATAAGCATGTATACATCATATTATGGATCATTTTCTTGACGTTTGCGAAGCAAATCACAGACATCAACGCGACGACTCAAATTTCTTTCCGTAAGAAGATTAGGAACATTGATTCTCTGCGATCTCACGAGTTGTTATTCGCTGATTTGCAATTAATGCCTTTGTTTTGTGTTCATCAGTGTCATCATCAAACAAAAATCCAAGTACACACTTCAAAACATTGCTTGATTTTCTTTTCAACGCCCACTCCCATAGCTGCAATAAAGCACAGGAAACTATGGTGTACTAGTTTTATTCACGCTTAGCATAAGTCAAGCTATTTCTATCTACGTGATTGAAAAATAAAAATACAGTTCATAAAAAGGTTTGGTTAGGACAGGTATAGCTACAGACCGTATTCGATAGGATTTGCTCAGAACCAGATTGTAATGGCAAATTTCTCATTATTTGCGGAACCGCTAGGAACTTTGAACAAATTTTCAAATTTCCCTGCTGATTTTAATTTCATAAGGTGGAGAAATTTCTGCACCGCTGAAGGTTCTAGTTCACCTATCTAACTACGATAAAAGCCATAGCTTATCGGTATTTTCTATTGCGCATATGTTTGCAAGGATTCTAATATGGTGCTTACATTTTATGGCATAAAACTTGGAAAGACTCAGGTCAACCCCGAACTGTAGCCCCACCTAAGTAAGTATTTTTTATAAGGCTCTTTTTTTTATGCCTACTTAATTTACGTCAAGTCTGTCTTGCTTAATTGTATATGTATCGAGATGAAGCAAACGAATTTATTTGCTATTTTCTTAACAGCTGAACTTCTACACAATATCGAAAATGCACGTTCTTTGGGAAATTTATTCGTAGGTAGATAGCGATCGGAAAAAAATATATTTTGACACAACTTGGGTGACAAACCATAAGATTAGGACACGGACAAGTCATAGAGTTTGCAGAAATTTTATATGGACCGTGTTTAGACCTCAAAATTTACTCAAAACATATGTATTTGTGTTATGACGCTATAAGGAAAGTTAAATGCACAGCATGATAACGGGAAAATTTAAATTTTATTTTGGGGCTCACCAAGTCCGTTCCTTTCTAGTGTGAAGCAAACTTTTATATTTAAGGAAAACATAGATAAGTTCATAATGATTTTTCTTTTGTATAAAGACGAATCAGTCATACTAATACCAAGTATAACCTGGAAACCCAGGCTACGATTAGTCTTGACAAAGTGTACAAGATTCAAATATTTATACTTCACCGCAAAGCATCAGGAAAATTCTGATAACGATGTTGCACATAGAGTTAATTTAGGACGGTTCAATTGGGCGGAAAAACGTCAGCTGGCTTAGTCATGTTCAACGAAGGTTGCCGGAAAATCTGGTGTGAAAGGTAACAGAGGCTTAAGTTCCAGCCGAGTTTCGAATAAGGGAGCTGAAGAAAAAACATTTGGATCGGTAAGAAGCAAAAATATAAGAAATCCGTCATAGAGCGCCCTGTTGAATGGCAATAAGGCTCGCAAATTTAATCAAACCCACAAGCGACACAGTAGAATTGCGGTTCACTTTACATATTTCAACAGTTAATAAAAGAGGAAGGAAATCACTTCATCTTTCCTTACCCTGAAACAATGCTGGCAGAGTTTTGTACCTCTGTTTTTATGTAGGTTTTCTCTTTATAGTTTGTTTCACTCAAACGTGAAATGTCTTTATAGCTGGGAAATATCACATTAAACATCTGCGTTTGCTCAATATTCTTATTTAGTGGTGCTTGACAATGCTTGACTAATTGCGAGTGATCTCGATATTAGAAGTTCAGCTGCCTGTCTATCGATGACATGATTATCCATATGTAAGATCAGTGAAATAGAAGTACTAATGTTTGGTCTAAGCTTAACAGAACCGAGAATATTCCATATTCTATTCCATCGCTTGCTTTAAACCTGTAAATTTTTTTTTTTATAACAGGTTTATAGATTTTTCCCTTCCTCTTCCTATTACAATATTGGATTACCATATACGAAGTGTGTTCAAATAGTAAGGTGATTTTATATTTTTATAAAAAAAAAAAAAATATTTATTTATTTATCGATATTAATGCCGTCCCCTTCAAAGTAATTCCCCACAGATATACAATACACTTGTGCCAACATATTTTCCAATCCATTCGTTTATATTTTTTCAATCGTTGCAAATCTCCGTCCTTACATAGGTCCGGTGAATATGGTGGTTGAGGCATGTTTGTCGTGTTGTTTTTGGCCAAAAAAATCTCTCACAAGTAACGATGAATGAGCAGGTGCATTATCGTGATGGAAAAGTCATAAATTGTTTTTTCACATTTTTTTTTTTTTTTTTTTTTGTATTGCTTTTCGCAAAAGGCACTTAAGTTCAAGGTAATAATAATGCACGCCACGGTTATCGAAGAAAAAACTGATCAAAACTTTGACATTTGATCGAAATTGGCGTATTTTTTTCCGATTTGGACTCTCCTGGGTGCTTCTATTGGGCTTTGGTTTCGATGTCATAACTATATAGCCATGATTCGTCACTAGTTATGAACCTTTTGAGCAAGTTGATCATCATTGAAGTCATTCAAAAGCTTCTGAGCGATGCTTATGTGGGTTTTATTGTTCCCAGTGAGTGTAAAAAATAGACCACTTTTATTCATATATTTTATCTTAAACTTCCACATCTTGGAACGTCTACAACCCTAATTCTGCCTGCTGCTTTACAAAACTAAAAACCAGTATTTTGCTTATATGTGTCTGTTGTTTCGCGAACTTTTGCTCTCGTAGAATTTCGTTCAACCTCCAACTCTTCTACCATCGTGTCTTTCAGGATTCTCTTGAGATCGGGATAGTCCGGGATGCGCATTTCTAAGCCCGTAAGGATTCGGAATGGGCTGAATCTTGTACTTCTAGGTGGGGTGTTGTTTATTATTTGTTGGATCTTATCTACATGCTTATACCAATTTTTAGTACTTTCAACACAGCATTTGGTCAACATTGGAATTATGATGTGTATATCCTCCACTTGACCGTTTCCTCGAGGAACTCCGGTTGATATAACCAAGTGTTGGATGCCCTCCTCTTGACAATATTCCCTAAAAGTTGTGGATGTGAACGCCGGTCATCGATCGGATATGATTCTCCGAGGATTCCCAAAGGCTTTCGATTACAACTTCATTCGTTCTAACACCTCTTCTGTACCTGTACTTTTCGTTGGATAGAGCCACACGAATTTCGAAAATGCGTCAACAACCACGAATATGTGATTATACTTCTTGTGAGTTTGCTCCATCGGCCCGACGTGATTGATATGGTATGTCCCCAGAGGCGTGTTTTCCTTCAACCCTGACATGTAGATTCTCCACTTCTTTAGTGCTTCGATTATCGCCAACACCACCAATTCGCACGAGTGGTATTTTTCTTCTACCGGTGTTGTTTTACGGCTCAACTTGATAGGGTTGAATCACTGGTCATCTTCATCCTTGTGTAATAGAACTGCACCGTATCCATATTACTGGCGTCCGTGTGAATTTCTGTCGTTGCCTTCGGATTGAACAGCTTTAGAACAGGGGTTAATGCCCCTATGCTGTCATCTGCTCGATTCTCCAAACAAAGTAGGCGTCCTTGCGAAGCAAGTCAGACAATGGTTTTGCGATAAGAGCGAAATCCTAAACAAACTTTCGGAAATATGACGTCAACCCTAGAAATCGTTGCACTGCCTTCTTATCCATCGGTATCTGGTGCTCACTAACAGCCTTAGTCTTCTCTCTGGATGGTAGTATGGTATTATCTTCAATAACATATCCGAGGAAATCGATTATTTTACGTAGAAACTAGCATTTATTCCAATTCAGCTGCAGAACGTGTTTACTAGTAACCTCGACGGAATAATCAGGTCGTCCATATACACCTCTACTACGCCAGCTTGGATTAATGTCCGGAAAATGGCGCTAATATACCGTGCAAGCACTCGAGGTGAGTTTGATATTTTGAACGGTACATATAGGAACTCGTATTGTTCGTCTTGAGTTACGAACGCTGTATACTTCCGCGAGTTTGGGCCCATTGGCACGTGGAAAAATCCATTCTTCAAATCCAACTTAGTGAAAAACTTCGCTCTTCGCAATCTCTCTATCACTTCGTCAATTAATACCATTGGAAAATTATATCTAGTGGTATTCTGATTCAACTTCCTACAGCAACACAGTCTTTTTGTTCTATTCTTCTTCGCTACCAGCACAATGGGGGCGGCTCCCTTAATTAATTGTTTGCCGTAAATAAACTATTGAATGTCGTTCCAATAAACAGCAGTCGCGTTACTGATGTATCGAATACTCAATGTCTCGAAGCGTGAAGTGTGTTAATTGTCTGGATAAATCATTCGGTGAGATTGAGATACTTTCGGCTTTCTCAAATTCTTCTTCGACCTCTTGTGCTCAAAGAAGTTATCAAGAAGCCTGTCTTGCAAAACACTTTTGAAGCTCGTTGACAGTCAGAGCCAAAATTTCGTTTACATTCATTTCGAAAATTTAATTTAACTTAACCAATACCTGTTTTTTTTTTTTTCATTTAATTGAGCCAGCAATTTACAATAGCAAACAATTTCAGATTACTATCAAAACCAAAATTAAAAATTTTAGAGTTTTTATTTAAATAGATACATAAAAAAGATAGCAGCAGGAATAAAAAAAGTAAACTAGCTGTACCTATGTATTTGAGTGGGTTTTTTTTTTGTGTGTTTCTTTACCGTTTCAGCATTCTACGGGTCAACGGCTTCTTTCAACGGTTTTGACTTGTTGACTTCAACTCAAACTATGCCAACTGCGTCAATTATAACTGTTCCAACTTGTATTTATTTAACATCATCCGCTTACAAAAAATTATTTTCTTAAGTATGTGTCTAATTTGCGTTTGCTACTTTCCACGCACTAGCACAAGATTTTAGTGAATCTTTTTAAAAATTTTAAACAACCGATCTTGGGCGAGATTTTCATGAATCTCTCTGCAAATCGGACGAGGATCTTGGTGGATCCCGGTTGAGCCCCCAATCTGTGGGTCTTATTGTTTTCAGTAAGTGTAAAAAAATAGAACACTTTTATTCATTTATTAATCAACTTTATTTTATCTTTAATTTCCAGAATTTGGCACGTCTACTTTCTTTTAATGTTCTACCACGAATGCTTCCCTAACAACCCTAATTCTGCCTGCTGCTTTACAGAACTCAAAACCAGTATTTTGCTCATGTGTGTGTGTTAGCTCGTATCGTCATGTAAGTCTGGTATCGCGTATGATTGCTATGCACCTTATTCTTTGGCTTTTATTTGTTCGTAGCCCGTTAGTGTCTTTATGTTATTTCGTCATTTTGTGTCTTTGACATCTGCGTTGTTTTGTAATGTGATGTTCGAGTGTTTGGCTAACTATCCCACACTTATGCGTCATTTCTTCTGATCAAAATTAAGAAATTTCGGAACAAACTTCGTTGCACGTCTTATGCCCAAAACATTTTAAAAAAATGTATGACACAAGCCGGCCGATATGCCAACATCTTCAGCAATTTCTTTTATGGTAATTCGACGATTTTCCGAAACAATTTTCTTCACAGCTTTGACGTTATCATCTTTTATATAACATATATATATATATACGGGACTTGTGTACCAACACAGCAAAAAAAAAAAAAAAAAAAAAAAAAAAAAAAAAAAAAAAAAAAAAAAACATCGATAATTGATTGTACTTAGCCTGCTAAATTTCAACAGCCACCTTACTTTTTGAACACACCTTGTATATCTTAATTCGCAGATTCTGCCCTACGACAGTTATGCCCTCACAGAAACCAATCTCACACCTAATCTTAAGAATTATGAAATATTTTCCCAAGACGATGGTCTAGATATAGGGTATATTTATAAGTCCCTGGGGTACTTCTAGCTATACATTCTCGTCTCGAGTCTAGACCCTTTAAAAAATCGTCCATTGCATTCTTTGAATTCGTTTGCGCTAGAATTTTATTTGCAAGCGCAACCTATATATTTGTTGCCACTATATTCGCCCCTCTCAATCAATTCAAGGTTATCAGAAATCGATTGTACTTTTAACGCTGCTGATCCCAAAAACATTGTTATGTTTTTAGATGATTTTTATCTACCTAAGTTCTTATGGGCTCATACTGACCAGTTATTCTTTACTACAACAAATCCCACCTCTGATAAAGAAAATCTTTTTATCGACTAACTTACTGACTATGGTCTGTATTAATTAAGTGGTGTCACAACTAACACTGGCAGACAACTCGACCTAGTCTTCGCCACGGATACAGATAACTGCGTCATTTTAGAAAGTAAGAATCTTTTCTCTTAATCGGATAGTTCCCACTCTCCCATTTCTTTTACGTTTACGTATAACAATGGTCTTAATCCCGTTCATTATTATTATTTTTACAGTTTTAATTTTCATAGGGCTAACTACGCCAATTTACCAACCTCCTCAGTATAGCCTTACATTGCGGTTAAAAATACTTTCACACAATTTTCAAGTGTCTCTCCCAACCTGTACCTTTTTGTACCCAAAAAGTGTTCCTCATTTTCACCATCCTGGTATAACAAAAAGCTGCGATCTGTTCGTAACAAGAGAAATAAGCTCTGGTATACTTACTTAAAATCGCGTTTCGACGCAAATTTTTTCTGCTATCAGTCTGTCCAAATAAATTTCTCTGTACTTTGCCAAAATCTCTATAACATCTATGTATTTAAACTAAATGAACCACACACTCATTTCCGATAACAAACGCTTCTTTCATTTCATCAAAACTAAAAGTAAATCGGATAACTATCTATCATCCCCAAATTATTGCAAATCTCTTTTAATTTTTTTTTTAGCCATGCGTTCGCCATTCATACTATTTACTTTTCCTAAATAAATATCTGCCCACAAACAACTAAGAAATCAGTGTTTATAACTTTAAAGAAAATTAAAGATAAAATAATAAACCTCAATCTTCCTCCTATATTTTTAAAGAAATGTGAAATTCACCTACCCCAACTTCTTACAGCTCTCTTTTAGCTTTCTATCAAACAGTTATGATTTTCCTAAACCACCAATCTAACGGAAATCGTATCAAGTACTTTATGTGCACTAGAATCTGGAAATGAAGTTGACGTGATTGCCACCGATTCTATAATTCTAACATTTTTCTAAAGTTAAAGGCTCTTGGTTTCCAAATAAGCTTCATAACATGGGTTCAATCCTATTTGAATGAACGACATTGCTATTGGGTCCATGGTTTTTGACCCAATTAAAGCCTCCTCTGGTGTCCCTCAAGGCAGCCACCTCGGTTCCTTATTATTTATTCTAACCATTAATGATGTTGATTACATCAATAAAAATTCCTAAGTATATGAAAATGAAATATAGTATATGAAAATCTTTAGATATGTATCATCTTCCTCAGATAGACTACCACTACAGGAAGATTTAGACAGATTTTGTACTTGGTGTCAAAATAATTTCCTTGAGCTTAAGGTCAATAAGTGTCAGACTATAACTTATACCTTATACGGAACTCAATTTGCGTTCTCACATTAATAATATAAACAAAAAAGCCAACTCTGCCCTTAGCTTCATCAAGCACTGGTCTAAGGGGTTTTCAATTTGTATGTTACCAAATCCCTTTCCAGAACCAGTGTTAGGTCTCTTTTTGAATATGTAAGCCAAAATTGATCACCTTAATACAACAACTATTGCAACCCCTTTTTATACGCCGAAATGTTGCCGATATTCTCTTTATTCATCAAATTTTGGTTCGTAATATTAATTGTCCTTCTTTGCTTCAACTTATTTAACATTATATTAACACTAACCCAAGCAACCTTAGGTTTGTGCCTCTTTTCCGGCTTAATATTCACAGAACGAATTACGGATACCTGAAGCCAATGTCTAGAGTGATTCGTTAAGTTAAGGGGTTAGGCAACTCCACGATTCTCAAAAAATCGATTTTTTATTATTTGAAAGAGGAGAAAATTTAATTATGGTATCATGCGATGGTTCGTGTAGAAAACTTGGGTTTACGTTCTTGTTTAGCGTAGTGACTCTTATTAGAAATTACAGTGCAAAAATTATAGACTGCGTAGTGAAATGAAGATACCGTAGAATATACACCCTGACTGACTCGAACTGCAACCAACTTCAGACTGTTATAATTTCCAAACCGTTCATTACTGTGAGCTCAAATTTTGACACATGACAGATAATTTTATTATTTACAAGCCTTTTAAACGATTTGCGTCTCAGTTGTGTTGAGAAATTTTTATCCGCGATAGAATTCAAACGTGATAGTGTGATTGCTTTATATTTCGCTGGAAAACCACAAGTAGCTATCGTTAGAGCCCTCCAGCACATCAACGTGAATAAATCATTTGTGTATCGAACCATAGCTCGTTATCGTGATACTGGTAGCGTTGCAAAACACCATGGAGGTGGTCATAAAAAAACAGCAGCATCGGCGGAAATGGTTCGGAAAGTGAAGGCTCGAATTGAGTGAAATCCGTGTCGAAGTGGAAGAAAAATGGCTCGTGAGCTCAACATATCATTGGAACGCAATGATTGAGGTTCCAAAAAATACACGATCTTACACCGCAACAGAAAAAAGTTAGAGTCGAAAGACCGAAGGAGTTGCTACGCTTGCACGAAAGTGGTGAGTTGCCGAATTTGGTTTTTTCCGATGAGTCGCCATTTGTTATCGAGCAATATGTCAACAAACAAAATGACCGAGTTTATTTGCCAGAGAGGTGTTTCGAAAATTTACACCTTCGGACGGCCACCAGAAAGCATAACCGCCGATGGTCGCTCTCCGCTCGTATTTTTGGACCGTGGCGTCAAAATTAATGCGATCGTATACCTTGAAACTGTCTTAGAGACAGTATTGAAGCCTTGGACAAACAATCATTTCGGTCAGAAACCGTGGACATTTCAACAAGACTCAGCACCGTCTCACAAAGCGCGCGTCAACTAAGATTGGTTAAAAAACAATATTCCACACTTTATTTCTTGGACACAATGGATTGCAAATTCTCCGGATGCAAATCCGTTGGATTTCTCTGTCTTGGGTATTTTGAAGGCGAAGGTTGGCACTAAAATATACCAAATTTTGGACCACCTCAAACACGCACTTCGCCGGGAATGGGCCAAAATACCACAGAGCCACTTGCGTGCAGCGTGCGATGCTTTCTTCGGCCGTCTTAAGGCCATTATTCGCGCCAAAGGTGGACATATTGAAAACTACTGATACAATTTGAAAATTGATGTATTGTCTAACATTTTTTGCTTTGGCACAATAAAATTTATCAAAAAATAAAAAAATTATAGAATTTTAAAAACTTGCAGTTAGAGTCAGTCACTCTGTATAATATAGAATGGGCACAAAATCATAAAGATAAGTGCGATGTGGATCACGATGGATCAGCAGTAAAAATGGAGGTCGATGCAGTTGTTGAGATGATTCAGCGATCCGAAGCTTTGCATCAGGTAAAATACACCCATGATATTGGTGACGGTGATTCTAAGGCTTGTAAAGGCATTACTGATGATAAGCCCTACAAGAATGTCACAGTACTCAAAAAAGTGTGTATAGATCGTGTTCAAAAGAAAACGGGTACCCGCCTACTTAATTTGAAAAAGAATAAGTAATGGAAGGGGCAAATTAACATGAAAACTAATAGACAAAGAGCGCATAAAGCTTTCAGAGAGATCGCTGTCTGAAGCTGCAAAGGAGTAGAGGATGACATTAAAATCCAATAGAAAAGATATAGAAGAGCGGGACACTAATCTAGAAGGCTAATTATATAATGCAGGTTTCGCGGATTTTTGCAAGTTGGCTCCACTAATAATTTAAAAAAATTTTAACCGATTTACTTCAAATATTAACTAGAACTTAAAAAATATATTATCTAAATAAGTACGTAGGATTTTTTCTATATATGGCATATTTCATTTGTTATTAACGATTTACCCGCGAATTTTGCAAGTTTGATATTGGAAGTGAGCCATTCGGACAAAAATCAATATGACAAATCCTATATCAATCCTACGTACTTCTCTAGTTGTTGTCATGAACAATACACCAATAAAAAAAATGTAATGTCTTACCATACTTGAAAATTTGGTACGGCCGTAGAGCATTCCAGATCATCTGAGAAACGCTGCACAGCCGCTATTTTTAAAAAAACTTTTCTATAAAAATTATATTTTACAGTCAATCATATGTACAGTAAACTTTTACCTTCGTGAACTCAATTTATTTTGTATTTTTCTTGAAAAAGAAATCATAAAAAAAGCCTATTTCTACGACCTTTAGAGCGGCCTAACCCTTTAACGATATTCTGCCTCTCTTTGACTACTACCTCAGGAAACTCTACTACAACCTTAAAAATAAAACAATATTTAAACTTAAAAATGAGTCTTAGTTATTACGAAATCATGTTTATACTAATACCAAAGTGGGAAAAGTCTTTTTTTTTAAGATTTTTAGCATTGGCACATAATTTTTGCATACGGGCGCTTTACAAGAAGTTTTAAATTTTTTGTGTCGTCTTCTTGGACACAGTGCACAACTTGCCTGCTTCTGCAACTTTTCCGACGGTTCATCTCCACGAGGTTTATACAATACAGAACTTCGCGTAAAGTGCGTGCTAGTTGTAAAGTTGTAAAGGTTCCGCTGGTTGTAATGTTAATTGCTTTAAAAGAAATTGCTTCGATCGGGGTATTTTGAGTATTTAGCGTCAACATAAAGCACCATCGAGTTGAATCCAGCTTGATCAATCATTCCGTAGAAGTGTCGAAGTGGTCAACGCTTCTGGCCGAACTATATGAATGTATCATTTCATCGAACGTGTCGACACCGCCTATCGTCGAATTATAGTCATGTATTATCACCGGTTTGCTGGTTTCTCTGGGTTTATTTCGGCTTTATAATGCATTGTTGATAAAAGCAAAGCAGACTTATTTTTTTGAAGTGTAAAAGAAACCAGTGTCTTTTGCTTATCGAAAGCAAACTGAAAAGTGAGTGGTTGTTTGCTTTTACGTGCCAAGAAAGATGGAGGAATTTCCCGCTTGTTTTTTTTTTCGAAGTTTACTGATGCTTGTAAGCTGATAATCCTTTAGTAAATCATCAGCAAGTAGCAAGCTCTCATATGTAACTTTCCACCAGGAACCCTTGATACTTTCGACTAGCTTTTTCAAATAATCGGTCGGTGTTTTAACCTCGGTTCCTTTGCCAATATATGGAATAGCATCAAACATGAAGAATGTCTTAGCATCACAAATGGCAACTATTTTTAGTCCATAGGTTTACACACTCGAAATGTACACTTTCCGCGGAAACTTAAAATTTGTTCGTCAATTGTCACAAAAAAGCTAGGTTGGTACGAATTTCTGCAGTAAGTAATAAATAGTGTCCATATGTCTCTCACTGGGGCAAATGTGTCTTCTTTATCCCTGTTATCATTTTCATCGAATCTTAAGCAAATAAGCAGAAAATTCAAGTACTATGTTATCAGTCTGGTGAACGTAGTGTTGATCTTTATATTTAGAGGCATGTCGGTCGATTTTCAGTGTATCATCTCGCCCTTGTCATCGAAAAGTCGCAATGTTTCTTCTTGGTTTTCGACTCGATGTCTTCTGTATAGCGTTCATCTGAATAGCGCTCATTGTCAGAACCATTAGCTATTCTTTGAAAGTAATTTTCAATTTGATCATCCGGAAGCGAAGCCATTTTTGTCTAAAAACAAAACACCAAAGTTAGCATCACGAGAAAATAAAGTCTACGTAAATAGCAAACGGGGTGACAGCACCCCAACAAAATTAATTATTTAATATAACCAAAATAACGATTTACCTCGACACGCTAATACAAGCAACTAACTGCCTACTACCTATATAATTAGAGAATAGATCGACCGATAGAAAAAGATAACAAAAAAAAAAAAAAAAAAAATAAAGATAATAGTTCTCGCGTAGTGGGGTGATCAGTAACCCTGTTTGCCTTTGCAAGGTTAAGAACATTCTTATTTCCACCTACGCCTTACGTCCTTTCGTAAATTTGTTGAACACTGAGGTACACGCGCCCTATTTTATTAAGCCGATGCACGCGTGGCCGACTATGGTAGACCATTTCAAAATGCCAATAATTTTTTAGTTTGTTAAGATTTAAACGAAACAAATATTTAAATATTATATTCATATATTGTCTTAAACCTTTAATAATTTTAATTCATAAATATTAGTTAGGAACTTCAAATTTAGTAAAAAATACTTTTTTAATATAAAAAAATAACCAAAATGGCTTTTCAGAGATCAATGTTTCATATTATTTTTGTTAATTTATATAAATGAAAAAAAAAAATCAATTTTCGTAGCATTGAAGACACACAGCACAGCCTGGTGATCGGGACAGATCCACTTGTTGCAAGTCTTGCACCATTTTTTTGTTTATCTATTTCGAGTCCTGTTACAATAAGCGCATCTGCCAACTCGTCTTATCTTTGGTGTCAGATCGCGCTGTGTCTATTCATATGTACCTAAAAGCATTCCAATTCTAATTTTAAGTTGCCTTGGAATTGTTTCGATCGACAACCGGCGATTTAGTAATGGTTTGATTGAAGGACAAGTCTTGCAAAAAGTTGCGCCTCAAATTTTTTTCAAACCGGACGTTTGTTTGGTTAATAACCAGAGCGTTTATTGCAACAATGTTCATGATATCATAAAATATTGTAAGTGGACATCGACGACAATTCCTGAGAACACTATGTATATTGCTTGCACATTTTATCAAGGACGTCAACACCACACTTCGTACGATTATAAAATCTGACTTGTTATTTTTGGGAGATAGGACACAAGTGTAACGTCTTTCTGAAAACCGAAAATTGATCTCTTGATTGTTCTAGACTTAGAGGCTTTGAATTCTTTAGATATTTCCGACCCATTGGATTTCAATGTTCCCACAATTGTGATTTTTTTCTGCAATAGTTCTTAATATATTAATATTAAGATTCGTGAAATAATTGTCCATAGTCACTGTATAAGAAATTATACACGCGGACAATTGTTTAAAAAAGGAGAAAATGTAAAAACAGAAGCCAGTTCAGTTTTAACGATATTTTTATTCACATAGAAAATCATAAAAAAAGGAGCTCAAAGAGCTTGCTCGCCAAGACGATAAGAACACAACTGAACAAACAAAAAAAGAATTCATAGCATAAAAAGAAGGCTTCAGTGCCTGTCAAAAAATGAATACAAAGGAAAAGGAACGAATCGCTAATTGTTTTTTGGTGATGCCAAATAGTGAAAAACCGCGTTTCCAAAAATTTGAAAATCGAATTGATGTACAATAATCCTGTACAGTCACATTACAACCTTAACCGTAAAGTGGCTCTAGAACTTTCTGCACTACACCATTTACCCTGTTTGATTTTTGAAACGGACCTTGAGGCTGTGCCCCGACATATATTTCAAAATTCTATAAATACGGAAACTTTGTACCCACTACCATGAAAATTTTAATTCCGAATTTATCTGGTTTGTTCAGAATGTACATAATAAATCCGCAACGGCCTCGAAAACCAACAAGATGTTCATCTAAAGTCACATAGTCACTGGGCACGAAATTATTGCGCCAATTGACAGTAAAAAGTTTTGCAATATTTCTTATTGGGGCCAATTTATCAAATTCTCGGCGTTGATCTCTGTCAGTGACGTCATCAAATCTTATTGTTCTTCTAAGAAAGCGAAATCTATTTATTGAAATCGCCGTGTACACAATTTCTAATCCAGTGCCTTGGGAGTTATCCCAAAAATCTTTTAAATTTCGACGCCAACTACGAGATACTCCCATAACATACAACAACCGCAGAAAATCTCTTATTTTAATAGCGTCGGTGGTCGGTGTCTTTTATCTTATCAATTAGTGCAACTAACAAGAATGTCCATAATGTCTGGTGTGAAAAATAATTCAAAACTGGACACCGAATCCTTTACATTCTTAGCTGCTTCTCTTTTTGTGCCCGGTAGTCTTACCCGAATTAGTGGCGGTAAGTTTTTTGACCAAATTGTACCATTTGGACATTCGTAAGTTCTTGGTATCCTACCAGACAGTTCTGCGAGAGGAATATTATCCGATTGCGAGAAATTGTCTGAGTCATTTAATTCAGATTCATGCGTTTCGGTTTCCTGAGTTTCCACCTCACGAACTAGGCCTTCAAAATCCGGTAACGGTGCATCTTCGTTTTCATCATTCTCAATTGGATCTTCGAAGACATTATCAGTATCCATCTTCAAAAGCCATCTCTCCAGGTCTGAATTACTCATTATAAAAAACGTTTTTATATTAAAAAAACAAATTAGTCTTGTAAACTTGAAAAAGAATAAAAATAGATCACCTTAATTTGGTCCACAAACACAGTTGACTTTGACACTAACTGTAAAACTATACGTTCGCGAACAATTCAAGGGAGACACTAACCTGTCGACAAATTTAGTTGAGAGGGCTTATTTAAAATGACACCGCTCTTACATAAAATAAACCGTTCAGTTATGAACAAAACTGTTATTGTGGTCTACTATAGTATAGTACTCCTATCATTTAGTTTTAAGTGAAATTGTTAGTTTTAAGAATATGCTTGCAATAATCTTTGTGTTAACCCAAGCCTCAAATCAAATCAGGTCGAATCAAATATACCACCAATCATCTATATCATCTGCATTTCCTCCTTTAGATTTTAATAAAAAGGTAAAGGCCCTAATTTTGGCAAAAATACGTACAACTCCTTGTTGTACGTTCTAATTTATTGAATATTTTAGTTCCAATATTGAGTTAATCGTTCCACTGTATACCTTTTCCTCACTACGCAATTCAGTCTTTCATACATATATGTATCTTAAAGTAGTGCAATAAAATTTGTCCTGAGAAAGGTAACATTAAAATCACAGCAGCATTCTTAGGGACATAAGAAATGCAAAAATTAACAAACATAACTAATATCTAAGACAAACCTCCATGTTCAAAAACGAAACAAATATATATTTTTCTAAAAAAAAAAAACAGGAAATAAGACGCCATGGCCAAGAGCAGTCTCCAACGACGTGTTAGGCATCCAAGCTTTACAAATCAAAGAAAAGAACTGAACCATTTTAAATGCAGGACACATCCACCTAAGTATGTACATAGGTACATATGTGTGGAAGCATGCATGTGTGCATGTATTTTATTAAAATATCTTACATATAATCCACAATGGGGTATTCAAAGTCCAAGGGGGAAAGACAAAAAAGGAAAAAAAAAAAAGACGGCAAACAGCAGAAGTGAATCGTTAGTCGGTCAGTAGTTGAGAATGTGAATAGAAAACCTGAACCTGTTTCATAATTACCGTCTGGAAATTTCATGGCCAAGGACATGACGCGGTCACTTTATTCAAAATGCATAAACAAGCCTCTTTAAGACATACCCGACCAGTCCAAGCGAAGGAAGTTCTTTTTCTTTTGTGCTGTACGAAGTCCAGTCTCAAATGTCCTCTAAATGGAAAAAAATATAAATATACATATGTATATGTATCTATGTCCATAATAAGTATGCACATGCATATGTGCCTACATAAGATTCCAATATCTACATACTCACGTACATCTATCTGTAAATAAAAGAAACCAGCAAATGTGTGCGCTGGTGTGTACAGACTCGGTTGAATGGTTTCTTAGGGTTCTATAATCTCCTTATGGATCACACATGCATTTCCTGGCTCCTTGCAAAATGCATCTGCCTGCACCAATGTCAAGGTAAAAGCAAATCAAATACAAAAAACAAACCACTCCAAACAACTGGTTCAAATTTCCTTTGGACTTTGTATAAAAAAATATAAGAAACCAAGCCAACTTCTTTTTAACCCTATGCAGTTTCACATCCTCACTCTGGTTCACTATACTCACACTCTGTTTAAGCGCGAGTGTGCAATTTTATTTTTACTCAATTAACTCCGACGATGACGCGACCCAGAAACTTCATGGAAAAAAAAAAAGTCAAAGACGACGCATCAACGACATGACGGCGGCGGCAATGTGAACGCTTTATAATAACACAAACCCATGACCAAAGAAATGAATACAAAATACAAACAACAAAAAAGTTGAAAAGGGATATTTTCGTAAACAAGCCAAGCAAAAATCTCTCATGACCTTGAACATGAAAATTCTACGTCCAGACATACACATGTGTGTCAAGAATAAAAAAGCGTGCTTTCCTCCTTCCCTGGGCTCACTTATTCAATAGTGTAATGTCGGCAATGGCGACAACGAAAACAAAGCACATCCCTGTTCGGCGTGAAGACCCCGTTTGACAGATCAAATCAAGGGCTTTTGTGTGTTGTTTATTCGGTGCCAGAGAATATATGGTATCCTGCTTGGGTAAATCCAACGCACACCAATATAAAAAACAAATGTGTGCATATAGATACAAAACGCATTTTATAAGAGAGAGAGTTTGTTTTTGCTAAATTCTACACAAAAAGGAAATAAAAATAATGCAAAAAAAAAAAAAAAAGAAAAAGAAAAGAGAACGTCAGCCGAGTAATGAAAGACACACAATAATTCGTTGTCCTTGAAAATTTTTTTTTCGGCAAGACCAAGTGTTTGTTAGTAAAGTGCAAGGGGATGCGTTTCTTTTTGCCACAATTCTACTGCCAAATAAGAAAATTGAATGCAAATCCTAGGTACGTAGCTTAACCCTGGAATGGTAATTTTGGTCGCCACTGCGAACACTGTCTCATTTTTGTGCGTTTTCTTTTCTCTCGTTTTGCGTATTAAGCTGAATTCGTGTACAGCTTTAGTGGACGAATAGTTCTTCCTCTATGCATTTATGCGTTGATGCGGTCCGGTCAGAAGGAAGTGATGGTTCAACTCCCTTCGTTGATCCGACAAAGTTTACCGTTATTGGGATTTTTTTTTCTGCAACATCTTTCATTACATTTGTCAATTTATTATTATTATTATTATAACTTTATTGAAACATAAATAAATTACATTTTCAATAAAAAAAAACTAGGCCGTACCAACCAGGGCTTAACAAACATGAACAAATAAATCACACTTAGAAATTTAAAACAACAAAATGGCAACGCAAAAGTTTTGGTACTGTTACAATTGTTAAGGTTACACTGTACAAAAAGTTTGCGGTAAATTCTAGTTCAACTTAATTTCGTCATAAAGAGGCAATGATTAGAACTGTCAGTTTGGTGTACAACTTGCATTTGTTCTTACGAAAAAGTGGAATAAATTGCACAAAAATTAAAATTACAAAATGAACAGGAAAGAATTAACGATAGAAGAAAGGGAGATAATTATAAATTGTCACAAACAGAGAAAATCATATTTAAAATTGCTGAAATAGTGAGAAGAATTAAATTAACGATTTAGAAGGTAATAAAACGCTATGAGAAAGAAAATAGGATAGAGAATAAGACGAGGTCTGGACGCCCACGTAAGCTTACAGAAAGAGATCACCGGAATATTGCAGCTATCATTTAAAAAGATCTATCTAGCTGCAGATATTGAAACATATTAAAACAAAACCGTGTTCGCTTAGACTGTGGGAGGATCGATTCAGAGATTCGTTTATAATTCTTGTACACCTCGCAGAAAACCACTTGTCAGTGAAATAAACAATATTTAAAAATAAATTTAAAAATAAGACTTTCAAAGTATAGAAGAAGCAAGCGAAGCTGGTGTGGGGAATTTTTGATAATTGACGAGATCATGATGAACAAAGAAGTGTATTTGAATATTTTAAAGGCAAATTTTCAACCGAGCGCGGACAAATTGGATATCTCGAGCACTTTTTACTTTCAATAGAACAATGATCCTAAACATACCGCCTAAGATGTTAAGATTTGGATCGTTTAAAACACACCCTATATGCTTGTAACACCACCAAAAAGTCCAGATCTCAACTCAATAGAGCACTTATGAAACTATTTAGTAAATCTAAAGTAAATTTCAGCTCAAAGATTTGCTTATAGAAGAATCGCAGTAAGCTTGTGCAATCCATGGCAAACCGTTTAAACGAAGTTCTAAAACTAAAGGGATTTTCCACTAAATATAGGGTTTTCCAATAGGGACTTGACAAATTTGAATTTAATTTCTGAACACACTCTTTCACTAATCATCAAACTGTCACTGTCAACATTTTCATCATGGTAAAGTACACTAACGAGCAACGTCTGCAAATTATAGAAATTTTCTACAGATATTCGGAGTCGGTGACTGCAACTTTAAGAGCATTAACTCCAATTTTCGGTCGTAATTCTCGCCCTAGTAGACAGGCAATAACAAGTTTAGTGCAAAAATTTGAGTCTACATATTCATTGTGTGATGTTGCAGTGTAAGTGATATAACGGGTTGGTTGAAGTGGCGAAAATATCGCTGCCGTTCAGACGTCCGTAGCAAACAATCCAAATCAGTCAATTCCACGGCGTTCTCAAGAATTGGTCATCGCTCAGACTACACTTTGGCGTATGCTGCGTAAGGATCTTGGTTTACACCCATACAAGATTAAGCTGACTCAAAAATTGAAGCCGATGGACCATTTGAAGCGACGTACGTTCTCCGATTGGTTTCTGGAGAAGATGCACCAAGATGATGGATTTCAGTAGGGACTTGACAACTTTGAATTTAATTTGTGAACGCACTTTAACACTAATCATCAAACTGTCACTGTCAATTTATTCAGTAAAATCAACATTTTCATCATGGTAAAGTACACTAACGAGCAACGTCTGCAAATTATAAAAATTTTCTACAGATATTCGGAGTCGGTGACTGCAACTTTAAGAGCGTTAATTCCCTTTTTCGGTCGTAATTCTCGCCCTAGTAGACAGGCAATAACAAGTTTAGCGCAAAAATTTGAGTCTACATATTCGTTGTGTGATGTTGCCGTGTCAGTGAGACAACGGGTTGGTCGAAGTGTCAAAAATATCGCTGCCGTTCAGACGTCCGTAGCAAACGATCCAAATCAGTCAATTCCACGGCGTTCTCAAGAATTGGTCATCGCTCAGACCACACTATGGCGTACGTTGCGTAAGGATCTTGGTTTACACCTATACAAGATTAAGCTGACTCAAAAATTGAAGCCGATGGACCATTTGAAGCGACGTACGTTCTGGTTTCTGGACAAGATGCGCCAAGATGATGAATTTCAGTAGGGACTTGACAACTTTGAATTTAATTTGTGAACGCACTTTAACACTAATCATCAAACTGTCACTGTCAATTTATTCAGTAAACTCAACATTTTCATCATGGTAAAGTACACTAACGAGCAACGTCTGCAAATTATAAAAATTTTCTACAGATATTTGGAGTCGTAAAATCATCTTCAGTGACGAAGCTCATTTTTAGCTCAATGGGTTCGTCAATAAGCAAAATATGCGTTATTGGTCGGGTGAAAACCCACATGTGCTTCATGAATCACCACTTCATCCACAAAAAATAACTGTTTGGTGCGGTTTGCATGCCGGCGGCGTTATTGGCCCATATTTTTTCGTCGACGATAACGATCGTGAATGGTCAGCGTTATCGCGCCATGATCACCGATTATTTTTGACCCGAATTGGAAGATATGGACTTGAACGACATGTGGTTTTAACAGGATGGTGCCACAAGCCACACAGCATACGCTACAATCGATTTATTGAAGAGTAAGTATGGTGAGCATGTTATCTCAAGACATGGGCCAGTCGATTGGCTGCCTCGTTCGTGCGATTTAACACCGCTTGACTTTTTTCTGTGGGGCTACGTTAAGTCAGTGATTTATGAGCTTAGAGCCTACATAGCGGCCGTTTCGGCCGAAATGTGTTGAAAATTGGGTCCAACGAATCGACCGCTGCAAACGTGCCCGCGTTTGAACGAAGTCGAGTTCCATTTATAAATGTTTTGATTGTACTTCAAGCCAATAATAAGGTTTTTAAAATATCTCAAATGGTTTGCCTTTTATTTAAAAAAAAGTTGTCAAGTCGTTATTAGAAAACCCTATATTATAAATTTTGTATGCCAGTATTTGGATTTTTAATTACTTGAACTTTTGGATACAAATGAAGACATCACTCTTTCCCACTGATAAAAGCGCTTTCTTTAGCTCTATCCAGGAATGCAAAGACACATCCTTACAGATAACCTAAATAAATTAAATTCTTGACGGGAATCAAAAGTGCCAACAATAACTGTTCGACCCTTAACTACATCCGGAGCGTATTGCTTTGACATGGGTTCCATGTAGGTATAAAAGGAAACGAAATTGTCGACGCTACAGCTAAAGAAGCGATCCGCTTCCCTCTAGTAAAAGAACTACCAGGCATTTCCCAACTTATTTGCAAAATAGTCAATGATATTGAAGAAGAAAAACTAATTAGTTCGTGGCTTAAGCAGGACAACTTTCTACGGATGCAACATCCTACACATCTCAGGATTCCCTACTGTAAAAACTTCTCCAGAGCAGAGTGCATAACTCTCTTCCGAATTAGAGTAGGAAAAACTGTATTTTCGAGTCGACATCTTTTCACCCATGAATGTGTAAATTGTCTTATCTGTTTGGCATATCCTTGCTGAATGTCCAGTCTCTCGACAAGTCTCAAGCCTCAAGAAATCTGAACTTATTTTTATTCCCATGTTAACTTAAATAAAACGCCTTTTCCCCATTGCAAATCTTCCCTATATACATATGTAATTACTACTCAACGGCATCCATGGTCTTATTTTAAGTATTTTATAAATTTATTTTGTAAGTTATTTTCGATAAATAAAAAAATAAATAAAATAAATTTTGTATGCCAGTATTTGGATTTTTAATTATTGAAAAAATTATCCCAGGGTACCATGACTTATGCTCCACACTGTATGTATTAATAGGGAATATTATAGATGTATTGCTCCCGTGCATTTTTTAAATTGGTGTTAATAAACGTTTTCAAGTATTTTATTTAGTCTTTTTTGATGAGATTAGGAGTTCTTTAAATTCTAGTTTGGCCTCTGAATCAGCACTTGCGTTAACCTTACCTTCCTGCCTAGGAACCCATGCAATTTTAAATTTCTTTTTTGCAATTAGTTTGTCGCAGATAAATAAATAAATAAATAAATGGCGCGATAGCCCGGTGTGGGCAAGGCCTAGCTTTTCTTACTCATTTGTGTTTCTCACTTTGTGAATTTTTACACTCTTGAGCAGGGCCTACTTTGCATTGCCGGCTCCGAACGGCTCTCATGAGAAGCTTTTTCATAGGCAGAATTTGATTTTCGGAGGTTTGCCATTGCCCGCCGAAAGGGTGATGACGATATTGAAAAATTTGCTGTTGTGCTCCTACCGGGAAGACGCAACTGTCTGCAACAATTCTTGAAGAGTTGATAACTCTGTGAATAGCTATGTATCAGTGAAGATAATTGTTTTTTTTTTTAAACGCTTTTGCCGTGAAGATTTATGAAGTGAAATGGAGTAGATCCTTACTGATAACAGATCCCTTATCAGTAACAGTTGCCATCCCAGCTTTACATAATTTAATTTAAATTCTAAGAACATTGCATGATAGATGCTCTGTTGTGGGTAGTATCTTTATTAAATTCTTTAAGATGGGAAATTAAAGAGTTACTTGGGGGATTCCAGGGGTGGTATTTGTTTTTAGATTAATAGGCAACAAAAAAATTACCTAGAATTTTTGAGTAGTTTATATTTTTGGTACAAATATTGTTAAAATTGAATACATTTTTGACATATATGTTTTTTGCAAATATGTATAAGCTGAAGCCCATTCTGATGAATTTTCAATTATACTTGAGAAAATTGTTACTTAAAGATCAAGATCTTTAAATTTAGTGAATAGAATAACATAAAGAGCGTTGTTTATTTGTGATTATCTACGTATAATACTACTTATTTCGTTAAAAGCTATTGTTGCTAAAGTTACTGATAATGGTAATCTTTGAGGGATGCCATTATATGTATATGTAATGAATTAAAATGAATGGTAGAAACTTGGTAAAGGGCTTCATTTTTAGAAGAAATATTAGCCTTTATAACTGCGTTTAAATAAAGTTCGAGAAACGGGAACAACTTCAAACATACGACCTAGTGCCGGAGCTCTACCAATAAGAAGAATTTCGGCTTATGAAAGAATACTGGAAGCTGCTACAACTACTTAGCTTATCAGAAGGTTTGCAATTCAATGTTTCCAAATTTTGTAATGTACTGCATGGAGAAAATATTTATCCATACAACTGTACCTCTGTCTAAGAACTGCTTCCCGATGATTTGGAAAAAAGACTTGAGTTTACTAGCTTGTTGATAGATTAGAGCTTGGTTGATAGCGAGTTTATTAGCCGTATTCTATGGACAGACGAATCTCAATTTACAAGAGATGAAATCAAAAATTTCCATAATCTTCATACATGAGCAGGGGACAATCCACATACAAGGATACCTAAATTATTTCAATACAAAATCAACGTCAATATGTGGCCAAGTGTAATTGGAATAAAGTTAATCGGCCCCTTTAAACTACCACCTAGACTGAGTTCCATAAACTATTTGGAGTTTTTGCGAAATGATTTATCAGAATTATTCAACTAGCTTCACACAGGATGCTGCTCCATCCCACTATGGTAGTGATATTGAGAGTTAGCTAGATGAAGAATAAGGTAATCGTTGGATAGGAAGAAAAAGACCAGTTCGCTGGCCTACAAGATCTCCTGATTTTAAAGTTTTTTCATTTTGTATGGGAAATAATGAAAGAATTTGTTTATTCAACTGAAATAGCAACTTTAAGTGAATTGGAAGAGCGTATTATCGAAACGTCATCAAAAGTGGGGGAGTAAGGATCAATAAATATTCGCAGTGAGATCCAAAAACGAGCTCTAGCATGCATATAAAACTACGGACGACACTTTGAGCACCTATTATAATTGTTTTTGTACACACATAACATAAAAATTATCTAAGACCACAGAAAATCATTTTTTATTCATAGTTTTTGAGCTTAAGACAAAAAAAAAACGCTTTTTTTAAATTTTACCAGCTGCAGGTTCTTCAAGTTTCATAAAATCTATGGGTTTTTCTGCTAATTATAGTATTGTTATGTTCATAAGAAAAAAATAGAAAAATGAACAAGAAAAATGAAAGAGGCTTAGGAATTGGATATCTGAAGACTCAAACCAGATATTAAGGGTAGTATTTCTTCTAAAAATGAAGTCCTCAACCAAGTTTCTACCATTATTGTTAACAGAGCAATTTTTGTTAACATAAGTCAGTGTAGACTAAAGTAAGACTTTTTTGAAATTTTCGATGAATTATGTCAACATTGGAGATATACTCTTACTGTAGAACGATTTTTTTTTCTTTGAACTTATTCAAGAATAAAGCCACAATATGCTTTTTGCTAGAAAGAAGCCATTAATCCGTATTTTGACCTAGTAAATAACCACATTACGAAGAGTATGTATCACTATTTCGGCTACTTCTTTAACACTTTTTTTTACACGCGTGGCCTACTATGCTAGACCATTTTAAAATGTCAATAAATTTTGTTTAGATAACTTATAGATAAAAGTAATAATTAAATAATGTGTTCGCTTATGACGTTTAACATTTATAAACTTTAATTCATTCATATTAAGTGGGAACTTTAAATTTAAAATAATTTACTTATTCAATACAAAAAAATAACAAAAATGGCATATCTGACATCAATGTCTCAAATTATTTTCGTAAACTATTAGTGATTTTAAAAAAAATCATTTTTCGTAACTTTCAGTATACCTGATGATCAGAGCAAACCCATTTGTAAAAAGTCTTGCACCACTGTTTTGTTGATCGATTTCGAGTTTTGATGTGACATCGTGCTTTACTTCTTGAGATGTTCCTAAGGGTATACCTATTTTTAATTTTCTGGGAATTGTTTCAATAGATACACGGCGATTCAAAAGTGGTTTTATCAAGATGAACGACAATTTTGTAAAAAGTTACACCTTACAATTTTTTCAGGATTGACTTTCATTTGGTTGATCGAAAAATACCATATTATAAGTGGCCTTCGGTGGCAGTTTCTTAAAATACATTTTATCAAGTACGTCAACACCATACTTAGTACGGTTCTAAAAAGTATTTATTTTAGTCCTGTGTGCTTCATGTGTATCATGTCTTTTATTTCATTAATGTATATATAAGTTCAGCTTAAAAGGATATTCAGAATGTCTTGTGTGAAAAAAGTTCTAAACTCGATAGCGGATCCTTTGCATTTCTAGCTGTATCTACTTTTGGGCGTGGTAGTCTCACCCAAATGTTATGGACACGAGTTTGAGTTGCTGGTGGTACGTTTTTTGTCCAAATTGTTCCTTTTGGACATTTGTAAAGTCCTCCTGGTCTCCTAGCTGCCAGTTCCGCGAGAGCAACACCATCCAAGTGCGAAGAGTCTTCAGAGTCGTTCAATCCAGTTTCAACTTCACGGATTTCTGCCTCACGTACTAGAGCTTGAAAATCCGGTAACGGTGCGTGTTCCTCTTCTATACTATCAATTGGATCATTGTTGCATAATCAATCTTCATAAACTACCTCTTCGCTTATAACTTTATCATGATGAAATGCGTAAATATCTTCAAAAAATTATCCACAGAAATATGCGTACGCGTTGAAGTCACGAACGGTACTGAACTTCCAAAAAATTTATTAGAAAGGGCTTTCCTGTAACCTCACCGCTCTAACATAAACAACTGTTAAGTTATCAACGAAAATGTAACCCTGGTCTACTATTGTATTTTTTAATTTTAATTATATAGGGTGATTCATGGTAAGGTTTTATTTTCAATAGGATTTTTTTACAGATCACGCGTCACTCCTATCAAACTGCTTTGTCATTTTTGTTCAGTATCGTTTGGCAAGTCAACATGGAAAGACTCACACTACAAATTGTGTCCAAATTGTTTAGCTGTATTACGAAAATCAGCGTTCTGTGAGAAATGTTTATCGTGCGATTCGAGGAAAATACGGTGCGCATAATCGACCTACTGAAACCACTATTGTCAATACCATTCGCACATTTGAATCCCAGTTTACATTAGTGGATGATACTCGACGGGTTAGACCACATCCAGCACGTAGTACAAAGAGACTATAGCAGCTGTAGCTGAGAGTGTACGCGAAGACCGTGACGAATCGATTTATAGTCGTTCTCAGCAGCTTGGTTTGGTGTATTCGACGACTTGGCGTATTTTACGTGAGGATCTCGGCCTTAAAGCGGACTATGTGCTTCCTGAAATTCAAGCAAATGGTCTCGGTGAGTTCTGGTTTTAACAAGATGGCGCTACGAGCCATACAGCGCGTGAAACAATGGACTTGTTGAGATAAAAATTTGGTGAGCACTTAATTTAGCGTTTTGCTACGGTAAATTTTCCGCCTAGATCGTTGCGATATCACACCTTTGGATTATTTTCTCTGGGGACATGTAAAGTGTCTGGTCTTCAGGAATATGCCAGTTACGATTGACGCTTTGGAAGCCAACATTACTCTTGTGATCCGCGAGATACCAGTCTCTATGCTCGAACGATTCGCCCAAAATTGCACCTTTCGAATGGACCACCTCAGATGTAGTCGTGGCCAATATTTACATGATATCGTTTACAAAAAGTAAATGCCATGAATTGTTTTTTAACCGATAATAAAAATTTTAAGTTCACTTTCAAATTTATAAATTTTATTTCACATTATAAATCAAACCTCACGATGAATCACCCTATATATAAATTTTTAAAATTTTACTATATGGTAAAGCAATTTTAAGTTTCAAATAATTTTCCTTATGTAACATTTTCTTCAAAATGTAACCAAATAATAAGCTGATACTGATTTTAAAAATCATTTTTCACCCTAAGTTGCCCGATCTCAACCCCATAGAGCACAACAAACAAGATCTCATAGCATAGCCTCATAATGATGGATGAGGCCATTAAACACGCTGTTAGTTCCTTTGGTGGCTTCATGTAGCTTGAAGCTGGTAGCATATATCCAGTTTTGTTACAATAATATATATATAGGATGTCTGTTCGTAACTCTGAAGAGAATCTTTACTGGTAGCCTGGGACTGGCATACGTACTGAAACCCTGGCGAACAATTAAGGTAGCCTTTATATCCAAAATCCGAAAAGGTGAGTGAACGCTGTCTGATCTCCTTCATCTAAAAACTAAAAACTAAAAACAGAATGCACCCTGTGTCTAATGTGAAAGATAATGTAAGAGTGCGCTTCGAACATTTGGTCTGCAGACCGTTTGCTCTAAAGCGCCGGCTGCCCTGGAGTTGATCGACGATTGGTGCACCAGAAATCGGCTTGCAGTTAATTCTCTCAAAACTGTGGTTATTACTTTTAGGGACAAAGTCTGGTTTCTCCAACGAAGGTACATAGGCATTTGAGTGTTATCTTGGATAATAAAATTCTTTGGATGTCGGCCTTCAGTGTAAAATAGGCCAAGACAGGTTTGTCACTGGGGAAGGTCCTCTGGATCTACATGGCTATGATAAGGCCATTTATATCCAAGCTTTCATGAAAATTCGTTACTTCTTTTAACCAGATACCAAAGATCTCAACGGTCTTTCCCGATCATGCATGGCTTTGTTCTTAGAAGTATTTATGAGTGGTCCTCCTGTTTTTATTCATATTATGGGCTGCACTCCCAAAGTTTTCTTTCGTTTAAAATGAATGATCTTTAGTACAACACTTAAGGTTTGATTTTTGTTTTTTGATCTGGCTTTATGGCCATGATAAAATGACACTTGAACTCCTGTTGCTGCGAAAATACAACATCGACCTTGCCTGTGACTGTGCCAGGAAGCTGAGCCAAGAAATGAATGTAGTTGAGCATTCATGGATGGTTTCGAAACCGATGCAGCCTGGTGTCTTTCTAGAAGTCGACAATATTAGATTTAACTCCTCCTCAAATTTGCTTCTATCTTCCAAGCGTTTTCATCAGGAAATATTACTTCTGTAGATAGTTTAACGGCGAGGATGACTAACATTTCGTCGTCTAACAGCATAAACCATTTAACGTGGATGATGATCAACAACAACCCTTTTTACTCTAAATTACTGCTCTTAAAGTTGTTGGAGTAGCTCTGCTGAATTATTAAAAGTTGCGGGGTTTGATTCGGTTAAAAGCATTCACCAACTCATCTGTTAAATCCGTTCCGATAAACGGAATCCCAGAGTCGTTTGTCTGATTCTACAGAAACGAAATTCAAAAAGATCAGAATTATTACCTAATAAACAAGATCCTACCGTATTATGTAAATACTTGAAACCCTACAAAAACAAGAAGTCAGTTACAGAAATCTTGGAAAAACTCCCTTCATCTTTTAATTCATATTCACCACCTGTTATGGGTAGAAATCAACAAGCTGTCACTGGTAATTTCGTCGGAGCTGTTTCTTTACTCTAGCAAAGGTTTTGAAAAGTAAGATTACTTCGTCTTTGATGGCGCGCTCAAGTACAAAGCATCCTCAACCAACATGCTATGCGAATAGCAAAATGGAGAGAGTTGTAAACTAACACCTGTCTTAGTTCTTCAAATGCTTTCTCGTTCTCCCTTGTCACTCATAAGAAATACGTTATTAGGTAGCAATTCGAAAATTTTGAAAAAGCTCAGTCTGCACAAAAGTTAGCCATACAGGCAGGGTTTTAACGATTCTGTAGCGAGAAGAAATATCATAATTGCCAGCACACTTTACTAACACTTAAGTCAAAAGAAACCAAGCGGGATCTAGATCATCAAATAATCCACTAGAAAGATTACATTGTGATCGGTTTTAGACGTGCAATTACATTATTGAGAACCGAACAATTCCCAGTAACTAACATCGACTCGGCACACTACCTCGTTGTGTCAGAGGCAATAAAATAGTTTCCTATGTAGAAAGATTAAACTCTAAGAGCGATTCAGATCCAGCTTTGGACAGATCTGATCTGGTCGCTAGGCATATTAATCCAACACTCCACCTAAGGTTTGTTCTTTTGTTAGCACCCAGCTTTACCATTAATTCACGTACTCGTATTTGTATACCGATGCTATTTTGTTCCGGTAGAATTCCTACAATTCCCTAGAATATCTCTGTGCACCGGCACCCAACATAGATTAATATCGAACTGTTCTGCCATCTCCCTGAGAGATGATCGGCAAGCAAGTGCGGTTTTAGAATTTTGTGAGACTGAGTCCAGGGGCCTGTCTATCCGAAAAGATGCGGATATCCCTTCAGGGAATTACGTTTTTACTTAGCCAGTGCAAGACATCTTTAATCGCCAAAATTTCGATCTGGCATACGCTACAGTGATTTGGAAGACAAAAGGAGAATTTTATATTAAGCTTATCTAAGAAAACACCGCAACCAACCCCTTATCCAACCCCTTATCCAACCCCTTACCCAACCCCTTATCCAACCCCTTATCCATCTTTTTAGAAGTCAGTAGTCGTTTAAAAGTATTATATCGTAAATGACAAAACTGATTTGGAGTCAAAGGAATCGTAAACACAAAGAGTAGTTCGAACAACTACTCTCGTACTTCTGATAAAGGAGAACAGAAATCAAGCGATGAATCGATAGTATAGTATATGGGCTAGAAAAGGCTTCTCTCGAAGAACCAAGAAAGTTGTGTAAATCCCAGATTTGAATGTGAATGTTGTCAAAAACTATTTGTACTATAACTTCGAAATTTATTTCAAATGTTGCGTCAATTAGTCTTGACGGGTAATAATCGTACAGCGCGGACTTGGTCACACCAATCCGCATTCATTAACCTAAATGTACGGCCGTGGGTAATCCTAGCCTTAAAATTCACTGCCCAGGAGCCACGCTATACTAGTGAAAGGTAAACGCCTTGACCGCCAGAATGCGCTGCTACTGCAAAAAGGTTATGGTGCCTTGAAGCCGTTCATATTTAGACAGACATGCCAAATTTCAGTGCTATATTGTCTTTAGTTTTGTTTTGACAGCTGATTGTTGTTGACGTGTTTGGCATCATGTTGAGTATGGACAAAAACGATTTTCGTTCTCTCATAAAACATTATTTTTTGAGAGGCAAAACGGCAATGAAAACAAAGGAAAAGTTGGATAAACACCATGGGGCTAATGCTCCGTCAGATTACACCGTCAAATATTGGTTTCGAGAGTTTCGTGTTGGCCGCAACACCACTACCAATCAAGTCCGCAGCGACAGGCCCTCCGATGCGGTTACAGAGGACAATGTCAAAAAATTTCTGCAAAACGGCCTCATATTGCAAGACAATGCAACAACGCACAAGAGCATCGCAACCATGGCTAAAATCAATGACTTACGGCTCCAATTGCTGTCGCATCCACCATATTCGCCTGATTTGGCTCCCTCGGACTATTATCTCTTCCCAAACCTCAAAAGATGGCTCATCAAAAAAAAAATTCAGCTCACTCGAGGAAATCATCGACGCCACGGAGGACTATATTATTTTGCAGACCTTCCAACAAGAAGTTGGAAAATCGCTAGAATAAGTGCATCAAACTAAAAGGGGACTATATTGAATAAAATAAAAAAAACTTTAAAAAATATTTTTTTTTTTCATTACCAAGGAGGTTATTTTTCACCTCACCTAGTAGATGAATGCTCCATCTTTGGTAGATTTTTATCTGAACTCCTTATTATCACGTCACTAAAACAAACTTGCTTATATTTGTTAGGCAACTTGACGAAATTCTTCCAAGAGAGGATGTTGAGAAAATCGTGTTTGCAGTTTTAAAATAAACAGGTCTATTTTAATATACGTATACCTAGACAAATACCGATTTCTGTTGAATGCCTAGGGTCACTTAACTTTTTAATTATTATGAATTAAATAACTAATTTTCGAAAAACCTTTTTTTAGTATCTTTTTTTAGTATCTTTTTTAGTATCTGATCTATCCATGCACATATAGTATGTACGTAAGTTTATTTATTGTAAAAATAAACAAGAAAATCAACTTCCGTTTAAGAACCTTGCTGCCAAATGAACAAACAACTCATCATCAATTCTATACAGTCGTATATGTATGTATGTGCTCTTAGAAAACAACGTTCTGCCGGTTTCATACCTATGAGAATGTACTATATACATACTTTTTTATAGGACAGTATCCTGATCGTTTTTTCTTTTTTTTTTTTTAATTTCTTTCAATAAACTTTATTTTCAACATTCATTTCATGGCAGAGCAGCTGTCAAGTAATTTAATATCGACGAAGAGCAACAAGTAAACCAATATTGTGATAAGTTTTAACCTTAGGTCTATCTAAGGTATTTGTTAAGAAAAAAAAAATGCATAAGTGGGCCAATTTACTTTTTGATTACGATGTCATAATGATGACATTTTGCTTACCACCCATGATTATAAATTCTATAAAATTGTGCTCTAAATAGCCATTTTCCTGTTCCATGAATGCAGTATGCAAGATGTAGTAGCATGTGTTAGTATAGTTTCTGCCTCATCTGTCTTTTTTAATAAATAGTTTCTTTGAAGTAACATGTCGATTGTCCATGTGAGATTTTTTAAAAACATTGTTGCCCGATTATAAAATTTAAAAAAAAAAATCTGTGCCATTAGTTTGTGACAGGGTAGAGTTGCAGCACCAATATGTGTCCTCTATTGGAATTGTTAGAACGCGATATGATAAAAATATCAGTTCAAACTTTTAAATTTAAATCTTTTTTATTAAGTAAGCTAATAATTGTAGAGGAGTTGATTCTCAACATTGTATAGGGTTTTCTAATAACGACTTGACAACTTTTTTTTTTTGTTTTTTTAAATAAAAGGCAAACCATTTGAGATATTTCAAAAACTTTATTATTGGCTTGAAGTACAATCAAAACATTTATGAATGGAACTCGACTTCGTTCATATGGCCACCGCGGGCACGTTTGCAGCGTTCGATTCGTTGGACCCAATTTTCAACGACTCGGCCACTCATTTCGGCCGAAACGGCCGCTATTTCGCGTTCAATGTTGGCTCTGAGCTCTTCCAACGTCGTCGGCGTGTTGGCGTAAACCAATGACTTAACTTAGCCCCACAGAAAATAGTCAAGCGGTGTTAAATCGCACGAATGATGCTGCCAATTGACTGGCCCATGTCTTGAGATAACACGTTATTAAGATCTTACATGATGCTCTTCCCTCCGAATAGCAATATTGTCTTTTTTATAATTAGTTTTACATTTTTATTTTCCAAATTTTTCAATTCTATAAGCAGACTTTAATCTGTCAACTGAAATTGAAATTTGTTTGTTCTTAATTTCTAAAACAAAGTATAGTACTTCTTCCATAGGGTGGCGTAAGTTCGGTCTTTACCCTGTTGATTCTAACGAAGATGTGTTCGAAAATGTCCCTATTCATGTTTTGTGTTGTTTCCTTTCGTTTTTATGGAAATTTTCCTAGGTAACTTTAGGCTCTGCCTATGTACCAATTCTGCGGGTGAGCATTTTAAATCTTCCTTGACTGCTGCTCGAAAAACCAGTTGCATGTATGGTATTTCCCTCCGTTCTCAATGCAGTTTTCAGTTGCTGGTGGAAACGTTCTACAATTCCATTTGCCCGAGAATGATTGGGCGTTGTGTGAAATCGATGCGATCCAATCAATTTAAACAACTCGCTTGAATTGCGATTTGAATTGCGTCCCTTGATCTGTTGTAATTCTAAGGGGTACCTCAGATCGGGATACGTAATTTTCAATGGAAACTCTTGCGAATGTCTTTAAATGGCCATCTTGTGAAACGATGCACTATTATCAAAAGGTACACGAAACCATATGATTCCGAAAGCGATTCTACCAGCTCTAAATTAACCTGTGTAAAACGTTCCAAAAGTAGGTTGAAATGGCCCACGGCGGATTTTGTGTGTCTCTGTTCCTTGGATTTCTGGCAGGCCAGGCATGATCTTTCCCAATTTGCGACGTCTTGTTCATCGTGCTCCAAAAGTAGTGATGAAAAGAAAGTTTTCAGAAAGCTCGGGTGGGAAAGTTTATGGAGAGAATCGAATATATGTCGTCGAAGGGACTGTGGGAGCAACGTCCTGTTTCTGTCCATTAAAATTTCGATCTCTTGTTCATCCATACTAGATAAAGCGTCGGCGACGACGTACTGATGCACTGGCAATTTGTGTTCGGTATAGACTTTGAAATCTTACCCTTTTAGAAAATACCTGAAATGTCTTAAAGCTAAATAAACGATAAGCAATTCGCCTTCGAATTCTTAACATCCCGTTTCGGCAGGTGAAATCTTCTTTGAGAGTGAGTCCTACCTCTCGTTGGATTTTTGCTGTAACATCGCAAACAACAGCAATGTTCTACGAGTCTGTGAGTACGGAAAACTCAGGATCGGCCCTCGGGTGTCCAAAAATGTCATTGTGTTTGACAAATTGTTTAGTTTGTTCGAACGTCTGGTTAACTTTGTCGGTCCAGGCGAGGGTTTTGCCGGATTGTTGTGCTTTTGTCGTGGTTGTGCTTAAGTGTGCATATATTGGTGCCAATGTTTCTGCTAATTTTGAAATGAATCTATCGTATAATTTATCAAAATTATACGTAATTTATCGTAAGTCTGGAGTATCCCAGTATGGATTCCACCCGGCCGCATGCCACTGATGTTAATTTTGTGGTCGAGAGAATTAAGTTATGGCACCCAGAAAATACTTTTCGCTGTGTTTATGGTGATTTCGTATGGTATTCAGAAAGGCGCTCAAACATTGTTCTGAGGTGTTGCTTGTGCTCCTCTGATTTCTTAAAATTAGAATGTCGTCTACGTATATAAATGCGAAATCAAGGTTTTGGCACACGGAGTTCATGAAACGCTGAAAAGTCTGTGCGGCGTGCCTAAAGTCGAAAGGCATTCGTCGAAACTCAAACAAACCGAAAGGCGTTGTGATGTCTGTTTTGTGACCGTCCTCCGCGGCGACTGGTATCAAGTGACAGGCTCTGAATCAATCGATTTTTGAAAAAAAATTTGCATTCCTCAGCGTTTGTGGTAAAGTTTTGGATGTGGGGGTCTACGATAGTCTCCGCGTGGTCTCCAGTCTTGATTATTCTTTTTTCTCACCATATGAAGGGGCGAAAAAGTTGTGAAGTTGAAGGTTAGCAAATACCTAATTATAGCATGTGTTCGGTTGGCGCTGCCTTGTGTTGATTTGCGGCGAGCCTTCTTGGGCGAGAGAGAGGCAATGATCCCTTCGTTAAGATAAAGTGGACAACGGAGTTGACCGTAGCGAAATATTTTGGTGGTTGAGTAAATCTAGGGAATTGTTGTAGAATTAGTTTGATTATTAATCGTGAAATACATGGATGAGGGTTGTTCTCCGCTCCTATTGTATATTCTTATTGGATATTCGTTTTGGAGTTCACGATTTGTTTGTTATGCAGGTAGAACAGCAAACAATATTTATCCAAAAAGTCTGCCCCAAATATTGGAGGGTAAATAGTTGCTAAAATAAGTGGTTGTGTGAAATTACGTCGAAGACCAATATTGAGTCTTAAAAGTTTTGAACCGAAGGCAGAAATTACGATACTATTTGCGGCTGAGAGTAAACCAATTGATTTTTTTTGTAATTTTGGACTTTCATGGGAATGACTGACACATTCGCACCTGTATCTATGAGGAAAATCAGGTCATTGTTTTTTTTTCTTTAACGAAAATGTGGATAGGCGAAAACTGACTGTTCGCAGCTTTAACAGTAGTTTCATTTAGTTTGGGCAGTGTTGTGATTGACAACCTGGTAGCTGTAGTTCGTGGTGGTGTGTTTCGCTATTTTCGAGCCTTTGCGCCAAATTTTTTATGATACTAACACCTTAGTAGTCGGGTATTGGAATTGTTTCAGTTTGGAGTGCGATTGCGTAAATTTCTTGGGTTCAAACCGGACCCTTCACGAGAATGTGTTCGCAAATCAATTGATCAAATCATCGATTTGATCTTTTAAAGGCGCTGCTTCAAGTTGTCATCTTGTAAAGGATTCTCTGCGACGCAATGCTTAAGACCTAGACATTCTGAGATGCCTCCTAAATTTTGTGGGCATGGCTGGCTAACTCGAAAGAAGAGAAATGTTAATAGCCTGTGGAAGTCATCCACAAATTTTTGATCCCTTCCTCGCTAAACGCAGTTCCTGCCAATTGAGCAACCTTATGTTGTAAAGTCAAGAGTTTTTTTATTCGCAGCTTCCTCTTTTCACTTTAATTATGTCTACGAGGGCTGTTTGATGAATAACTGGATTAGAAAGGACAATGCAACTTTTTTAGGTTTTGACGATTTATTCTTCAATATAATCCTTTCAACTCGGCTTTTACACTATCCCCAGCAGTGCTGCAACTTATTTAACCCTTCCGTATAGTATGATCTTTGTTGGAATTCAAAACACTCCTCCGCGGCGGCAATGACTTGCTCGTTTAACCCGTATTTCTTTCCGGTGAGCGATCTTTTAAGGTTTGGGAATAAAAAGAAGTCGCAGGGAGCCAGATCCAGGATGGAGGATGAAGGAGCAATTCGTAGTGCAATTCGACCAATTTGGCTGTGGCGACTGCGGAGGTGTTAGCCTTTGTGGTTGAAGAGCATTTTCTTCGCTAAATGTCGTTTTTTCTTCAAATTGGCGTTGAATCGGCACAACAAGTCGACGTAACATGGTCCTGTGATTGTTTTTCCCTTCTCCAAATAGTCAACGTGGATCAGAAAACGGTGTCCATCACCTTACCGGCCTAAGTCACAGTCTTCGCACGTTCACCTGGTAAAACCCATTGTATCGATTGTTCTTTGGTTTCTGGTGTATACCAATGAATTCATGTCTCATCGAAACGGACGGGCTAAAAGAGGCTCCACTAAATGATGGTACATTTTGGCTTAGTAGATCCACCTGTATTCCAATCCGTGTACGCATCAAACAGCCCTCGTAAAAGTTTTGTCTTTATTGCGTCGGATTCCATATCGATTGGACTGAAATCAAAAATCGTCAACACTTCAATTCAACGAGTAGGACAACTTAAAGCTATCATAGGACTGAGTGGTATTTTCTATAGCATCCGTAAGTAATTGCTTAAGCTTTGGAAAATTAATTTGCAGTAAAACCCTGCACTTTGCAATTGCCGGAAATAAGCTAATTATTGGGTTATACGACATGAGATGTCCTTTATTCGCTCAGTCGGAAATAAGAAGTTCTCGAGTAAACATCTGTCCCAGAGCATTATATTTTAATTTTTTATAAAATAATAGAGTGGTACGTTTGCTTGACGTGTGAGAATTTTAGGACCCAACGAAATCGGTGAGGGAGATTGCACGAAGCATGGGAGTACGACAATGACAATAAGTCGACACCTTTCTCTCATAGGAAAGGTAAAGAAACTGGATAAGTGGGTACAACATGAACTGAACAAATTCCACGCTTGGAAATCTGCGTGTCGATTATATTAAGAAACCAAACTGAACCGTTTTTGCACCGGATAATCACCTATTATGAAAAGTGGATACTGTATGATAATCTTTCAAAATCTGGTCAGTGGTTGAATGCAGATGAAAATCCAAAACGCACCCCCAAGCCCGATCTTCACCCAAAAAGCTTATGGTGACAATTTGGTGGACATTAAAAGGATCAATCCACATTTCATTTCTTCAAACAGGAGAAACGATAAACGCTATAAAATATTATGGGGAAATCGATTGGCTGAAAAGCAACCTGAGTTGGTCAATAGGCACGCTCCGATCCTAGACCCCATACCCAATGGCGTAAAACATTTTGCAGTTGGGATTTGAAATGTTTCCAATGGATCTTATTTTGATTGAATAAAAAATTACGGAAAAGTAATATTGGCCTTTAAATTTTTACTATAAAATCGTACAACACAATTTTTGCTGTTTTCTGTCAGGAATATAAATTCGTTAGTATCGTTGGTTATGGTGAAGTCCGCGGTACATACTTCTTCTCGTCGTTGCCGCGTCGGTTCTTTCACTTGATTTGTGTAGCCTTTCTAATATCCCATAGTAGCGAACAGACGTTTAAGGGGCATACCTAGGGTGATTACCAATAAAAAAAAAATTAAATATTGGGGATTTTTTTTTTAAATTTGAAGGATATATCTATACATAAATAATCAACATACACTAAAATTTTCAAAGGAAAAACATAAATTTTCAGCAAGTTATCAAAAAAACAAAAGAAATTATTAAACTAGAAGGTATTGCCTATACACTGACTCACGATTGTAAAAAAAAAAAAATAAATTTGATGAAATCGCAGAGTTTTGAAAAAAATGTCTAATTTTTAACGAAAATTTGTCTTGGAGTTACTACTGCAGCAAAAATGTGGCTTCTGACCGCTTAGCGGCTACTCTTTAGAAGGTTGTAACTCAAAAACTATCTGAGATATTCATTTGAAATTTTAGTATGTTATTTTTAAAAGTATAGACTAACGAAATATCACACTATTCACACTAGGTGTGCCCCTTAAGTTTTGTCACCAAAATTATTGCAGTTTTATTAATAAAATGTGTGAAAATAAATATTTTCAAGATCCTACGTTGAAAATTTTCATCGATTTTAGTAACGGGCTCAATAAAGAAGTCGACAATTTCTCGCATTGTAAATACAGGTATTGTGGCATCAGAGCACAAAGGGAGTAGGCCACGCAAAACAAGTTATAAATTTTGTAAGGAGAAATTCCAAAGCATCTCGAAAAGAAGTAAAGGAAGGTCTACAGCTGGATATTGTCTTATCAACAATACGGCGTATAGCTCTAAAATCTCGTCTGCAAAATTACAAGCCTGCCTTAAACCTATTTATTTCAAAGAAAAAATTTGAAGGTCGTATAAATTTTGCTAAGACTCATTGAAGCACACAGTACATAGAAATGGAAACGATTCTGATGAATCAAAACCCATGAGGAGACCAATAGGCGAGATGCTGAACCCAGAATTCACCAAAGGAAGGGTCAATTAGGGAGGTGGTAATGTTGTGGTATGGGGCTGCTTCTCTTCACAGTATATTGTTCCAATTCATCATGTTGAGCAAATTATGAGGTTCGAAGTTTACAAAAATATCTTACAAAATGTAATCTTTATCCAGAGTGAGCACTGGTTTGGTGGTTTCAACACGATAATGACCCCAAAAACATCTAAGCTGGTCCAAAATTGGATAGCAACAGCCACTGCATTCCTAAGACACTGCAGAATAGGAAATAAAATATTAAAAAAAAGAACTCTTCGCCGAAGTTGAAAGGCAGTGAAAAGGTATCTGAAATTATGTACATACCATCCAAAATTTTATTCAGAAAATTAAAAATACAAGTTTATTCATCTAAATCTTTATTGTCCCTTTCAAAGTAATCCCCATAGACTGCAACACACTTATGCCAGCGCTGGATAAAATCCTCGAAACATTTTTTATATTCGGTTCCTTCGATTCCTGCGATTTTTCCTGTCGGCTGCTGAAATGCGTTCCCCGTATTGGTTTTTTAACTCGATTGAACAGAAAGAAGTCACTGGGAGCCAAATCAAGTGAATTCGGTGGTTGTTGGATGGTATCTGTTGCATTTTTCGTCAAAAAAATTGCGAATAATGATGGCACTGTGCGACGGTGCGTTATCATGGTTCAAAATCCATGACTTTTCTGCGCACAATTCTGGCCTCCTTCGGTGAATTGCTTCACGCAAACGTTTCATAACGCCCAAATAATACTCTTTGTTTACTGTCTGGCCTTCTGTCAAAAATTCATGTTACACTACACCGTTGTAATCCATGAAAACCGTGAGCATTGCTTTCTTTTTTTGACTGAAAACAACGTGGATTTTTTTGTCTCGGCTCATTTGGTGAACGCCATTCACTTGCCTGGTGCCTGGATTGCGTGTCTTACTCATAAACCCACGTCTCGTTTCCCGTAATTTGTCTTGGACGGATACAAATGTTCAAGTCCTCCGCTATCTTTGCTATAATTTGCGGTTATTGAGCAACATTTCTTTTACTTCATCAATGTTTTCGTCGGTTTTCAGTGTCGATGGTCTGCCACTGCGTTCATCATCTTCGATTGACTCACGACTACTTTTAAACCGCTTGTGCCACTGGTAAACGACCGTCTTTTTTTTAAAAGAATCGTTGCCGAAACACTTTTCAAACATTTCCAACGTTCGCGCACCATTAAATCCGTTTTTTACGCAAAATTGAATACAAGTTCGTTGTTGCAAATTTAAATCCATTTCTAAAATTGTAAAAAATTCCTAATATACACAGAGAAAGATGTCAAACTATGACGCTTAGATTTTGAGGGAATGTCAACAGCAGATGTACCAACTTAACAAAAAAAAAAACATTGTTATTTTATATTTTATATGTTTTATTTTTATTTACCTATTTTATATTTTTTTGATCAAGGTTTCTTTTAAACAAATTGTAATTTGTAAGGTTTATAAAACGATACATAGTATTTCATTTCTGCAAACTTTTTCATACTTAAATATATGTTTCAATTGTCGCTGCAACTAGTTGCAAATATTTTGCACAGCACTGTACATATTTCTTCCACTTTCTTCATTCCTTCTGTGGTTTGGCTAAATTGGAGGACCTTACTACAATTCTAGAGGATGCTCTATTTTTGACTACCTCATTAATAATTGCTGATGATGATTGATAATGATTTGCTCAGTATTAGATTTTTTTGTTATGGTTAAAAGGCTCAACTATAATAAAAAAAATCTAGAATTGAGCGAATGCTGGTACTTGTAAGATCAGTTTTTACCACACCAGCTGACATTACGTTACGAATATTAATGTAACTTTTTTAGTGAATTCTCTGTTTTTAAAAATGTACTACTTGCACTATGAAAAACCTCTTCTAGCTAATTTCTGAAGTTGAGATTGACATTTTGTATGTCACTCGGATACATTCAGCTGTACGACCCACATCAACTCTAATTGGCAAAGTTTTGGATCGCACATACTTCTATCTATCTTTTACATTGATTCTCAATTGATAGTGATAGGAATATTGGAGAATATTCTTACCCCCATGCCACATGGGAACTTGATAGATTCTCAGACGAGGAATCTAACTGTAATACATAATGTGTATCTTTGTAAATAGGCAATCCACAGAGGAAGTGCTCATTAGTATAGTCATCAATATCACAGAATCCGTCGCAGGATATGGTGTTAGATATTCCCCATACATTTAGGCAAGCAGTAAGCGGAAGCGTATTGCCCCTGTCAGACCCCAGTAAGCATTGTTGCTGCTGAGGTACGGCAGAAATATCGTTGACCTTTTCAAGGGTGAATACCACAGCTACATCTGTATTACTATCGTGTTGCCTCCCGACACGCACACACGTGTGTAACAGCTCGCTCTGGGTAATAAAAAAAAAGCAAATAGCAAATAAATAAACACCGTGCGCATAATAAATTGATAAATAGTGCTAGTTGCGGGTGCTTAAAGAATGGGAAAAAAGTGTCAGATCCCACACCCTATCCCTCTCTTGGATCACAAAATCCTTTTGCTGTTGTGTGTGTATGTTGTGTATAATTTATACAAAAAACAATGAAAAACATGGAACATCTGATAAATAGCGGATTATGTACGTAGACTTTTGTTAGTGGACTGATGGGAATTGTCGTAAGAGCATAGCATTGCAATTTCGTTAAAAAAAAAACTTACATTGAACTTACACAGCACATAACACTGATTTGAAGTGACGTCGGAGTTATGTTTTACATGTTTGTGCTTAAAATAACAATGTGTTCAGAGCAGTTGTAAAATTGATATGAATTCACTGTTGTTAAAATTCACAAACATAAAATACCGGTACTTATGTTTCCCCTTTTCTTCTCTTTCCCCACGCCCACACAATTAGGCCCTGTGATTATTAATAATTAATCGGTTGAATGCGCGTGAATTTAAAAAAAAAGGAAAAAAACCGTCTGGATACATATACATACTAATACATACATGCATACGAATACCGAAGAGGAATACCATCTACAGCTATTCTGACAGGAAACCGAAATGTCAATGAAACCTTCTCTTAAACCTTGCCATAACCTCATCGGTGGGTGGTATTCTACGTTCTTATTGTGATCTGTGAATAAGACAAGATTATCACAAATTGCAAATGGAAAACATAAAAAAGGCAAGTCTCCTAGCAGGAAGTGAAGTCTAAGGTTGTCGTCTTCCATGGAGACAAGACCGCCATATCCTACGTCGCCTTTGAAGCTGTCCATGAGGTTCAGATAATGTACATTTCTATCCTAGCGCAGGTTATGGAATTAAATTAGTCTTATCATAGCCTTCCCGGTGACAAGTTCCATATCATGCCTAAAGTTGATTTACACTTTCAGAAAACTGACAGCCTCTTGGCAGATTTCGTTTACCATTTAAAATCACATCCAGGTACCTAGCTTCGTTGGAGAAGTCGTAAGAGGATTGGCTAAAAGCCTATTTCTAAAGCACCATCCGTCGATTACGGAGAAATTTAAAAGACAGTATAATAAAGCGCTACAGGTATGGATATACATATGTACAGTAGTGGAGCTTACTAAAATTTGTTAAGAAAAGTTTGAGGGCTTGAGAGAAATAAGGAAGCACATCTACTTCCTATCACAGCGAGGAGGGTACGAAAAATCTAGCGCGGCTTGAGTTTGCGAGAAGTCATATAATCTGGACAGAAGAATGGAATAATGTTATTTGATTTGAGGCCTGGGTCAACCCCGGACAGATTTATTGAGGCTTATTGCAAGCATATTCTTAAAACTAACAATTTCACTTAAAACTAAAGGATGGGAGCGGTCAAAGAAGGTGAGGACGTGAGGCATAGGTGGAAATAAGAACATTCTTGAGGGAGAGTTTACTGAGGTGGTAGTCGAAGTGAAGCCTAATATAGTTAACTTCATGGAGCATTCTAGACATTGTCTCCAAATGTCTGTAATTCGTTCGGTGAAGGTTGAGCCGGAAAAGTGACACAGACCTAAGATTGCCTGGGCTTGTGTTAGAGGAAATAAGTTGAAATAAAGAAGGGCAATCTATATTACCAACTAAAATTTGATGAATAAAGAGAATATCGGCAGCATTTTGGCGTATAAAAAGGGGTTGTAAACTTATAAATTTCAGCCGATCAGTGTATGGTGGTAAGTTTTGGCTATCATCCTAGGGAATGCCACGTAAAAACCTGCGTTGAACCGCTTCTATCCAGAGGATGTGAGTTCTGTAGAAAGGTGACCAAACTTGCCTTGCATATTCAAGTTAATGTAAACGGATTTGGTAACATAAGGATTTGAAAACTCTTAAGATCAGCACTTGACGAAGCCAAGGGCAGAGTTGGCTTTTTTATTATATGTTATACATGCCGTTTCTAAGAGAGGGCACCACTTGAATTAAATCCATACCATTTTTAGTTAGTACTAACCTTCAAAAGATAAATTTGGCAGCTGTCGGACGATTAGTTCTTGTGAGTGAAGCAACTTTTGTTATTGTGAAAAAAAAAAATAGATTCAAAGCAATTTCGTGTGTTGATTTATCATTGCTTTTTGATGGGAAAAAATACAGCCGATGCAAAGAAGTGGCTTGATAAATGTTACCCGGACTCTGCACCAGCCGAACGATCCATTCGCAAGTGGATTGAAAGATTTAAAAGTGGTCACATAAGCACCGAAGATGATGCACGCAGTGGAAGTCCAAAAGAGGCTGTTTCGGATGAAAACATCAAAAAAGTCCACAAAATGATTACGAATAACCGTAAAGTGAAGTTGATCGAGATAGCTGAGGCTCTGAAGATATCAAAAGAGCGTGTTGGATATATCATACATGAATATTTGGACATGCGAAAGCTCTGTTCAAAGTGGGTGCCGCGTTTGCTCACAGTCGACCAAAAACAATAACGTGTTGATGATTCAGAGGAGTGTTTAAAGCTGTTTAACCGCAATAAAGCCGAATTTTTGCATCGGTATGTGACAATGGATGAAACTTGGCTCCATCAGTTCACACCAGAGTCAAGTCGGCAGTCAGCTGAGTGGCGAGCAGGCGACGAACCTCGTCCAAAACGACCAAAAACTCAACAGTCGGCTGGCAAGGTTATGGCATCCGTATTTTGGGATACACATGGAATAATTTTCATCGACTATCTCCAAAAAGGGCAGACTATTAACAGCGACTATTACATTGCGTTGTTGAAGCGTTTGAAGGACGAAATTGCAGAAAAACGGCCGCATTTGAAGAAGAAGAAAGTGCTGTTTCATCAAGACAATGCACCGTGTCACAAGTCGATGAAAACGATGGCAAAATTGAATGAATTCGGCTACGAATTGCTTCCCCACCTACCGTATTCTCTAGATTTGGTCCCCAGCGACTATTTCCTGTTGGCAAACCTCAAAAGAATGCTCGCCGGGAAGAGATTTAAGACGAAATCGTACTATAAAATTGGTACCGAAAGATTGAAAAATCGTTTCAATCAGTGTATCGCCCTCGAAGGCAACTATATTGAAAATAAAGTTGAATTTTGCAAAAATTTTGTGTTTTACTATAAAACGGCACTGACTTTTCAGCCCATGTGTTATTATCAATATGGGAAGGGAAATTGAGTTACTTATCGCAGATTAAAGATTAGATAGCAGTAAAGAGGGCGCTTACGGGTTTAAGTTATAGCCTGACACTTATTGACGTTAAGCTCAAGGAAATTCTTCTGACACCAAGTACAAAATATGTCTAAATCTTCCTGTAGTGTTAGGTTGTTTGAGGAAGATGATATATGGTATATCTAAAGATTTTGATATCATCTGCGTAAACAGATATGTGAGAATTTTTAATGATGCATTCAACATCATTAATGGTCACATAAGTTACCAAGGTAGTGGCCTTGAGGCACACCAGAGGAGGCTTTAATTGGGTCAGACACCACGTACTAAATAAAACGTAGAATGTAGTTCATTTAAATAGGATTGAAGCCATATTTTAAAGCTTATTTGTAAACCAAGAGCCTTTAATGTTAGAAGAGTTTTAGAATTTTAGAATCGGTGGCAATCACGTCATTTTTATTTCCAGATTCTAGTGCACATAAAGTGCTTGATACGATTTCCATTAGGTTAGTGGTTGTAGATTTACCTTTGAGAAATCTGTGCTGGTTTTGGAAAACAATAGATTTCTAATGGAAAAGCAATACGTCATAAATAATGCCGTCAAAAAGCCAAGGTATACCAAGACAGCTTAGCAATTGGTCGATAGTTGGAAATATCGTCTTTTCTATCTTTTTTATGCAAAGGAATAATAAAATACTTTTTCCAAATTGAGGGAAATAATCCCTGGTGATAGAAAGCTGTAAGTTTTACTCGTGATATCCGCGAGATACCAGTCGCTATGCTCGAACGAGTCGCCCAAAATTGGACCACCTCAGACGTAGTCGTGACCAACATTTACATGATATTATTTTCTAAAAGTAAATGCCATGAATTGTTCTTTTAACCGATAATAAAAATTTTAAGTTCACTTTCAATATTATGTATTTTATTTCACATTATAAATCAAACCTCACGATGAATCACCCTACATATGCTTAAAAATTTGCACGTGCCAATAACATAATAGAATCAGATTGATTGACTTTTTAATTCAGTTGACGGTTTCTGCACATGCCACATATACATAGGTATATCCCACATTTTTTCACACTCTGTGCTTCTATGAAACCAGGAGCTGCTTTAATCCAGCAAATGTAGGTATCTATCTTTTATTCGCCTTTAAGGTATGCGGGCATTAGAACGACGTTAACAGCGAGCAGGTGTAACCTATAAAAACAATAAAAATTCTTCATTTGTGGTGTTCTTATTTTGTTCCGTTTTGTTTTGTCTTTTCTCCCTTTTTATTTCGTTCTGATGAAGACGATAATTTTCTAATTTATATTTTGAATTGACGCGCTTCATTTCTAAAGTTTTTAGACCAATTTGCGATTGTATCGAGTGAATGGTATCATATGGATATTTGCAACTTACGAGTAAGCAACAGATGGCTTCAAGACAATGAGTTTGTTTACATTTGTGTATATGTATATAAGTACAATGCGACATTATATCAATTCATTTTAAGCTCAGATATTCCTTTCTCATGGTTTGCGAGTATCTGTTTTTTTTTTTTTTTTTGGCTCATAAATTCGTTTTGGAATTCCATTGACAATGGATACACCTAAGATACCTAAAAGGTCAATATCACCTTAAATATAAGACTACGGGGTAGAAACTAAGCCCTACTTCAGTTGAGCTAATACTTCAGTTGTTTACTTTTCGCAAATCTTTAAGCTTGAAGAGTGATTCACACAACAATTAAGACTCTCACATACGCAAAATCTCCTCGAAAAAACCGGATCCTAATTAGGCTTACAATGTACAATCGCTTAACAATGAGCCAAGAGTCTCTAACTTGTGAAATGGTTGTTCTGGCCTCGAGGCACACATCTCACTTAAGAATGGTTACAATCGCTGCTCCGTGGACTTGAGTTATTTTTTTTTTTTTTTCTTTGCTCGACTTGGGGGTAGGAGCTCTATAAACTATTTGTGGTTCTCTAAGTCCGACATGCGTGACGACATCTAATTTTGTACGCCGCCAACTTAAAGAACTGCGTATAAGTATACAAAAACGTAATCACAGAGAAGATATAATAGCTTCTAGGAAGAGTTTTATGTTTTTTTTTTTTTTTTTTTTTTTTTTTGTTAACTTGCAGAGTAATGGGCTTAAACTTTGCACGAGCATACTCCTAACAAGTTCGTCGTTTTTGTTCCCTTCTTCTGAAGATAATTTTTTGTTTCCTTCCTTTTTGACTCAAAAATAGCAAACTAGATGATAATTCACTTTTTATAAATGGTTCCCATCAAAAAGCATAATTCCAACACAAAATATTATTTGGAAGAAGAATTTGAACGTATGTATATAGGTAGACATATGTACGCTGGTATATTTTAGGACTGGTTTTGGGGAAAAAAAAGACGCCAGTGAAAAGTAGTCCTCTTAAACGAACTTAAAACATATTCTCTACTTGCTTTTGGGTTTCTTATGTCTCGTTATTTATTGGGTATATATTTTAATTCGTGCGTTTTTTTTTTTTCAAAATTTGAACGTTTATTTAAGAAAAACATGTACAATTGTATTATTCAAAGTATGCCTATCTGAAGCTATGACTTTTTCCCATCTTTCTGACAATTTGTGGATCCCATCCCAAAAGAACTGCGCCGGCTTGGCAGCCAAGGATGAATCAAGCCAATTTTCGATATTCCGCTCTGATGTGAACCGTATTTCAGTGAGGGCGTTCTGCATCGACCGGAACAAATGGTAGTCAGAAGGGGCAAGGTCTGGGCTATAAGGCGGGTGGGGTAAGACTTCCCATCCACTGTTTTCCAAATAGTTCTTAACCGGAATAGCAACGTGGGGTCGAGCGTTGTCATGATGGAAAATTATTGCCTCGTGTCTGGTCGCATATTCCGAGCGTTTTTTGGCTACTGCTCTCTTCAAACGGATTAATTGTGTTCGGTAGGATTGTCCATTGATGGTTTCACCCAGTTGTATGAGCTCATAATACAGCACACCCATCTGATCCCACCAAATACAGAGCATTACCTTCGCGCCATGGATACTCGGCTTTGCCGTTGATTTGGCTAGTTGGCCGGGTTTCACATATGATTTTTTGCGCTTGGGGTTGTCGTAATGGATCCATTTTTCATCACCAGTAACAATCCGATGCAAAAATGACTTATTTTTGTGGCGTTCCAGCAGCATTTCGGACATGCAAAACCGCCTTTCGACGTCTCTCGGCTTGAGTTCATGTGGAACCCAATTTCCTTGCTTTTGAATATATCCAGCTGCTTTTAAACGTTTTGAAATGGCTGCTTGAATGACACCCAAGGATTCTGCGAGCTCTTCTTGTGTTTGGCAACAATCTTCATAGAGTATTTCTTCCAGTTCTTTATCTTCAAACTTTTTTGGCTGCCCAGGACGTTCATCGTCTTCCAAGCAAAAATCACTACTTTTAAATCGTGCAAACCACTTTTGGCACGTTCGTTCAGCGAGCGCATGTTCACCATAAACTTCCACCAAAATACGATGACTTTCGGCAGCAGTTTTTTTCATATTTAAGTAATAAAGAAGAACTCCTTGCAAAAGCACTTTTTCAGGCACAAAGTTCGACTTTGTCGAAATTATTGTTGTTTACGCTTCAAATGAATGACATATACTGAAATGACGTACAATGACAGTAGTTTTCCAACGCATGTTTCAATGGAATAATACAAGTTACGCCATCTCTTAGCAAAGTTATAGACCCAATATTTAGGCTGCTTAATATTTTTTCTTCAATTTCCGCCTTTACTAATGGAAATGAAATTCTATTAATAGTAATAATAAACTAGGCTCGTAGTAAACAGTGGCTCAAGAAATTCCGCGGATTTTTAAAGAGCTGACATTATAAGTGACATTTACTACATGAATTCATGGCTATGATCTGTATCCAAAGATGTTTTATTACAAATTGTCGGGTTTTCGCTTTGGTAGGTAGATTAGTTCCTGACTGTAGTGCTTTATAGTTAAGATTTGGTTATAAAAAATGAATGACAACATACACATCCAGCCAGCTAAACAGTATTATTTTTCGGATGAACTTTTACGGAAGCCATCTGTTTTGTTACATCTGGGAGTTTCACACACTAGTGCGGTAGTGCGGTTGGTCAAATTTTTGATGCCTCTGTCCAATATGTGCGGCGTTATTCCGACAAAAGCACCTCCAGCTTCGAACTCGTCAAAAGTAGTTGGTTTGTTAGCGTAGACTAAGGACTTGACATCGCCCCAAAGAAAATAATTGGCATCAGCCAATTGGTGAAGGCTCGCCATGTTTTGGCCCAGTAGCAAAATTTCTCCTTCATAACTTGGAGCATTGCATCGCATGTAGTGCTGTCTTGTTGGAACCACAGTTGGGATATATGGTATAAAAACCAAACAAACAATCTTTGTATATGCATTGATGCTTGGCCGAGCACTTGTGGATTGTGTTCGCTCAAACAACGGAAACATAGCCGCTGAACCTCGTCCAAGAAGATGATTTTTGCTCCTACCGGGATTCGATCCCAGGTAGGTTTGCGTGACAGCCAGTGAGCCAACCATCAGGCCATCGCCACCACTAAAACTACTTCAGTTAACGTGTTTTTTAGCCTTCTGCCTTCAGTTCTGCTTTCCACTGCTACAGATCGGAGAAAACCTTGACTGTACCCAATATACATATCTTCCAATTAAGATAGCTCTCGAACTTCTGCCTTAAGTTGTGTGTTTCAATGATTAAGATTCCCTTTCGTCTTAATACTTGCACTAGTGATAGCTCGGTTCGTTATGTCATGTCATCACGGTATGAAAGTTTTTGTATTGACATTTGGATAATCGTGCATATTTTGTTAGCTTGCGACTTTCGGGTATTAGCTTCTAAACTCTGTCTCGGAATGGAGATCTCTTCGACCATTCCGTCGTCATTCTGCATAATCTTTTGAGATATAATACCATATTTAGACATGGCACTGTACCATAAAGCTCGCCTTTACTTTACGCTCTCATATGGAATTTTGGAGTGTCGTAGAATAGGGTGATCCAACATCTAGTGTGGAAGTTTTCAATAAATTTAACATACATTTATTCTGAGATTAATTTCAATTTTTATTGGTTAATAAAATTAATTATGGCAATTAAGAAAGGAATACAACATCATTCACGTGACTACCACGGCATCTGTTGCAAGCTACCATCCGAAAGTCAAAATTATCGAAAACTTTTCGAAGAATAAGTGGGTCAATGGCCGCAATTTCAGTTTGGATGATATGTTTAAGATCCTGAATAGTCGTTGGGTTTTTGGAACCTCACTAATGCGAAATAATGCGGTCTTCAAATTTCGTACGTAATAAATTGATTGATTTATGGCTTTTGTGGCGGTAGCACCATCATGTTGAAACCAGATATCGTCCAGACTGAATTCATTCAATTTTGGAAAAAAAGTACCCTGTCAAGATGATGCGGTAACTGTCTCTTCAGTCTCATCTTCGGGGTCAATGATGCCGCCAATCCATAATTCGCACCATACAGTGATTTTTGATGCATTGGCTTTTCGTGAACAGCGTATGTGCTTTCCAGTCTCCAGAATTGAACAAATTGTCAAAGATTGTATGACATCTGTCAAAAAGATGAACCACACTGAAATAAATAAATGACAGTTGTCAATCCAATATCCACACCATCTGTTGGCTCAGATTTTAGTAGGTAGGCAATAGCGGCTAATTATGTCGTTGAAAAATTGTCTTAGGAGTGTACACAATGCGGTTTACAAAATCCCATTCACTATTCCATTCCGTTGCTTCTGACGAGTCTTGCAAAGAGTTCTTCGAAGTCATCTTTCGCTGCCCAAAATAATTTGCCTTTTTTGGTTTAGATATTGCCATTGGTCGAGTGGACAGAAACTTTTGGTGCTCATCGCCCATCGTCCGTTCTGCCTGACAGCCGATATTGGGTTGTTTGCCGAAGTGGGTTTCCGATATCTTCAGTACCGACTGCAGTTCTACTACTGATATTCTTTACTCATTTCTTTAGGTCTAATTTCAGGTCTTGCTGGCTTGACACTCTTTTATCTCTTTTATTCTTTATTTCCTCTATAACTAGCTTTTTGTATCCTAAATTTTCCCCTTCTTAGCATAGCTCCCACTGGTCTTAAGCACTTAATGCTGGTTAAATGAGACTTGAAGGATGTCTATACCCAACCAACAAAGGGTTTATCACAGTGTTTATTCGTTTAGATGGCGCACAAACATAGGGGTAAGAGCAAAAACCTTACAAAAGTCGATATTTCAAATTGCAAAATTGAAAAGTGAAGTTTTTTTTCAAGCAGTAGTTTGATTCCCATGGAACAATTATAAGCTGTAATATATTTTCTTTCTATCTACGCATTTTTGCATGACATTAGTTCAAAGTTATGGATTGCGAATACTCATATATCATTTTTTTTTTTTGTGTATCATTATACGAAAAATTTATTACATTTCATTTAATTATTAGTTAAAGATTTTGTAACTTGTGATACATTTTTTGATATGAATAATTCAGATGCAGGTGTGTTCTGCTATTTAAAGTGATTTTAATGTTGAATTATGTTATTTTAATATTTATGAGAATTAATTTATAAAGAAATGCATAAAAATCGACTATTTTTTCTTGTTTTGTGTGTGTGTTTTTTTTTTCATTCGGAAGGCTTTTTGTTGTAGCATTCAGTTTTATTCGGTATTAATAAGATAAATCGAATATTCAAGCTGTTTTTTTTTTGGCAATTTAGTTTTTTTTTTTTGTCATAACGAATGTGAAGTTATTTGCGTATTTTAACCTGTGGCTAGAAGAGAAATATACTTTCGTTTAAAGGATCATCTAGCCTTTCGGACAGTGATCAGATTATACCCGGGGCAGGCATGCATGTCTTAAAAAGGGACTAAAATCCACCCTCTCAAAAAAAAAAAAAAAAAAAATAAAAAATTAACCAAAGAATAAATCAAAACTTGGTATAAAAGGCAACCAACAATGTGAGTCGATCAAGCATGTGCGCATCAATACTGTGATTCACCAGATCGTCGTACGAATCACTCAAACTCGGCTTATGACGAAGGAAAGGCTACCGGTTAAGGTCAATTTCAAGATTAGTAGATGAACTACCATCAGTGGCCCATTGAAATTGCAAGTGGCATTCCGCCCTCTCAAATCTTCAACCCGTAACACCCGTTTCGCTATATATGCTCAAGCCAATTTTCGGACGATAAAAAAAGCGGAATAACCACCGTGTGGATTTCCGATTTGAGTTCTATTCTTTTTTTTTTTGTTAAGTTGGTACATCTGTTGTTGACATTCCCTCTAAATCTTAGCGTCATAGCTTGACATTTGCAAAAGTTACGTAGCAAAGAGTACATATATCTCTGTGTGTGTTGGCGATTTTTTACAATTTTAGAAATGGATTTAAATTTGCAACAACGAACTTGTATTAAATTTTGCTTAAAAAACGGATTTAATGGTGCGCGAACGTTGGAAATGTTATAAAGTGTTTCGGCAACCATTCTCTAAAGAAAACAATCGTTTACCAGTGGCACGAGCGGTTTAAAAGTAGTCGTGAGTCAATCGAAGATGATGAACGCAGTGGCAGACCATCGACACTGAAAACCGACGAAAACATTGATAAAGAGAGATAGCGGAGGACTTGAACATTGCCTATGGATCCGTCCAAGGCATTTTGGTTAATGATTTGAGTTTCTGTTGTGTATCATCAAAGTTGGTGCCAAAAGACCTCAATTTCAAAAAAAGAAACCGTGTTGACGTGGCAAAAGAGATGATTTGCGAGTCTGAATCCGATCCCACATTCATAAAAAGGATCATTACTGGAAACGAGACGTGGGTTTATGAGTACGACACGCAATCCAGGCATCAGGCAATTTAATGGCGTTCATCAAATGAGCCGAGACCAAAGAAACCGCGTTGTTTTCAGTCAAAAAAGAATTTTATGGATTACAACGGTGTATTGCATCATGAATTTTTGTCAGAAGGCCAGACAGTAAACAAAGAGTATCATACGGGCGTTATGAGACGTTTGCGTGAAGCAATTCGCAGAAAGAGACCAGAATTGTGGGCAGAAAACTCTTTAATTTTGCACCATAATAACGCACCGTCGCACTGTGCCATCATTATGCGTAATTTAATACCATCCAACAGCCACCGAATTCACCTGATTTTGGCTCCCTGTGACTTCTTTCTGCTCAATCGAGTAAAAAAAAAAAAAAACTACTACGGGGAACGCGTTTCGAAAGCCGAGAGGAAGTAATGGAAAAATCGTAGGAAGCACTGATGGACATACCGAAAAAATGTTTCGAGAATTGGATCAAGCGCTGACATAGGTGTGTTGCAGTTGATGGGGATTATTTTGAAGGGGACAATATAGATTTAGATGAATAAACTTGTATATTTAATTTTCTGAATAAATTCTTGATCAAGGTGGTATCATGATTTATTTCTTAGCCGTAGAAACCTATAATAGAATGCCCTGCTGTACAACGGTACCTCTCTTTTTTACATCCCTAAATTTTCTTTGCTTACACTGTGTACAAACGTTTTAAGAGAACACAAATCCCCTGAGTGCGCGCTAATTATAAAAAAAAGAAAAAAAAAGAAAATGTGCTTGCGTTCGTTTTTATAAGTTATTCTTTCAAGTGAAGACGGTGTAAGATCATTTATAATTTTAAACCGTTACAAAGAATATACAAATTAAAATACAATTTGGAAATAGAGTAAGAAAAAAGGTAAATAAGTTTATAGTGTTATACTATAATGAGGATATAACTCAAACGCGGAAAGTGTCTACAGTAAGTTGTGTAACGGATGAAGTAAATACTCATTCCGAAGAATACCGAAATCCCAAGCAGCGGCCACTGCCGCCAATCAACGTGATCAGGATTAGGGATTAACGTGTATCAAGCTTCTAAAGATCTTAACGACGTTGTTGCGATCTTGATATATCATCACATCGCGTAACAATAACGTATGAAAAGTCAACTTCAAAAACGCTGATAGCTATCGCTTACTGTCTCAAATGTTAAGTACCGAGAATATTCAATGATACACTTACGGAAACACAAACGGAAAGGCCAAAGGCCAAATCGCAGCTAGAAGGCTTTATCCGTCGTGCAAAAAGGAAGACCTCGTCAGTGACCGTAAACATAGAAAAGCGAGAGAAACAAAAATCGGAAGGGGCCTTCCTCTTTTCGTGCTTACCTTCGATATGGCCGAGAATCTTCAAAAGACTTATGAACTTAAAGTGATTCAAAACATGATTATCAAAATCGAACCTATGCGTAAGAATATAAAAGTAATCCCTCTGTGCAAACGCTGTCAAGGGTTCAATCACACGTAAACGTATTGCCAGAAGGAGCCTCGTTGTGTTAAATGCGCAGGAAATAACCTCTCCAAAGATTGTGAAGTAAGAAAGCAAACCTCCGCAACATGTTTTAATTGCAAAGGAAAACAACTAGCTAATTATCGAGATTGCGAAGTAGCAAAGGAGTTCTAAAAAGGAGAGCTAAATTCCTAAAACCGTAAAATGAGCAGTCAAAAGTGGCAAGTAGAGAAAAGCCTAAGCCCGTTAAATAAAAATAGCTAAACAAAAGCCATCGGGTTCCAGACACAAAAATATATAAAAAAAAAATAAAGAATATAAAAGAGAACGTGGGAGAAAAACCATTGAGCCTTAGACGGCGGTTACGGGACCAACAAACATATACCCAAGCCGCAAAATTACATAAAGAAAGAAAAGGAGGAAACTCGACGAACCCTACTTCTCATTTTTTCTCTATTATGCGAGCGTGGGTCAGTAAGTCCCTGAAAATCGAAATAAGCAGCACTCTATGTGTTTTATTTTTCAACATACCCTCCTTTTAGCCCGTAACACTCCGTCTAACGTTTATGCGTTTGTTTCATCGATGACCTCTTCATTTTTACCACCGAGCCATTTCTTCATCTTTGGAAAAGAAAATAGTCGCAGTGGGGGCTAAGTCCGGAGAATATGCTAGATGAGAGAGCGATTCGTAAACTAATTCATACAATTTTGACATTGGGACTGCGAATTTGCGAGCTGTTGCGTTGTTCTGTTCAAAGAGAAATTTTTTCTTCGCCAAGTGGAATCAGTTTTGCTTTAAATCAGGATAGAATCGATCTAAAAGCTCTGTATAATAGGTGTCGGTGATCGTTCTATCCATTTCAAGGTAATCGATGTGAATGACTTTGCGCGCATGCCAAAAAACCTGTCGCCATGATCTTGTTGGCTGACAGACGCACCTTGGCCTCCTTCGGCTTCAATTCACAAAGTGAAGTCCACTTTTCAAAGGATTTGAATCCTCTTAAAATGCTTGCACACAGCACATGCGAAGGAAAATTAGGGAAGAAAGAAAAAGAGCTTACTGGAAAATAAAAAGCTGGGCAGGGCATTTCATAAGCAAGTTATACGGTTAGGAACGAATCACTTTATTTTAGAGAACGTCCAAGTACTTATGAGCATTCATGGTGACACGGGTGTTACGGTTAAACGTTTGAAGGGGCGGAATGCTACTGGTTATTTCTATGGAGCACTGGTGGTGAAAATAGCGAGGTCTTTGAGGGAGTCCATTGTCTGAGTGATATGAGTTTTATCGCACGGTTTTGAATCCTATCTAGCGGGTGCAGAGAAATTTTGGCGCACCCGACCAGGTGGGCATTGTTCTCAAATTTCGGGCAGATAAATTTCTTATAAATTGTGGTCAGATCAGAGGGAGTAAGGTTATTCTTATATCGCCTGGGGAAACCTAGACATTTCGCAGCATTTTTGGCGACACCAGATATGTGGTCATTCCAACTTAAGTTGTCATTGACACCCATACCAAGAATGGAAAGTTTTACGGTTTCGGCGATGCAAGTGCCATTCATGGACAATGGCTGGGTGTTTCAATTTCACTTTAACGACAGCAGTTTAATTAATGTTTAATTATCTCGAAATTGAATGAGCTTAATCTACGCTGGCGTTCACTTTCTATAGCCGAAGAGCATGGACGTGAGTCCGGGAACGAATATGAAAAGCAGAGAGTACCATCAGCAAAGGAATATATTGTATTAGAAGTAGTAGATAAGAGGTCATTAATGAAAATTAAAAAAGAGTGTCGGCGACAGAATGCAGCCCTGGGGTACACCAGGATTTATTTTGTAAATATCAGACTTGAAAACATTCAAGTCAACTTGAATTGAACGTTCCGAAAGGTAATTTTTAATCCATCGAAGAAGAGAGTCGTCGATCCCAAAAGCACGCATTTTTAACAGACCCTAGATCGATCAGACCCCTAGAGTGATTCAGATCCAGCTTTGGCTAGATCTGTTTGGTCGCTAGACATGTTGATCCAACAGTCCACCTAAGGCCTGTTGTTTAATTATCATCTAGCTTATATAATAACTTGCATGTATCGATTGGTTACCTATGCTACCCTTTTCCGGTTGAATGGGTATAGTGGTTCCAATCTAAGCGAGTTCGTCGGCCCTACAATTCCCTGTAATGTCTCTGTAAGAGCTGATAAGACTGAGCCAAGGGATTTAATAGCGGCCTGACTATCCGAAAAGATACGGATATCCTTTGCAGATATCACGTTTTTCCTCAGTCAGGACAGAGATTCCTTAATCGTTAAAATTTTCGCCTTGAACACGTTAAAGTGATTTGGAAGAGGAAAGGAGAGGTTTAGATTTAGTTTATCTGAGAAATTACCGTCACCAACCCCTTTATCGGTTTAGGATCCATCTGTGTAAAAGTGGATTGACATGTCCTGCATGAAAGCATTTTACTCCCAGAAGGATCTAGAGGGAAAGCTTACATGAAAGTATTGTCAAACCAAAGTTCAGGTATGGTGTAATCGATGTTTTCTGTGAGGATTCTAAGTATGTTAAGAATATAAGCGAGGCCAAATAAATTATTTGTCCAATGTGTAGTCGCTTTAAGGCGTATAGCTGCAGTCGCAGTTACTTGCCTGCCCAGGTATTAAGGGCTGAAAAGTGAAACAGAATATCGAATGCCGGGAAGGAGTGGAACATAGGGGAGTGAGTAGAATCAGGGTAATTAGGGCGTTTTTTTCACATCCTGAGAAGTTCAGGTTGTTTGTTGTAGTTTGCCGCTTCTGTTTTAAGTGGCAATAACTCATGCTGTAGTATGCTATACAAATATTTTCTCTCTGAGACCCTTTTGGAAAAATTGGCTAAATATTCTGGAGCTCGTTCCTGGAAACATCTGCTTTTCAACGACCTAACTTGTCCTCAAACGATAATTCAAATTTTTGATTAAAACGGGTGACAAGTAATTTTTTTTTTATAATTTTGAATAAAGGCGTCTTTTATAAAAGTACTCGTAAATACATATGGTATATCCCGAAAACGACTAGAATTATTTTTCTAGAAGTTTGTATCTAAGACGACTATATACAGTTGCGCCCAAATTTAATGGCTAGTCCGTTAGTTTCTTTTATTTTTCAATATTTTAGTTTCCTATTAATCTCTTACTTCTACAGGCGATAAGCCTGACTTTATGTGGTAAGTCTGCACAGGATCCCAAAGCGTACTAGTGGGGAGAGATTCAAAAGCTGACTGCTGTCCGTTAAGTAAGCCATATCTTGTTGAGTTGAGTTTCCGTGAGATGTTGGCGTGAGACACCTGGAGATTCTCTGTCAGCCTGGGATGTGTGGTTTAACCATATACCCTATGTGTTAAGAAGACACTTTACGTGACATGACATTACGAAACGAACTGTACTCTGACTGACTTTAGTACTCATCTGTGCATTAAAACAACGACTTTAGAATCTGGCGATTCCTTGCTCCGTCGGCTTTAACTGACAAAATATCATCGACTGTTTTCTGTCAACGTAAGTATCCGGCGAGTTATATGGGATGGTTCCTTCCGGGAATACTTCAACTTCGTCAGTGGAATGAGGGGGCAACGGGTTGACGGACTCTATATGTCGTGTCCCTTAGAATTTAGTCGTTCATATTTTGAAAATATTTCTTTGCGTCCAGTATAAAATCGGTGTCTTAAAATATTATCTTTTTTTTTTCAGGTGAGTCGTCAATTATCCAGTTCCACATAAGTACATATGTAACATATATATAAAGCAATAGGTAAGCTTAAAAATTCTTATCCTTTTAAGATATTATTGTAATAGATTTAGAATGCTACTTAAAAATATAAAAGTAAAATTGTTTAATGAGTGACTTAAGTAGTAGAGTACTACTCGGAATAAAGGCGATTTTTATATTTTTTTTTTAACTTTTTACAATGTTCAAACTAGTTCTTCCAATTATATTCACATAAAGTTATTGCGCATTATAGTTATACCGTACACATCAAGATGTTAAGCAAAAGCATACACAACTTTCCGAGAACACAGCCAGTCGCAATGTGGTTTCACTTCCTAATAAATTCTCAGCTGAGCCTTGTCTAGTATGTGACTTGAGCACAGATGCTGCTGTGGACGAAAATACTATATTTCACCCATTCTTCGCAACCGGAGTTCCTGCGTCATTTCTTAAAAAATTCGTTAACTCGGAAGATAACCTTGGATGTCAAGGAAAGTAAAGAGTAAAGCCCGCTTCCAGGTGGAAGCAAAAGTGACGTGTTTCAGTGAAAACTTATTCTATTAAAGAATTAACGCAGATAGAATTTATTTTATCATAGCCGTGTACTTTCAAAAGAATCTCCTTCGTGACGAGGCTCTTATTTCGCTCTTAAACTCTTCCCTTATACTGTCAGAAAACTTACTTTGCCTTGAGCAACAGTTTCAATGCAAGATACTTATTTTTGTTAGAGAAATGGATATTAACGTGAAGACATTAACTTCATCCTATAGAAAATTGACTGATAGCAAATTTATAAGGCATTATCGTCAAGGCTGGCTTGCGTCTTAAAGCAAAAAGTGTTTATTTGTGATATGACAGAAAGTGCAACGGCATCATCCGCATATGGCTGGGGGTAAAAGTTAGAACTACGGGAAGGGTTAAACAGAAAGTCGACCTACATGTCCCATAATGGAATGTAAATGAGCCCAGGCGAACATCAAATGTTGATAGTTATACCGCCAACACCCTGAACTTGTTTTTAACTGCTCAACTTGACAAACACAAGATCAATGTGCTTACCCTCTAGGCTCATCAGACCACTGTGTCATATCAGCTAATTTCTCGTACGCCGACCACACAGTAAGAGAAAAGATTCCAAAAAGAACCGTATGGTAACACAAGAATGCCAATGAAAGCGGACTTCTTCGGAAACTTCTTTAGGCATTTTGACTGGTCTTTATGCTTTTTGATAACGTCGTAGATGACACTACTGTGTTAAGCGTGCCAAATTCCAAATTCAAAAACAGCAAAAAAACGCTACAATGTTCCAAAGGTAGTAAAAACTTTGGTCGTTCGTCAAAAACATAAGAAATTCTGCCTCATCTGCTAGCTGCATACTTTGGGGCCAGCTCAACACTTCCAAAACTGCGTTTTGTCTCAGCCTACGAATCCACTTTCGCACTCGTGTAGTATCAAGGGTACTTAAAGATCTTAATATACACAAATCCGCTGGTTCAGAAACTAGATGTATTTTTATGAAGAGGTGTTCTTCTTCGCTGGTAAAACCGCTGCGTAAGGTTTTTCATCAATCCTAATCTTTAGGACTCTTTCCGAGCAGATGTAAAACAGCATTTGTCCAGCCAGTCTCTAAAAAAAGCGAATCTTCTTCTCTCTCCTCTTATAGTCCCATTGTACCTACAACTCTTGTTTCCAAGATCATGGAAAGGCTGATAAACCGTCAGCTCATGAAACACGAAAACATCTCAATGACAGGCAGTACGGTTTTCGGCAATGGGTGATTTGATGGCATGTCTCTTCAAAAAGTGGAACCAAAGTGTACATCAATCTGGCGCAAGCATGATAGTTTCACTTTGTATTTCTAAGGCATTTGGCAAAGTTTGACGCCAGGCTCTTTTGTCGAAAATGCGTGCATTTGGTACCAATGGGTCCATGTTCTTTGACTGTAGAACGGGAACGGCAACGTATGTCAAGCTCATTAAATTCCGATGTAAACAGCACACCAATTGGGGAACAATCAACAGGATGGAAGAGCACAAGAGCATCGCAACCATAGCTAAAATCAATGACTTACGGCTCCAATTGCTGTTGCATACACCGTATTCGCCCGATTTGGCTCCCTCGGACTATTATCTCTTCCCAAACCTCAAAAGATGGCTCGTCAATAAAAAATTCAGCTCACGCGAGGAAATAAGGGAGGAATATTTTGCAGACCTTCTGGAAAATTACTTTTCGGACGAGATCAAGAAGTTGAAAAATCGCTATAATAAGTGTATCAAACTCAAAGGGGACTATATTGAATAAAATAAAAAAATATTTAAAAAAAAAATTTTTTTCGTTTTCAATGAGGTTACTTTTCACCTAGTAATTTCACGTTTTGCTACGGTAAATTGACCGCCTAGATCGTGCGATATCACACTTTTGGACTATTTTCTCTGGGGATATGTAAAGTTTTAGGTCTTCAGCAATACACCAGCTGCGCTTGACCCTTAAAAAGCCAATTTTACTCGTGTTATCCGCGAGATACCAGTCACTATACTCGCACAAGTCGCCCAAAATTGGACCTTCTGAATGGACCACCCCAGACGTAGTCGTGACCATTATTTATTATCCTCATGCTCTGGTTCTTCTTGGTTATATTTGCAGTCAAGGATATCCGGTAGCTGTTCGGCTGCACGTTGTGTGTTAAGGGCCCAAACACATTTCATGTGCAGATCCGAAGGTCGCTGATGCAGCTGAAGCTGATTTATCACAGTTTTGTTTTTTTTTCGGATAGAGTTGTTAGCCTTATTATGGCGAAGGCCAGCACTATGCTACTGGTCGCACATGCTCTTACAATTTTATCCTCATTCTGTTACCGGTGACCACAACTGGAAGAAAGGCAAGCAGTATGATTCTAACTTGATTGTTGCGATGCTTGAGCAGATTTTTTTTAAGTATTGCGCATTCAGGGGTTAAGGTACCCTTAAAACATTTGCATACAGCGCCGGCTGTAGGAGATTTTTATTAACAGCCTTGAAAAAAATGTTTACTTATTCTATAAAAATAAGTTTGGCTTGTTTATTTCTTTAAACCCAATATCTCGGTAATCAGTTATACTATAAATTACTTCTACATTTAATATTAGTTTCACATGTCACTCATGTATGTATATTTGCAAAGATTTTTATCCAAAGTCTTTTGTACATGAAGTGTTATTAGTTTATCACCGATAGCTAGCGCCCTTCTGTATCAGGAGACTGATATCAATTGTACGTACGATTTTACTAGGTGGAGTGAAAAGTAACCTCCTTGACCGCCAGAATGCGCTGCTACTGCAAAAAAGGTTATGGTGCTTTGAAGTTCGTTCATATTTAGGCAGACATGCCAAATTTCGATAATTTGACGATACTGTCTTTAGTTTTGTTTTGACAGCTGATTGTTGTTGACGTGTTCAAGAAAAGTTTGATAAATATTATGGGACTAATGCTCCGTCAGATTACACCGTCAAATATTGGTTTCGAGAGTTTTGTGGTGGCAGCAACTCCACAACCGATCGAGTCCGCAGCAGCAGGCCCTCCGATTCGGTTACAGAGGACAATGTCAAAAAAATACATGAAATGGTTTTGGCTGACCGGAAAGTGAAGGTGCGTGAGCTAGCAGATACCACAAAGATTAGTACTGAGTGCACACGCAATATTTTGGGCAATATTGTGCATATGCAAAAGTTATGCTGCCTCTGCGTTCTGCACTCCTGACCAAAAACACGAAAGCGAGAGCACTTCGAAAGAGTGTTTGGACTTCCTGATGCGGAATCAGGCGGACCTTTAGCTTCGATTGGTAACTGTTGAACACCAGAGAACAAAATGAGTGCTCTGCAATGGACTGAAGCTCCGAAGCGGCCGAGGGAGGCTCGATGGATCAGAAAGGTTATGGCGTCGGTTTTCTGGGATTGTCATGGCATACTCTCCGTGGACTACCTCGAAAAAGGAAAAACCATCATTGGCGAGTGTTACTGTGCATTATTGGAGCGATTGAAGGCCGAAATTGCTGCAAAATAACCTCACATAAAGCGAAAATGAGTTACGGCTTTAATTGCTGTCGCGATTTGGCTGCTTCCGACTATTATCTCTTTTCAAACCTCAAAAGATGGCTCATCAATAAAAAAATCGGGAAAATTACTTTTCGGATGGGAGCAAGAAGTTGAAAAATCGCTGGAATAAGTGTATCAAACTTAAAGAAGACTATATTGAATAAAATAAAAAAAACAATTAAAAAAATTGTTTTTTTCATTCCCAAGGAGGTTACTTTTCACCCCAACTAGTATTATAGTTGAATCAAGCTGCAGGCTATCTAGTCTTATTGTAAGTACGATAAAGTTTGTAGTTTTTCAACTATACCTATACCTACTTGAAAATTGATGTACCATAAGTTGAACATATACTCAATCCTTAGGGTTACAGTCTTCACTTGACTCTTAAACTTCTTCCTGACCTCATTCACCCTTCCCTGCAGCAATCTTTGTTTTATTTTGGTAATTTTTGTCATAAATATAAAGGTGATATCATCGGTGAGAAAATATGGTTTATTGTTGTAAGCAGTCAAAATATAATTACTCTGTAAATCGCAACACCCAAAACCAGAAGAAAAAAATCTGCGAAACACAAAATATTCATTAATACGAGTATGAAAAAAATATAATCGTGCGAGCAAATGAAACTCAACCAACAAAGGAAAATAAAAACGAATAAAAAAAATAAAAGAATATTTGTCTTATTAATATAAGAAAAGAAAAGAAAAAAAAAAAATAGAATCAGCAGGGGTCTCTGAACGACCCCTTATCCCTGCAATCGTGTCCCATTCCAGTCCGAACGAAAGCCATTTCTTTCGCCGGCCTTGAACAAAAGCACTGACGTTTACCTTTACCTGTACGTTTATCGTTCAACACGCTTAATGGAAATCAAGGTGAAATGTCAGTCACTAAATGCACAGATGTACGAGCATAAGTATACCTATAGCATTCTTTATTTTTTATTCTTTTTGTTTAATTTGTTTCTTATTATATTTACGAGTTTCTCTTTTCTTTTTTGTTTTCAAGTTTTAGCTCCTACCTCGACGAGACAGAGAAATAAAGATAAATGTAAAAATGTGTGATCGTCTGTCCGCATTGGTATTGGTTATTGCGTACCAAACAATTAATTCTACTCGAGCAGTGCAGTTTTGTTTGTTAATTTTTTTTTTTCTTTTTTTGTTACAAATAGCCAAGCGCCGAAATTGTTCGAGATACAAATTTAAGCTGGTGACTAAGCGCCTAATTTATTGAGAGGTTAGATATATCGTGTGCAATTGAATTTTAAGGAGCGGCATACGTGACGTATGTGGAATATTTTGTTGAAATAGTCGAAACAGACGAAGCGAATATCACGTCATGCCACCGATGACCAGCGTTTATGAAATTTAGTTATTTGCCCCCTAATTCTCTTCCAACGAGATTATCTAATTTTCTTCCAACGAGATTATCTAATTTTCTTCCAACGAGATTATCTAATTTTCTTCAAGTTCATTGATTTATTTTTATTTATTTATTTATTTTTTTTTTTTTTTGTATAGTATTGTATTTAATGAAGGCGTTTTAATCCAATTTTTGTTTTGTTTTTATTTTATTTAATTTTATGTATATTTTTTTTCGTTTCTCATCCGAGACTCGTGCTATTAAATTGGTTTGATGTTGTCAGCAGTTGGATAATAAATTTTTGTGTTAAGGAAAATTAATTCGTTTATTTTTTATGATTTTTATCTTTTCTTCATTAAAAATACGCTCTTGAATATTTTGTTTCGTGTCGTCGTAAAAATTTATCTAAAACAAAGTTTTAAAAAAAGAAGGTGTATAGACAAAGATATTTTGATCGATTGAAGTTGATAGCACGGTCGGTAGCTGATCTTTTCTTTTATTTATTGTACTAATTTGCTGACTTCTAACCCAGCATTCGGTGTTCTCCAGTCCCGTGCAAGTTATTATTAAATTGCTATGGTCAAGCATTTTGGTGTACGCAACAACTTTGCCGTTAAAATTGAAGTTCAGTCTTCCTGTATCTTTCCAACTCCACGGTTTTCACGGTATGTTTGTTTTATATTCTTTATTCGTATTGGTACTGCCTTGTAGTACTCGTATATTATAATTTACCCTCTATTTGGGCGCCTCATGAATAGCACTCTATTATGAGCTTTTCTGACGCTCGACGCCTTATATGGTAATTAGGAGAAATAGCATTGCATAGAGCACTTTGGATTAATTCACTTAATTAAGGGGGTATCTAACGTTAATAACCTTATTTTGGGCAGATCGAGTGGTTGTAGGTGTGCTTCCACTTGAATGCGACGCCGTAGCCGAAGTATTTCTTTACCATGTTATGCGTTTTGATGAATTTGAAAACTCATTGAATATGTCGCAGCATCCTAAGTACGTTTGTCAGGAATATCAAAATCTTTCTTAACATTATTCCAGTAGTCGGACTCAGCCTTAAATCATTTGTTGGGCTTTTATATATCGTATAATACCTAATACTTACAATACACATGTAAACTATCACGCAATACCCGTTGTTATCATCATAAAATATAAAGATCCTGCATGTGCGAACTTTAAGGTGAACTTCTTATTTCTATTTATATGGTTCTTTTTGTACGAGTATAGATTTTTTGGCAAGAAATAACTTTTATCATGTTTTAAAGTAAAACATTTGGCTATCTGGAAAAAGGTTGTCTATTGGTTGCTCGTCAGAGGTGGAAGTTTGCTTTTTTACAATTGGCGCACGCTCAACGGATTTTATGTACCCTTAAAATGTTTGCACATAGCGTGGGCAGGAGAAAGTTAGGGAGGGAAAAAGAAAGATACCAATGTACGTTGGTTTTAAATGTTTGCTTTTTTGCTTTTTGGGGCTTCCCATCAGCGAGTTGCACGGCTTAGAAGGAAGTAGGCTTTAGGGTGTATTAATGCGCATTGATAGCGAGACGGGTGCTACGTTTAAAAGTTTGAAAGGGCGGAATGCTACTGACAGTTTCTGTGGAGTACTGGTTATGAGAAAAGCGATACAATAAATTGTCGACAGACTGTATTATATATATTAACATCAAATAGGTCTTGGAGGTACCCGATCAGTTTTGGGCATTGTACACCAATTTTGGGCTGATAAACGCCTCATAAATTTAGGCCAAGTCAAAGGGGGTGAATATTTTTTACATCGCTTGAGGAAGCCAAGACATTTTCAGCATTTTTGTCGACATCGAATATGTAGTCATTCTAGCATAAGTTGACATAATTTGCGAGTTATTTTTGCGATTACCTTTCTCTTATTGGTGAAATATGTTCTTATGAGAACAGTAATTCTCCGCAAAGTAACAGTCGTTTTTAAAGTTGCCTGTACGAATTACCGTAAATTTGAAGAACTAATCCTATTTGTCAAGTAGAATTTATACTTAAGAAGAAACTAAATGAATAATCTATGGATATCTGTTTCCACTTAATTAAGGCAACTTCGTGAAGTGAAGTTAATACATTAGAAAATAAGTATAGAATACAAATTTGTGACTGGTTTCTGGGTAATCAAAAGGCATTAATTAAATCTAATAGCTGCTAGTCTATGGCATATTTCAGAATTTACGAATAATGACGAAATGCATTGGAATACACATCAGAAATAATTACTTACTTAAGTATCGCGGTCCTAGGTCATCTACCTCCGAAATGGTTGAGGTCCATTTCTACTTATATGTTTAACTTAAGATGATGTCTGCCGTAACGGCTGGTAAGGAATCGAAAACCCTCAAACAGGTTTGTTATTATTCATCTCCTGCTGCAAAGCGGTAATGGAACGAAAATCACACGCTAAATACGGTTAAGGATATCTTTATCCAGCTTCGTTTACGTATGCACATATGTACATGTATGCTTCTGTGCAATATAGTAGGACTGGGGTGATAAGAGTCTCATTAATATTTCTTGGCAAAGCTTTGTTACTCAATTGCATTCTTAGGACAAATATAGATAGTGATTTGCAAGTCTGACAACTCGAAGCCCAAAGTTCTTACTATCATAGATTTATAGTTCTCTATTCTGTGCGATTCGTTAATATTTTACATCCATTTTTGTTAATAGTAGGAATATTCTTGCTTTTCTCTCATTGGCAGCGATACCCAAACGCAGCATACGATCGTCTAAACTCATTTTTGAAATCAAAGGTACCGGTGTGATCTTTACCTTGTACAATTTGATAGCCCTGCATTTACATTATTTGCCTCTAAAGGTGGGAGGTTTCGATCTGAACGAAAGTCCTAAATTATACGACTGACAAGGTCTTGCATGCGACGTTAAGGAGATGCTTTTATATGTATATTCGAAAAAATCATGTTTAAGTTTCATTCATCAGGCATATTTTCATCGGAGCATATGTTGTTAATAAGCCATGTCGTGCTGCTCGGTAGATAGGTCACCCAGATATTGCTTTATTTACTTAATTTTGATCGGGTGGACTGAGATCATGGATTTTATAGGCAAAGTCGAAAAGATTGCACGGATTGTCACTCTAATACCAAAGTTCTTTTGCTGTACAGGTTTATGTTGTTTGATGTCATAGATCTTTAGCACTTGAGGCAGGTTTGAAGTGGGCTTGACTACTGACTAGGAGATACGTAATCGTCATCAGTTTGTTGCGATTACAGCTATTTGATACTAAATCTTTCCTTCTTGCTGCAACAACGTGGTTGTTTAAGTCTGTAATGGACGGTCGGAATATTCGGACATGTATTTGTAACACTGTAAAGGGGTCTTGTGTCGATCAGCAATACTATTACTTTGGGTGAGTGTTTTACGATTAGTTGACCGCTATGCTCCTTTATGAATACTTAAGCGACGCAACTGTGATAACTTAAGTCATATTCTGCCATTAAGTTCACCCTAAATAATTTTCACGCCATATTTATGGCATTATGGAGCATCGTCTATTTCTTCTGTGAATACGTTGAAGAACATTAGGCTGCCCTTGGCGATATAACCTTGCATTTTTATGGCGGTAATATTGACTTTATATTGATCTAGGGCCTCTGCTATTCATCTGTTCGAGGTTGGAAGATTTAGTATTGAGACCCAAACGTCGGTGTCCTTTCATTATTTTCCGGCTACATCAACAGTGAATCTGCCATTATCTAAGGACAAATTATAAAAATACTATTGGGTTGTTCGGAAAGTAACTTCGTTTTTTCCCAACAAAGGAAAACAACCAACTTCACACCTAACCACCATAAGATTTAAATATTTTGAGAGCTGATATAGAAAGGCTTGCTTGTGAAAAAGCTCCCATTCAAATATGTGTACAGAAAGTAAAGCGTATTGTCACAACGCAAGTGTCAAAACTGGCTCGAAAATTTCGATCCGGCGATTTTGATGTTGAAATTGGTTCTGGAAGACCATATAGAAGAAGCTGATAAAGATACAATAAAGGCATAAGTTGACCGGCGAATAACAAATCGTGAGATCGCTGATATATTAATTTTATCGAATTCGAACGTTTGTGATCACATGAAATGCCTAGATTTATTCTCAAATCTTGACAAATGGGCTTATCATGTTCTTACTGAAAGAAATTTGTGCCATCGCGTAGCGTTGATGTCTGCGATTTGCTTCTCAAACGTCAAGGAAATGATCCATTTTGGAAGCGCACCATCACTGGGGACGAGTAATGGTTTGACTACTATAGGGTGATTCATCGTGAGGTTTGATTTTCAATAGGCTTTTTTTGACAGATCACGCGTGACTCCTATCAAACTGTTTTGTCATTTTTGTTCAGTATCGTCAAGTCATCATGGAAAGACTCACACCACAAATTGTCTCCAAATTGTTCAGCTGTATTACGAAAATTAGCTTCTGTGAGAAACGTTTTTCGTGCGATTCGAGGAACTTACGGTGCGCATAATCGACCTACTGAAATATTCGATTGGTTAGACCACATCCAACACGTAGTGAAGAAACTATATTGAGCCCATTTCTGGCTCAATGGATACATTAATAAACAAAATTGCAGTATTTGGGATGATGAGCAACCCGAAGAGCACCAAGAGCTACCATTACATCCATTAAAAACAACGGTATGGTGTGGTTTATGGACTGGTGGAATCATTGGTTCATATTTCTTCAAAAATGAGGCAAATCAGAATGTTACCATCAATGATAACTGTCATTGCGCCATGTTAACGAACAATGTGCTTCCTAAAATTCAAGCAAATGGTCTCGGTGAGCTCTGGTTTAAACAAGACGGCGCTTCGAGCCATACAGCGCGTGAAACAATGGACTTGTTGAGAAATCATTTTGGTGAGCACCTAATTTTACGTTTTGCTACGGTAAATTGGCCCCCTAGATCGTGCGATATCACACTATCAGGACTATTTTCTCTTTGGATATGTAAAATGTCAGGTCTTCAGGAATAAGCTGGTTACGATTGACGCTTTGGAAACTAACATTACTCGTATTATCCGAGATACCAGTCGCTATGCTCATACGAGTCGCCCAAAATTGGACCTTCCGAATGGACCACCTCAGACGTAGTCGTAGCCAACATTTACATGATATCATTTTCAAAAAGTAAATGCCATGAATTGTTCTTTTAACCGATAATAAAAATTTTAAGTTCACTTTCAAATTAATGTGTTTTATTTTATATTATAAATCAAACCTCATGATGATTCACCCTATACATGGAGTAAAAAAGATGAACTGGCTCAAAGCACTTCGAAAGCCGATGTTCATCAAAAAAAGGTGATACTATCTGTTTAATGTGATTTAAAAAGGAATTGTTTTGAGCGATCAATTCTGAAGTGTACTGTCATCAGCTGGACAAATTGGTGTATTCACTTAATCAGAAGAAGCCAGAATTGGTTCAGAGAAAAGTGTAGTGTTTCACCAAGATAATGCGAGACCTCAAGCAAATTTGGTAACTCGCCAAAAGGTTTTGCAGGTTGGATGAAATCTACTGTCCACACACACCATATTCTCCAGATGTGGCACTCCTGATTATTATTTGTTCCGTCCACTACAGAAAATTTTAGACGATAAAACCTTTTCTTGAAACTAGGAGGTCAAAAATCACCTGCATCAGTGTTTTTTTTTTTTTTTTTGCCAGCAAAGAAACAACAATTTTATGTGCGTGGAGCTATGCTACTGCCAGAAAGATGGTAATGTACTAGAAAGGACCATATATAATCCAATATAATATATTTTTTTTACTTTAGAAAATCGTCTGTTATTTTTATAAAAAAAGCAAAATTACTTTCCGAACAACCCAATAGTTTAGGCTCTTCGTTTTCGACCTTCAAAAAAAATCTTTAATGAATAACTTAAGTCCCGTCAAGGAATTTGGAGGATATCTTTTGCTTTCGCATAACTTTTTTCGGCTAAATTTTTTCTCTTCCATTTCGGTGCTCAAAAAGTACGAATAATCCCAATTCGATAGCTGTTTAATTTCTGTTCACAGCAAAAAAGTACTGTTGACGTCATTCGTATTATTATTATTACCGAAGTATGTATCTCTCATCTTCTTTAAGTTGCAATTTATTTCAAAAAATAATGTTACTAAAAAACGCTCAAAGTAGGTGTTTCCTCCTTTCTTTTTTCCTCAGAAGAAAATGGCAAAAAACCTGAATGTGTTTCATGAGCTCGATTTGTCATTTTAAAAAAAAACTTAAATCAACCAAGTAAGAATAAAAATAAAGAAAACGAACCCCCTCCACCAAAAAAAGAGGGTGAAAACCTCCAAAAAACACCAAATATCTTTATAATTTCGTCTCCCCACCAATACAAATCAGACACATGTGCATTTAAGTACAGAACCGAATGAAGTTGTTTTTTTTCGCACTGCCAGGATAAACATACAATATGATATTGGTGTTTATTTGCTTAATATCATTATTATTATTATTATTATTATTATTTTGTTAAAATTCTTTGCACTCTGTTTAGATAAGCACAATGTAAGAAATTCGAAAAAAAAAAAAATGTGTGGTTCAATGAAACAACAGAATGTGTTTCGGAACGTGATAAAATATAAAAAATCATTTTCTTGTATTAAAATGAACCGAAAATTCGGCTGTATCTAGTCGCACTAACACATAGAATTGTGATTTTTTTTTTTTTTTTGGTTATTGATAAAAATAAACAAACGGAAGAATTTTTTTTATAGAGAGAGATAGAGGATTCAAAAAAAAAAATGAGGTCAGTGTGAATGTTTACATTTGGCGCGATATCGCGCTGTTATTGTGTTAATAGGTCTGTGACCTGATTACGCATAAAATTTAGAGCATAATTCGTCTTCGATCTAACGCGCTTATTTCCGATCTAATATTAGATGAAGTGTGTTTTGAAAAATATTCTTTTTAGGTTTCTTTTTGCGAAATTTAGAGGTGCATTAGTGTTGAAAAATACATGTGTACACAAGAAGACGTAAGGAACAGCGGTGAACTCTATAGAAAAGTTTGATTAGAGTGTTAATCATCACGTTGACAGTTTTTATTTTTTCAAGGTTACTTAAGATTGTTGACATTGAAATAACAAAAAAAAAAATTGTTTTTTTACAAATAAAACCGTTAATCAAGCAAGTCAAACAAAAATTATTTCAACAGTGAGATAAGTTGAAATTATCTAAATTTTTATCTCAGCTAATTGGTTCTTGTTTTTAGAGGATTGTTTTTTGAATTGGCACACTGTTTTCCAGTCATAGCCAATTTGACACCTTACAGCTGATTTGTGCACCAGAACTCACTGGCAAATTATGCAAGATTATGACGAAAATTGTTTACCTAAGCAAGTAATTCGAATAACCCAAGGTCAAAAAAATTTTTTAGCCAAGCTGACACTCGCTGTCGTGTGGCTTTTTTTAACATAATCCTTGGAAGAATCGTGCAAAACTCACTGACCGACAAAAGAAGCAAGATCTTTCTTGGTCTAAGGTGCAGAGAGGTGCAAATAAAATTAAGGGAATTTCAAGTAAATTGTAGTGCGGCACTGGAGATCATGCTAACCGGAGAGGCTTGTTGGTTGAGGCCTGGATTTACTTTAGACACACGCAACTTGTTATTGAGGAGTCGGTACATCCACAAAAAGTCACTGTGGCTGGTATAGTCTTTCGCCCGTATTTATTCAAAAATGATTACGGCCCAAACATCACACTAAATTGAGACCTGGCTTTAGTTTTCAAATTGAATACCATTGCTGTGAAAGAGCTGTGGTTTCAACAAAACGGAGAACATGTCACATAGATCGCGCTAACATCAACTTACTGAAGGTGGCATTCGATGTGTAATTAACCATCTTCGGTTGATTTTTTGTATCGCTGTCGTTCGGCGATAAACCAGAGACGATAGATGAATGGGAAGCCAACATTCGGCTCGTAATCGCGGACATACGGCCTCAGCAAATCGAAAAGGTGATTTATTTCAGCAAGCTGCCGCGACCCATATATCTGAAATCATATTAAAGCACTAAAGCATAAAATTGTTTTTCCAATTAACCATTACCATACTTTTTATGTATTTTAACAAAAAATTCTTTTGGAGTTTTTATTTCATCGATTATTTTTGAAAAACTTTGCTGTAGTACCAACCTTTTACAATGATATGGGTATATAAAGAGAAACGTATTGTATTCTAGTAAAACCTGGAAGGAATGGTGATAGATTAGATATAGAGATAGAAGATTAGACATTTTACTCCCGTGGTTCAATAGTTAGTATGTGAATGCACTTTGCAGAGATATAACTTATTTTGTGCAACGGTTGCTTCAAAAATGACCTCAGATTGTATTATTTCAATCGCAAACTACTAGTACCAGCTACAATGAGTAAGTTCCGAACCACGTCTCATTAACTCAAATGAATTAAACCTATCTTCTCAGTTGAAATACTGGAATTACAATAGCTTGAAACAAATATTAGAATAAGTGAACAAAGAAAGATTTGGAGACTGACTTTGCTATTATAATGATGTGTAGAGCTTGTTTGTAGAAATCGGAATGATGTGTAGGGCTTGTTTGTAGATATCGGAAATCATTGCGTTCATTCTAACTGGGATCTGACACTTCCACAATATATTTAAAAGTTGTCATTCTTCGCAATATATATTAAATAAATATTTATCTGCAGCTCATTGCGTGATGTTTAAAGAAAGTTACGAAAGTTTGGAAATGGTGCTTGAGAGTTAAAAGCATCATACGAGGGCTGTTTGATGAATACCCGAATTAGAAATGACAACGCACAAATGACAATTTCAAGTGTTGACAATTTATTTTCCAATGCAATCCCCTTTCAATGCGATACACTTTTTCCCGCGGTGTTGCAACTTTGTTAACCCGTCCGTATGGTACGACTTTTGTTGGCCTGCAAAATAGTCCTTCTCGTTCGACCCGTACTTCTTTTCGGCGAGCGATCTTTTAAGGTTTTGAAACAAAAAGAAGTCGTAGCGAAATTCGACTAAATTGGATGTGACGATTGCGGAGGCGTGAGCCGTTGCGTTATCGTGGTGGAAGAGCACATTTTTCTTCGCCAAATGTGGTCATTTTTTCTTTAAATCGACATTGAATCTGCCCAATAAAGCAACGTAGTATTGTTCTTCCCTTCTCCAAATAGTTAAGTGGATCGCACCTCTCTCGTCGCAAAAAACGGTGGCCATCACCTTTTCGGCCAAAGGCACGGTCTTCGCATTTTTTTGAGCACGTTAACCGGATAACACCCATTGTTTCGATTGTTTTTTGGTTTCTGGTGTATACCAATGAATCCAGGTCTCATCGACGTTCACGAGACGACGCAGAAACTCCTCCGGATTTCGATTAATCAGGACCACGTACGTCTTAGAAGTGGTGTCACGATTGCGCTTGTTCTCCAGTGTGAGCAATCGCTTGATCGCTCATGCCTTAAAATTCCGTGCAGGATATGGCCGCGTTCGCGGCGAAACTCTGCGAACCAATAGTATACGGTTGTACGGAAAGGTGAATGGGTGCCATACACACCATCGAGAATGGGCTTGATTTCCTCGCAGCCTTTGCCACTCGAAAACAAGAATCGGATCACGGAGCGATACTGCTCTTTTAAATGGTCGTAAAAAAACACTAACACGATGTTGTAAAATGGGTATCAAAACAAAACCCATTATCACCAATGTCACAGGCAGGCTACACCTATCTGCCAATCCGTGTAATCATCAAGCAGGACTTGTATGTATATATATGCACCTGGCCAGTGATAACATATTTTACTATTGTTGGCTTTCTGGTTGAAATGCAATACGGGTGTACCAAACATCTTTGCTATCTTCCCTTATGGGAAAAGCTTAGTTTAAAACATTAAATTAGAGAAAACACCGCTACGAATCCCGTTATCAGTCCTGGATCCATCCGTATAGAAACTTGTGATCCATGAAAGCATTTTCCTCCCAGAAGGATCTAGATGGAACGCTTAGATGAAAGCCGTTGTCAAACCAATGTTTGGGCATAGTGTAGTCGATGTTCTCTGGAAGTATTCCTAGTGTGTTAATAATATAAGTATGGCTGGCCACAGTTTTACATCCGCTCGACAATGCAGAAGCCTTGCAGCCAAAAGGTGCAGTCACCGTTCTAGCGCACGGTATTAACAAAGTAAAGGTTTTGGAGAGTCCGATTTCAGATGGGACTTGCCCTTCATCCTTGTTTTTCTTTTCGTGTCGGACTATCTTCTGAAGTTTTCTAAACGCGTTTTCAATTGTTTAGTGCGATGGGTTTCTTGTTCGACGACGTGTTTCTTGAGCTCATCTGGAGGGACAGTCCCTGTTGTGACTTAGGACAGATAAGTTGCGACTAAGCGCAATAGTTGCCTTTATTGTTGAAATTGGAAAGAAAGACTGAACTTAAGGTGGCTTTTTGCGAAAATCTAAGGTTATTCGATCTGAAGCATGCTCTTTCTATCGTACATATTGCTACGTGTTTTAATTCAACATCTACGACGGGCATTTATTTAAGAAGAAATACGTAAGAAGTTCATAGTTGTTTACCTTAATTATTTTCAAAACTAGTTTGGGATCGACATGTTCGACTTGGAATCCATTTCGTGATCTCCACTGAATAGTCATCTGGTCCCTGGTTACAACTATATCCTACTTTGGCAATTCTAGACTTGTTACACAATTTGGGTAAGACCCCGCGTAAGATAAGATAGAACTATTGTACATAAACCAGCATTTTCTTTCAAAAGAGCTAGGAAGATTTGAACACTGCAGGTGAGGTACATCTTCGCCTGTTAACCTTCTCAGAGCGCTGCTCTTAATCGCTAATTTTTTTTTCCAATACTACTAACGGACAGAAGAAGATGTTGAGCAACAATGTTTTTCGCCCTGTCCTGTAGATTACTACATGTTTAGCTTCTTCGCTAGTATGTGGGAACTCTTGCAACAAATTTCGCTGCAATCTTTTTTAGAAGTACAACTTTCCATTGTCCGAACTCGTCCGAAAAAATTGCTGGATAAGTGCTCAGGATTTTGTTGCAAATGATTCTGCATATTTCTTTTTAGATCCTACCTCCTTGGCTTTGTTTGATTCTTGTTTTGTTTATTCCATGTTTAAAATTGATTTCATTTGTTGAAGAAGGAGGATACAGAGATCCTCTTCATGCAAGTAAAGATTAATAATCCAGATGGTACGGTATGAGTCACCCGTTGTTAGCTGCGATGACAGTTTATCCCATACCAAAGCCCACTTATTTGAGTCTGTTTTCGGAGGAGATGTTCAGACTATGTTTTCCAACTTTGCTGCTAACGATGCCCTCTCTTGTGCAGCGCATTCATCGCATGTGTTTAGTTTTTGTTTGAAAATTTTGTACAGGAAGTCATCTACGGGGGACAAAGCCTTATGTTCATATCCTCCTACGAAACACTCGTAACCAAATGCGCATTGTTTCAGCATTTTGCATTAGCTGTTTACCCTTGTTGTTTCACTTAATAAAAAAAAAAAGCTTTGAGCTCGTTGCTTAGAATCTTGTTTCCAGTATACATTTGGCGGAGGTCCAAACTTGCATTATTTGCGTATGCATATGTTTGTAGGTACGAATGAATCTAATTTGAAATTTTTTCGAGAACTGAAAAAAACTATTGCACACTACATGTTTTACTATTGCCTACTTTGTTCATAATCATAAGAAGACCTTCAACTTGGATGTGATTCCAACTTGGCATACTACTTTCACCACCCATCACGGTGTAATTTTGTCCATTCATATGTATGTACATACGAGTGCATACGTACTGTAGATTCAATACAGTATCAACAATCCAGTCTGTGCACCAAAAAGAAACGTTCCAGTTCCAGATCTAGTTCCAAGACATCTTTTCCTTTTTGTACTGCTCAACCTCATTTCTGTCATCTTTTTTGGCGGTGAAAACTGCTGATACGTGATGAAATTCTTCAATGGAAACTGTAAAAAGATCTTGGTTAAATAAAAAAAAAAAAGTAAAAAGATAAACGTTTACTTTCATTGGATAACTCTGTTAGCGTTGGCTTTATCACTTTCACCTGCTACCTGATAAACTAGGACAAGGCTTCAAAAAACCGTGTTAAGTGCATATAGGAGAATAGTTTTGCAAAAAGATTAAAATAAATCACCGGCTAACAAAACAAAAAAGTAATTGGCTACAGCAGTGTGCAAAAGTAATTGGCCGGTTTTTAATGTGTTAGAATACTAATTTCGTTCCGCTAAATTTCACGTAATAAACGTGCGCAACTAAAATTATGTTTTTTGTGTCTTTTTCTTTTCTGAATTTTAAACCTGGGCATTATTTGTATACAATGCGAAAAGCAATTTTTTTCAAGGTTATGTCGATTTGTTGACACATGTTTTTTTATCGGAACTAAATTGTACTTTTGGGATCATTAAATCTGAGACAGCTGTCGATGAAGCGCCGGTGGACTTAACGCCGAAAATGAACGACTCTCGTAGTTGTCGAAGAGGAAATTTATTTTCTGCATTAATTTATATTATTAAATCTTAAATACAAAATTCTATATATATATATATATTTACCTTTTGGCAGCTTAGTCAGCGTTCCTGGAGTACTCGACGTTTCGAAATCAATATGCAAAATGGCCTCTATTTAAACCATGAGGCATAAAGTGACGCCTCTGTTATAAAAACGCGAGACTCGTTGTTTAGGTTCGGTAGCTCTTTTTGCCAGGAACGTCGGTTAGCACCCAATTACATGTTGTTGACTATAAATTATTCGACGTCCCACCCCCTGTGAGACGCTCAAGTCTCCACCGGAAGCCTCACGCAAAACCAAAACAGCAATCTTTACTGCTGGTCTGCGGAATACCCCAGATGCCGTTGCTATCTCTGCGGACCGAACCTGATCATCCTTTCTTTTGAACACCTATCACGATCCTACCACGGATCTACTGATTCCTAGGCACGTCGGCGTCGCATACGAGAAGTTCCGTACCTTTATCAGCGGACGGGAAGCACGGAAAGATACTCCCTTACCCATCTTCTCCATATTCGGTTTTTGAGTTGCTGGCTGACTCTCCATTGCTTTTGCAGGCACAAAGCCCTTTCATCCTATGGGTCTGGTGTTTGTGTTGAATTTGGTACTCCAAGTAAGATGTGGTTTGGAGTAAGCGGCTCTTCATTCTGAATTGAGACTGATAGGTGTGTTAGTGTTAGCTATTCACAATATTTTTCGCCTCAATCAAGGCGCTTCGCAATGTATCCAATTTTGGGGCTCTCTCACAGAGCGTTGAAGCTAGCACTCGTTTGATGAATTGTACCAGGTTCTCCCAGCACCCGCCAGCATGAGGGCTTGAGGGACAGTTGAATACCCACTCTACGCCTACCGAAGAAAGCTCGGTTTTCAGCTGTTTACGAAATTGCTTATGCATAGTAGACAGGCGTCTGATGACAAATTGGCGTCTATTTGAAAATGCACTGCTCTTACAGTGAGGCAGTTGAAGAGGGTGATCCAACATTTATCCTGCCGGCGGCGGATATTATCAGCGACGGGGCCAAAGTAATCCGGTCCAGTATATGTTAAAGGCCTCACGAATGGAATTCGGCGATCCTTCGGCAGTTCTCCTATCAATGGAGGTAGCGGTTTTGCACTGCGAATACGATATAGCTGGCAGTCCTTCCTTGTTTGTTTTACAGCAGTGCGTAGAGACGCCACCCAAAATCTTTGCCGGATTTCATTGACAACCGTATCGTCATCTTGATGTCGGAGACGTCGGTGAAAGCTATCAACAATTAACCTCGTTACTCGGTGGTCTTTCGGTAGGATAATAGGGCGCTGGGCGGCGAATGGTATTGTTGTTACAGCATTAATTCGTCCTTTAATCCGCAGCAGTCCTGTTTAATCGAGATATGGTGTCAGGCTTAGTATTTTGCTATTACTACTGATCGGTAGATTCAGCTGCAGTTTTGCGACCTCCTCGGCGAATGCTTCTCCTTGTACTTGGCGGCATATCAGACGTTCTGCATCGTTCAGTTCGGCTACTGACAGTTCACCTTCTTCGGTCGGTTTGTGCTGGCACATAGCGATAAATCGTTGCACCCAAGTCATTGTTCTTCTTAGTTTCGTGAATTTCGAGAATCTTGAGGCGTCAAGGACTGGTTTTCTGACCAAATTTACCATCAGCGTAAACTTCGGGCGAAGCTCATCGCTACAGTAATGGTCGGCTATGTCGGACGGCATTTCGGGCCATTCGGCGTCTTTCAGCTTTAAAAAAGGTGGTCCATTTATCCACTTGTTGACTTCCTGGAACTGTGTTGGATACCGAGCTCGCGTCGCTTCATTAGCTGGGTTAAATTTGGATGGTATCCATCGCCATTGACTAACTCGGCTTCCATCTAGTATCTCGGCGACTCGAATCCAGTGTAGGACCATTTTGGAATTACTCCAAAACGTATTTTTAAAATCGTGGTGGTAAACGATAGATGTATGCAGCCTTATCCCCAAAACAGCGGCCGATAGCTCCAGCCGAGGTATGGTGATAAGTTTCTTCGGGCTCCCCCTGGTTTTGCCGCACACAAACGAGACATAGGCTGCTCCCTCGTACTCAATCCGAAGGTATGCAACGGCACTGAAGGCTTCTTCGCTAGCGTCGACAAAGGTGTGAAGATTATTTTCTTGGCTCTAGCTAGGTCACGGCTGTGATACTTTGAAATCTTCAAACACGTTAGATGTGGTAACTCCGACTTCCAATATTTATTAGTAACGGGCTCATCCCATTCAACTCCAAAATGCCAGATTAAGCGCAACAGCAACTTAATGGGGAGAGCGAAGTTTGCAATCATCCCGAAGGGGTTAAAGATTGACATCGCATTTCCTAGGAATTCCCTCTTCGTCGGGCACTTATCATCGACGATGATGTCTTGGCTGACACGCGCAAAGTTGGGGCGAAATATGAATACGTCTTCTATACTGTCCCGGCAGATTCCAAGGATTCTTTCGTACCTCGCTTCTGGCCTTGCCGACCAATTTCGATGACCGTTTTTGTGACTTATATGGCCTCCAGCATGCTTTGGAAACTACCGACATAATCGTCGACTTAGTGGTGGCTTACGATGGCTTTGACAGCTCTTGGTTCGCACTCCAAAAAACTAGCTGCAATAAGATTCTTGACGGTGTTGTTGTTGGTGGTGCAGGGAGAATATATCTATGGCACTATTCTTGCCACTTGCATGGTTATATCACATATTGTCCTGATCAGCCTATAGCGAAATTTGTTAGTATATGTCAATACGAGGAAGTGTTAGTATAGAAGTGTTGCCCTTCACTACTCATAGCGAAATGTTGACTCTTTTTGTAAGTGAATCATCAAGAGCTGACCTCCGGCTGGCCGTTTCAAATGCCGTTTCGTTACCTTCAATGTTACTGCATTGTGGAACTCAGACGATGGTAATGCCTAGGAGCCAAGGAGATTAAGTAAAGATTGACTTTGCCTGACTAGTTTTGAGAGTGTAGTCCCTGAAATAATATTCTAGCTTTTATCCCAGCTTAGCTATGGTTAAAGACAGACTGCCTTAAAGATTATAGGCCTCCCAATGCCTGTGTCGACATCGCTGTTCTATTTTAAACCATCGATGAAGATTGTTTACTCACACTTCATGCCACATGACTGGATAGGAAGAAATTCTAAGAGATTATACATAAGAAAGTTGGAATGCGGAATTGGTTGTGCCTTGGAAAATAAGCACAGAGTTAATTAATCAAGCTCAAAATCTTTAAAAAAATTTATATATATAAGAGAGTAGTACCTGGGTTACATGATTTCTTCCTGTGGAGAGGTGGTCTTTGACTCCAAAGCTTACAACATCCACAATGATTCAAAGTCTTTAGAATATTATCTGTCTTCTCAAAATAATAGGAAGTGCCAATGGGCACTTACATTCGTTCCAGGTAAGAAAAGACTATTCTATCGATGATATATTATTCTGTTAAGATAAATCAGTAGAGATGACCCTTAACCATCTCTAGTAGATACCAAAGAGTAATTCCCGGACAATGAAAAATTGACTGTGCCATGTAACCAAATTCCCCACATGTCTAAATGACAACGAGTGATAACAGAGTGATTAATGTCAAACGAAGCTCTATCATGTGAACCCCGTAAGGAAAAGTACTTCAACCACTGCTTTGAGAGATAATGTTTAATGAAATACTCAGAATTCTTGACGATAAGAGGCTATGGCTTACGCTGATGAAATACCGATTGCAGTCTCTGGTAAATTAATGTAAACATTAAAGGACATGATGGAGTCCGTTTTCGAAGTGGATCACAGTAAATATCTTAGGATAAATCCCATCAGAACGAAGTTAATAAGAAGATAAATGTGATTTTTAGCTAAGGATATACCACATCTTTAGTCAGACGTTTACTTAAACACGATATTCTATTATATTATGTTTTGTGTACATAATACATATACAATCAGGTAACAGGTTTGTTCAAATATTGAATTTGACACAATAGTTCCCATTAAAACTTAACCAAGTGTCCAGAAATTTAGAATTTTTTATGATTCTACGACGTAAATGTGTATAGTACAGATGGATCAAAGATCACAGGAAAGGGATTATATCAGTAAATTTCAAACAAAATTGTGTCCATCTAGAAGACATCAGCCTTTCAAATTGCAGTGCGTTACTGGAGGCAGTTAGCGTAACACTGCAGTAATTGGAGAGTTTTATTGTTTGAGTTACGTAGCCAAGAGTACATCTGTGTGTGGGTTGGTAATTTTGTACAAGTTTAGAAATGGATTTAAATTTGCAACAACGAAATTGTATTCAATTTTGTGTAAAAAATGGATTTAATGGTGCACGGACGTTGGAAATGTTGGAAAAGTGTTTCGGCAACGATTTTTTAAAGAAAACGATCGTTTAGCAGTGGCACGACCGGTTCAAAGGTGGTCGTGAGTCAATCGAAGATGATGAACGTAGATGCAGAATATCGACATCGAAAACCGACGAAAACATTGATGAAGTTAAAGAACATTGAACATTGCCTATGGATCCGTCCAAGACATTTTGGTTAATGATTTGGGTCTCCGTCGTGTAGCAGCAACGTTGGTGCCAAAAGACCTCAATTTCATTCAAGAAAGAGACCGTGTTGACGTCGGAAAAGAGATGATTTGCGAGGCTGAATCCGATCCCACATTCATCAAAAGGATCATTACTGGAGACGAGTCGTGGGTTTATGAGTACGACACGCAATTCAGACATCAGGTAAGTGAATCGCGTTCACCAAATGAGCCGAGACCAAAACAACCACGTCTTTTTCAGTCAAAAAAGAAGGCAATGTTCACAGTTTTCATGGATTACAACAGTGTAGTGCATCATGCATTTTTGCCAAAAGGCCAGACAGTAAACAAGGAGTATCATTTGGGCGTTATGAGACGTTTGCGTGAAAGAGACCAGAATTTTGGGCAGAAAACTCGTGGATTTTTCACCATGTGCGCTATCATGGTCGCACAGTGCCATCATTATAGTTTTCGTAATTTTTTGAGAAAAAATTCAACAAATACCATCCAACAGCCACCGAATACCTGGTTTGGCTCCCTGTGACTTCTTTTTGTTCAATCGAATCAAAAAACCAGTACGGGGAACGCGTTTTAGCAGCCGAAAGGAAGTAATGGAAAAATCGCAGGAAGCACTGATGGACATACCGAAAACCGAATTTAAAAAATGTTTCGAGGATTGGATCAAGCGCTGACATAAATATGTTGCAGTCGATGGGGATTACTTTAAAGGGGACAATATAGATTAAGATGAATAAACTTCTATTTTTAATTTTCTAAATAAATTCCAGTGGTGATCAAGATGGTATGTATGTATATGAAGCAATTAGGTACAAAACCCGATGGAGGCAATGACAAAACAAGTAACTCCTGGCATTAAAAGTTATCTCTTTCCATTTCACTGCTTCAAAATTTAAACCACATATTTTCAGCCGTTAAAATATGTTGAAAATATTTTCTACAATTGTGTCAAAGGTTTAAAATTTGTACCACATAAAATAAAAACTTTGTAAGTATTGCAAAAACGAACGGGGAATTTTTTGTTTCAACTTGTTTTATACGTACAGTAAGGAAAGTAATGACGTTTTTGTGACGTTGAATTTTACTTTGTAAATTTCTTGGTGCTATTGGGTATATATTTTAATTCTTACGGTGTTTTTTCAAAACTTGAACTTTTATTTAAGAAAAACATGTACAATAGTATTATTCAAAGTATTGCCCATCTGAAGCTATGACTTTTTCTCATCTTTCTGGCAATTTGTGGATCCCATCCCAAAAAAACTGCGCCGGCTTGGTAGCCAAGAATGAAGCACGCCAATTTTTGATATTCTGCTCTGATGTGAACCGTATTTCAGTGAGGGCATTCTGCATCGACCAGAACAAATGGTAGTCAGAAGGGGCAAGGTCTGGGCTATAAGGCGGGTGGGGTAAGACTTCCCATCCACTGTTTTACAAATAGTTCCTAACTGGAATAGCAACGTGGGGCCGAGCGTTGTCATGATGGAAAATTATTGAGTCGTGTCTGGTCGCATATTCCGGGCGTTTTTCGGCTACTGCTCTCTTCAAACGGATTAATTGTGTTCGTCAGTGTTGTCCATTGATGGTTTCACCCAGTTTTAGCAGCTCATAATACAGCACACCCATTTGATCCCACCAAATACAGAGCATTACCTTCGCGCCATGGATATTCGGCTTTGCCGTTGATTTTGCTGGTTGGCCGGGTTTTACATATGATTTTTTGCGCTTGGGGTTGTCGTAATGGATCCGTTTTTCATCATCAGTAACAATCCGATGCAAAAATGACTTCTTTTTGTGACGTTCCAGCAGCATTTCGGACATGCAAAACCGCCTTTCGACGTCTCTCGGCTTGAGTTCATGTGGAACCCAATTTCCTTGCCTTTGAATATATTCAGCTGCCTTTAAACGCTTTGAAATGGCTGATTGAGTGACACCCAAAGATTCTGCGAGCTCTTCTTGTGTTTGGCAACAATCTTCATAGAGTAATGCTTCCAGTTCTTTATCTTCAAACTTTTTTGGCTGCCCAGGACACTTTTAAATCGTGCAAACCACTTTTGGCACGTTCGATCAGCTAGCGCATGTTCACCATAAACTTCCACCAAAATACGATGACTTTCGGCAGCAGTTTTCTTTATATTAAGTAATGAAGAAGATCTCCCCGCAAAAACACTTTTTCAGGCACAAAGTTCGACATATTTGAGTGAAAAAAAATTATTGTTGTTTACGTCTTCAAATGAATGACATATACTGAAATGACGTACAATGACAGTAGCTTCCCAACGCATGTTCCAATGGAATAATAACAATGGAATAATACAAGTTACGCCATCTCTTAGCAAACCACGAATTAAGTTATAGACCCAATTTCTTCATCGATTTCATCGGAGTCAAGTTGTAATTTACAGCCTGAGCATCAGGAACTTCAATTGATATCGTCCAGCAACAACTTTTAAAACCTGATCCTCTGAAAGTGACTCGTAACTGGATACAAGTCATTTAGAATGTTGCGGAGCTAATTTTATCTGATTTCGCACATGATTATGGGGCTACTGATCCAAAATCCAACACCCATAGATCTCTTCCAGTTATTGTTTGACAACCAACTTTTTGAGCATGAGTTTTTCAAACAAACTTATACGCGGAGCAAAAGCACATAAAACAGGCAAACCATTTGAGAAACTTACTATATAAGAACGAAATGAAAACATTCATTAGTTTGAACTTACTTATGGGAACCGAAAAGCTTCCTAGCTGTAAAGATTATTGGTCTTTCTCACCAGATTTGCACGATTCTTATGTCAGTTCATGTATGAAGCAAGCACGGTTTAGATGGTTGCTTCGAAATTTACATGTTAATTACGATAGGCTTTATAAGATTAAACCTATGCTCCAAATACTGTCAACGAATTTTAAAAAAATGTGCGAACCCTACTCGTGAAGTAGCAATAGACGAGTCAAGGGTCGGAGCTATATGAAACAGTATATGCCAAAGAAACCGACAAAAAGGGGGAACAAATTTGGATGCTTGCAGATAAAATGGTGTATTGTCACAAGTTTGATGTTTACACTGGCAAGTCAGCATCTGGAATTGCAGAAACTAATCTTGGGGTTAAAATTGTAAGGGCCTTGATGTCAAATTTGAAACACAAAGATTATGTGGTGTATTTCGACAACTATTTCACTGTTATTGAGTTAATGGAAGACTTGAATCAAGATGGAATATATATATAATTGTCACCCAAAAAATCTTCCACGGTTCCCATCAGATAATCGGAAGAAACGGGGAGGCTCTGATTTTTTTTTATAGCAACACAAATTTGGCCGCTGTAAAATAGAAAGATAAGCGGTCTGTACATATTCTCTCAAACTTTCGATTCCAAGAAAAAGACAGTGACGTTTCACGCAAAAACAAGAACGGAACCATTTCAAAAGTGTCATATTCAACCGCAGTTGTTGACTATAATACGTGAACTACGTAGACAAGTTCGACCAAAATTTTTCAGTTTCTAAATTAGACAGAAAAAGCATGAAAAAGCATGCAGCAGTTGTAAATTTATTTTGCTTGTACAAAATGCTCAACCTCCCGCAAATGGACATGAAAACATTCAGATGCTCAGTCATAAATAGTTTATTGGCGAAAAATTTAGTGGAAAAGAAACGTCCGCTGGAGAAATCAGCGGAAACCTTTCGTTCCCTAGGAAATACGAACAACATCTGCTGCTCACCAGCCGGAACGTAGTATCCGACGAAATTGTTCTATTTGTAGCACAGTAAAGAATGAAATAAGGACAAATTGGATTTGTTCCATTTGTAAGGTTCCTCTGTGTTTGTGGAAAAATAAATCATGTTTCCAAGACAACCACAAAAAATAAGTTGACCCCTGCGGTGCACTGGTTCAAAATTAAACCCACCTGTTTTGATAGAATATTTAAAAAGGTAGATGTAAAAGAAAATGGAATTAATGTTTTTTTTTAGTTTTTTTTTTTTATCTATATAAATAAATACGAGTACATTTTTTAAAAAATTTAAATTTTTATTTTTTTGGTGACGGATAGGTCGATTTTCGCATCGGAAAGAGTTATCAAACTTGGTTGGGTGGATTTTATTAAACTAATCTTTCATCTGTTACAGACATGCGTTCTTATAATAGGTCACCTACCATATTGTGCTTGCTCTCAAGTTGGAAATCCCCACTTTTTTTTTTTTTTTTGGTTCGTCAAAAGTTGTAGAAGTCATTATTTAGAATTAACTGCAGATACAAATCGACATCCTAAATTTTACCAGGCCGCATCAATCTGCATATCAAACAGGTCACAACTACACCGTTGAACTCGTAATGACGATGAAATTTGACGAAATTAAAATAATCCCTTTATGTCTCTTGGAGTTTTTAAAGTCTCTGATAAGAAAGCCGTTGAACTAACTTCAAGCTACTATCTGCAAGTTTTCATAAAAAGAGATGTTTTTAACATATTGCATGCATGTTACGATACATTTACGTTTGTATAATCGAACGATGTGAAAATATATTTATCAATTTCGCCATCACTAAGCTGCAATTGAGTCAGTCAGATAAATGAGTAAATGCCAAAAAGCATGCTTAGGATTTCTCGACGAATACTCGAATGTATATTATACTTAAGTAGAGAGTAAATTTCTTTTTCTAATAAAATTAAAAATCTTAGAATCATTTCAAACAACTTGCTTACAACCAGTGGAGTACTTGTAGTAACTTTCGTGGAGAACACATTTTATTGAAAAAACTGAATGACTTAATCTAATACAATGGGGTTATACACTATATAGTACTATATACTATTCTATGGAACTACGACTGGTTGCACTAGATCTGGCATGATGATGGCTATTGGCACCGCTCTGGAACTTTCGGGGGTTGAAGATGAACCATATGTTTCTCGGGTGTCATCCAAACTGATGGTCTCCGGACTCGTTCCGGGGTAAGCGTAAACCTCTGAGTCATCGAAACAACTTTGCTGGTAGTTCATTGATGTGTCTCTGGGAAGGGAAACCACATTAGAATTGATATCTTGGCTACTTGCCTGCTGTAAGTCAATGGTATCCTCGCCAGTAGAGTGAAATAGTTCTCTTGTCATCATCTCTCGAGATCATTCGCCTTCTAAGTGTTTTCTTAATTTGTCAAGCAACCCACCTCTTATTGCGCAGGTATTGTCGAACAAACACCGGTTGATCTATGGAGAACTTAAATCTTCCAGGTATATCATTTTTGTCTTGACTTCTTGATTCTAGGAGAAGAGCCGATAGTAAAGGCAAATTCTGAAATTTGCTGGATGTAAATTGGATACCATTGTCAGACACGATTATTTTGGGTAATACCTCCAAAGCGAAAATGGAATGCAACGCTTGAATACTCGCTTGAGCGGTAATAATATAGATGGCATTCGAATGACGGAAGGGAATTTGGATTTCGAGACGACCACGATAAACCACATAGCTATTTGGCTATATATATATTCAAGATTTTGCTATACCTTCTTTGGGCCTCTTCTAGAATTTTTGATGCGAAGGCTATTGGCTCTTCCGTTCCATTTGGATAAACGTTAGATGATGATGACTGCCCCGATGCCATGTGATGATGCATCAGTGGCTAATGTAATTGGTAAGTCATCCTGGAAATGAACCAACCCGGACACGTTCAATATTTATTCTTAAAAGCTGTCAAAAGAATTCTGTTGATCGTTTCCGCAAACGAACGGTTTGCCTTTAGCGCGGAGTTGGTTTAGCGGGGCTGCTAGCTGTACGAGATTGTCAATTAACTGCTTGCAATACTATAGTTCACTTTTCCAATGAACGCTTCGAGATCATTCACATCTTTTGGTTCGGGCAAATCCCGTATGGCTTTGACGCGGGACTCTGAAGAGCGAATTCCTGTTTCGTCTATAACATGGCCCAAATACTCAATTTCAGACTTCGCAAATTGCACTTCTCTAATCGACAACGTAAACCGTGGTGCGTATAGCACCCAAATACGATGACGTTTTCTAAGTAGGAGACACAAAACTCTAAATCGGCCATCAGTTGTTCCATATAACGCTGGAAGATGCCAGTGGAGCTGTATGTGCCGAAAGGTAAACGCTGATACTTGAAAAGTTCGAATACGGTATTAAATACGCATATCAAATCTATTTTGGAGAAGTATCGGCCACCTTGCAGCTTGTGAAACAGCTCCAGGATATGGGGAACTGGATGATGATCCACTTCAAACTGAAGGTTGATGAGGCAGACGTCTTCCTTCTTAGCGAAAAGTACGGGACGACATTTGAAATATCTGGGTTGACTATTCGATTTCAAGGTTAGATGGGCTACAACCCAATCCCGGACTGAAAACCACTTCATGTTTCTTATATAAAATTTTTGCGTCCGATTACAGGCGTTCACGCGATTTTCATACGACTTACAGCACCGCTTCATCATTCGCGAAGTGAATTTGAAAACCAAATGCTTGAAACCAATCCATGTCCATTTTATTTGCGTCCCGAGGTAAGTTAGAGACTAAGAGACACTTACGTTGATTGTTCCTTTTATTGGCACATTTGTCTCTTCGTATGTCTTGAGGGTGTGTGCTGTTGGTTCACATCGAGAATTGCCAAGACTATGCTAGCCATCCAGACCTATCAATGAACACAAAGACTTTTTTTATTATCCATGTCGGCCTCCGAATGTGCGGATGAGAGTCTTTCAACAACGCCATCCGAAATATCAGCAGCTACAACTAAATTGATGGAATGAGCAGATTCTGTCTGCTTATGGCGGTGACTATAACTCGATCGACTTTCCTGACAAGAGTTCGTTCAGGTATTGCGTGCATGTCTTCTTCCACGGCTTTTAGACCGATGACGTGATTGTGATATGCCCGAGCCAACAGAAGATTGATAGTTGTCACACTGATTGCGATGATGTTGCTAGAAACAAACAAGGCTTGATTATCTAATATTTAAATATTCACTAGACTTACTTGCAAATTTTCGGTGTGTTTGTTGATTCAGCTGGTTTCTGATGAGTTCGGAGTAATGGAAGTACTGCTTTTTTTTTAGTATACTTGATGCGAGCTGTGTCGAGTAATATGCTGTTACCAACTCCCTTACCAAGGGTTTATCCTCTGTGTTGCGGAGATTCTTACAGGATCGTGCGGTATGTAGAAAATGATCATATCCCTGATCACGACATCAGCGTACGATGTGTTGCAATTTTCTTTCAAGCATACGAAAGAGCAATCTCTCGCCAGGCCCCTTAGATTTGCAATCCATTCGGCATATGACTGGCTTGGAAGCATTTTTTACTTCAGAAATTTTGCATCTCGACGCCAGTACATGCATTTTAGATTGAAAATTCTTTGTTAGTTTCGCACAAAGTTCTTTAAAAGTGTGCATACTTACATCCTCACTTCCAAGAAACTTCGTGAGCAGATCGTTGATGTGATTTCCGCAAGTTGCCGTCTTCCAAGAAGTTTGCCGAAAAATGTTGTTGTAACTGGAATAGGTAACTCTCCGAAGCCTCCTTCTTAATCTCAAACGAGCGGAATTGTGGAATTATGGTGTTTTGATTTTGGAATTGTGGTGTCGACGAACATTCAGAATTCTTTCCATGGTGGTTATATTTGACCGCATCAAGTTTTCCATCCATTCTTTTTGTTGTTGGTTTCATATTACCTGGCTTCATTTCTACTTCCTCGTCGCCACTTGTAATAACTTTCATGAACAACAAGTTTTATTGAAAAAACTGAAAAACTTAATCTAATACAATGGGGCTATATAGGGTGATTCATCGTGAGGTTTGATTTTCAATAGGCTTTTTTGACAGATCACGCGTGACTCCTATTAAACTGCTTTATTATTTTTGTTCAGTATCGTTTGGCAAGTCATCACGGAAAGGCTCACACCACAACAACGTCTTCAAATTGTTCAGCTGTATTAAGAAAATCAGCGTTCTGATTGGATGATACTCGACCGGTTAGACCGCATCCAGCACTTAGTGAAGAGACTATAGTAGCTGTAACTGAGAGTGTGCGCGAAGACCGTGACGAATCGATTCGTCGTCGTTCTCAGCAGCTTGGCTTGGCGTATTCGACAACTTGGCGTATTATACGTAAGGATCTCGGCCTTAAAGCGTACAAAATTCAACTTGTGCAAGAATTGAAGTCAGGCGACTTGAATTTGCGTCATATTTTCAGTGAATGGGCTCTGGAAAAACTCAATAAAAATCCGATGTTTTATCGAGAAATTTTGTTCAGTGATGTAGCCCATTTCTGGCTCAATGGATACGTTAATAAACAAAATTGCCGTTTTTGGGCTGATAAGCAAGAGTACCAAGAGCTACCATTACATCCATTTAAAACAACGGTATGGTGTGGTTTATGGGCTGGTGGAATCATTGGTCCATATTTCTTTAAAAATGAGGCAAATCAGAATATTACCGTCAATGGTAACTATTATCGCGCCATGTTAACGGACTATGTGCTTCCTGAAATTCAAGCACCTGATCTCAGTGAGTTCTGGTTTCAACAAGACGGCGCTACGAGATATACTGCGCGTGAAGCAATGAACTTGTCGGGAAATCATTTTGGTGAGCACTTAATTTCACGTTTTGCTACGGTAAATTGGCCGCCTATATCGTGCGATATCACACCTTTGGACTATTTTCTTTAGGGATATGTAAAGTCTCAGGTCTTCAGGAATAAGCCAGTTACTATTGACGCTTTGGAAGCCAACATTACTCGTGTTATCCACGATATACTCGTACCAGTTGCTATGCTCGAACAAGTCACCCAAAATTGGACATTCTGAATGGACCGCCTCAAAAAGTAAATGCCATGAATTGTTCTTTTAATCGATAATAAAAATTTTAAGTTCACTTTCAAGTTTATGTGTTTTATTTTACTTTGTAAATCACCCTATATATAGTACCTGTCGAGCGGGAGAAATCAATTCATTTCACGCCTAATTCTACTGACATCTAATGTTATTTTAATGTATGTTATTTCTATGACAGTAGCATACGCAATTTAACAGGGTGCATCAGTACTAATAGGAAACGTTCATACTGGGTTGTGAAATTCTGCTTGCTATATTTCGGAAAATATTCTCTAAAATTGGTAAGAACTATATAGGTACCCCAAATTGAAAACAGCTGTTTGGTTCACAGTCCTCGTGACGTCGGTACTAACTTTTAGAAAAACAAAACTTGCTTTCAACAGTATCATAATAAACTTATGTACAGCACTTTTCTATATACAGGCACTCAATCTGAAATTGTTCCTTCAATTTTTACAGTTTTAAGATCTTCACTCAATGAAGCACTGGTGGTGGAAACAGCGATAAAACAAAGTGAGACAGGAAACATGACGTCAGTGTTCGAGGGTGTCAATTTACTAAGTTATATTAGTACGAACTATGAGTTTTATCGCACGGTTTATCGCCTGCATCTGGCAGATGCAGGGATGCTTTTGGAGTACCTGATCAGATGTGTGCAATGTATCCAATTTTAGGTGGATGAATACCTTATTTATTGAGTCCTGATCAGAGGGGGAAAGTATTTCCTACATTGTTTGAGGAAACCTAAACAAATTTGTGGTCACTGCAACATACATTGTTATTGACTTGAAACCATCCAAGACAACTTCAATTGGACGTTCCGAAAGGTAGTTTCTAGTCCATTGAAGAAAAGAGTCGTCAATCAATGCATGCATTTTCGACAAAAGAGAATGATGTCAAACTCTGTTAAATGCTATAGAAATATCAGATTGATGTACGCTTTTATTCCACTTTTCAGTGAGACATTCCATCCAATCACCAGTGCTGTCATTAAGAACGTTTTGTAATTCGGGATATTTCATGAGCTGACGGTTTATTAGCGTTTCCATGAGCTAGAAAATATTGCACGTAAGTGCAATGGGTCTGTAAGAAGAGACAAAAGAAGATTCGCCTTTTAAGAACGTACTGCTCCCAAAGTGTTCTAACGAGTAGGATTAATGACAAAGCTTTCGCAGTGGTTTTGCCAGCGTGAAAGAACACCTCTTCAGAAGAAAGGGAGATTCTCAAACTTTTTTTTTCTCGTAGACCTGGTTTCAGTGGACCCTCTGCTGCTACATTATTACCATATTCCCAAAACTCGTCAAAAATTTGAAGATTAGATCTAACGATGGAAATTTGCATCGCTGCTGAGTTTCAACCCTAAATTCGGAGTGGTAAAAATAAAAAGAAAAATAGTATATTTTCTTATGTTCTATTTATTAAAACAATACGATTACGGATTTCATAAAACTAAAATTAAACACTTAAAACGTATCGTTACTTCAACAATGCAAATCAACAATAAAAAAAGCAAAGGGATGTACTTGATGGATTGACAGCAAATTACATATACCGTTCTGTGATGTTCATTTTTCTCCTTTTTTTGTTAATAAATTTGTAACGACACTAAAACTTTTTTCGACAAGGTATGATGAGGGAAACGCTATCAAAGGTTTTCTCGCAATTTCCCACAACCAAAATGTTTTATAGCCTTTTTTAAATTTCACCTTTAGTTCCTCATTGGTGCTAAGCTCGAGTAGCTCCTCTTGAGAATATTTTCTGAATTTCCTCATCAAGACATTCTGCCTGTGATAAGTTTGGAAAATGGGAGAATTCGCGCCGACTAATATTTTGCTTCATAAATTTCAATTTTCCAAGAAAAGCCAAAATTACACCCTTTGTTTTGTAACTGCAATTAATCGATCAAATAGCGATGTCTGCTTTCAATTTGTTCAGGATTTCTTTTAAATCTGGGTCTTTACTTTTCAGAAACTCTAAAACTGATTCAAAAAGTGAATAAAATCTTGTTAAACATGCACATGTAAGAGCAATCGTTAGAAGTCTTCATCATTTTTTGCAAATAATCAGGTATTTAACACATTGCATCTTATTTTGTTAACTGCTTTAATCTCAATTGAAGCGGTTGGTGCAATCTATCACTTAAATTTTTCGCTACCAGATGTTACCGGTGGATGACACAGTGAATTGCAGTTACTTCTGGTATAATTCTTTTAAGATGACTTATAAACCCATGATATCGCCCGAACATGGCAGGAGCTCCATCTGCTGCCACCGAAATGATATTTGTAAATGGAATCGATTTTTCCTTAAAAAAATCACTCAGGACATTAAATATTGATTCGCCCTTAGTTTCCGTCTCCAAAGTTTTCGCGAAAATCAGCTCTTCATGGAATTCTTCGTCCATAACAAATCGAACGTATGCCAATATTAATTCTTCTTTACCAGGTAAAGTTAACTCGTCCAGTTGAATAGAAAAATGAGTTGTTTGCAAATAATTACACAAGAAGCTTTCAATATCAGAGCTCATTTCATCAGTGCGTCGTTGTACAGTGTTGTTACTCAAAGGAATTCTTTTGAGTACGTTAAATGGAGGTTTGTGCAGAACAGTTTTTAAAACTGTAGGTAAAATTAGGTGTTCTCCGATAGTGTGCGATTTTCCAGATTTCGCCCGCAAGCCATCATCGTTTTTTTGAGACGTTGAAGCGAACATACTATGCATGGTGAGGTTCTTTTTATATTTTTCCTTTAATGTTGGAAAATATTTAAAATCTTCGCCTATTTTATTAGAATGACATCTTTTTAGATGATGTTCGAGCTTCGATGGTTTCATAGACTCATTGCAAAACTTTGAGGCATATATAGTATATGGGGAATCGTTTGTTTGCCCGGGCAAATAAATAATTTTATAATAAAAAGTATAGATACTAAAAGTTCAATTTTTCTCGGCTTTCTTTTCTTTTCAAGAAGTATAGAATAATGGCCCTTGTATTCGTATTTATATTTTTGAGGAGTCAAACAAGTTCATGCAAGATTGCAAGCCCAGCACAAGTCGTATTTCGTCCTTTACACGTCTGAACAATCGTTGCCGGTTTTTACAAGTAACAGTCACTGATCTTAAAATATACTACTCAAAAAAATTAAGGAAGATTTTGAAAAAATGGAATTTATCTGATCCATATGCCAGCCTAACTGAAAAAAATTTTCTTCACTATGGAAACCAGATAAATTTTCGTGGACCCCCACTTACAGCTGGTGAACCCCCTTTTTTCATGCCAACGTAGACACCCGTCGAGTCTTCCGTGGACCCCTGGGACCAGAGGTAATGTTAAACAAGAATGGAAGGTAGTTAATCAGATCTTGGGGAAAGAAATAAAGCCTCAAGGAGTCTTTAATTTATATGAAAATAATGAAAATATTTCTGACCCTTTCACAATTGCCAACATTTTCAATGATTACTTTGTTGAAATATCTGATAAGCCAAAACCTACCACTCCGCTTAAGGATAGTTGCTCCTGTAGCATTTTGAGATTTTGAAATTAATAATGTCAATGCAAAGTAATAGATCGTGTACAAGTGATTGAATCTCTGTTATTGTTCTCAAAAAAATTGCTTGGTATGTTATTGATGTGTTGTGTTAATTGTTCAATTTTAGTGTTAACAGTGTTGTGTTTCCAAGTCAGCTGAAATAGGCAGAAGTTATTCCTCTTTTTAAGAAAGGGAACCGCAAGGCTATTTCTTTGTACAGATCGATTTCTCTTCTTTCAACTTTCTCAAACATATTTGAGAAACTCATAAAAAAAACGTATGGTTTCGTTCTTAAATCGAAATATTTTTTTTTTTTTCAAATAAACAATTTTGGTTTTAGGTCAGTTGCAATTTTAAACTTCAGTTTCAATCTTTTTAAGGAAATCAACGAGTCTTAGACCATGATGGCCCTTTTCATTGACATGACAAAAGCGTTTGACATGGTTGATCAGAAGTTATTTATAAATATACTCTACAATGTCGGTTTCAGGGGTGTAATTCATGATTGGTTTCGGTCGTATTTGTTCGAGAGACAGCAAAAAGTTTGTAATAATGGTATTTTTAGCTATTTCCGTAAATTAAATAACGGTGTACCTCAAGGGTCGGTGTTGGGACCTCTTTTGTTTCTGATTTACATAAACTCACTTCTTGAACAAAAATTCAATAGTTAATCTTCTGCTTTTGCAGATGATATAGCGTTTACTTACGAAGGGACCTCTACCTTTAATTGCATCTTAAAAACTGAGAAGGACTTGGACACTTTTAGGAAGTGGTTTATATTGCATGAGCCTGTGCTTAGCGATAAAACCAAAGTAATGTCCTTTAAGATTACTGGTGCTTTCTTCGATCCAATTCTGTTTTTTCATGCTGCTGAGTGCAAAAAGTTCTCTTTGCCAAGCCATAACTGTGGAAAGATAGACTATTCTTCATCTGTTAGTTGTTCCCCCAGTTGCTTTAATAATATATAGAAGAAGTCGACTGCTTCAAATACTTGGCGGTGCTTATTGATTCTAAATTAAACTGGAAGCCTCATATATCTTCTGTAAAGGCACATTTAAGAAGCGTTGTCAGGAAGATGTATCGACTCCAACCCATTTGTTCAAAAAGTGTTCTCACCATGATTTATTATGGTCTGGCTAATTCAAAACTGCAATACGGCCTTTCGAGTTGGGGAGGAGCTTATGTAAGTTATTTTGAGTCCATACTTATTGCGCAAAACCATCTTGTAAGAATAATTAGTAGGAAATACCGTTTTAGTTTTTCATTGCCTCTTTTCTGTGTACTTCGTATTCTTCCTATAAGACATCTCTACGTTTTTAAGTTGTTAAAAAATGGTTATTCACGATTGACTACAGGCATATGTAGTAACGTAATGTTCTGAGCTACAAATTATTTCAATAGCTATTAGATAAAATATGTATTTTGTTTGTTGTTTTTTTTTTTTTTTAAGTTTTACTCTTACAACCACCATTATTTGTTATGCAATCTTTGTTTTTCTTTCACAAATTATTATTAAAGTTTTTAAGCAAATTTTTGTTAATTTTTCTCTGTTGTACCCCACTTCAAAAATTTAGTTTTAAAATTTCAAGCAGATCATTCATCACTTATCGTTTTTATTTCAAAGAATGGTCTTTTAATTCTTTTCGCATTGTAACGTTTTTATTCTTAAGAATTTTGTATTATTTTTTAAGTGAATTTGAATAAAATTTAAATAAAATGAAAAATGGAAAACCTATTTGGGAATCACTAATTAAGACAAATGCATTTTTGTATGTTAAAATCTTTGAGTACTCTTGCTTCAACACAAGTGTGAAAGTGGATTCATCCAATTGAAGATTCGATTCAATCAAGTGTAGGTGGAGGTAAAGCGCAATCTGGAAATGTTGACCTAGCCGCAAAGTGTACAGCAACCAGATTGGCCTTGTTCAAATAGCTGAGAGCTGGAATATCTTTGCTAATAGCGTTGGAATAGAGAATGAGGCGGACTTTCTAATCTTTTTGACGAACGACCAACAATTTTTAGTACCTTTGGGATATTGTAGTATTTTTGCCTCAGTTGCAATTCGTATTGGAATTTCACATGCTTAAGAAAGACGTTGCAGTCAATCCTGTCTCATACCATATAAACACGTTTTTGTCGGTTTTCATCTGTCGGGTTGGTCTTAAAGGACCGAACCTTGATAGTCTCATTACAGCTCGAGTCATACGAAGCCTTTCCTTTTGGTTTGATACTCTTCATCCAATTAGGGTTAAAGAATCTTTTCCAAAGGGAATAGTTTCTGTGATCATATCAGCACCCACATCTAATTTCTAATGAATTCAATTAGCTTTCGCGCATTGCCATACGGGTTTTTAGGAATCTTTTCCTTAACCTTGTGGCAAGTATACGAAAAATGAGCTGATTCAAGTGATACGGGGCTATCGAATGAACTATTTGCCAAAAGCAGATACAATATAAAGACATGACTGTCAAAGTCCAATGTGTTCTCTCCTATAGACAATATCCGTATAAATGGTGACATTTATACACAATGACACAACAAAATACCTGAAGTTGAGCTTGAACAGTGACCTTAATATATTCGGTTTACTTATGTATAATGTTATGAAATGAATCAGCATTCATCAGAAGATATTACTTCTACCATCGATCTTTGCCTTTGTTTTGCATTGATATCGATTCAAATATTATTTCAAAGATTTCTGAATTTAAAGTGCCGATGGTGCCTGCAAATTATAATATAAATATAAGATACTTCTATTTTATTCACTTGAAAATAAAGTGAATAGTTAAATCTTGAATCTAAAACAGTTTTGTGTAATGTACCAGTTTATACTGTGTGTTTACCCAGGAGCTACTACACTAATCTTACAACTTTCTAACATGTGCAGAGTATTTGTGTCTGTTTCTTCATCTCATAGAGGACACTTCAATCTCTTTTTACAAGCTATTTAAACTAGTTCAAAAACTGCCCTCATTTCAATTGCGCAATTCCTCAAACAAATCTGTGTTTCGTCATCAATGAATGTCACCCGCCATCACTGCCTTCTGCTAACCAATAGTAAATATGATTTGCGCACTTGATCTATTTACTTTTTCTGTGAATGAAATTTGGGTCATTGGTCGAATGAGAACAAAACCAAATAAAAACCAAAATAAAAACATGAAAACGAAAAATCCAGCGAGTAAAAAACCATCGAATAGACAACGGGTAAGATACAATTTTCGAGGTCAACTGTTCTGAGAAAATTTCACGACCATCAGCTATTTGGTCATGTCGTTCTACCCTTAGCTGAGTTAGACAAGTTATTATATTTTCACTTTTGTGTATCTAGCGAACACCAGAAAGTTTGTATAGATGTGGGAATATTTTCAAAAGAACAGAAGAACTTTCCCAACAAATCTTCAAAAAAAAGCTCATACGCCTTCGCACTCTGCAAATTCCATTCAGTACCATAAATCTTGAAGACCAATTTATCTATTTGTTCTGTTGCCCTCAATTTTTTTTCGGATTTTTTTTTTTTTTTTTCTTTCTTTATTAGTTTTGAGGCAATCCTATAGTACATACTTAGAAATATATGGGTGGATACACAGATACCTGTATGAGAAGAAAGATAGAATGAACGCAATGAACCAACATATTACTAATAGCACAACACGATACAAATTGTTCTATGATTAAGTGGAATGAAATAAATTGGAACCATGACAAAGTGTCTGCTCTATATACCTAGATATGTACGTATAAAAAGTAGAAGTCTTGAAATAAAAGGCACCCTTTGTCTTTAACGTAATTACACGAAAAAAGTGCATTCGTGCGTTAAGAAACACAGTCGACGGTAGGAGTTTGAATACACATGAAAAGAGTAGATTCGAGAATTTTGGAGTCTAAATCAGCAATTACACACTGATTATTGAATAAAATATATTAAGGCCTTACATAGCTCCACAAATAGTAATCGAGTGGTGTCAAATCAAGCTCTCTTGATGGCCAATGTAACGATGTACATAATGATTTCGTTAAACCGATTTTTCAATATTTCAGTGGTTTCATAGGCAGTATTGCACGTAGAGCCATCCTATTGAAATCCGGTAATCATGCTCACTGGCTATAGTGTGAGCTCTGATCTCAGAAAATAAGGATCGATCGTGCCACCAGCGTGAAGACTACACCAAACAATGGATGAGTCTCACGAGTCTCTTTTGGATTTGCCTAGAAATGATAATTTTGCTTAAAGGGACGGCTTTAAGCATCAATTTGATTTTGGACAGGTGTAGGCAGAGATCATTTTCAACAATTTTCGATATAGTGAATGGAAAAAAGCCAAACTTTTACGATCAATGTCGAATTGTCAATCCTACATCACAGCGGCTACATATTCTTCTCTACGCACATAACGTTGACGTATTTTTGGCTTTGTGTAATATAGAGTGTATGTGTTATGATATTTATTCACAACTCGAGAAATGGGGAACTATCTTGATCAATTATGACTGCTGACAGAATCTACAAATTGAAATCGGATTTTCAAAATAAGTTGAACGATTCGAAATCGTCTTTTGGTGTAAGTCTATTTACGATTGTTTGTCAAATAATACTAAACATAAATGTTTAAGAACCTTTCAAAAATGACAGTCAAAAAATCCCACTCTTTACAACGTTCTTGTAAGATTATAGAGTAATGCAATCGAGTAATCTGTTTGGGTAAATATTGAAAACAGCGAACATAAATGTCACAAATACGTTAGTATGGCAGTGGTCTTATCGAACTTAATAGTGTTTTTATTTATTGCATTCGACAAACATATGCCAGATTGGTAAGGGCAACTTGTGAATGACTTAGGTCATTTCTAAGATATTACTCAGCAAATGAATAACTTAAATGGTTCGACAAAGTGGTAAAATGTAAAATGTAAAGTCTTCTCTCAGAAAGAATTCGGTATATTACTGGCAAATTAATTCTGTAAACTATCAGTTGTCACTACTTTACAGAGCGTAAATAACCTAGCCGTGAAGAATCTATGGCAGACAGGCAGCAGTCTTCTATCCTCTTTAATTCCAGGCATGCTTCTGAAAGGTGTTGCAACAAGAGGTGTAAATTTGTTTTTTGAATGAAACAAACAATTGTTGAAATATCTCTAATACCTTCACTGTTTTATAAATTAGGTACATGGAAATTATTTATGGAACACAGTATCTTCCAAATGACCGTATCGGCTCTATTCTAGACCCTCATCCTTTTCTCGAAATTTTTAATTACTCTATCGTATAATTGGGGCTCCATCTCAGCGATGGCAACTTCAATATTCGATTTCAGAGCGTGAATTGCTTTCGGATGGTTGCCCTAGACCTTATTTTTTAAATAGCGCCAAAGGAAAAAGTTTAATCAATATCAATATTCTCGATTTCCGGACACAAAAGATTGTTTATCATTTTTGTGTAGAGCGCTCCATTGACCTTAATGGATTTTTCAGTCTCATTTTCGAAAAAGTACGGAACTGTGATACTTCCGGTCCTTAAACAAATAGTTACTCGTTCTAGATGCGTTGGCATCTCCTGAATCACTCGTGGATTTTTGATGCCCACAATTTTTGACAAACACAATTTTCTTGCAAAAAGTAATGTCAGTATGCATGTTTTCCAGGAACCCAGTCTGAGAACGTACGATACTGTTGGTGGTCGGCCGGTGGTGCATGGTGAGCCAAAGCTTTCATAAAAGTTAAGCGCAGTTTGGCTGTGGAGAGGTCAAGCTCCTGAGACCGGTGACGAATGGTTAGGTTTGGGTCGTTTTCGGCACTTATTTATTTATTACTGCAGCGATTTTTTCCATTGAATATCTTGGGCGAATACCTTTCGGCGTCTCACCACTTGTACTGAGCTCGTCTCTTGGAATTTTTTAATTATGTTGTGTAAGGTATCTGAAGAAACATTACGTGCAAAATTAGTACGAATGTAACGTTTCGTAATAAAATTTAACGATTCGGATTTTTTTTTTACTATGTGGGCCTTTAAAATCCTACACCTCTTGTTGAAACACCCATGATTTTAGTTTTCCCTTTCTTAAGTTCTTAATTTTGTCTTCAATCTAAAGACACGAGTGGTCAATAGTTCTGTCTAAGCAAATATAGAAAAGCATTGCTTTAGCACAAATTATACTGTTTGCCCCCAACCCGTGAATTACATCAAATATTGTTAAGCTCAGTTTTCACGATGAGCGACAAGAACTGAACGGTGAATGAAACAGCTCTTCTCTATATATGCAGCCTTGAAATCAATTAAAAGTTGGTGAGTGTCGATTTGGACTTCTTGAGTTTTTTCCAGGAACTGCCATAGTGTGAAGATTTGGTCGATTATGGACTTTCCTGATCTAAAGTCGAACTGATAGGGATCAATCAGGTTGTTGGTGAATGTTTTCAGACGTTCACACAATAAGCAAGACAAGATTTTGTATCCGATGTTGAGGAAATATGAACCTCTATAGTAAGCACATATAAGGGGGTCTCAGTTCTTGTAGATTGGGCAGACGGTGTTGAAATTCCATATATCAGGCATACACTCCTTTCTCCAGACCTAAGAAATGAGTTGGTCCATAATCTGCACAAAATTATTTCCAGCAGCTTTGAATACCTCAGGCCGTAAGCCGTCAGGTCCAGCTGATTTATTGGATTTTAGCTTAGATGTCACCGAATGTGACACCACTTCAAGGTTTTCTTCTTCATCTCTTCAGGCTTTTGTACGAGTCTACTTGCCTTGACACGTTCTTTTTACGTGTTGGTAAAACTTCCATAATTTGTAAGTTATTCCTGAATTACAACCTCTCAATATCTTAGATTGCGCGCTTTTCGTGCTTTTTTTTCTTCATCTGGGGAAGCCAATATTATTCCCGTATCTTGTTAGCGAAGGGTTTGAGACGTTCACGCAATATGGCAGATAAGATACTTATACGTTTATAGTAGTAGGCGCATTTGAGAGGTTCCTTTTTTGAACCTGGCAAACGTTTCTAAGATTCTATTTATCAGGCATACACTGTTGGTATATCCTTTTTCGGTCGCGCGCTTTTTGTGCTCTTTTTTGTTTTTCTGGGGAAGCCGATTTTTTCCCGTCTCCTTTACTTGAAGAGCTCATGAGCAGCTCTCGTCCTTGGTGCAGCGCTTTGTAGGCTTTTTGTTAAGCTGCATGTGCCTGCTGGTATTTTTCATCAAACCAGGGATTTCTTGGTGGTGGTCTGGTGACACTTTGGTCTTCGGTACTTAATGCTGACATAGGAGTTGTTCATAGGTTTCGGGATATGCGTTCGTCGAAGATTCTAGTAGGCTTTTGCGATTGCGGCTTTTCTACGTCATATCTTTTCACAATAGTTCTTTTTTATAGCGCTTGGAAATGCGGCATTCGCACTTCGCTACCCCGTACGTTCGGATGCCCTGAATGCCTTGAGGCATGCCTTAGGTCTATCACAAAATAATTAATTTAATTAAGCGTTTGATGATGCATATTGAGGTGAGGAAACTGTGTACTTGCTGTTTTAATATTTCGTCCCGCCGCAAAGTCTTTTTTACCCGAGGTCATTAGTTCGTTCGTCACATATTTTAATCTCTTCCGTATAGGGTTGTGGGCCCTATGATGGCATAGGCCAGCATAGTACTACTGGCATTCCCTTGCCATTTTAGCCTGCATGAGTAAGAGTAAGAGTTTACTCATGAAGGTACCGACAACTACCACTGTATTTCTCCTTATGGATGTGTACGTACCCTAGTTTAACAAAACAACACATATAACGCCCACTAAAGTAAAGTGTGAGTAAAAGAGTTAAGTGCCTAAGATTTTACCAGATCCAAAACGTAAGTATAATTAGTTACTGTATTCAACCCAAAAGACATATTTTTATAAAAATAATCTTCTATTACTTCTTTGGTATGTGTGTAACTTTATAATGTGCGCTTTCTTGAGATGTGAATTAATTATATCTTATCTGCCTACGGACTAAGCCTTTTCCAAATATATTGTCAAACTAGGTCTGTAAAAAAAAAACAGTCCATTTCGTAGAACCCGTTCATTATCTATTACTGCTTGGCATTACTAAATGTGCTACTAATAAAAAGCAGCTTATCCTTCCGGTGGCCTCAATGCCTGGTACCACACCCACCTGTTGCAACTCATACATGTAAAGCACACACGCACCGAGAAATAACTCCTAAATGCTGATGTATTGATAATGGAAAAACTCACGCATAGTCATAGCAAAATCAACCCCACAACCAGTTGCTTTAGATAAGTTTCGTGTTTTTTTTTTCTTTTTTTATTGAAAGAATATTGCGTGGGCTCCACATTTATGTAGCACAATGCCCCAAATTTTATGTCTATTTCCTAGATAACACCTCTACGGTGTGTGTGCTTTTCAATTAGTAAAAAAAATATAAGGTAGACAAAAAGATACACTCATCGCATACATGTAACATATGAATGTATCTATGTACGTATAACATTTAGTGTAATGGCAATGGTGCAAATTGGGGTCATGGCTACCCGGGGAATTTAGGTTGCAGCCCATTTTACTATTTTGTTGGCTGTGTTATTGGTGATTCTATAAATTGCTGCGTACTGAATTTACGTAGGAACTAAATTGGCGAACTGATAAAGCGGAGTTTTTATAAAGTTATCGTCACTATTATTGTTAAAGTTTGATGGTTTGTTTTTGAATTTAATTCTACACACTAAGTCTGCGGTGCGTAGGTATGAGACTATTTACGAGTATCTATGACTTTCTTATTCAAAAAGCAGTAATATTTACCTTTCAACTTTTTGATTATATATATACGAGTATATAAAAATCATGGATGCGTAATCAGATTTTTGTACAATAGTTCGGCATTTACTAATTGTTGTTGGGGTAGGAGATTTATTTGTTATCATTTAGATGAGCAAATAAGAAGATCTTTTTCGAGATTTACTTATCTTCGTTCTTGAATGTCATGTCTTATATGAAGCTTTGTAGCTCGGAACAAGAAGAAGATAGGGATGTGCGAACGTATTTCATCATACCACCTAATTTTAAACTAAAAAGAAGATGCGTCATATATTGGCTATGAGGCTCGATGATTTACTTTGATCTGTTTGGATTTGTTTGGAATCTTATAATAGTTTGATAATGACGATAAGTTCCGGCTATGGTATTTGTCTTAAAAGCTCGCTTTCATACAATCCCAGTTCTTTCGGTGGGATGCCCAATTGGCAAGTTTTTGTCATTAATCTAAAAATGGCAATAAATTGACATAAATGCAAATCATTTCTACTGTTGTAGATTGTTTATTGGCTTCCTTGTCCTCTGATCCCTTTTATAACAATAAAAATAAATCATCAAGGAAAAGCCGACAAGTCCCTTATTATTCTAATGTAACGCTTTCTTCACCTCGATACTTACGTATCCCACAACAGTCTTTATTAACAGTAACACTTAAAATATTTCAAGTTGGTTACCTAACAGAAGGGACTTCACAAACACCACACCACACCTTTAGCGAGGGACTAGCAGCTTTTCTTAGTTCATCTTAAATTGTTTTGAGAGTGTAGCCGCATTTATGTATTTAAACTGCACCCTGCCTGACTCGAACTGCAACTTTTTAGAATGCTGTAATTTTTTTATTTTTTGATCAATTTTATTGTGCCGAAGCAAAAAATGTTGGAAAATATATCAATTTTCAAATTGTATCAGTAGTTTTCAATATGTCCACCTTTGACGCGAATAATGGCCCTGAGACGGCCGAAGAAAGCATCGCACGCTGCACGCAAGTAGCTCTGCGGTATTTTGGCCCATTCCCGGCGAAGTGCTTGTCTGAGGTGATCCAAACTTTGGTGTTTTTTAGTGCCAACCTTTGCCTTCAAAATACCCCAGACACAGAAATCCAACGGACTTGCATCCGGAGAATTTGCAATCCATTTTGTCGAAGAAATGATGTGTGGAACATTGTTTTTTAACCAATCTAGGTTGACGCGCGCTTTGTGAGACGGTGCCGAGTCTTGAAATATCTACGGTCTCCGACCGAAATGATTGTTTGCCCAACTGCCTCTAAGACAGTTTCACGGTATACGATCGCATTAATTTTGACGTCACGGTCCAAAAATACGAGCGGAGAGAGACCATCGGCGGTTATGGCGGCCCAAACCATCATCATTGGTGCTGTCTGCTTTCTGGTGGCCGTCCGAAGGTGTAAATTTTCGAAGGACCCCTCTGGCAAGTAAACTCGGTCATTTTGTTTGTTGACATATTGCTCGATAACAAATGGCGACTCATCGGAAAAAAACAAAATTCGGCAATTCACCCCTTTTGTGCAAGCGTAGCAACTATTTCGCTCTTTCGACTCTTACTTTTTTCTGTTGCGGTGTAAGATCGTGTGCTTTTGGGAACTTCAATGGCTTGAGCCCAAGCTCATTTTTCAGTATGTTTTGCATCCGTTCCAACGATATGTTGAGCTCACGATTCCGAACAATTTCTGCCGATGTTGTTGTTTTTTATGACCACCTCCATGACGTTTTGCAACGCTACCAGTATCATGGTAACGAGCTATGGTTCGAAACACAAATGATTTATTCACGTTGAGGTGCTGGAGTGTTCTAACGATAGCTACTTGTGGTTTTCCAGCCAAATATAATGAAATCACACTATCACGTTTGAATTCCATCGCGGATAAAACTTTATCAGCACAACTGTCTTGTAAAAAAAAAATTGTCTGTCATGTGTCAAAATTTGAGCTTATTGTCATAAACGGTTTGAAAATTATAGCAGTCTGAAGTTGGTTGCAGTTCGAGTCAGGCAGGGTGTAAATTGAGTTTTTTATGTAGGCAGACATACGATATGACTCCAAAAAGTAAGGTGACTTTATATTTAAAAAAAAAAAAAATATTTATTTATTCATCAATATTAATATTGTCCCTTTCAAAGTAATCCCCTTTAGATATTATACACTTGTGCCAACGCTTTTTCTAATGCTCGAAGCACTTCCCATAAGCACTTTTTGGTATAGCCGTGAGCTCTTCCAGCGATGCCGTTTTTATTTCCTCAATCGCTGCAAATCTCCGTCCTTTTATAGGAAATAGGGATGATTGTTTTTGGGAAAAAAATTTCTCACAAGCAACGATGAAAGAGCAGGTGCATTATCGTGATGGACGGAGGTGTCATGGATTGCTTTTCCACAATTCCGGACGCTTTCTTCGTATTGCTTCTCGCAATCGGCTCATAACTTTAAGGTAATACACCTTATTGACCGTACGACCTTGAGGTTTAAACTCCTGATGCAATACGCCACGGTAATTGAAAAAAACAGTGATCAAAACTTTAACATTTGATCGAACTTTCGCGTGCTTTTTTCGGTCTTGGTTCTCCTGAGTGCTTAACCATATACTATGATTTGTCACCAGCTTTGACTCTTTCCAGCAAGTCAGAGGATCATCATTGACGGCATTCAAAAGCTCCTAAGCGATGCCTATACGACGGTTCTTCTGATCAAAATTAAGAAGTTTCGGAACAAACGTCGCTGACACACGTCTCATGTCCAAAACATCTGAAAAAAACTGCTGACCGATATGCCAACATCCTTAGCAAATTCTCTTATGGTAATTGGAGGATTTTCCAAAACAATTATCTCCACAGCATCGACGCTATTATCTTTTGTTGATGTGCTGGGGCGTCAAGAGCCAGGTTCGCCATAGGCATCTTCTCGGCCATCTTGGAAGAGCTTGTACCACTTTTGAATTTTTTTTTTACTTAGATCAGACTCACCGTATGCCACTGTCAATATTTCAGTAGGCTTAGAGCACTTGATTCCATTTTTTTACACAAACGTTTAACCTTCTATCTGTCAAAAACAAACTAAGTATGCTATATACTTCAAACTGAGAACATATGTTTGGGACTTGGACATCTCTGAATGCTTGCTCTATCTTCTCAAAAATGTTCACTTTATCGAATTTCCTACCCCGTATAATGATAGTCTTATTTATTTGAGGCCCGGGTGGAAATCGAAAAGGGTTTGGACACTGTTAATTAGATGTCGGTTTTAGAAATCCATAATTTGTTCGATGAGATTTGATAACGTGGGTTGATGTTAAGAGATATAAGTCGAAGTAAAAAGGGGCTGGCAATGCTACCAGTTGGTATCTGATGGACAAAGAGAATGCCGGCAGAAAGGGGCTGTTAGTCTATAAGTTTCAGTCGATGTGTGTACGGTGGTAAGAGGAGTACCCGTAAAGCGAATCGAAGAAACCTGCGTTGTACTGCTTAAATCCCGAGAATATGGGTGATCTAGTATAGTGACCAAACTTAGCCAGCGTATTAAGGACGAGATCTGGTTTGAGAACCAAATGCGGAGTTGACTTTGTTTAAATTTGGTGTGATGAAGGAAGAGAATGTCAGATACCTCTCTGCGTGTTTCGAGGGTATTCAGGTTAAGAAGTTTAAATCGGTTACGATTCACTACCTCTCTCACGAGGGTAGTCCTCGAAGGTCAAATCGAAGGAAAGGACGTTGATTGCTCTCGATTTGGGATATATGAACTCGCTGAAAAGGGAACCACACTTGACTGGCATATTAGAGAAGGGGAAGGGCAAGGGTAATTTAAAGTGGCCTTGTCATCGTTTGATAAAACCAGGTAATGAGTTGGTTTTAAAGATTATCTCATCAATATGCGAACGGAATTTTGACTCTCTATCGTATTATATGACAAGGTCGGAAAGGGATTGAATATGTGTATTGGGTACAGGTTGGCTATGTAGAATACGTGACAAAATCATATATTGACATTTGCAAACATTAAGCTCTAAGCAACCTATCGAGTTCTTCCTGAAGGAGAATCGCACCGAACTAACTCACTCACCAATTTCTCAACTTCGGCTGGGTCTCTCATTTCTTTTTTTTTTCATTTGTCAGAGATTGAAATTGTGGAAATATTGTAGCGCGATTTGAGGAGTACGTTGGGTGGATTTGTTTTCCTATTTTTTGTTGGACTTCGATTGAAGGTAATTTTGATAAATCAATTTCCACCATTTGATTTTCGAACGAACAAAATGGCTTTCCGATTGCACTCTGACAAAAAAACTTTTAAAATGCCGAAGCACGTATTAAGTTTTTTGGAAAATTAGGCAGAGTTAAGAAAGATTTTTGACACAGTGGTTGTTTCGGTGTTTGTGTGTTATCCAATACTTAATGGGGAGACTAAATAATTAATATAATTTGGCTTGTTGTTGTATTGTGCTCAACCAGCAATCTCACACGATTTTAGTTGCTAGGAAATAATGTCTTTCGGGCGTGGTTGGGATTAAAGGCCAAACCTTCTTGTTTACAAGTCAGTCCATTACCACTTGAGCTACAGCCATTCACTACTTAAATGTTGATATAGTCCGGACTTGGTCCTCAACCAATAAAACTCTTCAGTTAGCGCAGTCTTTGGCCTATTCGTCGATGTTTTGTGTTATTTTTGTTGACAGCTTTTACTTGGCTTTGCCCTCACTCACAACAAAATCAATTTTTGACGCTTCTATTCCAATACTTGCAAATGCAGCAGTGACATTCGTAACATTCTGCCAATAATATCAGAGACTTTGAAAATTGTGCCTTTGGTGTTGGCTTGCCGGCCTCCAAACATTTTTTTCAAAAATTACAATTACATTTTTTCAAAATTACTTTGTTTACATTAGAGGTCTTGGTAGGACTGTGTCTGCACAATTTGACGAGTTTGGCAAGAATACAAAAATTTACAGTGTGACTGATTAGACGCGCTCATATGTGGCCTTAAAATGCATAAAAAATGCAAAGTAAGTGGTGAGTATTGATATGAAAGAGCTAGTTTTCTAGAGCATATGTACAATGTACATATGTACTGGTTAGTTCATAATTGATAAATTGTTTCCCCATTTTTTTTTTTTTTTTTTTTTTAAAGAACTTAACACTCAAGTGGGTATTATTACACTGGAAAAGCTTGAGCAAGTGTTAAGTTTTTACGAAAATGGGACAGAGAGAGAAAGAAAGATTTTTCGGCTCAGTGGTAAGAGCAGATCATATCTTTAACAAATAGTTTTTTTTTCTAAAGATGTTATGGGAAGAAGTCCATTTTTATTTTGACGATTTGATAGAAATGGGCATATTCATATGCAGATATGTTTGTTTGGAATAACTAATATTTATAACAGCCTCACTAGTGTTCAAAAAAAAAAATTTTTTAATTAATTTGTATCTAATTCAGATAATCCATATTCTGGACAAAATTAATATGGTTTCTAAGAGTTACGGATTTAGTTAAAACGTCTGCAACCATTTCGTTTGTTGACTTATGTTGCAACATTAGCTTGATCTCACCTTTAGCATATTGGTTCAAATTCTCTTAAATGGAATACTTGCTTGGTACAATCGTGGTAACTTTTATTTAACTAAATGTAGCGCCCCTTGGTTGTCACAGCATAATAGACCTTGTAGTCTCCGGAAATATTTCGCATTCGCATCGTTTAACCCAAAGGACTTCTTGTATTGCGGCAACCATAGACATACAGATCCCCTATATGTTGAGCTAATGTTTCATTTATCGGAGTAACTCTTCTCAAACAAACAAAGTCATTTCCTGTCGCCTTAAATATTTCGGCAATAGTTCATCCGATCCGGCAGTCTTTGAAATACCTAATTGTAAAAAGATATAGCTATGTTTACTTCATATTGGTCGGTTTAATATTTAGTTTAATAGTTTTCATTGCTAAAGATGCACTCACTGTGATTCCGCTATCAAACTTGCTGGCTTGATACATAGATTTACCATATTTTTTGATATATATATACAGTCGCCTCTCGTTAATTCAAACCAGTGATAATTCGAACCTCTTCATAATTCGAAGTTATCACGAGTTCCCTAGAAAATCTACACATTTTTAAGTACATTAGGAGGTGGCCGTGGTGTAGTGGTATATGCATAGACTCCTCAAGCAGAGGGTCGTGGGTTCGAATTCCGTGCGAGGCAATTCTGTGAAAAAGTCTTTTCATAGAATTTGTATGTAGTTATATGAAAATCCCGTCGGCGTCAACTCTGACATGAAGGCATAACACTGATGTTGGAGTGGTTGCTGGCTGGGCTAAATGTAACGAACTTACAACCTCTTCAGCAATGTGAGAACTGTCGCTGAACTATTAAAAGTTCTTTCACTACCATCTCTTTTAAGTACCCTGGTTCGTCCTGAAAAATTATTATTGACCTCAGCTTCAAATATATTAAAGTAGCTCATAAAAGCAATCTGCCATGCTGATTATTGACGCCATCGTTGATTCAGTCATTCTGACATTATATGATAGTAATGATGTATCACATTGTATTGTTAACAGCTTAACAATAATTTAGTTGTTTCGAAAATTGGACAATTTATCATATAATAGGTTTATTTCAGCTGCAGTAAACTAAAAAATAGTTTAATCAATGTGCTTGACATAAATGATTCCATCTTCTGGATGAATTATTGGATGAAGGGGCTTTTGTTTTCCGCAACCTTGAGCTAATCTTCTTCAATCGCACACAGTATGAGTAGTATGGCTCTTGTTTTGTCCGGACCAGCTTTTCTGTGTTCATTGTTGTTTTTATCAGTCCAGGACCCTTAAGAGTTGCCCTGCTGCATATGTTGTACTATCGCTCACCCCTGCTTTATCTGGTGCTTTATTCGTATACGATATATATATATATAAGATTCGGCTTCACCTGCAAGTCTCTTAAGTAAATGCAGGCGCTTGTGAATTTCATTTTAAAATTCTCTGGTGAATTCTATAATATCTATGATCCACACTTGAGTATTTTGCTGATATTGAAAATTAAGCTTTTTTATCCATTTGAAAAACCTAATACTATTTAAATAGTCAATGATGATTCTTTTTTTGCATCATTTTTATGACGATTGGTAAGGAAACAATAAGCTAGCGCTGTGCTCATATATTAAACAGCCCACACACAACTATAGTGCCTCTTTTGGGAATCCAAAAATTTTTTGGATTCGATTTTGTGATATGTCGGCTTACAAAGGTGAAACATGAAATCCTCTGGAGCTCTAACTTAAAGGTATTACCTCTACATGAACTCCCAATTAGAAGGTTTTTGGGATATTCCCCGAAAAATTTTTTAATATACTTGTTTGTACTTGTTGAAGTCAGATACAAATGCTTACGTTTTTGTTTTTGTTTTGTTTTTTTTTTTTTTTCTTCGATAACAATTCACCTTCCTATTTATATCTATAAAAGTACACAAAATAATGCTGTGCCCAAAATCAGGGTAGAGAAATAAATCTATACATCTTGTCCCAAAATTCGAAAGTGTAAAATGATTGATGGTATTACTGGTTGATTTTATGTGGTTGCTTGTTAGTCACTTATGCAACGCAAACACCTTTATTAAGGTTTAATAAATGTTTCACAACGAAATTAGCAATAAAAAAAATTAAAACAAAATTAGACTGCATTAGACATCATTATTGAGTTTTAAGAAAAAGTATTAGCAAATTCGTCAGCAGATGAAATGATGTAATAGGGCACTGAGAGAGATACAAGGAAATATTTTCGCGTTTGATGAACTTGTATTATGAAATCTCTTCGTGGAATTGTTGATGTAGGTGAAAATAGCACATCAGAGTTTTATGTGGTTGAAGTTTAGCAATATTTTCTCTGAATTAGTATTTGCTAAAATCTTTAAATGGTTCGACTCAACCCACGTAGGCATAAGTCAATATTGTTGTAAGCTTATAGTTCTTACATAATTATCTTACAATACAACAATTTCGAACTTACACATTATCATTTACAAGGTCACAAGTTTTCTTCATGTAAAAAAAAAAAAAAAAAAAAAAAAAACAATTCTTAAACCATTATAACATATTTACGAGTGAAGTAGTTTTTATTGTTTTAAATGAGCTTATAAGGTTTGCTACTTTTGATGGTCTTCAATGCACTAGCCAATTTTATACTTTTAAACACATTACTGATGTCTCGATGCATTCTTTTAGTGATGTCAGTATCATCTGAATAAGTTTGAACATAAGTTATTGGACACACTTTAACAGAGTGGACGTTTACAGAATACAGGAAAGGATGTTTCTTCTGGTCTTGACAAAGTAACGAATTTCTTCTTAATGATCATGTACTTTCGGGCGAGTTCGGTTTTTATATAGCTAGTATGACATATGATAGTGATTGATTAAGCAATCACTGGTTCCACATAACCCTATGTGATGGAATTTTCTCACATCATATCACATTTCAGTTTCAGTATAGTTTGCGCCATTGGCTGGTCGGAAATTATGGTGTATTCTCCAAGACCGTGTCTTGGGCCTTTCAAAGTTTTATCTCCCCTAAACTCGTTCTGATTATGTCATGTGATCTACGAAGAACGTCCGCAATAAAACACCAGTTGCTCCACATCCCTTCCTCGTTTGGACCTTTCGGATACAGCGGTAAGTCATCGTGTCTAAATCTATAGAGATACGAGTTTTTCCAATAACTGCCGTGCTCTGTAAAGTGGTAGTAGCAGTCCTCTCTTGCACTCGTTGTGCATGATTCCATGACGGGAATTAGCTTGTGGGCCCGAATGGCTTTTGCGGACCTATCTCACCTTACTTGTCATATCGATGCTGCTCATTCTTTGTTTTTTTTTTTTTTTTTTTTTTACTAATTTGACCCCCTATCGGTTATAAAGTCGCCTATGGTACACCTTCTCCATCCCATTCGGCGAACACATAGGTTGCTTCATTTCTTTCTACTCTTAGTTCGCAACTAAGTGATTTTTGAGCACTAGGAAGTGGTGGTCCTTTGTCTGTTTAATGTATTTCTTTTTCCCTAGTTTGGTAATATTTGTTTGTAATACTTGGTTTAATGTTGTCACAAGCAATTTTTATAATATATATAATTTCCAGTTCCCGAGTTGTTACATACTCTTATGGTTTCTATTGGTATCCATTCGCTCTACATATCCTAGACTAGGTCGATTTTCTCCTTCAAAGTCCGTCTTTTTTTTTCTCTCGAGGATATCTTCACCCGCTTTCGATAGGTTCCGTGCTTCTGTGCCATAAAAGAGGACTGGGATGATCAAGGTATTATATAGAGTCTCTTTACTTTTTTCGGGATAGGGTTTTATTACTCCATCGCCTACTAAGCCCTAAGAAGCAGCGATTGACAAGAGTGGCTCTACGTTTTATTTCTGCTGGGGTGTTGTGGGCAGAATTCATAGCAGATCCAAGGTAGACAAAGTCCTTTACTACCTCAAAATTAAAGATGTCGATTGTGCCGTTCTGTTCAATTCTTCGATGTTACATGTTCCTTTTTGTTGACAGCATATACTTACCCTCATTTACCGCTAACCCCATGTTGCCAGCATCCGTTTCAATACCAGCGAACGTACCTGTGATAGCACACTGAGTTCTCCCAACTATGTGGACAACATAAAACTTTTTAAAGCTTGTGCCTCTAGGGCTCACTTGTTAGTTCCGCTCAAGTATGACACATAACAGCGCGTCACCTTGTCTAAAGCCTTTTTTAACATCAAAGCTCTCCATTAAGTCGTTACCGATCTTGATGGACCAATGAGCGTTCTCAATCGTCATTCTGCACATACGGATGAGGTGGGCAGGCAAAGCAAAACTAGACATGGCTGTATATAGCTCATCGCTATAAATGCTGTCATATGGGGCATTGAAATCGATGAAAAAATGGTGGGTACCGATTTGAACTTCTGGAGTTTTTTCTAGCATCTGCCGTAGCGTGAAGATTTGGTCGATTGCGGACTTTTTTGGTCTGAAACCGCACGGAAATGGAATTTGTGAGACATTCACACAATATGGCAGATAAGATACTTAAACGTCTATAGTAGTAGGCGCATTTGAGAGGGTCTCCTTTTTATGAACCTGGCAAACGTTTCTGAGATTCCATTCATCACAATGTTAGTGTATCCTCTTCACAAAATCACCACCAGCAGTTTTGAATACCTTAGCTAGGTCCAGAGGATTTGTGGGATTTTAGCTTAGATGTTGCTATCCGTACTTCGTTCTGGTCAGTTGGACGGAAGTTTTGACTATCATCGTCTAAGTTAAATGATCTATTCTGCCTGACGACGGAATTTATTTATTTTTGTTTTATAATTTGTTTGTACACAGTGTTGTGCTTCTTCTTCTTCGAGTTTTTCTTTATTCTCATCACCGAGTGTGACACCACGACAATGTGTCCTTCTTCACCTCTACAGGCTTCTGTACGAGTCTTCTAGCCTTGACACGTTCTTTGTACCGGCTTTTTTTTTTTTTGGGAAGCCGATGTTCTTCCTGTCTTCTCTGCTTGAAGAATTCACGAACAGCTCTCGTCCTTTATTGCAGCGCCGCTTTGTATGCTTTTTGTTAAGCTGCATGTGCTTGCTGGTATTCTTCATATTCTTCATCAAACCAGCATGTCATTTGCGGCGTCCCTTTATGCAGGTCGGCCGCGTTGCCACTGTTCTTTGGTACTTTATGTGGCGACATAGGAATTGGTGTACAGATTTGGGGATACGCATTCGATGAAGTAGGTCGTCTTTATTGCGGCGCTTCATAAATCCGCATTCGCCTTACGTCTATCCCATAATGCTCAATTCGATTTAGCATTTGGTGATACATGTCACCTTGTGTATATTGAGATGAGGAACTGTGTGCTTGATATAGTGATATTTCTTCCCATTACAAAGTCAATAAGCCTTAGTCCGTTTCCAGGTGTGGTGTCGTGTAGGATATGCTAACCAAATATGCAAATCCTATCCTACTTCGGACATTGCTCATATATTAGGTCTTGTAGAGGAGCTCGTAGAACCTTTTTTTGGTGGCACCGTGGCACAATTTATAGCCGATGGGAATGAAAGTGTGGTGAAAAATCTGTCTCGTTTTTTGCCCCCTTCGACCTAGACCCAAAGAAGATCTAGCTAATCCTAGAACTAAACCCATGAGACCATAGCTTGCGATGAGAGTTCGTGGATTGGGCTCTTGATCACATATTTTTATCGAAAACTCGTGTTTTGTAACGAGGCTCAACGAGGTATGTAGGTAAACAAAATTAAAGTCTCTGGAGTGAGGCAAATCCAGAAGCGATTCGTGAGACACAATAACATCCACAAAAGTGCACTGTTCAGTATGGTCTGGTGGCATCATCTTTCTTACTGAGGGCGCAATTATTGGCTACCGAGATCGTACGATTTCTTCTTATAGGGATATTTGAAGTCAGAAAATTACTCAGTCCTTGAAAGCCAAAACTGATCACGTTTTTGGTAAGAAATTAGAAATTAGACCGACAGGATGCGCTATGTTTAAAACAGTCGAGGACGCTATATGCATAATAATCAAAACATGATATCATGAAACAATCTTCATAATAAACAAAGACTTTTGACTCAACTCAATTAAAAAAAAAAAAAAAAAAAAAAAAAAAAAAAAAAAAAAAAAAAAAAAAAAAAACCTTTAGATTGGTGCAATGACTGTTTTGCCCAATTGTTTGATTTTGATGTTTAGGATGTTGAGTTTAGGGCACATCAAACTTTTGTAAGACATTTTCGTGAGGTTTATTTTGTTGAGTTTGACTTTCACTTGAATTCGGCAGATGTTTATTTAAAATTCCCATATTTTCGAAAGGATCTGCTTGTTATCCAAAAGATTCGACAATCTTAAGTTATAAGCTTGTCATCGCATAAATTGGATTGAGACTTGAGTTTGTTAGGATTAGATCCTCATCACTGCTTGCATTAGCCAGTTTTTGGTTCCTGTGCCATTGCGTGTGATAGACGACAACAACCAGTCTTTAGGCGGATATAATGGTTAGACTACCTCCAGCAGTAGATTTCTTTATTTACTAAATTTTTCGAGCGGTCATATTTTATTATGGATTTTGAATTGTAAAATTCCATTGAGCTATGAAATGCCTATAGAATAGTTCTTAAGCACTTGTTTCACCTTAAAAGTTGTAAGCCAATCATAATTTTTCGTTCACATGAACCTTTATTGGTATCGGAGTGGGACGGGGTGACATATTTGACCTGATCTTACAATGATCTTCATTTAAAATTCTAAGCGCTGTAGGCGTTGCTTCTCTTTGGTTCTTAGTGAGTCTTCCGCTTTTTTGAAGTCAAATATTTGGATGAATTGTCAAAGGATATGCATAAGTCGGTGGTACCGCGGTCATCAAATTGTTTTTAACTGTTTGTCTCTTTAAGCCGTATTTCCCCCTCTTATGTTAAAAGGACAGAGAGGGCAAGAAAGATTTTTGGACTTCAATTCAACGTCGTTGAACAGCGGTGAAGTATTCATATTTCAACTGGACTTTTACGTCCAATTCAATAGATTTAGTTTGCAGATGTGCTGTTTCTGAACACACTTAAATATTTTCAGGGATTAGATGGTAAGCTGTTTTGACTCTGTTTGTATATTGTATTTTATTTTATCATTATTATTTGTATATTCGACCCTTGACTATAAGAATGCGCCTTCTCGGCATGTATTCTAAATACCTGAACTTGAGAGTTTTGCTTGTCGCTTTGTTCGCGGAGGCATTTAACGTCTAAATATAGTTAGGCCTATGCACCCACCCTATTCTCCACGCGTGGATGCACCAGGCTATACGAAAAATCAGATACTCTATCGCACACGCCGTGTATATCAATGCGTACAAAATGAAGAAGCGAGTAAAACTATGCTGTGTTTATTAAGCGGTGGAAGCAATAAATTTCTAATTTTTCTCTTAATCTTATGTTACCTTTCGTTTTGATAAGATAACTATTAGATTGGTTTTTAAAAAGGAATAAACACGGTGACACCCTGTCTGCAAAATTCATATTATTTCCATCACGATGGCATCTATGTGCAATATGCATGCTCGTCCCCGTCAGCATCTAACATTGAATTACACAAGTAAAGATAGATTATAAAGAGGGTCGTTCTACTTTTCTCCCATATCGGTCCCTGAGAGTAAGCATCAACCTCCCATCTTCAATGACCGCGAATTTCATTCTAATCTGCTGAATCCGCCGATAAAAATAATTTGGCATTCGGCCGAGATATAATTTAGTAGCTATCTGGCAACAGTAGAGGTTGCGCTTTTAACTCTCTAATCTTGTATTCATTAGTTCAATGTGCTGTTTCGTAATCTGGGACTATTTTAAATGGATACGAAAATATACCCAGGTACGGATACTCGTGGTTGTAGTCGTACTCGTACTCATACTCGTTCGTATTGTAATGAGCATGAAATTGTTCAACTTTATGTTAATGTTTATATATTTTTTTGCGGTCATTTTCGAGTAGTCTAAGTAGGTAGTCGAAGTTTTCATTTTCGTTTTCATCACCGCATTCAAGACATCGAATCACAATTGCAACCTAATGGGGTGGTGTTCACGTTTTTCAATTTAAAACTGAGATACTCATAGTGCTTACTATGCGAAATATTCTCTTTCTTCTTTTTTTTTTGCAATAACCATATGAGCTTTTGTTTGGTGGCGTATTGCAAAAATTTGCAATTATGAGGTAACCATATGTAAGGCAACAAAGAAAACGAAAAGTAATCGAACATAAATTGAAAGGAAAGTTTGAGAAACACAAGTGCTCACAAAGTATTGGCCTTAGGCGGTGATAGTTTTTTTGCGTACAATTTTGTAATCAAATCACAGTTTATCAAGCAGAGCGTAGAGTAATGCCGTAAATGTTAAATTAAAGGGATTAAATCAGTGTACTAACAATTGGTTTCGGCAATCAATAAAAATAATAAATCGTTTTTGTTGTGAACAAGGTTAGAGAAATACCGCAACAAGACGTTCGATAATGAGGCGATGAAGTTATATAAAGTTTGCATTGAGTTCATAGGCGTGATCAATACTCATTCGTTGTTTGTTACCCCCCCATTGTCCAATGGATACAAAATTTAAAAGACATCGATTAAGATATATATTTTTCGAAATCAGATTAACGAGCGCCTGGTGCTTTTTGTCACTCATTGATTTCATATTTGTTCTTCTTGCACACTATAGTTGGTTGTAAATTTTCGAAAAATGGCTGAGCTATCCGTCCCTTGGTCTTAGGTCTTAGCGGGAAAGTCGTGTGGCTGTACCCCTAGTATTCTGCGATGGATGTACATAGCGATTGTGAGACCAATGATCACATATGGTGTAGTAGCATAGGCAAAACGAACCATTTTGGTCACAACGCGAGAATCTCTCAACAAGGTGCAAAGACTGACGTACCTATGCATTATCGGCTCAATGTGTACTTGGCCAACTGCTTTATTGGTGGTGCTATTCAAATTTACTCTCCTACATGTCATTGTCTCAGAGGCGGCGGACAAAACCATTCTAAGAAAAGCAGAAAAAAAAGGAACTGAAAAGGGTAAATGCATTAATTCGAAAAAATATGATGCACTACACGAAAAATTTCCACTCTTGGCTATTCCAAGAGATGACAGCATTAGAAAATATAACTTTAAAAAGAATTTCTTAACGAAACTCAGCAACGAGAAAGAATGGAGCGATGAATCCACAATCTATGGACTGAGCAACCACACGGTAAAGTGGTATACAGACCGTTAGAGAACTGATGAAGGAACTAGTGCAGGAGTGTTTGGGCCAAAAGCGAAACACCATGAATCCATGAGCAAGAGTACTAACATCTTTCAAGAAGAAATATGCGCCATGGAAAGATGCGTTCGAATCAATCTTGAAAAAAATTACAGGAACTGTAACATAGTAATAATGTCAGATAGTCAAGTAGCTATCAAAGCACTGGTCTCAACAAATAGGCAAGAAAAATAGATTATCTGTCTGCTTGATACCAGGCCATGTGGGCCAGGCGGCGGACTTTCTAGCGAGAAAAGTGACAGCAGAACCCTTCATAGAACCTGAAGCATTCTATGTGATAGGGGAACACACTCTGCACGAAGAATTCAGGAAATCGGAGGCTAGAACCTTTTGGGATCTCTAAGGTCTGAGACAAGCCAAAAAACTATAGTAACTATAGAATAAACCTATAGTTGTACTCACAAAAAACCGGCTGTCAGTGGAAGCCTTTACCGAAGACCCGACATTTATAATGATGGTTCAGGTCCTAAGGAGTCCTCATCTCCTTATCCTCAATTTTCGCCTAGCAAGATCTCATCTTTTCCTGTCCCATTGTGATATGGAAGCCAGACAAGATTCAATGAATTCAGCTTTTCAACTGGGTTCAAAAAGCCTTGTACTGTCAAACTAGCTAAACTCAAACACAGTTTGGCTGTAGTTGAAGTCGCGAGCTTACTTTACAAGCATTGAAGCCTAGTTGGCTATTAGATGGCATTTATAAAAGATCAAGATCAAATAATAGTCAACAGCTCGTTTGCGAGCTATACCTACTAACATTTCTCTTTAAAGATGCTTTTACGAGTAGATTGAACTGTATGATATGAATATCATAGATCCGAAAAATCTTCGGAGTAGCCGTGACAAACCGTTTTTTTGAGGCTGGCAAAAGCGGCAGTACGGTTTTGCATAAGAGCTTTTTTCGCCAAATAATTGACACATATGAAGGATTCAAAATTCTATGCTTGGGCGTAAATTCTTAGAAAATAGATCAAACCCTAGAGAGTAATGGCTCTCTAATAGGGAATTATGCAACGAATTCAATGCGTTCTTTGAACATGAAATCATTATTAAGCTCAATGAAGCAAATATTAGTCGATAAATCGACTGCGAATCTCACCAGGTTGATATCTTCTACACACCTGTGACCTGGATGAGCTAGCAAGAAAAGGTGCTTATTTATACAGGGGTAATGACATAAATATACCAATTGAAACCCTGAGACGGCAAATTAAACTTATAGCCATAGAACGCTTCTTTTTATTTTTCACTCTAATGACTAGTGCTGAACTTTTTTCCATCATTTACGCTCTTAAGCCAAAAATATCATGTGGAACAGATGGTATAACTGATATAGTTATTAAAAAAATGGGAAAATCAATTTTAACTAATTTGGTTTTTATTATAAATAAAAGTTTTTAATGTGGAAAATTTCCAGATGGTCTTACATCTTACATCTATCGTAATTGCAATTTTTAAAAAGAGAGACCCTAATGACCCAAATAACTATAGGCCTTTGTCGCTGCTATCTGTTTTATTTTTATTTTTTTTTTTCAAAAATATTCGAAAGTTTTATAGTTAATAGAATGATTGCAGTAAGGACAAGATTCTTTAATACATCACAATTTGGTTTTGTTAAAGGGAAATATACTAAGGATCTTATATTTTGGACAGAATATATGGTGCGCTAGATAACAACCTAAAGTTAGTTGGCATTTTCATTGATTTAATAAAGGCTTTCGATTTGGTGGACCATGAAATATTGCTCCAAAAACTGTTCCATACCGGGCTTAAGAGAAAGATTATTGATGGGTTCAAATTATTCCTGACCAGCAGCAGGAAAGGAGAATGGAGTGATTAGTGAGGAAGAAAAGAAGATCAAATGTTGGTATTCCACAGGGATTGGTTCTTGGACCAATACTCTTTCTGTTCTACATCAATTCCATTCTTAATCTGGCCCTTAAGAGTCATTAATTTGGCTATGCGAGTGATCTTGTCATATGCAGGCAGTAATATAATAGATATAAAAAATGAATTAACATCTAATCTCTATCTGCTTGGAAATTGGCTTAAGTAACCAGGGTGCGCGGACGGTACCAGGGTGTATTTTTCAGAATTCGTTTCAGTTTTTTTTTTTATTAAAAGGACACTTCGACGAAGTTGCTGCTTGGTGGTTGTGAGCAACTAAGCCATACGTATTATCTGAAAAATACAAATATATATATATATATATATATATATATATATATATATTTACCTTTATATATTTATAAACTAGACATGTAGATTTATAGGATTACGTAAATATATATATTTTGTAGCTGTTTCTCATTATAAGTCTGCTATTCCTGGACCATAGAACAGCTCCTCAGCATCCAGATACTCATCATTTTTTCGTGTTTTGCACGCAGACGACCTTCATGCGTGTTTTTTCGGCTTCGTGCTAGGTGTCGCACATCCGCTTCTCATCAATGTCTACAAAATATTGATAGAGTGTTTCACCAATTTTGATTTTTAATATTTCCAATACATTAATGAGGCCAATTGTTAAAAACCATTGAAGCAATATTAGCAGCAGTCTCAATTGTGGGTCTGCAGTTCCACGATACCTTTGGCGCAAATTTCCGTATAACAGAGTGTATGCACTCGTTGTTATTCTAGTGAAACGCAGAAACATCATTCAAAAAGCTCGTCTTTGCTAAGGTCCACGTATATCGGTTTTATTGCCTCAATGACATTTGCAGGCAATGCAAATGAATAATCGTTCAAAGTTCCTTGTGCATTCGGCTGTTGCAACGAACACCACGAGTCTTCTCCATCTGGGCAATACTTATTTTGGGAACTCTCGTTTGTGTTATATTTATGATAGATAGTAGTACAAACAGCTTTTTTCATATCTTCAAACGAATCACTATTCGGACGAATTGCAAGACCGTAGAATGCAGTTAATTTCCCAGTAAGCTTTCCAGTCAGCTTTCCCTTATTCTGTTTTTTTTTACAATTTTGCAATCTAGTTCCCATCCGTTTTTGAATGTGATTAACACATTATTTTTTCTTGATATCATACGAAAGAGCTTGCATGATTGTGGTACAAGTTTTCGAATATCCGTGGCCTAAATATTTTACGTATTTCATTCCGTGTAATTCCTCCGCTCTTGAAAATACCTCTAGCATAGCTTCAGTTTCCATTTTGCCTGCACAACTGACTTAATTTGCGTTACAGGATTCAGAAATTTAATTATTCTTCAGAGTTAGTTTTGCTTTTTAACAGAGCTCATGCCTTACAGTATGCGGATTTCACACAAATATCAATAACTTTTTTCGAGCAATAACCTATAGGTGTCGTGACACCATCTAACGAACTAAGACCGCGTTTGCGCCAAGTTCCATCACCAGAAACTGTCAATCCATCTACCATCCACACTTTTCGGCGTCAAGAATCTGTCTCACAATAGTATCGTAGTAGGATTTAAAAAGAGGGCACGGTAAGTCCATGAAAGCACAAAATATTTCTGCTCCAGCCAATGACACTCCAAGAAATGCATCGCAAAAATAAATCGACGATTAGCTTTGTAGGCATTTTGGATTAACGGGCATGACGTGATTTCTTTTGACGAACAGAACTTGCGGTTTATCACAATTTTAGATCCGAGTCCTTTTCGACTATATCCGCAAAATTCTACATCTACATTCTACATTTCACGTCCGCATTTATTCCCGTAAAAACAGCAATGAAATTTATCAGTCTTCACCGTAACGGAATCTAATTGGCCACTGCTCAACTTTCTCGCAGAGTTGCTGCTAGCTCTCGGCTCTTCTTTCTGCACTTCGTATCTATTAGGTGGACCCGATTTCTCTTCCCTCCTAACGAATACAATACATTAACCGGAAAATATTAGGTAGGATAAGAGTTCATAGGGGCCAACAAAGGATGGGCAGGTCACAAACCAGTCTAATAGCCGAACGTATACCGCTCATCGCGGTCGTGCGTTTTTAACGGTTTCGCATAAAATACTGTATTTCCGTCAATTTAAAGAATTTTTTACTAAACTTGGTTAGAGCATTCTTAACAAATGCATTCTCCAGAAAATGAAGAAAAAAAAAAATTACCGTTGTCTGGTGCCTTAACTAGTTTGGTGATTGAGGACCTTCGTGTTCAAATAAATGTTTTGTACTAGACTGTGTTAAATAGAATCTGATGCCCATTGTCACAGTACAAAAGAAAATTATCAGATTAATATTCCATAAAAATAAATTCGGGCCCTCAGCGAAAAGTATTTCCTCTTCCGTATCTTTATATACAATATACAAAGCATTTAAAGTCTTCTTCCTCAGAAGTAGTAATATTAATTTAAGAAGAAATGAGGCGTACTCGCTGAGAAGTAGGCAAACCGTGGTCGTCTCAACAGTCTATAAAGAGCGCAGTCAAGTTACCGGCAACAAACTGCCGTCGGAACCATTTAGTTGAGTTAGCTGTTTCTTAAAGGTTATTTCTTTCTTTGGCTATTCTCATCTTATAAATAAAATCAATCCATTGCACTTTTTATTCTCGTTCATTTAACCCTTTTGTCACTCTTGCTTAATGAACTGCATACTTATATCGCGTTTTCTTTTCCTTTGCTTTCGGCTTTTATTTTTAAAATGCTTTAATAATAAATAATGTACTAAACACTGAGGTCTTTATAGGACCTCAAAGTGTGTTATTACATGCTTTCATATAAAAAAAATTAGACTTATAGTAGCCATGTAGGTAAAAAAGAACCTTCTCGGTGCAGGTTCCGTCTTACGTTCTCTTACATAGCCAGAAAGATTCCAGCTTCTTGGAAACTATCGACTTGGCATGTTTGCTATCAAGGATGACTCTGAATGCTTACCTTTTATCTTCAAGTAGTGAAAACCTCTGTGAACAGAGCATAAACCATAGTAGTGGAAACAAGACGCCATCCTATTTCAACTCCTAATTCTATCGCCATCACATATTTTCCTATGTGAGCATCTACCATCAAGGCTTTGTTTACTTGCATTCTTTTAATCCACAAAACAAGTGATCCGTTGAGGTTATATTGTCTGGCCGAATTACACATGCCATCAAAAATTGCGTTGTTGGTAGCTCTCTTTATGTCAATGAAAATGAATAACGCGTACTCCTTGTCAAGTCAACATTCATTCTGCATTGCGTCTCAGCAAAACAGCGTTGCTTATATGAAGCTGAAGTACTCACTCCACGCTCTTCAAGAAAAATGTCACACTAATAGATTTGAAACTCTTTGCAAATGAACTATAACCTCTACCTTTTACCTATTTTCACATAAAAGTTAATTTTATTGTTCGGTCTGCAGGCCGGTATCTTCTTCCGAGTTGGCACCAGCTGATCTACACGTATAACTTGTTGCAGCATAATTTCATATGCCTATGCCATCGACGAAGTTGACTTGAAGCCATCAAAAGACAATACATCGAATCCAAAAGCCTCATCCGTCATTTCAATCTATGACAGCTACCAACTACAATATGGTTTGAAGCTGGTTTGGAGTGTAGTGCCGTCAAACTTTCAGTCTGAATAATTTTTTACTTTTCAGGACTTCGCTTTGCGAATGTTTTAATCGTTTCATAAAAGACTGGAAAACCTTTTCGTACGATTTGCATTCCATAAAAGAAATGTTTCATTTGATATATTTGAGATATTTCAAAAATTTTATTATTGGCTTGAAGTACAATCAAAATATTTATGAATGGAACTCGACTTAGTTCATATGGCCACCGCAGGCATGTTTGCAGCGGTCGATTCGTTGGCCGCTATTTTACGTTCAATGTTGGCTCTGAGCTCTTCAAAGTCGTCGGCGTGTTGGCATAAACCAATGACTTAACGTAGCTCCACAGAAAATAGTCAAGCGACGTTAAATCGCACGAACGAGGCGGTAATCGACTGGCCCATGTCTTGAGATAACACGCTCATCATACTTACTCTTCAATAAATCGATTGTAACGTGTGCTGTGTGGCTTGTGGCCTGTTGAAACCACATGTCGTCCAAGTCCATATCTTATAATTTGGCCCAATAACGCCGCCGGCATGCAAACCGCACCAAACAGTTATTTTTTGTGGATGAAGTGGTGATTCATAAGGCACATGTGGGTTTTCACCCGACCAATAACGCATATTTTGCTTATTGTCGAACCCATTGAGCCAAAAATGAGCTTCGTCACTGAAGTTGATTTTGCGACTCCGAATATCTGTAGAAAATTTTTATAATTTGCAGACGTTAGTGTACTTTACCATGATGAAAATGTTGAGTTTACTGAATAAATTGACAGTGACAGTTTGATGATTAGTGAAAGAGTGCGTTCACAAATTAAATTCAAAGTTGTCAAGTCCCTATTGGAAAACCCTATACAATACCTGGTACCACATCGGTTTTTTTTTTTTGTTTCTTTTTTTTTCATCAACAGATATAAAATTTTTTGAAAACATAATTCATGAAACTTCTTATCAAAATATTTGGTACTTGAAAATAATTTTGAGCACATAACCACAGTAAATGTGCTTGATGAAGATCGTTCTTGATGCCAAATTTTTGACAAGATCTGTAAGCAATGTAAGCCATATGGGTTAACATCTATAATATTGCCTTCCAAGGTATCATTTGTTTCTTTTTATCAATTCCTTAAACTGACTTTACGTACCTACTCGTAGACACAAAAAAAATGATCGAAAATAATCTGCAATCGCATGATTTTGAAGCTCAATTTAAATCGAGCCCAACTTTTTGTGGTTTGTAGCGTAGTAAGCCACTTGACGGCAATTTGTCGACATCTCGCCGGACTCAATATCATCCACATTTTTTAAAGAAATGTTAAGGGGTGACCAGACAGCAATAATAGTTTTTCCAATTTTTATGTTTTAACAGCTGTCAAAGTTACAATGCCGAACGTCCAGAAATTATTAAAAAAAAATATCGAAATTCGGGCTTAGTTGCAAATACGGAATTTTGGCAAGAGATCCGGGTTTTGACCAAAAAATCGTCTTCCCGGACGAGGCCCATTTTAGGCTCAGCGGCTTTGTCAACAACCAAAATTGCCGTTATTTAAGCGAATACAATCCACAAGTGTTCGGCCAAGCATCAATGTATCCGCAAAGATTGACTGTTTAGTGTGGCTTGTGGCATGGCGGCATCATCAGACCTTATGTAAACCGAGTTTCTGTGGTCAAAGCTCGACAACATCGATATACCTGAGCTGTAGTTCCAACAAGACGGCGCTATATACCATACAAGCGACACAACACTCAAAGTTGTGAAGGACAAATTTGGCGAATAGATCATCTCACGGTGAGCAATCATCAATTGGTCGCCACCATCATACGATTTAACACCACACGATTATTTTCTCTGGGGCTTCGTCAAGTCCTTAGTCTACGCCAGCAATTCAATGATCGATGCCAACATTCAACACGCTATTGCCGGAATAACGCCGCACATATTGGACCGAGACATCAAAAATTGGACCGACCACTTGAAGTACTACCAGCGAATCCCAGGCGACTATTTGAATAATGTGCTTTTTCAGACTTATATCTCACACCGTTGTTTTATTTGAATTTTGTTCCTATCGTTGTTATCTGGTCACCCTTTATTTAATCATGGTACACAGCGATTTCCAGAGACTAAACTGGATTCATTTGATTATGTTTATGTATACAATATATTTGTATTGATCCAAGAGTAAATATAAATATGAGCTACATCGCTGAACACAAGAGTGAATCAAGCGAAATTGCTCAAAACTAAATAAGTAAAGTAACGACATAAATTATTGCCTTTTTGTTTTAATTTATATATGTACTTACTTTATATTATACGGGCGCAGGCTTAATTTTTTTTGCGGAGTTTTCCATATATTTAAGCCCAAATTGCTGCGAATTATTAGGAATTCCTTCGCTTGTTTGTGTATACATCACTATGTATGTGGTACAAAATTTACTCACTGTTTAATGTAAATCCTGTTCAGGTGGATTTTGCCTTTAACAGACCAGAAGCTATTGGAGAATGTTCATAAACCTAAATGGGACATCTAGGTGCCCTTATAGATTTTGAGATATAAAAAACTGGTGCTAGCTACGAAGGCTTTTTAATACAGTACGAAGTTAATAAACTCGAGCCCGATTCCAGACATGCGTCGTATCATGTATTCTAGGTACTTGTATTCTGTCTATTCTGTCTCTTCGTTAAGCTTCTTGCCTTAGTCTTTATCTAACTACAAATTTGCATCCATACAGACTTTGCTTTCATCTTTTGTCACTTCACAAAAGTAAATGTCACAGTACTAAAAAATTCTTAAAAAACCTTTAATTTGAATTTATTAACATAAAATTACAGCTGTTGTTGCTTATTCTATCGAATGAATTTCTTTACCAATTCGTCCAAACCATGTCCTTTCTTTACTGACCTATTTCATTAAAATTGTCGCAATTGTAGTATCCATAGACCGGAAGGAATACAACCGGTGATATTGTTTTCTACAGTGTATCACCTCGTTTCTCAACAAGCCTGCAACTGACTATGGCTGAAACCGGATATGATTATTATATCTCAATTAGCTCATTTACTAACTCATTAACTAACTCAAGTAGTAACAGATGAAGGCGTTTATTAACTGAAAAGAAAAAATGATAGCAACGCAAATACAAATACAGTGGATGTCAGCTAGTGTATTACAATAAATTTTCAGAAAACTAATTGTAGAACATATTTAAGCATATGCTGATATTGTAATATACAAAGAAGGTAAAAAAAAATTTTTAGAAATTTCGTTCCAACGGAAAATGGCAATAGAGGCAAAAGGAAGAGAAAAGATAATTGAGTCTTCAAATACAAAAATATCAGCAAATTCTACGTCTCAATGATGAAATTATGGAAGCTTGCAAACATATGTACATATCCAATTCAACAAACGATGCATCTAGATAAAAAAAAAGAATAAAAATCTAGCTATGCAGAAGAGAACTAAACAACACAGGTATCAGCGCCTTACCTTGCGGCAGTTCATTTTATTTAATTTGATCATTATCTTGTTAAAACTTAAACATTTTAAAATTAACAGTAAAGCGTTGACTGATAATTTCACTAACAAAGTGAGTGACCATTAGGTCGGCTATTCACATCAAGAATTTATGACACATTCTGTTGTTTGACAACTTTTTGAATGTAAGCCAAATGAATTCTGTACCCAATATTAGAGAATGCCACCAAATTGTCATATTTCAGATTTCGTTGATGATAATTTTATCACAATTATCGTTCAAATGTACCGAAATATTTACTACGAGCCCCAATACCAAAATGGACATATTCGTGTGTACATATTCCGTATACTATGCATCCATATCTGATGGTTTTTTTTTTCCTTTCTTCACACCAACTTTGTGAGCGACTTGTTTTTAATCGCTCACAGTGCAATTAAGCGAATTTGGCCGAAAAAAGCTTATCATTCTTAAGATACTTATAAATTTATATTCTTATATGCTTATACCATATTATACGAGTATATATTCGTATATTCTTTACCAAATGTTTACTTTTTCGGGCAAAACACTTTTATTTAATATTTTTTTTATTCTGTTTATTTATTCTCTGGTTTCGTTGTATAAGTATTTCTTTTTGTAGATGACTGTCGGTGTTCATGTTTGTATGGAAGCAAATCCAAAACTGAATGAAAAAGATTAATCCAAACGACCCACCGTCCAATATTAATACCATCAACACCAAAATTCCTTACGTTATATTGCGGTTTCACAATTTTGAAAAATAAATACAAAAAGAAAAAACAAAAAAAAAAAAAAAAAAAACGGGCACGGGTTCGAATTTTGTTAGCTTGTTTTTATGTGCATCACATACTAACGAAGTAATGATAATTTGGTTATCACAATGTCACCTTTGGTGACATTGAATTTTTCGTTTCGTTACTTTTGTCAATTTAAGTCCATGGAAATGTTTTGTGTCTCTTCAAATTTGTTTTCTTTTTTGTTGTTATTGACATGCAACAATGTTAAGGAATTTTACGGATTTGTGAGAACATGTTATTGAAGTTATTAGTCCGAATAATTTGTGGAGAAGTACTTCTGCTTAGATCGAAAGCAATCAAAATTTCCAATAAATTCCAATAATAGCCCCGAACATTTTTCCTTATCCATTTTCTCTAAAGGAAACCTCGTTTCCTAGAATTTTCAAGTTACCATGAAAAGCCATGTAAGTTTTTATTCAGACTCTTTGTAAGAGTTTCTCAGGAATTCAGTTCAGTCCCCTCACTTTAATTTTGTCAATCGATAACACAAGGAAACAAAGACTTCATCATTGAGAAGTTACACTTTTTTGCATCTGCTGAATGTGTTACCTTTTTAGCAAATATCAATCTTTTTTAATGCTACGTATTTAAGAAAGGCTTAAATAGTTTTAGTGTAAACGAAATTTTCTGGAACAACTTTCATTGTACTGAAGGAGCTGTTCTATTTGTATAAAAACTGTCTCCTTGGTAAACACTTTGTGCATTAGCGTTATCTAGAAGAAAGATTTTTATTTTAGTTCTCATATCGATAACATATAATCTTAAAGTCTTTTCTCATGCGTCAGTATGAATATCCTCATTCTTATAACGAAAGTCAATCAATGTGAATTAGTCCTATCCATACCAGATTGGCACGTTTTCCGGAGATAGGCATTTATAGCGTGCCTATTGCGCGCTTTTTTCAGCAGGAAGATCTAGTTTTACTCGTAAATCTTGGCCAATATCCAAAACCAAAAAAATAACTTAAAAAACAGTCTCTCACTGTCCCACCGTCATAGATACCGCTCTCTCTGTGAACAAAATGACAAGATGGAAAAACAAAACAAAGGTCTTGTCTTACACCAGAGTGTTGGGCCATTACTTTTTTTTTTTTAATTAAATCCACTATCTTGAGTCTTTACCAATATTTTGGTAAAGTCTGCATAGTACCCTTAAGTCTGGCAAGCGTCATGTCTTGTTAAAAACTCCTTTACACGAATGGAAAACCGAGATCGCATTAGAAACTGTCCTCTCGACGTATTTTGTGTTAAGAAGTTAAAGAACATGAAATACTAATCTTCACGGGGTGAAACTATGGTATAGAAAATGTTGTAGTCAAAGTAGTTAACTTCCTTCTTCGGTGGTTCGGAACTAATTTTTGATGTATATCATAAATTACATATAATTACAGTAATATTAGCTACGTACTCGTATGCGTGAGCACATACATTAAAACTATCAGGAAGGTCAAGCATTTTAGTTTCCTAGTATTGTTTTGATACCCGCATTTATGGTGCGTTAACGCCGTATTATGTAACTGTGTTACACATTCCGTCGAAGGTTGAAACTCAAAAGGGACATTATGGATAAAGGTCTACAACTCGTACTCCTTATTAATTTCACATTTGGTTTTATGGTGGACTCGTATCTCCACATGTTCTGAAGAGGTGTTCTTCCACGCTGGCAAAACCAGCTCTTTAGGTGTCTTTCTAAGTAGACGGAAAACAGCATTTGTCCAGTCTGTCCTTTAAAAAGGCTAATCTACTTCTCTCTGCTCTTACGGACTCATTGCACTGACGTCCCTTCTTTCCAAAGTTATGGAAACGCTGATAAACCGTCAGCTCATGAAATATCTCGATACGCGAAAACTTCTCAATTACCAGAAGTACGGTTTTCGTAGCAATAGGTCCACTGGTGATTTGATGGCATGTCTCACTGAAAAGTCGAAACAAAACGTACATCAATTTGGCGAAAGCAAGATTGTTGCACTAAATTTTTTTTAGGCATTTGACAGAGTTTGGCATCATGCTCTTTTGTCAAAAATGCATGCTTTTGAGATCGATGGCTCTCTTCTTCAATGGATTAGAAATTACCTTTCGGAACGTTCAATTAAAGTTGTCTTAGATGGCTTCAAGTCTGTTGTTCACAAAATAAATGCTGGTGTGCCCGACACTGTTTTTAATTTTCATCAACGATCTCTTATTTTCCTTTTCTACAGTACTCTCTGCTTTTCATATTCGTTTCCTGAGTCACTTCTATACTCATCAATCATAGGTGATGCTAACATCGCTCAGAGAATGAACACCCTCGAACACTGACGTAATATCTCGTGTCTCACTTTTTTCCACCATCAGTGCTCCAGTGAAATCGTGAAGCCCAACTTCAGACGTACATTGAAATATCATGATTCGTCCCTAAGCCGTACAACCCATTTACGGAATAACCTGCCAAGCTCTCTATTTCCTAGTCGTTACAACTTGCAAACATTCAAGACCAATGTACATCGGTACCTCATTTTTTTTACCTCCCTAATTTTCTTTGGCCCGCGCAATCATATTAAAGTATAATCATTGCTTGAGCACACGATAAAAAAAAAAAAAAAAAAACTAAAAAGTAGCGGTATCGCTGTAACCGTAAAAGTTGGTAAGCCTATTGCATTTAAGCAATTGCCAACTATGGGCCTCTGTTGCCGTTTGAATTTCCGCCTTTGAGGGTGAAATCAAAAACGAAGAGGTTTGAGTTGACTTTTCAAACCATACGGGAGATTGGTTCGTTGGAAACATAGATCTGGTTACATACGTGTTGGATAGTTCCTTGGATCACGGTTTAATAAAGAAACTGCAGTCTTCCATTCTCTGTGATCTTGGCCATGCTTCCAGTTATCCAGACCAAGGGCTCTGGCATCCACGATGGTTTGGTCTTTAAAACGGAGGTTTGGCCTTTCTTGTCGTCTTGAACCTGCGAATCGAACATCCGCTTTCCTAGAGTAATTCTTCTTCGGATATCCACTAGGATGTCATTCGTGGAGTTCATGTTTACTCAAAAGTAGGTGTCCTAGACGGTGGACAGATGCTGGTTTGTTTGTTGATAGCATGTACTTAGTTCAGATCTGGTTCAGAATGAGATTGAAGAAGTCACATGAAAGAGCATCTCCTTGCCGAAATCCGGTGCACTCTTAAAACAATTCGGAGGAACTACTATCAAATTGCACACTGAAGCACGTGCTCTCCAACGTCACGTGACACATCTGGATCAGTTTGAAGTCGAATTCGGGAATCGCCGTATAGAGCTCCTGACTATGAATACTATCATATGCTACTTGGAAGTCGATAAATAACTGGTGATTCTCGACCTGAAATTTGTTGGGCTTTTCCAGGGTTTGTCTCAGTGTGAACATTTGGTCTACATATAGTTGATCTATCGTTCGTGGTGGTAGGAGGTTCACGTGAAGATTGGTTTTCGAAAAAAAGAGAGGAAAGATAACCGTCGGTCCTACTTTTGCAACTGACCAATTGAAAAAAGGACTTGGATTGGGGTCGTCGCAATCTGTTTAGGTAGCGGTGATAAGGTGAGTTGTGAAAATTCGACGAAATGAAGATACATACCACATAGATAGTTTGAATAGTCGGAAGAGATGTTAGTGCGAAGGAATACAACCCATAATTTGTTTCGAGTTTATGATTATACCAAGGAGGATGTTTTATGGCGGGAATAGGGCATAAAAAATGGATAGGGTAACGGACAGAGATAGATTGGTAATCCTGAGGGAAACCCTGCTTATATATTGTAGGTATTGTTTTGAAGAAAATTAGCTTAGTGAAAATTGTAAGAAGGGAAAATTGCGTGGGGATCCGACTGGAGAGGAGAATTGGTGAAATATATCAATACAAGTAGTTGAAAGTTATAGAAGATAGCACGATAATGAGGAGTTAAAGGGATTGGTTCTGAAAATAAGGTCTAATTGACTTTTCATATAATTGGAAACGCCACTAACTTGACATATGAAGACTATAACCATTCCTTAGTAGAAATGGGATTATTATAGAAGTGATAAAAAGGGTAGGCCTTCAGATAAAGTTCATTTCAACTGCGGCAGATAAAAAATTAAAAAAAGGGGGCCTGCTTCTAACAAGTCAGGCTGAAACCGAAGTTCCAGGGTCTTCAGACTCCCATGTGCCCAGAACGAGTTGAGCTACATAGGAGTGGCCTTCGAAAACGTTGCTGGTCTAATACGTTGTACATTATTCAAAAACTTGATGTCCATTTGCAATAAGACCAGCTAATACAGCCCGTGTAATTGGGTTGAGGTTCACGGTGAAGGTACTAATGTGTCAATGTGTTGTAAGTGAACACCTGCCGTGTGTTCAAGTCATTCCAAGTCACACCCGGACCGAAGACCGAAGGACTCCTGACTCCCACGGGACCGTATTTATAGTCCTGGCATGGACTACCGGTGTCCCTGCTACTCAACGGGACCCTTGACCGGCAGCTTTTAACTGGTCATATCGTGGCAACCTTCAGCGGCATTAAGTTCTGAAAACCGCTACGATAAAATCAACATCGGCTTTTTATTAGACAATTTCATTGGTGGAAGAAGGCTTGATAAGATAAGATCAGAGCAATTTGAGAGCACCTGAACATAAGCATTATAACTAACACATGACTGGCCCCTGAGCACCTGAGCATAAACATCATGGTGCACGACTGGCTCCTTCTTAGTATAAAAATATTCGGAAAGTTGAGCCTACGCCTATGCAACCAAATCATAGTTCTTCAGAAAATATATCTTCAGCTACGCTCGCATTTTTCTGGGCTTAGCTATTTGCCTTTAGTTACTTTTGGTCTTACTCACTCAGAATGTGCCATTTCCAGAGCTCATTCAAAGTTTTTCGTTTGACCAGGTACGAGAACTACAAACATTTCAAAAACTACAAATTCGAAACCCTTCTGTGTCAGTGCACAATAAGACCTTGTGTTTACGAGCCATTGTGATTGGAGCCCCCGAATCCTTCAAATACGATTTCAAAAACAAAACTCAAACGAATACATACAACAAAATCACTAAACCGGAAGACAGGTACAGGTCTAGACACCAGCTTTTTGTAAATAACACCGGGGTCTTATGAAATCATCGGAAGAAATATAAACGTAAGTGTTATGGGATCTATTTTAGAGAGATCTGCAATCGATAGAACGTAAAAGAAATCAATGAATGAACAGGGTGTCCATTTATTCTTCAGAGTTATTCAAATTAATAAGGTTGAAATGGCTTATTTTAGGAACTAAACGAAATGGTTGTTTCAGAGGAAACGGCGGAAAGCAAATCAAAGAATAACCTCAATCCCGTACACTTGAACTTGGCGATAGGTGGGCCACGCTTGATAAACGGGCGGCGAAAAGAAGATAAGATAAGGGGATCTGGTCACGTTAGGATTGGAAAAGTTGTTGAATCAGCAATGAGATGAATTGGCTTTAGTTGAGTTGAGCAATTATTTGCAAAAGATTTCTGTCTCGATTGCTCCTACTTAGAACAATCTTGCACACAGTGTCTACCCATTATAGATTTCTTGGTAAAGCGCGTGATCTGTACCACCCTATATCTTTAAACAGAATCAGGAAAAGCATTAATCAAATAAATTATCCAAACAGTTGTTCTAACACACAGCACTCGTGCAACTGTTTGGTATTTAACTACGCAATGATCGATGTTACTTCAAATTGTATGAAAGTAAAAAATTAATCAATAACATATTGAATTTTGTCGCTACTGTGAATATTGTGCAGCAGCACTTTGCAACGCATGTTTTTTTAATTTGTTTACACAAAACTCTTGTTGCACTGTTGAAGATGGCAGTTGTTTGTACTTAAGGTCGTTTATTTGTTTTAGGTACAGAAACTTCAGCTGGTTGTTTGTCAATTTTGTTTGTATCGAGTTAAGGCACGATTAAACGTATCTGGTGAACGTTTAAATTTCGTTTTTTCTCTACTTATATGTTCATACGAATATCACGCACAGCTTTTTTGAAAATGATAAGGATTTACCGGCTCTAGCTTGATAATATATCTTTTTTTAAAAATCTAACAAGCTGATAGGTAGATAACGTATATCAACTTTGAATCTTAATGATTTTCTATTTTACTCGTATATGTATTACTTACAAAAGTGTAGTACTTAAAAGTGTATACAACTTTTTTCAAAATTTGAACGTTTATTTAAGAAAAACATGTACAATAGTTTTATTCAAAGTATTGCCCATCTGAAGCTATGACTTTTTCCCATCTTTCTTTCAATTTGTGGATCCCATCCCAAAAGAACTGCGCCGACTTGGCAGCCAAGAATGAATCAAGCCAATTTTTGATATTCTGCTCTGATGTGAACCGTATTTCAGTGAGGGCGTTCTGCATCGACCGGAACAAATGGTAGTCAGAAGCGGCAACGTCTGGGCTATAAGGCGGGTGGGGTAAGAATAGCAACGTGGGGCCGAGCGTCGTCATGATAGAAAATTATTGCCTCGTGTCTGGTCGCATATTCCGGTCGTTTTTCGGCTACTGTTCTCTTCAAACGGAATAATTGTGTTTAGTAGCGTTGTCCATTGATGGTTTCACCCAGTTTTAGCAGCTTATAATACAGTACACTCATCTGATCCCACCAAATACAGAGCATTACCTTCGTGCCATGGATATTAGGCTTTGCCGTTGATTTGTCTGGTTGGCCGGGTTTCACATATGATTTTTTGCGCTTGGGGTTGTCGTAATGGATCCATTTTTCATCACCAGTAAGAACCCGATGCAAAAATGACTTCCTTTTGTGGCGTTCCAGCAGCATTTCGGACATGCAAAACCGCCTTTCTACGTCTCTCGGCTTGAATTTATGTGGAACCCAATTTCCTTGCTTTTCAATATATCCAGCTGCTTTTAATCGTTTTGAAATGGCTACTTGAGTGACACCCAAAGATTCTGCGAGCTCTTCTTGTGTTTGGCAACAATCTTCATAGAGTAATGCTTCCAGTTCTTCATCTTCAAACTTTTTTGGCTGCCCAGGACGTTCATCGTCTTCCAAGCCAAAATGGCCACTTTTAAATCGTGCAAACCACTTTTGGCACGTTCGCTCAGCTAGCGCATGTTCACCATAAACTTCCACCAAAATACGATGACTTTCGGCAGCAGTTTTCTTCATATTAAAGTAATGAATAAGAACTCCGCGCAAAAACACTTTTTCAGGCACAAAGTTCTACATATACGATTCAAATGAATGACATATACTGAAATGACGTACAATGACAGTAGCTTTCCAACGCATGTTCCAATGGAATAATAACAATGGAATAATACAAGTTACGCCATCTCTTAGCAAACCGCACGAATTAAGTGTAAAAGTTCTAAAAGTCATTAATTAAGGAGACCATTTGAAGTCCAAAGGATTGTCAGTATCTAAATCGTTCATTGACTTTATAGTAAATTTCGCTTTTGCTAAGAAGTAATGAATCCCGCACTTCGTGTATCCACTTATATAATTTGGAAGACGAGTTCTATTTTGAGTTTCCATAGAATCCATAGAATTAATTCTTCTTAAAATCTTAAAATGTGTGCACAGCGCGAGCGAAGGAACAATAGGGAAGGAGAAGAGAAGGAAAGGAGGTTATAATGACTAGGAAATAAAGAGCTAGGTAGGACATTCCATAAACGATATTTTAGATTACGTCCGAAAATAAGCTTGAAGGTATACTGATGAGCATTCGTAGCAAGACGAGCGCTACGGTTAAAAGTTTGAAAACATAGTGAGACACGAGGCATTACGTCGGTGTTCGAGGGTGTCCATTGTCTGAGTGATATAAGTCTTACATGTGAGTTTTATCCCAATGTTTTGAATCTATCTATCTAGCAGGTGCAGGTATGTTTTGGGCGCACCTGGCCAGACGTGGGCATTGTACTCCAATTTTGGGCGGATAAATGTCTTATAGTATATATTGAGACCCGATCAGTATTTGTTACATCGCTTGAGCAAAGCTAGACATTTCGCATCATTTTTGACGACACCGAATAGGTGCTTATTCCAAGTAAGTCGTCAGTGAAACACATACCAAGAATGGAAAGTTTTTCGGTTTCGGCGATGCAAGTGCCACTCATGGACAATGGCTGGTTGTTTTAATTTCGCTTTAATGACAGCAGACACCATTGTGTTTTGGAAGCATTAAATTCTACACTGTTAGTGGTTCCCCAATTAATGAGCTTTACATACGTTCCCGTTCTATGTACAGCCGAAAAGCAGGGACGTGAGTCAGGGAGCGAAAATGAAAAGCAGATAGTGCTGTCGTCAACAAAGGAATATATGTAGTATATTGGATTAGAAGTAAGAGACAAGAGATCGTTGACGAAAATTAAAAAAGTGACAGAGACAGAATGGAGTCCTGAATCACACCAGGATTTATTTTGTGGATATCAGATTTGAAACCATCCAAGACAACTTAAATTGAACGTTGCGAAAGGTAATTTTTAATGTATTGAAGAGAAGAGTCGTCGATTTCAAGAATACTAATTTTCGGCAAAAGAGCCTGATGCCAAACTCTGTCAAATGCCTTAAAAATATCAAGGGCATTAGTGCCAAAATATCGTTGAGAATACCGCTAGATTCACGTATGAATCTCACATCAAACCACTATTTTAATGATGAACTTCGGTGATCACATGAAGCCAAACAAGGATCGTAAGGACAAAAAATACTTAGCCTAAGTTTATGACAAAAAGGGAAAAAACGAACGCAAGAGAAGAAGATACGGGGAGCTCCACAGCTTAATGTGGAGTTTGCTGTAGAAGCCTTAAGAGGCAAGTGCATCCGCCGTGTGCCCAAGTTAGATACATAAAGTTGCCTTATGAAAGTGTATACTGAAATAAGATGTATAAAGCTATGTATAGTAGAATTCTGGAATTCGCCCTTAACTCATCCTCCTAAGCGAAACGAATGCAGTATACATTTAGAAAAAAAGCTTAACAGCAAAACTCCACATTATCATGCGACTTGTTCATTAAACATGTTGTACATGAAAGAATTGATGGGTGACATTGACATTATTGGGGGAACACAGCCTGTTACTAATTTCATATTTGTTTATATAGAGATATAGAGATAGTAGCGGTGACTTAAACTTTGAGTGGGCAAAACGGAGGATAAGTTATCGAACACCGACGATTTGACCAAAAGATCATAATTGACAGGAAAATCAAGCTCGAAGTCGTTCTTGTTATCTTCTATTTATTTGGTCCTTTTATGTTTTAACTTACGAGGGCTGATCGATGAGTACCCGAATTGGAAGATTGGTGGTGCTACTGAGCCAAAATGAGTATACTATTATTAAGTATAACCTCTTTAGCCAGCCTGTCAAAGTTTGGTGACAATCCAACGCTTAGTTTTGTTTCGACACCCATTTCAAAACATCGTGTTAGTGTTTTTTGCGACCACAGTTACCACAGACGAAACCGTGAACAAAATTCATGGTCTCGTATTGGCGGACCGCCGAGTGAAAATTCGCGAGTTGACTGTTGTAACAGTTGCCTAAACACGTAAACCATATTTTGAACATGAGGAAGCTGTCCGCGAGATGGGTGCCGCGTTTGCTTGGCCCTGTTAAATCGAAATCAGGAGAAGCTTTTGCGTCGTTTAGTGACCGTCGATGAGACATGGATTCATTGGTACACACCAAGGACCAAAGAACAATTGATACAATGGGTGTTACCTGGTGAACGTGCTCCAAAAAAGGCGAAGACTGTGCCTTCGGCCGGAAAGGTGTTGGTCACTGTTTTTTGGGACGCGCGAAGTGTAAAACACCTTGACTATTTGGAGAAGTGAAAAACAATCATAGGAGCATACTACGTCGATTTATTGGGCCGATTCAATTCCGATTTGTAGAAAAAATGACCACATTTGGCGAAGAAAAAAGTGCTTTTTCACCACGATAACGCATCGGCTTACACCTTCGCAGTCGTCAGAGCGAAATTGGTCGAATTGTACTACGAATTGCTTCCCCATTCTCCGTATTCTCCGGATTTGGGTCCTTGTGACTTCTTTTTATTCACAAACCATAAAAGATCGCTCGCCCGAAAGAAGTAAGGGTCGAACGTAGAAGTCATCGCCGCCGCGGAGGAATATTTTGCAGGCAAACAAAAGTCTTAATATACGGACGGGTTAAAAAAGTTACAGCACGGCTGGGAAAAGTGTATTGAGTTAAAAGGGGACTATATTGAAAAGTAAATTTTCAAAACCTAAAAAAGTTGCGTTGTTATTTTTAATTTCTAATCAAACAGCCCTCGAAGGTTATGCTCCAAAAATCTTGGTGGAAAGTTGGTGTCATTTGCATCAATAAAGAGTAAAAGGCAAGACTCCGAAGACTACACATCTTTGAGGCAATGGTGTTTTCTACTTATAAGGTCATTGAACGGACGATATCTATCGTTCGTATGTAACTAATACGAGTAGTATTGGCAAAAATTATCTGCTTAAATCACAACACACGTACATGAGAGCAAAGTCAGTAAATAAAGCCTTATACAGAGTACTGTTACTAGGAGTTATATCACTGTTCATCAAATATTTTGTCGATAACGAGATCTTGGTAATACTGAAGGGCAATGACTTAAATCCAACGGTATGTGCTGCTTTTTTAAAAACAAACGGCACAATAATTAACAGAAGATCAATCCCAGCCCTTAAGACCGATTGAGGAAACTAAGCTTAGACAACTTAGATCAAAACGGTTTCTTGCGTAGACCTTAGATTCTGAAATGAACTGGAAAAATAACGTCGAAGAACGTATCAAAAAAGCAAGTGTAGTTTTCTGGTCTTGCAAAAAGGCTTTGAGTACACTATAGTGCACTGACTTAATGCAGAGTGAAAAAAAATCCTGTCCTGCGGATCGTTATTTCATAGTCATAGATCTTGTCTGTCAGCTCTCAAACCTTACAAAATTCGAATGGGACAGCTGGCTTCAAAATTTTGAGATCAATCAAGACAACAGCAGCGTTAGAGATCATACATTCCTGCTAGAAATGAATTGAGGAATAGGCAAATCACTTTGATTTCGGCCCTTATTTGGAGTGCTTATAATTGGGAATATTATCCCTGAGAGGTTAGTTTCTCTCTATTAAGATGGCTAGGCACCTGTTAAGGCTCTGGTCTTTGTTATAATCAAATCAGGAATTATAAGAACCTGCAAGAATTAACCGGGTATCACGAAATGAATTATCCCTAGCAACGAGGTCAGTGAGGAAGGGGTACTCTCCGTTACAGTTCGGTAAATATAAACATTGGTCGAAAAAATACACACAGAGTTCACCTTGGCAATTTTGTGCGCTATAGCTAGAATGCTCTGTTGACTCGGCTCTGTGAAAGCATAATCCTTGGCATGTTGCAATTATTCGCTGTACGAAATGCAATTATGGATATTTATGATGAGCGCCATAATGTGGACCACTATTCGGAAGAAGCTCCAAAGGCTAGAAGGACATAGAGTTTAATCGTCACTTGCTGTTCCGCGAGCTTTGGCTTTGGAACTCACCTTCTGAAATTCATATCGCTATTTAGGAGGTTTAAACCGGGCGGTTCTTCTTCTCAGATTTCCGGAAGCAATCCTACCGTCGTATGTGCACTCTCTGTTGGTTTAGTAGGTAGGTTAAGTAAATTCCTGTCATAGGGCAGTCCTCGATTAAGCTTAGTCTTAGAAGACAATTGAGTTATAAGGTATTATCGCGAAAAATTAGCCTAGTTCTCTATTACGTATTAAAGACCATAGTTCTATTCTACGTCACAAGGGTCTGCACATTAATCGAATGGATTAAAGCATCATTAGTCCGCCGAATAAGAAGCACTTGCTTCAATTAAAGGCAGCAATTCGCTTATATCCGAGGCTGTTGGAAAGGTTTGTTAGTTAAGAAATTTAAATGAAACTTCAAAATCATTCAAATCCAATTTGGTTGAATGCGTCAGTGTATAAATACTCGTATACCGCTCACAAAAAAAAAAACAAAAAAACAAAAAAAAAAAATAGAACTTGCAGGTAGTACAGCAAACTTAACAACCAAAATCAGATGTCCTGCTTCATATGGCATATGTTCATGAAGCAAATTTCTCTAATCCCTAATGCTCTTGACCATATTTTCAATAGGCTTTTTCTTGACAGATCACGAGTGACTTCTATCAAACTGCTTTGTCATTTTTATTCAGTTTCGTTTGGCAAGTCATCATGGAAAGACTCACACCACAATAGTGTCTCCAAATTGTTCAGCTGTATTACGAAAATCAGCGTTCTGTGAGAAATGTTTTTCGTGCGATTCGAGGTGCGCATAGTCGACCTACTGAAACCACTATTGTCAATACCATCCGCAAATTTGAGTCCCAGTTTACATTAGTGGATGATACTCGACGTAGTGAAGAGATTGTAACAACTATAGCTAAGAATGTACGCGAGGACCGTGACAAATCGATTCATCGTGGTTCTCAGTAGCTTGGCTTGGCGTATTCGACAACTTGGCGTAACAACGGTATGGTGTGGTTTATGGGCTGGTGGAATCATTGGTCCATATTTCTTTAAAAATGAGGTAAATCAGAATATTACTGTCAATGGTAACTATTATCGCGTCATGTTAACGGACTATGTGCTTCCTAAAATTCAAGCACCTGATCTCAGTGAGCTCTGGTTTCCACAAGACGGCGCTACGAGCCATACTGCGCGTGAAACAATGAACTTGTTGGGAAATCATTTTGGTGAGCACTTAATTTCACGTTTTGCTACGATAAATTGGCCGCCGAGATTGTTCGATGTCACACCTTTGGACTATTTTCTCTGGGGATATGTAAAGTCTTAGGTCTTCAGGAATAAGCCAGCTACGATTGACGCTTTGGAAGCCAACATTACTCGTGTTATCCGCGATATACTCGTACCAGTCGCTATGCTCGAACGAGTCGCCCAAAATTGAACTTTCCGAATGGACCACCTCAGACGTAGTCGTTGCCAATATTAACATGATATCATTTTCAAAAAGTAAATGCCGTGAATTGTTCTTTTAATCGATAATAAAAATATAAAGTTCACTTTCAAATTTATGTATGTATTTTATTTTACATTTTAAATCAAATCTCACGATGAATCACCCTATACATGTACAAGCAGATCTACATTTTCTCGTATGTTGTATTGAAGACTACTAGACGACTATGTGGCGTCGACGTCTAAACATTTGATTGATAACACAGCTATACGAAATTCTAATATTTAATTAGTTTTTCTTCTGCGGTTTCCCATAAGCAACCGCAGGGGGCTGCACGTGAAATGAGATAATCAGTCATACCACACACCATTTAACAGAATTTTTATGCCACCGCTATAAGATTTCCGCAATCTATCACACAAGTGTGGCCACAGAAAGAAGATAATATTTCAGATGTCTCTCAAGGAGAGACTACCTTTACGTAGTTCCCGTTGTTATTTACGATTGTAAGGCAGATTATCCCTTGGTTATATCAGACTTGAGGTGATTTTCATGAGGCAGACTAGTGATGTAATTTAGGATCAAAATTATACTAAGACCTACTCACTCCTCCGTACTAGGCATTTTGCTTCATCTGACACGTCTCGATATTTAGGCAATTTTACAGTAAATTATTAAGGCAAGTAGTCGCACCGCTATGTCAAAGACTACAACGTGATATCCGCTTGGTAGAACAGTATTTTCGAACAGTCAATCTGTTAAAAAATCCTGAATGCTCTACAAATAGACTGCCATTCCATTCCTTTTATAATGGAGACCCAGTTTAATTTTTACCTTTGTTGAGTGCCGGCCTTAGGGTACGAGTATTATTAGAATTATGAATGGATGGATGATGGATTGTTACATTTTAGCGCATTTTAGAGTTTGATGGTATTGATAAAGCAATTTTGTTGTGAACAAGTGGTTTAACGTGTTATTAGCTTAACAGGTTTGGCCACATCTGGATCCAACAAGCTCTAGGATGTCATTTCCCTTAGCAAACCCCACATTAGCACTTCAATGAGTGTGATCGCTGAGCACTTTCTCATAGAAAAGCCTGCATCATGGGGTATATACAAAGTATTTCTGTAAAAGCAGAATAGACCACGAGAAGAAGTTGACTATTCTCATACCCTTCTCTCTCTCACAAAATTAAATTCGTTCTGGTAGTTTTCTATTATATGCATATTTTACAGGTAGTCATATATTAAAAAAAAAAGGATCAGACCTGTCCCCGAGGAAAATCGGTCAAGTTGTTCGTCTGTTGAAGGAGTTCTATGAAGAAAAGTAAGAAAAAAATCTGAACATACGAAGAGAAAATGTAATTGCGGAATGCCTTCCAATATAACCCTCAAAACGGTCTGCGAAATTCGCGATATTTCCATGGTAAATGGGAAATTACTAGTTCGTTTGTTAGCAAAGAAGATATCCGATAAAGGAATAAAAGCTTCCCAGCAGCCATTGCAGCGTAGATTGAATGAAATTGTTCTTGTTGCCTAGAACCATTTCAACTGTTGAGGATTGAAAAAGGGTAATATAATAAAACTTACGTAAAGTCAGTTAGGTTATGAAAACAAAAGCGCCTTTTAAACCTAAAAAAAACCCTACTTTTTATGTTTTCATAGGTTTGTTTCTCTGATGAATCTCTCTTTTAAGTTACAATGGAAAAGACAAAGTTCATTCGAAGGAGACCTGGCGAACAAAATAGACCCGAGTGTATTGTGCCCACAATCAAACATTTAACGACAATAACGCCTTGGTCTGTGATCTCCAGGAAAGGCACAGGACAGCTTTAACATATCTTGTCGAAAAAGACTATGCAACAGGATCAGTACAAAAAAGTGTTGGACACAAGAGTGATACCGCAGCCTCAAGAATGGAGCTCCTTTTCATTAAGCCAAGAGCAAAACGCAATACTTAATGAAAAAAATAAAACAACGTTTTCAATTGACAAATTTTTATTCATATTTTCCTGATATAAATACTGAAAACGTTTGGGAGCTCTTGAAGCGGGCGTAAGCTAAAAGTGCTATGACAGCAAAAACGGAACTGATTTAAATACCCTTAAAATCCTTGCACAGTGCACAGGCGAAGGAAAATTAGGGGAGGAAGAGAAGAACCGATGGACGTCGGTTTTAAACGTTTGAAGGATATAATACTATTAAATAAAGTGCTAGGCAGAACATTCCATTATCGAGTTGTATAGCTTAAGAACGAATCACGATATTTTGGATTACGGCTTGAGGGTGTACTGATGAGCAATAATAATAATGATAAACGATGTAAAAAAGTATATGTTACAAATTTTATTACAGCAACCATTTAAAAAAAAATGCTTGCTTGGAGCTAATAACATAGTTTTATTTTATTTTTACATTTATTCGTATAAAAAATGGCTTTGCAATTAACGCATAGCAGATGAAACGAAATAGTGTAAGCGCGTAAGTTTCCAGGCTGCCTTCAAAGCGAGAAAGAAAGAACCAAATCTTATCTTAATCATGATAAGATCAGTAAAGGAACCCAAGGTCACACTATTTACTTATGTTTGTGTTAAGAAGTTGCTCTCGATTTAGTGAAGTAGCGTGTTTTTCAGTTCGAACAGAGCAACTGGGCAAAGTACCAGTACAGTACCAGTATGTTCCTTTTACTAAAATTTCCCATTCAATCGTATAAAAAACAGTAAAATGCCTCAGTAATATAGTGCCTACAGTGCTATCGCCTACCACATCAGCGCCGGCTACCTGCAACTTGATGCCAGCGTAGGTTGGACACTAACAGAGAAAGTGCTTTGCGATTTCGTCGTCACTCTCACTGTCTGCAATCCTTTCTTTTCCATGAAGTTGTGCGGGGATTCAGCAAGACCTTAAGCGGTCTTGTGTGTAAGCACAACCATAGCTGCTGCGCCCCCTTCAGTGATTCATTACAATATACCAGAAGTTCGAAAGGGGATTGTAGTTTTACGTTGTTGTCCTAAAAAAACACACCAGTGCCAAATCTGGTTTAGAACCGGACTACATTCCTTTCATTACATCAGGAAGCATGCCTAAAAGATAGTCGGCAGATTACCTCATCAAAACTCACATCACGGTTAGAGGTGCATGCGCTTTAGAGTAATCGGTCGCAAGGCGTAATCCGACAGAAAGTCCGGAGGAGACTGTTAACATCTATATTCTTTAGATTGCTTTAGTCATTATTGAATAAAGTTCCTAAATAGAGTTTCTTTCATTGGGATAGAGCTGAGCATGTACAATGCAGGTATAGCGGTTCTACATTTTTCAGTTTAATTTCACGACTCATCTGGAGAATTTCTCGAGGGAATTTTACCTTACTCAGCCTCTACAACTCAACAAGTTCAGTGCTCATATAGAGGACCACCTGGTAAAGGGCCCTAAAAATAAAATTCAGGATTAATAGCATAATATATATAAATGAAACCAGGTTGGATGTTGTAATAAGTATGTCCCACTATGTTTTGTAAAACTTCTTGGTATTCATGACCTAAAACTCAAATAACAGCTTTCATATATGCATAAGACAACTATGCTCGTGCTTTTTATATAATCCAATAACGCGGCTAAAATTTACAAACTAGACAGCCTAACTGACCCCAGCAAAATAAACATCTGACCAAAAAAACTTTTAACTAATTCTTTGTCAATCTTTCCATAAATTTTAAAAACCTCGTTACAATTTTGCATATCAGTATACAGGGTCTAAGGATTACATACTTACACTTTTTGCGTTTTGAACCTTATCTCCAAATTGTTCTGTCCTTATTATCTCTTCCCCAGAGGGATTAGCACAAGTCACATATCAACAGTTCTCCTTTTATGGCTGCAAAACAAAAATGGCTTTCCTACACGTTTATATGCGAGTAGTCTGCTCCACTTTTATTTTTCACTTATGGCGGCGTACATTCCACCTTTGCTAGCCTTGACCTAGAGCAGATGGTTTCGGCCATGGCAATAACTTTTCCCTGTCCTGTCCTTAACATGTTTATTTTTTGTTTGCCTGTTGTTTTTTGCGAGTTTCTACCCCATACTATAGCCGAAATTATTGTATTTCATTAAAACAGAGGCAAAACAAATTCGTCCGTCCGAAATAGCCCAGATACATTATGATAACAGTAGCTTTAAAGCAGTGTTCTCTTTGTGTGCATTTTGTATCACTATGCCTATGTATGTTACGAGTATCTTAATTTGAATGTATTTTCTGTTTTGGATTTTTTTTTTCTTTGTTGTTATTTGGTAGTCAAGTAATATAACGCTCTGTGGCTCGTTAAAATGACGCACTGCGCACTGTTGCTGCACCTATCAACAAATCAACTTTGCAAAGTCCAATTGTACTCATTTTCTTTTCGATGGGTTATTTTCGTGGGTCTCGTAATTGAGGTGTGTGTGTGTGTGGGCAAAAAAGTATTTTACAAATAAAAAGAAAAGAGACCAAATTGTACGGAGCTACAGAAAAAATAAATTGCAATAAACTTTGGCACTGACTGAATTGATGGCAATGACACTATTTTTTTTTTTCGTAAGGTATTCGAGTTATTATACAAAAATTGGAGCTTAAGCAAATACGTTAGAAAGGGAATATGGGCACAAGCATACATTGATTTTGGATATATGAACTAACCTAATTTTTTATCAGTAAATATTGATAATTTTCAGACGCAGTCGGGAAATTTCAAAATAAACTTCAAAACTGAATAGCGAACCAGAATACCCTAGCTGATGAAGATGGAATTAGTTTCTTTTAAAACATCAACTGTGCTCATCGTGCTATAAAACTCATTGATCTTATCAGTCATAGACCTTTCGTTTTCTCTTTTTTTTAGTTTGGAAAAGAAAAGAGGTTTCCCAAATATCCGGCGTCTAATACCCGTAAAGGCACACAATTTTCCCTAACCGATACACTTATTTTTAAAACCTAGCACGTTCAAGTGGTACGAAAAGTGTAATACCTCATAAGCACTTCTATGAGCTACCCGAAATCAATTCTTCTGGAAGTGAAAAATCTATTTTCTGAACCTTATTTGCCAAGTTCATCAGTTTTACCAAGGTTTCCATATAATTCGAATTTCGGTCGAAATTGCACCCAATAACCATTGGGTATAGGAAAAACAGTTTAAGTGTCAGGAAATCATTTGTGTAAAGAGAAAACTCTCCACTTTAAGATAATTGGCGAAAACTCTGTTTCTAGTTCACGAAAAATTGATCACTCTTAAGGGCATCTGCCAGTTTGAAGAAAAACTCTAAAGGCTAATCAAAAGAAACCGTGGTAATCATACTAGGAATTTTTATAATATAGTTTTTGTTTCTTTAAGCTAACGCTACAATTCGAGGTGTACCTGAGCGTCAACCAACAAGCCTCTCCAGTTAGGATAATCTTTCGCCAGCTACCTAAAGTACCTTTCCACCTTGAATGCAGTGGTCCTCTGCTGCATCATCTGTCGGGGTGAGCATCGAAGACTCTTTGATGTCGTTTACAGCTCCGTCGTTCCGAATCACACAAAGTATCTTTCTTTCGAGACGGCCAAGTGCTTTTTCATCTGCTTTCGACAAGTTCCAAGACGCGGCGTTATGAAACAGGGCCGGAATGACAAGAGTTTTGTATAAAGCCAATTTGGTCATACGAGAAAGAGCTCTGTTAATTAATTTGCCTTCTGAGCCCAAAACGGTGATTGGCAATGCGTCTGATTTCTACGCAGATGTGTTACTGCGCATAACTGTGAACCCAATGAAAGTCCTTACCTACTTCTGCCAACGATAACGCTGTGTTCGTTCAACCACATAAATCTCATCCGCTTACACAAGAACGGGCTTAAACAAAACGTGCTCCTTTTGTTGACCAGTAAGTTTTGATCAATTCCTTCTAACACGATGTTAAAAAAGTCACATGAAATCGGCTCGCTCTTTCTCAAATCTTTCTAGATATTGAATGTATCAGTAAGCTCTAATTTCACTGTGATATCCCCATTGGTTCCCTGGACGACTTTCTGGGGGAGTGTCTGTCGTCAATCGCAATAAGAGTAAGAGGAAAGCCTAGTTCCGGTGCGGATGTTGAAATGGGCAAAGACTTTACTCAGTCTTGCATTCAAATCTCCTAACACATTTTCGATGGCATAGCTATGGCACTAAGCATATGTTCAGTCTGGTAGGTCATAGAAAACATGATGCTGTCATCCTTATCCTCTGTAGGGGTATGAACGCAAATTATATGATAGTACAGAATTAGGTCTTGATGCAAGTTGTTATGAGGCATTTGCCTACATGCTGGAAGCTTAGCACATTTTGCCTGATTATTCTTCGAATAGCAAATCAACAAAGAAATAAGCATTTTCTTTATTCATTGTAGCAGTCATCGCAGTAGATGCCGTAGTTTTTCATCCACTTATTGCTCTGATCATCTCAAATTTTCACTCGCATTAAAGTCCGTTCCAAAATAAACAGGACTTTTTAAAAGTTGGTATTTCTAGTGAGGCCATCTTTTAGCAATTACATGCGTCGAAAACGTGTATCCTTCACTGATGTACTGTCAAAATTGCAAGACATTTGAACGAATAGACACGGAGTTATTGCATCTGAAGTGAAAGTTAATTTGTGTCATCGGTACAAAAATTTCCCAGAATGCAACATTCGAATCAAAAAAAAACTTCTTTTACAACATTGTGATGAAACTGGTGATGAAGCGTGATGTTTTGGACAAAACTAAAAATTCTATCTTGGCATTTCGAAAGACACTTGCGACCGATTTTTTAGCTAAAAATTGCATTTAAGCTGTCAATCACTTCCCTTATTCGTCTGATTTAGGACTGTTACCTTTTCGTAAAAATACACTTTCCAATTAAAAGAAACCGTTTTGTTAACGTAGAACCCATCCAAAAAACTTTATTTTATTTTTTTTTTTTTTTAAAGTCCTTTTTACTTTGGAATGCACCTTGTATAATTCGAAGCATATTTTTCGGGCATGAAACTGATCCATTGTACCTCGATTCTTTTAGCGTGGCGAAGCCGTTGACCTACCTTGGCTTTACTAATATTATTGATGGATAAGTCAGAAAAAATGAAACCCACTAAATAGTCTCCCTGAACATTGTAGTTATTTCTTTCCATTGCATTGGGATTGCAAGATATGAAAAAAGTCATCTTTTTTGTTTAACAGCTCATGAAGTGTAATAACAATTTCTGGTAGAGAAGAGACTATTAAGTCGTCAGGAAATAGCCCAAATCAAAGACGGATGTTACGCATTAGCCAGAAACTAACATATTGTATGTGCATACGAGTACATACATATGCGCTAAATAAATTGTAAAACAGTCAAAGCTAATAGCGTGAAAGGAATGCCAATTCGTTCATGTTAGCATTGTATGGAGTATTAGCAGCAGTAGTTTTGTACTATAACTTGATAAATGCTTTTGCCGTCAGTCGGGAAAAAAGAATTTTGAATCATAGAATTTATTCATTTTAATCAATATTTTTTTAAAAAGCTTGATCTATAACTTGCAGGCTGTGTTTTAGAGTAGATTTTATAAATTAAGACAGTGTAATCCAGTTATCCCCATTTAGAACCCGAAAGACTTCATCCGATGAGAGAGGATTTTTCCCATAAAAGAATGTTCTAATTGAGCTCAGCATTGGACACGCTCAAATGAAATAAATGCCGTCTTCTTTTGTTCTATGATTGCACAGCGTACAATCATCACTTCCATCAGTTCCATGTGGAGAGTAATTTGAACGCAGTAGTTCGCCCTTGACTTTGAATACTGTACTGATTACCTCTAAGCTATTTCGATCATGAAAATTATTTTGATTCCCAAGGTTATGGTTTAAAACTTTATACATAGATGTTTCTGACCTGTTCGCTTCGACCTTTGAAATAACTGCAGCGATGATCCTTCGATATTGATTAAAAGTTTGTGCAGTGTAGCATATCTTCTAAGTTTGTTTTGTTTACATGGACTTCGTTTAGGCCTACGTAGAAACCCTTAGGCTCACAGCCCAACCTAGTCCATTCGGCAAAGAAACCGAAGTTCTGATATGTTGTACTTAGTATCTCTAGAATTTAAGCCAGGGGACATGAATTTGCGTCATATTTTCAGTGAATGGGCTCTGGAAAAACTGAATGAAAATCCGGTGTTTTAAAATGAAATTTTGTTCAGTGATGAAGCCCATTTGTGGCTTTCTTCGGGAGCAACCCGAAGAGTACCAAGAGCTACCATTACATCCATTAAAAACAACGTTATGGGGTGGTTTATGGGCTGGTGGAATCATTGGTCCATATTTGTTCAAAAATTAGGCAAATCAGAATGTTACCGTCAATGGTAACAGTTGTCGCGCCATGTTAACCGACTATTTGCTTCCTGAAATTCAAGCATATGGTTTTGGTGAGCTCTGGTTTAAACAAGATGGCGCTACGAGCCATACAGCGCGGGAAACAATGGACTTGTTGAAAAATCATTTTGGTGAGCACTTAATTTCACATTTTGCTACTGTATATTGGCCGCCTAGATCTTGCGATATTACATCTTTGGACTATTTTCTATGGGGATATGTAAAGTTTCAGGTCTTCAGGAATAAGCCAGCTACAATTGACGCTTTCTAAGCTAACATTACTCGTGTTATCGGCGAGATACCAGTCGCTATGCTCGAGCGAGTCGCCCAAAATTTGACCTTCCGAATGGACCACCTCAGACGTAGTCGTGGCCAACATTTACACGATATCATTTTCAAAAAGTAAAAGCCATGAATTGTACTTTTAACCGATAATAAAAATTTTAAGTTCACTTTCAAATTTGAACATGCGTTGGAAAGCTACTGTCATTGTACGTCATTCATTTGAAGCGTAAAAAACAATATTTTTTTTTCACTCAAATATGTCGAACTTTGTGCCTGAAAAAGTGGTTTTGCGGGGAGTTCTTCTTTATTACTTTAATATGAAGAAAACTGCTGCCGAAAGTCATCGTATTTTGGTGGAAGCTTATGGTGAACATACGCCAGCTGAGCGAACGTGCCAAAAGTGGTTTGCACGATTTAAAAGTGGTGATTTTGGCTTGGAAGACGATGAACGTCCTGGGCAGCCAAAAAAGTTTGAAGATGAAGAACTGGAAGCATTACTCTATGAAGATTGTTGCCAAACACAAGAAGAGCTCGCAGAATCTTTGGGTGTCACTCAAGCAGCCATTTCAAAACGTTTAAAAGCAGTTGGATATATTCAAACGCAAGGAAATTGGGTTCCACATGAACTCAAGCCGAGAGACGTCGAAAGGCGGTTTTGCATGTCCGAAATGCTGCTGGAACGCCACAAAAGGAAGTGATTTTTGCATCGGATTGTTACTGGTGATGAAAAATGGATTCATTACGACAACCTCAAGCGCAAAAAATCATATGTGAAATAGCCCAGACCTTGCCCCTTCTGACTACCATTTGTTCCGGTCGATGCAGAACGCCCTCACTGAAATACGGTTCACATCAGAGCAGAATATCAAAAATTGGCTTGATTCATTCTTGGCTGCGAAGCCGGCGCAATTATTTTGGGATGGGATCCACAAATTGCCAGAAAAATGGGAAAAAGTCATAGCTTCAGATGGGCAATACTTTGAATAATACTATTGCACATGTTTTTCTTAAATAAACGTTCAAATTAAAAAAAAAAAAAACGCACTATTTAAGTTATATATATTTATTGATCGTATTGTATACAATATATATGACAGAAAATACGATCCTTAAAACAATCGGCATTGTTAAACGTAGAACTCGGAATTCTGCACCTAGATTTAAAGTATCATCCCTAGAAAACAGTTCAAAAAAAAAAAAAAACTCATGGTGACCGTGACCGTTTGAAATACTCACTACCATTCTGTGAAATTAATGGAGTATCAATTGCCAACACTCGTTATTACCTGATAAGTAATGCGTTTAAGGCTGGATTAGAAAACAATGCGATGTCCAATCTTTTTCAAATCGAATACTGTTTTTCCAAACAAATCCGTATACGAGTATGTACGAGTACATTGTTCCTTACTTAGAAAGTAACACATGTTTCGAAAAATCTTGTAAAAAGTGGACTCAATCTTGGACATGGGCTAGTGTCCTTTTTTTTTTTCAGATAAGGTTTCGCTGTTTACTTTTTTGTTAAGTCAACATCGTCTTTTTGCATTTTTTGTAAAGGTGATGTTTCAATATCTAAAATGTTGTGTTCAGCTTGGTAAATTTTGTTAAGCACTTTTGCAGATGTCTGTTAAAACTGTGCATCTCTACGTGCTTTTTTTTTCAAGCTTTTTTTAAAGTTTCAATTAAAAATTCTTTGTCTAGAAAAATCAGTGATATACTCGATTTTTTTGCTCGTTAACGACTTGACGACTTATTCATCACTGAACCAGGTGCAAGATCAAGTGAAATATAGCAAGTGATTTGTGTACCCTTAAAATGCTTGCGTGGGCCAAGGAAAATTAGGAAGGAAGAAAAGAGAGGTACCGATGTACATTGGTCAGAAATATTTGCAAGTTTAACGACTAGGAAATACAGATTTTGGCAGGAAATTTCTTAAGCGCTAGGAACGAATTACGTAATTTCAGAGCACGTCTGAAAGTGCATTTGAGGGTATACTATACTAGTGAAGGTTTGAACGGATGGAATGCAACTGACGATTTCAATGGAGCACTGATGGTGGAAAAAGCGATAAAACAAAGCGAGACAGTAGTTGAACGATTTTCAAAATCCTTTAAAGATACGAGTAGTGGGAAAAGATGAGGAATGCGTGTGGTTAATGTAAGGTTTTCGTATCTACAACAAGTTCATTTAAGAAGTGTTTTATCATTCAGACTGTGCTTATTAAAAATTAAAAATATGTTTTTCGTTGCTCCTTATGCATAAGGAATTGTAATAAAATGATCTCTTTTATACCATATATTAAGCTCTATAGGTAAATTCTATCTTGAAACGGCAGACATAGCTGCCAGCTCACCTAAAGATGTAGGCGCCTTGCTAACAAACTGCGGTATTATGGATGAGCTCTAAATGGATATCACAATAGATCCACCTGTGGCCGCAGTGATCTGGGATTCTCTATACCACCTCCCACAATTATCTAAACTAATGTAATCTATATTCAGCGCAAGTAAACCGTGTACGTAAAATTCGCACCCGATAAGATGGTGCTTCTGCTCGTATCCTTCCAAGATAAGTTAGTAGAGTTCACTATTCTTAATCTTTTGTCTTTCTGTGTGTTTTATGTACGAGTAAATTTCAAGGTCTTCATTGAATTCGCAATATAAAGCTGCTGATCTTTCATTGTCTGATGAACACTAAGCTTGAAGTTGACATCTTCGTAGAATTTGTGCGGATCATATCGCTTAAAACTTCATCATTGTAAACGACTTTTGTTTGGTAAAGGGTCTTCATAAAACTGAGTTCTCTGATAACCCTCGATTACCTTCAAAAGGAGACCAACCTTTCCTTCAATCGTTGTATTTATTTAAAAATCTTATGTTACTTGAACGTATCGCCTAAGCAGAGCTTTCAATTTTTGCTAATATTTGTGCTATAAGGCGATTGTGAGTAAGTCGGATTTTTGGTGGCCCCAAACTCTTTTCTTATTCACGATATACTTCGCAGTACGTAACTCAGAATTACGAGTGATTTTAAGCGGCTGCAAGATCCGCAAGAACTCGCCTTTTCAATGTTGCATCTCTGAAGGTCAACTAAAGAGTGATTTTTTTTTTCTGCTTAGTTTTTTAGTGTTACATTTTTGATAGCGCACGCGTGATTCGCGACATGTGTTAAAGTCAAACATGCTCAGTTAGCATTGCCATTTCATCATGGACATTCAAAAGTCGTGCTCTGTGAAAAATATTTTTCGCGAACTTCGACCATTTTACACTCGTCATAATTAACCTACTGAGTAAGCAATTCAAACCACAGTTACGCTATTGGACATCAAGCCACCTACCCGTAAGCGTAGAGTGCGTACAGAGGAAAATATTGCTGATGTATCCGCTAGTGTAAGTGACTGTTATTTCTCCTCGTCTACGTAGAAGATTTTACGCAAGTATCTTGGCCCAAAACCTTACAAAATACAGCTCGTGCATGAACTAAAGCCGAACGGCCTCCCACACTATCGAATTTTCATTTCGGGAGCCTTAAAAAAGCTGGAGGAAGATCACACTAGTGTTTTTAAAGTAAGTGTTGCAGATACGTTTAATAGGGATATCCCTAGCAATAGTAGTTTTTATACTTACTGATTGTATGTATTAACAGGAAAATATTTACAGTTGTTACTCTACAAATTCCGCAACCAATTGGTCAATCACTACGAAATCTAGTGTGGAGATAGTTCTTTTGATTAAGTTACACTACATTCTAATCAAATAAGAAGGGCCCTAGTGGATAGCCAAAATATTGCAATCCATTGATAACGTTTTAACTTTGGAATTCCAAAGATTTCAGTTTGGTGGTTAACAAAAAGAAACAATTCCAGTGAATCTGTTTCAACCAGCAAGCCACAATTATTGATCGAAGTAGGGTACAAGATACAAGTAATCTGACAGATTCCCTTTCAGTTTGCTTTTATTGGATTTTTTTTTTTTTTTTTTTTTCATCATTTTGAAGAACACGTCTGCAATGTTTCAACAGACGGTCTGGGGAAAAAGGAAAAAAAAAATTTTTTTTCTGCGCAGAAAACAAATTTATTTTCGGCTTTGATTTATTTATTTTTTTTTTTTTATTTATAAGATGAGTTTGATGAAAGTGTAAGGCAATCACAAGTGCCTTGAGGGGATGAGGTGCGATATATTTATTTATTTGTTGGGTTTCTTTTTGATTGCCATGAGGGCATGTACATACTCGTATGTATGTATGTACAGAATGTACACGAAAGGGGGTAGGATGCAACGCGTAATAACCATGCTGTGCAAATATGTGTCCATTTCGCAGATACTCTGTACGAGCATTTATCTGACATTATGTGCATGGCGGTTTAACTGGAACTGAGCTTGAGTCGTGTGGTGTCCGTCCACGTCAATTTTGTGACAGTGTTCGTTAGTAGTGGTGGTAATTGTATGATATGTGATTGCTGATGATGCATTATTTACTCAAATAGAGGTCACTGGCAGTTATCGGGGCAATTTTCTAATCAGACAGCTCGTCAAGGTTATCGCACTTCTACTGCATTATAAGCAGTTGAAAAAAAAAAGCATTCCATACAACATGTGTGCTTTTAGTGGGCTGAAACTATCAACCATATCTAACTGAGGTCGTACTTGCATACATACAAACGTCCATATGGGTTTTCTGCAAGTATTATTTCGAATAATTTAAGCTTCGTAGATGTGATAATGTTTATGACTTCATGAGTCCAAATGAAATTGAAACTTTTAATGAGCTAGTGAGCCTTAACTTTTTTGCATTATTTTCACATTTGTTATTCGACTCGATTAGTGATCATCATTCGTATGTGCTGTCATTTGGGGAGATAAAAGTACCTTAAACTTTGTTGTTAGCCCATTATATATTGTTTATGTAAATACTCAACGACTAGGTATTTGTTGCTGCTGTGGGATGATTCAATAGTCACAATGAATAAATTGCAATAACATATTTAGATGTCACCGTCAGACAACACGATATTAAGGTTAATATTAGAAAAAGTCAATGATCTGAACTGGGAATGTTTTGATTTTCAAGTTTAATATCTATTTGCGTATACATACCTATACATATAATATTGTTACAATTTGAATCCATGTATTGTCTGAATATCCATTATGTATTAATGATTCACTTTGAATCGCTTCCACTTCCTTCGGACAGTGCAACATATCAGATTTCTGCCTCAAAGACCATTTGTATTGTACTTTATGATTTGGAAGAAGTGGGTGCAGTATCATTTATTGAATTTCGTTTTCAGGTGAGAACGTATAAACTTAAAATAGAAGTGTGATACAAAATCTTGATTTTTCTTTTACTTTTTGAAAATTATACATTCTCGCATTTTTTTGAAAAGTACATCTGGTAGATGGCTGTTTTTTCTACATTGTGCATCATTTTTTGAAGAGTTATTTCTAAAATTCCGTCAAATTTGTTCAGTATGGTGGTCTTATATTGTTTGATGGACTCTAGCTTAACAGCATAATCCTTGCTTTTAAAATATCGCCACAAGATTAAGTAAAACGGCGTCAAATCAAATGGTCGTGGTGACCAGTCCATTACCATTTTTTTTTTAATCAATCGATTAGGGAGCATCATTTTCGGTTGTTGTTGCCACATACTATTTAAACCAGTAATTCTCCATGCCATCTCAATTAAGATGCCTAAGAGTCGCAAATAAATGGCCTATATCACACTTCATTAACCGAGAAATTAGGGCTAAAGGCCCTTGCAGAGCATACACGCACCAGACCATAACTATTGGTGAATGTAAAGGCACTTAAATAAGTTCTGAGTTTTGACTGCCACAGTGCCGAAAATTTTACATACTAACGTTTTCTCAAAGCGTTAAATGAGTTTCTTCGCTCATGATCCAAAAATCTAGATATGAAGTTTCTAAATATTGACCTACATCGGCTTTTACAGTATCAATGGTCTCATTTCGTGACGTGAACTAGGTTTAATTTTGTCACTAAACATTTATATGTTTTAACTGTGGGCACTGTAAGGCAGCTGTAACTTGTCTAATGTCGATTTAACCGTTCCTGAAATGTTTATTCTACAATATGATATTTTAACATCAAGTATCCCAAAGGAACACCTCCAAAGCCGGTCAACGCAAACGGGATCGAAAATCACTGGAATAATCTTGCGTTAAACACGACCAAAAATATCTTCATCCGCCTTCGCTAGCTATACATAATATGTAGTAGGACTGGAATGAAACCGGTCTTTTAGAATGTCTCCTTAGTTTTTCCTGACAAGGAATTATTACTCAATTGCCATGTTAGGCCAAAGAAAATGTAATTGGCAAGTGTAACTCACAAGGGTAACTGACAGCATGTAGCTGATTTTGCCCTCATTCACATCCAAATTTATTTCTTCTGTGTCTCTGCAAATGCACTAGTCATAGCAAGGGATCAATCAGGTCAAAAGGATTTAGTCGTTCACACAATACTGCAGATAAGATTTTGTACGACTGTTGAGAAAACTAATGTATATATATGTATAAGCACACTTTAGAGAGTTTCCTTTCTTGTAGTGGATCCGGTACACGATGCTGAATATGATGATGGTACTTTCCACGTCCACTTTCCACTATTTCCTCGACAAATCTTAGAAAAAAGTGTATGCCCTCCATCAGGTCCCTTTCTGCTGGCTAAAATATGGTAGCTCGGTAGATAGGCCGTGCAGGATGGCAGTCTATAGGTAGTTTTATTTCAGTTTATTCAATATATTGGGTAGTCTCAGAAGTACCCGACCTAACATATAGATGGCAGTTTTTGTTAAATGACTATTATAGAAAATACCAATAATAATAGGCTTAAATTTAAAGTTTGACGACGTTACATTGTTTAGTATTTGTTCAACAGCCTTCAATAGTATGGAAAACGGAAAAAAATTGGTCATCGTTATGTGACACAATAAGCACTTTCATTTGAAAGGCCTCAATCTAACCAATCCAACCAACATTTGCAGCAATAAAATATTGGGTGGCAGAGTTTAAGCGAGGCCGTACGAGTTGCCAAGACGAATATCGCAGTGGTCGTCCAAATGAGGTGGGTTCACCAGAACTATTGAAAAAAATCCACAAATTGGTATTGGATGACCGTTGATTGAAAGTGCGTGAACTAGCAGATATGGTAAGCATTTCCAAAAGCTCACAATGGAACAGAAACAGCGTCGTGAGTGTGTTTCAATCGAGTGTTTGGCGAAGATTCACAGCAATAAAACTGAGTTTTTTCATCGATTCATAATCATTAATGAAACATGTGTCCACCATTTTACACCCGAGACGAAGGAACAGTCAAAAGCATGGACTCAAAGAATCGGCTCCAAGAAGGCGAAGACAGTTGTATTTCCTAATAAGATCTTGGCATCATTTTTTTGGTATGTGCGTGAGAAAATTTTCATTGATTATCTTCAGAAAGAAAAAACAATCAACGGTGTGTATTATGCGAACTCATTAGAGCGTTTAAAAAAGAAATCAAGAAAAAACGGCCTTATTTGGCGAAGAAAAAAGTTTGTTTCATCAGGACAATGCACCAGTTCACACATCCATCATCACGATGGCCAACATCAATGAATTGCTTCCTCATGTACCCTATTCGCCTGACTTAACCCCCTCGGATAATGTCCTATTTCCGAACTTAGAAAAATGGATCGTTGGTAAAAGATTTGCCAACAATAAAGAGGTGGAGTCTGCGATTAATGGCTATTTTAATGAGCTCGACGATTCTCACTACAAACAAGGTACTGAAGATATCGAACATTGCTGGGAAAAGTGTATTCAACTAAAAGGAGACTACATAAAGGTACTTTTTTTTTCAAATTTTTCGTGTTTTCTTTGTTAAGACGGATACTTCTGGGACCACCCTTCTATCTTCACTTCTTTTTGTTCAGGTGAACGAAAACATTGCCCGGGTTTAATAATTCGCTGTACCTGACAGAGGAAAATCAGTTGTACTCTTTATTTAGCAACTCCCAGAATTGGTTTCCGTGCCTGGAGTAGCATGTCTTATGACGTTCTAAAATACACAAGCTGCTCTCATCCTTTTCTGGAACACCTCTTCGAATGAAATTTGTCTTTCTAAATGTTCTTTATCAAATCATGATTTTCGTTAATACTTGTATAGTCAGGTGAAACAGAATACATCAGTTTCTTTAAGTCGCTTTTCACAGTTTCATGGAATAGATGCATAGTCTTCAGCCCTTTATTGCACTTGGTAATTTAGTGATCATTGGCTTGAGACCTTTTGGTGAAGATTTTGTCATTCGTTAATTAGCGGGTCAGAATTCGGTCTAGTATGCGGTGGTAAGCGTATTGCAGATATCGTTTGAACATAGTACATTGGATAGGATCCACTGCCAGTTACGTCTGATGATAGAGTAAATGGGTTCCTGACCTGTTCCCGCATGAAGTTCATCATTAGAGATATGGTTAGACTGAAAATCCTCAAGATGTTTCGCAGACATCTATTCACGAACGTTTGCAGCTTTCTTGTGACATCAGGTGTGACTTTCCATGTGCTGCACCCATAGAGAAACACGGATTAAACATTGGAGCGGAACAGTCGCAGTTGGGCTGATAGAGTTGTTTCTTCATATTTTGGATAGCATTCCGAATGCAGCCTTTCCTGCTCGGTTGATTATATATAGTTCATTAGACAATACTCCCAATATATTAAAAATTCTCCACCATCTATACTGGTTGCCCAGAAATCTGGACATGTTAAGGTGAGGAAGTTCCAAGGCTGATCCTATTTTGTGTTTGGCGTATTGATCTTTAGCCCAACGATTTCAGCTTCTCTCTCCACCCTTATTGTCATTTGATGCAGATTCATGATCCTGTGAGAAGGTAAGCATACGTAGTCCGGGTAGTCCAGATATTTGAGGTGTGAATGCAGAGACCAGTGAATTCCTCCATTTCCAGTCGGCATGCAGTACATCACTTATCACCAACAGGAACACTATTGGTAACAATATACAGCCCTGCCTAACCCCACTTAGGATTTTAACTCCTTAACAACATTCCTTTATGCAGAAGTGACATTTGGATTTATCATATGTAACCTTATTAATAGCAATCAATTTATCTGGGATGGTCCTCCCGCACAAATCAAGCCAGATAAATTCTCTATAAACACTGTCGAACGCCTTTTCGAAGTCGAAGAACAGCAGGTGAAGTGGAGATCGATATTTAACGCACTGTTCGATGATAATCCGCAAAATGTTAATGTGGTCCACACAAAAGATCCAGTGCGGAATCCTGCTTGTTCGGCGTCGAGTGTGCCTTCGGGTGGTCTTTTATTCGCCCTAGACGATTTTTGCTATTACCTTGGCTACTGCAGGCAGCACGTAAATTCATCTCCAGTTTTAGCATTGCAAAGTCTCCTTTCTTTAGGAGCTTGACAATCATACCTTTTTTTCCACTCTTCAGGAAAACTCTCTTTTTCCCAAGCTCTCTCAAAGAGTGGGTGCAGGAGTTCACTCTATGTAGTTGGTTCTACTCGTAAAAGCTCTGCGGAAATACCGTCAAATCCAACCGCTTTGTTGTTCTTTAGTGCTTTGATTGCGGTAAAGATTTCTTCTCTACTAGGAGATACAGTGCGTATTCGGGAATTTGTTACTACGGACGGGTAATTGGGCGTTGAGCTCACTTCACTGGCGAAAATGCGGTTTAAACCACAGAAAAGTTCTCCTTCTACCTGGCGTGATTTAGAGCTTTGAATACTTGTGAGCTCTTTGGTAATTCTGTAGACCGTCCTACTGTCACACCTACTGGTGGCCTCTTCTACTTCTGTAGCCAATGCGTTGATATAGTTATGCTTATCACGTCGAACGCTACGGTGAACTTCACTCATCTTCATGCGATACGCAGAATCTAGCTTGTTTTCCCCTGTTGATGAAGTACTTGCAATGTGAGCTTTGAGGTGTTTTCTTTCTTCTATCCTAGCCCAAGTTTCTTCGGAAAGTCAATCACTGTTTTTTTCTTGCGACCGAGCGACTATACTTTCAGCACTATACTGACTATACTGTCACATCTTGTACTCAAACATGGTCCCTCCTATTACAAGGTAGTTGGCGTTGTAAAAATCGGCAATACAATCGCCAATACCATGCCTAAGCCCATCATTGTCATTGCCAACCTTGGCATTCAAGTCTTCCGTTCCCATTTTGAACGGAACCATCTTCGCGTGGTTTACTATCATAAGCAGCACCTCCACCGATTATAAAAGGCCTTATTCTACCTACATTTCCAACGTTCGCGCACCATTAAAACCGTTTTTTATGAAAAATTTAATACAAGTTCATTGTTGCAAATTTAAATCCATTTCTAAACTTGTAAAAAATCGCCAAAACACAGAGATAGATGTACTCATGACTACGTAACTACGTTACTACGTAACAAATGTCAAGCTATGACGTTAAGATTCAGAGGGAATGTCAACAACAGATGTACCAACTTAACAAAAAGAACTCAAATCGGAACAATGGGAGGTGGTATTAGCATTTCTTTCTTTTGCGCATTTTTGAAGTTGCTTGTATTGATGTTTTATCAGTTTCAAATCGGTTAAAACGGCTAGGGCTTCTTCCGTTGTATATGGCTTGATTTTATTCGCAGTTTCGGGTTTCTTACGTTTTTTAAGTATTTAAGGAGAACACTCGACAACCCTTTTTACGGCTTCGTCTTTAGAACGCTTTCCTTTATTTTAAGGGGTGGCCGTGTTGTAGTGGTATATGCATAGACTCCTCAAGCAGAGGGTCGCGAGTTCGAATCCCGTGCGAGGCAGTTCTCTGAAAAAGTGTTTTCATAGAATTTGTATGTAGTTATATAAAAATCCCGTCGGCGTCAACTCTGACATGAGGGCATAACACTGTTAAAGTGGTTGCTGGGTGGGCTAAATGTAACGAACTAACAACTAGCACGTACTAAGAGACCCACTGGTTGAGGATGCACTGGCTCGTCCTGTCCAGTTTGACAACCACCTCTGGGAAAAATATCGAAACCTAATAAACCTGAGTTTCAAACTACTACACCACCCGCCCGCGCCCTAAAAAAAAAAGGTTAGACTCAATAGCAAAAGATAAAGTTTCGTATTTTTCGTTTTTCTGGTTTTCTTTGTCTATAGGGTTTTCTAATAACGACTTGACAATTTTTTTTTTAAATAAAAGCAAACCATTTGAGATATTTCAAAAACTTTATTATTGGCTTGAAAATAAGGCAAAACATTTATGAATCGAACTCGACTTCGTTCATATGGCCACCGCGGGCACGTTTGCAGCGGTCGATTCGTTGGACCCAATTTTCAACGACTCGGCCACACATTTCGGCCGAAACGGCCGCTATTTCGCGTTCAGTGTTGGCTCTGACCTCTTCCAACGTCATCGGCGTGTTGGCATAAACTAATGACTTAACGTAGCCCCACAGAAAATAGTCAAGGCGTTAAATCGCACGAACGAGGCGACCAATCGACTGGCCCATGTCTTAAGATAACACGCTTACCATACTTACTCTTCAATAAATCGATTGTAGCGTGTGCTGTGTGGCTTGTGGCACCATCCTGTTGAAACCACACGTCGTCCAAGTCCATATCTTCCAATTCGGGCCAAAAATAATCGGTGATCATGGCGCGATAACACTGACCATTCACGGTAATGTGATGATCGTTATCGTCGACGAAAAAATATGGCCCAATACACCGCCGGCAAGCAAACCGCACCAAACAGTTATTTTTGTGGATGAAGTGGTGATTCATGAAGCACATGTTGGTTTTCACCCGACCAATAACTCGTATTTTGCTTATTGACGAACTCATTGAGCCAAAAATGAGCTTCGTCACTGAAGATGATTTTGCGATGAAATTCATTATCTTAGCGCATCTTCTCCAGAACCCAATCGGAGAACGTACGTCGCTTCCAATGGTCCATCGGCTTCAATTCTTGAGTCAGCTTGATCTTGTATGGGTGTAAATCAAGATCCTTACGCAAAATATGCCATAATGTGGCACTAAACTTGTTATTGCCTGTCTATTAGGGCGAGAATTACGACCGAAAATTGGAGTTAACGCTGTTAAAGTTGCAGTCACCGACTCGGAATATCTGTAGAAAATTTTTTATAATTTGCAGACATTGCCCGTTAGTGTACTTTACCATGATGAAAATGTTGAGGTTACTGAATAAATTGACAGTGACAGTTTGATTATTAGTGAAAGAGTGCGTTCACAATTTAATTCAATGTTGTCAAGTTCCTATTGGAAAACCCTATAGAAGTTGTTGGCACATGAATTTCAGGCAATTTCAGCTTTCAAAAACATTTTTTTCTTTATAGCTACTTTTTGAAAAGGTGTGCTACAGAAGTTTTACTGTATTCGAGGCATTTTTTATGAACAGCTTCATCAAGAACGGTTATTGACTTTTTTGACATGACGCACTCCAAAACAGTACTTGCATGAACAAAAAAACTACTTGACGTAAAGGGAATGGCCGCCCTCAATAGGGCGGATTGATATCTATAGGAGAAGAAAATAGAACGTTGTGCTGAGTTTCGGAACTTTAATAAAGCATTATTTTAAAGGTATAAATTCAATCTTCAAATAAAAAAGTTTCACGTTGTTACTTTATCGCACTTTTTTATTATGAATCAAGAAATAAAAAAAGTTAGCTCGTCACTACAAACAAATGTACCACCACATGTCGTTCATAGTGACAGAGCCTTACTTATTTTTTAAGAAAAATACTATTTAAAAATATTTACCAACTGCATATTTTGACATATATGCTACAAATAATTATCTCACTTTTATTTCACTATAACAATTTATAAACACCTGGTAACGCGCGATAAATCGATAGTGAGCACAGCTTTCTGCTTTGATAAAGTAATGAAATTAAAGAATTTATTTTTATTGTTTCTCAATATTTCGGTGATTGATTTTAAGCCTACCAGTAATTTTTATAGTAACAATATTTTTTTTTTTTTTTTTCACTTATGACCACCTAGTGTTGTACTAAATCGGCCAGTGTGAAAATTCGCGAATCGGCTGAGAAACCAGTCATTTCTACTGAATGCGTTGGCCATATCCTACACGAGGTTTTGGGCAGGAGAAAGCTGTCCGCGCGATGGGTGCCGCGTTTGCTCACACAAGAACAAGCGCAATGGTGAGACCACTTCAAATACGTGCTTAGCCCTGTTAAATTGAAATCCGAAGGAGTTTTTGAGTCATTTCGTGACTTCGATGAGACATGGATTTATTATTTATTATACACCAGAGACTAAAGAACAATCCAAACAGTTGATTGTTCCTTCGGCCGGAAAGGTGATGGCCACCGACGAGACGCACGAGGTGTGATCCACGTTGACTATTTCGAGAAGGGAAAAACAATTACAGAAGCATACTACGTCGATTTATAGGGCGTATTCATGCCAATTTGAAGAAAAAACGAACACATTTAACTAAGAAAAAAAGGGCTCTTCCACCTTGATAACGCACCGATTCATACCTCTGCTTTCGCCACAGCCTCATTGGTCGAATTGCACTACGAATTGCTCCCCCTTCCTCCGCAGTTTCCGTTTTCAGCTTAATGCGACTTCTTTTTGTTCCCAAACCTTAAAAGATCGCTCGCCGGAAAGAAGTACGGGTCGAACGAGGAAGTCATCGCTGCCGCGAAGGAGTATTTTGCAGGCCAACAAAAGTTGCAGCACCACTGGGAAAAGTGTGTCGAGTTGAAAGGGGATTATATTGAAAAATAAATTGTCAAAACCTAAAAATGGTGCGTTGTGATTTCTAATTCGGGTATTCATCAAACTGTAACTCTATGAAATTGAGGACAAACGAACTGCTTTTGTGATATTTATTTTTAATATGGTTGGAAATCCCCTCTCGACTCGATTGCTGACAATAATTTCGATTTAAATATTTTTAAAAGCTTGTTTATTGCTCATAAAATGATTTTTTTTTAGATTACGGGTTCTTTTGCACTGTATTACTGTGAAATATTTTACCTATCTTCTAACTGTCCAAAATTCCAAGTTAATAACAAAACATCTATTATTTGCTCCGATAATTGGTTCCAGGTGAATTTTGTGCAATCTTTTAAATATCTTTGGGTTATATTGGATAATAATCTGAATTGGTTCGATCAAACAAATAGTGTGAAAAAATATTAAATGTCATGCTCCATACAATTTTATGACATAATTGTATATTCTTGACAAAGACTATTATGTGTGGTATTTTATGGGCTAGTTCATTAAAAAATTGAATATGGTCTAACTTGTTGCTTGGCCTTTGCTTGTATCGCAAAACATATGGTATTGTGCGCATTATTCGTATACGCAGAAAAATTCGTTTCCATGGTATTGTAGTTTGGTTTTGTTTCAGGAATTAAAAAATTCTTCCGTTAAGATATCTCTATTACTATAAAAACTTCAAGTATTTTTTTTATAAGAAGTGACTACTTGCTACAAGAAGGAATGCTCACTATGACTTGTGTATTAACTCTATTATTTTTGTTGATATGCCTTCATATAACAAAGTAAATTTTTAGGAATTTATTTTTACAGTTACGCTTTGTAACAACTTGCCGCTTTTCATAAGGCAAGTTCGCCAGATTTATCAGTTCTAGACTTCTTTTTGTTCGGTTTTTTAAAGTCACAAGTCTATGTCAACTCAGACTCTTAAAGTCCTCAAAGAGAATATCTGTCAAGAATGCCAGAAATTCTGGCAAGAGTTATGGAAAATAATTCAGACCCAAATTCTATCTTTTAGTCTTTCAGTCTTACGGAGAAAGACGCTTAAGAGCAGACAGCCGCTAGACACTATCCAATAGACAGTATAGATATTATATTATATTATAGATATTATTATAGATATTATATAGAATTATTAAGCGAGTCGATCAACATTCACCATAGCAGTGGAGACTGAACTTCGCTTTGCAGGCAACCCCGTTTACTCGCGTTACCACATATTGGCCGCGACCAGCATGAGTAATCGATGTCCTATTTACCAGTTTTGCTTTTATCAAAACTATTGATTCGTCTACATCGTGTTGTCTGGGCGAGTTACACATGCCGTCAAAATTTGCGTTGTCGAAGGCACCCTCAACGTCTATGAAAATGCCCAAGGTGTATTCATAACAGATTCTAAAGCGCACTATCGCCTGATCATCCTCGTTGGTAGGCGTGTTGCATCGCCGATAGAAGATGCGTTCGCAAGGCGGTTTGCGCACATGGATCTAGACCATTCTTTCGATGATTTCCAGTCAGACTTAAAAGTCTAAAACTCTTGGCGGTCTAGCAGTCCTCCTTTCCGATTCTCGGTATAAAGGCCATTCTCACTGCTCTTTTATACCTTTTTATAACATAGCTGGGTAAATACTATCGGTGCCAGGCGAATGGAAGCCATCAAAGGAAGTAACAGGATGTTTTATGGCCTCATCCGTCACCACATCGATGATATATACTAGCTGCGGCGTGTTGTGTTGTTCAGCTCACTACCAGCTTTGTTGATAGGAGATCGTTGTGAGCTGGTTTCAGTTAGGTTACCCAGGAAACGAAGACTCAAGCATGAGACGAAAAGTCTCTGTTTTTGACTCGGTATAGGTACCTTTTTGAGAAACTTGGCCAGCCTACTGTTTCCACCGATAGTTTCAGTCTATGGTGCATACCATAGTTGGATTGTCACTCTCAGTTGTATCCGTCTGAAATCTATAGGGACACTCTTTTTGATACGATGCACTATACGTTGCTTTTAAGTGGAATGTATGGAATTATGTATCTGACGTTTAAGCTGAGCTATTTGTCACTGCATAGAGGCCAATATATTGGATCTATGTCACTAGATAGTGTTGGAGTCCATTTGAATATCTGAAATATCTGAAAAAATACGCTATGTGATGCTTTTTTATTATAAAAAAGGGAAAAATGCTGCAAAAACATGCACTGCTAAAACGTAACGAAATGGAACCATTTTTAAAGCGATTCATTACGGGCGATAAAAAATGGATTAAATACGATAATATCCAACGCAAGCAATCATGGTCAAAGGACGGTGACCATGACCATGACACAAACGACTTCAAAGTCTGGATTGACGGCAAACGAGGTTATGTTGAGTGTTTGGTGGGATTGGAAGGGAATTGTCTATTATTAGCTGCAAGAACGTCGCGAAACAGTCAATTCGATCCCTTACTGTGTACAACTCGACCATTTGAATAAAGCTATTAAGAAAGAGCGACCAGAATTGGCCAACAGAAAGGGAGTTGTCTTCCATTATGATAATGCATTTTTGATGACCCGGAAAATCACTTGCCCAAGGTCATAGATATTAATGGCCAATATGTACTTAGTTGAAATTGATTTTGAATAAAGAACTTTTTTTTTCAAAAATGTACAAAAAAACCGCGGAGACTTTTTATATGACCCAATGGCTAGAATGTCAGATGTAGTTTTGGCGCCCCAATTTAACTATGGACTGGTGGACGTTAAACCTTCATCTTTCGCTGATTGATCTTGGAGCTTAAGACAATCTCGAAAGTTTGCGATGTGTCCCATATTCTTGCATAAAACATACTAAAGCTGGTTTTTCCTAGATGCTCTATTCCTACTCGGAACGCACTTCTCGGACTTATGATTTTTTGCGCACTTAACTCATCAAAGCGCATTTCGCAGTTCAACGAGTCGTACCCGAACCGTTGGAGAGCTTCTCTTTTCCAGTACCGGTAGTCTAGGATTTTAATATTCCTTAGATCATATAGTTTTCTGTTGAGACTTAGCTGAACTACGAAAATGGATAGTTTCCGTTTCTCCGTTTTTGTTCTAGGTGTCGCAGTCCGTTTCTTAGAGCAAGACGGTAGACGGATTAATCTTGCTCAGTGGTATTGTTTAAATAAGATGTTTGCAATTATTTATTTTGATTTATTTATTTTTTTCTTGTGGAAAATGAAATACAATTTTCTTATGATAATTATATGTTATTATTTATTTAGCAAATTTTTCTTAAATACAAAAAAAAAAAAAATTCATTTTGGTGAGGTAAGGGTCACTTAAAAGAAGTAGGTGGCTGGGGGCCCCCTGATTGCGCCTTTTGTAACCATCTGAAATCAAAATTTCAAAAAGGATATTACCTATTCAGTAGGGTGGTCATTCTGTCCCGTAGCAATTTAATATATTTGAATGAAAAATAACAAAACGGGGCCTTGTAAAAAAATCAAAAATCGACTGTTTTTATCGGTTTAAAATCAAGATTAAAAAAATCGAATTCTGGTACCGGGCAGAACCATTCATATGTAGAATATTGTGTTAAAATTTCAACCGAATCGGTCTAATAGTTTTTTTTTATCATCCGGGCGACGGATAAAATGTAGTTTCGAGGAAAACGCGTTTAAAATTTGCAGGGTACGTTCTCACCTGTCATTTGCTGTAACTTTAAACTTAGTTTATCGGTCTAAGATTCTGAACTTATTAAACTTTAAAAATATGAAGAAAAAAAAATCGAACACGGGACTACCCCGTTAAGTCATAAATTATCGCTGTCATATTTCTATATTTGACTACCTTTTTTAATTTAAGATACAGATATTAGAAGACTTAATTACTGGAAACTAAAACCTGCCCAGAGTTAGAAAAATGTGTACTTTTCCAAAGCTCGGGTTGATTGATATTTTGAAAAACGTTGATTGATTTCCATGCATGAAAACCGGCGTTTAAAGGAAAATATCTTATTTGTCTCGTGCAAATGCATCAATATCCCTTATATCTAGTAATAGCAGTTGTATCTCTGTTTACAAAAAAAAAAAAAAAAACAACAGAAACACAATTTGTCACCCGTATCAAGTGCATGCATTAAAAGAAGAAAACAAAAACAGAAAATATGCGTCTGTACATACATGTGCAGATACACAATTTATAATTCCCTCTTTTCCCACATTCGTCCCACATAAGCACATGACTATATGGCTATATCTGATAGGGTTTTATAGACTCCCAACACTCATGCATACATCTTCCACTTGAATACGAAAAATTCGAGGCTAGAATGCCGGTCTTTCATTATCGTTGGTTCACCTATTCATCGTGTTCGCCTTGCACTCCCATTTACAATATACGAGCACGAAATCTATGTATAAAAACCGACTTGTCAGGCGAAAGAAAATAAAAATGTTTATTTTTATGGGGACGTAATTATAGATGTGTGTTTACCTATATGTTTGGGTTTTATTTTTCGTTTTGTGTACAATAAAAAGAAAAGAAAGATGTAAAACTTGACTTTCTGAGCTTTTACTTTCTTTTCCGTTTCTTTGGTGCCCCAAGAAGACTGGACTGGCTAAGCCAAAGTCGAAAACAATAGGAAAAGAAAGAAGAAAATGCCAGCTACGCATACCACTGCTCATGTAAAAGGAATGGAACAACTACAATTTTGCGCATTTCATCAATGACTGCATACACTTGCAACTGCGATTATGGGAAAAAGAGCGAAAAATCATACGGCCATGGAATCAAGCACAGCTACAGACACAACCATATATTGCAATTGCAAGTTCTAGGCTATGTCCCGCATCGATTGTGTTAGATAAAATGAGAGCGAAAACGAGAAGAAATAGAAATAAAAAGTGTAAGCCCGTAACCACAGTCACTAACACATGGTTAATTGTGGGAAATTTTAAATATTCGCTTTTACTTCATCTTCTTACAGTATCTGATGAAATAAATGCGCCATTTAGTGGAAATTATTCTGGCGTTGGATGCATGCAACCAAACTTGTATGTTTTTTTTTTTTTTTATTTCTTCTGCCGAGCAGTGCATCTATCGCCGGGCAACAAAGCGGGTGAGTTGTCGCTTCGTGAATTCTAAAAGACTTACATTCAGCGAAACACCAACCAATTGGACTACTGTTATTCGAAAGTTAACGAACTTTATTCAAGGTTAATGCTCAAGCTCTGACGAATTTCGGCGAGTATAAAGAGCCACAAAGAATCAAAATTGACAATTCTACATAGGAACACGATTAAAGAACCTAATCAAAACAAAACGTCTAAAGGATCAGAGGATTCGAAACTAGAATTGCAAGGTCCGAAGCATTACTAAGCGCTACTAAGCAAAAATGAGTGCACGATCATTTAGTATAACCTCTTTTAGCCCGCCTGTCAAAATTTGGTGACGATCCGACGCTTTTTTGTTTTGACACCCATTTCAAAACATCGTGTTAGGGTTTTTTGTTACCATGGAAAAAGAGTAATATCGCTCCATGATCCGATTCTTGTTTTTGAGTGGCAAAACCTGCGAGGAAATCAAACCCATTCTCGATTGTATGTATGGGACCCATTAACCTTCCCATTAATGGTTGGTTCGCAGAGTTTCGCCGTGGTCGCAGTTTTTGATGAACCGCGACCAAGTGGTCCACAAACGTTTACCACACGGAAAACCGTGGACAAAATCAATGATCTTATATTGGCGGACCGCTGAGTGAAAATTCTTGAGTTGGCTCAGATGGGAGGCATCTCAACTGAACGCGTTAGCCATATCCTGCACCAGATTTTGGGCATGAGAAAGCTATCCCAGCGATGGATGCCACATTTGATCACATAGTAGAACAAGCGCAATCGTGAAACCACTTTAAAGACGTGCTTGTTTAATCGAAATCCGGAGGAGTTTCTGCAGGAGTTTCGTGATCGTCGATGATACATAGACTCATTGGTACACACCAGAGACCAAAGAACAATAAAAAAAAAAAAATGGTTTTACGCGATGAACGTGCTCCAAAGAAGGCGAAGACCGTGCCTTCGGCCGGAAAGGTGATGTCTACCGATTCTTGGGACGCGTGTGGTGTGATCACAGGAGCATACTACGTCGATTTATTGGGCCGATTCAATTCCGATTTGAAGAAAAAACGACCATATTTGGCGAAGAAAAAATTGCTCTTCCACCACAATAACTCACCGGCTTAAACCTCCGCAGTCGCCATAGCCAAATTGGTCAAATTGCACTACGAATTGCTCCCCCATCAACCGTATTCTACGGATTTGCCTCTTTGCAACTTCTTTATGTTCTCAAACTTTAAAAGATCGCTCGCTTGAAAGAAGTATGGGTCAAACGAGGAAGTCATCGCCGTCACGGAGGAGTATTTTGCTGGCCAAGTCGTACTATAGGGAGGGGTTAAAATTGTTGCAGCTCCGCTGGGAAAACTGTATCGAGTTAAGGCAACTGGAAATGTCTTACTGGAGAGGATATGTATGTGTTTGATATGCCTCAAGTGGTCGTGAATTGGCTTCCCAATCAGACGGTTCGGTTTCAATACCAGCCGTGGCCAATAGGCAAAAAGCCAACTTCCATTTATAATTTAGTCTCCCCATTAAATGTTGGATGCCTATCAGACATCTTTCTCTCTGTCTCTATAAACTTTTAAAAAAAAACTTAACACATGCTCCAGCATTTTAAGAGTAGAGATACCCTCTTGAGTGTTAAGTCCTTAAAACAAATCACCTTCCAGATTCTGTAAAAAAAGTAAAGCGTTATCTAACTGTACAAATTTAAGAAACACAATTACGTAAGTTCCTTTAACATCACTTACACATTATTTATTTTCAGTATGTGTATATCACAGTATTGTTCGAGCGTCCTAAATTTTTCATCAATAATCTGATCAGCGAGGTTAAAGATATGGAAAGCATAGGGAAGATTGTATCATAGATATGTTTTGGAAAACCTATACGTTGGTTTTCAAATTGACACCACTGATTAAGACCGCATTTGATAGAGTCCTGATGTTAGCAAAGATCAATAGTCAATATTCCTACTAAGTTTGGCCTTGATATTACATCTCCAGAAGTAAACAATTGCTCTTATTAACCGCTGCATACTGGGGCATAGCCCAATGGATGGCAATAAATCCTGAACCTAAACCTGAACTTTTAAGTCCAATGCCCACGCCCAATAACCTCACCCCCCACAACCATTAATATACATCTTTACACCTATAGATAGAACTAAAAACCGTACGATAAAACTCATAGGTGATACTAATATCAGTCAGGCAATGTACACCCTCAAACACCAACGTAATGTTTCGTGTATCACTCTGTTTTATCGCTATTTCCACCATCAGGGCTTCATAGAAATCGCCAGTAGCATTCCGCCCCTTCAAACTTTAAACCGTAACACCCGCTATGAATGCGCATCAGTATACTCCTAAACCCACTCTAAAATATCATGATTCGTTCCTTAGCCGTACAACTCGCTTATAGAATGCTCCGCTTAGCTTTTTGTTTCCTAGTTATTATGGTACAAGCATTAAACATTTAAAACCAACGTTCAACGGTAGCTCTCTTTCCATTCTACTTGATTTTCCTTCGCCCGCGCTGTGTGCAAATGTTTCAAGAGTACTGGAGGTACCTTGAGGGCGAGCAAATTATAAAAAAAAAAAAAATACCTACCATTTTCATTAGCATAAACAATTTACTAAAGTATATGACTAATAAACACGCCCGCCAGCTCCTTCAAACAAGGTTATCTTCTATTCGAACGTCCTCTGTAATAAATGTTCCATAAAAACAGAACAGCAAACAATTTTAATTGTGAAAATTATAAAAAAAAATACATAATTTCTAATTTGGTTTAGATTAAAACAAAGTCTTCACTAGTGCTGTCTTCCTCGAACCTCGAACGAACCTAATGCTTCAAAGGGCAGGAGTTGTTCTTCTTTGCGGACAGCATTCTCATGCTAGTTAATATGGAATCAGAACTTAATGAAAAAAAGGTAAAAATATCTATGATATATTAGTGTTATCTCTGCTTGATTTCCGGGAATGATGCTCTCTATAGTTTTTGAAGTCCTTGTTCCGTGGCTCTCGAGCTTTCTCAGTAAGTTGGCCATTCACTAATAGAGCATGAGCTATTATCTTCGGTTCAAGAACAAAATATTTATGAAAGGTATATTTGACTTTATGAATTTTTCTACATCAATTTCATAGCCACTATGCATTTTTTTATGAGTTCGACATCAAATTTTGTAATTTCAGCGAAAATTTCAGAATTTAAAAAAAAAAACGTCTGGCCGTGTTCCCATCTTTTGAATTACCAAACTCGTGCTTTGGTTTGTCTACTATCAGACCATAACGATCTTTAAATTCCGCAATAATGTACATATTATCACCTCGACCTTTTAAGAAAAGATAGACCGAACCGTAAATTATTGGTTTGAGCTTCCCTTGTCATCATATTTTCGATATCGTTGAAATTTTTAGAAGATGCACCACATTTAAAACACTTTTGCATGGATGACGTCTCCGTAATAGCATTGCACACTTTCCTGCTAACGATGGTAAAAAATAGGGATTGTTGTCTTTTGTAAGCCCGGGCGTGGATTTTCCCATGCAACTTTAGAATAAACAGAAAATCTAAGCGGTACAACGCAGGCGATAAAAACTAATGAATCAGATGCTTCAATGCCATGAAAAGCTTTATGGTAGGAGCTGTGTCCTGAGCTTTCGGAAAATCCCCACTCGGAAAATAAACATAAGTTTTCCATTTCCTTGCTTGTTTGTTAAATAATAACTTCCTTTTACTTTGTTGTGAGATCCAATAGTACAGCCCCTAGCGCTTTTTGAACTGACGTTCTTAATCGTTTTGATATTAGTGGATTGTTATAAGACTTTCTATACTTTTTTTTGCTCTATCAGGGGTTGTTGTCGTTATCTTTTTTAAGACTCTCAACCTTATTTGAGTATCATACTATTAACTTAACATAGAAACTGATGTAGACTCTCTCAATTTTGCATTTTTCATTCTTTTTATTCGTTTAGAACTTTCATCAAAAGAAATATATTACCTGGTCGACCACACTTTTGCTCAGGGCAACAGACAACAGATAAAAACAAATCAAGTTTTCTGTAAGCCTTTTCCGACCGACACTTATACTGTGACATATAAAATACGATAATGCCTTTTTCAGGCCTTTATTGCCGTAAGTAGTTTCGAGTTGGTTTTTTATTTGTAACTCGTCAGCTAGAAAATCAAGCTGTTTTCTAAATTATTGCTTTCTGTTGACCGCATGGTATTAAGAAGCTCCAAACGTTTCATAATAAACTCTAGCTAGAACAAAACTAGGTCGCGCCAAAGCAATATTTTGCCAAATGTGTTTATGCTAACATCGAGGTATTTGATCATTAAAAAAAATAAAATCGGATGGATACGAGTAACTTAATTTTTTTATTTATTGCTAGCAATCGGGCCATCCTGCTTTAATGTGCGCTATTTCCTTGGTTTAAGAACACAATCAAAAGTACATAACAGAATCTTAATAATCTTAGTCATGCAATAAGTCGCTGCTATTGTGGCTTGAGTTCTTACAAAATCGTGAAAAAGTTGTTTGTAATGATCCTCGGTCCTACTTTGCGGCCTGTAAATCCAATGGCTGAAATGACTTAAACGGGATAACGGAGTAAACAGTAATAATCCTCTTTAAAAAAAACCTTCGAAATTACTAAAGAATAACAACGTCTCTACACCTACTGTGGCAATTTCAAGAGAACCTAAACCTTAAATATACTACGGATAGACAAAGTAGAGATTTTCATTTACATATTTTTAAAAGAGTTTCCCTTTTATACTTACACTATGTACCAGCTCACATACACTTTAACCCTGACCTTAACTTTCAATTGATGACATTGACATTGTTGACGGTTCACACGTATTCACAGACGGATGATCAATCAGTGAAAGCCGTTTTTAAAAGAGCCAAACTCGGGCATATTAAGTTGATTTATGGTTTTTAGTAATTTGTATACGATTGGCTTGTCATGAAACTAATTAGACAATTTTGTTGGTGAAAGCCCAAGTGCACTACGATTTTTGCATGTCTCTTGTAATCCAGTATTGACCTCGTAAATATCTCTACAGGACCCTATCGAGCACATATTACAGTGGCTCTTTCCACGATAGATCATTTCTCACACTTATACAACATCGGGTGAGATCAGCGAGAAGTCGAGCCGCTTTTTACCATCAATTTCCAAACCCTTCAAAAGGCGTCCGAATTTCATACAAATTTGATTGAGTTTTGTCCTACAACCGTCGTTCCGTGATGTAAACACGAAAAGGTATTTCGATGTCAACGTTACCATCATATGTTGATGGTATGTTGAAGTTTTTCGTCAGTTAGAACATAAGCATTATAAAGGGTGATTTTGTTGGTACTTGGGTTTTCAGTGTTCTATTTTTGACAGCTTACACGTAATTCGTAACATGTGCCAAAGTAAAAAATGCTCAGTTAGTATTGCAATTTCATTCTGAATGCTGATGACGTTAACAAATTATTGAATTTTAGTACCAAACGTTTTTCGCGAACTTCGACCATTTTACGGTCATCATAATTGACCTACTGTGCAAGCAATTCAAGGCAAAGTGACCAAAACACTATTCGACATCAAGTCACCTACCCGTATGCGTAGAGTGCGTACAAAGTGCTGCTGTATCCGCCAGTGTTAATGAGACCGTGATTTGTTCTCGATTACGTGAAAGATTTTACGCAAGAATCTTATTTTAAAACCTTACAAAATACAGCTCATTTAAGAACTGAAAACAAACGACACGAAAAACTGTCTTCAGCTACGAAACTCATTTCTGGTTGAATTGGTATGTTAATCAACAAAATTGCCGTATTTGGTCCGATGATGATGTGCAACCTCAGGCAACACAAAAGCTGCCAATGCACCAGGAAAAATGAACGGTTTATGGTCAGGCGGAACCATTAGACCATATTTTTTTTAAAGATAACCGTGTGAACAACGTTACCGTAAATGGCGCTCGTTATCGTTCAATGATTTCGAACATTTTTTGGCACGAGCTGCACATGGTCGACATCTGGTTCCAGCAAGACTGCGCTACATGCCACACAGCACGCGAATAGATGGACCCATTGAGAAATGAGTTCAGCGAGCAATTTATCTTTCGTTTTAGACCGTTGAATTGGTGTGTTGAATTTTGTGTTCGAGATTTTTAATTCAATTTTATTTTTATGTATTTTTTTCTTCTCTATATTCTGACGAAAAAAAAAATTATTTTATTTAATTTTGAATTATTTATTGATAAAGGCATAGAAAACTGAATATTTTAAAGGGTATGTCTGCTTCAACAACCACACAATTGCAAGTGGGTTTTGAGGAGCTGTTTTACGATTTCTATTTTCGATTAAGGTTACGGATCGCGAAAACTCAGTTTTCGATGCGGTGTGGAAAGGGTATTAAGGAGACCTTATAACTTATTTGCATTCTTCGGCCAAAGGCAAAAACCTGCTTCGTGATGCGTGTCATTGATGTCAATGTATTAAATATTTGCAAGTAGTTGTAGAGACTTTGAAAAAATATTTCCTCTGGTCTTAAAAAATTTGCATAATATTCTCAAACATCTGTGTTAAACTGATGTTACAAAGATTGATGCCTCTATAGCTGGCGCAGTAATGGAGATCTCATTTGATGTGGATCGGGCAAAATATGTGTAAGTTCCATTCGTGAGATACACGAGTATATTCTTCAGACAAAATCGTTGAAGTGAGTTGGTGGCGTTTTACCAAATCATCTCTTGCTGCCTTAATTCGCTTTTCTAGATCTGGCTGAATTATTGTACTTAAGATTGGATATGGATATTTTTACTTCATTTGAGTTGGGGAAAAGCAGTTGGCGTTTATCCTTCATTCTGACAGATAGCGTAATTCGAGCCATCTCCGTCGTTTAACAGTGTGTATGAATTATTTTTCAATATTCTAAGAACCGACTGTCACTGATGGGTTTCTGTTCAGCCTTTTTTGTTTTTTCTTTTATATAATTAACGCGCACTCAAGGGATTTGTGGACCCTTAAAATGTTTGTACATAGCCAGATCTGTGGTTCCAACAAGACATGCCATATAAGCGACGCAACGCTCGCAGTTGTAAAGGAGAAATTTGGCGGCTCGTTCATCTCATGGTGCGAGGTGCGATTTGGCACCACTCGATTATTTTCTCTAGAGCTTCGTCCAATTTCTTAGTCTACGCTAATAAGCCAACCAATTTGGACGAGTTTGAAGCCAGAATTCGACACGCTATTGCCGAAAAAACGCCGCACATATTTAGTCGAGTCATCAAAAACTAGACCGACCGCTTGAAGCACTGCCAGCAAGGCGTAGGCAGCCACTTGAATGATATGCTATTCCACATATAATGGCATGAATGTAGCTTCAAAATAAAGGTAGAATCAATTTTATATCTCACACGGTTCTTGTTTTACAATGTCACCCTTATATTGAGGCCTGATCAGAGGGGGTGAAATATTTCTTACATCGCTTGAGGAAACCTAGACATTTCGCAGCATTTTTGACGACATCGAATACGTGGTCATTCTAACGTAAGTTTTTACTGACATACGTACCGAGAATGGAAAGTACAATATTTCGGTTTCAACGATGCAAGAGTCATTCATGTATAACGGCTGGCTGTTTGGATTTCGCTTTAACGACAGCAGAAAGGATTGTGTTTTGGAAGCAATCAATTTCACCCTGTTAATAGTTCTCCAATTTGTTATGTTGTTAATATCAGTATTTAATGAGCTTAGCATATGCTGTCGTTCCCGTTCTTCAGCCGTAGAACAGGGACGTTAGTCCGGGACGTATATGAAAAGCAGAGAGTACTGTTTTCAGCAAAGGATTAAATTGTATTAGAAGTACCAGACAATAAATCATTGATGATGATCAAAAAGAGCATCGGAGACAAGAACAGAGTCCTGGAGCACAACAGGTTGGAAAAAAATTTTTTTTATCATTTTGTAAAAGTTTTGAAAATTGTACTAGAGTAGCACACTCCGTTTCCACGATAATGCGCTTCTCATGTTTTTACTTCTTAGCTCATCTTTTGATAGTTGAGCCCAAGGAGTGCTGTTGGTCTTGTATGCAGTTAAAAATTTTGTGGGGACCACATGACAATTTTCGCCCTTTTTGATGGCTTCTTAGCAGTGGTCTTTGTTATTTGTTACACGATCTGGTGGCTCGAGTAGTTCAACATTAAATATCCTGACAAAATCCGAAAATCTATAATAAGATACATGTGTATGTATGCATGTATAATGACAGCAACTAGCTAGAGGCCCGAGTCTAGATTAACCTTTCACAATGTTCAATCATCTTCAATTGGGAAATAGTACCCTGCAATGATCAGTTTGGTTTATGGTTGGATGCTCAGGTGTGCTCTATACTCCTTTGTGAATACTCGTATTGAATTCGATAAACGGCAATATTCACAAAAGAACTATATTTCGCCTCAACAAGGTCAATTAGCTTTGTTCATTTGCAAAAGTAGTGTCGTCTTGACTATACTCTCGGTAGTATTCAACTTCCCTGGCCTAGTATTATGAAAAAGCGGATAGTTTGCTGTGGCTCAAGTAGAGGCTATACAAGCCGTGACTTTACGAGTATACTCGTATCTCAACTTACTTTGACGTATGTTTTGTCATGAGCCTGCAAATAGGCTCCTAATTCCACGTAAAAAAGTAAAATTATTGTTAATACTTACTTAAGGTGGCGCTACAGTCTGGAGTAGGCCTGGGCCTAAAAAAACAAGCGTCTCCAGCCAGCACGATCTTTGGCCAGCTGTCTCCGTCGCCTTCCACTTGCGTGCGCCATCTGAGTCGCGGTCTTTCTCTACTGCGCCTTCCCTCGGGAGTGGATTCGAACATCTCAGTCGTTTTACCTTCACTTTTCTGACTAGATCGATGTCGCAGTACAGCCTCTCAAACTAACCAAGAGTAACCTCATCCGCTTTTGATAGGGTTCTTGGCTCTACACCAAAGCCATCACCTGCAACTGTAAATAGCTCGGCGATGAGGCCATCTGCTCCAGCGGCTTTGTTGGACTTAAGCTTACATATGGCTATCTTCACTTTGTCCAGGTAGGATAGACGGAGTTGTTGGTCTTCATCGTCCAGGTTAAATGGTTCATTCTGCCTGACAGCGGGATTTAATTCGTTATGGAATACAGTCTGCAGAAGTAGTTCTTCCATATCCTCAGCCTCGACTGCGATTCTACTATGATTTTCCCTGGTTCGTCCTTGCGCGGCTCTGTAGCCCTGGCAGGTTCTTTTTACCTTTTTTTAAAACTCCGAACCTCATTCCTGCTGTAACATCTCTCTATTTCCTTGATCGCACGCTTCTTGTGCTCTTTCTTTTTTTTTCTGAGAAGCCGGTGTTCGTCTCGTAGATCTCACGAGCAGCTCTGGTCCTTCTTTGCAGCGCCGTTTTGTATGCCTGTTGTTTCGCTGCATGTGCTTGCTGGCACTCGTCGTCGAACCAGGAGTCTCGTATGCGCGCATATTAGGCTAATGTTGGCGATTTTAGTCTTGCTGCGGATTGTCGTAAGGCGTTGGTTCACATAATTGAAACTTATGACTTCTTGCCTAAGTCTGCCTCCAACGACGAATCCACATCCAAATAAGCGTTGTTTTTGTTGCCGATAGCAGTCGATATAATAAATGTCTCAGTTTTTCATCCTCTTTTTGCCCGGTCCATCCCATCGCATTTTTTGGATGGCGGTTAGTTCTGCTTTGTAACAGTTCAGGGCCTCTGCTAGCTGTTCGGCTGCACGCGGCGGTCTGTTCTACGTACAGATCCAAAATTCCACAGAAAAATCATCCGTATCCGAGGCTTGTTGTTGCTTCGCAACTTTATATTTTTTACGCAGTCGGGTAAATACCTCGACGCACAACCCCCAATTTGGAGGAGCAGACCGGTGTCAGTTACCTACTTCGGGGATGTGAGGGCTGCCATTGTCCCAAAAAGGGTTTATTCGCCACCATCGCTGTTTCAGGACTCTGACCAGTCCTGAAAAATCCTCACTGACCTTAGCTCCAAATATGTCGAAGTAGCTCAAGTAAGGAAAATAATTGTTAATATGCAATACTATTTCTACCTGTTTTCTAGAACGTTCCCACAGGTCTTTTAAGACCATATACGAGTATTCATCATCTTTATATCTATGTATGAAGCCTTTTGTAAGGGTGATTTGTAAATTTGAATAAAATACATGCGTTCCTAGATTTACCAATGGAGGTATCTGACCATATGTCTACGCCCTGTCCTGTTGCTATTTCAGTTTATTGACTTAGGAAGATATCTAGATTACTTTTGGGTTCAAGACATGAAAAAGTAAACTGATTTCTTATTTTGTCCTGTGCCTTTTCTTCCAAAATCGATTTCTCTATCTGCAAAACAAAATACTCTAAATCAATTTCATTCCCAGACGGGCACACTCCAGCAACCATGACCATAACCATTTCTGAATTCAAATGTTGATCGTTTAAATGTACAACGAAACTCATGCTTTTGAAATGCTTTTAATAAATTATTTTTTTACTTTCAGGTAAATGATGTCACAAAAAAATGCATCTAAATGGTATGTACATAATTTAAATACAAGCACTAGTAAAGTTAAAAAAATTAACTGTCTGTTGCTAAGGTGATGTTAAATGACAGTTTTGACTTATAAACCAGCTGAGTTTAATAAAAATAAATTCTGACCCTGAACATGATTTAATTTCGAGAATCACAGCAAATGTTTGCTTGTGCAAATATAATTTGAAGTCATAGTGAACCGGTTTAATCGATTTCATCGTAAAATATAACAATAGACGTCTGCTACAGCAATTCAATATTGTAGGGCTTTTTTTTCTTAAACATTCTTAAAGAGTCTTTTTCTTATTTCATTTTTCCTTTCGGGGTAAGGTATAATTATCATTGTTTATTCGCCCAGGTGTAACAAGGGAATATGTCAATAAAAAAATACTAAATTACATAAATAATGGCATCTGATTCAGTTCTTTATAATGTCCGTTCTTCTAAGTACCTTTTAAATTCGTCTCCATTATTAGATTTCCTTTCCATACCAAAAATCATAGCTAATGACTTTTCTACTTATTAAGTGTATTTTTTCTTGGTTCGTATCTTTTTACGCAGTAGAGAGATGTTCATTTTAGGAGGAAACATGTTCTTCATTTCTTGTAAGCAAAAAGAAAAAAAATGATTTATAATTTAAAGTGAAATGTTAGAATATGGAATTTCCGAACTGTAAGAGGAATGCATATTGATTTGAACCAGAATCCCGGGCGCCAAAATATCGCAGAAGTAAATGACTGTTGTCATTGCTACAGAACTTTCAGGCCGAGTTTCCCAAAACCTTCCGGATGCTGTTTCTTTTAGGAGTGAATCAGTAGTCAAATTTTGAGCAAGCTATCAATAGTGTGAAAGCCTTTGGGTTAGTCTAGATTACCAACAAGCACGTGCCACGAAATAGAAGGCGTATACAAGACGATGCGTAGCACACTGGTAAAAAGGCATGAATTAGGTGGACATAACTATGGTAATTAACTTAAAAAATACCATGTTTTTTTTTAAATGATGGCAAATATATAGTTTTCCAATAGGGACTTGACAACTTTGAATTTAATTTGTGAACGCACTCTTTCACTTATCATCAAACTGTCACAGTAAACTCAACATTTTCATTATGGTAAAGTACACTAATGAGCAAAGTCTGAAAATTATAAAAATTTTCTACAGATATTCGGAGTCGGTGACTGCAACTTTAAGAGCGTTAACTCCAATTTTCGGTTGTAATTCTCGCCCTAGTAGACAGGCAATAACAAGTTTAGTGCAAACATTTCAGTCTACATATTCGTTGTGTGATGTTGCCTTGTCAGTGAGACAACGGGTTGGTCGAAGTGTTGAAAATATCGCTGCCGTTCAGACGTCCGTAGCAAACGATCCAAATCAGTCAATTCCACGGCGTTCTCAAGAATTGGGAATCGCTCAGACCACATTATGGCGTATTTTGCGTAAGGATCTTGGTTTACACCTTACAAGATCAAGCTGACTCAAGAATTGAAGCCGATGAACCATTTGAAGCGACGTACGTTCTCCGATTGGGTTTTGCGCCAAGATGATGAATTTCATCGCAAAATCATCTTCAGTGACGAAGCTCATTTTTGGCTCAATGGATTCGTCAATAAGCAAAATATGCGTTATTGGTCGGGTGAAAACCAACATGTGCTTCATGAATCACCACTTCATCCACAAAAAATAACTGTTTGGTGCGGTTTGCAGGCCGGCGGTGTATTGGGTCATATTTTGGTGAATGTGTCAGCGTTATCGCGCCGAGATCACCGATTATTTTTGGCCTGAATTGGAAGATATGGACTTGGACGACATGTGGTTTCAACAGGATGGTGCCACAAGCCCTACAGCACACGCTACAATCGATTTATTGAAGAGTAAGTATGGTGAGCGTGTAATCTCAAGACATGGGCCAGTTGATTAGCCGCCTCGTTCGTGCGATTTAACGCCGCTTGATTATTTTCTGTGGGGCTACGTTAAGTCATTGATTTATGCCAACACGCCGACGACGTTGGAAGAGGTCAGAGCCAACACTGATCGCAAAATAGCGGCCGTTTCGGCCGAAATGTGTGAAGAGAAGAAAGCCCAAAGTCGTACTGAATTGTGTCTTTGGCTCAACGGTTTATTGATTCTAAATCATTCATCATCTTAGGAGTAGCTCCGTAAATACTGCAAGTTTGCACAGATTTTCCTGTACACGCACTTATAGCTTTACCATCAACCATGCTCATTTTAAGATTATAAAGAATTTGATTTTCTATTGCTGATATTTCTGTTTTGATGAATTCAATAGTTTCCTTTTGGAATATTGTTTTTATGAGACGGCAAAAACGCGTTGATGATGATCTATTGTTGTTCCAAATGAGATCATCGCCATCCATTGTTTTCAATTGCAATGGAACTAGGCAAATCGAATAAAGCGAAGAGTCTACCTTAGGACAAGTGGATTCTTCATTGTCATCACAGAAATCCATATCAATATCATCGTTAAATTTTTGTTTGTACTCGTATATGGAATTTCCAGAGCTGCCATTACAACTCCATTTGTAGTACAAAGTAAGGTCGGGTACAGAACTTTTTGTTGTAAACAAGTCAATACTAAACGTTGACTAGTGTGATCCAATAGTGCTTGTAAGCTAACCTCTGCAGATATATCCCTAAGAAGGTAAGGTAAGAAGAATAAATTGCAGCAAATAGATTTTAAGCTCCTGTTTGCATTAATTTCGGGAAAGATCCCTGAATAAATAAGGACAGTGCATCTTCTGGAAAATAACGCTTGGGCGAAAAGAACTGTGATGGATTTGCATTAGATTTTTTGACTGTTGAATTATCAATCACTTCCTTTACAACAAAAGAAGCATAGCGTTTTTCGGAAGCACAAAGGCTTAAGAAAGCAGCATAAGAAAGTTCTTCATAAGAACAGTTATCCAACAAATGTTGTATTCGTCTTTTTTTTTGTTTGCCATCTAACTCACTGAATTGCTCTAAATAATTTTCACAGGTTCTTACACTACCAGTATTTGGATTAGATTTTTGAAATGTATCCAAATCAACTTGAAACCAATCTGAATATTTTGCTAACAAATTCATTTTACTCTAATGGCACAAGACCCATTTCTCTCGCATTTAAAAAAAAAAGGCATTTACAGATGCCATTAAAAGTCCTTTTTCTTTATCATTAAGACCTGTAGATATCAGTTGTTCACTCAAGTATTGGCGTACGGCATAATTTTTTTCATTTGACGATTGTACCACTCAAACGTCAAAAAGTTCTTTTCGTAGGAACGACTTTTTTTTCTTTCAGTCTACTCTTACTCTTCTGCGAGTGAAAACCAGAAGGTGGAACTAGGTGGGAGAAAAAATTTACAGCTAATCAAACATGTGTTTGAATCTTAAAAAGGCAACTGCAGTTGCTGAGCTAAATAGCTTTATGTAGTTCTAATATCAACCTATATTTTGCTTGTTTATAATTTGTTTACCTCTGCTAAGTCTTTCAGAAAAAAACTAAATACTTAATAATAAAAAAAAAACTGTAAATAATTTGAAGAAACTTGTGAAAGTTATGAGCATATTTTTTTTTTTTACTGTTGTTTTGAAAAGACTGAAGCCTATACCAAGTTAACTTGTCTCAAACAAGTTCCTTTTTGTAGTTTTTTTGTTGTCAATCATTGCTAATAAATGTACTAAGAACAGCTGGTTATTTTGTTGACATTAATTTGGTACCAAATGTCTACCTCATACATGCGTTCTTACCAGTGTGCGGCGGCGCTGGAAGAAAATAACTAAGGATGCTCGTGCAACAAAACATGTGAGATATGAATGTAAAAGGTATTTGATCAAGGCTATATCGAGCTATGGATGTAAGGCATATTTTAACTCATATGCTAATATGTTTATAAGTACGTCCAATTCGAATATATATATTCATTGAGAAAAGTATGCCCTGGAAAGTGATATAAAACCTCCACATTTGCTTATTTTTTTAACCCCGTAAAAATACATAGAAAAGACTTTAGCAAAGTCTAATGAGATTTCTAATTTTGGCCTGAAATTTTGTTATATGTAAAGGGTGATTCATCGTGAGGTTTGATTTATAATGTAAAATAAAACACATAAATTTGAAAATGAACTTACAATTTTCATTATAAGTTTAAAAAACAATTCATGGCATTTACTTTTTGAAACACGAGTAATGTTGGCTTCCAAAGCGTCAATCGTAGCTGGCTTATTCCTGAAGACTTGAAACTTTACATATCCTCAGAGAAAATAGTCAAAAGGTGTGATATCGCACGATCTAGGCGGCCAATTTACCGTGGGAAAACGTGAAATTAAGTGCTCATCAAAATGATTTGTCAACAAGTCCATTGTTTCACGTGCTGTATGGCTCGTGGTGCAGTCTTGTTAAAACCAGAGTTCACCGAGACCATGTGCTCCAATTTCAGGAAGCACATAGTCTGTTAACATGGCGCGATAATGGTTACCATTGACGGTAACATTCTGATTTGCCTCAGTTTTGAAGAAATATGGACCAATAATTCCACCAGCCCATAAACCACACCATACCGTTGTTTTTAAAGAATGTAATGGTAGCTCTTGGTATTCTTCGGATTGTTCATTGGCCCAAATATGGCAATTTTGTTTATCAACGTATCCATTGAGCCAGAAATGGGCTCATCACTGAACAAAATTTCAAAACACCGGATCATCACGAATAGGGCAAGCCAAGCTGCTGAGAACGACGACGAATCGATTCGTCATGGTCTTCGCGTACATTCTCAGCTACATCTGCTATAATCTCTTCACTACGTCGAGAATCATCGACTAATGTAAACTGGAATTTAAATTTGCGAATGGTATTAGCAATAGTGGTGTCAGTAGGTCGACTATGCGCACATCGAATCGCACGAAAAACATTTCTCACAGGACGCTGATTTTCGTAATACAGTTGAACAATTTGGAGACGCTGTTATGGTAAGAGTCTTTCAATGATGACTTGCCAAACGATACTGAACAAAAATGACGAAGCAGTTTGGTAGGAGTCACGCGTGATCTGTCAAAAAAAGTCTATTGAAAATCAAACCTCACCTTATATTTCATCGAAAAATTTCTTCCTCTATATAGGTATGTAGACAGTGAGTCCAACGATATTGAACAGTATTAGAGTAGCATATCTATCAGGAGGAAAGCTCAATGAGAAAACCCTTTCGTTTGGAATCTAGATGACGCTACAATGCGAGGTCGACCAGAACCTCAGCTTATTATACATACCGAGCAATCTCACACTTTTTTTTCTCCCCTTTATAACATCCTTAAAATTATGTCGTATGTAGGCAAATTGCCACAATTTTATCCTCATTATTTAGCTGGCTTTCATTTGGATACAGGTAGTGAAACTCTATAGGGCTATGATGCCTTGTCTTTCTAGTTCATTTCTAATTTTTTGTTTCTTAGGCATTGACTGAAATTCTAGTTTGGATTGGCAAATTGGGATGTGTGTAGAGTCGCACACATTTTCTCCCCACTCAAACGTTCTAGAAATTGTGTTTACAAATTGCCCTGTGTATAAACGCTTTAAGGTGACCTAGCCATCTAAGCCTAGAGCCTGCGTCGATGTTGTCTGTCGCTCTTACAGCTTAACTTATCTTCGTCACTTTTGCTTCAGTAGTCGCAAACGCCCATTGACAGCTCGCTCTTCCCATTATGTCAACGTCGACTGCGTATGCTAGTAAATAAACAGACTTTTAAAGGATGGTATCTTTAGAGTTGGCTCCCGAATCTCGCACAATTCTTTCAAGAGTGATGTTGAAAAAGTCAGGTGATAACTTATCGCTTTGTTTAAGTACTTTATTGAGATTGAAGGTCTCGGTTTTGTCAATACCGCTGGCATCCTAGATAGTCGAATAAGTTTGCCAAAGCTAAGCATGGCTCTATATATGATAGTTTTTCTTTAAAGATGCTGTTATATGTGGCTTAGAAATCGACTAACTCCTGGGTTTTGATCTATCTAACAGGATCCGATTAGACCTTACGAAGGGATTCGGGCATTCGCATAATACGGCAGACAGGATTTTATAAGCGAGACTTATTCTCCTGTAGTTGGCGAAGTTCAGATCTGCCTTCTTTAGGGTTGGATAAACAATGCTGATTTTTCATTCGTCGACCCAGATTTTTGAGATGAGTTGATGTATTCTCCGTATCTAATCATCACCTGCTTCTTTAAACAGCTCAGCAGTTAAGCTATCGTGTCAAAAAGGTTTGTTGACCTTACGCTTGGAAAAGGCTTTCTTGACTTCGTCTTTGTCGGGTGGACGGAAATGTTGTCTGTCTTCCTCTTGATTGAATGAATCATTCTGCCTGATAGTGGGATGTTGTTCGTCATTACCGCTTAACAGCCTGTAGAAATAATCTTTCCAGATTTTCAGCACCGACTGTGGTTCTACTACAAAGCTTCCTTCTCCATCCTTGCAGATTTCTATGCGGACTTTACACTTTGTCACGGTCATTTTATTTTGTTGTGAAACTTCTTAACCTCTTTCTTCTGATGGCACCATTCTATTTTCTTCTGAAGGGACTGTGTTCTTCCTTTATCTCCTGCTCATAGAGGTCACGAGCCCCTATCGTTCTTTTCGGCAGTATTGCTTTGTACGAACGCTGTCTTTCTAAATTTACCTGTTTCAATCGTTATCGAACCAGAGGCTTCCTTGTTGGGGTGGATTGATATCCAGGACATCAGAGGCTGCCTCTCTAATTGTATACTCTTAAAATGTTTTTACACGGAGCGGGCAAAGAAAATTATGAGAGGAAGAAAAGAGAAGTACGGGAGACTTGATCGTAAAAGGTTCTGGCGGTTTCTTTCGACTCTAGCTGCTCGACGTTGAATTTCTTCACAATGGTTCGCTTTTTCTTCAAATGGTTTGTAGCTTGGCATCGATATTTCAACAATTTACACACGTATGTGACTTTCAAAGAGAAAAATTTCAACCTAACATAGAAGCCTTATTACGCAGCTCAACGAGTGGAATGTCCCACCAGCGCACCGTAAATCTTTCCTTGATTCCTTCAAATTGACATTGTCAGGGAAAAATTAGCTAGTAGATCGGCATTACAGCTGATCGACTCCTAACAATAGAGAAAGTTAAGCACTGGTTATGACAAAACACTTAAAATACAGCTGCATGTTAATAATTTGATTGATCGTTTGCCTATAGAAATCAATTAACGAGTTGCTGTCAATATTCATGAATAGAAGGCCTTCACATGTACGAGAATCTTCTTTTTAACCGTAGCATTTTCTTTTTCTAACCATTGCGGTGTCAGCTAATACATCCATCACATTAAGCACAATCAAATCAAAGGCAGTGATAGGTTTGCTTACCATTGCATTTTAACACCACCACCATTGGAATGTTATAGTTATAGTGACTAAACAAAGCTTTTGCGGGACAAAAAGTGCAAACATAACCGACACAAAAGTACCAATTTCGTTTGCTGCCATCCAGGCAGATTCTCTGAAGATTGCAAAAACAACACAAATTTCAAAACCAACAGCTCTGTCTAAGCACCGTTTTGCCCTCACTATTCTTGCTGTACAGATCCAGCGGAATAAGGCTGATCATGGTTTGCAATGGTTCTGTAATTTTTGTTCCGATTGGTATCAGAATTCTGATGCTGACTGTCGTCTGAACTTTGGTTAGTTTGAGAACTTGTTGTTCTTCTTCAAGTGATTTCAGTAGAATAGCAGGATGAGTCTCTCAACCGCTGTACAAATACGTCTAAGAACCCCATAGAAGAGTACAAGTGACTTCTCAGTTCAGTTAAGGATAATAAACTACGCCTAGAAATTGTGTCAACTTTCGATGCCGAGGAATGTGCAGAGACTTTAGGGAGTAGTACCGGTGATACTACCCTGCATCTACCGATCTGCCTGTCATGTAAGCGTGTTGTGATTTACACAAATAATTACCGCAAATTAGATCACTTATGTGTATGTCTACACCAAACATCCGTTACAGAGTTTTTAGAAAATACGACAGTCCGTCGTATTGTGTCAACTTTCGATGCCGAGGAATGTGCAGAGACTTTAGGGAGTAGTACCGGTGATACTACCCTGCATCTACCGATCTGCCTGTCATGTAAGCGTGTTGTGATTTACACAAATAATTACCGCAAATTAGATCACTTATGTGTATGTCTACACCAAACATCCGTTACAGAGTTTTTAGAAAATACGACAGTCCGTAGTCTCTCAAAGTCGTTTGGACCAGTTCTACTTTTGAAATTAAAATAGATCGCACTTCCCACCAAGATTTAGGAAAATAACCAAGATTGGGGCACTCATAATTGATTTGAGTCTTGGAATAACAGTTTTGTCAGATCACAGGCATCATCCGTTTATGGTGCCTCCAGAAGAGCAAAGAATTTTATTGCAACTCTATCTTTCATTCATCAATAGTTTTATTTATTACACTTATCTTTATGCCGGGTGTCGTCTCTGGAATAATTGGGTTATCTTCGAAAACAGACGTGCAGCTAGGAAAATTAGTGTTCATTAATATTATGCCTAATGTCATTCATGTGAATCAATCCAAGACTAAGACTAGTTGCTTGGTTGATTGATTCTATGGACCTACAAAAGTCTCTCCAGGTATTCCTCCTGTCGACGCTAATCTCTTTCTTTCTTCAGCTTCTTGACACGTTGTCACTCTTTGGGTTCTCTTTTGCCAATTCTACGCTGCTCTTGACTGGGAAAAACTTCGGATTTTCGTGTTTCACTACTGATTGAAGGGAGGGGGTAAAGTGCACTATCTCCATTGTTCATTACCTGTTAGAAATAGGACATTAACCCACTTATTCACCCAATTCGTTGTTGATAGTTTTTTAGTTTTACTGCTTGGATTTCTAAAACAATGGCCGGATAATTAAAAAGAACTTCACCCTCGGCCTTGATGTTTATGTTTCCCCACAAAGTACGGTGGGTATTAGATCCATATAGCAATGGCAAAGTCAGGTCTTTCACCGCGCATCACCGGAGCTAAAATGATATTAACACAAGAACAGAAAGGTATTTTTATAGTGATATAGCATCTGACCTTACCTAGGTATCTTCTGTAATGGATTTCGTATAGATTTGATTATTGTCTTATGACGTTATTATGATGAAATTTTGAGTAATGTAACACTGCGTTTCTATTTTAACCCTAGCTGAAGCATAAAAGAGAGTGATCCCTTTCGAAGCATGTCCAAAAGCTTATCATCTCCTACTTTCAATTCTGCAGGAGCTGCAGAATATAGAGACAACTTTACATCAACATCAGAAAGACTCCACTAGTTTACTGCCTTTCCCGTGGTATATGTATGATATATATGATTCCATAAACAAAAGTAATTTGTTTAATTATTAACTTAAAGCTAAGTCTTTGTTGTGAGAAAAGTATTTCATATGAATGTGGATAGCAACGTTCTCATATATCCTCATCTCTTGAAAAGTCATTGCTCATGTAATAATCATATGCAATTCATGACAGCGTCCTAACGCTTGTACTGTTTTGTTTGTGACCGTGACCCTACTTCGTCTTTTCGAAATGTCAGTCACTAGCCTTTAAATTTAAAATATAAAGTGCCCCCAACTGCATTGAAATTTGCATACATAAGCATTTTCATAAATTTTTTATACTCGTACTCGTCATATGGTTTTCTATTTAAATATTCCGTGTACTGAAATAGTATTACAATATTATTTTTGTATATGCATTCGAAGTCATGAAATTAGAAACGTAAGGAAAGGAATATGAAGTAGCCACGTACGTAGTACGTTTAAAATGACCAAATGTTTCTAGAAAACTGAAATGATATTCAATGATCCTTTTCTCTTCCAACTATCATATAATTTCAATTTATTAGTCTGTTTAAGCATTCGAGCTGCTAAGAGCCTAACAAAGAAGTATTCGGATACATAGTTGTCTATTTGTTCCTGATCAGTTCAAGATAGAAAATATGCTGGAAGCAAAAAGATATCAGTGTTTGGGACTAAAGTCGGGGCAATATTGTTACTTATGTATACAGAACACTTACGAAATACTAGCTGAAGTCTTTTGCCCTCAAGCCTTTTGAGTCCCTGGAACACAGCTTACACCACACACCACACTAATTCATTGCTTGAACTCAAGGAACCCGGTTTTAGCAGCTCATAATACAGCACACCCATCTGATCCCACCAAATACAGAACATTACCTTCGCGCCATGGATATTCGGCTTTGCCGTTGATTTTGCTGGTTGGCCGGGTTTCACATGATTTTTTTGCGCTTGGGGTTGTCGAAATGGATCCATTTTTCATTACCAGTAACAATCCGATGCAAAAATGACTTCCTTTTGTGGCGTTCCAGCAGCATTACGGACATGCAAAACCGCCTTTCGACGTCTCTCGGCTTGAGTTCATATGGAACCCAATTTCCTTGCTTTTGAATATATCCAGCTGCTTTTAATCGTTTTGAAATGGCTGCTTGAGTGACACCCAAGGATTCTACGAGCTCGTTTGTGTTTGGCAACAATCTTCATTGAGTAATGCTTCCAGTTCTTCATCTTCAAACTTTTTTGGCTGCCCAGGACGTTCATCGTCAAAATCACCACTTTTAAATCGTGCAAACCACTTTTGGCACGTTCGATCAGCTAGCGCATGTTCACCATAAACTTCCACCAAAATACGATGACTTTCGGCAGCAGTTTTCTTCATATTAAGTAATGAAGAAGATCTCCCCGCAAAAACACTTTTTCAGGCACAAAGTTCGACATATTTGAGTGAAAAAAAATTATTGTTGTTTACGATTCAAAGGAATGACATATACTGAAATGACGTACAATGACAGTAGCTTTCCAACACATGTTCCAATGGAATAATACAAGTTACGCCATCTCTTACCAAATCGCACGAATTAAGTTATAGACCCAAGGTAATAAGGAAGTAAGGTAGTGGTATGGATTTACACAACAAATATTGGACTTTTTCGATGTCTTCAATACAGGGTCGGATTGTGCCCGATTGAACAAAAATTATTTAATTGAGATGATATTTGAGAGGTCAATGCCAGTTAGAATGGCAGTTACAATCTTAAATTTATTTTTCGTTTATTGCTTGAATGTCTCTCGTTATATTATGTTTAAGAATTAATAAACCTAATGGCATATCTTAAGCTGGTTTGTGCGTACCAGTTCAATACCAGTCTCACTTTTTGAATGCTATTGTATCTCCATCTTGTTGGTATGTACGAGGTGTGTTGAAATTTCGCAGGCAACGTACATTCGATTATCGATTTTTTTTGCTGTATTGGAACACATATCCCGAACATATGTTCACAGTTTCAAGTATATAGCAAACTTAGTTTATTTTTGACAGAAAGGTTAAACGTGTTCTTTTTTTTGGTCGGCGATTTTAATTTTTTATAAATAATAGAGCAAAGAATTTGCATCAAATTTGACGGGCATACGGTGAGTCTAATCTAAGTGAAAAAAAAAAAAAAAAAAATGTTTATAAGTGGTACAAGCTATTCCAAGATAGTCGAGATGATGCCAATGGCGAACCTCGCTCTGGACGCCCCAGCACATCAACAAAAGATGATAAAAATTGTTTTGGAAAATTGTCGAATTACCATAAGAAAAGTTGCTGAGGATGTTGGCATATCGGGCAGCTCATGTCATGCAAATTTTTCAGATGTTTTCGGCATGAGACGTGTGTCAGCGAAGATTGTTCCGAAACTTCTTAATTTTGATCAGAAAAACCGTCGAATGAGCCTTGCTCAGGAGCTCTTGAATGATTCGGTGATGATCGTGACTTACTCAAAAGGGTCATAATTGGTAACGAATCATGGGTATATGGTTATGACATTGAAACCAAAGCCTAATCGTCCCAACGGAAGCACCAAGGAGAGAAAAACTGTTTTTCTCAATTACCGTGGCATAGTGAATCATGAGTTTTATTGTATTACCTTGAAGTTATGCGTTTTTAGCTTTCGCGTAACGATAATGCACCTGCTCATTCATTGTTGCTTGTGAGAAATTTTTTGGTCAAAAACAAAGAGACAAATATACCTCAGCCACCAATCTACCGAGCAAAACGTGAAATTCAGTGCTCACCAAAATTATTTCTCAACAAGTCCATTGTTTCACGGGCTGTATGGCTCGTAGTGCCGTCTTGTCGAAACCAGAGCTCACCGAGACCATGTGCTTGAATTTCAGGAAGCACATTGTCCATTAAAATGGCGCGATAATGGTAACCATTGACGGTAACATTCTGATTTGCCTCATTTTCAAAGAAATATGGATCAATAATTCCACCAGCTCATATACCACACTGTTGGATGTAATGGTAGCTCTTTGTACTCTTCGGGTTGCTCATCAGCCCAAATATGAGCCAGATATGAGCTTCGTCACCGAACAAAATTTCACGATAAAACACCGGATTTTCATTGAGTTTTTCTAGACCCAATTCACTAAAGTCGTCTGGCTTCAATTCTTGCACAAATTGAATTTTGTAGGCTTTTAGGCCGAGATCATCACGTAAAATTCGCCAAGCTATCGAATAGGGCAAGCCAAGCTGCTGAGAACGACGACGAATCGATTCGTCATGGTCTTCGCGTACACTCTCAGCTACAGCTGCTATAGACTTTTCAGTACGTCCCGGATGTGTTCTAACCGGTCGAGTATCATCTACTTATGTAAACTGGGACTCAAATTTGTGAACAGTATTAGCAATAGTGGTTTTAGTAGGTCGATTATGCGCATCGTATGTTCCTCGAGTCGCACGAAAAACATTTCTCACAGAACGCTGATTTTCGTAATACAGCTAAACAATTTAGAGACACTGTTGTGGTGTGAGTCTTTTTATGATGACTTGCCAAACGATACTGAACAAAAATGACAAAGCAGTTTGATAGGAGTCACGCGTGATCTGTCAAGAAAAGCTTATTGAAAATCAAACCTCACGATGAATCACCCTATATAATAATAATAAGCACAAGAAAGTTCAGGGTCAATAAATGGGGTCATAGCACCCGTTGTGGTAAATATTCCAATAGCTTTATCACCAAAGATGTTCTATGTTCATGATCGCACATTAGAATGGTTTTATTTTGTGTGCCAAGCTGTGTCAGGCAGTTTAAAACTAGCTAAGACTCAAAGTAAAAGGACTTAAGAGCTTTAAAAGATGCTTGGCTATTTACCAGAACTATTGGCTGACATTCCACTGATTGGACTAGATGAAAAGTACGGTAATCGTTGGATAGGAAGAAATTGACCAGTTCACTGGCCTGCAAGATCTCCTGACCATACAGTATTGGATTTTTTTGTATGGGGAAGAATGAAAGAACTTACCATATTTATTCAGCCGAAATAAGCAACATTTATTGAATTGAAAGAGCAAAGCGCCATTAAAAGTGGTACAGCAATAAGCATTAACAAACATTTGCAGTGAAATTCAAAATTGGGCTTAAGCATGCATACAAAAACAAGGAGGACACTTTGAGCACTATAACACGTGCTTAGCATACACATAAAATAAAAATTATCTAAAACCACACGAAATCATTTTTTTTTCATAGCCTTTGGAGCTTCAAGCAAAAGAAACATTTTTTGTTAATTTTACCTGCTGTAGGTTTTATCAAGTCTTATAAAATCTATGGGTTTTTCTGCAAACTTTTTGACGTTTTTTTTTTTATTACTATTATTACATTCATAAAAAAATAGTACAATGTTATGTTTATATTTTCTATAGAAAAGTGACCTCAAAGTCAAAAATTAGCAAGGACAAGAAAAATGGAACAGGCTTGGATATCTGAAGACTTTATTTAAACGCAGTTACAAAGGCTAGTATTTCTTCTAAAATTAGTATTAACGCAGCAATGTCCGTTAACATGAGTCAGGGGGATACAAAGTAAGCCTTTTCTCAAATCCTCGATATATGACGTCAACATTGAATATAGACCCTTACTATAAAACATTTTTTTTTTGTCTTAGAATATAACCAAGAATCATTCCCCAAATTACTTGACGAATTAGAGGACACCGTGTATATTGATGTGTGATGTCCGGAAGTTTTTTGAAGCACAGCTCTCGATAGCATAGATCATTCGATTTTGTCATAGTATATTTCATATTAAAACTTTCAGAAGTCTTATATTGTATAAGACTATAAGTTATAGTCAATATAACTGGTTAACACCGATGAATACTTTTCTAAATCATGTAAACGTAATAGTTACTGACAACACAAAAATAGGTCAAATTTTGACTAATAAATTAGTGTCCCCATTAAATGTTGGATGCCACTTTAGTTTTCCGAAAAAATACAACGCATGCTCAGGCATTCTAAGAGTAGTCGTATCATCTTGAGGGCTAGGTTCTTTTTTAAAAAAAAAATTGCTGCTAAGCCAACAGATGCATTCTAGTAGAAGCTTTTGCATACGAAAAATTGACCCGTGCGGTTATTATGCCAAAGGAGTTAATTTTTTTGTGACGATAAATTGGAACTAAAAATTTTTGGAGAATATTTGCCACTTTAAACCTCAGCATCAGATCTACAATATTAACTTTAGGAAGTAAGGCCGAAGTTGATAATTAAAGGCCCATAGCAAAACTTTCTTGCATACCCAAACTTTTCGATCATACTGTAGGCCACATCTGATTTAGCTTCGGGAGTTCCTTTCTGTATGTTCTCACACTGGATTGGAACATTTTAGGAATAGCTTTGTTATATGGTATGTCGCGATCCTGGAAAGTTCAGAGTTTTCTTTTAGAGTATTATTTTTGGGGATAGGTGTGTTACCAAGTAAAGATTCTTATAATTGATAATTATAATTATAATTGACTCCGAGATAGTTGAACGCTTCGAATACTTCGAATTGTAGCATAAGCAGTGACAGTATCTGGTATGTATATGTATATGGTCGATCGAATTTATTTTGTTCTTTTAAAAATATACATACCATACCTGCTTTTCAATTTTTGTAAACGTCTCTACAATGGTTGGATGGAAACAAACAATGCTGTTCATGTTGTCGTGGTATCCTAATGTTTGCAAAAATTTATGAAAGAAATTACTTCTCCGTTAATACCTATTTTACGCAGTATCTCCTCCAGCACTTCAAAGTAAATCTACGCATAATTTTCCCAAAATCCTGTTACATAACACACGGTCAAATTTTACAGTGATTGCCTCCTCTGCAACTATTGCAAAAAATATAAACCTCATAGAACCTATGACGCTGATATTTCGCTTCTAATAGAAAGTTAACCTCTCGACTAACCTTTAAACTGGAACAATGGTTTCTATTCATGTATTGTGCGATAAATAATTTGGTTTGAAGAAAACATTAGGTTTTTGTTGAGGGACCTTTCCACAAGAGACATGAATCAATATTAGAAATTTCCTGCTGCTCTAAAGAAATTCTCACGCTTTTAAATGCTAACTTTCAAAATTGATGTCAACGGTTTTTCAAAGAATCTGGCAACTCTAATAATATTGCCCCTTCAATTAAGTTTAATAAATAATTTTGTTACCTCCACATTCAAGTAATTCATGCAATCCTCTATCAAAAAGAAAATATAAGTAAAACACACCTTAAAGCAGATTAGGAAAAATACCCATTGTCCTTAGCCAATTTTACATCGGCTTAAGGCTCCACCTTCATCAGTCAGACAACACTTATCATGTCATGCCGATTGTCTAACTAGCACCACCTATGTATATGTATCATACCTTTGACCAACTTTCAACTATAGACCTATGGTTGCTTTAGAAATTATTTTCCTCTTACTTACAAGCACTTACTTAGATGGCGCTTCAGTCAGAGATGGAACAATAGGCCTTTTTATTTTACACATACAGCTCGCAGAGTTTGCCGTTAAATTTCCACCTACAAACCCCGTAAATACAAACGGGACCAAAAATCACTTACTCACTTCACCGCAATGACGAGGTAGTAGTACCATATGATAGTAAAGTCACTCAATTCATCCCAGAATTCACCTTTCTTGTTACTAACAGATAAGGCTCTAGGGCAGTTAAGACCAGGAGTGGAGTAAATTTGTTAGTCCTAAAATGAATAAAAAATTACAATTTTAAAATTTATGCAAATGGTGAAAAATAAATGAAAGCATAACTTCAAAGCATATTAATCTATCATACATATCTAAAAAGCAAGCATTTACATATTTTTGAAAAACTGAACTAACTTATTTTTAAACACAGCACTTCTCGATTCAGGTTAAAAAAAATTCAATCATGTATAATACATAATAGAACACTGAGTTATGTTGCTGTTGTATCTATTAAGTCTCATGTTGTTGACATTCTTAAACTATCATCAAGTGGATGGGTATACACTTGTGGTCCCATGTCCTTTCTACCTGTTCTCTCTAATTTTTTGCAAAAAATTCATCACAGAACAACCTGCTTTTAGACCGAATAAGGCTGGTTAATCACTCACTCATCTCATGAACATAAATTAGCAGATAACCTCTCAGCTTGTAAACACAGCTGACCTTGAGAAGGCCTTCAATCGGGTCACAACTTTTCCTTTTATCGAACAATTAAATGAAAGTACTTTTGGTGTAGAAGTAGGTGGTTTTACCTCAAAAACGCATAAACTTGGAACACCGCAAGAGGCTCCCTTGTCAGTATGTTACAACTATACAATGCCTACATAGAAGCACTCATAACGGAGCTTGCCCAAACAAAACACAGACTAGATTCCGATGGCGTATATGTAGATAATAAAGGGTGGTCAACAGCTAGTGTGGTAATCTTCATTAAATTAAACACACATTTATTGTAAAATAAATATAGAATTTTATTGATTAATAAAGTTCAGTCTATGGCAATTATGAATGAAATACAACATATTTCAAGTAACCACCACGGCTTCTGTTGCAAGCGAGCATCCGAAAGTCAAAATTATCGATGACTTTTTGAAGAATACAATAAATGGGTCGATTGCCGCAATTTCAGTTTGGATGTTATGTTTAAGATCCTGAGTTGTCATTGGGTTGTAGGCATTGACCTTTTCAAATAACCCCACTGGAAGAAGTCTAAAGGTGTCCAATCGCATGAACTTGGAGGCCAATCAACTTCTCCTTTAACCGAAATAATGCTATCTTCAAAGCAAGAAATTGATTAATTTATGGCTTGTGTGGGCGGTAGCACCATCCTCCTGTTGAAACCAGAGATCATCTAGACCTAAGACCGCAACATGTTGCGGTAACGTTCTCCGTTCACTTTAACTGTCTCTCAAGACCCATCTTCAAATAAGTAAGGGCCAATGATTCCGACAACCTATTTTCCGCACCATACAGTGACTATTTTTGGATGCATTGGCTTTTCTTGAATCTCGTATGGCTTTTCCGGATCCAAAAATGGGCTTCATTAGAAAAAATCAAATTCGATGACAAATTGTCCTGGCGATCCAACATCTAGTTACGACGCACGTCCTAATTGGTCCAGTGGCTTCAATTGTTGTGTAAACTGGATTTTATAGGCGTGCAAATGAAGATCAACTTTTAAAATTCGCCGTAAAGTGCCATAAGCGAGGTCCAATTGTTGACTTTGGCGACGAATTGTGGTGTCTGGCTGATTTTGAACACTTTCGCTCACAGTGGTGATGTTTTGGCGTGTACATGTTGGCCAAGCGTGCTGATGTGGAGTTTGACCCGATACCGAACCAGTTTTTTAAAAAAATTCACAAATTTTACGAAATGTTACTTTTACAGATCGCCCATTTTCGTAATAAAATTAAATAACAAAAATGCGTTGTTGTGTGGTATACGACTCTGTGACTAAAATTGCCAAAGATTGTATGACATCTTTTAAAAAGATCAACCATATTGAATCCAGTAGATTTTAGTAATTAACAGCTAACATCTACATGCTTTTTTGGTTCACACTTTGCATTTTTTTTCAGGGTCATGGAATCACAGGTCAAGCTACCAAACAGATCCGGCCAAAGCTGGAGGCAAGCATTCAAGGAGGCTTGACCCTTTATAAATGATTTATGTAAAATCTGCATGGACAAGGATGAGGAAGAGACAATCATCCAATCATACTATGTGCATGCCCAGCTTCACTTAGGAGCTTTCTTCTAAAACGACTTAAGCGATTTAAAGAATATAGACGTTAATAGTCTCCTACGCTTCATCATAATCTCAAATCGGTTCCAAGAGTAGGATGATCATGGGTCAACGTGGCATCACAATGGGTCAATAGGTCTAAGTGGGTTGGTCTTTCAAGCAGCCACTTTTACCTAACCTAACCTAACCTATCACATTGAAAACAATTTCGTGACGCTGAAGTCAATATTTTAATAGTCAAACCCCTTTTCTTCCCAAATATTTCGGATTGGTGCAAATTTGTCGATTCTTTTCCTGTCTTCTCGAATGCTGCAGTCATCAAAACGTAAACATCATCATGAGAAATTCAAAGTGATCCATGTTCATTGTTGCCATGTTCTTAGATCCACAAAGTATAAGATCAGAAAGTTCTTTTCTCGACAAGTGATTGATTCTAAATCGCTCCACTTGAAATTAGAATTTAAAGAAGAGCGCTAAGTTCCTCTTTTTGCGTCGCTGGAATTCTGCATTTTATTTGCGGTTTTTGGTACCGCGATCGAATTGACCGTTTCGCCACGTTCTAGCAGATAATAATAGACAATTCCCTTCCAATCCCACTAAACACTCAACATAACCTTGTTTGCTGTCAATCCAGGCTTTGAAGATGTTTGTGGTCGATCATGGGCTTGCGTTGGATATTCTCGTATTTAATCCATTTTTCATTGCCCGTAATGAATCGCTTTAAAAATGGTTCCATTTCGTTGCGTATCAGCAGCGTTTCACTGATGGTTATTCGGTCAATTAAATATCTTTGAGTTAATTCATGTGGCACCCAAATATCGGTTGATGTTTAGTGCCTCCGCTATCTCCAGACAGCTTCCGTGCCGGTCTTGCTCCATCAGTTGCAACATTTTATCGACTCTGACAGGCCGACCAGTGCAAGGTGCATCTTTTAAATCAAAATTTTCGGAATGGAATCGAACACACCACTCCTGGGTCCGGCGTTCACTCACAGCACTCTTACCGTAAACTGCACAAATTTTTCGGCATTTTTTGCAGCGGTTTTCCCTTTTTTACAATTAAAAAGCATTACATAGCGTATTTCTTCACATATTTCACTCATATTCAAATCAGTATAACTTTTAACACGAGAAACGAATTACACAGCTGTCTTTACGAAAAATGAAGCCTGATATGTCACCGTTCAAACACGTGTTCGTTCGTTTGACACAATCAGATTAGTGTTTCCAGATAAATGGACACCAACACCATCTAGTTACAAAAAACCGCAGAGAGTTTTTATATGACCCAATACATTTCTTTGCCTTGCTGTCAATATCCACGTTAGTGCGAATAAGTGCTTCGTCGATCCAAAACAATCCAAAGGTCTGATTAAATGTTTGCCTCCGTCTGCCGGCAGTGCCGTAATATGGACTACCGTATGTTCCCCGCAGAAGTTCTGTTTGAGGTTTTTCTCGAAGACGGCGGTTGGGACGACCACATAACATTGTTCTTACCAAAATGCTTCGAAATATCTAGGTTTCCTCAAGCGATGTAAGAAATATTTTACCCCCTCTGATCTGGCATTCATCCGCCCAAAATTGGAGTACAATGCCCACATGTGCTAGTAAATCATCTCTGTACCTGCTAGATAGGATACTAATATCTTTTATTCAATTGACACACTCGAACATCGACGTTATGTCTCCTGTCTCACTTTATTTCATCGCTATTTTTACCACCAGTGTTTCATTGAAATCGCCAGTAGCATTCCGCCTATTCAAACTTTGAACCGTAACACCCTTCTCGCTATGAATGCTCATCAGTATACCCTCAAGCCCATTTTCGGACGTACTCTTAAGTATCGTGATTCTTTCCTAAGCCGTACAACTCGCTTATGGAATGCCCTGCCGACCTCCGTGTTTATTGGTCGTTATAATTTACAAACATTTAAAAACAATGTACATCGGTACCTGTCTTCTCTTCCTCCCTAAATTTCCCTCGCAAGATTACAAGTGGTTTACAACGTGATGGTTTTGTATTTACTGAAATTCATGCAATTGCAGAGTGTTGGAGAGAGCTTGATGTGATCAAGTTTGATTGGAAGTTTATCTTGGTCATTTACCAATATATTGTCCTTGTCATCACCAAATTCACCAAAATATGTAGGGTATGCTAGATTGTCATCGGAATCGAAGTTTTCTTCCAAATTATCCTCATCTTCGCTTCCATCTTAACGACAACTCATCCAGCCTGTGTAATATTTGCCTTTTAGAAGCAGAAATCTAAAGAAATATGTTACCTAGCTCAAAACAATAAAAAAAAAAACCTCAACAAAAACGCGTAAAAAATTACCTTAGATACTAATACACGACAGTCTGTAGCTCATCAACCCAGAAGCAGAATCCATCATGCATCCGCACTCAAGCTCGAATTGCGCAGCACTTATGGTATTTCGCATGAACGCGCAGTTTGATATTTATAAGGGACCGTATAACCCAAAGAAGTTGCGTCACACAGGTGAGCATTAGTATCTTAGGGTTAAATCTGAATCCACTATGCTTAAGGTTTTGAGTTGAAAATTTAGTTAACTTTCAAATGCGCAAAAGAAATAATGCTCAAAAGAAATAATGCTCAACATCAGTGCTTTTCGCCAAATTAATAGTCATGGCTCGGGTTTTAGGACGACAAGCAAGACGAACCTCCCTTTTAACGACCAATCAGAAAAAAGTTTGACTTGGATAGCTAAATGCGAAATACCCGAGATCACAGAGGATAAAAAAGAATCTTTCGAAGAAAGAAGAAAAAAGGAGATCTGTAGGTAGGTAGGTAGGTACCAATGAATTGACGAAACACCATGTCCATAGTTTCTAAAAATCTCAGCATTTACCCTATTTGTTTTCTATGTTTTGAAAAGTTTTAAAATTAATTGAAAGAAATAGAGGAGCGACAACGCTAGACATCGGTTACGTTCACCGTCGTCATTTAATACTCAAATACAAAATAAATCACACGTGGCTGCGCTGTGACGCAGCAGTGGTTTGTCGTTCATTGTACATCGTTTACCATCGATGTTTATTTTTACATATTCTGTTTGTACTGACTACTGACCCGATGAGTGCATTTGTATGTGTGTCAGTGTATTAGATTCTGTTGGGTTTTTTGTTTTCTTGACATTTTTCTTCCTGTTGGCGTTCGCCGGCCAGACTCAGTCATAAAACGCATTGCACACATCCACACATTCGGGCATACATAAGTATAATCAACTGTCATACACTTGAACTTGTGGTGCGCATGATAATTACGAACTCACGAGAACCTACCCTACACAAGAGCACCAAAGAATAAAAATAAAAATAAAAAAAAAAAATAAAAAAAAAAAGAGAGAGAGAAGAAGAAGAAAAAAAGGAACACAAAAATATTCTGTTTTTAAGTGTGTGTGCTGGCTGTCACGGCGCATTGGATATCACGATTCTATGGCTGAGCTAAGTATCTTTTGGATACAAAAGGAAAAAAAAAAACCTAGCCCGTGTATAATATAATTGGATTGGATTTTCAATTCTGTTTTGTGTTTCTAATTCTTGGCTGAGTTTTGAGCTGACTTTTAACATTGTTCCACATTCGCTCTTCACATTGTCTTTATTGACTCCCACAGACGCAGGGTCAGCGAAAGGTATTGGAGATACTGGAATAGTGTGCGTGCAGTGGCTTGTAGCCGTCGCATAGAGTTGTCGACTCGACTGGCATTGGCGAAGGCGATGGCGATGGGAGAATAAATGAGAGAGAGTGAATTAGTGTGTCGGCATTTTATTATGTGTTTTCTGCTTTTTTTCTCATGTTTTTCTTTTTTCCTCTTTTTTTGTGTGTTCTTGCACTTTCGTTCATCATGAAGTTTTTCTCACAATATTCGGTAGGTTGATTTAGTATTTGTTTGTCCATCGCTAGCGGTGGTTGTCTTTTTATATATTTGGTAGAGAGCAATTTTGTTATTTTCTTAATTCCTTATCACCTGTATATGTCGTATAGTGATACCAAATTGTAATTTAAACGAAAAAAAAAATGCATTGCTCGGTTAAATGCGTTTGGAAATATATTATTTGTATATGGTAGTGTGTTGGAGAATTACAAAAGGATGGGTTACAAAGTGAATCGAATGAGATTGGAAAAGTGTTTTGTCCCGAGAATCTCGGAGTGGTGTGTCGCGTGTATTTGAATCTGAATTTGAAGTCAACCCTAACTGGGAAAATGTTGTAATAGTGTCTCGAAAACACTCACTGTTTATGTTTGGCTCCTACGTATCGGGTGCGTCTTCTAATGGAATCCCTTAATTTATCTGTTTTGTCTCTGTTTTTGTTGTTGCCGTCGACATTGACGTCGTCGTACTTGTAATCGTATTCGTTTTAGGTTTAGTTCATAGACGTGGTATCCGCGTTGTGGCCGCCGCCGTCGTTGTAACATTGCTTACAATAGTGTTGTGTTCGGTGTATTTACTATTTAGATAGTTCTATTTATAGTACAAAGTCTCTCTGTAGATTGCGTGAATAAGAGATTCTATCATCATCATCAGTGTGTCGGTTGTTTGTTTTGAATTTTCTTGTTTTTTTAAATTGTTTAAAGAAGAGAGGGAGGAAGAAGGCATTCCCGAAGGTACGAGCGTCTGTGGGTAATGAGAAAATATAAATTCCATGTGTGGGCTAAATAACAGAAGGCCTTCTTAAATGATTCTTTGCGACATACGGAATGTACGCTCTCAAACGGCCTAGACACAGCCGACACCACACAACACCATCATCAGGATCAGCAGCAGCAGCAACAAAAGGGAAAAAGTCAAAGTCAAAGAAGTGACGAACGACCATACCATAGCATAGGATAGCAGTACGATGATATCACAACGAAAGTACATTAAAAGTGGAGGTGATGGTGAATAGGAAAAACAAACCCTAAAAGAGAGTGAAAAATTGTGTTTACATACGACATACGTCCAAACATACTCGTATGTACATAGGTACACGGAATATTATATATGAAGAAGATTTTGAAATTGTGTTAGGGTGCGATTTAGTTATAACTGTGTATCTGTGCCTACACCTTGCATCTGCATATATTTCATCTATTTATCTGTTCGTCACCCGTTGTTGTTTTGTGTGCCCTCCTATCCAATGGTGGTCGTGTTGTGCATTCAGTTAGTGCATTCAACTGTCTAACATCCTCTGCGCTTTCCAGAACTCGCCTGCTTTTCTTGTGATTTTTTTTTAATCTTTTTTTTTTGTTTTTCTTTTAAATTTCTTTTTTTTCTATTCCCTTGGTTGGATATTTATCTTTATTTTCTCTTTCGTAACATATGAAAAAAAAGTAATAAATAAACGTGTGTTTAAAAGCGGTTAAATTTAATGATAATTTTTTTATAAAAAGAGAAAAGTGAAATAAAAGAAGAAGAAATTAATTTGTTTTAAAGAAAGTTTTGTGTTTACCTTGTGGAAAGTGTTTACACCTTTGCAACTACTTGGGGATTACTGAGTTAATTTATCTATTTGGATATTGATTAATGGAGTATGACAGTGTGCATTGCTTGGATTACTTCACAAGTGGATTAGAACGAGATTTACAGGAGTTTAAAGGTAAATATTAAATGTTTTTGTCTTTGATCGGAATTCGAAATGGCAACACGTTTTTTTCTTTTTTTCTTTGTCTAAAACAATGATGTTTTCTGTTCTATAAATAGCGATATATCAGCGAAAGAATAAAAGTCCAATACTGTAGTTGCTAGTACCCGTCTCAATTTCATTTCCACCGAGTTGACAAGATAATTTTTTTTTTTAAATTGTTGAGCTTCAAATGCTTCAAAATGGAATGTAATGAAAAAAAAACCTTTAAGATAGTTTAGGTGGTGATACCTTAATATCATATAAACTACCTAAAAGATAGCCCACATTTATAAATGATAAGTGGGAGCACTTCTTGAGTTTTTGAGTATTTTCTGAAAATGTTTGTTTTTGCGACAAAATCTCCCCCAAGTAAAAAGTTTTTATCTTTTAAAATAAGGTCCTTTTATATCAGGAATAGTCAGACCAAGAGTTGGATTTAAACGGTTCTATCATGACGATGACAAGACAGATCATTTTCGTGATTTTTGTTTTGTGTATGTACCTAATTCCGTGAGAAAAAATTGTTTTCCAATTTCTTCAAAGCTTATTTCAATAATTAAAGGTGAATAATGAAACGTGTTAATTTTTGAACGAGCCTAAAGTTTTTAGATATACTTTAGGTCTTTCTACTGATATATGTATTTTGACAGTTCTAAGCCCGACTTCCACGCATCAACTGAACGTATAATCGTAGAAACCTTTTACAAAAATAACCAGCCAGTCAGTGGGAGTCCAAATGCATAAGTAAACGATTGTGCAAAGAATTGAGAAGGACTACCTATACATTTTTGGATAACGAGAATCCTCCGCCTCCCAATATCTTGAAAATATTATAGTTTGGTGAGGTTTTTAGTGAGATGAACTAATTGGGCAATTGGTCAATTCCGATTTCTACCTTAGCATGTTGGAAAACTTTTTCTTTGACTAAATTGGTTGGAATGAACTTGAGGAACGTTCATATAGGCTCCAACCAGATGGCGCTATATGCCATAAATCGTATCGAAGTCACCTTTTCAAAGAGAATATCGCATAATTTCGCGAAATAGACCTGTGAGTTAGCCTGCAAAACCGTGTAATATAACGTCCTGTCACATTTTTCTTTGGAGTTTTTTTTAAGTATCGTGTTTAGGTCAATTCTCCCTGAACCCATAAAGCCAACAAAGAAAACCAATACTTGGATGGGTATGCATCTGATTACACAAAAAATGTGCTGAAAAAATTTTAACCATTGCTTGATTAACCGGTACAGCTCATATTTTAATTTAAAATTAGTGTATACATTGAATCACCATCAACGTCCTCTTTTTTTTAATAACTATCGAATCTTACACATATGTACATATTTCTTAAGTCGGCTGACCTTTGTACCTCTACAGGCGTCTCTTTGTTTTAAGTTCACTTGTTCGAACTCGGTCTCAACTTGTATTTCTACTGGTTCTTGGGTTGGATTTTTGTACGTCCTGAATTTAACTTACGAATACGAGCTGATTCCATTTGTCCAAAATTTCCCATCGCTTATTTTTTAACACGGACATTTCCAAATAGGCATCCGTTGATATTCGAATCATTTTCACTTCCCTCTCTGACATTTTATCTTTATATTTCCCGTACATCGTTCAACACTGCGAAGCATATGTTAACCGTGCGTCCGTCTGTCGGCTGTGCGACCGTCGTATATAACAAATCTTAAAGTTTAAACGTCATTTTTTTATCACACAATAATGTTTAAGTCATACTACGTGTGATATCGTCATGCTTTGCGGAAGAGCCTAGGTATTTACACTCCGTAAATCGTTATCTTCTAACGCCCTTATCCCGGTAGCGTTGTTGATGATAGTGTTATCACCGGTGAAAAGATGTTTCAATATACCAATTCCCTGACTGTAAAACAAGATTAAACGTATCTTATAGACTATTATTTATAGGAGTAATGAGAAATAAAAACGTACGTCCAGAATGACCATATTTGTTCTTTAGGACAACATTTGTTTCACCGGGCATAGAATCTTAGCAGTTTTGGGCACATATTCACGGGAATGACTTTCCTATGTTTTTCAAAATCGCACTTCTGCCGACAAATTTTCAATAAGATTGAGATAAGGAATAAGAAAGAAAGGTAACAACAAAACTTTCATGGGTGCATAGTATCGTTGTCTAGTTGAAAATGCTATCCTAATGGGATATTGTTCTGGACATACCATAACATGACATCCTTAGAGATTTTCGTGTCACTATAAGTTTCTTTGTGAATGGTATCCTTTATTTGAAAAGAGTGGCCCAACACTATGAAACTGCCGCCTCCATGTTCCACAGTTTTTTAGTGAACCGCAAGGCTTGCCACCTAAGAGGAGTTGAGAACTACCGGGCCGCGACGCTGGTGTCAATGCGTTCAAGCGTTTTTGATGAGGTCGGCATCCAATATTTGAAAAAAATAATAACGATAGCTTCATATTAGTGAAACTTAAGTGAAAACCTTTTATACGAGAATGCCAAACATTTCCACCGCCGTCAGAAAAAAATAAATTTAATTTGGTTCCATCACTCCAGACAAACAAGTCTTTGGTGTGATTTCTAAAATTCTAGATAAGTATAGGGTTTCTTTTGCTTTTTAGTTGAACTTTCTCTTTTATCTGTAAACGCGTTAGTCGGCTCCCGCGTTCCACAAAGCCCCATTGTTTGGCAATATACGCTCTCGTATATTTCCATAGTATGAAACATTAGTTTCAGAGATCTGTAGATCTTGTCTTTGCTTTTAAACAATGGAGCAGAAAACTCTCCCACCTTTGGTTAGGAATCGGCTTGCATAATATTATTCAACATTTTATTTTTTTAAAGAACTTAACACTCAAGTGGATATGCAGTATTTGGAAAAATGTGATAGTGAGAGGAAAAATGTTCGGTCTCAGTGGTTATTTCTCTCGATTGTCGCCCATATTATAAGAGCTATGTGATTCGGTTCGACTGCATGTTGTTGGTTATTTTTTTTTTTCTAATTCTCCGACTCTTGCTAGCTACGAGATGTTGCATATTTTATTGTTTCCTATTATCAAAAGTCCTTGCTCGTCTTCAATGTATTCCCGCGATTGAATTTCGACTTTTTTGCTGACGATAATGCTCACTGGCATTATCTATGATCAGTAAAGCCTTGCAAATTATCGGAAAGGAAGCAACGTAGCAACGAAGCTAAATATACAAATTAACGTTCAAAATCAAAATCGGTCGCCGATTTGTGGATGGTATTGGTGACAAAATGACTTTTAGGGTGTTTTTTTTCTCGTTTTTTTTTTTTTTTTTTTTTGTTTTATTGGGAAAAAATGTAACCTAAATGTTCGTCTCTATAAGCTCCAAAAATGCGAAATATATTTTAAATAATCTTTCGTTACATTTTCACATATTTCGGCCGGTATGTTCCTTATTTATTTGTTTCTGGTTTGTTAACGTTAACTTTGTTGTTTTAGAAAAACGCCGCAGTTGTTAAATCTGCCGATTATAGAGGTCAATCGACATCACAATTTCTTGAGAAAATTAGTTGTCGAAATAGATTTTTTAGTCATTTCAACATTATACATGAAGTTGCATCATATTCTTGTTGGAATCACATGTTTACCAAACCTCCAGCATCCAGTTCTGGTGTCAAAACTATATATCAATCATGTTACGATAACTTCTTTAGTAACAGCTACCGTAACACTACGTTCATCTTTAAAAAAAAAAAATAGTAAGGGACAATGATTCCCCCAGACTTTTATTGGATGCTGATAAAGGTGGCTAATGAATATTTTGAGAATTTTCTAATACTCAAAATCCTGTATTTGGTGTATTATCGTATCCAATTAAATTGAAATGGGTTTAAGCACACTTTATGATATTTTCTACGATCATAAGCTGTGAAATCTAATCGACACATGTACGGCGTTGTAAGTGGTCTTGTGGAAGAAGATTTCGTGTCAACTGAATTTTGAATGGATGTTAATGCAAATTCTTGTGAAGATTTTCCCACAAAATTGTTGTTTTAAGATCAATTTCTTGAGCATAGCGTCGAAGTTAGTCTGATTGATTGTTTTGAACACTTTCTAGGACAGTAGCAATGTTTTTAACTAATCATCTTCTACTTTGTGGTTCAGACTTTTGCTACAGAGCTTCCTTCTTCAAACCGAACGATAAATAGTGGGTTTGAAGTGAAAATTAAACTTAAGATGGACTGAAGTAGATAAACAAGTATATCAAATTTAACGGCTGCGAAATACGAATTGTCGAAATTTGTGTTTATTAAAATTTGCGACACTAACGACACTCATTGAGTGTCGAAAAATACACAATTTGTGTCCGATTTTTTGAGCAAAATATTTATCAGCAAGGTGAGCCATTTTTCGTTCATCTTCTACGTATTCAAACAAAATTATAAAATTTAAAGCCCTGAGAATCAGAATATGATCTTCTAATAACGAAAAAGATGACATTTTTATGGCCAATTCTCGACGCTTTTGTGAATTGATCTGGATCACCCATATCGCGTCATCTGAACCTGTTGGATTTCTTTTTTATAGAATCATGCTACGCAAAAAATCTCCAACCATTTAAAAACCAACGTGTAAGATGTAACAAAAATTAATTTAAAATTACAGAAGTTTGTAAAAATTCTTAAGTACTTTTTGGTTTTATTTAACTTCAAAATCTTAAAGCACAAAATGAAGAACCCTTTATAAGTTACAACTTCTACAATAAATAATTCAAAGTCTCATGGTAATTGAAATTCAATTCACTCAAAAACTTGTTTTTAGCAGCTATTTCCTTGAAGAGAAACCTGTCTTGAAAGAAAGACTGTACAGATATATATATATCTACAGCTAGAATTCGATAGACATCGTTACTGAACCAATATCAGTGAAATTTAAGAATATAGATGATATTGATTCCTATCGACGAAAATCAACTCAATCTATCGACTTTTGAGAATTAGGTCGACCTTTCAGATCGTGCGATTTAAAACGTGACGATAATTTTCTTTGGCGCTACGGGAAGTCAATGGTTTACATTGACAATCCCAGCAACATTAGATCACTTTAAAGGTACCATCTTTCGTGTTATCGGCGACATACGATCTATAATAATTTTGTCAAGGACAGGTATATGGTGATGGAACTGGTTTTGTCTGAAATTATGTCCAAGTGATATTGAACAGCGTGCCGTCATTTACACGACTCCCTGGAAATCAGGTTTGAAGTAAGGCCCAGAAGAGTCGAAAATTCGTGATGGAAAGGAGGATTTGCTTGGCCATCGTACTGCCGTTGAGATCATATAAGATTAAGATATCAATTCAGCCGACCTAAATAGCTTGAACTTTTTTGCATCAATAATTTATTACAAAATTATTCAAAATATATAGGAGATCCACAAATCGGCGGTTATTTTCATATTTAAAGCATCAAAAATGTCCACATTCAATTATCAATTCAATTGTAATGTAAATCATTCGAGGGGCTGATCTTTGATTATCTGTATCTGTATCAGATAGTCATGAAACAACTTTTAAAAAGATTGTGGTTAACAACTTAAACAGAACTTTCCGCACTGCATATGCATCACTTCAAATTTGTTCCTTTAAAATTCGAACTGAATCCCAAAGCCCACCTTATATATACTCACAAAATATACGATCCTTAAAAGAACATTCTTCTGTCTCATCAACATTAGACTTAATTTTTCGAAAGCAGTTAAGCCAGTAGTTAAAGTAATATTGCTTTATATTTATTTTGCGATTTGATGTCAAATTGAAGGATAATGTGATTTTCAGAAGAGCAAATTTTTTGGTGGGTGAGGTCAAGCATCTAAAGGATTTACTTTTACTTCTAATGATGCGCCGTTTTTATTACTATCGTGTATCACTAAATTCGTCCTTCTTAACATTCCCTGTGAAACATTAAGCAAGAAGAATTTATCCAATAAAAAAAAAAAAAAAATAATTCCATTAAGTGGCATGTTCTTAGTCCTTAATGTCTGTGTTTATCATTTGCCCATTTCAGACATTTAAGTGGCTTTCTATATAATGGGGAAAGCAAATTTATTTTTCTAAAAATGTTTTTAGAAGGACATTTTCGTTGCCTTATCATTTATCTACAAAGAAAATTTGTTTAACATTTGGAGATGAAGAAAAAAACATCTGAACCCATATCAGTATACAACTACCTAAGTATTTAATTTATTTGGGAGGAAATTGTTAAATAGATTTGAGCCATTTCCGTTGTACAGATACAACAAATAATAGAGAGGAATTACTAAATACAATAGTCGATTTAGACTTTATTTGATGACAATCAATCATATGGTCATGCGACTTCTGTGGAAACTACTTAAAACGACTAAAAACAGAGAAGGAAACTGAGATGATTTCAAAAGATACAGTGGTGGAGGTGGGAGTATACGAGTATTTATTGCATTTTTATACATGTTGTTTTCAAACAACCAATTAAAGCTTCTGATCCTGCAAGGCACATATGTAATATATGTACAACTCTACGCATATTCACATTGGTAATGTTGTTTTGAAAATACAAAAGGCACAAATAGGATGTCCAAAAACGTGAATTCATGTGATTTGTTTTCGTGGAATAAAAGGTTTCCTCTCATTGAAGACGTTTAATGGAAACGGTCTTAGAGATGCAATCAGATTATAATTGGTTTATAAAAAAGTTAATTGTGGATTTTAAGCTTTGTAAATTGGTACATATGAAATGAGAATACACATAATATAGGGTTTTCTAATAACGACTTGACAACTTAAATAAATAAAAGGCAAACCATTTAAGATATTTCAAAAACTTTATTATTGGCTTGAAGTACAATCAAAACATTTATGAATGGAACTCGACTTCGTTTATATGGGCACCGCGGGCACGTTTGCAGCAGTCGATTCGTTGGACCCAATTTTCAACGACTCGGCCACACATTTCGGCCGAAACGGCCGCTATTTCGTGTTCAATGTTGGCTCTGAGCTCTTCCAATGTCGTCGGCGTGTTGGCGTAAACCAATGACTTAAAGTACCCCCACATAAAATAGCCAAGCGGCGTTAAATCACACGAACGAGTCGGCCAATCGACTGGCCCATGTCTTGAGATAACACGCTCACCATACTTACTCTTCAATAAATCGATTGTATCGTGTGCTGTGTGGCTTGTGGCACCATCCTATTGAAACCACATGCCGTCCAATTCCATATCTTCCCATTCGGGCCAAAAATAATCGGTGGTCATGGCGCGATAACCATTCACAGTAACGTGACGATCGTTATCGTCGACGAAAAAATATGGCCCAATAACGCCGCTGGCATGCAAACCGCACCAAACAGTTATTTTTTGTGGATGAAGTGGTGATTCATGAAGCAAATGTTGGTTTTCACCCGACCAATAACGCATATTTTGCTTATTGACGAACAAATTGAGCCAAAAATGAGCTTCGTCACTGAAGATGATTTTGCGACTCCGTATGCAGACGTTGCTCGTTAGTGTACTTTACCATGATGAAATTTTTGAGTTTACTGCGTTCACAATTTAATTCAAAGTTGTCAAGTCAAGTTGTCAAGAACCCTATATATTACGTTAACGTCTGTTTGAATCCGAGTTTATGAGAATGCCTTTGAAATAGCAGTGACCAAGATAAAAGTATGGAAATAATCTCAGTCTTAATTCATAAGTATCAGTCAAATTTGTAACAATCCAAAGATATCGGTTGAGTCATAAGGTCTCAACACGGTCCTCAATATCATCCAAATCAATATTATTTTTGAATGAAAAAGAGTGAGTTGGATGTATCGTTATCGTTATTAATAACTTGTGCAATAGATTGCCAATAATATAGAAATCAGTTCAGTCTTAGTTGAACTATGAGGTACCACCTTGCTTACAGATTCATAAAGCCATTAGAAATAAGATTTTTTGTCGGCTCGATTTGAAGAGAGTCATGCCGTACTTACGATATTTACCAAGTGTATCTTCTCTCAATATTTAAAAGTAATTGAGATCGTCATACAACACATTACTTAAAACTGTTCAGGAATGATTTGCATTACAGAAAATTTAAAAATACGAGGTGTGTTCAAAAAGTAAAATGACTTAATATTTTTATGAAAAAAAAAAAATTTTTTTTTCTTTATTCCTCAATATTTATGTTGTCCCCTTCAAAGTAATCCCCCTCAGATATAATACGAATACACCTTCAATCCTTGAAGCTCTTTTCAAAAGCACTTTGTTTGTAGTATAGCCGCTTTTGTTTCCTCAATCGTTACAAATCTCCGTCTTTACACATGTAGGTCTGTTGAGTTTTGGGAACAGGAAAAAGTTACATGGGGCCAAATCTGGTGAATATTGTGGCTGAGGCATGATTGTCGTGTTGTTTTTAGCCAAAAAATTTCTCACAAACAACGTTAAATGGGCAGGTGCATTATCGTGATGCAAAAACCAATAAATTGTTTTTCCACAAATGCTTATTTTTTTTTTTTTTTTTTTTTTTGTATTGCTTCTCGCAAACGGCGAATAACTTCAATGTACGAGATAGAAACTCTTGATGCACAATGAAAAGGTAATCAAAAAGAATAGTGATCAAAACTTCGACATTTGATAGTTCTTGGTTCTACTGGGTGCTTCCACAGCTTTGCCATTATCATCTTTTGTTGATGTGCTAGGCGAAGCGAGGTTCGTCATCTTCTCAGCCATCTTGGAAGAGCTTGTAACTCTTGTAAACCTTTTTTTTTTTTCTTAGAGCGTATTCCACTGTCAACATTTCAAGTGTTTTTTGATTCCATTTTTTATACAATATTTGCTGCTAAATTTTTTAAAATAATTGAAAATCGCCGAGCACTCCAAAATACGTATAACCTTTCTATTTATCAAAAACAAAATAATTATGCTATATACTTGAAACTCTGAACATATCGATAATCAAATTTACGTTGCCAGTGAAATTTTAAAAGTCATCTTACTTTTTGAACAACACCTCGTATGTTATTTATCTCTCATAAAATAAAAGTTAAAATAAAAGACAAGCATTTCGCTCTTGAAAGATAATTACCATAAGGTTCCCAAATATCCTTAATTGCACTATATAATAATAATAAATAATAAAAATTGGGTGGCCGTGGTTCAAGTGATAGTGTATTGGCTTCCCAATCGGACGGTTCGGGGTTCAATACCACCCGTGTCGAAAGACTTTTTCAGGCAAATAAAACCTCGTGAGATTAATGGTTGCCTAAATACAACATCAAGTCAATTTACACTAATAGTTTAGTCTCCCCTATAAATTTTGGATGCCACCCATGGAGCGAATTTATCACTGAGCCCATCATCTTTCTCTCTCTCTCTTTATCAAATTTTCCGAGAAACTTAACACGTGCTCTGGCATTTGAAGATTAGTCACACCCTCTTGAGTGTTAAGTTCTTTTAAAAAACAAATGCAAACTAACCCAAACAAAATTCACTGCTGCTGTCGTTCTCATCATTTAAATATTTAACAATCTCCTCTGTTGCTCTTTTAACGAAAATATATACATCTCACATCTTAGGCTTAATTTTTAGTTCAACGTATATGACGCCATTAAACCATTTTTCAGTGTTCACTTTCCTAAGTAGCTTAAAGTATTTCATTTTGAAAGTTTTGTTTTGATTTCTACGAATCGTTTTACTTGATCCGAATTATCTACAACGTGTACTTCCAGTTTGTCATGGTGGCGTTTGACAACATCCAACAACTCAGCTTTCACCATGTTTTCTTTGAAAGCTATGCTATTTTAAATTAAAATCTCCTACGCCAGACGATGTTTACTTAGAATATTTATCCGTTCTTAATTTTTGTTTATATACATATGAACGAAAACAAAAACGCCTACTCGTACATTCATTAGATGACCGTGCCATAAAACTTTTATTATAATTACCTACATACATATACGTATAACATCATAAAATTAATCGGATTTTGTTGTTCTAAAACTACCTGTAACTTATGTGAAATCGAGACTTTTAGGCATCAAATAATCTTATGGTGAAACTACTTTTATTAACCTCAAGACAAGAAGCTACTAATACAATTTGGATTCGAACCTAATTACCATGATTTCAACATACAAATATGAATATGTTTGTTTAGTTTTAAGCATCTAAAATGTGACCAGATAGCAATGATAGTTTTTCCAATTATTATGTTTCAGCAGCTGTCAAAGTTACCAATGGTACCTAGCTCACAAAATATTTAATATGGTTTGCCATTTCATCATGTATCGTTTTACGCTTGCCGAAGGCGCAGAAATTATTAAAAAAATTCATATAATCGAAATTTCGGCTCAGTTGTAAATACGCCACGTGAATTTCGTAATTCGTCGCGTGAGTACACTCTTTTGGATTTTAAGCTACCAACCAGAAAGATTGGTGCGAAATGAATAAAACATAGCCGACGTAGAGGTCAGTATCGAAAAGAAATCTCAGAAATGTCGATTCAAATGAATTGGGCATAACCAGAGAGTCAACCCGGATTATTTTGCGGTTAGATTTGGGCCTTTATCCGTATGAGGAAATGTCGGCCGGAGATCCGAATTTTGGCCAGAAAATCATCTCGAACGAGTCCACTTTTTGGCTCGACGGCTATGCTATGTCAACAAGCAAAATTGCCGTTATTGGAGGGAACACAATCCACAAGTGTTCGACCAAGTAACAATGCATCCACACAAATTGACTGTTTGGTGCAGTTTATGGCATGGCGGCATCATCGGACCTTATTTTTTTCGAAATGAGAAAATAGACACCGTTACGGTCAATGGTTACAGGTATAGAACAATGCTAACCAGTTTTCTGTGGTTACAACAAGACGGCGCTACAGGCCATACAAGCAACTAAACACTCAAAGTTTTGAAGGAGAAATTTGGCGTTTGGGTTATCTTACAGCGAGCGTTCATCAATTAGCTGCCGCGATAATTCAATTTGACACCAGTCGTTTATGTTCTCTGGGGCTACGTAAAGTATTAGGTCTACTCTAACAAGCCACCCATTTTGGACGAGCTCGAAGCCAACATTCGACAAGTTATTGCCGGAATAACGCTGCACATATTGGTCCGAATCATCAAAAATTGGACAGACGACTTGAAGTACTGCCAGCGAAGTCGAAGCCGCCATTTGAATAATGCGCTATTCCACACATAATAGCATGATTGTAGTTTCAAAATAAAATCAGAATCAATTTTATATCTCACACCGATATTGTTTTATTTAAATTTTTTCCTATTTTCCTTGTCTGGTCACCCTCTACTGCCTCTTGTGTTTTAAATGCATTTTAAGCTAATCATATCTTCCAGTTCTAAAGATATTAATCAGAAAGTACTTTCCAATGTTATATACTTTATGCAAATCGATTCGGTAAAATAGTTGTAACCAAACAAGCGTATGGTACCTACATTCACATAAGAAAACATCTACCGACCTTTTCAATTAAAAACAGCTCTTAAAAACAACAAAAACCAAAAGAGCTTTTGAAAGAACAAGCGTAAAAAACAATGTGACTTTGGTAAAATGAATAGTGGAAACTGGTACTATTAGTCAATCCAGATTATATCAATGGCAGATATACATGCAATTGTATCGGATTGTTAGACGAATGACAACAGCAATTTGAATCCTAATCCACTGGCGTTCAAGTAACAATTTGTAGTATTTTGAACCGAAAATTGAGCGATAGGCACCCGTGTTTGAAAAATGGAACTTCCATAAGGCCTTTACTGCAGTGCTACAGAATTTTGTTGAACAAGGAAGGTATACGTTGTTTTGTTCCCCATATATGTGGCATAGCACACATTTGTTAATGAAGATATGTAGGAACATAAATCACTAATTTTGACAAGACAATGCGTAATTCGGTGTCATATTAATATCGAGAAGATCAGATCACCAAATGTTTTGATCGAATACCATTGTCTATTAAATATTAAACACTCAATTATTATTATTCTTATTTTTTGTATTGCAAGTCATGCGTAGCGGATAATGTTAAAAAAATTTTCAAGGCTTTATATCAATTTAATTAGTAAACGCATGACATTTCTTCATTGTTCACGAATGGGCTGAAGTCAAAGATTCACATGGGCAAATATTGATTGATTGATCAAAGAGTCGTGATTAAGCTCTGAGGTTTGCACTATGTCATCCCTTTGATGAGATTTTCTAAAGGATACCCTCTGCTTTATTATTAATATGCTTGTATCGATCTCTATACTAATATCTATTGAAGCTTTCTAGATTTGGTTTATGACTTCGGTACGACTTCATGATACCGAGATGCCGAGATATTGCAAGATACTCAAAATAGTGTCTCAGGACCTGTGTCTTTTTTATGGTGTTCGTAGATACGGTATTGGTAGCATTAATATAGAAGAAATGGTTATAATGACTCAGAAATAAATAACTCGACTCAGAAATAAATAACTCGGTAGAGCATTTTATAAGTCGTACAACTTCTTCGTACACGCTTTGGCAGTAATCAGGGTATATCGGTGTACGTCCATTAAAAGGGGTAAATAATATGAGCTTTAATGGCGAGTAGAATGTACGTTTGAACGTTTGAAGAGGTTTGAATTATTAATACAAGTATACCAATGTGGGGCAGGATACATTACGATGGTGTCGGAATTATTGATAACACTTGTTAGTTTGATTATTAGATTTTGAATCTTTTCTATCAGGTACAATGAATAGGTTTAATTGATGTTTATACATATATGGATTTGCTAGTCTTCTTTTCCATGTAAAGGAACTTCTAGGCAACTCTGTGATTTGTCTGTCAAAGGTGTTTTGTTGCTGCCAAAGCCTTACATTAGTCTTTTATTGACTTAAACTTGAGCTTTGTACTTTAAAATAACGATTAAAACGCCTATTGTAGAAACGATACAACAGTTGAGATGGGAGACGAATTATGAGGTATGTTATTCTTAAACAGACTTCGCGCATATGGTCTTTTTGACTGTTTTTGATAAAGCTCGTTCTATCGATGCAACTTTTGTCCGCTCTTTTGAGCATTTGAGATTCTATATTACCAAAAATATTCTAAATACCACCACCACAATAACTCAGTGGTGTCAAAACGTACGATCTCGGTGCTCAACACACTTGTCCTTTTTGAGATATAATTCTGTCGTTGAATCGAATGGTCTGTTAGTTGATCGAGCTTCGAGCTGCTCAAGAGCCCAATCCGCAAGGTCTGTAAACAGTACTATGTAAAACTAAGTAGAACTTTAAACTGGAAGTCTATCTGGTGAGAGAAAATTTTTTAGTATTCTAAAAAAGAATGCGATTCTCAACAGAAAAGCTACAGATATGGACGTAGTTTTAAATATTAATAATTCAACTGCTTTTGATCCTAAAGAGTCAGCCTTCAGAGGCTTTTGAGACTCAAAAAATAATCTTTTCTCCTAAAACATCAAAAGATGTTAACACTATTTTAAATAATTATCGTCTTACATCCTTATATCTGAGAATACTGTCACTACAACACATTAAAAAGTGATTGCCAATTTATATTTAGGAGCGGAAATTCAACTGAGACCGCAACTGTTAAAATTAACTGGTGAATTGTATCACAGTTTAAGTTTATCAGAAATCGACTTCCGACTTCCTTATCTGTCGATATCAACAAGGCGTTTGATATGTTGGATCATTTTATATTTTTAGAAAAACTTCCAAATGGGTTTTGGGGGCTATACTATACATACGATTGGATTGTATCATATTTAAAAAATTACAGGCAAATGATAAAGATCGGGCATACCATATTTACAGCTCTCTCGAAAACATTGAACTGGTGTACCTCACGGTTAAGTTTTAGGCCCAAGCCTGTTCCGGATATGTAACATGAATTCCCTATTTACTCTACCCTTCCATGTCAAAAATCACAGCGCTTGTCGCTAATAATGCACTTTCATACTCAAATAAAAGTTTGATTAATGTGAATTCGGACGTAGAGTATGACCTAGATTTGTTTAGAAAATGGTTTGTAAAACAATCTTACTATCAATGACAAAACCTTATTTATGTTATTTAATGTTGAAAATAAAAAGATTAATGACTTAACGATATTTTATCATTCTCCAACTTGAACACGTTTTCTGTCTAAGAGAACGATAATTGTCATAATTCTTTCCATAATTTCTTTAAAGTTGAGTGCTTCGACAATTTTAAATGTTTAGGAATTGTTTTAGATACTAATCTTAGTTGGTATTATATTGTAATATACTGTATCTTAAAGAGTAAGATACTAAGATAAAGTTATTAGACATATGTATATCGTCTTAGCATTTCTATTCAATTCCAAGATGCAATAGGGTATTTCTTGCTGGAGTGCATATTTTAACAAAACCTAATCATTATTAATAAAGCATAAGCACAAATCAGGAATAATACGTAAAGTAAATCGCAAAACTTTGAGTTTGAGCTTAAAATTCTTCCTTTAAAGCATCTTTGCTATCAGAAAGTTCTAAAAATATTTTTTCGAAACTCTGGTTCTAGTCAGTTAGAAATGTTGAAAACTGTAATTTTCCAGTAAATGCTAGAAATTTTGTATATGTCTCTACACAATTTTGACGGTTTTAATATGTCATCGCATCCCTTTTATTTATCTTACTTCCAGATACCGTAAGATGTGAGAGAGTGAAAAATATATTTCTTAATAGTCTTAGAAAATGGATTACTCTACTATAAATAATATTTGAATATTGATCATTGTATATTCAAGTAAATTCATATTTGCTTCTACAACACTTTTTGTAACTTCCCATTGACAGTTTCAATAGTTATTTATCGTAAATTGCTCGGTATAATCAACTCTTGTCATTTCGACAATCGATTGTACCAATTGTAATTTAGTAAAACAATAAATTGTTATGTAAAACTTTTGTATAACAAAAATACAAATAAGGATACTTTATTATAATAATAAAATTAAGATCAACTGGGTCTTGTACGGGTATGTATGTATGGGCATACATATTCGTATATCACATCACGTTGACGCGTTGTTGTTTGCTGCGTCGTTTACAGTGTATGTGATATGAAATTCATCCACAATTCCACGAATAGCTTTGTTGGCCGATTGTAAGGACCAAAAAAATCTCGTAATCTTTGGTATATCAGTTCGACTGCACCTACATTTATCTGACTAATAAAAGAAACCCTTCAGACGGAAATCTTGGTCATGCATCTTCAACTGATTTTATGCCATATACGAAGAATGTACCACTTAAAAGACACGTTTTTTGTTTGTGGGGCATTGATTCTCATAAAATGGCTCTCATCTTATATTTTATTGTTTGAGCAGTTTTTCCTTGCCTGCTAAGGATTTTGATGAAAGCGATCTGATACATGATTTGCGTGTTGTTTCAGTTTTCTTATTAATTAAAGATTGATACGATAGATATACCTACTCGTAGGATTATGCTATTGAATGTTCAAAGGTTAGAATGACGAAAGTTTCGTCATCAAATTTAATCCAAATCTGTTTGTATCGTTTTTTGTATGAACAATTTTTTTTTATAACCTTAAGTCGGAATGAGTTTAGAACACTATTTCATCTATGCATTAATAAAGAAATAATTTCATCCTTTAGCTAAAGTGGGAAAAAAAATCACCACATGCAAAGGCTCGTTGATATCTTGGCATCAAACAACAAATATGTTAATATATCAATAACATTTAAATTTTCTGTCAAGTTTTATTAAAAAAAAAAAAAAAACAAACAAACAAACAAAAATCTCCGAAAACTTAATCCACAAAACCAGATTTTCCACTTTTTTATTGGCACAAAATTAAGTTCAATGACACGTTTTCGTCTTCAAAAAAAAATATATATATATATATATTTATATATAGAAGTATATATATATATAGAAGTACATATATACATATATACATTTTTTTACTAATAAAAACAGAAACAAAACCATGAAAAATTAATAATTAAACAGACATTTACCTTTATCGCTAAGCGCGTTGATAAGTTAGGTAGGTGAATACATAAAAATTCCATCATCGCCATAACTGGTATGTCGTTTGTCCAGTCATTGACTTGACTTTAAACAAAAGCCTCTGCCAAGTGACCTTGCACTTTCCGAATGCGATTTACTTCAAAACAAAAAACTGAAAAAAAAAAAAAAATGAAAAGAAGAATTAAGTGATGGAAAAAACAAACTTAAATGAGCATCACAAAAAGGTTATTACCATGTATGACGGCTTTGAGTTCTTCATCCATCGTGACAAACCAACCTAAACGACTCCAAACCACATATGGTAACTAACCAACCGACAGCACTAATTTCACTTCTACCACTGCTTATTTGTTAGTCAAAAGATCGAGAGAGAGATTTATGGTCGAAAGATTGCGCGAAAGAGTCACAAAATACAAAGATACATGGCTAAGTAGATGTGCGCTTACTTTAAGATATTGCAGTCGCTTACAAGTATTTTGTTTTTTGCTCATTTTAATTGATTAAGATACATGTACGTATCCATATTTAAATTCATATATCCGTACTGACAAATATGCATTTGAATAAATCAAGTTAACATACATACGAGTATTGTGTTGTAGTAGTATTTTGTGTTTTTGCTGCTAAGACCTCATATGGCCGGCGTGGATTCGGAGGATACGAATACAAATGTTTGCTTTGAATTTATATTTTTACGCCGTTGAGGACAAAAATTAATCATAAAAGTCACAGAATCAAATGGACTTTTAGATATGATACATATTTTTTCTTATTAAGCTTTTCCTGATACTAGGATAAGCTCGTGAATGAAATGCATACAATACTTTATTACATTTATTTATTTATTAATTTTTTTTTTTAATTTTATTAGTGGTTCAACTACCCGTATATATTAAGAGCAACGTCTTTCAAAACAAATTTTAGTTCCACTTGCAAGTATTTACTGTACAGTCGTTATATTTTTGTTTTAAAAGCAAAAACATTAACACTATTAAGTTGCTTATTTTTGGAACTAAATATAATTTGCATTTCGAATTTGTTTTTGCATAAACTAAAAAATAAATAGAGGAGAAACAGAAAACGAACTAAATCACTTTCAGGTTCGGATTGAAGAGATTTCTTCTGAAATCTAAAAATACACTCAGTTTGGGATCGATCCAAGTAGAATTCTTTTTTCTTCAATGCGAATTAGTTTTGAGTTGTTTTTGGAATAAAGATTTTGATAAAAATGAATACGATAAGATGGGAGATTAATCAAATTTTGTGAACATTATCTTTTCTTTTTAGAAAATTAGTATGCTAATTCATGGGCTAAAATGACGCATTCTTATCTCCTATCATTCACCGATTCAGTTTCCATTCAAGTATAGCTCAACCATTTTCGGAGTTTTAAACTTAATTGGTTTGCCAGCTCCCTCCGCTCGCCATATTTTCCATTCACACATATGATCAGTGAATACCAAATACAGTTCTGAATTGGTATTTCAAAAAGTTTGGGGTTAATTGGAAATGTAATACTGATCGGTGCACTCCTGGATTATAACGTCGATGTAACTAATATTCCAATTTGTATTGATCAGCCACATAGTATGATAGTTTTAAGAAGTTAAAATTATAGGTAGATGGCATCCCTGCCGAACTTACGAAAATTGACAATTTCGAGAAAAAGATGTATGCTCATCCACCCGCCACCAAGAAAAATTTGCTTGAATGTCGCCCCAGCGGTGGTTTTGGAGTGCATGATGGTTCTACAACAATGCTTCGTGGATTGGAAAATTGGTGGCGCTACTGAACCAAAATGAGTATAATCATATCATTTAGTATAACCTCTTTTAGCCCAACTGTCAAAATTTGGTGACAATCCGACGCTTAGTTTTGTTTTGACATCCATTTCAAAACATCGTGTTAGTATTTTTTGCGACCATGAAAAAAAGAGTAGTATAGCTCCGTTATCCGATTCTTGTTTTCGAGTGGCAAAACCTGTGAGGAAATCAAACCGCCTCTCGATGGTGTGCATGGAACCCATTCACCTTTCCGTACAACCGTTTATTATTGGAGTCAAAATTCGCGAGTTGGCTGAGAAAGCAGGCATCTCAAATGAACGCGTTAGCCATATCCTGCACGAGATTTTGCTCATGAGAAAGCTGTCCGTGCGATAGATGCCGCGTTTGCTCACACCGGAAAACAAGCTATATCGATTAATTCGGATTAATTGTCGATTAGACATGGATTCATTGCTACACACCAGAGACTGAAAAACTATCGAAACAATGGGTTTTACCCGGTGAACGTGCTCCAAAGAAGGCGAAGACTGTGCTTTCGGCCGAAAAGGTGTAAGGTGGCCACTGTTTTTTTGGGACGCACAAAGTGTGATCCATCTTGACTATTTGGAATCACAAAAGCATAGAACGTCGATTTATTGAGCCGATTTACCGCCGATTTAAAGAAAAAATGCCCACATTTACCATGTTACCGTCTAGGTCGTTACTCAACTATTTAACATTTTCCAAATATGTGCATAGTTCATACTTTTCTTAGCAACCTCGGAAGGCAGAAAATAAAAACCTTGATAAGGACTGCTTGCAATATAAATTAGTGCTTGAGTTTTTGTGAAAATAACTTTAGGTGGTATAACTCTGCGAGATGGAATCTTAGTTACTGTGGTACTATTGAGTCACACAACCTAACTACGAAATTACTTTCAAAATAACATTGAACATTTTGGTTAGCTCCATTAGGGAATGTCTCAAGAATTTAGATTTCACTTACTATAGCCGAGAAGTGGCAATTTTTCCCAGTTAGCAGAAAATGAAAAATTGTCGCAGAGCAGTCGATAAGGGGTTATAACATTGAGTATTGTAGAAAGCTGAAAGTCACTGGTTAAATCCGAACAAGGCAGAATTAATGTTTTTTGCTTATTGAGAGGTAAAAGAAAATGCAGCGGCAGTCGAAACTAAGTCAACTGAAATGTACACTGATCTCGAATTACAAACACTATACATATCTTGTTGTTGCCAGGTGCAACACTGCAGAGCTGATAAAATTCTGATCTTATATCATCAGAATCGGTAATGTGTATGTTTATAATAAGTATGTGGAACTTCATTTATTGCTGCCTCATTGACAATTTTATATTTAGAATCTAACATTTTACTTTCTAGTTAAGTTGAACGGGATCTTCGCCCGCTCTGTGCGCAAGCATTTTAAGAGTACTTAAATCCCTTGAGCGCGCACAAATAAAATAAAAAAAATTTCTTTGAACTTCATACATGCCTTGCGTAACTCTGTCCATTCATAGATCTCAGCATGTGGCTGTTGCATGGGCAAGTATTCTGCTGCACAGATATGTATGAAATTAGACCCCTTACATATGTATTGTATGTATTTTATTGTCGAGTAAAGTAAGTCTTGTTCTGTACAATTGCCGTCAGTTTGTAGTAGAAATAATTAAATTTTAGACTAACAGCTGGCTGGATTTTACTAGTATTTGCATCAGTATTCACTTTTGTATCGTATTTGCCATGAGAGATGTTATTTTTTTTTTTGTGGTTAGTGCCAAACGATGTGGAATTTTCATAAATACCACTAGCTTGTACTAATAGCATGCATGATTTGTGTTTTATGATTATTCCGGACATCGCGCTTAAGTGCGATACATTCGTGAACCAATTACTGGCGTTAGGCATTGCTTCGCGGAGTTGGTTAGAAATTATTTCGTATTCTTCGATGCAAACTCTTAGGCCGTTCTCAAGGTTTCAGCTAAGCAGATCTCCATCTAGTCGCAGTCCCTCGGGGCTGGGCAGGTTTGTTCCCTGCCCACATCCTCTTCTTTGTTTGGACATTCCAGACATAAGCGGCGAACCGTTGTGCGCAAATCAATAAAGATATTTTCGATTGCCGCCGTTCGTTGATAGGAATTTTTTGATAACCTTCTGCCATTCTCCTTGTACACGAATTACACGGTACAAGTAATTAGCTTGTGGGTCCACTTGCCTTTTGTGGAGCTATTCCACATGGGTTGAAATATCGCTGCTGACATTTCGCCTCCTGCTGGTTTGAGGATCACGTAAAGTACATACAACATCTATATCCCATTCGTAAGGATTTCGACGGAGATCACTGCAACTAACACATAGACTGCTACGTCTGAAAGTCGCTAATAATTGTGATTGCGCCGAGCTTGACGAGGTGACGAAAGCTTTCTTTTTCCTCTTTCACTGCTATTTCATCCATTCATACCTGAGCAGCATATAGCAGTACTGAACTCACCACGGTGAATTTAATGTTTCCAAAACTCAATTTTGTCATTTAAGCGAAGTTAAAACACCCAGCCATTGACCATGAATGGCACTTGCATCGTCGAAACCGAAAAACTTTCGATTCTCGGTATATGTCAAAAATGTTTCGTAATGTCTAGGTTTCCCCAAGGTATGTTAAAATGGTGAGGTGCTTCTAAAACATCTCTGCACGTGCTAGAAAGGATTTAAAACCGTGTTTAAAAACTCATAGGTGATACTAATATCAGTTAGTCAATTGACACCCTTGAACACTGACGTAATGTTTGAAGTCATCCGAGAGAGTGCTGCTTGGAATGCCTTCCCCCGGATAGAGCATCCCCCTGGAGGTATTTTAACGACTGCTTAGACTTGATTGTTAGGTTTCCGACTCAGAAATCTGCGAACTCCACGGTCTTGGGAATGGCCAATGGCGGATTCACTCTTGGGGCTAGTTTCAGACTGGCGCGGCGAACTTCAGCCAATTCCTGATTCTCACAAGAGCACCATATTTTGCGGACTCTATCTTCTGGATGTGCTTGGCTACAGTGACCACGGCAATGTCGTCAGTGAAACCGTTTACTTAACCCTGGAAGGTGGAACGAAGTCATTGCAACTTTACCAAAGGCTCTTTCAACGACAACATACGATGGCGGTCCCAGAAGTACCCGACCCAACAAAGAAAACACAAAAATTTTGTAAAAAATCTATTTATTGGGTATGTAATTTAATTCGTCTATGACTTTTTCCCATCTTTCTGGCAATTTGTGGATCCCATCCCAAAAGAACTGCGCCGGCTTGGCAGCCAAGAACGAATCAAGCCAATTTTTGATATTCTGCTCTGATGTGAACCGTATTTCAGTAAGAATGTTCTGCATCGACCGGAACAAATGGTAGTCAGAAGGGGTAAGGTCTGGGCTAGAAGGCGGGTGGGTAAGACTTCCCATCCACTGTTTTCCAAATAGTTCTTAACCAGAATAGCAACGTGGGGCCGAGCGTTGTCATGATGGAAAATTATTGCCTCGTGTTTGGTCGCCTATTCCGGACGTTTTTCGGCTACTGCTCTCTTCAAATGGATTAATTGTGTTCGGTAGCATTGTCCATTGATGGTTTCACCCGGTTTTAGCAGCTCGTAATACAGCACATCCATCTGATCCCACTAAATACAGAGCATTACCTTCGCGCCATTGATATTCGGCTTTGCCGTTGATTTGGCTGGTCCGCTCAGCTAGCGCATGTTCACCATAAACTTCCACCAAAATACGATCACTTTCGGCAGCAGTTTTCTTCATGAAGAAGAACTCCCCGCAAAAACACTTTTTCAGGCATAAAGTTCGACATATTTGAGTGAAAAAAAATTATTGTTGTTTACGCTTTAAATGAATGACGTATAGTGAAATGATGTACAATGACAATAACTTTCCAACGCATGTTCCAATAGAATAATAACAATGGAATAATACAAGTTATGCCATCTCTTAGCAAACCGCACGAATTAAGTTATAGAACCATTATTTTTCAACTTAATTGTCTTTCAGCTCTATACACTTTTCGCAGCGATGTTCAAAAAGTTCGATACTGAACTGTCTTGCTTCTCAAAATAGCTATTAACTGCCGACATCACTTCTTCATTGTTGGAAAATCTTTGACCACTGAGCCATTTTTTCAAGTTTGGGAACAGAAAATAATCCGATGGGGCTAAATCTGGCGGATAGGGTGCATGAGGTAGCAATTCAAACTTTAATTCATTAATTTATGAGCTATTGCATTGTCTTGATGAAACAATACTTTCTTCTTAGCCAAATGCGGACGTTTTTGCTTGATTTCTTCACTCAAACATTGCAATAAGTTCGCATAATAATAGTTTTTCCTTTTTCAAGATAGGCAATGAAAATTATCCTACGCACATCCCAAAAAATCGACGCCATGACCTTCCCTGCAGATGAAACGGTCTTGCCTTCTTTGAAGCCGGTTCTCCCTTTTGAATTCATTGTTTTGATTGTTCTTTTGCCTCGGGTGTAAAGTTATTAACCCATGTTTCATCCATTGTAATGAAACGGCGCAAAAATTATTCTTTGTTGCTGCGAAACTTCGCTATACACTCAATTGAAGCATCTTCACGACACTGTTTTTGCTCGAGTGTGAGCAAACGCGGCACCGACTTGCATACAGCTTTCTTATGTCCAAATTTTCAAATAATATGCGATGTACCACACTTTTTAAAATGCCTACAATGTTAGCTAGCTCGCGCACTTTCAGTCGACGATCATCCCGTACCGCTTTGTTGATTTTCTTCACCATTTCTGAAGTCGTCACTCCATTTAGTCGACCACTGCGATTCTCGTCTTGGCAGCTCATACGGCCTCGTTTAAACTCAGCAACCCAAAATTTTACTGTTGTAAACGAAGGAGCAGATTCACCCAGAGAAGAATCCAGTTCAGCTTTTATATTGGTTGGGCTGAGGCCTTTAAAAAAAAATATTGTATCACATAACGATGACCAATTTTCTCCATTTTCACAAATTCAATGACAACGTTTTTTATTTATGACTGCCAAACAAATACTAAAAAACGTGGCGCTTTCAAAATTGAAACATATGCTTTATAGATTGCGTGCTTTCTAATACAGTGATATTATTTCAAACAACTACCGCAATGGCTTGGTCAGGCCAGGTACTTCTGGGACCTCCCTCGTACTCGTATTGTTTAACAAAGAACAAAGTTTTCGCCTGAAGTTGTTTTCAATAAATCCTAGCTTTTTTTTTTCTTTTTTTTTATAATCCCGCGCGCGCACCAAGGGGATATGAATACCCTTTTACTTGCTTTTCTCCAGGGCGCGGGCGGGTGGTGTAGTACTTTGAAACTCAGGTGTATTAGGTTTCGATATTTTTCCCAGAGGTGGTTGTCAAACTGGACGGGACGAGATAATACATCCTCAACCAGTGGGTCTTAAGTACGTGCTAGTTTTAAGTTCGTTACATTTAGCCCAGCCAGCAACCACAACATCAGTGTTATGCCTTCATGTCAGAGTTGACACCGACGGGATTTTCATATAACTACATACAAATTCTATGAAAAGACTTTTTCAGAGAATTGCCTCGCACGGGATTCGAACCCGCGACCCTCTGCTTGAGGAGTGTATGCATATACCACTATACTACTACACCATGGCCACCCCCTACTAGCTTTAACCACTTTAATGGGTTTTCTAAGTTTTTACAGGTACAGGATGTCAGGGTGCTTGACGATCATTTAGACTACCAATATGCTTCGGTTTTGAAAATAATCACAAATGCAATAAAGTCCGAAAAATATGTATAATCCCTTTCCAGCAATAATAGTTAAAAGCATTAAAACGATGTAGTTTCATTCCATTCGTAAAAGCGTCTTGCATATGAGTGGATAACAAATAAATGAACCAGGTCCAGTTGAATTTTTGAGAAAATATGACTAAAATACAATTTATTTAACCAACATCTTGGTGTGAGTTCGGCAACAATCACTTTGATTAATTGGTTAATTAAAAATCCTGTTAACTAACATAAAAAACAAAAATGGACGTGGTTCACTTTAAGAGGGCTGTTTGATGAGTACCCGAATTGGAAGACAGGTGGCGCTACTGAGCCAAAATCGGTGTATCATCATTTAGTTTAACCTTTTTAAGACTGCCTGTCAAAATTTGGTGCCAATCCGACGCTAAGTTTTGTTTTGACATCCATTTCAAAACATCGTGTTAGTATTTTTTGCGATCATGGAAAAGAGCAGAATCGCTCCGTGATCCGATTCTTGTTTTCGATTGGAAAAACCTGTGAGGAAATCAAGCCCATTTTCTATGATGTGTATGGGACTAGTCCACCTTCTGGTACAACCGTTTACCATTGGTTCCCCGTGGCCTCACGTCGGTTTTTGACGAATCGCGCCAGGTGGCCCAAAAACGGTTACCACAGAGGGAACCGTGGGCAAAATCCATGAACATGATAAAGCTGTCCACGCAATGGTTCGTGACCGTCGATAAGACATGGATTCATTGGTACACACTAGAGACCAAAGAACAATCGAAAAAATGGGTTTTACTTGGTGAACGTGCTATAAAGAAGGCGAATACCATGCCTTCGGCTGGAAAGATTATGGCCATCGTTGTGATCCACCTTGACTACTCGTATTTGGAGAAGGGAATCACAAAAGCATAGTACGTCCATTTATTGGACCGATTCAACGCAGATTTGAAGAAAAAATGCCCACATTTTGCGAAGAAAAAAAAAAGTGATCTGTGGATTTGGCTCCCTGCGACTTAATTTTGTTCCCAAACCTTAAAATATCGCTAGCCGGAAAGAAATACGGGTCGAACGAGGAAGTCATCATAGCCGCGAAGAAGTATTTTGCAAACTGTATCGACTTGAAAGGGAATTATATTGAAAAATAAATTGCTAAAACCGAAAAAATTTGCATTGTCATTTTAAACCCGGGTAGTCATCAAACAGCCCTCGTAGGATTCTATATACATACGTATTAAGTAGAAAGGTAAAAGAAGAGACGGATGTTTAATTAGTTTCAAAATATGCTCCTTCACCTTTATACCTCTACGTATTCTAATTTCGATACACTTAACATTTTTTTTTTTTAGAACACTCATAGAATAACTTGACAGGTTTTGATTGGGTAAACCTTCTTGTTTTGCTATATGAATATATATTCGCTCGAAAATGCGTCGTAATATTATTCAGCATAGAGTGGTTTATTTTTTCATGTGTTCAAAAAAAAAAAAAAAAAAAAAATCGAACAATAAGCTTTTTGTCCTTTGGTAAACCAGTTAGACATGAAGAAAAATGTCAATTCTCGAGCCAAAAGAACCAGCAATTAAATAGTTTTACCTGCGTCATCATTTACTCTATAAGAAATGTGAAACATTTTAAGTAAAATAAATTAACCTTATTAATAACTTTAACCTGAAATGGTGAACTCTCAATGAGGCAGAATGAGATCAGAATGTATGTATTTCATTTATTTATTGTATTATTTTAATTTCTTGTTTTTTTTTTTTTTTTGCAAAACCTCATACCTGTTGTAAAAATGTCGTTCTTGAACTAAAGACTTGGTTGTAAATTGAACGTAGTAAAACGAAAGAATCAATAAAATATATATAAAAGAAATAAACTGATGACACATTTTTTTTAAGTCCCCGAGACTGAAGACCGCGCATTCAACAGCAAACATAGTATTTGAGCACTTAGCACTTTGATTTACTTATATTTATTTATTTATTTTTTCGAAAATAACTTACCAACAACGCAGTTGTTGCCTGACCTCATTTCGTCTGAATCTTAATCAGTGATCCATCGGTGGTCGATGTACACCGTCGTTCATACCAAGAATTAATAAAACTTGTTTAAAAGTAAAATAAAATATAAATCCCACTTAAAGTTCTTAAAAACTGATATGTAGGTGCAAAGGCCAAATGAAAGGGTCTTCCGCCTTAAGGCAGTTTACGTGTTCACTTCTTAAAAAGTGCCTACAATATATTTTTATTCTTTGTCGTTTTTTAGGTTTTTTTTTTTTTTGTCCTTTTTATGGACCCGGTGGTTAGGTTATGTTGAGAAGTTTCTTGCTGTGCCATAAAGAGTAAAAAAAAAAAAATTTTTGAATTCTAAGGAAACCTTCAGAAACTAGTGGGTCAAAATGAAAAGTCAGTAACGTGACTATAAACTGGTGAAAGTTGAATTTTTTAGTATCTTTTATTTTAATTTGTGGTTTCTGTGCTTCTATGAATGGCTCATGATAATCAAAAGTGAAGTGAATAGAGAAATTGTTCTAAAAAAAGATCATAAGGTTTTCACTAATAATGTTTTAGTAAGCAGATGTCTAATTTTTTCTTTAAGCGGCATTACTAAGCTTTCTAAAAACCGATGCTGTTTTTTTTTCATTTAATAAAAAATTATCCAAATAGGACGAAGTTGGAGGGTGTGGAATAGAGCAGTTAACTCCAACCTTGATCGCATTTGCTTTTTACAACCTAAACAATAAACAATCATGCTTTGGTAAATGCAATGGTAGTAATTTGTTTTATAAAACTTTGGGAAACAAATAAGCCGAGCAATTTTTAACCAGAAAAGACGCGGTTTTGTTTGAACGTTAGTTGTCAACACAAAAATACTTGTAATAATAAAAGTACTCTTAAAATGAAGTTAAAAAAAAAACGCCTTTTCTTCCATTCATCCTGGTGATGACATGACACTTCAGTCATGTCAAGCCCTTGTCTTCCCACTTCCCACTCATTGTGGGTATCTCTTTTGACATTTTTTTTTCCACAAAGACGGGCCTATGATATTTTTTCGAATTTAGTGGCGAAATGATTATATTTTTTTGTTTTTCGGTGTGCAACCATGACCACGTGTAGACCACGACTGACTGCAAATGGTCTAAGTTGTCTTAGATTCCTGTTTCAAAATAGCCTTATGAAACAAATTTTGCGACTTATAATTCATAAATCCATCACTTTTGGCTTAAAATTCGGTGTAAAGTTGTTTATTGAAAAAAATGTCTAACCATCTACCTACATTTAATTGAGTCTTCCTTGAGGTTTACAACTTTATACTTATTCTGCATTTAAGATCTTAGTAGTTCTTAGAGCGCACTTTTCAGGATGCATAGTTGATAAACCCTCCAGTGATCTATGTTGATTTTGCGACAGGCATTAAATGGATTTAAACCCTGATGCTGCCAAAAAAAAAAAAACTAAGTCTTAGCAACTTTTATTTTACTAACAATTTTATCATTTACTCGTATCCCAAAAGATATTTGAAAAAGGAATAAAAACGTATTTTTGAGGCAAGTTTACTTACAGAGTCTTATCTCTAGGTAGGGTTTATTGTAGAAACAACTTTCTACATAAAGTTGTAAGCCTCGTCTACAGTCTGTTTTAACTTAAAAAAAGAATTCTGTGACCATTGATCAAACGATGAAAATACCTCTTTGAAATTATAATTGTAACTGTAATTGTTCTTGGAATTTATTTTTTTAACGATATTGTCACCTTCAAAATTATTCCCATTGGCTTCAACGCTGTTGTGCCAGCGTTTGATCCTAGCCCTCGAAACATCGCTTGTACTTCATATTCGGTATGGCCTTCATCAGGGCGCGTTCCCCATAGCCGTATTTTATGCCGTGAATTTGGTACGTGTACGTGAAATCAACGCATTATGGGATGGGACGTTATCATGGTGTAAAATCCACGAATTGTTGTTTCAAAATCTTGTAACGCCCATATATAGGGTTTTCTAATAACGACTTGACAAGTTTTTTTTTTTTTTTTTTTTTTTTTTTTTTTTTTTTTTAATAAAAGGCAAACCATTTGAGATATTTTAAAAACTTTATTATTGGCTTGAAGTACAATCAAAACATTTGCAATTGCAAGTCCAAATCTTCCAATTCGGGCCAAAAATAATCGGTGATCATGGCGTGATAACGCTTACCATTCACAGTAACGTGACGATCGTTATCGTCGACGAAAAAATATGGCCCAATAACGCCGTCGGCATGCAAACCTCACCAAACAGTTATTTTTTGTGGATGAAGTGGTGATTCATGAAGCACATGTGGGTTTTCACCCGACCAATATCGCGTATTTTGCTTATAGCCGAACCCATTGAACCAAGCTTCGTCACTGAAGATGATTTTGCGATGAAATTCATCATCTTGGCGCATCTTCTCCAGAACCCAATCGGAGAACGTATCTCGTTAGTGTACTTTACTATGATGAAAATGTTGAGTTTACTAAATAAATTTACAGTGACAGTTTGATGATTAGTGAAAGAGTGCGTTCACAAATTAAATTAAAAGTTGTCAAGTCCCTATTGAAAAACCCTATATTACCCCTTATTGACAGTATGGACTTAAGCAAATCCATGACGGACAACAACATTGTATTGTAATTCACGAAAACAGTGAGTATGATCTTTAAAACGACATGGTTTCTTCGGTCTAGTCACTAATTATAATACGCTTGGGGATTGTTTAGTCGGAGTCAGCATTGAATATGTTTTCTGTATTAAGTTGAATCTATGTAACGTTGTACAAATGTCATGTTTGGTGGGAATGTCAAGGTGAGTTGTTGTACCAAAGTAGAAAAGGCCGAACGTTAGCTATTCCGGGAACATTTTAAGCAAGTCGGTATACCATAATAATTGGTAAACTAAAGTGTGATTCATTGTGAGGTTTGCTTTATAAAGTCAAATAAAACACATAAATTTGAAAGTGAACCTAAAATTTTTATTATCGGTTAAAAGAACAATTTATGGCATTTACTTTTTGAAAATGATATGTAAATGTTGGCCACGACTACGTATGAAGTGGTCCATTCGGAATGTCCAATTTTGGGCGACTCGTTCGAGTATAGCGACTGGTATCTCGCGGATATTATTCCTGAAGACCTAAGACTTTATATATCCCCAGAGAAATAAGTCCAAAAGTGTGATATCGCACGATATAGGCGGCCAATTTACAGCAGTAAAACGTGAAATTAAGTGCTCACCAAAATGATTTCTCAACAAGTCCATTGTTTCACGCACTGTATGGCTTGTAGCGCCGTCTTGTTGAAACCAGAGCTCACCGAGATCATGTGCTTGAATTTCAGGAAGCACATAGTACGTTAACATGGCGTGATAACGGTTACCATTGATGGTAACATTCTGATTTGCCTCATTTTTGAAGAAATATGGACCGATGATGGAAAACCACATCATACCGTTGTTTTTAATGGATTAATGGTAGCTCTTGATACTCCTCGGATTGCTCATCAGACCAAATACGACAATTTTGTTTATTAACGTATCCATTGACCCAGAAATGGGTTTTATCACTGAACAAAATTTCACCGGATTTTCATTGAGTTTGTCGTCATTGTCGCCTGGCTTCAAATCTTGCAAAAGTTGAATTTTGTACGCTTTTAGGCCGAGCTTCACTACGTGTTCGATGTGGTTTAACCGGTCGAGTATCATCCACTAATGTAAACTTTGAATCAAATTTGTTAATCGTATTGGCAATAGTGGTTTCAGTAGGTCGATTATGCGCACCGTAAGCTCCTCGAATCGCACGAAAAACATTTCTCACAAAACGCTGATTTTCGCAATACAGCTGAACAATTTGGAAACGCTGTTATGGTGTGAGTCTTTTCAAGATGATTTGTCAAACGTTACTGAAGAAAAATGACAAAGCAGTTTGATAAGAGTCATGCGTGATCTGTTAAAAAAAGCCTATTGAAAATCAAACCTCATGGTGAATCACCCCTTATTTAGTAAAAGATACGTCAATACAAAACTTGATTCAACTCAGAAAAAGATGAGTGTCTCTGGAGGCAAAAAAGACATATCTCCTCTGACATAACCTTAAATCTTAACGAAAATACAAAGGTTGGAGTTATATAAAGACAATAAAGCAACTTAAAAGCTTGGATTGGTACTCTCGCTAAGAGTCTTTAAGATCTTCACGATCAAGTCTCTATTGTTAATAGCATTTTCAGAAGAAGAAATTTAACACATTGGAGAGAGAAGCAGCGTTCATGCGCAAAAAAAAAAAAGTTGCAAAATGGATACAGAGGTACGAATAGACGTCACTTCTATTAGCCTGATCTCGACAGTGTTTGTGAAACTAAATCTTGGGCCGACCAATCAGTTTTAATTCCGATTATTATGAATACCATTGATAGACAGGCAGAATAATAGCTTCTTTTTCAATAACATCATGCAGGTTGTTGGCATACATTACATTTCTTACACTTCTTTTGCTTACCGGCTCCCACCCAACTTCTAGGCAGCCACACAGATGGTGAACTTCCACGTTAAGGCCCTGCCGTAAATCGAAAACTTGCTGGCAGTTTAAGGAGGCATCTATGTATAGAGGAATCAAATAGTAGATTAAAACCCCTGCGACACATATAAAAAGATGTGGCTAATTTAAAATCGATGAAGAACTAAGAACTTCTTCATGTGTGCATAAATAAACTGTCGCTGTTGTTAGGGGCTTAAAAAAAATAAAACAAAATAAGTAGCGCAACAGCCCGGTGTGGTCCGAGGCGCCTAGCTTCTCGCACGCATTTGTGTTTCTCACTTTGTGAATTTTTACACTCCTGAGTAGGGCCTACTGTTGATTGCAGTTTCCGAACGGCTTTTTGAGAAGCTTTTTTATAGACTTTCGTAGATTTGCCATTGCCCGCGTATGGCCATGACAAATTAAAGTGCGTATTTGCGCAGAGGTTACAACGGCGAGTAGCTTATACGATATAATTCTTTCTGCACTACAAAACTTTTATTCAAAAAGTAAAAATTCTTCTGTTGACAGAACAACATTCCGAATATATAGTTTCTGTCCGACATAAGTGGTCTGATCACAAAAACTTGTGGTTCTCTATCCGATTATTCTTAGCATTGAAAGGAAGCAAGCCAAATAATTTGTTTTAAGCTTAAATCTCATCATCATTAAGTACGTTCGTTTTGTACTTAATACTCGAAAACATTTTCAAGGAAAAGCATTTAATAAACCTGATCAAATTACGCTCAATACGTGTCAGTATTCAATTTTTGTCCCTTATTCAAATTATTGTTGCAAACTGGAAACTACGTTCTACGTGTAGATTGTTTTAAATATTGGCAAACGCCTAAATCAATAATGTGCCAAAAATCGTAATGCCACAAACCTTATCCTAGTCACGTTCCAACCCCACAAATATGTGGGAAATATTCAATTTTCAAAAATGAAGTTTCTTAATTTAATTTTATTACCCCTACTCGTACCATGACATTTGCAAGGCCTCGAATATTGATGTACCCGTATATAAGAAAAAAAAAATTCGAGAATAAATTTATGAAAATTAATGCTTAACGCTCTATTGTTTACAAATATTCTTAATCAATCACTTTCATGTCAATCATCTAAGATACATTTTACCATTTTTTCATGTATGATATCCAAATTTTATTGTGTTCAACAAAGGAAACAGGCCTCTAGTTGATTGGGGAAGACCATATCATGGTACTATCCTATCATTAATAAAAATTGGACAACATAAATTTATATATATATGTAGAAAGCGACCCCCAAAAGGCACAAAATATTCCACTGTGTATTCGTGTTTCGTGTTCCAAGTGAAGGAGAACAAAAAAAAAAAAAAAAAAAAAAAAAAAAAAAAAAAAAAAAAAAAAAAAAAAAAAAAAAAAAAAATACACTGGAAAATATGTATCTTTTTGAGCTGAAAAGGCGATTTTTCCTCCACTACCTTCGTTGTCGTTTTAGTTTTTCTTCTTGGTTGTTGTTGCCATTTTTGATGGGAATCTAATGCTGTTTTTTTTTTTTTTTTGTTTTTTGTTTTTGTGTTTAAGACTTGGGCACGTGTATAAGTTTGTATTGTCCTGGGTGTTGGTCAATAGAGAGGTATACGAACAAGTGTCGGGATAATGCAATACTTCCTGTTGTTTCGTGTCTTGATGTTATTTTTTTGGTGTTTTCGAAAGCCGCCTGTGACATATCCAAAATACTGTACTAGCTTATTTATACGCCCCTCCTTGGCCGTATGACGTTAACGACTTGGTACCATTAGCAATACGGTGGTTGGTCTGACTATATTCCATGTAACGTACATATGTATGGTATATACATTCACCTAAAATCCGGCCCCAATTGACGGACAGTCTGTGTGTGTATCGAAACCAGCGTTTAGTTATTCTGATTTATTAAATAATCGATAGTTGCTTTCTTTTCCTATGTTTATATTGGTATGCGACTTCGGCTTCTTTTGTCCACCTTTGTAAGGGTCTATTGCCTTGGACATTGTGGTGATTCATTGAACTTTGAACTTAAACTGCTAGTTGGTGTAGGTTCTTCATGTTAGCGAATTGGGTGCGAATTTATTATGTTGTGTCTTGAAATCTTTTATATAATAGTTAAGGTCGTTCTACACGAAGAGGAAAACTGAGACCTTGTATCTGTACGTATAAGGCTTTGACTTAACATTGGGATATTGAGATGCTTTTACCTTAGAAAGCAAAGTAAAAGATTGTATGCCCCTAATTGAAGGATCAGCCATTTTCATGATTTACCAGTGCCTTAAATCTAGACGCGATCTTTGGCCTACAAATTTATTGAAAACTAAAGGTCAAACAGTAAACTAAGAAAGTAAGCTGAGCTTTTTTAGCCTTAAACAAATCTTTTGACAAACAATTTAGTTTTCAACCGTTGTTAACACATTTCTTTATTATGTTCGTATTATATGGCTGTCCGTTCTAAATTAGAAATATACGATCAACATTTAGAATCTGAAGAAAGTCCCAATACCTGTTTGTGTAGGATCTACCGGCGCAATAAGCGACAACTCAGGAATCTATGCAGTTCAAAAATGTACTGAGAAATGGTCGGCGGATATTTTTCATCGCGTTAATGTAGTTATTTTGTTGTGCTAATAGAAAAAACAGCCATTCCACAATGATATTGAAAGCTGAAGCAAATGACAACAGTTCGACATCACCTTAATTTGATCCTTAACATGAAATCAAATAACCATCGTTCATGGTCATTAGCCGGATTATTAAAAGTTGTTATACTAACACACTTACCTCGAAGATTACTTTGAGATATACATATTCTTGTACTTCATGAGCGCTATTTAAAGAAAAAATAAAAAATAAAAATAAATAAATAAATAAATAAATAAAGAAACCCGATTACATTTACCGTGCAATGAACAAGCTTTAGGCCAAAGTCAAGCAACAACTGAGGCGTCGTTTGGCATTTAATGTGCTGGCCGAGTTGTCTTGGCTGTTGGTGGTTATATGAATACAAGTATTGGTATTTAGATGTTGGCACTTCTCGTTCAAGTAAACAAGATAGAAAGTTCAAGTGTACGCGCAAATGTATCTTATGGTGTGAAAAGCGTCAGGCTATCAAGTCCATTAGGGTGGACGGGGGATTCAAATGAGTCCTTGTCTTCGATTAGAGATAGAAATTGATATGTCAGACATAAGATATATGGGTTCTGTTAAACATTGGGAACGGTGTTGGTTTTCCATTTTTGTTCGGTTCTTTCTTGCGCTTTTTGTGGTTTTTACTTTTGTAATTAATTACATTTGCAAATAATGAGAGCATGTGTGTACGAGTATGATGAATCTGCCAGAAATAGATGGTACGTGCAACAGAGTGAAGAGTAAAGTAGTTGTGGGAACAATTAACCTAACCTATGGTGCGTGGGTATTAATTTAAAATGAATGTTGTTGTTGAGTTGCAATGAATAGTTGTCTATTTAAAAGTTATCAATTATAATTATGCATTGTGCCCTCACCAAAGGGCTTGCGGGTTGATGGAGATCGATGGGTAACATTATAAATACAACTTTCTTTTAACTGTGTGGTTGGATTGGTGAGGTTTTTGAGGTAATACTAACACGACTTCTATGCGATTGAGAAAGTTATATTTGCACATCACGAAAAGGCAATGATCTACATACAATGTTGTTAAACACCTTCAAAATTAACAGATTTGCATGGAGATTGGAGGTGGCTTTTTAAGTTGCTGACCCATTTCTATTTTTTCTTCTTAAAATATCAGATGCAGTTTATAGTACACTTTTCAAATTGTTAACCCTTGCCAGTTTTTCAATTGAATAAAACGTATGTGTGTGTATCTTTGTCGATATTCTCTTCAAGTTTTCCACTCATTCATGAGGCTGCCTGGGAAAACTAAATTAATTTTTTATTTTTTTGTTAATAAACTAAGTCCAATTCATCTGTATTTTAATTTTTATTTCATGCAACTTGTGTAGGTATCAGAAACTCTTCCTGAAAGGCAGTTGTGATATTTCTCCGATATTATAGGAATGAATTCATGTCTAGGGATCTCAATTGTTTTCGTTGTTTCTATGCACCCAATGCGTGCTAACCTCTGTCAAGTGTCCTCGATGCTTCAACTCTTTTTCTACTTAGATCAGCCTACATAATTAAACGGATTAAATTGTATGACGTATTTTCTAATGGAGTTTTCATTGCGCCTTAAGTTGTAATCAATGCATTGTCACTTCCTTCGTCGTATCAGTAGACTCCTGGGTGTTTCTTGGCCTTAATAGAATATCTTACTAGCATAATCTTAGTTGCATTTTAGCCTTGTCGATCTATATGATGAAAAAACAAAAACATGTGCAAATAGTCATGGAAACCCATTGAAAGTTGTCTGAAAAAATCAGCATGAATTTTGCCGCGAAGTTAAACGTCGGCGAAGTTTTTCTTCAAATATCACATTGCGTTTCTTTAGCACGCACTGTTAGGATGGTTTATCCACTTTAATGCTTTATCCAATTTCATCGCTACCGACTGCAATTCGAGATGTCGAAGTTCAAATGAACATAAACCATCTAATTGAACATTTCTTTGAATAAATGTCATGTACCCATTCCGTGTCATATAATCAACTGTTCTGCTTGGAGCAGAAGCTGCTGAACATTGACCTTACATCAAGTATTTTTCACTCATTACAGTGAGTCGCTATAGCAGCACAATAAAAAAATCTTATTCTGACAGGATGTTATTGCGATCTTCCTCTTTCGGTCATTTACCTTATTCCATAATCAGATTTCGTCTAGTCTCACCTTGAAAGGAGTACTGAGTCCCGAGATGGAAGCTATAAGATGTGGAAGGAATATGCGTTCGAATTGTGATAGTTGACTCCAAAATGTATTTCTTCGTCAGGAAATATGTTGGCTTCGCAATTGCGAATCTTCTCGAGACCATTACTTTTGTATTGTGCCATTTTGGTTGCAAACCGTAAGAAAAGACCATTTCAATTGGTAATTTGAGTATTTCCAGGTAAAATCAGAAAAAAAAAACAGGACATTGATTCCCGGTAACAAACATCAAACTATGACTTATTTAGCTTTCGCTCTTTTTATTTAAGACGGTAGAATATACAACGATATGAAAATTCGAAGACCTGACGGTTAACAATTTACGGTGATTATCTTTTTTTTTTGACATGCACCTCGATTTATCAATTTGTGCAATAAACAAACGCAATCAGAACTGTATTTATTTTCCTCTCACTACTTGGTAATTTTGTCAAAAGCAAAAAAAGGACCTCACGTTCTCTCATCGCTGTGCTATCAACTGCAAATTAAATGTCTAATCGTATACTCTATAACGATTTCAATATACTAGGTGGAGTGCAAAGTAACCTCTTTTGACAGCTAGAATGCTCTGCTACTGCAAAAAAGGTTATAGTGCCTTGAAGTCCGTTCACATTTAGACAGACATGCGAAATTTCAGTGCGATACTGTCTTTAGTTTTGTTTTGACAGCTGATTGTTGTTGACGTGTTTGACATCACGTTGAGTATGGACAAAAATGATTTTCGTTCTCTCATAAAACATTATTTTTTGAGAGGCAAAACTGCGAATTAAACAAGAAAAATTGGATAAATATTATGGGGCTAATGCCCCGTCAGATTACACAATCAAATATTGGTTTCGTGAGTTTCGTGGTGGCCGCAACTCCACTACCGATCAAGTACGCAGCGGCAGGCACTCCGATGCGGTTCCAGAGGACAATACATGAAATGGTGTAGGCTGATCGGAAAGTGAAGGTGCGCGAGCTAGCAGATACCACAAAGATAAGTACTGAGCGAACATGCCATATTTTGGGCAATATTCTGCATATGAAAAAGTTACCTTGCCGCTGGGTGCCGCGCATACTCATTCCTGACCAAAAACACGAACGCGAGAGCAATTCGAAAGAGTGTTTGGACTTGCTGATGCGGAATCGGGCAGACTTTTGGCGTCGATTGGTAACTGTTGAACACCAGAGAACAGAATGAGTGCCCGCCAAAGGACTGAAGCCGACACGAATGCTCCGAAGCGGCCGAGGGAGGCTCGTTGGGTCGGAAAGGTTATGGCGTCGGTTTTCTGGGATTGTCATGGCATACTCTTCGAGGACTACCTCAAAAAAGGAAAAACCATCAACAGCGAGTATTACGATTGAAGCCCGAAATCGCTGAAAAACAGCCTCACATGAATTTCGTTTTTGCAAGACAATGCACCGGCGCACAAGAGCATCGCAACCATGGCTGAAATCAATGACTTACGGCTCCAATTGCTATCGCATCCACCGTATCCGCCCGATTTAGTTCCCTCGGACTATTATCTCTTCCCAAACCTCAAAAGATGGCTCATCAATAAAAAATTCGTCTCATCGACGCCACGGAGGAGTATTTTGCAGACCTTCCGGAAAATTATTGTACTTTTCGGACGGGATCAAGAAGTTGAAAAATTGCTAGAATAAGTGTATCAAACTAAAATATCACACTAGAATATATTGAATAACATAAAAAAAAACATTTAAAAAATTTTTTTTTTTTTCATTCCCAAGGAGGTTACTTTTCACCGCACCTAGTACATAGTTTTTATGGTGCCGAAATATGTTGAGCAGTGTTATCGGTCATATGAGGTTTCAAATTATTTAAAGGATTTAAACCACCTCCTACTAACTATAGCTATGTTTTATTGCACACATGTTTGCCATTGTCATTGAACAAAAAAGAATCAGCGTTGATTAACCCATTTGCTGCAACATCGCTCTAAATGCGAAATGTCATTCAAAAATTTGACATGCTCAGCCAAACGTTGCCGATTACAGTATGCGGCAGGAAGACTTTTACTGTTTGTTCTCACTAGAAATACCATAGTAATACAGAATTAATTTTTGCATTAATTCCTCATTAGTGTTACTTTTCACCCAATCTAGTATATTAACCATCCAATTGCATGAAACTAAAATTACGATAATCTAGTAAGGAGACTTATTTAGATTATACCCGTTGAACTGACAAAAAAAAAAAAAAAAAAAAAAAAAAAAAAAAAAAAAAAACCTAAAACTAAACTAAAACCTAAAGTATTAATCTATGAATATGACTGAATAATTGGAGGTGAACTCAAATAATGTTTGTCTTACATATCTTTTACAAATATTTGAATTTCAAAACTCGTCATTTACCCAGTGAGTGATTCATTGGAGACAATATACTCGTACCTTAGCCATCTAATCGGTGTACTTGCCTTAGATATTTGAGTTGTCTTAACGCCCTAGATAAGTTCTACTTGCAAGTCTAGTCGATGTTATAATCTCTTATCAATATTGAAATAACTATTAAAATATAGCGTAGCGCAAACAGCTCCATTGTACAAACAGACAAATCAAACATATCCATTAAGGAAGGCCGTACTCCTCCTGATAAGCGAAAAATTTCTCTCTCATATGTGCTTGTATAGAATATGTTTGATGCAGTTCTTATAATCTCAGTAATTACGATGTTTGTTTACGTCTACATATTTTAAGTCAGTTGGCTTAATCTAATGCACAATTATAGATATATATAAAAAAAAAAAATAACGAAATGAAAGTGAAAATTGTAATGAACGTACGGTGCAGTAGATTACACCCGCATCGGCCGACCGATCGACCGACCGACCGACCGACCGACCGACCGACCGACCAACCGCCTGTCAATAAATAATGAGCTTACGGAATGAACAATTTCCAAAAAAAAAAAAAAAATAATAATAATAATAACAAAAAAGTAAAAATAAATTAACCAAAATATATGGTGCATGTGCTAGTGCTTTTTGCTGCGTTGCCTTGAAGTCGTTCAGTTCAGTTTACGGCATGTTTTGAGTTGAGTTTGCCCCTGAGAGGTCATCAACATTTCAGATATCCCAATGACGCCCGATGATGTTATGGGGTATAATAAGAACTCAAATTGAGAGAGGGATATTGCACAAAGCGCCGCGCAAGAAAGTGCCAGTTCGGAAATGTGTTATTTATTGCATGCATACGCGAGAAGAAATTCTTGAGAATACTTGAGGATACGAGTATGGCAACGCAGTCATTTTGGTCGACCACAAATTGGCTGTGTTTGAGAACATTTGTCATTTGACTCATCTTGCCAACTGTAAACACATCCACGCACTGAGGTTTTGACATATGGCCTGAGTTGATTTTTAGTTGATTCTTTTTTTTTCTGTACACACTTCTACAGATAAAAACGATTTTGTTTGTTTTTGTAAGATAAGGGTTTTATTAGGGAGATTAAGTTTATAGTGTAACGCGAACAAATTGTTGTAATGATGCAACTGGTGGAGATGTTGTCTAGGGTCCGTTCCCAGATGACCTTGTGTGCTTGCCATTAATCTGAATGTAGGAATGTATGATAAGCAGTTTTTCATTTGTGTTGTGTTTTTTATTCTTGACTCGATTTCACAAAGCTTAACAAGTCTAGATAATAGGCGTTCTGTTGTCTTTTATAAACAATGCCGGTTATCCCTGCTGAAATAAGCTCGCATCATACTGTTACTTGGTTACTCTCATTTTTGAATTGTGAATCAGTTGTCAAATAAAAACTATTTATACATTTTAATGATTATACCTAAAGTATTTAGAATTTAGACAAAATTTATCCTGTTTTGAAGAACTAATGAAGAGCGTAGGTAGGTAGGTGTTAGGTAGGTGCGTAACTAAGTTACCGCTGTTATTTTTTGATGAAAATGCAACTTGTCCATCGCTAGCTATAACTTGTTCCCATCTTCCTGGCAGAGCTCGAATACCGTTACGATAAAAGTGTTTATCTTTTGAGGCTATTAACGATTTAAGCCAGATCAAGGGCCATCGAACGGAACAAGTAATAATCGAAAGGCGCAATATCTGGGGAATATGGCGGTTGGGGTAGGACTTCCCATTTGAGGGTGTCCAGGTAGGTTTTAACGGGTTTGGCAACTTGAGGCTGAGCGTTGTCATGGTGTAGAATCACTTTTTCATGCCTCTGTTCGTTCTGTGGCCGTTTTTCGTATTGTGTTCGGCTCAATCGCATCAATTGAAGTCAGTACCGTTCTCCAGTGATGGTTTCATTCGGTTTCAACAGTTCATAATAAATAACATAGATCTGATCCTACCAAATACACAGCATAACCTTCGCAGCGTAAATATTCGGCCGAGCCGACGACGTGGAAACATGACCTGGGAGTCTCCATAACTTTGAGTTGCTGTATTGAATCGATTTTTCATCACCTGCCACGATGCGATGAAGAAAACCTTTCTTTTTTTGCCGCTAGGGCAAATGTTCACGGACGAAAAAACGACAGTCAGCGCCCCTTGGTTTCATTTCATAAGGAACCCAAGTTCCTTGTTTTTGAGTCATTCCCAACGCATGCAATCGCTTGGAAATAGTTTGGCGTTTCTTTCGTTTGGTACGGATCCTCATCGAGTAATGCCTTCATTTCAGCGTCTTCGAAGGATTTTGGGCTTTCTTCACGCTGACGGTCATCAAACATCAATATACCATATGTCTAGTTCACGTCAAAATCGACCAGCACTTACTGCTGGAACCATCTATTTACAGAACTAAGTTGCCTATCTAATACTAAAAAAAATGTCGTCCTTCGGTTGCAAAGATTTCTACAAATTGCTTAAATAGCTGGTGGGGTTTTGTTCGAAAGTATCTTCCAAGGAGAATGAGTTGCACAATTCTAAAATGCCCATTTCTCTTCAGCCAATGTGAGGATGCGTTTTCCTGCTAAGGAATTCATCTTCTGGCTTCAAACATCTTGTGCAAAATATTTTTTTGTATTTATTACTTAGAGGTCATTTTAATCTACTGAATTGTGCTGAGCCTCCAAAATCACTGTCGAATCAGTCATATACGAAAACCGCCATGCCAGATACCTAGCAGCAATATGATGGCGAAAGACAAACTGGTCCGATTTCCCCAGATCGTGAATGTACAAAAATATTTGAAAACATCAGGTCCATTCAAATTGAATTTGATGGGTTAGAAAAACTAATTGTTTTGTATTCGTTTGTTTAGCTGAGGTGAAACCGGCAGTAATCTTACTTTGAAAATCTATGTCGGCGTTTGGTTTGTGGTCACTGTTGCATAATTTTTCCAACTTCGTGCATAGATCTCAATCTCAGTTTTCTTTTAATGTATTACAAAAACCTTGTTTCAACTTTAATTTATATTTGGGAAATAAAAAATGGGAAAGGCTTATTTTCAAGTCAGTAATCAGCGAACTATGATACAAATGAGCTCTGACTCGATGCGTTGACGAGCAACAGACAGCAATTTTGTGGATCAGTAAATCTAAAAGGAGAGGTGAGAAAAGCCCAGCGTAAGTCCTGGGGTGCTAGAAGTACGTGTGAATAGTGAATATTTGGCAAGTCCTGCCCAAAACATTCTGAATCACAAGTGGTGCCTGGTATGACTCTGAGGAAGAATCTTAGGATCCTTTGATATGCATATTAATTTTCCAGGCTGCACAATAGTGATTTACTTTCCACTTAGTTCGGTGAAATTTTCGATTCTGTAGGTCAGCATAGAAACGAACTGTGTGCAAAACCATAAATACCCAGTTTGTAGCTTTGAATCATACAAGGCACCAGGAATCGTTGGTAGCCTTCTTGCTCACCTGCGGAAGATTTCGGAGATATCTTTTCGTTACAAAAACCAGTTCCTGAATGAAGCTAAACATACACTTTGAATATGATTCTCTCTTGTTCTACCCAACCGTCCTCAAACTACAGTCCGCAATTACCCTGATAGAAGACAGTTCTAGAAAAATCGACCATCTGTAAGTCAATCACTGAGATCCGCATTTTTATCAAATCAATAGTAACGAGATGATAATATAGAAAAGTCTTGAGTACCAACTCTATTGTTAGGAGTTTACATAACTTTTTGGATAATTGTAGATTAAACTCAATACGAGGTCTAAGCTAATAGTGTGCGTGTCAACGTTTAAACCGATAGGAACATATTATGACAGTTGAAACAACGAAGTCGTCTGTTTTAGCTGTGATTGTTCTTCGATTGGTTACACTGAGACCAAGATACGACCACTTTGAGTTCCTGAACAAATCACTTTTGTTGGTAAAATTCTTAATGTTAGGCCTGGAAACCGCTATATTCATTTGGATCACTTAAAAAGTCACTACCTAGTGTAAGCTTTCTCTAGCACTAGTGTATAGAAAATTTAGGGTTGAATCTTCTTTTTTTTTTTCTTATGCCAGGTAACTACATTTGCTAGTGTATAGATGATTTTCTTCTTATGCTTTATAAATCCGATTGGATCTTTTCTGTAGTACAGCCGGCTAGATGACATTTCATCATCAAAATTCATGCAATCTTGATCAGTCAGTATGTTTGGCGATTTAAGAGTTCTTTACATATTAGGGTAGACTTAGGCGTGCTTCCAAATTTTTGACAGAAGTTGCACTAGGATCTAGATCGGCTTTAAACTAAATAAGTCACTATTTGTTGATCTTACAGTTCATCAATTTAATTTTATATATAATTGGCTCGCGATCAAATGATTGCGTACAGCGCAGGCAAAAGAAAATTAGGGATTCGACTAATTTCTACTCTTGCACTAAAGATTATTGAACCTCGGGTTTTGCCAAGGCTAGAAAAAAAAAGCATTTTGCATCTTTTCATACTTTTGCCTTATGAAACATAAAACCCTTGGTCTTAAAAATAAATTTAATCACAACATTTGGCGTATGCAAATAAAACGGTTTTTAACATTTAAAATTTACTTATCGATTAATTTTTAGTGAACCTCCCACATTCGTCCCTGAATAGCATTTTGCATGCAATGACTTTGAATAAAAATCAAATGGTTAGTGTTTAATATCGTGCGACAGATAAATCAAAACTTCACTGGAATTTTTCCAATAACACTCTTGAGTTGAATAAAATTTCCATCACGTGGTACGCATCCTCACGAGCTGAATTTGGCATGGGACCAAATTCAAATAAACCGGATATACACAAAACAATTTAGAAAAGATACATTTATTCAGTTGAGTCTTCTCGAAACCTCTGATGTATGAAAATTAATTGTTTTTTTTTTTCAACGGGTATTAGAACACAACATTAAATTAGAATTATTAATTAATAAAATATGTATATCAAAAAATATCATTAGTCCTCTATTACGAGCGATGATGTCACCATTATTGCCATCTCCCGAGACAACTTTCCCAAACAAGTATATTCAACAACTTACGGATTGGTCTAATAACTTACAAAAATGGCATCTTACCATACGGCTTGAAAAGATCAAAATCAAAACATTTCTATGCCGCACCAATTTAAAATAAAAAACAGAAGGTATCTACAAAATATAAACTTTTGCAAATTTGCAAATTCAAAGTTTTTTAAAAAAAAAAGTAAAAATGGAAAAACGTGTTGCCATAATTTGTTGCTTCGTTTATATCCATTTATTTTTCTTGTCCCTCTTTTTCAAGATCATTATCTTTATTTTTCTTTTTTTCTTACAGTCAAAATTAAAAGCGCAGATTATTAAGTATTTTCTTTTTATACACATTTTGCAAAAAAAAAAAATAATAATAATAATAATAAAATAAAATAAAAATTCCGCCAAAAAACAGGATTTTTTTTTTTCATACTCGGATTTACGTATTTTAAACTGAAGAAAAAATACAATAAACAAAGTCCTTAATTTGCAATTCACCATCGAAGACGTCGTCTACATTAACTTACATTCCTTTTCGTGTCTCTCTGGGATCGCTGATTTTGTTTTTTTTTTTTGTTTGTGCTGTCCTATAAACATACTGTAATCTCTGTGAACAAAAATAACAACGACTCAATATTGTTATAAAAAATGCGCTTTGACAGCTGTGACTAATGAAAAGAAAAGACTAAAACAGAGGAAAACACAGGGATGACAATAAGGAGATAAACTTATGAAACTGCCTTCATAAAAATAATTAAAAAAAAAAAAAAACAAAAAAAACAAAAAAAACATGACCATCTATAAGAAGAATAAAACTTAAAGCGAGGATCGATAACACAGCACATTATGGAAATTTTATTGCCTTAAATTATACATATATATACATATATATATTTTTGAATTTTTTAAATTTTTATTCTACATTCACGGCGTTTGTTAATTTATTAGTTTTTTTTTTTATTGTTATTAAATCGATGAAAATATCGCGTTTTAAGTTCTTAATTTCGTATTAAATTAAAAGTTAAAAAAAAAAAAAAATAATAATACGATACTCAAGTGATATATTGGCAATGATGAAACGACGTTGGTCAAATAATGGTGGCTTCACCTTACGCATGCTAGAAGATTCTTCTTCAGAAGTTACATCATCGTCAAACGGCTTAGGCATGCAAACAATGATGTCCCCCTTAGATTCGCCAGACTATGGCGATCAGGATCTTTGGTATGGCATCCCCAACGAAATGTACAATCAGCATCAACATAGTGTGATAACATCAGTGCATGGATGTACTTCGCTGCCAGCACAAACCACAATAATACCACTGCCATCGATGCAGCAAAATGTGAATCATCATACGCCGCGCAGTGATTCGGCAAATTCAATTTCATCAGGTGAGTTCAGATATTAATTTAAATATAATCGTACAATTTGTGTGGGATTTTCAGATACTTCTAGTGCATATACATATGTATTTCTGTTTTCCATCGATGACAGTCACTATTGTATCTGTAAATCGTTAAATTTTATTGCCACTTGTCAGTTCTAACGAGTATGTTAAATCTGTTTTCCTTATGTTAAATGCAATTTTATTATTACTATTATTTTGTACAATAAGTCGTATAAATGAAGCTTACATCGTATGTTGGATTAGAATGTGGGTGCTTTTAAAGTAATGGCGTCAGAACGCATTTACTTTCCGTAGTAATTCCACAAGTATTTGTATTGTAGGTACAAAGATTTGAGTATTCGTTTAAAAGATATCTGTTAGAATTAACATTATTTGTTCGACTGGAATCCCTTTAGAAGACTTGGCATAACGAAATTATTTCAATGCCAACTAAATCTGAAAAATGTAATTTGCATGTTTTTTCTTTTATATGGCGGAGTGGAATCTAACTGGAATTTTTTTTACTTTTATGCGTCTTTTATTTTATTTTTATTTTTATTTATTTTTTTCCATTTGAGGCATACAGAGATGGCTTTTATTCTTTTTCCATCCCCAATGTTTTAATCAATCTTCGAATTATTTTGAAAATTACTTTGAACACCAATTTTTAGAAAAGTGTACGAATTGACGAAAAAAGTGTCCGTTTAATCGTCAATGTAAGTACGAACTACATCAACGTGACGGGTTGGACTTTATTTGGAGAACACAACGCGCTTACTATATTGTACCCGTACAGAAGCAGTAACGGAAAATTGATGCTATCAGTGAGTAAACTAAGCAACTAGGAATCACATTACTTTCCAGAATTACCCGTTCCATGATCACGCTTTACAAGCCCCAAAGAAGGCCAGCACAACTGTAAGTTAGACCGTTCAATGAGGTTATGAGGAGGCATCTGGTTTTGGGATATTGGATCAGGGAAACTTGATATGTATTTGATGAAGTTGATCGTTTTTACCGATCATGATGACCGTTCATAAAAGCTACAGATTGTGCCAAAAGTATTAGGCACGATCATTTTTCGAAAGGAAAAGTCCATGAATTTTCGAAGGGAGTGTGAGTGGTAAATTGAAATGAACGGACTAATATGGATTAGACGGAAGCAATACCTACTTCTTTATTTAATTTTACTTTATAAAATGTAGTTAAGTCACTAATTTTCTAGGTAGTTTTTTTTTAGTATAATTTTATAATCATCCATTTTGTGGTTCATAAAGTATATTTAAATAAAATATTTATAATTTAGATTTCGATCAAATTTTTATTTCAATATACTATATTGTTTGCATCTCGCCATTATGAATGGAATATAACATCATTCAAATGTCCTCCAACAGAGTTCTTGCTGGACTTAATTCTGACAAGGTAATTTTCGATGACTTTCGACACATATCGGGCAATGACTCGACTATAACTTGACGAATATTCGTTTTAAAAGCGTCAAAGGTTTGAGGGTTGTGTGCATAAACAAGATCTTTTGCATAGTCCCACAAAAATAAATCACACGGCGAAAAATCATACAATCTCGGTGGGCAGCTTGCATCACCAAAACCTGAAATAACCCGTCCAGGAAAAGCCAAAACGGGTCGTTTTGTGTGAGATGTGGTTAAAACCACATGTTTTCTACATCCATAACTTGGATTTGAGGCAAAAAAAAAAAAACATTTGGCTATAGCGATGCGAATTAACGGTGACGGTTACATCTTTCTTCTTTTCGAAGTATGGACCAATCACACCACCAGATTTCACACCATACAGTGACTTTTTTCGACAGTTACACGTGGATTTTTATTTTCCCATATGCGACAATTTTGTTGGTTAACGTGTCCACGGAGTGAAAAATCAGCCTTATCGCTGAAGAAAATGTGTAAATTAGCTTTAATGCTTGAGTGGATAATGCAAAATACGCCATAAAACATGCCGTAAAACAAGCCCATATGGATATTCTTCAACACTTTCACTTATGGCAGCCATATGAGGGCTGAGTGATGAGTACTCGGATTGGAAGATAGGTGGCACTACTGAGCTGAAATGAGTGTACCATCATTTAGTATAACCTCTTTTAGACCGCCTGTCTAAAACACCCATTTCAAAACCTCATATTGCGGACCGCCGAGTAAAAGTTCGCGAGTTGGCTGAGATAGCAGGCATCTTAACTGAACGCGTTAACCATATCCTGCACGACATTTTGGATATGAGAAAGCTGTCTGCGCGATGGGTGGCGTTTGCTCACACCGGAGAACAAGCGTAATTGAAGGATCACTTCAATGATGTGCTTTTCCCTGTTTTATCGAAATTCGAAAGAGTTTCTGCGTCGTTTCGTGACCGTCGATAAGACATGGATTCATTGGTACACACCAGAGACAAAAGAACAGTCGGAACAATGGATTTTTCCCAGTGAACATGCTCCAAAAAGACGAACACCGTGCCTCTGGCCGGGACGCGCGAGGTGTGAACCACGTTGACTACTTGAAGAAGGGAAATACGAGCATACTACATTGGTTTATTGGGCCGATTCAACGCCAATTTGAAGAAAAAACGACCACATTTGGCGAAAAAAAAAGTGCTCTTCCACCAATTGCTCCCCCGTCCTACGTATTGTCCGGATTTGACTACCTGTGACTTCGTTTTGTTACCAAACCTTAAAAGATCGCTCGCCGGGAAGAAGTGCGGGTCGAACGAGGAACTTCATACACGGAGGTGTTAAAAAAGTTAAAGCGCCGCTGGGAGAAGTGTATCGATTTAAAAGGGGATTATATTGAAAAATAAATAGTCAAAACCTAAAAAAGTTTCGTTGTCATTTCTTATCCGAGTATGCATCAAACAGCCCTCGTATACGCATTCTGTGGTCAGTTGGCTTCAATGCTTGAGTGAGTTGAATTTTATTTAAACAACTTCAAATGGATTTTCTTCAACACTTTCACTAACGCCAGTCATACTTTCTGTAGAGCGTGCATTCTGAAACAGAGCAAATCTTTTTGATTTTTTTTTTTTTTTTTACAGTTTTGAATATAGTACGCTCAGTTGGACGATTATGACGACCATTCGTCATCTGCTCGTAATGCGCGAAACGTACCTTTTACAGAATCACTATTTTTGTAGTGAGTTTTCACAATTTTAACACATTCAGCGATTGTTTTTTTTTTTTTTATTGTTTTTTTTAACATATTGTAAAATTGTAAACCATAAACTATATAAATACAGTCTCGGATGTCAGTTCGGTTTGACGCATGTGATTGAAACAGGGATGACCAAAACCGTACCACGATTAGATGACCCTATATGAAAATAAAAATCTTTCCTTTTTTAATGGTAATATTTGAGATCGTTGGTGCCATCTACGTTCAAAAGGTTAGGGAAGACATTAAGTCGTGGCAAATGTTTAACATGATGAGTTGGGCTGCATGCCATCGAAAGGAGTTCGTGACATTTTTATATGCAAAAGACACATTAACAGAACGTTATATTTATTAATGCCGTACAAAATGATCTAAAGCTCTCCATTCGAAAAATTGTGGTATGGACAATTACTTTAATTTAAATTTAAATTTCAACAGGACATTACGCCTTTCAATAATGGTTACACTACAATGATGAACTGAAAGGAAGATGATGCTATTGTACTCTTGGATTCACCCGCAAGTGACTTATAATCCACATTGAAAAGCAAAGCTAGGTAATATCGCATAACCTCGAAAAAAAAGGTTAAAAATTTTCTTTTCGAATGAATGGACAAAAATTATTGAAGAAGACTTTCAAAACTTTATTAACAATCATGTGTCTGCTAGGATTGCTGGTTGTAAAGGCAAACGGAGGATTGGTCGGCTTAAATTAAAATCTTTATACTGTTGATAAAGGCTATATCACATCGAAGGTAAATCAGTTGTCAAACCAATGACCTTCCAAGAAGACGACATCCAACCCAACCCCAAACCAGAGTTTGAATTTGCCAACCGACTCAGGTGACCAAAAGCTGGACTCCCAACAGGTAATCACAGTATCTTCGAAATTTGATGACTGCGAAAAAAAAAAAACCCGAAGAAACGGTACGACACGGTCGAGTCGTACTGCAGAGAAATCGACATAATGCATAACAAATTACTCCAAAAATAGCCTTTCACTGGTAAATAGGCATGATCCCATACTACTGTATGACAACGCAATACCACATACCGCACAGTCGACGTTCCTGATGCTGGCGGTGTTGGGGTATGAAGTTTTGCCTCATCTGCCTTACCCATCAGACTTATCCCCGACCACTTACCACCTTTTCTGAAGTTTGGGCAATAACTTCCAAAATAAACAATTCATAAGCTTGGATGCCATAGAACAGGACTTAAAGGACTTACTAGCCCGAAAAGATAAGGAGTTTTTAAAAAGGGGCATTTTTGCTTTGGTGGACTGTTGGAAAAAAGTCAGAGATGTATAGTAAATGGAAATTATTTTTTCGAACAAACTTTTTTAATTTTTAAAATAGCGCTGTTTAATTTTCCACACAAAAATCGGCCACTTCATATGTAACGACCTAATACTTGGAATTATGGCTTTTCGGACAAACGAGATACATACGTATTAGGTTTCACGCATTCGCGGCAGATGTTAAACTTTAAGAAGAACCTTCAGTGTTTCCAGTGTAATAAGATTGTTCCAACAGAATCAGTTGTTTGCCTAGAATTTGGATTAGGCACATTGTGCAAAAAGTAAAAGCGCATCTCGATTTAATATTAAATCATGAACCGGCAGGTTTCGGAGCGGTTGTTGCTCATCGACTTTGAGAATACCTTTATTAATATATGGCATGCTTTGTTCAGGATTTATTAGGTATACCAGAAAAACTTGTCAGTATAATTGAGGCCTACTATGAAGGTGGATATAAGGATGTGCCACAAGGCTGCATTATTTAGCCATTGCTGTTCCTTGTAATCAGCAATAGTACTATCGGGAACAAATATGAGCAATAGCTTCATATTATACTCGTTTCATCTGCATGCTTTCATAGAAGGAAATGGATCTACACCAAATGATCTTTAACTTAAGATGCATATAAAGTCGGGCTCTAAACGGCAAAAGCTAAGACCCTAAACATTTTCGCCTCCAATACACAAAATGTACCTAAACTTTGGTCAACATTGTCAGACAACAAATCGTGAAATATCAATAAAGCAAAATCTGCGTTCGAGATATTGGCTAGAATCTGGAAAAATACGAGACTTCGAGGAACTAATTGTCTTATTAGTCAATATTTTTGTATGGTGGAACCAGGTGAAATAATCACTATGTCTAGGATTTTTACTACTACCGAAACATTTTTTTTTTGTACAAAATATCAAACAATGTTTTAAATTGGTGGTATTCCTAAAAGATGGGAACTTAGCCGGTCTTTAATGTTTAAAGATTTAACGTAAAGGATTGGTAAAAATATTGGATTTAAGCGATTACCAATACTCGTGTATACGAGTAGAAAGGAAACCAAACAGTTATCATACTTTCCTACAGTTACCATAATGAAACCCTGAAATCTGTTGGATTTTTTTTTATTCTGAAACTTTATTCTATTTTGTTTTTTGGAAATTGCCAACGCCGTTAATAGAGAATTGTCTAATTGTATTGTAACTTCGTTTATTCCGACTTAATTGTCTTAACGAAATATTCATGAAAGGGGAACAAAGAGAATCAAGTGCCGTCAAAATACTTGTAGTTCATATTTCTTGGTTTCATACCAAGAGATACCACTCTTATCTCATATTCGACGTTTTCAATTTAAAAAATGTACATTCCCACTTAGACACCAATTTAAGCCGGTTTTTATTTGCTTTTCATATTTTCTGTTTTTTCTTCTCTTTTTTTGTGCAAAATAGTTTAAGTTGCTTATTATATTTATTACTGTTGTTTTTTTCTCCTTTCGTAATTTTGTTAATTTTTTTTTTTTTTTTTTTTTTAGTTTCCATTTAACTGAATTAAGTAGAAGTTTGATTCATAAAGTACTCTCGAATTATGTAAAACGCTCACATTGTGCTGAATTAGGGAAAAATTGAGGAGAATTAATTTGAAATAGCGGTGTAGATAATTTCCCAAAACACGACGCTCCAGATATTTTTTGTTGACAATTAATATTCGAAATCAGTGTACTCGTATTGTTAAAAAGAGGAACTGGGTTTTACGGTTTCTGTGTACATATTTTGCTGAAGCAATTCAGCTGAAATTGTTTTTTATTTTTGTTTGGTGTGTCAATTGTAATTTGCAAAATTTACCTGTTAAGTCAACGATTTTGGCATAATAACAAACTGAAATAAATATAGTACATATAGCTTTGCTTTGGTGGGTGTGAAATCCTATATATGTTTGCTGAATTTGTTAGTATCTGCAAAAATGAAACCACATGGACTATTGATACAGTTGAAATAGCCTGAGTTAATATTTAAACCCGGGGTGCAGTTTATTTGCGATCTTAGTGATCTAAATCTTAATGTATCCACGTGAGACAATCTACACTATAAGCCATCTGTTAGATTAAATGGAAGTCGTAAAGCATTCTGCCAAAAACTCGTCGATATGTTTGCTAGTAAGGATCAAATAACAGGCTGTTGGAGTGTCTCTAAGGAAAGCAACTAGAATCTTTGTTGTTTATGTGGCAAATGTTACATTCTTGAGCTGTTCTAAAACAACGTTTTTCTTATTACCTTTTATCCTTTTCGATGTTGACGATATACAATATATTTCTTGATAAATAAGTGGGTCATATATATTTATTGTAGACCCGATTTGAGTACAGTACAGATAAAAAACATTAGGTACATTTCATCCATCTACAGCAAATGAGGTCTTAGAGATGGAATACAATTATTAAATGTTCACCACGACTATGTTTTAAGTAGTCCATACAGAAAGTCTAATTTTGGATCACTTTTACGAGCGTATAGTCTGGTATGTCGCGTGTAATGTTGTCTTCCAAGGCTGGTTTATCGGCATAGACGAGTGATTTGACGTTCGATTAATTGTTCGCCGAACTAATTTCTTAATTGGTCCATCGATTCGCGTGCTGTGTGGCATGTAGCCCTGTCTTGCTTAAACCACATGTCGACCAGGTTTAGCTTGTGCATTTTAGGGAGAAAAAAGTTCGAAATCATTGAACTATAGCGGGCGCCATCGACGGTAATGTTGTTCTCACGGTCATATTTAAAAAAAAAAAAAGCGGGCCAATGACTTCACCGGATCATAAACCGCATCAAACAGTGCATTTTTCCGGGTGCATTGATAGCTTGTATTGCCTGAGGTTGGGATCAAATACGGCAGTTTTGTTTGTTAACATACCCATTCAACCAGAAATGAGTTTCGTTGATAAAGACAATTTTTCAATAAAAAAGCGGATCTGCGGATCAAGCAGTTTTTTGGAAGGTTTTAGACCAAGATCCTTGCGTAAAATCTTCCACGTAGTCGAGGACAAATCACAGTCTTAATTAAGACTGGCGGATACAGTAGCAATATTTTTATCTGTGCATACTCTACGCATACGGGTAGATGGCTTGATGTTTGATCACTATGGCTTGAATTGCTTGCTCAGTAGGTCGATTATGACGACCGTAAAATGATCGAAGTGCTCGAAAAACATTTATCATAGAGTACGATATTTGATATTAAAATCCAATAATTTGAATGCGTTGTACGGGTGTAAATCTTTCCATGATGAAGTGGCAATGCTATCAGAGCATATTTGGCTTTGGCATATGTCACGAATTACTCGTGTGCTGTCAAAAATAGAACACTCAACAAGCAAAGAGCAAATAGCAAACAAATCACCCTGTATATTATTCTCTCTGGATAGTTTTCTCCTAAAACACTGCAGTTTTCCATTATCATTGACTCCGGACATGCTGCTTCCAGTTATTACGTTTAAGAGTACTGGCATCTTTCTTTCACGAAGGCTTGGTTCTCCTTTATTCTATTCCATGGTGTCTTCACTAAAATATTGTGGCCAATGAAAGCGATATAGCCGATCTTTATGTTGATCCATTCTACAGGGTTCGCAGGGTGTCGCATATAGAACCAGTTCAAATTCTGATCCTGCGTACTTGTATCGCCGAGCGTGCGTTTTATTTTCCGAGCTATGAGTTCTAAGAACATTTGGTTTGCTACTGCAAAGTCCCGATGGATATTCACTCTTTTCCAAAAATTATGTTGCCAATAGTATAGATATTATTTTTTGATAAAATATTTACAATATTCACTTCAAAACCAATTGTCATGCTCTTCAATTGCCTTAGTTTTTTTTTTTTTTTTTTGACGTCATGCTGTAGCGACCCATGGTGTGGGTGGCGTCTGCGAATCCCATCAGGCAGACAGACTTTTTGAAGATATTGCGTTCTTTATATACACAAATCTGCTTCAGTACAACATTAAAGAAATCATGTAATGCTTAATCTTCCTGGAGGATTTATTTTTCTAAACAATTCTGTCATCATTTTGTAGTGTTCGATATATTAGATGGGGTGAAAAGTAACCTTGGGAATGAAAAAAAAAAAAATTTTTTTTTAATGTTTTTTTATTTTATTCAATATAGTCCCCTTTAAGTTTGATACACTTATTCTAGCGATTTTCCAACTTCTTGAAAGTCTGCAAAATACTCCTCCGTGACGTCGATGAGCCATCTTTTGAGCCAAATCGGGCGAATACGGTCGATGCGACAGCAATTGGAGCTCTTGTGCGCCGGTGCATTGTCTTGCAAAAACAAAATTTTCTTAGCTTCATGTGAGGCCGTTTTGCAGCGATTTCGGCCTCCAATCGCTCCAATAATGCACAGTAATATTCGCTGTTGATGGTTTTTTGCTTTTTCGAGGTAGTCCACGAAGAGTATCGAGCCTCCCTCGGCCGCTTCGGAGCACTCGTGCCGACTTCAGTCCATTGACTGGCACTCATTCTGTTCTCTGGTGTGTAATAGTGGATCCAAGTTTCATCAACAGTTACCAATCGACGCCAAAAGTCCGCTTGATCCCGCATCAGCAAGTCCAAACACTTTCGAAGTGCTCTCGCGTTCGTGTTTTTGGTCAGGAGTGAGTATGCGCGGCACCCAGCGGCAGGATTACTTTTTCATATGCAGAATATTACCCAAAATATGGCGTGTGCGCTCAGTACTAATCTTTTTGGCATCTGCTAGCTAGCGCACCTTCATTTTCCGGTCAGCCAACACCATTTCATGTATTTTTTTTTGACATTGTCCTCTGTAACCGCATCGGAGGGTCTGCCGCTGCGGACTTGATCGGTAGTGGAGTTGCGGCCACCACGGACTTCAAGGCATCATAACCATTTTTGCAGTAGCGGCGGCCTGGCGGTCAAGGAGGTAATAAACGACGTCATATGCGAGACCAATACGATGAAAAGTTGGTAAACTTCAATTCGGAGATTGCCCATCTTCTCTAAGATATGCTCAAGTGTGATAAGTTGGTGGTTAAACATATTGTCACATACGTCAGTTACAGAGAGGCTTAAGAGTTTAACACAATACATTGGATAGAATCTTGTATCCGACATTCAAGAGGGATATACTCGTACTACGCCATATCTTTTCACCTACAAGATGGCATAAAGATATGTTTGTTCAGTCATTTCACATGTCTTCATCCATCCAGATTTGATTGATTATTTATTGAATACTCGTATGTACATGAACTTGTAGTTTTTTTCTGACTATGGTATGTGTCAATATTTAAATTGCCAACAGCTCCGGCCAAGTTGGATATGCTAAGTGATCTTGATATTGTATGATAATAATCGACACGCGTATATTAAGGTAAAGCCAAAAAATATGATTATTACGTCGCAAATGGGACGTCAAAAACGGAATCTTGCTTACATTTTAAAGTCTCAAATCAGCGACTCATTATTATTATTATTATTTTTTTTTTTTTTGTACATTGACATGAAAATATTTTGTTGAGAAAAATCTTCATGCACGAGCGTCTATTAAAGCACACTTCTTAAACGCATATCCGATCTTGTATTTCCTATGTGTTTGAAAATGGGGTAGTGTAGTAATTTAGGTAATGCACTGTAGTATATTTATACTCGTTTTTTCGGTCCTACAAGAACAACCCCACAAAACCCGAAAAAAGTTCAAACGAGCGAGGAATGACTGTAACGCCTTTCTTAAGCGTGTGAAAGTCCAATGCGATCAAAAACTAAGGGGGAACTACCAACAGAGTGGAATTTATTGCTTCCAAAACTCAATGCTGTCTGCTATCATTAAAGCGAGATCCAACCACCTAGCCATTATCCGTGAATGGCACTTGCATCGTCGAAACCGAAAAACTTTCCAGTTTCGGTATGTGCGTCAGTGACAACCTACCTTGGAATGACCACATATTTGATGTCGCCAAAAATGCTGCGAAATGTCAAGCGATAGAAGAAATATTTCTTGGCCTTTGATCTGGTCTCAATATATGTATAAGGCATTCATTCGCTCAAAATTGGAGTACAATGCCCATATCAAGTCAGGTGTTCCTAAGACATCTCTGCATCTGCTAGATGAAAGCATTCAAATAGGTAATACTAATATCAGTCAGTCAATTGACACCCTAGAACACCAAATTATTGTCTCCTGTCTAATCTTCTTTTATTGCTATTTTCATCACCAGTGCTCCATAAAAATCCCCAGCAGCATTCCGCCCCCTCAAACTTTCAACCATTACACCCGTCTTGCTATGAATGCTCATCGGTACACCCTCAAGCCCACTTTCGGGCATACTCTGAAATATCGTGATTCGTTCCTGTCGAGCTCTCTAATTTTTTTTTAAATATTTTTTTTTTTTTATTTTATTCAATATAGTCCCCTTTCAGTTTGATACACTTATTCTAGCGATTTTCCAACTTCTTGATCCCGTCCGAAAAGTAATTATCCGTGGCGTCGATGATTTCCTCGCGTGAGCTGAAGTTTTTATTAATGAGCCATCTTTTGAGGTTTGGGAAGAGATAATAGTCCGAGGGAGCCAAATCGTAATCTGACGGAGCATTAGCCCCATAATATTTATCCAATTTTTCTTGTTTCCTTCGCCGTTTTGCCTCTCAAAAAATAATGTTTTAGGAGAGAACGAAAATCGTTTTTGTTCATACTCAACGTGATGCCAAACACGTCAACAACAATCAGCTGTCAAAACAAAACTAAAGACAGTATGGCACTAAAATTCGGCATGTCTGTCATAATGGGAACGGACTTCAAGGCATCATAACCTTTATTGCAGTAGCAGCGCATTCTGATGGTCAAGGAGGTTACTTTTCACTCCACCTAGTAACTTGCAAACCTCCCTGATTTTCCTCCGCTTGCGCTGTGTACAAACATTTTAAGGGTACTCAAACCCCTTGAACGCACGCTTATTATAAAAAGAAATAAATAAATAAAATTCAGTGGTATCTAAGTATGAGTATATTAACCAGATATAAGAGTTTATTTTGCGCACCAACAAATTGAGTTTAAAATTCTCGAAATATAATTTTCTGATATGATCTTGATTGATAAGGCGTTTTTATTTGACTTAGGGAGGCCAACACGCGTTAATATTATACAGACGTATAAGTCTGTGTTTTACTTTTAAGTCTTGAAGTCTAAACGACACAAAGCAGAGATCACATATATGATCATCTGTCTGGGTTAGTTGCGAAATGAACTCTAAATTGGTACACTATTCAGTGACTTCTAAAGATGTTCTTTCTAGATAGTTCTATAAAAAGTATTGTTCACTATATGGTAACGTGTTGTTGATCGTATCAGGCCTACATTTTAAAGCATGACTGTTTCGGAGTATTGTATTTCAAGTCGAATATGTCAGCTAGTAATATTTTTGAGGTCTCGGAGGTAAAAGTCTTATCATCAAGTGGTAAATCTTGTTGAATGTTTGACTTATCTGAGCCAATTGTATGACAGGTTTCCAAATGAGTTTACTTCTTTTTTTTATGTGTTATCAATTACAGTTGTTGTTGTTTTCTTTTTTTTTTTTTAATCTATCTATAACAAGTCTAACAGAACCAAAAGCAGACTTAATTTGATACAATTTGATGGGCAAGTGAGTCTCATTTGGCCTACGTACATGCATCCAAATCAACATTTTTTTGAATTTATTGTGTTTTTATCTTGCGTTGATAAATCTAGTTAATCAGGATGAATTCCAGGTCGGAGCTGTTTCACTGGTACGAAAGTTTCTTTCGAATTAAATGCAATAAATTGACGAACACATTTGCAGCAGGAAATTAATTTAAAAGATTTGGCATCAAATAACAAAACACGTTTAATAAAAAATTAAATCAAGTATGCAAAGCTCGTGTATATACCCTTATTTGTCTGGATGTAGCTTCTATACTTGATAGACATTAACTTCTCAAATGCACATGCAAATATGCATTACCATTCTATGCTTCCCCTGCCATTATCCTCATTTTTTTTTTTTTTTTTTTTTTTTTTTTTTTTTTTTTTTTTTTTTTTATATTCTTTGTAAACTTTGAACTTCGTTCATTACTAAGCGAAGGGTCGTCGGTAATATTTATGCGTTATATATATGAATTAAAATGATGCTCTGGCGTGGAGTAGATGTTACGCATCGAAGACCCACATCTCACCCTTATATATATTTTTTGTAAGTGGAATTATAAGTACGCAAGTATTTTTCCCGTCAGCACACAACCACAGGAACACATACAATAAAACTAGGTTACTAGTACGTGCATGACCTTTCCCTTTGTGAATTAATACGTTTTTGCAGTCCTTTGTTATGATTTTTTCTTTCCTGTTCGTTTTTTTTTTTTTTTTTTTTTTTTTTTTTTTTTTTTTTTTTTTTTTTTTTTTTTCATTTTTGCATAGTATGGTAATTCGTGTTTTTAAGTGTCGAAATTGCATGCGAAGAGCGATATAAAGTGAAGCAATTCAGACATTCTGAATGGAAGTGGTGATTTAAAAGGAAAATAAAAAAATTGTAATAATTGCAGGCAGGCCGAGGTTTCTGATAATGTTGGCATGGGGTGCGTAGATGTTCCATATTATTTTAATGAAGACGAATTTTTCATTAATTGTCAAGTTTCCAGGTTTCTTCAATCAATACACGTAAACATGTATATATTCCTATTGACTCGATATTTTTGATTGAGAAAAAAAAAAAATAATAATGATAAATTATTGTTTTATTTGTTAAGACTTTGTTTGGGACAAATCGTGTAACTATCGAGTATCAGGAATGTTTTCCAGAAGCATTTACACTTATCTATGGGCTCAAATAACCTTAACAATAATACCTGCAAAAGGCTTATCAATCCATCAAAATGAAAAATTGAGAGAAGATGTTTGCAACAAAACCTTTCGTTCGGAAACACTTTTCTACTAGACACACATTTTCATCTAAAACCCCTCAAAAACAATGCAAAGTAAATTTATATGTTTTTTTTTTTTATTGCCAATTTGGTGACATAATCGGTAATATCCTCCCGAAGGCTGTACATAAGGCTATACGAACAAACATTAAGATAAACAGGAACTAGGAAAATAGAAACTGTTTTCACTTTATTTAATTTATGTTGCCTGGATGACTCCAAAGATGAACGGATGTGAATACACATCATTCATAGACCAGAAGAGGTCCAATACCATCAACCTATATCTATTTGCGGTTACCCAGGAAATAACTAAACTAACCAGAGAGTGAAATACATCAATAACGTCTAATGTCCGTAGAGGTCGTCGAATAAATGTTCGCCTTAATCTTTAAGCTTTGACGTAAATTATCGTGTATCTTCACCTTGAGCAATAGTGCTATGCAGCTTTCGATTTTCTAGTATAATCTAAATCATTTTTTTTTTTTTTTTTAATATCCCGGGCGCACACCAAGGTGATATGAATACCCTTTTACTGGCTTTTCTCCAGGGCGCGGGGTCTTAGTACGTGTTGCTGTTGGTTCGTTACATATAGTCCAGCCAGCAACCACTCCAACATCAGTGTTATGTCTTCATGTCAGAGTTGACGCCGACGGGATTTTCATAATACTACATACAAATTCTATGAAAAGACTTTTTCAGAAATTTGCCTCGCACGGGATTCGAACCCGCGAACCTCTGCTTAGGAAGTCTATGCATATACCACTACACATCGGCCACCCCCAATTTAATTTCGCGGTTATAATTTTTGTATGGCCTAGCATTCAGCAAAGGAGATTACATATTTAACTGACTGGCCTTTCCCGTAAGATGTAAACGCCAAGTCACGATTTGGTTGGTTTTAAGCTACGCCTTATGGTTAAACTGGCGCTTAGCACTTTTTTTCTAAGAATTTGATTAAATTTTCGTGTAAATTAAACACTGGGATGTTCCAAAAAAGTCGAGTTATGTGTTTCATTATTTCGTAAACATTGCCGCAACTCACCTGAATTTCACAGCACGTACTATGACTGTTCATAAATACTAAGTTCTATGATTTATTGATAAATTCTGAATACCATTGCAGAATGAAATTTAAGTTGTTTTGTTTTGTTTTGATTTTGAATGACGATATTCATAAATTATGTTTCAACGCAACCAACAACAGGGTTCTACAAGAACTATCTATTATCGTATGAAGGGCACCTTTTCGGTGTATTATTGTACCGGTGTTTTGTGCGGTATTCAACGATCAATAACAGATCGATTCTATACAAATGTCCCACCGAACAATACTGAGCTGCCTTTTACACCGATCATTTAATGTTAAGAGATCGCCAAAAATAATCCTCCTTTGACTTCACCACACTCGCAACGATTTCAAAACGACCATTATTAAGTTCTTCAGTGATTGACCAGCAGTGTTGGTTCTTGAACCGGTTTTAGTGCAGGTTCATCACCTCATCCTTATTTTATTCACATGTTGAATTAAGTGGAGTGTTAGTTTAGTCGCGACGGCCGCAATTAATCACAGTATTTGCAAAGTTATAAATTAATAATATTCATAGCAAGCAAATAATAACTTACAGGTTTCTAGAACATCTCTGGTTGATGCGTTATGAGTTATGCTCAGTGGTATCTTAAAATGAGTGGCTGCGTTGGTTCTCTTGATAGTTATATTATCAAGAATTCGGAGAAGACTATCTTTAGATTAGATTGGAAAAAGTTAATGTCTTTCGGGCCTGGTTGGGAATTCAACGCCAAACTGTCCGATTGGTAGGCTACTACTTGAGCCATGTCCAGCCACTGCCCATGTTAATTTAGTACTCCCTGATTTCACATACACATGAGTAACGACCTCTGAGGCACAGATATCATTGCGCATATGCAATCATATGAAATTTATATATTAATTTATTTTTTTTTTTGGTTTAAAGAACTTAAACTTAAACTACTCTTAAAATGCCGGAGCACGTGTTAAGTTTTTCCGAAAATTGGATAGAGAGAGGGAGAAAGATGTTTGGGCTCAGCGGTAATTTCGCTCAATTGGTGGCATCCAACATTTAATAGGGAGACTAAATTATTAGCGTAAAACGACTTGAAGTTGTATCTAAGCAGCCATTATACTCACGAGTTTTTAATTGCCTGAAAAAAAGTTTTTCGTACACGGCTGGTATTGAACCCCGAATCGTCCTATTGGGAAACCAATACACTTCTACTTAATATCACTATATGTTAAGACCTAACTATTTATTTTTTTTTTTTCGGAAGGGTTTGTCCGCACCGTATAGAATGTCGGTTGGGTTGCTAAATTCCTTATTTTTTGCCGTAGCCTTACAAACACTTAATAAAAAGTATTGCCTCCAATGATGCGCTGATTATTGTAAGGCCGCTGTAGACCATTTGTGACGAGATAATAACAGTGTTGTCTGATATTGATCTCATCTAGTCCACATGCTCCCCCCGAATTTGCATTCGTCCTTTTCTTTTCAGTTCTTTAAGAATTCTCACAAACTTCAAAAGCGTCTTTTTTTTGATGTTGTTAAAAGTTGTTTAATATTCAAAAAAAAAAAAAAAAAAAAAAAAAAAAACTGCTTAGTCGAATTCTTAGTGGTGAAGGCTGCCGAAATCGCATTATGGAATTTTAAGAGCCACTGCATGTTGGCAACACGTGCTACTTTCAAATCTCTTAAGTAAGAATAAGAAGAGCATATAAACTTGAACTAGCCCTGGAACAAACATTTGGAAGAAGCCAAATTCCGGACATGCAAATCCGCCTTTCGACGTCTCTCGGCTTGAGTTCATGTGGAACCCAATTTCCTTGCTTTTGAATATGTCCAGCTGCTTTTAAACGCTTTTAAATGGCTGCATGAGTGACACCCAAAGATTCTGCGAGCTCTTCTTTTGTTTGGCAACAATCTTCATAGAGTAATGCTTCCAGTTCTTCATCTTAAAACTTTCTTGGCTGCCCAGGACGTTCATCGTCTTCCAAGCCAAAATAACCACTTTTAAATCGTGCAAACCACTTTTGGCACGTTCGCTCAGCTAGCGCGTGTTCACCATAAACTTCCACCAAAATACTATGACTTTCGGCAGCAGTTTTCTTCATATTAAATTAATGAAGAAGAACTCCCCGCAAAAACACTTTTTCAGGCACAAAGTTCGACATATTTGAGTGGAAAAAAATTATTGTTGCTTACGCTTCAAATGAATGACATATACTGAAATGACGTACAATTACAGTAGCTTTCCAACGCATGTTCCAATGGAATAATAACAATGGAATAATGCGAGTTACGCCATCTCTTAGCAAACCGCACATATATATAACTATATAACTATAATTAAGTTATAGACCCAATACATTGAATACATGTTCTACCAGGTGTGCCGGTATGAAGTGAGCGTTTTTTTTGTTAAAAAATAAACACTTCTTTTTTATAGGAAAGTAAAAAAACATTTCAATCAAAGTATTGGCCATTGATAGCTACACATTTTTGTCATCTTTCAGGCAATTTATGGATTTCACTCCAATAAAACTATGTGTCTTTTGTAGCAAGCCAAAAAGTCACCCAATTTTCGACTTCGTCGTAGGATTTAAAGTGCTGCTCGTTTTTTGATCAATGCATGATTAAAATTGATCATTTGTTGTCGGTAGCGATTTGTATTAACGGTTTCACCAGGTTTTAGGAGCTCGTGGTACACCGCACCTTGCTGGTCACTCCAGACACACAGCATTGTCTTCTTACCGAATCGATCTGGTTTTGCAGTCCCGGATGGTTGTCCCGAATTAACCCATGAAATTTTCTGTTTAGGATTCTGAAAATAAATCCATTTTTCATCGTCAGTAACAATTCGATGCGAAACTGATTTTTTTATCGAGTCTTCGAAGCAAAATTTCACAAGTGGTTTTACTTCTGTTTTTCAGTCAATTCATGTGGCACCCATTTTCCAGACTTTTGGATTTTTCGCATAGCTTTTAAACGGTCAGAAGTTGTTTGTTGTACAACATTTAACAAAGTGTCATCTTCATCCAATATTACTTGCAATTCGGCGTCTTCAAACTTTTTTGGTGGTCTTCAACGCTCTTCATTTCTCACATCAAAATCGTTATCTCTGAACCGTTGAAACCATCTTTTTCATGTTGCTTCTGATAGAGAATGATCACAATATGCCTCGACAAGCATTCGATGCGATTCTGCAGCACTTTTCTTTAAAAGAAAACAAAAAATTTCTGGTACAAAATTCGACATTTTTAACACGTTGAAAAAATATGGTGTTGTTTGCTCAATGATGTATGCTAAATATGTTTGACAGGTGTCATAGCATATATATATATATTAAGGCCCATTCACAATAAATGTTCCCTATCGAAACATACTACATTATATGTATCTTCACTTCATACCGGTACATTTGGTACATGTTCTACTTCTTATTTGTTTATGTTCACCCTAAATGCAACACCTTCATAGAGGGCTTCAAGCTTTGCCAGATTAATAGTTTTGTAGTATCCAAAGACGACGAAATCAAGAGATGACTTATTCCTAAATCTATCTGTTTAAAATTGTGATTGCGAGACTTACTGTTTTGACAAATTAATTCATAGTAAATTAAAAAGCGACAGTCATTGTTATACTGATTAGAAAACTGACGATTAAAGTCGCATCAATAGACACAGTCATGTTGTATTTCAGTCATAAATTGCTTATCATCTTCATCTTTGACGAATGAGCTTCAGTATCTCTTTCTATTTTTTTAGTTTGTTTGTTTTATTTTTACTTGAACATGACCTCAATACGTAACCAGCCACAAGCTAAACCCACAGCAACAACATCCACAACTAATATTACGGCTTTTATTAATAATTTTCTAATGACTAGCGTTGATGAAAAAGAAAGGCTTGCGAAGCACCGAAGAAAGATGGTGAACAAAGAAAATTAAAGAAAAAAAAAAAAAAACCAAAATAACATCCGATAATAAAAACAAAATAACGACTTTCTCTTGAAAAATAAGAAAAGAAGTATCTATACGTACATACGTGTACGTAAAGTGGTAAAAAAGAAAACAAAAAACCCAAAGGAAAGTTAAAAAGCAAAACAAGAAAGAAAGTTTAGTAATACGATTTTCATTATCATCTCTCTCCCTTCTGATTTTTTTTATTTTTTATTAAACTTTTTAGCCGAGCGCTGGAAGTAGTGTAAAAAAAAAAAAGAAAAGTGTAACGCATGCATGCACTCGTGCGTCATGTGGACGCACAGATAAAAATGAATACATATATCACAATGAAATGATACGACAACCATGCATACAACACCAATAACATCATCCAATTATGGACACAATAAAAAATAAAAATGAATTTACTCGCTTGGAAAGTCCATTCAGTGGAAAATTTCATACTGGTGTGTTATATTCGTACCACTACAAGCAACTACAATGGAATGCCAAGTAATAGTCAAGGACAATACTATTTATGAAAATGCGCGACACCCTTATGCATTGTTGTTAAGTCATTCGTTTTTTATTTATGAAAAATGCTCGTCGGTTTTATTTAAATGACACCTAATGATTGAGAGCTAAATGTTTAAACAAATGTTGAATTTATTGACTGACACTTGTGCTATAAATAACAAATCCTATCTACTGCACTTAATAGACGTCACAGATTCTTCTAAAATACACTAATTAGCACGTGCCATCGATCTGTAGATCGACGATAGACCAAATCCTCGCTTATTAACTAACGAATTTCAAGTCGAAACATCATATTTTCGTAGCACTGACTTTAAAGCCGCTTTTAAAAGCATTCATCGAAATCGATGATGACTGAACTCAGCATAAGGGAAAACTGATCAAGTTGTATCAACTGATACTAAATAGATATCGTCAGAAGCTTCAAACTTAGATACAGGGCTATGTATTGTCATGGGCAATCATAAAATGACACGCCATTTGCTTCTGTTCTGTTTCGATGTTGACAATTAGAAATCTTGAATGCATCCTTCTCATTTCGATATCGGCAACACATACGTGCAACATGACTCTTTCTGCAGCGTGAATTATTTTTATTATATCGTCAAAGTAAAGAAGTTTCCGAAGCACGACAGAAAAATCATTTTATCTGAAAATTCACTTCGTTTCGGGAAAAGCCATCCCCTGCAAAGTGTTATAAGCTTTGCGAGGACTTCCAATTCAGACTAGTAATGGAAGCGACCCTTATCGTAATGTCGGATGTAGCTTTATGCAATGCGAGTAATCAACATCTTTTTGTTGAGTGTTGAGTTGCTTTTTCTTAGATCTTTTTGAGGGTTTGATGCAACCGTGAGGTTTGATTTTTAATATGCTTTTTTTTTTTGACAGATTACGCGTGACTCCTATCAAACTGCTTTGTCATTTTTGTTCAGTATCGTTTGGAAAGTCATCATGGAAAGACTCACACTGTATTACGAAAATCAGCGTTCTATAAGAAATGTTTTTTGTGCGATTCGAGAAACTTACGGTGCGCGTAATACTGAAACCACTTTTTCCAATACCATTAGCAAATTTTAGTCCCAGTTTACATTATTGGATGATACTCGGCTGGTTAGACTACATCCAGCACATAGTGAAGAGACTATAGCAACTGTAGCTGAGAGTCTACGCGAAGACCGTGACGAATCGATTCGTCACGAAAAACGAAAAACGACTTCTCAGCAGCTTGGCTTGGCGTATTCGACAACTTGGCGTATTTTATTTGAGGATCTCGGCCTAAAAACATACAAAATTCAACTTGTGCAAGAATTGAAGCCAGGCGACTTGAATTTGCGTCATATTTTCAGTGAATGGGCTTTGGGAAAACTCAATGAAAATCCAGTGTTTTATCGTGAAATTTTGTTTAGTGATGAAGCTGACTCAATATATACGTTAATAAACAAAATTGCTGTATTTGGGCTGAAGAGCAACCCGAAGAGTACCAAGAGCTACCATTACATCCATTAAAAACAACGGTATGGTGTGGTTTATGGGCTTATGGGTTTATGAGAATCATTGGTCCATATTTCTTCAAAAATGGTGAGCTCTGGTTTCAACAAGACGGCGCTACGAGCCATACAGCGCGTGAAACAATGGACTTGTTGAGAAATCTATTTTGTGAGTACTGAATTTCACGTTTTTTTACGGTAAATTGGCCGCCTAGATCGTGCGATATCACACCTTTGGAAAATTTTCTCTGAGGATATGTAAAGTCTCAGGTCTTCAGGAATAAGCAGGCCTTGGAAGCCGACATTACTCGTGTCAGCCGCTAGATACCAGTCACTATGCTCGAACGAGTTGCCCAAAATTGGACCTTCCGAGTTAACCACTTCCGACGTAGTCGTGACCAACATTTACATGATATCATTTTCAAAAAGTAAATGTCATGAATTGTTCTTTAACCGATAATAAAAATTTTAAGTTCACTTTCAAATTTGTGTTTTATTTTACATTATAAATCAAACCTCACGATGAATCACCCTTTATATTCTCCACGTTGATAAACCTTAGTCAATTCGTTGACGATTAGCTTTAATACTTTACACGTTAAGTGTAGCTTCACCTACTAGTGTCCTCCGGTGGAATTTGGCACCGATTTTTTGATCGCCTTTTACAATATATTAATTGAATAGATGATATTGAAATTCCGGATGTTAAGTATAGTATCTAGGAGCTTTGGCCAGAGCACTAGTTTTTCCAGTTGCGTTGGAAGTCGAACATATAAGGCGGAGGATGCGAAATGGACGTTCCCTACATTTTGCATACCAATGCTACAAGGAAAAGAATGCTCCGCAGGTTTGTAACATATTTTGTGTTGTTTACGGGAAAGGAACTTAATCGAAATCCGAAGCGCAGAAATTGTTCACTCGCTTTCGTTCTAGCAATTTTAATATCAAAGATAAGCCAGGCTCCGGTCGTCCAATCACTCAAAATGCAAAATGAAATTCTTGAGAAATTGAGCCTGTGTATTGACCACCACAAAACTGTCTTGAACCATTTAAAGTGCTAACCTTTACAATACATTGTTGAACTAGATAAACTCGAGTCATTTCTGAAACTAATCATAACCGGTGATGAAAAATGAGTCACGTAGGACAATCCAAATCATCAAAGATCATCTACAAAGACTTTTGGGCCGTCACGAGCGTATGTAAAGCCAGGATAGACAGTGCAGAAGGTGATGCTGTGTGTGCGGTGGAACTGGAAAGAAATCGTTCACCATGAGGTACTCCTTTGTTCTCTAACCCATTATTTCGTCATGTTAGACGGGACTTTGTAAAAACAAGTAAAAGTAAATGATAAATGGTGTTTTAGGTGCTAACTATCCTGTTATGATCCAGCGAAGTCAAACAGTCTCATGCGAGTGATTAGTCTTTTGTAGAGTAAATTTTCAAGCCTTCGGGCTGATGTTATAAACAATATTATTAATATTGGTGACGGAAGAGGCTAATTTTAAAGGGGAAAAACTGTCTATTAAACCAACATAAAATTAGAGTAGCCGAACTAACAAAGAAAATACAATGAATTTAGGAAAAAAATATCTTTATTTCTCTACGTAGTTTCCTTTTAGTTCAATACACTTTTCCTAGCGATGTTCAATAGCTTCGATGCTTTGTTTATAGTGAGAATCGTCGAGCTCCATAAAATAGTCATAAACTGTAATTTCCACCCCTTCACTGTTGGCAAATCTTTTACCACCGCTTGAAAAAATGAAGTTCGGTAATAGAGGAAAATCCAAGGAAGTTAAATCTGGTGAATAGGGAACTTTAATTTATTGATTTTGGCTTTCGCGACGACGGATGTGTGTCTTGATGAAACAAAACTTTTTGCTAAATTCGGCCGTTTTTTTTTTTTCTAAAGATAATCAATGAAAATTATCCCACGCACATCCCAAAACACTGACGCCATGACCTTACTTACTTGCAGGTGGAATTGTCTTTTTCGCCCTCTTTGAAACTGATTCTCTCCTTTGAATCCATGATTTTGACTGTTTCTTTGTCTCAGGTGTGAAGTGATGGACCCATGTTTCATCCATGCTTATGAATCGACGGAAAACTCTGCTTATTCACTGTGAAACTTCGTCAAACACTCGATTAAAACATCCTGGCGATGCTGTTTTTATTCTATTGTGAGTAAGCGAGGCATCCATCTTGCTCACCACTTTTTAATGCCCAATTTTTCAGTATACATGCGATGTACAGCGCTTTTTGAAATTCCTACCATATCTGCTGTTCACGCACTTTCAATCATCGGTCATCCAATACTATTTTGTGTAATTTTTTTCAACATTTCATCATTTTATCGATGAAAGTACAAATTGTATTACATAACGATGACCAATTTTTTCCATATTTAAAAATTCATTGAGAGCGTTCACTATTGATAGCTGTCGAACAAATACCAAACAACATAAAGCTCTCAAACTCCAAATGTAAGCTTTATAAGGTTGGTACTTTCTACAATTGTCATTTTTTTTTTTTTTTTTTTTTTTTTGTTTTTTTTTTGTTTTTTTAACAACTTTCATACGTCAGGTCGAGTTTTTCTTAGATTACCCTCGTACAAAGCCAAACATATCGCTATGTACATAAAAGTTTTAGTATAGCAGCACTGTCCTGGCAATTGCAACTAATGCAATACGTCGTCGTATGTTAGCATTATACAATTTTTTACGTGGACATCAATCAATTGGATATTAGCTGCTTTATTAAAGATCCTTTAACTCGTAAAGGGACCGTTATTCGCGAATCTTTTATTCTCGTCACTTAATTGGGTGCTTACAATGTCTTATTGGTCCCTGTTGTAAAGGTACTGATAAAATAAGTTAAGCTAATGAACTCACCAGAAAAGAACTCCGGATGACATACGAGAGCTGTTTGATGAGTGCCCGGATTGGAAGAAAGGTGGCGCTACTGAGCCAGAATGAGTAGCTCACCTATCAAAATTTAGTGACAATCCGACGCTTAGTTTTGTTTTGACACCAATTTCAAAACATCGTGTTACTGTTTTTTGCGACCATAAAAAAAATTAGTATCGCTCCGTGATCCAATTCTTGTTATTTAGTGGCAAAACCTGCGAGGAAATCAAGCTTCCCCGTGGCCGCACGTCGGTTTTTGATGAACCGCGCCTAGGTGGCCCAAAATCGATTACCACAGAGGAAACGATGATCTCTCGTATTGGCGGACCTCTGAATGAAAATTCGCGAGTTGGAAAAGAAAGCAGGCATCTTAACTGAACGCGTTAGCTATATCCTGCACGATATTTTGGGCATGTTTTCACACCGGAAAACAAGCGCAATCGTGAGACCACTTCAAGACGTTCTCGGTTCTGTTTAATTGAAATCCGGAGAAGTTTCTACATCGTTTCGTGATCGTCGTGAGATATGAATTCATTGGTACACACCAGAGACCAAAGAATAATCGAAACAATGGGTTTTACCGGGTTTAACCCGGTGAACGTGCTCCAAGGAAAGCAAAACCGTACCTTCGGGCGGAAAGGTGATAGCCACCGTTTTTTTTTTTTTTTTTTTTTTTTTAACTATTTGGAGTAGGGAAAAACAATCACAGAAGCATACGACGTCGATTTATTGGACCGATTCAATGCCGATTTGAAGAAAAACGACCACATTTGGCGAAGAATGATTACGCACCGGCTCACACCTCCGCAGTCGCCACAGTCAAATTGATTGAATTGCACTACGAATTGCTCCCCATCCTCCGTATTCTTCGGATTTGACTTCCTGCGGCCAAACCCTAAAAGGGTCGAATGATTATTTTGCAGGCCAACAAAAGTCGTACTATACAGAGGCGTTAAAAAATTTGCAGCACCGCTGGGAAAAGTGTATCGATTTGAAAGGGGATTACATTGAAAAATAAATTGCCAAAATCTAAAAAAGTTACGTTGTCATTTCTAATCCGGGTATTCATCAAACAGCCCTCGTACATGAAAGTTTTAGTATAACAGCACTTATGCAATACATTGATGTTAGCATTATACAATATTTTACGAGGATAATAATCAATTGGATAACAGCATCTTCTTTATTAAAGATCCTTTAACTCGTAAAAGATCAGTCATCAGAAATCGCTGTCGTTATCAGCGTTCTTTTTGTTCTTTTGTTCTTGTTACTTAGGTACTGATACTCACCCGAAGAGAACTCTGGATGACATTCACACATGTTTTTTTAAAAACAAAAAACTTATAGTCTTGTCTTTAAGAATTGTCAGATCGTAAACTTATCAGATCACATAACTTCCTGAAAACAACACTTAAGCTCAAAGAAGGCTAATTGGATTTCCTTTTGGGTCACCCAGATGAATCTTTGGGTGCAGAAACCATATTTGTGAATTTTACATTTAGAAGACAAGTTTTAAAGTGATTAAATGCGAGCTTTATGTAGGTGGCAGGTGTTAATAAAAATATTTACACCTTCTGGGTTCCTAATATGGAGAAGCTCTTTGATTTCTTGGTTGATGAATCATAACCTGTTGAAAATTTGTTACGACGTTTTTCATCTTTTATTTGTTTTCTTTCTAAAGAATATCGGACTTTTCATGAATTTATGGGAATCAGCGAACGTTTTGACTCTTTGTTAGACTTTCGAAATGTTTTACTTTCATTAGAAGCACATTTATCGTCGCTTAAAATTTTGGTTGGGCTTTCAACCGGTTCGTCATCCACAGGAAAAGTCCAGTCTGGAATTTTTAACTCTACATGAAGATGCTACATTTCCGGCTTGACATTCTTTTAAAATCGATACGAGCATTAGTCGAAATGGAAGTCCAAAGAAAATAGAAATCTGGCAATCTTTGTTATGTCGATAGAGCCCAAAACAAGATACATAGAAGGTATCCTTGACACCCAAGATAGTGAGATGGTAAATCACCAGATATACATAAGCTATATACAGTAGGCTATCCCTAGGCTAGTTATGAATAGTTTTTATAGTTTCGTAAGAATTAAAAAAAAAAATAGTTGAGCCTTTGCCTGATAAGAAACAGTGATAACATTTGTCATTCCTCTCAAAAATTTCAACCTTTGTTTTCTCCTTCATTCTTAAATTGGTTACTTGTATGTAGGACATCAACGTTATTGAATAGGCTTATAACAAATATTTCACACTGAAAGCAGGTGATTTGGAAATACAAAAAAAAAATTATATAACTGCTGCACATTCACCCCTCTCAAGGTCTCGTTTTGTTTAATATATATTGTTTTTTGAGATGTTTTCCTTTTCAGTTGCATATACATACAGTATGCAGCAAAAGTCTCGATACCCCTCGATACCCATTTCCTTCAAACAAGTTGTTTCTTTGCTCATAATAAATGTTTATTTGAACATTTTGAAATCTAAAAATAAAAAAACCAAACAATTAAAAAAAAAAATTTTCCGTTGCATCCAAAAATAACACAACAAAAGTGTTGATAACCTTGAAGAAAAGGATAATAAATCTTAAACTATACTATAATTTTGCAAAAATAAGATTGACCTAATACTTGGTTGGATATCCGTTGAGTATTTCAACTTCCTTAAGGCGTTCTGGTATCGAATGCGTTAATTTTTTTTAGATATTCAGTTAAAATTTCTTGCCACTCTGCCGGAAGTAAGGCTTTCAATTGGGGCTTCGACGTTATAACATGTTTGTGTAAGCGTTTCTCTAAATGATCCCAAAGGTACTCTATTGGGTTGAGATCTGGGCTTTGTGGTGGTGTTACAAGCAAGAGAGGGGCTCTATGTATCAACCACATTTTTACAATTTGGGCGACATGTTTGGGATCATTGTCCTGTGGAAAGTAAAAATCGTTGGCAATTCCCATTTTTTGTGCACTTTGAAGCAAATTTTCTTGCAGTATTTTTAAATACACTTCCATTATTTCGTCGATTATGACTAAGTTTCCGACACCAAACGTGGACATACAGCCCCATACCATAACACCACCACCTTCGTGCTTTACCGTTTTTCTCATTTGGTTTTCTCCACACCTTCGAACGCCCATATGAGCTAAAAATATTGAACTTTGACTCGTCTGAAAAAATTAGCTTATCTCAGAAGGCGAATCCTTTATTCTTGAATTCCTTAGCAAAGTCCAATCTTTTCTTTTTATTTTTTTCGCTGATTAAAAGCTTTCTTCTAGCAGTGCAGGACCTATACCCCTTTCTTTGTATGCACCTGCGTACTGTGTCAGCTGAAACAATTGTATATAGAGAATTCTCTAGTGTTGTGGCTATCTTTGGCGCACTTTTAAAGTGATTTTCTTGAATAATTTTCTCAATCGTGCCCGAGGATGCCCAGATCTTGTTTTGTTTTCGATTCTTTTTTCTGTTTTACTAGGTGGAGTGAAAAGTAACCTCCTTGACGGCCAGAATGCGCTGCTACTGCAATAAAGGTTATGATGCCTTGAAGTCCGTTCACATTTAGACAGACATGCCAAATTTCAGTGCGATACTGTCTTTAGTTTTGTTTTGACAGCTGATTGTTGTTGACGTGTTTGGCATCACGTTGAGAATGAACAAAAACGATTTTCGTTCTCTCCTAAAACATTACTTTTTGGGAGGCAAAACGGCGAAGGAAACAAGAAAAATTGGATAAATATTATGGGGCTAATGCTCCGTCAGAATTACACCGTCAAATATTGGTTTCGAGAGTTTCGTGGTGGCCGCAACTCCGCTTCCGATCCAGTCCGCAGCGGCAGGCCCTCCGATGCGGTTATAGAGGACAATGTCAAAAAAATACATGAAATGGTGTTGGCTGACCGGAAAGTGAAGGTGCACGGGCTAGCAGATACCACAAAGATTAGTACTGAGCGCACATGCCATATCGTGGGCAATATTCTGCGTATGAAAAAGTTATCCTGCCGCTGGGTGCCGCGCATACTCACTTCTGACCAAAAACACGGACGCGAGAGCACTTCGAAAGAGTGTTTGGACTTGCTGATGCGGAATCGGACGGACTTTTGGCGTCGATTGGTAACTGTTGAACACCAGAGAACATAATGAGTGCCCGGCAATGGACAATGGAAGGGGGATCGATGGGTCGTAAAGGTTATGGCGTCGGTTTTCTGGAATTGTCATGGCATATTCTTCGTGGACTACCTCGAAAAGGGAAAAGATAATCAACAGCGAGTATAACTGTGCATTATTGGAGCGATTGAAGGCCGAAATCGCTGCAAAACGGCCTCACATGAAGCGAAAAAAAAAATTGTTTTTGCAACCACGGCTAAAATCAATGATTTACGGCTCCAATTACTGTCGCATCCAAAGTATTCGCCCGATTTGGCTCCCTCGGACTATTATCTCTTCCCAAACCTTAAAAGATGGCTCATCAATAAAAAATTCACCTCACGCGATTAAATCATCGATACCACGGAGGAGTATTTTGCATACCTTCCAGAAAATTACTTTTCGGACGGGATCAAGAAGTTGGAAAATCGCTGGAATAAGTGTATCAAACTTAAAGGCGACTATATTGTATAAAATAGAAAAAAACATTTAAAAAAAATTTTTTTTTGTTTTCCTTCCCATGGAGGTTACTTTTCACCCCACCTAGTATATCTGTAGATTACTTTTTGAACAGTAGGTTTAGTTCTTTGAATTATTGCAGCAATTTAGGAAAATGATTTTCCATCTTTATGACAGTTTATGATAATTTTTCTTTCTTATATTGTTAATTCTTTTCTCCTTATTTAAAAAAAAAAAAAAATACTAAAGTGAGTAGAACTTTATTGTTACACCAACTTCGGATTTTGTCGAACTAAATAAATTTATTTTTACCTTGCATCGGAGATCGTCATATTCTGACAGTACAATCCTTATCGGTTAAAAATTATCGTTATTTTTGTAAAACAACATATTGTACATAAACCGAGAGTATTAACATTTTTGCTGTGTTATTTTTGGATGCAACGGAACATTTTTTATTTATTTATTTACTTATTTTTTTTGAATGAATGAATTGTTTGGTTTTTTATTTTTGGATTTCAAAATGTTCAAATAAACATATATTATCAGCAAAGAAACAACTTGTTTGAAGGCGTTTAATAACATAATATCCTGCGATGAAGAGAAAATGGGTTGGGGTATCAAGACTTTTGCTGCATACTGTATGTATTCGTATGTATCATTTTTTGTTGTGAATACAATCATTCATCCAATGCACACAAGTACGTGTAGATCACACTTTGCTTCAGAACACTAAACTCGTGCAAATAAAAATTCAAAAAAAAAAAAAAAAAAAAAAAAAAAAAAAAAAAAAAAAAAAAAAAAAAAAAATTAAATGAAAATCGGTCGTTTTAAAAGTACAAGTATCTACACACTTAAATGAAATTCTCAGTGTGGAAAAAGAAAATCAAACTATTACTTTAAACTCGTTATTTTTTATTTTTATTTTACTATTTTGACACGAGTATGTGTTAAGTGCGCTCACCTTTGCAAACATCTAAATACAAAATTTCTAGGTTTAATCTAGAACAACATTTTGTCGCCTCTGCTGTATTCGCAAATGTTTTACCGCATAACCGGAGTATGAGCGAAAATTGTGTTATCATGACGTAGACATACTATTTTGCGCGCGCAGCACCCACTTAACTATGTCAGTAGTGTGTTGTTGTAAAGTGCACTCAAACCAACCAAACTGAAGAGGGGGGGCCGAACGATTGCGATTTTTCGCTGATTCATACAAATGAAAAGTTCAAAAAATCTAAAAGAATATTTTATGAGTATCTCCGAGCAGTATGTACCTTGGTGGCTATTTTTATAATAGGCTAGGCGTGCAGAAAAGTCTTATTATCACATGACACACACCAATACCCCGACACCGAGCTCAATTGTGCATTCTTCCGACTATTGAGTGTATTCATACCTAATGCAACACTATCGCGCTCTTAGATAAATTAATTTAAAACGACGTTACAAGAATCAAATGAAAATAAACTACAAAAAAGTGTCATTAACCTAAATATATATATATAATAATAATAATAATAATAATAATAATAAATAGAATGTTAGGCTTATTGTTGTGTTAGTAGCAAAGTCGGGTGAGTGAGCTCTACTATACTCGTACACTATTTCTTATTACGTCACAGTTTTAGGGGGTAAACTACTTTCAATGTTTCTCTCTCGAATGATGTTTTTTTTTTTTTGCGTTAGTTTTGTTTTTAGGCAATTAGTAGCGTGTACAGATACTCGTAAACCCAGCGGTACGTATTACTAATTTTTTTTCTACTTTGTTGACTTTTCTAGACAAAACGCGTTCCGATTATCAGACGGCGATTTCCTTTTAGATTATTTATATACATTTTAATCATTCGAAGATGGTTTTTCTTTGACAAAGAGTGAAAGGAGATACAGTTTGCTAATGGATTTGTATCATGTGGAGAAAAATTCCTGATGATTTTTGTCACACTAGGCGATTTTTTGAGGTTCTTTTTCCCGTTGTTTAACATGTCTAATTGGTTTCGAGATTGACATTTGCACAAGACAAATTACAGTGTTCTGTTCCCTTGTATTGAAGGTGTTTAATTGGCCGATACTCTCTTTGTTGAAGAATAAATCTAAGTTCTTGAGAATCATTGCCTTCACAATTTTAAATAAACATTCGGTTTATTGAATCGCTTGAAGGAGTCTTATTTAGTTTCTTCCGGTAACAAGTCCAGCCTAATAAAGGTTGTTTTTTAGAGGTATACAAATTCAATATAAAATTAAAAAAAACTTATTTAATAGATAATTTTTTTTTTAATTAGCAATAACACGGCGAATGTTGACTTCCAAATCGTCTAACGTCTCTGATTTATCAGCATATACTAGTGACTTCGCCATACCCCCAAAGAAAGAAATCCAAAGGTGTGTGATCACAGGATCCTGAAGGTGAGTTAGCAAATGTGTCGCGCGTCGTGTGGCATGTTGCGCCATATTGTTGACACCAAAGCTCTGTCACGTCAATGTCATTCAACTGAGGAACGTAAAAGTCAAAAATCATGTTTCACTCTAGCCGGCATCGTCCTTCCGCCGATGATTCCACCAGCCCATAAAGCACAACAAACAGTGATTTGTAATGGTTGTAAGAACGTCTCGACAAAGGCTTCTTGGTTCTCTACACTACAAATACGGCAATTTTGGCCTCATCGGAAAACAAAATTTTGCGTTGAAAACCGAACCTACGACGCGTATAATGGTCATGCGGTTTCAACTCTTGCACAAGCTGGATCTTACAAGCTTTTAAGCCAAGATCTTTCCGTAAAATCTTCCACAAAGTGGATGGGCATAGCTCCAATTGCTGCGCAACATGGCGAATTGATTCATTCGAATTCTTTTCAACACTGCGCACCACAACGGCAATAATTTTTTCTGTTCGCATTATTTGTCGTCTTTGGGGATACGTATTTTCCACTAGAGTGTACTTGGTGCGAAAACGATTCATCGTGTTTCGAATAACTTGCTCAGATTGACGATTATATTGACCGTAAAATGGACGTTAGGGCACGATAAGTTAGACGAACCGAAACATGGTTTTCAAAATAAGTTTGCACAATTTGCACCCCTTGCTCTGGCGTTAATCTATTCAGCGTAAATAATAATAAATAATAAATAATAATAATAATAATAATACTAATTATTGTGTAGGCTGATTCATTGTGAGGTTTGATTTTCAATAGGCTTTTTTTGACAGGTCACGCGTGACTCCTATCAAACTGCGTTGTCATTTTTGTTCAGTATCGTTTGGCAAGTCGTCATGGGAAAACTCACGCCACAGCAGCGTCTCCAAATTGTTCAGCTGTATTACGGAAATCAGCGTTCTGTGAGAAATGTTTTTTGTGCGATTCGAGGAACTTACGGTGCGCATAATCGACCTACTGAAACCACTATTGCCAATACCATTCGCAAATTTGAGTCCCAGTTTACATTAGTAGATGATACTCTACCAGTTAGACCACATCCGGCACGTAGTGAAGAGATTATATCAGCTGTAGCTGAGAATGTACGCGAAGATCGTGACGAATCGATTCGTCGTCGATCACAGTAGCTTGGCTTTGCGTATTCGACAACTTGGCGTATTTTTAGTGAAGATCTCGCCTTAAAAACGTACAAAATTCAACTTTTGCAAGAATTGAAGCCAGGAGACTTGAATTTGCGTCATATTTTCAATGAATGGGCTCTGAAAAAACTCAATGAAAATTTTGGTGAGCACTTAATTTCACGTTTTGCTACTGTAAATTGGCCGCCTAGATCGTGCAATATCACACCTTTGGACTATTTTCTCTATGAATATGTTAAGTGTCAGGTCTTCAGAAATAAGCCAGCTACGATTGACGTTTTGGAAACCAACATTATTCGTGTTATCCGCAAGATACCAGTCGCTATGCTCGAACGAGTAGCCCAAAATTGGATCTTCCGAATGGACCACCTCAGGTGTAGTGTTGGCCAACATTTACATGATATTATTTTCAAAAAGTAAATGCCATGAATTGTTCTTTTAACCGATAATAAAAATTTTAAGTTCACTTTCAAATTTATGTATTTTATTTTACATTATAAATCAAAGCTCAAGATGAATCACCCTATATTTCCAGAAGTTCCTCAATATATAAAATGCCGGTTGGACTTGGTTTCAATGCAGATGTCCTAAACTGTGAGAAAATTCAAAGATGGTTTGCTTTAATCGAGCTAATTATCTCAATGGCTACTGCCGGGCTGGTAGCTTCTGTTGCACCTGCGTTTGTGACACCAATGCCCGCAATCCATCGAGAATGCCCCTATAGATTAACATATGTATCACATGGGCACAATTTCATAGTCCCTAATCTGATAACAGAAGTCAGCGAACACATATAGAAAAACAAATTATAGCTAAATAGGATTGCTTAAGAAGTTTATACGCATAATAAGGGTGAAACTATAGCACTCGGTCGATGAAATAGAGAAGTACTAAAGTTGTATGAAAGGTAATGAGGGTATTCCAATTGTTTAAAGATCCGCTTTGTTTGTCGAAAACCTCTCCCACGGTTAAAATTTTCCTTATTGGAAATCGGAATGCTTTAGTGAGATTGTTGACTAACCGTTAACCTTTGCACATTTATTTTAATGAGGAGTTAAAATCTGGCTTATCAATCCATCTCGAAAAGGTTTATGCATATCTGTTTGAATCCCTTTCAATCCATCCTAATTTTTCTTTGCCCGCGCTTTGGCCAACATTCTATGGTGCCGCTATTGCTGCTATTCATCTTTCAAAAACCGCCAAAGTCTAGTCTTTTACTTTTCAGAGCGCTACCACTACAAATTTGCTGACAAAGCTTTTTTGCTTTAACCCATTCTATCTATTTTCTCTTTAGAGAAGATTTTTGGTAAACGTCATGAGATAATTCAATAAACAAGGAAACTGAGACATTCACACCAGACCATCAAATCCTTTCTTGCTAAAGCGTGTCTCATAAAGAGGTGTTGAATTTGTTTTTCGAATAAAATGAACAATCTTTGAGCTATTTCTGAAAGCTTTATTACTTTATAAAGAATACAAACGGGGATTTTTTATAGAGCAGAATATCTTCCAAAGCTTGCAGAACCTCATTTTTTTCTCGAACATTTTTAATCACTCTTTCACATAATTGGGGTCTATCTCGGCGATGGCGGCTTCAATGCTCGCTCTCAGAGCTGGAATTGTTTGCGAATGGTTGGTATATATCTTACAACAAAGCCACAAAGAAATAAGTCTAACGGTGTTAAGTTGCACGATCTTAGCGCCGTGAAATTATGCGGTTGCGAAACTTCGTGCGCAGGAGCTCCATTTCGCGACTTATATGGCATGTACATCCAACCATCCTGTTGAACAATTACTTGTTCTGGGTTCATTGACATCTCTTGAATCACTCGTGCATTTTCTGCCCCAGATGCGGCAGTTTTGTTTATTAACAACGCCGTAAATGTGGAAATGGTGCTCATCCAAAAACACAATTTTCTAATGTCAGCATGCATGTTTTTCAGGGACCTAATCCGAGAACGTAAGGACCTGCTGGTGGTTGACCGGGATCAGTTCAAGCATTAATTGGATATTATACGCTTGGGAAGCCAAAACTTTCATAAAAATTCGAGGCAGCGTGGATGTGGAGAACTCTGACGAATAGGGTCGTTTTTGTTGAAATTGGGTCGTTTTCGACTTGTCCCCTTACTGTGGGGACATTTTCCGAGGTGAACACGTTCCGGCGTCTTTAAATCATGTAGTGAGCCTCTCTCTGGGACTTTTTTTTATTGTTGCACATGATTACGTGCAAAATTGGCACGAATTTTTCGCATCGTTGCCGGGATTGAACGTGAATTTTCGTAATAAAATTCAACGATTTGGATTTTCTCCTTTTACTATATAGCGTCCCATGGTAAATTTCCCAAATTTATAGATGATATCTGTCACCAAATGCAAACACTGCGTGCATTAGCTGTAAAATAATATGCTTTTCAAACCATACGCCTCTTGTTGAAACACCCCTTCTGATATGCTAGGAAAGATGAAAGAATGATAGGTTAGGTGAACAAGTATATTGAATTTCGATCTTTGTGTACAGACCAGGTGGTTCGGGGCTTAACACAAAATATCTTTGCAACTAGATTCCTGTAACTAATTCTTGCTTATACAAGCAAATAATCTTAAAGGCCTCTGTACTAGGAACTTGGGAACACCAAACTTGTTTAGAGAACTTACATTAAAAGTTCGTGATCTAATGTCGTTGTCTGGAGATAGGGTTTAGGTGATGATATATGATGACTATAATAAGTTTTTTCAAATTTCGACTCTCTGACTTACTATGCACATAAATGTGTTTTGCATTATTGCAAATACAGGATGACATTCAATGCGGTTACATAATAAATCTCTACTTAGCATTACAAACAACTTACTTTATATTTAATACAAAACAATTTATGCATTCTATAACAAATACCATATACTTGGTGGATTATCTTTAAGGTTTATATAGGGTTTTCCAATAGGGACTTGACAACTTTGATTTGTGAACGCACTCTTTCACTAATCATCAAACAGTTACTGTCAATTTATTCAGTAAACTCAACATTTTCATCTTGGTGAAGAACACTAAAGAACTACGTTCTCCGGTTGGGTTCTGGAGAAGATGTGAAAAGATGATGAATTTAATCGCAAAATCATCTTCAGTGACGAAGCTCATTTTTGGCTCAATGGGTTTGTCAATAAGCAAAATATGAGTTATTGGTCGGGTGAAAACCCACATGTGCTTCATGAATCACCACTTCATCCACAAAAAATAACTGTTTGGTGCGGTTTGCATGCCGTCGGCATTATTGGGCCATATTTTTTCGTCGATGATAACGATCGTCACGTTACTGTGAATGGTCAGCGTTATCGCGCCATGATCACCGATTATTTTTGGCTCGAATTGGAAGATATGGACTTGGACGACATGTGGTTTCAACAGGATGGTGCCACAAGCCACACAGCACAGCTACAATCGATTTATTGGAGAGTAATTATGGTGAGCGTGTTATCTCAAGACATGGGCCAGTCGATTGGCCGCCTCGTTCGTGCGATTTAACGCCGCTTGAATATTTTCAAGTTAAGTCATTGGTTTATGCCAACACGCCGACAACGTTGGAAGAGCTCACAGCCAACATTGAACGCGAAATAGCGGCCGTTTCGAAATGTGTGGCCGAGTCGTTGAAAATTGGGTCCAACGAATCGACCGCTGCAAACGTGCCCGCGGTGGCCATATGAAGAAAGTCGAGTTCCATTCATAAATGTTTTGATTGTACTTCAAGCCAATAATAAAGTTTTTGAAATATCTCAAATGGTTTGCCTTTTATTTAAAAAAAAAAAAGTTGTCAAGTCGTTATTAGTACTTTTTCTAGTGGGAATTTCATAAGAGATCACGCATGCGTCGTATTTTAAGTTAGTATTGTTTGACATTTCATTATGGAAATTACTCAGCTGTATTACGGAAATTAACTTTCTACGAGGAATGCGTTTTGTGCGCTTAAGGCAACTTATGGTCCCCATAATTGGCCTACAGAAAAGTTTGAAACCCACAAAGTGAGAATAGTTCAATAAGTATATCATCTTTTGTTAAAGGTAAAGAACCCAAATTCGTACAATAATACGGACACTTATAGCAAATGAACTATAATCAATAGACTCATTAAGAAAATTTGATTGGAAAAATGATGCAAACATGTTGCATATTATATTTCATTATGCTTGTCATTATTAACAACTTTATACGTCATAAGGGGGTATTCTAGTCTACGAATTTGAAAAAAATCGATTTTTTTTCATATTTCCAAAGTTCAGACATTCAAGAATATGCCCTTCAAAGGATTTTTCCAAATTTCAATTTTTTTTATGAGTAACAGCCATTTTTGTGATGAAGCGTCTGCTTCGGTCTGAAAGGAACAAATGAACAATAAACGCATTTTTCTCAAAACTACTTTTTTCGTGTTGGCGTGCACGATAACTCAAGTTCTAATTAACCGATTTATTTAAAATTTGGTGTTGATGTTCTTTGAACATTCCTCTATCGACTTAAGCACGCTCGGATTTTTAATTTTACTATTTTAAAAAAAGTCCGAATTATTAAAAAATATGGCAAAAAAAAAAAATTTTTTTTTTCAAACGACCGCCATTTTGTTACTTTTTTTTTACTTTTCCAATGTTGGGGCTATAGCGGCATTTATACTTATTAAGAATCCGTTCGGCTTTTTTGTTTCAGATGGCCTGAAGTGTTGAAATTATGCACGCCAGAACACCCTTTTTTTTTGGACCCACCACATCGCCAGCTCATAACTTAGTGAATCTTAAAATATCAATAAACAAATGATAAGAAATGGATTATAAAAATATTTTTCGTTTCGTTTGTACAGAGCTTCAAAAACCTCCCTAGACTAGAATATCCCCATAATAGATGGTAAACCTACAGATTTTCGCTTTGTGTTTATAGAAGACATAAAGATATAGAAGAAGCGAATTGACTATAGACAAATTTATTAAAAAAAATATATATATTTATGTAATCGCAGGAATTTATTTTGCGCAGATCAAATTTACCTAATTTACAAACTTTATTCACAGCATTTTTTAGCCTAGATAAACTGTTGTTAAACCAAATGGGCTTCTTTGATCGTTTGGTTGGAACAAACCTACAAATCGTGTACTCAAGTATGTTTTTAAACTCGGTAAAAGCAATCTATAAGTTTTCAGTGTCTAAGATATTTCGCCAATTTACTGAGTTTAAAAAAAATGTTTATAGCATTAAAATCTGCTCCAGCGAAACTGAAACGCTTTTGGAAACTGAGGTTAGAGTTGTAAGTAACTTATAACGCATCATGGAAAATACTTTTATTAAGCAAAGGGAAATCAGCTGGACTCAAAGAAGCCTTGAGCTCTTCATTTATAAAGATTATATCTAATACATTTCCCATAGCATTGCGAAATTTATTTAGTTGACAAAATAGCAAACATACTGTCTATAACTTTTCTTTTAAATCATTAAATGGATGAGCAAATTTTTTATTATGGGAATAAACCCAAAGTGAAATCAGTTAAATTAAAATTACCTGACACTACGGCATATGAAGAACTATCTAAATTATTAACAATATTCATAATGGTTTTTATATGAGTTCTGTAAATTGCATTATCTGTATCCGGGGGAATGTGTGATATAAAAAAATTTAATAAATTAAGTCTGTTATTCCAGACAAATAAAATGTAAATGTCAGATAGGTAATGTAATTTCTGTACTCTTGAAATTTGTTCGAATAGCAAACAATACTCCACCGCCCCTCTCACAGTCCGGTTTGAATGGGACATCTATCGTTTCGGTAGACGTCGAAGTCGTCAGTAAACAATTCAGAAATTAAAATTCCATCATGCAACCACATTTCCGTCAAGGCGATAACAGACAGCATACGAGCAAACAACAGCAGCCAGAAAGAAGTTCCTGATCTTAGTTCTCATCCCTCCCACATTTTGATAGTATAAAATGAGAGGACAAAATGTATTTGACAACGGATCATTAGATGTATCAGCAACAACAGCGAAGAAGGAGGATGTATTACGTTTGAGCATTTAAAAAGATACTACTGAGCCACATATTAGAATTAAGAAAAATGTCTGTCATATCTTCTGGAACGTCAAGTTTAAAGTTCCAACAAGAGCATTTGCGAAAACAATTCGATGAACAATTAATTCCACCTTTTGGGTCGGTGAATTGATCATCTAGATTATATGACTTCACATCTCTAGGCTTTTTACTTTGAAGCTACCTACAGTTCAAAGTTGCCATGGTTAAGCCGGCCATAATTGAGAAATTTGAAGGCTAACATCGAGTCGTACTGCTCGTATGTGTCATCGAAAATTGAAACTTCAGAATGGACCATGTTAACCGCAGCTATGACCAATATTGATTTAGAGGAATTATCTTCAAAAACTCAACGTAAAGAATGTTTTATTTTATTTTATTTTATTTTATTTATTTATTTATTTTTTTTTTTTTTTTTGTGCGATAATAAAGATTACCCGGTAAAATAGAATTTTTTAATATTTTACTATCAATAATATCACCCTTTATTAATAACAATGAAATTTTCACTAATCGTATTTTAATATTGCATTTTAACCTTTTTCATTGGCACCACTTAGAAATTGAGTGTGAGGTTAATAAGATAAAAGATTTTATGATTTAATTTTAAAAAATTATTTTATAACTACAATCAGAGATAAAGTGACAACGAGTCGAAAAATTTTAAATGAAATCCCAAAAACTTAAATAATTTTATCGCTTACGTGGTCCAAAACTTTGTTGGTTTCAGTAATTAATTAGTAATAAAGTAAGTAAAACAGCATTAATCTGCATTGTGCCTTGTAATACGTTTCTTTCATACGACTAAAAGTGAGCTCAATTTATAATTACGAGTATCTATACAAGATTTTTGAAATAAAGAATCACGTTGATTTCTTACTAGAGAATCGAGTTGCCATAGCTGACAGCTTGCGAATTACTTTATAGTTTTTAATATTGTTATTGGATCCAGACTTATGAATGAGAATTTAATAAGAGAGGTTCCTTTCTAGAATTAATGTCTCTTCATGTAGAAACGTATTTAATATATGTACATACTTTTACAAGCAAAAGTGTATAAAGCGAGTAAAAACAACTGCTCGAGATTGTAGTTGTAAAATAATCGACTCAAGGTTTCATGAGTTGAAGAGTAAAGTAATTGAACCCGTAATACACAGTTGAATATATCCAAGGTTAGCCGTTTAAGGTACTCGTATATGTTTAAACGAATCACAAATAATGGTGAAGTCTGAGTGAAAAAAAAAAAAAAATATTAGTGAAGAATTCCAGAGTCAAGTTAAAGGCTTAACACAATAAACATGTAATTTAGAGTAGCTACGTCCAAAGATTTTGCTTAAGAAATAATGTAAGACTAGGCCACTATGATGGGTATAGTGTAATACCATACATTGTGATTTACCCCCAAAACGAGTAAACGCCGTTCGTAGGGATTATCTATGTTTGATATATTCTCATCGTAAGTTCAATTTAAAATAGCTATCTAGGAGGTATGGATAACATTCAAGTTATGATGCCAAAATATTTCTTAAGTTTTTCGGGCAGAAAGAGCGAAAAAAAAAATTTTTAGGCACAGTGGCTATTTTGATCCATGGGTGGCTTCCAGTGTTTCGGTCGCTGTTGGGGCCAATACTGATTCGCTGATTTGAAGGCCAATACACTGCTACTTAAGCCACGGTCACCCACAATATGAATCCAATTTTGACCAACCGGCTATATTCTTTGTCTTACATTTAATGCTGTGTACGAGTATAATTACACTTAATAATCAATATTATGGGGTATATAACTCAATTCGTGCGGTTTTTTTTTTTTTTCAAAATTTGAACGTTTATTTAAGAAAAACATGTACAATAGTATTATTCAAAGTATTGCATATCTGAAGCTATGACTTTTTCCCATCTTTCTGGCAATTTGTGAATGCCATCCCAAAAGAACTGCGCCGGCTTGGCAGCCAAGAATGAATCAAGCCAATTTTTGATATTCTGCTCTGATGTGAACAGTATTTCAATGAGGGCGTTCTGCATCAACCGGAACAAATGGTAGTCCGAAGGGGCAAGGTCTGGGCTATAAGGCGGGTAGGGTATGACTTCCCATCCACTGTTTTCCAAATAGTTCTTAACCGGAATAGCAACGTGGGGCCGAGCGTTGTCATGATGGAAAATTATTGCCTCGTGTCTGGTCGCATTTTCCAGGCGTTTTTCGGCTACTGCTCTCTTCAAACGGATTAATTGTGTTCGGCAGCGTTGTCCATTGATGGTTTCACCCGGTTTTAGCAGCTCATAATACAGCACACCCATCTGATCACACCAAATACAGAGCATTACCTTCGCGCCATGGATATTCAGCTTTGCCGTTGATTTGGCTTTGGGTTGTCGTAATGGATCCATTTTTTATCACCAGTAACAATCTGATGCAAAAATGACTTCCGTTTGTGGCGTTCCAGCAGCATTTCGGACATGCAAAACCTTCCTTGCTTTTGAATATATCCAGCTGCTTTTAAACGTTTTGAAATGGTTGCTTGGGTGACACCCAAAGATTCTGCGAGCTCTTCTTGTGTTTGGCAACAATCTTCATAGAGTAATGCTTCCAGTTCTTCATCTTCAAACTTTTTTGGCTGCCCAGGACGTTCATCGTCTTCCAAGCCAAAATCACCACATTTAAATCGTGCAAACCAATTTTGGCACGTTAGCTCAGCTAGCGCATGTTCACCATAAACTTCCACCAAAATACGATGACTTTCGGCAGCAGTTTTCTTCATATTAAAGTAATGAAGAAGAACTCCCCGCAAAAACACTTTTTCAGGCACAAAGTTCGACATATTTGAGTGAAAAAAAATTATTGTTGTTTACGCTTCAAATGAATGACATATACTGAAATTACGTACAATGACAGTAGCTTTCCAACGCATGTTCCAAAGGAATAATAACAATGGAATAATACAAGTTACGATATCTCTTAGCAAACCGTTATAGACCCAATATGTATTACTTTGGATTAAGAAAGAAAACATTGTAGGACATGTCTTTAAGAAGATTCAAGTCAATTGGGTGAATAGTGTTGAAGATACCCTAAAATAACCCTAGGAACCGTTCACACTTCACAAGTTTTCAAAGATAATGATCACTATATTTTACAAACTATTATACTTGAGGCATTTATATGAAATTTATATAGCATATTCCAGGCATTAAAAATTAATGTTTAAGTCAATTGTATAAACATCTAACGAGTACTTTTTTCTTTCCTCAAAATCTATAGCCTTATTTCTAAAGGTCACAATTTTCTTTTAAGCAATTTTCGATTAAACATTTTATAAGCTATTAAACTAATAATAATTATACAGAACTTTAAAAGCAATTCTTGAAAATATATTTGACTAAACGTATTCTCGTAATATATTTCAAATCTCCGGTTCAAAAGAGGTCGTATGTTGTCCTAGAAAAATAATTAGAAATTCCTTTAACGTCTTGTTCCGATTTAAGGCACAAATTTTGAGTATGATAATAATTTTACTCTTCAATATACCGATAGTCAGTTTCAAAATTAATACGACTATACTAGAAATATTAACATATAGTGCTGTTTTATCTAGCGCTTGTATCTATGTTATTATAACAATTTGTATAAACATCTGTATTTCTTAGTATTTTTAAATTGAACAATTTTACTAATATTCTTTTTTTCTAATTTCTTTGCAGGTAAGACAAAGTTTTCTATCAGTAAAAAACTGGATTGAAAAGGTGGCTTTAATCGTATGTACGAGTATGTATGTACACTGGAGAGCAAAAGTGTAACAATGGTTTCTAAATTAAACAAAATTTTAAGAAATTCTACTAAATTCATTTCTATTCGCATATAAAAACTTAATATACTCTTTTTACATTTATTGATAAACAAAATAATTAAACAAAATTTAAAATTTCAATAAAAAACAAAATAGTTAAAAAAAAAACAAGTCCATTGTTACAGTTTTGCACCGTATAGAGAAAAAATAACAAATTGTGCTTTTAAAACGAAATTGCGTAACATTCTTCCTGCACCCGTCCCCATAATTCCGTCATTCCTTTGGACACTTCTTGGTAATTTGCCAGCTGCCTTTTCAATTAAGCCCGTAAGTTTTCGATGCAATTCATTTCCGAGCTTTGGGCAGTCCATTCCATCGTGCCAAATTTTTGACAATTTAGATAGTTTTTTACGAGTTTTAAGGAATGTTTTGGATCATTGTCCTGTTGGAATATGAATCCATCTTCCTCCATTCGCATCATATCCACAGCAACTTTCAAACTTTCCTCCAAAATACTGAGGCACTACCCTTTCCTCATAACACCATGAATATTGACCGATACCGTTATGCATTAAACACCCCTAAATCATCAAAAAACCTCCTCCATGTTCAATAGTTTGTTTGACTTGTGGTTTTAGAGTATCTGAGAAGCTTTTCCAGCACCAAGAACGGCCATCTGACTTGAATCGGTTAATTTTGGTCTCATCAGACCAAATTACATAAAAACAAAAAATAGGATTGCAACAAAAATGACGAAGTAATTAGAAATTGAGTATTACCCGTCTCTAATCATCAAAAGTAAAGTTTTCATGTTTTTGCAGTAAAACTTTCCGTGACAGAACATTTTTGGCTGACAACGCTAGCTTCTTTTTCTTTTCCGACACCATTTTCGACGAAGAGTCCAAACACTTGTCATTTTCACCAATAACGGGAGGCTGTCCCCTATCCACAACTTTTTTCGATTTTCTTCCTTTCTTCACTTCCTTCAAAATTGCTGCATCTTTTTATCCTCGATTTATTTGTGTCATTTTTGTACCGTTGATTGCAAATATATATATACAGATTGACTGACCCGAACTGCAGCTTTTTAAAATGCTATAATTTTTTTATTTTTTGATAAATTTTATTGTGCCAAAGCACAAAATGTCGGAAAATACATCAATTTTCAATTGTATCAGTAGTTTTCAATATGTCCACCTTTGGCGTGAATGATGCCCTTGAGACGACCGAAGAAAGCATAGCACGCTGCACGCAAGTGGATCTGCGGTATTTTGGCCTATTCTTGGCGCTTGTGCTTGTTTAAGGTGGTCCAAACTTTGGTACTTTTTAGTGTCAGCCTTCGCCTTCAAAATACCCCAGACAGAGAAATCCAACAGATTTGCATCCGGAGAATTTACAATCCATTGTGTCGAAGAAATGAAGTGTGGAACATTGTTTTTTAACCAATCTTGGTTGACGCGCGCTTTGTGAGACGGTGCCGAGTCTTGTTGAAATGTCCACAGTCTCCGACCGAAATGATTGTTTGAACAAGGCTTCAATACTGTCTCTAAGACAGTTTCACGGTATACGATCGCATTAATTTTGACGCCGCGGTACAAAAATTCGAGCGGAGAGCGACCATCGGCGGTTATGGCGGCTCAAACCATCACCGTCGGTGCTGCCTGCTTTCTGGTGGCCGTCTAAAGGTGTAAATTTTCGAAGGACCTCTCTGGCAAGTAAACTCGGTCATTTTGTTTGTTGACATATTGCTCGATAATAAATGACGACTCATCGAAAAAAACCAAATTCGGCAACTCACCACTATCGTGCAAGCGTAGCAACTCGTTCGCTCTTTCGACCCTAATTTTTTGTTGTTGCGGTGTAAGATCGTGTGCTTTTTGGAACTTCAATGGCTTGAACCCAAGCTCATTTTTCAGTATGTGTTGCATCCATTCCAACTATATGTTGAGCTCATGAGCCCATTTTTCTTCCATTTAGATGCGGATTTCGCTCAATTCGAGCTTTCATTTTCCAAATCATTTCTGCCGATGTTGCTGTTTTTTACACAACTGAGACGCCGCAAATCGTTAAAAAGGCTTGTAAATAATAAAATTATATGTCATGTGTCAAAATTTGAGCTCACATTATTTACAGTCACCCTGTATATAAGTATAGAATTCCTCAAACTTTGTTCTTAGAAAAAAAAAAAATAATAATAATAATAATAATAAAAATAAAAAATATAAATTTGTTCGAAGATTTATGCGTACTATGTGTTGTTTATTTTAATGCTGTAACATTGTTACACTTTTGCTCTTCAGTGTATGTGTGTATAATTTTTTTTCTCCCTCAAGTGATCTAAACTCGTTAAAAAACACATTTTTATCTGCTCCATATAAATTGGCTGTAGTGTGTTGTATTCTTGACCTAAATCAACTTTTATTGTAGTAATATGCCAATCTATCAAGGGATTAAACCGTAAATCTCTGATCTTGATAACCCATTTTCTATGTCTAGATCATGTTTCAGTATTTTGTTCTAGCTGCTGCTCCCCCACATAAAAACTTCACAGATGTTTACATGAGCATAGGAAGAGAGATATAAGCTGCGTTGATGTATGAGTAGAAAAACAAAACAAGAAAAAAAAGAAAAAAAAAACTTCTTGGATTGTTTTAATACGCAAATTAGGTCAACGATTTGACATTCTCATATATTCGATATTTTTTATTATTATTATTTTTTTTTTTTTTTTGTAAACTCATCGTATGCGCGATCACACACGTGACGAAAAATTAATCGACCGCACCAGCTACACTCGTATATGAATAACAAAAAACTTACAGAATCGAGTTAAACGTGCGTACATAATCCTATTTCAGAACCTACGCTCTTGGCCGCTTTTTCACGCTCTCTTCGATTGTGCGTGTAATCTCGAAAGAAGGAAAGGAAAAAAAAAAAAAAGAAAATAAATAAATAAAAAATCGAAACCAAAATGTGAAAGAGGAAATGAAAGTAACAACACGGAATACTGTTCGAAACATAATTAAAGGCTTTTGTTTTCTACGCATCTTGTATCGAAGAAAGTACAAACGATGCCATGGTTTGTACGAGCACATACTTGTATCTGTCCTTAAAAAGATGAACGTATGTATGTACGTTCCAATGATCAAGTAACTTTTCTCTTCCAGTAGTTTTCACTACTGCACCCATAATGAATATGCTTGCTGGTAGTGTTCATTACGAACATTATTACTCGTACATTGCTGAACCGGTCTAAAAAGACGCAAAACGGCTAGCTAGAATGTACATATAGTATATCTTATACGCAATACTCGTACTTTTCGATTCTCCATATTCGATTGTGTTCGAAAGATGCGTGTGTAGTTCTTGCAAGTCTTCTATACAAGTATACAACAGCAACCTTTTGAGTTGGTAAAACCAACCGATTTCGATTTCTAAATTCACTGCTAGGGTGACCTAAATTTTCACTTTTTTTTGTATTTTCTTTCAATTTTATTAATGGCTTTCAAACGAAAATTGAATGTTGAGCGAGGAAAACGATTGAGATTTTAAATGTGTATCAAATCTGTTGGCGATTTGCTTAATAGTTGTTGTTAAGCGTGTGCGACCTTGAAAATATTATATTTCTATTTATAAATACTTTTTTTCTTATTCTGAAAGCCTGTTTTCAAATTTTACACACATACATACAAGGCGCTCATTTATTAAAGTAGAAACGTTTTCCAATGCAATATCTCACAGTTTACAGAATTCCGTTTGGCAAAACGTATTAGTGGGTTTTCTTATGTCAGTCTTGCTCTCTTTCGAACATATTTTGCATGGGCGCTCCTCACCGCTTTTAAAACGCATACTTGTTGCTCATTTCTTTACTTATTTGTCGAATTTCCTTACAGAATTTTTCCTCTGTTTTGGGATCTCAGATGTCCGAATTGATATTGAATTGGAACTTCCGGACATCCAAAATACTGAAACTCCTTCAAGCTGTTAATTGCTGTTAAATAGTATGGTTCAGTAAGCTTGCTTGTAAGATAATAGAAGTTAATTTTGGCAAAATCAACCTTTTCTTTGCATGTGTCATACATAATTTATTTTAGCGAGTTAAGTCTCGATTCGTATTGTAATCGCATGTTCGCTTTTTTGCCTGAAAAGCAAGACTTTCACATAGCCATACTTCTTCTTTGTTCTACTTTGCCGCCATGTTAAATTACTTCTGCCTCTAAGATGTTCGCCATGTAGTGTAGTGGCTTAAGACTTCGGCGGTATGTGGTTTATAAGGGATCCAAATAATGCAATCGTCGTCCTTTACTTGTGGGTGGCCGTTTATGGAATTTTTTCTTTTTCAGCTAGATTCTATCTGTCAAATGAGCCCCAAGTTCAGCCTCAAAAAGACGGAATTTTTCTAAAGTGTTTTCAATAACACTACGTAAAATATCAAGAGGCAGTACATCCGATTAAGTAAGAATCTTTCGAAGTAGTACGGGGGCTGTTTGATGAGTACTCGAATTGGAAGAGTGGTGCCGCTACTGAGCCAACATGAGTATAACCTCTTTTAGCTCACCTGTCAAAAGTTGGTGACAATCCGACGCTTAGTTTTGTTTTGACACCAATTTCATAACATCGTATTACTGTTTTTTGCGACCATGGAAAAAGAGCGGTATCGCTTCGTGATCCGATTTTTGTTTTTAAGTGGCAAAATCTGCAAGGAAATCAAGCCCATTCAAGCCCGATGGTGTGTATAGGACCCATTCACCTTCCCGTTAAACCGTTTACAATCGGTTCGCAGAGTTTCATCGTGGTCGCACGTCGATTTTTGATGAACCGCGCCCGGGTGGCCCAACCGGAAAACAAGCGCGTGAGACTACTTCAAGACGTTCTTAGCTCTGTTTAATTGAAATCAGGAGAATTTTCTGCGTTGTTTCGTGACTGTCAATGGAACATGGATTCATTGGTACACACTAGACACCAAAGAACATTCGAAACAATGGGTTTTACCCGGTAAACGTGCTCCAAAGAAAGCAAAGACCTTGCTTTCGTCCGGAAGGTGATGGCCACCGTTTTTTGCGACGCGCAAATTGTGATCCACGTTAACTATTTGGAGAGAGGAAAAACAATCACAGAAGCATACTACGTTAATTTATTGGGTCAATTCAACGCCGATATGAAAAAAAAAACCACATTTGGCTCTTCCATCACGATAGCGCACCGGTTCACACCTCGTGAACATTCATTACAGTCGTGTGTTGTCTTACGGCCTTTACTACGAATACAAAAAATACACCTTTTATGCGTCTTCTGGACTGGTTCCCATTCATCAAAATCCAAATGCTGACCAATTTTTTACATAAAATTGTAGGCAGTCATTTTTTCTCATATTTAATTAATCTTTTATCAATACAAGCCCCGGCTCCTTTATAAATTTCCTTCTAGTTGAAATCTTTTGTGAGTTATTAAATGCGTGTATAGTCATGCTGTTAGCTCCAGTAGTGTTCAGAATTTGGAAAAATACAGTCATGGCCACCATCGAGTTTCTAGATACATCATATTCTCTTAGCAGAATTTCTAATGTACCAATTTTTTGGTCATGGTATATAGGATAAAATAGTTAAATTCTTTTGAAAACCAAACATTGAACTGTATTCATTGCGTCGTGTTTTGAATGTGAGTGAAATACACGTCTTATTGGTTCTTAATGTTCCCACAGCAGTAAGCCTGTGTTCCTTCAACAGATGTTCAAACAGTTCATATCTAGAAAACCAATTTTTCATCGTAACAGGGTTTATTGCAAGGTTTACATGGCCTATCAGGTTGAACTCCAGACTACATATACTTCTAAGTTGAGGGTGTAATATATTTTGTTATCAACCAATGCGTATATTTTTACACCATACTTAGCTGGTTTGCTGGCTATGAGGCGACTAATTCTTTGTCGATTGTCATATACTCATATGGTTCATAATGTTTTTGATAGTTTTGAATAAAATTATCAAATAAATTACGAATCTTTGCCAACTTGTCGACATTTTTGCGTTGTTCACGGGTGTTGACATCATCAAATCGTAAATTATTCAGAAAGAAACGAACAGTAAGACTCTGTCTGTTAGATCTAAACAGGCCGGCTAGTAATAAAAGACCTAGATCAGCTTTAAGTTTATCCCTGGCAATTTCAGTGTATGCGTATTCGTTGGAAGAGTTCTTATGTTCTCTTGTTAAACGTATCTTTATATTAGTACATAGCACTATCTCGTCTAACATTGTATCGGTTATAAAGAAAAAAAAAGAAAAAAAAAAACATTCCAGTTTTTAGTTGGCATTTCTTGCGTGACCTTTTACTCCAGGTGAGAAGGTTATTATATTTTCGCTGCGAGTTCGAACATTCGGATGACTAGGATTTTTATTCCACACATACCTTTTGTCTTTGCCAAAAAAGATTGTTATTACTTTTATTTTTTTCTCCTGTCATTTCTTCTTCATCTCTCATATCTATTGTACCTCCGAGTCCCATGATGGTTTCGTAGACATATGATCTTCTTCTTCGCTACTACTGGCATCGAAAGCTTGGTCTTCCTCATCATTTTCCAATAAAGATTGTTCTATTTCTTTACTTCTTAGTGACCGATTCATTGTTATTGCCTAATAATATTAATTAAACGGCATTAAAACAAGCGCAATAAATAAAAACAATTAACAATCATGCAGTAATATAAGAATAATACTAACAGTTTTGAAGCACAATAAGCATGGTGGGGTCTGTGGAGCCCAGCACTCAAGTAATTACGTCCAGTCCACTCGATATCAAGCGACGCACTAAAAATTAGGGAGCGATCGCCGGCAAATGCATCAAACTTCAGCTACTAATGATTTGAAATCGCAAACGCATCTATTACAACAGTTATGGTCTTTGAAAATGGGTCGGGCCTCTAAGATCCCACCAGTCTCACCAAAGGTTAAAAGCAATGTTGTAGCTACGAGCTACTAGTTAGGCGAAGTAGCTCTATCCTGTTAAAACTACATACCAGAGCTATCAATATCCCTACTTACGTCTTCAAAGAAGAATGATCCAATAATTAGGTAACACTACACTAGATAGCGACATAATTAAATACATTTGGCACTGATGAATCAATCTTGGGTCAGATCCCCTATATACTTATGCCACTTTTGTTTGTTTCTGATCCCATTTGGGTAAGTTGAAATGAGCTTCACACACACTGTCAAAAGTGATTTTTACCTTCCTGTTTCTTGTAAACGAACTACGTAATAACACACATGTTGATGTTGTTCTGGTCCTAAATCTTGCCAAAACTCTTTGCAAGAACTTGTAGGACGGACCGAGTTACCCAGAGGGTTTTTATGTCAATATTTTTGGATCCTTCACAACACTTGCAAGAATTCGTCTAATATTCGGTTGAAATCGGCTAGTCCAGAGTTTTTCAGTTCGGCGAAGATCAGTTACAGACCCCTCTTGATGGAATCGTGCCACTAGTGCTCGAATAATTTTCCCAGAGTGTGGATTTTGGATTTAAAAATGCGAATATTTCCGAAATAAAATTCAACGAGTTTGATTTTCCCTAACGTGCTGTAGTTCCTCAACATCAAGTTTGTTTTATAGTATAATCAGTTAAAAAAAAAAATTGTGATTTTTCAAATCATTCCATGACCATTGTCTTGTCTAAGTTTCTTCTATTCCTCAAAATCGGAAGTTTCTTAAGATAACCTTGATTTTAAACTATATTGACTGTAGCTTTTGTGCTAAGGTTAACAAGCAATGCGTTTTGCAAGATCCTCCAATATCCATATGTGACATATTCGTACATATACGATATTTACGAGTGGCATGTATGTGGAACGAAATTAACTTAACAATCTCAACTATAAATCACTTCAAAGCTGCATATTGAACATTTTATGAGAAAAAAGTAACAAGGCATAGCATGACCATATGTTGCTTCCTATTCCTACCGATGTCAATTTTGTGTCCGTTATATGTAAAAAAAAAAAAAACCAAAGAACTATGTTTAATCTGGTGCTACAACTTGTCAAATCGCAACAAACTGGTAATTTGTCATGATAGACAAATTGGTCGCCTATTTGTCTTTTGCCTTCTGCGTTACGTCTGTGTTGAAAGAAACGTCTTCACCCCTGTGTCTTGTATTATTATTATTATTTTTTTTATACTTCATCCATCTGTGACTGAGTGGTCTTTTAATAGCCAGTTTTACATTTTTACAATTTGAAAAATCGAAAGATAAATGAGTCATGAATCATAATGATTAACATGTCACATAGTGTCCAAATTGTTATTTATTTTTGTTTATTGTTTATTTGTTGATTTACAAACGCCCAGCCTACTTGAATCACTCCTCATATGTGTGTGCCCATTTCGAGAAAGTTAATCCACCTTTCTAGTTGCTTTCTCAATTAAGTTGAGAGCAGTCCTACTGTAATAAAATAAAACTCTTAACGCGCCTCAAGCATGCTTCATGTTCAAAAATACCAATTTCGACCGTATCAAATTTGAAGCTACCTAATTGGGTACAAACGAATCATCTGAGGCAGAGATCCCACTCGCAATATATAAACCGATAAAATACAAAATTATGTGTGCTATTTTTTTAACGACTATCGTAAAATAAAATGAGTGAAATAATTACACCACCAGGTTTCACACTACTGAATTTGTAAAATTAGGCACACCTTTCTGAAATAGGGTTATTTCGCGGCGCCTCTCTTCGCACCTAATAAAATATGAATACACTACCAAAATGCGTAGTATGACAATTCGAAAAAGAGTAACTAACCGGCAATTACTATTAAAACCATGACAAAGTTGTAACTATTTGTTTTTTTTTTTTTTTTCTTTTTTTTGGACAATAATCGTTATCGCTGGTAACCAAAAATTCAATCTAATTACTGACCTACTTAGCAGTAGCAGGTAAATCGATGGCAAACTAGCAGTAGTATCCGTAGGTGCGCATCTAACTCTGTACTCTTCTAGACACAATTATTGTAGTTTTTGAAAATTTTCTTTTGGCAAAATGAATTCGAATTAAAGTGAAGTGGAGATATTTCATTAAATAATCTATCTATATATATCAAATATATATATCAAATTCGTGGAGCTCCTTGAGAGTGTTATTGTGTCAGTGAGCCTTATTTCCAATTTCTTTAATTTAAAACCTTAAAAGCTTAGGCAAATTTAATTTGATTGCGTAATACTTGGTAATCCAAGAGGTCGGTCATTGAACCTAATTTTGACCAGTCATAAAGAATAAGCACCTCGATTGGTGATTCAATTCTTCTTTTATTTTCGTTTTCCGTTGACGTATTTAAGGTCCTCTTCTAAGGGACATTGTGGTCGCGTGTAATTATATAGTAAATACATGCAACCTCTATAAGTGAAGGGCACAATTGTTCAGAATTAACGATTTGGAGAAAACAACCAGCAATTTTGTTAATAGAAACCAAAAAAAAAAAATAAAAATAAAAAAATGTAACCACTTGACATTGTGTCAAAAGCAGCGACCCTCCTGAAACTCCCAGTGCTCCCAACCTCACCGCATCTATAACATTTGTGGTCATTCTAATGTGTGTCCTGTATAATTTGTTTAACGTTTTCGTGACCAAAATCATTTCGTTGACGCTCAAGTCTCGTACCAATGCAATGGAATTAGATCCTGTAAATATCTTCATAGGGGTTGATGGTTGTCTGGTAATATCTAAGTCTACAAATAAATCAATTTGTTGAATACAGATACATACGAGTACAACTGCTTAGCTTTCATTATGATAACTTTAAAATTAAAAATCCAAAACCACCTACAGAATATTTTTTAGATATGAAAAAAATTTCCCAGCTCTTTTATGCCTGCTGTTAGCAATATTTTTATGCACAATAATATGTATTGCTTCCGAATCGCAAAATGCAATAAAGTCGAACAACCAAAGATGCAATGGATTTTGCATAAATCTAGCCTGGAAACTATATTCAGAATAGATGCTTGGGCAAGAAGCGGCTTATTCTCATTTTAGAAAGAAACTCTTCAGCGTTAAACTAGACGTGGGTATATTAATAAGCAAAATTACTTTATAACTACTTAGTGGCGCGAAAGTCATCACCATATCGTAAGATGCTATAATGTTTGCAAATGACAATTATATTTTAACATTTGTGAAGTAAACAGATACAAAATACACATCAACAAGACATGAATTGCTATATAGTACATACTCCTAAAGAACGCGGAATAATTAAAACGATTTTGTGCAGACGCTTAGTCGCTCGCCTATAAGAGTATAGGATAACACGAATTGTTGCCAGGTCTGGCAAGCCTCGGAGCAACCGTTCTGTTGAGAATATCGCAGCTGTTATTGAAGATGTCGCAAAGAACCCCAGAGTATTGATCAGACGACGTGCCACGTAAGTGTTCATCAATCGGAGGTCTTTACAGAGAATTTTAGTGAAAGACTATAAGATGCTCCCTTACAAAGTGCAAACAGTGCATCAGCTGTTAGTTATCGACCACCAAGCTCGTGTAACCTACGCTTATGTCATCCTGAATCCTGAATTTTTCGAAAACGCCGCGGGCCAGACGACTACTGTGGATGGGGAGCGCTACAGAGACACGCTTAATGACTTTCTCCTTCCTCAATTGAATTATTTGAGACTGGATAACATGTGGCTCCAAGAGGATGGAACAGCGCCGCATACTGCATGAGCCACAGACACTGGAAATCCAGATGGAAACATCATTTGTCCAGACCGTCCATGAAAAAGGCTAACCTTCTTCTCCTTCCTCCTACAGACCCATTGCACTTACGTTCATTTCCGAGGTCATCGGAACGCTGATATGTCGATAATGTTCAGCAGTAGGGTTTTCGTAGCAACAGATTTGATGGCATGTTTTACCGAAAAGTGGAACTAAACCACACATCAATCTGGGGAAAGTAAAATATGTAGTTGCACTTGATATTTCTAAGGCATTTGACACAGACCCTAATGCCAAGGGTCTTTTGTCGAAAATGATATCAATGATACATCAATGATATCTTGGCTCTAATCCAGTACATTCCTGACGACAGTACTCCCTGCTTTTTATATTCATTTTCGGACTCACAACACTAATTTTCGGCTGTAGAATGGAAACGACGTCTCATCAAATTTCAATATTAATAGCCTTGCCAATTGTTGAATTATCAACTGACTGCAGTCGTTAAATCGAAATTTAAATACCCAGCCATCATCCATGAACGGCACTCGCATCGTCGGAACTAAAAATCTTTCTATTCTCAGTATGTGTGTCAATGACAGCTTACTTTGTAATGACAACATCATCGATGTCGCCAAAAATGCTGCGAAACGCCTACGTTTCACTGCTTTGGGCGAGGACGTCCGGGAGAGTTCACAAACATTGACGAGACAACGATGCATACAATTTGGCATCAGCAGACGTTCGTTGCGTCCAATTTTGGTGAAAGATCTGAAGATGTTGCCTAATAAAGTGCAAACCATTCACCAATTGCTGCCTGCTGACCGTCAAGTGAAGAAAACTTACTCCCATGGTCTGTTAATCTGGTCTGTCTGGTGCAAGAAGAGTATGATTTCATATCCAAAATCACAATGAGCAACAAAACCCATTTCCCCTTAAGTGATTGTGTGAATAAACAAAATTTGCATTTCTGGGCCACGGAGGATTCACTTGCACTTGCAGTGAAAAAGTGATTGGTGAGGACGCCGGCACTATAACTGTTGATAGATTTTTTTAAACGCGTTTTTGTTTTGCCACAATTTTTGAATTGGGTCTCGAACACTGCTGATTCAAACAGGACGGAGCAACAACTCATACATCTTGGGAAAGAATGGAAATTTTGAATCACCAATTTCCTGGCCGTGTGATCTCCCGTTTTGGTGATTTGAACTGGTCGGCTAGTTTAAGGCTTTATGACATCTCGCGTTTACTACAACAAACCACTAACCTTGCAAATCTTGAAAGCCAACATTGAGGAAGAAATCACCAGATTGTAACCAGATGTTTTGTAAGCAACAATTCAAAATTCGACAAACGTGCACAAATATTCAGCAACTCAAATAAAATTTTCGTGAACAATGTGCAATTTTTTTCATTTCTAAGAAAATGGCAGCCAATTCATATTATGATATTACTTTTGCCCCAACTTGTATGTATAGGGTGGGTCATCGTAAGGTTTGATTTTCAATAGGCTTTTTTGACAGATCACGCGTGACTCCTATCAAACTGCTTTGTCATTTTTGTTCAGTAATGTTTGGCAAGTCATCGTGGAAAGACTCACACCACAACAGCGTCTCCAAATTGTTCAGCTGTATTGCGAAAATCAGCGTTCTGTGAGAAATGTTATTCGTGCGATTCGAGAAACTTCGGGTGCGAATAATTGACCTACTGAAACCACTATTGCCAATACCATTCGCAAATTTGAGTCCCAGTTAACATTAATGGATGATACTCAACCGGTTAGACCACATCCAGCAGTGAAGAAGAGTCTATAGCAGCTGTAGCTGAGAGTGTACGCAAAGACCGTGTCGAATCCATTCGCCGTCGTTCTCAGCAGCTTGGCTTGGCGTATTCGACAACTTTTCGTATTTTACGTGATAATCTGTGCCTAAAAGCGTAAAAAATTCAACTTATGCAAGAATTGAAGCTAGACGACTTGAATTTGCGTCATATTTTCAGTGAATGGACTCTGGAAAAACTCAATAAAAATCTGGTGTGATGAAGCACATTTCTGGCTCAATGGATACGTACGTTAATAAACAAAATTGCCATATTTGGGCTGATGAGCAACCCCAAGAGTACCAAGAGTTACCATTACATCCATTAAAAACAACGGTATGGTAGGGTTTATGGCTGGTGGAATCATTGGTCCATATTTCTTGAAAAATGAGGCAAATCAGAATGTTGCCGTCAATGGTAACCGTTAGCGCGCCATGTTAACGGACTATGTGCTTCCCTAAACTCAAGCACATGGTCTCGGTGAGCTCTGGTTTCAACAAGACGGCGCTATAAGCCATAAAGCGCGTAAATCAATGGACTTGTTGAGAAATCATTGTGGTGAGCACTTAATTTCTCGTTTTGCTACGGTAAATTTGCTCCCTAGGTCGTGCGATATCACACCTTTAAACTATTTTCTCTGAGGATATGTAAAGACTTAGGTCTTCATGAATAAGCTAGCTACGATTGACGCTTTGGAAGCCAACATTATCCGTGTTATCCGCGAGATAACCAGACGTAGTCGTGGTCAACATTTACATGTTACACGATATCATTTTCAAAAAGTAAATGCCATGAATTGTTCTTTTAACCGATAATAAAAATTGTAAGTTCAGTTTCAAATTTATGTGTTTTATTTTACATTTCTTATCGCCTTTATGTCGTCATTCGGCAGTATCTGGTATAATTTATCTCTAAGATTGTTAAGGGATCTTGCAAAGATTTTAGATGTTATTTACAGTTTTAGAACCAATTTTCTTCCTAAAACTTCTTGGTTTTATATTACTGGAATCATGTTAGGGAGCGTTAATTTGTATTGATGGGGTTTTAAGGTCTAATACACTTGTTAGAGATTTTACGGACACGGATGAGATCTTCATTATTATTGGAAAAGAATGCTTTACAGAACCAACATTATAATTGATTATAATTGATTATAATTGATTAAGAGCGCTGGGGAACAGTACCGATCGTAAACTTTCTCGTTTTAGAAAGAAAAACGTTTTTGGATATTTAAAAACCTTAAATACCGCTGAGCAGCATTGCCACTTTCACCAAATGTACACATTTTTTTTTATTTATTTATTTTTTTTTTTTTATTATTATTATTATTTTTAAAATATCCAGATTATAAAATATATGTATGCGACCGATGTACAATGTCACGCTAAGAATTTCCTGGTAAAGGGAACTTACAGTATTCTCCTTCAAGCTCGGAGTTCATCAGACAAATGTGTTGGATCGCATGAAAAAGCTTGGTTTTGTGCCAAAACTTTCTGTAGGGGTGCACACTAAGTTAAAAAAATAAAATCAATGGGACTGAATTTTCATATGTACGAGTACGAGAAAAGAGAACTGTCCCTAGACTGCTTAGTAACGTGAGATGAAAAGTGATTTTTATAAAGGTGTTAAAAGAAAAAGAGCTTACGAGTATATCTTAAGAAGGAAAACTCCGCATTAACATCAATAGCTGGTGTGCATCTGACGGAGGTAGTGCTGTGCTTCTTGTTAGACAGCAAAAGTTTGATGTACTGTGAGCTTGTTGAACAAAATAAAACGGTAAGTGCTGATCTTAATTTTACTCAGCTTGATTTTTTGAACAAAGAAATGCAGCGCAAACGCCCATTTTTGGCCAACAGAAAATACTTTAATCACGATAACGCAAGACCCCAAGCAGCATATACTACTGATATTGCACTTTAGGATTAGCACTTATTTCGATCTCGCCGCCAAGTCTGAAAACTATTTTTCCAATTGGTTGGCTAAACTTTCAAAACGCTTGCAAATATGAAGTAAAATATCGTAAATTTCTGATTAAAAAAAAGAAATAATAATAAAAAAAGACTACATTTTTAGAAGAACGGCCATTTTTGAGAATGTTTTAATATGTTTTCAACCCTTTCTCTTACTCAGGGAGAAGTACGGCCCAATACCTCAGGCAAGAAAACCACACCTAAGATTAGATTTTCTGCTGTTGGAACATCTCTCTGGCTGCTTGCTTGGCAAAATAAAATATTTGCACAAAAATGTGCTTCGGCACTGCGAAAAATTTTTTCGCGAAAATTCGAAAGTTCGACGTTTACATTGATAGCGAAATTTTCGCAAAATCCCCCACAGGACATCCCATGCCCATCTCTTGAGAATGGGCGGGGGATCAATTGATTGCTGTATTGATTTACCGACCCGTGTACAGCCGTAAAATTCTCTTTGACCTTTGGCTGTCTCACTGGCATGGCAACAATATAGTATAAATATGTCGATTCATTTGTTCGATTATCGGGAGTTAACACATGTAACGTAGGCGTAATTGAACGCGAATTCTGATTAAGAATTTGGAGGATTTGTAATGGCTATTGAAGTGTATATCTCTGGGTTGCAAATACAACATCTGTCAGAAGATGATATGGATGAGTACAGAGAATCCCTTTTGAAAAAATGGGGCATATCTGATAATTTATGATTTCTCTTGGTTTGATTTTGACCTTCCTTTTGTTTTTTTGTTTCCTCGTCTATAATACGTATTTCATGGCCATTAAAGAAGTTCAGGTTTTTCTTTGTTATCGGTTCAGTTTTAGTATTAAAATTTCGAGACAAATTGACATCAGAGAAGCAATCTGCTTTCCGATTGAGCAGAATCAGCCTGGTATAAAAATTGCCGGCGAAAATCAATCGAGTAGTCCATCTCAAGTCAGTAACGAAAACGATTCCAATTTGCTTCATTAAATATGATGCAGATTGAAAAGAATTTATAAAAAAAAAAAAAAACTATTGCAAATTGCATGTTTGCACATTTGCAGTTAGATTCTAGTACTCCCTACATTGATGTATGATAATTTTCTGCTACTTTTTCTGAAATTTTATATGAGGATGTGGAATGTAATTATGGCTTATTTGTCGGCAACAGAATTTAAAAGAACTCTGTACTTTTGGATCCTAGCCGAGTATGTTGAGTTACATATGCTCCTCACAAGTTGCACGTTATTATTTTCGCAGTATTTTATTTATTTTAAACATGGTGAAAATTTCCATAAAATCCACGAGACTACCTCTAATTGTCAACCTCCCAATTGACTTTTACTTCTGATCTACCATTGACTGAGCAGTAATAAGATAGTGAAAACAAGTTATTAGCATTTGACCTTCTTGTTTACGACACTTGAAACCAAATTGAGTTCGTTGTAGTTGATAGTCGTTATATTAGCTTTTTTTTTGCAATAAGTTATGTCAAACGTGTTTCTAGTGAATACGGGTATACATTTCGTATAGCTTTTATGACTCAAAGAAGTCTGAAGTAGACACTTTGTGAATAAATTCATTTTTATTATTCGATATAAACATACAGATACACATTTGTTTGTTGTACGTATATTAACTTTCGTAAAAGTTGGACAACATCTTAAATCTTCAAAAGTGTCCCATTGGTTTTTGTGGTCATTTTATTGGATTATCTTTTGATTTTATCGGACATTTGAGACTAAGTTCTAATGGTTTATGATAAAAAGAAACCAAAGTAAAAAGCAATACACATAAAGAGCGAAATCCTCCCAATCTGTTTTCGATTAATTATAGAAAATTCTTAGATATATTTTGATATTTCAGATAAGAAGCAAATCAAACTTTTCTCACATTTTTGGCCAGCCAAATCAAAGTTATATTTTCAAAGAGAAGAAAACTTTGGCTACCAAAGAAGTCGAATATTTTTGTATCTTTTTAGTTGATGATTGTCGCAACTTCATATGGATGGAGCCTTGATTGTTCGATAAAAAAAAAAAAAAAAAAAAAAAAAAAAAAAAAAAAAAACTTTTAAATCAAATAATGTGATTTAGTTCTTCTCTTCAGTATGAGTCATCGCGTTGGTAGCGGCCTACTTCACACTTCAACTTACCACACATACCGGTGATACTAAGAAGAAACAGGCATTTATTTCTTTAATATTCATGTGTAAAGCAGGTGAAAAAGAAATTTTTTTTTTAACTTTCACCAATCGGTAGATGACAATCTGACTAAAAAATATTAGCCATATATTCGTTTGTACAGATATTACTCTCACCATCTTATCATATCACTCTTTGTTAGCATCATTGTTGTAATAAATCCATCATGTTCTGCTCCAGTGTTTATCTGGCCAAATCGTCAATGATCAGATCATGAGGAATGGGACATAGTCATCAAATTGTGCGAAGTGAATTGACGCAGATCAAACGTTGGTAGTATAAAAAATCACTTATCAGTACCAACATAAGTTTCATTGTTTACTTAGAATTACTTTCCTCATACTTTTGGGCGAAAATAGTTCAATAGGAAAGTTTCATCATAATATACCGGTCTAAAACAGACCTTATCCAGAAAACTATGGACGGATATTCTTTCAGAAAAAAAATTCAAATTAGAATGATTCTTTTTTGAGGTACACGTAGACCAGGTGGAAGTCCATCGTGACATCGTAGGAAAGCGATGTCCTAGCAATTTCTGAACTCAAAGAGATTTCTTGACAAATTTGTCAAGGTTGGTGATCTTCATAGAACAGAGATAATTTTGATATTCGAAGTGGTAACTGGCAGACCCACTTCCCAGAGCCATAGAGATCTCTTCCTCTTCGACTTTGCAGTTCTGGCAGAAATTGTTGTAAGGAATACTCATGGTATAGTGGTTATGTTTTTGAGTTTGGAGATATCTTAGCGTATGACATATGGTAGGTAGTTTGAAGTTGTCAAAGTGTTGTCAATTTATGCCTAGGAGTGTGAATTTGCCCAGTTTATCAGCGGCGCAGCTCTCTGGTACGACGCGGAGTCCTGGAATATACCATAACAGAGCGTGATATTTTGTTACTTAGGCATTTCGTTGAGTGATGCGCGGCAGTGTCTAACCACCCTCGAAATTATAGCATTTGAAGTTAAGGATCTGATCGCTGCTTGAATACTAATGTATATTGGACATCTAACGCAGGTGTGGAGTTCAGGTTGTGAAACCTTTCTGTCCAATTGAAAACCATTCCGAAAATCAGTATAAATTGTGATAAAAAAAGGCTAAAGGATGGTTCTTAATTATCTCTAAACGAAAAAGAAAGTAGTAAAATATTGTCAAAATTGTTTTCCTTGTACTGAACAGTAAGATTGAAGAGAGTGTTAAAACCGATACATCTCCTGAGTATCACAAAATTGCATACTGGGTTCAATAGAATCATGACCAGATGATATTGGGACAGAAGTATGTGGGCAGAGACACATGATATCAAAAGATTCACCCAAACAAAACATTGTTTTGCCATACTTTTACACAGTCGCCGAAAAATATTTGAAATATTTAATATTTAAAAAAAATTAAATAAAACAACAACGGTGTGAGATATAAAATTGATTCTTGTTTTATTTTGAAGCTACGTTAATGCCATTATACATATGTGGAATATCAGATCATTCAAATGACCGCCTCGGTTGCGTTGGCAGTACTTCAAGCGATTGATCCAGGTTTGATGACTCGGTCCAATATGTGCGGCGTAATTTCGGCAAAAGCGTGTCGAATGTTGGCCTCGAACTTGTCTAAAGTGTTTGGCTTGTTAGCGTAGACTAAGGATCTGATGTAGTCCCAGAGAAAATAATCGAGTGGTGTCAAATCGCGTGATTGCGGCGCCAAATTTCTCCTTCACAACTTCGTGCATCTCCTCGCTTGTACGGCATGTAGCGCTGTCTTGTTGAAACCACAGATCGGATATATCGATGTTGTCGAGCTCTGACCACAGAAAGTCGGTTAACATATATCTGAGACCAATAACGGTAACAGTGTCTCCTTCCTCATTTCGAAAGAAATAATATTCGATCGTCCCGCCAAAGCATAAATCGCACCAAACAGTCAAACTTTATGAATGCATATTGCTTGTTCTTGTCAGAGAAGATGATTTTGGCTCGATAAGTGTTACCCGGAAAAATACCGAAGATGGTGCACGCAGTGGACGTCCAAAAGAGGCTGTTTCAGATGAAAACATCAAAAAAGTCCACAAAATGATTACGAATGACCGTAAAGTGAAGTTGATTGAGATAGCTTAGACTCTGAAGATATCAAAAGAGCGTGTTGGATATATCATACACAAATATTTGGACATGCGAAAGCTCTCTTCCAAGTGGGTGCCGCGTTTGCTCACAGTCGACCAAAAACAATAACGTGTTGATGATTCAGAGGAGTTTTTAAAGCTGTTCAACCGCAATAAAGCCGAATTTTTGCGTCGGTATGTGACAATGGATGAAATTTACTCCATCACTTCACACCAGAGTCAAGTCGGCAGTCAGCTGAGTGGCGAGCAGGCGACGAACCTCGTTCAAAACGACCAAAAACTCAACAGTCGGCTGGCAAGGTTATGGTATCCGTATTTTGGGATACACATGGAATAATTTTTATCGACTATCTCCAAAAGGGGCAGACTATCAACAGCGACTATTACATTGCGTTTTTGGAGCGTTTGAAGGACGAAATCGCAGAAAAACGGCCGCATTTGAAGAAAAAGAAAGTGCTGTTTCATCAAGACAATGCACCGTGTCGCCAGTCGATGAAGACGATGGCAAAATTGAATGATTTCGTCCATTAATTGCTTCCCCACCCACCGTATTCTTCAGAATTGGCCCCCAGCGACTATTTCCTGTTCGCAGACCTCAAAAGAATGCTCGCAGAAAAGAGATTTAAGACCGATGAAGAAGTAATCGCCGAAACAGCGACCTATTTTGAGGCTAAACCGAAATCGTACTACAAAACTGGTATCGAAAGATATCAGTTCCAACTGCGACTGAAAAACTTTTTTTTTCAGCCAACGAAAATCACTTGAGATACAACAACAAGTGAATTTAGGCTAATAATTTAGTCTTTACATTTATTGGTGAATGCCACCTATGGAGCAAAATAACTAAAAATATTTCTCACTCGCTATGCAATTTTTCAAAAAATTTAACAAGTTCTCTGAAATTTTAAGAGTAGTCATATTGTCTTGAGCGTTAAATTTTGATGTTGTACTGTCTCGTAGTAGAAATCTGTTTACTGCATAAGTGTAACTCAGGCTGGTACGGGGAACTTGCGATAACCTTTTTTTTTTGTTGCCATTTTTCCTCAAAAGTCTCAGAAGATTTAATTTGAAAAAGCAGGTACCGCAAACACAAAAGAAGATATTCATGACACATGAATTTGTGAAAGCTACAAAACAATAACAAATGATCACGGGCTCAGATGAAATATGAAATAGTTTCACCTGTTGGTATTTTACATGCCAATGATCTACATATACTTGTAAGCTTTAGTGCAAAATTGAAATGTTTTCAAATATATATTACAATACATTTATTATAAATTTAAAAAATAATTTAAATAATTTAAACCATAAAATACTGTAAAAATTGTCAAACTTACAAAAACTGAACAAACCTACAATTTGAAGTCGAATTCATACATGTATATATTTTTTTGCTTTCTTTTATCGAAAACTCCGAAGTTTTTAGTGTGTTAAGAATTAGAAAGCACCCTAATCCTCTCATAGATTGAAGAAACAAATTAGAGATTCTTCACTTATGTTAAGCCTAGTAAGCTTCGCCGAAGCCGATAATTCAGTCTTATTAAAACCCTACGCCATCTAACATACATACGAGTATACCTATCAGTCACTCTAACCGATTTCCTATTGCGTAATTTTGGATTTCATTGCTACATACATACGATTATATTCTTTGCCTCTTTACGTTTCTTTCTAACCAGAGATTCGTCATACATAACCATCGCTATACTACAATGAATTTTTCTTTCTAATTCTTCCGGGCATCGAAAAAACCTCAGCAGAACTAAGAACTAACACAAAATTTGTTCCGCGTTTTGATTTTATTTTCAATTTTATTTTGTGTATTTTTGTAGATACACACGTATCTACAAACAAACATGTTTCTTCCTATTTCGTCTTCGGCTTTTCTTATTTGTGTTCACCTGTTGTGTGAGAATTAAATTGCTGAAGCTAGAACTGGTTTTGAATTTGAAGTAATCATTATAAGATCCAAATAAAAAAAAAAAAATAATAATAATAATAATAATATTAAAATGAAAAGAAACTGAAAAGCTAATGCTATAAAGCATGTTAGGGGGAACTCGTTTGAAATTGAGCTTCGATTTGGACTGATGGAGACTTGGATACAAAGGTACTTGGATACCTTGATGGGGAGATAGACATGTGTAGTTTTGTCTCTTTCGCTTATACGTACTACGAGTATGTATATATGTACTTACAATTAAAGAACATATCCGCGGGAGGATTGATCTTGGAAAAATGTGGCAGAAATACGTATTTGTAAGTTGACTAAGCTTATGAGAATTTAGTTGTCTATTTAATTGACAAACTTTGAATTTGGAATGGCAGTTGGTTAGTTTATCTATTGAAACCAGTTTTTTTTATTATTTTTTTTTTTTTATTTGATTACTTCTATATAACGAGATGCGGAAATTTGGTCTTTATTTTGGGAAAATTCAAAATGGTTCAATGCGCCTTAAAGTAGTGACCTTGTGACAGAGAATGTGGGGAGTTTCCTGATTTAGATTTAGAATCACAGCAGAGCAGGTTTTGACTTGTGATTATGAAATATCTTATGACATACATAGGTGGATGATGAAATATAAATATTCGTAGATTTTCCTTTATAAAGAACTTGTTGCATTATAAACTGAGTGTGTTTATTTTTATTCAACATAAAAGGTGTTTCGAGATACTAATCATAACATTAAAAGATGGAACTGTTGAAAATAAAAATGTTTCAGCTGTCGTTCTAAGAAGTCAGTAAACAATTCTAAACCACATCAGATGGAATGACGAGGGTGATGTGAGCGAAATATTCGTGACTTGGTCTTACTACTGTAAACTTTGGATTTATATCTTCTGGATATTATACCCAATGCAGTTTTGAATTCCAGATTCTGCTGCTGCTCACATCAAGTTCGGTGATGTCTTCAGCAAACCTATGATACTAAACAACCACAACCCTGCTTATTTTGGGTTTAAAATGTTGGGTAATTAAAAGAGGTTCAAGTTGGGTGTCCTTATCGATTGATTTTCTCTGCTTCCCTCAGGCAGTACTGGACAGATATTACCGGAAACAAAAATAAAATTAAGATGTTACATGCAGTAATGTCGTACTTGCCTTGGACTTCAAATGAGTCTGACAATCTACCGCCATGTCAAAAACGACATCTTGCACTTTCACACGTAGCCATAGCAACAACAATGGTTAAGTCACAAACACACGTCTTGCGTAAAATTCTATATGAACTTCCGATTCACGATGTAAAAAGTCAATAAAAAACAGGTAAGGCGGCGATATATGGTATGCCCGACACATTCTTTTATACTCATATCCAAGAAGCTTATATGGTTAGTGTAGGAATATCCAGAGCGGAAGTTTGTTCGACATTGAGAGTTGATTCTATGTCGGTATTTCCGTGCCTAGGAGTACCTTCAGCAAGTTTTGGCCATAACCAAACCAAAGCCCGTCAGAGCAGGCGATCTGGCCGGCCAGTTTAAATCGCTAAAACGGGAGATCACACGGTCTGGATGTTGGAGATTTAAAATTTTCATCGTTATCCGAGCTGTGTGAGAAGTTGCCCCGTCTTTCTGGAACCAACCATGCTCGAAAGAAACTCGCTTAACACCTGTCTGTAGCGCTCACAAGTTACGATTACGGTGCCGATCCCTTTTTCAATGCAAATACTGCAGTGATGCACTTTGAGGTGATACATGTCAGGTGGATTCTCCGTACCCCAGAAACGAAAATTTTGTTAATTCATAAAATCACTTAATTGGAAATGGGCTTCGTCGATAATTCTGATTTTGGATACGAAATCTACTCATCTTGCACTAGTTTAACAGAGCATGCGACGCAAAAAAGGTCTGCTGATGACAAATCGTCGTTTTCCTCGTCGTTCTGCACCATTTGGCGAAAAATTAAGCGTTTCACTGAGCGTCTCGTGCAAATTGGGTCCTCTAGAAATGCCCCAAGAAATGGCCGGCCAAGTATTGCTCCTTCGAACGAGAATATCACTGCTGTGGCCGAGGATGTAAACAAACATCGACGTGAAAATGATGATTTGGTATCAGCAGACCTTCGGTGCGTCGAATTTTGGTGAAAGACCAAATTCACGCTGCGTTAAAATATTAGAACGTAAATTTGTCAAATAAGCAGTAACAATAATTCCGCGTTCTTTAGGTGTGTATCGCCAAAAATTGAGGCACACTTACATTATGACATTAGTTTTGCCCCACCTTGTACTTCAGAACTCTGGTTGCTTAGACACAGATTTTCAGTGTTCTCTATTTTGACATACACACATACATATACAATACATGTACCATATGTATGATATGTGTTTTCGGCTTTCTAAGTTTATCGGTATTTGTACGAGGATATAGTAAGCATGTTGCCGCGGTTGGTGTTCCCGGATGCACTTCGAAGGTTTTTAGCTATCATAGGGTATTGACCACGTGTCAATGTTTTCGACATCAGCCTTCCTTCTTTTTGGTCTCAATGCAGTAATCCTATATCTGTTTCATGGGCTGTCTAGTAGAAAAGGCGGTTGATCTTGCGGCGTCATATAATTAAAAAAAAAACGTTCCTCCCATTATAAGGCGATTTGCATTATAGAAATTAATATAAAGGCGCTTACATTCATCACTCGTTTAAAGGACCGGTGGTGTTGAAAACGCCTAAAAAGATTACGATGTTAACTTTAGGCGTTATACTGTGGGTGGCACCTCTTTATCCTTAGTCAAGGTTTGTGTCGATAGATCATACAACATTTTATTACTTTTCGTGATTTAATCGGTAATCTTGCCATCAATGTCCAGTTACTGCAAGGTCTCTGAGATATGGGGCTCCTTTTTGTTTCTGAATTAAGCACTAACCCCACGTCGGTCTAGTAAACTAAGATCGTGTTCCCAGTTGTCGGTCGAAAAGTAACCGCCGGCATCTGACCATTTCACGTACTATATTTCGTTAGCTCAAGTCCGCATCATGTATGGTGTGAACTCTCTTTGAATATGATAATTATCATTTTGTGGGGAAGAGGGTCTTTACGTTGGACAACAACCGATTGTCGTCCATATATAGTATGATATTTAAATGTCAGCAGCAAATCTGCCCGTGCCAGAGGCGTTTTGCTACGTTTTGGTGCATTTTTTAAATTGTGTGCTGGACCATAATCTATTTGTGGATGAGGAAGCTGACCATATAACCTTTTTACGCGCGTGGATAAAAATTTTACTACCATGGTTAAAGTACTCCTTGATCAACAAAATAATATGTGGACATTTGCTACATTTGCAAAGGTCGACATGTGTAGGTTTTCCAAATGGTTTAACATGTTGTGTGCTAAATTAGGACTCGATAAGTGGTGCATAAGTCCCTATGTATATACATATACCATATATTTTTATGTGTACCCTAAAATTGAAGGATATCATGATTGAGAATACGAAGTGTGTTGGAGATAGAATGCAGCCCTGTTGTATCCGTATTGATTATGTCAATTTCGGACTTGAAATCTTGCAAAAATAATCTCATTGAATGTTCTGGAAAGTTAATTGATGACGGAGCTGGAAAAGATCAAGTTGAAAACGTACCTTAGTCTGAAAAGAAAGCAATTTAAATAGACTCTTGACCTTTGATTATAAACCGCGTAAATGTATTCCGTGTAGTATCATGTGAATCTTACTTCCATAACTTTCCCTTAAATTAAAATCAAGTTTAACCAGTATTTTTTACACTATCTACCCGCAAATGCTTACCAGTTCAGTTTTGTACATAAAGATTTACCGAATTGTCGGGCTGTCGACGAAGTTGGAATAATAGAAAGCAATCAATACAAATACTGCGTCTAATTAACGCATGTGTCTTCTATTTTGGACTTCGCTTTTCTATCACGAAATCCTCGTAACAGTGATATTCAAGCTATTACTTTAAATAACAAGTACAACGTTTTAACATTCTGTAAAATATGAAAGATATCTATCTCTAGGTTAGCTTTCTAGCATAAGTTTACGTGTCTGTTTGACTTACATACGTTATTACCACTTTATAATATCTCAGAAACAAAATAACCAATTTCTAATTCCACTTAAAATACACGTATCTCAAAAATTATTTTGTTTTTATTTCTTTTCAGGTAAGCTTCATGGGGTTTCGTTAAGTCCTGATATCGGTATGAAAATTCATTGGCTGCCATGACAATTGTCATGTCCAACTTCTTGTTTGAAAACTGTTCATTAGGTAAGAATAGAAAGTGCAAAATTGAATTTGGTTGGACTGTGTCGCCTAAACATCCCATTGGTCAATTTTATAATGGTACTTGCTTACGATTTTATGCGCGTGCGAAACTCCTTGATGAATATTCGATTACCCAATGAAAAATAAAACAAATATATGATTTTTTTGATTGAAACCATAAACTGTCCAGAGTCCCCAATCAGTCCCAAAGTGAAAAAATAATAAAATAAAAATATACTTCAAACTACCCAATCACCTTTTCCATAAAAATAACTCTTCAGACAAATTGATGATGATGACTTCCATTAGTTAGTAGACTTTGCGTTATACTAGGTTTTTAAAAGAAGAGAAAATGGTGTTCATATTCACGTTAACGCATATCTAAAAGTAGTCTCACACTTGCATGGCATGTGGGTTCAATAAAACCTACGAAATAAATTTGTTTATATTCTCGTCACTGATGCTGGTCAATATGGCGCTGTGCTGGTATTCCATAGGAACACTACCAGTATCGTTACCGGCAACAGCACCAGCCCCAACATCAACCGATTCGCACCACCAGATCGACTACGTGGGGTTTTTTGCGGCGATAAACATCTTAATGGATATAATTCGTCATTGGCCCCATCAAAGGGGAGGTAAACAAACCGAACACGAGCAGCAAGCACAACCATGTTTCCGAACACGAGATACTCGTATATGCCTTTTAATGTCTTGAATGGTTTCTATAGCCACTAAGTCAAATCTGCTTATAAAATAAAATACCAGGAATACGAAAACATCACACCGCTAAATTCAAGCCGAAATGAAGTTTGAGTATATTGGTTTTTTCCCCCCCTTTTTAATTGAAATACGAGTGATATTACACAGAGTTTAAGGTTTATACTCGTACATCACAATCACACGCGAGTCATTGTACTCTAGCGTATGATTTCAGAGCTTGGTTTTGTATTGGTCATCCGTTTTCAAGGCCAACAGGTTGGCTTAAATAACTTAAAACCCCCAAAGTAAGTTGAGAATTGTTTTTTTCGTTTTTTCTGTTTTTGATTAAATCGGAATTAAAAAAAAAGAAGAATTGTATTTTGAAGCCAGCACGCACGGAATTCTCCTATATTCGTACATTAGACTACACCGGTGATAATTTAAAACGATTTTTTTCCGAATCTCTTTTGTTTCGACGATGGTTTCATACTAACGAAAATCAATTGTTGTTGCTGATTTGAATGAAATATATTTTTTTGTCATATAAAAAAGTGAAAAAACAAACCACTACAACAAAACCAAAGAAGAATATTAAATGATCATTAAAATTAACCTTTCACAGTTCATGAACTTTGAAACAACTTGTTTTGAATTTACACTACAAAATACACACCAAAAAAATCAGGTTCATGGTCTTTGGTGTTTTTGTTTAATGTCGAAGAGGAAATCCAGTTCACACATGTAATGCTTTGTGTGGTATAATGCTCGTAAGTTCTACCTATCTGACTACAGATAGTCTGTTCCGGCTTGTTGGGTTTTTGCACGACAATCTAATTATGGACAGTGTATCATTACAAAAAATTTATGAGATTTCTAGACCAAAGAAAAAAAAACCCACTGTCAACCAAGTTAAGGGTTCAAAGACATTCAAACATATGCATTTTATAAATCATTTCGTCACTGATTCATAACGAATTTCATATTAAGAGTAGGAGCTAGACTTAGAAACTCAAGCAACTGGTTGTCGATTTCTGTTAAAAAAAAAATGTTGAAGCTAAATTTATTTACTATCCAATAAAACTGTAAAACTATTCCTTACAAAGTATTCTCATTAAATGTGCAAACCAGCTTTTCGACTGTAAAACTCTTGAGTTTTAGAAAAATACTATTACAATTCCAGCTATCTCCTCCTTCGATTAGTTAAATCTATTTCTCATTTTCTTTGTGATCGATTTTTCACGTTTTTACGATCTTTCACCAGTGGTATTCCACTGGGTTCAATTTTATGTCCCTTTTTATTATTTTTTTTTTACATTTTATATTTCGAAATGCACTGGTACTTTGTTTGTTTGTCAAAATTGTATTCTACTTTTGTGTACCTCAAGTATTTTTTTTTCGTTATTTAAACGACCATTATGGACTCGCTCACTTTTGAGGCTTATCATTTCTTTACATATGTCGACAGGTGACTATAGCATAATTCGAAACGCACTTGCGACTTTTAGAGCGCTAAGTCAGTGGACGAACTTGATTCCCGGCATGAAAAGTTTAACTTGAACATATTTTCGCTGCGTAAATGAGTATAGAACTCGCAGCTCTAGCAAAAAAGAGTCTTTTATTCTCTGATATTACTCATTAGCCTTGCTTGAGCACTTAAAGTTTTCAATGATTTCCTTTATATCTGCTATAGGTAAACATTAAAACTAAGGCTACTGTTAATATATAATAGCTCTGAGATATTTGCCCTCCAACTCTAACTTTTATCGTTTCCCTACTTGTAACAAGTTCTGCTTCAGTTTAATGATCAGCAAGTTGTAAATCGGTGAAGTGGATTGAGTACTTTTGAAAACAGAATGACAAAACTTCAAAAATGAAGTCTGGAAAAAGTCTCTCATCATGTCGCCGTTCGAAGTACGCAAAAAATCGTAAGCAGCCTTTCATTTAATGACAAAATGAACAACACAGTAAGTGAGGAAGACTTATCCTCCGCGGACCTCGTGCTACCATTTTATTTATATATTTTTTTAAAAATAACATTTTGAGAAATATTCCACTATTCTTCCATAAATCATACTTCCGCCGTATGGGCATAATGGTTCCACCGCTATCTGGCAGTGTGATTTTTACCCGTAAACCTAAATACGTACCAACGAGTATCTATTGTACAGTACAAAGGGTGCCTTACATCACATTATTTGTGTGTGCGAGAGTTTATCGAAGTTTTTCATTTAACCTACTCTTTGTACCTCAGCTGTAATTGAGCTTCAATTGTTTTCCGAGAAAAATTGTCTGACGAATGAGTGGTGTCGTGAAAAAAAAAATTTACATGCGTACTAATTGTTACTAAGCCCCGCTCCTTGTCTCCGCCTTTTGGTCGGATACTATTTGAAAAGACTTAGTAGATGAAGCAAGTTGCGATGCCATACTAATAGTTGGGATGACTCTGGTCTCCGATTGGGTTGGAATAGAGCAGATCGGAGTTTGACATCGCGAGGACATTCTGGGCTACGCATTCCACTGTACTATATAAGCGCCGTGAAGAGCCATTTTCTGCTTTATGAGTCTTTCATTGCGATTAATAAGGGTGGGTTGCCATTCTTCTTGTTTTTGAGTGGCAAAAATTGCGAGGAAATCAAAACTATTTTCGATGGTGTGTATGGGACCTATTCACCTGCCCTTGCTTCGCAGTGTTTCATCGTGGCCCCACGTTGCTTTTTGATGAACAGCGCCCAGGTGGCCCAAAGGAAACCGTAGACAAAATCCATGATCTCGTTTTGAAGTGAAAATTCGCAAGTTGGCTGAAATAGCAGGCATATCAACTGAACGCGTTAGCCATATCCTGCACGAGATTTTGAGCATGAGAAAGCTGTCAGCGCAATGGTTACCGCGTTTGCGCAATCTGCAGACCACTTCACAGGCCTTCTTGGCTTTGTTTAATCGAAATCCGGAAGAGTTTCTGCGTTGTTTCGTGACCGTCGATAAGACATGGATTCATTAGCACACACCAGAGACAAAAGAACAATCGAAACTTTGGGTTTTACCCGGTGAAAATGCTCCAAAGATGACGAAGACCGTGCCTTCGGCGGGAAAAGTGACTATTTGGAGAAGGGAAAAACAATCACATGAGCATACTACATTGACCACATTTGGCGAAGAAAAAAGTGCTCTTCCACCTTCGCATTCGCCATAGCCTACGAATTGCTCCCCCATCCTCCGTATTCTCCGGATTTGGCTCACTGCGACTGCTTTTTGTTCCCAAACCTTAAAAGATCGCTCGTCGAAAAGAAGTACGGGTCTAACGGGGAAGTCATCGCCACCGCGGAGATGTATTTTGCAGGCCAACAAAAGTCGTACTATACGAAGGAGTTAAAAAAGTTGCAGTCTTGCAAGTGTATCGAATTGAAAAATAAATTTTCAAAAACTTAAAAACTTTCGTTGTCATTTCTAACCCGGGTATTTATCAAACAGCCCTCGTACTGTGGTCGAAACAGCTATATACAGCATTCGGTTCTACTTGCTTAGCAACGTGGAGTATATTGTGTTTGGCGAGTTTTTGTGCCAACTTAAGATATGGAATCTTTTCGTCGCAGATCACCACTGCGACACGATGGTCTTTTGTACTTAGATGATGGACCGCTAAGTTCCAACGATTTGTTATGCGTATGCGATTGTACAGTGTGTTCGACAAAAGCGTTTGTCTAAAAAGCTAATATATATCAAAATGAATTAATTACCCAATCATATTAGTACGGAGTCCAGTCACCAGTATGGTTTATAATTGCTTGGTATCGTTTAGTGCAGTTTTCGCCTATCTTTTTGCGCATATTCTTTCCAAATTTTCTTCAAGTCCTTTGAAAGTTGTTTTATTCGTTTTTTTTTTGTTTTACCTCCTTAAATCTCTGTTTCATTAAAACTACATATTTTCTATTGGATTCGCATGTGGACTTTGGGACAACCAATCTAATGTCTCTATACAATTTTCCTCTTTCCAACGTGTACAGAGGCGACTCCGATGTTTTGGATTGTTATCCTCTTGCAAAATCCAGTCGTAATTGTTTGGTCCATACAGAGATTCGGCGGAATCTATCAACGCCTTCTGGTGCTTCGAAGGTTTGTTAGTATACTATTTTCCGAATCCTTTGGCCGAGAAGCATCCAGACTTGAATTCTGCGTTGCCTACCTTGGCCCCTTTTCAATTAGTTTTTGGGTCAGTAGCGGCTTAGGTTTGATACTCCTGTTGTTGCCAGGATCATCAAGGGTATTGAAAGAAACTTTAATTCATTTTGTGGACAATTTTTCTTTTGCGTTCCTCAGACAAATTACTTAATTGTTCTTACTGGATGTGCTTCCTTTTTTCCCTCTTCCTGATCCATCATCGACACTACCGCATTCCTAATACAAATTTATCCACTTTCTCACAAATGCCTCTGATGTTTTTAAATATATTGCTGGCAACTTAATACTCATTTGAGGTCTTTTGGGTGAGTTATTAAAAAAAAAACACTTTTTAAAGGCCGCATTCATTTTGTAATGATGTTGTACCGCCGAAATATGGAAACATACTGAGAAAATGAAAACAATGCTCGATCAGCAATTAAATGCAAAAAATATTGTAATTTGGTTACAAACATGCGTGTGTAAGTAAAATAAAAGAAGTAATTTAACGCATGCGTTCCAGGACTTTAAGTCGCCACAAATGTCTCGAATTGTCGGAAGGTATACTCTATTTCGCTTGAAGCAGAGATCTTCTCTCTCAATTGCACCACCAAAGTAACCACATTTAAATGTCGTTATAGTTTGACAGAAATTTTATGACATCCACTAAGGATTATCATGGGTACGAAGAAACCCACTCAAGGACGAATGCTCTTCTGGCATCTGTGAAGAGCTCGAAATTATAATAAAAACCTTTGATTTCATTTATGTTTGATTGAAAGGCAATCATCTTCATTCGACACTTAGTGGCATCAAAATCGTTTTCTTGGTTCTTTGTTCTATTTTTATTCTTTCATAAAAAATGAAACCAAAAAGGACGGTCAGATCAATCCCAATTTGTCTTATATCCTACTGACAATTAACATCTTTAAAAAGTATTCCTATAAAAATGTCGCTTTAGTATTTCCAAGTGCAGGCGCCATGCATTTGCAGTCAAGTCTTCATATCCAGGAAATCTCATTTCAATTGTTAAGTGGTTTGTGTCATTGTTTGTAATCATAAATCTAAATGTGAAGCCACCCATGTCTCCAATTACATTACCTATACTGCTCATTACCTGATACATTATCTTCAATGCAAGGTGGCATGCGTATAGTCATACTCGTAAAATGGAGGAGCAGGCGAATTGAAGAAAAACCCACTTCCTATTACCATGTCATTAAATACGGTAACTATCCATAAAATATTTTCCTCTATTTTAGAATATTATCTTTCTCCTAACTATTACATAAAACAAAACCAAAAAAAAACTTTTACTTACTCGTACATATATCGAACCAAACGAATGGTATTTAAAACTGAATCCAACTCTCGCTGTTCTTTCGTGCATGCTAAGAATTATTTTACTCAAGTGGTCTGTTGTTATTTTCTTACACAATATTTTTCAGTCCGTCTATTTTATGTTGTTTTTCCTTGCCCCCCCCCCCCCCCCCCCCCCTCCTCCTCCTTTAAAGGTTCTCCTTTTTTTTCATTTGTTGAATACTGAATAGAATTTATAAAACAAAAAATAAATCTTTTTCTTCTTAACTTTGTTTTGTTGGATGGATTTTGTTTTCGCAACACGGGCTTCCTCTTTACTTTTTCTCCTGCCTTGAAAGCTACATATGTACAAATACAACAGCTAAAAAGTCAAGCTTAAAAGACAAGAACGACGTTGGTCTTGAACACATGACTTGAATGAAGACTTTGAAAAGTAAATGAATTACCAAATGAAAAAAGGCAAAAAAAAAAGTAATCTAAGGTAATAGAGAGCATACAAATGAGCTGGGCTCTAAAGAAAGTCAAGACGCGAAACCGACCAAACAAGTGGAAAGAACCAGATTTATGGGTAACTCTTTTCCCTTTTAACTACGACTATGAGTGCGGATACATTATGCGGTTGGCGGTTGTTGGGTATTGATAGTTGATAGTTGTACTGCAATTTGAATGGTATATGCAATTATAAGGCTTCTTGACATCTTGGCAATGTACAAGTATACTACATAAAGAGGAGTATAAAGAGGAACTACTATTGATGAAAGGCCTTAGCACTCCTTAGTTTGAAATCAGTGTCTTAATAGCTCATTACTATCCCTTCAAGTAGCCTTTAAGCTCTTGACTTTTTATAGGCATGTTGTTTTGAATTTATGAATGTACGTGGGTCTTTTTGCCAACGTTACTATCTAATTTGAAAAAAAAGCTACAACTCTACTTTAAGGAACTTCAAGAAACTTGAAACCAATCGTAGCGATGTCAAGTACAAATTTTTTCAAACAGTGTCAAGCTATGCACGTAAGCTATTTCGAATGTAGATACAAGTGTATCAGTGCTCAAAAGTCATCAACAAAATCAGCACAATGAGCATAATTGCTTTTGATTTTTGCACACATTTCCTTTACAATCGTACGAACTCATGTACGAGTACTCATATGTAGTGAGTCTTTTTAGCCTTTTTTTTTTTGCTTCTCCCTCTTCTTCGTACCTACTTCTGTTATTATAATTATTATATCGCTTCAAGTATAATTTTATTTAACGACTCAAGGCACGTAAGAGCAGAAAAAAAATATGGCCACTGGGAAAAAAATAAATGGTGAGAAAAAAAAAAAAAAAAAAACACGTTAAGCAGCAATAAGTAAGTTAGCTTACATTGTTACTCGAGATTGAGCTAACCAAACAATCGGGGCAACTTTTTCCTACAAAATTTTTCTGAAACAAGCAAAAAAGTATAAGAATTCAACACGCAGAAACAAAAAATGAATTATCATTGTGGCGGTTGTGGTTAAAAGGCTCTTGCCTTTCCTTTTTTTTTTTTCAAAAAGAAAAGATAATTGTGGAAAATTTAAGATTTCAAAACCAGCAGATACTTTCTTTTGACTATTGCAAGTGAGGAGCTTGGATATTTTTATAATTACCTATAATTGATTGTTTTGATTGGCAGGATTTTGACTACAAATCTTACTTTTGACCATAAGAAATGCGAAGGTTAGTTGGTGAACATAAATTCTACAATATTTCAGAAGTTTTTTTTTCGTGATTCATCGTGAGGTTTGATTTATAATGTTAAATAAAACACATAAATTTGAAAGTGAACTAATTTTTTTTTTATCGGGTAAAGGAACAATTCATATCAATTTCATTAACTTCTTGAAAATGATATCATGTAAATGTTGGCCATGATTACGTCTGAGGTTGTCCAATCAGAAGGTCCACTTTTGGGCGACTCGTTCGGGCATAGCGACTGGTATCTCGCGGATAACACGAGTAATATTGGCTTCCAAAGCGTTAATCGTAGCTGGTTTATTCCTGAATAGCAATACCGTAGCAATACGTGAAATTAAGTGCTCACCAAAATGATTTCTCAACAAATCCATTGTTTCACGCACTGTACGGCTCGTAGCGCGGTCTTGTTGAAATTAGAGCTCACTGAGATCATGTGCTTGAATTTAAGGAAGCACGTAGTCCGTTAACCAGGCGCGATAAAGGTTACCATTGACGGTAACATTCTGTTTTGCCTCATTTTTGAAGAAATACGGACCAATGATTCCACCAGCCTATAAATCACACCATATCGTTGTTTTTAATAGATGTAATGGTAGCCCTTGGTACTCTTCGGGTTGCTCATCAGCCCAAATACAGGCCATTAAGCCAGAAATGGGCCTCATCACTGAACAAAATTTCATGAAAAAACACCGGATTTTCATTGAGTTTTTCTAGAGCTCATTCACTGAAAATATGATTCAAATTCAAGTCGCTTGGCTTCAATTCTTGCACAAATTGAATTTTGTACGCTTTTAGGCCGAGATCCTCACGTAAAATACGCCAAGTTGTCGAATACGCTAAGCCAGCTGCTGAGAACGACGACGAATCGATTCGTCACGGTTTTTGCGTACACTCTCATCTTCAGCTGCTATTGTCTCTTCACTACGTGCCGGATGTAAACTGGGAGTCAAATTTGCGAATGGTATTGGTAATAGTGGTTTCAGTAGGTCGATTATGCGCACCGTAAGTTCCTCGAACGCACAAAAAACATTTCTCAAAGAACGTTGATTTTCGTAATACAGCTGAACAATTTGGAGACGCTGTTGTGGTGAGTCTTTCCATGATGACTTGCCAAATAACACTGAATAAAAATGACAAAGTAGTTTGATAGGAGTCACACGTGATCTGCCTGTTGAAAATCAAAAATCAAAAAAAAAAAAAAAAAAAATCACGATGAATCACTCTATATTATAAATTCAGCTTTGCCCAGTTGTGAATATTGGGCTACTTCTTGTTTTTCCCGATATAGATTTGAATTATATGGCAGATTTAGAACTCTAGAATAAACCTATCTGTGCATTGCTATTTAGCAAATGCTTCTGCCCAATGCATTTTCTTGTGACGCAACTTTTGTAGTGAGGTTATGAAAGCCAACATTAGTGACTTATACACTAAAAATATAAACACCGCATTAATAAATATTCCACAATTTTCTATAAGTATTTTAAGATTTTTCTATACATGCTCGTAGATCGATGGTATGCTTATTTCGATGAGGTTATCTTTTTTTTTTTTTTCTTGTGCTCCACGTCAATTCCAAACAGTCGATTACAGTTTTAAACAGAATCTAGTGTCTCAATAACGTGTTGAAGTTACTAAAACAGTCATTAAGACTGACAACTGAACAAGTATCTGGCTTTGAATGAATAAACGAATAAAAATCCATTTTTGAAGCGTCTAAAGTGCTCAAATGATATACGAGCAACCTTTTCCATCTCTAAGAGCTACTGAATTTGATGCAGCGAATATCATAATATCATGTATACGCCTTTTTTGCCGATTTAATTCAATCGATTGGGCTTACAACAGATACGGTTATAAAAGGATGCTATAACTTAACACAGCTTTTGATACCATAACCGCCAATTGGTATGGTTTGGCCAAGTCGTCGATGTTGACTGATAGCTGATAGCATATATTTTCTTCACGGCTTGATTAATTGCAATTTTTTTATCAGAACAGAGCACTTAGTTCCTTTAATGAAATTTCACAGGCCTCCGTTAAAAGATGAGTAATCGCTTTGACGATAAAGTGCCTATAATATTAGCACCCAACATATACTATAAGTGTCTAGCGCCTGTAACTCAATAAAAGCGTAGGCCGTATACTTGTAAAAAAAAACTGTCCTCTGTGTCGTCATTACCCTTAAAGCTAACATCTCAGGTGGTGGTTGTATTGTACATCTACGAGTAACTGTTAAGCAATAGTAGCGATCAGTGTTCTGGAGGACAACAGGAATGCCCTGACATTTCGCTCATCCATTAAATTAATAACGCTCAAAAATTAATGTTTTCGTTATTTTTTTGTTTTTTCTTATTTTTATGAAAATTGTTCACAGAAAGGAATGTAATAAATTATATAAACATATCTATACAAGCTTTGACTATAAATAATTTTAAAGAACTATTTGGTATGCCCTAACAGTTGCATAACTTCGATTAAACTTTGTTTTTTTTTTTTTTTTTTTTTTTGAATGCATCTTATACTAGCCAAAAATGTATCTAGGATATTAACAATCTATTCATAACGTCTGTGTTCTTGTCAATTCACGAAGTTTGTCTGGGGTGACGAGTTTCCTAGATTTTCTATTTTCCTTATTCCTGACATCTTGAGCTTCCTCAGAAAGTTGGCCGATTGAAAGAATACAAGTGGCACTTATTTGTTTTCCACGAAATAAGACTTTGTATACACCAACTGGTATATAATATCAGCCATAATTTTTTAGATACAGTTGAATTGTTTCTGTTGCAAAAGCCTTGAAGGCATTTAAGTCAATCTGACCCAAGAGCTTCTAAAATGATATGAAACTTTTTGATTATTTCTTCGTCGATTCCTGTAATTTCGGCAATTTTTGCTTCATCTCTAGCCGTGCTCCCATCATAAGTATTGCCTGACTGTTGAATTGGCATATTAAACAATAATCCAGTTTCTCTTCTGAATCTATCTTGGATTAATTGTTTTCTGGCTTTGAATTTATTGTAACCATTTTGTTCTCTTACCTACAAGACTTTTACATTAAGTTTGTATGTCACTCTTAAACTCAATCTGAAAGACGTTGCTATTTGGTCCACATATTTTCTCGAAAGATTTTTCATTTCAGAAGGTTTTACAGCGCAAATGTAAATGATGACAAAGCAGTATAGTACTAAAGTACTTTTTTAGTTTCTTTTTTTTTCAGAAAGAATTCTGAATTGGTCCCATCGAGATACTGAAAAGATTTTCATCACAGCAGCATCACAACCCCATTTCATTATTAGGTGTAACTCGTTTTAGATTCATAAACTGTACTTTACACGTCTTATTGAACTAAAATATACACTTAACGCTATGATTTACTAAGCTTTACAAACCACATTCAGAAGAGGATTCGCTCACAGTTATGCTATCGGGATAGCACTTTGTTTTAGCCTCTTTAATTTTGTGATAAGAGGGCAGTAAATTGCGAATAGTTTTATTTATATTCCTGCGTCTTATTTCATATTGATGAGTAGATAGCTGTGAGTCTGTTATCATTGCTAATGTTTCATCTCCAGACATTGCCAAAAAGCCAAAAGTAATAAAGGATGACCAGATAAGAACGATAGGAAAAAAATTTTAAATAAAACAACAACGGTGTGAGATATAAAATTGATTCTGCCTTTATTTAGAAGCTACGTTCATGTCATTATGTTTCGAATAGCAGATTAATGAAATGGCCACCTCGACTTCGTTGATGACTCGGTCCAAAATGTGCGAGGTTATTCCGGGAATAACGTGCGGAATATTGACCTGGAGCTCGTGCAGAGTAGTTGGCTTGTTAGCATAGACTAAGACTTGACGTAGCCCTAGAAAAAATAATCGAACATTTTTACTTCACAACTCCGTACGTTACGTCGCTTATATGGATTTGTGTTCGCTTCAATAACGGCAATTTCGCTTGTTGGCATAGCCGCTGAGTCAATAGCGAACTCACGTCGTTGTCTATGGTCGGTCGGCTTCAATTCTTGCGTCAGCACAATCTTATACGGTTGTGGTCCCAAATTCAACCGCAAAATAAACCGGCGATGACAAATTTAACTGGGTCTTCCTCAATACTGGCCACTACGAGACGGGTATGTTTTCATTCATTTCAATCTCTGTCTGGTTGGTGGCTTAAGATCTATAAGAAGGTACTTACGCTCAAACTTTTCCACGGTGCGACGAATTGCCAGCACACTGAAGCCATGATGACGATCGACCTCACGACGAAATTCACGTTCCGTATTTACAACTGAGCCGGAATTTCGATAGTATTTTTTAAAAATTTCTGGACGTTTGGCAAGCGTAAAACGATGCATGATGAAATTGCTGGATGTTATTGGTTACTTTGACAGCTGCTGAAACATAATTTGAAAAACTATCATTGCTATCTGGTCATCCAATATCTTACTCTGTTAATTACAATTTAATCTTTTTAACGATCAAAAAACAACAAAAAAAGTAACAAAAAAAAAACAAACCTTTTTGGACAGCACATTGACAATTGCTTAATTGCGATAGGAGTAAATCTTTTTAATCATTTTCTAAGGTTTAGTTCATTCGCAGTTGCAATTTCTTAAGTGCTAAACGAATCTAAAAGGGTTTTTAATTTTCGTTTTTGTTTTTTCCACAGCGTTCATTAAAGGTTTTTCTTGGTCTTCCTAATTTTTTTACACGAAATGAAGAAAAAAATTCATCTAAAACTGTTTGTGGTAATTTTAAAGATTCATTTAACCACAAAAATTAATGCTTTCGAAGCGATCTCGATGGTGACCACTTTTGATTATTTGGTCGTTAAACCTCAAGTATTTGTTTGTTAGGGCTGTCTTTATTGACTTAATTGCATCCGCAGGTGCTATAATATTATTATAGCAGCCCATTACAAAAGAAAAAAACAGCATCATAGTGCCCTATTTTGATCTCAGAAATCCAAACATCATAAATTAGTTTTGTCGTAATTTTCTTAGTCATTCTAAAAATAAAAAAATATATATATCGCACATTTTCTTCAACTTGAACAACACTGAAAAACAATGCTCTAACGCATGCATATACCTCATAAATTTATCTTTAATTTTTGTTTTCCTCTCCTTAATTTAACAAAAAGCACACAATGTCCCATATCAACTTATCTTGCTCTCCAATAAGATTATATTTGTTAAAATAAAATATAACTTTCAATTAAAATCGCGCGAACCACTTGAAAATAAAAAAAACTGAAACTGCTGCTCTCACACCTGACCTTATGAATAATTGTACACAACTTGAACTTTGAGATAATTTTTTATTTTTTTTTTTTTTCTAACATAAAAGTTTGTTCACAGCCATTTAGTGGGAGATGTAAGCTGCAAGAAAAACCGGTTGTTGTTTACATTTGTTCAAGTTGATTTTTTAATTAAATCCCCGCTAAATGGGCAAATTGTTACACTGTGCGTTGAAGAAGAATTCGTTTTGTCTGCATGCGTCGTATAGGGCAACAGACTGAATTGAATTCTTAAGAGAGGACGAAAACAAGTTCAGGTCCGGGAATGTGCATTTCATCGTCTCGCACCATTTAGACTTCTGGTGTTGTTGTGTCAGATAATGTATCTATAATACCACAGTTAAAGACATTTAGTCTGCAAGTTCAAGAAAATTTTACTGCAAATTGTACCGAAGATACATTTTTTAACAAAAGATTCATAGTATGGATATCATCAGGAGTGGCGTGAAAGCTCAACTGACAAACAGAATATTATTTAATTTATTACCGCCACGTAGATCGAAAGGACATTCTTGGCGGCAAATTCCATTTTTTGCCGAAAAGTCCCTTCACTGTCAGAAAACAAACAGCGGCTAAGAAGTTTCCTATACGACATATTTAGTCAAAAGAATTTTTCTATCCAGGATGACAGATGTAAAAACTTAACTTCTTGGAAGAAGCAGATAGAGATGCATTTCAGTTCTAGATAAGTCAGAACCATCAACTTCATCATTCTCGACGTTAGAGTTATTGAAAGGGAATCAGGAACCCATCATCATTTAGTACTTTTTTTTTTTTTGATAAGCTTGGGATGAATATAGGTAATAATACGATGGATGTTGGCTTTTTAGATTAGTGACGTTACAAGTGGTAAATCATAAAATCATAGAGGCTATTGTATAGGGTTTTCCAATAGGGACTTGAAAACTTTGAATTTAATTTGTGAATGCACTCTTTCACTAATTATAAAAATTTTCTACAGATATTCGGAGTCGGTGACTGCAACTTTAAGAGCGTTAACTCCAATTTTCGGTCGTAATTCTCGCCCTAGTAGACAGGCAATAACAAGTTTAGTGCAAAAATTTGAGTCTACATATTCGTTGTGTGATGTTGCCGTGTCAGTGAGACAACGGGTTGGTCGAAGTGTCGAATATATCGCTGCCGTTCAGACGTCCGTAGCAAACGATCCAAATTAGTCAATTCCACAGCGTTCTCAAGAATTGGGCATCGCTCAGACCATATTATGGCGTATTTTGCGTAAGGATCTTGGTTTACACCCATACAAGATCAAGCTGAATCAAGAATTGAAGCCGATAGACCATTTGAAGCGACGTACGTTCTCCGATTGGGTTCTGGAGAAGATGCGCCAAAATGATGAATTTCATCGCAAAATCATCTTCAGTGACGAAGCTCATTTTTGGCTCAATGGGTACGGCTATAAGCAAAATATGCGATATTGGTCGGGTGAAAACCCACCTGTGCTTCATGAATCACCACTTCATCCACAAAAATAACTGTTTGGTGAGGTTTGCATGCCGGCGGCGTTATTGGCCATTTTTTTTCGTCGCCGATAACGATCGTCACGTTATTGTGAATGGTCAGCGTTATCACGCCATGATCACCGATTATTTTTGGCCCGAATTGGAAGATATGGACTTGGACGACATGTGGTTTCAACTGGATGGTGCCACAAGCCACACAGCACACGCAGCACACGCTACAATCGATTTATTGAAGAGTAAGTATGGTGAGCGTGTTATCTCAAGACATGGGTTAGTCGATTGGCCGCCTCGTTCGTGCGATTTAACGCCGCTTGACTATATTCTGTGGGGCTACGTTAAATCATTGGTTTATGCCAACACTGAACGCGAAATAGCAGCCGTTTCGGCCGAAATGTGTTGCCGAGTCGTAGAAAATTGGGTCCGACAAATCGACCGCTGCAAACGTGGCCGCGGTGGCCATATGAACGAAGTCGAAGTCGAAGTCGTAAATGTTTTGATTGTACTTCAAGCCAATAATAAAGTTTTTAAAATATCTCAAATGGTTTGCCTTTTATTTTAAAAAAAAAAAAAGTTGTCAAGTCGTTATTAGAAAACCCTATACAAGTCAAAATTATGTGCTCATCGATTGCTTCCTTCTTTCACATGAATGCCATTCATTTGGGGGGTCGAAAAGATCAAAAATCATTGGATTACAATGTTCTGGTCATCATCATTTTTGAAGAAATATGGAACAATAATTTCAAAAGCACCAGTGGATGCATAATAATGGCTAATGAAGGCACTCCAGTTTTTCTTGCTGACGTAACCATTCATTTAAAAATGAGCCTCGCCAAATAAATAAATAAAAATGAAAAACAATTTTTACAGGAGCAGAATCTTGTTAGCTATTGCTCTGACCTAAGTCTATGCATGCTGAAATGACCAACAATCGAAGCACACCGATCAACTGTCGGTTGTCGAAATGGTTGTCTCTGAAAAAAGTATGACAATCTGTACATAACCTAATTTACTTTTCATACATTTGATATGTATACTATCCATTCCTAATTTTCGTTTTTATGTTTAGTGAATTACTTTAAGATAAACACATACCAACTTGATTTTTCCGCCCCAGTATTCTATTTATTGGTAGAAGTACAAATTTTCACTTTCTATTGTTTTTAACTAATCATTTGGCAGTGATTTTTAGACAGTATCATATACGGAAAAGTATATTTTAAGAAGTTTCACATGTCGACTTTAGCACTGGCCTATTCTTAGCAAATGTCTTGCCTATTGTCAGATTCAGATAATTATTTTGATCATATCGAAATGGTCTAACTTACTTATTTTTAGTGATTACATCTTGAAAACAAATTGGAGCAATTTTTAATATTGATACGTAATTGAATTACTTCTCCTTCTATCTATTAGGGAAGAAACCAGACATGCTGCTAAATCTACAGGATATTGTAGCCCTTGATATCAAAATCTAAGTCTTTGAAATCTTTTAATTAACGTTGAGTTGTTTCAGTGGCTACTTGCATTCTAATACTAGAGTCATAGTGCTTATGAGCTTTCAACCATTCACATTGAAGTAGTTTTACAGCTTAAGTGAAAAGTTGGCATCTTAAAAATCTCAGGACTTAATTGGATGATTCAGAAATAAAATGAAACAAGTCCAATAGAAAAGTAAGATTCAAAATTAAAATTTATTTTCAATTTGTTTAACCAGGATCGTGGTTGACGTACTTTAACAATTATTTTGATTAGTTGACTAATTAAATGGACTTAGTTCACTGTGTTTCTGAACCACTTATTTAAAAAACAAGCAAACAGACATCAGAAATTTATACTGTGGTTATAATTTCCATTACGTTTAAGTCGGATTTCGGCAGTCCAAGAGTGCAATCACACATATCCGTGCATACTAAAATAAACTGAAGGTTTTCGATACTTAAAATTCATTCAACATCGATCTCTGTTTCCTTTCCAAAAATAAATTTTAATTAAAAAAAAAAATAAAATAAAAAAAAACTGGTTTTAATTTTAATTTTTTATTAAATTCTTTTTTTTTTTTTTTACTTTATTTTGTCAATTTTATTACTCCCCTACTTCGGTTTCTGGATGAGTTCGGAAACAGCGAAAACAACGTCTTTTTATTGACGAAAGGCAAGTCAAAAAAATACAACAGAAATAGGTACAAAGAGACAGTGATTTAGAGTTTTCTTACCATTTCTCTTGCTACATTTTCGTTTAAGAAAATAAAAAATAAGGAAAAACAATGAGGTGAGAACACGTTGAAAACCTGTCTTTAAGAAGACAGTGTAGGTTGATTGTTGATGAGTGCCCGAAACCAAACAAAACAATTTTTGATAGGTACCTGTTGTCTACGAAAAGAAGAAGGAAAATCATCAAAACAAAGCTGCTCGTACAATACATCCAACAGAATTTTTTTTAATTTTCGTATTTTTTTATAATTTTGTATAATTTTTTTGTTGCTTCCTTTCACTCAAGCTCTAATAATTTATTCAATACGCACCCACATTCATATGAACACATATGTCTTCCTTTTTGGATTGGGACACCAACGAGCTAGGGGGCGTCTAAGTTTGCTGGAGGCTCAAAACCCGTCTAAACAATTCTTCGTAATTAATTTACATACTTCGGTTCTTGTCTTTCATATTTTTTTGCGGTGTGCGTTGATTTTTGATGGATAGCACTCATAGGTAATTTCATATATTAGCAAAACTACAGTTATGCGGGAGAGGATACGAACAAGAAAAAAAAAACAAAAAAAAAAAAAACACTATTAGCAAGCGACTATATATGGCGTTCCAAGTGATTGAGTCGGCTCCAAGAGATAGGTTAATTTGCGTTATGTTTAGATGGACGGGACTTGACTGTTTTTTTTTTTTTTTTTTTTTTTTTTTCTCCTGTAGTGAGTTGTAAATTTTGTTTGTGAATACTAAATAGGTAAGATAGAAGACAATAATGAGGAAAAAAAAAAAAAACAGATAATCTATCCGAGAATTAACTGTTCATTTATATGACTACCGTCATCGTAAGTTTTTATTGCTTTGTATTTGTTCTATGAATTATGTCAAGGTTTTCGACAACGCACTTTTTGATTTCATGCTGTATGGCAGCCCTTACGCGTCAGCCATTCAGTGTTTTTAAAACGAAAGATGAAAATTGAGTCACTAATTTGGCTTTCATTGTATATGCTTTTTGGTGGAATCCTATTAAATTTTCTTTAAAGAGTATGATGTGCACTATGTCATTTATATTACGATCTAATAAAATTTAACAAGGTGTTTGCCTATTTTTGAGATATTTCACAGTAGAGCGCCATCTTTCAAATCGATACCCATTCCGAATCTTTCGAACCCCCAAACATGGTCAACATCGATTTTCGAAGTTTTCGAATGAAGAGCTTTAAAACAGCGTGTTGTGTCTTATTATGTTAAAAATTTATGTTTTAAAACAGAAATACGTAATTTTTATGCATTTATGCATTTCAATCATAAAACATTTAAAACCAACCTTCGTTGGCACCTTCTTCTTAGTAATTTACATAGCCTTTCTTTTCAAAACATCAGCCAAATGACTTTCAGGACCTCTATTTTACATCGAGTCTCTTTAGATAAAAAATCACATTTGTCGCTGAGCTAGCCCTATAGTTAGACAAAATATTTTTTTTTTTTTTTTTTTTTTTAAATTCGAATGAAATCGCTGTGTATTCTGACGTGTGCTTCCCAAGAAATTGTCACTCGACAGGTTACCCTGGTTTTCTTCGTCGCCAATTCACCCGCAGAAACGCAGAAACTTTTAAATGGTGATTGTACTCCGGCGTATTGTCGACATTATCGACTCACGTTTTGCCAATGGTACAAAAACTCATTCGGACTACGATAAAACAATTCACCAAAAATTTCACGTGGTTTTTCAAATGGCTGGCACACACAAACCAAATGACAGCTTTAACAGTAGCAAGTTACTACGTGAGAAAATTTTTCGCGTTGACAGCAGACAAAATTAAGCTCTTACGTCAATTGGAACTTATCATATATACACCCTGACTGATTCGAACTGCAACTTTTTAAAATGCTATAATTTTTTTATTTTTTAATAAATTTTTTTGTGCCAAAGCAAAAAATGTTGGAAAATATTGTACATCAATTTTCAAATTGTATCAATAGTTTTCAATATGTCCACCTTTGGGGCGAAGAATGGCATTGAGATGGCAGAAGAAAGCATCGCACGCTGAACGCAAGTGGCTCTGCGGTATTTTGGCCCATTCCCGGCGAAGTGCTTGTTTGAGGTGGACCAAACTTTGATATTTTTTAGTGCCAACCTTCGCCTTCAAAATACCCCAGACAGAGAAACCCCACGGACTTGTATCCGGACAATTTGCAATCCATTGTGTCGAAGAAATAAAGTGTGGAACATTGTTTTCTAACCAATCTTGGTTGACGCTCGCTTTGTGAGACAATGCCGTGTCTTGTTGAAATGTCCACGGTCTTCGACCGAAATGATTGTTTGCCAAAGGCTTCAATACTGCCTCTAAGACATTAAGGCATTAATTTTGACGCCATGGTCCAAAAATACGAGCGGAGAGCGACCATCGGCGGTTATGGCGGCCCAATCCATCACCATCGGTTCTGCCTGCTTTCTGGTGGCCGTCCGAAAGTGTAAATTTTCGAAGGAGCTCTCTGGCAAGTAAACTCGGTCATTTTGTTTGTTGACATATTGCTCGATAACAAATGGCGACTTATGGGAAAATGCCAAATTCGGCAACTCACCGCTTTCGTGCAATCGTAGCAACTCCTTCGCTCTTTCGACTCTAACTTTTTTCTGTTGCGGTGTAAGATCGTTTGCTTTTTGGAACTTCAATGGCTTGAGCCCGAGCTCAATTTTTAGTATTTGTTGCATCCGTTCCAACGATATGTTGAGCTCACGAGCCATTTTTCTTCCACTTCGACGCGGATTCCGCTCAAATCGAGCCTTCAGTTTCTTAACCATTTCTGCCGATGTTGCTGTTTTTTTATGACCACCTCCATGGCGTTTTGCAATGCTGACAGTATCACGGTAACGAGTATGGTTCGAGACACAAATGATTTATTCACGTTGAGGTGCTGGAGGGCTCTAACGATAGCTACTTGTGGTTTTCCAGCCCAATATAAAGCAATCACGCTATGTTATCAAGTTTGAATTCTATCGCGGATAAAATTTTTTCAACACAACTGAGACACAAATCGTTTAAAGGGCTTGTAAATAATATTGTAAAATTATCTGTCATGTGTCAAAATTTGAGCTTGCTGTCAAGAACGGTTTAAAAATTATGGCAGTCTGAAGTTGGTTGCAGTTCGAGTCAGTCAGGGTGTAGGCTTTAAGAACGATGTCTTTATGCAAAATTCGATGGAGTATGGTTTGTGATATGTTTAATTCCTGAGATCGACGTGGAATCCGCAAACTTGGCTTTTTGGCGACACTGAGCTATAGAAACAATATATCCTGTTGTTTTAGCGCAAGGATCACAACCTCAATTCTTCACATCACTAACTTGTTCTATGACTTAAATTTCCAATCCGTTTTGACAATTTATAACCGAGGAAACTCTTAACGTTTCAAACTTTTTCAAAGACTTAGTGAATTTAAACAATTTCAATATGTTGACAATGACAACATATTTTTTGGCAGGCGCTTAAATAGACATCTATTCAAAATAAAACAAGTTCTGTAGCTACACAACCTCAGCATAAAGGGATCGTTGTGGTTTTGGTCTTTTGTGGTACCTTGCGGGTCATAGCAAAAATGAGGAATGTATTCTTTTATTTATTCCCTAGGTATCCTCATACTATTCATGTTTATATCCTTATTCTGTACATAACGTGCCTCATCTGACAATTGGTTGATCCAGATGAAGGCATACGAATTAATTTCTTTATCTTATCTAGAAGCAGGATCACCAATCACTAGTCGACATCAACAACGATAAAAATGTACCAGTCTCTTTCGAATTTGTTTACAAATCCTATACTTGCATCGAAATTCACTTTGAGGTTAAATGTTTATACACTGCCGCTCAAAAGTTTGGGTTAAAAAAATATTTGGCAATTTAAATTGAAATAACTTGTAACCGATTAGAGATACAGTACAGCCTCGCTAGTCCGGAAACATAATATTTCGGCTATGTCCAGACTAGAGAAACGTCCAGACTATAGAGAAAAACTAAAATAAAATGGGCAACCGGAAATAAACACCTTTTATTAAAAAATAAATTTCATATTTGTATGTATGTACATACATACATACTTTACATGTATAGTTTAAATATACAGAGAAAAGAGTACCAAAGAACGTGTTTATTTTTGGCTGGAATACTTTATCCAAAAACTTCTTTTCAGCTTCTTCTTCTTTTTAAGGAGAAGAATATCCATTTTTGATGCATTTTCCTTGCTTCACTATGTAAATCTTTCGCAACTTTTTTATTTTCATTTAGACCTTTTTCTCACTGTCTTCTTCCTCAACATTTCGTTTGATTACTAAAGCGGACTGGATAATGTTTTCATCGGAAAAATCGTAAAGGAACCCATTTTGCCCAGTTGCCCATTTACTTATTTCATCCGCAGATGTGCTACCATTTGGGTCAATGATTTTATCTAAGACATGAATTTTATTTAAATCATCAAGCGATAAACCAGAGTCAATTTATTGGTGCAACTGTGCAAGTGGTATAAAGTCTTCATCATTCCATTGAGATTCCAACTCTGGCCATAATATTGACCAACTCTTTTTAATATTTTTCTCTCCAATACCTTTATACATTTCCAAACAGAATCCAAAAGGAAAACTGCATCTTGCAAATTGAATTTATTTAAGACTGCTAAAATATTTTTATAATCTTCTAGTAAAATGTGGGTCAGCAGTTGCTTCCTATATGCTACCTTTATACTGTATTTTGAATTACATTTTGATCCATCGCACAGTGGTCCCCTCCATAGGCCAAAAATCAAAAATATTAATACAAAGTTTTCAAATTTTTAAATCTCAATTCAAAGTGGTCAAGCATTTGCTTCAGTCTAATTATTTTAGATTCTTTTTAACGGATTTTGAAGTTAAAGGTATTTATTATATGTTGAGCAATTAGAAAATACTAATTTGTAAAGTAATTCTTGAGATTCTTGTTTTAGATAACCTATTTATTTGTTCGTTTTTTGTGCGTGTTTATTATGTTAACCTAAAGTTTTAGTTGTGTTCCCCCAAAATTCCCCCTTAGATTTCTTCTCCATTGTATTAATCTGAGTCTTAAGGTAATAAAAGTGTTGAAGTTAGCTGTGGAATTTTGCGGATGGCTTTGTATTTACTCGATGGCTTTAATATACTAACTCGTCGTCAAATTTTTTTTAAAGTCAATTTTGCCCAGCAAAGCCTCTGTGCCTGTTTTTCTGTGTTGTGTGTTGTGTGTTTGATTTCGTCGTTTGTGTTCGTATACAATGTTCAATGTGCATTTAATTAATATTATATAAAATAACAGTGTTTATTTTTGCACGCTTTTTTATTATTTTCGATTTGGGTTTGGAAGGCGATTCGTATCAGTGTGTGTTTGCACGGCTACATATTTTCAATTTATGGTGCACAAAAAAGGGTAAAAACGCGCAAAAAACTCAAGATGTCATCACTGATATACAACATAATATTGAGAATAACGGCTACATAGTTGAACTAACCGAACTTGAAAAATCTATTAGCTACATATATAAAAAAAATCGTTGTTATCTGGACGCGTTACGATCGCAAAAAAACTTCAGTTCTGTAATCTCAATGTGATTGACTGAATGAAAAGCAATCAACTGTATTAAAATGTAATATATCTCAGCAAATGGTGCTCATCGTGGGCGGCCAAGAACAAAGCGTAGGCGTATAGCTCCGCTGACCGCGATTGACGAAGTTGCTGTTTCTACTTTACGCAATGACCATCAAATGCAAAATGTATTGCAGGCAGATCCCATTGAAGTAATTTCACTTATAGTGGAGACCGGCGTGTCTAAAAACCAATATTTGCTGATAAGAAACTTTGTGAATAGTAAAATATCTTTTGATTTATTTCCAAGCTATCAAGCTCAAAAAAAAAGAGATACCCGGACAATATATCTGTAGACGAATCTCACGCTGAAGTCGAGCTGCAGAGTTTATTAGATAATACAGCGTCGAGCTTATTAGAGCTAGAAGCTCATGTGGTTGAAACTGTCCCTGATGATTATGTTACAAATTTAGTATTAATCGGAAAATGGGGATTTGATGGAAGTACGGGGCATAGTGAGTACAAAGTTTTCTAATAATGATTTGGCAGACAAGAGCTTATTTGTTACATCCTACGTGCCTCTCCAACTACTTTCTAAAACTGATCATAAAATAATATGGAAAAATCATCGGCTTGGCAAAACGTTTAAGCAATGACGTAAAAGCGAAAATACGCTTTGAATACTTTTTACATCTTTCCTATAAATCCGTTGTCAAAATGTGGCAGGTTAGAGCTCCTGGAAATAAATTACAAGTATTGGAAAGAAAGCAACAAATTCAAAAGGAATTTCTTGAAAAAATGGACTTAATAGTAGACAAGCCCAGAGATGGGGACAAAGGATCGTCCAACGATGGGAATGTTGCAAGAAAATTTTTTTCTAACCCAAGATTTTTTTCAGAAATCACAGGAGTTAATGAAAGTCTGATTCATCGCTGTGCTACTTTACTTCAAGCGTTGGCATCCGGATATAAAATCAATGTGCACAAATTTAATGAATATGCCTTCGATACTGCCAAGGACCTGATCAATGAGTATCCGTGGTACTATTTGCCAGCTATAGTCCATAAAGTATTAATACAATTGGAGAGCTCTCGGAGGAAGCTGCAAAGTCAAACAATAAAGAATTAAAAAAATGTAGACAACAGCATCGCCAAAAAATGTCACGCATGTTGACAAACGTCGACATTATGAACACTCTACTTTTACATTCAGATTCATTTATAACAGGGTAAAGAGAACTTGGAAAGAGCGATAAATCAAAGTTATTGGAATATGTTTATGACCTTCTAGATGACACAATGTAATCTTTTTCAATTTTTATTTTTATTAACTTCTTCCGACTTATTGTTATTTTTTATGGCTTATTAAACATTAAGATATTTATCGTTTTAATTATTTGAATCACATAATTACACAAATGTAATTTAAAAATTGTATTTTCCCTTATTTATTTAATTATTTCATTTTTAATGTTTTTTGACAAATGCAGTGTCCAGGTAATTACACGTCACCTTTTTGCTATGAATTTTGATGAAAATTTCGCTACGATATCTCAACGGGAAGTATTTATGGCCGCTGTCCCGTACAAGCGGAACCAGTGCGCATCGGTTTGCAATACTGCCTTACAATTAGGTGGTAGAAAGAAAACACTGAAGTTAGGATCAAAGTTTATTTCCACCTCTTTAGGATGAGATGGGTTATTATCCAAAACCAAAAGCGCTTTTAATGGCATATTAATGTCTGTCAAAAGCTTTTTCACATTTGGAAAGCCAGCCCTTTTTAGTAGCTTTATAATATACTACTGGAAGATCAACGTTCTAAATGCAACTTATGAGTTTATGCAGCATTACAGCATAGCATAAAAGTAACGCGATCTTTTGATATTTTTCTGCCAGGAGGAAATTTTTCATTTGCATGAACCCATGTCGTTCCTGGAAGAACTCTCCAAAAGGCAGCTGATTCCTCAACATTATACTAAAACTTGTATAACTTGTATAACATAACTTGTTCTACGGTTATGTTAATTTCTTGCATCACTTTCAACTTGGAAAGTCTTCACAGCAGCAACGTTGTTGGAAACTTTTTCGTCACAAATTTTAAAATTTCGAGTTAAATGCCGGCATTTAAATTTTTCTAATCCACCTGAATTTGCTGCAAAATCATCATTTCCTGTCATGTCTTTGAATTGTATCGGTTGATTTTTTTTTAGGATAAACCATATCATTAAAGCTTCTTCTACAGTTGGATGTTCACCTTGCTTCATTATCTTTCCTGGAACCAATTGTTAAATGTCCGTGGAAAGTAGGTCCATATTCTTAGAACTCAAATTCTCAGCTTACCTGAACCTTGAAGTGTGTTAGATACAAATTTCCGAATTTTCATCTTGTTAGTTTTAATGTGATTTGCCAACTTCAATTTCATCTAGTATCTTGCATTTCTCAGAAAGTGTCAAAGTTACGCGCCTTCTTTTCTTTCCAGAAGACATGATAAATGTGAAATAAATAGGGTTACTGTCTTTGAGAAAATATTCAGTAAGGAAGCCACACCACATAAAATAGGTCCTGTTCTTAAAAAAAACTTCCGTGGAATGCGAAAGAAAAGTCAACAAATTTGAACTCGCATAGCAAAAATTGCAACGAAAAAAAAAACCTACTATTGTACATAACGAAAAGAACAATAAGGGAGTTTCCGTAATTGTGTGAACAAACATATTTCCATTGAACAGTCAAATTATAACACATGTATGTATGAATTGAATTATCTGTCCGAATAGTAGGGGTACAATTTTGAAAGTGTCCGAAATGTAACAGTGTCCGGACTACTGGAGCATCCGAGCTAGCGAATGTCCGGACTAGCGAGGCTAGTTATTTTTTGCAAATGAAGGGGCTTATATTATAAAGTACAACTTATTTTCATTAAAGTAGTTTCCTTTATTTTTGATCACCGCTTCACAAATTCTAGGCATTCTTTCAAATAATTTGTTTAAGGCTTCACATGACAGTGATTGCTAGGTTGTTGGTAAGATTTTCCAAAAATGTGGTTTTGATTTTGCACAGCATTCTCGTACTTTCCTATGAATTTCATTCCATAGAAGGTCTATTGGTTGTTGACAACTTTGAATTTAATTTGTGAACGCACTCTTTCACTAATCATCAAACTGTCACTGTCAATTTATTCAGTAAACTCAACATTTTCATCATGGTAAAGTACACTAACGAGCTACGTTCTCCGATTGAATTCTGGAGAAGATGCGCCAAGATGATGAATTTCATCGCAAAATCATCTTCAGTGAGGAAGCTCATTTTTGACTCAATGGGTTCGTCAATAAGCAAAATATGCGTTATTGGTCGGGTGAAAACCCACACGTGCTTCATGAATCACCACTTCATCAACAAAAAATAGTGTTTGGTGCGGTTTGCATGCCGACGGCGTTAGTGGGCCATATTTTTGCGTCGACGATAACGATTCACGTTGCTGTGAATGTTCAGCGTTATCGCGCCATGATCACCGATTATTTTTGGCCCGAATTGAAAGATATGGACTTGGACGACATGTGGTTTCAACAGGATGGTGCCACAAGCCACACAGCACACGCTACATTCGATTTATTGAAGAGTAATTATGGTGAGCGTGTTATCTCAAGACATGGGCCAGTCGATTGGCCGCCTCGTTCGTGCGATTTAACGCCGCTTGACTATTTTCTGTGGGGCTACGTTAAGTTATTGGTTTATGCCAACACGCCGACGACGTTGGAAGAGCTCAGAGGCAACATTGAACGCGAAATAGCGGCCGTTTTGGCCGAAATATGTGGTCGAGTCGTTGAAAATCGGGTCCAACGAATCGACAATCGAATTGCATTCATAAATGTTTTGACTGTACTTCAAGCCAATAATAAAATTTTTGAAATATCTCACATGGTTTGCCTTTTATTTAAAAAAAATTTGTCAAGTCGTTATTAGAAAACCCTATATATACCTCTTTGTTCATTGTGTGATCGACCAAATCTCCAACTTCTTCATATCAGAACGATCCCCAGATCATAACCTAACCGCCTCCATGCTTAAAAGTTGGAACCCCACATTGTGGAACCATTCTCTCTTGGTCCGATTGGCGAACAAAAACTCGCCTGTTTAAATTTAGATTCATTGGTCCATTAGACTTTCTTTCACTAATCTTTAGGCTGACGCGCCCACTCCAGCCAGTTTCAGTGATTTTGTGGCCTTAGGAAGAGCTTTCGAGCAGAAATTCGACCTTTAAGTCTCACCGCAACTAAACGGCATCTTACGGTGCAAACAGACAGCTTGATATATTTACTTTCATTGACTTCTGCTCGGATTTCAGGTGCTTGTAGACCGGCGATTCCACTTCGAAATAACTGTAAATATTTAAATCCTGTGAATTTGGGTCTAACTTTTAGTCTTCCCTAGCGTTCCTTGTCATGAATGGTACAATTCTTTTGACGTTTAACCGTAGAGTAAGCCCCATTGTACGAAATTTTTAATGTCCTTGAATGTACCCTGGGGGAAATATTTTTTTGTTGTAATCTCTTGTTTTGGTGGCATTTTTTAAAAAAAAATAATGCTAATCCAGCTTGAGTTCTTTTCGCAAACAGTGAATCATGTGAATGAATTTATGACGACGGTTGCTTTTAAATTAAGGCATCTATGACCCGTTTTTGTAATATAAAGCAGAAGTATGGAGTAAGAGGTAATTCCAAGATAAATACCATAAGGGAAATAATTAAGTAAATCCCTTGTCTCATAAAAAAAAGCTTTATAACTTTTTTTTGTTGTCTGCTCTTGTACAATAAAAATCAAAATTTGAATTCGTTACTATATATATGGTCAAACAATAACAGCACAATATAAAAAGAATGATTTTAAGAAGGATTTCGGAGGATTAAGTCCATTTCAGCTCAACCTGTGAACGGGGCGTTTTTTTTTTTTTGGTTGCTATGACACCTGTTAAACATATTTATCATACAATACATCAAGTCATTGAGCAAAAAACATCATATTTTTTAAGCGTGTTAAAAATGTCGAATTTTGTACCAGAAAATGATGAGTTGCGGAAAGCATTAATTTTTTGTTTTCATTTAAAGAAAAGTGGTGCAGAGTCGCTTCGACTCAGACGAAACATGCGTCTGAGATGCAACGGTTCAGAAATAACGATTTTGATGCGAGAAATGAAGAACGTGGAAGACCACCGAAACAATATTGCAAACAATATTGGATGAAGATGACACATTGAGTCAAAAATAAATGGCAGAAATTTTAAATGTTGCACAATAAACAATTTCTGACCGTTTAAAGGCTGTGGGAAAGATCCAATAGTCTGGAAAATGGGTACCACATGAATTGAATGAAAGACAGACGGATAACCGAAAAACCACTTGTGAAATTTTGCTTTAAAGACACGATAAAAAATCAGTTTTGTTACGAATTGTTACTGGCGATGAAAAACGGAGTTCTAAACGAAAAAAATCATGGGTTAATCCGGGACAACCATCAACTTCGACTGCAAAACCAGATCGATTCGGCAAGAAGACAATGCTGTGTGTCTGGTGGGACCAGAAAGGTGTGGTGTACCACGAGCTCCCAAAAGCTGGTGAGAAACCGTTAATATAGATCGCTACCGACAAAAATTATCAATTTGAACCATGGATTGATCGAAAAACGACCAGAATGGGCCAGAAGATACGGTAAGGTAATTTTGCTCCATGACAATGCACCTGCACACAAAGCAAAACTGTTTCAGGGTACAATCAAAACACTTGGTTGAGAGCTGATACCGCCGTATTCACTAGAATTGGCTCCTTTCGATTACCCATTGTTTTCATCGATGCAACACATAGCACTTCGAATCCTACGAGGAAGTCGAAAATTGGGTGACTTTTTGGTTTGCTTCAAAAGGTGAACAGTTTTACTGGCGTGGAATCCATAAATTGCCCGAAAGATGGGATAAATGTGTAGCTAGCAAGATTTTTTACTCTTCCATTAAAATTATTGTTTTATTTTCACAAAGAAACTCTCACTTCACTGGTGAATATTAATCTAAGTGAAATAAATAATTTTGTAGATAGCCATTGACCATTGTTTGGTTGATCGTATTACCTTGTGATTAGGCGCAAAGTTTTTCGTATCTTTCGATTTAGTAACTTCATATTGTTCTCTAGATATCTTCGTCTCTCAAGAGGGGTACATCATTTTTGTTCTTTTGATGCATATCTGCATCTGTTGCTCAAGATCTGGGCATCTTTTTTTTTTTAACTAACTCTTAAGTTTCAACTAACGTAGATGATATTTTGAGTTGCATGAGTTGCACACAACAATTTTGTCAAATATATCACACTCTTGGTTATTTTCTTTTAAAATTTATTTCATTATTATTCTATTTTTATATATTTATTTAATTTTTTTTTTTAAATACCGAAATCTCCATCTAATCTTAATGACAGGTGGCTATTGTTTATGGAATAACGTATCTGATAAATCCGTTCCTTATCTTTGCTGTGTTGTTTTGACGAATCAATTATGATTTGGCATAAATGTACATGTGACTGTAATTTCGTCTTTTTTTCTCCTCCAATGCTTGGGTGGTAGTTGTTGACGTAAACGTCGAACTGCAAAAAAACCTAGAGAAAAGAGTTGTTAAGAGGCGTTAAGTCGAAGATCTAGATGGGCAATTGTGGTCTGGAGAAATTTTACGACCGGTCTTTTGCCATAATGCCATTCACGTGATATGTGATAAGTACCAGAACCTGAATAGACATGTCTTTAAAAACAATACTATCCAAAAAATGAGCTATTATTTCCCGATACCATTCACAGTTGACTTTGTGTTGCGTTGCGTTGGTCCAGGTTATTTAATGTGTTTTTGATTAGTAAATAATAAGCAGATCGAAATTGTGTACATCTGTACCAAGACACTTGACGGGTATACTCATAACTTCCAGAATATTGGTTTTAAATAGTACTCAAGAAATTAAAACTAGGGAGTAAATTGTTAAATAAATAACTATCATTCCCAAACCACAACATAACATACAGACTGTGGGTAATCATTCAAATGGTTCAATATTTAATCTGCTAAGAAGATACACGACAAAACAATGAATTTCGATGCACCATTCATATGCAGCTGCTATAAAGACCTTCCTAGTGTTAGGTTATTTCAATTAAACACAACCGGCCAAAAGAGTAAATTGTTCTCCTCTGTTTTATCCTTCAGACAACATGTGTACGTTATTCTAATTTATTTCGCCAATTTTTTATTTGTTTATTTTTTTTTTTTTTTTTTCTTAGTGTTGGAACATTATTCATTCTCTTCATTGCAGACCATCCTAGACGTTATCAGGGAAAAATAATGCCAACGCTAAGAATTATTACTTCGCTTCAATCTAATTTCAAAAGGATATCCGCTAATAAAGAAACATTCGTACAAAAAGAACAACCACGAGAACCCGAAAGGAACTCACCTGTTAAAACAGAATAAAGCAGATGGTATTTGTTTTTTGGACTCAATGTGGCAATAGACTAGTAATGGTGTTTTCTTAAACACATGGTGATAAGTATGGACCGCTGAAATAATAGCGAATTTTTTCGGGTCGATTTGACAGGTTCCCAGTCTCAGGAGAGTCAGTATATCCAAATATTCATATCCAAGAGAAAGGAGTTATTTGCAGCTGCAAGTGTGTTTTTTTTTTCGATGATGTTTCCTTTATAGATAGATTGTGAGATGATTCTTTTTTATTTGTAAACTTCTTTGAACGACAAGTTGTTTTTGGTTTTTGTGTGAAAAGAATAAATTAATGACCAAACACTATTACTTTGTAATAGGTAAATTGTATGCTGTACCGCCAATAGGAGCAGAGAATGAAGTGTCCCAGGGCAATGTTGGAATAATTCACGTGATCCCTACATTTATTTATAGTATGTTTAAATCGATCCGATAAGCTTTTTGACCTCTAAACTTTAGCGACAGTTTGCTTTTATTCTTCATTTTCATCAAAGAAACTAACTTGATGACGATTATTAAATTCATTTAAAAGATTATTTCATGGAATTTAATATTTAAAAATAGTTTTGGGCATATGTCCTCCACGGCTGCCTCCTACAAAGCTCATTCTATAGGTTCGATTTTCGAGCAATTGTGGGTGTATATCACGTTTATAAACTAATGGCTTGACGTACCTTTTTAGAAAATAATCAAATGGTGTGGCTAATCGACGGGTGAGTATTGCAAAATCGTGCTTTCAATAAAACGATGTTTTCTTCGGTAGTATGGGGTGGAGTACTATCCTGTTAGAACTGTTGTTCTTCCACATTGAGTCACTAAATTTGGGAAGAAACAATCGTTGATCATCGCATTATACCTGTGTCTATTGACAGTAACTTGTGCTCCGGTCATGTTCTGAGACCATACGTAGAATTTTCCAGATAGTGGACAGACATAGGACAAGTTGCTGCGAACGAAGAAGAAATCAATAAATTGGGTCCTCTTCAACACTGTTTTCATTCTTGTTGATGTGTGAGTATCCAACCGTGTGAAATGGGTGTGAAATTTATCAATAATTCCACGAAGTATGCTCCGTAAGTTTCACGAAGAGAGCTTCGATTTTGGAAATAAATTTCAACAATTTAAAATCGTTGTTTTGGCGTCAATCTTTCCATTTTGAAATGGCAAACTGTGACATCTGATTTGGCATATATGTAATAGCTATTTAAAAGTTTGACACTGAGAAATGGGACCTAAGCCATCTTGAGGTGACCAATTGGCTGACTGGAGAAGACCTTTGGTTGAGCTCTAGATCCAGCCGCACTGTATAGTAAGAAACGTGAATTAGTTGACTGCATTGAAACTGTAGCTATTGATAGACGCGTTTCATCACATCTGTTGATGTTAATTTTTTGTTTTATCCTTAATCTTTACCCTTTTCGGAGTTTCGCGTAAACATTTAAAAAAATAGCTGGCTTGGAATAATTTATGATATACAGGGTGACCGACTCGAACTGCAACTTTTTAAAATGCTATAATTTTTTTTATTTTTTGATAAATTTTATTGTGCCAAATCAAAAAATGTTGGGAAATATATCAATTTTCAAATTGTATCAGTAGATTTCAATATGTCTACCCTTGGCGCGAATAATGGTCCTGAGACGGCCGAAGAAAGCATCGCACGCTGCACGCAAGCGGCTCTGTGTTATTTGGCGAAGTGCTTGTTTGAGGTGGTCCAAACTTTGGTGTTTTTAATGCCAACCTTCACCTTCAAAATACCTCAGACAGAGAAATCCAACGGATTTGCATCCGGAGAATTTGCAATCCATTGTGTCGAAGAATTGAAGTGTGGAACATTGTTTTTTAACCAATCTTGGTTGATCCCGAGCCCAATTTTCAGTATGTGTTGCATCCGTTCCAACGATATGTTGAGCTCAAGAGCCATTTTTCTTCCACTTCGACGCGGATTTTGCTCAATTCGAGCCTTCACTTTCCGAACCTTTTTTGCCGATGCTGCTGTTTTTTTATGACCACGTCCATGGCATTTTGCAACGTTGCCAGTATCACAGTAACGAGCTATGGTTTGAGACACAAATAATTTATTCACGTGGAGGTGCTGGAGGGCTCTAACGATAGCTACTTCTAGGTTTTCCATCCAAATATAAAGCAATCACACTATCACGTTTAAATTCCATCGCGGATAAAAATTTTTGAATACAACTGAGACGCAAATCGTTTAAAAGGTTTGTAAATAATTAAATTATCTGTCATGTGTCAAAATTTGAGCTCACAGTAATGAACGGTTTGGAAATTATAGCAGTCTGAAGTTGGATGCAGTTCGAATCAGTCAGGGTGTATATTATCATTTGTGTAGCTCTGCAGCTGGATAGACTTTCGTAAGGCAGTTCCTTCCATGTTGACAGCCGCCGTACATGGCCGTAAAGGAATCAGTTTTTGTAAAGATTAAGAAGATGGAGTACGGAGAACGGTTCTTGTATAAGACGTTAATCGACGTTATGTACATGTCGTCGTTTATTCTCAGACATACATTCTGTTATTTTATTTATTCTCCATCGGATGTCTACTATAATAATGCATTTTTTTTTTCATTCCAAACTTTATCCAAAATATTAATGGCATCACAATAATAAACGTCTTCATTTCAGTAAGGGCATTTAGCATAGTTTTTAAAATAGAGAATTACTACCTGGTTGTTTGATGAACCAGTATTAAAGATGGATACTCTTATTCTGGCGTACACAGCCACCTGTATTAAACCTGGGTGCCTTAGCATTTGCAATATTTTAAGCGCCTTCCGAATTCATTCGTTAAGTCTTAAGTTTGATTGTATCAAAGTTCTGAGTTGCTACTAGAAACATCACCAGGTTACAACTTTCTTGCTTGTGATTTCTTGTGAGTTGCAAATTATATATTATATTATATATATCTGCAATATTGTTAGAGGGCCTACCACAAAGATTTGAAATTGGAGGAGTTCCAAATTCTTTTGAGATATCATTCAATTAAAAGGAACAACAATATGTTCAACATTTTTTTAATTGCTGTACTCTTCAAAATATGAAAAAACTTTTGTAAACATATTTGGCGATTATTATAATACATCCATCTTAGTTAAATCCGGAGACGTTACTACCGATTAAACATTTCATATGCAAAAGCTTGATTATACCTAAAGATGATGTCATGCACGCACTAACTTCTCTTGATTTCATCTTTCACCCAATCATCGCTGTGCCGGTTTCACTGGCCGCCATACAAAAGGAATAAATAAATAAAAATAAAAATAAAAAAAAAATAAAAAAAAAAAAATGAAAAAAAAAAACGCTGATGGTTTTTATTATAAAATATTCGTGGTCTTCACTCCATTTTGGCTTTTTTTTTTTCTGGGAGAACACTTAAGATAATCATTAATCATCACTTGTATTAGAAAAACCCGACACATACTCTTTCAATCATTTGGAGTCAGAGATGTAGCATCAAGAAAACTTTTTTTTTTACTTTTTTATCCAATAATAAGGCATTTTAAAGGATATAAGGCTGAATCAGATGATGTACCTCTTTAAATTCCTTTTCGTTATCTCCCATCACCTTGGTTACATGAAATAAATTAAACTTGAGGGCGATTTAAGAAACATTGTATTATTTCATCCTTACCCTTGTGATTATTGGGTTAAAAGACAATTGAATTGGCCTAGACTATTTTTGGCAAGTTTTTGTGTTTATCTGTTTTTTGTTTTCAGTTTTACTTCATCTTTTTACTGACTTCTAACATTTATAGCTTTTAATTGTCACAGTTAATTTTAATTAGATATTTCATGTTGGAAGTGGAAGTTGCAACGTAAAAAATGACTGATTCGAATGTAGCTATCAACTTTAGTCCTCAGGACATAACTCAGGATTTATGTACTTCAACATTAATTAAAGTTGTAGTCCTTTTAATACGAGAGGGATTCTATGAAGTAAAGTAACACGCGCATTTGTTTCTGGGAAGACGAACGACTGTGCATGTTTCAAAATTTAAGAATTTTGTTTGATTTAAGAATTAAATTTTTTTTTTAACTTCCGCTATCCGCTAAAAAATCATTTGCGTGTAAATTACAACAATAACATAGCGATGTACGCTAAGTCATTTTATAAATACTATCTACTTAGAGAAAACAGAACAGTGCTTCCTAATACTAATTTCTTCTTTTGCGATGAATCTTTGCAATGAATTTGACATATCCTGCCAACAACTAACATATTCCGCCAACAACATTTCTTCAAAATAAATTAAATTTTTTCACCAATCGACAGATGGACTGCAATTAAAGGTCATAGATATATGTATCTGTGCTACCAAGGTCTTGAACTCTTAACCCATTTGCATCATTTAACGGAATAATCCACAAACAAACTGTCTATTATCACCGAGAGCGAAATAACGCAATAATTTTTGTTTTCAGTTTATCAGCAGTTGTTAAAGAGTTTCTACGATAAACAAACAAAAAGATTTTTTTATTATTTTTCTTACTTTTCTGGCTGTAAGTTTGATAACAAAATTTAATAAAATTAGGTTTCCATAATGAATTACAGTTCGAACTCCGATTCAAGCATAGAAATACAAATATCCTGTAAGCGTAAACGTACCATAGCTCTAATTTCTAGTAGCAAAGATGATCAGCCGACAATATTGAAATAGAAGATTTCTTATGGAAAAAACGAAATTGTACGCCAATCTTACATGATTTTACTGCCGTAAGTGATGTAACCATCAATGTCAAACGAATGTCCACGCACGATTTTTCGAATTATTTTTCAATGAGGAATTAGTGCAAAAAACAATTCTGTAATAATAAAAGTCTTTCTGCCGCATGCTGTTATCGGCAACGTTTGGCTGAGCATGTCAGATTTTTGAATGACATTTCGCATTTAGAGCGATGATGCAAATGGGTTAATCAACGCTAATTCTTTTTTGTTCAGTGACAATGGCAAACATAACACAACATAACTATAGTCAGTAGGAGGTGGTTTAAATCCTTTCAATAATTTGAAACCTCATATGACTGATAACTCTGCTCAACACATCTTTTATGACATGAAGATTTTTGGGTGTTACAAATTTATTTCGGCACCATAAAAACTATGTATAGTTATATTGGGTTTATAACATCGTGCGGCTTGCTAAGAGATGGCGTAACTTGTATTATTCCATTGTTGTTATTCCATTGGAACATGCGTTGGAAAGCTACTGTCATTGTACGTCATTTCAGTATATGTCATTCATTTGAGACGTAAACAACAATAATTTTTTTTTCACTCAAATATGTCAAACTTTGTGCCTGAAAAAGTGTTTTTGCGGTGAGTTCCTCTTTATTACTTTAATATGAAGAAAACTGCTGCCGAAAGTCATCGTATTTTTGTGGAAGTTTATGGTGAACATGCGCTAGCTGAGCGAACGTGCCAAAAGTGGTTTGCACGATTTAAAAGTGGTGATTTTGGCTTGGAAGACGATGAACGTTCTGGGCAGCCAAAAAAGTTTGAAGATGAAGAACTGGAAGCATTATTCTATGAAGATTGTTACCAAACACAAGCAGCGTTTAAAAGCAGCTGGATATATTAAAAAGTAAGGAAATTGGGTTCCATATGAACTCAAGCCGAAAGACGTCGAAAGGCGGTTTTGCATGTCCGAAATGCTGCTGGAACCCCACAAAAGGAAGTCATTTTTGCATCGGATTCTTACTGGTGATGAAAAATGGATCCATTACGACAACCCCAATGGGTTGTGAAACCCGGCCAACCAGACAAATCAACGGCAAAGTCTAATATCCATGGCACGAAGGTAATGCTCTGTATTTGGTGGGATCAGATGGGTGTGCGGTTTTATGAGCTGCTAAAACCGGGTGAAACTATCAATTAACAACGCTACCGAACACAATTAATCCGTTTGAAGAGAGCAGTAGCCGAAAAACGTCCGGAATATGCGACCAGACACGAGGCAATAATTTTCCATCATGACAACGCTCGGCCCCACGTTTTTATTCCGGTTAAGAACTATTTGAAAAACAGTGGATGGGAAGTCTTACCCCACCCACCTTATAGCCCAGACCTTGCCTTATAGCCCAGACCTCCCCCTTCCGGTCAATGCAGAACGCCCTCACTGAAATACGGTTCACATCAGAGCAGAATATTAAAAATTGGCTTGATTCATTCTTGGCTGCCAAGCCGGCGCAGTTCTTTTGGGATGTTATCCACAAATTGCCAGAAAGATGGGAAAAAGTCATAGCTTCAGATGGGCAATACTTTGAATAATACTATTGTACATGTTTTTCTTAAATAAACGTTCAAATTTTGAAAAAAAAAAGAAAAAAAAAAAACAAATTAAGTTATATACCCAAGGTACAGTGTTGTGCAAAACATACCGGATATTACAGAAAGAACTTACGTAAAACATAATTAGGGAAATCTTACTGTATAAGTTTTCAAATAAAAGCAAAAAAAGGTTTTGCGATGATATATTGTATTACTCAAAACCGCAACCGTTGTTTTCTAAGACCGCCTTACATCTTTTAGGCATAAACGACACTAGATTCTCAAAAATTTCTTTTGGAATGTTCTATTCCCTCTTTAGTGACGTCATAAATGCGTTTTTATATATGTGTGTCTTTGACCCTACCTGTCTTTTTAAAATGGCCCACGAGTTCTCGATAGAAATTAGATTGGGCGATTGAAAGGGCTTTTCCGACACAACAACATTTTTTTACGCAAACCACTCTTTAACCAACTTTGATGAATGTTTTGGGTCATTATCATGATGATAAACCCAACGAAGTGGCATCTCCTCAGCATTATGGATTACAGTGTATCTCTATACTGAAAACGATAAAAATTACCACTAGTTTCCAGTATTAATCCACATCCCGCGTCAGAAAAACATCCCCACGCCATAATTGAACCTCCTCCATGCTTCCCGGAGGGAACACAATGTCGTGACTGAAGTTGTGTCCCCTTCTTTCGTTTAACATGAATAGTTCCATCGTAAGCAATCACGTTGAACTTACTCTTGTCGCTAAAAAGTACAGTTTTCCACTTCGTTTGTGACCAATTCAAATTGTTTCTTGCAAATTCCAATCTAAGAAACAATTAGCGTTTGCAAAGTAATCAAAGACAAAGTTTTTCTGGGACGTCCTCCACAGTAATTGGTTTCGACTTGTTTTCCATTCCGAAATTTTTTTATAATGTCACACACTACTGATGATAGCATTTTATTTTAGCACTCCCCTGAAATCTGATACCACATAATTTTTAACCACACCACCACTGTTTTTATTTTAGTTATTTTGTTAGCAAACAATTTGGAGATACCTGACCTTTATAGACTTACTATAACTCAATTCAAATGATAGCAAAAACAATTATCAGCAAGAAAATACGATATTTTTGAAAATCCAGTATCTTTTGCACAGGCATGGCATTGAGTTGAGCTACAGTTTTTGATAAAACTCTAAAAATACTATAATGATTGCAATGCCTTGGTATTTTTTCTATTTGTAAACTTATTCAATAGGTTTTCTCAAATTGCCAAACAAGTGTACCTACTGTATTCCTGTCTCCTAGAATTATTTAATGAAAAATGTATAAGAAAAAACCGCCATGTCTTGCACCACACTGTATATGTTATGTATGCAACGGATGTTGCATAGAGTTGTTTATGTAAAGGGATAAATTTTGTTTGTTGTAATAAATACGCATCTAACTCAATAGTGTGTATTAGTAGGCATTCAACAGCGTATTTTCTATCTTGTGTCGCGAAATGTCGTTACTATCGTGTTTGTGTTCTACATCTTCATGTTTATTTTTTACCGTGCATTATACAAGTAAGTATATTGAATGGGAAGTATGTGAATAATGTCAACAATTTTTGTTATATGTGTTAACTTTTAATTAATTAACTTTTAAAACACCAAAAAACGTAATTTCACCCAACTTGTCCGAAAAGCTTACGAACTTTATTTTGGAGTTAAAGTTGGCTCCTCATATAAATTCAAACACTGAACTGATTGATTTAGTAAGAGATTTAAAACCAGCGAAATCATAGTCAGAACTCCTAGCATCCAGATAAAAAGAATGAAATCTCCTCGAAGCTGGCGTACACATACTCGTCAGTGACTTTTATTCAAGAAGGGACTTTGTTATACTGCATGAATATTGACAACTTATTTGATGCGTTAGGACCGAAACATAAACCAAGCCATTTATCGATTTCAGTAATAGTACGGCAATAAATACCAATCTGTACCCATAGTTCACGCTGTTCATATAAAAAAAATCATACGATATATATCATGCGATATCTCCTACAACACATTCAGTAGCTGTTGTTTGTGTGAACGGTACAGCCTTGCACGAATTCGTTATTATATACACAAGGAATAACCACTACGTCGAGCACTAACTCCGGGTGTATTACTAATGAACCCCTGGTTGCTGCGAAACACGGCATATTGCTACCACCGCTTCATATCAAATTTGGCTTAATGAAAAATTTCGTTAAAATTCTAGATCGGACGGATAGAGGGTCCTTGTATCTGAAAGAGAAATTTCCGGAAGTAAGTGAGGATTAAAGAGGACATATTTGTTGGATCACAAACACGGAAAATTTTGAATAAAGTGAATTTGACAATGTTACAGATTTTCTTGGAAATGTGAAAGCCGAAAATTGTAGAGATCTTGTAACTGATCTCTTAAATGCTTACAAGGAAATGGGAGGTAACATGCCTGCTTGCTGATTACTGCTGGACATTAGTTCGCGATGACACAGCGACAAGATATCACTGTAACACATCCGCAAAAACATTTTGAAGTACATAAGTGTAACATGACAAACATATTGATGTACGAGTAGATTTAGATTCATGATAAAAAACAATACTTTATAGCAAAAAATCTATGGGTGATAGAGAAAATCTGAGGTCATTTTCTGTATTCTAGTGTAATTTTAACATTATGTTTTAGGCAGATCACACAAATAAAGTCGATTTTCGTTGAACAGTGTAATCAATCCAAAAGTCATTTATTAAAAATGGTTCGAAAAAAGTGATATTAGACGATTATAGTATGTACTAGATAAATCCGTCAAAAAGGCGTGAAAGTATCCGAAGAAGAAGACAGGGAGCTTAGCTTTTTTTTAACCTGAATTTTGTTTTGATTTCAACAAGAATAATTTACAACCCTAGACAACCTAAAATAACATTTGCAGGACGAAAACTTGCTAACCGATAAGTTTTACCAGCATAAAAAGGGCATTCTGAAAGTGCTGACTAGATTAAGAGACTAGAATCTAGTCATGCATTAAGGGATAATCTGGGAATCTTGATTGGGTTACTTTAATGAAAGTTAAAGATTTTGGGCAGTAGAACTATTTGTATTTGCGTATTAAACTTAACTCTAGTGTGTTTTCTGACAAATTTGTTTCCATTTGATCACAATTAGATTTTAACGAATTCATTTTGCATATGTTGTTGCAGTTCAAACAAAAGTAAATCGATACAGTAAGAGTACGCAGAGAGGTACTGCCTATTTAATGTCCCTTGCTGTATTGTTGGGCAGATTTTATTTCGAGCTACCTACCACCTTAGAAAGCGCACCTCGGTGATAGAAGATTTGTTGAAGAATTTTCGAGAAGTCTTAAAAATCACAATCAGTCTTCTGTTTTCAACCTCAAAAGATATTAATATCCAAGAGCTACCTTGTCACAACATTGTTATTTTTTATTCATTGAATTATATTCACATTTTTGGGAAAACAGCCAAAAAAGGAATTTACCAAATTACCAAAAGCAATGACAAACAGAAGCCTCTAAAAGGATCTTCCCACACTTTAACAGGCAATTTATTCTGGATCTTTTCTTTTCTTCTCTTTAAGTCAAACACAAGAATGAAAATAAATCAAAAACAGTAAAATAAGATATAAAAATTGCAAAGGCTTCGCAGGTTGCCGTGCGCAGTAAATGTATGATGTCTCTTTTTATAAATAAAAATTTCGCTTGTGTATTTGCAATATAATAAATTTTTAGATCTTTTTTTAAAAAAGAAAGACAAATTTTCCAAATTCATTTCAACACATGAGTAATATGTGGCGATAATTTTGAATTTTCTTTATATTAAAATGAAGCAAGTTGAAGAAAATTTCACGGACTCGTGGATGGTAACAGGTGGCTGTGGAATGTATTTTTACACCCAGGCACCAATCTTGAATGAATCAGAATCGGAATCAGAATCCTACTTAGTGCGCCTCGAATTTCGTAGCGCGGTAATTAATTTGCGAAGCAATAAGTGATTTGTGTAAGATCTATATGTATGAGTATGTTATGAACTCCACTAATTAGTCATTTTCGTGATTTATGACTTGAGTAGGGAGGCGTTTGTAAAGGGAGAGATCATGAGCACTTAAAATAAGTGGAATACTGTCAGATGTTTTGGCAAACTAATGATAAATATTGGTTTTCGTTCGGATGTTTTGAATTTCATGAAATTTATTTATAATGAAGATACAAGCGTTTTAGATGGTGGTAAAACCGCACTTTGTACTTCTGCCTCCTTATTATTGCACTTTGTCTCAAATTAATAATTCAGAACTGCACCTTGTTTGCCCCGAGATATTTAAATAACAACTAGAAGACTTACTTTAATATAAGTCAACTAATCCATGACATTCCTTAATAAAGCCACAATCTGGCAGCTCCCTTAAACACTTGACTTAAGCATCCTAACTCTAAAGTGGATAAGGAACCAATATACCGATTATGGTTATTAACAGGCGATTCTCTCTAGTGCGAGAAGCTAGGCCTTGGCCTACACGGGCTGTCGCGCCAAAGTATTGGTTCATATAAGAAGTCTCTGCGATTTTTTTTTTTTGTTGTACATTTTTGATAAAAAATTTCTTTGTTCAAAATCAATTTCAGTCAAGTACATACTAGCCAATATTATCTATGACCTTTTGCCATTCTTCGGGTAGCTTCATAATTCCATCGGTGTAGAACTTCTGTATCTTATTAGCGAAAAACTTGGACAAGTGATTTTCAGCGGCTCTTAGGTCGACCGAATTGACCGTTTCGCCACGTTCCAGCAGCTTATAATAGACATAATAGACAATTCCTTAACCAATCACACCAAACACTCAACATAACCTTGTTTGCCGTCAATCCAGGCTTTGAAGTCGTTTGTCGGTCACCGGCCTTTGGCCATGATCACTTGCTTTGGATATTCTCGTATTTAATCCATTCTCCCTCGTTCGTAATGAATCGCTTCAAAAATGGTTCCATTTCGTTACATTTCAGCAGCGTTTTACTGATGATTATTCAGTCAATTAAATTTCCTTTCGTTAATTCATATGGCACCCAAACATCGATCTTCTTTGAGTAGCCTGCTCATTTAAGATGATTCCAAACTCTCATACGGTTGATGTTTAGTGCCTCTGCTAACTCCAGACAGCTTCTGTGCCGGTCTTACTCCATCAGTTGCAAAATTTCATCGGCTTTTCCAGTGGCAGGCCGACCAGTGCGAGGTGCATATTTTACAACGAAATTGTCGGAACGGAATCGAACAAACCACTCCTGGGTCCGGCGTTCACTCACCGTTAACTGCACAAATTTTTCGGCGTATTTTGCATCGTGTTTCTCTTTTCTGTAGTAAAAAAGCATCACATGGCGTATTTTTTCAGATATTTTGCTCATATTCAAATCAGTATGACTTAACATGAGCAACGAATTACACAGCTGTCTTTCAAACACGTGTTCGTTTGACACATTCCGATTAGTATTTCCAGATAAATTAACACCAACATCATCTAGTGATAAAAAACCGCGTAGACTTTTTATATGACCCAATATTTATGTTTTTTATATATCCGTCGGTTAATAAGTTATTAGCTTTAATTAAGCGGCTTATATTCTCTCTGCTGATTGATAATAATTGTTTTGTCTTCCCCGATTCTTCTGTGGCAACATCAGCCTGAGTGTTTAGTACCTTATTACGAAATTCCTTATGTGTCTATTGAAAACCTTATTTTCTTGATGGAATTTCGTTGATACAAAGGGAATGGATGGCTCTATCCCAGCTACAGGCAAGTTATGAGTGTGTTGTTCACAGTTGTTTTGCCAGTTTATTTGCGGTGTTTTAAAATATTTCAGTGTCCTGAAACTCAGCATAGAGGGTGTGCATTTATTGGCAATCTAATTCAGAGGTTCGTTTCGAAATTGTCAAAAATGGAATGACAGTTCACAGACACTCCGCAATTAACGCAGCCTTTTTTCATTAAACCTTACCGAATATGTCGAAAGGAGAAGATGCATAGAGGTTTTCATATCAGTTATGCGAATTACTATTACATCACAGTCGATAAGTCGCACTTTGTACGAGAGTTCAAAATCGAGCCATGAATCACTCTTGCCAATCGTCTCTTTGGATTAAAAAGGCAAGAAATAAGCCCCCCTCAAGAACAAAAAAAGCATTGTATGATATATACCGTCTCAGTCCAACTGTATAGCCCGGAATCATGGACTTAACTTACAGCTGGATTAGAAAATATAACAAAGATCTGTATGGTTAAAACAGTATCTGGCAAGGTCTGAAGGGCTAAAATTCATCGGATCCGATGGTAAGCACATTTTAAGCGAATAAATACAACAATAAATAAACTTTAATCCGGAATTACTTTGAATCTATGTGGGGTGCTCAAGTGGAAACTGACTTAATTTGGTTTGCGGAGCTGGTTGCGATTAATGCAAGATCACTTTAAGTGGGGAGAGCTGTTTGCCGAGCCTTAGGTTCACATGAGTCTGTAGTGTAAGGTAAAGTGTGAAGAAGTAGTTCATTACATTGAATGCTTAAAATTCATAGAAAACAACATCAAGTCATTCTATTGAGATAATAACGTGAGACTGCAATTAGTATGATCTGTGAATACCAACACCTCAAACTCCTATTCACCAAGACTCTTAAGGTTTTTTCTGTTTACGTCACTGCAATGTTGAAAATAATTGCCGCATACAGATCGTTTTGACAAGCAAAAACTCCGAATTTTCATTGATCACTCTATTTCTTAGTTTATTAGGGATCCAACATATTTCTGAAAGCATTGGTTATGACTTCGGCTTTTTAATTTTTCCAGAAAGACTACTTTAGTGAATTTTTAGTTGCATAGCTGTTTTTTTTTTATTTATTAGAAACCACAAGAGTATTGATTTTTACTGTACTGTATGAAAACCTTTGAGTGTCAACAATAGACTGCCCTAAGTGTGTGCAATTATTTCTGTCCTGTTTATCCTGCATTGTTTAGTATTACTGAATATAATTTAATGTTACAAATTTCCATCCGGTTTTTTAGGAATCTCCCAGGAAATGTGTACCATTCCGCGTATACTTTATGAAGCGTGAGCTTTATTATCTTCCACAATTCCTTATGCTAGTTAATTCTAAAAGCTGTAATATGTACAGGATCCGATTTTCCACGTTGCGGACAATGAACACAACTGATGGTTTAAGTAAAACAGTGGCTGATTAGACAGAGTACAGCTTCTGTACCTTTACTTTCTCTATTTTTAAGGGGTTTTCTGAAATCAACTAAATATTGTATTTCCAAACATTGTCCGAATTCGAGTCGATTAAATTGAGAACATAACATATTTTGTAGGCAAGTATCATTGTCTAGTGTGTCGTTCAAATCAGTGTGAGCAGAAAAATTACGTAGTCAAGTGTACATCTATCTGTGTGTGTTGGCGATTTTTTAAAATTTTAGAAATGGATTTAAATTTGCAACAACGAACTTGTATTCAATTTTGCTTAAAAAATGGTTTTAATGGTGCGCAAACGTTGGAAATGTTGGAAAAGTGTTTCAGCAACGATTCTCTAAAGAAAACGGTCGTTTACCAGTGGTCAAAAACCGCAAATTAACCATTAGAAAGATAGCTGAGGACTTGAACATTGCCTTTGGATCCGTCCAAGACCATTTGGTTAATGATTTGGGTTTCCGTCGTGTAGCAGCAAAGTTGGTGCCAAAAGACCTCAACTTCATGCAAAAAAGAGACCATGTTGACGTCGCAAAAGAGATGATTTGCGAGGCTGAATCCGATCCCACATTCATCAAAATGTGGATCATTACTGGAGACGAGACGTGGGCTTATGAGTACAACGCGCTATCCAGACGTCAGGCAATAGAATGGCGTTCACCAAATGAGCCGAGACAAAAAAACCACGTCGTTTTCAGCCAAAAAAGAAGACTATGCTCACGGTTTTCATGGATTATAACCACTACGGGAAACGCTATTCAGCAGCCGAGAGGAACTTATGGAAAAATCGCAGGAAGATGGATCCATCGCAGGATGGACATACCGAAAACCGAATATAAAAAATGTTTCGAAGATTGGATCAAGCGCTGGCATAATTGTGTTGCAGTCGATGGGGATAACTTTAAAGGGGACAATATAGATTTAGATGAATAAACATGTATTTATCATTTTCTGAATAAATTCTTTTTGAACAAGGTGGTATGCTACTCTGAAATCATTAGATCTGCTATCAGGTGAATTTCTGACAGTGAAGAATGAACAAACGATGCGTTTTGGGTCATTGAAGCAAAAGTGCATTCATAATACAATTTTCGAATGGATCCATAACGCAAAATTTTTAAACTCATTCGATTAAAAAATGTTTGAAGCTCTGGTAATCGAAAAAAAAAAAATATTTCTTTAGGGCCTAGCTTATAGAGCTAGTCAAAGTTGAGTAATTCTTATGGTCACCTAGAAATAGGTTATTCTTAGGTTTGAGATTTTCAGATAACTATTTCTTTTTCGCTTTGTGTGATAATTTTGTTTATTTGTGAAATCAAAAATGGATGCAGTTTTTTTATAACTTTTTAAAACTATTTAATTTAATGTTTTTTGAATGAGTATTTCCGGCGCTCTGTTTAGACCTTAGGTTTTAAAAAAAGGTCCGCAAAGGTCCGACCTAAACTCAACATATATTTTTAAATATACAGGGTGAATTTTTTTAACTTGAGACATCCAAATTACTATTAAAGAGGTAGAAATGCTATTCAAGCAAGATAGAAAATTATCCGATGTGTAAGGAGAAGATGTATTGACAGATCTTCTGCCACACCCACCATATTCTCCAGATCTGGCATCTTCTGATTATTGTTTGTTCCGGTCTCAACAAAATTTTTTAGACGGTAAAACCTTTACTTGAAATGAGGAGGTCAAAAATCACCTGGATCAGTTTTTTGCCAGGCAAAAGGTATTGTACCAGAATGGATAATATATTATTCAATAAAATATTTATACTAAAAAAAAAAAAAAAAAAAAAAAATTACATTCGGAACAACACAATTTATACTACTACTATCACTACTATAGTGATCATGCATCTGCTTTGTTTATGGATTTGTGTCTGTCAAAAGAAAAATATAAGGTTTAAGTTCCCTTAAAAAAACAACGTAGATGTTCTTCCATCCTGCAGAAATATAACAGTTGCTTGAAAAGAGGCAGTTCCCGGAAATCACGGAAATATCAACTAGAGTGAAACTTCAAGACATGGTAGATCATACTGCAAGGCGTGAGGGCGAAATAATTGCACTTCCAATATGGGCAAGGTGCCTACAAGCAAAAAATAAATACATCAGATGTAAACATACTTATGGCCTCAGTTGCTCCGCTGAGGCTTAACAGTTCAAGTGGTTAATATTGGAGCAATCCACGACCATTATCAGTTATTTTTTGCCAACCAATATGTAAATTAACTGAGGATCTCATAAAAATCAAATATCAAAAATCAAATTACTAATGACGAAATAGGGATAGTTGTCAACCACGAGGTGTTTTTAACTATGATTAAGGGAAAAGTTGTGAATGAAATAACAGATACAAAGTCAACAAGATCATCTTGTTCAATACAGAGGTAATAACGAGGCTCGAAGCAATACTTAATGTTTTGCATTGCAGGGAAAAGGTTAACAGTGTCAAGTTTGAGGAGTAATCCAAGAAAAAAGGAGATTTATTAAAGCAGAAATATCCCGAAAAATAACTCACACCTACTCTTCATTTTGGTTTGTAATCAAAATATAATCGAGTATCAGTCGTTACCACTTGGAGAATTGTCAGAAGAAGCTCAGTAATCCCAAATTAAAGACTACAAAAAATATAGATATCAAAATACGTGCAAGGTTTCTAGAATTCTGCAGATTGAACATCTTTTCTACAAGCTTTCATCCTCATCAGACCTACTCATTTCTTCGTAAAGGCGTGCCAGAACTGAAAAAGATCTCAAAGCACAATACTCTACGTAAATGATAAGTTTTTCTTTTAGACATAAGCCCGCATGTTTCCAAGTGATCAATTTTTTTTTTTTTTTTTTTTTTTTTTTTTTTTTTTTTTTTTTTTTTTTTTTTTTTAAGTTGTTAGTTCGTTTACTTTGTTCTCCACTGTTTGACTGAAAATCAATATCACTGAAATATTTCATTTTGTACTCTGATGTGGTTTATATAATACTCTTTTGATACAATAAAAAAAAAAAAAAAAAACATTTAAATTACTTTAATCATGAACTTTTAAATATTTTTAATATAAAATATTATGTCTATTCCCTGCGATGAGAAAGTCCTATTTCAACAGTAGATTCCGAAACACCCTGTGAACAATTTTTGTCAAAATTCACTACTTTAATAGCCCTGAATATGAGCCACTGTGTGGTGATTTTTGGTGGGTTTTTTTCGACTATGTTTTGCAGAGGCTTAGATTGCTTAAATTGTGCTTGCTGCAACAATCCTTTGTTTTGAATATCGCGCTTAGACTTCTGTTTCCTGGTGTGAAGTTTTTAATTCCACTCATTGGTCTTGCTTAAATTATCACATATCTTACGACATTACTTGCTGCTTGAGAAAGCTTACTGGAGTAGCTCTATTAGAATGCCTCTGAGACATGTCACAGGAAACTCACATGAAATGTTTTTGTTTTTTAATAGGCAACATGTGCACAACTAAATCCTTATTCCAATTCAAGTCTACTCATAGGTTTGAATTAATTTTAGAAATTATTCTTAATAACACAGAAAAAGGAGACTGCACATAAAAATGCGAAATTATAGCTTCAACCATCTAAAACTACCACCTGGAGAACTCGATCAGATAAAACGCGCATCATAAATGATGTAGAGTTCGTCTCATCCGTGCTGTTCATACACTGGCTCTATGTATGATAATTGCCTTGTTCTTCTAACATACAGCCTTGTATTTCTATCTAGTCGTATGTTTTTTTATTTTTTTATTTTTTTTATTTTTTATTTTTATTTTTTTTTTTTTTTTTTTGTCCGACAGTCTTGAAATCCTTGACCATTTATTTTATTGCAAAGGATCAGCATGTTCTTGTTAGTTGCTGCTCTACAAACCAATTTAAGAATTAGACTCGCCATCTAAGAGTAGGTAGGAATACTTTAGATTTAGATACTGTTTCTAGATTGTCTTCTTTGTTTGTTGTTGTTATGAGTGAGATGTTAGTCTTGCGAGTCTGGCTTATAAGAAGCGATGCAACGCAGCCGGTAGGTAATTTTGCAATTTGTGTGAGGAACTGACACGAATATGCGGATAATGAAAAGAAAACTGGTCCTCGATCCAATGCGAAGGTTGCTTGTTGTTTAAGTAAGTAAAACATGTGCAGGAGCTGCGTTGCCAGAATGAAAAGCAATGTCAGATCCGACGCCAGAACCAGAGAAGATAACCTTCAGTGTACTTACTGAGGTTTTTTTTTTATTAACTGATTGTAGTGTACGTTCTAAAAATGGTGTGATTGGCTTGCTGGATGGCTGACTGGTTGTTTGATTGTGCTTTTGTTCCTTTTTCTGTTTTTCTTGACAGAACTCGAGTATTAGCGGCGGAAAAGAGGGGCAGATAAGTAGAGACCGACAGAAGGTATATTATATCCAAGAAGACGTACTCTTACAATTATACGAGACAACAAAAAAGAAAAAAACAAACAAAAAAAAAAAAAAATGGAAAAATAGGGAGCAAGAGAAGAAACCTTGTTCTCTTGGCCTTGAATTTTAAATCGAGTTTCATATCTCATTTTACCAACTTTTATAATATAACAACCGCATAAATTTGCTCCAGCATGCTGGAGCAGTCCGGTTTATAGACTCACACACACGAGAACTTCATAGTTCGGTGGATTTTCTTTTGTTTCTCTTTTCTTCATCATGTTCTGATTCTGGTATCTGATGGTTAATGTCTAATTGGTTTCAGGATGGATGCTTAGATGCGATTTCACTTGGCTTTTCGGTTCGTTTACTTGCTGTTGCTGCATATCACACGACATTCACTTCTTTCGGATTTTTCTTTTTTGTTTTTTATAGTTTTATTCTTATATTTATTGGGCATCGAGATTACAATAACAACTAGAATGGTCCGTCTATGCTATGTAAAAAGGCAAAATGACTACAAATTCTTGTGGCTGAGGAGTACGAGAAAAGTCAGCTTGAAAAGCAGGAAGGGAACTACAATGCGATTGTCTGACTGTCTGTTTGTTATTTTATACAAAGCAGAGCATTGTTGGGCAGATTGTACGAGTATGGTGCTACATTCAACATCTCGATTACGCTTGCGGTGTTTTTAAGTTTCAAGGTTTTTGTTTTTAAACGGCTACTATAGGTAGGTAACAGCCTCGAAATCGATCGACTGGATTGGCATAGAATTGATGCTCAATTGAAACTCTTAAGGCTGTATCATTACACAAATATGCGTAGAGAAGAATATATGAGGCTCATGTTTTTTTTTTTTTAAATCACCTTGAAGTAAACGAAAAGATTGCCGAACGGTTAACTTCCTTTAGAGGAGTTTAGGTATAAGAACTTACATATTTCTAAATACTCTAGACCGTTTTAAGTTTCATCATATCTAAACCTGTCTGTATAATTTTAATCACTTATTGGCATTAAGAACATGAACCAACCTAAATGCACCAACTGGAACCTCTATATAGAAACTTTTAGGCTCAAATTAAAATCAAAGCCTCAAAGCTTAATTCTCAAATCACCTCGTCAAACTATCAATTGCAATGCGACCTTGTGAACCAATTAGCTAGAGGAATTTAAGAGGAAACTTAAGAAATAATTTAACTTGGCTTGACGCTCCAACTCACGGAACGAGGAATGGAATATCCTTCAACCTGTAACTTTGCTACGAGGAAAATGTTGTTTTAAACACTCATAAAAATTGAATTAAACTAGTCTTCTACAAAATCCTGGTAGCAGTTTCAGATCCTCACGTAGCTTACACTCGCAGTAACATAAACTTAGAATGGATCCCCGATAAAAAGCATAGCATAGATAGCCGCTCGATGTTAAGTTTTTCTTATCTCCAGTTTGAAATGAAATTACACCCATTAGCAGCGCAATCCAATAATCAGCCTTGAGAATGACACTAAAATCCTACAAATTAGAAATGGTTATTGAGGCATATTGCATGACCTTTCTCATTTACAAAGTTCAACAAATAATAATAAAATTTAACGACAAGTTCATTGCAAACTTTACGAAAATATAATGCTCGAAGTAGCTCGGTGTTGCAAATTACACTCTGAGATAAACACGCTCTCGCTGAACAAACTCTTATTCCATGATTTTAAATTCTGTATAAGATAGGTACTATATTAAATATGTATATAATTAATCTTTTTTTATATATAACATATATGGTATATACCACAAGCACATATATCGTATGTACTATATGTACTAATATCCGTTTAATTTTTATTTATATTTTTCTTTGCAGGTACGCATAATATAGTCCAGTACAGAATTTGGTAAAGTAATGATCGTGAACTTACGCAAAATGTTAATTTAATTTTTTTATTTTATTTATTAACTTTTTTTTTTTTTTTTTGAGTGATGTTTGTTGCGTTCGCATAAATAGGTCAATTGGTGTCTGCATGTTTTCGAGGATTTTGTAGAAATTATCTTAAGTGCTACCGACTCTTCCCTTCATGGAGAAATAGAAAAATTGAAATAAAACAACAAAAGTGTGAGATATAAAATTTATTCTGGTTTTATTTTGAAGCTACGTTCATGCCATTATGTGTGGAATAGCAGATCATCCAAATGGCCCCCTCGGCTTCGCTGGCAGCGCTCCAAGCAGTTGGTTCAATTTTTCATGACTCGGTTCAGTATGTGCGGCGTTATTCCGGTTATAGCTTGTCGAATGTTGGCCTCGAACTTGACATAACCCCAAAAAAAAAATAATCGAGTGGTATCAAGTCGCATGATCGCGGCGACCAATTGATGAACGCTCGCCGTAAGATGACCCAGTTGTCAAATTTCTCCTTCATAACTTCTAGCGTTGCGCCGTCTTGTTGGAACCAGAGCTTGGATATATCAATGTTGTCGACCACAGAAAGTCGGTTAACATAGCTCTATAGCTGAGAGCATTGACGGTAACGGTGTCTCCTACGTCATTTCGGAAGAAATAAGGTCCGATGATGCCGCCATTACATAAAGCACACCAAAGAGTCAACCTTAATGGATGCACTCAAACTTGGCCGAACACTTGTGACTTGTGTTCACTCTAATAATGCCAATTTTGTTGGTGATAATGTTTTGGCCATAATCCGGATTTCCGGCCAACATTTTCAGCGCCCATTTAGCAAACTCACGGCGTTGTCTATGGTCGCCCGGCTTCAAAACTTACGTCAGCATAGTCTTATACATTTGGCTCAAATCCAATCAGAAAATAAGCCAGGTTGACTCTCAGGCGATGGCCAATTCAGCTGATCGGCGCCGAATAGACATTTCTGGGTTTTAGTCAATACTGGCCGCTAAGACGTCTATGTTTTCTTCATTTCACCCCAATCCCTGTCTGGTTGGTGGCTTAAGATACAAAAGAGTGTACTCACGCTCAAACTTTTCCACGGTGCGGCAAATTCCCTGCACATTGAACCCATGTAAAACAATTCATAAGCAAATAGCAAATCTTACTGAATATTTTGACAGCTTGATGTCATTGGTAACTTTGGCAGCTGCTGAAACATAATATTTGCAAAAACTATCATTGCATTGACTAGATTTTTATTTATTTATTTATTTTTTTTTTTAATTTTCATTAACGGTATCTTTTGCCACTCCTAATCCAGGACATTCATTGGCTGGTGATAGTACTTTAAGCTTTTTATACACGCATACATACGAGTATATGCACTGTCCGACCAGAGAATCTGGCAAAGGATGTCTTGCATTAAATATTGTTTTGAGGAGCTTCTGACTTCAGGAAAGCCAATCTGGTCAGCAAAAAGGGCCTTATGCGTCTCGCGGACATATTTTTGAAAACGCTGGAGTTTTACTTCACGAATACGGTCAGACTCAGCTATCTATTCTTAAATAGATACACAGTCAGCACCGACTGTGTATCGGTTCGCGCTGTTTTGTCTAATACGATTTGAGAAAAAGTTGTCCACTTTTACTTTTTAACAACAACTGAAATACTTAAGATGTTTACTTTTGAATCCTTCTGTGAAAAAAATATAAACATATAGACTCCTTCCTAATCACTATTGGCCAATAGGTTGTATGTTTTTTTTTTTTTTTTTTTTTTTTTTTTTTTTTTTTTCTTTCTTCTTGCTTAGAGAAGGTATCACAGAAAAATAAAAGACTATTTTAAAGACGGAAATTGGGATAAATACTGTTCTAAATATTATAATCGCTGTTTTTTTTAAGCAATCGTCAGATATGTTAGACATCCCATACATACCATACATCTAAAGAAAACCGAAGTCAGAAATAAACACTCGATCTACGTAAAAATACTCGAATATCTTTTATGATAAATCAATAAGGATAAAATACCGTATCTATTCTATTTATACAATATGCTTTACGAAAGACAGAATTCTCATTAATATTATTTGTGTCAAGATAAAAATCTGATATGTTATAAACGGACACTTTCTAACGACGAGCCAATGTCCCATAAATAAATCCGAGTACACATTTTTGATTTTAGTGATTGTAGTTTTGTACCTCATTATTCATAAATTAAAATTTTCTCCCCCTGGGTACCGAAAGCCAACTTCCAATCATTTTTCACACTACAGACACCACATACTCAGTAAATAATTATTAACAACGGCCGACGCAAAATGCTTTCTGCCAAGTAATTAGAAATGTATTTTCAAAGTGGCAGAAAAAAAAAAAAAATCCTTACCCTCTTCTCTCCCAGAAACTGAGCAAAAATAATTAGGCATGGTAAGCCATTCATGCTTGCTGCTGTGTTGTTGTTTAATGTTGTTTTCATGCTTTAGATTGCTGTGCACACAGCACTTGAATGTGAAAGTCAACTAACGTTAAGCACTTTACCAAAGATATTAATACATAATTTTACATACTCAGAGTATACGTATGTAAGTACATTTCTTGAGTGTAGCTGAAGTACAACAAACATAAGGCAACAAACTAGGGAATCGCTCAAATAAAAATAACTTAGATACAACTACTTATTTTTACTTTGCATATTTGGAAGGTGTGCTACAGAGAAACGTATGTTTACCCCAAAAATATGTTATGAAGTTGCCAGTCGGAATGTGAATAGACACTTATTTTCAAAAACTTTGATTTTTTCTTAGTGGCAGTTACATTCGTATATATGGTATGATTTTTATAAAACCATGAGAAATTAAGTCTTATCAGAAAATCCCAAGCAAACCGACGGTGTCCTAAAATTTGGTTGTAATTTTGGATGGAGCAGAAGGCGGAATTTCTTTGATTCGGAGATTTTTTTAACGGGGACATTTTTAAATCGTCGTAATGATAAAAATAACAAAACATGTCTATTTGGCTTTCGTGGGTGGACGTTACATGTGAAGAATTTATGGCGTTCACCGGGGTAATTTTCAATATGCCAAAATGCAGTGCCACTTGCAAGCATATCGGAATATTGGACAACAAGGAACAACAGTAAAATTCCATTCTATTCGTAGGTATTTAGCAAAGACCGATTCCGCTAAATTTTCTGGCAGAATTGGAAAGGCAAAAAACTTTTTGCAGTATATCGACACGACACATTTTATACCTAATAAGGATATTTGTGTCGACGAATCAGTTGTCAAATTTAAGGGGCCCCCGAAAAAATGGTGCAAAAAAATTTACGTATCAGCGGATGATGAAACCGGCTATATATACTTGATTTTGTCCTATTATGGAAGCTTGAAAACGGCAAAATTGGAGAAACCAAAACTTCCAGTTAGCTTTAGCATTAGTTAAAAAGCTTTAGAAGAACATTCCGAGTGCTGAGGATTATCACTTGTACACTGACCGATACTTTACAAGTATTCATTTATGGTCCACAAGTTCTTTTTAACGGGTACAGTAATACATACTTAAATTTTGTTAAATATTTACTCGATCATTTAATAGGAAGTTTCCAGCACCAAACACCACCTATTGCCTAAATTCCTTTCCTCTTATCGTCAAAAGGAACGTAAAGTTTATATATGAGTATCTACCGTCAAGAAATAACAACTGCTTTTGCTCTATTATCACATTGTTATTGTATTCAAAGTAAATAAAATTTTTGACTTGTCAACAGTAAATGTTTGTCCAAAGTGCTCTTATTTGGTATTTTGTCTTGCTCTCGTCCCCAGTATCCAGTGAAAAGACAAAACTATCTGAATGATATTACGACGATCTCGTTGAGTCATTTTACCAAAACACAAACTTTGTGTTTACAACTGGAATTCAGGCCCTCAAAGAAACAAGGTCAGCGGCAAGTAAAATATATCTTCAGAGCCGCTGGGGTCCACAATAGTTGACGCATTCCTTAAATTTAAAGGACGATCACCAATTTATCTAAGGAGGCCAAGATGATGAACTATGGGAATTTTCAACTTTCACATACATATGTACTCCCAGGTTTGCGTCAAAGCGTCCAAGTGCGCTTAAATCAAATCGGTCAAAATATCAGGCATTCGCTTTATGTAGATCTCCTTGTACCAATTATATAAACTCCTTATGCACTACTATATTGTACCTTGTCTAGTAATAAATATTGATATAATACAATGAAGTATTAGTTGCACTCTTTTCATATTAACCATTATTTAAACCTGTTGCTTTTATGTTTATTTTATGCTTTTGTTCTATTCGTTTGCAATCATGGAATGTGGTGACATCGAAAATCATGTCGTTGTGATCGGCTTATATAAGAGTAATAAGGCAAAAGCTGATATATTTCGGACCCTTGGAATCACTCGCTGCTATTAAATTATTCGAGGATATTGGTAGAGTACATGACCGTCAAAGATCCGCCCGTCCACGCAATGTAAGGACTACGGGAACCATCAAAGCCTTGTAGGCTCGAATCAGACGCAATCTGATTTCGAAAAAATCTATGTCTTGCATCATCAAAGAGGACTTGAGACTTACGAGGGCTGTTTGATGAATAACCGTATTAGAAATGACAACGCAACTTTCCATTCGATACACTTTTCCCAGGACTTTTGTTGGCCTGCAAAATACACCTCCGCAGCGGCGATGACTTCATACGTACGATCTTCAAAGGTTTGGGAACAAAAAGCAGTCGCAGTACATTTGTAGTGCAATTCGACCAATTTGGCTGTGATGAATGCGAAGGTGTGAGCTGGTGCGTTATCGTGGTGGAAGAGCATTTTTTTCTTCGCCAATGTGGTCGTTTTTTTCATTAAATCGGCATTGAATCGGCTCAATAAATCAACAAAGTATACTCATGTGATTGTTTTTCCCTTATCTAAATAGTCAACGTGGATCACACCTCACCTGAAGCCATATCTTATCGACGGTCACAAAACGACGTAGAAACTATTCCGCATTTCGATTAAACAAAGCCAAGCACGTCTTTGAAGTAGTCTCCCGATTGCGCAAATGCGGAACCCATCGCGCTGACAGGTTTCTCATGCCCAAAATCTCGTGCAGGATATGGCTAACGAGTTAAGCTGAGATGCCTGCTATCTCAGCCAACTCGCGAGTTTTCACTCGGCGGTCCGTAAATACGAGATCATGGATTTTGCCACTCGAAAGTAAGAATCGGATCACAGAGCGATACTGCTCTTTTTCCATGGTGGCAAAAAACACTAACACGTTTTTATATATAATTAATTCCGCACGCGCACCAATTGGATATGAATACCCTGTTACTATGTTTTCTCCAGGGCTCGGGCGGGTTGTATAGTAGTTTGAAACTCAGGTGTATTAGGTTTCGATATTTTTCCAGAGGTGGTTGTCAAACTGGAGCCAGCGCATCCTCAACCAGTGGGTTTTATTACGTGTTAGTTGTTGGTTCGTTACATTTAGTCCAGCCAGCAACCACTCCAACATTAGTGTTATGCCTTCATGTCAGAGTTGACGCCGACGGAGTTTTAATATAACTATGTACATACAAGTTCTATGAAAAGACTTTTTCAGAGAATTGCCCCGACCAAAATTCAAACCCGCCACCCTCTGCTTAAGGAGTCTATGCCACTATACCACGGCCACCCCAATGTTTTGAAACGGGTGTCAAAGCAAAAGTGAGCGTCGGATTGTCACAAAACAACATCAGTGTTATACCTTCATGTCAGAGTTGACGCCGACGGAATTTTAATATAACTATGTACATACAAATTCTATGAAAAGACTTTTTCAGAGAATTGCCCCGCACGAGATGCGAACCCGCCACCCTCTGCTTAAGGAGTCTATGCCACTATACCACGGCCACCCCAATGTTTTGAAACGGGTGTCAAAGCAAAAGTGAGCGTCGGATTGTCACAGGTGAGCTAAAAGCGGTTATACTAAATGATGGTACACTCATTCTGGCTCAGTAGCGCCACCTATCTTCCAATTCCGGTACTCATCAAAAAGCTCTCGATCTCTTGTCCGCGCTGTTGACTGCTTTCCGTTAAACTAGGTCCGTAATGCATTGATGATTGGTCAGTACGTCTCAGGTCGTCCTGTAAAGCAAATGACGGTCATTTCGAATGAATCCATAACTTGTAGCTAGTGATTGACAAATAAAATTTGTTTTTAAAAATATCAGCACGTTTTCATTTTGCATAAGTTTTTCTTTGTATTAGTATTTATGACGAAACTTTCGATTTCAATTTTTAATTTTAATTTTAATTTTTATTTTTTTTTTTTTTTGTTGATAACATTCCTCATCGTCGATATACCTTCTTCAAAAGTTTTTACCCAAATCAAAAAATGTTGAAAAGCGAAAGGTATCCTTAACTTTCGTCACATTTATTTGACAGTATCCAGACCTCTTGGATTTTTGAAAGATTAAATTGAATAACGAATGATTCACAAATATCTTGGACTAGGTTACGTTATCCACCCACTATCTACAACTGCGCCCACTCGAATTAGCATCACTTGTGTCAAATCATGTGCATTCATACATACTAGTGCTCGTATCTATACAAATTTAGATAAATTCATGAAAAATGAAAAAAAGAAAGAGAAGTCGTATTTGAATACTTTACTTTGCTATTTTATCCCCATCATGATGATATGGTACGAATATATTTCCAGCATACGACAATGATGGAATGAAGTGGAGTGAGGTAGGCATTAACATGAGGATGTGTCATACAATCCTCCAAGCTGCCATGGTTTGGTTTCTCCTAAGCATGAAGTGGATGCTGTTCCTACATACATGTGGGTATGTTTGATTAATGATTCCCTCTGAGAGATGGGTTTGTTTGCCAAAAATTCTATCCATCGAGACATTTTGGCGGCTTTTCTCTTCTTTTTTTTTCCTTGTGGCACTCGTTGGGCGTGAGTGTATGTATATGTATTATTTGGCAAATGTAAATGCAACGCCCTGAAGCCGAAAGCCAGAACATATATGTAATGTATAAATACACTCCCTACCGTAAACAAATTTGTGAGCGGAAATGCGAAACCTTTCATTTTTTCTGTCTTCTCCCTGCCCCAGCATACTTTCTTAGTTTCGTCTTTTTCGCATTCCGTTGTAGAACGCTCACATTTTTTTTCTGAATCTTTCCCATCTTTTTTTTTTTTTTTTTTTTTTTTTTTTTTTTGTTTTGGGCGTTTTTCATTTCACTTTTTTCTGGGAATTCCAGAAGATGTTAAGCGGGGGAAAACGTACACAAATCGAATCAGTCTTCATTCCAGTAATTGCATGCCGGACGATGTCGTGTGAAATAAGTACAAAAATAATTTTGCATTAATTTTCACAATGAATGACTTTACCTTCGATTCAGGGTGACACATTACACATGCACGTATAAATACAAACTGCGTTCGAACAAACACTTCGGGACACCGTTTTAAGACACCTCATCATTGTTAACAAACACAAAAGTCTTACATGTTATGTGTTTTTTTTTGGCTTAAGTTATCTTTTTGGCCTCACCTAAACCACTTGTATCAATTCCATCAAATACCAAGGGAACCTTTAAGTCGAAAAGGATAAAAATTCGGCCTGGTTTTATGTAGTATTGTACGAGTAGATATGTGCATATGATATTTCATTTATGTTAGGTTCAACGTACGGTTGACATTAAATGAATTAGCTGTGAAATGAGCTCCATCTAAACCTAGGCAGATAACTTAAAGAGGAAATATCCCTCTGTGTTATTTTTCTCTCCATATACCATATGAATAAAGATGAGACACGTGTATCCCTTAAATACGATAATAAAGATCCTTCGTAAGAACGTACAGGCCAGAAACGATAACTACGCTTCATATGCAGTCAACTCTACTAAGAGACTGGGGAAAGGTGCAGCTTTCTTACAATTTTTTTAAAATTTGCTATAGGTCATCGAGTCCTATAATTGACACATACTAACATAATTACTTTTGGAGATGAAGAATAAGATGTGGTTAACATCATTTGTATAGATATCGCTATCCTCCTTCGGGACTCCCTTGTTTGAGGTCTTAAGTTTTTTACCGGGTCCGTGCAAAAGCCTCACAACTCTGGTGGAACTGACATACAAAGGAACCTCTATTGAAACAAGAGGCCAAGGCTTCAGAAGCCGATGAAGCTAGGAAGATCCCTGGTATTCGTCTGTAGGAGCGGTAACGTAGCCTGTTCAAGGAAACAATCATATAAAAAAGGAAGTTTTAGAACTGACAAACACGAGGAAATTCAAAAGGACTTTATCTTAAGGAAGAGACTACTGTTGAAAATTTTCTACTACCAAAAGTAATGCCGCTCAATGAGTTTCCTTCTTTTTGCAATGTCAATAGTTTAGAATTTCAGAGCATAAACTGAAATGTCGTGAAGATGTTGGTGTTTTCTCAGATAGGCTTAATCTAACCCTCCCCTTCCGTGTTCCAAACCACTGTGAAGTGTTCCAGTCGGAGAGAAATGAAGTTGGTCCTAGCTGAAGAAAAATGTGATATTTGCAAAGAATATACGCATCTTTTCGGATACTCTGACCGCTATCAAGTCCCTGGGTTCAGTCTCACTATATCTTAGAACCGCGCTTGACTGCCGATCATCTCTTAGGGAGATGGCAGAGCAGTTAAACCTTTACCTATGTTGGGTGCCGTGCCACAGTGACATTTCAGGGAATTGTAGGGCAGATGAACTCCCCAAAATTATAACCACTCTACCTATTCTAGATTAGGTAGCGTCGGTATAACATTCGCTACGTGCAAATTAATATTGAAGCTGGATGCTTACAAAAGAACAAACCTTACGTGGACTGTTGGATCAACATGTCTAGCTACCAAACAGATCTGACCAAGCTTTTAATCTTTCATCAGTGTCATTACTGGACACTGTTTTATAGGCAAGCATGCAAGAAGGCTTGACGTCCTTACAAATGACTTCTACAGATGCTAGATGAACGAAGAGGAGGAATAGATAATCCTCCACCTACTCTATACATAACCAGCTCTCTCTTAAAGAAGAAAACTCCACTTAGGAGCTTAGTTCTACAATGACTTAAGCGATCTTGTAAATATAGACGTTAACAGTCTCGTTCCCTTCATCATAAGCTCAAACTGGTTTCAAGAGTAGGAGGATCACAGATCTACGTGTCATCACAATGGACTAATAGGCCTAATTAGGTTGGTCTCTGCAACAGCCACTCTTACCTAACCTAACTTAATAAATAAAAAGGTAGTGGTCTTGAACAATATCTGTCAGTCAGATGGTTACTAACCCTGGAATTAATTTCTAAATCAATAACGTGGTGTCCATTTAGCAAAAACTCATGTCAACGCCTTTCTTTGACTCTAAAATCGGCGAAGACGTCGTGTTGACGATATTGCTTTTAAACTTTTTCATGAGCTCATGAAAACTGCTTTTGACACGTGAGCCTTCCTCCCTATGCATAAATAATTAGTTGATGTATTGTTATAATTAATTTAATGAGCAATACCAGAGTTGAAATTTGTCCACAAAGCCTCGAACTTTTCAGAAACTCCTACTTTACTCGATTAAGTATAATCTGAAGGTACGAATTGTATAAATCATATTTTTTGGAACCAAGCTCTGCTGGACATCACCTTAGACAGAATGACTTCTGGTGTTGTTTGTTCGGAACGAAAACTTAGCGTCAACTCGACTTCCATATATGTATGTACTCGTACTTCCAGTGCATTTCAAATATAGGTAGACTTAGACTTAGTGCTCCGCCGTCCGACTAGAATATTGCTAACTGATAAAGTTAGTCATACATCGTTCAAAAAGGTAGAATCAAAAGTAATCAGATTCAACATCAACAGATCAACAGATGTATAGCCATTACGTCATAAAATTATATTGTCGATATAACGACAAGAAGTCATAAACGTTACGCCACCGGCGCATCTAGCTAAGGCAATGGAAAGAAAAATTGCTGACCATAGATGACCAAACATAGGAGAACATCAGGTATTTAAACCCTGATGGCCAACACATAGTCAAATGAAGCGAGAGATTTTGGGTTAACCAAAAAGTCATTGCGTTTTATTCGATGAAAATAGATGAAATTTTAAAAATTATAAATGACTTTATTATAAAATGTTTTGGCCGTTTTGTTTGCCACCTTCAAGCAATTTCATGATACCACGTTCATAAAAGTTTTGGTCTTTTTGAAAAAAAAAAAACTAAAGTTGCCAAACTTTTATTATTTTTAAAATTTCGTGTAGCGTTCCATTTTTAATAATCCTTAATTTTCGGCTGTCACATTGTCTTTCTTAAAGTAGCAACACTTTACCGCACAAATACCGCAAAATTCAAAACTAGCCTGATTTTAGTCGGACGGTGCATAGTCACGTGAATATAGTGGATGTGGAAAAGCATTTTATCCAAGCAGCTGGTCTGGCTTTGCCATGATAAAATACAATTTCTTTTCTATTCACCAATTCTTTGTACTTTTATTTAATGGCATCATTCGGCTTGTCAAGATTCAGAAAATACTCGTTTACCCATGAATTTATCGTTTTATTCCTTGGGAACAATTCAGATAAAGAAATGTCCTTGAAATCCCACCAAATCGATAACACAACCTTTCTTTGGTGGCTGTCGATTTTTGAAGTGGTTTGTGCACATTCAAAACGTTTGCTCCAAGACTTTTTCGTTCAACATTGTTGTATCCACTTTTCTTCATCTGCTATCAATCACTTCAAAAATGGGTCATTTTCTTTACGTTTTTTAAGAGAATGCCAGATATTAATGCGGTTAGTGAGATAAATTTTTTTCAGATCATATGATACCCAAATATCAACCTACCAAAGTTCTTGAAATGAATTTCCACACTCAGTTGTCAGCAAATATCTCGAGTTGTCATACGCCAATTTGACTTGATCAATACCTTCGTTTTGTCGCCATTAACTTTAATTGGGCCTTCGAAGCATTCTTCACATTGAAATCTCCAGAATGAAATTTTGCAAACCAATCGAAGCCTCATGTTATCGTTACTGTAAACATTGTGTATCATTTTATAAGTTTTCTCCGCATTTTTTCGTTTATTGGAAACATATGACGAATATGTTCACTCTTGTATTCCATCTCGTTGAAAAAAAAAAAAAAAATCTGGCCTAGTACGCTGAATGCGGCAGTAATTCATACAATCTGGTCAACTCCTTCACTGTAGTACTTCCATATCTGTGATTGTGCTTTGCTCCTTCAAAAATTCCATGAGGATTATGTCCTTCGAATTTCAAAAATTTGTAACCATGACAGCTTTTCGTTGAGACCTAATTCCCTTATTATGAAGGGTGTCCCACAATTCGCGCAAGAAGCAATTTTGATAGAAAACCCAGGTTTTAAATTCAAAGTTGGAAGTATACAGTTTAGGGGTATGTATGGAATAGCATATCCACGGCACTCTTTTGTCGAAATTTTCCATAACAGTTTTGCATTAATGTGGCTGAATTTCGTTGATACAATGCTCAATTTGCTCCTTCAAGTCAGGGATGATCATGGACTTGTTGGCATAAACCTTATTAGACTTCAAAAAATTCCAAAGAAAAAAGTCCAACGGTGTTAAATTCTACAATATAATCTGGGGAATCAATTCTGATCAGCAGAACAGAAACTTACACGACACGGAAATGAATCATGCAGTAATTGAACTATTTCTAGGGCTGGATGGCATGTGGCAGCGTCTTGTTAAAACCTCATATCGGATGCAATTTAGGCACAAAAAACTGAATTAATATGTCGCGATAACGAGCACTGTTATAACTGTTATTAACTGAGTGTCTAAGATTACTAATTCATCCAGTTTCCTGAACTTTTGAATTACTTTCTTCGCTTCTTAGTTGATGAAGTTTAATCACTATTTCGGCCATATTTTGTATGAAAATTGCTAACTGTAGCTCCCAAACTTTTATTATTTTTAAAATTTCGTGTAGCGCTCCATTGTTAATAATCCTAACCTTTCGGCTGAATTTTGGGACACCATTTATGAAGACATTGTTTTGTATTTAAGGACACTTCTACCATTAATCATGTCTTCATTATTTTTTTCTTTTTTTTTCAAAAAAAAAATAAATAAAAATAGAATAAATAAATAAATAAATAACTAAATAAATAAATAAATAAATAAATAAATAAATAAATAAATAAATAAATCATAAAAAAGAAAATAGGACTGTATCTGATCATTTTGACCCAGAGTGTATCTTCTTATTTATTATTTTTGTCCGCGCCTCGTGAGGAGGCGGTGTGTGTCCTTGACTTGTGAACAGTCTCGACAGTAAAAAAAATAATCACACTGTCGCCCAATTCGAGCGAATGTGACTTTTTCCTTGATCTGAAAACACTGGCGAATGGTGAATTCCTTCCCAGAGTTCAATGTATGCACTTGCTTTTTTTTTTGTTTCTCTGCACTTGGTTTTTCTCTTGCAGTACTTGAAGTCCTTTTTTGTTTTGGTATTACAACATTGCTGTTAGTGGGGTAGGACACGAAGGTCATGGAAGTGGAAAACCTGCTCTGAAGTTGATGAGCTCATTATTTGATATAGTATGACGATTGTGTGATGGTTTTGTTCATTTGTGGTGCAGCAGAGCAATGCAACCCTTAAAAAGTATATGTGAACATTTAGAAAATGAGTACATATACTTATGTTTATAAATTGTTTGCTAAATAAAGCACTGAATTTGTAAAAGTTGAATATGGATACCTTTCAGAGTTACGTAATGTTGCAGTTTTTTATGTACACACATGAGTTTGGTTGAGGTGAGTGAGGGCAAAAAGTTGTGCAATATATGCACATGACTAGCATAGCACATGCTTAAGGGCATAGTGATGATGCCAAATTTTTTTTACATTTAACTTTGCGCGCAATTTAATTGCGCCAAAAGTGGTATGCTATTGCAGAGTGCATTAGTGCGTGTTCTCCATTTTAATGTGACGCTAAGTATTGTTAGGTAATTTGCACAGTTAGATCGTAAGTGCCTCTTGTTGTTATGCATGTTTATGTATTGAGTATGTACGTGCGCGTTTTACCGATTGTTGCGGTAGTAAGGATATTTTAGAAGCAAATTGGTTTTGAGGAGCTACTCTCATGTGAACGCATAAATTTTATAGTACCTCTCTTTAGGGATTTTAATTTTTCTATATATTTTATTTGTATTTTAAACTGTATACATTTTTTTTTCTTATTTTACATTTTTGATATATATATATATGAAATTAGACACCAAAAGAACAGGTCACTGGTCATGGTAATAGCGGCTGTTCATGTTGTCTGAAATAAAAAAAATCGAATGGATTATTGTTCAGTAGATCTGTCGCTATCGTCTCTAAAAAAAAGTAATCAATCTCGTTGAAAAAAAAAAAGAAAAAAGTGACAGGCTGTAGAGAAAAAGTTACGAAAATCTTGTTTTTTTGTTTTGGTTAAAAATCGTTTTAAAAACGATATTAATGAGTAGATGAACATATATAAATTTCAAAGCAATTGGTTGAATAGATTTTTTTTAAGTACATTACAATCTTAGGAAATGATGTTTCGACAAAAATGCATTTAAAGTTTCACGAGCAGAATTTTCTTGGGAAATTTATACCTACACTAATCTGCTATGCCTGGACCATACAATAACCTCTCGGTGGCTTCATACGCATCATTTTCTGCCAGTTTTTGTAACCTGAGGGAAACTCCGTACGCAGTTATAAAATACCGGTGAAAACAATAGAAATGTAGCAGCTACAGACCTAGCGCGCGGCAGACAAGTCGCTTACGACGCATCGGCGACTATTAGTTGTAACTTATTTAATATAGGGTGATTCATCGTGAGGTTTGGTTTATAATGTAATATAAAACACATAAATTTGAAAGTGAACTTAAAATTTTTGTTATCGGCTAAAAGAACAATTGATGGCATTTACTTTTTTAAAATGATATCATGTAAATGTTGGCCACGACTACGTCTGAGGTGCTCCATTCGGAAGGTCCAATTTTGTGCGACTGGTTCGAGCATAGCGATTGGTATCTCGCGGATAACACTAGTAATGTTGGCTTCCAAAGCGTAAATCGTAGCTTGCTTATTCCTGAAGACCTGAGACTTTACATATCCCCAGAGAAAATAGTCTAAAGGTGTGATATCGCACGATCTAGGCGGCCAATTTACCGTAGCAATACGTGAAATTAAGTGCTCACAAAAATGATTTCTCAACAAGTCCACTGTTTCACGCGCTGTATGGCCCGTAGCGCGTTCTTGTTGAAACCAGAGCTCACTGAGACCATGTGCTTGAATTTCAGGAAGCACATAAAGGTTACCATTGATGGTAACAGTCTGATTTGCCTCATTTTTGAAGAAAAATGGACCAATGATTCCACCAGCCCAGAAACCACACCATACCGTTGTTTTTAATGGATGTAATGGTAGCTCTTGTTACTCTTGGGGTTACTTATCAGCAAAAATAAGGCAATTTTGTTTATTAACGTATCCATTGAGTCAGAAATAGGCTTCATCACTGAACAAAATTTCACGATAAAACACCGGATTTTCATTGAGTTTTTCCAAAGCCCATTCACTGAAAATATGACGCAAATTTAAGTCGCCTGCCTTCAATTCTTGCACAAGTTGAATTTTGTATGCTTTTAGGCTGAGTTCCTCACGTAAAATACGCCAAGTTGTTGAATACGTAAAGCCAAGCTGCTGAGAACGACGACGAATCGATTCGGGTACACTTTCAGCTACAGCAATAGTGGTTTCAGTAGGTCGATTATGCGCACCGTAAGTTCCTCGAATTGCCCGAAAAACATTTCTCACAGAACGCTGATTTTCGTAATACAGCTGAACAATTTGAAGACGCTGTTGTGATGTGAGTCACGATGAATCACTATACTAGGAATTTCGGTCTGAATTTTTCACAGCATATTTTCGATGGGGTTTACTATCGAAATATGAAAAAAAAATCGATTTTTCGAAGTGGTCACATGAGAATACTTATTAATATAAGAAATGTAGTTCTTTATTGTGTCTGTCTCCAATTGTGAATAGTTGTCCTGGGTTAATTGTTATTTAACGCCGCCCGCTCTACATATTTTGACTGCCTTAATCTTGATTCAGGAATGTTTTCTAGTTAGAATCATACATTGTGTGTTTGTTTCCTTCCTCATACTCAAACTGTATACCGTTGGCTCTGAATAAGTCTATTTCTTTTTATAAAAATGTGTTTTCTCCCATATTTTGATGAATTACAGCAGATTTCAATATAATATAGAAGTTATTGGCTTGCAAATTAGAACTATTGGCCTCTTCATGAACATTGTGCTGCTACTGATAGGAGATACGGTAAATTTGTCATTTGGTATATCGTATTTACGGTATTTCGTGAAAACTTGTTATGCGTTTTTTTTGAAGGCTGACTAATAGAGTTAGCGTGAAGTAGGCTTTAAGCCTTAAGTGCAATATAGCCGATCCTCACCTTAATACCGCTCTCACGACCGGTATCAAATGCGAGGATTATCATGTACATATTGAGAGTCCTAATTAATCGCTCTAGATTGTGTGATGTGTTTCTTTTAAAGACAATCTCCCATAACCTTTTGCCAGCAACGGACTGAACGTTCCGAAAGGTAATTCCTATTCTTTCTTCGGTGAAATACGTTGATGTAAACTTTGGTCAATTTTGATAATAATACCCTTGCCTCTCCACACAAATTTTTGAACTGTCCTAGAGCATCTAGAAGGCGGTCGATTTGATTATTTAATCAAAAAACTGAGTTTTCAAAAATGACGAAATGCGTAGGAGCAATATCGTGAAACAAGAACCACTCGTCCGTCAAGTTCAATTACGGGCACACGATCAAGCACATTTTAATACTGCGTTGGCTGTTTAGCCGGTGAGGGATGAATTCGTTTTGAACAATACCGCAGGAATCGAAAAGAAACCAGCAACGTCTTCATTTTTGACTTTGAGGAGCGAACTTAAACCGGCCGCCATTCTTAATAATTTCGGTGGCGATTGTGTCCAATTAAAAACAGTTCAAAAACGTAATTATAGTACCTTGTATATTTTATATGAAATCATGGTTTTGACAGCCTGGATGAAATATGATATTTCCTTCAGAAGAAGGAGAACTACGCCATCTAGACCAGCGAATATTGTCTTGAAGACTTTAAAATCTTTTTCTACTACGAGTGACCAAATGCAGTTGTTTTCTTTGTATAGAATAAATTTAAATGGAGGAATGATGCATTGTAAATAAAATTCTTGCGCACCTCTCTGATACTTTGTGGTACTCTAACGTGTATATAAGGTTTTTTGGTGTTCCGCAGATTATGATATTTTTATTGTCTTCATCATCCCTAAGCTTGGCTACAACCAGCTTGGAGTGCACTTTGTGCTAAAAATTAATTTTGGTGTCCACCTCAGTGATTGATAGATATGGTGTGTATTCCGTTTTCTGACAAACGTCTAAATCTATCTATAAAACTATCGATTCAACCGATTTTATGTGAAGATCCAATAGTCTAAGTTCCTACTCCTATGCGTGAGTTGTGGTATTTGTTTCATCATATTTTTTTATTTTTTATTTTTATTTCTTTTTTTTTTTTTTACATTTCAACTACTGGAAATTCCTTATCTATTGAATCACACTGTATTTGGCCCGAGAGCGTTTCTTTGAAGCAGAAACAGACGGGATCAGAAGTCATAAGCAGAGCCTCAATGAAGTTAGCTCAATTCTTCGCAGAGGGAATGAATTAGTTAGAGGTCCTGTATTTTGCGAGAACTACCGAAATGTATCCCTGTGAATTGACGATTACTACCATATGTAAACCCTAATCGGTGTGTATCAGTGGGTTTCTGGTCTGCCAGTTAGAATAGCATCTGCATGAACCATAAAGTCGAATATTTTTTGCTATTTCGAAATGACTAAATGCATTCATGTCATATAATGCCGATGCAGTTTAAAAGCTGAAATATTCTAAGAGCCGAATTTTGGCAATTTGGCAACCATAAAGGAGGCAAGTATTAACATGGAATGCACTTTCCTCAATAAGCCGTGCCAGATGCTGAGCTATTCCGACGATATACACATCGTCGGTCGTGGTAGCAGTTTTTATGTATTACATCCGCCAAAAGTAGGTCGTTTGTAAAGTAAATAAGAGCAAGCGGGACATGCTTCGGCAAACGTTAAAATTGAAGCAAAGTATTATTATGTCAAAAAATTTTCGGAGTAAATTTGCAAATGATACCTTAGTGGAGATCCAAAGATATCGTTGCTGCTTTGGGTTAAGATGATGCTCAAGAGAAGAAAATAATCGTGCGAGTGAAAAAGACACTATCAGGACGAATAAAGATAAATTCAAGTACCAATTAATTTCGGATTCCGGAAAGTTGTTGCATCGAACTAGAGGCTATGTACCCGGTACCAAGCCGACAGTGTTTTATGGATCATTTTGGTACATCTGTTTTATTTGAGGCCAAGTGTGCAGGTCTGAGAGTTGATATTGTTAAATTTTTGTGGGTTTCAGGCAATGACATTGTATTATTCATTATCATTTGATTGTGCGAAGTTAATTTTTTCGCTAATCATCAATGTCCTTAAATTATTGTTTCCACAATAAAAATGCAATTTGATCCCTATCCGAACTCTGCTTTATTTCTGTTAACTTTAAACTAATAACTAACATAGAGAAGCTTTTGTTAATGTCGATACGCCCATCATTTCAAACAAATAAAAAGAAGGAATAATATCAATTAAAAATCACAGCCGTAACATGACACACACACTATTTGCGTTGTTTCCTTTCTATCTCATATCTTCTTTTTCAAATTCTCTCCTTGAACTCGACCGACCATATTACAGTGTATCATACCGACAACGATCGCAAGTAATGCTAAACCAGCCCAAGGCAGAAAGCAAACGTTGTTTACCACACCCAATAACCAAACACATTTTCAACATATTTATCTCGTCCACATATTCATGCGACGAAACATGTATCCTTTATATGGGGCTAGTGGCTGTGTTCCCTCCTTTAGCCAATACTCTGTCATCGGGTTTTTGTTGTTTCAAGGCAGTGTACGATAGAACACTTCACAACTTGTTTTTCAGCACAACTTATGTGAACACTTCTTTATCTTCTCGTATTATAAACGCCAGCTCTAGTTGTGATGTGGATGTCGTTTTCCACAATCCCCCATATAATCATCTCCTCAATTACCTTCCACTGGCTTTAGCCTTAGCTCCAGTCAAAGTCCCAGCCCCAGCCACAGTCATAGTCCCAGACCCAGACCGAGACCCAGACCCAGACCCCACTTCCCAAATACGAGTACTATTGATAAACAAGAATAACAAGAGAATAAGATACATAATGAAAATAAAAAAGAGAACTAGGCGACGACGACGAGCAAGACACTGCGCTGTGCCGAGCCGAGCCGGTTTCATGGTGTCGTTGCATAGAGACAGAGACTATCATTAAATGCATGGTAGCCCTAACCTAGGCTCATAAAGTATCTAGACATACAGCCTTGCCACACATACCCAACTTCAACATCATCATCTCACATCTAATGCCACATATTGCTAACACACAAATAGGCAAAAGACAAGGAAATCCGTCGGGGAAGGGGGGGAGGGGTTATATTGTGCACTTACTCGTACGATGCGATGTGTGCCAAAGTCTTACGCTGCCGTCGAAGTTGAATCCCCCTCAGATGAACATAAATATCTGTGGGCATGGTTGGTTGTGCACCTATTTGGATACATACGAGTACTCATACTCAAAGGCATGCATGCAGCAACACTAGAAAATAGCATTGATGATAGATTGTGGGGCCGCTTCACTAGTGCTTAAAGCATTCCCCATGAAAAACCACTTCGGTCAAAGTCGGGGCGATACAATGGCATTAGCGCGCATATATAGCATACCAGTGCACACATCTAAAGGCGGTGGAATATACAATATATTTAGTGTATGCGCTGTAGATAGGAATACCATGCCATGTTTTCTTTCAACACATGGAAGGAGGATGTTGTAGGTAACTTTAGAAACAATGCGTGGAGAGAGTAGTTGCATGTATATGACGTTGCCGGTTTTCACGAGAAATATGTCATACCTCAAAATAAGGCTTTTTTTTATTACTTCTTCTTCAAATTGAAAGTGAATCTCGTATGACGATTTAGTTTTTTTTTTTTTTTTTTTTTTGATATAAACGATATTTATCAAATAAAATGGATCTTACCACATTTCAAAGAGAGCTCGTTCCGTTCCACAGTTTTAACAAGATAATTTAAGAAACACCTACAAAATAAGAAATTGATATTTGTTCGAAAACTATAGTATGAACATCCCGAGAGTAACATATTATTTTAATGCACTCAGGAACACACTTTCGTAGTTCATGGTCGCAAGGCTAACCCTTGAGGAAACACCATCTGAGACTGAGATATACCATACTCGTAAATCGAGGTCACTTCCTTAGCATAGTCTGCTTCGAGCTCATCTACAACTAGGCTAGATTTGATTTGTGAAGACCATTGTTAAGATATTATAATTTACCGACAATTTCGGTCGTCAGATATTTAAACAAGAGCAACCGTTCTGAAAACATATTCATGTCTTCTCACGGAGTAGGAAATGGTCGGACACTATGTGGTGATTGTTTAGCTGCTTAGAATGTTTTTCTGTTTAATAAAAATTTTGAGGATTCATATGACATCACCACGCTTCCATGGTGACTTTTCGTACCAAACGTCGAAGATCTATCGAAACAGAGCGCACCTATCTATTCGATCTATACATCCCTGCAATAGTAGTCACTGTATTCGAATGCTGTTGGTAGGGCTTATTTAACGCAAATCGAATAATTCGATCTTATTGTATATCTCACATAAGAGGTGTATTCAAAAAAATAAGGTAACTTCATCTTTTTATAAAAAAAAAATATTTACCATCAATATATTATTAATGTTTTCTCCGTCAAAGTAATCCCCCTCAGATATAATACACTTGTGCCAATGCTTTTTCCAATCCTCGAAGCATTTCTCATAAGCATTTTTTGGTATAGCCTTAAGCTTTTCCAGCGATGCCGTTTTTATTTCCTCAATCGTTGCAAACCTCCGTCCTTTCATAGGTCTCTTCAGTTTTGGGAACAGAAAAAAGTCGCATGGGGCCAAATCCTGTGAATATGGTGGCTGAAGCATGATTGTCGTGTTGTTTTTGGCCAAAATTCTCACAAGCAACGATGAATGAGCAGGAACATTATCGTGATGCAAAATCCATAAATTGTTTTTCCACAATTCCAGATGTTTTTTTTCGTAACGGCGCATAACTTTAATGTAATACTCCTTATTGACCGTACAACCTTGAGGTAAAAACTCCTGATGCACTACCTCGCAGTAATCGAAAAAAAAAAAATAAAAATAAAAACAGTGATCAAAACTTTGACATTTGATCGAACTTGGCGTGCATTTTTCAGTCTTAGATCTCCTGGGTACTTTCATTGGGACGATTGGGCTTTGGTTTCGACATCATAACCATATACCCATGATTCGTCACCAGTTATGATCTTTTTGAGCAAGTTAGGATCATCATTGACTTCATTTAAGATCAACCTTAATAAGTTTCGGAACAAAATTCGATCACACACGTCTCATGGCCAAAACATGCCCAAACGAGCCGACCGATACGCCAACATCCTCAGCAACTTCTTTTATGGTAATTTGACGATTTTCCAAAGAAATTTTGTTTACAGCTTCGACGTTATTATCTTTTGTTGATGATCTGGTATCTCCTCGGCCATCTTGGAAGAGCTTGTACGACTTGTGGACACTGTCAACATTTCAAGTGTTTTAGAGCACTTGATTTCATTTTTTACACAAAATTTGATGCAAATTTTTTGCTCCATTTTTTATAATAATTGAAAATCGCCGAGCAACCAGAGACACATATAACCTTTCTATGTGTCACAAACAAACTAAGTATGTCATATATTTGAAACTGTGACCATATTATTGAGCCATGTACCATATATTCGAATATATCGTACGTTCCCCCGAAATTTCAAAAGTCACCTTACTTTTTGAGTATTCATCATCGTATTTATCATCAACGAAATCGAAGCATTTTTTTGAATTTGGATTCGGATAATTCTTGTCTTAGGATGTCTTATCATGTATTAGTTGTTCGACATAAGGCCTTATAGGGCACTTTCTTAGATTCCAATTTTGACTAGTAGAGGGTGCCAATCGTTGTTTTGTGGATAATGTTTCACTCTTTGCTTAAATATCTTAGCTTTTTAGGCCGACGAACCTAATTCCTCTCTATACTTGACGAGTACGGATAGAATCAATTATTTTTCGGTGTATTGCATTAGTTTGCTCAGAAATGGCAAGAGTAATATACTCTGATATGTACGGTTAATTTTTTGGTCGCCACGACTATAAAGATCAGATATTTTCGGAGTGGACTAGGTAAAGAAGCGGAATCTACACACCTTCCCCTCTCTAAAACTGTGAAGTTTTTTAATCTGCCTCGACAAATCTTAAGACATCCCACGTTGAAGCGGGATAGAAATACTTTTTTCCCCATAGCAACCTCATATCCTGTGTCCTACGGTTAGGTTCAAAGCCAGGGAAAGAACCATTAACATCGTACATTTTGTTGAATGGTTTGCTTGTCATTGTAATGTTAACCGTATATTCATTGGATGCATACTGTTTGAGCACAAGGCCTGCTACCATATCACCTAGGAGGCACCTGATAAAGAAAATAACATTATACTAGATCTACTAAATAGCGATCTTAAAACTTGTTGATGACTTGCTTTTATTTAGATAACTAATTCATATTATTAAAAAAGGTAAAATAGGATAAATTGGGTGGCGTAGATGTAGAATATTACGTAAGTAAAATGATGTGAATAGTTGTACCAAGAAAGTAAAACTGTTTATCAACCATTTAAGGTAAACTTATGCTTTTTGTTGTTTAATTTTTCAAAATTGCTGAAATAAAGATTTCGTCACTTTAATAAAATATATATACCGACTCAATCCTAATATGGCTAACAAAATTGTGGCTTGCATAGTATTACACAACCACATATTTGGAAACGAGAACAGTAAAGAGTTTATTCAATCCAAAAGATATTAATAATACCGAAAATGAATCTAAAACTGGAAGTACAAGAAACGAAATTGCTTTCCTTATTTTACTTTGAGAAAATATGTTCATTATACTTCATTATTTTTTCTTAATTTTTTTCGAGAAATTTATTCTTCAGCGAGCTCGATCTTTAGCTAGCTGCCTCCAGTTTCGCACGCTAAGTTAACTGAGGTCCGATGAGGGAGTTACTCGAAAACTTTTCTGACCATAGCAATGATGTTCATCTCTAAATGCTCTAGATGACCCGCCATCTCAGATTTTTTTGGCTAAGTTGATGTCGCCGTACAGCCCATACAGTTTGTCGATTTATCTTCTACTCCACTCACCATCTATGCAGACGGGACCAAAAATCACCCAAAGAATTTTCCTCTCAAAGCAACCAAGAGTACCCTCATCCATTTTTGATAAAGTCCATGTCTCTGCGCCATAGAGCAAGACGGGGATTATTAAGGTCTTATATAGAGTAGCTTTTGTTGTTCGAGAGAGGATTTTGCTAGTCAAATGCCCTCCTAGGACAAAGGTGCAATTATTCTTCGTTTGATCTCAGCGCTGGTGTAATCTGAATTGATAGCGGAGCTAAGGTAGATAAAGTCCTTAACTACCTTAAAGTTGTATCTGTCGAGGGTGACGTTTTGACTGAGATGTCGGTGTTGGATGTCTTTTCTGGTTTGGTACTTGGTCTTGACCTCGTTGACCGATAAACCCATCTTCTCCGAATCCGTCTCAATATTCGCAAAAGCGCTACTGGGCTCACTTGATTTTTTCTGATTATTATGATAGTGGACTTTCCTGGCCTGAAGCCACATTGATATGGACCAATCAGGTTGTTGACGAACGGCGATGTTAAGAAGACTGGTGCCCCTGTATCAGTCAGCGCAGAGTGTCTCCTCTTTTGGGGATCGGATAAACAATGCTGTGGTTTCATTCATCGGGGATACTTTCGTCTGACCATGTTTTACAGATGAGTAAGTGTATGCTCCTTACCTTGCATCCTTATCTCCTCCCGCTTTGAAGAACTTTTCAATCAGGGCGTGTGCTCTAGCAGCTTTGTTGGACTTAAGCTTAGACATGGCTATCTTCACTTCACGGATTTGTTGATCTATATCTTTCAGTAATGTAATGTAATGTAAAGTAATGAGTAATGTTCTTCAACATCGATTGCTTTCCGATGAGCACTGTTACGCTGTGAAAAATGAAAAGTATCTACCGCAGATACCATTATCGGTAAAATGCCGGAAACCACAGCGCATTGTTTACAGCAGATACTTTGAAAAGGATCGATAAGCGTAAAGATTTCATAATCAGGAAAGCGCTAATATTTATTTAAATATCGACGTACTACCCAGCAGGGCTGAAGTAGCAGCTTCAGTAGGATTTTTTATATTATCATAAAGCAACTCACTTAGTGGCCAGTGCTCAAAATGCCCCGTATAAGAACTGGACGGGCTCTTATTGCCTTCGAATTCTTAAGACGGAGGGAATATTTCGCAGCAGTGTTAAAATATTTAGACATAAATTAAATAAAAAGAAGGCAGTTGCATAAACGGCATACCGATGATAATGGTACAAAATCAGATGTTTATAGTCCAAAAGAAGGCTGCCATGGGTATGGACATAGAGAGCCAATGTTTCCACCGTGAGAAGCAAGCTTAGACTTTTCCGATTCAATTTTGCATGAGTACGGGTGTCACAAAACTTTTATGAATATATATTTACGCAGAAACGTATTATTTCGGGCCAAATAACTTTAACATCAAAATGCGAAAGAGAAAGTTGGCCTAGAGACATGCATGTAACGCGCTTTCTTAATCAGCCAGTCGAGCGGGCCACCCTTATCATACATGAAGAAGGCCAGCCGAAGAAGGCTCTAGATCGCTGGTTTAAGCTGGCGGTAGTTTAAACTCAAAACTGTTAACGCGATAGTGCCTGGGTATTGTTGATGCCCCTATGTCTTTTAGAGGTGGAAGGATTTAAGACAAAGACAGCCATTGGAGTAGTTTGATATTTAAAAAAAATTCCTTTTTCACGTATCATATTCAGCAGTTGTACATATTTTTCGCAACCGATTAAGTTCAAATCAACGAAATCAATTTTCGGAAAGATGTTGAAATGCTTTTCCCTTGTTTTGCTGGCAAGAAAACAATTATTCACTGGTAGACACTTCCATCTAAGTCAGTAGTATTTACTGTGATCTTACAGAATTTAGTTAGGATGATAAGTGTCGTTTGTGCATGCCCTTTAAAGTATATCTATGTACACGAGAAACCTGTGAAACTATTGATGAACTTGTTTTTCCTTATATCCCTCTAATTTTGCGCGTAATTCTGAAAATTTTGTAAATTGAAAGGGATATTTCTAACGCAGTGAGAGATTTTCAATAAAGTTTACTTTACTTCAAAAATATTAAAATTAAAGATTCGTACATGTACGAGTATATGCACAACAACCAAGAGATAAATTTTGCCAAAAAGAAAAAAGCACGAATATATAAAGAGATACTATTGTTTTCTTTGATTTATTCCTTTTATATCCTTTTTTGGTCCTTCAAACAGTATACATATTTAAGCACATACGAGTACATGACTATATATTTAGTTATGTACGAGTATCTGCCTGAAATGAATGAACCATTCATTCAGCATTAAATGAAAGTTTGCTGTCCTATGCAAGAGGCAAAAAAAAAAGAAAATAAAAGAAGAGTACAAGAACAAAACGAAAGGACCAACAGCAGTATGCATAACATAATATAACAAGGATCCACTTGAGAGATTACAAAAAGCTTCTTCAACCCATACACAATATTCCAAGTGCAGTACCACCGCCGCTATTGCCGCGCCCTTTAATTCTTCTGCAATTTTTGTTTATTTCTCTTTTTTTGTTTTTTAAATCCTTATATGGCTTTATGCCATTTTCTGAGCTCTAGGCTACGCGGCAAAAAGAAGGATTGAAATCCATTAAACACACACATGCATATAAACTCATTTATATACGAGTACATTAAGCTAGATACACCACTTGTTTGGTGTGTCATTCTGCTGGGTGGTGAACAGAAATAATAATAATAAGATAGATAGTTTCATGCAATCTTGTGATGTTCTAAAGCTCAATGTTTTTTATGTTGCTGCTGCAAGCGTTTGAGTCCTTCTTTCTGACATAATGAATCAGAATATTCAGTTATGTGAAAAGAAATTTTGTACAACTTGACGTTTTATTCTTAAAACGGATGATGTATTAAAAAGGAGGGAAGAAACGGAGGCAGCAGCTTTATAGGGTAATGTAAGATGAAGTGGTAGATTAACTCGAAAGATTTGCTTCCCTTGTTTGTTTTTCTTTCTCGCAGCCGTTTGATCGGGAAAGGTTAAGGCAAGTTGTTGGTCTCATTTGCATGAATGCGTATAAGTTCAAGTGCTCAAGTTCATACGTGTCAGTTAACTTATTCTTGACACATTGGCATGTCTGGTTTTGTATAAATATTACAAGTTTATTGTTTGGAAATAGCAGAAATTGTATATTTCAATGGCCAAAGTGTTGATAACATCTAGTTTAGCTGAAAATGTAGCAATGATGACCGAGATATTATTCTGGTCGCACGTTTTTGACATGTGTGATCAGGCTACCAAAATGTGAAAATTTATTTTGTAAATCAGTAAACTATTAATAGACAATCGATAGGATTTATCGGAAATATTCTCTAAATAATATAACAACATAACGTTAAAGAAATGTACTTACGTACGTACTAAGATGAATATTGGATATTATTTAGGCGCAAATATGTTATCGGTTTTTTTTTTTTTTTTTTTTTTTTTTTTTTTTGATGAAAATACAACTTTATTGTAAAATGAATCATTCAAAGTATTGCCCATCGCTAGCTACAACTTTTTCCCTTGTTTCTGGGAGAGCTCGAATACCGTTACGATAAAAGGGTTTTTCTTTTGTGGCTATCCATGAATCCAGCCATTTTTTGATGTATTAATATGAGCGGAACTGCCAGACCATTGTGCCATCGAACGGAACAAGTAATAATCGGACGGCGCAATATCTAAAGTATATGGCGGGTGAGGTAGGACCTCCAATTTAAAAAATTTTGCAACTTGAAACAATTTTGCCTGCCCTGCTCGTATTGTGGCAATTTTTCGCTCAGTGTTCGGCTTAATCGCATCAATTGAAGTAGATACCGTTCCCCAATAAGGGTTCATTATAAATAATACCGACCTGGTCCCACCAAATACACAGCATAACCTTCGCAGCGTGAATATTCGGGCGAGCCGACGACTTAGAAGCATAACCAGGCAGTCCCAGTGACTTCTTTTCATCATTTTCCATTTTTCATCACCCAATACAATGCGATGAAGAAAAACCTTCCTTTTTTTGCCGCTGGAGCAGTTGTTCACGGGCCCTTGGCTTCAAATCATAAGGAACCCAAGTTCCTTGTTTTTGAATCATTCCCAACGCATGCAATCGCTTGGAAATGGCTTGGCTCTTCTTTCGTTTGGCACCGATCCTCGTCGAGCGTCTTCGAAAGATTTTGGCCTTTCTTCACACGGACGGTCGTCAACATCAACTTTATTTAAACGCAGTTACAAAGGCTAGCACTTCTAAAAATAAAGTCCTAAACGAAGTTTATACCATTACACACCAAAGTAAGTCTTTTTTTATAATAAATACTCCATAAACGATGTCAACATTGGTGATAGACCCTTACTATAAAACAATTTTTTTCTTAGAACATACCCAAAAACCATTTTCCAAATTATCCTTAGGGACGAAGCAAACACAAACTTTGTAATTAATTATACGACTATTATACAGAATCGATTTTCATAATGTATATAATGTTGGAAAGCTCTTTTAATGTAGATATGAGCAATGTTTTTATAATAGAACAGGTAAATACATATGATTGGTTTAAGATACATTTAACATACAAGAGGAAACAAATGTTTGAAACTTAAAAAACAAATATAGGTATGTATGTTGAGTGTTTAATAATTAGGTTATCGGCCTGAGGTTAATAAAGGTAGTTTCGTCATTAGGATCTTTGATGCCTTAAAAGTTCGATTTTACATAAGTCGCAGGTAGTTTTAGAACAATACAGTCAAATAGATTACCGAGGACACTTGTATGATGCTACGAGGGCTGTTTGATGAATACCGGGATTAGAAATGACAACGCAACTTTTTCCAGCGGTGCTGCAACTTTTTTAACCCCTCCGTATAGTACGGCTTTTGTTGGCCTGCAAAATTGTCTGCGACTGCGATGACTTCTAACGCTCCGTATTTCTTTCCGGCGAGGGATCTTTCAAGGTTTGGGAACAAAAAGGAGTGAGTAGCATGGTGCTAAATCCGGAGAATACGGAGGATGGGGAGCAATTTGTAGGGCAATTCAACCGAATTGGCTGTGGCGACTGCGAGGTGTGAGCCGTTGCGTTATCGAGATCATAGATTTTGTTTACGGTTTCCTTTGTGATAACCGTTTTGGGCCATATGGGCGCGGTTCATCAAAAACCACGGCGAACCAATGGCAAACGGTTGTACGGGAAGATGAATGGGTCCCATTCATATAATCGAGAGTAGGCTTAATTTCTTCGTTTTGCCACTGAAAAACAAGAATCGAATCACGGAGCGATACAGCTTTTTTTCCATGGTCGCAAAAAACACTAACACAATGCTTTGAAATGGGTTTCAAAACAAAACTAAGCGCAGGATTGTCACCAAATTTTTGACAGGCGGGCCAAAGAAGGTTATACTAAATGATGGTACACTCATTGTGGCTCAGTAGCGCCACCTATCTTCCAATGCATGTACTCATTAAAAAACCCTCGTTAAAATTCTAATGAATTTATGAATCTCTAACCCTGGTTATATAGCAAATTATTGCACAAGTAGTTAGAGCTTTTTGGTTTTAATAACGACAACGATATATCCATCTCTCTCTTTTTCATAAATTCATTAATTCAAAGAGATTCTTGGACTGTTACAAATTTAACTCATACTTATGATATAAAACTGAGATTATTTCCATACTTTTAGCTGGTCACTGCCATCTCGAAGGCATTCTCATCAACTCTGATTCAAACAAACGTCACCAACAGCGTGATATACATGGTGGCGCAAAAAAAAATCAACGAATCGGAAGTGGGTATAACTATCCCAAATGGCGTCTTACGTCAATCATATTTGGCATTTGTGAACTAGACAGCCGCAGTTTACAAACAGACAAGCAATGGAGCGCTATACTCCGCAAGAGCGTGGAATAATTGTGTCAATGTTTTTGATCAATAATCAGTCGGTGGTGTTAGCGCATTGTGAATTTCGACGTCGATTTCCTAATCGTGTCGCGCCAACTGGGCAAACATTCCGGTGCTTAGCTACTCAACTCGAACAGATTGGAACCACAGGAGACCATGCAGGGCGTGGCCGCCACCGGACTGGTCGTTCGGCCTAGAATATCGCGGCTGTGGCTGCCGATGTCGCTGAAAACGAAAAAACATGAACCAAACGACGGGCCACATAATTGGGCATTACCAGACAATTTTAGTAAAAGACTTACACATGTTCCCGTACAAAGTGCAAACAGTGCATCAGTTAATGCCTCCTGACCGATGGCGAATGCTACAGGGCCATGATAAACGACTTCTTACTGCCGAAATTGGATGAGCGGGGTTTGGTGAACATGTGGCTTTAACAAGACGTTGCAATCGCACACACAGCACGAGCCACAATGGATATTGTGAACGAAGTGTTTCTTGGTCGCGTAATCGAGCGGTTTTGGCGATTTGGTATAGCCAGCAAGATAGCTCGATTTAACCATCCCAGGCTTCATCCTTTGGGGCTACTTGATTACGCGAACTTATACCAACAAGTCTCAGATAATCGCAGCCCTTAAGGAGAATAATCGATAAGAATGCGAACTATTATCACCGGAAATCTTGCAGAAAGACATAAAAAATGCGATAAAACGGGCACAAATGTGTATCAACACTGGCAGCAGCCACTTGGCGGATATCATCATTTTCATTTAACAGAAACAATTGTAAGGATCCAAATAAATATTTTCATCACTCAAAATCATTTATTTTTTATTCAGTAAAAAAGTAATTCAAAAACAAAATTGGATGATTAGTATTACGAGTATGTGTATGCTCATTTCATATGTACCCTAAAAATACTTAAATTTACAAAGTTTACAATCCACAATAACATTTTTATAAACCAATTACGAGTATAATTTGATTAAATCCTTTAGACCGTTTTCCTTAAATGTCTCCTAAGCAGTGTATTTTGAGAGAGAGGAAATCACCATGAATTCACATTTTTGGACATCCTATTTTTGCCTCTTGTTTTCCAAAACAACGTCACCAATGTGAATATATTAACAGATGTACATACACACATATGTGCCTTGTACAATCAGAAGCTTTCATTGGTCGTTTGAAAATAACATGACGTCTGTCTACACAAATCACAATAAGTAAAGTGATAGATACATGAATAAAAATCCAATAAATACTCGTATACTCTCAATTCAACCATTCCATCGTTTGAGATCTTCTAAGTTTCCTTGTCCGTTTTTGGTCGTTTTAGTTAGTTTGTACAGAAGTCGCATGACCGACTGATTGATTGTCATCAAATAAAGTCTGAATCGACTATTATATTTAATTTCTTTCTATTATTTGTTGTATCTATACTACGGAAATGGCTCAAATCTATTTAACAATTTTCTTCAAATAAATTAAATACGTAGGTAGTTGTCTACTGATATGGGTTCAGATGTTTTTTTCTTCATCTAAATATGTTAAACAAATTAGCTTTGTAGATAAATGATAAGGCTAACGAAAATGTCCTTCTAAAAAACACATTTTTAGAAAGAAATTCGCTTTCCCCATGATTTAGAAAGCCACTAAAATAGGCAAATGATAAACACAGATGTTAAGGACATGCCACTTATGGTAATGGAAATATTTTTTTTAGATAAATTCTTCTTGCTTAATGTTTTAGAGGGAATGTTAAGAAGGACGAATTAAGTGACGCACGATAGTAATAAAAATGGGGCTTCATTAGAAGAAAAAGTAAATCCTTCAGATGCTTGACCTCAGTGACCAAAAAATTTGATCTGCTGAAAATCACATTATCCTTTAATTTGACATCAAATCGCAAAATAAATACAATATAAAGCAATATTACTTTAACTACTTGTTTAACTGCCTTCGGAAAATTAAGTCTTATGTTGATGAGACAGAATAATGTTCTTTAAGGGATCGAATATTTTGTGAGTATAGATAAGGTGGACTTTGGGGTTCAGTTCGAATCAATGTTTTGAATAAAGGAAGAACTACATCAATCGCAATTTTAATGGAACAAATTCGAATTGTTGCATATGTAGTATAGAAGGTTCTGTTTAGTTTGTCAACCGCAATATTTTTAAAAGTTGTTTCGATGACTATCTGATACAGATAATCATAGATCAGCCCCTCGAATGAATTACAATTGAATTGATATTTGATAGTGTGGACATTTTTGATGCTTGGAAATATAAAAGTAACCGCCGATTTGTGGGGCCAGTCCCCCTATACATTTTGAACAATTTTGTAATAAATTATTGATGTAAAAAGTTCAAGTTATTTAGGTGGGCTGAATTGATATCTTAATCTTATATCATCATAGCGGCAATACGATGAAAAAGCAAATGCCCTTTTCATTACGAATTTTCGACTCTTTTGAGCCTTATTTCAAATCCGATTCGTGTAAATGACAGTACGATGTTCAATATCACTTGGGCATAATTTCAGACATAACCAGTTTCATGACCTGCACATAATAAAGTTAAGCCTGTCCTTAACAAAGTTAATATGGATCGTATGTTTCCGATAATAAGAAAGATGGTGTCTTTTAAGCGATCTACTAATGCTGAATTGTCAATGTAAACCATTGAGTTCCCGTAGCGCCGACGATAATTATCGTCACGTTTTAAATCGCACGATCTGAAAGTTGACCAAATTCTGAAAAGTCAATAGATTGAGTTGATTTTCGTCGATAGGAATCAATAACATCCATATTCTAAAGTTTCATTGATGTTGGTTCTCTTTTGAATTCCACACGTGTTCATTTGGATATATGAAGATCTGTACAGTCTCTATTTCGATGAGGGTTTTTCAGACGATAACTGCTAAAAACAAGTTTTTGAATGAATTGAATTTCAACTCCAAATGCTAAAAAAACGACAGAAAATAGAGAAAATAGAATTTATATGGGTTCATGGCAAGGCGAGACAAAACTTTCAAAATGAAAGACGTTAAGCTACTACTTACAAAAGCATTTGAGAACGTGGACAGTGAAAATTGGTTTAATTGCGTCAAAAACGTTGAACTAAAAACTGAGCTCAAAATGTGGGATGCAGATGTTTTCACCGAAAGAGCAACAGATGAGATTGTTATAACTTTAAATGATGAGAACGACAGGAGCTATGAATTTTCTTCGGATTAGTTTGCTTTTATTATATTTTATAATTATGTAACGTTTTACACGGTTTGGTGTCGAGGTTTTCAATAAAGACATAACAATTTTGTATTTAAATTAAACACAAAATAATTGAGATATTATTCTGAATTTTATTTCAAGTATAGGTAGTACACATGTTCGTTCGTTCATATGATCGCCGCTAGCACATTTGCGTTCGATACTGTTCCTGAGTTCATCTACCGTTGTTGACTATTGGCATAAACCAACGACTTAACGTAGCCCTATGAAATGAAATCCAGCAGCGTTAAATCGCATGAGTGAGGTGGCCATTCGAAGGGACCATTTTTTAAGATTACACAATTACCGAACTTCACCTTCAATAGATCAATTGTTTGACCAGCTGTATGGCATGTGGCACTATCTTGTTATAACTGCATATCACTGATGTCAAGTCCATCCAATGCTGACCAAAAATATTTTTCTAACATGGCACAGTAGCGAACTCTATTGACCGTAACAGGGTGATCATTTTCGTGGACGAAAAAATACGGCCTAATCACACATCCGGCATGAAATCCACACAACACTGTCATATTTTGTGGATGCAATGGAGTTTCATGAAGCACATGTGGGTGCTCAATGTCCAATAAAACATATTTAGCTATTAAGCTAAAAATAAACTTCATCGCTGAAGATGATTTTTCGATGAAATTCAGGAATTTCTTCAAACTTTTGCAGAGCCCAATCGGAGAAGCTTCAGAATTTCAAATGATCAAGAAACTTCAGTTCTTGATTTAATTTGATCTTGTAAGGATGCAGGCTAAGATCTTTAGACAAAATTTGCCACAGTGTGGACTGAGAGATTTGCAATTCTTTTGAACGGCATGGAATTGATTGATTTGGCTCATTTTGAACTGAAGCACTTACGACTGCGATATTTTCGGTACTTCGACATGTGCCTTGTCTCACTGGCATAGGAACATTTAATAGTGAATATGTTGACTTGAATTTATCCACTAAGCACGCACAGCCTGTCTGGTAGAACAATTATTACAACCAAAATTGGAGTAAGCGCTCTTAAGATTGCAACCACCGACTCATAATTTCGGAAGTAATTTTTAATTATTTTTACACGTTGCTCGTTTGTGACCTTTACCATAATAAAAATGTAAATGACTGACGGTTTGATATTGGCATATTATATTATATATCATAGAGTGCGTTTGTATTAAAATACAAAATTGTTTTGTTGAAAAATGTACAGTTTTACACTAGGTGTGCCATTTTATCACTAGGGACCGGATAAACTGGGCTTTTTATTTAAAGATTAAGTCATCTCGGATGCATACAGACTTGGTATTCAAGATTAGGAGCAGAATGTCTATGATCTTCGAGAAGACGTTATCATCTTTAGGAAATCCCAACACACCAAGTGCTCCCTAAGTAATTAAAAAATAGTTGTTCAAGCTTTATGGTTTGATTAATCCAGAGTGTGCGGTGACAGGTTTATGTTTTTAATCGTGAGTGAAACAAGAAACTGTGATTATATTTTTTGAAAATGAAATCGTAGATTTAGTCGCACACACTGTTGGAAGCGGCCATCGTGTGCAACATCCTGGACTGATATTTTCCTTCAGTTCGGTGATAGACCTCGAGTTATGAGCATATACTCGTACTTTACTTTGAATGTACCCTCAAAAGAAAAAGATACAAAGGGTTAAGTCTGGAGACCGTAGAAAGTGCTCACGCAACAAATTCATGGTATGTGGAGTCGCTCCATCATGTTGAAACCCCGTGTGTGACGAAAAATCTGGATGTGCTTGCTAGAAAAAAATACAGCAAATACTAACTCTTGGACAATGCAAAGGTCGTTGATGTTTTCGTCGCAGATTACGTTTAGGATCGACAGCTCATTGGCATGCCCATTCGTTGCTTCAAAAGATGCAATTCACAGTGCACTGTGCACTCTCAAACATTGTTTCCTATAAGTTTTTGTTTAAATAAAGTCAAAAAACTTAAGGTTTTGCACCAATTGAATTTTGAAGTCTTAGGGACACAAAAGAGTCAGTGGAAGAAACTAGTCCATGATCATCTCTGTTAGACCAAAAATTTCAGTCAGTGATTTCTTAAGGATTGAAGTCTTTGGTTAATGGCAGACCATCTGATTCTTTTTTTAAGACTCTTATAAAATGTTAGCGGCATTAAAGTGTATAAAAACAGGACACTGAGGACGACATTATCCAGGATAGGAATCATCGGCTATCGGAAATATATATCAAAATGGATTAATAATTCGACTAGTGAACTCATGTCGTCGTCCTTTTTTCTTCTCATGCGCATGGACCTGTCTTACATTTTAGGGATTCTTCCAAATATCATGTTAAAAGTGCCTTCAGCTAAAACAGTGCGGGCATAATACCATCCTAAGTGTCCAGCGATTTACTCATTATTCTGAAGAATCTCAGGATTCCAGGAGTAGACTTTTCGAAAGCTTTATACAGATTAACAGAGTGCTGCTTTGCCATCCGGTGTTTCTAAGATTGATGTCTCAAGTCAAGAGATAGTTTTGTCATTCATTGCTTTCTATAACAGAGCAAATATTGTAAAAAAATAATTTTTAACTAAAAGAATGAAGGGAAAAATTCATCTGCTCTTTAGTCATCCATGATACCTTCTAGACCGAGCTTTAGGACTGATTTGGAAGTAATCTGTCGTGATAATATAATGAGGGGGAACGTGGGTAGAGCTTGGTGATTGTTCTTTACCTCAGCATTTTTTCCAACTCTCGTCTATAGTAATGAAAACCAGGTAATGACCACAAGAATAAAATCTGGCACAATGATAGCGCTTATGTATATTGCTTCGACAGCTTTTTGTAAAGCAAGCCTACCAGCCTTCATATTAATTCTTTAATAGGTTGATCATGTGGTACGAATCTAATTTCAAAGTATTATACGAGGGCTGTTAGATGTAGCGTTACTGAGAAAATCATCATTTAGTATAACCTCTTCTAGCCCGCCTGTCAGAATTTGGTGACAATCCTACGCTAAGGTTTGTTTTGACACCCATTTTAAAACATCGTGTTAGTATTTGGAATGGAATAAGAGCAGTATCGCTCCGTGATCCGATCCTTCTTTTTGAGTCGCAAAACCTGCGAGGAAATCAAGCCTATTCTCAATGGTGTATATGGGACCCATTGGTTGGCAGAGTTTCACCGTGGCCGAACTTGAGTTTTTGATGAACCGCACCCAGGTGATCCAAAAACGGTTGCCACACAGGAAACCGTGGACAAAATCCATGATCTCGTATTGGCGGACCGTCGAGTGAATATTCGCGAGTTGGCTGAGATAGCAGGCATCTCAACTGAACGCGTTAGCCACATCCTGCATGAGATTTTGGGCATGAGAAAACTGTCCGCGCGATGGCTGCTGCGTTTGCCCAAACCGGAGAACAAGCGTAATCGTGAGACCACTTCAAAGACGTGCTGTTTAATCGATATCCGGAGGAGTTTTTGCGTCATTTCGTGGCCGTCGATGAGACATGGATTCATTGGTACACACCAGAGACCATAGAATAATCGAAGCAATGGGTTTTATACGGTGAAAGTGTTCCAAAGTAGGCGAAGACCGTGCCTTCGGCCGGAAAGGTGATGGCTACCGTTTTTTGGGACGCGTGAGGTGTGATCCACGTTGACTATTTGGGGAAGGGGAATATTGGGTCTTTAACTTAATGCGGTTTGCTAAGAGATGGCGTAACTTGTATTATTCCATTGGAACATGCGTTGGAAAGCTACTGTCATTGTACGTCATTTCAGTATATGTCATTCATTTGAAGCGTAAACAACAATAATGTCAAATATGTCGAACTTTGTGCCTGAAAAAGTGTTTTTGCGGGAAGTTCTTCTTTATTACTTTAATATGAAGAAAACTGCTGCCGAAAGTCATCGTATTTTGGTGGAAGTTTATGGTGAACATGCGCTAGCTGAGCGAACGTATCAAAAGTGGTTTGCACGATTTAAAAGCGGTGATTTTGGCTTGGAAGACGATGAACGTCCTGGGCAACCAAAAAAGTTTGAAGATGAACAACTGGAAGCGTTACTCTATGAAGATTGTTGCCAAACACAAGAAGAGCTCGCAGAATCTTTGGATGTCACTCAAGCAGCCATTTTAAAACGTTTAAAAGCAGCTGGATATATTCAAAAGCAAGGAAATTGGGTTCCACATGAACTCAAGCCGAGAGACGTCGAAAGGCGGTTTTGCATGTCCGAAATGCTGCTGGAACGCCACAAAAGGAATTCATTTTTGCATCGGATTGTTACTGGTGATGAAAAATTGATCCATTACGACAACCCCAAGCGCAAAAAATCATATGTGAAACCCGGCCAACCAGCCAAATCAATGACAAAGCCGAATATCCATGGCGCGAAGGTAATTCTCTGTATTTGGTGGGATCAGATGGATGTGCTGTATTATGAGCTGCTAAAACCGGGTGAAACCATCAATGGACAATGCTAGCAGAGAGCAGTAGCCGAAAAACGGTTGGAATTTACGACCAGACACGAGGCAATAATTTTCCATCATGAAGAACTATTTGAAAAACAGTGGATGGGAAGTCTTACCCCACCAGTCTTATAGCCCAGACCTTGCCCCTTCTGACTACCATTTGTTCCGGTCGATGCAGAACGCGCTCACTGAAATACGGTTCACATCAGAGCAGAATATCAAAAATTGGCTTGATTTACTCTTGGCTGCCAAGCCGGCGCAGTTCTTTTGGGATGGGATCCACAAATTGCCAGAACGATTGGAAAAAGTCATAACATCAGATGGGCAATACTTTGAATAGTATGTACATGTTTTTCTTAAATAAACGCTCCAAAACCGCACGAATTAAAATATATACCCAATTCTGAAGAAAAAACGACCTCATTTGGCGAAGAAAAATATTACTCTTCGATTACGATATCGCACCGGCTCACACCTCCGCAGTTGCATCAGCCAAATTGGTCGAATTGTACTACGAATTGCTAGCCCATCCTCCGTATTCTCCGGATTTGGCTCCATGCGACTTGTTTTTGTTCAAAAGCTTTGAACGATCGCTCGCTGGAAAGAAATACGATTCGAACAAGGAAGTCATCGCCGCCGCGGAGGAGCATTTTGCAGGCCAACAAAAGTCGTACTATATGGAGGGGTTAAGAAAGTTGTAGCATCGCTGGGAAAAGTGTATCGACTTGAAAGGGATTATATTGAAAAATAAATTGTCGAAACCTAAAAAAGTTGGGTTGTCATTTCTAATCCTGGTATTCATCAAACAGCCCTTGTAGTTGCTGAACGACTGCTGTATCAAGGACAAATTGAATTGAGTGCAACATTTTTCTGGGACCCGTTCGCAATTAAGATTTAGAGGGATGAACAAAGCTTAGTAAGTCATAATCAATTAGTATTCTTATGATGATGATGATTAAAAGTAGTTTGAATTTCAATGAAATCGAATATCTTTACTTCACAAAGCAAATTTGATATTTAAAATTATATTCCAAAGAAACCTTAGCAAAAAAATTATTTCCAATTAAATACACAATCTCATATGTAGCAAACGAATACATTTACATTCGTAGCTCTTTGGAAGTCCTGCTTGTTTAAAGGTTCTATTTGAAGTCTTTATATTTTTACATTTTCTTCTTTTCTTCTTTTCCATTTCAAGAACAATTGAATGTACTCGTCTTCAGAGAAAAAAGAAAACCCCGTGCGAATGCATTTTTTGCACATGTATTAATGTGCATGGTTATGATGGGAACCAGGTTAGCTATCTACTCATAAACAACTTTGGATAGAAAATTTAAGCTTGACTTTCGCTGATTTACTTTTTTTATGTTTGGGTCTTACTCGTAAAGTTTGTCAACTATTTATTTTTCACAAAGTTGCCATAAGAAATATTCGTTTGTGCATTTTGCATCTTCGTTTTGTTGGGATTAGAATCTACGGGTTTCATTTTTTTTCCTTTTGTTATATGTCACAGAAAAAAATATATTTTTAAAAACAAATTTTAGTTCGAACTACTAATTGATGACTGGTTTTGCCGAATTGTAGACTTTTTGTTAGATGGTTTCACAGTAAATGAGCATGGATGTATTCGTACATTTGCTATTTATTTACTGGTGACGAAATTGCTGCCCTATGTTGATGAAAATCATATAATCTTGTGCCAAGAATCTATCTATCTATCGTATTTATTTATCTTTCTATAGCGACTTATATGGTCTAGTTATTTGCATACATATCCGAATTGCGAATAATAAAAGGCAGGAACTTCCGAAGCCACTCATGGTATACATTTTTCTAGGGTACTATATGGATGAGAATATATTTCTTAGCTTCCTTTCAAACATGGTTCTCGTACAACGCTCTTTGTTATTATGTCTATGGCTATGCATTAGTATGGCTAACATGAATACCAGTAGGATAGGTAAGTACAGCGACTACAAATAAAAAAGTAGAAAAATAAAGCACTCTGCATATAAGAAGAGGAGAGGGTTTTGTTGTAGTATAATTTATCTGGGCGGCTACCCATATACTACATACTCGTATGTATATTTGTATAAAGAGGGAACATAGCTCCTCTTCTTTCTCGTTGTCATTAAGTTTTCCCTTTTTTTGTTTTTAATTTTTATTATACAGCTTGCTTCTGTTGTATCTACTGCAACTAGACTTTAGTATTTGTATCTAGATACTGAAACCACATTGTTAGGTTTGAATGTAGCGTGCTTAAAGCTTTTTCCTCTTGTATTTTTGTTTTGTTTTCCTTTATTTTCACAAGATTATGCGCAGCGTGTTTTTTGCATATCCATAATGTGGAAGAGTTAAATTTTCAACCATCATTATCAGGAACATCATAATAAAGATGGCTTTGTGCATTGGTTTTATTTTCATTATTATTTTTAATATTTTCATTTTGATCTTTTGTACTTGTAAAGGAAAATATACAAAAATGTATATCTCGGGATTGATGCATGCTTTTATTTGCCAGACCCTCGCTTGACTGGAGTGAGTATGGCAGATTTCAAGAAGAAAATAGGAAAATGTACATCGCTAATTTTTGCTTATTTATCTAGTGTACATGCAATATGTTGAAGGATTTTTTTTTTTTTTAAATAACAATAACTGCTGTCCTCAAATATAAGTTTGGGTTGCAATTTCTGTATCATTTTTTTAAAGGTGGGGGTTGTTGTTTGAAATACGTCCAAAAAATGGTACTCGTATGCTTGAAAAGTATGTACGGTCGAAAAGCCTTATATTAGTTACCACCAATGCATTATTCTTCGCGAATTTATCTGTTAAACATTCTGTTGAACTGTTTTCTGGATATAGACATCGTAAGCACTTTTTTTTCCAATATTTTGTTTGCCACTCATATGGTTATTCGACTAAAATCTATTAAGTGTAGGGACATGAATTTCGGGCGGCTTTTGAAGATCTGTAGAAACGAAACAAATAATATTTTTACTATACGTTTTGTTATCATTTGTTAATTGATATTTTAAGATTACATAAAAAATTAACTGGAAAAAAAGGTGTTCTGGCATGATTTCAACCCATCTGGTCATCTGAAAAAAAAGCCGAACGGATTCTTAATTAGTATAGATGGTACTTGCCACAACCTTTCGTCGTCTTAAGTTCTACAACCCATCAATTTAAGTGCTAACCTACCAGGTAAGAAATCTTTCGCTTCCGAAGACATGTGCTGTCTTTTACCTCATATGTTTGGTTTGGCATGACAAAGGTAGAGAGTCTCAACCTATTATAATATTATATTGCTAAAAAAAATTTGAAAGCCTGAGCCGCATAAAACTGTTAAAGCTGTATGGAGTCTGCAGATAACACAGCCTGAACGATCACTGGCTAAGTTTAAAGTTGCAGGTGCACTCGGAAACGCAATTGCTACCCTGAGTTGTGGTGATAAAAAAAAGGTAGGTGAATGGATATAAGAAAAAGTGAGAAAATCAGCTAATCTACAAAGAAACCATTAATCTACAGAACTGAATGAAGCAGATTGCAAATACTGAAACTAACATAAAATAGAATAAACTTACTGGTCCTATGCAGGACCTTAAGCCTAAATTTAACACTAAAACTATTTAGTTCGACTGGTCTGACATCTGAAAACAAAGATGTCTTCTGATGTCTGTTTTAAATATAATGCTAAGTACCTGTGCGTTATTTATTTTGGAAGGGAAGAAAGCAATTTGCATCTAAACCACAATGAAAAAAGCTATTCTATCTTAAATGTCGCTTATTTGATGAAATAGGCTTTTGCGTAAATAAACGTCATTGTCTCCTTAACTAGACATACACGAAGATTTCATCTCACCTACAGAAAGGTTTTTCTTACCAAGATTGGCTTCGCTATAGACGCACTCGTGTGTCACCTTTCTCCGATATTCACGTTTTGAATTGCCCTCTGAAAGCGATTTGTCGATTAAAACCAATGCTGGTAAAGCTCATAGCGGAGTTTCGATATTGTGTGTGGATTAATGAGAAAGTTTTACAGCAAATTGTCAGGGTAACACACTTAAGCAGTACAGATTTGCCTGAAAAGGGTGTGTATCTGTATTTCTCCTTCTACTCCGTCTCCTTCTACTTGTGTGTGCCTCTTAAAATGAGGCTTCCTCTACTGGGTTATCCCTCTGGGTTAGATTCGAAGACTGCTTGTCGGAGCATTGGTGTCAATTTGCTCTACATTTCCTAGCCATCGGAGGCTAAGTTGATGTCGCTGTACAATTCTCAACGTCAACGCAAACAGGCAAATCCTCCAGTTACCTTAGATCCGATGTAGAGCTGCAATGAGTACTGAATGCCGTGACCCTAAGATCAGCAAGAGTCTCTCCCTCAAACACTTCATAATGGATAGTTCTTTTCAAAATTCTCTCAAGCTATAGTGACGATTTTCGAGCACCATTTTCAGTACTAAGTCAGTGACTGCCGTTGAATGCTGTTGGATGAGGCAAATTTTTAACCAACTCGCTGCCCTCTTTGAATGCTTTGTACCACTCAAATGCTTTTGTTCTCGATAGTACAAACAAATTTTTCAAACAAATTTTGCTCAATTTTTCCATTATAAAAATCGCTGATAACACTTGAGGTTAACTAATGTTTTTGGCAACTGACAACAAACTAGTTGACAGACGTCACCCAAACTCAGCTTCAAAATAAATTACAATTGTACCAACCTACAAAAACAATTTTTATATGGACCATTAGCGGGGGATGCTTAAATGACCAGTCCCGGTTATATTTTCACAGAACGTATATAACAAAGGGCCCTCTGTTAATTGTTCGACTGCACATGGACTGTTAAAGGTCCGAAAATTTTACGAGCAAATCCGAAGGTCGTTTTATTTTAAATGTTTGCAAGGATCGTCAACAGTGAATCCGTTTTTATCCCAGGTCATTAGTTGGTTCGTCACATCACCGGAGGCAAGACAAGTACTACGCTACGATCTTGATTGTTCCGCTGCTGGTAGTTATAGGACAGTCAGAAGTTTCCCGATCAATTAGGATCGCGCAGGTCCCCCCAATTTTGTGACACTCTTCTTCCTAAAAATAATGGAGTGCCTAATTCACTGTTGTCAAGTCCTCACTAAGTCAATGATTTCAAGGGTAACATGGCAAGCAACTCCATTCTACCAAATATTACCCGGATCAATATTGTACATATTTTCGAAGAAATCATCACTGACCACTGTCGACCTTATTTTTACAAAAAAATAAATATCGGTACTGCAACAAATACTTGTGAGTCTTTTTTGGATTTTCCAGAAACGAAATTTTGACAAACCCATTGAACCCAATATGAGCATCGTCACTAGAACTGATTTTTGTATATAAATAAGAGTGGACTTCAAGCTTCTAAGGAGCCCAATTCCCGAACTCTAATTGATTTAGATTCTACCCCAGTTGGATAGGATTCAAAACCGTGCGATAAAACTTATACCACTCAGTCAATTGGCACCATCGAACACACATATGTAATGTATGTAAATAGGTAAAAGTATCAGCATGTTTTCGACAACAAACAACTATGATAATGGTAGGGAGCCCTTTACCAAATATTGGGATACAATCAAGCTTTTCAGATAAAAATAGTCTTCTCTGACGTAACAGGATAATGCCTTGCCGGTCTTTTTCTTATTTTTAATGACACGTTTACCGTAGATAATTAATCAACTCCTCTTTCCCACAGACCCGCCTATCGATTATCCGTCTTAATGAACATCATATAGGCCTATCTGTCGATTAGGCACTCATTTTCAATCACTATCCACTCCCCGATTATTATAACAATAGCACTTTATTTTTCACGGGCGCTACATATCATAGAATACCTACAACTACGAATCAACTACCGCAACAACATCAAACCAATCTACTAGAGTCCAAGGTGGATCAGTTACGAACCTGACTTTCTGCACTACAAACACCACTAAGCACCAACCATCAACAAAATCATTAAAATGCAATAACAAGCCGACGAAAGAGAGGAAAAGAAAATAATGAAAAATAAAAAAGTATATAAATGCATGAATAGCAATGTTAAATAAGGGGAACCGAAGACGGACGGGGCCTCGCATAAACTGGGGATCTGTGTAAGTGCGACAATGCACTTGCTTTCAGTTTTTTTTTTTTTTTTTTTCATGGATACATGGACAAACGTTTATGTACCAATGTTTATCCTTTCTCTCTCCCTTGCCTCGGGCATAGAGAAAAACTCTATTTTCTTTTGACTTTCCGGCAAGTGTGTTGAATGATGAGCGATATATAATTATAGCGACTGGCTTTTCCAAGACTAGGCTAGGTTAACATGTACTATCTACTCCTTTACTTTATGTCGATGTAGGTTGTGTGTATGGAGAGGTCAGGGATGTAACGTTGCCTAGTTCCGTTCGCTTGTAGAGAATCCAGGAGAAAAAATAAATTCAAAGGAGGTGAGAGAAAACATTCGTGGAGTATGTCATTTGTTTACGAGATTATTATGCGTGGATTCGAGGTAGTTTTTCCTTGACTTGACTGGGAGGTCGTCAAGTTAAAGGCAGCGTATGTATATTAATGTTTAAGGCTTAACACTGACTATAGATTTTTGTGTCAAAACCATTTGGTTGCGATTTTTGTAAGAATACGTTCTCCTATCTACATATGGTATATTTTTTTATATCCTATTAAGAATACGGACATATGCACAGAAGAAAAACATAAGTGTTGTATATGCAATAAGGATAGTGTGTTGTGATTTTATTTTCCGATCTGTTGCTGGATCGATCCAAAGCTAATTTCCTCCAAATTTATTCGTTCCCAACAGTAGGATGTAGGACAACAAATATCCTATATATCGGGTTTTTCAATAAGGACATAACAATTTTATATTACAACACAGAATAAATGAGATATCGGCCTGAAATTTATTCCTGGTGTAGTACACATGTAAGTATGGAACTCATTCACATGACGATCGCGAGCACGTTTGCAGCGATTGATGCTTTAGAACCAACTCTTCCACACATATCGGCCGGAATGTTGGCAATTTCTCGTTCGATATTGCTCCTGATCTGGCATAAACCAACGATTTAACGTAACTCTATGAAAAAAAATCCAACGGCGTGGCGTTAAATCGCATGAGCGAGGTGGCCATTCTACCGGACTTTCCTTCCAATATATCAATTGTTTGACCAGCATGTCGAACCATCTTAATCACATATCACTGATGTCAAGTCCATCCAATTCTGGTCAAAAATAGTCCTCCAAAATGGCAATATAGCGAACGTCATTGTACGTAACATGGCGATCATTTTCATCGACGAAAAAATACGGCGCAATCACACCTCCAGCACGAAATCTACATCACACGGTTACTTTTTGTGGATACAATGGAGTTTCTTGAAGAAAATTGGGTTTGTTGCTGTCCAATAACACATATTTTGCTAATTGACAAAGCTTCATCGCAGAAGATGATTTTTAGAAGTTCTCGTTTGACCTCACGCCATAAATCTCGAATGTTAAAACATCTTTAGAAACGTCATTTCACAAAGTTCTCTACTTTATAAGATCTCATGTACTGTATCACATATCAAAGTGGATCGAAGTAAAAAATCAAATAGTCCTAACGTCTTTAATTCAAGCAATTCATGTCTTGCTAGAATTACACTAGAATAAAATGCAGTTAATCGGCTTTGAAAGCCTTAAACTCATCTATAATTCCATGTTAGAACTACAAGGTCTCAATATCTTAGGACTTAAATAAACAAAATAAAGTTAAGCTGTACCAAAGCAATGAAGGGTTGCACTGATTCAGTTGAGAAAGTTGAAAGAACAAAGTGTTCCTATCTATAATAACTGTACAGTTTTTTTCTTAAAATAGATGATAGTGACCGAGGAACTACAAAATACCTCAACAAGAGATTCTCAGTTTCTTTACATAAATCGAACCTCTTCCCCTAAACTGACTACAATAGATTTTCTAAGCGTCATCGGACGGCTCGAATTATTATAGGCGTCAGGACTTGTAGTGAAGCTGCATGATATGTAGCTTGATTATAATTTACTCTGTAACAGCCAGTTATTTTCGAGGCAAAAGTTACTTTGATTGACTTTACTTTCCATGTGTGATTAGGTTACGTCGCTCGTCAGGTTAATGTTAAGGATACTATTCTGATTTCTTCGCACTTCTCTACTATACTGTATTCCACTGCCGAAGTTTCCTTCTTCTAAGAAAGAAGGCGACTTAATGTTTTAAGGACTCTTTTTTTTTAGTACAAATAAGTAAAAATAATTTTGAAATAGTGGTGTAAGTCGTTTGTTAAGCGGTGCGTTTGATGTTGGAAAGATGATCAATTTTATATTTTATTATATCTCTGAATATGTAAGGTGAAATGAAATGTTCTAAAATACGAGTTAAACGAAAACATTTAATGTAATCGAATCACCACTTTACCATTCTAATGCGGTGGGAATTGCTTAATACATTAGTTGAGATGAGTTTATGTTAGGCAACTAACTACATACAAACGTATTGCCAAAACCCAGAGGACAGAGCAAAATACAATATCATTTTAAACTCATACAATTTTACACTCTCGTTTTCCCCCTAGCAATTAATGTCTAATATGGATTTAGGTCAAAATTTGCCTCTATTTATACCACCACAAATATTTCAAAACCCCGATGTTGGCTTTAGTTTGGGTTTCGATACGTTCAAATGGGTCATCAATTCTCAAGGACTTTTCCAGCATTTATGCTAAAAACCAGCAGGCCTTTTACATGCCATAAAAAGGGAAACTTAAATTAGAATTGCGAACGCATTTAAATAAATTCAAATTTACAGTGGTGTATAGAAGAATTCAACGAATCTGAATTCTTAGGTTATCCGGTACAAGTAACCAAAGGAAAAATGTTTTATAATTCGGCTTGCTTTCATTGAATGTGAACAGTTTTTTAATAGAGTCCCTTTATTTTGTGTGTGCTATTAAGTTGGGACGTTTTTTTTTTTATTATTTTTTTTAACTGAATATGTTGAAATTTATACTGAGATCTTTTCAATGTCAGGTCCATGTTTCATGTCAGCCAATGGAGCAAATCTAAGCATTTGACTTATAGCAATATATATTTTTTTTTCAAATTTGTAAAGTATTCGTAAGTGACATAACTTTTGCGCAACACATACGAGTATTTGCCGCAAATTAGGTAGGCACAACAGATAGCCGCGTCTTTTGTAATACAAGGTGGGGCAAAAGCATTGTCATTGACTGTCATTTTGTTAGAAATGAAAAAAATTGCACTCTGTTTTCACAAAAAGTTTATTTGAAGGTGTAAAATTGATGACATTAAGTTGAACAAATTATATCGGTCAAATGCCCACATCCTAAATTGCTCCTTCTACGACATAATGAATTTTTGCTCGCAAAACATCTGACTCCAAATTAGATTTCTTCTTTAATGTGTGCTTTTAATATTTGCAAGGTTTGTGGTTTATAGTGGTAAACGCGAGATTTCAAAAAGCACCAAAGGAAGAAGTCTGATTCTGTCAGATTTGGCGATCTGGGCCAGATAATAATTTGTAAAAATTATGGCACATTTACATTATGATATTACTTTTACCCCACCTTGTAAAAAGTCACTACTCCTTTAGATCAGAAGTGAGTCCGTTGTGTGTATGCGATAGTTGATTGGCTTCTGTGAAGGGATATTACTAGACCTAAACTACCCAGTAATATGAATTTCAGAAGGTTGTTTAGCTCAATGTGCAGAATTGACGACTCTGCGTTCTCCTTTCGGAGAGGATATAAAAGTCAAACAGAAGATTACAGACAGGTTAAATCTTTTTCTCTTCCCTGTAGCATTTGCAGAACTCGTTGTGGTGTACACTTAAGTGTTCAGCACGGAAGCGGCTGCCGATGCCAGATAGCGCACGTCTTTCCTTTAAAATCTGTATACAGTATACAGCACTTGACTACCAATTTTAACAATGATTGCTGCCTTGGTCAGAGCAATTATTTCATCTGAAAGACACTGCATCTATCCTTTCTTCTGAAGAAGTAGTTATTTTCTTGAGTTTGGCAGCAAATTCTGGTCCGGTCCTAATGACTATTATGTGATCTTATTTCAAGGAGTTGGTTGCAGACCTCAGCTGTTTTAGCCACCGACCTCCTGCGGAATGCATTTAGTGCAATGTGTTTGCAGGTGTTTTATAAAGCCGCTTTGGGTATTGTCCTGATTGGTCCCAGAATACTCCCGATACAGACTGTCTGTAGTGTTGCACTAAGGGCTTTCCTCATAACAGGGCACATGTCAAGATTATGAATTTTAAAATTTTTATAAAGCCAATGCACCATACTTCTGCCGGTGTGAAGACTAAATACGGGGAAGCTACTTGCTCTTTTAATACGTTTTCCTGATGTTTTCTTTCTAGATTACTTTGGCATAGAAAATGAAATCTAGAAATCGTGTTGCAATAATCTTAGCCCAGTTCTACTGGTGCTTGAAAATAAGGATTATTCTGTTGGTGGTGGATTGTGCAACCTCCGTTGAGGGATTCTCCCCAGCCTCAAATATTGCGCAATTTTTCGCAATAGTTGTGCATGATTGAAAATTTTTTTCATTTTCTCGGTTCCCCTCGGTTCTATTAAGTCGAGAAGGACCCTTAAGCTGAATTACTTAAGATGAAAATATCTCTCTATCGCTTATACTGCCCTTTGGATTGCCGTTTCTACCGATCTGCCTTTCATGTACGTTTGTTGTAATTTGCATACATATTTTGTCACCAATCACAACTCTAACGTACACATTTACCAACAGAAAATCCGTACGATATAGGTATAGTTTATCAGTCTTTTAAAAGGTTGCTTACCTTACCGTCAAGATTTGAGAACATAACTTAGATTTCCTTGAGCCTTTGAATAATAGTTTTCGCAGACTTTTGCAACATCAAACGTCGTTATGCATTCATGGTGCCTCAAAATCGGCTAACGATTATATTGTGCAATCTATTTATCCATCAGGGCTTTATATAAATGCGATCTTTCCTGCATAGAATATTTACTTTTTCTCGTTTTTCTATTTTTCCACCACACTGTAAATAATGGCAGTAGTCTTCACTATTTATCGTTTTCGGTCGTTCAAATGCAAATTTTCGCGTTGAATAATGTTCGAACTCTGAACAGCCCAAAAGCAAACTCAAGAAAAAAAAAATCACAATAAAACAAAAACAACGACTCACACCCAGCTATTGAGCAATATTATTCAATTCTCTTTAAAATTCTTATCAATCAACTACCTACGAATAGCTGTGAACACAACGTAGCATACAAAATGCATTAATGAATGGCGTTCCCATCGCTTCCTGGTAAACCAAAAAAATAAAATTAATCCGATAGTTAAGGTTTCGTTTCTCGGGTGTGTTTTAATCAAACTTCGATACATAATCCAATTACTAGATACGACTTTCATCGTCAATGATATTGTACGCTAAATGCGGGCATTGGGCATGTATTGTTCAGGAATCCGTTAGGGAAAACTCTCGGTAAAAGGATTAATATGCCACCCGCACTGAATTAATTGAGACTGAATGACATCATGTTGTATAAATGGGGGTATACTTGAGTATTTCTTGTTTTTTTTTGTTACCATTAAACTTAAGAAAAAAATTATCAAGTTCTTTTGAAAAAAAAAAAAAAAAAAAAAAAACAGTATACACTGATGGATTAAGATTAAGCTCCTTTTTTAGCTCAGGTATTAGGAAAATGTTGTTTTCATGGTGGAAATTATGGTAATTGAGGGTTTGTTTCTCTTGCTATGTCAAGGTGTGAAGACAAATATTATTAATATATTTATGATGAAATATGTGGTGGTTTTTGCCTTATGTCATCTAAAGGCACAAACTTTCGTGCGCCCAATAACTATATAATTCATCATAAATCCTATCTGGTTAAGCTCTTCATTATGTTCATCTCTTTCAATGTGTTCTATTCATCTATTGAATAATAAATATGTATACTTATTTAACAACATTTTCTTTGGGATTAAGCCCCTACATTTCGCTATCCCCCTGTAACCTATAATCCTCCAATGATAAAGTGCAACACTTTCATCAGCAATATTAAATCTCCAGCTCAAATTTAGAATTCTATCTAAGATCTATAGCAAACACGCGGTTTCTTCCTTTAATGTCTTCAAGTGACGTGGCACCGATGGCACTACTATCGAAACCCTTGCAAAACATCTGCTTTAAAGCGTAATAGACGTAATAGACGATTGGTGTATAAGAAATTGTTTTTCAGTAAATCCTCTACAAACTGAGGTAGTTCTCTTGACGAGAGGAGGAAGCTGATTGGTGTGACTCATCTAGTGCCTAAAAGCATCGCCATCCGATATTCCAACGAAGTTGAGCATTTGGGTGTCATCCTGAATGACAAACTTCTTTGGACTCTACATGTTACAATGAAAGTCTTTAAGGCGTTGTCGTTGGACATTGTATAGGAGCTGTGTAGGAGACATTTTACCGAGGAGGGTCTTCGGATCTACGCGGTTATGATAAGGCCAATTGTATATATGTTATGCTTAAGTTTTCTGGTGGAACAAGCTTTCCCAAAAATATGTCAGTGCTTCTCTTACCATATTTCAAAGAACGGTATATCTCGGCTGCATGGGGCTGCTGATGACTGATGCAATTTCTAAAAAAAAAAAAAATAATAATAATAAATAAATAAATGAAATCGGCTTCTTCTGTGCCGAGGAATAGTTGCGGGCAGAATCTGAACTAAGAAAGGAATGCGGTTGAGTCTTCATAGATGATTCCAAAAACGATGCGGTGTCTTTTTGGAGAACGACAACGTTATTAGATTTCACTCCTTGTTAGGAAAACTTGCGTCTGCCTGACGCAGATATATGCAGATATACGCAATCCTCATGCCAATGATCTATATTGTGAAGAATCTGAGGATAACGCGAAGCGTCTGCATCTCTACCGACAGCCTAGCACATCTTAAAGACTAGACTCACAACTTCCAAGCATTCGAAAGATTGAATTTATTAAGTCCTTGTTTGAATCTTAGATCACAATGGGATTGAGGGAAATGAAATTGCTGCCGAACTTGATATGCAATGCTCAGAGTAGAGTAAGCATAACTGAGGATGGTATGACCCATCAAGTTGCTTCCCGATGTCTTTAAGAGCTTAGCTACTTTCCTTTTGTCCCGCATAAATGACACAAACACCTTGAAATCTCGCTACAAAAGTGATGCCAACGGCGCGGAACACCTGTGAGTGTCTTGCCTACGCTCGCATTAGACTGTAGGTACTCATTGCTTTGGGTGTTGCTAATGTAGGCTCATTTTTTAACGAAAGACTGATAAATTTCAATAAAACAAAAGTGCAAGGAGGACTAGTTTTTTGTTTAAGTGCTTTGTCCCGACAATAAGAACCAACAACAAAAGAATGTAACTGTCATCAGTTAATAGCGCAGAGTATAGGGCTAAGAATTTAACCTTGAGGTATGTCAGTTAACATGTCAATTACCAATTACCAATTTGTAGAACAGTATATATTATTCATTAAATCCGTAGAACGAGCTGTAATACAGGGTGTGTTTTATGTTTAATGATTTTTTTGTTTGGCTGGCTTACTTATCATGTCGACAATGTTTGACAATGGTCGAAAGTTTACTTGAAGCATTTTACACCGCAACAATGCATTATAACATAATTAAATTATTATTCATATTCGAATACGCGAAAGAAATTAAGTTATGTTTGTTGTTTTGATTGTGTGCCAAGCAGGTCAACCATTTATCGCGCAATTAACAATTTTAAAAATTTGAATACACTGAGAGATAAAACAAAGTCTGAGCGACAACATAGTCAAGCAGATTGTTGGTGAACAACCTCTTATGGAAATTGAGCACAGAGGTTTTAAATGCCTGCATTCTAAAAAGTGACTTTGATTTTTATGTGTTACATACATATATAATTTAAATGACGTAACATCAGCTACTGGAAAATGTCCATAAACGATGGCGAGATTGGAGTGCTCATGTTTTTGATATGGAATAGATGACCATCATTTTTGGTTATAAGTCGTCATCAGCGGCCCAGCATATTTCATGGTGTTTAGTTTGATTAATAAACAGAATGACAATGACAATGCTCTATCGATATATCAGCGCCCATTTCACTCTTGAAGAATCTATACTATTTCTTCACAGTATTCCAATGCACAAAAAAAAAAAAGTCTTCTACATAGTTAAGGTTGTTTCACTGTCTAATGTTAAAATTTAAAAGCCTTTATTCGATGAAGAGACTTCTAAGACAAACTACTCCTGACTGGCAATTGGTATTTCAACAGTTTCTGGATCGCTTTTTGACTTGTTTATCGTATTGGACGAAAGACAAAAGTTTATCCGCCCCTCGTTGATATATATTATATTTTTTGTGGACTTGGTTAACCACTATTTCGGTAGATATTTTAAAATACTAGAAATCTAAACTCTTGCTTTTAACAATTACTGTATCAAATCTTTAAAAACCCAAGGTCGCAATCATCTGAGTACAAAATGGAAAGCGTAAGAGATGCTAAAAGGATGTAGCCATAGATATGAATTGCTAGAGATGAAGCTGAAATGAAATCACAAACAACCAGTAACTAACCAGAGCTTTGTGTGCTCCATAAGTCTCTTTATAGAGAGAGAGAGAGTAGAAGCTTATTAAAATCTTAACTTGAATTTTTACTTCGTAATCCCAGGGTTTATTTAAATGTCTGTATGTATTTAAATACGAGTACATGTACATTCTAAACAACTATCTGCATATATTTACGCTTGCGAAAAATTTGTCGTTATTATCAACGCCATAAAAATAATCTGGCGTTGAACTCATAATTAAACCATAACCATAGAATGTATATTACAGTTTTCGTTAACAAAAAATTGGCAACAATATTTACATGAGAATCTGAATTCATATGTAACCGTATTTACTACCGGTCCGATGCTCTAGATTCAATTGAATTTTATGTATCTATGAGAAAAGTAACATCACTGCTTAACTGGCCTTAAACGAATATTTGATTCAATGGAAGGGAGAGCCACCACCACTTGGCAACCATGTAGGTTTCATAAGGTCAAGGCCAACCGCAACAGATTCATTTATCACAACTAGGCCAATGACTTTTAATGACGATATACCTTCCCACCAAACTACCCACACCTAAATTTACCAAAAAGGATAATACACAGCTTAAATCCCGCCCATCCTCAGTCAGCAGCGGCCCTTTGGAGAAATTAATCTTTTCTTGTTTTTTTTTTTTGTTTAAAGTTTGTTTGTCACCCCATTAGTTTGGGTCGTGTACGCGTGTTTTGTAGAGCGTTTTCATGATATTGATTCAAGATGAATGAACACGTAATGATGTCTGACAAAAATTGTGTTATTGTGCGTGTAGGTGGAAAAGAGACTCATCAGTCTTTTACCAAAGGATTTACAAACTTTGACATGGGTATCCATTTCGTCGTGGTGCTGGGTTTCCATTGGAATTAATTAATGCAAAAACCGATATTATTTATGAGTTTAAAATAAATTACAACGTTATTAGTCAATTTAATAAATTAATAAAATTGTACTCTCTTAAAGGTCGTGAGGATTTATCACCATCGAGTAGTTTAAATGGATACTCAACAAACGATGGTTGCGATGCTAAAAAGGGCAAAAAAGGACCTGCGCCTCGACTGCAAGAAGAACTATGTTTGGTTTGCGGTGATCGAGCGTCCGGTTATCATTATAATGCTCTTACCTGTGAGGGTTGTAAGGGTTTCTTCCGTCGCAGTGTTACCAAAAATGCCGTATACTGTTGTAAGTTTGGTCATGCCTGCGAAATGGATATGTATATGCGACGTAAATGTCAAGAGTGTAGACTGAAAAAATGCCTGGCCGTTGGTATGCGACCTGAGTGTGTTGTACCCGAGAATCAGTGTGCTTTAAAGCGACGAGAGAAAAAAGCACAAAAAGAAAAGGATAAGCAACAGATATCACCTGCAGTTAGTACGACTGATTTTATAAAAAAAGAAGTACTTGAGCTGATGAGATGTGAGGCGCCTTCGCATGCGACATGTCCTGTATGTATTCTCAATTTGGTTTTTCATTTTGATATTCGATTTTAATCTTTATTTATTTTTTTTTTATTTTTTTTTATTTTTATTTTTTTTTTTTTTTTTTTGTTTCTTTTGTATACAGCTACTGCCTGAAAGCTTATTGTCTGAGAATCAAGCAAAAAATATACCTCCATTAACGAATAATCAATTAGCAGTCATATACAAATTAATTTGGTATCAGGACGGTTATGAACAACCATCTGAAGAAGATCTCAAACGGATAATGATCGTAAGAATATTCTTTACTAGTACATAGATTTTAAATAAAACTTATTTTTAAAATTTTTTTCAATAGAGTTCACCCGATGAAAATGAGAGCCAACATGATGTGAGCTTTAGGCACATCACGGAAATTACAATCCTAACAGTACAATTAATAGTCGAATTCGCCAAGGGATTGCCGGCTTTTACCAAAATTCCACAAGAGGACCAAATAACACTGTTAAAGGTACGTGCATAATCATTTACAGGAAAATTGTCCATTTCAGTTGTTTGCGGAAGCCAAGAAACTATTTCGTTTTCTTTGATACTTCGATACTATACCATATTTCAATTATTGTGTTGGCCTTTTGGTGTTCGAGTACAAATTGATAACTGCACTCATTACAAATATAAATAAATTTGTCAAATGAAAAAAATCAAGTATTCGAAAACAAATTTGTAGCAAGCACAATAAATGATATCGCAGTATCGAACAATTATCAGCTCTAGAATATTCTTATAAAGCTTTAATATGAAGAGAGTTCTAGGTCATGATGGACGTACAGGCTATTGTATTCTATACCAAACCCGATGTCTCCTAAAGGATTAAAGAAAATGTATTCACCCTTACGAAATATCTTTCAGTTGATGACACTGAGACGCGTGATATGGCAATACAAGAAACCTAGGGATGATTGCAACATTTTTCTCAAGCGCATGAAATTCAAAAAGCAACAGAAATTATTGTTCATCCTTCATCCCAACACTTATTTACAATAACATTTCAGATTTCAGCTCTTCGAACAAGTTCTATCTGTTTGCTGTGCACTTCTCAACTAATTTAACTCTTCTAGATTTTTTCATGGGTCCTCCTACACTTAAGCGCGTCGAAAAGTCTATAGTATAGTAGCGGGAATATTTAAATATCTTAATACTTATAAAACAAATCTGTTGAGACAGATGGTAAATCTACATTTCTTCTGCATAGGTGTACTTCTACGCTGGAAAATCCACTTTTTCAACAATGTTCTTTAAGACTCTTCCTGTGTAGATGGAAAAAAAGCAATTTCGCAACCGTTTCCTTAAAAAGGTTTTTTTTTTTATGCGGCTTTGCAATACAGGATCAGTCGTTGAAGATAGCTAGGACATGTAGAGCGAACATATACCAATGCTCCAGGCCGAAGAGTCTTTGATTCGAAAGACAAGGAGTAGAACCTTTATCAACTTGGAGTCGATAAACCAAAGACCGCGCTTATTAGATATGCTTATTGATTGAGAACAAAGTCCACCCCGAAAGATTAGAAGTATACCAGAATAACGCTTTAATATTATACAAACTTATTTTGGAAATCAGTCTTTAATCCGCGAAGCGTATAGGTATGTTACGCGATGTTTTTTTTTTTAGATTTGATAATCAACCAACTGAGCTTGCTATTCGTCGTTTTGTGAATAAATTCGTGCTACATACATTCTATATGACGCAAAACTAATAACACATCTGCTATGAGTGAAAGTGAGGTAAAAGAACCAGAATTGAAAGTTCAGCGTCGATCGCAACAGTTTGGCCTTTGTATTACATGTCCACTGTGTGGACTTTTTTTTCGAAAGTCGTGGTTAGTGACGAGGCTCCATTTTGGCGCAATAGGTTTTTGTACAAATAGAGCCCACAAGAGACTTATTTACACCTACATAACCGCACTGTTGAGTGTGCTTCATACTGATATCATCATCGGTCCTTATTTTATCAAACAACGAATGAGCCCGGGGTCAATGGCTTACCATACAGGAACATGATCAGTGATTATTTCTTCGAAAGCATGAAATTATTCGGATTGATAATATGCGATGCAAGCAGGATGAGGTTACGTTCCATACTATTCAAGAAACCGTTGATTTACTGAGGACTCGGTTCATAGACAATATTATTTTGCGAAATTGCCCATGCTGATAAACCACGAACTACTCAGTCTGAAAGTATTGAAAGCTGGACTGATAGAATGCGATTGCCAAAATTTAAATTTAAATTGTGTTTTTTTTTTTTACAAAAATAAAGAATAGATAGCTATTCGTATGTCATAGAGTGCTTAAACATTATGCTAACTAACCAAGCGTCTTGCTTTTTTAAGTTTTTAGATGATTGTGCTGTTTGTTATTCAACGGCCATGCAGGGTGGATTTGATAAAAGTAACAAACGTTTCATCTTTTTTGATCGTACTGTTAATACCTAAAAAAATGTGCAAATTTTGCACATGCAGCATAGCGAACGTGCCCTTTGAACATAAAACACATGCGCAGATAGTTTTTTTGAAATGCACCTCATCCACCGTTTTCTTTCAATAATCAATTGATTATTCACAAAAAAGTGAATATTTATTTGATTACAAAATTGATTAAACAAAACAAGGTTTGTACCCAGTGCAATAATGTAATTTCAAAAGCCAGTGATACCAAATCCCCAAAATTGTATTTATTTTATTTCTTGTGTTGTGGTCACATTGCATTTTGCAGAAATTTTTTGAAACAGTCGTAGAGATGCTAAAAAACTGTACGGAAAACAGCACCGACTCTCCGGCATTATTTCAAAAAAAGTAGGAACCAATGATACCTCCAGCATGAAAATCACTCAGAAAGATATATTTTTTCGTATACATTGGCTGCTGTTGATACACCTCCAGCAGTTCGTTGGATTAAATGCAATAATTTATATTATTAACAAACTATTTAACTAAAAATATGGCTGATTTTTCGGTGAGAATTCGGTTTATCCGTCTTCAATAGAGGTCAATCTGCGAAAGTACGACATGTACAATAGTCATTAAGCTTTAGCTCTTAGGTCGATTAGATTTTATATAGACATATACCTAGTCCTTGTTGCAAATATAAAACACTATTAAAAAAACAAGTAAACATTTGTAATAAAAATTGTTTCATTTATTAGACCACAATATTGATTATTAAAAAAAATTGGATTCACTCGAAATGACTGCCTTCCATCTTTCAAACGGTGTGGCCCTTGGGCTATAGCGGCACGTACGGTGGCCATTGTCCACGTGGCACTGCAAAAAAACGCTTTCATCTCTCCAGCCAAATTTATTTTTTAGTTGAGAAGTTAGAAGATGACCTGTGGGCCGACGATAGGCTTTCATATGCAGATCATCCCGAATCAGCCTAGACATGGATCTGGTTGATATATTCGATTCCTTAGACATAATCTTCTGCTTCCTAAGGGGATTTCTCCGAATTCGTTCACGCACTGCCTTTAATACCGCCTTTACTACCGAATATTCTCGATATTTCGAGTGGTTTTAGCAACTCGAAAATTTGGCCATCACTCTTTCCGCACCTATGCAACGCTATTACCGACTCTCTTTAACGTTCCACTCCATGTTAATAGTTTGCAAACTGAAACCAAACTGACTAGTATTCTTCACTGATCAGTGCATATGTTTTGAAAAAAAAAGTTAACTGTTCTATTCCCGCAATAAGTTTTGTACGATAAGCGCTAGAAATTGTGTAATTGCGGCAGGACTAGGTAGTCAGTTTTTTCGCAAAATACACCACAGGAACATTCCAGACATAGCCAGCTTTTGAAAACATCGCGGAATCGATTGATTGCAGTCTTGACTCGCTGTCTTACTGATGTGCCATAACTATAGAGTGAAGAAAGATAGGATAGAAAATTTGAACAATCCGTAAAGGTTTTTGAAGCACATACCTTTTCATAATTAAATTGTAAACAATCTGAAACATAAATATGACATCTGTCAAAAGATGGTATGCGTGAGTTCAGACAACCCGTGTTATAAAGTTGGGACGCATCTATTGAAGAACTTTAGGCATATATGAAAAAAGTTTCTAAACTAATTTAAACTACTCTGGTTAGGGAGGGGTTTGAATAGTAAATTAAAATGAACAATTACAGTAGCCTGCCATTTTATAATAATAACATTGTTATAACAATTCTAAATGTTGAACATGTTCTCCTAGAAACGACCTATAGAAGTTAATGTTCGGATTAGAAGCTATTTTTTCTGTGTGAAATATAAAATAACATCTTTATGAAGGCCGATGAAAGAAAATTGTTTTCTAGTAATAGTGTTGGGACACTTTGTCTCTCTCAGTGTACTAGTTGGAGTCCTTTCTTCGTCTTTATATAAAATTCATAAGAATGGACAATTCCAATTGGAGGATATAATTTAAAATCTGATTTAAGATCTGTTTTATTAATTTTTATTCTATTTATCTATTTATTTTTCTGTTTTTGTTTTAGGCATGTTCAAGTGAGGTAATGATGTTGCGTATGGCAAGACGCTACGATGCGGCATCCGATTCAATTTTCTTTGCCAATAATCGTTCATATACCCGTGATTCATATAAAATGGCCGGCATGGCCGATAATATTGAAGATTTATTGCATTTTTGTCGGCAAATGTACTCGATGACAGTCGATAATGTCGAGTATGCCTTGCTCACTGCCATTGTGATCTTTTCCGATCGTCCCGGTCTTGAAGAAGCCGAACTAGTCGAACAGATACAAAGTTACTACATCGATACGTTACGAATCTACATCCTCAATCGGCACAGAGGCGATCCCAAATGTTTGGTACTTTTCGCGAAACTTCTCTCCATTCTAACAGAACTTCGAACGTTGGGCAATCAAAATGCGGAAATGTGTTTCTCATTGAAACTGAAAAATCGTAAGCTACCGAAATTCCTTGAAGAGATCTGGGATGTGCATGCAATACCGCCATCGGTCCAGTCACATATACAAGCAACACAGGCACATGCGGCTGCGACGGCGGCTGCTGCTGCAGCTGCAACAGAAAATGGCAATGCCAGCGGTAGTAATAGTAGTACGAGTGGAGATGATTTAATGATGGGTGTTACTGGTCTCGCAAGTGGTTTAGGCGGAAGTGGATTAATTGGAGGTGGAGGAGGAATCGCTGGTATTGGAGAACATAGTACTGTAGCATAGCAGGATTAGTTAAAAACCTTAGCATCGTTATCATCGTCCAACATCATTTCCATTTCATCATTTTCTCCTCCCCCCGGACGTCATGCATATAATTAATACACTCAAATAAACACGTGAATAAAATAAGTTAATTAAAATAGATATGACAAATACCTATGTATAAAGTAAAATTATTACTATTGTTATTATTATTGTAATTTTATTTTTTATTTTTATTTTTATTTTTTGTTTAGTTGTGCAGGGTTTATATACGAACACGAAATTGTGTTTGTATATAAAATAATTTAATTAATAATTAATTTAAAATTTAATTTTTCATTTTATTTTTTAACTTAAGCTTTATAAGATAACTTCAAACACACACACATACATATATATACACACTGAAACACAGATTTAAAATGTTGTTTTTTGTTAAGTTTTTTTTTTTAACTTGATTTACACTTTTTACTGACACATACCATATACGAGAACAATTGAAAAAAAAAAACAAAAAACAAAAATGTAGCGAGTATATATAGAGAGACAGTGACAAACAGAAGAAAAAGAATAAAAAAAAAATGTATGTACATTTACATTTCATTTCCTATAATTATTTTTGTTTTTACCTGTAAATATAAACATTTGGAAAATAGTGAAAAAAAAATAAAAAAAAAATTTTAAGAGACAAAAACAAAACAAAAAAAGCAAGAATTGGATTAAACATTTTATTGAAAGCATGAGCATAATTGTATAGAGAAAGCGAAGTAGTGAGAGAACGTTAGATATATTGAGAATGAATTGTTTGTATACATATAACCTTGTAAGATAAAAAAAAAAAAACGAAAAAATAAAGAAACAGAAAATGAAAAGTGAGTGAGATTGAGTGAAAGGAAGAAAGAATTATATATATTCAATATTTTTAAGAGAATGAGAGAAAAGATTGTTTTTTTATAAATAAAATTAAAAATTATATTATAAAATTAACCTGCATTATTACCTACGTTATACAATGATTATTTAAAATAAAATTAAAACAAGAAAAACTATATTAATGAATATAAAGATAAGTTTGTAAAAAAAAGAAGCATGAGGAAGAAAAATTACAGATTATTTAGTAAAAACAAAAATAATATAATTATGTCTTAAACAAAAGTTAATAATTATTACTATACTCTGTAAAACTAAAAAACAAAAAAAAAAACACAGAACAAGAAATTTAATTATGTATAGTGGTCTAAAAAAAACAAGCAGAGGAAGGAAATACAACGGAAGGTATTTGTTGTTGTTAAAACTTGATTATTATATTTTGTTTTTAATGTTTTTTTTTTTTATTTTTATTTTTTGGAAAGAGCAAACAATAAAAAAACAATGATACAATAGAAGAAGAAATGGCCAAGCATGTTTGTTTAAAATAACAAAAGCTGTCGAAATAAAAAAAAAAATATTTACCAACTTTAATATACGACTATTTTGGGCATTATATTTGGTTTTCGTAAATCGTCTTCAAAACACACAAAGTGGATAAAGATCAAGCGCAGGAATAATTCTTTTTTATGATAAAATTTAGCCATGCCTCAGTAATGCAATTTTTTATGAAATTTCTTATGATATACGTTACATTTAGGCGCTATGACAGAAACCTTGTTGCATGGTATAAGATTTAAGACAAGTTTTCATACTATTTTCTTTCGCAGAAACCTTGTTGTTTGTTATTAGTTTAGGTTCCCCTTTTTCAATTTATATTTGTACTGATTTCTTCAGATATAAAGGGTGAATAACAATAACATTTTCAACAAAGCCGTCCAAGTGCTTTCGTGGCTAATGCTACCGAATTTATGCAAAATCAAAGACTTTAACTAAGAAACCAAAAACAATTTAAAAAATTAAAATAATTCATCTCTCACATTATTAAATCAAGCAGATAATATAGTTCCAATTAATATTCCTTTCAATTCTGAAAATTTCACAAGTCTTTCGAATGTAAACCATAAAACACTTTAGACTTTTGCTTGTTAGATATTCGTTGGGAAATGTAAAAGATTTATTCATTCGGTTAATCTAATTGATCAGTCAGAATACGCATACTTGTGAGAGGACACATCCAAATCGGAAAAGGATTTTATGTTTATGGTTTGATTACTAAATTCTAGGATATTTTACGAAGAACACCAGAATTTCTCACATATCCTTGAAATAAGATGCTCTTGTGTGAAATTCTTACCAAAAGCATATCCCGTTTCGGAGTTGGCAGTACCAAAATCAGAGGTTAAAAAAAAAAAAACTTCGAAAAAAAAAAAATAAATAAATAAAATTAAGATTCCAAGGAAATCATCTATGAAACAAACATCATTTCGGACCATAAATATTTCTTGTTTACTTTCAGATTTTGGAACTGCATACTACTTAAAATCGCTGTGATGAGACAAATTATAAGTGTTATGGTAGAGAACTACTTTTATGATCTCTACAACCTGTTATTGCCTTTGGATTCTTTCACAAAAGCTCTATCTATTCTGATCAATCTTCAGTTTTCCTCCCGAATTTTTGGATTCCAATTACATTAAAGTCTCCTTTGATGTTGTCTATCTAGCTGTGTTTTGGTCTGCTTCTTGTTTGTTTTCCTTCTGGCACACTGTTTGCATTAAACTTTCTCTGGTAACCGACTGATATGGCATGGTAATCGATGTGGTCTAGTACAAATCATGGTGCCAAATATGTAAAACTACAGTAATAGAAGTGATAAACTCCCTTTCCGGCAAAACTTAAAAAATGTCAAACCTTGGTATTATCGTTGTGCCTTGCTTTAAATAGTTTCCAATCATTCGAAATTACCGATCGCAACTGAATAAAGAACGCCTTCGAAAAATTGAGTTTACTTCCATGAATAATATGATGTTTGATCGGGTATTTCAGTTAGTAGTTTTTGATGTCCACAACTTTACATTCATGTAGCTACAATATAATTTTGTTTTACTAAATCGAAGCAGCCAATTAACTCGAAAAAGAATTAATAGTCTTTAATATTGGCTATAAAATTTTATATAATGCAGCAGTGCAAGCATTTACATTTTACATTTTCTAGAATGCAGATATAGGTTCCGAATTTCATCCGAAATTTACTGAGACATAATTTCGAAGGAAATAACGGAAGATTATCGAAAATCAGGAAAAAAAAAAAAAACGGAAAGCGCAACTCTTTTTGCAATGATGATAAAGTATTTAAAACTTTCAAACTCCAAATTTCTCTTTTTAAGTCGAAACTAACACTGAAACCATATTGAATCTCAAGAGAGAAAACAAAAAAACAAAGCGATTTTTGAATTTAAACTGATATTTTTTTTTAGACTATCGACTGATTAAATATAACAAAAAAAAAGAAAAAAAAAATAAAACCAACAAACTTTTCAATTTTTGAGCCTTTGATTTACATTTTAATTGAGGGTTGCGTGTTTAGATGGGTTGTGTGCAAGCAAAATTTTTTTTATTTTTTTTTTGTTAAGTCTATTGTCCGAATGTACTTTTATTTTGGTTTCATTTAGCCTTTTTTTTGGAAAATTTCCTCTATTTGAATGTGTGTTAAATAAATTTTTAAGAGAATCTTTTATTAATATAAGTTTTTTTTTATTTGTTTGTTTATTTCGAAAACGTATAGTTAAAATTTTCTTAGTCTGGAGTATTTCTTAGGCGGTAATATGTGTACCTTGTTTAGTGAAATTTTTTCATTCTTTCCCTTCTCTTAGATGTAGATTTTCTTCTTTAAATTTTATTTATTCAAAAAAAAAGAAAAAAAAAAAAAGAAAAAACGAAAAAAGAAAAGAAAACTTTCCAGCTCAAAGAATATTGCATAAATTTTATGTTTTTCCTTTAAACACACACCTTATTCTAAAGACTTTCTATTTTATTTTATTTTAAATCTTTTTTATACAAGATTAAACACTCATGCAATTATTTTGTTTTAAATTTCAATTTTTTTTTTTTTTTTTATTATTACTCAATTTTTTATTTTATGTTTAGAAACTAATACCAATAAAAAAAAAAGAAAATATTTATGAACACAAAATGGGCCTTATGTATTTCATTTGACTTTTTTTTTTAGTATATACAAAAGAAAATATATCTTAAAATTAGATAATTCGTAAAAACTTAAGTTACATGAAAATGGAGAAAAGAAGTAATAACAAAAACAAGAAAAAACTTAAAATAAAATATATACATTATACATATATATTTTAAAATAATAAAAAAAACGTAGATTTAATGAAAAAAAATCATTTCGTTTTCAAAGAAATGATATTTTTGATCTGTGCAATCAAAATAAATTATTATTTTTTATTTGTCATTATTTTTTGTATTTAAAAAAAAAAATAAATAAAAAAGAAACCATTTAAAAACAACTGAAAATTTTTTTTTACGAAAACTCTTTTTTAGTTATGGTTTTTCTTTACTTTAATTTTTTTTATTTAGAAAAAAAAAAGGAATTATATATAAAATATATAATATGTTAAGGTGAACAGAAAAGAAGAGACAAAACCTTATATTAGTTAAGAATTATTTGTTCTTGTATTAAAGAGAATTTTATTTAGTAAATAAAGATTTTTTTTCTTTAAAAAAAAATAAATATTAAACAAAAAAAAACATTATAATAAAATTTGTGTTTCTTTTCTTTTTATTTATTTATTTATTTATTTATTTATTTATTTTGTTTTGTTATACATTGAATTGGAGTTTCGATTTCTTTTTCGTTTTGGTTTGCAATTGTTTTGAAGACGGCTGGCTTAAAATACAATTGTGTCAAAATGCTTAAATATATGCCGAAAAGTCGCTGCAAACATTTTTAAAGTTAAAAGACAAATTTTACGGACGAAATGTGATCAAGCACCTTACATTGCTTACAGTTTTTTTTTTTTGTTTTTTTTTTTTTTTCAATTCGTTTGTTTATGTCTAGAACAACTTCAGAAGAAGGTATGAGTCAGAACTATCCACTTGTTAGAATGTTCTTAAATCTCCTTGAAAGACGTTTGTATATTTTTCTTTTTTGGTTGATTTCGGTTTTATGGTCTTAAAGAATATTTAGTGAGCGAGTAATCAAAACTTTAGAAGTATTAAAAAAATGTTTTTGTCTCTTTTAAAACAAATTAATACCACACTTTTTATTTTCGATAACAACCTTTGGCTTTTCGTATTTAATAAACTAAAAATATAATATATATTTTATTGTTTTTCTCTGCCTTCTTATCCGTCATCAACGAAAGCAATGCTTTGTTATTGTTATTGAGATGTTATGAAAGTGATTTCCGTTTTATAGTGTATAATAAAGCCATATACATACAAAGAATAAACTTCAATAAATTATATATTTTTCATTTTGTTCGATGACCTTCTGTTATCTTTCTGGAAACCTTATGATTCCTTGCTCATAGAAATGTTGACCCTGATGAACACGAAATGCACGTTTCACCATTTAAAGTGTTTTACAAATTTTGAAGCAAATGAAAATCTGATATATATGAATGTCTTATATCCCTACTGTTGCTGTGCAAAGCGTAGCACGCTAAAAGAGTGTGACTAGGTTGCCGCAATTAGTTGAATTAAAGACAGAGTTAGGTTAAGATTAAATATATTTTAATAACCACTCCCGGCACCGAATGCATGCTATATGATACTTGCAAAGAGTTACTGGGGTAATTCATTACGATGAGTTATAGCATAATTGTATTGTGCTTGCATTGTTACGTTATATATCACTTCCAGATCAAGGTTCAATAATTTTTCATTAGTTACGAAATTAGATCATGATTACGATTTGTCAATTCTGGTTTTTTTTTTTTTTAGTTGGTTTAACATCTGAATTTATTCACGTGGCTGATTTAATGTGACTCAAAATACATGACACCTTTAAAATCCCACGAAACTGACAACATAATCTTCTTTTTTGCGATTTATAATGCTTAGATCGTTTTCGATTGACGTTGTTGTAGACGAGCCATTTTGCATCAGCAGTGATAATTTGTTTCAAAAATCAATTTCGTTATGTTTGAGTTGCCTCTCGCAAATATTGATTCGTTGTGTTAAAGTAATCGCTTTCGATTTATGTGGAACCCAAATGCTGTTTACGAGTACAACACATTTTCAATTGTTTTTTAGAATTATGAATTTGATTTGGTCATCATCAACTTTAAAAAAAAAAATACGCAACGAAATTTCTTAAACACCATAAATTTCACATTTCTGTTTGTAGTCCAGTAGTTTTCTTGCCTTCACAGAAATGAAAAAGCGAAATATTACGAAAATGTACTTCTGCTCGATTTGCTTATAAAGAAAACTCAATGACATAAAATCAAAATAAAAATAAATGATATCATTAAAATAAGCGAAAACATAACGCAATCTACTTTAAAAACCGAAATTACTGTGTTGCCAACCCAATATGTGCATATCGCTCGTATCGTAAAGTTAAGAACTGAAGAGTATTATGGCAATTAGATTGTTTAAGTGATCAACGTGGGACGGCATTCACATGCAGTAATACAAAGTTCTACCTCAAGAAGTAAAAATCGTCAATTATACGTATTTATGTTTCTTATTCTCGTCACAAAAAACTGTAAGCAATCGCATGGGAGATAATATTTATGGGAATTGCATGCAATATTATTATATTAGGTCGTTACGTATGAAATAGCCGATTTTCTTGTGGAAATTTAAACGACTGTTTTAAAAATTTACAAAGCTTATTCTATAAAATAATTTTTATTAACATCTATCGCGATTTTTTTTTTTTTTAATTTATTAAATAATTACTAAGTAAATGAGCCCTTAAAAGAAACCCTTATCCTTAAGTTAAAAAGTCTGAAAGATTGTTAAATGGCCTCTGGGTTGCCTATTTTTAAGATGACGGCTAAACGTTAAATAAGGTGGTAGTCGGTTGGGGATAGGTCTAGTAAATATGGTAGAAGAGGAAAACCTTCCAAATTGCTAGGCTCAGGAGCGTGAACTGTGCATGTGGTCTGTTTTATCGTATGTTAAATATCGTATGCCTTTTTAATATATGTTATATTTTTGGCAGAATTGATTATGCTCATGTCGATTTCTCTCCGTTACGACGAATAATGTAAGAATCTCTCACTCGACCACCATTATCTCTTTGAATTCCATTTACGCTGCGAGGCTCCCTCATTCCCCTGAACACTTTCTATTTCGAACAGGATACAGTTTTCTGCGCAAGAGACGACTCGGTGGAAGAAAGGATACACAGTGTATATTAGTCAAAGATATTGCCACTTCTAATTGTTGTAGGATATTCATTGGTGTCAATAGATGGGGTATTCATTATGGTTGTAGTTGAGACTTTGAACCTTGCGAGGCAAAGAACGGTAGATGCCGAACTTTCTCCAAAAGTTGCCTCATTTACTTCATTTGTAATAACCTCACATGGTCTTCCTTATGACTTCCTTTTGAGTAACTTGGTAAGCCAAAACCACAATTATGTAAACTCCCAAGATGCTACACCTTCGTTAATTTTGTTTTTAGCCGTAAGTGCATTGATGAAAGCATTCTCTAGGTAAGGAAAAACTTAACTTAATAAACCCAGAGTATAATTTTATGTTTACTGTTAACGTACTTTTTCAAAAAAAAAAATCCTTTTTTTTCTTTTCAATAGCCACCTACATATATATGAAATCGCAGGTCATTCTTAAACAAATCACTGTGGCGTGATAATATAAAGGCCTACTTTTTATTTTAATCACATATGTATATAAATATACGTACGTTTATTTTTTAACACTCAACCTACCGCAAACTTGTCTTGTTACAAAAAAAAAAAAAAAAAAAAAAAAAAAAAATATTAACTGAAGTTTAATCCGGTAAAAAAGTAAAAATGTTTACTAAAAAGATTCCTGCTTTTAGTTAATCTTTGGTTATCTAGTAGAGTCGATTCTTAAGTAGCTTAGAGTTGGCCAATATTTTTTATTACTAAACCCAATACATTAGTAAATTTTTTAATTTTTTCACTGTTACTCGTTTTGTTTTTGTTTGTTTTGTTTGATCTCTTGCAGATCTACGCATGTAAATTGGTGCACGTTTTTTTATCAATTCAAGATAATCACCTTCTCAAAGATTCTTTCAAAAGACATAAGAAAAAAGGTGAAGATTAACTTGTTTCCGCAATGAAGTAGTAGTACTACTTCAAATGTATATCGCAGTACAAAATCATATATTAATCCAAGTTAAACGGAAAGCAAGTTTAGTTACGTGCATATGCGTATTTACTATTTTTATTGTTATTTTGTTTGTTGCCTTGCAACCGAAGAGATGATCTTTCGCTTACAATAAAAATTTTAATAGAAAGTCAACAGATATTGTAAATCTTTTTTTTTTTATTGAAATGTACAACTTAATAGGAGCCGAGCTGGTGCGATAGTATTATTGAAGATTTACCATGAATTTGTGAAACTTTGAATTAGATGAAAACAAATCCGAATATATGGAACACCAAAGCAGAACCATATTATATTTTTTTTACTTTACTTTCAGTTAATTTTCATATATTTTCATGTTCATCTTAAATTAAAAATGCTTCATAACATATTCAATTACAAATGTTGTCGTAAATAAGTGGAAAGTGGAAAGTAAAATGGAAAGAACATGACAACTTATAAGAATCGGCCTTTCTTTTAAAGAAAGAAACTTGTCTCATAGGGGTATTGGTCTATACATTTTGGAGTTATTATATTATAGGTGAAATAGGATTTTAGTAGATAGGATTATAATTTTGTTTTTAGATCAAAAATATTTCGAATTTCGCTACAAATGCTCATGACTTCTTGAACGATTCTTTACGAGAGCATTTATTTTTAAATATTTGATAAAAAAAAGAATATTAAATAAAATTAATTACTTTAAAATTTCTTAAAGTAAGCTAAGTTTGGAAGTTCTGTTCGATTCTAATGAAATCCGTAGTTTTCTTGTCTATTTGTAATAGTATTGTGATATATTAGTCATTTATGCATCTGATTTAGTTGACTGCTGAAATTGCTTATACCAAATGAAAATTTAATGAGTACGTAGTAAGCATCGAATTTAGATCACTTTTTAATTCTAATTATGATAAGGTTTTTTAATAATCAACAGTTGCACTGTGGTTGGATATTTTTATACGCCACCTACATAGTTCGTGAAAATTCTGAATGAGATACACCACTAGCTATACTTATTGGTACCTATGCCTTACAAAAGTTGGTCGATAGTATCACGATTATTTTTTCATTCTTAAAAAAAAAAAGAAAAAAAAAATCAATTAAAAGAGTCGTAAGGGATACAAATTTTGTTCCCATTATTAATATCTATTTGACTGGTCTTAAATATGGATATTTATCTAGAGAATAATGTTCAATGGATTTAAAAAATGACACATTGCGAAGATTAATAGCCTATGAACACTGGTTTAACAAGTTATAACTGATCCCGTTTAATTTTTGTTTTCTGCTAGAAATACCTAAGCAAGATATCTGATTTTTTTTAAACTTGTCGCATGATAAAGTTAATATGTATTCCTTTACAACATTTGCAAGTAATCGTAGAAAGCTTTTAATTGATCAGTTTTGATATTTTTGCAATCAATGAAGATTGTTGATATTTTGCGGAGTTAGTTTACTGTTTAAAAAAAAGAAAAGAAAAAAAAAAAACGAAACTTAAGTAGCATTTTATTGTTTTGACTCGAACTTATTTTAAAATGCAAACAAATTTTCCGCTGTAATAAAGAACATTTCTTGCCTTATACGAAAATTATTGTATAAAAAATACTTATGATGGTAGCGCGAGACTAATTGTATGAGGCGCTTGTGTTATAGATTCCAACAGTCTACATTTTTTGAGAGAACTAATATAGAAGGGTTATTTTAAAGAAAGCTAGCTTATTATAAAATTATGTTTGAATTTAGTAAATTATTAATAAAATATGTAGATTATTTTCTTTATTAGATTATGGTACTATATATGATTGAAAATCTTAGACAAAATGTATAGTATTTATGGTAATAGGAAAAACACTCCAGCGTGGTTGAAAATGGTTTTTCTTATTTTCGTTTATAACATTTTATGTACATGTAACCTTTATTATATTATATATACAATTTATAAATTAAAATAAAAGAGAATATGAGGAAATTTTCATTTTTTTAAGGTTTTTTTTTTAGTTGATTTTTTTTTAGTTCTATAATACTCTTTTTTCTGGTTTGTATTTCTTCTTCATTGAATTAAAACAAAAAATAAAATAAAAAGTGTAATAATGTATGAGATTAAACATGATCTATTCATGTTTAGTTAATAGACTAGATAGATGATTTGGCTGTGAATTGCTTAAAGCAATGAAAGATTTACGAATTAAATATGAAATGCTAGTATGAGACCCTCCCATAATTAAATGTAGGTATTTTGTAGGTGGATATTTTTCCTTTTTTCTTTTATAATTATGCAATGCGAAATTACAAGACTTTTGATTTTTTATCTAAATAAATATCTTTTTTTTGCGGAGATTAATATTAAATAAAATATTTGTAAATAGTAAAGTTGCATTTAAAACAGAACTTTACACAAGATAACACAAAAAGAAAAGGAAAAATTAAAATAAAAAACGCAACAAATTTCGGTAAAAAAAAACTTTTTTACATTCTCATAGGATAACTTACGAGTATTAGTATTAAGCAAATTAATATTACAATAAATAATATTGCTTGGACTCATCAATCTAAGAACATAAAGAAAAAACAATTATAATAATAATTTTCTAAAACAAAAACTTATAAGCAAACATAGTCATTATTGTAGATAAATTCAATACCAATTAATTGATCAAAAAAAGAAAAGTAAACATAAAATACTCATTGAAGCATAATTAATACTACTGCTTCATTATACATGACCCATGTTTTAAAATTAAATGATCATTTTTTATCGTGTTTATTGTTTCTAAAAAAATAGTTTTCCTTAAAAAAAAATAAAATACATTTAAAAAAATGACCTGTTTCATTACCTTTTGATGTAAATAGTCCAAATGATTCTACCTCATAGAAACAAACAAAACAAGCAAATAAAAATTAAGTTACATAAAAAATATATATAAACTAAATTAAAAAAAAACCTATATAACAATAAAAAAAAAATTAAAAATACACAAAATTAGAATGTTACAGAAAAAATAAATTTTATATAAAAAAATATTCCAAAACTATGGAAAAATAAAAAAAATATTCACATACTCAAACGTAATGTACAAATCAAGTTTTTAAATTCCAACAAAACTGGTAAATTTAAATCATATTGTAGAATTCGAAACATAAAATCACAAAAAAGAAAAACAAACAAAGCAGAAAGCAGCTCGCACTTTTTAACAGATAACACAAAAAAATAAATTACACTTTTATTGATTCTTATTGGTGAATAATTTTTTTTTTCCTCAAAAGCTTGCTTCAATCTAAAATCAGGCCATCTTGAGGTGTAGATTTATCCTAAGTAACCCTTTCGACATTACAGACAAGTTAGTGGGAAAGAAAGTGAGATTGGATCGATATATATCGGGTAGTTTAATACTTTACCATTTTTGCATCTATTCTAACATTCTTTTTGTTTATTTTGCCAAAAATTAACTGGCTGACGTGGTCACTTGGCTCCGGTTTTCGATTACTCGTATAACTTTTAAGAACCACATAAAACCATGCTTTCGTTGGTCCATGGTTCTCCGTGTAATCATGCACCGTTTCTAGTATTGCGTTTCAACTATCATCAGCTTTTCTGTTAGTCATGATTTTTCTTGCGTAACAAGAAAAAGAATGGAGTCATTGCGACGTGTAGTATATTTGTAACGTCTTCCTACCGTCACTTGTGTCTTTTGGCTCTGATGTTTATAAGACAAGTTTTTATCCCGTTTCTCCGTGTTACGTAAGAAATGCTTTCAAGGACGAACGAGAATAATGTTGTGGTCTTCTCATGATAGTTGAGTAGATTTTTCAAGCGTTGCTTATTCGTTAGGTTTTGACTTTCGACAAAATCTTTGAAATGAGTTGGTGAATGTTCTCTATAAAGCCATCTGATATTTCTTAATGCTCTCTGGTATATGTTTGGAAATCTTTGCTAGTTCAGCTTAAAAACATCCCATACGCTAAAAAGTCTTCAGAACTGCTATTTCTAATCTCCAGCATCGAATGGCGCATGAAGCTCTCTCGCCCATCTATTCACCGTCGCTGCAGTGATAAGCTGTTTTCCTACATTTGTGTTTTGCTCTCTTTATTTAACCAGGAGTTTTGTGGGATGGTCAGGTCAAGCCTAATACGTCATTTGCGGAATTTTTGGCATCGTTGCCATAGATCACACTTGATGCAGATTGCAATTCATTTGTCGAGTTGTTGAGGGAATAGCGATCGGCACTGAAATATTCGTACACATACCATACTTTAGGTATTATCCTTTAGGCATGTTCGGACATCTATAATATTGAAGGAATATCTTGAGTCGATCCGAACATGAATACTTTGGTTAAGGGTTTAGTATTTGGTGAACACCAGGTTCCTTTGTGAAAATTCCGCCCCGCAACACAGATAATTAGCTTATGTTAAGTCATATCGTGAAACCATGCTTTCCAACTTTTAAACTACAGTCATGCTTTATTTTGTCGAAGAAATCGTAAGGATCTATCTAGGTGGTAACTTCTTTTTCCTCTGTGGGGACGTTAGTTCATTCAAATAAACGCAAAGATTAGTTTACGTGCCGATAACTTAAGTTTTCTTGCCTAGCATGACAAATCCAAATAGACTTCTGTTCTCTATCCATTCATCATCCGTTCCACCGCGCTCCCTGCATGTTGGCAATATCTGCTATAATTCTGTTTGTGACCTCCACTAGCTATTTTGCTTAAGGTGCCCTGCCCAAGGGGCAAACATTTCATGTGATGGAGGACCATCTCCGTTTTGGTATCCCATGATTGAAAGGGCCATGATTTTTAGGAGTTCTGAACCCTCCTTTTAAATAATATACAAGTAAGAGAGCCTTCTTCGTTCAACACTTTGCAGAACTATTTTTATTTTTATTTTTCTCAGCACAAAGTGCGCCTATGGTACGATGTTCCCGTGGTTTTTCTTGTTGACTTCGTGTAATGTGGTGATGAAAATCGCGAAGAACGATGAAAATCTCAAAAAAAAAAAAAAATAAATAATTAAAACTATTTTACAGTATGGAAAAGAATTCGGTGGTATTTTTGTATTTGCGTGATCTTATTATTTGGTTTTGGACTTTTCTCTGAACATTGGCTGGAACTTGAGCCTCTTTTTTTTATGAATCGGATTTTCCAACGAACTTCGTTCAACATGACAAAGCCAGCTGATCTTTTTAGCTTAAAGACGAAACAGATGTGAGTATTTCTTATAAGATCACGTTTTGCGCTGAATTTTGTAACATTTTTATTTCGGTCGCTGTCCTTTTTCCTTTATATTTTTCATACATCATCCAAAACTGCGACTGGATGAAAAAAAGGGAAGTTGTTTCGGACTCGATGACGTGCTGTTTTAATAGAAAATCTTGAACGGCATCAAAAAGCAATGAAAATTGTTCACTGCCTTGATGTTCTCCAACTTTAATTTCTAATTTTCCGATTATTCCCGCCATTATATCCATGTAATATACATTTGTATGTATATCTCGAGTACATTTTGAGATATAAGTGTCGTTCAAATAAGATCTCTGGAAATTCTGTCAAGCACTTTTTCTAACTCGATAAAGACTATATGCAAATCCTTCGGAGCTTTGCAATGTTTTTTTCATTATTATTCGCAAACTGCATAGCAAAATATGTCGACCTGTCTCCCACAAAACCGCATTGACTGCTATGGAGTTTAATAACACTCCGTTGTCGACTATCTAGAGCTGGCTCGTATATTTTCATAGTATGCGACATTAGTTTCACCGATCGGTAGTTCCACTTTCTACAGAGGAACTAGAAAGCTCTATCTCAACTGGTTAGACAGGAGAGTTACTTAAGCCCGAGATTTTCCATTGTTGCCTAGAATTCGGAGGCTATGGTATGAATGGTCCCTATGGTCCCAGTTCAACCCCGGCTTCCGTGAAATCTGCAGCTTTCTCTGGAAATGGTACTGCGCTTAAATTCTTCATATAGTAAGGAGTTAAAGTAGTCTTTTCATATACGAGTATTGAAAATTTCCTTGTCCCACATAAGTAGATAACCCTGCTCATCTTTAATATATGTATAATAATTTGTCAACTGTACCATACTTAAAATGTTAGGTCGTTTACTCGTGCTTCAAATTGCCCTTTTTTACTTCTTGTTGCCTGCTTATAAGCTGTGGAAGTATTTCGTTTGATTCTCAATACAAAGCCTTTCCTGCTATCGCAAGTGCACTTGCTACCTTTTTTTCACCTTTTTTTTGCAACGGTCATGTCCTAACTCAAAGGATTGCCTTAAGACCTTACCTTCCCAAGCAGAGTGATTTTTTATTTCGAATTTACATATAATTCGTGAAATTGAAATTTTTTTAAAAGAAAAAGGTTCTTATCTAAAAAATCTTAATATTTTAAAAGATTACTCTTATACGCTTAAATGGCTAATGTTGTTTGTTTATTAAAAAGTGTGAGCCAACTCTGAAACAATTCTTTCCTTTTTTGCGTCTTCTTTTTAACAAAAGTTAATAAACCAAAAGCTACAAGAAAATGTTTAATTGTTATTTTTGTGTTTGGTTTTCTTTTCAAAACATGGTGCCTTTTTGAATTAATAAAATAAAAAGAATGAAATTAAATTGTAGAAATATACAATACTGTGGACATAAAACTTAAAAAAAAGCAAACAAAAATAAAAAAAACATCTTGAAGTTAAGAATTTTTGTAGTTTTCTGAACTGAATATTAAACAAAAAAATTAAATTAAATTAAAAATGACTGATTTGTTTATTAAAGCGTTGCTCACACGTTTGTAAATCAAAAAAAAAAATAAATAAATACATAAAAACTTTGTTCAAAATTCAAGTAAAATTAAGAGTTTTTATTTAACTTATTATTATAATTGCGTAATCAACTTCAATTAACTTAAAAAAAAAAAAAATAAATACAAAAGAAACGGCACCTTTACATAGAAATCTCTAGTTTTAAATATAATCAAAAAAAAAAAATACATCTAAACAATTAATTTTGGTTTCCAAAAATAAAGAAAATAAAAACCAACAACACCCTCTCAAAAACAAAACGAAATGAATCATGTACATAACACCATTCAGTTACAAATAAAAACAAAAAAAGCAAAAAGTAAATACTATCACTTTTCAAATACGTAAAAGCAAAATAAAATATTATATATACAGATATATATACATACATACATAAACGTAAATCAGCTTTTATAAATAAAAATGAAATATAAAAACAAATCAATTTCCAAACAAACCCATTTACATCTCCCCAAAAATAAATAAATAAAAAAAAATGAAAATATATTTGTAAAATTTTGTCGTTGAAAAATGCCATCATGCCTTAAGGGTACCTGTTTTGCTGCAATAAGTAAACAAAACAACAAAACAAACAAGAGATTAATATGCAACACTCAGAAATAAATAAATTATTATAGTATATGTATACCAAAGAAAACAAATGAGAAAAGCATTTCACATTACAACTAAAACAAAATTAAACAAACAAACAAAAAATTAATGTAAACGTTTTAAAATATTTAAACATTTTAAACAACATGACGTATAACGAAAGGAATAAAATAAAACCATAATGTACCTTTTTCATAAAATACCTCCGGCTTAAATTTTATTTTATATAAATTATAAATTGTGCGCATATGTTACTTTATTATTATACTTATTTGCATTTATTCTTTTACCTGTACAAAATTTTAACTGGAAATAATAATAGAATGGATTTTTGGTGCATTTCTGTCATATATCGTCTAATACGGTCAGTTCTATTGTTAACCTATGAATCAACCAACCTATACCTGCACCTTAATATTAATATATTCTTATTCAAACACCATGATTTGTCTTTATTCCCTTGTGATTAAAAACCCCTAATGTTTAAGATCAATAAACACAAGTACTTTAGTTTGTATATATGTTAACATCAGTGTAGTGAACAGAGCAGTCCATTGCACTGTTCATCTGTTCTTGTTTAAAGGAATTTCCCAGGATTTTTATGGATATTGTATCCCACACCAGGGGCCTATTTTTCATTTCCTACATCAGCTGCACCATATTAGCTAAATTAACTATATCATACATCAATGCAGTTGTACTACGTCAGATACATTTTTCCGTTTCAAAAATTCGACTGGAAGTGTTGTATGATGTAGATGTAAGATGTAGATTTGATTATATTTATACATATAGTTTATTATTTTTAATTGTTCTTCTCTTCTTTACTAATATACAAAGATGTAGTGTATTGTAATGCTGTAATATTCAACGCTTCTCATAACAACACAGCTTCATATACTTCAACTTAAGGCCATTTTGCCGCTTTTGCCCATGAAGGAGCTTTTTCTTTGTAGATGGCCTCGGACGTCTTACCATAGCGATGCGGTTACAGTTTTGCGACGTTGTGCACCTAAAAGTGTCTCTATTATTATCTGGCAGATACCCAAAGCAAAGCCTTGGACTGGTAGATAGCTTTTAGAACCAACATTTGTTGGTCTTTTAAGGTCTTAAAATAAATTCAAATTAATTATGAAATATGAATAAAATAACTCACATTTATGTATTGTATTTACTTTTTGATTCGTTAATACCCGTATTCATGCATTTTTACATTAAAATAATCTGCTGTAGAGATGTATTACAAATTTGCTGTCAGTTGTATAGAATAGAATCATATATTCATCCAGTATACATTGATGTAGTACAACGATATCTACAGTGTTTTTGTGACGCGGAAATGATGTTATATCACTGTCTACATCGTCTACTACAATTCAGCTTGTGTATTGTGGTATACGATGGCGGTCGCAGAAGTACCAAACACAGAAGTATAAAGAAAAAAATTTATTTATTTTTCAACATAATCGCCTCTATGAACTTTTCCCAGCGATGTTCAAAAAGTTCGATACCCTTTTTATAATAAGAACTGTCTTGCTCCTCAATATAGCCATTAACTGCCGACATCACTTTTTCATCGTTGGAAAATCTGACCACTGAACCATTTTTTCAAATTTAGGAACAGCAAATAATTCGATGGGGCTATATCTGGCGAACAGGGTGCATGGGGTAGCAATTCAAACTTAAATTCATTAATTTTGGCCATTGCAATAACGACACTGTTTTTGATCGAGTGTGAGCAAACGCGGCACCCATCTTGCACACAGCTTTCTCATGTCCAATTTTTAAATAATATGCGATGTACCGCACTTTTTGAAATGCCTACAATGTCTGCTAGGTCGCTCACTTTCAGTCGACGATCATCCAGTACCGCTTTGTGGATTTTCTTCACCATTTCTGGAGTCGTCACCTCATTTGGTCGACCACTGCGATGCTCGTCTTGGCAGCTCGTACGGCCTCATTTAAACTCAGCAACCCAAAATTTTACTGTTGTAAACGAAGGAGCAGACTCACCCGGAGTAGAATCCAGTTCAGCTTTTATATTGTTTTGTATAACATAACGATGACCAATTTTCTCCATTTTCACAAATTCACTGACAACGTTCACTATTGATGGCTGCCAAACAAATACTAAACAACAACTCAATAAGCCTTGAAACATATGCTTTATAGACTGCGTATTTTCCAATAGAGTGATATTTTCAAACAACTACCGCAAGGTCTTGGTCAAGCCGGGTACTTCTGGGACCGTTCTCGTATGAGAAACAGGCCCTAGATCAGCGCATAATGAGAGTGAGTCTGGGCCATCCACATAACAGATGGTCCTTCCCAACGATTGTCACGGAAAGTAATGGCACTTATGTCTACATAATACGACAATATTTTTTTTAACTGTCATTATATTCTGGACAGAAAAGATCCGAAGTACGGTGTGTTGGAAAACAATTTGACCTAGCGAATACCTGAAGTTGATAGTCATACCGCCAATACCCTTAACTCGTTTTAATTTCTCATCATAAGTACACTGTTGATGTGTTCTCCCACCTAGGCAAGTCGATACATTGTTATATCAGATAATTTCTTGTACATACCACCTTGATCAAAAAAAAAAAAGAGATGATTTGCGGGGCAGAATCCGATCCCACATTCATCAAAAGGATCATTACTGGAGACGAGACGTGGGTTTATGAGTACGAAACGCAATCCAGACATCAGGCAAGTGAATGGCGTTCACCAAATGAGCCTAGACCAAAAAAAAAACGACGTAGTTTTCAGTCAAAACAGAATTCAATGCTCACGGTTTTCATGAATTATAACGGTTTAGTTCATAATGAATTTTTGGCAGAAGGCCAGACAGTGAACAAAGAGTATTAATTGAGCGTTATGAGACGTTTGCGTGAAGCAACTCACCGAAAGAGACCAGAATTGTGAGCAGACAACTTGTGGATTTTGCACCATTATAACGCACCGTCGCACAGTGCCGTCATTTTTCATAATTTTTTGACGAAAAATGCAACAAATACCATCCAACAGCCACCGAATTCACCTGAATTGGCTCCCTGTGACTTCTTTTTGTTCAATCGAGTTAAAAAAAACTACGGGGAACGCGTTTCAGCAGCCGAGAGGAAGTAATGGAAAAATTGCAGGAAACACTGATGGAAATATCGAAAACCGAATATAAAAGATGTTTCGAGGATTAGATCAAGCGCTGGCATAAGTGTGTTGCAGTCGATGGGGAATTCCGGGTCTTGCAAAACCAATCCGACAGAGAAAAACCGAAATCTTGCCATTAAATTTTACAAACCTCCCCAATTGGTAACTTGAACCATCAGTGCACGCTTCCACTGCACGGAAATATATTCGACCATGAATGCTCGTATGTATGTTATACTGTCTTAAACAGGGAACTTTCATATCGAGTAGCGCTGTACAGAAAGTAACACACACACGCATATTCCATAGAATTTCGTCGAGATAATTTTCGCCAGTCAAATCGATCGCTTTCTCAATGGTATAGGGTAAAAGACACAACAGTGAACTATATACTCGTAGATTGCACACCGAAATTAGACTGGTCAAAAGGTTTCAAATTTCTCGGTCCAGGACGTGTTGACCGAATGAACATAAGCCATTAAGCCGGTGCTACAGGCCCGTATAGATTTGGGCCTGAACCAGAAGATCTCTTCAGTTAGTGCAGTTTCGGGTTATCTGCTTCCAGTTGTGCACTCCAAGTTGGTTGATGTCATCTTCCACTTGTGAGTGCTACCTAAGGTGAGGTTTTCCTCTTTGGAATGGAGTGTTTATGTTCATTTACTATACTTTATCTGTCCTATCTATTTCTTGCGAATGACAGCTCATAAACTTTGTCGTTATATCAGCTTCTGCAAACTCCGTCAACGCAAATGGTACCAAAAATCTTTCAAAAAATTTTGCGTTCCAAACAGCCAAAAATATTTTCATCGACCTCCGCGAATATCCTTGCTTCTGCATCACAAAGTAGGACTGGGGTGATGAGGGTCATACATAGTCTTCTTAGATGTTATCACCCATTTCCCTTCTTATGCAGAAGAAACAGCGATTGATAAGAGTATGAAATTGGTTTGGTTTCTGATGAGGTGTAGCTATCAGAATTAATCAAGAAGCCGAATTATACAAAATCCCTGACTACCTTAAAATTAAGGCTGTATATTCTGACGCTTTGTGCGATTGTTTGATGTTACATTCCCTTATGGATTTACCAATGAAAAGGTCTGGTTCAGCAGTGTTATTGCGCTTAAGTTTGGGTATTGCTATCCTCGCTTCACTTTGGTAGGATAGATGTTCCATTTTACCTGGCAGCGGAATTCGGGTTGTCCTCCCGTTTAACAGTCGTCAGAAATGGTTTTTGCAAATTATTTGTAGCGACTGTGACTCAATTACTATTTTTCATTGTTCACTTCTACAGGCTTCTGTTAGAGTCCCTTTGTATTGACTTTATTTTAAAACCTTTTTCTGGAATAGTACCTCTCTATTTCCTTGATCGTGCACTTTTCATGCTCTTCCCTCTTCCGATGTTTTTCACAGATCGTTCTGATTATTTTTTATTGCTTGTTTTCAAGAAAAGAACAATGGAAACCTTCTCTACTTGTCTTCTTGACTGCATTCTTTACCGAATCTTAGATTGAGTGGAACTTGTCGGGTGAAATCTAGTACATCAGTTGCATTGTTTCTGATCAATTCTTCGCATTGATGGCACTGGTCTTTAGCACTTGATATTGGTTGCCTGGCGGTTCGTCGCAATTACAACCGTTCAAAGTTAAATCTTCTTACTGTATTTCTTCATTGTTTTGGTGCCCGACATATCCGCAGACGTACCTTGGTTGCAACGAGGTAGGGGTCCGTGTCTAAGTTCAGAAAGTTCGAATACCTATAATACTGAAGAAGTGCTTTGCGTCGATAGCAATATGATCAATTTCGCTGACGGTGTAATAATCATGTGACCCGCATGTCTCCTTATGTATATAAAGGTAGGAAAACCGTGCTAGATATAGCGATGTTCCTTAGCAAATTCAATTAGCCTTAGTCCGTTCTCAGCCTGCGAAAAATGTCCTGACGTTTAAATCACATAAGACGATTTTATCGTCATACTTCGAACATTGCTCGCAAGTTTTGTCGCGTAGCTCGTAGAAAATTCTTTGGTTACGTCGTCTTTTTCTTCTGTGAGAGCATAAGCGCATACCAGACTGATCTTAGCGAATAGAGCATTGATCCCTATTGTTATAAAACGTTCACTTGCATGTCCAAAGCTCAAGACTTCTTGCTTAGTCCGCAAAAAAATAAACGCTGTTTGTTTTCTCTGTAACAATCGTCGTAGTATACGAGTATTTCACAGTTTTTCTGTTATTTGGCTGCATGCGGTCTGTTCAAGGTTCGGACATTCCACGTGCATATCCAAATGTTGTTGTCCTTTTTTCATTTTGCAGGGTCGTCAACTGTAGTTCAATCCTTCTCCGAGGCTTTTGGTTGCTTTGCAGCAGTAAGCTTTTTATCTCGCCAGGTACTTAACCCCACGCATAACCCCTGACAGAGAGAGTCAGCCCAGGATATTCCGGAATCAGGGCTAATCCGCCACTATCTTTTTCTCACAATCATAACTAGTCCTGAAATTCCTTGCTACCACAGTTGAATTAGTGATGTATACGTCCGTATACGGTCTTATTTTCGCTTTCTCAAGTTTGATAGGTCATGTCAGGTTGGTAGAGACTTGTACCCAACAGCTACTACGAAGAGGTAAAAGAAACACAATTGATGTGTGGTCATAGTTGCAACACTGAGTGTCACCAGATTGACGCCGTTCAGTGTCTATCCTAATCGGACGTATACGCCATTACGAGGGGCAACCTTGTAAATCACGCCCTAAAGAGAAAGAACTCACAACAAACTCTATGTTCCCAAGAAAAATGAATTGCTGCTTGTAGTTAAGGTTTTCTTTGAATCATAGCGTTAGGAGTATGTTATACAACTTTCACAGAACTATATGGAAAACGTTCTTTTTAAGACTTTTCGTCATCATATTTCATGGTGTCTTACCCTAAGTTTATTAAGATAGTTGTTAGATCGTTTGAAATTTGGTAACAATATAAAAACGCATGTTATGTTTTCGCAAGGTTTATTGCTTTTTGATGTCTGTTTTTTCTCAGTTCTAATCTGTTATAACATTTATTTTGTTCTTTTAAATCCAATATCATTTAATCATAATGAGCACTTGCATTATACCATATTATAAAAATCATCCATAAATCGACTTCCACGTATTGTAGGCAGTAACTCATATGATATTTAATAACTTTTATTATTTTCCAAAAAGCTGCACTGCCATATTGCATATATTTTCATTTTACTTTATTTTTTAAAGTAAATATAAAGAAAATAATCTTACGTTTTCAAAAAAATTGTTTAACATTTATAGTCGAGTTAGAATTTAACATTAATATAAAATATACGCAGTGTTTTTTTCCTGTACAAAAACGGTTTTTATTGTTTTAAAATTTGTTCATTTATTTTCTAGTCTAACAACAAAACGTAACGTAAAATCTGTTGCTTTTCTTGTTTAGTCAAAAGAACAAAGTATTTAAAATTAATAAATATACATTCATACATATATATATACTTAACACTCCAAACTTTGTTCAAGTTAATAATAATAATAAAAAAACTGTTCGTATATAAATTACACTCGTCAAATGTATGAGGATTTCTTATAAAAAAAAAAACAACATTTACCTACGATGCATTTTATACGATATAACGCGCAGGTATGAAGTGGTTATGTAGGTATACATTGTGGATTGATGCAAACACCATACTTTCATACACAGATACAAAACGCAGAATACGAGTATTTAGATCTACAGTATAAAGAATTGTATAAAATAAATCGTAATACCTTAAGATTATTATATAGAATATATATAAAACAAAAAAAGAAAATAGATATGATTATTTATTTATATATAACACATTTAACGGTTAGGAATTTTGAAGAAAAAAAAAAAATAAAATAAATGGTTAAACAAAAAAGAAATGAGAGAGAAATTAAGAGATTGTTAGTAAGTTAATGGTACTACGAACGGTGCAAATCGAAGTGTGAATATTTATGCAACACATAAATGCTAATAACAACAACAACAAGAAATATATTATTATTATTATTATTATTATTCATATTATTAAATATGAGATAGAAATTATAAACCATATTTTAAATAATAAATTATCGAATAGATCCCCTTCTTTTTATACTAAAAATTCAAACTGAAAAAAAAGTATATTACATACAAACAAAATGTAACCGACAAAAACAAAAACAAAAAAAAAAAAATTATAAATAAAAGAAATATTTAAAACAAACATTGGTTAATTATTAATTGTAAACGTATGAATAATATTTCGACATAAGAATATTTGTAAGTTGTATATTTAAATCGAATGAAATAATAAACAAATATATATATATACATATATATATTTAACATATGTTTAAAAAAAAAAACTAAAAGTATGTTTTTTTTATTCCACTGTCATTAGGGTGTTTCGGATATGGTGCAGGGGATCTTGGAATATTTTGGGGAAAAAATTATACATATACAGTTCCTAGATTGATTAATCGCATGTCTCCCGTATCTATCCATTTTTCATCCTTGAGATTGTTGGGAAAACATTTTACAATAAAGTGTAACGATATTTTATGTCTTTCCAAATATATATATATATATATATATATATATATATATATATAACACATGGGCTGAAAAGTCAGTGCCCAAACACAAAATTTTTGCAAAATTCAACTTTATTTATCAATATAGTTGCCTTCGAGGGCGATACACTGATTGAAACGATTTTTCAATCTTTCGATACCAGTTTTGTTCGGTTTAGCCTCAAAATAGGCCTCTGTTTCGGTGATTACTTCTTCATCGGTCTTAAATCTCTTTCCGGCGAGCATTCTTTTGAGGTCTGCGAACAGGAAATAGTCGCTGGAGCCAAATCTGAAGAATACGGTGGGTGGGGAAGCACTTCGTAGCTGAATTCATTCAATTTTGCCATCGTTTTTCTCGACTTGCGACACGGTGCATTGTCTTGATGAAACAGCACTTTCTTTTTCTTCAAATGCGGCCGTTTTTCTGCGATTTCGTCCTTCAAACGCTCCAACAACGCAATGTAATAGTCGCTGTTGATAGTATGCCCCTTTTAGAGATATCAACCATTTATTTGCATTGGCTGCATTTTTTCCCATCAAAAAGCAATGATAAATCAACACACGAAATTGCTTTGAATTCATTTTTTTCACAATAACAAAAGTTGATTCACTCACAACGCTATATATCGAGAACTAATCGTCCGACAGCTGTCAAATTTATACTTTATATAATATACTTTATATCTTTTGAAGGTTGGTACTAACTGAAATATGTGTTTTTTTTTTATGTCGAAACAGAGCACTCAGACAAAGAACTAGTCCATTACAATCTTTGTAAAGTTCCTTTTAATGAAATCTTTCAGTATTCCAAAGAAAGATAAGTAAGTGTTTCAGTAAAATGGTTCCTACAGTACCAGCAGCCACCATATTAGCGCCGACTACCGTCGACTTAGTGCAGTCTTTCCTGCTGAGGGACAACAGAAAGCCCGAGACGTTAGAGATGTCGGGAAGAATTCGTTTGGTCTACCTGCAACCCGGGGAGCTGTGCCATCTGAAATTGTGCTCATAAGAGGCCCAACTGTCAATGGAAGCCTTAACCGAAGACGCAGGTAGACCCGGCGTAGGTTTGGATCCTGAAAAACTCTCCCCTGAACCATGTCTGGCAGTGATCCGATTGTGACCTGGGACCCAGAAAAGCGTCACTGAATTTAGCCTCCCGACTGCGTTCAGTGATCTTTTGCATTCTTGAACTTACTCTGAAGGCTCTAAGAGCAACTAGGATGTCGCTACAGATGCAAATGTTTACTGCAGATTGCATAAATCTCCGCTTGGAAGTCAGATGAAAGCTTTCCTAACGTGAAGTGAAATCTAAAGTTGTCGTCCTCCAGAAAGACACCATCGCCACATAATATTGGTTTTGGGGTCTTCCGTGAAGACCCCACTTCATTCATTTCGTGCCTTCGCATTCTCAGATGAGCACAAGGAATGCGTGTTTTACCAAAGATGACTCTTACTATTTGCTAGGGATTCGGTATGTATGTCAGTGCCAGTCTAGTAGTGAAAATTATCTTCAGAGTTACCATCAGCTAGTCTATACCTTTTTGTTACATAACTGGATAAATATCATCGGTGCCAGGCGACTTGAAGCTATCAAATGGGTGTGGTATGTTGATATTTAGTTCAATACCAACTTCATTGATAGGAGCTAGTTGTGAGCTGGTTTCGATTAGGTCACCTGGGATGTGAGATTCAAGCATGAGACGGAAAGTGTCTGCTTTTGACTCGGTATAGGCACTGTCAGATTTTTGGAATGATTCCAGTCTGGTTGATCTTCCCCTTTTAAGGACTTTGACCAGCCTACTGGTTTTTTCGCAAAAAGCTTTTTAAGAGGCGCTCTTCAAAGTCCGAATAAGCCTCTTTAAATCATTTTGTTCTGATCTGTAAAGATTACAATCTTCCTCCAAATTAGTCTTAAGTGACCTGTTTAGAAGTTTTCTGGATACTTAACGAAGACGCTGCAGGTCTGTGTTGCACCAAGGAATGGGCGAGCTGCATGATTGCTTACAAGCTGGACATGGCATTTTGAAATACTTGTTGAGGGTGACGTTCATATTCTAAACAGCTTCCTTGAGTTTTTGTTTTGTCTTGAGCTTAGGAGGAGCACTATAGTACTTGTCGAGCTCCTCCTTAAATCGTGTCCAGTTGGTTTTATGTGGATTCTTCAACAAGTTCGAGACCTCGCATCTGATTTTGAATTCGATGTATTTATGGTCTGACATCGAGATCTCCGATAGTACCAACCAGGAGGTGATTACCTCTTACGTTGCATTTGCTACTGCCCCAAAAAGTATGCTGTCCTATATTACCAGAATCGCAATATTTAATGAGTTCTGCTACCGCCTCCGGTGGTGGTGGCAATAACGAATCATAGGGAAAATAAGCATACGCAACGACGGATTTGTGCCATTATCCATTTATGTCTACAGCAACTAAATCTTGGTTACAAAATTGCACAAGTTGATATGGTAAGAGTGAGTTCGGTACATAAAGACAAGCTCTCGGCCTTTAGGATCGCTCGTCATAAAGTAGTGTGAAACTCCTTAAACATCCGACACCTAAGATGCGTTTATTCCACACATATGGTTCCTGTATGATTTATATGTGGGATTTTGTATTCAAAAAGGAAAGTATCCAATATAAGTATACAATAGCAGACTTGGAATGTTGAAGGTTGATTTGAGTACATATAATAGATGGGTACTGGTGTTGTCGTCTCCTATCCGCACTCAATTGAAAACAAAGTGGAAATTTCTCCTTCCAAGGTGTATATAGGGACGTGTTCGTACCTAGACTTAATGGTCTCGAAAGAAGCTTTGTCTAAGCCAATAACAAGAGAATAGCCGTTTGTTTTTCTCCGATTTTTTTTCTTTCTGTGAGAGTAGGTTTTCCACTTTTTACTGTCAAGTCCAAGGTTCTGGGTATGCATCAGAATATCTTCCGTTTCTCTGAATTGCCCCGGAACCCAGAAGATGGCGCGCGTCAGTTTTGGTTCTTTGAAAACTTCGAAAATCTTAGTTTCCAGGGGTGAGATTTTCGGTACAGAATTGCTCAGTCATTCAAGATTTTGCTGCTTCTCCATACCGTAGCCATCTGCTTTAATGCAAACATTCTCCGCTTTGGCTAGCTGTCACAGTTGATCGACACAGTGTTTGCACTCAGTATCGTTTAGACTGTTGTCATTGCCAGTCTTCCTAATTCGAAGTAGCAGAGAGGAGATAGCAGCATCCTTGTAGGTGCGCCCATCTAGTCCCCTTTGGCGTTTCGGTTTTTTTTTTAGATTACTTTTCCAACGACATTTAAGTTCCGTCCGTTGTGTTCTTTGCAGCAGGAAAGCCACCACCAGAATTGTTTCTCAGCAGGAATTTCACCGCTTTGGCCGACTTCCCCTGATCAGAGCTACCACCCCTAGATTTGTTATTAGCAATGGGTTTGACACTTTACTGGTTGCAGGACTGATTTCATCAGGGCATCGTGCGTTGAGAGGCTTATCGACAGGAGTGCCGGAAACTGTATTTTATTTGCATAAAATAAAAAAGAGTTTGTATGTTTTTACCATCCTCTTTCCCTATTACCTTCGCTTACAATTTGTGGGCAGTCAATTTCAAGATACTCCTTTTTCCTTCGGTCGTAACGCAATGCTTTACTTGGACGATCGGATGAGTCAACTCATGAAAATGGCTCAATTCCAACATATGCTGATGCTAATCTGACATTTTTATTGTCTCTCCACAAAACATTATTTAACATATCTCAATACCATACGCGTTACTGACATATTCAATTGAATATTTTCTATTTTTCTTGACATCTTTATCCAAGAAGCCTAATGTTTGGAATTTCGTTTGGCTCTGATTGTTCCTAAAGCATATACACCACTGCTATGCAAATGTACCAAATAAAGGCAAAATGGTATGAAAACTGTCATAGTATTGTAGATTATGTGGTGAATAAATGATCTCCCATTTATGCTGCTTGTTTGGAAGATATTGGCGTAAATGGTGTTTTACTTTTGTACTGCACATTTGCTCATCAGCACACAATCTAGCGGTTTTGGAAATCAAATCGCTCGTTAAATTTATTGGATTATTTTCGTATTCGAAACAAAGGATGCTGACCTTTTTTGATGCGATAAATACTTTTATATCGTTTTTATTTGCTGGAATGCATTTTTCCCTCAGTAGTTTTCCAAATTAAGGTAACGGTAAACCGACATGTACAGTAGGATACCAATGTATCTATAAACACTAGCTGTATATTATGTATTGGCATTTTCGACATGAACAGATCGATTTGTTTCTTTTGAAATCAAATTACTAATTTCATGAGAAACAAAATATGTAAAAATCTCCATTGGAGTTTTGTAATTTTTGACTGACGGGGGCAGTTTACTGTTTCCTCTAAATGCATTGATTTTTTTCGACACTTAATTTCGGAGAATTCTTTAGAATCCTTGCTGAGAGCATGAAATGCTGTAAATATGAGAAAGTTGCTGTGGGTACTATAGATTTACCAATAAAACCACCAGTTGATGGTACGATATTTGGACCAATATTTTATACAACAGGTAATGGCGATCGTTTTCTTTTTTGGGGCTGGATAATGAATGGATTTGAAGGTTCTATTATTCTCTATGCATACTGTTCTATTATTGTTCCTGTTGCTACTTTTGCTATATTTTGTTGTTGTTCTTGTTGTTTCCAGTGGTATTAATTGATGTTTTTACTGTTGCAAGTGTTGGAGTGGCTTCTGATGAAGTCGACGCCCGATTAGATAGAGCAGACAAATTGGTATCTTGTATAAGAACATCACTTGTTTCTGCAGAGTTCATTTTACCTATACATTCCATTATAAATTGGTCATCTTCAGGTGATATCTCCTTTGGAATGTAATTTGAATCCTCCAGCTCATCATCAATAAAATCATATTCGTCTGAATCTATTTGGACAGAATTTTGAATCTCTTCATCTTAGATATTTTATCAAGAATAAAGAATAATCACACGTAGGGACAAATTTGAAACGCTTTAACGGGCAAGGCATCTAAATCGCATCTACATATTCAATTCACACCAAATACCATAGATATAGTACACTCACTAAAATCCGATATTTGAAAATATATTTTATTAAATGTTTAATTTTGCACCATTTTTTTTTTTTTTTTTTTTTTTGGGTAGGTGAGAAATCTTCATAGACACTATAAGCCCGGTGCTTATAGTAGTGTGAGATTCTTACTCACTAAAAAACGCTTCCTTTATACAGACTACAACTGAGTAGACACTCAACAAGCAGTTCTTCTTTCGCGTTTTGTTTTGCTTTAATAAGACATTCCTATATTCCTACGTACTTTAAAAACTAAGCGCTGCTGATTACCGTGCTTGAGGCTTAGTCCTTTTCAGACGGCGCAATAAATTTGTCTCGTCAAGGATCTGTTGAACAGAAATGTTCGTATGCCCTTGTAGTTGATTTTTGTGTTTTTGCGCAAACATTTTAATTTCGTTCTCAACGCTTTCGACGCCTAGGTCTCTGTGGATATCATCGTTTCTAAGGTAACGCGGTGCTTTAACAAACCCTCGGAGAACTTTATTTTGGAATGCCTTTAAGACGTTAACGTTACTAGTTTTGTACAACCTCAAAGCTGTATACCATATGTCGAGATCAGTTTTAGCACCTACTAATACGAGTATAGCAGCAATTTGTTTTCTGAACTGAGCTTTTCACATTTTTTTTTAACGTGTGCTCTCCGTTCAATTTTAACGTCGAGTGTCATACCAAGATATTTGGTCTCGTTCGCGAAAAGAGTTTGTACTGCGTTAATAAACACAAGTAGATTGTCAGTTTTCTTGAGAGTGAAGTTCACATGGACGGACTTGTTTTCATTAAGCGCGATTCGCCAAGTCTTTGTCCAATTTTTAATCTGTGTAAGGGCGCGTTATAACTAAGCAGTTGCTTCTTCGACGGTTTTAGCTGTTGTTAAAATAGCAGTGTCATCAGCAAATGTGGCTGGTCTGTTTGCGGTATGTCGCGTGTAAAAAGAGTTGCGACACCCTCGCCTATATTGTCTTGAAACTGGAATATTCGCTTCCTTCGAGTCGGTTATTTAGATATGAACTAAATATATAAGTCAATTCCTCGGGTAGAACTTGTCGAAGTTTATATTTCAGGCCCTCGTGCCATACCTTATCAAAAGCTTGCGAAACGTTAAGGAATGCGCTTGAACAGACTACTATAGCTTACACTCGATTGTTCGTTCAATTACATTGGTTATTCGATCCACTTGGTCAACAGTAGAGTGTTGGCCTTTAAAGCCAAATTGATGATCGGGCAAGAGGCGTCAATAATCGGTTTAAGACGATTAAGTAAGATTCGCTCGAAGACCTTCGATATAATCGGGAGGAGCGATATCGCTCTGTATGACTTGACTTCTGTCAACGGTTTACCGGTTTTCGGAATCATAATAATTTCGGGATTTTTCCACTGACGCGGTACATGCTCTAGTCTTATGGTGGTATTTATAAGATAGAGCAGCTTTAACAAACATTTTTTGGTAGCGCTTTAAGTATCTCTCCCGTAATTAAGTCATATCCGGGGGTTTTATTGCACTTAAGCGTGTCTATAACTTGTCTTAGTTCCTCTAAGCGTAGCCTTTTCTATTGGAAGGTTCGTCGTCACATCTAGCGTATTGACATTCTCTGGAAGCACTTCCCCGTCGAATGGTTTGAACGTTTCTGCAAGATGGTTGGCGAAAACGTTAGCTTTTTCTTTATCTTCTTTCACCCAGTCATCCTGGTTTCTGGTATTTGGCGCTTTTGAAGACTTTTAACTGCTCTCCATATGGAGTAATTGGTATATTTTGTCGCTGTGAGGCTTTCTAGGTAGTTATAAATACCTTGGTTATTGAAGTCCTACATCGATTATTTCAACAAGTTGCAGAACCTATTAAAGGACACTTTATCTTGTTGAGCCCTAGTTTCATGCCACTATTTCCGCACTCTTCGTTTCTTCCTTATTATTTCCATGATTTCCGACGGGTATCGTATGCCGATACTGGCAACTTTGTTCGATTCGCGCGGAGTGTTATTCCAGGCCGCCTGCTGTATGACTTCAACAAACTTCTTTTTCAAGTTGATACAGCGTTCTTAAGGGTTCGACAACCTCTATTCGGAAATCTTCCCAGGATAATCTGAGTGGTCTTTGTTTTTTAACCAAGGATTCGCACAATGAAAGGATGATTGAAGAATGATCGGAGGAGAAATCGAAGTTTTCTTCAACTTTGACATAACTAGCGTTTACTCCTTTTCCGATAAAGAAGTCTATTCGATCGGGTGTTTTGGCGACATCCAAGGGCCAGTACGTCGGTCTGCCTGCTGAGTAAAATTGCCAACCGCATTTCATGCCAGCCCTGTAGAGAGATACATCTTGAGCCCCAAAAGTTGTGCTTCGCATTAAGGTCACCAGCACCAGGGGGAGACTGCGTCTTGTGGTCATCCTCTCGCCTTTTAACACTGAGCTGTTTTTGCGCAAGTATATTAACGGCGTCGACTATTTTTAAGGTAAAATAAAATCTTTTCTTTAGGACAAGAGGCGTGCAAGCCTCTAGCTACCACGTGTATGGGTCTTTCCGCTTTATTTCCGTACGTATGACATTGAATCTTTTCTTTAATTTTTTCGAAAGCGAATGGTAATTGTCTGGATTAAGGACATTGACAGTCCATGTTTCATTATTACGGGATCTTGCTCTGTAGTTGGTTGAATACAGTGATTTCAAGATTATGTACAACTTGTTATCGTCCGAGATTCTAAAGACGTTTATTGGCGGCGGCGATCTTTGTTCGGGTTGCTTTTTTCCTTTATTGACCTCAACAGTATTAGAGCTGGCTGGCGTCACTTTTTGTACATTTTCAGGCGAGGAATCAGCTTTGCGTTACCTACTTGGTCTTTTTTTAAGTATCCAGACTACCTTTTCTTTGTCCGTATAATGACTCAAGTTTTTCGAACGTTCAAGTCGCGGATCAGATTCGTTTTAAGATTGCGCCTTAATTGCATCTAATTCCTTTTTAGTGCGGCGCAGAGCAATTCCATATTTTGAAGTCTGGCGCGCAAATCCGAATTTTCCCTTTCGAGATTTTGCAAAGACTGTGCTAGGTCAATGCTTTCGCACGTTGAGCTTTTTTTAAAAGGGCCCTGGTTGTATTTGTATTGTGTTATATAGTGTTTCTAGAACTTATTTTATTCAAACGAGTAGCGGAGAAAGGGTAGTCCGTCTGTCCAGAAATCCGCATTAGACAGCTTAGTATCCGGATGCTCCGTTAGAGATTTGGCAATTTTTTTATACTGGGCCCCCAACCTGGTCGATTCTGGCAAGGAGCGCTTAACACCTTAATCAATCAATTTGGCCACACTATACAAAAGGTACAATTTCGCTCTGAAAGATATATATAATATTGACGAGATGGGTATAACCACCGTTTTTCGACTATCTAAGGTAGATAGATACCTATTCAAAACAATATTTGATATATTTCTCTCAGGTGATCTCTACAAAAGGAAAACGATCAGTGTCCCTAATATCATCCGACTGCATTGGCTTCTGTAATAAGCCATTTTATAGATGTTTTACGCGACGTCAAGGAAAATAGCTCAGGTGAAATCCCAATTCTCATCATAATGAACAATCATGTGTCGCACTGCAGAAATAAGCCTATTTTGTTTCTCCGAAACAAAGGAATACATGTTTTTAGTTTCCCACTACATACTCCAGCCGCTCGACGTAGCGGTATATGGACCTTTCAAAAAGTATTGTTCAACAAGTTTCAATGATCACCTTACTAATAATGAAGGACGACCTATAAAAATATATGGTATTCCACGTCTGTCAAACACTTCATATCTGAAAACGTTCATATAAAGAATATCATAAAAGGACTCTCAAGTATTGGAGTGTATCCATTTAACAGATTTTACTCATGGCGAAGAAACTGAAGGCCACCTTCAGGAACAACAAGACGTAGCTGAACACCTGTCGTGAATCGAACTGAGATGAGTACATCAATCCAATCTATCAACAATTTGGAAGCAAAAAATAAGAAAATAAGTCTTAAAAGCCCTGCTCAAGTTCGACCGCTTCCTAAATTGCATAAAACTACAAACAAAGAAAAGAGCAAATCTAAAATATTACCTTTTTTTTAATAGTTTGCGCGCACTCAAATATGTACCATTTAAATGCTTTCCCACAGCGCGGGAGAAGGAAAATCAGGGAGGGTGGAAAGAGAGTTACCCATGAACGTTGGTTTTAAATGTTTGAAGGTTATAATGACTAGAAAATAAAGATCTAGGCAGGGCATTCCATAAGCGATTTGTATGGCTTAGGAGTGCGACCGAAAGTAGGCCCCTCAAATGCTGATGGGCATTCATAGCGAGACAGGTGTTACGGTTAAAAGTTTGAAGGGGGGAATGCTACTGGCAATTTCTATAGAATACTGGTGGTGGAAGTATCTATAAAACAGAATGAGACGCGAGACATTACGTCGGTGTTCGAGGGTGTGAATTGACTGACTGATATTATGAGTTTTTTTTTCGCACGGTTATGAGTCCTATATAGCAGGTCCAAAGATGTTTTAGAAGCATATGACCAAGACATTATATATTAAGACCAGATCAGAGGGAGTGAAGCATTTCTTACATCGCTTGAGGAAACCTAAACATTTCGTAGCATTTTTGACGACACTGAATATGTGGTCACTCCCACGTAAGTTGTCATTGACACACATACCAAGAATGGAAAGTTTTTCGGTTTCAACGATGCAAGTGCCATTCATGGACAATGGCTGGGTGTTTAAATTGTACTTTAACGGCAGCAGACATCATTGTGATTAAATTCAATTCTGTAAGTGGTTCTCCAATTAGTTATGCTGTAAATATCAGAATGTTACGAACTTAACATACGCTGGTGTTCCTGTTCTACAGCCAAAGAGCAGGGACGTGGGTCAGGGAATAAATATGAAAAGCAGAGGGTACTGTCGTCAGTATAGGTATATATTGGATTAGAAGTAGCGGACAAGAGATCGTTGATGAACCCCACACAAATTGAATTGAACGTTCCGAAAGGTCATTTTTAATCCATTGAATCCATTTTCGTCGATCCGAAAAGCACGCATTTTCGACAAAAAAGCCTGATGTAAAACTCTGTCAAATGCCTTAGAAATATCAAGTGCAAAAGTGCTTTCGCCATGCGATGAGGGATAAAGGATCTCATTCCGGCGAGATTAGTGTTCGTCATCGAGGAAACATAACGGCCAGTTAAAATTCCTTAAAAAAGCTGTTAAGACCGCTAAAATTGACTTTCTCGTATTGCCAAACAGTTCTTTTGGGAATCTTTTCTCTAACTGTGCGGTGAGTGTACGATAAGTCAGCTGACAATGTAATACAGCAACGGCAGTGACTGAGTGCAAGCAAGAGTATGACCAGGGAGGTTGGTTGCACTCTCGCGTTGTGTTTTTTTTCCCCTATAAAGGATGAAATTACAAAAGTCAATATGACAAGGAAAACAGGAGCTTCCACATAAGCCAATAGGCTGTCAAAATAAGACCACATTAGGAAAAGTCGAATCAGAGTGTGAAATAAGTTTCGCTGACACTGAAATATAGCGCTGGAAGAACTTGAACAAGAGAGCAGCGATAGTATCATTGAAGATGTGCGTAAAGACTTGGAACAGAATATAATTTGTGATATAGATTCATAGATCCTGGTGAAATTCGGAGAAAATTGCTCGAATTGTTATACTGGCACAATTCATTTGAAATTCAATTTCTAAGAAGGATAGGTACATCATTTTTGAATAAAATTATATATTGTTATGCTACGGCACCACTTACAACTATGTAAATGTATAATAGCAATATTCACCATTTGCTTTTTTAACTTGACTACACTTCCTGTACCCTTAACTTAACCTTTTATTTTAATAAAATCCTTTCTTGCCTATAGACGCCTATCGTCTTTTCTTAGCATTTTTTATCCACAGTCATCGATATTGTTCGGCGTACATATTTAACAGGTTATGGGCCCAGATGGTGTACAATTTAATTCTGGTTTTAATTAAATCTTTATTTAAAATAACATTCGCTAATATAAAATTGTATAATGTCGATATTAAATACAGTGCAAGGTCATATTGCTGTTTTTAATGGTGAAAACTACTCAACGTGAAGAGCGCAACTGGAAGGAATTTTGCATGGGTTTCGCGTTCTCAAAATTGTTCAAGGGCTGGAAATTCGACCAGGAGAAAGTAAGGTAGAGCAAGACAAATGGGATGATAAAGATCTGGATGCCCGGAGTGAACTTTTGCTTGCTATGGAAGTATACGTGGTAGCTCTTGTAAAAAAACTAAAAAACATCAAAAGAAAATGACAGGAGAAGTGTGCGACAAAAAGCCGAAGAATTCAAAAAATTATTAAACATTCGAATGATGAGTATTTGCGGGAGTACTGTGGTAAAATTAGTCGATTGACGGAGCTAGAAGCGAAACTCGACGATGACCTCTTAGTGGCTATACTTCTAGAAGGTCTTGACGAAGGTTATAAGGAGATACAAGCAGTATTAGCAGCCCAAAAGGAATTCCCATCATTGGAAACCTTCCGCATTAGGCTAATGCAAATCGGCGATGCTAAGCAAGAGTTGTTATCAAATGATAATGCCATGGGAGTAAAAGGTAAATTCAATAATTTTTCATATATGGTAATTACAAAAAACCCAAGGAATTTAGCCGGCCACCGCAGCAATCAAATTCTTCTGGACCAAGGTATTGTAATTACATTTGCCGTCGATGTGGAAAAAGGGACATATGGCGAGGGACTGTCAATCTCACGTAAAAGTGGCAACACAAGTGGATGACAAATATGAAACCGGTTTTATGATGCAGGAGTTTTTGGACTTTTCTCCCACAAAGTGCTCCAAGCATCAAACTGTTGAGATCGGAAAAAAGTACACATTGGTGCTTAGACAGTGAGTAGCTCCACATGTGTCATAGTAAATTTTTTTTTTTCGTATCTATCCAAAGGTCACATTGGATAACCCAGTCAAGAAAGAAGAATGTATCACCAACAACAGCACTGAGACTGCAGCATCTGTAAGGGTAACAAACGATTTTAAAACCTGACACAACAGAATGGGGCACTAAAATATATAGCACATGGGCTGAAAACTCAGTGCCGTTTTATAGTAAAACACAAAATTTCTGCAAAATTCAACTTTATTTATCAATATAGTTGCCTTCGAGGGCGATACACTGATTAAAACGATTTTTCAATCTTTCGATACCAGTTTTGTAGTACGATTTCGGTTTAGCATCAAAATAGGCCTCTGTTTCGGCGATTACTTCTTCATCGGTCTTAAATCTCTTTCCAGCAAGCATTCTTTTGAGGTCTGCGAACAGGAAATAGTCGCTGGGGATCAAATCTGGAGAATACGGTGGGTGGGGAAGCAATTCGTAGCCGAATTCATTCAATTTTGCCATCGTTTTCATCGACTTGTGACACGGTGCAAACGGTGCACGGATGAAAATTATTCGATGTGTATCCCAAAATACGGATGCCATAACCTTGCCAGCCGACTGTTGAATTTGTTGGCGTGAAGTGATGGAGCCAAGTTTCATCCATTGTCACATACCAACGCAAATTTTTTCCCATCAAAAAGCAATGATAAATCAACGCACGAAAATGCTTTGAATCCATTTTTTTTTTTCACAATAACAAAAGTTGCTTCATTCACAACGCTATATCTCGAGAACTAATCGTCCGACAGCTGTCAAATTTATATACGTATCTTTTGAAGGTTGGTACTAACTGAAAATAGTATGGACTTAATTCAAGTGGTGCCCTATCTTACAAACGGCACAGACTTGTATTAATGTATGACAACGCAAACAAATTGTACGAGGACTTCCTGATTTTAAAGGCTATGAATTGGACTGCGAAGCATGCATCCGAGGTATACAGACCAGACTGTCCTTTGATATGAAAAATCGGTAAACATTCTGTTTGGAGCTTATACATTCGGACATATGCGGACCTATGAAAACAGAATCACTGAGTAAGTCTTTGTATTTCGTTACTTTTATTGATACTGTCGGCCTTGAGATAGGTGACAGTTTCAGGTAGGGTGATTTTTTTTTCCAACTTCGTCGAATTCCCCAGAAGGAAAGAGAAACACAGGGAAGATCTTTTGGCTTATTTATTGTCTCGGTCAGCAGTCAACGAAATTTTTTCAACCTCTACCGCAGGATATGCGAAATAACGCAGCACCCCGCTGAATGCGTTAACGCAAATATAGTATAGGTATTTAATTCAAAAAATGAAATGTTGGTCAAACCAAAGAGGCGGTAGTGTACCTCCGTCAATTGGACAAAAAAAGGTCGGTTATCCAATTGTAATAACTTGGGCCTAAAATGCAACATCAAGCTATCACAATTCGAAGTAAAGTCACTCGCTTGTGCGCGGTCTTTTATACTAATTTAAGTGAGCTTTTCATCTTACAAAAGCTTTATTTAGTTCTAAAAAAATAACTTAATACTAAATACATTAGGATTATATGTTTTTAAATTCTCTCTTTTTAGTACTATTCGTATTATTACAGAGCAACCTCAAAGGTAAAATTTAAGAGTACATTTATTGCAAATGAAAAGTACGATTATTTTAATAAAATTTAAGAGTATTGTTGTTACATGAAAAGGTATGATTATTTTATGAAATTTAAGATTGTTGTCATTACAATAATTTAGTTCACAATATATACCACAGCAAAACGGTGTTGCTGAATGTAGCAATCGCACACTTGTCGAAATGGCTAAATGTTTGAAAATTAAGGCTAACCTCGCAGATTTTTTGTGCTCACTTCAGCACATACACTTGCGGTCATAAAAACCGCACCACCTAATGAGTTCTCAAAAAATGCCTTATTACATCAGATCGTAAGGGCTTTTCCCATACTAATGAAGGGTATTCCCCACAGCGGAGTTCGGCCCCGTATTCAGTAAAAAAAAAAATAGTTTGAATTGAGTTGTGACGGTGACAAGTAAAAAAAAAGTGAATTGACTGGTAAATATCATCAACTGACTAGGGACGAAAAAGTTCAAATATTGACTTAAGTCGAAGAAGGGCTTGGCTATTGTGAGATTGCGGTTAAAATAGGATGCTGTCATTCAACTATCGTAAGACTGATGAAGAAAAAAGAAAATTTGGATCCACTGGAAAGGAAAAAAGGCTCGGGACGAAAACGTAAAGCAACCCAGAAGACGGATAATGTATTACAACGAATTAGCATGAAAGATCGCTTTAAAAGTGTTGTCCGTAAGTTGATCTAAGCGCAGAAATCATACGCCGACGGCTACGGGAGATAGGTTTATATGGAAGACGACCAGCGAAAAAACCTCTCTTAACCACAAAAATAAAAAAAGCTCGCTTGAAGTTTCCTCAAAGCCAGATGGTTTGGGGATGTTTTCCTTTTTACGTTTTGAGCCCTTTGCACTTTGCTAATGGAACTATGAAAGCTCAAAAGTATGGAGAAGTAGTAAGGGAGTTTTTGGTACCAGCAATTGAACAGCATCATTCGTACACTGACAAGTGCATTTTTCAAGATGATTCTGCACCTTTCCACTGCGCCAAATCCGTAAGTAAAGTGTTATAAATCAACTTCCAGATGTCTACTTTATAAATAATAAACAGACAAGTAACTAGAGTCTTTCAATGATTTTCAGCTCAAGAAAACGTTTGATAAGCTCGGAATTACCAGACTAGACTGGCCAGCTAATTCGCCCGATTTAAACCTAATCGAACACTTGTGGCATGTAATGAAACGTAAGGTGACTGAACATAAACTAGAAAGTAAAAAAAAGCTAACATGTATGGAATACTGAAATTTCAAGGGATATTACTGAACTTCTAGTAAACTCGATGCCTTCTAGAATAAAAGCGGTTATAACTGCCAAAGGAGGAGCAACTCGGTATTGATAATTTTTTTAGTAAAAGTGGAATATCTAAACATCTCATGTACACATTCATAAAAAATTTATCGTTTGATTTTGTTAACCAATGACTGTATTAAAATATTTTAAAAAAATAAGAAAATTAACTGGTTTTTCTTTCTTTGTTAATATCTTTTTTCAAACATTCAATAAACAGATGGAAATTAGATAAAAATACTTATAAACTACTGCGGAGTACTCAACAAAAATTTCATTTCATTATAAAAATTATTATCGTAGTTATTAACAATTTTTCAATCATTTTGATATGGTGCGGTTTTTATGACCGCAAGTGTATACGTAATCGTTGTCCAACTTCAGCAATCCAAAACAAAACTCCTGTAGCGCTATGGTCTACAAAGATTCATAATGTTTCTTATTTCAGAGAAATAGGTGAACGTACATTATCGTTAAACAAAGCTGGAAATCAAAGCAATTTCAATACTATAAGATAGATAACAACCATGTAGACTTTATTGACAATGAAGCAAATAAATTGAAAAAATCACTGATAATAGATGCTTCTACAACAAATATTTATACTGTATTAAGTCCCAGGTCTAATTGAAACGTTCCTTTACACAACTATAAAGATAGTTCATATCTATCTGCGGTGGATGATCCTGGATCCTTTAAGAATGTTGAATCTTCCCCGAATGCAGAATAATGGTAAAAAGCAATGAATATTGATATAGATTTTTTAAACAAGGATGGAACCTGGAAAATTGTAGATCGTCCTAAGGACAAAAACGTCATTAGATGTCGATGGGTGTTCAAAACTAAACGAAAGTCATGTGGAACTATGGAAAGATATAGAAGACTTCGAAACTTTTACCCCAGTTGCTAAAATAAGCCCTATTCGGATGCTTTATGCTATTGCTACTGAATATGATTAGGATCTTCACCACATCGACGTTTTAACAGCCTTTTTGTATGGATGGTTTCGTGAACGATAAATCAAAAGTATGCAAGCTTCAAAAATTAATATATGGCCTAAGACAATCGGGCCATCAATGGAACACAAAGCTGGATAACAAACTTCAAGAAATCGGGCATAAGAATTCAAACTATGATAAATGCATTTATTTCAAAGAACAAAGTGGAATAAAAACGTTTATTACAGCCTATGTCGACATCTTACTAGTGTCCATCCCATTTTCAAAATCTAAAATTGCATTTAAAATAGAATTTTGAAATCAGGGACATGAAAGAACCAAAGTTTACCATAGGGTTAGAGATTTCAAGAGACCGGAAGCAAGGAACTTTATCGATTAGCCAGTCAAATTATATAAGGAACCTTATTTCAATATATTGTGTAAGTTAACTGAGTGCAAACCGCGGACGCTACCGTTACCATCCAAAACCAAACTTCACAAACACAAATTCAAAGCGAAAATAAACTTGTTAACTAAAAGGCTTACCAGGAATTGATAGCAAGCCTACTTCATTTGTCAACATTCAGTCGTCCGGATAAAGCATATTCTGTGAATACTTTATCTCAATTCAACCAAGATTTAAGAGTTCAACATTGGAACTCAGCTACTTCTGTCCTTAGGTATTTAAAAAATACTCTCGATACAAAAATCTTTTATTGGAAATCTGGAAAACTCATCGTTGCTTATGCTGACTCAAGTTATGCTGAAGATATCAATGATCGAAAGTCGCAATCAGGTGCTGTTCTTGTACTGGTAGGTGCTCCGATTGACTGGGAATATCGTAAACAACCTATAGCCAAGATGTCCTCATATACCTCACCTTGACAGCAGCTGCAAAACGAGCCAAATACTTTAAACTCTTGCTTACCGAACCAACTTTACATTATCCTGATGAACCAATCATTTTATACACCGATAGTCAAAGTGCGCAATACATAGCAAATTTTAAAGGAAGACGCTCTCGCACTAAACATCTTCACGTAAGGTACCACTTTCATAGCTGATGAAACTGAGCTTCTTAAATACTTATCGACCGAAAATATGTTAGCCGATCCATTTACCAAAAATTTGTCTATATCTAAACATAATTCTCATTAAAAAAAAAAAACTTCAAGTAATATTATCTTGAATTCATAAATAAGTTAATTTCAATTATAAATTAATTTGAATTGTAAATTGTTGGGGAGGTATGTTGAATAAAATTATGCATTGTTACGGCAACACTTACAACTATGTAAATGCTTATTTAACTTGACTACACTTCCTGTACCCTTAACTTAACCTTTTACTTTAATAAAATCCTTTCTTGCCTATAGTCGCCGATCGTCTTTTTTTAGAATTTATTATTCACAGCCTTCGATATTGTTCGGCGTACAAATCATGGACCTTTATTGATCCGTTGATAGATGAACAGATCTGGAGCTTAAGCTACTGGAAGGAGTCACCCCCCAGGAACATCAAGATCCGCAAACAAATAGAGCAAAAGTTGTGCCTTACGAATACAGTTTTGGAGCTGACAAGCGTATGAAACACATAGCGATTGAATATTTTTCTTATTTTACATAAATCAGATTTTAAAAATGTCTGGAAAAAAAGTGCCAAAGCATCCCCTTTCTACCCTTCTGCTTTTTTAATGAAGCTTATTATTAATAATGACTGTTGATTAAAAAAGTTCAAAATATACTATAAAATTTAAATTACAACGGAAGACTAGCATTATGTAATCCTTTTGCTTAACATAAATTGTCGGCAGGTGGCACTTCACCTAGTAAGAAGAGTAAACGAATAATTGATGACAAATAATATCAGCTGTTTTCGCCTGACGTTTCTCATCTTTGTTATTGTTGATTTTAATTCCTCACCCCTTTGGCAAAAAAAAAAAAAATACATTTTGTTGTATTAAGTTGACTATTGCCTGATTGCTTAATCTGCTGATAAATTTAATAAAGTTAAATATTTTAATTAGTTCCACTAGTTTAGTGTTACTAGCAAGCGCAATGAGTTCCTTGTTTCGATCTAGTTTTTCCACTAAACGAGAGAACCTAGTAAAGGAAACACTAATCAATACGCTGAGCGAAAACGCAAGAGAAATCCAATTTGAGTTCAAGGAGAATGGAAAAGGTAATATCTTTTGTACGGAAGTTATTTGTGTATACAAAATCATTCTATTTTATAGATTATCTGGAACTCAATGAAGCAACAAACTCACTTTGCACTACACTGGAGGCGATCTTCTTACATGGTCTCAAGGACTCATTTTTATGGCAGACAATCAATGTAATATCGGGCGACGTAGATCGTCGTCCAGATCCGAGTTTTTGGTCTCCGATATTGGTCTTTATGCACAAGCAAGTGATCGAACAGGTAAGCCATATTAGACTGAATATATTTGTGAATGTTGCAAAATCTTTAAGCTCTATAAGAGGAAAATCGGTTCAGAGACAAAGTGTTGAAGATAAAAAAAACTTTTTAGAAAATCAAAAGTTGTACAGATAGTGCGATTTGATTCGGGTCCGTCAGCAAAAAACTATCAACTGCCCAGGCCACGAAAGTGCCCTTTGAGTATCAACAGTAACTGACTCAGGAAAAAATCGATATACATATTATGTGTGTAAATGATGTTTGTGATTTTGTTGTGTATACATTAGAATCGCCTTATTTGGCAGCTGTGTGCTATAACATTTCGTTTAATTATTTATTTTTTTCTTTAAGGAGTACACAATGTGTATATTTGAAAGATAGAATAAACTGGCACAGCTTAAATAAATAAAATAGAAGTGCAACCGTTGGCGGTAAATTTGCTTGAATGGCTAATGCCATAAACCAAGTTTGAGCGTTAAAAGTATGAGGAATAATTATAAATAACTAGTGATGTTTCTTGTTTCACTATTTAAAGACAAAGTGACACGAAAAATAGTAATAATTTACGATCGGTGTAGCTAATGCCGCATAGGATGCAATTATACGGGCGATTATAATAGTTGGCAGAGCAAAATTGCTATTTCTATGACAGTCAGTGCAGTATAGTCGACGTACGTAAAATGCTAATACCGTGCTCATTGATTTGGAAAAAGCATTAGATTATATAGGCGGTGCTAAGATCTCGGAATGTAATCGAGATGTATGTACGAGTGGAACGCGGGAATAAATAGGACAACTTGAAGTAAAAGTTAAAGATTTTCTATTATCGAGTCCGTGACGATTTCTTATTTATTAGCCGACGACGAAAGATTGTATGCTACAGGTCTTAAGACAACGCTTAATTATTGGATAAAGGTGTTAAAAGACAACAGCTTACGGTTTAGTTAAACACCGAATATATGCATTACTGACATTCTGATCTTGCAAAACCAACTCCTACTGAAGTGTTCAAAATTCAAATACTTAGGCTATGTTATAAGCCCACCAGTGAGATAGCGATGCTTACTTATATGGAGTTAACGTAGAATAGCATAAATGGCACTAAGCTACGCTGTATTTTATAACTGAAAAACGATGCATAAATATAAAAATTTGAAACATACGATGTTTGGCTTAAATAAATGTATGTGTTGGACGTGTATTAGAAGTATAAGAAAAAAATGGTAACGACCAAATTGAAATGCTAGAAATGTCAGTGGGAGTATACCTATTATACCGAAAGTTCTCAGGCCAGTTTTACCATGTTCAAGTTATGCACTAATGTGGTAATGAATTAAGCGGCTAAAGAGTTGATTGATAGAGTTATGGTTTCCATTTCACAGCATTACAAATGTGTAACTCACTGTCTGTACCATATCCAAAACTTTCAGAATTTAGTGGTTAGTGGTTCGGACTGTGGAAGGTGGAATGCTCTCTGTGTATATTACCTTATTAATCTTTTGACAGTATCATACTTTCGAACTGACTAGACTTGTTCTTTCATTTCTGAAATTTCTTACAAACAGCATTTATGACTATTTTAAACGTTGCCAGCTAATCATTTTATTCTCTCCATTTTCAACTTTTTTGTTAAATAGACACCAAGGTACTTCTATTCCTTAACGTAACGGCTTAGCTGAGTGCAGCTAAGTTCTCTGAAACAGTTCTCTGAAGTGTAGTCATCACAGCGTCGCAGGATTTTGTTTAATTTGTGCTCATCACATTTAAGTGCTAAGCAAAGTCACGACGGCAGTAGGCACTCTGCAGTCTTTCCTAATGAGGGCAGGAGCAAAGTCGCTAACTCGATGACAGTCATGTCATCTGCAGTTATGTTCATATAAAATCCAACTCTCAATGTTGCCTAACAAGTTCATCGGCGATTTCATTTCCAGTAATCCCATTGTGTCACGAGCTCAGAAAAGAGAATTCATCTTACCGACTGCGATAAGTGAAGGTTTGCATTTTTGAACTAGATTAAAAGTCGGGAGAGTGTTCAGCAAGACTTTAAGTAGAGCTTGACTTTTGCTACAAATGCAAATGCCTCGCTCCTTCCACCGATTCTTCACAAAAAGTTCATTGCCATCAGGATTGCGTATATTTCCGTTTGGAAGAAAGACGCATGCTTTCTTAACGACGAGTGAATTCTAAATTTTTCGTTCTCGAGAAAGACATCAGCGCCATATCCTAAATCGGTTTTGGAGCCGTCCGCGAAGACCCGACTTCATTTCTTTCCTGGCTCTGATTTTGGCTGATTTTCTGATACAGAGAAACTTGATTTGGTTTTTTTTCAGCATTTGACTGCATGTCCATCAGACCAGAGTCAAAATGACATTGCCGCACAAGGTCATTCAAATTCTAGTGCGTATTGAACCAAAGACCACGTTTGGTGGTCAGTGCGTCTAAGAGCAGAGCCAGGCGGGCTGGGGAAAGCCAAAACAGACCGTTCTTTGGATTCTGGTAAAAGCAACAGTGATATATTTTTGTGAAAGCTTTTTTCATTAGACAACCGACGAATGGAATATAATTGGCCTTTCAGAACCTCTCGTCTTTGGCGTTAGTATGAATGTCAGAGGATCTCCATGCTCGTCAACATGAAAGAGGTCACACAGAGAGATCTGAAGCTTTTAACACGTGTGTAGTAATCTTTTCCGATTTTCGATATAAGGGCTACTCTCGCAGGGTTTCGGTATGTGCCAGTGCCAGGTAAGCAGTAAAGATTTTCTTCAGATTGCCAGCAGCTAATCTATACCTTTTTGTAATATACAATAGCATTAACAGATATATGTATGAGTTCATCAAGGAATCTTGATGGCCTTATTAGCGCCATAACCCATAGCAGATATCAGCCATGTAGCGCATACATGGTTCACTTAATCCTATCAGCTTCGTTGATAGGAGTTGGTTATAAGCTGGTTCTGATTAGCTTACCTGGGAAGTGAGTCTTAAGATTCAGCATAGGTACCGTCGAATTTGCTTAGGGATTCCAGTCTGGCTGAATTTCCCCTTTTGAAGACTTTGACTAGCCTGCTGGTTTTATAAGAACCACTCTTCGAAATTCTTCTATTCTTTGTGCCCCGATTTATAAAGATTCCAGTTTTTCTTTACATTAATCGTAAGTGAATTGTTGAGTGTTTTTTTAGTTTCCTTACATAGTCGCTGCAAATCTGCTTTTCACCATTTAATAACAGTTCTACAGTATTGTTTCCTAGCTAGCTGTGTTAGCTCAAAACTCCTGGTAAGGGAACTGTTCTAAACGTTTTGAATATAGAAGGAGCATCATTAAAGACTTGCGGATCTCCTCCTGAAACCGTGCCCAGTTGGTTTTCTGCGGATTCCTACTCATTAAATAGGTCGAAACCTCGCGTCCGGTCTATAAGTCAACTTGACTGATAACCAGCATTGTTGACAACACATCAGATAGTATGATATCGAGAAGATGATTGCCTGTCACGTTGCATTTGCTATACTCTATATTCTATACTCGCATTAGCATCGCAGCATAAAATAATTTCCATTTTCCTAAAATTAGAGTATTCAATGAGTTTGGCTACCGCCTTTGGTGGTAGCTGACACAGAGACGAATTTGTGTCATTCTTTGAAAGAAAGTGCTGATTTCAATATTGTTTAAGTTTAGATGGTGAGAATGAATTCGGCACAAAAACACAAGTTCTCGGTCTTAAATCGCTTAAACAACCCATATTTCCTGTATGGCTATTTTGTGAGTTTTTTTTACTTGCTCATGGTAAAATTCTGGGATTTTGCTTTATATAATAAAAGTTTTTCTTATAAATGGTTTTTTTTTTTAAAGATCACAGTTTCAATCTTAAATTTGTTTTAATTTATTACAGATCCACACATTCACACAAATCACGTCTGAAATCGGATATTGTCGCTCCTGGGTGCGATTAAGTCTCAACGAGTCTTTGTTTTCATCATACTTGAACAACATTCGTAAAAATGGTTCAGCTCTCAATCCATACTACAAAAAATATGCTTTTCTTAAAGACACCGATTCTATGGAAGTAGCATCGAAAATTTTAGAAGGCATCGAAAGTTGTATACAAATAAACCTGCCACTCAATTCTAGCCTTCTTAACCAATGGCCTAACTACTCTCTACAGTTAGCTGGCGTGTGGACGCCACCTTTAAAATCTTGCCCAGTGAGAATATAATTAAATTCAACTAAAAAAAGTTATTTAAACACCTTTTTTGTTTTAGATAAGCAGCGGTGTTGATGTTGCTAGTTCAATCACGGAAATCGTCACAATTCCGACACCAAGGCCAGTGCAAACTAATGAGCTTTTTTCCGAATCGATTTCGAACTCTCCTTTCAGTCGAACTTCGAATTTTGCTTGTGAAGATTTGACTCATAGAGAAAATTTGGAAATATTCTTACAGAAAGTGGATGAGATGGAAAAGATAGTCGAAGAAGGAGAATCTCCGGAATCTAATCCCGAAGAGAAAAGCCCTATAAAGAGTAGTCATAGAAAGAATTCTAGCACAAATATTAATGTCAAAGAATCTCAAATTGAAACAAGAAAAGCAAGCCTATCGGAACAAAATTTAGGAGAAAGACCCCCGCATGGAAACTCTTTAACTAACCTTATGCACACTTCTTGGTCATCTGAACTTGATGACAATGTGACGAATAACAATAGTACTCCAATATCGGAGAGAGTTAGTTTTGTACGATCAGTTAGTAATGCGAGTTCAGCAAGCTCGATGCGATCACCAGTTGATCGCTGCAGCTACAACGCGCTTTTGAAAAAACACGAAGACAATAGGCCGGCCGACTGGACCGATGTTTGGGAAAAATTCGTTGGATTACATGGGGGAGCAAGTACAGGTGGTGGTGATAGTAGTATTCTAGATGATGATTTTACAGCAGAGAGGAGTTCTAATGTAAAAAAATTAGATTAAGGTTTTTTAAGTAAATGTTGAAGTAGATTTAAATTTTATTTTGTAGAGTAACCTAGACTTTGAAATAATTCCACACTCAGTTTCGGAAAAATTCGGAATTGAAGAGTTACAAGATATGGTAGAAACGCTTTGCAAACTAGCTCGTGAACCTGGTTTAGATGCTCAAGGTTTTCTCTGTAAATCTTGTTCAACACCCTTGGGAATCGGTTTTTCTACAATACAGTTGTTTTTATAATAATTTATAAATCCAATATAAATTAAATTGATTTGTTGTTTTCATTTGTAGAGTTTGCTCATTTAGTGGCAATTACTTCTGTGGAACATGCATGGATGTTGAACAGGTGGCCATCCCAGCTAGAATAATATATAACTGGGATTTCCGCAGATATCCCGTATCGAAAAGGGCTGCGGCGTTTCTTGCAGAATTTCAGTATCAACCTTTTATTGATTTAAAAGTAAAAACACTTTGTTTTATTTTTATTTTGAGAAATAGAAAAAAAAATTGTTTGCATTTTCAGCTTCTCAATCCAGACATCTATCATGCATCGGAACAGATGGCAGAGTTACAGTCGCTGCGTATTCGCCTTAATTTTGTTCGAGCTTACCTTTACACTTGCTGCCCTTCAAGCATAGAGGAACTACAACGCTTAGTCTTTATGAAGGAATACCTTTTCGAACATATTCACCAATATTCGATAGCTGATTTGAATATGATTCAGAAAGGAACACTGGCTCAGCAATTACAAAAGGCTGTAACTTCTGGGGAACAACATATACTCAAATGCGCTTTATGCAGTCTTAAGGGATTCATATGTGAAATTTGTAACAGCCCAAAAGTATTATACCCATTTCACATTGACACAACATACAGAGTAAGTACTCTTACTACTTTTATGCAAGTTTATGCAAGTTTTTCTTTAGTGCGAACCATGTGGTGCTGTATTTCATGCTGCGTGCCTCAATGAATTCGAGCCTTGCCCGAAGTGTGAACGCAGGCGAAAGCGTCAAGACCTCCCCCTGTTTGAAGCAATTCAGAATATGCATTAAATATGTAGGCTAAGTAGTTAAGATTGTTAAAACGCTTTTTTTTATCACGCCTCAACATCTTTATTGGCAAATTTGATATATAATTTAATGGTTTTGCCAGTTCGTATGTGTCATAAATAGATATAATATTATATACATAACGTATGTTTGTATGGAATGTATAGTTTTCAGGAGGTATAAAAATAAACAAGAATAATGTTTGTGTATAAACATTAATATGGTTTTTCTGTATTTAAATATATATGAAACGATATTTGCGTTGGAAACCTCTCGGTTTCAAGACCGAACAAAAATAAGCTTCGGACTTTAAACCCAAATGTTTTTAAAAGATGTTTATTCAAGATTCGTCGAGTTCTCGATGAGGATAACTGTCAATCTAAATTTCATGTTTTTAAGTGTCAATATTTTTTTAATTTCAATAAAATTTGTTTAATCCATCATGGATTGATTTGCACCGCAGAAATGTTACCAAATCGTGGAGTATTATTTCCGAAATCAGTTTGCAGGAGCCTTGGCTTAATCTATTCAAAACGTAGAAAATTTGCAAAAAAATTCTTGGCTCTATTCGGGGTAGGTACCTTATGGGTCAGCTCTGGGGCGATAAGTCAAGAGCAGAAACTGGATCCAGTATATCCCACTTATACCTCAACATCCAGGGAATGACAGGAAGAAAAGAACGGGGATGCCGCAAAAAAAGCAGGAAGGCAGAAATGTCGAAAAATACGAAGAAAACACCAAATGAGATATACCATAGGATTTGGAGAGTGATTTGCATGCAGTAGATTAGAAAAGCGATCATGTTAGGGTGTGATCGGTCCACTGGTATGGTTCCCAATCTGTCTGTTTGGTGCATTCCTTGCCAGGACAACCGGTATTTATTAAATCTAGGACTAAAGTGCCAAGAAGGCGTCAAAAACAAGGCAAACAATTACAGGAATGGAGCTCAAAGTGCTTAGCATAAACATAGTGCCTCGACAAGAAGTCACTAAAAATTACCCAGTCTTTCTGGCTTTCAGAAGCATTCGTATGCTTTGCCTGCAACATCGTAAGAGTCACAGTATCAACAGTCAATGCAAACGTAATCGATGTCGCAGATAATTCCAACGCAGGTCCAGGTCCTGAAAAGTCTTGCTAAGAGCACTCTTTACCTATCGTTTAGATTGGCTATATTATTGCCCACGATTCCATTATAAACTATGACACAGACAGAAATCTGGGTGAGTTCTGCCTTAGAATTGTAATTAAAGAAGCCTTCAATTTCTCTAACTAGCTAAGAGGTGGTGATGCTAAATTCATTTTGGTTGTCGCTACAGATGATATACTTTGATCACTACACCTGTTTCCGCACCCAATATATTTCATTGCCATCAGGATTGTGAAGTCATTGCGAAGACATGCCGTATTGAAGTTCAAGATTGTTACGCATCATAAAGATGACAGATGACAGATGATAGCCTAGATTAGCTCCAGAGCCTTCGGTAAAGTTGCCTTACTTGAATTCCGATCTAAATCAAGTCGAAATCGTATTCCCGCAGCAGTCAATGGCAGTCAGTGAGTATGATTCATTCCCCAATTGATCTCAGGTTAAAATTTACGCTACACACACGCCTTTTTATCCTGAGATAATTTTGATGGTCTTGGGATACCAAGAAGGGAACTTCCGGCTAAGGATCAAATGCTTCTTCTAGATTTCTGCGCCGTAAATCATAGCAAGACACGTGACAGAAAAATATTATTATGAGTCGTCCATCGTGCTCTAATTGATAGCCGAGTCCATTAATATTTCTTTAAAGTTAAATGTGCTGATATAAAGCCCAGTGACCGAGTCATTGACCCACTATCTTAGACGGGAATATATAACTCTGCCAAGATACCACCACTGCAGTCAAAACCATACTCAGAGGCTGCAACAAATGGCTTGTCGTCTTTAGACGATCATGATATCACCATCACCACAACTCAAAAATCGGCGCCTAACAGAAATCAGTGAGCACATTTTTCTTACCAAGGAATCGACGGTATATCATCCATGGGATATAATTTCTCAACTGGAAACGAACTTTTCCCTGGTTGTAGGAGGAAGAACCACAATAGAATTCGTTATAAAAAAATTGCTGAATGCGGAATTAACATTCTGATATCGTAGATAGAGCTATACAAATCTGACTCCAAACAATACCCTTTCCTCAATTTGTCAAACAGAGAATGGAGGGTAAGCTACCGCAGTGGTGGATCAGAGCTTTCCAATAGATACAATAGATCGCAACAGAATCAAAAAGTTGTGGATTCGATCTACGTCAAAAAAGTGCTGTTTTGTTTCTTAGAGCTTGGGACATCTTCCCACGAAATGTAACATATCTCCCCTTCCACGATTTTACATTTATTATACAGGATCGATAGATCTACTCTATGCAGTTGATAGTTTAGTGGGAGTAGTTCCGCTCGCAATTTTATCATAAAATAAACTTCCTCGCCGTTTTTATTATCGTGAAAGTAGTTCCGATCTTCCAAATTGGTCGACCTAGTGACTGCGATGCTTCTTTTTCAAATTGCTGTCCGAAGTTAAAATTTAGTGCTGCAATTAACTAATATAGCTTTGGCTTCTATGCTTCCAAGTTTGCTTCCTCCAAATACAGTCTTAGTTCATTCTCGTGCGCTAGGTCCCGCCATTTGCTGTATAAACTAAACGATGTCCCAAAATTCACGCAAGAAGTAATTTTGATAGAAACCACAGATTTTTAATTGAAAGTTGTGAATAGGGTTATGTTATGTATGGCAGAGCATATTGGGAAAATGGCCTATACGGGTTTGCTGGCACATATAAAGACTTTTGTCAAAATTTTCCATGACATTTTTGCATAAATATGGCTGAATTTCGTTGATCCAGCGCTCAATATGCTCCTTCAAGGAACGGGCGGCCATGGACTTGTTGGCATAACTTCAAAAAATTCCAAAGAAAAAAGTCCAACGGCATGATCTGAGCGGCTAATTCTGGTCACAAATCCGAAAATTACCTACTAACTTACGTAAGGTGGCGCTACAGTCCGGGGTGGACCAGGCCTTAGTCAACAAACGTTTGTAGCCAACTTGATCTTTAGCTAGCTGCCTATAGTTTCCCACGCTAAGGTGGCTGTGGTCCCCTTTTTGCGCTGTGACTAGAGACGGATTCAAATTTTTTTGGACAGCAACATTGGTATCGATTTGTTCTACATGATCAAGCCACCTCAGTTGTCGGGCTTTTGCTTTTCTGGCTAAGTTGCTATCGCTATACAGCTCGTATAGCTCGTCGTTGTGTCTCCTTCTCCACACATCGTCTATGTATATGGGACCGAAAATCACCCAGTTTTTCTCTCACAGCAGCCAAGAACACCCTCATCCATTTTTAATAAAATCCATGCTTCTGTGCCACAAAGATTAAGGTCTCATATAGGGTCACTATTATTTTTCGAGAGAAAGCTTTGCTTGTCAATTGCCTTCTTAGAGCAAGGAAGCAGCGATTATCAAGAATTATTCTTCGTTTGATCCCAGCGCTGGTGTCTTTGTTTAAATTGATAGCGGAGCCTAGGTAAAAAGTCCTTAACTATCTCAAAGTTATATCTGTAGAGAGTCACGTTCTTCCCGGGTCGTCGGTATTGGGAGTCCTTTACTTTTGACATCCGTCTCAATACTCGTGAAAAAGTCAGTGCATCATATTTTCTAAATCCTTTTTAGCCACCAAAGATCTCGGTAAATTCCTTACCGACCTTGATGCAGGAGCATATATTCTACATCGTCATCCTGCACAAAATGACTAGTTTGGCAGGGATGTCAAAACTACACACTGCTATGTATAGCTCACCTCTATATATGCTATAATACGCGCCCTTAAAATGTATGAATAGGTGGGGTGTATAGTTGAAGCTCATAGATTTTTTCCAAGATCTGCCGTAGTGTGAATATTTGGTCGATAGTGGATTTCCCTGGCTTAAATCCACACTGATATGGGTCGATTTGGTTACTGACGACTTTAGGAGCTCACGCAAAACAGCAGATAGGAACTTGTATGCGATGTTTAGAAGACTTCTGACTCTGTAGTTAGCGAAGTTCAGAGAGTCTGTTTTCTTGAGTATCGTACAATGTTTAGATATGTTTTCATACTTTTGTCGGACCATATTTTACAGACAATTTACATACGCTCCTTAACAAGTCATTTCCTGCCGCTTTGAAGAGCTTGGTAGTCAGACCGTTCGCTCCAGCAGCTTTGTTGGACTTAAGCTTAAATATGGCCAGCTTAGCTTGGTTTACTTACTACCTACTATTTTCCCTGTAAAGACGGCCTTCGGTACGGGGTAAGTGTTCGTACTTGCACTTCGCTGTGCGTGGTCAGTAAGTCCGCCAATTGCCCATATCCAAATTGCGAACAACAAAGTTGACTCGGCGATCCCACCAAAAAGACGAAACTTACTGCTTTGTGGTATGTATTTGTGAGCAATACACTTTCTCCACGTTGTATTTATTGTGGTCTTGGTCTTTTGTAGTTTGCATTTCAAGTGTTATTCCATGCTTACCAATTTAAGTGTACTCATTTACTATTTCGACCTGTTCTCTGTTCAGAAACCATTCCTCGTAACAAATCTTTTTATCATCCTTTAAAAATTAACATCTTTGATTTTGCTAGATTTATTATTGACATGGCTCCATATATTAAGGGATTCGTACAAGCGGTTTACATCCGCTGCAATGTCTTTGGGGTGTTAGCCATCTTAACATAATCGTCTAGAAAAAGGTGCGTCTTTGTCGAGGAGTCGACGCTTCTAAACTTCCTAGATATTCCTGTGCCAAATAGTTTATACATCAAAGCACCTGAGTCTACCTACGAGTATACATATAACTTTTTACGTTGGGCTACATACGAGTATGCTTCCACAATGTTTTTGAAAGCGATTGTTTGATTAATCATTGAATATCCTGCCGTAAAGTCAGATTGGAATTCACTTAGTAGACCAATTGTATTTATCCGTGGAGTTAATCTTTTTTGAAAAATGTTTGTAAATACTTTACAAGATGCATTTAGAAACGATATACTTCTGTAGATGGGACCTGCAGGTTTTCTTGAACACTTCTTTGAACAACTATATTGTGGCAGCATGCCATGTCTCAACACATTATTAAATACACTTTCTAGTGTCTAATTCGACTTAGATGTTCTGTATTTGTGAAATTCTATAGGGATTTCATCCGATCAAGGGGCTTTTCCATCTTTCCACAAAAGTGGAATGTGCATTGATGCAGGCCTTAAAGTTTTAATAATAACAAAATTTTACCCATTAAGCTTCGCAGCGCATTTCCAAAATTCAGGTCTCGAAATAGATAATTTCAATCATCCGAAAGAGAATTTCTTGCCGTATTGCAACAGTGACTTATCGTTAACAAATCTCCTTCTTGTGCCTGCCTGGTACGCCGTCTTGGTGATATCAATTTTAGTATTTCCTTAAAGGAGATAATATTCTTTTGGAAAGTTATTCCAAACGTTATTATTATCGGCCCCACCTTAAAGTCCAACACATAGATGGATAGATAGATATTTATTTCGTTTGTAAAATTTATACAAGGTTTGCCACCACACAATTTACACAAAGAGATATGATATTTAAAAATCTTTCAACTGAGAAAAAACTTTACAATATTGTCTACGAACCTCTTATGAAGAAAAAAAATAAATATTGGGTATATATTTTAATTCGTGTGGTTTTTTTTTTTTCAAAATTTGAACGTTTATTTAAGAAAAACATGTACAATAGTATTATTCAAAGTATTGCCCATATGAAGCTATGACTTTTTCCCATCTTTCTGGCAATTTGTGGATCCCATCCCAAAAGAACTGCGCCGGCTTGGCAGCCAAGAATGAATCAAACCAATTTTTGATATTCTGCTCTGATGTGAACCGTATTTCAGTGAGGGCGTCTTGCATCGACCGAAACAAATGGTAGTCAGAAGGAGCAAGGTCTGGGCTATAAGGCGGGTGGGGTAAGACTTCCCATACACTGTTTTGCAAATAGTTCTTAACCGGAATAGCAACGTGGGGCCGAGCGTTGTCATGATAGAAAATTATTACCTCGTGTGTGGTCGCATATTCCGGGCGTTTTTCGGCTACTGCTCCCTTCAAATGGATTAATTGTGTTCGGTAGCGTTGTCCATTGATGGTTTCACCCGGTTTTAGCAGCTCATAATACAGCACACCCATCTGATCCCACCAAATACAGAGCATTACCTTCGCGCCATGGATATTCGGCTTTGCCGTTGATTTGGCTGGTTGGCCGGGTTTCACATATGGTTTTTTGCACCAGTAACAATCCGATGCAAAAATGACTTAATTTTGTGGCGTTCCAGCAGCATTTCGGAAATGCAAAACCGCCTTTCGTCTCCCGGCTTGAGTTCATGTGAAACCCAATTTCCTTGCTTTTGAATATATTTAGCTGCTTTTAAACTTTTGAAATGGCTGCTTGAGTGACACCCAAAGATTCTGCGAGCTCTTCTTGTGTTTGGCAACAATCTTCATAGAGTAATGCTTCCAGTTCTTCATCTTTAAACCTTTTTGGCTGCCCAGGACGTTCATCGTCTTCCAAACCAAAATCACCACTTTTAAATCGTGCAAACCACTTTTGGTACGTTCGCTCAGCTAGCGCATATTCACCATAAACTTCCGCCAAAATACGATGACTTTCGGCAGCAGTTTTCTTCATATTAAAGTAATGAAGAAGAACTCCCCGCAAAAATACTTTTTCAGGCACAAAGTTCGACACATTTGAGTGAAAAAAAATTATTGTTGTTTACGCTTCAAATGAATGACATATACTGAAATGACGTACAATGACAGTAGCTTTCCAACGCATGTTCCAATGGAATAATACAAGTTACGCCATATCTAAGCAAACCGCACGAATTAAGTTATAGACCCAAAAAATAAATAAATAAACAAATAAACAAATAAACATATAATAATAATAAATAGGTGAACAATAAATAAATAAATATATATGTACAAATAATTAAATAAATAAATTAATAAATAAATAAATAAATAGATATAACAAAATAACAAAATGTAATAAATATCGATAAACTAAATAAGGAAAATAAATAAATAAATACAGAGCTATATATTTACACATTAACTATTATATTAATATATTAACAGCAGATTACAAATAGATAAGAAAATAATTTAACAAATAAATAATTAAAGATTTACTAAGAGCGAATCTGTTTTGCATTTCAACTTAAGCTAAGTGGTATTTAACTCATTAACGATGGGATTTCCAGGTATAATACATCTCATAAGAAAAGAGTTAGTTAGCCTTTCTATTCTGTCAGAGACCTATTCAACATTGGCATGTCGATGCAATTTAGAGGTAGAATAGTACCAAGGTAAGTTTAGCATCATTTTTAGCAGTTTATTTTGCTGAATCTGTAATTTTTTAATATGTAACTTGGCACATTTTCCCCACACAGGACAATCATAAAGCAAGAGTGCTTGAAAAATGACTTTATGTATAATTATTTAATTTTGGTTGGATAAGTCTCTATCTATCTATCTATTATAAATGGGTATAACATTTTTATAGCAATGCTAATAAAATGTCAATCTTTTATCAAGATATATACCCAGATATCTAACTGTGTTTTCCCATGCTATCGGCTGCCTAATTACCATGATTCGTTCAGATGGGAGGAAACAATGTTTTCTTTTTCTAGAGAAAAAGATAGCTTGTATTTTTTCCACATTCAATTTGAATTTCCATTTTTTGCAATAGTCATTAAATACTTCAGCCGCATATTTAAGATTCATTTCAATGTTTAGACCGAACATATGCGACGAAAGTATCGCTGTGTCATCAGCATATGTTGCAAATTCACATCCTGGTAAATCTGGGAAGTCGAACGTATATAAATTATATAGGAGTGGTCCTAGGACAGAGCCTTGGGGGACACCATCGGGCACACCTAACAAACTAGACGAGCTATTATTCACAAGCACTCTAAAATTACGGTTTGACAAGAAACTTTGAATAACTTTGCACAATATGGGAGAAAGGTTAAAGTTAAGCATTTTGAATAATCAAATGCTTTCTCTATGTCGAGGAGTAACATGCGCGTCGACTTTCCTACACGTCGATTTTTCCTGATAAGATTGGTGATTCGAAGTACTTGATGGCTGGTACTGTGAAATCGTCTGAACCCAAATTGTTCATTTGGAATTAATTTGTGTACATCAATTATACTTAGCAGCTTGTCCTTGATAACTTTTTCGAAAATCTTGCTCATCGTTGGTTTTCCTGTTTTAGGAATCGGAACTACTTTTGCTATTTTCCAGACAGTAGGAAAGTATTGAATTTTGAGGCATACATTTATTATAAATGTCAAATATTCAATTCCAATCTTAGGTAGATGTTTCAGATAACAATTTTTGATATTATCTAGGCCAGGTGTTTTCCTAGTCACTAAGTAGTGTAGTATGTAGTCAAATTATCTTTCAGAATTGTAATTTGTTTATTTTTGCTTTTGACAATCCTGAAAATATTCCAAAAATGTTTGGAAGCTTTGTCAAGGGAATTCTACTTAGTATTCCACACTTCATTTCGTTTATTTTGTATTAACTTCGCCATTAACTTGTAAAAATATTTAACCATGGTGTGAAAAATTGTCTGCCTATACCTTTGCCAGTTTATTCTATGTTTCTTAATTTAATAAGTTCAATGACGTGATTTGGAAGTTTAATATATGTCCAGAAAACATACTGATAATGTTATCAACATCGTCTATTGTAGATATACTTTCTAACGTAGTTGGTAAATTTTGAAGTTTTGTTTTCAGTTCGGGCCGAAAAATTAACCAATCGGCGTTTTTCATATCTAAAAAATATTGCACTTTTTTCTCACCAGATCTAGGAATTCGACAAATAACTGGATTGTGATCTGATGACAGATCATGAATCGATATAGGTTGAGAAATTTGACTAGGTATATTAGTTATAAACAGGTCAAGAACAGATGGACAACCACGAGAACCAGTTGGAAAATACGTAGGACTAGACGGAGATAAAACACAAATTGGCAACATTGCACAGACTAGATAAAACGTTGCCGCAAGAATTTGCTCTTGTGCAACCCCAATCTCTTTGCCTACAATTCAGATCACCGCCAATTAGAAACTCACCACTTATAGTGAAAAGTTTTCTTAAATTTGACCAGAGTATTACTTGGTTTGCATTTGTGGATACCTTGCCTGGAAAGTATACAGAAAAAATTTTAATTGCCTGGCCGTTTTGCAGCTTTACCTCTACACCTATATTTTCCACAAACTAAGTTTGAATGCATTGCAAAGGCTCATGTTGATTCCTTAGAATTGCTACACCTCCACCTCTTCTATTATCTATTACGTTACTTAACATTGGAGTGAAATAATTTAGTAGCTAATTGCATGATGGCATTAAATTGATCGACTTTTGTCTTACAAGAAGCTAACTTGGTTATCATTTCCATAACTAATAGATTTAATTTCTCCATAGAAAATCGATCGTTGTTGCATTTACCCCATGTTGATTGCTGTTGTTCATTTCCCCAAGTGGTTGTTGGCTGGACGCAGCTGTTGAAGTCTGCATGATGGTTGTTTTTCTCGATCGTTTGTCTCCCGAGTGAAAGAGATGGGAAATCCGTCATTGATTGCAAATCAATATGTGCATTATGAACTGGTGTAGCAGTGGGAGCTTTCACGTGAGAAAAGGCTTTTTTTAAGCCCGAGCGAGATTCATTTCTCCGATTTACCATGTTGCTTTATGATCACCGTTGCAGTTGGCACATTTAATAATTGCATTATTGTCCAACTTATATTTCCGCCAGTCGCCTCCTATATGACGGAAGTCTATGACAGATTTCCACAAATGGGAATTCGCCAAACGTGTCGCTTCCACGTTTACTATTCATTCATTTCATTTGGAATTCAAATGTGTTACACAGTTACAGATATTGTTTTTAAATTTTCTGTGAATTCTTGCGAAGGAATTTAAAATGCCAATCGCAATATTCGCGATATTATGGTATTTTCGTATTCATTTATTTTATTTATTCAACATATATTACGTACTTACAATCTTCCTTTGTGTAAATAATTTTCTATGTCGAGAAAGCATTATTATATATATATATTACGAGGGCTGTATGAGTGTACTATCATTTAGTATAACCTCTTTTAGTCAGCTTGTCAAAATTTGGTGAAAATTCGACGCTTAGTTTTGTTTTCACACCCATTTCAAAACATCGAGTTAGTGTTTTTGGCGACCATGGGAAAAGAGCAGTATCGCTCCGTGATCCGATTCTTGTTTTTGTTTGGTAAAACCTGCGAGGAAATCAAGCACATTTTCGATGGTGTGTATGGGACCCATGTCGGTTTTTGTTGAATCGCACCCAGGTAGTCCAAAAACGGTTACCACTGAGAAAACCGTAGACAAAATCCATGATCTCGTACTGGCGGATCGCCGAGTTAAAATTCACGAGATGCCTGAGATAGCAGGCATTTCAACGCGTTAGCCATAACCTGCACGAGATTTTTGGCATGAGATAGTTCTGCAATGGATGAATCGTTTGCTCACAATGGAGAACAAGCGCAATTGTGAGACCACTTCAAAGACGTGCTTGGCCCTGTTTAATCGAAATCTGGAAGAGTTTCTGCGTCATTTTTTGACCGTCGATAAGACATAGATTCATTGATGCACACCAGAGACCAAAGAACAATCAAAACAATGGGTTCCCATTGCCTCCCGTGCGAGGCAATTCTCTGAAAAATTCTTTTCATAGAATTTGTATGCAGTTATATGAAAATCCCATCGGCGGCAACTCTGTTGGAGTGGTTGCTGGCTGGGTTTAATGTAACGAACTAACAACTAGCACGTACTTAAGACCCATTGGTTGAGAATGTATTGGCTCGTCCCGTCCAGTTTGACAACCACCTCTGGGAAAAGTATCGAAACCAAACACACCTGAGTTTTAAACTACTACACCACGCGCCCGCGCCTTGAAGAAAAGCCAGTAAAAGGGTATTCATATCCCCTTGGTACGCGCGCGGTATTATAAAAAAAAAAAAAAATTATGAAGCAAAAAAAAATTTTGTTTTTGCAAGACAATGCGCCGGCGCACAAGAGCATCGCAGCCATGGCTAAAATCAATGACTTACGGCTCCAATTGCTGTCGCATCCACCGTATTCGCCCGATTTGGCTCCCTCGGACTATTATCTCTTCCCAAACCTCAAAAGATGGCTCATCAATAAAAAATTCAGCTCACTCGAGGAAATCATCGACGTCACGGAGGAGTATTTTGCAGACCTTCCAGAAAATTACTTTTCGGACGGGATCAAGAAGTTGGAAAATCGCTAGAATAAGTGTATCAAACTAATAAGGGACTATATTGAATAAAATTAAAAAAATTTTTTTTTCATTCCCAATGAGGTTACTTTTCACCCCACCTAGTATGTAAGTATGTAAGAACATATCTTACAAGGTTCTGGAGAAATTCATGAAATAAGTAAGGACCTGGGTATTAACAGCATGTAGTTGAAACGCTTTCATGTGTCCAGTAAGATGACTTTTAACTAAAAAGGTTACTATTAAAGCCACCGCATAAAATAGCAATATTTGCGTTATTCGAATTTTCTTAAATATAAATGTGTGAAATTTAAATTCCTCTTCGGTTTATACTACGCACACCAACTAAGCGAACAGTATTTTAACCACTGACATCTGCCCTTTCCCGTACCTTAGTAGTATAGCAGCTTGGTAATGAAAGTCGTTACTTAAATTGCTTTAACGAGACAAAACACTAGTTTTTTTTTTTTTATTAAAAACATTTTCTTATTTTATTTTATTTAAAACCAATCCTTAACATGGAATAATAGTAATAAATAAATAAATGCATAAAAAATTATATATTTTGAAACAATTAATAAATGTACTTCCAAATAAGATTATAATTTTTTTTTATGATAGAGAAATAAAAGAAAAATTTTATTGAATTACGACCTTTATGATTGTTTCCAGATTTTATTCGAAAACATATTTAACAACATTTATCTGAATTACACATTAAAAATGGTGTTATAAATAATTTATCTGTTTTTGCGAATTTAATCACTGAATATTTCTTTTTTAGGTACAAACGTGTTTCTGTTCTTCTTTTTTTTAAAATATTTAATTTGCTAAGAAACATTGTTTTGTTATTTAATTTTTTGGTTTTCATAATGATTATAACCGTTATTTTTATTTTAGGTTTTAAGTGATTATGTTTGGTTGTTGCTCGCAAAAGGTACTTGACTTTAAATATTTATTTTTTGTTATGTCTAGTGTTATTTAACATTTACGTCTATTATGAAACCATAAGTGCAATTGGCGGGAACAAATATGTCTAAAACTTGCGTCTGATGCTGAAATAAAATTGCACTGAATCAAATATATACAACGAAATCAGGTGTACTAAATTACAATATTTAAAAAAAAACAAACAAGTATAAAATTAAACGTTATCATTCACCTTACGTAGATTAAGGTCACTGGAAAGAAACTCCAATTTTATAGGAGCCAATTTTTTTTGAAGGTATTAACAAACCCAAACGTTCACTTAGTTGCTTGCAAATTTGTATGTACAATCAATTCTATCTATCTAAAAACAATCTCTATAGAGTTTCAAGGCGATAAACAGCGCGTAAATATTTTTTCTATAGCTAGACGTTTCTAAATAAGTTGTTCGAGTAATATATTCTATTCTATTACATAGAATGAGTGAAACATTGTATCACTTAACTTCGAAAATCTAAAAAAAAGGATTAATTTTCTCAAAAAAGACCTTAGAGTGTGTACCTTCTTGGAAGTTTCAGGCCAATGTTGGAGTTAAGTATATACATGAACCTCGCTATTAGTTTTATAAGCATATGTTTACTCTGCTGAACCATCTTCATTGGCGACTCTCAACTAAAGAAGGCGTGGACAACCAAGGGCTCAAGCTTGTAATACACAAAAAATTATAGAACGACAATCACAGTTTTGTTTAAAAATAAGATTTGCTACCAAATCAGCTGAGTATCACCTGCGGTACAAGTAGAAAACAAGACCAACCTTCTCCGCAAATCACTCTATTGGCATCTAAAAAAGAGGAGAAGGATACGTAGGTACGGAATGGGAGTACTTTAGCATGGAAGCCATTGCCAAATTACGTACTTGGCTAATTCAATAATTTTTTGATCGTTAGGATACCAGATATACCATGTTGAATAATTTCCAACTGATATATGAATGAACAGTACTCGAAACTACTTAAATTAACCAACCATTTATAGAGTTTAGAATGCTCCGGCGGCATTATATTGTAACATAGAGCTATTGATTCTCTGAGAATTTCAGAACTGATTGACTTTAATGAATTAAATACTGATTAAAGACGAGGTTGCTTTAGTTTATCGGGAGGAAATTCAATAACATAACACTTTACAAGAAAAGGACGTATGGGGAGGTTATCATTCATGATGATGGAAAACTCGATTTTTTTTTTATATAACATAACTTGGTGTTGATATTGGGTAGTATTATTATATTCATAATTGTTTCAGCCCGTTAAGCCGAAACAAGCAGCTGGAAAAAAGATCGCTATGAAGCACCCTCATTAATTTCGTGGGCACTCAACTGCCCGATATCATAAAAAAGAAAGGTTATTAAAGTCGTTAAGAGTAAATAACGACGTTGGAAATGTAGCACATTGGGCACAAAGTAATGGTCTGCTTTTGAGCCCCAAGAAATCGAGGTAACCTGTAGATCTTTCAGACTTTCCCGATGTGGTACTTAATCGTACCCGTATGGCTTACGTAGAAAAAGCAAAAAACCTAGGTGTTTTTTTTTAAATCGCAATAGTGCATTTCGTACACTATGGGCGGCCCAATATTTTACATCAATGAAACCGCGTTTCATACTCCAAAGGCTTTAGTCATTCCTATCCTTACTTATTATTATTTTATTATTATATTATTATTATATTTATTAACAAAATAAATTATCTATATATTCGTGCTCTCTATATTTGTTTAGTTTTGACAAGCTTCTACAATTTCGCATCTTCACTTTACTGAATAGCATCCTGCTTACTTAAGAACCCATCAACGTGTTTCAGAAAATCCAAGCGACATCATCAAATAGACTACAACAAATAAGTCGTCCCGAATATCGGAACGTCAATTTTTCATTCTTGCCACGGATGGAATTCCTTGCAACATATTTTTAGATGTGAACAAACAAGATTTCGCAGTGGACTTACATATTATTTCTCGCAGTCAAATGCATAGTAACATTGCTTTAAATTTTATTTTATTTTTAATGCATGTAAATTAAAAATTAGCTTATCACCAGATTATAAGATTTGATGTACTCGTATGATGAATGTGAGTATTGCATTTTTAATTATTAAAAAAAAACACACTAAAATTGCAAAAGTGTATACAATTTTTTATTTGAGTTGATAAATAAATGCTTGCCATTTACTTTTTAAAGATTATTTTCACTACTTTTTAAGTGGTCCATACGGAGTGTCCAATTTCGAATCACTTCGTCGAGCAGATTGGCTGATATCTTGCTTATTACATATGTATGTAATGGTGTCTTCGAAAGCCTGCAGTTGCCGCTGGCTTATCGGCATAGAACAGTGCGTCAAGTCGCACGATCTAGCCGCCCAATTCACCGGTTCAAAAGGGATGAATTGCTCACCGAACTCATTTCTCAATTGGTCCACTGATTCGCGTGCTGTGTAGTGTGTAGACCCTAGAATCCACCTGGAACCTCCAGGCTCAGCTCGTGCATTTTGGGGGGAAAAAGTTCCAAATCATTGAACGATAGCGGGCGCCCTTTAACGAATACGAGCCAATGATTCCACCCGACCATAAACCACACCAAATAGTGAATTTTTCCGGGTGCTTTGGCAGCTCTTGTAATGCCTGAGGTTGCTCATGGACCAAATGTGGCAGTTTTGTCTATGAACATACCAATTTAACCAGAAATCAACTTCGTCGCTGAAGACAATTTTTCGATAAAAAGGCGGACTTTCCTTTAAGTTTTTTAAGGCCAACTCAACGAAAATTCGACGCTGTGACAGATCGTTCGGCTTCAGTTTTTGCACGAGCTGTGAAAGAAAGGTTTTAGACCAAGTTCTTTGCGTAAAATCTTCCACGTAGTCGAGTAACACAATCTCAATTGCGCGGTATAGCAGCAAGATTTTCCTTTGAATTGCTTAATCAGTAGGTCTATTATGATGACTATTTTCACAAAATTCAATAATTTGTAAGCGTTGTTCGGGCTAATGGTAATGCTAAGTGAGCATGTTTGACTTTGACACATGTGTCACAAATCACGCGGGAGCTGCCAAAAAAGCAAAACAATTAAAAAAAAAAAATATTAAAACTCTCTTCCAAAAGTATACGTATTTATTTTATATCAAAAAATAAATTAGCGAGTCACTCCTGTCGACGGTAACCCCTCTTATGCAACATAATACAGAATGATATAAGAATGAAATAAGATTCTCAATCAACCAGACGTCTGATACAATGTCCAAATAAGAACAGTATATTTACAAAATTTCATGATATGAATGATACAGCCTCACGACAAAACATCTGAGTAATCAAAAAATAAAAACTCGCATTTTTTCCCGATAGGTCGTCTGGTCTAGAAAACACCTTTCGCTTAAGAGACAGAATCTAAAGAAACTTACCCCCATGATCGCATCATTTACTGTAATGATTTAAGTTCTCGAAAGCAATAAAAAGTTCGTACTACTTAAAAGTGTCACCAATATAGAAAAATTAACAAAATAATACCAAGATTATTCTCGAGCAAATACAGCTTTATGTTAGGATATGCTCGTATATGATGTTTTCGAAGTTGAGAAAGCGCGTTTCCTCTCTCTGGTTCGTGCAATACTCTTTTGATCAATGTTTTGAATACTGATCGGCACTGACCTTTTTTAACCTATTAAAACATGAACTAGTGTAGTGCAATTAAACATTGCACTATGTTCAAAAATTTGTAATGAACCTCAATCAAATAACATAGAAAAGTAACCGTATTAAGCAGACAACGGTAATGTTTGGTATATTCCCATGATGTGGAAAAGCGATGATATAAACGTAGAGACTAAACTGCGGCCACTCCAATGCAATGCTGCATTTAACGAAACATCATTGCAAATGTTCAATGGGAGTTTTTGGAGCAAAAGCTGCCACAAACAACTTTTCAGGATTTTAAAACCCTCACAGTAAAAATTCGCAAGTGGAATTTCATTTTGATTTCATTTCGAAATGCAACATATCCATTACCCGTTGCTTGACAAAAGCTTCTTATCCAGGATGAAAGGGGATATGCAAAAAGGAGGAACGACGAATAGTGCATGGATTTGATTCAAAACAAAAATAAATATATTTCTTTAGAAATTAATAAACAACGCAAAGAGTGTAGCAAAAGGGGGTATAAAAAATATTTGGTTAATCGTTCACAGTGATATCACTGTCTTTATGAAAAGTGATATCAGCAGAATTCAATACATGCTAGATAAATACGCAATCAGTTATCCATTGGGATATTTATGCATTCTTATCGAAGGAGGTTATTGTCCTACAGATGGATTATATTCTCGATAGATAACTCAAAATCTTAAAAATTTATTAATTAATTGCATTAATTGCAACACTTGTTTCACTACATCCAATATGAGCTTTATTTTAATGATAACGAAATAAAGGTACCACTCAGGTTCCTATATAAAAATTAACAGCCATAATTATGTTTAAAAACAGATTAACTAAATCCTTCAAATATAAAAAATGAAAAAAAAAAACTAATACATATATAAAGAAATTAGATGGATACGAGTATCTACAAAACGGCAAAAGAATTCAAATTTCAAAATAAAAGATGTTTTGTATTTTTTGTAAAACGTGCATTTAAATTTTGGTTACCTAAGTCTCACATTACAAATAGATATTGAAATTTATTTATCTACACATCAATGAGGATGATTAACAAATTCTAATTGAACATAGATGAGATTTTTAAGTTTTTTGCTATTTTTATAATCTTTTACTTAAAAACTTTGTTTATTTTTTTTTATTTTTAAATTGTTTCCATAAGGTAATATATATATTTTTTTTATTTCCATTTCTTTTTTTTTATAAAAATGTGTGTATAAATATTTAGTTTACTTCTAGTGTGCAAAAATAAATTACATTGTTAGCATAATACACAAGGTAGAAAAATAAGCACATTTTAAATTAATTCTATGTTACATTGAAACTTCTTGAAGTTAATTTAGTGTGTAAATCATTTTTTTTAAGGTTGTAATTAGAAAAAAAAAAAAATAATTTATTTTTGAATTGCTACGATTTTTTTTAGATAAACTGGAATACCAGAATACATCTAACTTATGTAAAGAGCTATGGGGATAGCTTGCTTGCTTGATAAGCATGATAGGCAAGCAGTAAGACGGTCATACTTACTCTTAAATCTACTAGCAGTACAGGGATTCCGCAGATAAAAATAACTATGTAGGCTGGCTTACCCGATACTTTTTTGTTTAATAAATTGCAACGATAACGCCCAATTAATGATGAGCGCTGTGCGATGTATAAAAATAAAGAGAACCTTAAAGAGCCATCGTTTTACAAGCATAGATGACGTTAAAAGCGCATCGCTAAAGGCTATTTCAAAGATCGAGTTTAAGAAATGTTTTTAGGATTGGAAGAAGCGCTGGCACAAGTGTATGATATCTAATGGAGACTATTTTGAAGGGGAAAACATTAATGTATATAATGAATAAATAAATATTTTTTTCAAAAAATTAAAATTCCCTTTATTTTCTGAACACACCTCGTAGATTGTAACCACTAAGTATTCGGGAGAACGTCCATTACCAACCACTTTACTAGAAAGGAATAATGATTAAGAAGATATTGAGAAAAAGGAACACTACTTTCTAAATCAAGTCAATGCATAAATGATTCGCGCAATCAAAACTAGATCCGGATTACAAATAAGATGTAAGGGAAAGCTTCGCCGCTTTTTACTACGTGCACGGCAATGCATTGAATACCTTTTCGCGCCAAAAGTGAGACCTATTTCAATTTGGATTGGATTAGTTACCAAAACGTAGGCAAACAACTTTATTTATTAATGAGTGTAATTATATTTTGTTTTTATGAAAAAAATAATCACAAAACTTTTCCTTTCAAATAATTATATATGTATTTACTATATACCGGTTGAGTTTTTTAACTTGAGACATCCAAATTACTCGAAAAATACACGATATCGCGAAAAATGTTTCAGACAAAAGTCACAAGGTTCTGAAGGGGACATAAGACGGTGACCACGAGTTTGATCTTGAGCCCCATTTTCAAGGTCAAACGAAGGTCACTTTTGATTTTTCAAATAATAATTCCTGATTTTCATTGCTCAGTCGTATTCCTCAATGGGGCACACGACTTTGTCTCAAAGGTCTTATTCATTCAGTGCTAGGTACCACTGCACTGGCACGCCTAAATTATTAATCGGTTTCCAATGTTGTTAGGGTGTTAGAAGGTCGAGATTTGTTTTGAGGAACTGATTATTATTAGTAACATTTTCCAGATTAATAATGCAGGCTAATGAAATGATACTGATTTATGGAGAAAGGGGAAGGAACATCGATGGTGCTGTTGCTCTTTTCGCCCAACGTGTCCCAGAGCAGATACGATCTCGCGCTTCCTTTTATCGGGTCATCCAACAATTCATTGGTGAAGGAAGTGTACAACAAAAGAAAAGGAATCGGTTAGATAGGGTGGCTGTTGAGGACAATGAAATAGCAGTGTTAGCTGCCGTTGCACACGATCCTCACATTAGCACTCGCCAAATAAGTCGTGAATCAGGAATTTCTCAAACGACTGTCTGTAAGATATTAAATCGGCATTAATACCATCCTTATCATGTTTCAATGCATCCAGAACTTTCTAGTGAGGATTTTCGCAACCGGGTTTCCTTTTGTCAATGGGCACTTCAGCAAATTAACACGAGACCCCCTTTTCTTCGCCAAGGTGTTATTCTCTGATGAGTCGACTTTCACCAATCACGGTACGGTCAATCAACATAATATGCATTACTGGACTACCGAAAACCCTTTTTGGTTGCGACAAGTTGAACGTCAGCATCCTTGGAATGTTAATGGTTGGGCTTGAATTATTGGGGATAAATTAATAGGTCCATATTTTATTGAAGGCAACTTGAATGGCAAAAAGTATGCAAACTTCTTGCGGGACCATCTTCCAGTATTACTAGAAGAACTGCCATTGGAGTTGCGACAAACAATGTGGTTTCAACATGATGGTTGTCCAGCCCATTATTCTCAAGTAGCCCGGGGCGTATTAAACAATGTTTACCATCAACGATGGATCGGACGAGGGGGTCCAAGGCAATAACCTACTAGATCACCTGATCTTACGTCACTTGATTTCTTCTTGTGGGGCTACTTAAAAAGTAAGGTTTATAGAAAAAAGCCAACAATACGTGAGGACATGAAAAGACGAATAACTGGAGCTTGCCGGAAGATTAAGCCAGAAATACTTCTCAGTTCTGTTGGTTCACTTAGAGCGCGGATAGACAAGTGTATTGAAGTGAATGGTCACATTTTCGAGCATTTGTTGAAATACTCTCGGGAAATAAATGATTCAACTTTAATTAATCACCCCGAAGGAAACAAAATACTGCTACGTTCACGTCGTTGTTTCTGGGTTATGCTAAACGCAGTATGTAAAAACAAATGACAAGCCTACGAGCAATACGACTGAGCAATGAAAATCAGGAATTCTCATTTGAAAATTTCAAAAGTGACCTTCGTTTGACCTTGAAAATGGGGCTCAAGATCAAACTCGTGGTTACCATCTTATGTCCCCTTCAGAACCTTGTGACTTTTGACTGAAACATTTTTTGCGATATCGCGTATTTTTCGAGTAATTTGGATGTCTCAAGTTAAAAAACTCACCCTGTATACATATTATATAAAAAATGGAATTGTGTTGAGTTGGCAACTTAGTCACACATAGATCACTTTGGCCATATTTTTTAATGACCTTTGTCAAGGACTGTATTTTTTTTCTTTAACGATTTTTAGCCATCAGTTTTACTTTGCTTTAGAAGCAAAATACTCGTATTTTTGTGAAAAAAGGTATTAGCTTGGCGTCAGTTTTAATATGAAGCATTTTGGTCATATTTTACTTTCTTATTTTTGTAAAGGAAAAAACGTAGCGTAAGCTGCTATAAAGTTATGTGATGTGTATGGTGAAGAGGCCTTAAAAGAAATACAGTGACGGAATTGGTTTAACAAATTTCGATTTGCATCTCAGACAAAATGAATCCAACTATTTTTTTGAAACGAATCATCACTCGCGATGAAAAATCGATTGTTTACAGTAGCGTAAATCGAAAACGATCATGGGCTAGGCTTAAGGAGCCAGCACAATTCACTTCGAAAGCTGATATCCACCAACAGAAGATTTTGCTCTCAATTTACTTCCAAGAAATCAAATGATCATTTCGGGTGTGTAGTGCCAACAACTGGCCAAATTAAATACAGCGATCAACGAAGAAATGATGAACTGCCTAGTTTCAAAATTCTCTACTCGAAGAAGGCATGCTTTATTCCGAAAACTTTGATCTCTCATTTTATATGAAATAAATGCTGGACAATGAATGTAGTTAGAGAAAGAATTTTCCTAATCCCACTTCCAACGAATAGAGGTTCACGTAGTCCAATAACCACTGCTACTCGTCTTTCTTTTTTTTTTTTGTGTTACTTTACGTAGCTACATATTTAAATGTTATTACCTTGCCTATGATATGTACAAACATATATATGTGAATATGCTCTTAAGATCTATAAAATTTTTTTATCATATTCTATGAATGTCCCTAAATTTGAATGATATTTATTTCATAAAAACTATAAAGTAAATAACGAAAAACAATCGAAAATCCACATCACTTGAATCGACAATACTGTATATTTAGCAATAGCCTTTGCTAATTGAGAAAATGAAAGGCGTTTTTCTAGGATAAGCATTTATATAAATTTATTTACCTGTGCGCTGGTAAAATAAACAATATCTATTCCAGATTACGGTGTGTACTTGCTTTCACGAACTGAGCAAGTAACGAAGGAGTGGCGATATTGCTTTGCATTTGTAATCTCCTATTTTTTTCAGAAAATAAGGTCATGTTTGCAAGTAAGAAAAATGATACAAGATCCTTTTTAACGCACACAAGAAAATTAATAAGAATATCGAGTCTATTAACGGAGTGTTAATGAATGTTTCCAAAGAAGAAATTGCTCGTGTCTTTCTCAGACGGTAATATTGTATTTGTCTTCTTTTGGAGATAAACAATTTTGCATTTAGAAACGTAGTTTAAATATTATACATTAGAAATAAAAAAATTTCCTAAAAAGAGTGCATGTTAGCGCATACCTAACACATTTTTGGCGGGAGTGTGGTTCCAGTAGGGAAAACTGTCCAAACTGACTATGTAGTATACTAGAAAGTGATTGTCTCGTGCGAATTGATAAAGCAAAGGCTGCTGCAATACGGTACATTATTTCATTTTTGACAATTCGAAAAAAATTATCGCACAAACATGTGGATGCAGCCTCGATAATAATTGATTTACAGAAGATCACAGTAAACATTAAAGAATAGTATTGCATAAAAATATAAATATTAATACATTTTCATTGTATTTACAAACGTATACATATACAGTATGTACAGTATCTGGCCGAAACTTATATACCATATATTATCTGGCTTTAGACAACAACTATGTAAAGTTTGAAAAATGCATAATTTTTTTATTTGGAAAACATTGTATTTGCTATTGAATCACAACCGATAATATTATTTTCACTCTTAACATATTAGAAAAATTATAATTAATATCGAATTCATAAGAAATTATCTGGACAAAACTAAAGCACACTTTATATACCATTTGTTTCCAATGATCTTCAAATAAGAACGTAACAAGTTGTTTAGCACCAATGTACAATGTACGTTGTATTGTACATGGTCATAATAATTTGAATATGAAAATGGCGAGCAATAAGTAGCAATTGAACTAAAAGAAAGAACTATTTCTTATAGTAATAACGATGATCCGAATAAATTTAAGATAAGTCGTATAGCGATTTCCTACAATGTTTATATATTTATTAAGCTAATAATAAAGGATCTTTTTATATTCTCAAAAAGTCTTAAAAACGAGCTAAGTTTAGACTTCTCAAGTTAGAACAAAATAAAAACGGAGGCGCCATCATTTTGACAAATTAACATCATCTATGTTATATAAGATCATAAGCGAATTAAAAATTAGCGACCGACTACTGAAATAGTCAGCACACGAAAGTAGATGACCTATTTTACTAAAACCGGAGTAAGCGAAGCTGTGAAATTAATAAACCTGGGTACCGGAGTCGGGTCGAATCACATATCATTAATAACCTATCTTAGAGAGTAAACTTCATACTGATCAAAGCAGTTGGTTTTGCCATGTTCACCGTAGGCTATAAGAAATTCGAGTCCAGAGGTCCAACTGGGGTTTGAATACGAGGTGATTTAAAGTAAAATACTGTGGAATAATTCTTAAGTCTGCAAAAATATCCAACTTCACAGGCGGCGGAATAGCTCTGCATAGCGCTCAAACGATTTTTGTACCCTTAAAATGTTTGCACACATCGCGGGCAAAGAAAATTTAGGAAGGAAGAGAAGAGAGGTGCAGATATACATTGTTATGTACATGAGAAAAATAAATTCACATAAAACAATATTCACATACTATATATCAATATAAAATCTACGTAGACGTTGTAGATTTTTACATAAGTTTAGGAATCTGGATGTGCAATTTTTTCTATAGAGTTAATTTTTTTATTTTTTGTGTTAAAAAGAAAATCTCAATTCATTTTTGGTCACTTAAAAAATGACTTTTTTTATCGAAAAACATAAGTAAACTTAAGACATTTTGTTATTATTTCATAACGATAAAAATAAACACTTCTCGTTTTTCAAACATTATTTTTTTTAGCATTATTTACAAAATCACAAATAGGATCCACCCGCATTCATATGTATGCATCAATTTCACCACAAAAAAACGAATACATTAATATATTATAAAACAATGAAATTAGGAAATTATTTAACAAATACTACAGAGGAAAGTTATAAATCGATTAGAAGGGCAATAGTTAAACATTGTATATATTAGCTTAATTTTTTAAGAATAAGTTTTTACAATTCTTTTGATAATTTGTTGTAAAATTGCATTCGTGTTAATAAATATCTGTACATTTCGCTTTTTTTTTTTTAATTCCCTACATTTATCAATTGTATGCAATGTTTGCAAAATAAATTACATTGTAATTGTTTTCAGTTTTCGCATTTGTTTAGTTGCCTTCAGGTTTACGTAGATTTGTATCATATGCACGTATAACAACTGATTGTGGTACAGCTCCACCTTCTTCTTGCGAGAACGCATACCCATCTAGATTAAAAAAAATATATATGAAGGAAAATAATTAATTATTGAAATATACATTTGTTTAAATTATAAACCAATGAAATGATGTGAGTTGAAATGGTTTGATGAATTTAATGTTCTTCGCTTTTCTGGTAAAAATTAATTGTATTGAAATTATATAAGTTTATGTAAGTCGCCACCGTCTTGAATAATTTTTCTTGGACTGTATTTTAAGTTTTTAATTTTCGAAATTCCAATTAGTCTAATAAAAAATCATACATACGTATGTATTTTTTTATATTGACTTTTGTGGATTAGAGATAGTATAAACACTGAAAAATCTTGACTCTGAGACTTTCATACAAATTGAACCAGACTGCAAATTGAAAATATAAGAAGATAAACGTAGTTAATATCTTACAAAAAAATAAAGCAATTTTAAAGGTTTCACATTTTATCGATTCGCACATTACCTACCAGTGTTCAACATTAGTTAATTAATTTGTTGGTTAACCACTTATTTATAAAAATAACTAATTATTGATTCAAGTGCAACTATGGGGCTTCCAGCAAGAGCGGAAAATAAAAACTTTAAATAAAACAAAATTGTTTGTTTGTTTTTTAATTCTTTTAGAAAATACCGTAATTTTGATTTAATCATAATGTAAACATGTAACAAATATTTTTTGGAAAACGCAACTGAAAAATGTTCTCCTCAGCTTTGCTGGCACATCTGCGTTCTTTTGGAAAATCTGGTTGAATTTTAGTAACACGGCTATCTATAAACTATAAAACTATGAACAAAAGCAAGAAGTCGTTTAAAGAAGTCTTAAGGAGTAAGATTCCATGGTGTATAGTAGGCTTCCAATTCTAATTGCCAATACGGGAGATTACACGCTTGTTGCCGTTGCTCGGCGTAGCTCCGCTGTAATCATATGTCTTTTCCTTTTAGATCCACGCTTTCCCTTGGAAATATAAAATTGGGTTTTCGTTTCCCAATATTGACTGTTTGTACATTCCTGGGAGAGTCTTCGACGAAAACTGATCCAGAAATACCTTCAGCCCAAAATCCCCATGGTAATTTTACTTATTTAATGTAGCCATCAACATAAAATAGTTCTCAATGTTAAAAAAAAGCTCACAAATCACATGTTGTGTATTGATGAATTGATGATATAGTCTGCAAACTCAAGTAATTGAGGAGGCATGTAGACGAGAATTTTTAGTGAGAATGTTCTCCATAGAAGTGCTGCATTCTTAGAATGTTCAATTCTTGATGCCGGGTGAACGTTTCAAGACTCTAGGCCAGATTCCTTCAAGCAGCCGTGATATTTTCAACGAAAAGACCTTGACGAATACGTGTCCATAGTCTGACATCAGTACTGAACACATTTTTTTTTCGAATTTCTCGAAATTTCTTTCACTCAAACATTTTTTCAAAATTCGAATCGTGGAACTCAAACTTTCACTCAAGTCCTTGTCATTTGGAATAGCGATTCATTTTTAATAATAAAAATATGCTTACCATTGTTTTTCAGTTTTGAATTGCGAATACCTTACGCGCATAAACTCCAATTTTAGGCTGTTATAATTTTACCGCTAAGCGAACAATTAAGCGTTTAGTAAAAAAAATTCGAATCGACTAATTCACAAGATAATATTGCCGTTCCAGTAAGTAAACGAAACGCCTGAAGTGAAGTGAATATTGTGGCTGTACTCAAGTAGCAATCAATCGATTCGCCGTCGTTCTCGAGAGCTGGGCATCTCTTGAACGTCTCTGTTGCGTATTTTGTGAAAAGACTTGGATATAAACTAAGTGTTAAAGCCAAATGACCATCGTGCACGTTGAACTTTGACTTTGATTGACTTCTTTTGAAAATATGAGATCCGAATTTTCATCCAAAAATCATCGTGAGTGATAAAGAATATTTTGTGCTTAAATGGTTATGTTGCAGACCGCTATAGCTCCATGATAAGCATTCATTACTTTTTTCATTTTTTGATAAATTGGACCTGAAAGTCTTAGAGGCTGTATGGTTTCGTCTTTTCGTCAAAAATTGCCTGTCAATCGTCCGCCCCGATCTTGCGATTTAGCACCTTTTGACTGTTTTCATTCAGGCTGCATTAAGTCCCTGGGGTATGCCAACTAGTCAGGAACTTTAGACGACTTGGAGGCGAATATTCGACGTGAAACTACTGAAATGTTGGTTGAAGTATGAAAAAAGGCCATGGAAAATTGGGTCCAGCGCATCCACTCACACAAGCGGTTTCTCTTTCAATCCAAAATAAAAATTTCATTGATACTTTAAACACACGTCTTTTAATTTACAAAACAAATTGAAGCAAAAGAGAAAAACATTCCACAAATTTAAATTTTCGGCTCTTTTTGGGTCATCGTTTAACTCTTTGTTCTTTGGAAAAATTGTTTATGTAGCAATTAATAACTTTTTTTCCTAATTGACGATTGACAACCTAAAACTTATAACTTTTTAGGAGAATCACAAAAAAGAAAACAAAAAAAATTGCAATCCGTTACGCTGTCCACTCGGGCTCAGAGTCCTACTGTTAAACGAAAGAAAGCTGCGTATTGGATAAAGTATAGGGTTTTCCAATAGGGACTTGACAGCTTTGAATTTAATTTGTGAACGCACTCTTTCACTAATCATCAAACTATCACTGTCAATTTATTCAGTAAGCTTAACATTTTCATCATGGTAAAGTACAATAACGAGCAACGTCTGCAAACGTTCTCCGATTGGTTTCTGGAGAAGATGCGCCAAGATGATGAATTTCATCGCAAAATATGCAAAAAATAACTGTTTGGTGCGGTTTGCATGCCGCACGTTACTGTGAATGGTTAGCGTTATCGCGCCCGAATTGGAAGATATGGACTTGGACGACATGTGATTTCAACAGGATGGTGCCACAAGCCACACAGCACACGCTACAATCGATTTATTGAAGAGTAAGTATGGTGAGCGTGTTATCTCAAGACATGGGCCAGTCGATTGGCCGCCTCGTTCGTGTGATTTGCGTGACTATTTTCTGTGGGGCTACGTTAAGTGATTGGTTTATGCCAACACGCACGAATCGACCGCTGCAAACGTGCTCGCGGTGGCCATATGAACGATGTCGAGTTCCATTCATAAATGTTTACTTCAAGCCAATAATTAAGTTTTTGAAATATCTCAAATGGTTTGCCTTTTATTTAAAAAAAAAGTTGTCAAGTCGTTATTAGAAAACACTATATTTTATATAATTATATAATTTCATATAAGCCGCCTACAAAAAAATTCCCGTGATTTGATGCGGTGGAAATACTTCGACAGATGAATATCTAAAGGCTTTGCAGCGTAAGAAAGCCCCGAAAGACTATTAAGTCAGAAGAAAAAAAAAATGTACCAAAGAACAAAAGATCATATGCATTTCTACGAGCTCAAGGAATACGAAGAGTCGACAGTGAAGAAAACCTAGTCGTCGGTCCGCAGAGATAGATTTAAACGGTATTTTTTCTAGTTGTTAAAAAAATGAAAAAATGATTTCACAAAAATAGCACCCATTTCTATGTTATTTAAGGAAGAAATATGTTAAAAGTGTCTGAGCCTATGTAATTTTTTTTTTTTTTTTGTTTTTGGTACAAATTGTTACCCTAATAACAAAAATTTAATTTGGTCCAATATCCAATGGCTCGGAATTGTGGTTTGGTTGACGGTTGGATTTCAAATCCAAATCTACAAAGCTTTTCAGAAACTTAAAGGTTTCTGATGATTTAAATACCAAAATTTAATACTTAGGCGAAATTAGGATACGGTGTTTCTTTATATTTCGTGACGTTTGCCGTTCAAAACGTGGGATCCGAAAATAAGAGTATATTCACACAAAATAAAACAATAATGTAAGACCTATTTAAAATTCGTATGAGGCTATTAGTGGATAAGCCAAAAACGGGCTACAGATTCACAGGTGCAGGAATTTTTTTTTTAGCAATAGTGAAACCAGTTTACCAATCACAAGCACAAATTTAAATTTCATAAAAAACTTTTATACGATTTTGAGAGTTCTATTCGTAGAAATAAAAATAAATATTGAGCAATTTCAAGTTTTACTAGAAAATACAAGGGATTTAAAGGTAAAATTGTATAATTGGTATTACCAAGTATGTATTGATGTACTGTCAAAAGAACCTTTAGAGGCGCGACATAAGGAAGTTGGAAAAAATCGATTACGTCACACGCGTAAAATGAGTATGAAGCAAACAAACACGGGTCTAATGAATGTATTCGACCCATAAAAACATTTATTCACGGAAATCAAGTAGGAATAGTATTTCAGAAATAAATATGTACCCTCAAACTGAAGATTTTTTAAATGATTCACAAAATGTATCCGGTTCCTTATTTTGCGAAATCTTATTCTGCGAATCAATACAGAACTGCAAATACCGATGACAGTAGTTTATTATCGGAATAATTAGCTAAACCCAATTCTTTTTTCCATTTTATGCTTTAAATTTAAGAAATATGTAAATTATAATATTTACACCGAAACAATAAAATTTGTGTACATAAATTTGAACTAACGATATTTGTCCGAGTTTCCATACAAATGTGTCACTGTGCGCCGGGTCTAATAGCAATGATTTACAAATATGGAAGTGAATATTTTTTAAGTTGCAATCCCCAAATCATTAATAGACTGAAAAAAAAGAAAATGAGAAAGTCAAAAATATTTTAACCGGTCTTGATGTCTTCAACATCAAGGTGCGCAAAGGGAATATCTTTGGCGACAATTGGAAAAAGCGGCCTTTTTCGACGAACGAAATGAAGCTGCAAATATGGCAGGAATATGATTATCTCGGTGACATGGATGGCGCACTTTTTGAAACTCCTTAACAGTAAAGAAGATAATAATGTTCTTGAAGAATTAGATGATTTTACCAAAATTGCAACTGATTATGATGTTGATGTCTCGATATGATGGCAACAAAATTACACATGTGGCCATCATTTGTGTTTCTCACTTTGTGAATTTTTACACTCCTGCGCAGGGCCTACCGTTTATTTCCGGTTCCTGAAAAGCTTTTTCCTTAGGCAGAATTTGACTTTCGGAGGTTTGCCATTGCCCGCCGAATGGTTGATGACTTTGGAAAATTTGTTGTTCTGCTCCAACCGAGATTCGAACCTAGGTAGATGGTGTGACAGCCAGTGAGTCACCAGATGTGGAACAGTTCAAGCGAAAGCAGAGCACTTTTGGAGTACATCATGCCCAACGACTGGAATCTTAGCAATAAACTGCGCTAACTACTAAGAGATATTAGCGCATATAATGTCCTTCCAAGCGTATGATGTTAAAAGCTAAAACCTATCGTCAATGTGATGAGATCTTTTACGAGTAACTGTGGCTTGAGACCTGCTTAGTCAATTATTGACCATATATCTACTTTGTGTCAGATTTTTGAAAGATTCCAAGAAAACGCTGCGGGAAACCAACTATTTATTTGAGATCACTTGTGTCACATCACCAAAATTGATGGTGAGAAATCCCCATGATACTTTCGTTTGGTAGGCGTGATGTTTGTTTTTTTGCCCAAATAATAGTTTAATAAGCACACAAAATTAACTTTTTGCATTTTTATAAAAATTCTCGTAGGCGTCTGTTCTTCTTGACATACAAAATATTGGATTTGAGGTGGCAACGACTTCTATTTTGATTTTCAGGGACTTATTGATTTATTCTCATTCAAGGACTAACAAGGAAGAGATACATCATTGACCGCAATAGATAAGCTTTGAAAGAAAATACCCAAATTTACTTTAAAAATTGGATAAATTCGGTACCACAAGTTCAATAAATGATGAAGTTACGTAATGAAATGTGTGTCGCCGCTGTAAGAAAAAGTATGGAAGAAGCTTCAAATTTATCTAATTGTCGTCAATCACTCTAAACGGTGCTTTACTTTGCGTAAGGTGCTCTCGTATAAGATCCAAATGGTTACCTTGACTCAAAGGACTATGAAATGATAATTTAATTAAAAAATTATAAGACTGATAATCTCAATCTATGATATATAAAAAAATAATTAAGGTAACTTCCAATCAGATTATTTTTTAAACCTGAAACACTGGATGAAATCAATTCCTACGCGTAGTCATCGGGAGCAAAAATAATACTTATATTTTAATAATTTCGAAACACGGAACGTTGGTATGACTCAGATAAAACTTATATGTATCTATAATTACTGCACTTGTAAGTTTGCATGGCTTGCAATGCAGTCTACTTTGTAAAATTTAACGTCTCCAATGATATGAATTTAAGATTAACTAAACTCAATAAATTTTCAAGAGTTGTAGCTTTTTTTTTATGTTTAAGTACTCACGCGATAGTTCTAGTTCCGTATCAACTCTTGTATTAGCACGACGTGTGAACACACTTCGCAGTAGTCTAGCCGTTTCAGTAAATCTGTAAGTTTATTTTTTTTTTTTTTTTTTGTTTCGGATGATGTGTTTTTAATAAAAATTAGATAGCAGAGGCCAAGAAGATACATATAAAAAATGATATTCTTAAAACAAAACTATTGAAGGGGAGCGGAAATAAAGTAAAAGAAAGAAAGAACGAAGGAAAGAGAAACGGAAAAAGGATTTTCGGGGTTTATGTTAACTAAAGAATCAAGATTAAAATAAGGAAAAAAAAAATGTATATATAACTCAACATAGATACTTTCATTAGAAGCAAATTGGAAAAGAAAAGAAAAATTTAACAGACAATTTTTGAAATTACTATATATCTCTTTAAAAGAATGAGTTAAGCAATGCATGCGTAAGGGCATATCATGATAACTTTAGCATAATTAAGGGTTAACATAATGAGATACGAGTATTCACATGCAATGGGTTACGTGACCAGCAAATACATTTTATTAGTAAATTTAGGTTAATAATTTAATTTACGATACCTTAACATAAAAAGTCTATTTAAAGGATAAATAAAAAAAATAAAAAATTGCACTTTCAGCGATTATACATAATATTAGAATCTTTTATTGAATAACAACTTCGCAGGTCTCTATGTACGGAGTTTTTATTTCAATTTTAAAGCCTATTTTAAAATATGATTTAAATTTCACCATCTTAAATATTTTTCCAAATTAAATTTCTGTCCCCCACTTTTGATACCGACATCGTTAATCTATTGGCTTATAGATACCAGTCCAATTCAGGCTAATTTTGTTTTTGTGGTAACTAAAGTGTTTTTTTGAATAAATAAAATAAAATCCAATTATTTCTTTTTTGTTGTATTATGTTTGATTTTTGGACCTTTACACTTTATTTAATCAGTTATTGAAAATTATATTTGGCAAATGAGCGCAATTTGCGACCACGCAGAGATTTGTTTTTTTTTTTGACATTTTTGAAGAATTTCTTGAGTAATACCCTCGATTTCTTTGTGTACGAGTATTTTGGCCCTAAGTTATTCAAGGGGCTCTGGATTGTTGGCATATACGTTGGTTTTCAAATATCTTCAGAAGAAAAAATCAAGCGAAATCAAATCAAGTGATCGTTGTGGCCAGCTGAAAACACTTTTTCTGAAATTAATCGATTAGCGAAAATCATCTTCATTAAATCGAATTTTTCACGAGTAGTATCGCATATTGCGCCATCCTGTTGAAACCAGTAGTTCTCCATGTCATTTTCATCCAGTTCAGATGCCAAAAAGTCGCGTATTAGAACTCTTTATCACACTCCGTTGAATTTGAGGTTTTGAGTGTCCCAATACCGAATATTTTGAGGTATTAAACCTTCTTCTTATACACATCGTAAAATGAGCTTCATCGGTCATGGCATGTTTCAAAAATCAGGTGTACCAGCAAACACATTTTGCATATTTTAGGCGTACTGAATACGATACCGTAATAATTGGCGAGCCATTTGCACTTTGTATGGGAAAGTATGGAAATCAAACTTCAAAGTCTTAAACATAATCGATATATGCAAACCATACTGCTGAGCCCGGCGACGTTATGAAGCTTCTAGATGGTTGTCAAGGTCGGCTTTTACAGCATCAATGGTTTCATTAATTCGACTTGGTTGGGGTTCAGCCTTTAATTTTAATTATGCTTAACTATCGCCTTAATTGCATTTGGTCACTAAATGTATAACTATTTTGGCTATTGGCACTGTAAGACAGAAATAATTTCTTCTACGAGCACACGCACTCTGGTTTTAACACAAAGAGGACTGACTTTCAAAATTAAGTAATTTCAATAATAATTTCTTTTGGCGTGGTAAAAATTGCTCTCATTTTGTTCTACTTCAACTAAGGTAACATACCATAATAAAATCACCTTGTATAGGGTGATTCATCGTGCGGTTTGATTTTCAATAGGCTTTTTTTGACAGATCACGCGTGACTCCTATCAAACTGTTTTGTCATTTTTGTTCATCATGGAAAGACTCACACCACAATAGCGTCTCCAAATTGTTCAGCTGCATTACGAAAATCAGCGTTATGTGAAAAATGTTTTTCGTGCGATAATCAACCTACTGAAACCACTATTGTTAATACCATTCGCAAATTTGAGTCCCAGTTTACATTAGTGGATGATACTCGACCGGTTAGATCACATCCAGCACGTAGTGAAGAGACTATAGCAGCTGTAGCTGAGAGTGTACGCGAAGACCGTGTCGAATCGATTCACCGTCGTTCTCAGCAGCTTGGCTTGGCGTATTCGACAACTTGTCGTATTTTACGTGATAATCTCTGCCTAAAAGCGTAAAAATTTAACTTATGCAAGAATTGAAGCTAGACGACTTGAATTTGCGTCATATTTTCAGTGAATGGACTCTGGAAAAACTCAATAAAAATCTGGTTTGATGAAGCACATTTCTGGCTCAATGGATACGTACGTAAATAAATAAAATTGCCATATTTGGGCTGATGAGCAACCCCAGGAGTACCAAGAGTTACCATTACATCCATTAAGAAAAACGGTATGGTGTGGTTTATGGCTGGTGGAATCATTGGTCCATATTTCTTCAAAAATGAGGCAAATCTGAATGTTGCCGTCAGTGGTAACCGTTATCGCGCCATGTTAACGGACTATGTGCTTCCCGAAACTCAAGCACATGGTCTCGGTGAGCTCTGGTTTCAACAAGACGGCGCTATGATCCATACAGCGCGTAAACCAATGGACTTGTTGAAAAATCATTGTGGTGATCACTTAATTTCTCGTTTTGCTACGGTAAATTTGCTCCCTAGGTCGTGCGATATCACACCTTTAGACTTTTTTCTCTGAGGATATGTAAAGCCTCAGGTCTTCACGAATAAGCCAGCTACGGCTGACGCCTTGGAAACCAACATTACTCGTGTTATCCGCGAGATACCAGTCGCTATGCTCGGACGAGTTGCCCAAAATTGGACCTTCCGAATGGAGCACCTCAGACGTAGTCGTGGCCAACATTTACATAATATCATTTTAAAAAAGTAAATGCCATCAATTGTTCTTTTAGCCGATAAAAAAAATTTTAAGTTCACTTTCAAATTTGTGTTTTATTTTACCTATATTAATAAAATTGTTTAAAAAGTCTTCTCAAATTTTCAAGTTTGCTAAATTGATGTTGATTGATCTTTCAAATGTTGTTAAAAGTTGAATATATGCGAAAAAAAGGTTATATGTTATACATAATCGTATATGAGTATGTTTGTTTACCTCTATTTGGATTCATTCGTTCATATTTCACAGGGTGGGACACAACGACCCTTATACAAAGTGGGGCAAAAGTAATGTTATAATGCGAGTTGGTTGTCATTTTGTTAGAAATGAAAAAAAGGCCTCTGTTTTCACGAAAAGTTTATTTCAAGGTGTAAAATTGTTCAAATGACCACCTTCTGAGTTGAAACACATTTCTGCTTGTTTTACGGCATTCTGAATTGTTGCTCGAAAAACATCCAAATTGGTGATTTCTTAATCAATGTCGGCTTTCAAGACTTGCAAGACTTTTTGGTTTATTGTGGCAAACATATGTAAGATTTCAAAAAGTCCCAAAGATTTGGCTATCGGTGAGGCCAGTTTAAATCGCCAAAACGGGAGAACTTCGCAAATTGGCGATTCAAAATATCTTTTGTTGCCCGAGCTGTGTGGGTGGTTGCTCCGTCCTTTTGGAACCAACTATGCATCTTATGGCAAAAAAAACTAGTTCGAAATCTGTCTGTAGCGCTCACCAGTTACGGTTACAAAAATGCCGTCGAACGTCCTCAAAAAAATAATTGGCAATCACTTTTTCACTGCAAATGACGCACCGGTCACGGTCACTTTGAAGAAATGCAATGGCTATTCGTGCATTTCATCTGAATTCTCTCTGCCCCAGAAACACAAGGTTTGTTTATTCACATAGTCACTTAAGTGGAAATGGGCTTCGTCGCTCATTATGATTTTGGATATGAATTCATCCTCTTGTTCCAAAAGGCAAAGTTCACTTGACCATCATCATTAATTAGAGAACGGTTTGCACTTTATAAGGAAATATCTTCAGATCCTTGACGAAAATTCGGCGCAATGAACGTCTGCTGATGTCAAATTGTGTGCATCATTGTCCCGTCGATGTTTGTGAATTCTCTCGCTCGTTCGCTCGTAAGTGAACCCCATAAATGTCCCAACGAGAACACTAACTGGATCTGCGATAATTCAAAACAACCGGCAATATGGATATGTGGGCGCTATGCTTTCATACAAGCGACCAAACAACAGGCTTTGTGCGGGCGAAAAAGAATGGGATCCATTTCTATAGCTGCTATACTCGACGCAGATTGACATCTAACGAATATGAATAAATGCTGGGCAATTTGACCATGGACACTTTTCAGAGATACCCAGTGAATGAGGCCACAGAATGAGGCCACAGAATGAGGCAGCAGACACACTCACACAGAGGACAGGCCCGTCCTGAAAACGTTCGCTCCGATCGATATATATCGTCAACAAGGGTCGCGCAAATATATATGCAGTTCTATACTCAGAACCATAAAGTGGAGGGTTAGTGAGGAATACTCTTACAGTGACCGCCAAATGATAGTATTGGAAAAGGAACGACAGAACTTTCGATAAGAAAATATTTGAAGAGATGTTGAACGATGATCTAACCCAAAATGAAACAGCGGTGGCCGTGGTGTAGTGGTATATGCATAGACTCCTCAAACAGAGGGTCGCGGGTTCAAATCCCGTGCCAGGCAATTCTGTGAAAAATATATGAAAATCCCGTCGGCGTCAACTCTGACATGAAGGCATAACACTGATGTTGGAGTGGTTGCTGGTTGCTGGGCTTAATGTAACGAACTAACAACTAGCACGTACTTAAGACCCACTGGTTAAGGAGGATGTACTAGCTCGTCCCGTCCAGTTTGACGGAGAAAAAGGGTTTCCATAAAAAAGGATATAAAAAAAAGGCGGAGACCCTCACAAATACCATCACCACTACGTGCGATGCATCTATTCCTAGAAAAACAAACAGCAGGAAGGCACCACCTTGGTACTGGTGGAATGGAGAAATAAAATCACTTTGGGCAAGTTGCCTACATGCTCGACGGAAAGTTCAGCGTTCAAGAAAGAGACCAGACTTCCAACAATGTCTGACCACTTTTAAGCTGACAAGGCGCAATTGAAATTCAGCCATCAAGGAGAGCAAAACCGCGTGCCTAAGCGCCTCTGTAAGGAGGCCGAAATTAACCGCTGGAGTTCGGCATACAGGATTTTAAAGACCAAACTGAAGGGCTACAGAACCTCTCCAATAACATGTCCAATAATGCTAGTAGAACGTATTTTCCATTAAATACGATACTAGCTACTATGTGCAATAACGTAGGAGACTTAAATGCAGTAGACGTTCTACTAATTACCCAGGCGGAGCAGCTCCAGGCATGCAACAAGCTAGGCGACAACAATGCACCCGGATTCGACGCCATCCCGAACAAGGCAATAAAAGCGGCTTTAAAAAAGAGACCAGACCTCTTTATGATGACAGATGTTTATGTTGCAGAAGCGTCTCGAAGAAGAAACGTTTCCTTAAAAGTGGAAAATGGTCCTGTTACCAAAAGGTTTTAGATGGTTCTCCAGGAACTATCGTCCTATCGCCCAATATGCCTATTCGATACCATGGAAAAAATCCTCGAGAAAGTAATCTACAATAGCATGTAGTGGCAGTTTTTCAGCGCTTTCAGACTATCAATTTGACTTTAGAAAAGTCAAAGTCAGAGCAGTAGTTGATATCGCAAAAGGCGAGTCGAGAAACTATAAACTTAACCAACTTCCAGGTTGGTAACTATATAATCAGGTCCAAAGAAGTGGTTAAATATCTTAGAGTAATGCTGGACATCAGATAACGGTTCAAAACACATGTGGACTATTTAACCAAGAAAGCATCGCAAGTGCAGGAAGCTCTCTCGCGCACACTGCCTATCATTGGCGGACATGGATATCCAAAAAAGACTTTATTGTATGCCGCGACAGTTTGAGCGTATACAAGGGCGACGAAAACCAACAAGAGACTATCGTCAACATAAAGTCTCCGCGCGCTTCGTACAATCAGTGGCTTTAAAACCGTATCAGACGAGCCCGTCTTTGTTATAGCTGGAATGGTTCCCGCCCACATTCTTGCAAATGAAATGTTGAGGGTATATAACAGAAGAGCCTTAAGCCAACACGATGCCAATGGAATAAAGAGAATCAAAATTGAAGAAAAGCCAGCGTCAATAAGTATGTGGCAAGCTTGCTGGGATAATTCAACGAAAAGCAGATAGACATATAATACAAAATTTAAACTGCAGAATATATTGATCAATCATTGACACTTCCGCTCGGGAGACTTTTCTTTAAAGGATGAACTCCATCATGGGCTGAAAAGTCCGTTTCTGAGAGAGGGCACCACTTGAATTAAATCCATAAAATTTTCAGTTAGTACCAACCTTCAAAAGATACGTGTATAAACTTGACAGCTGTCGGACGATTAGTTCTCGAGATATAGCGTTGTGAGTGAAGCAACTTTTGTTATTGTGAAAAAAAAAATGGATTCAAAGCAATTTGTTGGTTTATCATTGCTTTTTGGTGGGAAAAAATGTAGCCGATGCAAAGAAATAGCTTGATAAGTGTAACCTGAACTCTGCACCAGCCGTGGTCATACAAGCACAGAAGATGATGCACGCAGTGGACGTCCAAAAGAGGCTGTTTCAGATGAAAACATCAAAAAAGTCCACAAAATGATTACGAATGATCGTAAAGTGAAGTTGATCGAGATAGCTAAGGCTCTGAAGATATCAAAAGAGCGTGTTACACCAGAGTCACGTCGGCAAACAGCTGAGTGGCGAGCAGGCGACGAACCTCATCCAAAACGACCAAAAACTCAACAGTCGGCTGGCAAGGTTATGGCATCCGTATTTTGGGATACACATGGAATAATGTGTATAATACAGCGACTATTACATTGCGTTGTTGGAGATTTTGAAGGACGAAATCGCGGAAAAACGGCCGCATTTAAAAAAAAAGAAAGTGCTGTTTCACCAAAACAATGCACCGTGTCACAAGTCGATGAAAATGATGGCAAAATTGAATGAATTCGGCTACGAATTGCTTCTCCACCCACCGTATTCTCCAGATTTGGCCCCCAGCGACTATTTCCTGTTCGCAGACCTCAAAAGAATGCTCGCCGGAAAGAGATTTAAGACCGATGAAGAAGTAATCGCCGAATCAGGGGCCTATTTTGAGGCTAAACCGAAATCGTACTACAAAACTGGTATCGAAAGATTGAAAAATCGTTTCAATCAGTATATCGCCCTCGAAGGAAACTATATTAATAAATACAGTTGAATTTTGCAAAAATTTTGTGTTTTACTATAAAACGGCACGGACTTTTCTACCCATGTGCTAATTCAAACACATCCAACATTAACTTCGTAGATGTGACCATTAAGCTTGAAGGTCACCAGATGGAATCCCCATCAAAAGACTTGGTTTTGTGTTAACATTTTCTGTAAGGGTATCATAAATTAACCAACAAAAATGTAAGGACCGAATTTCCATTTGTACCTCATGTCCTGTTATTCAGAAAAGGGAGCTGTTGTTGGATGGCTTGGTTACTGGAAGTGAAAAGTGGATAGTTTATAAAAATGTTGTAAGGAAAAAAGGCCTTTGTTTGCAGATGGGAAACTCCGCCATTAACATCAAAATCTGGTGTGCATCAGATGATAGCTAAGATATGTTGTTGGTGAAACCGCAAGTGTCTGTTATATTACGAGCTGCTTGAAAAAAATGAAACGGTAACTGATGAAGTTCTCTTCCACAAGTCACAATGGCAAAATTGCCTGAATTTGGTTTCGAATTGCTCCCTTCACCAGATGTAGCCCTGTTATTCCTGTTTATTCCGGTTTCGAAACATGAACAAATGGCTCGGCAGTTAGAGATTTGGGTCGAATGAAGAAGTCATCGTTGAAATAAACGCCTATATTGAGGGCTTCGCGAAATCATATTATTTGAAGGGCATCAACAATAAGAGAAACGGTTGGACGAGAAGTGCTCCTTATTTCAATTTTCAGGGAAAATGTCGCATGTCTTTATTTGGACCTTTCTCGAAAAAGGTATTGATTTTCATTAATATATATAAAATCCTTATTATATAGAGTTTGTAGGATTAAAAACTGCGGCTCCTACCATGTTTGATATTTTAGAATCGTCAATGGAATGAGATTGTATTGTTTGAAGAATTTGAGGTTGATTCCAATAGTTTCGATCCTGTACGCTAACATTAAAAGGGTGATCGAGATGAATGAATTACCAACATTCAAGTTTTTAGTCTTTGTATCCAAAAATTTTTGTAGCCCTTTTAATAGTTCGTAGTTAAGTTTGTGATCTAGTGTTACCCCAGTCTACTCTTTTTTGTTTTCTTGTAAGACATGTACACATTTATAGCTTTTGGAAGCCCAACTATTTCTTCTACTGATGTAAAGAACATCGACCGTCTAGATTGAGCTTTAATCTGCTTTTTTTTTGTCTACGTTCACAAGATATGAATGAGATTAATGTGGATGATGATGCCAAAAGCTTAAAGGAGAAGATTTCATTTTTATTCTGATGAATCAGCTTGTCATACGTTCTTCTAAAAATCTTAAAAACGCTGATTAATACACATCTTTTGGTATATTCCTATATTATATTATATATATTATAGGAAGAATAATCAGCACAAAACTATGAATATCCCCATCGAGAAGGGATGTCAATAGAAAGACACGGAAAGGTTGTGTTCTCTACCATTTTCAACAAACCACTTAGATTCCTTGAAGGGAATGCTGTAAAGTGTTTGGTTTTGCAAATGAGATTGTACATAGATTGTGCCACTAGCAAACGAATACTCTTAACAACTTGTAAAAAAAAACTGTCAAACTTGACCCAAACGTGTGGTTTTCATTCCAACTTAAGGAAAACTGAATTGATTGTGTATGGAATCCCAAATTTATCTCATGCTTCAATCTCCGAGTTTCAATTAGTCAAACAGGAAAAGTTTGTTTGTTTGTTTGTTTGGGTAGATAAGAGTGGCTGTTAGGAAAACTCAACCCACTTAGGCCTATTGGCCCATTGTGATGGCATGTGGATCTGTGATCCTCCAACTCTTGAACTTATGATGGAGCGTAGTAGACTGTTAACGTCTATATTCTTTAGATCACTAAAGTCATTGTAGAAGAAAGCTCCTAGGTGAAGTTTTCTTCTTTGAGAGAGAGCTGGACATGAACAAAGTAGGTGGATGTTTGTCTCCTTCTCCTCCTAATCCATGCAGCTTCTACAGAAATCGTTTGTAAAGGCGCGAAGCCTTCTTGCACGCTTACTTATAACGCAATGTCGAGTGATGATACCTATGATGCGCTGAGATGTTTCCTATTTAGAAGGATCAAACTCTTAGAACTGTTTGGTTGCTAGACATGTTGGTCCAAGAGTCCACTTAAGATCTTTTGTTAGCATTCATCTTTAATATTAATTTGCACGTAGCGATTGGTATACCGATGCTACCCTTTTTCGGTAGAATGGTTCCAATTTTGCCGAGTTTGTTAGCCCTACAATTTCCTGGAATGTCTTTGTGACCCGGCACCCAACAAAGGGCGGTTCTAGAATTTAATTAGACTCAATCCAGGGACTTTATAGCGGCCTGAATAGAATCCGAATAGATGCGGATATTCTATGCAGATATCACGTTTTTCTTCAGCCAAAATGTTCGCCTGAAACACGCTACAGAGATTTCGAAGACTGCAGGAGCGGCTTAGATTTAGCTTATCTGAGAAAACATCGACACCAACCCCGCTTTCAGTTTTAGATTTAGATCCATCTGTGTTAAAGTGGATTGGCTTGTCCTCCATAAAAGCATATTCCTCCCAGAAGGATTTCGAGGAGAAGCTTACATGAAAGTCTTTATCAAACCAAAGTTCAGGTGTAGAAAAATCGATGTTCTCTGTGTGGATTCCTAGTATATTAAGAATATTAGCGTGGCCAAAAAAATTATTTGTCTTAAGGTGTAGTTGCCTTAAGGTGAATAGCTGCTGGTTGTCAAGTGAAACAGAATAGCCATTAAAGTGAATTGGAATAAAACCTGAATGGCTGAATCTAAGAAGCAAAAGAGCTCAAACAAATCCCTTGTAGATCTGCATTTTAGGTGTGAGGTTACAGAAATCGTATGGTGTGACATTGAGCCTTCTTCGGCAGCTTGCCTTATAATTCTAAAAGAAATTGTACAATTGTAATTGTAAGCAACTCTAAACATTGCCGTCTTTCGGAGGCAGCAAACTCAGCTCTGACATCTATTTAGAAGGAGTCATCGAACCAAAGTGCAAAAGGTATAAATATGATACTTCGGCTCAAATGTTAACTGTTATATACGCTAGTCATTTGCTCAGCTTTAATATACGCAATATTGTATGATGTACAAAAAATATAAAGGAAGAAGTACAGCGACCAAAATGAAAATATTACGAATCTCAGCGGGTATTGCAAAGCAATAGAGAGCAATTTCCAACCAAAGTTCAAAGAAGGGACGAAAAGAAAAATAATTTGATCACTCAAATGCGAAAACATCAGAAAGTTATTGGCCTCAGTAACGAGGAGATTCAAAATATAGTGGAGGTGGAGTGCAGAGTAATTCCAAGGTCTGCAAATTAAGTCGACCCCACAAGCGCCGTAGCAACGTTAAGTGGGAGAAATATGTAACATTAGATGTTATTATAAAAGTTACATATAAACAAGAAGAGATACTTTATCGTAAAAAAAGAGAAAATAGCTTTTGTGTAAAATGATGCTATATGCAGAGTAGAAATCCAATACAATAGTTGTTTTCCAATCTTCCAAAATCACCCGTGCTCCGGTGAAAATTTTCTACACAAATAAAAAGGTAACCCGTTGAAACGTTTAAACATATTTCTATATTCTAATATTTGCCATTCCAGACACTATTACGTTGGTGCAGTTATATGTGCGATAATTTTGTAATGAATTGTTATGCCAGTGATTGATATCTTTTATTTTTCTAATTACTTACACCTTATTATCGATCCCAAGGCATGCATTGTACTGCAGAAATGCGCAATTGCGAGAATTAAACGAAAAAAAAAAAAAATAATAAATAAATAAATTGAAAGTAATCTTTTAACTCAAATATAATAAATGTGTCGCTTTTACTTGTTTTTATTTATATTCTTTAATTTCTATCACCATATACCATGCTTAATTATATGGTGTTAGGTTATAGTTCTATTTATTTTAATACTCACTATGTGGAACAAACTCTAACAACAATACGTGCATAAAGGATAAGAAAAATGTTAAAAAAATATCTAGTGAAAATTAATATATTCTTTTTTAAGAAAAACAATTGTAAATAACTTTTATTCGCACAAAATAAACCAGAGACCAAGTACAATAGGGTCTTTTCCACCATTCAAAAATGTACGAGCCAAATAGTAGCTTTCAGTAGAAAATCATGTTGTCATACTAAAATAATCAGTTCTTAGAAATATCGACAGTTTATCTAATTTGGTCAGGATATTTTGTAAGATCCTGTACTGGATTGATCCAGGACTGGAGTAGATAGTGGTCAGTATGTATACCATACCATTAAAAGCCTTGAATTAAAATTGGAATGGATGATAAGTCTTTATTTTGCAATCCTGTGTTTATTGACAGGATCCTAGGCACTTGAAAACGTAAGGTAAAATCCTGTATTCATAAGCTTTCGAAGCAGATATACTGGTCTGGACAGAATTAATCAATCGACTAAATCAAATGACTCTTGGCTATTGCACCCGAAAAGAACAGACTTTTCGAAAGTTAAACTAAAAAAATAAGAATGAAAAAGCAAATAATCGTCTTCCAAAAAATATGAAATCAGTATGCGGTAATTTTAAGCAATTTCAGGAAACTTAAGCTTTGAAAAAAATCACTAGGAGTATGTGTGAGATAGAGTGAGGCTATCGTCATATCCAAACGACACCTCATATCCTGGAAACAAATTCTCACTGAACTAAGTGTCCGAAGCAGAACCTTAAATTAAATGTTGATTATTTACTTATTGGTAGAGAAATTTTATTCCAACTACATATTCTTCAAGGGGCGAATAGTAAGGTAAGGCTTTGCTGTTGAACCTAAATTATTACTAAAGAGGCCTTACCAGAAGTTCAGAAAATTTCTATGATATATGGTTATCTAACACTGAAAGACCGTATGGTCGTCAATATCGTTCGAATAAGAGAAAAAGTTAAACGTAAGAGCGCCTTGATATATAAAATGCCATTAACGCGATGGCTAGAAAAGCTTATAAAAGAAACAGCAAGTAAAGTGTAAACCAATGGGTATTTCACCACTTTCAAACCAAATAGCGTATAATTTTAAATGTGGTGCATAAATTCCAAAAAAAAAAAACTGTATCGGTAATAGATGTATAGTATAATCTCAAGTTCTTGTTTGTACAGGCCGTTCACCTGAAAATACTGTTGCCGCACTTAAAAGTGTGACCGAGACTCCAAGCCCATCAACTCGTAAGACTTGAACCTCTCAAGAGTCACATTACGTGAAATAACAAATATAAGCCCGCTTACAAAACTCAGCTTACATAGGAATTGAAGCTCATTTCCAATGCCACATATTCGACGATTGGATGCACGAGCAAACACAATTTGATGAAGATTTAAAAAAAAAAAAAAATCATCTTCAGTGACATACTATAGCTCCTTCTTATTTTAGCGGCTATGTTAAAAAGAAAAATTGTCCCATTTGTAGCAATATCTAAAACGATGCATCCTCAAGAGACATTGTTTGGTGTGGTTTTTAGGCTGAAGGAACAAAACGATGCCATATAGCCAATGCAACAATAACTTTATTGCGCGAGATCTTCTCGGGACGTTTTATCCCGTGAAACAGCAAAGGTAAAAAGTGTCACACGTAGTAATGTATTTCTGAATTAATTCAAAATATTTTGGCTGATGAAACTATTTGGGACTTTCTTGATACTTGAATAACAAGTGGACTCGACAAACCAATTGCTGGCAGTTTGAAATGTGAACATATTTTATTCCGAACAACACGAGGAACTAATGTCGGCACATCATTATATGAAAAAAAATTTCCAAAATCAATAAAGATTTTGTAAAAAGATCCAATGTAAATTTCTAATGGCGACCTGTAAGAAAGGAGAAGGATGCACTATAATCCAAAAAGATGACATCATTAATCTGAACAATCATATGTCCCCATGCTAGTTGATTGAACCATAAAAAGACAGGAAAACAGTAGGGGCTACTGGAACAAATGGTTTGTCGAATGAGCTTTTCTGGGATCACGATACATTGCATACCACAGTTTACGAGTATCTTGTATATGATTCTTCTATTTATGGTGTTATAAAGCATAAAAGGAAACCTCCTAGGCAATCGAATAAATTTAATAGAAAAAGCGCTGGCAGTGCGGAAACCTATATTAGTATAATTTTAGATTAAGACTTTTTGAAAAATATTGAAAAATTTTGAAAAATTCATTTATAGAGATGAACTGTATAAAATTAGTCCAGTTTAGCATTCAGGACAAAATCGTATGAGCGGTATGATGAGAACTATGAATTTGCAGCTTAAGAAGACAACTGAAGAGCAAACTCTTTTTCTCGAACAAAAGAAATATTAATTTATAAGTCCTCAATCAACCCAGTTCTACGGGTATTTCGGAGGTCTATGCCAAAGGCACAATATTTAAAAAAAAAAAAACAACTGCTAAAGCACGCTGACGATATTGACATTATGGTAAGAAATCAGCGTGATGTTACGGCAGTTTCTGCGACAACACCCAGCACCATGTGCACGAAGAAGACACGACAACGGAAAAATATTGCACTGAAGTGGTATAAGAGTTTTGAGAAGCAGATATAACAGCAAACTGTATGGGATATACAGCAACCTTGACATTGTCAAAAGAGCTAGAATCCATCGGCTGCGATAAACGAATGAGATTCATATAGCTATAAAAGACAACACCACCCTAGGTAGTCCGCTCAATTTTCAATAAGAAAAGGATCTTAGCAAACCTGCAATGTGCAACTAAAGGAATAATCGCATGCTAAATGAAGATGAAATAGATGAAGCTATTCGTTGAAGTCCAGATTAAGGTAAAATAATTTAGAAATGAGCGAGTATTATAGAAAGTTCAGCCTCGACATAATGAAAGGCAAGATAATATTCCGCTCTTAGTCAAAAGAGAATGCAATTTTTCATCACCATTAGCAACCACTAATGTTGTTCCAACTTTTCCTCAGATTTGGTGCGGATAACAATTTATTTTCAACTCAACTTTCAAGGCATTTCTTTTGTACGATAGATAAGGTTATTGTTAAATGTTAGAAATAGAATCATATTTCCCAAAAAGAACAGGATCATAGAAATGCTAATATTCTTTTTCTATTTTTGCAAACAATAACACTATTTTATTCCATTCCATTGAAACAAATCGATATAACATCTAATGAAGAATACAACATGACAATCTACACCATTTTCTTTATAATATAAATTTTTGCATAGCTAAAATTTAAGCACTATAAAATCATTTTAAGGAACTTATGTTCATCCTGAAAACTGATACGTTGTCTACAATATTAAAACATAAAATTGCAGGATAAAATCAGCATTTAAGTATGTTCTAGCAAATAAAATAAATATAAACCAAAGTTTAATTCTTTTTTTTTATATTTTATTACAACATCGTATTTTCTAAAAAAAAAAAATTATCTAGTAAATATTAAATACTTAGATACTAATAAATAACATTGATATGCATTTAATTAATAATTGATTAAAGAAAAATACTTAACAAATTTAAGGAATTATGAGTTGAATACCTAAATATCGTATAAATACAATAAAAGTAATGCTCGGCTTTAAGTTATAAAAGTAAGAAGCCTTTAACAATTTTACAATAATCAACTAGGACTTAGACGAAATTAAATTTATTTCTACAAAAAAAAAAAACAAAAACGTTAAACGTATTTCTAAACCAAAATATATGTTGCGTTTTTCTTTTTTAAAATGGCTAAACCGACTAGTTCTTATTTACATTACAAAAATATGGAATGTTGTAAGGTTATAAGAATATAAATAAATTAATTTAACAATTAATAAATATTCTTTAAATTTATTGAAGAAAATACATAATTAAATTACTAATATAAATTTATTATAAAAAAGAAAGTGGGTATGACTACACTTAAAGTATCTGAGCACATGTTAAGTGTTTAGCAAAATAGGACAGAGAGAAAGAAAGATTTTTGGACTCAGGGGATGGCCGTGGTGTAGTGGTATATGCATAGACTCCTCAAGCAGAGGGTCGCGGGTTCGAATCCCAAGCGAGGCAATTCTCTGAAAGTCTTTTCATGGAATTTGTAAGTGGTTATATGTAAATCCCGTCGGCGTCAACTCTGACGTGAAGGCATAACACTGATGTTGGAGTGGTTGCTGGCTGGGCCAAATGTAACGAACTAACAACTAGCACGTACTAAGACCCCACTGATTGAGGATGCACTCCAGTTTGACAACCACCTCTGAAAAAATATGGAAACCTAACACCTGAGTTTCAAAACTACTACACCACCCGCCCGCGCCCTGGTGAAAAGCCAGTAAAAGGGTATTCATTCCCCTTGGTGCGCACGCGGAATTATAAAAAAGTATTTATTTCGCCCCAATGCATGGTTTCATCCAACATTTAATGACGAAACGTAATTATTAGTGTAATTGGACATGTTGTTGTATTCTAAAAAGATTGTCTTTTGGGCGCGGCTGTTATTGAACCCGAAACCGTCCGATTTCTTTGAATGCTTAATCTAAAAACAAAGTTTGACAGGGAAGACAGTTGCAGCTTAAGCGAATAAAAAAGCGTAGTACCGAAACAGTTAAATTTCGCTTTTGGACCTGTTAAGATCTTTATATTGTAGTATTACATTAGTAATACTAAAATAGTACTACTACCATGACATTTTGTAACTCCAATGTTCCTATTATTGTAAACTTATCATTAGATTTAAGTCATATTATAATAATAAAGCAGTTTAAATTACACCGTGAACTATGCAACATCTTTCCCTCAAAGTTATAACATCTGGCGACGGGATTTGAACCAAAGCGGATTTAATATTTTTTTCCTTCTTGTCATCTCTCATGTTTATTTATTTATTTATTTATTTTTTTTTTTTTCTGATAAGTCTTTGTTAAATTGGATATGGACGCGCAGCTAATGAAAGCTCTGATTAATAATCAGCAGGAATTCATAAGGAAAATATTAAGGAATCAAGAAGAGTGCTTCGAAAAAATTTCTAGAAATTCAAGCGTTACCAGCAACGCACTACGTTCACATGCAGTTGCAGTTTTTCGGGTGTTTAACAAAGATATTAGTCCAGACAAAATAGACATTCCAGTTTGCATTAATTCACGACCAGCTGAATTTGTGTACAGGTATTAAATACGAAATTACAAATGTTATGTCCAAAGTCCCTATGGATCCCGCTTATGCGTTCTTTTTTTATCCGAGGTCAAAGGTCACAAATTTTAGTTTTTTGCGTATATCTCTGAAACGGCGAGAGCTACCGGAAAAATCGATGAAAGTTTGTAGATCGTGAAATTCTTTACAAAAAACCACTCTCGAGTTATCGTGATTTCAAACCTAGAAAATACGGATTACATTCATATATGGCCAGTATGCATCATCGGTTCATTCATTTTTAGAACAAAATATTGGAATATTGGTTTTTGTGACTTATGCACTCATATACTATACGTGGAAAATATACGATTCTGAGTAAATCAACGTCTGTTCTTAATTCTATTAGTCGGCTGGTTTTGAGTAACGTTTGTCTGCTACATTTCATTGTTCGTGCATATACCTACTTTTTTCAAGAAACATAACTCTAGTAAATCCAGTCAGTTTTGAACGGTTTTTCGTTACGAATAGATGTGCTTAGGTGAACTAACATAGATGGAAAACTAGAACCCGTTTTCTACGCCTCTATCCGTGTGACCACGTGTGAATTGTCATCAATTGTAATTTCCCTATTATTTAAAAAAAAATCCGCCATTTTACTCAAAAAAAAGCCATCCACCATACACACACATGCAAAAAGCTCTCATTCTAGCAACTTTACTTGTAAATTGCTCTCATTCTAGCAAATTCTGGCACGTTATAGAAGTGAACAAAGTGTTGGTAATTCACTTACAGAGTGTTTGTACGAAAGTTAAGGGTTCGGCAAAGTATTAGTAGCGTTTGACATCTAAGTTAGTTCATCTATGTAGACGTGTTTGTAGACTATATTTTCATTTTAAACTTTAATTTTATAAAAATGCCAGAAGTTTGCTTCATTTGCTGTGAATATTTGACTGAAGGTGAAATTGTGGTTGTTGATCGTGGAATGAAAACTTTAATCGATTTAAGTAATTAAAGGAGTGATGGGTTTAATGAATATTTAAAAGACAAACAATCTATAGCTATCCATAAACAGTTCCGTAAAGTGATCAATCGGAAGAGTAGCATCGCTGCAGCAAAAAGCCAACTCTAGACGGAAACAGCTAGCATATCTGAGATTCCTCAGGAGGAATGATTCTTCTTTTTGTTTTAAAAAGTACTGTTTGTTTTGCGGTAATGAAGTAGATAAAGCGGCTGAAATGAAAACAGTGCAGCATTTTTAGCGTAGTGTCCCAAGTCTCAACACTTGCATTTGAAGGCAGCTCGGAATCGTTCTGATGAAGCAGCAAGTACTTAGGTGATTTTTACAATTCCTTTGTGAAACCTACTACTTGAGGTAAAATCTGTCGTCCTGAAAGTGATTCTATTACTTTATCGATGGAGAAAAGAAATTAACGATTCAGATTACTTGAAGCAGCTGCAGCGATCGTACAAGAGGATATTCAATTGATAGTGCTTGACACTGATAACTATCATCCACCTAGTCAAATGATGCTGATGTCCTTATTATTGAAACCGCAATAGAACAATTTAGTAGTACCAATATAGCCATTGTTGTTGGAGAAGATGTAGATTTATTAATAATACTGACTGCACGAACTCCAAGTGATAAGATCATTTACTTTTTACAACCTGGGAATGCTCGAATTCAAACAAAATTTAACTGCATATCCGGCAGTATTTAAATTGTTTGGAAAACGTAATAATTTGATTTATAACGCAGATGTATTTACAAACATTAACTCTTTGGCAGACGTCATCCTCACCTACGGAATTCGCTATCTCCTTGCTTTATATGGAGTTTCGAAAAAAAATGAAATCGATAGACAAGTATAGATTGTTGAATTTCGTGAAAAATATAAGGAAAAATAAAAGAGTGTAGTTATCATGTCTCCTTCCAAAATTTACTTCTGGTTATCAACACTTGTTCCGTATGTCCTTCTAAGTGCAAGTGTAGTTGGGCAATAAACTGAATCCTGAAGACGGGCTGGAAATTGATGAATAATATTTTCGAGCCAATCCAGACTTTACTTCCACCTGCTCCAGAGAAACTACTGAATACAATTTTTTGTAATTGCAAGAAAGGCTACACGAAAAATTCTGGGTGAAGAAAAAAGTAAAAGCCACTCTTTCACAAATGCAGCAGATGAAGATTCTTTCGAAATCGATGAGGCTCTAACTGATATATCTTTCTTCTTAGAGAAGTCAACATATGTAGATTGACCAAGAAGAGGAAGGAACGAGTGATCATGTAAAATTTGATGATGAATAATGTAATTTTATTGCTGCTACAATTTTCATTATAATAATAAAATACTGTCCCATTAAATTTCCTCGATCGAAATATATCGTGGAATATTCCTACTGGGGAAACAACGTTAAAAAAAGCGTTGATTACCCTACCTCAGAAGTGGTGTGGAAATGTGTATATACCTACGGTTTTAAATTGCGATAACTCGAGAACGGTGCTTCGTAGGGCAAAAGGTATTCATACCTTTTCTAAAGAGAAAAATATACATCTTTATCCAGTAGCTATTACCGTTTCAGAGATATACGCAAAAAACTAAAATCTATGACCTTTGACCCCGGATAAAAAACAACGCACAAGCGGGATCGATGGGGACTTTTGACATAGCATTAGTAATGACGTATTTAGAACTTTTACAAACTGGAATGTGTGTGTCTTTACTATTAGCAAATATTTTTGGTATAATTTCACCATAAATTGCGCCAGAGGTTTTGTGTGAATAAATAAGGAGCACCCATAAACAGGAAATTTTTCTGGATGTTTTACGGTGCATTGCAGAAAGTTTTCTTTTTTTTTTGTCCAATAAATATAAACAAAAAAATATGACTTATCTTTAAATATGATGTTACTCCCATATTAGTTCCTCAGACTAATTGTGGTTTTTCCTACATTCACAAATTACTTTATTGTCCTTACTGAATGTACTTGCTTTGGTTCCTCTACCTGAGCCATCATAGATATTATCGCATTCCTAATACATTTTTATCCACTTTCTCATAAATGCTTTTGATTTTTTAAATATTTTGCTGCTGACTCAATACTCATTTGTGGCCCTTTTGAGTGAGTTACTAAGAAAACACTTTCGAAACGCTTTTTAAAAGCTGCACTCATTTTTTAATGAGTGAAATATTATGGAAATATACTGAGTAAATACAGAAAATAATATAGCTACAAACATGTGTGTGTGTGTGTGAGGAAAGTTAAAAAAAGAAAAATTTAATGCACGTTTTTCCAGATCACACTTCAGCTACTCGTACTCATCAAAGACCCTCCTGGAAAATCATAACTTAACAACCTCATCACCTTGAACAAAATCTCACTAGTATGGGTGCCAGGGCATGAGGGTCACGATTGCAGTGAAAAGGAGAACGGTGCAGAAAGTCAATTTATCGAACCTTGCCCAAGGTTTGGCTTTAGTCAAAACGACTTTAAGCACGAAATATGCACAGTCAAATGCTGGAATGATCTAGATGATCTCAACCACTCAAAGTAATTTCTTAATTACAATAACGAAAACGCCGGATTACCCCTCCTTGATAGCAAACAAATAAGAATACTGTGTGGGACACTTTTTTTGTAATAAACATAATAAACATCTTTACAGATTGGGAATCATCTCTACCACATGTAAACTTTGATGTGAAATTGAGGAGCATATGGAACACGAGCAGCATTTATAAACAAATACATTTTCCATAAAGTGGATCTGAAGGCGTTTTCACAGGAAGGGCTGATTCAATCGCTGGAAATATTAAACAACTAATGGAAGAAAGATGCACAATAGGTAAATATGTTCGCAGTGCATAAGGTCATTCGCCTTACCATACAAATACAATATAATCAAGTTTCATGGCAGTCAATTTAACTTCTTGGTAAAAAGGTCGACAAACGACGCGATTAGAAGTTTATGGATAATGATGGAAAAATCGCAGCGCCTATCATATCTGCATATCATCTACAGATCGATGAGCGTTCAACAACGTTCCAAATAATCTTATGCAGATGGCATTAAAATTTCAAAAACGGCTGAAATATACACCCTGACTGAATCGAACTGCAACCAACTTCAGACTGATACAATTTCCAAACCGTTCATTACTGTGAGCTCAAATTTTGACACATGACAGATAATTTTATTATTTACAAGCCTTTTAAACGATTTGCGTCTCAGTTGTGTTGAAAATCCGCGATGAAATTCAAACCTGATAATGTGATTGCTTCATATTTGGCTGGAAAACCACAAGTAGCTATCGTTAGAGCCCTCCAGCACCTCAACGTGAATAAATCATTTGTATCTCGAACCATAGCTCGTTACCGTGATACTGGCAGCATTGCAAAACGCAGCAAAAAACAGCAGCATCGGCAGATATGATTCGGAAAGTGAAGGCTCGAATCGAGTGAAATCCGCGTCGAAGTGAAAGAAAAATGGCTCGTGAGCTCAAAATATCGTTGGAACGGATGTAACACATACTGAAAAATGAGCTTGAGCTCAAGTCATTGAAGTTCCAAAAATCACACGATCTTACACAGCAACATAAAAAAGTTAGAGTCGAAAGAGCGAACGAGTTGCTACGCTTGCACGATAGTGGTGAGTTGCCGAATTTGTTTTTTTTCGATGAGTCGTCATTTGTTATCGAGCAATATGTCAACAAACATATGACAAAATGACGAGTTTACTTGCCAGAGAGGTCCTTCGAAAATTTACACCTTCGGACGGCCACCAAAAAGCAGGCAGCACCGATGGTGATGGTTTGAACCGCCATAACCGCCGATGGTCGCTCTCCGCTCGTACTTTTGGAACGTGGCGTCAAAATTAATGCGATCGTATACCGTGAAACTGTCTTAGAGACAGTTTGCCTTAGGCAAACAATCCTTTCGGTCGAAGACCGTGGACAAAGCGCGCGTCAACCAAGATTGGTTAAAAAACAATGTTCTACACTTCATTTCTTCGACACAATGAATTGCAAATTCTCCGGATGCAAATCCGTTGGATTTCTCTCTGAGGTATTTTGAAGGCGAACGTTGGCACTAAAAAATACCAAAGCATGGACCACCTCAAACAAGCACTTTGCCGGGAATTGGCCAAATTACCGCAGAGCCACTTGCGTGCAGCGTGCGATGCTTTCTTCGTTCGTCTCAAGGCTATTATTCGCGCCAAAGGTGGACATATTGAAAACTACTGATACAATTTAAAAATTGACGTATTTTCCAACATTTTTTGCTTTGGCACAATAAAATTTATTAAAAAATAAAAAATTTTTAGCATTTTGAAAAGTTGCAGTTCGAGTCAGTCACCCTGTATATAAAATACTTGAACTTAAGTACAGGGTTTTTCAATAGGGACTTGACAACTTTGAATTTAATTTGTGAACGCACTCTTTCACTAATCATCAAACTGTCACTGTCAATTTATTCAGTAAACTCAACATTTTCATCATGGTAAAGTACACTGACGAGCAATGTCTGCAAATTATAAAAATTTTCAACAGATATTGCAGTCACTTTAAGAGCGTTAACTCCAATTTTCGGTCGTAATTCTCGCCCTAGTAGACAGGCAATAACAAGTTTAGTGCAAAAATTTGAATCTACATATTCGTTGTGTGATGTTGCCGTGTCAGTGAGACAACGGGTTGGTCAAAGTGTCGAAAATATCGCTGCCATTCAGACGTCCGTAACAAACGATCCAAATCAGTCAATTCCATGGCGTTCTCAAGAATTGGGCATCGCTCAGACCACATTATGGCGTATTTTGCGTAAGGATCTTGGTTTACACCCATACAAGATTAAGCTGACTCAAGAATTGAAGCCGATGGACCATTTGAAGCGACGTACGTTCTCCGATTGGGTTCTGGAGAACATGCGCCAAGATGATGAATTTCATCGCAAAATCATCTTCAGTGACGAAGCTCATTTTTGGCACAATGGGTTCGTCACTAAGCAAAATATGCGTTATTGGTCATGTGAAAACCCACATTTGCTTCATGAATCACCACTTCATCCACAAAAAATAACTGTTTGGTGCGGTTTGCATGCCGGCGGCGTTATTGGGTCATATTTTTTACTGTTACTGTGAATGGTAAGCGTTATCGCGCCATGATCACCGATTATTTTTGGCCCGAATTGGAAGATATGGACTTGGACGACATGTGGTTTCAACATGTGCCACAAGCCACACATCACACGCTATAATCGATTTATTGAAGATTAAGTATGGTGAGCGTGTTATCTCAAGACATGGGCCAGTCGATTGGCCGCCTCGTTCGTGCGTTCGTACGTAAAGTCATTGGTTTATGCCAACACGCCGAAGACATTGGAAGAGCTCAGAGCCAACATTGAACGCGAAATAGCGGCCGTTTCGGCCGAAATGTGTGGCCGAGTCGTTGAAAATTAAGTTCAACGAATCGACCGCTGCAAACGTGCCCGCGGTGGCCATATGAACGAAGTCGAGTTCCATTCATAAATGTTTTGATTATACTTTAAGCCAATAATAAAGTTTTTGAAATACCTCAAATGGTTTGCCTTTTATTTAAAAAAAAAAAAGTTGTCAAGTCGTTATTAGAAAACCCTATATAAGACTAAACCCTACTTAAACAATTTTAATTGAATTTATTCAAAATTAATGTTAATACTATGTTAAAAGATTTTCTTTAAAAACAAAATAAACAATGCAATATAAAAAGGACATAAATTATAACTGTAGAGCACATTCAAATAAAACATAAACAATCAATTATCAATAAGAACTAGTCTTCAATACTACAATTATTTTTATTTTTATTTTTTGTCAACTAAAATTTGAGCGTAAAGTTTCAAGGAATACATATTTCAGTTGTATTTTGTTTAAATTGCGTTACTACCTATTTAGTAAACGTATGCAAATATATGTAGTTATCACAGTCAAAAAGTATGTACATATGTATATCAAAAACTATTAACCATTAAATATACTTCTAATACTTTTATAGTATTCTGGATTATGTTTCCTGAGAGTGTGACGTTTTGTTTACCTATCGAAGAATTTCAATTTAGTAGTTATCTCATAACGTTATACTAGTACCATAGCCTTAGTACAATTCGAAATTACACAGAACACAATTGTTGACCGTTTGTCATTTTTCTTTGTTTTTATTGATTATATTTCAGATATGCAATGTTGTCATTGAAGTCGCTGATGATGACCTCTTACACGATTTCGAATGCTCGTCATTCTCAAGATTTTTAACTGTTAGATTAGATTTAGGTTGTAAAGTAGAATTGCATGGTTCAACTGTGTTTAGTTTTCTCCACGATAGTCCGACCGGATTACTTTTTCTAAATAAATTAAAAGAAAGAACAAAAAATATGTTTTTTTCAACTTAGCTGAATGAAGTACAAATACATTTTGCCTTTTGGAACTTTTTCGTTTTTCTTTTTTTTTTGTTTTTTTTGGATTAACATAACAATTTTTAGTATAGACCTATGTATAATTTATAGCAAAATTTGCACACACTGTGAAGTAGAAATGACCTCTTAATACATTTGTGAATATTGAAAAAATAAAACACAATTTCTTTAAATGCATTCATTTCCATTGTATTTACAAAGAGAAAGATAGACTCTTTCAACATCTCGTGAGAAAAGTACTTGGGAACAATAAGATTTGAAAAAAATAAAAAAAAACACACGATAGCAATATTTTAGTGTTCAATAGTGTCTTCCTTTTTAGTTTTTGTAATTTATTTTCAAATATCCATATAAAACACAAACAGAATATAAATATAAGAGTCCCTCCTATGCATGTATTTACAATTTTCTTGCTCTTGTTTTTATAATAGTTCCTTTGTTTGTTTTTTGTAACCGAGTATTTGCATGTTTTTTTTGTAAATTTTTGAAACTTGTTGGTTTAAAATGTTGAAAGTTCCTCATATACAACGTTTCTGATCGACACGAAGCGATGAACTTTAAAAGAAGCACTGCAAACAATATTTCCATGAGAAGATATTTTTTTTTTTTTTTTTTTTTTTTTCAATTCATTTACTAGCCCCGTGATTGCTCTTACTTAACAAAGGGACAACTCGTTACTTAAGGACAGGACGTGAAATGAAGTGTTATGCTTACTTCCAAAATGTCTACTTTCAACAGATGGACCTTCTTTGATTGACTCGGGCTTAAGTAATTTTCCCCAATGATTGATGATTATTAGTTACTTTTACCACCTATTTTAAACAATTTAAAGAGTACTTCATAGTGAGCCATGACAATTTTTTTAAAAAAGAGCTTATTATGGACATTATGGATTATTAATTATTCCAACAATATTTCAGTATATATAGAAGGACAGGTTGGTTTTAAAGGCTAGAACGACAGTGATACAAAGTACTAGACATTGTTCGATCCAGAAGCCAGCCGATTGCGATGCATAGCAAAATACTTATAACAAATACGTTTACTACAGCGCCCACACCATAAAATGTGGGATTTAACCAGATAAGCAATGGTTTGACTGTAATCTGTCAACTTATGGATACTACCCGACAGACGAAGCTGAAGATGGTGAAAAACTTTTAATTGTACGGGTTCTTGCACGGAGTTTATGAAGATTATCCAAATTTTATGTCATCAAAATTGTTTTAAGGGTTTTTAATGCTAAAATCGATAGTAAAGATCCCTGTGGTGTACTTGCCAATAATTACAACATTCCAAAAATTAACACTGATTACATTTCCGGCAATGTAATGAAAAAACGCTTCATAGATTGATAAACGATAAACAGAAAAGTGAGAAAAAAGAGTCAGTCTAGTTCTAGCCGTCACTCGAGTTATTTGATGTCAGGTGTTAAATTTTAGAAATCCAAAAATGCACTTTCGGCGTGGTAAACGTGATACGGAAAGTTAAAAGTTTTTTTTATGTGTAAGCAGTCTTATTTATGATACAGATACACTGGAAAATGTAAAGCACATCATCATATGGATGCAGAGTGTTTCAAAATATTTTAGTCATTAAAGATTCATGAAGAAGCTGCTGAGCATACAGAGCTGATAAAGGTATTCAACGAGTACTTTGTATCAAAAATCAATCTATCGATGAAGCGGTATCATTCCTTCACAAAGCACAGAGATGAGTAGATGACTTTGTGCCGCCATTAAAACAAATCTCAGCAGAAATTGTAAATTCTGAACATTAAAAAGTGATTTGGTTCGTGATTTATAATCGGCCTAAATAGGAGTCATAATTGCATACGCGAAAAGCTGATAAATCAATCAACAAAAGAATAAGGAACATATATTATTATGTAAAAAATTAAAGAACAATCTAAAGGACTGAAACAAGGCAATTGCGTTGGTGATTCTGTAAAATCGGATGATACATTCTTACGCAGTCTGGATAAGAGAAATTATTAAATACCATACGAAACACATGCAATTGTATTTATTTAAGCTTGTCATATTCCTGCAAGAAATTTCAGACTAGAGCTACCATAGAAAATCAGTCTTGTTTTACCTGGTAACGTCTAAAGATTTAGGTTTACTATTCGATTAATTGTAAAAGTTACAACAAATACACCGACATGGGACATCGAAAAAAACGCGTTTTTATTTTCTAAATAAATAAATGTATTAGACTTTGTTGTCCATCTATATGTTGAACACATTAGAAAAAAATACTATATCGGGAATAAAAGATTTTATCACAGACAGGTTTTTATTATCGATATGCCATTGCTATTAAATTATTATTTTAGATAAAAATAAAAGTAAAACACAGATGCGACATGGAGTTATTTAAAGAACCACAAGGTATAGGCACTTAATCAGATTAAGAAGCCAAATAAGACGTTCCTTGCACACGGTAGTTGTACCCCTTTAAACGTCATCAGGTTTTTCGAAGCAATTACAATGAACTTATGAACGATGTCAATTTTGACCTTAAACTAACCAGAACTAACTAACTTAAAAGAACTAGATGATGTCCAAGCTCATCATTGAAAGCTGTAATAAACGTGTTTTTAGGAAATCACCGACCCGACAATTCTGAAATATTAGTCGCAAGGTTGTTGAAAACATATAAGAATTTAGGTTTCAGAATGTCATTGAAAATACATTTCTTGTATTCACATACTGATTTTTTCCCAAAAATCCTTGAAGCAGTGAGTGACGAACAAGGAGAACGCTTTTACCAGGCCATAAAGAAGATCGAACAATGTTACCGAGGTATCGTACCGAGTGATTACTGTTGGCCTTTAATGCGAGAAGATTCAATAACTCAGAAACGTAAAAGTTGAATGATATTGTAAAATACATGTTTTAGAATAATTAAAAATTACAAATGAGAATGGAACTCATTTAACCTTTTCAAATTTTAAAGTTTCAATGCCAATAAAGCTTTCGTCACTTCTAATTTTGAATGTACAAGTACGTGTTACAAGATAATTATTGCTATATCTTTAAATAAAATTCCCAATTAATAAAGGAATATCTTATTTTACTAATATTACACAAAAACAAAAATTGAAACGTGTCACGCAGTGTAATTAAAAACAGTTTTGTCGTCTATTGAAGACTACATTAAAAATAACATTTCTTTTGGAACGCCTTGTATTCTACATTGAGAAAACCTTGTACGTTCCAGACTGATGAATATGGAATAAACAACTCGACGAAATATGCCACAATAATTATTTCCTTATATATACATTCAGTTATATGTATATCCAATAAGCGTACGTACATAAATGGGGTTAAAGACAAAAACCTTTCCATTTATTAAATTTTCGTTGGACTTAATGAGGGGGATACGATCGTAATTGCAGATTGGCGGAACAAAGAAAAACTACTCCCTTTTCGTAACAATGAGTTTTCATGTTTTTTCTGTTTAATTGTGGCAGTGCTAGTTTTTCGTGAGCAAACATAAAATTTCGTTCATTGTGAATAATTAAATATATACTGATACTGCTTGCTTATAGTAAATGCAACATAGACAAAATATCCCAGCTTGCTAAACATATCGAAAACTCACAACAATTCATGCACTGGTCTTTAGTTTTGCCCGACATATTACCCATAAAAACGCATGTTCGCCCCATTTTTAAGTGTTTCAGTAAATTTCAATGAATGCTTTTTTAAGAACAGTGTTTATATGATAGATGAATCTCTATCTAATCATAATTATGTATGTTAAATGGTATTTACCCATTTTTATCACTCAAAGAAAAGAAAAATAAATAAATAAAAAAAATAAATAAATACACTTTTAAGGTACACTTTACTTCACTGGCGTTACATTTATAAAAATTAACTAAATTAAAGCCTTAAATATGGTTAGATATGATAATGTTTATGTGGTTAATAATAGCGATAATAAAGCCGACAGTGTACAGGTATATTGATCACCTAATTCGGTTAAAATATGATATGTAAAAATGCTTTGAATAATGTAATTTATTTTTATGTATCAAGTCAGCCACCTAGATGGGTTTTATCTTTTGTATAATTGCGATGAGATTTTTTTTTTTTTGTATTGTAGTTCGTATCAGTTTTCATAATTCCCACCCAAAAACACTTAACATAACTAATAAACTTTTGCTTTGTAGTTGTTTTTGTACAATAGTATCCGTTCAGTTTTAAATCTTAAACAAAAACGACATCACCAACATTTTCATCTGCCAAAAAGCATAGCACCAGGAAATCCACTTAAAAATAACAACAGAAACAACAATAACCAAATATACGCAAGCAAAACAGTTGTGTGTGTTTACAAACAGATACATAAATTTTAGTGTCCGATTAGTGTACATATTAACGTAATTATTTACAGAATAAAACCAGATAAATAAATAAATAAAACCATGACCAAAAACGATTGACCAATTTGCTTTTACAAAAATAAATTGAATTTACAATAGTATAAAAAAAAAGGAAACACAAAACACAAAATTCAAAAATCCAAAATTGGGGGCATCAGCGTAGCAGGTTAATGTTTGTTTAAAAATTGCAAGTTTTTCCAATTATATCTAACTGTTTGTTTTATGTCTTAATATCTTGGAATTTAAGATTCAAAAATTGCTTGTATAAATATTAACAAAACTACATTTACGATGCAAATCTTACAACTGTTATTCCTGGGGTAGCTATTGACTGAGTCTTCATTGAGTGTCGTCGATTAGCGAAATGTAATCTTGTTTTTTTTTTTTAGTCTTTTAGTTATTCCTATATCATCGAATATAGTATTAGCAAACAAAATCACTGAATAACGTTTTTGACGGATGTTATAGATGAAGAATCAAAATTAAACTGGGAATTTGCGAATTCCCAGATTTCTCTATGTAAAAAAATCGTCTAAGAAAGGATTTAAACATCTAACTAAAGCTTAAAAAAGAAGTTGGATTGCTCAGATTCAATAAAAACCAGAAAACTCGTGCCTTTAGTTACAAAAAAATCGAATATAAACTGACCTGGAAAATGGGTTCAACGTTTTCCAACTTAAGTAAGCTCATGTGTCAATAGAGATACAATACATGATGGAAAAGTCTACCATGAAAAGTATTTGCTAGCGATACATATCCTTATAAAGTGTGATTTAGACACGCACCTAAACAGTGATGCACGATTAAGTTTTTAGCTCTTTTTTTTTTTTAACACACAAGATTTACACCAGGTAGAATTTTTTTAATTTCTCTCGTTGTAACTTAAAAAGCAATACTGATCTCATCCACTGCCTTCTCTCAATAGACTACTGTACAATTTTTAATAAGCTACGTTAATAAATTTGTATGACAAACATTGAAGGCAGACAACCACGGGAGTTTCGTTTGTGCATCGGCATTACTGGTTGGCTTTGTTCAATCGTAGTTCGAATGAATTTTCGAGCTGCTTCATAGTCGCGGACGAATAATGGATTCGCCACACCCCATTGAACCCACCAGGAATCAAAGGGTTTCTTAATTCGAATCGGGTCTGAAGGAGACCAAGGTGAGTCTATCGGGCAACAACGTCATGGCGACAGTTTTTTGGGATGCACGCTTCATAATCCACACTGAGCGAACATTGTCCAACTTATTGGACTAATTCAAAGACGGTTCGAGGGTAAAGATATCACTTAGTCAAGAAGAAAGTGCTCTTCTAACAATACAATGTACCAGTGCCATGGAAAAATATCATAAATTTCTTTCCCAACATCATTAATGGCTATTTCCTATTTCCAAACAAGAAATAGCTTTGTGGAATCAAATTTGGCTCCGATGATTATATCATAGCTCAAACAAACGCTTATTTAGAGGAGCTTAACAAATCTTATTATTTAGAAGAGATCAACAATTTAGAGAAACAGTGGACGAAGTGTGTTGAGCTCAAAGAAAACTACTCGCATGTTGAGAAAAAAAAAACTATTTTTTCCGCAAAAAAATCCAAGAATTCTTGGACTTATTAAACTACGTAGTAAAACTTATTCCTATTCAAAGTGAAAATGGACACAGCATAGTAAATTTATTTAGTCGATTGTTTACTACCAGTACGTCCGAAAGTGGGCTTGAGGTATACTGATGAGCATTCATAGCAAGACGGGTGTTGCGGTTGAAGTTTTGAAGAAAAGTTGTCACCAACACAGACCGAGAATAGAAGGTTTTTTTTTCATTTTGACGATGTAAGTGCTTCGACAGCAAACAGCATAGTGTTTTGGAAGAATTAAATTCCATTCTGTTGATAGTTTCCTAATTGGTTATGCTGTTAATATCCGAATTTATATGAGCTTAACAAACGCTGCCGTTCCCGTTCTACAGCCAAAGAGCGGGGAATCTAAGAACGAATATGACAAGCAGAGAGTATTGTCATCAGCAAAGGAATATATTGGATTAGAAGTAGCAGACAAGAGATCATTAATGAAAATTACAAAGATTGTCAGGGACAGAACGGAACCCTGGGTCACACCAGCATTTATTTTGTAAATATCAGACTTGAAACCATCCAAGACAATTTGAAGTGAACGTTTCGAAAGGTAATTTCTAATCCATTGAAGAAGAGAGCCATCGATCCCAAAAGAACGCATTTTCAACAAAAAAATCTGTCAAATGCCTTAAAAATATCAAGTACAACTAACATATCTTGCTCTCGCCAAATTCAAGTACGCTTTGGTTCCATTTTTTGGTGAGACATGCCATCAAATCACCAGTGGATCTGTTGATATGAAAACCGTACCGTCGGTCATTGAAAAGTTTTCGTGTTTCGAGATATTTCATGATCTGACGGTTTATCAGCGTTTCCATGAATTTGGAAAGAAGGGACGCAAGTGCAATGGGTCTGTAGGAAGAAAGGGAAGAATATTTGACTTTTTTAGGGACGGACTGGACAAATGCTGTTTCTCATCTGCTCGGAAAGAGTCCTAAAGAGTAAGATTGATGGAAAAGCTTACGCAGTAGGTTTCTCAGCGAATAAGAACAACTCTTTAGAAGAAGGGGAGATATACCATCTGGATCAGCGGATTTGTGTATATTAAGATTTTTAAGTACTCTTGCTACTATACGAGTGCGAATGTGGATTCGTCCCATTGAAGATTCGAGGCACTCAAGTGTACGCGGGCACATAGGACAATCTGAAAGTTTTGAGCTGACAGTGTACAGCAAGCAGATTGGCCTTATCCAAAGAGCTGACAGTTGGAATGTCATTGTAAATAAGCGTTGGGACGGGGGATGAGGCAGAATTTCTAATATTTTTGATGAACGAACAAAAATTGTTACTACCTTTAGGACATTGTAGTATTTTTTTTTTTTGCCTCAATTTTTGTGTCGTATTTCAAATTTTACACACTTAAGAAAGGCGTTGCAGTCATTCCTGGCTCGTTTGAACTTGACGAAATGATTTTACGACTAGAGCACAGTTATTGAAGATAATTGTAAACATTAAGCCTTTGATCGAAAAATATAATGCATATTACCAATCAAGAAGAGAAATTATGTTTTGTATCACAAAAGAACTAATACATGATACTAATACACAGATGGTATCATATTAGGATCTGCTTAGATGATGGAAAATGAAATTATCGCTTGCGCAGTATTTCTTTATGGACGTTCTGGTGGGACAAATTTCAAAATTTCCACTACTCACCACTTAATAAAAGAAGGCGATCGATATCGACGGGGTTTACGAAAACAACGATCTTTGTTGGTGATCTTCACGATAAAAGCTTTGCGTATTTTTGAATATTTGTATCACTCGTGCGTATTTTAAGAGGACAGGAAAAATGATCTGGGAACTGAAGTATAAATTTCAGATTAAAATGACGATGAGAGGAATCCGGAAGGCTAAAGCTTTCTTGTTAATTGTATAATATAAGCGGCGTCGTATTGCCTACGTGAAATTGAAATAATTTTTGATTGGCGAAATTTTATATTATGTACTCCGCGATGTCTTATAAGCTAACGTTTTATCAACGTTAAAAAGACTAACTAAAAAGGAGAACTGTATGATAAATCACCTCTCCAGTGAAGAATTTGTTTACGGACATGGCTTTTTAACCATATAAAATTGAAGTCTGGATTGAAACTGAGATTGCATTGTCACAAAGTTTGTCAAGCTTTTTTACGAGCATATTTAGAAAATATAGTATAGTATTGGTCAACTATGATATAGAACTAAGTGTAAGTAACAGAACAGGCAAAGCAAACCCAGCATCTGCTTCAATATACATCACTAATGCCAAGCTGTGGTTGTTCCGTATTTATATTTTGCAAAGTTTCTTAACCATCATATAAAGCTTACATACACACGACTTTATTTTTTTTTCCCTAGCAATATCGCACATATAATGTAGAACAGATTATTTGTAGCTATTTTATATTTCTATTTGCATGAATGGGCTTATAAACTTAGAAAAAAAAAAAAAGATCAATCATACTTTACACCTCGAAGATAAAACGATTATTAAACTGCAGACTCAACTACATATATACTCGTATTTATTTCCTACCACAATTCTATTAGGATTTTATTCTGCTATTGGCCCTTCCTAGTTTCCTGCCGTACCCTATGTACAAAAAAGCAATTTTATATCTAAGAATAGAAAAATCTCTTAGACCCATTTGAATGAAAAAAATCTCTCTGTATTATTTACAAATGTTTATGGTATGGTGAAACTTGTTTAAAATTTACGCACTAATGTCTGTTGAAGCTATTTAAATATGCAAACATTTTATTAAGCTTTATTTAGAAGCATTTCATAATTAGAAATTCAGGAATAGAAATACTTGCAACTTTTAAGCATACATGAAGAAGTTGTTAATTGGGAAGTAAGAGGAAGTATAACTTGGAAAAAAAAGACATTAATCAAAAGGAGTAGATAGGAAAAAAACAATCTTAAAGAAAACTCTTAAATTCAAAAAATAATACTCACGATGATCTTGATTCCCGCATAACGTGGCCAGGATCACGTTGCTTTATTTCTGATTCTCGTACGGCCTCAGTGAGTGATTTGAAAACTGTGTTGTGTATTCTGAGAAAAAAAAAACACCAACACGTTAAAGCCAAACATGTTTAATATTAAAAAAAAAAAAAAAACAAACCATTACTTACAATTTACAAACAACATCGACCAGCAATGTTGTAATTGGAATAAGAATTAAACCCATCCAGAAAATAGGCGATGACAACAGTATTCGATCCATACCACGAAAAACTGCAGCAAAAGGTAGAGTAGGCCAAATATTACTGTACGCTATCATAAATATAAACCATAAACCAATTGATCCCCAAATCGAAGCGTGAGTAAGCCACGTCCATGAATTTGTCGATAGTCCAGCTTTAAGGCATACAGTAACACAGACGTACTAAAACATGGAGAACATATAATTTAAACAAATTTTTATTGGTAATGTACGTAATTTACTGTGTAGACCATGTTTCCGTATACTAGATATCCACCTGTCTTGCCATCGCTCCATATTACCTCTGATCGATAGGCTAACATTGGCAACCAAAAGAGCAAGACTGAATGTAGTAGAGCATTAAAGATCCACACCCAAAATACTTTGACATTAAAAAGTTTGGCATTTTGTGAAGGTTTATATAGAGCTGGATATTTAAGCATTGTTTCAGCCGAACAGACCTTTTCGAAAAGGCCCATGGCAAACGGTGGCATCGCTGTAAACAACACATTATACAAACCGATTGTCCAACGCTCAAAAAGAATTTGCCCTGACCTATGAATTAATTCGTTATAAAACCACAATCTCACACTATGGCATTTCTGCTTACCATCCCGAGTATATAGCGAACCACAGCTCAATTACATATAAGCAAACATTCTTGTAAAAGCTATATAATATCAATTTACACATGCGACTATAGTTCCATGCACCATGAACTAATAAGAGTCGCATCAGGAAACGAAACTGAGCGATTGAATAATCCGATGCACATGATGCCTGCAAGCCTTCAACACCCGAAATTCCAACACCCACATGGGCTTTTTGAATCATAGCCACGTCGTTGGCACCATCACCTATGGCCAATGTTACAGAGTTTGTATTTGTTGTCACTAGATCAACTACCTGAAATTATTAAGAAACCTTAAAACTTGGATTCCGCATTATTTAAAAACTTAACTTACTTCAGCCTTTTGTATTGGCGAGACTCGACAGCAGATCACAACCCGACATGCGATGCAGAGTTCCAAAAAGTCTCGACGCAGATCACAGCTAAGAGCGTATTTAAGTGTTTTGCCATCAACTATAAGGGCAACATTACACCCTTTCGCATCGGAATTCTTCAAGTCACCACAATGCCGATGGATTACATCTCGGGTATTCTATAATTTTCAAAAAAAAATCACTTTTACAATTAAAGGAAAAAAAAAAAAAAAAATAAAAAATCACTCACATCAAGACTATCCTCATTTAAGATAATGAGATCCATTGAATGTGATATCAGCTTGCAAGAGTAACCAATGTTAATGGCTGTTTCTTGTTTATCACCAGTAAGAACCCAAATATAAATGCCGGCCTCCAATAGAGAGGCTATTGTTTCTGGGACACCATCTTGTAATTTATCCTCAATAGCTGTTGCTCCTAGCAGCATCAAATTGTTCTCAATTAGATTGGCTGCATCTTCGACTTTCCTTTCACGATATTGCAATGAAGTAGAAGCTTTGTGATAAGTTTCCTTCCACTCGTTGTAGACTTCTTCTGGAATTACTGAAACAGCACAGCATAGTGTTCGTAAGCCTTCCGAGGCGAATTCTTCTAAATGCCGAAGTGTAACTTCACGATATGCTTGACCGTCAGGCGAAAGTCGTTCATAAATTACTGTGTCAGCACCCTTGCAGTACAATTTAATTTCACCTTCGGGCGTTCGTACAATGACAGACATGCGCTTTCGTGTCGATGTAAATTCAAGCACATTCAAAATTTCATATCGTTCTCGACGTCCTAATGCATCAATCTCAACATAATTTGGCGTTCGTGTATCGAAAACGAATCCAAAACGTTTGGCACCATCAACAAGGGCTCTTTCGTCAGGACTGGCCGCATGGTAGGTGATTGAACCGTCGTCGTTTTTCTCCGGAATCACAGTGTGACAGACAGCGAGAAGTATCATAAATTCTCTGATGATTGGAGCTGTTTGATGATTGTTTAATATATTCTAAAAAAAAAGAGTATATTTTCATTTAATGTATAAAGGAGTTTGTTCTTGATTCAAGAAAATAAAATGTAATGCCTGCTTTTGTCGTAGATCTTTGGATGAATCCTGATGTCAATAACAGTCAATCTACATATTCCAAACGGAGCATAAGAAGTATATACCTTGGGAACTTCAAATTAGCTCTCCGCAAAAAAAGAACATAAACCAAAAATAAAGAAATAAAAGAATGGTTCTTCAGAAAAACCACTACAACAGCATGCATTGCAAGGCAGGGGTTCTGAACACGCGTTTTGAATCCCGGTGAACAGGGGTCTGACTTTGAAGTCTAGTTTTATCTATGCTATGAGATGCGATAGAGTTTAACATTTAACTAGGTATTAAGGCTTACACCGACTGTTCCATTACGTCAAAGGACCTACATGATCCTAAAACCTCCTCAGGCTCGCCAATCTCTTCCCGTCGACTTATCCGATAAGAGCTCAACACCCTAAAGCAAAGAAACATAGGACGAGTTTTAACCTAAAAGAGATAAAAATTACAATAAGCCTGACAGACTGGTGTGGACCAAAGCCGAGTCCCTCTATTTATGATGTTTGAAGTTTTGTAAGCAAACGTTAAGGACCTGCGATTTATTGGCGAGTTCAAGGTATTCATAGACAGAAATTCAGAAATGGAGGATCTTGTAAGAGCATACTTCCTCAGACTTTCGTTGCAACTATTGTAGTCTAAATAAGCAGCCCAGGGAAAAGACTAGATAAAGCAAACTCAAGTTTTTATAAACGTAACTGAAGACTTTAAAAAGAAAACATTCGTATCTCTCTGCTTACTCAATTTAAAATCAAATGACATTGTGTCCGAGGGTTTTTTCGGCCCAATTGATTTCGTTTTGTCTGTCGTCCAAATCGCCTTCCAAAGGACCGATTCAATTTATCTTAGTTTCATCACCCCATAAGCTAAATTTCCACTGCTCTGTTATCCATCCAAACAAACACTAGTCGCTTTTGTCTTTTTTTTCTCTGGTTGCCACTGCCTTTTTGTGGACAACACAATTATTAAGTCCAGATTCGACAAATCGCCTTTCGACAATTAGCACTGAAATTGGTGAATCAATTTCATCCACAAGTTCGCGATGAAATTTTTTCCTTTTATCTCGAATTGTAGTTTTGCCCGGTCTTTTCTTTCTAGTCACGTTTTTGCAAGTTCCGTACAATATGTATATATCGTGTAAAAGCCACGAGATTTGGCCACCATTCGTCGAATTTAACCGTTGCCGACTGTTTTATTTTGATCTATTTGTATTGTAATTTTGATAAAGGTATTGAAAAGATGTTAGGAAAAACAGGAATGTGCGAAGTAGAAATTTACCATCATTTGCGAGCCGAATAGAATGTCTGCACCTACCACTTAATTAGTTTCCATTGCATTTTCAAAGCCTTATTGTTGCCTCTAAAAGAAAAGAGTTGTTTTAATTCATACTATAAAGAACGCTTTGTATCGCTCTATATATCACGCAAATATATCATGGCCGACTCTCAAAGGGTCCGTATATAACAAAAATTGGCTAAGTGCTAGTATCAAAATGTATGTGTTTCACCTGTGTACCGAGTAATTCTACTGCTGCGGCATAAGTCATGATTAAACTGAAGTTGGAGGACCAAGAGAGAACAAAAGAAGGTTGCTCATGACAATCACTTACGCCATCCTTCTGTATGGATGCAAAATATGTGCAGATGCACTCAAACAGAAGAAGCACAGGCAAGAATGGGCAGCAGTGCAGAGACGCAGTGCCCTGCGTATCGCAAGTTCTTACCGCACTGTATCAGAACCAGCCGCTCTTGTCGTTGCAGGAGTGACACACATTGTCACATTGGTATAGGAGAAGAGGACGCAAGTAGGAGTGGAAGCGGCAACCAAAAAAAAAAGCAAAAGAGCTCACCAAACATCTATGGCAACTAAGATGGAACTCTGAAACAAGAGGTAGAAGGTCCGCCAGGCTAATCAGAGACATTGCTGTATAGACAGAGCGAAAACACGGCGAGATAAATTATTACACCACGCAGTTCCTAACCGGACATGGATACTTAAATGTATACCTACACAGGATGAGGAAAGTAGATAATGTGACATGCCAGTACGGTGACTCACTTGTAGACGACGCTTTTCACATTTTCTTTACGCCCAGCAGATGGAATCTGAGATATGTAGGTTATATCTTGCCCGAAATTATTATATCGAACATGATCTCAAGTGAATAGAGTTGGAATGGAGTATCATCCGTTTTTTTCATATCGCCAAAAGATATATATTAAAGGATTACAAAGAGGATAAAAACATGTATCGGAACCCCTAAGCTCAAACGAGGAAGTACGACAGACGGATAAATAGGTTGCTTCATAAGGGCTACTTGATGGACAGCACGCTGTCTCAACGTCCTAAAAAAAAAAAAAAAGCCGTAAGATATACTCTGATGTAGTAATATGGATGGTATCGTTTCCGTTTGACTCCTTGCAGCTTTCTGTACTATTCGCCGTTGCGTTTGCAACTAAACTGCCGACTGTCTGTAACTACTCGTATCTTCAGCTTCCAGACCATTTTAGCGTTTTTAGGGAGGGTTAATAAATGCGTGTCTTACATAAAATGGAATACAATATTTGTCTGGGCTATAAACATGTCTACTGGTAATTTAGTTTGGAGTGGTTAGCTGAAGCGATTTAAGATAAGATATTCTCTCACTAGACTCGGCTTTAGGCATGCATTTTATAAGGTTAGGAATCTTTTCCACTCCAAAAATTGTACGAATAAAGAGGATACCAAAATCATTCCAATTCCTATGAACTGCTTAGTACTGGAGACTTTAAACATACATCAGAGCTTTAAACCACAAGAAGACAAAATCTCTGTGGACATCAGCATCAGATAATTTTTGAAAAAAAAAACCTATCTTACCTGTACTAAAAGCGATTGTTCGGGCGTTTTTTCAGTAATGTAAACATAACGCGCTATAGAGCATCTCTTAAACTCCATGACATTTCGTGTCAGTGTTCCCGTCTTATCAGAAAATATGTATTTTACCATGCCAAGTTCTTCATTCAAATTTGATGTTCTTGCCATTGCTGGAGTATTTGACTCCTCGTGATACATTTCAATATCATAATTGATAAAGATAGCCTAAAAGACAGAATAAGTGTAATGAAAAAAATGCCACCAACACCATAGAACGTTTTACTCACTTGTATGAACCGTACCAACTCAAGTGTAACTTGCAGAGATATGGGAATCAAATTATTATACAAAATTATAAATGTTAAAAGATTGTATCCGAAATTTTTGCTTTTGACATCTAAAATTTGAAAATTGAAACGAAATACAAGTATAAAATTTGTATATGTTATTACAAAAATTTTCATTGAAACTCACCATCAATTCCCAGATACCAATCAGATTTGAAGTGATTACTTGTCCAGAGTACATTAAAAAGGGCACTTGTTAGACAAAGAACAATTAAAATTAAAAATAACATTAAAATCTGTGTGTTTGTCAGTCTGTCAACGGTTGAACGTTTTAATGGTGCTGAGGTAGAATTTCTCATAAGTTTCGTATCGTGCCCAGTATAGATGACGATACCAAATACCCAAGATGTGTTCCGTAAAACAGCGCCTCGTTGTAGTACTTGATCTGGACCAAGAGCTACAGCACTAGCAAAAAAATATAAGTACAATACATTCAGTGTCTTTTATTATTATTTGAGTCTGCATTGTCTTGGTTAAACTTACGGCTTTTCTTGTTCTTTAAGAACTCCATTGAATTCATAGAGATGACGATTTGGAAGTTCACACTCGACGATTCCATGAAAGTAGAGAAGATCTTTGGTTTCCAAAAGTTTTGCTGTCGGCGGTACACCTTGACGAATTTTTAAATTTGTTTCACCATCTAAATTGGCGGTTTCAATAAATGACATTCCTTGTGGTTCACTGGAAAAATTTAAAAATAAACTTATTAACAAACTGTTCGTTTCGTCGAAAAATAGTAGAAAAAAAGATTCCAGTCTTCAAAGACTGAGGAATAACCGAACGACACTACGTGTCGCACAACAACGAGCTTTTTCTGTATGTATTAAATTATGATAATGATGGGAGCTTGTGATAAGCAATTGATATCTTCGGGGTGGGCAAGAGCTGTGTCTTAGATGTATTAACGAATCCACACTCTCAAACCCACTTCGGACTGCATTTCGATAATGAGGTTGAAAGGATGATCTTGCTTGTCTGAGTGCTAGGTCTTAATTCGTAGGTAACGTAGGTAAGATCGCGGATGAGCTTGCCAGGCAAAACTCATAGGACGACTTATCAGGAGCTGAACCTTGGTAAGAACTACGTGCGTTTTTAGTAGCGACTCTTGTAACAATTGGGTTTCTTGTCAGCATGACGGCAATTAACTTTGGGATGACTTTTAAAAGTCAGGGGTATTCTGTAGACTTTGTAGGAAAAGCATAACCTCTACACCTAAAAATGGAATGATTAGGTGAGATTACTATCGTTATCCGTTATTAGATTATGTTTTGCATACCGCAATAGAGTTAATTTGCATAATACGAGGAAATGAACGAATTTAGAGCCCGATTTTAAGTCCTTACAATGTCGCAAGCTATGATAGCTTGACAGAAGAACTCACAGATCATATTTAACCACAACCTAATAACAAGGATTTATATGAATCCATGCGGTGAACAGGATGTTCACATCAATGTGGGCGGCCGTGGATTAAATGGTAGATTATTGGTTTTTTTTTTTATTTATTTTAACATATTGGGTTACCAATTGGACCGTTCGGCATTCAATCCCAAACAGGCCCGAAATACATTCTTTTTTTCAGGCAACTAAAATCACGTGCGAGGTGTGATTGACTATAATACAACAACAAATCAATTTACTTTACTAACGACTTAGTCTCCTTATTAAATGTGAATGCCACTCATAGAGCGAAATAATTGTTGACACCAAACATCTCTCTGTTCAATTAAAAAAAAAAAAATAATAATAATAAATAAAAAAATAAGTGTCGTAATCAGCATTACTATTTTTGTACAGCCTCCACATAACAACAACGGACAACGACTTCCGACTAATTGGCTCATGCGCCACCGAGTACATAAAAGGATGATAAGCAGGACTGTATTTCCAAAACTACGTATCCAAATTAAGTTAAATATATCTAAATTATAGTATCGCTAATATGCAGATGGCGGCACTCATCTACCAATTTGAATGTGCAGACTTTTAGCGCAACATTTTCTCGTCGCAGTCAACATTTTAACTGCCCAACAAAAAGAGTAACGAGTCAGAGATATAAAACAAAAAAAAAAACACACACAATTCCTTAAGATAAATAATAAATAAATAAATGGCGCGACAGCCCGGTGTGGGCCAAAGCCTAGCTTCTCGTAATTTAAATTTAACTTTCGGACTTTGCCATTGCCCGCCGAAAGGGTGATGACGATTTTGAAAAATTTGCTGTTGTGCTCCTACCGGGATTCGAACCCAGGTAGGTGGCGTGACAGCCATTGAGTCAGTTCAGTTCAGTTTAAACGCATTTTTATTTTATTAATTCATTAATTCTTACATGCTAGACAAAAAAACGCTTAAAAATTAGCTTAAATTACTTAAAAAAAAAAAATTATCTTATTCTAACTTACTGGCCCCATGCGGACACTCTAAGTTAAACCTAACAATTATATTTTGTCTTTCGACGTGCAGTACAATATTAGTTTTTTGAATTAAACGTAATTAAAATACTAATTAAAAACTAAGAAAATATTTTTTTTTAATTTAAAAACTTAGTAAACTAACATTTTTTTATATTATATTATAAAACTTAAAGCTAAAACTTAAAACTACCTAAAATATACATTAGCTTAGCCTACTTAAGCTATCTTAATCTAGGTATTATTCCTTTTTTTTTGTAGAAGGTTACCCACTTCTGTTTTTTATTCTTTTTTATTTTTTTTTTGTATTTTTTTTTGTTTTTATTTTTTTTTTTGGTTTTTTTTTAATTTTTTGTTCTTAACTACTATCTTAAACCTACCTAAAGCTATGTAAGCCGGCCACGGCTAAAAAATTAGGCTGACCAACTCTGCTCCTTATTGGAGCTATCCTGTACTAGAGGAATTCGACGACGTAGATTCCCCTCCTTCAATAAGCCACCAAAATTGTTGGTGCTGCCGAGCAACATCCTTAATGTCGCGACTCCCTACCGACCTACTGAACCGGAGACGTTCCGCACTGCCGTGTACGACGTCTCTGTCGTAGTTAAGTCGCCTGTCCGCAGCTGTTCGAGCGATGTGGAAGATTAACGGCACCGCTAATCTATCCTGGATCAGACCTTTTTTATCTAGGTAGAGGAACGCCTCTGGAGGAATAAAGCCGTCAAAGCGTACTCTCTCGTGATACATATAATTGGGGTAGTAAGCCCCGTAGATCAGGTTATTCGACGAGGTCATTGCTCTTGCAATGTGCCTTCGAATCAACTTAATAACAAAATTGTCCACTCTTATTAGGTTCGCCCTATTGTACAAGACCTCATTAGGATAGAATTTTATGTACTCAGACTCTGGTGTTCTGTATAAGCGAAGACAAGTCCTAAGACAAGCCCTCTCAAACACCCGAATCTTTTCCAATAAACTTGCTCTCACGTTGAACCACACGGGACATCCAAATACAAGCATGGGCCTGATAAGGGCCATGTAGCAGATCAACTTCACCCCCGCATCGAGTTGGCTGTTATAAAACAGTCTCTTTGTAAGGGCAAAAGCACCTCTGGCTCTGGCCAGAGCAACATCTATATGTTTGTTAAAATACAGATATTGATCTAGCCAGATCCCAAGGTATCTGACTACATTTCGACAAGCAAGTGGCAATCCGTGATGCCCAATGATCGAAAACTTTCGCCAATTCTTTCTGGTATCCCTAGAGGCCCCAGACAACGGCGTCCTAAACAAAATGGTTTCTGACTTCTGAAAGTTGATTTTCAACTTCCAGTCATCGCAATATCGCTTAATTTTGTCGAAGTCACGTTGCAAGAGTATATTAATGACCTCAATCTTTGGACCTGATCTGTACGCGATTAAGTCGTCTGCGTACGCTATGGCATGGTGAAGTGAACCTATCAGATCACTTGTGTAAATATTGAACAGGATCGGCGAATTTACCGCACCTTGTTGCAGACCGTTTTTAATGTAAAATGTTCTAGCAGAAGTCACATCGCCATTTTTCACGATGAACTGTCTATCTGTTAACATGTTGTAAAGAATATAAAGCAGTGGTTTACTAATGCCCAGCCTGTTCAGCTTGAAGAAGAGTCCCTCTAACCATACGGTATCGAAGGCTTTTTCCAAGTCAATCAGGCAAGCACCAGTACACTGGTTCTTGCCTTTGTTCCATTGGATATCAGAAACCAGTTTAGACGCGGCATGAATGACATCATGCCCGCCTTGAAACCGAATTGATTATCCGGAACTATATTTTTGTCCTCAACCCACTTAGTCAGGGCTCTATTGATCACCTTCTCGAAAAACTTACTGATATTTGGAAGAAGACTGATCGACCGGAGATTCGCTGGATTGGATGTGTCTTTATCCCTTTTAGGGATTGGAAGTACCACCGCAGTTTTCCAATGCGCTGGATAATGGGCATTATTCATCGCATTGTTAAAGAGGATGGTATAAATGTTCACAGCTTCTAGTGGGAGATGTCTAAGCACAATGTTCGGTATTTCATCGGTTCCCACTGATTTCTTACTTCTAAGTGATTTGAAGATCGTTTGGAGCTCTTCCTTTGAAATGAACGGGGGTAATACCCTATCGTCGGCGATGACATTATTTGCCATATTCTCGTCACTGAACTGAGTGAAACCCGAGCTCTCGAATCGCCAGTTCACTATTTCATTTCGAAGGTAGAAATTGTGCACGAGGACTCGACTTTCCAGGTCGTGGTCCGGGCCAATGATGTGATTCGCCTTGTACACTTCCTGAAAAGTTGCTCCTATAGCCTCTATCTTCTCCTGCGGATCTTCGATCACAAAGAAGTTATCGTCATCAACGGCCTCATTTGGATCGATGCCTGCTGCTAAAAGTAGTTGTTCGTTGTTCGTCGTTCGGGCGATTTTAAGACATGGAAGGTCGTTTTGATTTTTCCTCCGAAATATTTTATTTATTTGCGGGAACATATTCGGGTTGCTGGTGTTTACAGCCCGAATTTTGTTGTTCCAATACAAACTTACAGATTTTCTGTAATTTTCTTTTATTAATGTTGGGAGGTTTTTGATCGACGACTTTAATGTCATGATCTCCGGGTTGTGTCTGTCAGTAAACTGTCTGTACAAGGTTTTTAGTCTTGACAGCAGTCTACTTTTATGTCGGTGCAGTGCGTCAATAGTTGCGTTGCGGAATAAGTCTTCGTTGTCAGTGTGACGATACCGAGGTACCGTTTTGTTCATTGTTCGTTTAATTGTTTCGTCCATTAGTTTTAGATATCTGTCAGTCTCATCGTTTGACAAATTTCTATTGGACGGTGGGTAGAGCGAACTCGAGTAAAGTGCTCTAGTCATTGTTCTGGAGAAATGTGTCCAACGCACCTTACTATAGTTGTAGGAATGCCTTTGAACAAACTCTTCCAATTCCGCATTTTCGTTCGGGATGGTTATTTCGGTACTAAGACCGCAATGGTCACTGTCATACACAAAAGTACGAAGACAGTTCACAGTTTGTTGGTTAGTGCAAGTCAGATGTATCCGTAAGTCGAACAGCAGGAGATCCAAATAGGACCCATGTCTAGGAAACGACGGACTATCCGTCGCCTTAAGGCCGAGTCGATACATTATACTGTGCTGACCCCACCAATTGAATAGCAGGTTCCCTCTAGTATTTGGTGTATTATTTCCCCAATCACTATGTTTGGCGTTGAAATCTCCGCCGATAATAAAATAGTTTTCCTCCAATTCCAGTCTCAGAAATCGAAAAAGTGTCTCGAGCTCTGAGATGAATAGGGTGGATTGAGTAGTCTTAGGTCCATAAACAGACACCATGTACAACCGTTTTCCACTACGGAGCGGGATATACACGATGCATGCTTCAAGCACCTGAAACCTACGCACTACACGACTATATATTCTTTTAAAACGTATACCTTTTCTTACGAAGATCGCAACGCCTCCTCCTTGTATGGAGTTGGGTCGATTTCTTCGTATTATTTTATACATTCTGTGCCTCATTTTGTGTCTTTTGGTAAGCTTAGTTTCGCTAACTAAAAGTACATCAGGGGATTGGTCTTTAAGCAACTTGAATAGTGCAGCTCTTCGCTCAATCCTTATCAGTGAATTAACATTCACTGCAAGGATCTTTAGGGTTTGCTCCGCCATGTACGTACCCATTACGACTGGCGGTGCGTTAGTCCCGGCAGCAATGCGTAGATTTGATCCACGCGCGTAGCTTGTTCGGTTATCTGACGTTGAAGCTGAGCCATCTGCCCCTGGATAGAGAGCAAGATAGCTAGCATGTCAGTTCCGAGTTCCGGTGCTTTAGGCGCTGGGGCCTGAGAAGCAACCTTTGCTTGCTGTGCCATGTTCCCCCTACCTGCCGCCATTTGGGCGTAGGTAACTTGGGAAGTAACGGCTGGTGTTTGAATTTGAACTGGTAGACGCTTAACTTCTACCTTTTGCTGCCGAGCCAGATTTACTCTTTTTATGTACTGGAATTTGGGACAACCCCGATAGTTTGCGGTGTGTCCCGTATTCTTACATAAAACGCAAGAGAGTTGGCTTTTTTCTGACGCTCCATCCCTACCCAGAGCGCATTCTTCTGATTTGTGGTTCTTACCGCACTTGACGCAACGAGGCTGCATATCGCAGTTCGACGCGGCGTGCCCGAACCTTTGACAGCGAACACATTGCAACATGTTATCGCTCCGTTTTACTTTTTCCCAGTGTACAATCTGGTAGTCTAGGACTTTAATACTCCTTAGACCATCCAGTTTGCTATCGGGAGTTAGCTGAACCAGAAAGAACGGTAGTTTCCGTTTCTCCCTTTTGGCTCTGGCTGTAGTGAATGGCTTGACTCCTACGAATTTGAGTTCGGCGCACTCTTTCTCTTTGAGCAGCTTTAAGAGCTCCTCCGGATCAGTAGACGGTTCTAATCCTTTCAGCAGCATTGTTTGCAGCTTTTGCCCCTTCGGGGTGAAGGAGAAGAACTCCGTCGTCGAATCCTTTAACAATGTCTTAATTTTATTATAGCGCTCCACTGTATTGCAGTGGATCGCATGCCTATCTACACTAAGCCTTTTGATAAAAAAATTGGAGCCTATGGCCGACTTACACAGTTCAATTGTGTCCTTTAGTTCCATCCTAAAAGTATTTATAGGTGGAACCCTTTGTTTTTGCTGTTGTTTTTGCTGCTGCTGTTTTTGTTGCTGTTTCTGCTGTTGCTGTTGTTGTTTCTGCTTCTGCTGCTGTTGTTTGTTCGTTAGAGCTTGTTCAATTTTTTGTATTTTTGGTTGTTGTATATTTTGTTGTTGTTTAGTCTCGTTTGCTTTTGGTGTTTGCTTCGAAATCGAGAGCTGATGATGATGCTCTTTCTCTCTTCGTGCCATTTGCTTGGCTTTAATTGACAGCACTTTTTGTTGTAACTCTTTGATGCTATCGTTAAGAGCTTGAACTTCCTCTTCTTCGTCTTCTGACTCAGAAGCCACCAGAGATGCGAAGCTATTTTCTCCTCCCATATAGCGGCCTTCCCCACCATCCGACACGTATGGGTATTCATACTGTTCCGCTGCTGCCATTCTTGAAGTTGTTGGCGCCTCTTCCATTACTTTACCAGGCAGCTTTTCGGTAGAAGTAGAAAGGGAAGGGCGCTTTACAAGGTTTGGAGTTGGTCTTAGCTTCCTCCTCCTTTTTGTTGTAACTGCTGTTGTTGTTGTTGTTTTCTTTGTGGCTGGTTCCGAAAAACACTTTTGCGGTGTTATGTTTATTATTATTATTATTATTTTTCTTTTTTTTTTTTGATTTTATTAAAATAAAAGCACTCTACTTTTTCAGGGATCGAACCCACGACCCCTGGTTTCTAGGTAACAACCACTTCGATGCGAAGTTCCTTACCACCACGGTTACCGAAATATTGAAAATTTATTATTTTTTTTGCACACTTATTCGTTTTTTACACTTGTAAAGCCGAAACACGAAATACGTCTAATCTCCGCGGAGGTCTGTGAACGACTGACAGCCATTGAGTCAACCATCACGCCATTGCCACCACCCATACAATTCCTTAGATTAATCGGTAGCTTAAGAGTTATGTGCTAGAAACAACATCAAGTTCTACAGAATGTTCAGAATGGTAAAGGCCGCGAAATGCACAATAAGGGAAACCTTGTCACCGATACGGAGGAAACCGTACATGCTCGTATATTTAAACAGAATTCGCTGAATAGGCATATTATTAAGAGAGTTACTTTGTAAAAACGTGACCCATTTCCATGCAACAAAGAAAAACTTTAGAAAAAGGGCTCGCGGCTATTAAAAAGTTGAACAGGCGAAATAAATTGGTCTTAAAGTTAATGAGAACGAAATCGATCACATGTTGTCAACATCAACGGTCAAGTCCAAATTGGAACTTACAGTTCAATTAACAAGGACAAAGAACCGCAAAAAAATTGAATTATTCTTAACATTTTGCTTGAAACGCATGAATCGTATTTTTACATTCTAAATTGTGTAATAAAGAGTATAACACAGGCATGCAGATTTCGTTGAAGAATGAGCAAATGTGGACATCAGTGACATATTTAACGCAACATGAAATTGACGTAACCAAAGGCTAAAATTGTCAATGATAACATATTAGAAACATGGTGCTTTTAATATTTCTAGAATTTCTTATATAATAATAGATTGTTAACAGATTTTTAAAATTGTAATAAAAAGCAGAAATAGAGCATGCAAGATAACCTGGGCTATTGCTCGAAAGCTCACAGTTTTTGTAAACTAAACGTTTGTATTACATTTTAAGGATATTATGGCCGAAACGTCTCCATCAAGGAACGGCCAAAGAACCTATGCATATAATGGGAAGTTGCCATGAGCATGGGTCGACTTGTAGAATCCATTCACCTAAACAAGCAGAATAGTAAGACGCCCATTAAAGATGAGGTGGAAAAAATTGGTACGTGTTGCAAAGATCATAACATAAATGTGCGCAGAAACGGTCGATAGACCCTGAAAGGTAATCGCATTTAGGTAGATAGAGTAGTGTTGGTTGGAGCATGTGGGTAAAAAAATCTGTATGCATTTGTAGTTGGTTTAGAGAAAGACATTGATCCCCTGTTTATCAAAGCGCAAAAGTGAAGAATTACTCACTCTCATTAAGACACCGCCATTATTGGTATAAAAAACTTAGATATAGCCATCAAAATTTGACGAAGTTTGACAATAAATCAGTCTAATAGGCCCCTTTACACAAGAGTTATATATAAAAAGGAATTACCCTTAATAAAATTACATAAAACATTGGTTAAAGTAATTCACAGACAATTAATACGTCAAATCTTATTACCTCGAAGATAGTAAAAGTAAATCAGCTGGAAAGAATGTGTTATTCTGTATCTTAACAATGTCTCCCACAGTTAACTCCTGCCATCGAACCAGACTCCATGAGCCTTCCCGCAGTGTCTCCACGTGTCGGTGATTAATTTCATTATCAGCTCTGTGACGTTTCTAAAAGATCACAAAAAAATTAAGAACAATAAATAAATCTGTAGCATATTTTATTAAATTAAAAGGAGCTGGCTAGTCAATCAAACTTACAATATCCTCAACAATCTCCTTTATCGCACTCACTGCTAAGATAAATATTAATGGAACTAATGTTGTGTATCTACCGGTTGGCGATACATCAGGAATCTGTTGTAGTAATGCAATCAATAGGAAAAAACAATTTGAATAACGCCTAAATTGTTCAAAAAGGAACGAAGGTAAAAAGCTTATGCAACTGCAAAGAAACAAACAAAATTAAATTTAATTTAAAATGTACCCACTTAATCAAATAATACCACAAGATGGCAAATTTACTTACCTATACTTTGCAGTTGATATGTGATTACTGCAGAACTTCTGTAATTGTGGCCTATTTACGAATATAACACGTTTATCTGTGTCATCGAGTGTTACTCCGGATGTTGTTGCATCATCATCATCTATAAAATAAGAACAAAAACACTTGTTTGAATGGTATGCATTTAGGTGTAAATATCGTTAGCATTTAATAGAGCAAAATAATGGAATACAACAATACATGACTATTACATCCTTTTGTGGTGTTAAAGTATGGTAGCAAAGTTTCTTGCAGTTCTAATAGGTAAATTGGCATTCATCTGTTGAGTTGCCGCGTTGCTCGTAATATTGAACAAAAAGGTGGATGGCGAAAACAAAAGCCAAATTAACAGGATAGAAGTGAATGTGCAATGGTAAAGCTTTTCAAAAAGGGTGTCATCATTGTACACAACAGGTTGCGTTCCTGTTTTGGGGTAGTTCTTTTTGTTATTAAGTTTAAGAGGTAGAAAGCTTTCGTTTAAAGAAAATATTACAGGGTGTGGCAAGTGATTTAAATCTTGAATTATAGTTTCTTTTGATTGTAGTAAATCTGTCCAAGTTTAAACGTGACCTTAACACTTTCAACCAACTAAGGTAAATTTTTAACGTTTTCTCTGTGTCAATGCGTCGTATTTTTTCACTTAAATTAAGAGCTGAAGAAGAGCCACTGTCTATTTACGAACTTATGTCCCAAACACAAAATTGTTATTTATGTTCAACAAATTGGTAAAAACGGCGATATTTCATTCCAATATGCAACTCAGTTAGCTTAGATTATAGTGGATTTATTTGAATTTATTATAATACCCTGTGAGGTTGGTTTAATTTTCACCATAATGAAACTTTAAATTTTTTCATAGCATTGAAAAAAACTTACTGCTTAATTCTTGAATTTATAACTTTCAATTAGGTGCGTCTAAAAGTGTTGTGTCCTCTAAAGTGGAAAGAGATTTTCTGTTTCTTTGTGGAATAGTTGTTTGAGGAGCGTTTTCGATATTTTACTTGCGTTGTTTAAACACACATTTAAACATTTAATATACCTAGTCTATTTATAAATACTGATATAAAGAAAAACTTATACCAAATGAAAACGCGCTTATATTTTTAAAAACAAATTTATGCCATCCCTAGCAATAAGTTATGGAAGACATCATTTTCTCGTCGATGAATAGAATTTGTGTGTGAACATTTCTGGCGTACCGCCTTAAGAGAGCTTTTGATTTTTGCTTACGTTTTCGCTTCAATGCGATTGTTAGCAGGTGTTCAATGTGTCTTTTGTAGGCACTAACTCCCAAATCTTCTTTGGTGATCTGAGACATGGATTTTTGCGAAATCTCGCGACAAGATACCCTGTTATCTTAGTGGATTACGTCTGATTCGAGCCTGCACGGCTTTGATAGCTCTCTAAGTACTTAAATTTCGTGGTCTGCCGGATCTTTGACGGCTACGTACTCCACTTATATCCTCATAACATAATTTGGTATATAATTTAATGGTACGATAAACAAAGCGGTTGCAAGGTCCGAAAGATATCACCTTTTACCATGTAACACTTGTATAAGCCGATCACAACGACGCGATTGTCGATGTCACCCCATTTCATGATTGTAAACGACTAAAAACACAAACCAAAGAAACATAAAAGCAACGGGTTGAATAAGGGTGCCAATTCAATTTGTTATCAAATGCCAGGTACATACTTAACTATGACATTTAAATTGTACTAGATCTTAACACAATGCTGGGTAAGGAAGCTGTCTTTGAGCGGGCTACCAAAAAACACAGCCTGCATAACATCGCGTCCGACAATGGATTGCAGCTAGCACGTACAGCTCAATTCTCATAAAGCTGTTGGCGCAGATGGACTCTCTACTGAGCTATTACTATTAAAGCAGTTAGAGATGACCTGGTTGGAAATATGCACTGGCTCATCTGCGAGATATAGTCAGGGGAAAGCATGGCCAATGCATGAAGTCTCAACATTTTTTGACAGATCCACAAGAAAGAAAACACTTTTGAGTGTGACAACTATAGAGTGATAAGTCTTCTAAACATTGCCCATAAGATCTTTTTTTTTTTGAGCGTCTAAAACTATTCATGAATATGGTGGTTCCATACAAGTGTGGTTTCAGGTCAGGAAGGTTCACCACCGACCAAATGTTCATAATAGGGCAGATTCACACTCACCATCTGTTTGTCGACTTCGAAGCCGCATCTGACAGCGTATACAGGGACGTGCTATACAACACCATGTGCAGTTTTGATATGCCTGCCAAATTCGCTTTGCTACGCATAATGACTATGAATCATGCTCCATCAAGGTCGGTAGTGAATTAATCGACACGTTCAATATCAAGAAAGGTTTCAGACAAGCTGTCATGCGGCATTTGACATCATCCTGGAAAAATTTGGGCAAAACTCATTGGCGCATAATAAAACAATTGACTACGCGGCTGACATTGATGTTTTGGACGAACGCAGTGAGCCGTCAATGAAACTTTCGTGAGTATTGAGGTGGAAGCGGCCAAAACGGATTTGAGGTAAACGAGGACAAAATAGAGTACATGATGACATTAAAATAGGACGCATTTCACCGGCAGCTTGGTCACGACGTGACCGTTGGGCAGTTATAAAATACTCTCGCCGATCACGATCAAACTGGCATTTTATAAGACACTAATCATCTCTACGCTGCTCTATTGCGCAGAGACTTGGATCTTGTTGAAAGAGGATAAAGAACTACTTTTCGATCCCATTTGTACTTACGGGAATGAAGGAGGAGATTCAATCGCAAACTCTACGCGCTGTACAGCGACATCTATATACGGATCCAACGTCTGAGTTGGCCCGGCCAAGAGTCTTCGAGCCTAATTTTGCTTGCTTTGATAAATTAAGCCAAATCTATTTTATACGTAAAAGATCAGATAAAATATACTTTTCATTTATCTGAGAGTCTAAACGCGACTAAGTATGGCCTAATCCTAACGGATTAAGGACTATAGGATTTAAAGTAATCCTACTACACATTCCACGGGCTCCTCTTAAATAAACAAGTTCCTTTTTGCAGTGCCTGGGTGACGAAGCGATTTAGGCGAAACTGGGCAAAACATGGCATATACTACTGCTACATCTAGGATACAAACTCGTCATCGGTAATCGTGTCAGATCTAGGGTCACACACAAAGATTTTGCGCGAAATCTAATATATGTGCTATAAATAATTAAAAAAAGGACACTCGAGAGGATACGACTACTCTTGAAATGCCTGAGCATGAATTCAGTTTTTTTTTTTTAGAAAATTGGATAGAGGGAAAGAAGGATGTTTGGGCTCAGTGGTTATTTCACTCCATGGATAGCATACAACATTTATTGAGGAGATTAATTTATTAGTTTAATTTGACTTGTGTGTTCTCAGCAACTACTCAGTTTACCAGATTTAACTTGAATGAAAAAATGAATGTCTTGCGATTGTGAAGTCAATACACTATCACCTGAGCCACGGCTATATACTAATGATGATTTGGTAAAGATCCCATTAGCAACAACTTCCATGGACATATTCAGCAAATATTGACTGGAAACCGATTTCAATTTTTTTTTCCATTTTGGTCGAGGAATACAACTGTCATAAGACAACAAGTCACGACGGATTTCAGATTTACAGATGCGTAAAAGATAATGATAAAAAGTACAAAGTTCGCAAAAAATGGTTCATTAAAAAACGAGGCACGATTCCCAAACAAGACGACAACGTGAAGAGCAAGTTCTTGTCAAACAGACTTTTGTTGACAAAAACTTGTGTGCTGTATCTACATGCATAAAAATTTTACAAACAATACCTAGAAATATTTCAAGAATATAAAAATTAATTTTAAGTACTATTCGTCCTTCCTTTGTTTCTCATTAAGAAATCTTGAAAGAGACGAATGCATTTGATCTGCAGAAATAAAAAGAAAGTAAATCCGACCTCATTAAGTGTATACTGCTCGTACAATACCTACATACATATATTCTCCATTTAATTCTTGGTTTTTCATGCATTTGAACTTCCAATCTGTTTTCTTGTCGTCATTACTTTCACTTATCCTTAAGGTATATGGACATGTGTACGTTCGTACTTTTAAACATCCATAAATTCGCATATCTTAATAAGAAGGCAAATATGTATACAAGTATTATTTATGTCGACTTTTTATGTTTCGTATGCATGTATGCATGCATGTGTAAAAAACAAAGAATTCACATCTACGGAAAGATAAATGAAAAGTTAACCACTCTACTCATACATATGCAGCACAGTAGAAAAATAAGGACTTGGAAGTTTTTCGGAAATGGCGTTGCCAGCTATTTTCCTCCAAATTGCTCAAGATTATGCCAGTATGTTACATCCAACAAATTTAAAGTATAGAAAGTCACCACAACTAATTTCCAGTTGCTTTGCCGCATTCACAACCATTTTTTTCTATATCAAGTCAGTTCAGATATTTTCCAGGTTTAGTAACTAGTCCGGGGGACAAAACCACATCATCACATCAATGCGGGGCCTGGTGGATAGCTAACTAATAATAAACCAATGATAACCGTACGCATATTTTGACTGTGCTTATGTGCTGAATATTAACAGCGGAAGCTAAAAAAAATGTAAACTTCAGCACGCATTTATCAGACGAGGCATCCCTTCCTGACCTGACAAGTGTCTTCAGATACCTAACAAGAGGTTCTCAGAAGGAGCACATGCAGTGGTAGAATTTCCCTCTATGAAAGTAATAATGACGTCCATAGCCAGACTTGCAGAAGCTTTGTTTAATTACTTCGACATATTAGAATCTTAGGTCTATAAGGAACCTTCATGGGCCAATGCCAGCGAAATGGTTTACTAACATCGGAATATCCGGTTCTTAAAGTTGAGGGTCGGAAAGTAGAAAAACTTCAACCGACTTGGAGTGTGCAACCGAAGTAGTTAGCTTAGGACCGAACTAACTGGAGATGCTTGCTAGTTGAGACCTGGGTTCATCCCAAACAGTACCACTTAAATAAGTAACAGGTGACCAGATAGCAATGATAGTTTTTCCAATTGTTATGTTTCAGCAGCTGTCAAAATTATCAATCACATCCAGCTGTCAAAATATTTACTAAAGTTTGCCATTTCATCATGCATCGTTTTTCCTTATTTCCTTATTAAAAAAATATTGTTGAAATTCCGGCTCAGTTGTTAATACGCAACTTGAATTTCGTCGTGAGATCGATCGTCAGTCAGTGTGCAGGCAATTTATCGTACCGTGGAAAAATTTGAGTATGAGTATACTTTTTTGGATCTTAAGCCACCAACCACACAGAGATTGGTAAGAAATGAAGAAAACTACCGCAGTAGCGGCCAGTATCGAAGAAGACCCAAAAATGTTGATTCGACGCCGATCAGCTAATTAAGGAATCGCCAGAGGCTTATTTTCCGGATAAATGACGTAAAAATCGAAGCCGGACGACTATAGACGTAATATAATAGTATTGGTCCATTGCTCCAATTTCTACTTGAAGCTCATTCGGAGTAATAAAGATTACACATTCTACAAGACTGTCTTCTTGGTTCTAATAGAATAATGTACAATATATTCGTATGATTATAAAATCAAATACCCTCTGAGCAGGATAGAACAGTGACGGTGAAGATTTTCTCGTAAAAGAATTTATATAGATTAGTTTCTGTCTTAATTCATAGTTCAGCCATGCCAAAAAAGAGAATAATGCATGCGCAATAACTTTTCATCCTGTCCCTTTAGCTGGGGATTGATTCGAGCACTAGATTTCGAAAAAGAGTGGTGGCTCTCTCTCTCAATACATTAATAAGTCCGCAGTTTAAGGGTTTGAGCAATATTTACACAATTGTTTTAAGCCAAAGAGAAACAATGTCATCAGTTTACTGAATCTCCTCTGGAATGAGACAATTTTAGATTGTTGTGCCCGGGAGGATCTGACACAAAAGAAAAACGAGTCAAATATCTAGAAATTTCTTTTTAAAAAAAGTAAACTGAAAAGGCGACATCAAAACCAACACAATACTGAGTTACCACTGCGTTATGGGTACATCGTCGCACAAAATGTAAGACTGAGGTATAAAAAGTTACTTAGAGCTGTCATAATGTAGCCTCTGTAGTATCGTGGACAGAAGTTAACCAAAATACGAGTAAATCAATCATGTCTGCAAAGATTACTGTCTCGTTCGTCATCACCAGAGCCAAACTTATAAAACTGTACCCTTACGGGCTCTGATCGGACTTACTTTCTTGCACAATTTTACAAAAAAAAAAAAAAAAAAAGTAGCACAACGCAATTTGGTAAGACTCATTTGCTCAAAATAGTGTCTAGTGTTGGGGCTGAGATTGGGTGTAGTTTTGAGGGCACATAAGCCACCATAAATGTATTTGCTGATAGTCAAGACCTTATGTTTACATTATGCGAAATTTAAAACAGTAACTGATTGCTAGATGTACTCTAAAACATAGCCAACTACAACAAGGTTAAGTTCTGGTGCGTTCCAAATTACGGAAGCGTAGAGTGTAACAAAGCAATTGATCCACTAGTAAGATAAGGACTCTATCTAAAGGTATCCTAAATTTGTAAGACTACTAAGTACATAGATGTGAATATGAACGACACCGAATATACTAGAATTTGTCAGACTAACAGAACAATCTATTACTTGAACAAAAACTTCATCTATTAGGTCTATTGCGGTTTGCTAAGAGATGGCGTAACTTGTATTATTCCATTGTTATTATTCCATTGGAACATGAGTTGGAAAGCTACTGTCATTGTACGTCATTTCAGTATATGTCATTCATTTGAAGCGTAAACAACAATAATTTTTTTCGCTCAAATATTTCAAACTTTGTGCCTGAAAAAGTGTTTTTGTGGGGAGTTCTTCTTCATTACTTTAATATGAAGAAAACTGCTGCCGAAAGTCATCGTATTTTGGTGGAAGTTTATGGAGAACATGAGCTAGCTGAGCGAACGTGCCAAAAGTGGTTTGCACGATGGCTTGGAATACGATGAACGTCGTGAGCAGTCAAAAAAGTTTGAAGATGAAGAACTGGAAGCATTACTCTATGAAGATTGTTGCCAAACACAAGAAGAGCTCGTAAAATCTTTGGGTGTCACTCAAGCAGCCATTTCAAAACGTTTAAAAGCAGCTGGATATATTCAAAAGCAAGGAAATTGGGTTCCACATGAACTCAAGCCGAGAGACGTCGAAAGGTGGTTTTGCATGTCAGAAATGCTGCTGGAACGCCACAAAAGGAAGTCATTTTTGCATCGGATTGTTACTGGTGATGAAAAATGGATCTATTACGACAACCCCAAGCACAAAAAATCATATGTAAAACCCGGCCAACCAGCCAAATCAACGGCAAAGCCGAATATCCATGGCGCGAAGGTAATGCTCTGTATTTGGTGGGATCAGATTGGTTTGCTGTATTATGAGCTGCTAAAATCGGGTGAAACCATCTGAAACAACGCTACCAAACACAATTAATCCGTTTGAAGAGAGCAGTAGCCGAAAAATGCCCGGAATATGCGACCAGACGCGAGGCAATAATTTTCCATAATGACAACGCTCGGCCCCACGTTGCTATTCCGGTTAAGAACTATTTGGAAAACAGTGGATGGGAAGTAAGTCTTACCCCACCCGCCTTATAGCCCAGACCTTGCCCCTTCTGACTACCATTTGTTCCGGTCGGTCCAGAGGGCCCTCACTGAAATACAGTTCACATCAGAGCAGAATATCAAAAATTGGCTTGATTCATTCTTGGCTGCCAAGCCGGCGCAGTTCTTTTGGGATGGGATCCACAAATTGCCAGGAAGATGGGAAAAAGTCATAGCTTCAGATGGGCAATACTTTGAATAATGCTATTGTACATGCTTTTCTTAAATAAACGTTTAAATTTTGAAAAACGTAAATTATAAGCTATATACCCAATACATATGCAACAGTAATGATATTAAAATATTTAAAAAGTTCTTCCCAGGACACTGTAGCCTAAGATATTGCCTACACATTTTTATTTATGTATTTTTTTTTTTTTTGTATATGTATAATTTGCACACGCTCTAGGGATTTAAAATGTTTGTGCAGAGCGCAAGCGAATCACATGATAATTCTTTATCCGGCAACTGAGTTGTGACACATATTGTGTAATTGTGCGGTTCTCAGAAGGAGGAGTATTTCTCCAAGAATGTTCCCTGAGAACATTAACAGAACCTTGGCAATTGCCCTTTTAAAATTCATGAACAAAGTTGAGAAGTACCTAGTCTAATTGTAATTCGACGCAAAAATCTACTGACGCCAGTTGCTGTGAATGTTTCTGATTTGATTTCGTTGATTGGATCAACGGATATAACTCGCTAGGACATATGTATCACAAGCGACGCTTATTCATATGTCGAATTTTCTTCAGTTAAAATACATGCCTACAATAATTCATCTCCATGTTAGATATTAAACTGTAAGCTCAAAATTACAAAATTTAAAAAAGGGAAGTCAAAACTACTATATAAGAAATAATCAAACGAAAAATTAAAATTTCTATTTATGCTGTGAAGAAAAATCCATATAGAGCTGCGAATTTTCATACATACACATGTATACATATACATATATTGGCTTATATCTAGGTATGGATGCATGCATATAGATTATGACAAATCCAACGTCATATTCGTTAGTTATGTGTCTCATTTCAAGGGCTTGCAATGATTTTATTTCCTACTCCCATGCGCCTTCAGTGTCTAACATTAAAAACAAAATAAATAGTACAAACCAACCCTCTATAAATTAGTAAATAATAGTAAGCTAAGCACCAACGGTTCTGAAAGAATAAAGTCTCTAAGCAAACAACTTCGCATGAATACGTAAATGACCTCAGAGGGTTAGGTTAGTTATACCCATCTACGAGTAGATATTTTGTTCGTCCCTCCTGGACGTCAGGCCATTTACACAAGTTATCGATTAAAAGAGGTTTATTTCCGGTTATTGTGTACAATTTCAGGGTGAAAGCCATTCACAGCTTAGGGATAGGGGTAAAATTATTTAAACATTGCCAGTGGCCATTATTGGACGTATTATTACGTATGCAAGTGTGACATAAACACAAAATATATATAGAACCAACCCCTATACAGAAACAGTTTGAGTATGCATTCAAACGTACATATGTCTATATTATAGTATGTATGGTATGTGCAGTACACAATACTATTTTTTTTTTTTTTTTTTTTTGTTTTATTTCTTATTTCCACTTGTTAAAACTAATTCCTTATCTTTTTCTTTAATTAGACACGTTTGAAATTTGTTCAACATAAGACCGTTCAATTAAAAAAAAATCTTTAATTAAAAAGACATAAAAGGCAGTAGGCAAAGAGAAAAACGTTTCACTCAAAAGATCATACACGAATAAAATATTTAAAAATCTTTACAAAAAATTAATTTGCGTTGTAAAGGTTAAACAATACAATGTATTAGGTTGTACCAATATAAAGAGAAGCAGTCGATCACATGCCAAAGCTCTAAATCACGAACAGAAATCTGGAAGCATGGGGAAAGAAACCTCATAGTCGAACCACATTTGGCGCTGAGAAGCAGAGAAGTTAATTTTTGCAAGTTGTTAAACGGTAATGACATTTTCGCCCAGCCGACCAAGATAAAGTAAGGACAACAATTTCCAAGCATAACTCTAACAAAGCTGCTGGACCCGATGGTCCAACTGCCGAGCTATTTACAGGAGTAGGTGATGATTTTATCCGGAATATATAGGGTTTTCTAATAACGACTTAACAACATTTTTTTTAAAATAAAAAGCAAACCATTTGAGATATTTCAAAAACTTTATTATTGGCTTGAAGTACAATCAAAACATTTATGAATGGAACTCGACTTCGTTTATATGGCCACCGCGGGCACGTTTGCAGCGGTCGATCCGTTGGACCCAATTTTTAACGACTTGGTCACACATTTCGGCCGAAACGGCCGTTATTTGGCGTCAAAATAGTCAAGCGGCGTTAAATCGCACGATCGAGGCGGCCAATCGACTGTTATCTTGAGATAACACGCTCACCATACTTACTCTTCAATAAATCGATTGTAGCGTGTGCTGTGTGGCTTGTGGCACCATCCTGTTGAAACCACATGTCGCCCAAGTTCATATCTTTCAATTCCGGCCAAAAATAATCGATGATCATGACGCGATAACGCTGACCATTCACAGCAACGTGATGATCGTTATCGTCGACGAAAAAATATGGGCCAATAACGCCGCCGGCATGCAAATCACACCAAACAGTTATTTTTTGTGGATAAAGTGGTGATCCATGAAGCACCGGGTTTTCACCCGACCAATAACGCATATTTTGCTTATTGACGAACCCATTGAGCCAAAAATGAGCTTCGTCACTGAAGATGATTTTGCAATGAAATTCATCATCTTGGCGCATCTTCTCCAGAACCCAATCGGAGAACGTTTGCAGACGTTGCTCGTTAGTGTTCTTTACCATAATGAAAATGTTGAGTTTACTGAAGAAATTGACAGTGACAGTTTGATGATTAATGAAAGAGTGCGTTCACAAATTAAATTCAAAGTTGTGAAGTCCCTATTGGAAAACCCTATAGATCAACTCACCTCTAGTTATCATCTAGGTTACCGAAAGTATTCGTATGTTTAAGAAATAGAATCTTAGTATTGTTTGTCTGAAAGCTTAGGAGATTCCCTCGGTTGCGCAAACTGCAGAGGATAAGTCTTATTAACTTCGCATATCGGCCGTATTATACGAATGCCTCAGACCCTTCGTCAATAGTCTGATCGGCATTATGAAAAATCGAAACCTTAATTATAAGTGAAAAATTTAAACAAGGCGTTATGTGATTTCTTTCAACATCGTTCTTGAAGGAATTGTACGAAACTCACAAGTCAACTCCAGAGGCACCATCTTTCATAAGTCAGCTTAGTTCCTAACATACGCAGACGGCATTGACATAATGGAAAGAATACAGCGAGCTGTCAAGGTAGCGTTTGCGATTATTGAACCAGAAGTGGCAAAATTGGATTTAGCGGTCATACAACATTGATGCCTAGGACAAAATCTCACGATAAGCAGCTACAACTTTGAGGGACTTTATCTACCTATGCTCTGCTTCCAACTCCAACAACGACATCAACGTGGAAACCATTAGCCTCACCCTTGCTAATGGCTGCTTCTTTGAGCTAAGAAGTAACGAAGTAACGAGCAATCACAAAGGCTTTGTACAGGACCACGATCAACCCAGTCATGTTTTATAGCGCAGAAACTTGGACGTGGAGGAAAGCGGATGAATATGCTCTAAGGTGCTTTGAGAGAAAAAATCTTCGGGTAATTTTCGGTGCCGTTGCATCAATGGAAAATTGAGGAGATGTTTCAACGGAGAACTGTACAGATAACCCGACTTAGATGGCTAGGACATTCTGAATACATTCTGCCTGAAAACAACGCAGAATGATAACGCAATAGAAGCAACTCAGGCAACTTCGTGTTCATGAAACATACCTGGCGCCATCTACTCGTAAGTAAATACTCAATTCTTAAATAATGAAAATCCTTCGGTATCTAAGAATTTCTTACAAGGTAATTTCAGGCCAAATAGTGCCTTCTTGTTAAAATCCTGGTTCTTTGACGCAACAAGATCCTCAAGAGCTTTAACCCTCTACTTCACATGAAGCCATATCATATATGGCTTTTGATTTTTTGCTGTCGCCTACTCAAACTAATTAACATATCTGCGATTGAAAAATAACTGCTGTAGTCGATAAGAAGGGTCTTTCGTTTATGTGCATAAGTGAATTTGGTTTCATTCTCATTTGCACAAGCGCGATAATCGGCAGTGGAAAGTGCGTATTGCAATTGCACAGTGAAAAAAATAACAAAAAGAAACTAATTTATTTTTATGTTACGTATATTTTTAAAGGTTATAATATATATTTTTTTAATAAGATTCCATACAGGAAAGTAAAATTCAAGTGATAAATTTTCAATTATGCATGTGCTATTCTAGATGCATCGCGTTTTTAGCAAAGTCCATATATGGCTCCTTAAGCATTCACTGAAATATTCGTCGGAATTAAGAGAGCCATATATTTCTCCCTGTGAATAGAATGAACTTCCCTTTTTTTCAGGTTCAACAATGATTCCAGCAAGATCATTTTATAATAAGCCGAGGTTTTGTGCTGTACCACCTGGCAATGGATTTCAGAGTGAAGACGAAGTACTCGAGTCGGAAGAAGATGAACAAGTTACCGATCATGGGTGTCATGTACATATACCTGAAACAGATGAAAACAGCGAATTTGATTCCGAAGATGATATGCCATTGTCTAGTTTGGCAGTAAAAAGTGATAAGGGAAAGAAGGAAAATATAAACTGGACGAACAAAAAAAGTGATCCGTACGAAGAAGGCGACCATCCCTTCTTAGGAAGTACAGAACTTCCTGCAGAAATGTCTGCTTTTGAGACTCCTGCTGACTTCTTTTTTTATCTTTTTCCGGGTGAAATGTTTGACATGTTTGTCGAAGAATCAAATAGAAAAGCCTCACAGGAAAATATTAATAGGCCAGGAAACATATCACGTGATGATATAAAATTACTTATAAAATTACCATCAACTAGACGCTACTGGAACTCCCAATTAGCACAGTCCTTCGTATATGAAACTATGACATGCAGGCGATGGGAAAAAATTAAACTGTTTCGGCACTTTGCTGACAATGATAAATTTGTGGAACTTGGGCTACCTGGACATGACAAGCTATTCAAAGTCAGACCTTTCTTAAACAAAGTAAGAGATCACCTTCTTCTAATACCAAAGGAAGAACACCCTAAGTGCCGACATCATCTAAAACAATATAACCCGAAAAAGCCAAATAAATGGGGTTACAAAAATCTGGCCATTAACGGTATTTCTGGGTTCAGTTACGACTTTGAATTGTTTGCATGGTGAATGGTGCACCTGAGTTGGGTGTTAGTGGGAATGTTGTGTCGCGTTTGGCGTCAACAGTTCCACGACATAAAAACCAAAAATTATTTTTTGACAATTGGTTTAACAGCCTGACACTTCAAGTTTATTTAGCCAAATCAGGTTTTCTTCCAATAGGAACGGTGAACTGAATAGGATTCCTAACATTATTGTTCCAGGAGAAAAGAAAAAGAAAAAAGAATGGGGTGAACATTTCTTTTCTTTCCTGGTTTGACAATAAGGTTGTCAGTATGCTTTCTACATTCCTGGGAAGCGATCCTATTTCTAAGAAGAGGAGGTATTCCAGAAAGAAAAAGAAACACAAGGAGGTTGATTGCCCTAAGGTAATAGAGGAGTACAATAAATATATGATGGGTGTTGACCTTTTGGATTCCATGCTTGGTCTTTATCAAATTGACATAAGATTAAAAAAGTGGTATCTAAAAATTTTATTCCACATTTTGGATATGTGTGTGGTCAATGCCTGGATCTTGTGACGGCGTAAGAGCGACGTATACATGCCTCTTTTTGACTTCAAACTGGCAGTAGCAGAACACCTAAACAAAAGTGGAAAAAGTTTTAAAAGAGGACGTCCTGCTTTACACTACAGCACCCCAAAACGCCAAAAAACAAGTGCTAATTCCCCACATTTGACCCTAGTTTGCTCAGAATCTAACAAAGAAAACGATAGGGCGTCGTCAAGATTTTCCACTGGATTCCGTCCGCTTGGATTTAACTGACCACATTCCGAAATGGCAAAAAACGAGACAACTATGCCAAAATGATTGCCAGTATAGGTCTTTCATTATGTGGAAGAAATGTGGGGTTCATTTACGTCTAAACAAAAAAAAAAAAAATATATGGCTGGGTCTGTAGGATTAGGATAGGCACTAAATGCCAAGGGCTCCAACTAACCATACGACTACATATCAATTGCGCTTATTTTACCTCCTGGTACTGGTCTCGTCCAACCGGACCATATGATGAAATACTGTAATATATATTACGGTGATTGGGTGCAAAAAGAGTGGGGAGCGAACACCTTATGAATACAATGCTCTATTTACAGTTCGGACCACTAGCTCGTTCCAGTCTACGGTTACGAGTATCTCAGACACCATAAAATCAAAGAAATACTGTGTGATTTAACGTTGAACGGCTGCAATTGCATCAAACCGTCAAAGTTTTTGCCGGTCGCGTATCCCTCAACATCACGACATGTCCAATGCAACCAACCATCGATGCCAAGAAGTCATCAGAAATGCCGCAACTGATGAACTGGCTTTCACAAAAAGCACAACTCGTCTACGAAGGGGCACTGCAAAGAATAACAAAAACGGCCCCTGAACTCTACGATTTAAAGAGGAGTGAAGAAAGGGCATGAGAAGCGCGCGATCGAGGAAATCGGCAGATGCTTCTTTAGTTGCAATGTTAAGAAGTTTTAACTAAAATTAAAAACAACGTGTCAAAGAGATGAATAAGGAATCTTAGCCGCGGAGTCACCGTTTTACTAAGGATATTAAAAGAACACATTCTGCAGATTGTTCGACTGCGAGGACAACCCTTGCTAAGTAGAATGAACCATTCAACCTAGACGGTGATTCAGCCAACTGATATCAAAATGAAATGAGGATAGCAATATTCAAGTTTAAATACAACAAGCTTGCTGGGCAGGACGGTCTAATTATTGTCGAGCTTTTGAAGAGAGGTAGAGAGTCATTTCCAAAATTTGGTCGTCAGAAAGTATGTCTGAAGAATGGAAATTTGACTACTAGGTTGTACACTGTAAATAAGAATACTGAAAACATTTTAAAATCTGTTCGAACTACTACTTAATTACGTATTGATATCTTTTGATTTTGTTTTTTGGAGAATATAAATGTTAGAAATACTCTGAAACTAATTGCCTACTAAGATTGTAAGGAGACTTCTTTAAAGTTTCGCTAAGAATGCATTTGGAAAAGAAGGTGTTGACATTTTTTAATGAATTTTTACTCTGAACTTCTGACCTGACAATTTATCGTCGAAATTCACTCCTGGTTTAGACCTTTTAAAAAAAGAAGCTAACCAAAAGTTTGGAAGCAACAGTAGAAACTCATTTCCTCGTGGCAATTGTATTCTAGAAGCGATTAGTGAGTTTGAGGCTGAACGAATTAGATGGTCTTAACATATCTGAAGACGGAGATTGTAGTATCCAAACAAGTTTTTTAAACGAGGTTTAAAAAGAAAAACGAAAGAAATATCCAACCACAATTAAGAAATCCTTGGTTTGATGAAGAATGCCGGCAGGTGCATGCAGCTAAACAAGAAGCGTATAAATTGGCGCTGCAAAAAATGGCGAGAGCTCTATGAGCACATCGGTTTTCACCTGACCAAAATGAAGCAATATCTAAGCTGAAGTCAGCTGGGCTTAATGGGCTTATCAGCCGAGATACGAGTATTTAAAGTTGAAATGATTGGCCCCTATACAGTTCCAGACCAGGAAAGTCTAAAATCAACCAAATCTTCACACTTCGACAAATCTTGAAAAAAAAATCAAGAAGTCCAAAGCGATACCCAACACATTTTCATCGATTTTATGGCGGCATACAATAGTATTTATAGTATTTATATAGTGTGGCTAAATAACATATAGCTTTGTCTAGCTTTTTCATCACTCCCAAGCTCGTCCGTCTGAGGAACGAATAATGAGAACGCTCGCTGCTGCGAGGGTCGGCATCGACTTAACAGAGAGCTTTATTATTTTTCAATAAAAACCCAAGTGAATATTTATTAACAATAATTTCGGTTAGAGATGAATTGTGTATCGTCTGAAGATTAAAACACGGGGAAGGAATAATTGAACAATGATTACCTCATATGAAACTTTCTAACTGATACTTATAGAAATAGCAGTTAAATGATGCAAAACCAAATGTGTGAAGTCATTTATAAATGAACAGAGAGATTACATTGCATGTATGATATAAGGCTGATTGATTAACACAAACAAATGATATATAAATCTAATACTTCGTCCTATCAACTTGGCCTATATAATTTAACAATAACGTTTGTAGTTTGAATAAAAAAAAAATTAAATACATATTTGAGAAACACAGTCCGATGGTTCGACTTAAAGTAATTTATTAGGAAAGAGCTTACAAAATATGACATGTATATGGTACTATGTATGAGGTATGTAACTTAATTTGTGCGGTTTTTTTTCCAAAATTTGAACGTTTATTTAAGAAAAACATGTACAATAGTATTATTCAAAGTATTGCCCATCTGAAGCTATGACTTCTTCCCATCTTTCTGGTAATTTGTGGATCCCATCCCAAAAGAACTGCGCCGGCTTGGCAGCCAAGAATGAATCAATCCAATTTTTGATATTCTGCTCTGATGTGAACCGTATTTCAGTGAGGGCGTTATGCATCGACCGGAACAAATGGTAGCAGCTCATAATACAGCACACCCATCTGATCCCACCAAACACAGAGCATTACCTTCGCGCCATGGATATTCGGCTTTGCCGTTGATTTGGCTGGTTGTCCGGGTTTCACATATGATTTTTTGCGCTTGGGGTTGTCATAATGGATCCATTTTTCACCACCAGTAACAATCCGATGCAAAAATGACTTCCATTTGTGGCGTTCCAGCAGCATTTCGGACATGCAAAACTGCCTTTCGACGTCTCTCGGCTTGAGTTCATGTGGAACCCAATTTCCTTTCTTTTGAATATATCCAGCTGCCCTTAAACGTTTTAAAATGGCTACTTGAGTGACACCCAAAGATTCTGCGAGCTCTTCTTATGTTTGGCAATAATCTTCATAGAGTAATGCTTCCAGTTCTTCATCTTCAAACTTTTTTGGTTGCCCAGGACGTTCATCGTCTTCCAAGCCAAAATCACCACTTTTAAATCGTGCAAACCACTTTTGGCACGTTTGCTCAGCTAGCGCATGTTCACTATAAACTTCCACCAAAATTCATATTAAAGTAATGAAGAAGAACTCTCCGCAAAAACACTTTTTCAGGCACAAAGTTCGACATATTTGAGTGAAAAAAAAATTATTGTTGTTAACGCTTCAAATGAATGACATATACTGAAATGACGTAGCTTTCCAACGCATGTTCCAATGGAATAATACAAGTTACGCCATCTCTTAGTAAGCCGCATGAAAAGTTATAGACCCAATACATAGATCCTGACTGCTAAGTTTAACAAGTGTCTGCTCGTAGAACATGTCATTGGGGTTTAAAATTATTGTAATAATTCAATAGTTATAAATTACATTTTGTAAAAATATGGGCTAACATTTGGCCTGTTGTTTTGTGAAGAATCTTTAGATCCCTTCTGTTTTGTGTTTCTTGCGAGAAATGGTATCTGATGTTTACGTGCTTGCTGTTTTGACAGTTGTATGACACGTATGCCCAAAACGATGTCTGGTCTGCAAAGAGTTATTTTAAAAACAAAATTTCTTTAGCTATTTCCGAAAGTGTTATGTATTTTGTTACCATAGTTGGCAACTGATTTTTGCTTTTACGACTTCCAACAGATAGGTCTTCCTGAACATAATTTTGTATCATCAAAATGCCTTAAGCGATTTTCTTTTGATCGAGTTTTATTTCCTTTAAATGATTATTGATTGTTTTAAATTAATCTAAATCCTTCATCTTAAACTCATCTTTCATAACTTGTTTGAAACATTTTAGCTCGTTAATATCAGCTGCTGCAATAAATAAATCATCATCAACTTTTTCAAGAGGTTTAAAAAGTTTGCAAACCTAGTTTGCATCCGTTTTCACAATGTCTGGCTGTTGCATACACTAGTTGGAGTGAAAAGTAACCTCTTTGACCGCCAGTATGCGCTGCTACTGCAAAAGAGGTTATGGTGCCTTGAAGTCCGTGCATATTTAGGCAGACATGCCAAATTTCAGTGCGATACTGTCTTTAGTTTTGTTTTGACAGCTGATTGTTTTTGACGTGTTTGGCATCATGTTGAGTAAGGACAAAAACGATTTTCGTTCTCTCATAAAGCATTATTTTTGAGAGGCAAAACGGCGAAGGAAACGGCCTCATATGAAGCGAAAAAAAAATTTTGTTTTTGCAAGACAATGCACCGGCGCACAAGAGCATCGCAACCACGTCTAAAATCAATGACTTACGGCTCCAATTGCTGTCGCATCCACCGTATTCGCCCGATTTGGCTCCCTCGGACTATTATCTCTTCCCAAACCTCAAAAGATGGCTCATCGATAAAAAATTCAGCTCACGCGAGGAAATCATCGACGCCACGGAGGAGTATTTTGCAGACCTTCCGGAAAATTACTTTTCGGACGGGATCAAGAAAGGGGACTATATTGAATAAAATAAAAAACATTTAATGAGGTTACTTTTCACCCCATCCAGTATAAATCTTCGTTCAGATCTCCTTGAACGTATATTGATACTACGTTCATCTGATGAACATGAAGTTGTTTTTGAGCACAAGTTGCAAAGAACGCGTAAATAGTTTCGTAGTAGTCACTAACCGCGCATAGTTTCATTCATCTATCGTTAAATTAGCTGAATTATCTATATTTATCTTCCGTGCCTTGATCAGTTATGGCCAAAGAACAGAGTAATTCATTTTGTTCCGATTTCGATCAAATTTTTACGTGTGCATATTTCTATATATTGTTTAGACCTTACCATTGTGAATGGTATATAACATCAGTTAAATGTCCTCCATGCGAGTTCTTAAAGGACTTGATTCTGACACGGTAATTTTCGATGACTTTTTGACACATATTTGCATCAGCACTGAAATAACTTGACGAATATTTGTTTTTAAAGCTTCCAGAGTTTGGGGAGTATGTGCATAAATACGCGCTTCACAAAAAGAAATTAAACGTCGACAAATCACACAATCTTGGTGACCTGCTCACATCATCGAAACGCGAAATAACTCGTTCAAGACATTTTCTCTTGCAATAAAGCCAAAACGGGTCATATTGTATGAGATAACGCACCGTGTTGTTAAAACCACATGTCTTACACATGCGATGAGGTGGCGGTTACAACTTCCACATTTTCGAAGAAGTATGGACTATTGACACCACCAGACGAAATTGCACAACCTACAGTGACTTTGTGTAGATGCCATGCTTTTTCGACAGTTACCTGTGAATTTTCACTTCCCCATATGCGACAAATTTGTATGTTAACGTGTACACCGAGTGAAAAATGATCGTCACCGCTGAAGAAATTATTTTGTGAAAATTGATCATCCAAACGCTGATGTTCAAGCACACTATCGGCGTATATTTTACGCATTCCATGGTCAGCTGGTTTCCATTTTTGAGTGAGTTGAACTTAATAAGGGTGTAGATGCAAATTCAAATGCGAAATACGCCATAATGTGCCCAAATGCTGTGCTCGCTGTGGAATCGATAGATTTGGATTTTCTTCAGCACTTAAACTAAGGGCAGTCACATTTTCTGTAGAGCGTTAGTTTCGACGATGGATATACCTTAAGACATCTGTAACATAGCCAGTCTCTTTAAATTTTGTTTACAATTTTGCCTATAGTACGCTCAGACGGACAATTATGTCGACTATAATTTGCTCGTAATGTGCGGAACCTACCTACTACAGAATCACTATTTTTGTAGTAAGTTTTCACAATTTTAACACATTCAGCGATTGCTTAACGATCCATATTGTAAAAAAGCAAACCTTAAACTAAACATATACAGCCTCGGTATGTGGTGGTATGTGATTGAAACTGGGATGTTAAATCCAAAAAATAAATAAGATGGCCATATGTTATACTATATGATCACTCATAACATTTTTCTCTTCCTGTTCAATATCGCTTAAACAGCATTGCTTGTAGTTAGGTGCATTCAGGATAGTTGAATGTTCGTCGATTTATTTGTCGATAGTCGATTTATTCATTAACAAAATTGAGCTTCTGAAATATCCTGACATCTCTACTCTTGATGATTTCGTTGGTTTGACGATTCCATAATCGGTATGCTTTCGATTCATCGCAATAACCGACGAAGTTGAATTTCTTGCCTTTGGCTTCGAATTTATCTTTGCCCGGTTTTTTGTCAAAATTATTGCCATTGATCCAAAGATCAAACATGTGGACGATGTTTGCCTTTCTTACATGCCATACTTCGAAAGGTGTTCGATACAAAACCGATTTAGTTGGACATCGGTTTCGTGTGTATATACTTAGCAGTATTGATTTGTATATATATATATGATTGCCTAGACCAGTATATATCTAGCCATATCTACAAACGTTCGATCTCCTGCCAACCGCCCAAAACTATTAAAAATAACTCGATAGATACTCTTTACCACTATCTGTGCATAGTCGATTGATACGTTTACCAGTCTGGTTTCCGACTAATATTTTATATTGCTGGAAAATAGGAATCTCTTCGGATTTTTGCTTAATGTAGTAAACATGTATGTATCTACTTTTCATCGATAAAAGTAATGAAATATTTGTCTCCTTCGAGTGACTGAGTTCTGAACAGTCCACATATTTCCGAGTGTACTAAGTCAAGAATTTCTTTATCTCTGTTTCCACAACTGTGAAAAGGCCTCTTTTTTTTTTGCTCTTTAACATTTTAGCAATCTAATTTCATTTAATTTATTAATTTCATTTAATTTGGAAGCTTTTCTATATCAGTGAGATTCAAATGTGCCAATTTCTGATGCCGCTGTGATGCTATCTCAACCCCATCTGTCACTGTCACTTCCTGTATCTGCTCATGTTCCATCGTCTTAACGAAATAAAATTGTCACCTGTTTTTGCTGATAATACTAAGGATGTATTGCGACTTTTTATGTTTGCGAACTTATTTCCAAATTCTAAAATAAGGCCATGTTTAGTGACCTTTGTTATGGCTGGCTGTTTTGATTCGAAATCATAGATCAATGTTAATATTTTCAAACAAATTTTTATCGGTTTTTTATCAGTTTGTATTAATCCTATTTTTTTATTTTAAAATTAATGCTTCTTCGCGAGAGGTCTTTTGACTCAAGCCTGGTTTGACCTAGATCAATGTTAATACTTTCGAATTTCACTTATGCGTAGTTGCCCCACTGTCTAAACACCATGCACTTGGTTGTATTTTTTGTCGTCCTAGTAATCATCTACATTCAAAGTTGTTACCAATACTTCATGACCATTATATAACACTTCCAATCGAAATTCTTAATTTTTTTTCTTTTTGTGGTTGCAAGTTGATAATTTTTATTTCTTGATTTAGCAACCAATGACCGTCATTATTTTCCCTGTTACTTCTCTCCTTTCCCCCTGCTTCTTCTTCTAATAATTTCGTCCGGAGATCTCCTAAACTTAGAATTTCATCAATAGCATTGCAAAGATTTTAAAATTCTTCAGATAAATTATTTAGAAACGTAATAGTCAATTGCTCGGCTTGTTCATGAAATCATTCACATGATGAGCCATTGATTGATCAACCCTTTTTTATGTGGTATTTCTGCAGGATAACATTGCATTTTTTATCAGCCCTTTGAATTTAAATATTGATTCCAAGATCCGCCAAGCTTCATTCCAAATTTTAGCTTTTTTTACGAGTCTTAATTCAATTGGTGTAATGCAGAGGAGTATCTAAGCAAATACTTGAGCATCTTTTGAAATTGTTTCTTCAATTTTAGCGTCGTTTGCTTTGTGTCTTTATTTCTCCCACCAGTAGCATAGGGCCACAAATCACAAACTTACTCACACGTTTTTAAGACAATAGGTTTTTTTTTTCTTAGCCGAAAATATAATTACTACTTTCAACTAAAACTGATTTTGAAACTAAACCATTTGGTGGTCTGGGTCCATAACCTATTCGTTTTCATTAAAAAGAAAACTACTGAATTTAGTTAGTTCAAGTGAATATTTATTAACAATAATTTCGGTTACAGATGAGTTGTGTCTCAGCTGATAATTAAAAGCAGAAGAAGGAATTGAACAATGATTATCTCATACGAAACTTTCTAACTGAAATTTATGGAAATAGGAGTTATATGATGCAAAACCAAATGCATGAACTCATTTGTATATGAGCAGAGAGGTTAGATTGTGTGTAGTATATGTATGATATAAGTCTAGTTGATTAACACAGAAAAAATTAAACAATATGTAATACTAACGTCAAATGTAATGTAATTCTGATGTCAAACAAATTTTTAGACGAGGTGGTGTACTGTCAAGCGACATTTTTAATACCATACTTGAAAGAATTTTGAGGAACTCAAAAGCCAACACCGTGGACACGTACGCCTCTGATATCGACATAATTCTTTATATTTCATTCTTTATATTTCTTAAGTAAATGGTGATTCATCGTGAGGTTTGATTTATAATATAAAATAAAAGACGTAACTTTTTAAAAATAATATCATGTTAATGTTGGCCACGACTACGTCTGAGGTAGTCCATTCGACTAGTATAAGGACCAATGATTCAACCAGCCCATAAACCACACCATACCGTTGTTTTTAATGGATGTAATGGTTACTCTTGGTACTCTTTGGGTTTCTCATCCGCTCAAATACGGCAATTTTGTTTATTAACGTATCCATTGAGCTAGAAATGGGCTTCATCACTAAACAAAATTTCACGATAAAACACCGGATTTTCATTGAGTTTTTCCAGAACTCATTCACTAAAAATATGACGCAAATTCCAGTCTTCTGGCTTCTATTCTTGCGAAAGTTGAGTTTTGTACGCTTTTTGTCGAATACGCCAAGTCAAGCTGTCGAGAACGACGACGAATCGATTCGTCACGGTCTTCGTGTACACTCTCAGCTACAGCTGCTATAGTCTCTTTACTACGTGCTGGATGTGGTCTAACCGGTAAAGTATCATCCACTAATGTAAACTAGGACTCAAATTTGCGAATGGTATTGGCATAAGTGATTTTAGTAGGTCGATTATGCACACCGTAAGTTCCTCAAATCGCACGAAAAACATTTCTCACAGAACGCTGATTTTCGTAATACAGCTGAATAATTTGGAGACGCTGTTGTAGTGTGAGTCTTTTCATGATGACTTACCAAACTATACTGAACCAAAATGACAAAGCAATTTGATAGGAGTCACGCGTGATCTGTCAAAAAAAGCCTATTGAAAATCAAACCTCACGATGAATCACCCCTTATATATGTAGCCCAGCTTATCATATATCTGGCACCATTGTAATTATGACATTGCTACCACCTCGTAAAACATTAGATATTGAAATAAAGACAGTCTGGCTCATCACAAGTGTGATTATTCGAAAATCGAATAAAAAAACAAGAAATACGCATTAATCAAAACTCGACAAAAAGAAGTTAACAAAACTAAATGATAGATGAAAAAACGAAGAATTTTGGGTATATAACTTAATTCGTTGAACGTTTTAATTATTTGGACGTTTATTTAAGAAAAACATGTACAATAGTATTATTCAAAGTATTGCCCATCTGAAGCTATGACTTTTTCCCATCTTTCTGACAAGTTGTGGATCCCATCTCAAAAGAACTGCGCCGGCTTGGCAGCCTTCATTCAAGCCAATTTTTAATATTCTGCTCTGATGTGAACCGTATTTCAGTGAGGGCGCTCTGGACCGACCGGAACAAATGGTAGTCAGAAGGGGCAAGTTCTGGACTATAAGGTGGGTGGGGTAAGACTTCCCATCCACTGTTTTCCAAATAGTTCTTAACCGGAATAGCAACGTGGGGCCGAGCGTTGTCATTATGGAAAATTATTGCCTCGTGTCTGGTCGCATATTCCGGGCGTTTTTCGGCTACTGCTCTCTTCAAAAGGATTAATTGTGTTTGGTAGCGTTGTCCATTAGTGGTTTCACCCAGTTTTATCAGCTCATAATACAACACACCCATCTGATCCCACCAAATACAGAGCATAACCTTTGCGCCACGGATATTCGGCTTTGCCGTTTATTTGGCTGGTTGGCCGGGTTTCACATATGTGCTTGGGGTTGTCGTAATGGATCCATTTTTCATCACCAGTAACAATCCGATGCAAAAATGACTTCCTTTTGTGGCGTTCCAGCAGCATTTCGGACATGCAAAACCGCCTTTCGACGTCTCTCGGCGTTGGTTCATGTGGAACCCAATTTCCTTGCTTTTGAATATACCCAGCTGCTTTTAAGCGTTTTGAAATGGCTGCTTGAGTGACACCCAAAGATTCTGCGAGCTCTTCTTGTGTTTGGCAACAATCTTAATAGAGTAATGCTTCCAGTTCTTCATCTTTAAACTTTTTTGGCTGCTCACAACGTTCATCGTCTTCCACGCCAAAATCACCACTTTTAAATCGTGCAAACCACTTTTGGCACGTTCGCTCAGCTAGCGCATGTTCACCATAAACTTAAATTGAAATACGATGACTTTCGGCAGCAGTTTTCTTCATATTAAAGCAATGAAGAAGAACTCCCCGCAAAAACAGCTTTTCAGGCACAAGGTTCGACATATTTGAGTGAAAAAAATTATTGTTGTTTACGCTTCAAATGAATGACATATACTGAAATGACGTACAATGACAGTAGCTTTCCAACGCATGTTCCAATGGAATAAAAATAATTAGAAAACCAATATTTTAAAAAATTAAGGCGCTAATATCAACCTGCCAGATCAAAACATCAACGATATGGGAAGCACAGGAGCAAGCTTCATTCGACCACCAATGAAATTGGTTCGAGATAGCAACACAAATGCAGACCAGACCTCAGGCCGTTCCAATGGCTATATAATGGCAACTATAGGATTAGAAGTGGTAGCCATTTACAATATATTTCAACTCAAAGTTACGACAAAAAAATTAAAACAAGTAACACAAATCCAAGGAAACTTTAGTAACATATGAGAGGTATTTATCTAATAAAATGCAATAAAGCAAAGGAGAATTGTTTGACGAACTTCTTACTTGAATAAAATCTCAAGTAAAAAAATGTGACTTCGAGAGCTTGCAAGACAAAATAATAATTGGAATAAACAATAAACATCTTCGAGAAAGGTTGATGTCTGAAGAAAGTCTGACATCCAAACAGTTAAAAAAATTCACAAAGAGGAACATGTTGACGAATTCAATCGGCCTCAACGAAAAGGCAAAGTGATAGTGTATTGGCTTCCCAATCGGACGGTTCGTCGTTCAATCCCAACCGCCCCCAAGAGACAATTATATTCAAGTAAGGTCATATAGTCTCTCCATTAAATTTGGATGGCAACTATAGTGCGAAATAACCTCTGAGCCCAATTATCTTTTTTTTTTCTCTCTATCTAACAAAAGATATGAAAAACAACGATGGGAAGATAAAACCGTCGACTGCGAGAAGTGTGGAACACATCACGGAAAAGGATCATGTCCAGCATATGGTAAAATATGTGCAAAATGTTAAAACAGAAAACATTTTCAATATATTTGACGAACAAACAAAAGAGTTCATGTTATAGACACCGAAAAAGAAATTGGCGATGATTATGAAATAAACGAACTATCAGAAAGTAATGAGGATAATGACAAAAACTGGTATGGCAGTGCAACGTACTGCCACAAAAACACACTGCAGAGGGTGCTGGCATAGAAGTGTATGCGCTAAAAAGCAAAACTAAGCTCATTACATACAGTAAACACTGCAACTCCAAGCGTATTACCTGAAGCTTAAGCAGCATTCCTAGCGTATTGAATCAAAACAGCGAAATGCGAATATATATTAAATCTACAGATCTCAAAAAAATATATATATATATATATATATATATATATATATAAAATCCGGCGATATCATTCACTTAATACACTCGAAGAAATAACAACACATATCAAAGGATTCAAATATTTCACATTGTTCGGCTGCGAAAGGAGCTTTTGGAAAATAAAAGTGACCAAGAGAACCACCAAACACTTAGCCTTTTCCACACCTTGAGGTAGATATAGTTTTTTGGTTTTACCTTTCGGGGTATTCGATGCCACGGAAGTGTTCCTACAGCAAATACGTTGAAAGGTATTACATACATTAAAGTTACCAAAGACGTTGTTTTTGTCATGCTTTAACGTTAGAAGAGTTGAATTAAATTGAATTGAACTTTTATTTTTATTTTTATTTTACGAAAGAGAGACACGGTATTACGTTACCTTGCTCCTATAAATAAGTTTTAATATACAGTTAGAAGAAATAAATTATACAATCGATGATAAATATTTGGAGGAAAATTTACGGACAAAAACTTCCATTACAAGAAAGAAAAAAGAAAAAAAAATGTAAATAACAGAGCCTTATGAATAAGTTAACACATAAATATATAACTTAGTATAAACTAAAATATATATATATGTATATATATATATATATATATATATATATATATGTCTTAATTTTTAGATATAACTAAACTACTAAACAATTGGTAGTATTCAGGACATAAATTTCCAACTAGATAATTTTTAGCAAAAAAACAGCGAAGATAGAATTTTTATTTAGTTTATGAATTCGTTCACATACTCGTATATGGTATATTCAACTTTCGCCAATACATGTGATTCCGTAGTAAAAAAATGCCACGGTATATGTAGCATTTTTTTTAAAATTTTATTTTGTGAAATTTGCAGTTTATTTAAGTGACATTTAGCTTCACTGCTCCAAACAGGACATCCGTACGTCAAAATTGCCTGAAATACAATATATTATTACTTTATTGTATATTAAGAGGGCTGTTTGATGAGTGCCCGGATTTGAAGATAGGTAGCGTTACTGAGTGCATCATCATTAAGTATAACCTAGCTATAGTTTGTTTTTTGACACTCATTTCAACGCACCGTGTTTGTGTTTTTTGCGATCATGGAAAAACAGCATAATCGCTTCGTAATCTAATTCTTGTTTTTGAGTGGTAAAGCCTGCGATGAAATTAAGCCCATTTTTGATGGTGCGTTTGGGGCCCATTGACCTTCCCCTACAACCGTTTACCATTGGTTCGCAGTTTCATTGGCCGCACGTCGGATTTTGATGAACCTGGGCGCGTGGCCCAAAAATGTTTACCACAGAGAAACCATGGATAAAATCCATGATCTCGTATTAGCGAACCGCCGAGTGAAAACTCGCCATATCCTGCACCCGCTTTTAGGCATGAGAAAGCTGTCCGCGCAATAGGTGTCTGCGTTTGCTCATACCAGAGATTAAGCGCAATCGTAGGACGTACTTCGCCCTGTTAAATCGAAACCCGGAGGAGTTTCTACGTAGTTTCGTGAGCGTCGATGAGACATGTAACCAAAGAACAATGAAAACAAAGAAGGCGAAGTCCGTGCCTTCGGGCGGAAAGGTGATGGCCACCGTTTTTGGGACGCACGAGGTGTGACCCACATTGACTTTTTCGAGAAGGGCGAAACAATCACAGGAGCATACTACATCGATTTATTGTGCCGACTCAACGCCGATTTGAAAAAAAAAAACGACCACATTTTCACCACGTTAACGCATCGACTCACACCTCCGCAGTCACTACAGCCAAATTGGTCGTTTTTGGACTACAAACTGCTCCCAAATCGTCCGTATTCTAAGGATTTGGCTCGCTGTGATTTATTTTTGTCCCAAAACCTTAAAAGATCGCTCACCGGAAAGAAGTACGGGTCGAACGTGGTAGTCATCGCCGCCGCGGAGGAGTATTTTGCAGGCCAACAAAAGTCGTACCATAGGAAGGGTTAAAAAAAAGTTGCAGTATCGCTGGGAAAGGTGTATCGATTTGAAAGGGGATTATATCGAAAAATACATTCTCAAGACCAAAAAAAGTTGCGTTGTCATTTCTTATCCGGGTATTCATCAAACGGCTCCCGTATTATTTTGTTGTCAACCGAGAGCTGGGACTTTCTATTAAGAAAAGGGTATAAGAGCGCTATCGCCATATATGTTCGCTAAATTTAAGTTTTGTATTTTATTATAGTATATACCGAGATACTTTACAGATCATTTCCACAATATTTCATTACTAAAAATACAGATAGAATCACTTCGAAGATAACAAGATTTTCTTTTCCTACTGAAAAAATAACTTGCGTTTTCTCACCAAAATATATATATATAAATAAATATATATATAAATATTTTCTATTTATTGTAATAACTGTGGAGTATGTCACTAGTATTGATGAGGTTCCTTTCAAAATTAAGAGCGAACTCGTGTAAAGTGAAGATAGCCGTATCATCGGTATCATTCCGGTAATATAGGAAAATTTGATGTATATAAGTTATACAAAGTTGGTCCTAGAACGGAGCCTTGCAGGACACCTGCATCGAATTTTGTAAGATTAAAGACTCCACTATTGACATGAACCTGAAACATTCGTGACGACAAGAAAATTTAGATAATTTTCATCAGGTACATACCAGTTGATTTACCCTGCGAACGATTACTCTTAAAATACTGAAGGTATATTATGTAATTGTTATCTTATCTTTAGATACAGATACGTGACCTACTGCGAAGTTAGTTGCAATGCGTGCCATGTTTACAGTACTCAAGTGATTTGTGAAAAAAAAAAAATAAAAATATAGGATCAGCTATCTCTTTATCTGTAAGATAATTTTTCTTATTTACCTTCAAAAGGGCTTGGAATTTTTATCTAGCTGTGGTAATTTTGACATATGTCAAAAAGAACAGAAAAATCAACAGAAGAAACTTCAAGGAAAACGTTCACATAAAATAAAATCAAACCACGTATGTTATGCACGGTATGTGATTCGCTTAAACTATTACTAAAAAAATAAAAAATTAAAAACTAATTGAAATGGTAAGTTAACAAATTAATTAATGAAGTTTAACCAATATGAATAAATTGTTAAGTTTATCACTTGAAGAACAAACCCAAATGTAATAATAGAACATGGTCACCGCTTAACACTAATTCTGTACCCAGCTTAAGTATATACATTTTTGTGTTTGTTTGTGATTATGAATAAGGAATCCAGAGTGAACGTAGCCAACATACGCTTGCTAAAATGTAATCACTTTTCTGCGTAAGCCCACGTCTATAAATATAGACCAGCAGTTTTGGCACTTAGTGAAACACGGGTAGATCCCCATCCACATCTCTCAGATTATTCTGATCTGAAGCTACCAGGCTACGAACTAGTGCCATTATTCATCTCTCTCCGCGGTCTTGCCACTTACGTGCGTAGTGATGTATCTTACCAAGCTCCACCACAACGTAACCTCTGTGGCTAAAATTCCGTAAGCAATTTATCCACTACTGCTTTATTTAACGTAGGCCCAAACTGGACAGCAATTCGACCTTCAACGAGTTTAATGCGCTGTCTGACTCCATAAAAAGCATTGTATCCTCATATTGAAATCGTGATTATGGTCGATTTCAATATACACAATTCTTGTGTGTTGAGATCTGCGCTGCGGAAAATAACTTGATCGAGATTGTAAATGAGCCCATGAATATCAACTTGATAAGTACACAATTGATGTGCTTTCATCTCCAGGCTCGTCGGACTATTGTGTCAAATCTAATTTCTTGTACATCTACCACACAGTTAAAGAAAAGATTCCTAAAAGAATCGTCTGTAAATACGAGAAAGCCAAATGGAGCGGACTTAATAGCTTTTTTAAGAGTTTAAACTGGTCGTTATGTTTCCTCAATAACGTCGTGGATGCCGCTGCTGATATGATCACAGGCACTATTCTTTTTGGAATGAGATCCTTCATTTCTGATTGGATGGTGAGACTCGATCTTTAAAGAGGTTGGGGGTTACAAAAATGGTTTTTTGGTCCTTCAGTACCAACTCGATAGGGGAAAACCGGAAAAAGTTTAAATTGATTAAGCATGTGAAATTTTAATACGACCATAAGCTGAGCTAAAATATACTACAATGTCCCAAAGAAAGCAAAAATTTTTGGTTGTTCGTCAAAAATATTAGAAATTCTTCCTCATTCTCCATCCCAACCATCAATGATATCTCTAAGGCATTGGGATCTATGGCTCTCTTCTTCAAAATATTAGAAATTGTCTTTCGGAACATTCAATTCAAGTTTACTTCGATGGTATTCAGTCTGATACCCAAAAAATAAATGCTGGTGTGCCCTACGACTTGGTTCTGCCTACGACACTCTTCTTTATCTTCATTTATGATCTCTTATCTGCTACTACGGTATTCTCCGCTTTTCGGCTCTAGACCGCGAACGGAAGCGTATGCTAAGCTCATTAAAAACCAATTGGGCAACACTATAGTGGAATTTAATGCTTCCAAAACTTAATGCTGTCTGCTGTCATTAAAGCAAAATTTAAATACCCAGCCATTATCCACAAATGACACTTACATCGTCGAAACCGAAAAACTTTTCATTCTCGGTATGTGTGTGAGTGATAATAGATAGACTTTCTCAAGCGATGTAAGATATATTTCACCACATCTGATCAGGTCTCAATATATAAGGCATTTATCTGCCCAGAATTGAAGTACAATGGCCACATCTCGTCAGGTGAACTTAAAACATCTCTGCACCTCTTAGATAGGATTCAAAACTTATATTAGTCTCACGCGAATACCGACATAATGTCTCCTGTGCTCCATAGAAATCGCCAGTAGCATCCTGCCCCTTCAAACCTTTAAGCGTAACACCGGTCTCGCTATGAATTCTCACCAGTAAACTCTCAAGCCCATTTTCGGACGTACTCTAAAATATCGTGGTTCGTTCATAAGCCTTACGACTCGCTTATGGAATGCTCTGCCGAGCTAACTCGGAAGGACTACGCAGTAGAGGGCAATCTCCCCTTACGTGGCGCGCACAAATAGAGGGGAACATCAACCGACTTCGGGTATGCAACTGAATTAAGTTAGCTGAAGATCCGGTTGGTGAGGCCCAGGTTCACCCCGAAGTGTAGCGAAACAGTAAGTAAGTAATTAATTTAATCTATCATTATCGATTTCCAGATATTTCTACTTCAAAGAATTGACAATTGGAATCCGTACAGGCGAAGAAGAACAAAGCTCGAATACTTTGTTATGATTACCTCAAACTTAAATAACCTCATTATAAACAAGATATTAGATATTAATATTGTATTTTCTAATAACTATATAACGATATAAGGCGTAGAAATTCTTTACATAAGCCTGGTATTTTGTTCGATAACACGCAAAGTACAACTACAAAAACCTATGAAATAAGTCAGCTGACATTCGCTTGCATTTTATTTAAACATTTAAAATTCTGTGATAATCAATTTAAGATAAATTTAAACTAAAAAAAAAGCGAATTTATAAAGAACTTTTAGATGAAGCATGCCGTAACGGATTTTTTTTTTTTTTTTTTTTTTTTTGAAATCGTTAAGGTAGATAAAAAAATTATCAATAATATAAAGACTTTTTAAGTTTGGCTAAATTGGGATTGCCGATTGGAAATGATTTTTTTTTTAATTTATGTAAAATAAATGAAATATTTTGAAGTCTTGGAGTTTCAGAAGTGACTTATGGTTAAAAATAAAACCTTTATATATATCTCATATTAAGCACTTTGTTTGAAATTGGCGTGCCAAGTCGATCCCAATCGCCACTATCTTTAGGTTCGGCAGTTTTCATACTTAGCTATAATTGAGACGCAAACAAGAGTCTAGTGGAATTTGGCTTTTGAATGTTAATGACTCTAGATAGACTCTAAAAATAAATGAAATAGAAACTTCTACATCCGAAAATTTTGAAACTATGTTAGAAGGCTATGTTCAAAGAATTTCGTGCATCATAAGAGACAATGTAAATATTAATTTAAAAAATAAAATAAAGTTAAAAATAATTGGCATTTGACGAATGCAGTAGTTAAGGAATGTATCTAGTGAACCAGTTTAGAACCATTCGTATCTCAATCTCAAGCGTCCATACCCTAATCCAATAATCATTTGGTAACGCTTCGACCCACATTATTACCATCGCTTAGTGTTAGCAATGACGCTGAAGTTATTACAGAAAAATTGTCACCACTCTTAGTGTGTCTCAGTTGTAACACAAATTTCTTGATTTTGTGACAATGTTCCAATCAAGGAAAGCTAGATGGTAAAAGATTACGTTTTCTGTGTCAGAATCAAGAATGACAAAACCATTTATGTGAGAAATTAAGCTCAGCAAAGACTATTTTATAGCGAAAATGCTCTTAATTAACCCTTTTGGGTGAACTGGAGAAAATCATTGCTGTACAAGAAGCCTATTTTACCTACCTGATCATAGGACATGATGCAAAAGCAGACCATAGCTTTTAGGAAGCATGGGATGTCCTTTAATACAACTTAATCATAGTGGTCAGTGACAAAACCACTGCTTTTAAGTTTGAGGGCCCACCTTTCTTGCTTAATTATGATAATATCACCTATTTCCTTAAACAATAGAAATATGATTAAAAACAGGACAGCTCGGTTTTATTGTAGATTAACTGTACTTTCTATTTAGTATAAACGACTACATTATGAAATTCACCCCGTTATGTCGTTCCTCAAAAAAAATGTTTCGTTTACCTGTTTGAAGCATCTGAATACGATGATGGCGGATCATAAACATACTTTTTGTGGAGGCAAATCAAAATCAACTTGATGGAATATTAAAATTCAAGTGAGAAAGGAAATCCGATGGATTTAACCATAGAGACCTCCGACTGAACTAAGGGAGTTCTAAGGAGAGCTTAGAGACGTCAGAACATAAAGCCTTCCTCCGCAGCCTCTTCAGATTATATAGTCAAGCCTTATAGTTCTAGATTAACTCCACTAGAACCAGCAACGACTGACCCACTCGATTATCATTTGCGATATGGTCTCGAGAGCCACCACTTATGTGGTCTCACATAGAGTTCACATGGTTATATAAATGATTTCAGCGTTAAATTAAAATTTTCCTTTTGGGTCCAAATGATCACATGAACAAATGAAATACACCAAAATCCCACAATGGACCACAAGAAAAAAGCTGCTGGGGCTTAACACGATGATTCAGGACCTTTATGGTTAAAGTCATCTTAGATCTTCGGCAGAATAAAAGATTATGAACAAAGGTAGCCAACGTTGCTCTTGACATCTTAACATGCATATTAATAGAGTAAACCAGTAGAATCAGTCAGAATAACAGTTTATTTATTTATTTTTATAATATTGGGTCATATAAAAATTCTCCGCGTTTTTTTTTTTTGTATATTTTTGAAGAAAAATTTTCCTTATTCAAAATCAATTTCAATCAAGTACATATTGGTCACTATTACCTATGACCTTTTGCCATTTTCCGGTGTAGAACATCTGTGATTTATCAGTGAAAGACTTAGCCAAGTGATTTTCAGTCGGCCAATTTTTTACCATCAAGTCATGATGGAAGAAAACTCAATTTCTGTTGGCCAATTCTGGTCGCTCTTTCTTGAAACGGTCGAGTTGTGCACAAAAGAGGATCGAATTGACCGTTTCGCCACGTTTTAACAGCTCATAATTGACAACTCACTTCCAATCCCACCGAACACTCAACTTAACTTCGTTTGCCGTCAATCCAGACTTTGAAGTCGTTTGTTGTCGGTCACCGGCCTTTGACCATAATCGCTTGCGTTGGATATTCTCGTATTTAGTCCATTTTTGATCGCCCGTAATGAATCACTTCAAAAATTGTTCCCTTTCGTTAGGTTTCAACAGCGTTTCACTGATGGTTATTCGGTCAATTGAATTTCCTTGCGTTAATTCATGTGGCACCCAAACATCGAGCTTCTTTGAGTAGCCTGCTCGTTTTAGATGATTCTAAACTGTCTCCAGATAACTTCTGTGCCGGTCTTGCTCCATCTGTTGCAAAATTTCATCGACATTTTCAGTGACAGGCCGACCAGTACGAGGTGTATCTTTTACATCGAAATTTCCGGAACGGAATCGAAAAAACCACGATCAGAAAAAAAAGAAAAAAAAACTATTTCCGGTATTTTTATTGAATTTTTTCCACACTTGTTCTTTCCTGTTTTTTCTTTTTTTTTTTGCTTCTTTTCGGAGCTCTTTGCTTTTATATGTTCTTAAATTGTAACTTTTTTCGCTTTTTAAAAAACATGCCCAAATGTTCCTTGGCTTTTTAGCCATAACCTGAATGGACATCGATTTCTTCTTGTCAATGAAGCTTAATATTCGAACCTAAAATTTCGACTTACAAGGACCTTTTTTCGCCCACTTTTTTTAAAATCATTAAAAGTTAATTCATTGCCGAGCTTTAAAATTATGTTTGTAACTGAATTTGGGTCGTTTACCACCCTTTCGATATGACAAACCACTTTCTGTACACCAGTCGTGCAAAATTTTTTTTCGAATCTCCAAATCAGTGTGCGACATAATTATAACTAAAGGATTACACTACGCAATTCTATTCTTCCATACATCTGCACGTAGCGGTACTTTTTAAAAAAACGTAAATCGCATAGGAATTGAAAGAAAAAAAAGTTTTAAAGTGTGCAGTATCTTTTTGATACAGTCCTCAGTACGACGTAACGCTGTAATTAAATTGCTTGACATCCATCTAGTTTTTGTCAAGAAGAAACTTAAGATCTGAAATAGAAATTTCAGACTTCAACCATCAATCGCTCTCTGGCTTTACCATATACTTGTGAAATGTCGCAGGTCGTCGTTGAAGAACTCTCGCTGATCTATCAAAGTCAGAAGAAGCATCATCAGTATTTTAATGTTAAGAATTTACTCAGAAAACTAACAAGCCAACAGCAGATGCACTAGATTTAAAATATAGTATTTGTCCAATTTATAGCATATGCAGATGACATTGGCATAATCGAGTGAAACTAGCGGAATGTCAGTGGGGCTTTTAGCAAAAATGGATCTGGTGGTTAGTCAATGAAAGAAAAACAAAATATATTCTGTCGTTAAGAAGGAGAACAAACTACATATCGACAACAACATTTTTGAGGTGGTCAATGATCTACCAAGTTTTGCACTGTACTCCCGTAATGAAATAAGCGTGAAAATTAAACGAAAAATAGGTATGGACAATCGTCGTTTCTATGGGCTAAAAAGACAATTACGGAGCAAAGCCCTACCTTGGGCAGCGAGGGAGACAGTATACAAGCCCTTTATCATCCCCGTCCTATTGTACGACAAAGAGACATGAAAACTCAGTCTAAGACTAACCAAACTCTACGTTTACAGAGTATGGAAGGGAAAGTATAACAAAAAAAACTATATCGGTTGTGCAACGACGTGAATCTAATCAGAAGGCTTCCTTTACAGCGACTAAGATGGCTAGGTCATCAAGAGCGCATCAAGTGTGTACTAGACAGGATATTTGATACCTCTTACAACTGGGTGTGCGTAACTCAAAACAGCTAGATAGGGTACCTTTTTATAGTCGGGCTAGTCTCATACAAAGAAACTAACTGTATATGGCTCTGAAAGGCGCAAAGATCGGCCTGCCAGTCAGCGATGCTCCGATGTTTACTTTTTTGCTGTACTATATATATACCGTTCCACAGTTTGCTTCGAAATGCCTGGGTCTCATACTATTTTGCTGAAGATAGAAAGCATTCACATATATGTGAAATTATTACTCAAAAAGGTCATGATTCCTTCACTGAGAACCTTTACTACAAACAGCGTATTTTAGCAGTAATAGTTTGCTATTGAAGAGGCTCTCTTTTGGCAAAGGTAGAATTATAGAGTGATATACTGAAAGCTAAATGAAGTTGAAACAACGAACAATTCATATCTCGTGGGAACCTGGTCAACGAGACATTTGGCACAACCATAAAGCTAGTAAACCTACTATAATTGGCACAACCTTAGATACATATATTATGTTAAATTTTCACGACATTGGGAGGACACTTTATCAGATCAGATGAAACTTTTTCAAAATAGATAATGCGATAAATACGGTTTAGGCAGATTTCGCATAAGCTGGATCGGAAGCACACAATGGGTGTGAATGTAAATGGGTCATACGTCAGCAGTTTAGTGGACATTGCCACATCCCATTGCATAACTTGTAAGGATAACAACAGACTTGTTTTCTCTTATAACATTTTCTGCAGAAAAGATCTTCAGATTTCCACATTGAGATCATGCGTTATGACGTCAATTTTTTTTGGTCGCCCGATTTAGACTGCCACTTCTAAGATACATACATATGCACATATTTTCCTTATTTACTAAGCTTTAGCTTTATTTAACTTTAGAAAAAAATTACAATTTTCATTTGCTAACCCATTAACATTTATACTCAAGTAGTGAATTCCCTGTCTACTTATAAGCGTTAACCTTTGACATTAAAAAATCCAAAAGTTGCACTAGATACCTACTATACATTGTGCATGAATTCGTATATATGTACACACAATGAGTACATATTGCTTTTAATCATTTACAATACATTAGCGTCAGCTCAAAAGTGCACATTTTGAGTGCACACACTCGTACTTCAAAAGCATTCATAAGGAAACGAACCTGTCTATTGCTTGCTTTAATAATTAGTTTTTTTTTTTTTTTTGTCCGGACTTTTCACAATGATTTCAGTGCATACATATGTTACGTACGTGTGCAATGTCATCAATAAAAAATTAAATTGCAAAAGCAGTAAAAAAAAAAACAACTACCGGTCATAAATCCATATAGCAATAGCCTTCCATCAAAATTAAGATACTAATCTTTAAAAAAAATGAAAACAAAACATCTCTTTCTATGCATTGACCCAGTATGAAAAAAAATGCAAACATTTCACAAACACAGATACATCTTCATCATACAGCAATACAGAAGTATAGAAAAGAAAAATAAACATCTTACGGCTAAGGCGCAAACGAAGAGCTTTGTACACGTTTCTAAAAGCCATAGCTCGTACGGATATCCTTTCGCCTTTCGACTTGATATTCCAGTGTGTTGGAAAATCCGATTGGTATAGGTTAGCCCTTCGTATCTGTGTGTTGGCTTAAAGCACCGTACTGATAATAAGCAGCCACCAACCGCTTGGTTGTGCGTCTTACATTTGTGTGTTTATTCACATGTACGAACCGTATGAACCGAATGCACATACGTATATGTTATTGCAGTTTTAATCATTCATTTTAATTTTTTTTTCGCGTGATTTAAAAACTCATAGCAATTTAGCATTTTATTACGTTTTTCGTCATATCCTTCGGGAGGATAATATACTCGTACTTTGCCTTATTGAACTCATCAAGAATAAAAGCTTTGACAATATATATTCGCACTTTTCTATTTTTAATATATTTAATGTTTTGGTCAAGTTGCAAAAGTGAAACAGAACAACAAATCAATGAAATCCGTTTTTTCCAAAAAACTTTATACCCTTCTGTCAAGACTTTAGATCGCAAAAAACACATAAAATTTCCCTTTTACTATTCACTTTTCTTTTTCCAGTATAAATGGATCACATCCAGATATCTTTTTGACACTTCATTTTTTGGCAGGAGAAAAAGAAAATTTTCCACATAAAATCTAAAGCAACAAACGTAGAAAAAACGATATCACGTCAATCCGAAAGCAAATGAACTTAGCTACTGAAATACTCATATCCTTTCGATGCCTTTGAAGCTTTCATTTTAAAATATTATATTTCCCGATAAAAGCTCTACTTAGTGATTTTTGTACTCCGTCGATAGTTGGTAAGCTATGTTGAAAAAACGTTAAAACATAAAGCTTTAGCGGAAATGTGATAATAGCATTCAAGGACTAAAAGCGGTAGCACACCGTTTGCAATGTCGGCAAATCCTGTGACGTAATTTTTCTGAATTTCATGTTACGGTCTACGGTGTGGTTTGCCATGATGAGATGATGACGACAACAAATGCTTCACCCCGATGGTTTCTAAAAAGTTTTTTTTAATGATGTACGAGTTCATACATATGTATGCCCAAAAACACGAGATGTGAACATTCTTGTATAAGTTTTGAGACATTCAACAAGTAAACCTAAATCACGGAAACTAACAGGGTGTTTGAGAATGAACAAGAATGAACTGTCTATACAATCCACTGAGACCAATTTAATAAAGCAGTTTTGGGTCCAACATTTTGCATTAATCCTGGAAAATCATAAACGATAGAAATTTGAAAAATTGGCGGACGATTTGTCTTTTTTTCATCATAAAGGGTGAGCCAACAGATGGTGCGGATGTTGACTGTCAATTATTGTCATTTACTGAATTAAATGAGGTTGATCTTTTTGACAAATGTTGTACAATCTTTGGCAATTTTAGTCATGGAGTAGTTAACCAAGCAACAAAGCATTTTTGTTATTCAATCTTATTACGAAAATGGGCGTAATAAGTTACGCAGTTACTTTTACAGTAACATTTCGTAATATTCGTGAATTTTTCGGTCAACATAATCGCCCCAGTAAGTCCGGAGTTTGTACATTGGTGAAGCGTTTTCAAGAAACTGGTTCTGTATCGGGTCAAATTCTATATCAGCAGGCTCGGCCAGCACATACACGCGAAAATATCACCACTGTGAGTGAAAGTGTTCAAAATCAGTCAGACACCTCAATTCGTGACCGAACTTAACAATTGGGTCACACTTAATACACTTTTCGCCGAATTTTAATAGTTGATCCTCATTTTCACGCCTATAAAATACAAATTACACAATAATTGTAGCCTTTGGACCATATATGAGGTCGACGATTTGTTACCTGGATGTTGGATCCCCAGAACAATTTGTCATCGAATTTGATCTTTTTCGATGAAGACCTTTTTTGGGTTGATGGGTATGTAAATAAACAAAATTGTCATTTCTGGGGACCGGAAAACTTATTCGAGATTCACGAAAAACCAATATATCTCAAAAAAAGTCACTGTATGCTGCGGAATATGGGTTGGCGGCATCATTGGCCCGTACGTTTTCGAAGATGAGGCTGGAGAGACAGAAACAATGAATGGAGAACGTTACCGCAACCGTGTGGGTGGTCGTAGCTCAAGTGGTAGTGTATTGATTTCCCAATCGGACGGTTCGGGGTTTAATACTAGCCGTGCACGAAAGACAACAATTCTATTTATACTAATAATTTCTCCCCATTAAATGTTGGATGTTACCAATGGAGAAAAATCACCACTGAGCCCAAACATCTTTATCTCTATTAAATTTTCGGAAAAACATAAGACGTGCTCCAGCATTTTAGGAGTAGTCACACCCTCTTGAGTTTTAAGTTCTTAAAAACAAAAAAAAATTCTTCACAAAGTCATCGATGGCAACAGAAGCCCTCGGGGTCACATGAACGATATTGTATTTAATTAAATGAAAACTTCCACACTAGCTGTTGGCTCACCCTTTACTTTCTAAATATGTTTTTTGATGTGGTTGTGCGCTTAAAAAACGTTCTGACACCAAGTTTAGATGAGATTGAATTCCTCATCGACTTGTGCATGATGTAACACCGTGTATGAATGGAAGACTTTTTGGGCCGAAGCAGTGGTGTAGTTTGTTCCTGATCTATATCCCTGTAGACCCCATTAAGTTCGTAGTTACATCTCCTTTTCTAAGCTCCAACGACACAAATAGGTTTAAAAATTAATCTAATAATATTTTACTGAAAAACCGAATATTCGCGAAAACTCTCGTAAACCTAATCGAAAATAGAAGTTTTCTTATACACTTACGCTCAAAAAAAAGGCCGAGTGCACACTTTTTTCGTTTAAGTGCTTCTTTGCGGCTTGTGAACAAGAAACGTTATCTAACGAGACTTTTATAGTTTGTTTTGTGTTTATTCGCGTAAAAATGTCAAAATTGCATCAGTTCAGTCAGATCAGTTGTTAAGGTAGGTGTATTTTTATTCAAAACGATGGTTTTAACAAAAAAGCAAAAAATTTATATAATAGTTTATAAAAAGCATAATATGACAAATGTTTGAAACGGAGATTTTAGTGCGTCAGTCCAAATAAGATGAATGAGCGTGAGGACAGAAATTAAGTCCGAATATCTCTGCCCAATCGTTTTAAAACTGCTCCAGAAATTGCGGCAGAGCTAAAAGATGTTCATAATGTGGAAATAAGCAGCTCAATTGTAAAACGTCGTTTAAAGGAAAATAATTTAAATGCCCGAAAAGCTGCAAAAAAAACCTCTTCTTACAGAGAAAATATCGCCTACGTGACTAAATTGGTGTAAAGAAAGGATAAATTGGACAATAGATGATTGGGCTAAAATAATTTTCTCTGACGAAAGCAAAATAAATTTGATTGGTTCAGATTCATTCAGATTCAGAATGAACGATACAGTGATGAATGTGCTGTAAAGCATCCGCCATACATTATAGTCTGGGGAGCAATAACCAGTCATGGTGTTGGAGAAATTATTATAGTGTAAGCTCGGCAGCTTACATAGAAATTATAAAAAAAGGCGTTTTGCCACAATTGAGGCTTTAACTGAACACGTAGAAACAGTGGTCTTTCAAGATGATTCCGATCATCTTGATGATGTCATTGATCGAAATCAGTAAGGACAGATTAGATATTTTCTTATATTTCTTAAATTTTCTTGAAAAAATTAACATTGATTAACTTTTTTTCCTTGCATAGGTTAAGGAATATAAAGATAGTTTGGGGATAGAGTCTCTACCATGGCCTGGAAACAGCCCAGATCCAATCCTATTGAGAACGTTTGGTCCATTATAAAGGGAAAAGTACGCCGTCATAAGCCCAGTAATATTAAAAAACTAGAGGACATTATTATAACTACAATATTATTATTATTTATTAGTACATAATTAAAATTACATAGCTAACATTGAGAGAGCGCTATCTGCTGAGGCTTTCGGCTCTGAATTTTATATAAATAATTATAAATTTCTAAATTAAGTTTCTTAACTAAATTGATAACAACCTATTAAAAACTCCTAGTCATAAAAATATTTGCATTGTTAAGTGGTGAAGAAGTGTTCGTTTTATTGGCTAAGCAGCCAATAATGTTCCTAGTACACGGTCAACGTCGTAGCGTGAATGACAGAAAATACATGTTGGAGGCGGTTGTCCTTTCAATAAATGCTGGTGCGTTAAAGCTGTATGTACCAAACGTAGCCTTGTAAATGTGGTGTTTGAAAACTTGCATGTAGTGTTTGGGTAGAGCGGATGGAAGCGTCTGGGATTTATACCGACGTAATATTGGTGGTAGTTACGTCAATTAGTTTCTAATTCAGCTTGGAGCGAGTTTTTTGTTAACCGCAAAATGTCGAGTTCAGAAAAACATTCAAAGTGGTATACTGGGACACGGTGAGAGAGACTAGCCTCTAAGTCAGCAAGTTCATTGAATTTTATGCCGACATGACTAGGAATCCACATGAATTTGATTTATTTTTTATTTTTATTTTTTTTGCTCTAATTAAACAATTTCTTATGTAAGAGATTAACGCTGTATCCTGGTTGGGGTTCCTTTTTTGCATTAATCACTGACAAGCTATCCGAGCAGATGACATGCTTACCACGATATTTTAGGCATAACTTTGAAGCTTTGTAGATGAGGTTTCTGCATTAAAGATATATGCAAGTGATGAAAGTAGACTTCTGATAACCAATGAGCCGTTTTCCGAAAGATGTGCAGTCGGTGGTTTTGGAACCGTCTGTAAGGACCAGAACCCATTTATCCACTTTGAGAATTGTAGAAATGCGCAGAAAGGACGCTCGAAATACTTCATTTGATGTGTTGTTTTTGTCATACTGTGTCAGGTCTAAGATAAATGACTCAGGGTTGATGCTCCAGGGTGGAAATAGAGATACATCTTTGTTGGTTATCTTCTGAGACAGATCCAGGTGTTTTGCGACAAGAAGAACTTGTGCTATGGTTGATGGAATGCGTTTATGTATTTTCCTGTTCTTTGATGAAGCGAAGTCCTTGGCTATAATCGAATGTTTTGCGCGTACAAGCTTAACAAAAAGTTTGGCAAGAGAGGTACAGTTGTTCTGTACGCGTTGATACTTCTGCGGGCCGCTTGATGGTATGGAGCTTTGATTGAGTTGAATGTTGATTTCGGCGAGTTGCCGTAAATGAATAAGCCGTAGTCAATCTTACTTAGCACTAGTGATCTGGTTATGTTACATAATGTGTTAATGTGAGTGTTACAATTTTTGCTCGCAAGATAGTTGGTAATATTTGTTCTAGCAGTTAGGCTCTTTTTTAGTTCTACACAAATGCTATTTAAAACTACTCCTAGAATACGTAAGCTATTTAATTTTTTATGACACTATTCTTAATTTTAAGTGATAAGCTACAGCACGATTTCTTTCGACAAATATGCAATGTTTTGCATTTGTCTAAAGAGAGCCTTGCTCCGGAAAATTCGAACCATGATAAAATATCGTCAACTAGATCTGAAAACAATTGTTTTGTGTTATTTAAGTCATTGTGTCTACAAAGGACAAATATATCATCCACATAAGCACAGTGATCTAATAGCTTATGTTTAGCGATTCTGGCTCAAGGGTCGTCAAAGGCGATCATGAATAGCACCACTGAGAGTGGGGATCCCTGAGGGATATAAAAGTGCAGGAATAGCAATTGTTAGCTTTTAAGAAAATTTTCCTGTTGGTCAAAAATGATCTCACATAACTAAAAATTTTTGGGCCAACTCCCCAATCTTTCATATCCCCATTAGGTGGATACCTACTCTATCGAAGGCCTTCTCGAAGGTTAAAGAAAGAATTGTTACATGATTGCGGGCGGAAAGAGCGTTGGATATATAGTATACAAGTCCACGAACAATGAAATTTCACCAAAACTAATAAAAAATTTATATGAAAGCATACCTTCTCGATTACAGAGCGTTGTGAAGGCAAGAGGCGGTCACACCCGTTATTTAACAAAATAATAAATAAATAAAAAAAAATTAAATTAAATTTCTGAGCATGAGTGTACACTTTTTAACTTTTGAAACCCCTTAGCAAAATCTACTCCCTATTGTGAGGTTGTTGAAGCATACACAGCTTTTAAAACATTCAGAAAATTCAGCAAAACAGCGGATTGAATTGGAATGAATATTAACTGTCGTTCACGCTAAGTTTTCTTTACTTTTATCAATAAATTATTCAATGTTATTGTACATAAAATGTTTAACGAATATGGGTGCGAAAAAAATTCGAATTAAAAATCCTTGCCTAAACAAAAACAAAACTAGCCGGTATTCAGTGTGAAGACTCCAACAATTGTAAACTTCTACAAAGCCGCGAGAATCCTATGGCTTATATAGATGATCCTCGTATATCAGCATCCGGCAATTTACGCAGGGGACTTCAACAGTTGCAGAAGAACTCCTTCAATTCCTCGATACATTGCGTTTGAATCAATGGAAACAAATTTCGGAAAACTTAGACTACAGCTCCCGTTCTAGCAGGAAAGTATGGGTCTTACTTTGGAAACTAGGGGGCACCCATTTCATCTTGTTTTAAAAGTCGAATATTAGCTCCGAACTTGTTGGAAACATTCAAAGTCAAAAGAGCTTTAAAAATTTTCAAGGCAGTGAACCTGAATACTGTAGTGCCTTCACGATAGTTGAACTAGAAGCTGCAACTGCCAACTGAAAATATAGAAAAGCGGCATACAGAACCATAACATAGCCTTTATCGAAGATACGCTTAGCAAGGATTTGGACTCTTGAAAAAATACTTCAGAAAACGAAGACCCAGCCTTACAAAAACGGAATCGTCATGTTCTCATCTAAATATTAGTTTACTGACCACTGGAGGTCCGACTCAACAGTGTTGAGTTGCAATCAAGATAACTAGGAATAACACTGGACAGAACACACTGTGCACAGCCACCCTTAGCCTAGTATATTCATGTGCCGAATCTGGAGTTCCCATATGGCTGCACAATATTCATACCAAATTTATTTACAGCCAGCTTGACATCGCAACGCAATAATTACCGGAACGATAAGATCAACGCCTATCCAGTGGCTAGCAGAGTACCATTTCCTCACACACATCAGGCGTCAAAACCTGCTTGTTCTAGAATATATCAAAATCCAAAATATTCCAATTTACTAAATCAATAATTAGCCATAAGACTCAAATTTAAACGTTAAAGTGGAATGGACATTATCGCCGATCCCACCATCTCATAAGGGGTGTATGGACTCAAGTCAACAGGATATGAATCAAACAATGGCCGGAAAATCTTAACATAATCTTATAACGGGTGACCAGCTGGCAATGATGGTTTTTCCTGTCGAAATATTCAGTAAGGTTTGCCTTCTCTTCATATATCGTTTTACGCTTGTCGAACCTGCGGTAATTATTAAAAAAAATTCGTCGTGAGGTCGGTCGTCATCATGGCTTCTATGTGTAGGAAAAGATTGGAAAAGATTGAGCGTGAGTACACTCTTTTGGATCTTAAGACACCAGCCAGACAGAGATTGGTGCGTAATAAAGAAAAGATAACCGCCATGGCGGCCAGTACCGCAGTATCGATTCGGCGCCGATCAGCTGATCTTTGGCCTAGATCCATATAAGATTGTGCTGACGCAAGAATTGACATCGGACGATCATAGACAACGCCGTGAGTTCGTTCATCTTCCCGGATGAGTCCCATTTTTGCCTAAATTTTGGAACACAAGCCACAAGTGTTTGGCCAAGCATCAATACATCCACAAAGATTGTATATTTGGTGCGGTTTATGGCATAGTGGCATCATCGGACCTTATGTCTTTCGAAATGAGTAAGGAGATACCGTTACCGTTAATGACCGCAGGTATAGAGCGATATTAACCGACTTTCTGTGATCAGAGCTCGACAACATCGATATACCCGAACTGTGGTTTCAAAAGACGGCGCTACATGCCGTACAAGCGAGGCAACGCTCGAAGTTGTAAAGGAGAAATTTGGCGACTGGGTGCTTTCAAGGCGAGCGTCCATTAATTAGCCACCGCGATCATGCAATTTGAAACCACTCTATAATTGGAAATCGTCAGGGTTGGATAAGATTCAAAAGTTGAATGAATGTATACAAGATACTGAAAAGTTTCCATCTTATCTTAAAAATGGTATTACATAGTTTTTTTTCCCCCCTAAAAGCAAAGAAAATAGCAAAAATTTCCTGGAGCAACGAAAAGACCACCTTAAAGATACACTCGACGCTGAACAAGCAGGATTCCGCACTGGATCTTCCTGTATGGACCATATCAACACCTTGCGGACCATTATCAAAAATTGCGTTGAATATCGATCACCACTTAATCTGCTGTTTATTGACTTCGAAAAGGTGTTTGACAGTGTCTACAGAGAATTTATCTGGCTTGTCTGCGCAAAGCATCTTAGATAAATTGATTGCTTTTAACAAGGCTACATCTGATGGGTCCAAATGTCACGATCTGCATAAAAGAAGGTTATCCAGGAGTTTGAAATCCTACGTGGGGTTAGGCAGAGCTATATTTTGTCAGGAATACTGTTCCTGTTGGTGATAAGTGATGTACTGCATATAGCTTTGTCTCGCTGTCACGAGAAAGTTACAAACGTTTGTGACAAGATGCTCAACCGTATCTATAATGATGAACTTTATGCTTCTGATGAAGTGCTTGGCGAAGAACGGTCGAAGAATAATCAGCACAACTTGGGAAGAGTTGGAGAGAGCTGAGATATGAGTTACATCTACAGAAATCGTACAAGAATGCGCGTGGGGGTAGTGAAGGCCGTATGCTCTGCAAGGGGAATCTCATGGACATAATAAATCCGAGGACCTAAGTAAGTAACCATGTACAACATTATGACCGCCTTCCTCAACTTTCTCATATACGATCATGTAACGCACAGCAATATACTATGAGAAGAACAGAAAGGATAAAGTAAAAATGAGAAAGGCTGCAAACAAAAGCTTACTATCGAACAGATTATTATAGAACATACAAAAAGCCGTAGTAAGAGCTTGCACATACTTGGCTGATCGAAGTAATGGAAATTTATAAGATCCATCAAGTATTGAAAATTTTCTAAAATACAACAAGGAACACTGAAGAATGAATATTGAAATATGATCAAAATCTTACCAGATCAGAACATCAGATATCAAAATTAATTGTGGTATACTTTAATCACCACTCTAGTTTTGTCTAAATTCTCTTAGTAACCTCCTAATAAAGAGCAAATACGGAGCTAAGATCAAAACCAACGCAGACCTAGAAATATTGAGCCACCTTCTATATATGGATCTTTAGATCTATGCATCATCAAAACAAAACCTAAACCAACTAGTTAAAATAGTTTCAATATTCAGTGATAACATAAATATGAAATTCCGTTTGGATAAATGTAAGACAGTATGCATCACCATAGGTAAGGTGACTTAAACACAAGATCAAGATATTCAAAATATTATAGAAATGGAAGAAAATGAAGTTTATAAATACTTGGGTATGGTCCAAAAAGAAATCACCCATGCATAAAACAGGGAAGACCAATCTCATTGGAAAGCATCTCATAAAAACTGTTAATACATATGCCATACAGTATCACTGAATTCTAAACTTTGCAAAACTTTGCAAAGAGGTGAATAATGCTCACATCTTATAGAATTTACTACTCAAAATCATGCTGTAAAAGAATGACCACATCCAGGAAGGAAGGAGTGAGAGGTCTCATAGACCTCTAAATACTTCATGATAACCAGATCCAGTCACTTGGGAATTACTTCTACCTAAATTCTACAATATCAAATCCTTTAAAATTCATGACCGAAATAGACGAAAATTTAATACCATTGAACCTAGACGGGGGTTGCGAAAGACGAGCAATTGGTAAGATTAAAGGAAACAAATGTGGTCAGTCAATCCAATTCATGGCCAATACTATAGATTCATTAATAATGATAATGTTGACAAACTTTTACCACACAGATGGTTATTAAATTATATTCTTAACCGAAGCGTTCAAGAAACATGTTATGAAAGATCCAAACATGCAAGAAGATGCTTACCGTATATATGGGACTCAACCAGGGACGATACACTACGAAAAGACATAACAACGTCGCCGAAATCTGGCATAAAAAACTTAAAACTTAAAATCGTATTAGAAAACACACCTTACTACAAATACTAACCTTCACTGGCAGTAGAATTTGACAACACCAAAATCTACTATGATCGCACGATACACTCTGAACACACAGGGCTTCATAATCGTCCAGATCTCACAAACATCGATAAAAAAGAGCATACGGGTATGTTCATCGACGTGGCGCTTCCAGCTAACAGGAGCATTATTCGTACCAACACCGAAAAGCGAAGGAGATATGGCAAGTTGGATGTACGAGTACCAGGTGTACCGGTATGAGCGTCAAGATACAAATGTCTCGATATTGAACATTTATTGTGAACGGGCCTTAATTTTATTTATTTTTTTTTTTTTGTTGCTATGACACCTGTCAAAAATATTTAGTATACATCAAGTCATTGAGCAAACAACATCATATTTTTTCATCGTGTTAAAAATTGTCGAATTTTGTACCAGAAAATCCAGAAAATGATGACTTGCGGAAACCATTAATTTGTTGTTTTCATTTGAAGAAAAGTGCTGTAGAGTCGCATCGAATGCTTGTCGAGGCATATGGTGATCATGCTTTATCAAGCGCAACATGCAAAAGATGGTTTCAACGGTTCACAGATAAAGATTTTGATGTGAGAAATGAAGAACGTGGAAGACCACCAAAAAAGTTTGAAGACGCCGAATTGCAAACAATATTGGATGAAGATGACACTTTGAGTCAGAAACAAATGACAGAAATGTTAAATGTGGCACAAAAAATAATTTTTGGCCGTTTAAAAGCTATGGGAAAGTCTGGAAAATGGGTTCCACATGAATTGGATGAAAGACAGATGGAAAATCGAAAAACCACTTGTGAAATTTTGCTTCAAAGACACGATAAAAAAATCAGTTTTGCATCGAATTGTTACTGGCGATGAAAAATGAAACCGTTAATACAGATCGCTACCGACAACAAATGATCAATTTGAACCATGCAATGATCGAAAAACGACCAGAATATGTCAGAAGACACGGCAAGGTAATTTTTCTCCATGACAATGCACCTGCACACAAAGCAAAACTGGTTCAGGATACAACCAAAGTACTTGGCTGGGAGCTGCCAGCCAGCCAGTTTTCACAGATGGGAAGAATGTGGCCAATACTTTGAATAAAATGTTTTTTACTTTCCATGTTAATAACAACCCAATATGAAGAAGTGTTTGCTTTTCAATTAATAAAGATAATAATTATTATTATAAGAACAACGCTTACATGTTATAAGTTTCACCATCCTAAATCATGTTGCGAGAGAATGGTTACAATTAGAAAATAAGGCGGAAGAGAGGTATAATACAATAGATCTTCAGGTGTTGAAGGACAACCAGATACAATCACTCCGTCACTATTTTCAATTTATGACCGAAAGATTAGTTTTATTAGGGCAATAGTGGAAGCAGACAGAAACCTAACACTTTAAATCTGGACGGACATTTTGAATGATATGCAGAGGATAAAATTATTAGGGCACGAAATGGTGACATGTATCCTAAAACCGGAGCATTTGTGATTGCTATTCAAGATCGTGTTGTTCCCACTAATAACTACTTAAGAAACTTAAGAGCACATTTATATTGGCGTGCACAACACTGGCGCAAACAGAATATAATCCAAGGTATTAACAATGTACCTAAAATTCTACATAATAAGTTTCTTGAGAAACATAAAATTTCATCTCTCAATTGAAAATCGTAACATTAAGACCTACTACATTAGGCTTCATAATCACAGTTATTGATAAAGAAGAACGCAAGGGCATTTTAATTGATGTCACAACCCCATCTACAAGAACCATAAGCCGAAAATACAGCGAGAAACGTAACAGATACTTTGAACTTGCCGTGGAATTAGGCAGAAATGAGAAAGTGAGGATAGTCGCAATAATTTTCAGTGCGGAGGGCGTAGTAGATACCAACCTGCAAGAGGATATAAAACTTCTAGGGCTGAGAAGGAGCCCTTGACGCTATACAGAAATCTCTGATCACCGATACCTGCCACATAGCCCGGGATTTTATGAACTCCTTTTAAATTCATTATCTGTAACATTATACTTAACTTTTATGTGATACATTTTGTATTAGGCTAAGGGGGAAATAAAGGAAATAATAATAATGATACTTTGTGTTTATTTTGGTTGGAAGTTTACGATCCATCATGAGTACCGCTTAGTCAAACGATTGATTCGAATACCTACTGACAGCAAATAGTACGGTTGAGGCAGGCAATTGGAAAAAAAAAACATGAATTGATCAACAGTTTGATCATTACAATGCCACACAAACATATCTTTGATAACTCGGCAGACGTATCCACCATATGGTCCTGATATAGTCAGATTATCATATTCTCCAATCTCTGCAACACGTGACTCAGTTTTTAAAAAAGAAACCTCACAAATTCCATAATGGTGGATTAATGGTTCTAGTCGAAAAATGGCAGAAGGTGGTCAAACAAATTGGACCATATTTCGTTTAATAAAATTCATTTTAAATAAAAAAAAAAAAAATAAATGACGAATTTTTAGTACAAAAGATTTGATATTTACATACATATGGTACATAAATAACATTTCTAATTCTAAGTGTGTACGCCAACTATTGGGTCTATAACTTGAATCGTGCGGTTTGCTAAGAGATGGCGTACCTTGTACTATTCTATTGTTATTATTCCATTGAAACATGTGTTGGAAAGCTACTGTCATTGTACGTCATTTCAGTATATGTCATTCATTTGAAGCGTAAACAATATTTTTTTTTTCACTCAAATATGTCGAACTTTGTGCCTGAAAAAGTGTGTTCTTCATGATGAAAACTGCTGCCGAAAGTCATAGTATTTTGGTGGAAGTTGATGGTGAACATGCGCTAGCTGAGCGAACGTGCCAAAAGTGGTTTGCACGATTTAAAAGCGATGATTTTGGCTTGGAAGACGATGAACGTCCTGGGCAGCCAAAAAAGTTTGAAGATGAAGAACTGGAAGCATTAATCTATGAAGATTGTTGCCAAACACAAGAAGAGCTCGCAGAATCTTTGGGTGTCACTCAAGCAGCCATTTCAAAACGTTTAAAAGCAGCTGGATGTATTCAAAAGCAAGGAAATTGGGTTCCACAAGCCGAGAGACGTCGAAAGGCGGTTTTGCATGTCCGAAATGCTGCTGGAACGCCACAAAAGAGAGTCATTTTTGCATCGGATTGTTACTGGTGATGAAAAATGGATCCATTACGACAACCCCAAGCGCAAAAAATCATATGTGAAACCCGGCCAACCAGCCAAATCAACGGCAAAGCCGAATATCCATGGTGCGAAGGTAATGCTCTATATTTGGTGGGATCATATGGGGGTGCTGTATTATGAGCTGCTAAAACCGGGTGAAACCATCAATGGACAACGCTACCGAACACAATTAATCCGTTTGAAGCCGAAAAACGACCGGAATATGCGACCAGACACGAGGCAATAATTTTTCATGATGACAACGCTTGGCCTTACGTTGCTATTCCGGTTAAGAACTATTTGGAAAACAGTGGATAGAAAGTTTTACCCCACCCGCCTTATAGCCCAGACCTTGCCCCTTCTGACTACCATTTGTTCCGGTCGATGCAGAACGCATTCACTGAAATACGGTTCACATTAGAGCAGAATATCAAAAATTGGCTTGATTCATTCTTGGCTGCCTAGCCGGCGCAGTTCCTTTGGGATGGGATCCACAAATTGCCAGAAAGATGGGAAAAAGACATAGCTTCAGATGGGCAATACTTTGAATAATACTATTGTACATGTTTTTCTTAAATAAACGTTCAAATTTTGAAAAAAAAACCGCACGAATTAAATTACATATCCAATACAATATAAAAAAATATTATTTTTATAGTAACACAAAACGTTTTATAGATAAGTGCACAGCTTATTTAATTTTTTTAGTATTTTCTGCACAAAATATTAGTTTAAGCCAAAATGCAAGCTTGCTCGGAAAGCAATTATTGATTGAAAACCGTTTAAGTAAGCATGTAGGCTTTACTATTCTATTAATATAACCCTTGTATCATCACCCTCATTACATGACATCATACCAACAAAGTCCAAACCAATGTATTTGCTTTAAACAACACACTAAATGTGGACAAACAGTTCCCAAAACAATAGTTTGTTGTTGTTGTTTTTTTGAATTTGAATAAAAAAATATTGACACATGCTCACTTTTAACTCCGTTGGTGTTGCGTGATCTTTTGCCGTATTCGCCATCGACACGGGCGCCCTTAACATGGTCATGACGGGAACCATTATGTGATGAGCTTGTTCGATTTCGTGTATTTCCACGTAATGCCCTCCAACCCCTTTGAGCTTGTAGCTGCACCTGATTTGCAATTTGGATTCCAAAATTTCGTGTCTGTTCCCAGCAGCTAGAGAGCTGCTCCAGATAAGCATGTTCTGATGACATTCTTGAACTCTGTGTACTTTTTTCTTCTTTATTTTAAATGATCCTTTCGATAGCCCATACATTGAGAGTTGAAAATATGCTTGGAGGAGTCTTACTTATGATCGAATGGGTGAACGAATACAAGTATGGTACATTCACTTGGATTTGAATGGATTTTGATTTACACATTGAGATCATCTGTAAATGAGAGGAAGAGAAATAAAACAAAAAAAAAAAAGATTGGATGATGGATGAATTGGGAATACAGAAAATAAAGTAAATGAAATTAATGAAATAAATGAAAGATGATAGAACAAATAAAGCCAAAGCAAGATGAAATAAGGCAAAGTCAAAATATGAAGCTGAATATACAGAAAGCATTTGTAGAACACAGAGGATAGACTTTGGGAGGAGAAGGATTGTAAGCTAAGTGATAAGAATGAACAGCCAAAATGTATTGTTTACGAATCAGTTTGTTATGTATATGTGATATTGGAGGAATTGCTTAGATACACAGAGTTGATAAGTTGCTCCCATCTACTATAAAAGCAGCTTTAGGTTGTGAATCACATGTGTTTATGTTTTTTTTGTTACACCCGATACGAAAGAAAAGTATTACCGGAAAGGTTTCAACGGTTTCGAAAAAGTGATGCGGATATGAAAACAGGTGCACTTCAATGCAATCGTAATTGAACAAGCTTGCATGTTTCCAGTCGATGATCCGATTCTACAGATTAATCGCTGGTGATTCTGACGTTGTCCGCAAAATGGCGCAATGTGTCTACTGATATGCCGGTTGGCTAACTCACCGTTTGATGCTCTAAATAGTTATGACGTCCATACTCGTATTCAATCATATGCAGATGATTTAGCTGTATTTTCTGTTAGATTGTGTCTAAATCCTGTCTGCTGCTGTCTGCTGTCTGTCCACCAGAAATGGCATTCCAGTCAATCCTATCTAAATTATATTGCTTACTGACATACTGACATCAATATCCTGTTCTCCAAAGAAACGAAGTATTTGAAGGCCAGCCTAGATAGAATACTTCTCTGGACTAAACATGTTACGGAGAAATCCTCTAATGCACTGTCGGTATTCTGTGAAAAGGAGCTGTCGAAAAGGTGTGTGGTCTGTCACCGGGAAAAGTCGTTCGAAACTACACGACTATGATAAGCTATGGTATTGTAGGTACTTTATCACAAAAGCGCTTACTCATTTTTCTTTGAGAAATTATGAAATTTTAGTAAAAAAAACTAAAAACGAGTACTTTGTCCTGATAAAAAAAAAGTCAAAAGTTAGCATTTGTCGGCTAATTGAAAAAAAAAAAAGTTTCATATTACGCGTAGCTCTTTAGATATGTATGTTGTGACGCAACAGTAATCGTACAATCGAAAATATAATTCAACGCACAAATATTTTCTTTCACATTAAATATCAAAATATCTGGAATGGGACTATCAGTACACCATATACGATCCTGGAGTCATGCCAGTGAAGTTTGCGTTTCAGTGACATGTCAGTTTATGAATCACCCCTTGGAATCTATATAGATTACGAATTGAGAGTGTCAACTTGAAATGGATTCATATTGCGTCTCATACTGGCAGCTCAAAAACTTTTAATCCTTTACATCGTTAAGGATGTTAAGGATGTTTTAATATTTCTATAATAAGTTAACACTGCAGAACTAATAAATGCTCTTAAAATACGTGCAACAAAATTCAAAGGGAAATTAAGAGGGGAAGAAATAGAGCTATCGACCCACGTTGATTTTGAATGTTTGCAGGTTATAATTATTAAGAAATGTAGAGCTCAGTAAGACATTCAGTAAGTGAGTTATACTTTACTGTATTTTAACGAACGTCCGAAACATGTATAACAGTTCAATTTCTAAGGGTTTCGCATTACTGGAGATAAAGGAAGAGGAAAGTGACGTTACACAGATGCTATAGTAAGGGAATTGATTATAATCTTTTTGGTTATTACATGAGTTGTTACGATTGGTGTTTAATAGTATCTATAGTAGTTGCAAACCGATCAGATGTCAGCATTCTACTCCAGTACTAAATGGCTTATATGTTTCAGAAAATATAGACATTCTACAACATTATTATCGACATTAAACAGATGGTCGTTCGTTCGTTGTTATTTACATAGTTGTTGAAAGTTTTGGTATTCCTATCTTTGACGATAGAAACATGAATGTGTTTCAGAAGATTTATAAAACGACAAGCAGAGAACCGTCACCAGTAAACGAGTATATTGAACAAGAAATCGTTTCAAAAATTGAAAAGCTAGAAAATGAAGCCCTTGTGGATAACCGCATTTTTTGTGAACATCAGACTTGAAACTATGCAAAACGTGCAAACGGTTTTGAAAGATAATTTTTTATTCATTAAAGAAAAAGTTGTCATATCAAAGGTAAGGTGTAACGGGCTTTATTTCATCTTATAAGATATATCATAAATTGACGTCTATTTCATGGATTTTTAAAAAGCATAAATTTCGGGCGGTTTTTGAAGCTCTGTACAAATTATTATTATTTTTGCTATTCGTGTTTTTATCATTTGATATTTTAAGATTACATAAAAAATTACCCGAAAAAAAAACCCAAAATTTATAAAGTTATGAGCTGGCAAAGTGGGGGTCCAAAAAATAGATGCAGGTCCTGGCGTGCATGATTTCAACCCTTCTGGTCATCAGAAACAAAATATTGGCCGTTTGAGAATTTTTTTTTTTCGTGGCATGTTTTTTAACAATTCCGAATTAGTTAAAAATAGAAAAATTAAAAGTCTTGATCTGAGCTTGTTTAAAGCGTTAGAGTTCAAAGAACATTCCCACCAAATTTTAGATAAATCGGTTTATTAGAACTCGAAAAAAGTAATTTCGAGGAAAACGCGTTTATAGTTTTGAGTCTGCTCAGACCAGAGGAAAAGCAGCGTCGCGAAAATGACTGTAACTCATAAAATATTTGAAATATTGAAAAATCCTTTTAAAGAAATGTCTAAACTTTACGAATATGAAAAAAAAAAATGTTTGATTTTTTTTTAAATTTGTAGACTAATGGGTATGTAATTTAATTCGTGCGATTTTTTTTTCAAAATTTGAACGTTTATTTAAGAAAAACATGTACAATAGTATTATTCAAAGTATTGCCCATCTGAAGCTGACTTTTTCCCATCTTTCTGGCAATTTGAGGATCCCATCTAAAAAGAACTGCGCCGGCTTGGCAGCCTTCATTCAAGACAGTTTTTGATATTCTGCTCTGATGTGAACCGTATTTCAGTGATAGCGTTCTGCATCGACCGGAACAAATGGTAGTCAGAAGGGGCAACGTCTGGGCTATAAAGCGGGTGGGGTAAGACTTCCCATCCACTGTTTTCCAAATAGTTCTTAACCGGAATAGCAACGTGGGGCCGAGCGTTGTCATGATGGAAAATTATTGCCTCGTGTCTGGTCGCATATTCCGGGCGTTTTTCGGCTGCTGCTCTCTTCAAACGGATTTATTGCGTTCGGTAGCGTTGTCCATTGATGGTTTCACCCGGTTTTAGCAGCTCATAATACAGCACACCCATATGATCCCACCAAATACAGAGCATTACCTTCGCGCCATGGATATTCGGCTTTGCCGTTGATTTGGCTGGTTGGCCGGGTTTCACATATGATTTTTTGCGCTTGGGGTTGTCGTAATGGATCCATTTTTCATCATCAGTAACAATCCGATGCAAAAATGACTTCCTTTTGTGGCGTTCCAGCAGCATTTCGGACACGCAAAACCGCCTTTCGAAGTCTTTCGGCTAAGGTTCATGTTGAACCCAATTTCCTTTCTTTTAAATATATCCAGCTGCTTTTAAACGTTTTGAAATGGCTGCTTGAGTGACACCCAAAGATTCTGCGAGCTCTTCTTGTGTTTGGCAACAATCTTCATAGAGTAATGCTTCCAGTTCTTCATCTTCAAACTTTTTTGGCTGCCTAGGACGTTCATCGCCTTCCAAGCCAAAATCACCACTTTTAAATCGTGCAAACCACTTTTGGCACGTTCGCTCAGCTAGCGCATGTTCACCATAAACTTCCACCAAAATACGATGTCTTTCGGCAGCAGTTTTCTTCATGAAGAAGAACTCCCCGCAAAAACACATATTTCGACATATTTGAGTGAAAAAAAATTATTGTTGTTTACGCTTCAAATGAATGACATATACTGAAATGACGTACAATGACTTTCCGACGCATATTCCAATGGAACAATAACATGGGCAGCAGGCAGATCGGGATAATCAAAAGTGTTGACAGATGGAGTGTCTTTGTAAATTAGCATTGGAATAAAGTATGGAGCAGAAATCTTGAAGTCTTTGGCAATAGTTTAGAATACATTACGTTTACGTAATGAACTCGTTCGTTTGAACTCAAGTATGTTTACAGCTTGAGTTATTGACACTTTACACTTGATGACGCATAAAGGGAATTATTCCAAAGAGATAGTATTTGTGACCATATCATGAAACTTATGAATTTGTTATCGATGAAACTTAACAACCAGTTGAAATTCCTTTAGTAATATAGATGTTACCTCGATTGAATACAGTTTACTTTTCTCTTAGCTGTCAATGCTGACTTGCGGGGAGTGCACACCAACAGTGTGTGAATCAGGATTTGAAGCCTAATACAACTCCACGATGTTCTATATTTACTAGATTGAATAAGTTTATTCTTGCAGCAGATATTGTCTGTGGAAGTTACCTAGAATTGTATATTTTAAAATCTTAACTGGGCAATCTTCAGATTTTTGAACTATCAACCAAAATGGCAATCAAGACTCAATCTTAAACGGTAACTTTTATCTTTTAGCAGTCAAATTCTTAGTAAGAGATTGGTTGAATGATTGGAGTAGTCACATTTAACATTAGAGAGGCTTAGTAAGAATCTCCTCGCAAATACTCATTGCCTAAAAAAGAAAAAAAAAAAAAAAGAAAAAGAAAAAGAGAGAAAAAACAAGAGAGTCTTGTAAAGAACTTACAAGACAGCCCAGCAACTGTCAGCTCACTTCAACTAGGAACTCAAGCCCTTTCGCCTCATGTGGGACATATACATGGTGACTGACTCGAACTGCAACTTTTTAAAATGCTGTACTTTTTTTATTTTTTGATAAATTTTATTGTGCCAAAGCAAAAAATGTTTTAAAATACATCAATTTTCAAATTGTATCAGTAGTATTCAATATGTCCACCTTTGGCGCGAATAATAACCTTGAGACGGCCGAAGAAAGCATCGCACGCTGCACGCAAGTAGCTCTGCGGTATTTTCGCAGATTCCCAGCGAAGTGCTTGTTTGAGGTGGTCCAAACTTTGGTAGACAGAAAAATCCAACGGATTTGCATCCGGAGAATTGTGGAACCTTGTTTTTTAACCAATCTTGGTTAACGCGCGCTTTGTGAGACGGTGCCGAGTCTTGTTGAAATGTCCACGGTCTCCGACCAAAATGATTGTTTGCCCAAGGCTTCAATACTGCTGCCTGCTTTCTGGTGGCCGTCCGAAGGTGTACATTTTTGAATGACCTCTCTGGCAAGTAAACTCGGTCATTTTGTTAGTTGACATATTGCTCTATAACAAATGGCGACTCATCGGAAAAAACCGAATTCGGCAACTTACCACTTTCGTTGCTAACTCTTTCGACGCTTTTTTCTGTTGCGGTGTAAGATCGTGTGTTTTTTGGAACTTCAATGGCTTGAGCACAAGCTCATTTTTCAGTATATGCTGCATCCGTTCCAACTATATGTTGAGCTCACGAGCCATTTTCCTTCCACTTCGACGCGGATTTCGCTCAATTCGAGCCTTCACTTTCCGAACCATTTATGCCGATGCTGCTGTTTTTTTATGACCGTCTCCATGGCGTTTTGCAACGCTGCCAGTATCACAGTAACGAGCTATGGTTCGAGACACGATACTAGAGGGCTCTAACGATAGCTACTAGTGGTTTTCCAGCCAAATATAAAGCAATCACACTATCACATTTGAATTCCATCGCGGATAAAAATTTTTCAACACAACTGAGACGCCAATCGTTGTAATATAATAAATAAAATAAATAAATAATAAAACTATCTGTCATGTGTCAAAATTTGAGCTCACAGTAATGAACGGTTTGGAAATTATAGCAGTCTGAAGTTGGTTGCAGTTCGAGTCAGTCAGGGTGTATGTCCCAGCAACAATTTAAATCTAACTGGTGGGACCACTATGTTTCGGAAACTCTCTGTTTGAGCGAATATCAGAAGATTACAAACTTCCACAATAAAACGAAGGGGCAACACTGTTTTGGTAACAGTTAATAAGATTTTAATCTTCATGACAATTCATCATTTTTTCTTTATCGTTGGTTTGCTCGCGTTTTTAGTTATTCTTTTGGTGAATTTCATTCTATAAATTTCGGGAGAGTTTGTAAAAGTAACAATTTAGTAGTTTCTGAAAACAAAATGGACAAAAGGTTTGGTTTTTATTGTTTTTATATTAATTTTTTATTCATGGGACACATAAGTCCCACTAGGATTTTACTATGGGACTATATTTTCCCATTAGTATCCAAAGAAATTCTGATGATCAGGATGATGGGGACTTACCCTCTGACGACTCTGGTGATAGCTATATTCCGGAAAATGAGAATTTGGGTACTGTTGAGGATGATAGTGAGGACAGTAGTGGGGATGGCACTCAAGAGCCAACAACAATAAGCTCAGCAACACCTCCACCTCCAGTAGTTCATGCTGCTAATACTTGGACAGAATAAGGTGAACATGATGTGTATGTCCCTCGATTCCAAGTCGTCCCAGAGTATACACCTGGCCATGTACTCTTGGCTTTAGATAAGGGAGCATCAGAACAATCAGAACTGTGTTTTTAAAACTTTTTCCAAAAAGTTTATTTATGTTTATTTCATATTACACAAAGAGAGAATAAAAATGATGAATTAAAGACACAAAAAAACGGACATGTATGAGATAACGGTGGTTCTAAGTTGTGTAATGATCATGTCTTATGATCGGGTTCCAGCATTTGCCCATTATTGGTCAAACAATGGATTGTTAGTAAATTTCGCTGTAAAAAAAACAGCTACCAGAGACAGGTGCACATTTCTGATATCCAAAATATATTATAATCTGCCAGATCAGCCTGATAATGCTTCTAAGACTTATTATATAGATGAGCTTTTAAATTGTTTGAAGCAAAATTTCAATCTGCTCGATCAGAAAGTTCCATACAGAGCATAGATGAAGCTATGGCAAAATTCAAAGGTCATTCAGCTATGAATGGGAAAAAGAAGATTCCAAGACTGGCTATCTCTATGATGTAATTGTATATTTGGGAGAAGAAACAATTCAAATTCAAGACACAGAGTTTACTGAATACAACTCTGTGTTTTGTTAGATATTTTACAACTGTTAATTTGACCAACACAGCTCCATTCCTTTGCGTAGGCACTGTTATGGCAAATAGAAAAAACCTACCTAGTTTTGGAACATTACAAAATAAAGGAGACATTATTCAAATATCTAACGAAGTGGGGTCCTTATCTACTATATTATGCGGATAGATACAAAAAATGTGTTGCTACTTTCAAACTGCCACTCGAATAACATCCAAACCGTTATGCGAAAAATGAAAGATGGTTCAAGAATTGATATTCGATGCCCTGAAGGTTTTGTTTTTTATAATTAATTAATGGGAGGTGTAGACCTGGTCGATCAAAAAGTATCGACTTATGACTTGTTTCGAAAGTCTACTAAGTAGTGGCGAAAAGTTTTTACAAACTTATGTGAGTGCAGTGGCGAATAGCTGGGTAAAATTGTATTTCAAGACCTCAAGCATACGAAAACTTCTCTCCTGCCTTTTCTCGTTTCCTTGGCAGAAAATCTAATTGCCTTCGGAAAACAGCGGTATAACGAACCAACCAAGTTTTGGCCAATTTAGATCAAATCCAAATCCAAAAAAAAAAAACATCACCTACCAAGAGAAGGGCCAACCAGAAGGCGTTTTTATAGGTGCACCACAGAAGGGAAAGAAACAAGAACAAAGACTTTTTGTCCAGTTTGTGAATTTCCCCTTTTCAAAAAATTTTTTATCACCATTCTGGATTTTTTTTTTTTTTATTTTATTTTTATTATTTTTTATGTAATATTTGTGTGCTAAGCCAAAGCCTGGTGGGACAATATTGCCCCACCAATAATTACTAGTGGGACACATGTCCCATTAATTAATTATTAATATTTACTATTTGCGCTAATTATTATTATTATTTTTTTAATATTTTTTCCGTTTTATCGATCGATAGATTTATGAATGAAATCCGAATCATCAAAGCATAGCAATTAAACGGCAAGGATATATGCAGTCGAAGGGCCATATCCCTTGACAGTATATGGAAGATGTTTACTAAACTCAGGATTGGGGCTAAATTTGGACCAAATTACTATAGCATCGAGTTCTTTAAGTTATAATAAGATACGGTCGTTGCTCGTAAAGCCAAACCAGATGTATAGAACGGACAGATAGTTATTATATTATCCAGTCATAAGAAATTTTCGAGTTCCCGCTTCCAAGTTAAAACACGTTGGATGACGGTGTAAAGAGAGACCATATTTACCCCAAAATTCCATTTTAATATTTTTATTATTTTTATCGAAAATTAGATGGAGTATGGTCTACAATAAATAATTTTTTTCTTATAAATTAAGATAAGTGTAGTTACTGATACCTTAATCAAATTCTTATATTTGCAGATGCCTAGTCTCGAATGACTTCAACTAAGCTCGGATATAAATGAAATACTTTCGCGAGGCTTACTTTCAAATAAATGAATTTCCAGTGCGTTGAGATATGTGAACGAATGTAGAACAAGGTTAAGTTCACACAGACTTTTTTTTTGTGTTTTTTAACTTGGTAGGGAAAACGTGGAATCTTAAGATAAGCCTTTATATTCATGTAAATATTTGCTTAAGAATTTCCGGTGCTTTCAAATTTGTACACAGGAGTAAGTAAATGGCATTGATAGAGTTTTCTTGTTTTTGGATACTCATAAAATGAAATTGTTCATAATTATTTAATCGACGAGAGAAACCCCTCTCATGCAGATCTAACCCAAACAAATCAAATGGCTAATAAGGTTGCCGAGATGAAAGGCAGCTACGCTTGGCTCAGTCTAGCTCGGCTCAATCTAAATACATATATACAAGGTGCGTTCTAAAGGAAAATAAGAATAATAACAAGTTCTTTTTAGCAAAACCGATTTATTTTATTCGAAATAGTCCTGCTGACTCAATACAGCACGGTCTAAAAGCATGTCGAATGATTTTTTTCAGATCATCGACCGGGATGCCCTCCAGAATGTCGGTATACGCCTTTTGGATGGCAAATGTATTTTTCCTAAAAAGTAAAAGACGCACGGTGCCAAATCAGACGAATACGGAGAGTGTTTGACAGTTAGCAAAAAAATCGGTCAAAAGTGTCAATAATTGAGATGGCGCATTATCATGTAACAAACACCAACTTTCTTCTGCCCGATATTCTGGTTCAATAAGACAAATACGAGGCACCCAATGCTTCCAAAAACCAAGATTCTCATAAAATTGAGATCCTTTATACCTCATCGGATCAGACCAAAGAAAAGGGATGGTACGTCTCGAGCTGTAGAGGCTGTCAGGGTTAAAACCAACCTGACAGAGGAAAACCGAAAAACTTCAAACGAGTCAGGAATGAATACAACGCGTTTCCTAAGTGTGTGAAATTCCAACACGACCAAAAACTGAGGACAAAAATACTATAATGTCCCAATGACAGTAATTTCGTCAAAAACATCAGAAATTTTGCCCCATCCTTTCACCCAACGCTTATTAACAATGATATTACAGATTTCAGCTCTTTGGATAGAACCAATCAACACTTCAAGATTGTGATTTATTCTCGCCTACAGTTGAGTACGTCGAATCTTCAATGGGACGAATCCACTTTCGCACTCATGTAGTAGCAAGAGTGCTTAAATGTCTTAACATACGAGTACATAAATCCACTGGTCTAGATGGTATATCTGAACTTCTTCTAAAGAGGTGTTCTGTCACGCTATAAAAACTACTGCGTAAGCTTTTTCATTAATCCGACTGGTTAGAACTCTTTCCGAGATGATGTAAAGCAGCATTTCTGCAGCCTGTCTCACAAAAAGGCGAATCTTTTCTCTCCTCCCATAGACCCATTGCACTTACGTCCCTTCTTTCCAAAGTCATTGCAACCCTAATTTACAGTCAGTTCATGAACTATCTCGAAACACAAAAACGTCTCAATAATCGGCAGTACAGTTTTCGTAGCAACAACTACACTGGTGATTTGATGGAATGTCTCACCGAAAAAAGGAACCGAAGCTTACATCAATCTGGCGAAAATGAGATAGTTGCACTTGATATTTTTAGTGGACAGCGTTTGACACCAGGTTGTTTTGTCGAAAATGCGTGCATTTCGGATCTATAAATCTCTTCCTCAATTTATTAGAAATTATTTTTGAAATGTTCAACTCACATTGCCTTGGATGATATCAAGTCTGAAATTCACAAAATAAAGGTTGGTGTATCCCAGGGCTCCGTTCTGTCTCCTATATTCCTTTTAATTTTCATTAATGATCTCTTCTCTGCTACTTCTAATCCAATATATACCTTTGCTGACGACAGTTACTCTCCGCCTTTCATATTCGTTCCCAGACTCACGTTCATTTTGCTTAACTGCTGGGAATAGTTAACGTTAACGTTAACATTGTTTTCACATTTAACTTCTCTAAACGAGATTTTTTGGGTTTTACCTCGTCTGGGGCTTGGTTTTATCACCAGTCACAATGTTGTAAAGGAATTCGATAAAGCGGAGGAAAACATGTAATGATGGTTTCTGTTTTGTATCATATTTGTCTTTATTAATTTATTTTTTTGTTTTTGTAAAACAGAAAACATGTTTTCATATATTGTAATTTCAGATAGATAGTCAAATACAGAAATCAATTACTTTTTAAACAGAAGAATTTAGGCCACTGAAAGCAAGTATTTTGGCTGAAATCAAGTGATAGACAGGTTTCAGCTGAACACAGTAGCTTTATTCGATCTATCTTCTGAGAATGAATCCTCATCATCGCAAAAGAGATTCTCTCATAATATAATGGAAAAATTTATCAGGATACTTCAATAATATTGACAGTATATGAGTATTTGAGAAAATACCTTTCTGAAATATATTGTACTTTCAACATTTGGATACTGGCAATGCTTCACATTTATTCTGAGAATGTTTTCCCCGATAAATCGCACTTTATTGGAAATTGTGTGTGTGTTTTTTTTAATGTAATTCGATTGCACGATAGCAAAAAATGGTACTTTACAAGCCCAATTCTTAACAACAGCACAAGTGTTGTAAAATCATTTCACTTGAACGATAAGATAATCGTTGATAAGTCTTGTTGACTGTTGGATATTATCAATTTCACAAGTTTTCACATTTGTCACAGTTTTAAATATAGCTTTAAATTTGGACTCTAAAAGCTTTTTTTCTAACTTCACTGAGATTTTACGAATAATAACGCGTTTTAGAAGATGATTAATATTTGAATGACAATCGATATTCCATGCAATTGCATTTTTATGTGGCTTTGATGATGTTTCCAACATTGTCTGGAATTTTTAAGCATTATAGTCGTAAGCATCTACTCGCCGACTTCCGAATTATGCTTGTTAAAGTTCCAGGGAACTGTTTTTAACAATTTCATTTTTTTTTTGTGGTCTGTATTCTATTTAATTCTATCTGCCAAGTTATTTTATCAATCATGAGCATATTAACTCGAATCAGGTTCTGTAATTCACTTGAAGAATATCACAGAGTGCATCTGAGTAGGGGACTCTGCAGCCGATAGTGAATTTTGCAAATACAATTAAGACAAAGAAGTGATTCAAGACTTGCCATGAGCAGCTTCATCTCTGAATTTATTCGCTCCCATTCAGTATATTACTAAATCATATGCATGTTTCACACGTATCTCCATAGCTGAACCGCTTGTGACATTTACATTACCAAAAAAATTCATCCCCTACTGATGAAGATACTATACTCCATCAAGAAACAGCTTTATGAATTTCTAGACGGACCTTTTGAAACCTATATGAAAAGAATACACAGGTGGAGAGTAGATTACGGCTTTCGACTGATCCTCAGGTGATGCTGAAAAATTTGGAATATCAAAACCCTGAGGTCTCGGTTAACAACTGGAAAATTCTCCCAGACCTCTACGACAGAAAACTACCTGGAGAGGAGGCACCTGGCAGAGGAAAGTTTGTCATGAGTAGTTCTTTCCTAGATAGTTAAATCCATTTCTTTACATCGAGAAAGGAATGTCACCATTAATTTTGGTGTCAAAAGCGTAGTGATAGTTCTATTAAAGAAAGAGGAGGATTTCTTTGATGAGCCAAAGGCCAGTTAGGTCCATTAACAGCACACCCACCGAGACTACGACGAGTCATCCTCAATGACACTTAATGACACCATCCTGTCATGGAGCTAAAAGTAGCAAAGATTAATTTCCACAAGTGCTGGCTCGCTGTCTCAAACTTCACGGAGAGCGGGGCGCACTATAGGTGGTATCAACTCAAGTGGTGGTGTATTGGTTTTCAAAATCGAACGATTTGCCATTCGAATCTCAACAGGGCTCGAAGAACCTTTTTTGTTTTGAGTAACTCGTATGATTTGTTGCAAGTTAAATTTGGTCTCCTAATCACTGAGCGCAAACTTATTTACACGATTTTCTCGCAATAAATCATTTTCGAAAAAACTTAATATAAATTAAGTTCTTACAAAAAAAAGCAACGAGCCATGTCTTATTCGGAGCAGCGTTTCCGCGGCGAACTCATAACCCAGGATAATTACATATATCATAAGGTATAGCCAGAATCAATATTTTTGCTAGACTAAAACTTAATCACCCTATCACACAACACAGAATACATTCCATAGAATGTATCATGGTTCCCATCTGGGTACCTACATCAATAACCTGCACCATCCAGACATTTTAGAAAACTGCAAGACTATTGGCTGAAGGATGGGTTTACACGTCAAAGTCATGTACTTGGTTTATACCATAGTAGTGAGGCATATTATTACATATGGAAAAGTTTTTCAATGGCCTGTACAGCAAAGACAGGCTAATCACCACTTGTTAGAAAAAACGCAACAGGCTGCTTGTATAAGCATCACTTGCACGTTAAGAACTTCTGCAACGGCGGTCCTCCATTCATTCGCTACTTATTGATCTGTTGAAGATTGCAATTAATTCAATGGACACAGCTAAATGTAGCGGAAGTTCAAATAACCGAAATTAACTTCAATCATATGCATCAAGAAAGGAGCGTTAAAATCAATTGCAATAAGTCCATTTCCATCTTTGAACACGGTTCCGTCTTCTTTGAGAACCTCCTCATACATTAATACTTTAGTCTAGCCAAATTCTTTACAATATTTCAAGTCGAAATCTCAGCGACTCATCAGGGCGCTACTTGGTTCAGCTTAAATTCAATACCCTCGACAGACATTGCAATTTAAATAGACAATTAAACAGCGATCAGATTCCTAATTTCGAACACCATTAAATCAAAGGTTTCGATGGTGAAGGGTCGCGGGTTCGAATCCCATGCCAGGCAATTCTGTGAAAAAGTCGGCGTCAATTCTGACATGAAGGCATAATACTGATGTTAGAGTGGTTGCTGGCTGGCTAAATGTAATGAACTAACAACTAGCACGTACTTAAGATCCACTGGTTGAGGAGGGGATGTACTAGCTCGCCCCGTCCAGTTTGACAACCACCTCTGGGAAAAATATCGAAACCTAATACACCTACTACAAAATACTACATCACCCGCCCGCGCCGTGGAGAAAAAGCCAGTAAAAGGGTATTCATATCCCCTTGGTGCCCGCGCGGTATTATAAAAAAAAATTATGGCCCACCCTTGCTTTTTTTAAACTTTTTGAATTTGGCGGGGTAAGCCATACCATATGCCAATCGTTTGCATACAGAAAGATTTGTACTCTATGGATAGACTGTTCTAACTCTGATATAGATTTGCATTTGTGCAACGAATTTTTCGGTGAAATGTCTCACCGAAAAGTGGAACCAAAGATTACATCAATCTGGCGAAAATGAGATAGTTGCACTTGATATTTTTAGTGGACAGCGTTTGACACCAGGTTGTTTTGTCGAAAATGCGTGCATTTCGGATCTATAAATATCTTCTTCAATTTATTAGAAATTATTTTTGAAATGTTCAACTCACATTGCCTTGGACGATATCAAGTCTGAAATTCACAAAATAAAGGCTGGTGTATCCCAGGGCTCCGTTCTATCTCCTATATTCCTTTTAATTTTCATTAATGATCTCTTCTTTGCTACTTCTAATCTAATATATACCTTTGCTGACGACAGTTACTCTACGCATATTCGTTCCCAGACTCACGTTCGTGTTGCTTAACTGTTTGGCTCGGTTTAACAAACTCATTGTGGATAATACCATTGGAATGGTTAACGCAACTCAACATTGTTTTCACATTTGACTTCTCTAAACGAGATTTTTTGGGTTTTGCCTCGTCTGGCGCTTGGTTTCATCACCAGTCACAATGTTGTAATGGAAGTTTTTGTTCTTTTTGACCTCCTTCATCATGTCCTTCGAATGGTGAATTCTTAGCAATTTTTGTCGTTTACCCATTTTAGTGCTGATAACAAAAACATACTGTCACTTTAGACGCAATAATTCCGCTTATATTTGTCCAAATGTCACTAAATATCGACAGTAAATCAGTGAACTGACTTTGAGGTATTGTAAACAACATTTTACAGGCGATGTAAAGGAAACTGATAAATCAATAATTGGCACAGTTTGCCTCTTCTTATTTCTTTCTTTATCATGCGAATGCATTCCTAAGGTTACATTCACAAGAGAAGCCTTTATCCTCACTGTATCAAATTGTCACACGCTACGTTAAAAAGGTCAGGTGTAAACCGTCAGCTATTTCAACCTTGTTCTTTTAAGACTTGGGTGTGGCTATTCGCACTTCATATTGTTCTGGTGGAAGGAAGAGTTAACTGTTATTTATTGTCATCTTCTGTATTGATCTTATCATTGAGCGCTTTGAGAGCTCTAGGAAAAGATTAGTCAAACGGTTCTGATTGGTCGAGAGCTCAAACAGTGACGACACAACTAGTTGACATTTCGTGAGGTAGCGGGCTGCTAATTTGCCGGCTTTATGTTAAATGAATTTTGTACTTCATTATTTATTTATTTAATAAATTATGTAGGTTGTACTTCATTACTTATTTGTTTGATAAATTGTTTTCTTTTGTAAAAATCAAAATGTTTATTAAAATAAATTTTAAGGGAGTGAATTAGGAATTCGTTGAAGCGGAGGAAATCATGCAACGAGTGTTTCTGTTTTGTATCATACTTGTCTTTATTTATTTTTTGTTTTTGTAAAACCTTTTTGGGGCACGAAAAATCCACATGAAATGAACGAAGAGCCATTGCATCCCATTAGAGTGACTGTTTGGTGCGGTATTTGCAGGCTCTGGGGACGTCGACGGCACCACCGTAATCTTAACTGGTGAGCGTTACAGAGAGATGTTAAGTTAAGTTAAGTTTTGCCGCAAGTTACTTTTGCCCCACCTTGCATTATATTATGCTCGAAGGGTTCGCATTTAGGCGGTGGTCTGCTGGCACTTGATCGACTTCGTATTTCATACATATGCTCAAGAACATACGAGAATGGATGAGCGAGTCCGTGAATTGTTGAATTCCTCGTATTGAAACTTGAAAAACAACATTATACCCATCAATTACCATTGGTATCATGGTCAATAGACCATTGCCTAACTGAGCAAGCTGCTTAATTTGGCTTTATATGACGTTCAAAGCAGGCAACCGCGTTGATTCTGGCGAAAGTAAAACATAGTCAATTTCGTGTGACAACTTAGCAGGAGAGTTTGGCGTTGGTTTTTGAAATGCAAGCGCCATATTCACATCCACTAACCTTAAGAGTGAAAAAAAAAATCAACGGCTAATATTTTGCCAACCTTTTCAACATTTTTAACGACAATTAGGGGCAAATACGACAAGAAAGTACTCCTGCATCAAGGCAATGTACTGGTTAACGGGTGAAAAGGTGAATAAGTCGCCATGGCGAAATTTTATAAATTGGATTACGAATCAGCCATATTTCTGCTTCCAAACCTGAAGAAATAATTTGGAAGAAGGAGACGAAATCATAACTCAAGCAAACGACTATTTTATTATTTTAAACGATATCAACAAATTATAGGACTATTGAACAAAGGGGACTATGTTGAGAAAACTTCGTGGAACATAAAACGCACGCATCAAGGCTAATGGATTAGGAAAACCGCAGTTGCTTTGATTTGCCGAACAAGACGCACCAAGGTGTGAAGACAGTCTAAAAAGCCAAACCACATCGCCTACTCCGGTTAGTAGATTTAGAGATCCAGTCATCGGGGATATCGAAGAACTTGGTATGCAAGTATGGTACAAAAACCAAACTGCAATTCAAAAATTTGGGGTCACTTTCTCACCAATTGCACACGGCCACCCTTCGTAAGAAACGGATAATTTTTTTCGCTATTAGATACAAAGAGTTCTGATAAAAGGGTTTCCAATTGTAATAAGTGATATAAAAAGTAAGTATACGCAACAGTAAATTCTTTTATTTTAGAACAGCACATTTTAATTGATACTTTTTTTTCTGTCGGAACAGAGCACTCAGATAAAGAACTGGTCCATTATACACTTTGTAAGTTTCTTTAAATGATGGGTAAGCACTTCATTGATAAGATGCGTACAATACCAGCACATAGAACGTCATCGCCGAGTACCTGCAGCCTGATGCGAGTGTAAGCCGGACTCTGCTCTGCGATGTCTATCACTTTCACAGCAATCATCGTAGAATGTTGTGTCACTTATGCCCAGCACATTTAAGTGCTTAGTAATAGTGTAGTGCCCATTAGGATTGCGTAAATCTCCACTTGGAAGACATATGCAAGCTTTCCTAACGTAAAGTGAAATCTAACGATGTTTTCCTCCTGAAAGACACCAGCGCCACATCGTATATTGGTTTTGGAGCCGACCGTGAAGACTCGACTTCTTGGCTTAGATTCTGGCCAAAATCAGTCCTGGCCACAAGGAATGTCGATTTCACATTTTTTCCGCAACATGAGTTCTGGTGTTATTGCATCGGACCAGAGTCATAAGGCCAGAGTCATAAGACAGCCTGTGCGCAAGGCCATCAAAGCTCCAGATGACTTTGAGAGTGCAGCCCATGACATGGATATTAAGGGGAGGGAGATTCATTAATGCATCTTGAGCGAAGCCAGGATTGCTGAGGGAAGTCCCCGTGCAGCCGGGACAAACCGTTCTTTGGAGTCTGGTAAAATCAGCAATCACGTATTTTCGCGAGAGCTTATTCCACCAGACAACCGACGCAAAGGATATAATTGGCCTTATCATAGCCGTATAAATCCAAAGCACTCTTTTCGATGACAGGCCCCATGTCTTGCCGATAGCTCCTTTGCACTACCAGAAGGTCAACAGCGACGTACCCCGTTTAGACCAGGGAAGTTTGTTATCCAGGATGGCACTCAAATAATTAGCTTCTTTGGAGAATCGGATGGTAATGCCATTAGGCACTAGATGATCCAGACCAGACAGTTTACTCGTTTTCGTGAAGAGAACAACTTCAGTTTTGAGATGCACCAGTCGTCGACCATGTGCGGGGCTGTCTGCACATGAGAGTAAACAGTCGCTTAACACGATCCAACAGACAGTACAGCTACATCATCCGGATATACTTGTACATAGACGTTAAAACTATTTAGCGCGTTGAACCGTGAGTCGACCAACATGCACCATAACAGTGGAGACAAAACGACGCCTTGCGGGTAACCCCTATTTACCCCTGTCGCTACATACGCCGTGTTGTCTGGACGAGTGTATGTGTAATGTCGTAAAAATTGCATTGTCGAAAGCAACATCAACATTGATGAAAATGCCTAAAGCGTATTCCTTCTTGTCGAGTGCGCCTTTAATTCCGCCTTCCACATTATGAGGCGCACTCTCGCAGGATCTTCAGCATAGACAGTGACAGATCTGTAGGATTTCTTACTAGCTAGACATGCCATTTCGAAATGCTTGGTGATGGTACCGTTTATTTTCCTTTCATTGGTTAATTATTGGTCGCTTTAGCTTATCCTTTCTCTAACAATCACGATGTAAAATAATTACCCGTAAAAATTGTCAAAACTCAAATATTCGTCGTAAACAGTGCGTTCAAAAAGGTTTAAACTTGAATTGAATTTACCCAGAATTTCGGAGCTTTTACCTTTGCCAATTGATGTGTCCCGTACTGTGATTTTACCAGAAACGTGCCAATTAATTTTCCGTGTCTAGTGAAATTTTATTTGTTTTTAGATTATTTTATCAGAAATCATTTATCTGTGGTCTCCTTAAATATGATCGCCTGCACACGACGTTAATTTGATTGCCTGAGCGATAAAAACCATCAGCTGCGCTTGAACATATACGAGTACATATTAATCATAATTTATATATATTAAATCCTCATAAGCGTGTTTACATTTATTTGTATGTACAAGAATGTTAATGTTTACTATGCAATTAACCTTTCGATTTGAACTTCCTATAAATAGTTCTTTTTACACGAAAAATTATTTCAAATGCAAATGGTCAAATTGCAATGTGTCGTGAGCTGATAAAGTCGATAATAGAATAAAACAGGAAGCCTTCGACAATGACAGAAATACAGAAATCAATTGCTTTCTAAACAGAAGCATTTAGGCCACTGAAAGCAAGGATTTTGGCTGAAATCAAAAACGTAAGTGATAGACACTTTAGACACTTTATAGCTCGTGTAGACCTGAGACATCAGAAACCAGGAAATTTGCGATCTAGGTTTCAGCTGAACACAGTAGCTGTACCTTCGATCTATCTTCTGAGAATGAATCCCCATCAACGCAAAAGAGATTCTCTCATAATATAATGAGAAAATACCTTTTTGAAATATACTATCAACATTTGGACACTGGCAATGCTTCACATTTATTCTGAGAATGTTTTCCCCGATAAATCGCACTTTATTGGAAATTGTGTGTGTGTTTTTTTTAATGTAATTCGATTGCACGATAGCAAAAAATGGTACTTTACAAGCCCAATTCTTAACAACAGCACAAGTGTTGTAAAATCATTTCACTTGAACGATAAGATAATCGTTGATAAGTCTTGTTGACTGTTGGATATTATCAATTTCACAAGTTTTCACATTTGTCACAGTTTTAAATATAGCTTTAAATTTGGACTCTAAAAGCTTTTTTTCTAACTTCACTGAGATTTTACGAATAATAACGCGTTTTAGAAGATGATTAATATTTGAATGACAATCGATATTCCATGCAATTGCATTTTTATGTGGCTTTGATGATGTTTCCAACAATGTCTGGAATTTTTAAGCATTATAGTCGTAAGCATCTACTCGCCGACTTCCGACTTATGCTTGTTAAAGTTCCGGGGAACTGTTTTTAACAATTTCATTTTTTTTTTGTATGTGGTCTGTATTCTATCTAATTCTATCTGCAAAGTTATTTTATCAATCATGAGCATATTAACTCAATTCAGGTTCTGTAATTCACTTGAAGAATATCACAGAGTGCATCTGAGTAGGGGACTCTGCAGCCGATAGTGAATTTTGCAAATACAATTAAGACAAAGAAGTGATTCAAGACTTGCCATGAGCAGCTTCATCTGGGAATTTATTCGCATGTTTCACACGTATCTCCATAGCTGAACCGCTTGTGACATTTACATTACCAAAAAATTCATCCCCTACTGATGAAGATACTATACTCCATCAAGAAACAGCTTTATGAATTTCTAGACGGACCTTTTGAAACCTATATGAAAAGAATACACAGGTGGAGAGTAGATTACGGCTTTCGACTGATCCTCAGGTGATGCTGAAAAATTTGGAATATCAAAACCCTGAGGTCTCGGTTAACAACTGGAAAATTCTCCCAGACCTCTACGACAGAAAACTACCTGGAGAGGAGGCACCTGGCAGAGGAAAGTTTGTCATGAGTAGTTCTTTCCTAGATAGTTAAATCCATTTCTTTACATCGAGAAAGGAATGTCACCATTAATTTTGGTGTCAAAAGCGTAGTGATAGTTCTATTAAAGAAAGAGGAGGATTTCTTTGATGAGCCAAAGGCCAGTTAGGTCCATTAACAGCACACCCACCGAGACTACGACGAGTCATCCTCAATGACACTTAATGACACCATCCTGTCATGGAGCTAAAAGTAGCAAAGATTAATTTCCACAAGTGCTGGCTCGCTGTCTCAAACTTCACGGATAGCGGGGCGCACTATAGGTGGTATCAACTCAAGTGGTGGTGTATTGGTTTTCAAAATCGAACGATTTGCCATTCGAATCTCAACAGGGCTCGAAGAACCTTTTTTGTTTTGAGTAACTCGTATGATTTGTTGCAAGTTAAATTTGGTCTCCTAATCACTGAGCGCAAACTTATTTACACGATTTTCTCGCAATAAATCATTTTCGAAAAAACTTAATATAAATTAAGTTCTTACAAAAAAAAGCAACGAGCCATGTCTTATTCGGAGCAGCGTTTCCGCGGCGAACTCATAACCCAGGATAATTACATATATCATAAGGTATAGCCAGAATCAATATTTTTGCTAGACTAAAACTTAATCACCCTATCACACAACACAGAATACATTCCATAGAATGTATCATGGTTCCCATCTGGGTACCTACATCAATAACCTGCACCATCCAGACATTTTAGAAAACTGCAAGACTATTGGCTGAAGGATGGGTTTACACGTCAAAGTCATGTACTTGGTTTATACCATAGTAGTGAGGCACATTATTACATATGGAAAAGTTTTTCAATGGCCTGTACAGCAAAGACAGGCTAATCACCACTTGTTAGAAAAAACGCAACAGGCTGCTTGTATAAGCATCACTTGCACGTTAAGAACTTCTGCAACGGCGGTCCTCCATTCATTCGCTACTTATTGATCTGTTGAAGATTGCAATTAATTCAATGGACACAGCTAAATGTAGCCGAAATTCAATTAACCGAAATTAACTTCAATCATCTGCATCAAGAAAGGAACGTTTAAAATCAATCGCAATAAGTCGCCGGGTACCGTTTTCTTTGAGGACCTCCCCATACAATAATACTTCAGTCTAGCCAAATTCTTTACCATATTTCAAGTCGAAATCTCAGAGACTCATCAGGCCGCTACTTGGCCTAGCTTAAATTCAATACTCTCGACAGACATTGCAATTTAAATTAACACAGCAAAGACTGTGTTAAGTTTCTCATGTTCTTATCTGCACTTACTTCGATATTACTTTCATCGGACCATAAAACCATCTTCCAGTTTGAAGCTGCCCAACTCTTATCCTTCTCGCCCAATCAAGCCATTTCTTTTTCTTACCCTCTGAAAGGAAACGCTTATGCTTGGCTTCTAAGCTTTGAGGCCAAGGTTGTCTGTCGACGATTCCTCAATCCTTCCTTTTCGATAAGGTGAAATTTTCTGATTGTGGTTTTACGTTTATTCCTCTCTCCTACTTAGTCTTTACTCCTTGGGTCTCAGCACTTCTTTTGATTATGGTTTGTATAGCACAATGCGGACGATTCATTTGCTTTGCAATCTGGACTTAACAAATTCCCATGGAGGCAAAGTAAGTATGTTTGAACGTTTGGCTTTATTTAATTCCGTCGCAGAAGCTGTCTTTACCAGTCAAACGTAACACAACGTGATGCATTTTTACGTAAAAATATTTTTCCTTGAAAAGAAATGCGAGTATGATGGATTGTAAAAATCTACTGTTATGACAGTTTCGGTAACAACATTTTACAGTGCCAACAAATTAGAGAAGAATGTATTTGTAGTAGAAGCAGTAGTAGAAAAAACAGGGTGTCCAATTAATTTTTCCATGGCTGCATACGAGTATGTTCCATATTCAATCCCAAATGATCAAGCGAGCTGATTAACCTCGGAGAAGAGGTAAACTGAAAATAACAAATGTAATCATGGACAGTGCGCCATTGGAAAGCATGCGCAACGATTAAGAATCCTTCACAATGATTTTGACACACGCTGTAGAAACGAAGAGAAAGAGGGATCCGCGGTTCAATTGAAATGACTCATAATGAAATTCCTATTATTGTATTTCCAAGATCTATTGACAAAGTTCGTCAAGAATTGTCTACGCCGACAGAACAAGCTGAACCAAGTCATCCCATTCTCTCAAAGCGGTATCACAATTAACCAACAACTCAACGAGGACCACTCTAAGCTTACTTTATCACGATTGAATTGAACATATACTTCACAAACAATTTAGTGAACTATGTTAATTGTGTCCAACATTCTATTGAGAATTATAGTTTCGTATCGGACAGTGTATAAATACATTTCTTCTTAAAGCGAACGCGATATCCTTTTTGCCAAGCCACGACTGTTTCTGAATTTGCTTCTGTATGAATTCTTCTTCAAAAAACACAAGTTAATGTTTTTTTTTTTTTTTTTTTTTTTTTTTTTTTTTTTTTTTTTTTTTTTTTTTTAAATTCTATTTTAATTTGACGTTTATTCAGTGTTTTTGTTTTATTCAGTTTAATTTATTTTTATGCCCCCTTGCTTTTATTTATATCGCAATTTTGTTATTCGCAGTGATGGCATCATCATCTTTAGAGAAAGTCTAGAGAAATTTGTTCGTAGCCGATGGCATTTGCCTTTGTGAGACGATTACGCCTCAATTGCTTTTTTTTATTGTCATCCTAAATTGTGGTTTCCCAATTGTTTTGTGATGCAATGAGAAGATAAATAGATTTAGAAATTTAATGACATTTGAAGACATGTTGCACTTTTTATGTTTTGCTCTTGCTGTATATATGTATCTCGCTCAAGAAACGCTCCATTGCCTGTATCAGTAGTAATTTATATCCACAGTAGTTTCTATTTTAAATTTTGTTTTTAAAAAAACTAAATTGCTTCTTTGTCTTCCGATCAATTACAATAATTTACCATCCATGTCATTACTAATCAACTAGACCGACAGACTATGACAAAACGAGCTATGAGCTTAAGCGTTTCCCAATTTTTTTTTCTATATTTTATTTGAGTAAAACTTTTATTTTTATTTTTTGAATCTAGGAACAATTTGCAATTTGATTTATTCGTTTCTTCTTCTTTTTCATTTTGGGGAGGTTCCAAAATTATGGGTAAGGTGTTTCCGATGAACACTTTTCAGGTTTTTTGTGAACCAATGTCCATGAACGGTTCCAGAAAAAATCCAACCGTGAACTACTGATTAATGCACAGCAAAATAGTTTTACGAAAAAACCTTATTTTTTGTGAAAGTAAAAGGAGTAATCCAGCTTGAATTTGTCAATCAAATATTTTACATATTTCGACAGAAACTATTGTAGTTTACTCATAATTTAAACTCAAAACGTTCAGTTGATTGTAGAGCTATACCCCAATAGTAAATTCTCATCAAGGAATTGCCATATCGTTAGATGCGGCAGACTAAAATGTCAGAAATCAAATTGACCCCATATTCTTATTAACATTTAGTTTAATTTAAATTTAAAAAAATGACTCATGTCAGATATGTTTTAAGCTCGAGCAGCTGGGGGCGTATATCGTCGTCCACCGGGTCTTGCATACCAGCGTAGACAAGCCAACAGAAAATAAAAAAAAATAATGAAAAAGATGTTATACCACACGATTTCGGAGGCCAATTTGCAGATGTATCATGCGGAGTTACCCGCTCATCGAATGCTTTATTCATAATTTTTTTAAGAAATATTGACCAGCGATTTTCTGTAGATGTAACAATGGCTTGTGGATTTTATTTACTCCATCTCGTTGTGCGACGAACATGATGGTCAATTCTTACACGGAATCAACTCGTATTATGAGTGTGCATAGTGGGAAAGCGATCCTTGCTTTTTTAAATTACTATAATAGTTCAGATAGACTGAATCGAACCAAGAATTCGAAACATAAACAATAAAAATTGTGGTCTAAGATATTTACGCTGTCTTAAACCCCTCTATGATGAAAGATTTGAATATATTATGATACGATGCGGGAATACTTTCTGGGGCAGTACCAAATGCGAGTTCACAGGACATACTATTGCATGAGTTAGCGATCAATGTAGACTCCCATACAAAGTCCCCCGACTATTTAACAATAATAATACATGTGCCATTTCTAAGAGAGGGCACCACTTGAAATAAATCCATACCATTTTCAGTTAGTACCAACCTTCAAAAGATACGTGTATAAATTTGACAACTGTCGGACGATTAGTTCTCGAGATATAGCGTTGTGAGTGAAGTAACTTTTGTTATTGTGAAAAAAAAAAAAAAATTGATTCAAAGCAATTTCGTGTGTTGATTTGATGCAAAGAAAAGGCTTGATAAGTGTTACCCGGACTCTGCACCTGCCAAACGAATCATTCGCATGTGGATTGAAAAATTTAAAAGTGGTCATACAAGCACCGAAGATGATGCACGCAGTGGACGTCCAAAAGAGGCTGTTTCAGATGAAAACATCAAAAAAGGCCACAAAATGATTACGAATGACCGTAAAGTGAAGTTGATCGAGATAGCTGAGGCTCTGAAGATTTCAAAAAAGCGTGTTGGATATATCATACACGAATATTTGGACATGCGAAAGCTCTGTTCAAAGTGGGTGCCGCGTTTGCTCACAATCGACCAAAAACAACAACGTGTTGATGATTCAGAGGAGTGTTTAAAGCTGTTAAACCGCAATAAAGCCGAATTTTTGCGTCGGTATGTGACAATGGATAAAAATTGGCTCCATCACTTCACACCAGAGTTAAGTCGGCAGTCAGCTGAGTTGCGAGCAGGCGACGAACCTCGGTCAAAACGACCAAAAACTCAACAGTCGGCTGCCAAGGTTATGACATCCGTACTTTGGGATACACATGGAATAATTTTTATCGACTATCTCCAAAAGGGGCACACAATCAACAGCGACTATTACATTGCGTTGTTGGAGCATTTGAAGGACGAAATCGCAGAAAAACGGCCGCATTTGAAGAAAAAGGAAATGCTGTTTCATCATGACAATGCACCGTGTCACAAGTCGATAAAAACGATGGCAAAATTGAATGAATTCGGCTATGAATTCCCCAACCACCGTATTCTCCAGATTTGGCCCCCAGCTCCGGAAAGAGATTTAAGACCGATGAAGAAGTAATCGCCGAAACAGAGGCCTATTTTGGCCTTTTACTATAAAACGGCACTAACTTTTTAACCCATGCGTTATATGTACCTCAGTTCAGCTCAGAATAAGCCAACGGTACCCTTATCGAAATATTCTGAACTGACGTGTCCTGTCAGAAAAAACTGCAGAGCGGCCGTTACCCAATGATGCTTTCAAGTTGGCTGGCACCTACAGTGCATCTAAAATTTATAGACCAGCTGAAGAGAATATTAAACTGCGTTGATTTACCAATTTTTCGTCACACCGAAGACTATGGTAATGTAAGCGTAATATGGCTTTGCGAAAGCGTCATCTGTCTAAGAAGCTACATGCATACAAACACGGAAGATCGCGTAAGAATTCCGTTAGAATTCTGGTCCGTAGAGTTGAATGTACGTTCGACAAAAATGGGTTCGACATTTTCATCGACATATGTCATTTGGCCAGACAACATTTCTTAGATGGACCAGTAGTTTTAGTGATTAATGGTTGGGAATAGCACTTCGGTTTCAGACTGTGGTCAGATGGCGACGAATAGGAATTCATCCGTAGGGCGACTACAGCTAAAGTATTCTTTAGTATACAAATGCAACCTTCGCACTTAGGAATATGCAAATTACCTAGCTACATTATACAGTTCTCCTGATCATCCATAGCGACTGTTTACATAATCACCGATTAAACTGAGGTTGCTCTATTAATAAGATGAAGGAAGCTGATTTACTATTCAACTAAAGATGTTATGTCGAAAACTTTCAAGACTATTTTGGTCTCTTGGCACAGGACTTGTCACAAAACACAAATTTTATCCTATGCGTCGGGAGTTTTATTGAACGAGCTCACTGCCGCTTTCAACAGACTCCAAAAAATAACTGCATAAAATGTTTGACACCAGCCTTGATGCATCTATGAATATCCTTGTTCTAAACATTTATTTAAAAAGAAGTCGTCTTTGCTACAACTCGAATTGAAGTTTTGTAGATCATGGTGCGCAGTCGTTATTCACTGGCTTCGGCCAGAATCTGAACCAGAAAAGGAGTGCAATAGATCCTTCAGGGACGGCACCATTAGCTACAAGTACAAATCGTATATTCAACATTAATACCTTATCGCAGAAACTTTTATGATTTTGTTTGGAAACGCTAAGATAAAAGGATCACGCTAAGAGTTGATTGGCCTATGACTTAAGATGTTGCAACCTAAAAATAAAAAAGTTTTAAGATGTGTAACTAACCTCAGAGGAAGACTCATTTTGTTTGAAAAACGTTCTACAACGATATGTACCCCATTCTGTCTCATACTTAATTCAAGCATTTATTTAAAAAAAACTAATTCAGCTGTCAGTTCTTGACAAGGCGTAGAAATTCCAGTGCGGCAACTCCAATTTCGCACTCATGTAGTATAACACAAGAGTAATATACTTTAAATATCTAGCATGCATAAATTAGCTGATCCAGATGACCTATCTCCCTTGTTCTAAAAGGGTGTTTATACTAGCAAAATTCCTTCGAAAGCTTTTGCATCTATTATATTTTTTGGGACCTTTTTCAAGTTGATAAAAATAAGCATCTATCGAGATCGTCCTTAACAAAAACAAGCAAATCTTCTTCCTTTTTCTATCACAGATTCATTGCACTTACGTCCTTTCTATAAAAAAGGATGGTTCTCAGTGACCGATAATATGGGTTTAGTAGTAATGTGTCAACTAGAGATTTAACATGTCTAACCGAAACGTAGAACCAAATTTACACCGGTTTGAAGAAAGCAAGATATTTGCACTTGATATATTTAAAGGACAATTAGCAAAGTTTGGTATCAGACTCTTTTGTTGAAAATGTATGCCTCTTAGACCGATCTCTTCTTGAATGGATCAGGACATTTAGTTCAATTTGTTTTGCAAGGTTTCAAATCAAATATTCACCAAACATGTGCTGGTGTGCCCCATGGCTCCATTCTGACTCCTATACTTTTTTAAATGTTTATAAAAAATCTATTGCCTGGTGCTTTTAATCTAATATTTCTAATGTCTAATCTTTGCTTGTGTGGGATGTAGAACTGTCTTGCTGGAATCACATGTCGAAAAGGTCCAGATCGTGAATTTTGAGCAAAAAAAAGCTCGAACGAAGGTAGGCGCATCTTTGAAAAAATACAGACCAATAATTCTGCCGGAACATAAACCGCATCAAATAGTGTATTTTTCCGGGTGCATTGGAAGCTCTTATATTGCCTGATGTTGCTCAACGAGCCAAATACGACAGTTTTGTTTATTATCATATCTTCCTCCAGCTTTTCTAAGACTCACTCACCGAAAATTCGACGGCCGTTCGGCTTTAATTCTTGCACGAGTTGTATTTTTAGGCGTAGACCAAGATCCTAGGCCAACATTTTTCACAGAGCACGAATTTTGAAAATAAAATTCAATAATTTGTAAGCGTTTTTTGTTGTAAGTAAGTTGTAAGTTTTTCCATGATGAAATGACAATGTTAACCGAGCATGTTTGACAATGACACATGTCACGAATTATGCATGAGCTGTCAAAAATAGAACACTGAAAAACCAAACAGAAACAAAATAATCCTTAATATAAATGGTAGCCACACATTACCGAAACCAGAAAACTTTTAAAAACAATATCCATTCGATGTCGCCTAAAATGTTCCGAAATGTCTAGATTTTCTAGACGATTTAAAGACTACTTTAGTACGACTGATCCTGGCCTGAATATATAAGGCAGTTCGCCCAAAATTGGAGTACGATGCCGAAATCTGGTCAGGTGCTATCTTTTCATTTGACAGATAGGATTTGGAAAAGTGCAATAGGACGATGCAAATACTGCATAATCAATATTAATCAATATAGGGGTAGTGTCTAATTCCTTACCTTGTTCTGTCCCTATTTCGACCATGTGTTCCAAGGAAACTGTTTCCAACTTAACAAATCCATCTCGCTATGCTCATCATCGTTCGAGGTATTCTGAAATACTTGCTTAGTCGTACAAATTGCTCGACAGACCTCTCTACTTCTTAGACATTATCATTCAAAGCCAACATCGACACCTTCCTTTTTGCCTGTCGGGCTTAATATATATATATATATAAAAAGAAAAAAAAAAATGCAGATAGAGTTGCATCAGCGTAGATTCCGCCAAAATTCAAATCTAACATTACATCCACCAAATTAATTCCAGTTCAAAAATTAAGTAAAGATATAGCGAAGTTCATGGCATTTGCTCGCGACTTTGACATGTGTCCGGTATTCAAAAATTAATAGGTACTCCGAAATGGGTCTGACGATTCAATTATACCTTCCGTCTACATTGTTCAGTATATTTTTTTTCGACATGAAGGTCGAAAATCCCTGAGTTTGTTGCCCGTTTGTTGGACATGTCTAATTTAGACATAATTAAAAAGTTAAACATACACAAACACGCACTTGCTAAATGTAAACAGTTCTTGTATTGTTGGTTATTTTTAGATTGATTCCAATGTAAACTTTTTTGTATAAATACTCTTAGAAGACAAACAAGTTGAGCAAAAACAAACTTTACACCTAACGTGGGATGCTTTTACGTAAACTCTTCCATAAGACTTTTCACAGCATGTCCATGTAGCTAAATGTATTCATACTTGCATCTGCATATGTACTTTTTCTTGAAAAAATAATTTTGTATGCACAGTTTTGATCAACTTTGAATTTCCGATGCAAATTGTAAAAAAAGAAAATTCTAATCTGGTTATTTAAATTTTATTTTTATATTTAGTAGGCCAAGGAATAACATTTTATTATAATCGAATTCATCTGACTGTAAAAACATAATATAGCCTGCGAGGTTTTTTGATTTAAATAATTTGATTGCACTGATACATTTACAGAGTGTACATCCATAAATGTTTTTTAATTACCTTAATTTTTTCTTTAAGATCGTAATATAAAAATTATCATAATGTATCTAAGTTTACGCCCAAATGATTTTGTCATTATAAAAAAACAAAACAATCTATTTATTTATTTATCTAATCTATCAAGTACACAACCTTCTTAGATTGACTACTCTTTACAAAAGTTATTAAAATAAAAAATATATTCATCGGTTATCATTGACGGTAGCATTCTGATTTGCCTCGTTTTTGAAGAAATATGGACCAATGATTCCACGAGCCCATAAACCACACCATACCGTTGTTTTTAATGGATGTAATGGTAACTCTTGGTACTCTTCGGATTGCTCATCAGCCCAAAATTTCACGATAAAACGCCGCATTTTCATCGAGTTTTTCCAGAGCCCATTCACTGAAACTATGACGCAAATTCAAGTTGCCTGGCTTCAATTCCTGCACAAGTTGAATTTTGTACGCTTTTAGGCTGAGATCCTCACGTAACATACGCCAAGTTGTCGAATACGCTAAGCCAAGCTGCTGAGAACGACGACGAATCGATTCGTCACGGTCTTCGTCACTCACAGCTACAGTAGCTGTACAGTAGCTATTTGAAGCGTAAGTTTGGGATTATTTTGACCTTAAATGATCGTATGTCTAGAATTAAAAAAGAAAAATTTTCCCTAGGTCTGAGAATGTGCACAAATTTTTAACAAAGAAAAATAGTAAGGCGGGACAATCAATGCGACTACATAAAATGTAGAGGGCAAAAAAAAAAAAAACGAAAAAATACAATTTTCGTTCAGACAGAGGTGATACCTTCTGATCAAAAATTTCAATTTAATTTTCACATTCAAACAAACCACCCTGGAGTTATTGTCAAAAGCTTTATTTTTTAGGTTGGTATCGTACATCTGTCATCTGGCGCCATTTGTCGTGAGTTTTTGCGTGATAGCTATGTAAACAAGTCCGTGAGTTTGCATAAACTTTTGTATTTCTAATAAAATATCATGTGGGGGAGCGTTGAAAGTATTAACAATAGCCTACAGGGCTCGACAATGCCGAAAACACAAGCGTACGAGTGGTACAAAAAGTTGAAAGCGGACCGTATTGTGGTTAATGGTTTGCCACGTTTCAATCACAAGTTTAAAGCATTTGAATAACGTGGAGCCAATGTTAAATGTTGATGCTACGTACGCTAGTATATTATCGCATGTGGTATATGATTTAAACGAATATAGATGAAGCCATTTAAGTTTTTTGACAACTTCTAAGGCATGCGAATGGGCATGGGTACCAATAAAAAAATTGGTTTTGTAGATTTATTATAAGTGATTTTTGAGGCTGATCAATCATAGTAGTTGTGTTTGATGTTTTATGAACAACTGCATTCGATGACATTTCAAGGACTCTCTTATTGCACTTATCCGTTGACTTCAAATAAATTGGATTTACCACATTATTTCTTGGTAAAAGGGACAAGGCTAGGGAACCATTGCAACTATTCAGTGAAGAAACAGAAGAACCAAATACATTAGCGTTTAACTGAGGTTGGCGACCAGTCGAAATTTGGCTAACAATTTTAGTTGAAGGTATCGATGCACTCGGTTTCTTTTTTTAAATGAATATCTTTATCACCATTATCAACCGAATGTGGGGATTTTAGTTTCTTTAATTATTTCTTAAGTTCACTTAACTCCGTGAAAAATTATTAATTTTGCTTATGCAGACAAAAAACAGAGTTTGATGAGTAAATACTACACATCCAAAACAAATTGGTGTTACATTTTAATATATTTTGTTTTAAAAGATATTTTTGTGGGTTGAACTTTCTGATCTGTACTGAACTCGTCCTGGTACGTAAATGAGATTTAATCTTTGACCATGCACTGATACCTTCAATAGTGAGTATTAGACCTGACCTGTATGATCAACGGATTATAAAGTTTTGGCGTACATGTAATCGACTGTCTAAAATTACTTTCCCAAACTGGTATATCGCACCAAATACACTAGTCTTAAAAAAAAGCACACGACTCATGAGTTTTTTTGGGCTTATTTTGTTTTTTAGAATGGTATGACGTTATTGTCATTCGTCGAACTCAAAACGATGAGTCTGCGGTTTCTATAATTCGATCTTTTGATCACATTTCCCGAATTTTTGATTCGAAAATAATGTGTATTAATATAAGCAAATATAGGTCGTTTCAATACTCGTATGACATTAATTTTAGGTGAAACATCCATGAACCGATTAGTCATTCAGTTATTTGATGAGTTGATATGGCCTTAAGTGGAATATCCCGGTTCTTTTTTTTAAAGGCCAATCCATTCTGTCAGAATATCTTTTAGAAAATCGCGTCTAGCACCTGGTTAATTTAATGCCTGTAAAATTGGAGGTTTGTAATAGACAATTTGGTTTTAACAGACACGTCGCAGTGTTTGAACAATGAAAATGTCATGATCTAGAAGTATCTTTTAGAGTCTACAAGGGCGTATCCAGTATTTCTGACATTCCGAGGTGACCATATTGAATCGGACCATTACCTAGTAGAACTCAAAGTACGAAAGTGGGTAAACATAGCGCCGAGGAAATTCATCGGACAACTACAATATTGACAAAATATACCAGAATACCATCCGAAATACTAGCTGATACATAACAATGAAAATAACGAAGTAGAGATGCAGTTGGACTGTTAAACTATGGTTAGGTAGTTTCATCATTCAATCTGAACGTAGAACGCGAATACCACTGTCCAACTGACCAAAATAAAAAGCGATATCCAAAAATGGCATAGGCACCAAACTTGCGATGTTCCAGAAAATAATTTAGTGAAAAGGATGCAATTTATCTTTAAAATTTGGTCTTAGTAACGCATATCTGATGATGTCAGCTTCATTTTTCCGATTCGGAATGAGGAAGATTGCATTTTATACAAGATCCTTGCTGTCGCATTATGTGAACGAATGAAATAAATCATTAACAACCTAATAGTTAGACACGGTAAGCAGATTATTAAGAAGACACTTGATGGGTGGGTCATGTAGAGTGCATGGACTTGAGCTCCTCAGTCAGAAGAACCTTCTCAACTAAATCATCCCAATTAAAAAACGCAGTAATTAAAAACGTAACATAAGCCGACGCACGCAGTTGGAAAGTAAACTCAAACGCTTCGGTATGCGTTTTGGGTGCTTTCCTGGGAGCAGTGTTATCCCCACTTCATAGCTCTTTGTATCAAGACAAGTCAACAGTTTGTTTAGTACCAAACTCCTGAGAACGGAGGATAGGACTACGCTGGCCACTTTTGAGCTGAATATTTAAAAAGTACGCACCAGAAATGAGCTTTCTACCTTCAGATGCAAGTGCACTTGCATTCCGAAATATGTTAACCTTGTTCTATGTACAGAAAGTTTATCTTTGAATTGCCAGCTATTTTAAGAAAAAATATATCGACCAGTTGTTCTAGAGTTTTTGAGGGAAATGATGATAGCCTTAAGATCGAGTGATTTTTAGAACTCATGTGCATCGGAATACAAGTAATTATCAACAAAAGTACTTTAATTTCCTTCCATAGCAAACGAATTTAACCCAGATCTAGACAACTTTTCAAGATAGCAAAAGTCAACCCAGTTACCTCAATGATTTTAATGTTCCATTCAAGAAATAAGAATATATACTCCCTAAGAGATAATTGCGTATATGTATATACCTTAAATTCTGAAAATAATATAACTATTAAAACATATACAAAAAAAAAACTACACCAATAAATATGACAAGAAAAAATGGCTCAAGATGGACATTCTGAGGTAGCACGTCTAAAATTGATCATGTTACATCATACCGATTCAAAATAAATGCATCACTATGTTTGTTAAGAAAGCCGGTTTAAGATACAGGTACATTGTTAGACGATGTGATTAGACGTGTGTCATTAACTGGATTTCAATTGATAATTACAAAAATATCCATATACGTATTGAAAAAAATTATTTTGTAATTGTGAATTTTTTTATTTTGTTTTGCTAATATCTCAATCCAGCTTGATGCCTTGAGATACGGAAAAAGATATTGTTGAACCAGCAAAAATCACTTCATTTTATAAATGACGTCATATATGAGTAAATGTATTTTCAAGAAAGAAAGAACCAAATACGCTGAATGGAGGAAATAATTTTACTTTAAGATACGAGTTAATACGTCTACCCCTACCCACTTTACGACCACTGCTTCGACTCTTATCGATTCAATTTTTGTAACCGATATGGGGACTTTGTATAGCCAACTCTCAGCACCTGCATTTATAAAGCATGATTTGAAGTACTGAGTCTAAAGTCATGTTACGAGATTTTCATAACCTTAATTATGCTCACTTACAAGCACATACTATACAAGGTGTATGAAGTGAGCGTTTTTTTTTTTTTTTTTGTGAAAATAAAACACTAATTTTTAATACGAAAGTAAAAAACATTTTATTCAAAGTATTGGCCATTGCTAGCTTCACATTTTTCCCATCTTTTGAATACAGCGGATGGGGTAGCAGCTCCCAGCCGTAAAGGTGCATTTTAATGGAGCAAAATTACCTTGCCGTGTCTTCTGGCCTATTCTGGTCCTTTTTCGATCATTGCATGGTTCAAATTGATCATTTGTTGTCGGTAGCGATCTGTATTTAAAGTTTCACCAGGTTTTAGGAGCTCGTGGTACACCACACCTTTCTGGTCCCACCAAACACACAGCATTGTCTGCTTGCCGAATCGATCTGGTTTTGCAGTTGTAGTTAATGCTTGTCCCGGATTAAAACATATTTTTTTCCGTTTAGATTTATGAAAATAAATCCATTTTTCATCGTCAGTAACAATTCGATGCAAAACCAATTTTTTTATCGTGTTTTTGAAGGTTTTTCGGTTTTCCATCTGTCTTTCATTCAATTCATGTGGTACCTATTTTCCAGACTTTTGGAGCTTTCCCATAGCTTTCAAACGGTCAGAAATTGTTTGTTGTGCAACATTTAACATTTCTGCCATTTGTTTTTGACTCAAAGTATCATCTTCGTCCAATATTGTTTGCAATTCGGCGTTTTCAAACTTTTTTGATGGTCTTCCACGTTTTTCATTTCTCACATCAAAATCGTTATTTCTGAACCGTTGAAACCATCTTTTGCATGTTAGGACTCTGCAGCACTTTTCTTCAAATGAAAACAAAAAATTAATGCTTTCCGCAACTCATCATTTTCTGGTACAAAATTCTACATTTTTAACACGCTGAAAAAATTTGATGTTTCTTCCTCAATGACTTGATGTATTCTTAATAGCAACCAAACAAAAAAAAAAATTAATACCCGTTCACAATAAATATTCCCTATTGAGACGTTTGACGCTCACTTTATACCAGTACACCTGGTAGACACATGCTGGGAGTGTATATATTGAATGCCTCTTGTTGATGACCAAACTTACTTTCAGCAGGAAAAATTGCTTTCCTAATATTCTACAACTTATGAAAAAGCGTGATGATGCCTACAAAAGCTGGAAAAAATACTAAATGTAGGAGTTTTGGAGAAAATATCGCAAACTCCGCAATGAAACGGTTTCTAAAGTAAGAAATAGAAAATTTGGTAGCTGTTCTTCAGGCAGAGAGGTTTGGAAACATATACGTTAAGCTGGCTTAGGAAAACGAAGGCCTAAAACTTCTGATGATATAGATTGCAACCAGCTTAACTCGATTTTCTTAGAGTCGAGTGAACCTTCCTCAGTAAGCATAATTACTTTCACTTTGGGCGATTGTAGAGAATCATACTTGGATTTCTACATGCTACGCGAGGAAGACGTTGCAGACGCGGCACTGTCGATCAAATCAAACGCTATGAGACTCGACGAAATCCATCAAAAATTTGTTAAGCGTCTGCTTCCATATTTACTACCTTTCATAAAACAAGTCTTCAACTCAATTTTAACGACATTGGTCTTTCCCGCTCTTTGGAAAGGCGCTTAATCGAATGAAAATGCAGTGAATTCAAACCAAACTCAATTTTGTCATTCCTTTCAATAGTCTTTGAAAAATCCATTCTAATTCAGATGCAAAACTATCTCTTGAGTAAAAAAACTGCTCTGGTTTCCGACAAAAACGAAGTTGTAAGACTGCTTTATGTTGACGAAAACCATGCTACAATCCTAATGTTACTTGACTTTTCGAGGGCATTCGAAACAGTTAACCACACTTTTTTTTGCTTTAAGTTAAGGAAAGAGTTCAATTTTTCATTGTCCTCTACAAAACTTATACTTTACTTTCTAGAAGGAATAGCCGATTTTCATGCTCTTTGTCATTCCTCTTTTCGCTTGTTGAGGATAGCGCAATCCATATGTTTGCTGATGATGACCAGATCCACTTAAGCTTTCCAATGAATTTGATTCACTAAACCACTGCGCAGGTAAATGAAAATCTCCTTGGTCGGCTAAGAATGAACTGCGCCTTAATGCCTAAAAGACTAAAGCACTTGTGATATTACTCACATTCCAGCAATCCAACTAGCCCATAGACCAATAGATTACGTTGGCTCCGCCAACAATTTTAATTTGACATTTACCCGGACCCTTACTTGAACTACCCACATAAACGCCACTATAGGTAAGCTATACGATTGACTACGTGGACTAAACACCGTTTTATCCCTACACGGACAAAGCTCTTGTTAGTGAAAAACCCTACTAATGCCGATTCTGTTGCATTCTACAAATCAGTGAATGTAAAATTGATAATGTGGTCAAACATATGTCGAACCCTAAGTCTCTTGCATGATATAATTCAAACTAAGCAACCGGCATACCTATGTAATATAGCTCGATACTTAAATAGCAGGCATATAATGGTTAATTAATTTCAAAACTCCCAATTTACTGTGCAATTACTATTGAATTTTAATGTTCGGCAAATGATGCGCCTTTTCGCATAAGTAATTAAATATATTTAAGTTGACAACGTCCGCATTAATCCGTAAGAGGTAAGGCTAAAATTTAACTACTTAAGCATTGTTGCCATGGTCTGTGTCATATTTGCCGGCATATTAAATTCAGTTGATTACAAAGAAGCGAGACAAAAACACAAAAATGTCTAAAATGAAGCGGCCTTAGTGGGTGTAATTTTAAAAGTGTTATACAAGGAGGTAAAATCGCACCATCACCATATATGCTGAATCTGATTATATATCATTCGTTGCAGAAACTCTTCCGTTGAAATCAACGATAGAATCTTCAGCCGACAAAGGAAATCACCGCAAAATGATGTTTTCGGAACTCAAGTTTAGAAGAATATTAAGAAGCTTATTTTGAAAATAATTTTCCGTAAGATCACACCTCTCTTTTTTCGCAAAATTTGTACGTTACAAAGCTAACTACAAAACTCTACCCAGGCAGAAAATAAATAAAATTGAGCTTGAGATCCTTATCACACAAAAAGCATAAAACGTTGAGATGATTGGATGTAAACAAAAAAAAAAAAAAATTGGACCATTATCTCATTTCAACTATTCAAAGCCGCTGGTGACAATGAACACTTCCCGGCTCTACTCCAAAAGGGCACCTTATTCAAAATATTCTTCCTAATCAAATAGGTCGGTGCAAATCAGGCGTGGTTTGTGTCAGAAATGGCTGCACGATGAGGATGGTTAAAATGCATCAAACTTTCCTACATTCAGCTGCTGAACAATGTGCACACCTATTATACTAGCACATTACCTATCCGAATAGCTCCTGCAACTGGCAATACTCCTGAAATAAAATCTTACGACTCATAGCCACCCACGGGTCTCGCAGTAACAGATCATGACTTGCAGTCCAGTCCGGTAACTGCCTTTGACGAAGAGCGGGTGTCCAGGGAGTAAGAACATTAATGGAACTTCGAAAAGGGGATTCTATAAAGATTTTCTCAAACAGATCGAAACACTGTAGATTGCTCATAGTCTGCAGAAGTGACAAATCTGATAGCTACTCCTGAGTCAAAAATAGAGGCTATCAGTATTGTACTTCATCCAGTTTAACTCCCATTGAAGTAATACAATCCGCAAAATTTGCTATCTGTTATCGATTGTTGTAACGGATGAGGCTAAGGCTAGCCTACGCTGTTACTTGCTTTGATGAATATAAGTCGCCGAGCACTGATGAAATATTTCAAGTTATGCGGCAAAACAGGTAGTTCGAAAAAATAAAAACACAGGTTTTTGGAAAAATTCCACTTTAATCATATTTATCAACATGGTGTGCGTCTAGAGTGGTAAAATCATTTTAGCGCCGCTTTAACATTTCTATGCCTTTCTTTGTCTAACCCTTTAAAACACGCTTCAGTTTCGGCGATCTCCTCTTTACTGGAGCCATATTACATTCCGGTGCGCATGAACAAAATCTTTTTAATTCGATTTAACAAGTATAAACAGCTCTCCAAATCATCAACACGTTCTTGTTTTTGGGCACCTGTGACCAGAGAGGAGCAGAGCTGTCGCATACCCAAATACTCGTGCAAAATATTTGCACCTAGTACACGGTCTATTGATATCTTTACGATGTCAGCTATCTCAAGCACTTTCCTTTTACGGTAGTTTTAAATGATTTTTTGCATATGTTTTCCAGCGAAACAATCTCATTTAGCGGTCTAGGGCTATCAGCATCATTTGTGTCTGTACGACCGCGTTTGAATTCAGAAAACTAACGAAAAATGGTTGCTTTCGAAGGATCAGATTCCTTCTAATCCTTTTCGAGTCACTCTTGAATTTTAACGGTTTTTTTTTTTTTTTCTATCAAATAACAGTGTTTTATCAACGTACGAACAACGCTTTTTTCGTGGTTTTCATTATCTCGGCTAATGGTCAAAATGTCATCAAACTTTGACACGTATCGTTTGAAGGTTGGTACTTACCAAAAATCGGATGGATATGTTATTAGAGTCGCCATCTATGTATCGGTCTTTGAATCACCTGCCCACCAAGCTGTCAACTTTGAAGATGATGTTCACTCCTATATTTATACTGGCCTATACATCGAACCTCTTTTGAACAGGGAGAGCAGTTTTTTGCCAAATATTGGTAAACATGACTACACATTCGCTAAGACCTTGAAACTTTTTAGGCTATCTTTCTACCTACTGTTTAGAGAATTGTAGGAATTTATAAACACATACCATATATAAAATTGCCTAGCGAATACATCCACTGGCTTAAATTTGACAAACCGATGCAGAAGATCTTGTAAGACAGAACTTTGAAATCTGGTAGACAGAACTGAATATGCAGTCAACAAAAAAAGCATACGCTTTGCGGACATACCATATGTACGCAGTTAATATAGCTGAACTACCTCTCGGATCTTGAATAGCAGCATTGGACTGCACTACTAGATGGGGTGAAAAGTAACCTCCTTGGAAATGAAAAAAAAAAAATAAATAAATAAAAAAAATTTTAAACGTTTTTTTATTTTATTCAATAAAGTCCCTTTTTAGTTTGATTCACTTATTCTAGCGATTTTCCAACTTCTTGATCCCGTCCGAAAAGTAATTTTCCGGAAGGTCTGCAAAATATGTGGCGTCGATGATTTCCTCGCGTGAGCTGAATTTTTTATTGATGAGCATCTTTTGAGGTTTGGGAAGAAATAATAGTCCGAGGGAACCAAATCGGGCGAATACGGGGGATGCGACAGCAATTGGAGCCGTAAGTCATTGATTTTAGCCATGGTTGCGATGCTCTTGTGCGCCGGTGCATTGTCTTGCAAAAACAAGACGGCCTTTAATCGCTCCAATAATGCACTGTAATATGTAAAATGCACTGTAATGCACTGTTTTTATTTTTTCGAGGTAGTAGTTCAACAGTTACCAATCGACGCCCAAAGTCCACCCGATTCCGCATCAGCAAGTATAAAGACTCTTTGGATGTGCTCTCGCGTTCGTGTTTTTGGTTAGAAGTGAGTATGCGCAGCACCCAGCGGAAGGATAACTTTTTCATATGCAGAATATTGCCCAAAATATGGCGTGTGCGCTCAGTACTAATCCTTGTGGTATCTGCTAGCTCGCACACCTTCACTTTCCGGTCAGCCAACCCCATTTCATGTAGTGGAATTGCGGCCACCACGAAACTCTCGAAACCGATACTTGACGGTGTAATCTGACGAAGCATAAGCCCCATAATATTTATCCAACTTTTCTTCTGTTTTCTTCGCCGTTTTGCCTCTCAAAAAATAATGTTTTGTGAGAGAACGAAAATCGTTTTTGTCCATACTCAACATGATGCCAAACACGTCAACAACAATCAGCTGTCAAAACAAAACTAAAGACAAATTTGGCATGTCTGTTAATATGAACGGACTTCAAGGCACCATAACCTTTTTTGCAGAAGCAGCGAATTCTGGCGGTCACTCCACCTAGTAGAAATGGGTTTTCAATCGATAAATTCAAAACGGAGGTTCTTATCTTTTCCAAAAAGAGGAAAACCAGCCGTTTTTTTTATTACAATAAGTGTCCGCTCAAGGGATTTGTGTAATGTTTGTACACAGCCCAGGCGAATGAAAATAAGGGAGGAAGAAAAGAGAAATGCCGATGTGCACTTTAATTAAATGGGTATTCCATAAGCGAGTTGTACGACTTAGGAACGAATCACGATATTTCAGAGTACGTCCGAAAGAGGACTACAGGGTACACTGATGAGTATTCATTGCGAGACGGTTGTTACGCTTAAAAGTTTGAAGGGGAGGAATGCTACTGGGGATTTCTATGGAGCACTAATGGTAGAAATAGCGATAAAACAAAGTGATACAGGAGAGACTACGTCGGTGTTCGAGAATTTCATGTGGGTGTCATCTTAAATAAGAAATTTCTTTTAACTTAACATGTCGCTCTCACGAGACAAGCCATTGAGTGGAGTAATCTGCATCTGCACCATGCGCCAACTGTTTGATGGAATAAACTTGCTTTTGCTAGCACGCCTGGCTCAGCTCTACATGCATCGATAAATCTTCCATGAAATCCTTTCCATGAGCTACCATCTTTCGTTTAAAAAGAAGTGATGTATAGGCGTCTTCTATGCCATTGAAAATAAAAATAATACAGCGGCTAAATTTCATTGGGCTTTATATTTGTATCAAAGTTGGACAAATATATACTTTGGACAGTATAAAAAATTAAATTATCACAAAAGTTAAAAACATATCAAATCACAAAAAATCAATGAGATCAAATAAAGATCAAACGACTCCAATTCAAAAGAATGAAAATAAATTTAATTAAATAAGTGGCGTGAATGAAAGGCCAAAGTACTCATGATAACCACATTATGTTTGGCTAGGCAAGTGGCCATAAAAAACCCTCTCCTTTGATATTCAGACTTGAAAGAAGTAAGAATACAAAATTTTGTGTAATATGCTCATAAACAGACCATCAAAATCGAAATTCATGATTTTCATGAAGCTAGAAATGCGTTGTGAATTCATAAACGTCAGCATTTCTAACTAAGTGTATCGCAGATCTTTCCTGGTGTATTTTTGAATGCACTCACTGCGGAGACATGTCATAATACGATCGTTATTTATTTTGCATTCAAAAACGCCATATCCGTTTAAAAAAATATATTTTTTAACCAAATCTAAGATTATTTCAATAGTTCTTACATCTTTCTCTTCAAAAACACAATTTATTCCGCCCTTAAATGTTTAAACTCTTTGTGCAGCTACAATTGAAATGCCTTAGTAATCCACACAAGTTGTTTTTAAAAACACCCGCACATGCAACGGAGAAGTCCTTAAAAACATGAAAACAAAAAAATGTTTGAGAAAAAAGTAACAACTTTACCATATGTTAATGCTTTCAATGTTTGACTACTTAGTAATTAATCTTAGACGAGTTATATTGCGATGATAAACGACATGTTTTAGACTACCTGTTAATTTGTTGGATATAAAGTTAGATTAGCTAGAAGTTCATCTACAGCAATTTTCTTATACTCAGTCATTAGGTATTTTCACCTTAATATCTACTGCACTTAAAATGTCAATTTAGTTTAAACGAAAACAGTCTCATGCAGCGGACAGACACTAAGGCGAGCATGCGATTTCAACATTTTTATTTGAAAAAAAGGTGACAAGCCAGACAACTCGCCATAAGTACTTATGCAGCCAACAAATATAAAACACTTATTCACCTAAGAGTACAGAAGGTGCATACTATAAGTATAGCCAGATACCATTGCGAAATATTAGCAATGACGTTCAACTTGCAATGTAATATCGTAGGTATTATGATGAGATGACAATGAGGTACAACTCACAGCACAGGGATAAAAGAATATTCTCTTTTTATTTAGTGAACTAGGCCACGACTATGACTATGACTTTGGACGACAGTGATGACGCTCATAAGTGTCTAAAAATACTTGACAGAGACTCAGACATAGTACCCCCTGCAGCATCACAAGTATGTCATCGCTCACAACAAAGATCTCATTTTTATTTATATTAGATACTTTTGCAACTTAAAAAAAAAAATAACATACTCGTGTGTAGAATGCAAGACACAAACACATGACTATGGTGATGGTGATGATGATGATGGTGATGAAGATCATGCGGTGACGTTTTAACATTGACTTATTTGTATTTGAAATAAAATTTCACCTAAACTGAACCCAGTTCTGATGTTGTTGTATTCTGATTGATCCAATTGTGACATTTCTTCTACTTCTCGTCTATTCCTTCTTTTTCTTCTTCTTTTTAATTAACACACGGTAAACATTTTGCGGATACATTTACAAGTTCATTTGCATAGTTAGTTTCACCCAAAGATACTCGTGTTAAAAAGAGCAATCAAAATATATCCTACACACTTTTTTAGAGCTCTCAAAATATATTAAAAAATAGAAAAAAAGTGAAAATTGTTTTCGAATAAAGTTTCTTCCAGATGCCAAACGCAAGCACATTCAATCTTATTAGAGGGGGCAAAATGTGGCACAAGTTACTCGTACTCGTAGAGGCTATTAACATATTCCCATATCATTTGGTTTTAGTTGCGAGAAAACTGGTATGAAACTATTAAGCCAGTGGCCCTATTTGGAAATACGATGGGGTGGGTAAAGCTCCAAACACGATATCTAATTCTATAGAAATACTCTTAAGCGTACCGGTATTCGGATTGTAACAAGTCCCGCACTCAACTAAAATGTATCTATTCATTCAAATTTACCATTGATTCGGCGAGAGAGTGAGTTGGTCATGTCTCATGTTGCCCAGGAACGACAGATAAATGTTTACGACTCATTTTCTCTCACGTTTCTGGTGAATATTAAATTTTCAAATTAGTGTGGCAGTGCTAATGAAATGCAATCCGTAAACGTATTGTGGAATAAAAAATAGTACTAGACCTAAAAATGAGCAGTGAAATAGGACGTTCTATCGAGAATTTCGCAGTAGTAAATGGAAAATTCATAATTTATGTCAAATTTCAACAAGTATTGCCAATGTACCAGTTCTTAGGTTTATTACGAGTATGTTTTCCGCCGATATACAAACAAGTAGTGATTTTCTTTTTTTTTTTTGTTGAAAATATTCGAAATACATCTCCCAAACAAGCGCCTATAAGTTTATGGGAGTATGGTATCTATTTGTAGTGACTCAAGGCGAAGGTCTTCAGATAAATTAATAAGAAATTCATAGGAAGGCCTATGCATGGGATCTTCTTTAACAATTATCTGGTTTGCATTGCGGGAGAGTCTGCGGTCTGTAGGATGTCAGCAGGATATTTTTTTTCTACTTTTCATCATGCATGAAGATGAGTTCTAAAAAATTATATTCGTCAAACTGAAATACTCCGAGGAAAGAAGCAATAAAGCTGCGAAAGACCTGAGACAAAGCCCAGGTCTACATACGTGAAAATTATTTCTGCTAGAAAAGGTTCTCAAACGACACGTGTTTGTTGAGGGAATACTTGCCAAATAACCTCTAAAGAAAAGTTAAGAGGGCTAAAACTAGAAAGTACCTATTAAACCAAGTCGTTATAGTTTGAAATGATTATAGTCTTAACACCATCAGTATGGACCAATTTAATGCCATTAAGGAAGTAATCATCGGTACTTTGATTTAGTCTTCAGGGAGAGCTGCCAAGTTTCAATTTAGCTGTGATTTATATAAAGTGGTATCACTATTGCACAATGGATAAGAGTCAATTTTGTTTCAAGTAGGAAAAGACTCGTTTCTAAAGTCTATTTACATAAACTCGTAGTCCAAGAGCACTTTCCACAGTGTATCGGCCTGTCGAAAAAAAATATTTGCTACACTGGATAAGCAAAGCAAATATTTGAAAATCATAAAAAGCATCGCAGAAAGAGACACTTTGCACATGATCATGACCAGGCGTAGTCGCTAGACCACCCAATAAAAATAAGGTATTATATAGGGTTTTCTAATAACGACTTGACAACTTTTTTTTTTTTTTTAAAAATAAAAGGCAAACCATTTGAGATATGTTAAAAACTTTATAATTGGCTTGAAGAACAATCAAAACATTTATGAATGGAACTCGAATTCGTTCATATGGCCACCGCTGGTACATTTGCAGCGGTCGATTCGTTGGACCCAATTTTCAACGAGTCGGCCAGACATTTCGTGCGAAATGGCCGCTATTTCGCGTTCAATGTTGGCTCTGAGCTCTTCCAACGTTGTCGGCGTGTTGGCATAAACCAATGACTTAACGTAGCCTTACAGAAAATAGTCAAGTGGCGTTAAATCGCACAAACGAGGCGGCCAATCGACTGGTCCAGGTCTTGAGATAACACGCTCACCATACTTACTCTTTAATAAATCGATTGTAGCGTGTGCTGTGTGGCTTATGGCACCATCCTGTTGAAACCACATGTCGTCCAAGTCCATATCTTCCAATTTGGGTCAAAAATAATCGGTGATCATGGCGCGATAACGCTGACCATTCACTGTAACGTGACGACCGTTATCGTCGACGAAAAAATATGGTCCAATAACGCCGCCAGCATGCAAACCGCACCAAACAGTTATTTTTTGTGGATGAAGTGGTGATTCAAGAAGCACATAACGCATATTTTGCTTATTGACGAACCCATTGAGCCAAAAATGAGCTTCGTTACTGAAGATGATTTTGCAATGAAATTCATCATCTTGGCACATCTTCTCCAGAACCCAATCGGAGAACGTTTGCAGACGTTGCTCGTTTGTGTACTTTACCATGATGAAAATGATGAGTATACTGAATAAATCGACAGTGTCAGTTTTAGTGAAAGAGTGCGTTCACAAATTAAATTCAAAGTTGTCAAGTCCTTATTGAAAAACCCTATATAAAGTCTTCTATCGCTTCGGTGTTACGCGGCTTATGATCAAGAACTTTGAAAATACAACAAAAGATTTTGCCTATTTCTTGTCCAACCTGCTCACTCTTTCATCTTCTGACTGCGTGATGACACCAACCACGCCGGAGGAGAGACCTACGAACAGCGTTATTCCTGGGAAAAAAAAATATTGGGGCCATTTTTGGGACCATTTTAACTTTGTTGGGGCTACTTGCTTTTTCCGTATTCAATAAAATAATCAAATAAAACAGTAAATGGTGGCGATGGCCTGATGTTTGGCTCACTAGCTGTCAAGCCAACCTACCCGTGATCAAATCCCGGTAGGAGACAACAGCAATTTTTCAAATCTTCATCACCCTTTGAAGATTCCAGAAAAAATAACAAACAATTTGATCCTGATTGCTGAGTTAAATATGAGACAGATAAAGAGAGAGACAGCCAGTATATAATACTGTCAGTCGATTTGATGCGTTGAATTTTTCAATGAATGCGTTCACCAAAATTAGCATATAGAGGAGAGTAAATATCGATTACTTCGAAATTATAAATTTCTAAAATAAAATTATGTTTTTTATTGCTGTGCAAAATTATAGTTTGTGAATTTTGCGATTTTTGGGCCACTTCGTGATAGCCCGGGGCACGGGGTCAAAATAAGAATCTTGGGGCCAGATGGCACTTTAGCACAACATTGCCTACAGACCTATTTAAATTGCAGTTTAATAGGACAACTCATTGTTATTTATTTTTATTAATTTTTATTTATTTATTTTATTTTATATTTGCTAACACAGAGTTTATAAACTTTTTGAATAGTAGTAACTTTGACGTTGCATGTGTGACTGAAAACGGTCTTAAACTAGGAATGAATTTATCCACATCAGAATTTCAATGCTACCGAAACGATCGAATGGGTCGTAGAGGTGGAGGTGTTGCGATACTTTTTAGAAAATCAATTCAGTGTTCGCCCTTACCTATCATAAATACACGTTGTGTAGAAAACGTCGGCATCGAAATTAAGTCAAAAAATCAAAAATTATTAAAGGTATTCAGTGTCTACTTTCCTAGAAAGGAGATTATGCTTCAAGAATAATAATAATGTGCTAAGCTCTGTTGACCAATTTGTGCCAAAAATTCAAAAAAAAAAAATTTAACAAACTACCCTCCCATATCTTGGAGTTAATTAAATTACGGAACATTAGCAGAAGATATTGGCAAAGATATCGCCAATCCGTATTTCGATACCAAATGCGTTTCCATGAGATTTTGCAGCACCGAAACGCTGAATGGAATTAAAAACTCAGTTGCTTGGACAAATAGCAAAACCGTTTTGGAATATTGTGAAGTTTATAAAAACCAAAAATAGACAGTTACCGTTTCTTAAAAATGCATCCAGTATCTATTTTACGGACATTGAAAAGGCAAATGCACTTGCCTTCAATTTTGTAAATAATCATGTTGTATCTCAACATCTAGGTGATGCATATACAAATAATCTGGTGAAATACACTATTCATGCTTTCACTTCAGCGAATGCTAATTGCGTATCAAATGTGTTTGTAAACGAAGAGGACATAGAATTTATTGTTAACAGTCTGCGCATTAAAAAAGTAGAAGGCACTAATTATATACTTAATATATAGCTCAAACAACTGCCTAAAATAGGCATCAAATTTATTACCTTTATAATAAACGCCTGTATTAAATTACAATACTTTCCTGATGCCTGGAAAAAAGCTAAAGTTGTGCCAATACTAAAAGCTGGTAAACCACCAGAACGTTCAGAAAGCTATAGGCCTATAAGTTTATTAAGCAACTTAAGTAAAATATATGAGAAGGTTATAAAGGAAAATATCTTAAAATTCATCCGGGAATATGATATTTATCCCAACGAACAATTTGACTTTAGAAAGTTTCATAATACTTCCCATCAGTTCTCAAGGTAGATCTACTGGGATGATACTTCTAGACATCGAAAAAGCTTTTGATTCAGTTTGGCATGACGGCCTTATTTACAAAATGATCACTTTTAGATCGTTGTTTTAATGTCCATATAAATGGTAGCGTTTCCAGCCTAGTAAATTTTAATGCAGGGGTACCACAAGGCTCAGCTCTTTGACCTGTCCTTAAAAAAAATATATATAATACATGGGCTGAAAAGTCACTGCCGTTTCTAAGAGAGGGCACCACTTGAATTAAATCTATACCATTTTCAGTTAGTAACAACCTTCAAAAGGTACGTATACAAATTCGATAGCTGTCAGACGATTACTTCTCGAGATATAGCGTTGTGAGTGAAGCAAATTTTGTTATTGTGAAAAAAAAAAAATGGATTCTAAGCAATTTCGTGTGTTGATTTATCATAGCTTTTTGATGGGAAAAAATGCAGCCGATGCAAAGAAATGGCTTGATAAGTGTTAATCGGACTCTGCACGAGCCGAACGAACCATTCGCAAGTAGATTGAAAAATTTAAAAGTGGTCATACAAGCACCGAAGATGATGCACGCAGTGGACGTCCAAAAGAGGATGTTTCAGATGAAAACATCAAAAAAGTCCACAAAATGATTACGAATGACCGCAAAGTGAAATTGATCGAGATAGCTGAGGGTCTGAAGATATCAAAAAAATGGGTTGGATATATCATACACGAATATTTGGACATGCGAAAGCTCTGTTCAAAGTGGGTGCCGCGTTTGCTCACAGTCGACCAAAAACAACAACGTGTTGATGATTCAGAGGAGTGTTTAAAGCTGTTAAACTGCAATAAAGCCGAATTTTTGCGTCGGTATGTGACAATTGATGAACCTTGGCGCCATCACTTTACACCAGAATAACGTCGGCAGTCAGCGGAGTGGCTGAGTGGAATTTTGCAAAAACTTTGTGTTTTACTATAAAACGGCTCAGACTTTTCAGCCCATGTGTTACATCTGATTTTCCTGATATACCAAACTGTGATGTAGCTATTTTCGCAGATGACACTGCAATATATTCATCAAATCAATTCAATATTGAGAGGAATTTAAAAGATGGAATGGATGTACTGGCAAAATATTATACTATGTAGATGGAAAATTAAGCTTAATGAAGGAAAAACTCAAGCGATCTTTTTCACCCGAAAAAGAAAAGCTTGTTTTCTTCCCAGCAACCAACTTCATCTAAATGGGAGCAATATAAATTGGGCGCCTATGGTAAGGTATTTGGGTATTCATTTGGACACTAAACTCACATTTAAAGACCACATAAACAAAACATTAAGGAAAATAGGAATTGCAATTTAGATGTTGTATCCTTTTATAAACCGCAATTCGTTACTTACAATTGAAAATATAATTATTCTCCACAAAATGATTTTTCAGGCAACTCTCTTGTACGGTTGCCAAGTATGAGGAGACGCTGCTGCCTACCATATCAAAAAGTTGAAAGCTTCACAAAATAAGATATTAAAAATGATGCTTAACTTACTATGGATGCATTCAATTTTAGACTTGCATGAAAGGGTGAATGTTGAATTGGTAGCATAGGATTCAAAAACTAAAATAAACATTCCTAACAAGATGTAGTTTTGCTGACAATTCTCTCGTTAACCAGTTACATAACTAATGTAAATATATATCCATTGTTATTTTGTTTTATTATGTTCTAACCTTATAAGAATCCTATTTGTTATTTATCATACCTTGATATAACTTATTTAAATGTCAATTGTTAATTTATTTATTTATTTTAACATTTATTCTTGATTATTTATTTATTCACTGATGTATTTATTGATTTATTTGTTATTTATTTATTTATTTGTTATTTGGCTTTTTTTTTTTCTCTTTTGAATTGAATGTTTTTTCGTATTTCCCTTCAAAGTCGATTTCATATCCTAACTTCATATTAAAATATAAAAAAACATATTTCAATAGAAAGATAATTACCATTATCAAATTATTGTATTGTAAAATGTGCGATTACAAGCTACCTTTGTAAATTTTAATATACGAAATAAAAAATATCTATCTATCTAACACAGTAAGAATTCACTTATAAATCTGTGAAAGATAAACATTATTTGAATTTAAATTTTAACTTTTTTAGAAAAATGTTTATTTAAAATGAAAGTAAGTTAAACTTAATACTTATGTGACCTTAATTGGAAAATTTAATTTCAATTGAAATTGCATGATATAGGGAGAGTTTCGGGTAAACCTAGTTGATTCAATTTTCAAAGAAATGTTGAAATCCGTTTCTACATTGTCGTGTGTCATCTAGCTTTCGTAAAGAACGTGGGTGTGTGTTCCAAAGACCTATATCAGCAATATAAAACTGTCTCTCAGATGTTGAACATGAAAATCGCGGAAGTAGTAGACAGTCAGATCTGCTGGACACCGAAAACTGGATTTTTTCGTATAGGTATGTCGGTTGCTTGCTTTTGATAATGCTGAAGAGAAGTAGAAGCGTACGAAATTTAATATAATTCTGAAATGACATGTTTACTAAGTTTTTAGCTGGATGTGAAACGTGGTCATATCTTTTAAGACGATAAGCATATCGAATGGCGGTATTATTGTATAGCAGTTTCCTTTTGCTCTCAGCATCTCATTCGTAAAAAATTTCTCATCCATAAATCAGTAGAGGAATAACTAAGGTTTTGGCAATCAGCAGTCTTGTTTTGGTTAGCGTAAGCTTTTGAGCAGTCCATAGTCATATGCTTTTCACACTATAGAATTTATATGGTTGTTCCACGTAAGTCTTCCATTAAATAAATCTAGACTACGCCTAGATTTTTTGAAGAGTCAACGAAGTCAATTTTTAAGCCGTTTAGCATTAAATATGGAAAATAGTAGTTTTAGAAATAACTAAACATTTACATTTTCCTGGATTTAGTGCTAAACTACTTTTTGATGTCCAATTTGATATTCGTTAAAGCTCTTCATTTAAATCATAAACGCAATCTTCAATGAGATCTAAAGGACAACTCTGATAAATTTGAATGTCATCAGCGTATATGAGTTTTGTTGAATTTAATATTACAGAATATATTAACATTATATACATATATATATATTTAATATATACTGAAAATAAGAGAGACCCAAGGATCGATCCTTGGGGAACACCTTTAGTGAAGAAAAGAAAATCAGATAGGATACCATCTATTAAACAACCTCTACGACGATATTAGTTTAATTGAAGAAATGATTAGTTTAAATGAAGAAGTAGTGTCTTAATTTACTGATCAGAATAGAGTGCTCTACCATATCAAAAGCCTTGGAGAAATCTAATAGTACTAAAAATGTAACATTGTCTCTATCCAGTCTATCTCTAATGTCTTCAATTACATTCAGTAAAGCTGTAGTACAGTTATGTTTTGCACGGAATCCTGACTGAACCGGAAGCAGCAAATTATTTTTCATTAGAAAAATTTTAATTTGTTTATGCATAATCCTTTCACATATTTTTAAGAGAAACGGAAGGATTGATATTGGCCTGAATTTTTGCCAATTTCCATTGGCAAGGAAAAATGCAAGCCTTAAAAATGGTGTTAATGATGTGCGTCACAAATGGTAGCAATGATGGTAAATTGGCTTTCACAAAAATCGGATGAATCCCATCAACTCCTGTAGCATTAGATCTGATAGACAGGATACTTTCTCCTATGTCGGTATCATCCACCCTTTTGAAAGCAAAAAACGTTGCAGTTTGTAAGACAGTATCATCAAACACTCAATTTGCAACTGGGGCACTTGAATTTGGATTTGATAAAAATTTATGATCTAGGTCGTTGCTATCAATATTGATAGAACAACTTAACTTAACAATGACTCCTAGTTCACGAATGTTATTCCATATTTTACGACCATCGGATGTAGAACTTCGGTTCTTACTAGGTGGAGTGAAAAGTAACCTCCTTGACTACCAGAATGCGCTGCTACTGCAAAAAGATTATGGTGCCTTGAAGTCCGTTCATATTTAGGCAGACATGCAAAATTTCAGTGCGATACTGTCTAGTTTTGTTTTGGCAGCTGATTGTTGTTGACGTGTTTGGCATCATGTTGAGTATGGACAAAAACGGTTTTCGTTCTTCCATAAAACATTATTTTTTGGAAGGCAAAACGGCGAAGGAAACGAGAGAAAAGTTAGATAAATATTATGGGGCTAAAACTCCGTCAGATTACACCGTCAAGTATTGGTTTCGACAGTTTTGTGGTGCCCGCAACTCCACCACCGATCAAGTCCGCAGCGGCAGGACCTCCGCAGGACAAAGTCAAAAAAATACATGAAATGGTATTGGCTGAACGGAAAGTGAAGGTGCGCGAGCTAGCAGATACCACAAAGATTAGTACTGAGAGCACACGCCATATTTTGGGCAATATTCTGCATATGAAAAAGTTATCCTGCCGCTGGGTGCCGCGCATTCTCACTCCTGACCAAAAACGCGAACGCGAGAGCACTTCGAAAGAGTGTTTGGACTTGCTGATGGGGAATCGGGCGGACTTTTGGCGTCGATTGGTAACTACTGATGAAACTTGGATCCACTTTTACACACCAGAGAACAGAATGAGTGCCCGCAATGGACTGAAGTCGGCACGAGTGCTCCGAAGCGGCCGAGGGGGCTCGATGGGTCGGAAAGGTTATGGCGTCGGTTTTCTGGGATTTTCATGGAATACTCTTCGTGGACTACCTCAAAAAAGGAAAAGCTATCAACAGCGAGTATTACTGTGCATTATTGGAGCGAAATCGCTGCAAAACGGCCTCACATGAAGCGAAAAAACTTTTGTTTTTGCAAGACAATGTACCGGCGCACACCGTTTGGGCTCCCTCAAAAGACGGCTCATTAAAAAAAATTCGAGGAAATTACTATTTCTCAAGTTTTTATAAATTTGATAAAGCTCTTCCATCCGAAAACGCTTCCACTGTCGATACGTCTGATCACGTTGCAACATCAGCTCTCACGCGAGGAAAACACTATTTCTCAAGTTTTTATAGATTTGATAAAGCTCTTCCATCCGAAAACGTTTCCACTGTCGATACGCCTGATCACGTAGCAACATCAACTCTCGAATTTTGTTCGTTTATCACGCTTTTGTTCTGTCTCTAACAGAATGTATTGGAATGTATGTATCAAAGAGAGTTGATGTTTCTATTTATGAAGTCGATTTGTTCATCTGGTGATGGCATAAAATAGCTGAGGTTAGATTGAAAGGAATTAACATGCTGTTCAAGAGAAGCCCTATCAATATTTTTAAAATCCCTGTATATATAATTTGTCGTAACAAGAAACACATCTAATAGAATGCTGGAGTAACTAGTAAAATGGGTAGGAACTTCATTATTTACGGCTTAAAGGTCAAACGACTGCATGTTTTCGGTAAAGAGGCTGTCATGCAACAAATTACTATTAAAATCACCATATATGATTACATTGGTTGAGCACGTCGACATCATTTCAACTAATTCATAAATGGGTGTCAAATCAATATTCCAATTTGGTCGTTCATCTGGTTCCTAACTTATTTACTTGGGACTTACTTAGGTGACACTATAGTTCTATGTAAACTAACCGGATTTTTTTAGATTAAACGAGAAGATGGGATTATAGTATGTTCACTTATAAATGCGGCCAGGTTGCGCCTACTGTGATTTCCTTAACTTTGAGCTCGCCCATGATGCATGAAATTTTAATAAACACGTCTATCTCTTTGAATGTGGTGGTAGTGATATCTTTTGCCTCAAGGTATGGCTTACCTAGAAGACGTAGACGTGATCTGCTTAAGCGGTCACAGTGCCAAAAGATATGCTTTGCTGCCCCTCCGTCTTTGTTGGACATGCGACAGTTTTTGTCTTGTGCTATTCGAATAGTCATTTAGGTATCCTGTTACTGTGTGTATCTGACCCCTACAAAGCTGTAGAAGTTTCTTTGCTCTTTTGAGGGAATTGGTTAGTAAAAAGTTTCCTGCCACCTTAAGTTTCCATCCAGTCATGGAATGCCTTTTTTAGCTAGTTATTTACAGAGCCTTTTATGGAACTAATTGGTAACCCCCAGAATGGTTGTGAATGTTGAGGACGAATCTTTTCTGGCAATTTCGTCTGCTCTTTCATTACCATCACAACCACTGTGACTAGTGTTTTGAGAAGTATAATGCAGTCTCAGACAATGTTTGAGGTTATCTTAAAAGCTCTGCTAGCAAGTAGGTCCGCTTTGTTGTCAGAGAGAATATAAATATTCTTGTTGGTGGCAAACTAACCAAGTTATAAGCCTCTCCAGTAAGACCGATCCTATCTAACGTAGAAAATTCATTCATTCATTTAATTCTTTATTCGGTGTACAAGTAAGATATGGATCTTTTATAGTACAAAATCAATATTATAATATGCAATTGCGGAATATTTTCATAGTTTAAACTTAGATCTAAGGGAAGAGGAAAGGGAACGATGGGAAGATAAAGGGATTAGGACATTCAAATATGTATGGATGAAAATTAGCTATAGAAAGAAAATATTTCTTTTTTGGATTGCTTTGATCCAGTCAAGTGCTTTACCTCCCTGGGAAGAGAGTTCGATAGTCTAGCGACATGTACATAAAATAGGCGAGATGCGTTCATGTAAATTATTGTGGGAGTAATGAGATTGTGCGAATTGAACTTTGTCATTTAGGTATAATGGCAGATGTGCGTTAATAATTTTGTGCATGAAAAGACAACACCTTGCACTTAAGAAATCCCTTAGTTTGCACCCAAGTACAAGATGGTGATAGTGGGAATTATGGTCATACCTGCGAAGTCTATAAGCATATTTTATCATATAATTAAATGCAACAAGTTGTTTATGACATGATTGACAGTCGAGCTCGCAGTATATAACGGTAAAGTTATCAATAATTGGTAAAAGTAGCGTTTTGATTAACCTGGTCTTAACCGCCGTAGGTGTTAATTTAGACGAAAGCCAAAGTTTCCGAAGTACCATATAAATACAACGCACAATATGGTTGATGTGACCGATAGCATTAAGGGATCGATTTATTCTGTAGCCCAGACTTATAACAGCATCAACATAAGGAAGCATCACGCCATTTAAGTAAATACCAGGTGTATACTGGTATAAAGTGAGCGTCAAGATACAAATGTCTCGATAGGGAACATTTATTGTGAATTTAATATTTTTGTTTGGTTGCTATGTCATCTGACAAACATATTAGTATATTGTACATCAAGTCGTTGAGCAAGCAACATCATATTTTTTCAGCGTGTTAAAAATGTCGAATTTTGTACCAGAAAATGATGAGTTGCGGAAAGTATTAATTTTTTGTTTTCATTTGAAGAAAAGTGCTGCAGAGTCGCAACATGCAAAAGATGGTTTCAACGGTTCAGAGATAAAGATTTTGATGTGAGAAATAAAGAACGTGGAAGACCAATAAAAAAGTCTGAAGAAGCCGAATTGCAAACAATATTGGATGAAGATGACACTTTGAATAAGAAACAAATGGCAGAAATGTTAAATGTTGCACAACAAACGATTTCTGACTGTGTAAAAGCTATGGAAAAGATCCAAAAGATGGACAGATGGAAAACCGAAAAACCACTTGTAAAATTTTGCTTCAAAGACACCATAAAAAATCAGTTTTGCATCGAATTGCTACAGAATCCTAAACGGAAAAAAATATGGGTTAATCCGGAACAGACATTAACTTCGACTGCAAAACCAGATCGATTCGGCAAGAAGACAATGCTGTGTGTCTGGAGGGACCAGAAAAGTGTGGTATACCACGAGCTTCCAAAACCTGGTGAAACCGTTAATACAGATCGCTACCGACAAAAAATGATTAATTTGAAACATGCATTGATCGAAAAATGATAAGAATTAGCCGGAAGACACGGAAAGGCTATTTTGCTCCATGACAATGCACATGTAAACAGAGCTGCTAACCCATCCGCCGTATTCAACAGATTTGGGTCCTTCCGACTACCTCTTTTTTTCATCGATGGGACACGCATTTGCTTAGAAGCACTTCGAATCCTACGAGGATGTCGAAAATTGGATGACTTTTTTGTTTGCTTCAAAAGATGAACAGTTTTATTGGTGTGGAATCCATAAGTTGCCTGAAAGATGGGAAAATGTGTAGCTAGCATCGGCCAATACTTTAAATAAAATGTTTTCTACTTTCCCAATAAAAATTAGTGTTTTAATTTTACTTCATACCGGTACATCTGATATATGGGACTGAGGCGATATCGTGCTGTTTTTTAGATATCACAATACATTGAGATTTATTAGGATTAAGGTTCAACACACTCATTAGTCAATAAATTCAATAGGTCCAGATAGATACAATTGGACATCATCGGCGTAAAGGTGTAGAGATACATTATAACAAACAGTGGTAAGTCGTAAATAAATAGGCAGAATAAAATAGTGCCTAAAATTGATCCTTGGGGTACTCCGGTGCGAACATCCACAAGATCGGAAAAACTATCTTCGAACTTCACCCTTTGGGTTCTGTTACCCGGGTAACTCATCATAAATCGAACAAGTAGTTCACTAAAGTCAAAAAATAACCTGAGTAAACACAGAATGGTAACATTTTTCTTTTCAAACTGAATCCTTATGTCGTCGAGCACCTTAACCATTGCTGTAAAGTAGCTGTGATGGGCTCGGAAGCCAGACTGAAATGGATACAGCAGTGCATTTCCATTAAGATATGTGTTTATTTGTTTAGCCATAATTTTGTTCAACACTTTAGATATACATAGCAAATTATTAATTGGGCGAAAAACTGAGGGATGGTGCATCAGGTTTCTTAGGCACAGAAGTTATTAATGCTTTCTTCCTACTAGGCGGAAATGTACCAAAATACATACAGAAATTTATGATGTGCGTGAGCGGAGCCACTATATAAAGAAGCACCTTTTTGATGAAGCGGAGAGGAATACTATCTGAACCAATAGCTTCAGACCGGAGCGGAGAATATTCTCAACAACCTCAATTTCAGAAACAACATGAAAATTAAATTCATTTAGGGGGTGGATTACAAGTTGAGTTAGGACAAACTCACGGTTTACTCCATCAGGTGATAAAAATTTGCTGTTCAACACATTTAATCAGGTACGTTACAAGATACATTTCTTTTTCCAACACCAATGCCCCATAGCCGCTTAGCTGCTTGATTTGGATTCAGCTTGGAAAAATCGCTTGGAAGTTATTCTATTCCACTGTTTCCGGACATTTTACAATTATTATTATAAAGGAAAAGGGTGCGGTAGATAGCAATACCACCCCCAAAATATTGGTCACTCTATCATTGAATCAGCTTTTAGCAAGGAATATCATATGGACAATCCGTTATATAAGGGTAAAACCAAGTTTCTGATACACAGATTATGTCCACACCAGAGTCAACAAAAATTTGATTCAGGTAATTTAGCTTTGAACTATTCAAGCTACGCGTATTCAAATAACACACCCTGAAACCATCGCTTATATTAGATGAAATTTTTACCTCCGAACGTACTGAATACTCTGCTATGTATTTTGCTTAGCATGAGAGGAAACACGAATTAAGAGCGGATGATTGTTATTTGTCTTTGTTCTGATGTGAAACGCATCAACGTGCAGTAAGATCTGGACTTGCAGTTTGGAGGCAATTTTTTTGGTGAGTTCAATGACATCTTCTTTGTCGTTGAATGGAATACCACGAAACTTAGTCACTCTCTACGTTGCAATTCCGCTAAATTTTCCTTTACTCTTTAGTTTTCTTCCCTCTACTCAAAGAGTTCGCTTTGGCATTTTTTTTAAAGAGCTAATTGTATCGCCTATTTCTCGAAGTCAGACAGCAATGCACTGAACTTAGCCATTAGACGTACTTCCAATTCTTTTAACTGATCAGATAATTTGCTAGGTTTTTCATGTTTAAGTTGCTGTAGTGATTTTGGTGTGTTAGATGATGGCTTGTCTGGAGTGAGAACCAAAAAGGTTTTCTCTTTCTCTTTGAGAGTTTTGCGATCTAGTAGCCATGATGAAGAGGAATGCACTTTTTTTAAGAATTTATTTGTTACTTGTATTTATGATGATGATTGCGTAACAATGTGCAAATATCGGAGAAAAATTAAAAGACAGATCGATACTTAAAATGAAAATAACACGGACTTATTTTGTTTATAACGTTAACCGGTTAAAAAGGCTTTGAATGTCAGGAGCAATTACAGGCACGTCTACTTAATTGACGTAGCCAACTATGGGAATAGTTGAGGATATCGCGAATAAATGAGGATACCCTCATTCGATATCGATATAATCAATGTTTCAACGCTATAAAGAAGGACTGAGATGATCAAGTTTTATAATTGCAAAGCCAATGAAGACAAAGTCTCTTACTACATCAAAGCTATACAAAGCTATCGACTGTGGAATTCTGTTCAATTCGTCAATGCTGTGTGTCCCTTTTACTCGACAGCATATACTTAATTTTGCCCTCATTTAACGATTAACCCATTTGGCATTTGGCCACTTCCGTTTCAATATAAGCAAACGTACCGGTGCGTTCTTACCTGCTGAATTTAGCCAATTATATCAACATCATCGGCGTACGCTAGTAGTTACATAGACTTTTTGTAAGGTTGTGCCCCGGGTGATCGCTTGTGAGTTCTATACAATTGCTTGAAGTATATATATCTAAAAGTCGTTAACGAACTTGACGGAACAGCGAGTATTCTCCATCGTCATTCTGCTCAGACGTTGAGTCTGGCATTGATGCCAAAACTAGACACGGCTCTACGAGTATATAACTCTTCACCTTATATGGTGTCATATGATAAAAATGAAAATCGTTGAAAAGATGATAAGTATCGATTTGGACTTCTTGAGTTTTTTCCAGGATCTGCCGAAGTGTGAAAATTTGATCGAATTTACTGGCCTGAAACGACACTTATATGGGCAAAGCAGATTGTTGACGAAGGGTTTTAGGTGCTACAGGTAAGATCATGGACGCAAAGTTAAGGAGACTTATTCTTTCTTGATCGGGCGAACAATGCAGAGATTCCATGCATCAGGCATACACTCTTCTGACCAGTTCTGTAAAATGAGTTGGTGTATGCTCTCCATAATGCCACTTCAAGCAGCTCTGAATACCTCGGCTGGTAACAAACTTTATTGTATTTAAGCTTTATTTGGTCAGGAAGATGAAAGTTTTGGCTACCATCGTCTAAGTTAAATTTATTCCCAGCACTGACTATTACAATATTACAAGGTTTCCTTCTTCATCTCTACAGGTCTTGTTGCCTCAACACGAGGATATTGCTCATATGTCTTGTCGAAGAGGTTGTAGAAATATTGTTTGGTGGCACCATCCTTGTGTTCCGTGGGGGAATGAGCGAATATTAAGATTATGTTAGCGCATTTAACATTGATGCGGTTGAATGCTCGCTCACGTGTCGAAAGTTCAAGACCTCTTGCCTAAGTCAAGACAAATTCATAATATTTTAATTTATATTTTTCGTATATCGTTCAACATTGCGACATATTTTTTAAAGCTGGACGAGCGACTGTCGAATATAAAATGCCTTAAGATTAAGCAGAGCTTTCGAGACATTTTCCACTAATCTCCTTAGTGGTTAACAACAAATCCCAGGTATTTGAATTTTTTGTACTTTGGCAAGATGACTCCTTCTATATAGATATCAAGAACTAGGTTGGCTGCTTGTACACTGCCATTTAAAACGTTAACTCCGATAATTCCCGTTGTGCATTTAACTTGCGTATACCATTTTTCCCCTCAACTGGTTAAAGATCTGATCACCTTTCATCATTTTATTGGAGTAAATCGCGAGCGATTTTCGTATTATAAGGAGTATGTGCTCCGGTCCGATTGCACGCCCCTAGTCTGGTAACCTAAGCTTTCGTAAAATCTTCCGCTTCCCCTTTGTTCGTTGTCACCCGGTCAAATGTTTCCTAGCTCATCTTCAATATATTTAGGCGAATGCATCATATAACTATTTCTAAAGAAAAATTAGAAAAAGAACCCAGATGCCCCAGCTCAATGGTAACACTGATCAAGCCACGAAACGGTGTACAAAACAAAGAGTAAACAACAAATATTCAAAGCAATTCACACAACCATAAAGAGGTCGAGGTTGGCTTCCGACTGAGTATCGATGATTAATGTTTGACGTCATCACTTCTCGCATGAGAGAAATATTATCTTTGCCAACTTTGTGTTGTCATGATATAAAAAAAACTCTATGACGTCACTTTTACACAAAAATTTACCACACTTTTACGAAGAGAGAGAGAGAGAGACCGAGAGCGAAAGAGCACCAAAAGGAAGGTCGCTCTCATAATTCTTGTAGTCTTTTAGATTATTGAGTGTAACGACATTTTTATTAAAATAAATTTATGAAAGGTAGGTCGTCGGTCGGTTGTTTTCGCTGCGTGCTTGGGGATTGGTGATTTACTCGTAATATTCCCCCATTTCCCCACCATTATATAGTAGACTGAATAGAGTATCGAATGTTCTACAATGTACACGTTGATTGTGATTAAGCACATTTATATCGGGGCTGGGGATTTCAACTCGGAACATCTGACAGAGGCAATGAATTGGGAAACTTTTAGTTTACCATTGATATTATCATAGCTGATTGAATCAAGACACTTCATGGAAGGAAAACACGCTTAGGGTAGGTCATTCCGTTGTCTACAGACGGGGGATAGATATTCGGAGGGCTAGTCCCACTGTTAATTTCGCACATATAGGCCGACTATCTAACACACAATTTAATTCGTGGTTGTTCGGATAGATACAGATATCGTGTATACAGTACACATATCTAAGTGGGGGGAAACTATAATGGATATACGAATACACTAGCCTTTGAACATTTGATAGAGCTGTACGATTATCTTTTTAACAATTTAACAATGATTACTTTGGTTATTAACATGTGTATATGGAAAAATAAATATTGAATACGCTACCGTCACTGTCATTAGACCCTTAATAATTGTTTTGAATAATTTTATAGAGATAACGGGTTATCCTGTCCCCAGTACTGGGACTGACACATAGATGGCGCCGCTAATAACATATCCGTACGATTTTCAATTTTTCTTTAAACTTAATGACACTTCGACCGTTAATCGTCAAGTTTTAGTGACGCACTTAAAAAAAAAAAAAAAAAAAACAGTTTCGTACGTTGATGAAACACTGAAAAGTGTGCTTGAAGTGTTATAAGGAATTTATCGCTGTAACTAGTTAGCTGAATTTAAACGCGGTCGTACAGACACACACGTGTCTGAACTCTGGGGACCCAAATAAGGCTATTGCACCGGAAAACAAAAAAAAATCCACAAAATCTTTTTAGCGAAAGTGCGTAAGATAGCTTTCATCGTAAAGATATCAATAGACCATGTACATCATATTTTACGAGAGTATTTGGGTACACAAAAGTTGGTATCGGGTCTGCTCAGAGTTGACCAAAAACAAGAATGTTATGGTGATTTAGAGAGCTGTTTGGGAAAATAGTTTTTTCATGTGGTAAGTTATAATGGATAAGACATGGATCCTGTTATTTGTTCACAAACAGGTTATTGCCGAAACTGAAGGTTATTTTGAAAGGTTGGTTTGACAAATCGTCCTAGAATGGACAGAAATGTTAGATTTGTGGCAACTGAATTAAATATACTTTCAAGCTTACAATTACATCGACTAGACAGAGAGTCTGACCTTTCAACATTCGATAAAGTAATAAGCACATTCAATTTAGTTTATAATTTCCATTATTTTATTTTTTTTTTTATGAAAGGGTCACATAAGTCAATTCAGGACTTTACGAGTATGTTTGCAAACAACAATACAACTAGTTACGGTCACATGATTTAATGACGCAAAAAATTAAGTATCATTAAGGTCGGCTCACATTGGTTTGAATTGTGGGAGCGACAGCGAACTAAAGTGTCGTAGCATTTTTTTTTTTTTACTCGGATAAAAATAGTGAGACGTCAGAAAGTGACATGAAAAGAAAGTACCATATTTCTTTGTTGATACATTTAGATCAATATAAACAATGTGCATTGTGATATCTTATAAACTTGTTATGTCTCTATTAATAACGGCAGTAAAATCGTTTCGGGCAAAGTTTTTAAATGATTTTTTTTTTGTTTAATGAGAACACAAAATGTTAAATCAGCTGTCAAATTTGTATATGACATTTTAGTTCTGTGTATTTTGGAAAATCATTTTGAAAACCTTATACTTCAACAAATCTTGCGTCTGAGCAAGCTATTCATTGAGCTACCAATGAATTAATATATACACTCGTACGTTAACGGACAAATAAAAATGCATTCTTGGCGCTACAATCCAAAATGGAGCAAGGCTTTATCTCTTCTATGCACGTTGAGACAGGACCTATGACTTTATGTGGCTTCAAATGGTCTCTAGTTTTTACAGGCAAAAATACTCACCGAACAAAATGCACAGTTTGTTTGCGATTAACAGGATAATGTTATAATTGGTCCTTACTTTTCAATAATGAGGTCGGAGCTGGCTTTACGGTCAAGAGCGATCGTTATTGAACCTAACCCATGGTTCAATTCAATTTCTTTCTAAATATGGATGACATTAATCCGGAAGTGATATGCTTTTAACAGGATCGTGCTACGTGCGAATTGGTTTCCAATATTATGCAATTTGACACCTCTAGACCACCTTCTTTGGGACGACCTGAAGGTATTGGGTTATGTGAGTGAACCAAAAACTATTAACCAATATTAGGAGTGTTTCCTTTGTTTGCAACGCTAAGGCCTCGAATAAATGTTAAAAAATTGGACAGATAGAATTACCTTTGTATTACGTTTATGTATGTGAGGAAGTCTAATGGCCGGAACGAGTAAAATTTTGCAATCCAATAACAACAAATACTGGCCGCATAATCTACTTCTGTTTGCTTTATAAGTTCTCAGGACTTGAAAAAATAACCACAGAGAAAAACAAGCCAAACGACTAACTTTGTTTAGGTGTCATAATTTATCGCCTTCATTTATCGGTAGTTTAGCAGACAACCAGCCCGTACCCGTACGTAAGTATCGATCATATAATCGGGACGTGTAGCCAGTGAGCCATACGGGGTTGAAGGCCACAATTCCCTTTTCTTCTTGTACAAGGTGAGGCAAAAGTAATGTCATAATGTGGATTGAGGGTCCTTCTGGAACCAACAATGCTCGAGACAGAATTCAGCAGCAAAAAAAAAAATCATTTAACATCTGTCTCACTATTGTAGTTACGGCGGTACCGTCGGCGTTTTCAAAAAATAAGGGCCAATCACTTTTTCACTGAAAATGTCGTACCAAACAGTCACTTTGAGGGATTAAATAGCTCGTGCATTTCATGTGGATTTTGCATACCTCAAAAACCGAATTTAGTTTATTCACCACTTAATTGGAAATGGGTTTCGTCGCTCATTATTATTTTAGATACGAAATCATCCTTTTCTTGCACCAGGTTTAACTGAGCATGGGAGTAAGTTAACCTCACTTGGCGGTTAACAGGCAGCAATTGCTGAACGGTTTGCCGGCCGTTTTGCCAGGGCCGGCCACTTCTTGGGACATCTTTAGTGGACTCATTTTGCTCAGCCAAACACTTAATTGATCCCGCACATGTTGCAGGACGACGAGAAAAATAACGAAATTCACGCTGCATTAAAAAAACAGATCGGAAATAGGCCAAGTAAGCAGTAACGACAATTTCGCGCTCTTCAGGTGTGTATTGCTTGTCGTCAATCAATTCTTTATCTATCTACAACATAAATGTCAAAGTGCAATGACATTTGACGCCATTTGCAAAAATTACGACACATTCACATTATGACATTACTTTTGCTCTACCTTGTATGCCAGACTTCAACTTTAGCTTTCTGTCAGTCTTTTCAGAAAATTTAAACATTTACATAGCAATAACACAGGGCGGATCAATGTGTGAGGTGAAGGCTAGTGTCCGTTTTTATCAAGATTGGCTTAGTTCCTGCCGATGAATGTTTGAACCTGCTCAAGCTTATTTGTGTGAACTTCAACTATGAGGTGACGAACTATATTTGTACCTTAATTAAGACAATAACAACAGCCTAGGATACGACTGATTTCTTAAGAAATCATGGGGCAAGAACAAGAACATGAACCCGAAGTATGAAAATTTCGAATATACTCGTACCTGTTCTTCCCAAATATACTCGTACTCGTATGTCATGGATACTAGAGGTATTTAAGGCTGAATGTTCATGAATTGCAATTGAATACAGCGCATACCATATGATGTAGACATCATTTGCTTTTGATAAACGTTATAGGAGGGACTGGCAAAAATCCGTATCAGAGTTAAATTCGCCAAAATCAACACATGACTCCAACGGAAGACGAGTATCAAACCAGACAATCTATGAGCAGTGTCCCAAGTACAACCTAAGAATCATACTTTTTACATAATTGATGGTGCTGTGAGAATGCATAGTCTGCAGTTGGACGCAGATTGATTGACTTCGCAAGTGGACGAAACAATTTCGATGAAGTATGAGTTTCTCGCATTTTAGGAACGAAAACGATGAAAACATGAAAAGATCATATTAGGAAAGTCGGAAGTTATGCATACAATATGATGAAAGGCCAACGTTGACGTTTTTCTCATTGTTTCTCTAATAATCCCACCAAAGCAGCATCAATCGCGGAAGAATAATAGTAATGGAGGTCATCATAAATGCCGTTTCATGCTATACTTCACAACATCACAAGAATGGGACGTACGTATATGCGCGTACGATGACTAAGATAAGACCCATTATAGGAGAGCAAAAATATAACTTCTCTGAAAGAAAAACAGGAAGTTTGCAAAATGTGAGTCAAGGCTATGTCAAGGTCCTACTGAAGGATCGAAATTCGAAAATTTCATTAGAATTTTACCGGTGCTGAGAACTTGAAAGAACCACTTTTGCAGACTTGATTAAACAGTAAGTAACATTCAACTTGGGCGAGGATAATAGAAATTACTGTTCAAAGTGGGGACAACAATATAAAAATTCATACTAGAAACATCTGCTGCGACCTCACGGCCTTAACACCGAGTTTTTCAGAACTGTAGGAAGTAATCTAGAGTCTACATATGTGTGATGAATGGAATCGGACCATAATTTCTGAGGCCTTGAAGAAAGAAGATCCTATAAACTGCCAAATTCGTTACTTTTAAACAGGATGCCCCGCTGTATGTCAAAAAAATATATATTTATATATTATTCAGAGCTTACAATTATTATGCGCGACTCACAATATAACAGATGTTATTGTCTGTCATCTGTCTGTCTGTCACTGTGGAAATTCAAAAGCCTAACATGTTATCTTTAAACCATCGGTCACTTGGATAACACAAAACTATCTTTATTTTTTTATGGACTTAGGGCGGTTTTTAAATTTAGTTCAAATTGTTTTTTATTTGTCTTAGCATTGTTTTACAGCAGAATACGAGGGCGATTTTATAAATACCCAGATAAGGAATGACAACGCAACGTTTTTAGGTTTTAACAATTTATTTTCCAATATAATCCCCTTTCAACTCGACACACTTTATCCAGCGTTGCTGAAAATTTTTTAACCCCTCCTCGTTCGACCACTTCTTTCCAGTGAGCGATTTTTTAAGGTTTGAGGACGAAAAGAAGTTGCAGGGAACCACATACGGAGAATACGGATGATGGAGGAGCAATTCGTATTGCAATTCGACCAAATTAGCAGTGGCGACAGCAAAGGTATGAGCCGGTGCGTTATCGCGGTGGAAGAGCACTTTTTTCTTTAGCAAATGTGGTGGTTTTTTCTTCAAATCGGCGTTGAGTTGACCTTATATATCACACCTCGCGCATTCCAATAAACAGTAGCTTTCACCTTTCCGGCAGAAGCCACAGTCTTCGCCGTATTTGGAGCAAGTTCTCCGGGTAAAACCCATTGTTTCGATTGTTCTTTGGTGTCTAGTATGTACCAATGAATCCATCCCCTCATGAACGGTCACAAAACGACGCAGAAACTCCTTCGGATTTCGATTAAACAGGGCCAAACATGTCTTTGAAGTGGTCTCATGATTGCGCTTGTTCTCCGGTGTGAGTAAACGCGGCACCAAACTCACGGACAGCTTTTTCATGTCCAAAATCTCCTGCAGGATATGACAAACACGTTTAGTTTAGCGAATTTTCACTCGGCGGTCCGCCAATACGAGATTTTGTCCACGGTTTCCTCAGTGTTAACTTTTTTTAGGCCACCTGGGAGCAGTTCATCAAAAACCGATGTGCGGCCACGGCTAGGCTCTGCGAACCAATGGTATTTGGTTGTACGGGAAGATAAATGGGTCCCACACACATCATCGAGAGTTGGCTTGATTTCCTCACAGGTTTTGCCACTCAAGAACAAGAATCGGATGACGGATTGATACTGCTCTTCTTCCATGGTCGCAAAAAACACTAACACGATGTTTTGAAATGTCAAAATAAAAGTAAACGTCGGATTGTCATCAAATTGTGACAGGCGGGCTAACAGAGTTTATACTAAATGATGGTACACTTATTTTGGTTCGGTATCCAATCGGGGTACTCATCAAACAGCCGTCGTATAGTAATTCCATTAACTGAACGGAGCTTAGAAGGTGCACATTTTTTTCTGCCACTTTAAGCTTAAAACACTTAAAATTCGTAAATGAAATGACTGAAACCTTTAATGTCAAGAAAAGGTTTGACAAGGCGGTGCGCTGTCATGTGACTTTTTTTTAAATTCGCCCTAGAAAGGATCGTGAAAAAAGTCACTTCCCGCACAAATACTTGAGTATTTTGGTTCATCGAAGACTGCAGAACCACCTAAGTATGGTAAGTAAGTAAGTTTGCCACAGTGGCAGAGGGATCAACCCCTTGGAAGTCCAGGATATGCAACAAAATTTACCTGATTCCTCTTTTCGGTGGAGGTAAATTCCTCACATTATACCGGGTATGAATCCATTTCGGAAGCCATATATAAAAACAGTATTGACCGTCCAATAAAACGCTCAGTCAGATCGATACCCGAAATCTGGAAAATCTACACATCTTCTAGAGAGACAGGTGTTTGTCTCAGCCGTCAAAGGGTAAATACTCGAAAGATGCTTGTTCTACGATGCAGACTCCACTAAATATAGTAGACGATTGGTGTCTTGGAAAAAATCTCTCAATCAATCCCAGTAAAGCTATACTCGCGCCTTTTACTCGTAGAAGAAATCTGACCTTGACCAAATCTCACTCAACGATATAGTAATTGTGTACTCCAACAAAGTAAAATATCTATCAATGGTTCTCGATAAAAAAAAAAACTAAATTGGAACTCTCGAGTATTAATTATAAAATTACTAAATTATTATATGAGCTTTCCATCGCATACATAGTAAAACTTGGCGATTAACCCCAAAAATGTACCCATGATTATACGACCCATCATCACATACTTATCAGTAGTATAGTGGAACAAAACAAAAGAAAAATTGCCTATAGAAGTCTTCATTGAATTAATGACACTCCATCTCTTCACCAAAAAGATGGCAATTCTTAACACGGCCAGAATCAATCTAAAGAATCCCCACAATTGAAAAATGATGGCATCAGAAAATTGGTTGGATTTCGAACAGTAGCCCTTGCATGAAAGAAGATGAAACTACGAAACACGTTTTTTGTAAATGCGGGCTCTAAGTATCTTAAGAAGACGATACTTCCTTAGAGAAATTTTAATCCCTGGGGAAATTCTCAAAATCTTCACCAGACATTCTCAATTTCATCAAAAAGCGGTTCAACTTTCGTGGCTTCTTCACACAAATTCTGTAGCACAAAAGATCTTTTAGGTGACAATGCCCCCGCAATTAGCGATTCAAATCTATAAAAAAAATAATAATAATAATAAATAATAAATAAATAAATTGCACAGAGCAGCGGATGCTAAATCATCGAAGTTAGAGATGAGCTGAAATAAATTAATCACATTTCATGATGCACAAAGCTCTCAACAAGTTTTTGACATTTTTAAATTCGGTAAAACGCATCACTAGTAGCTTATAGCACATTCACGTACACATTCACTTAAACTTTGCAGTTTTATACGAAGAACGGGAAACCTTCGTCCTTTTAAAGAAATTCGTAAGATGATCGGATAAAGAAAGACAAATCTGTTACGTCTCTAATGAAGAGAATTGGATTAAGTGCATCAAGTCGAGGGAAAAATAAGGTGATATACATAGAGGAATGCTGAAGAAAAAGCCGACTACCTAAATCAATGTACATTAAGCTCACATAGAAAAGTAAGACAAAATTGATTGTATTGGTTATATGGCGCCAAGATAATCTGCAATCGCCCCATACCCTGAAGGCATAGTAAATCTGTTCGTATCTTGCTTCCTAATAAAAGGCAGAGATTAACTAACCAAAACACCCCCCAGAACTAGGGCAAAACGAATTTAAACAATTTTCCATTTGCTTTTCTCTGGTTTGCTACTTCTACTATGCCATGCGCATCCCCTTAAAGATGAAGTCATCGGTAAAAATGGAAAATGTACTCCCTAAAATAATAATCAATCCTTACACCAGTAGCGCATTCATTATTTGCCTCCAATTTAAGTCTGAGTGCTGCACAAATCTAACTGATGCAACTAATGAAGAATCTGATCAATGGCACAGTAATTGGAACCACGACAGGTATAACCTTTTACGTAGTCATGTTGTATAGCAAGTTAAGAGTACCAACCACTTCTCGTTGATTCTATAAATAAGCGCTTGAGGACAGCACGGATATCCTTCGACAGTAGCATTAAATTTTAATTGAACCCGTCAATATCGGTGATTCGAGCCGTTTCCATGTCAATGCGCAACGATACTAACCCCAACATGGACAGCGGCAAAAAAGCCTTTTATACATTTCCCCTAAGGCCACTCTACGGTAAAAAACAATCCCAGTCTGTCAGCTGGGCGGCGGACGATAACTCCAAGCCATTAGGAGCCTTGGTCAGTTTGGATTATATGTCTTACTTGTGTCGGCAGTTCTTGTGGTTGTAGTGGAGATGGTAGTTATTATTGTTTACTTTAAGCTGACCTTCATCTTCTTCAAGTAGTTCTTTTTCTTAGTTACTTGCAAATCTATGTGTGAAATAAACTTCCCTCTTTAGTTGTACTTGATACGGATACACACAGTCCCCATAAATAACCCAAAGGCCACCTGGGGAATGATTTAAGTTAAACGAATAATGTCCTCCTCCAGTGGGGCTGTGACTAGCGATAGTATGCGACTAATGTGTTCAGTTGAACCGTCCAGTTATGATTTCAAGGATAAACTTTTCATATTGGTCTATAAAATGCACATATGCGAGTACGGGTTGGTCGAATAAAGTTATTATAAAAACAAATTAAATTTCAGATAAGCAAAGTTCCTAAGGTTCTAATGGATTTTTGTAAAAAAAAAAAAAAAAAATCATGACAGCCGTAGCAAGTAGAAAATACGTAGATTTTGGTGGTTGTTACTGTGCACTGGAAGGTCATATCACAACTTTTGTTGTGTTGTTCCACCACTCATGAGACCAGACTTGGATACTGGATATGATAGTTGACTATTTATTGTACGGGGCACCGGTTATGAAACTTTTATCTGCAGCTTCGAATAAAAATTTGTGAAGCTACTCACAATACTCACAGATGCAACAGAAAAATATTATTGTAATAAAGAAAGTTTACCTAGGAGAGAGATATATTTATGAACAGTTCAGGCGTTAGACCATATAAAAGTGGAAGGGTGAACATAGATGTCGATTTAACTTTCGTACGTTACTTCTATGACTCATGGTAAATTGATTCACAACCACTGTGGTATCGTAAATGATTTCCACACTAGACAAAACAATGAAATCAACGAACTATGATCAGTAAGATGTTGAGTGCAGATCGTCTGAAGAATACTTAGGAATTAAATGTAAGAAGACGCACAGGAAAACTCATGGCCAAAAATATAGAAAAAAAAATCCGATTTTTTGGTTTTTTTTTTTTTTTTAATTCCAAGTTTTTTACAAATAACACGAGCTTAGAACTGATATGCAGATTGCAACCGTTTAATCAGTTGATACCTCTATAGTGGAAACTTTAAGTTAACACATGCAGTAGCATGTTTGGTTTGTGGTAAGAAGTACAATACTTTTGCTTCATTTTTCATTAATTTTTTTTTGCGCTTTATAAAATAATTTAAGATGGATTCTGTTAGTAGTGGACCTAAGCGAACAATCAAAGATACGGAAAATATAAGATTTGCATTCAAATTACAATACTGAAGAATTAAGCTTTGCAGCGCAATACAACTTCGAGAACAAGTAAAACTCGACTTCTCAATTGTGACAAAAAACATAATCCCATCAACTCCTTCACGCGCTGAAAAGTAAATGGTGACCAGATAGGAATGATAGTTTTTCCAATTGTTATGTTTCAGCAGATGGCAAAGTTACCAATCACATGACAAAATATTCTGTAAGGCTTGCCATATCATCATGCCTCGTTTTACGTTTGCAGGCAATTCATCGCACTGTGGAAAAGTTTGATTGTGAGTACACTCGTTTGGATCTTAACCCACTTACCAAACAGAGATTGGTGCAAAATGAAAAAAAAAAAACATAACCGCCGTAGCGGCCAGTATCAAAGAATAACTATAAATATGGATTTGGCGCCGATCAGCTGAATTGGGCATCGGCAAAGATTCACCTTGGCTTATGTTTGGGTTAGAATTGGGCCTTCATCCATATATGTTAAGATTGTGCTGACGCAAGAATTAAGGACGGACGACCATAGACAACGACGTGAGTTCGCTAATTGGGCGCTGGAAACGTTCCAATAAGACGGCGCTGCACGCCATACAAGCGACGGAACGCTCGATGTTATGAAAAAGAAACCTGGCGACTGGGTCATCTCACGGCGGGCGTTTATCAATTGACCGCTGCGATCATGCAATTTGGCACCACTCGATTATTTTCTCTATAATTCGAAATCGCGAGCGTTGGATAAGATTCAAAAGTTGAATGAATGTATAAAAGATCCTGAAAAGTTTCCATCTTATCTTACAAATGGTATTATATACCTTTTAACAAAAGGCAAAGACTTTGAAAACAACCCTGCAAATGGAAGGCCAATTACATGCCTATCAACCATGCTTTCGCATAATGACCCTCCTGTAGTAATAAGTTCCCGAATACGCACTATATCCCCCAGTAGAGAAGAAATCTTTACCTAATCAAAGCGGTATTCCCGCAGAGCTCTTACAAGTAGCGCCAACAACATCGAGTGAGCTCCTGCACCAGAATGGAAAAAAAGGAAATGATTGGAGAACTTACGCAGTGCGAAAATTGGAGAGGAATTTGCGTGCTGCCTGCAGTAGCTAATGCAATAAAAATAAATAAATCGTTCTGGAGCGAATAAAAGAGCACCTCGAAGACACACTCGACGCTGAACAAGGAGGATTCCGCACTGGATCTTCTTGTGTGGACCACATCAACATCCTGCGGACTATTATCTAACAGAGTTTTGAATATCGATCAGCACTTTACCTGCTGTTCACCGACTTCGAAAAGACATTCGAAATTATTTACAGAGAATTTATCTGGCTTTGTGCAAAAGGAGCATCTCAGATTGCTATTATCAAGGCTACAAGTGATTGATTCAAATGTTTCGTCCTGTATACAGGAAGGTTGTTAGAGGAGTTTGAAATCCTAAATGGGGTTTACAGCAGGGCTGTACGAGGTATGTAAAGTAAGGTGACTTTATATTTTTATAAAAAAATATTTATTTATTAATCAATATTAATGTGGTCCACTTCGAAGTAATCCGCCTCAGATATAATAAACTTGTGCCACGCTTTTTCTAATCCTCGAAGCACTTCTGATAAGCACTTTCCGGTATAGCCTTAAGCTCTTCTTCAATCGTTACAGATCTCCGTTCTTTTATATGTCTCTTCAGATTTGGGAACAGAACTAATGATTCGTCACCAGTTATGCCCCTTTTGAGCAAGTCAGGATCATCATTGACGTCATTAAGATGCCTATCTTCACTTCATCGAAGTAGGGTGGACGGAATTGTTGATCTACATCGTCCAGGTTCAAAGGTTGAAAGTTGATTTGTCATCGCCGTTACCTTGGCTACAACAAAGTAATAGTCCGAGTCGATGTTTGCCCCTCGAAACGTTCGGACATCATAAATACTGAAGCAGTGCCTTGATCAGATCGCAATGTGGTCGCAATTGTGACGGTTAATAGATCGGGAGTGAATATTGAGATGTGGGAGCCGCGTGCTAGATACGACAATGTTTTGCCCCGCAGCAAAATCGATTAGCCTGATTCCGTTATCGGAGGATCTTGCTCGCAATCCAAGGGCAGATGGTTCAGCTGCAAAAGCAGGTACAAGAACAGGCCAAGCGGGTGGAGGAGATCTACGCGCTGCTGCCGGGCCTAACGCAACACATGTCGTAATGGGTACGCACATGGTGGAGCAAACTTTGAAGGTCCTTGCGTTTAACGTTAATTCACTGATTAGAATCGAACGAAGAGCGGCGATGTTTAAATTGCTACAATACCAAACTCCTGATGTGCTTTTCGCTAGCGAAACCAAGCTAACCGATAATCACAAACTGGAGTACAATAATTATATTGTTAGAAGAAAAAATTGTCCCAGATCCAAAGGTGGAGGCGGTGTCGCGATCTTCATTAAAGAAGGCATAAAATTTCACAGAGTGTACAAGGGCGTGTTGCGCAGGTTACGGGTGTTGGAAGCTGTGGTCATTTACATTCCGCTCCGCAGTGGAAAGCGGCTGTACTCTGTTTATGCACCTGAGGCTGCACAATCCACCTTATCCATTACAGAGCTCGACACGCTTTTTCGACTTCTGAGGCTAGAATCGGCGGAGAATTATTTTATAATCGGCGGAGATTACAACGCTTAACACAGAGGGAACCTACTACTCGATTGGTGGGGTCAGCACGATGTCATGTACAGACTCGGTCTTAAAGCGACAGATAACCCGTCGTTTCCCAGAGGCGGGTCTTATTTGGATCTACTGCTGTACGACGAACGTATACGACTGACAGGTACGAATTTACAAACGCTAAACTGTCTGCGACCATGGCGGTTTTAGCACAAATGACAGTTCCCAACGAAATTGCGGAATTGGCGGAGTTTGTCCAAAGATATTCATACAACTATCTCTTAACAGTAAGACTCTATGGACACGCTTCTCCACAACCTTGACAAGAGCGCTCTCCTCGAACACGCTCCACCCACCGTCCAATAGGAATTTGTCAAACAAGGAGATCGACAATTACTTTAAACAAATGGACACTACAATAATGCGGTATCGACGTACGACTAATGAAGACCTGTTCCGCAATCCTACTATTGACGAACTGCACCGACAGAAAAGTAGACTTCTGTCAAGACTCAAAAATTTGTACAGACAGTTTACTGACAGACAACATCCGGAGATCAGGACACTGAAGTCGTCGATTAAAAATCTGTAAACGTTAATAAAAGAGAATTACAGAATTTCTGTAAGTTTGTATTGGAACAACAAGGTTTGGGCTGTAAACACCAGTAACCCGAATAAATTATTTCGAAGAAAAAATCAAAACGACCTTCAGTGTCTTAAAATAGCCCGGACATCAGACAACGAACGGTTAATGACAATAGCAGGTATTGATACAAATGAGGCCGCTGATGATGACGACTTCTTTGTGATCGAGGATCCACAGGAGAAGGTTGAGGCCATAGGGGCGACTTTCCAGGAAATATACAAGGCCAATGATACCATTGGCCTTAATTGTGACCTGGACGATCGCGTCTTGGTGCATGACTTCTACATTCGAAATGAAGTAGAGAACTGGCGATCCGAGGGCTCTAGTTTCACCTGGTTAAGCGACGAAAACATGGCAAATAATATCATTACCAGAGAGGGTGACCTACCCTCCATGAGATCTTCGACACAATCAGGGCTAAAAAATCAGTTTGGACCGATGGTATTCCGAACATCGTGCTTCGACATCTGCCTCTAGAAGCGGTGGACATTTATACCCCCCGGTTTAATAATACAATGAATAATGCACATTATCCAGCGCATTGGAAAACGGCGCTGGTTCAACCTATCGACAAAAACGGAAAGGATATATCCAATCCGGCGAATCTCCGGTCGATATGTCTCCTTCCGAATATCAGTAAAGTTTTTGAAAAAGTAATCAATAGAACTCTGTCTAGGTGGGTTGAGAACAAACATATAGGTCCGGATAATCAATTCGGTTTTAAGGCGAGATATGATATCTCACAAACTGGTGTCCGATATACAATGGAATAAAGGCAATAACCAATTACTGGTGCCTACCTTGTTGACTTGGAGAAGGCCTTCGACACCGTATGGTTAGAGGGTCTTTTCTATAAGCTGACTAAATCAGATCAATAAAACACTCTTGTACATTCTTTATAATATGCTAACTAACAGACAGTTCATCGTGAAGAATGGTGATGTGACTTCTTTTCAACATTTATACAAGCGACTTGATAGGTTCACTTCTCCATACTATTGCGTACGCAGACGATTTGATAGCGTACAGAACCGGTCCAAAAATAGAATTCATCAATACTCTCTTGCAGCGTGACTTCGATAAGATAAGACGATTTTGCGATGACTGGACGTTGAAAATCAACTTTCAGAAGTCGGAAACCATTCTCTTTAAGACGCCGTTGTCTAGAGCATCTAGGGATACCAGAAAAAATTGGCGAAAGTTCTCGATCATTGGACAACATGGACAGCCTCTTGCCTGTCGAAATGTGGTCAGATACCTTGGGGTCTGGTTAGATCGGTTTCTGTATTTTGACAAAAACATAGATGCTGCTCTGAGACTGTTTTATAGCAGCCAACTCGATGCGAGGGTAAAGGTAATCTGCTACATGGCCGTTATCAGGCCCATGCTGGTATTTGGGTGTCCCGTGTGGTTCAATGTACGAGCAAGCTTAATGGAAAAGATTCGGGTGTTTGAGAAGGCTTGCCTTAGGGCTTGTCTTCGCTTGTACAGAACACCAGAGTCCGAGTACAAGAAATTTTTACCTTATAAGGTCCTTTACAACAGGGCGAACCCAATACGAGTGGACAACTTCGTAATTAAGTTGACTCGAAGGCACATTGCAAGAACAATGACCTCGATGGATAATCTGATATCTGGGGCTTACTACCGTTATTACCTTTACCACGAGAGTGTGCGCTCTAACGGCTTCGTTCCACCGAAAGGATTCCTCTACCTAGATCAGATAGGGTTGATCCAGAATAGATCAGCGGTTCCCTTAATCTTCCATGTCGCTCGGACAGCTGAGGACAGGCGACTCAACTACAACAGAGACGTCGCACACGGCAGTGTGAATCGTCTTAGGTTCAGTAGGCCGATGGGGAATCGCGATAAGAGGGATGTCGTTCGGCAGCACCAGCATTTCTGGTGGTTGAATGATGAAGAAGATGTTTCGTCGTCGTTTCCGTCAAGTACGGACCAGCCTCACTAATGAGTCAGAGCTGACCAATCTATTTGCTCTGTGAATAGCGATGGCCAGCTTGCATAGATTTAGGTTAGCACCTAAGAAATACATTTTGTATATTGATATATACAAAGGTATATACCAATATATGTATATAATTGTGTAATGTCTATGTGTGTGTATGTGTGTATTGTGTATGTAGGATTAGGTAGACGAAGGTTTATTTTAAGTTAGATATTAAGTTTTTATAAAGAATAAAAAAGTACATCCATAGGCTAAATTTTTTTTTAACAATTTTTTCTTAACCCTAAGTATACAAAATAAAAAATTTTAAATAAAATGTAAATGAAGTCGAAAGACATAGATATAAGAATTTAGAGTAGCTTAGAGTAACTGTGTATTAGTATAAGATTGTTAATTGTAAGCTAGCATTTAAGCATTTTTTGTTAGTATGTAAGAGTTAGTGTTTAAGAAAATAAAATGCATTTAAAGCTTACTGGAAATTTCTGAAGAATCAGAAAAAGCAGTGAAGCAGCATAACAGATGATGGAGGTATTTGTCATTCATTCATTGTCAGAATAGCAAGAGACAGTAATGCATGGCCAGACTATTTCCTCCAGATTCGAAGCACTACCGGTTGTAATGTTGTAAAGAAGACAAGGCGACCTTCAATAATGGCAAATGCAACTTCATTTACCTTCACATAATGAGACAGATAAAATAGCAAGCCACGCTCTGTGACCAAAATTTTAAAAATCTAAGGCGGAAAATAGTAGCCCAGATAAATATATGCTTGATTGGAAATATTTTGATACTCGGGAGCACAGCCGAAGAACTGTTGAACCTGTTGTAATGTTTACCCCTCGACAATGCGACATATACATAACACGGAAAGGAAGAGGAAATGGAAGAACGCTGGTGGAGCTTATAGATTACGTTGCTAAGGTATGTGCCTCAAAATTCAGTCTGATAACTAGGCGAATGCTTATGGGGAAATACACAACGAAATCGCATAGACGATGCCTGCACATGCCTAGACAGATAGAGTGGCAACGGTGATGGTACACTTCAACACAATGGCTATAGACAAACAAACTTCTGTTAAACATGCAGGTCCAAACTTGACATGGACAAATAAATGCAAACACTCCAAATTAACTCCAAAGACTCATAATGGTAACGAAGAAGATTTGATATACCAGTCATACGTAACTGTAAGTATGGATGACAGAGTCTCCATAAAGGATTTCATACTCTTGTAGATAAAGAAATGATGACTTCTCATTAACACAAAGACGTAGATCGAAAATTTAGATATTAGTTTCATTAGAGCCTTTCTCAGAATAGACTTAAATCAATTTACAATCATTTCCTAAAAAAAAAATACTCTGAAGTCATTGGGAATATTTTTCCTCATCCTTAGCTCACCCAATCTTAGTAAGAAATTCATTGCATCAATTATGATTATTACGAACCAATGTTCAGAGTGATAAGTATCATAAAATCACACTTAGTCCTCTGACCTTCACATAAATAGCACAATCAGAAAAATAGTGTTAAACATGCCACCTTCATAATCACGTTAAAAATCTCTGCCTCAATTTCCTGTACCACCTTATCACACACCCTCAGATTTGTAAATCTACTTGGAGCTGATGTGAACTGTGATCATTTGCCTAAATCAACTTTCATTTTCTTTTGACACATATGGTATAACGCCAAACAGTGTTATTGATAAATCTATGAAAATGCCCAAAGTAACTACGGCCCTATATTGTTCATTTCGTTACTCTGATTTCATTGTTATTGAATTTTCGCTTTGTGTTATCTTTGAAACAGAACTACCATCTTCTAGATTTATTTTTTAATCGAATATGTAACTTAACTTCAAAAATTTGCTACTTCAATTTGGTAATTCCGTATTCGGCATTTGATATTTTTTCCTTTTCATTGCCCTATCACATCCGAAAAACCATGTTCTAACAGCAAATAAGGAAAATCAATAATAACAGTCCAATTGCCTTGATAAACAAAATCAATAGTTCTAGCTTAAAAGCAGAGTTGTGGTGGCATGAGAAGAACCTCGTCACGTCAAATCCCCAAACCTGCATGCTTCCAAAGCACTCACAACCAGCAATCTAATCGGATAGTCTAATTATAGAATATTGAATGGCAATATTTAAAATTACATAAATAAATTATGTGTCCTTCTAAAGGGAAGTGGACTTTAATTCATTACATCCGGTATGCAGGAAGAACCGTCATATCCTTATTACCATAACAATGTGTCTGGACATTCGAAAAACAGTCATGTCTGTAAATATGCATAAAGTTACACAATTTCAACATCACATCTAGGCAGAAGAACGCCACAGGAAGTTCTTTTGTCGGGTGTGTTGGCCAAATTGACTTTTCATTCATTAATTTAGGACTGGTGGGAACACAGAATGCCACCCTTGGGCTTGTCAGTTTTTGGCAGAAACTGTAAAAAGTTAATTGAACATCATCCTATAGACAATGAATGCAAATAGACTTCTGGAGCTTCCGAACAATGTTCATCAGAGGATATTGGAACGAGATGGCGCCGACTTACTTGCAGTTAAAAATTAAATCGCGCTTGAGAATAAGAGACTTCATTGTGTATCTCTTGTCTCTTTCTTGTGTATCTCCCTCGGTCATCGCCAGCAAATCGATAGAGAATTGATTACAGAAGATTGCAGAAGTTTTGAAATCGGGACTGAGTGTAACTTCTTCAAAAACCGCATCCCAGCCACCTCTTTGCTCGTCTCGTGAGCGCTAAGTCTCGTTTTATTACAGAGCGACTGATTGGAAAATTGTGCGGAAGAATAAAATGACTTTTTTGAATTAGGTCCTTATTATCCATCAACCTAAAAATATATTTAGGATATGACTATGACCCCTAAAATTGGCAAAAATAGGAAAATTCAAACTACAACTATAGTTGTATGCAATGCTATGTAAATGCTAAATAAAACCGGTTTTGAAAGTGTGTTGAGGTACAGGAGAGGCTTGTTGCAACAGTTCAAACTTAGAACATTGACCAGATGGATCGTCGTCATTGACAATTTAGCAGACAAAGTAACCAGATATAACATAATATCTCATTTTGTATCTGATTTTAAGGGGTTATACGCAATTAGAATTTTCAAAAAATCAATTTTTTTTTTCTATTTTCGTATGTATATCTGACTATATTCCCTGAAAATTTTAAATCGATCCGGTAAGTACTTTTCGGGATAAACGCATATTTGTAAGATAGCCTCGGACTGTTAAAAAAGTAGGCGAAGCACAAATCTCCATTGTTGTACATATTCAAAAGAGAATGGGTTCACGACTCCGCAAGTAAAACAACTAAACTATATATAAAAGTAATGAAAAAATACAAAAAAAAGTACTTGGCGGAAAAGGTAAACTCACTGGTAAAACGATCGATAAGTTGACATAAGTTCCTATAAACGTGATTACCTGTCTTTATCACCCGATGTTGCGGAAGCTTTCTTTCCAATTTATACAGATCTCAACGATAAAAAATTAATGAAAAACTGTGTTAGTGCTTTTACGCAAAACAACAATGAGAACTACAATCAGTTGATATGAAAAATAACTCCAAAAATCGTTCCGTGTGGCTCAAAATTTTTTGAAAAGCAGCTTACATCGCTGCTGGGATTTTCTATGTAGATATAGCATAACTTCAATTTCATATTACGTGAATTTTTAATTGGGCTCAATGCCCATGCCTATATCGAGAATGAGGATGCAGAGCGCGTTATGATCTCTGACTTGAGACCGACAACATTAACACGAGGTACTAGAAGCTGCTGATGCTACGAAGGGTCCATTTTATGGCCCTGGATTGATTTCGAACAATCATTTGTACTTTTTTACACAATTTTTCGTTGCAATTTTGGTCGAAAATTCAATTTTTTTTTACGAAGTCCCCATTTTGTCAAAAATTAAAATTTCGGTTAATTTTTCGATCAATACCTAGTATTATCTATCCACTAAAATAATATTTTGGTTTTTTTGATCGCAGATGAACTAAACCGGAGGTATCGTGGTCACCGCCGAACACTTTTTGTTTGAGGACTTTCAGGAGATTATCTGCAGGAGCACATCAGATCGATATTTTTACAAATCATTAGTATTAGTATATAGACCTAGATGTCGCCATTAAATGGACCTATACTTTTTGTTTTTGTAAAATAAAATACCTTTTCAGAAAAAATTCATTAAAAAACTGTGCGGCGGTCTAAAATAAACTTCGTTGACTCTTCTGCCACATCAAATCGCTTGAAGACCGAAGATTTTCGGTCTAAGCATTCGACTACTGAATTTGTACGCAAATGAGCCTGAGCTCATCAGATAATGTCGTTGCATCAAAATTATTGAAAAATGTAATCAGTCTACTAGTGAGCAGTGAAATACACGAAAAGGTAGTCAGAAAGTGTAAGTCCAGTAAAAGGGTTCAGCGTTCGCCAGAAGAAGCGTTTCATTTGTATAAAGTAATTCAGCGTGCTAAAAACGACTGCATCCCTAATAAGACATGGATTTCGATCACTGACACATCGGCAAAGGTTAAACTCCCAGCACTGCTGAATCATATAACTTTACGTCGAATGCAAGTTCAATTTGAAGTTATTCAAAGATAAAGAAGTTTACAACGTTTAGTTTTGATAACTTAATGGAGTTTCGATGGTTCACCTGGTTTCTCATAATTCAAGGAGAGATTTACTGGTGAAACATCTAGTGACGCAAGTATTTTTTTGTTTTCATTAGATCTTTTGAGACTTTGATGACCCAGAAGAACCAATGCAGCAACAACTTGTCCTTTGGAACAATAACAGATCATGATATTGTCGTCCGAATTAATTTAAATTTTCTCGTGAAACAGTTGACCCTACAAGGATCAGACCATGAGTCAAATAATGAATTTAGTACCAACAATTTATAAAATTGAAGGCCGAAGAATTGAAATTCAGAATAAATTGGTATTAACAATGGTTTATGGCAAGATATGTAATTCTTTGACAGATACATCTTCAACTATAAAATGCTTTATATGCGGGCTTACATCAAAGCAATACAATAACATTGATATGTGTACAAAAGTCAACATAATATATGAGTCTAGATTAGAAATTGGGATGTCAAAACTTTATGCTTGGATACGATTTCTTGAATGCTTATTAAATTTATCTTACAAATTGCCTTTAATGAAATGGCAAGGTCGTGGTGAAAATATGAAACAGATCGTCGAATCATGGACTCATAATAATAAAGAAAGCATTACTTCCAATAGGGCAATTAAGTGAGGAAGCACAAGAAGCCAATAATAAAACGTTTAAAAAGTACAGAGAAAATTTTCACGAAAATTATCGGGTGAACAAACTGAACAGGATATACTTCATCGAATTATAATTTCTTCGGATCCACTCATCACCAATATATGGTACACCAACCAAAAAGAAATTTTTCATATGATTGGCCGCACTGTGCGTCGCGTCGGTTGTCTGGGGAAATAAACTTTCCAAAAAATAAATTACTTATGCTTTGACTACACTACAAAGAACGGCTGCATAGTGACTTTTCTTAGCAAGCCTGGCTTTGCTCCAAATACACTAATGGATCTCCTGTTGTTACTCACATCATGGGCTACAATCTCAAAGCCATCTTCCATTAAAAAAAGAGTGGTCTTGCAATGGAGTTGTGATGACTTTATTGTATAATCGTTTGATGAAATGACACCAGAATTTATCGAAAGAATAAAATCGACTTTCCCTGCCGAGAAGGTGTTTCGGTCGGAATCTGAGCTAAGAAAGGAATGTAGGCGGAGGGCTTCATGAGATGGATCTAAGATGCAGCACTGATGTCTTTTTGGAGGAGGACAATGCCACTCTGTTAAGAAAACAAGGGACTGTTTCTCAAGGGAAGTTTTTAAGGACCCGAACCGGATGTGAAGCTAAGTGTATTAGTGACACAACATCCTGCGAAGTTAGTTGTGAGAGTGATGACAATTCCGCAGAGTACTATCCCTTTAAACTACTCGGCGCTGAAATGGTGGTTATTAGTTCTTTGTCTGTGTGATCAGCCATAGCAGAAAATAAGGTGAATTTAAAAACAATTTTTCAGTGCCTGCATGGGGAGATCGATTATTTCCACAGATAAAAAGACTAAGAAAAGTAACAATCTTCCTAAATTATTGGTAAACAAACATCCGCATGTGACTTTGATGAACGAAAAAAAAAAGTCTTAACAAACAAAAAATTGGGCTTATTGGATGGAGTTGGTTTCATTTGATCTATTAGGGCTTGCATCGTTTGCATTCAAGTGTACGAGTATGTGGCGTCGCTTTACCCACCTAAAACACTTCTTCGTTCTCAATTTACAATAGAACTTATCCGTCGTCTCCGGCTTCAATTGTAGAAAAACAATCGTATTGCTTCTTAGTCGGAGATCTTAGTTACACAACTGAAGGTGTCAATACAGGATCAACTCGAGTTGTATGTGATTAATATTCCATCTTTACCATCAACCAATAGCTTTCTGGACTGGACTAGAATTAACAAACTTAGATCAGCACACGCGCAAATGCGATGATTGATGAGCAAAAGCAGCTTGAGCAGTATAATCAAGCGTATTCATACGACAACCGCCCTACGACCATGGTCACGCTTTTTCATGATTTTTAAGCCTAATTTACATTTGAGTGGAGTCAATTCTCTGATTAACAAAAGTCTGACTAACGACAAAATCCATTCACATACAAAACGTCGTCAAACTATTCATGAACCAGAGTATCCCTTGGATAGAATACTTTGACAATAACCAGACCAACAAGAACTGAACACCTGCAATCGATCATTATATAAACATAAAAGTACGTGTCTACCCTGTGGACTTTTTTAAATGCCCCCAACACCGTATTGTTAGAAAACTGACCAGTAAAAAAACGCCGGAACTTCTGCTATATTTGATTTAAAGCATGCGTATGTGAAAAAAGTGTGTTGTTAAATGACACAACGTCACTTCGAACAAAGCCTTTAATATAGCAAATGTTTAACAACATGGTGCAGGAATTTCTCCAATACTATCTGACATTTACACACGGTTCCCTCAATCACGCTATAGAATAGGTTACGACGACGAATAAGTAGCGTACAGGTAAGGTCTATAAGTCGAGACTATTAACACATTTCTGTAACGCGAGAATTTTGACAACGCTGGAAACACGCAAGAAAAATACAATGTTCGATTTAGGATTAATGTTGGTTGGGTTCCTTTGTTCTGCAGACATAACCTAAATTTCCTAGGCAAAAAGGTAACAGTTGTACTTCTTCAATGTTCCTTTCGTAGAAGAGAGTGATCGTTTCAGTGAAAAGCGCCAACAGAACAATCACTCACTAATGCGTAACCAGGAAGTGGTGGCACTTATGCCCAGCATATTTAGGTATTTAGAAAACTCTTTGTACACCGGTAAGATGCCAGTAAGCAGTCGAAAAACTTTCTTGCTGAGCTACAACAAAAGTACAGAGACTCGAGTGTCAATAAGAACCATATGTAACTGGAGACGCAGAGACGCAGAGACGCAGAGACGCAGAGACGCAGAGACGCAGAGACGCAGAGACGCAGACATATATTTAAGTCCACGCTGGATGCAAAAATTTTAAAGCAGTTCGTAAGCCCTTGAGCACACGATAATTATAATAGAAAACAGAGCTCTAACGAAGAGGATTATTGGATTCTATTTCATCCCTGAGTCCGAAGCCCATATTGCTTAAAATGTCAGTTTGAAACCGTTTTTATTTAAATATGGAAATAGCCCAAAAGAAAGCACATATTTGCCGACATATATGGTATGTACCATGTTCCTCATGCTCAGAATCTGTTTCGTATTTCCCCTAAGCCATTCCCTTCTAATGCCATTTCAAAATTGCAAAGCACCTACCGACAACCGGCATTCAGTTTTACAAGGAAACAAAATCGTTACATTACTTCCAAAACTATCTACTTAATGAGATCATACTTAGCTTCCCTTCGACATTTACCGCAAAAAATTTCAAAAAGCCATTCATACTCGTACTTGTAGTTACCTACCGTCTGCAAGTGACCTCGTTAAATGGAAAACCACTTTATAAAGTGCAGGTATAAATTAATTTCCCAGGAGCAACGTAAACTTTTCATAATCACTCGAGCAAATACGAGAAAACCAGGGACAAAAATTTAAAAAAATATCATTTGCACGCGCTAAATGTTTTTAGAATTCATATCTCACGTCGAATCGGATTTCACATTTGCATATTTGTACTCGTACACATTACCGCTCATAAGTATTTGTCCACACAAATAAATCAAATGACAATAACTGACGTAAGACAAAAGATAAAGAAATTCCAATTGCTACCATTTAACATGTATTACAGTTACTTGCATATTTATGTACAAACAAAAAAGTATTTAAAAATGTTATGTTGATTAAATTGTTAACTCATAAATGTGCTCACCAGGGTGATTGTGGCATTGTGCTAATCAATTTTAAAAGAATGTCGCTAAAATTTTTCTGCTTTCCGTTTGCAAAATGTTTGGTGATGTTCAATGGACTTTCCCGACTTTCCTGTCCAGCTTAAGTTCAATTCTGGAGACTGTAGTGGCTAAAACTTTCCTTTTCTTTCCTTTTTTGCTGTTGAAAATTGCTCGAAGTATTCTCTACAGAGCTTGGAGGACTAGTAATGGTTCAGATGGCACCATTTCATTTTCAAGATTACTCCGTACTGCTCATTATCAATCTGACTTTAGAAATGTTTCCGATTGTATTTTAACTAAAACAGCCATACACCAATACAAAACCTCTACAGTTGTCTTAAGAAGGCACAAAAAACACTGTTTAAATGTTCGTTTTCTTGCTGACGTTCAGATTAAAACTCTTCGTCTTGAATGGAAAACTTCGAAGTTTGACTCGTCACTCCACATAATTTTTTTCAGTCTTCTAACATAGCTTGCTGAGACCAATGCACTCGTTTCTTCTTATTTGCAGAGATAGTTATGACCATCTTCAGTTGTTTAAAAAAACTCGAACATAAACTCATCAAATCCAGAGGCTTTAAAAAAAAAAACTATTCGACTCATTCTGGAAGTCTTGTGTAGCCAAAATATTTAAGGTTCCCTAATATATGTATTAATATGTACATAATTATGGTACATGCCAAAGATATCCTAATTTTTCTGATTAAAAATTCAGCCTAAGTTTGAAATCAAGAAATCAATTGATTTTCCCACTTCTTTTGGTAGTCTCCATTTCTTTTCAACGTCGCTAATATATACATGAATTTTGGTGATCCCCACTTTCTAATTACAAACCTATTGACATTGTGGGCACTGTTCAAACAGACATTATGATTTTCTTCTCCAAGGAATTTAATTTTCGTACAAATACAAATACACAGCTATGAACGTTCATAACTCTGCAGCTGCCGGTATTATTTGGCATACTCTGACGGGCAACTTTCCTCTTTGACTGAAAAGGAGAAGAATCGACTTGCTCAATTCGAGGTTTTCAAAACGGAAACCGGAAATTATCTATCTAAGAAATATTGTCTCAGTCAGGCGTGACACTGCATGTGTGTAACAGAATCAGGAAGGCAAAAGCTACGCTCTGAATATTGTCCTAAGTGTGAAGAAGTAAAGTTATCGGCAATGGGTAGCCGTGGCTAAGGTGGTAGTGTCGTTAATAGACGTTCATAGAACTTCGCGGTAACTAGACGTGTTTCGGCTTTACAAGTGTGTAAAAGCAATAAGTATATTTTTTAAACAATAACTTTCTGTTCGGTGTTCTTAAAGCGAAGTGGTAAAGACCCTGGCAACTAATTTCGAGTCGCGGTTCGACTCCATGGTTCTGTAATACGTTTTTTTTTTTTCTTTTTTAATTTATTTTAAAAGCAACAGAACAACAACAGCAACAATTTCGATCAGTGGAAGTGAGCGGTCTGCTATCCCAATAGTGGGGTCAGCAGCATTAAATCTCAGGAGACATGGGTCCGAGAATAACGATTACCCGTACGTATCAGACAGTGGGGAAGACTACAACAACAGTTTCGCAGCTCTAACTGCATCTGAATCAGATGACGAAGACGACGAGTTCGAGGCTGCTTACAGAAGCATTAAGCAAGAGGTGTTTTCTAAAATAGCAAAGATAGTGGCAAGAAGGTAGATGGGGAAGCAACAACAACTCTAGAGCCCTTAGACGGCTGAAGAGAGCACTCTCCTGAAATTCGCTCTACTACCCATCGTCCAACAGAAATCTGTCTAAAACTAATGGACAAAACAAAACATATTTTCTTGGTTAAATCCGATTTTAGTATTCAACATACCCTAGTTGCCTTTGAGGCGAATACACAGGTTATAACGATCATGTAATTGTTCGATACCATTTTTATAGTACGATTTCCCTTTAACCTCAGTTTGAGCAATTATTTCTTCATTAGTGCTGAATTTTTTTCCAGTGAAATTCTTTTGAGGTCTGTAAACACTGGGGGCCAGATCTGACGAATATGGTGGATGGGGAAACAATTCGTAGCCTAATACATGCAATTTTGTTATCGTTTTTATTGATTTGTGACACGGTGCATTATCTTAATGAAACAGCACTTCTTTCTTTTTTAAATGGGCCCGTTTCAGAAGCTCAGTCATCTCAATCAATTTCACTTTACGGTTATTCATAATTATTTTGTGAACTTGCGTGCATCTTATTCAATACACTTTTCGGCCCGTTTAAATTTGGCAAACCACTTCTCAACGGTTGATTTTTCTGATGCAGAATCCGAATAATGTTTATCAAGCCAGGATTTGGTTTCAAGAGTATTTTTTTTTTTTTATTTCATAATAAGGCAATGTTTTATTAACACACGAAAGTCTTTTTTTCCATTTTTTTTTTTTCACAATAATAAAAGTTGCTAAACTCACAATGCTATATCTCACGAACCAATTGTCCGACAGCTGTCAAATATATACACGTGTTGTTTGAAGATAAGTATTACTATAAGCCATATGGATTTCATTCTAGTTACTCGTATATGATACTTTTGCAACGTAACTTCGATAAAATGAAAGGATATTGCAATGACTGGAAGTTGAGAATCAGTTGTAGTCAGTTGTACAGCAGCCAACTCGATGTGAGGGTTAAAGTGATCTGCCACATGGTCCTTATCAGGTCTATGTTTATATTTGGGTGTCCCGTGTGGTTTCACGTGAGAGCAAGTTTGAGAGGGCTAGTCTTAGGGCTTGTCTTCCCTTATACAGAACACCAAATCTGGGTACATACAATTCTATCCAAATGAGGTCTTGTAGGCATAATGCAAGAGCAATGACGTCGTCGAACAACCTAATATCAAGGGTTTACTATCCCAATTATAGTGGGATTCATCATGATTTATAATGTAAAATAAAACACATAAATGTGTCCAAATTTGGGTGACTCGTTCGAGCATAGCGACTGGTATCTCACAGATAACACAAGTGATGTTGGCTTCTGAAGCGTCAATCGTAGCTGGCTTATTCGAGAAGACCTGAGACTTTACATATCCCCAGAGAAAATAGTCCAAAGGTGTGATATCGCACGATCTAGGCAGCCAATTTACCGTAGCAAAACGTGAAATTAAGTGCTCACGAAAATGATTTCTCAACAAGTTCATTGTTTCACGCGCTGTATGACGCGATAACGGTTACCATTGACGGTAACATTTTGATTTGCCTAATTTTTGAAGAAATATGGACCAATGATTCTACCAGCTCATAAACCACACCACACCGTTGTTTTTAATGGATGTAATGAAAGCTCTTGGTACTCTTCGGGTTGCTCATCAGCCCAAATACGGCAATTTTTTTTTATTAACGTATTCATTGATCCAGAAATGGGCTTCATCACTGAACAAAATTTCGCGATAAAACACCGGATTTTCATTGAGTTTTCCAGAGCCCATTCACTAAAAATATGACGCAAATTCAAGTCGCCTGGCTTCAATTCTTGCACAAGTTGAATTTTCTTCGCTTTTAGGCCGTAAAATACGCCAAGCCACGCTACTGAGAACGACGACGAATCGATTCGTCACGGTCTTCGCGTACACTCTCAGCTACAGCTGTTAGAGTCTTTTCACTACGTGCTAATGTAAACTGGGACTCAAATTTGCGAATGGTATTGACAATAGTGGTTTCAGTAGGTCGATTATGCACATCGTAAGTTCCTCGAATCGCACGAAAAACATTTCTCACAGAATGCTGATTTTCGTAATACAGCTGTAAAATTTGGAGACGCTGTTGTGTTGTGAGTCTTTCCATGAAGACTTGCCAAACCATACTGAACAAAAATGACAAAGCAGTTTGATAAGAGTCACGCGTGATCTATCAAAAAAAGCCTATTGAAAATCAAACCTCACAATGAATCAACCTATATATGGTAGCTTGTAAGTGTCAACAAATGAATTAAATAGAAATACATGCATCATGCATGCATGAAGGAAAAACTTCCAGCGGATTGAACAAACTATACGGCGCGAAATCATCTTCATGCTGAAATGCCATGAACTGGAATCTGATCACCCGGACATGGCAGAACTGCGGGACGCCTATTAAAACTTGCTACAGGACAGTTAAAGAAAGATCAACTATCTATTGGAATGAGCTGGATAAAGCTTAAATGCGATCCAGTACTCCGAACAAAAGGGCGCGCAGGCGTTGTTGATGCCCTATGCCTTATAAATTCTGAAAGCTGAACTGCTTTGCAGATGACGCTTTTAAGAAATAAGTTGACAAAAATATCTGAAACTAAAAACCGGTTACTTCCTTCGACTCAACTGTGCCAACTTATCTGCGTATTGAGCAAAAAGGAGAAGAAAAAGATTTCTGAAGTTCCAACGCATGAATATTGTTGCGCACTTATCGTGACCATTCTCAAACAAATTTTTATTCTTTAGACAAAAATCGACAAAAATGGTGCCCGAACGTTTGCATCAAGCTCTTTCAAAATCCTAGCCTCCATATATGGGGTTTTCTAATAACGACTTTACAACTTTTTTTTTTTTAAATAAAAGGCAAACCATTTGAGATATTTCAAAAACTTTATTATTGGCTTGAAGTACAATCAAAACATTTATGAATAGAACTCGACTTCGTTCATATTGCCACCGCGGGCACGTTTGCAGCAGTCTATTCGTTGGACCCAATTTTCAACGACTCGACCACACATTTTGGGAGAAACGGCCGCTATTTCGCGTTCAATGTTGGCTCTGAGCTTTTCCAACGTCGTCGGCGTGTTGACATAAACCAATGACTTAACGTAGCTCTACAGAAAATAGTCAAGCGGCGTTAAATCGCACAAACGAGGCGGCCAATCAACTGGCCCATGTCTTGAGATAACACGCTCACCATACTTACTCTTCAATAAATCGATTTTAGCGTGTGCTATGTGGATTGTGGCACCATCCAGTTGAAACCATATGTCGTCCAAGTCCATATCTTCCAATTCGGGTCAAAAATAATCGGTGATCATGGCGAGATAACGCTGACCATTCACAGTAACATGGCCAGTATGGCCCAATAACGCCGCCAGCATGCAAACCGCACCAAACAGTTATTTTTTGTGGATGAAGTGGTGATTCACCCGACAAATAACGCATATTTTGCTTATTGACGAACCCATTGAGCTAAAAATGAGCTTCGTCACTGAAGATGATTTTGCGATAAAATTCATCATCTTGGCACATCGAAGGCGTCTCTTCAAATGGTCCATCGGCTTCAATTCTTGAGTCAGCTTGATCTTGTATGGGTGTAAACCAAGATCCTTACGCAAAATACGCCATAATGTGGTCTGAGCGATGCCCAATTCTTGAGAACGCCGTGGAATTGACTGATTTGGATCGTTTGCTACGGACGTCTCAACGGAACGATATTTTCGACACGTCGACCAACCCGTTGTCTCACTGACACGGCAACATCACACAACGAATATGTAGGCTCAAATTTTTGCAATAAACTTATTATTGCTTGTCTACTAGGGCGAGAGTATATTAAAAAAAATTTATAATTTGCAAATCAGAATTTGATGATTAGTGAAAAAGTGCGTTCACAAATTAAATTCAAAGTTGTCAAGTCCCTATTGGAAAACCCTATACAAATCGTAAAACACTAATGAGATTGGTTTCATAGCCCTCCTATAAAAAAAACCTCTGGCTTGACGACTAATGTAGGTAAGTAATAAGAAGCATATACCGCGATGATGGTCAAAATACCGTTGTCAGGTGGAATGAACCATTCACCCTAAACTAAGAAGACACTGCTATATAGGGCGAAATGAAAAAGCGAATGAGCTTGCAAGAAGAGGAGGGCTACTCGATGTTAGTGAGGTTGCTAACATCAAACCACCCCTTTGCATAGTAAGTGACACTATCAAAAAAAAAAAAAAAAAATCATAAAGACAGCCAAGATAGTCAAGTCTTGAAGGACACAGGTTTTCCAAGGCTCTTTGGGACCTTTTTAACGGTAAAAGTTCTAGGGAGTTAATAAAATGAAACAGGTGCAATCTTAGGGCAATAATAGGAATCTTGACAGGACACTGTCCCCTGCGGAAACACACAACGACACTCAAATTGTCAGATACGGATATTTGCAGATTTTGCGGTGATCTATAAGCTGTTGACGATATTACACACATACAGTGTGAATACGATACAATATCGCGTAGTCGAAGAAAATTTTTAGGGAAATACATAGACGGCACGGACTTTGTAAATTGGGTGTTTCACCAGGGAGATTGTTTAGGGTTTTGCCCTTTGATGGGCCCGTTTTGGTGCCTAGTGTTTGTGTGATGGCATATCCATTACACCCCTGATTTCACTTAATCTAACCTAAGGCGACAGAGAATTCCGTTTCCCTGACTTCTAAGAAGTTGAGGAAGCAATACCGAGGTAAAAGACTAATTAAGCTGCTGGTGCAGACAAACTATCAGTTGAGCTATTTAAAGCAAGTTTAGATGAACTGGTTAGAATCGTCAATTCGTTGTTCCCGAGCAGATCTTTTGTATATACTACTTTTACATTTTTCTTCAAAGTTGTTACACATTCTCGTACATTACGTGGTTAGTTCTTCTTCTTGGGTAAAGACATAAGCACCACATTAATATATTTTCTAAGTGTAAATATTGAGTATCGTCACGACCTATTATATATCACAATCTACTAAAAAGGGTCTTAAATTTCGACTACCAAATGTCTAGATTTGATAACAAAATGACGTTACCGAGTGATAAGTTTTTATACGACATAGAGTTTCAATTTACAAGGCACTCTCATTTTCGGTAACTCATAATGCTTACCATAAAAAGTTTCTTACCCAAACATTTAAGTATCTATTTTTTCTTAGGCTTGTCAATGATTATTTTAAACTCTTATAAAAACTGTTTTAACTTATCATTTGAGCACTTTTTCTTGGTAAACGATTTCCGACGCTCTCGTTTTTATTCCATAATTGACTAAAAAGCTCCGGACCATGTTTAAGAGGACCATTTGATAGATAGATATTTCATCCGAAATGGATTTCCACCTGCTTCACCATCAAATTACACAAGCAATTCGTACTAACTTTGTGGGAACAATTTTCCATGACCCGTTGATTTATTTCATTCAATATTCAAAATAAATTACATTGTGTGAATTACCAACAATTTCCACAACATATCACATAAATGAAATTACCACGAACTTTATCTGGAAAATAAAAACTTTAGGTTCATCGTTGAAATATTGACTTTGTGTGAAGATTTTCTCCGGTAAGGCGTAGGGAAGGGGAGAGGTCCCATGTTTTTAAATTTTATATTAACACGATGGCGGTTTTTTTTATTTTTCTCATTACACTTACAGGTAGTAATGATATAGTTACGTACATAAAATTGAGTGTAATATACAATAGTTATGACGTAAGTCTTTCCTTACGACAGATACGTGTATCTGTTTTTGACCGTCTCATGATTAGCTAGATGGTATTTTCTTATCACATTCTCAACACTTTAAGTTGACAATGGAGTAACTTTTGTATCAGTGGATTCAAGTTCCCAGATATACGCTTAGTGTTTAGACCAATGACAAATGATTCGTTGCATTGTTTTGTATTTTATTTTTAGTTTCCCATTCACGAAAGTGTATGTTTGGCTCTTAAGATCCATCACAGTTTCACAACACTATTGTGTTGTGCGATCATATGTACATATATGTAAATAGCTGGCTAAAAACGAAGGCATTCTATAATATTCCTGGACAAAAACTGAAGGTAACAGGCAAGCCAAAAACTTTTTACCAACACCTTCCCTCAAAATAACAAAACAACTCCTGCTGCTTTATAGGGACCAGATACACACAGCGACCGGATTCCTAACGGTTCACTGCAGAGTCAAAAAACACAATATGACTATAAGAATAGAACAAGATAACAACTGTCGCAACAAAGACGGAGAAACAGTAAAGCATATCCTATACTATTGTAACCGCTTAATCAAAACACGTCTATACCTTGAGGCAGATGATACGAGTATCACTGCCAGTTCACTCATAGGTATAGCCGAGCGTGTTAAAATTTCAAGCATCATGGGGGAGCTCTAACTTAAGGAAATTACAATTGGCTCAACCTGGCCCCAGTAATAAGGGTACATAGTTTCACCTTTCCGTTTTATCTAGTATAGTGCAATTATTCGAACAATCAATTCACTGATTTTATGGAAATGAATGCAATCATCATTCATCATTTCGAAATCAACGAATGTCCGTTATTTAAACAGCAATTCGATTTGGTAAGGTAGGTTAGGTAAGGTACCATTGAAAAAAAAGAATATGAAGCACTTCAACATTTAAAAAACCTTTAGTCAACTATGCGACTGAAACGAGTTGCCCTATAAGCACAAGTTGGGATGAAAAATATGTTCCGTAATGGAACAAAATCTTTGTCAAAGCTTAGATTCGAAACGTGCGGGAAAAGCGTAGCGGATACTAGTAAAGAACAGCAGAAAAGCCAAATGTTATAGCCCCATAAAATCCTGTGAGACAATTACTAACACCTCCCTGTTAAACTACGGAGGATGCTAATGTCTCTTAAGAGTCCAGACGGTAGCTACCCCGAAGATTTGGAACAAAGAGCGCTCTTACTTTTAAAAACCGATCTTAACGAAATCTTTCTCAGCATTTGCAATAGATCTCCATTATCTTCAGAGCCATGCAATATTCGAAAAAAAAAATAGGAAATACCACCATTGATCTGTTCTCCAGAACCGGAATACGATGGGGAACCAGCTACTTCCAGCCTCAAGTCATCAGGTGTGGACCGTTTAACAAAAGGGGTAAGAAAAACTGATACCGCAGTCGCAAAGAATAATAAAGAGTAGCCTGGCTCAGTCTAAACTATGGGAAAAGACAAAGTGGACCAGTGGGAAAGGGGGATGGTCGCCGATTTCTTCTACTACCAGTCTGCCCAAATAAATTTTTCTTTACTTTGACAAACTCTTAGAATGAATGGACCATAAACTCACTCCCGACCCTAAACGATTCTTCAGCTCATCAAAATTAAAAGCAAATCGGATAACTATCCATCATCTCTGAATTTACTTGATAAGTAAATCCCCAATTTATTGAAATTATTGAAATTTTTTTCGCAATTTTTTTTTTTAGTTAAGCGTTTGCAATTCATACTCTTATTTTACCTTTATAGCTTTAATAGCTGCCTACAAACAACTTTGGAATCAGTGTCCATAACTTTAAAGCAAGTTAAAGATAAAATAATTATCCTCAAAGATGATAATTCTGCTGGCGCTGATGTTTGAAATGCGCCTAGCCCAATTCCTTATACCTCTCTCTTAGCTTTCTATCACCCAGGGATTTTTCCCTCAACTTGAAAAGGGTCTTTTATTATTCCCCTACATATAAAATATATAAAATATTTCTATCTATCGACCATTTGCTCAGCTGTCCTACATACCTAAGCTTTTTAAGAGCATTATTTACGACATAATGCTTTTCAATTGCAAATCTATTGCTTCCCAAAACCAGCAAGGATTTCTCAAAGGTAAATCTGCAATCACCAATCTAACGAAATTCGTGTCTTTATGTGCACTAGAATTTGGAAATAAAGTTGACGTGATTGCCACCGATTGCAGCAAAGTCTTTGATAGAATCTCTCATTATATAATCCTAAAATTAAAGGCTTTTGGTTCCCAAATAAGTGGGTTCAATCCTATTTAAACGAATGACATTACTATGTTCTATTTATGGTAGATCCATGGTTTCCGACCCAATTAAAACCTCATCTGGTGTCCCTCAAGGTAGCTACAGTGACTCAACTTTTTGATCACATGATTAGCAGAATAAGAGACTTTTGTTCGTTACTTTTTTATTCATACTTTTAATTCAACGAAATTTTTAAGAAAAAAAAAAATAAATAAATAAATAAAATAAAAAAAAATAAAAAAAAAATTATAATTCAGTATAAAAAATAATGAGAACCAAATTCATCGTTTAACATAATTTAATTCAACAAAAGTAAAATAAGGCATTCGATCAATTTGTTGACTTTGCGAAACTGTTCCAATTTAGTACTTTCTCTGGCCTCATTATGCTTTGAGCACCGCTTTTATTCTTCTTGGCATGTATACATTGATTTGCGGTGATATTTTGCCAAGCAGTTTGAGTGCGGTACTATACCATAATTCATGCAAATCCGGACAATCTCAACCCAAAAATGTTCGATCGGTTTAAGGTCTAGAGATTGTGGTGGTCAATCAAGTATTTGTTATTGCTGATTTTGTAGCCACGCTTTTGTAATTTTGGCCAGCTAATTTTGTAATTACCTTGCTGGAAGATAAAGTCCGACACATTTTCATGTCACTTTTTAAACTTGTAAGGAGTTCGTCTTACAGGATGGCGATGTATTGAGTGGCATTGATGCAACCCACCACTCTAATGCATTCACCAAGCCCTTTCATGCACATGCATCCCCAAATCATAACATTTGCTTCTAAAAATATGGCTATTGGCTCACCTGGCTTTTTTCAGATTCATTGGCGACCATCGGGCCAGACGGTTTATTTTTGTTTCATCCGACCAAATTCCTCTTGCCTAGTCGATTACACAATAATCCTTATATTTGTGGCCAAACAGTAGCCTTATTTTCTTATGGCGGTCAGTCAATAGGGGCTTGTTAATTTAAGCGCGTCCATGAAAACCGTTTCTGCGCAAAATTTTTCGTACAGCCTCAGTTGTTACATTAATCCCATAGTTTTGGTTAAATGCCTTATTAATTTGGACCGCATTTTCATATATTCCATATTTAATTTGCCGCACAATACACCTTTGTATATTTGCATTTAAAATTGGTTTCCTTTCAGAATAATTTTTTTCAGTGTCAGGCTTAATTTTTTTTTCGTATTTTGGATACAACTCCCACTGAAACTCCAAGTTTTCGAGAAATTTCTCGATGAGTTGTCTTGGAAACAATTAGCCTTTCTACTTCCTTTATTTTGGAGTTACCAAGTTATTTCATTTAACATCAAATTTAAAGCAATTAAAATGCCTGCTTGAACTTAAATTCAAATTAACCTTATGTAGGATTCTTATTTTAATAATTTAAACATTTTAATTTTTAACAAAAAACACAGAGAAAACTCCACACTTGACCAAACTTTGTACTCACGATATGAATCTGCGACAGTGTCAAAAAATTGATCACACGCGTTGCCTAAAAACTTTTACAAATTCTCAGAAAATAACAGTACATTTTCGTTTGCTTTTGCTGTGGTGCAAACACTCCATTTATTTTGAGTCGAAATTCAGTTGTTCTAACTGTTAAACTTGAAGTGTTACAACTCAAAAATAAACTTTGCACTAATCATATGATCAAAAAGTTGAGTCACTGTAAATTGGTCCCTTATTATTTATTCTGACTACAATATTATTGATGTTGATTGTATCATTAAAAATTCATACATCTTAATCACTGCAGGAATATCTAGACAAATTTTGTACTTGGTGTCAGAAGAATTTCCTTGAGCTTAACGCTAATAAGTGGGCTGAAAAGTCCGTTTCTAAGAGAGGGCACCACTTTAATTAAATCTATACCAGTATCAGTTAGTACCAAAAGCATCAAAAGATAAGTGTATAAATTTGACAGCTGTCGGACAATTAGTTCTCGAGATATAGCGTTGTGAGTGAAGCAACTTTTGTTATTGTGAAAAAAAAATGGATTCAAAGCAATTTCGTGTGTTGATTTATCATTGCTTTTTGATGGGAAAAAATGCAGGCGATGCAAAGAAATGGCTTGATAAGTGTTGCCCTGACTGCACGAGCCGAACGAACCAAGTGGATTGAAAAATTTAAAAGTGGTCATACAAGCACCGAAGATGATGCACGCAGTGGACGTCCAAAAGAGGCTGTTTCAGATGAAAACATCAAAAAAGTCCACAAAATGATTACGAATGACCGTAAAGTGAAGTTGATCGAGATAGCTGAGGCTCTGAAGATATCAAAAGAGCGTGTTGGATATATCATATCACGAATATTTGGACATGCGAAAGTTCTGTTCAAAGTAGGTGCCGCGTTTGCTCACAAGCCGACGTGTTGATGATTCAGAGGAGTGTTTAAGGCTGTTCAACCGCAATAAAGCCGAATTTTTGTGTCGTTATGTGACTATGAATGAAACTTGGCTCCATCACTTCACACCAGAGTCAAGTCGGCAGTCAGTTGAGTGGCGAGCAGGCGACGAACATCGTCCAAAACGACCAAAAACTCAACAGTCGGCTGGCAGGGTTATGGCATCCGTATGGATGTGGAATAATTTTGATCGACTATCTCCAAAAGGGGCAGACTATCAACAGCGACTATTACATTGCGTTGTTGGAGCGTTTGAAGGACGAAATCGCAGAAAAACGGCCGCATTTGAAGAAAAAGAAAGTGATGTTTCATCAAGACAATGCACCGTGTCACAAGTCGATAAAAACGATGGCAAAATTGAATGAATTCGGCTACGAATTGCTTCCCCATCCACCGTATTCTTCAGGTTTGGCCCCAAGCGACTATTTCTTGTTCGCAGACCTTAAAAAAATGCTCGCTGGAAAGAGATTTAAGACCGATGAAGAAGTAATCGCTGAAACAGAGACCTATTTTGAGGCTAAACCGAAATCGTACTACAAAATTGGTATCGAAAGATTGAAAAATCGTTTCAAACAGTGTATCGCCCTCGAAGGCAACTATATTGATAAATAAAGTTGAATTTTGCAAAAATTTTGTGTTTTACTATAAAACGGCACTGACTTTTCAGCCCATGTGTCATATAAAGAAAATATTGTAAGTGGTGACTTATCGCGAGATTTGATTTTAAATATGCTTTTTTGACAGATCATGCGTGACTCCAATCAAACTGCTTTGTCATTTTTGTTCATTATCGTTTGGCAAGTCATCATGGAAAGATTCACACCACAACAGCGTCTCCGAATTGTTCAACTGTATTACGAAAGTCAGCATTCTGTGAGAAATGTTTTTCGTGCGATTCGAGGAATTTACGGTGCGCATAATCAACCTTCTGAAACCACTATTGCCAATACCATTCACAAATTTGAGTCCCAGTTTACAATAGTGGATAATACTCGACTGGTTAGACCACATCAAGCACGTAGTGAAGAGACTATAGTATAGCAGCTGTAGCTGAAAGTGTACACGAAGACCGTGACGAATAGATTCGTCGTCGTTCTCAGCAGATTGGCTTGGCGTATTCGACAACTTGGCGTATTTTACGTAAGGATCTCGGCCTAAAAGCGTACAAAATTCAATTTGTGCAAGAATTGAAGCCACGACTTGAATTTGCGTCATATTTTCAGTGATGGGTTTGGAAAAGCTCAATGAAAATCCGGTGTTTTATCGTGAAATTTTGTTCAGTGATGAATCCCATTTCTGACTCAATGGTATTTGGGCTGATGAGCAACCCGAAGAGTACCAAGAGCTACCTTTACATCCATTAAAAACAACGGTATGGTGTGGTTCATGGGCTGGTTGAATCATTGGTCCATATTTCTTCAAAAATGAGGCAAATCATTGTCGCCCAAGATTGCACCTTCCGAATGGACCACCTCAGACGTAGTCGTGGTCAACATTTACATGATATCATTTTCAAAAAGTAAATACCATGAATTGTTTTTTTAACCGATAATAAAAATTTTAAGTTTACTTTCACATTTATGTGTATTATTTTACATTATAAATCAAACCTCGCGATGAATAACCCTTTGCAAATAAAATCCTCCTCGTCTGCTTTGAAACCAATCATCTGTTCAAAATTCGTTAGTCTAAGAACAAAACAACGAATTATGTGTGTAAGGAGGAACAATAAAAATAATCTCACACACATGGGACTGGCATTCGAACCACAGTAAGGAGTGATATCGCAATCTACATCAACGACTCTCTTACGGAGTTTACGCAGGCTCTCTTAATGAAGACGAAGAAAGTAATGAAACAGAAAGCCGAAAGATATGTATGGTTCAATAATAAGCAAATTCTTTCGAGAAAGGTTGAGGGGGGAAAAGTCATTTTTATTAAATCTTTTAATGATCTGGCACTCATCTGTTTTAATTCATAAATTTTGACACAGATTTATTTGAAGACTTTTCTGCCTCTAATTAATGTAATTCTAACTGTGATAACGTTTTTAAGAATAGTTCCTTCTGCAGAATGTAAGAAGTATGAGAGAGATTTTTGCAGCTCTTGTTACTCACGTTGATTCTTTTGCTTGCGTTACAGAAATTATTTTTTTGTTTTAAATCTGAATCAATGACTTCGAGATAAACGCTTATTTTATGCCCGGGTTCAAGTTTGTGGCTAAAACTAATGAAAATCATGCTGCAGGTGGAGTTGGTTGTATTGTCAAAGATGACCACGTAAATTATGATGTCGTGCGCGTTGATTTATTTTGTGCTGATGTTTTATAGGTTACTTTGAAATTAACCATAATTTGTATGTGTTTTAATGTATCTGAAGACTGCATATGTTTAATGTTGTGACTTTTTTAAATGAGTTTTCTGATCTACACCCTGATTGACTCGAACTGCAACCAACTTCAGACTGCTATAATTTCCAAACCGTTCATGACAGTGAGCTCAAATTTTGACACATAATATATAATTTTATTATTTACAATTCTTTTAAACGATTTGCGTCTCAGTTGTGTTGAAAAAATTTTTATCCGCGATGGAATTCAAACATGATAGTGTGATTGCTTTATATTTGGCTGAAAAACCACAAGTAGCTATCGTTAGAGCCCTCCGGCACCTCAACTTGAATAAGTCATTTGTGTCTCGAACCATAGCTCGTTACCGTGATACTGGCAGCGCCATGGAGGTGGTCATAAAAAACAGCAACATCGGCAGAAATGGTTCGGAAATTGAAGGCTCGAATTGAGCGAAATTCGCGTCGAAGTGGAAGAAAAATGTCTCGTAAGCTCAACATATCTCTCAACAGGATGCAACACATACTGAAAAATGAGCTTGGGCTCAAGCCATTAAAGTTCCAAAAAGCACACGATTTTACACTACAACAGAAAAAAGTAAGAGTCAAAAGAGCGAAGGAGTTGCTACGCTTGCACGAAAGTGGTGAGTTCCAGAATTTGGTTTTTTTTCCGATGAGTCGCCATTTGTTATCGAGCAATATGTCAACAAACAAAATGATCGAGTTTACTTGCCAGAGAGGTCTTTCGAAAATTTACACCTTCGGACGGCCACCAGAAAGCAGGCAGTACCGATGGTGATGGTTTGTTCCGCCATAACCGCCGATGGTCGCTCTCCGCTCATGCAGCGTGCGAAAACTACTGATACAATTTGAAAATTGATGTATTTTCCAACATTTTTTTGCTTTCGCACAATAAAATTTATCAAAAAATAAAAAATTATAGCATTTTAAAAAGTTGCAGTTCGAGTCGGGCAAGGTGTATTAACTAGGGAAAATCGAAAAAGGTAATTATTGATGGAGATTTTAATAGTCTGGATGGTAGTGAAATTGTCTCTAGTGATATTTTATAAGCGTCTCAGTAATATTAGGCTCAATGAACGCGAAAAATGTGTCTTTGACCTGAAAATTACTGATCACTGTATGACGGGTCTTTTAGTAACACACTCTAAAACTAAAAGCTGTAATTTTTTTTAATTCCCCTCAAAGCAGAGTGAAAATAGACTTTGGTAGGCTAAAAAATAATCCATGCAATGAGTCTTGGGAGGATGTTTATTCTTGTAATGATTCATGTACTGCGTATATAATATTTATTGATTCTCTTAAGAAGCACATCTTATCGCGTTCCTCCTTTAAATTGGTTAAAAGACAAACCTTGGATATACAGCTTATTTTAAACAAAGTTCTATGTAAAAACAAACTCAGAATAAAGTGCAATAAGTATCCTGATGACCAGGTTCAAAAAACAAATAATTATTGTGCTAAATTGTATGTTGAATTAAAAAAAAAAAAACATTCCTTCTTGTCGAGATAACTATTTATTACCGTGCTCAATTCAGTTCTGAACCGGAAAATCTAAAAAAATAATGGCGAGTTGTAAATAGCTAACTGAGTAAATCTACTGCTTTTAAAAAAACCTACTGTTTTACGTACTGATAACTCTGAACTGTATGACAAACTCGCTATTGCTGAAGCTTTTAATTGTTACTTTACTAATGTTGGCTGCAGTCTACAACCGAGTCCTGTCCAACCGATTTGTCGTACTTGTTCTTTCATTTGTGGGTTTGCTGAACCATTGCAATGTTGTAGTTCTGTTTTTCAGCCCGTAACTACTTTTGAAATCTTGAAAGTTATTGGTATTTTACCCAATTCTACTTTGTGCGGAGCTGATGGTGTTTCAAATTGTATTATTAAAAAAATTGCATGTTTCATAGTGGATGTCTTGGCAAATGTTTTTAATCGTTGCGTCAGGGGGCTTTCCTGAAGATCTTAAACGCACTGATGTCAATCCTTCACTGAAAAGAGGTCCCTCTGAGGAAATTGGTAACTACAGGCCAATCTCACTTATTTCTGCTTTTAGCGAAATATTCGAAAAGAAAAATAGAATAGTTAGTTTTTTTTTTTAGATAAAACTAGGTTTTTCAATCCAGTTAAATTTGGTTTTCTAAAAGACAAATCGACGGAAGATGCGCTCTTACTGTTTTGTTCCCAAATAATGTTACACCTCGGTGGGAAAAAATGTACGGCTGGTTTATTTATAGACATAACCAAAACATTCGATACGGTCAACCACAATTTATTGTGAAAATTGGTTGTTTTCGTGGTTTTATGCTCCACTGGCTTAAGTCGTATCTTGAAAATAGGTCGCATAGAGTGAAAAAAGATGATATAAGGAGCGAAATACGGTTCATTAACTTCATCACTCTTTGCGCTTAGTTTCAAGGGTAAACCTACTGCTTTTGCTGATGACATGGTTTTACTTACGGCTTAAACAAGTTCTAATGTGAATTGGGATCTTAGTTTATTGAGACACTGGTTTTCTGAACATAATTTGTTAATAAGCTCTAAAACCAAGATAATGTTCTTCAGCTTATCTTCCTCGTACAATTTGAAAGCTAATGTGTACCTTCAAGCACCTGAATGTCATAGATATAGACTGTCTTATTGCTATTGTTCGTCTGGTGTTTTCTCTCCCTCTTTTAGTTGTAATCTTACCTGTAGTGATAAATCTTTCCTAGTAAAGAGAGTCGACGAATTCAAATATTTGGGGCTTACCCTTGATTCTAGGATAAGTTTTGCGAATCACGCCGATAATTTGAAAAAGTATTTTCGATACACACTTCGTTATTTTTATTGTTTGAGTAGCGTTTGCTCAACCAAGCTATTAAAGATAATTTATTATGGTATTTTCCATTCCAAGTTACAATATGGAATAATTAATAATACAAAATAAAATTTTTCGAAAATCGGGTAGACATTCTAGCTTTCCTTAGCTCTGTGCCCTGAAAATTCTTCCTATTCGTCATTTGTATTGTTTTAAGGTGTTAAAAATCTTCTATATGAAGATTTATGAAGTCGGGTAATCTCAATTTTCGTCTAATTTCCTTTTTATAATCTTCGTGTAAACCCCTCTAACTTTTACTGTATTCAACTTCCGTACCACTGCATATCGTAATTTGTTCTCGGTTTTGTTTTATCGTTTATTTAATGAACTTCCTCAGTCAATCAGGACAATAACAATACCTGGAACGTTCCTAAAACGCGTGTAAATGTGGCTTTTCAGCTTTGATTATGCTGCCTTAAAATCTCGTATTTTTGATGTTTTGGTCTAATCTTTGTTTTCATTGATATCGTTCTTTCTTTTTGCATTTTTTACAATTATAATTCTTTCTTTTTTGTTTGTATTGAATTCAGTTTTGGATTTTTTATTTCTATTTCCTATTTTGAATTCTTAAAAAGTCACCTCATCCACTAATCTTTATATCTCTTTTATTTAGGAAATTGAAGTGGCGTTCATCTCTATTTTTTATTTATATATCGTATAAATCCTGAATGTCATCAACTTTTTTTTTAAATTCTGCTTCTTAGAACTTGAATTCTCTTACATTATGTAATATTTAATTGTTTAATGAATTTATAAGAATATAATAATAATAATAATAGTTTCTAGAAAGTCAGGACCATCTCCGACGACTCACAGAAATGTAATAGTCAGAACGTCAGGTATTTTCAACATAAAATGCAGTTTTTGAGGTACAAGATGGACTTCTTAACGCTAATTGAAATAAAATAGTGCGATTCTAGTGAATATTGTTCGCGAACTAACAACCTTACGCAGACAAATCAGCTGAAATGATATGCGATTTCGTAGTAGGACTAATTCCTACACCAGCAAAATTCCGGTGTAGAGTGAAAAGAGCAGACCACCATTGTACACCGACTGAGGGTGAGAAAAATAATTTCTACGGCCAATTATCCATCATTTATAAAATAACAATTATCCAATCATCAGAAAAATATTGTTTGAACAGCGATTTGAACTCTGGCACCGCGTCAACAATTCAGCAACCATTTTGGCGGAAACAATCACCAGATCTGAGCCAACAACTGTAGACGACCAAGGGAGATCTATAAAAAAATTTATTTTCGAACTTGAGAGCGGTTCCAATTTTGGCGAGATCGTCAGCCGTACAATTCCCTGGAATGTCTCTGTAGCCGGGAATCCAACATAGATGAATTTTGAACTGGTCTGCCATCTCCGAAAGAAATGATTGACATTTAAGGACGGTTCTACAATTTAATGAGACCGTGCCCAGGGAGTTGATAGCGGCATGACTATCCGAAAAGATGCGGATATCCTTTTCAAATATCACGTTTTTCTTCAGCCAGGAAAGAGCTTCTTTAATCGCCAAAATTTCCGCCTGGAATGCGCTACAGTGATTTGGAAGACAGAAGGAGATTTTACTTATTTGAGAATACACCGCCACCAACCCCACTATCAGTTTTAGATCTATGATATGGTAATGGATTAGTCAGGTTTTCCTAAAGGTGGCAGTTTCATGTAAAATTTTAGAAAACTATGCCACATATTAGTCGGGAAAAAAGCTTCAACGCCTAAATACCGATATGTCATTCTCTAAGCAAATCTTATTTGGACTAACGCTATCATATAAACTACTAAAAGTTTAATGTTATCCCTGTGGACTTTTTGAAAAAAAAAAAAATAATAAATATATAAATAAATAGAATAACAAATTACCTTATGCACTTTCGAAAAATAATCAAACAATTTACAACAATAGGTCATCTCCATATAAATTCAACACAGGAAAACCAAAATACCAAATCTCGAAAGTTTTAAAAATAGATAGGGATTCAAATTCTCACATTCGTTGGCCTACACTAGTCTGGTATACTCCAAACAAGAGCAAAGTTTTTGGCTACAGGTTAAGGATAAAATGATTTGAATAGCCAAACAAGAGGATATTTTGTTTTACGCGATCTTTACTTGGGAATTCATTTGAATAGAGAGCCCTAGATCTCGCTACGTTGGGAATAATTTTGGTATGATGCTTTGCTCTGCCCTTGGTCCAGTTAATGCACATTGTGCAAACCAAGAACCGGAGGAGTTCAGGATCCTTATAGGTAGAAAAAACTTCTATTAATTAAGCAGATGAAGTCTCTGTATGATATCAGAGTAAGCCTGCGGTGATCTCATAGCCAAAGGTTTTCTGGCGATAAAATGGAGCAAACTGTCAGCAATAAGACTACAAGAAGACATAAATAAGCTGTCGTGCTCACACTTCATTGAGGGCATGAACATGAAAAGCTATAATTGACGAATATCCAAATAGTAGACCTCAGACCGACTTAGTGCTTGAAGTTGAAATGAGTAAAAAAAATTGTTTGCTGTTGTTCAAATTTAAATAAATATTTGTAGATATATCTCAATTATCACTCTATGTTTAGACAAACATTTCCTATTGCACATAATGTGCTTTCTCTGAGTGGCGCATCAATTTATCCGAACGAAAAAAAAATAAAAATATTTATAACCCTTGATTCAAGTCTTTGCCAATGTAAACAAACTTTATTTGCACATAAGCAATGACATGCAATTCAAATTAGACCATGTTCTATGCGCGTTGTTTACAATGGCATTTTGTTGGTGCCGTCTCTCCGACTTGGACATATTTTCTGCACATAATCAGATCAACGCCATTGTCGTGTGCAAACTCATTTAACAGACAAAAGTGCGCAATTTTTCAAAATGCTGCTTCGATTGTTACTTGTGAATTCATTTACTGTCGTCTGCATCGTAATTGTTTGTTGTTTTCCTCCCATTACTGTCGAATATCAAATGGGCACTCGTTTGGAAAAAAATCGTGCCATCTTTGACCGACCTACTAATCGGCACAAACGCTTTCTAGTTTTCGAGGGTAGTGGAGTTTTAAAGGTTAGTCTGACGTCACTTTTTTTAATTTTAGTTTAATTGACCTTTTCTGCACTTGGATTTCGTGCAGCTGGTGATTGGATTTTCTCAACCCCTCGATTTGTTGGATAGACATCCTTACCGCCAGCTAGCAGTCAGTTATACATTCCACTTGCAGTATACACCACCACCAAGACCAGTCTACTGGTGGACATATTTCGTTAATAGCACTGCTTGGTCACATGCAAGAGCCAGTGGCAGACAAAGGCATCCAAAGAAACTTCCGATGTCACATTTCAACAGGACAACTAAAGACCAAAAAAATTCTACGAGTTACTATCGACACAATTCACACCTGAACCACTATGGAACATTTCTGCCACGAAGTTATAGTCAACCAGTCATTGTGTACGATACAAGTCGATTTGCTGTCTACCAGGCGCTCGAAACAGTTTTCAATAGGTGAGTACAGGTTAAAATACAAGTTGTTATGAACCACCACTTAATTTGTGCAACAAACATAGCAAGGGGCTGCCGGGGGTCAGATGTTTGTTTCGAACAATTTGTGAAATATCTCAACGACCTATGTATGAAGACAATGCTATCCATGAGATAATAAATACGATATTTAGGTGAGTACATACATTCGTAATTATCTAGTTAAATTGTTCGAAACGTTTGCCTCGGGTTCACATAGACAGTCCATTTGAATGTTTCCAACAAAACTCATTCTAGTGTAGTTTGTCCAGGATGATGAAATTTATTTTTTGGTAAAACGTTATTAAAGACCATAAAACCATTGCCTTCACTGTGACTATAACACACAACTTCTACAGAGTTGTGGATGCACAGTGGACTTATGTCGATGAATATTAAATACGAGTAAAAATTAGCTTGATATTAACCACCCCAGTGGCGGAATTTTGATGCGATTTCCTTCATCCTTAGTTGAGTATATTAAAGGATTGTTGCAATTTGAATTCAAACTGTCATTAGGGGTTATACGAGTATTTAAGTGCATTTATATGGAAAAGGAGACATCACTACCATAAGTGTGTTTCTGTGTTCTTTGATTTTGTTCTTGTTGTTGGGCATATGATGATTTAAAAGGCATGGGTTGCCGGAGTTGTTTGACATGATCAAGCTATTTGCATGAAAATACTTTTGTTAGTCGTTATATTAGGTGTGCAATCAAGTTATCTAAAACTAAGTTTTTGATGAAAATGCAAATGGTTACTAATGAATTATTCAAAATATTGCCCATCGTAAGCTACAACTTTTTTCCATCTTTCTGGCAGAGCTCGAATACCGTCACGTTAAAAATGTTTGTCTTTTGAGGCTATCCACGAATCAAGCCATTTTTTGATGTATTGTGTGATCGTTTTTCGCGCAGTGCTCGGCTCAATCGCATCAATTGAAGTCGATACCGTTTCCCAATTCACAAAAAATAATACCGACCTAGTCCCAAAAAATACACAGTATAACATTCACATCATGAATATTCGGCAGAACCGAAGACGTAGAAGCAATGAATGAAACCCTGAAAACTGGCTTCAAATCATAAGGAACCCAAGTTCCTTGTTTTTGAATCATTCTTAACGCATGCAATTGCTAAGAAATGGCCTGGCGGGTAACTCCTTATGCTGAAGCAAGCTCTTCTTGCGTTGGGCACGGATCCTCATCGCCATACGCCTCCAATTAAGCGTATTCGAAGGATTTTAGCCTTCCTTCACGCGGACGGTCATCAACATCGAAATTACCGTCTTTGAAGCGATGAAACCAATCACGGCACACTGTTTTATTTTGTTTAATAAAAGTTTTTTTGACGGTAAAAATTTTCTCGTCAGTGAACAGAGTTTGTCTGAGCATTTTTAGCATATTAACATTAACGAATCTCTTCTTTTTGGCGGTGATGAACTTATCATAAACAACGACGTAGTTTGCTTAAATGCAAAAAGAGCAGCAAACTTGGCTTTTCTTACAAGGTAATCCACAATAGAGCGTCCTATTGAATGATACTTATGTCAAGACACGCAGCGCAAATTCGTGTCAGAATCAGATGAAGTTATATGGGTTGTCAAAAGAGGAAGAAGAAAGTGTTTAGATGTATAGCGTTATTTTTACAAGAAATAAGTAAAATTGTCAAAATTTTTTTTTAAAGAACGTAATCCTGTTTAAATTTTATGGAACAAAAGTTTCCATATTATTAATTCCAAAATATATTAAAAATGTCAACTATAAATAAAATTAAAAGTAAGGGACTGAGATGGCTACCCTGTAGAGCACCCGAGGTAGCATAATTTGGTATTAAAACAAACTTGTTATCATTGGTGCACAGTTTTGGTTAACTCGAATAAATGGCTTAGGAAAGTCTGTGTACAATTCATGACATTGTGAATCCTTCTCAAGTTCATTCGGCACGATACTACAATCAGTGATGTGGTCATTTAGAAGAAGTATACAATTAAATCCGTGAACGGAATCATTCTGACATATGGAAAATACTCTTTTGAAAACAGGAGTCACTTTATTGTAAATAAATTTTTCAAACAATTTAAGAATTACCATACTTTAGCAAATTCGACAGCAATTTGCCCTTGTTTCTACCCAAATTTATAAATTGGTGTGATTGACGCATAGAGAATATCAAAGAAATTCTAATGAACGATTGAAAACTATTTACAAAGTTGATACAAATCATCATCCGCATCTGGGCAGATCACCTTAAGAGTAAAAAAAGCTACTTCTATATATTTTAGTTACGACTTCCCCTCTTCAAAATGCACTAGTAATAGTAGCTTTTACTTTTTTCTTATAATTTTCCCATAATAATAAATTATTCGCTGCTTTAAGTGGATTTGCTTTTATAAAAATATTTAATTAACTTGCTTTATTTTTTAAGTAATCTTTAAATTATTTATATTACTTTTTTCTTCAAATATCTAGACCAAGAGTATCGAACGTTGATCAAAAATATTTACGAGCAATGCGAATAGGAACGCGTGGTTCAAATTGTGAGAACATCTTTTGGGGCTGTAAAAATGGAACAAAATTGCTATCATTTTTTTTTTCTTTGAATAAATAATATTTAACAATAATAAATATATTTAAAATTACAATTGCACCACCTCTTTATTGATTTCAAGGTCGCATGTGACAGAATCTATAAAAATGAGCCTAAAGAAGTCATTTCTAATCCTGGCATCTCAGTGAGACTCGTCAGTCTATGCGGAATGACAATGGAAAACGCTCACTTCTTTGTAAAGGTGGACGACAACCTCTCAGAGACCTCTGACGCCAAAAAAGGGTCCTGAGGGGGTGTGTGTTATTGAAAATTGTGCGAAACCCAGAGGCCAAGACCTGAAAGCTAATTTGTCGCTTACGCAAATTTATTTGAGTAATTTTTCCTCCTGATTCCACTAACGGATTTAAGAAAAGGAGATATAGAAGCGATCTCCACAAGCAGCACAAGGACACTGACATTGGTAGAAAAGAGTGCATCTGTTGCTTGAGATTGCGAATTTATATAAACCGGCCGAAGAGTTTTTAAGTAAGCCAAGGACCATGCTAGCTGGAGAGGTTTATAAGTTGAGGCCATTGTCCACCCAGGACCAAATAAACAAGTTAATTTTAGTTCCTCTCCTTTTATATATGCTTGTACTCTACATAACGACCATGCGATTAAATATAAAGTCGTGAAATAGGAAAAAAATTGTTGGGGCAACAGTCCGAAGTGAACCAAGACTTCTTCGACTTGTCGATTTTTGTGCATCTAAAATAACAACTTGAAGTCTTTAGAATTTTAAAAAAAGTGAACTTTTCAATCGTTTCCAGTTTTGAATAGGAATAGTAATAGTGTAACTTTAGCAGATACGAGTAGGATGTGATACTGATTTTAATACGGCACTTACATGTCCCCAATCGAACGCATAACTTCGCCCACGTTAGTGTAAATGATAACTCTATAAATGACAATTTAATGGGTCATCGATAAAGGCAAAAGTTCAATATATCTCGACGGCATTGGTTCTGGCATATCGGACTAGAATCGACTCCAGACTTTGGCGGATCCCGCAGAGATTTTAAACTGATAAATAAAAGCACTCTTAAAGCATTTAAGCAATATAAAGTATGCGGTTCCGATAAAGTAACTATTGGATAACAAATGTTTTTTCTAATTTAGCCACAATGGAAAGAATGGAATCACCTTGGCTCAAGGAGGATTTACAATATAATATCAGCAAGCAATTGTTCAAATGGCGACATTCAACTCGAACTTTTTTGCTTTGAAACGCAAAGGATTTCATTGTGCATTTTAAGACATTTAAGTTATAAGGTAGCAGTTAATCCTTTTATATGGTTCCGGAAGAACTTAAGAAAAAACAAATCCTAGTGAACATTCTTGTTTGTTCCTTTTTTTTTAAAGACGTCATATCAACAACAGATTTTGACACTTTACGGGTTAAGTATCAGCTAATGGTTGCAACATTACGTGGCGCACAGAGACATTAATTATGCACACATTCAACGCATCAAAAACAATCCTCTGCCAATCTCGGAGCCCGAAAAAAACTAAATCAACACGAATAAGTATACGATCTACAGTTCATTTAAGTTAGCAATTTAGCAGCACTATTCAAAGGATTTTTCACACCACACAAATGACAAACACCTTCGACTAAGTACTTGGCACAGATCCAAAAGGACCTGATTCTTCACTACTCCAGTTTAACTCGCTAAAAAATCAAGCTTAAATTGAAACAAATGAAAGAATATGTTCATCACCTGGCATAGCATAAAAACTGTCTGCACTTAGTCACATTGAAATAAGCATTGTTCATTTTCATCACATCCTTACCTTCGTACTCCTTTCGTTTTTTCCGCAGAAACGATGCTGTGATACGAAGACCTTTGGCCGCAAACCCTGAACTTCGACTCTTCCCACTGCCCCCACTGAATCTGGATAGAATAGAACTCTTGGACTCCTTCCGACTATAAGACGGTCTGGACGATGGTTGTGATGACTGTGTTACAGGTGAGGTTAGACTTCCTACTGTTACTCCACTTACAGTTGTTGTAATATGCTTGCCCGAATTTGATGAGGTGGCTTTTGGAATTTTTGCATTTTCAGTGGAACGGGATTGTGGCAGATTCTCAATGGATTCGAAATCACGATTTATCGCTGGTGGCATTGAGTGACGAAACCAAGAATCCTGGCGCTTTATCCCACGCATCTCAAGGCTGTGGCCCAACTGATCGCTGGCCGATGCTAATGTTTTCTTCGACATGGTATTTGGCTATTGCTGGATTTTAAGGCACTTCTTGTTAGTTAAAGTGTTTCGGAATGTTTTTTTGTTTTAAAGGCACATATTACAAATTCGGCACACAAAGGATTTTTTTTTATTTTTTATTTTTAAGCTGTATACCAATTTAATAAATGGTCCGCTAGATCTTTACCCGATCAATGCATGCTTACGTAGTGTATGTAAGTATGCGTTTTAAATTGCAGTGATACATTAGGCACATTTTGTTCAAAAATAGGTGGTCTCGCTTAATTTATGTTGTTGGCATTTAGAACTATTATTTGCATATTTTACGGTTGTAGCACATGGTGTTTAGGTTATATAGGGAATTAGGATCTCTTCACTATTAACGAGGCATTGGATGAATTTCAGGACATACATACGTGAATCTTTAGACAATTAACGTCAATCAACAATCAAATTATTGAATCTTGGTTACTGGGTTTGGGGAGGCTACTTCCATCTAAGGAATTTATAAACGCCATCGAATCCCACGTTAGGGGTTATGACACAAGATTTTGAAACCACTTAAAACCTCAGATAGGCGTTTAAGAACAGTTGACAATCCTGGCAAAAATATCGTAAGCAACGAATCCAGGAAGCCTAGACTAAGCTTAACCAGATACAAAGATTTTTGATGAAATTTGGCTTCGCACGGTTTGGAGTGTTCATACGTCTCAAGAAGGAAATCTTGATTCTGATCCAAATAAGGAGATTGGTAAGCTTCCTTCCCTCCCTGTCTTACTATATTGTTCATCTGAAGACGCGTCAAGGAACGTCTCTCACCCAAAATGCGATTGTAGCTGTAGAGATTTCTAAATACAACAGTTAAGTTGAAATCCAATATTTATACTATTACTAAGGTATTCGGGTTAGCCTAGACGAGATGACTTTGAATTACCAACAATTGCAGGAGTTGTCAGCGGACTGTTACAGTCAAATCAACTTGTTAGCTTATTTGCAAGCTAAATCAATTTATATTCCATGGCGGACTCACAAAATATTCTCCTTCGAGACAAAAGGGAAGTGTAGTAGAGATATGGACTTTAAAAAGCAGTTGGGATAGTGGTCTACAAATAGAAAATATTTCTTAAAATATTTTGATTTCTATATATATCAAAGTAAAGGAAGAGCAGGAAAAATATAATAATAAGACAGCTATTGTATATTTTTATTCATTCAGCACAACTACCCTCCAACGGCATGGGCAAGATGTCCAATTAGAAGCAAAAGAGAAATCCACTGCGCCACGTGATGAGTGTAAAAGATTATTTAAAACCAAGCGACTTAGGTTTCAAACTCGCAGTACTATACATCCACTCTATACAGAATTTGCAACACACCGTTTGTGCAGGGTGCATGATGGCTAATTTATGTTTTAAAATGTCTATAATTCAAAAAGCTATTTACGCTGCTAGGGCGGGTTTGTGTCCCTTGAGTCATCGACGGGTTCATAATACACAATCTCGTAGTAGCCGGGAGAGAATCGTACATCGAGATGTTTTTTAAAAACGGATTAAATGGATTAAAAATTCTTAGCCGGCCCCAACAGAACATCAAGAAACAACGAAAACAATTGTACGGTGGAGCGGAGCTTGTGTGAAAATAAAAGAATTTCACTGCCTTGGGACTCTCAAAACCTATCGTTCATGAAAATCTACAGGAAGACTTAAGATTTCCCGTTTTTAGATGCAATAGGTACATGTCTTAGGGGGAAAAAATTACTTAAATTCAACCAAAAACTTTTGTGAAAAATTTTAGCAACATTTCGTATGATGCATTGTATCTTCTGGAGATAGTGGCTTTTTCACCTGAATTAGGAAAACCGCCGTTAGAGGACTCCACGAAAGCGTAATCCACAGCCTAAATACCAACGGCCCTTACATTGTCCAAGGTTTGGTGACTGGTGCGCCTTATCGACGAGCGGAATCATTTTTAAAGTTCCAGAGAACAATAGAAAAATGTGAACAGTGAATATTATGGACTCATGATCACACATTATTTTTTACCTAATTTGCAAGCACATCCATCTTACTTGTAACACACGTGGTTTCAACAATATGTGGTGATTCCACATATCGCTAGAATCTCCATGAATTTGCAGTGAGAATATTGCCCACGAAAACTGATCAGAAGTTTTGGAGTCTTCGCATATAACCAGCGGTCTGCCACGGAGCTGAAAAAAAAATATCCAGCCGACGTGCACCCGCCAAAAAGGATAGTCCGCTACCAGTGTATGCGACTAAGTAGACGGCAACACAGATCCCTTTTAACCTTTGACAACCAAAAGTTACAAAGATCAAGGAGAGCATCCTGGAGTGCTAATTGTCATAAACTATATATGCTTTAACGCAACTTTATAGAATGTGAGGAATACCTGTATTATTTTGCTTCAAGCTCACTTCCCAGGGTCTGTCAATATTGACATGTCTTATGGACAGGGTGTATGGGGCAGAAATATGAATATCCCAAAAAGCTATAAACGCCCCTGGGGCGGGTTATGCACTTCCAAGAAATCTCAGAAGACTCAACGACACCAGGTATAGACCGCATTTTTACAGCTTTGCTACAAAAAGGTTTAAACTTCCTTGTACCTATTCTAATAGCCTTGTTTAGGTTCAGCTTTAACTAGGACTGCCTACCACAAACTTGAAGGAAGGTAAACGTAGGTTTTATCCCCAAACAATTCAACAAGCCTAGTGAACTACCTAAATCATACCATCCTATAAGCTTGACTGCGCTTTATCTGAAAACAATGGAAAGAGTTGTTGACGTTCATATCAGAGAAAGCTTAGAAAATATCTTGGAAATTGACAGAAGGAACTCTGCTAAAACTGACAGCAGAAATCAAAAGCACCTTTTCGTAAGAAAGGAAGATTTCCCGTTTCTTGACATAGGGGGTGCTTTCGACATTACTGGATATGACTCCATATTAAATGCTTTATATTTATCAACCTACTATCAGTTGATATGAAAGCGATGTTTAAAAGCCGGATTATTACTACCTAACAGGGCCGACAGCGGTATCAGTATCAGCCGAAAGGAGCTGCCCGCAGGGAGGCATATTATCGCGGCTCCAGTTGTCATTGATGATCTGCTTAACAAATAAAGCAACTTAGGCTATATTACAATTGGTTATGCCAATGACATATGCACCATCATTGTGACAGCAGAGACGCTAACGAAGTCACTGCACATATGCAAAACGCCCATAAGATATGTTAGACTGTTGCACCAGGGAGAATCTGGTTTAAAGACTCAATTGAAACTCTCACCTAAACAACAAAATAATTTAAGCAACCAACGCTTTGTGGGCCTGCCGTCGCATGTATGGCAACATATTGGGATATCTCCAAAGATCACTCACTGGATTTACACAATGATGGTCATTCCCATCATAACACATGCTTCAACAGTATGGTGGACTAAGGCCATACGTCTTGAATGTATGGGCATTTCCGGAGTTTTTTGGATCTGCCCCACTGCTGCTATGGAAGCAGTAATAGGACTAATGCCCTTACACTTTATATTTAAATAAGTGGCACTACGGAGCTCAGCAAGTCTACTACAAATATAGTAATTAAGTCTTAGCGATCACATGGCTCTAAGCATCTTGCGCTCTGAAATACCGGAACTTGATATGACTTACACGGCAACAGTTCGCTTTAAAAAAAATTTTTTCTACGATAAAGGATTCTCCAAGGAGATTCCCAACAGAGAAGCATGGGTTAGCAATGACCCATCAAACAGCCAAAATGGGATAAAATGGAGTGGGAGCTGGTATACATGGACCAAACAACAACAACACCTTAACAATGGGAATGAGCCCGAGTATATTTCAGTCAGAACTCCACTGCATTAATGAATATAATGAACAGTCAAGCAGCTATAAATGCCCTTAAGTCGCACACTATTAACTTTAAATCAGTCATGTACTGCTTCGAAACCCTCCAAAAACTAAACTTTAGGAACAAACCCAAATAAGGTTCGCTCGAACACTATATACCATACATCATACATCATACATACATCGACGGTATTAAATAACATGCAGTCGATTTAAGATATATGCCAAGAAATAACACAGAAGGCCTTGTTTTACTATCGCTAGTTTTGAAAACTCAGTTTGTTAAAACCACCAAAACTGATCAATAATTCTGCAATTTTTTAAAACCCCAATCTTAGTCTTTTCAAGGAATTTGTTTTGATGTGACCTGTGGGCCCTGTCGATCTTTATAACCAAACCAGAGCCATCGACAAGTTATTGAAAACCAAATTCTACCGCATGCAGTAGTAGGATCTAAGGGTCCTACCATTAAAAAGGGCTCGTACCAAAAACAGTTCCTAATCTTAAAGACGAAGGTTTTTTTTAAAATCTGACATTAAACCTTAGACTATAGTACCCTTAACTGAAATAAAACGAATAAGTAAATTCAAACTTTAAATGTTAAATCAAATCCTATATTCAAAATTGGTGAAAAGCAAAAGCAGCACGTTGCCAGATCACCGATAACGAAAAAATAAAAATTCTTTTTGATAGTTTTGTAAGATCATGAATGTACACAAATTGAGAATTCTAGCTGCCGAATATGTAACGGCAGTATTGCCTAAATATTCATTCATAGGTGGGATAGATTACTGCACTCAACAAATTCATAGCAAACAGAAACCCATTTCAAAAATTCACCTTCTATCATACATATACTATCATATAAAAACAAACAGTGTTAGGGGACCATAGGACTATGAGTATTTCGTTGCAGAAAACGAATAATATTTTACACCCCTCCTTTTATGGGAGGATATCAACGTAGGAGTATATAGCATATGTATAAGTTAGTAGTTTCTGGATTATCTGTACGGAATACGAATACATTCTTAAAAGCTTTGCTGCTTTCAACAGTTCTATTAAAAAGTCGCTTCGAACTGCAATACTGAAGAAGTTGAAGAACCAAATTTTAAATAAGAAATGGAAAACGCCTTACAAAATTGTTAAAAAAAAACTTTTGTCAACTTTTGTCAACTTTTGTCACAGGATTGTGATTTTAATAAACAAGGATCATATAGGGAAATTTTGGTAGAAATTATGTAAAAAAAGACTGGCGGAAAGAAAGCAATCAGGTGTGTGTTTGTTTACTTAGATTCTATCGAAGTAGTTTGCCTCCATTTGATTACGTCAACTTAAAAAAATAAAAAAAAAAATAAAAACCGAAACACTAGTTTAAACTTTGTTCGGTTTTTCTGTTGGTTTGGTCTTGTAAGACCGAAAAAAAAATTTTAATAACCCTGACAGCCTTTTTACAGCTCGAGTCGTACGCCTTTTGGTACGTCATCATATCATAAGTGGTGGCCGTGGTGTAGTGGTATATGCATAGACTCTTCAAGCAGAGGGTCGCGGGTTCGAATCCCGTGCGAGGCAATTCTTTGAAAAAGTCTTTTCATAGAATTTGAATGTTACTATATGAAAATCCCATCAGCGTCAACTCTGATATGAAGGCATAACACTGATGTTGGAGTGGTTGCTGGCTGGTCTAAATGTAACGAACTAACAGCAGCGTCATCCACTCGTTATTGAGGAATCATAACGACCAATTAAAACTCCAATTAGATTTCTCGTATTGCCATACGGTTATTTTAGGAATTTTTGCTCTAACTGTGTGGTTAGCTTATACGGTACTATGGTCCGACGGGTCTAAAGGGGAGAGTACAACAATGTTGTACTTATCAGCGTTGGAAGTTAAAAAGAAGTCCAGGGTGTTGGCGGTATGGCTAACAACGTCTGGTATTCCGTGGGCTCATTTACAAGCTCCGTCAAGTTACTTTCCGCAGCGAAAATCTCAACACACAGTCCTTCGGTTGTTGTTTGTTTAGAATGTCGAAGCCACACAGAATGATGTATATTGTAATCGCCCGTAATAACGAGGATACAGGGATTCACTTCTTTGAACGGAACCAGGCAGCGCATCAAATTCGTTAAAGGTTGCTACAGATCAGAGTGATCTAAGAGGTGTGGGCGGGGATCTACCCGTGTTTCACTAAGTGCCAAAACTGCTGGTCTATACTTACAGACTTGAGCATACACAGAAAAGTGATTACTTTTTAGCATGCGTATATGGGCCCCCTCCATCCTGAATTCGCTAGTCATAATTACAAACAAGCACAAAAAACACAAATACCAACGATGCTAAGAAAAGTTGCGAAGTGAGAATTTCGAAATTGGTTTAACAAATGAAATTGCTGTAGGTGTTATTCCCTTAAAACAATATTAAACGGTGCATCAAAAATAAAACATATTTCCAACAGTTCATCAACAAGACTTTTAAACAATGTAGATGAAATCTAGATCAAATCACCATCTTACTTATTCTTTTATATCCCCTACCTCCTGGGCTGGATTCAAGGTTTTCACGACCCGTGTCACAGATCAGCCTGGCTGAGAGGTAAGCTAAACCAAAAGAAAAAAATAATAATAACGTTATTTGAGTATCCTAACGCCTGGTAACCACTGGATTAGCTGGCATTATCGTACCAATACAGCAGATTTCTGTATGAATGGAAATGGACTTTTAATCTTCGATGGTCCTGGAGTTCAAATATGAGCAGACGAAACGAATGGGAGCTTCGAGGATAAAATGCCTATATTTCCAGCACCCACCACGTCAACGCCGAGTACCTACAGCCTAATGCGAGCATGGGCCGAACGTTGGCAGAGGTAGTGCTCCGTGGTGTCATTATCACTTTTACAGCAAGCGTCGCAGGATGTTGTATTATTTATATTATACCAAGCACACAGTGTCACAGTGTATGTCAAAATCACAGTGTCCTGTCACGTCTTAACTATTGATGGAAAGCATGACTTATAAGTAACGTAGGGATGCCATCACTAGGTCTCCCTGTAACCTGGGGAGTCTTGCCATCTGCAATTATGCGCATATGAAACCCAACTGTCAATGGAAGCTCGTACCAAGAAGGCATACAGTTGTAACACAAGTTCGGATTTTGAAATCTCTTCATTTTACTTGCCGTGGTTCGATTGTGATCTAGCAGCCAAACAGGAATCAGTAAATTGAAGTGAAGTTCATCAAGGAATTAAGCGCACCTCTTAGCACTAGCTCAAAACGAAACACAGAATATGTTTAAAGCACAATCACCACAAAAATACAAAAAGATTGATTTAGAAGCAGATTAACTGGCCTACTAACTTGAAAACTCCAGAGTCTCCATAAACCTTGGGGCATAAGTTTCCTTTCATTCATGGAAGAGAATGACTCCAGGAAACTTGAAACTCTGCCATCATCGATGATAAATTTATCAGACACGGACGGAGTAGGTTCGTCTCCGGAGTTGGTATACCTGAGTAACACGGATTTACATATAAATGTAAAAGTGTTGCAATAAGTTCAGAGCCCAACAGAGGTTTCGGTCGCCAATCTCCGTCGTTCTGAAAATAGAGAAGACATTGTCTAGATAACCGGTATTGAGCTTCCTTTACTCGGACCAGATCTTAGAAATGAGTTTGCTTTCTACCAAGTCATAACCCACCAGCACATCGTCTGGCAACCTTGTTAGGTTTTGGTAGATAAATTGTTATAGTCGAGTGAAAGGAAATTTTGGCTTTTATCGCCCAAATTGAATGATCTATTCTGTTTGACAGTGAAGTTTGAAAAATTCTCGCCATATGACAGACGTTGACAAACATTTGAGGGCTACGCAATCAATAAACATCTTAACAGTATATCTCCACTGTCGTGGCATCTGAGATATCCGCAGACAAAGTTAAATAAGGGAAGAACCTGTCTCTAGGGAAAGCTTTCAGAGTGTCATAAGCCAAGAAAACGAGCTAAGCGCCCAAGGTATAAGGAACAATTTCGATGATATATACAAAAGTATTGCAAAAAAAAAAAAAATAGAAGAGTCACTCCTGCCAATCGGCCATACGCCTGGAAATGGGAATTCAACTAAAACTTTTTTACAAAAAGCTAAAAATGTTGTTGAGTTTTTTATCGTCCCATTGTATGGCGCAAAAATAGAACCTTAACAAAATACCTCGGCTTAGCGAGTACAACTGGACGCGGTCACCACAGATTGGAGTGCTTTCCAAAGTAAAGAAAAAAAATGGTACACTCATTGTTCGACGCATGGTTTTCATAGGTTATGCACGAAATTCATGAAATGGTCGAAGCCAACTTGATAAATTTTGTATAGTCTTTTTAGAGTTATGAATTCATTGATTTAACTGACAATGGTTATCTGTTCGCTATCTTTCCGTATGAAGGGGCTTGTAAGTTAGAGCATTTATAGGTTCGTCTTGAACTATAGTTCAAACTTATTGTGGAGATGACGGTAACGATCTGAAGAACATAACAGATTTTGAACAGAAAAATTGAGTGTTAAACAATAACTACTCGTCAATAACTAACGCAAGCAATATATGATAGTAGCCGCGTTAGCAACCAAGATGGTGTCCCCGTAAAAAGAAGTCAAAACCATCGTCAGTCTTTGAAACACAAGCCAAAATGTTCAAGTGCAAGTAAAAAGTGTATCCATAAGCTAAACTTCTAAGGAAAAATCTAAGTGTTGTGTCCACTAGGGACACAAATATTATGTTTTAAAGCACTGTTTTTGCTAAATACAATTCAAAATTGCAGATGCGCTTTCAAATGAGGATTATTTCAATATCAGTCAAAAACATCGATAATCGTCAAATGAGGTAAAGCAATTACTAGTTCTTAAACACAGTGAATTATCCATAAGGTCATCAGTTAACAAGATATATATAGGTGTATGCACCGACCCTGTCTGTGAACTTTTTATGCCCCGAATATAAATGTTTAACACAGGGAAAATTAAAGCAATTGCCGTGGCAATTTCAACAAAACTCTTTTGAGACAATTATTTCTGTCGGAAGGTTATATTTTATTGTATACACATCCAAGCGAACAATGCGACAGTATTAAAGACACTTTCGCTAATTACCATGCCACAACAAATAAATACACAAATACATCGTCCTTCTTATTAGTCGCAGCACGTTGCATTGCATTATGCACTAGGATATTTCTCCGTTAGAGTATTTTTTTTTTTTCAAGACACATTTAAATACACATCGCACTATCACACAACCTTATTAACGTGTAAAAAGGCTGAAAAAAAAAACACAAACAAACAGAAGCCATCAAATTATCAGACTTTCCGGACGGATGCAAGCACGACTTTGATCCCTTTACCAATTAATGGCAGCAAATGTCAAAAGGATAGAGGTTTCATTTTTGACCATATTCCATAATCGATTTTGTAGCACAAACACAACAAACACAACTCGACGATTCGACATTTTCTTCTTCTTATGTCTTAACAATTTCAAATTGTTTTTTTTTTTTTTTTTTGTTAACTTTCTACCACATACTCAGGGAAATTGGAAGGAATAACAATGAAAAATTAAAAAATCAGTAAGAACGAGTCATAAAATGAAAAACACAACACCACGTGAACAAGGACATACTAGTAAAACGTTTTCGAAAGATTGTTTATATTTTCAATTTAATATTCAAAGCGAAACTTTACCGTGACGGCAGCAAAGAAAATAATCAAAAAGGTTACGTATACGCCATACGACATCCACAAAATCATTGTAGGGAATGCAAAAAAAAAAAAAAAAAATGGGACACAATCCGGAGATGTGGATGACGAACTATTGCGAGGATAACGTACACAAAACATTATCGGAAAGAAAAAAAAAAAACAAAACGAACGACAACCGAACACGACAATTCGACAAACACAATTTAGACAGACCTATTCCGACGAAGAATTTGCTGCTATTTCTTTATCGAGAGAGACCTCTGAATCGAGTGTATTCCTCTCCGAGACCAAAGCGAAACTGTGCAACTAACACTCGAATTGGAAAGTCCTCAGCCTGATGTTACTTGTCGTAGATAGCGTACGGATACTCCACTCCTACCTACCTAGTGTTGCAATTAACATTGGCTTCACATAGCATGGCATACAATTCAAATTCCATGCCGCGCGAATAAAAACAGACAACTCCACAGCGAACAGAGCACAGAGAAATTGTGAATTCATCGAACGAATATAACATCCACACTGGCAGGACGACAACACTCTGGTGGGAATGTAAACCGAGTAGATAGTAGATCCATAGAAAGGATATACAATTGAATAGTGTGACCAGATGGTTTTATTTATGTCCCTTCGTATTCGTGTTGTGAAAAGATATTTCATAAGGAACAGCACAAAAGCAAATCTTTTGTTATATCAATTCTGTCGTCCGTCGATAGCTTTGAGTTTGAGCCGTGGATCGCGATCCCGGTGGATCGCGTGACATCGTGGTGTGTAGTGATTCCAATAATTTTTCATGGAGCTATCAATTAGCGACGGTATGCAAGAGACAGTAGCACGAGAAGAAGCACCCGAAAATGGTGAAGAAGAAGCTATGATATTTATGCCGAAGCTGGATGTGGGAGACCTAGGAGAAGTAAATTTACAAAATCTATAAAAAAGTTGATCATTACTCACCGTGGAAGTTTCGCCATTGGAACCGAAGAGAAGCTGGGCAAGTGCCCAATTCAGCTCTCTACATTTCAGCTCGTCTGTATACAACCGCACAGGCTTCCGTTTGCAACACAGAAGGTTGTCAATGAGAAAGTCAGAGAATTGCTGGACCTTGGAATGATTCGTCCACCGTCATCGAATTACTGTTCACTGACTGTCCTGAAGAAGAAGAAACACGGTTTAGATAGGTTCTGCATCGACTTCCGTGCGCTGGTTTGATACCACGGTAAAGCGCAAGTTCCTCATGTCAATAAGTGGAAACTCATTTTTCACCGGAGGAGACTTAGCGCCAGGGTAACACCAAATCCAAATGGAGGAGCAAAGCAAGAGAAAAGCCGTTTTCACAACGGACGAAGATTGAAACCAATGGGATGCCCTTAGGGCTCGTAAATACCCTTGTCATTTCTAAGCTTACACGAACTCTCTAAAATAGTTATTGAAGAAGGATGATGTAGTCGTATATCTTTATGACACCATTTTAGCCAGCAGGACAGTGGAGGGAGGCTAGGATAAGCTGCGAAGACTTTTGAAGGGGCTACAGAAATTCGGGCTTATGGTACACTCAACATCAATAAATGCATATTATCGAATTTCTTGGTTATGAGGTTAACAAGAATGGTCTGTATCCGAGCCGATGAAAGCTGATGGTGACTGTAGAGTTTCTTACCCTGCAAAACATTCATGAAGTGCGGCAGTTTCTGGGATTTACTGGCTTCTTCCGAAAATTGATCCGGAATTACTCGCAGTTGATATTACCTCTCATAGCTGATAAAAACGGACGAAAAGTGCATATGGTCAACTCATGCTTTCCGGAAAATGCCTAGTTATGTTTTATAGTCGCAAACTGTTAAACGATTAAAGGAAGTACCACTCATACGAAATCGAAGTGTTGGGCATTGTGCATAGTCTCTAGTAATCTAGTGAGTCCTTAACCTGCAAGTTATGGACGATGATTAGCTGGCGACCTTACAGTGACAGGATAACAAGCTACGCACCAGCATCAAGGAGCTGAAGTCGACAGAGTCCGCGAGTATGAAGAGGCAGTTACAAAAGGAATAGAAGCTCAAGGCGATGCGGCCTTTACGACTAGTGGGTTGTGCCGCATGCAATACGGTAGAGCATTCTATAACTCGGTCACGATGACGTACAAACATATTGCTTTCCGAAGATGCGCGGCTTCATGCGAGAATATATAAAGGCGCGTGTGTACTGCGCTTACTCGAAAAGGGTGGAATCCCCGAAGGCGAGTTGAATAGTGCAGATAGGATACCGCTGCCGACGTCGTTCATCTGGACCATCTGGGACCATGTATTTTGGGAAATGGAGGGACCAGTGACGTAGGCAATTGTGGACTATTTTACAAAGTTTGTCGCATTAAGAGCGATGAAGACTACGAACACGAAAGGGGTGATGGACATATCTGAGTTTTTTTGGCGTACCAAGAAGGATGGTAACAGATCGGGTGTCAGCGTTCACTCAAATTCGTTCGTACTGCAACGACCACACAACGCATCAAAGCCGCTAGGTGGACACCGAAAGTGAATGGTCAGATGGAATGGTGCAACCGGACCGTTCTAGCAGCGTTGGATTGTTGGGCGGACTACTTGAGGATGGTCCAATGGGGGTTATATCATATACAGTTTACTACGAAAGCGGTTACGCTCGAGCTATGAAATAGTAAAGATATCTCAGTCACTGATATAGATTAATATTATTGGGAGATTGATTTCAAAAGAAGTACACTCCTTCCATTCAGCATAGAAGTAGCGCTCCCTACCAATATAGAGGTGCTTGGCGTAGCTTTTAAGACCTAAATAATAATAAAACCGCCAGTCGTGACAATTTACCAACAGAGTTTTACAAATATGTAATGGTACTTTGGTAAGTTTCAAGTATATGTACAAAGTCATAGACAGCGTATAGGTGGACGAAGGTATACCAGACGACTGAACAATCAGTTCCATATACCCCGTCTACTAATATGAAAAAGGCGATCCCATGTGTTGTAAGAACTACATAGTCATATTCCATTAAAATGTCGCACATAAGATTCCGTCCTATTATAAGTAAACGTCTCAAACTCTTCTGCAAAATACTAATCGGTAAAGATCAGTGTGTCTTACGGCTCGCAGATTGACTGTAGACCAAAATTAAGGCCAGGTCAATCCTACACGACTGAACTGCTGGCGTCCTTTATGAATTGTCATTTTACTTCTTTCTTTTGGAGGCATATCTCCGGTGTGCAGGTTTCGATAAGCGCTATGCAGAGACAGCTAAAATATATATAGACACCTTGTATAAGACCTTATAAGACACTTTGTAAGTTCACATATTACCTTCTTGAATATGTTAAATAAATTAGTATAAAATAAATTTCAGTATTAAATTCATCCCACCAAAAGAACGGCCTTTTGTATACTTGTTCCCTGATTGACTCATCTCAACTACTTGTTCCGACTCGACCAACAGTATACTTACAAATCATACTCTTGATGAGTGAGGTCTTTAGGGCTTTGGTCGAATTCGGAATATCGCCGTAATTATTTCAGTTATGTACCATAACAACCAATATGCAGTCAAAACGACATCCTCTGAATTATTTCAAACATGTACCAGATTTCGGCAACTTCTAGTTGCGAAACAAATAGTAAGAAAGGCAGGTGTTTGAGTTTAAGGCATTATGTATATTCAACAATCAAAGAATGGACGGACTGAGTTGATCAATGAGTAAATGAGAACAAAACCGAGTACATTATGCCAACAAATAAGGAAGCGTTCGTCTACAATCTAGGACAAAATACCACTATTAAAAGTAAACATGCCACAGAGAAAACATAAACTTCACGAATAATGATACTCGACAAAGACTTACCTTGATACCACAATTTTGAAAAAACAACTTTCAACCTTCCGAACGCATGATAATGCCAGTGTTTTATAAAAGATAAACAGAAAGGAATACAACGCATTGAAAACTTTTGGAAGAAAATTCTTTCGTCGAATAGTCGATCTTGTAATGAGAAGGGCTAATCGAGGACCAGACATAACCACAAACTCTAAGAGCTATATTAAGATGTGGGTGTGGTCGCAAAAGCAAAACACTTTTTTTGACGACAGTATGCATCAGTTAGTTTAATCCTCATAAAGTTTAGTACTAACATTAATCTTCAAAAAAAAAATTAAAATAAGCTTGTGGCTTACAAAAAAAGCCTCCGCAGGGTTGAGCAAGCCGTGGGCTTTAGCATGTCAAAATAATAAATAATTATTTGGCACTAAAGCCAGCTTGATAAGCGAGACATAGAAAGAAGGTCAATACAAAATGGTATGTATAAAATCAGCTGATCAGCTAAATAAGTACACTGCAAGATAATCTAATCCACCACATCTAACACATTTCTGACAACAGTTACTGAAATAAAATCCCTAGATTCACCCAAGTGTCACAGTGCCATAACCGCGCGAATACGAAAATATACGAACAATAAATGTTTCCGGTAGCAGTTAGGTGGGAGTTGGACAAAGTGACGTTGTTTGAACTCTTTACCAAATGTGAAGGTTCTGATAGACAAACATCTACCATTGCCGCTTTTTACTTATATGCAAACGTATACTTTTTATGGTATATCAGCAACGTTTACTAGTTGTTGCTTAAACCTCGATAGATCGGCATGGCTAAATTTAAGATTTCCGTACACACATTGAAAAGATGCCAGTGAAAAAATACTCATTACGAGTGTAATATTTATAGTATGTTAATTGGTACCAGCATATATTTGAAGAGTTCACCTTGGAAGTGTGTACGTAGGACACGTTCAAATGGTTGTTTGAACTCTAGGACGGCTTGGATCATAAAGATGTAATAAAAATGTTAAAAAAAAAATTAATATTAGCAAGAACCAAACCAAATTGCATAGTATCCCGAAAGCTTTAGTTAAGTAAACTTTTCTGTACAGCGTCTTATAACCACTATAACCTTTTCAGGTCAACGCTGAGCGTAGGCATTTTAGATATCTACGTAGGGTTTCGCACATTTCGCGAGTATTGAAGATGACTTAAAAGCATACTCAGTATTTGAAAATCAGATTGTGACCTTTCTCAGGTGGTAGATGTTATGAAGGCAAGTTTAATCGAATCTTAGCCCAATTTTTTTAATGAAGGAAGTTTGTCAAAAAAAAAAAATAAAAATCCCAACATCTAAGGCGGCATCTGATCGAGCATGGAGACGTGGATAGGAATGTGAATGTTCTTAATTCCGTTTTATCAAAAAGCAGTTCATGAACAAAATATCGTCCACACAAATATTAGATAAAACAAGACACATTAAACGAGTATAAGTAGATTTAACTCTGGTCACACTATATGCCCGTCGGAATTTTATTACTTACTCCCAACTACTACTCGTATTTGTATTCAACCTCGTGTTTATACATAGAACGATGGACGAGGCTATGGTGAAGAAAGGAAAATCTCTCTATGTGGAGTACACAGAGGAATAGGACAATTCTACAACTCCACTGACGACAGACTGGCTGACTGCGGTGGTAATATAATTTCCCAAATCCTGTGCACAACAGAAGAAGCGGGAGTGAGTATATTTAGTTTTGGAATTTCTTCTCAAGTCGTAATGATGATAATAATCGAGAGCAGAGAATTTGAAGCATCTGAAACCTTTCCCATGTTCATAAGTTCATAATGAGCAAATCTGCTTTGAAAGAGAAGAAAAGTCTATCACGACGTTAAAGTTGCCACAAAATTTCATGTGACATCAACTCCAATTAATCTTAATTACCAACTTTTGCAAGGAAATTATTCTCGCGATCACCTTTATTATGTGTTGACCACATACGAGTATATCTACGGAATTATTTCCTTGATGGCACGCTTCTCTTGCGGATACGTACAGTATCTATTATTAATTGCGGCTATAAAGAGACATACCCATACAATAGACACTGTGGAATAATTAAGTTGTTACGGCATGCATCGCTGGGGATTAAAAGTAAATGGAAGTGCAAAAGGGAAATAGAGTAGGACATAAACAAATCAACAAAAAAAAAGAGATCAATATTAGGAGAAGAGAGTATGCTATTGCAAATACGAATAATATATAGAAGGAGAGCAGAAAAATACATCGGATATTCGGAGTGCAGAAGAATCGATATTGCTTCTATCAAAGATACGAGTAATGTTGCGACAAGTCAAAGGCAGTGTTTCCTTATACAAGTATATTCTATGGATAACATCCTAAAAAGGAATATTAGTGAGAATGGAAAATAGCTTTGGATGACTTAGGTACTACTTACACTTTGGAACATTTTCTTTCGAAAGCCAACTTGTGCAAATCTTCACGGATGAAAGGAGCAATGAGATATGAACAGACTTACAGCAACATGCAGTATGACGTAAATCAGGAATTTGGGGACGAAGGTGTGCAAAACGTCAATCCTGAGATGTTGTTGTTGGAATATGAAATATAATATTCTCGCAATCCAAAGTATTTGTGTAATACGAATTTACAATTGCATCATGGACATGCAATATAAACCGGGTTAATCCTTACTGGACGTGCATATTAGACATAAGCAAACATTTTGTAGGTTTTTTATTTACTAAATGACAAAATTCAACTTAATTCTAGTTGCAGATTTTGAAACTGAACTCTGTTTATAAACCCTACTCTTTACTTCTTCGTAATACCTTCTTGATTGGCAACGACTGGATTTTCCCCTCATAGACGTAATATCTTTTAACAGAAGTTCGATCACTTTATTACGAAATTACTACAGCAACCATTTAAAGTCTGTACACAACCCCTTGTGGAGAACAATTACACTCAGATGAGGATTTCTGCAGAGATAACGAAGTGCAAATAATGAGCTGGCTCTGACCCTGCAAGTCGGATGTAGGCGGATTTTTTGTTGATGACTTTTGGACAATAATGGGATCTGGAACGTTAAGTTTCTCATCTACTCAGAAAGCCAAATTTTTAAAACCTGATTGAGAAAGTTGAGGCGGTACAAAAGATGTTGACTGCTACGCCTGAATTCGATTCACATGACAAAAACCGAACAACATGCAGTGTGGAACACCAGCAGCGCGGAAGAGAGTCATATCACATTGTAGAAATCATCTAATGACCAAATATTGAGGATAAGATCCTAGAGTAGAGTAAAAAATAAAATCACGGCAACACAGGAATGGAAACATCGACGCCAAACTTTATGATCACGTATGTTATGTGCCACCTACAATCTTACACCTAAGGGTGAGGTCGTAATAGTGCTGGGGCATTTGCCAACCTAAGACAATTTACCGATTTTGTCATGGGAGATACATTGTTTGAATACAAGATCAGCTGGGTCTCAGCAGCAGAGGCAGCGAACGTCAAACCAAATAAAGCACAATTCGATCAACTAATGTTTTAGAAGTTATTGTTGTTTTCTGATACCCGAAACAAACGGGAGGGGTCATCTTTTCATGGTAGATCAAGTATGCCTTCTAACTACATTTGTGATTAGGCCCAATCGCGAAAATATGCTACCCTCTATTACTGCACCAACCACATTTTTTTTTTTTTTTTAATGGCGTGCGCTCAAGGGATTTAAGTACTCTTAAAATTCGTGCACACAACGCGGGCGAAGGAAAATCAGGGAAAAAAGAAAGAGAGGTGCCGATGAGCATTGGTTTTAAATATTTGAAGGTTATAATGACTAGGAAATAAGGAGCTAGGCAGAGAATTCCGTAAGCGAGTTGTACGGCTTAGGAGTACGGCTATGAGTCCTTTCTTGCGCGTACAGAGCTGTTTTAAGTGCACCTGGCAGATGTGGACATTGTACTTCATTTTTGGGCCTATGAATCCCATATATATTAAGACCAGATCAGAGGGGGTGAAGCATTTCCTACATCGCTTGAAGAAGCCTAGACATTTAGCAGAATTTTTGACTTCACCGAATATAAGGTCATTCCAACGTAACTTGTCATTGACACAAATACCGAGATTGAACATTTTTTTGGTTTCAACGATGCATTCATGGATTATGGCTGGCTGTTTGGATTTCACTTTAACGAAATCAGACAGCATTGCGTTTTAGAAGCACTCTGTAAATTGTCCCCCAATTTGTGATGCTGTCTATATCGGAATTTAATGAGCTTAGCATACGATGCCGTTCCTGGCCTACAGCCGAAGAACATGGACAAGATTCCGGGAATGAATATGAAAACCAGAGAGTACTGGCGTATGCTCCAATATGATAAGGAGCATATTGGATTAGAAGTAGCAGACAAGAGATCATTAATGAAAATTTAAAAGAGTGTCGGACACAGAATTTAGCCCTGGTGCACAGCATTTATGTTGTGAATATCAGACTTGGAACCATCCAAGACAATTTGAATTTAACTTTCCGAAAGGTAGTTTTTAATCCATTGAAGAAAAGATCCGTCAATCCTAAAACCACGAGATATATTATCTGGAATAGCGGATTTGTGAATGTTAAGATTTTTGAGAACTCTTGCTACTACACGAGTCCATAAGTGGAATATTCCCATTGCAGATTCGACGCACTCAAGTGAAGGCGGAAACAAAGCACAATATGGTAGTGTTGAGCTAATCGCAAAGTGTGCAGCAAGTAGATTGGCCTTGTCCAAAGAGCTGACAGCTGGAATGTCGTTGAGCGTTGGGGCGGAGAATAAGGTAAAATTTCTTATATTTTTGACGAACGACCAAAAATGTTTACTAACTACCGGACATTGTAGTATTCTTTGGTTCAGCTTTTGGTGGTATTGAAATTTCACACCCTTAGGAAAGGCGTTCTAGTCATTCCTGGATTAATAATTAAAATTAAATTAAATCATCATCTAATATCAGATTTAGCGATTAGAATATCTTCCGACAAAACCGGACATACAGCATCGCCAACCTAATTATTTGAACTACAGTCAAAGAACTATAAGCAGTTATGAAAACCCCATCGTCAAGATTCAAGATTATGCTTAACAATCTTATCCCAAAGGACTGCCTGAGCAAATCGAGTGTCCTTCAACCTCTTAGACATTTTACGCCCTTATAAAGTAAGAGCTTGTGAAACATATTTAATCAGCACTTCATTTTCAATCATTGACTGTTGCCTTAAACGTTTAGTCGGGACAGTAGACATTAAGTTAGCGAACGTAAACTTTCTTTCTCAAGTACCAATTCCTAAGTTTGTGTCCATACTTTGCGTATGGAAATGTTTTTTTTTTTTTTATTGTTTCCTGGGACGAAAAGTTTTTCTCTGGTGACGACGGCGTGGACAATAATAGCAGGCATGGTGGTCGAATATGCTATAGAAAACGAAAGGCAACCAGAATGCCACACTTAAACTTTGTGTAGATAGTCAACCGGTTCAAAAGCAAGCAACAGTATTTGTGATTCATAAAATACTAGGACACCTAAGAAAGATGATAAACAGGTGAAATCCAATCCAATGACGACTAGTCTAGATTGGCTATAAAAAGAAGATGGACAACAAAGTTCAAGCTCTAGTAAAAAGAAACTTCGAATCCGTTTTCAATCGAATCTTCAAATTTAGTGGCAAGTTAACACACAATTCCTGAAGCCTTAAGTGTTTTAAGCCTCGTAAGGTTGTGTTGACCGCCGGATCACTTAACCATGGAAAGAAGTGAGACTGGTCATCAAAAAATTGCTCAAATTTTACACTTAGTCAGAAAGGGACAAAGGAAGTCATTTCACTAAAAAGTCTAAGAAAGAGCTGCGGGGATACATTTGGTTTACTGAAGTTGTAGTACAAAAACGTCGATTATCGCCGAAGTGGTTATGGAAAAATCGCAATTGCAACTATACATCGTTGGTTTACTAGCGCCTGTTTGCAGCTCATGGATCATAAAACTGAATCAGTGTTTATTAGAACTACTTATAGGCTAGTGATGTGATGTCATGAGTACACAAGCATTCGACTGGCGGAGATTGGGTAACCAGCCCCTTTGGAAAATCGTTGGTGGCAGCATACGAGAGAGAAGGTGGAGGAGGAGGAAGAGGAAGAGGAGGACGAAAGGGAGGACGAGGAGGAAGAGGAGGAGAAAAGGGAGGACGAGGACGAGGAGCAGGAGGATGACGAGGAGGAGGAGGACGACGACGAGGAGGAGGAGGACGACGACGAGGAGGAGGAGGAGGAGGAGGAGGATGAAGAGGAGGAGGAGGGGGATGAAGAGGAGGAGGAGGGGGATGAAGAGGAGGAGGAGGGGATGAAGAGGATGAGGAGGGGGTTGAGGAGGAGGAGGAGGGGGATAATGAGGAGGAGGAAAACATATTTGGCGGGTTAGTTTATAAGTACAGAATCCACGAAACGACAACAGACAACGGTTGTCGACTAATCGATTTTGCAGCAGCTCGTAATATGGTGATAATTAGCTAATGTAATCGATTTCCAAGGCTAGGAAACCGCAAACCAAATCGACCATATGCTAATCGATACGAGGCACGCATCCAACATCCTCGACGTGCACATATTCTGAGAATTAAACATCGACTCTAACCATTTTCTTGTTGCAGTTAAATTCAGATCTCGACTATCCAACTAGAAGAATCGTGAATTAAGCAGAAGAAATTCAACGTTGGACGTCTAAGCACACCTGGAGTAGCCAGAGTCTACAGAGAGCCCCTGAGAAACTCTCCAGTCACCCACCACCAATGCCTACAGTTAGTGGTGCCAGCATCGCGAAATCATTAAAGAGGTAGCCGAAACCACTGGAGGGTTGAGAAAGAGCCAGTGGTATGATGATAAATGCGTATACCGGAAAAAGGTGACAGAAGGTGCACATAAGAAAACACTGCAGCGCAAAACAAGGGCAGCGAGGGAAGAATATCCAGAGAAGAGAGGAGAAAAAGATTCTGCGTAGAAAGAAAAGGGCTTAAGCAACTTCCCACCTCAAAGAAATTGAAGAGCCCCGCGATCGAAACAACATCTGGAAGAATAAAGAAGCCCAAGCAACTGTCTGCTGGCTTCAAGACCGGAACACAGCCTCTTCTAAACTGCGAAGGAAACCTAGTCACCGAAGCACCAGGATAGTAGCAGCTGCTAAACGGGAATCATGTAGAGAGAGTGATAGGGCAAGAAGAGAACCTACATCCAGTCAAAGAAGAACCAGTTCCACCACCCAGTATAGAAGAACCCGGCTTAGCTCAAGAACATAAGGCCGCAAGCTATGATGGCCTACCAGCGGAGATCTTCAAATACGGTGGCGATCACCGTCTTGCAAGAACTAACGAAGCATATTCCTGCTTAATGTTGCATATAAGATCCTATCTAACGAATTTCAGGTCGAGACTCACCACTTATTTATCGACTTCAAAGCCACATATGATAGTAGGATAGCAGGGCTAATGGAGAAGAAGATATAACCGAGAATCAAGAAGTGGATGTAGTCCAGAAAGCTAAAATACGTCGACTACATTGGCTCGGCCACATCGAGCGAATGGTCAATAATACTCCACTTAGGAGGATCTTCGATTCCCAGCCCCCACGTTCGAGACGACAAAAAAGCTGAACCTCCGTTTTTAAAACCAAGCCATCGCGGATGCCAGAGCGCTTGGTTTGAATAACTGGAAGCAGCGTGCCCGGAATAGCAGAGGATGGAAACCTGCAGTATCTCAGGCAGAAACTCTTCACGGATCGGAAGCCCGTTAAGTAAGTAAGTAAGCTTATTAGGAGTAGAAAATTTCTCGATATTTCCAAAAAAGTACAGGGCGTATTTCACAAGAAATTATCGGGTTAACAATTCGTCTTCTCGAAGATGCGGAATCTATACTTATGTAAGCAGCGGAAATAAAGTCGATTCAAATCCATACACCGCCTTAGCGCACAAAGGGTCGCCAGTTCCGCATAATACTCGCTAAATAGGGATAGTTGAAAGCGAGCGAGTTTGAAATAGGCTCATCATCTTATAACTACCAGTGATCGATGTATGAATTAGACGAATTGATGAAAAAATATTTCGGACAATATCTAATTAAATGCAAACATGAAACCATCCCCATCTGTCCATATTGCGTTTTTTTTTTTTTTTTTTTTTAACCCAGAACACATACTTTTTGATTGCTCGCGATACCAAATCAAAAGAATCGCCCTATTAGATAAATATTGAGGATGACCCACTCATAAAAATATCGTAATATACGCTTCAAAATGACAAAAACTGGACAATTGTTAGCAACATTGCGGTGAATATACTTAGCGACCTTAACCGTCTAGAGTGCCAACATAAAACGAATAGTCCAACCGAAGCAAACAAGTTTTCAAGCCGTACAAATCTGTATAGGTGAAGTTAATTGAGCCCAACAAAATGAAGTCCAAAAAAGTATAACGCACGTTCGATATTAGGTTGTAATGTGGTCGTTATAAGGGGACGTAGAAAACCACCTTCCTCAATGAGGATTTATTCAAAATAATAAATTAAAAAGTGTTGTTTAGCTTCAAGAAGTGCTGACAAATTCCACATAATTATAGTGATCTTATTGTCGCTACCAATTAATGTAAAAATTTGGGTAATTATTCAGACAACTCATTTCGATTAAGTAGTTCAAAACTAAAGTTCTACTTCTCGGTCCTCACCCAAAATAAGAAGAGCGCCTTCCAAGAATTTGACAAGTGTTATTTGGAGCTGAGGTATCAGTTCAGATATCAGTTTTCTTTGTAGATGGGATTGATTTCACGTTAATGAAGTAATTTTCATCACATCGCACGCTATTCTAACCTTTCTTTTCTTAATTGTATAAAACGACACGAGCCTACTTTTTTGGTACTACTTGAATTGCTGAAATGCGAGCCCTTCGATGCAATAAGACTTTAGAAAGTTTTGTGCTCTGCCGTCTTTGCTATTTTCCATTCGAATATTCTTTGATGAGGCTTGCACTCTTTAATTATTAATTAAACTTATGCCATCTCAATGTCTCCTATGCTTAAGTTTCAAGTCTCCATAAAGCGGTTTTCAACACATCGCTTTATCATTAATTGATCGAGTCATTTTCTTCATTTCCGTCATACCCAGCTGATTTTGCGGCAAGGTCTCCGTGCAAACAAGGTACCTCATATGACAAGAGGCACTACAGTAATCGACAAGTCATTCGCCAATGTAGCTGAAGTGCTTTAAATACCATAAGTTTCAGCCCTTAGATTTCGATACCCACTTGATTTGTGCTTTGATGCTTTGTTTATGTCGCCTAACTGATAATAAAAAATAAAATTTTCTCAGTTCAAATTGCAAGAACGAACGCTCAGTATATCACAAAACGTTTTTGCATGCTTCAAAAGTGGTCGTAAGGCAGTCCATTCTGGCAGACCGTTGCGTCGGCATCAAAAAATGAATAACAACTCGACGCAATCAAAGATTTACTGATCGCAAACCGCAAACTAACTATCGGAGAATTTGCAGAACATACGAGTAAATCTTAATTGGATCCGTTCACGGCATTTTAACGAAATAATTGGTCTTAAGGCGTGTTGATGCGAAGATCAAACTAGAGGGCAGGAAACATGATATGCGAACGGAAAATAAGATTACAGTCACAATATGCCGATGTCTTGCCGAATTCTGCACGTGATTTTGGGTATGAGAAAGCTGCCCGCGCGATGGCTGCCGCGTTTACTCACACTGGCAGACAAGCGCAATGGTGAGACCACTTCAAAGACGTGCTTGGCCCTGTTTAATCGAAATTTGGAGGAGTTCCTGCGTCGTTTCGAGATCGTTGATGAGACATGGATTCATTGGTACACACCAGAGACTATGAACAATCGATACTATTGGTTTTACCAAGGTGAACGTGCTCCAAAGGAGAAGAAGACCATGCATTCGGTCAGAAAGGTGATGACCACCGTTTTTTGGGACGCGCGAGGTGTGATTAATGTTGACTATTTAGAGAAGGGAAAACAATCACAGGAGCATACTACGTTGATTTATTGGGCCTACGTCTACTACGTCGAAAAAACGACCACATTTGGCGAAGAAAAAAGTGCTTTCCCACCACGATAACGCACCGGCTCACACCTCCGCAGTTGCCACAGCCAAATTGGTCCAATTGCACTATGAATTGCACCTCCATCCTCCGTATTCTTCGGATTTGGCTCCCTGCGACTTCTTTTTGTTCACAAACCTTAAACGATCGCTCGCCGGAAAGAAGTACAACAAAAGTCATACACTATACGGAGGGGTTAAAAAAAGTTGCAGCATGGTTGGGAAAAAGTGTATCGAGTTGAAAGCGGATTATATTGAAAAATAAATTGTCGAAACCTAAAAAAGGCAATTATATACCCCTAAACTGGGTATACAAATAGATTTTTCCATATTTGTTTGTACTTTAAAAATTTATAGATAATGATTCAGTTGAAAGACAAAAACTTGTCGAATCTCTGGAAATTATATAATGTATATTGAACGACAACATATTGTTATTTCATGAAACAAGACCTAATAAATTAAACTTAACAGCCAGTTTATGGTTGATGGCGTGATGGTTGACTCACTGGCTGTCACGCCACCTACCTAGGTTCGAGATCCGATCATCACCCTTTCGGCGGGCAATGATAAACCTCCGAATGTCAAATTATGTCTATGAAAAAGCTTCTCAGGAGAGCCGTTTACTACCGGCAATAAACAGTAGGCCCTGCTCAGGAGTGTAAAAATTCACAAAGTGAAAAACACAAATGAGTGCGAGAAGCTAGGCCTAGGTCTAGCTCAGAAACCGGTTAGATAACAACGGAATATTATCATATTTGTCATGTTCGTTCCTCTCACAATTGACTTTACTAGAGAGCAAAAAATGATGTATTAGAAATAATTTGGTGTAAGTTTCTTACCACACTCAGCAGCGCCAACATTTTATTACATTTTATCCTTATAACCACAAACTGTCGGCATTATGTGCATGATGACATAAATTAGATTGGGCGAACAGGTGACTATACGTACATTTATCGCCTCAGAATCGCAGTTCAATTTAACACAACCAAATTACCAAGGTTGAAAAAAGTAAGGCCCTATTAAACTGAAGGCATTTCAATATAATGTATCCTTGCGTGTAACGTATATTTTCACTCATAAATGAATCAGTAAAGCTAAAGGAAATATATGCACGTACCATAGATCTACATAGATAATTTGGACTATGGAGAGCACACAGTTTCGCTTGATGTCAACCTAATGGCAAAATTTTATAACCACATCCGTTTCGGGTTAGCATTTCAAAAAAGAACAATACAAAACGGAAACTACGTAGAGAAAATAAATTGCTCATCACAAAAACAAAATAGGGTGCGTCTGTCCATTCGTACTAAGATAATGGTCTTGATAATGGTCTTGGTTAGTTGCTTAGGTGTGGCATACCACTATCCATCTGCAATTTCAGATGAAACATTACACCATTTTCGTACCTTTGTACATACACGTACTTTTACCGTTACAACGGCTCGTTAGCAAAATCAAACGTTACATTTTTATTTCACTTTTTTTTTATATTACAGAGGGCCTTTTGATTTTATCCACCTCCTCAGTGTAAGCTTGTGTGTAAGGGATGGCATTTATCGTAACTCTTATCTTGAAGCTTATCTTCGCGACAGTTAATTGGCCGTCTGCATGAAACTTAAACTCGAACTCAAGCTAAAATTAAAACTAAAGACTGAAACTAAGCCCGTGTGGCTTCCGCTTTAATCCCACTTTGTAATTAGATCGCAAAATCTGATTCTCTTCTTTTTGCAGTTTATTATTAAGCTAATTGATAGTAACTCGCAAACTAACTTTGTAACGAATGGGGGTTAAAAGATATGACATTTAGCTTTTTGGTGTTTATGTGGGTCACTAGTAAGGTGTTCCTTCCTTTCCTCCATGGCAAACAATTCAGTTTGAACCACTTTAATACGCCAACTACCCTGTATTTTGAACCTTGAAGGAAACACCATGACGTAAAAAAATGTATAAAAATCGGAATTAGGAAATAGGAAGAAAGGGCGATTTGACAACACATCACCTATACCCGATTATCTATAAAATATAATACATACATATGTATTCGTATGTAACATATTAGAGGTTACAAAAGTCAACAATTTAAGGGAGTTTTAAATTACTGCACTGCACCGCACTATTTACTTATCTTCAAAACGCTTACCCCAATACCATATGAAACTTATACAAGGCGATGATGATAGGGATGATGATCAGCGTGGAGTGGGAACGGAGTTACTACATGACCGGCAGTAAAAAAAGGCGTAGAGAAGGAACGGAGCACTCAGACAATGAATCATTGTACTAATCTCAAGTTCCTGTTAATAGAAATGTTTAGCCCTTCGAAGAAGGATGATTAATCGCTTTAGTGATAGGTTAGATTGGGTTAGAATAATCCTCACTGAGGTGCACTTAGACTAGTTGTAAGTCCATTGTGATGACACTGGAATAGAGTTGGAAGGCAAAGCCCTATGTACTCTTTGAACCAAAAACATTTATTGATAAATTTGTCAAGGTTGGCAGCTATCATAGAGCAGAGATCATTTAAATCTCAACAGTGAGAGTTGCCTAAGGATTGTATTCTGATCCCTGTCAAACCAAGGGTGTTGTAGAAGTGCGCCACAGATATGTATTGCTCCTTACCTTACCATTTCTTCCTAGAGATTCGAGTCTGGCCAGTTCATTAACGATGGGTGAGTGTAACCCACGGAGTGGGATCTTGTGCTGCTAAGCAATCCTGTTGACAGATGCGGGAGTGCTTTTAGCGAATTTCAAATGAATGATGCTCGAAGTAAGGGATGGAATACCTCTTGAACTATCTATGTATAATAGATACACATATATGGTATGTAAAGTAATGGATATCGGCTTATTGGATTGAAAGACGGTACAATATTTGGGTAGACTGAAGGATTTGTCTACACATAGCTCTTCAAAGGGCGCCATTACGCCAACGCATTCGGCTTTCTTGGAGCGATCTGTAAACACAGAAATACATATACTGAGAAAGACTCAGTTGATTCTATTTGTTTCTTTGTGAGAGCAAGCGATTAATAGTCAAAGCTAAAGTCAATTTCAGTGAACTAAAATTCGTTTAAGTGAGGGAGGTTGGGTTACAGCGTTCGCATACTAACATATTTTTCATTAAGCTCTTTCCATTGCTGAATGTCTTTCAGCCCGAGGATAAAGTTAATTGGAACTCTGAGTTAACTTTGAGGGGCCGCCATTGGAGAAGTTATTAACATGCAACAACAGGCTGGTATCAGTCGCCTTCTGTAATAAATTGCACACCAGATCAGCGTCTAGTCTACCTTTATGCAAGCGTAAGCCAAACACTTGAAGAAAAAGTTTGTTATTCGCACAGTTAGGTGCTAAGCAAAAGCGTAGTGCCCCGTTAAAGTGCCAGTAGCAGTAAAGGAAAGACTTCTGCATTCTTAAAAACGCCTTTTGGTTTACATGCAACCTGGAGAGTCATGCCACTGGAAGTTGTGCTAAAAAGAAACCCAGATGTCAATGGTGCTCTAATAGAGAACACGGACAGTCCCACCACTGGTTCGGGTCTTGAAAAGTCATACTCCAGACATTGCCTAGCAAGTTTTTGCGATCTCATTTTTCGCGATATCATTGATTCAGTGAATCAGCTTTCTTACTTGGTTCAAAGAAGCTTTACATTCTAATAATATCCCGGGGAGTGAGGGAATTCTCTAATAACGGCAGACGCAGATACTTCACCGCCTCCTGTTTACCCACAATATTTATATAGGGTGATTCATAGAGGTTTGATTTAAAATGTAAAATAAAACACATAAATTGTGTGATATCGCACGATCTAGGCGCTTACCAAAATGATTTCTCAACAAATCCATTGTTTCATTGTTTGTAGCGCCGTCTTGTTGAAACCAGAGCTCATCGAAACCATGTGCTTGAAATTCAATAAGCACATAGTCTGTTAAAATGGCGCGATAACAGTTACCATTGACGGTAACATTCTGATTTGCCTCATTTTTGAATAAATATGGACCAATGATTCTACCAGCCCGTAAAACACACCATACCGTGGTTTTTAATGGATGTAATGGTAGCTCTTGGTACTCTTCGGGTTGCTCATCAGCCCAAATACGGCAATTTTGTTTATTAACGTATTCATTGATCCAGAAATGGGCTTCACACTGAACAAAATTTCGCGATAAAACGCCGGATTTTCGTTGAGTTTTTCCAGAGCCACTTCACTTCAATTCTTGCACAAGTTGAATTTTGTACGCTTTTAATCCGAGATCCTCACATAAAATACGCCAACCCAAACTGCTGAGAACGACGACTAATTGATTCGTCACGGTCTTAGCGTACACTCTCAGCTACAGTTGCTATAATGTCTCCATTACATGCTGGATGTGTATCATCCACTAATGTAAACTGGGACTCAAATTTGCGAATGATATTGGCAATATTGGTTTCAGTAGGTCGACAATGCGCACCGTAAGTTCCTCGAATCGCACGAAAAACATTTCTCACAGAACGCTGATTTTCGTAATACAACTGAGCGATTTGGAGACACTGTTGTGATGTAAGTCTTTCCATGATGACTTGACAGACGATACTGTACAAAAATAACAAAGCAATTTGATAGGAGTCACGCGTGATCTGTCAAAAAAAGCCTATCGAAAATCAAACCTCACGATGAATCACTCTATATATAAATATATTTTTTTTTTTTTTAGAACAGAGCAATTCATTTTTATAGAATTTCTCACTAAGTTCCTACAGTGCCAGCACCCACCACGTCAACGCCGAGTACCTGCAGTAGACAATACTCAGTGAATTTAGCCTTCGGACTGCATTCATTGAAGCCTTGCATTCTTGAATCAGTTCGAAAGTCGTAAGAGGATACAACCAGGCTCTAAGCGCAGCTTGGTCATCGCTAATGATTCAAATACTTTGCTCCTTATAGCGATTCTTCACAATAAACGAGTGTTCGTTGCCATTAGGATTGCGTATATCTCCGCTTGGAAGATAGATGCTAGTTTTCCTAATGAGGAATTAAATCTAAGGTTATCATCCTCCAGCAAGACAACAGCACCGCATCTTAAATCGGTTTTGGAGGCATCCGTAACGACCCAACTTCAATTCTTGCCCGATTCAGATTCTGGCTAAAACCGATATTGGTGTCCATAAGATCAAAATCATAAGGGCACACCATTAGTGCGTGTTGTTTTTTTCTTTTTTTAAGAACTTATAGTAGCACTCAAGTGGGTAAGACTACACTTAAAGTGTAGAAGAAGATGTCTTTGAGAGTGAAGCCCATGATATGAATATCAAGAGAAGGGAGATTCATTAATTTCATTTAATTCATTAGGGAAAGCTCCCATCAAGCCGAGACAAACCAGACCGATCTTTGGAGTCTGGTAAAAGCAATAATTAAGTATTTTCGTGAGAGATTGTTTCACCAGATAACCGAGGCATACGATATAATTGGCCTTACCATAGCCGTTAAGGATTCCTCTCGGTGACAGGCCCTATGTCTTGCCGAGGGCTCCTTTGCACTGACAGAAGGCCGATAGCGCCTTAGAGGCTGTCGACGTAGCATGTTTAGTCCATAGAAGTTTATTATCCAGGATGATACCCAATTACTTAGCTTCTTTGGAGAATTGAATGGTGATGCCTTTAAGCACTAGATGAGTCGGACCAGTCAGCTACCTCCTCCCGTACAGAAAACAACCTCAGTTTTAAAAAGAATAATTAAAGCCCCAATTCTAGTGCATTTGAGTTGCATTTTCGAGCAGGCAGTTACTATGCAGAATTCGGCAGACAGCGCATCGTCTGCAGATACAAGTATGTGGGAGTATACAATACATTAAAACCATTAAAACTCCTATGAGATAAATACAGTCTCACAACATTTCCCCCGTTGGTATGAAATGCTGCATCGCACAGTGAGGATGCCTTTGCAATTCACTGGTTCGAATGGTCTGACTTATGTATAGTAACTGCTTGCCTAACCCCAAAACCATTCTTTTGTTATTGTAGTGCTTTTGTGCATTACAATAGATAGAAATGGTTTTTACTCCCCCTTGTAACTCTACTGATTCTCATCAAAACAAAAATTAAGCAGTAAGTGCATCTGGTACTGACTCCATCTTCTTTCTTCGTTCTTGCTTTGTTGTTATAATGAGTCGAGTCTAAAACACAAATCAAGAAGTAAACAAAATTACAAAAACCGAAAACCAGGAAACTGCAATATTATGTGATTCCACACAATGTCTGAGCATAATGCATTGCAATGAATGGTGTCACATAAAGCCACAACCGCAAGAATGCAATATTACCACCAGGGTAATTTTCCATAATCTTAAAAAGCAAACACTTTATGAGCAGATAATCAGATACTCGTAACAGTAGAGAAATTTTTCTGAACACTTCGTTTCAATGCATCTTTTACCAGAGATGGAACCATAGGATTCGAGTTTAAAAACTCCTAAGTATCTGATCGTTAACTTTATTTAAAACCAAGCCTTGGGATACAAATCGCAGTGTTCCATGTATGGGACCATTACAAATTAATGGCTAACGAATCAGTCGCAATTTATGTAATAGGAAGTCTTTGAAGAATTTGATAGCAACTGCTGCATGCTCGTAATTATATCTCTACATATTCACTGCACAACTTTGCTTTGCATTGTCAGAATTAATGATTTTGTAGTAGATTTAGGAGTTAAAAAGTAATTATAATGTAAGTGTAAACCGGCTGAAACACAGGTAAAATCACGAACAGACTCTTCGGACAACTTTGACTTGAAAACTGTTACTACTATTCTTTTCTCAAAGCGGTCTGGCTAGTGAGAATGCAATATCTGTTCCAAGCAAATCATACATTACTTCTTACTTTACAAAGGCCTTTGGACTTCGATTTAAATTTTATCCCTATATCCGCAATATATTAATTTCACAATACCAGGTGTCTTCGACATTTTGAAGAGGGAACACCCGAAGAATTTTGTGTTAACATATTTGCTGCATTTCTGAGTGATGTGGTGTCATTTGGTACTTTAATCAGCTTATTTAAGATGAAACACTTGCGTGATACCTCCACTTGAATTATTACCGCCTTTAGGTGGTGAAGTGATGTTATTCCTAGAAAGCGAGTATAGCTGTTTAGTGCTTGCCTGATTCATTTTATGGGCATTAGTGTCGCTTAACAGATTTGATTTTCTTGTCTTTACTTCGATATTGTTGTAGCAGATTGCCACTTGTCTTTTCGTCAGTCCACTTTACTACCATCCGTTGAATGATAATCATCGCCAATACTATGCACAGGGTGATCCTCATCTGAACACGGAACTATGTTTGCTATTAGAAGTGGAGTACTTGACAATAATACTAATCCTTGACTCGATAGCATTTCCATTTTTCAGTAGAGCTGCTCTCATTGCTGTTTGATGACTTCCTTTCCATTCTTGAGTGATTCGTTGTTCTTCCGAATCTCGTTCTTGCTGCTCATTTTGTTTAAGCCACGCTGTTTTCTCGTCTTGTAAAATCATTTCCTCTAGTTGATCGTTACGTTTATATAAAATTTTTGGATTATCCCGAGGTCAACTGTAATTGTAGATTTTGTATAGTAGTCATCTGCCACACTATGCAAAGTAGAATTCGTAGATAATATTATACCTGCAGATCAGCATAATTGATATCTTTGAAGCAAATATTCGTATTATTGCGTATAATTGAACTTTGCTGTACAGAAAGACAGTTCTGTGTCGATGTTGTTGACGATGATGTACCTTTCGAGTTATTGTCGCGACTTTGTATAAAATACATGGGTAATGTTGATAGGATTCCATCGCGGAGCTAAAAGCCGTTTTTGCTTTGTTTCTCATCAAATGCACTGAATGTGTCAGCACGTTTGAGCAGCGTTAGTGACAAATATGTATCAATTTGTTTGTCTCCCACAGAACTTGTTAAACGCGAAACAGATAATACAGTAGATGCGGTATTAAGGGTGGATGAAAGTTAATATATCTCCTGAACCGTATTTAATACTTTTTCCCATATTTTTGTGGTATCACAGTCGTCGTTCATTTAGTCTCTATAGGTTTCAAGATTCGATAAGAACGCATCGGACTTGGAATTGTCTATTCAGGCCTTTCCTCTATGAGAAGATTAAACTGCAGAACGATTATCTCGTCCAGACCATCTCGACCTCTTGATGCATTTTGTCAGTTAATTCTCTCATGTTAGCATGTTTGGTGTCAATAAGTTTTTGCTTCTCTTCAGTTGTAAGATCATCAGTTTCGACCGGCTTGAATCCAACACTTTTTTTTTTCTTACGACTTTCACATTCAGTTCATACATCTTGGGAAAGGCATGATTTCAGGAAACAATGAAAATACGGTAAGAACGTGTTCTTATTGTGTGAGCTCCCTTGTAAAAAGAATAAACAATTGCTTGGTTTTACCTGTTTGACACGGTCTTCAGATGAGAAGGGGAAACTGTCAAACGCTACGTTACAAACAGTATGCACCTTGGAATTCCTTTTTTTTCAGCAAAATGATGTATTTTTGTCATTATGACCTCGTAAATGTGTTCCTGGCATTCAACCTATTTAACCTTACCGAAATGTGAGCGACAATCGGAAATGTTGGGTTAAAAAGGCTCGCCGTTCTATTCAAAAAAATATCAAGTAGCGATTGAAGCAGTGGATGCTGAGCATTCTTGTTCCACTGTATACCATCGCATATTATGGAAATGTTCGAGGGAGCTTTAGAGAGTCGACAACGTAACATTACATTGCATTCAATGCGATTTTGTGGGAGGTAGGTCAACATATGGGAGGTACACATAGAGTCAGTGTGGAGTGGCTAAATGGATCGAAAACTTCGCATTTTTTGTATGCACGATAAAAGTAATATGTTACAATTATTAACGGGTATGGATATACATATGTGATCTAACAAAAAGTAAGCGTATTCGCGAAGAGCAATAGAGGCTTAAGTTCTAGCCGAAATTCAAAGAAGAGGTCCAAAAAGTGATAATTGGATCATGCAAATCCGAAAACATTAGCAAACACTTGGCCTTACTAACGAAGTAATCCAAAATAGAATGGCCCGTAGAATGGTTCTAAAGTAACCACATTTAGCCAACCCCACAAGCGGCGAAGTAGGAATGCAAATACGTGGGAGAAACGTGTAACATTAATTATGTATACGGGTTACATATTTCAACGGTTGATAAAAGAAGAAAGTCACAAACTAGTTTGTGTGTCTCAACACTTATGTTTGCATGTTTTCGATGTAAAGAATTATGTAAACACAATTTTCAATGGAATGATTCACAACTTAAATATTAAATATCTCCTTCAAATCTGTTAATTATGTAAAGGAATACACGTTAATTAATTATTTTTATTTGCGTGTTTCTAGATAAGAACTTGAATGTATCACTTCAAAATCATTCACAGTTTTGTCAAGTTAGAAGGGAACCAGTAAAAACACTACCTCATTCTTTTTTTTTTTTTTTTTTTTTTTGACGTTGGAAGGCATATAGTGATCTATTATAAAAGCAACACACCATCAGACGATGTCTGACTCATTAAGGAGTCTACACCTTAATTTTTTGTCGGCGCGATAATCAAACTCCCTACGGTTAAAAATGTTCCGGGAACCCGAAGCAATTCCACTAAGATTATCTTTTAAAAATTCATCACATGATCAATGCAAACAATTTGAAGAAGTATTCAGATTCAGTTAACACCTCCCTTAATGCAAGATAAGAAAATACAATAGATAACAATGTACATTCCATACTTGTACGACTCGCTTCAAGTTTTTAAAAATATTCTTATCAGATCTAATACAACTAATTGAACACTTCTATTTATAAATATTTCGATTTTTGTAAAATTTCCTAATATCTATTTACTCACTATTTCCTAATAGTCCTTCATATTCATTTTGGCGGCGAACACTGCTGTGACGACGGAGGGACATCGTGAAGGCCAAGTTTGATGATTTAAGAGATAATTATTCACAGGCACACAATAAAAACACTTTCCCAAGATTAATAAGACTTGTACGGCTTCTCTATACCATGGGAAACATTTCACAAATAAAGATAATGCAGAAATTGATATGAAATTAGACTAGTTGCAAAACCGACACTGGGTCGAGAATTAATGGGCGGAACAGCACACTTTAGATCATTTTCCCGTAGATTATTACAGTGTATTCTTTTTGTTAACAAGGGCAAAATAAATTTTACTTATTTAATAACAATTTAAGGGAATCTGCAAAAGCTGTTTACTCACTGGTAAGCGGTGTTTTTGTTTGCAAAATAAATTTTTATGAGTGTAAGTAAACAAATTGCAGTTTGTTCGTGATTTCCAATTGCAACGAGACTCGATGCGAAGTGTCAAATAAGTTGTTTCCTGTAGTGGTGCTTGGAGGCGCTGATTTCGATTGATAGAAATTTCTCTGCCTCGTTAGTTATCCGGTGACAAGTTTTAAAAATTAAGTTTGCTTCTATGTATGCAAAAAATGAGATTAAAATAAAATAATAAGGACAAAAACAGATATATTTTAAGCAAATAAGAAACTCCAAAATTGTAAAGCGTAGCTTAAGTGCTGCTGGAAATCGTCAGACCGTGTCGTTTTCATTTGATGTGCAGACGGGTAAGGAGTTTTTTTTAGCCGATATAGACAGCCATGACACGCCCGCGGTTGGTCGGCTCTAACCGTCCTTACCACTACCCCGTATATTTTAAATCAACTTACCTTTCTGTTACGTATCGAAATCATCGAAAAAAAGAAAACAAGGATAGACTGAAAATAAAGAAGAAAGAAAGAGGAAAGCAAACAGCAAAATCATCTCTAAATACCGTTACTACTGGGCAAAACCGAGACTTACGCGCTTATGTCTTAACTTAAGGACTTAAGCAACAAATTAAATAAACTAATGCTCTACCAAAAGAGAATGTCCCAGGATGAAACAGTAATTGCAGTTCGCTGCCCACTATTTAGGCGAAAAGAGATTTAGTTTGGTAACTGGAAGTCTGTAAAGGATCCAAAAACGGACTAGAAATGAGAAATCCATTTCCGATAAAGTTTGATACTTTGTGAGACGTGACCTTGAGATCACCAACCTCTCGTCATGTTGAGGTATACCCTGCACGTCTACGTCTGTATATAGGTACAGCCAATCTGTTTTGGCACTTAGAAACACAGGTAGATCCCGGCCCACACCTCTCAGATCACCCTGATCTGAAGCTATCTGGCTACGAACTAGTACCATTATCCTTCTCTCACCGCGTACTGCTTTGTTTACAGAAGCCCCAAATTGGACTGTAATTCGGCTTTAACAATTTCGATGCGCAGTTTGACTCCATTCAAAGAATTGTATCCTTGCAACCTTATATTATACTGAATATACACAATATGTACAACTCTGGGTGGCTTCGACATTCTGGACAAACAACACCCGAAGGACGGGTATAACCCAGCTTGTAAATGAACACACGCGAATAACAGACGTTGTCATTCATACAGCCAACACCCTGGACTTGTTTTTAACTTCCCATCCTGATAAGTGCTACGTACTTGTACACTTCCCTCTAGGCTAGTCGGACAGCTAGAGAAAAAATTCCAAAACGAACCATATGGGTTTACGAGAAAGTTAATTGGAGCGGACTTAACGGCTTACTCGTATTTACGAGTTTTAACTGGCCGTTATGTATCCATAACGACATGGATGTCGCTGCTGATATGATCACAGGTACCATTCTCTTTGGAATGAGATCCTTCATCGGATCAAGAGTATCAAGCCAAAATAAAAGGCATGGTACGACTCGAGTTGTAAAGAGGATGTCAAGGTTAGAGAAATGTTTTTTCGGTCCTACAAGACCAACCTAACAGAGAAAAACTGAAAAATATTTATACGAGCCAGGAATGACTGCAACGTCTTTCTTAAACGTGTGAAATTCCAATACGACCAAAAGCTGAGGAAAAAAACACTACAATGTTCCAAAGGTAGTAAAAATTGTTGTTCATTCGTTAAAAATATTAGAAATTCTGCCTCATCCTCCATCCCAACGATCACTTACTATGACATTCAGCCGTCAGTTCTTTGGAAAAGGCCAATCTGCTTGCTGCACACTCCCAGATTGTGCTTTGCCCCCGGAAAGTGGAACCAAAGCGCACATTGATCTGGCGAAAGCAAGATAGTTGCACTTGATATTTGTAATGCATTTGCCAGAGCTTAGTACAGGCTCTTTTCTCGAAAATGTGTGTTTTTGGGTCGATGACTCTCTTCTTCAATGGATTAGAAATTACCTTTCGGAACGTTCAATTCAAGTTGTTTTAGATTATTTCAAGTCTGATGTTCACAAAATAAATGCCGGTGTGCCTCAGGACTCTGTTGCATCTCCGACACTCTTTTTAATATTCGTCAACGATTTCTTGTCTGCTACTTCTAATCCAATAATGACAGTACTCTTTCTTTTCATATTCGTTCCCGAAATCAAGTCTCTGCTCTTCGACTGTAGAACGGGAGCGGTACCGTATGTTAAGCTCATTAAATTCCATAACCAATTACGAAACTATCAACAGAGTAGAATTTATTGGTTCCAAAACTCAATTCTGTCTGCTGTCATTAAAGCGAAATCTAAATACTCAGTTATTATCCATGAATGGCTCTTGCATCGTCGAAATTGAAAAACATCCCATTTTCGGTATGTGTGTCAGTGACAACCTACATTGAAATAACTACATATAGTACAATACATACCCGATATCACCAAAAATGCTTCATGCCACAAGAGCCGTATGGGCACATACTTCCTGGAAGATATTGGACTAGAAACATTAAACTGACCTCCTCAGAGGCCATTTCTGAGATAATCAGTCTTTGGGCGGAAATCGCTATTGAGATGCTACAAAATCTTGTTGAATCGATGCCGAAACGCCTTCAAAAGCTAAAATCGGGTATATCTTCTACTAAATGGGATCGAATTTTATTTGTTGTTTTTTATTAAACATTACACCGGTGTGTATGTAATGTAAGCCCGACCGACCAACTAAGACAAACTGAGCCGACGATAACTATGGCGATTCCACCGACCTGTCCTTCCGGATTTTATACACTTACTTGCTTCAGCTGTCCCAATTGCCAGAGAAACATCAATTTTCGCTGTCCTAAGTGCCAGGGGAACTTACAGATCGGCGACAATGCCATCAATTTTTCGACGTTATCGACCAGAACCCCGACAAACTTCGCCAGTAAATACCCAACAGTGTGATCCAATGGTACAGCTGCGCTGATGCACACGAAAGAGTCTCCACCAACGTACTCGAATACTGGAATCAACCGAAGCAAGCAACCGCCAGCATTTTTGAACAGAACATGAAGACCGGTATATGGACGGCTGATGGTAACCATCAAAAAATACTCGGATGATTTATTTTACCTGCGTCATGGCATGGCAAAACCAAGGTTTTGAATATATTCGTGGTCCCAAATTTACAACAGGAATTATATTTAGAGATAGACTTTTGGAAAAATTTTTGTGTCGCTCCTAAAATAATCTCGACTAGACTTGCCATCGCCGACCGAAAACGATTCCCCAAGACAAGCTCTCACTCAACCATAAACCTAGCAGTTGGAGATAATGAAACAAGTATTTCCGTCATTGGTAGTCCCGGTGTTAGGCAAAACCGAGCATCTTAAGCATGTTATATTAGAAGTAGACGAAGATCAAGCTTAAATAACGAGCTGAATCGAATGATCAAATTAGGGGTAATAAAAGAAAGCAGTAGTGCCTGGAGTTCGACAGTAAACTTGATGAAAAAACCAAACAAAAACAAACAATGCCTAAATTCAAGAAAGGGCAACTAAGTAACAAAAAAATACGCCTACCCTCTTCCCAAGTTCGATGACTTACTAAACTACTTACGAGCTATCAGATAAATCTCTGGTATCGATTTAAAAGACACGTTTAGGCAGACTCCTCTGGATGCCAAATCATTAATAGTAGACATCATTCAAAGTCCCTAGGCGGCCACTATACCAATTTACGGTCATGCCGTTTGGACTGTGTAATTCAACCCAGAGAATATGTCAGCTGATGGACAAAGTCATTCCCCATCGTTTAAAGAAGAACGTACTTGTCTGGATTTTGAATCCCATATCAAACTATCGTACTGTCCGAGGCGGCGAAGTATTTAAGGGAAGTTGAATTGACGATTAACTTCAAAAAAGGCAAATTCAGATATTGCTATTGTTGGCGATGGCAATCTCAACACGGATCCAGACAAGATGTCGGAGGTAGAGAAATTTCCAATGCCAAAGACTCCTAAGGAGCTTTGTCGGTTTCTAGGGATGACAGAATGCTATAGGCGATTTATCCCGAATTTCGCCGAACTATCCACGCCTATGACAGACGTTTAACAAGCTTAAGGCGACATTGGTATCCGCACCCATACTCTTAAATCCAAACTTTAAGAGACGCGTTTACATACAATGGAACGCTTCAACCACGATTGTGGGTAGTATGCTTTTCCAAGTGGACGCTGAGAAAAAACAAACGACCGATAGTATTCATGTCCCAGAAAATTAATTCTGCACAACGGATTTTTAATGTTACAGAGCTGGTATACTATGCGGCCGTGTTGTTAGTGAAGAAGTTTAGGGCCTATTTTGAGGATTTATCCTTTACTACATACAATATAATAACCAATCATTCTAGTTTAAAGTTTTTGATTACACAGAAGGATATATCTGGGCGCTTGACTAGGTAGAGCCTGAAACTTCAAGGCCTCGACTTCGTGATCAAAGATAGAAAGGATACTCTAAACCTAGCGCCCACATGAAAAAGCTCAGTACACAATTCTACAGATTGATCTCAACTCACCATAATTTTCCTCATATGAGTATGAGGAGTTGAAGAACAGACAATCAGAACCGACTTCGAGACACATGCGGGCTTATATATAAGCGAACTGACGTACAGAGAGGAGACCCAATTGGAAACTATGTATCCCAAACGAGTTCCGTGAGAGCTTAATAGCTGCTGCACATACTGAAACAGTCACTTGACATGGCTGCATTCACAAGACTCTGGCTCGCCTGGGACGGATGTTCTTCTGTCCAGGCATGGTTTAAGATGCCCAGAATCTTATCAGGTGTTGCGAGTCATGCAAGTGCTACCAGCCCCTCAACATGGTGTATAGAAAACCGATGTGAAAGGGGATTATTACAGAGCGACCTTTACAGCGGCCTACTTTTGCATCATTGATGCATCCGTGGCTTAAAAAACTCCTTGCAGACGTTTTGGCTATGCTGTGTGTAATACACACAATAGTTACAGTCATTAGTAACTACATCTGATTCTACCACGTATCTGCATGGCAAGTGCGCTGTTTTTGGGGTTGGTTTAATTTGCGGGTATTAGAACCATTTATTTAGCAGCTGTGTGTGTACGCTTAGGACAGGCACTGATTGCCAACAAACTATAAGGCACGGGAAGATCACTTGGTAGGGAGCGTGCACTATTTAATGTCCAAGATTTGGTTGGCAGGAAGCATGTCTTAAGCTTAGGACCGTTCGCCCCATCCATAAGAAGGAAGATCTTCCTAACCACAGTCTCCTTAATACGGCATATCTAATATCAAGATCTTATCTGCCGTCTTTTGTAGAACCCTGAAACCATTTATAAACAATCTAATTGCCATTTAGCAGTGCAGTAAGTCCACAATTAACCAAATATTGGCACTAAGGCAAACCTTGGAAAAAACCCAAGAAATCCAAATTGATAAGCACCACTTCTTTATCGATTTTAGGGTCGCATGTTATGTCCAGCTTTGCTATCCCTGCCGAAGACCGCCCAGATTGTGCTGAATGTCTTTGACCTTTGATATTAAAAAAAGAATTTAGGCAAAGTGATGCGTTGTCATTATTTTTTTCAACCTTATATTTGAGAAAATTGTGCGTACCTCGCAAATCACCACCAGAGGTACGCTTTTCCAAAAGCATGTAAATGTACAACTACTTGCATAATTTTATGACATTGACATCATTGGAATTCAGTGAGCAAATACTGGAACAGAAATCAAGAAACACTAAGAAGAATCTTTAGTATAATAAGATCCCGGTTTTGGTTTACAGAGATGCATGAACGTTACATATAGATGATGATATTCTTGGATCTATTTTTGGTCACGTTTGCATTGACGGGGCTTAAAGAAAGAGCCTTTGATTTTTGAGGCACAACGCAGTAGAGGTAAACCTTGCCTTAGTTGGCGAGCATAAGTAGGAGGAGACCTTAATCAACTTGGAGTGCACAACTAGAGGCAGTTAGTCAGAAACTGTGCTTACTGGAAAGGTCTATTGTTGCTGGTGTTCATTTTTCTCAGTATGAAAAACAAGCAGGGATACAACACTGGTACCACCGTAAACAAATGACAAAATAAATATCACCATAAAAATAGCAGAATCTAAATTTTTATATCAGTAATAAAAATGGATAAGAAAGCAGAACAGGTTCCACGGTAATTAAAGTACAAGTGCTTAGCTCCGTTACCATATATGACTATTGAATAGAATTCTATAAGATCTATTGGCCCAATTGTGGTGCAACATCCCCTTACTCAAGGAACTAATTTGAGCTGATGATGAAACTTGCTTGATGATGCTTGCTTATAAGGCAGTGTCCAATGATGACTCCTATGATGACGCTGAGATGCTTCTTGTTAAGAAGGATCAGACCCCTAAAGAGATTCAGATCAAGCTTTGACCAGATCTATTTGGTCGCCAGACATGTTGATCCAACAGTCCACCTTAGATCTGTTCTTTTATTAGCGTCCATCTTTAATATTGATTTGCATGGAGCGATTGCTAAACTTCTGCTTCCCTTTTGCGGTAGAAAAGGTCGAGTGATTTCAATTTTGGAGAGTTCGTAGTCCTTACATACCCTGGAATGTCTCTCTTTGGCTGGAACCCAACGAAGGTGAAGGCTGAACACCTTTGTCATTTCTGTAAGAGATAATCGGCATTTAAGGGCGGTTTTAGAATTTAATGAGACTGAGCTCAGTGACCTGATAGCGGCTTGATTATCCAAAAAGATGCAGAAATCTTGCAGATATCATGTTTTTCTTCAGCTAGGACAGAGCTTCTTTAAACGCCAAAATATCCGCCTGAAACACGCTACAGCTATTTGGAAGACGGAAGGAGAGGCTTAGATTAAGCTTGTCTCAGAAAACACCTCCACAAACCCCGTTATCGGTTTTAGATCGATCTGTGTAAAAGTGGATTGAATTGTCCTCCATGAAAGCATCTTCCTCCCAGAAGGATCTAGAGGGGAAGCTAACATGAAAGGCTTTGTCAAGCCCAAGTTCAGGTATGGTGTAATCGATGTTATCTATGGGGATTCCTAATATACAAAGAAAATTAACGTGACCAAATAAACTATGTGTCCACTCTGTGCCTGCTGAAGTTATCAAGGGGTGTCAAGTGAAACAGAATATCTAATGTCGCGGAGGGAGTAGAACGTAGGCCTCCTCTTATGCATAGACATGATCTTCTTTGGACTCTGCTTAGTTTGCTGCAGTTAACTGCATTGTCTAAGGTCGTCCACCGGATAACAACCTTGTAGGTAAGTATCGGTCGTATGAACGAGATGTATAGCCAGAGATTTATGCGAGGTTTAAGGCACCATTTGTCCCCAACGGCTTTTTTACAAGAGAATAAAGCTGGTGTAGCTTTTTTGACTCTTTCTTGAATGTTAGGCTTCCAGATTAGTTTCCTGTGAAAAATGAGACCCAGTTATTTTGCTGTATCAGAAAACACCAAACTGGTACCGTTTATTGAGAGAGGGTCTATAGTTGGAATTTTATATTTCCTTGAAAAGAGGACAAAATCAGTTTTATGGGGGTTTATTCCCAATCTACAGTGATCTGTCCAACGGAATAATCTGTTAAGATTTAGCTGAATGAGTTCTTTGATGACATTAAGATGCTTACCTGAGACGGCTATAGCAACATCATCCCGATAGGCAATTACTTTGATACCACTCGCTTATAGGTATATCAGCAGTTTATTAACCACTAAGTTCCAGAGAAGGGGAGAAAGGACACCGCCTTACGGCTTTCCTCTACTAAAACATCTTTTAGCAGAAGCCTCACCCAGTTTGGAGCTATTTAGCATAAGACTGATCAACTTCCCAAGTGAGTAGTCTACATGCAATCGTTATTGCATATGATATCAATCAGTCGTTCTAGAGTTTTTAGAAGGAAAGATGATAGACTTATAGGTCTGAGGTCCTTTGGGACAACATAAGAGCATTTTCCGGCTTTGGGAATGAAAACTACATTAATTTCTCTCCATTACTGTGGAATGTGAATCAGTTCTACACAGCTCCTCATAATATTCTCTAGCTTAGGCATGATAATATCTGAGGGCCTTTGTAGCTCGGCAGGTATTATACCGTCCGGACCAGCAGACTTGTGTGGTTAGAAGCTATGCAGCGCTCAAAATATAGGGTTTTCTAATAACGACTTGACAACTTTTTCTTTTAAATAAAAGGCAAACCATTTGAGATATTTCAAAATGTATTGAAGTACAATCAAAACATTTATGAATGGAACTCGACTTCGTTCATATGGCCACCGCGGGCACGTTTGCAGTGTAAACCAAGATCTTTATGCAAAATATGCCATAATGTGGTCTGAGCGATGCCCAATTCTTGAGAACGCCGTGAAATTGACTAATTTGTATCGTTTGCTACGGACGTCTGCACGGCAGCGATATTTTCGACACTTCGACCAACCCATTGTCTCACTGACACGGCAACATTACATAACGAATATGTAGTCTCAAACTTTTGCACTAAACTTGTTATTGCCTGTCTACTAGGGCTAGAATTACGACCGAAAATTGGAGTTAAAGCTCTTAAAGTTGCAGTCACCGACTCCGAATATCTGTAGAAAATTTTTATAATTTGCAGACGTTGCTCGTTAGTGTACTTTACCATGATAAAAATGTTGAGTTTACTTAATAAATTGACAGTGACAGTTTGATGATTAGTGAAAGAGTGCGTTCACAAGTTGAATTCAAAGTTGTCAAGTCCCTTTTGGAAAACCTTATATATTGCGAAGGGGCGAATTGTCGCCTGTTCGTTAGTTTTCAGAAAAGTCCAATAAAACAAGTATGTCCGTTTTGTTGATCAGTTATAAAAATATGACGAATGAAAACACCAAGCCGTTTCAAAAAGTTCTAAATGAAATCCTCAGAGTTTTTAATTCTCACTTCCAATTTTGATCGGTCTGTGTGGGTCCACTGATAGTATGTTACGTCTTCTATGAAGTTATTACTAAAAGCAGTGTCAAAGATTCTTCTTAATTTAGAATACAATACATAGTTTGGGCAATTAAGGCACTTGTCCAAGTAACAATTTATATCAGGAGGGTTACAAATTATCAAAGCTAAGCAGGCTCTGCTATCATTGAGACGCTTATCTTCATTTTCTATCAGCCTTGATATATTGCTACCCTCAAACATGAGTTTGATATTTTGATGGATGGTGCAAACACACACGGAATGACTTCCTGGTGCCTAAGCAAAAATGCAGTCGCGAATTTGGAAAATCCAATCTTAACATTATTATGAACTTCTTTGATTTTTAATCTAACAAAAAAGCAAAACGTATTATTTTTGAACCTGAGAAAATAAATTTTTGTTACCCTTTTAGTCTTTTTTTCCTGGCATTAAACGGCTGATATCGTCTTCACATTAAAAACTTTCTACCAATTGCTTGATCTAAGCTTTGATCTAAGCATCTTAACTTTTCCCATAAGTTGATGGAACGCTTTGATCTTCTTGAAGTTTCTACATTTATTGATCATATAGCTTGTCGATCCTGGAAACTCTTCTATAATTTTGTCGACGCTATATTCTCTTGAAAGAAAAGACAACAAAACAAGTTTGGTGTTTTTGCTTGTAGTTTTATGGAAATTTTCTTTTATTCTTCCTCTCTGGAATTATCTTCATCATTATCTATATTAAAAGAGAAAACTTTCTCTGCAATTTTCAACATAGACTTTTTCAATTTTGACTGCACATATTTTAAGTCACTAAGTCTTCTCTTGTCGAATGTATCTTCTCCAATATACTGTATGCATTTATTAATCAAATTGATTGCAATGTTTTTATCGAAATACATTTCATCAACTTCAATTTGATCTTCAACCTTTAGCAATGATGGCGTTGAATCAGAATTTCGGTTCTGACTCAATTTTTTCCTACACGTAGAGTAAATTACCAACTTTGTGTTCAATTTCGTTTGCATCGTAACCATCCATGGTCGTACAGGCCGCAAATCACGAGCACTGGGTTGATCATTATAAATTTTTATTACTCACAATTCTTATTACGATACAATCTAAAATAAATCCCGAGCTCAATACAGATTGACATCAAGTGAGTGCAAATAAATTAAGCCTAACTCCTATTGGGTCTATAACTTCGTGCGGTTTGCTAAAAGATGGCGTAACTTGTATTATTCCATTTATTATGCATTGGAAAGCTTTTGTCATTGTACGTCATTTCAGTATATGTCATTCATTTGAAGCGTAAACATATGTCGAACTTTGTGCCTGAAAAAGTGTTTTGCGGGGAGTTCTTCATTACTTTAATATGAAGAAAACTGCTGCCGAAAGTCATCGTATTTTTGTGGAAGTTTATGGTGAACATGCGCTAGCTGAGCGAACTTGCCAAAAGTGGTTTGCACGATTTATTTGTGGTGATTTTGGCTTGGAAGACGATGAACGTCCTGGGTGAAGATGAAGAACTGGAAGCTTTACTCTATGAAGATTGTTGCCAAACACAAGAAAAGCTCGCAGAATCTTTGGGTGTCACTCAAGCAGCCATTTCAAAACGTTTAAAAGCAGCTGGATATATTCAAAAGCAAGGAAATTGGGTTCCACATTTTTGCATCGGATTGTTACTGGTGATGAAAAATGGATCCATTACGACAACCCCAAACACAAAAAGTTATATATGAAACCCGGCCAACCAGCCAAATCAACGGCAAAGCCGAAAATCCATGGCGCGAAGGTAATGCTCTGTATTTGCTGGGATCATATGGGTGTGCTGTATTATGAGCTGCTAAAACTAGGTGAAACCATCAATGGACAACGCTTTCGAACACAATTAATCTGTTTGAAGAGAGCCGTAACCGAGAAACGCCCGGAATATGCGGCCAGACACGAGGCAATAATTTTCCATCATGACAACGCTAGGCCCCACGTTGCTATTCCGGTTAAGATCTATTTGGAAAATAGTAGATCGGAAGTCTTACACCACCCGCTTTATAGTCCAGACCTTGCCCCTTCTGACTACCATTTGTTCCGGTCGATGCAGGACGCCCTCACGGGAATACGGTTCACATCAGAGCAGAATATCAAAAATTGGCTTGATTCATTCTTGGCTGCCAAGCCGACGGAGTTCTTTTGGGATGAGATCCACAAATTGCCAGAAAGATGGGAAAAAGTCATAGCTTCAGATGGGCAATACTTTGAATAATACTATTGTACATGTTTTTCTTAAATAAACGTTTAAATTTTGAAAAAAAAAACGCATGAATTAAATTACATACCCAATATGTAAAAAAGATATTCTGAAATATCCTTCGTCCTTGAAAATAATTTTTAAAGATTCGTTGCACGCAAACTTCTTCGTACCACTCCACACTACCATTCATATTGGCTGGTTCAATAAGTTCTGCGGTTTTTTTGGGGTTAAAGTTAAACACACATTTTTGGTATAAAAGCTTATTCATTCAGAAATTGTCCATCCTGGCCTTTTACTTTCTTCCAACGTTCTAGAAGAGACATAATACCTCTTTTGTAAAAGTCAGCAGACTTATGGGTAAATAATTTTTCATGGTACGTTTTAATCACATTTTCGGAATTGCCTTCCGTCCAAATTGTTTTAGAGAGAGCGGAACAGATGGTAGTCAGGAAGTCACGTTATCACTCTTTTCAAGCGTGAGATCCATAATTTTTCTTTCATTAAGTTCGTGAGAAACTCAAATAACGACATTTTAACCCTTTTCAGTCTCTGCGAAACGGTTGTATGGGCGATGTTAAGCCGCTGAGTGATCTCCCGTGTCGTCAAATGCTTGTCAACGATAACTGCAGCCAAGATTTGATTATCGTCTGTGGTGGGTGGACGTTCAGAGCGAACAGCATCAGCAAGGTCTGTATTTCCTGAACTAAAGCTAAAACCAACGCTTTTTTTACAATTAGCGCACGAAAGGTATTTGAGTGCCCTTAAAATGTTTGTACACAGCGCGGGCAAGAAAATTCAAGGAGGTAGAAAAGAGAAAAACCAATGTACGTTGATCTTAAATGTTTGCAAGTTATAATGAATAGGAAATAGAGAGATCAGCAAGGCATTCCATAAGCGACTAGCGCGGTTTAGGAACGAATCGCGATATTTCAGAGTACGTCCGAAGGTTGAAGGTTTGAAGGGGCGGAATGCTACTGGCGATTTCTATGGGCCACTGGTAGTGGAAATAGCGATAAAACAGGAGACATTACGTCGATGTTCAAGGGTGTCCATTGACTGACTGATATTAGTATCACCTATGAGTCTTATCGCACGGGTTTGAATTCTATCTAGAAGGTGCAGATATATTATGTTTTAGGAGCACTTGACCAGATGTGGGCAAGACAACTTCAATTGAATGATCCCAAAGGAAGTTTCTAATCCATTGAAGAAGAGAGTCGTCGATCCAAAAGGAACGTATTTTCGACAAAAGAGACTGATGCTAAACTCTGTCGAATGCTTTAGAAATATCAAGTGTAGCTATCTAACCTTCGAAAGATTGATGTACGCTTTGGTTCCACCAAATCACTAGTGAACCTGTTGCTACGAAAGCCGTACTACCGGTCATTGAGAAGTTTTCGCATTTGGAGGTGTTTCATGAGCTGACGGTTTATCAGCGTTTCCATAACCTTGGAAAGTAAGTACATTGGGTCTGTAGGAAGTGAGAGAAGAAGATTCGCCTTTTTTAGGTACGGGTTGAACAAATACTGTTTTCCATCTGCTCGGAAAGAGTCCTAAAGAGTAGGATTGATGAAAAAACTCACGCAGTGGTTTTGCTAGCGAGGAAAAACACCTCTTCAGAAGAAGGAGAGATATACTATCTGGACCAGCAAATTTGTATAAATTGAGATTTTTAAGTACTCTTGCTACTACACGAGTACAAAAATATAGGCGTGGACAAAGCACAATCTGGAAGTTTTGAATTGGACGAAAAACGTGCAGCAAGCACATCGACCTTGTCCAATTAGCTGACAACTGGAATATCATTGTAAATGAGCGTTGGGATGGAGAATAAGCAGAACGCTGACGCTGACAATAGCGTTTATAGATAAATCTCCATATACGCGCAAATCTCCCTTTGCGCCTCTGTCGCGTTGACCCTTTTTTTAAGGAAAAAGATCAAAATATGCCGAAAATGCACTTTCTTATCCCTTCTTATTCTTTCTCATCCTCAAAAAGAACAAACATTTTATAACGGTATACACAGAGATTTTCTAAAACGATAAATACTACTTTCAAGAAAAAAACCGCAGAGCTTACCGAACAACCCAATTGTTTTAAAGTAGTAAAATAACGTTCAAAAAGCAAATGATGACCTGGGACTAGATAAGATTAGTGTTGGGAACTTATTCAATTGTTGACAGTGCAGACTATCGAATTGGAAGAAATGTTCCTGTGGCTTTCATACCAATGAATGATTTTTTTGAACTTTGAACTATCGGTGTTGGAAACATATTCGAATGTTTTTTATGAATGTTTTTTTTTTCACCCGTTTGGACTTTGAATTATCGGATTCGAATATGTTTAAAATTTATATTAATTTGTGTAATATATACCATTAATGTTTGACAATGTTGTTGGGATGCATGAATGTGAATGAATGAATAAATATAACTGTTTGATGGTTCAATCCATTTAGTTACTAACTATTGATGTTAACTAAAGAGCAGCTATTTCTCCTATTGTTGACTTATTAGATCGGTAAACTTGTTCAATCCTTAATAAATAATAAAATCACAAACAATCCCTTTCGGAGAAGCCAGTAGAAATGCTTTTAAGCCCACAGGATGAGTATGTTGGGACAATATTGCCTAATAGAGCAATGTCTAGTGAATAGAATCATCATTTCGTCAATGCCCATATTTTTTAGCTTATTTGGAGGAAGCCATCCCTGACGATTTTTTTTTATTTTTTTTTTTTTTTTTTTTATTAGGGGTCTTACCTTCTAAAGGTTATCAATTCTTCCTTTCGGACTGATGTCGGCATCATATACTAGTTTTAGATTCGAAAGCAGACAAAATATCGTTTACTGGTTATTCACCCTTGAACTAGTGGCACCGTTATCACTTATCACTCCAATACATTTCAATCTGGAGGGATTGAAGACTAGCCATTAGCATAGTGATTCCTATGAAGATCTTGAATTTTTTCGTTAATAAATGTAATGTATTTCCTATATGCAGTATTAAAGTCCTATTTATATTTTCTACAATTTTCTGCATCAAGTAGTCATCAACGCATTGTCCAAAGAAGTCCAAAATATTCTATTTGCTTGGATCGCTCTCTAAATAAGCTGCTTTGATAAGAGATGGTCTATACGGGCTAAATAGCCCATTCCACAGATTTGTTTGAATATTTCAACAGACTGTTGTATAATGCGGTTGTTGTCGAATTTTTCTCGAATACGTCTTCTACTTCGATTAATAATCATTGTGATGTGAACTGAAAGTGAGATGGAAGGAACGTCTTGAACCTCGAAATCCGTTGATTCATTTAAAGGATCACGTGATTTGATCGACGACAAATTATCTACTTCAAAATCATGGAAAGATCAGAATCGGCTAAAGCTATAATACATATATAATATAGTAGTTAAAAAATTACTGGTTGTATATAGAACATTCAACTGCAATTAAACATTGGTTAAAGTACCAATGTTCTACAGAAAGAACATAACAACGAAAAAATCGCGGTATGCTTAGTACAATTTTATATCTTCCAAAGCTAAGTTGAGATTTAGTCAAAATTATGTTTATATACTTATAGGAAATAGAAACAATAACAAAAAGAAATAATAACTAAATTGAGAAGAGTGTTCTTTTTTTTTTATTGTAATTTCTATGTTCTACGAGTAGGGCGTGAGTTCCCAGGAGGCTTAACAAAGAATTATTTACGTCCTCTGTTTTAGACTCTAGCCAGAACCGGACACACCACTCTTGGTAGACCACTATTTAAAGAATCAACAAACATTTCAGATTCATGATCTTCTGCAAGATCATTGATTTTCTCAACTATCCCACACCAACAACAAATTAGAGGTCACCTGAGTCGTGGTGTCAAAACGGAGTAGTAGCGCTATTTATGTGCTTAGGACTGCGACCATTCCAGTCCTTTTTAGCGATAACATACAACGTCTGCATACAGCGACCATGCTTTCCAAATTTTAGGCCTCCCAATGACATTTCACTGATTTCTTCAAATATGATCACACCTGTCTGTGATCCATGCAATCCATTACAACATAGGTCCTGCTGAATGTCGGTCGTTCATTGCTTTAGACTGTACACCTATATTATATTATAGTTGTTTGTCTATAACAACAACCACAATGACTGAGACGCATGGAGTAGATAAACACTAGCTCTCCGGTCCGAGGAATCTTTTTTTCACCTAGGAGAGTAGATGCAGTTAAAAAGACCTTGACCCACGTGACGAACGCAAGTGCAAAAGCATCTTAACCCAATCAAAATGACGAATTTGATGCACCTAGCTTACGATCGAACTGAATACAACTGCTTACTATCTAAAGGAAAAAATAGTCAATGCAGTACAGTCGACGCAGTAGCAATGCGAATATGTGAGAGAAACATGTAACATAACGCGTAACACATTTCAACTCAAGTTGATAACAAATTCATAGTTCATATGCTCTCAAACCAACAAAAAAAAACCTAACACATGCCTAAATCAACCACACCTTCAATTCAATATAAAATTCCACAAATTTTGTTGATACTCGTACACCGCTATACGAGTAGGTATGCATATTACTACCATATTAAATTTACAAGTGCCAAGTACTACATATATTATGTGTGTATGCATGTATTTTGAGTCTCCGTCAAGCAACACGTAAAATAATAATTCACCCCACCAAGATCGAATCAACACTAATGTCAAGCACCACTGTCCTTGGCCGAGAGCAGTCCACTTTTCTAGCTCAAAAACCTAAAACCAACGCCAAATCTTAAAGATAACAGAAAACACAAATAAACATTTTGTTTTTTTGTTTATTTATTATTATTTTTTTTTTTTTTTTGTTTATTACTTTTTTTCATTACAATTTTTTTGTATTCTTTTTTTTTCTTGTTTGATCTATACATAATAAAATATTGTACAAGTTTTTAGATTTGTTTACTTTTTTTTATTTTTAAAATTAGCTCTTACAAGTAACAAAACGATTGATAATTTAGACAAAAGCCTTTTTTGACACATGACAGTTGCTCTTAAATAATGTAGTACGTATGAGTATAACTCATCAGTTTGCATTTGTTAAGTCCACATTGCACATTGTACCTATACATATATGTAATAGCTTTCAACTATCAGACATCATTCATCACGTCAAGAGACTATTTATTCCACTCCAAAGGGGTACTTCTTTGACCACTCGTATGAAGTCATCGTATCGACAGCAAATCAGTGGACCTCTATACTTGGAGTTAGCTACCCTTGTAAGCCATGTTATTTTCTCACACTCACTTTTACAAATTGATTTGCGCGCCACATCTTCGGCTTGTAAGTCTGGATCATTAAACACTCCAAAGGTCACCCCCTTATCGGCATTTTTCACTAGAATCCAAATCAATTCCGGCATCGGAAAACGATTCTGTCCATCACCGACCGCTGCATAGAACTCCATCTGTACACCATTGGAATTCTGTAAGACATTAACCCCATGACTGCCAATGTAGATATCTAGTTCCGTGTGATAACTTAGATCTTTTATATCTTCCTTGAGAAGGCTGAGTGTGTGTAGGTTATCCCTCATGAGAAAGTAGTTCCAAGATAGTTTCTTAACAGCGCTCAATTGATTTTGCATAAGTAGTGATTCATCTACATAATTGCTGAGTTTAAATCCAGGAGCCTCCTTGATGCCAAGAGTATTGCGAACTCTTTCATAGATTTCATCAAAGCGTAGCGCCTTGAATAGCTCGAATTTGTACTTTGAATTCGGGTGGTTTTGTAATAAAAATCCCTTATCGGCTTTTTGTAGATACTCATTTGGTCCTCCTAATTTCACATGAGCAAAGTAAGTTTTTCCAACTGTTATGTCATAGCAAGATTCTCCAATAATAAACGTATGCCTCTGAAGTGGATGAACATATCCGAAATTTGTCGAAGTCAAATTAATTGGACACCCGTAAACTGTTTGTCTTGTCTCTTCAATTACTCGCATATCACATGTAAGATCTTTTAAATTGACTCCTTCCACCTGACCGTCTAATTGAAATTGTCCTTCCGGTCCGCATAGTGCGAGTGCTTGTTCTGATTTTCCTCTTAATTGTATATAATTTGGACCACATGACACTATAACCTCTTCTCCAGGAGTCACCAACACCGAATTCAAATCATCAATTGTTACCGTATCGTATAGCGAACCATTAAGACGAAATATCAATGGCCACTGATAGCCAATATGCACCTTTGATGAAAAGGGAATCTCACAGCTCTCCAGCGTAGTACTACCGTCGCTGCTATCGCCGATAGAACGCGATATTACCGCCACAATACTACTGATCACTACAATGATCACCGCAACGACTCTACTATGTGCTTTACTTGTTAACATTTCTATGGTAAGATGAAGTCTGAATGCGGTGCAATTTTTGTTGTTCAATATATAAAAACGATTGACGCCACTGCGAACGTTTGCGCTCTCGTTTCTTGCTGCCTGTTTATCAGCTGCTGAACATCAGAAGTACTTACAACGGTGACCTTTCGCAGAAAGCAACCCCCGCTCATCCAAACATAGAACAAGGAAAAATCAATGTTGAGGGAAAATACACAAAAATTACAGTGTGCCTATGCAAGAAACAGTAACGGTGTTCTTTGTGTAGAATCAAGTAATTTACACGTTTGAACTATTTTAAAATTATTAAAACACTCTGAGAGCACTACGGATATAATCGGAGTAGATGGCTTAAAATATGAGTAGATGTAGTAGTAGTAGTAGTAACTCGAAATACCAGGAAGAGGTTTCAAATATAAGACCAGTTCTAAGCAGAAAGGCTAAAGCTTCTCTCTATATTATGTTAGTAACTTCGTCGCATACTAAATTCTGGTTCAGCGAAGGTGAATGAAAAATAATGCACAACCGTGCCTTAGATATGATTTTCTAGCAATCAGTTTCCTTAAATTAAGCGGTGGAATGGCAATGATGTAAATAATAAATTTTGAATATCAACCTCCTGGTTCGAAATGCTAAAAAGGCAAAGACTTCAGTCCCAAAAAATTGGAATCTGCACGTATGGAATCTTGCGGAAGAACAATTGTGTTTTAGACTAAGTTTTAAGAGCCCGTTAACTAATCATGAACATTTTCAATACAACATTTAACATTTTTTTTATGGATTTTAACACTAACTAGGAATAAATATATTTTTTTGTAAAAACTTGCTAAGCAAAACCGAATTGAGACTAATTGACTGCCATTCTTAAAACTTTTCCAGTAACTTCGTTGAACGCGTAAAAAAGCATCTCTCTGTGAATTGCTACCGCACTTGCAAATCGATGGCAATTATGCCAAAAGGTATCAGAATCGCCGCAACTGATAAATTGATCGGCATTATTTAACCAGAAATTGACTTTTTGTCAGATAAAGACCCTTATTTTCCAAAACAAGAAACAAAAGACCAAAATACAGGAAGAATATATAGTAAGCGCGTCCAAAGGCAGAAAAAAGATCAGAAGCAACATGCCATCATTAACAGATACAAGTACATCCTTAAAATAATTTTAAAAGATACAAAAATTGTGATATGAGGCACATCCCTCATAGAATTCTGTAGAGATGATGTCAAGCCCAGTGCTTGAACTCAAGGAAAACTAGTGCCAAGAAGCTGGCGAACAATGGCGTCGAAAGTTATACTAATATCAAACTCAACTCTCAATGGAACCTCTGACCAAGGACGAAGGTAGCCGTAAAGCAAACTCTACTCTGAGCTTTGTCTAGCAAGTTCATCGGGGATTTAATTTTCCGTGATCCTATTGTGACAAAACTCAGTAAATTCAGACGTATGACTTCAGTAAACTAGTTTAGAAGTCGACGGCCTAAAGTGCAGCCGAAACCTTTCGGTTTTATTAGATTTTACTTTTGATCAAGTTTATTAGTTATTGGAAAACCCTGATCAGTTCATTTCGATACGCAACATCTACTACATCTACATCTTGAATCAACAGAAATGACCTGTCCGTCTGTCAGGAACTGTTTGCTCTAAAACGAGATTCTAATCGTAATCAACGATTAGGGCAGTAAATGGTCTTTCAGTTATCCTTCTTAAAACTGAGGCTATCGTCATCATCAAGAGGCGTGGGGTGACTGGTCTGACGGATCTAGTGCTGAAAGTCATCACCTTATGTGTGATTCTAGTACCAAATTTTGTATTATGACATGTCGCGTCGAAAATTTCTAAGAACTTCCGGTCGATTTTATTGTAGGTAAAAAGACCTTATGGCATACTTAGGGCTTGTTACCAAAAAGTCTCTTGTCCAAATGCCACCAGACTCGAAAACATATTTTCCTCGGCTGTATAGGAGCTTTGCTAGCCTAGCATTAGCAGTCACACTCTCAAAGTCATTGTACTCTGATTCTAAGGACTAGACACAGTAACTCAAGAATTCCGTTAGATATACGAAGTCGGTTATACTCAGAACCGAACTAGAGCTAAAATCTATGTTAGAAAAGAAGCATAGTCGATGGTTTCTAAACCGATGAAGGATGTTAAACTGGCAGCTGCATAGGGGCGATAACCCAAGAGATTAAATTCCACCTGTTACCTTAATTAACTTAATACACTATAGTTATTAAGAAAAGATAAGGAGGATGAAGAATCTGATTATGGAGCAACCTTCAATCAACGCCTAAAATCTTATTGAATCATCTTAACACTTTCAACCTACGAAATTCGTGAAGCCAAGGCTTATCCAAACGCATTCAGAGGACTAAGACCACTGAGCCTGGCTAAGGTATCAAGGCATAGCAAGAAGCTAAATCGGCGATATACTTCGTAGATAGCTTCAAAAAAGACCATTCAAGATCCAAACTTGCGTTAGGACACATGCGTGTCTTCCATTAGGAATTTTATGACAATTGTGTTACTGTGGCTAGCACACCTATAGTTGATTTATTCTGGTAACGTGAATCTCTGGTATGGACTGGAAACTCCACCAACGGTTCGTAGCGTAAGCGTGAACAAACTTCACTGAGCAGTGAACGGAAACAGCGCCAAGAACGAGTGCATATTATCAAATAATATTTAAAATGATATTATATTCGGAAACGACAACTTCAAAGTAGTTAGAAGCTTGCTCTTGCAACTTTGCAGTGAAGATTTAACCCTAACAACAAAAGAAACCCATAATTCGAGAAGATGATGAAGAAACTCCTAGCCATTTTTGAAGGGAGAAAATATAAAAGTTATTTGCTTTGGAGGAAGAGATTCAATGAAAAAAAACATTAACTTTACAGCGGTATCTACTAGACCTCCATAGCCATTAAGTGTGTATCCGTATGAATCTTAACGCACCTCCATTTAATTGGAGTTTTAAATTTATTTTAAATTATGTTATGATGCTTTACATATTCAGCAAATTTAACAATTGGGGTTAGATAACAAGGATGACTCTCTAGTTTTTATCACCATACTCTTCTAGCGCTTCTATGTGTATAAACTGGTCATTTGAATAAAAAAATACTAAACTTCATTTGTATGTCCTTCACATTAAAAGAATTGCTAGAATGACTGATGACTTGATACGAGTTCCGCTGATTAAGTCCCTGCAAAAAAAGAACTGGGTGACGCGCAAACGGGAAAGCCTCGTTTAGATCGCATAAAGTTCCATTTTTCATAGTTAACGAATTGGTTTGTTTTTTTTTTTTAAATTAAAGGTACATATGTATTTTGTCAAACACACTGTACGTGTACATATATATGGCTATGTATGCGCGCCAATATTTCTTCGGCTACTATTTGCGCGATAACAATTTCAAATAAGAAAGAACCGACACATTCCATTGAATGGAACTTTTTTATTTTTATTTATTTATTTATTTTTTTTTTTTTTTTTTTTTTTTTGCTTTCAATGTTTTGATTATAGCAACGGATTCTGTGAAAATCGTAATCATGATAAGTAACTACGTTCTTGGATGCTTCAATTCCAATATAGGATGCCATCAATCAAACTGACGACATTTGCCATCGATCCACGTCAAGTTGGATTAATTCGTTCTCTTGTCAATTCCTTCGTTCCCCATCCGAAGAATTCTATGTAGAATTCTTGAATTCATGGAACTGCAGTTATTACTTAGCTCAGATCCGGCATAGTGTTGATATACAGAGCTGCAAGCAGGCCATTGATCTTCAACTTGCTTGGGTGGTGCTCGATGCTCGATGGTTCTTATCAATGGAACATAATGCTCTTATTGCGATTTATGAATGAATGACACATCCCATTTGAACTTCAATACTCTTGTGCCTCATCCTGCTCCGGTTGGCTGTAAATGCAAATATAAATATAGATTTTTAGCTCATATGTACCTATCTACGCCGCAGTTTAGAGCACTTAATATGTAATAAAGGAATGCGTAAAATGCTCGATCATATCGATAGATTTACGGCAAAAGAAAACAAATTGAAAAAAAAAAATATAAAAATCAACAATTTACGAGCTAATATAATAGTTTACATTTGATGTGATTGAAAATACTACGCAGTGATTTGAAAGGCAAAGGCCGTTTAATAATGAATATGGTGCCGATATGGTTAAATGGGGCGATGCTCCTAGCAAACTAGGTACTCATATTCGTAACATGTAGTGCTGATTTAATTAGCTGTCGCCGATGTGACGTAGAACGTATGACAAGCTATGTGACAAATGTGTATCCATTGTATTTTCCTAATAACTTCAAGAAAATCTCTAAATGAATAGTATTTGTGTTTTGTAAATACATACTTTGTACATATGTACATATGTATGAGATCATACATATGGTATTTGAATTGTATTGAGCAGTAGATAACATTTTCGAGAGCTCCTATCGCAGCCTAATGTTGTAACGCGTGATCTGCGGGTCATAATCACGTACGCACGTAGTCGTGCACATGGTGGGTGGCGTTTGTTCACGTGCAATCGGAAATTTTCAAATGCAAGCGAGAACTACTGTGATGATGCATCGCACGTAATAACTTTTTTTTTTTTTTTTGTTTTTTGAGAGTTTAATCGATAGTGCAAAGGTTTCGCAGGGTCAATAGAAACTTGAAAACAAACCAGTGTTTAAAAAAGTGCGATCATAAATAGTAACTGTACTTCGATCATGACGTCACTCGCTGAGATTAGCTTGTATGAAAATTAATAAGTTATTAAGTAGTTCGTTGTCTTTGTTTTACATTCCTTGTTTGCTTCTGCTGGCATGGTGCCTTTATTATTAAATTCATAGTTTTACTTCCCAAACGGTTTTGCGAGCTTCCTCGTAGTGCATTTAGTTTTTAGCTGAACCTTTCGCACACATGCCATGCATAATAAAAGCATTTAACAGATTCACAGCCATATGATGACCTTTCATTTCTATGCCCGATGATTGTTTTCTGTCTGGACAGAGCTAAGAAATAGTATTTAGATGATAGTAAGCAGCTCTGCCTTTTAGGGAAGAAAGGAAGTCGAATAGACTTTTAATCAAAAGCCTCTTTATTTAACACGGTTTATACATTTACAAGGTGCCAACAATTGACCGCTCTTTCAATCTGCTTATTTAAAATATTTTCCTCGAAATCACATTGAGCACTTAGTTGCTTATCTGGCACTACAAACAATTAGTGTTAGTTATCACAGTTTTTGGCCAACTAGGGTGAAATTTTCCTTTACTGCGCTGTCCCTACGAGTTGGAAGTGAAAACTCTGCAAACTGGAGGGTTGATGTCTTAGCCATCGATATTTCTGTACCTACAGCTCGTTGTCTCTTCCTCTAACGCCCGTCAACGCAAACGGGATCATAAAAAAATCGAAGAACCCTGCGTTCAAAACGGCCAAGGATATTTTCCCCCGCCTCCGCTAATGAACATGCTTCTGAGACACATGCTTTACCCCGAAAATAACATATAATGATGCCTTTACAATTGCATCATTAAGTATGTATGTCGATGCCGACATGACATCTGACAATCGGGCGAAGTCATCAAGCATCGTCTCGGAGACGGAAGACCTAGAAAAGAACTTGTATATAGCGACCCTCTCTCAGAAACCAGTACCTTGTGCAACATACCCAATACCTCTGGCAAATCTGCTTAGACTTAGTCCAAGTAGATTATTTTCACGCCAGCTGAACAGCGCAGATTCAAGCGTGAGCTAAAAAAGGGGTGAAACTAGAAGCAAGCCCGGATTTATGCAAAAGAAAATGTAACAGAAAAGGGTTTCGAGGTGAAGCAGACAACAACACACCTCCTCAATCGGAAGCAAAACAACCGTCGAAAAAGTCTCGTATAGCGATATAGCGAGCTATGTTAGATTGGGAGTCGTACCCATTATGAAGATTAACTCCACTTAGCTCAAAGAAAAATGTGGGTTAGAGGTGATGCTTGTCGAGGAGTAAAATCTTCCAAAACCGCATGTCATCAGAGGATTCTTTCCTAGCGAAAGAATACCGGCAATTCTGAATGGACAAAACAAAGAACTCAACACAACGTGGAGGGTTCTCTAAAGATGAAATGATAGAAGTATCACTCATCTGGTCCTTGGAATAAATAAAAGCGCTATGAATAACGAGGTCATAGAGCTGAAGGGCCTAGTTTCGTACCGAGTTGGTCAGCCAAGCTCATCTTCAGAAGCTCTGACAAGGCAAACAACCAGAGCTCTAAACCAGAAACCCTAAACACGACGACCACGACGGCAGTGGGAGCTGCTAAAAACGTGAGCAATATCCTCCTAGCGAGATCGTGCTAGCGCTGACTCTGTAGGACCAAAAAGTACAGAAGCTGCACCCGCAGCTGCAGAAATCACAATACAGCATGGCACCGTGACCAAACCAGTAAAAAAACTACCTATCAGAACCATTTCAGGGCTAATCCAATGGCGATTTGAGCAGGTGGCCAGACAAATAGAGGTTATACCCAGAGTTACAAGTGATGGTCCCTCTCAACAGGACGCTGTAGAGGAGATAACAAATCGTACAGAGCATGGAAACCACGTTATGCAAGCAACAAATTACATCTCCGAGCACCGAGCTATGGGCGCCTCGGACACATTTAGCCAGCAATGTGCTTCAAGGTTATCCAAGAGCCACGGACAAATCATTGTAAGATTTTAGGTTTGAAAAGCTAAACCAGAGAAATAATTTTTTCGGAAGGTCCTTTCCATTCTAGGTTTCCTAACTAGGGACCTGATGGCAGTACAAATTGAGCGCCACAACGGCCGGGAACTACATAGGTTCGTATGCGCATCGGCGTACTTTACTGGAGACACTAAAGAAGTGCCTCCCACACTAGTACAGGAACTTGTCCGGTACTGTGAAGACAAGCAAGTACACATTATCATCGGTTATGACGTCAACGCACACAATACTATTTGGGGTATTCGTGATACAAACAAGAGAGAGACCAGGCAACAAGCCCATGGAACTACCTAAATCATATTATCCTATAAACTTGACATCGTTTTATCTAAAACCAATAGAAAGAATTATTGAAGTTCATACCAGAGAAAGCTTAGAAAATAGCTCGCCTCTGCACCCATGTCAGTACGCCTATCAGAAAAGCAAATCGACAGAAGGTGCTCTAAAGAAGTTGACAGCTGAAATCAAAGGCCCCTTCTGCTCTAAAAAAATTGCACCTTGCGCATTCCTTGACATTGAAGGTGGTTTCGACAACACTGGATATGACTCCATATCAAATGCTTTGCTCCATAAAAACCTTGATCAACCCACCATCAACTAGGTCAAAGCGATGCTTGAAAGCGTTTATGGTATGGCGGTATTATCGGAGCTTATTTCTTTCGAAATGAGAAAGGAAACACTGTTAATATTAATGGTCTCAGGTTTAGAAGGATGTTAACCGACTTTCTGTGGTCAAAACTCGACAATATCGATATATCCGAGCTGAGGTTACAAGAAGACGGCGCTACATGCCATACAAGCAACGCAACACTCGATGTTGTGAAGGAGAAATTTGGTGACTGGGTCATCTTACGGGGAGCGTTCATCAATTGGACGCCGCGATTATGCGATTTGACAATACTCGATTATATTTTCTGCGGCTTAGTCTACGCCAACAAGCCAACCACTTTGGTTGTTCCACACGCTTTTGCCGGAATAAAGCCGCAAAAATTGGACCGAGTCATCGAAAATTGGGTTGACCGCTTGACCGATATACCAATAGTCCAGGCTACCAGCGTGTACGATTAGCTAACCTGATTGTTTGATTCCAGGAATACGTCTACGTAGCTACACACTTCGACCACTCTCCTCACGGGGCTGCCGTTAGGTATTACTTCGCGGGGTTGGTATGAAGTATATGATATATTATGGTATCTTCTATATTTACTGCAGTACGCCTTATTCTCTCGACCTTTCGCAGCTCAATTGCACGTTTGTTATGAATGTGCAAATTTTCATCCAATTTTCTTCTGACCGTAACATATGGTCAATTATTGATTGCGGGTTTTGTATGTCAGTTCTCTATCCCATACGTGTGCAATGGAATATTGCATGCTCTGTCTACTTCTTGATTTGGGCAATCTGGGCAAAATCGTACCCAAAGCGTCGAACTGCGTAAGATGGCAGTTAAAGTTTCCTTGCCTTCGGTTTGTCCGAAAGTATATGGATGGGTTCAATCTGTACGTCTATCTGCTCTTCGTAGTGGTATTCCACCGAGCTTGCCACCTGGTCATTGCAGAGCTCTTTATTCTAGCTTTAACCTTTTGATGACTACCGCCTCTTGATTTCTAGAAGTTATCTTTTGATAGACTCCCTGCATCTCCGTAAGGATACCGATAACTATAACAAAAGCTGCTTCGTCCGAAATTGTTCTAAAGCCACTGATTGCTCTTAATGCGCTAAGTCGATATGTTTATGATAGCTTTCTCCTTTTGTGCTAGGGGCCCCACCCAAACTACATTTGATATTAAAATTCTTCTAGCATATTCGTCGAACAAGATAATCCAGAGTAGAGGCCCCGATCCTTGTGGGACTACTACGAAGATTTTATAGTACTTTTAAAATTCGTCCCTTTCATGTATAGACCTTCTATTGCTGAAGTAGTCGGATACAATCTTTCGCAAGTAGTACAGTGTATCCATTCTAGCTAGTGGCCATATTATAAATGACCAATTTGCTGAGTTAAATGCATTTTTGATGTCCAGCCACTGCATAATATTCCTATTTTTCCTATCGCCACCTTTCTTCCTTTATTGCTTTGGCTGATATTTATACCACCGCTTTTATGGCGTCGACGGTGAAGCGCGATTTTCTGAATCCAAACTGTTGATCTGATAATACTCCTTTTTCTTCTATCACTTGAGCAATCCCTTTAGGTTAGGGGCTAGAATATGCCCGAGGTAGTCATGCCTGTAATAAGAGGCGATTAAAAATCCACTGGGCCGGCTTAAGGTGTTAAGCAACCCGTCCCAGAATCGAGCCCAGTATAAAAAATAGTCCAATCTCGAACGGAGCATCCGGATACCTGGCGACCTCCTGATCAGCCGACCTTATCTGTCTAATGTGAATCTCTGGACAGACGGACTACCCTTGCTCCGTTACTAGTGGAAATAAAATGAGTTCTACAAACACTATACAACACAATACAAATACAAACCAGGACCCCTTCAAAAAAAGCTCAAAGGGTACGAGATCTCCAACACGCGGATAACTGGAAAAAACGTGCGAATAAGCTGCAAAATATGGAATTGCACAACTTTCGACAAAACCGAAAGCCTAAAAAAGATTTATTCTATAAATTCAGTTTTGGGACTTGTTGTCAAAATTGAACCCCCGCGAAAATACTCGAGGCTGATTCACCGATGTAAAAGTTGTCAGGGATTCAGCCATACTCAGGCCTACTGCCAGAGGGAGCCTCGCTGTGTTAAATGCGGCGGAAAACATCTGAAGCGAGAGTGCAGTTCCGCGAAAGAGTCCCCAGCGATATGCATCAACTGCAGGGGAAAACATCCAGCCAACTATCGAGGCTGCGAAGTCGCGAAGAAATTGAAAAACGACGGGATCAATCCAAAACGATATCTTCTGAAAACGATGCTTGCTGCGAAAATGATGACGACATCTCGGAGAACTATCTCTGTGAATGTCCGGCTTATGCTAGCATCAGGCTACAAGTACTTGGCTCTGACGTGTTGGGTGCTAGTACTGTAGGCACCTTATTACTGAAGATCTTGCTCAACTTTCTATGTAAGACTGAAAGATTTTAATAAAAAAGAACTAAACTAATGGACTAGTTTTTTGTCTGAGTGCTCTGTTTCGACATTAAAAAAAAAGAAAGAAGTGTAAAGTTTAGCTTACAGCTCCCACATAGCGCTAGTGAGCTAATTTTAAACATTTGTTTTGGCATATAAACAACATGAATTTATAAAATAAAATATCAAAAATTACATTCAGAATTAAATGAATCAACTAATGAAATAAATGTCTGCACAAAGTTTTCAAGATATTCTGGCCGAATCGAATCTGGATCGAACACCTCGAAAAATGTGTCGGAATCTATCAGCATAGCAATAAAAAGAAAGTAGTGGCAGTGGATAGGCCTGAAATAAATTGAAGAAAGATGAAATACGTTTGTGCGACGCTCACACAACGGTGTGCAGGCTATATTCTCTCGAGGAGTTATAGGAACTAAAGAAACAATTTCACAATTACTCTTAAATTGGTACAGGAAGTTATTATTATTTAAAAATATTGTTTATTCCGCTTTATTAAAAAAAACGTTTAATAATAGTTTTATTTTATACACATACATATTTACAACATTTTATTTATATAGATATTTTACCAGCCTTGCTTCTTTGCACAGCAATCTTACTTAACAGGTTTTTATTTTATTTTTATTTTTGTAAAAATAGATGCAAATTTCAAATATATTTTCTTACGAATATGTACCGTATATATCTGGATACACTTAAAAATATATTCCATTATTGGCCATTTAAGTTATTCAAAATGTGGTCCAATTAATAATCGTTCGTTGTGCGTTAAAGATAAATATGAGCTTTCTTAGAAAATAAAACTAAAAGTTAGTTAAATGGATATAATGATAATATGATATATAAAGATAATATGATATAATGATTTAATCGCTTATTTAAAATTTAAAAAAAGATTTTACAAATTAATTACCATGCAGATATTGTATGGTTGATAAAAGTGTTTAGATATACAGGAAAACCAAGTCAGTGACAAACAAAATCAAAGCAAACTAATGAATCTGGTTTATACCAATAAAAGATAAAACCTTTGTATATTCTTTTGTTTCTAATTCGATTATTATTATTATTATTATTATTATTATTATTATTATTATCATTTTTAAATTGTTTTAACAATTCTTTAATGTGCTAGGAATACTGACTGCATCAGTTTTGTTTTATCTACACGTTTCTTTTGTATAAGAATTAAGAACAATTCCGTATTTCAAATGAATGGCAAAAGAGCTAATAAATAGTAACTTTCCTTCTGCATGTAAGCCTTTGTTTTGGATTAATGTTGATTGCTTTCATGTTAAATAATAATTTGAGCAGTATATCGAAACAGGAATGCTTTATAATATTTATATGTTTTCTATCTTACCTAAGTAAATAATAAAAACTACAAAACAACATCTCTCACACAATAATACAGAATTTTATAAATATTTCTTTCACTGACATTCATTAATCTCTTTTTGTTGTGGAATTTCTTAAAACAGGATTTCTCAATACCAACTCAGTCTCCTCGGATATAATTGGCAACGCATTTGTCCAGTGATAATTTATTAAGTGGCTTATGCTATCAAAGATTCGATCTTTGGTTCGTACAATACCTTCGGGGTCGATTAGAAGAAGATGTTTAGGTGTCTTACCCTCCAGACCAGTTAGGACATATTGTCCATGTTTACCCTGAGATTCTCGAACTAGAAAATCTCCATCGTTATGGAGGAGCTTCTCTGATATTGGCCTACTAATGGCAGCGTGAAACCAGGACTCCGTCATTAATTGGGAACGCTGAACTTCGGCTGATAATGAAAATGGTTCTGTAAATAAAGATGTGTCCATTCGTCAGTTTTTTATTTTTTTAAAAGTTAAACACTTACGTATATCAAAAACATCACGAACAGTTGGTGCTGTTTGACCTTCTTTAACGGGATCAAAGTTAGTCAGATTCATTTTCACCGTCTGATCTGGTGGCGGACTGTTTAAATCAATTAAATTACTGCTTAATCGATCACGGGACTTTTTTAAATTTAACTGGGTAACTTTGTGAGGTAGATCGTTTTCACATAGTAAATCGGGTGGTAGCTTATCCGGTAAGTCATTGTAGTAGTCTTTTTCATTTTCTTTACCAGTGTTGTAATTTTCAGGTCGGTTGCGGCTTTTTTTATTAACAAAGAAAATTTAATGAAGATTAATTGCTTTTATAATTCGAATTTTCAAATAACTTACGGTTTCTTTTTATTGATGGCATTATAACGCAACATAAATGCTCTTCCAATGGCAACAATTAAGTCTTCACTCTGGCCAACGCCACATTCTAGAACATAACAAGCGCGCCAGTCGTCTTCATTTTTTGCAATATATGCTAAAAAATCCAATGTGTCCTGAAAATTTTATCCAAATAGTATTTTATCGATTCATTATTTTTAACTTAATCACTTAAGAAATATCTAGATTTAATTTTAGCTATTTAAACTACCCGTAGTCCTTCAAGCTCTTTGAAGAAAAAGTCTCCGGTTAATGTACAAACATGTACATTACATGCAAGAAATTATATCACTATATTATAAGTGAAAAGGGAATTCTCTGTTTTACATATTACAAATAAATGCACCTTCTAAATAAAATGATCAGGAAGAAATGCTTTATTAGCTAGCAGGTATTTCCAATACTTTAACACCCAATAGAGCAATTAGGTGTTCAACAGTTTGATTACATTGTGATCGACGTTAACCACAGTGTTCTAGTGGTTCAAATATTTTGATAAGCCATATTTGACCCGAACTATTTAAGCGGTAAAGATATATAAAGGTATATTCTTCCTAGAAGGAAGGACATCCAGGGCGCCATAACAGGAAGCTATAGCTATAGTAGAAGGGCTGCCGAAGCATGTGCAAGAATTTAAAGAATTGTACATTTAATGACACTGAGAGGGCTTTACAAAAAAAGTCTAAACCGACTACTTTTGACCAAAAAGCCAACTCTTCAACAAAACAAGGGCAACGATTTTCGCATTTGCATTCAAATCATTAGAACTCTTAATTTGTTCTGTACAGCCTGATAACTAGTCAGGGATGAACCAGCAAAAAGTGATTTAAAATTTGTGGCATATACACATATAAGGCGTTTGCCACAGAGCCAAAAACTGGAATATGTTGGTGTAGTCAAGAGTCCTTTGTTCTGAATTCAAACCATTCAATTTGAATATCAAGTCAAATAAATTCGCAGATTCGGCTTGAAGCAAAGCTATCTAAAAAAGCTTGAAATAAGACAGACGACAGCTTGCGGTCATATTGCTCGATTCCGGAAGCCGTCGAAGTCTGTCCCGAATAATTCTATTCGCCCCGTGATGCATCTTCAGCTGTACAAAAAAGGTGCCTGGCGGATTATTGTATTCATATTTTTTTACTTTCATCACTTTTATCCGTGGTTCGAATATTTCGACTTTTGTTTTGTCTCCAGACGTGGGGGACACACTTGGGGTAGTCTCCTTAGATGTTAATACGTATCAGGCTAATCTAAGGTAAAAATGTGCCCATTTAGTCACATTTTACGACAAGAAGTGGAACAAACTGTGGTACTATTTTATAAGCCGTTACCACACAGACAATAGAATATGATTATATTACACAATCAAAGCATTTTAAAAGCGAGACATTCCCTCATTTTTGGCCACCTTAGGATTCGACATATTAAGTTGATCGTGAGGACATTTTTAGTCTAGTGCACAATAGATTTGTGTCGTCTTTAAATGCCGTCCAACATTGAAACAGAGAAATATAAAAGGCAGCCACCTAGTCCAAGGATGTCCAAGATGACGGACATGTTGACAGTTTTAAACAATTACTCTTCAACGGCTTAGACTTCAACTCAAAGTCCATTCAGGAAAAAAGAAAGCCATGACTACATATACATTAGGGTGTCCCTTATTTTTCAAAGTTTTAAATTTCTAACGCATATGTCTTAGTTTTGTTCATTTGCCTCTAAAACACTCGAAAATAAATTTTTACCTTATTTGGAATACAATAACCCATGCCGAGTTGCATCGAATCATGTTCATACATGTTGCGCGGCAGTAGCCGTGCATATTCACGGCATTTGTCATTTGTTCTCAATTATTCTCTAAGCAATAAAAAATGTGTTTTCTTAGTTGGTGACGTAAATAATCAAATAACAGCCGCAAAGTTACCGTCTGATCGTCAAGTTCTTTCAGCACTTTTTTTTAACATTCGCGAAGTGAAATTGAAGGTTAGTGAAAGCGCTAATCTCGTCATTCGGGAGTGTATTATATCTATATATATATCTAACTGTGTAAAAAAAATTATGGATCTTCACCATGCTTGGAGGGAGTTGCAAATAAATTCTAAAAAAATACAAGATATTTACAAGCGCCGTAAATAACAATTTAGATTTGATATAGCACATGTTGATGCTTTGAAACGGATGAAAACTGAAGAAAATAAGATATTTTTACAAAAACAAAGAGAACCAGGGCGTCCAGGGTGTTTAGCGGGTGTACACAAAAAGTTAACCGAAAAAGAAGAAAGAGCACGACAAAGGAAATTAAATGAAGAGAAAAAAAGATGTGAGCAAATGTGTTTCGGAGGTTTATCTTCATCAGTTACTACGCAAGATTCTATTCAAACGCAAGGACATCACGATCAACTTACCAGCTCTGATGAAAGCCTTGAGGAACCCTTGGCATCCACCTCTCAAATGGTAAATTCTGAAACTACTACAAAAAGAGGAAGGAAAAACTTTATCACGCCTAAGTCAGTTTCAGATTTAGATAGATGTCAATTAAGCATAAGGATATATATAGGGTTTTCCAATAGGGACTTGACAATTTTGAATTTAACTTGTGAACGCACTCTTTCACTATTCATCAAACTTCACTGTCAATTAATTCAGTAAACTCAACATTTTCATCATGGCAAAGTACACTAACGAACAACGTCTGCAAATTATAAAAATTTTCTACAGATGTTCAGAGTCGGTGACTGCAACTTTAAGAGCGTTACCTCCAATTTTCGGTCTTAATTCTCGCCCTAGAAGACAGGCAATAACAACACAACATTGTTGTGTGATGTTGCCGTGTCAGTTAGACAACGGGTTGGTCGAAGTGTCGAAAATATCGCTGCTATCCAAATCAGACAATTCCACAGCGTTCTCAGGAATTGGGCATCGCTCAGACTACATTATGGCGTATTTTGCGTAAGGATCTTGGTTTACACCCATACAAGATCAAGCTGACTCAAGAATTGAAGCCGATAGACCATTTGAAGCGACGTACGTTCTCCGATTGGGTTCTGGAGAAGATGCGGCAAGATGATGAATTTCATCGCAGTGACGAAGCTCATTTTTGGCTCAATGGGTTCGTCAACAAGCAAAATATGCTTATTATTATTATTGGTCGGGTGAAAACCCACATGTGCTTCATGAATCACTACTTCATCCACAAAAAATAACTGTTTGGTGCGGTTTGCATGCCGGCGGCGTTATTGGGCCATATTTTTTCGTCGACGATAACGATCGTCACGTTACTGTGAATAGTCAGCGTTATCGCGCCATGATCACCGATTATTTTTGGCCCGAATTGGAAGATATGGACTTGGGCGACATGTGGTTTCAACAGGATGGTGCCACAAGCCACACAGCACACGCTACAATCGATTTATTAAAGAGTAAGAATGGTGAGCGTGTTATCTCAAGACATGGGCCAGTCGATTGGCCGCCTCGTTCGTGTGATTTGCGATTTGCATGACTATTTTCTGTGGGGCTACGTTAAGTCATTGGTTTGTGCCAACACGCCGATGACGTTGGAAGAGCTCAGAGCCAACATTGAACGCGAAATAGCGGCCATTTCGGCCGAAATGTGTGGCCTAGTCGTTGAAAATTGGGTCCAACGAATCGACCGCTGCAAACGTGCCCGCGGTGGCCATATGAACGATGTCGAGCTCTATTCATAAATTGTTGGATTGTACTTCAAGCCAATAATAAAGTTTTTGAAATATCTCAAATGGTTTGCCTTTTATTTAAAAAAAATTTGTCAAGTCGTTATTAGAAAACCCTATACTTCAGGCTGTAGTAGAAACTATTCCACGTATTTGCACACAGGGTCGAAAAGATAGAGCGGAATCTATAAAATCAGATTTTCAGAATAATATGCCTGAAATGGTGACCGTTCACTGGGATGGGAAATTATTACCTGGACTTGACGTGAGAAGTTCTAAAGAAGAACGCCAGCCAATTCTAATTTCATTTAGAGAAAAGGAACCACTTCTGGCTGTACCCAAACTAGAGAGCTCTGTTGAACGCACTTTATGACTAGGACCTCGATGACAAAGTACAAATAATATGCTGTGACACAACTGCGTCTAATACAGGGCGATTGAAAGGAGCTTGTGTACTCTTGGAACAAAAACTAGACAGGGAATTACTACTCTTTGCTTGTCGCCATCACGTTTACGAACTGGTTATAAAATGTGTGTTCGAAACAAAAATCCACCAAGTCACAAGTAGCCCTGATATCCCACTGTTCAAAAAATTTAGAGACAACTGGAAAACTATTAATCCTGCTGCCATTGAAACATACACCGATATCGTCACACGGCATTTTTGTAATACAACAATAGAAGATTTGTTGATATTTTATAATCAAGAACTGCTAAAAACCATTGGACGTGACGATTATCGGGAACTGATTGAACTATCTATTATTTTGTTAGGAGACAGTGAAAAAAAAATTAAAATTAGACCTCCTGGAGCAATGCATCAAGCAAGGTGGATGGCTAAAGCTATTTACTCTTTAAAGATATGTTTGTTGCAACCACAGTTCAAAATTAGCGCCAAGGATAAGCGAGCACTGTTTATTCATTGCGGTTTAATATGTAAAACCATGGCTTGGATGTTGTCTGGCGGTGAAGGCACCAAATAAAGATTTGTGCTTTTTAAAGAGGCTTGAGGAATAAGAAACTGTTGACAAATTGATCTCCAAAGCAGCCCTGAACAAGTTTAGTCAACATCTTGTCGTGTACTGTGTACTTGTCGGAAGAAATTGCCGGTTTTTCACTCTTTGATGATGAAGTTAGTGAACAAACCAAAACGAACATTGTAGTGAATTTCCAGAGAGAGTTTGTATGATTCTGGGAAGAGATACATTCCATCTGAAGAAAATATGTCTGATTATTTGTATAGCAAGTAGGAATACAATAAATAGTACTATTTTTTATACTGTCTTCAATAAATTGTTAATAATACTGCCTTATTTATTGTTGCAGGAAAATCAATAAGTGATTTTAAGTCTGTCAAGAGCACAAATTTATTTTCTCGATTAAAAATTGATTAAAATAACCTCCAGAGACTCGTTTCCACATGGGGTGAAGATGTTGCCTCTTCAGAGGCGAAAGGGAAAGTGCTTTCTTTAAGGGCAGTTAATGATACGGCTGAAAAAGCTGTAAAACTTATGCAAGATTTTCATGGTTTGATCACTACAAAGGAAGAGCAAAAACAATTTTTTCTACGCTGTGTTCAGAACCACAGAAATCTGTATCCACACTGTAAAAAAGAGACCCTCAAAAGAAAATATCCTGCTTGATCAGTAATTTTATCTTCTTTTCATAAATATTTCATAAAAATTTTAATATTTCAATTGATTTAATTAAAAAACGGAAAGGGTTAAAAACAGCAACTTTTAAAATCTTCAGAGTTCTGTCGGCACGGGTTAACGTTGACGTAGAAAGATGAAATTTTGTATTTAAGTAGGTCTGTGTAGTTTTAAAAGAAATAGGAGGTATGAGTTTCGATATCTAAAAAAAAAATTGTTTACCCATATAAGGGACATATATTGTATACACATACAATCGGATCCATAAAAATTACGAACTAAAAACAGAAGAAGTCAGAGATTTTAAACTTACTGTAATAATCAAGTAAACTTAAAAAAAAAGAAAAAAAAAAACTTCACTAAAAACTTACCGGATCACCGCCTGATGCAAATGATATTCTCGGTGTACTATGACAGACAATCATTTCGTTAGTTTCAACATTTGTTAGATTTAAGGCTCTACTGCTCACATTGATAATTACATTTGTTCCGGCATGTTGCATGCATGGTTTCTCTGCTATGTATTGAAGAACTTTTTTATCGACTAGTCTTTTGCTCTTAAGCCCAGCTGCCTCACAAACTCGATTTATACATTCCCTTCAAAAGAAAAAAATAAATCAAAACCAAAATAAGTTCTTCTCATTTACAAAAATAGAAATGAAAGCATCTATTTACCTAGCAACTTGTGTTCGTGTTTGAAAATCCAGGGATTTCATTGAAGTCTTTACTTCCAGGCAACCAATGTACTAAACGAAAAGAAGGATATTGGCTCTTGAATTGAGGAAGGTTTTTCACATTTATTTTATTACAAAAAAAAACCTACCCTAACTTGAAATGATTCTCCATTTTCTAAAATAGCATCATATACACAACCGTTACCACCACCTGCAGTTCCACCAGCTCCGCTACTACTCCCACCACCACATGCACCACCACCACAAGACATATGACTTTTGTCACAATCTCCTCCGCCACAGCAGCCTCCGTTCCCTCCACCTCCAGCTATAGCTGAATCGCATCCATTCCCTCGTGGCATCCCTAAGGTTTATTTAAATACTTGCGAGTTGATGGTTTGTTGAATGGTTTTAAAAAGAAACCCTTTTGTCTGCAATGGAATGGAATGTATCAAGGCAGGAAGGAAAAAAATCAATAACCATCCACATCAAAATACACTTTACATATCTAAAGTTAAATATCGCGAATAAAGGAAATATAATGTACCCGTAAAATGAATACAGCGCAATTAAATGTTGCGGTGGTAATGGTAATTTTTTTTTTATGTTGAACCTTAAAGGCTGAAATACGAATTTAAATAGTTTATTTTATATTTATTTGCTAAGGTTTTTTGATCGCTTTATTACGAAATAATTTAATTTGAATAACATTATAGTAATGATATAGAAAGAGTAAAAATGACTTTTTCCTGGTTTAAATGAGCAGTGACTATTCCATGCCACCAGGCAGCCGTAAACCTACACGTTGCTATCGAGATATATTATGCATGAGTCAAAAACAATTAACCTAATGTTAATTGCTTAACAGATCCAAGGCAAATAAATTAAATTTAAAATTTCAAAAATTAATTGATATTCTAAGTTGTCATTCAGTGCAAAACTTAAGCATTCCCTGATAGTGTCATGTATTCCCTGCCATTCTTTAAAAGTTTTTTTTAATAATAGTGATGTCCACAAAAGAACTAGACCATTGTTCTCTTTGTAAGTTCTTTTAAATGAAATATTTTAGTCTGTTGAAGAAAGATGAGTAAGCGCTTCAGTGATAAAGCGCATACAGTACCAGCACTTACCACGTGAGCGCCGTGTACATGCAGCCATTGTATGTACAGAGATAATTCTCCGCGGTGTCGTCATCACGTTCACAGGAAGCATCACATGATGTTGTGTCACTTCATCGTTCAAGTTCATCGGCGATTTAATTTCTCGTAATCACATTGTAACTTGAGACCTAGACAAGATTCAGTGAATTCAGCCTTCAGACTGCGTTCAGTGATGTCTTGCATTCTTTTTCTCAAAATTCAACAATAGATCAAATCATATTTATAATACAAACCAACCGATCTTGGACTACCCAACAAACCTCTCCAACTGCTTTAAGCAATTCAACTTCAATCATCAACAACAATTCTTTAAAATCACCTATTTGAACAATCAACAAATTACTAATAAACAACACCTACTATTAAACTTCCTTAAACCCGAAGATTCCGAAAGCTATCTCTGCTTTAAATATTCCAACGGCACATGCTCTGTTCACTCTCTAATATCGACTAATATCGACATGTCTTCCTGGATTGTTCCAGACGACCCTGGGAATAGTGATCATTTCCCTATTATTACTTCGATTAATTTGGGCACAATGGCTCCCAAAATTGAAGTAAATTTTAAATTTAGAACCGAGTAAACTTTACCGACACATTATTTTTCACCCAATAATAAAAAAGAGTCTGCTCTGTTTGTAAGGGATATTCGACCGGCAGCAAATATTGCGATCCCTTAAAGCAATACTTGTTCTTATAAAACACACACTATCCCCATGTGAAACGGTAAATTAAGTATTTTAAGAAAAGAGAAAATGCTGCTTACCATTATTTTATAAGATTTGCCAATCAAAATAACCTCAGAGTATATAAAAAAAGCCATACCAAATCCCGTAGAGAGGTTAAAAATTGTAAACTTCAATCCTTTCACAACCTTGTTTCAACCCTTTCTCACAAGTCCACACCAAAAAATATCTGGTACGGAATAAGCTGCTTAACAGGTTACTTTGCCCCTTAATCCATTACTTCCCTTAAAATTTCCCAAGCTACAGCTATTTCTTCAACAGAAATTTGTAATCATTTTATAGTACTTCTACCTGCTCTAACCAATTTTTCAATACATTTTAACAGAAAAAAACAGCTTCATTTAGACCAAAAGATAAACTTAGCGAATTTTCTATCGCTGCATTAGCTTTAAAGAAAAACTCCTTCTAGAAGTAGAGTCTCATACCCTATGATAAAGAATCTTTGTTACTCTTCTAAGTCCAAACTCACAAACTCAAAAACAATACATCAAAACGGATCGAATCAGCCATCTCCCACTCCCTACGTTCGATATAGGAACTACAAGTCGGTACATCGGTACATCGGTACCGAACCAAATTCCTACCGTAGTCATTAAAAACAGATTCTCTGAACATGTCGTCGGCTTTATATGACAAAGCGAAAACTCCAGACACCACATTCCAGAGGCTGGATAAATCTGGTAGTTATTTTGTCTCCACATATGAATACGGTAATCTCATCAAAATAGGGATTCTCAATCATTTTCTATACCCACCGCCGAAGCTAATTCTATTTTTTTAACACTGGCCTATTTTTCGAACAAACGAGGGAAATATGTACTAAATTTTTTAGTTCTTAAAGTAATAAGGAATAAGTATAAGGTAATAAGGGACCGAAATGATTGAAAAAATAAGAATTTACAACAGAATTAGGCGTATGGGGATATCAGGCCATGTTGGGATTTTGAGAAATGAACACATCGATGCAGCCGCCAATTATGCCCACAAAATGACTTATTGAAGGAAATAAACATAAAGATTTTTTTTTATAATTGGCGCGCAAGGGATTTTATGTACCCTTAGGATAATTTTACATAGTGCGGACTGAATAGGAAATAGAGAGCTCGACAGGGCATTGGTGGTGAAAATAGCGATACAACAAGATGAGACAGGAAACGTAACGCCGGTGTCGTATCAGCATCACCTATGAGAGTGGACGGGTAAACGCCGTATATATTGTGGCTAGGTCGGACAGGTAAAATATTTTTTATTTTGACGACATCGAATATGTGGTAATTCCAACGTAAATTGTCATTGACACATATACCGATAATGGAAAGTGTTTCGGTTTCAACGATTCAAGTGCCATTTATGGATAATAGCTGGGTATTTAGATTTCGATTTAACAACAGCAGACAGCATTTTGTCTTGGAAGCATTAAATTTCACTTGTTGACAGTTCCTCAATTGGTTATGCTGTTAATAAAGGAATTTAATGAGCTTAACATACGCTACCGTTCCCGTTCTACAGTCGAAGAGCAGGCACGTGAATCCGGGAACGAGTACGAAAGGCAGAGAGCACTGTCGTCAGTGAAGGAATATATTTGATTAAAAGTAGTGTACACGAGATCATTAATGAACATTAAAAGAGTGTCGGAAACAGAACGGAGCCCTGGGGCACACCAGCATTGATTTTGTGAATGTCAGCCTTTAAATCATCCAAGACAACTTTAATTGAACAAAGGATAATTCTAATCAATTGAAGAAGAGAGTCGTCGATTCCAAAAGAACGCACTTTCGGCAAAAGACTTGATGGGAAACTCTGTAAAATATCAAATGCCTTAGAAATATAAGGTGCAACTATCTTGCTTTCGTCAGATGAACGTACGCCTTAGTTCCGCTTTTCGGTAAGACATGCAATCAAATCACCTGTGGAAAAACCTGTTTTTTTTTTGTAGAGAATGGGACAGAGAGAGAAAGAAAGATTTTTGGGCACAGTGGTTATATATCGCTCCATGGGTGACATCCAACATTTATTGGGGAAACTGAATTATTAGTGTAACTTGTTGTATTTGAGGCAACCTTTCATCTCACAAGATTGTAGTTGCCTGAAAAAGTCTTTCGGTCAGGGCTGGTATTGAACCCCGATTCGTCCGATTGGGAAGTCGATACACTACCACTTGAGCCACAGTTTATCGGCATTTCCATGACCTTGAAAAGAAGGGACGTAAGTGCAATGGGTCTGTAGGTCTGTCTCTTTTTTAGGGACGGGCTGGACAAATGCTGTTTTTCATCTGCTCGAAAACAGTCCTAAAAAGTAGGATAGAAAGCACATCAACGGTATTCTTATCAAGGTGAGAAGTTAAAAATAAGTCCAGGGTGTTGGCAATATATAGTCATCAACGTCAACTACGTCAAATTGTTTTCCGCAGCCAAGATCTCAACACACACCGACGATGCTAAGCAAGCGAAATCTTACCCAATCGTAAAAGTCCCACAAATAATGGTTTTAGACATATCTCAGTACTTCCTTTTATGTGCAAAGCTTTCGAAAGGAGAATAAAAAACAAATTAATATCTACCTTAGCGCACACAACTTATTGTGACCTAAACGGTTCGATTTTCGCACATCAGCGATCCTAAACATGACTGATGATTTGTGCAATAAACTTTTCTCATTTTATGGGTTTCTGCTAGTGCTGTAAGATTGTTATCATCCTATCTTTGGCAAATATAAAATGCCGTTCAGGTATCAAATAGAATGTCAGATATTCTCCCAATTACAAGAGGGTTCCTCAGGGTTCGATACTGGGGCTTCTTCTGTTCCCTCTTCTTCCCATCAGGATAAGATCATTCACAATACAATTGTATAACGACGATGTCTCATCATGGAATGACAGACCACTAGTTATATACACTATAGCTGCTAAAAACCTATGCATGCTCTTCAACAACACTTAACTTGGGACTCCCACATCAATGCAGCGCGCTAGATAAGGTATATCATATTCTTCGTATACTATGGGACTCGCAACGCTTTATTCCCTTAAAAACAATCATAATGATTGTGAAAACAACAGTAATACCTGTACTTACGCATGGATGTGATTTTTTCCCATTGTGATGCTCTCATTAGGACAAAACTTAATATGTTTAACAAACGGTACTAATAACTATTAATTTTAAAATGAATTTGTTTCACCCATTATGCTTTCTGTTTTTTTTTTTCTTCTCTTTAAACTAAGCAATAAAAAATCGGATTGTTCAACTAAATTTTTTCGATTTAAGAAGCTCATAATTATAAATTCTTAATCTTGTTAAAATATAAGCCTACATACAGTCTCCGACTGTCAGCCAAGCCAATAACATCGTTTCGCTTTCTATTGTGCTTTTTTCGTCGGAAGTTCTCCCCGTTAGCCAATTTGGTGCTAGATTATTATCTAGCCATCTCTTTCTAACCCGTTTTAACTCTAATTATTACCACACAAGGATAAAACAGGAACTTTTCATAATGTCCCTCCGGGGCTATCGTGACTCCGGGAAATCGGTTCGATAGCCTCGATATCGAATCGCTATCCGAACCCAACACAAAAAGAAAAAAAAACTAAGCAGTACCGTTATTAATGACGCCTTCAACCCTCAACCAACCACTTCAAACTCATCCGATCCCAAATTTATTACTCTAAGCGCGAGTGAGGAAAAGAAACCGCTTAATGCGTAAAGTGTACTTCTCCTGAAGAAAGGTATAGATAGCATCAGCACCGGTTACGAATCAATTTCACAACTTTGAGATGGAAGCCTCCTAATCCCATGCAAGAATCAAAAAGTTGCTGACCTATTTAAACCAAAAAAAAAAAACGCTGTCAAACATATGCCCCATCAATATTGCGCTCCACAACACACTCAACTCGTCTAAAGGAAGTGTTTACGCCCCTTGCCTAATCCAGGTACTAGAGGATGAAATAGTTAGAGAAATGAAATCTCAGGGTGTCAGCGAAGTAATCAAATATACGAGATGGCATACAATGTGCAACCGGAGTTTTATTGATAACATTTGATCGCTTCCGCCCACCTCCAACGGCAAACATTGGTGGGTATAACGTCAGAGTAAGAGAATATTTCCCGACATACATGCGCTTCAAAAATTGCCAAATTCTGGGCCACACTGCTAAAAGGTGTAACAATCCCATTCGCTGTGACAATTGCAATTTACCCCCACATGACCCAGCTTAATGCACATTAACATCCTGCACCAACTGCCCCGAAGATCACCCAGCTTCTTCCAAATCATGTAAAGCATTTCTTCAACAAAAAGAGATTTTAAAAATTAAAACCATTAACAAGTGCACATTGTCAGAAGCAAAAACAAAAATTGAAATCCCAGAATCCTACACACTCTCTCGCCTCCACTTTTGCAACAGTGGTAAAAACCGTTCTCCCAGCACATATCATACATTAACTTCAGGAATTATTTCATCCAACAATACATCTTCAGGACCACACAAGAAACAGGAACAAACTTTTATCAAGCCAATTGCTTGAATATTGAATCTGAAAGCACACACAAAAAATTAATTGAGCCTAATGATCAATACACCCCTCCATGATTGCTACAGGCAGTTAACAAAAACCTCCTGTTAATAAAACCAATAAACCAAAATCACCAATCACAAATTTAATACAAAAACTCATCAAGAACAACCAACACTTCACCTCTAATATCTCATCTCAACCCTCCTCAAGCTACCAACCACAAAACAAGAACACTCAAAACATCAACTTTCCCTCTGTGCACATATTTCCGGAACAAGATGATTCGTCTTAACCATCCTAAATTTACAACCATTAATGACCCCGCTATCCACAAACCGCCCGGTTTGAGCTCAACCCTGAGCAAACACCATCCTAAATCTGGATGACGGGGTCCCTCCAATATCACGAAATTATCAACCACCACTTATCCATACTTTGAAGCTAATACGAGCACAATGGAACATCAAAGGCTATTTGAATAATTATAATGAATTACTAATCCTTATAAAAACTATCTCTCCCAAAATTGTAGCTCTTCAAGAAACACATCTAACCTCCGCAGACAATATCCCTATCCCAGTCAACTACCTTCTTATCCCCCAAAATCAATCCCTAAACCCCCATGGTGGAATTGCTTTCCTCATTCACTCCTCTGTACAGTTTTACCAAATCAACCTTTGTAATGACTTCGAAGCCTTTGGTATTTCAATTATATCAAAATTAAAATTCACTATCATAATTGCCTACATCTCCCTTCTTCACATTCATTCAACTTTCGAAATCTGAAAAATGTTCTCGATTTTCAACGTCTACCAACGCTAATAGTCGGCGATTTCAATGGCTGGAACTCAAGCTTGGGCGCGCCCAAAAACAACACCCGTGGCAACACTATATCTAAATATATTACAAAATCTGATTACCAATTATTAAACGATGGATCTCCCACCAACTTCAGCACCCATTCTACCCTCACCAACGTTGACCTTTCGTTCTGCTCCCCGAGTCTAACCGTCTATACCAAATGGTCTGTCTTTGATGATCTCTGCGGTAGTGATCACTTTCCCATTATTATCTACATGTTCCATTCAATTTCATCCCCACTCAAAATTTAACCAAAATTTAAAACTGGATGCTAACTGGAGCTGCTATCAACATCTTTTAGATTCTCATACCATTGATTATCCCATCAGAAACAATATCAATAAAGAAGCAGCTAACATCCACAAAATTATACTTCAAAGCGCCGGTAGATCGATTCCCCAAACTTCAATTTCGACTAGTAGGCCAAGAGGAATTAAAACAGCTACAAAAAGAAAAAAACAATTTTTGGAATAACGTTATTAAGTAGAAAAGAGCCAACGCCCAAATTCGAGATCTGAATCCATACATAACCTCACCTCCGAAATTAACCCTAACACTTCTACTTCTAAAATCTGGTCTACTATTAGAAGATTTTGTGGCATTACAACTTTTTCTCCAATCCATTGCATCACCCCCTCAAATTCCTCCAAAATTATTATCACTAACCCTCAAACCATAGCCAACAACTTTGCAGAATTCTGGTTGAAAGAATCCATGACTTTAACTTCTCCAATCTATTTTGCCAAAATAAACCCCTTTCTTCACTCTCCTTCTCCTATTCCCCTTCAATAAATGCAAAAATGATTGACGATGACATCAGTCTTTTGGAACTTGAGAGTCCTCGACAAGATAATCGCCAATAGACTCTGGTGGTTTGTCTCTCACTACAAACTACTTAGCAATCAATAAATGGGCTTCAAGGCAAATCAATTACAGACTCTCTCTTATATGTAGACAACCACATTACTGACTCTCTCTCCAAGAAAAAACACATTTCCCTTATCTACCTAAACTTCACAAAAGCTTTCGACAGAGTCGTTATTCACTCAATCATCGACCAGCTTAAAATAGGAAAATAGGCCCAAATATCATCAGATATACATATATTCAACTTCATGGGCAATAAATAAATTTCGGTTCAAGTTGAATGCGCCTTATGCTCCTTTTTACCCCTCTTCAATGGTATCCCCCAAGGCTCTCCTTTATCTGTCTCTCTCTTCCTTATAGCCTTCAACAAACTCTCGAGTATCCTATCCCTCCATAAAGAAATTAAGTTCTGTGCCTACGCTGATGACTTCACCATCATCAAAAAACTAAATAAAAAATCGACTTCATCCATAATAGACCTTAACTCAGTTTTTTCCCAAACAAATTACAGATGGAACGCTCATATTAATTATATCCCTCCCACTTTGGGTAAAAAACTTAATGTAATCAAATCCCTTTCTTTTAAAAAATTTAACTGCAATCCATTTTCCCTTACCTCTATTATATAATCCACACTAATCAGTAAAATTGAATACGGCATTTTCCTTTGCGGATACTCTTCTAAACAATCTTCATATAATGAAGCAACAATAAAAGCACTTAAAGCATATCGAACAACCCTCATTAACCATCTCCTGTTCGAAGCAAATATGCTATCAATTAAAGATCTTAGACATCAATCGACAATAAAACTGTATAAATCCATTCTTATTTGCAATGATCCTCAACTTGCCGAACTAATAAAAAAAAAAAAAAAAAAAAAAAAAAAAAAAATTAAAAATTAACAAAATTAAATCCTGTTTAGAACGCTCCACAGACCTCTGCAATGAGATCTATATCCATAATCAGCCCGTTCGTTCCTACCGCTCTACTCCCCCTCCATGGCTTTTTCAAACCTCTTCCATGCTCTCTTCAATTAGATTTTATAGAAAGGCCCATACACCCCCTGAGGTATTCAGAACTGATTTCGTTAGGCTCAAAAGCAAATTAAGCAAGCACTGCTTTATTAACACAGATGCCTCCAGAATAGCCGACAATATAGGCTTCAGTGTCACTACCGAAAGAGACCATTTGCTCCTTTTACTTCCTCAACTTTTCCATCCGAAATAATTGCTATCCTTCATGCTTTACAATTATATAATTACTAAAAAATCTAATAAAAAGTTTGCCATCTGTACTGATTCTCTGTCTTTCTATTGATGCAATTTTCAACCCCAATAACCAAACCTATTATCCTTCCTTAATCGGCTACCTGCTCAATCTTCAATTCCCTAATACTAAATTAATATGGGTTCCAGGTCATTTCCAAATCGCAGGAAATGAATTCGCCGACAAAGCCTCCAAAGAGTTACTCAAAACCTTACCAATTTTCTCCCACATAAACTACAATACTTTATAAAAAAAATTCTGTTACTTCCAATCTCCTCTGGGAGAAAACTTCGGATTGGTACAAAACAGCCAACAGAAGCAAACTATCCATCATAAACTTCCGTCCACATTAAATGAATTCCTTTCTAATCCTAATCATAATAATATTAATATCATAAAAGATTTTTTGAAAACGACAAAACTATACAATTTTATCCAATTAATATGTTAATATACATATATGTACACTTGCGGTCATAAAAACCGCACCACCTAATGAGTTCTCAAAAAATGCCTAATTACATCAGATCGTAAGGGTTTTTCCCATGATAATTGAAGGGCCCGGCTATTGTGAGATTGCGGTTAAAATAGGATGCTGTCATTCAACTATCGTACGACTGATGAAGAAAAAAGAAAATTTGGATCCACTGGAAAGGAGAAAAGGCTCGGGACGAAAACGTAAAACAACCCAGAAGACGGACAATGTATTACAACGAATCAGCATAAAAGATTGCTTTAAAAGTGCTGTCCGTATAAGAGCAGAGCTGAGTGAATTTCATCAAGTTGATCTTGTCGCCGAAACCATACGCCGACGGCTACGGGAGATAGGTTTAAATGGAAGACGACCAGCGTAAAAAACCTCTCCTAACCACAAAAATGAAAAAAGCTCGCTTGACGTGGGCAAAAAAGTACGAAGATTGGACGCAGGATGATTGGCGATGAGTGATATGGTCCGATGAAAGTAAATTTAATTTGTTGTGTGCCGACAATTTGCCATACGTACGACGGTCAGCAGATGAAAGGTTCAAGGACGAGTGCATAGTCAAAACAGTCAAGTTTCCTCAAAGCCAGATGGTTTGGGCATGTTTTTCTTTTTACGTTTTGGGCCCTTTGCACTTTGTTAATGGAAATATGAACTCTCAAAAGTATGGAGAAGTAGTAAGGGAGTTTTTGGTACCAGCAATTGAACAGCATCATTCGTATACTGACAAGTGCATTTTTCAAGATGATTCTGCACCTTTCCACCGCGCCAAATCCGTAAGTAAAGTGTTATAAATCTACTTCTAGATGTCTACTTTATAAATAATAAACAGACAAATAACAGAGTCTTTCAATAATCTTCAGCTCAAGACAACGTTTGATGACCTCGGAATTACCAGATTAGACTGGCCAGCTAATTCGCCCGATTTAAACCCAATCGAACACTTATGGCATGTAGTAAAACGTAAGGTGGCTTAACATAAACCAGAGAGTAAAAAAAAAAAAGCTTAATGAAGTTCTGGAACATGTATGAAATACTGAAATTTCAAGGGATATTATTACTGAACTTCTAGTAAACTTGATGCCTTGTAGAATAAAAACGGTTATAGCCGCCAAAGGAGGAGCAACTCGGTATTGATAATTTTTTGGTTAAAGTGGCATATCTAAACATCTTTTATACACATATATAAAAAATGTATCGTTGTATCGACTGTATTAAAATATTTAAAAAAAATAAGAAAATTAACTGGTTTTTCTTTCTTTGTTAATATCTTTTTTCAAACATTCAATAAACAGATGGAACTGTACTACTGCGGAGTACTCAACAAAAATTTCATTTCATTATAAAAATTATTATCGTAGTTATTAACAATTTTTCAATCATTTTAATATGGTGCGGTTTTTATGACCGCAAGTGTACATAGCCTAAGGCCCCTTGGTGCTCTGGCTACTACGCTACTCTATAATTTTAATTATATTGTAGCTATTCAATAAATAAATAAATAGATAAGCCTATATATCTTTATAAGATTTAATACGTTGCTGTGTAGATAGCTTGAGTAAATAAATACAAATTATGTAATAAACTTGGCGAAACTTATTTCAAAATAAGTTATAATCCTATTAGATTAGTTACTGCTCCTCTGGTACGAGGGTTTAAGTTTATTTTTGATCCACCCCTCCCTTTTTTCTTTTTTTTTGTAAAATCCTGCAACTAAGTTATAAAATTTATTGATGCTTTATTAATTTTCTCTGATAATAGCTGAATAAACTGTCGAGTTAAATGCCCGACCTTGTAAAACACTGAAAGCTGTGAAACACCTTATGATATGGACGACTTACCTGTTAATGACAAGTGCTTTCGATTATGTACATGCACGGATCGGACCGAAGATTAATAGACTACATTATTTAATAGACTACAAAAATCTGAAACAAACCACATAAAAATGATGAAAAGCTGTAAAATCTACAATATTGCGGTGATTGCTATAGAGAGAGAAAAAGAGAGAGGAAGAAAGAGCGATAGCGAGAGAGAGAGCGCGAGAGATAAAATTCAGGATCTAAATGTGAGCATAAGCTATATGAGAGGATGCCTGATTGAACGGACTTTAAATTAGCATCAACAACCTGCACAAAGAAAAACGACTTTGGTAAGGATTGGTTCTACGTCAATCACTACGTCAACATTATTTTTTGTTGATTTATCGTTAAGTCAGGAAAGGGATCATCTTCGGCGGCACACTTGGAAAATATAGTATATTTGACAGGGAGCTCTATCAATTGACTCAGGTTAAACGAATTCGCGACGTTGAAAATTTTACCATAGTTAGCAAAATTTTTTCCACACCAACAAAGAGACATTGCACTCCCCTGATTGGGAAAACACCGACCGGATTGATCATATAGTGATCGATACAAGGTACAGGACTAGTATATTAAAATTGTGAACATTTTCGAGAATCTAACACCGATTCAGGCTGCTACCTTGTTGTAGTAAAGAAGCGAATGCAGATAACTCGAAAGTCAAAGCATCGAAAAATAGAGAGATAGTTAGAGAGAAAAGTCTGAAAAGCAAAACTCAACGGGCTGCCACAATGCCTTTGCTTGTATTAAAACAGAAACTATCAAAATTAGTTTAGCGGTAGATGAGGGCAATTTCAATTACATGCTGTCAACAAGAAAGGACACACAACATCGAACGAATTAAACAGTCGAGAGCTATGTTTACCTTGTCTCTGCTATCAATTCTGCCAACAACACCTCCTTACTCTTTTCAATCGCTATTTCTTTAGACAAATAGAATTTTTTATAAAAAAAAAAAAACCAAGATAAACCAACGAAAACCGCCATTAGTCGAAACAATAAACTAGCACAATTTAAACAAGGAAAGGGGCCAGTTCTTGCCAATAAATTTGCGAGTGTGGTTCCAAAAAAGAAGTAGTGCAGAAACTCTGCTCAGTATTTCACCATGAGACGAAAATGACGGTAAAGAACAATGTGGACTAAATACAGCAAAATGGTGAAACCAATAAAATGCGTCTAAATTAAGACTAAAAGCATTGAAAAACAGAAGCAAAAATAGCGATAACAAACGCGCGTTAGATGTAGAAGCATTGTATCAGAAATAAGATGAGTTACCTTCAGAACATATAAATAGGCGATAAGAAGTTGAAGACAAAGTTGAAACACGGGTAAACGATTTAACATCTAAGGAAGAAAAAATTCGCAAGAGATTTAATCGCTGAAGTTGAAGATGATCAAAGAAACTTACTAACGGGAAACAACAATATTTGCAATAGATGTAAAGAGTACTTTAACACTTTACTAAACGAATTTCCGCGCAGTACCATTCCCTCGCACAAGAAAGAGCAGATTTTACGGAAGCCGAAATTAGCGAAGCTATAAAAGGAATGCACTGAGGTCGTGCGATCGGACACGATAACATACTACCTTCGGAAGTGTGGGTGACAATCGAAAATTTTCGGTTTAAATGACTTGCGATTTTATTTAATAAAATATGAGAGACGATCGTATGCCATACTAGTAGAGGGTGAGCTTTCTGGTTCCACTATATAAAGGCAAAGGCGATAATAGAAATTGAAAGAGCTACTATCACTTATCGCGATGCTTTGAAATATACAACTGATATGCGATATATACGATAATGTTAAAACGAATGTTAGAACTGAATAGTACTTAGACCGAATATCTTCACTGCCGATTTTCCGAAACACCAAACTTAACTCCTGACATCCACATATTTAGAAGGAGTCATCGTGCCAAAGTGAAAAAAATTTAAAAACTTAGGCTCTGTCGTTAACCACCAAGTAAAATGCGATGGCGGTGTAGGATGGCTAAATGGCCCGAAAACTCCGTAGTGTTTTGTGATGGAAAAATGCCGCTTACACGTAAAAGGCATTCGTTCGCGTAGCTTGGCATACGAATCGTAATATTTTACGTTGTACGTACGCTGGAAAATTGATAGGCATAAAAATGAAATGAATGTCAGCGGATGTAGCAAAACATAATCTAATACGAAGTACACTTTAAGAAGCCGATAATAGAGTAACTTCAGGCTGAGCAAATCTGCTGGTTTTGCCATGCTCAACGAAGGTTGTCACAGAGTCCGGTCCAAAGAGGCCCAAGTTCCAAGAAGATTCAAAGAATAGGCTGAAAGAAAAATCTGATCGCTCAAATGCGATAACATAAGCAAACACTTGGCTTTCCTATTGAGGTGATCAACAATATTGTAGCCCGTAGTAGCATTGAAATAACTGTTTAGTGGTCTTTAATCGGTCTCTAATTTTACACACATTTACCTTATTCTAAGGTTACAATCAACATAATTTGAACAAAAAAAAAAAAAAAACCGACAAAACGCGCTGCTGTTTATTTGTCATTCTTTCTTTCTGATATAAAAGCCATTCGCTGGCTAACATTAAAAAAGACAATAATGGTGATGTAATGTTTTAAAAATATGACATGTTCTACTTACTCTTGCTTTACAAAGATTTCTCCTGTCTTTTCTGACTCGTTACTAAAAATAACACTAAGCGGACATCATTTTTTATTCGCTTTAATATAAAAATTCAGATTAGTACACACTTCCCAAATATAAAGTACATACACTACAGTTAGCAATAACTGCAATAACAATGCAAGAGTATCTTTCGTAAAAGTTAAACAAGTTTTCCTTCTCAACAAACATAAGCCAAATGCAAAGCACTTGTGGAATCTAGCAAATTGGTTTGTATTCTCTTAAGAAATGTTGATTGCAATCGAACAATATCTTCACAGCACATTTAAACACATCCTAACCGAATTCACATGCTCGTACACATCCACTTCAAATACTTGTCTTGAAATTCTTTAAAGAAAAATCGAATAGAAATCTTGTTATGTGGGTGAAATATTCTCCCTCCACTATATAAAGTCATTACATACAGATCTGTGTGGGAAAATGTTCAAATTACCATCAATAGATAGGGAATAATGTGGATGATATCTAAGTGAATTTTGAGTAATTGATAAAAAAAATGCATTCAACCGATGCATGCAATGCTGCAAATTGCAACTTAGGTTGAAATATTGGTTACCCAATACTCAAATACAATTTAAAAACTTTACATAAAACCATGTTTAATTGTAACATTCTTGTATTTAAAATAATTCAATCTTACCAAAGGATACCACCACTCTATCGCGTGAGTTAAACCGGAATGATCCATTCCCATTAGCTAAGCACACGCGCAACATTATACAAACACCGCTCTAAACATGACTTATTCCGTAATTATGAAATTACAACTGAAAACAGTTGAGGTACATCCAGATGAATATTAATCAGACTATCACGGAAGCACTACTCATCCAAAGGCATGTCCCAATAGTGACCACCACATCGAGGGCCGGACAATAGCATACATTTTTTCATTAGAATTTTTTTATTTATTGATATTTGTTATTTTTTTACACAAAGACTCTTTCTGTGGAATGCAGAATGAGTCAGTGAACCACAGTTGGCAGTGTCGCACATTCATTCAAAGTGCCTCTAAATTGCTGCTGCAAAACTGTCAACAAGGGGAGTCTGATGGAATTTATATTGCTCTTGAACTACTAAAAGGGTGCTTGCTCAGTACACCCACTAGGTTTACCACTTCTCGAAATAGTATACATCACGTACTGCATTTACATACAACAATAAAATGCCCAATGGATTGTTATTTGATTAATTCATTCATGTCTGTATTCGGCATCCAAGCTATGGAATAAAGTTCACAATCTCACAAGCTACTGCAACTAATCGCTCAATTGAATGTTAATTAATATTACGCACTTTGTCTGAACTTTATTGGTGAGATTTCCAATTATATTTAGGGAATCAACAGCAGATATTGCACAATTTTTAGAAGTAATAAACAAATTTATTTAATTTCGAAATAATAAAATTTGTTTCCCAACACTTGTTTCTATGGTTAAGTATTTACCTTATTTTCGTCACCGTCTCTTTCACAAAATAAAGCGGAAATCCACCAAAATAGTAGTGTAGAATTTGAAAAATAAATGTTGAAATTTTTTGTACACACTTAGAACGCAACTTGAGAAAAAATAACAAAAAATCACAGCTCGAAGAAAATTCGTTCGTTGTCTGCAGTTGCTGGCAGAAAAAAGTATTTCGCTTTTTCTAATTATGTAGTTTGACATTTGCGAGTGTCAGATTTTAAACTGGTATACATACGTAGGACAGTTATGGGTTTGTGCATAGGGTTACTATTCAAATTTCAAATACAGAGGAAGATATTAAATCCGGTCCGTTAAATATTTAATTTGTTTAAATAGTCTCTTATGTTGGAAAACAGTATCGAGGCTGGAAGTTAACTGGCTTTAAGTTCGGCTATTTCATTTTCAGTCGACAACAGCAATTGCTTAAGTCATTCCATGCATTTGTTAGGAACGCTCTAACCAAATTTAGTAATTTCGTAAAATAGACGAAAATACAGCATTTTATGTGAAACCGTACCAAGCGCACGACAGCGCCGAGCGGCAGACGTTCGGCTATTAGACTGGTTTGCTACTTGCCCATTCTTTGTTGGCCCCTATGAACCCTTATCCTCTTTAATATTTTCGGGCTAATGTATTCGCTATGAGGGAAGAGATGGGAAATTCCTGTAACTGAAATGAATAGAAATTCGGTGATCAAGCGTAGAAGAATCCGACACGAAAGAGTCAATTGTTTTTCGGCAGTCGTACGATTCGTATCTATCATTCTATTCATATCGTGTATTCTATAAATCGTGTTGGATAAAAAATCAAAAAGACATATCATCAAAGAACCAAGAAGAAGGGTGATAGAAAACGGTCGAAATCGTACCCACCTAAAAGATATGAAGTGCAAAAAGAAAAGCCGAGAGCTAGCAGCAACTATGCAAGAAAGTTGAGCAGTGCCCAACTAGATTCTGTTACTGTGAATCCAAGTGTCGGGTACAGACTTATAAATTTCATTGTTGTTTTTACGGCAATAGGTACGCACGACAAATGTAAAGTGTGTGGAAGTGATGTAGAATTCTGTAAATCTAGTCGAAGAGGACTCGGACTTAAAACTGTAATAAACTGCAAGTCCGGTACGCCAAAAGAAGTCACATCATACCCGTTAATCCAAAAGGCATACGAAGTTTGTCGTCGATTTATTTTTGCGATGCGATTGCTTGGAGTGTCATATCCTGGAGCAGAACAATTTTGTGCTTTCATGGACTTACAGCGCCCTACTCTTAAACCTTTCTACGATATAATCGTGGGCTGTGGTCCTACAGAATCTATAAAGACAATATCATTCACACTAGCTGGTGAAGAAGAAAAAAAAAATTAACCGCCGAAAAGTGTGGAAAAGTAGATGGATTAACTGTTTCTGCTGATGGAACTTGACGCAAACGCGGTTTTAGTTCATTAGATGGTGTAACGACACTTACCGGTTATTGCTTGAAAAAAGTTATTGATATTTGCGTAAAATCTGCGTTCTTTAAGGCATGTGCATACTGTATACTGTAAGGAATATAAAAATTGGTTAGAAGACCATGCTGAATCTTGTAACGCATATTACGTCGGTTGTGCAGTCAAAATGGGAGCTGATGCTATGCTTGAAATGTTTCTAAGAGCGGAGGGAAAGGGAAAGCTGACTGGAAAGCTCATTAGAGTATTAACTGCATTCTAGAATCTTGCAATTCGTCAGAATAGTGATTCGTTGGAAGATATGAAAAAAACTGTCCGGGCTTCATACTATCACAAACGTTCCACAGACGACAGTCCCCACCATTAGTATTGCCCGGAGGGAGAAGGCTCGTGGTGTTCATGGCAACAGGTGAATGTCAAAGGAACTTTGAATGATTTTACACATAATCCTGCATTGTCTTTAAGGTAATAAAACCGATATACTTGGACCTTTGTAAAGAAGAGCTTCTTGTATGATGTTAAGACGCGTTTCACCAGAATAACAACGAGTGTTTAAACTCTGCTATATGGAAATTTGAGCTGAAGACGTCGTGGAGCGACAGACACATAGATAAAACCTCCGCTAATATTGCTTCAATACTTTTTAACAATGGTCATGTTGGCCTCAATAATGTATTGGATATATTAAAAATAAAAATTTGTGAAGCACTCTATCAATATTATTTAAACATTGATGAGAAGCAAAACACGGTAAAAATCTTTTGATGCTGAGAAGCTGTTGTATGATCCAGAAATAGCTGACTGATGGTTAGAGCTTATCCTGTAAGACCAACATCTGTATCCAAAGTGGGCAACTAAAAAAAGCGTCTGTTTACCCATATTGGGCTGCCTGTAATTGAATGTGTTCGACCATCCAAAAAGGCTGTTGCGCCTGTCGAATCAAAGGCTTATGGTGTTACTAACCATATCCTGGAAAACACCAACAGCGGAGCGGAGAAAGTTTTTAAATGAAAAATGACAACAAATGGTAACGAGTCCCGAAGTGGTAGCCAAACTTTGGTAAATCCTCCTACGGTCCCAATGCCTGTAGTAAACCGCACATCGGATTTGGGGGTGCGGCATCCTTCATGCAACAACTGCAATCGAGACGCTACAAATAATGAATCGATAACCAGAAAATCTGGACATCTTTCTATTAATGCAGATATTACTTTTAGCTACCAAAAACGCACGAAAATTTGAGAATGGAACATCGAGCAGGTAGAGCGTGAAATGATCCGGCTTAACATTAGTATTCTTGGACTGAGTGAGACTAAGTGGAGGGATAAAGCTGAATACAGTGCAAGCTTAGGACTGACTAGGATGTTGAACTCTGGGAAGGAAGAGACAGGTAGTGATCTAAGACTAAATGGTGTTGGTATTGTTCTGAATAAGGAGGCCAACAATATCGAATTTCCTGGAAACCAGCATAATGACACCAAGACTTAGCTCCAAAATTTGCAGAGTCACCATAATTCAGTGTGACTGAATTATAATGAGGAGGAAAACAAAACCACTTTTTTATGTCCATCTAAATGCGGTGTACAGCAGAGCTCCGAAAGGGAACATCGTACCTCAATACCAAGGTAAGCCGGGACAACGTAGGCCTCGAGCGCGTTATGGGTAGACAAAGCTTTGGCCAACGAAATAACAATAGGGATATGCTTGTTGGCTTTTTAACCCTCATCGGCTGGTAGGTGGAACCCTGTTTCCACACAAGACCTGCCATAAAGAAACCTGTTTCTCCCCTGATGGCCGAACACAAAACCAAATCGACTACTTCATTATAAAAGTACTACAACGATAGAGAAAGTCACTTTGCGATGTAAAAAATGAGAGAAGTGCGGTGTTTACTAAGTGAAGAGGGTTTTTATGGAAGCTGGATCTGAAACAGTACCGAGGCAATCAAGGGATAGAGATCTCTAAATATCCCAAGACACTTCGAAGAAAATTACACACCGCAGAGCACTGAAAATTAGAATCAACAATGAAACTGGTGCTAATCGAAAATTGGTTCTACAAAACGGGTATAGGGCAGCTCATACGATAGTGCAGAGCTGTGTGAGGCGTGAGAGGAGGGCTAGATTGAACAATTTGGCGGAGAGCGCGAAAGCAGCTGCAAGAAGAGGGAACGTGAGGGAGATGTACAGAATCTCTAAGGACATTATAGGTAAAAAAAAGTAGCACCAATTACCCTGTGCTAGATACTAACAGCAATCTTTTAGTGTAACTAAAAGATCAACTCCGAAGGTCTTTCAGGAGAATTGACATCAACCCCCCAAAAAGTTTAGAAATAAGAACCACTATCCTACTTCAGAAAAGTAACAAGGCAACTGGACTCGATGGCATTTAGGGGGTGGCCGTGGTGTAGTGGTATATGCATACACTCCTCAAGCAGAGGGTCGCGGGTCCGAATACCGTGCGAGGTAATTCTATGAAAAAGTCTTTTCGTAGAATTTGTATTTAGTTATATGAGAATCCCGTCGGCGTCAACTCTGACATGAAGGCATAACACTGATGTTGGAGTGGTTGCTGGCTGGGCTAAATGTATCGAACTAACAACTAGCACGTACTGAGACCCACTGGTTGAGGATGCCAGTAAAAAGGTATTCATATCCCCTTGGTGCGCGCGCGGGACAATAAAAAAAAAAAGAAAAAAAGTGAGAGAATTAAACTTTTCCCAGGGAATGAAAGGATGAAGTTATTGTCAAGATACCGACAAAAGCCGATCTTAGGAACCGCAATAACTGGCGTGATATCACCGTGTTGTCCGTGTTTTCTGATGAAAGCTGATGGCAGCTTTCATCCTCATTATGATAAAGTCCAGGATTGAGCTTACGTTCATGCGTTGATCATATTAGCACCTTGCGAATCATCTTCAAACAATCGTCGGAATACCAATCACCGCTCTTCCTCATGTTCGTTGACTTTGAAAAGGCCTTTGGGCTTTGATCGCGTTAATCGTGGATGCATCTGGAGATCATTTGCTATGAGAGGCATCCTTGAAAAAATTGTTGCTATTATTATAGAGTCGTACAACAGCGCAAGATGTTTCGTTTTTCACAGTGTACAACTTTCCGATGCATTCGAAGTGCAACAAGGAGTGAGACAAGAATATTTACTGTCACCGATTTTGTTTTTACTTACGACTGTTGATCCAATGACTTCCACTGTGGATAGAAACGAGAGACTTGGTATCCAAAGGAACTCGTTTGATAGGCTAAGCCATTTGGACTACGCAAATGCTATCTGTTTTCTGACAAACAACATTGATGTCCTTAACCAAATGTGTCATTTACTGCAACAGAATGGGTAGACGGCTGGCTTAAGGATAAACGCCAAATGGACAACAATTATTCACATTACCCTAGACCAACAACAGTAGGTTATCTTGAGACGGGAGACCATAGAGAAGGACACGCAGTTCAACTTTTTGGATAGTTATGTGTCACTCGATGGTGGAGCGGACCTGGACGTCAGAAATCTCGAGCGAATTACAAGCCTTTGTTAATCGGTATCTATTTTAATCTAACAATTAATTGTGGATTAGGACTGGACAAACAAAAGTGAATGTTGACATCAAACATCAAACAGAGAATATGACGATAGATTAGCTATACACCGAGGAAACCAGATGACAACATAGCGAAACAGTGCTTCCAATGGAACCCTTAAGTCGTAAGGCGAGTTGGTAGGTGAAGAGCAACATGAAGGACCACTGTTATCCCAAAATTAGAGATCGTACGCACAGCTGAGGTATCGAGTTGCAAGCAGAGAGTGTGATGAACGTAATTGGTTGTCGCCCTATGCTCCAGGAGGAGTTAAAGTGTTGATGCTAACAGCAGCTTTCGGAATTAAAGAAAAAGAAAGATACCTCATATATTAAGAATAAAATCTATTATTGACTTCTCGATAATCATCCTTGGATTTTCTTAGTCCTAAGTGCAGCAGTTCTGCTTATTAACAAAGCATTGAACATGGAAAAATTCAAAATTGTCCACTCTTGGAAGATTTCAACATCGACTGGATCATACCGAGATTGTTTGCGGATCCAGAGCTGCTGCATAGAGAGTATGCCCTTAATAATGCATGACATGAGCCATGTATCAAACCAATGCGCAACTGTCTACAAACTGCAATCGATCGCTTTATCGGTGGTTGGTTTTCCATATGCGTGAATTGAAACGCAAATTCATCTGTCAGAGGCTGAATTTCTTCGTATTCGGTTGGCAACCTAATCGAAATTTCATGTTTATTTATGGATACACCTTTAATAAGTTCATTAAAGTTGGAAGCCCATTTCCAAAGATTAAAATCCACTGTCGCAACGGCTTCTTTCGAACTGTCTGCACCGGAAATAAGATCGTCCACGTACATTTCCTGATTAATTACTTCTGCTGCTCGTGGGTGCTGGTAAGGTAATGGTGGCGAAACTGGCAGAAGGTTGCGTTTCATAGTGCGACTGAACACTGCGGGCATTCGTATACACAGCTGAATAGAAACAGTGAGTGGCCGTAGCTCAAGTGGTAGTGTATTGGCTTCGCAATCGAACGGTTCGGGGTTCAATACCAGCCGTAACCGAAAGACTTTTTTCAGGCAAATAAAATCTTGTGAGATGAATGCTTGCCTAGATACAAAATTAAGCCAATATACACTAATAATTTAGTCTCCCCATTAAATGTTGGAAGCCACCCATGTAGTGAAATAGCCACTGGGCCGAAACATCTTTCTGTCACATGATGCATTGATAGGCCTGACACAGCGTTGGAAGCGATCTTACGAGGAACGATAATGAGTGATGTAGGTAGATGTTGGCAGTGACAGCATCTTTCAAGTGCTTGGACAAAGCTGAACGGATGTACGCAAGGCAGTGCATCTTAAGGAAGTTATTGCATTTTCTTATTGGATGTTGATCACTATTGCGCCGCTTATAGCAAAATTTCGTTAATATTACTCCCATATGAAAGCTATTTATTGAAGATATCTGCCGATATGTACAAAACCTGGTCTCGAAAAATTGAGTAAAATATTAAAACATGGCCAAATCTTTTGGATCGTTTTTTATCCCAACCGTTCCTTCCATTAATTCTTTGTTTTAATGGGAAGTTATTTAAACAATAAGAAAACCACAAGATGCCACAATGCTCCACCTTGAGAAAATAATGGATTTCTGGCTTGAAGAACCAATATTCGAGGTGAGTTATCGCGAAAAAGGAGGACATAAACTTCCGTTTATATTCCGATTCCGAAAAGAAGATAGACACGGTTAAGATACAACTATATTTCACCGGAAAATATTCGAACTTATCGCGTTTTCTTATTTTTACATTCTAAATAAAGTTTATTGGCTTAAAGTATAAGATTTGCGTTATCGTATGGTAAAGATGTAAATAATCATAATAATGTTGATAATCTTATCAATTTACTTTGTCATGTTGGCGGCGCTCGTTTTGGTGACGTTATGATAGCTAACACATTTGAAGAAGTTGCCTCGCTGCTGATGGTCGGTAGCCCTATATTCTTGCGTCAATTGAACCTTATAGACATTATCTAAAGTGCGGTAGCGTCTTTTTGGAATTATAACATACCAACTTTCTGAGATCGATGTGTAATCGATGAATCAGAATTTTCAGTCACACTTCTTATTTATTCTCGTCGATTGGCTTTACACCATTTAGTTTAACAAATGCTGGGCAAGAAGGTCCTTGCTGTTGAATGGTATATCGTTCCGTTTTTATTAATAGCGTGATTTTTAACTGTCTTTAATTTTTTGACAGGTGCAAAATAGCGGACTACCAAAATGTAACACTTTGATGAGAAACCCCATATTATCATTGAACCACATCATTCACAGTTTGTTTAACCACACCTTTTTTCAAACGACTTCATGTATCGATTTTTGCTCATTAATCAATAACGGCCCCAGTAATGATAGGAATACTGACTGGGTTGTTTGAAAGGGTATCTGCATAGTTGGAAAATATAGCTTACGCGCTTACATGGTTCGAAAATTTACCACCGTTTCCCATACTTCAACATCCACAAGATCTGGCATTCCAATGATTTAAAAAACCATTAACCAAAGCACTTCAAAGCTTCAATATTGTGGATGTTCGAACGAGAAGTCAGATTTAATGACGAAGAGTGTTGGCAAGCGCATGCAGCTCAATAATGCTGTAGTGCAAAGCAGCATAGGAGTTGTTCATAAATTCTATGAGCGTCGGAGGAAGGAACATCGGCTTCTCATAAAGAAAGCCCGGTCGAGGCCATGAAGGGGTTCTTTTGTAAAAAATTGTGTTCGGAAGTTCTACCAAGATGAGAAAAGAACTTTAAAATAGTACAAGTACCGAAGAGAAGTTACAGAGTAACGAATGGGAGCGTGTGTTGAAAGGAGTAGTTCTTAATGTTCTTAATGTTTAATGAAGAAGACAACTTACATTCCGTTGCATAACCCTACATGATCATAAATGGCTTCTACGAGCTCTTGGATAAGACCTATGAGCACTGCACTAGCTATGATATTAAAATCGGTGATTTTAATGCACAGTTAGGAAGAGAGGGAATCTATCTCAGTATTGTCGGAAACTATAGCCTGTATGACACCACCTCCGATAACTCCTTCAGTATTATGGATGTCTGAACGTTCCAAAATTAACTCTGATCATTACCTTGTTGTAGCCGAGGTGCGGTTGCGGATATCGGGAATATCGCAAAGGCAAGCTAATACTGTTAGGAAGTTCGATCAGACAGCTTCAATCGCAATAGATCGCCAAATTCTTTTCCGATCAAGTCTCCCTTAATCTCTTAAGAGTTCCTACGCCGCCACCATCAAGTATCGGAGGCCTGTGGCAACATAGCCAAAAAAGCATCAGAGATACCGCCTCTGATTTGCAGGATTTCAACGGCCACCACAGCGAAATCCCTGGGTTGACGTCGAGTGCGGGCAAGCTCATGCAGCTAAACAAGATGTTAACAAAGCGGAGCTGGACAGAAGGACGAGAGCTGCTCACGAGCAAAAGAAGAGAGACGAAACGGACTTCTCTGGAGGAAAAAGTAGGAGCACCGTCGAGAAAATTGAGATATGTTACTCCAGGAATGAGATTCGGAATTTTTTGCCATGAGGTGAAACAAACATACCCCGAACCAAATCCTATAGAGACGAACAAGTCGTTGACGAACCAAATACCGCTGTCATGCAGAATGAACCTTTCCATCTGGAGGATGAAGACCAACAATTCCGTTCACTCGACCTGGATGATGTGAAGAAAGCCATATTTAAGCTTAAATCCAACAAAGCTGCTGGAGCCGACCTCAGCATTGTTTGTCCTATACTCAAGAAAGGAGACCTACAGAGGCATTAGTCTTCCTAACATCGCCCACAAGATCCTTGCCGTATTTTGAAGGTGGCCGTGGCTCAAGTGGTAGTGTATTGGCTTCCCAATCGGAGGGTTCAGGGTTAAGTAAGAGCCGTGCCCGAAAGACATTTTTCAGAAAACTAAAATCAAATACAACAACAAATTATTTTACACTAATAATTTAGTCTCCCCATTAAATTTTGGATGCCACCCATGGAGCGAATATAACCACTGAGCCGAAATATCTTTCTCTCTTTCTATCACGTGCTTCGGCATTTTAAAAGTAGTCACACCCTTTTCAGTAAGCTCCTTGGGAATGAAAAAAAATTTTTTTAAAATGTTTTTTATTTTTTATTTATTTATTTATTTTTTTATTTATAATACCGCGCTCGCACTAAGCGGATATGAATACCCTTTTACTGGCTTTTTCTCCAGGGCGCGGGCGGGTGGTGTAGTAGTTTGAAACACAGGTGTATTAGGTTTCTGCTTGAGGAGTCTGTGCATATACCACTACACCACGACTATATTCAATATAGTCCCCTTTTATTTTGATACACTTATTCTAGCGATTTTCCAACTGCAACTATTATAGTAATTTTCCGGAAGGTCTGCAAAATACTTATCCGTGACATCGCTGATTTCCTCGCGTGAGCTAAATTTTTTATTGATGAGCCATCTTTTGAGGTTTGGGAAGAGATAATAGTCCGAGGGAGTCAAATCGGGCGAATACGGTGGATGCGACAGCATTTGGAGCCGTAAGTCATTGATTTTAGCCATGGTTGCGATGCTCTTGTGCGCCGGTGCATTGTCTTGCAAAAACAAATTTTTTTTCGTTTCAAGTGAGGTCGTTTTGCAGCGATTTCGGCCTTCAATCGCTCCAATAATGCACAGTAATACTCGCTATTGATGGTTTTTCCTTTTTCGAGGTAGTCCACGAAGAGTATGAAATGACAATTCCAGAAAACCGACGCCATAACCTTTCCGACCCATCGAGCCTCCCTCGGCCGCTTCGTGCCGGCTTCAGTCCATTGCCGGGTACTCATTCTGTTCTCTGGTGTTCAACAGTTACCAATCGACGCCAAAAGTCCGCCCGATTCCGCATCAGCAAGTCCAAACACTCTTGCGAAGTGCTCTCGCGTTCATGTTTTTGGTCAGGAGTGAGTATGCGCGGCACCTAGCGGCAGTATAACTTTTTAATATGCAGAATATTGCCCAAAATATGGCGTATGCACTCAGTGCTAATCTTTGTGGTATCTGTTAGCACGCGCACCTTCACTTTCCGGTCAGACAACACCATTTCATGTATTTTTTTGACACTGTCACCTCTATTATTATTACCAGTGAACAATTTCAAATGCTTGGCTCAATATTCATCAAGTGTAACAAGTTTATGTGATTGATATCCAATATCATTCAACAGAAGGTAATTGACTAACAACATCGGGTGATTTTCGGTCCCGTCTTCATAGACGATGAGTGAAGGAGAAAATACAGCGACGAACTGTACGGGTTGTACAGCGACATCGACTTAGCCAGAAAATTGAAGATCCAATGACTAAGTCATGAAGAGCGCATGAAAATCAATGCTCCGATCCGAAAACTCTTCGACATCGCAGTAAAAGAAGATCGCGACTCAGATGGCGCACGCTAGTGGAAGGTGACCTCAGCCAACTTAGTTTGCGAAACTGGAGGCAATTAGCTAAAGATCGAGCAATTAACATTGTAAATGATTTTCCTAAGTTTTTTTATGAAATAAAGTCAACCCTGAATTTAAAATCCACAAAGCAATATATAACATTTAATACACTTTCGAATCCCGAGTGCTGGGTCGTATAACCTATTCATATTTCATGAATACTGACAATGGTTACTCAGAAGTTCCACGTGCACGGGTTGAGAAGATCTTGAGAGTTCTTACAAGGAACAATCCACGAAGTTTTGCTTAAAGAGACGCAGATGCAAAACCTTAGGAACTTCTAGACTCTGGTCTTTTAATGGTCAACCAGCACTTGCAAATATATCGTAAGGCTTAGTTATGAAGAGACGTTTGCTTTCCTCGAAGAACTAATGAAAACACGATTTTTAAATTCAATTGATTTTATTTTGTTCACATACTTTATAATTTCAATATATTTACTTGTTTTTTTTTTATAAATGCATACTATTTCTTTAAAAAAAAGTTATATGCATTCAAGAAAATTTTAAAAAATATTAACTGTTTTTCCAAACTTATTTTAATTAAATAATAATTTAAGTAAGACACAAATTTTTTTATTATATATATTAACCCAATTAAACCAAAGGCAACTACATTTTGCACATTTAAAGCTTAAACTTAAATTAAGCGACATTTATCTTTATTTTTCTTGTTAAAAAAAAATGTTCATAAAATGTTTTTCATATTGTTACTATTATTATTATTTTTGTTTTTTTTTATAAAATATATATTTTTCACACAAAGAGCACTTCAACTAATTTAAAGGTTTACCAATTAATTTTCATTAAAATTATTTAAAAGCGAATTTAATATTAATTTTTTGTTTTTGTTTTAAGAATTTAAATTCAATAATTCGTCTTGCACTCATCAAAAAATATATTTTCATATGTATCTGTACAGATTTTATTTGTATAATATAATACGTTTGAACAAGAATAAACTACGTAAAACAAAAGCCATTTCCAAGAAGAAAAAGTATAAATGAAAACTACAGCTTAGCTTTAGAAACTTAAATGTATAAGTTTTCGTACATTTTTATCTAGTTTAAGATAACAATGGCAGTTTTTTTTTTCATTCGGTTTTTTATATTTTATTTTGTATTATATTAAAATATGAGAAACACCTTGGATTTATATTTGCATATTGTTTTATTTTTTGTATTTATTTTGAGGCTATTGAGTTGATACCTTTTTAAGTTGAAGAGCAAAGAAGAATCTAGAATACAAACGCAGTAAGGGATTTTACTACTTCTCCCCAAACGGTATTTATAATCTAAGTGAAACGTGTAATAAGAAACGACAAATCAAAAGAATGATGTACAACGGTAAGATAAAAAAATACAGATATGCCGAATAATGATCGAATAGTGAAACATTTTTTTAGAAAGTTTTACAATATTGGAAAGAGAATGCATTGTGAGCTTATTCCAGAAAGCCAGCACGATTGTTGAAACAGGCTTGGTGTCATTGCCTAACTATACTTGTAAAATGTTAACACCTGTGGACAATTCAGGGTATACTGATGTTTTTGGATCCCAGTCAACGGCTACCAACACTTAATAAAGTAAATTAAGATCGCCACGTTTTTGTACAGGGTCCAACATTTTCGTACGTAGAAAACTATCTAATAGCATGAAATTTAGAATCCCGGCTTTCGATAGCACGACTAAGTTGAACCGGAAGTATAAAAATAGAAGTGTCACTTTCTGATATTATTTGATTGGCTCAAGGATACCTCTCTGAAACAAAGCGATTCTTAACACCTACACTAATACCAGCGCTGCATTCCATAATTAGGAGAACAAAGCGGGCTGTCACCGGTGCGTTCGCTAGTATTGAAATGGAAGCTGCCAAAATAAATTAAGCTGCCAACAAGAAGGGACATACAAAATCGACGAATTGGACAGATCGTCACAGTTGACAGCTATAATTTCGAATTTCGAGGTAGCTGGGGACTTTGTCTATCTCGGCTCTGCCATCAATTCTGCCAACAACTCAACAGAAATAAAGCGAAGAATCACTCTTGGCAATCGCTGTTTCTTGGGGTAAGAAGACAATTAAGTAGTAAGACCTTATCCCGGAAAACTAAAGAGACTTTATGTAAGGCTTTCATCATCCCAGCTCCACTTTATGACGCATGGACTCTATCCAAAGCGGATAAAGAAATCCTTAGTCGTTTTAAAAGAAAGCCCTTCGAAAAATATTCAGTCCCGTTTGCGTTGACAGGCTTTGGACTACGAGAAACAACGACGATATATACAAGCTGTATAGCGACATCGACTAGTCAGAAAACTGCGCACCAGTCACCTGAGATAGCTAGGACATTTAGAGCGAATGGACACTGATGCTTCGGCCTGCAGTCTTAAAATTTAACCCGGAGGGACAACGCAGTAGAGGAAGGCCTCAATTTGAGTGGCGCACACAAGTAGAAGCGGACTTCAATGAACGTAGAGTGCGCAACTGGAGACAGTTAGCTAAAGACCAAGCTAACTGGAGAGACTTTTCGTTGAGGCAAAGGTTCACCCCGAACTGCAGCGCTGCCTAATTACGTAAGTAAGAACGATAACGGCCAACGGACTTGCCACGCTGAAATCATCGGTTTCCTCTAGATCACCGAATTCAAGCAGGGGACCGCATGATACCTCGGTACCAATACCGAGTACTGTTGGTAGTCGGAGTTTTGTGTTTGAGTGCTGAGAAAAATGTTGCAAATTATATGTGAGTAAAACCAGGAAAGAAAGACATTTTTTCAGACATTTTTTCAGACATTTTATATACTTTGGTCTATAAGAATTTCAGAGTTAAGTCAGGGCTTATAAAAAAGGCATATAACTTATATTGTGATATTTGATACCTCATCGAGGAGTTGAAATGAAAGTACTGCATACGCTTGTGCAAGCATGAGAATTTTAGGAAAACATTTTTTTGAGATCACATCGTGATGATGACTAACACCTTTATATACGCAATGTTGAAAGTTAGATGGAGATATCGGGTTGTCAAGGAATTAACTAATTTAAGACATTGGACTTACTCATCTGGAAATGGGTGGAATGAAAATTTGAAATGAAAACATAACCAATGAATTCAATTTCAGCATTGATGCTCCGATCTCGAAAACGTAGAATGTTATGTTTTGTTTTAGCTTACAAGGACATTTGTTGTCTTCATCAGAAGTTTTGATGCCTTCACAACATCTTAAACAAAACTTTTCAATAAAGGAAGCCAACTTCGACTAAGTTCATAATGTACCTATATAGTACCAACAGTTCCGCTGTTGCCACAACGACGTCACCGTCATCTGTATTTTTAGTGTCTGAAGAATAACTGGTAATAAAGGTTTCTTTTGAATAATTAAAATAACACTTCATTCACATATAATATTGGGGCTTCAACAGTAAGCTTCAGTTTTGTCTAGCATATAAGAATACAAGTGTACCTGCGAACGAAATAATCCTATTAGGTTCCGATGAAAAATATCCTTATTTATAAATACTTATAGGCACATCGTTGCTTTAGAAAAAGTCTAATACAAGTCGAATAACATTAATTTGCTGATATTTTTAAAAAATGTTATATCCACCATCTAACGGCGAATCGTCAAACTGGCGTTTTCATTTGGGCTTTTCTCCGTGCTCCGGAGAAGAAGAGTGAGGTAAAACCGTTTCACCTTATTTTTTCAGAAACAAAATTTTGCTTCTCGTTTTCATTTGGCAACCAAAATTTCTCTCCTGGATTTTATTTCAAAATGTATAAGCTTTAAATAGTATTGTGTCAAACTAGATTTCTGTTTTCGCGTATTCGGCTGTTTTCGGGCAAATTGATCCGCAAGCAAATATATTTGAAAAATAAAAGGATGTAGAAGCACAATAAATAAATACCTTACTATCCTCATCGAAGATAATTATAATAATAATAGTTCCGAAGAAGTTTTTAGTGTTACACTGGAAATAAAATCGGAGTACACAAAAAACAGGCCCAAACGAAAACAAAAACGCCATAAACAGTTTCTAATACCTTACTGAGTAAAACCACAATATTCTTATTTTTGAGTTGGTATGGCAATGACCAAGAATGCGTTTTGATACAATGGAACAACAGTGTAGGAATACATTAATGGAGTCTTCGTAAATCAATTTTTAACATTAATAAATAGGCGTTTATGGCCTTAGAAAAAAATTCCCATGTTAAATACAAGTAAGACTGTACAGAAGTACTCATTCTGGATAACTATCCAAACTAAGCGAAGAACACAACGTGCATCTACTGCTGAGAACTGTCAATTAATTGTTGAAAGCTGCATGCTCCTCTAATAAACATAATAGGATTGTCAAACGTCAAGAGGGAATAAAATTTACAAAAAAAAAAAAAATACTTTATATTTATTAATCATCTGCATTTTTCAGAGCATCATAATTTGATAACAAATCTTTAAGAAAAATAAAATGAAAATGTGAATTGTATCTATACTATCGTTATGAGCAGCATTATACATTCTAAAGGCTGAACTCAGCATTTATTTGTTTATCTCATTTCGGACACGTTTGAAATTCATTTCAAATTTGAATATTCTGAAAGAAAACGTAACAAAATACAATTAACTCAGATGTCAATGCCCAACAATAAGAAAAGAAAAAAATTAAATAAAACACAAAAATTATTTCTTTGCAAATATAATTATTCTACAAATAAAAAATATGAAAAAATATTCTTTTTTTTTTAATAAAATAATGTATATATAATATTCATGTATAATCCATTTTTTTCCTAACAATTTTTTTTTCTTCTAGACAAAATCATCTTAACAACTTTCTTCCACGATCAGAAAAAAACGTAAAACGTATTTGTCTGCAACTTATTTTAAAAATAAAATAACAGTATTTGAAATGAATTATTCTTCATATCAAAATCAAAAAATAATAATAAACTCATGTCCAAAGTTATTATTGCTTATTTTTGCAATCTACTGATTTCATATACCAATTAATTGTCAAGGTAATGAAATAATTGCATTTTTTTTTTTAGTTCAGATCAAAGCACAAATTGATTTTTTTTTTCTAAATAGTGTTTTGTTGGCAACAAAAATTGCGTTTATTTTGAAGGGCGATACAATCAAAATAATGGTTCATTTTGAAATAAACACTTCCAAAATTACCTCATATGTACGTTTCTTAGAATTATAAACAGAAATCACAAAATCAATCATTTTACTCTAATGAGCAAAAGCAGGATCGGAATAACTCCATCTCTCCAATCATCAAATTTGATGTGTGGTCTATATATTTTCACCTTTGCGTATTAGCTATTCAACGGCTCATCCATTAGTTTCTCTCTGAATTCACTTACTTCAATTTTAAGCAAATGTGGAATTTACTTCTGCTTCTTTTAGATAAATGTATGTTATACCAACACATACACGCTTTTGCTTAATGTCGAAACTGTTGGTTAAGTTATTTAAAGTTGTAAAAGATTACAATGGATGTTTCATATTGTAGATGCAGATTTTTTTAATTTTGCAGTCAATTGTTTAAAAAAGAAAACCATATATGGCACTCGAAACTATGTTCTTGACTTTTCAAATGTGTCGGTATATGCTGAATCAATTCGGTAATCATACCCGGAAGCAGAAAATGCTCTGACAAGACATAGAAGAGAACCATTGAAACATTTTCTTGAGAGACTTATGGTCTAGCATGAGAAAAAAAGTCCCAACAGAATTATCATTATTTTGTCCTTTCCAAACATTGTATGCCCAACTAATGCTGCTATCGTATTTTTTTTTTTTTTATATAAAAACGTTCATACACTAACAATGCCCTTATACGCAGTGTACAGAAGGCAATTTTTTAAAATATGAATTTAACGGTAATTATATTAAAGATTCAATCTTGTTGCATTACTGAAATTGCATTTATTTCAAACCATCCATCATATTGTGGTGTGATGTGTCAGAATTTGTGTATAAGTTTGCGAATATGGTATACTTATGTATATATGGTATGTGTCGATTAGAAATCTTAAAATGGACACATAAACATTGGTTCACGATAAATAGTCATCTTAAGTGAGCTTGATGGGGGTTTGTGGTATTAATAACTTGCACTTAATAACGTAAATGTTTATATGTATATATTTTGCTTAAGAAAAAGGGCAAGAAGACGACAATATGAGTTCATATAAAAATATATTCACTCCATTAAAAACTATATGTATGCAGCACACCCATCATTGCATGCAAATTTAAAATTCTTCATCTGTTAGATTTGAGTACAAAAACCTTAACATACTATGTATAACGTTAAGGTGTGATATTTGTGATTACATGAGAGAATTTAAAAATAATGTCACCGTTTATAGATACACTATCTATCTTTATGCACACATATGCACAAATTAAATGGGGTATTTTTAATTATCTCCACATTAAACCCTAAAATCGTATATATTCAAACATAGAAAAGATAAGAAAACAAAAGAATAAATAACATCTTTTGACAAGAGGATCAAACAGAGCTGAGTGGAATAACTTAGGTTTCTACATACACAAAAGCATGTCATTCTCACTGGGAAAAAATAACCAAAATTTGCAGGTCAATGACAATTGATGAACAATTTATATCACCCATATGATTAATGTTTATTTTGATTGAATCGCCCCCCATTACTATTTTTTTTAATGAATATTCGTTCCATAGAATTTTATTATTATTATTATTTTTTTTTTATTCCCAATTATATAGAAAATAAAGTCATTTGCATTTCCTTTGTAATGTATAAAATAATTTTTATTTGCTGTTGTCCAAGATAAGTATAAATTAAACAAAAATAAGTTTCAAACAAAAAAAAAGAAAAAAAAAACAATAAATTATAAAAAAAAGAAAAAAAATAAATAGCTGCCTTTTTCTAGTTGCACAATGTGTTAAGATATTTTTCATTACATAAAAAAATACAATAAGAAAAATAAAATCAAAACTAATTCAATATTTTTTTCCCCCCAAAACAAACAAATAATTATTATTTTTTTTTTTCCTTTCTTAACAATCGTTCTTTTTTGTTAAATAATAATAAGGAATGACAGAAATATACATTTATGTTTACATACATAAAACAAAATATTAATGAAAACTGAAATTGTTGGACAACTTGTTAAATAATAATAAAAAAAAAACAAAACAAAAAATCGAAAATTCTACATACTTAACAAAATAATATTTAAATTAAACAAAAGGAAAAAATGTGTTGTTATTTTGTTTCTGAAGTAATTGCATCAAATAGAGCACACTAATGCCCGAATTTATCTTTTTAATTTTTTTTTAACCTAGCATCTTTTTTTTTTTTTTTTTTTTTTTAATAAGTAAATACATTTTTTCTTTTATTTATATAAAACAAAAGCTCCTCAACAATCGAAAGGCTATTACAAAAAAAAAAAAAAAAATAAATAAATAAAGTAAATCAAAATGCTTTCCTGATTTATTTCTCTCGCGTTCGCTTTTTACGGTAGCTTAAAGAAAGTGTTGTTTTTGTAGTCGTGTTATGTGTAATATATTTCGTATTTGTGTGTGATAATAAAATTCAGCTTCTTAAATTGTATTATGTGGTGGATTTGAGTGTGGTGTTTATGTATGTATGCACTTGTGTTTGCTTTTCTAATACATATATGTACTCGTATGTATATAATATTTATATAAAAAACTTTTCAAATTTTTTAGCCCTAATATAATATTCTTACAGAGTATTATTCTTGTTTTGTTTTCGTGTTTTTCTCTTTTTTTCCTATAATTTTTTTTTATTTTTTTTTAATCAAGTACTATGGAAAGAAAATAACAAATAAAGTGTTTTGAGTGGACCAGACGCCAAGAAATATTGCAAATAAATGTTTGAATAGCAAACGTTTCGTTTATATGTATGTATTGTATGAATGCTTTCTTTTTTCTTTAATGATTAGCACAAAGTCGATTGCGATTTTTTTTCAGTGTAGCTGGTTTTTTTTTTAGTTTTTGTTTGTTTTAATATTTTAAAAGCGCAACTGGTTTTGAAGTGTTTCTTTAAACAGTATTTTTTTCTGGCTTATTAAATGTAACGACGAGTCGGTGAATTCATTTACTTTTTTGCTTGTTTTTCCTTATGCTTTTATACATATATTTATTAAAATATTATATTAATATTATTTTGTTGTTGTTGATGTTTTTTTCTCATTTTTTTGTTTTAATATATATCTATATATGTATATATATATATATATATGTTTATATATATAAGTATGTATGTTTAATATTCCAATTTAAGCTTCAACCTTCTTCTTCTCCTTCTTCTTTTTCAAGAACGATGGGGTCCTGAGTCCCTTCTTCTTCTTCTTGTCTTTTTTCGGAGATCCGTCCGTTGAAATATCCTGGAACAGAAATAGAAATTTTCATTGAAAAGATCGTTTGTGTTCTTCCAACATAAAAGACAAAAATTATATAAAATCAAAAATATAATTAAACAAGCAATTGTATGTAGTTACAATATAATAAAAGAGCTTTCTTAATAGCTATACATTTTTTTATTTTTTTAAACAATTCCAACAGAACTTGAGTTTGAACCAAAGGTCTTTATTGGCATCCTGTTAGTTCAATTTTAAGCCACTCTGTCGAACAGTTGGGTCTCACTTTCAGTAATAACGCGCTAAATATTGCGGTTGCTTTATAAGGATACACCAAAAACTTCACATAAGAAAAATCGTGTGACATAAAATTAGATAATCTCGGTGATCAATTCACTAGTCCATTTCGCGATATGATGTCGCTGAATCGAGTCCTCCATAAGGCTAAAAAGACACTGGATCATACAAAACTTTTTTTTTTTTTTTTTTTTTTTTTTTTTTTTTTTTTTTTTCAAGAAAACGTTTATTTTCTTAACACGCACCAACCGAAAGATAGTGTTCGTATTTCTGTTTCGTTTGGTGTGTGTTAAGAAAAGCTCCTTTCGCCAGATTGATGATGTAACATACGCCTTGGTTCCACTTGTCGATGAGAGATGACATCAACTCACCAGTGAACATGTTGCTACGAAAACCATACTGCCGGTCATTGTCGCAAGCTTTGGTCTGCTCTTAAACCAGCTGTATCTTTTACTGGTATAGGTCGAGATTTTTCATTTATTTTATTTAATATATTTGTACATTAAGATTATGATCTTTTATAGTACTTAGCAATTTTACTTCAGCTAATTGAAAAATGTCTTAAAATTAATTTGTATACATTAAGTATCTTAATCCAAGAAGTGAAATATGGGTGAAGATATAGTGAAAATTCAGATATGTCGGGGTAGGTTAGAAAAACGTTAAAGGATTGCACTTTAAAAATTAGAAGGATTTAAAATATTTCTGATTTGTGAAGGTAAAGGGTTCCAAAGTATAAAAGTTTGGATGAAAAATAAACGCGAAGAGTTATAGTAATTATAATAAGGAATTAGGTTGATGGTTTTTGAGGAGTGAGTGAAATTAAGCCTGTTACACAAGTAAGATTGACTTTTAGTATTTATAATTTTATGTAAAAATATACAGTTCTTCGCGTTGATGTATTCTTGCAATATTCAACCAATCAATTCTCTAGCGAACACAGAAATATGGTCGTATCTGCGGATGCCGTAAATATAACGCACTGCGTTGTTAAAGGCAACTTGCAGTTTAAACAAGGATAACGAGTCAAGACTGCTATAGACTGTGAACTCACGCCGTCGAGTTTCTCGTGGAGTGAAATAAGCAGTGATCCACAATTTGCGAAGACATCCGTAAATACGACCAATGACCACGTTTGTGTGATTATACCCAGACAAAGTACGGTTTACTGTGTAGTCAAGACTAGTAACTGACTCAACAGCTTTAATTTTATTGTTACTCATGATAATATTAGGTAAAAAATTCAAGCTTAAATTATTATTTGAAATGGGAACTACTTGGGACCATGTGTAAATATGTCTCAACAACGAGGAGATGAGAAAAACTAGATCATTTAAGTTGCTGAAGGGTTTCGCTATGTAAGTAGAAGGTCGTTTATGAACATGCAGGCAAGTATCGGTCCTAATATTGAGCCTTGAGGCACTCCTTGCTTGATTTCTTTTAAAACTGAAGAACATGCATTGGAAACAACCCTTTGCGATCGGCCGGAAAGAAAACTATACATGAATTTAACTGCCCTTTCGCTGAAACCAAAGTTATTCCTGAGCTTCAAACACAGGATTTTATGATTAAGCCTTCGAAAAGTCTGGCAAACAAAGCAACGAAACATTACCCCTGTTGTAGTCATGCCTTATTTCTTCCAGTAAATTAACTATGGTCTGCAACCGGATTGCTTAGCATACAACAACTTGTTGAGTGATATGTGGTTTATTATTTTCTTAGCCATAACTTTCTCAAATGCCTTTGACAGACAGGGTAGAATGTTAACTGGTCTTAAATCAGCAGGAGAAGATAGATCTTGTTAATTTTCTAAAACTAAAGTTTACGGAACTTTGATAGATTGTCGAATGTATAACAGAAATCTTTTTCCAATGAAGAAGAAAAACGTTGACTGCATGAAAACTGCCTGTTTTATGGCGATGTAATTGTGCTAGATTTGAGTGTTATCTCTGAAAACACTTCCATCGATTGTTTGGTGGAATAAGCTACGTTACTGCTTATTTCACTAATGTGCAAAGGACAACCTGTCTGGATCGCGTTGAGCTTTTCACAGCACACATGACGATACCCTAGATAATATGTTGAATATCCATTCGGTTGATTTTTTTATCAACAGATGAACTTTTAGAACTCCTCTTCGATTAACCTTGCGCAACGATTTCCATTCGACTTCAATCTTATAAATATGCCATCTGATGCAGTAAAGCATTTGCTTTATCAATTTCCTGTGTTTAAAATTGGTCCTGGCCAAACTTCTACATGTTAAAGGCGAGTTATTAAATATGAATAGCCCTAATACCAATGAAGAGTAAAGTGTGTAGACGGCTTTTTATATTTTGGGGAATCTATAACACCATACTTCACAGGAAAATAGATTCGCTTCCATAAAAGTTGTAGTATACAAGAATTTGTTAATAGTCTAGGAAAAGAGATCTCTGACTTACAAGACAAAAAACAACAGAACTTGCGAAAGCACTGACCGCTTAAGCCTCCCATTAACAATTAAACTTCTGGTGATTTTCCAACAAGTAGATAGATCAAAAGAATACCCTCGACATTATTTAAAGGTCAGTTTCTTACCTTTCGCATAATTTACCGAAAAATTTAATTTAAAGGAACCAAAATGGTAAGACCATTGTACATATCAACCAAACCTTTCATTATTGTAAAAACCTTTTTATAAAAATAATTAGTCGAAAGTGTCAAAATATTTCGCTTTACTTCTAGTTTTCGGTGTCGATGTGAGAGATATGAAAACCATACACTATCTTGATTACCGAGAAGCTTCCACATCCACTTAAAATGCATACTCCTGAAATAATTGCAGTTTGGTGTGGATTCTAGTGAAGTAGTGTGATTGGGCCGGAAAAAATCGATGATGATGAAGGAAATTTTAACAATAACATACACTTTGATTCACGTATAATTGTATACGTGGGAAAAAACAAATATATGATATTGATATTAAAATAATTAAGTATATAAGATAGAAAAACATAAATTTAATGATATTTACCTCTTTACTGCTGTGAGAAAATGTGCTCAAATGAGCCTCAGAATGATCTCCATTTTGTACATTTTCGCCTGTAATTATTAGTTGTAAAATAGTGTTTATTAAAATCTCAACTTGAAATGGTTTGCTTTAAATAAACATCTAACACTTTTATTTTATAAAATCTTATATCTATATATTAGTTGCTGAAACAACAGAAAGTATCCTTAACTTTCAAAATAATTTTTTAATAAAGCAGGTAGCTTATTAACATGCAAAATATAAAGAAATCCTAGGTATTTACATTTATGATGTGTATGTGTATGATTGTGTGCAAAATGTGACATGCATTCAATTGTTAAGAATAAGATATAAATAAATGAAAAAGTGAAACAAGACGGAAAAGAAAACACATAAACAATTACCTCAACCCGACACATACTCTTGATTTGATTCTTACATCTATTATTCTTTCTTCTTTCTTCTTATTAACAATGGCTCTTCTTTATTGAAAAAAGTCCACATTGCCTTTTCTTAAGTTTTAACCAAACATTTGTATATTACTCAAAAGAAAAAAATAAATAAAATTTATGGAATATATCTCACATGGAGATTTCATGTCTTATTCTTGAGCTTTTGATTTCATATTGAGACTTGTCCTGATGTTCTCTGTTATTTGGGAAATCTTTGTTTTACACTCACATAGAATTGTACGATTATGCAATTCATTTGCTTGTATAATCAAATTTATAAGATTTTCTAGTTCATGTTCTAGAAGTACTAATACATCATGACAAGTTCCAGTTGCAGGTTTAGCCAGCTTTTGCGATCCATGCATTAAATTTTTGTGCAGTTGATGAGTTATTATCGAAATTTCATTATCGATAACTCGCTCCAGTTGCGATTTTATCTCATCTTCATGTGCCTCGAAGTTACGTACATGATCTGAATTGCGAATTAGAATATTAATAGAAATTTCTACAGATTTACTCGAACAAATTGATCCGGCTGAACTTAATGGGCGTTTATGACTATCCATTGCCATAGTGCCTGAAGTTATAATTTGCTCTGATTCCGGCTTAATATGAATATCAAAACTACGACTTCGATATGGCTGCTGAAGATTTAACGTATATGTCTTTTCTAAACGCCCTAAAGCAATCTCTTCATCATTCTCTAAATGTATTGTATTACCAAGAGATAAAAATGTCCCTAGACTATTTGATAAATCATCCATGACAAATGATTCTGACTTAATGCTTGTTTTACTTGGTGGTGCTGGAGATGAAGTATACCTTTCCAAATTTATTTCCTTCACAGAAATAAATGGACCTGCGGTAGAACTGTTTATGAATTCGATTATTTTTTGACGACGAAGTTGCAACTTGGCAGCCAAAATATTAGAAGGATGCAAGCTAACCGTCGGCAGATAAGTGAGCAATGATTTTGGACAGTTAAAACCGTAATGCGAATGAGTGCGATAGGGTTTTGGATCTGATAAGGAAGCATCATTTATATGAGAGTACAAATTTGTCGAAGGATACTTATATTGTGGCGACTGTTCTACTTTATGAATCATATAGATAGAGATAAACTTGAATTTAACAGGATAGAACTTAAACAAATCAGACTTAAAGAGGAAAGCATACTTTAATGAAAGTAATTTTAAGCTTGTTAATTTTAGAGCTTTCTGAAGAATGATTCGATTCAATAGACTAAGTTTTTGTTTATTTGAGGCACCCGATTTATTGCATGTTAGATGAGTGATCTTTCCAAACGTTTCTGATGTGGTTGTAATAGCTACGAAGAGAAAATAAATTTGACAAGAAATGAGTACAATCAGTCACAAGAACAAACTATGATACATAGTTGAACATAAAACACTGGACAGTATACAAGACGAAACTGATAACTACACGATTTATGGATAAATAGAGTCAGCAGTTATTGATTAATTATGATTTTAACCCGAGCACATTTGTTGATTCCACGGATTTGTTCTTTTTACTTTACTTTTGTGATCATCTTTTAGGTTTTGATCATCCTTCAGCATTTTTTTTCTTTTTCATCAACTTTTCTGTTATATGCATAATTGGCCCACTTTATAGCGATTCGACAAATTGTAAATGAATCTCGACTAATCATTGGGAAAATAATTAATTAGAAACTTCTTTGATTAGTGAGAAAGCTAAGCAGGGTCTTCGCCTTGATAGTTTGCGCGAAGGAACAGGTTTTTTTTTTTTTTTTCAATGTACGCATACTCGCAGTCTATAATCCAACAGTATAACAGTGAAAAAACTTACTAATTTGTTTGACGTGAGAACTGTTAGGTATTAATAACTGCGTTTCACTTTACAAACTTCATCAAATATAACGTATTTTTTAATGACAAGAACAAAACAAGCATATGAACATATATTTCCCTTACAAATATATACGAAAAAAAAAAAATTACAAATTCAATTTACAAACGAATACTTAAAACATGTAGCACATAATTACAAATATTTGAAAAAGCTTTACTTTATTTTAATATATATAGCATTTTCAAATACTTGTAAGTACGTTTACAAGAAATAAAGTAAAATAAAAAGAAAAACAGTATCTGCTGATAAACTAGAAATGTACCGAAAAATCCATGTGAAAAAAAAAAAAAAAATCTCTTTCGCAGAAAACGCATCGGAAAAATAAATTCTTCCAAACAACTTAATCTTCTCCTTCGGAAAGGGAGAATGTCTGCATGTCACAACATACTTTCTCCAAGTACTGGTTTATAATAATATCATCCCTTAGTTCCCTGCGGGAGTTTTCAATCTCCTCTTGGGTGTCCATAACAATGTCAATTGATTGCGAAGCCATTGCTACTTGTTCACTATATTCATTAACCGTCTCTACATATTGATCAATGCGTGGTTTCAAATTGTCTATTTGCTCCCCTAAGCAACTAATATCTCTCTCTACTTTAGAACCTACTTCAGCATTCTCGTCTATCTCAATTATTTCCATGTCCGATTCCTTCGAAGTTTCTGAGTTTTCATTCTTTTCCGGGTTTAAAATAACTGGGGTTAAATTGCGTCTGATTTTCTTATTTCTTGGTGATAATGAAACCCAAAATCTTGGCGAACCACGGACGACTTTAGTTTGAAATGAATAGACCGGAGGAGTAGTTTTTTTAATTTTATTGTCAGACGACAAACATGGTGAACTGGAACTCGTTCCGAATGCATTTGAAGAAAGAAACGATTTTAAATTGCATCTTCGACGTGGTATTCCAGCATTTCGAATATTTTCTTGAACAAAATTTCGTTTTACACGATTACGCGCCAAACTGCAATCTCCACAATAGAAGATCTTTGAACATTTAGTTGGCTTTTTTTGAGTAGGCCATTCCCGTTGGCGTCGTCTGGGTGGAGAATTATCTGTTGATGCTACCGAACTTTGGTCCTGATCAATTGCTGAAAGGTCATTACATCTTGGTACCTTTTTAAGTTGACGTTTTCGTTTTTCTGTCACGTTTTTTACTTCAACTTCAGATATATTACATGAATGAAAAGTGTCCGATTTTTGAGCATTTACAGGCACAGGCTCTGGGGTAGATGACACCATTTCGGATATTTGATTAGTTAGACCGCGTTGCAAGATTTTTTCCAGCTTCGAAGGAGTCAACTTATGCCGAATTGTATTCTCAATGTCGTTAAAGATTGGCTCTTGAATACCCAATCGATTTACTTTAATTTTTTCTATAATCATGCGCTCCATTGAATTCAACTCTGAATCAGATGCTAATGCTTCTTTGTCTTGGTCAATCACAGAAAAGAATTGCGTTGATTCGTTTGAGTTGTTAGAACATGTAACTTGTTCTGACCATGGTGATTCGTTAATTCTGTACGTTTTCTTTACATGATTTGAATTTTGACTTTTTTCGTCGCCATCCGTAAGTAAGGACATGCTACTAAAACGGCTTTCCCCGAAAAATGTCTCTTTGCTCAACTCTGTAGTTGATTCATTATCACTATCACTTAATAACTTCATTTTAAAAAAGTCAACGTGATCTTCCCAAATTTCAGTGAATTCGTGCTTTCGTTTTTTGCGTTCCTCACGCGACATCAATTTTCGTGTACTTGTGTTTGAATGACATGAACTCTCCTCGTAGGAGTTGGTGATATCTGCATTACGTTCATCTGAAAATGGTTGCTCAGGTGAGAGACTATTCATATTCACTTCCTCTGGAATTTTTTCAAGTGTTATGCCACTGATTTCGTGTACCAATTCGTTAATGTAATGGTCACTTCTATCAATAGTTATATCTGAAGTAATTGTCCTTGAAGGTTGAAAGCCAACATTCGTAGATTCTCCTGAGAAATTCATTCGAGTGATCTTATCCAAAAAGGCAAAATTTTCTTCGATTTCAATTTCATTGACGTTACAATCCATCGATGATAAATTCACATTTACTCCCTGTAGATCATCTTCGTCGTCTTCTAAAACTGGCTCGAGAAATCTTTTTGTAGGAATATTCTCCTCACCTAACCAATTATTGACATCTGTATTGAGTTCAAAATCGTGCTCACTAGCCTCGTCATAATTATCATCACAGCCGTTATAATTCAACATTTGTCTAGCAACTGATGAGGTTGGCCTCTGATTAGCACCAATGTCTGCACTGCGGGTCTTACAATAAGAACAAAGTAACTCTGGGCGAAGACGGAGAACTTTCTCAAAGCATGTATCACAAAAATCAACGTACCGAATGCTTGAAAATATTTCATTATAGCTCAACGATTTTTTTATGGGTACATATTTGCTGGGAGACATTGGAAAATGATAGTGTTCTGGCGGTGAATATTTTGTTGGACAGTTAAAACCAAAATGTGACAATGTTCGATACGGTTTACTGCTGCTGTTTGCAATCGAAAATCCTGAAGTCATTTTGGAATGCTGAACATCGTAAAGCCCACTTTTTGCAACAAATTTAATGTCAGATTGGAAAATTGGATAGCAAGTTTGAAGAAAAGAACTTTGTGTATAATTATACTCGTACTTATCGAAGAGAAACATTTTTTGCGATATCATTTCAAATGTTATTGGTTTATTTTGGTCCAAGAAAAGTTTGTTCATATGTGTTTTCTGCGGCAAGAGATCGTTACAGAAAGCATGATGCAAAAAAAGCTCATCAGCGGATAATGGATTCAAAAACATTGGATAATATGAACCATCTAGTTTGGTACATTGGTCTAGCTCTTTATTTTCGCCTTGAACTTCGGTTAGTTTTGTTTGTTTGGCTTGACTTATTGCTAACGGCGTCATGTTAGTTTGGTTAGTGAAATGACTTTTTAAAGCTAGAAAATGAGAGATGCTGGTTAGTTGTCTCTGTGTATGTTGGGTCATGTATATTTGATATTAAGTTTTGCGACGAAATGATGATTGTTAACAATTTAAAATATATAATCTATGTAAAAACATTCATGAAAACCGTTGTCTAAGTGAAAAAGAAGAACACAGAAGCTCTTTAATTTGGTAGTTTTGGAATTTTAATATGCAGTTACATCAGTAATGGTAGATAACGCATAGTATATGCTATTATAGCGTAAACGTAGACATTTTATATACATATGATGAGAAAATTTACACAATTAGGTGTAATTTTCTCGCTTGCTTTCAATGTGGAGTGTGGAAGCTTCCATTCCTTTCCACATTCTAACAGCAATACCCTCAAAATTAGTCTCCAGCAGGATTGGAAATATGTTAAAACCTGCCCGAAGCTTCGTGAATTTGGAAGAGCTGCAGGATTGGAACTCTCCAAAAAAACTGAAAGTGATTCTGTACTGGCATTCGTGTTACCTGCTGTCTGAATAGTTACCAAGAGAATGAGATGATAACGAAAATTGAATTTTACGAAAATAATCAAATCGCACAGTGAAAATAAAGAAGAAAAAAGTTCGTCGAAGATGCGTATGCCAATCAATTAGATTAGTTACAAAAATGATTTGTATGTGCCGAAAAACTGTAATGTCGTAAGGCAGCTAGCTTCATAGTTGGTCAAAATGAAAATCATTGGAACATTACTTTAATTTAGAAACTAATTCTATTACCACGCGGTTGTTACCCAACCAATTTTTTAAAAGTGTAAATTACAGATAATACTCGTACGTGAGTTCAAAAAACCAAATTGTGAAATTTCGTAACAGTACAAAATAAAAACGGAGTTGCTATCGTCTTGACAGCATAGCTCGTAGATAAGCTAGAAAGTGTATCAAAAATTAGCGACTGACTCATGCTCATAAAACTAATAGTTGAACCTGGAAAATTATTAGTGCCTACAATTAATATGTTGGCGTGCAATCATTAATCTCTTGAATACAACATCAAGAAAGATTCTCATCAATGAAATAATTGAAATAAACACATGCGAAAATTTAACTGCGAATACGAGCACTGGCACAGAAGAAACAGGAGAGAAGAGGAGAAAGTCAACGTTGAATGTTATCGCTCTTGTTTCTCAACAAGAAGCTATATTCAAAGCAATCTCAGAAATCGACGGAGGAATATAAGTAAATGGAGTTAGCTTAACCAACATAAGATGGTAATAATACCAAGCAACATAAACTAAGTGAATAACACGATGTAAGCAATAACTATGAACTAAGAATAAACACCTCCAAAACAAAGTTTATAGCTCTAAGCAGGAAACAGCAAATGCAGAATTTTGAATTAAAAAATGAAAAAAGTATTATGTAGCAGAGAAATCAATATAAACATCAAGATAAAATTAGTTATATGTGACATTTGGTCGGTACTCTTATATGGTGTTGAAACATGGCCATACACAGAACAAAGATACGAAAAATAGAAGCCTTCGAAATGTGGATATACCGTAGAATATTGCGTACTCTTGGGTCAACAGAACACCAAACGAAGAAGTACTAGGATAAATAGATATGAAAAGTGAGCTAATGTACATGATGTTTAAGAAAACTGGAATAGCTCGGGCACAACATAAGAAATAACTTCTGCAACTTATTCTACAAGGTAAAATATGATAGAAGAGCGATTGAGAGACAAAGACTAAAGTGGCTGTCAAACATGTGGGAATGGCTTAACCTTCAAATTTAAAAATTATGAGAGGAGTACAAAATAAACGAACTGTAAAAATGATGATTTTCAACCTCCGCAGCGGAGAGAAAGAAACAAAAAAAAAGAAGGCATTCAATACCTTACTGCAGTGTCGGATACCAAGTTTAGTAAACTATTTTCTATGCCAGCAAATTAGCACCGACCTTTGCTCACTTATTGGGTAGAAACCAGAGAAAACCAATGGTGAAAAAAATTATGCAAAAGTTCTTCTAGGCATTATATAAATTAAGAAATGTTATGCTGATTCGGAAATGGCGGTAAATAACAAAATGCAAACATTTTAAGCGTGCACTGAGTGCCAACAGATAATGTTTTTGAGTTACAAAACGAACGTTGCAAGAAAAGCGGCAAAGAAAGACTCTAGCTGCCCTGTGCAATAACTGTACAAACATTGTATCGAGAATTAGAAGAGGTACCCTCACAACTTATAAGTAAGCGACAATCAATAGAGGTGCAACGTCACATCGTAGTCTTGGCGACAAATTGGAAATATTAAATTTAAATGACTTGCGATTTTGTTTATTAAAACATGAGTGGCGATTTCAAATGCCTAACTAGTGGAGGGAGAGCTTTAATGTTCCAGTTAGTTCAGTTAATGCGCCTTTGTTGAAGACAGAGCGGAAAACGACGCGATCCAAACTTTACGTACAATATTGAAAAAAACAATGACGATTAGAAAGATCAGCGTTGATAGAGTTCCTAAAGGTCTCAAAACTTACCCGAAATCTACATTTCCAATCCAATCTGTACAATGACGTTAAAAAAAAATGATAGCGAGAATAACCGAAGACAATGAAGTTAAGAGCACATCCATGCTGTTTGCAAAGTTCGTTGCTATTGAAGTAGCATATTTACGATGCAATATATAACGAGTTACAAGTCAATTCTTTGTTAACTAACAATGAAAAATTTCGATGACGATACCGTGAATAGAGTAGTAAGAGTGTGCTCAAGATGTTATTATACTATTACATAGTTCAATGGTTAATTAAGTAAAAGGAGAACAAATTGTTTTTTTTTAGATGCAGGAGATGCATGTGTAACAAATTATTACAACGGCAATATCGATACACTCTTATTTCATTTGTAAATATTTTCTGCTGACGACATAAGTTTGTTTACGCAACTAACAGCAAATAATAGATCAAGACACGAGGTAAAACTATTCTGTCCTAAAAAATATAAAAAAATAAATGATGATTTAATTGTACATATGTATTAATATACATTTTCATTTTTAATTTGAATAACAAACATCATCTCACTGCAAACAATTTTTTTTTCTAGCCCAAAAAGTGTAAATTTTATAACCTGTGTATTTATAAATATGTCATACAATGAAAAGTTATTTTATGAACTTGTTTTTAGAATTAGATATGAGATAGGTGTGAAAGGAATAAATCATAATATTATAGTTTCTCAACATATACATATATAACCTCTACCATATATAAATAACATAAGCAACCTCTAACCATGTATTTGAAATTATTAATATTGTGTTATTTATTTACATCTGATTTAAGGAGATTTTAATTGTATAACCCTTTTGTTTTTACCTCGGGGTGATGGTAGGCTTTTAATGGTTGCACTATGTTGTCGCTCTCCATTAAGAAAGTCAAGAGTTGCTATAATATTTTTAGTCAAATTTTAAAATAATTTTCTATTTTTTTTTTTAATAATATAATAAATCAATATTTGATAAGACCAATATGTATATTTAACTTTTCACATTTTGTTATTCATTTCATAGCATTGGTTATTGGTTTCTACAATAATCTAAACTGATATATGAATAGGTGGTGGGGGAGATTGAATGTTTTTTAATAAGAAAAATAAATAAATAAATAAAAAACGTATAAAACAAAAACAAAATACAATCACAATGCAATTTTAACATAAAACACAAACGAATTAATTATAATTCGAAAAATCTGTTTAAAAAAAAAAAAATACATATAAAATATTTCCATGCGGCTCCCATAAAACGCAAAACAAAAGATGAATATGAATTTAAATAAATCATGTAGAAATGTAATAATGTTTTTATTTCAATTCTTGGTTCATTAAATGAACAAATGTTGGCTGATAGATAATGTCATAGTATTAACCTGCTCTAAAATTTATTAAATATTTATAATATTTAATTTTCGAAGAATCTAACAATTTTGGTATTATATTCATATAAATCATAAATCTATTTACTAATTAATCTATCACAAATTATAGATGCTGATTCAATACAACACTGGCCAAAAAATGGAAATAATCTAGGATTGTTTTTATAAACTTTCGTTATTAATAAAGCAGACTTCTTATATACAAAAAATTGATTTAACGACACTCAAAAGAATGGACGTAGTTTGTGTCAAATTAAAACACTAATTTTTAAAACTCAGCTAAAAATGGTCGATTGAGAATATGTCACGAAAGGTACTCAACACAACAAGCTAAGGATGGGAAACAAGACCGTTTGTATACGTATTATAGACTAGCAGTCGCCTGTGAATTCGTCCCAGATGTAAAATGTTTCTCATTAGATCCGCACATATTTTCTAATTGGGATTCTTTGATTTCACGCATATTATCTGTTCTATCAAGGAGAGGGTAAACCTACAAAATTTACAAATCGTTATTTTATTTATTTATTTATTATTGGGTCTATAGCTTAATTCGTGCGGTTTGCTAAAAGATGGCGTAACTTGTATTGTTCCATTGTTATTATCCCGTTGGAAAGCTACTGTCATTGTACCTCATTTCAGTATATGTCATTCATTTGAAGCGTAAACAACAATAATTTTTTTTCACTCAAATATGTCGAATTTTGTGCCTGAAAAAGTGTTTTTGCGGGGAGTTCCTCTTCATTACTTTAATATGAAGAAAACTGCTGCCGAAAGTCATCGTATTTTGGTGGAAGTTTATGGGGAACATGCGCTAGCCGAGCGAACGTGCCAAAAGTGGTTTGCACGATTTAAAAGTGGTGACTTTGGCTTGGATGATGATGAACGTCCTGGGCAGCCAAAAAAGTTTGAAGATGAAGAACTGGAAGCATTACTCTATGTAGATTGTAGCCAAACACAAGAAGAGCTCGCAGAATCTTTGGGTGTCATTCAAGCAGCCATTTCAAAACGTTTAAAAGCAGCTGGATATATTCAAAAGCAAGGAAATTGGGTTCCACATGAACTTAAGCCGAGAGACGTCGAAAGGTGGTTTTGCATGTAAGAAATGCTGGAACGCCACAAAAGGAAGTCATTTTTACATCGAATTGTTACTGGTGATGAAAAATGGATATATTACGACAGATGAGTTTGCTGTATTATGAGATGCTAAAACCGGGTGAAAATATCAACGGACAATGCTACCGGACACAATTAATCCGTTTGAAAAGAGCAGTAGCCGAAAAACGCCCGGAATATGCGACTAGACACGAGGCAATAACTTTCCATCATGACAACGCTCGGCCCCACGTTGCTATTCCGGTTAAGAACTATTTGGAAAACAGTGGATGGGAAGTGTTACCCCATCCGCTTTATAGCCCAGACCTTGCCCCTTCTGACTACCATTTGTTTCGGTCGATGCAGAACGCCCTCACGGAAATACGGCTCACATCAGAGCAGAATATCAAAAATTGCCTTGATTCATTCTTGGCTGCCAAGCCGGCGAAGTTCTTTAGGGATGGGATACAAAAATTGCCAGAAAGATAGGAAAAAGCTTCAGATGGGCAATACTTTGAATAATACTGTTGTACACGTTTTTCATAAATAAACGTTCAAATTTTGAAAAAAAAAAAAACCGCACAAATTAAATTATATACCCAATATTATTATTTTTTATTTTTTATTTTTGTCAAAATTCGATGTTCGGTAAGCGAACAATTGAGCGTTTAGCGAAGTTGTCGTACTAACGAGACACCGAAACACCAGAAGTGAAGACAATATTGCAAGTCGCTATTAATTGATTCCGGGCCATTCTTAAGGACTGGGCATCTCTCAAATGTCCCCATAGCGCATTTTGCGACAAAAATTGGCTATACTACCAAATAAAATCCTAGTGACCCAAGAGCTTAAGTCAAATGATCATCGCTGATTGGGCTCTATTGAAGATGGAAGATCCGGAAATTCAGCTGTAAATGGCTGCAAAATTGCCGCATTTGGTGCTCCAACAGCAGTCGTTGTTTAGGGAAAAAAAATTACTGCTTGCTTTGGTTTTCATCCCGGAGTTGCCAATAGGTTACATTTTTTATATGATACCGTCGAATCGGTTTTAGACGATGGAGATTTCTTTCACACCATGTCAACCAATTTTTTTGGTATAAATTATAATTGAAACGCTTGTTGGATATGCGGTTTCAACGTGTTGGTGCCACTTGCCATACACATACACCGCGCGCCACAACCGATTCATGGAAGACGAAGTCCGGTGATCTTATCGCCAATCGCTAATCGCGATCGGGCGATTTAACAGCTTTATATAATTTTTCTTGGGACTTCATTAAGTTATTGGGAAAAAGCAAAGCATAGATTTAAACATCTGAAACATAACATATGAAACAACAAACAAAAGCAATTCACTCATTGCGGATTTTTTTTATTTACTATAAAAAAGGGAAAAACTCTGCAAAAACATGCCGAAAAATTTGTGCAGTTTACGGCAAAATTGCTGTGAATGAACGCCGGACCCAGGAGTGGTTTGTTCGATTCCGTTCCGGAAATTTCGATGTAAAAGATGCACCGCGCACTAGTCGGCCTGTCTCTGAAAAAGTCGATGTCAACTGATGTAGCAAGACCGGCACAGACAACCGTATGACAGTTTGGAATCATATAAAAAGAGCAGGCTACTCAAAGAAGCTCGATGTCTGGGTGCCACATGAATTAACGCAAAGAAATTTAATTGACCGAGTAACCATCAGTGAAACGCTGCTGAAACGTAACGAAATGAAACCATTTTTAAAGCGATTCATTACGGGCGGTGAAAAATAGATAAAATACGAGAATATCCAACGCAGGCGATCATGGTCAAAGGCCGGTGACCGACCACAAACTACTTCAAATCCTGGATTGACGGCAAACAAGATTATGTTGAGTGTTTGGTGGGATTGCATTATTATCTATTGAATTATCTATTATGAGCTGCGAAACAGTCAATTCGATCCTCTATTGTGCACAACTCGACTGTTTGAATGAAGCTAGCAAGAAAGAGCGACCAGAATTTGCCAACAGAAAGGAAGTTGTCTTCAATCATGACAATGATAGGCCACACACATCTTTGATGACCTGGAACAAATTGAGGGAGCTTGGTTGGGAAGTTTTGATGCATCCACCGTATAGACCAGACCTTACACCCTCTGATTACTATTTGTTTCGGTCTTTGCAAAACTCTCTTGATGGTAAAAAATTGGCCGACCGAAGAGCCGCTGAAAATTACTTTGCCAAGTTTTTCGCTGATAAACCACAGAAGTTCTACGCTGATAGAATTATGAAGCTACCTGGAAAATGGAAATAGGTCATAGAAAATTAATGGCCAATGTATACTTGATTGAAATTGATTTTGAATAAAGAAACTTTTTATATGAACTGTTATATCATATATGTATAAAGGGTTAGCCAATAGATAATGTAGAAGTTTTAAAAAGAATATGTGACCATCACTGCTCCGGTTACATGTCGGCATCAGGAGGTTCAAATGCTGGATGCTGGACAGTATTATTGAGAACGACATATTGTATTCTACGTCGAATATTTAATTCTGTCTACGAGAAAGGTTCCTTTTCAGCTTTTTAGCAAGTGCAGAGATGTTTTAGAAGCAATTGACCAGATGTGGATATTTAATTCCAATTTTGGACGGATGAATGCCTTATATATTGAAGCCAGATCAGAGGCGGTGAAATATTTGATATTTTAGAAGCTGACACACATACCGAAAATGGAAAATGGCCGTTTTTTTAATGACAGCAAAAAGCATTGTATTTTGGAAGCATTAAATCACACTCTGTTGATAGTTCTCCAATTGGTAATGCAGTTAACATCGGAATTTAATGAGCTTAACATACGCTGCCCTTCCCCGTTCTATAGCCGAAGAGCAGGGAACAAATATCAAAAACAGAGAGTACTGTTATCAGCAAGGGAATATGTATATATACAAGAGATCATTACTGAAAATTAAAAGGGTGTCAGAGACAGAACGGAGCCTTGGAGCACACCAGCATTTATTTTGTGAAAATCAGACTTGAAACCATCCAAGACAAATTTAATTGAACATTTTGAAAGGTAATTTCCAATCCATTGAAGAGAGAGTCATCGATTCCAAAAACATTTCCGACAAAAGGGCCTGATGCCAAACTCTGTTAAATGCCTTAGAAATACTAAGTGAAACTATCTTGATTGGGTTATTTTCGATGGCAATAGTGATGAGTCATTTCACTGGATAAGCATATAATAATAACATAAAATAAATAATAAAAACATAAAACAATTCTAGGGTAGAGGATTATTTGAAATGAAGATCAACACTCATTTTAGGGACCAAGCTATCGCCAGAACGGTAGCGGGTTCAAGAGTGCTCGGGATCAAGGAGAAAACAAGGCTTTAGTCTTGAGCTGAAAATCTGTATAGTCCGGTTACGGAGACAATTTAGAAGACTCAGAATTATTTGAATTTCATGCTTAATAAAAGTAAAATAAACGCAATTGAAAAGGAATTCCAAATAAAAATCGAATATCTTATATCGATACGATTGCAGAGTTTTGTTAGTTAAGACCACGAAAAAGACATACTTCTGTTCATAATCTTGAAGTTGAGAAGATGGGAGAATAACGAGCGCTACTCCTACCTTTTGCTATCAATTGATGTCTTGAAATCCTTGAAACAGCATTAAGAAACTAAAGATAATATTTTTGTATCGAAAGTGCACGCAAAGAAAAATGTTCAGCAAGTGTTTAATTTTAAAATTCTTTCTAAATTTAATACCTTAGTCAATTCACACAAATCTGTTGTTTGATCGATGTATTGATTTAGTAAGTAAAAATTTGGGACAGCCCAGGGGAAAATTCTTTTTTATTTATATACATATTTACAAATGGATTTGATTGAGAAAACTTTAATATTATACATTTCTGTGGCACACGACTCTAACAACTATTAACTACAGTATATACTTGCTTCTTACTAACCCTACAGATTGTATGATGCACGTTTATTAAAGTATGTTTTATTATTTTTGGAAAATAATAAATAAAAAGCAAATCAAAAATAAACAAAATTAAAATCTTCTCAAATTCAAATGAAACACAATGAACGAGTATTGTTGGCTGATAGTATCTTATCTAAACAGCGAATGAGAAGAAATAATAAAATACGAAAAACTGTAAAATCAAACGGAAAAAAATCAACAAGTGGTTATTTTTTATTTTTTTATGATTGAGTTGGTGTTTTTAAATTGTTTTTTGTTTTACTAATTTAGAAACTCACCGTGATTTTTATTTAAAAAAACTAGAGTAAAAAATCGATTTGTGTTGGTTTTTCTTTTTTAAAAAACTGGCTGAGAGATTGTGTTGAGATGGAAGTTTTCATTTTATTTTATTTACTAGTATTTATTTTTTGCAATTTGCTCTTTTTTTTCTTATAAAAAAACTATACTTCTATTCAGTAAATTTATTAACTAATTCACTTTCGTTTGGAATTACGAGAGCTGGCTACGATGGAAATTGTTGTAATTTAATTAATTTTTTCTTTTAATTTATTAAATAAGAATTAAACTTTTTTTTTATTTATAAATTAATTAAAAGCCAAAATATAAGAAACAAACTAATTAAACAAGTAAATAGTAATTCAGTTTAATATGCAAAAGTCACTTAAAACACAGCTTAAAAGTTGTTGTTCCTGTTTGATTTTTTATTTTTTTTTACAATAAACAAAGAGAAACAACATCTATTACTTTATGATATAAATCTAAAGCAAAAAGAAAGAGAAAATAAGTTTAAAATTGTTTTAATTGGAGACTTTTGTGGAATCGATACGTACAAAGTTTAATATTTCTACAGGGTAAGGGCAATAATTACAAAACTTTAAAGGATTTTCGTACTACGAATGTAATATTAAAAAGAATAGGGTTTTTAAAAATTATATTTTATATCATTCAAGGGCAAACACGAGAATATTAAATAAAAATTAACAATGTAACTCGACTCTTTACAAATATTTATATGATATTTAAAAACGACGAGCTTTAAATTCATACCTTTACCTTTGATAATTCATGAATATATTATTATGAATCGTTTCATTAGTAATACTCCTATCATGTTTTAAAATAATTGATAAACAATCTTCCGAATCTAGTACACAGTTTTGCAAAAGGGAAATTCCTTTTTCTATGAAAAATGCAGTAAGCTCAGCATTCAACGAAACAGTGTAATCACATTTCATGGTCTCTACTAGCAACAAAATAAATACCGTCGTCTTATATAAAAAAAAAAAAAAACAAAATAAAAAAATAGCAAGAGTCCGATCAAGGAAACTAAGGGCAAATAAAGCGATAACCGAAAAAAATACATCTCGTCGAGTAACCAATAATGACATTACAAGTTATAAGTTATAAGAAATCTCAATATTGCTTTGTGACACAAGAAGAAAGTGGTTTCATTTAATGTGGATGTAGGGCGGTGACTTCTGCAACTAAATCATATGGTTATTTGAAAGAAGTTCGTTGCGAAATTTTGAAATATCATTTTGATTTAGTCTTTTACAACAGTGTCTGTACTATAAATTCTTTGATGATGTTTAAAATGGACTTGGACTTATAGCTTACCTAAACGACTTAGCGATCCTATATATCTTACAATAATCATAAACCGCAAACAAACAGTTATTTTTTGTGGATGAAGTGGTGATTCATGAAGCACATGTGGGTTTTCACCCGACCAATAATAATAATAAGCATATTTTGCTTATTGACGAACCCATTGAGCCAAAAATGAGCTTCGTCACTGAAGATGATTTTGCGATGAAATTCATCATCTTGGCGCATCTTCTCCAGAACCCAATCGGAGAACGTACGTCGCTTCAAATGGTCCATCGGCTTCAATTCTTAAGTCAACTTGATCTTGTATGGGTGTCAAGATCCTTACGCAAAATACGCCATAATGTGGTCTGAGCGATGCCCAATTCTTGAGAACGCCGTGGAATTGACTGAATTGGATCGTTTGCTACGGACGTCTGAACGGCAGCGATATTTTCGGCACTTCGATCAACCCGTTGTCTCACTGACACGACATCACACAACGAATATGTAGACTCAGATTTTTGCACTAAACTTGTTATTGCTTGTCTACCAGGGCGAGAATTACGACCGAAAATTGGAATTAACGCTCTTAAAGTTGCAGTCACCGACTCCGAATATCTGTAGAAAATTTTTATAATTTGCAGACGTTGTTCGTTAGTGTACTTTACCATGATGAAAATGTTTACTAAATAAATTGACAGTGACAGTTTGATGATTATTTAAAGAGTGCGTTCACAAATTAAATTCAAAATTGTCAAGTCCCTGTTGGAAAACCCTATACATTAGTCTATTCGACATGCGACAATTGGATTTTAAAAAGCAATTTCCGAAAAATTAAACCAATTCTGATCGGAATGAAGTTGCAAGTTTACGGATAACAAAGAAAGCTGGCTAAATAAAGTCCTCTATTGGTATATTACCATTGGGTTGCCAACTAAGTAATTGCCGACTTCACACATAGATGTCTTTCCTATATTTTGTAATATTTTGTAATTTTCTGTCAATGTCAAATATATATTTTTCCTTTTGCCATTTGTTAGCTGTCAGTCTTACTTTATTTAGAAGAAAAAAACGATAATTTTCGTCACATTTTACTTTTTTATTTTCGTAAATGAAAAAAAGCAGCGCAAGCTACTAAAAAGCTACGTAATTTGTATGGGGAAGAAGCCTTACAAGAAAGTGAAATTGATTTGACAAATTTCGATCAGCTCATAATCGACTCGAATCGCCATGTTACTGTACAAGAGGAGATAGCAAAAAAAAAAAATAAAAAAAAAAAAATAAATAAATAAATAAATAAATTAATTAATTAATAATAAAAAAAAAAAAATAGTAAAACAAAATAAAATTAAAAAAAAAAAAAACTTTAAAAGGCTTGGTATTTGTATTCCACATGATTTCGAAGTAAATTCATCTAAAAAACCACACAAACGTTTGCAATTTGCATTTTAGACGTAATGAAACCCACCTGTTTCTGAAATGAATCATCACTGGCGATGAAAAATGGATTGTTTACAGTAACGTCAATCGCGAACGATCATGGTTAAGGCTTAATGAGCCACCACACTTCGAAAGCTGATATTCACAAAAAGAAGATTTTGCTCTCAATTTGGTGGGATTGAAAAAGTGTGGTGTATTTTGAGCTGCTTCCAAGGATTCAAACGCTCATTTCGTATGTGTACTATTAACAACTGGACACATTAATTACAGCAATCAACGAAAAACGGTCAAAATTGGTCTATGGAAAATGTTTCATTTTTCACCAGGACCTAAGGCCACGTACATCTTTGGTCACTCGTCAAAAATTATTGGAGCTTGTTTGGGAATTAATGTTACATCCACTATATAGCCCTGATCTTCCTCCATCAGATTACCATTTATTTCGATCTTTGCAAAACATTTCGGATGATAAAACTATCAAAAACACTTGGAACAGTTTTTCGCCGAAAAAGATTTCTACGAACGTGGAATTATGAAGCTGCCAGAAAGATGGAAAAAGGTCATCGAACAAAGTGTAAAATATATCATTGATTAAAGTTGTTGGTGTCAGCTCGACAAGCATACACATATACGCAGGTATTCTTTGACAAATATGCAAATATTCGTTACAGTCAAATTAATCTTGTCTAGAGTAAAACAAGAGACAACAGAGTACCATGAAGGTAGGTATACTCCTATCTGATTCGTACCGTAACCGGTCGGGCTTCATCCACTAATGTAAACTGGGACTCAAATTTGCGAATGGTATTGGCAATAGTGGTTTCAGTAGGTCGATTATGTGCACCGTAATATTCTCGAATCACACGAAAAACATTTCTCACAGAACGCTGATTTTTGTAATACAGCTGAACAATTTGGAGACACAGTTGTGGTGTGAGTCTTTCCATGATGACTTGATACTGAACAAAAGTGACAAAGCAGTTTGATAGGATTCACACGTGATCTGTCAAAAAAAAAAGCCTATTGAAAATCAAACCTCACGATGAATCAGCCTTTATAACTCATACACCAGTATGCAAGTAACTTATAAAAGGTAAAGCCATTGTGCAGACTTATCGAAATCGAAGACGAAAAACAGTGGCATATGGAAGAGAACGTATTGGGTACGCTGTTCCCTTGGTAAGACAAGGTATCCAACACTGCACAGAGCCCTATCTGTAATTTAATTAATTTTCTCAACTCTCCAAAATTGACAATCAGATGACGAGTGGATCAAAATACCGACTCATTAAGGGCTTATAAACCTTAATTGCGAGCTTGTTTGACCAGCATATAAAAAGAAGGTGATTAATGTATTTTCCTAAAACAAGATGACTAGTTATCATCCCAATCGATTGTGAATAAATCAAATCCATAGACATTTAATTGAGATCTCTTGTTTTTGACCAACTAGTACACTCAAATACAAATATCCGGTCCGGATGCGTGTATTTTCGAATTCTACTGCAACTAATATATTTCGTGATTTTATCAATAAAATGGCATCCTGTTTTTTCCGGTTTATTACTAATGAGACGATTCATTGCAAAATAATGACTTAAAATTTTCCTAATTCAATACTTATTCCACAAAAGACCGTTAAAATAAACCAACCTAGTCTTTGTGTTTCTTAATAGCGAACTCAAAAAAAAAAAATAATAATAAAACTTTGAAATAAACTTTGTATATATACTTGAATAAACTTACCATCACTCAATACTACTTCAGGTTGGCTAGGGACTGGCGCTTGCTTAGTTTCTATTCTCATTACTTGGTGCTCTATAAAATAATATTAAGTTTTATTAATCCATATTACACAAGTTCTAAATAGGTATTAATAGGTATTTATGTGATTTAATTTAATTAAACTATATTACCTGAAGCATCTTCAGTTTCTGATTGGCTAACAACGGCAGTTTTAGATGAATTTTGCTGTTGTGCGCCAGAAGTTTGTAATGAACTTAGAGCTTCTGACTCGGAGAAATCGGTGTCGGTATCTAATAATGACATATAGTTTATTTTTCATTGTTCTATGCGAAGTAAAATTTAAACTTACATTCCCCATGAATATTCTTTTTCCTTTCAACAGTTCTCTTGTATTCGTTGAGTTCATCATCTGTTACATTATCGAATGGATTCTTTGCATATGGTGCCTTATAGACAGTTGCGTTGTGTTGGAAACCACGTTGAATAATGCCTTTGGATGCAGCGCCCATTAGGACGACATGGTCACCAGCTGAAGAAACAGTTGCATCCTTAATGCGATTCGCTTCATCCCATGTCACACCTTCTAAGATGTGCGATTGTGGGCCAGCAGAAATTTTGTCAGCACGACGATTGTCTTTGATCTTTGCAAAATAGATTTAAATAAAAACAAATTATATTTTAAAGATTTTGTAATGAAAATGTAAAGCCTTCAATACAATATGTGGTTTTGGCTCTTCTCAATAACTTTAATCTATTAAACGCCTGACTTACATCTTACTTTTATAACGATGTTTTGCTTATGAAACAAGAAATATTCGTTACCAAAGCACAAAAAAATGAACGTGGGAGGTATTTATTAACAGGTTTAACTAATTTTAAGACAAAAATACTTGCCCTTCACAACGGTTTGCGACGGTAGTTCGGATCATGCTCTTATGTAAGCTGAACTCATCCCTTATTTTTATTGAAAAGTCGTGTTTAGTGACGAATCTCACTAATGAGTTTATGAACAACTAACAGACCCCGCAGGCGTTACCCTGTGTCATTTCAAATTGCAGAAAATCTGTGGTCAATTGTCCATTACAATTGATGCTTTGTGTTGAAATATTTGCTGGATGGGTTGCGGTCGGGTCGATTTTGAATTGTATTTCTCCTCATTGTCAGGTGCGAAAACGATCAAAACGGATGGTTTTCCGACACGGGAACACGCGACATACAGTTGATCGTGTGAAAAACATTCATTTTCCATATTCAGGCCACAAACACTCAATGATCGAATCAATGAACACTTGTGATTTATTGATTGTCATGGCGAATGCAAGACGGATTGTAAATTGGATTCGCTTAAACTCGAATGTCATATCGGTTTGGATCATTGGAATTTTCGGAATGAGAACTTTCTCACCTTTGAAAATTCATTTTAGTTACCCCGCGTGAATCACATTGCTCATGAGTTTTGTGACCGCTAAAAGCGTTCCTTTGCATAATTTTGGTTGATTGAGATTGCGAAGCATGATGACGACTGAACCAACCTTCAATTGTAAATTGTGCGGGGGCAAGCAAGGCACATCCAATGAATTCAAAAACTCAGTTGGATAGTTGGTTGTTTCGTCTTCGTTTGTTACACAGTCGATAGATTTGAAGGAATGTAGGGAACCAACGATCCACATCCTTGTTCTTTGCCGCTAAAATAGCTCTTTTACTCAACCAATCGTAGTTTTTGTGGTTAGCAATGATGTTCGGAAACATTTTGTAGATAAGCTCCTCTTTCGTTGAGACGAAATTGCAAAAATTCGGCGGGAACGAAATCAATCCATTCGATGCGTTGACAGGAACACGACCATTACCGATAGTTAGCAGTTGATTGGAAAACACTTCGGCAGATGGATCGTTTGGCAACGCAACTTGCATGTTTGACGCCACAATGTCGATGATTTGAGGCAAGCATTGATTTCATTGGCAGCGGTCGATCGTGGTATTACTGGTAGTGTTAGCCGGAAATCGCTTCAGAGTTAAATCAATGCACCCCCAAAACGCAGATTTTTCATAGTAAGATTCAGAGCTTTTAACTCACGTTTATGCGACATTGTGCATTCAACCCAGATAATAATTTTGCTTGCTAAAAAAATGTTGGCCATTGCTGAATGTTTCGCTATGTAACAAGTTGGTTCTTCAACCGCTTGAAGGTTAAATGGCAATTTCAATGCCGAATGAGCGGTTCGGCAAACTTCCAGCAGCGTAGCCGCTAATCCAGAAGAAGCAACTACTACAGCAATTTCTGATCTTGCATGAACTGTAGCCAAAATCAATGATATGAGGAATGTCTTGCCAGTGCCGCCAGGCGCATCAAGGAAAACATGCCAACATTTCTATCATCAATTGCCCTTATCACCGTACAATACACTTCTTTTTGTTGGGAATTCAACAAAGGTACATTTGTTTGAACCAATTGGCTTAATGCATTTATGTCGTATTCACGTTCACGCTGCAATTCTCGTTCGAAAGCGTCGTTTATTCCGCATGTTAACACATGTCTTTTATCAAAACCAAAGTCTGGTTGTACATTTCTTCATTCATTTCAAGATGAGGATTCTCTGAATGGGCAAGAACTCGATGCAAAATGTTTATTAAGATTTTTTTTTTTTTTTTGAATTTTTCGGGAATTTCAGGATTTTCCGGAGACCAGTCCGAATTGGTGCGAATCATCGAAATCGGTCCAGGCGTTCTTAAGTTATAAGCATTGTAACTAACGTCATTCTCTTTTATATATATAGATTGTGAGACAAATTCAAAAGAGACTCATGTGGATTGATGCGGTCTACACGCTCATGACATCAATGATTTTTATTTTTTCAAAAACAGGTCGGAGCTCGCCTTACAGTCAGTGGCCAACGTTACCAGATAATGATCAGTGATGGCATGGCATCGATACGAACGACATGTGGTTCCAGAAGGATGATGCCAGCTGCTATATCGCGAATAATGAAACCATTGCCAACTGAGGATTCCATTCAACAACGAAATTCTATTGGGGAATGGTCCAGTGATTTAGCGATTTAATACCACTCGGATACTTTTATGGGGATACTTTATGCTGGTAAACTATAAACTTTGAAGCATTATATTCAGCGCATTATTGGTTAGGTAGAGCTCCAAATGGTCGAAAGAGTGTTTCAAAATTGGACCGAGACGTCGAAAACAACAAAAAACCATAGACCTGAATCCATAATCAAAAAATTATGTTATTCCAATCTTCATAATTTTAAATTCAAACTCAATTTTGTTTTTTAATCTAGAAAATTTTGACTTAACTATTGAGACCAGATCAGAAATGGAAAAGTACTTCTTACATCGTTTGAAGAAACCTAAACATTTCGCAGCATTTTTGGCAACATCAAGTATGTGGCCATTGTCATTGACACACATACCGAGAATGGAGAGTTTTTCGGTTTCAACGATGCAAGTGCCATTCATGTATAATGGGTGGGTTTTTGGATTTCGCTTTAACGATAGACAGCATTGTGTTTTGGAAGCATTAAATTTCGATCTTTTGATAGTTCCCTAATTGGTTATGCCGTTAATATCCGAATTTAATGAACTTAATATACGCTATAGTTCCCGCTCTGCAACTGAAGAGCAGGGACGTTTAAAAAGATTGTCAGAAAAAGAACAGAGCCTTGGGGCACACCAGCATTTATTTTGTGGATATCAGACTTGAAACCATCCACAGGTAGTTTCTCATCCATTGAAGGAGAGATTCATCGATCCCAAATGTACACATTTTCGACAAAAAAGCCTGCTGCCAAACTCTGTCAGATGGTTTAGAAATATCGAGTTCAACCATATTGTGTTCGCCAGATTGATGTAAGCCTTGGTTCCACTTTTCGGTGACCTGTTGCTACGAAAACCGTACTGCCGGTCATCAAGAAATTGTCGTGTTTCGAGATATTTTACGAGCTGACGGTAGTGGTCCCTTGGAAGAAGGGACGTAAGTGCAATAGGTCTGTAGGAGAAGATAGAAAAAGATTCACATTTGACTAGTTGGACAAATACTGTTGTTCATGGATGGAAAAGCTTACGCAGTAGTTTTGCCAGCGTGGAAGAACACCTGTTCAGAAGAAGAGGATTGATCTTTAAGTACTCTTTCTACTACGCGAGTGCGAAAAAGACATCAGAAAAGTAGTTCACAAACACTTTTTTCTGTAATAAATTGCTCTGCTTTGGTTGTAGATATACGAGTACGATTACCCACAGTACTTTTCTTAAAAAGATACGTTAGGTTTAGGAGTTTTCCTATAGATCACAATCAGTATAAGTTTGCTATCATTCATTGCCTAGTATTGAATCAATTACTAAATTTATCGTTTAACTTTTTCCAATAGTAACTGAACTCTGTTCACGAAATGGCATTTATCACTATCTTAATAAGAATAATAAAAAACTCTTTATTAGAAAAACTTCAGTTACATACAAGTTAAGGATACTAAATAAATCGAATTGGCATATAAAAGAAAGAATTGCAGCGTACATAAATTTTCTTAATTGAATTGTATGCAATAGCAAACATCGCAACTCAGCTGTATCAGATGTATTAATTGACTTCAACTAAGGTAAAATATATGAAAAAAAAAAAATAATAAAAAAAAAAAAAACACATTCATAGGAATAATAGGTTTCCAAACGTGTTTAAGAAATGAACTGTCAATTCTAGATTAAAGTTTGTTTGCGAAGAACTATTGGGACTTTGTTCGTGAACAGTGCAGCATAAATGTCCATGAAAATGAAATCTGTCAAATACTAATCAAGACGATTAAATATCATGAATTGGCTATTTCGATTAATTAGTAAGGCAATTATCTGTGGATTCCCCTTTGTGAATTATAAATAAATAGAATTAACTGAGAATAAGTACCACATACTATAGAAATAAGTCTGTATATACATATATATAGAAAAAACTCACCTGTTGTTGCACTTTCTTAAATTCTTTTGGATTAGTTCCAGGTGGCACAAATTGTAATGCACCCTCAATTCGCACTGGTGTGGAATGCGTTGGTGAACCTTCCGCGACCCACTGAATTTTTATTATAAGTATTTTTGTTTCGTTTTAATTTACCACGAAGTTTTTTTTTGGTAAGGGAATCAAAGACATGCATTTTGGTCAAACAAAGAATACCGTATCCATGTTTACGATTGGCGGCAAAACAAGTCGAATATGAAAGAAAAGAGAAAATATTTTTTTTTTTTTTTAAGCGTAATTTACTACAAAATCTAGTAAAGAAAAATTATGTTTAACCATAAAAAGTTAATAGCGACATTTTTGAAATTTAAAACATAAATGCCACGAGTCAGTATATTGAGAAACAATTTTCTGTGCAATAATCTGGATTACAGTTGTTATAATATTGGTTAGTAGATAAATATTTAATGTTGTTATTCGTTTAAAAGTAAAAAAAAAACAAAAGAAGAAACATAAAACCAAAATAAAAAAGCAATAAAAAATAATTTTGTGCCTATGGACGGACGCAAGTACAAAATAGTTGAATTAATAATTCTTTTTTTAAAGCATGCTTTAAAATAAAAATGAAAAACAAATAATGGAAACACATAAAAGAGAGAATATAAACATAGAAAAATTCATATTATATTTATATAAAAAAGAAATAAAATTAAAAAAAGAAGAAATATTGTCGCTTAAACTTTTCATTATTATTATTATTTTTTTTTTTTTAATTTCAGAAGATTTCAATAGACTTTTGGCGATTTAAAAAAAAAAATAATATTTTCTGTTTTCTTTCAAATTCGGGAAGTTACATATGTAAGTTTAAATGAGTTTTTAGCGCGTCGATAACCTAAAGCAATCAGCTTCCGTAATATGGCACAAAATTATTTTTTTATGATCAAAATTAAAACATTGAAACAAATGTGTTAAGAACAGTAGGTTGTTATATTTTTATTCATTAGTTTATTAGATTTGTTTGTCTATATAATATTTGTTACAAGCTTTGCAATAAACACCCATTTTATTTATTTTATATAATTTCTTATTGCATAAAGGGAGTATATAAGTATTTTGAAATACCAACTGTAATATTTTTGTTCGTATTTTATTGGATTATTTTTTTTTTCTACAGTGAATGACTTGAGTTTATATGAAAATTTAATGATGATAAAAATGTTAGTGAGTTTTCTGTGGGGTTAACAATTTTTTTTAATACTCGTTTGTACGAGTAGTTAGGCTATTGTGATTTCTATCACTTTAAATGATTTGTAAAATTTGTCTACTATATAGAAAAAAGTTGTTGAACACAGTTGTATATTTCACAAGGGGGAAAAAAAAACCCAAAAGAAAAGTGTATTTTCATTATAAAAAAAAAAGTGCTGTTTCATAAAAATAAGTTCCTTAACATGACTCAAGCACTAAGCTGAAAGAATTAAATGGTATGCTGTTACCGATTTTTGAGGGTTAATAGACTCTTAGCAAAAATTGTTGGACATTCTATTTGCCGCTGATGTGTACCACAAAACAACGAAGAGTCTTTAATTCTCCTTCAGATTTATCGAAAAATGATTTACCCCTAAACATTTTGACAAAGATGTGTGGGAAAATGAGAAACCAACTCATTTTGGTGGACCGATAATTTTTTTAATAAACGAATAGAATTTTACTTTTTCAACCGGTAGCAAATGTCGAGAAAAAATATCATCGCTGATAGCTTCTTTATTCCTGCGGAATCTAGTAACAGTTTATATTGAGTACAGTCCCAAACAACATGCAGCCTTCTAAAGAAAGACATTTTAAATACTTGAATTTTTCCATACAACTAATACAGAAGTTTGTTCATATATGCTAAAAAAGAATCGATCAGTCGCATTTCTATTTTATCATTTATGCACATATGACAGAGAAATTGATAAAACCATAGCAACCAAGTTAGAAATTGCCAAATATTACAACAAAACTGATAGTTAATATATATACATATAATACTGGATAAAACAAGTATGTTGGGATAGAACAATGTCAAATTTATCTTTGACTTGAATAGCAAGTCAATAGCAACAGTTGGTTCATACTATGTCATACATACAAAGTACACAACCCAAGTTTTAAGACAAAAAAGCAGCTGTTTTTCAAACATCTTATAGAAGCTGTGGATCCTCCTCTATGTCGTTTGGTTGTTTTATTTTCTGATATTTGAGATAGACTACGAACAACTTAATGTCTGGTGGTGATAAAAATTCAGCAATGTTGACAATCTTCATAACGTACATCAAGAAAATCAAAAAACTACTTTAAGTTATAAAAACTTTCACTGATTGTGGATGCATAAATAACTTGGCCAAGTAACACGACAGAGGTTCACAATTGCGGAATTTGAGTCCGCAATCTCAAGTAAGAAATTCTTCTTCATTATAAATATGCGCACCTACAGATTTTGGAAGAATGAGGAATTCTAAACAATGAAACAAAAACAATTTCCATTATTGATTGCAATACGAACATTTTGGTAAAATAATCCTATACGTTCAGAAATCTCAATTATTTGTAGTGCACCTTTTTTTCATCTGAACCATCATAAAAGCAAAAAAATTATACTCAAATCAAGAATCTATCTTCAAAAATCCCAAACTAACTATCTTGCACTAAACGATTCCTTGTGTGATAGCAGGCTCACAAATATATTTTCTTGCTTTTCAATAAAACTAAATCAGATTGTATACCATATTGTCCAATCCGTTCAAATACCATTAAATACAAATATGTTCATTTTTATGTACAGTTCACGGTTGGTGGTCTAAAGAAGTATTCAACTACACCTTATAGAGAAGAAAATTTTGCGTTATGATTAGTAAAATCGAGAATGTAATTTTCAGAGACTGTCATTGTTATATGTATTATCATTTTTATGAAACATTTGATATAAGAGAGAGAAAAAAAATGCGTACACAAAATTTGACTCTTTTTCTTAAGACTGTTTTTTTTTTTTTTTTTTTTACTTGTTTAGCACACACGAAAAGCAGTAATTATTTTAAATTTACTTAACTTCTCACTGCAAGCATTTTAATATCAAAAATATTATTATTATTATTTTTTTTTTTGGTTCTCAATATAATTTTGTGATTTTTTGTTTGTTATTTTTCGAAGAAAGAAAAATAAATAAGAATAACAAAATATAATTTGTGCATTTGTTCAATAAATATCACAAGCAAAATAAAAAAAGAAAATAAAAATGGAATGATTGGAATTAAAAATGGCACAAATTTATCTGCTTTTTTTTTCTTTACATTTTTGTGTTAAATTTATGTAACTCGATGGTGGATTTAATTGTTTTAATTTTTTGTATGTAATTTAAATAAATTGTTTTATTTAATTTCTATCTTCGAATGTTACGATTTCTACCTTTGTAATCTTCTTCGGATCAGGAGTACCAGTTTCCAACACCTCAACCTTCTGGTAGACATGTGGCGAATTTAGCCATCGGCTGCGGTCTCCACCTTTGCGCCAGTCACCCTTCTTCCAGATACTGTAAAAAAAATGTGGAAATTGAAAAAAGTTCATTAGTATGTATATTTCATACATATTTACACATTACTATGTATGAATATTTCTATGAAATTATTAATTAATAAATATCCGGTCACCCTGTTGAACAATGTTAGTATGATATCCAAATATAATTTTACTTAGCAGAATAAAACATCGTAGATTGCCTTACAAATTCTGAGTTGTGAGAACTTCATTCTGCGCTTAGCAGAGCAAAATGCACAAAAGACGACAAAACCCTAAACCCAAAGTAGCGGAGTTGTTGCAGAAACAATTAAACTTATGAAAGCAAGCGGTTGGCTGTGATTAGGTTTCAAGGCACATATTTTAAAATAGGCTTTACATAACCTTAAAGAGTTCCAAAGTTTTCGGGAACCGTTCGAGCTAGAATTATACTTGAAAATTTCCATGTTTTAATTGTTATATCTATTATATATTGGGTCTATAACTTAATTCGTGCTAAGAGATGGCGTAACTTGTATTATTCCATTGTTATTATTTCATTGGAACATGCGTTGGAAAGCTACTGTCATTGTACGTCATTTCAGTATATGTCATTCATTTGAAGCGTAAACAACAATAATTTTATTTCACTCAAATATGTCGAACTTTGTGCCTGAAAAAGTGTTTTTGCGGGGAGTTCTTCATTACTTTAATATGAAGAGAACTGCTGCCGAAAGTCATCGTATTTTGGTGGAAGTTTATGGTGAACATGCGCTAGCTGAGCGAACGTGCCAAAAGTGATTTGCACGATTTAAATGTGGTGATTTTGGCTTGGAAGACGATGAACGTCCTGGGCAGCCAAAAAAGTTTGAAGATGAAGAACTGGAAGCTTTACTCTATGAAGATTGTTGCCAAACACAAGAAAAGCTCACAGAATCTCTGGATGTCACTCAAGCAGCCATTTCAAAACGTTTAAAAGCAGCTGGATATATTCAAAAGCAAGGAAATTGAGTTCCACATGAACTCAATCCGCGAATGCTACTGGAACGCCACAAAAGGAAGTCATTTTTGTATCGGATTGTTACTGGTGATGAAAAATGGATTCATTACGACGGCCAATCAACTAAATCAACGGCAAAGCCGAATATCCATGGCGCGAAGGTAATGCTTCAGATGGGCAATACTTTGAATAATACTATTGTACACGTTTTTCTTAAACATGTACGCTTTAAGCTGAGCAATAGAAAAGCACAAAACTTCATGAAATGAAAACAAACACTGCCCTCGTAGTACGATGATAAAAAGCAGTTTCCTAAAGTACAAACCTGTTAAGTTATACCACATACACGATTTTGAGGTAAAAACTTAAGAGCCAATATTTTTTTATAACTTTTTATTTAGTCGAATTATGAACCGTTAACATCTATAACTTTTTTCTATCGTAATTCAAGGTCCATTATTGATTTTTTATAGAATGATTTTTAGACGCTATAAAGTCTTAAAAAGCTTTTATAACCTCTTCTCGGTCTCGGAATACCTTCTGCCGGCAAAATGACTCTAGACTGCGTTGAAGAAACATCAGGAGAGTACGGTGGATTCGGAAGAATTTCAAAACCCGATTGTAGTAGTTTCTGCATAGTTATACGCGGTGTATGTGATCTAGAACTGTTATGTAATAGGAGCGGGACCATGCCTATTTCCCAAAGGAGGTTGCTTTTCAGCCAATTTTGCATGCACTTGTCGATTTCCTTACAATATTTGATCGCATTTATTGTTTCCCCTATTTAAAGAAATCAAATGTGAATTGGTCCTTTCGATGTCCACCAAATTGTCACCATAACCTTTTTTGGGTAAAGGCCAAGATTGGGAGCGTGTTTTGGCTTTACTTCTGCAACCAACCACTGCTCAGATCTTAACGGTTGTCATGCAAAATCCACTTTTCATCACGTGATTATACGGTCGAATTATGCGTTCGTTTATTGTTACATCCTTAAATGCGTCATTAATTCGTTGCCAAAGACGCATTATGCCCTAGTTTAAGTTCATAAAGGAAGAGAGTCCGAGTTTGAGTCGTCGACAGCATTAAAAACAATTCCTAGAACAAAATTACTCCAGTTGCAACGAACCCAAAAAGTCTCACACGTACCCCTTTATCTTATAAAAAACAAAAATTTGCACTTTCTAGTACAGATGTTTACTCGAGAGCTTCTTATTGTGAAGTGAGTGAAAATCGGACATTTCATATGGTTCAGTCTAATACAAAACATCTTGATTATCATCAGACAGTTTCACATTAGATGGGCAAATATTAATTCTGGTTATTCAAATGTAACACTTAATTGAAAAGTCATAGCTCAAAAAGTTGTACTTTGGAGATTTTAGAGCAGGCCAGTGCAGCTTAGCAATTCGAATGCATTGAAAACTGTGACGATCGAAAAATTTTTTTGCTTATTTCATAAAAAGAAAGTTGGTTTGAAGTATGAAACGGAAACTCTTCGTAGTATTTAACGAAAGAAAACCAGTTACCGAGGCGTTTCAGAAGCTGTTGATTGGACAATGGCGTTCAATATATTGTCAGTTTTGGAATAAAAAGCAAACAGGATAACAATTACACATTTTTGTCAATCTAAGAAATTCCGTTGCAAGAGCTTACGAATAAAAAAAAAGCAAGGTCCTGCTGTCAATTTTTCTAAAGTTTTGTTAAAATACTTAACTAAACTCAATTTCATGTCTGTAGAAAACATACCGGATTTTCAAAAGTACCGTAGTGGTTATGTTTTAACTGTTGTTTTGTTTAATAATAAAATGGTAAAAATATAAATACAATGGTTTAATTTAAAATCAATTAGTAGCAGATTTCAAAGCAATAATGTGCAGCCAAAATGTATAAAATGCGACATTAATAAAATGTTTCGGAATGAAAAACAGGACGAAACAAATTAATCTGGTAGACGTCCGAGAAAAACAAATGTGCAAACCGATCGGAAAATTAAATACAAAAGATCCTTGTTTGTCTTCAGAAAAGATTGTTAGCAGGCACAGATGCAAGCACAGTATGTAAGCTACTAAGTGAAAAACTGTGATTTTTAGCGATGAGAGTAGATTCAATTTTACTATTTCCAATGGCAATTGCATTGCCATTCATCATGGAGAGACTAACACCCGAATAACGCTTAGAAATTATTGATTTTTATTATCAAAATTCGTGATCTGTGAAAAATGTTTTTCGCGTACTTCGACCATTTTATGGTCGTTATAATCGACCTACTGAGCAAGCAATTCAAGCCATAGTGACCAAATTTTGCACCAATTTTACGCTATTGCACATCAAGCTACCTACCCGTATGCGTAGAGTGCGTACAAAGGAAAAAAATGTGTTAATGAAGACCGTGATTTATCCATTCGCCGCCTTTCGCAGCAATTGGAATTTTGTTGCTCAATTACGTGGAAGATTTTACGCAAGGATCTTGATCTAAAACATTACAAAATAAAGATAGAAGCTGAACGACCTACCACAGCGCGAATTATCAGTAAATGGGCCTTAACAAAACTGGAGGAAGAGCCGCTTTTTTATCAAAAATTTATCTTCAGCAACAAAGATCATTTCTAGTTGAATGGATATGTTAATAAACAAAACTGGCGTATTTTTTCCGATGAGCAACCCCAGACAATACCAGAGTTACCAATGCACCCGGAAAAATGCACTGTTTGGTGCGGTTTGTGGAACCGTTTGTCCTTATTTTTTTCAAAGATGACTGTGAGAATATCATTACCGTTAATGGCGTCAATAATTTCGAAATTATTTTTTGCCCAAAATGCACAAGCTGAACCTGATCGACATGTGGTTCCAGCAAGACGGCACGCCAATATATGGACCAATTCAGAAATGAGTTCGGTAAGCAATTTATCTCTCGTTATAGACCGGTGAATTGGCCGGCTAGACCATGCGATTTGATGCCTTTAGATTGTTTTTTATGGTAATACGTCAAATCACTCTTCTTTGATGATAAACCAGCGTCAATTTCCAGCCTTGGAAGACAACATTACACATGCTATTAGCGAGATATCAGCCAATATGGTCGAAAATGTGATTCAAAATTGGACCACTTAAAATAAAAAATGTCCAGCATTGATTTATCAATTCAAATTAAAATTGTATATTATTCCTTACCCTGAACTACATCAATGATTATAATCATGAACTTTGAAATACTTTTTCGACAATTTTCTACATGAGGTCGTCATAAGAATAAGTTAGAATAGCCGTTTATAAATGACTAAAGCGCTCTTCACATGTCACAATTTCTACCAATAATCCATTTTACAATTTATGTCGCAGGGATAGAATATAAACTTTTACTAGTACAAAGTGAATTTAAGTGGATGTTTTAATGTATAAGTAAGTAATAATAATAAAAAAAATATTATTATTTATAATTAGCTTACCCTTGTCGATAAAGTTCTTCTTCCTCAAGTAAGTAGCCCAACGACGATACAGCTGGGGGGACTTCAACATCATTTTTCGGTTTAGGGAGTTCAGATTTAATTAATGGATGACGATAAATGTATCCAGTACGGAAGCCAGCATTATCTAACATACGCATTAAGGCTTCAAATTCAGTACCTCCGGCACGCCACTTGGGTTTTTGTAGCAATTTATGGCTTGTATCCGTTTGCGATTCATCTTTATCGGTAGAAGCATCTTCGGTGGCAGCACTTGTTTTCTTTGCAAAAGCAGCGGCAACGTCTTCCGGTGGTCGACGAGCTGCATCATAGATGGTCTTTCGAGATTCCTCAGGAATCATGACTAAATTATCAATACCCATTGGCAGTAATTTTAATTGAGTTTCACATGCCTGTACAATGTGATGGGCAGCAAAGAATGCCTCCTCTATGGTTTCGCCACAGCAGAGAGCTCCATGATTTGTTAACAGCATTACTTTCGATACGGGACCCAAATTGCGAACGAGTTTTTCACGTTCTTCGGCATCAGATAAACACCCACTATATTGATGTGTTGAAATCTCTCCAAGTACCACCGAATCATTGGTCAATGGCAATAGACCGACTTTGAGTGATGAGACCGCGACAACGGGATTGCAACCGATATAAATGGCACAACGGATATCTGGGCGGGCTGCATGGACGATAGAGTGTAAAATAAAATCTACAGAAATAAAATGAAACAAAATTAGTAAAGAAGTGTTTTCCCAGCATGTTTTTCAATCAACTTACGATTCTTATTGACTCCGAAGTTTGTAGTTCCCGGCTCAATGAGGTTGCCCTGCATATCGACTTTGTTCAACGATGATGCGGTCACTTCATGGAACAGTAAGCCATGAGGATTTACCAAAAATAACTCTTGATCGACTTTAAGACGTGCCGTAATCTGTGCACCTAAACCCTTAGCCCATCCGTATAAATCTAATAGACGAAATGTAGCTGCCAATTTACATCTGAGTATTTTCTCGCCCTTAGAATAGCCCATTGATTCAACTCCGCGAATATCATTAATTGGTAGAACACAGTTAGAACTTTTAAACACATTACCAACTCGTGATGTTGGAACACCAACGATATCGGACAACTGTTGAAGGATACCTGATGATGCTCCACCTTCACGAATTTGACTGTCAACAATACGTTCTAATTCCTCACGAAACAATTTCGAGTTCATTATTGCTTCGACACGTTTACGGCGTTCCATTTCTCGCATGTCCTTAATACATAAATTATAATTCGAATTAATTTCTAAATTAATCTGTTGGATATTCTATTGGAATTACCTGCTCGATATCTGCCGGTCTTGCTTTACTGTTTTCATCTTCTTCTGTGGTCAGTTCTACACCGTTCTGTGATGGTTGCTCAACTTCCGTCATTTTTAATTAAATGGTCTACTAACTATAGCGTCACAGTATTAAAATCTGTAATAAAAAATAAAAAATATACGATTAGACTAATAATTGAACTGAATACCAATCATAGCGTTATAAATAGTGTAAAAAGAGTTTTATACTCGCACTTTATAATTAAACTATGCAAATGGTCTTGTGACAGGACAAGTAAAAGCTATACATATAGAAGTTAGCGCTTCTTGTATGTTAACTCACAAGAGTACCATTATTTGCTTTCATCATTACCTCAATTTTATTTCAGTAGTGATGTTATATAGTAAAAAATTATTCGATATGTTGTCCATGCCACGCTAAATGTGAACTTTTTTCTTTAACATTTTACCATAGCTACACAATAAATTATATTACCCACAACAATGCTAGAGGTCAATTACCTCAGTTTGATGTCATATCACCTTGTTGTAGGGTTTGTGCCAGTGTTGTACAAGCAAAAGCAGTCACGTGTGTCGTGTATCATTCCAGCTCTGGTGAATGTTAGCAAACTTCGTACGTAATAAATGCACAAAAAAGTGCACGTTAAAACTATATTCGGTGTAAATGAATTATGTATTCGCGTACTTTACAGTATGTATGAGTACTCGTTCTAGTGTGAAAAGTGCATAAAAAACGAGAACAAAAAAAAAAAAAAAAAAAAAAAAAAAAAAAAAAAAAAAACCCTCATCCAATTGAACTTCAACATAATCGGAAATGGAAATGAAATATGTAAGTTGGGACCAAGATAAGTTATAAGAGCCGTCATATATGTTAAATGAACTTGGAATACATTAATTGGAGCGTTGAACGTTGAACACCTACTCCAATGCAATGGAGTAGTTTAACATCCAGCGCGATGATATGGGCGGAAAGGTTACATTTAAGAAGTGCGACATACGGATAAATTCTATCATTTTTCTGTTTACATTGCACGTTCTTTCTTATCTTTTTTATTGTAATAATAAGGGATAAAATACATACATATGTATGTATGAATTTATATTGAACTACTTTTACTCAATAGGTTTACGATGTGCACAACACCCGAAAGAAGTGCTAATTAACGAAATAGACAGCAGGAAAGAAAAGATATTACTTGAGGTTAATGAAGAGGAAAATTTACTACTCAGTTGTCAGTTGTCATAAAATCGTATATTTAAAATTCTTTTTAAATAGCATGCAAGTTTTTGCAATTGCAATGAATGACGTCAATGATGATCCTGACTTGCTCAAAAGGTTTATAATTGATGATGAATTATGGGTATATGGTTATAGCTTCGAAAACAAAACCCAATCGTCCCAACAGAGGCACCCAAGATCGAAAAAAGTACGCCAAGTTCGATTAAATGTCAAAGTTATGATCAATGTTTCTTTCGATTACCGTGGCGTAGTCCATCAAAAATTTTTACATCAAGCTTGTATAGTCAATAAGGAGTATTACCTTAAAGTTATGTGCCGTTTGTGAGAAGCAATACGAAAAAATCATCCGGAATTGTGAAAAACAATTCATCGCTTTTGCATCACGATAATGCACGTGCTCATTCAATGTTGCTTGTGAGATTTTTTTGGCCAAAAACAACACGACAATTAAGCCTCAGCCATCATATTCACCGGAGGCGCATGGTACTAGACTTTTTCCTATTCTCAAAACTGAAGAGATCTATGAAAGGACGGAGATTTGCAACGATGGAAAGGATAAACACGGTATCGCTGAAAGAGCAAGGCTATACGAAAAAGTACTTATGAGAAGTGCTTCGAGGATTGGACTAAGCGTTAGCATAAGTGAATAATATCTGAGGGGGATTTTTTTATTTATTTTTTTATAAAAATATAAAGTCACCTTACTTTTTAAACACACCTCGTATGTATGCATTTTATTTTATGATATGACTTCAATTAAACGGGGATCGTCTATTTGTATCTGTTTCATGATTTAACATGATCCCAAATTTGGCAAAAGACTATGACCTTTTTATTAGATATATTATTCGTAAATATTCATTATAGTCATTTAAGAACTTACGCATTAAAAATACTTACGAGTTGTGAAAATTTATTTCCGCTCTATTCACCAAATTGATGCGAGGATTTCTTTCATATTTTTGGGTATGTGCCCGACAATTGATAAATAAAAATGTATGCACTCTGTTGAACAATACCTATCTCCAGTACGAGCTTGCACTGAGCGTGCCAAAGGAAAAAAAATATATATATATTGGGTCTATAACTACATTGCGGTTTGCTAAGAGATGGCGTAACTTGTATTATTCCATTGGAACATGCGTTGGAAAGCTACTGTCAGTGTACGTCATTTCAGTATGTCATTCATTTGAAGCGTAAACAACAATAATTTTTTTTCACTTAAATATGTCGAACTTTTTCCTGAAAGTGTTTTTGCGGGGAGTTCTTCTTCATTACTTTAACATGAAGAAAACTGCTGCCGAAAGTCATCGTATTTTGGTGGAAGTTTATGGTGAACATGCGCTAGCTGAGCGAACGTGCCAAAAGTGGTTTGCACGATTTAAATGTGGTGATTTTGGCTTGGAAGACGATGAACGTCCTGGGCAGCCAAAAAAGTTTGAAGATGAAGAACTGGAAGCATTACTCTATGAAGATTGTTGCCAAACACAAGAAGAGCTCGCAGAATCTTTGGGTGTCACTCAAGCAGCCATTTCAAAACGTTTAAAAGCAGCTGGATATATTCAAAAGCAAGGAAATTGGGTTCCACATGAACTCAAGCCGAGATACGTCGAAAGGCGGTTTTGCATGTCCGAAAAGCTGCTGGAACGCCACAAAAAAGAAGTCATTTTTGCATCGGATTGTTACTGGTGGTGAAAAATGGATCCATTACAACCCCAAGCGCAAAAAATCATATGTGAAACCCGACCAACCAGCCAAATCAACGGCAAAGCCGAATATCCATGTGCTGTATTATGAGCTGCTAAAACCGGGTGAAACCATCAATGGACAACGCTACCAAACAAAATTAATCCGTTTGAAGAGAGCAGTAGCCGAAAAACGCCCGGAATATGCGACCAGACACGAGGCAATAATTTTCCATCATGAAAACAGTGGAAAACAGTGGATGGGAAGGCTTACCTCACCTGCCTTATACCCCAGACCTTGCCCCTTCTGACTACCATTTGTTCCGGTCGATGCAGAACGCCCTCATTGAAATACGCTTCACATCAGAGCAGAATATCAAAAATTTGCTTGATTCATTCTTGGCTGCCAAGCCGGCGCAATTCTTTTGGGATGGGATCCACAAATTGCCAGAAAGATGGGAAAAAGTCATAGCTTCAGATGGGCAATACTTTGAATAATACTAGTGTACATGTTTTTCTTAAATAAACGTTCAAATTTTGAAAAAAAAAAACGCACGAATTAATATATTTATTGTTTCTAATAAGTTCTGCACACCTTTTCGGCATGGAAGCAATAAGGGAGTTTGTTAACTCACTGGGAATTTTTTTTCCTTTAAAGCTTCATAAAGAACCTTTTGCGAAGTAAACCGTTGCCTCTTTGTACGCTGTTTTAGGATTCCCCATAAGTTTTTGATTGGGTTTAAGTCGGGGGACTGTGGAGCCAAATCCAAAACATTTACTCCCCGAGCCCCTAAAAATTCTTTAACGAACTTTGAGGTGTGCTTCGGGTCGTTGTCTTGTTGAAACCCCCATAACAACGGCAACTCTTCTTCAGCGTATGGAAGCATGACTGTGTCTAAGATGTCCTTATATACAAAGCGATCCATTATTCTAGTTATTTGGTGTAAGGGATCACATGCTTGAACGGAGAAGCATCCCCAAACCATAACGGAACCGCCCCCATGCTTCAAAGTAGCGCGGATGTTTTCCCGATTTAACCGTGTACTTGGCTTTCGGCGAACGTAAACAATACCATCGGTAGATAAGATATTAAATTTGCTCTCATCGCTAAATAAAACGGTTCTCCACTGTGTCAGGGACCAAGTTGAATATTTATGCGTAAATTAAAGTCTAATTAATAGGAAATTAGAAGCAGTTTTTTATCAAACGAAGAGACTACCTTTTTTGACGGTGTTTCAAGGTCAACACAGACTTCTTAACAGCTCGATATGCCCTCAAATTGCTTTCTATTGCACGTCTTCGAACTGTGCTTGCATCGATTGACAACTTGAGTTCCTTAACGATTTCAGTTAAAATTTTTTTATCAGTTTGCATGTCTGTTTTTCGGGGACGACCACCAGAATGAAGCGTTGCAATTGATAAATTTTGTCGGAACTTTGTTATCATCCGGGAAACAGTCGATTCATGAATCTTGAATCGTTTAGCTATCTTTCTTTGCTTCGATCCGTTTTTAAAAGCCTCAACTACCAGCTCCTTTGTTCGGGTATTGTACTTATTGCAAGCCATTTTTTCAACACAAATTTAGTGAAAACTGAATAAAAAAAAACCTGCCTATGAACAAAATTTATTTGATAAAGAAGACTATTTTACTAACCTGATCTGAATATCTTGGATAACTTCCAGAAATGAGAGAAAAATAAAAAACTGGCATATGTTTTGCACAGCTGCATATTTGGCAAGCTAACATTTTTCCCTGGAATAACTAAACTAACTGTACTTTTTTCCGTTTTTATTGCTGAGACCTAAGAGTGTATTGTCCTTTCTTATCCTTCTTTGTATAGATAATCAAACAAAACGTCTGTATAAAACTGTATATGTTATATATTCGTATATAGGTTGCACGATGATGAGATCAACTTTTTTTATTTTCTTAAAAATGAGGTCAATTAGATCCTTACCAGGCCACTCTAAATTTCTTTCAAAATATGGATATTACTTCGGACAAGATGCGATTTCAACAGGCAAAATCGAAATTAGGCGTTACGTACTAAACAGCAACCCAAACTATCGACTAACGGTTTGTCAAGAAAATGTTTGGAAAACCAACAAATACACAAAAAAAAAAAAAATAAAAATACAATACATTTAAAAGTTTATATTTGCTAAGAAATATAAGATAACAAATTTTATAAATTATTGTATATAATTGTGGTTATAAATTAACCACTCTTAATTTAAATAGGATTTAAGTTTTGGGTCGTTGCCTGATAAAATTAATAACGCAATTTGTTTCCGTTGTCTGGGTCAACAAAACCAAATTTTTGCACACTTCTTTTCAAGTTTTCTCTTAAGATATCCAAATATACTTCATTTCGTCAATAATTCTTATTTCACCAACGCCTTTGCTTGGAAAACATAACTATGTTATACCATCAACGAAAATTTTCCAAATTTTACTGTTGGAATGATATTCCTGTTTTCGTGGGCTGTTAATGGGTTTCTCCAGACTCTTGGCGGCTCTATATGGTAGTACAACATTACTTTACTCTTGTCACAAAAAATAACATCGTTCCGAAAATCTTTCGGAAGATAAATGCAAAAGTTATTCTTTTAGAAATATTAAGCGTTGAGAGCAATATTTTCTGGCGATTCTCGATGTATGTTTATGTTTTAGCATAACTTATCTAGGTGAGGGTTTTCTTCCATGGTTTTTGATATTTTCCTTTCATTCCTCGATGTTAACTTTTTTCGTCTACCTTGTTGAGTGCTTCTGGTTTAATCTACCTTCTTTTTCGGCACGGTTAATGATGTTGTAAGCGGTTCTCAGTTTAAAAGAGAACATTTCAGCCAATTCCTTAGCGGATACTAACTGTATCCCATCCCGTCACTTAGTCATTTACGTGGCATACTTAATATGGCTTTTTTAAGCTATTTTTAGCCGATTCAAACGATTAATAAGTATATAACTACAACACAATTCCATAATGCTATGAAATAACAGTTAATTCCAGTGTTCTTTCTTTTATTATTATTCGCGTGAATCACCTACCCTACCCTTTAGCAAAGAATAATTTGGGTGTGTTTCGTTGGATTTCTCCTAGTTTACGGTTGAATTTTCTTTTTTTTTTTTTTTTTTTGTTTTACAGTACGGCAAAGAAATCATATGAAAATAGATTTATGAAGGATAAGTGGAAAAAGTCCATATACTTCTTAGCAAATACCGTACACTTTTAAATCTCTTTTTTGCATATTTTTTGGTTTTACAAACATTTTCTTGACAAACTTAATTTAAAATTACAATTAGCTTAGAAAGTAATGTCGCAAAATGAATCAATCTATTGTTACGCAATCATATGATTTAACTATTTTATGTGGGGCATTTGTTGAATACAATTTCATAATATTCCAAAGGTTGTCATGTTACATAATATTATCTGCAGAAAGTTATTTAGATAAGAAATACATATTTTGAGTTTTACTTTGAGCATTGGTTTTTGAAGAAAAAATAAATAAAAAAGCAAAATGTACAGATTTACACATTCGATACTTTTGAGTTTATATACATATATATTTTTTATTACCATACTTATTAGTTTAGGAAGGTTAATACAGTTCTTAAGAATGCTGTTGAAAATGCTTAAACAGGTACAGCATATCGTCTACGTCCATATTCGTTCTATTGTCTGGGCCATACTCGTTGGTTTTGTTCTCGTCTACGTGTGTTGACTAATTATTGGGTTTTTGATTTTGTATGTGCTGTTGTGTTTAAAATTTGTTAGAATTTCCATTTTGTAAACAAAGTTGTTTAAACTATGCCGTACCTTAGGTAAAACACCATCATCTGTTTTTAGTTAGTGCCTCTACATGCTCCACTTGAATCTGTTGTCTACTGTGACTCCTAAGTACTGATATTTTGATACACTGCCTAAAATCGTCAAACATCATCATCGGTTCGAACCAGTTGATGACTATTTATCTCATGTAAGCAGTCATACTTTAAATTAAAATTAAATTCAAATTTATTTTTGACATTATATTAAGCTTTAGGATGTGAGGTGATTGCATGTATATTGTATATGCATCGCTTTAGTTTTGCTTGTATTTTTAATCAATCTATTATCGTGACAAATATTTCGAATCGTCTTGGCGTCTAGCAGCTTCAACAACAGTTCCCATACCTGTTGTGTGATTTATATAAAGGCTGTAAGCATCTCGTTCATATACTCATGTAATAAGTATTAGAGGAATCAATTTCGATGGGACTATTATTCGACGATTTCTTTCCATTATTTATTTATAGTTTTCGTCTGTCTTAAGCCGAACTCTAAACATATTGTGGATATGTTTAAATCTGGTCAATAGTTCCCAATATCTATTGTCGTCCATTCTTTATACAATATATTGGTTAAACAACGGATATTTTTAGTTTATTCCGGACTGTTGATTGTTTCAGGCTATAAGTTTTAATACTTGTTAAATCCGAGATAAAACTTCAGAATTGTTTATGGTAAGTTTTTCGGTCGAATACCATAATCGTCCGCCGATTTCTTGTCTATTAGTACGTAAAACACTTTTTCTTGTTTCTTCAATGATACCCCGATTATAAGCTGCTTAAATTATAGCTTAAAAATCCATTTACATCAAAGCTACTTAAAGCGATCTTAACATATGATGGTGCTTTTTATTCAGCTGCAATCCAAAAAAAAAATTGTAAATTAACATATTGGTTCTTAAAAGTTCCCATTAGTGAGTCCGGACGGGTTGAGGCCGCATTATGGGTTGGAATCAAGGAAGTTTAGGAACGAATATCAGTGCAAAAGTGTCGAAATCTTGTGGATCCGTGCCACGGCCGTATCAGGCGGTATAAAAACCCAAAGCTCATGAAATATCTTGAAACACGAAAACTTTCCATTTTCGATGTGTGGCAATGAGAACTTACGTTGGAATGATCACATATTTGTTGTCGCCAAAAATGCTACAAAATGTCTATGTTTCCTCAAACGATGTAAGAAATACTTTTCTCCTTCTTATCTGGCCTCTATATATAAAGCATTTATCCGCCTAAAATTGTAGTACAATGCACACACCTGGTCAGGTGCGCCCAAAACATTTCTGCACCTCTCCTAGATAGGATTCAAAAACGTGCGATAAAACTCATAGGTGATGCTAATATCACTTCGTTCAATGGACACCCTCGAACACCGACGAAAGGTTAAGCACATCGATAGTAAAGTTTCTTCTTCGTAGCAAAAAAAAAAAAAAAAAAATGGTGATGCTGTTTGTAAGTTTTTTCATAGAATTTGTATGTAATTGTATGAAAATCCCGTCTGACATGAAGGCATAACACTGATGTTGGAGTGGTTGCTGGCTGGGCTAAATGTAACGAACTATAACAACTAGCACGTACTTAAGGCCCACCGGTTGAGGAGGATGTACTAGCTCATCCCGTCCAGTTTGACAACCACCTCTGGGGAAAATATCGAAACCTAATACACCTGAGTTTAAAACTACTACACCATCCCCCCGCGCTCCGTTGAAAAAGCCAGTAAAAGGCGCGCGGTATTATAAAAAAAAAAATCAACACATTGATATTTTTGGTCCAAACGCGATACCCACTTCGAAAATACCATGTATGCATATGATGTGTAAATGTATGTAAACGGCCTATTGATATATTCACGATGTCAGCTTTCTCAGTACTTTCGCTTTACGGTTGTTTAAAACGATTTGATTGATGTTTTCCGGTGTAACAGCCCCATTTGGGCGCCCAGAACATTCAACATCATTTGTGTTTGTGTGAATTCAACAAACCGCCTACGACGGACCAGATTCATTATAATATTTTTCAAGCCAGTCGTGAGTTTTAAAGGCATTTTTTCCCATCAAATAACATTGTTTCATCAACACGTCTCGTTTAAAGGTTGGTACTAACTAACGTATGTCTATGTTTTAAGAGTTGCCATCTATATTTTTTTATGAACGACCTATTATTTTTATGTAATCTTCCCACAATCTTCTCAACAGAATGCGTTAAATTGTTTTTACTGATTTTCTTCAAGTGGTGGTCATCTCTTAATCTCATTAATCAGAATAGGTGAACATTTATTTTCGTTTGCTCCTCCTAAGGAGTATCGGCGAGTCTTCTGTGACATTTGCGAATAACCGGGATTTGTTTGAATCTTCTATTGATATCTTCAATATCGATGAAGTCGTTATCGACCACCACTGTTATCCATCAAAGGGGGACGAATTTAGCTTACCTCTATATATATATATACATACATATGCTGTCACAGGTAGCTTTACAGTCGATACATAGATGGAGACTATCAGCTTGAATTTTGTGAATAGTTTACAGAATCTGCTGAAGTGAGCTAGTTTGAATCATATGTGTAGTGTGCTTTGATGATCTTTAAACTGCAACGATAGTGGTCGATCAGGATTTTGCTGATAAGTAGATATGCTCTTCTATGCGATCATATGAGCTTTGTAGATCCTAAAGTTGACGACGAAAAAATCTTTTCTTGTGAATCGTAAATGAAAGAAGTCGATTACGAAGTCATTTATCAGAAGATAATGTTTTGTAAAGTAGTTTTTTTTTTTTATGCTTTAAATAATTAAGTGCCTTTAGTGCATGATTCTATATGGCATTTATTATTTGTTGTGAATTACCCTATTCTGTTACTGCCAATATTCAAGCGACGTTTATCTGTAATAGCTTTTATAATATTAGCCAATTCAAACCATAGCATTGAGCACTGCGTATTATCTGACGATGCACTGCGCAGAGTAAGGTTTCCCGAAATTGCAAAGTCGGCAACAATTTATCTTCTTCGAATAGTTTAAGAGTAAGTAATTATCGTTGGGATATAAGAATTTTTGCTTGATCGTTTAGTTATAAACGTGTTCATCTCCGTTCTTATAATCTCACCGAAATGGTGTTTGTATACATGCTGTCTAGAAAAGGAATTCTTATCTATAACCAGAGCAGGTATTAACTTACCTTAAAAGCTAAGGAAAGAATATTTAGGTATATATACTCGTAGTACTTGCAGTGGCCAATTCATTCTGTGGTAAGGTAGGGGAGCTAGTAATGAGAAAATACAATTCATTAATTATTGGTCCTTTTTCCATAAATGAACAAAAGCTGACTTTCCTATCTCTTATCTTTAAATCAAAATATTATACATTGAGTGATAAAAAAAAAACGAGATTGCACCTATCTAAGGATTCGGGACACTGTGATACAAGGAACCATACTGTTGCCGCATATCTTAATGACATCATCCACCTGAAGCCATTCAAAGTAAAGTGTTTTAAAAGCAGAAAAAAAACTTTTGTTGCATAGATTTTCCCTCTTAGTAATGCCACGATCATTGAAAAAAGTGTATCGTCCTGAGAGGATTAGAAATAAAAAAATATTCTTAACACGAGTAATTATTGATTTATCCTCGTAATCAGCAAGTCTATAAGAATGTTCCCTTCAAAATTTACACGCAACTTCATCAACACCAACATCCAAGATGTCACTCTAATAAAAAAGGGAAAACGTAAACTTTAAGGATCAACAACAATTCAAACAATTCTCAACCGAAATGTTACCATGAGCTCATTAATTTAATTTATCGGTTGATTGAAGCGATTATGGGAATGGGACGTACTCGTATCATACATGTGCACCATAAACGTATAGATAGCACTATATACATAGGTACAACGTTCATAGATATTCCAGTAGAGAGACTTGCAAACAAATACACTATGGCAGTGGACTTAGTTACCACCAATATCGTTTGGCTTTTAGTTAGTTTTCGTATAAATCCCTCAAGTAATATGAAATATCATGATTGTTAGTGAGTCTATTTGAAATTAATCTTCGAGCACGAGAATCCAATTGAAGGTAGCTTTCATTGAAATTTGAGTCACAAAGATCGACCTTTTTTTTCCCATATTTCGCGGTTCGTAGCATTCGTCGTGGTTGTTGTGTATGTAATTAAAAAAGTAAAAAGGGGAAATTATCATACCACCGTCGCACTGTCGCTAGTTAAATAAAGTAAAGTGCATAAAAGATATAATTCTACTCATACATTCAAAGACTAAGTATCTAGCGGGGAAAACAAATTATTTCCATCGATTTTCTTCTTGAGTAAAACGAAAAAAAAAAAAAAAATAATAAATAAATAAATAAAAAATAAAAAGGAAATAAAAACGAACAACGCCCACAATAAAAATAGAGGGCTCAGCAGCTTACAAGTTCAATGACACAGCGTCGTCGTTGCGTTGTAATGTATTCGCTTTCTTTGGGCGCGTGAACTTGCTTTCGTGACTTTTAGGAATAGCTGTTGAGTTTATTTGGGAGATTCTCCCTTTGATATATTAAATTGTTCCTTTTGCATAGAGTCAATATTCACCCTTATGGCCAAATAAGCTGGAGAGTGAGTGTTGCTATGTGTAAAATTTGAATGACGTAATGGTTTACTGTTGTAGAATTAATATTCTGTACTATGGAACTTGATTCCGTAGTCGTGAGAATATTTTTCTTCCAATCGATTTAGACGGCAATATTGCCTTTTCTGGAGTCGTGTGGTGGGTGCATTAAGTATTCATAACAGATTTCGTAAAAAAATAAAATTTAATATACAATGGATGACGTGATGCAAATGTGCATAAGCCATCCAGAGACCAAAGCGCGTGGTTAGTCGTCTGTGATTAGGTTAGTTATCGCCATGTGTAGAAATATTCGATGAAATGGAATGTACCACTATTAAAAACATTTAATTAATATATATATTAATATATTCCCATTGATATATGCACATTGCATGCGCGTTTATTTAGTATGTGCATAGCTTCATCTTTTGATAAATGTAGGTTCATTAAGCTACAACAATGAGCCGCTACAACCGAACAACTACCAAGTCTGTTAGTAACATTTATTACCAGATCTACTTAGTGCCATTTTCGGATTTCTTCGGAAATTGCAACCAGGAGAGAACGAATGACGGGCGTTCTGCGTCATAAAATGTCGGTTGGATAGTGGACAAGCGATCAGAACCCGTAAATATCCCATTAACGAAATGAACTTCAACGCCTCGGGTAGGGATGAATTCTTTATGACGAGTTTTACTTTTAAAGCAATGACAGCCATGGGAGTTTTGAACGTTAAGAGTCTTCTGGACTCACCGTGATATATAACGCTCTGGAATCTGATTTGGGGTTGCACTAAAGCTACATGTTTTGGAAGCCTTCATGGGAGAATTAACATGGGCAAAACTAAAATTCTTAATTTCGCGAACCCTAACCCTAAGATCCGAAAAGAGCTTTTCTAAATAAGAAAAGCATTGATTTGGCAAACGAAGTCCCCGAACTCAATGTGGGCAGTCGAATTGAAAAAAAAAAACAAAATCTTTTGATAGCTACCACTTGCTTCCTTCATCTCAAAAATCACAAAAGAACTTAGCGGTCTTCTGATCGTTCGTTTATACAAATTCTAGATTAACGCATGACATTTTCAGATGTTCAGAGGTCCCAATATTGAATCGGACCACTACATTGTTATAACTAAGCTACGAATGAAAATACGAGTATACAGAAGTTAAAGAAATGTTGTAAGATATACCACACATTTTGACAATGACTTCTGAATTTATAAAATGCTGCCAAAATCGATCCTAATCGAGTATCCTTTAAACTTCGACTGGCTACTTTACTACCAGCATAACACATACAATTTTGAAAGCTTTCTACTCGTATATTAATCGTGTTGCTTCGATTTCAAGACCATTTATTGGGTATGTAATTTAATTCGTGTGGTTTTTTTTTTCAAAATTTGAACGTTTATTTAAGAAAAACATTTACAATAGTATTATTCAAAGTATTGCCGATCTGAAGCTGACTTTTCCCATCTTTCTGGCAATTTGTGGATCCCATCCCAAAAGAATTGCGCCGGCTTGGCAGCCAAGAATGAATTAAGCAAATTTTTGATATTCTGCTCTGATGTGAAGCGTATTTCAGTGAGGGCGTTCTGCATCGACCGGAACAAATGGTAGTCAGAAAGGGCAAGGTCTGGGCTATAAGGCGGGTGGGGTAAGACTTTCCATCCACTGTTTTCCAAATAGTTCTTAACCGGAATAGCAACGTGGGGCCGAGCGTTGTCATGATGGAAAATTATTGCCTCGTGTCTGGTCGCATATTCCGGGCGTTTTTCGGCTACTGCTCTCTTCAAACGGATTAATTGTGTTCGGTAGCGTTGTCCATTGATGGTTTCACCTGGTTTTAGCAGCTCATAATGCAGCACACCCATCTGATCCCAACAAATACAGTGCATTACCTTCGCGCCATGGATATTCGGCTTTGCCGTTGATATGGCTGGTTGGCCGGCTTTCATATATGATTTTTTGATACTTGGGGTTGTCGTAATAGATCCATTTTTCATCACCAGTAACAATCCGATGCATAAATGACTTCCTTTTGTGGCGTTCCAGCAGCATTTGGGGCATGCAAAACCGCCTTTCGACGTCTCTCGTCTTGAGTTCATGTGGAACCCAATTTCCTTGCTTCTGAATATATCCAGCTGCTTTTAAACGTTTTGAAATGGCTGCTTCATCTTCATAGAGTAATGCTTCCAGTTCTTCATCTTCAAACTTTTTTGGCTGCCCAGGATGTTCATCGTCTTCCAAGTCAAAATCACCACTTTTAAATCGTGCAGCAAACCACTTTTGGCACGTCCGCTCAGCTAGCGCATGTTCACCATAAGCTTCCACCAAAATACGATGACCTTCGGCAGCAGTTTTCTTTATATTAAAGTAATAAAGAAGAACTCCCCGCCAAAATACTTTTTCAGGCACAAAGTTCGACATATTTGAGTGAAAAAAAAATTTATTGTTGTTCACGCTTCAAAAGAATGACATATACTGAAATGACGTACAATGACAGTAGCTTTCCAACGCATGTTCCAATGGAATAATACAAGTTACGCCATCTCTTAGCAAACCGCACGAATAAATTATAGACCCAATATAATGGCGACTGTCGGAGAAGTATAAAAAGAACCGTCTATGGTCCCCCTTCATACGTACCTTCATTGTACGTACAATTGTACCACATGACGTTTCTTTAACACTATTTGTAATATAATTTTACAAGCAGACTGCAAAATCGTTTAAAGTAAACTTAAAAAGAAAACTTTAATTTAACTTTGCCTTTGAACAATTTTTAGCCGCATTAATTTTCAACGCTAATTAAAATTTTATTGTAACATTAATGTTACTATTTTTAGTACAACCCCAAAGTTGTACACTATATGTCCAGATCAGTTTTAGCACTTGCTTGTATAACAGCAGTTTGTTCTCTAAGCTAAGCTTGGAATACTTTCCAATAAGCCAGTAAATATCTCTATATTTGATTTCAAGCTCTTCACGTTTTTTTTTTGACGTGTGCTCTCCATTTTAGTTTGGCTTCTAGTGTCATACCGAAATATTTGGCCTCGTTCGCGTAAGGAATTCGTACTGCGTTGATAAACACGTTGAGAGTGAAGTTCACGTGGACAGACTTGTTTTCATTAAGCGCGATTCGCCAAGTCTTTGTCCAATTGTTAATCCGTGTAAGGGCACGTTGCAACTTGGCAGTTGCTTCTTCGACTGTTATAGCCGTTGCCAAAATGGCAGTGTCATCAGCAAATGTGGTTAGGACAGTGTCGTCCGTTTGCGGTATATCACGGGTAAAAAGCAAATATAGCAGAGGGCCAAGTACACTTCCTTGAGGCACCCCAGCCTTTATTGTCTTAAAGCTGGAATATTCGTTTCCGTGTCTCACACGGAAGAGTCGGTCTTCCAGATATGAACCTAAAATACAAGAAAATTGCTGGGGTAGGGCTTGTCGGAGTTTATATTTTAGGCCTTCATGCCATACCTTATCAAAGGCTTGCGAAACGTCAAGGAATGCGCTTGAACAGACTAACTAACTTACACTCGATTGCTCGTTCAATTACAACGGTTATTCGATGCACTTGGTCAACTTGATGATCAGGCAAGAGGGAATTTGTGTCGGTAATTGGTTTAAGACGATTAAGAAGGATTCGCTCGAAGACCTTCGATGTAATCGGGAGAAGCGATATTGGTCGATATGACTTGACTTCAGTCAGCGGTTTACCGGGTTTCGGAACCATAATAACTTCGGCTACTTTCCACTGGTGCGGTACGTGCTCTAATCTAATGCTGGCATTTATAAGATAGAGCAGCTTTAGCAAACCTTTTTTCGGCAACGCTTTAAGTATCTCCCCCGTTATTAAGTCATATCCCGGGCTTTATTGGACTTAAGCGTGTCTATAACTTGTCTAAGATCCCTTAGTGTAGCCTTTTCTACTGGAAAGTTTGTCGTCACTTCTAGCGTATTGACATTCTCAGGAAGCACCCCCCCCCATCGAATGGTTTAAACGTTTCTGCAAGATGGTCGGCGAAAACATTAGCTTTTTCCTTATCTTCTTTCGCCCAGTCATCCTGGTTTCTTCTTATTGGCGCCACATGTATTTGGGGCTTTCGAACACTTTTAACGGTTTTCCATATGGAGTAGTTGGTATCCTTTGTCGCTGTGAGTCTTTCAACGTAGTTATTAATACCTTGATTATTGAAGTCCTTGATCGATTTTTTCAACAAGTTGCAGAGCCTATTGAAGGACTTTTTATCTTGTGGTGCCCGGGTTTCATGCCACTTTTTCCGCGCTCTTCGTTTCTTCCTTATCATTTCTCTGTTTTCTGGTGGATATCTTATGCCGACTTTGGGAACTTTGTTTGATTCGCGGGGAGTGTTCTTCCAGGCCGCTTGCTGTATGACTTCAACGAAATGTTCAACTTCTTTTTCAAGTTGATACGGCGTTCTAAGTGCTACTTTCAACTCAGTATTGTCTACAACGTCTATTCGGAAATCTTCCCAGTGAGTTTTGCTGTTAGTTAATCTGGGTGGTCTTTGTTTCTTAACCAAGGATTTGCACAGTGAGAGGATAACTGGAGAATGATCGGAGGAAAGATCGAAACCCTCTTCAACTTTGACGTAACTAGTGTTTACTCCTTTTCCGATAAAGAAGTCTATTAGATCGGGTGTTTTGGCGACATCCGAGGGCCAATATGTCGGCTTGCCTGTTGAGTAAAAATAGCAACCACATTCCATACCAGCCCTGTAAAGAGTTTTGCCTTTTTGAGAGATACATCTTGAGCCCCAAAAGATGTGCTTCGCGTTAAAGTCGCCACCAATAATGAAGATTGGTCCAAGAGAGTTGAATAGGTCAATAAATTCTTGTTTTTCTATTTTGCAGCGAGATTGGCAATAGATTGAGGATATATTAAAAGAGTAATTTTGATTTTTAGCGCGCACCACGGTCATTTGAAATTTGTCAAGGTGGTGGTGTACAGTCAGTCATATTAACTTGCGCCGCTATTTGCGCGTAAGTTTTTCCACTTTCCACTTGCGCATTGTTATTTTTGACGTTGTTGTTTTTGGTGATTTTAGCGTTTGACACCATTACCTTCTTTAAAGGCTTTGGAGTAGGACCGCTGTTGTTATATGTCATTCTAGCAGTCCCTGCGTTTTTCAAAGGCTTCGTTTTTGATTGATCTCGTAGCTTTTGTAAAAAGCGAACGTTTTTTTGTTCTATCATATTCGAGTTGCTATATTTTTGTCCAGTCAACAACATTTTGCAGCAAAATAAAGAAGACAAAATTGGGAAATAAAACGTAAAGTGAACTTATTGATCTACCCCCATACGCCGCACTACATTTTTAAATTTATGATTTGTAAGTTAAAATCAAGCCAACTTAAAAATTCCAATTAAATGGGAACTCTCTTAACTGCTATTGAAAATATGTAAGTCAGTGTTGCTATGATGTTAGTCATATTGTATCTATTAGTAGTTACTAACGGATCTGGCAAGATTTCGCAAGAGGCCGAGATCGTCTAGGCTTCCTTGACAAATATGTGAGTATGGAAAAAATTACATAATCGAAGATACATACATACATATATACATACATACATACATACAAAAAAAAAAAAAAAAACTTCACTATCAATCACCCTTCGTGTATCTTGTAAAAGTTGGATTATCGAAATGTCAGATTTACTATGGGACGAAGATAATAAATTCATCTTTTCCTGACACCTTTATCTTCTAAAGACGACTCAATACTCGTATAAGCAGTTATAGTAGTAAGATTTTTTTATGTTCTTTTGTTTGACTAAAATGTATTCTCGTACGCATAGTTATTTTTAAGTGCCTGATGAATACGTTCTTTGAATAGTACAATAAGCAAATAAGCGATGAAGAAAACAATGAAAGTAACATCTACACATTTCAATGACCTGAATAGCTAGCCACAGATGGAACAAAAAGTAACCGAACGAACACGGTATAGGAGTATGTACTAGTATGCTTTATCTGCGGGTGTAATGGAAGAGATCACAAAGGTTCAAAAGAACTTAAAGTGTTTCAAGCACGTTGGTATTCGTTAAAAAAACTAAATTAAATTAAGCCTGAGCATTGAGACACGATTAAGTCATTGGTAGTACGTATTTTGTGAGTCACGCTATAATTTTAAATATTTTTTTGAGACCCAATTGAGCACAAGTATGATGTAATCTGCATTCTTTTTTTTTAGAAAGGTTTTTTTACTTAAAAGTGGTTGTCTCCTTTTCGAATGTAGATTTGAAAACTCACAAGTTTGGCCAATGATAACCTGTATTTCAATATTGCACATAACGAGGAAATAAATAAAGATACATGCTATTACATATTATGTATTTTTGTGTCATATTATGTCAAGCCCAGGTTGAGAAAGAGGAAGAATAGTCACTAGGGATAATCTAGATGACCAGATGTTGTGCTACTTCGACATATCCAGAGCTCAGATCATATGAGAATTTTTTGGTATCTAGTCAGGTTATGGAAAGCCATGGAGGAGTTTGAAGTGAACAAACACTAGCGCTCAAGACCCATAGTGCGCTACTGACAATAGCCGTTTTTTTTTTTTGCACATCCGCTATCTACTAAAAAAATGATTTGCTTGTAAATTACAAATAACAAAGCGATGTACGCAAAGTCAATTTATACACGCTATCTACTTGGCGGATATATACCGATGCTTTCAAATATTATTTTATTCACTTGCGATAAATCTTTGGAATGAATTTCCAGAAACGTCAAACATTTGACACATTCCGCCAAAATTTTTTCAAAATAAGTTAAATTTGTTCACCAACCAACAGATGAATTGGCATTAAACAGGCTGTTTGATGAGTACCGGGATTGGAAGATAGATGGCGCTACTGAGCTGTCCTAAGTATAAACTCTTTTAGCCCTCCTGTCAAAATTTGGTGACAATCCGACGATTAGTTTTGTTTTGACACCCATTTCAAAACATCGTGTTAGTGTTAGTGTTGCAGCACCGCTGGTGAAAGTGTATTGAGTTGAAAGGGGATTATATTGAAAAATAAATTGTCAAAACTTAAAAAAGTTGCGTTGTCATTTCTTATCTTTGTATTCATCAAAAAGTCCTTGTACATTGTTTTCAAGATGAACTATTAAGTGGAGTTGGGTTTTTTTTTTTTTAAAAAAATCGCTAATATAGTGAGTTTTTTAGCTTGAGACACCCAAATTTCTCGAAAAATACGCGATACCGCGAAAAATGTTTCAGACAAAAGTCACAAGGTTCTGAAGGGGACATAAGATAGTAACCACGAGTTTGACATTGAGCCCCATTTTCAAGGTCAAACGAAGGTCACTTTTTATTTTTTTGACAGATTCGTAATCTGCATGAAAATTACAATTCTTTTACATGAAACCCTTTTTTCAAAAATGCGTACTTTTCCCGTCAGAGGGCGCCATTAAACCTTAAGACAACGAAATTACTCGAAAAGTACGAAATATCGCAAAAAATGTTTCAGGCAAAAGTCAAAAGGTTCTGAAGGGGACATAAGATGGTGACCACGAGTTTGACATTGAGACCCATTTCCAAGGTCAATGTCACTTTTGATTTTTCAAATGATAATTCCTGATTTCACACGACCTTGTCTCAAAGGTCTTATTCATTCAGTGCTAGATACCACTGCACTGGCACGCCTAAATCATTAATCGGTTTCCAACGTTGTTTAAGTGTTAGAAGGTCGAGATTTGCTTTGAGGAAGTCATTATTGCCTTGAATGAAGCTAAAACTCAAAAAAATTTCAGATAGAGACAAATTGTCCTAAACTTATCTGAGAGTGTATGATGTGCACTCTGCCCTTTTTTTCTACTTGAACGGAACTGTACTTCATTTAAAAGTTCGATATTTGTTATGAGGAACTGATTATTATTAGTAACGTTTTCCAGATTAATAATGCAGGCTATTTCAATTTAAGAGAAAATTGATATGATATTGATTTATGGAGAAAAAAAACGTTTCCCAGAACGATCGCGCGCTTCCTTTTATCGGAACATCCAACAATTCACTGGTGAAGGAAGTGTGCAACCAAAGAAAAGAAATCGGTCAGATAGGGTTGCTATTGAGGACAATAAAATATCAGTGTTAGCTGCCGTTGCACACGATCGTGAATCAGGAATTTCTCAAACGATTGTTTGTAAGATATTACATCGGCATAAATACCATCCTTATCATGTTTTAATGCATCAAGAACTTTTTAGTGAGGATTTTCGCAACCGGATTTCCTTTTGTCAATGGGCACTTCAGCAAATTGAACGAGACCCCCTTTTCTTCGCCATGGTGTTATTCTCTGATTAGTCGACTTTCACCAATCACGGTACGGTCAATCGACATAATATGCATTACTGGGCTACCGAAAACCCTTTTTGGTTGCGACAAGTTGAACGCCAGCATCCTTGGAATGTTAATGGTTGGGCTTGAATTATTGGGGATAAATTAATAGGTCCATATTTTATTGAAGGCAACTTGAATGGCGAAAAGTATGCAAACTTCTTGCGGGACCATCTTCCAGTATTACTAGAAGAACTGCCATTGGAGTTGCGACAAACAATGTGGTTTTAACATGATGGTTGTCCAGTCCATTATTCCCAAGTAGCCCGGGGCGTATTAAACAATGTTTACCATCAAGGATGGATCGGACGGAGGGGGTCCGAGGCAATGGCCTGCTAGATCACCTGATCTTACGTCACTTGATTTCTTCTTGTGGGGCTACTTAAAAAGTGAGGTTTACAGAAAAAAGGCAACAACACGTGAGGACATGAAAAGACGAATAACTGAAGCTTGCCGGAATATTACGCCAGAAATAATTCTCAGTTCTGTTGGTTCATTTAGAGCGCGGGTAGACAAGTATATTAAAGTGAATGGTTACATTTTCGAGCATTTGTTGAAATAGTCTCGGGAAATAAACGTCGAAATGGGAAGAATTCAATGATTCAACAGTGGGAAGCAAGGGGACCCACTCTAATTAATCAAGCCGAAGGAAACAAAATACTGCTACGTCCACGTCGTAGCATACTGCTTAACGCAGTATGTAAAAACAAATGACAAGCCTACGAACAATACTACTGAGCAATGAAAATCAGGAATTATCATTTGAAAAATCAAGTGACTTTCGTTTGACTTTGAATATGGTACTCAAGGTCAAACTCGTGGTCACCATCTTATGTCCCCTTCAAAACCTTGTGACTTTTGTCTGAAACATTTTTCGCGATATCGCGTATTTTTCGAGTAATTTGGATGTCTCAAGTTGAAAAACTCACCCTGTATATTACGTGCAAAAAAAAAAAAAACGAAGCTCTGAATCTAAGCGTCATAGCTTGACATTTGCAAAAGTTACGTAGCCAAGAAGTACATCTATCTCTGTGTGTGTTGGTGATTTTTTTACAATTTTAGAAATGGATTTAAATTTGCAACAATGAACTTATATTAAATTTTGCGTAAAAAACGGATTTAATGGTGCGCGAACGTTGGAAATGTTGGAGAAGTGTTTCGGCAACGATTCTCTAAAGAAAACAGTCGTTTATCAGTGGTACGAGCGGTTCAAAAGTGGTCGTGAGTCAATCGAAGATGATGAACGCAGTGGCAGACCATCGACATCGAAAACTGACGAAAACATTGATGAAGTAAAAGAAATGTTGGTCAATAACCGCAAACTAACCATCAGAGGACTTGAACATTGCCTATGGATCCGTCCAAGACATTTTGGTTAATGATTTGGGTTTCCGTCATGTAGCAGCAAAGTCGGTGCCAAAAGACCTCAAAAAACGTCGTTTTCATGGATTACAACAGTATAATGCATCATGAATATTTGCCAGAAGGCCAGACAGTAAACAAAGAGTATTATTTGGGCGTTATGAGACATTTTCGTGAAGCAATTCTCTGAAAGAGACCAGAATTGTGGGCAGAAAACTCGTGGATTTTGCACCATGATAATGCACCGTCGCACATTATCATTATTCGTAATTTTTTGACGAAAAATACAACAATTACCATCCAACAACCACAGAATTCACCTGATTTGGATCCCTGTGAATTCTTTCTGTTCAATGGAGTTAAATACCACTACGGGGAACGCGTTTCATCAGCCGAGAGGGAGTAATGGAAAAATCGCAGGAAGCACTGATGAACATACCGCAAACCGAATATAAAAAATGTTTCGAGGATTGGATCAAGCGCTGGCATAAGTTATATATGTTGCAGTTGATGGGGATTACTTTGAAGGGGACAATATAGATTTAGATGAATAAACTTGTATTTTTAATTTTCTGAACAAATTCCGAAATTTTTTTGATCAAGGTGGTATGCCGTGATAAAAAGGCCTTAAATCGGTGCATCCGTTGATGGATGGATAGTATATTAACAGCCGGTGAGCCGACAATTTGGAATGATAACCTTTGCAGAAGGTTTGACGGTGAAGACGGCCTGCATTCCGTCTACGATCAACATCAATTTAATGATCGAATACAACTGTGTAAACTTATTATTTTGTACCCTATAGTGCCAAACATATCAGTTTTCGAACTCAACTGTCAAGATATTTCTCCATTTCGACAATAACAATTGGCTGTGTTCACTAGCGAATGTATCCGTTGAACCCTATGTTTCTTTCACAAAAGGAGTACTTTCTCGAATTTACTACTTTTAATTTGTCTCTTCCTATACAGAACTACGTGTCAATGCCAGACAATGGTGATTAGATTTTCCATAGACTCTTTGTGTTCCCTTATTTGTTTCCAATCAGAGAGAAGAGCTAGTTCAGCTCTTTTACTAATATAGTTTAAATAAATTTCTTTAGGTGGTTACGGTCATCTACATCATTCCAGTATATGATTGTACACAATCTTGCCCAGTGTTTTTTATTTCCTGTTTGAAATCGTTATAGCTTAAGCCAAAGCTCGGGCAGGGTCTATGGTTTAAGCGATGTAGCTTGAGTACTTCTAGCTGCTTTTTCGTGAATTGCTACATGAAACGGAACTTCTACTAATAACGCCTCCATGCCCACAGTTGGGGTCGTTCTCATAGCCCCTGTAATGCACGTGAGCTGTTGAATCCAGCTCAGTTTAGTTATTTGTTGATATTTATTTGGCCTTGCCCCACCACACCTTATCGTACAGTATGATTGGCTTCACTTTTTGATTGTACAGTCAGTATGTAATTTTAGGGTTCAGGCCCACGATTTAAGCAATACCTATTTTGTTGTCCATATTATAGTCTCGATTGTTATATAGTTTAGAATCTAATTTAGATGATAACGTTTAGATACTTAACCTCTTTCCTTAAGTGCACCACAGTCCAATCTATAGGTATAAACAGATCGGAGATTTTATCACAATTTCCCTTGTCAATGGAATAATTGTTGATTTGTTGGAGCAAATTGAGTAACCCTTATTTGTTGCACAAGTTTGTTGCATGACACCACTGCCTGTAATCTTATGATTTCTCCTAATGATAACATTGATAACATTTACATATCCTATAGTGTGATGATTTGCATGAAGTCATATACTAACACAGACCAAAAAGAAGCAACAGTACTGCGATCCTGAGCACAGCCTTCTCCAGAATTGATATTCAATTCCACATGGCCTAGATTTGCCAGTATTATCCTGCAGGTAGAATCTTGCTAATCGACTAAATTGTAAATTGTGAAGAGTTGTTCTAGATAATATGTCCTCCCTTATATAAACGTTAATCAGCATGAAAGAGCTAAGGGCCCTTTAGGATTTCGGAGATGCTGCGGGTTTTTTGCCTTCTTTAGGTATGAATATTACCTCTACTTAACTGCAAGTTAAGGGAATATGTTCTAGGCTGAGACTGGCTCTGAAAATTCGGTATGTCCTGAAAATATGCATTTCGGTTCCGGTGATTTGTAGGGTTTCAATGAGTTTATTGCTCATTCTATCTTTTCAAAGGTTATAACCTTGATTAATATGGGACCAAACCGTCTCCGATGATTTTGCAACACACCGTCCTTTGCTTCTTGATTCTGTAAATTAAAGAAGTGAGTAACATCTTATAAACACCATATGAAAAACATCGTGTTATATCGAGTTCCAGCCTTTGTATATTTCGGCTATGATATGGAACACTCTATTATACTCGTATCTGCATCCAAGTTAGTACAAAACTCATAAGTACTTGAATAAAATATGAAATGAAGAACATTTCAATATTTAAAAATTAATACTAAATTACAATTCTAATTTTGTCTTAGTTGTCGGCTGTTATTTTAAATTTTCTCCAATACAACCTCCAGATTAATATAAATCACTGCAGCGCTATTCAGTGAATGAATGCATTGGTCGGATATTATAGATACAGATATGCCTATGTTAAGTAGAACCGAAAGTTTTGAAATATTTTTCAATCAAATTCCATCATGAATAATTTAAAATGCCGGAGTTCCCCTCAAAATTTTAATTCAATTGCATAAATATAAATAAATCTTTATATACACACTTGGGATTTTGTGTATTATTTTTTGTTTTAAAATGCTGCCTCTGCATTACTTTAGAACCTTAGAACCACTTGGCTTTGATTCAATTCGAAATCTTAACGATTAGTTGTTGTTATTTGTATCTATCTTTTAAATCGACTATCGGTCTGTTGCGCTTCTACTGACTGACTCATTATTTTTCATTTTCGTATTTATGTATATCAGAGAAAAAAAAAAATAAAAAATAAGAAAATTTGTTTGATTTAGAATGGAAATATAGGAAGGAAGCAAAGAACGCCACAAGAAACTAAAAAAAGAAAGAGAAAGTTTGTTTTTTCTATTTTCGTCATGTTAAATCAGAATTAAAAATAAAGGAAAATATAGATGCAATGGTGAACGCAGCGCGAACTAATATTCAAGACTCGTGTTCGACCTAAATTGAGTTTTCCTTTTCTGTTCATATTTTCTCTTAACGGTCTTAAATTCGCTTTTGCCGCTAGTTTAGTTAACCCCTTTCTTTCTCATTCTGTCATGACATCATTTATTCAAACCACAGACAGTAAAAAAAAAAAAAAAATTAAAAATAAAAACGAAACCATACGCAAATATTCAACGATTGGCTAATTAGAAACTTCCCTTTGCTCATTCGTTTATCGTATCGTGTATTATATGTATTTAGATTTGAGTATCGTTTCAGGTTAGTCAGAGGATTTAACAGAGAAAGACACATATTACTTGTACAATTAAAAGTGGGATACACACTCGTAGACATTTTATATTTTCAACCTAATGAATCATTGACTGCGAAAAGATATCGATTTGCACTCAGACTGACTTTAGTTATTATTATTGAACTTTCATTATTGCATTATTCACTGTTACTACAGTTTAAACTAAATAAATAGGTAAGGCCAGAAATATATTTATTTAAATTCTTTCACTAAAAGTTTTTTTTTCTCAGATATAATTTATATGCTCAGTAAATATTGTACTAATACATTCCATGCCACTTGATTAAGACTTTCAGAAGTCCGAACTTGTATGCGGTCCCTACGTATATCAGAAACAATAGGCGGAGATTTTCGTTCGTGCCACAATACAGAAAGCCACTTGCTTGTCGAAATAAGTTCATATACATATACATATACGCAAAAGTTGTCATCCGATGTTCTTTTTGGATTATGTTTATTTGATGTCTTAAATTTTTCCATTGAGTCGAGAAAATGATATTGATTAAGAAGCCGCCGCCAGATTTGTGGCATTTTCCATCACTTTTGCCAGAACTTACTGGCATTCTTGACGGATAATCTCTTTGAGGGCTTCAAAAGTCTGAGGCTTGTTGACACTCAAAAAACCCAACAAAAAGAAGTCTGGAACGGTCAAATTAGACGATCTTGGCAGACAGTGCGCAAAAACGAGATATTAGGTGACCCAGAAATGCAGCCCTCAGAATTTCGTTTGTGAAATCACACATTCTTCAGTCCCAATTAACCCGATTGAGGAAGGAGAAAGTCGTTGAGCTTGGCTCTGTAGGGCTCGAGATCCACAGTAGTCGTAAGGCCCGATGATGCCTCCCACGTAAACAGCACACCATGCAATAACTTTGAGCTCTTCGTGGATTATACGCGGATTTTTGGCGCCCCAGAAGCGATTATTTTGCTTATTCACATATCCACAAGAATGGAAATGGGCCTGATCGCTCATGATGATTTTCGATGAAAAATTGTATTCCTTGTGGTCGAGATTCAATATGGCTTGAGGGTAGGTTACACGCGTTTGGCGGCCAACAGCTAACAGCGGCACTTTATGAAAAAAACATCTTACAGTCCTACACCAAAATTCTCTGTAAACATTGCCGATTGGTGTATAATTGCGTGGCACGTAGTCTAGTCGATACTCCTAGGTCCTCTACGACATCTTTAGCCACAGCTGCGATATTCTCAGCAAAACGGCTGCTCCGGGGCCGGTCAGACCCTGCAGCATTTTGTGTTGTCCCATACTCTCCTAGTCGAGTGGCTAACTATCGTAATTTTTGCCCAGTTGGTGTCGAAAGACCGGGAAATCGTAACAAATATTCCGCGTTCTTTAGGAGTATAGCAATTCATGTCGTATTTTATATCTGTTTATTTCACAGATTTCAAAGTATTGTAGAACTGACATTTGCTGCCATTTGCAAAAATTATAGCTTCTTCCGATAGGGTGATGACTTTTGCGTCATCTAGTACATTTCGATATAGCTAGACCGCTATCCATATTTAAACAAATATTTTATATAGATACCGCTCCGGTAAAAGCAAAATGTGCTCTTTCCTTAACAAATGGATAGTGTTACAGCTGACAACTCGATGCGAGGTTAAAGGTTACTTTTATTTGCTACATGGCCTTATTAGACCTATGCTAATATTTGGATGCTCCGTGTGGTTCAACGTAAGAGCAGGCGCAATGAAAAAGATTCGAGTGTTTGAACACAAGAGTCGAAGCGAACCACATACAGGTGGAAAAATTTGACCTAAAGCAGGCTCGAAGACATGTGGCGAGACCAATGACCTCGGCAAACAATCTGATCTCTGGTTCTTACTTGCTGGCTCTTTAACGACTTTATTTCCTCAGAAGCATGGCTCTATTGAGATATGAAAGAGATGATTTAGGACAAATGAGAAAGGGAAAAATATTAAGCGATGGTCAATGTCAACCTGGCATTGCCTAAGTTTGGTTATAGATAAACCCATCGAGACAACTGTGACAACTAGGTTAATATACGCGAACCGAAATGATTGTTTTAACACGACGCGAGTATCCTTCGTAAGGGGCAAGGCGGTTCTTTAGGTTATTTAAAAGCCATATCTGACGCATATGCTTCACAAAAAAACTAATTGGAATTTTGAACTGAAAGGATGGCACTCGTTTTTAATGCAAATTTATTCGCGGAACTATTATGCTGACTTTAACCCCGTCATCAAATGGAAGCTGCTCTTTTTGTACCAGAAAAACTATTTTACAGATTTTCTATGAATCCAGCTAATAAATAATATAAAACATAATAATAATAAAATAATAAACTTAAAGGATATTGATGGTTTGGGAACAATATGAAAGGTGGTATCAAGGACGCCTATGTCACCAAGAAAAATTCGTTCAGTTACTGTCCTGAAGCTAGTTTGCGCACAATTTAACGACCATCAAGAAATTATCTTTAAATTCTAGCGTTAAATTACCTTTTCAAGCTCTAAAGAAACACCACTTCGAATTTTCCAAGGGTTATAGAACACAAATATAAGTGATAAAGCCAAAAATAAGTTAAATTTAGATGGTTCTTACAAATGTTAGTGCTATGTTTATGACTTCTGAAAAGAGAACAAGTTTTTCTTAGTGGAATATCCTAGCTGAGAACGTGGAGTTATGGTATTGAGAGCCACTTTTAGTTTCGGCGATCGATTTCAAATGCAAGAACACTAGAAAAACCACATAATCACATAAAAATGTTTTAACAAATGCGGGCCCAAGATCCCGCAATGTTTTTAGACCACTGCACCAACGATCCCCTGCAAGATCTTGTCTGCCGTATTATACATGGTATATGTACAACGCCTGAATCTATTTGTTAACGATCTGGTTGGCCCATATCAGTGCGGTTTTATGCCTGGTATTTCCACAATTGACCAAATAACATATTCTCATTACGGCGGGTCGGAGTTATGTCTAATTTTAACATTCTGGTTCGTAAATGTAAAAAACAGCCTTATCTAGAGCTTTGATGTCAAATAATGTTCTAGTCAAGGTGATTTTTTTTTCTTACAATCCCGTGCGCGCACAAAGGGGATATGAATACAATTTTACTGGCTTTTCTCCAGGGCGCGGGCGGATGGTGTAGTAGTTTGAAACTCAGGTTTATTAAATTTCGATATTTTTCCCAGAGGTGGTTGTCAACAAACTGGACGACGGGACGAGCCAGTGCATCCTCAACCAGTGGGTCTTACTCCGTGCTAGTTGTTAGTTCGTTACATTTAGCCCAGCCAGCAACCACTCTAACAGTGTTATGCCTTCATGTCAGAGTTGACGCCGACGGGATTTTCATATAACTACATACAAATTCCATGAAAAGACTTTTTTAGAGAATTGCCTCGCACGGGATTCGAACCCGTGACCCTCTGCTTGAGGAGTCTACGCATATACCACTACACCACGGCCACTCCCATATGACTGTCATATGACTTTTTTAAAATTGTAGAGTGGGATGCTCTCAAATAAAAGTGGGTTTCTTTTTGTTTAATGTTTATTTTTAAATTAATTAAAAAAACAAGAAAAATTAACGTAACGCACTCTGGACTTTTCTGTCTTAAGACAAGTCCGAGGTAAGGCCACGACAGTACCTTTAAACAATAACAAAAATTGTTAAATCAATGATTGACATTTACTTTTTTTAAATTATTTCATGTAAATGCTGATCACGACTATGTTTTAAGTGGTTCATACGGAGAATTAAATTTTGAATCAATTTTTCGTGCATATTGGCCTAGTATCTCGCTAATAACAGGTGTAATGTTGTCTTCCAAGGACGCAATTGACGCTGATTTATCGGCAGGGACGAGTGATTTGACGTATCCCTATGAAAGATAGTCTAAAAGCGTCAAATCGCACTATCTAGCCGCCCAATTCACCGGTCCAAAACGAGAGGTAAATTGCTCATAGAACTCATTTCTCAATTTCATCAATTCGCATGCTGTATGGCGTGTACCGCCATCTTGCTGGAACCACATGTCGAGCAGGTTCAGCTAGTGCATTTTGGACAAAAAAAAAAGATCGAAATCATAAATACGGTGGTTTTGTTTATAACATACCTATTCAACTAAAAATGAGGTTCGTCACTCTATGCATACGGGTAGGTGGATTGACGTCCAATAGCATGAAATTGGTGCGAAATTTGGTCACTGTCATGAATTGCTTGTTCAGTAGGTCGAATGACGAAGTAGGCGAAATTTTTGAAAAATTTGATAATAAACTTCAGTAATTTGTAAGCGTTGTTCGGGTGTAAGCCTTTCCATGATAAAATTCCAATGCTAACAGCATGTTTGACTCTGACACATGTCACGAATCACGCCTGAGCTGTCAAAAATAGAACACTGAAAAACTAAACAGCAAAAAAATCATCCTTTATATGCTCTCAACGTACAACGTATATGAGATGTACAACATCGACGAATCCAACAAAATCATAGTGACACCTTATCAGAAATCAAACGGAGACTCAGATTTTTCAATCGCTTTTTCTTTGCCCTAAGAAGGCAATCGAGTAATAAGGTCTGGTCCAGTTATTCTCAGGAAACTCTATATAAGACCCTCATAGCGATTTTGGTGTATGGAGCAGAATCATAGACGTTAGCGAAGGTGGATGAAGATATCATTGGTCCTTAAATTTGTTTTAATTTATTTTTGTCTAAAAAGTTTGAAAAGCAGAGACTGCAATTATAGTGTTCTATACACCGACCCACTGTCTGTAATTTGAAGACCAAGACCAAGACAACATTACCAAATCATCAATTGTGCTTTTGGTCCATTGCCACAGTATTACATTAAGTGCTGCTGTGTCAGAACGTTTATCGCAAAACTAAAGAAGACAACAACTATACGTGACAAATACGAAGCTCTTAAAGTTGTAACATATTTGGAATCAACTGGCAAAGCATTATTAGTACGGGTACTCACATATATTTTTAGTTTATTTATTCAAGATTTTCCGAAACCAAATAAAAAATCTGTCTACTGAGGAAACATGCTGTGTAAGTTTCCGAACATGCAACACCTTAAACCATTACATCCGAACATCATGTGTGAAAATGGAAGCCTAACCCAGTCCAGACTCTTTTAATATGTTTTCTGATTGAGTGTCAGGAGCTCAACGACTCCTACACTTTTTTCTCTACAATGTATCACGCTGCATTGTTGAATCTTGAACTACCTGCTTTTCAAAATCACAAATATGGTACAGCAATTGATTTATTATCATGAAGACAAACAATTTGTGGCTATAAGCCAAAAAGCCTTTTATGATTTATAATGATTATAATAATTTCAATAACAAGCAAAAAACGGTTTGTAAGCAAAAAGATTCGAATAACTGCCAAATCGGAAAATCCTTAAAACTCGAGAATGAGCCAAGCTGGGCTTTTATATTCAATTCTCGCTAAATGAAGTCAATAGTATGGTGATTTGGAATATGGCGGTAGTAGGTGTCTAGAGGAGCTCCAAAGCTTAATACACATCAATAACATCATAACTGAACACAAACATGTATGTAAAGCATTAAAAAATGGTCGTAACGTCATCCTAACATAATATACGTCGACGAAATGTTGTAGGAACTGTCTCTAAAGTCTACAGTCAGTTCAAAAAATTATCAAGTGGCCGAGAAGCAGTGGAAAATTAAAGTTATACACGTCGATCGCGAACTTACATGGTTAGGATGAATATTCTTCCTGCAACTGCGGTAATTGAAGGTAATCGACAACTTTCATTATCAGAAGTTCCTGTGCCGGGGTATCTAGTGTGTTCTCAATTGCGCATTTCTGATGACTTTAGTGCCGTCAAATTAGGTCCCTCATCTTCTCGTAGAGAACACGAAAACAATGCGTCTAACAGTGTGGGATACCAAGCAGAAGAAGATGAAGCCGTATTGTCACGTGTGGTAAGATGTGGATGCACCATTACAGTTCAAATAAAAAAGCAGGCAGGTATTGAGTGACGGCAAACTCGTACCATTGCAAAATTAAGTTAATGTTGTTTAACTTTTTATGAAATAAAAGGGGCTTTTCGACAAAAAAGCCAAGACGTGTCTATCAGTAGCATCATATTGTTGGACGATAATGTTCATCGTCTACCTATATAAACGCATAAAGAGGGCGAAATACATTAAGAAACACTGAAACACCCGATTTATATCGATCCGATAAGGACATAACAATTTTGTATTTAAATAAAACACAGAATAATTGAATTATCGGCCTGAAATTTATTCCAGGTGTAGCACATATGTTAAATTTAAGTAAGTTCATATGACCACCACAGGAACTTGGAGCCAGATTCACTACTATTCCACTTGGCCGGAACGTTCTCAATTTCGCGTTCGATATTGTTCTTGAGCTTCACTAACGTTGTTGGCATAAACCAACGACTTTACCTAACCCCATAAAAAGAAATGCAACGGCGAAAAATCGCATGAGCGAGGTGATCATTCAACCGGACCATTTCCTTGAATTACACGATTACCAAACTTAACTTTCAATATGTAGACTAATTGACGAGCTCTGTGGCATGTGACATAATTTTGTTGGAAACACATATCAATGATGTCAAGTCCATCCAATTCGGGTCAACTTGTAACGATAGGGAACTCCATTGACCGTAACATGAAGATCATTTTCAACGATGAAAAAATACGGTCCAATCACATCTCCGACATGTGATTGACCACACGGTCACTTTTTGTGGATCCAATAGAGTCTCTTGAGGCACATGTGAGTTTGGTGCTGTCCAATAATGCATACATATTTTGTTTATTGACAAATCCATTAAGCCAAAAGTGAGCTTCATCGCTTAAGATGATGATTTTTCGATGAAATTCAGGATTTTCTTTACTTTTCCAGAGCCCAATCGGAGAAGTTTTGGTGCTTCAAATGATCAAGAAACTAATAGCTGTTGAGTTAATTTGTTAATAATTAAAAAATTCACAACATTCGTCACAACATGAATTGAGAGATTAGCAAATCCTGTGAACGGCGTGTAATCGGCTCATTTTGAACTGGAGCAGTTACGGCTGCAATATTTTCGGTACTTCGACCGGTGCGCTGTCTGATTGATGCAAGAACATTCAGTAGTGAATATGTTATGTTGACTTGAATTTGTCCACAATAGCACGCTCAGCCCTGTCTGGTAGGACGATTATTACGACCGAAAATTGGAGTAAGTAATGTCGGTATTTTTTATTTTTTCTTTTTTTAATAATTTCCAAACATTGCTCGTTTATGCACTTAACATGATTTTTTTTTAATTAGCGGGCACTCAAGGATTAAGGTACCCTTAAAATATTTGCACACAGCGCAGTGTTCCAGGTTAGCATCACCTAGGAGTCTTATCACACGGTTTTGAATCCTATCTAACAGATGCAGATAAGTTTTAGGAGCATCTCTTGAACTTGACAGATCATACAAAACTTCTATGAAAGATTCTTTAATTTAGATTTGTAAGGACGCCGACCCTCATGAGAAAAATTAATTTCCTTCAATGTTAACCAAAGCTTGTAATCCAAAGAGTTGCCACCTGGCCCATCATCTGATGATGTTAAGTATGGAATGTTGCTTACAACAAGATTGCACAGCTACTAGCACAACTGATTGCTGAATACCTACAAGACCCTTTTGAAAAACATACTACTTATGTATACTTTATAGGCAAACTAAAGTTCTAGCCAAGATTCACCGACGGATCGGAAACTAATGGCGGAGTAGGTTTAAGCTTATTCTTGCCTTCGTTTCCTGATCACTGTAGCGTGTTTCATGTAGGAATCTTATTCTGGCTTAAATAACTCGATATCTTCTAAAGACATCTGTATCTTATAAGCTGCATTCAAAAAAATCTTTTTGCTTTTAAGTGGGCTTAGACTGTCGTTCATTTCGGGCTCAATGACGTTGTCTAATAAAAAGCGGGGGGAGAGCAATGTACTGGTCTTATCATAACGGTTTGCAGATGACGCCACCGAAAGTTGCTACGATTTGACCAGTTACAAGCGGCCGGCTAGAGGACCTGTTGGGTGGCAGGACCACTAGTAGTCCCTACCAGAACTTAAAACACGGTACCATGGGAGTCAGGAGCCCCCGGGATTTCGGCCTAATTTGTAGAGTTGCAAGATACTGGGTGGTACTAAGATCGGCAAGAGGTTTTAGGTCGACCTCGACCCATACTAAGGGTAGAACTTGTGCCTCCAACATAAATTTTACTTTGGTTTATTTTCGGTAGCAAATAGTGATGGCAATTCGTATCCTTGCTCCCATGGATGTATGGGCATCCAGTGGAATAAGGCCATCCTGGCAGGTGTCTACTTTAAACACCAGAGACATTCTGTCGTTAATCTCTTATGGATAGCAGTTCCACATTTTCCATAGCAGATATTTCTCTCTTTATCTGTTTCCTAAAATAAATGTACTTCCATTACATTGGCACGTAACAATCAACCAAAAAAGGAGCTATAAAAACAAATTTGTGTCAGCGAAAAAGAGCAAAATAAAAAACCTTTTTTTGCAAACATAAATTTGCAGTGTGCATAAACTATGGAATTTTTAAAAACCAAAATAAAGCACCTAGATGGAATTTTATTAATAGCATGGGTACATGTGTGACCCATATCTTATAGCATGACATTAATTTTTCTTTTGATTGCGGTTGTTTTCTCAAAAGGCTTATCGTGAAATGTTCACTAAAATATAAACCACATCCTGAACAGTTCAGGTATGTGGAACGGGTTAGATTCAAAAGATATGTGTATCTAAAAGGAGAGAAAAAGTACATACAACTATGAAACACGCCATAGTTAGATTGGTAAAAGAACAGAATGCTTACAGCAACCTTTTGAAAAACAAAAAAAGGAAAACAAATTTGGTAAATATTTACCCCCTTAAGAATACAACAATCTCTGTATTATGAACATGTCCTGTAACTTGAATTTATATGAGAAATTAATCAGATGTAGAGTTTAACCAGTGTTCATTAGGCTACGCCCCAATATGATTTTAAGCTACGAGGATATTTTAAATTAAAGAAATCTAACTTCAGAATTGTTTTAAAAGTGCGTCTTAATGTTTAAACGAACGAGGAAATTTTAACAAGCTAAAAAAATGGTCACACTAGAAAAATAAAAATATGTTGGGTGTGGCGAAAAACTATCTTCATTAACACAAAAAGTTTCTTCTCAATTTTCACATATCAGGTTTAAATATTCCACAGATATATTTACGTTGATCTTTCTTTTTTAGGCGGCACTACAGACTTGAGTAGATACCTCACTCCATGAAATGCGTTTTGGAATTCCAATTGTGTACACCAAGTTAGCTGCGGCCCCTTTCAATTTATCCTTTTATCAATCTGACTTTCAGGTACCTCTTTAAAGACACTCTGGACCAGGTCGGTCGGGTTTATAAGCCATCGAAATCGATGGCCTAGCCATTTTGACAAGGTAAATGTCGTTGTATATTCCAAACAGCGTGTGTGCTGCTCACTTTTGTTTTAAAATACTCGTACAAGAATAAGTTCAATAAATCTATCGCGGCAGAGATTACGGATTAGATTTTGTTTTATTAGTTGAATACCATGACTTAAACAAATATGTAAAAAAAATAAAATGTTTATTATTTAGAGCCATTTTCTGACAGCATCTTACGAGGACCACACAGTGTCAATGACGCTCCGTTCGTAGAAGTCCTATGTTTAAGTACAAGTATAATTCAACTTGCCAAATAGTCACAAGCTAATAGTCTTGGATGTAAATTTTTTAATGTTCTGCATAGTCTTTGTTATTCCTTTCATTCTGCAGACACTTAGAGGTTGTTGGCATACTGGTCCGACACTCAGACAAAGCTTTTGAACTACTTAAGACGCAGTTAAGAAAAAGGAAGCCCGTGAACGCTATCGTTACAGATTTTCCAACTTTTATTCCTGGTGCATCGTTCTGTACTAATTAGCTCTTATTATAAGGGCTGTTCACTTCAAAAACTGTTGTTTCTTTTTATGGAAAGAAACTTTAAATTTTTCAAATTTAATTCAAATTGCAATTAAGAACGGCGGCGCGCGGCAACAACACGCTTTGGCTTGGATAGTGCACAATTGGTTCCGGAAATTCAAAGCAGATTTTCCAACCGAAAATTTCCCCAGATTTAAGATTTTAGAAATTTCGAAAATGGATTCGCGTACAACTGTGCTTATTTTTACCTAACTGCAATCAAGTACATGAATACGCTCAATAGACGGGAACCACATTAACTGACTACATCCAACATTTTACTACTATTTTTATTCTCCGTTTCCGCCATAAGTAGTAATCGAATTGAAATATTTTTGCGCCGAGTTTTGGCTAGAGACGATTCTATATGACAATCGTCAGAGGTTTAATTCGTGACCATAGTCGCTTTGCACTGAAAATTATGATGTCAGTATGGTGGAGTTGTTAAGAGGTAATATACTACTGGATCAGCAGACTCATATCACATAGTCTGTTTATGCGAAACTGCACGAAAAGCAACTTGCACTGGTGATTAAGAACGGACCAATACTGCTGAACGAGAGCGACAACCGTGTTCGACATCACGTCGCGAAGAATTAAGTTCTGGGTTGCTGTACAACCACGCAGACTAAGAAAAGAAAATTCAAATTCTAGCGGTTACGATGGTATCTCAAATAACATTTTGAAAAATATCGGATGTTTTTTAGTTGATGTGCTAACAATTATCTTTAGTCGTAGCGTTTTCTCAGAACTTTTCCTGAAGCCCTGAAATGCGCTGAAGTAGTTCCACTGTATAAAAAAGGCTCAGAAGAGGATCTATGCAACTATAGACCAATTTCACTTCTTCCTATTATTAGCAATGTATTTGAAAAAGTTATAAAGAAGAGATTACAGTTTACCGAACATAAACTAATTATCAGCTCAAAAACTAAAATTATGTTTTTTAGTTTATCACCTGCAACTGGCCGCCATGTTGAGCTATATGTTCATGGATCAAATTTTACTAGTACCCTTTCTTGCAGTGACAATTGTTTTCTTATTGAGAATGCAGAAGAGTTTAGATACTTAGAGCTCATTATTAACTCCAATCTGAATTTTGCTAACCACACGCAAAATTTAAAGAAATATTTTCGCTGCACTCTAAAAAGTGTTTGCTCGAAAAAACTATTGAAAATTATTTATTTTGGTATTTTCCAGTCTAAGCTTCAATATGGAGTTGCGTGCTGGGGTGGTGATTACTTAAACAAGATTCAGCCTCTCTTAATTCTAAAAAAAAACTTATACCAGAAAACAACGTCGTTATCCCAGTTTTCCTTTATTCCGTGACATGAATATTCTTCCAGCAACTCGTCCATCAAGCAATAATCAATCATGCACAATCAGCTGATCATTTAACCGCTTATTTATACAGTGTTTTTTTCTTTCCTTTCAATTATATTGTAATAAAATAGAATAAAAATAACAGGAACTTTCAAAGTGACAGTTGGTGTTGGAAACTTCATTTCCAAATTTCCAATTTATTAAATTCTCTGCGGTGTCACGGCAACCTGCGTATAGAAAAAAATGTCGCGATTTAACAGTGTCAACAGACAAAACAATAAAACATTTAGTGATCAAATTTAATGAAAAAAGTAGAGCCAATGATCAAACTGACGCTATAAAGCCGATGTTGTCCAACATCTAGAAACTATATATCGTAGCGTCGTACAACCTGATTTTTAGGACTATGTGATCATCAACGACGAAGCTCATTTTCCATTGTGTTGAAGCGTTAGTTCACTAAAATAACCGATATTAGGGCATTCAGACCACAGAATGAATTTTTAAAGCTCATCTATATTCACCAAAAGTTACGGCCTGATGCGGTGTATTTTCTAAGTTTTCGAAGGCGAAATAGGCGACACGGTTAAGGTCAACGGAGTGCGATAAAGATTATTGATAGGCGATTTTTCGTCATCTGAATTTAGCTGAAATGGTATTGAGAATTACTGTTATCAACAGAATGCGCAACATGTTATAGTGCTTGCACACCAATCGATTTATTGAAGAAAATGTCCCCTAATCGATTGTTTTTAAATATCTTCACCAGTTTTTTAACATACTTACTCACTAAAATATTTAATTTTTAATTAGATATCGCAGACTACGAATAAACGAAGTTCTTATTATTTGCCAGTTCTAAAGGGTGACCAAATAAGAATGATAGAAAAAAACTTTAAATAAAACAACAAAGATGTGAGATGTAGAATTGATTCTGGATCTATTTTGAAGCTATGTTCATGCCATTATGTATGGAATTGCACATCATATCCACCTCGACTTCGCTGGCAGTGCTTCATGTGGTCGGTCTCATTTTTGATGACTCGGTCGAAAATTAGCCTGGAGCTCGTCCACAGTGGTTAGCTTAAAGACTAAGGACTTGACGTAGCCCCAGAGAAAATAATCGAGTAATGTCAATTCGCACAATCACGACGGCCAATTGATGAACGCTCGCCGTGAGATGACTCAGTCGCCAAATTTCTCTTCGTCTTGTTGGAACAACTTGGATATATTGATGTAGTCGAACTTGAACATAAACCGCACCAGGCATCAATCTCTGTGGATGATGATTGACTGAACCCTTGTAGATTGTATTCGCTCCCATAATTGCAATTTTGCTTGTTGACATAGACACTGAGCCAAAAATGGGCCTCGTTCAGGATGATTTTTTAACCAAAATCCATTATACGAATGTAGGTCCACATCAAACCGAAAAATAAGATAATAAGGATTGACTTTCTTGCTATGCCCATTTCTTGGCCGCTACGGCGGCTGTGTTTTCTTCATTTCTCACCAATCTATGTCTGGTTGGTGGTTTAAGATCCGAAAGAGTGTACTCACGCTCAAACTTTTCCACAGTGCGACGAATTGCCTGCACACTAAAGCCATGTTGACGACCGATCTTACGACGAAATTCACGTTACGTATTTACAATTGATACCGAACCTCGATAGTATATATTTTTTTTAATAATTTCCGCACGTTCGGGAAGTGTGAAACGATGAATGATGAAATGGCAAACCTTACTGAATATTTTGACAGCTGGATGTCAATTGGAAAAACTATCATTGCTACCTGATAACACGTTACTACCTTATAACTTCACCATCTCACCTGCAAATAATTTAATTCGAAAAATTTTATTTCTTCTTTTAACGATTGACAACTAGGTACCAATCACATTTAGTTGTAGTTATAATCAAATCTTAGGTGAAGGGTTTACTTATTAGTTAAAACTAAATATTTTCAAACACTGGCGAGCGAGAGTAGCACCTAGAATAAATAATTTTTTTAGGTTCTGAGCTATAATTGGTTGGCTTGATTTGATATTAAAGGACTAAATGTCTTAAGTATTTTTATAAATGGCTTACATGGGCTATTTCAAAAATCCTTCGATCATTGAGACCCCAGCATTCCGCTACGATGAGTTGCCCAAAAGAAACCACACTGCTCTTATCAATGCAGAAGGTTGTCTGGATGGATTGTGATAGGATATTGGGTAATTTTTGATTCATATTTATAAAAAATGAAAACAAACCAGTCTTTCTTATTTGCATTTGAAATAAATCAGAAAGTTGACAAAATTAAAGGTAAGACCTTACCTGTTGGTTTAAACGCATCTGTAACGGATTGCTTTCATTTATAGGCTTTACAAAGATATTGTCAATTTCTTTTTACTAATGAATTATTAAATTATTGCTTTTAAGTTAGTATTCCATCGATTATAATGCTATCTTTTTTAATTTGTTAAATGAAAGGCACTCTATCGATCACATCAAGCATGTGTATGATTTCCAAACCATACTTTCTTTCGATATACCTAATCTAGGTAAGATTGCCGGTATGTATTATGCATATGTACAAGCAATATTTATATTTATATTTATATATATATATATATATATATATAAAAAAAAAAAAGACCAACTTTCCACACAAATGTAGGTAAACCACATCACCAACCTATGGCCACATATTTAAACAACCAAAATCAATCGGAGACCCCAATCCTATGTTTAAAGATATTCAACCATGCAATCCACAATCGGTACATATTGGGTATGTGTTGTGAGGATTTGTAGAGAGAACACAAATATCTTTGCTGTCGACCTTAAAATACATTCATATGTACATACATAAGTACAAACAAACGCACAATTTCATTTATTTTAATTTTTGCAATTTCGTTTTGGGCAGAATATTTACGAATACGATTTTCTAGGTTAGTTTACTGCAATGGCAAGAAAACACGTCGGTGTACGAGTATGTGCTAATTTAGCGAAAAACTTCATGCACATGATCCGGAGAGAAACCCAATAAAACGTGCAAACTGGCAACACAGGAGCTTGTATCTAACGTATCTACGGTTTATCTTGTCTTTTATATACGAGTAAACGTTTTTTTTCTTTTTTTTTTCTGAAAAAAAAAAAAAAAGAAAAATCCTCTCATGTCTTTAGACTAGTGTCTATTTTTAAATTTGGAAAGAATCTTTTTGACTGCGTTGCGCGATGGAGAAAAACAAATATTTAAAGAAATACCAATTCAATTGGATTTGCAATGGCAAATGAGATATATTTCGATTGAGGTAAGACTATGCCGGAGTAGGTTGTTCACTTTGAAAAAAAAAAAAAAAAATCTAAGTGCCGGTAAAACACGACCAAAATCTTCTAAATTAACCCGAGGCCATTTGTCGAGTAAAGTCGAGGTTCGTTCACCTTTAAGCTTTTTCATTGTAACCACTATAATATAAATATATACTCGTATATGTTATACACTAACGTGTGTATTGATTGGTGTGTTCTGTTGAGCTTTGTTGTTTTCACCGTCATGATTTATTTGTATCTTTAATGCCTCACATTATAAAAAGAAGACACACTATGTGATGCAACGCAACGTTGTTATGGGTTTGTTTTGAAATTCAACCGAAAGAGAAGAAAGAACAAACAATGTATTCGGCTTGCCAGATGTGATGTAAAGTGGAAATTGTTGCGTGTCGAACTATGCTAAATCTATTTATCAGATCTTTTGTTTGAAGAAACATAGTTGCACTTAGTAGTTAGTCGCCTTAAGGGAGATTTGTTATACAAAATTGTAAACAAGTTTCACAAGCACAAATACGAGCTTGGTTCCTCCTGTGCTAACCCCATAAAAAACTTCAAAAAATTAGAAAAAAAATAGTTCAGAACTCCAGTATCAGTTATCTAGTTCAGCATAAAAAGCATAAAAAACCGACATACATTTTAAAAAATATGAACTTTTAAGCCATAATCGCGTCCATTTGATGGTTGGTATCGTTAACCTTAGTTCTCCTAGAAACAAGTAACAAAAAAAACAAAATCAATTATTGGGTATGAAATTTATTTCGTGCGGTTTTTTTTTTTTTAATTTGAACGTTTATTTAAGAAAAACATGTACAATATATTTCTGGCAATTTTTGGATCCCATCCCAAAAGAACTGCGCCGGCTTGGCAGCTAAGAATGAATCAAGCCAATTTTTGATAATCTGCTCTGATGTGAACCGTATTTCAGCGAGGGCGTTCTGCTTCAACCGGAAAAAATGGCAGTCAGAAGGGGCAAGGTCTGGGCTATAAAGCGAGTGGGGTAAGACTTCCCATCCACTGTTTTCCAAAGAGTTCTTAACCGGAAAAGCAACGTGGGGCTGAGCGTTGTCATGAAAGAGTATTATTGCCTCGTGTCTGATCGCATATTCCGGGCGTTTTTCGGCTACTGCTCTCTTCAAATGTATTAACTGCGTTCGGTAGCGTTGTCCCTTGATGGTTTCATCCGGTTTTAGCAGCTCATAATACAGAGCACCCATCTTATCCCACCATAGCATTACCCTCGCGCCATGGATATTCGGCTTTGCCCTTGATTTGGCTGGTTGGCCGGGTTTCCAATATGATTTTTTGCGCTTGGGGTTTTCCTAATGGATCTATTTTTCATCACCAGTAACAATCCAATGCAAAAATGACTTCCTTTTGTGGCGTTCCAGCAGCATTTCGGACAAGCAAAACGTCGACGTCTCTCGGCTTGAGTTCATGTGGAACCCAATTTCCTTGCTTTTGAAACATCGAGCTGCTCTTAAACGTTTTGAAATGGCTGCTTGAGTGACACCCAAAGATTCTGCGAGCTCTTCTTGTGTTCCGCAACAATCTTCATAGAGTAATGCTTCCAGTTCTTCATTTTCAAACTTTCTTGGTTGCTCAGGACGTTCATCGTCTTCCAAACCACCACTTTTGGCACGTTCGCTCAGCTAGCGCATGTTCACCATAAACTTTAACCAAAATACGATGACTTTCGGGAGCAGTTTTCAGTAATGAAGAAGAACTCCCCGCAAAAACACTTTTTCAGGCACAAAGTTCGACATATTTGAGTGAAAAAAAAATTATTGTTGTTTACGCTGCAAATGAATGACATATACTGAAATGTCGTACAATGACGGTAGCTTTTCAACGTATGTTCCAATGGAATAATACAAGTTACGCCATCTCTTAGCAAACCGAACGAATTAAGTTATAGACCCAATATTTTCTCTTAATCATCAACTAAATTAAATTAAATTAAATTAAATTAAATTAAACATAAGTATGAAGTGTTTTTGATAACTCATTGTATTTCGACACACATCGTTATATTACGTCTTTTTGAGATGTGCCGGGTTCGGTTTTACCGCAGTTTTGAAACGAACACCACTAAACTGTTTAGTTCAATAAAACTTTTTGAAGAGAAAGAAGAAGAAAACTTTTATGTAATATCTGAATTAGTCCGAAAGAAAGATGAAAATGTTGGATTGTTTCAATGACTACAAATACAATCTGTATAACTTCATTTTGAAATATTTCTAAAAAATCCAACAATAAAAAAATATGTATAAGGCTCAGTACTTATAAGCTCTTTTTGCTGTCACTAAGTAGAGCATCGTTATAAAAGGATTTTTACTAGATGAACGCACGCATAGCATCTTTTGACAAATGTCAAAACAAACTTTTATATAACATTAAATTTAAATTTTATCAGAATTTGAAGTCGATTACAACTACTTCACGTAAGTTTACCACAATTTTCAGCCGTTACAAGTGAAGAGAAGAGAATATTGTACGCAAGTCGGTAAGTCAAAACCACTACAGTATCAGTTATCAAGAGCTAGGCATAGGAGCGTGAGGCGTATTTTGTAAACTTGCTTAAAAGTCCATATAAAATCGTACTGATCTAAAGACAATCCTGCACGTCGAATTGTCTCTGATCTTTAGAAGCTATGTTGGAAGATTCAAAAATCATCCCCAGTGTCGGGGCGCATTTTTTCTTAAATGACCTTGTTAATAATAATAAATAAGACGCAACGATGCTTGGATTTAAATACTACTTCTTATATTTAACTTAAAGGGTCAATCATATTATTTTTTTTACTTTTTAGAGGTTATTTTTGCGTCAGGGTTTTTTTAAAGTAAAGAAATTGCATTTTAAGATCAATGAGGCCAATTGGCCTAAGGTCTGCAAAAAACAAGTGTCAATCATTTCATATAAATTATTTACATGTTGCTTACTTAATTATCAATAAAAGTTCGACAAAAAAAAAAAAAAAAAAAAAAAAAATATTTGTTTGTCTTTATTTCATCACCAAAAATGCATCTAACCGAATTAATGAAGTAATAGACTTTTCACAAAACTTGCGACGAAACGTTTGATATTCAATTCTGGTGCCTTCTATCACTCCCCTAGTTGGGCTTACTTTTGATATCATACAACAACCTTTTCGTCGATTTTTACAGCTGATTTGAGCCCAAATGGTGTAACTCCCTGCTGATTCCTGGAACTGTGAGCCAGCTTCCCATCATCTAGAGCCTACAGGCAAAAAACAAATAAAGTTTCGTAAGTTTTAGGGAATTAAATTACTTATTGCCGTTGAGGGTGATCAAATTTACGTTTTTTTTTATTATCGATGCTTTAATTCTTTTCCGGAATTACCATGTTTCAATGATCAGTTAGCGAAGTAAGTGCAATATCTTTCAGATGTCGTATTTGTGGAGATCTTGTCAAAAAGGTTGTGCTAAGACGAGGACATTTTTTAATTTATTATTCTGTAACATATACTCGTAAGTATCATATTAGGTTGTTGTACAAGTCATGTCGGAGTTCGAGTTGATGTGAAATTAAATGAGATTTTCATGTTAAAAACCGCTACGAAAAATGTATCTCTCCGCGTTTGACCAGCATCAGTTCAGTTCTAGACTGAAAGTGATATGACAGGATAACCAAGCAGAAGAATATGGATCTTAATCAAAAAGGATTACTTTTCCTTTAGGAGCTTTAACAGCCAAAAACATTAACGATGCGTTTAAACCTTGCCCAGTAAATGATGGTTCAAAAAATTTCGACCAGGTGACATAACGCTTGAAAGCGAGCAACGCGGACACGCACCACCAGCCGTCGATAACGACGAGCTGTGAGCTGTAGTGGAGTCTGACCCTAGCCAAACTGTGAGTGACATTGCAGGGAAATGATGTGCACTATTCGACTAATTCGACTATTTTCCGTCGACTCCTCATGAGCTGACTAAGCAAACCATGATACGTCTGCTGGAGATTTTCACTTATCTGTTTTCCCGGCACAGAAAGGATCCGTTTCCACACAGGCTAGTGACATGTTATGAAAAATCACTATTCCTTCTTGAAAAAGAATCAGCACTATCAGTGCTGATTAGTACTGTAAGTAGCTGGAAGAAACGCATCAGCTGCAGTTGCATAATACTCGCTAGGCAGCCTAAATTGATCAACAGAGATGGAGTCATTCTGCTTCATGACACCGCTCAACCACATGTGTCATGGTCTACGGTCCAAAAGTTTAACACGATGCAATATGAGATTTTTTTTACATAGTTTCACTATGAAATCCGACTTAACATGTGTAACTTCTTCAAACTTAAAAAATTCTGAGTGACAAAGGTCGTTTCGGCCCTATAACATTCTTTCAATGTTATAGTCACGAAAAACTAAGAAAATACTTTTTCTATTTTCAAATCAGAGGTTTAAACTATTTTTATTTTTAAAAAAATGTAAAACTACAAATAGAATGGTTTTTGTTTATTTACATTCGGGGCACACGCATTCTTAGTGGCTGGATTTGTATATAATAGCTTTGTGTAACTGAGCGAAATAAAGTGTATTTTTCCTCAAAAATTTTGTGACATAGTTTAAAGGCATTGTGTATTTTTATACGTATAGTATATGTTATAAAAAGATAGTTTTCGACGTTTTCAGAAATTGATCAAAAAAGACTAATATGTGTGTCTCTATGTCTAATGATCACAGAAAAGACAACAAATTTCTACAAATAATCTCTGCTGCCTGTAGAGTATGAGCGCTCATATTCTACAGTATTGCGCTGAGGGCATATACTTTTCATTTTTTCAGAAGATCTCGTCCGAATTGCTTGGTTACTGTGAAAAATTGTAGGCCAAAACCAGCAGGAGTGTATTGTTGTAAAAATGCGTCATTCACATCACACAGATTGCAAAATCTGCACTAAGTTATTGTTTTAACATTGAAGATCTGGTCACTAGTGATGACTTTTATTTCAGTGAAAACGTTGCGAGTAAAAAATAAATTTAAGACCATCATTTCGTTCATGATATACTCGTAAAAGTGGTTTACAAAAAATTTAAAAAATTGGCAAAGGAGATTATATTTATTTAGGGCACCACTCCAGATAGTCATCATGTCCTTTTTTTCTCTTTAATAAATGCATGTAAGTAGCTGATTTTAATCAGAAGGTTTAAGGATCTTCAGATATTTTCACATATTTTTCATTGCTACTGCAATGAGGGGAGCAGTTTAAGAGAAGTTTTTTCTTAAAACTGGGTCTTCGTTATAATAAATTATAATTAACATATATATCCTCATCCGATCGTAAGCCACACATTCAAATAAAAAATTTCCGGCGGTTTCGTCTTCATTCTCATAGCATCACAGGATTTGATGTCATTTATGCATAGCAGACTTATGTGTAATTACGCGTGCTGAGGAATGAGTCCATGCATCCAAATAGGCGTTGTTTGCAATTTGTTAAAGCAGCAGTAACATATTTTATCTCTTCAGTGACCATGTTTTGCTGAAAGCCCCGTAAATAACATAATATGACATCTTAACATCAAAAAAATTTGTCATTTAAGATGAGACTTAAATACTTACTCCATACGAGTATATAGACATAATTGAAGAAACAGATGGCGATTCCTTTTTAGAACTAGACGAGTCAATCAGATTAGTGTGCTTCCTTAAGGGGATTGAGAAAAAGTACATTTCCGGTGAATCAATCTTCGATTACGTGTAGGGCTACCTTAATTTTAGACCAAATAGTCACTAGGTATATCACAGCTATATCATCTGAGCGAAAACGTTCAAATTGTTGAGAATTCTAAGGAGCACACCTAGTGTGAAATTTTGATAAAATCGATATTTCGATAGGCTATCTACACCATAAAAATTACATACTAAAATTTTAAGTTAATATCTCAAATAGTTTTTGTGTTACATCCTTCTAAAGAGTAGCCGCTAAGTGGTTTTATCTTTATTTTCTTATCTTTAAACGCGTTTTTTTCGAAACTAAATTTTTCAAATCGGAGACAAAATATCCGATCGCTTTGATTTTTATTTTTTTTTTTTTACTTATTTTGTATATACATATGTCTATGTTTCTCTATACAATATGGTAAACCTCCAGTATTTCGATTGTATAAAAAATCTCTGCCTTTTCGTTAAATTTCAATTTTTTTTTCACAATCGTGAGTCATTGTATAGGCAGGTAATACCTTGTAGTATGCAGTTTTCTTTTAAAAAAACTTCAAAAAATCACTTTTTTTTAGCACACACAACACACAAAAAAACTTTAGCAACTTTCGATATAAAATGCGATTCCCACTGTTCATCAGGGATTAGTCTTTGTGAAGCAACCGAACCGTTGAAGTTCCGAATAGTTTCCTCTTCTCTTTGTCCTATTCTGAGTTTAGAACGGATTTTAACGGGTTTGTGGATCTTAACGTGTCAAGTAAATTCGAATTCCATTCGATTCGGAATTTGTTGAACCTATGATCTGAAATCAAAACCTCCAGTTGGTAGAATTTTGTTGAATAAGATTAAGTCGAATACTTATTGTCTTCTTCTCCTAACAAATCTTGGCTAGAGGCCAAGTCAAATGATATTATAAGCTCAGGGGAAGACTTGCTCTCGTTGCACTTCTACCCAGAAAAAAATTAAAGTATTAGCATCCCATCATATGAATGGTTTATCTTCCTGAGATCACAATGAGTTCACCGTTGCTCTTGATGATGGCAGTAGCACCAAATAATGAAGGAAATATGTTGACGCAACAGCGAACTAATGTAATAATAATTATTAACTACAGCAGTCAAATCATCAAAACTATTCAAACCTGGGATGATCAAAACGAGGTACTCACAACAAAACCAAATTTCAATCTTTTAGATTGCTCGCAAACATCCAGGGTCACAGATGTGTTTTTTCCACAACCATGGCTCCTATATGAAGATACAATGTTCGTTTATTCTATCAAATCAGAATTAATCACCCTGAAATTGTTGAATCGTTGGCTTAAAACCGGTGGGTCTTTTTTGGAGTTGATCTCATGGCACGAGACTTACGCCCTCTGTCACTGTAAATGGATGATTTCTATGGGTAGTGTTTCAACTAAAACTAGTTTGTGACGGTATCAGTAAAAATATATTGTATAAATTAATAAAAAAATGAAGATAAATGTTACGTGAGAAGAAATCGTCATAGCACACATGTTGCCGTTTATGCAAATCGCCAACGACTATGTCACACACATCACAACTTCTGAAGAAATGGAAAATATTTCAAAGAACAGACATACCATAATCTTTGCGAAAAAAATTACATCACAACGCAAAGCCTGTTAAAATATTCAATTAGCACAATTTAAAACGATGTCGACAAAGTGTGCCATCTTCTCGAGACCGGGCGTCACAAGTAGGATGTCGTAAATTAGTGTACTTCAATGATAACGTACTGGTTAGGTTCGAAAAATATTCATAAACACAACAAGTGTTGCGAGTAGAGAAGGAAAAAAGAAAGAGAAAACAAACTTACAATGTTGCGTAACAGTTAATCTTTACATACTCATTATTATTCCTCTTTTATTTTGTAATTTATATTCAAGTCATGTTTTTACATTTGTTTACTGAACCGCAGCAGCTAAGAATTAAAAGGCCTGCTGTCCAGTTGATGGCGGCTTAACGTCTGGCAAGCTGATGTGATCGACTGATGAGAATTTAAAAATATGGCACGAGTATTGTCTTTTTTCTACTCTACGGGTATGTTCGAATAGATTTGGCTAGGATAGCAAGAAGTAGTCACTTGGAACGGAATTATGTGATAATTGACCTCGAGTTACCAGGAAGCATTAGTTTTTTTTTTTTTTTTTTAGTTACAATGGCTTTGAAATTTATTTAATTGTTGTTCAACGTAATTATGTATTCAAAAATAATTGAGTGCTTAACATTGCAAGTGATCAAAAGCCGATTGCATATTTGTCCACAGTACACAGGGAATGTGATGAAAGTGCATAGGATACAAGAAAATCGTTTAAACATTATTAAACATTAAGGTTGTGCCCAAAGAAAGTCTTGACTTGAAGTGAACCACTTCAGAGATATAAAGGCGAATATCAATGCGTAGTGCGACTTTTGAGAGTTTAGTCGTTATGCAGCGTATTTCCGAGATCGAACAGTTTTCTTTTTGTGTGACAGCATTTTACGATAACAAACTGTCGGGGTTATTGCACGAAGGAAGTTCAGTACTCAATACTCATTGCGGAACATAGATTTAGTACCAAGTGTCTCTTTCATCAGAAAATCAGTAGGACATATTCAGTGACAGGGCTCTTTTGTTTGATTACCTGATGGTTAGGGCTTTTATTTACAATAGGATTTCATGAGTATAACTCTCCAGGGTACCCGCAGACTAAAGGAATGCTTCCCGGAGTCTCTAAAAAGTCAGTGACTCTCCTGATATCTCTCATACTGCAGACGGCCTGCTAGCGCTTTTGGAAAAAAACCAAAAAAGAGTTGGGCCTAAGTAACAACATCCTGCGACGCTGGCTGTGAGAGTGATGGCAAAACCTCTGCAAGTATTAAGTCTACTCTCGCAACAGGCTGTAGGTAATGTAGGCACTTTAGACCTAGAAATTCCAGCTGTTTTAATAAAAAAAAAAAAAAAAAAAAAAAAAAAAAAAATAGAAACGCTCTATAGTTTATAAGTGCAAAACCGTTGGCGATTTCTATTCTCTTTTACAAGATGAGCCTTTTTGCCTTCACTTCACATAATAAGCAAAATTGAAGGGTTTAGGATTCATATGTAAGATCTCATGTTAGCGTACGCAACAAAACAAAATTTGCATCTCGACGGTATGTGGTATGTTTTTATTCAGTATTAAACTAATTTTAAAACGATTGTTTATGTGAAAGTGAACATTTATTACAACATATGGATTGTTCGTCTTTTTATCTTTAAATCGAGATATTTCTTTTTAACTCTTGAACTGAAGTGCTTCTAGGTAAGTGTTTCTGCAAGGACCGCAACAAATTGAGGTCAGGTGGACAATACTTGGTGAATACGGTAATTGGAAAACAACACCATATCTGAGAAATTATTGCGTTTGCTTGATCTGTTAACGACATATTTTCTTATTTCTTTACGTATTCTGGTTCGTATTCTTGATTAGTATTAGTTCCTAGCAATGTTTTCACATGGTTTTACCCTACAGCCTTTCGTATTAAAACTTGAAGGTTTGGTAGGTCGCTAATTGTTTTTTTAAGTCAAAATCTCTGCTTTTGATAATTTTTTTTAAAAAGAATTCACAACAAAACGGATACTTTAACTCCCCAAATTCTTCCCATGGCTAATTCAAAACTCGCGCTACTATCATATGCTTTGCCGATTGAACTATGTTATTTCCTTCTTTCTTTAGACACTGTACACTGTACTGTACTGACACTGTACTTGATTAGCCCACAATATATCTACGTTTGAAATGCATGTATTTGACTGAATTAAGATTCAGAATACAGTACTGCAATGTCAAGCGTTTCGTAACGCAACATTACTGTAATAATACAATGCATAACGTTATAAACAAAAGGAATCTTTGCATAACCAACAGATTCGATGTAATATTTTCGCTGTCATCAGATCACAATCACAACATTTTGAAAATTATACAAAATGGATGCTACGTTGAGCTCGTAAGTAATTTTTCTTGTTATATTGTCATGCCTCATCTTTACGATTTTGTTAAATTAAAACAAAAACTGAGAATATGGGTAAATGGCGTTTCAAAACGTCAACAATTTAAGGGCATCATTGATGTATTGCAATGGAAACGTAGTGTTGCACTGCATAAAAAACTATCATATATAGGGTTTCCCAATAGGGACTTGACAACTTTGAATTTAATTTGTGAACGCACTCTTTCACTAATCATCAAACTCACTGTCAATTTATTCAGTAAACTCAACATTTTCATCATGGTAAAATACACTAACGAGCTACGTTTTCCGATTGGATTCTGGAGAAGATGCGCTAAGATGATGAATTTCATCGCAAAATCATCTTTAGTGACGAAGCTTATTTTTGGTTCAATGGGTTCGTCAATAAGCAAAATATGCGTTATTGGTCGTGTGAAAACACACATGTACTTCATGAATCACCACTTCATCCACAAAAAATAACTGTTTGGTGCAGTTTGCATGCCGGCGGCGTTATTGGGCCATATTTTTTCGTTAAGGAGTTCTGCCTTTATATTGTCGCGTCACGTTTTTCACAATGGAACAAAATCCTTATATTCAATTTTGTTCTGAATTAGATAAATTCGATAAGCGTTTGAGTCGAAGTCGTTTGTACGGTTCGCGGTTTAAGAACCATTTCTGTTTCGGAGAAGAATGTTGAACGCGTGCGTAACTTTAAATGTTCTAATCCACGAAGCGAGGTTTAAATGTGGCCTGAGCACAGCGCCCAGCGCGGGCGAAGGAAAATTAGGGAGGAGGATAAAGATGGGTACCGATGTACGTTAGTTTTATATGTCTGAATGTTATAATGACTAGGAAATAGAGAACTAGGCAGGGTATTCCACGAGCGAGTTTTTCGGCTTAAGTACGAATCACGATATTTCAAAGCACGTCCGAAAGTAGGCTTGAAGGGTATACTGATAAGCATTCATAGCGAGAAGAGTGTTACAGTTGAAGGTTTGCAGGGGTGGAATGCTACTGACGATTTCTATGGAGCACTGGTCGTGGAAATAGCGATAGAACAAAGTGAGGCAAGAGATATTTCGTTATATTCAAAGGTTTCCATTGACTGTTTGATATTAGCATCACCTGTGAGTCTTATCACACGGTTTGGAATCTTATTTAGTAGGTGCAGTGATGTTTTAGTTGCACCTGACCAAATGTGTGAATTGTACACCAATTTTGGGCGGATAAATGCCTTATATATTGAAGCCAGATCAGAAAGAGAAAAGTATTTCTTACATCCTTTGAGAAGACCTAGACATTTCGCAACATTTTTGGCGACATCGAATATGTGGTCATTCCAATGTAAGTTGTCAGTCATTGACACTCATACCGAAAATGAAAAGTTTTTTGGTTTCGACGATGCAAGTACCATTCATGGATAATAGATGGGTGTTTAAAAACGAATCTTATTTTTAATAATATGTAAAATGTGTACTACTGTCAGAATTATGTTTTCAGGTCGAAATATTCGGTATTTTGTCAAAATGGAAACAGTCAGATCCCTTATGTCATAAAAAAGTATTATTTTACATTTTTTTTTTTAATCAGCAACCTCGAAAATTAGTATAAACAATGTACGCAGCACGAAATATAATAAGCAAAGTCACCACCCTAATTTGTTGTTTGAGATAGAAGATAGAAATTGTACAATATGTATATTGTATAGGAGCTTAAGAGCGGTTTTATTTTAGTGTAAGCGCCTCCTTTGAAGTACTTCTATCTACCTATGTATATAGGTAGAAGGTCGTTGAAGCAGTATTCAAACGGATGAATCTTAAGTTTTTGTTTATATTTTTCTCGGGCGATCTTATTCTGAAAGCTCTATTCTTGCAAATTAAAACTTGTCAAGTATAGAGTGACGTATGCGTGATACAAGGATACCGCAAAACCGTTGATTACTACGCTATCTAATGATAGTAGAGTCTAGAAAAAAATAAAAGAAAATATTTACATATGATCCAACAATGGAATGCTTGCTAATGAAACCTGTGACTTTTCCATCGCACTGAATACATGAAATAAATAAACAACATTAGTGGATATTGTGTAAGCAGATACATTTATTTAACCTAATTTGTGGATATGATCCAAATCAAATTGTTTCAACAAGTGTAAAATAAAAATCTGTTAAGACATGCTTTCATGATAAACTCTTTCGGTTCCAATTACTTCTAAGTTCAAAGACCGTGAAGTTCACGTTAAAATCTTTGGACTTCAATACATATTTTATAGCCAATTAAATCTTAAATACGAGTACAAATGTATTTCTTATAATTCAATCGTATGCTCATATTTAGATCATAAAAAATGCACTCAATGTTTTTCTCGCGCTCATATTTCAATCGTATTCCCTCTCTTGTGTTGATTTCATTTTGACGAGGTCATATCAATTCGACTTGAAGAATGATCCAATGCAAATACGATTCGACTGGAACAGAGATTTTACACAAGTATTATCTGAGCTCATACGTATAGTAAAGATATGTATATACATAGGTATTCCTACTTATATATATAATAATAATAAAAAAAAATTAAAAATAAACAATATAATCATCAAATGGTGCCATAAGCAAACACTTTTTTTGCTCGTATGTGTGAACTAAACATATGATAACAATGCTTCAATGTTGCCGGTAACACACATCTCTCAGTATACATTTAAGACCTGTTTGCCTAGGGTGTTGGTGCTCGATGAACCATTTTTTTATTTTTTAAATAGATAGATAAAAGGTCACATTGGTGTGAGAAAATATTATGTACATACTTAGCTAATAAAAAGGTCATGTATACAATCAATACGGTGTGAATGCGTTTTTCTGTTTCCATGCGGGTTTTGATCTAGTTAAAAGGCTATCATTTAAGCAGAAAGTTTTTTTTTTCAAATAATATTGAATTGTCATATTTGTTTTAACAAAAAATAATTATTTTTTTATCTTGAAGAATTTCTCATCGTAGTAGATAAGAATTACCGTACAAAGAAGCAGAGAACGATAGAGCTTTGGGATAAGATATTATGACCAAACATATTGACATAAAAAGATTGCAAAATTAATTTACTTTACGAGTGGCTTTATAGGTGGAGTTTTTGAATCGCAGTTTTGTTTCAGAAGTATCCTCCAGCTGGAGGATGACACATTAACTTGCAGATTATGTTAACCTTGCCCTACGGGATTTAATAACAATATTTTCAGCTAACTTTCACTATCGTAACATGCATACCTATATTAAACATAATCTGGCCCCTGTCCATAAAAGCATGAGTTTGTGTATTTTGATTTGATCAAATGTTTCAATTTCCGGTTGCTTTTCCTTTTTTTTATTAAAAATTGCTTAGTAACGTTTTTAATCAGCTTTCTTTCACCTCTTATCATTTAGAAAAATCCGCTTGAATAGATGTCAACTTTTTCTCTACGTAATCACAAGCGTTCTCAATGGAACGGAGTGTTGGGTTTGGTGCTTGCTTCTCAAACCAATACAATCAAACCAATTTATTAAATTTACGATTGTTTTCAAGTAAAAAATGGTCGAACAAAACTGGCAGATATTTAAATATACTCGTACAATTGTGGATCACTAGTTAAAAACATATGCTTAATTGAAGTTTAGCAAACGGAAAATTTGTTTTTCCTTTTGTGATGAGCAAATATTCATTTGAACCCCCCAAAACCAACCTTTAATTTGCATTCTATTCTTTTTCCCTTGCACTTTGAAAGTAAATATTTAAAATTGGTACAAGTCATTAAATTATCGATGCTAGAATTAACAAAAACATCAGGGATGAGAGCAAATTTTTAGCGAAATGTTTAGAAAAATATAATCAAAATATTGCTCAGCAAATTACCAGTTTTAATCATCTTGGTTGAATTTATATACAATAGGTAAGACTAAAAGTTGTGATCCACCTACCAAAAAGGCCTTAATTGAAATAGGTAAGCTAAAAATAAGTGTTTGGCAATAAAAATGGTCTACAAGGTTGGAAAACTATGATTGACAAAATAAGTCCAAAAGAGCTTCAGTTAGATTTTCGAAGGAATGAAGTTTGTTACAGTATGACGCCCAGCCAATGGAAGTATATAGTGCAATGTGCCTAAGGGATTGGAAGATCTGGTTCTCTGTGCACAACATAACAAGACAAAGAACACAGTGAGTTTAGGAATTGGACACTGACCCTACACTCCGCACTGCTGCGCTATCAATTTAGATAGTCTAGGACCAGACCCGCTATTTATCTCAATCGAACATAGTTCGTTTCGCCAGTTTATTATTTTATTTGACACTCTTGTTTGCATGTAACCAAAAATTGAAGTATTTATTAAAATTTTGTCTACGAGTATTTTACTCATATAAAGCACTTTGTACAGCCAGCCATGGGTAAAATTATTATTTATTTATGTTCCATGATCCTTTTAACTTTTCTTACTAGCCAATGCTTTTATTTCATCAATGGTATATGCACTGAGTCTAAACTATTTGTTACACATCATCAATAGTACATGTTCTGCACTTAGTCTAATTGAAAAGAGTCCTGTCCGTATGCAGTCGTATTTTATTCAAATATATACCATTCATTGGCTGCCATTAGATCAACGCTTGCACAACATCGACTCTCTCTGTGTATTGTCTTCACTCTCGTGACCTTTTTTTCTAAATTCTAAAAAAAAAAAAAAAAATAAAGGCAGGAATCAAACATCATTATTTATTGAATTGACTGCTCGTTTTAGCGATATGATTTCGTCATTAAATCGAGTTCTCAGTAAGTCAATCATGCAGTGTGGCCCGTGCCATCCTTCTAGGATCACATATCGTCCGAATCAATGTCTTCCTTTTTTTTTTCAAAGAAATAATAACTGATCATTGTCCGGTAGCGTTGGTAGCTGCCTGCAAAGAGAGCTCCAGGCTGTCTTTCACTATCGGAACATGTCACCAGCGTAAAGACCACATCAAACAATGCACTTTTGTAAATTTAATTGAGTATCGTAAGTCTCTTCTGGAATTAGTTCATGGCGAAAACGGCAGTTTTGCTCGTTCACGAACTTATTTAACCAAAAGTTATGTTCTTGTGGATTTAGTTTCTCCACCAGCTGGATTTTTAATTTCCGGTATTTCACCACACTTCCACTAGCTGCGCTTACGTTATATTACGTTGATGTAACGATAACACCACGAACAGCGAGTTTGAAACATTCGTGAGCATTATGCTGATGAATGAATTTTATTTGATGATGTATCAACTGTTAAAAATAACAGCACAGTTTAAAAATTATCTTTATTGGAAAATTTGTCAAAAAAAAAAAAAAAAAAACGTTATCTACAGGTGTGGTAAAAGTGATGTCATAATGTGAATATGCCATAATTTTTGCAAATGTGGTCAAGTGTTATTGTGTTTTGACATTTATGTTGTAGACGGATCGAAAATTAGTTCATGGCATAGATGAACTTTTCAGATATTGGTTACCCAAAACCCGATTTCTACTGATCGCCTCTACCCATGTGACCCTGTCTGTGAATATGTGTGAATTATTATCAATGGCAATTTCTTTCTTACTTTACACAAAACCCACCCATTTTACTGAAAAAAAGTCATCCACATTGCATACACGCAAAAACAATCTCATTCTAGCAATTTTACTTGTATATTGCTCTCATTCGTGGGCGAACAATTCAACATTTGGCTGAGCGTCTCGTGCCAACTGGGTCCAATAGAGATGTCGCAAGAAGTGACTGGCTCCGTATTGCTCGTTCGATTGATAATATCTACTGTGGCCGAGGACGTCCGAGAGAGTCCACAAATATCGACGAGACAACGATGCTCACAATTTGATATTAGCAGACGTTCACTGCGTCGAATTTTGGTGAAAGATCTAACGATGTTCCTTTTCCCATTCTCTGTTAAACCTGATGCAAGAGGATGATTTCGTATACAAAACCATAATGAGTGACGAAGCTCATTTCCACTTAAATGGTTTTGTGAATAAAAAAAAAAAAAGTGCGTTTTTGGGGCACGGAGAACGCATGAAGGGCCATTGCATCCCCTCAATGTGACTGTTTGGTGCGGCATATGTAGTTAAAAGGTGATAGGCCCTTATTTTTTGAGGACGCCGACGACATCACGGATTTGGACCCGGCCAAACCGCCAGATCTGACGACGCTGGACTTCTTCCTTCGAAGCTTTTTGAAATATCGCGTTCACCACAGCAACCATTAACCTTGCAAGTCTTGAAAGCCAACATTAAAAAATTTGGTGCCAGATGTTATGCGAGCAACAATTCAAAATGCCGTAAAACCACCACAAATATGCATCAATTCAGGCAGTGGTCATTCGACCGATATAATTTTTTCAACTTGATGTCATCAATTTTACAAATTCACATTATGGCATTACTTTTGCCTTATCTTTTATTTATCTACAATAAGAACGGTTAGGTCACCATCAGAAACCATGAACTAGGAATGCATAATGGAATGTATAGCCATTACAATAACATACCTAGGTGAGGTGATATTATTCCGAAGTATATTTGTAAGGACTTCCCCTTGTTTATTATATTTTATGATAACTATTTATTAAAAACTTGTGTCTACAATATAAGGGAAGGTGCAGAAACAATATTACGGGTTTTCATGTCGTTAGTGGAAACTTCTACAAAATATTTATTTCTACCAAAAGAAACATTAAGACAATTTTTTGCTGTGTCGTCGTCCATATCGCAAAATTGTTCCGTTTCTATTTCAACTAAGTTCACAGTTATTTCTTACCTTGCATTAAAATTTGTACTTTTTTTTGTATTGTAATCGAATGAGCTTTAATTTATATTTTAAATAGAGAGTACTCACCTTTATAATAATAAAATGTAAGGTCCTTAATATATGTACGTCAATTTAGGGTAAAAAATATCTGCAAAGAATAAAAATAAGAAAATAAGATTTATGTGATTTTTGTGCAACATCTTAAATTAAACGAATGAAATTATAGTTATACCACCACCATCCGTAATATTTTAACAGTGAGCACTTTTTGCAATAAATTTAACAAAAGGCCAGTTAGCTCATAATGACTGCAGATTCTTATGTTTATTATTTCTTTTTTGTTCTAATTTAGCAAGAATAGACTACGAAAGTGTAGAAATAAAAATAAAATGCTTCTTGGTATCTATGCCTAAGTAATAAAAAATATACATTATTATACAATATATATTATTTGGCTAACAACGTGGTATAGAATTTAATTAAACGTATTACCCTAAAATACGGGTGATGCACTGTACAATTTAATTAGTATAATACTCTATTGTAATCCGGTTTACTGAACAGCAAAAAAAAAAAAAAATCAATTCATGGACATTCATTTTCGTAACGTATCCGTAATACTCGTATAAATTAGCAGCAAATTGAATTTTTAATACTTTTTGAATCGGAAAGAAAAATATATATTTTCCTCTTAGAAAACTAATGTCACGTATGTACTTTACAAATTAAATTTACATACCATTTGTGGATAAATTTGGTAAAATAGGCGATTAAAAACAGCACATATGTATGAATACATTTTTATTTTATAGCAACTACTATTTTAATTGGCCAGAAAATAACGATTAGTAAAAAATCAATTAACAACTTGTTGAGTTGTTCGTTTCTACGAGTATGTTACATGGTTGACCAAATTAAACATTCAATGTCGATAGTCGTTACAATAGTTGACTTAGAAAGGAAACTTTTGCCAACATACAATACAATATATACAATGATGAAACGGCTGTAAATAATTATAAGCTGTTTTTGAAAAAAATGAAAAAAAAAAAAAAAAATACTCTAATAAAGTACATATCAGAAAATGTTTTAAGTTATTAAGTTGTTTTCTAATAAACAAAATGTTTGTTTAACTTATTATACACTGTTGAACAGCAGATGTATCGAGCTTTTCAAAAACATTTAAGCCTCTCTATATATTTATTAGGTCTATAACTTATAAATTCGTGCGGTTTGCTAAGAGATGGCGTAACTTGTATTATTTCATTGTTATTATTCTATTGGAGCATGCGTTGGAAAGCTACTTTCATTGTACGTCATTTCAGTATGTCATTCTTTTGAAGCGTAAACATCAATTTTGTTTTCACTCAAATTTGTCCAACTTTGTGCCTGAAAAATTGTTTTTGCGGGGAGTTCTTCTTCATTACTTTAATATGAAGAAAACTGCTGCCGAAAGTCATCGTATTTTGGTGGAAGTTTATGGTGAACATGCGCTAGCTGAGCGAACGTGCCAAAAGTGATTTGCACGATTTAAATGTGGTGTTTTTGGCTTGGAAGACGGTGAACGTCCTGGGCAGCCAAAAAAGTTTGAAGATGAAGAACTGGAAGCATTACTCTAGGTGTCACTCAAGCAGCCATTTCAAAACGTTTAAAAGCAGCTGGATATATTCAAAAGCAAGAAAATTGGGTTCCACATGAACTCAAGCCGAGAGACGTCGAAAGGCGGTTTTGCAAGTCCGGAATGATGCTGGAACGCCACAAAAAGAAGTCATTTTTGCATCGGATTGTTACTGGTGATGAAAAATGGATCAATTACGACGACCCTAAGCGCAAAAAATAATATGTGAAACCCGGCCAACCAGCCAAATCAACGGCAAAGCCGAATATTCATGGCGCGAAGGTAATGCTCTATATTTGGTGGGATAAGTTGGGTGTGCTGTATTATGAGCTGCTAAAACCGGGAGAAACCGTCAGTGGGACAACGCTACCGAACTCAATTAATCCGTTTGAAGAGAGCAGTAGCCGAAAAACGCCCGGCAATAATTTTCCATCATGACAACGCTCGGCCCCACGTTGCTATTCCGGTTAAGAACTATTTGGAAAACAGTGGATAAGAAGTCTTACCCCACCCGCCTTATAGCTCAGACCTTGCCCCTTCTGACTACCATTTGTTCCGGTCGATGCAGAACGCCTTCACTGAAATACGGTTGACATCAGAGCAGAAAATCAAAAATTGGCTTGATTCATTCTTGGCTGCCAAGCCGGCGCAGTTCTTTTGGGATGGGATCCACAAATTGCCAGAAAGATTGGGCAAAAGTCATAGCTTCAGATGGGCAATACTTTGAATAATACTATTGTACATGTTTTTCTTCAATAAACGTTCAAATTTTGAGAAAAAACCGAACCTTTATATTATATATATAAGGTTATATACCTTTCCATACAATTTTTTTCTGTAACACCTTGCTCTATAACCCCCTGAAATCTAATTGTTAGGTCCTAACATTGAAAGTCTTGCGATCCTAAGCAAGGAAAATTGGACCAAAATGTTTTCCCGTTTACATAATCCTTCCATATTGCAGTGATAACTCAGAAACTAATCAAAATGTTTGGGAAAGTGTATTCTCCGACCAAATCGGCTTGAGGAATGCTTTCCGCTTTTCAAATCATTAATGTGTATTTCAATCGGGCAGTTTGACAATTGCAGAGAGTTTCTCTAGGTAGAAGTGGAGTGATATCGAATATACATATATTACATTAAGAGGAAGTAGAAACCACCAGAGCAAAGACTCATTTAGGTTATTTTTTCTTTGATAGTCTTAGATATGTTCAAAATATAGGCCAGCAAACTCCTTGATTTTACTAGAACCACCAAATGGTTCGAAATGTAAATACTTATAATAGTTTCAGATCCTGTAACCCTTTTAATTTCCACCTCTTATGTATTAAGATATTGAGATCCTGCAGTATCAAAAAGGGTTTTTACTCACCTAAGTGAGATGAATGATGCAATATGCCGATGGACCTAAAGTAATCTAATGTAACTGAAACACACTTTATGTTCTACAAGAGTATGCACCGAAAATAAAAAGATAAAGACCGTTTTAACAAAAAAATTGGATGTTTAAATGGATGTGGCATCACAAAACAGTCGGCACTAGCACCGGGACCGTTGTAAACTTTAACAAATAACACAACTGCAGGGATCAAGTGAAGAAAAACACTCTTGCCAATCGCTGTGTCTTTGGACTACGTATAACAAACCAATTGAGAAATAAATTTCTCTCATGAAAAACGAAGAAAAAATGACTTCCCAGACCTATTGTACGGAGTGGAAGCATTTACTTTATCTAAGACAGACGAAAATGCACTCGGTTCCTTCGAAAAAATTTTTTTTTTGATCTTGTCCGAAGGGCTAGCATTGGTACCGATGAACAGGAAATGTTGGGCAAAATAGTTTCAATGCCCATGAACGTCGTCTTCACTGATCCATCAGATAATTTTAACATTGTTGCGTCTGGAGGCAAGAATACAACTTTAACAATGTTCAATACTACAGGTTCAAACAAGATTAGAGTTGCTGGAGTGTAACTTGAAGCAAAAACCAGCATTAGTTTGATAGAAAAGTTCTGAGAAATCTTCAGAAACAGAAATATAGTATGTATATTACAGGGGCTACCTGATGAGTAACCGGATTGGAAGATATGTGGCGGATTTGACCCAAAATGAGTGTACCATCATTTAGTTTAACCTCTTTTAGCTCGCCTGTCAAAATTTGGTAACAATCCGATGCTTAGTTTTGTTTTGGCACCCATTTCAAAACATTTTGTTAGTGTTTTTTTGCGATAATGGAAAAAGAGCAGTATCGCTCCGTGATCCGATTTTTATTTTACCTGCGAGGAAATCAAGCCCATTCTTGATGGTGTGTGTGGGACCCATTCACCTTACCGTACAATCCTACAATCCAATGTCGTTTTGATGGTGGTTTCTATGTTCACTGTAGTCAAGATCAACCGCCATACTAATCAGAAGTAAAATCAAGGAACTAATCCCGTATGTTTTAAGTTAAATTAGGACTCAAGGAATAGTTTTCTTTCACCGAGAGAAGAATTGATGAATGACTACAAGAAAAGTTAATAAGGGGTGATTCATAGTGAGGTTTGATTTTCAATAGGCTTTTTTGGACAGATCATGCGTGATTCCTATCAAACTGCTTTGTCAGTTTTGTTCAGTATTGTTTGGCAAGTGATCATGGAAGACTCACACTACAAGCTGTATTACGAAAATCAGCGTTCTGTGAGAAATGTTTTTCGTGCGATTCGAGGAACTTACGGTGCTCATAATCGACCTACTGAAACCACTATTGCCAATACCACTCGCAAATTTGAGTCCCAGTTTACATTAGTGGATGATACTCGACCGGTTAGATTACATCAAACACGTATTGAAGAGACTATAGCAGCTGTAGCTGAGAGTGTACGCAAAGATCTTGATGAATTGATTCGTCGTCGTTCTTAGCATATTTTACGTGAGGATCTCGGCCTAAAAGCGTACAAAATTCAACTTGTGAAAGAATTCAGTGAATGGGCTCTGGAAAAACTTAATGAAAATCCGGTGTTTTATCGTGAACTTTTGTTCAGTGATGAAACCCATTTCTGGCTCAATGGATACGTTAATAAACAAAATTGCCGTATTTGGGCTGATGAGCAACCTGAAGAGTACCAAGAGCTACCATTAAATCCATTAAAAATAACGGTATGGTGTGGTTTATGGGCTGGTGGAATCATTGTTCCATATTTCTTCAAAAATGAGGCAAATCAGAATGCTACCGTCAATGGTAACCGTTATCGGGCCATGTTAACGGACTATGTGCTTCCTGAAATTCAAGCACATCTTCTCGGTGAGCTCTGGTTTCAACAAGACGGCGCTACGAGCCATACAGCGCGTGAAAGAATGGACTTTTTGAGAAATCATTTTGGTGAGCACTTAATTTCACGTTTTGCAACGGTAAATTGATCGCCTAGATCATGCGATATCACACCTTTGGACTGTTTTCTTTGGGGATATGTAAAGTCTCAGGTCTTCAGGAATAAACCAGCTACGATTGACGCCTTGGAAGCCAACATTATTTGTGTTATCCGCGAGATACCAGTCGCTATGCTCGAACGAGTCGCCCAAAATTGGACCATCCAAATGGAACACCTCAGACGTAGTCGTGGCCAACATTCATATGATATCATTTTCAACAAGTAAATGCCATGAATTGTTCTTTTAATCGATAATAAAAAATTTAAGTTCACTTTCAAATTTATGTGTTTTATTTTACATTATAAATCAAATCTGACGATGAATCAAACTCTACATATCTAGATATTGTATTTGATGAAAAAACAAAAGATGTGAACAAAGCTAGGGTCTAATACTATGGAAACTTAATCGCAAAATAACACTTTCGACATTTACGAGGTCAATCATTACATACCCTGCACAAGCCAAGATTGACAAACTATAAAAACCTGCTTATGCTCGTAGTGCACGGGCGCGATAATATAATCCCACGGTTACATACATATGTTTATCGCAAAAAAAAAAAAAAATTCCTTCCTACTCCACTCAGACATACTACAGGAACGTAAATATAGATGAACCTTTTCAAAATAAGAACAATTGATAATAGGCGACTGAAACTGCATGCGAAACTTCAAAATTACATTCCCAGACTGTGACAATTAGGAACAAAATAAAACCACTTTCACTTGTGGTTTGCTAAACGGAAGGATCAAAGCAGTAGAATATGTACTAGTACGGAAAAAAGCAACTTTGTATTTCAGGTCCAAAAAGATTGCGCAACATTACTGGCTGGAAACAAAAAGTAACAGTCAGGCTAAGCTCTTCATGGAAAATACAATACCATATATTTTCAAAGACATACGAAACCACTCCAGAAATTTGGCAGATAAGTATCTTCCAAAAGTGGAATGTGCATCGAAGAATAGAATCAGCAGAGCACATACTGCCTGACTGCAACTGCATCACTGGGACTCGATTTCGTTTTCTCAGTAGTTCCTACCTAGAGCAAGTCGACACTATCTCCATATCATACATAAGCCGTAATAATGGCTGAGATCTAAGTTGAGAATATTACAATATAAACAACCAATCAATCGATATGCAATCACAATATATCCGGATAATAAGATCTGATTTACCCACTGATGACCTCCTTACCTGATGCACCTATTCCGAACAAACCGCATGCTTGTTATAAGTAGAAGAACACTTTTGTGACATACATTTTTCATATTCAATCGTTTTTCTAGAAGAAATTAATTTCTTAGACTTAAGATTCAGAGTTTGCTAGAACATATACCTTTGGTGAAAAAATGTTAATATCGTCTACCGATTTTCCGGCATAATACAAACTCAATCGCTTTGTTTAACATAAAAATGACTGCTAGTAAGCCATTGCGAATAAATAGGGCAGTAGATATGGAAAGCAACACATCTGTGCACCAAAAAGTTAAATCTTGTAGAAATGTGCACGTGGCTGTATTATGGAATCTTTCTAGATAGATTGTCGCGAAAAAGTTAATTAATCGGACGCACATCTATATATGTATTTGGATCTTTTTTTTATATATATTTTTAAAATAATTTCTTAGGGTTCTAGAACATTCATTATATCTACCCCAGAGGTTGAAAATATATTTGTATCGTGCGATTTTCGTTTCCAGATATGGTGTGTTGATTATCCAATACGCCGTTAAATGATTCAAATGGTATTTCGCAAAATTTCCGCCAACCACGTCCTTGACAAATTTTTGCCAGCACCATATTCGTGTTGCAGTTTGAATTAATTTGTTCGCAATTCCCAGCTGACGGGAATTGAGAAACAACTGATAATTTAGCTACCTAGATGATCTGTCTTCTGGTCTGCTGTCCATTTATTTTTTTTTTATGGGCGATATTTGCAATGTTACTGCACAATTAATTTTATCCCAAGAAAGTAACAATTTGCGAGTGGATTCCAAATTAAATAATTTAGCCAAATCCAATAAAATGTCATCTTGTGATTCATATCCTGGTATATGCGAGCAATTAATATATATATATTAATATATCGCTGCCAATGATAATTCTAGAGAGCCACATTATAATCCACAGTAATGCAATACATGAATGAGTACGAGGTACCTGATCTTAACAGAGTTAACCAAAGAGCTGAGAGAAAGTTGTGGGTTTTCCCGTGTGACGTTTAGAGATACCGATTGAATACATAAATGGGTCGTCTAGGTAGTTGTTTCACATAAATTCCACAGCTTTGGGAAATTTGTTTTTATGCACAAGTTGTATGTCAACTAACTTTTATCTGGAAGAAATAAGCAAAATCTTGAGGGGGTTAAGTAAGTGAAGGAAGTTTTTTTTTCTAAATCAACAAGCGCCATGAGTCACTCACCGAGAACACACGATCAATCGAACAATTTTTGAACAGCTGTGATTCAGTGTTTCATACACTTCGTGTTTTTTTTTACTCACTTCCGTATTCGGCAATGAATTTATTAGGGCCGACCACATAACTGATCTGATCATAGATTAAAAAATTTTGATAACCGTGGTCAATCGTCAACAGTAACAGAATCCTTCAGGGACTACAAACATCAGTAGCGACTCCAGAACATGAACAAATCAACATAAATTTATTTACGCATGTTATTTTGAAAAAGAAACTAAAGTTCCACCCATACAATTTGGAAATCGAAAATTATAAAAAAATATACATTAAGCTTGTTCCTTAAAGATGTAATGATTTGTTTCAGTACTAGACTTTCAGACCGTTATACTTTACGAACCATAACACCATTAGTTTTGAAGGGGATCCTGAAGAGGCATTCAGAGCTCAAAACCGTGCATGACAGTGAGCTCAAATTTTGAAACATGATAGACAATTTTATTATTTACAAGCTTTTAAACGATTTGCGTCTCAGTTGTGTTAAAAAAATTTTATCCGCGATGGAATTCAAACGTGATAGTGTGATTGCTTTATATTTGGCTGGAAAACCACAAGTAGCTATCGTTAGAGCCCTCCAACACTTCAACATGAATAAATCATTTGTGTCTCGAACCATAGCTCGTTACCGTGATACTGGCAGCGTTGCAAAACGCCATGGAGGTGGTCATAAAAAAGCAGCAACACCGGCAGAAATGGTTCGGAAAGTGAAGGCTCGAATTGAGCGAAATCCGCGTCGAAGTGGAAGAAAAATGGCTCGTGAGCTCAACATATCGTTGGGAGGGATGCAACACATACTGAAAAATGAGCTGGGGCTCAAGCCATTGAAGTTCCAAAAAGCACACGATCTTACACCGCAACAGAAAAAAGTTAGAGTCGAAAGAGCGAAGGAGCTGCTACGCTTGCACGAAAGTGGTGAGTTGCCGAATTTGGTTTTTTTCCGATGAGTCGCCGTTTGTTATCAAGCAATATTACACCTTCGGACGGCCACCAGAAAGCAGGCAGCACCGATGGTGATGGTTTGGGCCGCCATAACCGCCGATGGTCGCTCTCCGCTCGGATTTTTGGATAGTGGCGTCAAAATTAATGCGATCGTATACCTTGAAACTGTCTTAGAGGCAGTATTGAAGCCTTGGGCAAATAATTATTTCGGTCGGAGACCGTGGACATTTCAATAAGGGTGTACAAAAGCTTTGGCAGAGTTCCTCGAGCATCATTTAGCATTTCAAAAATTTAATGGTGTCATATTTAGACATGAAAGACAAAATATTAAGATTCACACAAAATAGACTTTTCCATAAAAAAGAAGAAATTAATCTGGGTTGTCTTTGACGGTATCAAAAGCTAAATGTGGTTTGCATAAATAATTACACATATTGCTACCTAAAGAGTAAGAAAATGTTTCGGCAAGATCAGCCTTTGAAACTAGAAAATCATTTCCCAAAAAGCTTCATGCGCCCTTATATTTACAAAAACTCAGCAACGAATTCGCCTCACCAATTGAGTTAGAATAAGATTTATTTTTAAAAATAAATTGCTGTTAGACTGCTACAAGGAAAAATATAACTACCCGCCCTTCGCCTACGACAAAAAGTCAGTATTAGGAGATACAAGTTTAGCGTAGTCAATACCATATATCACGCCATTAATTCGGGTTGCAGGGGAACAGGTAAATTAGTGAAGATTGTTGCCGAGGTTTGAAGACGACACATTCTGCCAATGCATTTATATAGCTCCGACTGCTGAAAGATAGGCAAGAATAATATACAATATACAATACTGGATATAGCTTCGACACAAAAATAAATACCTGGTTAGATAATTGCAAAGGTAATAAGAGGGGACATATCTATTGTATGAAGAAACAATACAAAGACTAATATAAGCTAAAATTGTTATTAAATATTAAACTTCTTCGATAACCACCGATTTCTGTAGACCATATCAGCCACACTTAAACGGAAGTAGTACATGTTTGCCAGTCTTCTGCCACAATTAATTTCTCTTCAACTTCCTGAGGAGACAAAGAAAAAACCAGACATAAAACATATTCCAGAAGTAACAAAACCAGTCCCAGTGGTACTTGTACTTTATACGCTTAGGCTAAGATACGTAAACACGATCAAAACCCCAACTCATACAGATGCATGCAACAAACTCGTACGCTTCGTCTCAAGAACTGACTCTTGTTGCTTGCTGTTTAAGGAGTTGTTGTTAAGCCAGTTAATGAGTACTCATGGGTACAGTTGTGACATACAGCATCATCGCTAATGGCTTCCTTTTCGTTACCAAGAGACACAATCACAATCTACAGCATTACAGCAATTACAGGGGGGGAGGCGGTGAACTGATACCGGCTTTACCTAACCTAATACATTGTTATTTATTTATTTTTATTTTTATTGTTTTTTTATTTTTATTTTTTTTTTTAATCTATAATCCGGTCTGAGTGTAGGTAGTAGACCGTTTAAGATAAATTTAAATTGGTTGAAGAAGTGCTCATTATACTTCCTGCAACTTTATTGGTATGGGAGTTTGTTTATTTATGTACGAGAATGCCGCGCTGTACATGAAGTATGAGGAAGAAATAATGTTTTTATGCTTTGTTGTAATTTTTATTCTTTATTTGGAATGTATTAAGTGTCGGGCTTTCTTAAAACTGTTGACAGAAAATCGGTAGAAAAAATAATGAAATAAAAACAAACAAATGGTTAACGTGAACTGTTAAATGGTAACTGCGGTTCTTCTGAATAAACGACAATAGAAACCGCAGCAAATGTGTGACTGAAGAGACCACTTGAAATGTTTAACCGAATGTGCACCAGAAATTTTTTTTAAATAGGTGATGTTTATAGTTAAGGCTTACTAGACCGTTATTAATATTTTCAATCGGTAAGAAGTTTGAAAAATAAACAAATTAAAGTTTATGGATGTTTTCTTCGCGGGTATGTTTAACTGGAAAAGTCATAATCCGTTTATTTGACAAAGCTAAATACCTAGTTATTATCTTAAAACATAAACTTTTCTAGGTAGAAGAAGCCGTATTGTTTGGTCTTTTTTTTTTTTTAACAGAATGAGAGCAAGACATTTAGCTTTTTGTCAGAATTTTTCTAGGGATCTCTTAGGCGACTCCAAAAAGGAAAAGTTTACACATAATCAAGCATTTGTCAAATAGTAACGACACCGACAATTTCTCGGAGAGCCTATACATCATATCGGGTTTTCCAATAACGACTTAACAACTCAAGTCTCAATTAAAGGCAAACCATTTGAGATATTTCAAAAACTTTATTATTGGCTTGAAGAATAATCAGAACATTTATGGATGGAACTCGACTTCGTTCATATGGCCACCACGGGCACATTTGCAGCGGTCGATTCGTTGGACCCAATTTTCAACGACTCGGCCACACATTTCGGCCGAAACGACCACTATTTCGCGTTCAATGTTGGCTCTGATCTCTCCAACGTCGTCGGCATGTTGGCATAAACCAATGAGTTAACGTAGCCCCACAGAAAATAGTCAAGCTTCGTTAAATCGCACGAACGAGGCGGCCAATCGACTGGCCCATGTCTTGAGATAACACGCTTACCATACTTACTCTTCAATATATCTATTGTAGCGTGTGGTGTGGCTTGTGGCACTATCCTGTTGAAACCACATGTCGTCCAGATCCATATCTTCCAGTTCAGGCTAAAAATAATCGGTGATCATGGCGCGATAACGCTGACCATTCACAGTAACGTGACAATCGTTATCGTCGACGAAAAAATATGGCCCAATAACGCCGCCGGCATGCAAACCGCACCAAACAGTTATTTTTTGTAGATGAAGTGGTGATTCATGAAGTACGTGTGTTTTCACTCGACCAATAACGCATATATTGCTTATTGACGAACCCATTGAACCAAAAATAAGCTTCGTCCCTAAAGATGATTTTGCGATGAAATTCATCATCTTGGCGCATCTTCTCCAGAATCCAATCGGAGAACGTAGCTCGTTAGTGTTCTTTACCATAATGAAAATGATGAGTTTACTGAATAAATTGACAGTGACAGTTTGATGATTAGTGGAAGAGTGTTATTGCCTGTCTACTAGGGCAAGAATTACGACCGAAAATTGGAGTTAACGCTCTTAAAGTTGCAGTCACCGACTCCGAACATCTGTAGAAATTTTTTTCTATAATTTGCAGAAGTTGCTCGTTAGTGTACTTTACCATGATGAAAATGTTAAGCTTACTGATTAAATTGACGGTGACAGTTTGATGATAAGTGAAAGAGTGCGTTCACAAATTAAATTCAAAGTTGTCAAGTCCCTATTGGAAAACCCTTTATTACATTTTACATATTCAGTCAACTTTAAGAAATATACTCTATCGCAAATTATTCTTGATACGACTACTTAATGTGCTCCCCTCTTATTTGTGGCAGCTAACAAATTTTAAAGCAAAAGAGTTTTCCTTTGCTTCAGATTAGACCTACTTAAAAGAAGTTTTATAAATCACAAGGAAGAGTACAGGCCCAGGACACCAATAAGTTTAAAACTTTGACTACATTTAGTGGGATCGACAAAACACCTATTATTTGGAACTCCCCAAAAACCTAGATGTTGTCTTTAATAAAAATAGACGCAAATAGTTTTTTAAGTTTAAGAATTATGAACCTTCCCATAAAAAAAACAAAAAAAAAAAAAAACTTTAATGAACTTGTATTGCAATTTGGTTATGAGCGGTTAATGAAAGCGCTGTAAAGTGTTTTAAGAATTTAATACTGTAGATGATGATGAGCATTAGAAATAACTTTTTGAACAGTGTATCTCATGCGTACAAAATAACTTCTCAGCTTTTTGGTGTAATTAAAACATTTCATTTTATTACGTTATTATTAACGCGTTCAACCCAGCGTGGACCACTGTTGTTTCACAGGCATTGCTCTCATCTGGCGGCGGTGGTCCACACCTAGTTTGTTCCGTTTGGCGGCGTGGACGACCGGTGGTTCACATATGTTTCTCGTCATACTCCTCTCTATTTAGCAATTCTGCGTCCGAAAACCCTCCTTCCGAGTTCGATGAACAGAAGATTCTAAGAATTTTTTTTTCGTAATTTTAGCAGGAACTCAAAATCATCGCCTAACGCCATAATACTAATGGGTAAATAATAACTAACCAAAAGTAAATAAAAGCATTTTATTTATACAGATACTATAGTTCAAACTTCGTGAATAGAGAGTTCTATAAGTACTTTTTAACAATTTCACACAATTACTTAGACTCAAGCCATTGATAACGGAAAAAGTATTGAAGCAGACGAATAAACAACCGCCAGATGAATAAACAACAAACATACCATCATCTCGTGAACGCCGAACATACAGACTTCGAAAAAATGCGCCGGGTTGAACGTGTTAAAAGGAAAAAAATCATTCTACTCAGTGAATGAATTTATTCAGTTTTTCAGTTATTGATCAACAAGGAAAATAAAATTCTGCTGTATGATATAATTTTAATGACAGATTGGACGATAAATAAATGTTTTCACATCTGATATTAACTTGATATTTTTCATACTGATTTCCGCAAGTCTTTTTTTTTTTTTGTTGTTGCAAAAACGTCTACAATTTATGTTAATTTAGTACAGAATCTGAGTATTAAAGACTTAATTATGCTCGAAAGGTGCCAGATCTACATTTTCAATTTAGAAAACAAGCAATGGTGTTGCAATAACAGCTGTTGAAGGGATATTGTAAGAAGATTAGTAGATCATGGTATTTGACAATACCATATGAAAAAAAAAATTGCTATCTCAAACAAAAATATAGGTGGACCTTTTGAAGAGCTTCGATAATCCGTTCAATTTGTCCATGGTCTAGCTGATCTAAAAACAAGTTCAAAAATAGTTTTAGTGTGTCTTACCACTCCATTGGCATTTATCTTTCCACACTCTATATCCCCCAACATCAGGACAAACCGGCACCGGCATTTTTGTTTGACATATGTATGGTATATCATATTCATATCAAAGAAGTAAAGTTTTTTAGTAGATAGTAAATACTCAACCGATTTCAAAACTATACCCAGGTTTCTAAAATAGGTTACATTTTACCAGATTTTTTACCCCATCTCATATAGGACATTTGTGTGTTATTGGGTTGATAAGAAAGAAATTTTGGCTTTTACTATTGTAGTAAATTGTGTTATGTTTGTTGATTCCCGATGTTGTTGAAAGCGGTACTTTAAGATTACTTTAAAAGTGGATCAAGTTTAATTTTGTTTACACCTATTAATAAAGTGTCAATTTTACATAACATAGAACATTTTTGATCATCTTCTGAACTGATCATCAATACTGGTGATCTCATTTTGAAAACGATTATAGTCTAAAAGTGTTGAACCACCACAAATAACAGCGAAAAGCTTAACTGTATAAAAAAAAAGTTATGTTGTCAATTGAGTGGGCTTATAAAAGTGTCGTTTGAACCGCTTCCAAGGAACCAAGCGATCAATTTAAATGTTTACTGTCAACAACTTATTAAACTAAAGGAAAGAAAGAAAGAAAAACGTCAAGTGTTTGCAAATTATATGGGAATCGTATTTAACTATAACAACGGTAGACCACACACATTTTTGATAACTTTCTAATAGAAAGTGTTGTTACATACAGGCCTGATCGTGCATCATCCGATTTCTGTTTGTTTTAAAGTTTGCAAAATTTTTGAATGATAAAACTTTTACCAACGATGAAGAGCAATTCAGTTTTGTGCATATAAGGGAGCCGGAAGTTCTATGAGAATAGAATCATAAAGTCACCAGAAAGTTAGCAGAATGCTCATCCAACCAAGTGGAAAATATATGTATATTTATTAAAGTTTATTCTTGTAAATTTAGTTTAAATTTAGAAAAGCTACAAATCAAGGCTATTATTTTATTTAAGAATAAATGTGTCTTAACCTCTAATTTATTAGATTATTTTGTATATTTTTATAAGGTCTTCCAATAGGGACTTGACAACTTTGTGAACGCATTCTTTCACTAATCATCAAACTGTCTCTCTCATTTTATTTAGTAAACTCAACATTTTCATCATGGTAAAGTACACACAGCAACGTCTACAAATTATAAAAATTTTCTACAGATATTCGGAGTCGCAAAGTCATCTTCAGTGACGAAGCTCATTTTTGGCTTAATGGGTTCGTCAATAAGCAAAATATGCGTTATTGGTCGGGTAAAAACCCACATGTGCTCCATGAATCACCACTTCATCCACAAGAAATAACTGTTTGGTGCGGTTTGCATGCCAGCGGCGTTATTGGGCCATATTTTTTCGTCGACGATAACTATCGTCACGTTACTGTGAATGGTCAGCGTAATCGCGCCATGATCACCGATTATTTTTGGACCGAATTGGAAGATATGGACTTGGACGACATGTGGTACAGGATGGTACCACAAGCCACGTTAAGTCATTGGTTTATGCCAACACGCGGACGACGTTGGAAGAGCTCAGAGCCAACAATGAACGCGAAATAGCGGCCGTTTCGGCCAAAATGTGTGGCCAAGTCGTTGAAAATTGGGTCCAACGAATCGGCCGCTGCAAATGTGACCGCGGTGGCCGTATGAACGAAGTCGAGTTCCATTCATAAATGTTTTGATTGTACTTCAAGTTAATAATAAAGTTTTTGAAATATCTCAAATGATTTGCCTTTTATTTAAAAAAAAAGTTGTCAAGTTGTTATTAGAAAACCCTATATTACTCATATACTCAAAAGCTTATTTCCAATATCAATGCGAACGGTGTTACTTTGGGAACAAAGTAATCATACATTCGATGTGTAGAAAAAAATAAGTTAATGCCTTTAAGATGGCAAAAAAAGAAAAAGGAAACTCTATCTCTATTTGCAACATTGAATAACAAAAGAATTCGCAATAATTCATTTGCCAGTTAAAAAAAAAAAAAAAAAATACCATTCCCTCAACTCATGCAACGAAAAGCAGAAAAATAGTGCATCGAGGTCTTCCTCTCGTTCTACAACCCATCCCTTCAGTTCGATAACAAGGGAAGTTGGCACACTAAATAAATTCATTTGAAATCTGACACAAATAAATCACATGCTGCTAAATCACTGTTATAATTTCGAACTGCAAATCAAAATTTCCATCCCTCATACAATCAGACAAACAACTGTCTGAGAGTTTGTTGCTATTCTCAAAATACACATGAGATTGTGTACGGCTAACAATACTATGTACATGTTTTGCTCGCGAATTTCCAGTGTGTGGCATTTGGACATTCTGCTATTTCTCTTGATTTTGTTTTCATTCATTTGTCGGTTGTTTCCACGTTGGCCTATACTACACAGTTATACCATACCATCTAATGAATTCGTGGCGCTGTGCCGCCTTCCTGTCTTTTCAATTTATGCAATCAAGAGTAGCTCTATCACAAGTTAAAAAAAAAAAAAAAAAAAAAAAAAAAAAAAAAAAAAAAAAAAAAAAAAAAAAAAAAAAAAAAAAAAAAAATTTAAATGAGCTCGGAACAAAAAATTAACAGCTCTCATCATGTGGTACGGCTAGGCTAGTACTGAACTACGGATGGGTACAAAACTGAGAAATAGATCTAAACTGATGACGCCATCAGCTAAAACTGATTATATAATCAGACGATTGAGGAAAATATCTTCTCGTACACCGACCGTAAAACATGAAACTACAATGTTCAGAGGCACGAATGTGTATGGAAAAAGTAGCCAACCTCGATATAAGAAAAAATTAATTTATCGTCACTTTTCGAATAAGGAATCTTATATTCTTTTTGATAAGATAAAACTTATGAATGTGTTTGTTATTAAACAAAAAAATATGTAACTACGAAAATATAGATTTTCTATTAATTATTGCAAAAATAAACCTGCCGTGCTCCTATGAAGTTTAGCATCGTTTTAAACTTGGACATAGGTATCTGGGCGTGGCACTTTATTTAGTGGCGCCTTGAACGTGTCGACAATTCAAGAATGCCAATTGGGTTACCTAAACCATGAAATAAAACTACTTATTAGATAAAGAGAATCTTTTTATTCAGTTCAAGTGTGTTGGCAATGTTTATATATATAAATAAAATAAAATAAAATACAAACGCCGGTTTTCTTCTGTCCATGGCCTTTCCAAGGTCATAAAAATGTAAGAAAAACATGAAAATAAATTTATCTATAATCCGGAATAGTTTATACATAATATCGTGGCAAATATTTGTCACTTAATGTGTATTATTTATAAAAAAGCAGATATTATAGGTATTAAAGATATTTCTTTTAGAATGAAAGCAGGTGAATTCATTTGTTTCTTCTTCTTCTTCAAAAAAAAAGATAAATAAATAAAATAAGACCAAGTTCAACATCTAACTTTCTGAAATCCAGTATATTCTAATGATTGTCTATGTGCCATACAGAAAAAGTAGAACTGGAATCAAGCAACCTATAAACATCAAATGGATTGTAATCTGATTTGAAACAGAAAAAATAAAAACTGAAAAGTTAAAAAACCAAACTTTTTAAAATCTTGAAGGGAGCCGATTTTGTAGAACAAGATTTGCAAAGCTTAAAACCAAATAAAAATGTTTTGCGAATAGAGCTTTTTAGAATCACAGTTAGATCCAATTTTTTATTAAGAAAGTGAGTGAACGGTGCAAATAGTGGGGCCTAAAATGGGTGACTGAAACAGTCGCCTAATTAATAAAGCTAAAGATTAAAAGATACTTATAATGATAAGTGCTTTTATAAACGAAGTCAATTGGACTTCTGCTGATATAGCAAACATATTTACGTAAAAAGTCACTCAGTACTTTAGAAGAGTAATCCTTTATCATTGAGCAAACTGACAAGGGATGAACAGGTGCAGAGGAGATGAACAATGATATCTTCTTCCTCTTCTTCGCCACAGCTTCTGTTGAAATCATTAATGGAGGCTCCAATTAATTGTCTGTCAATCAGGAAGTAAGATGCTGTCGGTCCCAACAAGAGGCTGGGGCCGATCCTATTCATACGGAGGTGGATCAATAAATCCCTGAAAATTAAAACAGATGGCATTGCCGTCTTAAAATCAACGTTTTATTTGTCAAGAGACATCTTTCAAAAGCACCCACCCGAATTTTAAGACAGATTTGCCAAATAGTTTTGTTTTGACAACCATTTGAAACAGACGCCTACGAGAATTTTCGTAAAATTGATATTAGCTTACCACGCGGATCAGTAATTTCAGTTTTGCAAAAATATTTGGATATGAAAAAGTTATCCCTCAGATAGATGACACGTTTCCTCACAATTTACAACGCAATCGTTTAACAACTTCAAAGGAGTGAATTGCGATGTTCAGTCCCAATAAGATCGAGTTTTTGCGCCGTTTCGTAACCGTGGACGAAACATGGATTTTTTCACAACACACCACAGACAAAGAAACACTAGAAACAGTAGACTTCTCCTGGTGAATCGAAACCATAGAAAGTCAAGGTGCGTCTGCCACTGAACAAGGCAGGACGACAGTTTTTTAAAATGCGAGCGGTATCTTTTACACCGATTACCTTGGAAAAAGTAAAACGATCACCGGCGCACAAGTCCGCAGTCGCAATGACAAAATTAATAGAATAAGGTTACGAATTGCTCCCTCGTCCAGCATATTCTCCAAATTTAGCCCCCCGGCGACTATGTCTTGTTTCCAAACATAAAGAAATTGTTCGGTGGAAAAAGATTTAAGTCGAATGACAAGGTATTCGATGAAACAAACGTCTATTTTGAGGGACTCGAGAAATTGTATTATTTAGAGGGCACCAACAAATTAAAGAAATATTAGACGAAAGTGTATCGAGCTAAAAGGAGGTTATGTGGAAAAATAAACTTTTTTTTTTCATTAAGAAGAGTATTCCTTGTTTCAATTTTATTGAAATCAAGTTTTGGCCAAATTGGATACGTATTTTAGATTGTTTTTTTTCTTAACTCTACTTTTTTTCAAAACTGCCAACTCTTTTGTTTTTTGTAGAGTTAAATTGTGTTCTAGTTGAATATTATTCTATTCGGCCCATTGTACAATAAATGTATGTTGAAGGATGGAACTCCAACTTCTGTTTTAAATTTCGATAAAGGGGGGATAAATTCACCATCACTGTCGGATCCTCATAATTTGCAGAGGCCTCAATGTTTTCGTGAAGCCAATCATTGATTTCTTCATTCGAGATGCTAATGTTGGGAACTACAATATTTCATCAAGCAAATTGGAAACGGATGACTTAAATTCTTTAACCCTCAAGATATATCTTGATAGTTTAGATAATAGTAGCTCGTCCTTCTCATCCCAATTAGACATTAAAACACTCCATCATTTCTTGATATCATAAGGGTTTACTTTTTTCCATGAATTTGCAAGTAAGCAAAACGCAATAAGAAGCTGCACTAATCGAGGTAACTTATTTAAAAAGTTTCACTTATAGAGTCAAGACGTGTGACGACTTTATTGTTGCGAAAATCGAGAAGTTGCGCGAATCGAGGGTTGCTTTAAGCGAGTTAATACTGTACTATAGGACCCTTTTCCAAAAGCTTATGCAACTACAACAGTAATGCTTAATGGCATAGAAGTATGGACGTTATCAAAAATATCCTTTGTACACGCAGCTAACTGGAGAGGTTTTTATTTGTTGAGTGAAACCATTACCATTACTTAGCGAACATTTTTACATTAAAACTGTTATTTTTAATAATCTCTAGAATAAAATTGGGCTTTTTTCATAAATATCTATTTTTAAAAAAGTAATGTAATAGATCCCAACTGTTTTACTTACTTACCTCACTACTGGTTCGTACAGCTAGCTAGCCATAATCAAATCCTGTGTTGTCTTAATAGATAGATTAAGCAAAATGAATGACGTGTTTTTGTTTTTTAATTAATTTACTCTCTCATCACCTTACCATGCAACTATTGCCATCTATCAACAAAAGCAAAAAACTATCACAAAGGAGTTTATTCATTTGTGAAAATGTCACACTGGATTACGAGCATACACATATTACTGTCCCACAAATTTCCGCTTGCAAAATGATAGAAAAATTTAATTTTAGAAACCACAAATTGAGTACGGGACCGCCATTGCCGTCTACATCTACCATACACAGTGTATCTCATTTACGAGTAATTGGAATTTAATTCAATCATTGAAATTTAACAAGCAACCTTGCGGTTTAAAAATGCCTGTAAGTAAGGTGTATCACATGAAAATTGATACTTGCACTTCCTACTTAATTTCTCCTCACTGAGCAATGACCAAGCAATCTATTGAAATCCTATCCAGCAATTTCCGTGTCTTCAGTTTTATACCCTCGGCTTAAACGAGCACACTTGATATATACACACAACGCCAATGTTTACCTCAACTAATTGGAATTCTCTTTTTCAGTTTCATAAAATATCTAGAGAAGTGCAAAATTATAAATAACAACCGAACAAATATTAAAAATGAAAGTTTATGCCCCTCCCTTTGTATGTTTGCGTCTACACTTCACTTTTCTATGGATTATAATTATCTATTCTTTTTTTTTTTTTTTTTAATATTTTGCCCCTTAATGCCAAGTGTCTAGTATCTAGGGCTTGGGCTTCGCTTTTTGTTTACATTTTGAATGCATTTTCTTTTCCCATATACCTATTAGGAATGCGCATAAATATTTTTAGCAACTTTAATTAATAACTTCATATTATTACGTATGTAAGTGCACACTATTTGGAGCAAAACCGTCATGCAACATAACGTAATACGAGTACGAGTATGCATGAAGTGTTTCTTCTAACGCAGTGAATGATAATGAAAACAAATAAATCAACAATAGTTAGTTTGTTAGAACGAAATGTAGTTCAATCGGCCACAAAAGGGGAAACTTAAAATAAAAGGCTATACAAAATCTCATGTGTATCCAAATTCTATGGATTTTTAAAAAAATTAATCTTTAGCGTTAACAAAAAATATGAGTGACATCCCGAAAGAACGTTATCATAAGTAAATTGTTCAAGTTTATTTTTAGAACGACCGACTTCTATCATGAGTGCATTTTATATGTGTATTTGTTTTTACGATTTGATAACTGAGTGCTGCTTATGAACAATTAATTAGGTCACTAACTCTTTTACGTAAATATGCAGTTATGTCGAATACGAGAGCTGTTTCATGAATACCCGGATTAGAAATGACAACGCAACTTTTTTAGGTTTTGACAAATTATATTAAAATATAATCCCTTATCATTTCGATACACTTTCAAAGCGTTGCAACAACACGGTTCATCAAAAACCGACGTGCGGCCACCGCGAAACTCTGCGAACCAATAGTAAATGGTTGTACCGGAAGGTGAATGGGTCATATACTAGGTGGAGTGAAAAGTAATCTCCTTGATCGCCAGAATGCGCTGCTACTGCAAAAAAGGTTATGGTGCCTTGAAGTCCGTTCATATTTAGACAGACATGTCAAATTTCAGTGCGATACTGTTTTAAGTTTTGTTTTGACAGCTGATTGTTGTTGACGTGTTTGGCATCATGTTGAGTATGGACAAAAATGATTTTCGTTCTCTCATAAAACATTATTTTTTGAGAGGCAAAACGGCGAAGGAAACAAAAGAAAAGTTGGATAAATATTATGGGGCTAATGCTCCGTCAGATTACACCGTCAAATATTGGTTTCGAGAGTTTCGTGGTGACCGCAACTCCACTACCGATCAAGTCCTCAGCGGCAGGCCCTCCGATGCGGTTACAGAGGACAATGTCAAAAAAATATATGAAATGGTGTTGGCTGACCGGAAAGTGAAGGTGCGCGAGCTAGCAGATACCACAAAGAATAGTACATATTTTGGACAATATTCTGCATATGAAAAAGTTATCCTGCCGCTGGGTGCCGCGCATACTCACTCCTGACCAAAAACACGAAGGTGGGAGCACTTCGAAAGAGTGTTTCGACTTGCTGATGCGGAATCGGGCATTGGTAATTGTTGAACACCAGAGAACAGAATGAGTGCCCGGCAATGGACTGAAGCCGGTACGAGTGCTCCGAAGCGGCCGAGGGTGACTCGATGGGTCGGAAAGGTTATGGCGTCGGTTTTCTGGGATTGTCATGGCATTCTCTTTGTGGACTACCTCAAAAAGGAAAAACCATCAACAGCGAGTATTACTGTACACTATTGGAGCGATTGAAGGCCGAAATCGCTGCAAAACGGCCTCACATGAAGCGAAAAAAAAATTTTGTTTTTGCAGGACAATGCACCGGCGCACAAGAGCATCGCAACCATGGCTAAAATCAATGACTTACGGCTCCAATTGATTTAGCTCGGACTATTATCTCTTCCCAAACATCAAAAGATGGCTCATCAATAAAAAATTCAGCTCACAAGAGGAAATCATCGACTCACGGAGGAGTATTTTGCAGGCCTTCCGGAAAATTGCTTTTCGGACGGGATCAAGAAGTTAGAAAATCGCTAGAATAAGTGTATCAAACTAAAAGGGGACTATATTGAATAAAATAAAAAATTTTCACCCAATTAGTACCATCGAGAATTGGCTTGATTTCCTCGCAGGTTTTACCTCTCAAGAACAAGAATTGGATTACGGAGCGATACTGCTCCGACAAAACTTGTGTCAAAACAAAACTAAGTGTCGGATTGTCATTAAATTTTGAGAGGCAAGCTAAAAGAGGTTATACTAAATGATAGTATAATAATAACAATAATAATAATAATTTACAATTACAAATATCTATTTTTAACAGTTTTTATTTTGTTTTATTTTAATATTTTGTGTGTGATGTCTATGGGGTAGACGCTTGAGAGGCATTTATTTATTTTGAAATAAGCAATCATGACTATCTTAACTGAATTGATAAGGCTCCAGTTAAAGGAATTGAAAAGCAAACACACTACACCTTTTGGAATAGGATCAGACATAAAAAAACTAAATACGAAGAACTTCGAATCCAATTGGTATAAAGCAGATAAAATATGGCCACATAAATTAAAAAAAAAAAATAAGTTTTACATTTTCAACAGCAAATTGATAAAAAGTTTTATAAACCACAAACATAAATGTCTTAAACGATGGACGACTCTACCGCTTTTGAAAAAGAACACAAAAGAATAAATAAATAAATAAATAAAAGTTTAGAAAACACACAAAAAAATATAGCTAAGTAAAAAGCTTAAAGTGGAAGTCCCTCCTGTTAGAGGTAATTACTTCCGCATTAAATTGTCCACAACTCTGCAATTCCAAAAAAAATGGCGTAGTGTTAATGGAATTCTTAATAGAAAAACTACAGAAATGGATTTAGTTTTGAATGTCAGTTAAATTGTAACCGTTTCTGGTTCTTTTTAGAATGCTAGTCTATTCTTTAGTTATTAGTTTTTTTTTGTAATATTAGTTCTCACCCTACAACAATTGCAATTCAGAAGTCAAACAGATTGTTTTTTTTTTTTTCCATAGTGGACGAAAACTTAAGAGCTTAATTTGAAATTAAGATAACTGAACTGGGACATTAGTAGAAGTCCGCTGAGATGGTATCTTTGGAGATATCTCGTGTTTGCACAAATTTTTTTTTTTTAGTTTAAACTATATTTAAATGTTGGTAACCCCTTCGGAGTTTGAAGATGCACGATATAGGGCGAGAAGAACACCTATGAATATTGAGATCTCATAAATTAAGGTTGATTTTAAAGCCGCTTATGCCACAATTAAAGTGCTAAAAGGGTTTTTAAATAAGCGATTTGGATTGTTGTATGTATGTGCAGATGGCCGCTTAACGCAAATAGATAGCAATTTTTCAGCCAAAAGCAATTTTCATTTTTCTAACTTATATGTACTCGTATACGTGTGTAAATAGTATTTGACTGTTCAATAAGTTATGCGGTTTTTTTCTTTGAAGTTATGTTTACCGTTACGACATTTTTGGTGTTTATTCCAATAGAGAGGGTTATCCTTTACATTATTACGAAAATTTGTTTTGATCGAAAGTGTTTTAAGTGCTCAATAATTTTTTTAAAATGGAATATAAAAAAGTGCATTTTTAACATACTTTGCTTTCTTCTTTAAAAAAAAAAAAAAAAAAAAAAAAAATCAAAGCGACAGAGGCGCATCCGGGGATTTGCAGTATCTATGGAGAATCGGTTATAAGCGCTGACATTTGTAAGCGTTGGTTTACACGCTTTCGATTAGAAAATACACACATTGCTGATGCTGTTCGCTCTGAACGTTCCCCCACAAAAGACGACAATCAAATCTTGTTAAAAATTGCTCTCAGCTCGATATATTGAAACAGGCAGTGGAAGAAAAACGGCCAGAGTTGGCATTGTTTTCCATCATGACAACGCAAAACCACAAACAGTAGTCTGAATTCAATTGACTAGGAAGTTATACAGCACCTGTTCTGCTCTCCAAAACGATTTGGATCGAAGGCAATTCAATTCCAAAGATGACGTCAAATCGTACCTGGAAAACTTTTTTACCCAAAAGAAGGCTGACTTTTACAAAAGAGGCATTGTGTCTCTTCCAGAACGTTGGAAAAAAGTAATAGACCATGATGGGCAATATCTGATCAATTAAATATACGATTTTATACTAAAAATATGTGTTTAACGTTAACCCTAAAAAAAAAAAAAAAAAAACCGCAGAACAGATGTGAGGCGCAAATTTTTTGAATGCACAAAATGCTTTCGCAAATACCATTCTACATGACCTTATAGAAAGGTTGTTCCCCTTACTTTTGTTCGAATAGAGCTCAATTTAGTGATGGCAACTTGAATCTTCCTTTTAGTCAATGTTATGCGAAGGCAGTAATAGTTAGTTAATATATGATATAATATAAAATAAATATCACATCGACAAAAGAGACGAATCTATGTACGAATACGTCTTGTAACAAATATAAAAGCATGCGACTATATCATACCTGGAACGGGATTGAGAATGTTACGAAGGTGAGCGGGTGAGCTGGTTTTTGACAAAGATTCGAAACATCCCGTCTGAAATGCAACAGAGCCTCGAGTTCTAGTCGAATATCGAGAAAGAGGCCTTTAGAACAATTATTGCAACACTCAAATGCAAAAACATCAAAGTAGATCAAAGGTAGAGCGGTTCTTAGGTCCACAAATTTAGTCAACGCTCAAGCCCCGATCAATACCAGTGGTACGTGGGAGGAATGAGTAGGATTTCACATGACATAATACGCATGACATATCTCGCTTAATAAAAGAATAAAAAGATAGAGATATATCCCTGCTGAAAGTAATCTATAAAACATAATATTTTTTAGGATATTGTCTTAAGCTCTTTTGCAGCACAAATATCTGTGTGGCTTCCGGCTCGGAGTCTTGACACTGCGTCAAATACAGGAAACCACCTATTCAATGTACAATTTCTTTATTGGCTGCAAAGCCTATTGTCGAGCTTCCTTCTCTACTGATCTGGGTCATATTTTTTCTTCATACGACACTTATTATGCCATGCAGCTTAAATAGATTCTCGTCCATAACATGGTTGGCAGTGTTATTTACAATTGGTTCGGAAATTTTTGACTGATCAAAACTCTGCTGACTTGCACAAGATTTAGCTACGAAATGAGCTGAATTGTATTTAAGAATATATAAAATGTAGGCGTTAAAAAAAAAACACATTTTATATTGTTGAAATTTATGGTTCATCGCTGACTAATAAAACCCAAATAATATGAGCTCATCACGAATTTGAATTCATTAGAGATCAATATTTGAAATAGATAACAAGGAAGTTGTACATATGTGAGCTAAACAGCGATAAATTAAATCCGTGTCACTGTGCTCCAAAATTAAATCATACTCTCCATCAAACTTTGTAGCGCACTACCATAACAGATTTAATTTGTAATATAAAAAAGATCCATTGAAAATGTAACTGTGATTCGCAAACTAATAAACTCTATAAGTGAATGCCTTCGTGTCATCTTAATATGATTTCTTTTGATGAATATATTATCAAATAAAGATATACTTTAGCTAAACTATAATGTCTGCGAAGGTGACCATTGGAAATGAATCATTATAAGATCTCTGAACTTCTGCGAAAGCACTCGCACATCAAAAATATCTTACAGTTGAGCACTGGATCGAGTAGTAGACTCAACAGTTGAAAAATTTTCTTACGCCCCCTTCGAAGGAATTTAGTATTGAGTATAATCCTCCATGGAAAACAGAGGATGGAGAATGATTGAATACTATAAAATTACGGTCACCAGCTAACATCCGGAAAATCCTTCTTCCCACTAACTACATGGGCCCAAAAGGAGGACTGTATCTCAAATGAAATAGGGGGTTCGTTACCATAAGTGCGAATCGTAAGCAAAAGGCTTTACAAGTCACAATGTTTACAATAATGAACAAGCTGTTAAGGAATTAGTTCAGACAAGTTAATGTATATTGTCTATTTGTAATGATTTTGTATTTGAGTATTAAGCAATTCCATCCCAAAATCAGTTATCTATTTCTTTCAAAATAACGGCGTGGAATTGTGAATTGACAAAGCTCTGGCAATGAATTTATGGTCTTGTTTATGCGGTTTTGTGTTGCATTTTCTTCATTGAACAGGGTTTGTGTTCCTAATTTGTGTATCAAAAAACCAGTTTCATTTTTGCGGTTAGAGCAGTGACCAGTTAGTGATCTGTTGGTTGATAGACAGTTATGGCAGGTAGTGGTTTAAAGTCTGTTGGCTAACAGGTTGAAACTTTTGTCATTTGAAGAAATAGTGTAAGATAAAGCAATACATATGTGAGTTCCGTTAGGGTCCCGCTTACTTTTCAACTCACAATATAAAAGTGCATTGATGAAACCATCAACAACAATCAGAATTAAAATCGCATTTTATTTTCAATACGATTGTTTACAACTCGCACAAAACCACCTCCAAGGCCTCTTAAAAACCACTGGCGATTTCTGATTGCTGTCAGGCAATTTTTGCATTAAGCAAAATCTGTTGGCATAACAGCCTTATCAAAAGTAAAACCTCGCTGACGAACTTAAACCAAATTTGTGATCCTAGCAGTATAACGAAATCATAAACAGGAGTTCGAGACATATTACTCAGATATTGTCCTGTGTACCAACGCACCAGTTGTGACCGTTCACAACTCAGCGAACTGCGAATAAAAACAAACGAATTTTGAAATTTCTTTCACAGCTACTACTACTATTTAATCTCGGTGACCTCCGAACCAAACAAAACAAAACAACCAACAGGAGAATTTTGAGGTGAAATTCGCGCAAATGTTTTGGTAGTGCGAATATAGATTAGGTTCCACGTTTGTGAAATGCGAGTTTGTGAAATGAAAGTTAGCAAAAAAATAAGCGAATCGTTGATTTCTTTGCAAAAACCAATTGAATTTGATTTTCTTTTTAAATCCACAGATAAAAGAAATTCTGTGCTTTTGGAATAGTAAAAATGTCATTTGCCTGTCTTTAAATGTAAAAAATGATTCGCTGTTAACTCATTCACAATTTGCTGAGCTGTGAATGGACCTTAAAGGCTGCAACCTGTATAGCATTAACTGACAAGATCTGGCTTCTTCGCTATACTGGTCTTATGACGCATTACACGACGAAATAAACCAACGTTTATATAAAATGCTGAAATGAATACTGAACTGGCAAAAAAACTGAAATAAGGCTATACGGACTGGAACAAGATTAACAAAAACATAAAACAAATATTTGCATACATTACCACATACATACATACATACTCTTATGTACAATATTTGACCCAAGTTAAACTCATGTTCCATGTTGGAATCACAAATATTAAAATACTGAAGAGTCTAGTGCCTTGAATTTAATATGACATAGGAAATAATTAATAAAACGGAATCATTAAAGAATAATTCACACTCTATGGCACGGGCATGAATCAATTGCAAAGTTACCCGTGCAACCGAATCCACTTAAGCAGTTATTTAAAGTGGAGCTCTTGGAAGCAAACTACAGAGCTATGAAGATAAGTTTCAGAAAATAATTTATAAGGATGGAATCTCGCTATAGAGATCTGAAGACTGTATTTGACTAGAACATCACTAGGTGTTAGAGTTTGGAATAAATTTGTTGAGAACACTTTCAGAGATTTGGTAAGGAAAGAGATAAAACGTTTTAGTTTCTTGGGACGGGTTAGCAATTATGGGTGACCGTGGCTCAAATAGTAGCGTATTGGCTTCCAAATCGAACAGTTCAATGTCAATCGTGCCCGAAAAAAATCCTTTTTTTTTCTTAAATGTTGGATGTCACCCATGGAGCGAAGTAACCACTGGGCCCAAAAATCTTTTTTTGTCTATGTTCTATTTTGCCAGAAACTTAACACGTGCTCGCAAATTTTAAGTGCGTAGTGTTCACTTGGGTGTTATTCGCGAAAAGTGGTAACAACAGACACCATGATGCAGTGCTAGAATCATTTTAGCTACTGAAAGCGAGAGTGATAATATTTACAGCTCACTCAAGAGGAATCTAATGCTCAAGTGTGTATTTAGAACTCAAACATGCATTTAGAGCGGAGTAACATTGATATAGGGCTTGCAAATAGAAATTCACTATTTAACCGCTTTGTTATAAGAAGCACCACAAGTCAGATATAATACCTGCCACAGAAACAGTTGGATGTCACCTGAAAAAAAAAAAAAAAAAAAAAAAAAAAAAAAAAAAAAAAATACAAGCCTCTGGTAGAAAGCCAAGAAGGCTGAAGTTTCAGTCTTTACTTTTTAGTTTATTACAATTTTCAAGAATGATTTCTGAAATAAGGCATCTGGAGTCAACCCCAATGGTGGGAACTCGAAGGGTTTAGTAGTAACAATGGCTAAGTAACATTTCGTCAAATTAGTAAAACAGCAAAAAGAATGAGCAATCAGGGATTTAAACGACCAGCAACTTTGTTAAAAAATTTGAAACAACTGAATGCACAGTGGAAAAAGATAAGGAATTTCAGTTGCAGTACACCAAGGCAGTGTCTAATTTCGTTGCTTTTTAATTTCGTGTAAGACTTTCCATTGAAGAAGCATATAGACGAATTTGGGGCGACTTTTCTTCTTTTTGTCGATGATAGGGCTACTAAAACCAACAGACCTTCGAAAAACTTTAAAGCATTGGTTGAAGGCGATTGCGGATAACAGGTTACAAATGAGTCTCACCAAGACCAAGCTAATTGCAATCTAGCTTATCCGAACCTTATTTACGTTGTTCGAGAAAGTGCTTTGCTAGTCAATTGCCTTCTAAGCACAATACAGCTGCCATTCCCAAGAGTTATCTTTTGTTTGACCTTAGCGCTGCTGTTGTGGGAATTGATAGCGGAGCCTAGGTGGACAAAGTCCTTAACTACCTCAAAATTATATCTGTTTGTCCTCTCTGGTTGAGATATACTTGGTCTTGCCTCACTGACCATTAAACCCATCTTTGGTGCTTCCGTCTCAATACTTTCTTCCGATTATATCGATATCATCGGCGTATCTGAGTAATTGGACGGACTTTGAAAGGTTGTGTCCCTTGTGTTGGCGCGTGACTTTTGCACTATTCTTTCAAGAATGACAGCGCATCGCTTTGTCTAAATCCTTTTTTGAGATCAAATATCTCGTACGAGTTGGACAGGGATGCTAAAATTGGACATCTGCATAGCTCATGTCTATAGATGCTGTCATAGGCGGCTTTAAAATGGATGAATAGGTGGTGTATATCGATTTGGAGCTCATGGGTTTTTTTTTCCAAGATAAAAAAATAATATATGATATAATATGAATATTTGTTCAAGGAAGGACATTCCTGGCCTAAAGCCGCACTGATGTTGACCAACCAGGTTGTTGACAACCGTCTTCAGGCCTTTAAGAAATACAGTAGATAGGATCCTGTAGACGATATTAATAAGACTGATGCCTCTGACTGATGACAGCCAGGCCATCCGCCCCAGCAGCTTTGTTGGACTTGAGCCTACCATAGATATGGGTATCGCCATTTCATCCAGGATAGGTGGACGGAATTGTTGGTCTACATCATCCAGGTTGAAAGGTTCATTCTTGCCTGAAAGCGGTATTTGGTTCTTGTTGTTCGGCTTCAGTTAGGGGTTTGTGTGCGTGGCTTTTATTTCTTGGTAAATCTAGTGATTCAACTCTGGGCCACTTTACATGCATCTTGCTTAGCTGCATGTGATTGTCGGTACTCGTCAAAACCAAGGGTTTTGTTTTGGTTGCCAAGTGAGACCCAGCACTTCTAGAGGCGACAATTCTGATGGCTTTTTGGCAGAGAACCTCTTAAGATTTTTAGGGAGACTCGACAGGAAAAGGAATTGACAATCTTTTGCGATTATAGCCGTCCGTTTAACACACGCATCGCAATGTTGAAGGCTATACACGAGGATCTAATAAAAAGATGCATTTGCGGAAGTTTGCTCATTACAAAACCGATTGTAGAAAAACTTCTGACTGGTTGGTGAATTCAGTGCAAAAAGCAATAGAGGCTCAAGTTCCAGCCGATGCTCGAAGAAAAGGGTGAAAGAAAAATAATTGAATCACTCAAATGCGAAAATATGAACAAACATCTGGTCTCACGAATGGGATGATCCCTAAGTCTATCAAGGTCCTGAATCTAGCTAAACCCATAAGTGGTGCAGTATAAATGCAGATACGAAGATAAGAGATGGTTGAATCGACCGGTTCTAATTTATTGCTTTTGATTTTTGGACTGAAGTTTTCATGAGTCATGGAACCGAATTAACAGGCAAGTTTCGAAAACCGTTTGACTATTGCACGTACAATACTTGGCTGACCTGCTTCCAATATCATGTTTTTGATTTGGCTAGTTGGAAAGGCGTTGAAAGGTCATTTGATTTTTTAATAGTATGGTGCTCTAATGAGGTTGAGTAAAAACAAAAAATTGGTTTGTTTCTACATGCATAAAATTATACGTTAAAAGTGTGAATGTTAGACATCGTTTCCTCTTGACCATGGAAGTATTAAAGGCATCACCCAATAGTATTTCTATTTTTCCATTTTAAGTGTCAAAGTTCGCATGTCGGCCACAACCAACATTGAAACATTAACATTCTTTTTTACTTCTTTTCCATTTTTACTGCAAAAAGAAGAAGAAAAAAAAAAACCTTGCGCATGTTACCATGGAGTGTCTTTGTTCCAAATCTAGCCAAATAAACGGTGCTGGGTACAGTCAGTTTTGGCAGTTCACCCCACTTTTATGCTTTGCAAGCGTCGTTAATTATTTAGTATGCGTTGGACTGGGCCCGCTTATATATTTTAATTTGCACATAGCTGAAATGGATAAATGGGATAGAATATACATACATATGTATGTATTTAGAACAGCATTGTAGTGACGAATTCATAGATTGAATAGAATAAATGCAATAATTAAGACCCAAAATAATTGTGTATGCAATGAAAAAAAAAAAAAAAAAAAAACAAGACCCGCCAAAAATACTGATGAGCATTACGTTTGCACCAACCTCTGGACACACTTTGTCAACACTACATCTGGTAGCGGTTCCTTTTTGAAAATTAAATTCCGGTGGATATATGCGCGCATATCCATACACACATGAATCTTCGACGAATAATTTAAATTTATTATTTTGTATTGACTCGCCATTACAGCAGCGGCGGGGGCTCTCTATAAATGAAAAGTGACGTCATTCTTGTCTTACACAGCACACTTTTTCCACTTCTCTCTATTCGCATTGTACCTACTTTTTTTTTTAATTTTGCCATTTTCTGAATTCTTTTTATTTGATTGCACAATTAATAATAATAATATAAGAAAAGAAGAAAAAAAAAATCCAATCACACCTATGAAAGAAAACTTACAAATTTTTTTCTGGAACCGGCGACGCGTCGGTGGCGACTGCCAACAGACGAAAATTCGGCAAAATATTCTCAAATTCCAACAAAACTTCTCTCCGTCAAGAAAATTTCCAAATTTTATTTTCTTTCTGCTTCTAATTGGAACACTGAATTCAATTAAAGCGCACACAAAGTAGAAAAAAAGTAAAAAAAAAAAACCTCCAAAGCAAGGAATAAACCGACGAAAATATGTGTGTGCCAGAAATGTTTTCCCAAAAAAAAAAAAAATTCCCTTTTACTGCAAACCAGGGGAAAATAAATATCTTCACGCTATCAACGACACAGGCGCACACCATCGCACACAAACGCACCCAAAATGTAGAGTACTTACCTAATTTTGATTCTTGTTTTCCTACTACTTCTCTTTTCTACTCTTTCCAATCTACGCACACTCGTCGTATTCTCCGTCGTCGTCGTCGTCGTCGTCGTTTTGGTCCTCTCTTCAACGTTCAAGTCAATTACGAAAAAGGATGAAAATGCAAAAAAATATAATCCAAAGGAATCGAGCGAAAAAAGTGCTGCTAATCCAATGTTTGTAGCTAGTTAAACGGCACAACTACCACACGAGCATTTAGTAAAAATTTTAGAGATCCCACTACTTTTAATCCTATCTTTCGCAACAACTAAAATGAAAAGAAAAATTTGATTTTTTTGGTTTTTTCGTAACGTTCCCCTTTTTCGGTGACGGGAAACACGAATGTAACGCGACCACAATCGTATACACACGGCGCACAAGTATCACGGGGCTATATCGGCTTCGACGAAGGGAAATTTTTTTCGTATTAAAGATTTTCTACGATTTCACACAAACACGCACAAAACGAAGAAACAAAAAACCAGCAAAGTGGGAAGAAATTAAATTAAATTTCCCTCTATAATTTTAGAAGCATACGCCCAAGTTGACGTATGAAATTGAAATGAAAAATGAAAAATGAAAAAATCCATCAAACCAGAGTGAGCACCAGAAAGAAATTGGGAAAATTTCCACCAACTTTGCTGATTCTCCTTTGATTGTAGATTCGTTGAAATTGTTTTTTTTTTTTTCTTTGTCTTGGTACTTTTTGTCACTCCATTACGTCACGTAGGGTGGTGGCGATGCCGGCGCGTCGCCTTTTCGATCACTTCAAACGATTGGAACAGGTTTTTGATGGTTTCACTGACGCACTTATGCGACGGAAAGCAATTGCATTTTTAGCTAAATTTTGTCACTATTTTTAGAGATTGATAGCGATTTTTTTTCGATTTGGTTACCTTTATCGATTTAGCAAACTCAACAATTAAAACTGAAAAATATTAGAAACACACAACGCGTTCGACAGTCGGAATGCGCAACGTTCGATACAGTCCACTTCTGCTTTGATTCTGCTAAGAATTTCCCCTGGTTAGTTGTGAGCTGTTGAAGAACTCATTTTACAAATGTATTTAAGTGAGGGGATTTGAGTAGGAAATATGGGTAATTTTTCTCTTATTTTGGTATCGAAATGTTGGTAGTGGTGTTTTTGGTTTTGTTTACTTCATATTGGAGTGAGTAGGACATGGCGATGGAGGCTATTTCGATTTTGGGCGGTTTGATTAACAAGCGTTCATATGCGATGATGATGATGTCAACAAGGTGTTGAGTAGAATTAATAAGATATGGGGAAATTTTCGTTAAAAAATTGGGAAATCCAATCAATACGACTTGAATTTCAAATTTTTTGGTGAATATCAAATTAATATTTACGAAAATAATCACAATAAGCGACAATTGATGTATATCCCACTGTTGGTGGTACATTCCTGCCGTCGACTGTTTATTTTATTTCAGAAGACGGATATGAGGTGCGCTAACGTAATATACATATATATACTCAACGCGTGACACTACAAAAGGAAGAACCGAATACTCAGCGCACCTAGTTTCTCATATATTCTTTGCTGTATTTAGGAAACTCGAAGAGGAAAGTAAAATGAATAAGGTTATATGTATTAGCTAAGGTTAGCTTAGATCGAAAATAATTACCTTTATACGCGTACCAATAGGAAAACATGAATATGAAACGAATGCTCAAAATTCTCAATAACTTCGAATGCTAACCGACTTTTACAAAATCTAATATTCATACGAGAATCATGTTGATGTCTACTTGATCTCCGAAGCCCGCTTTAAAAAGGGAACGTGTTCCAAAATAAGAGGCTTTAGAGATTATCACGGAAAGGGCGAGAGGTGGATCATCCTCAAGCCGTTCACGACGGTTAGATCAAAAAAGGGAAGAAAAGGTTCAGAATTGTTCCAACAGCAGTAAAGTGGATGGTCTAATGTATGTCAAGTCCCTTTACTACCAGGTTGTACACTAGGAAAATTAAAGAGAAAGCAAAAACATTTTACAATATGTTCGCTTCCAGAAATACGGGAACGCCGGGACGAACTGCAAGATCCGGGTTCGATGCGTGAAGTATGGAAAGAACCACATATCAGAAGAAGGCACTCTAGGTAGTGATGGATGCAGCGAACCCGCAAACTATCGGGGTTGTCTTTAGTTTCAATACATAAAGAGAGTAAATTTGGTTCGGGGGCAAAAAGTAGAAGTAAAACCTGTCTTTAGCCAAACACTAGGGGGTCTGTCTACTCGCACTGTTAATGGTCGACCACGTCCTAATAATCATGCTAAGCATATTTGAGAGGTTTTTGTCGCCTCAGTAAGCAAACATCTTTTTTAATAATACAAAAACACCGGCGCTCACCAGCAAAATCTGACTTACAACTGTTAGTCATTTTTCAAATTATCACGGCCAAATGGCGGCAGAGGTTGCTTCTCAGTACCCAGTGGTTGACCTATCTTGCTCTCATTCCAGGGGCAGATGGCTCAGATACAGCGTCAGACACAGGAACATGCTACACAAGCGTAGCTACACCACCAGTCCGGTGGAACGAACATGCGTTGAATGTAAATTCAATGATACGGATCGAGCTGACGTGCTTTTTGTTAGCGAAACACAGCTAAACAAAAAACACAAAATGAGGCACAAAAAATGCAAGATTTTAAGAATAAACCGAGTCAACTCCATACATGGAGGTGGTATTGCGATCTTCATTAGAAAAGGCTTGCGATTTAAAAGAGTGTATAGTCGTGTAGTGCGTATATTCCAGGTTCAGGAGGCAAATATCGTGTATATCCCTCTGTGTAGAGGAAAACGGTTGTATATGTTCTCGATCTATGCGCCTAAAGCTTCTCAATCCACCTTATTTATCTCAGAACTCGAGACACTTTTTCGATTACTAGGTGGGGTAAAAGTAACCTGCTTGGGAATGAAAAAAATTTTTTTTTCAAATGTTTTTATTTTATTTTATTCAATATAGTCCCCTTTTAATTTGATACACTTATTCCGGCGATTTTCCAACTTCTTGGTCCCGTCCGAAAAGTAATTTTCCGGAAGGTCTGCAAAATACTCCTCCGTGGCGTCGATGATTTCCTCGCGTGAGCTGAATTTTTTATTGATGAGCCATTTTTTGAGGTTTGGGAGGAGATAATAGTCCGAGGGAGCCAGATCGGGCGAAAATGGTGGATGCGATAGCAATTGGAGCCATAAGTCATTGATTTTTTTTCGCTTCATGTGAGGCCGTTTTGCAGCGATTTCGCTCCAATAATGCACAGTAATACTCGCTGTTGGTGGTCTTTCCTTTTTCGAGGTAGTCCAAGAAGAGTATGACATGACAATCCAAGAAAACCGATGCCATAACCTTTTCGACCCATCGAGCCTCCCTCGGCCGCTTCGGAGCAATCGTGCCGGTTTCAGTCCATTGCCGGGCACTCATTCTGTTCTCTGGTGTTCAACAGTTACCAATCGACGCCAAAAGTCCGCCCGATTCCGCTTCAGCAAGTCCAAACACTCTTTCGCCGTGCTCTCGTGTTTGTGTTTTTGGTCAGCGGCAGGATAACTTTTTCATATGCAGAATATTGCCCAAAATATAATCTTTGTGATATCTGCTAGCTCGCGCACCTTCACTTTCCGGTCAGCCAACACCATTTCATGTATTTTTTTGACATTGTCCTCTGTAACCGCATCGGAGGGCCTGCCGCTGCGGACTTGATCGGTAGTGGAGTTGCGGCTACCACGAAACTCTCGAAACCAACTTTTCTTTTGTTTCCTTCGCCGTTTTGCCTCTCAAAAAATAATGTTTTATGAGAGAAAGAAAATCGTTTTTGTCCAATCTCAACATGATGCCAAACACGTCAACAGCAATCAGCTGTGAAAACAAAACTAAAGACAGTATCGCACTGAAATTTAGCATGTCTGTCTTAATATAAACGGACTTCAAGGCACCATAACCTTTGTTGCAGTAGCCGCGTATTCTGGCGGTCAAGGAGGTTACTTTTCACTCCACCTAGTACTAAGGCTGGAATCGGAGGAGAATTACTTTATTATCGGTGAAGATTTCAAGTATTGACATTGGGGAAGTAATATATCAAGCACTATAGGGAACGTACTACTCAATTGGTGGGGCCAACACAGTTTTAAATACCGACTCGGTTGAAAAGTGACAGAGAGTCCATCATTTCCCAGACACGGCTTCTATCTGGATCTCCTGTTGTTCGACAGATGGATACATCTGAAAGGTACGAACCAATGAACTATAAACTGACTACGCACTTTAGTGTATGACAGTGACCATTGCCGAAATAATGGTTCCCAAAGAAATTGCGGAATTGGATGATTTTGTTCAAAGGCATTCTTATAATTACAGTAGGGTACGTTGGACACATTCCTCCAAAATATTGACGAGATTACTCTTCTTAAACTCGGTTTACCCACCGTGCAACAGGAATCTGATAATATTAATAATAAGAGATAATTACAGGACTTCTGTAAATTTGTAATGGAACAATAAAATTTGGGCTGTAAACATCAGCAACCCGAATATGCTCCCGCAAATAAATAAAAAAATTCGGAGGAAGGATTAAAATGTCACCTTCCATGTGTAAGATTCGCCCGAACAACGAACAACGAACAGATACTGTTAAAAGAGAAGCTGCAGATGATCATTTCTTTATTACGAACATCCGGAGGAGAAGGTAGAGGCAATAGGAGGATGTGTATAAGGCAAATACGAGTAATGTCATTTGTTTGAACCACGACCCGGAGAATAGAATCTTTTCGTACAATTTCTGCCTTCAAAATAAAATATCCAACTGGCGATTTGAGAACTCAGGCTCTGAGTGTCCAATGTGTGTTCAATGACGAAAACATAGCAAATAATGTCAAAGGAAGAGCTCCAAATGATCTTCGAACCAATTTGAAATAATAAACCAGTTTGAACCGATGGAATATAGGAAATTGTACTTCGACATCTCACTACAGAAGCGGCGGACATTTAAATCACACTTTAATAATGCAATGAATAATGCACATTATCCAACACAAAAGGGGTAAAGACACGTCCAATCCGGTGAATCTTCGGTTGAGAAGCTTCCTTTCGATCGTCTGTAAGGTAAATTGATTAATAGAGTTCTGATTAAGTGTGTTGAGGACAAAAATATAGTTCAGGATAAACAACTCGGTTTCAAGGCGGGGAATGAATGAATGAATGAATGAACAAAAGCAAGGAACAATGCACGGACGCCTGCTTGATTGACTTGGAGAAGGCTTTTTATACTATATGGTTAGTGGGACTCTCCTCAAAAGTAAACCCCCGCTCACCAGTAGACTATTTAACGTGAAGGATGGCGATTAAAGATTAAACAATATTGAGATGACTGGTAGTTGAAGAAATTCTTTCTAGGGAAACCAGAAAGAATTAGCGAAATTTTTCGATCGTAAGACAGTACTGTCAGCCACTTGCTTGTCGAAATGTAGTCAGATACTTTGCGATCTGGCTAGATTAATATCTACATATATATATATCCGAATTTTTTTTTGTTTATTTCAACATCCTTATCCACTTATCCTCTAAGTGCTCAATATATATTTTTTTTTTAAATGGAGGATAAGAAAATGTAATTTTGATATTGCGACAGAGAAGCACGTATAGATATTCGGCTATAAGCGCTGACACTTGTCAATATTGGTTCACAGGAAATATAGACCTTACTGATGCTGTTCGCTCTGGACGTCCACCTACCACAAACGACAATCAAATCTTGGCCGCAGTTACAGTTGACAGGCATTTGACGGCACGGGAGATCGCCCAGAGGTTTAACATCGTCCATAAAACCATTTCGCAGAGACTGAAAAGGCTTGAAATGTCGAAAAAGGTAGATGTTTGAGTTCCTCACTAACTCAGTGTAAGAAACATTATCGATCGCATAATAGTCTGTTAGTCTTTGTTGATATGGAATTCGCTTGAGGCTTTCCTCCCGTGACCAGGAGACGAAAATTGGGTGGTTTATAACAACATTCGACGTAAGAGATTATTATGCGCTCCTGGCGAAACACCGCAATCGATCGGTAAGCAAGATTTGCATTTCAAAAAGGTTATATTGAACATTTAGTGGAACTGACGAGGTGTCCTTTACTTCGAGTTGCTTCCACGAAATGAGATAATAAATGCAGTTAGATATTGCTCTCAACTCGATACTTTGAAGCAGGCAGTGGAAGAAAAACCGCCAGAGTGGGTGAACAGGAATGCTGTTGTTTTCCATCATGACAACGCCAATCCACACACAGCTTTAGTGACATAACAAAAGCTGAAATCATTTGTCTCCAGACCTTGCGCCTTCTGACTGCCATCTGTTCCGTTCTCTCAAGAAAAAATTTGGACGGAATGCAATTCAATACCGAAGATGAGATCAAAACATAACTGAAAAACTTTTTTAGCCATTAGCCTGATGACTTCTACAAAAGAGGCATTAGTCTCTTCCAGAATGTTGGAAGAAAGTAATAGACCATAATGGACAGTATCTGATGGATTGAATATAAGCTTTTATTGAAGCTATTTATTAAATTGCTGATTAAAATTGACCACCTTTCTTTTTAAATGAAAGTTCTTATTGAAAACCATTAAGAGTTGTTATTTTCTTCTGCTCAATACCTGCGCTAATAAGTTTGGCAAGTCAAGCCTAGTTGGGCGGGATTAGAGCTCGTTGGATACCAAGGAGGTGTAAAATAAGCACTATTTATGCGTAGTCATAATTACAGCAATGAGCCTTGCAGGTTGACGCCACTCATCGCCTACCCTAATCGGTCTAAGAACATTCCTCTTTAATTGATTATCTTGTAGTCTGCTTTTGTATTGGGGCAGTGCGTCAATAGTTGCGTTGCGGAATATGTTTTCGTAGTCAGTGTTCTGAAAAAAGGTATCGCACTGTCTATCTTTCGGTTTATGGGTTCATCCATTTGCTTAAGTTACCTATCAATTGCTTGATATGTACAGTTTTCTGATGGACGTTGGGCGGAGCAAGTTCGGAAGAGTGCTCTCGACAATGTTCTGCAAAAATGTTTCCAATTCCTCAAAACAAACACCTTCAATTTCGCAATTTCGTTGAAAACGGGGATTTAGGTAATGAAAACGCCGCCAATGTCATACACGAAAGTGCGAAGCCAATTCGTAGTTTGCTGGTTTAAGTCTGTCCTATCGCCGGTTTTTGCCATACTGGTGTACACATGACTCCGTAAAATTCAAAAAGTTATCCAATAATCCTCGATTAATTTTCCATCGATTAACACAGTAATGTCCGAATTTCACTCCAATCTGAAATAAGAAGGTCTCGAGTTACATACTTATGTCATAAGTTAGACAGTGCAATTTTATTTTTTATAAAATAAGGAAAACTGAATAGGCCAACGTTAACTCTTATAACCTCCGAGAGGCTACTGGCACTGTGCACACCCTAAGAAGTGCGATGGGGCGGCTCGGCCAAAAAGCGGATGAAAAACTATGATTTCTACAATGGCGACTGCTATAGGGAAGGAAGGTAATGCTTACTTGGATGTAGATTTGCTATTCGAAGGAGACTTAGATATAAACCCTTAAGCTTTCGCTATGTAAACGAACGTCTTAGAAGAGGAATCTGCATCAAGGCCAAATTTGAATTTATGAACATATACTCAGTGCCCCATCTTTGACACTAAAATTTTTCTGGGAGATCTGATAGCAAGTATAACTAAGAAAACTGTTTTAAGCAAGTCATCGGAAAACACAGCATGTTACATTAACACGCGGTTCCCATGTATCAATGTCCATAAAGGGACTTGACTATCCACTGACTAGATTAAATATATTGCAATCGACGCTAGACACTCCAGAATTCTGGATGTACGAACTTCCGAGGAGTTAACATCGGTTCGGATCATTACCTTGTGGCAGCTAGAATACGCATAGCATGTCTCCCTTGACATTAAACGTTAACGTCACACGTAGAAATATTGGAGTTAATCCGGTATCAACGAATCTGATAACCTGAATGCTCCGCAAACGGAACATCATTGCAACATTAGGAAGCAATATATTGAGGGTCACTACCTCAAGAGACACAAGAAGGAGTGGTATCGACGATTTGTTGAAGCCTAGTTGTCAACGAAACACTTTTGAACATAAAAAAATAGGGAATAAAACCCACTTCTGCTTCTTATGACTGCCTGCAAGTTTTCAGCCATAATCAGCGAAATTTTAAATTTTGCCCTCAGAATTATAATTGAATGGGGTTGGGAATCAAGCAATTCCACAATTTAACCATCCCTCTATAGGTAGACAACTAAATATGGTTGCCTATGGTTGCCTAAAATAAAACAACAAGTCAATTTACACTAATAATTTAGTCTCCCCATTAAATGTCGGTTGCCACCCATGGAGAAAAATAACTACTAAGCTCACACACCTTTATCCCTCTCTCAATCCAATTCTCTGAAAAACTTGACACGTGCTCTGGTATTTTAGGTGTAGCCATATCCTCTTGAGTGGATATGGTTACACCGACACCGACGGGACAGGCCTCCAACTAACCAGAAGTGCTAGAAGATGCTAGGTATCGTACTAGATAATAAACTAGTGGCCATTGTGTAGTGGTATATGCATAGACTCCTCAAGCACAAGGTCGCGGGTTCGAATCTCGTGCCAGGCAATTCTGTGAAAAAGTTGACCCGTCGGGGTCAACCCTGACATGAAGGCATAACACTGATGTTGGAGTGGTTGCTGGCTGGGCTAAATGTAACGAACTAACAACTAGCACGTACTTAAGACCCACTGGTTGAGGAGGATGTATTAGTTCGTCCCGTCCAGTTTGATAGCCACCTCTGGGAAAAATATCGAAACCTAATACACCTGAGTTTCAAACTACTACACCACCCGTCCGCACACTGGAGAAAAAGCCAGTAAAAGAGTATGGATATCCCCTTGGTGCGCGCGCGGTATTATAAAAAAAAAAAAAAATTAGTTGGGGACCTATCCCATCAATCAGTCAAACAAATTTTAAATCTAAATCTTTACCTATACATTCAAGAATCGGAAGTAAAAAATGAAATTTACAGGTCATACTTTTTTGGGTGACGCATGCAATAAAGCTGCCCTTTACCGACGACGACCTCTGCATAGGTTGTGGGACGTGGACCCACAAGGTGATAACCCCCACTTTCTGTACCATTGTCCTAAGAATTTGAGACAAAGGGCTTTAGAAAGTTACTACTTCTATGACTTCTCAGAGCTATCTCTTTTCAGATTTGCGGATGCAAATGGACGGCCCAGACCCACTTAAGGTCTAGATATTAACCAACGCGAGACGGAAATCGGAAGCTACAACACAATTAGCAATCGCAATAATATTCCCCTGCCTGGTCATCACCATGGGCTTGCACAGACCTGTGTGCGATAGTGTATATGCATAGTGCTTTCGGTTTTAGATACAAAATCACCCGCCGCGCCGATTCGGCATTCAATCCCAACGGCTCCCGAAAGACATTATTTTTTCGAAGCACCTAATATAAAGTGAGATGAATGGAAAAATTCTAAGTACCAAATATCTTTCTTTCCCTAGCAGCAACGGCTAGATACCGCTAGAATCCGATACCGATCAATACCAGTGCAGTTTCAGACTAGGAGAGTCCACCATCGATCAAATATTCGGACTACAACGGACCTTTGAAATTTACGATCGAGCAGTGTGAGGTCGGTAATGAATTAACTGATATACCTTCAATGTGAACAAAGGTTGTAGACAAGACAAGCTCTCACATTAACTTTTCCAACATTGCCCTAGAATGAATTGTGCAAAATTCACTGTATAACTAAAATCACGATCTGTTTTAAGTTGGCACAATTACTATCAGACGCCAATGACATTGATGTGATTGGACGACAGCAACGAGCCGTACAAAGTACATACGGTCATCAAAAAAGAACTAACACCACCGACACAAGTTCTGCTTTGGTATTATACTATTAATGTATGTAAGCGATGGCAAGGCGCATCCTTGCTCCCATGGATGTATGTTATGGTCATGCTGTGAAATCAAGTCCTTAAAAGACAGGTGTTCGTGTTAAACCCAAGATTTGTACTTCGGAGTGAAAAACTGACATAAAACTGTTATGTTCTCATTTTTTTAACATCAATATTTTGCTACTAGTTTCCATTTCAGAAGCAAAATGTCTCTTCTGGATTCTATGTAAATGAGTACTAACACATATAAATATGTATAAAGTTCAATTGTGTCAGAAGTTTTTGCTGTTACACTTAGAGGAATCTGTGTAACTTTTTTCGCGAAAATTATTTTCAATATGAAAAAATAATGAAAGTATTCAATTATTGTATATTAATAATAAGAAGCTTTCCTTTCTTGCAATGGGGGTTCTTTCTATATTAATAGAAATCAAGGATTACATGTCAAAAACATAAAACGACACTATTATGTGCGCTGCATAAATCCTGATCGAAATCAAAATGATTTCTTTAATGTTTCAATTTTTAAAATAAAAGATAGTGCTCAATTTTTTATATAACAATATGAGGATGAATAAGCTGTCAAATTTTCGTACGCAATGCGATACCGAGTACACTTCTTTCTGTAGGAAAGGAAAAGTGAACAATAACTCGACGTAACTGAGCAATACGGTGGTATAGTTGTAGGATACAAATCACTTATATTCGTATATTCACGTACGTACACGAACATACGTATCCGTTCGTCAATTATGGATCAACCTTAAAAGTCTTAACATAGTAAGCAATCAAATTAACCCAAACATAAGAACCCACAGCTGGGTTTTCATAGTAAATCCGCACTTAATTGCGAATGAGAACGAGTCTCAACGTTTGATAAACCACCGACAAGTTTGTACTACAATTTTAAAACATTTTTATTCAATTGCAAAGTGTAATCATAACCTTATACATTTTTTTTTCTGATTCCCTTTCTAAAATTCCCATGCAAAAAAGAAGTAAAAAATATCCGCTCAGCTGTCAGCCAAAAAAAGTGGAAACAGTTCAAGCTGTTGGCTGTCGCGCGGCAAGTCTTTTTTAGTTTTAGTTTCTAAAGTGAAATGCCGGTGTCAATAAAATCCCTTTGACACACATGTAAGCCGGTAAGTCTATCTCAAAATTCGCCTCTATTCATTTCCATCTGTTGCATGCCAAATACTTTCAATAAAAATAAAATCCAAACGTTTGCACTTCATGTCACCATCTCCCCCCTTCATTTTTTTTGCTGTCATTCAGGTATTTTTTTTCTTCTCGTTTTCAACGGAAAACGTTCAAAAAGACTAACAAAAAAAAAAAGGAAAACCGCCCGAAAAGTAAAAGAAAAGAGAAGATACAAAAATGGGACGCAGTCCATCGCCTGTTCATAGACGACGCGAAAAAGAGCGCAGCGAAAGAAAGAAACGTCGAGAAAGACGTTCCAGGGAACGTGAACGTGAGCGCGAAAGGGATCGCGATGGTGGCGGCCATCGGTCAGCGAGACGTCGTTCAAGAGAGAGAGAACGCGGTAGAAGTCGTAGCCGAGACAGATCATCTAGACGGCGCTCGAGGTGAATAAAGTGTAGTGTATACGAACCATGACGAAAGAATAAGTATAAAAAGATTTTTATTATTTCCAAAATATATTCCAATGTATATTTTATCAAAAGGTAAGTTTTCCATGTATTTAATAATGTAGAACTGTAGTTGGTGCCGTTTTTTTTAATGAAAAGAAATTAAATTCCCAACGGCCATTTCTTGAGGTGTGGTGAAAAAGTGCAAAGGTGAAACTCATTGACGTTTCTATTCTGTCAAGTTTCCCACCGCGTTTGGAAACCATTTTCGGCTCCACGTGAATTTTGCGGATTTCATAAAAGTTGAAATATTTCGACGAAAGTTTGTCATTTCAATTTTTACCCTTTATACTAATAGTTGAAAAGTAAATAGTGTTAAATAAAAATAGAAATAAAAATGGCTTTACGTGTACAATTCGAAAACAACGATGATATCGGTGTATTTAGTAAATTAACAAATACATATTGCTTAGTAGCCATAGGAGGATCGGAAGCATTTTACAGCGTTTTTGAATCGGAATTGGCCGACACAATTCCGGTAAGCCATGTGAGCATCGGTGGATGTCGTATTATTGGACGTCTAACGGTTGGAAACCGTAATGGATTGCTGGTACCCAGTTCTACTACCGATGTGGAACTACAAGATATTCGGAACACTCTGCCGGATAGTGTGAAAATACAGCGCGTGGAGGAGCGTTTATCTGCACTGGGAAATGTCATTGCTTGTAATGATTATGTGGCATTGGTACATCCCGATTTGGACAAAGAAACAGAGGAAATCATTGGAGATGTTTTAAACGTGGAAGTCTTTCGACAAACTATCGCTGATAACACATTGGTGGGTTCATATACAGTACTCAGTAATCAAGGTGGCATGGTACACCCTAAGACTTCAATCCAAGATCAAGATGAGTTATCATCACTGTTGCAAGTGCCTTTGGTAGCAGGAACAGTCAATAGAGGTAGTGAGGTGCTTGCTGCTGGCATGGTCGTCAACGACTGGATTTCATTCTGTGGAATGAGCACAACATCCACTGAAGTTTCGGTGATAGAGAGTGTTTTCAAGCTGAATCAAGCGCAGCCGTCTACAGTGACAACAAAACTAAGGGCGGCTCTGATCGAGGATATGTCGTAAACTGGGATAATTTATTTTTGTTTTAGCTTAAGTTAGGACATGTAATGTAGTTTCAAACGATATCATATGGCAGAACCGAGAGTTCATTTCCATGTTCACAACACATTTTTTTTTTTTTTGTAAGAAAATGTAAATGAAAAAAAAAAAAATATATATATACTTCTAACAGAACTTTTGTGAGATATTTTTTGTGTTCAATTGTTTGCAGAAAAATTATAGGCTTAGGAGATTGCTCATATTGCTTGCTAATCGATCTTCTTCCTGGTTGCTTCTGGTTATTCATATCAAGGGCTACACTTTCAAAGCCTGCACTTGTAGACCAACTTCCCGCAGCGATTTTCGAGCTCAAAAATATAACCAGAAGATTGGTACTTATATATGAAGTACGCGAATAAGTAAGTTCAAATGCGGAAGTTTAGCAGCATTTTGTCGCAGCTGAGGTTAGTAATAATGGTAAAAATGCGTTTTTCTTTATATTTCTGTTATAACCACTTGATTTTAGTATTGAGCGAAAGAACAAAACGTGTTCGCAATAATATGGGTCCCAGACACTACGCGCATCCATACTCTTGCCAAAGAAAACATATTTTTTGAACAATGGCCTCCTAACGCATTTACTGTCGTAACTCGAATCACAACTGACTTATGTCGGTGTAATTTTTTAAAATTTTTAGACGTAAGTCGAAGCGTCCTGAGCTGTGACTACATATATTGAACCCTGGTAATTAAGATCTAAGGGACTTAGGGGCGAGAATTTTCTCGTTTTATATAATATGTATGATATTTTTTTTAACAGCTCGCTCTCAGAGGATTATGAACATGCTTTTAACGTCTGCGTTTAACCATCACCCGGTCAATTAGAGAGGAAAGAAAGAGCGATATCGTTCTACGTTGGTTTTGAATGTTTGTGGTTTATAATGAGTAAAAAATAAAGAGCTCGGGAGAGCATTCCATATGAGAATTGAACGGCTTGCTTTTTAGGGTTGAGGTTTAGAGAGGATGAATTCTCTTGTGGTGGTTAAAATAATAGCGATAAAACAAGGTTAGGCCAGAAATATCACATCGGTGTTTAAGAGTGTAAATTTACTGGCAATATTGCGGTTATCCTTGAGTTTTTTTTTGCACGGTTATGTATCCTTTCTAGCAAGTGATAGACGTATAAATGGCTTACACTCGTATAATATATTGGGCCAAATTTATATTCTTTACACCACTTCAGAAAAAATTTACGTTTTTCGTCACTTTTGGCGACATTGAATATTGGGCGACTCTAACGGAGGTTATTTTTCGTTTTCGACGATATAATTGATAACTTTACTTTGTCAACAGCAGATACCATTATGATGTTTTAGAAGCATTAAATTCAATTCTGTTGATAGTTCTTCAACTAGTTATGCTGTTATTATCAGAATTTAATGAGCTTAACATACGCTGACGTTCCCGTTCTGGGAATAAATATTAAAATTAGAGATAATTTTCGCGAGAAAATTGATATGCTCTATTAGAAGTATCAGACAAAAGATAACTAATGAAATCTTGGTGTCGGAGACAGAACAGAACTTTAGGCACACCAACATTTATTTCGCGGATATCAGACTATCCAAATACAACAGCAATTCAAAGTTCCAAAAGGTTAATTCAAATAGACCTCGGCCGAATTCGTGTTCCAACTTTTCGTTGGTACATCCCATCCTTACTGCCGGCCATTGAAAAGTTTTCGTCTTTCAAAATATGTCATGAACTGACTGCTTAGCGTTTCCATGACCTTAGCAAGAAGTAGTGGAGATAATAAAATCCGATTTTTTGAGGGACAGGCTAGACAAACAATATCTCCCATCTAATCCTAAGGAGTAGAATTGATAAAAAAGCTTACGCAATTGTTTTTCCAGCGCGGAATGAGAAGGGAAGATACTCTATCTGGAAATGCGGATTTGTGTATAATGAGGTTATTGAGAGTAATTTGCCATATTATATTGCCATAATGATTGGAGCGTTGTCAATATTGGAGGTGTAAAGCTCAATATTGATTTGCTGCAACAATTCTTTAACAGAGGGTTCTTTTAAGACACTGCGAGTATCGTGCTCACCTAACCGATCTCATCTATCACGTATACCTGTGCTGTCTCATTTATCATCCCGATCTAGCTCAGCCTGCGTGGGTCCAGATATGCAAGATGGGGATGAACGATTCTTATAGTTGTTAGGACCGCTTCAATAGACATTATCGTATTGTTTTGAGTCTAACATGGAATAACAATTTTTTCATTATTTATTATTATTTATTTCTCAACATAATCAACTTTAAGCTGTATACACTTGTTATACTCTCAGGATGCTCCAAGTTCTTAAACCCCTCCAATAGTTATTTACTATCAGGTCTCTACTACGGAGGATATAATTTCGTCATTTGTTGAAAATTCGTTTCCGGCGACCCAATTTAAACTTTGGAAACAAAAAATAATCGCTGTGGGCGACAGGTAAATAAGAAGGTGTTAAAAAGTTCTTATCGCAATTTGTGAATTTTAATCATAGCAACTTCAAAGCTTGATGAAAACATTTACTTCTTTGCATACGGGGAAGTAATTGGTTAAATGCAGGAGCAAGTGCACCTCCTTTTGTTCACTTTAGATCTGTTCCTTGTGGTGGACCATTAAAGTGATGAATGTATTGTGCTTCAACCGCTCCAACAGAGATTTGTGAAGAGTTTTAGCATGACAAAATCTTCAGTTAATATTTTACAAATTTCTCTATACAGTGTCATCTTCAGCCGGTTTCACTTTGTGTTTTGTAGCAGTGGTTGTGGTTTAAACTCAGATACCCAACATTCTGTTGCACGTGATTGTGCAATCTTTTTAAACTTGTCTTATTCTTGTCTAATTCTTTTTACAGCATATTATTTTTTAAATGTCAAAGTTCTGCATGCGTGGTACTTCGTTTTGTCAATTTTGGTGAAATCACTGATGTTGGTTGATCAGTTTTTCAACCCGCAGCTTGATTTTCACTTTACACTTTTTGAGTTAATTATATATATTAATTGTAAAATTCAAACAAAGTAAACGAAATCTATGCTCTGCAAGACATCAGCAAATGAGCGTGATCTAATAATAAGAAAATAAACGCACTGATATCCACACTGGGAGGCCGCGAAAAAATGAAATAGCCGATGAGTCATTCTATTGTTTTGTGTTTGGCTTTTTAAACACTTTAGTAGCAAAATCAAAACAGAATATAAATTGTTATTAAAGGGTGTAGACATCGTCAAGGCAGTAGATCTTATTATACAACTGTATAGGTCTTAATGATATCTAAAAATAAGTTAGGTTTGTTAAGTTGTGTAATTACATTAGTACGCAGGTACTCGACGTATGTATATTGTGAAATATGTTGATAATGTGTCTCCGTTACTTTCTCCGGATATATACATTTGTTGATGGTTTTTGAGTAATCAGTGTTGAAAATATTGATGAGACAGTTAAGGAGTTTTTCTTTTTATTTTTCTAGAATGTTTGATTAGCGCCTTAACTGTTTAAATAAAATTTAAATTATTTCAATCTCATTTCTATTCCCATGCAAAATCCACTACTTAAACGAAATTCAAGGTATAAAGTTGTTGCATTGTTAAATAGTACCAATAAGTAACAAAAGGGATGTGGAGATTTTTATATTGGTGATGAGGCTGAGAATGTTTCGAATGTCGTAAAGGAGGAGAGTGGTATGTGACTGGCGTGGAAGTGATTGTTAGGTAGGTAGGTAGTTGGGTGCCCTGTGACTAATTACCCAATGCTTGCTAAGACTAACGTTTGGTTTTATTGCTAATATTTTTGGAATTACTTCGGAAGCTTCGGAAGAGAGACCCTGGATTTAGAAGTTATCGGGCTCGTCGAAGATTACTATGTACTACGTTCACATTCTTCTATCAAGAAATTTAGCGCAGTCACACTGCAGGTGATGAACGGATTCAATTTATTTTGCCCTTGCAGCTTCTGCAGTATTCGGTATGGATGATGAGAGACCCTTGATTTAGAAATCATTGGGCTCGTCGAAGAAGTAGTAGTACAGTTCTCATTTTTCTATCAAAGTTAAGTAGGACATTTACACTGAAGGTGATGGACAGATTTAATTCCTTTTGTCCCTGCATCTTCTGCAGTATTCGCTATGGATGATCCCAAATCATTCCTTGCGAATACAGTGTTAATAATTATGCGACGCACGCAACAATAATCTTCAAGATTAAGCTTTATTAATCAGACCGATTTTTTTGTGATAGATCTATATTTAAAAATTTATATGGCCTAACGGAATACCTACGAAAAAAAGAGCATTGATTATAGGAAGTTTGAAATCTTATTTCCAAGCTCGTAAGCTCCACACATAAATACATATGTAGGGCACGGCCTGGTTCTCAGCATATGGTCACCGTATTCTTACTTACGAGTAGATGTCTTCTTTGTTATTTACTGGTCTTGATATTATTACCGGCGATTCCAAAGTCTTAAAGATTGTCTATATATGTAAGTATATGGTAATAAATTTGACGATAATAATATCTGCGACCTTAACTTATAAAACACTATACAGTGTGACTTGTAATTCGACCTATTCCTTGAAGGGGTTATTCTATAGCAAACTTACAATGTTTTTAGCTATGACAACCAGGGGTCGAAATTCATTAGTTTTCGAGTTATTCGAGTTTTAAGGTTTTTTCGAAAAAACACCTACTTCCGGCCTTAAGGTGGCAATTGTAAAACAAAGTACATGCGTTAGGATGTTACCATTGATAGCGATACTAAACAGTCGCCAACGGAATATTATTAATATGGCAGTCAATGCGGCTTTGTGGGAGGCATGTCGATATATGAAGCAATTCAGTGCTTATAAATAAAGATGGAACACAGCGCAAAATGGCACTAAAACATCAAAGTGTACCCGGGACGTACATATGTAAGAATGATACTTCATATGTACGATGGTGTTAAAACGAAAGTTAAATGCACAGCGGGAATAAGCAGAGAATTTGAAGTTAAAGTTGGAGTACACCAAGGCAGTGTACTGGTACAAAGTCCTTTGTTTTTTTAAAGTCGTGCAGCACATCACCGAGTTCGGAATAACTTTTTTCGCCGATGACAATGATATTGTAGGCAAGGACGTGGCAGCTTAAAGGCAAGTCATAATAATTTGAGTAAGGCGCTAGAAGATAACGGGTTGCAAACCAGTCGTACTAAGACCGAATATCCGAAATTCTGAAGCAGCAAATCCAACTTCTACGATATCTGACGATATCTAAATCAGTGTTTGTGGGATATTTAGTGAAAAAAAAATGTCGCTTAAATTTAAAGGTTTGTTATATGTAACAGTCGTTCGTTCAACTTTAACATACGCATCGAAGTTTTGGACAATGTACGAAAAATATAAGAGAACAATGACAACGACGGAAATGAAAATGTTATGAATGTCAGCGAGTGTAACAAAGCGTGATGTTATAAGAAGTATGTGCATCTTTCCATCAAGAAATCGATAATAGAGAAATTTTTGACTAGTTTTGTAATGCACATCGAAGGTCTTTGGAAAATCCTGTCCAAAAAGCAATAGAGGCTCAACTTATAGGCGAAGTTCCAAGAAGTCGTCAAAAGAAAATGTAGAATGGTTCTAAGGTCTGCAAAATTTAGCTAGTAGCAAAGCAGATACGTTGGAGGAGTATGTAACATTAGATGTAATTATACGCGTTATATAATTCAACCGTTAATAAAAGAAAAAGAAGATGAAAGAGAATAACTTATGCCCAGGCTCCGGCTGTTGGTCTTATTACTTACAAATTATTATCAAAAAGTAAAATTTTTAGTAGAGGAGCAATTTGTATATCGTTATATTGTATTAACCTTGGTTGTGTATCCGGCAATCTGTTAGAACGCAATATCGTATTTTCCTATGACTTTTGAAGGTTAAACATTCCTGCTATTGTCTAATTGCTCCTTCCGCCTAACATTCTTGTTCTCAGGGAATTTATAGTATCCTGTTGCAAAGCAGATTAGTAAAGTTTCTTCGTATTCAAAACACTACAAATATATACAATCAGATCTATTAGATGTACACTCACCGTTGATTAGCTCTTATATAGATTTCCACCAGGTGATGATTCGATTCTACGATTCAAGATGTTTGGAAATTCTAATTTAAGCTAATTTTAAAAAGCTACAGTTTGAAATCCTTGAAAAAAGTCTCACTTGAGTAGAAAATTTTTAGCGCTTGATAATTTTAAGTAAAGAATTTCTCTTATTGGACGCAGAATAGATAAGTTAAGTTTCGTAGGAGGACTTAGGTTTACATTTCCAAATGACGTATTTTTGGAATCTTCGTAAGAGTAAACTTGTTTAGTTACATGATAGTTAATGTCAGATACCAACAATTATAATAATAACTCTGCATGCTCTGCTCTCTTAAGTATCGTATTTGAACTGTCGTGTTGGATTCATGTATTTCACTTTAAAATCAATTTAGTTTATCACAAGTTTTCACTCCGATATAACAAAATCTTGGTGTACCTGACTTATGATATATATATATTTTTTTAAAACTTAAAGACGTTGCTATAATAAAAACAATAATGTTACTTTATGTTAACTTTCAGATCAAGAAGCCATTCTAGAGAACGTGCATATCCATCCACATCATCTCGGGCCCGAACAGAAAGGCCAAAAATAAGTGAAGCTGATTTGGAAGGAAAATCTCCCGAAGAAGTTGAGATGTTAAAAACGATGGGATTTTGTACCTTTGACACAACGAAAAACAAAAAAGTGGATGGCAACGATGTTGGAGAGGTGCATGTTATTCTTAAACGTAAATATCGCCAGTACATGAATCGTAAGGGCGGTTTTAATCGACCGCTGGACTTTGTTGCCTAGCTGTTAGTTTTTTTAACACCATCGGATACATACGAATTTCTTTTGCTTCTTTAATCACAAACAAACATATTCATTGAACATTTGCATAGATTTATAATAGATTTTATACGAATGCCTAGCTAGCAATGCAACTAATGCACTAAACTACAGGCTTATCATAGTATATTATTCTACTCTGACAATCCTGCAATTTTTTGCCATAGCCCGGTTTACAAAATTTTCTAAATTTCCACTTATTGCCTTAATGCAGTAATACATACATAGGCTTAACACAAGGCATGAGGGTTCAACTCATCGTGTCCCACATAATCAAAAGTTTAAAATTTCAGTCGCTATTTTTCTCAATAGCAACTCAAAAAATATGAGTACTGTTACGACAGTTGATTTTGGTTTTTTTTTTTTTTTTTTTTTTTTTTTTTTTTTTTTAATTATTTTGTTACATTGTCATAAAGATAGACCATTACGATCAGCTTATAGAAAAAAGGAAACACTAGGTTGAGGGGTATGAAAGAAAATTTGATTTATAAGACACCACGAGAATTGATTGGATACCCAAAGTTATTCATTTGATAAGGAAGTGCCTATCAAATTTAAAGTCTTGCCGCTGTTCCTAGTAGATAGTTTCTTTCTAGCTGTTTGTAATTATCAAAATCTTTAATGATGGTATATTTATATATATTTATTATACAATCACAAAATTTACAACACACACACACACAAACATTCCCATCAGTCCCTTCAATAAATCCCAACAAAATTCCTTGCCCCTTACACTATCCTCCATACAATGCAATAGTACAATTTTTTATACAAAGAGCTTTATTTATAAAAAAAATATTTATTTATACACACACATCACACCCCCAACCCCTACAAACCCAACATCCTGTAAATATAATCCAGCAATAGTTAAAACTCCCCAAGAACCAGCCCCTTTCTCCTCCTTACAATAGACCAAATGCAATAGCCAGGATTTTGTTAACTTTTTTGTTTTGTTGATAACTTTACACACACAAGTGCCACAACAATATTAAAAAAATATATATAAAAATAAAAAATATAAATAGAATTACCTCAAAAAAGAGAACAATATACAGCCGTGTTATATAGAAAATATACCTCATGTCAGTAAATGATTTTTTATTTTAAATGAAGAATTTGCAAAATGCAGATGCAGATGCATTTAACATTTAACATTTAACATTTAACATTTAAAATATCATATTTTTGGTTAACAACATTTTTTTGGTTACTTCTTATTACATCTGAACCCACAACATATACACACTTATTACAATGAAGAATAAATCGAAATTGCAGGGATTTATTTCTATAGTTTTTTTTTTCTTTTTGTTATCAAACACCTTTTTATTATTATGTTTTTTGTTTGTTTCTCATATTTTTACTCATACTTTGTATTTATGACAATCTTTTTTTCATTTAACGTTAATATGTAAATTCAGTTTCAGGCATAAGAGTTCGTTAGAAAATTTGTTGGATTAATTATTTAATTAAAATCTAAGACTACAAATTTATTGTGTTTCGAGGAATTTTTTTAAAAATATCAATTAAGAATAATTGTTTTATAAGAAACTGACATTTTTTATAAAAATGAAATCACAAAATAATGTATAGGTTGTTAATAAAATTACATATAAAGTAAATACAAATGAATTGGTGTTTTATTTTATATTTGATAAAATAATATCTAGCGTAGGATTGTTTTATCATAAGGATACGATTCTTTAATAAAAAATAAATTTTGAGATGGTTTGCGCTTAATAAAAAAGATGAAATGAATTAATGAGGGACTGAGAAAATGGGCCACCAGTATATGTTCCATGATGCAAAAGATTTTACTGACCTTCAAGTTAGAGATTGTAGGTGGGGTTAACTACTCGGTCATTGAAAATTTCTGTTATTGCGATCTGCATTGATGTTGAACACAGGGTACGTGCAGCCGAGCAACCAGTGGGAGCCGTAGGTGGGCGAATAATTGTGATACTGACAAAAAAATGTTTTTTTGAGCTCCTTATAAACGAATTTTAATTTCATTGAATAGTCAACCAATGTTATCATTTTGTAATCGGCGTAAGGAAAAAGAAAGGAAGGTATTAAGCCAATAAGACCCGAACCTATAGCGATGAGCAAGTTAATTAACTAAAAGTGCTTCAGTCGTTGCTGAGATTGTGAATAATGAATCTGCAGACTGTTAAACGGCGGGTTAATCATTCAACCTGAATTATGAAAGCAACGATTTTCGTTCATCCGGCCAAAAAGTGTACCTAAACTAAACTAAAGGGTGACCAGATAAGAATGATAGGAAAAGAAAATTGAAATAAAACAACGTTGTGAGATGTAAAATTGATTCTGGCTTTATTTTGGAACTCGGCTAATGCCATTATATGTGGAATAGCTGGCATTGCTTCAAGCGGTCGGTCCAATTTTCGATGAGACAAAGGACATAATTGTGTGTGTGGATCATAGACCCTAATTAGAATGAGCACAATTAGGAAATTTGAATTCGGAAACCGCTGGTTTGACTACAACCGGCGGCATGAATGCGTAGCACTTTGACATAAGAGAATGAAAGCAACTCGCAATCTCTACGTATAGGGAAGAAGAAAAGAACACCAGGTATACAAAAGATAAAGTTTAAAACGCCCGCGTTGTAGTATATTGAGATGCTTCAACAGAAATAAAATTTGGAAGTTAAACTAGAATGTAAAATGAGCATACCCAAAAAGCTAGAGAAAGTAAAAAAAAAACTAGTAGTAGACATAGTCGCTTAACTCATTAAAGACCAAGCATCTTTACAATAGAGATCCATAAACGGTCATGGCTTGTGAAATAATTATCAAAAAACACGTTGTGATCAATTAGCGTATTTATAATTAAGTAAATCGAGTACTACACGTTTGACTTACGTTCTTGGCACCACAATATACATCAAAATTGTAGCAATAACCATCTTCACTGCAAAGCATTCACTCCTTACAACCAAAACAAACCGGTTTTCCACGTCGATTCGTTTTGCAGAATGATGGCCAAAGAATTTTATCATGGCTTCGTCTAATGACAGGTTTTCATTAAAAAAAGCCCCATTTTTGATAGTTATGACAAATCATTTTCATCAACCATAAAATGGCAATGGTTTTGTCAATCGTTGAATTGTTTGCCAAATGAATAAAGCGTTTGATTTCCTTGAATCGATTGCGTGACATAGCGTTTGCTACTAAAGAAATTCTTGTGTCTTCATCGAGACACCAGTACAAAAATTCTTGGGGTAAGGAATGGGATCCGGAAAATAGCAAAATTCCACCAAATTTTCTGAGATCGTCTTTAGTGAATATGAATGAGTGGCAGTTTTGGTTCTTCATAACATCATCGTCAAAAAAGTGTTCAAAAATTTGAACTTCGTCATTCAAAACCAACTGTTCATTTATTTTCCAATTTCCAATTTTCCACGTATTCGAATGTTTTTGTCATATCCGTGTAATAAAAAATGTGGTTTGACCATTTAGGAGCACGATCATGAGGCTCAACTTCTTTTCTTAGACGAGCAATTGGAATATAGTCATCACCTTTAAATCCATCGCTTACCTCAACTTCTACTGCTCCTGCATCCGGTGGAATTATTACTATTTCCCATTCATTTCCATGATTTGGGATATCATCAACAGCTATAAGCAGATTAGGATAGCGTTTTCCATAAAAATTCTTGCAAGTTATGGTTTGAGAAGCCATTTTTCTGTAAGTCCAGTCATAAAACAAAATCTACACAGTTTTGGCCAGTGTACTCGAATGAGTACACCACTTTTGTTTTCAACTTACCAGGATCACGAAATTATTTTAATATGAAACCTATTTAGAATCTTGTTTTTACATAAAAAACTTAAAATCCAGAATTTTTTATTCTTTTGTTGGCTAAAAGTGTGAACTTTTATCAAGATTTTTCTTTTAGAAAGACACAAAACAGCGTAGAATAAAAACACCGATCACAAAATTTAACGCAAATACTTGAAAGCACATAGCAAATTCAAGAAAATGAATCCAAATGAGAAAACACATATGTAATTATGTTTGCTTTCAAATTCAAAGCCTACTTTTTGAAAAATATCAATTTCAAATTTTCAAAAATACTGTACTCAACTGAGTACAGTGGCAGATAATGGGTTAATGGTGACTGTTGAATGATGAAGACGAAGTGGAAGATACCTTACGAACTTCGGAGTTGCGGTTGTCAGCATTTATGTCTTGTCATAGATAATGCTTTGCTTTTGGTAACCAATTTTTGTTAATGTTCAGTTTTTGATTAATTGAATAAAATCTTGCACGACATTGGAAAGCGACGGATTTTGAGCATTGCCTAGGACTTTTAATTTCCCGGTGTGATCATATAAACTCTTTAACATCCTCTGGCCTCTTGTCAACTTTAAACATTAAAATTTATCAAGCGTTTTCTCCAAATTGAGGAACACAAATCCCAACGTGTCTCTTTAAACTCAATCATCAACTCTGAATCGAGTCATATGGTATATCGTCCTAACTTCCACAAAATCGCATAGACTGCCCTGGACTTTGAATTTATCGATACTTTACATTTACGGTAAATGTTACAGTTTTGTGTGCCGTCTTTGCTTTATAAGATTTAATAAGAAAGCTCTCACTCTACTAATTAGTCATCTGGTGGTATCTCAATATTTTATTAAACATTATCACAAGCTAATTAAATTCAAGACTTATGACTTACTTAGTTCGAAATGTGATCGAATCTGATTGGACATAATCCATAAAATCTGTTGTTTCCCCTTAATGCGCGATATCAAAAGCAATGTAAAATTATCCATACAGTACCGCATTAAAATACTCTCCCCTATTTATGTTATTGTATTTTGTTCAGCGTTATTAAGAATTATTTAGTTACTATAAGAGAAACTAAGCATGAGCAATATATTTTTTATTTAAAAAAGATCATAGTGAGCAAATAATTATCAACGCGCTATAATACTGTAGAAAAGGTGAATTCTCACTCTCCACTACACAAATAAAATGAGTTTTTGGAAGAAAAATTCCAGATGGTTGTGCTCAATGAAATCAGGATATTGAAGCTAGTATCTTTAGTACCGAATAAAGATGGCTATAAAACTACTTCGAATTATTTAAAACTATGATACATAAGTACATACTTTATTCTTAGAAATTTACGGTTAATTAGAAACGGTTGTTTCTTTTTTTTTTTAACAAAGAAGTACATTTAAAATGATGTTCGAATTTTCGAATAGGTAGTGTCAATCAACACGGTTTGGCCACCATAAACGCCAGATTTGAACTCAAATCAACTTTTAAGGTATCATTGCGATAGGGTTCGCGAGAAAACAATTGGCAGCAAAAGAATGACACCTGGAATAGCATATCAAACGAAACAATATCAAAATTGATAAGGAGGATGCTAAGTTTTCTGAAGGCTGTTACAAAAGTTTTAGTAATTCAAGCTACTACAATACTATTTTAAACGTATCTACCCGTACATACATTTTATAGAAATTCTAAGTACTTTAACCTGTGGCGGGTAGTGTATGCATATGTATATTTACAAAAGCTTACAGCCTTCCATATTTTTCACATGTTTAAGGTTCAGAAATTTTCGATTATTTTAAGTACATACTCTTAGATGTTTAAAAAAGCTTTGTAACCACTTTGAGCGTTTAAGTAGGTTAACATTTAAAAAGCTTACAACATAAGTCATACTCTGTTGTATGAAGCTCAACCCTATGATAAATAGGCAATTTAACTGAATTAGATTTATTAGAAAATTGTGAATTCATAGTTACGAGTATAGTCAGCTTTTTATAAATAGTTTTCCAATGATTACTTTTCAACTTAGGTTTACTTTTAATCAAGCGGTGTTGCTTTGTCTTCTACATATACGGGGTGTTTTTTAATTGGTTCAGAAAGTAACTTGATGACGATTTATTAAATTCATTTGAAAGATTATTTCATAATATTTAATACTTCAAAATAATTTCGAGCACAAAGTGCATTCTAAAGGTCCAATTTTCGACCACTTCTTCGAGCAATTGGGGGAGTATTTCGGGTACAACTCGAACAATGTTTTGCTCCAAAGCAAAAAGACGATGTAAACTCGTTTCAATTTTGTTAATTCTTCGGGCTTTCACTCTACAGAAACTAAAAGATGCTTGAGTTAAACTGATATTTTACATATTTAATTATGCTTAAATTTAAATTTCGGAATTAAATTGAGATAAAAAAAACTTTTTTATGCGTAATGCCGTGAATACAGTAATGCATTTTCATCCTTTTTTTTAATATAATAGGTGCGCGCCTATTTAATTACCCTTAAGACTTGTACATAGCGATGGCGAAAGGAAGTTAGGGTGTGAAAAAAGGGTTTAGCGTTGCTTTTAAATGTTTGCAAGTTATACTGACCAGTAAATAAAGAGCTTGGCAGGGTATTCAATAAGCGAGTTGTGCGGCTTAGGAAAGAATCACGGTATTTCAGAGTACGTTCGAAGATGGGCTTGAGGGTGTACCTACTGATGAGAATTCATAGCGAGACGGGTATTACGGTTAAAAGTTTGAAGGGGCGGAATGATAATGGGAATTTCGGCGGAACACTGCTGGTTAATGTATGTATACAGCAAGGTAAGACAGGAGACGTTCCGCAACTGTTAGAAGGTATCGCATGATTTCGTATCGAAAGTGCGAAGAGGTTTTAGGGGCACTTGACCAGATGTGGGCATTGTACTCCAATTTTTGGCAGATAAATGCCTTATATATTGCGGCCAGGTCAGAGGGGGTCATATATTTCTTAAGGGTTCGAATCCCGATCGAGGTAATTCTCTGAAAAAGTCTTTTCATGAAATATGTATGTAGTTATATGTAAAGCCGTCGGCGTCAACTCTGACATGAAGGCATAACACTGATGTTGGAGTGGCTGCCGGCTGGGCTAAATGTAACGAACTAACAACTAGCACGTACTAAGTTCCACTGGTTGAGGATTCATTGGCTCCAGTTTGACAACCACCTCTGGGAAAAATATCGAAACCTAATACACCTGAATTTCAAACTACTACACCACCCGCCCGCGCCCTGGTGAAAAGCCAGTAAAAGGGTATTCATATCCCCTTGGTGCGCGCGGAATTATATAAAACAAAAAACATCGCTTAAGAAAATCTTGACATTTCGTAGCGTTTTTCGGTTTCAACGATGCAAGTGCCATTCATGGATAATGGCCGGGTGTTTGGATTTCGCTTTAACGACAGCAGACAGCATTGTGCTTTAGAAGCTCTGTTGAACTTCCGCAATTGTTTATGCTGCTAATATCAGGATTTAATGTGCTTTACATAAAGGAGTATATTGGATTAGAAGTAGCAAAAATTAAAAAGAATGTCGGAGAAAGAACGGAGCCCTGGGCCACACCAGCATTTATTTCGTGAATATAAGACTTAAACCCGTCCACGGCAACGTGGATTGAACGTTCCGAAACGTAGTTTCTAATCCATCGAATAAGAGAGTCATCGATCTCAAATGCATGCATTTTCGACAAAAGGGCATAATGCCAAACTTTTGCTTTCGCCAGACTGATGTACGCTTTGGTTCCTGTTGTTATGAAAACCGCACTGTCGGTCACTGAGAGTTTTCGTGCTTCGAGATATTTCATAAGCTGTCGGTTTATCAGCGTTTTCACTACCTTGCAAAAAAGGGACGTAGGTACAATAGGTCTGGAAGAGAAAAGAGAAGAATATTCGTTTTTTTTAGGGGTTGAACAAAAACTGCTCGGAAAGAATCCTAAAGAGAAGGATTGATGAAAAATCTTACGCAGTAGTTTTGCCAGCGTAAAAAAAACACCTCTTCAGAAGAAAGGAAAATATACCTTGCAGTCATTCCTGGCTCGTTTAAATTTTTTTTTTCGGTTTTCCTCTGTCGGGTTGGTCTTTTAGGACCGAAAAAAAAACATTTCTCTAACTCTGATAGCCTTTTCCATGGAGTACATATTCGTATACTTTTCAGGGTGAGAAATTAGAAACAAGTCTAGGGCGTTATTACTATCGACGTCTGGTATTCGCGTTGGCTCATTTACAAGCTGCATCAAGTTGTTTTCTGCAGCGAAGATCTCAACATATCGTCCTTCGGGTGTTGTCTGTCCAGAATGTCGAAGCCACCCAGAATTGTGTATATTGAAATCGCCTTCAGTAACGATTTAAATATGAGGATACGGGGATACAATTCTAAGAATTGAGTCAGACAGTTAAAGATCGAATTGCTGTCCAGTTTGGGGCTTCTGTAAATAAAACAGTAGTGGATAATTTGTTTACGGGAATGAAATTTTAACCACAGGAAATAAAATTCCGGATTGGAACAGGAGCTACATCACTACGCACGTAAATGGCCATGTCCACTCTTAATTCGCTAATGGTTATAATAATTTAGGGAGACGGTGCCCTGAATTTTTGAAGATTTTGAGATCACTGATGTGCTCGGTAGGCCTTTTATGGCTGTGGCCTTTTGTTGCTCAACCAATCATAATTGCCTTCGTTTGATTTAAGCGCAAAAATCAGGTCTGTAAATATATTATAGTTACAAATCATGTTTAGAATTCTACAGCCGCAACAGATTGTTGTTCTTTCAGACTGCAATGATACGTGGATCCTATGTTTTAGCGGTGCAATGAAAACAATGCGCTTATCGACCCGCCGCCGGATGTCTTTTGATAACCACTTGGTGTGGTTTTTGTTTTTTTTAAGTGAATCAGTTTTTACAGTGCAGCAGTGGTTTCAGTAGTTTGATGCATCAATGTTGAATGCGAATATGTATCAGCAGTTATACAGACCATGGTATGTAACCATATAAATATGAGACCCTCTTTAAACGGAAGAACATCGTATCCATGTATATGGGTTTTTCATCTATATATAAAAAGATAACATTGGACATAAGGAAAGGCTTCATAAGTCGTTTAATAAATTGTCAAGAGAACAGTTTAAAACAATACTGGCATAAAGATGATAAAAATCGGTTAATTGTTTTTTCAATGTTTCAAATTCACTAAACATCAATCGAAATGCAATTAAAAGTAAGGGATTTTTTTAAAATAATTTTAAAATTTTTTTAATTTAAAAATTTTTGTATTGTATTATTCAATATTACACAATTAGAGTTTACTCGCCAATATATTCCGATTTATTGTTTCGAATGCTTACTTTCGGTCCAAAAACACTGCCAATATAAAATTGCCCTTCTCGTTTTATTTTTCCAGTCATTTATTTTCCAACTAATATGTAGATGTTTCGCATGAGTGTTCCCACCTAAATCCGGATTATTCTACACACAAAATTTTCTTTTTCCTCCACAAAACACATTAAAACATTTTCGTATAGGTAACATATTTATAGGTCTCCATTCCGCTGGTGTCCTCACATTACTTATTTCTTCAACTATTATGATGTCCGCAATCTTCCAACTTTGGAGAGATAAATTTATTAGTTGAGTAGAAGAGGTAAAATTCCACCTTTACAGTCCAATATTATAGTGTGATTTAACCCATAGCAATCACATTTTTTATTTTTTGATTTAAATATCTCTATAAGTTCTTTTACTGGTAACGAGAAAAGTATTTAACGCATTTGCTTTTTCTAGGTGATGATGATAATGAGGGCCCTGCGTGACTCCCCTACAAGTTTTCAATGGGATTTAAGTCCGGAGACGGGGCTGGCCATTCTAAAAGCTTGAGATCGTTTTATTGCAACCACTTTTTGCAAACCACCACTGCGTAAGCTTTTTTATCAATCCTAATCTTAAGGACTCTTTCTTTACAGATGGAAAACAGCATTTGTCCAGCTCGGCCCATCGTACTTACGTCCCCTCATTCCAAAGTCATAATAAATTATTAGCTCATGAAACTTCTCAATGGTCGGCAGTACGGTTTTCCTAGCAACAGGTAAACTGATGATTTGATGCCATATTTCACTGGAAAATGGAAAAAGAGCGTACATCAACCTGATGAAAGCAAGATATGTAGTTGCATTTGATATATAGTATCTAAGGCATTTATTGGCATCAGGCCCTTTTGTTGGCAATGCGTTCATTTGGGATCGTCGACTTTCTTCTTTGATGGATTAGTAATTGCTAATTGCCAGGGATTCATTCTGTTTCCGACACTCTTTTTAATTTTCATTAGAGATCTTTTGTCTGCTACTTCTAATCTAATATCGTACTTTTCTTTGCTGACGAGAGTCCTCTCTTCTTTTTATATTCATCCCCGGACTCATGTACCTGCTCTTCAGCTTTAGAACGGAAGCGGCAGCGTATGTTAAGCTTATTTAATTTCGATATTAACAGCACAACTAATTGGGGAACTTTCAACGGAGTGGAATTTAATGCTTTCAATGCTGTCTGCTGTCGTAAAAGTAAAAATCCAAACACCCAGTCATTATCCATGAATGGTACTTGCATTGTTGAAACCTAAAAACTTTCCACTATGTTAACTCGGAGATCAGGCTATTTTTCGCGGCCATTGATCTTGCAATGTACCTTCAAGCCAACTTAATAACGAAGCTTCCACTCGTATTAGATTCGATCTATTGCACTATTTCGCAGCATTTTTGACTTGATCAAATACGTGGCATTCCAATGTAAGTTGTCAGTGACACACATGTCAAGAACGGAAATTTTTTCGGTTTCGACGATATAAGTACTATTCATGAATAATGGCTGGGTGTTTGGATTTCGCTTTAATGACAGCAGACAGCATTGTGTTCTGGAAGCATTAGATTCTATTCTGTTGATAGTTCCCCACTTAGTGATGCTTTTAATATCGGAATTGAATGAGCTTAACATACGCTGCCGTACGAGAAGAGGTACTTTCATAACTTATAAGCAGTTAGCATTGACAACTACGATACATTGTCCATTTTCGTTTTCCTTTGTCTGAAGAAATAAAAGTACTTCGGGTGTTCAACAAGGGAATAACCTTATTCCATAAATTTCTGTTTTGTTTGTCAATGATGTTGCTTATATTATAAAGAACTCTTCCATGTTTGTTTTTGGTGATAATAACAAAAGCTATAGACATCTTAACTATTTTTGTGACTCTCAAATTTTAACTGACGATATAAATATGTTCTCAGTATGGTGTCATAAAAAACTCCTTGAGCTCAAAATAAAGAAATGACAAACGATCTCATCGATCCTATAGTTAGCAAACGATGCTTTAAATAATTCTCTGACCCTTATGCCCTAGGTTACTTCTTGAATATACCAGCCAGGTATCAGTTTCAATTCAGTTTAAATGCATTTTTATTCCAGGTAATTAGTTAATTCTTACATGCTAGACAAAAAAGCGCGTAAAAATTAGCTTAATTAACTCAAAATCATCTTATTCTAACTGTATGCGGGCACTCAAAGTTAAACCTAAGAACTAAACTATGTCTTTCGACGTATCTTACAGTTTATTTTTATTTTATTTGCATTTATTAAAACTGAAACAAAGAAAATATATTTCAAGTAAAAAAACTTAGTACATAGACTTATTTTGTTTTAATATAAAACTTAAGACTAAACATATAAAATCTGAAAATAAATCTTAATCTACTCAACCTAATTACTTAATCTACTACATAAAATTGAAAAAAATTTTTATGGGTTATTCCTTATTTTAGAGGAAGTCACCCATTCCTTTGTTCTTTTATTTTTTCTTCTCAAACCTACCCTATCCTATCTAAAATTATGTAAGTTGATCGCGGCTAATAAACCAGACTGATGACCGACCTCACTTCCTATGGAGCTACCTGGCACTGGAGGAATTAGGCGACGAAGCTTCTTCTCCTTAAACTAGCCACCAAAATTGTGTGTGCTACCAAGCAACATCTCTCATGTTGCGGCTTCTTACAGCCCTACTGAAGCCCCGGAGATCAGGTTGTTCGATGAGGACATTGATCTTGCAATGTGCCTTTGAGTCAACTTAGTGAAGAAATTGTCCACTCTATAGGGTTCGCCCTATTGTACAAGACATCATTAGGATAGAATTTTATGTATTCAGATTCTGATGTTTTGTATAAGCGAAGACAAGTCCTAAGACAAGCCCTCTCAAACACCCAAATGTTTTCCAATAAACTTGCTCTCACGTTAAACCACACGGCATATCCAAAAACAAGCATAGGCCTGATAAGGGATATGTAGCAGATCATCTTCACCACATCGAGTTGGCTGTTATAAAACAGTCTCTTTGTAAGGGCAAAAGCACCTCTGGCTCTGGCCAGAGCAACACCTATGTATATGTTTGTTAAAATACAGATATTCATCTAGCCAGATCCCGAGGTATTTGACTACATTTCAACAAGCAATTGTATGCCCATGCTGCGCCACGATCGAAAACTTTCGCCAATTCTTTCTGGTATCCCTAGAGGGCCCAGACAAAGGCGTTCTAAACAGAATGGTTTCCGACTTCTAAAAGTTGATTTTCAACTTCCAGTCGTCGAAATATCGCTTAATATAGTCGTAGTCGCGTTGTAAAGTATATTAATGACAACAATCTTTGGACCTGATCTGTACGCGATTAAGTCGTCTGCGTACGCTATGACATGGTGAAGTGAAATTATCAACTTGCTGCAGACCGTTTTTAATATGAAATTTTCCAGTTAAAATAACATCGCCATTTTTCACGGTGAACTGTCTATCTGTTAACATATTGTAAAGAGTATATAGTACAGAAGTAGTTTACTAATGCCCATGCCAGTCAGGTATGACACCCTTACTACGAATACCATATTCTGCGTATCGAAGCTTTGCAACACGTGTTTTCCACACGATTCGTACGATTCGCACTGTGCGGATTCCCATACTGGTTACTACATTTTGCCGCCCCATGTTGACCGACATAAACTGCTTGAGCTACGTTCTTTGGAAAAACATTGCGTATCTCTGATATTCTTCGTAACTACAAGCAATTAAAACATTACTAAAGAAATATTGAAGGTTATGATAAGTACTTTGACATGGGATCTTCGAAGTCCTCGATAGTATAGTGGTCAGTATCCCCGCCTGTCACGCGGGAGACCGGGGTTCAATTCCCCGTCGGGGAGAGTGTGTTTCTTTTTTTTCTTTTTAAATTTTATTCACAGCTATCCATTTTGTGATACCGAAAGTGAGTTTAAACACTGACAGTCCAATGCCGCCATATGAGAGGCATGGTAATTTTACTTGCTAAGTTCAATGCCTCGTATTTGGCTTCAAAAACCATTTTATTTTTTTAACAGTCTTATTGTGACTTGACTTGACTTAATGTGACTTGCTGTGAAATGTCATTTCTACGTTCTTGTCTCCTTTTTTTCTATGTTCCGTTATCTGTTACCGTTTTTGAACTCATGCACTTTTGTATGGTTTGCATGCAAAAACAATTCTGTTTTGATTTTTCAAGATAACGGGCGTATTACTGGAGTAATTTTGAAAACAGCTTAGTTTATTTTATTTATTTTGTTCAAAACCGTAAAATATGGTTGAAAATTTGGAAAGAATGATAAGAGTTGATAACGATAATTTCAATCATATTAGTAGTAGTGACGACGAGTTTGGATTCGGCATTTCTTTTGATTAAAGCGAAAATCGAAGAAGCATTACTATACCATAATGATAGTTATAGCGAAGAACTTTCTCGAAAGAGAAAAAGAATATCAAATATAAGTTACAGTGAGGATGAAGAAGATAAACATGATAGCGCTGATGAGAATACCGAATGGAAAGATGTTACAGAAGTTGAAGGCATTCCTCCTCGAATGCCATTCAATACTTTTTCAAAGGCCCGAGGCCCACAGGTTCCAATTCACATTAAAGAGTTTTTCAAGCTATTTTTCATAGACGAATTGGTAGATAGTGTAATAAAAATGACAAACAATTATGTTAAGCAGAAAATAAAAGCGTTGTAGCTTTTGCCAAATGAGTTAATTTGAAAAACACGGAAGGGTGTAAAACGTAAAGAACTTTTTGTCTTTTTGAAGTAATTTTCAATATGGGAGCAATGACTTTGCTCGACTTGAAAAAATATTGGTCAACGAGGAATAATAGTAAGATACAATTTTTTCCACAGATATTTTCGAGAAATAAATTTTTGGAAATATATTGCATGCTCCACTTAAAAGAAAAACTTCCCGATAATCAGAGCATTGGGACTTTTATTAAAAAAGTCAGCAATTTTCTGGAATATATTGACTCAAAGTTTCTACAGTATTTTGTAGCACATAAAGATATTCCCGTTGATGAGTCTGTTGTGAAATTTAAAGGGAGAGTAGGCGATAAGAATATACCATATGTACTTGCTGACTCGAATACAGGGAACATTTTTACAACTCTCCCCTAGTATGGCAACATATAGTCAAACAATCTTCCTAGATCAGAACTCCCCGTAACTTCTCGAATTCCTTTGTATTTATTTAAGAAACTTCTTACTTTTGGTTCTATAAGAGCATACTATATGTATATAAACTGCTATTATAGCAGTATACCTTTGGCAAATGAATTACTGAAAATGGGATGCCACCCAACTGGTATATTATAAACAAATAGAAAAGGTGTATCAAATATAAGCCTAAATTTTCAAAAGCAAACATAGTAACCTGCAGAAAAAATTTACTTTTTTCATGGATTGTAAACTTCTTAGTACTTGGGATGTGCCAGAAATTACGCGTGTTCAGAGAATATTGCGGAACGGCAAATATGTTACAATCCAAAAGCCTCAAGTACCAAAATATAGCCGGTTTTGGTTGTGGTGATCAATATATATCAAACTACTGTTTCTTAAAAAAATCTTTTGAATGGTGACGAAAACTCTCCTTCTGTGGTCTTGAAGTATGCGCTACTAATTCCTACATTCTATATAAATCCGTTCAAAATGAAAATAACAAAAATTAGTTCTACATTATGGCCCTTAGAAATAACAAAAGCTAAAGTCGACTCTAAAGTCTACTTTAGTTAGTTGACTCTAAGCCTAAATTTAGTGATTCGTAGAAATAAACCAACTTTATCTAAAGTCGACTTTAGCTATCTATTGTGATCTACAATTGTGAGTGACAGTTTGGGAATAAAAATGACATTTGACTTTTGAATTTGATTTTTCCGGATAGCTTTTTTATGTGAATTAGTTTTAACAAATTAAAAAAGGACTCAATACGAAAAAATGGAAAAAGTAAGTTTATTCGGTTTGAGTGTACATTCAGAACAAAGAACAGAAATTAGAAAATAATTTATTGATTTTCTAGAGACGGCAAAGAGAGGGGAACTGGACACTGGAGGAAAAGTAGATTTTGAAGGACAGCCCATGCCCAGCCGAACGAACCATTCGCAAGTGTATTGAAAAATTTAAAAGTGGTAATACAAGCACCGAAGATGATGCACGCGGTGGACGTCCAAAAGAGACTGTTTCAGATGAAAACATCAAAAAAGTCCACATAATGATTACGAATGACCGTAAAGTGAAGTTGATCGAGATAGCTGAGGCTCTGAAGATATCAAAAGAGCGTGTTGGATATATCATACACGAATATTTGGACATGCGAAAGCTCTGTTCAAAGTGGGTGCCGCATTTGCTCACAGTCGAACAAAAACAACAACGTGTTGATGATTCAGAGGATTGTTTAAAGCTGTTCAGCCGCAGTAAAGCGTCGGTATGTGACAATGGATGAAACTTGGCTCCATCACTTCACACCAGAGTCAAGTCGGCAGTCAGCTGAGTGGCGAGCAAGCGACGAACCTCGTTTAAAACGACCAAAAACTCAACAGTCGGCTGGCAAAGCTATGGCTTCCGTATTTTGGGATACACATGGAATAATTTTCATCGTCTATCTCCAAAAGGGGCAGACTATCAACAGCGAATATTATATTGCGTTGTTGGAGCGTTTGAAGGACGAAATCGCAGAAAAGCGGCCATTTGAAGAAAAAGAAAAAGCTGTTTCATCAAGACAATGCACCGCGCACAAGTCGATGAAAACGATGGCAAAATTGAATGAATTCGGCTACGAATTGCTTCCCTACCCACCGTATTCTGCAGATTTGGCCCCCAGCGACTATTTCCTGTTCGCAGACCTCAAAAGAATGCTCGCCGGAAAGAGATTTAAGACCGATGAAGAAGTTGTTGTCTCCCCGCAAATTCGTCTCTTTAGCTTCATGGCTTTCATTTTAACTAGCTTCGGAATCTGAAAAAAGTAAATAATACGAGTTGATCACTGGATATTATATTCTCTTTTCTTCTTGTTCCATAACACTGCAAGGGCTGCAATCGCATTTTTTGCCACATCCGAATCGCAATGAAACCCAATAAAGCAGCATCGAAAGCAGTTTTTCAGCTGACCGAAAGTTCGTTCAACGACACTATGTGATGGCGCTAATGTGTGATGGCGCAGATAACGATGCTCTGCAGGGTTAAGCTGCAAACCTATTCGGAAAGGAGTCTTTACTACAATATATTTGTTTGCTTATAGCCACCATCTCCAAGTATGACTCCCCCATGCGGTTTAGCCGTTGCAATCTCATTTTAATTGAAGATGCGTTGAATATCCTTGAATCGTGAGCACTTCCTCTCCAGCGTGCAACGATATCGGGATCCAACCTCATCTCGTGCAGTCTATGGCACCCAAGAATTGAGGAAATCCAAATTTATTAAAAAATGTCCTCTTGGTCTGTCTTATTTCTTCTGGAGTTTCAGGAAAATGGACGAATTGGGCAAGCTTAGCGGCTAATGCACTTACGACCTTTTTTATTACAGTGCTTACTATTCTTTGACTTTCTCCATGTATGTCCGCTAAGGATTTATTGTTTAGTTTAAAAATTTACGGAGTTAATGTATTTCGATTACTCACCCGTATCTAGTTGATAACTGCCTTTGGCTAGATGGCGTAAAATTATTAGTACCAGGATGTGAGTTGGAACAGGACAACCTTGGCTGCATTTTGGTCTGATGTCACTCTCAATCAAGTCGCAAATAAGGAAAAGATTTTATTTTTGACCATTTTCTTTTGTAACTTCTGTTGAATTCATTAGTACATTCTTACCTATAATTTCTTTTGAATTCCGCATCTGTGTATCGTTTAAATGGATTAAATCTGTTTTTATACACTTTTCTTTTTTTAATTTGCTCCACATTTCTTAAAATATTAAAATCACGAAAAATAAGTTCGTCTGACATTTTTTTTCCAAATAAGTTTTCTTGAACTGTCACTTTAGATTGGACTTAGATAGCGGTGGGTCGAATCTTAACTTTTTCCTAAGATAAAGTCGACTTTAGTGAAAATTGCCTGTTATTTTGTTATTTCTAAGGGTCTATGTATTTATAAAACGATTGGCTTATGGGTTGGTAGATGACTTTCATATTTTTGAAAAACCTCGAGATCGCGCTAATACTGACTAGATGGAAAACTCCATATTATTCGCAGTGGGAGTAAAAAGGATTGGATAGTATACTCGGATCGAAAAATTCCAGGGGGAAGACGAGAAACAAGATTTTATTGCGACATTTGCACATGCAAATCAGAGATACATATTGGAGCAAAGTACCATACTCTCAAAAAATATAAAATTTAAATTATATTGTTATCCGATTACCCTAAATATGTATTAATAAATATTTATCAAAATATATTTTAAATTAGTTCTTTTCTATACTCGATTTAAAAATGTTTGATACACATTTTCTCTCCGTACAAAAAATAGCATGGAAATTGTGGGAAATAAACGGTTTCCCGACCGTTAAGTGTTAATTTATGATTTATGATTTAGATTTCGATCACATTTTTATTTCATCATATATTAGAATACATATAATATCATTCAAATGTCCTCCAAATGAGTCTTGCAGGACTTGACGCAGACAAGATAATTTTCGGTCGACACATATCGGACAGTCACATCAAGAGTTTGTGGATTGTGTTTATTAACAGAATATTTTGCAGATCTATCGGCGATAAATCACACGATCTTGATGGCAAAACGAAAAATTACTCGTCCATGAAATTTTTCTTGCAATAAAGCCAAAACGGGTCGTGTTTTATGAGATGTACATAATCTTGTTGAAACCACATGTCTTCCACATCCATATCTTCGATTTGAGGCTACCATATAGCGATGAGAATTGACGGTGACGGTTACACCTTCCTCATTTTCAAAGAAGTATGGAGCAATGACACTATACAGTGACAAACTGACAAACAATTTTGTTTGTTAACGTATCCAACGAATTAAAAATGAGCATCATCACTGAAGAAAATGTTGTGTGAAAATTGATCATCCAAACGCTGATGTCTAAACACACAATCTGCGTATGTTCTACGCATTCCGCGGTCAGCTGGCTTCAATTCTCGAGTGCATTGAAATCTATAAGGGTAAATTCAAAATATGCCATAATTTTCCGTAAGATAAGCTCAAATACTGTGCTAACTGTGCAATAGATTTGAATCTTCTTTAAAACTTTTACTAACAGCAGCTATATTTTCGGTAAAGCGTGCATTTCGAAAATGATTTAAACATCTGTAACAGAGGCAGTCTCTACGAATTTCTTTACAGTGTTGCCTATAGTACGCTCAGATGGACGATTATGTCGACCATAATTTGCTCGTAATGTTAGAAACGTACCTACTACAGAATCACTATTTTTGTAGTAAATTTTCACAATTTTAACAAGTTTAACGATTGTTAAACGATTCATATTGTGAAAGCCCAACACTTAGACTAAACATATACAGTCTTGGATGACAGTTCCGTTTGACGTATGTGATTGAAACAGGGATGTCAAATCCCGACCTCGATTTGAATGATCTTATAAAAGAATTAATTTTCTTGGCAGCCAAGAATGAATCAAGCCAATTTTTGATATTCTGCTCTGATGTGAACCGTATTTCAGTGAGGGCGTTCTGCATCGACCGGAACAAATGGTAGTCAGCAGGGGCAAGGTCTGGGCTATAAGGCGGGTAGGGTAAGACTTCCCATCCACTGTTTTCTAAATATTTCTTAACCGGAATAGCAACGTGGGGCCGAGCGTTGTCATGATGGAAAATTATTGCCTCGTGTCTGGTCGCATATTCCGGGCGTTTTTCGGCTACTGCTCTCTTCAAACGGATTAATTGTGTTCGGTAGCGTTGTCCATTGATGGTTTCACCCTGTTTTAGCAGCTCATAATGCAGTACACCCATCTGATTCCACCACATACAGTGCATTACCTTCGTGCCATGGATATTCGGCTTTGCCGTTGATTTGGCTGGTTGGCCGGGTTTCACATATGATTTTTTGCACTTGCGTTTGTCGTAATGGATCCATTTTTCATCACCAGTAAAAATCCGATGCAAAAATGACTTCCCTTTGTGTCGTTCCAGCAGCATTTGGGACATGCAAAACCGCCTTTCGACGTTTCTCGGCTTGAGTTCATGTGGAACCCAATTTGCTTGCTTTTGAATATATCCAGCTGCTTTTAAACGTTTTGAAATGGCTGCTTGAGTGACACCCAAAGATTCTGCGAGTTCTTCTTGTGTTTGGCAACAATCTTCATAGAGTAATGCTTCCATTTCTTCATCTTCAAACTTTTTTGGCTGCCCAGGACGTTCATCGTTATAGACCCAATATATTTCGCAAATGAACAGTTGTATCACATAAAACGAAGAAGAAATGAATGAATTTTTTTTTTGACAAATAGAAAAGTTAGACGTGTTTTGGTGTGCTCAGCGATTCTTAATTGTTATAAAAAAAATGGAGCAAAGAATTTGCATTAAATTCTGTGTAAAAAATGGAATCAAGTGCTCTTAAAACACTTAAAATATTTACAGTGGCTCTTTGCTCTAAGCAAAAAAAAATGTTTATAAGTGGTACCATCTCTTGCAAGATGGCCGAAAAGATGAAAATAGTGAACCTCGCTCTGGACGCATAAACACATCAACAAAAGATGATAACGTCGAAGCTGTGAAGAAAAATATCTTAAAAAATCGTCGAATTACATAAGAGAACTTGCTGAGGATGTTGGCATATCGGTCGGCTCGTTTCATGCAATTTTTTCAGATGTTTTGGGCATCAGACAGGTGTAAAAAAAGTGAAAGATATATGGCCAAAAACAACACGATAATCATGCCTCAGCCACCATATTCACCGGTTTTGGGCCCGTACGAAGATTTGCAACAATTAAGGAAATAAAAACGGCATCGTTGGAAGAACTCAAGGCTATACCAAAAAGTGCTTATGAGAGGAGCTTCGAGAATTAGAAAAAACGTTGGCACAAGTGTTTTATATCTGAGGGGAATTACTTTGAAGGAGACAACACTAATATCGATGAATAAATAAATATTTTTTTTATAAAAATATAAAGACACCTTACGTTCGGAACACACCTTATATGTTCATTGATGGTTCTGGGTGATGGTTTCTTTGCGGAAGTTTTTATTTAATTTAAAAGATGACTAAGCTTAATGCGAAAAACATTTGCCTTATCAATGTTCTATCGAAACAGCAGTATGGGCTTAAATTAAGTCACTTTAATGTGCGTAGTCGGAACCAGCGAAAGCTCGATTATTCAGGTTGCTTATTTACAAATTCTGATATTGATGTTATTTGCGATGATAAAACGTGGTTTGCTCCGAATTTTAGCACTAAGCCGACCGAAAGGGGAGATCTCCTCACTTTAAAGTAAGTCGGTGCACGACCAATCGGGGAGATTTCCACTTTGATTTTCTTGTTTTCTGTTACCATTAGTTATTTAAACTAAAATTCTTCGCAATTTGTTACAAACTGTTTCTATAAAGCTCAATATATAATTGGTAAAAAATACCATTAAAAATGTATAGAAGGAAAAATAAAAATATAAATGATGAGATGTTTATGGATGCACTATCATATTGCTTTGAAGACAACGATACGCAGATAAGTGATGACGAATATAACGACAATGAAAATATTATTGCACGTCAAAGTAATACTTTATAACGAATCGACAGGTGATAATATTGTAGTTCCTCTTACAACACGGATGACGACACTACCATCAATACTGACATTGATTGGTCCGTGAATGATATAAATCCGGCGTGAATACGATACCTCGGAAATAGTACAATTGTTTCCTAGTAATGATTTATTTCAATTATTTGTAATAGAAACAAATAGATATCGCTCTCTAGACAAACGTACAGAATATAGTGTAGGGCAATGGGTTGATGCCACATTGGAAGAAATGAATAAGTTTCTAGGTTTAATTATTTTGATGGGACAAATACGTTAAGATGATATACCATATATGATTACTGGTCCACTTTTTTATATGTAAAAACCCCAATCTTAGTAAAAACAAGGAGGCACAATAGATATATGTAAATATGGAGAATGTGGAATTTTTGCAATAATGATTTATTGTTTAACAAGTCGGACAAATTATTCAAAATTAGAGAAGTTTTAAACTTTGAACAATACAAATTCCAAACCGTATATGGTATACACCAAATCCAAAACTGTTCCTGGTTGAACCTGTAATACCTTGGCGAGGTAGATTATCTTTCCGTACCTATAACCTCGCAAAACTAATAAAATATTAAATTCTTGTCCGGATTCTTTGACAAGCAACATCAGGCTACATTTGTAATTTTAAAGTATATTTAGGTTTAATCAATTTTAGAACCGTACATGGGATTCCATTACCATATATATATGGACAATAACTATAATAGCGTACAAATAGACGAATTACTACTGCATGAAAATACAAGAATTTGCAGAACAATAAGGGGAAATAGGGTAGGTATTTTCTATGTCATATGAGAAAATACCACATTAAGAGAACTTCAAACAAAATTTGCCAGAAACGGAGAAATTCTTTTAGCGAAGGAGAATCGTACAGTAAGAACCATTTCAACCATTTCGGCAGAAATGGTAAACGTTTCACATTGGTCAGGAAAGACAACAAAACTAAAATCTGTTAGGGAATACAACAAATATGTATATGAAAGGAGTTGATTGTGCAGACCAATATGTTATATGACCAACAGGAAGACTACAAGGGCTGTTTGATGAGTACCCGGATTGGAAGATAGGTGGCGCTACTGAGCCAAAATGAGTGTGCCATAATTAAGTACAATTGACACCATTTCAAAAATTCGTGTTAGTATATATTATTTTGCGACCATGGATCCAATTTTTGTTATTGAGTGGCAAAATTTGCAAGGAAATCAAGTCAATTATCGGCGGTGTGTATGGGACCCATTCACCTTTCCGTACAACCGTTTACTATTGGTTCGATGTGGCCGCACGTCGGTTTTTGATAAACTACGCCCTGATGCAAACAAGTTTATGGTCTCAGTTGTTCTACTGAGGCTCAACAGTTCAAATGGTGAACATTGGAGGAACGCTCGTCTATCAGCTTCATTTTTGCCGATCAATAATCTTCCAATATGCAAAGAAAACTGAAGAACTCACAAGGAGTACAGTCAATGCTATCAAAAGTCAGACTGTTAATTTTCAACCCACTGAATGAAAGAGATTTTTTTAAGAACTAGATGGAATAGCTCGTATAACTGGGATCAATAGAGAGGTAATAACGAGGTTTGAAATAATATTGTACTTAATGTTTTGAATTGCAGGGAAAAGGTTAACAGAGTTATTGAAGCAATAATATCCCGAAAAAAACAACTTACACACACCTTTTATAAAATTTCGTCTCATAGTCAAAATTTAATCGGGTATCAATTGTTACGACTTGTCGAAGAAGCTCAAGAATATAATTAAATAATAAATTATATAATAAATAAAGATATTAAAATACGAGCAAGCACAATATCCTCGAGAAATGACAAGTTTATTAGGCATTACCCCGGATTTTGAGAAGAGTTTCCAAGAAATCTGATTTTTTTATTTAAATTTTTGGTCCATTTATTTTTTTTTGCATTGTTTGACTTGAAATGAATCACTGAATTATTTTCTTATGTATTCTGATGTGCCACAAAATAAAAAGTATTCTCTTTTGATACACATAAAAAGAACATATAAAAAAATAGTTCGTTTATTATCCGGTGTAACGGGCTCAAAAAATCGATTTTTTTTACATTTTTCGGAAGAAAAATATCTTTAAAATATACCCTAACATTTTCAGACCGAAATTTGTAATATTTTTAAAGTTATAGCCAAAAAAATAGAGCGCGCCTTAGTTTGTATGAAAATGTGTTGACGTGCCAGCAGCAGCAGCTGCTCTGCGCGTTCCCTCTGTTATTGGCTTTTATTATTCTATTGTACCTTAGAATAATAATAATAATAGTATGCATATTATAGCAAACCCTTTTAATTAACAAAAATGAAACATAGGAATTTTGTAAATATACAAAAAAGATTTTTGAACAGTTCTTTAGTAACTGTTTTTCGCTCAACGTGTGTATACTGCTCTAAAATGGGAAACAAGCGTTTTAGCAAAGATTTACACGAGAGAAAAAGGTCATTTCAAGGAAATCAACATACTGCAGAAGCTGGTATTAATTTTGTGAGTACAAGTGCAAAAAAACTGAAAGACAACAGTGACTTTGAAGTAAGACATGACATTAGTTTCAAGTGCGTTCTAATCAGTTTCGCTTTGGTGTTTGGTGCGACAGAATCGGCGTTAAAATGTAAACTTTGCAACAGTGATATCAAATTTTTGAAATATTCACCTAGAGGATTAGGATTTAAATTGTGTGTAAAATGTTCGTGCCGAGAATATCTGATTGATTCATGTCCAATGATAAAAAAACACTGCAATTAATCTTTTTCGCTCGTGGATGGACTTAAATATTTTTCATAAGTCTCTCTATTATCAAGTGTTAAAACAAATAAGTGTCGCTGTCAAAGCTGTTACTGACGTTGTGTTTCAAAAAGCAATATATAAATAAAACGAAAAAAATGTGAGAGAAGGTCAAGTAGAAATTCACTTAACGGTCTCAGAAGATGATTCGTGGGCTAAAAGAGGTTCTTTATCTCTCTTGGGCATTGTGTCATTGATGGGAAATTTTTCAATAAAATTGTTGATGCCATATTTAAGTCAAGCATATGTAAAGGATCCCAGTATTTAGCAACGAAATACCCCATCGAAGCTGAGAGTTTATATGATGATCACAAGGACGAATGCACAGCAAACCATTAGGAAAGTAGTGGTAAAATGGAGGTCAACGGGATTTCGGAATTGTTCAAGCGTTCTGCGCAGCGTTAAAGTGTTAAATATGTGAGGTACGTCGGAGATGGGGACTGTAAAAGAAACAAAAATTTATTTGATGATAAGCCTTAGAATGGCAACCCAGAAGTAGAAAAGCAAGAATGCGTATTGCACATGATGAAACGAATATACCGAGCACTTCAAGGTGTAAAAAACTCTTAAGAAGTTCTAGAGACAGCTGCGAAAAAAAGGAAGCCGCAGAAGATATAAGCACGGTGGAAAATGTCGACTAGCGCTAAACAACCCAAACCTAAACCGTTGCAATTAACTAATAAGCTTATGTTGAAAATGAGAACAACCACGAGAAACTGTCAATCTCTCGAAGAAATGAAGAGAGCCGTGTGGGCTAGGTTCCACCACATGAAATCGACAGACGAAAACCCTCAGCACTTTTACTGCCCAGATTCTTGGTGCAAATATCAACAATTGAAAGCGGAAAATATAGAGAGCACTTATGAATATCCAGTAACGTTTGACGAGCAATTTATAAATTTCATAAAACTAGTGTAAGAGATTTTAGCATCTGACGATTGGTTGAAAAGATGTTCGGTGGGAAACACCCAAAATAATAACGAAATTTTCAATCACTGTGTATGGAATTTTGCTCCGAAGCATACTTTTACTGGGAAAAACGTTTTGGAAATTGCTACCTACATATATGACTGCCTGCATCTTTAATGAGAATGTTCTACCTGTACTCAAAGTTATGGAGGTGATGGGCGTTACAGCCAGGGACTACGCTGACACTGTTGACAATGCATGAGGGCAGACAAAACTACAGAAGCCAACTGTAAGAACCCCAGAACCTTATGCTGGGCTCTCAAAAACACTGAAAATGATAACTTTGAAGGAACGGTAGGATTGCTCTATGCACCAGGCATAGCTGATTGATGTAACATAAGTATTGCCAAAACTTTCCACGGGTTTTTCTCAAAACCATGTTTTTAAAATTTCGGGAAAGCACTGACTCAAAACTATTCAACCGATTTTGCCAGAAGTTTTACTTGGTATTTTAGACGTACTTTAAAACATTCAATTTTTTACTAATAAATTAATTTTTTAAAAAGATTTAACAACGAAAAAAATAAGATTTTAAGAACCTATTTTTCACAAGTCCGCTTTTTTTTTTTTAATATGCATATTAGTGGTTAGTTCATTAGAATAAAGCTTACAGAACAATAATCATTTTTGTTTTTTTTTTTATTTCAGATGACTACGGAAGTTTAACATATGGGCTGAAAAGTTAGTGCCGTTTTATATTAAAACACAAAATCGTGTATCGGGCGAAACACTGATTGAAACGATTTTTTAATCTTTCGATACCAGTTTTGTAGAACGATTTCGGTTCCGCCTCAAAATAGGCCTCTGTTTCGTCGATTACTTCTTCATCAGTCTTAAATCTCTTTCCGGCGAGCATTTTTTTGAGGTCTGCGAACAGGAAATCTGGAGAATACGGTGGGTGGGGAAGCAATTCGTAGCCGAATTCTTTCAATTTTGCCATTGTTTTCATCGACTTGTGACACTGTGCATTGTCTTAATGAAACAGCACTTTCTTTTTCTTCAAATGCGGCCGTTTTTCTGCGATTTCGTCCTTCAAACGCTTCAACAACGCAATGTAATAGTCGCTGTTGATAGTCTGTCCCTTTTGGAGATAGTCGATGAAAATTATTCCATGTGTATCCCAAAATACGGAGTTTTTGGTCCTTTTGGACGAGGTTCGTCGCCTGCTCGCCACTCAGCTAACTGCTGACTTGACTCTGGTGTGAAGTGATGGAGCCAAGTTTCATCCATTGTCACATACTGACGTAAAAATTCGGCTTTATTGCGGCTGAACAGCTTTAAACACTCCTCTGAATCATTAACACGATGTTGTTTTTGGTCGACTGTGAGCAAACGCGGCACCCACTTTGAACAGAGCTTTCGCATGTCCAAATATTCGTGTATGATATATCCAACACGCTCTTTTGAAATCTTCAGAGCCTCAGCTATCTCGATCAAATTCACTTTACGGTCATTCGTAATCATTTTGTGGACTTTTTTGATGTTTTCATCTGAAACAGCCTCTTTTGGACGTCCACTGCGTGCATCATCTTCGGTGCTTGTATGACTACTTTTAAATTTTTCAATCCACTTGCGAATGGTTCGACTGGTGCAGAGTCCAGATAACACTTATCAAGCCATTTCTTTGCATCGGCTGCATTTTTTCAAATCAAAAAGCAATGATAAATCAACACACGAAATTGAATCCATTTTTTTAACAATAACAAAAATTGCTCCACTCACAACGCTATATCTCGAGAACTAATCGTCCGACAGCTGTCAAATTTATTTACGTATCTTTTGAAGGTTGGTACTAACTGAAAATGGTACGGATTTAATTCAAGTGGTGCCCTCTCTTAGAACCGGCACGGACCCATGTACTATGTGCTTCCCCAAAACAGTTCACTTTTTTTTTCGAGGACTCCTTTTTGATATAAAAAAATATAAACAGATCATTGTAAATTTAAGTCAAAAATTTTTTTTATACACTTTGAAGTACTAATAAAATCATGTAAAATTTACAAAACGATCTCATTTTATTTTCTTGTTAAAAAAAATCACGAAAAACCGTCTAAATTTCTGCCGAACTACTACCTTAATTCGCCGCATGTTTTGCTGGGACTAGCTTTTAGATATCCAGTTATTACTTCAATCATGGACTTTTGAATATTTTTAAAGTATAAAATTATATTTATCACCTGTGGTGTTTAAGAGTTATGATTTTTGTTATGAAAAAAATCCAAATGATCCACTGTGCGTCGTTATCTTGTTTTAATTTTTAAGGATCGTCAACAATAGACACATGACACTCTTCCAGTATTATAAATGTTCGAACATTCCGAACGGTGAACAAAGACTCGGGCCAATATTTCCCTCTCACACTTTAGACATGAATAAGGAAACACAGTATTCGAGTTAAAGTCGGTATCAGGCTGTTAAACGGGAAACATCACCCAAACCCCGCTTTCAGGCAGAACGTACCATTTAAACTTGACGGTGAAAACCAAAAAATCTATTAGTGGGATGACTTGGTACATAGCATGCACCAACTAATTTCTAAGATTTACTAGGAAGAAAGCATACCTGAAGAATGGAACTTTACGTTTTTTGCCCAGTCCACAAGAAAGGAGAACTATTTAACTGTGCCGCTTATAGCGGCATCAGTCTCCAGCTTTTTAAAATGTTTGTTGAGTAGCTGGTTGAACGGTGTGCTACCACTTTGAGTGGGGTAGAATCGCACCTCTTGCTATCTGCTGCTTGCTTGCATTATGCCTGGGCGCTTTGGATGCTTTCTTGGTTTCGAAAATAGGCTTAGGGGCAATAGAAGTACCATCCGCTGTACCTATCTTTACGTCCAAGTTCCGGCCTACTAATGTTTAATGAGAACTACACTACACATTGTCTCTTGGCAAAAGCATCTGCTCTTCCAATTTCTTTCCCAGGAAGAAGATGAATGAAGGGGAAAACTGTCCCCTCTCCAGAAAAAATAAATTTTATCAGTATTCCTTTTTTTTTATCTTTATTTGATTCACACGAGTAGGTTCTGAATGAATAGTTAACCGCGGCATCCTTTTATGCCCCTCCCAAGGTAAGCCATTGGAAGCGAACTCACCGCAACAGGATGAAGCTAAAATAACAATAAGCAGATGTACCGCAGTAGCTTGGGAATTTTAATTTGAGAAAAGTTCATAGAAACTGATAGTGTGCTTCATAAAATTGTTAAATGGAACGGTCAAAGTGAGCTAACGTAATTCGAAGTATTGTTTTTGATAAAATGCCTGTTAGGACAGCAGTTCAGTTACACTGCATTGCTAATTGGTATCTACCTGCCGCTTCCTAGTATCTCTATGTAATATCCTGGAAATCCTTAAAAACGAAATGGAGTACTTCCAGATAGTATGCCAATGGAGAGAATTGATCGTGTGATATGTATCTATATGTACTGCAAACTACCAGCAAATGTGTCGGGAATGTTTGTTGCATATGCATCCAGGGTATTAAGGTATATAACTACATATATATGTCTAAAATATATGAATCTAATAAAACAATGCTTACAACAACAACTGATTCCCAATCGAAGAAACGACATTTTGTTATGTTTGGTGTCCGAAAGGCCAACTAATTGCACTATAAGTGCGCTTCCTTAGGTGACAAATCAACTCATATATAATGTCTATTAAAGTTCTATGTAATCAAATGCTTGCTTTGAAACTTTAACGTAAACAAATTAAATTTTGAAAAATTCCCCTAACTACGTTTAAATTATTAGTACAGCTCCTACACAGTACCTCCGGTTATTTCGGATGTGAAGCTTTGAACTTGCAGTCCATCTATTTACACATAGTAAACAAACATATGTACATGAATCCAATTTTGAAATTCACTTCGTATCTAGCTTAAATCGCTGATGCAATACAATGAAAGGGTTTTTTTTGAATTATTCACATAGATTCCTCGGAAATTTACCACGAATTGCATAAAAACAAACCAAACAGTAGTGATCGAAAGTAAGTTTTTAAAACATGTGGCCTTAAATGGCAAATAAGTGGGCGTTAGTTGTAGGTGTCACTCATTCACGCATTGACGTTATCAGAAACGTTTGTTTGTTCTTTTTGAGATAGTTGTGTACATTTATAGATTCTTGTGTGCTTGACACCATTTCCGATCACAGTTTTTGGGGGGATTTTTTCCAAACTATTGAGAAATATATTGTGTAAATATTTCAAGTAAATACGTGTATTTGTACCTTTGTCATTGAGACATGACCCTAATTAAAAACGTGGAGTCGAGGTCAAGAGAACAAAATCAAGTATAGAATAATGTTCACCTGTAAAAAACCCAATTTATTCATCCGAAATATTATATTAACTTGTTGGTACTTAGTTGTTGATCTATCATATTCCAATGTTTTGCAAAAGTAAAAATCTGAATTTTAAACCGAAACTAAATTTTTTTCTATAGCCGAACAGTCTTCTTTTTCTTCTACGATCCTCGCTTGCTCTTAAGCGTCCATTTTCTTTCATCTTCTCCAATGAAATCGGAAATCGGTTTTTCCCCCTCATCCTTCCCAAGTTCTGGATGGAATTTTCCCAAATTGTCCTGGGTCTTCCTCTTGGTGCAGTACCCTCCGTTCTCATCACCATTAACTTTTTAGCGATTCTTGACAAGTCCATCCTTTGCATGTGGCCGAACCGTTTTAGTTGGCCCTCCTCGTATTCTTTCATTTCTGACCCTATATCTTTTAGTTTTGCCTGCGACCCTTCGTATGTACTTCATTACTATTGCTTGGAATTTATTCAGATGTTTATCTAATATAGGAAAACATTCGGTACCGTATAGTGCTATTGGTAGTATAACTATGTTGTAGAGCTTGAGTTTTATTCTTGAGCTTATCTCTCATTTATCTACTATTGTGTTCTTTATTTAATATAGGGTGATTCATCGTGAGGTTTGATTTTCAATAGGATTTTTTGACAGATCACGCATGACTCCCATCAAATTGCTTTGTTATTGTTATTCAGTATCGTTTGGCAAGTCATCATGGAAAGACTCACACCACAACAGCGTCTCCAAAGCTGTATTTCGAAAATCAGCGTTCGGTGAGAAATGTTTTTCGTGTGATTCGAGGAACTTACGGTGCGCATAATCGACCAACTGAAACCACTATTGACAATACCATTCGCAAATTTGAGTCCCAGCTTACTTAAGTGGATAATACTCGACCGGTTAGACCACATTCAGCACGTAGTGAAGAGACTATAGCAGCTGTAGCTGAAAGTGTACGTGAAGACCGTGACGAATCGATTCGTCGTCGTTCTCAACAGCTTGGCTTGGCGTGTTCGACAATTTGGCGTATTTTACGTGAGAATCTTGACCTAAAAGCGTACAAAATTCAACTTGTGGAAGAATTAAAGCCAGGAGACTTGAATTTGTGTCATATTTTAAGGGCATGGACTCAATGAAAATCCGGTGTTTTATCGTGAAATTTTGTTCAGTGATGAAGCCCATTTCTGGCTCAATGGATATGTTAATAAACAAAATCGCCGTATTTGGACTGATGAGCAACCCGAAGAGTACCAAGAGCTACCATTACATTAAAAAAACGGTATGTTGTGGTTTATGGGCTGGTAGAATTATTGGCCCATATTTCTTCAAAAATGGTTTAAATAAGACGGCACTACGAGCCATACAACTCGTGAAACGATGGACTTGTTGAGAAATCATTTTGGTGAGCAATTAATTTCACGTTTTGCTACGGTAAATTGGCCGCTTAGATCGTGCGATATCACATCTTTGGACTATCTTCTCGGGGGATATGTAAAGTCTCAGGTCTTCAGGAATAACCCAGCTACGATTGACGTTTTAGAAGCCAACATTACTCGTGTTATCCACGAGATACCAGTCGCTATGCTCGAACGAGTCGCCAAAAATTCGACCTTCCGAATGGACCACCTCAAACATAGTCGTGACCAACATTTATATTATATCATTTTCAAAAAATAAATGTCATGAATTGTTCTTTTAACCGATGATAAAAATTTTAAGTTCGCTTATAAATTTGTGTTTTATTTTATTGTACATAAGTTAAACCTCACGATGAATCACTCTATCGTACGCACACATTGCTTTCTTGGTTTGACTTATGACTTCTTGTTCTATTTTCCCATTACAGCTAACAATGATTCCAAGGTATCCCTAGGATTCAACTCTTTCCAATTCTCGAATATTAAATATAGGGACTTGACAACTTTGAATTTAATTTGTGAACGCACTCGTTCACTAATCATCAAACTGTCACTGTCAATCTTTTCAGTAAACTCAATATTTTCATCATGGTAAAGTACACTAATGAGCAACGTCTGCAAATTATAAAAGTTTTCTACAGATATTCGGAGTCGCAAAATAATCTTCAGTAACGAAGCTCATTTTTGTCTCAAAACCCACATGTGCTTCATGAATCACCACTTCATCCACAAAAAATAATTGTTTGGTGCGGTTTGCGTGCCGGCGGCGTTATTGGGCCATATTTTTTCGTCGACGATAACGATCGTCACGTTACTGTGAATGGTCAGCGTTATTGCGCCATGATCACCGATTATTTTTGGCCCGAATTGGAAGATATGGACTTGGACGACATGTGGTTTCAACAGGATGGTGCCACAAGCCACACAGCATATGCTACAATCGATTTATTGAAGAGTAAGTATGGTGAGCATGTTATCTCATGACATGGGCCAGTCGATTGGCCGCCTCGTTCGTGCGATTTAACACCGCTTGACTATTTTCTGTAGGGCTACGTTAAGTCATTGGTTTATGCCAACACGCCGACGACGTTTGAAGAGCTCAGAGCCAACATTGAACGCGAAATAGCGGCTATTTTGGCCGAAATGTGTGGCTGAGTCGTTGAAAATTGGGTCCAAGGAATCGACCGCTGCAAAGTGCCCGCGGTGGCCATATGAACGAAGTCGAGTTTCATTCATAAATGTTTTGATTGTACTTCAAGTCAATAATAAAGTTTTCGAAATATCTCAAATGGTTTGCCTTTTATTAAAAAAAAAAAGTTTTGAAGTCGTTATTAGAAAACCCTAGAAATCCTAATCATTATCCGTTTCTGAAAATGATCGAAAAGTACAGTGAGGTAAACTTTTTCTTTCTTTAAAGTGGTTGAGGACAGTTCCGAAGGGTGACAGTCAGTTGCTGAATAGAGCGTCGGTGGTAGTCCGCCTGGCTCTGTGGCTTTAGGGATTGATTATACGCAGTGGGTTCCAGACCGTCCATCTGACACAATACGTGAAGCGCTTAGACGTGACCGTCCGTCACTTCGACAGAGACTCCTATTCTTGGCTTCTTGTAGACCTAACATTCTTCTAATATTTTCTAACATGCTTATACAAAAAGACAACGGACATGAAATGATGGGATAGGCCCACGAGAGTTGGGGATGAAGCGGAGATACGAGGGCGGTGCCAGACAAGACATGTCAGTAGTTGTTTGAAAATATCACTGTATTGGAAAGTATGCAGTCTATAAAGCATATGTTTTAAGTTTGAAAGCGCCACGTTGTTTAGTATTTGTTTGGCAGCCATCAATAGTTAACGTTGTCAGTGAATTTGTGAAAATAGAGAAAATTGGTCATCGTTATGTGATACAATACTTTTATTTGAAAGGCCTCAGCCCAACTAATATAAAAGCTGAACTGGATTCTACTCTGGGTAAGTCTGCTCCTTCGTTTACAATAGTAAAATTTTGGGTTCCTAAGTTTAAACGAGACCATACGAGCTGCCAAGACGGGCATCCAGTGGTGATGCCCAAATGACCAAATGAGGTGACGGTTCCAGAAATGGTGAAGAAAATCCACAAAGCGGTACTGGTCAACTGAAAGTGCGTGAGCTAGCAGACATTGTAGGCATTTCAAAAATTGCGGTATATCGCATATTATTTGAAAATTCGGACATGAGAAAGCTGTGTGCAAGATGGGTGCCGCGTTTGCTCGGCAAAAAAGTGTCGTGAAGATGTTTCAATTGAGTGTTTAGCGAAGTTTCACAGCAACAAAGCAGAATTTTTGCACCGTTTCATAACAATGGATAAAACATGGGTCTATCACTTTACACCCGAGACAAGAGAAGCATCAAAACAATGGATTCAAAAGGGAGAACCGATTCCAAAAAAGGGGAAGACCGTTTCATCTGCAGGCAAGGTCATGGGGCCGACTTTTTGGGATGCGCGTGTGATAATTTTTATTGACTATCTTGAAAAAGGAAAAACTATCAACGGCCAGTATTATGCAAACTTATTGCAACGTTTGAGCGAAGAAATCAAGCAAAAACTGTAGCATTTGGCTAAGAAGAAAGTGTTGTTTCATCAACACAATGCACCAGCTCACAAATCCGTAATTGCAATGGCCAAAATTAATGAATTAAAGTTTGAGTTGCTACCTCATGCAACCTATTTGCCAGATTTAGCCCCCTCGGATTATTTTCTGTTCCCAAACTTGGAAAAATGGCTCAGTGGTCAAAAATGAATGGGTATTTTGAGGAGCAAGACAATTCTTATTATAAAAAGGGTATCGAACTTTTTGAACATCGCTGGGAAAAGTGTATAGAACTGAAAAGTGATTATGATGAAAAATAAATAAAGTTTTCCCAAAATTTTTGTGTTTTCTTTGTTGGGTCGGATACTTCTGGGACCACCATCGTAGCTTCCAAGGCTTAGGAGACTACCCGATGGGAAAGACAACAATACACAAGGGACAAGAGCCGACAACTTCATCAAAGGCTCCTGTATAGGTATATATTATATAATTATATAATGTATACATGTTGGACAGTGATCTCGTGACTTCCTCTCGGCAGATCCTGTCTGATTAATAAAGGACCGTCCATCCTGCCTATATTTGTTGATCATTCAAGATACTAGGTTTGTTGGGTTAAGGTAAAACACACACACACTAGGCAACAAAACAATCCCATCGAGATTCTTGTGGAACCAGTTAAATTTATATTCAAATGGAAATCTAAAAATCGCCCTGGTGAAACATCTAATTTTTTTGCAAAAGCCAAAGGCCTTTTAAGAGTCGCCAAAAATTCGACCTTCCGAATGGACCACCTCAAACATAGCCGTGACCAACATTTATATTATATCATTTTCAAAAAATAAATGTCATGAATTGTTCTTTTAACCGATGATAAAAATTTTAAGTTCGCTTATAAATTTGTGTTTTATTTTATTGTACATAAGTTAAACCTCACGATGAATCACTCTATCGTACGCACACATTGCTTTCTTGGTTTGACTTATGACTTCTTGTTCTATTTTCCCATTACAGCTAACAATGATTCCAAGGTATCCCTAGGATTCAACTCTTTCCAATTCTCGAATATTAAATATAGGGACTTGACAACTTTGAATTTAATTTGTGAACGCACTCGTTCACTAATCATCAAACTGTCACTGTCAATCTTTTCAGTAAACTCAATATTTTCATCATGGTAAAGTACACTAACGAGCAACGTCTGCAAATTATAAAAGTTTTCTACAGATATTCGGAGTCGCAAAATAATCTTCAGTAACGAAGCTCATTTTTGTCTCAAAACCCACATGTGCTTCATGAATCACCACTTCATCCACAAAAAATAATTGTTTGGTGCGGTTTGCGTGCCGGCGGCGTTATTGGGCCATATTTTTTCGTCGACGATAACGATCGTCACGTTACTGTGAATGGTCAGCGTTATTGCGCCATGATCACCGATTATTTTTGGCCCGAATTGGAAGATATGGACTTGGACGACATGTGGTTTCAACAGGATGGTGCCACAAGCCACACAGCATATGCTACAATCGATTTATTGAAGAGTAAGTATGGTGAGCATGTTATCTCAAGACATGGGCCAGTCGATTGGCCGCCTCGTTCGTGCGATTTAACACCGCTTGACTATTTTCTGTAGGGCTACGTTAAGTCATTGGTTTATGCCAACACGCCGACGACGTTTGAAGAGCTCAGAGCCAACATTGGTTGAGGACAGTTCCGAAGGGTGACAGTCAGTTGCTGAATAGAGCGTCGGTGGTAGTCCGCCTGGCTCTGTGGCTTTAGGGATTGATTATACGCAGTGGGTTCCAGACCGTCCATCTGACACTAGACGTGAAGCGCTTAGACGTGACCGTCCGTCACTTCGACAGAGACTCCTATTCTTGGCTTCTTGTAGACCTAACATTCTTCTAATATTTTCTAACATGCTTATACAAAAAGACAACGGACATGAAATGATGGGATAGGCCCACGAGAGTTGGGGATGAAGCGGAGATACGAGGGCGGTACCAGACAAGACATGTCAGTAGTTGTTTGAAAATATCACTGTATTGGAAAGTAAGCAGTCTATAAAGCATATGTTTTAAGTTTGAAAGCGCCACGTTGTTTAGTATTTGTTTGGCAGCCATCAATAGTGAACGTTGTCAGTGAATTTGTGAAAATAGAGAAAATTGGTCATCGTTATGTGATACAATACTTTTATTTGAAAGGCCTCAGCCCAACTAATATAAAAGCTGAACTGGATTCTACTCTGGGTAAGTCTGCTCCTTCGTTTACAATAGTAAAATTTTGGGTTCCTAAGTTTAAACGAGACCGTACGAGCTGCCAAGACGGGCATCCAGTGGTGATGCCCAAATGATCAAATGAGGTGACGGTTCCAGAAATGGTGAAGAAAATCCACAAAGCGGTACTGGTCAACTGAAAGTGCGTGAGCTAGCAGACATTGTAGGCATATCAAAAATTGCGGTATATCGCATAGTATTTGAAAATTTGGACATGAGAAAGCTGTGTGCAAGATGGGTGCCGCGTTTGCTCGGCAAAAAAGTGTCGTGAAGATGTTTCAATTGAGTGTTTAGCGAAGTTTCACAGCAACAAAGCAGAATTTTTGCACCGTTTCATAACAATGGATAAAACATGGGTCTATCACTTTACACCCGAGACAAGAGAAGCATCAAAACAATGGATTCAAAAGGGAGAACCGATTCCAAAAAAGGGGAAGACAGTTTCATCTGCAGGCAAGGTCATGGGGCCGACTTTTTGGGATGCGCGTGTGATAATTTTTATTGACTATCTTGAAAAAGGAAAAACTATCAACGGCCAGTATTATGCAAACTTATTGCAACGTTTGATCGAAGAAATCAAGCAAAAACTGTAGCATTTGGCTAAGAAGAAAGTGTTGTTTCATCAACACAATGCACCAGCTCACAAATCCGTAATTGCAATGGCCAAAATTAATGAATTAAAGTTTGAGTTGCTACCTCATGCAACCTATTCGCCAGATTTAGCCCCTCGGATTATTTTCTGTTCCCAAACTTGGAAAAATGGCTCAGTGGTCAAAAATGAATGGGTATTTTGAGGAGCAAGACAATTCTTATTATAAAAAGGGTATCGAACTTTTTGAACATCGCTGGGAAAAGTGTATGGAACTGAAAAGTGATAATAATAAATAAATAAAGTTTTTCAAAAATTTTTGTGTTTTCTTTGTTGGGTCGGGTACTTCTGGGACCGCCATCGTAGCTTCCAAGGCTTAGGAGACTACCCGATAGGAGAGACAACAATACACAAGGGACAAGAGCCGACAACTTCATCGAAGGCTTCTGTATAGGTATATATTATATAATTATATAATGTATACATGTTGGACGGTGATCTCGTGACTTCCTCTCGGCAGATCCTGTCTGATTAATAAAGGACCGTCCATCCTGCCTACATTTGTTGATCATTCAAGATACTAGGTTTGTTGAGTTAAGGTAAAACACACACACACTAGGCAACAAAACAATCCCATCGAGATTCTTGTGGAACCAGTTAAATTTATATTCAAATGGAAAACCTAAAAATCGCCCTGGTGAAACATCTAATTTTTTTGCAAAAGCCAAAGGCCTTTAAAGTTCGTGCCGTCTATTTGATCTAGGTTTTCGGAAAAGTATTATATTTCCCTAAAAATTTTTTTCGACTATGCGATATTCTTCGCATTCACATAGTATGTGTGTTATGTCCCTAACAACTTGCAGATCACCGCAGAATCTCTAAATATGCGTATCGAGACAGTGTCCCGTCAGGTTTTTTTATTATCGTTCTAACCTTATCTCTGTTTACTTTTAGTAATACCTAAACCTTTTGCTGTCAAAAAGTGGTCAAGTAACATAGCTACCCCATGTGCTTTAAGATTTGACCACCCTCATTATTATCGAGTAGCCCTCCTCTTCTTGCAAGCTCATCCGCTTGTTCATTTAAATTTTGGGAGTCTGAAATGCGGTATCTTGTACTTACTTGTAAAAAGAACCACCATAGCTGATGGACCCATAGCTGCCTGCCACTAACGGAAAAGAATGTGGATGGGTGAAGGCCTTAAACAAAAGTAAGGAGTATGACTTACCTGGAGTAGAGGTAGTTTGAGCTGTTCTAGAAATAAACTATTAATAACTGTGCAGATTAACCCTACGCTGCGCAAATTTCTAAACAATTTTTTTCTTATATAATTTATTAATCCGAATACTAAAAAAAAACAATAAAAAAATTATATTTTTAAATATTCCTCATTTATTTATAAAAAAATTGAATGTATCATATCTGCTACACTGTGCAGTAGTAGGATACTCGAAAATATGTTTCATTCTGTATGGAATTTCACAAAGCAATTGTTATTTTTATTAATACAAAAGTGTAAACCACATTTTGAGCATTTTTTAAAAGAAAATTATTTGCACTTTGGCATTTTACATCATTGCCTTGTTTCATCATAAATAGGCCAATGGCTACAAGAGTCCTGGCGCACGTCTTTGGTATGTAAGCAGTCGTTGCAGAGCGTCTCTTCTTTGCTTGGATGTTTTTTTCCAAATCACTTGGCCTTCCTTTTTTATTTATTGATAAATTTCCTTGGTTGCACAAACAATAGGCAATTTGAGCTCGAAATTTTGCCAAGGGTAGATAGTTTTCTCCCCTTTTCGTGCATACTTTTCGGTAGAGCAACCACGAATTTATAGTTGTCATATCAAGTGAATGGTTAAATAGCCTTAGGTAATATTTTTTGTTGTGCATATAGCGCCCAATTAGGAGGCCCAATAGCCCACCCGTCCAGGAGGTCCAATCCTCCCATATGTCTATTATACTATCTTTCAAGATTTAGGCCAGGAATTTCAACGGCTTTTTTTTCTTTTTTACCATAGCGCTTTCCAATTGAAAATGGTAATTCTCAGGTAAAAGTTGATAAGAGAGTGACTATTTTATTGTCTTTCCAAACTACAGTTGATACCTCTATTCCATCCATATCAGCTACAAACTCTCTAGACACTCCACTTTTATTTTTCGTCAAATCTTTCTCACTGGGAAGTTTGCAATTGGGAATCTTTGGCCTTCTTATTGTTCCTAGGCAGTGTATAACACATTTTGCAATGTAGCTGCATACCTAGAATTGACGAATAAAAATTGTCAAAATATACCTGTCATATTGTCATATACCGTATGACAATATTAGCACTTGAAAGCACGGTTTCCTGTATCTAAGAAAAATAACTGTTGTATTAAAAAAAAAGAAAAAAAGAAAAAAGAAAATACAGTCATAAATACTTAGGGTTATTTTCATCTCCTGTATGGATTTTAAATTTGTAGGAAAATCCATCCGCAAAGCACATAAAGTTTGTATCCCCATTTATGGGTTTTGCTGGTAAGTATTGTTTAATATAATACCTTGCCTCTGTAGCCTCTGTAGCCTCTATACAAAAGTATTGTATGTGGACCAGATTGAAACTTGGCATTCAAACTGTCTATTACGGGTCGTAATTTATACAATCTATCATGGTCAGGGAGTTCTTTTGGCTATTGAAGTTTTGGTTGAAATGCAAAAATCTCCAAATTTTAACAAATTTGTAATAACTCATAACATCTTTGATTTTGTTAAAACCAAGGTCAGGTAACCAGTAACTCCTTATAACTGGCAAGTGTACCACAGACATATACAAGCTGGAGTCTGCTGTACTGATTAATGTTCTGCTCAGTTAGGTATATGAGCAGGTCTGCCTGCATCTTTTTCAACCGAAAATAGATTTATTTCAGTTGTTATTACAGATATCAGTTCATTGTCGAAAAAGTACTTAACGAAAGACGATGAAGTAGACAGATTTTCAATTTTAGGCGGAATACATTAATTTCGCCACAAAACGTCCTTGTATTTTTCCTTCAATTCCCTGGCTTCTTTTTTGAAATCCCTTGTACCATACCACATGTCTTTCTTTCCAACTAATGTCTCCTCTTCGTTCAAAATCATTTTCCATTTCGTCTTCCAACTCAGTGGGCATGGCTTGTATGTCAGCAGCACCTAGGTCTTCGTCTGGACTAACTGTATTACCATCAGAAGCCTCTTCTTCGAAATCATCACTCTCTGAAAGATGTACCAATATCTCCTCTATATTACGATCTGTCAACCTTTTCGATTTCCGGAATGTCATCCTACCTATAATATAATTTATCCGTTAAGGCGTAATGTATCAGAAGTGATATATCTCACAAGAAGACGATTATTTCAATCAAGCACATTGAATTTTGAATCTTTACTATCGAATAATCATTCGCTTTTCTTACCTGAAGTGAGTAAATTAATTTTTAACTAAGTTTTTTCGTTCAACACTTTTATTAAAAAAAAAAAAACTTATACACGTGCTTTTACTTTCAATTTTTAAAGTCAGCTCACAAAACTTCGACTTACCAAATGTTAAAATTAACCGTTATTCTTCACAAAATCAAAATACTTACCGCCTACTATGGTCGGCTCTATGTCAGAAACTGTCGGGACTACCAGAAAAACATGCACATATGTACTCGTACATAGTTACAAGAGTCCGGTTGGAAAAAAATTGTCCATCGCTTTATGCCCCAGACTTCTTCACTTCTTCTGAAGTCTATAAAACTTCCTTGATGGGAAAAGTTTTAGATCCCGGAATAATGTAATGACAATGCCAAAGCGAATAGCATTAAAGTACCAACTTCGAAGGGCTAAAAGTCGAAGTATTCAGACGGGATTAGAGTGCACTTGCAGAGATATAAATATATAAAGTGGTTCGCCTACAGCAAGTATACAAAAAAAATCAATTCGAATTATTAATGAGATAGAGACTCAAAAGTGAATAAGGACGTATTGTTATTCCAAAATAAATCCAATTATCGAAACAATAAACAGTGAAAATAGACAAAGCAATGAGACTAGTGATAAAATTCGCGAAGCTGTCAACCAACAAGTGACCATGAGCATAGAAAAACGTTTTCTTCTCTCTGCAAACACAGAGAGCCGACAAGCTCCCAATTCAGCTGAATGGACTCTAGTTATCAGCAATCTATGACATTCAGCTAATAACTACAATGAGTCTATTAGAAAGAGAAGGAGACAACCATCAGCAGAAGAGGATGACCATAATCATCACAAACAGCCTTACCTGGAAAACAATCATTTCTTCCCACTGACAGGTCGTGACACAGAAACGCAAGTAAACAGCTCTAACATAACACATCCTCGAAGGGAAAAATCCAATCTCAACCCAGTTAAGAACATTAGCAAAAGTACTAACATATTCTGTCCACCTATATTTATTTTTCGTGCTAATTGCAATACCATTTCAGAATTAATTAAGTTATCTGCTTCAGAATGCAGTACTAGTGAAATAAATTATAAATTTGTAAACCTAGGATATCTTAAAACAAAAGTGTACATAAATGATGTGAATGTTTATAAAATGATTATAGATAAACTGCGCGATACAGGTGTAGGGGCTTATTCATTTCCTCCTAAAGATACCAAAAAGCAATCTGTAATTCTTAAGGGATTAGACAGTGACACACCTATAGATACCATTCATCATGCGTTGAAAGAGGCATGCCCAAATATTAAAATAAGCAAAATAAAGCCGTTCTACACCGCAAGAACAAAGCAACAACAAATTAAATTAAACATGTTTCTTGTTCAACTCGAAGTAGGGGAGTCCATTAAGGATCTGTCAAGCGTCAGGAGTTTACTTTATTAAAGGATTTTTTGGGAGAGAAACAAACAAACAAACGATTCGTCTATAATTAGATGCTACAGGTGCCAAAGTTTTGGCCATACGAGTGACTGTTGTTCTTACGGTAGCCGCTGTGTCTTATGTTTGGGGCAATTACGCTTCTGACACTTGCATTAAATCGTTCAAGAGTAGGTCACGCAGCTAACTCCATAGATTGTCCAGCGTATATTGAATACAAAAAAAAGAGCGACATTGAACCACAGAGAAAGAACAGTTGTTAGCAATAACAAGCAAGTTGTCTTTAACACAAGTCAAACAATAGCTAACTTATCATATGCGTTCATATTGAAATCACCTAATATTGTAACAGAGACTGATAAAAAGGCAACAGGATATCTTAATGACTTCCTTAAGGAATCTCAGACTTTGTTCAATATTCCATTGCAAGATCTCTTAAAAAAAGTTAGAGAATTTTCACGTACCTAGAGTTTGTAGCTTCTTTTGTTGTATAATGGTTTTTTTAAATATGAACATTATATCAATGAATTTTAATTCAATTATTTCGCATGAAAGGAGATTAGCACTATTAAGCATCCTTAAAAATAAAAAACCACAAATATGCTTTGTCTCCTAGACGTGATTACAAAAAAGGCACAAGCCTTTATTTGAAGGCTTCAATATCATTAGAAATGACTCAGAAATGGGAACAGCAATAGTATTAGACAGTAAGTATGAATACAAGGAAGTGCCATTCATTTGTATTCTTTTCTCAGTTAGTATAGCTTCACACAACTTTCTCACAACGCCGATGGATCATCTTGTCGTTTATTGCTTGGCAGCATCTATATTCCCTCCAAATCTAGGAGAAATTTACCAAGAGAACTAGACAGACTTTTTTCCCTTTTCAGCTCATTCGATGGAACTGTTCTCGGAGGAGATTTTAATGCGAGACATCCTCATTGGGGAGGCAGAACTCAAAACAGCAACGGAAATTCATTTTATAGCTGGTTTCATAGCAACGCTTTCTTAAGCTTTGACAATAGTCCTATCTTCCCGCAATCTTCATCCGTAATAGATTATTTCATTGTCTCTGCTAGTTTTAATAGCTCGTCTACAACTTGTCATACTTTTGCTACCCCTTCAGATCATTTTGGAATCTTAATAAAATTAAGGCTTCTTAATTTCTTACCAATTTTATTACCTCCACCCACTTTCAGGTCATTCAAAAATACCAACTGGGACTGTTTTAGAATAAGTTTATACAACAAACTCTCAACAATCAATTTACCTGATTGTAGAAACATCTCAAACAATGAAATAGACTTACTCATAAATGAATTGAATTCGAAAATGACTCAGACTATAAACTCTAACTTCACTGTTATCGAACACAAACAGTCCAAATACAATTACATATCAGAATTCACAATAAAACTAATTAAAGTTCGTAGCCAATGGTTAAGAAAACTTAAACGAATAGAGTTAATCAGGAATATGTAAAACTATCTTCTAGAATTAAATGCTTAAGCAAAATTATAAAACAAAATATCAATATAGAAACCCTACGCAAGGCTGCGAGACATAAAGCCTTCCTCTCATGCATTTAAGGAAATCGATAGAATCACAGGTAGAAAATTTTTTGGGAGTGATGTCTCTAAGGACACTCTGTTTAATAACGGACTAATGCTGGTTGATAACCAGGCAAAGTTAATTGCGTTCAAAGAGCAATTTTCTTCCCTTGACCCTGATTTGACGAACGAAGTTTACACAGTCGTATCACAGTTTAATGATCAAAACTCATCCTCCTTGACTATATTTTCCCCAACCTTACATGCGATCAATCCTGGCAGACCTCCGTTTCCTTCTACTGAAAAAATTCAACTTCTACGCACAGGCCTCAACAATAAACATTTTTCCGGTATAGATAAATTTTCGAATTACATACTAAGGAAAAGTTGTTGTTCTCTCGACCAAATGTTATATCTTCAATCACTCTATAAACAATGGTTACTTTGCCGCTATCTAGAAAAAGGCAAGAATTATACCAGTGTCAAAAAAAGAGCATGTTATGAAATAAATCAATTTCGTCCCATTTCACTGCTATCGAATATTGGAAAACTTTTTAAAAAAGTTTTGGCAGAAAATATAGGCACATTCTGTGAAGAAGGAAACGTAATCCCAAATATACAATTCGGTTTTCGAAAAGAACACTCCACAGAGCATGCAATACTTCTTCTATCCGATAACATAATCCAAAGCTTAAGAGCTAAAAAATGCACTGTCAGTCTTGATATTGACTTAGAAAAAGCATTCGATTCACTCTGGCACAGTGGTCTCATATTCAAATTAATTAAATTAAATTTTCTGGTCTGGCTAACGAAATTAATTCAAGACTTTCTAAAAAATCGTTTTTCATTTGTGTCTATTAAGGCAGAGGAATCAAATATTCTTCCCGTCAAATCAGGAATTCCACAAGGATCAATAATTGGCCCAAAGCTGTTCAATATTTTTCTCTCGGATCACATGGACTCTGAACCATGCGCTATTCTATATGCAGATGATACGATTATCCTTGCGAGTGATATAAGGCCACAAAATGCCCTAAACAAAATAAAAGATAAAATTCCTCTGCTAGAAGGATACTTTAAAAAATGGGGTTTATAGGGGGGGTTAATAGTAAAAACGCAAATAAATGTGGCATCACCTGCTTTAGAAACGCAAGTGGAAAAGGACATCGACTAGCGGTGAAGGAGAGTAAGAAACTAACATTACCAATTGCTAACAATGTTATATTATCTCCTCGGGACGAATTGAAATACTTAGGTATTCAATTTCAAAACAGATTCTTATTTAACAAACACGCAAGAAAGATGTTATTCAAAGCAAAAGCTATAACAGCAACTTTGAAACCTTTATTGCAATCGAAAGCTTTATCATCAGACCCGTCCTCGTTTCCTACAGTGGCCAAAGAACTTGAGACTTTTGAGAGAAAAATGTTGAGATTCTTTTGCGGAAAGTACGGAAAGGCGAACAAAAATGGTTTTCCAACAAAGTGCTATACGAGGAATGCAAAATAACACCTTTAATGCCATACCTTATAAGACTTACTCTCCAGCGAATGGAAATTCATCCGAACAGCCTTGTGAGATCTTTAATGGACTCCCATAGTTTTAATGCAATTGAAGATAATTACTACCTCTCTCCTTTTAACTTACTCAACAATAGATCTAACCCCTTGACCCTACCTGTCGAAGGAGGAAACGTACTTATTCCCTAATTCCTTATTCCAACCTAAGGGGTTAGCAATATCAATATCTGGTATACAGAATAAGCATTCACGTCATTTTTATATTATGTAGATTCATAAGAATAAAGTATGTATATTAAAATAACTGTGCATGCATGTAGTTATGCAAATAGACCTAGCCAGACATAATGTTAACAGTTGGCTACTTATCTCAAATGTAAATGTAAAACTTATTTAATAATTCAATTTGTAAAAAAAAATCTTAATAAAAAAACTTCGAAGGAGTGTTTGGTGTTCTTCAGACGCAATTTGAACGAGTTTTAGGGAAATTTTATAACCAAGCAACACACTTGGACCAAAGAGCAGTCGACACAATGGGTGTGTGTGTATCTGCCAACGACGACGACGGCTTAAAGGAAAAACGACAGTATTTGACCAACAAGGAAGTGCTTTTCCATCAAGATAATATTCAAGTACACACATGCGAAGTCGCCATGGTGAAATTTCATAAATTGAGCTTCGGGTTGCTCCTTTATTTGCCATGTTCTCCATGATTTAGTAATTAATTGTAGTTTCCAAATTATTGTATGATAAAAGCAATGGCTCCAAATCCTATCCTATTTTAAGGATCTCGACAAATTTTATTATTTGGAGGGGATCAACTAATTAAAGAAACCTTGAACGACATGATCTAAATGAGTTTACCATGGAAAATTTATGTGAAAATCTAAAGAGTTCCAAGATAGGGCATTTCCAGCCATTTTTCTTATTGGTTCATGTGTTCCTCAATTTAAAGACTGCTTCAAACACATAACACTTATTACGGTCGTAAGATTTTTTTTTTTTTAAGAATGTAGTCCAGATTTTTTGTAATCATTGCAAAATATGTAATTATACTCGTATATATGTAGATACATACGAATATGCCAATCAATTCAATATAAGCATTTATGCAATAAAAAAAAAAAATGTTTAGCGTTTGAAGGGTAATCCCCGTTTTCCCTATGCCACGAGCTGGTTTGTTTATTAGCACTAGACACTTACATATGAGTATGTGGAATTATCAAATTAAGTTTGATGTAAATTTCAATTCGTCATATAAATATTCTTTTTGACTTATGAATACTGGTTTAGAAAACATTTGTGTCTAACGTAGTTAAACTATTGACTGGTGAAAGCTTCTTTCTGAATAGCGTTTACTAATATATATTTATGAGTTCCTGTCTTAAAAGTAGAATGAGTTATACACCGCAAAATGGGCAATATAAGTAATTAGCGGTCCATTGATTAGGTCACTACCAGGAAGACAATAATATGCTAGGCATTATAATGATTGAGAATTACACCACAAATGAGTTATTGCGGTCAAAGTACAGTGATTTGGTCTAAGTTGAACTTTGTTCTCTCTAGTATTTTTAGAAATTTTTTGAATTTTTAGGTTAGAATTGTTATAACAAAATCAAAATAACACTCTTAGGGCTACAAATTAAAATGCTTGACACCAGAGTTGAGAGGTTTAAGCGCTTGTATTTACTGCGCTGGTAGGATTTTGAATCGTAAGAAGTACCTGCCTGAGACAATACAGACTCGTATTAGCCTCCCAATAGCTTTGTGTTTATTACAATACCTCCACATGGTGTTCCGGATTTGATTTGTCAAATTTTTAAGCGCGATTGCTGAGTAAGAAGACAACGGAATACTCTGTCCGAAATGACTAAACTTTAGAAATGGGACCTATTGGTAATTATTTTGCGTACTACAACGTATTTGGAAGGAAATCGATACGGATTTTTTCAGGATTGGGAGCTAAAATAGATCTGGAGGCGGAGAAGGCCTTAAATAATCAACCGTAGCTCTCATATCCGTGAAATGGGAAGGAACATAGGCATCGGCCAAAGGGCACGATAAAGGGCCTGGTCGTACAGGTAAGACAGACGTACAGATAAGAGCACATATTCTGCTGATCTCGTTGTCAAAACTAAAAAGGAGAATAACTTCCTGTTATGAACGTGGAAGCCCATGTTCTCTTACAGTCAACATGCACACGAACAATTTTTGTCCGCCATAAACTACTAATAAGCAGATATTTTCTAAATCCAAGAAATGTCGGGGGAAAAGAAGCAAAGAGAAGAAGACTTCGATAATCAACCAAGGCAAAAGGTAGCCGAAGTACAGGAATCACTCATTTGGATGTGGATGTGTTGTTCAAGAAAACCTCAGACAAGAAGCCTTATATTTTCGGTATATAAAGGAATACCTTATAATAATCCACATTAAGGTTACGTTTGCTAACATTAACCTAATATGCATCCACGCCCGCCACGTCAGGAAAGACACTAAACACATTTGATGTAAAGGTCTTTAATGCAAACATACGGGTGAAGTCTCTGTTGGTAGACATTTAAGAGGGAATGAAGTCTCTTAAAATGCCTAAGTACATATTAAATTGACTTTCTTTTGAAATTTTGGTAAATGGATGATAAAAAGATATTTAACCTGTCAAAGTTAGGGAGATCTAAGCTTAAATTGAATGTAGGCGCTGACTGGTAAAAAAACATACGTAATGAATGGTACTGAATCGGCGATGCAAAATGCACACGACCAACCCGAAGTCATACAGAGTTCACCCAGACTCTCATTATTGACACGGCGACGTGCAACGCACCGCGGCATCGACTTGACCTGACGATTCCGGGAACAATAGAGGGATAATTTAGAAGAAGAAGATCGCATCACGCAAGTGATGGGTGTCCAGTTGAAAATTGTCACATTAATATCGGAACGGTGCAGAATCTAGCGAGGTAAGATTAGTTAGAGAATCAATAACGTCAGCAGCGACGCCAAAACACGTGGCTCAACTACGAGAGGGAATAAGGAGAAACCCGGGTAAATCGCAAAGGAATATTACGGCGTCTATTACTGAAGAATATTACCGAATAATTGACGAGTTTCTATGAGCTGATGAGTTTCCCGGATACAATAATAGAACACTATACTACCAAGGCAGTCCCATATAATTTGATCTTAACATTTGTCTGAATATTTCAAGCGTTTCTGCAACACATTAATCGGCACGTATCAGTGTAGCTTCCATCCCGGGGTTCCCCGCAAAACATTGCAATGTGCAATTTATAAATAGTTCGTGTAAAGTTTTTCAAAAGTGTACCGGATTTAGGTGATGAGATCACTGCCATGTGCTTTCTTTAATCTATGATAGTTTTGAAACAGAAAGTGAAGAAATCGGGAAAATGTTAAAAGCAAAGACACAATTTTTAACGAACCTGTCCAGTTGTTGTGATACTCAGATCAGATCGACATCATTTGTCGCTCTTAGCTTTGTAGTAAATGAGTTAAAACCAAGTACATATTGCCGACAAACAAATAAGCAGCTATCTATTGCCTAAAAGAAAACGTATTTGAAGTGGTTAATGATTTTCATGAGATCAACGAATGACCAACCTAGGCAACTTAGGAAACCGCAACTACTTTAGCTGAGCTAAACAATGGGATCAAAACTGCTAATTCGGAAGATGAAATCCATGCGCTACAAAATATAGATCCTACCAGTTCTGCTATATGGAGCCTAATGCCGAACGACAAGCAGAAAAGCAGAGCACATTTCGAATACTTTCGACAAAAAAAACTATTCTTCGAATATTTGATCCCGTATGCGAGGAATGCGAATTGAGGGAAAAACACTAGCTTGGGCTAATCGAGTGCATGTATAATAATGCTCCAGCAGGAAGGATCTTCAGTAGCTACTTTTAGGGGTCGGGAGGCTCTGGCCTTCTTAGTACAATTACAATCCTCGGATGAACTAGATCCTGCAGGTTAATATCCCACGTGCGATTGCGGTTATTGCACCTGTATTTACTCTCCCATATTGGTTCTATTTTAAAGGAAAAATAATAATTCATAAACAATAAGTAATAAAAAATAAATAATTTAATATAAATAATAAATGACGAATAACAAATAATTTATAATAAATAATAAGAATAAATAATAAGAAATGAATGTAGTTAACATGTACATGCAAGCCACGTCGCGTGACAGCGAGTCATTGCAGTCATAGCTGACTCAGTTTATTCAGGTGCGAATAGTTTCGCCTAATCGAGTGCAAGAGATCACGTGACATGCATCCTGCACCGGAGATCCTACTTAAGCCGTGAATCATTTCACCGATTCAGTATCCTAGAGCTTGGTTACTTAAACCGATGACAATGAGTGTAAACTTGGATAGAATTAAGTGAATCTTAAGTTCGACTTCGACCGTACGGTTGAAGATTACAATCGGGAATATACAATCTAAATAAAATTAACTCGGACTTTTTTCTTAGTTAGTCGGACAGTTGGGAGGAGGCTCAAGCTTCCTCGTTTGCGTTTTTTTTTTTTTTTTAATATCCTAACATAGGAATACGTTAACTGGCGCCCGAGCAGAGACTGTCTGAAAATATATCGTATCCTTTTTTTGTGGAATTAATTGTCCCACTAAAATGCAGTAAGTTAAGTTAGTACGCTCAACTGAGTGCACGGAGCTGTTACCATGGGAACACAGCGACTATTCTTATTTGTCTAACAATTGGATTCCGCCATAACTATGGGAACTTGGTGGAGATTGCTAGAAGGAAAAATGATAATAGAGAAAGGATCGTAGTGCTATTAATGGGTCGCTTGCAATAATAAACGCTTGTGATCAAAAAGGACCAATGCGACTCTTCCGAAGCCGGTTCTCTAACCCCGAAATCTCCTTTCTTTTGTCTTCTTATTTTTAGTTAAACCTAAAGTAAATTCAAAATGTAACGTGTACTTCTAAAGCTCTTAGGTACGGTGAAGGGATAAAGTGTCTTCGAATACAAGCAACCAATAGTGTCGATCAAGGAAGCCAAAGATTGGATAGTTAATTGACATTTTGAACTAGTTTATGCCATGAATCTGGAGCAATTCGAGGATCTGTTACAAACAATGAACAAGGCAATGAACGAAAGCGTAAAGGGACCAGAAGGGAAAAGTATAATTGAATTCTGCGTACAATAGACAGTAGATCGAAAAGCTTTAAGGGCAGAACTCGCCAAACAAGGTCTATCGACTGGATAGGCTCCGCCTGGTAACAGATTGCAGGAAAGACTCTGCTGACTGTAATACAATCCTCCAAAGCGAATAGAAATTTGTGGAGAACGTCGGAAAATAGACGCAGGACATATGGAATAAAATACTAATCATAAAAGAAGAGGTGAATAAAATCTTACGAGCATTTCAAATGGCCAGGAATGGACTGGCCAAACCTCCTTGATAGAGTGGAAATAACAGAATTATTAGCGAAATCGAAAACTTGCCCTATACAAACGAGATCGAAGCAACCCTACTACTACCTACAACCCGAAGGCCCAACCCTACTTCACATTCTCGGGATTCCAAAAGTAAGGAGCGAAGAATTCAACTAACTCTTAACCCGGTCATCTATCATCAAAGGCAGTCACCTTGATCTTTGATTCAGAAGAATGATAGTCAACTACAGGGAGACGTTTGACATTTTGGGAAATTGCCTTTCCATCAGCAACCTGAAAGTATGCGAGGACAACGGACCTTTCTAAGTCGGTACGTAGAGCAAGACTTTTGGAGGTAGGACAAGCTGCATACACTTTCAGAACCAACAGCCGAGAGGTTATTAACCCAATCAAAGAGGACACGGTGAAAAAATTTTGATTGCTAATTGATATCTCTCAAAGGCACTTATATTATCCAGTTAAATAATAAACTTACGAATATTACGAGCCAGGCACATAAGGTTGATCCATTGGAAACACAGAATGACTTGGGAATTTGACCAATAAGTTCGCGATCTCTTCGATCACCGACGCTTTAATTTTCACACTCGTTATTTCAGACGCCTGGTTCATCTGGCAAAGAATAAATCAAAACATCGACATTCCATCAATAGTGGTACTACCTGTAAGTAAGGACGTAAAGAGTAGAGTGATTCAAGCACAACCATTTAATTTTCATCCCAGCCTTCCACGAAGATATCACATTTGATCTACGGGACGTATATTTCCACATGCGAATAGGTTAACTATATTCAATAATAAATAATAAGTAAGAAATATGAAATAATAATACACATTTACACACATAATACATTATTTTTTTTTTTATAAGCGCGCTATTGAGTATTAAGGTACTCATAAAATGTTTGCACACAGCGTGGAAGAAGGAAAATTAGGAAGGAAAGAAAGAGCGGTACCGATGTACGTTTGTTTTGAATATTTGAAAGTTATAATGATCAAGAAATAAAGAGCACGTCAGGGCATTCCATATGCGAGTTGTACGGCTTAGGAAAGAATCACGATATATCAGAGTTCGTCCTAAAGTGGGCTTGAGGGTAAAGTGATGTGCATTCATAGCAAGACGAGTGTCACTGTTTAAAGTTTAAAGGGGCGGAATGCTACTGGCAATTTCAATTAAGGACTGGTGGTGAAAATAGGGATAAAGCAAGGTGAGATAGAAGACGTTTCGTCGGTTTTGAAGTTTCAACTATGACATGAAGGCATAACACTGATGTTGGAATGGTTGCTGGCTAGGCTAAATGTAACGAACTAAAAACTAGCACTTACTAGCTCGTCCCGTCCAGTTTGACAACCATCTCTGGGAAAAATATCGAAACCTAATACACCTCAGTTTCAAACTACTACACCACCCGCCCGCGCCCTGGAGAAAAAGCCAGTAAAAGGGTATTCATATCCCCTTGGTGCGCGCGCGGTATTATAAAAAAAAAAGTTGTCAATTGATGCTTATACCACACCACCTATGAGTATTATCGCACGGTTTTGTATCCTATCTACTAGGTGTAGAAAAGTTTTAGGAGCTCCTGACCAGATGTGGGCATTGTATTCCAAGTTTGGGCGGATGAATGCTTAATATATTAAGACCAAATCAGACGGGGTGAAATATTTCCTACATTGCTTGAAGAATGTAAGAATTGCATCGCAGCATTTTTGACGACATCGAATATGTGGTCATTCCAGCATAAGTTGTCATTGACATACATATCTAGAATGGAAAGTTTATCGGTTTCAACGATGCAAGTGTCATATATGGGTGTTTGAGTTTCGCTTTAATAACAGCAGACAGCATTAAGTTGTTGTTAATTGTTATTGGAATTTACTAAGCTTAGCATACGCTGCCGTTTACGTTCTACAGGCGAAGAACAGTTGTGAGTCCGGGAACGTATATAAAAACGGAGAGTACTGTCGTCAGCAAAGGAATATATTGTACTGTATGTAGCAGAAAAGAGATTATTAATGAAGATTAAAAAGAGTGTCGGAGACAAAGCGGAGCCCTGAGGAATACCAGCATTTATTTTGTGAACATCAGACTTGAAACCATCCAAGACAACTTGAATTGAACGTTCTAATCAATCTAAGAAGAGATTCATCGATCTCAAGTGCGCGTATTTTCGAAAAAAGAGCCTGATGTTTAAATCTGTAAAATATCAGGTGCAACTATCTTGCTTTCGTCAGATTGATGTACGCTTTGGTTCAACTTTGGAGGAGACATACCATTGTTTTGGAAAGCGACAATTAACGAACTTGATGTGCATAATTGGGGAAGATTAAGGCGACTTGGTTGTGGCCCATCTCCAATGTCATCGAACTTTTAACATTTTGTCTTTTGATAGCATAACTTTAAGGCAGCAAGTATGTGGTAAATCAGAAGTTTGAACAGGTTTGACCAGGAACTGAAATTCTCTGTCGCATTATATTTATCAAATATTGTGTTGCTCACAATATTGAACCTGATATATGATCGGACATGTGTCAATTAGTGACTAAATCAAAGAGGGAAGACCTAAACCTGTGGTGTGATTGCGTAAATGAATGTTAGTTCATTATCACTTTTAAACAGTTTCAGAACTGTTTTATATCGATGATCTGTTTCACCCTCATGCTCCCTCTGACAATATTGTTTGATTGCACATCAGATTTAGGAGAACACATCGGGAATAGGTGATGGTGTGATTTTATCCGGCTGAAGTTGATTTTAAATCTTCCGGTTCGGTTTATAACAATATAAAAATATCATACATATAAACGAGTATATATTTACATACGATTTGTAGCGGTGTAGTTGGGAATTTTTGTTAATTTTTCGTTTTTTAATTGTGGTTTATTATTAGGAATTAATTTTTTTTCAGATGGAACCCCTTGTTTCTTAGAAAACAGCTCAAGTACTAATCTCGTGTAATACACAATGATAAGGTCGGTTAAAAGTTTTTTGTTTTTGCAGAAAACGCTCAATATGTGATTCTTACAAATACGTGGAAAGGTTTTAAGAAAAGTGCGTTCTTTAAATGGGCGGCGGATACAAAATTTGTTCGGTTACCTAGGAAATCGTCAAGGTACGAGTAATGGAGTTTAATTTCAAGTCTAATCCAGTTATCCTGATCTCCATTTGTCTCGTTTGTATTTACTCGTTGTATTTAAAACTAATTCATGCAAATCACTTACTTAAAATGGAATAACGATTTTCACCTGATCGATATAACTATAAGACAATCAATAAACGTGCAATTAGCTATTGGTAATCATTCAAAAATTTCATCAATAACTATTGTCAGTAGCAGGTATCGAACGTAACTCATCTGTTGATACAGGGGTAGATGTTAGGTATACATTATCTTATAATCATTCAACAAAAATGAGTATCTCGTGATGTCATTTAAAAAAATAAAAAATCACGAATACAAGGTTACCCAATATTACAATACTTAAACACCAGTCCGAAGTCCCCTTTAACATGCAGTTGGATGAGTTTGCACAAATTCTTGAGAAAAGGTGTTTCCCTGGGACCATGGCCACAAGTTGGCAAGGTGACTGCAAGTTTTTTTTTATGATACACGTGCTGTTGCTATTGTAGTTGTAATATGTAACATCAAAAACGACTATTTCGGAATACCACACGAGGTAAATTCAATTTCGAATGCACATTGATTTATTTTTAATGTTTTGGTATATGGGAAAATTGTTTCTTGGAGGTTGAGCTTTTTGTAGTCGGGGAAATCGGTGTTACTACAAATTGGAAGTATTTTTTTTATTTTTTTTCTTTAAGCAAGAGAAAATCGTAAACATCTGAATCACGGGCAATGACAAAAAGTCCCGTAGTGTATGGTATTTGTAGAGTCTTTGGCATGCCTTTACATCGCAAACGGATGCTTACAAAAGTGGGACGGGTTTCCGTTGAAGTAAAAGAATTTTTCAACGTTAACCGAAAAATTCTAAGAAAATGCAGTGGAGTACAAAATTCATTAGGGGATATAATATATTTTAAGAAGCAATGAGCAGACGTTTAGTTTCTTACAAGTATGTTTTATAAACAAATGAAAAAATGTTCGATTGGTATTCAATTCCAATAAAGTATGTAATACATGGTCAATTTCCCAAACTCGATGAAGGTCTTTTTTCTTGGATTGTAGTAAAATAAATATATGTATCTATGGGTTTTGGCGGAAGGTTGGATATACCATACATAAATCGGCTTGCTTACTTAATCACAAAATGGGAACTTATATGTATAGTTGCGTTAGTAGGTTAGACGTTCTAATTATTTTAAGGCAAAGAATAAAGATGCATGTGGCTCTCACTATAAAGCTGGCCTTCATGCGACACTATTCGCGGTAGCTATCCCTAGTATCCACTACGAAGTGAAGTCCACACCTGATGGTTGTGAGTATGGCCAACGAGGCGGAGCAACCTACACTTATTTCGAAGGAAGAGCTCCAAACGATCTTCGAACCACTTAGAAATAAGATATCAATGGAATATTGTGCTTCGACATCTTCCGAACTGTTTAATAACGCAGTAAATAATGCACATTATCCAACGCATTGGAAGAAAGCGGCGGCACCTCTAATTCCTAAATGGGATACAAACACGTCCAATCCAGCGAATTTTCCATAGATAAGTCTCCTCCCGAATAGGTATTCGAAAAGGTGATCAATAGTGTTCTGACTAAGTGGGTTTGGACAAAAATATATATATAAAAAAAAAATAGGTCCGGATAATTAATTTTAGGCATGATGTCATTCATGCTGCATCTAAGCTACATAGTATCTGACATCCAATGGAAAAAAGTAAGAAGCAATGCACGGGTGTCTGATTGATTGACTTGCAGAAGGCTCTTGATATTGTGTGGTTAGAGGGACTCTTTCACAAGTTGAACAGGCTGGGCATAAGTTAATCACCGCTATACATTCTTTTTAAAATGCTTACCAATAGACGGTTCATCGTGAAGAATGGCGGAGTATTTGACATTAAAAATGGTCTGTAACATTTACACACGCGATCTTGAGAGTTCACTTCACCATGTCATAGCGTACGCAGACAGACAAAGAAATAGTCCATTGTATTCCTTGTAAAGTTCCTTTTAATGGAATCTTTCAGTCTTGCGAAGAAAGATGACTAAGTTCTTCAGTAATAAGGTGCCTACAGTACCAGCATCCAACACGTCAGCACCAAGGACCAGTAGCCTGAAACTAGCGTAAGCGGACTTTCACAGTGATAGTGCTCCGCGATGTCGTCATTACTTTCGCAGTAAGCATCGCAGGATGTCGTGTCACTTATGCCCAGCACACATACCTGTCACGACGCCAGTAAGCAACCCGCAGTGACAGAAAGGCCGCTGACTTCCTAGAGACGTCGGGAAGTATTCGTTTGGTCTGCCTACATCATGCGGATCTGTGCCGTGTGGGACCCAACTGTCAATGAAAGCCTTAACTGAGGACGCAGGCCGACTCAACGTAGGTTTGGGTTCTGAAAAACTCTCCTCTGAACCGTGTCTGGCAAGTTCGTTTGTGATTTCATTTCTGAATTTAGCCTTCTGACTGCGTTCAGTGATCTCTTGCATTCTCTTACTAGCTTGGAAGTCGGAAGAAGGTCGAGTGAAGCCTTAGACGCAGCTTGGCTGTCGCTGCAGCAGCAAATGCTTCGCCCGGTCCACGGTTTCTCCGCAATACGAGTATAATTCGCTGTCATCAGGATTACGTAAACTTCTGCTTGGAAGACAGGAGTGCTAGGGAATGCCCCTATGCATCTGAGACAAACCGTTCTTGTTTGTTCTTGAGCATTAGGGGAAACACTATTTTGTATTTGTTGAGCTGCTCCTTAAATCGCGTCCAGTTAGTTTTATGCAGATTCCTCCTTTGCAGTAAGGTCGATACCTCGCATCCGATTCTGAATTCGATGTATCTGTGATCTGACATGGAGATCTCCGATAGTAGTTTCCAACCAGTAATCTCTTAACATACCTTTTGGATAAAGCTAAGTCGATTACTTGCTGCCTTACTCTCGTAACAAAAGTTGGCTCTGAGCCAACGTTTTTGACAGCCAGGTCAAACGATAGTTTCATGAAATCTAGGAGATGATTACCTCTCACGTTGCATTTGCTACTGCCCCAGAAGGTGTTCTGAGCATTAGCATCGCAGCATATGATGAGTCCTATCTTTCTGGAATCACAATGTTCAATGAGTTCTACTATCGCCTCCGGTGGTGGCGGCAGTAGCGAATCACAAGGAAAATAAGCAGACGCAACGACGAATTTGTGCCATTCTCCGTTTGCTTCGTAGCTTATGTTATGTCTGCAGCAACCAAACACTGATTACAAAATTGTACAAGTTTAGTTGGTGAGAGTGAGTTCGGCACATAAAGGCAAGCTCTCGGTCTTTCTGATCGCTCGTCTTAAAGTGGTGTGAAATCTCTTTAGCATCCGAGACCACAGATGCGATAATTCCACACCCACGGTTCCTGTATGGATATTACATGGGGTTTCGTATTCAACGCGGAAAACCTTCTACATAGGAATCCAGTAGCAGACTTGAAGTGTTGAAGGTTGATTTGAGTACAAAGAATAGATGTGTGTGTGGTCCATTCTATCCACACTCATTTGGAAACATAGTCAAAATTAACCCTTCCAAGGTGCGGATAGGGATGTGAGTCATACGTAGACTTAATGGTCTCGACAGAAGCTTTGTCTAAGCCCACAACAAGAGAAATGCCGTCCTTGTTTTCCCGATTCTTTCTCTCCCTGCTAGAGTAGATTTTGAGTTCTCTGAAAACCTCCGAAAGCAGATCATTTAATCGCGAACTGATCAGGTCCAAAGATCAACATGACTTCCATGAGATTAAACGAAGTTGAAGATCAACTTTAGGACCCCTTTGTCTGGGGCCTTTAGGAACACCAGAAAGAACTGGCGACCGTTTTCCATTGTGAGACAGCACCGACAACCACTTGCTTGTTGAAATGTATTTAGACATCTTGTGTTTGATCAATACCTATATTTTTATAAACATATAGATGTTGCTCTGGCCAGAGCCGAAGGTGCTTTGCTCTTATAAAGAGACTGTTTTATAGCAGACAACTATATGCGAGGATGAAGGTCATCTGCTACATGGGAGTTATCCGGCGTATGGTATGTTTGTATTTGGATGTCCATGAGAGCAATTTTATTAGAAAAGTTTCGAGTGTATGAGGGGCTTGCTTCAGAGCTTGTCTTCACTCCTACCGAGCACCAGAGTCTGAGTACATAAAATTCTATCCTAATGAGATTTTGTACTCGCCCTTTTGTACCTAATAAGAGTGTACAATTTTGTTATTGAGTTGACTCGAGGGCACATTGTAAGAGCTATGACCTCGAGTAACAACCGATCTCGGGGGCTTTCTACCCCAACTATTATAAACTTTGCTCCGATTTGAGTTCTGTTTTTTTTTTTAAGTTGGTACATCTGTTATTGATATTCCCTCTAAATCTTAGAATCATAGCTTGACATTTGCAAAAGTAACGTAGTCAAGAGTACATCTATCCCTGTGTGTGTTGGCAATTTTTTGCAATTTTAGAAATGGATTTAATTTTGCAACAACGAACTTGTGCGCGAGCGTTGGAAATGTTGGGAAAGTGTTTCGGTAACGATTCTCTAAAGAAAACGGTCGTTTACTAGTGGCACGAGGGGTTCAAAAGTGGACGTGAGTCAATCGAAGATGATGAACGTAGTGACAGACCATCGACATCGAAAACCGACGAAAACATTGATGAAGTAAAATAAATGTTGGCCAATAACCGCAAATTAACCATCAGAGAGATAGCGGAGGACTTGAATATTGCCTATGGATCCGTCCAAGACATTTTGGTTAATGATTTGGGTTTCCGTCTTGTAGCAAAGTTGGTGCCAAAAGATCGGTTTTCATGGATTACAACGGTGTGCATCATGAATTTTTGCCAGAAGACGAGACAGTAAACAAAGAAAATTATTTGGGCGTTGTAAGACGTTTGCGTGAAGCAATTCGCGGAAAGGGACCAGAATTGTGGGCAGAAAACTCGTGGATTTTGCAACGCAGCGTCGCACAGTGCCATCATTAGTCATAATTTTTAACGAAAAATGCAACAAATTCCATCCAACAGCCACCTGATTTGGCTCCCTGTGACTTCCTTCTGTTCAATCGAGTCAAAAAACAACTACGGCGAATGCGTTTCAGCAGTCGAGAGGAAGTAATGGAAAAATCGCAGTAAGCACTGATTGACATACCGAAAACCGAATATAAAAAATGTTTCGAGGATTGGATCAAGCGCTGTTGCAGTCTATGGGGATTACTTTAAAGGGGACAATATAGTTTTAGATGAATAAACTTGTATTTTTAATTTTCTGAATAACTTTCTGGGAACTTTTTGATCAAAGTGGTTTTTGTCAAATTTTTGAACATTGATTTTGTGACCGCTTGAAATGGCTTCCAAAATTACTTTAATTCTATAAATAAAATCAAAATTTATTCCCGTTATTTCAGAAGCTAGTTGTGGGTTTTCAAAAAATCTTCTGCTAATATTGCCATCGTTACTGCTTCCGAAGTTACACTCTGGCATATCTACTAAATGACCCATTTCTTCTCTAAATTTTTGCCTAATCTCCGATTTCTTTTCTTGTTCTAATAATTTTTCTATTTCGGTTCTTCTTGCGCGATTTTTTTTAACTGCCATTTTGTAAGCTAAGTGCAATACATATCCTTTCGAAAAATTTAATTCTGGCGTGTAACCTTGGTAGGCCAAATTCATGCGACTCTGTACAGATATTGTGTTTTTTATTTAAGTTATTAAAATCTTTTGATGAAGCTTCGCATACATATGTAGAATCTACTCGTTGACTTCGTGTCAGTTGCTGCATTGCAGACCTTTCCGTCTACCATAGTCATTTTCTGGCCATTTAAATCAATTTCTGTGTTGTGTAGCGTCTTAACGCTCTCCCGAACATAATTTATTTTTCTTTAGTGATGCCTGTAGACTCTTTCAAAAATCTAAATCTTGTCGGGCGGCTATAACGATGTGAGGAAAGTGTTGGGTTTTGAAAAACAATTTTTTTTTATCTTCGGCGTAAAATACTTATAAAGGTATTAATGAGCTCAAAAATATATTTTCATCTGAGATTGCATAATAAACCTATGTTTACTAACCGCATTTAACCCCATTTACAGATAATTTGCAAAGAATCAAGAAAATTGAAGATTGCTTTCAGCGCCAGTAGCGATCACTAGTTGTAACTCTTCGGGAAGGTAACATTCTTTTTTAGTCTTCAGCATTATAGTAGTTCGTATTGCGGATAAAATATTTTGTTCGTTGCTTGTACGATTTTATTCTGTCTTCGCGTCAAATCCGCTTGTAACTTTATTAAGCCTTAAAAAAAATCAGTATAATACAATAGTTCGATCTTATATCATAATTACCGACTTCGAAATATGTCTGGCTAAAATATGAATATGACTTGTAAATAGTTTTACCTCAGGAAATTCCGTTTCATTACATACTACTGTCGTGTAGTAGCAAAGTTGGTGCCAAAAGATCTCAATTTCATGCAAAAAAGAGACCGTGTTGACGTCGCAAAAGAGATGATTTGCGAGGCTGAATCCGATCCCACATTCATCAAAAGGATCATTACTGGAGACGAGACGTGGGTTTATGAGTATGACACGCAATCCAGACATCAGGCAAGAGAATGTAGTTCACCAAATGAACCGAGACCAAAAAACAGCGTCGTTTTCAGTCAAAAAAGAAGGCAATGCCCACGGTTTTCATGGATTACAACGGTGTATTATTTACCACATCAAGTTCCCAGAATTAATTCAGAAAATTAAAAATACAAGTTTATTCATCTAAATCTATATTGTCCCCTTTAAAGTAACCCCATCGACTGCAACTTATTTATGCCAGCGCTTAATCTGATTTTAGTAAATATATGATCCAGGACAAATTAGCGGTGCCGCTAATCCTCCTTATCGCTCGAACACCTGCGGACAGGTAACCCAAATACGACAGAAACGTCGCACACGGCAGAGCGGAGTGTCTTTAGTTCAGTAGAGCGCTAGGGATTCGCGACATTGAGGATGTTTCTCAACAGCACCATATATTTTACTGGCTTAGTAAAAGAGAGGAAACTCCCTTCTATGGAATATCTATATTTATGCGATGCTAAATACCACCAAATTGCCTAGCTTGCCAGTATTGCCTCTGATCATTTGGTAGTCACATTCGATCGTAAAATTGTCTAATAAGTAGCTGCCAACAAAGTTCGGTTCCACACACTACCACACTATTCTTAACTGGAGAAAAGGCCACCAGTACCACTATTCAGAAATTCGTGGTATGTATGAGAACGCAAAAAAAAGCAACCGCAACCGGCTAAAATCAATGACTTACGGCTCCAATTTGCTGTCGCATCCAACGTATTCGCCCGGTTTGAAAATTACTTTTTGGACGGGATCAAGAAGTTGGAAATTCTCTAGAATAAGTGTATCAAACTAAAAGGGGACTATATTGAATAAAATAAAAAAACATTTAAAATTTTTTTTTTTCATTCCCAAGGAGGTTACTTTTCACCCCATCTAGGAGAATCTTGGGTGAAAAAGAAAGCTGCGAAACTAAATTTCTACATCACATAGTTCCTTCTCGCCTACGCTTCAAAAGACCAAGTAGCAACTTTTCTGATTCAAATGTGATTATTAGCAAAATGACCCTGTCAGAGAGGAAAAATAGAGTGAAGTTGGCCAGTTAGTGAAGGCCATCCTAATAGAACTGAGAAAACTCGAGCGTCAAAGAAGGTAAAATGATGATGAGAATAATATTGCCTGAGATAGTAGACTTTTTCTGGCCTCCTTAGGCAGCATTATACCAACATCATTCAGTTTTAGACCAATGTCTGTATCCTCCTCCCCAGAGTATAACATCCTAGTTAGCAATGAACTGGATTCTTTCCATTAGTCTCATTCATTCCGAGCAAACTGATGTTCTACATGGAACGAAAGTTTCATGCTCCAATTTCCGTGCGTATTTGATAGCCAAAAGCAATATCTGCAGTATTAGTAAGATGTCCAGAGTTTCTGGCTGTCAATTATTATTAGTGGCGTCTTGAGTGCCGTTGTTACATTAAGGATGCCGCACCCTAAAATCCGATGTGCGGTTTTGGATTTATCAAAGTTTGGCTACGACTTGGGAACTCAATACCATTTGTTGTCATTTTTCATGTAAAAACTTTCTTCTTTCTTGGTGTTTTCCAGGATATGGTTAATAATCCCATCAGCCTTCGATTCACAATGCACACCAGCCTTTTTGGATGTTTGAACACATTCAATTATGGGCCGCCTAATATGGGGAATTAGACGACTTTTATAGCTGCCCACTATGAATACAGACCTACTGCTGCCGCTGGTTTTACAGAATAGGCTCACTTGCTACTAGACTTTGATACCGTTGATCTCCATATATCGTTTCTAGGCCTTTAGAGAGCTTTTGTACAACCCAAAAACGAGATCGTGCCCAGACCAGCAATGCTGCTTTGTTTGCTTATCCCGGCAGTCATTTGGTCCCCTTTATACATTGGGTCTATAACTATTCTTGCGGCTTGCTAAGAAATGGCTTAACTTGTATTATTCCATTGGAACATGTGTTGGAAAGGTACTGTCATTGTACGTCATATCAGTTGGTTTAAGTTTATGGTGAACATGCGCTAGCTGAGCGAACGTGCCAAAAGTGGTTTGCATGATTTAAAAGTGGTGATTTTGGCTTGGAACTGCGCAGCCAAAAAAGTTTGAAGATGAACTGAAAGCATTACTATATTAGGATTGCTGCCAAACACAAGAGCTCGCAGAATCTTTGGGTGTCACTCAAGCAGCCATTTCAAAACGTTTAAAAGCAGCTGGATATATTCAAAAGCAAGGAAATTGGGTTCCACATGAACTCAAGCCGAGAGACGTCGAAAGGCGGTTTTGCATGTCCGAGATGCTGCTGGAACGCCACAAAAGGAAGTCATTTTTGCATCGGATTGTTACTGGTGATGAAAAATGGATCAACCCCAAGAGCAAAAAATCATATGTGAAACCTGGCCAACCAGCCAAATCAACGGCTAAGCCGAATATCCATGGCCCGAAGGTAATGCTCTGTATTTGGTCTGATCAGATGGGTGTGCTGTATTATGAGCTGCTAAAACCGGGTGAAACCATCAATGGACAACGCCACCGAACACAATTAATCCGTTTGAAGAGAGCAGTAGCCGAAAAACGCCCGGAATTTGGAAAACAGTGGATGGGAAGTCTTACCCCACCCGCCTTATAGCCCAGACCTCGCCCCTTCTGACTACCATTTGTTCCGGTCGATGCAGAACGCCCTCACTGAAATACGGTTCACATCCGAGCAGAAAATTAAAAATTGGCTTGATTCATTCTTGGCTGCCAAGACGGAGCAGTTCTTTTGGGATGGGATCCACAAATTGCCAGAAAGATGGGAAAAAGTCATAGCTTCAGATGTGCGATACTTTGAATAATACTATTGTACATGTTTTTCTTAAATAAACGTTCAAATTTTGAAAAAAATTGCACGAAAATAATTATATACCCAATACGTAAGCATTACTCACTCCTTACCACGATCTAAACCTTCATAAGGATTTACCTTTCATTGAGTCTAAGTACTACAACGCAGTAAGTACTGAGATCATACTTTTAGAGAGTAAATAAATAAATACGTATGCCATCAATAAATTAACTTAACCTTGTCGCTACATCACTTTGCGACTATGTCTTGAAAAATGTTTACACCATATGTTACATACTAGTGATCTAATGTCAAACAGCAAAAATACACTACCTACCAATATCGTACGAATATAAGATATGTACTCGTATCTATATGAAGACTTAACGTATCAAAAGTGATCAATTTATGATTGCATTTTTATTTTATTTTTTTTGAATTCAATATCATTCCACTAAAGAAAAGGACACGATAAAATGATTAAAGTTGTTTTGCTTTTGATAAAATGTGATAATCAGAATTAAAAAAACACCTGCAGGGAACCCCGTTTTTTTTTTTTTTTTTTTTTTAATCAGAAGCAAAGATAAGCTCATAAGTACATCAATGATTAACAGCAAGGTTCATGACCAACTACAAAATATAATGATTTAATTAAAATATCATATCTTATGACAGTGAAAGTTAATAACCCTTCATTAATCAAATTTGTAAATGTCAAAATTATAAAAAAAGTGTTAAGTAAGGAAAATTATTGTCAATGAGGCTATAGGTAGGTTTATAATCACGTGGGCTGAAACACAGTGTCGAATGAAAGGTTTATTTTGTTAAATCAAATTAATACTCGTAATTTGCTTCGATTCGGGACAAGATCGTGCAAGGCAATACTTATCTAAAACGTTTCCTTTAAAAGCATATCTTTGGAAAAACAAACTTTAATACAATGAGCGAAATATCTATAATTGCACAATCATATTTAAAATTACCAGGGAACTAAGTGTTTTAATTCTTTTCTACTACTTTTACGTAACTGTTCAAGTTCAGTAGACAACACTGAAAAAAAGAGCAATGCAGCATTTGTTTATTAATCCAGTAATGGATTTGGATCGCGTTAAAAGCGAAAGTTATTCAAGGGTGTTTGGACTTATAGTATTTTTAATGAAAGATTTGATATTTTCTGTTATATTTGTTTAATTTTTTGTTTTTATTGTAATAAGGCACAAAATAGTACAAGAAAAAAGTTTGACGGAGAAAGAAGAAAAAAAAATAAATATTGTAATATTTTCCAAAGTACGAGTATGGGCTACTCAATGAGGAAAATACCAGATGAAATCTGCTTGGCGAAAATTACTGCACAGGAAAATCACCGAAGAGTAGTACGAAGCTTTTTTTTCTGTCAGAAGAGAGCACTTAAGCAAATAACTAGTCTATTGTACTCTTTGTAAGTTCCTCTGAATGAATTTTTTCAGTCTTGCAAAGAAAAATGAGCAAGTGCTTTAGTGATTAGGTGTCTACAATAACAGCACCCACCACGTCAGCGCCGAGTAACTACAGCCTGATGTGAGCGTAAGCCGGATATTCACAGAGATACTGCTCCGAAGTGACGTAACTACTTTCACAGCAAGCATCGCAGGACGTTGTGTCATTTGGGCCCAGCACATTTAAGTGCTGAGCAAAAGTATAATGGCCTGTCACGAATCCAGTAAACAGGCCGCTGACTTTCTACATAGGACGGGAAGCATTCGTTTGGTGTGCTTGCAACTTGGGTAGTTATGCCATCTGCAGTTGAAGTTATATTAAACCTAGATGTCAATGGAAGCTCCGTTTGGAAGCTTCAAGGAAGCTTGGAAGGAACAATACTTTTTATTGTTATCCAGGATGACACGCAAATATTTAGCTTCTTTGGAGAATTAGTTGGTGATGCTTTTAACCACTAGATGAGTCAGACCAGACAGCTTCCTCACAACCTCAGTTTTGAGAGGATTAACTGAGAGCCCATTATCAGTGCAACAGTCGTCGATCGCTTCCAGGGCTGCCTGAGCTTTAGAGCTGGCAGTTTCTTGACACGATCCAACAGATAGTATAGGTACATCAGCCGCATATACTTGTGCATAGACGTTAGAACTATTGAGCGCGCTAAGCAGTGAATCGACCAACATGCGCTATAGGAGTGGAGACAGAACGCCGCGCCGCCTTGTGGGCAACCCCTGTCTGTCTCCATCACTACATATTGCCCACAGCCAATATCCGCAATCAATGCACTATTCACCAGCATTGCTGGTCACCCACCCATGGAGCAAAATAACCACTGAGCCCAAAAATCTTTCTTTCTCTCTCTGTCTCATTTTCCTAAAAACTTTAAACGTGCTTATGCGATTTAAGTGAATTCGTACCCACTTAAGTGTTAAGTTATTTTTCTTTTTTAAAAAACCCTGTTTGTATAAATTTAAATCGAGTACTTGCTGTCTTACTCTCGTAACAAAAGTTGTCTGAAAGCCAACATTGTTGAAACTCAGGTCAGACGATAGTATGAAATCTCTCTCTCACAAAAGGTGTTCTGAGCATTAGCATTGCACCATATGATTAGTTCCATCTTTCTGGAATCACAATATTCAATGAGTTCTGCTACCGCCTCCTGTGGTGGCAGAAGTAACGAATCATAGGGAATATAAGCAGACGCAACGACAAAGTTGTGCCATTCTCCATTTGTTATGTAGCTTCTTGTCTACACCAACTAAGTCTTGTTAACAAAATCGCACAAGTACTATAAACTCACAAAGTAAGTTCGGTACATAAAGTCAAGCTCTCGGCCTTTCCGATAGTTCGTCATAAAGTGGTGGGAATAGCAGACTTGGAATGTTGAAGGTCGATTTTAGTACACAAAATAGATGAGTATTTGGGAGGTCCTCTTCTATCCACACTCATTTGGAACAAAGTGGAAGCTAACCCTTCCGAGGTTCAGTTAGGGAGGTGAGCTATACATAGACTTAATGGTCTCGACAGAAGCTTTGTCTAAGTCCGCAACAAGAGAAGAGCCATTTTTGTATGCCGATTTTTTTTCTCCCTGTGGAAGTAGATTTTCCATTTTTCAGTGTCGAGTCCAGGATTCTAATCATGAAGACGCATCAAAACATCTCTCGTTTCGCTGAGTTGCCCCGGAACCGAGAAAATCGCGAGCGTCAGTTTTGGCTGTCTGAAAACCTCGAAAATCTTAGTTTCCTGGGGTGGGATTTTCGGCACAGATTTTTTTAGCCATTCAAAAGTTTGCTGCGTTGGAGCACTTCACTCTAAGAGTTCCATTCTCCATATCGCATTTCTCTGCTTGAGTACGAACATTCTCTGCTTTGTCTAGCTCCCACTGTAGATCAGCACAATGTTTGCACTCAGCATCGCTCAGACTGTTGTCATTGCCAGCTTTCCCAATTTGAAGCTACAAAAAGCAGAAAGCAGCATCTTTATAGGTGAGCCAGTCTCATCCTCTTTGACGTGTCGGGATTTTTTTGGAGGTTACTTTTCCAGCGACCTCTAAGTTGTGTCCATTAGAGATGTAACTTGTGTTGGTTGCAGCATCGGTTTTAGCTGGATCTTGTGCGCTGGAAAAAACACCACCGGAATTGTTTCTCAGCGACTTCCGTCGACTAGAGCTACGATCTTTCCTGGTTGTAGCACTGGCCTCGTCTGAATGTCGTGCGCGTGTGAAATCGCCGCTGGTTTTATTTTTATCAATGAGTTTGACTGCTTTATGCGATTTCTGTCCACCAGAACTCGGCCTTTGTTAGGTGCAGCACAGCTTTCATCCAAGCATCGTGCACGGAGGGATCGATCCACAGGAGTGCCTGAAACTTTCTTTCTCTTGGCCCTATTTGGGTTAGAAGAAGAGGACGTAGTTTCAGATCTGAGGGGTTGGTCGGTTTCAATGGATGTCACTTCAAGCGACCTCTTTCTCTTCTCTGTCGCCACTGGGGGAATGAGGTTTTTGGCTTCCGCGTCTTCGACGGCACTTGCCATCTCCGTCTCCTCTCTAGCTGCCCGTTAAACGGGTATCCTTCAGAGTGTGTCTCTTCTGGAGCCCATTTCATACTTTTGGTTTTCGAGACAAGCCGCCAGAAACCGTACCCGGACCAACCACTGGTCTATTCTGATTGAGTTTAACAGTAACAGGCAATGCCACTCCGGTACTCTGTCCATCGTTCCAACTCAATCTACCGAACGTGTCGTAGAAAGGTCCGCAGGAGTCGTCGAAATCAAGTGTTCCAGGGGGTTCGACGCCACACCTGGCTTCTTTTCAGAACCTTAGGATCTTTGGCTCTTAAGCTTTCCGGCCACGTCAATACAACCAAAGAGAGGAAGGAATACGAAGGAAGAAAGGGACTTAAAACCATCTGCATACTTCGCAAATAATTGAAAAATTAATATTGCCTGTAAGCAATCGTCGTGTAGTTGCAAACAAAATAGTATTAATAAAGCATTAGAAGGAAGTTCGACTAGAGCTCTCTAGAAATCACATGGACTGAAGCGCAAAATGGTAAAGCGTTATGGTCCAGATAGATTTAATGCTTACTGGCATGAATTGTGCAGAGACAATCCTCCGAAATTTAGCAGAAATTACCAAGGTGGAAGTGTAATGATATGGGGCAAGTTTTGCTTTTTGGAGAAAGCTGACTTTATGCTTTATAATAGCTAAAATGAATCCAGAATTGTACATAGAAATGTTAAAGAGTGCATTAATTCCATTTTTAGGGCATGTCGTCGGCAAAAGAGGCTTTACTTTTCAGCAAGATAACGCTGCAATCCTTTGTTTAAGTATTCTAAGAAGTAGTTTTCTTCTTCTAATAACATTCAAGTTGCTTGAATCCCATTGAAATGGGAATGGAGCACAGACAAAAGATTAATAATGATTTTACAAATTATTTGTAAAAAATAGAAATGTTCTGGTTTTTTTTTTCTACTGCGTAGGAATTTGTAATCAAATATTATGTTTTTACGCAAAAATAAAGAGAAATGAGAAAAAACTACAATTTAAATCATTTATTTTGATCAAAACTTTATAGAATTTATTTCCTACCATCAACTTATGTATAGTATTCATCTAAAATCGTCTTCAATGTCAAGTTATATGAAAAATTTTTGGTGCGAATACCAGGTGTACCGGTATAAAGTAAGTGTTTTATTGTGAAAATTAAACACTTATTTTTAATGGGAAAGTAAAAAACATTTTACTCAAAGTATTGGCCATTACTAGCTACACATTTTCCCCATCTTTCAGGAAATTTATGGATTCCACACCAATAAAACTCTTGGTCTTTTGAAACAAACCACAAAATCACTAAACTTTCGACTTCCTCGTAGAATTCGAAGTGCTACTGAGCTAATGCGTGTCTCATCGGTGAAAAGAAGTGGTAATCGGAAGAAGCTATGTATGGTGAATACGGCAGAAGGGGTAGCAGCTCCCAGCCAAGTGCTTTGTGTGCAGGTGCATTGTCATGGTCGTTTTTCGATCAATGCATGGTTCAAATTGATCATCTGTTGTCGGTAGCAATCCTTATTAACGGTTTCACCAGGCTTAGGTGCCTTTCTGGTCCCACCAGATACACAGCATTGTCTTTCTGCCGAATCGATCTTGTTTTGCAGTCAAAGTTCATGTTTGTCCGATTAACCCATGATGTTTTCCGTTTAGGATTCTGAAAATAAATTAATTTTTCATCGCCAGTAACAATTCGATGCAAAACTGATTTTTTATCGTGTCTTTGAAGCAAAATTTCACAAGTGGCACCCATTTTCCAGACTTTTGGATTTTTCCCATAGCTTTTAAACAGTCAGCAATTGTTTGTTGTGCAACATTTAACATTTCTGCCATTTGTTTCTGACACTAAGTGTCATCTTCATCCAATATTGTTTGCAATTCGGCGTCTTCAAACTTTTTTTTTTGCGGTTTTCCAAGTTCTTCAGTTCTTGCATCAAAATCGTTATCTCTGAACCGTTGAAACCATCTTTTGCATGTTGCTTCTGATAGAGCATGATCACCATATGCCTCGACAAGCATTCGATGCGAGTCTGCAGCACTTTTCTTTAAATTAAAACAAAAAACTAATGCTTTCCGCAAGTCATTATTGTCTGGTACAAAAATCGACATTTTCAACACTTGATGTATACTTAATATGTTTGACAGGTATCATAGCAACCAAAAAAAAAAAAAAAAAAAAAAAAAAAAAAAAAAAAAAAAAAATTAGGCCCGTTCACGACAAATGTTCCCGTTTATCATAGAAAGTTCAGTCCCTGTATATAAAGGGTGCGCCAACAGAAAATGTGGAAGTTTTCATTAAATTGAAAACATATTTATTTCGAAAGAAATGTAGAATTTTAATAGTTAATAAAATTTTGTTTATGGCAATTATGAATGCAACACAACATTCTTCTTCATTTAAGAAATATATACATATATTAGTATATACCTTTGTATATACTAATATATGTATATAATTGTGTATAATATCTATGTGTGTGTATTGTGTACGTAGGTAAGGTAGATTAAGGTTTATTTTAAGTTAGATATTAAGTTTTTATAAAAAATTAAGTCCATATGCTAAGTTTTTGTCAAAAAATTTTTTCTTAGCCTTAAGTATTGAAAATAAATAGTCCTAAGTAAAACGTAAATAAAGTCGAAAGACATAGATTTAAGAATTTAGAGTAGCTTAGAGTGCCCGTGTGGGGCCAGTAAGTTAGTATAAGATTGTTAAGTAATTTTAAGTTAGCATTTAAGCATTTTCTGTTAGTATGTAAGGGTTAATGATAAATAATGAGAAAAATGATGACAACATTCTTCTTGTAAGCTATGATCTGAAAGTCAAAAGTGTCGATTAATTTTTAAAGAACAATTTCAGTTTGGATGTTTTGTTTGAAATCCTGAAATGTTGCTAGATTATTAGCATATACCTTACTCTTCAAATAACCCCACAGGAAGAAGTCTAAAAGTATCTAATTGCATTTTTTTTATAATTCCGCGCGCGCATCAAGGGTATTATAAATACCCTTTTATTGGCTTTTCACCAGAGCGCGGGCGGGTAGTGTAGTAGTTTTGAAACTCAGATGTTAGGTTCCGATATTTTTCCAGAGATGGTTGTCAAACTGGAGCCAGTGCATCCTCAACCAGTGGGTCTAAGTACGTGCTAGTTGTTAGTTCGTTACATTTAGCCAAGCAAGCTACCACTCCAACATCAGTGTTATGCCTTCATGTCAGAGTTGACGCCGACGGGATTTTCATTTAACTACATACAAATTTCATTAAAAGACTTTTTCACAGAACTGCCTCGCACGGTATTCGAACCCGCGACCCTCTGCTTTGAGGAGTCTATGCATATACCACTACACCACAACTATATTCAATATAGTCCCCTTTCAGTTTGATACACTTATTCTAGCGATTTTCCAACTGCAAATATTATAGTAATTTTCCGGAAGGTCTGCAAAATACTCCTCCGTGGCGTCGATGATTTCCTCGCGTAAGCTTTTGAGGTTTGGGAAGAGATAATAGTCCGAGGGAGCCAAATCGGGCGAATACGGTGGATGCGACAGCAATTGGAGCCGTAAGTCATTGATTTTAGCCATGGTTGCGATGCTCTTGTGCGCCGGTGTATTGTCTTGCAAAAACAAAATTTTTTTTCGTTTCATGTGAGGTCGTTTTGCAACGATTTCGGCCTTCATTCGCTCCAATAATGCACAGTAATACTCGCTATTGATGGTTTTTCCTTTTTTGAGGTAGTCCACGAAGAGTATGCCATGACAATCCCAGAAAACCGACGCCAAAACCTTTCCGACCCATCGAGCCTCCCTCGGCCGCTTCGGAGCACTCGTGTCGGCTTCAGTCCATTACCGGGTACTCAGTACTTTGTGCGTGTGCACTCAGTACTTTGTGGTATCTGCTTTCCGGTCAGCCAACACCATTTCATGTATTTTTTTGACACTGTCCTCTGTAGCCGCATCGGAGGGCCTGCCGCTGCGGACTTAATCGGTAGTGGAGTTGCGGCTACCACGAAACTCTCGAAACCAATATTTGACGGTGTAATCTGACGGAGCATTAGCCCCATAATATTTATCCAATTTTTCTTTTATTTCCTTCGGCGTTTTGCCTCTCAAAAAATAATGTTTTATGAGAGAACGAAAATCGTTTTTGTCCATACTCAACATGATGCCAAACACGTCAACTACAATCAGCTGACAAAACAAAACTAAAGACAGTATCGCACTGAAATTTGGCATATCTGCCTAAATATGAACGGACTTCAAGGCACCATAACCTTTTTTTGCAGTAGCAGCGCATTCTGGCAGTCAAGGAGGTTACTTTTCACTCCACCTAGTAAGTCCTTAAAAATAAAAAATAGTGAGAGCGCTTGAACCCGTTCGTCAACAACGTAATTGGTCCAAATCAGTGTGGCTTCAGGCCAGGAAAGTCCACCAACTACCAAATATTCACACTAGGGCAGATCTTGGAAAAAAAAACCCCATGAGTCCCAAATCGATACACACCACTTATTCATCGATTTTTAAGCCACTTATGATAGCATCTATAGAGACGAGCTATACAGAGCGATGTCTAGTTTTGGTATCCCTGCCAAACCCCTCCACTTGTGCAGAATGACGATGGGGAAAGCACGTTTCTACATCAAGGTCAGTAAGAAACTCACTGAGAAATTTGGCGTCAAAAAAAGAGGCGATTTCGTCATTAACGTCAATCTTGAAAGAATAGTGCAAAATTCACGCGTTAACACAAGAGGCACGGTGTTTTAAAAGCCCGTCCAACTACTCACATACGTCGATGATGTTGACATAATCGGAGAGAAGCAGCTTAGCGGCGAAGATGTGTTTAACGGTCAAGACCAAGTAATCGTATATGTTGTCAACCAGAAAGGACACCTAACACCGACTTCTCCGAGAGAACGTCACCCTCGACAGACATAACTTTAAAGTAGTTAAGGACTTCGTCTACCTAGGCTCCGCTATAAATTCAGACAACGACACCAGCGCTGAGATCAAACAAAGAAAAACTCTTGCCAATTGGTGCTTCTTTGCGCTAAGGAGGTGTTAAGAAACACATTGGGTGCAATGAACACCTTACCCAGCAACATAAACAAACAACAGTTAGCATAAAGGGGACAACACTCACGCGCTAACCCAGCTCAGCTATAACAGTTTTTACCATACGTCAGCATAGCTAGGGACAACGATCTCTACCTTGCTGACTCACCATAGCATTATGAATGTTCGGTTATTACTTTATTGTTTAAGTAAATTAATATAGGAAAGCATTTATTTGTAATTAATTATAAGTGAAAAGAGACATTCGGCCTAACAGTAAATATCATTCTTCCATTGATTGATAAAACGCAAACGTGATTATTTCACCTCTTATTACCAGTGAACAATTTCAAATGCTTGGCTCAATATTCATCAAGTGTAACAAGTTTATGTGATTGATATCCAATTTCATTCAACAGAAGGTAATTGACTAACAACATCGGGTGATTTTCGGTCCCGTCTTCATAGACGATGAGTGAAGGAGAAAATACAGCGACGAACTGTACGGGTTGTGCAGCGACATCGACTTAGCCCGAAAATTGAAGATTCAATGACTAAGTCATGAAGAGCGCATGAAAATCAATGCTCCGATCCGAAAACTCTTCGACATCGCAGTAGAAGAAGATCGCGACTCAGATGGCGCACGCTAGTGAAAGGTGGCCTCAGCCAACTTAGTTAGCGAAACTGGAGGCAGCTAGCTAAAGATCGAGCAATTAACATTGTAAATGATTTTCCTAAGCTTTTTTTATGAAATAAAGTCAACCCTGAATTTAAAATCTACAAAGCAAAATATAACATTTAATACACTTTCGATTCCCGAGTGCTGGGTCGTATAACTTATTCATATTTCATGAATACTGACAATGGTTCCACGTTGAGAACTCAACGTGCACGGGTTGAGAAGATCTTGAGAGTTCTTACAAGGAACAATACACGAAGTTTTGCTTAAAGAGACGTGAGACGCAGATGCAAAACCTTAGGAACTTCTAGACTCTGATCTTTTAATAGTCAATCAGCACTTGCAAATATATCGTAAGGCTTAGTTATGAAGAGAGGTTGGTCTTAGTACGTGCTAGTTGTTAGTTTGTTACATTTAGACCAGTCAGCAACCACACCAACATCAGTGTTATGCCTTCATGATTTTCATATAACTACATACAAATTCCATGAAAAGACTTTTTCAGAGAATTCGAACCCGCAACCCTCTGCTTGAGGATTCTATGCATATACTACTACACCACGACCACCCCCATGGCATGACCTTGGAGGCAAATCAACTTCTCAAGCAACCGAAATAATGGAATTTTTAAATTTGGTACGCAATTCTGTTGAAACCAGAGATCGTCTAGATCCAATTCATCTAATTGTGGTAACATTCTTCATTCACTGTAACTGTCTCTCCAGCCTCATCTTCGAAAAATTACGGGCCAATGATGCCACCAATCCATAATCCACACCATACAGTGATTTTTTTGTGATGCATTGGTTTTTCATGAATATTGTATGGGTTTTCCGATCCCCAAAAATGATAATTTTGTTTATTTACATACCTGTTCCAATATCTAGTTAACAAATCGGCGACGTAGATGGTCCAAATGCTTCAACTGTTGTGTAATTTGGATTTTATAGGCGTGTAAATGAAGATCAACTTTTCATATTTACAGTAAAGTGCCATAAGTGAGGCTCAACTGTTGACTTCGGAGACGAATTAACTTACCTGGATGGTTTTGAACACTTTTGCTCACAGTGATGATCACAGCCGGACATGCTAATACAAAATCAGTTTCTTCAAAATGCTTCACCATTGCATGAACTCCGGACCCACAGGGGAATTATGTTGACCGAAAAATTCACGAATTTTATGAAATATTATTTTTATACATAGATCGCCTGTTTTCGTAATAAAATGCGTAGTAAAGGACTTCATGACTAAAATTGCCAAATATTGTATTGTATGTCATCTGTCAAAGATCAACATCCACACCATCTGTTGGCTCATCTTGTCCAGGAGGATTAGGTCGAAATCCGAGACAGAGCAAAGCCTTACAGCCTTACGCTGTATTGATTCCTATTGAAAATAGCAAATTTAAAATTTATGCGTTTGTGGTCACAAACGGGGTATAGTTGAATTCGTGATTTCAAAGTTTTAAAGTAATTGTTGCCGTAAAATGAATTTGTCAAAAGTAATTGAAGTACAAAAATGATTTTTTTTTTTAATTTAACATTTCATAATTTGTTTTGGAAAAATATCTTAATAACCGCCGCTCTTTGCAACTTTGAAGCATATACGTAATATGTAGTATTCAGAAAAAGCCAGTAGTTTTCAAGATACCATCCAACTTATTGAAACAAGTAAAAAATAAAATCAAAAATTGTTAAAAACTTTAGGACAAAAAATATAAATATTGATTGCATGTTGTTATTCTAATACAATATTTTTCATCAACTCTTATTGTAGTGTATTGACTTCCCAATCAAACGGCTCGAGGTTCAATACAAGCCGTGCCCGAAGACTTTTTGTTGTTGCCGTAATGCAACTTCAAGTTAATTTAAACTAATAACTTAGCCTCTCCATTAAATGTTGGATGTCACTAATGGAACGAAATAACCATTGAGTCCAAGAATTTTTCTCTCTCTTTCTCTATCCAATTTTCTGAAAAACTTAACACGTGCTTCGGCATTTTAACAGTAGTCCCAACCTCTTGAGTGTTCAGTTCTTTAAAACAGAAATGCAAACCATTGCTTTTTATGAGGTTGTCTTTAAAGGCTCTTATAATAACAATTCTTTACAACTTTTCTTCCTATGGTGTCTCGTCAATCCTATGGTCATTCAATGCTTTTCTTTTTGATGTCCTTCATTGATCCCCATACATAAAATTCAATTAGGGTCAAGTCCGGAGGCCTTAGGAGCCACAGAATGAATCCATCCCGCCCTATCTACGATCTAACCACTCTCTATCTGCACAGCCATAGTGTGAGGCCGCGCCATCCTGTTGGTACACAATGGCTATTCTTTGTTGCAGTGGTACTCGTATATTACCTAAGAGTTCTGCTAATTTTTTGGGGTTGAGAAGATCTTGAGAGTTCTTACAAGGAACAATACACGAAGTTTTGCTTAAAGAGACGTGAGACGCAGATGCAAAACCTTAGGAACTTCTAGACTCTGATCTTTTAATAGTCAATCAGCACTTGCAAATATATCGTAAGGCTTAGTTATGAAGAGAGGTTGGTCTTAGTACGTGCTAGTTGTTAGTTTGTTACATTTAGACCAGTCAGCAACCACACCAACATCAGTGTTATGCCTTCATGATTTTCATATAACTACATACAAATTCCATGAAAAGACTTTTTCAGAGAATTCGAACCCGCAACCCTCTGCTTGAGGATTCTATGCATATACTACTACACCACGACCACCCCCATGGCATGACCTTGGAGGCAAATCAACTTCTCAAGCAACCGAAATAATGGAATTTTTAAATTTGGTACGCAATTCTGTTGAAACCAGAGATCGTCTAGATCCAATTCATCTAATTGTGGTAACATTCTTCATTCACTGTAACTGTCTCTCCAGCCTCATCTTCAAAAAATTACGGGCCAATGATGCCACCAATCCATAATCCACACCATACAGTGATTTTTTTGTGATGCATTGGTTTTTCATGAATATTGTATGGGTTTTCCGATCCCCAAAAATGATAATTTTGTTTATTTACATACCTGTTCCAACATCTAGTTAACAAATCGGCGACGTAGATGGTCCAAATGCTTCAACTGTTGTGTAATTTGGATTTTATAGGCGTGTAAATGAAGATCAACTTTTCATATTTACAGTAAAGTGCCATAAGTGAGGCTCAACTGTTGACTTCGGAGACGAATTAACTTACCTGGATGGTTTTTAACACTTTTGCTCACAGTGATGATCACAGCCGGACATGCTAATACAAAATCAGTTTCTTCAAAATGCTTCACCATTGCATGAACTCCGGACCCACAGGGGAATTATGTTGACCGAAAAATTCACGAATTTTATGAAATATTATTTTTATACATAGATCGCCTGTTTTCGTAATAAAATGCGTAGTAAAGGACTTCATGACTAAAATTGCCAAATATTGTATTGTATGTCATCTGTCAAAGATCAACATCCACACCATCTGTTGGCTCATCTTGTCCAGGAGGATTAGGTCGAAATCCGAGACAGAGCAAAGCCTTACAGCCTTACGCTGTATTGATTCCTATTGAAAATAGCAAATTTAAAATTTATGCGTTTGTGGTCACAAACGGGGTATAGTTGAATTCGTGATTTCAAAGTTTTAAAGTAATTGTTGCCGTAAAATGAATTTGTCAAAAGTAATTGAAGTACAAAAATGATTTTTTTTTTTAATTTAACATTTCATAATTTGTTTTGGAAAAATATCTTAATAACCGCCGCTCTTTGCAACTTTGAAGCATATACGTAATATGTAGTATTCAGAAAAAGCCAGTAGTTTTCAAGATACCATCCAACTTATTGAAACAAGTAAAAAATAAAATCAAAAATTGTTAAAAACTTTAGGACAAAAAATATAAATATTGATTGCATGTTGTTATTCTAATACAATATTTTTCATCAACTCTTATTGTAGTGTATTGACTTCCCAATCAAACGGCTCGAGGTTCAATACAAGCCGTGCCCGAAGACTTTTTGTTGTTGCCGTAATGCAACTTCAAGTTAATTTAAACTAATAACTTAGCCTCTCCATTAAATGTTGGATGTCACTAATGGAACGAAATAACCATTGAGTCCAAGAATTTTTCTCTCTCTTTCTCTATCCAATTTTCTGAAAAACTTAACACGTGCTTCGGCATTTTAACAGTAGTCCCAACCTCTTGAGTGTTCAGTTCTTTAAAACAGAAATGCAAACCATTGCTTTTTATGAGGTTGTCTTTAAAGGCTCTTATAATAACAATTCTTTACAACTTTTCTTCCTATGGTGTCTCGTCAATCCTATGGTCATTCAATGCTTTTCTTTTTGATGTCCTTCATTGATCCCCATACATAAAATTCAATTAGGGTCAAGTCCGGAGGCCTTAGGAGCCACAGAATGAATCCATCCCGCCCTATCTACGATCTAACCACTCTCTATCTGCACAGCCATAGTGTGAGGCCGCGCCATCCTGTTGGTACACAATGGCTATTCTTTGTTGCAGTGGTACTCGTATATTACCTAAGAGTTCTGCTAATTTTTTTTCGCAAAAATTTCAGGAACAGAATCGAACTAAGCCTTGGAAGTAGCCGATCAGCTTGTTACCTAAGTTGCCTGCCACAGATTGACGTTTTTTCATGGAGTGGTGGGCTTTCTGCCCAGGTATATTTTGGAAATTATTGACTCCATCCCTGGTGAATTGGATTTTTATCCGTCGATAAAAACCGACCAATAATGTTGTCTTTTGCAAAGTGGCTTTCCAGAATGTAATTGCAAAATTCAAAATGCTTCTCTGAGTTCCCGGGTTGTATCTCCTGTACTGGCATATGATGCAATATATTCCTTCATTCCTTCTGAATGTAAAATTCTCCAGATGTAAGTCCTGCTTAGATTAAAATGTCTGCCTAGTTGCCTAAGATTAGTATTTGGATGTTTTCTTATGTAATATAAAACGTCTTTTTAGCTCTGAAGTTTTTCCGCTAAGGCAGAATGTGAGTCCCTTGAAGATTTCCACGTTGTTCCTGTCTCAGTGTATATAGTGAGTGTTATACATAGTTAGGCAGGGGTGCAAAACATGTAATAGGCGATACCCTCAGATATGCCAATTTAGCTCGTTTATCGTTACCATTGCACATACCATAAATACAAACTATGTATGCGTATTCTTGTTTTGAAAAGCCCATCATCGAGGATATTATGAATTAAAGGTCAATATTTTGGCTAAAAACTACAAACTGGTTGTGCTAATAATTTTGCATTCTTTTTATATTATTTTATAAGAGATTTGATTAATTTTTTTTTTCAGAAACATTGTCTGTAATTCTTTCTTTTGACCTAAAAAAATGGGTACTTGGCCTAATTAGAATTTTCTTCTTTTCCGTTTTGCCTTGATTTACATTTTTGCACGTGTTTCCCAATTAACCCTACCTAGCAGCAATTCGATATGAATAGACAAGTTAATCCATATAAATCGCTGACATTACGAGAATAGTGACCTGGTATTTAAGTTATGTTGAAATAGAATAATATATAATTCATACTTCTAATTTTGTTAGACGATCCATCTAAACACGTTCCCATTGTCATACCAGAAGAATAGTGTCGTCGGGAATCAACCACGAATTTGACACTCAGGTTATCCACCTTTTAATCTCCACACGTTTGCATCAAGCAACGAGAAAGTATATTCCCATTCCCGAATATGACACCTATTCCATGCAAACTTCTGTTTCCCCATCCACCCGGCACCTTCTAGTATTTATTGTAATTATGTATTATTTTATTCTCCTTCTAACCGTCAAGGTTATATTTATTTAAATCTTGTTTCATTAAACTTTTGATTAATGATTCCAAAGAAGCTGTTAACTATTATAACTAATTTTATAGGGTTTTTGTAAAAGATGACCTTATTTCTGAGTTTTGTAGTTTGAACAAGTTGGGTAGTTTCTTGTAAAATACTGACTTGTGATGAAATGCCTTGATATTTTTTTTTATTGGATTTGTAAATAGATTCTAGATACAGAATTTCAAAATTGCAAAAAGTGCAAGTTAATTACATATTTAACTTAAAAAAAAAGACTTTTAATCCTCAATAACTTTTGACACATTAAGACTTTCCTTAAAAGCCTCTGCATCTTGAATTAGATACGAACTTTTTCTCAGAATATGCCAAGGAATGGGTGACAGTGGCTCAAGTGGTAGTGTATTGGCTTTCAAAACGGAAGGCTTAGGGTTCAACCTAAATAAAATAAAATAAAGTAAGATGAGTGGTTGCCCAGAATACAACAGCCAGTCCAATTTTGTCTCGACATCAAATGGAGCGGAATAGCCACTGAGCTCAAACAGCTTTCTTTCTCTTTTTGTCCCAATTTTCAAATAGCTTAACACACGCTTTGGCATCATAAGTGTAGTCATACTTACTTGAATGTTAAGTTTTTTGAATAAAGAAAGAAAAAAGTATCTCCCCTTAAAGTTTTCGACACATTATCCGAAAGTCCCCGTATACATAGTACTGGCGGAAATGACTAACTTATGGCGAATGAATTCACCCGATTGAATCAACAGTGGCGTCAACAATCAGCATTGCAGAGCCAAAATCACGACAAAAAGACATTTTGTAACCTCAACGTAGAAAAAAAAAATTTAGTTACACAGTTGAAAGACATAGCCCATGACGACACCATTGACCACATTAATCATATTGCGATTGTATTATTAATGTGTAAACACTTCGAGCAGCTAATATACATATATTCGGTCCACTACTTAGTTTCAGCCAAGGTACGCCTTCGGATATCCAGATATAACAAGAACAGATGAATACTTTGAGGTAATTTAATATTGAACTACAGATAAAAACCCCAAAAATACCTTTGCCCATCCCGTACCTCTCAACCCATTAACACCTCATCAAAGAAATTTCGACGCGGACAGTTGACCCAAATTTGTTGATCAGATTCTGTTGTCGGGTAACCATTTAACATGATCGGTGAAAGCCAAGATTTTCGTTTTTCAAAAAATACAAATATCCAAAATTACATTAGTATGTCAAGGCTGTTGCAACGAATGGGCACCGGTAGCCAGCGGTAGACAATTGATAGGCAGCATATGCTAAATCATTTCCAAGAAACTTTGTCCAAGAAAACTATTTCCGATGAAGGCGATGTCATCACAGCTTCCCTCTAAACTGCATCAACTACAGAGGTGTCAGTCTCCATTTAGTAATCAACCTAATATCCTGAAGAAAACGACTATACTAGCTCTTTATAGAATTTAATTTCCTCTAGGCTCGTCGGACCACTGTGTCATATCAGCTAATATCTCCTACATCGGCCACACAATTGGAGAAAAGATTCATAAAAGAAACGTATGGCAATACGAGAAAGACAATTGGAGTGGACTTATCAGCCTCTTTAGGTATTTCAACTGATCGTTCTGTTTCCTCGATAAAGACGTGGATGCCGCTGCTGATACTATATGATCACAGACACCATTCTATTTTGAATCCCTTATCCCTCATCGGATGAAAAGTATCAAATTAAAATAAGACTCGAGCTGCAAAGAGGCTGTCAAGGTTAGAGAAATAATTTTTCGGGTCTACCAGACCAACCCAACAGAGAAAAACTGAAAAACGTTCAAACGAGCCAGGAATGACTGCAATACCTTTTTAAGCGTGTACAATTTTAAATACGACCAAAAACTGAAATATTACAATGTTCCAATGATATGAAGAGTTTTTGCTTGCTGCACACTTTGCGGCCAGTTTAACACTTTTAGGTTTTGCTTTGTCCCCATTTGAGAGTGTGGAACCTTCAATGAGACGAATCCATTTTCGCACTCATGTAGTAGCAAGAGTATTTAAAGATTTTAATATAAACAAAGTCGCTGATCCAGGTGATATGTCCCCCCTTTCTTATGAAGAGCTATTCACACTCACTGACAAAACCACTGCGTAAGCTTTTTCTTCAATCCTACTCTTAAGGATTCTTTCAGCAGATGGAAAACAGCATTTGTCCAACCCGTCCCTAAAAAAGACAAATATCAATTAATGATCTCTAATCTATGTACTACTTCTAAGCCAATGAATTTCTTTGCTGACGACAGTACTCTCTGCTTTTAATAAAATTTAATAAATTAAAATTTGATATAATTGGGGGAACTTAATGCTTTCATACCACAATACTATCCGCTTTCGTTAAATCGAAATTTAATTACCCAGCCATTATCCATGAATGGAACTTGCATCGCCGAAACCGAAAAACTTTCCATTCTGAGTGTGTGTGTCAATAACAACTTACGTTGGAATGACCATGTATTTGATGTCGTCAAAAATGCTGCGAAATGTCTAGGTTTCCTCAAATGATTTAAGAAATATTTCACACCCTCTGATCTGTCTTCAATATATAAGGCATTTGTCCGCCCAAAATTGGAGTACAATTTCCACGTCTGGTCAGATGCTTCTAAGGCATCTCTGCACCTGCTAGATAACATAAAATTCAAAACCGTGCGATGAAATTCAAATGTGGCATTTATATGAGTCAGTTATTTGACAGCCTCGAACAATGACATAATATTTCCTGTCTTACTTTGTTTAACGCTTTTTCCACCACCAGTGCTCCATAGAAATCGACAGTAGCACTCAACAGGAAGATTGATGATGTGAGAAGCGAGATTTTTTCTTTTAATATAGGTGTTTCTCAAGGTTCTGTGTTAGGACCCATTTTATTCCTTATATATATATAAAATCTCTATTTTTCTTGAATTTAAGGTGTAGACTTAGGGCCTTCGCAGATGATGTTGGGTGTACGTATAGTTCTCATAGTGTCTTAGACCTAATTTCCGATATAAATTGTGATCTTAGTCTACTAAAACTTTGGTTCACTGAACACAACTTGACAAAATAGCTCAAAGATCATAATAATATTTTTTAATTTAGCTACCCCAATAAGTGTAAATGCAGACGTGTACTTTCATTCATCAGAATGCCAAAGGTATGGATTGTCATTTGCAAGTCAGAGTATTTAAAAATATATTTTCAGTAGAGAGTACTTAGAAGCTTCTACTATCTTAGAAACCTCTGTTCCAAGTACTTAATGAAAGCTATTTACTATGGTATCTTTCACTTGAGATTGCAAAAAAGTGTATTGAAAAAAATCTGCAATAAGCATTGGCGTCATCCTAGCTTTCCATTGTTTTGCGATTTGAAAATCCTTCCTGTTCGTCATTTATACTATTTTAAAGTTTTAAAAATGTTCTTTAAAATATCAGTAAATTAAAATTACATATTAAATCTACGCAGAAACTTTTCATATGTTGTTACTGTACCCATTTTTCGCACAACTGCATTTTGAAACTTTTATATAGTCTCATTTTGTCGATTATTTAATAAGCTGCCTCTAAACATTAAAACAATATCAATTCTTGGAAAGTTTTGAAAAGTTTTTAAGGTTTGCGTTATGTAGAAATTCTTTTCTCTGACATTCTGGTGTAAACTATTCTTTTTTTTGTATCCATCCGTTATTTTAAACTATATTTAAACTTATTGCTTAACCTTCTTCTATTGTTTTACTGCTTTCTTTTTTAACTTTTACTGAAATGAAAATTAGACGGGTCACCCCACCCAAATTTAATATACTAAGAACAAGTTCATTGAAGTGGCATTTGACACTATTTTTAATACTGCATTTATAGAAAAAATAAATTTTTGTATAATGAAATGATAAAAAAATATATCTATCTAAAAAAAAAAAAACATTTTAAGAGTACACAAATCCTTTGAGCACGCGCTTATTATAAAAAAAGATAAACATATGACAGCAATTATGGAAATGAGCTACACAGAACCATGTCTAGTTTAAGTATCCCTGTCAAACTGAGCAGGTTGTGGAAAGGTATTTTAATCTCAACAAGACTATTGATATCAGAAAGGGTTTAAGTCGTTTGTAAGAGTTGAAATGGATTTACTTTCCTTACTGGGAGCAGTAAGGAGGAATGCGAAACATGGACCAATTCTAGTGAGATCTTACCAGAATCCGAATACACGAGTACGTAGTTGCTACTTAAGTTTTGAGAAAAACAAGTAAAAACAAATACTTATCATCGAAAATGGCTTTATTGTTTCTACAAAATACTCTCCATTAATATCAATACACTTGCATGCGTTTGAAACAATTTTTGAAGCACTTTTTCCTCTCCTAAGGGGGTAACTTCGAAACATTCGTCTTAAATGCATCAAAGACTTCTTCAAGTGTCAAAAAACATTAGTATCGCAATTTATTTTTGGAGTGTGGAAATAAAAAGAAGTCATTGGGTGCCAAATCAGTTCTGAACGAAGGATGAGACATCAATTCGATGTTTTCAGTGCTCCAAAATTTACTTGTTTGAGCGGTTGCTTTTCTTTATTTCTTCAAAGGCTTTTGGCAAACAAGCGGTGCACATAGGTCGACTTCTAGGAATTAGGCGATGAACATTTTTTTATGGTTTAATTAAATCATAAACAATACTTCAATGAAAATAGGGTATTTAAGACTAAAAATAAGTTTAATTTACCAAGTTATCTCAATTAAAATACGATGTTCTTCATTACGAAAATCGTCAAAAAGTTAATTTATTCGAAAAATTAAAAATACAAGCTTATCCACGCTTATGCCAGCGCTTAATCCAATCCTCGAAACATTTTTTATATTCGGTTTGCTTCCTGCGATTTTTTCATTGCTTCCTCTCGACTGCTGAAACGCGTTCCCCTTAGTGGCTTTTTAACTCGATTAAACAGAAGAAAGTCACAGGGAGCCAAATCAGGTGAATTCGGTGGCTGTTAAATGGTATTTGTTGCATTTTTCGTCAAAAAATTATGAATAATGATGGCACTGTGCGACGTTGCGTTACTTGGTGCAAAATGAATGAGTTTTCTGCCCACAATTCTGGTCCCTTTCGGCAAATTGCTTCTCGCAAACATCTTACAACGCCAAAATAATACTCTTTGTTTACTGTCTGGCCTTCTGGCAAAAATTCATGATGCACTACACCGTTGTAATCCATGAAAACCGTGAGCATTGCGTTCTTTTTTGACTGAAAACGACATGGTTTTTTTAGTCTCGGCTCATTGCCTGATGTCTGGATTGCGTGGCATACTCATGAACCCATTTCTCGTCTCCAGTAATGATCCTTTTGATGAATATGGGACCGGATTTACCCTCGCAAATCATCTCTTTTGCGACGTCAACACGGTCTCTTTTTTGCATGAAATTGAGATCTTTTGGCACCAACATCGCTGCTACATAAGGGAAACCCAAATCATTAACCAAAATGTCTTTGATGGATCCATAGGCAATTTTCAAGTCCTCCGCTATCTCTCTGATGGTTAATTTGCGGTTATTAACCAACATTTCTTTTACTTCATCAATGTTTTGGTCGGTTTTCGATGTCGATGAAATACTTTCCCAACATTTCCAACGTTCGCGCACAAGTTCGTTGATGCAAATTTAAATCCATTTCTAAAATTGCGAAAAATCGCCAACACACACAGAGATAGATGTACTCTTGACTTCGTAACTTGTACAAATGTCAAGCTATAATGCTAAGACTTAGAGGATATATCAACAACAGATGTACCAACTTAACAAAAAAAAAAAAACAGAACTCAAATCAGAACAATGGGAGCGCCACACGGTGGTTATACCGTTTTTTGATCAAAATGGTTTAATTTGATTTTTAGAGGTACATGCTTGCTCCCGGCATGTAACTATGACGTTGTCTTTGGCATACTAAATACTAAAGATATAAACACTTTTACTAAAATAAAACCTAAACTAGAGAGATTAAAAGAGAATAATATGTATTTGTACATTGGTAATAATCTACTTTTGGTAAGGTATAATCCTTAGGTGAGGCTATGGACGGAAGTGAAATAGCCTTTAATCCCTAATTTATGTATGTTTATATTATGACATATTAAAGGAGATTAAGAGCTCTTTCTTTTTCAATAGCATTGGTGCAGTTTATCCCTGTAGGTGATATCCTCTTAAATTAAATGAGGATACCTTGTTATAAAAAGGCACAGAAGGCCTCCATTTGCATCTGGCCTGTACTGAGATGAAGATTCAAGGTTGAGTATATTGAAAGGTGAGAGATAATAATGATCAGTGGCATTGTCGTAAATGTTTGAATCCAATAAAGATTGAACCAGCGCGTTAGGGTGTTGACTGATACGTTCCAGTTTTTTGCGGAGAAGTTCCATTTTAAAAATCATAAGTGAAGTTACTTTGGTTGATTTATAAAGAGTTTTGTTTAATGCAACTTTTATTTGGTCTTGTAAACTTGCCGGAGCAAAATTTCAATATTTTTCTCTCGAAAATTTCCAGCTCTTTAGCTACGTTCTGATGAGGGTTTTATACATAAGTAATTTAGTATTCCCTGACATATGTTTTGAATGTAGTAGTGGTTTTAGAATGGCTGCCACCATTTTTACCAAGAAAAGTCCTAGCATGCTTATTAAAAAAAAATCTTGTATGATAGTGAATGCAAGGTAACATTATTACCAAATTGTACCTTGAACAACACCTGAACACACTGGCAAAAAATCTGAGTGATTCGTGCCGATAAAAATTGAACAGCTTCTGTTACGGAGGAAACTGTGTAGTATTTGTATAAACCATTCCAGATAGTTTAATTTTATTAGCTTAAATAAAAGACCTTTGTGCCAAATCTAGTCAAAGGCCTTTTCACAGTCTATGACGCCAACAGTGCATTTTTTATTTCTCAAATTTTGTATCACTTTATTTTGTAAAATAAGTGATGCATGCTCATGATGCAATGTGGATGAATCTTTCTGATAGTTTTTTTTTTTAAATAGTTTCCCCATATTGGAAAGCATTGATATAGGGCGGAAATCCTTAACTTTTTAAACGGCTTTTTTCTTCGCTATCGGTATTAATTTCGCTTTCTTTCATATTGTAGGGAAGTAACCATTGTTTATGCAATTGCTAAATATTCATGACAAAACTGTATCTAGGGACTTAGGGCATTTTCGCAGAATGAAATTAGAAATTTGATCGCTACGTGTAGATTTTTTATTATTTAGAGTATGTCTGAAAAGGTTAATGTTGGTAGGAGAAGTAAACGGAGGTAGATTAGTGTTAGATGCGTTACTAGAGGGACAAAATGATGTTAAAGGTAGATTTAAATTGGCCGCATATAATTCATTTGTTGTTGCATTGATCTCATGATAGATCTTTAAACGCGTTTAATTTAGACTCAGTATCCCCTAGCTCTTGACCATTATCAGCAAGGGTCTCTTTAGAAAGATCAGCTAATCAGTAATATATATATATATAGATCAGTAATCCTATCTATATATTATAAAAGCTTTTCCAGATAAACGAAATGACGAAATTAATACTTATGAGATTTAAAAAAAAAAAAAAAAACAATGAATAGGGCAAGTCACAACAAAAAGATAAATACGATATAGAATCATGCACTAAATGCACTTAGTTATTTAAAGCATTTCCACAAAAAAAACTTTTACTTTACAAAACGTTATCTTCTGATAAACGACTTAATTTGCACAAGATTCACAAGAAAAGATTTTTTTGTCGTCAACTTTAGGATCTACAATACAAAGCTCGTATGATTGCGTAGAAGAGCATATCTACTTATCATCAAAATCCTGATCGACCACTATCGTTGCAGTTTAAGAATCATCAAAGCACACTACACGTATGATTCAATCGGCAGATTCTGTAAACCATTCGAAAAATTCAAGCTGATAGTCTCCATCTACTATATGTATCGACTATAAAGCTACCTTTGACAGCATATGTATGTGTATGTATATAGAGGTAAGCTAAACTCGTCCCCCTTTGATGGATTACACTGGTGGTCGATAACGACTTATCAATATTGAAGATATCAATAAAAGATTCAAACAAACCCCGGTTGTCCGCAAATGTCGCAGAAGACTCGCCGATACTCCTTAGGAGGAGCAAACGAAAATAAATTTTGAGCAATTCTGATTGATGAGATTAAGAGATGACCAACACTTGAAGAAAATCAGTAAAAACAACTTAACTTATTCTGTTGAGAAGATTGTGGGAAGATTACATATAAATAATAGGTCGTTCACAAAAAAATTAAGATGGCAACTCTTAAAACATAGACATACGATTTCTAAATAAAATCTAAAATGAAAAAAAAAAAACAGGTTTCGTACGTTGATAAAACAATGTTATTTGATGGGAAAAAATGTCTTTAAAACTCACGACTGGCTTGAAAAATATTATAATGAATCTGGTCCGTCGAAGGTAGTTTGTTGAATTCACACATAAACAAATGATGTTGAATGCTTTGGGCGCCCAAATGGGGCTGTTACACCGGAAGACATCAATCAAATCGTTATAAACAACCGTAAAGGGGAAGTGCTGAGAAAACTGATATCATAAATATATCAATAGGTCGTTTACATACATTCATACATCATATGCATACATCGTATTTTCGAAGTGGGTATCGCATTTGGACCAAAAACATCAATGTGTTGATGATGTGGAACGCTGTTTGGAGCTGTTTAAGCGAAATAAAAAAGGATTTTTTTTTGCGGTTATGTGACAATGGATGAAACATGGATCCTATTACCTTTTCGCAAACCTAAAAAAAATGCTCGCTGGAAAGAGATATGGCTCCAATAAAGGGAGGTGATCATTGAGACTGCAGAGTATCTCGAAGGATTGGACAAATCGTTCTATAAGAAAAGCAGATCGGCACTGGAATGATTATATCACCTGTTATTTTGTTTTTTACGAATTTCAACCATATTGAAAGTAGTACTATCAGACGAGCTTAAAGAAAAGTGGAAATGAATTAAGACTATCTGTACGAGTATGTTGGCTATCCAAAATGTTATGCAAAGTGTGGCTCTGAGTTTTTGATGCTGGTTTGAAACAGTATTCTTGCAACATAATTTTTTTTAACGAAAAAATTTCACTACCGATGTGCTTTATGTTTTGATTATATGAAGAAAATTCGTAGAAACTTTTATCGAAGTACTGGAAGTATCATAACTAAGGGAATATCCACACTAAAAGTCAACCTTTTTTTGACCACCTAATTGCTGGAAATCGACCATGTTCCACGACGAAAATCATAAAAATTCATCGCACGAAAATGTTAACGATTTGAATGCATTTTTTGGTTGAGTTGAATTTTCCAAGTCTCTGTAAAAAACGCAAATAGCACTCGTATCACATTCTCGGCACGTGTACCATTAAAAACGTCAAACTTTACGATGCTGATGTCAGATATGACGTATCTACATAGATAGTAGCACTTGCTAATTGCTTTTTATGACTGAATAATGCTATTGTTTTTATATTTTACTAAATTAGTACATCTGTATTTATTATTATTTAGTTTTATTTTTTTATTTTATTTATTTATTTAGTTTTAAGCTTGTATTCATAGTCGTACATGTTTAAAAAAAAATTAACTCAGTTAGAGATCTTTATTTATATTTCTTTATCTTATATGCCTGATGAGATTTTGCGACGTTCTTTTTTTTAAACTTCGTCATATTGTTTATGAAAGCGATAGTTTGTTTCTATTTTTTAATTTTACATTGAGAACATTGCAGTATTTGAAGATTTAGGTTTACTGTTTGCTCCTTAGCTTTAGTCCCAGTACCTTTTTTTTATTAAAATTATCTGTTTAGAATCAAGGTATACACCGAAATACTTCGCTTCTTCTGCTCGGGGAATTAGAATTTCATTTAAAGTTACTGGTTGACAAGTATTTTTTTTTTAAGTTACTTAAACTGATATATATATATTTTTTTAATTCAATTTTGTTCATTAATCTCCATGGGAAGATATAATAGCTTAGTTACTAACATGCCAGATAAAGAGAATAGTTTGTTATATTTATACTTTATGGAAAAAATAGACTTATAGTAATGCCATATTTTATAAAAAAAATCCTTCATTTTGGGGTGAATATATTGTAGTAATTTATATTTTTAAAGAAAAAAGTTATTGCAACTAAAAGATACAACAGGAATTAGGAAAATAATAGATAAAAAAGTAGAAAGCTTGTATTGGTAAAATTTATGCAAAAGAAGTTGAATATGCGAGTAAATAAAGAAAAATAAAGAAAATCAAACAATGTAGCGCAGTAAAATTTCAATATCATTGACATCAAATTCAAACAGCCGTTATTTTACACTTTTTGAAAATGCACATTCAGTTCTAATGATTCGTATATTTTCAGGGAGCTTATCAAATAGTTTACAAGATACTATGGTTTAGAAATTTCTAAAATGTGTAGCTCGAAAAGCTGGTATGACAACTGTGGATAGTGAATTGCTTCTTAAATTTAGGAGTCGCTGATAGGATTTTGCATATAAAAAAATATCTTAGGATCTCATAGTAAAATAAGTATAGGAGTAGTAGATTTTCGGAATAACTCCATAAAATGACCAAGGCGGGCGGTATTACGATTTTTTTAAGGCGCATTTTTGTAAAGGGTGACCAGAAGAACGATAGGAATGAAAATGTAAATAAAACAACAACGGTGTGAGATATAAAATTGATTCTGGCTTCATTTTGAAGTTACGTTCATACCTTTATATGTGGAATAGCACATTGTTGATCCAATTTTTGATGACTCGGTCCAACATGTGCGGCGTTATTCCGGCAATAGCGTGACGAATGTTGGCCTTGAGCTCTTCCAAGGTAGTTGGTTTGTTAGCGTAGACTAAGGACTTGACGTAGCCTCAGAGTGGTGCAAAATCGCATGATCATGGCGGCCAACTGATAAACGCTCGCCGTGAAATGATCCAGTCGCCAAATTTCTCCTTTGCAACTTCGAACGTTGCGTCGTTTGTGTGGCATGTGAATCGTCTTGTTGAAAACACAGCTGGGATATATCGAGCTATTGTAGAGCTCTGACCACAGAAAATCGGTTAACATCGCTCTATACCTGAGATCATTAAATTTAACGATCAGAAATAAGGTACTATGATGCCGTTATGCCATAAACCGCACCAAACAGTCAATCTTTGTTATTGCCTTCATGCTTGACCAAACACTTGTGGGTCGTGTCCAATTTTACAATTTGACATAGTCGCTAAGCCAAAAATGGGCCTCGTCCGGGAAGATGATTTTTTGGCCAAAATCCGGATTTCTGGCTAAAATCTACAAGACCCAATTAGTGAACTCATGGCATTGTCTATGTTGTCCGGCTTCAATTCTTGCGTCAGCACAACCTTATATCCAACTGCTAAATAAGCCAGGTTGACTCTCTGGCGATGCCCAATCCAGCTGATCAGCGCCGAATCGACAGTCTTCTTCAATATAATGGCGGCTATGCTTAATTTTGCACCAATCTCTGTCTTAATATCCAAAAGAGTATACTTCTACGGTGCGATAATTTGTTTGCACACTGAAACCCATGAAGTCAGTCGACCTTACAAATTTCGACAATATAATTTTTTAATTTCCGCACGTTCAGCAAGCGTAAAATGATACATGGTGAAATAGCAACGCTAACTGAATATTTTGACAGCTGGATGTCATTGGTAACTTTGACAGCTGCTGAAATATAACAACTGGAAAAACTATCACTGCTATAGCCACACTAATTATAATTATCTAAATGAATAAAAAGAAATAATATTTTTATTCATACAAATATTCATATTTCTATATAAATAACGAAACTTTTAATCAAAGATCTGAATATTCAAAAATTAAATGCATAACAACAATTAAAATCTATACCTGCGTTTTTATAATTTGGCTGTGTTTGATTGTTATTTGTTAAGGGGATTCCAACACCTTAACTCATGATTTGATTAGATAATGATTCGAAATGTATACAACATTTCAATCTTGATAATAATTTTAAACATGAGTAATTTTTATTAATTAACCGATAAGTTTAAAATGGTGTATATACATTTATGTATTTTCATGCACAATGTTTATTATATTAAAGTTTGGAAAAAAAAATCCAAAAAATCCCCAAACTTACTGAGCGCACAAAAACAGACAAAAATAGAAACACGCAATAATTTTCAAAGTTGTAAACAGTAAATATATTTTTTTTATTTTTCAAAAAAAGTATTTCGCAAAATGTGTTTATATTCACATAAAATAATGTTAATACGTTAGCTACCATTTAGCACGTAAAGATGTACGTATAAATACGTAAAATTTATTTGCAGTTTCCTTTTCAAATAAGAAATATGTATGAGCATGCCTTCATACTCAGAAGAAACATGAAGGACCTTTTCAAAACTTGTGTATGTAATACTATTCTGATTATGTACATAAAGGTACTATATGGTTCTCATTTCTGGGCTTTAACGGATGAAATTAAAACTACAGAGCACTCATCAAGGGCAAACCACAAAGACCGTGGGCAACCACTCACTACCTAGTTTGAACCTTTGCAATTTATCTTACTTTACTTTTACGCATGTCATCTCACTCCAAATCCGTAACGTTTTCTTTGGAGTATGGTCCTCCTGAAATGGAGATACTACCATATTCCTAACCAGATCCATATCAAATGATAGTCGCTATAATTACGTCAATCATCAGCTACTTCTTTTTAATTACTATCCTGCATTTTGTTTTTATTAACAAGTAAAAAAGAACGTTTTTTGTGGTGCACATCTAAGGGTTTCGCATCAATGTCTCTGTCGCAGTGCTCTGCGATTAAACCAGAAAAACGCACACATTTAAATCTAACTAAATAATGTGACCCCTCTGCTTTCGGGCCCGGTGTAGATCGCAACGTTCCAGGAATGTTCCGGAGTTCCAGGAACGTTTGTCTACGTTTAGACTGACGAGAAACGATCTCGAAAAGGTCATCAAGGAGAGCAAGGCAAGATGCTTCAAACAGTGAGGTAAAGGATAGTGACAAATAAACTGAAGAGTAATAAGTTCTCACAAATATCCTATCCGATAATTCTGAAGACAATAGTTGAGCATCTACTCCCCATAGACCAACTACGCAACGTATCCCGATGCACGCAACAAACCAGGAAAATATACCGGAAATCACAACAGATAAGCTATATAAAGTATGCAGGAAAATAGATGACAATAAGGCGTTTCAAATATGGATATCAAAGCAGCCGTCCATAAGAGATCGGGACCTTTTTATAGCAATGATGCAAAGGTGCCTTGAGGAGGGGATCTTCCATGAACCATGGAAACTCCAACATCTTCTATTGCTACCTAAGAGAAAGAAACCACCCGGACAACCTTCGTCGTATCGACTAATATGCCTGCTACATACAAGGGAGGTGATTGAGAGGAGGCACAAAGGAATACTGCTCAGTATTAACGGTCGCCATTAAAAATGAGTCTAACTCTGCCAATTGGACTTGCATTGGCAGATCACTGGGCAGAATAAATGCACCAGAGTATTTATTAAAGACAGTCACGGACTGTCACGGACCCGACTTACCTCGGGATGGGATAATTATGCACATGACCTTGACCTTCAAGCATCTTAGTTTCCGGACTTCCACCAAGCCAAAAACGAGGAACCACTTCCTTCAGGAACTCCCATCAAACTTCTGGGTTGCCACTTCTGACTCTATACGCACAGCTGCCCTCGGCCTGGTGTATCCAACTGTTGAATACGATGCCCTTATTTGGCTAAATAGTACACAGAGCAAACTTATAGATAGTCAGCCGAATATTACAACACATTACAGTGTTGAGAAAAATCCACCCACCTCCATTAAGACGATAAAACATTCAAAACAACCAAAATCTCCCAATACACAGTGATATAAATGTAAATCATCAATACCGTTTAAAGTCAGGTAATTCACTCCAGAGGCTAGCCATGAGGCTGTACTACACAAATTTTGATATCAATGAGGAGTGGAAAAAAGCCTGGATGGACTTCCCATCTGATAACATCCAGCGCATGTGCCTACGGTAAACCCCGCTAAAAAATTAACCACATCGTATCCAACTGCCCCCAACATATGTTCAATGGCAACATATACGATATTTACAACATTACACCTGATACTCTTTTTTAGTTAAATAACCTTAGTACTACACCCTGACTGACTAGAACTGCAACCAACTTCAGACTGCTATAATTTCCAAATCGTTCATTTACAAGCATTTTAACCGATGAAATTCAAACGTGATAGTGTGATTGCTTTATATTTGGCTGGAAAACCACAAGTAGCTATCGTTAGAGCCGTCCAGCACCTCAACGTGAATAAATCATTTGTGTCACGAACCATAGCTCGTTGCCGTGATACTGGCAACGTTGCGAAACGCCATGGAGGTGGTCATAAAAAAAACAGCAACATCGGCAGAAATGGTTCGGAAATGGAAGGCTCGAATTGGGCGAAATCCGCGTCGAAGTGGAAAAAAAATGGCTGGTGAGCTCAACATCTCGTTGGAAAGGATGCAACACATACTGAAAAATGAGCTTGGGCTCAAGCCATTGAAGTTCCAAAAAGCGCACGATCTTACACAGTAACAGAAAAAAGTTAGGGTCGAAAGAGCGAAGGAGTTGCTACGCTTGTACGAAAGTGCTGAGTTGTTGAATTTGGTTTTTTCCGATGAGTCGCCATTTGTTATCGAGCAATATGTCAACAAACAAAATGACCGAGTTTACTTGCCAGAGAAGCAGGCAGCACCGATGGTGATGGTTTGGGCCGCCATAACCGCCGATGGTCGCTCTCTGCTCGTATTTCTGGACCATGGCGTCAAAATTAATGCGGTCGTATACCGTGAAACTGTCATAGTTTCATATAGGCAGTATTGTCATAGAGGCAGTATTGAAGAATTGGGCTAACAATCATTTCGGTCGGAGGCCGTGGACATTTCAACAAGACTCGGCACCGTCTCACAAAGCGCACGTCAACCAAGATTGGTTAAAAAATAATGTTTCACATTACATTTCTTCGACACAATGGATTGCAAATTCTCCGGATGCAAATCCTTTGGATTTCTCTGTCTGGGGTATTTTGAAGGCGAAGATTGGCACTAAAAAAAACCAAAGTTTGGACCACTTCAAACAAGCACTTCGCCGGTAATGGACTAAAATACCGCAGAGCCACTTGCGTGCAGCGTGCGATGCTTTCTTCGGCCGTCTCAAGGCCATTATTCGTGCCAAAGGTGGACATATTGAAAACTACTGATACAATTTGAAAATTGATGTATTTTCCAACACTTTTTGCTTTGGCACAATAAAATTTATTAAAAAATTATAGCATTTTAAAAAGTTGGTGTTCGAGTCAGTCACCCTGTATATAGTATAAACTTATAACACCAATTTATGCAAATCTTTGCTTAGTTTTAACTATGTGTTATGTTTAATGTGAACATCGATTTAATATATTTTTGTTAAATTAATTTTTTAAGTTTACATTATTCGCTTTGTGCATTTATTTGTAAAAAACTTTTGTCAAAAATATGAAAATTGTTACTTAATGCAGAAGTTGCGTGTTCCTTTTGCCCGGGTTGTATCACTACACTTCTTGAATGGTGATGATATCTGTGTTTTAGCAGTGGTGTGTGTGCCCCCGCTTGTTATTTGGCTGCATGTTGCATAAATAAACTTACATAGATGGCAAACTCTACTAAAATCTTGCAATTCCTCACAAATACAGTGTAAGTGAATTAAATACTAACGCTGTTCAGAACATGAACGGCAACCTCACCAAGTGTTTCAAAATATCATGTCCAGCTAGTAAGCAAACCTGCAGATCGCCTGTTCCTTGGTGGAACGCAGAGCCGCAGCGTCTTCGTAAAGTATCCAGAAAACTTCTAAGCAGGTCACTTAAGACTTATTTGGGGGAAGAATGAAATCTTTACAGATCAAAGCTAAAAGATCTGATCGGTTGTGGTGACGAATGAGGCCATTAAACTTGCTGTTGCTTCCTTTGATGGCTTGTTTTAATTTATGTTACAAAAAGGTATAGGCCAGCTACTTACAATTCTGAAGAGAACTTTCACTGCTAGCCTGGCATTGGCATACAAACCGTATCTCTGGCGAAAAGTAAGAGTCGCCTTAATACCGAAAATCTGAAAGGAGGACTACTCGCTCGCCATAAGTTTCAGATTTATAAGTCTGAAAACGCAGGGTCGAGATCCATGTGCGCAAAATCGCCTTGTGAATGCATCCAGCGAGAGTGCGCTTCAGAATCTGCTAGGCAGAATTCGAAAGGGCATTCGGCAAGAAGGAATACGTCTTATCCATTTTCATCGACGAATCATTATTTTGAATATTGATTGCGGCCAAAATGTGGTGTAAAAAAGGTTGCTCGGAAGGCGGCGTTGTCTCCATTGCTATGGTGCATGGTGGTCGACTCACTGATCAAGGCGCTTAGTAGTTCTGGCATCTATATATAAGCATGTAGATGTACTGTCTGTTGGATCGTGTCTAGCTACTGTCTGCTCTAAAGCGCAGGCAGCCCTAGACGTAATCGAAGACTGGTGCACAAGTAATGGAGTTTCAGTCAATCCTTTCAAAACTGAAGTTGTTTTTTTTACGAAAAGAAGAAAGTTGCCTGGTTTGGCTTAGTTAGTGCTTAGAGGCATAACCATCCAATTCTGCAAAGAAGATACGTATTTTGGTGTCATCCTAGATAACAAACTTTGATGGACTAAACATGTAACATCAAAATCATCTAAGGCGCTGTTGTCCTTCTGACAGTGCAAAGGAGCTATCGGCAAGACATGGGGCCTGTCACCGAGAAGTGTCCTTTGGATTTACACGGCTATGATAAGGCCAATTATATCCTATGCGAATGTTGTCTGCTGGAAAAAGCTCTCTCGAAAATACGTAATTGCTGCTTTTACCAGACTCCATAGAACGGTTTGTCTCGGATGCATGGGGGCTTTCCCTAGCAATCCTGGCCCTGCTCTAGACGCATCGATGAATCTCCCTCCCCTTGATTTCCATATTAAGGTCTGAACTCTCAAAGCCATCTTCTGTCTAAAAGGAAGTGGTCTTTGGTACAACATACAGTGGAGCTTTGATGATGGCTGTCTAACGACTCCGGTCACTGGTGAAGCATTTGCATCTGTAGCGACAGTCAAGCTGCGCTTAGAGCTCGCTGAACTCTTACGACTTCTAAGCTAGTTCAAGGATGCAAAAGGTCACTGAGTGCAGTCGGAAATCTTGTCTGGGTCACGCGAAATGAAATCGCCGTTGAACTTGCCAGGCATGGTTCAGAGGAGAATTTTTTAGGACCTGAACCTATAATACGTTGGGTTTATCTGCGTCCTCGATTAAGGCCTACATTAACAGTTGGTTCTCATATGAGCACAACTTCAGATAACGCAGCTCCTCGGGATGCAGGCAGACTGTAGGTTGCTTACTGTCGTTGCGACAGGGCATAACACTTTTGAAAAGCCCTCAAATGCGTACAGCGAATGGTTCAACCTAATACCTTTTTCAATATTTCGAGGAAATATGCTATATTAAGTATTTCTCAAGTGAGAATGCTTAGGTTCTCTCCTTCGAATTAACTCGTTTCATCTGGTTATCAAGTGAGCACGATGAACTCTTTTCAGCGCCAATTTTTGTATTAGGATCTAGTTGCCGAATACCCCTTTAAACTCACCTTACTAAATATATCGTTGTTAAACCGATAAATTAACATTAAGCTGCTACTTCGAGGGGGTCGGAAAATTTACTTAGATTTAACGAAATTGTTTATTTCATTTTATTAAAAACGCCCCATTACTCGAGCTGGACATACATACGAGACTTACTAACAACGCTGCATTCAAAAAAAATCACGTATGGCACATGCATAGGTAATGTACCATAATCACAACTTACGGTAGCGCTCACATAAGGCTTAATCCTTGAACATGTCAGACGAATTTAATTAATAATCTGATATAGTGAGTGTGTTAAAATCGTGACATCAATATCAAGCACGTTTTACGTTGCAGCACTTGCAGCAAGTCATTGAAAGTTTAGTCATACGCCACCGAGCCCCTGACTATTATGTACGAGTATTATAAGCAGGAACTTATTCTTGTAAGTTAAAAAAAAAAACAAAAACAAAAGATTTTACAAATTAGCTTATACTTTTCATGGAGGTCATTCTCAAGTCAAAAATTATTAAACAGTCTGTTTTTTTTGATTGGCCATGTTTCATACCGTATCTTCCTCATTCTGGTTGAGTTAGTATGCTAATTTCAATTTGTTCGCGGGCTACAAAGCACGCATATAGTAGTTGAATATGAATTCTAAAATACAAATAGATACGACTGTTGCATGTGTCTGTACGTACAAATAGTATACGAAGGTATGTATGTATATATAGATACGTAGATATTTAAAAAAAAATAGCGCAAACGTTTTATGCGAAAGTATACCTAAATTGACAAGCCGAAATTCGGTGATTTCCCGCAACCATCTACTCGTACAACCTCATTAGCACCTATAATAAAAAACGAGTTGAAGATACAAACCTACGTTCATTTGTATACGTATGCTCGTATGTAGGAACGTTTGTAAATACATTAATATTGACATGAAGTGATTCCCTGCTTGCTGTTATGGCAGCTAGGTTCTTTTTTTCTTTTTATCGGACTATGGTTTGTTGTGCTATCGAGCTTTGATTTCTTTTGTTATAATATTTTGATAATTAATTTTTTGTTTCCATTTTTCATTTCGAATAAACACGTAAAATGATCTATGGCGATCGATAACTGCTACGATGGTCTACATTCTTTTGCCGGGAATCATGATGATGTTTTCTTGCTAGACTACCACACATTTAAAGTTAAAACTTTTATAGAATGTTCTTACGTTTCGGTTCTGCATCATTTGTTATAGTCTAACGTATAATAATATGTATAGCTGGACTTAAATCAGCTGGCTACTGCTCAGGTTTCTTAAATTTTCTGTCACGAAAATTTAAATTAAAAAAAAAGAACTTTACAAAAAAAAAAAAAAAAAATATAGGTATGCAAATGTTCGCATATCTATGCATTCTTCCATATAAATTTTTCCTTACTCTCTCTGCACATGTGGCCGTTGGCCAACTGATTTGAATCGAACTATACTATGTACGAGTATGTAATTATTGCCATTCTGAGACCTATTGCTTATAACTTGTTGTCATTAACACAATAACAACAATCTAAAAAATCTTCAAATGCTAAATATGTAAACAAAGAGATACATGTATGATCGACTTGAAACTGGTTAAATCAGATTCACTTAAAAAATATAATGATTGACACTTCGCAGGAAATCAGATCAACATCCATTTAGTGTTAGGAATTTTCAACATATGATTCTAAATATTGTTATGTTCAAAAAGTAAGGTGACTTTTAGAAATTTTGCGGGTAACGTACGTATATCGATTACGTTTTTTTTTTTTTGATGTGTTGGTCAACATGTCCCGAACATATGTTCGGGACCAACATATATATAGCATACTTAGTTTGTTTTTGACAGATAGAAATGTTAGAAGTTAGACGGCAATTTTCAACTATAATAAAAAATGGAGCAAAGAATTTACATCAAACATTTTCTAAAAAATTAAATCAAGTGCTTTAAAACACTTGAAATGTTGACAGTGACATATGGTGAGTCTGCTCTAATTAAAAAAATGTTTACGAGTGGCTCAAGCTCTTCCAAGATAGCCGAGAAGATGGCAATATGAACCTCGCTCTGAACGCCCTAGCACATCAACAAAAGATTATAACGTAGAAGCTGTGAAGAAAATCAATAAAATCATAATGTGAATGCAAGTTTTTAACAACTTTGCCACTAACAAGCTGTGAAGAAAATTGTTTTGAAAAATAATGGAATTACCACAAGAGAAGTATGTTGTCATATTGGTCGGCTCGTGCTATGTAATTTTTTCGGATGTTGTTGGTATGAGACGTGTGTCAGCGAAGTTTGTTTTTGACACTTCTTAATTATTTTCCATGAGCATCGCTAAGGAGCTCTTAAATGACGTCAATGATGTTCTTAACTTGCTCAAAATGGTCATAATTGTTGCATGTTCCTGTACCTGTTCCCAAACTGAAGAGACCTATGAAAGGAAGGAGATTTGCAACGATTGAGGAAATAAAAACGGCATCGCTGCAAGAACTCAAGGCTATACCGAAAAGTGCCTATGAGAGGTGCTTCGACGATTAAAAAAAGGGTTGGCACAAGTGTATTATATCTATGGGATTACTTTGAAGGGGACACCATTAATTTTTTTTTTTTATAAAAATATAAAGTTTTCTAACTTTTTGAATACACCTTGTATTGAATTTAAAACAAGATGAGTTGATTAATAATCGTCGATTCACGTCACGTTGTTCATGAATGTTTTGAAGAATTCACATAATACGGTGGAAAAGGTCTTATAAAAGATAGTTAGGAGACTTATGTCTTTATAGTTGACTAAGTAAAAAGATTTTCCTCTCTTGTAGATCCCTGGCCATAACTTACATATGAGCTAGCGTATATTCCCAACCAGGTCATCTGCAGCTACTTTAGAAGGCTTAGTAGACGAATTGTCTGAGCCAGCAGCTTCATGCAGATGTAGTCACTCTATACTCTCAGCACCGACTGCGTCTCTACTACTACTACTACTCCTACTAATTTTTTATCTTTGCAGGCTTTCATTTTGGACTTATAGTCCTGACTTATTCGTTTTTTTCTTACGAACGTCATCTCTGTAACAACATCTCGCCATTTCCTCGTCGATCATGCACTTTTCGTTCTCTTTATTTATCTTTTGGTATAACATATGCTTTTTTTGGCTGCGTGAACCTGTTCATATTCAAAACGAAGGTTTCTTTGTGGAGGTACTTTGAAACTAATTACATCAGAAACAACTTCTCTAATGAAACCATGGACGACTAGAAATTTGCCAAAACTTGAGCCAAACGCGATAGGCAAAGGTTCTAACGGTCTTCTGAGATTGCAGCTTTTTGACATCGAACTTTCGCTGTCTAATTTTAATATCCGCATTCGTATCCGGATGCAACAAGATGTTTGTGATTTGTGATTGCTGTTTTCCTCGGTAAGTTCGGACATTCTGAATGTTGGTGGAGTGTCTAGCGTCGATCACAATGTGATAAATCTGGTTGACGGTTAATTTATCAGGGGATAGCCAAGTTGCTTTATGGATGTTGAGATGTGGGAACCGTGTGCTGATAACTAAAAGGTTATGTCGCTATATATTGGGTATGTAATTTAATTCCTGAGTTTTTTTTTTTTTTTTTTTTTTAATTTGAACGTTTATTTAAGAAAAACATGAACAATAGTATTATTCAAAGTATTACCCATCTGAAGCTATAACTTTTTCCTATCTTTCTGACAATTTTTTGATCCCATCCCAAAAGAACTGTGCCGGCTTGGCAGCCAAGAAGGAATCAAGCCAATTTTTGATATACTGCTCTGATGTGAACCCTGAGGGCGTTCTGCATCGACCGGAACAAATGGTAGTCAGAAGAGGCAAGGTCTGGGCTATAAAGAGGGTGGGGTAAGACTTCCCATCCATTGTTTTCCAAATAGTTCTTAACCGGAATAGCAACGTGAGGCCGAGCGTTGTCATGATGGAAAATTATTGTCTCGTGTCTGGTCGCATATTCCGGGCGTTTTTCGGCAACTGCTCTCTTCAAACGGATTAATTGTGTTCGGTAGCGTTGTCCATTGATGGTTTCACCCGGTTTTAGCAGCTCATAATACAGCACACCCATCTGATCCCACCAAATACAGAGCATTACCTTCGCGCCAAGAATATTCGCCTTTGCCGTTGATTTGGCTGGTTGGCCGGGTTTCACGTATGATTTCTTGCGCTTGGGGTTGTCGTAATGAATCCATTTTTCATCACCAGTAACAATTCGATACAAAAATGACTTCCTTTTGTGGTGTTCCAGCAGCATTTCGGACATGCAAAACCGCCTTTCGACGTCTCTCGGCTTGAGTTCATGTGGAACCCAATTTCCTTGCTTTTGAATATATCCAGCTGCTCTTAAACGTTTTGAAATGGCTGCTTGAGTGATACCCAAAGATTCTGCGAGCTCTTCTTGTGTTTGGCAACAATCTTCATAGAGTAATGCTTCCAGTTCTTCATTTTCAAACTTTTTTGGCTGCCCAGGACATTCATCGTCTTCCAATCCAAAATCACCACTTTTAAATCGTGCAAATCACTTTTGGCACGTTTGCTTAGCTAGCGCATGTTCACCATAAACTTCCACCAAAATACGATGATTTTAGGGAGCAGTTTTCAGTAATGAAGAAGAACTCCCCGCAAAAACACTTTTTCAGGCACAAAGTTCGACATATTTGAGTGAAAAAAAAGATTGTTGTTTACGCTTCAAATGAATGACATATACTGAAATGACGTGCAATGACAGTAGCTTTCTAATGCATGTTCCAATGGAATAATAACAATGTAATAATACAAGCTACGCCATCTCTTAGCAAACCGCACGAGACCCAATATATATATAAACATATATTCAGCTTTCACGTTTGTGACTTGTTGAATCTTCTCGCATTAAAGACTTATAGACCCTAACACGGCTGAAAGCGTTCTCCTTTTTTGTCACTCACCGCTCCAAGTTTGTTTTGAAAAAAATCATAATGTGAATGCAAGTTCTTAACAACTTTGCCACTAACATTTCAGAGTTGTCGGGTCGATGATTTCCTTAAAACCCGTTTATTACAGCTTTCAATGATGTCAAAGCTGCTAGTTCCTTAGTATTTAGTTTAAAGTCAAAATGACATTGCTCATAAGTATTCGTATTTGCGATCCAACAAATATACCTGCTTTAAGGTTGGCATCATTTAATTTATGGAAAACAGATTTTATGATCAGTAATTTTGATCATAGTTTTTACGAAATTCTTCACTAAGCAAAGCTTTATGTGTAAAGGTGGAAGAACATTTTGTGGCTCAATCAGAAGTGAATACTTGACATTTGATTGCTAAGCCACAAATTGCGATCTTATCGGCCAATCTTTAACCAAGTTGTGTTGCTCTGTAGCACGACTGACCCACATACACAAAAAACAGCAATACTTTTGTAAAGTCACCCTGTAATTTTAGTAACAAGGCTATCACTTTTAAGTCAGCACCAACTTTCCAACTTAAGCTTCTATACTTCATTAAGTTTATTATAATTTGTATAGTATCGTATGTTTCTTTTAAAGTGATTGAATATACTACAGGTACGAGTATGGAGGGATATTCGCTTCCATTATTTACAAAAACGGCTTTTAAACTCATTTTATCTCCACCAATAAAGAAACGTCATGCATTTGTTTGGTAGAAGAAGGTTGCTAAATGTTTGTTCTTTTTCCTTGGCAAAGATATCTTAATTTCTGGTGATAACAGATTCCATTCTTGTAGTTTAGAATCTAGAGTTTCTCATGGTTAGATTTAAGTCGCGGAACAAATTATTTAATTCTCGCTGCTGAATCATGTATAGTTCTTTCAATGAACATCTAGGAGGCATGTATTCGGATATTTTCTTCTCTAGCGCATAATTTTCTTCACGTACATCAACATCACTTGGCTTTGCGCATGGTTCTTGTGCTCTTGGCGTGGGCACAAGAAAATTTTCACTATGAAGTATTGGCATAGACACAAAAGCTACTTTAGGGTAATCTATTTTGTTTTTAAATTTTTTTGGAAATTTTGACTTTAGGTAAACAACAAGTGATTAACTTGTTCACGCCAAATCATTGGAACAAATGGCATCGATTTCTTTTTCTTATTTAACCATTCTATAAGTGTAAAATAACACGAGATACAAAACAATTTCGGAATCCATTCTTTGTATTTGGGGCAATTTTCATAAGTGCGACGACCGATTTTTTCCATATTTAGTTTTTAGATAAACTCTCTACATATTATTAAAACTATATCAACACGACTTAAATCACTTTTTTAAATTATCCCAATTGCCAACCGACCGAGCAAGACAATGAAATTGAATTATTGGTGCATTTAACATTTGAAGGTAGCTTTCATAAATGCATCAATAAAACGAGAAGTTGAAATGATGGGACGGTTTTGTTTTTCATGATAATTGTAAATAATTGTAAAGAAACAGTTACACATTACATGATTCATGTTACCCAACCCTTGTCACGCTATGTTATATTTTATCATTCGTTGAGTTTTTTCTTTTATCTAGTTTTGAGTTAACAATTTTGTAAAAAAAAGCCAAAGCTAAATAAAGAATGAATAAGTAAATAATACTAGTGTGTTCAGATAATAAGGGGAATTTTAGTTTTTTGAAAAAAAAATATTTATTTATTCGTTTACATTGATGTTGTCGCCTTCAAAATAGTCCGCTCTAGATATTGTGCACTTGTGCCAGCGCTTCATCTTATTCTCGAAACAACTCTCAAATTCAAATACAGGTCTCTTCAGTTTTGGGAACAGAACCAGTTATTTATCACCAGTTATGACTCTTTTGAGAAAGTTAGAATCATCACTGACGTCATTCAAGAGCTTCTGAGCAATGCTCATGCGATGGTTCTTCTGATAAAAATTAAGAACTTTTGGAGCAAACTTCGCTGGCACACGTCTCATGCCCTAAATATTCGAAAAAATTGCATGACACTATCCGACCAATACGCTAACATCGTCAATAAGTTCTCTAATGGTAATTCGACGATTTTCCAAAACAACTTTCTTCACAGCTTCGACGTTATAATCTTTTGTTAATATGCTAGGGCGTCCAGAGCGACGTTCGCCATTGGCATCTTCTCGGCCATCCGCGAAGAGCTTGTACCACTTGTAACATTTTTTTTTTTATTTAGAGCAGACTCACCATATGTCATTGTCAATAATTTATGTACTTTATTGATTCCATTTTTTTACGCAAAATTTGATAAAAATTATCTGAACCATTTCTTTTCACAAACGAATATCGTCGAGCTCATAAAAACACGTCTTACCTTAGCGGCTGCTACAGACCAAGTAAACAATGAATACAGCTAAAAATGTTGTCATACTTCAGGGGTATGTATAAGTTAACAAAACATTTTATTCTAATTTGCTACACCTATTCATTCGTTCCCAAGAATCATCACGTTCCGCAGGTACCATGAGCCCATCGCAAGCACGTAAAAGAAATTTAAGAATAAATAAAAGTATCTAATATTAAAAGTAATCTTTCTTTCGTGCGAAATCGAATTAAAAATATGTATGTAATGGTATACATAAACAAAATGACGAATGAACAACCAATCTTAAGACCTTCTGTGTTAAACCAGGCCAATTCCAACTCCAATACTAACCCTTTCACTTTACAATATCCTCCAGCTGCACAAACAACTCCTAAGCTGTATTCTCTTATATCGTCTATCGTTACTACTATAATGTCTTAGAAACCGAAGGGAAGAAGATCGTAAATGGCATAATAAACCCAAATTCCGATCAGTTCGGTGGTATCGACCAAATAATCAACCCAGAATATAGGGGAAATCTAGGTGATCTAGATAAAATCCCTGACATAGTTCGTAGCTTACGAGACTTTACCGGTCAACCAGGAAAGTTTAGCTCCTGGAAGAAAGATGTTTTTCCGTATCCTAAGCGTAATACGGAATAAAGTCGTTGGGAAGGCTGATCTCGCTTTGGAATCATACAATCACGCTGCCTAACCCTACGTTATGCAGACAAGCGAGATCTCTGTACAATAGAGTACCAAACGTCGTCCCTCGTCCAGGGTAACTCTTCCGTTCAAGAGTTTTATCAAGTCGAATATTCCCATCTTTCATTAATTTTAAATAAAATATCATTCATGGATATCGGGAACGAATCCCTTTCACTTCTAACGCAAACATATAGGGACAAGGCGCTTGATACTTTTATCGGGAGCTTGAGAGGTGATCTTCCTAGATGTTTGGGAATAAGAGAATCCTCAGACTTACCGCAAGCATTACACTTGTTCCTCAAGTTAGAAAATCAGAACTATAGAGCACAATATGCCATTGCCAATCAAAATTTAAATAGAAAAATAAATCACCAGGTACCTCCACCAATTCCTAATAGAAAATAACAAACCCCACAAAACCAGGTAAATGGAACTCCGTTCTACCCACATTTAGCATATTTTTCACAACAGGGTATGACTAACCAAAGATCAGAACCATTCAATAACACTCAACAACAACAACATCCCCACAGCAACTTTCAACGACAACAGTTCTCCAATAATCAATAACAACCATTCCCTAATCAGTTTCAAAGCATTAACAGTCGGCAACTACCACCAAGACCGCAGCCAAGAAGTGAACCAATGGAGACATCAACAACAAGAACTAACGCAGTCAATTATGCAAATAGGCCGCAAGTACCACAAGCGAACTGGCCTCCTGCGCCCAAAGGCCCGCAAATATGCCATAACTTCACATTCACCCCAATAAGATACAAAGAAACTACCACATCAATACAAATAGTGACAACGTGGAGCAAGCAATGAACAGTCAAATCCTTAATTCGGAATATCCCCAAGAAGAACAAGATCTAGCTCAATACCCGTAGTCGCAGCAAATCGTCCAAAACCAAACTCAATATCCTCAAATTCAAAAAATAGACCAAGCTCTGAATTAGTATCCCGAAATATACCAGCTGAACCCAGAACAACAGCCAGAATCTATACCTGAATTCACAGATATTAATTTTTTAGGCTAGTGAGCTCTTCGCTGCCGTATTTTGAGTGTTAAGTGAAGAGCGGTGAAACTTTGGGAATACTTATTGATACTGGATCTAATAAAAATTACATCCAGCCTTCCCTTGTCAAGAAACCCCTTCCAAACGAAAAACCATTTTTTGCCAATCATTAGCCGGAAATTTGTAAATTTTCCATCATACCCTTGTCAACTTATTCGGCTTAAAAGACACCGAAATTAAGTTCTTCCTTTTACCTCATTTAAAGTCATTTCACGGAATTCTCGGAGATGACAGTCTAAAGGACTTATCCGCCCACACGCCATGACTTTACGCTTATTAGAGACACTATTGACATTCGTTTTAAGCAATTAGTCGCGCAATAATTAAATAAAATCAATATAAGAGTAGAACATATGACAGACAGACAAAAGACCCTAACAACAGACTACCCACAGACTACACAACGGTTGTTAAAGGTGAAATTCGGACAAACACAGACTCCCCTGTATATTCGAAATACTATCCGTACTCAATGTCTCTTAAGGACGAGATGGAAGCCCGGGTTAAAAAATTGCTTAACGATGAAATAATCAGACCTTCGAGATCACCATATTATTCACCGGTTTGGATAGTTCCAAGAAAAGCTTGGTGCCTCAGGTGAGAAAAAATACAGACTTGTGATCGACTGTGGTAAACTGAATTCCGTCACAATAACTGACCGTTATCTCATACCGGGAATTAATGAGATGCTCTCGCAATTAGGAAAAAAAAAATCTCTTCACCGTCATCGACCTAAAAAGTGGATTTCACCAGATACCGTTAAAGGAATCCGATATCGAAAAAACTGCTTTTCCGATAAATAATGGCAAATACGAATTTACGTGATTGCCATTTGGGCTGAAAAATGCCCCCTTCATTTTTCAACGAGCACTAGATGATATCTTGAGAGTATGCAGTGATATGTGATATGCTGTGTATATATAGACGATATAATCATCTTCAGCAAAGACGACTATACGCATCGAGAAAACATCGAAAAAGTTTTCAAAGCTCTGAAAGCTGCAAAAATACTATGTGGAGTGAAAAGTAACCTCCTTGACCGCCAGAATGCGCTGCTACTGCAGCCTTGAAGTCCGTTCATATTTAGTCAGACATGCGAAATTTCAGTGCGATACTGTCTTTAGTTATATTTTGACAGCTGATTGTTGTTGACGTGTTTGGCATCATGTTGAGTATGGACAAAAACGATTTTCGTTCTCTCATAAAACATTATTTTTTGAGAGGCAAAACGGGGAAGGAAACAAAAGAAAAGTTGGATAAATATTATCGGGCTAATGCTCCGTCAGATAACACCGTCAAAGATTGGTTTCGCGAGTTTCGTGGTGGCCGCAACTCTACTACCGATCAAGTTTGCAGCGTCAGGCCCTTCGATGCGGTTACAGAGGAAAATGTCAAAAAAATACATGAAATGGTGTTGGCTGACCGGAAAGTGAAGGTGCGCGAGCTAGCAGATACCACAAAGCGCACACGCCATATTTTGGGCAATATTCTGCATATGAAAAACTTATCCTGATGCTGGGTGCCGCGCATAATTACTCCTGACCAAAAACACACCAACAAAAAAACGCGAGAGCACTTCGAAAGAGTGTTTGGACTTGCTGATTCGGAATCGGGTGGACTTTTAGCGTCGATTGGTAACTGTTGAACACTAGAGAACAGAATGAGTGCCCGGCAATGGACTGAAGCTGGCACGAGTGCTCCGAAGCAGCCGAGGGAGACTGAATGGGTCGGAAAGGTTATGGCGTCGGTTTTCTGGGATTGTCATGGCATACTCTTCGTGGACTACCTCGAAAAAGGAAAAACCATGAACAGCGAGTATTATTGTGCATTATTGCAGCGATTGAAGGCCGAAATCGCTGCAAAACGGCCTCACATGAAAAGAAAAAAAATTTTGTTTTTGCAAGACAATGAATCGGCGCACAAAAGCATCGCGACCATGGCTATTATCTCTTTCCAAACCTCAAAAGATGGCTCATCAATAAAAAATTCATCTCACGCGAGGAAATCATCGACGCCACGGAGGAGTATTTTGCAGACCTTCCGGAAAATTACTTTTCGGACGGGATCAATAAGTTGGAAAATCGCTGGAATAAGTGTATCAAACTAAAAGAAGACTATATTGAATAAAATAAAAAAACATTTAAAAAATTTTTTTTTTTCATTCCCAAGGAGGTTATTTTTCACCCCACCTAGTAAGCTTTACTGCAGCGACAATGATTAAAAATTGATTCTCTTTCTTGGTAAAGTGTACAAATGTGCTACTAGTTCCAGCCTTTCGTTTTTTTTTTTTATTGAATTGCTTTATATTCAATAAACTGTTGCTGAGAACCACAATATGCATGTCTATATCCTATAATAGCGTAATATTTAATTACTTTGCCTTTTGGATTAAGTGAATATTTTTTATTTTATCTGTATAGGTAACAAACAACAAAAATAATTAAGAGTGTTGCAAGTGCTCAAAAATATTGTTCTTAAACATCGGAAAGTTGGGAACGATTTTTATTAATGCATGTGGTGTATTTGTTACACCAGTGTTTGTTTCCTTATTGTGCAGCGAGAACCAGTCTTCAACTTACAGATGCTTCATAGGTGTCAACTTTATAATAGTTCCTGTTGCAACTGCTATTTATTTTACATACTGGGCATATAATATTCCCTGGATTTTTGGTTTATTTTGAGCTTGCAGATTTATCTTTCTTAAATACAAGTCAAACAAACAAAAAATAATCCAGCAGATAGTGTATAAGCTTTCATCAAATTAAACACACATTTATTGCGAAATCAATATAGAATTTTATTGATTAATAAATACGAATCGAACACAATATCGTTTAAGTGATCACCAAGGTTTCTGTTGCGACCATCCGAAGGTCAAAATTATCGATGAATTTTTGAAGAATAAGTGGGTAAATGGCCGTTATGTTTGATGTGAAATAAATGGATGTTATGTTTGAGTTATGTCGCTGGGTTATTGGCATAGAACTTACTTTTCAAATAGCCCCATAGGAAGCATGGTCTTGGATGCCAATTACCTTTTCCTCTAACCGAAAAAATACGATTTTCAAATTTCGTACGCAATAAATTGATTAATTGATGGATTTTGGAAAAATAAAATAACTGCGGTCAGCATGTTGCGGTAACATTCTCCATTCACTGTAACTGTCTCTCCAGCCTCATCTTCGAAAAAGTACGGGCCAATGATTCCGATAATCCATAATCCGCACCATATAGTGACTTTTTTGGGATGCATTGGTTTTTTTTGTGAATTTCGTATGGGTTTTCCGGTCCCTAGAAACGAAAATTTTGTTTATTGTACGTAGCCATCCATCCGAAAATGGACTTCGTCAGAAAAGATAAAATTCGATGGCAAATTGTCCTGGCGATCCAACATTCCGTTAACAAATCGGCGATGTCGCAGATGGTTCAAAGCTTTTAATACCTGTGTAATTGGGATTTTATAGGCGTGCAAATGGAGTTCAACTTTTAAAATTCGCCGTCAAGTGCCATAAGTGAGGCCCAGTTGTTGACTTCGGCGACGAATGAATTGGTTTTGAATACTTTTACTCACAGTGGTGATGTTTTGGCGTATACGTGCTAGCCGAGCATACTGATATGGAGTTCGACCCGATACTAAGCCAGTTTTTTCCAAACGCTTCACCATTGGACGAATTCCGGACTTACTAGGGCGATTATGTTGACCGAAAAATTCACAAGTTTTACGAAATGTTACAGATCGTCCATTTTTGTAATAAGATTGCATGACAAAAATGCATTGTTGCGTAATTAACGACTCCATGACTAAAATGCCAGAGATTGTATGACATCTGTCAAAAGATCAACCACATTAAATTCAGTAAATGACAATAATTGACAGCTAACATCTACACCATCTGTTCGCTCGCACTAATAAACTGTCAATGTAAATTTAAGATATTTACTTATCGACAAGAGTTTGGCGCTAGATATTTTTATTGACTTAACATTCAATGCTCATTTAGTACAACGGTTGGGTCTATTACGCCCATTATGGATCTTTATATTGTATTGTATGTGGAAGTAAATTCCAGAAAATTCATGATCTCAATTATGAGATACACCAGTAGTTATACAAGATCCTTAGACGTTACTCATTAAAATTAATGAATGGTACAGTTTTTTAGTAATGATGCCATACACGTCATTTGCGTCCTTTTGACCAAGGTTTGTTAAGTAGACCCATACGTTTCTAGCATTTGCGAATCTTTACATTTCGGTCCCGCTTAATTAGTTGTTTATCATCAATAGATTTTTGCATATTCACGAAAAAGAGGGCCTGAGAGATGAGAAGTGCTAAGTACTTAAAATTAATGATAAAAAATGACTAGTCTCGCTCCCTTGGTCTAAGAGCAGTAATTCTGTAGGAATCTAGGGAGATAGCCTTTCGTGACTCTTATATCTCGTTATAAAACTATTCTCTGGGCTTTTTATTGAGGTCGGAAAGGTGGTATTTCTTTAAAATGGGTTTCACCAATGACATGTACAGCAAGTGTACCTCAACTTGCCTGAAACTCCACTTACTAATGAAGACGAACTCACGATTTCTTGATGCCAACAGCAATATATTCTTTCAACCTGGATTTTTTTTTATAATTCCGCGCGCGTACCAAAGGGATATGAATACACTTTTATTGGCTTTTCACCAGGGCGCGGGCGGATGGTGTAGTAGTTTTGAAACTCAGGTGTTAGGTTTCGATATTTTTCCAGAGTTGGTTGTCAAACTGAAGCCAGTGCATCCTCAACCAGTGGGTCTTAGAACGTGCTAGTTGTTAGTTAGTTACATTTAGCCCAGCCAGCAACCACTCCAACATCAGTGTTATGCCTTCATGTCAAAATTGACGCCGACGGGATTTGCATATAACTACATACAAATTCTATGAAAAGACTTTTTCAGAGAATTGCCTCGCATCAGGAATATTGCAAGATAGCGAGCAGAACACGAAAGAGTTAAAGAAGCTTCCCCCATTTTTCCCCAGGGAAAAGAACAAATTTTGCTTTTGAGGAGTTAATACTTAGATCTTCACTGTTTTGCCTCTTTATTGAATGCTTTCCTGCTACTCATATCCCCAAAGGTTCATTTTATTTTAGCGACGCTTAGGTAGCAGAGTTGTTTAGTTGAAAAGTGGAAATACCATAACGATGGTTAGATAGGAATACTTCTAACAAAAGTTCTTAAGTTAAAAATAGCGGTGTAATGTTATACCTAAGCACTTTCTTCTATTTGCTATTACAAACGTGTAACTATTGCCCTGTTTGAAATGACGGGATTGCATTTTATTGTTAAATCAAATATAAATTCACCTTTAGCATTTGAGTCATTGTTACGAGTTACGTGTGTTATCGACATTTTTCTTGACATTTTTACAAATGTAAAAATCCGTTTATTTTTATTCTTGGTTTATTGCTTTGTACACCCTAGTGCTTGGATAACAATTTTTAACTACTTCGCTACAGTCTACGCCGTAAATTTATATGTATATGTATACATCATTTTCAATATTTACATAAATTAGATAGATAGATTTTTCCTATTAGGTAGATAGATAGATAATTTCCTTTATTTTTTTAACCAGTTATTACATTGAAAAAAGTAAAAAAATATAATCAAACAATTTAAATATTTTAAGAAATACATTGGCATTCTGTATTTTACAGAAGTATTGAATAGTTTTGAATGTCATTCTAAAAGAAAAAATGATAATATCAAACAATGTTACTGAATCAGAAGGCGGGGTGGCCAGGTTTTATATAAGTTACTCTAATAGATAATTCAAAATAATTTTTACAAGAATAATAAAAGTTAAATGATAGTTGTATAAGATTGAATTTACAATTACATTTTGACTATGGAATCATTAGTTTAAGGAAAAGAAAGAATAAACAAAAAATGCTATTTATGAAATAAATAACATAAATTTAAACCAACATGCTAGAAGTAATAGATTCAACATTTAAATAGTTTAAGTTGAAAAGCCAGACTTTCACACTTCTTGCGAACATCACAGGTGAACAAATTGCTCTAATAGACTGCGGAAGATCATTGAATATTCAAAAAGAGGATATGGAGTAGAAAATCTCGTACGCCGTTGTGCGATACCTTGGGATTGTAACCAAATTGGCAAAATTGCTACTTTTCATAAAAAAAATTTTTAATACCTTAAAACAATAAAGGTGACGTACCGGAAGAATTCTCTGAACAAAGAATAAGGGAAAACTTTGGCTCCTTACAGGTCTTCTTACATAATTTGCGTATTACGTGCTTTTGTAAGATCAAAAGGCTTTTTATTTTATCAAAATAAGTACCTCCCCAACAAGCAATTCCATATTGAAGCTTCGAATGAAAGATGGCGTAATAAACAGTTTTCAGGAACGGAGTTGAGCAGACTTTTCGCAAATAGTAAAAGTGTCTAAGAGTGGAACGAAAGTAAGTTTTCAAAGATTCAATATGAGTAGAAAATTTCATATTGGAATCAATGTAAAGTCCAAGATATTTAAAGTCATTAACTTGCTCAATACGAAAACAGTTATGACAGCATATTTCACGGTCAAAAAACGTAGGAGATGATAAGCTGTGACTGCAATCAGAATTAGTCAGTATAAATGGTTGGCATTCGGGCGCATGAAAATGAATAAGCGGTTCATAATTCTGCAAAGGCGATAAATTGAAAAACGTGATCTTCGCTTTTGAACTTATAACTTGATTATGCTTTGCAAACCATACTCTCAACTGATTCAAATCCCAGTTAATTTCGGCAACCAGATGTAAAGGATTACTTGCACCGTAGGAAAACTCAATGTCGTAAGCAAAAGCTGTGGGCAAACCTTTAAAGCTTAAGGCAAACAGTGAATTAATGTAAATAAGAAACAGAATTGGGCCCAAAACAGATCCTTGTGGTACACCAAAATTGAAGAATTTTATTTCGCTTCATACCTCTTCTAACCTTACTTTCTGTTTTTTAAATAATATGTAAGCTATTCAAGCATAAAGCCTCTAAAGCCAGCATTTTCCAGTTTAAGTAAAAGAATTTTGTGGTCACCTATATCAAAGGCTTTGGTAATATCCATAAATAAACCAGCTGTGCTCTTCTTTTCATCTAGGTTAGACATAATTTGGGAGCAAAAATGAAGTAAAGCATCTTCTGTTGATTTGCCTCTATGAAAGCCATATTGAGATGGACTAAAAAATACATGTTTTTCGATCATTTTACTAATGACTAGAAGTAGCGAGATAGGCCTATAGTTACACATGCCGTCATAAGACCCTTCTTTAAATAATGGCACAATATCAGCACATTTAAGCTAGTCTGGGAAGACACCCGAAAGAACGCAGCTAAAGTATCTATTATAAAGAATGCAATTCTCTTTAGCATTATATTGAAGATACCATCGGCGCCACAAGAATTTGTATTTTTTAAACTATGTATAGCTTTCAAAACCTTATGGGAAATGATAGGTTTAAAAGTAAAAGAGCTTCCTAATCTAGGTTCCACAATACTAAAAGTCGAAGTACAACGACAACCAGTTAAATTGACTAACGAAAGCTTCAAGTTACTTGCTATGTTAGTGAAATAGTTGTTAAAAGCATTGGCAATTGCAAAATTATCAGAGACGTCACAATTTCTGATTCGAATGGAGATAGGTTTTTTGTAGGTGGATCGTCGAGATCCGAGTATTGTTCGTCGCTAATATTATAAAGAAACCTTTTCCACAGGCTCACGTCAGCGTGTCATCTTATATGAGGACTGTCTTTAAGTTTCTCTAATTCCGCTGTATGTTACGGTTGATTTCCATGACATATGTATCGGTCATTTGCGAAAATCTTAGCGTTGATGTACGGGCTCCGATATCTCTGTTTTTTGGATCTAGCTGTTTTTTTTTTAAGCACCACAAACTTAGCTATAGAAGTCTCATAAACTTCGAAGTGTTGGGGGTGTTTCAGCAGTCAAAACTGGAAAATATCTGGACCTGTCCCTCTGCCAACTATGTCTTAGATAGTTCATTTATAAAACATTTGTGGTCATATAAGCACTAATCTTCACCAACTTCTTTCAAGCTCTTCATATCATATTCGACTTTGTCTTTACTATATTTACCCCCATGAAACAAACCGTTATTTGTTAAGTATGATTTTCTTTGGAGGTACATTTGACAACATTTGAAGGATTATGTGTGCATTCTGAGGATCTTATTCTTTTAGCAGTGGATTCCATCTCCTTAAGCTTTAGTACCCATTCATGAACATGAAGCAGGAATACCTTTGCTCTGGTTTGCTTTGCAGAAGAACCGTTTCCTCATTTTTTACTTGAAGAATCTCAGAAGAAGGATTCGCAAGTAACCGGATCTCAAAAATGCCGGCTGCATTTCGTTTTGTTCATTTATTGTTGTTGGGTATTTGTGTCTATCCATTTCATTTTGGTAGTCTGCGGCAGAGGCTGTCTTGGATTTAAGTTACTTTTCTGTATAGAAAAATATATATATGTATGTCTAATAAATATGTATGATTTTTTTTTGCGCAAAAACTTCCTTTTTATTTATCAGTTCATAACGAAAGTTCAATCGAAAGGGAAAGCACAAGGGATTTTGTTTTCTTTTTATATCAGTTTCTGACACGATTAATTAAAATTAATTTTTGTGACCATGAAATACTTATAAAGTTGTCGTACAAAAAGGCTTAAAATTGTTGTAAGGTATCGCATAACGAATTGCCAATAGCAACGTCAAAATACTTTTTTTCCACGTCGTTCTTTTTTTGGTGTCTCTTTGGAACGATTATTGTAATTACATTATGCCAGAGCTGGAGCAGAATGTTTCACCCTTCGGCGAAATTTAAATCGTGCATTTCCGTGCATCCCCAAGTCATCAAAAATTTTCTCACTTAACTCGAGCTCACTTTCTAACGTATTTAAAGTCCGCTAAGAGAACCGCTGTTCCAGATGCAAATGATTCATCTTTTGCCATACGAGTTATGTGTGAAGTTTAAAATGTGTTGACGTTCAAAAAGAAACTATATAATAAGTACATAAGTAGATGTTCTATGTATCAATGTATTTATATATGTAAAAAAATCGAACTTTGATAACGTTTTTATTACTTGTTTTTGTTTGTTTGTTAAAATTTAAAAGTATAGCTACGTAAATATGATACAAGTTAACACCAAAAATCTTCAATTGCAAATATCAACACGTACATCACCTGTTCCCACAGAGTCATTCGATATCCAACATGCGCATCATTTAAACAACAGCAGTCAATGTTCCCAGAATGTCATCAAACACCTTCTCAGAAAAACTTAGAGTTATACACCGGACATGCTCCACCATCATGTTGCTGACACAACATCTGAAACACCATTCGACACCAGGTTCATGCCGTACTTACAAATTCCATAGGTTTTATTATAACTATAAGTTAGATTTAAGTTTAGTTGTAATTTCGACTCTAATAAAAAAAGAGGTTCCAACCTCGAAAAAAAATTTAAAAAAAAAAAAAAAAACATTAATCTAATGTTTTAATTTACATAAAATGCTTATTTACAATATTTGTGTGCTACATGTACGTAGAACTAGAACACATCGTAGCGTCGGTTCGAAAAAAACCGTTGCTGTCAAAAGGTTTTTTTAGCGTTGAAATATCACAGTAAGTTTTTATCAAGTTGATGGGCCTCCTTATTTTACTGATCTAACGTAAGTCTAACTCAGACTTTTTCTTGTTAAAATTTTTTATTTGGCACCATAATTTAATATGTTATGCTTCAGGGTAAATGCAGCATAATATTATCTCCATCGAGTAAACGCAGCACCGTGCATCAACAAGCGTAGTAAATTAACATTAGTGTCATATACCAAGCAACATAGCCCAACGGGTTTATTCTTCTTTTAAAAGAGCGTGTTGCCTGCGCTTATCTCTAGTCCAACAATGAATTGCCAGAATTCCTCAGAATCTTTTATCTATTAGTTATAAAATCACCAATCACCATTTACATATGTAGAATACATACATATTTGTATGTTCCACAGGATGCGAAGTTTTACAATAAAATCACTTATTGCTCCACATTGTTCTGATTTCGCTCAAACAAATTCAAATCGCTCTACATAAACTCAAAATTTAAGGACCTGGTAAAGCTGAACTGATGTGGGACAGAAGACTAATACTACTGATGTTAGCCTTTCCGCTTTGACATTATATTATGAAAGGTTAAAAGCATTTGAGCTTCCTCATGTTTTATGTATGAAATCTGGAGATGTACACCAAGTTTGGGCACCCATTTAGAGTCGTATAACTCAGGTAAAGTTCTTGTTTTGGAAATCAGCAGAAAAATCCCATCAGGTCCTGGAGACTTACATTTATCGAATCAGCCAAAAACCAAATTGACGTTTATAATTGTCCCGAAATAGTCTCGCTAATAAAACCTTCAATTTGTAACCATTAATCTTAAATTAATTAAACACAGTTGTATGTAAACAATGTCTTATCGGTTTTGTTTCTGGACGTTCATTGGCAGACTTATTTTTATTCATAATATCTTTTCAATTCAGCAAAATTGTCTCCAGTCAGCCGCTACTATGCTGTTTTCTCGAAGCAAACTTTAGTATTGCTTCTACAAAATCTTTATTGTAGAATGAAAGAATAAGTTAAGATTGTTCTTCGCAAGAATACGAGTGCATTTAAGGACCTGACCATTTGTCCTAGCCAGTGGTTCAAGAAAATATTTGCCGATAACAACTACAGAGGCTCTAAGTCTTCTTTGACTTAATCGAGCTTAGCTATGTTCCAAGTGTTTGTTGAAAATTGATATTAACTGACCTATAAGAATTCCCAAGACAATGATGCGATTGGAGAATTCGAATTGAATCCTAAACCGGCTAAACCTCTCCCAACTTAAATGTAGCCTGTCCAATGAGGTACGTAGATCTGCAAACTCAACGAGGCTTTTACTCTATCCCGTGTCCGGCATGATAGTGCTATTCTACGGTTTTTTATTTTTACATAGGCTTGTAGTGGTTAGTGCTACTTCTCTTTATTTCAGCAGCAGAGGTGTTTCTGCCTTTCTTGTTGCTACGTTGTATATGGCATAATAATTGATATCCTTGCAGTACCACTTAACAATTTTCTCATGAAGATGACGTGCACCTCCGATGTGCATTTTAAAAGCTCCAGTAGGTGCAATGTTCTCTGAAAATAAGGGGTGATTCATCGTGAGGTTTAATTTTCAATAGGATTTTTTTGACAGATCATACGTGACTCCTATCAAACTGCTTTATTTCTTTTTGTTCAGTATTATTTGACAAATTATCATGGAAAGACTCACATCACAACAGCGTCTCCAAATTGTTCACCTGTATTACGAAAATCAACGTTCTGTAAGAAATGTTTATCGTGCGATTCGAGGAACTTACGGTGCGCATACGGTGGTTTCGACTTACTGAAACCACTATCGCCAATACCATTCGCAAATTTGAGTCCCAGTTTACATTAGTGTATAATACACGACCGGTTAGACTACATCCAGCACATAGTGAAGAGACTATACCAGCTGTAACAGAGAGTGTACGCGAAGACCGTGACGAATCGGTTAGTAGTCATTTTCAACAGCTTGGCCTGGCGTATTCGATAACTTGGCGTACTTTACGTGAGGATCTTGACCTAAGAGCATACAAAATTCAACTTGTGCAAGAATTGAAACAAGGCGACTTGAATTTGTGCCATATATTCAGTGAATGGGCTCTGCAAAAACTCAATGAAAATCCGGTGTCTTATCGTGAAATTTTGTTCAGTTATGAAGCCCATTTCTGGCTCAATGAATACGTTAGTACAAGAACGTTAATTGCCGTATTTGGGCTGAGCAACGCGAATAGTACCAAGAGCTACCATTACATCCATTAAAAACAACGGTATCATTGGTCCATATTTCTTCAAAAATGAGGCAAATCAGAATGTTACCATCAATGGTAACCATTATCGCTTCCTGAAATTCAAGCACATGGTCTCGGTGAGCTCTGGTTTCAAAAAGACAACGCTATAAGCTATACAGCACGTGGAAAAACGGACTTGTTGAGAAATCATTTTGGTGAGCACTTAATTTCACGTTTTTGGACCACCTCAGACGTAGTCGTGGGCAATATTAACATAATATCATTTTCAAGAAGTAAATGCCATGAATTTTTCTTTTAACGATAGTAAAAAATTTAGGTTTACTTTCACATTTGTGTGCTTTATTTTACATTATAAATCAAACCTCACGATAATTCACGCTATATAAGCATGTATATTGTAAATGTGAAATGTGAACACAAAATGTGATCTAATAAGAATTACACGTATCTTTAGAAGTCTCAACATTAAGAAGCGAATACTGGTTTTGCCATATTCAATTATAGTAGTCAGAAACACTTGACCCTACTAACGAAGTGTAGAATGTTTCAAAAACGAACTTAATCCATCTACAAGCAGTAGTATGCTGCTTAGCTATAATTAAAACTGAATATCAATTGTGGATCACTACAACGTATTTATTAATGATAAGGTATTGAAATAGGAATGGTGACGAATGAATTCTTAATGGACCAATGAAAGCTTTCATACCCCCAAGTGTGGCCCCGGAAACTAAGACCATTTTTGCACAATGGGTCTCAAAAAGGACCTTGAGGTAGGAGATGCGCATTTGGTTATCTACCCGATCCCATAAAACACGTTGCAAAAGAATTAAAAGGACGTACTGGTGGCAGTAAAACGAAAAAAAAAAAAAAAAAAAAACAACAGCGTTCGGATCTGCATATGGAATGGTCGGATCTCGAACAAGTCACGTGCAGCCGAACCAGAACCTTAGATCCTTGCTGTAAAGTATTATAGATAGCAACACTATCCAGGAAGTGTGGTGGAATGAACGGACAAAAGGAGTACTCAAAATTGTAATATGTAGGGTGGCTGTTACAGAAAAAAAGCGGCCGACTAAGGCTAGACATCTTGAATAGGCCTACTTGCCAAGCCAACTGAGACAGTAGGAGAAATTCGGTGAGTGAAGAGGATGAAACCAACTCATTTCCTAGATTTGATCAGCATCGTTTATGAGATCCACAAGAAAGAAAACTTTCTAAACTGCTCTAGCTATGCAGGCATTGGTCTCTTAAACATCGCATTCGAGATCTTATCTGCCTCAAAAATATTATGGGCCCTACCAGGGCAGTTTTAATCCCGTTTAGCCTATAATTGGCGAAATATTCACACAATCGTAGACCCAAAAGAAAACCCAAGAGGTCCTGGTCGGTGGTCACCACCCCTTTATGGATATCAAGGCCGCATATGGCAGCATCTTGTAGCAGCAATTTGCGATGGATAGTGCTCGCTATTCCGTTTGCATTTGGAGGAGAAAATTTAACAGATTTAACATTTGAGATAGCTTCGACATGTAATATAAATAAATATGCTTCTTTCCAAAGAATCCTCAGTTCTTACCTAGAGGGACAAAACAAAAACAGTAGAGACTTCGTCTTAGAGGATGAGCACAGGTCAAAAAACCCTCAACCATCTTAAAGTTTGATGGTCAAAGGACGCGCTGACTGGAGAGATTTTTTGTTTGAGGCTTACTGTACCGCTATAGAATTAAGTAAGTGTCTACGAGTAAGGCCAGTCGATTTTTAATACATAAAAACGAAAAAGCGAAATAAAAGTTAAAAAACACATACTCGTATGTATGCAGGCACATTTAAAAACGCCTACAGTTAAAGATAATGACATTTGAATGCAAGTTTGCTGTATATGAACAATGATAATGGATTTACAGAGTCCACACCCTGCCTGACTCGAACTGCAACTTTTTGAAATGCTATAATTTTTTTATTTTTTTGATAAATTTTATTGTGCCAATGCAAAAAATGTTGGAAAATACATCAATTTTAAAATTGTATCAGTAGTTTTCAATATGTACGCCTTTGGCGCGAATAATAGCCTTGAGACGGTCGAAAAAAACATCGCACGCTGCACGCAAGTGGCTCTGCGGGAATTTTGGCCATTCCCGGCAAAGTGCTTGTATGAGGTGGTCCAGACTTTGGTATTTTTTAGTGCCAACCTTCGCCTTCAAAATACCCCAAACAGAGAAATCCAACGGATTTGCATCCGGAGAATTTGCAATCCATTGTGTCGAAGAAATGAAGTGTGGAACATTGTTTTTTAACTAATCTTGGTTGACGCGCACTTTGTGAGACGGTGCCGAGTCTTATTGAAATGTCCACGGTCTCCGACCGAAATGATTGCTTGCTCAAGGCTTCAATACTGCCTCTAAGACAGTTTCACGGTATACGATCGCATTTATTTTGACGCCATGACGATAGCTACTTGTGGTTTTCCAGCCAAATTTAAAGGAATCACACTATCACGTTTGAATTCCATCGCGGATAAAAAATTTTCAACACAACTGAGACGCAAATCATTTTAAGGTCTTGTAAATAATAAAACTATATGTCATGTGTCAAAATTTGAGCTCACTCTCATGAACGGTTTGGAAATTATAGCAGTCTGAAATTGGTTGCAGTTCGAGTCAGGCAGGGTGTAGTTATGTTATTTAGTAATTTTCAAAACAAAGTCGGCGTATGTCAGATTGGAAAAGGTCCACCATTTAGTTATCAATGGTTGTATTTTTGTTCATTGCTGGAATGTCTTCAATCAGGTTTTTTGAGAAATAAATAATTTCTTAGCATTCCAGAAGCCAGTTTGAGCGAGTGAAATATCATTTCCTTTCATTAGATGGAGTCTGAGCTCCCGAACCCCAAAGTAATTGTTCGTCAGCTGCTTTATAATAAGGCATGGTTCATGTGACATAAATTGTAGATAGTTTCGAGCTAGTTTGGGTTTCAAGCAAATTGAGATCCTTAAGGGCTGAAGATCTGGTATAGATCTTGAGAGTATAAACCTCTGCTGGGAAGAAGGAATCAGATATTGCAGGAAGTTTGTAGTTTGGATCGATAATTCCGGCTCATAGCCAATTTGACATTTTCAACCGCCAGAGTAGCAGCGGGTTTGAGATACTATGTAGTTAATGAATTTGAATATGATATCAACGATTTTAATTGCAAAAAAAAAACAACTTTACAGTAGCAATTTAGACGGCTATTTTTTATGAAGTCTGAGGTGCATACTGTTGTAAATAATGCTGAAAGTGAAGCTTAAGTCAACTTGAAACTGAAGTCTTCACAATATTAATATGCAGCGGTGGTAAGTAGAGGACTACTTTCAGCACATCTGTTATACTGCACACATTTAACTTGTATTGTATTGTAGCGAGAATAGAATAGAAACTGGAAGTTACTCGCAAAAGGTTGGAGGGGTTAAATTCAGTCAAAGGGTGACTTCTGTAAGTTGTAAATTCTATGGTTCTGCGTTTCAATAGATTTTAGATTTTTGCTGATTAAAGAATTCACAAGTATTTGATTTTGAGGAACATCATCCTCGGCCAAGAATCTCTTCAGGCATCATTGGTGTGGACATTACTCTTAAGACAATCTACAATGGTCACAACGAGTTTATGGTTGCTGTCCTTACGAATGCCTCATGACTTTTTAAATTTTTTATTCTAGTTAAAGTCTAAGGAATTCTCAAATGGCATGAACTGCAAATGTTTTGAAGCATATTTACAATAATTTATAGATTTTTTTTTTTTTTTTTTGTTCGAAACATATATTGATTTATCATCAATAGAATTAGTATTACCCAGCAAGCAACGATTTATACGCCCATTTTTCCCCATCTTATCTTATTAATTTGTCTCAATCTGAAATCCCAGTTCATACCTAACAACTGCGAAATTTTTAAATAATCCATTATTTTCTTCGAATGAAATTTTTTTTTCTAAATACGCCAAAAACCAAAAGAAGTTACGTTTAACTAATTTACTGATTCTCATTGAATTTAATACAAGAAAAAGTCAAATAGACAGTGGACGATTATTGTTGTGTCACTGTTATAAATATCTATTGTATTATAAACTGGTTTATACCCTATTGACTGACTAGGTCGGGGAAGTCCTACACAAACGAATGATAACAGCGGCAAAGTGAATTCTTTTGAAGTAACTTCAAAAGTTAGTGTCAATAACAAGGCCTTTTATCGTCTACTTGCTATCAAGTTAAACTTTTAAGTCAATGAGATAGCAGGAATTATATAAAACACCCATGGCCAAAGACAAAAATTTAAATTTAAATGATATGCACCAACTTAACCGAGATAACTCAATGCTTAGAAGACGAGTGGCCAACGTTCAGTTAAACAATTTGGTTGGGATAATTTTCAAAAATGTGGTCCATCTGCGGTGCGTTGTTTCTCTGGTGTTGATTCAAAAATTCGTCAGGCCCCAGCATTGATCTATTCTATTTATCTAAACAATTGAACCCCTTCTATTCGAATTCTTCTGAATATTTATAAGATAATCCTTAAAACCAACTCATCACTTGGTCCAAAGAATTTCCCAACCACTATGTGATCAAGTCCATTTACAATATTATTTTCGTCCGTCTCCGAAGTGAGAACATTTAACGTCGTTTTTTTTTTTTATAATACCGCGCGCGCACCAATGTGGTACGAATACCCTTTTACTGGGGCGCGGGCGGGTGGTGTACTAGTTTGAAACTCAGGTGTGTTTGGTTTCGATATTTTTCCCAGAGGTGGTTGTCAAACTAGACGGGACGAGCCAGTGCATCCTCAACTAGTGGGTCTTAGTACGTGCTAGTTGTTAGTTCGTTTTATTTAGCCCAGCCAGCAACCACTCCAACATCAGTGTTATGCCTTTATGTCAGAGTTGACGCCGACGGGATTTTTTTTTTTCATTTAACTACATACAAATTCTATGAAAAGCGTTTTTCAGAAAATTCCCTTGCAAGGGATTCGAACCCGCGACCCTCTGTTTGAGGAGTCTTTGCATGTACCACTACACCACGACTACCCCCTACTTTCATTACTTTTGATTTGTTCTTCGAGATTCATCCGGGTTTGAACCTTTTATTTTATCAGCCTAACGTGACACCCTTAAAACTTATTTACTGAAATACTCTGGAAAGATGAATAAGGCTGTTATTATCTTTTTCCTTCAACACAAGCTTTCGTCCTCGTCTCTTCTATATACCAACCAATCGCACCTCTTATATTGTAGTTCCAACAAACCAATCTTACGTATGCTCCGAAAGGTTAATTTTAATCTCGCTGGCCATTATTAATTTCATCCTAAGCACTCCTCGTCTTAAACTCGATCTCTTCCACCTTTTCCTGAATTCCTAGTTTTTTAAGTCTTTTTGTTAGTTTTGAAGTTAGATTAGGCTTATATTAAGCCAATAAATGGAGGATTTAGGCCCTACCAAATTTTTAAAAATCATATCTACTTACCCTCAATGTAGAAGGTACTAACAACTATTCTCCGTTTCCACATCCGTTCTTGATATAAAATCTTTGTTTAAAGTAAGACTGGGATGGTCAGGGTATTGTACAAAGTTGTATAATAGAGGGTTTCGTTGTGTAAATCGTATTTTTTAGCTTTAACAAAGAGCAATTGAGAGGAATTATCCTCGGTTTGGTATTGATGATATTGATCACTCACGCACATGTGGCAGCGCAATGGTTATTCCGATTATGTCAATGTCGTCTCAATAATAGCTGCTTCCAGTCATATTTTGAAAGATATATATCAGACAAAAAAAAGTGATGATCTGTGTTGTTTTAATATTAGATTAAGATAATAAGATTTGATCGTGGGGATAATAAAATACGGCTAATACGATATTTAAGAAAGAATAAAGAAAGCTACAGTAGCTCTGTTCTCACGAAAAAAAAAGCCATTGGGATTCAATTGGGCTTTCAACCTCGCATTACGCACTTGCGTTATGAAACGGTTATAAGGCCAATAGTCAGCTAAGGACTGGTAGTCGGGCGGGTGACCGTAGACTGTAGCAAACTAAGCAAAGTCCAAATGACAGCATGCCTGTACATAGCCGGTGTTTTACGTATTACCACCTGTGCTGTACTGGATATTCTGATTCGCTTGACACTCCTCGACATTTTCAGCACATAAGTGGCTGATAACACAATGGACAAATAAATCATTTTGCCTTGCTAATGTTCTTAGTACACTGGGAATCCTTCCAGAGAACATCGATTACACTATACAAAAACTTTCATATAAGTATTCCTTCTAGGTCATTCTGAGAGATAGATGCTTTTATGCATGACAAGACAATCCATATCCATAACATACGGATGGATCCAAGACTGACAGCGGGGTTGGTGGCGGAGTTTTCTCAGATAAGATAATCTAAGCCTCTGCTTCCGCGTGCTCCAGGCTGCAGCAAAAGATGATGTCTTCGAGGAATATCCGCGTTTTTTCGGATAGTCAGGCCGCATGAAACCCCTGGATTCAGTCTCAGAAAATTCTAAAACAGTCCTTTACTGTCGATCATCTCTAACGGAGATGACAGAGCAGTTAAACTTTCACCTATGTTGGTGCCGGGTGGCGGGCACAGAGACATTCCAGTGAATTGTGGGATCAATGAACTCGCCAAGATTGGAACCTCTCTACCTATCCTCTACGGAATAGAGCAGCGGTATACCAATCGCTACGTGCAAACTATAACTACGTGGATTCTTATAGAAGAACAAACCTTGGTGGACTGTTGTATCGACATATGTATCTAGTGACCAGTCAAATCTGATATTTGAATCGTCCTAACAGTTTGATCATTCAAAATAGGAAAACTCTCAGCGTTATCATAGGTGTCATTACTGGACACTGTCTTATAGGCCAGAAGTCTTGACGCCTTTACTAATGATTTCTGCAGAAGCTGCATAGACGAGAAGGAGGAGGAAACACTCCTCCACCTAATCTGTACATTACTCCATTAAGGAGTTTTCTTCTGTAATACAATGACAATACAATACAATACAATGTAATACAAATACAATACAATTAATAGAGCGATCTAAACAAAATAGACGCAAATAGTCTCCTATGTTTAGTTAGAAATTCAAAATGGTTCCACGAGTAGCAAGATAACAGATCTACGTGGCATCACAAAGGGCCAATAGTCCTAAATTGTATAGTTTAGCCACTTTTACCTAACCGTTTACATTGGAATAACTTTTGTTTAAGTATAAGTCACCTTTTAACTGCATTGTTCTCATTGTTCTATGAGATGATGAAAAAAACGGGTTTTGTCAAATAGATGGTTTCGAGCAGAATGTTTTAAACAGAAGGCTTCAGAGAGGTTGTCCGGAACAGACTATGTCATATGAAAATATGAACTCTGCAGAAGGTGGAAAAATAATAGAGGTAAGTTTCGAAACGTTTATACTCCGTTTCCGGAATAAAACCAATAAAATGATATTAGTTCAAAATTCACCCAATGTAAGGCCGATCCTCAACAAACATGGAGATAAATAAACGAAATATTAGGAAGGAAAAGGTCAAATACCAACAAAACAATGATTAAGCATTTTATAAATAAAATTGTGAAATATCCAACGAATGCGCAGAACTTTAGTCTGCACAGACATCGCAAATTATCCATAATTGTAATTAAATCACATCGATTTAAATAAATGCACAAGTAGAAAACACAATATTTGCTATTGCTACAAATATCCATGAGGTGCGTGGAATAATTAATTCTCTTGGAGAAGATAAATCACCAGGGATTGATGGAATTAGAGCCGTTGATATCAGAAGACACGCCGATTTTTGCTCCCATCCTTAGTAAATTTCCCAATCTCAGTCTGAAACAGTCAAACATCCCACTAACGCTGAAGACCGCTGTTGTAAGGCCGGTCTACAAGAGTGGTATTGAAAATCAGCTGAACAACAATAGACCGATATCTATACTTCCAGTAGTAGAAAAATGTTTAGAAGTTGTAATTTCGTAAAGTTTTATTGATAAGTACTCCCTTATGCAGAAAAGCTGTCAGGTGAATTCGCTAATTGTGTCAACGAAAGTCTAAATAAAAGCCATCATGTTCTAGTCATGTAGAAGTATGTTACATAGACTTCAGTAAAGCTTTCAGCATTCTTAACCATGGGAACATATAGGGTTTTCTAATAACGACTTGTCAACTTTTTTTTCAAAAAAAAGCAAACCATTTGAGATATTTCAAAAACATTATTATTGGCTTGAAGTACAATCAAAACATTTATGAATGGAACTCGACTTCGTTCATATGGCCACCGCGGGCACGTTTGCAGCGGTTCGTTCGTTGGACCCAATTTTTTAAAGAGTTGACCACACATTTCGGCCGAAACGGCCGCTATTTCGCGTTCAATGTTGGCTCTGAGCTCTTCCAACGTCATCGGCGTGCTGGCATAAACCAATGACTTAATGTAGACCAACAGAAAATAGTCAAGTGGCGTTAAATCGCACGAATGAGGCGGCCAATCGACTGGCCCATGTCTTGAGATAACACGCTCATCATACTTGCTCTTCAATAAATCGATTGTAGCATATGCTGTGTGGCTTGTGGCACCATCCTGTTGAAACCACATGTCGTCCAAGCCCATATCTTCCAATTCGGGCCAAAAATAATCGCTGATCATGGTGCGATAACGCTGACCATTCACAGTAACGTGACGATCGTAATCGTCGGCGAAAAAATATGGCCCAGTAACGCCGCCGGCATGCAAACCGCACCAAACAGTTAGTGGATGAAGTGGTGATTCATGAAGCACATGTGGGTTTTCACCCGACCAATAGCGCATAGTTTGCTTATTGACGAACCCATTGAGCAAAAAATGAGCTTCGTCACTGAAGATGATTTTGCGATGAAATTCATCATGTTGGCGCATATTCTCCAGAGCCCAATCGGAGAACGTACGTCGCTTCAAATGGTCCATCGGCTTCAATTCTTGAGTCAGCTTGATCTTGTATGGGTGTAAACCAAGATCCTTACGCAAAATACGCCATAATGTGGTCTGAGCGATGCCCAATTCTTGAGAACGCCGTGGAATTGACTGATTTTGCACTAAACTTGTTATTGCCTGTCTACTAGGGCGAGAATTACGACCGAAAATTGGAGTTACCGCTCTTAAAGTTGCAGTCAACGACTGCAAATATCTGTAGAAATTTTTTATAATTTGCAGACATTGCTCGTTAGTGTACTTTACCATACTAAATAAATTGACAGTGACAGTTTGATGATTAGTGAAAGAGTGCGTTCACAAATTAAAGTCTTAGTTGTCAAGTCCTTATTGGAAAACCCTATATTAAGAAGCCGCAGTTTGGACTTTGGACAGTTAAAAACTAGAGCTGATTGTCTTCATCCTATACACGAATGAACTACTTCGAGTATTCAGGCAGAGAATCTCAGTTGCCTTTGCTGACGTTGTGGCGATTGTGGCCAGTTACAGGTCATTGGATACGGCGATGATAATAATGCAGGAGGAGTTCGAAACTGCAGTTAAATGACGCCACGACAACGGCTTGATTATAAATGCTTCAAAAACCGAAATGATGCACATCCGGAGTCCACAATTCAAACCAACGCAGAGTAAAATATATTTTAGAAACGATCTCTGTCCGAACACTGCAAGCAACGTCATTGAATTAGTTGAAAGCTACAAATATCTTGGAGTTATTATTGATTGTCATTTTATATAGCCCATTTGCAATACTATGCCACGGCTCCTGTTTTAAAACAAGTATACTATTCATTAGTTGAGCCGAAGTTACGATATGGTATATTCGTTTGGTGCAAGGCTGCAAAAACCCACATTAAGGGGCACACCTAGTGTGACTGCCAAAAAAGGTGATTTTTAGGAATGTCTTAAAGAAAACTACTGCATCAAAAGTTTAAAACTTGGATACTAATGAATATACGAGTACACTGAAATTTTCAAAGAAAAACAATTAATTTTCATTTCCATTCAGCGAGTTATTTGCTATCTCCCAAGTTACAAAAAAACAAAGATCCTCCACTGCTGCAGTGATTGCCACCATCACCGTGGCTAAAATAAATAAAAAAAAAAAGTGTTAGAAATGCAGAACAAAAGAACAAAAGCACATTAGTAAAAACAGTAAAACATAGATGTTTCTTTAGCCCACGCTTTATTGCAACTGTCCTAACATATCATTTGAAACTTACTATATACCTATTCTTTACATAGAAACAGTGGTATCGTTCGATAAATGGCTATTTGCATAAGATATTCGGTTATGGTATTACATAAGTGAAAATGCAGGTGCACGGATCTAGGGTGTAAATAGGTTTATTTTATATTCGAATGATCGGAGAGTAAGTTTCCTACAGATCGACCATTCTAACAATAAATCGTCCTTGATTTATCATGCACATGCATTTGTACTTTTACATTTGATAAAAAAAAACAATAAAATATTCAAAAACATAAAGATAAACGAATTACATAAATATCGGGAAATATCTTTAAAAGTCAGAAATCTTAACCATGTGACATGCTAAAATTATTTATAAGAATTGCATAATATATTGAGATGAACCATTACGAAAGTTAATCAAAACAATTTATAATCATTTATATTTAATTTTCAGGATTTATGAAAATCAAAAATTGATATATGTGCAACAAAAAAACTATCTTAAAATGCCTTGTATGGTTTCATATTTTCTGGAGCGGCAACTCCTTCATATGTTTTTCTAGAAATATGAGGATTTTCTAAGTCTTTAAAGAGATATCTATCATTTCCTAAACATTTAACAACTTGGAACGGCCCCTTATATTTGGGCACAAGTTTTTTGTTAACACCAGGAGTGTTCACAACATTTGTGATCATTACATAGTCACAAATTTAATAGACTTTGTAAGAATATGGGTTTTTGTGAAGTTTATCAAAATATTCTTTATTAACCTGCCTACGAACTCTAAATTTCTCGGCTTTGCTATGATGACGTTATCTTCTAAATGCTCTTGGATTTTATCAACAACTACACCCCTTTGTTTTACACCAAATAGCAGTACACTGGGACTAAATCCAGTACTTTTGTTCTCAATGTTTTTAAGATCAAATTCAACTTTATTTAAACACTGTCCACTCGCCTGGTTCTATCTCGCTATCTTTTGCTAACATTGGGGTAAGGGTTCGATTAACCCTTTCCACCTGCCCATTTGACTGAGAAGAATTTGTAGCAATTTTAATGTGTTACACATTATAGTCAATGCAAAACTTCGAAAATTCATCAGACGTGGAACAGCTTCCTCTGTCTGAAACTAATCGAGTAGGCCTGCTATAATTTCAAAAGTATGACTCCAAACACTTTAAAGTTTCATTAGTGCAAGTATTTTTGACGGCATAAAGTTTTGTGAACTTGGAAAAATCATCAATGATAAGAAAAACATACTTTTTCAGATTGCGGACTGATGGAGGTAGAGGACCTAGTGGTCGATATGGATAGTCTCAAACGGTTTGTTACCTTTTGGAATACTATACAGAACCCCTTCCCTTTTGCCGGTCTGTGGCGAAAAATGGATACATCGCAAGCAACTGCCTATGTAGTTCTTGATTTTAGCTCTCATAAACGGAAACCAGTAGGTTTTCTTCAGAAAATCGTAACATTTTTCGACACCGACATGGCATAAAACATCATGGTGAGTCTGTATCACATTCCTTTCCATTTGAGTTGGGACGTAAAAAAAAACTATTTTTTATTTTACGATAAGCAAAACCGTTAATGAGTTTATAGCAAGGACTTTCTCTTTCTTCCATTATCTTCACTTACCGTCTGATTACTTCATCCCTTTGTTGCGAAGCTGCAAGTGCGGATTCAAATGACTCAGGCTTGACTAAAAATATGTTGTGACACCTACTGAGCGCATCCACATGACAAATTGTTTTTCCATCTCTGGGCTCTATAGTGTACTCAAAATCTTGGAGTTCTAAGGCCCACCGTGAAATTTAGGGATTTAAAAGCTTTTTACCCAGTGTTAAGGTTAATGACTTAGTCAGTGATGATTTTAAATTTAATTCCAGCTAAATAAATCCTGAATCGTCTGCGAGCATACACTATCGTCAATGTCTCAAGTTTATACGAATGGTATTTTGATTCTTGAGGTGAGGCTCGTTTTGAAATATAGAAAATTGGATGCAGAAATTTGTCCTCTTGACGTTGAAGTAAAACGGCTCCGAATCCTAAGATGCTTGCATCACAGTGCAGCTCAGTTTCAGCGTTTGGGTTATATATACTGAGAATAGGTGTGTGTAAAAACATTTTCTTCAGCATTTCAAAAGTGGATAGTTCATTTTCATCAAATATAAATTCTGTATCCTTTTTCAAAAGATCTCATAGCGGTTTTGAAATGATGGAAAAATCTTTAAGAAATTTTCGGAAGTATGAGCATAAGCCCAAAAAAGAATGTAAAGATTTGGAATTTGTAGGTGTTGAAAACTCGCTTACTGCACGCAGCCCATCTGCATTCGGACCTATTCCATCTGCTGACACTTCATATCCTCAGTAGGCCATTTTCTCCAACATAAAGAAGCACTTGTCTAAACGCAATTCCAGTTTATTTGATCGTACAATCTGTAAAACCTCTTTTAAGATTTCGAAGTGCTCTTTAGTTTTGGACGCAATGAAAAGATCAGAAGAAGCTTTCCAGATTTTAAGAGATCTTTGAAAAGTAGACTGATGCAGATGCATCAAATGCGGTGTATTTCACAGATTCTGGTGACATCATTACGTGGTGAAAAGCGCTTTTTAAATCGAGGAGAGAAAAATACCTCTTACCACGCAATGTATCTAAATGATCCTCAATTAAAGGAAGTGGAAAATTATCTTTCACGGTAATAGTATTGAGTTGTCGGAAATCAATACATAACCTCAATTCCCCTGTTTTTTTTTACTAAAAAAATTGGTAATGAGAAGGGGGAAGTACTTTCCTGAATTATTTTATTTATCTAAAATCTTTTGTAATTAGTGCTTATGTGCAAACGGCAGTCGTCTTGGAGCACAATTGAAAATCTTCTTCACATCCGTTAAAACAATTTTCATTGAAAAGTTTCTACACTCATTTAATAAAACATGATTTAGGCCGTTTTTGTTTAAGTCGCTGTTAAAAACACTCCTAGTTACAATACTAGATTACTTATTTCTACCTTCTCTTCAAAATTTAAACTATCATTAATCTTTAAATTGTCATTATCCTGATTGCTACATATATCAATATTAAGAATTTCATCTGTTTCATCTTTAGACTCCGTATCATAACTATTAAATAATTCGTTCTCTTTCTTACAATTAGTTCTATGATTTTTAAAAGTAAATTCGATATTGCTCTTTTGCAAAAAATCTCTTCCTAAAATTATCACATTTTTCATGGTATCATTTTTAACCACATACAGATATAAGTCCAAACATAATTATCTTGCTGTTGTTGATACCATTGAAGTTTTGCGAGGCTTTTATAGATGTCATCAAATATGCTGGAACATATTTCTGCTGAACGAAGCTTATGGGGCTGCCAGTGTCTATTATAGTCATAGCTTGCACCGTGGATTTTGCTGCTCCAAGTTCATTGTTTGTGAATTCGTATTCGAGCTTAAATTATACAATTTGATTCCTCGAACTTACGTATGTCTTTGGAATCTTCAAAAGCGTTATTCCATCTTATGATAGAAAAATTGTCATCACCGGAGAAGGTTGGTAAGGATTCCTCTATGTCCCTGAAACTTACGCTATCAGTTCTTGTTGTCGTTTCCAAAGGGCCAGCAATTTCAGCAAGTCTCTTCTGTAGTTCGCGAATCTCCTCCTTTCGGTTCACCACTTTCCGTAAGGTCTCCAATTTCTTCAGCATTTCAAAAGTGGATAGTTCATTTTCATCAAATATAAATTCTGTATCCTTTTTCAAAAGATCTCATAGCGGTTTTGAAATGATGGAAAAATCTTTAAGAAATTTTCGGAAGTATGAGCATAAGCCCAAAAAAGAATGTAAAGATTTGGAATTTGTAGGTGTTGAAAACTCGCTTACTGCACGCAGCCCATCTGCATTCGGACCTATTCCATCTGCTGACACTTCATATCCTCAGTAGGCCATTTTCTCCAACATAAAGAAGCACTTGTCTAAACGCAATTCCAGTTTATTTGATCGTACAATCTGTAAAACCTCTTTTAAGATTTCGAAGTGCTCTTTAGTTTTGGACGCAATGAAAAGATCAGAAGAAGCTTTCCAGATTTTAAGAGATCTTTGAAAAGTAGACTGATGCAGATGCATCAAATGCGGTGTATTTCACAGATTCTGGTGACATCATTACGTGGTGAAAAGCGCTTTTTAAATCGAGGAGAGAAAAATACCTCTTACCACGCAATGTATCTAAATGATCCTCAATTAAAGGAAGTGGAAAATTATCTTTCACGGTAATAGTATTGAGTTGTCGGAAATCAATACATAACCTCAATTCCCCTGTTTTTTTTTACTAAAAAAATTGGTAATGAGAAGGGGGAAGTACTTTCCTGAATTATTTTATTTATCTAAAATCTTTTGTAATTAGTGCTTATGTGCAAACGGCAGTCGTCTTGGAGCACAATTGAAAATCTTCTTCACATCCGTTAAAACAATTTTCATTGAAAAGTTTCTACACTCATTTAATAAAACATGATTTAGGCCGTTTTTGTTTAAGTCGCTGTTAAAAACACTCCTAGTTACAATACTAGATTACTTATTTCTACCTTCTCTTCAAAATTTAAACTATCATTAATCTTTAAATTGTCATTATCCTGATTGCTACATATATCAATATTAAGAATTTCATCTGTTTCATCTTTAGACTCCGTATCATAACTATTAAATAATTCGTTCTCTTTCTTACAATTAGTTCTATGATTTTTAAAAGTAAATTCGATATTGCTCTTTTGCAAAAAATCTCTTCCTAAAATTATCACATTTTTCATGGTATCATTTTTAACCACATACAGATATAAGTCCAAACATAATTATCTTGCTGTTGTTGATACCATTGAAGTTTTGCGAGGCTTTTATAGATGTCATCAAATATGCTGGAACATATTTCTGCTGAACGAAGCTTATGGGGCTGCCAGTGTCTATTATAGTCATAGCTTGCACCGTGGATTTTGCTGCTCCAAGTTCATTGTTTGTGAATTCGTATTCGAATTCGCCATGAAAATCTTTTAAAAACGATGGTTGATTGTTGATTGACTCGTTCTTCTGAACCATTAGCACTTCTCTTAGTTGTTTACATTCCCTAAGATGCCCTGTTTTCCCACAGCGAAAATAAGACCCTCTATCTCTTCTCGGCTTAGGGCAATTGGTGGCTCTATGCCCTGCGTCATTGCAGTTGTAACATTTGATACTGGAGTTGTTTCGTGTTGGTGGTGTTGATTTGTGATGCGTTGCCTGTTTGGAGGGGTTTGAATTCAAGTGAAGCTCTGGTTTAATTTTTTCATATTTTCTTAGTGTAATTTTTAGCTCGTGTAGAGTGTTCGCTGTAAATAGAAGTTGCTTGTTATACACTGATTCGGGTATACCTTTAATGATGTAACTGATGAAGTCTTGTTCTTCAATATCAGCTGCACTGGCAATTTCCTGCATTTTTAGTACATTTTGTTGGTAGTTCTCCTGTTTTTGTTTTTTCGATTGCGTAGTGCGTTGTGAACATCAGAAGCCGTAGAATGCTGATAAAACTCACGCAGTAAGGCTGATTTTAATTCATCCAATGAATGGCATTGTGTTGATCTCAGGAATAGTTTTGCAGTACCTTTAAGCAATCGTTGAGCTTAAATTATACAATTTGATTCCTCGAACTTACGTATGTCTTTGGAATCTTCAAAAGCGTTATTCCATCTTATGATAGAAAAATTGTCATCACCGGAGAAGGTTGGTAAGGATTCCTCTATGTCCCTGAAACTTACGCTATCAGTTCTTGTTGTCGTTTCCAAAGGGCCAGCAATTTCAGCAAGTCTCTTCTGTAGTTCGCGAATCTCCTCCTTTCGGTTCACCACTTTCCGTAAGGTCTCCAATTTTTGTATAACTAGTCTGTTCTCTTCTTCTAACTCAGGCGAACTTTCGTCAATACTGATTTCGTCAAGGACACTGGTGGGAATGAAGTATTCAATTTCTGCATTTGTGAATCGCTCAATCGCCTGCTCCAATCTTATTTTTAGCGTTGATTTAAGTCCAGTTGTGGGCAAATTCATTTCTCTTAGTTTGTCTTTTAGTTGAGGTACAGTTGCCATCTGCAAAAACCTCACTGCACATTCCGCCATCTTAATAATCTAAGTCACGTTTTTTTTTTTTTTTCAATAAAATGATTTATTAACTTAATTGGCGTTTGGCGTAAAACATTTATTGACACAATTAATAATTAATAACTCGATTTTACTAGACATAAATTTTGACTGAGTACACTAATCCCACTTCTGATATTATTATAAGAAATGCAGAACAAAAGAACAAAAGTACATAAGTAAAAACAGTAACACGAAGACGTTCGATAAATGGCTAATTATATAAGATATTCGGTTATCGTATTATCGTATTATTAGTGAAAATGCAGGTGCACGGATCTAGGGTGTAAACAGGTTTATTTTATATTCATATGATCGCATAGTATGTTTCCTATAAATGGTTATTGAATTAGAAGGTATTGCCTATACAATAACCCACGATTGAGATTTATGAAAAATTGAAATTTAACGAAATGGTAGAGTTTTGAAAAAAAATCAAATTTTGCCGAAAATTGGATGACTTTTGGCCCGTTGAAATTACATTTTTTATACAATCGAAAAACTGGATGGGCATTGTATAGAGAAATATATACAAAATAAGCAAAAATCAAAACGATCGGAAGATTTGTTTTTAAGTTACAACTGCAGCAAAATTGAAAAATGTAGTTTTGAGAAAAAAAAACACTTCATTGTTATAAATATGTAGATAAAAATCATACTCAGAGCTAATCTTAAGTTGAAGCTTTTTTCCGAGATGATCGACCCCCTTTCGAGGAAGCCGAGGCTGCCTGTTGGCGACGCTCTGCTACTTGTAGTCTTGTTTCATCTTTGCTAGCGACATAATCTCCATCAGGTCCAACTATCACTCTAATCACATTAAAATTAGCAAAGTAATCCCAGTAGTTTTGAGACTACTGTGGAGGTGTTTCGGAGCAAAATGCCAAGGTAAACCATTGTAGCTTTCGTTATCACTCTGCGTATTATTACCCTTACATTACCTTAATCAAGTTCATTCCTTCAGCTTCCGCGCGGCGATAAGCACACCAACTCTCTGCACTTTCTGGACAGTTTCCATGGTTTGGATTCTTATCAGTATTACTCAAATAATGAAATGCAGCCCAGATTACTTTATACATTTCATCCACATTATCTTGATGTCTCATGATCGCTAGGCCGTAATAATTTTGAAGTTTATTAATTATGTTGACAGTTGATAGTTTTTTCCAAACTACGGCATCGTGATCCCATTCTTTTTTTAACATGTGGATAGCACTTCAGATTTTCTTCATGAATGACATATGGATTCAAATTCAATAATCATTTATATGTGGCATTATCACCATCACCAATATGCCGCGAATATTTCACCCCGTATGTACTAATCGAGCGACCAAACATGTCTTTTACACTGTTGACTCATTTACGATTTATGTCGCAATCATCTTCGTGTGGTAAGAGCTATTCTTCGTGAGCTTTAGGGTAGCTGTCTTTTTTATTTTCCCAAAAGACACAACTCTGACCGTAAATAGACTTTACACACGAATCGACGATTTTTTGCAATATTTTGCTGTCAGAGTTACTACACCAAAACGTGAAGAAAGTTTGATAGTAAAATTTATTTGCTAAATCTGTCAAACCGCAAAAGAGATTAATTCCGTTTATTTTGATACCCAAAAGACGCATCACAGCCACTAAACATCTATTTATTGGGTCTATAACTTAATTCGTGCAGTTTGCTAAGAGATGGCGTAATTCGTATTATTTCATTGGAACATGCGTTGGAAAGCTACTGTCATTGTACGTCATTTCAGTATATGTCATTCATTTAAAGCGTAAACAACAATAATTTTTTTTCACTCAAATATGTCGAACTTTGTGCCTGAAAAAGTGTTTTTGCGGGGAGTTCTTCTTCATGAAGAAAACTGCTGCCGAAATTCATCGTATTTTAGTGAAAGTTTATGGCCAACATGCGCTAGCTGAGCGAACGTGCCAAAAGTGGTTTGCATGATTTAAAAGCGGTGATTTTGGCTTGGAAGACGATGAACGTCCTGGGCAGCCAAAAAAGTTTGAAGATGAAGAACTGGAAGCATTACTTTATAAAGATTGTTGCCAAACACAAGAAGAGCTCGCAGAATCTTTGGGTGTCACTCAAGCAGCCATTTCAAAACGTTTAAAAGTATTTGGATATATTCAAAAGCAAGGAAATTGGGTTCCACATGAACTCAAGCCGAGAGACGTCGAAAGGCGGTTTTGCATGTCCGAAATGCTGCTGGAACGCCACAAAAGGAAGTCGTTTTTGCATCGGATTGTTACTGGTGATGAAAAATGGATCCATAACGACAGCCCCAAGCACAAAAAATCATATGTGAAACCCGGCCAACCAGCCAGATCAACGGCAAAGCCGAATATCCATGGCGCGAAGTTAATGCTCTGTATTTGGTGGACTCAGATGGGTGTGCTGTATTATGAGCAACTAAAACCGGGTGAAACCATGAATGGACAATGCTACCGAACACAATTAATCCATTTGAAGAGAGCAGTAGCCTAAAAAACGCCCGGAATATGCGACCAGACACGAGGCAATAATTTTCCATCATGACAACGCTCGGCCTCACGTTGCTATTCCGGTTAAGAACTATTTGGAAAACAGTGGATGGGAAGTCCTACCCCAACCGCTTTATAGCCCAGACCTTGCCCCTTCTGACTACCATTTGTTCCGGTCGATGCAAAACGCCCTCACTGAAATACGGTTCACATCAGAGCAGAATATCAAAAATTGGCTTGATTCATTCTTGTGTGCCAAGTCGGCGCAGTTCTTTTGGGATGGGATCCAAAAATTGCCAGAAATATAGGAAAAAGTCATAGCTTCAGATAGGCAATACTTTGAATAATACTATTGTACATGTTTTTCTTAAATAAACGTTCGAATTTTGAACAAAAAAACCGCACGAATTAAATTGCATACCCAATATTTCAAATGCATTTTCAATCGTAGGGCCGGAATTGATGTACGAAATACCGCATTCACACAAGGTAAAAATTTTGAATCTTAAACCTCGTGAACTTGCTTGATTAAAAGATACACTTTTTTTACTAATGGTAATTGCATATATGTACATAATACTGAATAATACTATATCCATGAGCTGAATCAAATACAATATTCTTATCATTATTTTATAATAGTTTTTCAGCGGACGTACTGGTATTCGCGGTAGACTGCTCGAATGTTGATATCCTTGAAACCGATCTATGCCTGGGAATGTCGTGAGTACCTTTTTGGATTGAATACTAAAATAACTTACGAAGTGTCAGTATAAGGGTCACAGTAAAACTAAATGTGCCTGGCTCCGAAAACATATGACGTAGTTATAAACGAAAAATCCCTAAAGAGTATACCTGAAAGTCAACAATAGAAACCGGAATCGTATTATATAGTAATGGTGTACGATGATGACAGAACCCGAACAATAACTCTTGTAGACTCCGCAGCAAACGTAACTTTCTGACCGCTGAGCGGCTACTCTTTAGCAGGCTTTAACTCAAAAACTATTTAAGATATTCATTTGAAATTTTAGTATGTTGTTAGGAGTATGTTTCTTATTTTTAAAGGAATAGACTCTCGAAATATCACATTAGGTGTGCCCCTTATTAAGTTACAAAGGTTGCAAAATTCAGCGCTGAAATAAATAAATCTGGGTTACTCACCGAACTTTTTACTTTAGATGGAATCATAGTTAAATTTTTTTGAAAATTCAAATCTATCACTATAAGCTTAGGTACTTCTTCTTCTTCTTCTTTAATTAGGATTACATCCTGTTCTTGAACAACTTATTTAAGGTATCCGATGTGATAGATAAAGATAATAAACGAGTAGCGTTGTTCATTGTTGGTCGGTCAAGCCTGATGTCCAGCATTCGTGCCATATTTTCAGTGGACGTATTTGCGGCTGCGGGTTGCCGCGATACGGGTGCCCTCTAATGCTATTTTTGTCAAGCTATTTTGAGGCATTCTTTGGACGTGGTTTTTCCACATCCTTCTTGTGGCTCTTATCCATTGCGAGATTTCGTCTGTTTTGCAAATTTCTCGTATTTTAGTGTTCGCTTTTCTATCCAGGCGTGCGTATCCAGCAATAGATATTAAGGTGTTCATCTCAACTGTGGTCGACATCTGTACAGTTGTGCTGGTATCTGCACAAGTTTCTGCTGCATATTTTATTATTGGCCGGATGCAAGTTTGGTATATTCTATTCTATCTATTTCGCCATAAGATTGTTTAGACTTTGTTGGCTTGTGATTTTGCCTCTTTTTTTCGAATCTCTGCTGCTAGTTATATGGGCGCCTAGGTAGGTGAATTTTAAGACTTGCTATATTGGTTTGTGTTTACTACCAATTTACACCAATGTAGGAGACTGCTGCTTTTTCAAATTAATATAGTAGTCTTTGCAAATTGTCTTCCGTTTCAGCAATGAAAACTGCGTCATCTGCATAGCATATCACTTTAAATTCGCCGGTTGACATGCGCTAGCCAGATGCAGCTGGTTTGACCTCTTCGATGATTGCTTCCATGATAATGTTGAAGTTGGTCGGACTCAATCATATCAGTCCTCTTAGCGTTAGAACTGATTGATGTTCTGTTATTAGTGCTAGTACATTAGGTGGAATGCCCTTCGCTTTCAAAAGCGTGATGACATCATGTAGTCGAATACGGTCAAGAGGTTTTGTTAGGTCGACGAAGCACATGTACGCAGGCTTGTTGAACTCTAGAGATTTTTCACATATTTGTCGTCCAACGAACTATTGATCTATTTTTCCGGAATCCTTGCTGTTTTTCGCATATGCCTTTTTTGGTGATTTCGAAGCAAGCATTTTCGTAAAGAGCTTGGAGATGGAACCAAGCAGAGAAAGGACCCTGTAATTCGTGGGCTCTTTCTTGTCACCTTTTTTGAACACGGGAATGGTGATACTGTCTCTCCATTGCTGTGGTATTGAGCAACTGTTATAGATTTTGAGGTATTTCTTCGTGGATGCATGGCCCTCCATATTTGATTAGTTCGTTGGGGATTCTGTTAATACCGGGGGACTTACGGGTTTTTAGCTTACGTATTATTATCTCGGTATCTTGGAGGTCGGGTCCTGTGTAGATTGAATCATCCGAGCTCCTTTCTGTTGGTGTTAAGTGTTATTCTTCGTTGCACAGCAGAGACGAGAGGTAGTTTATCCAGATTTCGGCTGGTATGGTGGCTATACTAATTAGCTCGAATACTGTTTTTTTTTTTCTGACCACAATACATGTCATGTTCTATATAAGAAGAGAATTCTGTTAACCGATATTAGTTAACTCTGTTTCTGGTAACTTTATATTGGTCATGAGTTATTTCCGATCTTCTGTATCGTAGATATTCCTTTCGTTTTTCTTTTGCCAGAATTTTTATATCTTCACAAAGCCGCTCTTTCGTGTGTCGTCTATTGTTGTTGATATCGATTTTTCTTGTGCCTATTGCTTCGTTAGCTGCCGTGGTGATATTTGAAGTTATTTTTGACCAAGACGTTTCTATGTCATCAAGGTCAATGATTTTATTGGATTTAATTTTATTGTAGAGTGTATTTTGATAAAGCTTATTGTGAAGTACTCTGCCATCAAAACTTACTTCAACTATAAAACTTTTAAAACACAGTCTTCTGCAGATAAGCCTATAACTTCGCAGAAATTATAAAAATTGTTAGGTACCTTTTAAATCTATTAATAAAATCTAAACCGAAAGAAAAAACTTAAAGTATGCAATAAGACGAATCTGCAGAACACATACTAGTAATGTGTGGCTCTATATGTCATGCAAAGTGTCTCCACCAGAGTTATCCTCAAGCGTATTAAGAAAGTTAACGCTTATCTGGCGTCTTGAATTGACTTTGCGGCGCATTAAGTATTTAGAGTCCGTACCCAAGAAAAACAAATTAATTAATATATTTCTCCTGTCTTCTATCTTGAAATAAGTTGTGGAATTTCAACTGCAAACATGCATGAACGAAATACCTGGCATTGCACAATCAATTCTCATTGGATTAATTCCCATTCATATATAGTTTTATAAAAAATACCAAACGTAAGTAATCGTAATTTATCTTAATCTCTTCATTCCTTTAATTCTCATGCAACATTTACCAACTCTGATTTCTAGTTCTGTTTTTTTTTTTTTTTTTTTTTTTTCAGATACCATTCACATGCTTTGTAAAATGAAAATTCGGTTCTTTTTTTTAATAAAAAAAATTAAAATAAACTAAACAAACCAGAAAGAAATAATAACTCGTATGTTGAAAGGTTAATTACGAAAGCCCTGTGTGCTAATACACACCGCCGTCGAATACACAAAAATCTAACAAAACCACCAAAAAACACAACACACAATAGACTGCGATTAATTGCGAAAACCCCCGAAACAAAGCTTTTTTCTCTACCGCTACAGTTCGCGACGACCATGTCTATAAAACAACCATGACTTTATATGAATTCATTCATTCACAAAGAGAACCTCTTCGGAGGTAGCCACATTCAAGTGAAGGAATTACAAACAACAACTTAAAAAATAACACTAGCTAATTTAAATTATCAAAAAGCTCTTTTTCATATTTTATTTTGTATACAAACGAAAGTAAACCCCCGTGCTCGGCTATTGTCGTGTTGAAAATCGTTCAGCAACAATCAAATATTTGTATATACTTTCTAATCGGTTCCGTGATTTTTTAATTTAATTCAAATAATTATAATCAAAATAAAACGAAAATATAAACAAAAAAAAGATCTTCAAAATGGGAGTACCAATAGTAGATAGTGATAAGGTAATACCTAAACCAAGTGAATCAAGTGAAAAAAAGAACGAACAAAAAGAATCTAAAACACAACAAACGACTAATCCAAGTGAAATAAAGCCCAGAAAAGATCTCATTGGGAATTGCAAGGAATTCCGCATCGACTGCAATAGAAATAACCTACGAATCATTGGGAACGGTAATAAAATACGCATCAATCAAAACTCTGGCAATTTAGATATTGTCGGCAATGGGACACGAGTAAAAATCACTAACAACAGTGGAGCAATCAAGTACACCGGCAACAGTGGCCGGATCTATCTGGGTAGTGAATCATCTGAGCAGAGTGTGGATTATATTGGCTGCAATGGGATACTTAAAGTCGTCAAACCAATAGAACTTCGTGCAGATCGACCATTTGATCGACAGGAAAAATGTCAATCATCATCATCCTATTCCTCTAGCAGTGACACTGAAAGCGGAAGGAAGCACAAGGACCATTCACACGGCCGATCATCATCTTCGTACTGCGGACTGAATATTAAGAATAATATTTCATTACCAGACTTAGTCGGTAGCAGCTGTCGTAAGTCTGCCAACATAACTAATTGCATAAATCTATCCAGTAGCACTGGCAACATAATAATTAAAAATGCTATTAACGTTGCTATCTAAATGGAATTATATTTGTTTTGTAAGACTGTTCTACATTATCTTGCCCATACTGCGACTTCATAAGTTTAAGTGATTGTTGTTCCTAAAGAGTGCAGATGCTTTTCATGAAAAAAAAAAATCATTTCCTTATATTGCTAACGTGAAAGTATTTCTCCTTAATTTATTCAAAAAATAAAATTATTTAAAACATGTACAAGTGCGATTAGAGTTTAAGTGAGAACGTAAATTATTGTTTTACTGATATCCGCAATTAATGTATCTTAATTCATTCTATGAATGACACTAATAATAAAATGACTTCATTCATTGCAAACTACACGTTCAGTGAATATGTATTACAAATGATTTTTCTCATTAATTAAGTTTTTTTTTCTCCACAAAAAAAAAAAAAAAAAAAAAAAAAAAAAATATCTTCAAACCGTAGGTGGCTTCAAAAAACGCGACCCCATTTTTCACCACAATCGGGGCCTTTTGCTCGTTTGATTTTGTTATGTTCAACATTTTTCGGTTATTTTTCGGACTGTCAGCTGGCGTGTGCTTTTACGTTTGCTAGCGTGTGCATCCTCTTACAAATCGACCACAAAGGCTAACGTCATCGAAAGTTAATCTGATTGATGAGTCGCATAACAAAGGTGATGCCATAGGGTATCGATTATTTTTTTAGCAACTTATAAATATGACATATGGTATATCAAATTGTTTCATTTGACTATTTTTATATGACTATTAAATATATATGTGTATGTATGACAAAAGAACCATGTGGATTTTATAATAAGCATTTCGGCAAGTTTGTTACTCAACGCGAAGGACGTTGTGACCTCATCGCCAATTATCATACATTCTTAACAATACCATATAAATGTAATTTATCAATTCAAGTTTCCCCAATAAATTGTCTATTTAATAGATATGTAAATACGAGGGAAGTGATCAGTTTATGTATGAAGCACCTTGATGTTCGACTGAAGACTTTAAATGTGCTGTCTGTTGAAACTAAACAGATTAAGGTCTAGCTTCACTCTGATTGTAGCGCTATCTGCCAAAACCAAAGCCTTCCCAGGTCCAGATGCTAAGGGCCTCAATGGCTTGTTTCAAAACAGCAATAAGCACTGCAACATATATGACCTTTTGTTCTGTTAGCCGATTATTAAACTACAAGTACTTGTCTGCACATTTCTGAAGACGAGTTTGAGTGGTTTTTATTCCAAAAGTGAAGCGAGGCCCATCAGCTTTACAACTTTTGTACATAAGACTTTCGAACACATTTTGAAAACCCACATCCGCAACAGCTTAGAGATCTCCCCTTTATCCGATTCTTAAAATGTCTATCTTAAAGTTATGTCCACGAGACCTCAAAAACCTCAAAAACCTCAGGGAGGTGTATTTGCCTCTCTAATGGTATATAGTCATGAATAAGTTGTAAACTACTATGGATAAAGAGGGTTTAAAGTGGTCACGTATGCAATCCTAATATCACGAAAGTTCCTCTTTGTGATAAACCATAGGCTGGGCCATGAGCTGAGGCCTCTGGATCAATCTAGCTGAAACTAAAATTATGCTTTTTACCACGAAAATAGGATCACAAGACTTCCATCTTCCTAAATTAAACAGCTTAACATTATATTTGTGTAACAGAGCTACTGGCAATTTCTATAGAGCACTGGTAGTGGATTGGTGAGACACGAGACATTACGTAGGTGTTCAAAGGTTTGCATTGCTTGAGTGATATAAGTATCACCTATGAGTTTTATCGCACGGTTTTGTTTTGGGCACACCTGTCCAGATGTGGGCATTGTACTCAAATATTGGCCGGATGAATGGCTTATATATTGAAGCCTGGTCAGAGAGGTTGAAGTGTTTCTTACATCACTTGAGGAAGCCTAGACCTTTCGCAGCACTTTTAGTTACATCGAACTCCAACGTAAGTTGTTATTGACACACATACCGAGAATGGAAAGTTTTTTGGTTTCAACGATACAAGTGCCATTCATGGACAATGATAGACATGAAAATTAAAAAGGCTGTCAAAGACAGAACGAAACCCTGGGGCATACCAGTATAGGGGATGATAAAATTCTTATATAGAGTCTCCTTAATTTTTCTGGAGGATATAGCCTTACCACTCAATTGCCTTCTTAAACCAAATAAACAGCGATTGATAAGAGTGAATCTTCCTTTTATTTCTTGCTAAAATGTTGTTAGGATAATTGATAGCAGAGTTAAGGTAGACAAAGTCCTACAAAGTCCTCAAATTTATAACTGTCTATTGTGTTTTGTCCAATTAGACGATGCTGTGTGTACCTTCTTGTTGATAGCTTATACTTGGGTTTGCCCATATTAACCGCTATACACATTTTGGCAGATTCTGTCTTAATACTAGCGAATGCACCGGTTCTACCAATTATGTTGATATCATCGTCGTAAGCTAGTAGTTTCGCAGACTTTTCAACGACTGTACTTACCTCCAGTGTTCGCTTGTGAATTCCGCACAAATTTTTTCAAGTATGATGTTAATAAGTCAAATGACACCGTGTCATCTTACCTAAAATCCTTTTTGACATCAATGGTCTGACATCGTTACCGACTTTGACGGAGCAGCAAACATTCTCATTCTGCACAGACGAACAAGTTTGGCAGGGATGCCCAAACTAGACATGGCTGTTTGTAGCTCGTCTCTATAAATGCTGTCATATGTGGCCTTAAGCTCGATAAAAAGATAGTGGGTATCGATTTAGACATCTTGAGTTTTTTCGAGGATCTGCCGGAGTACATAGATTTGGTCGATTGTAGATTTTCCTGGTCTGAAACCGCACTAATATGGGCCAATCCGGCTGTTGCAGAAGGATTTCAGATTTTCACACAATATGGCATATATGATTTTATATGCGATGTTGAGAAGACTTATACCTCTATAGTTGGTGTAGTTGATGGGGTCTACTTTTTTGTGGACTGGGCAAACAATTCCATTCGTCAGGTCTACACTCTTCTGACCAGATCTGAGAAGTGAGATGGCTTATGCTCTCCATAATGTCATTTCGGCCGGTAAGCTGTCCAGCTGCTTTATTTCGTTTTGATCAGGTAGACGAATCAAAGCATGAATCATTAGGAGACGTTGTTTTAGTGAAGAATACCATCGTCATAAAAAAATAAATAAATAAAAAAAATAAGTAACTTCTCAGCAACGACTCTAACAATTCACCGTATGCATAAGCTCCCACCAGACAATAGTAAGCCCTTACAAATAATTATTTTGTTTTCTCTTTTATCTATGCATCTTTAATGTTAACAAAATCGAATGTCTGGTTTTGTTTCGTTACATGAACGAACAAATAAAAATCTTCACCTGCAGAAAAATACACATCAGATTGCAAGATATTGGGGGAACAATGATACCACAAAAAGGATACACCAAAGCACATGTGAACTGACATAGTTGGGAAACTTTCCAAATCTTGGCCGATTCAAAAACCGCTTTCCATTGATTGCCCCTATCCGTGTGACCCTGTTTGTGCATATGGAATTTCTGAATTGTCTACAATAAGTCAATTCCACTCAAATTTTTTTACACTACATAGAGAATATAGTTACATTCAGGTAAAGAAGTTTAAGGCCGTCACGATAGGGAGGTAATATAACATAAAAGGGTCATCCCAGGGTCGTCCTCAACGGGTAAAACGAAGCAAACGACGTTGAGTATTCTTGATTCGGTATATATGAACTTGCTGAAAAGGGGACCACACTTGGGTGGCATAATCGAGAAGGGGCCAGACAAGGGTAATGTACTATAAAGTGACCTTGCCACATAAGGATTGTAAATTCATTAGGAACTAGCGAACTTAACACTCAAGAGGGTATTACTACTCTTAAAATGCCGGAGCACGTGTTAAGTTTTTCGGAAAATTCGATAGAGAGAGAGAAAAAGATGCTTGGGCTCTGTGGTTATTTTGCTATATGGGTGTCATCGAACATTTAATGGGGAGACTAAATTATTAGTGGAAGTTAGCTTGTTGTTGTTTTCTAGTCAACTACTCATCTTACTTGATTTTTGTTAAATGAAAAAAAAACGAAGGTTTTTCGGGCGAGTCTGGGTTCGGTTCGAATACCGAACCTCCCGATTAGCTAAAAACGGGGTTGAGTAAAATAACTTTTCTCCAGATAAGAAAATATCCATTTTAATGGATATGGAATCAAAACTTAGAAAAGACAATTTGAAAAGGATAAGCCCATAGAAGCTTAAGTAGACTAAAATCACCTAAAAAAATAATAACGCCGTTGGAATCAATGGGATCGATGTTTAAAAAATACAATCGATTGCATCAACAGCCAGCTGGTACCCTTGAATTAATTGAGAGGGGCGAACATAACAACAACAAATGTATAGATATAAGATTTCTAGCGCATACAAATTCAAAGAATGCAGTGGACAATTTTTTAAAGGGTCTACCATAGACTTGAGCCATATAAATTCTCCTCTCTATCCAGACCATCGTCACGGCGTAAATCGAAGTCTTGGGAAAATAATACATTATTCTTAATATAGGACTTGACAACTTTGAATTTAAATTGTGAACGCACTCTTTCACTAATCATCAAACTGTCACTGTCAATTTATTCCATAAACTCAACATTTTTATCATGGTAAAGTACACTAACGAGCAATGTCTGCAAATTATAAAAAATTTTCTACAGATATTCGGAGTCGGTGACTGCAACTTTAAGAGTGTTAACTCCAATTTTCGGTAACACTCGACCAAGTAGCGCAAAAATTTGAGTCTACATATTCGTTGTGTGATGTTGCCGTGTCAGTTAGACAACGGGTTGGTCGAAGTGTCAAAAGTGTCGCTGCCGTTCAGACGTCCGTAGCAAACGATCCAAATCAGTCAAATCCACGGCGTTCTCAAGAATTGGACATCGCTCAGACCACATTATTGCGTATTTTGCGTTAGGATCTTGGTTTACACCCATACAAGATCAATCTGACTCAAGAATTGAAGCCGATGGACCATTTGAAGCGACGTACGTTCTCCGATTATGTTCTGGAGAAGATGCACCAAGATGATGAATTTCATCGCAAAATCATCTTCAGTGACGAAAATCATTTTTGGCTCAATGGGTTCGTCAATTAGCAAAATATGCGTTATTGGTCGGGTGAAAACCCACATGTGCTTCATGAATCACCACTTCATCCGCAAAAAATAACTGTTTGGTGAGGTTTGCATGCCGGCAGCGTTATTGGGCCATATTTTTTCGTAGACGATAACGATCGTCACGTTACTGTGAATGGTCAGCGTTATCGCACCATGATCAGCGATTATTTTTGGCCCGAATTGGAATATCATCAATAATAAAGTTGATGAAATATCTGAAATGGTTTGCCTTTTATTTAGAAAACCCTATATTAGCGGTGAGATTGGTTTCTGCGTAGGGCATAATTTTCGAATTAAGATACTCGTGCCTTGGCTTTGGAGGATGTATGGGGTCTAGAAAAGAAGGTGGTGTGGTACTAGGTTGGGAGTCTAGCGTAGAAGATGGGATTTAAAATGTGGGAGCGAATAAAATTAATGTAAGCCGTTTTTATTGAATGGAATAATGAGATGTTAAATTTTTAAAAGGACTGGAAGGAGGATCAAGATTAACAAATGTTACAAGTTTTAAATTGGTTTTGATGGGGTGGAAGAATGTATTATGAAGTGAAAAAGTAGTGAAGAAAGGAAATGTACCACCTTTAAAACTCTAGTTTGGATCAGAAGCTTGTTTGTTAGAATTTTTTTTTTTTTTGTAAGAGTTTGGCTTAGAATTTGAAATGAAAATCGGTGTAAGGTAAGACTTAATATTAATATAGTTCTGGTCTTAGTAGATTTTAAATTTTTCAGTTTTAATCGTTCCGTGGTTATTTGACCCAGATTGATGACGTCGGAAGCAGAGTTACCTTGAAGGTGTTGACATCAATTTTAAATTTTGATTTAAAAAATAAGTTGGTTTGATTCAGCTTTGTTGAAATTGTTCAACTATTTTTATTATTTTGTTCCAATCCGAAAGGATCAGTAGTTGGTGTAGTAGCTTTAATTTCCGGAAAGAATTATGATGGAGTAGAAGATGATCCAGGAGTTCTTGGTATCTCAGAAATGATCGAGGTGTTGTGCGATGCACATGGTAGGGGCTGAGATTACATTGGTATATCGTCGATTTTACTGGAAGTTATTCGGATCTGATCTATAATTTCGTTCAACAGTGCGCGTGATTCAGCAATCTCGTTGCTTAAATCACATATTTGGCACATGATGTTTATAAACAACTGATTGGTGGAAAGGGAACGCTGCTTTTGAATGGACATTGAAGATGGAAGTTTAGGAAAGACTGTAGAGAATTTAAAAAGTCAGTTATTGTGGGGATGTGAGATTTTATTATGGACTTAACACTATTGTCGTGTTTATCGTTTTTTGTTCCCAAGAAAGCAAAATTCCCGAAGACAGAACCATTCAACAATCTTATATTGGTATAAGTTGTTTAGTAGAAAAAAGGTTCCCACAACATTCAAAAAGGCAGAGCCTTGTACACGGGTCAGTCTTAGGCCCAGTCTTGTAGAATATAACGTACGATGTAGCACTGCGAATATGCATACCAAGAAGAGTTATCGTCATCACATCATCATAGTGGTGCCAAAATTGTAGAAAAAGTGACACAACTCTGCATAGACAACATTCAAAAATATAAAGAAATCTTCTGCTTGTGTTGCCTCTTAGGCAGTAAATCCACCGTTTTTCTTTTATTTTGAAATGGCATCAGTTCTCGCCCCTTTTTTTGATTTGTCGGAAAACATATACGATGTGTGTTAAAAAAGAAAGGTGATTTTTGAAATTTCGTAGGCAGCGTACCATACATTCGATTATCGAGTTTCTTTTTCACATAACCCGAACATATGGTCACAGTTTCAAGTATATTAGTTTGTTTTTGACATATAGAAAGGTTAGACTTGTTTTGGTGTGCTCGGCGATTTTCAATTATTATAAAAAATGGAGTCAAGAATTTGCATCAAATTTTCTGTAAAAAATGGAATCAAGTACTCCAAAATACTTGAAATGTTGACAGTGGCATACAATGAGTCTCCTTTAAGTAAAAAAAAAAATGTTAACAAGTGTTACAAGCTCCTCCAAAATGGGCGAGAAAATGTCAATGACGAACTTTGCTCTGGACGCGGTAGCACATCAACATAAGATGATAATGTCGAAGTTTTGAAAAAAACTATTTTGGAAAACCTTCAAATTGTCTTAAGAGAAGTTGCTGAGGATGTTGGCATATCGGTCTCCTTGTGTAATTAAATTTTTTTAGATGTTTTTGGAATGAGACGTGTGTCAGCGTAGTTTGTTCCGAAACTTCGAAATCAGAAAAACCGTCGCATAAGCATCGATCAGGAGCTCTTGAATGATGGTCTGACTTTGCTCAAAAGGATCATAACTGATGACGAATCATGGGTATATGGTTATGACGTCGAAACCAAAGCCCAATCGTCCCAATAGAAGCACCTAGGAGTCTGAAAAAAGCACAATAAGTTCGATCAAATGTTAACATTTTGATTACTGTTTTTTTTTCGATTACCGTGGCCTAGTGCAAAGGAGTTATTACATCAAGGTTGTACTGTCAAAAAGGAGTATTACCTTGAAGTTATGCACCGTTTGCGAGGAGCAAAAATAAAAAAGCGTTCGGAATTGTGGAAAAACAATTCATAGATTTTGCATCACGATAATGCACCTGCTCATTCATCCTTGCTTGTGAGAGATTTTTCAGCAAAAACAACACGACAATCATGCCTCAGCCACCATATTCACCTGATTTGGCCTAATGCGACTTTTTCTTGTTCCCAAATCTGAAGATACCTATGAAAGGACGGAGATTTGCAACGATTGAGGAAATAAAAACGACATCGCAGGAAGAGCTCAAGGCTTTATCAAAAAGTGCTTCGAGGATTGGATAAAGCGTAAGCACAAGTATATTATGTCTGAGGGGGATTACTTTGAAGGGGACAGCAACAATATAGATAAATAAATAAAAAAAATTTTATAAAAATATAAAGTCTTCTCACTTTTTGAATGCACCTCGTAAAGGCAAAATTGTGCACTGAGTATAATACCAGAATAGGCGATGCCTGGTAATGCATCACATTTATTAATAAATAAATTAACTTTAAAGTAACGACAAAGAAAACAATTATACACCAAACATACCAATTAACTGCTTTTACGGATGCACAGAGAGTCTGCTCAGAAAGAAGCCCATTATATTGAAAGCTAAAGCTATAGCTATTACGAATATTGTATTTATGAGTTTTTCATTAATAGTATGATGAAATAAGAATCTTCTACAGATCATATCTTCCTATGTGGGAATATTTTGCTCCTAATGATATTTGCATATGATTTTTACGTATTTTTACCGAAATACCGACATAAGGATTAACAAACAAGTTTCGGTTTATCCGTTCATTAATATCAAATTCCTTTACTTAGTTTACATTTCACCTTTTTCAATATTAAAAATGCATTTAACCAGATAAAAGTCCTATATTCTGGTTAAAACTGGTAGAAAAGGTGAGAATTTATTTTAAAGACTTGCCGACAAGAATGTTGTCAAAAACTTGTAGTAAAAAAGGAATTTTAATTTACGTACTCCCAAGACTCGAATTGGGACACACAAATAAAACTTGTTCAAGTTAGGGGATTTTTTGGTTGATAATTTAAAATTGAATTCTCAGAAAAAATAGATTTCTATAGTGTGCTCGTACATAGGTTTCGTCGTCTTTGTTGGGAATCAAATACGATGGCGGTCCCAGAAGTACCCGACCCAACAAAAAAAATTTATTTATTTTTCAACACAATCACACTTTTTCCAGCGATGTTTCCCTTTTATAATAAGAACAGTTCTGCTCCTCAAAATAGCCATTAAATGCCGACATCACTTCTTCATGGTTGGAAAATCTTTGACCACTGAGCAATTTTTTCAAGTTTGGGAACAGAAAATAATCCGAGGGGGCTAAATCTGGCGAATAGGGTGCATGAGGTAGCAATTCAAACCTTAATTCATTAATTTTGGTCATTGCAATAACGACACTGCTTTTGCTCGAGTGTGAGCAAACGCGGCAACCATCTTGCACACAGCTTTGTCATGTTCAAATTTTCAAATAATATGCGACGTACCGCACTTTAAGAAATGCCTACAATGTCTGCTAGCTCGCGCACTTTCTGTCGACGATCATCCAGTACCGCTTTGTGGGTTTTCTTCACCATTTCTGGAGTCGTCATCTCATTTGGTCGGCCACTGCGATGCTCGTCTTGGAAGCTCGTACGGCCTCGTTTAAACTCAGCAACCCAACATTTGTAAACGAAGGAGCAGACTCATCCAGAGTAAAATCCAGTTCAGCTTTTATATTGGTTGGGCTGAGGCCTTTCAAATAAAAGTATTGTATCACATAACGATGACCAATTTTCTCCATTTTCACAAATTCACTGACAACGTTCACTATTGATGGCTGCCAAACAAATACTAAACAACGTGGCGCTTTCAACTTGAAACATATGCTTTATACATAGACTGCGTACTTTCCAAAACAGTGATATTTTAAAAAAAAACTACTGCCATGTCTTGGTCAGGCTGGGTACTTCCGGCCTGACAGAATCAGAATTCCAAGTATAAATAAAAACAAAATTTTCAGATCAGGAATATTTGCTGGATTTGGAAAAAGTCCATTGGGGTAAGATCTGTCGATCTTGGGGGTCAGGTGAAATCTCCAAAACGACTTATCAATTTGTTTGGAAAAAACAAATCACGCAGAAGAGCTATACTGTCTCTAGCAGTATGAGGCGTGGCGCCATCTTGCTGAAACCATGTATGTACTCGTATATCAAGTGAAGGAAGGATGTTCTCTTAGCCTTGGAAGAAAATAATCATTTATCATACGTTGATAAGTATAACCGTCTACAGTTTGCCCGAGAGAATTTTCAAAAAATAAGATCATATTACGCCATGGACTGATAAGGCACACCAAACGGTTACTTTGGATTTTTTTTATAAGCAGTTGATGTTTCAGACGTAGGTTCTGTCCCTTAGGCGAACAATAACGGTTTGTTCTCCTATTCATCTAGATGGAAATGGGGTTCAAAACCTTACAAAGTTGATGTTTATTGCAATATTTATTTATTATATTGCCAAAAAGAAGTCTTTAGAGAAATTGTAATTATTGAATGGACTTTAGCGAGCGCGCAATTTAAATTTTATTGGGGTGAAATTAAAGGTCTTTTTTTAATACTATGTGCACATACGTTTTTTGATAGCCCTAGAGCAATCACCCTTTTACGCACAGGCTGACGCGGACTACAGCGCAAACTGTTCGCGACAAGTTCAAAGTTGTCATTAGTCCTCGATATTCGGATGGGCACCGAGGTTTTCCGAAACCTCCGCACCCGCAATGATATTAAATCTTCGCTTGGCGCATCACGAGATCGTCAGAATTAGGTTGGGAATGGAAACTAATTTTATAAATTATAAAATAGTAAATGATCCTATTAACAATTTATTCAAAATAACGCTCACGAAAATGTTTCCCATGTTTTCAAATTTCCTAATAAAAGCTATTCCCTAATCTGCCACGTAGACGCGAAGGACCTCTTTTTCATACTTGTTGTCACTTGTTGATAAAGTATTGGCAAATAGTTGCAGAATCGATATGCAAGACTATGTACAAAATCTTGTACGAGAACAGTAGAGCAGATTTCGATAGTGCTGATGTTAACAGGTGAAATGTTTAAGCTCAACTAATTAAAAAACACACCGGGATGAACTATTTATCTTATATGCAATGTCAAATATCTAAGTAAGGGAAGATGTCACTAATTTTATGAGAGAATGCCCTACTGTTCGAGAAGTAAGACGACACATCTTCGGCCGTAATTTTTTCGGAAAAATACAGGTTAAACATGACACGCATGTATGTCAGCTCTACGGCTCTTTAATTTTTGTAATATGGTTTAAAACTAGCTTACTGCCAACTAACAATGGACGAACATTTTCGATAATATTGTAGTAAAAATTAATTGGTTTTCTTAGGGTGTAGCTATAGATTTTTGTTTTTAATTCAAATTTACAATAAAACAAAGGGTAATCTACCATACATACATGTATAAAAGTTAAACAGGGAAATAATGATTAAAGTCCAATGGTTTCTCTTAACAAATGAATTACACGATTAGTAATGAGAATTTTTTGCTCCATTATCTAATTTTGGCGGGGTGGCAATCAAAAGTTTCTATTCCCTACTTGGTAGTAACACATGGGCTGAAAAGTTCGTTTTATAGTAAAACACAAAATTTTTGCAAAATTCAACTTTATTTATCAATATAGTTGCCTTCGAGGGCGATACACTGATTGAAATGATTTTTCAATCTTTCGATACCAGTTTTGTAGTACGATTTCGGTTTAGCCTCAAAATAGGCCCCTGTTTCGGCGATTATTTCTTCATCGGTCTTATATCTCTTTCCGGCGAGCATTCTTTTGAGGTCTGCGAACAGGAAATAGTCGTTGGAGGCCAAATCTGGAGAATACGGTGGGTGGGGAAGCAATTCGTAGCCGAATTCATTCAATTTTGCCATCGTTTTCATCGACTTGTGACACGGTGCATTGTCTTGATGAAACAGCACTTTCTTTTTCTTCAAATGCAGCCGTTTTTCTGCGATTTCGTCCTTCAAACGGTCCAACAACGCAATGTAATAGTCGCTGTTGATAGTCTGCCCCTTTTGGAGATAGTCGATGAAAATTATTCAATGTGTATCCCAAAATACGGATGCCATAACCTTGCCAGCTGACTGTTGAGTTTTTGGTTTTTGGACGAAGTTCGTCGCTTGGTCGCCACTCAGCTGACTGCCGACTTGACTCTGGTGTGAAGTGATGGAGCCAAGTTTCATCCATTGTCACATACCGACGCAAAAATTCGGCTTTACTGCGGTTAAACAGCTTTAAACTCTGAATCATCAACACGTTGTTGTTTTTGGTCGACTGTGAGCAAAGGCGGCACCCACTTTGAACAGAGCTTTCGCATGTCCAAATATTCGTGTATGATGTATCCAACACGCTCTTTTTGATATCTTCAGAACCTCAGCTATCTCGATCAACTTCAATTTACGGTCATTCGTAATCATTTTGTCAACTTTTTTGATGTTTTCATCTGACACAGCCTCTTTTGGACGTCCACTGCGTGCATCATCTTCGGTGCTTGTATGACCACTTTTAAATTTTTCAATCCACTTGCGAATGGTTCGTTCGGCTGGTGCAGAGTCCGGGTAACACTTATCAAGCCATTTCTATCTCGAGAAGTGATTGTCCGATAGCTGTCAAATTCAGACACGTATGTTTTGAAGGTTGGTACTGCCCTCTCTTAGAAACGGCACGGACTTTTCAGCCCAGTTTCAGTTTTGTTGTTTAAAAAAAAATAAATATAGTAAAAGCTTTCTGCATGAGTTGTTTTTTTTTTTTTCTTTTCTTTTTCCTATTTTACTGTTATTATTATATTTTTCTATGTTTTCCATTGAAAGTATGGTATAAAATTGCACGTAATAGAGTTAGACAAGCGACAAATGAGTCCTTTGATAGAGAGGGCGACAAAATACTTAACAATCTGTTTTTAATGATTGGTACACATGTGTATATTTATGACTAGAATATCTGAAAACAGTTGTTTTCATCGTTGTCATCGTTGTCTTGCCCTCTATAGCCCTACAAATCATATCACTATCACTATATCACTAGATGTGTGTAGGAGATTTTGTCTCACCTTTACCGCTGTCACCGCAATTGGCATAATCTGATTCTTCTTTGTCATCGTCATCGTCATCTGTTGGCTGATCGTCTTCAAACTCAAGGTCAAAGTCATCGTCGTAAAAATTTGTCATATCCAACATCGGTTCCTGAGAAGGTTGTGGGCACAGTACTACCTTCCTTTCGAGCTTCAGCATTCACGGCAAATGCTTGCTTTCTGGTTATGTTTGGATATTCTTTATCTTTCTTTCTGCGTATCCTTTCATCTTCTGTACATGACGGATGCATCTGCCTTAGCTGGAGAATATGTATTCGGTTCGTTTAGTAACGAAATTACCGACGGCAATATTGTTCGAACATTCTGTGTTAGATTCCATCTTCCGTAAGGCAATTTACCGATTTGTGGATCGTCTACTGGTGGATGTAAAATCGAAATACACAAATTCCCACTCTCATAGATATTTGGACTATTGTGAGAAATCGTATCGATTGCGGTGAATGTGGATATTCCGAAAGAAATTTAATGTGTGCCTTGAAATAGCCACCCTGATAGAGTGTATCCGGCGGCCCAAATATGCTACTTACCATTCGAAGAGAATTGAGGAGCTTCACGACTGGTTCCTCTAGCAGTGATTTGTATTTAAGTGCGAGGGCACGGACAGCTGAGCTGCTTGGCACCGACATTTGCTGTTATGTCTTGCGTCTTAAAATTTATTTTCTTTATTCCTACCTTAGCACACCTGCTATAACTTCTCTCTGTGCTGTGAGTTGTTTTTTAATTTATTTTATCTTCTTTTCTTTTTTTGTTTGATGAAGACCTAAGTACAAAGATGAGATTTTGTTTCTTTTTTTTCGGCAATTTGCTTGATGAATTGGAAGCCGCTTTGGGCGAAATTTTATTTCGAATTCGAATCGTTTTCGAATTGGTATTTGATTGTTTAGAATAATTACGTTATTGGGTTTAAGAGTCCGCTCAGGGGGTTAAGGTACCCTTAACATGTTTGCACATAGCCCGGGCGAAGGAAAGCTAAGTACCGATGTTCGTTCGTTTTGAATGTCTGAAGGTTATAATGGCCAGGAAATAAAGAGCTCGACAGCAATTCCATAAGCGAGATATACGGCTTAGGCAAGAATAACAAAATTTCAATGTACGTCCAAAAGTGGACTTGAGGGTAAACTGATGAACATTCATAACAAGACATGTGTTACGGTAAGAGGTTTGAAGGGGCGGAATGCTTATTGCATTTTCAATGGAGAACTGGTCTTGAAAATGGCGATAGAGCGAGGTGAGACAGGAGAATTTAATATATTTAATATATTTACCATACGCTGTTGTTCTACTTCTATAGTCGGAGGCGTGAGTCCGGTAATGAATATGAGAAACAGAGAGTACTGTCGTCAGCAAAGGAATATATTAGATTAGAACTAGCAAAAGGATATCATTGATGAAGATTAAAAAGAGTGTTGGAGACACAATAGATCTCTAGGGCACACCAGCATTTCTTTTATTTAGTTATTTTGCGAATATCAGCCTTTAAACCATTCAAGAAAACTTGAATTGAACGTTCCGAAAAGTAGTTTCTAATCAATTAAAAGAGAGATTCATCTATCCCAAATGCATGCATTTTCGACAAAAGAGTCTGATGCCAAACTCTACCACATGCCTTTGAAATATCAAGTGCAACTATCTTGCTTTCGCTAGATTAATCTACGCTTTGCTTCCACTTTTTAGTGAGTCATCAAATCACCAGTATATCTCATGAAAATAGTATACGTAGTTAAACCAGCCGGTACTAACAACCAAAATCCGTAGTATAGTGGAGAATAAAAACGGGATAAGGCTACTAAAAGAGATATGGATTTGAGAAAATAAGGAAGGAGATAAACTGTCCATTAGTTCAAGGATATGATATCAAAAGCTTTTATAAAACAAATCAAAAGCTGGCTACAATTCGTATATACGTACATATTCTTTGGTAGAAGCATTTACTATATTGGATTGATCAGCGTTTCCATGACCTTGGAAAGAAGGGACGTAATTACAATGTGTTTGTAGGAGGAGAGAGAAGAAGATTCGTTGTTTTTTTTTAAGAATGGGCTGGACAAATGCTGTTTTGCATCTTCTATGAAAGAGTCCTAAAGAGCAAGATTGATGAAAAGGTTTACGCAGTGGTTTTGCCAGCGAGAAAGAACAATTCTTCAGAAAAGGAGAGATATACCAATTGGACCAGCGGATTTGTGTATATTAAGATTTTTAAGTACTCTTGCTACTACACGGGTGCGAAAGTGAATTTGTCCCATTGGATTCGACGCTCTCAAGTGTAGGCGGAGACAAAGAACAATCTGGAAGTGTAGGTTTGGCCGCAAAGTTGGCCTTGTCTAAAGAGCTGGCAGTTAGATGGAGGATGAGACAGAATTTCTTATGTTTTTGACAAACGACGAAAGCTTTTACTAGTTTTGGATCATTGTAGTATTTTCTGACACAGTTTTTGGTCATATTGAAATCTCGCACGCTTAAGAAAGACGTTGCATTCGTTCCTGGGTCGGTTGAATATTTTTGCGGTTTCCCTTTGTCGTGTTGCTCCTGAAGGACGAACATTTCTAGGTTTCGTAATTTTTCAACTGATGTTATGGTCCCATTAACGTAGAACTTTTGGGATTTTTGGTTGAAAAAATAAATCAAGTAGTTTTCGTTTCAGTTTAATTACATTGAGAAAATTCTGATAATCAGAGAGTACTATGCCAGGACTAATCTAGCGACTAAAAAAATCTGGGCAAAGCTGGATTTGAATGGCTTTAAGGGTTTGATCTTTCAAAATAGAAAACATCTCAGCGCTTTCATAGGTGTCATCACTGGACACTTTCTTGTAGACAAGCATATAAGAAGGCTTGACATCTTTATTAATGATTTGTGCAGAAACTCCACGGATGAAAAGGAGGAGGAGACAGTCTTCTTTCTTCTCTATGCTTGTCCAGCTCTCTCCCAAAGAAAGAAATTCCATTTAGAGCTTTCTTCTATAAATACTTGACTGATTTGACCAATATAGACATTAACAGTCTCTTACGCTTCTTCATAAGCTCAAAATGGTTCCAAGGTTCTCAATTTCTGACGGATTAACGAATAAGTTAGTCGGACCAATTCCAATGGAAGACATAACCTTTCATTTTGGTCAATTTGGGCCGTTTTCGTTCGACTGCCTGAAGTAATCTCTCTTGCACTAACAAAGTCTCTAGTGACTTACGTGGACGCCTATTGTGTAAACTTAAGTCCACAGGATGCTCATACATCCATGAGAGCAAGAATACGCCTTGCCATCGATATTTGCTACAGAAAATATAGCAAAGTAGTACTTGTGTTGGAGGCATAGGTTTCACCCTTGGTATGGGTCGAAGCCGATCCAAAACCTCTTGCTGATTTTATGCTCACAGCACCCAGCAACTTCACACTGGGTCAAAGACTCTTTCCGTGACTTTTGACTTAAACCAAAGCCACCATGACGCTCCCACAAGGGGGCCTACCTACCTACTCCCAGGGTGCCGTGTTTTAAGTCCTGATAGGGACTACCTGTGGCCCTGCCACCAACAGGACCTATGTTGTCAGAACAGAGCACTCCAACTAAGAACTGGTCCGTTGTACTTAAAGTATAAAGGCTTATATTACTTTTGGAAGAGCAATAAAACTCATCAAAAACTAGCATAAAACCAGTTTTTGAATATTTTGTACATTCTTAGTTAGGTGACGTAATGTGAAAAAGATTCAATAATTGATCGGTTTTTATTTGAACTAACTAAATAAATTGTGTGATATAACATAGATACAAATTAAACATTCGGAAATAAGACCAAATAAATAATTGCAATCCAATTATGTATATAAGTATCTATACATTGCACCGCTATTCTGAGGCTGAGTAAGGTCAATGATTCTCGAGAAGTCCTGAAACTAAGGGATGCTTATCCCCATTTGCCTCTCTCTTTCTCACTACCTTCCTTACTCCTCTCTCCATTCTCTGCTGGGCTGGATCAAGGTGTCATACGAAGCGTTCCGAGGATCAGCCTAGCTGAGGGCACAGTATTTCAAAAATATTGTATATGAGTTGTGAACAGATTTTCCGGATATCAGGCGACCTCCGGATTAGCTAGCCTTATCTATATATAACGGGTTTCTATATAGACAGGTCTCCCTTTCTCAAATCAAAACTCGAGACCGGTACTCGGACAGTAATACCTTAACTACAATACACTGACCATCGTCAAGATTCTGCAATACTTAGCGAAGGTAAAACTGTGGAACTCCAAAAACTTTTCCGGGAGTGGCAGCAAGTTTTTGGAAGACCATCGACTTCCTGCTGCCACTAAAATTCAACCCTCAAAAGAGGAATTAGAAGCTCAGTCGAGCTCTACATCAGAGGTCAAAATGCTTGACGCATACTGAAAACCCTCAGATCTACTAGAGGGAGTGAAAAGTAACCTCCCTGACCGCCTTGACCGTTCATATTTAGGCAGACATGCCAAATTTCAGTGCTGAAATTTACTGCCTTTAGTTTTGTTTTGACAGCTGATTGTTGTTGACGTGTTTGGCATCATGTTGAGTATGGACAAAAACGATTTTCCTTCTCTCATAAAACATTATTTTTTGAGGGGCAAAACGGCAAAGGAAACAAAAGAAAAGTTGGATAAATATTATTATATTATTATATTTATATTATAAATATTACCGATCAAGTCCGCAGCGGCAGGTCTTCCGATGCGGTTACAGAAGACAATGTCAAAAAAATACATGAAATAGTGTTGGCTGACCGGAATGTGAAGGTGCGCGAGCTAGAAGATACCACAAAGATTAGAACTGAGCGCACACGCCATATTTTGGGCAATATTCTGCATATATAAAAGTAATCCTGCCACTGGGTGCCGCGTATACTTACTTCTGACCAAAAACACGAACGAGTGTTTGGACTTGCTGATGCGGAATCGGGCGGACTTTTGGCGTCGATTGGTAACTGTTGAACACCAGCAAACAGAATGATTGCCCAGCAATGGACTGAAGCTGGCGATGGATCGGTTTTCGTGCTTTGTCATGGCATACTCTTCGTGGACTACCTCGAAAAAGGAAAAACCATCAACACCAAGAATTACTGTGCATGATTGGAGCGATTGAAGGCCGAAATTGCTGCAAAACGGCCTCACATGAAGCGAAAAAAATTTTGTTTTTGCAAGACAATGCACCGGCGCACGAGAGCATCGCAACCATGTGTAAAATCAGTGACTTACGGCTCCAATTGCTGTCGCATCCACCGTATTCGCCCGATTTGGCTCCCTCGGACTATTATCTCTTCCCAAACCTCAAAAATTGAGCTCACGCGGGGAAATCATCGACGCCATGGAGGAGTATTTTGCAGACCTTCCGGAAAATTACTTTTCGGACGGGATCAAGAAGTTGGAAAATCGCTAGAATAAGTGTATCAAACTAAAAGGGGACTGTATTTAATAAAATAAAAAAAAAAAAACATTTAAAAAAACTTTTCACCCCACCTAGTATTCTCGAGGTTGAAAGAGTAGCGGACGTGAGGAACAAAATAAAGTGGGCCAACAACATCTTAAAAGACGTATTGTCCGCTGTTACCAAAACTTTAAAAAACTCCTCCAAGAGCCAGAGGTCTTTGGGGGAAACCATGTCTGCTACCAAAAGCCCCAACATTAAAAGCGCCAAAAGCCCCTCAGATTTTCATCATATCTCTGAGGTCTTTTAACGGAGTTCTAAAAGACGCAATAACGATCGAGGTGATTGATAAAAACGACGTTAATGGTTAATTTTTATGAAGAAGATGATATTGGCCAAGTTAATGTTTTGGGCAACTTTTTGGCCGTCACTTGGCAAAATCCTGGACTATATTCTATTATAAACGCCGTTGACTGGTACCAAGCCCACGTCAAACTTATCGCTTGCGGCGATCAAAGATCTCTCGATCTGTACAAAAAAAAAAAAAAAACATCAAACGATTATAAAAGGTCTGGCGGTTGCAAGACTCTAGATTGTAGCTAATGAGGATATCATTAGCAGATCTAGAACCTTCCTCTCAAGAAGACATTCAGGAGATGATTTTCCTCTCAACAAACCGGCCCTTCCGACTCATGACTGGAAAGTAGCGAAACTGGGGAAACTAACGGGCCTGTATGAAGGGTGCCCCATTAAGATTACCTATTTTGGAATTTGGAAAGGAAAACCTGTGCTCATTTGAAAAGTTCTGTTCTTTTTATTTTTAAAAAGAGTGTAGACATGGAGGTTATGTTCGGAACACAATATCCGATAAGTGACAGTGAACGTTTTCATCCTTTTAACCATTGCCTGCGATGCCAGCAAGTCACTTTTTTTATAACAAAATACGTACTTACCACATTATTTGCAAATTTATAACTTAAAACCAATAAAAAGTTCTAGATATCGCTCTTGTCTCTGACAACATCACTCAGATTCTAACGAACTGGGTGATACCGTCTAAACACTTTTTTCAGATCACAGACACATCCAATAAAGTCTACATGATGCTCCCCGCTGCCAACTAGCATTTGGAATTATCCGAAAACTGATTGGCCAAAATACAGAGAAACACTTTTAAAACTAATCTCCTCTGAACTTTTAAGTTCCCAATGTAACACCAATGAGCTCGACATGAAAGTCGAGGATTTTACCCTGGCTCGTCATTAAGCAATGACTGTTTCCTGCCCTCTTATTCATCCTTAATGCTAAAAACAGTGCGGTGAATATCAGCACTGGAACCACTTAGAAACACATGCAGGGAACTTTTCAACCCAGCAAAAAGCACAAGAAAAGTGACAGACAGGAATCCTTCAATATAATTAAAAAAAAAAAAATTGAGAAAGGCAAAGCGACAATCTTGGAGGTCGCTCTATTGCAAAAAAAAAACAAGAAACTTCCGAGTCATCGTGGCTAGGAAAAATACTCTTTACAAATCTTACGATGCGTAGCTGTTTCAAAATAAATCGATGGTTCTTGCACGAACAAAGTAACATATAGTACTGAACCACTCACTTTTCAAGCAACTCCCTACTCACGGCCAATATCAACCTAAGCAGAACTACTGCTGCCTCGACTAAAACTCACGATTATAGGAGACAAGCTGCTCTGGGCGCTGCATAGCTTCAAACCATAGAAGTTTGGTGAATCAGACCTTATATTACCTACCGAACTACAAATATTCTCAGATATCACGCTAGAGAATATTATACCCTTGTCATGGAGAGAAGTTAGCGTAAAACTGTAGGACTAACATCTTGCCTTCTGAAAATCTTACAACGACTGATTCCTATCCATATATTATCAAAAATTGATCCACGGCTTCTGTCTGTAAACGAAAGTCAGGGGAAATGGCCCTACACGCATAAGCTAGCCACATCGTGCAATTCCTAAATTATTGAGAATAGACAATAGTCGCATTTTTGGACATAGATAGGTGCCTTTGACAATGTCAAGGCATCCGCAATCACGACTGCTATGTCAACTCTGAAGGTAGATAATTCATTTGCGGAATTGATCAGTTTTATACTAAATAACAAGACTATCAACTCCAAACTGGGTGGGGCTTCTGCTAAAAGATGTGTGAGCAGAGGTTCCCCGCGAGGTGATGTAATTTCATCCCTTATCTCGAACATTGTGGTCAATGAACTGCTGATGTACCTAGAAGCAGATGGTTGCCTTTACGGATGAAGTTGCAATGAATGAAAGCATCTCAACAGCATTAAATAACGTTTAACCCGTTAAACGGATCATTGTGAATCGTGAGTTAACCCCATAAAACTGATCTTGTTCTCTTTTCAAGAAAATATATAGTTCCAAACATAAATCCTCCCCTCAACGATGGCAGCCAGTCAAATATCTGGATCACATTTTTGACAAGAAACTAAACTGGAAACCTAATATTCAAGAAAGAATAAAGGGAAAGTTGGAGTAGCTTTATTCTCTTGTCAAAAAACAATTTTGAATAGATGGGGACTTCAATCTCGCATTACCCACTGGCTATACCTCTTGATTACAAGACCGACCGAGCCAGCTACATTACACTAAACAAAGTCATAGAAACGCACTACTCCCTCCGCGACACAGCTTTTTGCCTCTGGCCACTCTTACACTCTTGGCTACCAAACAAATCTGGCCACAATTAGATCTGAATCGCTCTAAGGGTTTGATCCTTCTAAATAGGAAGCATTTCAACGCTATCATAAGTGTCATCACTGGACACTTTCTTATAGACAAGCACACAACAAGGATTGACGTCTTTACTTATGATTTCTGCAGAAGTTACATAGACAAGGAGGAGAAGGAGACAATTTTCCGCTTACCCTGTACATGTCTAGCTCTCTCTCAAAAAAGAAAGCTCCACTTATAATCTACCTTCTATAATGAATTAAGCGATCTAAATAGCATAGACGTTAATAGTACAAGAGTAGGATGATCATGTGATTCAATACGCCTAAGTGGGTTAGTTTTGCCAACAGTACAGTTGGTACCTAACCTAACCTCGCCTAAGACACTTTGCAAAAAATATAAAGAATATAATAATAAAAATATATAATTATAATAAATGTAAATGTATCTAAAGTGATTCCCCGCGGTTATCTAGTATAATGAAATCTTCATCAAAACCGATTTACCAGTTTCTAGGCAGAGGAAAGAAAAAGGCCTCAAAATCTAATGAATGCTAAAAAGACAATTAAAATTCTGCTTTGTCTAGTTAAGATCATGTTTTTCTTATTCTCTTTCATGTTTGATTTTTACTAAACTTTTTCACATTAAATCTGAAGTGTCTTCATATTTTAATATCAGCGCTTTATTTAATTTTCTAACGTCAAATGAGGTAGAATCATGATGTATCGCCACTTGAATTGGTTTTTGTAATCTACCGACAAAAACTACAATTTAATCATGACGCATAGTATACGCATGCATACATATGCTCGTAGATCATTTCTGGTAACTCTTAAGTACTCGTATGATAGTATTACCTAAATTTTATTAGAAATTTTATTAAAAGGGGATTTGTCATATCATTCCAGGGTTGGTTGTGAAATGTAAATAAACATAAGGACTAGATAAAACCTTGGTCAAATTATTCAGAGTTACTCGTAAATATTTGTATTGTATATGAGGAATGTTTTAAAGTAAACTTAAAGTTTGCCATCTATTTGGTGACACTCTGTTTACTAAAAGGAATACTCTTACTTATTACTCATACCTGGGATATTATGGGCCATCATTCAATCAATCACAGCACATCATTTGTTGTTACTTAGCCCTAAGCGTCATTCAATAATATACGCTGACAATCTATTAAAGTGTGTGATCTACAGATATTTGCTTACCCCTTTGGTGTAACAGCTTACAAGCACTGATTTTTGACTTTGTTAATGGTCACAGCGGTTGATTGTTGTACGATGAGAGTAGACACTGAACGGTGTACCTTAGCGATGCCCAGCTTACCTACTTAGGTAATAAAACTACTCCAAATCTCTTAGGTTCCTTCCATTTATGCTCGCCACTTAACTCTACTGTTTTATAGTATTCCTCTAAGTGAGAATCGAAAATTCTTCAGTCTGGACAATTAGTATTCATGTCTATGTTAAGTCAACTCAAGTTACTAACGATGTCTATGCCAGTGCAAACGAGCCGAAAAATGATTAAAAGACACCTGCGCTCACAAAAGATGACTTCGCTCGCCTCCGCTAACATTCATGCTTTCGAGATGTAGAGCAGCGTATTTCTTGACAAAGTCTCATTTATCAAACTTGGAAAGCTGCGCTTCTGGTGTTGCCTTACGTGTTTCGGACAATTTTCTCATGCATGCTGTTGAAGGAATCACATGGCAGAGCATCATTGTGGTAGGGAGATAAAGTCAGATATAGCTTCGTATACCTCGTCTCTATAGATGCGGTGAGTATCGATCTGGATGTCTTGAGTTTTCTCTAGAATTTCTAGTAATGTGAATTAATAGTCAATTTAGAACAAACCCGGGCTAGGACCCGTAGCCGTATGTGTCAATCAAATATTTAACAACTGATGCCGTATCTTGTGTATCGAAAAAATGGTCCTGAGGTTGTAATTGACAGGCAGACCAAATCTTGGAAATCTTAAATAGATCAGAAGGTAGCCTTTTTGGTCCGTTAGTCTTGATTCACTCAAGTTTAGTAATTGTTATCTTTATTTTATTTCGGTCGAGTGAGTGCAAGTCTTTAGGCGCCCGGGATGAATGCTTCATTCTCTGACTTCGGTCGTTCTACCTCTAAAACGGATTATGTTTGGGCCTTGTTGACACGATGGTCCTGAGGTTGTAATTGACAGGCAGACCAAATCTTGGAAATCTTGAATAGATCAGAAGGTAGCCTTTTTGGTCCGTTAGCCTTGTTTCACTCAAGTTTAGTATTTGTTATCTTTATTTTATTTCGGTCGAGTGAGTGCAAGTCTTTAGGCGCCCAGGATGAATTCTTCATTTTCTGACTACGGTCGTTCTACCTTTAAAACGAATTATATTTGGGCCTTGTTGACACGATACGTTCCTTTTCAACTCCATGGTAAGGCGTTCGAATGTAGTCTATTTACTCGATTGATTGCTTCTTAAGATCTTTTTATTTTCTATTTTCTTCGTAGAATGCGCGAGAGTAGGCGAGTGAAACTCAGCACACTAACCACGGCATTTCTGGAGGCTTCTTCGGATTGATGCCATGTGCCAAGGGGTCAGGATTTCTTGCTTTGGCCTGCTAACAAATCGGATTCACTATATACATACATATATGCATCAATTCTTCACCTTCCTTTTGTTCGTTCCGTCCCATCATACTTTCTGGATTAAGATTATACGATATTATATCTGATATGGGATATAAAAGCTCCTTTGACTTTTTAAGGACTAATCCACTAACACCTCTATTTCAAAACCTTGAGTGGTTCTGCATATTCCTTATTCATATGATGATTTAGCTCGTAAAAATATCTACCGTGCTGAGTACTCATGCGTGAATTTATTCGCCCTACACTCTCCTACTGAGGCTAAGTTATTCGGATAAGGTATGAGTGATAAAGTGATTGATGACGAATGGATGAGAACAGTGACTACGATGAAATTAGTAGAACTTGAATTTTAGCAAAGCGGTCCCAATTTGGTTGCCTGTAATTCTATTCTTTTCATTGATGGAATACCAAGCAATGATGACATCTGCCAAAATTTTAAATTGGAAATAAATATGGCTTTCGCAACTGTACGAGTATATTATCTTAAACTTATTTTACAGAACGTTACGAGAACCTTTCAACGACGGAGCTTTCATTGACTAAGCATAAATTTAATTGTTTATAAAAATCTTTTCAGAAAGTGTAATATTGTACCTATTAATATAATATGGTATAGGTATATAATAGTATTTGTGGTATATGTGTGGTCGCTTTGCATGTGAAAGGTTTTGTTCACTGAGATAATTGTCAATAAAATTACATCATGTGAATTAAGTTGCGCTGCAGCAGGTGATTTTATGTTTTCAAATCACCACTTGGCGGCAAAGCTTATTATTGCATGAGTTTTTGTGAGTTTCTTGTTATTTAACTTAATACCTGTTGTTGTTTGGATCAATATACATACGAGTAATCGTATAAACAAACCATATGACGTGGGTTTTGTTTACATTTTATTGCTGCTTTATTTTTTAGCTTCCCCACGTGATAGACCTTTTTTTGTATGACGTTAATATTGGAGTTTGATAACTTAAATAACAATGGTAAACATTTTTTGCCCATTTGCATTGATAGTTTTAGATAAAAAACAACTGAGCAGGCACATTTTTTTTTAAATCAATATCCGGTTTTATTTAATTTAATTTTTTTTATATAATCAGTAATATGCTTAAGCTGAGAAGATATCTTGCCTAAGAACAATATAATATTGTGTTTAATGTCATAGCATGTTTGACAATTGTAAAGTAAACGGAAGCAGAATACAAGTAAACAAAACATGGATCGCTATACTAATCTATAACTTTGAATCAACGTGAATTTGGTAGTTGAATCCTTGGTCATGTGGCATCAAATCGGCTACTGGTGTATTAAGGGGTTCCTTAGGCCGTCTCAACACGGGCCAGTAGCAGTCTTATGCAGCTTTTGGTTTCAGAATATTGTTGCATTGTCCCAGATGTGCAAGAGAACCCTTACGCATCGAAGGTCAACGGGCGACGCAACAAGGCATCAGTAAATGGTTTTCTTAGTGAATTTTGGTGAACGATTTAAAGTTCTTTCCATATAAATTGCATCAACTATTACCTGAAAACCATCACTCTCGTGTAAATTATAGAAAAGCCGCCCTACACAGCGAAATCATTACAAGAAAAGATATGTTGAGACATTGGATAATCAAAATTATCACATTTAATGCACTTAAAAGATGCGTATTATGCACGAAACGCGATGGCATTCTCCCAAGGTCACTGTTTTGTGCTGAGTTTACATAGAAAGATGATCGGCACATGTCTTTTCGAGCGCGGTGTTGGCAACACTTTGACTGAGACCATTACAAATAGGTATATGTTCAAAATCAAACCAATTGATTTTGGAAAATAAGTAAGAAAGCAGGATGGAGCACCCTCGCACGTAAACATTAACAGTAAGTATTTACTAGTAGCTTAATCTCTCCTTTTGCGGACTTGCACTAACCCGGCTATTTCCCCCATTTGACCGTTTCAGAATTCTTCCTTCTATACGAACAAGATTTGGCCAGCCTAAAGTAGAATAAGCGACAATAAGTAGAGAATTTTTGGCAAGAAATTAAAAAAAAAAAACCATGAAAATAGCTAAAGAACGATCTCGAATAAACATATATCAAATTGGGTGTTGGCCCCTCGACCAATATGTCTGATACACCCTATATATCAATTGTCAAATCTCATTGTAGGTCATCCGTCATCATAAGGCCTACTCCTCAGTGACCTAGATGAAGCATTGAGAGAACCATTTTCTGCAACTCGGGTGGAACCACTACTCTTGTATGTTAGCACAAACCCAAGGACATAATTTTTTCTATATATATTGATAATCTTCGCTTTTTCTGTTGATGGAAAAAATATTCTGGGTCTGGATTAATTTGACAAATAAAACTTCGCATTGACACCGCCAGATCACGTAAAAACAGTTTCGAAAGAGTCAACATACAATTTACAAGCTGTAGCAAAACTGCTTTGTTAAAAGCATAAAAGTATGTTTAACACCACTTTGGGATGTAGTAAATTTTTTAAGGCTGATGTTAAAATGAAAAGCGGATCTCAGTCAATATATAGGGTTTTGTAATAACGACTTGACAACTTTTTTTTTAAATAAAAGGCAAACCATTTGAGATATTTCAAAAACTGTATTATTGGCTTAAAGTACAATCAAAACATTTATGAATGGAACTCGACTTCGTTCATATGGCCACCGCGGGCACATTTGCAGCGGTCGATTCGTTGGACCCAATTTTCAACGACTCTGCCACACATTTCGGCCGAAACGGTAGCTATTTCGCGTTCAATGTTGGCTCTGAGTTCTTCCAACGTCGTCGGCGTGTTGGCATAAGCCAATGACTTAATGTAGCTCCACAGAAAATAATCAAGCGGCGTTAAATCGCACGAACGAGGCAGCCAATCGACTGGCCCATGTCTTGAAATAACACGCTCACCATACTTACTCTTCAATAATTCGATTGTATTGTGTGCTATGTGGCTTGTGGCACCATCCTGTTGTAACCACATGTCGTCCACGTCCATATCTTCCAATTCGGGCCAAAAATAATCGGTGATCATGGCGCGATAACTCTGACCATTCACAGTAACGTGACGATCGTTATCGTCGACGAAAAAATATGGCTCAATAACGCCGCCGGCATGCAAACCGCACCAAACAGTTATTTTTTGTGGATGAAGTGATTCATGAAGCACATGTGGGTTTTCACCCGACCAATAACACATATTTTGCTTATTGATGAATCCATTAAGCCAAAAATGAGCTTTGTCACTGAAGATGATTTTGCGAAGAAATTCATCATCTTGGCGCATCTTCTGTATAACCCAATCGGAGAATGTATCTCGTTAGTGTACTTTACCATGATGAAAATGTTGAGTTTACTGAATAAATTGACAGAGACAGTTTGATGATTAGTAAAAGAGTGCGTTCACAAATGAAATTCAATGTTGTCAGTCCCTATTGGAAAACACTATACCTCACACTATACCCCTATACCTTTTGCATATTGAAGGTTGAGATCAATTGGTTAAAAAAGCTGGATAACCTGAATACAATTTCAACATGTCAATGGCTGCCACTATCGTTATGGTGCCAAATTCAAATTTATCGGTTAGTATATGTGGCAATTTAAAAGCATCTATTATCCAAGATTTGAAGAATTGAACGATTTCGTGCGCTTTATTAACGGATATTAAACGTGCAACAGAGTCCATTTCATTGAGCAAGTTTAAACCAGGATATGCAGTCTTTACTTTTCAGTACTTGAAACGAAATCGATGGACAGAAGCTGAGATTTTAAAGACGTTAGGACGTCGAAAGTATTTAGTGAAAACTGAAGATATGTCTTTGTGAATACTTCAAAACCAGTTACGTTTCCGTAAAATCATTTCAGGACCAACAAGGAGTGAAAGCTTGGCGTTGGGGAACGGTAGCAATATAAATTTAACAGATTGTTTTCCTTTTCAACGGCCTGGTTCACAAAGCATCTCATCTAAGAAAAATAATCAATCCAAAGCAGCTTCACTGGTGGGATAATTTTTTCTAAATTTATTTCAGCAAGAATCCGATGTAACCAGAGGAAGTTCAAAATCTAAGTAAATAAAACAATTTGAATTACGAGTATAACAACTTCCTTTGCGATTAAGTGCAAACAAGATTAAACATCTAAGTATACAACTAAGTAAAAAACAAACAGAAATATTTATTTTTACTTACAAAATTATCAACCTGAGAAATCCAGGAACGGTCAGAGAGGACGCAGTTGATGTGCAGAGTTTTAATAGATTTGTGCATAGATACCCTTTATATTTCAGTTAAACAAACAGAAAACATGGTGCTGTAGATACGCCAAAACAACATAAATAATTTCGTTGACATTTCCTCGGTTAAAAGTTAATAAAGCTCAGTATGCCAAATAAAATTTTTTGTAATTCTGGTTCGGCTTAAACGCTTCAACTCACATTTGAAAACAATTAAAGCGTTGATATTGTTCAATTGGATCTCATACGAGAACAACTGCATAAAGCATAACTCCCCTGGATGCAGGCAGACCAAATGAATGCTTACCGACCTCTCTAAGAAGTCAGCGGCCTTTCTGATGTCCCTTAGAAGGAAAGACTGCAGGTTGCTTTCTGGCGTCGTGACAGGGCATTACACTTTTGCTAAGGACTTAAATGTGCTGGTTATAAATGAAACAACATCCTGCGATGCCACACTTGAGCCACTTGAGACTCGTTTTACACTTAGGACAAGTCTCTCCCAGCAGCCTCCCGCATGAGGATTTGATGGGCAGTTGAACACCCACTTGATTCCTTCTTCGGAGAGTTCGGCTTTGATGGCCTCGACGTCGAAAAGATTCATGTTCACCAGCTCGTTTCTAGCTCCGATAAAATTAGTGCCATTGTCGCTCCTTATGCGTTTCGGTATTCCTCGGCGATTGTAAATGTATCGCCCTTATAGTCAGACGGGTGAATAAGGCTATCCAACGCTTCTCCTTGCGACATCCCACGGTGACGTTGACCGGACCGAAATAATCCATACCAGTGTAGGAGAACGGTCTTACGTGAGAAGTAAGACAATCCACAGGTAACTAACCCATCAAAAGTGGAAATTGCTTTGCAGTTTGAATCCGGCAAAATTGGCAATCCGTTCTCGCCCTCTTGACGATAACTCGTAGACTGAGCACCCAGAACTTACTTCTAATCTCATTCGTTATGGTGTCGTCGTTTCCATGACGCAGCCGCCGATGAAAGTGATCCACGATAAACTCTGTCAGCCTATGTTTTTTTGGTAAGATGATGGGACGTCTGGCTGCGAACGAGATGGTGGTAGCGGCATCAATTCTGCCTTGGACTCGTAGAAGGCCATCTTCGTCTAGGTAAGGAGTTAGCTTGAAGAGATCACTGGTTTTATCGACCTGCTGTTTACTGCTGAGCAGGATAATCCGGTGACGAAAACATGTCTTTGTACTTCGCGGCACAGCACTCGTTCGGCTTCGTTCAGTTCGGCGACTGTCAATTCGCCTTTTTCTGATAACTTACCTTGACTGACTCTAATAAATCGGATCGCCGAAGCTACTGTCCTTCTTAGTCTCGAATACGTGGAATATTTAGGCAAATCGAATACATGTGTACTCACCAAATTGACGTGTAATAGAAACTTCGCTTTCACCTTTTCTCGGCACATATGTTTTCCGATATCATCTGGTTGTTTAGGCCATGCTTCCTCAGGTAATCGAAGGAACTGCGGGACTAGGATCCACTTGTTGTTTAGTTGGAACTTCGGAGGAAGTCGTCCCCGCATAGCTTCATCTGCTGGGTTAACTTTGGAATCCTGGTCTTCTCTTTGGATCACTACCTGATGGAACATCTCTTTTGGTCGTTTTGGACGAGGTTCGTCGCCTGCTCGCCACTCAGCTGACTGCCGACTTCACTCTGGTGTGAAGTGACGGAGTCAAGTTTCATCCATTGTCACATACCGACGCAAAAATTCGGCTTTATTGCAGTTGAACAGCTTTAAGCACTCCTCTGAATCATCAACACGTTGTTGTTTTTGGTCGACTGTGAGCAAACGCGGCACCCACTTTTAACAAAGCTTTCGCATGTCCAAATATTTGTGTATGATATATCCAACACGCTCTTTTGATATCTTCAGAGCCTCAGCTATCTCGATCAACTTCACTTTACTGTCATTCGTAATCATTTTGTAGACTTTTTTGATGTTTTCATCATCTTTTGGATGTCCACTGTGTGCATCATCTTCGGTGCTTGTATGACCACTTTTAAATTTTTCAATCCACTTGCGAATGGTTCGTTCGGCTGGTGCAGAGTCCGGGTAACACTTATCGAGCCACGAAATTGATTTGAATCCATTTTTTTCACAATAACAAAAGTTGCTTCACTCACAACGCTATATCTCGAGAACTAATCGTCCGACAGCTGTCAAATTTATACACGTATCTTTTGAAGGTTGGTACTAACTGAAAATGGTATGGATTTAAAGTGGTGCCCTCTCTTAGAAACGGCACTGACTTTTCAGCCCATGTATTAAATTAGAACAGCCACCAATGGTTGCATTCATAACTCTGCTGTTGAGAATAAAGTAGAGTAAACTGTAACAGTCATCTATGTTTTGTTCTTTTTATGAAGTGATGATCAACGTAATGTTGAAAGCTTTCTCGATATCAAGGAATCCTACAGTGGCATAGCTTTCGAAAATTTTTCAGTAAACTGCCGGAGGCAGTATCTTAACTAATTTTCTATTTCGTAGGCGTGTTGAGATTTGGATAGTCTTTTATAAAATTCGTCGAGAGTCCTTGAGAGTAAAAATTACAGGATGATAATTCTGATAAAAAGTTAATTTGAACTGTTTAAAAAGTCGTCGATCCGTTGTTCACTAGTGAGTTTTATATTTTCCCTGGATTGCTCTCGAATAATGTACAAATTTAAATATTTTATTATAGAAATTTCTATCGTTGACATTATCAGCAAGTGGTGTAGTATATTTTGAGCAATTGTAATACACAACGATTAATTTATAATACGAGAAGATATAAGTACGATAAAGCATGCACTAAGGCATAGCACAGAACAGAACAGGTATCACCTTTATAGTATATCATATTTCCGTAATCAAATCTAATGTCATTACTGATAAAGTGGGCTTATTGACGGTGCGCTGTAATTCATTTATAAGAAATCAATTAATTATTATAACAAATTTGCAATGTCATTAATATTTAGCAACCACGATTGTACTCCGATAATTACAAGTAGTATCGAGAAACTTACTAAATTGTTCACTTTTGATAAGGTTGTACTTTTTCATAATATTTAACAGAAACGCATGATGATTCAATGGACTTGGTTTTTATCTTAAAATGTTTTTGTTCGTACTAACCATTAATATGAAGAAGCATATGAGTTGATGGACGGTGAATTTTTAGAATTTGAATTAGAATTCGTCATAAGCCAGGTACATTTAGCCTATATACTCTAATGTGTTTTTGCGGGTTCGACTCGGAAATTTAAAGTATGATGATAACTCCCGAAAAAATGTAATGGCCAATGTTTTTAGGATATTGAACATGTCCTCGTCCTATATACGGCTGACAACACGGCGTAATAGGATTTTGGTGTTGGTTTAACGATTATTCCGGTTCGGTTCACACCCGTGAATAAGCGGCTTGTCATTTAACATTTATGCAAAGTACCTCAATATGAGCTTTTTCTGCGACCATGCAGATGGATGAAAGGACGAAGTGACGCTATGTTAAAGTTGTGCTAGCCGAGTTTAATGTTAAAGAAAGCATCGTTGGCCATGCGATTAAAAAATTCAGCACAATTAATTTTCCCATAACAGAATGAGGTTGATTATTATAAGTTCTTTCATCACGCCCAATACCAAGCTGAATGCACGTTAGTGCGCGACAAAAACCATACGGAACCTGATGCGGGAAAAGCTCAACGATGAGAAGTTGCAGAGACAGCTCAAACATCTGGTACTAGCTGCTATTACTATACTACTTCCTACTAAAGTTGCACAAAGGTAGCTGAACTCTATCATACATTCGCGCAATGAACGCAAATGAATTTCCCGTTCTTCGCTCTACTATTGCTTGCTCCTCGAATTAAAGTACGAACAATGTCCAATATAGGACAAGAGGACTTTTTGTACTTTATATCTAGAAACAGGTTTGAGTTTATTAACTCTGCTGTATTACACAATGGGGATCAAATGATCATCGAAATGACAACGAAAGCGATCAAGGTAAGGCACTATATATATGAGCGTTCAAAGTGACCAACATAGGCACGGACCACTACTTGGTTGCAGCTTAAGTACTTCAACGGACTACAGATCGCATATCCTTAAATTCTCGATAAGTCCTGTACAACCATCATAGCTCTGTTTTTCCTATTCATTATAACTCGCAAACATTCAAGACCATTGTACATCGGCATTTTCCTTCGCCCGCGCTGTGTACAAACATTTTAAGGGTACTCAAATCTCTTGAGCACGCACTAATTATAAAAAAAATCAGTCAATATCAAAAAACCGTGAGAAACGCCGCAAATGACGTCAGAGGTTTTATCTGACCAAAATTCGTATTTAATGCGACGCTGTGCAGAAGGACGATGCATGACAGCGTTACAGTCGGTGCTGAGAATATAAAAAATGATTAATGCAGACTGTTAAAAGGTTAGGATGCAGAACTAGCTTCCTACTATGCTATTAAAGCAACAAAAAAATTTCCGAAACTAAGTTGGAAGAAATTTATATGTGCAATTTCTGTCCAACATTGGCAGAAAGCTGCTATGATGTATTAAAAGAGAAACGTCAAAACGAGTCGGCAGAGCGTCACAAAAGACAGCTGTAATATTGAAGTAAATAAAATCCGAGAACTCATTTCTATAAGATACTTTGTGAATGGCCTCTTAATTGGCTTAATTTTATGGACAAATAAATACCAATTTAATAGGGATGGAACAACTATGATAGTTTCCACAATTTGTGTTTCTGAACATAAAATAACTCATGGATAATATTGTAATTTTATCGGACCACATCGACTTCGCCTAAGGCTTTATTCGATTCTGCACTTAAATTAACCTAACCTTTAGCTTTTTCGTAAAATTATATCTTTGCCATTAGACACTATAGGTATGAGGGCGGTCCTAAAAGTACCCGACCCAACAAAGAAAACACAGAAATTTTGGAAAAAAATTTATTTATTTTTCAACATAATCGCCTTTTTTCCAGCGATGTTCAAAAAGTTCGATACCCTTTTTATAATAAGAACTGTCTTGCTCCTCAAAAAAAACATTATCTGCCGATATCAATTCTTCATCGTTGGAAAATCTTTGACCACTGAGCCATTTTTTTGGAAAAGAAAATAATCCATGGGGGCTACTATGTTATATATCTGGCGAATAGGGTGCATGTGGTAGCAATTCAAACTTTAATTAATTAATTTTGGCCATTGCAATAACGGATTTGTGAGCTGGTGCATTGTCTTGATGAAACAGCACTTTCTTCTTAGCCAAATGCGGCCGTTTTTGCTTGATTTCTTTGCTCAAACGTTGCAATAAGTTCGCATAATACTGTACGTTGATAGTTATTCCTTTTTTAAGATAGTCAATGAAAATTATCCAACGGGTATCCCAAAAACTCGACGCCATGACCTTCTCTGCAGATAAAACGGTTATCGCCTTCTTTTTAGCCGGTTCTCCCTTTTGAATCCATTGTTTTGATTGTTCTTTTGTCTCGGGTGTAAAGTGAAAGACCCATGTTTCATCCATTGTTATGAAACGGGGCAAAAATTTGGCTTTGTTGCTGTGAAACTTCGCTAAACACTTAATTGAAACATCTCCACGACACTGGTTTTGCTCGAGTGTGTGCAAACGCAGCACCCATCTTGAACACAGCTTTCTCATGTCCAAATTTTCAAATAATATGCGATGTACCGCACTTGCGCACTTTCAGTCGATGTTCATAGAATACCGCTTTGGGGATTTTCTTCACCATTTCTGAAGTTATCACCTCATTTGGTCGACCACTGCGATGCTCGTCTTGGCAGGTCTCGTTTAAACTCTGCAACCCAAAATTTTACTGTTGTAAACGAGGGAGCAGACTCACCCGGAGTAGAATCCAGGTCAGCTTTTATATTGGTTGGGCTGAGGCCTTTCAAATAAAAGTATTTTATCACATAACGATGACCAATTTTCTCTATTTTCACAAATTCACTGACAACGTTCACTATTGATGGCTGCCAAAAAAATACTAAACAACGTGGCGCTTTCAAACTTGAAACATATGCCTTATAGACTGCGTACTTTCTAATACTGTGATATTTTTAAACAACTACCGCCATGTCTCAAGCCGGGTACTTCTGGGACCGCCATCGTATTTTGCTTAAGTCTAAGCAACGGCGTAACTTGTATTATTCCATTGTTATTATTTCATTGATAAATGCGTTGGAAAGCTACTGTCATTGTACGTCATTTCAGTATATGTCATTCATTTGAAGCGTACACAACAATAATTTTTTTTCACTCAAATATGTCGAACTCAGTGCCTGAAAAAGTGTTTTTGCAGGAAGTTCTGTTTCTTTACTTTAATGTGAAGAAAACTGCTACCGAAAGTCATCGTATTTTGGTGGAAGTTTATGGTGAACATGCGCTAGCTAAGCGAACGTACCAAAAGTGGTTTGCACGATTTAAAAGTGGTGATTTTGGCTTGGAAGATGATGAACGTCCTGGGCAGCCAAAAAAATTTAAAAGCATTTCAAAACGTTTAAAAACAGCTGGATATATTGAAAAGCAAGGAAATTGGGTTCCACATGAACTCAAGCCGAGAGACTTAAATAAACGTTCAAATTTTGAAAAAAAAACCGCACGAATTAAAATATATACCCAATAGTTATTTGCGCAAGCCAGTTGTTTTTATTATTGACATATTATACTTGTAAGCTGGCAAGCTCAGGTACTCCAAAGTGCAGCCTTTAATAAAAAGCACAAAGCTGCGTGAAACGTATATTTATACGTAGCACCTATATATCATATTTAGGTGCTTTACTTCCGATCGGAAGACAAAAAGTTATTTCTATCAAGAAAGTTTTGTAGAGTTCAGAATAGGTGGCAATCCATATTGATCCATTGGGTCCATCAGATCCTTGCGAAACCTCAAACAATGCAGCAGCCTCTTCTAATGCTCACTAGCTTTTGATTTTGATGGCTAAGTTTTCCTCCTATAAGCATATGCTTACAACATTTTTAAAAACTATTCACTTTTCATCTTCAACATCAACTTTTGTGACCAGCAATGTTTGAGGTACATATTGAAAGGGCTCTATTCAATTTTTTCGCTTGATTCGTGGGGTACGTACACCAAAGTTTTGGAACAAAACCTTTAAGTCTACGCTTAAAAGCCATATCTACGCAGGGTCTTTTCGAAATATATTGCGTAGCACTTTTCAATTAACATATGATGGTCTTCCTGATTGGAGTTTATTTTTCAACGAAAAGTCACCCGAACAGAATTTATAAAACCACCTTTGGCTTGTTCAAACAATTACTAAGGTCTCTCTTAACACTCCACATAAGTTTTTTTTTTCTGCATGCACCACGTTATTTCTTTTTTGAACTCGTAACGTATACAATGTCTCAAGTCATTACACATGTTGACGGTTCGAAAGTTAAACAATTTTTGACTACCATATGCAAAAATTTACATAAATCACCTACTGCCAGAAAATCCACTTAACCAAAACGGTTTTACTAACTTCAGACTATTTATTAACTGTCGACAATAAATGGAAGTGTATGTGATAAAAAACGACCGAAATTCCCTTGTACCTAATATTTTCGGAATATCCGCATTTATCTTGCTCATGAAAGTATCAACACGCTACAATCTTCAGATGTTATCCATGATTCAAAATCTTTGTTAAAAGGCCCAACCGATCGATGAATGAGTGTATCTACGATCCGTTTTTTTACAGATGAAACGACAGGTTCCAGTTTTAGTTGAAAGCTAAATTTCTGCAAAAAAAAAATTAATATACCAGTCCCAATAAATAAGATATTTAATAACTGATGTGGGATCAGGACTCACCAATAATGCACCAGCCACAAATATAGTTTTCCACGTCCTCGCCGTCATTGAAACCCATTAATTCATCTTTCTTCCCAACCATCCATCCATCCATCCACACATCTAGACCGATGTCGCAGTACAGCCCATTTAGTTCGTTGTTGAACCTTGTAATAGGATACCTTATATGATTGTAAGGGTCTTCGGAGATAAGAAGATGGCAGTAAACTAGAATGTGCACTGAACTGAGAAAGGAAATGAAAATTAAGGAAGGGATGTCTAAGAGTGAGGAGCGTGGCATACTTGCGAGGCAAGACTATGTCGCCAGAAACTTTAACTTACAGAAAATACAAATAATAATAAAACGGACGGAACTTAAGGGCGTTGTGGTATTGATCAACACTGTTCATTTCTCCCCAAACCTGCAAATTGTTGGGCGACTTTAGCATTTCCCCTATATAGCGGAGACAGGCTTATTAGCGCACATCATCTCCACCCGAGTTCTCCCTCGCTATGACACCACCAAAAAATTCATCAACAGTTCAGAATAGCACCTTTTCTCGACATAACATATTTAGTTTCAGACAGTGAACTGCATGAATGAAAAAAAAAATTTACACATGAGATAGCCACACAAATTAGGGACCCTTACTTCACACACAGAGCCAAATGTGTGAAGCAAATTATGAATATCTTCGTATATGAAAGCACGAGCTCGCTTTACTCACAGGCTTTTACTCGATACAACACACGACTGATGTTATTATTTGGTATTTACTATCCGATACTTGAAATGAGTATCAATACTGAATACTACTCAAAATAAGTATTCGATACTGATACTCAATTGCTGATAAACATCAAAGAAGAAATATAAAATACACATATGGTACAAATGTATTGGGTTGTAACACTCCGTCGGTCAGTCGAAAAGATGTTCTCAAGTGAACGTCTGTGTCAGAACGTTAAAATCTCTTTTTATAAAATAAAGTAGTTGTGTGCTTAACGTGTGAGAATCTTACAAGCATCGTTATTTTTTACTAGGAACTATTTACCATGCTGTCGGCAGTTCAAATTCGAACCCTCTTCCTTTACGAATTTAAAATGGGACATAATGCGTCACTGGCAATGAAAAACATTAATGACGCATTTGAGGATGTAGCGGTAAACGAACACACTATACGACGTTGGTTTGGAAAGTTCTGTTCGGGAGATTTCAACCTCTAAAATGAACCACTTGAGAAGCCGGAAGGGCTAGTTGACGAGGATGTTTTAAGAGCAACGGTGGATGCGGACTCAACGAAATCGGTGCGGGAGATTGCACAAAGCATGGGAGTATCCCCAATGACAATAAGTCAACACCTTTCTCTTATAGAAATGGTTAAGAAACTCGATAAGTTGGTACCCCATGTACTGAACGAATACCAAAAACTACGGCGCCTGAACCAAACTGAACCGTTTTTGCACCGGATAGTCACCTGTGATGAAAAGTGGATACTGTATGATAACCGTAAAAGATCTGGGCAGTGGTTTAATGCAGATGAATAACCAAAACACACCCCCAAGCACGATTTTTACACAAAAAAGGCTATGGTGACAATTTCGTGGACATCGAAAGGACCAATCCACTTTTCATTTCTTTAACCAGGAGAAACGATAAATGCTATCAAATATTGTGAATAAATCGACATATTGACCAAGCAACCTGCAATGATCAATAGGCACGGTCCGATTCTTTTGCATGACAATGCTAAACCCCATACCTAACAAGTAAGGGTGCAAAAACTGTTGTAGTTGTGATTTGAAATTCTTCCGCATCCACCGCACTCTCCTGATATTTTTCCAACGGGTTAACGTCTTTTCCGCAATCTGAAATAATTTTGCTGGCAGAAGGTCTTTCGGAACCGAGCAGAGGTTATAAAAAAAACTTTTGAAGATTTCATTGCTTCAAATAGTCAGCACTTCTACGAAAAAGGAATATTTGACCTTGTATCACGTTGGAAGAATGTCATAGGCATCTATGGATCCTATTTTGATTAAATAAAGATTTACGAAAAAATAATATTGGCTTTCAAATTACCACATTTTATGTGGTACAACCCAATAAATGCAAATACACAGCAACCCAACATCAGTATCACGTCACGTTTCCCTCCTTCATTATGTTCTACATTGCATATGCATGTGTACACTGTTCCATTTTTCTCTTCTTCTGCACTCTCTTGTCTCACCGCATAAAAAGTCTAACAGTCACAGTCGCACGATGTTCCATATATTATACAGTTTCAATTTGATAACTTTCATTATTGTACTTTTCTCCACTCATACTTATAAACCATCAATATCGATTACCAGGACTTATTGTGTTATTTGTGAATTGTATTAACCGTGTATTAACTGATTTCTGAATACTTTAAGTTGATTGATTACTGATTACTGAGTTTACATATTTCGAGTAGATGTTTGAGTCAGATATAATATAACGGGTCATATAAAAAAAAAAAACTCCGCGGTTTTTGGTCACTAGATGGTGTTGGTGTCCATTTATTTAGAAACACTTATCTGAGCAACACTACAGCTGTGTAATTTGTTGCTCGTGTTAAAAGTTATACTGATTTGAATATGAGTGAAATATCTAAAGAAATACGCTATGTGATGCTTTTTTACTGTAAAAAAGAAAAAAGCGCTGCAAAAATATGCCGAACAATTGGTGCAGTATACGGTGAGAATGCTGTGAGTGAACGCCGGACCCTGGAGTGGTTTGTTCGATTCCGTTCCAGAAATTCCAATGTAAAATATACACCTCGCCTGTCACTGAAAAAGTCGATGAAATTTTGCAGCTGATGGAGCAAAATCGACACGAAAGTCGATGTTTTTTTGCCAACGCAACAATTAACGCAAAGAAATTTAATTGGCCGAATAACCATCATTGAAACGTAACAAAATGGAACCACTTTTTAAGCGATTCATTACGGACGATAAAAAATGGATTAAAAACGAGAATATCCAACGCAAACGATCACGGTCAAAGGCCGGTGACCGACCACAAACGACTTCAAAACCTAGATTTATGGCAAACAAGGTTATGTTGAGTGTTTGGTAGGATTGGAAGGGAATTGTCTATTATGTGCACAACTCGACCGTTTAAGTGAAGCATTCAATTGGCGATCAGAATTGGCCAACAGAAAGGTAGTTGCCTTCCATCATGGCAATGCTAGGTCACACACACCTTTGATGACCCGGAAAAAATTGGCGGATCTTGGTTGGGAAGTCTTGATGCATCCACCGTATAGCCCGCACTTTGCACCCTCTGACTACCATTTGTTTCGGTCTTTGCAAAACTCTCTTGATGGTAAAAAATTGGTCAAATGAAGAGCTGCTGAAAGTCACTTGGCCGCGTTTTTCGCTGATAAACCACAGAAGTTCTACACCGATGGAATTATGACGCCACCCGGAAAATTGCAAAAGGTCATAGATAATAATGGCTAAAATGTACTTGATTGAAATTGATTTTGAATATAGAAATTTTTTTTTTCGAAAATGTACTAAAAAACCACGGAGACTTTTTATATGACCCAATATATACATGCACATGTAGGTACAAAATTCAAACATTTTTGCGAGTAAAAAAATTAAGATTTTTATATTATAGGTCAGGAAATATTTATTTTTAATAGATAATCTGAACTACATATGTATGAACCTGTATGTAACTTTGATAATAATTCCACTTCGTCGTAATAGGTCATTGGTTGGGAAAGAACTGCTACCACACAAGTCGATATATCCTCTGGACAAGAAAAGGAGTCGCATCTTTTAGTGGGAGATTTTGATCATGATGGGCTGCGTGCAATCTACTCCATTGTGTGCTATAGAAAGGCAATATAGCGTGGAACAGATTATTTTTAGACAAGAGAATGCTTTGGCATGGTGGAAATCGCAGGAAATAATTTATCCAAATCTAGAAAAATTACATAAAAAATATTGAGGAGCAAACTGAAATCTAGAAAAATCTTAAAAAATTAATTTGTAAACGTTAGTACGTTAGTAACTAAGTAAATAGCCTTTAAGAATTATTTATTATTATTATTACTATTATTTCTAGCATTAATACTATGAATAGTGAATTTATTTATTTTATTACCTTACTTCATTTTTATTATTTCCCATTTGTTTAAAGCTTATTATATAAGACGAAATGAAATGAAGTGCAATGATACTTGATACTCTGGTTCCAGAAAATGAATTTTGACTGGGAGACCAAGTACTAGGTATCGAATACCAAACACCGAATATTGAATTTGAAGTAATCAGTTGCCATTCCTTACTCAAAAGTAATCAAATTGCACATCACAGCAACTCACTACTCATTGGACTCTTTATTTATGGCATGAATGAATATTGTACTGAAAAACTATATGCGACATGCAATAAAGGTGGGTAGCGCATTCGAATTATATAAATTTATTCGAGTTACTCGAGTTAATCGAATAAATTTTATTAAGACAAAATTTTACATTTTCTCGTCACTTGTTTTTCTTTCTGTTAAAAACTTAACCAATAATCACTAATAAAAACGGAAACACAGGCAAGTAAATATCAAATTCAGTAATTAGTTCATAATTATTGTAGAACGCTGCCACTATAATATTCATAGTGAATGAGGTAACTCCAAAGATAATAACTCAAAATATAAGATTCATAGTTCTCAAAACTTGGAAGCACTCTTTGTTCTTGTATTCGGTACTTTTGAATATTGTGAATGCGAGTCAATCCATTGCCTGAGATAAATGAGTGTGAACGTTGACAGTCAACAACACAACTTAAAAACCCGCACTCATTTAGGTTAACTGATAGGTATGATTGTACCTATCGTACAGTGAGTAGTAAGAACTATTCATGAATTCAGTTTTGTATTACTTGTGAGAAAGCATTCATGCAGATGCCTATTTCAAACAAAAAGAAAATATTTATATTTTTTCATGTCTCTTGCCTACTTTTTGGATCTACAAAATCAATAACGTAAATACAGGGTATTCCGGTGCATTATTCTTTTCTCACTTATAAATGAGCCCATAGCATACCAGACATTGATAGCCATACCCTCAACACACTGGACCTCTTAACTTTGTAACTTTTACCCTTATAAGTACACTGTTGGTATGCTCTTCCCTCTAGGCTCGTAGGAATATTGTGTCATAATTTTCAGCTAATTTTTCGTATAGTGACCACACATTTAGAGCAAAAATTCCTAAGAGAATGGCAATGTGAGAAAGCCAATTGGATCGATCTTAATATTAAACATCTTAAATTCTTTAGGAATTTCAACTGGTCGCTATGTTTCCTCGAGTATGACGCGGATTCCGCAGCTGATATTATCACAGACACTATTTTCTTTGGTATGAGATGCTTTATCTCTCATCGGATAAAGAGTATCAAACCAAAAGGAAAGGCGTGACGCGACTCGATCTATAAAGAGGCTGTCAGGGTAAGAAAATGATTTTTCGGTCCTACAAGACCTACCCCACTGAGGAAAATCAAACGAGCCAAAAATGACTACAACACCTTTCTTAAGCGTGTGATATTTAAATGTGACCAAGAGCTCAAGCTAAAAATACTACAATGTCCCAATGGTAGTAATAACATTAGAAAATCTGCCTCATCCTCCATCCCAACGCTCATTTACAATGACATTCCAGCTGTCATCTCTTTGGGTAAGGCCAATCTGCTTGCTGACACTTTCAGATTGTGCTTTGTCCCGGCCCAAACTTGATTGGGTCGAATCTTCAATGGGACGAATCCGCTTTCACACTCATATAGTAGAGTGTTAAAGATCTCAATACACACAAATTTGTTGCTCCAGATGGTACTATATAACCGAATAACGACCGCGTGGCGCTCCCATTGTTCTGTTTTTTTGATAAGCTGGTACATCTGTTGTTGACATTCCCTCTAAATCTTAGCGTCATAGCTTGACATTTGTAAAAGTTACGTAACCAGTGGCAGACCATCGACATCGAAAACCGACGAAAACATTGATGAAGTAAAAGAAATATTGGTCAATTACCGCAAATTAACCATCAGAGAGATAGCGGTGGATTTGAACATTGCCTATGGATTTGCCCAAGACATTTTGGTTAATGATTTGGGTTTCCGTCGTTAAGCAGCAAAGTTGGTGTCAAAAGACCTCAATTTCATGCAAAAAAGAGACCGTATTGACGTCGCAAAGGAGATGATTTTCGAGGCTGAATCATATCCCACATTCATCAAAAGGATCATTATTGGAGACGAGACGTGGGGTTATGAGTACGACACACAATCCAGACATCAGGCAAGTGAAGAAGAGACAAAAAACCACGTCGTTTTCAGTCAAAAAAGAATGCAATGCTCACGGTTTTCATGGATTACAATGGTGTAGTGCATCATGAATTTTTGCAGGAAGGCCAGACAGTAAACAAAGTGTATTATTTGGGTGTTATGAGACGTTTGTGTGAAGCAATTCGCCGAAAAAGACCAGAATTGTGGGCAGAAAACTCTTGTATCTTGTACCATGATAACGCACCGTGTCATAATTAATCGTAATTTTTTTGATAAAAAATGCAACAAATACAACAGCTACCGAATTCACCTGATTTGGCTCCCTGTGACTTTTTTCTGTTCAATCGAGTTAAAAAATCACTACGGGGAACGCGTTTCAGCAGCCGAGAGGAAGTAATGAAAAAAATCGCAGGAAGCACTGATGGACATACTGAAAACAAAAAATGTTTCGAGGATTGGATCAAGCGCAAGCATAAGTGTGTTGCAGTCGATGAGGGTTTCTTTGAAGAGGACAATATAGATTTAGATGAATAAACTTAAATATTTTAATTTTCTGAATAAATTCTGGCAAAACCCTTGCGTAAGCTTTTTCATCAATCCCACTCTTTAGGTCTCTTTTCGCCTAAAAAGGGCGAATTTTCTTCTCTCTCTTCCTACAGACCCATTGCACTTACGTCCATTCTTTCTAAAGTCATAGAAACGCTTATAAACCGTCAGCTCATGAAATATATCAAAACGCGAAAACTTCTCAAAGACCGGCAATACGGTTTTCGTAGCAACAGATCAACTAGTAATTTGATGACATGTTTCACCGAAAAGTGGAACCAAAGCGTACATCAATCAAGCGAAAGCAAGATAGTTACACTTGATATTTCTTAAGCATTTGACAGAGTTGGCATCAGGCTATTTTTTCGAAAATGCCTTCTCTTGGGATCGACGACTCTCTTCTTCAATGGATTAGAAACTGACTTTTGGAACGTTCAATTTAAGTTGTCTTAGATAGTTCGAAGCCTGAGATTCACAAAATAAATGCAATCTATGGCATTCAACCGCCCAAATTTGGAGTACAAATTCCACATTTAGTCAGCTGTTCCTAAAACACCTGTGCACCCGCTAGTTAGGATTCAAAACTGTGAGATAAGACTCATAGGTGATGCTAATACCAGTCAGTCAATTAGCATCATCGACGTCATAACTCCTGTCTCACTTTGTTTTATCGATATTTCCACCACCAGTACTTCACTGAAATCGCCAGTAGCATTCCGCCCCATCTCGCCCACTGTCAAACGTACTCTAAAATATTGTGATTCGTTCCTAAGCTGAACAACTTGCTTATGTTATGACCCAACGAGCTCTTTATTTCCTGGTCATTATATTTTGCAAACATTTAATAATAATGTACATCGGTACCTATCTATTACCTATTACATATTTGGTACCGTTGGAAAGATCTTGATATTAAGAAATGCGATAAAAAAAACTTCGATACTATTTTTTTTTTTAATTGTTTCTCTAAAATTATAAGCATATTTTTCAAAAATTGATTATATCTTCAAAACTTGTTCAATTTTCTAACAGGGAGACAGAATTCTCCGTCGTCTTAGTCCGTACTGAATGATGAACTATTCTGCCTGATAGCGGTTTATTTCGGTTTAAGCGATTCCCATTTTTCAGTCTGTAGAAGTAACCTTTCCATATGCTTAGCACCGACTGCGACTCTACTACTAATTGTCCATGTTCATCTTTGTAGGCTTTTGTCTATTCACTGATAAAAATTTCAGACGTCCTTGATTTTGCGCTCTTCGTGCTCTCTTCTTTTTTGAGAAGCCTGTGCTTTTTCCTTCTTTTCTACTTGTAGAGCTTACCTTCGACTCTTGTCACCACATTCGAAGCAGCTGGCCGATGGCTCGTTAAAAACATTTTTACTCGACTCCGTTGTGCCTGTCGCAACAAGGTAATGATCAGAGTTCGTACATATAGAATACTGAAGAAGTGCCTGGTGTCGATCGCAATGAAATAAATCTGGCTGGCAATTGATTATTCAGGATATCTAAGTCCCTTTATGGGTGTTGAGCCGCGACTACGGGCCTTGTAACAAGTATTATATACCTGAAACAACGCTCATTTTGGTCTAGAACGTCATATATTCGTAATTTCTCTATAATCTTTATTCTCTGTAGGGGTGTGAACGCAAATCATATTTATGTTTCTAATTTTGGTCTTGATGCCGATTATAATAACGTATTCGCTTACCTGCCGAAAGCTTAAGACTTTTTACCTGATTCTCCCACGAATGCCAAATTTTCATCCAAATAAGCAAAAGTAGATGTCGTAGTTCTTAATCCGTCGCCGTTCATTAACCCTATATATGAAATCTTCCTTCATCTTTTTTTTGATTGCAGCCACCAATAACGTCCCACAGGGGTTAGGTTCACTACCTTCTCTGGAAAGAACTACGATCCACGCCTTCACCTCGTGGAGGTGAGAATGGTAGTTGCTTGACCGCCATTGAAACTCGTCTTTAGAAGTTAAATTTTCTAAATTAAATAAAAGACAACTTCACCTTCAACGATGAATTTTGATTCACGGAAACTTCAGCTTATTACTCCAACCGAACAAGACAACGATTTCAAATTGTAACAGCTAAGAACTTCAACAACTAAAAAGTCAAATAACAATAAACAAAGAACATTTTTTTAATTATTCTCAATTAGATGGCGCTGTAAAATATCAACAAATTTTGCGAAGCCATGCGTAGGCAAATGTCAAACACAAACGCGACAAGCAAATTAAAATTTCTAGTTTCCGAAGCAACTCACTCTAAATGCAAAAATTATTGCAGTTGCTTTGATTAAAATAATATCAGCATCCCAAATAATAGATAAAGAACATCTGTTGTTATATTCTGTTGCTTTGTACATTAAACTTACGAAAAAAGTGGACAAAAACTAGTTACTTGATACAGCATTCGAGCGGCAAAATTATTTCACCGAAATTTGAAATCCGAAATATTCGTCGAGGAAAAAAGGGTAAAAAATTAAAATGTTCGCATCATCGAACATAGGTGGAGGAAGCACCTTTGGTAACACAACTGCCACCACAACGCCAAATCCGATGAAGGATTTCGAAGTTGTTTCTCCACCAGAGGATTCCGTTTCCGCATTGGAATTCAGTCCGGCAGCATTACAGCAAAACTTCCTCATTGCCGGAAGCTGGGACAGCAGTGTAAGTTATAAAGTCCTTATCACACAGATGAAGGTGTTACAGGATATGTTCAATTTCAGGTACGGTGTTGGGAAGTGGAGCACACGGGCAAAACTGTCCCAAAATCGATGAAAACACTTGGAGGGCCGGCACTGGATGTATGCTGGTCCGACGATGGAACCAAAGTTTTTATGGCATCGTGTGATAAACAAGTCAAATGTTGGGATTTAGCATCGGACCAGGTGCTACAAGTTGCCGCCCACGATGCTCCTGTGATGACATGCCACTGGGTTAAAGGATCTAATTACACATGTCTCATGACTGGATCCTGGGATAAGACACTTAAGGTACGACTATCAACAATGTAATATCTTTTTTGACTTGATGATGAACATCTTCCTTATAGTTTTGGGATATTCGTTCACCGAATCATGTGATGGTCATCAATCTCCCGGAGCGATGCTATTGCGCTGACGTTGACTACCCAATGGCTGTTGTAGGAACTGCGGGACGCACCTTAATTGTATACTCTCTAGATCAGAAACCAACAGAGTTTAAGCGTCAAGAGAGCCCTCTCAAATACCAACATCGGACCATCTCTATTTTTAAGGACAAAAAGAAAGTTCCAACAGGTAAGAACTCCACAACATACACCCGCCATTTAGAGCACTAACAATTCCATCGCAGGCTATGCTCTTGGAAGTATTGAGGGTCGTGTGGCTATTCAATATGTGCATCCTGTTAACCCAAAGGACAACTTTACATTCAAATGCCATCGAATGACTGGAACGGCCGGCTACCAAGACATTTATGCGGTTAATGACATTGCATTCCATCCAGTGCATGGCACATTAGTCACTGTCGGATCTGATGGCACGTTCAGCTTCTGGGACAAAGACGCTAGAACCAAACTGAAAACATCCGAGATGATGGACCAGTCGATAACTAAATGCGGATTCAACGCGAACGGACAAATATTCGCCTATGCAGTCGGATATGATTGGTCGAAAGGTCACGAATACTTTAACGCAGCCAAGAAACCCTCCATATTCCTCCGGCCGTGCTACGAAGAGCTGAAACCACGCATCAACTAAATAAAACCGACAATGAAATTGATTACACTTTGTATAGTATATTTTGGGATTAAAGAGTGATTATCCGCACTTTTATGGATCACAATTGCGTTGGTTTTTTTAATTAATGATGCTCGTCGCCATGTCCATGACCGTGGCCATGGTCATCACTCGATAGGGCATACTCGATGCCAACAGTGGCGAGAGCAGCAGCTAGTCCCCAAACGAATCCACGAGTGAAAAATATTCTAGCCCGCATAGCATGAGTTCCGTGCATTTTGTCATAGCGCCAAGCTTCGTTCCTAAAATGCAATTGTATTATATCGGGAGTGTGCGTTTGATATTTTTACTACAAACCTTAGCCAAGGATCCTTAAGTCCTAATCTGGCCAAAGCAGTTTGCACTTCTACTAATTGTGGAGCTTCGATTTTGTATATTTCTGGCTTTGGTACTATGTAGGGGTCACCATGACCATGTCCGTGTCCTCCCATTGTACAAAATTCTAAAAAAAAAAAGAATAAATAAAATAAAATTGTTATCTTCCACAGTATCATATAAATGAAGTTGTTGTCAGAGAGATAACCTCCATGTTACATAAGGTGTGTTCACAATTCGTTGTCATTATCCGACATGGAGATTATCAACTCACAGTGAAAGTACATAAACCTTTAAAAAATTAAATACGAAATAAGTTTTAATAAGCCGTACCAAATCCAAGAGACCAAAATGATGAAAATTTGTAGATTTTTGATCGAGCACAAATGGAATACGAAGGCTTTGATTCAGGGAAAATGACACTTTAGATACAAGTTGTCAATTTGACATGTACAGCGGCTTTCATAGAGACGTGCATCTATTAGTTGTTGAAACGAATTTGCGTATCCGTAAAATGTTTGTACACAGCGTGGGCGAAGGAAAATTAAGGATAGAATGAAAGATACCGATGCACCTTGATCTTAAATTTTGGCGGGTTATAATGAAAAGGAAATAGAGATTTCAACAGCGTGTTCCACCAACGAGCTGTACGGCTCGAACTAATAACGATATTAGATAGTACGTCCAAAAGTGGGTTTGAAGCTATGCCAATAAGCATTCAAAGTCAGACGGGTGTTACAGTTGAAGGTTGAATAGGTGGAATGGAATTCAAAACTAGAATTGTTGAAGAATTTCGGTGCATTCCAATTAACGATGCCAAATATACTTACCTCCGCGGCCGAGTTTTTCCTACTAATCTCAAGTCAACATGAAGAACTGATAATCAGGAAATATCTATGTATTAAATTAGCTAGAATTTTGAAGAAATACCATATGTAACAACAGCAAACAGTTATTAATGGAAGATCTAATAAGGGACTATTTGTTACAAAAACATAAAAAAGATAATCTTCAACCAATGCACATAAACTTTATGAACATGCCAAACTAGCATGGGGAAGGCCAACACCTTCTTCTTATTTTATAAAAATTTAAAAACGCGTATAATTACATTTAATGCTTCATATTTCTGTCACGTATCTGCATTGCTACTATGCCGCTTGTAGCGTTGCCTAAATGTGTAAATCTTAGAACCCTTCCAGAGCCCTTTCTATTTCATATCACCCGGTAAGTGAAGTAATATTTTGGTAATTTCGCTGTCAATTTTCGTTTGTACTTCGTATGTAAAAGCTAAACAAATGAATGCTATGTATAATCTTTCAGCTTAAGTGGCATATTTCTGTGAAAAAAAAAATAAATAAATAAAACGGAGTTTTAGAGCCAACCCATACTAACTCTGTGTTTGATATCGTCATCGTACGTTTCTTGGTAGTTAACGACAGAGCTGAAATATTTGACTTTATCACATTTCGGTAAAATGACTCCTTTTAAACAGCTTTTACGATGTTAAGAGTTTGCAGATTTTGTAGAACGGGAATGTAAAGATTCGTAACGGTTGTCTTCTACAATGAGGGCTCTCACGTCATTGAAGAGTAAGAAAAGTTGCCTTCCAACTTTCACTTCGATTTCTCAAGTTATTTCCGCTTAGCATGGAACCCATGTTTTTCTTTTTAATGTCTTGGGTACGTTTTGAAGTCATAACGCTGTTTAAATAAGATCTCTGGGTATCCTGTGAACGCTTTTTCCAAGTCGATGAAAACGATATGCAGATTCTTCGAAACTCGGCTATGATTTCCCAGTATCTTCCGTGAACCTGGAATCTCTACCTGCCCTCACACAGTCGCATTCACTGTCATGGAGTATGCATTTCGATTGCCTACCATCATTTCATCAATTTAACGCGAGGTTTTCTATTTTCACCCAAACTTTGGAGGTTATATGAACCGCCTCATCTTCAAGTGCGACATTCGCGGAAATGGTACTGCGAAAAAATTCTTCGTTTAGTAATGCGTTAAAGTGCTCATTGTTTTCCGTAAGCAGGCAGGCCTACTTATTTTCAATATACATATTTTTGCGGTCGAAGTTTTTGCTAGTTTATTTTGCATTCTGTCGCAATCTTAAAAATGTTATTTCATTTGCCCGTCCTTCGACATTGCACTTCTTCTATTTCTCCATACAATGCCTTTCATCGATTTACGGCATTTTGGAACTGCGGCAATATGCTATAGTCGTTGCCACACTGAAGGGTGTTTAGGACAAAGTTATTAAACACAAAAACTTATCCGATGATTTGGTAAATGAAGCAAATACTAAGGATTGAGGCGAATAAAAGAGACTTAGAAAGAAAGAAAGGGATGGAGGAAGAACTTGTACGAGTAATCAAAAGCATATACAAGAAAACATTAATAGTCGCAAGGATATGCAATGTGCTGTCAGACAAATTTAAAACGTCTGAAGGAGTGAGACAAGGTAGAGTGTTGAGCACCTATTTATCTGCACAATGGATGATGCCATCAAACTTTGTTAAGAAAGGATGGAAAGCTACAGAGTCGGTAATAGACAGCTTCGACCAATCTTACTTCAAGCATATGCATTTGCAGGTGATATAGTGGGATTTGCAAATAATGGAAAAAATATGCCAAAGAGTGTAAAGATTTGAAAAGATAGATAATCAATTCAGAAACTAGAGCTTAATGTGGAAAAGACAAAAGTAGTGGTGATCGGAAACGAAACTGGAGTAACAAGAGTAATTTGGAACGGGGAAGTCATTTAGCAGGAGCAAAGATATAAATACGTTTACAATATTATACACAGTAGCGGTAATTCAGAAGACAAATTGATAGCTAGGATAAAAGGTGCAAATAGACTGTACGCAAAATTAAAATAAAAGTTCCTAAACCACAACGAGATCACATAAGGAACAAAAATATCAAAAATATCGTTCTGCTACACGCAGGCGAAAACTAGATACTCACAGGAAGACAAGAAAAACAAATTCAAACTTTGGAGATGAAATACTTCAAGAGAGTTGTAGGAGCCAGAAGATTAGACAAGAAAAGTAACGAAGATATTGTAAATTCCGCTAAACTAATACTTGAGGAAAAGAAAAACCAAAAACTAAATGAAAGACTCGTACTACAGTCGAAAAAGTTCTGAATTTGTTTTAGCTGGTAATCGGCTAAACAAATAGCAAGTGACAGGATTCAAAAATAAAAATAAAAACGAGGGAACCACTGAATCCACCTTGAAACCTTAGGGTAAAAGAGGACCCGGTTATGTATGTATATAAAAACTCACCCAATGATCTAAAAAACCTCTTTAAAAGTAAGAATCAATGGGGGAAAAAACTATGAAAAAACTCGGAATACACATTCGATAGTACTAATCTGCCGAAGAGCGGAATCGCACTCTTCAAAAATATAAATTAAATACAAAATAATAATTTGGTTAATAAGCAATTAAAGCAAAGACTAGCAGGAATAGTCCCAAGCCCGGTGTTAAAAAAGCCTTCATAATAGTCAGGAAATGAAAAAAGGTTTTCTTATAAGACAAAACTTGCAGTTAATGACATCACTAATCCTACCCGAAAGAACAACGTAGCAAAAAAAGATTTCGCTCTAAGTGATGCTTACAAATGAAAAGGGGACCACGAACAGCTTCAAAATCGAGTTGATCAGTTGGCTTGAATGGCTAAGACCTGTAGAGAGAATAAACATTAATGCCTTGGCCCGAAGTGTCTTCTATTCCTACCCAAAGAAATGACGTTGCAAAAAAAGATCTCGCTCTAAGTGATGCTAATAAATGAAAAGGTGACCAACGACAGCTTTGACATCGACTTGATCAGTTGGATTAAATGGCTGTGGAGCGAATAAACATTAATGCTTCGGCCTGAAGAGTCTTCTATTCTTACCCAAAGGAACAACGTAGCAAAGAAAGATCTCTCTCTACCATAAGTGGTTATAATAAATGAAAGGGGGACCACAGACAGCTTTGAGTGACTTTTACTCTTAGACCAATACGAGTACTTTACCTGATACGCTGATACGAGTATTACAAAAAGTAGAATACCGTACAATTAATCTTATAATCAATGTGTTGATCATGCACCTACAGTTAAACAGCCATTGAAGTAAATTGAAGAAAATGAGTAAAACATAATTTATGAGCTTGCGTCTAACACGCTAGATCGCAGATAAAAGTTTGCATCAGCTAGAAGATCAATAAAAATACCAGGCTCGCGGATATCGTCAAAGGCACTCGATAAATACTTGTACAATCTCAGCTTTTATGAGCGAATCGTTGAATCAACCTTTTATCGGTGAACATACTGATGTCTTATACTATGCTAAAAATACTAGTAATCTTATCGCTGTTCTTTACAAATTAGTTACATATAAACCAATATCTTATCATGGTTAAACTCACCAATTGCTGATTAGGGTTCATTTTCTATTCCATCGATTGGAATTAAATTTTCTAAACTAGTTAAAGTAGAAGTTTCGCGGCGATCTACAGTTTATATTTTATTTTTAGATATTTTAATTGAAATTTCCGGCCGACCGATGGCGACAATATATAATGTATTTTTGATCCTTTCTTTTGCTGTAACATCTTTTGCGACTTCTATGTCAAATAGCACTAAATTTTGTATAAGACGCGATCCGGCGGAGATAAAAGATGAGCATCGTCAGTGTGAAATTATAGCCACGACTTTCACTACGAAAGAAAACGTATGTGTGTACAAATTTAAGAAATCATGTAGTGTGAAGTAATATGTATGCATATACAAAATTTTTACTCAGTTCTGCTTTCTTGGTCTTTGCTGCTCCTTTTCCACAATTTCGTGAAATAGGTTGAAGAAGTACCCCCTCATCATGTATAGGAACTTATTTCACATCAAGCTTTGCTTAGAGAACTTCCAGTCTTTATGAAGTGGCGAGCGTACCCTATTTTTATTCTGCACAGTCTGACTAGTTTACCAAAATTAGATTTATGATGTCTATGTAGCCCGAAAATCGATAGAGAGCTGATAAATATCGGTCTGAACTTCTTGATTCTTCTATGGGATCTGCCATAGGGTAAATATGTGGCCAATTGCAAATTAACCCGGCCTAAAGTCTTGCTGATAGCGGTCATCCAGATTGTTAACACGTGGTTTCACACGTATACGGCAAATTTGCCGCAGTGCGCAAACGTGGGTGTGGTCCAATTCATCAGGCATTCTTTCGTTCGAATAAAGCTTTAAAATGACTTGGTTATCTACCAAGCCAAGCCTACTGTTACTTGTTTCTTGTTGCATTGTCACGATCGTTTTACTTATTTCATTTTTCATTTTCATGCGTATCTCATCAACCGCATTTTACCCTTCTACGAAACGCTGCTTCTTTGGTAAGTTGATTTATTACACTTGCTTTGCGATCTCTTTTTAGTATTGTTGATATTGATCCGTGGCACTTGATATCAGTTGAACAAGACTTGCGCAGATATCAGTGGGTACACGATCAGTATTGCTTCTGGCTCAATGTTTTTTTTTCCTATGTGAAGGGTTTTTATGGCCTTATTTTTATGTTTATGTTATTTGTAAAGGCACTCACATTGCAAAAACTCATGACTTCTTGCCGAAGAACGCTATTTCTGTTCTCCATTGAAATCACAAATATTCTTCTTTTTTTTCCAGTAGACTTCACCGCGCTTCCTTGATGGCGATGATATCTGCCTTAAGCTATGCTTGGTTGTTCAAGTTGGTTTCGAAGGTCTTTGTCAGTTTTTCGTTGCAGGGTTATGTAACTATTGGCTTTTACGAAGTCAAGTACTTAATTTCATATACGATTCCCAATCAATCTTTTTCCGGATGTCCTCGTATATAGTTTATAGTCTCAGTACCTCATTATCATGGTAAAGCGTACGCATTAAGCGCCATTTGAACATTTTTACTGGTAAAAAAACTAGTCATTGTTGAGTAAAGTCAAGTGCAAGAACGCTGTTGTTGTAAGATATTTAAAAAGTACTTCTTGACCGACTTCACTTTAATTGTATGGTCATATTTTGAACTTAAACACCTTACATGATACTTACTCACAAAATGTTAAATAGGGATCAATTTGATTCGCAAGTATAAGTCCCAAACTGTTTGACCTATCTAAAGTATTTTATTTCTTAATAACAAGGGCAAATGTTTTCAATTTATCTAAATTGTCTTTGATTTTATCACTTCATCGCTTTGGATGTTCAGACGGATTCACTGGCAGTTTCACATTCAAAATGATTCAGTTTAATTTGGATGTAATAAGGCTAAATAAAACACTTGATTTTATTTCGTGTAAACCTATTTTATTCGGGTCAAGTAGATTGATTGTAGCTATCAATATATCAGAACTCAGTTTTAGGCAATTAAGATAACCAGCAAATGAGTTTTGTAATTGACTTGCACTAGTATTTTTATACATATGCATGTACCTAAGTACTCGTTTACTATCTATATGAGCAAAGTACCGACTTTAAATAGGGTTTTTTACATGATGGTGTGGTGAATATTTAACTTTATGGAAATATTTTTTAGAAATTAAGAAATATATTGTAGTATACAGCAATGTCCACAATAAGATGATCTAAGACTGATCTTAGTCTTGAATTAAAGACTCTTCTCATCATAATGTGCGCAATAGCAATCTAACACTTTCTTATCCTGAACATGACAATAAAATATTTTTTGCGCTTCGAATGAAGTCGATCTACAATTATGCTTAGCTCGAGTATAATCTTACTGAATATGTCCCCGATCCGTGAAATGTTTAAAAGAAACTTTCGCCTGTCGCTTAATCTATATTTCCCCCATGTGTCTGCAATGCTACTACACTACCTGTGGGTTTGGCCGACTTTACGGACTTTAGTGCTATTCTGCAGACCGCTTTATTTGAATCACTTCGTCAATAACGCCAAGCCTATGATATTGTATTTTTGCATTAGACTGATACAACTATTTGCCTTTTCCTCCCTCTTCGAAACTTGACTACATAGAATTTATTCTGGAATCCCAGACCAGATTTACCAGCCAAACTATAAGAGCTGAAGCGGATACTTCTTACTAGATCAAGCTTTATCGCAACCACTGATATTTCTAACTACTCGTCTATTATCCAAAACTGCGATGCGTGTTCAGGATTCCTCAAACTATATAAGAATCACTTTTCCCACAATATGTCTCTTCCCTAATATTGTTCCATCACTATTCTCAACACCAGTGAATTAACGTGATTCTTTCTTAAGTCGTACAACTTAACGCCCTGAGCACCTCTTTATTTTCTAGTCATTATAACCTACAAACATTTAAGACCAACGAACGTTGGTATCTCTTTTCCCAAGCTTTCCTTCCGCCGCGCTGTATGAAACATTTTAAGGATACTTAAAATCCATTTAAGGGGCACCAATTGTAAAAAAGAAGTATGACTAGGAATTCAAAATTTGGGCACTTTGACACATTGACTCCCTTCAAAATAAATACCAGAAGTTAGCTTTTCAGGTTCACAAAACCAGCAATACAGATATGCGTTCTGGATGATTCGTAATCCATTATTTTCCAGTTTCTTATTCAATTAATTGGAGTATCCCAAAGTGTTGTCACGTTGTTGCTTATAATAGTTCTATCATTGGCGAACTTTGTATACTGTCTTGGTTTTCTTCAACTTTACATACGAATTATTCGCTTATTTTAACCAGGTATGCCTTTAACTTTGGCTTTAATCTCTTTGATGATATCACAACCATTTTTATTAACATCTCGCGTAGATTTCGAGATCTTCGCACGCATTATAAAGATCTCGATCGAAAGATTTTTCCAAATTGATAAAGACGATGTGCATATCTTTCGAAACATCGTGATATTTCCCCATCATAATCCATAAACTTTGCATGGTTTCAAAGTCTTGCCTTCTACATTTGTGAGTCGCATTAACTGCCACCTATCCAGCTCAATAATCTTATGCCGAAATTCTAAAACTCTCTCAAATATTAGTATTTCATAGTTTACGACATTAGTTTCAATGATGGGTAGTTCTTGCAATATCGCCTGTAGTTTTTGCTTGGAATCTCTTGGCTCTCTCTCCACTGGTGATGCACTCGTTCGTTGTCATCATCGTCATCGAGAGGCATTCATATCCAAGATTTAAGTATTATATTGTACTGTACTAGGAGGGCATGTGATCCCGCTTCAGAGCGTATGTGTTTCGGTCCTAATGTGTCATACATACATTCTTTAAGTGCTTCTATAACATTGATCTGCATAAAATCTACCATTTCTTCTTCGTGCACGACAGTAGAGGGAATGTTATTTTGTGGAAATTCTTCAAGTAAGGCATTAAAGCACTCCTTCGATTTGTTGTAAATTTCGTTGTTCTAACAGACGTCCTTGCTCGTCTCTAATATATTGTATTTGCCGATTAAATTCCTTACGAGTTTTTTCTTTATTATGCCAGGATCTAAGTTGTAAATTAGCTCCATGGCTTGTGCTTTGGCGTTACGCTTCTCCTATTCTCCTCTCTTCTCTCTTATAAATGTTCATCCGACTTTTCTTATGTCTAACCTGGTAGTCTCTAGACCTGTACACCTGATCACGTATACAGAGTTTGGGTAGCCTTATTAGAAGTCAATATGCCCCAGGCTGATCTTATGTGTTAAAGGATCTTCATATGTTTTTCCTTATTTAGGTGCCTTTAACGATAAGTTAAGAAAAGCTCTACCTACTCATATTATACGATTACTTGTGTGGAGTTTTTCAATAAAATACCACTTTTCTGATATCCTAAAATTGTACCTTAAACCTATTTTGAATTTTTATCTTTGTTTTGTTTTTTACAGGAAATATTTTTCCGAACTATGTGCAAAGATCATGTAAAGGATATTAAAGGTAACTATTCTTATTTTAAATTACGCCAAGGAGTTCTGGTGGATCGTCAATCGTCTAAAAATCTTTGCGATAAAACGAAGAACCCATTACTAGCGTGGGTACCATATGAATCTATCAAATCTATAGCAAAGGATCTGGATAAAAAGGAAGTAATAAGAAATATTGTCATTATATATATACTACTACTTATATATTTAGAAATGAAATTAAGATAATTGGGTTAGCTTGCCAATTAAGTGCTGGTTATCAAGACATTAAGCATAAACTCTCACTCATTTCATCTCAAATCTACCTTGGCTTACAGTGTTATTTTTCTAATACATCCAAGAACGCTGTCAACGGTGTGTACAGTGCATACTTGTGATTACCTGCACCAAATACCTTTAAATAGCAAATAGGCTCTATATCATAGTGCTCATAGAGACCAGGCGTCCGACTCCTAGCTCCACAAGTACAGTTTAGAACTGTCCGTCCATTTAAAAGTTATTTCGAAAATAAACTGCACCAAAATTATAGCAAGACCTGTCAGTACAAGCATGCTCTTCAGAAAGTTTCGTACAAGACGGATTATGCTGCGGTCTACGAAGCAGGATCACTTGTGTATCAAAAGATGCAATTTGCATCTTCTTGTTTAGTAGTAGAGTCACTCAATTCATCCTAGATTAAGCTCCGTAGGAGCTAAAACAAAACTCTAGCCCTTCGGAATGGAGTAGACAAATTAGTTAGAATAATTTTACGACAACGAATTGCAATTTTAAAATTCATAAAAATGGTGAAAATAAAGAAATATGAAATTACCATATAAAATCGTAACTTAATCGTAAAACTAAACAAATCTATATACAATATAAAAACATTAATTGATTGATTCAGACTTAATTCGAAAATTAATTCCAATTATTTGACAATTGAAAATTGGATTATTACAATTAAAATTTATTACTTTCACTTAGTTCAATTATATTTCTCGTCGTTTCTGTCAAAACTTAAATTTTCTTTTAATATTATTCGCTTTTCAAATATCTGATCTGATAACCTATGCGATATGTCAAATTGTGTAGGAAAACATTCTTTTTACATATCCAGAGGACGGTAAAGGTGTATTATATCTAAATAAAATATAAAATATGTCTTCACTTTCTTTAGCAAAAAATTGAAGCGCTCATAATTGCGCTCATTTTTTGGAATCAAATGTGAAGAAATTATTATCTTGGCGCTTTAAAAGTTTTTGATGCTTATCATTATTTTTATTGGAAATATTTATTTAATATTTCATTGGCTATTGCAGATGTAAGTAAATTTTTAATGAAGCATGAAATCCATTTATTTTTAAAGCGTGGAAACGATAAAGCAGCAATTGCAGCATTTACAGCTGTTTGAAAAATTCTTCAAATCTCTCTTTATCACTTTTTAAGTATACTTCCGCAAGTTCTGTGCAGTAAAGTAAGCTTTTAAAGGTATTCTTCTACAATTTCCGGTGCAAGGTAAAACCAGCCCTAAATAGGAGTCATTTCGACCCGGCAAAATATTCAGCGCTTCTGCCAATGGAATAGAACATAACAAATAATCGTCAATGTATTGAAAATCCGTTTCCCTTAATGGATTTTTTAAGCCCAATGCTTTATAAGGGGCCGAACTCTTTTCCTTGATTTTTGCAATTTGTTTCAACGAATTAAACAAACTATTCCACCTAGTAGCACCGAGGCGTCTTAATGTGTTATGAATTACCTCCGCAGATTTCGGGCGATTAGCCCATATTGCATATATTTGTGCAATTCAAGCAAGATTGTTTCATTCTAATCTAAAGCATTACATCTTATGTGGAATAGTATACGGTTTTCTAATAACGACTTGACAATTTTTTTTTAAATAAAAGGCAAACCATTTGAGATCAAAAACTTTATTATTGGCTTGAAGTACAATCAAAACATTTATGAATGGAACTCGACTTCGTTGGACCCAATTTTCAACGAATCGGCCACACATTTCGGCCGAAACGGCTCTGAGCACTTCCAACGTCGTCGGCGTAACGTAGCCCCATAGGAAATAGTCAAGTGGCGTTAAATCGCACGAACGAGGCGGCCAATTGACTGGCCCATGTCTTGAGATAACACGCTCACCATACTTACTCTTCAATAAATCGATTATAGCGTGTGCTGTGTGGCTTGTGGCACCCTCCTGTTGAAACCACATGTCGTGCAAGTCCATATCTTCCAATTCGGGCCAAAAATAATCGGTGATCATGTCGCGATAACGCTGACCATTCACAGTAACTTGACGATCGTTGTCGTCGACGAAAAAGTATGGCTAATAACGCCGCCGGCATGCAAACCGCACCAAACACTTATTTTTTGTGGATAAAGTGGTGATTCATGAAGCACATGTGGGTTTTCACCCGACCAATAACGCATATTTTGCTTGTTGACGAACCCATTGAGCCAAAAATGAGCTTCGTCACTGAAGATGATTGCGACTCCGAATATCTGTAGAAAATCTTTATAATTTGCAGACGTTGCTCGTTACCGTATTTTACTATGATAAAAATGTTAAGGTTACTGAATAAATTGACAGTGACAGTTTGATGATTAGTGAAAGAGTGCATTTAAAAATTAAATTCAAAGTTATCAAGTCCCTATTGGAAAACCCTATAGTACAAGCTCAGAATTTGTTATAATGAGTGATAATGAAATGTCTTTTTGGTTATTATATAGTTATTTATCTTTATCGTCAGAAGATGTTTCTTGCTTCAATTTTGACTCTAAATTCTAAATTCTAAGATTATAGCAACATTTAGTCTGCGGGCTAAAGTTCTTCGACTGCATACATGTCTCGATGCTTTCTCTTTAAATGGTTTATAAAGTTATTGAGTATGAAATTTAATTCGTGCGGTTTTTTTTTTTCAAAATTTGAAAGTTTATTTAAGAAAAACATGTACAATAGTATTTTTCGAAGTATTGCCCATCTGAAGCTATGACTTTTTCCCATCTTTCTGGCAATTTGTGAATCCCATCCCAAAAGAACCGCGCCGGCTTGACAGCCAGGAATGAATCAAGCCAATTTTTGATATTCTGCTCGGATGTGAACCGTATTTCAGTGAGGGCGTTCTGCATCGACCGGAACAAATGGTAGTCAGAAGGGGCAAGGTCTGGGCTATAAGGCGGGTGGGGTAAGACTTCCTATCCACTGTTTTCCAAATAGTTCTTAACCGGAATAGCAACGTGGGGCCGAGCGTTGTCATGATGGAAAATTATTGCCTCGTGTCTGGTCGCATATTCCGGGCGTTTTTCGGCTACTGCTCTCTTCAAACGGATTTACTGTGCTCGGTAGCGTTGTCCATTGATGGTTTCACCCGGTATTAGCAGCTCATAATACAGCACACCCATCTGATCCCACCAAATACAGAGCATTACCTTCGTGCCATGGATATTCGGCTTTGCCGTTGATTTAGCTGGTTGGCCGGGTTTCACATATGATTTTTACCGCTTGGTGTTGTCGTTATGGATCCATTTTTCATCACCAGTAACAATCCGATGCAAAAATGACTTCCTTTTGTGGCGTTCCAGCAGCATTTCGAACATGAAAAGCCGCCTTTCGACGTCTCTCGGCTTGAGTTCATGTGGAACCCAATTTCCTTGCTTTTGAATATATCCAGCTGCTTTTAAGCGTTTTGAAATGGGTGTCTGAGTGCGAGCTCTTCTTGTGTTTAAGGCAGTTTTCTTCATATTAAAGTAATGAAGAAGAACTCCCCGCAAAAACACTTTTTCAGGCACAAAATTCAACATATTTGAGTGAAAAAAAAATTATTGTTGTTTACGCTTCAAATGAATGACATATACTAAAATGACGTACAATGGCAGTAGCTTTCCAATGCATGTTCCAATGGAATAATAACAATGGAATAATACAAATTACGCCATCTCTTAGCAAACCGCACGAAGTTAAGTTATAGACCCAATAGATATACAATTTTTGTACTTTTAATTTGGACGGTTTTTAAGGCACACTAACGCATGTGTCCAAATAGTATTGGATAAGAATGCAGGCGGTTGAGGCACGTAGTTAAAAAATTTTCCATGGAGTAAAGTCAGAGTTCCTTGCAAACAAGATGCATCAGCCGCGCCGTGTTGGACTTAATAAAGATGTGTTGGTACTTTTAATTGAAGTATCTTCATTGATTGAAATGCTGCCACCTTCAGACATTATGACATTTTACCAAGTTTCTGATTAAGAAACTTAAATGTTTTTTATATTTAATATCAAATAAATTCGAAAATACTATGCACGTGGCAATACTTACTCTATGCTTTTACTTATTAAATTAAGCGATGTTTATTTATGTTTGTCAAAAGTGGAAGGTCTAAGTGGCATAAGGGGTTGAGATCGAATTTTACGTCACTAAAAGTTTCTTACATAGACCTAGCTCATTAATGGCTGAGCGGATTTAAAAAAATGTGCGAATTCAGTAAATTCGCCTCTAATTCATTAATTATATTTTTAATTTAAGTTTTGAACTTTAGTGTTTGATCTCTTCTAGAATAAAAATTTAAAAAATCGTTATCAGTGCTAAATCTAAGGAATTTAATTTTTGTTATTTAGGATATTCGTGTGCTTTCCGAACTTCATGCAATTAACAGATTTGGCAACATATGCATGTACACACATAGAAACATTGCATTTAGTTAGATGAGATATTTTTGATCACAAAGTTTTTTTCCTAGTTTTTATTCCCTTAGAAGGATTCTTATTGAAGCACATTGTAAAGATCTAATGAAATAAATTAGTGGTTGTACCATAACAATACTTTGAAAATATAGATGTTCATATCTAAGAATTTGCAAATTAAATATTTTATGGCCAAGAACGAAGCCGGGTGGATCAGGTAGTACTAAATATTTACTTGGTAGAAGGAGAGAAGACATGTATACAAATACAATTGCGAATGCGATTAAAATTTGAAAATGAACAATTAACTTGCAATCAATTTAATCGTTGACTAATTTAATCCCAAATAAAATTTTTAATCAATCTAAATTGAAATTATTTACAATTAATTTGATGCAAATAATTTTTTTCATTAATTAATTAATTGCAATTAATATTGTTTGATTGATGCCCTACTATGCCCTGTACATAATGAAACACTGAAGACTGTTGCTGTTACGTCTATTCCTTAAATCGTTATTTGAATATCATGTACATTTACAACATTAGTTCCTAAATATTTGGATAATATTTTATATTTAATTTTAAATATAAGACTCATTGAACTGATATTTAATCGCTGTTCCATTGTTAAACACTGTAGAGGATTTAGCAATATTTTAACCGAAGTATAAATACTACATTTAAGAATTACGCGCATAGCTCTATTCTGCAGAATTTAAAGCCGATCTTTTATTCAATGCTTACAAGCATATAGAAATGTCGAGTAGTAGTCAGAATGTTGTAAAATAATGGTATTATATATTGAAATCGCGATGAAAAGTTAATACTCTTCTTATTCTTTTTAGGAAACCAACCGTTTTTGCAATCTTACCACATATACATATAATCAAGTTCAAATTGCAGTATAACACCACACCCAAGTATTTAATATATACTTCTCACACACTTAATAATCTCCTCATTCAAGCTTACATTTATCACCGAAGGTTCAACAATTTTAAATTACATACATTTTTTCTTTTCTTCATTCAATTTCATATTGATCACCGCCTATAGATATTGTCGTTATTTTCAGCATCGACTGAGATTCTACAATATGATACGTTAACATGCTCCTTTTTTTCTAAGAAGCCTATGTTAATTCCGTCTGTACAGCTCGTAGAGACCACGCATCACCACTTTGTGCGCTTCTTATTTCGCCACGTGTGCTTGCCATTATTCTTCGTGGAACCAGGAGTTTTGTTATGCTAGATAAAAGAAACCCAGCACAACAGTAAGATTATCTCCGATTGTATATTAGCAATGCTGGTTAAATAAGACTTTTTCGAGAGGTTTCGGTTTTAATAGATCGTTCCATAGTAAATTCTTCTTTATTCGAGGCTTCTGTGGTTACTTCGTGATCATCGATCTGTCCTCCTTACGAAGGTCAGTGATCTACCAAAAAGTATTAAAGCGTTGCTGTTTTCTTCAACGTTCCCTTTTATACGTGTAACCCGTCTGGCTATGAATGCTCATCAGAATAACCTCAAGCCCAATTTCGGACGTACTCTACAATATCGTGATTCGTTCCTAAGCCGTTGACTCGCTTATGACATGCCCTGCCGAGCTCTCTATTTTCTAGCCGTTATAACTTTCAAGCATTTACCAATGTACATTGGAAACCTAAATTTCTTTCGCCCACGCTGTGTACACACATTTTAAGGCTACACAAATCCCTTGAGCATGCGCTTATTATAAGAAAAGTCAAATGCTTGTACAAGGCTAGTCTCCGGGGGATACAACGAAGGGGGCTTATACAAGCACAATTGATGTGTGATCCTAGTTACAGTACTGAGTATCACTAGGTTCATTTTAGGAGATCGACAATTTATACGCTTTCAGCACTCCAGTTAAGCGCTTGAGAGTATATTAGACTTATCTACGCATGAATGTCGTAAAAAAAACCAAAGATGATCACACATATTGTCCGCAACAAAAACGCACTTTTACATGTATATATGGATCATGTCCTTCAAATCACTTGTGTCTTTAGTGCTTGTTTTATAAATAATAATTGCTAGAGGACAGTTTTTAGTTTTCGAGTTGATTTCAATATAATTCCCTTTCAACTCGATACACTTTTCCCAGGGTGCTGAAACTTTTTTAAATCCTCCGTATAGTACTTCCTCGTTCGGCCCGTACTTCTTTCCGGCTAGCGATCTTTTAAGGTTTGGTAACAAACAGAAATCGCAATTAGCAAAATCCGGAGAATACGGTGGGTAGTGGAGCAATTCGTAATAAAATCGACCAATTTGGGTATGGCAACTGCGGAGGTGTGAACCGATTTATTATCGTGGTGGAGGAGTACTTTTTTCGCCAAATGTGGTCGTTTTTTTCTTCAAATTGGCGTTGAATCGGCCCAATGAATCGACGTAGTATGCTCCTGTGATACAATTCTACAAATAGACAACGTGGATCACATTTTGCGCACGGCCTGCGCCTTTTTGGAGCACGTTCACCCGGTAAAATCCATTGTTTCGGTTGCACCGGTGAGTACCAATGAATCCATATCTCATCGACGGTCACGAAACGATCCAGAAACTCCTCCATATTTTGATTAAACAAAGCCAAGTACATCTTTGAAGTGGTCTCACGATTGCGCTTGTTCTCCGATGTGAGCAAACGCTGCATCCTTCGCGTGAATTTGTCCACGGTTTCCTCTGTAGTAACAGTTTTTGGGCCACCTGGGCGCGGTTCATTAAAAACCGACGTGCGACCACGGCGAAACTCTGCGAACCAATGGTAAACGGTTTTACGCGAAGGTAAATGGGTACCTTACACGCCATCGGGAATGGGTTCGATTTCCTCGCAAGTTTTGCCACTCAAGAACAAGAATCGGATTACGGAGCGATACTTCTCTTTTTCCATGGTCGCAAGAAACACTCTACTATGTTTTGAAACTAAGCGTCGGATTGTCACCAAACTTTTACTGGCGGACTAAAAGAGGTTATACTAAATGGTGGTAAACTCATTTTGGTTCAGTAGCACGACCTATCTTCCAATCCGGGTACTCATCACACAGCCCTCGTACATACACATATCATCAGCTTATATTACGTTTGTGTACCAAATCGGACTTTTCCTCACAATGTATTTTTTTTTTACCGAATCGGGATGGGAAGATCCTATACCTTCAAAATGAGATTTTAAAGAAGTTTTCGAACAGGTACGATAAATGTGCTATTTCTTTTTTTCCAGATAAATTTTTATATAGCCAAAGCAACCGATAAGGCAAATGCTAAAACTGAGCTTTGTTACTTTAGTCAAAGTGCGCTGCTCTCGAATGAAAACTCTAAATTTTGGTGTACTTCAATGTTTTTTGAAGATAATTTTGTGAGTACATATCATGACTGCCGGTCTGAAGATTTTTATTATTTATAATTTTAAAATGTTGAAATTTCCCGTTATTCCGATTTCAGTTTGATCACATATCCAACATCAACGTTTTAGTTGAGTTACTTCCAATATACTACGAAGTTCGAAATGTTACTTACGAACCATGGACCAATGTGACTTATGGTTATAAGACTCGTCTAGCCTCGAGTTCAATTCGTAATTGGGATAATGAACCAAAGACCATATATGCAAGTATTGAATATGGCTACATCCAGAATATCAACGTTGATCTATCAAATTTTTTTAACGATAACCTGATGAAATTACCACTGGCTTTTTATTATCAGGATAGTGTTATTGAATTGGAAAAAGGGGCCGGTAATGTTGAAGTTAAAGAGGTAACCAATATAGCTTTCTATGACATGTCTACTACCATCACTTATAGTAATTTGTTTATTTATTTTCAGAAAAAGTTTTTCGGTCGCAAAATGGACCCAAAAACCTCTTTACGAGTAGACCTTATTGGTCAATGGAGTGAATTTAATCGTGTATTTCGAGCAAGCTTGTACGAGAACTTTGGCAATGGAATAACCCAATTTAAGCAGTCAATAGGTCTAACAAAGATATCAATTGTGAAAATATCTAACACAGAAGAGGTCTATGAGAATAGTGTGTTAATAATTAATGTTGAGGATGGTAAAAAAACGTCGAAATTTACTCAAGGTGGCCTTGGAGAGGTTATCATTAATGTACCATCAAATTTAGGCGAAACAAAATCTAAAAACCATCCATATCCTGGTTTTTATCCATATTTTGTAGTTGGATGTATTATTATTTCATTGGCTTTAATTATTCCAATTTGGCAAATAATTGTAATACTTATAAATGAGAGCAAGCAACTATAACCCTGTTCCACACTATTATTTCTTTTAAAAAGATTTCTAAACTCGAATTAGAAAATTTGTGGAAAAGTACATAAAAAATAAAGCATGAAAATAAAACAGGTATGTTAAATATTTCGTATTAAATAATATAAGGTAGTTTAAAACTAGTTTGCTTGTCGCCAGGTCACTATCATGAATCAAAAGCATATATCCCTTCGTAATATGTAATTCTATGATACTAATGGAATAAAAGCAGTCTAAGGACATGCTTTCATTTAAGGAGGCCCACAAAGCTTGTTTGAGGAAAGTTATGCAATAAATTAATAAAATAAACAAAAAATTGTTATATATTTCTGCGTATGTAACACAGTACAAACTTAGAAGCAATCAGACCTTTCTGCTGCAGCAATCCAATTGCTCTTACCTAAAAGAGATAAACGAATTCAAGAAGTTTCGTATTATGAGCTTCAAAATTTTTTAAGTAGCTGGACAGAATAGCTAAGACTCTTAAACCCTAACCTTCCTCCTCCTTTTTTAAAAATCTATATATGGTATAATATGGCGCAAAAGATGTCACCTGATCTCCTTTGGCCGTAATTTTTTTTATGAATGAAAACTTTGGTTCTGCTTTTGGATTTGTTTATTTGATATCTTACTTTTTTTTCCATTATTCTTGCCAGAACTTCCGGCTATAGGTCGTCGCATTCTTGACGGATATTCTCTTTGAGAGCTTCAAGGGTCTGAGATTTGTTAACATAGACTCGTGACTTCAAAAAAACTCCACTAAAAGGGGGTTGGAACGCCAAAACGGGAGATTAGAAATTCGGGTGTGTCTCGTGCAATATGCCCCGTTGCTCCATCCTTTTGGAGCCGCATGTTCTCCAATCCCAATTTATCCAATTGAGGAAGGAGAAAGTCGTTTAGCTATGTAGCTATGTAGCGCTCGCCATCCAAAGTTGTCGTCTGTCCCAATGATGATTTTCGAAAATATGATGTCGATTCAGGATGGCTTGAGCGTAGGTTTTTTTTTAAATAACTTAACACTCATGTGGGTATGTATACACGTATAATGCCTCAGCATGTGTTAAGTTTGTTGGAATGTTTGGGCTTAGTGGTAATTTCGTCCCAAATAGACATTTTCTCAGAATTTGTTGCAAAAACCCCAGCAGGCTGAATGTATGTGTGTGGCATATTAGCTCAGTTTACTGCGTATATGTTTATCGCAGTTTTAGTATGTTTTTGTACGCGCAAAGGATCACATTGTATCCTAATGAACTAAAAGCGTTTTCTTTTTTCTTATATTTCTCTCAATAAAGTTTCTTTTTTCTTTTAAAATTCGGAACTGTGTTTTTGTTTACTTGTATTACCAGGTTATGGGCCTAGAAACGTAAACATTTTACATCAAACCGTTTACTAAAGCCAACTATGAGAGTTGGGCAATTCAGATGGAAGCCGTGGCAGTAAAGAACGGTACCTGAAAGCATGTTAGCGGGAAATTGGTTGGGCCGATATTCAAGTCAGGAAGAGAAGAATAACAGTCCAGCCTGGATCGAGAGAAATGGGATGATGATGACGCTAAAGCAAGGGCAGACTTGATAATTGCAATTGATCCAAGCTGTTGGAAAGGATTGGATACATCAACGCAAGTGTGGTTCAGGTTGAAATCGGAATTTAAATCAACAGGGCCAGTCAAAAAGGCAACCATGCGTTCAAGATGTCCGAAGGCGATAATCTCCGTACGCAATTAATGCAATTTTTTGACGTCACAGCGCAATTGGAGTCTATGGATATTCCAATAAACTAGGAGTTTCTGTTGTAACACGAGCATTCGCACAACGGGAAGGAATAGACTTTGTTGAAACATTCACACCGGTAGCTCACTTGGAATCTGTGAGGCTGCTGATGGCTTTGGCAGCGAGAATAAACTTTCAAATTTTTCAACTGGGTGTGGTATGTGCGTATTTGAACGGGGAGCTGGGTGAAGACATCTTCATGGAGACACCAAAATACGCTCAGCGAAATAATGCGAAAAGATGGTGAAAATAATGAAGTGGGTGTCAAAGCGTGCAAAATGATTCGTGACCTACGTGAAGGATAAACACTGTGTCGTTCAAATAAAGCGCTGTCGGGTTACGACAGTCCGGTTGCCAGTGGAATAAAAAACTAGACAGAGTGCTTAGAAGCTTGAACTTAAAATCTGCATTGAAAAACACGTATTTTTATTTTAACACGACCGATAAAAGATTTACTAAAATAGTTCGTTATGGATGAGTCAAAACCCGTGAAAACACGTAGGGAGCCGCAATCAAATCAGCCAACTGGAGTTCAGCGTACAGAATAGAACCAGAAAGAAAAGCCGTGTAGACAACCGATAGGTTCATTGATGTACTTGGCCGTTGCTACGGGGCCAGAAATTGCGTTCACAGCAAATCGGTAAGCGCAATTTAATGTGGAATATGGTGAAGAAAATTAGGCAGCAGCTAAGCGAGTATTGCGATATTTACGAGGTACACACAATCAAGGTCTGGCGTTTAACCGGAATGAACTTGGGATAGTTGATTACTCAGACGCGGATCATGCAGCAGCTGTTCGAGATAGGGTATCGTATACAGGATATTTGTTTGTACTGAGTGGTGCGGCGATTACCTCAAACAGAAGACTATCGCGATTTCAACAACAGAGGCCGAATACTTAGAGCTGTCAGAGGCTACTAGAGAAGCAGTTTACCATTCGAAGGCAAAACATATCGCAACCAGATACCATTTTGTTCGTCAAGCGCTTCTAGTGAAGAAACTTCGATTGGTAAACACACCCACTGAGAAAATGCCTGCCGAAATGTTAACGAAGCCACTGCCGGGACCAGCGCATTTCAAACATATGTTAGGCATGGGACTAAGCAACTGCTGAATTCTAAGAAAATGTGCAATTTGAAGAAGGCACTTTTCTTTTATAGTTCTCTCAATAAAGTTATTTCAATTAAGTTTCCTTTTTCTTTTAAAACTCGGGACTGTATTTTGTTTACTTGTATTAATAAATGGAGAAACTAAATTCTTAGTGGAAGTTAGCTTGTTGTTGATTTCCAATCAACTACTCATCTTACTTGATTTATTTTAACTGAAAAAGTTAATGTCTTTCGAGCAAGGTTGGGATTCGAACACCGAACCTTCCGATTTATATACCAGCCCACACCTGAGCCACAGCCACTCACGCGCTTGGAGGTCAACAGCTAGCAGCTGATGCACTGTCTGCACTTTGTAAGGGAACATCATACAGTCTTTCACCAAAATTGCGTGGCAAGTCCTCTGATCAATACTGTAGGGTCGTCTTTTTCACCTTGAACCACAGCTGCAATATTTTTAATAGAACGGCTGCTCCAGGCCGGACAGCGAGCAGCTAAGCTGCATAGGGTTTTTTCTAGTTAGTACAATAGCGTCACATTGTCACATTTATAATTACGCCTCTTCTTTCCCTCAGTCAGTCAGCATTTATTACGAAAGGTAAGTAAGTCATATTGCGTTGTCCTGTTACTAAAGAGATAGCCAGCGATCAAGTACTAATGAAGGCTTCCACATTACGTCACGCACAACAAATTCTAAATCGCATGCAAAGCCTCAACTTTGTCGGAGAGGAGGAATCCGAAGAAAAAACGCTGTTGTTTCCCTTGATGGCTTCAAGTTACCTGGCATCGATGCCATATATCCATTTATGTTACAAAAAGGTATAGACCAGCTTGACACTGGCATACTACCGAAACCATGGCGAACAGTAAGAATAGCCTTTATAGCTACGGAAATATGAAACGATGCCTATGCGCCTGCCAAGACCTTCAGCCGGACTTCTGGCTTCCTTTAAAATGTGAGCAAAAATGTTTTACGAATGCATCCTCTGCCTAAGATGAATCGTATCTACCAACACGGAAGATCCTGGGAGAGTGCGTTAAAAATTTGGCGGGCAGAATTGAAAGCCCATTCGAAAAGATGCGACAAATTCAGCAACGCTGTAGAATAGCACACTGATTGCGAATGGTTACTGCGGCCAATATGTGATTTCGGATATATGCAGGGAATGTCTGCAAGGCGGCGTCTTATCTCCAATCCTATGGTGGATGTAAGCCGACTCACTGCTCACCGCTGTCAATACTTATAACCTCTATGCTCAGGGATATGCAGATGATGTAGCCGTATTGTATGTATCATGCATAAAGACTCTCTACTACCAGGGCCCTGCCGGCCTTTCGGTAGCGCAACAAAGAAGACATGGATCTTGTCGACAAAAATCATCCGTATTTACATGTCTATGGTATGATAAGGCAAACTATGTTCTATATTTTATATATATGATTTTGCACAAGGCTCGTATGAGAGTTTTTCAGGATCCGTGTTTGATTAGAGCTTCCGTTGATAGTTAGGTCTTATATGAGCGCAACTGCAGATGGCATGACATTCCAGTGAACTGGGTTAGAGATACATCGCTGTAAGGCTGAAATTTCAATGCAGGACTTGAATTTCCATCCATTGATTATGAGTGGATTTCTTTCAAACACAACACCACTACCATCCAACAGCCACCAAATGTTCCATGTTTAATGGGGACTACTGTGAAAGCGACAATATCAATTTAAACAAACATGGTAGGTATTGTTTTACGAAACTACAAGATTGAAGCCGCTTGACCACAGTATGCGACGTACGTATGAGCTTTAAATCCTATTTTTTCTCTTTTCGTTCAGCATTCAGAATCGGGTTCGAATTTGGTTGAGATGCAGTTACGTCCACAAAAAGCCATTGTTTGTTGTGATTTATGGGCTAGAAGGAGCTCAAGGAATTTTGAATATCCATAAAATGTTTGCTCAAGGGAGAGAAAAAAGAGAGATATCGAAATACGTGGAGTTTAAATGCTTGCAAGTTATAATGAAAAGGAAATATAGAACTAGGCCGGTTATTTCATAAATGTATTTCACAATATTTCATAGTACATCTGAAAATGATCTTAAAGGTGCACTGATAAAGATTTATAGTAAGACGGATGTAACGGTTGAAGGTTCGAAGTGGGGGAATGCCACTAGCGATATCAGTGGACTGCTGGTGATGCAAATATTAGTAAAACCAAGACAGGCAGGAGACATTACGTCAGTGTTTGAGGGTGTTTATTGACTGCAATTTAAGGTCTATTCATAGCTCAACGTATTGCGAATGAGTTGACTGCGAGCAAATCATTTTTAATACATTTAATGAATGGCAAGTGACAATTTTACTATTCCAAAAGCACAAAGCTTATTTATCTGTAGATCAATGAAATAAACTCAATAAACTCAAATTCAATTCATGGAGAATGGCTAGATGCTTAAATTTCGCTTAAGTGATAGCAGAGAGCATTCCTCTCTGTTGCTAGTTTCCCGTTTTGTAATGCTGTTTTATCGGAATTTAATTAGCCTAACATACTCTGTCGGTCCCGTTCTTTAGCTAAAGAAGGACGTGAGTTCGGAAACGGACTAAGGGGTGAACAGAGTATCCGGATAGCTGGCGACCTGCGGATTAGCTAGTCTTATCGGTACACAGCGGATCGTTGTACAGATAGACCATCCTTTCTCCGCTACCCGTGAGATTTAGTAATGGATACAAAGCCTGAGGATGGTACTCTTTTAATATTGGGCGGTAGAACCCTGACTGCCCCGACTACCAGCAAGGTTCCTGCTTTGTCGAGCGGAGCTAAAACTTTGGCAGGCGATGGTCCTATCACTTCCTCTACCGCGAGCAGCTGCTACTACTCCTCCCCCTAAGGAGGAATCAGGGGCTCAGCCGCATCGACAAGTTCCATCTAAAGCGCCTCACATTAAACGCCGAAATGCAGTACGCATTATCAAAAATTTCGAATCCATTACTGAGCTTGAGAGAAATGCGGACATGAAGGGTAGGATTGAGTGGGTTAACAACATCCTAAGACTCAAATTATCCACTACTTCCAAAACGCTAAAAGACTGCTCCAAGCGTCAGAGTTCGTTGAAGAAAACCGTGCAATTAAACAATAAAACCCCTGAGGTCTTTTAACGAAGTCCTAAAAGACGCAATAACGATCGCGGTAATCGACAGAAACGACACCGAAGGATCGATAACACCTGAACGGTGGCAGTTGGTCAAGTTAAAGCTTTCGGGCAACTTCTTGGCCATCATACGGGATAACCCCGGACCACCTTCCATCACAAGCCGACCTTGGCTGACACCAAGGCTACGTCAAGCTTATCGCATATGCCAATCAAAGAAAACTCGATTTTTATACCAAAGCCATTAGGAGAGATTTGGCCAGGTGCAAAACTCAAAGTCGCTTGTAAGGAGGATATCCCCAGTAGACCTAGAACTCGCGCCTGGATTCTAACCTAACTCTCCTCCAAATAAAAAACATTCTGGAGATCATAAGGCTCAGCATCTCGACCCTTCTGAATTAAGACTGGAAAGCCGCGAAACCTTAAGAACTAAGGGCCCTTATAGGTGCGCGTGGATTGTGATCAATAAGGAATCCCCCAACCCTCTAGCGCAGACTGAAGGCATGTTTCGGTTCGGCTTCAAGTCAATTCACCTTAGAGTTTATAAAAAAAAATCCTCCCCCTTAAACTGGAACCTTGGAGCGTCAATATCCTTTCCAGAAATAGATAGTGACGACTTCAATTTATTCGAGGCGACAACGAAGCCATCGGTCTCCTCTGCTGACACTCTGTTGGCAATGGAAATCGATGACGAACTAAAGAAAATTTACGATCAGAGGAAGAAGATTAGCTCTTGGGCACATGTTCAGAGCCGGAGGACTCGAACAGCAAGATGTTGAAGGTTACTTTGGTAAATTGTAGCAATGAATCGGTTTCTCCAGATTAATCTCTATCACTCAAAAAAGGCTTCGGTTGCAAATTTTTCTGCGTCTTTCCAAAAACGCAGTAGACATCATCCTTATCTAGGGTCCATGGATCGTAGAAGGCGTAGTTCGTGGACTTGGGACACTTGAATACGTTCCGCTCTATGCAGGAGACAAAGGTAAGAATAGAAATTGTATATTACTTGCATTTTTACTTCCGAACCTCAGCCAGCCCGACTTAACCGTTGCCAGACTATAGTATATAGCTTCTACTGGCAGGCATGGGCATATCTTGGCCACGATCAAGTGGGCAGTACCGACATCAACAATAGAAGTTAGTCACTTTTTGATAATACTAGCCCCATTGTTTTCGCCCGCTGACAGGAAGCGTTACATATTACTCTCTTTTCCGACAACATCCAACGCTAACGAACTGGATTTTAATGTCTGAGTTTTCAACACTAAGTGATGCTCCTCCCAGCTAACTAGCACTCCGGAATTATCAGAAATTTATTGATCAAAATACGGGGGAATACTGTCAGAAACACTATCCTCTGAACTCTCAAGCCACCGCGTGAAAGCAACTAGCTTGACATAAAAGTCAAGGAATCCACTCTGGCTATGGCTGCTTCCTGCTCTCTTATTCAACCTAGAGGCAAGAGAATCCCACACTGGTGGACGTACTGGGACCGCTTAGAAACGTTTACAAAAAACTTTTCAACCTAGCACTGATGGCGGTGTTTTCTCAGATGAGGTTAATCTACGACCTTCCTTCCATTTTGGCCAACGAACTCCCCAAAATTAGAACCAATCTACCTATCGCTACGTGCAAATCAATAGTGTAGATTACAAGCAACATACCTTTCGAAATTCTTTCAAATTCATAGAAACTATTTTATAACGTTACCCAACTAATATAAAAAATTATGACTAGACGGCGATACTTGTCTTCCTAGGAACACCCTGATCAAAATTCAATCAAGCCGCTTATCATGTGCAGACTTTCGCCTAAAGGGTGCGGTGACCTTTTGCAAAATGGTTATAAAACTTTAATTGTTTATTCGACGGTCACTTGAAAGCGAGATTCAAGCAAAAAAGCAGAAAGGGCCTACTCAACATGTGCTTGCAAAAGCAGTACGTCGGGACCAGATTCAACACTGGACACAATGGTCTGATAAAAAATCAGATGCAAGCTTTCGAAGTTTGAAGGATTTACCCACAATGTCTGTGAAAAATGCGAGGTAGAATTATGTTACACGAAAAGTAGGAATGGCTTCAAAAACTTTCATCTATCGTAACATGGATAACCGTGCAATAAATTTTGAACCGCTACTTTAGTGTTGCCTATAGGCAACAATCCCTATTTTTCTCATATATAAAAAATTATTTATTTCTATCCTCTTTGAATTTCCTTCGCCTGTGCAGTGTGCAAAAATATTTTTAGTTTACTCAAAATACCCTGAGCATGCACCAACTATTAAAAAATGGTTTGCTTCCACTTTTCGGTGAGATAAGCCATCAAATCAATACAGCCGTGTTTCATGTCTGAAGATATTTCATGAGCTGAGGGTTTATCAGCATTTTCTTGAACTTGGAGAAAATGGTCAGAAGTGCCTTGGGTCTGTTGAAGCATTGAGTAGATTTGGTTTTTATGGGGACGCGACAGGCTAAAGAAATGTTGTACTCCATCTGCTTGAAAAGAATTTTATAAAACAGGATTGAGGATTTTTTTTTTTTTTTGCCAGCGTCGAAGAACAAATCTTCACATAAAGGGAAGACAATGTTACAGTCAATACAGAGCGCCATAGATCCATAGATCCGTGAGTACTGATTATGTGGATTCCACAAGACGGAGCCACATATCCAATTTATTGAAGGAAACATCCAATGGGCGCATAATTTACAGCTTTGTATTTTTTTTTTTTTTTTTTGCGGGGATACATGAAGTGGCTAATTCTACGCCGATCAACCAGATACGATGGACGGCTTGGAAGTCAACATCCGCCGCGTTATTATCAATATGTGTATTTATATAAGGCCTACGTAGCTTGAAAGTGTTCGAAAGTTGGACTCCCAGATTGCGTGTTATTCGAGCTGACAAACTACAATATCTTCCCAATAAAGCAAATACCATGGCCATTATCAATTTAAAGTTCTTTAACTTTAAAATAAGTCACTCCATTCACTTTAATATCGAAGAGAAATCTAGTTTCTAGAAGCACTCCACATAAGATAATGTCTTTATTGTGTACCTTATCTGAGAGGCAAATAAATTAATTGCTCAATATAACTGGGATGCACCAGTTTTCATTCTAGAGCAGATGAAAGTAGAAACGTCTAGTAAATCACTCATCAGTGAGCATGCCATGTTTCATGTCTCATCCGTTTCAATTCAAAATAACTTCATTCCATCAACAATTCCCAATATCTCTGTGCTCCTTACACACCAATACCAAATACAAAAGAACATGTTTTCCTCTTGGCTTTTTTTCCTCATTCGATTTCTCTTTCCCTTGCATGCTGCCAACAACCACATTGTCTTTGTCCTCTTTCAAACACATCTCTTGCAATGAGATTTCCTTCAATACGATGAAAAAAAACAAACAAAACCACCGTCATGTCATCAAAGTGCGACTGAAAGGCCATCATCACAATTCACAATATCCGTAATCCAAAAAGAGTCAACCGAAAATCGACATTTTCCTTCGTTCCCGAAAATTGAAACACTTTTTAGATTTCAGTTTCAGTTTCAAGACTTGGTTTTCCGATTCCAATATCAGTCTGGGGTAGTCTTGTATTGGATTTCTTGAAAGGCGAATGTGATGCTTTCGTGACGGAGGTTGTCACGCATTCGTCTATTGTCCCCTTGACACACCAATAAATAACATATACTGCAAAAAAATTATCTCCAATTTCCAACAAATTACCCATAATTTTGACCTCAATACCCATAAGCTTAAGTAGCAAGTGTTCCTAATTAGAAATTCGTTGAAATTTCGGTCATCCCTGAGCGAAAGATAAAATAAAAAATTCCATGTGAGTTTCTGCTATAATAATTGTGTGTGGCTGTGTACTTGTGTATAAGTAGTCGGCCATTGAAGTATCTGAAAAAAATTCCCCCAAAGTATTTGCGAAATTTTCCAATCCAATTCCTTTACTTAGTTGATGGTTTTACTTATATTTTGTTGGTGAAATGAAAATCTATTTTATTTGATTTATAATTTTTGTTTTTTATTTTATTTTCCTCCTTGTTTCATGTGGGCAGTGAAAAAAGAAAATTTTCAAAAAGGATAGAGTTTTCAAATTTAAAAAAAGAAAAATTAAGCAAATTGGTGTGCATAGTGTTGTTTTTGTTTTTTACTCACGGATAACTGTAACAAAAGGATATCTACGTTCTACTTTTCCCATTGCTAGTCTGAGGTAAGTTATATTTTTCTGTAAAACAGAAAATTTTTTAATATCTGGTTTTGGGTAAAATTGAGAAATAAATTTGAAAAGATGGCGGTGTGATTTTCTCTTTTTTGTTTCCTTCAATTGGAATATTTTCCATCTCACTCTAGTATGTTTTGAGACGGGGTAAAATTTCCCATCAGCTGGTGAGTAGTTGTTGGTTGGCATATGCTGGTAGTGGCAGCATGTGCCAAATGTGAAATGTTGCTGCAACAAGAGGCGAATAAAAGTGTTTTGAAAATTCCTGCAAAAGGTCGGTTGTATTCATTGATTTTTCCTGGAAAAAAAACTTTTCCGTTTCAATTCTTTTTTTTTTTTATTTTTAGACGGGTGAGCAACATTCATCCTGTTAATGTAAATACTATTGATTTTCCGGGGATTATTCTTATTTTAGACAAGAATCAGACAGAAACGTGTGTCCGATTGCGAGGATACTCGGTCAAAATTGAATAGTTTTCACTCTTTACGCAAATGCGAAATAAATTTAACTTTTCAACAATATAATTTTTGTATCCTCTGCGTCCACACTACATTGTGTGTTATGCGTAATTTGGCGGAGCGTGAAAATTATTGAATTTCACGGGAAATGATTCCGTGGGTTTTATTAGGCGCGTGCTGAACTTTTTTTTTTCGGGGCTCTGATTAAGCAACTAAGTAAAATTGGGAAATCGTGTGTTGAATAGCGAATTTGCTTTTGTTTACACACAAAACAAAAAGTAATTGTTTTGGTTTGTTACTTGGAATTTAAGTAATTAAATTGGAGTGCTGGGTGGGTAGGTACTTGTGAATAAATTGTGGGAACGTGTCCTTGTGCTTTGTGGTTTTTTGAGTTGAAATGTCAAGAGAAGGAATTCCAATAAGCAACCATAAAATATTGTTTTTAATCTTTTCTTGATTTGCCATTTGTCTTGGTTTCAGACTTACTTGTAAGTAGCGAAACAGTCTGGTGTAGACCTGGGTATCTACAAATAACAAGTCGGCTGAAAAGTTTGTAAACTGTTGGGTATATATTTTAATTCGTGCGGTTTTTTTCTTTTCAAAATTTATTTAAGAAAAACGTACAATAGTATTATTCAAAGTATTGCCCATCTGAAGCTATGACTTTTTCCCATCTTTCTGGCAATTTGTGGATCCCATCCCAAAAGAACTGCGCCGGCTTGGCAGCCAAAAATGAATTAAGCCAATTTTTGATATGCTACTCTGATGTGAACCGTACTTCAGTAAGGGCGTTCTGCATCGACCGGAACAAATGGTAGTCAGAAGGGGCAATGTCTGGGCTATAAAGCGGGTGGGGTAACACTTCCCATCCACTGTTTTCCAAATAGTTCTTAACCGGAATAGCAACGTGGGGCGAGCGTTGTCATGATGGAAAGTTATTGCCTCATGTCTGGTCGCATATTCTGGGCGTTTTTTGGCTACTGCTCTCTTCAAACGGATTAATTGTGTTCGATAGCGTTGTCCATTGATGGTTTCACCCGGTTTTAGCAGTTCATAATACAGTACACCCATCTGATCACATATGATTTTTTGCGCTTGGGGTTGTAGTGGATCCATTTTTCATCACCAGTAACAATCCGATGCAATAATGACTTCCTTTTGTGGCGTACCAGCACCATTTCGGACATGCCAAACCGCCTTTCGACGTCTCTCGGCTTGAGTTTATGTGGAACCCAATTTCCTTGCTTTTGAATATGTCCAGCTGCTTTTAAACGTTTTGAAATGGCTGCTTGAGTGACACCCAAAGATTCTGCGAGCTCTTCTTGTGCTTGGCAACAATCTTCATAGAGTAATGCTTCCAGTTCTTCATCTTTAAACTTTTTTGGCTGCCTAGGACGTTCATCGTCTTCCAAGCTAAAATCACCACTTTTAAATCGTGCAAACCACTTTTGGCACCTTCGCTCAGTTACCGCATGTTCACCATAAACTTCCACCAAAATACGATGACTTTCGGCAGCAGTTTTCTTCATATTAAAGTAATGAAGAAGAACTCCCCCCAAAAACACCTCTTCAGGCACAAAGTTCGACATATTTGAGTGAAAAAAAAAAATTGTTGTTTACGCTTCAAATGATTGACATATACTGAAATGACGTACAATGACAGTAGCTTTCCAACGCATGTTTCAATGGAATAATACAAGTTACGCCATCTCTTAGCAATTAAGTTATAGACCCAACCATACTAGATGGGGTGAAAAGTAATCTCCTTGGGAATGAAAAAAAATTTTTTTAAATGTTTTTTTTTATATTATTCAATATAGTCCCCTTTTAGTTTGATACACTTATTCCAGCGATTTTCCAACTTGATCCCGTCCGAAAAGTAATTTTCCGGAAGGTCTGCAAAATACTCCTCCTTGGCGTCGATGATTTCCTCGCGTTAGCTGAATTTTTTGTTGATGAGTCATGAACGGAACTCAAGGCACCATAAACTTTTTTGCAGTAGCCGCGCATTCTGGCGGTCAAAGAGGTTACTTTTCACTCCACCTAGTATAGTAAAACATATTTTAGGTAAAATTAGAATTTATTACTCAACATAATTGCCTTCAACAATTATAGCGGTCATGTAATTTTTCGATACCATTTTTATAGTACGATTTCTCTTTAGCCTAAAAATAAGCCTCAGTTTCAGCGAATACTTCTTCAATCAGTAATCATTTAAACAGGAAAAAGTCACTGTGGCCAAATCTGGAGAATACGGTGGTTGGATATACACTTCGTAGCCTAATTCAAACAATTTTTAATGCAATCACGCAATAATCACTTGATGGCCCTTTTCGTGGTAATCAGTTTATATTATATCTTACTCATCCCAGAATACTGATGCCATAATTTTGCCAACGGACTTTTGCGCCTTTCTTCGACTTCAGAGTCTCAGCTGCCTCGATAAACTTCACTTTACGGTTATTCACACATACTTATTTTGTGAACTTTTTTCAAGTTTTCGCCCGTAACAGCCTCTTTTGGGCGTCCACTGCGTGTATCGTCTTCGGTGCTCATTTCGCCCGTTTAAATTTGGCCAACCACTTCAACGGATGATTTTCCTGGTGGAGACACCGAATAAAGTTTATCACGCAAAGCTTTGGTTTTAACAGTATTTTTTTTTTTTTTTTTTTTTTCATAATAAAGCAATGCTTTATTAACACACGAAACTTTTTGCATTTTATTCACATTAAAAATAGTTGCTTAACTCACAATGCTATATCTGACGAACCAATTTTCGGACAGCTGTCAAATTTGTACACGGGTCGTTTGAAGGTTAGTACTACTATAGTATAAACCATATGGATTTAATTATAGTAACACCATCTATGTTTTTTTTTTTTTGTTGACTGTTACATTTTTAGTGATTCACTCTAAGATAGTTGAGGTGCCCTACCACTTGTGCGCGTTATCTAAGACGAGGTCTTCTTCTACGGGCTAAGATCCATAACATTTATTGGCTTTGAGCATTCTAGCCATTCAGTCGTCGTACAGCTTGTAAAGATCGCTGTTAAATCTCCTTCAAACGTGCAAACGCTGCTGTCAGCTGTCAATAGACAACTGTCAATTTTTGATCAAACTACATATGTCATTTGGTTTGTGTCTTTCAACCATTGGAAGCAGACAAAAGCTTGAATTTTTTTTTTTTACCAAAATCCGGATGAGTTTTTGCTCTGATTGGTAATTGTAAACAAAACAACATCACAAAACGACGGACACCAAACAGAGGTCGAAGCAGTAGGTTTATCCAGGCTAATCGACGCTGAATAAGGGAAAGTAAAGCCTGTTGGACAACAAAGTCAGATCGACAGTTTATTTTGTCTCCCAATATTATGTCTCCTTATTGGACCAATTCAACGACAATGTAAAGGAAAAACGACAGCATTTGACCAACAAGTGCTCTTTCATCAAGACAATGCGCAGGTCCACATGTGCATGGATGCCATGATAAATTTTCATGAATTTGGTTTCGAACTACGCTATGATCTACCATATTCTTCGAATTTAGCACAGAGTGATTATTTTCGGTCATCAAACTTGAGGAAAGGAATCGGCGGAAAGGAATTTGACTCCAAAGATGAAATTTCGCACAAACAAACGCTCTTTTTACTTACACTAGAGGATCTAAACTGATCTTATTATTTGGAAGGGATCAAAAAATGTTGGTCTTTCGGGCTTATGGTAATTATGTGCGTTTTTTTTAATGAAAAAAAAAACTATACTTCATTTAAAAAGACAACAAACTTATTGGTACACCATCGTATCTTCATTCGCTAGGGTCAAGTCGCTGTTATATGGTATACCAGGTCTGGGATGATTAGAATCCCTTTGTTGGCCCTTGACAAAGCCTTACTACTCAGTTATTGGATTGAATTATTTAGTTTAAAAAAAAACCCATTAAGAATTACATTATTATTCATTATATCAGGTGTAATTACGGAACATGGAAAGAAAGCTGTGATCGCTTTCTACAAACACACTATTTGTGGACCAAACCCCAAAACTATCTTATGGGTAGTTAGATACACTGCTAGCTTCAGATCTATCTCAACCACAAAAAAAAACTAGCAACTAGCAAGTTTATGACAAAAGCAAAAGGAATTGCATGTATTAGCACAACTCATAATATGAGAACGACACCAACGGCGGGCCTAGAAGCAATACTTGGTGTCCTATCCCTAGATCTGCAGAGTCAGCTTAATGGGTCGAAATGTGTTTGGGCTCCAATAAGAACTATTAGATACACCATCATAACTTCGAATGATTTTTCAAAGCAGAGCGGCATAAGACAGGAACCAAATGATAGAATACTCGATGTCCATTCTTATTTCAAATCTTTTACGATTATCATACAGTATCCTCTTTTCATAACAGGTGCAAAAAAGTTTCAGTTTGGATTCGTTCAGTTCCTCAGGTACCCACTTATCGAGTTTCTTTACCTTTTCTATGAGAGAAAGGTGTCGACTTATTGCCATTGGGGATACTCCTATGCTTTGTGCAATCTCCCTCACCGATTTCGTGGTTCATTTTCGAGTCTGAAATCTCCCGAACGGAACTTTTCAAGCCAACGTCGTATAGTGCATCATTTATGTTTTTCTTTACCAATGACGCATTTAAATTCGTGACGGAAGACGGTTCGAATTAAAACTGCCGACAGCATGGTAAATAATTTCTAAAAAAAAAAATAAATAAATAAATAACGGTACATGTAAAAAACACTTATTTTATAAAAAAAGAAAATTTAATGTTCTGGCACAGATGTTCACTCGAGAACTTCTTATTTCCGACTGAGCGAAAACCAAAAATTTCAATTTAGCCAAAATCCGAATCTTCGGCCAACATCTCCAGCGCCCAATTAGCGAACTCATGGCGTTGTCTATGGTCGTCAGACAGCAATTCTTGCGTCAGCACAATCTTATATGGGCCTAGGCCCAAATCCAACCGCAAAATAAGCCGGGTTGACTGGCGAAGCCCAATCCAGTTGATCGGCGCCGAATTGACATTTCTAAGTATTATTCGCACTAATCTCTATCTGGTTGGTGGCTTAAGATCCACAAGAGTATACTCACGTTCAAACTTTTTCATGGTGCAACAAATTACCTGCACAGTGGTGGTGGCCGTGGTGTAATGGTATATGCATAGACTCCTCAAGCAGAGGGTCGCGGGTTCGGATTCCGTGCGAGGCAATTCTCTGAAACTAACAACTAGGACGTACTTAGGACCCACTGGTTGAGAATGCACTGACTCGTCCCGTCCAGTTTGACAACCACTCCTGGTTGGCGCCCTGGTGAAAAGGCAGTAAAAGGGTATTCATTTCCCCTCGGTGCGCGCGCGGAATTATAAAAAAAAAAAATTTCGGTGACATTAATTGACCTAAAAAATACTTATTGAAGTCTAAACAAGTCGAAGGAACTCATATACTTACAAGCAGTCAGTATGGCCGTCACTGTTGGCACCACCGTTGATTCAGTGACTTGATATTGTTGCTATTTTCTCTTATTCAGCATTCGCGCTTATAAATTTGTCAAATCAAGCCCGGTTGGACAAGTCAAATCGTTAGCTAACACAAGTATGTAAATAAGCACAATTAATGTGTTATTATATTGCTGCTTTCATCTTTCAGAATTTCTGTGACACAAACATGCAAAATGTCAAGTTCTAGCAAGATAGCACATGTTGCAATAAGCCCGCTCTTGCCTCTATAGCTTGCACAGTCTCTAGATCTCAGCTAAATTGAGCACATTAGAGATATTTTGAAGCGTAATATCCGGATACATTCAGTAGCATCAAAAGTGCTTCTTAAATAAATTTTAGAACAAAAGTTTGACGAGGTAGGTACTTTCAGATTGGTGCCTCAAGTTAGTGAGATTTATAAGGTAACAACAAACGAAAACCTTTTTGTAAGATTTTTCGATTATTCACTTCTCAGTTCTTGAATGCTTAATTTCACCTAAATATCAAGTCCTGCCGCCTTCTTATTTTACATCTGGCAACTATTGCGTCTGCTTCATTTTGTCATTGCTTCTAGAAATCTGAAAATCTATGGGGTTTCGCTGGATCCACAAGATTTTTCCGTTCTACGGTGCAAGTTTCTAGGCATTAGAAAGAACATGCTATGTTCTCAGCGATCTGCTAAATATTCTTTCAGGCATGAAAATATTTTTCACAGCGCCATGGGTAGTTAGTTGTTATTCATGCGCTTTGCGAATTGTTGTGCTTCGAAGTAATTTTTAGTTGGCAGGAGTGAATTCTTGATTTAACTTGAGGTATTAAATGTTTCCTTTCTCTTATACATGCAAGAAATACGCCCAAGAAAATTACACGATAGAGACGGATTTGTTTCGTTTAAACCTGTTTGCAAGCGCCATAACTGAACAAACTCTAGCTTTTTGATCTGTGGCATGATCTATCATTGCACATTACTAAATCTTGGCGTTACCATATCCTGTAAAGATCATAATGATTATGAGAACAAGTACAATAGAACCAAAATTTCAGAAATTTCGGAGTACGAATCCTGAACCAACAAGGGTCCTGCTGTAAGGGGAAAAAGGTCGTTTTTTCTTCATTCTAATAATATGTTTCCAAAATCCTTTCTGACCATTTTAAGAAGGTAATTACCAAATTCGTTGAAAAGATAGAAACATAAAAGCTTATTTAAACTTCGGACTTATTTTTAAATATTGTTTCCTCATACGTGTAGATAGACGTATGCTCTGTATGCAACGTCTCCTTTGTTCAGGATAATTTATTTGTTCTGGAATTTCGGTCAACATTTCAACACATATATTGTAGCCGTTGTCTTGACAATTTCTTTGTCACACGTTTGTTTTAACTTATAAATAAAAGAAGATCACGACTTTATTTGTGATTTGAATAAAATCCACTACGGTATATTGTCAACGGCAAAATTATCTATGTACATACTCGTACGAGTATCTATGTTTACATACGTTCTGGGTGAAAGTACATCTTTGTTTAAGTGGATATAATCGACGAAGTGCTTCTTTTATTTTTACTTACATTGTTGAGATCCAGATGTTATTCGCCTTAATAGGTAACACTTAAAGGCTATCATCAAGACATACAACATGATTTAGGATTTCTCTGAAAATGATGTCATCACAATTTGCGTATAATTGCAACGTACTTGGATATTTTGCATATTTTACCTTTCACAGAATAGAGAGAGTTCCCAAGAATTGTTGTTTGGAATTTGTAATGCCTGCTTGTCTGTTGAAAGTAAAATCAAGCAAACTACTGATTCACACAGCTTAATTGCTCGTTGACATACCAACGTCTTATCTTTTTGGGGATAAGACATATTTGGTTTCCACATTCTAAATAGGTTATCACTACACTTACTTAGTTATGATATTATAATTTTGTCTGCCTAGTTATCGGAATGAGAAAAAACTGTAAATTCTTCATGCTAGTTTGAGTCTTAAAAATAATGAGGGCATTTGTTCTGACAAATGTTCCCAAAGTGATTACCAGGTGACTCCCATTGATGACATTAAGATAGATATGAAGGTTTCGCTTCCTGTATGGCACTTTTGTTTTTCAAATTTTACAAATAAATGGACACGTATTGGAACCTTCTAACAGATTTCGAATTATCTCGATCATTCACCGGTTGTCTCCTTTACTTAACCATGTTAAAGCAAATTCAAAGATCAGTTAAAGTATAGTAGCGTACATGAAAATCCGGACTGGGTAAGAAAGTTGCATTAGGTGAAATATCAGAATTTGTCTGGGAAGTGTTTGCGTAACAATGCATAACAATAAACCGATTGCCAAAATTAATAACATTACACAAATTATTTAAAATTTTCTCAAGTTTTATTACAAAAAAAAAACACTTTAATAAATTTTTTTATAATTTATTATTTTATGTAGCTTGTCGTTACTTTACCAAAGTGGTGGTAATTAGTACTTTTTTGTTGTTGGTCCGTTGTATTCGTTCCGGCAATGTTCTGCAAGGCATTCAGTTGAATTTCCTCATACCACACTTTTAAAATGAATTCATCCAACTCTGTTGTTATTCGCGATCTCTTCCTTGCTATCTTTGCTTCTTTGCCCACTAAAATGTCAAAATGTGTTTCTGTTAGAAATTGTTTCCCCTTAAATGTTAAAAAAGGGTTAACAATAATAAAACTTTATGATAGTTATGCCAACATTTTAAGGAAGATAATAAAACTGAAACTTACTAATTTCGCGCTGTGATAATCTTGAAACATCATCTTATCTGAATGTGGAAAGTTGAATGCTAATCATGGTAGCAAATTTTCTGTCAATATTTTGTTATATTTTTGTGCCGTTTAACACCATGATTAAAAAGCATCCCCAAGTCATACCTTGACCCTCGTTTGCTTCACGGTTTTTGTAGTGCCCTAAACCGTTCTCCTGTCTTTCGCCGGACATATTGTATTCCGTCGGTCCGACGATGTTAAATTTTTACTCGTCCATGGAGATTACATTTTTACAAACTGTAATGGTCCAGTTTTCGTTATCTTCGCCCATTGAATACGTTTTTGGCGCATTTGTTTGGGTAAAAGCAGCTTTTTCGCAGGTCTTCTTGCACACATAGCGAATTACAATCCGTAATCTGATTGCTGATCCTGCCCCTACGAAATTTTTCCTTAAATCTTGAGCTGTGCCAGTTCTAAGAGGAATTCTTAACTAAACACTTTGTTAATTCCCGCCTTAATCTTCCATCTCATCAAGTCCCTAGAAATTGATGGAACTCAATTAAGAATATGTAGTTCAACACAATTTCTACGTGTGATTTTAGAATCGAAACAAAACTTTTGATAGAACATTAAAAGACTTTTATCTTTATTATAAGATAAAACCTGCAAGGACTGCAAGAAGTGGAAATATTCAACTTCGCAGGCCATTTCATCGAGAGTTTAAAGAGTGATGGAGTCATTGATTTCTCTGGCAATGAAATTTTTTATGAATTTAGAAGGAGCGAAGAAATATAAACACAGTAAATGCACACTAGGTCCAACTTGAAACATAGTGAAACCGCCAGTAGAATTCCGCCCCTTCAAACCTTCAACCGTACAACCCGTCTGACTACGAAAAGCTCATCTGCTTTTTCATTGCCATAGTGATCGTTGTGCGCCTGTTTAGTCATAAGATCGGAGCGACAGAATCCCACTATTTTAGAGTGTCTTTCGAGGATACCAGTGCCTTTATATCCGTTTGATTGTCGACATCATCTTGTGATGGACCCAGTCCTCTGTCGTCTGTCTGTCGGCTGATGTCCGAGCATAAACTCGACCATTTTGCTTAATAAAAATGTTCTCGTCGGTAAGCAGAAGCATGTTAGCATTTTTAGCGTACCGCATTCAAACATTTTTGCTTAGGTTTTTGTTTCAATGCGACTGTTAGCAGGTGTCTAGTGTGTCTTTTGTAGGCACTAACTCCCAAGTCTTTTTTAATGAGGCGAAACATGGATTTTTTCGGATTGTTCAATTCCCGCGACAAGATCTTTTGCTTTCTCAGTGGTTTCCGTCTGATTCAAGCCTGTACGACTTTGATGGCTACCGGCCGTCCGGCCGGATCTATAACGGTCACATACACCGAACAGTACCCTCGAATAATTAACTACAATAGTACGATAAAGAAAACAGCAAGTGATTACACTTCTATAAGCCGTTCAAAACGACACGATTTTCGATGCAACCCTATTCCATGATTGTAAGACTAAAAATAAAAATCTTTTCCGCGGCAAAGAAGCATAAAAGCAATAAGTTAAATAACGGTTAACATAAAAAGAGTGCAAATAATGCTTTATTTAAAATGTTTGCAATAATAATTGTATCAAGATTTATGACTAGACTAGGTACAGATGGGTTTTTCTTGACCGTCGATATCGTTCCTAAGTAGTTTGGCGCAACTGTATACGATCCATACACAATTCCAAACGATCATGAAAGCTGATCAATTTTAAGAGGGCTGATAACTCCCAATTCAGAAATCATTCTTCACAAAGATTTCTGCCGGAACTTTACGGATAAAGAGGAAGAAAAATTTATTTTGCACTGCTCTAACATCATACTGTAATTGTCAAGCAATGGGCGACTCGTTCGAGCATAGCGACTGGTATCTCGCTTATAACACGAGTTGGCTTCCAAAGCGTCAATCGTAGCTAGTTTATTCCTAATGACCTGAAATTTTACATATCCCCAAAGAAAATAGTCGAAAGGTGTGATATCGCATGATCTAGGCGGCCAATTTACCGTAGCAAAACGTTGAATTAACTGCTCACCAAAATGATTTCTCAACAAGTTTCACGCGATGTATGGCTCGTAGCGCCGCCTTGTTTAAACCATAGCTTACCGAGATCATGTGCTTGAATTTCAGGAAGCACATAGCGAGTTAACATGGCGCGATAACGGTTACCATTGACGGTAACATTCTGATTTGCTTCATTTTTGAAGAAATATGGAACAATGATTCCATCAGCACCACACTATACCGTTGTTTTTAATGGATGTAATAGTAGCTCAGAGCTCAGCTTCAGCTGCTATAGTCTCTTCACTACGTGCTGGATGTGGTCTAACCGGTCGATTATCATCCACTTATGTAAACTGGAATTTAAATTTGCGAATGGTATTGGCAATAGTGGTTTCAGTAGGTTGATTATGCGCACCGTAAGTTCCTCGAATCGCACGAAAAACATTTCTCACAAAACGCTGATTTTCGTAATACAGCGGAACAATTTGGAGAGGCTGTTGTGGTATGAGTCTTCCATGATGACTTGCCAAACGATACTGAACAAAAATAACAAAGCAATTTGATAGGAGTCACGCGTGATCTGTCAAAAAAGCCTATTGGAAACCAAACCTCACAATAAATCACCCTATATAAATTCCATGGCTTTTCAAAATTTGGAAACAATTTTTGTACAAATTAAATTAGTCTTTTTAAACTCTCTATCCAGTTCATTGTTTTTTTAGGTCAAGGCTACTCGTGTATCAATTCGCAAAGCAGGTCAATGATTGGCACCGGTTTCGAAATTACAAAAGCCTTTGCATACAAATTTTACTCAAAGCGAAACACTGTGGCCATAAACATTTCTTAAATTAATTGACTTACAACAAAGGTATCAGGACACTATTATTTTACAAACTTCACTTTCGCTTTCTATTATATAATATGAATCATCAAAAAATCTTAAAGTACAGAAATAAGAAAGGTGCATTGTCCTATTTCCATCTGCATAAATATATAAGCCAAAATCTACGCAGTTCTCACGGAATATTTTATTGGTTTAGCGACTTCATCAATTTCTCCATTAACACACTTTCCGATTGTGATTTACTGTGCGCATTTAAATTCCAAATATACCAGCAAAATAAAAAAAAATCCTAATTTAGTCAAATATTTAAATAAACTCAAATCACATACCATGTACCAATGTGTTTTACAAACCTACGTCTTAAAGGTAGCGAAACACACTTAGCATCTCATTAGACCCGGCCGTAAATTTTATGCGCAGCACAGTTATAAAATCGTGTAAATATTTATGAAAGGAAAACTGAACTCATGAAATTAACACAAAGCAAAAACGAAATAAAAATGAATTATTTTCAATTTGACTCCAGAATAAGAGCTAAAGTAGCGCAACTTGCAATTCCAACGCGGAAATTGAGCCAAAATGGCAATTTGGGGGCAAAGAAAAACATAAAACGTTTTCTGAAATATGAATATCAGCAAACATCGTCTCATATGTAGGTCTCTAAAAATAAGAAAATACGGATACGATTAAGTAATAAACAAAATCAACAAGTGCAACCACAAAACAAGAGGAAATTTACAATTTATTTATGTACATACCATACATATGTATTTATTTTTGTTATTCTTCGTTAGCATTCCGACTTTTTGTAGTCTCATTATCATAATCCATTTGCAACTAAACACTAAAATGTGTGTTTTATAAGCAGCTTTGATATATGGTGTACCCAGCCGCCAGAGAGAAATTATAATTATATTAAATAATAGGAGAACTAAAAACCAGTTGCCACCATTGGTGGTCGATTAAAGTGTTAAGCACCGGCCGGTTGGTGTTAGTTTTTCTCTACTTTGCTGGTTGTTTTATGCGACACATTGCCTTGACAGTGAACGTAAGCAGTCTTTTTAATGTAGGGCTTGCAATGTCTTTATCGGATTAAGAATGTGCGTCGCAAACTACAGCGGAAGAAGCTCTCCGGTAAACTCAACAAAAAGCAGCTTAGTATGACAAAAATAAATAAAAACACTCTAAAGCTTCTGTGTTTTGTTTGTTAGATTTCTTTGTATTCCAATATTACCGAGGAGTAAACGTTTCTTAAAATACTATCTGGTAAAACGTACATACCGTGTGACGGTTGAGGCTAAAATACAGTGCCTTGCAAAATTCTAAGAGGGTTCTGGCTCCTTATTATTTTATGACATCAATAAAACAATTATTATTATATTTTTTTTTATTATTATTTATTATTGCTTTTACAGAAATTATTATTGCATTTTATAACCCCTTTTTTAATAATATTAAATATATTAAATATATATATTTTTTGAAATGGAATTCCCAGAGCTTGTCAACGTTTGCGAATTGCCAATAATGTGCACAAACTCGGCGTATAGTTATTCCTCAAAGGTTTTCTATTTTCTATCGGTTTTCAACCCGACGGCGGAAAACAGAAAAAACTTTAAACGAATGACTGCAACGTCTTTCTTAAACGTGTGAAATTTTAATACGACCAAAAACTAAGGCAAACAATAAATACGTACTACAATCTCCCAAAGGTGGCAAAAATTGTTGGTCGTTCATCAAAAATATTAGAAATTCTGTCTCATCCTAAATCCAAACGGTTATTTATAAAGAGCTGTCAGTTCTTTGGACAAATCCAATCTGTTTTCTGCATACCTTGCTGACACTCTTCTTCAGTGGATTAGAAATTACCTGTTGGAACGTTCAATTCAAGTTTATCTAGGATGGTTTCAAGTCTGATATTCACCAAATAAATGTTAGTGTGCCCCAGGACTCCGTTCTGTCTCCGACACTCTTTTTAATTTCCATTAATAATCATACACGGCAGTGTATGTTTAGCTCATTAATATCTGATATTAACAGCATAACCAATTGGGGAACTATCAACAGAGTGGAATTAAATGCTTCCAAGGCACAATACTGTCTGTTGTCGTTAAAGCGAAATTTTAACACCCAGCCATTATCCATGAAAGGCACTTGCATCGTCAAAAAAAAATGTCTACATCTTACATCCTCAAGCGATGTAAGAAATACTTCACCCCCTCTGATCAGACCTCAATCTATGAGGCAATTATCCGCCAGAAATTAGAGTACAATGCCCCTATCTGCTAGATAGGATTCCAAAACAAGACAACACCGACATAATGATTTGTGTCTCATTCTTTTTTATCGCTATTTCCACCACCCATGCTCCATAGAAATCGCCAGTAGCATTCCGCCCCTTCAAACTTCAAACCTTAATACCCCTCTCGCTGTGAATGTATACCGTCAAACCCACTTTCGACGTACTCTAAAATATCGTGATTCATTCCTAAGCCGTACAATTCGCTTATGGAATGCTCTGCTTAGCTCTGTATTTCCAAGTCATTATAACCTTCAAACATTTAAAACCAACGTTCATCGGTACCCCTTTTTTCATCCTTCCTCATTTTCCTTTGCCCGCGCTGTGTGCAAGCATTTTAAATACACTTAAAACCTTTGAACGCACGTTAATTACATATAAAAAAGTGAAAACTTACAATACAATTCTTCCACCGCTGAAGTACCTTTTCAAAAAAAAAAAGCTTGATTCCTTCCGTAAATCGATCCAATATCCCTTAAAGCCGTCTGGTCCATCAAAATTTTCGTCACTTAAAATAATCTGAAAACAAAGTATTGTTTATATTAAGATATTTCAAACTGGAAAAAAATTAGCAAAATTTTCCAATTACGACCCATGTTCTTACAAGCGAATTCCAAATTCTCGTTGTGGGCTGCATTTAGACATGGATCAGGCAACATTTTGCTTCGGACGATTATTCCGTCGGGTTTTATAGTATCAGATTATAATTTTGACACCCGATAGAGGTTGATCCTTAAAACGGGCCTTTAGATTTTCAAAACTTTGTTGTTTGTTAAATGAAATAGTTGATGTATTGTCAAAATTATGCCAAACACTAGATTCGTATTCCTTCGTTAAAACTTGAGGAGGAGTTTTCTTTAACCGCAACTTAAATAGTAATAATCGCCGCACGTTTTGTTGAATCATCACTAATGTGTTGCTTGAACTTATAAATATTATATGTGCCAATCTAACTTTAAATATAAAATACCATGTATTCCTTACTACTCGTAGAGTGTAGTTTCAAAGCAACGCATTTGCTGTTTTCTTCAATTGTTAACGGTTTTAATTTGGCTTGGAAACAACCTTTTATCAGGAAGGGCTCAGAATAGTATACCACTGTGATAGTTTTTTTAATATCCACATCATTTAGTAAAAAATCAAACCATCATAGAGCAGACCACAGCAAATCCGGCAACTGATGACGAGAATCAACTGACCGGTGTTAACATTGCAATATCAAACGGTGGTAACGCCGTTGTGATGTGGAATCTAAATGCCCAAAAGCGTGGGTTGTGGGTAAACAAGGCCTCGAAGAGTGAAACGACATTGGTGAACGTCGTGTGGATTTCTACATTGCTAACTACGTTGTCAAAGGAAACACCAAACACGTTTGAGCACAGGACTTGCCAAAATAGCAATTGCGTTTGACCTGTAAGGTTTTCAGAAGATAAAATCTTTCATTTGGAAATAAGTCGTTATTTTAAAAGTTATCTGATGAACATTCGAAACAGACGTGAAAAGGACATGTGGATGACTACCATCACCTTATGGTTGCCACTCTCAACATACGAAGTAAATGGAGAAATCGACCGCCTAGAGAACACAACTAAGTAAGGAAGAACAACAAATAGCAATGAATTGCCAACTATTCAAAAAGATTGAACAGCTTCCACTTCCGGAATGAAAATATTGCCTTGGGAGTCTCTGAAGTCTGTCTCGGATGAGGACCAAGAGGAAATTTGGAAAAGTTTAGATGAATCAATAGTTCTCACTGTTAAATGTTTACTACAGATTAAATGGCTAAATGCCATTTGAAACACATAGTGCATATGCTATATTTTAAAGTTTTATTTAACTATGAATATGCTGCGATATGATTTCTGAAAAATCATGGAGAAAGAAAGGCTCTAAGGGGATTTAGAAGTAAGAAAGAAAAACCTGTGAAGGTTTCCAAATAAAAGCGTGAACAAAACAGATGAAACAGGTTTTCTTACTTACCAACAAAAAAGTAGTTACAACTATACGCAGCATTACATTGAAAACCTCAGAAATCTTTCTATTAATATCCAACAATGATCAACTAAGAAGATGAAAAAAATATGTTGTGATTTTCGCATATGTTTGTGTTCGCATAGGGTTAAAATCGCTCTTGGGTGAGTGCAGGATCTCTCGACATCGGATGGGTAGGTCTCAGTTTTGAATCCCTACATGATTGTCATATTGACACTTTACAGATTATGATGCATGGAATATTGATCGCCACTGACGGAATTCTAAATTCAAAGCGTAAGCCAATAATGTTTATTTCTTTCAATCATTTCACATTACGAAAATAAAGAAAGAAAAGTTACTTAGCAATTTGGGAAACACAAAAAAAAAAAAGAATCCCTATTGAGCGTTCGACAAAAGTGAAACTAAAGGGCTTAATTACTGGCTCGAGTTGCGCATTCCAAGATCGTTGATCTTATAAGATCGCCACCTAAATCGAGATTTTTTTCTACTATATGTACTATCCTTCTGGGTTGGAATCGAAAACTTTGCATGTATAGGGTTTTCCAATAGGGACTTGACAACTTTGAATTTAATTTGTCAACGCATTCTTTCACTAATCATCAAACTGTCACTGTCAATATATTCCACGGCGTTCTCAAGAATTGGGCATCGCTCAGACCACATTATGGCGTATTTTGCGTAAGGATCTTGGTTTAGATCCATACAAGATCAAGCTGACTCAAGAATTGAAGCCGATGGACGTTCTCCGACTGGGTTCTGGAGAAGATGAGCCAAGATGATAAATTTCATCGCAAAATCATCTTCAGTGACGAGCTCATTTTTGGGTCAATGGGTTCGTCAGTAAGCAAAATATGCGTTATTGGTCGGGTGAAAACCCATATGTGCTTCATGAATCACCACTTCATCCATAAAAAATAACTGTTTGGTGCGGTTTGCATGCCGTCGGCGTTATTGGGCCATATTTTTTCGTCGACGATAACGATCGTCACGTTACTGTGAATGGTCAGCGTTATCACGCGATGAACACCGATTATTATTGGCCTGAATTGGAAGATATGGACTTGAACGACATGTGGTTTCAACAAGATGTTGCCACAAGCCACACAGCACACGCTACAATCGATTTATTGAAAAGTAAGTATGGTGAGCGTGTTATCTCAAGACATGGGCCAGTCGATTGGCCGCCTCGTTCGTGCGATTTAACGCCGTTAGACTATTTTCTGTGGGGCTACGTTAAGTCATTGGTTTATGCTAACACGCCGACGACGTTGGAAGAGCTCAGAGCCAACATTGAACGCGAAATAGCTTTCGTTTCGGCCGAAATGTGTGGTCGAGTCCTTGAAAATTGGGTCCAACGAATCGACCGCTGCAAACGTGCCAGCTGCGGCCATATGAACAAAGTCGAGTTCCATTCATAAATGTTTTGATTGTACTTCAAGCCAATAATAAAATTTTTGAAATATCTCAAATGGTTTGCCTTTTTATTTAAAAAAAAAAGTTGTCAAGTCGTTATTAGAAAACCCTATATATATTCAAACAACTTATTCTGGTCATCTCAAGCGGGTCATGTGCACTTTTTTTCTGGTCAACGTCAAGGGTAACGGAAACGATTAGTCGTATTTGCACCTCGGCAAGTAAAGACGATATTACTACTATAAGAGAAGAATTAAAATACAACAAGGTAGTAGGACTTATACATAGATATTCCAGCGGAGTCAACATCATCTTCAAAAATTCTGCATGTCCTGTTAAGGGAGTCTGCGAAACCAAGTTGTTTTCTGTAAAGTTCCTTAGACGAAATGCTGCTAAACCCATAGGATAAAAGACCTTCATTAAATGATAATTGGAGTAAAGAAGGAAGAAATCTTCTTTGGGATTAGATAAACCCTGCAAAGATTAAAATCACTAGCTTAAATACGGAGGAACAGTGTCGTAAGCTTAAAGACTAAGTTGAGGCTGTTGAATGTTGAACCCTATGGGATCAGCACCAGTCTTATAGACATTATAATGAACGTAGGTTTGGCGGTTTGGTGCTGCGTAAGTGAGAATTTCGTTGGTGATTTGCTGCATTGTTTAGGTCGTGTGTAGATGTGGTGCAAGTCCAGAAATCTACAAGGGGTTACAGAACAGAAGCAGATAAATAAAGTAATACTATTTTACAGGCCGCTCTATTTTAATTTCATTACAATATCGGCTGATATGCCCTTGGTGTGCTTTGTGTTCACCTTCTACTTGAATTATACCTTTTAACCGTGCAGCGAAAGATGTCATCCTTTTATACCCAACGTTGTTAACGTTGTTCTTAGTATATTTCTCGTATGAAGCAAAGTTTGCTCAAATCATCCTACTTTTTCGAGAGACCTGAATGCATATGATGCTAGCTTAGCCCGGTGCCAATTGTAAGTAGATATCGCCCAGATACCTAAAACTCCATGCTGCTTTTCCAAGTATTCGTCTTACGGCACATTTGCAAACTTATACTTTCGTCCTTTGTACAACTTATTGGATGTTTTTGTAGCAGTGTAAAGCATCTGATTTTGGTTAGCAAAAAAATTTTGAGTTTAAGATTACTTGGTTTCTTTGGACTCTACCTAATCCAAACTGCTAGAAAAGCAATCATCTGAAAGGACGATCGTCTACATGAGTATGAAAGATACACAATGAATATCTTAAATTAACCAGCAAATGATCCATTTGGCTCGCAATTTTACCACCTGAATATATCAACTAAGTAAGTGTTTTAGTAAGAATAGTTAATACACTCATGGATTTACATATTCGTGAACTTAAAATGGACTTAAAATCCTCGTTTAGGATTTCTGAGCTCAAGCATTTAAAGGGGGTTTTTGTATAAAATAAAAAGACAAGATCGGTTGCCTGTAAAACATTAAAAGAAAATATTTCTGACAGTCATTGATAACACACCCCACCTACTTAGTTTTATAACCCAAAAATATTATAAGTACGAGTATTTTCAATTCCATTTACTTCTCAAATAAAATCATCAAAAATAAAATATCAATTTTTGACTGATTTCTTTGATACGAAATAAGAGCGAAATAAAATGCCCCTTCTCTGACCAACTATTTTCTCCATGTCTCCGTTTAAATTTTTCCAAAAATAGTCAAACTTTTTAATTTTTCAAGAGACCAGTCTTGCAATGTTTTTCAGGCGGTCCATCATACATACATATTGGTAAACACATGTAGTTGCGATAAATGATTCATACAAGTCGTGACTTATTCGATGGCGCTGAATTTTATTTCCACAAAAATAGACATTTTAAAAGCGGTCGCTGACATTTTCTCTTTCGCCAGTCTTTCACAATTTTCTCTTTATGTTTGAATTTAGAAAATAAAAAATAAATAAATAAATAAGTCATTGGACTTTCGTTGGGATCTTTGAAACAAAGAAAACAGAGAAATATGCAATGACCTGGTTTTTGTTTCTGTTTAAAGATTAAAACGAGATCAAGGAACCTTATCGCTTAAATGCAGATTTTTGCAAGTCCTACTAGGTTGGACATATTTATCACAATTTTAAATGTAAGAGATGGTTTAAAATATATATTAATTAAAACCTTTATACGAGTATATAATGGGTATATACATATTGTATTGTACGCATTTGATTTTTTTCAAGTGGAGATGCAATTTTCTTTATACTCGCATGACTGAATTAAATATTCGAATCTAATTGTGAAATTTTATAAATCAATAACGAAACATCGCATGCTCAACATATGCATGTCGTCTGTCTGACGCGTCGTTTAAAACGCATCCCTTTACATAATAGATTGATGTTGGTGTTTAGTCTTTTAAATTTTTTTTTTTTGTAATTCGAACAAAAGTAATTGATTGGATGTAGCGATGCTAGTGGCATTGTCGTTATTACTCGTATATGTATGTTATAATGTTAATTTTTGATATTTGAGATTGAGTTGTTAATCGCTGGAGTATTTATCATCTAACATTATTTTTTTCCACATATACATATGCAGGTAAGGTACTCGTACTTATGTACTTACAGTGAGCCAAATAAAAAACAAGCAAAGTGAAACAAGTTACAGGCGATACTTTATTTTATGCTGAGTTTTGGTCTTACAAACGTACTTTTCATTACTGTAGTTCTCGTAATCGTATACCTGAGATTGGTTTGTAACGAATCAATGAAGATTTACTCACCTAATTGAACATTTGGGTCAACCATTTATACTCTGGAGTTAGCCTAGTCATAAGCTAATTGTCTATTTATGAAGAACAAGTATGTCGAAGTTTTTTTTCTACTTATTATTTCATTATTATTATTATTATTATTTTTTTTTTTTTTTTCTAAAATAAAGTCCCTACAGAATCAGTATCAGTGCGAGCTTAAGAGTGACAGTCACAAAGAAAATACCCCCGGGTGCCTTAATCGCCCTAAAAACAGTGATTGCAACAAGTTTTCTTACTTATACCTCCCATATTCGACTCAGTAAAAGGTAGGTGCTCTATAAGTAAGTTACAGTATGTAATGAAGGGATTCGACTTTCTACAGATGTTGAAGATATTAAGAGTCATTTCCTCTTCAGGTATGCTCGCAAGAGAAGGTTTAGATCGTAAAAATCTGAATCTGGGCTTTGTATAGCAAGTTGAAGGCGATTGTTTTACACTCGAACCTATTGCGACCAGTTAAAATCTGAGTTCCACCTATCATCTACAATTAGAAAGCTTAGATATTTTGGATTAGTATGAAAGTGATCGCATGGTAGATTGCCGCTGTATCTTTCTACTTTCAGTTACCCATCCGCTATTCTGCCTTATTTTTCAAAGGCCACTGAAAAGGAAACACTAAAACAAATTCGTGTATGTAAACGTCAGTCTTATTTTCGGCTTAAAAGAAGCTGCAACACTGCCTTGATATTAATAGCAGAAGAGTTCGTAACGCTATGGATAGCAATCAATAGCTCTGATCATTGCTCGACTTTTTAAAGGCATTTGACACAGTCAGCTATGCGGTCATTTGCAGTAAGCTTAAAGACTGTTTTGCTTGCGCAATAAAATAAGAATTTTTTAAGCGTGCATTTTGGAGTGCCACAGAAATCAATCCTTGGACCTACTCTTTTCTTCTTATACATATACAACCTGCCAAACATTATTAAACACAGCAAAATCCAAATGTATGCTGATGAACTCATGACTGGTCGATTAACCCTAGAAGGGTAATCATTATCATATACATTATAAGTATTCATTCATCGATTCGACAAAATAATGTTCAACTCCAATTTTCAGGAAAAATGTTTAATCAATTCATACAATAATTTATAATTTAATACTATTGGCCTATTTTTTTAAGTTAAAATCTAAATATATATATCTACTCAATATTTGTATTATTTTTTTTTTAGAATTTTTTTTTACCACATGTTTCTTGAGGTTGCTTAAATAAAAAAAATAATAAAATAAAAATAACATAAAATATTAATTCATTAAAAAAAAATAAAATTTCAAATGAAAAGGAATCATTTTGATCATTTGTCGCACAGCTCAACTTTGTGGTCCCCACATACATTGCATTTATCACAGGTTGCCTCAGTCATGGGTCTTTTTGAATACGGACATAACTTGCACATTTTTCTCTTCTTAATTTTTACACGTTCTGCTTTATTCTCTGTTAGTTGTGATAATTTGTTCGATATTAGCCTTTACCCTTGTTTGTAAAGTAGGTGCTTCTAACCACTTCTTCTTCATTTAGGGCGCGATAAGTTCTTCTACTCCTTCATAAAACCTCTCCGTTTTAATGGCTTTAAGTTTTTTGAGATATAACTGTGGACATAGATCAAATAATTGTTTTTATAATGGACTTATTCAAGATACCGTAAAACATACATATTTTCCATCTATTTGTCTAACAGGATCCGGTCAAATGTGTCAACCTCTCCTTTTGCTTGATCGTAAAACTCAACCATTTAAGGTTTACCTGTGTTGATGTAAACAGTCCCTTTCTCATTGCAAGACGATATTAAATAAACCATTTTATTCTGCTTTGATTTATATGAGAGTAGTGTTAATTCCGAATCATAGCAAATCATAGACGTTCCACTTCGCTGAGTTTTATATTTAGTCATTACCTTCGTAATTTCCCTTTTATTAGAACGCATTGTTCCTACAAGGGTAATAGAAGCGATTTTGCTAGTTGAAAGGAAGTGTACCAAATGTCCATGGTGACATTTCGGATTGAGCCATGAATCATGCAAAAATCAAAACGGACACTAAAAGTTACAATGAAGGTACTCTTTGTCGTTTCGACGAACATCGGCTACTTTTTTCGAACAAAAACACTACTTACTCAGGTAGCTACTTCAATAAATGTCTGCACACTACAAGATATTAAAGTTGACTAACGTGAGACGAAGAGAAAGTGTCATAGAAAATGAAAAACAAAGTTATTGTTATTTATTGTTAAACATAATCTTCGACTTAATGCTGACAAGTCGAAAGTACTCTTAGTACACCAAAAAGCTTCTGATCTCTCAGTCCTTCAGCCTGTCCATATAAATCAAATGCCCATAGAGTGGGCTGTCTCCGCTAAAAACCTTGGTGTGACTTTTAATTCAAATCTTTCTTGGAATACTCACATTAATTTTATTATCGACAAAGTTTGCAGTGGACTGTAATGTAATGGGTCACTCAACACCTTCTATCAAAAAAAAAAAAACTAAATTAATCTAAGCAAAAACTAATTACTCGTATTACACCGATGGGAGACCTTTTGCAAGCCTGACTACAATCGTCTCAGAAAACTTAACATTGTATTCAACAATATCAAGAATTAAATTTTTAATATCACTTTTGAGCGCCAATTCTTTTTTCAACTTGTCTGGTTTTGGAACTGTATCTACTGACCTGAATAAATTTAAGTTGTCATTACTCGTACTACTAGCTAAAATGTAATATGCATAAACTTATACCATGAACATCTTTTTAAACTCTTTATGTACTCCTTACGAATTTATTTTGTACTTCCTACATACACTTGCGATCATAAAAACCGCACCATATCAAAATGATTCAAAAACTTGTAATAACTACGATATTTTTATAATGAAATGAAATTTTTATTGAGTACTCCGCAGTAGTTTATAAGTATTTCTATCTAATTTCCATCTGTTTATTCAATGTTTGTTTCAGTGTGGCGAGGCCGTTGCAAATATTTTAATACAGTCATTGGTTAACGAAATCAAACGATACATTTTTTATGTATGTGTATATAAGATGTTTAGATATGCCACTTTTACCAAAAAATTATCAATACCGAGCTGCTCCTCCTTTGGCAGTTATAACCGCTTTTATTCTAGAAGGCATAGAGTTTACTAGGAGTTCAGTAATATCCCTTGAAATTTCAGTATTTCATACATGTTATGTTCCAGAACTTCATTTAGCTTTTTTTTACTCTCTGGTTTATGTTTAGCCACCTTACGTTTCATTACATGCCACAAGTGTTCGATTGGGTTTAAATCGGGGGAATTAGCTGGACAGTCTAGTCTGGTAATTCCGACGTTATCAAACATTGTCTTGGGCTGAAAATTATTGGAAGACTCTAGTTACTTGTCTGTTTATTATTTATAAAGTAGATATCTAGAAGTTGATTTATAACACTTTACTTACGGATTTGGCATGGTGGCAAGGAGCAGAATCATCTTGAAAAATGCACTTGTCAGTATACGAATGATGTTGTTCAATTGCTGGTACCAAAAACTCCCTTACTACTTCTCCATACTTTTGAGCGTTCATTTAACAAAGTGCAAACGGCCCAAAACGTAAAAAGAAAAATATACCCAAACCATATGGCTTTGAGGAAACTTCGCTGTTTTGACTATGCACTCGTCCTTGAACCTTTCACCCGCTGACCGTCGTACAACAAATTAAATTTACTTTCATCGGACCATATCACACATCGCCAATCATCCTGAGTCCAATCTTCGTACTTTTTTGCCAACGTCAAGCGAACTTTTTTCATTTTTGTGGTTAGGAGAGGTTTTTTCGCTGGTCGTCTTCTATATACACCCATCTCCCGTAGCCGTCGGCGTATGGTTTCAGCGCTTAGATCAACTTGAAGAAATTCACTCAGTTCTGCTCTTATACGGACAGCACTTTTAAAGCGATCTTTCATGCTAATTTGTTGTAATACATTGTCCGTCTTCTGGGTTGTTTTACGTTTTCGTCCCGAGCCTTTTTTCCTTTCCAGTGGATCCAAATTTTTTCTCATTCCAAATTTTCTTTATCAGTCGTACGATAGTTGAATGACAGCATCCTATTTTAACTGCAATCTGACGATAGCCAAGGCCTTCTTCGACTAAAGTCAATATATGAATTTTTTCGTCCCGAGTCAGTTGATGATATTTACAAGACATTTCACTATTTTTACTTGTCACCGTCACAACTCAATTCAAACTGATTTTTTTTGCACTGAATATGAGGTTGAACTCCGCTATGGGGAATACCCTTCATTAGTATGGGAAAAACCCTAACGATCTGATGTAATTAGGCATTTTTTGAGAACTCATTAGGTGGTGCGGTTTTTATGACCGCAAATGTAGTTTCGCTTTTTTATTAGTTCTTATTTCTTTCTCTTATATCTAATTCTTATTATTCTTTCGCTCTGTAATTTTTTTTCTAACTTCAATTCTACTTTAAGCTACACAATGACAGAAATAAGTCACACGGTCACAACCTAGCTTATAAAGTAGATGTCAGTAGATCGAACATAGATTTCGTGGATGTTTTTCTGATCAATTGATGTTGTTGGTCTTCTAAAGCTAGCATCATCATATAGTAAAACTACTCAATTATCTCTGAAGAATCTCTACAATGTTTCGATTGTGGATTTTTCTTATTGTACAAATCGTCGCTCTGCAAAAGATTGTTATGTTTTATAATGAAATATTGTCATACAAAGTTTTACCAATGTAAAAATAACAGGGGTTACACAAATAAATCGTTTAAACACGAAAATAAGTTTTTAAATGGTCTTGAAACTTCTTTCTGTAGTAGGTAGCACATACATAAGTATATGAAATATGACTTCAAATATGTATGCATCTGCGTCGTCTGACTGAACAGAATACTCGTACGTACGTGGAAAACATAAAAAATTACTTCTCAACATCGGAGTGTAGATTCTCACGCTGAACATCATAAAGTGATGAGTACTTGAGATCAAACTGAGCTTTGAGTAATATTTACTGTAGAAATAATTTCAAACATATATATGTTGAACCAAAAAAATCAAATAATAAAAGCTTATTTTTAATGAAACATTTAAAAAAATATCATAATTTAATTGATATTATAAGGATGCACCCTACACCTCGGGAAATCGTGAAAAGCTGTTTGTATGTTTGTATAAACAAATGTATCTCCTTGTCAAGAAAATAACACAAAGAATATCAACCCCACTTGTACAGTAATTCAAACTGCGTATCTTTTTAAAAACGCAATGTTCGCACTTAAATTAAGAACAAAAGAGAACCCCTGGAACTTATATCATACTCATTGTACGCATTACTTACAATTTGCGTATTTCCAAATACTGATTCACATTTCGCACATTGCGCATTTCTTGACTTGAACCTTTGTCTATTTTCTGTTTGTTTGTTTTAATTAAATTTTCATCACATGGAAGCCGTAAATGAGTGTCATTAAGAAAACGTGACAATTTGTAGTTGACCTATTTAAAGATGAATCTCTTATTAATATACGTACGTTTACATGTATACGTCATAACGACTGAAAAGGACAACCCTCGACAGTGAGCAAAATCGATGGTTTACTATAGTGTGACAGTTTAAATGTGCTTGCCTGTACTCTATTGTATTTGTCAGGCTTAAGTGCATTTTATAGATGTGGTAATCTCAGCACTTTGTTGCAGAGTGATAGTTAACTACATATGTATGTATTCGAGTATGACAGATTATCATTTTCGTTGTTCATGTTGTTGACGAACGTAATGAACTTATTGACGCTGTTAATTGAAAAAGGAAAACGTTTGCAATATAAAGAGAAAGGAGAAGAGAAGAAGAAGAAGCCTTTGATTACTCCACACTCAAAGAAGAAAAATACCAAATAAAAGATTTTTTTTAAAAGTCGGAAAAAAAGGTTTTCTTTAACAGTAATATGACAAGAATAGAGTTTTAATCGAAAATCTTCACGATACAGAATGGTTCACGTTATGATTATTTGAACTCTCATGAATTAGGTAAGTGCTGAATATTGCCTTTCGAGGTTCGAATAGCTCCTAGTCTGTCATCATACATCAAAGTCTTTACATACATAAATCAACAATAAGTAACCAACTGATGGCAGATCGCATGATCTCAATGGCAAATTCACTGGTCCATTTCGCGATGTAATGTTGTCTTTGAATCGAGTTGGTAGTCTGGTAACTTTGCTTGTTCACAAACCAAAAGTTACGTCACTAAACACGATTTTTCGAATAAAATATGATCTTCCAATCACATCGGTAACAGGTTTTTGACCCACTAGGTCATGATTTTCTACAGCTTTGGAAGAATCAACGTTTTGAGTATCCGCGAATTTCTTAAGGTAGAGCTGAAATAATTCTCATACCCATTTTATTTTTAGGGTAGTATTCGTCGTCGTACTAAAAGTTAAATGCTGAGTCCTGCTAATAAGTTTGTCGTCTTAACCGTTTACCAGTTTTCCAAAATAGTTCTTTTCGATTTTCATCACTCTGGCTATACTACAATATTTCTGTGGTCGTTTTTACTATCTTCTGTTTGGGGCTTATTACCTTGACATGTCTTGCTTTTATCTTTCGGAAAAATTTTCAAACCTCATTTCGAATTTTTTGAAGTTGTGTTCGGCTCTGTTAATACGAACCAAAAGCAACACTTGTTCTCACATCCAGCATCGCACGAAATGCCACCTACTTGATTGCAAGTGCCTACACCCATACATCGTCGCATAATGGTTTTCTGGTTTTTGAGTCGTTTTGTGAAATTTATCGACGTTATGACGTCGAAACCAAAGCCCAATCATCCCAATGGAAGCACCCAGGAGACAAGACAAAAAAAAAAAAAAACGCCAAATTCGATCAAATGTCAAAGTTTTGATCGCTGTTTTTTTTCAATTACCTTAAAATATACGGTCATACTGTCAATAAGGAGTTTTACCTTGAAGTTATGCACCGTTGAGAAACAATACCAAAAACAAAGTCCGGAATTGTAGAAAAAAAAAAAATGCACGGCTGTTACATTGCGATAATGCACCTCCTCATTTATCATTGCTTGTGAGAGATTTTTTGGCTAAAAACAACACAACAATGATACCTCAGCCACCATACTCAGATTTGGCTCTCATTCGGATTTGGCTCTATGCGATTTTTTCCTGTTCCCAAAACTGAAGAGACCTATGAAAGGACGAAGATTTGCAACGATTGGAAAAATAAAAACGGCATCGCTGGAAGGGCTCAAGGCTGTACCAAAAACTGCTTATGAGAAGTGCTTCCAGGATTGGAAAACGCGTTGGCACAAGTATAGGGTTTTCTAATAACGACTTGACAACTTTTTTTTTTTTAAATAAAAGGCAAACCATTTGAGATATTTCAAAAACTTTATTATTGGCTTGAAGTACAATCAAAAAATTTATGAATGGAACTCAACTTCGTTCAAATGGCCACCGCGGGCACGTTTGCAGCGCTCGATTCGTTGGACCCAATTTTCAACGACTCGGCCACACATTTCGGCCGAAACGGCAGCTATTTCGCGTTCAATGTTGGCTCTGAGCTCTTCCAACGTCGTCGGCGTGTTGGCATAAACCAATGACTTAACGTAGCCCAACAGAAAATAGTCAAGCGGCGTTAAATCGCACGAACGAGGCGGCCAATCACCTGGCCCATGTCTTGAGATAACACGCTCACCATACTTACTCTTCAATAAATCGATTGTAGCGTGTGCTGTGTGGCTTGTGGCACCATCCTGTTGAAACCACATGTCGTCCAAGTCCATATCTTCCAATTCGGGTGAAAAATAATCGGTGATCATGGCACGATAACGCTGACCATTCACAGTAACGTGACGATCGTTATCGTCGACGAAAAAATATGGCCCAATAACGCCGCCGGCATGCACACCGCACCAAACAGTTATTTTTTGCAGATAAAGTGGTGATTCATGAAGCCCCAATAACGCATATTTTGCTTATTGTCGAACCCATTGAGCCAAAAATGAGCTTCGTCACTGAAGATGATTTCGCGACTCCGAATATCTGTAGAAAATTTTTATAATTTGCAGACGTTGCTCGTTAGTGTACTTTACCATGATGAAAATGTTGAGTTTACTGAATAAATTGACAGTGACAGTTTGATGATTAGTAAAAGAGTGAGTTTACAAATTAAATTCAGTTGTCAAGTCCCTATTGGAAAACCCTATATATTATATCTGAGGGAGATTACTTTGATCAGGGCAACATTAATATTGATGAATAAATATACATTTTTTTATAAAAAATCAGGTCCAATCAGGTCAAAAATCTACACATATCTTTTCGTAAACTGTCACAACTGCTGACTTAGAAGATAACGTACTTTTGATAAGCGTTGTACTAGGAATATAACCTTATGCACCCTTGCAACAAGCTCGTCGTTATTAAAATAAAATATATCTTAAGGACAATTTACCCATATTTCTTAGTACAATTTAATTTATGCGCAGTTATTATTATTATTATTATTATTATTATTATTATTATTATTATTTTTTTTTTTTTTTTTTTTTTGTGTAAAAGAATTACACCCATTTTTTGTGACTAAAAACTATATATAATAGCTTTTACTCTGGAAAACTACTAAAAGATAAATAATATCAAAGTGGGTGTATGATTTTAAACAAAATATGTTGCTTTTATAATTTCGAGAGACGGTTTTGCATTTTTTTATCACCTTGTTAAACGTCTTTTATTCGCAAACCATATTTTTCATACAAAAAAAAAGGAAGACATATAAATTTTTCTAATAAAAAAATTCCTCATATTTTTTGAGTCATCTAATATAGATGTACATATAAAGTGAACTACAGTGACAGAAAATCTGAATCGATACATTAAATTTGAAAAACTTCGAAAAAGTGAATAAGAAAATCTGAAAATATTTCATCGCCTACCGGAAAGAGATCTACTGATTCTTCAAACAGGTGTTTCTTACAAAAATACATATTTCTTCGGCTTATTGCGGTACTTGTATCCGGTGCCAAAAAAGATATTTTAATACCACATATCATTGACTCTGACATAGAAACACATAAACAGACAACGTAACAAATTTGTTTCAAGTTCAGACATTGAAATCATCAAAGTGGTGGTTTCACTTGATCTTCTTTTCATTATCCTCTCTTCAATTGCATTTTATTTTAATTGTTTAATTTCACACAATTTAATATATCTTCTTGTGTCACATAAATGTTTTGTTAAATCTACTTGCCATCTATTAAAAAAAAAAAAAAAAATGATTCAATACGTATACGTATTTAATTAAAAAAAAAAAATTAAGTTTGCCAAAACGATTTGTCAACGATATGATGACGCATTTAAATATTGTGATTTTCGCAAAAATTTTTTCTTGCTTCAATGTATTATGTGTAAATATATTAATTTTTTCTACGTAATAATTTATTATGTAAGTAAATTTGTGGACTATAAATTGGATTTGATAGTGATTAATATGAAGTTTAGTGTTCCATTTAGGTACAGAATTAAAAGTATTTGTTGATATATTAGTTGGCAACGTGTTCGAGAGTAAAATAGAAATTTAATAAAAACATATATGTTGGAAATAAAAGATGATTATTTTATATTTCAGAGATTACTTTATTAGCGTGTTGAGTTGCACAAAATATAAGTGTGTGACAAAACGTTTTTTGACATTCTACGATAGCTTCGACATTTATGACAGTTGAAATGCTGCCAGATTATAATTTCTACACCCCCCTCAACTTCATAAATGTTCAGCATCGTAACATTAATATAAGATCATTTGAATTTAACATTGATTAACATTATGTACATTTGAAATGAATGGAGAATAAATAGAAATAAAAAAATAAAACTCAGTTTAATATCAAAGGAAATTCAAAAAAAAGTTTCAGTTAGTTAAAAAAAAACGTTAAGCGCATTTCAAAAATTCCATACCCATATCCACAAAAAGTTTAAAATGAGTCGCTATTGGTTAAGCCTTAGTTAGAGCATCGGCTACCATATCTTCAGATCTTAAAAAGTTGAGATGGATTATGTTTTCAGCTACTGCTTCTCGAATGTAGTGATAGCGGACATTGATGTGTCTCGACCTCCCTTGATTGGTCTGGTCTTGTGCTATATGGATTGCACTTTGACTGTCACAATAGATGTCAATGTGCCCTTCGTGTAGTTTTAACTCCAGCATGATTTTGCGAACATATGCTGCATCCTTAGCCACGTATAATAACGTAACATATTCAACTTCGGTACTAGATGTGGCAACAATCCTTTGTTTTCGGGATCCCCAATGGATAACTCCGCCAGCGTACAGAAAAACAAATCGAGATTGTGATCTTCTGTCGTTCATGTCTGCTGCCCAACTGGAATCAGAGTATGCATGAAGTTGTTGATTCGTTTTCCTGTACATGAGGGTTGACATTTTTGTGCCAATTAAATATTTTATAACGTTGAGCCCCGCGTTCCAGTGTTGACGTCTTGGGTCCTCGATTTATTCAGACAGTGCATTTACCACGTATGCGATATCTGGCCTGCTGAAAGTTGATAAATACAACAAGCGTCCGATTAGCTGCCTATACGTGGTTTTGTCGACAGGTGCCATTTCTCCTTCTGTGTCCAGCTCCTTTTGGAGTTTCGTTCCAGCTTGCGCAGGTAGACGTGACGGCTTTGCTTCACCTAAATCTTAAAATTGTATCAAACTGTTGATGTAGCCTGTTTGTCTTTTAGAAATTTCAAGTCCTACGCATAGTTTTGGTTCACCCAGGTTTCGAATGTCCAAGTCTTCCAAGGTAGACGGTTATTATTGTAATACTTATTCTATTTACTTTGTAGAAGATACATTTGTCGTACGCTGATGATGTAAATTCAAGTTCTTTCAGAGTTTTCTGTAGTCTCAAATACCACTGGCCATAAATGTCTTTTCTTAATTTGCAGACTTTATTTCCAGCATCTTCCTGGAAACCATCTGGTTGTTCTATATAGATAAGCATACTCTCCGTTTAAGTACGCTGCCGAGACATCGAGATGTTGTACTTCCAATTCGTGCTGTGCTACTACAGCCAAGGTAAGATGAATGGAATCAATGTTGGCCACGGGGGAATAAGTATCGGTATAATCGAGTCCATTAATTTGATCATACCCTTTCCTGACCAGTTTGGCCTTTCTCCGGTCAATGGTACGATCTGTGAAATATTTTGTTTTGTAAACCCATTTAGACTGAATTACCTTTCTATCAGTGGGTCTGGCCACTAATTCCCAGGTTCCAGTGCGTATAAGTGAGTTATACTACTCCTGCATCGCCTGGAGTTACTGATCACAGTTGTCCATGCCTTTGAGTTGCTTCAGGCTCACTGGATCGGTATTGGCTGTGCATAACCTGCTTCTATCGCGGTAGGTAAACTCTGACGTTGGTCCTCTCAAGGTGTTTGTTTTATCGATTCGCTTTTGGTGATTTCGTCGACCGGTGTTTCTTTAGGCTGTTGGACGTTGTGATCCTGAGATTTAAAATCAAAAAATATAATAATTTGCTTGGTCACTTTTATTATTTACATCGGTGCTCGAGTTTTCGTTCAAAAAACGCACATCTCTACTCTTGATTACGATTCGAGTTCCAGGTTTCCACAGCCGATATGTTTCGTGCTCACTTTCATATCCCACTATCACATGTTCCGTGCTCCTTGCATCAAATTTTCCTGGATTACTTCCTTTTTCCAGTACGTATGCGCTGGTTCCGATACACTTAAACGATGACTCGTCCGGTTTCTTGCCTGTCCATAATTCCTCTGAAGTGGCCTTACCATTTGATTTTGTTGGACATATATTTCTAATAAAGGCGGCAGTGCATATCAACTCAGCCCATAACATGTCTGGTAAACCAGCCTTCAACCTAAGACATCTCGTCATTTCCACTAAGGTTCTGTTTGCACGTTCAGCTATGCCATATTGTTGTGGTATATATGGTGCAGAGGACTCATGATCTATTACATTTTTCTGTTCCTCAAATTCCTCAGAATTTGAATTCATATATTCCGTGCCATAATCTGTCCTTAAGCACTTGATTGCATCGCCCGTCTGCTTTTCTGCAAATTCCTTAAACGCTTTGAATTTTTCTAATGATTCACTTTTCTTTTTCATAAAGTACACAGAAATTCGTCTAGGGTAATCGTCGATAAATGTTATGAAGTACATTGACTTACCTAACGATTTCGTACGCATGGGTCAGCATACGTCTGAATGTACCAGTTTCAATATTTTCATTGTCCTCTTTTCAAGACACACAACAAACGGCTTGTCTGATTGTTTCGCGAAAATACATGAAGTGCGAACTTGAGTGCCAATCTAGTAACCATTCCTTTTGATTGCAGTGGCTTCAATGATGTTAAATTAAGGTGACCCATGCTTTTGTGCCACAACCTCAACGAGGTTTTGCTTTCTGTAAACAGAGTACAAACCATTTTTTTTGATTTGCTGTTGGCAGCAAATACCATCTCTGGTGTACACTTTGGCTTGAGTCTGATTAAATATAAGCTTAAGCTTCATGGCGGCCGCTTTGCTCACTTAAATAAGATTTTCTTTTAAATCGGGAATAAAAAGAGTTTTATAAAGTTTGCCCGATGCAGCTTAACTGTGCAGGTTTTATCGCTGTTCCAAAGCCTGCTATTCTGACCCTTTTTCCGTTTGCCAACGTTACGTAGTTATCCTTCGTGTATATATCCAAATTTTTGAATGGAGACCGTGTTGAGCACATATGAGAACTGGCTCCAGAATCGAAATACCAGTCTGATTTCTCATTAGTGATTTTAAGTATGCGTTGTTACGTTATTATGAAGCCATAATCCGTCTCCTCGCCATTCGGCTGTACTGTTTTAGCATTTTTCTTTTTGCGGTAGCAATCTTTTGCCATGTGCTCCTTGCCACAATTACGGCAATTAAATGGGAATGGACGGCTTTTATTGTTATTGTACGAGAATTTATTAACTTTGCTCTTCCCCTTGAAGTACATCGCCAAGTAGGGTTGCCCGTTATTATTGGGTTCCTTCTCCCGATCACTAACCTCGAGAAGTCTGGTGCAAACAACGTCAATGTCTGGGTAGCTTTTTTTGCGTCAAACTCGGATTGGACATCCTTGTAAGCTTCAGATAACCCGTCCCTCTGTCCATGATGTATTCGTCCATGTTCTGAGCCGGCCCCATCCTGGTATTTATCAGCAGTCTGAACTCCTCCGCTTTGGCTTTCGGTCATAATTGTCTCTTAGGAATTTCCAAACGTCTCGATAATTTTGTATCCTTTACAAGAGCGATGATACTGGGTTCCAATGCTAGAATCAGTTCGGCTTTTGCATCCATGTACTTTTTATCCCAATTCTGCTGGTCTGAAGATGGAAAAATGATGAAACAGAAACAATGAAAGAAGGAAATCAGAATGTCGGTGAAATAAAACTCAACGAACATTATTAATGGTGCCTTGACACTACATATCTCCTCTTCTCTTTCAAGAGAATAAGCGTTCCGATTGTTTTCGCTGCCGTTGACGCCACAGTAGAACTGGCTCAATGCTTTCTGCGTCCGGTATTGGGTTACTTTGAAAGCGCTTTTCCTCGAAATTAACAGTTTATTCTTCCTCCGATGATGACTAAACTTTTTACTATCCTCTGATTGTTCCGCGTTTGGTATATCTAGTGATATCCTTCGATATCACAGATCCTTCGATCTGTGTTCTACTGGTATCACAGTATATGCATTAAGACTCGTCCACGATCTTAAATCAGAAAGATATTCTTGTAAAGCCCCTCGCTGATCTTCGACCTGCATCTCAGTACTAATCCGACGTATCCCATCGGCTATTTCCACTACATACAAGTTTTTGTTTGGTCGTTCTATAATCTTACCTGGTGTCCAGGTTTGTTCCAATCCCGTTTTGCAGTAAACCTTTTCATGTGGTCTAAATTCTCTAATGTTCCCTTCATTTTGTTGTAGTTGATTTTTCACGTGTTTATATAAAAGCTGGATTTTTACCTTCGGTCTAATATTAACAAATATGATGGCTGTACGTCTTCCGAACATCATTTCGGCCGGGGTTTTACCTATGGTGGCATGTAATGTATTTCTGTATGATGATAACAAGTTTCGAAGTTTTTGACTTTTTCCTTCCTTATCGTAGCGACTGGCTAATATTCTAGATTTAAACGTTCTTACCACCCTTTCTGCAAAACCATTTGTTCTCGGATGATATGTTGTGGCTGTGACATGGCTTATCACTTGTTGGTCCTTAAATTGATGTGCTGTGAACAGTAGTCCGTTGTATGAAACGATCATATTCGGCAGCCCAAAAGTAGAAAAGATCTCATCCAAAATATCACAAAGGTTAGCAACCTTTATGGTTTAATTTCTATCCACTGACAACGCGTCGACGACAATCAGCCACATCTTGTCTTTAAATGGACCTGCAAAATCGATATGTAGGTTTTCCCATATGCAATCCGGTATAGACCAAGAGTGCACTGGAAGTTCGGTTTATTTGGTCGATTTTCTTGACAGCTCTGACAATTCTTCACAAAGGCATCAACGTCCCTTTTGATGTTGGTGCACTAGACTTAATATCTAGCTAGCGATGCAGGAGTACCTTCTGGGATTTTGCGGAAATAATTATAGGACCCCGCCACATTAGGATTCCATTTTCCACTGAAAGTTCATCCCTCTTATAGTATCATCATATGCCCTTAACTCAAGCTTTACTACAGATGACTGCCAATTTGTATTAATTTTCCATAAAACTTGTTGAAGAATCTTGTCGTGATTTGCCTCTCGTCTCACGCATGTCGGTGTACTGCTCATAAGGCTGCATTCCGTCAACTCGGCATATCAACTCCTATTCAGTCATTGGCTTTCCCTGGCTGTTGGATAAACGTGAAAGACAATCCGCAACAGTGTTCGATTTGGGTATATATTTTAATTCGTGCGGTTTTTTTTTTTTAATTTGAACGTTTATTTAAGAAAAACATGTACAATAGTATTATTCAAAGTATTGCCCATCTGAAGCTATGACTTTTTCCCATCTTTCTGACAATTTGTGGATCCCATCCCAAAAGAACTGCGCCGGCTTGGCAGCCAAGAATGAATCAAGCCAATTTTTGATATTCTACTCTGTGAACCGTATTTCAGTGAGGGCGTTCTGCATCGACCGGAACAAATGGTAGTCAGAAGGGGCAAGGTCTGGGCTATAAGGCGGGTGGGGTAAGACTTCCCATCCACTGTTTTCCAAAGAGTTCTTAACCGGAATAGCAACGTGGGGCCGAGCGTTGTCATGATGGAAAATTATTGCCTCGTGTCTGGTCGCATATTCCAGGCGTTTTTCGGCTACTGCTCTCTTCAAACGGATTAATTGTGTTCGGTAGCGTTGTCCATTGATGGTTTCACCCGGTTTCAGCAGCTTATAATACAGCACACCCATCTGATCAGACCAAATACAGAGCATTACCTTCGCGCCATGGATATTCGGCTTTGCCGTTGATTTGGCTGGTTGGCCGATTTTCGCATATGATTTTTTGCGCTTGGGGTTGTCGTAATGGATCCATTTTTCACCACCAGTAACAATCCGATGCAAAAATGACTTCCTTTTGTGGCGTTTCCAGTAGCATTTCGGACATGTAAAACCGCTTTTCGACGTCTCTCGGCTTGAGTTCATGTGGAACCCAATTTCCTTGCTTTTGAATATATCCAGTTGCTTTTAAACGTTTTGAAATGGCTGCTTGAGTGACACCCAAAGATTCTGCGAGCTCTTCTTGTGTTTTGCAATAATCTTCATAGAGTAATGCTTCCAGTTCTTCATCTTCAAACTTTTTTGGCTGCCCATGACGTTCATCGCCTTCCAAGCCAAAATCACCACTTTTAAATCGTGCAAACCACTTTTGGCACGTTCGCTCAGCTAGCGCATGTTCACCATAAACTTCCACCAAAATAAGATGACTTTCGGCAGCAGTTTTTTTTCATATTAAAGTAATGACGAAGAACTCCCCGCAAAAACACTTTTTCAGGCACAAAGTTCGACATATTTGAGTGAAAAAAATTTTTGTTGTTTACGCCTCAAATGAATGACATATACTAAAATGACGTACAATGACAGTAGCTTTCCAACGCATGTTGCAATGGAATAATACAAGTTACACCATCTCTTAGCAAACCGCAAGTTATAGACCCAATATATATTGTACCGACGTATTTCGACCAACGAGTGAGACGATTGTTTACGAGTTTAGGCAGATTTCGATTTCTTCCTAGCAGGTCTTCCAACGGCTTGTGGTTAAAATGTTGGTTAAACTTCTTTACGGCATGTAATATGTCCAAATAGTACGTTTTTTGAAAAAACGTTTTGGCCGAAATGAAGTACCTATAGTTTAGCGCCTGTTAAACACAAGTTTGCGTATGATTCGGTAGCATCATTGGTCCATTTTATTTCGAAAATGCTGACGAAATAAATAACTTTTATGGGTTGAAATTGAAGACATAGTCTTGGACGATCTTTGGTTTCGGAACGATGGGATGCAATCCACACAACACATCGAACAATCAATCTTTTGCGCGCTAAGTTTGGTAATTGTGTTATTAGCCGCCTTGGCAATGTCAATTTGCCGTCTTGTGTGTGGTGCCCTTAAAGATCTAAGTTATGCGGACTATCCAGAAACGATTCCAAACTAGGAACAGTCAACAAGGCTTCGAAAATTATGATGACAAGGTACGCTAGTGGGAAGCCAGCCAAGGCAGCCACATGAATGAAATCGTATTTCATAATTAATAGGACATACAATACATATGGTATATAGTCTTATGTCATAACATACCTAAAATAATTTTTGTTCATGTTATTTTATTTTTAAAAAGAAACTTGTATTTTGACCATCCTGTATACGCATTTATTTATTTATTTTTATTTTATTTTTTTTTTTTTTTTCACTACATCCGCTTTGAAGCGCTTTCATATTTGTAGAGTTGTTGAAGCATTTCTGCGTCTCTTACTTAAATCGCTTAAAAACAGTAAAATACGTGTTTGTATTTTCCCTTACACATTATAGACTAATATTTTGGAAGCGGATAGTCTAGCTTTTGCAAAGCTAGTTACTTGAAGATCTTTCGTGTCCCCTATATTGCGTATAGCCTGGTATCAGATAAGGCTCTTCGGTCGGTAAGGCTCTTCGACTGTATTCGATTTCTTGACGATGTCTAAGTTTCTAATCACTTGTCTTAAATTCGATAAGTAGAAGAAAAGACTGTTCCAAATTAATATATTTTATAGTGAAGGTAAGTGAAATACTAGCAATACTCAAGGTTGGGGAAGGAATATCATTAAATTCACAACCTAAAAGACAACCGCGATGTTCCACAGGATTTTCATCTATTTAGAATTTCAATCGGCTAGGCAAAAGCACTTCATTCGATTAAGACACGTAAGTCTCTTTTTTACCATTAATACTTAAAAAAAATATATAGATACACGTGTTGACATTTGTCCTATAGATCTACACATTTAAATTTGTTAAATTGTAACAAATTTAAAATAAACAATCACAATATAAATTGGCACGAAATGTTTGAAATATCTGTCAACACTTAGCCGCGACTGCATGTTTTTAGTTACTCGTAACCCGTTCCTTATTTAAGAAAAAAAAGCATGTGGAATGCAACAATCTTACAGCTTACTAAATATCAAATTTTCTCAAAGTTGGAGCGGTCTGTAGAAGCAACACGAAGTTGCATTTTAACACTCAAGGTAAAAGGCTGTTGTGAAAGCCAAATAAAAAAAAAATTGAAAAAAAAATCTTCCGTCATCACATATGTACGTGCGAATCAAACTGCCAATTATGGCTGATAACTCAGTAGCATTTTTAAAATGCACACTATACACTGTGGGAATCCGTGAGGAAAATTCCCGAGGTAAATCAAACAAACGACTGTTAACAGATTTAAGGCATCGATTGATGAGAACATCGATAAGAGATCGATAACGAAGAAACCAGTTTACTGGCGTCAATCTTAAGGCAAATAATATCTCAAGACTTAGTGCTCTTAATGCACTTTCCCTATTTCTGAATTGATTTTTGTTCTTTCTTTTTGTACTAGAGTACGATTATAGGTAAATATAAGTATGTACGTCGGTTTCAGGTGTAATAAATATTTGCCAATTTATATTGTGATGATGAGAGAGAAGTGCAAAAATTCGTTTTAATCTTTTGGATATGGTCATGCGAGAAGCATACATACGACAATGTATACCAGTCCATATAAAAATGTTCATTAAGAAATAATAATCTGTAGTGTTTTTTTTTTTATTTTATTTATTTTAAGGTGCATTAACTTGATATTCAAGGTTTATTTGTCATTTTGTGGATTTGTTCCGAAATTTTGATTGTTTCATGTCTGTTTTTAACTTACGCAGGTAAGTATCTGCATCCACAAATACTTGAATTTCATTATTTTGGGATATCATATTCATAAAAGAAGAGGAAGCAGACCTATTTGTCTTCTTTGTTTATGTTTATGGAAGTTAGATATGTAACATACGTTCTATATGGCATGCGTATAGTATTTCGCCCACATATTTGCGTTGGTAATGGGGTAGCCAAGATTCTAAATTAAATTAACTTCCTTTTTTGCCTCCGTAGTAAATCGTTATTATATGTGCCAAAACTATACTTCCACTGAATTGGCATCGAATCATCTATCGTTATTATATTGAACAGCAACAGAGCTGTTTAAACTCAAAATTTTCATTCATGCTTTGAAAGGTAAAAGGAGATCGCATTATTTCGGTTAGAGGCGACGTTGGTTGGCCTCCAAGGTCATGCGATTTGACACCTTTAGACTTTTTCCTGTAGGGTTATTTGATCCCGACTCGCAAGTGCCCACTGTTTGGCAAGTTTGCTAGTGTGCTTTGTGTCATAGTCATGTTGAAAGACCCATATCAGTGGCATTTCCTCCTCAACATATAGCAGCATTACTTTCTCCAAGATTTGTTCGTATAGATGTTTGTCCATTATTTGTTTAATACAGCAGATGGGACGAAGACCACAGAAACAAAAAACATGTCGTATACTGAAGATTAAAGTCTGCAATTGCAATCGTCTGCGCAGCTGTAACTGTAGTAAAGAGATTGATCCTTGAATGCCTGACCTCCCTTTTGATCAGTTTTAGCGACATAACTTTAACATTTATAATTGTTTTTGATGTGAGGAGTCAATTAGGTCGTGAATTTCTGAACTTTCGGACATTAACTTTTTTATCACCTCACGCTTTTCAGGTCAACCACTGCTGACGAAAATCTAAAGAATTTTTAAATGAATGTTATGAAAAATTCATAAAAGAACACGATACTAACCTTTGCAGAACTTGTCAATGTTAAAATAAAAGAATATCTCGAATTTTTTAACCGGACGAAATCTACAACTTTCAATAATAACAGCTGCACATTTGAAAAAAGTTGCACAACAAAACCAGAAGTATGCATATATATTCGAAAAAAAATTGTTGGGTTGTCACTACATAAGTTTTTTTTTTTTTACAAAAGTCACAAAACAAACAGCTAAAAATTATGTTTTGACTTAATTTACACTACTAATTATTTAGACCGCAATTGTATGTCCTTGAGTAGCATTTTTGAAGACAAAATAATAAAATATAAAATACAATAAGACCTAGTGGCGATGGAGGAAAACTCGTTGACTTAGAATAAGAGAGGTCTCAGGATGGATACTTGTGGTACGTATTTGAAATACAGTCCGAAGTCTGATTTCTAGAAAGCTCGTTTTTATAATTAATCTCTTAGTATTGTTTTTATCAGTGAACACTAAACACATGAGCTGATATTTTTACTGTGCTATTCCAATCATATTTGCTTCCGCATGTTTGTTTTTTTATTTCTATTTTTTCTTATAATTCGAATATAATAGCAAAAAAAAAATGCAACTACCTGAATTTCATTAACTTCAGCTGAAGTGGATTTGATAGATAGTAAACACTCGACTCAAAACAGAGGAAATATTATGACTGAAAATTTGAATGTGTTAGTAGTAAACTAGGGAAAAAGAATTTCGATTTAGTTCGTTATCATCGATTTTATCAGGGTGGCTGTTTTTTTTTTTTTTTTTTTTTTTTTTTTTTTTTTTTTTTTTTTTTTTTTTTTTTTTCTTTACTCATTCAAATCTTCTGTAGGTTCTTCACAATTCTTTTTCAGTCAACGATGCATTCAGGCTTTCAAAGTACTCGTACAATTTGTTTTGGATTTGTTTTTTTTTTTTTTGTAAGTTACCTTGTTACGGATAATGCAATACTGTTCATGATGATTTTAAAGAACTTCTATCAGTCATGTACCTCATCCCGATATTAAGAATGTCACTTGTAAACTATGAAGTAAATATCTGCTCAATGCTTCGTGTCATAAGGGGGGCAGGTTAAATTTATAAATTTTTTTGTTTCTTTTGATTAATTGATTTTGATAATACCTAAGAATATTCCCTCCTAATGTTATGAATTATTTCAGAGGTTTCTGTGATTTTGTCACAGAAAGATCTCCAAAATTGTCGATTTAGTATCCTCGAACTTATTTATATATTTGGAGGGATTTTTTGTATGATTTCCAGTCAGTCACTTTTCTTGGGCTTTTTGCTAGATTGAAAAGTTTTCTGCAAATGTTTCTAGCGGTCCTAGTGCTGATGTCCACCAGTGCGGCTTGACTTTCATGTCAAGTTCGTTGGTGTCCCCCGGGGGACTAGAGAATTCAGAGGATAGTGTTTCTGACAGTATTCCTTTGTACAATATTTTGGAAAATCAGTTTTTCGATAGTTCAGGAATGTTCGTTCGATGGGGGGAGCATCACTTAGGCTGAATTGGATGTAACACATGGGCTGAAAAGTCAGTGCCGTTTTATAGTAAAATACCAAATTTTTGCAAAATTCAACTTTATTTACCAATATAGTTGTCTTCGAGGGCGATACACTAATTGACACGATTTTTCAATCTTTCGATACCAGTTTTGTAGTACGATTTCGGTTTAACCTCAAAATAGGCCTCTGTTTCGGCGGTTACTTCTTCATCTGTCTTAAATCTCGTTCCGGTGAGCATTCTTTTGAGGTCTGCGTACAGGAAATAGTCGCTGAGGGCTAAATCTGGCGAATACGGTGGGTGGGGAAGTAATTCGTAGCCGAATTCATTCAATTTTGCCATCGTTTTCATCGACTTTTGACACGGTGCATTGTCTTGATGAAACAGTACTTTATTTTTCTTCAAATGCGGCCGTTTTTCTACGATTTCGTCCTTCAAACGCTCCAACAACGCAATGTAATAGTCGCTGTTGATAGTCTGCCCCTTTTGGAGATAGTCGATGAAAATTATTCCATGTGTATCCCAAAATACGGATGCCATAACCTTTCCAGCCGTCTGTTAAGTTTTTGGTCGTTTTGGACGAGGTTCATCGCCTGCTCGCTCAACTGACTGCCGACTTGACTCTGGTGTGAAGTGATGGAGCCAAGTTTCATCCATTGTCACATACCGACGCAAAAATTCGGCTTTATTGCGGTTGAACAGCTTTAAACACTCCTCTGAATCATCAACACGTTGTTGTTTTTGGTCGACTGTGAACAAACGCGGCACCCGCTTTGAACAGAGCTTTCACATGTCCAAATATTCGTGTATGATATATCCAACACGCTCTTTTGATATCTTCAGAGCCTCAGCTATCTCGATCAACTTCACTTTACGGTCATTCATAATCATTTTGTGGACTTTTTTAATGTTTTCATCTGAAACAGCCTCTTTTGGAGTCCACTGCGTGCATCATCTTCGGTGCTTGTATGACCACTTTCAAATTTTTCAATCCACTTGAATGGATTCGAATGGTTCGTTCGGCTGGTGCAGAGTCCGGGTAACACTTATGAAGCCATTTTTTTTGCATGGGCTGCATTTTTTCGCATCAAAAAGCAATGATAAATCAACACATGAAATTGCTTTGAATTCATTTTTTTCACAATAACAAAAGTTGTTTCACTCACAACGCTATATCTCGAGAACTAATCGTCCGACAGCTGTCAAATTTATACACGTATCTTTTGAAGGTTGGTACTAACTGATGATTATGGAATGGTATGGATTTAATTCAAGTGGTGCCCTCTCTTAGAAACGGCACTGACTTTTTAGCCCATGTATTCCCTGTGATCTGAAAATAAGTGTTCAGGCGATACCACCCTGTTCGTTAGCATTTGAGTGATGTTGTTGAAGACAAGAGTGATATCTAGCTTTTCCAGTCAGTAATTGAGGAATAAGTTCGGTGACCAATTTATCCCTCGCTATGGAGCGATTTGACGCCTTTAGACTATTTTGTATAGGGATACGTCAAATCACTCGTCTATGGCAATTAAAGCCTTGGGACACAACATTTTTTAATGTTTATTTTGCTTTTAAAATTTCGTTTTCGTTAAAATATTAGAGGTTCATCAACGACAAAAATATATATAAATTATAATTTTTTTCGTAAGGCTGTTTCAGATCAAAAAAAAAAAAAAAAAAAAATTGTCGAGAACACCCACCAGTTGTTTTGTAAAAAAAAACTTACTATTTTTGAAATACATACAAATATACCCTAACAAGTTTTTTATCGAAAATATTTACCTATTTCTCAAATTCGTGACTTTTAGGTCTAGTAATTGGTATGCCCCGATTATTATTATTATTATTTTTTTTTTTTAATGAAGCATTTCGATTACGTTGCAAAATTACCCCGTAGAATTGGTTTATATATCTTTTCTAAATGAAACTGATTCATTGCTGAACTTTTATTGTAAAGAGTAAACACACTTGAACTTATTTTCTACATTGTTATAATAATGAAGAACTTACACGCTGATAAATTGTTGACGCATTATTTTTTGGAACTCCGCCATAGATTTACATCGTTCTAGATAGTTGTCCCTAATATTGGCAAAATAAAAAGCAAGTTCCTCAAAATAAAATACGCTTAAAAAAAACATTACAAGATTGCGCTCACGTGGTACTGCTTGGTACTCACGTGGACTTGAAATTCGCCTGGGGTATGTATAAATATGCAAGAATGTGTAACATGTGCTGAAAATCGGCGTTCTATTGAAGCAATTGCCAGAAATCTGGTTTTATCGATTTGTCAAAATGTTAATGCAATATACATACATTGTGTTTGTTTAATCGCAATAGTTTTTTCGACCTTTTCAATTATTAAAAAAAAAATGCGTTCCTGATTTATCAGATAGTTTAGATCAAGAAAAAAAAGCGTTATAGATTCAAAAATTTGTTCTTATGCTTCGACAAGAGACTATATGGCTTCACAGTCCAACTTTGAATCCTCAGCCGTGCTTTCTCCTGACCAATCAATTCAAATTCGTTGTTTTTAAAGTTTTAGCAAATACTCTTTACACCAACGAGCCCAGAAGTGTGGCTTAATCTGGGATAAACTTTTTAGATTGCTTACTCGTTCCGATTCGATGCATGGTTCAACTGTAGCATATGAAAAAATGCTCTGGAGTCAGAACTGCTTCATCACTTGGATAGATCGGCATAGTGCAGAGTGCTAAATAGTCCCCGTCGCAGGACAAACCTCTTGAGGGCTATTCAGATATACAATCTCTTTTATTTTAAAGAATTTTATTGTTAAATTAACTAATAAATATGTGTGGGTATCAAGTGTATTGATATTTAATTAGATACAGTTTTCTTTATATTAATTTATTTTTTTATTACAGCAACTTACGAGCTTTGGTCAGCTTTGCCCAGCTGGTGACAGTTGAGGTTAAAGTTGAAAAATTAATTTTTACACGGCGAGGGAAATCCGATTTTTGCACAACCAATTTTTTTAAAAAAGAGAAAGACAATTGGCAAGACCTTTACCGCGAGGGAATATATGTATGTAATTACTACTTTTTATATTTATATCTATATATATATATTCTCTGTGCACTTGTTCTTTGCACTTGCACTTGCACTTAGTTTTAATTGTTTAATGTTTTAATTGTTCAATTATCTGTTTCGTTAGGACCAAATGTTGGGGTGTGTAGGGTAAATCTTTGCTAACTGAGTAGGGTAAAATAATAGAGTTTGAAAAATGCGGTTTTAATGAAACACGTCTTTTCGTTTTGATAGTACATCAAAGAGTTTCATTTTATTCATCCGGAAATTACACCCATTTTTACATACAAATTTTTGGATAACAATCATAGGCTTACGTTACGTTAATCAGTTTACATTTAGGTTAAAATGTTACATTTGTTTATTTAGTTTAGTTAACGTTCGGATGAAGATAAAGTTTATAAAATCTTTAAAATAAAAGAGATTGTATATCTGAACAAGGGCTATTATGAAACATTGTGTGGACAGATCGGATACTACTTCCAGATGTAATAACTTGAGTGCAAAATACACGAACACCGAAACATAAGTTCGCTGTCCTCGACTTTTTAATGTTAAATGGAATCGTCTACACCTGTTCTGTGGAATGGTCTGGACGGCTGCACCCTATCAACTGGAAGGTTGCCTTGATAACTTTGGTCGATACTTGAAGCAATGTAGACAGTTGTCCACCACCTTCCTCTGCAATCTGCGCACATCAAGTAGCGTTATCTGATGATTGCAACTGGTGCCTGCGGTCCAGCATGGTAATTTTTCTTTTCCAAATAAACAACAAGATTTTTGACAAATAGGTTAAATTTTAGGAGTAGGATTTTAGTAGTTTGCATTCTGCAAACGCCCACCAACTCGGATTAGTTTTACAGAATTTGTATCTAGGAAGGGATTAAGATGTTTGATACAACTTTTTGAGCTAATCGACCCTTTATTTTCCAACTGCTTCTTTAAAGGGTTTCTATTGGACGTGGCAAAGTATCTTAGTCAACGCGTCATTTAGTATATTTGTTGGGAATAAGAGGGTGCTCACGTTGAATACATTCGATAGTCGCTCTACAGCTTTCTTCCGGTTAGCAATCCATCGGCTCACGTATCCAAAGACCCATAATACCATTTGAAAGTAGGTATATTTCAGGTAGTTTTAGCTGAATTCGAAAGATACTCTAGCAGCTAATAACGCAGATCGTTTTGTTTTCGAAAGATATAGAAACTCTGGCCCACAAAACCAACATTACAACAACTCGCTCGCAAAGATATCAGCAGGGTTCTAATTAGAGCCAACATGTTTCAAAACTGCTGCCGGTGGCTCGCTTTGCATTTTGGATACTCTATTAGCTACTGCATGTGGACCAAGTTTGGCATAATATTAACGAGAAGCACTACCAACAGCTCCGCAGCGCACATTTTTAACCTATGAATGCTTTCGGTTTTAATTGGAGCAACTCGAGATCTCGCACTCAATAATTGACAGTGCACTTGGTCATATTCATCTACTGTTTGTATGTAGATATAACATCTAACATAAGCCCATAATGATGCATCCTCGAATCCCAGTTAAACTTTTTTACCCACAGATTCTGTACGATTATCTAACCCTTTATAATTACGGGATTAATTAAACCCTATTTTTAGTACGGTTTTCCTGTGTTTTAAAGAAACGTACGTTAAATTACTTCTTTTACTTTACTCACTCACACATGTTTGTAGACAAATTATTTTTTGCATTTAATTTCCAATCGCATTTTGTTTTAATTTTTCCAGTATAACTCTATACTTCGACGGTATAATATCATTATAAAATGAGTGCGGCTTTTAAAAAGCGTTTTGAAAGTAAAAAAAAAATTCCAGAAAAGGATGTAAAGTGTCCATTATCACAATACGACTCCATTTGGTAGCATATGAAATGAAGAAAAGTTTAAGTTGGGCAACGCAGAACTAACTTAGACCTGGATATGAGCGACATACTCAACAACTTAATATTTCACTAATCGCCCATAAGTTAAGAAACCTAGACAATAAAAATTACTTTTCTGATCATATTCTTTGTCAGCCATCTCAAAGCTCTACATTTTAATCAAATCTCTACTCCCGGGTTTTCGGACTATAAGCTTTCGTGACTTCAAAAACATAAACGTGAGTCAAATAGAAAATGATTTAAGGAGAATTTAATGGTATCGGGTATATGAAATGCACGCCGTTGATGACCAAGAGGATTTCATTCAGAACAGCATAAAAAACCTGTTTGATTTCCATGTTCCATTAATTACAAAATCAATCGCAAGAAAAACATACCATGGTATTGGCAAGTACGCAAAAAAATATTTTTGATAATTGTGACTGCAATGAATTAAATAGGAAATTTAGTACTTTGCCATATCAAGAAGCCACTGATGATATAGTACAACGACTCTATCAACTGAGAACAATTTCTTTTCCTCATCAAGTTTTAGTTTTTTATCAGTGGATGAGACCGACGTTTTAGAGAGTTGCATATGTATAAAATCCAATTCTGTTGGCCTTAATGAAATTCACTCGTTTTTCATCAAGGCTATACTTTCTTATATCTTAAAATACATAATGCATTTTTTTATTACAATATTTATGGTAAGTGTTTTTCCATCAGTTTGGAAACAAGCTAAAATTACAATATACTCATTCGAATTTAGGCCAATTGCTATTCTACCATTTATATCCAAGGTCCTAGAAAGAATAATGAATAAAAAAAAATACGAACATTCCTGTGCAACAGAAATTTTTGTTTTTGTTAACCGGTCAGGTTTTCGTCCCAAACACAGGTGTACTACAACTCTCATTAATGTGGTTGAAAACATAAGTCAAGACGTTGACTGTAACAATGTAAGTCTTCCAATCCTTAAGAATTTTTCTAAGGCTTTTGACACAGTTAACCATAATGTCCTGTGTAGTAAGCTAATGAGCCAGCTTAATTTCTCCTATTCTTCGACAATGTTAGTCTAGTCCTACTTAAATTGTAGATATCAGGTAGTTGTGTCAAACTGTTCTGTCTCTGAATTTATCAGGTTAAATAGAGAGGGGTCCCACAGGGGTCAATACTGGGAACGAAGATTCAAACAATATTCACAATGGATCGCGGAAAAATGGTCTGTGCGTTAACCCACTTAAATCCAAATGCTTGGTTATCCCAAAATCAAATTGAATTCGTCGATTAAGCTAAAAACCTTGATATTACCTTCAAAAAAACACTTGTAGGGCTTCGTATGCTGTGGACCAACCATAGAATTACATCCTTAAAAACAAGAATCGTACTAGCCAAAATATTACTCATCGGTCATTTGCTTTACGGTTGTGAATTTGTTTACAATTGTTGTGATGTTGAGGTTGAGGTACATATACGCCGTGAGAAGGTATGACTACATTTTTCAATTCTCAAAATCAATATATGGCGTTTCTCTTGGAAATCTTTTTAAGCTAAGAACTTTAACATTGCTAAACAATATAGTATATTGCAATCGCGTCAACCATCTTACCATTTTAATAAGATCTGCCAGTCCAGATCTCTTAGCCTTGTGCCAATAACGTTACACGTCTTTAATATCCGAGTGCCAATTTTTTATAAATGCATACGGCTATGGAACTCTTTTCCTCGACATCTAAGGATGATTAGCTGTACAGCGCTTTTCGGTAGGAGGCTCAAGAAATATTGGGTCTATAACTTAATTCGTGCGGTTTGCTAAGAGATGGCGTAACTTGTATTATTCCATTGGAACATGCGTTGCAAAGCTACTGTCATTGTAAGTCATTTCAGTATATGTCATTCATTTGAAGCGTAAACAACAATAATTTTTTTTCATTCAAATATGTCGAACTTTGTGCCTGAAAAAGTGTTTTTGCGGGGAGTTCTTCTTCATGAAGAAAACTGCTGCCAAAAGTCATCGTATTTTGGTGGAAGTTTATGGTGAAAATGCGCTAGCTGAGCGAACTTGCCAAAAGTGGTTTGCACGATTTAAAAGTGGTGATTTTGGCTTGGAAGACGATGAACGTCCTGGGCAGCCAAAAAAGTTTGAAGATGAAGAACTGGAAGCATTACTCTATGAAGATTGTTGCCAAACACAAGAAGAGCTCGCAGAATCTTTGGGTGTCACTCAAGCAGCCATTTCAAAACGCTTAAAAGCAGCTGGATATATTCAAAAGCAAGGAAATTGGGTTCCACATGAACTCAAGCCGAGAGACGTCAAAAGGCGGTTTTACGTTTCCGAAATGCTGCTTGAACGCCACAAAAGGAAGTCATTTTTGCATCGGATTGTTACTGGTGGTGAAAAATGGATCCATTACGACAACCCCAAGCGCAAAAAATCATATGTGAAACCCGGCCAACCAGCCAAATCAATGGCAAAGCCGAATATCCATGGCGCGAAGGTAATGCTCTGTATTTAGTGGGATCAGATGGGCGTGGTGTACTATGAGCTGCTAAAACCGGGTGAAACCATCAATGGACAACGCTAGAGAGCACAGTAAATCCGTTTGAAGAAAGCAGTAGCCGAAAAACGCCCGGAATATGCGACCAGACACGAGGCAATAAATTTCCATCATGACAACGCTTTGCCCCACGTTGCTATTCCGGTTAAGAACTATTTGAAAAACAGTGGATGGGAAGTCTTTATAGCCCAGACCTTGCCCCATCTGACTACCATTTGTTCCGGTCGATGCAGAACGCCCTCACTGAAATACGGTTCACATCAGAGCAGAATATCAAAAATTGGCTTGATTCATTCTTGGCTGCCAGGCCGGCGCAGTTCTTTTGGGATGGGATCCACAAATTGGCAGAAAGATGGGAAAAAGTCATAGCTTCAGATGGGCAATACTTTGAATAATACTATTGTACATGTTTTTCTTAAATAAACGTTAAAATTTTGGAAAAAAAAGCCGCACGAATTAAATTACATATCCAATACTTGGAGACATTAATATGATGATTTTTTTTTATTTTTATTATTTATCTATCCCATTACTTTTCTTTTTAATTATTTCCTTTATCATTCTCTCAATGTTTATTCTTGTTATTTTTTCTCTCATTGGATTCAAATAATAATATCAACAATATTGTAGGTTTTTTTTTTCTATTGTTGTAACCTTGTAACAAATTATTTAAACATATCTATTGAAGATATTGTATCTTATTGTACAAGTCTATACTAATAAATAAAATAAATAAGTCGGTATGTTTGCCGACTTCTACGCAAGAGGACCGAATCCAAAGGCGGCCAACTCTCAAAATCAGAAACTCCTCTGACATCATCACCCTATTGTTGGCGGTCATTGACAAAGCAACAAGTTGGAAGTTCTCTTTCAATGTGTACAAAATGACAAAGAGAAGTGGTGACAGCGACTATGTTAATAATTGGTCCACTCCGGACTATCGTGCCGACAATTTATTTATTTATTTTTTGGAACAAAAAAACAATTACTTAAACATCAACACCAAAATTACGGTGTGCCGCTATTGCCAACTGAAAAGGGGTGTCAAAACATCATATAAATATAGGAGCCGAAACCGACTACATGTCGAAGCTATAATCGACTAAAAAACATAGACTTTGTCATACTATATGGAAAGAACCGTTAAAAGCTATTGGATCTGACTTAATTACTGTAATGATTTTAGTCCGTATTTTCATTCTTTATTATGGATCTGTGGATCTTCTTGCTTTTTTTTTGTTTTGATTTGCTAAAAAAAAATGTTATTATAAACTAAAGGGCGGCATAGCACTGTGGATTTTATAAGGCTCTTGTCGACTGGTATTTTAAATTTATGTGCACATGCACATAAATCGCCACACATAAATCAAAAACTTCGAAGCTTTGATAGGGAATTTATTTACCCATTTTTAGAACTTTATGGTTATTCAATAGTAATGCAAAAAGATCAGATTCTTAGATGTGTCTATGTTATGCAAAATGGCGCAAACCTGGGCCACAACACACATGAAGATTAGCAGAAAACATTGCTTCATCCGAAAATATGTTAAAGAAATCCATCATGCTCAATTCAACATTGTGTTGTGTGAAACCATGAATAAAGACTTTAATTTTTATCCATTTAAAATTGAGTTTACCCAAGATACGGTAAACTGAATACGGTAATACGGTAAAATGGATACGGTAATAAACAAAATAGTCGGTTCTGGGCAGTAGAAAATCCCCATATTATTCATCACCCATCTTACATCCAATCATCATCTCGCTTCTAATGAAAATAAGCGCTGTCGTAACATAATTGATAACTTTTCGACACCAAAATTTTATGCACTTGACTTGGTTAGCATATGCTTCCAACAAGACGGTGAAATATCACATATACCCAATGTTCCAATGTAATTACTAAGAGATCTGTTTCCACAAGAAAATATTTATTAGAAAATATTTATTATACCATCGAACCAGAAACACTTGAACAACTTAAACAAAACATTATTAACGACCTTAGTAAAATACCGTATGAAATGTGCATTGGTGAGACTAAAGCTAAACCGTCCTGTAGTTGATAATGGTCGTTTGCAAGAAGAAAATTTGGCCCACCGCATATGTTTTTCTTTCAAAGAAACAATCTCACTCAGCAGTAAATAGCTTGGAGTCAGTTAACACAACACACATCGATTACGCACGAAGAAGGTGATACGAATCTCCATGGATTCGCTGAATCAACATTCCAAGTATGTTCAGGTTTAGTCATGTTCCCACGATGCCTGTGCATAAGAATCAAGTTGCATCACAGCGGATACACGCGCTGGACATAATTTGATGATACAGCATATTCTATGGAGGAACAGCGGCGTCATGCGAATGGACTTTTAGATTAGAAGTTAGTCTTAGACGGATTTTATACGGAAATAGTCAATAATAAATTGTCATAGAAATTGCTTGAATTGTTACATTGATTGTAAGTCAATCCCACGGATAGGAATCCTTCAACTGAGTCATTGCGTTTTTTTCATTTGATTTTCAGCTGCGTCTCTTTAATTTACGTAGTCAACCTTAATCAATAATATGGTATATTGGCCAATTTGTGCGATGACCTTTTTCCATCTCTCGGGCATAATACCGCGTTCAACTATCGTTCTTTGCAAAAAACTTGTCAAGGTACTGTTAATGACTTCTTCAGAAGCAAAATATTTCCATCTCTCGGGCATAATACCGCGTTCAACTATCGTTCTTTGCAAAAAACTTGTCAAGGTACTGTTTGACTTCTTCAAAAGCAAAATATTTGTACGCAGTGCCGATGCACTGTTCTTCAATGTGTGCAATTTATAACGATCAGGAAAGAAAGAGCTCGGCAGTTCGTTCTATAAGCGAGTTCTACGGCTTAGGAACGAATCACGATATTTTAAAGTACGTCCGAAAGTGGGCTTGAAGGTTTAAAGGGGCGAAATGCTACTGCCGATTTCAATAGAGCACTGATGATGGAAATAACGTTAAAACCAAGTGAAACAGGAGACATTACATCGATTTCGACTGACATATTAGTATCAACTATGAGTTTTAAATCCTATCTAGTACAAAGAGGTTTTAGGAGCACCTAACCAGACATGGGAATTTTATACGCTTAAGAAAGGCGTTGCCCTTAGCGGTCTTTGCAAGCAGCTCATAGAAAATTAGTCCCTTCTAATCCCACCAGATTGATAACATCAACTTTTTTGGGAGATGCTCTCATTTGTTTGCCTTTTTTTTAATGCTTCATCACGCTTAATGTAACTTTTTTTCCGGCTAACATAGTGTGATCTTACGCTTGAAGAACGAATCATTTTCTCTTTGGTGAGTTGATCGCAGACGTTTATGCGCCTCGTCAGATGAATTTCTCTCAATTCATGTGCTACCCAAATTCTTTACGAAGCCAAGCGATTTCAAATGACCATGAACGATTTCAATTGGCACTTTTAGAGCGTTGACAATGCCCCAACCCGTTAAATACTTATTTGCTTTCAGGCATGCTTTGATTTTATCGTCTTCAATCTCAGAAGTCCTACTAAAGCGATGAGCTTTACGGATTTTTTTTTTTCAATAAATAATTTGATGTACAATTTTCGAAAGCTGCAATAAGTTCTGTAGTAGTAGTAGTTCTGTAGTAACAAGTATTCTAGATGTGCTTCTGTGACATGTAAGACATTTTCAAAGAATAACCAATTGATTCTTGCCAAACATAACCCAACCATAAAAGCGTTCAGAAGGAAAAAAACATTTTCGGAAGCGTTGAATCTTATCAAACCATTGCTCTATAAGCTTAAAAGAAATATCAAAATGATAGCGAATGAGAAGTGCTTATCACTCCAATAAGATAATTGTTTTGGGTTTCCCATATAAGTCCAAGTCAAGTTTGAAGATCCAATTTTCTTTTGGAAGTTACTAAAAACTGAAACTAAAAAATGCAGAGGTAAATCTCCAAGAGTCAAAGAAAAATATAAACTAAATATCGACTATAAAGAAAACATTGGATTAATTGTTAAACAAACAGTGAAGTAAAATGTCCTCATTTACCCCTGCGGCCCTCATAATAGATTAGAAAGCCACTGATAATACTAATGATGAAATGTTTGCCATGTGTCTTAGTGTCTTTATACTTATAAAAATATTCGTTATCGTTATGAAAATTAGAATCTTTGTTTTTTTCTGAACTGTCATCGGTACATAAACAGTATCTGCGTTTGAGATCACAGCCTGGCAATTAATACACATTTCATTCTCAGACTTTAAAAAGTGTCCGATTACAAATATTCATTGCAATGTGGTCAAGGTCAAAGAGTTGATAATGAATTTAAAAAAAAAAAAAAAAAAAACACTGATATAGATTTTTTTGATGTCGGTGGTACTGAAGTATGGTGTTCGAAGAGGTGGTGCAAGGTATTATGCCTTTCTGTGTCAATTTTTATTGATAATACTTTAAACACGAACCTTCACGCTTGCACAACTGCGTTATCAAGATTTTGCATATCACAGATTTATGATTGAAACCAAGTTAATCGTTTGCTTTACCTTCTTGAAAAGTTATTAATTCAAGAGAATTTATGTCATAACATATGTAAGTATTCAGTAGTAGTAGTAGTAGTAGTAGTAGTGGTAGCAGCAGCAGTAGTAGTAGTAGTATTGGGTATATATTTTAATTCGTGGCTTTTTTTTTTTAAATTTGAAAGTTTATTTAAGAAAAACATGTACAATAGTATTATTCAAAGTATTGCCCATGACTTTTTCCCATCTTTCTGGCAATTTGTGGATCCCATCCCAAAAGAACTGCGCCGGCTTGGCAGCCAAGAATGAATTAAGCCAATTTTTGATATTATACTCTGATGTGAACCGTACTTCAGTGAGGGCGTTCTGCATCGACCGGAACAAATGGTAGTCAGAAGGGGCAATGTCTGGGCTATAAAGCGGGTGGGGTAACACTTCCCATCCACTGTTTTCCAAATAGTTCTTAACCGGAATAGCAACGTGGGCCGAGCGTTGTCATGATGGAAAGTTATTGCCTCGTGTCTGGTCGCATATTCTGGGCGTTTTTTGGCTACTGCTCTGTTCAAACGGATTAATTGTGTTCGGTAGCGTTGTCCATTGATGGTTTCACCTGGTTTTAGCAGCTCATAATACAGCACACCCATCTGATCCCACCAAATACAGAGCATTACCTTCGCGCCATGGATATTCGGTTTTGCCATTGATTTGGCTGGTTGGCCGGGTTTCACATATGATTTTTTGCGCTTGAGGTTTTTGTAATGGATCCATTTTTCATCACCAGTAATAGTCCGATGCAAAAATGACTTCCTTTTGTGGTGTTCCAGCAGCATTTCGGACATGCAAAACCGCCTTTCGACGTCTCTCGGCTTGAGTTCATGTGGAACCCAATTTCCTTGCTTTTGAATATATCCAGCTGCTTTTAAACGTTTTAAAATAGCTGCTTAAGTGTTCACCATAGACTTTACTTTCATATTAAAGTAATGAAGAAGAACTCTTCGCAAAAACACTTTTTCAGGCACAAAGTTCGACATATTTGAGTGAAAATATGAATGACATATACTGAAATGACGTACAATGACAGTAGCTTTCTAACGGATGTTCCAATGGAATAATAACAATGGAATAATACAAGTTACGCCATCTCTTAGCACGAATTAAGTTATAGACCCAATAGTAGTAGTAGTAGTAGTAGTAGTAGTAGTAGTAGTAGTAGTAGTAGTAGTAGTAGTGATTTTATTGAAAGGTAAGAATTATATACACATTCTAAAATTTTGTTCGCTCGCTCGCGTTTTAAATTATAAACATATTTATGATTAGCGATTAGTTAAAAAAAAAAAAAAATCTGAAATTTAAAAATATTGTAGTTGTTTCAAGAGTTGAGATAATTTTCCAATTCAAAAAGCTTCGTTCCCTATTTCCTGTCGATATTTAACAACACAATTTAGGTATCTACATATGTGCATAATGTGTTCCCGTTTTGACCGTTTAGGATTTCCTTTGTTGATTGATCCCCATTTGGTGATGCTGTTTATATCGAAATAGAATGCGCTTAGCGTACACTGCTATTCCCGTTCTGCAGCCGAAGAACTTGGAACTGAGTCCGGGAAGGAATATGAAAAGCAGAGAGTACTGTCGTCAGCAAATGAGTATATTGGATTACAAGTAGCAGACAAGAGATTAAAAAGAGTGTCGGAGACAGATCGGATCCCTGGGACACATCAGTATTTGTTTTGTGAATATCAAACTTGAAACTATCCACGACAACTTAAATTGAACATTCCGAAAGGTAGTTTCTAATCCATTGGAGGAGAGATTCATTGATCCCAAATGCACGCATTTTTGACAAAAGAGCCTGGTGCCAAACTCTGTCAAATGCCTTAGAAATATCTGGTGCAAACACCTTGGTTTAGCCAGATTGATATACGCTTTGGTTCCACTTATCGGTGAGACATGACATCAAATCACCAGTGGACCTGTTGCTACGAATATCGTACTGCCAGTCATTCAAAACTAGCTTAGCTGCAAGAACTCTCCTCTGATCTCTAGTAACAAAAATATGTTATCTATGGAGTTTTTTTTTTTTTTTTATAAAATACTTATACAAATTCCCAGATCGGGCGGCACCATCCTGTGCGAGGTTCTTGTTGGTTTCTATAGGGTTGCTTCCGAAATTATTACGTTTTGTTCTGTTAGATCTGGGAAATTTGAGGTTTTGGCATATGAGATTATTTAAAACGATTTAAGAAAGACGCTCATGTATAAAAATTGCGGCCTTATTATGTTGGTATGCATTGGTCCTAGACCGGTTTCCAAGTTTATCATATATATTTTCTTCTTCTTCATACTAGCACATGCCCTACACTTAAGCTACATAGTGTATAATCGATCTGATTACTGACTCCTAAATTTTTATATATTTTGCTAGAAAAACCTCTTTTATCAAGTATATTCCAGCTATAATTAATTGCCTTCTTTGCCTCTTTTAGTCTTCTTTATAGGTGTTTTTTAAAGTATAATCGCAAAATTAGAATGACCCCGAGCCACTTGTTCTCTTCTACCTTTTCCACAACCATTTATCATTACGGAAAACCAAGCCTTTTGATCTAGTTATATTGACCACTAAGCGCCATATATCGTAGTATTGCTCTAGCCTACTGAACATATTTTGCATCATCATTGGCGTTTCAGACAGGATGACTATGTCACCAGTTTTATTTTTATGCAATTAAAAATAGTTTCTCTTTTAAAAACAAAAAATATATTCAATGGATTTCTTATTCTAAAAAAAAAAATATATAGTTATAGTAGTACATTTTTAGTATTTTTGCTATCAGTTTATATTGTCAGTTTTTTTTAATTAAAAAAAAATTAATTATATTTTGTAGAATAATGGAAAAATATTAAAGTAAACATCCGCTGATATAATACTATTATTTTGTAACGTAGTGCGACTGGCAGTTTCTCTACAGAGACATTTTGTCACAAAATTGGTTTGTCCAATTCATTCGCGAATATATCGGGTATTAGCCGCTTATTGGTTTTTTTTATCGATTTTTTATAATCGATCCTACACTCAGGTATTAACCGTTTTAATAATTATAACAATTTTTTTTTCACTTGTCTTGGGTGTTTCTCTAAAAAAAATTTCTTTGCACGAAGTTTCCACGTCATTTTAAGTCAGGCGTCAGTTAATAATTAAAGTTACAAGTGGAAGAAGATCCTATGAGACATTACCCATGTTTTGGGTAATTTTTTGGGTAATTACAACATTTTTCAAATTGTTTCATAAAGTTCTTTGGCACATAGGTATGTATTTATAACTCACTAGCCTATAACAGATTTTCTCAAAAACACATGAGTCTTTTTTTCACTGGTATACGAGTCGGTCTGAAAGGCTTTGAGTGAATAAAGGGCCTTTGTGTCAAGCATAGTTTTGAGCTATACTATTTTCTATGATATCTGATGTCTAATTACAACAAAATCATTTTGCATTAAAAGAACGATGATTACGAACATCAAAATAATAAAGATTACTGTGGGAATTAAAGAATATTGCAACCAGGTAAATTTATTTAACACATGAACTTTATGTGAAAAACTGCAGAAACTTAACCCATATGTTAAATGCATGTTACTTCGTTTTTATTTATTTATTTATTTATTTATTTTTTTTTAAAGATACAGTTTAAGTTATGTTATCTTCCAATTCGCCCTGTTTTTTGCTAAGCACAACGGTTTGTTACCAGATGGCTACATTATGTTTTCATTAAATATTTTTATGGTAGGTCATTATAAATACAAGAAATCTGAATGGCAGATTATAAGGTACTTGACCTTCCACGCTTGGAAACGATGTTGACCTTAGTCAAGCACTGTGCCACCACTTTACGACGAAATCTCATTTGATTTATAACGTCGGACTCCATGTTATTTTTTTTTTTGTTTTAAAACTCTTTTGTAAACAAGCCATGAATTGACCATAGTCATGTCAATCAAATGATAGAAAATGCGCATGCACAATTTTCTTCTTTTAATTAAAATTTTATATCTTCCCATAAGGCTTTCTAGAAGATCCACTCCACCCATGTGGCGGATATATTCTTGAATGACGTAGGTGCACGTTACTTCAAGGGTTTTTTTTTTTTATTTTTTCGATCATATCTCTTTACTGTGTTTTCAGGATGTGTTCCAGCAAATAAAGAAATAAGACTAACACATTTATTGCCTTTCCAGACGATCGACGTTAAATCAACTCCATCAGTTGATGTCATATATTCATGACTTTTACCACGCTCCACAGTGGTTCAGGTTCCAAAGAAGGTCAATAATAGGGTTTTTTGTTCAGATTTACAATGAAATCATATCATTTTGACCTGGAAAATGGTTGTTATGATTACTAGAGGGTTAGAACAAGACAAAAAAGCTATTTTTTTTTTAACAGAGTATATTCATGCATAAAATATTCATCATATATAAAAAAAATAATCTCACAAAAAAAAAAAAAAAAAAAAAAAAATCGGGTTATAATAACAATAAAATTAGTTTTGTTTATCTTATCAAAACGTAGTATTTTACATGAAATAAGTGCATTTACATAGTATTAAAAATGTCAAGTAATAAATATAATAAAGATACAAGAAAGCTCAAAAAATTAATAAATCCAACACTTCTTTTACTAACGCAGACTTCTTTTTAATCTGCAACTATCTTAAACTAGGAGTAAGTGGATCTGAATTAAGAAGAAGCCTGTGCCAGAGATCCATGTTAGTAACATCTCGGGAATGTTTTCTAGTATTATCGCATCTGAATAGTTTAACTAATTTAAAACAAGACCCAGCGGCCTCCTAGAATAATTCACCAATAAATAACAAAGAACCATCTATCACTTCTGCTCCGTGAATCAATACTTTATGTATTAATGAAGGCAAGTTATTTTAAGGGTATTCCTCCACAAGCATCTTGGCAGTACCAAAGGCTCTGCCTAATACTGCCTTCTAATACCTGTTATTTCAGATGAAATATCAGAGTTATGGAAAAATGTAATTGTTGTGTTTCCATCATTGGATGTGCCACTTCCTCCACTTCGAGGTTTGTCTACAATTAAACCTAATTTTTCCCTAAACTGCCGTTGAACTAGCTCTTTTCTCTGAGCAAGACTAGCTTTAACATATCTTCTGCAGAACGCGCTTTCCACTTTTTAATAATAATTCGATAAGAAATGTGAATAAAATACTCGTATGTATTATGTACTATTAATGAATGCAGAGGAGATAAGCCAAACTCAAATTTACTAGTATCAGGGACCTATTTTAAGCATATATAGGGTTTTCCAATAGGGACTTGACAACTTTGAATTAATTTTGTGAACGCACTCTTTCACTAATCATCAAACTGTCACTGTCAAACATTTTTATCATGGTAAAGTACACTAACGAGCTACGTTCTCCGATTGGGCTCTGGAGAAGATGCGCCAAGATGATGAATTTCATCGCAAAATCATCTTCAGTGACGAGCTCATTTTTGGGTCAATGGGTTCGTCAGTAAGCAAAATATGCGTTATTGGTCGGGTGAAAACCCATATGTGCTTCATGAATCACCACTTCATCCATAAAAAATAACTGTTTGGTGCGGTTTGCATGCCGTCGGCGTTATTGGGCCATATTTTTTCGTCGACGATAACGATCGTCACGTTACTGTGAATGGTCAGCGTTATCGCGCCATGATCACCGATTATTTTTGGCCCGAATTGGAAGATATGGACTTGGACGACATGTGGTTTCAACAGAATGGTGCCACAAGCCACACAGCACACGCTACAATTGATTTATTGAAGAGTAAGTATGGTGACTATTTTCTGTGGGGCTACGTTAAGTCATTGGTTAATGCCAACACGCTGACGACGTTGGAAGAGCTCAGAGCCAACATTGAACGCGAAATAGCTGCCGTTTCAGCCGAAATGTGTGGCCGAGTCGTTAAAAATTGGGTCCATCGAATCGACCGCTGAACGAAGTCTAGTTCCATTCATAAATGTTTTTATTGTACTTCAAGCCAATAATAAAATTTTTTGAAATATCTTAAATGGTTTACCTTTTATTTAAAAAAAAAAGTCAAGTCGTTATTTGAAAACCCCATATTTAAATCGTTCATGTCTTTTGGTGTTGCACCACAAATGTAACATCTACTCGTAGATAAGTCGCTAAGTGCAGAACAAACTTCACCACCTACCATCGTCAATTGTAAGGAATGGGTGATTTTGTGGCCACTAATAAGCACTGAAGTAGGGACTAACTGGTTAATTTGGCTTTTGAAATAAACTTCTTCTTGCAAGGTGACTTCTTTGTTTCTTTTGTAAATTGAAAACGAATTGGTTTGCACCACCAAGTAGTGGAAGGGCGTGGGTTTTTCCAAATGATTGATTTATCACAAATAAACTCGAATCTTCAATAGTTGAATTTGAAGATTTTTGGTTATATTCACTATGGCCTGTACTTAGCTTCATTATAAATGAAACCATTTCATCTATGCTAAATTCCAAAGAACTTTCTGGTTGATTTGAACTGCTAAGAAAAGTAGTTACAGCGGAATCGTCCATCTGTGATAAAACTGCTAATCTGCGACGTTTGGACCTCTTGCTGCAGTCTCCAAACTCCTTCCTGTATCGCGTTCCACTTGTAGATTGAAGAGATTCCTTTGGCTCGTCGTTGTAGTTTCCACATACTTTTCCATCAGATACTTTAAGTATGCAAACTTCGGTCTCATTTAACCAGATTTCGTATTTGGCCACTAGCTTAGCTTTTGGTCTCCGAAATTGCTTCCAATATGCAGCAAACCGTTTACAGAGATTCAAAAGGAGATTTCTTAAGCAATCAGTCTGGATATTTTCAGCATCCGGTAAAGAATTCGTAAGGGATCCAAACACTTCCCGAAATCTTTCTTCTTCATTTTCTTTATTTTTTGAAGCTATCCGCGTATTTAAAACAAGCATTCGGATAAAAGAACACGTAATGGTTGTACCTGCAAAAGAAAAACACAACAAATTAAAAAAAAAAATGTTTCTAGTACTGGACCTAGTCTCCTCAATGATTTGTAACAACCCTCAGAGCACCTAGGAGCACCTAGACTTAGCGGTTATTAAAATTGGGAAAATAAGAGATTATATTGATATATAACTCATTTATGGCGATTCGTGTCTTCATACTAGGTGGGGTGAAAAATAACCTCTTTGTGAATGAAAAAAAATTTTTTTTTAAATGTTTTTTTATTTTATTCAATATAGTCACCTTTTAGTTTGATACACTTATTCCAGCGATTTTCCAATCGCTGCAAAATACTCCTCCGTTTCGTCGATGATTTCCTCGCATGAGCTAAATTTTTTATTGATGAGCCATCTTTTGAGGTTTAGGAAGAGATAATAGTCCGAGGAAGCCAAATTGGGCGATTACGGTGGATGCGACAGCAATTGGAGCCGTAATTCATTGATTTTTGGTTGCGATGCTCTTGTTTTTTTGGCCGTTTTGCAGCGATTTCGGCCTTCAATCGCTCCAATAATGCAGAGTAATACTCGCTGTTGATGGTTTTTCCTTTTTCGAGATAGTCCACGAAGTATATGCCATGACAATCCCAGAAAACCGACGCCATAAACTTTCCGACCCATCGAACCTCCCTCGGCCGTTTCGGAGCACTCGTGCCGACTTCAGTCCATTGCCCGCAATGTGATCGCGAATGAAATACACCCTGACTGACTCGAACTGCAACCAACTTCAGACTGCTATAATTTCCAAACCGTTCATTACTGTGAGCTCAAATTTTGACAAATGACAGATAATTTAATTATTTACAAGCCTTTTAAACGATTTGCGTCTCAGTTGTGTTCCGCGATGGAATTCAAACGTGATAGTGTTATTGCTTTACTTGCCAGAGAGGTCCTTCGAAAATTTACACCTTCGGACGGTCACCAGAAAGCAGGCAGCACCGACGGTAATGGTTTGGGCCGCCATAACCGCCGATGGTCGCTCTCCGCTCGTATTTTTGGACCGTGGCGTCAAAATTAATGCGATCGTATGCCGTGAAACTGTCTTAGTTTATTTAAGTCTTGGGCAAACAATCATTTCGGTCGGAGACCGTGGACATTTTAACAAGACTCGGCACCGTCTCACAAAGCGCACGTCAACCAAGATTGGTTAAAAAACGATGTTTCACATTTCATTTCTTCGACACAATGGATTGCACCTTGGATTTATCTTTAATGCGAGCCTGGGAATTTCGAAATATGAGCTATCCTAATCGCGCCTTTTCTGTGACAGTTGACAGTCTGTTACCTTATATTTTTAAAAAGCAAACTGTTTTTGATGTTATACTCCTGAAGAATTTTGTTTCTATCAGTCTCACTAAACGTTTGAGAACAGCGTAATCTGCATTTGTCTGAATACAACAAACCCAATCTTATTTGCTTAGCCCCTACAATCTTACCGTTATAGGACGTGTAGGACGTATACTTTGTTCTCTAGCAAGCGCTGCCTTGTTCCTTTTCTCATTTTGTGGTTGTCTGTTGCGGTGTGAAGACTTTTTTCATTTTGCTGGAGGTGGCTCTAGGTCCTGGTCCAAGTCGTTGTCTGAATCTGACAGAATAGGAATCAAGGGTTGTAACTTGCACTTGCACTTCAGCGTCTTCACTTTGCATTTCAGACTTATCTGTGTGTACAGAGTAAAATAAACTTCCACATGTAAAAAACAGACGACAAAACTTCGCGGCCTCTCCTTTTGCATTGTCTCTGTTTAAGAGGTTCTGGTTGAATTTGTTTTATTACCTTGTGACCTTGCTGTACGACTAGACAAGTACAACGACAAGCGAGAAAAATAAAATAACAGCTTTGCAGTTCAATTTTATTGGATTTTTTTTTTTTTATTTAATATTTGTTTGATTTATAGTGCACCATTAGCTAACACCGCATCTGGGACTTTTGCTTGAACATATAATTTTGCACAGTGTTGTTTGAAGTTTAATTTTGTAAGCGGCAGTAAAGAGTAGTAAAGCTGTAATAATAGACGTGCAACATACCACCTTGATCAATATCCCGAAAATTAAAAATACAAGTTTATTCATCTAAATCTATAATGTCCCCTTCAAAGTAATCCCCATCAACTGCAACACACTTATGCCAGCGCTTGATCCAATCTTCAAAACATTTTTTATATTCGGTTTTCGATATGTCCATCAGTGCTAATGTTCCCCGTAGCGGTTTTTTAACTCGATTTTACAGAAAGAAGTCACAGAGAGCCAAATCAAGTGAATTTGGTGGCTGTTGAATGGTATTTGTTGCATTTTTCGTCAAAAAATTACGAATTATGATGGCAGTGTGTGACGGTGCGTTATCATGGTGCAAAATCCACGAGTTTTCTGCCCACAATTGTGGCCTCTTTCGGCGAATTGCTTCACGTCTCATAATCCCCAAATAATACTCTTTGTTTACTGTCTGGCCTTCTGGCAAAAATTCATGATGCACTGCACCATTGTAATCCGCGAAAGCATTGCCATTGACGTGGTTTTTTTTGGTCTCGGCTCATTTGGTGAACGTCATTCACTTGCATGATGTCTGCATTGCATGTCGTACTCATAAGCACACGTCTCGTCTCAAGTAATGATCCTTTTGATGAATGTGGGATCGGATTCAGCCTCGCAAATTATCTCTTTTGCGACGTCAACACTGTCTCTTTTTTGCATGAAATTGAGGTCTTTTGGCAAGAACTTTGCTGCTACACGACGAAAACCCAAATCATAAACCAAAATGTCTTGGACGGATCCATAGGCAATGTTCAAGTCCTCCGCTATCTCTTTGATGGTTAATTTGCGGTTATTGACAAAAAATAAAAAAACAAAACTCAAGTCCAAACAATGGGAATGCCACATGGTGGTTATTCTGGGATCAATGTGGTATGTCATCTGAATCAGCACAAACAAGCTAAGCAATGGAGTAGAAGAAATGCCTGTGACACAAAAATGTTACATAAGTCCTTCTTGCACTGACAAATTGAACTATTTGTTGCACATAGCTCCTTCTGCATATCTGTAACTTTCAAAACATCCGCCAGATAACCCTAGGAGTCAGTTTATATTTTGGAATAACGATCTTTAACTGAGTAAACTTAATCTAATACATATTATTTATACCATCGTTTGACCATGGATGATTTCCGACAGACGCCTGCTCAACAGCTTGTGTACAGCTCAGGTGAATCGTGGAAAAAAAGGTGAATGAATGTTTATCATGTTAACATATGTATGTAAGAGTTAGCTTTTGCATGTATTCATTTTTTGCATTCTAAAATAATTCATATGGATGCGGAATTCTCCATTATTAGATTTACTCCGTTGTTTGACTTTTTAGACTTCATGATACAGAATTATGCTATCCAGTGCAGTAGTGCATAATGAATTTAGTTTCTCTTATATGGTGGGTTGAATAGCTGCCTAAAATGCTCAGCCTTAACTTATGTACTTTCTGCGTAAGTTTGTCCATTGATTGTTCTTAATATTCCCAAATTGGCTGTCTTAGACTTCATTAAAATTGCCTCTGTTTTGTCTTGTATTTTGCCAAATACCTTTTTTTTTTTGTAGTAAATTTTGTTGAATATATGTCTCCAGTAGGGTAGACGTTTGTGTGAGCCAATCCAAAATTTGAAAGTTACCTACATATTCCGAGAACTAAAAACTTAAAACAATATTACGCAGACCATTAGAATATTCTACCTCCTTCTGTGAATAATTATCATTGAACAATATGAGCGGTACTCGATCTGTACCCTACGAATTTACGTATGAGGCATCGTTGATTCCAAGTACTACTACAAAATATTAAGAAGAAATCATTTTTGAAATTTATTCTTGCAGATATAAAAGAAAACTCAAAAATGTGGGATACACTATCGACAACAGGCTTCATCTTGATGATGAGAACTCTTTCTTGTTTTTTACTTATAAAACACATGACTGTAGTTTCTTGTAAAGGCACTGTTTTCTTTTCTGGAAAGTAGTAACATAAAGTCGTCTAATGAAATTTACGTTGTTTTCTTGTGTTTGTGCAATGTCCCTGCAACCAATGTTCGATACCCACGGAATTGACCAACTTATTTATTTTCTTGCTCTTAAATCTCAACAGCTCAACGTATTTCCCTCCTTCGAGATGTTGGTCTTCTTTGTTAGTTCTAATTGAAAATTTGTGCTTTACGACAAATAAATTTTTTATTTCATCCACATTGTTAATGTCGTTGGTTTACAAGAACAGTCATGCATCATGCATGGCAACCGCAAACGACTGTTTTTATTTTATTTTATTTTATTTTTTTTATAGAGCGTCGTTGCCAAAACACTTTTTCAATTTCATTTTAAGTACAAAATCTTATGCAAATTCGTCGCTCAGTTTTTATATCCATCTCGGAAATAGTCGAAGAAAAAAAAACTACGCAAACCAAAGCAAAACGGTCGAACAAGAGGGCTAAACGTTGGCTATTCTAGGAACTTTTTGAACAAAAAAGCAAAAAGCAAAAATTCAATTGGAGTGGTGTTTGTTACAAATAAGTTCATGTATACATCTAATTCAGGCATCCAAAAACACGTTCATCAACTCATTGTGGTGAATGAAAACCATCCCGAAATACAGAGATAAAGACGTAAGATCATAACATATTTTAAAAATGTTGGCAATTTTCATATACAAAATAATCGGAATAGCGATATAACTTCAAAAACTGTGAAGAGATTAATTTAAAACTTCAGGGAAACTAGATCAGTTAGTGATCGTAGACACTCTGGTCATCCTTCAACAAATCGTTAAGCACATGACACCGAAGAAGTTCGTGAGAGTGTTGCTGAAAGTCTAAAAACATCAATTCGGCTCCGTGGTCAGGAATTAGACATTTCGAAAAGCTCTCTGTAGCGTATTCTCGCCAAAGATTTACATCTTCATGCATACAAAGTGCGATTGTCTCAAGAACTTAATCCTACTGACTACGCACAGTGCAGAGAATTCGTAGAATGGATTATGGAACAGCTAGTAGGTGCTCATTTTCCAAACAAAATCATTTTCAGCGTTAATAGTCAAAATTGTCGAATTTGGGGTTCAGAAAATCCACGAGTGATTGTTAAGAAACTAATACATCCACAACGTGTCATTGTTTGGTGCGGATTTTGGACTGGAGTCATCATCGGATCGGGTCAGACAATAACAGTTAATGGTGCTCACTATTGCGTCATTATAATGCTGGTTTTTGTGCCTTAATTGCAAAATATATATGCAACATGCCATACAACCCAAGAAACATTTAATTTCCTGCTCGTTTATAGTCCCGTTTTGTTAATCAGAATTAACATTTCAGACCATGCGATTTAACACCGTTGGACTTTTTTTTTTTTTTTAGTCGAAGGTTTTAATGCCAACAAGGCCATGAACACTTATGACTTGAAGGACCAAATTGAGCGCTGTATCAATGAAATTTAGCCACATCTATGCAAAATTTCGAAAAAAGTGAGTATTTACCAGCAAAGCCGTAAAAACAATTTATCTGATATGCTATTCCATATATATCCCTTTACTGTGTAATTTATGAATCATTAAAAAAATTACGATTTCTAATTAAAAATCTGTGTTTTCTATCAAAATTACTTCTTTCGTGAACTTTGAACCCTTTATTTGGTGTTTTTTTGTTTTTTTTTTATATTGTTTTTGTTGGAAAACGATTTCGAAATTATGTATTAATGTGAGAATTTCCTTATACCATAGTTCTAGTAGAAAAAAGTATCAGTAGTTTGATACTTAGTCAACGCTCTTGATAGTCAATTTTTGGTTGCTAACAAGTATCTTAGGCAACCTTGCCAAAGCATCCTTTTATTTAAACTTTTTTTAATTTTATTGCTTTCAGTGATAGTTGTTATTGTACCAAGACCAGCTACATCGGCGGCTACTATCTGAGTGTTAGCCGGTACAGAAGATATCATTCTCACCTACACAGCAAACTTTCTAGTACGTGTAACGGCTTAACACGCTTCAAAATAATCAGTCAAAATCTTTTTTACTGGCGAGGCAAGAACACCATCGTTGTTCTCCACACAGAGCTGTTCCCGTTCTAGATTTGTTCAGGAGCCATCAGTGAAGGCTCTATTCAGTTCCCTTCCTGGCTTAGATTCTCGAAGAAGCAGACGGCATATTTATAAAACCACAGTCAAAAAACAATGGGCAAGTTCATAGAAACTCCAGTCCGAAGTACACCAAAGACCACCTTTCAAAGCGCAATGTGGGCTTAAAGGCTAACACCCCTTGGAGCACACCAATGGAGCAGAGCCAAGCCTGTTAAATAAAAAAAACCCATGCACCTAAAACAGACGGTCCTCTAAATCTTTAATTTTTGTATGTAAAGCTTTATATTTATTTGCTGTCGGTTGATTTGTTTGCTGTTTTTTTTTTTTTTTTTTTAGCGTTCTATTTTAGGCAACTCACGCGTTATTCATGACTTGTGTCGAATTCAAACATGCTCAGTTAGCATTGCCATTTCATCACCCGAATTTGGGAATTGATTTTTTTTTCAGAATTAGTGTTTCCGACTATTATACGGTCGTCGTAATCGACCTATTGAGGAAGCAATTGAAGCCATAGTGGCCAAATTTCCCATCAATTTCACGCTATTGAACATCAAACCACCTACCCCTATGCGTAGAATGCGTACAGAAGAAAATATTGCTGTTGTATTCGCTAGTGTTAATAATGACCGTAACTTGTGCATTCGTCGCGTTCGCAGCATTTGGGACTGTGTTATTCGACCAAGGATCTTGGTCCAATACCATACAAAATACAGCGGCATTTGGAAAGCTGGAGGAAGATCCGCTTTTTTATCTAAAATTATAGTATCTTCAGCGACGAAGCTCATTTCTGGTAATGGGTATGTTAATAAACAAAACTGCCGTGCTTGGTCCGATGACCAACCTCAGGCAATACCCGAACTGCCAATGCACCTGGAAAATTAAGGTCCGGCCTTATTACTGGCCCGTATTTTTTTTAAAGATGACCATAAGAACAACGTTACCGTCAATGGCGCCCTCTATAGTTATATGATTTCGAAATTTTTTGCCCAAAACGCATGAGCTGAACCAGGTCGACTTATCTATAAAATTTGTTCAGAGAAGCGTATTCCTGATTGGTAGGATTTCAGTCCTGCAAAAAGCAGATATTATAAAACAGAATAACACCAACAAATTTAGGTAAATGTGTGCTAAATACAGCTAGAATCGAAGGTGTGAAAAGGTTGATTCATCATCGATCTACGAATAAGTATGGTAGTTGAGTGTTTGTTCTTAATCCTACCTTATGTCCATAAGGCAACCATTTAGTGATGTGTTGTAAAGAGGGCATCAATTGGAATAAGAAATGGTATAGCTATGTGGAATACATCCTAAGAAACTATCGAATTATTGAAATAATATTATTTGTGAGTTTTGATTTAACACACAATCTTTGTGTCCTATTTACTATAATGCACAGTGCTTGACGACTTTGTTTATCGAAACAAAAATAAATTTGCGGCTTCCTTCTATTGTTTACTTTCGTTTCTCTTTTGGCCAGCGTCATCATTTCATTATAGATGACGCCGTATATCCTTGACCGCACCCACTATGTGTATTACCCTTTTCTGGTTTACATACCTCACTTATTTACTCTCATTCATCTAAAAATAAACTTGCTCTCGAAATTAGCAAAACAACAACAAAAAAAATTTTAATTGTTTAATTATAGGTACACCACACACTATGTTGGGTTGGAAACAAAACTAAAGAAAAATCGACACTGCCGCACTTACGGACGTCATTGTACATCTAGACATCTTCGGTTCTCATCATCACGTATTGCCTCATCATTTTCTTTCGGTGATTGGTTTCTTTTTTTTTCTATTTTATTCTTTGAGCATGCTGCCTGAAATTAAATGTCGAGTTGGCAAGACTAACTTTTGCACAGATCTCATCTATTTTTGGTCCCTCGAATATGGTTCCTTCTTGGTTGACATTTTGGTCAATCTGGCGAAAATCGGACCAACATACGAGTATAATTACACAATGGACGATATTCGTACGAATTTAAATCCGTCCGTACTGACCAATGGGATGCTAACAGATCGCTCAATATTGTTTATAATGGAGAAGAATAAATATTTGTGCATTCCAAATGCAAATTTCAAGTTGATGACCCTTTAGTTGAGTTTGTAGCTGCAGCTGTCGCTGCTTCCGAGCTACCTACAAGTATATGGTTCTCATAGAATTCTCTTTGTTTGGGGAGAACTGGTTACTGGTAAATTGGTTAACAATCTGATGATTGCGCCACGCCCCGTGGCGACGTTTGTCCATTTAATAGTAACAACCAGCTTCGGTTTTAATTTTTGATTTGCGCTGGCAATGGTCCAGGTTGGGATATTGCGCGTTGCTCATTATGGCCAGCAGAATGAAAATTGTGCACTTCGAATTTGGCCAGATTTTTTATTTTTTTTTTATTTTACATATTTTCTCATTTATTTTGGTAATGCAGTGCCAGGGTCTACAGTAGTGGTTGATAAAATAGCAGCAGACAGTAAAATATACCACAATCTAATTTTACTTGTAAGAAGATTTTGAAAAACTTCTCCCTATTTGTTAGAAGAATAAGTTAGATCGTCGTGGTGTCACATAAAAATGACACGTGCTAAAGCTGGCTTTTTGCGTGGGGCTGAATAAAAAGACGAAACATTTCTACCCAGTGATCAGTTCTCACAGTTTTGGGCTTAAAGATCTACGAGGACGTGTATATGAATATTCTACAAAATAGTGAATTTACTTGACTGTATGAATATGTGTGGATTATCTGTGGTCGTCCAATATAACGAAAGTGTTCGTTTTATCGAAAATTTTTTTTTTTTCTTACTTTTTTTTTATAATGTTAATTGAAAATTTAGTGTGTATTTTACATTTGTACATGTCCTTTTTATGTAAAATTTAATTACACATGAGATCGCTAATATAACTCAGCTTAACTTGACGTTGAGATTTTAAGTTAAATGCTTTATCTTGAAACCGACTTAACATAAATATGTCAGACTAATCAACATCGACCTGTTTTGCCCAAATTATCATTGGGCTAAAGAACTGACTGCTTCAGTTTTACTCTTTCAGCGCAACAGTGATATCTAAACCTCTAAAAGTTGGAACGCATAATGTCATTTAGCAAGCTATTGCGGCAATGTAATTTTGTAAGACGGATGACGTTCTGTTGGATTATTGGTGTAACGTTGGGTAGCATAAACATTACCCAAATTCTTCCGTCTCTTTAACAGGCTCTTCTGCCTGCCGGTGGGTTACTTGGAGCGTTATCCAGAAGCAAAGGAGTTTTTTTTTTGTAAATTGTTAGCAGATAAATAATTGTCCACCTACACAAAGATTTTAAATCTGATATTAATGGTTTTGAATAAAAAAGGGAAAATATATTCCTACCTGTGCACAAAGTTGTCCATGAACCATTTTTTTGAAAATGAAATGCAGCAATCCCGATGAGTTTGCACAAGTCAAAAACGTCAAACGTTTTTTTTTGATGTTTTCCGACCTGGGGCTGAAAAACACGGTCTCATCGGCATTAAAAACCATATCCATTGTGAGCCCATTGCTTGTGATGACTTCCAATAGATCCTTTCTTAGCGGCTCAGCTCAATCAACGTGCGATGATAATTTTTTCTCTGGAGAATGCGAACACCGAACCCATCACTAGCTTTGAAGTTACCATCATCATTACCGTATCAGTATCAATGAATATCACCGGCTTTCGCTTTTACTATATCACCACTAATAGGAAGGAGAACCCATTTATACATACAATTTTCCATGTTTGGAAACTCCTTTACGCATGGATTTTTTTGAAAAGAGCTATTGTGTGTCAACTTTAAGTTTTTTAGGATATTTTCCCGATTTTTTTAATTCCACAGACTGTCGACTTTGGCACACCGACTTTTAAACAAATTTCCTGAAGCTTCAATGATTTTGAACTTTACTTATAATGTAAGGCGTTTACGTTGGGCTTCTGTAAGGGCAAATTCAAAATCAACCGCACGAGACTGACGCGCTTTTTTAAATTAAAAAAAGGATCAATTATTAACTGCCATAATATGATTAAAACAGGACGAAATATGTTCATAATTATATATGGATACATTCCCGTATTCATTGGGCCAACCACATACCAGGGCTTTTAGATGAGCACCCGGATTGGAGGATAAGTTGCGCTACTGAGCCAAAATGAGTGTACCATCATTTGGTATAACCTTTTCTAGCGCGCTCGTCAAAATTTGGTGACAATCCGACGTTTAGTTTTGTTTTGACACTCATTTTAAAACATCTTTTTAGTGTCTGAACTAACTGAACGCGTTTGCCATATCCCGCACGAGGTTTTAGGCATGAGAAAGCTATCCGCGCGATGGGTGTCACGCTTGCTCACACCGGAGAACAAGCGCAATCGTGAGACCACTTCAAAAACGTGCTTGACCGGCCCTTGTTAATCGAAATCCGGAGGTGTTTCTGCATCGTTTCGTAACCGTAGATGAGACATGGATTCATTGGTACGCACCAGATACCAAAGAACAATCGAAACAATGTGTTTTACTCAGTGAACTTGCTCCAAAGAAGCCGAAGACTGTGCCTTCGGTCGGAAAGGTGATGGCCACCGTTTTTTGGGACGTGCGAGGTTGACGTTGACACGTTGACTATTTAGAGAAGGGAAACACAATCACAAGAGCATACAACATCGATTTATTGGACCGATTCAACGCCCATTTAAGGAAAAAGCCACCACATTTGACGAAAAAAAGTGATCTTCCACCACCAGTCGCCACACCAAATTGGTCGAATTGCACTACGAATTGCTCCTCCATTCTCCTTATTCTGTGGATTTGGCACGCTGGTACTCCTTTTTGTCCTTAAACCTTAAAAGATCACGAGGAAGTCATTGCCGCTGCGGAGGAGTATTTTGCATGCCCACTGAAGTCGTACTAAACAGAGGTTTTAAAAAAAGTTGTAACACTGCTGGGAAAAGTGTATCGGATTGAAAGGGGATTATATTGAAAAAAAAAAAAAAAAAAGTCAAAACCTAAAAGAGTTGCGTTGTCGTTTCTAATCCGCGTATTCAACGAACAGACCTCGTATGTACAAAAAAATAACAAGAATAACAATACGAATTGCATAAAACACGAATAAACGTGAAAGGAATGTGCAGTTGTAAAATCATTCCTTATATCGGATAGCAAGTTTGTGCTGACGTTCAATATATAGAGATGTCAATACAAATTTAATAAACGTTCGTTATATCGAAAATTCGCTATTGAAAAATAGTAATCGATGGAAAACTTTCTCCTTCAGGTACATAAAGCTGATTTTTTTACGCAAAAAAAAAAGACCAACCACAAGATCATCCACAGAAAAATGGCAAAGTTGTTACTGAATATTTAAATTTTTTTGTAAGCTTTACCTACATATATATAGAGAAACATTTATAAGAGAAAGAAAATAGAGAATCGTCAAAAATTTTATTTTCCAAATAAATCGACCAAATCGCATATTTCTAGGTCGGGCTATTGCTTTTAAAATAATTTCTCAAAATCTATTAAAAAAAAAAAAAAAAAAAAAAAAAATGTTTAAATCGATTTTTCAATTCAGTGGGAGAGAATCCATAAGAAAAGTCATCATCTCTCATCAAATGTACGTGCTCGTATGTATATGTTTTGTGTAAACTAGTGTTATTAGTTAATGGGGAGTGCCTAATCTCTCCCACTTACTGTGAACCTTGTTACTTTATGCACAATGAGAGAAGATCTGTGGTTTTAATCAACCCTGAACGGTGGGAGCATAAAATATTTTTTCATAGTCAGAATTTCACTTAAGTGAGCTTGTTATTCCCATTGCAAAATTGGTGACGTCATAAAAGCAAAAATTCCCTACTTCTCGGTGCTTGTTGAGTTTTAAACCCGCATGCTCATTCGACAGGAGTACATACTTACGCCACCACATTAAGAAAGCTTATCACATTCTGAAATAGTTTTGCGAATATATAGTATAGACCGTAAAAATATTTATGAAGTTGGTATTTCCAATTTTTAGTTCAGGTAATTTTCACAATTTTTTTCTGCCAAAGTTATAACTATGAAATATGTTCTCTTTTTTATAAGCGCACTGTAAACATTACAAGTTCATGCCAATTTAATCCTCACCGGTTTTTGTTCATTATTTTTGTCAGAGCTATCTGTTATGCGCAAACTCTTAAATTACAGATTTTCAAAATTTATTGTGTCAGCGAGAAATTTTTTTATAAAGCATTCAGGGTGAGAGTATACCGGCCGATGGCCTCCGGTTCGAATCAGTTCTCCAAAACGCTGATCGTGATCGGGCGGATTTTCTTTTCTCCGCAGCGATCTTTACCCTTGTCCACTTTATTAGTTTATTTTTAGTACGTAAATAATCTCTTTAAAAAATAAAATACGCTCCCGTCATTGAATGCAGTTGTTGTCTATTGCCGGATTTTCAAAGGAAAACGATAAATCACAATTTAAAAATAAAAAAATAAATAAATAAATAATAATAATAAATCAATCAATTAATTCCCGCTAACTTAATATTTTTTGTCAAATTTTATGCATAGACGAGTTTGAGAAAAGTAATTTAATATAAACTTTTGCGGATTTCTAAAGTCAATTTTTATTGAATCCTGTATGAATATTTTTATAAAATTTCAATTATGTGCCATAAGTATGATGAAAGTTCGATGATTTTCTGTCTTTGTGTATTTAATGTGCTTTGTGTTGATTTTCTTTTTATTCAATTGTGAATACATTTTCCAGAATACATATTTGGATTGGAATGTCGAGGATTTCTTCAAGGAAATTAATGGTTTGTTCAAAAACGAATTTCAAGTGAGAGTATGAGTTTTGGATAAGTATATACAATAGTTTGCGTAAGGGAAAGGAAAACTTTCAAACGAGTTAGAGAGAATTTTATACAGTATCTACTCGTATTTATAAAGTGGAGTTATAAAATAAAAATACAATCTTCGTATAATGCAACTTGTTTCTACAGAAAGATATTAAGTTTTATGTCAAAACCCATTTAAAATATGTTGAGGTGGGTGAAAAACAAAATTATTAATAATTACTTCCTTCCTTTAAGCACTTCATCCATTTCCAAGAAAAGTGTTACTTCATCATATGCTTATTTAGACCTCACAAAACAAAATATACTCGTATTATCAGCCATAAAAGAAATAGAGTTTTTCGATCACTTTGCGGTATTATAAGCAACAGAAGTTCCAATTAATAAACCAATGATCGACGGGAACGTTTTGTATTCTAACCGAAAAAGTTAAAGAAATGATATTTTTCAAGAAAATAATTCGGAAAAACTGTAGAACATAAGGTTGCAAATAAGAATATAGAAAACTGTACTATATTTCTGCAGACTGTATTATGAAAATAAAAATACTTCTGCCAGACAAGATGAGCCATTCACTCTGTACGAAAACGACAGAGACTTCCGCCCCATGACAGCCTAATAAAGCTGTTGGCGCAGATGGATTTTCTGCTGAGCTATTTACAGAAGCTGGAAAGGATGAGGTTGGAAACATGCACCAGGTCATCTGTAAGATGATCAGAACCTCAGAATTGTTTGTCCTTTTCATAAGAAATAATACCACTTGGACTTCGCCAATTAAAGAGAAATATGTCTCCTCAACATTGCCAATAAAATCTTTTGTCATATGAGCGTTTGAACCATTCATAAACAACTTGGTCGATCCATATCAGTGTGGTTTCAGACCAGGAAAGTTCACCATCGATCAAGCATTCAATCTACTGCATATCTTGGACAAGACCCGGTAATCACCTTCTGAGCTCTGAATTCTGACTTCGCAAACGCTTGTGTTGGCTTACCGTTCTTTGCCCACAATCTGTGACGGTTCCGATTGTCCTATGTGACCCATTTTTCTCACTCGTTTTGGAAATGAAATGGTTCGAGTTCATTGCGTTTCAATGAGGAGCGCATACATTGAGCTTCTCTATCCGGCTTTCTGTAAATGGTTTAAGACAATTTCGTGCTCAATGCCTAGTTCCACATCAACATCATCAGTGCTGATATGCCAGTCTTGTTTGTTATAACTGGACGACCAAAGCATAAATTATTTTTGACATCGAAATTGCCAGAACGAAAGTGAGCGTAGCATTTCCGAGCTATGAATTCTGATAAAGTTCCTTCCCAGTTAATAACATTAATCATCTTACAAGCCTGCGCAGCGTTCTTCCCTTTTTTTTGTAGTAGATTTGCAAAATGTAGGGAACTACTCGTATCTTATTATTTTTCTCTATTTTTTAATGAAGTTTACAACATTTGTCACCTTTTAGACGAGCGCCCATAAATCTCAATGTAATCAGCTGTTCTTTGGATTTAATGTCATCTATCGATAAAAATCTAAAAGCATTTTTGCAGACCCCAAAAAATTCGAAGTGGGGTTTACGATGTCTCAAAGGATAAACGACAGCATTTGGCCAAGAAGAATGTGCTCTTCCATCAAGACCATACACATATGTACGAGGTTGGATCAATATGTCCCTGAAAATTTAAATAAGGAATATGTTTTGCTTTTCAACATAATCTCCTTTTAGCTCAATACACATCCGTTTCTCTTTTTTTTTCGATGCCCAAAATAGGCGTTTGCTTCATCTAAGACCTCTTCATTCTACCAAATTTTTTTACCGCGGAGCCATATCTTTATGTTTGGAAACAGAAAATAGTGACTTGTCAATAGGACTTGTGCGCCCTTCATTTTCCTGGTGAAAGAGAACTTTTTTGCTTCAAAAAAACGCGCATCCCAAAAGTTTTTTGATGAATCCATGTTTCATTCATGGTTTCGAAACGGCGCAAAAACTTGTGCGGTTTGTGGATGAACTTCGCCAAACACTTCTTTAAAGTTGTCAAACAATTGCGTTTATTGTCAATTGTGATCAAACGCGGCAACCATCTAGCAAATATCCTTTTCATATCCAAATATGTTTGCAAAACTGAAATCACTGATCTTCAAGATCGATTGCCTTCATTCGCTGATCATCCAAATCATACCGTGAATTTTATCCACCATTTCTGGTGTGATGACCTCAATTGGGCGAGAAGAATGCTCGGAGCCACTTGTACTGGTAAGACCGCACCGAAATTGAGTAAATCAGTGGTAGATGGTATACATTTCAAACTTTGGTTTGCGTGATAGTTTTTTTGCACAAAAAATAATGTTTAATGAGCACACGAAATTCACTTTTTTCAATTTTTACGAAAATTCTCATTGGCATCTACTTTAAATGATTGTTACAACAAATTTATTAAGCAGATCTGTCTGTAAATTTGGATGCGTTCTTTTCCAAGATGCTTCTTGACAAGCAAAATCTTGAATTTGAGGTGGTAACGCTATCTGTTTTGACTACGAATTGCTCTCTCTTTCACCATATTCTCGCCCCCACGTATTGTATATCTATTTTGCTTATTGAAGTACGACTTTGTAAGATCATCATATTCAAAATTTGAACAACTATCGTTTTATTTAAGCTGTCTGTAAGAATACTCCATTAGAGCAATAACCATCATATCTTAAAAGGTATTTCAAGAGCATTTAACGATGCAGGGAAATGATATCCCTCCACATAGGGAAAGCTAAAGTCGAGACCGCCCTAAACATCTGTAAGATTATAAGAGCCCAGACGATCTAATTACACTGATTAACAATGATCATGCCTTACAAACTGTGGTAAGTAATCGTGTTTTGAGTACCTACCCTCATTACAAAATTAATTTATTTTCTTTCAATCATCCTCAGTTCTCTTGTGATAAGGTCTAGTTCATATTTGGTATTATAGCGATAAACGCATGTGAACGGCCGCAAAAAAGATTATATATTTGTTATCTTTGTTCATTTAATTGTTGGTTTTTATTATCCATTGTGCTTGTGCGAATATGTCGAATAAGTGTTTTAACGATTCTAACTCTTTTTTACAGATATTATTTTAAAGTGTTCAGAAACCTACACTTTAAACCAATTGACTGTTGATAACGATAATGGTTCTGAGTTTGAAGAAATTAAAGTTAAGTCATATTTAATAAATCAAGGAGACTTAAATGATCTTTTTTGCGATTTGAATTTGTTAAAAAAAGCAGGCAGTGGATCTCGTTTGAAAGAATGGAATTTGCTACACCGTGAAAGTGAAATATGCCATTTTCGAAATCGTGATGAACATTTTAGAAGTTCTTTTTCTCAAGATGCAGACTTTGTGTATTGTCATGATCTAAATTCAGTTATGGGCATTTTGGAAGTAAAATTGGATTCTTTTCACCTGCGTTTACTTATCGATTCTTTTAAAACCATTTTAAAAGCAGTTCTACTCTATAACGGCAATGCACTTCTTTCTGTCGCTCTAGCACACGCTTCTTATATGAAAGAAACGAAAGAACATGAAACTATTACTCAAAAGAATCCAGGTTAATGAGTTACATATTGTTTATTTTATAGTTCAACTGAATTGGATTATACTATTGGGTATATATTTTAATTCGTGCGGTTTTTTTTTCAAAATTTGAACTTTTATTTAAGAAAAACATGTACAATAGTATTATTCAAAGTATTGCTATGACTTTTTCCCATCTTTCTGGCAATTTGTGGATCCCATCCTAAAAGAACTGAGCCGGCTTGGCAGCCAAGAATGAATCAAGCCAATTTTTGATATTCTGCTCTGATCTGAACCGTATTTCAGTGAGGGCGTTCTGCATCGACCGGAACAAATGGTAGTCAGAAAGGGCAAGGTCTGGGCTATAAGGCGGGTGGTGTAAGACTTCCCATCCACTGTTTTCCAATAGTTCTTAACCGAAATAGCAACGTGGGGCCGAGCATTGTCATGATGGAAAATTATTGCCTCGTGTCTGGTCGCATATTCCGGTCGTTTTTCGACTACTGCTCGGTTCAAACGGATTAATTGTGTTCGGTAGCGTTGTCCATTGATGGTTTCACCCGGTTTTAGTAGCTCGTAATACAGCACACCCATCTAATCCCACCAAATACAGAGCATTACCTTCGCACCATGGATATTCGGCTTTGCCGTTGATTTGGCTGGTTGGCCGGGTTTCACATATGAATTTTTGCGCTTGGTGTTGTCGTAGTGGATCCATTTTTCATCACCAGTAACAATCCGATACAATAATGACTTCCTTTTGTGGCGTTCCAGCACCATTTCGGACAAGCAAAACCGCCTTTCGACGTCTCTCGGCTTGAGTTCATGTGGAACCCAATTTCCTTGCTTTTGAATATATCTAGCTGCTTTTAAACGTTTTGAAATGGCTGCTTGAGTGACACCCAAAGATTCTGCGAGCTCTTCTTGTGTTTGGCAACAATCTTCATAGAGTAATGCTTCCAGTTGTTCATCTTCAAACTTTTTTGGCTGCCCAGGACGTTCATCGTCTTCCAAGCCAAAATCACCACATTTAAATCGTGCAAACCACTTTTGGCACGTTCACTCAGCTAGCGCATGTTCACCATAAACTTCCACCAAAATACGATGACTTTCGGTAGCAGTTTTCTTCATATTAAAGTAATGAAGAAGAATTCCCCGAAAAAACACTTTTCAGGCACAAAGTTCGACATATTTGAGTGAAAAAAAAATATTGTTGTTTACGCTTCAAATGAGACATATACTGAAATGACGTACAATGAAAGTAGCTTTCCAACGCATGTTCCAATGGAATAATACAAGTTACGCCATCTCTTGTGCGAATGGGTCAGTAGAGAAGAAAAATATCGTTATACTTGTAAAAAAAAAGTATGGCATTTACCACTTGTGTAGCCTTTTATTGCATTTCTTCTGCCACTTCATATTAATTAGACCAGCTGTGTTGGCACTTAATGAAACACACCCCTGAAATTACTCTTATCTGAAGCTACCTGGCTACGAACTAGTGCCATTTTTCTTTGCTCACCGCGGTCATAGCTTACCAAATTCCACTACAATGTTGTCCATGTTCCAATCCGGAATTCAACTTCATGTGGTTAAAATTTTATCGCAGTAGTAAATTATCTACTGCCTTATTTACAGAAACCTCCAACTTGACAGCGATTCGACCTTTGACAAGTTTGATGCGCTGTCTGACTCAATACAAAGAATTGTATTCCTGTATCCTCATACTGAAATCTTTATTAATATACACACTTCTAAATGGCTTCGATATTCTGGACACAAAACACCAGAGATCTTCGCTGCGGAAAATAATTTGACGCAGGGTGTAAATAAGCGGAACTTGTTTTAAACTTCTCACCCTGAAAAATACAAGGTCAATGTGCTCGTCGAGCCTATAGACTCGTCGGACCACCGTGTCATATCGGCTAATTTCTCGTACACTGACCACACAGTTAGAAAAAAGATTCCTAAAAGAAACTTATGGCACTACGAGAAAACCAATAAGAGCGGACTTAGCAGCTTCTTTAAAAATGTTAACTGGTCTTTATGTTTCCTCGGTAACGACGTGGATGCCGCTGTTCATATGATCACAGACACTATTCTTATAGGAATATCGGATAAAGCGCATCAAACCAAAAGAAAAGCCATGGTACAACTCGAGCTGTAAAGAGGCTGTCAGTGTTAGAGAAATGTTTTTTCGGTTCTTCAAGACCAATCCGACAGATAAAGAAGTTTAAACAAGCCAGGAATGACTGCAACGTGTTTCTTAGCGGGCTTAATTCCAATACGACCAAAAACTGAGGCTTTAAATACTACAATGTCCCAAAGGTAGTGAAAACGTTTGGCCGTTCGTCAAAAATATTTAAAATTCTGCCTCATCCTTCATTCCAACGCTCATTTATGATGACAATCCAGCTATCAGCTCTTTGGACTAGGTCAATCTGCTTACTGCACACTTGCGGCCAGCTCAACATTTCCAGATTGTGTCGTGGAATCTTTAATTACACGAATCCATTTTCGCAAGAGTTCTTAAAGATCTTAACACACAAATCTGCTGACAGAGATGCTATATCTTCCCTTATTTTAAAGGAGTACATGAATTTCGTTCCCGGACTCGTGTGCGTGCTTGTCGGCTGTTGAACAGGAACGACAGCGTATGTTAAGCTCATTAAATTCTGATATTAACAACATAACAAAGTGAGAAACTATCAACATAGTGGAATTTAATACTTCCAAAACAGAATGCTGTCTGCTGTCGTTAAAACAAAATTCAATTACCCAGCCACACTCCATGAATGGCACCTACATTGTTTAAACCAAAAAAATTTCCATTCTCGTTATGTGTGTCATTGACAATTTACGTTGGAATGACTACATATTCGGTGTCATCGTCCATAATAAAATCCGCCCAAAACTGGACTTCAATGCCTATATCTGGTCGAGTGCTTTCAAAACCTATCTGCAGTTGCTAGACAGGATTCAAAACCGTGCGATAAAACTCATAGTTAATACTAATACCAATGGACACCATCAGACAATGGACACCCTCGAACACCGACTTAATGTCTCGCGTCTCACACTGTTTTATCTCTACTTTCAGCATCAATGTTCCATAGAAATCACCAGTAACATTCCGCCCCCTCAAACACCCGTCTCGCTGTAAATGTTCATTAGTATACCCTCAAACCCACTTTCGACGTACTCTAAAATATCGTGATTCACTCCTAAGCCGTACAACTCACTTATGAAATGCCCTGTTCAGGTCTTTATTTCCTAGTCATTATAACTTTCAAACATTTAAAATCCTCCCTGATTTTCCTTCGGCCGCGCTGTCTGCAAGCTTTTTAACGATACTTGAATACCTTGTGAACACGCAAATTATCAAAAAAAAAAAATAATAATAATAATAATAACTACGTACTAACATTTTGTCTGGTTTTTCTCTTAGGACTTAAAATTGCACTTAAAACAGCAGCAAAAAACAAAGGAAAGGTTTTAGGTTTCGAAAAGTTTCAAATTTTAAGCATTAAATTTTCACTATTTTTAGAAAATTATTAATTGTTAACTAATTATAAAAAAATAATTTACATATAACAATATTATTTTTTATAACCTTAAAAAATGCTTCATTCAACAAAATGTTTTACTTATTTTCTTTTTAGGTAAGAACTTGAATATAATGTTGATTTCTGAATTAAATTAGAGGTAATTTTATCTAAACATTTATTTGGCCCAAAGACAAAAATTGTATCACCTTAACGAAGAATTAAACAGATTTTAATCATGGAAGGTTGAAAATTAAGCCTTCCACCTTAAAGTATAAAGTTTTAAATATACACTTGCGGTCATAAAAACCGCACCATATCAAAATGATTGAAAACTGTTAATAACTACTATAACAATTTTTATAATGAAATGAAATTTTTAGTGAGTACTCCGCAGTAGTTTATAAGTATTTCTATCTAATTTCCATCTGTTTATTCAATGTTTGTTTCAATGTGGCGAGGCCGTTAACAATAATTAAAATATTGTCATTGGTTAACAAAATCAAACAATACATTTTTTATGTATGTGTATATAAGATGTTTAGATATGCCACTTTTACCAAAAAATTATCAATACCGAGTTGCTCCTCCTTTGGCAGTTATAACCGCTTTTATTCTAGAAGGCATCGAGTTTACTAGAAGTTCAATAATATCCCTTGAAATTTCAGTATTCCATACATGTTCCAGAACTTCATTTAGCTTTTTTTTACTCTCTGGTTTACGTTTCATTACATGCCACAAGTGTTCGATTGGGTTTAAATCGGTCGAATTAGCTGGCCAGTCTAGTCTGGTAATTCCGAGGTCATCAAACGTTGCCTTGGGCTGAAAATTATTGAAAGACTCTAGTTATTTGTCTGTTTATTAGACATCTAGAATTTGATTTATAACACTTTTCTTTCGGATTTGGCGCGGTGGCAAGGTGCAGAATCATCTTGAAAAATGCACTTCTTAGTATACGAATGATGCTGTTCAATTGCTGGTACCAAAAACTCCCTTACTACTTCTCAATACTTTTGAGCGTTCATAGTTTCATTAACAAAGTGCAAAGGGCCCAAAACGTAAAAAGAAAAACATCCCCAAACCATCTGGCTTTGAGGAAACTTCACTGTTTTGACTATGCACTCGTCCTCGAACCTTTCACCTGCTGACCGTCGTACGTATGGGAAATTGTCGGCACACAACAAATTAAATTTACTTTCATCGGACCATATCACACATCGCCAATCATCCTGAGTCCAATTTTCGTACTTTTTTGCCCACGTCAAGCGAGCTTTTTTCATTTTTGTGGTTAGGAGAGGTTTTTTCGCTGGTCGTCTTCCATATAAACCTATCTCCCGTAGCCGTCGGCGTATGGTTTCGGCGCTTAGATCAACTTGATGAAATTCACTCAGCTCTGCTTTTATACGGACAGCACTTTTAAAGCGATCTTTCATGCTAATTCGTTGTAATACATTGTCCGTTTTCTGAGTTGTTTTACGTTTTCATCCCTAACCTTTTTTCCTTTCCAGTGGATCCAAATTTTCTTTTTTTTTCATCAGTCGTACGATAGTTGAAAGACAACATACTATTTTAACCGCAATCTCACGATAGCCAAGGCCTTCTTCGACTAAAGTCAATATTTGAACTTTTTCGTCCCGAGTCAGTTGATGATATTTACCAGACATTTCACTTTTTTTTACTTGTCACCGTCACAACTCAATTCAAACTGATTTTTTTTTGCACTGAATACAAGGCCGAACTCCGCTATGGGGAATACCTTTCATTAGTATGGGAAAAACCCTTACGATCTGATGTAATTAGGCATTTTTTGAGAATTCATTAGGTGGTGCGATTTTTATGACCGCAAGTGTATATGTATATATTCTTGTCTAAAACCGTCACGACAATCTGAGTAATTAATTGCTCGGCAAAATAAAAATAAAGGTTAAAATTGTTAGTGGTAACAAATGAAAGTGTTAATAGGTAAAGCTTCGTACTTTACTCATTGTCAATTCAAAAATTCTACTTAATTCAGCTAAAATAAATAATACATGGGCGGAAAAGTCCGCCTAAAGTCTCCGTTTCTAAGAGAGGGCGCCACTTGAATTAAATCCATACCATTTTAGTGCCAACCTTTAAAAGATACTTGTATAAATTTGACGGCTGTCGGACGATAAGTTCTCAAGATATAGCGTTGTGAGTGAAACAACTTTTGTTATTGTGAAAAAAAAAAAATGGATTCAAAGCAATTTCATGTGTTGATTTATCATTGCTTTTTGATGGGGAAAAATGCAGCCGATGCAAAGAAATGGCTTGATAAGTGTTACCCGGACTCTGCACCAGCCGAACGAACCATTCGCAAGTGGATTGAAAAATTTAAAAGTGGTCATACAAGCACCGAAGATGATGCACGCAGTGGACGTCCAAAAGAGGCTGTTTCAGATGAAAACATCAAAAAAGTCCACAAAATGATTACGAATGACCGTAAAGTGAGGTTGATCGAGATAGCTGAGGCTCTGAAGATATCAAAAGAGCGTTTCGGATATATCATACACGAATATTTGGACATGCGAAAGCTCTGTTCAAAGTGGGTGCCGCGTTTGCTCACAGTCATACACATGGAATAATTTTCATCGACTATCTCCAAAAGGGACAGACTATCAACAGCGACTATTACATTGCGTTGTTGGAGCGTTTGAGAAAAAGAAAGTGCTGTTTCATCAAGACAATGCACCGTGTCACAAGTCGATGAAAACGATGGTAAAATTGAATGAATTCGGCTACGAATTGCTTCCCCACTCACCGTATTCTCCAGATGTGGCCCCCAGCGACTATTTCCTGTTCGCAGACCTCAAAAGAATGCTCACCGGAAAGAGATTTAAGACCGATGAAGAAGTAATCGCCGAAACAGAGGAATATTTTGAGGCTAAACCGAAATCGTACTACAAAACTTTTATCGAAATCGTTTCAATCAGTATATCGCCCTCGAAGGCAACTATATTGATACATAAAATTGAATTTTGCAAAAATTTTGTGTTTTACTATAAAACTTCACTGACTTTTCAGCCCATGTGTTACTCGTATAATAATTTCACTCTCAACATATTTTTTTGAAATATTTTTATCATATATTTTTATTTGTATATAGATAGATTGACATTTATCTGATTACGAACTTAACGTTTAAGGTGCCATAAAGTGCTCCTTCGAGATTCTTTATTACGTATTTACATAACAAATTTTTTATGCGAATGTAAGCCAAAGTGAGGCGTAGCGGCCCCCATCCCTTTTAAATTTAACCGTGATGCATAAATGAAAATTGTTTTTGTCTGATCTTTAAAACGATGATTCGCTCCCGTTTTTATTCTCAACCTAGCAGCTGAGTATGAATATTGAACAATTATGGTTAAACAATTTCCAAATTCTGAAATATGTATACAATATATGAAGCTTTTTCGCTTCAAATACTCAATATTTCGATAATGAACAGAGCAGGCCATTTCCTTCAAAACGGCCCACAATTTGTGATCCAAAAGGTTGAGTTCCGGACTACCAGTTGACCAAACATCCAGTGATATGAAGTCGGGTAAGGGCCAACGCACATGAGAAAAGTTTCCAGGAGCAGTAAGTAACAAGATATCTTAACATATATGCCATAAGACGACTGCATAACCTTGCCAGGCATCCGAAAATTTTAGCGTTAGCCACATAGGCAAAGAGGTATTAAAGGAGCGATAGCAACGCGCGAAAAGAAGTGCTCAGAGTGAACTTAAGCTCTAACGCTTTGGATGGATTAAATCCCATCTATGCTCACACTGCTATCATTAAAAGTTAAGAACATGCTGCAAATATAGAACTATACTCGTAATGTATTTGAAAAATAGTAAATTATTAGCCATTTACTTGTCTCCCCCTAGTAAACTACGAGCAAACTGCTCGTTAGTTATATAAAGTTATATATAGTTATATATATACATATATATATATATATATATATAGCAGTGCTAACAATAATTTCTCATTCATTGAATGATAGTTTATTATGTTTGAAATATAAAAAAAAAGTTTCCTTCGTGCAGAAACCCATTTGCATTCAAACTTTCAATTCATATCAGCAAATTGAAATTAACATTCTATTCTTTGTTATATATATTCGTACATATGTATATAAACTATTATCCTTGAGAAAAAAAAATAACAAATTTGTATCTGTAAGTATTTTAACTGTTTCTTGATCGCTCAACATTCGTAGACGTGACACTCTATATTGAATAGATATCATTCCATAAAAAATGCAAAAAAAAAACCTTTCTAAACAAATGTTCGGTACTGGTACGTGTGTGGCTCTGGTAACCACTAAATATATTTTTCTGTACTGACCAAAATTAGTTTTGTACAAACAAAGTATGTATTTATTTTCAGGCAAAATGTTCTGCTTACGTTTCATGAGTAGAAAAAAAAAATCGATTCCAGAATACAAAATTAGATACACCTCTCTCGGTATAGTGAATAAGTTAGTCTGCCGGATGAGTGGGTTTTTAGTTTTTATGCACCAGAAAGGCAAGGAAATAATTTGCAAATCAGTTTAAAAAAATAAAAAAATTCAGAGCTCATATATATTTTTAAGGTCAATCTAGAAAACTGCTGACGTCCTAGGGCGAAAATTCGTATTTTAGTTATTTAAAACCTTTTTCCCTTTAAATAATTGCCCTTTTGAGAAAATATCTTATCGTGGGCATTGTTACTAATCGCGAAAGCGCTCTGACCTTTTTGTTCACATAAGGCAATTAAAGGTAGGCACAGCTTATTTATAAATAACGGTATTTAAGTCGGTGGGAAAATAACATCGGCTGATACTGTGTAAGTATCATATGTAAAATATTTTTAAAGATAATTTGAAGTGCTGTACACATGTGCTCACTCAAATAGCCGCCTTTATTAAATATCTTAAATTCCGTGCGATATTTCTAAATATCTGTGCCTTTTACAAGAATATCGTTTTTTTTTTTACAAGGGCCTACACTGTTTTCTTATGAAATCAAAAGATCCGTTATTTAATGTTGCATTGACAATTGCACAAATTGGTTTTTATGAAGCTAAGCTGAAATTTTGTGGCCACTAAAATATGCAAATATCTTTTGTTTAAGCTGGATTTTGGTGTTAATCTTTTGTCAGAAAATTTGTTTAAAACCACAATTCTGTTATTCATTCTGTTCTTTGTGAATAAACAGTAGAAAATAGAGGTGAAATAGGAAAAATTACATCCACATTACTTGCAGCACTGGCTAAGCGAGATCTTTTATTTCCTTAAAAGCAATTGCAGCTGAAATTAATAGCCAAATATCTGCCAAAATTGTGCTGCGCCGAATTTTATCGCGAATATACAAGGATAACTAGCTCATCCGGTTGCCTTTGTAAACTGCCAAGTCCTAATGTTGTCCAAAAGGTTAAAAAAAAAGTGGCAGAGGATGGTAAAACATGAAGGGGACAATATAATGGGTCCAATTCATCTTATTAGTGACACCATGACATAGTTTGTGTACAGGAACATGCCAGAAGAAGTCATGTTGCTTTTTGCAGAACAGTGGGAAATGCCACTTCGGTATGTTTTCAACAAGACAATAATCCTAAGCACTCCTCAAATTTTGATAAGTCATTGGTTTCAGCAGAGCGATGTTACTGTTATGCAATTACCCAGCCAATCTTTGACGAGATTTAAAAAAGAGAATTTAGAAACAAAATTGCCAAAGTAAGACTTAATTGTTACAATACAAAAATTAAAAAATTGTGATATTGCAATGCCTGTCGCAAGATTATTTTCTATGCCCAACAGAATGCAAAAAGTCATCCAATTGAGAAGGTCAACCAATTTTTTAAAATGGTATTGCGAAGATTAAATAGTTTTTTTTTTTTTTTTTTGTAATTAGTACGCGCTCTAGCAATTTGTGTTTAGGGTGATAGAAAAGAGCGGTACCGATGTACATTGTTTTTAAATGTTTGCAAGTTATAACGGCCAGGAAATAGAGAGCTCGGCAGGGCATTCTCTAAGCAAATTGTTCGGCTAAGGAACGAATCACGAAATTTTAGAGTACGTTCGAAAGTTGGCTGGAGGGTATATGATGAGCATTCGCAGCGAGACGGGTGTTACGGTTGAAGGTTTAAAGGGGCGGAATGATCCTGGCGATTTCTTATTTTGATTCTTATTCTGTAGTGTTTAGTGTAGTAGTCTGCCAGCACCGATTATTCCCATTTTCTGTGGTACCGTCTTTCTATTACAGCAATATCTTGATGGAATCAATCACCGTATTCATCGCTAACATCACCACATATTTTCTGGGAAAATTTTTTTCTGTAGAAAGTGTATTTTTAATGACATGTTACATCCCATCTTTTTATCTGAGTCCAACATTTGTTTTACGTCGAGAGGATTATTAGGAGCCCTATGGTTTCCAAAAAAAAATATCCGTAACTTTCACGAAAAATCTCCAGGTCTCTTTCTACCGAATCCGGAGTAAAAATAAATGATGGATTCGTTATAAGCTTCCTTAAATCTGGACCGACGAAAATACCTTCTTTTATTTTTTCTGACTTAATGATGGGTACTTTTCTTTACAAAAAATTAAAGGCTAGTATTTATTATTAATCCTAATTTAATACAAAGTGGTGGTAGAATGAAACGTTGTGACTCAACTAATGACGGGCGTTTAACATTTTTTCGTCTGAGTAAATACGTTGTTCTTCTAGGCTAAACTGTTCTTACGAAACTCCCCGCCCGATCTCTACAAAAAAACAACGAAATTTAGTATAACCTAACGATAAGCAACCACTTATAAGTCGGCACATTTGCTCCGGTTGTAAATGTTGTAATTGATTTTATTTAAAATGAATTTGTGTTTCCTTTAAGGTAGCACCATATGGCAGAGGTATTGACGGGAACTTATTTCCATTATTTTGTAACACATACGACATTAAATCATTTATGTCGTTACAATAAACCAATCTGTCTAAGTTCTATTTCTCTTGTACGGTATACTGTTATTTTTATCTGAGGCTTGAGCATATTCTATTGCTTCAACCTTGAGCTCAATAGATCCGCCCATTGTTTGAATTTTGTTTAAACAACGAAAGGTGTCTGATTAAGTCATTTAACTCAATCTGACTTAGAAAATGGGGCGCTTCAGATGAAGAGGAATGAAGAATGCTGAGTCTTCTACGGTTTCCTCTGACAAACAAGTTGAACTTTCTGTGTCTGACACAGGTGGCCTTGGAACTGGAAGAATTTTACTGTTTCGTTTTGGTTTTGTCACCGAGAATACATCTGCATACACAATGGAATTCTTAGATTTTCGACCATATCTCCTAACCTTGCTGCAACCAAAGTAACAATCCTCGTGATTCTGGGGCTCCCTCCACATCATAGGCTTTCCAAAAGGCATTGCTGGAAGTGATTCATCAAACCACCCAGTTGGAAAACCTACTACAATTGAGGCTGCATTTATGAGGTGCATAAAGTATATCCTGATGTCTTATTTTTAAATTAAAGTAAGAAAAGTACCAATTTTCTATCAAAGATGTTATACGAGTATTACGTTCTCGCGAATTGGGTGTAAATTCACCACAGACGTAACAGAATAAATCTGGAAAACTTTTGCAAACTCGCAGCATATAACTTTTATTAAATACAAATAAAAAAGACTTGTATCCCAAATAGAATGAAATAATTGTTTTCAATTTGGCCGCACAAAATCTGATCCAAGCTAACGCATGTCACTATTAGAATTGCCCACAGTTGATATAAGGTAAACGCTTTTCCCATTTCCCAGACTATTATCTATAAATTAAACACAACGGGAAACAGTAGACGTTATGTCTGAGTTTTTTTTTTTTTTTCCTGTCGACGAGTGTTATCAATGAAGTCTTGACCCATTATGAACGTGTATCAGTTATCGATTTTCGGTTGACAAATTCGTATTGGGAATTTTAATTCTGAACAATTTTATTGATACCTGTCAATTTCGGTGTTGATTAGATCAACAGTTTTGCTTGTTTTTTTTTTTATTAAGGATAGTAATAAGCAAGTAATAAAAGCCAACTCAATAAATTGATTGAGCTGATGGAACAGAATAGTAAAGTCGTAGAACGATTTTATTCTAAATTTGGTGCCCATTTGAAATGGGAACAATGTGCGGCAGAGCTAAATAGATGAAGAAACTATTTTCAATCTTCCAATCCCAGAGAGTTACATTCATCTTGCAAACCCCTTCTTAAAGCAGCCGATTGCACGTATACTGTTTCGCCTATTACATCATCAACAAATAATTCCTCTGATGACATGTTCTTTTATAAGTTTGTTCACTCGCAAATTTGTAACACTCATAATTCTTACTTTTTAATTTAATGATTTGCAAAATTCGTGACAATGACTTTTCAGACAAAAAGTATTTTAGAAATGTCAAAGTTCAATTTGCATTCACAATAACTGCCAAACTGCATTTAACTTCGGCTAACTGAAAGGACCTCCTCGGCCAAAAGACTGCCCCGAAAAGTTCTTATTAAGAACGTTGCGCACAACGACAATGTAATGGGCTATCGTACACCAATCAAATTGTCATGTGTTGCTGAAAGGACAAATCTTAGATTAAATCTGGCATGTTAAAAACAAAAGTTTTTAAAAAGTTATAGTGTTCAAGCAAAATTTTCCGATTAGTATTGCTTACATGTCTTCTATTCAACGAACATTTTATTTTAAGAAATACCTACCAGGGAATCATTTAAAAGCTAAGATCACAAATTGAAATTTCAATTGATCGAAAATCGATTCGGAAAACGCCGGGCTTATTCGCGAGCTGCCCTTTGAGCACATTGTCCCATTTCATCGAATATTGTTATCATTTCCAAATATTCTTCAATAGATTAATCCTTTTTTAAATCGAAAAAAATTAAAAATTCCACACTCAAACTACTTATAATTACGAATGCAAACTGCAGATAATGCAGAAGCCAGCTTCTTCGATATAAACATTGTCAACCTTCATTTCATAAGAAATTTGAAATTTGTAACTCAATAGCTTAGAAATAGTTTTTTATTCGTTTTTATTTAAATATTAAAATTTTCTTAAATAATAATTAATTAATAATTTTTAATAATTAGTAATAATAATAATTAGTTAATAATTTTGAATGTATTGTATTTTTCCGTTAAAAAAAAAGTATTTTTAAGACAATTAATTTGGCTTTTATAATAAAAAAGTAAATTGATACTTAATAACCTGTTTTTGTATTGGGTATGTAATTTAATTCGTGCGGTTTTTTTTTCAAAATTTGAACGTTTATTTAAGAAAAACATGTACAATAGTATTATTCAAAGTATTGCCCATCTGAAGCTATGACTATGACTATGGCTTAGCAGCCAAGAATGAATCAAACCAATTTTTGATATTCTGCTCTGATGTGAACCGTATTTTACTGAGGGCGTTCTGCATCGAACGGAACAAATGGTAGTCAGAAGGGGCAAGGTCGGGGCTATAAGGCGGATGGGGTAAGACATCCACTGTTTTCCAAATAGTTCTTAACCGGAAAGTTATTGGCTCGTGTCTGGTCGCATATTCCGGGCATTTTTCGTCTACTGCTGTCTTCAAACGGATTAATTGTGCTCGGCCATCGTTGCCCATAATGGATACATTTTCCATCACCAGTAACAATCCGATGCAAAAATGACTTCCTTTTGTAGCGTTCCAGCAGCATTTTGAACATACAAAATCGCCTTTCGACATCTCTCGGCTTGATTTCATATGGAACCCAATTTCCTTGCTTTTGAATATATGCAGCTGCTTTTAAACGTTTTGAAATGGCTGCTTGAGTGACACTCAAAGATTCTGCGAGCTCTTCTTGTGCTTGGCAACAATCTTCATAGAGTAATGCTTCCAGTTCTCCGTCCTCAAACTTTTTTGGCTGCCCAGGACGTTCATCGTCTTCCAAGCCAAAATCACCGCTTTTAAATCGTGCAAACCACTTTTGGCATGTTCTCTCAGCTAGCGCATGTTCACCATAAACTTCCACCAAAATGCGATGACTTTCGGCAGCAGTTTTCTTTATATTAAAGTAATGAAGAGGAACTCCCCGCAAAAACACTTTTTCAGGCACAAAGTTCCACATATTTGAGTGAAAAAAAATTATTGTTTTTTACGCTTCAAATGAATGACATATACTGAAATGACGTACAATGACAGTAGCTTTCCAACGCATGTTCCAATGGAATAATAATAATGGAATAATACAAGTTACGACATCTCTTAGCAAACCGCACAAAAAAAAGTTATAGACCCAATAAAAAAAAAATGCTGCTAACTCAAAGCCTTCAAATGCCAAAAAATTGGTTTGATAATAAATTGCGGGAAAACTTATCCGCATAGGTTGTAGGGCGGGCAAAAACTGCTAAAAAAAATCAGGAATCGGTTGCAGTTTGGCAAAGTTAGAGCCAGTTAAAAGAAACGAGACCAATAATCATAAAAACCGTTATAAGTCGAAAAAAAATCGAAAACGAGAAAATTACGTCTTAAATTTTTCGACTTACAACGACTTCAGGAGCCCATGGTTTTTGTCTGCGGCGGTGACTGTGGGACACTCTGTATTATTGAAGTGCTATCCATTTGCACAATGAATAAATGATTGACAGATTAGTCCGGCTGACGCTGACAAAAGAAATCGTTACATGTCAGTTAAAAACGAACAAGCGAACGTAATGAATTCGTTGAAAATTTTACATCGGTACGGGATGTGTGGACCATTTTTTAGTCCACAGAAAGTTGCAAACAAAAAATGATCCTAAGCGGGAGCAGTATGAAGTTTTCTCATGCCATATGGCAGTGCCTTGATTTTTTTTGTGAAAAGCGAAAAGACAGTAAAGTTTAAATGATCCTTTACGTTCATTTGAATGAAAATAGACCTCTTATTTCTATATGCTAGATGTGATATAGTCGCGTATGGTATATAGACCTACTATATTCTTTTCACAAGACAGTTTAGAGTAGACGGTGCAGTCTTTCACTCCAAGTAACTTACGATTTTTGTTCTCGAAATGGTGTACGTAATCTAATAACCGACTTTTTAGTATACCCCGATGTTAAGCACTCTGCGAAAAATTCCAGGATAATATGCGTAAAAAATTTACTAAGGTTACTTAATATTGGCACAACCTTGTAAGTACTAATTGTTATTTCTCAAGACTAAACGACTAAGTTTAGGCGGTTAACATACGAAATTAAAAAATTGATTTTTTTTTTTCGTTTTATTTCGCAACGCTTCTCTAATTTTTGATCCCTTCGATATAATATGATTTCTTGGGGTCTCCAAAATAAACGTTTGTTTTAGCGGTGATTTCTTCAGGTTTGGAAACAGAAAATAGTAACTGGGGGCTGAATCCGAAAAATATCTCGGATGAAGGAGTAAATCGTAGCCCTACACAAGTGTGCACCCGTGCATTGTCTTGGCCAAATGCATTAGGTTCTTCAGTTCTAATAAGTTAGCATAATATTGCATTCAAAATGTGATTGTTTTTCTTTTTTCGATTCGGATTATGCAGCTTGCATCCCGAAAAGCTGTTGTCAAACACACCAAACTTGGCCTTCTTCGGTGCCGACTCGCCCGGATAAGCCCACTGTTGCGACTACTGCTTGATGTCCGGTGTGTTGTGGTGGATCCATATTTCTATCACGGACTTATTGATCCATCTTTGTAAGGCAGTTTTCGATAGATGAGACTCTTCGGGCTAGTTGAATTCCAACACAATTGGTTGTTATGATATGCTGTCTGGAAACCCAACAGAGAAAAAAGCTATGACTAGAGATTTCTTACCGCAATCGATTTAGGAGCTACCTTCAACGCCTTGTAGAATGCTGTACAATTACGCAAGAAGAGGTTTTGAGAGTTTAACTTCGTAGGTTATAAGGAGCGGTTTTTATTTTCATCGTTTAGCTAAGCATCATTTAGACTATATGGGGCTATTATGAATCCTTTAACAAATCGCAGTCCGAAGTAAAGTTGTACAATGTAGTGTTCCTCTTTTGTATATTCTCATCGCAGTTATTCAGTATGTTACTTGTCTATAGTTGTATTTTCCACAATTTATGATTTATTTGCTGGTTCTTAATAAGCGTTTTAAATTTTCTCACAATCTCTTAAATAGTAATTTTACTTTGACGTTAAATGTTGTAATGTGTTATACATTTGCTCCAGAACAATATAATTACATGTTCTGATTGCAGTGATATTTATTTGAATTTAATTACTGACAGCAGTTTTAGTTCTAACATCTATGTTTAGGCATATGGAGATGATGTAGCTGTGGTGTTTGTTGGATCATGCTTAACGACTTTCTGCTCTAAATCGCTAGCAGCCCTGGATCGACGATTGATGGACTTGAAATGGGCTTCTGGTCAATACTCTCAAAACTGAGATTGTTCTATTTACAAGAAGGTAGAGTTGAGTGGCCTAATTCATCTAGTGCTTGCCATCCGTTTTTCCGACGAAGCTAAGTATTTGGACTTAACTTGTTACATCGAAACTTCTAAGAGGCTTTACATAGAAACTTCTAAGACGCTACAAGCCTCCTGACATTGGAAATGATATTTCCGCAGGACAAGCGGCTTTTCACCAAGGAGAAATCTACACTGTTATGATAATGTCAATTGTACAAGCTTTCAGGAATATACGGCTGATGCTTTGACCAGACTCCAAAGAACGGTCTGTCTCATCTGCATGGGGTTTTCCCTGTCACGCCTGCCTCTGTCTGCCTGCCTCTGTCTGCCTGCCTCTGTCTGCCTGCCTCTGTCTGCCTGCCTCTGTCTGCCTGCATCTGCCTACCTGCCTCTACCTGCCTCTACCTGCCTCTGCCTGCCTCTGCCTGCCTCTGCCTGCCTCTGCCTGCCTCTGCCTGCCTCTGCCTGCCTCTGCCTGCCTCTGCCTGCCTCTGCCTGCATCTGCCTGCCTCTGCCTGCCTCTGCCTGCCTCTACCTGCCTCTGTCTGCCTGCCACTGTTCTAGACGCACCGATAAATTTCTTTCCCCTTGATATTCATATCATGGACTGCATTCCCCAAGCGCTTTTCTTGTATTTACAAAAAAGTGGTCTTTTGTACAACAAACACTGAAGTTTGACTTAGATCAGACATGCATGAAATGATGCAGTAACACCGGAACACTTATTTCTTAGAATGCCTAAGAATGATTTCGGGAAAAATCTGATCCAAAAAAAAAATGCAATCGGGTCTTCACGATGGCTCCAAAACCGATTTATAATGCGGCACTGATGTGTTTCTGGAGAACGGCAGTGTTAGACTTCATTCTTAGTTCGATTAAGTGGCGTCTGTCTTCAAAGCAGAGATGTATGAAATCCTGATGGCGATGCACTATGTATTGTATGTTATATTGTAAAGAATCGGTTGAGGAGCCAAGCATTTGCATAGCGACAGCCATGTTCTGCTTAAACTATGACTGAACTATTTTAAGGCTTCCAAGCTAGTTATTAATGCAAGACTTATTTGATTGTATTTGAAATGCTGAATTCATAGAATCTCGATTGGGCACCAGATCACCTAACTGTGTTAGGTGTGCCTCCGTCCTCGGTTAGGCCTACCATTGACAGTTAGGTGTCATATGAGCTTAACTGCATATGGCATGAGTTCTGAGGCCCTCGGCAGAGCAAACGAATGTTGCCCGACATCGTAGGTGAGCGACGAGTTCCAGAGTAAGAAAGAGTGTAGACAGACTTTACTCCCCATCGAAGGGGACTACGATTTTGCTAAGCACCTAATTGCGCTGGGCGTAAATGACACATGACGCTTACTATGATGACATCTCGAAACGTTATATGTTCATATTTATGAGTGTCAGGGCTACACTCAAATTAGGCTGCAGATACTTGGCGCTGATGTGGGTGGCAGTACTATATACACCTTATCGCTGAAGTGCTTACTCATCTTTTTACGAAATACTAAGAGTTTAGAATAATTCTCTGTCTGAATGCTCTATTCCAAAAGAAAAAAAAGACTAATGGCGGGCTGGAACGCAAAGGGACTATTTGCTCTACATTTTCTTGGCTTAAATGCATTGTGTTGTTTGGAAAGGAATTTGGTTTTACAAATTTTTTTAGACGGTAAAATCTTTACTTTAAATGAGGAGGTCAAAAATTACTTTGATCAGTTTTTTGACAGCAAAACACAAATATTTTATGAGCGTGGATTCCTGTTACTGCCAGAATATGGCAAAAGGTATTGGACTAGAATAGGCAATATATAATTCAATAAAATATTTATTCACTATAAGAAAAAAGTCTATTATATTCATAAAAAAAAGAAATTATTTTCCGAACAACCCAGTAGTAGCTTTTTTTTCAAATGCGTATCATACTTATCCCAGCTTTAAAATGTTCTCATAAGCAGTGAAAATATTGTAGAATTCTCAATGTTAAATAAGGTGCTAACCTATCCGATATTGTTTGGATTTAATCTGTATTACTCTGGTTTTGTTAATCCCAAATACACCACAGTTACTTGCTGTTGTCAATGACTTAAATATATTGAACATAATAAACTTATTTACTATTACGTATCTACTTTCGTCACAGAACAATCAATTAACAAAACTTAATTATTTTGTTTCACTGTTTGAAAAAAAAACTCGTTTTAAACAATTAAAACACTTCAAAACCCCCCAAGAAAAACAGAGTCTTGCGTTGTATCACTAACTTGAATCGGGATTGTGATTCATCATTTTAATGCCTTTATCTTCATCAATTAAAAGTCAACTCGACTTGAAAATACAATATTTCCATTTATTAATTTATTCGAATCCATCGTTTTTGTTAAATGTTATATACACAGTCAGAATCCGGCCCCCTTTACAATAAAAAAAGATTTAAATTTTGCGATGACGTAGTTTTACGATTACTACCGCGTCTTCAAGTTGTCTATATGTTTTTATTTTCATATATTTTTTTTTTAAATTGATTAAATATTCCAACACGAGTATTGCCGACATTTTTCTTCTGAATCTACAAACGTTGCTACTCAGTTACGTTATTTGATACCATACATACTCGTATGCTATATCTAATCATATGAAGCGAATTATGGTAAAAACTCTTCGACCTTGAAACGAGTGTTTTTTTTTTTTTTTGTATAACGTATACGTAACATTTTTTATTTGGAAAAAACTGGAATAAGCATAGTAATATTGTTATCTGTTATTGTTTATTTATTTATTTATTTATTTATTTATTTTTTTTAATTTTGTTCTCAAAGAAAAAAACTTAAGTTGAGTTGAATTTATTATATGTGCAAAGAAGATACATATGTCAAGGAGCTTATTTCAGTTTTTTTTTTTTTTTTTTTTTTCCTGTTTCAACAAAGTGGATAAGCAACATTTCGACCTTAAAAGACTATGAAGGAGGAGGAGGAGCCTCTAGAGGTTTCACTTCAAACTTTTTTTTTCTCTATTTTGGAAGAGGGTGGATCAATAAGTCCGTGACTTTTTGATTTTCCGGAGTTATAACGTGAAAAGCACCAAATTTACCAACTACATCCATCTGTCAATAAACTGCTGTCAAGTATGCAAACTGCAGACAATCGTGTGAATTTTAGCCAAAGCGTAAGTATGCAACCTTCGAAGGAGTTTTTGTCGTTGTTGGACCACAACACAATGAAGACCAAGCAGAATCAATGGTTTTTGTGGTCCGTCAACAATCAGTCATGGTTACGGTTTTTTGGAATTCACCCGGCAATTGCCTCCAAAAGGTTAAATGATCTACAAAAAATATTATATCAACTTATTGGACCAGTTCCACGACGACTCGCTCATACATTACTGCATTAAATTCATCAATTTCCGTCTGAATTTTGTATTTCAGCTGTGCAATTGTTATTGGCTTATCCACATAGACTTCAATTAAAAAAAAAAAAAAAAAAAAAAAAACTTCAAAGAAAATAATTGAATGGTTTTAAATATCATGATATAGCTGTCCAGTTTATACCAGCATTACGTGAAATTAATCAACATAACATGGAAACTTAGACCGCAATAGCTCAATGTACACATGTTGTGTGACTCGTAGCTCCATCCTGTTGAAAATAAAGATTCTGTAAGCATGCAAATCCTTATTTATAGTACGCCATTGAAGGTTCTTCAATGACATTTTGTGGTGTTCCAGCAGTGGTCTCATTAGAAAGGCTACTTTTCGGTCTACCAGAATATTTTCGATTCTCAACAGAATCAGTTTTTTTTTTTTTTTTTTTTTTTTTTTTTTTTTGAATTTTTAACTAACTTGTGAATTGTTGATTCATTTGGACGATTATTTACAACAAAGAAAATCACTTTTTTTTTTAAATTGTAGTTTGAATAACTTTAATGCGCTGTTCTAGCTTGTAACTATCCATGGTTAAAATTGTACATATGTCTACTTCACAAATGTCAAAGATGACATAAAAAAGTAGCGTTCACAAATTATTCGCTACTGACATCTAAGTGCGACTTTTGAAAGACCCTTTACGAGTATGTTATTAAAAGTTATTAAAAGAAGAAAAAAAAAGCTTTAACCAGACGTTATTGTGTACGCGCTTCGTTATAATTATCTCAATATTTTAAACAATTTTAGTCTTGCAATTTATATCAAATAGATTTACGCATAAATAGCGTTGCCAAATAATTCAAATTTGCCTTGATAATGAGCTGCGTATTTCGGCTATCTGTAAATAGTTTTCTGATTCAAGTAGCGCACATCATTGTCCATTTATGCTTTCGTTGCTACTTATCACCTAAATGGCTAAGCAAAAATATTGCCATTCTGGTCGAAACGAGTATATCGAAGAAGATCCAAACTAATCGATTGGTAGCCGGACATAGAATGTGGTGCTCTGTTTTGCGGTACTTCGTTGAAAATGACACTAAACACCAATATACTGGATTTTGCCTTTTCTGTTCCAACGCACCAGATCCGGTTCGCTGAGTTCTGCCAATGATGTTAATGCCATCAGCATTTTGGAAAACTGTGCATCTAGTGTTGACTTGCGAGTTTCGCACAATTTTCTCAAGTATAAGGCAGCGCATCAAATTATCTTCACTTTTTTTTTGACATCAAAGGTCTAGGTGAAATTGTTTGCGATCCTTATGAAGTGGCGAGTATTCTTCATTGAGATTCTATATAATCTGATGAACTTGGCAGGGAAACTACAACTGTTTGGTGCATCTCTACAGTTTCTGTCATATGTAGCTTTAAAGTCGATAAAAAAAGTATGTATTTGGACTTTTTTCAGGAACTGTTGTAGTTTGTTTGGGTCACACAAGAGGTCAGATAAGATGTTATATGCGATGTTAAGGAAACTGACGATCTATTATTGACGCAATTAAGAGGATGATAGTGTACCATTCTTCAGACCAACTTTCTGCCAACATAATCTCAAATAGCTCAACAGGTAGGCCATTCGGTCTAAGAACACTGTTGAACTTTATCTTGGATATTGCTAGCTTCACTTCCATTTTGATCGGGTAAAAGGATCTCTTGACTTTCATCGACCAGGTTCATTCTGCCTGACAGCGGAAGTTGGGTTTTCATCCCCGTTTGACAGTCTGCAGCAGTACTTTTTCCTCAGTACCGACTTTAACTCTGCTACTAAGGTTCCTCGTTCATCGCGCAACGTGTTTGTTGCCTTTACACGTGGTTTTTACTTTTTGGTAAAAATTCAATGAAAATCCGGTGTTTTATCTTGAAATTTTGTTCATCGATGATGCCCATTTCTGGCTCAATGAATACGTTAATAAACAAAATTGCCATATTTGAGCTGATGAGCAACCCGAAGAGTACCAAGAGCTACCATAACATCCATTAAAAACAACGGTATGGTGTGGTTTATTGGCTGGTGGAATCATTGGTCTATATTTTTTCAAAAATGAGGCAAATCAGAATGTTGCCATCATTGGTAACCGTTATCGCGCCATGTTAACGGACTATGTGCTTCCTGAAATTCAAGCACATGGTCTCGATGAGCTCTGTTTTAACAAGACGGCGCTACGGGCCATACAGCGCGTGAAACAATGGACTTGCTGAGAAATCATGTTGGTGAGCACTTAATTTCACGTTTTGCTACTGTAAATTGGCCGCCTAGACCATGCGATGTCACACCTTTTGGCTATTTTCTCTGGGGATATATAAAGTCTCAGGTCTTTAGGAATAAGCCAGCTACATTTGAAGCTTTGGAAACCAATATTACTCGTGTTATCCGCGAGATACCAGTCGCTATGTTCGAACGAGTCGCCCAAAATTGGACCTTCCGAATGCACCATCTTAGACGTAGTCGTGGTCAAAATTTACATAATATCATTTTTAAAAAGTCGTGAGAAAGGCGAGAAAAAATGTCTGTGTCTGCTCCTTAATAAGAAAGGGGAATAAAAATCAAAAATAATCCATAGGACTTACCTCACCAACATCACCCGAAAAATAATTAATAAATCTCCTGCATGGTGGAGAATGCTTATACATAAGTCCGCAACAGCTCTGCACTTTAAAATTTACAGAGATTGCTAAGGTATTACAGGTTCAATCTGCTGGAATTACTCATTGCTTTTTACTCATTACAAATCTTATGAAGACAGTGACTGAAAGTTCACTAAAATTTAACCTGATATGCAACAATAATAACATCAAATTACGAGTAGTTAGATACTTAAAGATCTTTACAAAAAAAAAAATAAATAAATAAATTTTCTTAAAGAGAAATCATTCTACTTTATTGCTTAGTTAATTTTTATCGTACTGGCATTTGCGATTAAATCGTGACCTTTATCTTCTTCATTTAAAAAACTTTCTTTCCTTTAAAACATTTTATCTTTTACACAGAGGGTCAACTATGGCCGTATTTAATTGAATGTATGTATGCCAGTATTTTAAAATCTTAAAAACGATTTAAATTTCTTTAACCTAAGGATGGCAACTAGAAAAAATAAAAATCAAACAAATTGTCAAGGTTACGGATCTTTCTTTTCTTTTCTTTCGTTCCTTACCACAAAGCGATTCATTAACATGCATTTTCGTTGCACTATGGGTTTGCTCTTTGTCGTTCTTACCATGCTAAAGCTCTCATTAAAAATATATTGTAGAAAAAAATGCATACGTAATGCATTTAAAATTAATGGTAGTGGTGACACGATAAAATAACGTTTAACGTGGTAAAGAAGATGATTCAATTATTATGCTCGAAGTAACCTGCTTGACAACAATTTGCGATACACATAACCAAGTGTAGTATGTCCAGTCTATTTGTAGAGGAACGTAGAGATTTGAGAGAAAAAAAGTTAACGTGTGCAACGTCAGGATTCTTCTCAAAGAAAGGGAACACGCTTATGGCTATGTTTATTTATTTCTGAACACTATCCTGTTTCCATCAACTGTCGCAAGCATTATCAAACATTACTGTAGAGTTTATTACCGCACATATATGTGTATAACGGTGTGAATAGTGGTTTCCTTTCGAGCACAGTGAAATAACGGCTGGCTTTTAAAATAATCTTATAGAGTGAAGTTGTTATATTTTCTTCCCCACACTCCATCTTTTTTTGATATTAAATGTCTCGGCGGTTTCATTTCCGAGCATTTTGAACAGACGGACGAGTTTGACAAAGATGATAAGGAAAAGTCTACAGAACAAATCCCTCTTAATTGTCTGCACCGACTGTCACACATGTATATCTGCATGCTCCTATTAAGTATTTCAGTCCTTACTTTTTGGTAAACATTAAGTCTAATATACAAAAGCACCTCACCAGACTAGATGAAGCGCCTTTTTCTAATTTTTATTAATTTATTTATTTTTTTTTTTTTTTTTTTCAAAGAAGCCAGCTAGCAGTTCTAGTATTTTCTCTGCTAAACTTTCGCCGAACCAAGAGTTTTTTCGTGGCAATAGGATGAAAGCTTAAACCCAAAATGCAGCGTTTCTTAGGTCTTGCTAACGATGTTCCCATCAGCTTTCTGAGCTAGATACATTGCAACGTAAGCCTTTGAAAGATTTTAGGAAACTCGATCAGAAAAGTCACAATTATATTTTGATGTTCTGTGGGTTACAAATATTTGCATTGACGTGTTGGCTGCAACATGATCCGAGTCGAAACATTCGGACATGCAAAATAATAGAAATGTGTCTTGCGAGGATCAGAATTTAATCAATCTGGTGCAAAATGACTGCATTTTTAGATGTTGGAATGAGGAAACAATTTGTAATCTATGAGGACGAACGTAATGCTCTTGATAGACATTTAACTTCTCCTACAAACTTTAGGGTTGCTAAATGCTTCTACTTTATTAATTCCAATAAAAAAATAAATGCCAGATTAACTTAAGTAAGAATCTGATTAACGTAGAGAACAGACAATTGCGAAAATTGTTGAGTGACTTAAGAATATCGATCTTTTAAGAACAGATATACAGGCTCAATAATATTATGTAGTTGTTACATAAAAGTACTCGACGCCATATACGAAGAGACAAAGGATCGTTTTATTTAAGGCCCAATGATGAGCTGGAAATCTAGCATAAGTACAAAAAAAAAGTTAATACTCGTAAAGCTGTTTTAGTGATGCCTTCTTACAAGATAGCCATTTTGAATGATTAGATTTTGCAACCCGACATTATTCAGTGCGTCTTCTTCATAAGACTTGTACGAAGTTGTTATTATGTAATGTGACGTGCTTTAATAAATTTAATCCAACGATATCATATTTGTGTGTTAACAAAGCACTTCAATCTACTTCCTCGTGGTCCTAGAATTTTGTTTTTCATCTGATACCCTAATTCTTTTCAAGCAAAAACGGGGACAGTGGATAATAATATTTGAAGCGCGTCACGATCTCTCAGCAGCAGCACATTAGCTCTAGCCCTACACTAGGTGTCATCGATTTGCACACTCTCATAGGCATATGTGCTAAAAGTCTTGGCGGCTTTTGCAGAAGTTTCACCTTGAAGCTTTCAATCAAAATAACTTAATGATTTGTCTAATTCAAACATTATAGACCGCTTATGCTTCATTTAAAAATCCAACTGGTTTAACGTGTGCAGATAAATGTGCGGGCTAGACGAAGAAAACAAACCCGTTAATAGTGTCATTTCTTCCATGATCGACCAAAACATTAATATTAACTGGTCCTGGTCCCCGATAACATCAACACATCGCAGCAAGTGTACATATGTCTGCGTATTAATCCTGACCTAACCGCGTACAAGATCTAACTGGTTCAATAAATATACTGAGCTTTTCGATTTCGGTCGTTGTTAAATGACCAAAATGCCCACACCGATTGTGCTAAGTTTTTGACATCATCCCTAACACCTCAGAAACATGTTGATAATGGAACTCACGGTGCTTTTGGGACGCACCGTTGCTGACCAAGAATTACCTAAAAAAAAAATCTTAAAGCTTTGAAAAAATACGCGGGTTGCGAAAAGCCTATTCTCTTTCATCGATTTATTATTATATCGGAATTTTATTATGAAATCTACACAAAATTTATCAAAGTCGTTACATGATAATTTGCATGCGTTAGCACTTCAATAGTCACGGGCTTTACATTTACTTGAATTCAAAAAGTGGCTAATTTCGATACTTTGCTTTTGTTAGGTTCAAAACACTCAAATGAACTCTAGCTGACTTGTAACCATGAACTTTATATTTTTTAGATCAATTAATTCAATCACGCGATGCCTTGTTACTCTTGTTTGCATGTTGTAAGACCGATATTTTTAGAATAGATCTGGATAAAAGAAGCAAGACATGGAGTTTATTATAATAATAATATCTACATAACATATACAACATAGTGTTGTCAATCACTGGTATTTATTAAAAGTGTTTTCGTCTAAGACATTCCAATTCGGGTTTTTGACAGTTCAAGTTCAAATACGAGTGTACACGTTAAAAGTACTACTTTTTGCTCTACTTGTGAATAAATTGGGCCGTAGTCGAGATTACAACCCCTCAAAAACAATCCCTAAATTCAATCCACCAAGGTTAGGAGAAAGTATGTTAACATAGCATTATCATGATTCCTAACCAAATTCGAAGGAAAATAGTGTTGATCGAGTCAAAAAGGCACATCATTTCCGCATGTAAGAAATGCCTCAGTAGTATATTTTAAACCAGGTCTTTTGCAGTACAAGGTTGTTGTAAGACCCATCTCGAAAATTTGATGGAAGATACTCAATCAGAAATGCTCACCAAAGTTCAGAGAACAGCCTTTACAGAGATATTAGGGTCACTAAAAACAACATCCACCGCGGCGATGAAAACGATGCTAGGTCATATCTTGTTGAATTTATTGTCAGAACAATACAAGTAATTGAAATATACCTGTTCTTTCTTGAACTAATTTTGATACTTAAAAATTTAAACACAAATCAGTCATTAACATAACACACTTTAACGTTTGATAGAAGATTCAAGACTGCGAACTCACCCATATCTCATTCATGTAAACACACAACAGGTGTGTACATGAAAACAATAATAACCGACTTCAAATTATGTTTACATACAGTTTACATGAAAACTTTTTCATGTCTCACTTAATGTTGGATCATGCTCGATCGATAAATGCTTTCTTCAATTTATTAACTTTTCAGTTCAAACTGTTTTGCATCATCACTATAAATGCTGCGAAATTGTAAGGCTTTCTCAAGCGATGGAAGGAATACTTCACCTCGACTTACGAGGGCTGTTTGATGAATACTCGGATAAGAAATGACAACGCAACATTTTTTTTTTGACAATTTATTTTTCAATATAATTCCCTTTCAACTTTATACACTTTTCTCAGCGGAATTGCAACTTTTTTAACCTCTCCGTATAGTACGACTTTTGTTGGCCTGTAAAATAGTCCTCCTCGGCGACGATGACTTCCTCGTTCGACCACTAATTCTTTCCGGGGAGAGATCTTTTAAGGTTAAAAGCAAAAATAAATCGTAGAGAGCCAAAACCGGAGAATACACATTTTTGCCAAATTGTGGTCGTTTTTTCTTAAAATTAGAGTTGAATCGGCCTAATAAATCGACGTAAAATGCTCCTGTGATTGTGTTTCTCTTCTCCAAATAGTCAACGTGAGTCATACCTCGCGCGTCCCAAAAAACGGTGGCCATCACCTTTCCGCCCGAAGGCACGGTCTTCACCTTCATTGGAGCACGTTCACCGGGTAAAATCCATTGTTTTGATTGTTCTTCGGTCTCTGGTGTGTACCATTGAGTCCATGTCTCATCGACGATTACGAAACGTATCCTCCGGATTTCGGTTAAACAGGGCCAAGCAAGTCTTTGAAGTGGTCTCACGGTTGCGCTTGTTCTCCAGTTTGAGCAAATGCGGCACACATCACGCAGAAAGCTTTCTCATGCCCAAAATAAGATGCCTGCTATCTCAGTCAACTCGTAAATTTTCACTCGACCGACGGTCCGCCAATACGAGATCATGAATTCTGTCCCCAGCTTGCTCTGTGTGGCCCACTTAGGCACGGTTCATCAAAAAGCGACGTGCGGCCACGGCAGAACTCTTCGAACCAATGGTAAACGATTGTGCGGGAAGTTGAATAGGTCCCATGCACACTATCAAGAACGGTCTTAATTTCCTCGCAGGTTTTGCCATTCCAAAACAAGAATCGGATCACGGAGTAATACTGCTTTTTTCCCATGATCGCAAAAATACGAACATGGTGTTTTGAAATGAATGTCAGGCGTTTGTACTAAATAAATGGTGGCACACTCAGTAGCGCTATTTATCTTTCAATCCGGGTACTCATCAAACAGTCCTCGTATCTAACCACCAGCCTTTTGGGAGCTCCCAAAACCTCTATTCCCAACAAAAAAGAATTAAAAACCGTGCGGAAAAACTTATTTGTAAGTGACGCTGATATTGCCAGTCAGTTGACAATTTATCTGTATTTTCGTCACCAGTATTATCATACATCGACCTTTAACCATATCACCCGTCTCGCTTTTTCAATCAAACATTTTGAAGTTGTTGTTTGTTCGTGCGGTCATAATAAAAAAAAGGATAAAGAGTGATATGAAAGATACACTGTTGTGCAAAACACACCGAATTTTTCGCCAACATTTTACTTTTATGAATTCTAGGAGACAGGAGGAACATGAGCAAACTCGGTTGTCAATTTTAAAGAAGATAAGTTGAAGAAATTTACAAAAAAAAGGTCTACAATAAAATTGTTTAATATTACATATAGAATCGATTATGGCCTGTGCAAATCATGCCGAATTTTTTGGGTTCCTCAAATCGTTAAGGTACGAACGAGACTAAATTTTCAAAAATTCGCATTCATTCCTTGGTGACGTCATAAGAGCTTTTTTGAACCTGTGCATTGTAGACCCAACCCCTTTAGATGGACCACAAGTTTTCAATAGGGTTTAATCGGGCGATTACAATGGCCATTCTAACACGACAATATCTTTTTCTGCAAAATCCCCTTTAACCACCTTTGAATAATGTTTGGGGTCATTTGATAGACTTAACTGGCTTTTTTGCTGGTCGCAAATAGCACAGATCAGCTTTGTACGACTTCTAAGTGTGAGTTCGCCCACAATCTTTTTTGAAGACAAACAAAGAACGTGAAAGATATTTTTTTTTTTAATTTTTCAATCGATTCACACTGTTGTTTTTCTCGGACGTTCATCAGATTGATGGGTTTTCACCGGTTTACAATTTCGAAATTTTTACTGATGTCGCACACTGCCGGTAATGACAGTTTAGTTACATATTTTAATAAAATTTTAAAAATTATGACAACAGAAACTTGATTTTTTTTTTACTCGTAGATTTTATAAATTGGCAAACAAGTGTACCTACTGTTATCCTGTTTTCTAAAATTGAAGGAAAAATGTTCATGCAAAGTCCTGAATGTTTTGCGAAATACTGTATATGGTATAAAACTTAGTCGGAAAGACACACGTTCTTCGTGCCATTGGTATAGATGTGAAACAGCTCAGGATCTACGGAGCGAAAACTGCAAAACCTGCAGGGACGATTAAGAAATTGAGTCTGATACTCACTTTCTGCCTTGCCATTGTTGACATATAAATGAGAACTCTGAACATTGTAGGTATTTTTTTGATCGGCTGGAGGACTTACTCTAAATTGAGGTGAAGTTCTTTTTGAAATTCATATACTTATCTGCATGGTTTTGAGTCAGCGATCCGAATATTTCTGGGTTTAACAAAAAATCGAGGCAATGAACACCAAAATGTTAGTCTAAATAAACAGTGGCTAAGCATGGAAACCATTTACCGACCTGCATACTGTGAGACCCAAAAGTGAGTAAACACTGATAAAATTTCCGAAGTAACATGAAATTTAATCATAAAAATTAACAAAAATAAAATTCCAATAGAAGAAAACGTAAGCTTTATTTAATAGCAATAAAACAAAAATAAAAAAATTAAAACAAAAGTAATACAGTTTTCTCTGCCTTACTATGAATTAGTTATTTTTCCGGTTCGAATTGTGCATCGATTTTACTGTAAACTTGTAAGTTTTTGTTACATTAGTACTGCAATGCGAAACAAAATTATCGAGAAACGCCGAAATCAGAGGGTTGTCTCAAACTGTTGTCGGGGAATGTAGATTGCAAACTCTACTAATACTTTTAAAAATCGGTAAACTTCGTACATACACACTAAGTGAATTATCAACACATTGTATACATTAGCCTATAAACTGCTAGAATGTTTCACAATGAGAGCCGATTTGCACGTAAAGCTCACTATCACTCACTATCTATGTAATGTACAGGACGGTTTTTGAGTAAAACGAGAGGGAAATTGACATTGATGACGTATACTGGCGATCAGTGGAAAGCGGGTTTTGGGTTTCCAGTTTCTGGAAAGTTAATTCATATATGCTCTCGACTGGCTTTGTTCTTCATAAGGACTAACCTTTTTCCATTTTCCTCGTATGATCGTCTCATGTTTAATTAACCTTTGTTTGCATGTGTGTAATTCGTTCCTGTCTACCACTTGACGTCATGTGTATTGGCGTGATTACCGTTGTGGTCTTTATGTCGTCCGTCTTCCTTTTACCAAATTCCCCAAAGATAATAAAATTAAAATGTAAACGTACTAGGATTGATGACTGAAAACAATTTGGCTATTTAAAAAGATATAATTTACAGAATCGATGACAATCTAGTTGACCTTACACGTGGCTATGTGAGCTGGATCGTACACTAATACATACAATACTAGCCTTTCGTAAAAACAAATCATTTCCTATGTAAAATTAAAATATGATTGCTACTTCATTAACTCTGTTGCAAAACTTGTTATTGTACATCAACAAATACATATTATATCGGGGTTTGAATATAAATTTTATGATAATTAATTTACATGCTATAGAATTGTCACTTAGAAGTGGAAAAGATATCTGGATCTTACTTTCGATTAAATCATTTCTTCAAACCGTGTTTTTCCTATCATCAACACTGACGGAAAATCGAATGTGCATTAATCAATTTGTATTCACTTTGCATATAAAATAGAAAATATTATGCACCGACTTGGGCAGTACTCACTTCTGAAAACAACTTTATGCTACGAATCATCAAAAGAACTAATGAATTACGAATATATGTTTTCCCAATATCTTATGTCTTTTAATTAATATTTTTTTCACAACAAGCAACTATCCTTGCCATCTGGTCACCCGTTATTATGCCTTCCCGCGCAAGCCACGTTAAATATCACTTCAATTCAAGCTGTCAAAGATTTTCTCGTAATCGATGATCAAAAAAAAAAAAATTAAGCGTATGACAACGCAACTTTCTTAGGTTTTGGTTTAGGTTGGCCAGCGAAATGCTGCTCCGTGGCGGCGATGACTTCCTAGTTTGGCACGTACTTCTTTCCAGCGAGCGATCATTTAAAGTTTGGGAGCAAAAAAAAAGTCATAGGGAGCCAAATCCGGAGAATACCTAGGATGAGGGAGCAATTCGTAGTGCAATTCGACCAATTTGGCTCTGGCGACTGTGGAGATGTGAACAGGTGATTTATCGTGGTGGAAGGGCACCACGTGGTCGGTTTTCTTCAAATCGGCCCAATAAATCGACGTATTATGCTCCTGTTATTGTTTTTCGCTTCTCCGAATAGTCAACGTGGATCACACCTCGCGAGTCCCAAAAAACTGTGACCATCACCTTTCCGGCCGAAGCTACGGTCGTCGCCTTCTTTGGAGCACCTTGACTAGGTAAAGCTCATTGTTTCGACTGTTTTTTGGTCTCTATTGTGTGTAACCAATGAATCCATATCTCTTCAACCACGGAGAAACTCCTCCGAATTTCGATTAAACAGGGCCAAGCACGTCTTTGAAGTTGTCTCACGATTGCGCTTGTTCTCCGATGTGAGCAAATGAAGCACCCTTCGCGCGGACAGCTTTCTCATGCTCAAAATCTCGTGCAGGATATGGCTAACGCGTTCAGTTGAGATTCATGCTATCGCAGCCAACTCGTTTATTTTCACTCGGCGGTCCGCCAATACGAGATCATGGATTTTGTCCACGGTTCCCTTTGTGGTAACCGTTTTTGGGCCACCTGGGCGCGGTTCATCAAAAACCGACGTGCGGCCATGGCGAAACTCTGCGAACCAATGGTAAACATCGCGAATGGGCTTGGTTTTCTCGCAGGTTTTGCCATTCAAAAACAAGAATCGGATCATGAAGCGATACTGCTCTTTTTCCATGGTCGCAAAAATCATTAACACGATGTTTTGAAATGGGCGTCACAACAAAACGCGTCGGATTTTTACCAAATTTTGACTTAATGATGGTACACTCATTTAGGCTTAGCAGCGCCACCTATCTTCCAATCCGGGTACTAAGCAAACAGCTCAACCAACACACAGATGGGGCAAAGTAATGTCATAATGTGAATGTACCATAATTTTTGCAAATGACGTCAACTGTCATTGTGCTTTGACATTTATGTTGTAGACAGAAGAAGAGAATAAGTTGATAATAATGCAATTTCGTCGTCGTTTTCCTCATCGTTCTCCACTATGTTCGCAAGCTATTAAGCGTTTGGTTGCGCGTCTCGTGCAAACTGGATCGACCGAAAATATCACTGCTGTGGACTAGGACGTCAGAAAGAGTCCACAAACATCGACGAGACAACGATGCACACAATTTGGCATCAACAGACGTGGAGTCCAATAAAATGCATCAGATACATTTCGGATACATCAAAATATTTTTAACAAGAACTAAACCTAACGTTCAAGAAATAGTGAAGAAAGCTACAGTAGCTTTATTCTCTTGCAAAAAAGATATTGGGAACAAATGGGGCCTTCAAGCTCGCATAACCCACTGGCTGTACACCTTGATCATAAGATCAGTACTCACCTACGGGGTTGTTGTCTGGTGGATGGCTTTAGACAATACAGTCATCTGCAGCAAACCAACCTGCGACTGCAGCTATTCGTCGAAAACACTATACCTGAACTTTGATTTGGCAAAAAAGAAGAATAACTTCACTTAGCAGATTTCTTACAGTTTCCTAAGCTTCATCATAAGCTCAAATTGTTTTCAAAAGTAGGATAAAAATAAAAAAATAAAAAAAAAAAAATAAGATTTTGAGTGATGAACCTTTACAATTGTTTCTGTTAAGTAGAAAAGGTGATATCCGCCAAGTGGCTGCCGCCAGTGTTGATAGAAATTTGTGCCCCTTTTATCGAATTTTCCTTGATTTTCCGCAAGATTTCCGGTAATAACTTTTTGCATTCCTGTCGAATATTCTCCTTAAGGGCTGCGATTGTCTGAGGCTTGTTGTCGTAAACCCGCCCCAAAGAAAGAAGTCTGGGATGGTTAAATCGAGCGATCTTGCTGGCCAAATCGCCAAAATCAGAGATTACGCGACCAGGAAACGCTTCCTGGTCCAATCAATCCTCCCTCGTGAACGCCGCACCACACTGGCTCATCGTGCATCACACGCGGATTTTCAGTGCCCCAGAAACGAAAATTATTAATTTATTAGCTTATTAACGTAACGCTTAAGTGGAAATGCGCTTCGTCGCTTATGATGATTTTCGGCACAAAATCGTCCTCTTCTTTGTTCGGTCATGAAGCATTAATTGAAACACTGTTTGCACTTTGTACGGGAACATGTGTAAGTTATATATACTAAAATTAGCTGGTGATGCCCAATTGCTTGGCCCGTCGTCTGGTTGATGTTTCTTCGTTCTCAGCGACGTCGGCAGCCACAGCCGCGCCGATTATTGGTTAAAAACATCAACATAATTATTCCACGCTCTTGCGGAGTATAGCGCTCCATTGCTTGTCTGTATACAAGCTGTGTACTGCAGGTGTCTAGTTCACAAATGTCAAATATGATTGACGTACGACGCCATTTGCAAAAATTATACCATCTTCCGATAGGGTGATTAAAAAGTGATTAAAAAGTGTTTCGTATTTCTATAGACCGGTTCAACCCGGAAGCACCAATAGTTGAAGATACTTACAGAATCGTCGGTTTTACGTTTTATATATTTTTAAAAAAACAATTAAAAAAAAAAACTTTTTTCAGAGATGTATCAGAAACTGAAATGATATCACCAGTGCATAGCCACATGTGAACTGTACTACTGCATTAATGACTATAAGAATAAGTCTATAACTCATTATATTCGTGCGGTTTGCTAAGAGATGACGTAACTTGTATTATTCCATTGGAACATGTGTTGAAAAGCTACTGTTATTGTACGTCATTTCAGTATATGTCATTCATTTGAAGCGTAAACAACAATAATTTTTTTTCACTCAAATATGTCGAACTTTGTTTTTTGCGGGGAGCTCCTCTTCATTACTTTAATATGAAGAAAACTGCTGCAGAAAGTCGTATTTTGGTGGAAGTTTATGGTGAACATGCGCTAGCTGAGCGAACGTGCCAAAAGTGGTTTGAACGATTTAAAAGTGGTGATTTTGGCTTGGAAGACGATGAACGTCCTGGGCAGCCAAAAATGTTTGAAGATGAAGAACTGGAAGCATTACTCTATGAAGATTGTTGCCAAACACAAGAAGAGCTCGCAGAATCTTTGGGTGTCACTCAAGCAGCCATTTCAAAACGTTTAAAAGCAGCTGGATATATTCAAAAGCAAGGAAATTGGGTTCCACATGAACTCAAGCCGAGAGACGTCGAAAGACGGTTTTGCATGTCCGAAATGCTGCTGGAACGCCACAAAAGAAAGTCATTTTTTACATCGGATTGTTATTGGTGATGAAAAATGGATCTATCACGACAACCCCAAGCGCAGAAAATCATATGTGAAACCCGGCCAACCAGCCAAATCAACGGCGAAGCCGAATATCCATGGCGCGAAGGTAATGCTCTGTATTTGGTGGGATCAGATGGGTGTGATGTATTATGAGCTGCTAAAACCGGGTGAAACCATCAATGGACAACGCTACCGAACACAATTAATCCGTTTGAAGAGAATAGTAGCCAAAAAACGCCCGGAATATGCGACCAGACACGAGGCAATAATTTTTCATCATGACAACGTTCGGCCCCACGTTGCTATTCCGGTTAAGAACTATTTGGAAAACAGTGGATGATAAGTCTTACCCCACCCGCCTTATAGCCCAGACCTTGCCCCATCTGACTACCATTTGTTCCGGTCGATGCAGAACGCCCTCATTGAAATACGGTTCACATCAGAGCAGAATATCAAAAATTGGCTTGATTCATTCTTGGCTGCCAAGCCGGCGCAGTTCTTTTGGGATGGGATCCACAAATTGCCATAAAGATAGGAAAAAGTCATACCTTCAGATGAGCAATACTTTGAATAATACCTATTGTACATGTTTGTCTTAAATAAACGTTCAAATTTTGAAAAAAAAAAAACCGCACGAATTAAAATATATACCAATATCATATTGTGAAATATTTTCCTTAGTATAAAAGTTACGTCAAATTCATATCTCGATATTGGTTTTTGTTTTTTAATTTTATTTGTGTCTTCACAAAATTTATCCATATTACTGACTTTGGGAGAAATGACGTCTATCTAAATAAAACATCCCTTTAATAGTTCAGTTGTCCTTGATTATTTAATAACTTTGTTTTTTGGGTAAGTTCAAAACAAACAATAAATACGTTGCATCATGTTAAATTTTAGTAAACACTAATAAATCCCAGTAAACCTCCGTCGTTATCTTTTAATGTTTTATCAGGCCCAATATGTACGTAATGCATCCTGCCAAACATGTTCCGATAATTAATCGGAAGTTTAAATTTGTCGCACTTATATTGTTTGTCTCGTTTATTGTTCACAAATACGAGCAATGTTCTTTATTCTTGCTTCAGAATTTGCTTTGTTAAGTTTACTATCTCTGCACTGAGATTTCATTTATTTTCCTTCTTTTGGTTGATAATGAAACTTAAGGAGATCTCAAATAAAATTCTATAGAAACAGGAGAAAATTTAAAAAAAAACTAAGAACGTGACTCAAAGTAACGAATAAAAAAAATTCAACTTCCACTGAAAGCCAATTTTTGATTACAAAATTATATCGTAAAATAATCGCATTTAAACTATGACCGGTACACGTGACAAAAAAAAAAGAGAATTACAAAGTGCCACACTTGTTGAATCATTGGATGATCACTTACGAGAAATTGCTTACAGTTGTTATTTTCCGAAAAAAATAAAAAATTAAAACGTAAGTTATTTTGTGATAACAGTTTGTTGTTACTCTCAGACCGACCATAAGTCAGACAAAATAAATCACTTTTTTTCGCTCACATACACATGACATACCATAGACAAATTGAATGAAATGTTCGAAATCGGAGGATTATCAGTTAATAAAGTTCATTGGTGTGTCGTAGTGACAGTTGAATGTGATTATGTAAATCTGTGTTTATAAAACAGTTCCGAATAATCAACACGATTTTTTTTTTTTTTTGATTCATCCCCTCGGAATGAAATGATCACAGAATTTATAGATTTTATCCAGTTAGCCATTTAATTTAATCTGTCGCGTTACAATATATTTTTTGTAGGTCTCTATCGATCTTGAAATTTTACTAGCTCCGCTACTCCGCGTGAACTAGGTTGCTTAAGGGAACGAAAAAAAAAAAAAAAAACCGTTTTCAACTCAATGGTCAAGATCGGTTAGACTTGGCTGTATTTTATTTGTAACAAAATAGACCTGTGTATTAGCATCAAACGATGACTACCTTAAACGTTTGTACTACCTTAACAACTAGAAAAAGGAAAGGTATAGTTTTTACAATTGTTATGTTTCATCAGCTGTCAAAATAACCAATGACATACAGGTGTCAAAATATTCAATAAGGTTTGCCATTTCATCATGCATCGTATTACGCTTGCCGAACGTGCGAAAATTATTGAAAAGTATCGAAACTCTGTTGTAAATACGCAACGTGAATTTCATCGTGAAATCGGTCGTCATCATGGCTACAGTGTGCAGGCAATTCGTCGTAACGTGAAAAAGTTGGAATCTTTAGTCACCAACCAGATAGAGCCTGGTTCAAAATAAAGAAAACATAACCGCCGTAGCGGCCAGTATCGAAGTAGACCCAAAAATGTCGATTCGGCGCCGATCAGCTGAATTGGGCATCGCCAGAAAGTCACCTCGGCTGAAGCAAGAAGCCGGTCTGCCATAGACAACGCCGTGATTTAGCTTATGCTTTAGCTCAGCAGCTATATCAAAAATAAAAATTGCCTCTATTGAAACAAACACAATACACAAGTGTTCGGCCAAGCATCAATGCATCCACAAAAATTGAATGTTTGGTACGATCTATGGCATGGCGGCATCATCAGAAATGAGGAAAAAGACATCATTACCGTTAACGGTTTCAGGTATAGAGCTTTGTTAACCGACTTTTTGTGGTCAGAGCTCGAAAACATTGATATATCCAAGCTGTGGTTCCACCAAGACGGCGCTACATGCCATACAAACGACGCAACGCTCGAAGATATGAATGAGAAATTTGGCGACTGGGTCATCTCACGAACGTTCATCAATTCGCCGCCGCGATTATGCGATTTGACAACACTCGATTATTTTCCTTGGGACTACGTCAAGTCCTTTGTCTACGTTAACAAGTCAACCAATTTGGACGAGCTCAAGGCCAACATTCGACACACTATTGCCAGAATAACGCCTCACATATTGGACCGTGTCATCAAAAATTCGACCGACTGCTTGAAGCACTCTCACGAAGAAGATGCGGCCATTTGAATGCTGTGCTATTCCACCCATAATGACATGAACGTAGCTTCAAAATAAAGGCAGATTTATATGTTATGTCTCACACCGTAGTTGTTTTATTTAAAAAAAAAATTTCCTACCGTTCTTATCTTGTCACACTTTATGTGTATAGTAACACATGGGCTGAAAAATCAGTGCCGTTTTATAGTATTGTAAAAAACAAAATTTTTGCAAATTTCAACTTTATTTATCAATACAGTTGCCTTCGAGGGCGATACACTGATTGAAACGATTTTTCAATCTTTCGATACCAGTTTTATAGTACGATTTCGGTTTAGCCTCAAAATAGGCCCCTGTTTCGGCGATTACTTCTTCATCGGTCTTAAATCTCTTTCCGCCGAGCATGCTTTTAAGGTCTGCGAACAGGAAATAGTCGCTGGGGGCCAAATCTTGGGAATACGGTGGGTGGGGAAGCAATTCTCAGCCGAATACATTCAATTTTGCCATCGTTTTCATCGACTTTTTCTTCAAATGCGGCCGTTTTTCTGCGATTTCGTCCTTCAAACGCTCCAACAACGCAATGTAATAGTCGTTGTTGATAGTCTGCCCCTTTTGGAGATAGTCGATGAAAATTATTGTGTATCCCAAAATACGGATGCCATAACCTTGCCAGCCGACTGTTGAGTTTTTGGTCGTTTTGGACGAGGTTCGTCGTCTGCTCGCCACTCAGCTGTCTGCAGACTTGACTCTGGTGTGAAGTGATGGAGGCAAGTTTCATCCATTGTCACATACCGACGCAAAAATTCGGCTTTATTGCGGTTAAACAGCTTTAAACACTCCTCTGAGTCATCAACACGTTGTTGTTTTTGGTCGACTGTGAGCAAACGCGACACCCACTTTGAACAGAGCTTTCGCATTCCCAAATATTCGTGTATGATATATCCAACACGCTCTTTTGATATCTTTAGAGCCTCAGCTATCTCGATCAACTTCACTTTACTGTTATTCGTAATCCATTTGTGGACTTTTTTGATGTTTTCATCTGAAACAGCCTCTTTTGGACGTCCACTGCGTGCATCATCTTCGGTGCTTGTATGACCACTTTTAAATTTTTCAATCCACTTGCGAATGGTTCGTTCGGCTGGTGCAGGATCCGGGTTACACTTATCAAGCCATTTCTTTGCATCGGCTGTATTTTTTCCCATCAAAAAGCAATGATAAATCAACACACGAAATTGCTTTGAATCCATTTTTTTCACAATAACAAAAAATGCTTCATTCACAACGCTATATCTCGAGAACTAATCGTCCGACAGCTGTCAAATCTATACATGTATCTTTTGAAGGTTGGTACTAACTGAAAATGGTATGGATTTAGTTCATGTATTATAGTACGATTTCAAATCGTTGAAATTTATCTCCAAAATCGAAGATCTGCTCTTATAAAGCACTTCGTGAAATTTACGACATACATCATCCATCGCCCATCTGAACGTGCTGTTTATACAACTATTGGACAATTTTGCACCCACGCTATTGCATATACTCACAATCAAACAAAAACCAGAAAAGTGCGTTCGGTGAAAACTTGTGCTGAAGAGGGCCCCAATTTATTGATTCGTCGTCACTCGCAGCAACTTGGCCTTTGTTCATCCAATATTTTAAAAATCTTCGTCTCAAGGCTTACAAGATCCTACTGGTACAAGTACTAAAGCCTCGTGACCATTTATTGCGTCGGGCGTCAGCTGGCAGGTGCCTCAGTTTTCTACTGGCAGGTAAACGGCTGCGTGAACAAGCAGAATTGTCTTATTTGGAGCGAGGAGAATTGTCAAGACTTTACCAGATGTCATTGCATTCAGAAAAATGTACCACATGGTGCAGAGACTGTAAAAAAAAAACAACGGTTCAATGCTTATTTGTTCCCAAATTTGCTTGACATCAATGTGGAAGAGCGCTGATTCCAACCGGATGGTGACCACATACTACCAACGAAAACATGGCTTTACTGAAAACACGATTTGCAAATGGCAGAAATGGACCCGTCATTTCACCAGCACGATCGTGCGATTTGACGCCATTGTGTTATTTTCTGTGGGACTACCTAACCATTGACGCTTTTTAGCAAATGCGCGACCTTTACAACGCGCTTTGTACGAGGCACCGTGATGAACTATTTTTAAATATTTAATGGCATAATCTTTCAAATGAATTCCTCAAATGGTCATCAAATTGATTTCTTTGTGTTTTATTTAAACACAAACGTCTGAACTTTAAAAAAAAAAACGCGGGACTGGTATTCGAACAACTTTTTGGCTTGGGCCATTGTTGAATGTAATACCTTCTCTGTTAACATACATCCTATGTACTAGAATATAAGTTCCAAATTGCACATTACATCGCGTGTTTTCCAGTGTACTGCGGCATAGCTTGACTAATTTTGGTTAAAATGACGAATGAATAGCTGATAAGTTTCGGCTTAGTATACTACTTTATTGTACAAGGCAACAAGCTTTTAGTTGTACGTTTCCGAAATTCACTCAACAATCCTACAGGTCCGATAATGCTACATATTTTTCTAGATGCAAATTGACAGTATTAAATAGATGGACTCGTTATAAGAGGAAAGCGCTATTATGGACTAACTTATCAACTGATAAGGTTGATATTTGATATTTGAAATTTGCACAAACATATCTAAAAAAGTTACCTCTACAAAATGGCATATCCGCAAAGAGGCAAGAATCCGCCTTATTTATTTTCGATAAAGCGATATGCTTAATGTAGACTTCAGGATCCTGAAATATTTTATTACAAATATTCGGTCCGTCTATTCAAGATTTTGCCTTTGGAATTTAAGAGTTAAGGTTCGGTTGGACAAATAATTTAACTGAACCTCTTAAATTCCTGTGGAAAAGTTTGACTATTACTGAATACAACACCATGTCTAGTTTTGACATCACTGGCAAACTAGTCAGTTTTTGCAGAATAACTATGGAGAATTTTCACTGGTCTTTGTATGTCGACAGCGATTTAAACTAAACCTTCAATGTTAAAATGTTTTAGACAATGGACTCTCATGTAATTTTTTAACATCGACCTAGAATCAATTGTGTAAAACTCGCTGGCCAACCAAAGAAGCAATCTGTTTTAAGTCCGCACAATTACTTGCGTACGCGAATATAGCATTGGTATGATTGGATTAACACAACGAGCCATCAAAAAAGTTTCCGCAGGAATTGAGATCAAAACAAAGTGTATACCATATTTTCATCAGAAAAGGGAACAGACCACCGATGACTTGGCCAGAACGTTACAATGGGCAGTTATAACTTCGAAATATGTTAAGGGTGAGCCAACAGTTGGAGTGGATTTTGGCTGTCAATTACTGTCATAAACAAAATTTAATGTGGTTGATCTTTTTGACAGATGTCATAGAAACTTCGGCAATTTTAGTCATGGAGTCGTTTAACACGCAACAACACATTTTTGTAATTCAATCTTATTACGTAAATGGCGATCTGTAAAAGTAACATTTCGTAAAATTCGTAAATTTTTCGGTCAATATAATCGCCCTAGTAAGTCTGAAATTCGTACAATGGTGAAGCGTTTTGAAGAAACTGGTTTGGTATCAGGTCAAACTCTATATTAGCATCCAAATTACATAACAATTTAAGCGTTTGGACCATCTACGACGTCGCCGATTGTCATTTGGATGTTGGATCGTCATGGATGGATGGGTAAGTAAATAAACAAAATTGTTGTTTCTGATGACCGCAAAACCCATACGAGATTCACGAAAAACCAATGCATCCCAAAAAAGTCATTGTATGGTGCGAATTATGGGTTAGCGGCATCATAGGCCCATCTTTTTTCAAAGATGAGGTTGGAGAGATAGCTACAGTGAATGGAAAACGTTACCGCAACATGATGACCAGCTATTTTTTTTTTTTCTACAAAATTAAATGAATTGAGTCATGTTCATGTGATGTTTTGTTCCATTCATAATTGCCATAGACTTTATTAATCAATAAAATTCTTCATTTATTTTACAATAAATTTGTGTTTAATTTAATGAAAACTTCCACACTAGCTCTTGGCTCACCATTTATATCATCGGCATATGCGAGTAATTGGACGGACTTTTGAAAGATTGTGGCTCTTATCTTGGCGCATGTGTTTTACACTATTCTTTCAAGAATGATGTTAAAGAAATCGCTTGATCGCACGTCCCCTTGTATAAATCTTTCTTTATTTCTTTCTTTATTTCTTTCTTTATTTATTTCTTTATTTATTTCTTTACATTCTCCAATATCATTCTGCACAAACGGACGAGTTTTGAAGGGATTCAAAAACTAGAATTTGCTCTATGTAGCTCGTCTCTATAGATACTATCATAGGTCGTTTGTATCGATGATTCATGGATTTTTTCCAAGATCTGCCGTAGTGTGAATATTTGGTCGATGGTGATCTTTCCTCGTCTAAATCAACACTGATATGGATCAATCAAGTAGTTGACGAGCGCCTTTAGACGTTCACACAATACGGCATATAATATATGATCTTGTAGGCGATGTTAAGATGGCTAGTGCCTCTGCAGTTAGCGCAGTTCAGAGGCTCTCCTCATACAGTGTTCATCGGGCATACTATACTTTCATCCGGCCATATTTTACAGATGAGTTGATTTATGCTCCTTACCAAGTCATCGGCTGCAGTGTTGAATAGATTTGCAATCAAGTCGTCCGCTCCAGCAGCTTTGTTGGACTTAAACTGAAATCTGGCTATCTTCACTACATCTGGGTCGTGTGGACGGAATCGTTGATCTACATCGTCAATGTTAAAAGGTTGATTCATCCGGACATCGGTATTTGTTTCAGAATCGCCGTTATACAGTTATCTGTCTATCTCTTCTATCTGTCAAAAATAAACTAATTATGCTATATACTTGAAACTGTGAACATATGTTCGGGGCATGTGTACCAACATAGCAAGAAAAAAATCGATAATCGAATGTACGTTGCCCGCGAAATTTTAAAAATAACCTTGCTTTTTGAATACAAATATAGGGTCTTCTAATAACGACTTGATAACTTTTTTTTTTTTTTTTTTTTATAAATAAAAGGCAAACCATTTGAGATATTTCAAAAACTTTATCATTGGCTTGAAGTACAATCAAAACATTTATGAATGGAACTCGACTTTGTTCATATGGCCATCGCGGGCACGTTTGCAGCGGTCGATTCGTTGGACCCAATTTTCAACGACTCGGTCACACATTTCGGTCGAAACGGCGTTCAATGTTGGCTCTGAGCTCTTCCAACGTCGTTGGCGTGTTGGCATAAACCAATGACTTAACGTAGCCCTACAGAAAATAGTCAAGCTGCGGTAAATCGCACGAACGAGGCGGCCAATCGACTGGCCCATGTCTTGAGATAACACGCTCACCATACTTGCTCTTCAATAAATCGATTGTGCTGTGTGGCTTGTGACACCATCCTGTTAAAACCCCATGTCGTCCAAGTGCATATCTTCCAATTCTACCCAAAAATAATCGGTGATCATGGCGCGATAACGCTGACCATTCACAGTAATGTGACAATCGTTATCGTCGGCGAAAAAATATGGCCCAAAAACACCCCGGCATGCAAGCCGGCAAACAGTTATTTTTTTGAATGAAGTGGTGATTCATTGTGGGTTTTCACCCCTCCAATAACGCATATTTTGCTTATTGACGAATCCATTGAACTAAAAATGAGCTTCGTCACTGAAGATGATTTTGCGACTCCGAATATCTATAGAAAATTTTTATAATTTGCAAACGTTGCTCGTTAGTGTACTTTATCATGATGAAAATGTTGAGTTAACTGAATAAATTAACAGTGACAGTTTGATGATTAGTGAAAGAGTGCGTTCACAAACTAAATTCAAAGTTGTCAAGTCCCTATTGGAAAACCCTATACATTAAGATATTTGGTTTATACATGGAAGCATTACACAAATAACATAAATGAATGAATATTAACAAATTATCAGTCTAAAACCTTAGGACCAAATTATGTATATTAATATTCGAACTTACATACATATTGTACAAGTATTAGCTTTTCTTTGAGATGTTGGCCCCTTGGAACTTTTGGACATCTATAATACTGGAGGAGTGCCATTTTTCTTCTCTGTGGGGCGTGCGCGCATATAAGGCTAATGTTGGCAAATTTTTGCACGAACTCTTGCCTAATTCTGCCTCTAACAATAAATCCAGTAACCCGTTCGGGGATATAAGCACTTGCATTGGTCCATCAAGGGCTCATCCGCCACAATCTCTTTTCCAAGGTTCTGACCTAGTTTGGAAATTCTTACCAGGCCGAGCTCAAAATATGTCGGAGTAGCCCGGATATTATTTGTTTTATTCAGGAATTTTACTTCAAGTTTTTTTTTTTTTTTTGTTTATATATATATATACATATATAATTTCGCGCGCGCACCAAGGGGATATGAATACCCTTTTGGTTTTTCTCCAGGGTGCGGGCGGGTGGTAGTAGTAGTAGTAGTTTGAAACTCAGGTGTATAAGGTTTCGATACTTTTCTCAGAGGTGATTGTCAAACTGGAGCCAGTGCATCCTCAACCAGTGGGTCTTAGTACGTGCTAGTTCTTAGTTCGTTACATTTAGCCCAGCCAGCAACCACCCCAACATCACTGTTATGCCTTCATGTAAGAGTTGACGCCGACGGGATTTTCATATAACTACATACAAATTCCATGGAAAGACTTTTTCAGAGAATTGCCTCGCACGAGATTCGAACCCACGACCCTCTGCTTGAGGAGTCTATGCATATAACACTACACCATGGCCACCTCCGTTGATTCCATCTGCACGATTCACCCGCTCTCCTGTTTATATTACTGCTATTTTTGTCTGGTGATCAGCACTCGCGCGTATAAGTTTGGCACATATACTTTACATGACTCAAACCTAATAAAGTATCAAGTGCGTAGGCTCTGTGAGTTGCGGAAGATTTCAAATATGCAGTTTGATATCGATCACAACAGTTTGACATTTATCCGTCAAATATAAAAACTTTTGCGAAAAGATTTTAGCCTGCATTAGTATAAAATATAGCTGATACACGATCTTAAGCCACGGAACTGGCTTATGGAACACGGTTTATGTTCCTGAGCATGTTCGAAACATCTTGTTTAGTGACGAGACTCACTATTGACTCAATGCCTGTGAACAAAGAAAGTTGTCGAGAATGATCAGTGATTATTTTTTCGAAAACATGGATGATGATATTCACACGGAGATGTGATATGTGGTTCTAACAGAATAACGTTGCGTGTCATTGATTTACTGATATTTTGGGATGCACTCCCAACTTGTTACTCGATTACTTCATAAAGTCTCAACATTGATACCATATGATGAGAACAAAGGCCAGGATAGTCATTGTTTTGGCCTTACTCATTACTCATAGTCATACCTTCGATTAAAAATTTTAATCGTTGTTGGTTGTGTACTCTTTTCGCGTCCTAGCAAGACTCAAACTGTCTTAGTTTTCACTAATCATTAAATTTCAGTCATAACTTACAAAAATATAAAAATATCGACAAATTCATTATTAAGAAAGTGAAGAAAGTACTTTCTCTGAGGTAAACATGTGTTTTAATGATTTGTATTGTTCTTCCGCACTTGTTAATATATTCGTTTCATTCCTGTGATACATTAATATAAATTAAATATGTAAGTAAAACGTCACCATAAAAAAAAAAGAAAACACACTTTAAATTAACAAGTGCTAAATTATCTCGAGAAATGTGTCAATTATGTACATATCACTGTCACACTTGTTTCGTTTTTCTATTTATTTAACACAATTAAGCATTTTGACGCTCATGGGGCTGAACTAATACGACAGCTTCAGCCATTATGTGAGATATTGTTGGTTCAGGTATCAATTCAGATTTTGACTAACAGAATTGTAAAACAAAAATTTAAAACAGTACACGAGTACAAAAGCCACGAATCCGTCTGAGTCTTTGTTATTGTTTTTTTTTTTTTTTTTTTGTTATTGAGTGAGTAATCTTAACTTTTTTGTTATTGTCTATCTGACCCAGACGCGTGTACGCTTGTAAGCTCAAATTTTGTGGAATAAAAATTCCACACAACCCATCTAATGTAAACTGTAAACTGACGGAAAATCTGATCATTTTTGTTTTTTTCTCTGCCACACTCAATTATCTAAACAAATGGACAGAAGAATAATTTTGAGAGAGCGAAGAAAAGCGCACAAATAGTATGAAATGAGTACGAATTAGTCGCGGCTCGTGGAAGAGGAAGTGGTTTCCCCATGTACTCGTATTCTTATCGTACGTATCTCCTCATCGCTCGTTCTCAAATGGGAAGATTTTCGGTTACCTAACAGTCACATAAAAAACATTTGACTGAGGTTCAAAATGGATAACGAGATCTGAAGGTAAATTAAATAGAAGCGGAAACAATAGGCGCTAAGTTACTCATACATCCCCATGAGTACCTCTTCGACATTTACCTGTAATAAATTTTCAGTGCTTTACCTGTGGTTAGTCGTTAATTTCCTACTAGTTTGTGGCTTTCTCTATGGCTGCTACGAGCTTGTATTTGTGAGTACTTTTTGTTCTAGTGTTGACTTTAGAGTCTGTATTGTCAGATACACAGATACAAGCATTTGGTCTAATCATCAATTCACAACAGGTAGATACTATAGAAGCATAGACATGGGGTTTCGTTTTTTTTTTTTTTTTTGTATTTAATTCGTATACTTTTCATTTTCATTTGTATGTTTAGTATACTCAGTTTCGTCGTATCGAAACGCTCTTTCTCTCTCTGGGTGTAGGGTACAATCAGTCTAGCTGCGTTCATCATCTGATACACACGGACTATTAAACGGTCGTTTTACGGTCTTATACGCGTGCCATAAATACATAGGAGACTTTGAATTTTTTTTAAATAAATAGCAACAGATATAAAGTGCAATTTAATTATTTTTTGTAGAAAATTTTTTGATAGAGTTGCTTGTATTTCATTACTACGAGTAGATTGCTGATTGGAAATTTAATTCAAAAATTTAAGGTACGTTCTGTGACGCGACAAAATTAAATTTTTATTTTATTGTTTTTTTAATTAGAAAGAAACGAACAATTACATTGGAAAATTTCCTTTGTTTTGGGGCCGCGTTGATGTTATCGCACAAGTGTATTTCTTTAATTATTCATACAAGTCTGTCATATTTTATTTTTTGAAGTTCAAGTGATGCCTCGGAAACAGCTGATTACTGATTGCGAAATCTACGAGTGTTATGTACGTGCATCAATTATCGAATCAATTCAATTAGATTTTTACCTTAATTAAGTTTTTATTCAACTTTTCTTTATCCACTTTTATTTATCACCGCTTAGAAAAAATCAAATGTGCAACAGCAGTGTATATTGTGGGGAAACTAAGTCTAAGATAGTTTTTCAAGTTTTGTATTGCTCCATGTACTCGTATGCCAAACGTGACAATGATTTCGGAACCGTGCTTGCGTACCGTACCCAAAATTTGATCGAACAACTACGATTCTAAAAACGATTTTAATTTTATTTTTAATAGAAAGTAACTATTCATCAATTCTTTTGTTTAGCTAAAAATTGATAAGAATTTGTTTAAGCTAAAATGTTTGTGTAAATTTTCGAGACCAAAGAGAAACTGGATTTTTCTGATTTGAAAAGTTTTTATTTGCGGCTGCTAAAAGGTGAAGATGAGTATTTTGTTAGAGTCATGGGTGCACAACTTAACGCTATGGTTTAAAGCGTTAACAGATATTTAAATACGTGTAGTGACACAGAATAAATAGAAAAACCACAATTACTGTAATAGTTTTTCGTATATTTGAACATTTATGTAAGACTACCCAAACTTTCAAGTGATGCGGAAGTTTTCTTTCAATGAATGTGTTTTTGTTTTTTTTTTTTAATCAAAAGGAAGTACGATAAGTTAAGATGTGATCTACAGTAAATAGCTAGTTACTTAAGAAGTCAATTTGTGGAGATTTACAACCTTTATGCAGTTAAAATTCAAACTTTCGTGACTGTTTTTAACCTAATTTGTGAATTCGAGAATTTTCGAAAGTTTTGTTTTTTTGTTTTCTTTTTTATTATTATTATTCCCGGTCCCTGGTTTTTAATTCAATATTGAATAGAATTCTCTTCTATTTCTAGTTTAATGTGTGAATCTTTGCAGTTCTCTTGCTAAAAAAATTTTTTCCAACAATTTCTTTTTTTTTTTTTTTTTTTTTGCTAATGAAAATTACTTCATCATTTGAGTGTAAATGATGACATAAAAATAAAATAAATATAAATAAAAATTATGGAAGTCGTCATATACTTTCGAAATCAATTGGTTTGAAAGATAATAAAGAATACAGACAATATTATTGATCGACATCTATAAAGTGATTATGAAATAATTTCTGTTATTTGACTACTGAAAAATATAAAATTTCAAAATTTAAGCATCGTCAATTCCAATTTTGTGATAAACATTCAGCAATAACAATAATTTAGTTTATCGTAACCAATATTACCGACCGTATCTAATTTTTTTTTTTTAGACTTCGGATTTATTCTGTTTTTTTCTAATTTAAACCTCATTGATTTGCGGCCTACACAGTAATCATTAGTGTGGAAATGTGTCCACATATTTACAAAAATTAGAAAAAGATATAAAAAATTTAATCCACTTTACTTGTTTCAAACAATAATTCAACTGAACAGTAACGCAATAGAAAAAGATATTAGTTGCAAGTTTCGTGCAATTCTAAACATTTTAGCAAAATCTTCAGTATAAGATTCAGTCTTTAGACGTATAGGGTATGGGAATAGTATTTCACATAATTCTTCAAATTTTGTTGTTTACTTTGGTTACAAAGCGTGACAAGGTTTTGGTAACATGAGTCTTACTCGGTCGGTTGGCAATCGAAACAGTTTAAAAAGTGATTTAAGTTTTGTTTTGATAGTTTTAAACGAATTACAATACAATCTATTAATTAATATGGAAAAAATCGGTCGTCGCATTTCTGAGAGTTGGCCCAATAAATTTTGATATGTGTGTGGTTGATATATTGTAAAGGCCCAAAATAGGGCTATACCGAAATTGTTTTGTGTCTCGTGTTATATTACACTTATCGAATGTTTAAATGGGAAAAAGAAGTCAATGCCGTTTGCTGTTCCAATGAATTGTCGTGAACAAGTGTGAATTACTATGATGACTGTTATTTTTTCAAAGGGTTTAAAAAAATAAATAAATAAACAAATAAAAACAAAGTAGAATACCCTAAAATACCTTCTGTGTCAATGTCAATACCTCATAGTAAAGAATTTCCTGTGCCCACGTCAAGAACACAAGCACCATGCCCAAAGTCAAGTGATGAGGATGACCATGAAGAAAATTATGCGATAGAGAAGGAAATATCCGAATATGTACCTCTTGGAAATTCATTGAAAAAACCACACATGATTTAACAGCAAGAGCTGAATTATTTATTCCATGACTTAAATTTATGCATCAGACAGTCTGAAATTATCGTTTCTAGAACTACAAGAATGGAATCTGTTATCACCAGAAACTAAAATATCCTTGCCAAGGAAAAAAAACAAACATTTAGCTACCTCCTTCACACAATACGAATTCATATGCTACTGTAACGACATTTACGGATGAATGAATGAATTACGGATCGCTTACAGACCGTACAAAACAAATAATAGTAGCGAACATTATTCTATACCTGTAGCATATTCAATCACTTGAAAAGAAACATACGATACTATGTAATCTATATTAAACTTAATAAAGTATAGAGACTCAAGTTAATAAAGTATAGAGACTCAAGTTGGAAAGTTTGTACTGATTTAAAAATGATAGCCTTGTTACTAGGATTACAGGGTGGCCTTACAAAGTATTGCTGTTTTTTGTGTATGTTGGACAGTCGAGCTACAGAGAAACACTACTTGGTTAAAGATTGGCCGATGAGATTGCAATTTGTGACTTAGCAATCAAATGTCAAGTATTCACCTCTGATTGAGCCACAAAATGTTCTTCCACCTTTACACATAAAGGACAAACGTGGTGAAGGCTTTTTTAATTTAAAATCTGTATTCCCTAATTTAAGTGATGCCAAACTTAAAGAAGGTATATTTGTTGGACCGCCAACACGAAAACTTATGAACAATGTCGATTTTGACCTTAAACTAAATACAAAGTAATTAGCAGCTTGGACATCATTGAAAGCTTTAATAAACCAGTCTTTATCATCAATTCTGAAATGTTAGTCGCAAAGTTGTTAAAAACTTATATGGATTTAGGTTGCAGAATATCATTTAATATACATTTATTGCATTCACATTTTGTTTTTTTGTTTTTTTTCTAAAAAACCTTGGAGCGGGTAATGAACAACGAGAAGAAGATCGAAGAACGTTATCGAAGTCAGTGAGATGCAGCCATGTTAGCGGATTACTGTTTTTATCACAAATAAAAAAATAATCAAAAAAATTTGTCAAACCCTTTTTTTATTTTAAAATTTAAAACAGCACCTCAATGAAAAATGTACTGGTCAGCGATAGCATTCCCTTTTAAAAACTTGGTCAGTATTTGCAGTTTCCAAAAAGCTATGTTTAATAACAATTTAAACTTCCTCAGGCATGGTTCTAAAACCAATACAAATTAAACATTTTTTTCAGAACAAGTATGTAATATATATTTTGTTTCATTTTATTTTGCTGTGTGGCATTTTTCTCGGACCTAAACAAGTCCGACAGCGATTGAAGAATTGTCGTTTTAAGTTCCTTGTGCTTCGCAAATTACTGATCTCTTCAGCAGCCTCTTGTATCCGTTGCCTAAACATCTTTCTAGCAACTTCATATTTCCACGTTCATAGAACTTCTGATCTTTACCGGTGAAAAACTGAACCAAGTGCGATTTCATAGGTTCATCATTATTGAAAGTTTTACTATCCAAAGAATTTTGCAAAGATCGAAATAAATGGTAATCTAATTGAGCATGGTCAGGGCTATATGGTGGATGTAACATTAATTTTCAATCAAGATCCAATAATTTTTACCGAGGGACCAAACATTTTTAAGATATGTGGCCTAGCATTGACCTTGTGAAAAAAAAATGACACCTTTTGGATGGACCCATTCCGGCCATTTTTCGTTGATCGTTGTATTTAATATGTCCAGTTGTTGATTGTACACATCTAAATTGATCGTTTAATTCCTTGGAAGCAGCTTAAAATACACCATACCTTTCCACCAAATTGAGAGCAAATTTTTTCTTTTAATGGATATCAGATTTGGAAGTTGGTTGTCCTGGCTCATCAAGTCTGAACTATGATCGTTTTCTATTGACATTACTGTAAAAAATCAATTTTTCATCGCCAGTGATGATTCGTTTCAAAAAAGGGTCGAATTCATTGCGTCTAAGAAGCAAATGGCAAGCCTATGTGACACATTTAACTTTTTTGCTATCTTGCATACAGTAACCAATTCCAGCATTGTCTTTCTTTTAAGGCCTCTTCACCACACACGTCACGTAACTTTTTAGTGAAATATGACGAATATGCTCATGCATTTGCATTCCATACTAAAACTGACGCCAAAAAATAAAAAATAAATAAATAAAAAATTACAAAAGTACGCGCAATTTGCTTCTAAAGCAAAATAAGACTGACAGCTAACAAATGTTAAAAAGAAAAAAATATGTCATTGACAGATTCCATTAAAAAAGTGGCCAAAGACATCTATGTGTGAAATCAACAATTACTTAGTTGTCAACCCAATACATATGTAAAATTATGGTGCTGCTGCTTTAACAGTACGTGCATGTCGGTATTAGAAATTTTGCTTTGACGATTTTTCAGTTAAAGATGACCAACATTCTGGTACACTAGCTGAAATCAGCTCGATATTTGGGTTCCACACTAATTGAAAGAGATTCAGCTAATACAACGAATCAATATTTGCAATACGCATCTCAAACGCTACGAAATCAATAATTTTTTGAAGCGAATCTACACTGGTGTTAAAAGATAGATCGTCTGCAACAACATCAATCAAAAACTTTCATATGATGAAAGTAGAAAACTGAACTGCATCAAAAGAAAATTATGTTGTCAATTTGTGTCAATAACTAATGACATATTAGAGGAACCAACACAAAACGACCATAATTGGGAAATCGTAAAGAGTTCATGTGTTTCAAAATTTTTAAATTTGTTTAAATTGTAGCATTTTTATCCTAATAAGACCCAGAAATTCTGTGAGCACGGAATCATGAAAAATATGGATAAAGTTTATTCTTTCTATAAAAGAAAAAAAAAAATTTATTCCACGAAATTACTTTCTTGCCAACCCATTTATAATTTTATCAAACTTGAAGTTGTTGATGTTGAAATAATCATATACATACATACATACATATGTATATGATGTCGATTTTGTCGGATTAGGTTACTTCTTTCGATTGGTCAGTGGCCCAAACCGTTTATATTTATCTTAGGTTCAAATATTTTGCGGAAAAAGAACTTTAGTTCGGTCACTTATGGGTTTTTGCGGTATTTTGCACTGTTTCGGAGATCGTCCCATTCACTTTGGTTTGTCTGTTTTTTACGTGTCGATCTTTCTTTGCACGTTGATACAGCTAACTGTATTGAAGCCTTATGTATGTTCATTTTGTTTGCGTTTAAAAATGTTTACAATTTTTAAACATATGTTCTTATACCTCTTATGTGTGGTAACTTATTATCCAGTTTACTAAACAGTAGATAAATACTCAATGACAAATTATTCAGTCCCTTTCCTGTATACAGATCTTGAGACTGACCAACAAGAAAAGATATTTCGTAAACTATGCACATCACTGAACATACACATACATAGTCGTATAATCTTACAGATTCAAAGTTTCCCACTTGTCATTTTCTAATCTCATCAATCTTATTCGAACAAATTCTGGTTTCGCAACTTACTTAATGCTCGCTTTTGTGTTCACTCTTATCGGTTCATGTTTGTATACTATACTACTCATGTGAACCTGAAAGTTTGCAGTAACATAAGAACGGTTCAACTTTCAGAAATTTCCTAAGCGTGAATTTTTAGCTCTAAGAAATTCTTACCTGTTTACCCGCTAAAAGTCATAATTTGAATTTGTTACTATGGATTAATGTAATATTTTTCTTTTTGCCATTAATATGAATCAATCCAACAATTGAAATAATCATATCTTTCAATTTACAACGTCAATTGAATAGAACAAAATATTTAAATTTGAACAACTCAAATCTATCAAAATGCAGATGCGCTCCTTTTGCTTAGCAACGTTCACTAAGGTCGATTCGCAAATATATAGGAATTTTCAAAAATCAAAGCCTTATTAGGGCAACTTATTTTCAAGTTGACAAAGTTCACATATGCCCTTCAGTCTACCATACTAGGTGGGGTGAAAAGTAACCTCCTTAGGAATGAAAAAAAAAAAACAAAAAATTTAAATGTTTTTTTTTATTTAATTCAATATAGTCCCCTTTTAGTTTGATACACTTATTTTAGCGATTTTCCAACTTCTTGATCCCGTCCGAAAAGTAATTTTCCAGAAGGTCTGCAAAATACACCTCCGTGACGTTTCACTTCATGTGAAGCCGTTTTGCAGCGATTTCGGCCTTCAATCGCTACAATAATGTAGAGTAACACTCGCTGTTGATGGTTTTTCCTTTTTTGAGGTAGTCCACGAAGAGTATGCCATGACAATCCCAGAAAACCGACGACATAACCTTTTGGACACATCGAGCCTCCCTCGGCCGCTTCGGAGCACTCGTGCAGGCTTCAGTCCATTGCCGGTCACTCATTCTGTTCTCTGGTGTTCAACAGTTACCAATCGACGCCAAAAGTCCTCCCGATCAGCAAAACCAAAAACTCTTTCGAAGTGCTCTCGCGTTCGTGTTTTTGGTCAGGAGTGAGTATGCGCGGCACCCAGCGGCAGGATAACTTTTTCATATGCAGAATATTGCCCAAAATATGGCGTGTGCGCTCAGTACTAATCTTTGTGGCATCTGCTAGCTCGCGCACCTTCACTTTCCGGCCAGCCAACACCATTTCATGTGTTTTTTTGACATTATCCTCTGTAACCGCATCGGTTACACGAAACTCTCGAAACCAATATTTGACGATGTAATCTGACGGATCATTAGCCCCATCATATTTATCCAACTTTTCTTTTGTTTCCTTCGCCGTTTTGCTTCTCAAAAAATAATGTTTTATGAGAGAACGAAAATCGTTTTTGTCCATATTCAACATGATGCCAAACACGTCAACAACAATCAGCGGTTTGCTAAGAGATGGCGTAACTTGTATTATTTCATTGAAACATGCGTTGGAAAGCTCTGTCATTGTACGTCATTTCAGTATATGTCATTCATTTGAAGCGTAAACAACAATATTTTTTCTTTCACTCAAATATGTCGAACTTTGTGCCTGAAAAAGTGTTTTTACGGGAAGTTCTTTTTCATTACTTTAATATGAAGAAAACTGCTGCCGAAAGTCATCGTATTTTGGTGGAAGTTTATAGCAAACATGCGCTAGCTGAGCGAACGTGCCAAAAGTGGTTTGCACGATTTAAAAGTGGTGATTTTGGCTTGGAAGACGATGAACGTCCTGGGCAGCCAAAAAAGTTTGAAGGTGAAGAACTGGAAGCATTACTCTATGAAGATTGTTGCCAAACACAAGAAGAGCTCGCAGAATCTTTGGGCGTCACTCAAGCAGCCATTTCAGAACGTTTAAAAGCAGCTGGATATATTCAAAATCAAGGAAATTGGGTTCCACATGAACTCAAGCCGAGAGACGTCGAAAGGCGGTTTTGCATGTCCGAAATGCTTCTGTAACGCCACCAAAGGAAGTCATTTTTGCATCGGATTGTTACTGGTGATGAAAATGGATCGTATGTGAAACCCGGCCAACCAACCAAATCAACGGCAAAGCCGAATATCTGTATTTGTTGTGATCAAACGGGTGTGCTGTACTATGAGCTAATAAAACCGGGTGAAACCGTCAATGGACAACGCTACCGAACACAATTAATTAGCCGGCCCCACGTTGCTATTCCGGTTAAGAACTATTTGGAAAACAGTGGATGGGAAGTCTTACCCCACCCGCCTTATAGCTCAGACCTTGCCCCTTCTGACTACCAACGCTCTACCCCACGTTGCTATTCCGGTTAAGAAATATTTGGAAAACAGTGGATGGGAAGTCTTACCCCACCCACCTTATAGCTCAGACCTTGCCCCTTCTGACTACCATTTGTTCCGTTCGATGCAGAACGCCCTCACTGAAATACGGTTCACATCAGAGCAGAATATCAAAAATTGGCTTGATTCATTCTTGACTGCCAAGCCGGCGCAGTTCTTTTGGGATGGGATCCAGAAATTGCCAGAAAGATGGGGAAAAGTCATAGCTTCAGATGGGCAATACTTTGAATAATACTATTGTACATGTTTTTCTTAAAAAAAAACGTTCAAATTTTGAAAAAAAAAAACCGCACGAATAAAAATATATACCCAATATTATATTCCAAAAAAAGGGAAATAGAAGCAGGCAACTGCATAAAAACCGTGTCTTTTGTTTGTTTAATAGAACTTACGTAAACATTAAGTTAACTGTCAAACCGAGCCTTCATCTTGTCCGTTCTTTTTGGCCTTTAGCATATGATCAGTATAGTTTGGCAATCACGATGTATGGACTCATGCTTCAACAACGCCATCAACTTATCCAAATTAACCCGGTCACAGATAGTCCATCCGTGAAACACACATACTGGAGAGAATATCGCCTTTGTTAACTATATCGATTCCTTGTTGGTCGCAGCAATTGATGTTCTAGTCAAAAGTGGAAAATTATTCACAAGCATTTGGGCTTACATCAGTTTTCAACTATGATTAAATAAATAATAAAAGGAATAAATTGCACCTTATTCAAATATATAAAAGTATCCAATTAAATTGTTCGCCATGATAAATTTATATGAATAATAATATTAGAATAATTCCATCCAATTTGTTCTTTAAAATAATTAAGAGATACTAGCCACAAACCTGTGTTACAATACTACACGCGGCATTAACTAAGTCTACAATTCGTTGATTCCAAATCAACAGCAAACACAATCAGTGTCCCAGGCTCCTATTATTCTGAATTATTTAAACAAATAGGGGTAAATAAATATTTCTATTCGTATCTTAACATCCAATTTACTTATCATTCTGCACTGGTAGCAAAAAATTTTCTTTGTCTTATTGGGATTTACATAGCGTGTAAATAAATTTTGCAATGTTATATATGTTACCTATGTATACATAGATACTTCCAATTTACTTTTCACTTATCTCTTCATAAAATATATTTATATTGCCGAATATGTGTTTGCCATCTGCCTGAGAAAAAAGTTTGCGTGTGCTTTTCGTCATATAGAGAACTGAAAATCTCGTCATCATGAAAACGAGTATGATGATCTAATAGAAACTTAGATGTATAGATACTCGTATACCATGTATATTGTATTTCGGTGTACATATTTGCTGTTTATATGAATTGCCTTTCATGGTTTGGAATTGAATTGTAAAAAAAAAAAAAATTAACAGGCCAACAATCCCTTTGCTGTGTGATTAACCTTTTTCAAATACATAACAGGTTTCGACATTAAATTATTTCTGACGTTAACAGAAATTAGATTTTATTGCCTGAAAATGTTTCATTGCGGTGTCAGCTTGTTGCCAATTGGTTTCTCTCCTTCGCTCTTCTTTATTTGACCACGAAGTGACTATAAATCTTACACATTTGAGGACTTTGCGTTTTTAATGTTACCTTTACTGACCTTTAATTAATTTCTCAATTAATTTGTTATAGTCACTTTTAAGTTTGCACAAGTCGTGAAAATATGTTTAAATTCTATGCACATCTATGTATGGAAACACAACATTTCATTCAACGGAAAGTTAGGAATTATTTCTGTTAAAAGCCAAGAACGCAAGTCAGTAAACCGGACCTTTTTAAACATTTTTAAATGAAATCTCCAAAAACTAATAAAGCATGTCTTGCAATGTTGTAGACATTCAAAAAACATTAAAAAAAAAAAAAGAAAAAAAAAAACATTTAACTTCAACAATTAAAGAGTCAAACACATCAAGTTCAATAGACCGACTCGATGAAAGGGATCATCAAATTCCCGTCTTTCGGTCATAGAGAGCAATCAGTTGTATTACAAATAAAACCATAAAAACGATTCGATGATGACATTGAACTTATCTAAATACTGTGGTTAACCTTTATTTATATGTATGTATTTACTCTAGTTATATACTTATACGGGTTGTATTTGGGTCAGATAATGAAACAACTCGTTACCTTTGTCTGAAGTATTTACCCGTCTTTTACTTTATAGTTACTTGTTACTAGTTATTTCATGGGTATCTCGATTATCTTTTCTGTTTTCCATAATAAATAATAAATAAATAATATTTTTTATTTTACTTCTTTTAGATACAATACGAAGACCGGATAGAAACTAAAACAAGGGAACAGATTTTGGTTTTATTCTATTAGTTGTGGAGAATTTCAATTGATTTCTCACAACAAACAAAGATAGAGAATTTTAAAGAAACACAAGAAGAAAAATATTTAAACCAATTTAAGGGAGAAGGGAATGGTATATTTCCTGGGGGACTGGGGCATGGGAGATTCTGACTGTGCGTCATATCAACATGTTCCAAATATACAAAATTCACACATTAACCATCAACTCCAACATAATCGCCAACAACAACAAGAGTTGCAAAGACAATTGTCAGTATCAACAACAGGAGAAACAAATGTTACTCCATCAACTGCTTCATCACTAACCCATTCGCCAATTCAGTTTGAAACTAGTACCACAACTGTTACTAGTCATAATCAACTGCTTCAGCAACAACAACAACAACAGCAACAGCACCATCATCAACAACAACAACAACAAAACCAGCAACAACAGTTGAATGAACATACAACTGGTTTTCTACTAAGTCAACAATCGTCTCCGATTAATTCGGGCAGTACCTTAGTGACAGCGAATTTACAACAGTTGTCTGTGAGTAATACAACAGCTTCAGCATTGCCAACGACAGTAAATGTGAATATAGCCAACATCAACAATAAATTGATTGCATCAAATCAAGGTGTAACCACAACAGTTGGCATATCAGGAATAGCATTACATAAGTACTTGGGTAGACCAAGATCGGAATCATGTGCGGGAAATGTCGGCGTTGAACACAATTTATCTAAGGATCTCCTTGAAAGTGAAGATGAAGTTGCATTGCAGCCACTTTCCAATCAGGTTAGTTGTGGATTTGTTATGCACACATGTACTTATTATTTAATATAATATGTATTTGCCTGTAAGGTTAAAATGTTGAATTGTGTGCTGTACGAGTATCTGTACATATACATAAAGCGATCCGGCAAATTATCGTAAGCTATGAAATTCACGAAAAACACATTTCTCGATACAGCCTAGTCTCATATTGTATCTGGTTCAATTCATTTTCATTCATCTGGTTCAATTGAATGACACAATTGTCAATTGGTCCCAATCTATTTAAAATTGTGTGTTATTTTCTTTGTTTTATGGTTATGACTTTTAGTTTCTGACCAGGTTTTTCATAAAACAAAAGTAGTGATTTGAGAAACATATGTTTCGAAAAATATGTACTATATTTACATATGTTCCTGTCATGGGGTGCAGTTTTTTCGTATAGCGTTATACCTATATTCTTCTCTCGTTATTTGTTTTATGATTTAGTCAGTTCTGCAATTTTATATTCTTTCAGCAGACTTTTTTTTAATGCAGAGGATGAGGTTAACTGCTTTGACAAAAGCTATTAGTTAATTAAGGAAATTAAGTTAATTATTAAAATCTAACAAATATCAGAATAAATGGTAGATGTAGTATTTGATGCTGAACTGATAAGTTTTTACATATTGTAGTCGTAACATGTAAATCCAAGCCCAAAAACCTCTTGCCAGATATTATTTTTCTATTTTCCTTAAATTTATTTAGTCATTAACTCCGAAAATATGTGTTCCTTCAACATTATCACATACCATTTAATTTCTCATACGGCTAATTGCTTCTCATCCTATGATTTTTGACCTATAATGAAAGGTGAGACGATTGGTTCTTTGCCATGCTGCGTATTTATTTATTTATTGTATCTTTTGTTGCTCATCGTTTAGATTTTTGTTTTTAGACATAGTAATATATAATGTTCTTCTAATTTAAACTATTTAAGTATATAACGCATATAATTCTATCTTATGCTACATATTTCTCCTGCGAATCTCCATACCTGTTTCTACAAGCAGATTTAAGTGCAGTTTTTGCATTTGAGTTATCCAATTATATTTCTTTCAGCCTGTTTGCAATTTGAATCTCTATTGCTTGGCAAAACCAGCTGAATCACTCGGCCTGAATTTGTATCATATCGGTTTCTTCGTGTGGAGGCTTTAGCGAACGCAAGTACTTCTTCGTAATATGTAGTTGCATATCCGTCGCGGTAAATTTTCCTTTATTAATTTTCGTACGTTGTCTAAAATCGCGATGTTTATTTTAAAGTTGGACAAACGACTGTTCTACATATAAAGCAAACTTTTAAGGTATTTTTCTGTTACAAAATACTGCGAAGTTTTCGTGCCATTTAAGCACTCCAAGCCTCAAAAAGTAAAGTGGCTTTATATTTTTATAAAAAGACGTCATTGACGTCATTCAAGAGCTTTTAAGCGGTGCTCATGCGACGGTTCTTTTGATCAAAGTAAAAAAGTTTCGGAACAAACAACAGTTGGCATATCAGGAATAGCATTACATAAGTACTTGGGTAGACCAAGATCGGAATCATGTGCGGGAAATGTCGGCGTTGAACACAATTTATCTAAGGATCTCCTTGAAAGTGAAGATGAAGTTGCATTGCAGCCACTTTCCAATCAGGTTAGTTGTGGATTTGTTATGCACACATGTACTTATTATTTAATATAATATGTATTTGCCTGTAAGGTTAAAATGTTCAATTGTGTGCTGTACGAGTATCTGTACATATACATAAAGCGATCCGGCAAATTATCGTAAGCTATGAAATTCACGAAAAACACATTTCTCGATACAGCCTAGTCTCATATTGTATCTGGTTCAATTCATTTTCATTCATCTGGTTCAATTGAATGACACAATTGTCAATTGGTCCCAATCTATTTGAAATTGTGTGTTATTTTCTTTGTTTTATGGTTATGACTTTTAGTTTCTGACCAGGTTTTTCATAAAACAAAAGTAGTGATTTGAGAAACATATGTTTTGAAAAATATGTACTATATTTACATATGTTCCTGTCATGGGGTGCAGTTTTTTCGTATAGCGTTATACCTATATTCTTCTCTCGTTATTTGTTTTATGATTTAGTCAGTTCTGCAATTTTATATTCTTTCAGCAGACTTTTTTTTAATGCAGAGGATGAGGTTAACTGCTTTGACAAAAGCTATTAGTTAATTAAGGAAATTAAGTTAATTATTAAAATCTAACAAATATCAGAATAAATGGTAGATGTAGTATTTGATGCTGAACTGATAAGTTTTTACATATTGTAGTCGTAACATGTAAATCCAAGCCCAAAAACCTCTTGCCAGATATTATTTTTCTATTTTCCTTAAATTTATTTAGTCATTAACTCCGAAAATATGTGTTCCTTCAACATTATCACATACCATTTAATTTCTCATACGGCTAATTGCTTCTCATCCTATGATTTTTGACCTATAATGAAAGGTGAGACGATTGGTTCTTTGCCATGCTGCGTATTTATTTATTTATTGTATCTTTTGTTGCTCATCGTTTAGATTTTTGTTTTTAGACATAGTAATATATAATGTTCTTCTAATTTAAACTATTTAAGTATATAACGCATATAATTCTATCTTATGCTACATATTTCTCCTGCGAATCTCCATACCTGTTTCTACAAGCAGATTTAAGTGCAGTTTTTGCATTTGAGTTATCCAATTATATTTCTTTCAGCCTGTTTGCAATTTGAATCTCTATTGCTTGGCAAAACCAGCTGAATCACTCGGCCTGAATTTGTATCATATCGGTTTCTTCGTGTGGAGGCTTTAGCGAACGCAAGTACTTCTTCGTAATATGTAGTTGCATATCCGTCGCGGTAAATTTTCCTTTATTAATTTTCGTACGTTGTCTAAAATCGCGATGTTTATTTTAAAGTTGGACAAACGACTGTTCTACATATAAAGCAAACTTTTAAGGTATTTTTCTGTTACAAAATACTGCGAAGTTTTCGTGCCATTTAAGCACTCCAAGCCTCAAAAAGTAAAGTGGCTTTATATTTTTATAAAAAGACGTCATTGACGTCATTCAAGAGCTTTTAAGCGGTGCTCATGCGACGGTTCTTTTGATCAAAGTAAAAAAGTTTCGGAACAAACTTCGTCAACACACGTCTCATGTCCAAAACATCCGAGAAAATTGCATGACCGATATGTCAACATCCCTACGACTTCTCTTATGGTAATTCGACGATTTTCTAAAAACAGCTTCGACGTCAGCTTCTCGGCCATCTTGGAAAAGCTTGTACCACTTGTAAACAATATTTTTACTTAGAGCAGACTGACCGTATGCCACTGTCAAAATTTCAAGTGTGGAGCACTTGATTTAATTTCTTACACAAAATTTGATGTAAATTCTTTGCTCCAATAATAATCAAATGTACTTTGCCCGCAAAATTTCAAAAGTTATCTTACCTTTTTAACACACCTCGTATGTGCGTCATCCTTATGCAATGTCCTTTCTTCTATCTACGAGGGCTTTTTGATGAATACCCGGATTTGAAATGACAACGCAACTTTTTTAGATTTTGACAATTTATTTTTCAGTATAATTCCCTTTCAACTCGATACACTTTTCCCATCAGTGCTGCAGCTTTTTTAACCCTATACTGTACGGAGAGTACGACTTTTGTTGGTCTGCAAAATACTTATTCGCGTTGGCGATGACTTCCTCGTTCGACCCGTACTACTTTTTGAGAACAAAAAGAAGTCACAGGGGGCCAAATTCGGCGAATACGGACGATGGGGGAGCAATTTGACTGATGCGACTGCGGAGGTGTGAGCCGGTGCGTTATCATTATCGTTGAAGAGCATGGGCGTTGAATCGGCCCAATAAATCGATGTAGTATGCTCCTGTGATTGTTTTTCTCTTTTCCAAATAGTCAACGTGTATCACACGTCCTAAACAACGGTGGCCATCATCTTTCTGGCCGAAGTCACGTTTTTCGCTTTCTTTGGAGCACGTTCACCAGGTAAAACCCATTGATTCGATTGTTCTTTGGTCTCTGGTGTAAATCAATTAATCCATGTCTCATCGACAGTCACAAAACGACACAGAAACTCCTCCGGATTTCGATTAAACAGGGCCAAGCACTTCTTTGAAGTGGTCTCACGATTGTGCTTGCGGCATCCATCGCGCAGACAGCTTTCTCATGTCCAAAATCTCGTGCAGGATATGGCTAGAGCTTTCAGTTTAGATGCCTGCTATTTCAGCCAACTCGCGGATTTTCACTCGGCGGTCCGCTAATACTAGATCATGTATTTTGTCCACCGTTTCCTCTGTGGTAACCGAGTTTGAGCCACTTGGCCTCGGTTCATCAAAAACAGACAGGCGGCCAATAGTAAACGGTTGTACGAAAAGGCGAATTGGTCCTATACACACCATCCAGTACGGGCTTTATTTTTCTTGTAGGTTTTGTCACTTAAAAACAAAAATCGGATCACGAAGCGATACTAATCTTTTTCATGGTCGCAAAAAACACAAACACGATGTTTTGAAATGGGTGTCAAAACAAAACTAAGGTTCGGATTTATACGAAACTTTGACAGGCGGGCTAAAAAGGGATATGCTAAATAATGGTACACTCATTTTGACTTAGTAGCTCAACCTATCTTCCAATCCGGTACTCATCAAACAATTGAAAATATTCTGTCTTATTTCCAATGATTCATAGCCTGTTATTCTTTTAATAATAAATTGCTGAAGGGTTCTTTATGATGTCCTTTCATCGGTAAAAGAAACAGAAATCATACCGCTTGGTAATATAATGTTGATTCAAGTGTATCCCAAATTTGGTAAATATTTATCTTTATAAATCTCAAGAAATAGTCGCCAGAATTATACAATACTACCTAAAGGTATCTCGTATATCTAGTTAATGATCTACCATATCTTAATTTTTTCTTAGTACCAGTTATCTCCTGCCACAAGCATGTGAAAAAAAGCTGTTCTTCGGTACACTTCTTCAAGTGCATTGCCTTTTTCTCTAAACTTCTCGGGGCAAAAATCTCTGATATTAATTCCAAAATGTTACTTACCCTCAACTGTATGGCATCATATCTGTGACACCCAAACATCAAAATTTGAAAATAATATTGACACCAACTTCAGATATATTTTCAATTTTACCAGCTAAAAGGTTTTTTCAACTTTTCGATGTTTAAAAGTACTTTATACAGAACCAGTGTCGATTGCCTTAGTAGATAAATCAGTGCTTCCACTCGCTGTGTAGTGACAGAAGACCTAAAATTGTTTGCCGAGATTTTTCACTTTTCGAAAGTTTGGTGTTGGCCGAATTATAACTCAAAAAATATATAAAAAATATTTAATAGTTTGAATTCCATCAAGTTCTATCTATTTAAATTTAAAGATATTTCAAAAATAAAATCACAATAATAACAGGATGTTATTGATTTATTCTATTCTGCTTTTGTTGGACAGTCTATGAAAATAGAAATACATACACATGTCAGTATATTTTTAAAATTTAAATGTCTTTTACTAATAGCATGTTTATTTTTTTTATTTTTTTTTTTAGTTGAAAACATTCAAACATGTTTTGAATCGAGAATAACACTGTCAACGGTGATATCTGTCTCGTGATGCCTGTTTGTGGGACAAGTTAAAAAATCATAACATTTTTAAGTGACTTATTCCAACATTGTTTTGACCATGACCACAAGAATTGGTATATTTTCAACATTTAGCTATGAATAACGACAAAACATTATCTCACTGTTTGTTTAACATTTTGTGTGCGAAATCTTATTATAAAGAAGTTATTACGGGTTACTCTGCGACTTCTAAAACTCACCGACAACACGTATTGTGGCACTTGTAAATATAGGGTGATTCATCGTGAGGTTTGATTTTCAACAGGCTTTTTTGACAGATTACGCGTCACTCCTATCAAACTGCTTTGTCATTTTTGTTCTGTATCGTTTGGCAAGTCATCATGGAAAAAGACTCACACCACAAGGGCGTCTCCAAATTGTTCAGCTGTATTACGAAAATCAGCGTTTTGTGAGAAATGTTTTTCGTGCGATCGTGTCATAAGAAATATCTTACTTAGAATTTGGAGGAAAACTGATTTAAATTATTGAAGCCCACGACTTAAATTTGACTCCTTTTTTATTATAAGCCCTCCAGCCCAAAGAATTATTAACGCTTCTTTAAAAGAATTAATATTTCCATATACCACCTTGATCAAAAAAATTTCGGAATTTTTTTCAGAAAATTAAAAATATAAGTTTATTCATCTAAATCTATATTATCCCCTTCAAAGTAATCCCCATCGGCGGCAACACACTTATACCAGCGCTTGATCCAATCCTCGAAACATTTTTTATATTCGGTTTTCGGTATGTCCATCAGTGCTTCCTGCGATTTTTCCATAACTTCCTCTCGGCTGCTGAAACGCGTTCACCGTAGTGGTTTTTTAACTCGATTGAACAGAAAGAAGTCACAGGGAGTCAAATCAGGTGAATTCGGTGCCTGTTGGATGGTATTTGTTGCATTTTTTATCAAAAAATTACGAATAATGATAGCACTGTGCGATGGTGCGTTATCATGGTGCAAAATCCACGAGTTTTCTGTTCAAAATTCTGGTCTCTTTCGGCGAATTGCTTCACGCAAACGTCTCATAACGCCCACATAATACTCTTTATTGCTGTCTGACCTTCTGGCAAAAATTGATGATGCACTACCCCGTTGTACGTAATTCATGAAAACCGTGAGCATTGTCTTCTTTTTTGACTGAAAACTACGTGTTTTTTTTTTTTTTTACTCGGCTCATTTGGTAAACGTCATTCACTTGCCTGATGTCTGGATTGCGTGTCGTACTCGTAAACCCACGTCTCGTTTCCAGTAATGATCCTTTTGATGAATGTGGGATCGGATTCAGCCTCGCAAATCATCACGTCAACACAGTCTCTTTTTTGCATGAAATTGAGGTCTTTTGGCATCATCTTTGCTGATACATGACGGAAACCCAAATCATTAACCAAAATGTCTTGGACGGATCCATAGACAATCTTCAAGTCCTCCGCTATCTCTCTGATGGTTAATTTGCGGTTATTGACCAACATTTCTTTTACTTCATCAATGTTTTCGTCGGTTTTCGATGTCGTTCATCATCTTCGATTGACTCACGAAAACTTTTGAACAGCTCGTGCCACTGGTAAACGACCGTTTTCTTTAGAGAATAGTTGTCCAAACGCTTTTCCAACATTTCCAATGTTCGCGCACCATTGAATCCGTTTTTTACGCAAAATTTAATACGAGTTCGTTGTTGCAAATTTAAATCTATTTCTAAAATTGTAAAAAATCGCCAACACACACAGAGATAGATGTACTCTTGGCTGCGTAACTTTTGCAAATGTCAAGCTATGACGCTAAGATTAAGAGGGAATATCAACAACAGATGTACCAACTTAACAAACAAAAAAAAAAAAAAAATAAAAACAGAACACAAATCGGAACAATGGGGCGGAGCGCCAAACGGTGGTGCGCCGGGAACTTTTTGATCAAGGTGGTACAGGGTGATTCATCATGAGGTTTGATTTATTATGTAAAATAAAACACATAAATTTGAAAGTGAACTTAAAATTTTTATTATCGGTTAAAAGAACAATTCATAGCATTTACTTTTTAAAAATGATATTATGTATTACGTATATATTTTATTTCGTGCGGTTTTTTTTCAAAATTTGAACGTTTTTTTTAGAAAAACATGTACAATAGTATTATTCAAAGTATTGCCCATCTGAAGCTATGAATTTTTCCCATCTTTCTGGCAATTTGTGGATCCCATCCCAAAAGAACTGCGCCGGCTTGCCAGCCAAGAATAAATCAAGCCAATTTTTGATATTCTGCTCTGATGTGAACCGTATTTCAGTGAGGGCGTTCTGCATCGACCGGAACAAATGGTAGTCAGAAAGGGCAAGGTCTGGGCTATAAGGCGGGTGGGGTAAGACTTCCCATCCACTGTTTTCCATATAGTTCTTAACCGGAATAGCAACGTGGGGCCGAGCGTTGTCATGATGGAAAATTATTGGCTCGTGTCTGGTCGCATATTCCGGGCGTTTTTCGGCTACTGCTCTCTTCAAACGGATTAATTGTGTTCGGTAGCGTTGTCCATTGATGGTTTCACCCGGTTTTAGCAGCTCATAATACAGCATACCCATCTGATCTCACCAAATACAGAGCATTACCTTCGCGCCATGGATATTCGGTTTTGCCGTTGATTTGGCTGGTTGGCCGGGTTTCACATATAATTTTTTGCGCTTGCGGTTGTCGTAATGGATCCATTTTCCATCACCAGTAACAATCTGATGCAAAAATGACTTTCTTTTGTGGCGTTCCAGCAGCATTTCGGACATTCAAAACCGCCTTTCGACGTCCTTGCTTTTGAATATATCAAGCTGCTTTTAAACGTTTTGAAATAGCTGCTTGAGTGACACCCAAAGATTCTGCGAGCTCTTCTTGTGTTTGGCAATAATCTTCATAGAGTAATGCTTCCAGTTCTTCATCTTCAAACCTTTTTGGCTGCCCAGGACGTTCATCTTCTTTCAAGCCAAAATCACCACTTTTAAATCGTGGAAACCACTTTTGGCACGTTCGCTCAGCTAGCGCATGTTTACCATAGACTTCCACCAAAATACGATGACTTTCGACAGCAGTTTTCTTCATATTAAAGTAATGAAGAAGAACTCCCCGCAAAAACACTTTTTCAGGCACAAAGTTCGACATATTTGAGTGAAAAAAATTAGTCTTGTTTACGCTTCAAATGAATGACATATACTGAAATGACGTACAATAACAGTAGCTTTCCAATGCATGCTCCAATGGAATAATAACAATGGAATAATATAAGTTACGCCATCTCTTAGCAAACCGAATTAAGTTATAGACCTAATAAATGTTGGCCACGACTACGTCTGAGGTGGTCCATTCGGAAGGTCCAATTTAGGGCGACTCGTTTAAGCATAGCAACTAATATCTCGCGGATAACACGAGTAATGTTGGCTGTAAAAGCGTCAATCGTAGCTGGCTTATTCCTAAAGACCTAATACTTTACATTTCCCCAGAGAAAATAGTCCAAAGGTGTGATATCGCACGACCTAGACAGACAATTTACCGTAGCAAAACGTGAAATTAAGTGCACTTCAAAATGATTTATCAATAAGTCCATTGTTTCACGCGCTGTATGGCCCGTAGCGCCGTCTTGTTTAAACCAGAGCTTACCGAGATCATGTGCTTGAATTTCAGGAAGCACATAGCCCGTTAACATGGCGCGATAACGGCAACCATTGACGGTAACATTCTGATTGGTCTCATTTTTGAAGAAATATGGGCTAATGATTTCACTAGCCCATAAACCAAACCATACCGTTGTTTTTAATGGATATAATGGTAGCTCTTGGTACTCTTCGGGTTGCTCATCAGCCCAAATATGGCAATTTTGTTTATTAACGTATCCATTTAGCCAGAAATGGGCATCATAACTGAACAAAATTTCACGACAAAACACCGGATTTTCGTTGAATTTTTCCAGAGATCATTCACTAAAAATATGATACAAATTCAAGTCGTCTGGCTTCAATTCTTGCAAAAGTTGAATTTTGTACGCTTTAAGGCTGAGATCCTCACGTAAAATACGCCAAGCCAAGCTGCTAAGAACGACTACGAATCGATTCGTTACGGTCTTCGCTTACACTTTCAGCTACAGCTGCTATAGTCTCTTCACTACATTCTTGATGTGGTCTAACTGGACGAGTATTATGCATTTATGTACTGGGACTCAAATTTGCGAATGGTATATAGTGGCAATAGTGGTTTTAGTAGTTTGATCTGTCAAAAAAAGCCTATTGAAAATCAAAACTCACGATAAATCTTTCTATACTTGGAAAGTATCTCAAAATACACCCTTACAAAAAGTGAAAAATTCTGAGAAATGTGAAGATTATAGGCCGATAAATTCTCTGCCCTTGTATAGGGTTTTTCAATAGGGACTTGACAACTTTGAATTTAATTTGTGAACGCACTTTTTCACTAATCATCAAATTGTCACTGTTAATTTATTCAGTTAACTCAACATTTTCATCATAATAAAGTACACTAACGAGCAACGTCTGCAAATTATAAAAATTTTCTACAGATATTCTGAGTCGCAAAATCATATTCAGTGACGAAGCTCATTTTTGGCTCAATGGGTTCGTCAATAAGCAAAATATGCGTTATTGGTCGGGTGAAAACCCACAGGTGCTTCATGAGTCACCACTTCATCCACAGAAAATAACTGTTTAGTGCGGTTTGCATGATGGCGGCGTTATTGGGCCATATTTTTTCGTCGACGATAACGATCGTCACGTTACTGTGAATGGTCAGCGTTATCGCTTTTGTTTTTGGGCCGAATTGGAAAATATGGACTTGGACGACATGTGGTTTCAACAGATCCAATACTTTAAATAATACTATTGTACATGTTTTTCTTAAATAAACGTTCAAATTTTGAAAAAAAAACCGCATGAATTAAAATATATACCCAATACATGAAGCTACATATAAATTAAAAAAAAAAAGTTTATCGATTAATTTAGGTATTCCAAACGCGGCTTTAAAATCAATTAATTGATGATGGTTATGAATTTGAAACTGCTGGCTCTTTTTTGCCATATGCGGTGTTATGAATATTTATCACACTGATATATGTAGACCTGTTTGTTTGTTGCAGAGAGAACTAATGCGTTTACATAATATTGACGAAAAGGTTATGTCTCCATAAATGAAAAAGCAAAGGAATCTCATTTCAAAATCAGAAAAACTATGCTGATGTCTATTTCAATCAAATTATGCAAATTAAGTAGTTCTTACTGCTCATAAAGTGTGATTGTTTTGAATATTTCGGCTGTTAAACTGTCATCGCTTTACTTTATTAACGTCAGATGACCTGTAATGTGATTCCTTGAGGTCCACCGCATGTTTTTATTAGCTTTTGGTTGAACTGCATTTGCACAGCAGCTGCAACAACGTTTTCTTCTATTATGATCGCTGCAAAATGATTATTATCCTTAAGAATATTGACATGAAAAAACTGCATACGTACAAAACCCTACCATTAAAATTACAACCCGTCCATTAGATTACAGGAAGATCCATTTTTAGCTATGAGATTTTGGATTTGGCCCCAGATTTCATATGGCGCCCTTAAAACTTCAGATGGGTTCAAGCGTTCCACGTGCGGTTGTGGCATGTGACACCATCATATTGGAATTAGCTCAGAAACATTTACTGAAGTCCATTGGATTTAAGATGCCCCTACAATGATTATGTAAGTGTAAGAACCTTTTTTCTGCATGAAATGGTCAATGGTCCGAATTAACTGAAAATCTGTCTCTTCGTTGATACTTCAGCCATTTTTCATTCAAGACTACTACTACTTTTCGTAACAGAACTAGTCTTTTCGAAATAAGTTACTACGTTACGAATTCTTTATTTGATTTTACAGCGATCGTTAGAATTGAACAATTTTAACCCATCGTGCTTTATAAAAAGTGATTACATTTACAAAAAGTTCTAAGTGCGCACAAAAATTTGTCCAGCTTTCATAATGACATCGATTTGAAATTCCAAAATTCGAATAAAAATGTAACCATGATCAATGTGAAAGATCATTTGACTGACTAGTCTTTTGAAATTATTTTCTCAGCTTAATTATATTTTGTTTAAAATAATAATTTCAAGGTATCAAACCGTATTTTTTACTAATGTTTGGTTTATTTTAGGTCGGTGGACACACTCGTCTGCTCCTGCTTAATCAGAGTACTGTCATAAAACCATTGAATCTGCGTGAATTAGACTTTTATCAGAACATTCCTCAGAACATCCAGAAGTTTGTTCCAAAATATAAAGGTAAGACTATAATGACCAACATTAATTATAATCTATGTATTTAAAAAAAAAAATAATAAAAAAAAAAAAAAATAAAAAATACACAAAGATTTATGTTTAAAAAATATATTTATTTTATATTTGTTTTGTCGTCGTAAAAATATAATATTTCATTTGTTTGAATTGTCGTCGCATAAAAATCACACTACTCATAAAGTTTGCTTATACTTTTTGTGTGTTCCATAAATCATTAACAAAACAAAAAATAAATATTGGAAATAAAAAATATTAGTATGAATAAAATAAAAAAAAAATAAAAATAGAAATCATTTTTATTATGAAAAAAAGAAAAAAATTATTTACAAATTTTGTATAGAAATCATTATTGTACCTGAATATATGTTGTGATCTTAGTTTGTAAGAAAACTTTACTTTGTAATAATAATAATAAAAAAAGAGAATTGAAAAATGAAATTCAAAAATATACAACAGAAAAACTATTTGACAATTTAGTTTGTCATTTCGTTATGCAAATGTGTACAAAAGTCGAACCGTAAAGTAAAACCTCTTTGAAAAGTTGATTGTTCGAACACAAAGTGATTGAAGTTTAGTTATTTATGTTATCGAGGGCCTAATGGGTAAGTCCTTTTCCTTTCTAAGTAATTTATGCTATTCTTTATTTGTTTCTTTTATCCATGTGACTATTTAGATAACTTCAATTGGAGTCACTTTTTTTTTAATCAGCTGGAATCGGTCAGCATAGGTCAAAATTCAAGCATCGGTTTTGTTTCATTGTATGCATCCCAATTTGACGGCGATTCTTTGTCTAAATATTGTTCATAAGAGTTTATTCGTATGAGTCAAAAATAACCAAGTTCAGCTTATGGATTAAATGTCAAAGTGGTGACACTTTGCGCTGTACAATTGATCCCTGCCTAAAATCTATAGCAGCTTGACAATGGTGTTTGGATATTTAAGAAGGAATTGGCCTTCTGACACTATTTATTTAATTTTTTTTTTTTTAATTTACTTCAGTAGAGAAAATTAGTTTATACTTAATTACGTGTTCTATTGGTGACCTCGCTATCATTTTTGCATAAATCATTGACTTCATATTGTTGACCGATTTTACCTGATGTTTTACAAAAAAAAAAAAGATAAGTTTAAATATAATTTAAAAACTCATTCGTTGACAGCAAATTTTGTTAGAACAAGGTAGTAACAAGTCGAAATTTCGTAAGAGTGTCAGAAAACAGGTGGTTACATAAATGTTTGTTCTTTATACATATAGGCAACGAAAAACATAGATACCAAACGAAAAAAAGGAGGTAATTACCAATAACTTGAGTGTAAATTGTAAAATAGCTCGTAAGTGGCGGTAGTTAAATTATTTTTGTTTATTTTTTTTTTCTTTTTCTCTCTATTTCTCCTTGTCTATATCAAGGATATCCACTCTATAATGTGAAATGAGCGGATTATGAGACTACATGAAATGAATGAACAAAAATGGATATTACTAACAGAAGGATGCGCGCGCTGTCCTATAGTGTGTGGTTTCGAATATACCCGTATAATGAAATCTATAAAATAATAAGAAAAAAACATAAAAAAAATCACAAACATGGTTTACACAGAAAAACGTTATTTTTTAACAGAGTTAACAAAGAATGAAAACAAAGGTTTTGCGATTTTTTTAAAAATATAAAATTTTTTACCAAATATATGTGAAAGCGCCCTCTGTTGGTGTGTGTATGAATTATAATTTCAGCAACAATAAACACACCTATTATTGATTGACAACTGTGTGTCTAAATTTCATCCTCCATGTGTACGCTCTCTGCTTAAGTGTATGTGCTTGCAAGTGCGTTCAACTCCACTCCATCCCATTCGTTGATCCTTGTTTAAGGGTTTGTATGCATATATTCCGTATATATACATGAAATTATATCTATATCTATATTGTTTTTTTATTATTATTATTATTATTATAAACTTTAAAAAAAAAAGTACATACATATATTTTTGAGCAATTGAAGTTAATTTTTTTCTCAAAGTAATGTTTTTTTTTTTTATATTTAAAATTATGTAGTTCTGGAATATAACACTGTTGCTTCTATGTAGGCGTGGTGATAGTTGAATAGAACTCCTGCCCATAAATAGAATTAATATTTTTTATTGAGAAAGTTTTGCACACTTTGACGTCACTACATGAGGACAGGTGTAGATGTAGTAGTGCATTGAAGTAGTATCACGAAGTCTAAGACTAGTCATGATTTCATATTTTGTTGTCTTTCAATACCGTTCATACGTTGTTACTCCATGTAGTGTCCTTATCAGCGTCGTCCTTTTTTCTTTTTTTTACTGGAAAATTTTTTTTTTAAGCCTAAATTAATTTGCGTGTATTAGATGTTTAAGTAATACACAAGTAAAACAACTTTAATTGGCTGTCTTTCAGATCCAGCAAAATTTAGATAAGATAACAATACGTTGTTGTTCAAAATATTAAAAGAATTAGTGTCTCTCCTTAATGTGTTCGTTTAAGCATTTTGTTACGCAAATGGAACAGATACTACTTATAGGAGAATAAAACACTTTCTTAGAGGAGGCTGAAATCATTATGATGAAACTTCTTTTTTTTTTTTAACTAATACATAGTTTATTTACGACTTAAGACAATATTTTTTGCCCAATTTTCAATGTACTATCCTGCCCTTTCTATACAAATTTTTGACTAGTCGTAGAGCCTTTGGAGGATCGTCGATAAATCTTCTTCCAGAATGTTTCGTTACACTTCGTGGAATAACTTCCACGTCATCAAAACTGATTTTTTTTTTTTAGCCAATAGCTAATTTACCAAAAACGACGAATGCACCGGTGCATTATCGTAAAGTAAGAACCAGCCGCCCATCTGGTATAATTTCACGCATCCGCGCCATCGTATCTATCCCAAAAGTCGATCAAGTACATCTTTATAAAATACTGCATTGACTATTTGAGCGAGGAACGAATTCGCTCTAAGAAACCACAGGAATCGAAAATTGAAAAAAAAAAAAAACATCGTCTTCACCTTGACTTTATGCCATTCTGCGGTTCATACTTGAAACAACGCAGTTCTTCGCCTATGATAATTTGACACAAGTATCCACACGTCCTTGTTTCTGGTTCTACGTAAAATGCTGTGAATGCATTTCAGTTGCTCAGACAACATTTTAACCGTGGATTAAAAGACATATACAGACATTCTTGCATGTATAAGAAGTGAACGGGCACCGTTCCCTTAAATCGCTTTTTAACGGTTATTCCCTTGCTTTGACTAAAAGGCTCATCACCATAGCAAGATCTTAATTTTTGAGGCGTTTACGAAGTAGTTATATTTAAAATACAATCTAATATCAGCTCTTTGTTCCATTGTAAAAAATGTGACCGACAAAACAAACACACGTACTTCAAACGAGTATTGTTGGCTACTAAATCAAGATATCGCGTTAAATTTTCTAAAGAAACTAAAGAAACAACGAAAAACTTATTTCCTACAGTAAAGCTGTCACTTTCAACTGTTTCTGGCAAACCGGGGCAAACATTTTTAGTTGAGAAAACGTTGAAAGATTTATATTTTCATAAGATAAAGATTTTCCGAGCCGCGTTTTTATATCTTTATGTCTAGGCATAAGCATTTGTTAAAAATTTAGCTTACCTTTTAATTTATTTGTTGTCTGATAATATTAAATTGAACCCGTACTCAGTAAAAGTGTAGGATTTCCACTTACTAACATATTCCTCTTAGCTGTGAATTTCTATCTTGAATTTAATTGTGGAAGCTCATCTACCCTTTGAACAAAATTCTTTAAATCTTTCCTGTTTCCGACTTTATTGTGGCTTGTCTTTTTTCAGTGTAAAAATAAATGCACTCCATTTCTCGTTCTCTGTGGATAGTAGACATAGTGGAATGAATTATCATATCCGAATCTATGAAAATAAGCACGCATTCATGTAAAGTCAGATGTTGCGTTTAGTAGAAGTGCGTTTTCCCTCGTACTCCATTTGTTCATTTAGTTTTGTTTAACATAAGCCCATATCCTTTGTAATAAACGTGACCACATTGCACACTGTAAAACTCAAAGAGAATTTATTTTTTTTAACGTTGTTCTTAATTTTTACCGATGTCGCTCAGATTTGTACAGTATAAAGGGCTATATCATACATATTATCAGCATCATCCTCGAAATAGAATCATTCACCCATGAAATCTTAAATAACCACTTTTTGTTCTGGTTACCTCTCTTATGTTTCTGTAACTGACCAGGACTGCCACAGTTTTATGTTTTAGATAACTGATCGTCAACATGGGATAATCCCAGCATCGCTGTGGTAGTCGTATCTTCACAATGTCTTTGTGTGATCCCAATTTTCAGAATCAATATCTGATTATGTCAAATATTGCATTTATGTATTGGGTATGTATGTTAATTCGTGCGGGTTTTTATTTTTTTTTTTTAATTGAACTTTTATTTAAAAAAAAAAAACAGGTACAATAGTATTATTCAAAGTATTGTCCATCTGAGGCTATGAATTTTTCCCATCCTTCTGGCAATTTGTGGATCCCATCCCAAAAGAACTGCGCCGGCTTGGCAGCCAAGAATGAATCAAGCCAATTTTTGATATTCTGCTCTGATGTGAACCGTATTTCAGTGAAGGCGTTCTGCATGAACTGGAACAAATGGTAGTCAGAAGGGGCAAGGTCTGGGCTATAAAGCGGGTGGGGTAAGACTCCCCATCCACTATTTTCCGAATAGTTCTTAACCGGAATAGCAACGTGGGGCCGAGCGTTGTCATGATGGAAAATTATTGGCTCGTGTCTGGTCGCATATTCCGGGGGTTTTTCGGCTACTGCTCTCTTCAAACGGATTAATTGTGTTCGGTAGCGTTGTCCATTGATGGTTTCACACGGTTTTAGCAGCTCTTAATACAGCACACCCATCTGATCCCACCAAATACAGAGCATTACCTTCGCGCCATGGATATTCGGCTGGTTGGCCGGGTTTCACATATGATTTTTTGCGCTTGGGGTTGTCGTAATGGATGGATATACAACCGCACAAGTTATGGAACTAATAAAACATTCGTTCTTTATATGTTTTGAGTTCACAAGTAGGGAGAGATCTCGTTTTTTAACCACTTTTCTGACTTATTCTACCAAAATTATATATATTTTTTTTATCACATCCAGCTTTTAGTGCAAGTAGTGCGAACTTATACCATAAACGGAATATGTTGTTAATTAATCGATTTGGAGTATTTACCATAAACAGATAAAATATCAATGTGACAGATGTGGCTTTTTCAGTCATTCATTTCTATTTCTTTCCATAATATACTTCTGCATGTCCTTCCTTAAGCCTGTAATAAAAAAAAAAAAAATAAATAAAAAAAAAGATAAATCATTAAAGAATGTCGCATCCATAAATATATATATATTTGAATATCCATGATTCTGATTGAGGTACATATTTTGGACAAATTATCCCCCGAAAGAACAATTTTATATGTACAGACCTAATCATGATCATCAAAACATTCTACTCTATCCTCATTTATGGACGTTGAACTGTGCAATTCGTTAGGCTTTTGATCATTATGATTCTTCCAAATAAAAATCATTATCATTTTTAAAATACCATTACATACCCGATCTCACAATTTACATATTACATATCCGTATATGTTTTTCTACGCATCCATCCATAAAAGTGTTTCGTGTTCACATATTTACGTCAATAACAATTAAATTATAAAATAAATTTATATATATATATATATATAAATATATATATATACATACTTATATCTAACATAAGACAAACTTAATTAAATTAGAGCAGAATATACTAAAATATTTGGATAATCTAATTACAGGTGTAATGCAAGCAACAACAATGGGTGGAACTAAACTTGAGAAACGTTACTCACCTAGTTTTCGTGAGGAGCATGTACGAAAAATAAGCGCTTCAAAAAGGAAACGGGATGATGTTTTACGGTTAGTATTTATTTTCTAACATATTTAACTTAAAATATTGAAAATATATGTTTTTTATAGATGAAAAGATAGAAAAAGTTTGATACAATTGAAATTAGAATCATTCATGGGTAAATAAATTATTAAGTAATTTATATTTGTACCGAACTTCATTTATTCTAAAATAAAAGATAAAAAATAATATATACATATATATACATATAAACAAAAGCACAAATAGATAAAAATATATTTTTTTAGGAACGTAACTCAATCGCGCGCCTTACATCTATCATCCGCACTCTCTAATTCTCGAGCCGTCGCAAACGACTTGACAATATCGTAGCCCCTTTTTCTAACGATTCAAACAAATCGAAACATTTTTGTCTACGATAATAATATAAAGAGTAATAACCCCAATTAAGAAATTTCTCTGATTAAGGATTGTTTAAAATTTTAATCGAGAAAAATCAATTAAATAAATAAAAACAAATAAACATAAGTAGCTCTCTGCGATGTGATAAATTAATTATGGATTTTTTTTCTTTTCTTTCTCTTACAGGATGAAAGTACATAAGAATGGAAATGCAGCCGATGTTATAAAGAGTATTTCACAATTAGACAACTCTAACAAACAATGTTAGTATCAGATCAACTACATATTCGATTAAACACAGTCAAATGCGTACTAAAACTAAAAAAAAAACAAAAAAAAAACAAAAAAAAAAAAATTAAGAAACAATCATGAAAAGATGTCATCATCGTGTTGATCGTTACCTTATTTAGAAACCGTTTCATTTCATTTTCATTTCTCTCTTATGTTTAAAGATATCCCTTTTTTATTTATCTACATTCGAACATAATTACCAATAAAATATTGAAAACAAAGTTTTCTCCTTAAACTTATTTCCAACTTTTATGTAATGCATTGAGTCTGGGCAAAAGTCCGTTTCATTTTCTTAGTTAAATTCAAATCAATTCATTTAAACCCAATATGCTCCATTATTAATGACAGTGTTTCTCTATTTTTCGGGAAAAGTGATGATGCCGTCGGTGAAGAACAAAGCTTTCACAATTTGATGGAAGACAATACCTTTTCTATTGGCCAATTCAGGTCGCTTTCTTTCAATTACTTGGTGTAATCTCTCGAGTTTTTCACCGTAAACTTGAGAACTAACTGTTCTTTTGAAAGAACTTAAATGTGGACAATCATCTTCCAGTCCCACCACATACATACACACACTATCACCTTTTACACTGTCAATCTTGACTTCGCTAACGCTTGTGACGGCCGATAATTATTTACCCACTATTATCATCACCAATTATGACTTGTTTCAGAAATAGCTCGTGTTCATTGCATTTCAACAAAATATTACAGATTTTTACTCTGTCTATTATATTTGTGACATCAATTCATGAGGAACCCATACATCGATCTTTTCTCTGTATCCAGTTTTCCGTAAATGATTAAAGACAATTTTGTGGTTAATACCTAGGTTCTTACCTAAATCGACAGTGCTGATATGCCTGTCTTGCTCGACTTTTTTAGGACCATTGCGTGGCTTACCATTGAAAAAAAAAACAGGAGAATTAACTTCGCGGATTCCAAAAAGGTCCTTTCCCCTTGATTAGGACAAACTTTCTTACAAGCTTGCGCAACGTTCTTCTCTGTTCATTAGTTTTTTCCATTTTTAAATGTGAATAATTTTACAACCTCCCCAAGTACAAAAAAAAAAAAACGCGCGTACACAAAATTCTGTAACTTTTCAGTTGAAATAAGCTCTTTTTGAGATTGGATTTAACACCATCTATCGCCAAAATCAGCCCCAATTTTTTCCCAGACTCAATATCAGTATTCATAATATTATTTTATGAATGTCGACAAATTTGCGGCTGTCTTCGATTTATTTGGCCATTCTATGTGAACCACCTTTAAATATTAAATGTCTCAAAAAGCAGAGGGTTGACAAAGAAGTCTTAGTTTTTACCTTTATGTTGGTTTTCCCTATTCGCGCATTGTTCCGTAAATAGAACCTCGTATGGATAGACGAGGTGTGTTCAAAAAGTAAGGGGACTTTGAAAATTTCGCGGGCAACGTACATTCGATTATCGATATATATATATATTGCTGTGTTGGTACACATGTCCATATGTTCACAGTTTCAAGTATATAGCATACTTAGTTTGTTTTTTACAGATAGAAACGTTAGATGTGTTTTGGTATGTTTCCCGATTTTCAATTATTAAAAAAAAAAAAAAAAAAAAAAAAAAAAAAAAAAAAAAAAAAAAAAAAAAAAAATGTGCTCTAAGATACTTGAAATGTTGACAGTGGCATACGTGCGGTCAGTCTGACAAAATAATGTTTACAAATGGTACAATCTCTTCCAAGATGGCTGAGAAGATGCCAATGACGAACCTCGGTTTGGACGCCCCAACACATCAACAAAAAATCTTCGAATTACCATAAGAGAAGTTAAGTGTCATGCAATTTTTTCGAATGTTTTGGGCATGAGACGTATGTCAGCGAAGTTTGTTCCGAAACTTCTTAATTTTGATCAGAAAAACCGTCGCATGAGCATCGCTCAGGAGCACTTGAATGACGTCAATACGAAAAAAACGTCCGGAGTTGTGGAAAAACAATTGATGACTTTTGCATCACGATAATACACCTGCCCATACATCGTTGCTTTTATTTTTTGCCAAAAACAACACGACAATCATGCCTCAGCAAACATATTTAAAGGATTTGATCCCATGCGACTTTTTTCTGTTCCCAAAACCAAAGGGACCTATGAAAGGATGGAGATTTGCAACGATTGAGTAAATAGAAACGGCATCGCTGGAAGAGCTCTTCGAAAAAGCGTTGGGAAATATGTATTATATATGAGGGGGATTACTTTAAAGGGAACAACATTAATGTTGGTGAATAAACAAATATTTTTTATAAAAATATAAAGTCAGCTTACGTTTTGAACACACCTCTTAGATTTTGTTAAGTTTTGGAATTTGATCATCAAAAGGATTTCTATTTTCATTTATATGCTTGGTAACAACATAATCATCTGCACTCGTTTCCGCACAATGGACTTATTAAATTCTCAGATTAACAGAATAGCGGCCAACCATCAACAGTAAAATTTTGTACTTTCAAAACACATTGCTGTCTTTTGAAATTAGAACGAATTTGAAAATCTGGTATTTTTCTCAATAATAATCTGCTAGTGTGAGTTACCACATATTCGATGTCTCCAAAAATTCAACGAAATGTCTGAGTTTCAACAAGCGATGTATAAAATTCTTCACACCTTCTGATTTGATTTTCATTCGCCCAAAATTGGAGTGCAATGCACGCATATAGCCGACTAATAAAACCCCCTTTCTACCTTCCTGTTAGAAATCCGGATCTTGCTAAAATGCTCATTAATTTAACTTCGTATATACATATAGCTAAAAACATTCGAAACCAAGATCGGTACCTCGTTTTCTTTCCTCGATCATATTTCTTTGTCGATTTATTGAAAAACTGTGTGTCGAAACTTTGACTACCTTCGCCATGATAAATTTGTATGTACGTCAAATGAAAGCACATTATCTGTGATAAGTTTTTTTATTCTGAATTTTCCTTCTAACTACTCGATCCCGGAAAGTAGTGTGTTGTATTTAAACTTACAGGCTATGTAGAGTAATCAAATCATTGGTCTTTGGTGATAAATTCCGATCGTGATAGTTTACGAAGTGGTACGAAATGTACGAAACCATACAAAGTTCATTTCTTTCATTAGTTCGACGTTGATGCTTTCATCATTACTTACATTCTAGGTCCTCGATCAATGTACTAATAGTCTTTGATGGATAAACAAATTCCAGAAAAAAGAAAAAAACTGACTTCGCCGAAACAAAAAGGTATACTTTCGTGTTTAGGCGAATTTAATTACTCTCCATTCGGTCTCACTTTAGTCTTGGTTAAGAAAACATTTGTTTAAGTACTCACTAAAGCATATATCAGAACTACTCGTAAATGATTGCTTACACAAGTCACCTTACGAGCTCCTTACTCCTTACTATCTGTGTTCAAAAAGTAAGGTGATTTAAAATTTCGCGGGCAACATACGATGTTTTGCTGTGTTGGTATACATGTCCCAAATATATGTTCACAGTTTCAAGTATATAGCATACTTTGTTTTTGACAGATAAAAAGGTAAGACGTGTTTTGGTGTGTTCGACGAATTTCAATTATTATAAAAATTGAAGCCAAGAATTTGCATCAAATTTTGTGTTAAAAATGGAATCAAGTTCTTTAAAGCACTTGAAATGTTGATAGTGGCATACGGTGAGTCTGCTCTAAGTAAAAAAAAAAAAAAAATTTACAAGTAGTACCAGCTCTTCCAAGATTTCTGAGACGATGCCAATGACGAACCTCGCTCTAAACGCCATAATAAACCATGAAAAGATGATAACGTCGAAGCTGTGAAGAACATTGATTTAGAAAATCATTGAAATAACATTGGAGAAGTTGCTGCGGATGTTGGCATATCGGCCGGCTCGTGTCATGCAATTTTTTCGGAATTGACACACATGAGACGTGTGTCAGCGAAACTGCTTAATTTTGATCAGAAGAACCGTCGCATAAGCACCGCCCAGGAGCTCTTAAATAACGTCAATGATGATTCTGAGTTGCTCAAAAGGGTTATAACTGGGGACGAATAATGGGTGTATGGTTATGACGTCGAAGCAACAGCATCCAAGAGAGCCAAAACCGAAATCGCTGGAAGAGCTCAAGGCTATACCAAAAAGTGCTTATAAAAAGTGCTTATAAAAAGTGCTTCAAGGATTGGAAATAGCGTTGGCACAAGTCTATTATATCTGAGGGGAATTAATTTGTAGGCGACAAAATTAATATTAATAAATAATTAAATATTTTTTTTATTAAAATATAAACTCACCTGACGTTTTGAACACACCTCGTGTATTACTTTAGCTCCGTAGTCTGCCTAGATCTTGAATATCTTTAAAATATTTTTAAAGAGAGTCAACGCTGGATGATATTTTTGAAATAATACTACTATACTAGAGTATACAGCGTTTGGCACAACATATTATAAATAAATAGTTAACAAGCGCTTACATTGGTATAATACTTTCCTTGCTGTTGCTGCTGTGTAATCGCCCTATGAGAGATAACGTTTAATTCATAGCTTTCTGTACAAAATTCTTTTCAAAGTAGTATGATTTGGATCCAAACTGAATAATGTTAAAATGGAATAAAATCATTCCAAAAAATATACAACTGCTTGTCTTTAATTGACGATTATAAAAGTCATATTATAACACTACGTTATTGTGATTGTACGAGTAGTTATATCCAAAAATTGTTTTGCGTTTCTTTGACAACATTTTCAGCTAAGCGAATAGCTCAACCGGAATGTGGATCTTGCCCCAGCAATCATTTTTTTTTTTTTTTTTTTTTTGTAAAAACTGTTAAACGAAATCCATGCTTATACAATTCTGTCTCTTTTTTTATTTGCAGACTTTTTAATGCTCGAGAACATAACGTCACAGTTCAGAAACCCTTGCATTTTGGATTTAAAAATGGGCACTCGGCAACACGGAGATGATGCATCTGCAGAAAAACGCACAAAACAAATGGCAAAGTGCGCGGCTAGTACGTCAGCATCTTTGGGAGTACGTTTGTGTGGTATGCAAGTTTTTCAAGCCGATTTAGATCAATATGCCAAACGTGATAAATATTGGGGACGTGAACTTAATGAAGATGGATTTAAAAAGGCTCTACATGATTTCTTTTATAATGGCTATAGATTAAGAACACGTGTTATTAAAAAAATTCTGCAGCGATTACAACAATTGAGAAGAGTCATTGAAAAACAATCAAGTTACAGGTTCTACTCATGGTAATAAACTTTAATCCGCACTTGTGTGAATTCAGGCTTTATCATATTTATATGATTTTACTTTCAGCTCTCTTTTAATTGTCTATGAAGGTTTTGAAGAGAATCCTATGGTTCATCAAATGGACACTTTTTTCGATACACCCACATCAGCGGCAACAACAATTACAAATGAAAGCTGTGCTCTTCCGACATATTATAACGACGCAATCGTTACTGATCGTCAAGTTAACAGTGTTGATGAAGACGATAGTGATGAGGATGTAGACGACGATGATAATGATCTCAGCGGTCGTACACCAACATCCAACCATTGTTGTTATGATGCTGATGCATCGAATGACTCCACTGAGTTGAATCTCTCTTCATCACACGAAGACAGCGATCACAATCATCGAATTGCAACAGAAATAAATTCGACGTGTCGCCATCATCGAAATCAGCGTTATAATCAACGTCATCAGCACCAGCATAACAATAATCACCACCGTCATCATCACCGCTATCATCGCCATCATAATCATGACGATTCGGTGGAAGGAGATATAGAAGATGATGAGGATAATCATCAAGTAAGTACTGAGGCTCATCACCGAGGCTTTGCTGAAGCAGTGGCGCGTGGAGTCAAAAGCAGCAGCAGTAGTAGTAGCCCGCCATCATCACAACAACAGCAACAACAATCACAGTCAAGTACACAACAACAACAACAACAACAGCAACAGCAATCATGTCCCTTCATTCCAATTTCTGAAGAAACAGTATTCTTAGATCCCGAACCACCTCTGCCAAATGTTTCCACATCTAGCCCACACTCGGGTGATTCGTGGATGAACTACAGTAGTAACAGTAGCGATGATTTTTCCGGCCTTTCAGAGCAAATCAAAGCTGTAACTTCAGGTCGTCAAACAGGAAATAATAGCTCTGATGAAGGTAGTTCTGACTATGATAACAGCCTTATTGGGCAAACGGAAGCACTGATGAAACGGTACAAGAGTGAAGATTCTTCGCCAAAGTCCACTCCAAAAGGAGCAGTCAAACGTCTTCGCTGTAAAGATGATGAGGAAGAAAATTCTATGGATAAAACTGAATCCTCGTCATCTGTGGCAAAGAAATCAACTCATTCTTCTGCTAATAGAAAATCTCCCTTAAAGGATTCAGGTAGAGACTCTGCAGTTTCTTTACCTCCACCCTCTACATCCACTGGTGCACAATCACCAGGAATTAAAAATTCTCTTCTTTCTGGTATTCTCATGGATACCGTGCAGCGAGAAGAAAATTTTAATTTCTGTAAAAATGATTGTGGATTTCTGGTTCCGAATGATATTGCTCGACGTCATTCTCATCCGGACGAAGAAACATTACCAAACGTCACATCTCAACAGTTTATTCAGCCCCAGCCGCAACAACAACAGGAATCATCTTCTACAAAGAAACGCCAGGCAACAAGTGAGATACAAAACCATAGCTTCCACCAACAACATCATCACCACCTGCCGCACTCGTCAAAATCTCTGGATATAAGTAGTAATTCAGCCACAGATGATTCACATTGTCTCGTGGACATCCGCATGATTGATTTTGCACACACCGCCTTTGTGCCGAGGAATGGTCACGGTCTTCTGCCATCACCGCCATCAATGCCAGTACACCATGGTCCTGATGGTGGTTTTCTCACTGGCTTAGACAGTCTCAATAAATTACTAAACGAAATTCTTGCCGACGAAAAAATGGACTAAAAACAAAAACAACAAACGACCTACCTGAAATTTGTCAATTTCACAGGTTCATTCGTACGCAAGGTAAACCTAAAATTGTTCTGAAAGAAAAATTTTAATTTGGTTGGGAAATAATCAAAGGTGATTACCTTATTTTTAAAATAACACAACCTACTCTAATGTTTAATTGTATTTTGTGTCTTCTCCGTTATGTAGAAATTTACTTAAAGGAAGAAAAGATATTCAAAATAAACAAAATCTGAAATGACATAAATTAAATAATACTTTTTGTAAAAAAGAGCTATAGAAACAAAATAAGTTGAATCGGACGAAAATGTCCCTTAAGTGGGAAATTCACAGTATTTTTTGCATAAGTGTTTTATTGTTCTTTTATTTCCTTAATTTAGTAGTTTTAACAAGTATATTTACCTATAACGAACACAAAATATTTTCTAGATTATACAAATAAAATAATAAAAAAATCTAAAATACAACTGAAGTAAAAAATCATAATAAAAAATAAATAAAAAAAAGTGTAACCTGTTTTAATGTATCGTATAAATACATTTTGCCCTTGTAGACGTAATTGAATCGTAAAAGAAATATTACCTGTACTATGCTATAAAATGAAAAGTACATCTATTCACCTATAATCTCAATATATTTCTGACTCACTTCAAATGAAATATTATTTGAAATGTGTAACAAAAAACATAAAAATGACATGTTTAATCACTTAATAAATAAAATCAAACACCAGAAGAGTGTGTAATTTTAATAAAAGCAAAGCAAAACAAAAACAAATAGATTTAAAAACAATAGAACAAAAAATGCATAGACAAACTAGAAAAACGCAAAATAAAATAAAAATACATAAAAAAAGAGACTGACCTGTTTTTTTTTTGTTTAGTGTTTTCACCAGGCGACATTGTTTTAGTTTTTTTTTTTTTATGGAAACAAATCAATACTGATGATCCAGAGCTAATTTGTTTTTATAATATGAATATATGCTAATAAATGGGGATAAGATACTACAATATTAAACCAAACACAAGTCCATAACAAGGATGATTGTTTTGGAACGAAGGAGGAAAAACAAAATCTAACATAGAAGAAAAAAATCTAGTAGAATAATAATCATGTACGAGGGCTGTTTAATGAATACGTTTTTAGGTTTAGACAATTTATTTTTCAATATAGTCCCCTTTCAACTAGATACATTTTCCCCAACGGTGCTGCAACTTTTTTAATTCCTCTGTATAATACGACTTTTATTGGCCTGCAAAATACTCCTCCACGGCGTTGATGACTTCCACGTTCGACCCGTAGTTTTTTACGGCTTGGGAATAAAAAGAAGTTGCATGGAGCCAAATCCGGAGAAAACGGAGGATGGGGGAGCAATTCGTAATGCAATTCGACCAATTTGGCTGTGGCGACTGTGGAGGTGTGAACCGGTGTGTTATCATGGTGAAAGAGCACATTTTTCTTCGCCAAATTTGATCGTTTTTCTTCAAATCGGCCCAATAAATCGATGTATTATGCTTCTATGATTCTTTTTCCCTTCTCCAAATAGTCAACGTGGATCACACCTCGCGCGTCCCATAAAACGGTGGCCACCAACTTCCGGCCGAAGGTACGGTCTTCGCCTTCTTTGCCTGCTATCTGAGCCATCCCGCGAATTTTCACTCGGCGATCCGACAATGCGATAAGAGATCATGAATTTTGCCCATGGTTTCCTCTGTGGTAACCGTTTTGGACCACCTGGGCGCGGTTCATCTGCGAACCAATGGTAAACGGTTATATGGGAAGTTGAATGGGTCCCATACATAAAATCTAGAATGAGCTTGGTTTCCTCCCAAGTTTTGACACTCAAAAACAAGAATTGGATCACGGAGCGATACTGCTCTTTTTTCATGGTCGCAAAAAACAGTAACACGATGTTTTGAAATGGGTGTCAACACAAAACTAAGGGTCGGATTGTCATCAAATTTTGACAGGCGGGCTAAAAGATGTAATACTAAATGGTACACTCAGTATCTTCCAATCCGGGTACTCAACAAACAGCCCTCGTAAGATGCACGGTGAACGTACAATATATAAAATAGTAAGAATAATATTTTCATTTAGTTATAAATATAAATGAATTTAAATTGTGACCAAATAAGAACGATAGGAAAAAAAATTTAAATAAAATAACAGCGGTGTGTGATACAATATAAAATTAATTCTGGCTTTATTTTGAAGCTACGTTTATGCCAGTATGTGTAGAATAGCACATCATTTAAATAGCCGACTCAGCTTCGCTAGCAGTGCTTCAAGCGGTTGGTCCAATTTTTGATGACTCGGCCCAACATGTACGGCGTTATTTCAACAAAATTCTATAAAAACCACTGCGTAAGCTTTTTCATCCATCCTACACTTTCCGAGCAGATGAAAAACAGCATTTGTCCAGCCCACCTCTAAAAAGGCGAATCTTTTCTCTCCTCTCTCAAACCCACTGAACTTACATCCCTTCTTTCCAACGCAAGAAACGCTGATAAACCGTCAACTCATGAAACATGAAAACTTCTCAATGATCGGCAGTACGGTTTTCGTAGCAACAGGTCTACTGGCTATTGATGGCATATCTCACCGAAAGTGGAACCAAAGCGTACATCAATCTGTCAAATTCCTTTAAAATATCGAGGGCAACTACTTTGATTTCGCCAGAGTTCGGCATCAACTACTCTCTTCTTCTTAGATGGTTTCAATTCTGATATTCACAAAATAAATGATGGTATGTAAAAAAAAAATAGGGTGGGTCATAAATGTCAGCATTTCTAACTAGATCTTTCCTCGTGTGTTTTTGAACGCATTCATTGCGCAGACATATTTTAGTACGATCATAATTTGTTTTGCGTTTTGCGATTTGATAGCGGCCTACTTATCCGAAAAGATACGGTTATCCTTTGCAATTATCACGTATTTCTTCAGTTTTTGTTTTCAGAGATAAGAGTGATGTAGGCTTCACTCAAATGATAACGGTTTTAGGTATAAAGGTGGGCCAATATTGCAAGCAGTGAGATAAGTACTTATAATATAATCAACAGTTCACTCACCTGTACCGTTATATAATACTGAAGTATACCATTGTGATGTGCGTGAAGGGTACATAAGTCTACGTTTTACTAATATACAAGTTCTGATGTTACCTTTGTATTTTGTATAGACTGGACTGTATGCAGGTGTTCCAAGTTCACAAACTACGCCTTCTAAAATCCATGACTTTGGATAGGGATGATGTCTTCTGAATCTTCGAATAGATGCAGAATGAGCGCGGCCGAGGCTTTTTTTTGAGTAATGGAAGTTAATCTAGAGAAACTGTAGTATCATTGCTACAATCAATCAATCCACTGCGGTGTCTTGTGAGTCCTCCGATTCCGAAAATGGCCAAAATCTCATCTTCATCCTCTGATCGTAAATTCGTTTTATTCGTCATCGGTTTCCATTTCCGACAGGGAATGATTGAAGTTCTCGCTATCCAGTTCTGATCTGCTGTATTTCCTTTTTCAGTTAAAGAAGGAAGGGGTTGTTTATTGGCATCCAGCTCGTGCTTTTTGTTAATTCTTGGGGTTATAGACTTGAATCCAAACACAAACAAGCCTTTAGTCTACGCCAAGGGATTCTTTATTGATCATAATTCACGCGCATCCTTATGGGTATCTTAGTTGTTTCAGTTTCGCGGCTTTCCAGCCATGAGTCGGAAGAGTCGGCTAAATGAGCCTAATGATCTCACGAATATGCAAGGATTGAGAGATGATGGCGAAAAAGTTGCCCGAAAGCTTTGACTTGACTTAATGATACCATTCAGGTCGAATTGATCCGTAGACATCGCGTTTAGTAGCAACAGGAAAACCATGGCCTACCATCAACTTTCTACTGCTATTTGTAAAGGAACTGGAAGGCCCATAGCTTGCTACAATCTTGTCAATCCTTGAGAGTTTTGGGTTTTGCCTTCAGAAGGTGCACCATGGCTTTTCACAGTATTGCCTTTGCTTAGCATAGGAGGAGCCTTGTCATCAGTTTGTGTAGTCAACGTATTATTGTCCGGTATTGAAAAAGTACCAATCTCGAATTTTGTTTAAGAAATGTCAAATTATGGGATCCCACTGATCCAGTGGGGAGAAGGGGTTCAATCTGTAAAACAAATCCGATGTATACAGATAAGGCTAGCTGAGCCGGAGGTCGCCAGGTAACCGGATACTCCATTCACGATTTAGTTTTTTTTTAAATATTGCTCCCTCAGTTTGGCACGGGTCGTATGAATAATCTAGTCCAGTGCGAATGAGGGAAGAAAGGAAGAAAGTGAGGAAAGGAGAAGGGGAATGAGGCTTTGCATTCTTTAGACTCATGTGGAGAATCTCTCAGGAGTTATTGACTTTACTTTCTCACTAGTCAAGATGCTTAGGGTAGAGAAGAAATTTACTAAAAAGAAAAAAAAAAAGACTTATTATTTTACAATTCTTTTCATTCTAGCTATCAATTTTTGAATTGTTGCTTGTCTGTGGCACCTATGTTGCTTCAGAAATCCAATAGTAAATTGTACAAATGCAGGTCTGATGTTGGGTGACTTGACAAAGCCTTGACGTGTATTCAGGCTCGTTGAACTACTGTAATACGAATCATTAGCCAATCAATCTCACACCAGAGATCACAGCGTTTTTTTCCAAAGTTGGTTTGTATACCTCCATATTCATTTTTCAAATCACTCGAACGAGATCTCCCACTCTACTTGAAGAGGAACATACCCATACTATAACAGAACTGCTTCCATGCTTGAAGGTAGGAACCACACAGAGCGGGGTCGAACGAAAACTCTCTGTTTCGGCCCGAATACCTCGAACTTGGATTCATAACTCCATAAACCTCTGTTCATATGTTCTGCAGCCCAGTCTTTATGATTTTTGGCCCACTCTTACCTTTTCTCCTTGTTTTGTGGTCACAGCAGTTTTCGAACAGCAGTGCATGTTTCAGGTGCTGTTTTTCGTCTACTTCGTTTTCTTGTTGTTACTATCAAGCGATCCGTGTGCTTATTTGTAGCTCTAGGCCGACCTAAATATAAGTTATCCTCAAATCTTCCGGTTTGAGCGTGTCGTTAAATTCCTTAAATCTCGAATAACCAACTGGCTATACATCTCAGTCATAAGACCGATACTCACCTACGCGGCTGTGGTCTGGTCAATGCAGTCAACTGCAACAAACTAAGCAGAGTCCAAAGAACAGCATGTCTATGCATAAATGGAGCTCTACGTTCTACTCCCTCCGCGACTTTAGACATTTTATTTCACTTAACACCCCTCGAAATCTTCAGCAGGCAAGTAGCTGCGACTTCAGTAAAGCGACTACACAGTGGACAAGTAATTTATTTCGGATATTCAGACGGCTATCAAGTCCTTGGACTCAATCCCATTTCTTAGGGAGATGGCAGAGCAGTTCAACCTTCACCTTTGTTGGGTGCTGGGGCACAGAGACATACCAGGGAATTGTAGGACCGTTTACTCTCCAAAATTGGAACAACTCTACCCATTCTACCGGAAAAGTGTAGCATAGGTATACCAATCGCTAACTGCGAATCATTATTATCCACTTATCCACTTAGGAGCTTCACTTCTGCAATAACTTAAATGATCTAAAGAATATAGACGTGAACAGTCTCCTGCGCTTCATCATACGCTCAAATTGGTTCCAAGAGTGAGAGGATCATAGATTCACGTGACCGCACAATAGGCCAATAGTGGGTTGGTTTTCCAACCGCTACTTTCACCTACACAATACCTAAAGTGTCTGATTGCTTAGCGAGGAGCCATATTGATACATATGTACAAACTAATTAAAACTATATATGAACAATTCCTATACATACGTGCGTATGTATAGGGTTTTCTAATAACGACTTGACAACTTTTTTTAAAATAAAGGCAAACCATTTGAGATATTTCAAAAACTTTATTATTGGCTTGAAGTACAATCAAAACATTTATGAATGAAACTCGTCTTCGTTCATATGGCCACCGCGGGCATTTTTGCATTGGACCCAATTTTCAACGACTCGGCCACACAATTTGGCCGAAACGGCCGCTATTTCGCGTTCAATGTTGGCTCTGAGCTCTTCCAACGTCGTCGGCGTGTTGGCATAAACCAATGACTTAACGTAGCCCCACAGAAAATAGTCAAACGGCGTAAAATCGCACGAACGGCGCGGCCAATCTACTGGCCCATGTCTTGAGATAACACGTTCACCATACTTACTCTTCAATAAATCGATTGTAACGTGTGCTGTGTGGCTTGTGGCCCCATCCTGTTGAAACCACATGTCGTCTAAGTCCATATCTTCCAATTCGGGCCAAAAATAATCGATGATCATGGCGCGATAACGCTGATCATTCACAGTAACGTGACGATCGTTATCGTCGACGAAAAAATATGGTCCAATAACGCCGCCGGCATGCAAACCGCGCCAAACAGTTTTTTTTTGTGGATTAAGTGGTGATTCATGAAGCACATGTGGGTTTTCACCCGACCAATAACACATATTTTGCTTATTGACGAAGCCATTGAGCCAAAAATGAGCTTCGTCACTGAAGATGATTTTGCGATGAAATTCATCATTTTGGCGCATCTTCTCCAGAACCCAATCAGAGAACGTTTGCAGACGTTGCTCGTTAGTGTACTTTACCATGATGAAAATAATGAGTTTACTGAATAAATTAACAGTGAGAGTTTGGTGATTAGTGAAAGAGATTGCGTTCACAAATTAAATTCAAAGTTGTCAAGTCCCTATTGGAAAACCCTATACATATATACATTCGGCAGAGATATGAGTCAATGGTTCTTACAACATATCGGATAACTATAAGTAGACGAGTATACGTACCTATAGATAGATCTGTTAGTCACGCTACCAGGCTTATTAACAATATTAATTTTATATTTAACAACAGTTGCTAGGTAAGCCCTCTGAGTGGCTGGCCTTGCTGTTTTTCGGATTTTATACCGGTAGTGGACCAATTCTAACCCATTTAGTTACCTGTGCTACGGTGGCTATTTATTCTGAAAAGTCTGTCTTCTGATATTGACTTCAATGGCCAATTGCTTGGCGTTTTCCTTAAACAGGCTTATGTTGGTTCGAGGGCGGAACTTTTCGATCACCATTTACCACATTAATACGATAGTTTGGTTTGATGATGTAACGAAACATATCTCACGAAGTCATGCTATTTTTGGCTACACAAACTCAAGTGTTTGATGTCGAATTTCCAAAATATGAGTATGTACATTTTGTTGTTGTTGGAAGTTGCTCCAACGTTGGCGTCTTTCCTACTAGCAAACTTTAATATTCCGTCGATTTTAATGCGTCAATGTGCTACGATTCTGCAAAAATTTTCTCTTCAGTATGAATAAAATTATGTTTTACCGCTTTAAGACAGAAGCTGCATAACGGGCCTCGGAACAATAAGAAAATAAAGGGAAATCGACTATTGATGGTCAGAAAAGGCGATCCCTTGGAAACAGTCACTTAAAAAATGTAACCCCCTCACGAGCGATAGCAAAGAGAAACATGCTCTCTTTCGTGCGTTGATGAAATGTTGGTAACACAATATTAAGTGTCAAATCAAGTTCAGAAAATATCAATCCCAATACTATTAATCGTTTACGTCCAGTTACCCTACATCAAATTAATAACATTTTAATACAATCATAACAGCACCATTTTTTCCAGAACACTGCAAAATCGTGAAAGTGCTATCTCTTTCGAAAACGTACCGCTTTTGCTAGCTTGCCGTTTTTGAGTAAGGTTTTTGAAACAATAGTCAGACAACAAATTAAAAACTATTTCGACGCTATTAAAATAATAGCTTAATACCGGCTTAGTCTGGTCTTCGTGCGAAATTCAGAAAACGTGTTGCCAGGGTGACATACGAGAAAGAAGTAAAAGAATTATTTTGTTTGAAGTCTTTTACATAGAGTGATGCCAACCCCAGTAAAAATTAAAAATCATATCGCCTTGTGGTTTCTGCAGGCGTTTCTTAAGGTTTTATTAATGATATTTCTCAACGATTTATGAATTGAAATCACCATATATACGCTGCGAATTTAAAATACACAGTCTCAAAAACCTGTAAAAATCAAACGATTGATAACCTAAATCAAGAACTAAAAAATATTTATGAGTGGTCTTTATAAAACCATGTTAGACTAAATCCAACGAAAACAAAATCGACAATCTTAAATGCAAGAAAAAAATAAAGAATTATTTCCTCCTTTGAGTCTGAATCGTTCTCCAATAGAATACGTTGAATACATTGGGGTTAATTTCAATAGTAAACCTAATTGGAAAGTCCATATAAATAAAACTGTATCCAAAATTTATGGAGCTCTCCGCGTACTGAGTTCCACCCCAAAGTACTATATCTTCCAACTATGATAAAACTACAGTTTGCTAAGTCATTTATTCCTTCAATCATATCTCTATGAAATCATCAGATTTGGAACTTTATAATTAATTGTATGTAGGTCCCAATATTGAAATACGTCCCTAAAAATTGTTTGTTAATACGGTCTTGCTCTTGAATAACTTGCCCTTAGATTGCAAGCCCACGAGCAACACAGCTACTTTCAATAAAAAAAAGTTTCGATATATTCCGCTGAACATTATTTTTCTCTATTCTATTTCTTACAATTTGAATTCATAATACATAAATGAAATGAAATACAATATTTGGTCATTCCAAAGTAAGTTGTCATTGATAAACCTACCAAGAGCTCTGGGGCAAACCAGCAATTATATTGGGGATATCAGACTTGAAAACGTCCAACAAGAACTTAAATTAAGCGAAAACAAACATACAAACTCACACACATTTGACAGAAATGACAGTCCAATAGAATCCGTCGTAAACGAAGTAAAATAATTGAAATTTTAATTAATGTCAATGTTTTCCTTACAAGCAATGAAAATTTGTCTTCAATCTCTCAATGTCTCCACCAACGAAAGTGCTTACTCTTAAATTGGGAAAGCGTGAATATCAAAATGTTAATCTATGGTCCTCAGTGTGTGAATGTATGAACTTACAGCAGAACAACATATTGAAAAAGTAGACAGTAAAACTACTTCACCCGTTATTCTCTTCATGTCCGTTGGTTATGGACCTGTTTCCATAATAAAGTGTATATTCTATCCAGATGACAGTTGTTAACGTCGACGCAGGGCAAGCAAGGGACGCAACGGATTCTATGAGTCTGGGCCTCTAAACTGGTAATATTCTATTTTGTGCATACATTTCACGATAAGAGAGTACACAGAAGAATATAAATATAAATATTAATAAGATGGTAATAACATAATGTGAATATGAACACTAAATACACTCGCATACATAGCGCACAATAAGTTCTCGAAGAACAAATGAAGACTTTTTCTACTAAAATATCTAAAAAGTTGGAGAGGTGTTGCCAACAACACGCAGTGTTCCCAAGCGGTCTTCCATCTAAGTACTAACCGCGCCCGACGCTGCTTGATTTCGGTGATCGGACGAGAACCGATACTTTGAGCGTAGTATGGTCGTTGGCGTCTTTTCTACTAACAAACTTCAAGGTTCCGTTAATTTTAATGCGTCGCAATACGCTATGCTTGACCGCCAATTTCTCCCATTCCACATAAACAAAGCAGCGGTTAGGTACTTTTTTCTGTTTTCAAGGTATGGGCATACTTTAAATTTGGTAGGAATCGAAATAAGGGAAGTCACCAATATTAAACGTTTACGTCTTACTTGAAATATTAAAGCCTAAAGACTCCCTAAGAGGCACAAAATAATAGAAATGGAAAACCAAAATGTTTTAGATAGTTCGTGAAACTATACCACGATTTCGGGTACATTTGCGCAACAAAACAGGATCAAAAAATAAACGGGAATACCTAGATCAAGGAGATTGACTAAAATGACACAGCGTGAACATCAATACGATAATGTATGGTTCTCAGTGTGGCTATGGACCTGTTTTCTTAATAAAGTGTATATTCTATCCAGCTGACAGTTGATAACGTCGACGCAGGGCAAGCAAGGGACGCAACGGATTCTATGGGTCTGGGCCTCTAAACTGGCAATATTCTATTTTGTGCATGCATTTCACGATAACAGAGTACACAGAAGAATATAAAAATAAATATGGATAAGATAGTAATAACATAATGTGAATATGAACACTAAATACACTCGCATACATAGCGCACAATACAGTGCTCGAAGAAGAACTGAAAACTTTTTCTACTAAAATATCTAAAAAGTTGGAGAGGTGTTGCCAACAACACGCAGTTGTTGCGGTCAACCATCTAGGTACTAACCGCGCCCGACGCTGCTTGATTTCGGTGATCGGACGAGAACCGATACTTTCAGCGTAGAAAGATAGTTGGCGTTTTTTCTACTAACAAACTTCAAGGTTCCGTTAATTTTAATGCGTCGCAATACGCCATGCTTGAGCGCCAATTTCTCCCATTCCACATGAACAAAGCAGCGGTAAGTTATTTTTTTCTGTTTTTAAAGTATGCGCATACTTTAAATTTGATAGGAATCGAAACAAGGGAAGCCACCAATATTAAACGTTTACGTCTTAATTGAAATATTACAGTCTAAAGACTCCCTAAGAGGCACAAAATAATAGAAATGGAAAACCAAAATGTTTTAGATAGTTTGTGAAACTATACCACGATTTCGGGTACATCAAGATCAAGGAGATTGACTAAAATGACACAGCGTGAACATCAATACGATAATGTATGGTTCTCAGTGTGTGAATGTATGAACTAACAACAGATCAACATATTGAAAAAGTAGACAGTAAACCTACTTCAACCGTTATTCTCGTCATATCCGTTGGTTATGGACCTGTTTTCATGATAAAGTGTATATTCTATCCAGCTGACAGTTGATAACGTCTACGCAGGGCAAGCAAGGGACGCAACGGATTCTATGGGTCTGGGCTTCTAAACTGGCAATATTCTATTTTGTGCATGCATTTCACGATAAGAGAGTACACAGAAGAATATAAAAATAAATATGGATAAGATAGTAATAACATCATGTGAATATGAACACTAAATACACTCGCATACATAGCGCACAATAAGTTCTCGAAGAACAACTGAAGACTTTTTCTACTAAAATATCTAAAAAGTTGGAGAGGTGTTGCCAACAACACGCAGTGTTCCCAAGCGGTTTTCATCTAAGTACTAACCGCGCCCGACGCTGCTTGATTTCGGTGATCGGGCGAGAACCGATACTTTGAGCGTAGTATGGTCGTTGGCGTATTTTCTACTAACAAACTTCAAGGTTCAAGGTTCAATTTCTCACATTCCACATGAACAAAGCAGCGGTTAGGTACTTTTTTCTGTTTTCAAGGTATGGGCATACTTTAAATTTGATAGGAATCGAAATAAGGGAAGTCACCAATATTAAACGTTTACGTCTTAATTGAAATATTAAAGCCTAAAGACTCCCTAAGAGGCACAAAATAATAGAAATGGAAAACCAAAATGTTTTAGATAGTTCGTGAAACTATACCACGATTTCGGGTACATTTGCGCAACAAAACAGGATCAAAAAATAAACGGGAATACCTAGATCAAGGAGATTGACTAAAATGACACAGCGTGAACATCAATACGATAATGTATGGTTCTCAGTGTGTGAATGTATGAACTAACAACAGATCAACATATTGAAAAAGTAGACAGTAAACCTACTTCAACCGTTATTCTCGTCATATCCGTTGGTTATGGACCTGTTTTCATGATAAAGTGTATATTCTATCCAGCTGACAGTTGATAACGTCTACGCAGGGCTAGCAAGGGACGCAACGGATCTATGGGTCTGGGCTTCTAAACTGGCAATATTCTATTTTGTGCATGCATTTCACGATAAGAGAGTACACAGAAGAATATAAAAATAAATATGGATAAGATAGTAATAACATAATGTGAATATGAACACTAAATACACTCGCATACATAGCGCACAATAAGTTCTCGAAGAACAACTGAAGACTTTTTCTACTAAAATATCTAAAAAGTTGGAGAGGTGTTGCCAACAACACGCAGTGTTCCCAAGCGGTTTTCATCTAAGTACTAACCGCGCCCAACGCTGCTTGATTTCGGTGATCGGGCGAGAACCGATACTTTGAGCGTAGTATGGTCGTTGGCGTATTTTCTACTAACAAACTTCAAGGTTCAAGGTTCAGTTTCTCCCATTCCACATGAACAAAGCAGCGGTTAGGTACTTTTTTCTGTTTTCAAGGTATGGGCATACTTTAAATTTGATAGGAATCGAAATAAGGGAAGTCACCAATATTAAACGTTTACGTCTTAATTGAAATATTAAAGCCTAAAGACTCCCTAAGAGGCACAAAATAATAGAAATGGAAAACCAAAATGTTTTAGATAGTTCGTGAAACTATACCATGATTTCGGGTACATTTGCGCAACAAAACAGGATCAAAAAATAAACGGAAATACCTAGATCAAGGAGATTGACTAAAATGACACAGCGTGAACATCAATACGATAATGAATGGTTCTCAGTGTGTGAATGTATGAACTAACAACAGATCAACATATTGAAAAAGTAGACAGTAAAAATACTTCAACCGTTATTCTCGAAATATCCGTTGGTTATGGAAGTGTTTTCATGATAAAGTGTATATTCTATCCAGCTGACAGTTGATAACGTCTACGCAGGGTAAGCAAGGGACGCAACGGATTCTATGGGTCTGGGCCTCTAAACTGGCAATATTCTATTTTGTGCATGCATTTCACGATAAAAGAGTACACAGAAGAATATAAAAATAAATATGGATAAGATAGTAATAACATGATGTGAATATGAACACTAAATACACTCGCATACATAGCGCACAATACAGTGCTCGAAGAGCTGAAAACTTTTTCTACTAAAATATCTAAAAAGTTGGAGAGGTGTTGCCAACAACACGCAGTGTTCCTAAGCAGTCAACCATCTAAGTACTAACCGCGCCCGACGCTGCTTGATTTCGGTGATCGGACGAGAGCCGATACAGTTTTTTTTTACAGTTTAAAGGCATTTTTATTTACTTAATTCATTGATACTTACATGCTAGACAAAAAATGCTTAAAAATTAGCTTAAATAACTTAAAAATATCTAACTTACTGGCCCCATGCGGGCACTCTATGTTAAACCTAACGCTTAAACTATGTCTTTCGACGTATCTTACAGTATATCTATTTATTAAATATTTACAGCTAAAACTAAGAAAATAAATTTAAGAAAAAACTTAGTGAATGGACTTTTTGTTAAAATATAAAACTTAAAATTAAAACTTACAAACTATCTAAAAATATATCTTAATATACTTAACCTACTTACATCTAATACCTAATATATACACACATAATATATATATATACACACATAATATATATATATATATACATAATATATATATACATAATATATACATATATGCACATATATATATATATATTTTTTTTTTATTTTTTTTTTGTATTTTTTTTTTCCTTAAATCTAACTTAATCCTACCTTAAAACTGTGTAAGTCGGCCATGACTGACCCACTTTGCTTCACATAAAGAAGCTACGCAGTACTTGAGGAATTCGCCAACGAAGCTTCCTCTCCGTCAACCAACCACCAAAATTGCTGGTGCTGCTGAGCAACATCCCTAATGTCGCGACTCCCTACCGACCTACTGAAACGGAGACGCTCCGCACTGCCACGTGCGACGTCTCTGTCGTAGTTGAGTCGCCTGTCCGCAGCTGTTCGAGCGACGTGGTAGATTAGCGGCACCGCCAATCTGTCCTGGATCAGACCTTTCATATCGAGGTAGAGGAAAGCTTCTGGAGGAACAAAACCGTCTAAGCGAACTCTCTCATGATACATATAATTAGGGTAAAAAGCCCCGGAGATCAGGTTGTTCGATGAGGTCATTGCCCTCGCAATGTGCCTTCGAGTCAACTTAATAACGAAATTGTCCACTCTTATTAGGTTCGCCCTATTGTACAAGACCTCATTAGGATAGAATTTTATGTACTCAGACTCTGGTGTTCTGTATAAGCGAAGACAAGCCCTCTCAAACACCCGAATCTTTTCCAATAAACTTGCTCTCACGTTGAACCACACTGGACATCCAAATACAAGCATGGGCCTGATAAGGGCCATGTAGCAGATCACCTTCACCCTCGCATTGAGTTGGCTGTTATAGAACAGTCTCTTTGTAAGAGCAAAAGCACCTCTGGCTCTGGCCAGAGCAACATCTATATGTTTGTTAAAATATAGATATTGATCTAGCCAGATCCCAAGGTATCTGACTACATTTCGACAAGCAAGTGGCTGCCCGTGCTGTCCCACGATCGAAAACTTTCGCCAATTCTTTCTGGTATCCCTAGAGGCCCCAGACAAAGGCGTCCTAAACAGAATGGTTTCCGACTTCTGAAAGTTGATTTTCAACTTCCAGTCATCGCAATATCGCCTAATTTTGTCGAAGTCACGTTGCAAAAGTATATTAATGACCTCAATCTTTGGACCTGATCTGTACGCTATTAAGTCGTCTGCGTACGCTATGGCATGGTTAAGTGAACCCATCAGATCACTTGTGTAAATGTTGAATAGGATCGGCGAATTTACCGCACCCTGTTGCAGACCGTTTTTAATGTAAAATGTTCTAGTAGAAGTCATATCGCCATTTTTTACGATAAACTGTCTATCTGTTAACATGTTGTAAAGAATATACAGAAGTGGTTTACTAATGCCCAGCCTGTTCAGCTTGAAGAAGAGTCCCTCTAACCATACGGTATCGAAGGCTTTTTCCAAGTCAATCAGGCCGGCACCAGTGCACTGGTTCTTGCCTTTATTCCATTGGATATCAGAAACCAGTTTAGACGCGGCATGAATGACATCATGTCCCGCCTTGAAACCGAATTGATTATCCGGAACTATATTATTGTCCTCAACCCACTTAGTCAGGACTCTATTGATCACCTTTTCGAAAACCTTACTGATGTTTGGTAGAAGACTGATTGAGCGGAGATTCGCCGGATTGGAAGTATCTTTATCCCTTTTGGGGATGGGATGTACCACCGCAGTTTTCCAATGTGCTGGATAATGGGCATTATTCATTGCATTATTAAACAGGGTGGTATAAATGTTCACCGCTTCTAGTGGGAGATGTCGAAGTACAATGTTAGGTATTTCATCGATTCCCACTGATTTCTTACTTCTAAGCGATTCGAAGACCATTTGGAGCTCTTCCTTCGAAATGAACGGTGGAAGTACCCTTTCATTGGTGAAGACATTATTTGCCATATTTTCGCTACTGAACTGGGTGAAACCCGAGCTCTCGAATCGCCAATTCACTATTTCATTTCGAAGGTAGAAGTTGTGCACAAGGACTCGATTCTCCAGATCTCGTTTCGGGCCAATGGTTTCATTCGCCTTGTACACTTCCTGGAAAGTCGCTCCTATAGTCTCTACCTTCTCCTGAGGATCCTCGATCACAAAGAAGTCGTCATCATCAACGGCCTCACCTGGATCTATGCCTGCTGCTAAAAGTATTTGTTCGTTGTTCGTCGTTCGGGCGATTTTAAGACATGGAAGGTCGTTTTGATTTTTTCTCCGAAATATTTTATTTATTTGCGGGAACATATTCGGGTTGCTGGTGTTTACAGCCCGAATTCTATTGTTCCAATACAAACTTATAGAATTTCTGTAATTTTCCTTTATTAATGTTTGGAGGTTTTTAATCGACGACTTCAGTATCATAATCTCCGGGTTATGTCTGTTTGTAAACTGTCTGTACAAGGTTTTTAGTCTTGACAGTAGTCTACTTTTATGTCGGTGCAGTGCGTCAATAGTTGCGTTGCGGAATAAGTCTTCGTTGTCAGTGTGTTGATACCGAGGTATCGTTTTGTCCATTGTTTGTTTGATTGTCTCGTCCATTAGTCTTAAATACCTATCAATCTCCTCGTTTGACAGATTTCTGTTGGACGGTGGGTAGAGCGAATTTGAGGAAAGTGCTCTTGTCAGTATTCTTGAGAAGTGTGTCCAACGCACCCTACTATAATTGTAGAAATGCCTTTGAACAAACTCTTCCAATTCCGCAGTTTCGTTGGGAACAGTTATTTCGGTGCTGATACCGCAATGGTCACTATCATACACGAAAGTGCGTAGACAGTTTGTAGTTTGTTGGTTAGTGCAAGTCAGTTGTATTCGTGAGTCAAACAACAGGAGATCCAAATAGGACCCGTGTCTGTGAAACGACGGACTATCCGTCGCCTTAAGGTCGAGTCGATACATTGTACTGTGCTGACCCCACCAATTGAATAGTAGGTTCCCTCTAGTATTTGGTATATTATTTCCCCAATCACTATGTTTGGCGTTGAAGTCTCCGCCGATAATAAAATAATTGTCTTTCAATTCTAACCTCAGGAATCTAAAAAGTGTCTCGAGCTCTGAGATGAATAGGGTGGATTGAGTAGCCCTAGGCGCATAGACAGACACCATGTACAACCGCTTTCCACTACGGAGAGGGATATACACGATGCATGCTTCCAGCACCTGGAACCTGCGTACTACACAACTGTATACTCTTTTAAAGCGTATTCCTTTTCTTACAAAGATTGCAACGCCTCCTCCTTGTATGGAGTTGGGTCGGTTTCTTCGTACTATTTTATATTTTCTGTGCCTCATTTTGTGTCTTTTGGTAAGCTTAGTTTCGCTAGCCAAAAGCACATCAGGGGTTTGGTCTTCGAACAACTTAAATAGTGCGGCTCTTCGTTCGAACCTAATCAGTGAATTAACATTCACTGCAAGGACCTTCATGGTCTGCTCCCCCCCCCCCCCCCGGCAGCAGCGCGTATATTTGATCAACCCGCGCGGTCTGTTCAGTTATATGACGTTGAAGCTGAGCCATCTGACTCTGGATAGAGAGCAAGATAGCTAGCATGTCAGAAGCTGGTTCCGGTGCTCTAGGCACTGGGGCCTGAGAAGCAACCTTCGCTTGCTGTACCGTATTTCCTCTACCTGCCGCCATTTGGGCGTAGGTAACCTGGGGAGTAACGGCTGGAGTTTGTAAGTGCACGGGTGGACGTTTAACTTCCACTTTCTGCTGCCGAGCCAGATTTAATCTTTTGATATATTGGAACTTGGAACAACCCCGATAATTTGCGGTGTGTCCCGTGTTCCCACATAAAGCACAAGAGAGTTGGCTTTTTTCAGACGCTCCGTCCTTACCTAGAGCGCATTCCGCAGATTTGTGGTTCTTTCCACACTTCACGCATCGAGGCTGCATTTCGCAGTTCGACGCGGCGTGTCCGAACCTTTGGCAGCGAACACATTGTAAAATGTTTTCGCTCCTCTTTAATTTTTCCCAATGTACAACCTGGTAGTCTAGGACTTTGATGCTCCTTAGACCATCCAGTTTGCTGCTGGGACTTAGCTGAACCAGGAAGAACGGCAGTTTGCGCTTCTCCCTTTTGGCTCTAGCCGTGACAAATGGCTTCACCCCCACGAATTTGAGCTCTTCGCACTCCTTCTCTTTCAGCAGTGCAAGGAGCTCCTCCGGATCATTCGACGGTTCCAAACCCCTCAGCAGCATTGTTTGCAGCTTTTCTCCCTTAGGGGTGTAGGAGAAGAATTCCGTCGTCGAATCCCTCAAAAGGTTTTTAATTTTGTGGTAGCGCTCCACTGTGTTACAGAAGATCGCATGCCTATCTAACGATAATCTTTTTATAAAACAATTGTTGCCAATGGCCGACTTACACAGTTCGATGGTGTCCTTTAACTCCAATTTGAAAGTGTTGATTGGTGGCACTTTCTGCTTGGTAGATTTCTGCTCTTGCTGTTGTTGTTGTCTCTGCTGCTGTTGCTTTTGCTGATGATGTTGTTGTTGTTGTTGCCGCTGTTGTTGCTGCTGTTGATTTTGCTGCTGCTGTTGTTGCTGCTTATTCTGCTGCGGTTTTTGTTTTTGTTGTTTATATATTTGCTGCGTTTGTGCATTTGAAATGTTTACTACTGGTTTCTGTATATTTGGTTTTTCCAGCGGTTGTTTTGTTTTTTGTTGCTGTGGAAGCTCCACGTTTGTTTTTTGCTGCTGCTGAGGTCTCTGGAGTTGTTTCTCCATCTCCCTCCTTGCTACTTGCTTTGCTTTTATAGCCAGCACTTTTTGTTAAAAGCTTCTTAATGTGATTGTTAAGAGCTTGAACCTCGTCCTCTTCGTCATCAGACTCAGATGGTGCTAGGAATGCGAAGCTGTTGTCTGCTCCCATGTAGTGACCTTCCCCTCCGTCGTATACTTGATGGCTGTCGTTATTAGCCGACACCGGCCTCCTTGGCATTACTGCTGCGCTTGCCGATATTATTGCAGCACTCTCATTCAATCTTCCGTGCAGTATTTCAAGAGAACCTGGTAAGAAAGTGCGCTTAATTAGATTTGGAGTCGGCTTCAGCTTTCTTCTCCTCTTAATGGCGATGTCTAATTGTTTTGTTGTTGTTGATGACCTTGATAGTTCTAGTGGCCTAACGGATTGATCATCAGACGACATCATGCCATCTGCAGATCCCGCTACCGGTATAGCGGACCGCTTACTTCCACTCATAGAACTAACTGGTTTGCTTAAATTTTTCTCACTCTTTGTTTTGTTTTTTTTTGCAACAAATTAAATAAAGAAAAAGAAATCAAATTGCGCAGGTTGGAGAATCGAACCCACAACCAGAGATTCAATGTCCGCGCCTTTACCACTGCTGCTACCGAACACTTTTATAGTTCTTATTAAAAAGTACACTTCAATATATTTTTTTTCACACTTGTTAAGCCGTAACACGAAGCAGGTCTACTCACCACGAAGGTCTGTGAACGACTGACGAGAGCCGATACTTTCAGCGTAGTATGGTAGTTGGCGTTTTTTCTACTAACAAACTTCAAGGTTCCGTTAATTTTAATGCGTCGCAATACGCCATGCTTGAGCGCCAATTTCTCCCATTCCACATGAACAAAGCAGCGGTAAGGTATTTTTTTCTGTTTTCAAAATATGCGCATACTTTAAATTTGATAGGAATCGAAACAAGGGAAGTCACCAATATTAAACGTTTACGTCTTAATTGAAATATTATAGCCTAAAGACTCCCTAAGAGGCACAAAATAATAGAAATGGAAAACCAAAATGTTTTAGATAGTTCGTCAAATTATACCACGATTTCGGGTACATTTGCGCAACAAAACAGGATCAAAAAATAAACGGGAATACCTAGATCAAGGAGATTGACTAAAATGACACAACGTGAATATCAATACGTTAATTTATGGTCCTCAGTGTGTGAAAATATGAACTAACAACAGATCAACATATTGAAAAAGTAGACCGTAAAACTACTTCACCCGTTATTCTCTTCATATCCGTTGGTTATGGACCTGTTTCCATAATAAAGTGTATATTCTATCCAGCTGACAGTTGTTAACGTCGACGCAGGGCAAGCAAGGGACGCAACGGATTCTATGAGTCTGGGCCTCTAAACTGGCAATATTCTATTATGTGCATACATTTCACGATAAGAGAGTACACAGAAGAATATAAATATAAATATTAATAAGATGGTAATAACATAATGTGAATATGAACACTAAATACACTCGCATACATAGCGCACAATACAGTGTTCGAAGAACAACTGAAGACTTTTTCTACTAAAATATCTAAAAAGTTGGAGAGGTGTTGCCAACAACACGCAGTGTTTCTAAGCGGTCAACCATCTAAGTACTAACCGCGCCCGACGCTGCTTGATTTCGGTGATCGGACGAGAACCGATACTTTCAGCGTAGTATGGTAGTTGGCGTTTTTTCTACTAACAAACTTCAAGGTTCCGTTAATTGTATTGCGTCGCAATACGCCATGCTTGAGCGCCAATTTCTCCCATTCCACATGAACAAAGCAGCGGTAAGGTATTTTTTTCTGTTTTCAAAGTATGCGCATACTTTAAATTTGATAGGAATCGAAACAAGGGAAGTCACCAATATTAAACGTTTACGTCTTAATTGAAATATTATAGCCTAAAGATTCCCTAAGAGGCACAAAAAAATAGAAATGGAAAACCAAAATGTTTTAGATAGTTCGTGAAACTATACCACGATTTCGGGTACATTTGCGCAACAAAACAGGATCAAAAAATAAACGGGAATACCTAGATCAAGGAGATTGACTAAAATGACACAGCGTGAACATCAATACGTTAATTTATGGTCCTCAGTGTGTGAATGTATGAACTAACAACAGAACAAAATTTTGAAAAAGTAGACAGTAAAACTACTTCACCCGTTATTCTCTTCATATCCGTTGGTTATGGAACTGTTTCCATAATAAAGTGTATATTCTATCCAGCTGACAGTTGTTAACGTCGACGCAGGGCAAGCAAGGGACGCAACGGATTCTATGAGTCTGGGCCTCTAAACTGGCAATATTCTATTATGTGCATACATTTCACGATAAGAGAGTACACAGAAGAATATAAATATAAATATTAATAAGATTGTAATAACATAATGTGAATATGAACACTAAATACACTCGCATACATAGCGCACAATACAGTGTTCGAAGAACAACTGAAGACTTTTTCTACTAAAATATCTAAAAAGTTGGAGAGGTGTTGCCAACAACACGCAGTGTTCCTAAGCGGTCAACCATCTTAGTACTAACCGTGCCCGACTCTGCTTGATTTCGGTGATCGGACGAGAACCGATACTTTCAGCGTAGTATGGTAGTTGGCGTTTTTTCTACTAACAAACTTCAAGGTTCCGTTAATTTTAATGCGTCGCAATACGCCATGCTTGAGCGCCAATTTCTCCCATTCCACATGAACAAAGCAGCGGTAAGGTATTTTTTTCTGTTTTCAAAGTATGCGCATACTTTAAATTTACGTTTTAATTGAAATATTAAAGCCTCCCTAAGAGGCACGAAATAATAGAAATGGAAAACCAAAATGTTTTAGATAGTTCGTGAAACTATACCACGATTTTGGGTACATTTGCGCTACAAAACAGGATCAAAAAATAAACGGGAATACCTAGATCAAGGAGATTGACTAAAATGACAAAGCGTGAACATCAATACGATAATTTATGGTTCTCAGTGTGTGAATGTATGAACTAACAACAGATCAACATATTGAAAAAGTAGACAGTAAAACTACTTCACCCATTATTCTCTTCATATCCGTTGGTTATGGACCTGTTTCCATAATAAAGTGTATATTCTATCCAGCTGACAGTTGTTAACGCCGACGCAGGGCAAGCAAGGGACGCAACGGATTCTATGAGTCTGGGCCTCTAAACTGGCAATATTCAATTATGTGCATACATTTCACGATAAGAGAGTACACAGAAGAATATAAATATAAATATTAATAAGATTGTAATAACATAATGTGAATATGAACACTAAATACACTCGCATACATAGCGCACAATACAGTGTTCGAAGAACAACTGAAGACTTTTTCTACTAAAATATCTAAAAAGTTGGAGAGGTGTTGCCAACAACACGCAGTGTTCCTAAGCGGTCAACCATCTTAGTACTAACCGTGCCCGACTCTGCTTGATTTCGGTGATCGGACGAGAACCGATACTTTCAGCGTAGTATGGTAGTTGGCGTTTTTTCTACTAACAAACTTCAAGGTTCCGTTAATTTTAATGCGTCGCAATACGCCATGCTTGAGCGCCAATTTCTCCCATTCCACATGAACAAAGCAGCGTTAAGGTATTTTTTCTGTTTTCAAAGTATGCGCATACTTTAAATTTGATAGGAATCGAAACAAGGGAAGTCACCAATATTAAACGTTTACGTCTTAATTGAAATATTATAGCCGAAAGACTCCCTAAGAGGCACAAAATAATAGAAATGGAGAACCAAAATGTTTTAGATAGTCCGTGAAACTATACCACGATTTCGGGTACATTTGCGCAACAAAACAGGATCAAAAAATAAACGGGAATACCTAGATCAAGGAGATTGACTAAAATGACACAGCGTGAACATCAATACAATAATGTATGGTTCTCAGTGTGTGAATGTATGAACTAACAACAGATCAACATATTGAAAAAGTAGACAGTAAAACTACTTGAACCGTTATTCTCGTCATATCCGTTGGTTATGGACCTGTTTTCATGGTTTTGGAAAACCAAAATGTTTTAGATAGTTCGTGAAACTATACCACGATTTTGGGTACATTTGCGCTACAAAACAGGATCAAAAAATAAACGGGAATACCTAGATCAAGGAGATTGGCTAAAATGACACAACGTGAATATCAATACGTTAATCTATGGTCCTCAGTGTGTGAATGTATGAACTTACAACAGAACAACATATTGAAAAAGTAGACAGTAAAACTACTTCACCCGTTATTCTCTTCATGTCCGTTGGTTATGGACCTGTTTCCATAATAAAGTGTATATTCTATCCAGCTGACAGTTGTTAACGTCGACGCAGGGCAAGCAAGGGACGCAACGGATTCTATGAGTCTGGGCCTCTAAACTGGCAATATTCTATTATGTGCATACATTTCACGATAAGAGAGTACACAGAAGAATATAAATATAAATATTAATAAGATAGTAATAACATAATGTGAATATGAACACTAAATACACTCGCATACATATCGCACAATACAGTGCTCGAAGAACAGCTGAAAACTTTTTCTACTAAAATATCTAAAAACTTGGAGAGGTGTTGCCAACAACACGCAGTGTTCCTAAGCGGTCAATCATCTAAGTACTAACCGCGCCCGACGCTGCTTGATTTCGGTGATCGGACGAGAACCGATACTTTCAGCGTAGTATGGTAGTTGGCGTTTTATCTACTAACAAACTTCAAGGTTCCGTTAATTTTAATGCGTCGCAATACGCCATGCTTGAGCGCCAATTTCTCCCATTCCACATGAACAAAGCAGCGTTAAGGTATTTTTTCTGTTTTCAAAGTATGCGCATACCTTAAACTTGATAGGAATCGAAACAAGGGAAGTCACCAATATTAAACGTTTACGTCTTAATTGAAATATTATAGCCGAAAGACTCCCTAAGAGGCACAAAATAATAGAAATGGAGAACCAAAATGTTTTAGATAGTTCGTGAAACTATACCACGATTTCGGGTACATTTGCGCAACAAAACAGGATCAAAAAATAAACGGGAATACCTAGATCAAGGAGATTGACTAAAATGACACAGCGTGAACATCAGTACGATAATGTATGGTTCTCAGTGTGTGAATGTATGAACTAACAACAGATCAACATATTGAAAAAGTAGACAGTAAAACTACTTCAACCGTTATTCTCGTCATATCCGTTGGTTATGGACCTGTTTTCATGATAAAGTGTATATTCTATCCAGCTGACAGTTGATAACGTCTGCGCAGGGCAAGCAAGGGACGCAACGGATTCTATGGGTCTGGGCCTCTAAACTGGCAAAATTCTATTTTGTGCATGCATTTCACGAAAAAAGAGTATACAGAAGAATATAAAAATAAATATGGATAAGATAGTAATAACATAATGTGAATATGAACACTAAATACATTCGCATACATAGCGCACAATACAGTGTTCGAAGAACAACTGAAGACTTTTTCTACTAAAATGTCTAAAAAGTTGGAGAGGTGTTGCCAACAACAGGCAGTGTTCCTAAGCGGTCAACCATCTAAGTAATAACCGTGCCCGACGCTGCTTGATTTCGGTGATCGGATGAGAACCGATACTTTCAGCGTAGTATGGTCGTTGGCGTCTTTTCTACTAACAAACTTCAAGGTTCAAGGTTCAATTTCTCCCATTCCACATGAACAAAGCAGCGGTTAGGTACTTTTTTCTGTTTTCAAGGTATGGGCATACTTTAAATTTGATAGGAATCGAAATAAGGGAAGTCACCAATATTAAACGTTTACGTCTTAATTGAAATATTAAAGCCTAAAGACTCCCTAAGAGGTACAAAATAATAGAAATGGAAAACCAAAATGTTTTAGATAATTCGTGAAACTATACCAAGATTTTGGGTACATTTGCGCTACAAAACAGGATCAAAAAATAAACGGGAATACCTAGATCAAGGAGATTGACTAAAATGACATAACGTGAATATCAATACGTTAATTTATGGTCCTCAGTGTGTGAAAATATGAACTAACAACAGAACAACATATTGAAAAAGTAGACCGTAAAACTACTTCACCCGTTATTCTCTTCATATCCGTTGGTTATGGACCTGTTTCCATAATAATGTGTATATTCTATCCAGCTGACAGTTGTTAACGTCGACGCAGGGCAAGCAAGGGACGCAACGGATTCTATGAGTCTGGGCCTCTAAACTGGCAATATTCTATTATGTGCATACATTTCACGATAAGAGAGTACACAGAAGAATATAAATATAAATATTAATAAGATGGTAATAACATAATGTGAATATGAACCCTAAATACACTCGCATACATAGCGCACAATACAGTGTTCGAAGAACAACTGAAGACTTTTTCTACTAAAATATCTAAAAAGTTGGAGAGGTGTTGCCAACAACACGCAGTGTTCCTAAGCGGTCAACCATCTAAGTACTAACCGCGCCCGACGCTGCTTGATTTCGGTGATCGGACGAGAACCGATACTTTCAGCGTAGTATGGTAGTTGGCGTTTTTTCTACTAACAAACTTCAAGGTTCCGTTAATTGTAATGCGTCGCAATACGCCATGCTTGAGCGCCAATTTCTCCCATTCCACATGAACAAAGCAGCGGTAAGGTATTTTTTTCTGTTTTCAAAGTATGCGCATACTTTAAATTTGATAGGAATCGAAACAAGGGAAGTCACCAATATTAAACGTTTACGTCTTAATTGAAATATTATAGCCTAAAGATTCCCTAAGAGGCACAAAAAAATAGAAATGGAAAACCAAAATGTTTTAGATAGTTCGTGAAACTATACCACGATTTCGGGTACATTTGCGCAACAAAACAGGATCAAAAAATAAACGGGAATACCTAGATCAAGGAGATTGACTAAAATGACACAGCGTGAACATCAATACGTTAATTTATGGTCCTCAGTGTGTGAATGTATGAACTAACAACAGAACAAAATTTTGAAAAAGTAGACAGTAAAACTACTTCACCCGTTATTCTCTTCATATCCGTTGGTTATGGAACTGTTTCCATAATAAAGTGTATATTCTATCCAGCTGACAGTTGTTAACGTCGACGCAGGGCAAGCAAGGGACGCAACGGATTCTATGAGTCTGGGCCTCTAAACTGGCAATATTCTATTATGTGCATACATTTCACGATAAGAGAGTACACAGAAGAATATAAATATAAATATTAATAAGATAGTAATAACATAATGTGAATATGAACACTAAATACACTCGCATACATATCGCACAATACAGTGCTCGAAGAACAGCTGAAAACTTTTTCTACTAAAATATCTAAAAACTTGGAGAGGTGTTGCCAACAACACGCAGTATTCCTAAGCGGTCAACCATCTAAGTACTAACCGCGCCCGACGCTGCTTGATTTCGGTGATCGGACGAGAACCGATACTTTCAGCGTAGTATGGTCGTTGGCGTTTTTTCTACTAACAAACTTCACGGTTCCGTTAATTTTAATGTGTCGCAATACGCCATGCTTGACCGCCAATTTCTCCCATTACACATGAACAAAGCAGCGGTAAGGTATTTTTTTCTGTTTTCAAAGTATGCGCATACTTTAAATTTACGTTTTAATTGAAATATTAAAACCTCCCTAAGAGGCACAAAATAATAGAAATGGAAAACCAAAATGTTTTAGATAGTTCGTGAAACTATACCACGAATTTGGGTACATTTGCGCTACAAAACAGGATCAAAAAATAAACGGGAATACCTAGATCAAGGAGATTGACTAAAATGCCAAAGCGTGAACATCAATACGATAATTTATGGTTCTCAGTGTGTGAATGTATGAACTAACAACAGATCAACATATTGAAAAAGTAGACAGTAAAACTACTTCACCCGTTATTCTCTTCATATCCGTTGGTTATGGACCTGTTTCCATAATAAAGTGTATATTCTATCCAGCTGACAGTTGTTAACGTCGACGCAGGGCAAGCAAGGGACGCAACGGATTCTATGAGTCTGGGCCTCTAAACTGGCAATATTCAATTATGTGCATACATTTCACGATAAGAGAGTACACAGAAGAATATAAATATAAATATTAATAAGATTGTAATAACATAATGTGAATATGAACACTAAATACACTCGCATACATAGCGCACAATACAGTGTTCGAAGAACAACTGAAGACTTTTTCTACTAAAATATCTAAAAAGTTGGAGAGGTGTTGCCAACAACACGCAGTGTTCCTAAGCGGTCAACCATCTTAGTACTAACCGTGCCCGACTCTGCTTGATTTCGGTGATCGGACGAGAACCGATAATTTCAGCGTAGTATGGTAGTTGGCGTTTTTTCTACTAACAAACTTCAAGGTTCCGTTAATTTTAATGCGTCGCAATACGCCATGCTTGAGCGCCAATTTCTCCCATTCCACATGAACAAAGCAGCGTTAAGCTATTTTTTCTGTTTTCAAAGTATGCGCATACTTTAAATATGATAGGAATCGAAACAAGGGAAGGCAATAATATTAAACGTTTACGTCTTAATTGAAATATTATAGCCTAAAGACTCCCTAAGAGGCACAAAATAATAGAAATGGAAAACCAAAATGTTTTAGATAGTTCGTGAAACTATACCACGATTTCGGGTACATTTGCGCAACAAAACAGGATCAAAAAAAAAAACGGAAATACCTAGATCAAGGAGATTGACTAAAATGACACAACGTGAATATCAATACGTTAATTTATGGTCCTCAGTGTGTGAAAATATGAACTAACAACAGAACAACATATTGAAAAAGTAGATCGTAAAACTACTTCAACCGTTATTCTCGTCATATCCGTTGGTTATGGACCTGTTTCCATAATAAAGTGTATATTCTATCCAGCTGACAGTTGTTAACGTCGACGCAGGGCAAGCAAGGGACGCAACGGATTCTATGAGTCTGGGCCTCTAAACTGGCAATATTCAATTATGTGCATACATTTCACGATAAGAGAGTACACAGAAGAATATAAATATAAATATTATTAAGATGGTAATAACATAATGTGAATATGAACACTAAATACACTCGCATACATAGCGCACAATACAGTGTTCGAAGAACAACTGAAGACTTTTTCTACTAAAATATCTAAAAAGTTGGAGAGGTGTTGCCAACAACACGCAGTGTTCCTAAGCGGTCAACCATCTAAGTACTAACCGCGCGACGCTGCTTGATTTCGGTGATCGGACGAGAACCGATACTTTCAGCGTAGTATGGTAGTTGGCGTTTTTTCTACTAACAAACTTCAAGGTTCCGTTAATTTTAATGCGTCGCAATACGCCATGCTTGAGCGCCAATTTCTCCCATTCCTCATGAACAAAGCAGCGGTAAGGTATTTTTTTTTGTTTTCAAAGTATGCGCATACTTTAAATTTGATAGGAATCCAAACAAGGGAAGTCACCAATATTAAACGTTTACGTCTTAATTGAAATATTATAGCCTAAAGACTCCCTAAGAGGCACAAAATAATAGAAATGGAGAACCAAAATGTTTTAGATAGTCCGTGAAACTATACCACGATTTCGGGTACATTTGCGCAACAAAACAGGATCAAAAAATAAACGGGAATACCTAGATCAAGGAGATTGACTAAAATGACACAGCGTGAACATCAATACAATAATGTATGGTTCTCAGTGTGTGAATGTATGAACTAACAACAGATCAACATATTGAAAAAGTAGACAGTAAAACTACTTGAACCGTTATTCTCGTCATATCCGTTGGTTATGGACCTGTTTTCATGGTTTTGGAAAACCAAAATGTTTTAGATAGTTCGTGAAACTATACCACGATTTTGGGTACATTTGCGCTACAAAACAGGATCAAAAAATAAACGGGAATACCTAGATCAAGGAGATTGGCTAAAATGACACAACGTGAATATCAATACGTTAATCTATGGTCCTCAGTGTGTGAATGTATGAACTTACAACAGAACAACATATTGAAAAAGTAGACAGTAAAACTACTTCACCCGTTATTCTCTTCATGTCCGTTGGTTATGGACCTGTTTCCATAATAAAGTGTATATTCTATCCAGCTGACAGTTGTTAACGTCGACGCAGGGCAAGCAAGGGACGCAACGGATTCTATGAGTCTGGGCCTCTAAACTGGCAATATTCTATTATGTGCATACATTTCACGATAAGAGAGTACACAGAAGAATATAAATATAAATATTAATAAGATAGTAATAACATAATGTGAATATGAACACTAAATACACTCGCATACATATCGCACAATACAGTGCTCGAAGAACAGCTGAAAACTTTTTCTACTAAAATATCTAAAAACTTGGAGAGGTGTTGCCAACAACACGCAGTGTTCCTAAGCGGTCAACCATCTAAGTACTAACCGCGCGACGCTGCTTGATTTCGGTGATCGGACGAGAACCGATACTTTCAGCGTAGTATGGTAGTTGGCGTTTTATCTACTAACAAACTTCAAGGTTCCGTTAATTTTAATGCGTCGCAATACGCCATGCTTGAGCGCCAATTTCTCCCATTCCACATGAACAAAGCAGCGTTAAGGTATTTTTTCTGTTTTCAAAGTATGCGCATACCTTAAACTTGATAGGAATCGAAACAAGGGAAGTCACCAATATTAAACGTTTACGTCTTAATTGAAATATTATAGCCGAAAGACTCCCTAAGAGGCACAAAATAATAGAAATGGAGAACCAAAATGTTTTAGATAGTTCGTGAAACTATACCACGATTTCGGGTACATTTGCGCAACAAAACAGGATCAAAAGATAAACGGGAATACCTAGATCAAGGAGATTGACTAAAATGACACAGCGTGAACATCAGTACGATAATGTATGGTTCTCAGTGTGTGAATGTATGAACTAACAACAGATCAACCTATTGAAAAAGTAGACAGTAAAACTACTTCAACCGTTATTCTCGTCATATCCGTTGATTATGGACCTGTTTTCATGATAAAGTGTATATTCTATCCAGCTGACAGTTGATAACGTCTGCGCAGGGCAAGCAAGGGACGCAACGGATTCTATGGGTCTGGGCCTCTAAACTGGCAAAATTCTATTTTGTGCATGCATTTCACGAAAAAAGAGTATACAGAAGAATATAAAAATAAATATGGATAAGATAGTAATAACATAATGTGAATATGAACACTAAATACATTCGCATACATAGCGCACAATACAGTGTTCGAAGAACAACTGAAGACTTTTTCTACTAAAATGTCTAAAAAGTTGGAGAGGTGTTGCCAACAACACGCAGTGTTCCTAAGCGGTCAACCATCTAAGTACTAACCGTGCCCGACGCTGCTTGATTTCGGTGATCGGATGAGAACCGATACTTTCAGCGTAGTATGGTCGTTGGCGTCTTTTCTACTAACAAACTTCAAGGTTCAAGGTTCAATTTCTCCCATTCCACATGAACAAAGCAGCGGTTAGGTACTTTTTTCTGTTTTCAAGGTATGGGCATACTTTAAATTTGATAGGAATCGAAATAAGGGAAGTCACCAATATTAAACGTTTACGTCTTAATTGAAATATTAAAGCCTAAAGACTCCCTAAGAGGCACAAAATAATAGAAATGGAAAACCAAAATGTTTTAGATAGTTCGTGAAACTATACCACGATTTCGGGTACATTTGCGCAACAAAACAGGATCAAAAAAAAAAACGGAAATACCTAGATCAAGGAGATTGACTAAAATGACACAACGTGAATATCAATACGTTAATTTATGGTCCTCAGTGTGTGAAAATATGAACTAACAACAGAACAACATATTGAAAAAGTAGACCGTAAAACTACTTCACCCGTTATTCTCTTCATATCCGTTGGTTATGGACCTGTTTCCATAATAATGTGTATATTCTATCCAGCTGACAGTTGTTAACGTCGACGCAGGGCAAGCAAGGGACGCAACGGATTCTATGAGTCTGGGCCTCTAAACTGGCAATATTCTATTATGTGCATACATTTCACGATAAGAGAGTACACAGAAGAATATAAATATAAATATTAATAAGATGGTAATAACATAATGTGAATATGAACCCTAAATACACTCGCATACATAGCGCACAATACAGTGTTCGAAGAACAACTGAAGACTTTTTCTACTAAAATATCTAAAAAGTTGGAGAGGTGTTGCCAACAACACGCAGTGTTCCTAAGCGGTCAACCATCAAAGTACTAACCGCGCCCGACGCTGCTTGATTTCGGTGATCGGACGAGAACCGATACTTTCAGCGTAGTATGGTAGTTGGCGTTTTTTCTACTAACAAACTTCAAGGTTCCGTTAATTGTAATGCGTCGCAATACGCCATGCTTGAGCGCCAATTTCTCCCATTCCACATGAACAAAGCAGCGGTAAGGTATTTTTTTCTGTTTTCAAAGTATGCGCATACTTTAAATTTGATAGGAATCGAAACAAGGGAAGTCACCAATATTAAACGTTTACGTCTTAATTGAAATATTATAGCCTAAAGATTCCCTAAGAGGCACAAAAAAATAGAAATGGAAAACCAAAATGTTTTTGATAGTTCGTGAAACTATACCACGATTTCGGGTACATTTGCGCAACAAAACAGGATCAAAAAATAAACGGGAATACCTAGATCAAGGAGATTGACTAAAATGACACAGCGTGAACATCAATACGTTAATTTATGGTCCTCAGTGTGTGAATGTATGAACTAACAACAGAACAAAATTTTGAAAAAGTAGACAGTAAAACTACTTCACCCGTTATTCTCTTCATATCCGTTGGTTATGGAACTGTTTCCATAATAAAGTGTATATTCTATCCAGCTGACAGTTGTTAACGTCGACGCAGGGCAAGCAAGGGACGCAACGGATTCTATGAGTCTGGGCCTCTAAACTGGCAATATTCTATTATGTGCATACATTTCACGATAAGAGAGTACACAGAAGAATATAAATATAAATATTAATAAGATAGTAATAACATAATGTGAATATGAACACTAAATACACTCGCATACATATCGCACAATACAGTGCTCGAAGAACAGCTGAAAACTTTTTCTACTAAAATATCTAAAAACTTGGAGAGGTGTTGCCAACAACACGCAGTATTCCTAAGCGGTCAACCATCTAAGTACTAACCGCGCCCGACGCTGCTTGATTTCGGTGATCGGACGAGAACCGATACTTTCAGCGTAGTATGGTCGTTGGCGTTTTTTCTACTAACAAACTTCACGGTTCCGTTAATTTTAATGTGTCGCAATACGCCATGCTTGACCGCCAATTTCTCCCATTACACATGAACAAAGCAGCGGTAAGGTATTTTTTTCTGTTTTCAAAGTATGCGCATACTTTAAATTTACGTTTTAATTGAAATATTAAAACCTCCCTAAGAGGCACAAAATAATAGAAATGGAAAACCAAAATGTTTTAGATAGTTCGTGAAACTATACCACGAATTTGGGTACATTTGCGCTACAAAACAGGATCAAAAAATAAACGGGAATACCTAGATCAAGGAGATTGACTAAAATGCCAAAGCGTGAACATCAATACGATAATTTATGGTTCTCAGTGTGTGAATGTATGAACTAACAACAGATCAACATATTGAAAAAGTAGACAGTAAAACTACTTCACCCGTTATTCTCTTCATATCCGTTGGTTATGGACCTGTTTCCATAATAAAGTGTATATTCTATCCAGCTGACAGTTGTTAACGTCGACGCAGGGCAAGCAAGGGACGCAACGGATTCTATGAGTCTGGGCCTCTAAACTGGCAATATTCAATTATGTGCATACATTTCACGATAAGAGAGTACACAGAAGAATATAAATATAAATATTAATAAGATTGTAATAACATAATGTGAATATGAACACTAAATACACTCGCATACATAGCGCACAATACAGTGTTCGAAGAACAACTGAAGACTTTTTCTACTAAAATATCTAAAAAGTTGGAGAGGTGTTGCCAACAACACGCAGTGTTCCTAAGCGGTCAACCATCTTAGTACTAACCGTGCCCGACTCTGCTTGATTTCGGTGATCGGACGAGAACCGATAATTTCAGCGTAGTATGGTAGTTGGCGTTTTTTCTACTAACAAACTTCAAGGTTCCGTTAATTTTAATGCGTCGCAATACGCCATGCTTGAGCGCCAATTTCTCCCATTCCACATGAACAAAGCAGCGTTAAGCTATTTTTTCTGTTTTCAAAGTATGCGCATACTTTAAATATGATAGGAATCGAAACAAGGGAAGTCAATAATATTAAACGTTTACGTCTTAATTGAAATATTATAGCCTAAAGACTCCCTAAGAGGCACAAAATAATAGAAATGGAAAACCAAAATGTTTTAGATAGTTCGTGAAACTATACCACGATTTCGGGTACATTTGCGCAACAAAACAGGATCAAAAAAAAAAACGGAAATACCTAGATCAAGGAGATTGACTAAAATGACACAACGTGAATATCAATACGTTAATTTATGGTCCTCAGTGTGTGAAAATATGAACTAACAACAGAACAACATATTGAAAAAGTAGATCGTAAAACTACTTCAACCGTTATTCTCGTCATATCCGTTGGTTATGGACCTGTTTCCATAATAAAGTGTATATTCTATCCAGCTGACAGTTGTTAACGTCGACGCAGGGCAAGCAAGGGACGCAACGGATTCTATGAGTCTGGGCCTCTAAACTGGCAATATTCAATTATGTGCATACATTTCACGATAAGAGAGTACACAGAAGAATATAAATATAAATATTATTAAGATGGTAATAACATAATGTGAATATGAACACTAAATACACTCGCATACATAGCGCACAATACAGTGTTCGAAGAACAACTGAAGACTTTTTCTACTAAAATATCTAAAAAGTTGGAGAGGTGTTGCCAACAACACGCAGTGTTCCTAAGCGGTCAACCATCTAAGTACTAACCGCGCGACGCTGCTTGATTTCGGTGATCGGACGAGAACCGATACTTTCAGCGTAGTATGGTAGTTGGCGTTTTTTCTACTAACAAACTTCAAGGTTCCGTTAATTTTAATGCGTCGCAATACGTCATGCTTGAGCGCCAATTTCTCCCATTCCTCATGAACAAAGCAGCGGTAAGGTATTTTTTTTTGTTTTCAAAGTATGCGCATACTTTAAATTTGATAGGAATCCAAACAAGGGAAGTCACCAATATTAAACGTTTACGTCTTAATTGAAATATTATAGCCTAAAGACTCCCTAAGAGGCACAAAATAATAGAAATGGAAAACCAAAATGTTTTAGATAGTTCGTGAAACTATACGACGATTTCGGGTACATTTGCGCAACAAAACAGGATCAAAAACTAAACGGGAATACCTAGATCAAGGAGATTGACTAAAATGACACAGCGTGAACATCAATACGATAATGTATGGTTCTCAGTGTGTGAATGTATGAACTAACAACAGATCAACATATTGAAAAAGTAGACAGTAAAACTACTTGAACCGTTATTCTCGTCATATCCGTTGGTTATGAACTTGTTTTCATGATAAAGTGTATATTCTATCCAGCTGACAGTTGATAACGTCTGCGCAGGGCAGGCAAGGGACGCAACGGACTCTATGGGTCTGGGCCTCTAAACTGGCAATATTCTATTTTGTGCATGCATTTCACGATAAGAGAGTACACAGAAGAATATAAAAATAAATATGGATAAGATAGTAATAACATCATGTGAATATGAACACTAAATACACTCGCATACATAGCGCACAATAAGTTCTCGAAGAACAACTGAAGACTTTTTCTACTAAAATATCTAAAAAGTTGGAGAGGTGTTGCCAACAACACGCAGTGTTCCTAAGCGGTCAACCATCTAAGTACTAACCGCGCCCGACGCTGCTTGATTTCGGTGATCGGACGAGAACCGATACTTTCAGCGTAGTATGGTAGTTGGCGTTTTTTCTACTAACAAACTTCAAGGTTCCGTTAATTTTAATGCGTCGCAATACGCTATGCTTGACCGCCAATTTCTCCCATTCCACATGAACAAAGCAGCGGTTAGGTACTTTTTTCTGTTTTCAAGGTATGTGCATACTTTAAATTTGATAGGAATCGAAACAAGGGAAGGCACCAATATTAAACGTTTACGTCTTAATTGAAATATTAAAGCCTAAAGACTCCCTAAGAGGCACAAAATAATAGAAATGGAAAACCAAAATGTTTTAGATAGTTCGTGAAACTATACCACGATTTTGGGTGCATTTGCGCTACAAAACAGGATCAAAAAATAAACGGGAATACCTAGATCAAGGAGATTGACTAAAATGACACAACGTGAATATCAGTACGTTAATTTATGGTCCTCAGTGTGTGAATGTATGAACTAACAACAGAACAACATATTGAAAAAGTAGACAGTAAAACTACTTCACCCGTTATTCTCTTCATATCCGTTGGTTATGGACCTGTTACCATAATAAAGTGTATATTCTATCCAGCTGACAGTTGTTAACGTCGACGCAGGGCAAGCAAGGGACGCAACGGATTCTATGAGTCTGGGCCTCTAAACTGGCAATATTCTATTATGTGCATACATTTCACGATAAGAGAGTACACAGAAGAATATAAATATAAATATTATTAAGATAGTAATAACATAATGTGAATATGAACACTAAATACACTCGCATACATAGCGCACAATACAGTGTTCGAAGAACAACTGAAGACTTTTTCTACTAAAATATCTAAAAAGTTGGAGAGGTGTTGCCAACAACACGCAGTGTTCCTAAGCGGTCAACCATCTAAGTACTAACCGCGCCCGACGCTGCTTGATTTCGGTGATCGGACGAGAACCGATACTTTCAGCGTAGTATGGTAGTTGGCGTTTTTTCTACTAACAAACTTCAAGGTTCCGTTAATTTTAATGCGTCGCAATACGCTATGCTTGACCGCCAATTTCTCCCATTCCACATGAACAAAGCAGCGGTTAGGTACTTTTTTCTGTTTTCAAGGTATGTGCATACTTTAAATTTGATAGGAAGCGAAACAAGGGAAGGCACCAATATTAAACGTTTACGTCTTAATTGAAATATTATAGCCGAAAGACTCCCTAAGAGGCACAAAATAATAGAAATGGAGAACCAAAATGTTTTAGATAGTTCGTGAAACTATACCACGATTTCGGGTACATTTGCGCAACAAAACAGGATCAAAAAATAAACGGGAATACCTAGATCAAGGAGATTGACTAAAATGACACAGCGTGAACATCAATACGTTAATTTATGGTCCTCAGTGTGTGAATGTATGAACTAACAACAGAACAACATATTGAAAAAGTAGACAGTAAAACTACTTCACCCGTTATTCTCTTCATATCCGTTGGTTATGGACCTGTTTCCATAATAAAGTGTATATTCTATCCAGCTGACAGTTGTTAACGTCGATGCAGGGCAAGCAAGGGACGCAACGGATTCTATGAGTATGGGCCTCTAAACTGGCAATATTCTATTATGTGCATACATTTCACGATAAGAGAGTACACAGAAGAATATAAATATAAATATAAATATTAATAAGATAGTAATAACATAATGTGAATATGAACACTAAATACACTCGCATACATAGCGCACAATACAGTGTTCGAAGAACAACTGAAGACTTTTTCTACTAAAATATCTAAAAAGTTGGAGAGGTGTTGCCAAGAACACGCAGTGTTCCTAAGCGGTCATTCATCTAAGTACTAACCGCGCCCGACGCTGCTTGATTTCGGTGATCGGACGAGAACCGATACAGTTTTCAGTTTCAGTTTAAACGCATTTTTATTTTATTAATTCATTAATTCTTACATGCTAGACAAAAAAACGCTTAAAAATTAGCTTAAATTACTTAAAAAAAAAAAAAAAATTATCTTATTCTAACTTACTGGCCCCATGCGGACACTCTAAGTTAAACCTAACAATTGTATTTTGTCTTTCGACGTGCAGTACAATATTAGTTTTTTGAATTAAACGTAATTAAAATACTAATTAAAAACTAAGAAAATATTTTTTTTTAATTTAAAAACTTAGTAAACTAACATTTTTTTTATATTATATTATAAAACTTAAAGCTAAAACTTAAAACTACCTAAAATATACATTAGCTTAGCCTACTTAAGTTATCTTAATCTAGGTATTATTCCTTTTTTTTGTAGAAGGTTTCCCACTTCTGTTTTTTATATTTTTTTTTTTTTTATTTTTTTTTTGTATTTTTTTTTGTTTTTATTATTTTTTTTTTGGTTTTTTTTAATTTTTTGTTCTTAACTACTATCTTAAACCTACCTAAAGCTATGTAAGCCGGCCACGGCTAAAAAATTAGGCTGACCAACTCTGCTCCTTATTGGAGCTATCCTGTACTAGAGGAATTCGACGACGTAGATTCCCCTCCTTCAACAAGCCACCAAAATTGTTGGTGCTGCCGAGCAACATCCTTAATGTCGCGACTCCCTACCGACCTACTGAACCGGAGACGTTCCGCACTGCCCTGTACGACGTCTCTGTCGTAGTTAAGTCGCCTGTCCGCAGCTGTTCGAGCGATGTGGAAGATTAACGGCACCGCTAATCTATCCTGGATCAGACCTTTTTTATCTAGGTAGAGGAACGCCTCTGGAGGAATAAAGCCGTCAAAGCGTACTCTCTCGTGATACATATAATTGGGGTAGTAAGCCCCGTAGATCAGGTTATTCGACGAGGTCATTGCTCTTGCAATGTGCCTTCGAATCAACTTAATAACAAAATTGTCCACTCTTATTAGGTTCGCCCTATTGTACAAGACCTCATTAGGATAGAATTTTATGTACTCAGACTCTGGTGTTCTGTATAAGCGAAGACAAGTCCTAAGACAAGCCCTCTCAAACACCCGAATCTTTTCCAATAAACTTGCTCTCACGTTGAACCACACGGGACATCCAAATACAAGCATGGGCCTGATAAGGGCCATGTAGCAGATCAACTTCACCCCCGCATCGAGTTGGCTGTTATAAAACAGTTTCTTTGTAAGGGCAAAAGCACCTCTGGCTCTGGCCAGAGCAACATCTATATGTTTGTTAAAATACAGATATTGATCTAGCCAGATCCCAAGGTATCTGACTACATTTCGACAAGCAAGTGGCAGTCCGTGCTGTCCAATGATCGAAAACTTTCGCCAATTCTTTCTGGTATCCCTAGAGGCCCCAGACAACGGCGTCCTAAACAAAATGGTTTCTGACTTCTGAAAGTTGATTTTCAACTTCCAGTCATCGCAATATCGCTTAATTTTGTCGAAGTCACGTTGCAAGAGTATATTAATGACCTCAATCTTTGGACCTGATCTGTACGCGATTAAGTCGTCTGCGTACGCTATGGCATGGTGAAGTGAACCTATCAGATCACTTGTGTAAATATTGAACAGGATCGGCGAATTTACCGCACCTTGTTGCAGACCGTTTTTAATGTAAAATGTTCTAGCAGAAGTCACATCGCCATTTTTCACGATGAACTGTCTATCTGTTAACATGTTGTAAAGAATATAAAGCAGTGGTTTACTAATGCCCAGCCTGTTCAGCTTGAAGAAGAGTCCCTCTATCCATACGGTATCGAAGGCTTTTTCCAAGTCAATCAGGCAGGCACCAGTACACTGGTTCTTGCCTTTGTTCCATTGGATATCAGAAACCAGTTTAGACGCAGCATGAATGACATCATGCCCCGCCTTGAAACCGAATTGATTATCCGGAACTATATTTTTGTCCTCAACCCACTTAGTCAGGGCTCTATTGATCACCTTCTCGAAAACCTTACTGATATTTGGAAGAAGACTGATCGACCGGAGATTCGCTGGATTGGATGTGTCTTTATCCCTTTTAGGGATTGGATGTACCACCGCAGTTTTCCAATGCGCTGGATAATGGGCATTATTCATCGCATTGTTAAAGAGGATGGTATAAATGTTCACAGCTTCTAGTGGGAGATGTCTAAGCACAATGTTCGGTATTTCATCGGTTCCCACTGATTTCTTACTTCTAAGTGATTTGAAGATCGTTTGGAGCTCTTCCTTTGAAATGAACGGGGGTAATACCCTATCGTCGGCGATGACATTATTTGCCATATTCTCGTCACTGAACTGAGTGAACCCCGAGCTACGAGAACCGATACTTTCAGCGTAGTATGGTAGTTGGCGTTTTTTCTACTAACAAACTTCAAGGTCCCGTTAATTTTAATGCGTCGCAATACGCCATGCTTGAGCGCCAATTTCTCCCATTCCACATGAACAAAGCAGCGGTAAGGTATTTTTTTCTGTTTTCAGGAATCGAAACAAGGGAAGTCACCAATATTAAACGTTTACGTCTTAATTGAAATATTATAGCCTAAAGACTCCCTAAGAGGCACAAAATAATAGAAATGGAAAACCAAAATGTTTTAGATAGTTCGTGAAACTATACCACGATTTCGGGTACATTTGCGCAACAAAACAGGATCAAAAAATAAACGGGAATACCTAGATCAAGGAGATTGACTAAAATGACACAGCGTGAACATCAATACGTTAATTTATGGTCCTCAGTGTGTGAATGTATGAACTAACAACAGAACAACATATTGAAAAAGTAGACAGTAAAACTACTTCACCCGTTATTCTTCACACTGGCAATATTCTATTTTGTGCATGCATTTCACGATAAGAGAGTACACAGAAGAATATAAAAATAAATATGGATAAGATAGTAATAACATCATGTGAATATGAACACTAAATACACTCGCATACATAGCGCACAATAAGTTCTCGAAGAACAACTGAAGACTTTTTCTACTAAAATATCTAAAAAGTTGGAGAGGTGTTGCCAACAACACGCAGTGTTCCCAAGCGGTTTTCATCTAAGTACTAACCGCGCCCGACGCTGCTTGATTTCGGTGATCGGGCGAGAACCGATACTTTGAGCGTAGTATGGTAGTTGGCGTTTTATCTACTAACAAACTTCAAGGTTCCGTTAATTTTAATGCGTCGCAATACGCCATGCTTGAGCGCCAATTTGTCCCATTCCACATGAACAAAGCAGCGTTAAGGTATTTTTTCTGTTTTCAAAGTATGCGCATACTTTAAATTTGATAGGAATCGAAACAAGGGAAGTCACCAATATTAAACGTTTACGTCTTAATTGAAATATTAAAGCCTAAAGACTCCCTAAGAGGCGCAAAATAATAGAAATGGAAAACCAAAATGTTTTAGATAGTTCGTGAAACTATACCACGATTTTGGGTACATTTGCGCTACAAAACAGGATCAAAAAATAAACGGGAATACCTAGATCAAGGAGATTGGCTAAAATGACACAACGTGAATATCAATACGTTAATCTATGGTCCTCAGTGTGTGAATGTATGAACTTACAACAGAACAACATATTGAAAAAGAAGACAGTAAAACTACTTCACCCGTTATTCTCTTCATATCCGTTGCTTATGGACCTGTTTCCATAATAAAGTGTATATTCTATCCAGCTGACAGTTGTTAACGTCGTCGCAGGGCAAGCAAGGGACGCAACGGATTCTATGAGTCTGGGCCTCTAAACTGGCAATATTCTAGTATGTGCATACATTTCACGATAAGAGAGTACACAGAAGAATATAAATATAAATATTAATAAGATAGTAATAACATAATGTGAATATGAACACTAAAATACACTCGCATACATATCGCACAATACAGTGCTCGAAGAAGAGCTGAAAACTTTTTCTACTAAAATATCTAAAAACTTGGAGAGGTGTTGCCGCCAACAACACGCAGTGTTCCTAAGCGGTCAACTATCTAAATACTAACCGCGCCCGACGCTGCTTGATTTCGGTGATCGGACGAGAACCGATACTTTCAGCGTAGTAGGGTAGTTGGCGTTTTTTCTACTAACAAACTTCAAGGTTCCGTTAATTTTAATGCGTCGCAATACGCCATGCTTAAGCGCCAATTTCTCCCATTCCACATGAACAAAGCAGCGTTAAGGTATTTTTTTTGTTTTCAAAGTATGCGCATACTTTAAATTTGAAAGGAATCGAAACAAGGGAAGTCACCAATATTAAACGTTTACGTCTTAATTGAAATATTATAGCCGAAAGACTCCCTAAGAGGCACAAAATAATAGAAATGGAGAACCAAAATGTTTTAGATAGTTCGTGAAACTATACCACGATTTCGGGTACATTTGCGCAACAAAACAGGATCAAAAAATAAACGGGAATACCTAGATCAAGGAGATTGACTAAAATGACACAGCGTGAACATCAGTACGATAATGTGTGGTTCTCAGTGTGTGGATGTATGAACTAACAACAGATCAACATATTGAAAAAGTAGACAGTAAAACTACTTCAACCGTTATTCTCGTCATATCCGTTGGTTATGGACCTGTTTTCATGATAAAGTGTATATTCTATCCAGCTGACAGTTGATAACGTCTGCGCAGGGCAAGCAAGGGACGCAACGGATTCTATGGGTCTGGGTCTCTAAACTGGCAATATTCTATTTTGTGCATGCATTTCACGAAAAAAGAGTATACAGAAGAATATAAAAATAAATATGGATAAGATAGTAATAACATAATGTGAATATGAACACTAAATACATTCGCATACATAGCGCACAATACAGTGTTCGAAGAACAACTGAAGACTTTTTCTACTAAAATGTCTAAAAAGTTGGAGAGGTGTTGCCAACAACACGCAGTGTTCCTAAGCGGTCAACCATCTAAGTACTAACCGTGCCCGACGCTGCTTGATTTCGGTGATCGGATGAGAACCGATACTTTCAGTGTAGTATGGTCGTTGGCGTCTTTTCTACTAACAAACTTCAAGGTTCAAGGTTCAATTTCTCCCATTCCACATGAACAAAGCAGCGGTTAGGTACTTTTTTCTGTTTTCAAGGTATGGGCATACTTTAAATTTGATAGGAATCGAAACAAGGGAAGGCACCAATATTAAACGTTTACGTCTTAATTGAAATATTAAAGCCTAAAGACTCCCTAAGAGGCACAAAATAATAGAAATGGAAAACCAAAATGTTTTAGATAGTTCGTGAAACTATACCACGATTTTGGGTACATTTGCGCTACAAAACAGGATCAAAAAATAAACGGGAATACCTAGATCAAGGAGATTGACTAAAATGACACAACGTGAATATCAGTACGTTAATTTATGGTCCTCAGTGTGTGAATGTATGAACTAACAACAGAACAACATATTGAAAAAGTAGACCGTAAAACTACTTCACCCGTTATTCTCTTCATATCCGTTGGTTATGGACCTGTTTCCATAATAAAGTGTATATTCTATCCAGCTGACAGTTGTTAACTTCGACGCAGGGCAAGCAAGGGACGCAACGGATTCTATGAGTCTGGGCCTCTAAACTGGCAATATTCTATTATGTGCATACATTTCACGATAAGAGAGTATACAGAAGAAAATAAATATAAATATTAATAAGATGGTAATAACATAATGTGAATATGAACACTAAATACACTCGCATACATAGCGCACAATACAGTGTTCGAAGAAAAACTGAAGACTTTTTCTACTAAAATATCTAAAAAGTTGGAGAGGTGTTGCCAACAACACGCAGTGTTCCTAAGCGGTCAACCATCTAAGTACTAACCGCGCCCGACGCTGCTTGATTTCGGTGATCGGACGAGAACCGATACTTTCAGCGTAGTATGGTAGTTGGCGCTTTTTCTACTAACAAACTTCAAGGTTCCGTTAATTCCACATGAACAAAGCAGCGGTAAGGTATTTTTTTCTGTTTTCAAAGTATGCGCATACTTTAAATTTGATAGGAATCGAAACAAGGGAAGTCACCAATATTAAACGTTTACGTCTTAATTGAAATATTATAGCCTAAAGACTCCCTAAGAGGCACAAAAAAATAGAAATGGAAAACCAAAATGTTTTAGATAGTTCGTGAAACTATACCACGATTTCGGGTACATTTGCGCAACAAAACAGGATCAAAAAATAAACGGAAATACCTAGATCAAGGAGATTGACTAAAATGACACAGCGTGAACATCAATACGTTAATTTATGGTCCTCAGTGTGTGAATGTATGAACTAACAACAGAACAAAATATTGAAAAAGTAGACAGTAAAACTACTTTACCCGGTATTCTCTTCATATCCGTTGGTTATGGAACTGTTTCCATAATAAAGTGTATATTCTATCCAGCTGACAGTTGTTAACGTCGACGCAGGGCAAGCAAGGGACGCAACGGATTCTATGAGTCTGGGCCTCTAAACTGGCAATATTCTATTATGTGCATACATTTCACGATAAGAGAGTACACAGAAGAATATAAATATAAATATTAATAAGATAATAATAACATAATGTGAATATGAACACTAAATACACTCGCATACATAGCGCACAATACAGTGTTCGAAGAACAACTGAAGACTTTTTCTACTAAAATGTCTAAAAAATTGGAGAGGTGTTGCCAACAACACGCAGTATTCCTAAGCGGTCAACCATCTAAGTACTAACCGCGCCCGACGCTGCTTGATTTCGGTGATCGGACGAGAACCGATACTTTCAGCGTAGTATGGTCGTTGGCGTTTTTTCTACTAACAAACTTCACGGTTCCGTTAATTTTAATGCGTCGCAATACGCCATGCTTGAGCGCCAATTTCTCCCATTCCTCATGAACAAAGCAGCGGTAAGGTATTTTTTTCTGTTTTCAAAGTATGCGCATACAATAATACAAAATACACAAAATAATAGAAATGGAGAACCAAAATGTTTTAGATAGTTCGTGAAACTATACCACGCTTTCGGGTACATTTGCGCAACAAAACAGGATCAAAAAATAAACGGGAATACCTAGATCAAGGAGATTGACTAAAATGACACAGCGTGAATATCAGTACGATAATGTATGGTTCTCAGTGTGTGAATGTATGAACTAACAACAGATCAACATATTGAAAAAGTAGACAGTAAAACTACTTCAACCGTTATTCTCGTCATATCCGTTGGTTATGGACCTGTTTTCATGATAAAGTGTATATTCTATCCAGCTGACAGTTGATAACGTCTGCGCAGGGCAAGCAAGGGACGCAACGGATTCTATGGGTCTGGGCCTCTAAACTGGCAATATTCTATTTTGTGCATGCATTTCACGAAAAAAGAGTATACAGAAGAATATAAAAATAAATATGGATAAGATAGTAATAACATAATGTGAATATGAACACTAAATACATTCGCATACATAGCGCACAATACAGTGTTCGAAGAACACCTGAAGACTTTTTCTACTAAAATATCTAAAAAGTTGGAGAGGTGTTGCCAACAACACGCAGTGTTCCTAAGCGGTCAACCATCTAAGTACTAACCGTGCCCGACGCTGCTTGATTTCGGTGATCGGATGAGAACCGATACTTTCAGCGTAGTATGCTCGTTGGCGTCTTTTCTACTAACAAACTTCAAGGTTCAAGGTTCAATTTCTCCCATTCCACATGAACAAAGCAGCGGTTAGGTACTTTTTTCTGTTTTCAAGGTATGGGCATACTTTAAATTTGATAGGAATCGAAATAAGGGAAGTCACCAATATTAAACGTTTACATCTTAATTGAAATATTGAAGCCTAAAGACTCCCTAAGAGGCACAAAATAATAGAAATGGAAAACCAAAATGTTTTAGATAATTCGTGAAACTATACACGATTTTGGGTACATTTGGGCTACAAAACAGGATCAAAAAATAAACGGGAATACCTAGATCAAGGAGATTGACTAAAATGACACAACGTGAATATCAATACGTTAATTTATGGTCCTCAGTGTGTGAAAATATGAACTAACAACAGAACAACATATTGAAAAAGTAGATCGTAAAACTACTTCACCCGTTATTCTCTTCATATCCGTTGGTTATGGACCTGTTTCCATAATAAAGTGTATATTCTATCCAGCTGACAGTTGTTAACGTCGACGCAGGGCAAGCAAGGGACGCAACGGATTCTATGAGTCTGGGCCTCTAAACTGGCAATATTCAATTATGTGCATACATTTCACGATAAGAGAGTACACAGAAGAATATAAATATAAATATTATTAAGATGGTAATAACATAATGTGAATATGAACACTAAATACACTCGCATACATAGCGCACAATACAGTGTTCGAAGAACAACTGAAGACTTTTTCTACTAAAATATCTAAAAAGTTGGAGAGGTGTTGCCAACAACACGCAGTGTTCCTAAGCGGTCAACCATCTAAGTACTAACCGCGCGACGCTGCTTGATTTCGGTGATCGGACGAGAACCGATACTTTCAGCGTAGTATGGTAGTTGGCGTTTTTTCTACTAACAAACTTCAAGGTTCCGTTAATTTTAATGCGTCCCAATACGCCATGCTTGAGCGCCAATTTCTCCCATTCCTCATGAACAAAGCAGCGGTAAGGTATTTTTTTTTTGTTTTCAAAGTATGCGCATACTTTAAATTTGATAGGAATCGAAACAAGGGAAGTCACCAATATTAAACGTTTACGTCTTAATTGAAATATTATAGCCTAAAGACTCCCTAAGAGGCACAAAATAATAGAAATGGAAAACCAAAATGTTTTAGATAGCTCGTGAAACTATACCACGATTTCGGGTACATTTGCGCAACAAAACAGGATCAAAAACTAAACGGGAATACCTAGATCAAGGAGATTGACTAAAATGACACAGCGTGAACATCAATACGTTAATTTATGGTCCTCAGTGTGTGAATGTATGAACTAACAACAGAACAACATATTGAAAAAGTAGACAGTGAAACTACTTCACCCGTTATTCTCTTCATATCCGTTGGTTATGGACCTGTTTCCATAATAAAGTGTATATTCTATCCAGCTGACAGTTGTTAACGTCGACGCAGGGCAAGCAAGGGACGCAACGGATTCTATGAGTCTGGGCCTCTAAACTGGCAATATTCTATTATGTGCATACATTTCACGATAAGAGAGTACACAGAAGAATATAAATATAAATATTAATAAGATAGTAATAACATAATGTGAATATGAACACTAAATACACTCGCATACATAGCGCACAATACAGTGTTCGAAGAACAACTGAAGACTTTTTCTACTAAAATATCTAAAAAGTTGGAGAGGTGTTGCCAACAACACGCAGTGTTCCTAAGCGGTCAACCATCTAAGTACTAACCGCGCCCGACGCTGCTTGATTTCGGTGATCGGACGAGAACCGATACTTTCAGCGTAGTATGGTAGTTGGCGTTTTTTCTACTAACAAACTTCAAGGTTCCGTTAATTTTAATGCGTCGCAATACGCCATGCTTAAGCGCCAATTTCTCCCATTCCACATGAACAAAGCAGCGGTAAGGTATTTTTTTCTGTTTTCAAAGTATGCGCATACTTTAAATATGATAGGAATCGAAACAAGGGAAGTCAATAATATTAAACGTTTACGTCTTAATTGAAATATTATAGCCTAAAGACTCCCTAAGAAGCACAAAATAATAGAAATGGAAAACCAAAATGTTTTAGATAGTTCGTGAAACTATACCACGATTTCGGGGACATTTGCGCAACAAAACAGGATCAAAAAATAAACGGGAATACCTAGATCAAGGAGATTGACTAAAATGACACAGCGTCAACATCAATACGATAATGTATAGTTCTCAGTGTGTGAATGTATGAACTAACAACAGATCAACATATTGAAAAAGTAGACAGTAAAACTACTTGAACCGTTATTCTCGTCATATCCGTTGGTTATGGACCTGTTTTCATGATAAAGTGTATATTCTATCCAGCTGACCGTTGATAACGTCTGCGCAGGGCAGGCAAGGGACGCAACGGACTCTATGGGTCTGGGCCTCTAAACTGGCAATATTCTATTTTGTGCATGCATTTCACGATAAGAGAGTACACAGAAGAATATAAAAATAAATATGGATAAGATAGTAATAACATCATGTGAATATGAACACTAAATACACTCGCATACATAGCGCACAATAAGTTCTCGAAGAACAACTGAAGACTTTTTCTACTAAAATATCTAAAAAGTTGGAGAGGTGTTGCCAGCAACACGCAGTGTTCCTAAGCGGTCAACCATCTAAGTACTAACCGCGCCCGACGCTGCTTGATTTCGGTGATCGGACGAGAACCGATACTTTCAGCGTAGTATGGTAGTTGGCGTTTTTTCTACTAACAAACTTCAAGGTTCCGTTAATTTTAATGCGTCGCAATACGCTATGCTTGACCGCCAATTTCTCCCATTCCACATGAACAAAGCAGCGGTTAGGTACTTTTTTCTGTTTTCAAGGTATGGGCATACTTTAAATTTGATAGGAATCGAAATAAGGGAAGTCACCAATATTAAACGTTTACGTCTTAATTGAAATATTAAAGCCTAAAGACTCCCTAAGAGGCACAAAATAATAGAAATGGAAAACCAAAATGTTTTAGATAGTTCGTGAAACTATACCACGATTTTGGGTACTTTTGCGCTACAAAACAGGATCAAAAAATAAACGGGAATACCTAGATCAAGGAGATTGACTAAAATGACACAACGTGAATATCAATACGTTAATTTATGGTCCTCAGTGTGTGAATGTATGAACTAACAACAGAACAACATATTGAAAAAGTAGACAGTAAAACTACTTCACCCGTTATTCTCTTCATATCCGTTGGTTATGGACCTGTTTCCATAATAAAGTGTATATTCTATCCAGCTGACAGTTGTTAACGTCGACGCAGGGCAAGCAAGGGACGCAACGGATTCTATGAGTCTGGGCCTCTAAACTGGCAATATTCTATTATGTGCATACATTTCACGATAAGAGAGTACACAGAAGAATATAAATATAAATATAAATATTAATAAGATAGTAATAACATAATGTGAATATGAACACTAAATACACTCGCATACATAGCGCACAATACAGTGTTCGAAGAACAACTGAAGACTTTTTCTACTAAAATATCTAAAAAGTTGGAGAGGTGTTGCCAACAACACGCAGTGTTCCTAAGCGGTCAACCATCTAAGTACTAACCGCGCCCGACGCTGCTTGATTTCGGTGATCGGACGAGAACCGATACTTTCAGCGTAGTATGGTAGTTGGCGTTTTTTCTACTAACAAACTTCAAGGTTCCGTTAATTTTAATGCGTCGCAATACGCCATGCTTGAGCGCCAATTTCTCCCATTCCACATGAACAAAGCAGCGGTAAGGTATTTTTTTCTGTTTTCAAAGTATGCGCATACTTTAAATTTGATAGGAATCGAAACAAGGGAAGTCACCAATATTAAACGTTTACGTCTTAATTGAAATATTATAGCCTAAAGACTCCCTAAGAGGCACAAAATAATAGAAATTGAAAACCAAAATGTTTTAGATAGTTCGTGAAACTATACCACGATTTCGGGTACATTTGCGCAACAAAACAGATTCAAAAAATAAACGGAAATACCTAGATCAAGGAGATTGACTAAAATGACACAGCGTGAACATCAATACGTTAATTTATGGTCCTCAGTGTGTGAATGTATGAACTAACAACAGAACAACATATTGAAAAAGTAGACAGTAAAACTACTTCACCCGTTATTCTCTTCATATCCGTTGGTTATGGACCTGTTTCCATAATAAAGTGTATATTCTATCCAGCTGACAGTTGTTAACGTCGACGCAGGGCAAGCTAGGGACGCAACGGATTCTATGAGTCTGGGCCTCTAAATTGGCAATATTCTATTATGTGCATACATTTCACGATAAGAGAGTACACAGAAGAATATAAATATAAATATTAATAAGATAGTAAAAACATAATGTGAATATGAACACTAAATACACTCGCATACATAGCGCACAATACAGTGTTCGAAGAACAACTGAAGACTTTTTCTACTAAAATATCTAAAAAGTTGGATAGGTGTTGCCAACAATACGCAGTGTTCCTAAGCGGTCAACCATCTAAGTACTAACCGCGCCCGACGCTGCTTGATTTCGGTGATCGGACGAGAACCGATACTTTCAGCGTAGTATGGTCGTTGGCGTCTTTTCTACTAACAAACTTCAGGGTTCCGTTAATTTTAATGCGTCGCAATACGCCATGCTTGAGCGCCAGTTTCTCCCGTTCCTCATGAACAAAGGAGCGGTTAGGTATTTTTTTCTGTTTTCAAAGCATAAGCATACTTTAAATTTGATAAGAATCGAAATGAGGGAAGTCACCAATATTAAACGTTTACGTCTTAATTGAAATATTATAGCCTAAAGACTCCCTAAGAGGGACAAAATAATAGAAATGGAAAACCAAAATGTTTTAGAGAGTTCGTGAAACTATACCACGATTTCGGGTACATTTGCGCAACAAATCAGGATCAAAAAATAAACGGGAATACCTAGATCAAGGAGATTGACTAAAATGACACAGCGTGAACATCAATACGTTAATTTATGGTCCTCAGTGTGTGAATGTATGAACTAACAACAGAACAACATATTGAAAAAGTAGACAGTAAAACTACTTCACCCGTTATTCTCTTCATATCCGTTGGTTATGGACCTGTTTCCATAATAAAGTGTATATTCTATCCAGCTGACAGTTGTTAACGTCGACGCAGGGCAAGCAAGGGACGCAACGGATTCTATGAGTCTGGGCCTCTAAACTGGCAATATTCTATTATGTGCATACATTTCACGATAAGAGAGTACACAGAAGAATATAAAAATAAATATGGATAAGATAGTAATAACATCATGTGAATATGAACACTAAATACACTCGCATACATAGCGCACAATACAGTGTTCGAAGAACAACTGAAGACTTTTTCTACTAAAATATCTAAAAAGTTGGAGAGGTGTTGCCAACAACAGGCAGTGTTCCTAAGCGGTCAACCATCTAAGTACTAACCGCGCCCGACGCTGCTTGATTTCGGTGATCGGACGAGAACCGATACTTTCAGCGTAGTATGGTAGTTGGCGTTTTTTCTACTAACAAACTTCAAGGTTCCGTTAATTTTAATGCGTCGCAATACGCCATGCTTGAGCGCCAATTTCTCCCGTTCCACATGAACAGAGCAGCTGTAAGGTATTTTTTTCTGTTTTCAAAGTATGCGCATACTTTAAATATGATAGGAATCGAAACAAGGGAAGGCAATAATATTAAACGTTTACGTCTTAATTGAAATATTATAGCCTAAAGACTCCCTAAGAGGCACAAAATAATAGAAATGGAAAACCAAAATGTTTTAGATAGTTCGTGAAACTATACCACGATTTCGGGTACATTTGCGCAACAAAACAGGATCAAAAAATAAACGGGAATACCTAGATCAAGGAGATTGACTAAAATGACACAGCGTGAACATCAATACGATAATGTATGGTTCTCAGTGTGTGAATGTATGAACTAACAACAGATCAACATATTGAAAAAGTAGACAGTAAAACTACTTCAACCGTTATTCTCGTCATATCCGTTGGTTATGGACCTGTTTTCATGATAAAGTGTATATTCTATCCAGCTGACAGTTGATAACGTCTGCGCAGGGCAGGCAAGGGACGCAACGGACTCTATGGGTCTGGGCCTCTAAACTGGCAATATTCTATTTTGTGCATGCATTTCACGATAAGAGAGTACACAGAAGAATATAAAAATAAATATGGATAAGATAGTAATAACATCATGTGAATATGAACACTAAATACACTCGCATACATAGCGCACAATAAGTTCTCGAAGAACAACTGAAGACTTTTTCTACTAAAATATGTAAAAAGTTGGAGAGGTGTTGCCAACAACACGCAGTGTTCCCAAGCGGTCGTCCATCTAAGTACTAACCGCGCCCGACGCTGCTTGATTTCGGTGATCGGACGAGAACCGATACTTTCAGCGTAGTATGGTAGTTGGCGTTTTTTCTACTAACAAACTTCAAGGTTCCGTTAATTTTAATGCGTCGCAATACGCTATGCTTGAGCGCCAATTTCTCCCATTCCACATGAACAAAGCAGCGGTTAGGTACTTTTTTCTGTTTTCAAGGTATGGGCATACTTTAAATTTGATAGGAATCGAAATAAGGGAAGTCACCAATATTAAACGTTTACGTCTTAATTGAAATATTAAAGCCTAAAGACTCCCTAAGAGGCACAAAATAATAGAAATGGAAAACCAAAATGTTTTAGATAGTTCGTGAAACTATACCACGATTTCGGGTACATTTGCGCAACAAAACAGGATCAAAAAATAAACGGGAATACCTAGATCAAGGAGATTGACTAAAATGACACAGCGTGAACATCAATACGATAATGTATGGTTCTCAGTGTGTGAATGTATGAACTAACAACAGATCAACATATTGAAAAAGTAGACAGTAAAACTACTTCACCAGTTATTCTCTTCATATCCGTTGGTTATGGACTTGTTCCCATAATAAAGTGTATATTCTATCCAGCTGACAGTTGTTAACGTCGACGCAGGGCAAGCTAGGGACGCAACGGATTCTATGAGTCTGGGCCTCTAAACTGGCAATATTCTATTATGTGCATACATTTCACGATAAGAGAGTACACAGAAGAATATAAATATAAATATTAATAAGACAGTAATAACATAATGTGAATATGAACACTAAATACACTCGCATACATAGCGCACAATACAGTGTTCGAAGAACAACTGAAGACTTTTTCTACTAAAATATCTAAAAAGTTGGAGAGGGGTTGCCAACAACACGCAGTGTTCCTAAGCGGTCAACCATCTAAGTACTAACCGCGCCCGACGCTGCTTGATTTCGGTGATCGGACGAGAACCGATACTTTCAGCGTAGTATGGTAGTTGGCGTTTTTTCTACTAACAAACTTCAAGGTTCCGTTAATTTTAATGCGTCGCAATACGCCATGCTTGAGCGCCAATTTCTCCCATTCCACATGAACAAAGCAGCGGTAAGGTATTTTTTTCTGTTTTCAAAGTATGCGCATACTTTAAATATGATAGGAATCGAAACAAGGGAAGTCACCAATATTAAACGTTTACGTCTTAATTGAAATATTAAAGCCTAAAGACTCCCTAAGAGGCACAAAATAATAGAAATGGAAAACCAAAATGTTTTAGATAGTTCGTGAAACTATACCACGATTTTGGGTACTTTTGCGCTACAAAACAGGATCAAAAAATAAACGGGAATACCTAGATCAAGGAGATTGACTAAAATGACACAACGTGAATATCAATACGTTAATTTATGGTCCTCAGTGTGTGAATGTATGAACTAAAAACAGAACAACATATTGAAAAAGTAGACAGTAAAACTACTTCACCCGTTATTCTCTTCATATCCGTTGGTTATGGACCTGTTTCCATAATAAAGTGTATATTCTATCCAGCTGACAGTTGTTAACGTCGACGCAGGGCAAGCAAGGGACGCAACGGATTCTATGAGTCTGGGCCTCTAAACTGGCAATATTCTATTATGTGCATACATTTCACGATAAGAGAGTACACAGAAGAATATAAATATAAATATAAATATTAATAAGATAGTAATAACATAATGTGAATATGAACACTAAATACACTCGCATACATAGCGCACAATACAGTGTTCGAAGAACAACTGAAGACTTTTTCTACTAAAATATCTAAAAAGTTGGAGAGGTGTTGCCAACAACACGCAGTGTTCCTAAGCGGTCAACCATCTAAGTACTAACCGCGCCCGACGCTGCTTAATTTCGGTGATCGGACGAGAACCGATACCATACGTAGTATGGTAGTTGGCGTTTTTTCTACTAACAAACTTCAAGGTTCCGTTAATTTTAATGCGTCGCAATACGCCATGCTTGAGCGCCAATTTCTCCCATTCCACATGAACAAAGCAGCGGTAAGGTATTTTTTTCTGTTTTCAAAGTATGCGCATACTTTAAATATGATAGGAATCGAAACAAGGGAAGGCAATAATATTAAACGTTTACGTCTTAATTGAAATATTATAGCCTAAAGACTCCCTAAGAGGCACAAAATAATAGAAATTGAAAACCAAAATGTTTTAGATAGTTCGTGAAACTATACCACGATTTCGGGTACATTTGCGCAACAAAACAGGATCAAAAAATAAACGGGAATACCTAGATCAAGGAGATTGACTAAAATGACACAGCGTGAACATCAATACGTTAATTTATGGTCCTCAGTGTGTGAATGTATGAACTAACAACAGAACAACATATTGAAAAAGTAGACAGTAAAACTACTTCACCCGTTATTCTCTTCATATCCGTTGGTAATGGACCTGTTTCCATAATAAAGTGTATATTCTATCCAGCTGACAGTTGATAACGTCTGCGCAGGGCAGGCAAGGGACGCAACGGACTCTATGGGTCTGGGCCTCTAAACTGGCAATATTCTATTTTGTGCATGCATTTCACGATAAGAGAGTACACAGAAGAATATAAATATAAATATAAATATTAATAAGATAGTAATAACATCATGTGAATATGAACACTAAATACACTCGCATACATAGCGCACAATACAGTGTTCGAAGAACAACTGAAGACTTTTTCTACTAAAATATCTAAAAAGTTGGAGAGGTGTTGCCAACAACAGGCAGTGTTCCTAAGCGGTCAATCATCTGAGTACTAACCGCGCCCGACGCTGCTTGATTTCGGTGATCGGACGAGAACCGATACTTTCAGCGTAGTATGGTAGTTGGCGTTTTTTCTACTAACAAACTTCAAGGTTCCGTTAATTTTAATGCGTCGCAATACGCCATGCTTGAGCGCCAATTTCTCCCGTTCCACATGAACAGAGCAGCTGTAAGGTATTTTTTTCTGTTTTCAAAGTATGCGCATACTTTAAATATGATAGGAATCGAAACAAGGGAAGGCAATAATATTAAACGTTTACGTCTTAATTGAAATATTATAGCCTAAAGACTCCCTAAGAGGCACAAAATAATAGAAATGGAAAACCAAAATGTTTTAGATAGTTCGTGAAACTATACCACGATTTCGGGTACATTTGCGCAACAAAACAGGATCAAAAAATAAACGGGAATACCTAGATCAAGGAGATTGACTAAAATGACACAGCGTGAACATCAATACGATAATGTATGGTTCTCAGTGTGTGAATGTATGAACTAACAACAGATCAACATATTGAAAAAGTAGACAGTAAAACTACTTCAACCGTTATTCTCGTCATATCCGTTGGTTATGGACCTGTTTTCATGATAAAGTGTATATTCTATCCAGCTGACCGTTGATAACGTCTGCGCAGGGCAGGCAAGGGACGCAACGGACTCTATGGGTCTGGGCCTCTAAACTGGCAATATTCTATTTTGTGCATGCATTTCACGATAAGAGAGTACACAGAAGAATATAAAAATAAATATGGATAAGATAGTAATAACATCATGTGAATATGAACACTAAATACACTCGCATACATAGCGCACAATAAGTTCTCGAAGAACAACTGAAGACTTTTTCTACTAAAATATCTAAAAAGTTGGAGAGGTGTTGCCAACAACACGCAGTGTTCCCAAGCGGTCGTCCATCTAAGTACTAACCGCGCCCGACGCTGCTTGATTTCGGTGATCGGACGAGAACCGATACTTTCAGCGTAGTATGGTAGTTGGCGTTTTTTCTACTAACAAACTTCAAGGTTCCGTTAATTTTAATGCGTCGCAATACGCTATGCTTGAGCGCCAATTTCTCCCATTCCACATGAACAAAGCAGCGGTTAGGTACTTTTTTCTGTTTTCAAGGTATGGGCATACTTTAAATTTGATAGGAATCGAAATAAGGGAAGTCACCAATATTAAACGTTTACGTCTTAATTGAAATATTAAAGCCTAAAGACTCCCTAAGAGGCACAAAATAATAGAAATGGAAAACCAAAATGTTTTAGATAGTTCGTGAAACTATACCACGATTTTGGGTACATTTGCGCTACAAAACAGGATCAAAAAATAAACGGGAATACCTAGATCAAGGAGATTGACTAAAATGACAACGTGAATATCAATACGTTAATTTATGGTCCTCAATGTGTGAATGTATGAACTAACAACAGAACAACATATTGAAAAAGTAGACAGTAAAACTACTTCACCAGTTATTCTCTTCATATCCGTTGGTTATGGACTTGTTTCCATAATAAAGTGTATATTCTATCCAGCTGACAGTTGTTAACGTCGACGCAGGGCAAGCTAGGGACGCAACGGATTCTATGAGTCTGAGCCTCTAAACTGGCAATATTCTATTATGTGCATACATTTCACGATAAGAGAGTACACAGAAGAATATAAATATAAATATTAATAAGACAGTAATAACATAATGTGAATATGAACACTAAATACACTCGCATACATAGCGCACAATACAGTGTTCGAAGAACAACTGAAGACTTTTTCTACTAAAATATCTAAAAAGTTGGAGAGGGGTTGCCAACAACACGCAGTGTTCCTAAGCGGTCAACCATCTAAGTACTAACCGCGCCCGACGCTGCTTGATTTCGGTGATCGGACGAGAACCGATACTTTCAGCGTAGTATGGTAGTTGGCGTTTTTTCTACTAACAAACTTCAAGGTTCCGTTAATTTTAATGCGTCGCAATACGCCATGCTTGAGCGCCAATTTCTCCCATTCCACATGAACAAAGCAGCGGTAAGGTATTTTTTTCTGTTTTCAAAGTATGCGCATACTTTAAATATGATAGGAATCGAAACAAGGGAAGTCACCAATATTAAACGTTTACGTCTTAATTGAAATATTAAAGCCTAAAGACTCCCTAAGAGGCACAAAATAATAAAAATGGAAAACCAAAATGTTTTAGATAGTTCGTGAAACTATACCACGATTTTGGGTACATTTGCGCTACAAAACAGGATCAAAAAATAAACGGGAATACCTAGATCAAGGAGATTGACTAAAATGACAACGTGAATATCAATACGTTAATTTATGGTCCTCAATGTGTGAATGTATGAACTAACAACAGAAAAACATATTGAAAAAGTAGACAGTAAAACTACTTCACCCGTTATTCTCTTCATATCCGTTGGTTATGGACTTGTTTCCATAATAAAGTGTATATTCTATCCAGCTGACAGTTGTTAACGTCGACGCAGGGCAAGCTAGGGACGCAACGGATTCTATGAGTCTGGGCCTCTAAACTGGCAATATTCTATTATGTGCATACATTTCACGATAAGAGAGTACACAGAAGAATATAAATATAAATATTAATAAGACAGTAATAACATAATGTGAATATGAACACTAAATACACTCGCATACATAGCGCACAATACAGTGTTCGAAGAACAACTGAAGACTTTTTCTACTAAAATATCTAAAAAGTTGGAGAGGGGTTGCCAACAACACGCAGTGTTCCTAAGCGGTCAACCATATAAGTACTAACCGCGCCCGACGCTGCTTGATTTCGGTGATCGGACGAGAACCGATACTTTCAGCGTAGTATGGTAGTTGGCGTTTTTTCTACTAACAAACTTCAAGGTTCCGTTAATTTTAATGCGTCGCAATACGCCATTCTTGAGCGCCAATTTCTCCCATTCCACATGAACAAAGCAGCGGTAAGGTATTTTTTTCTGTTTTCAAAGTATGCGCATACTTTAAATATGATAGGAATCGAAACAAGGGAAGTCACCAATATTAAACGTTTACGTCTTAATTGAAATATTAAAGCCTAAAGACTCCCTAAGAGGCACAAAATAATAGAAATGGAAAACCAAAATGTTTTAGATAGTTCGTGAAACTATACCACGATTTTGGGTACTTTTGCGCTACAAAACAGGATCAAAAAATAAACGGGAATACCTAGATCAAGGAGATTGACTAAAATGACACAACGTGAATATCAATACGTTAATTTATGGTCCTCAGTGTGTGAATGTATGAACTAACAACAGAACAACATATTGAAAAAGTAGACAGTAAAACTACTTCACCCGTTATTCTCTTCATATCCGTTGGTTATGGACCTGTTTCCATAATAAAGTGTATATTCTATCCAGCTGACAGTTGTTAACGTCGACGCAGGGCAAGCAAGGGACGCAACGGATTCTATGAGTCTGGGCCTCTAAACTGGCAATATTCTATTATGTGCATACATTTCACGATAAGAGAGTACACAGAAGAATATAAATATAAATATAAATATTAATAAGATAGTAATAACATAATGTGAATATGAACACTAAATACACTCGCATACATAGCGCACAATACAGTGTTCGAAGAACAACTGAAGACTTTTTCTACTAAAATATCTAAAAAGTTGGAGAGGTGTTGCCAACAACACGCAGTGTTCCTAAGCGGTCAACCATCTAAGTACTAACCGCGCCCGACGCAGCTTAATTTCGGTGATCGGACGAGAACCGATACCATACGTAGTATGGTAGTTGGCGTTTTTTCTACTAACAAACTTCAAGGTTCCGTTAATTTTAATGCGTCGCAATACGCCATGCTTGAGCGCCAATTTCTCCCATTCCACATGAACAAAGCAGCGGTAAGGTATTTTTTTCTGTTTTCAAAGTATGCGCATACTTTAAATTTGATAGGAATCGAAACAAGGGAAGTCACCAATATTAAACGTTTACGTCTTAATTGAAATATTATAGCCTAAAGACTCCCTAAGAGGCACAAAATAATAGAAATTGAAAACCAAAATGTTTTAGATAGTTCGTGAAACTATACCACGATTTCGGGTACATTTGCGCAACAAAACAGGATCAAAAAATAAACGGGAATACCTAGATCAAGGAGATTGACTAAAATGACACAGCGTGAACATCAATACGTTAATTTATGGTCCTCAGTGTGTGAATGTATGAACTAACAACAGAACAACATATTGAAAAAGTAGACAGTAAAACTACTTCACCCGTTATTCTCTTCATATCCGTTGGTAATGGACCTGTTTCCATAATAAAGTGTATATTCTATCCAGCTGACAGTTGATAACGTCTGCGCAGGGCAGGCAAGGGACGCAACGGACTCTATGGGTCTGGGCCTCTAAACTGGCAATATTCTATTTTGTGCATGCATTTCACGATAGAAGAGTACACAGAAGAATATAAAAATAAATATGGATAAAATAGTAATAACATAATGTGAATATGAACACTAAATACACTCGCATACATAGCGCACAATACAGTGTTCGAAGAACAACTGAAGACTTTTTCTACTAAAATATCTAAAAAGTTGGATAGGTGTTGCCAACAATACGCAGTGTTCCTAAGCGGTCAACCATCTAAGTACTAACCGCGCCCGACGCTGCTTGATTTCGGTGATCGGACGAGAACCGATACTTTCAGCGTAGTATGGTAGTTGGCGTTTTTTCTACTAACAAACTTCAAGGTTCCGTTAATTTTAATGCGTCGCAATACGCCATGCTTGAGCGCTAATTTCTCCCATTCCACATGAACAAAGCAGCGGTAAGGTATTTTTTTCTGTTTTCAAAGTATGCGCATACTTTAAATATGATAGGAATCGAAACAAGGGAAGTCACCAATATTAAACGTTTACGTCTTAATTGAAATATTATAGCCTAAAGACTCCCTAAGAGGGACAAAATAATAGAAATGGAAAACCAAAATGTGTTAGATAATTCGTGAAACTATACCACGATTTTGGGTACATTTGCGCTACAAAACAGGATCAAAAAATAAACGGGAATACCTAGATCAAGGAGATTGACTAAAATGACACAACGTGAATATCAATACATTAATTTATGGTCCTCAGTGTGTGAATGTATGAACTAACAACAGAACAACATATTGAAAAAGTAGACAGTAAAACTACTTCACCCGTTATTCTCTTCATATCCGTTGGTTATGGACCTGTTTCCATAATAAAGTGTATATTCTATCCAGCTGACGGTTGTTAACGTCGACGCAGGGCAAGCTAGGGACGCAACGGATTCTATGAGTCTGGGTCTGTAAACTGGCAATATTCTATTATGTGCATACATTTCACGATAAGAGAGTACACAGAAGAATATAAATATAAATATTAATAAGATAGTAATAACATAATGTGAATATGAACACTAAATACACTCGCATACATATCGCACAATACAGTGCTCGAAGAACAGCTGAAAACTTTTTCTACTAAAATATCTAAAAACTTGGAGAGGTGTTGCCAACAACACGCAGTGTTCCTAAGCGGTCAACCATCTAAGTACTAACCGCGCCCGACGCTGCTTGATTTCGGTGATCGGACGAGAACCGATACTTTCAGCGTAGTATGGTCGTTGGCGTCTTTTCTACTAACAAACTTCAGGGTTCCGCTAATTTTAATGCGTCGCAATACGCCATGCTTGAGCGCCAGTTTCTCCCGTTCCTCATGAACAAAGCAGCGGTTAGGTATTTTTTTCTGCTTTCAAAGCATAAGCATACTTTAAATTTGGTAGGAATCGAAATGAGGGAAGTCACCAATATTAAACGTTTACGTCTTAATTGAAATATTATAGCCTAAAGACTCCCTAAGAGGCACAAAATAATAGAAATGGAAAACCAAAATGTTTTAGATAGTTCGTGAAACTATACCACGATTTCGGGTACACTTGCGCAACAAATCAGGATCAAAAAATAAACGGGAATACCTAGATCAAGGAGATTGACTAAAATGACACAGCGTGAACATCAATACGTTAATTTATGGTCCTCAGTGTGTGAATGTATGAACTAACAACAGAACAACATATTGAAAAAGTAGACAGTAAAACTACTTCACCCGTTATTCTCTTCATATCCGTTGGTTATGGACCTGTTTCCATAATAAAGTGTATATTCTATCCAGCTGACAGTTGTTAACGTCGACGCAGGGCAAGCTAGGGACGCAACGGATTCTATGAGTCTGGGCCTCTAAACTGGCAATATTCTATTATGTGCATACATTTCACGATAAGAGAGTACACAGAAGAATATAAAAATAAATATGGATAAGATAGTAATAACATCATGTGAATATGAACACTAAATACACTCGCATACATAGCGCACAATACAGTGTTCGAAGAACAACTGAAGACTTTTTTACTAAAATATCTAAAAAGTTGGAGAGGTGTTGCCAACAACACGCAGTGTTCCCAAGCGGTCGTCCATCTAAGTACTAACCGCGCCCGACGCTGCTTGATTTCGGTGATCGGACGAGAACCGATACTTTCAGCGTAGTATGGTAGTTGGCGTTTTTTCTACTAACAAACTTCAAGGTTCCGTTAATTTTAATGCGTCGCAATACGCTATGCTTGAGCGCCAATTTCTCCCATTCCACATGAACAAAGCAGCGGTTAGGTACTTTTTTCTGTTTTCAAGGTATGGGCATACTTTAAATTTGATAGGAATCGAAATAAGGGAAGTCACCAATATTAAACGTTTACGTCTTAATTGAAATATTAAAGCCTAAAGACTCCCTAAGAGGCACAAAATAATAGAAATGGAAAACCAAAATGTTTTAGATAGTTCGTGAAACTATACCACGATTTTGGGTACATTTGCGCTACAAAACAGGATCAAAAAATAAACGGGAATACCTAGATCAAGGAGATTGACTAAAATGACAACGTGAATATCAATACGTTAATTTATGGTCCTCAATGTGTGAATGTATGAACTAACAACAGAACAACATATTGAAAAAGTAGACAGTAAAACTACTTCACCCGTTATTCTCTTCATATCCGTTGGTTATGGACTTGTTTCCATAATAAAGTGTATATTCTATCCAGCTGACAGTTGTTAACGTCGACGCAGGGCAAGCTAGGGACGCAACGGATTCTATGAGTCTGGGCCTCTAAACTGGCAATATTCTATTATGTGCATACATTTCACGATAAGAGAGTACACAGAAGAATATAAATATAAATATTAATAAGACAGTAATAACATAATGTGAATATGAACACTAAATACACTCGCATACATAGCGCACAATACAGTGTTCGAAGAACAACTGAAGACTTTTTCTACTAAAATATCTAAAAAGTTGGAGAGGGGTTGCCAACAACACGCAGTGTTCCCAAGCGGTCAACCATCTAAGTACTAACCGCGCCCGACGCTGCTTGATTTCGGTGATCGGACGAGAACCGATACTTTCAGCGTAGTATGGTAGTTGGCGTTTTTTCTACTAACAAACTTCAAGGTTCCGTTAATTTTAATGCGTCGCAATACGACATGCTTGAGCGCCAATTTCTCCCATTCCACATGAACAAACCAGCGGTAAGGTATTTTTTTCTGTTTTCAAAGTATGCGCATACTTTAAATATGATAGGAATCGAAACAAGGGAAGTCACCAATATTAAACGTTTACGTCTTAATTGAAATATTAAAGCCTAAAGACTCCCTAAGAGGCACAAAATAATAGAAATGGAAAACCAAAATGTTTTAGATAGTTCGTGAAACTATACCACGATTTTGGGTACATTTGCGCTACAAAACAGGATCAAAAAATAAACGGGAATACCTAGATCAAGGAGATTGACTAAAATGACAACGTGAATATCAATACGATAATGTATGGTTCTCAGTGTGTGAATGTATGAACTAACAACAGATCAACATATTGAAAAAGTAGACAGTAAAACTACTTCAACCGTTATTCTCGTCATATCCGTTGGTTATGGACCTGTTTTCATGATAAAGTGTATATTCTATCCAGCTGACAGTTGATAACGTCTGCGCAGGGCAGGCAAGGGACGCAACGGACTCTATGGGTCTGGGCCTCTAAACTGGCAATATTCTATTTTGTGCATGCATTTCACGATAAGAGAGTACACAGAAGAATATAAATATAAATATTAATAAGATAGTAATAACATCATGTGAATATGAACACTAAATACACTCGCATACATAGCGCACAATAAGTTCTCGAAGAACAACTGAAGACTTTTTCTACTAAAATATGTAAAAAGTTGGGGAGGTGTTGCCAACAACACGCAGTGTTTACGTCTTAATTGAAATAAATAAAGACTCCCTAAGAGGCACAAAATAATAGAAATGGAAAACCAAAATGTTTTAGATAGTTCGTGAAACTATACCAAGATTTCGGGTACATTTGCGCAACAAAACAGGATCAAAAAATAAACGGGAATACCTAGATCAAGGAGATTGACTAAAATGCCACAGCGTGAACATCAATACGTTAATTTATGGTCCTCAGTGTGTGAATGTATGAACTAACAACAGAACAACATGTTGAAAAAGTATGTACTACTTCACCCGTTATTCTCTTCATATCCGTTGGTTATGGACCTGTTTCCATAATAAAGTGTATATTCTATCCAGCTGACAGTTGTTAACGTCGACGCAGGGCAAGCTAGGGACGCAACGGATTCTATGAGTCTGGGCCTCTAAACTGGCAATATTCTATTATGTGCATACATTTCACGATAAGAGAGTACACAGAAGAATATAAATATAAATATTAATAAGATAGTAATAACATAGTGTTAATATGAACACTAAATACACTCGCATACATAGCGCACAATACAGTGTTCGAAGAACAACTGAAGACTTTTTCTACTAAAATATCTAAAAAGTTGGAGAGGTGTTGCCAACAACACGCAGTGTTCCTAAGCGGTCAACCATCTAAGTACTAACCGCGCCCGACGCTGCTTAATTTCGGTGATCGGACGAGAACCGATACCATACGTAGTATGGTAGTTGGCGTTTTTTCTACTAACAAACTTCAAGGTTCCGTTAATTGTAATGCCTCGCAATACGCCATGCTTGAGCGCCAATTTCTCCCATTCCACATGAACAAAGCAGCGGTAAGGTATTTTTTTCTGTTTTCAAAGTATGCGCATACTTTAAATTTGATAGGAATCGAAACAAGGGAAGTCACCAATATTAAACGTTTACGTCTTAATTGAAATATTAAAGCCTAAAGACTCCCTAAGAGGCACAAAATAATAGAAATGGAAAACCAAAATGTTTTAGATAATTCGTGAAACTATACCACGATTTTGGGTACATTTGCGCTACAAAACAGGATCAAAAAATAAACGGGAATACCTAGATCAAGGAGATTGACTAAAATGACACAACGTGAATATCAATACATTAATTTATGGTCCTCAGTGTGTGAATGTATGAACTAACAACAGAACAACATATTGAAAAAGTAGACAGTAAAACTACTTCACCCGTTATTCTCTTCATATCCGTTGGTTATGGACCTGTTTCCATAATAAAATGTATATTCTATCCAGCTGACAGTTGTTAACGTCGACGCAGGGCAAGCTAGGGGCGCAACGGATTCTATGAGTCTGGGTCTGTAAACTGGCAATATTCTATTATGTGCATACATTTCACGATAAGAGAGTACACAGAAGAATATAAATATAAATATTAATAAGATAGTAATAACATAATGTGAATATGAACACTAAATACACTCGCATACATATCGCACAATACAGTGTTCGAAGAACAGCTGAAAACTTTTTCTACTAAAATATCTAAAAACTTGGAGAGGTGTTGCCAACAACACGCAGTGTTCCTAAGCGGTCAACCATCTAAGTACTTACCGCGCCCGACGCTGCTTGATTTCGGTGATCGGACGAGAACCGATACTTTCAGCGTAGTATGGTCGTTGGCGTCTTCTTCAGGGTTCCGCTAATTTTAATGCGTCGCAATACGCCATGCTTGAGCGCCAGTTTCTCCCGTTCCTCATGAACAAAGCAGCGGTTAGGTATTTTTTTCTGCTTTCAAAGCATAAGCATACTTTAAATTTGATAGGAATCGAAATGAGGGAAGTCACCAATATTAAACGTTTACGTTCTAATTGAAATATTATAGCCTAAAGACTCCCTAAGAGGCACAAAATAATAGAAATGGAAAACCAAAATGTTTTAGATAGTTCATGAAACTATACCACGATTTCGGGTACATTTGCGCAACAAATCAGGATCAAAAAATAAACGGGAATACCTAGGTCAAGGATTGACTAAAATGACACAGCGTGAACATCAATACGATAATGTATGGTTCTCAGTGTGTGAATGTATGAACTAACAACAGATCAACATATTGAAAAAGTAGACAGTAAAACTACTTCAACCGTTATTCTCGTCATATCCGTTGGTTATGGACCTGTTTTCATGATAAAGTGTATATTCTATCCAGCTGACAGTTGATAACGTCTACGCAGGGCAAGCAAGGGACGCAACGGATTCTATGGGTCTGGGCCTCTAAACTGGCAATATTCTATTTTGTGCATGCATTTCACGATAGAAGAGTACACAGAAGAATATAAAAATAAATATAAACTGAAGACTTTTTCTACTAAAATATCTAAAAAGTTGGAGAGGTGTTGCCAACAACACGCAGTGTTCCCAAGCGGTCATCCATCTAAGTACTAACCGCGCCCGACGCTGGTTGATTTCGGTGATCGGATGAGATCCGATACTTTCAGCGTAGTATGGTCGTTGGCGTCTTTTCTACTAACAAACTTCAAGGTTCCGTTAATTTTAATGCGTCGCAATACGTCATGCTTGAGCGCCAATTTTTCCCGTTCCTCATGAACAAAGCAGCGGTTAGGTATTTTTTTCTGTTTTCAAGGTATAAGCATACATTAAATTTGATAGGAATCGAAATGAGGGAAGTCACCAAAATTAAACGTTTACGTCTTAATTGAAATACTATAGCCGAAAGACTCCCTAAGAGGCACAAAATAATAGAAATGGAAAACCAAAATGTGTTAGATAGTTCGTGAAACTATACCACGATTTTGGGTACATTTGCGCTACAAAACAGGATCAAAAAATAAACGGGAATACCTAGATCAAGGAGATTGACCAAAACGACACACCGTGAATATCAATACGTTAATTTATGGTCCTCAGTGTGTGAATGTATGAACTAACTACAGAACAACATATTGAAAAAGTAGACAGTAAAACTACTTCACCCGTTATTCTCTTCATATCCGTTGGTTATGGACCTATTTGCATAATAAAGTGTATATTCTATCCAGCAGACAGTTGTTAACGTCGACGCAGGGCAAGCAAGGGACGCAACGGATTCTATGAGTCTGGGCCTCTAAACTGGCAATATTCTATTATGTGCATACATTTCACGATAAGAGAGTACACAGAAGAATATAAATATAAATATAAATATTAATAAGATAGTAATAACATAATGTGGATATGAACACTAAATACACTCGCATACATATCGCACAATACAGTGCTCGAAGAACAGCTGAAAACTTTTTCTACTAAAATATCTAAAAACTTGGAGAGGTGTTGCCAACAACACGCAGTATTCCTAAGCGGTCAACCATCTAAGTACTAACCGCGCCCGACGCTGCTTGATTTCGGTGATCGGACGAGAACCGATACTTTCAGCGTAGTATGGTCGTTGGCGTTTTTTCTACTAACAAACTTCACGGTTCCGTTAATTTTAATGTGTCGCAATACGCCATGCTTGAGCGCCAATTTCTCCCATTACACATGAACAGAGCAGCGGTAAGGTATTTTTTTCTGTTTTCAAAGTATGCGCATACTTTAAATATGATAGGAATCCAAACAAGGGAAGTCAATAATATTAAACGTTTACGTCTTAATTGAAATATTGTAGCCTAAAGACTCCCTAAGAGGCACAAAATAATAGAAATGGAAAACCAAAATGTTTTAGATAGTTCGTGAAACTATACCACGATTTCGGGTACATTTGCGCAACAAAACAGGATCAAAAAATAAACGGGAATACCTAGATCAAGGAGATTGACTAAAATGACACAGCGTGAACATCAATACGATAATGTATGGTTCTCAGTGTGTGAATGTATGAACTAACAACAGATCAACATATTGAAAAAGTAGACAGTAAAACTACTTCAACCGTTATTCTCGTCATATCCGTTGGTTATGGACCTGTTTTCATGATAAAGTGTATATTCTATCCAGCTGACAGTTGATAACGTCTGCGCAGGGCAGGCAAGGGACGCAACGGACACTATGGGTCTGGGCCTCTAAACTGGCAATATTCTATTTTGTGCATGCATTTCACGATAAGAGAGTACACAGAAGAATATAAAAATAAATATGGATAAGATAGTAATAACATCATGTGAATATGAACACTAAATACACTCGCATACATAGCGCACAATAAGTTCTCGAAGAACAACTGAAGACTTTTTCTACTAAAATATCTAAAAAGTTGGAGAGGTGTTGCCAACAACACGCAGTGTTCCCAAGCGGTCTTTCATCTAAGTACTAACCGCGCCCGACGCTGCTTGATTTCGGTGATCGGACGAGAACCGATACTTTCAGCGTAGTATGGTAGTTGGCGTTTTTTCTACTAACAAACTTCAAGGTTCCGTTAATTTTAATGCGTCGCAATACGCTATGCTTGAGCGCCAATTTCTCCCATTTCACATGAACAAAGCAGCGGTTAGGTACTTTTTTCTGTTTTCAAGGTATGGGCATACTTTAAATTTGATAGGAATCGAAATAAAGGAAGTCACCAATATTAAACGTTTACGTCTTAGTTGAAATATTAAAGCCTAAAGACTCCCTAAGAGGCACAAAATAATAGAAATGGAAAACCAAAATGTTTTAGATAGTTCGTGAAACTATACCACGATTTTGGGTACATTTGCGCTACAAAACAGGATCAAAAAATAAACGGGAATACCTAGATCAAGGAGATTGACTAAAATGACAACGTGAATATCAATACGTTAATTTATGGTCCTCAATGTGTGAATGTATGAACTAACAACAGAACAACATATTGAAAAAGTAGACAGTAAAACTACTTCACCCGTTATTCTCTTCATATCCGTTGGTTATGGACCTGTTTCCATAATAAAGTGTATATTCTATTCAGCTGACAGTTGTTAACGTCGACGCAGGGCAAGCTAGGGACGCAACGGATTCTATGAGTCTGGGCCTCTAAACTGGCAATATTCTATTATGTGCATACATTTCACGATAAGAGAGTACACAGAAGAATATAAATATAAATATTAATAAGATAGTAACAACATAATGTGAATATGAACACTAAATACACTCGCATACATAGCGCACAATACAGTGTTCGAAGAACAACTGAAGACTTTTTCTACTAAAATATCTAAAAAGTTGGAGAGGTGTTGCCAACAACACGCAGTGTTCCTAAGCGGTCAACCATCTAAGTACTAACCGCGCCCGACGCTGCTTGATTTCGGTGATCGGACGAGAACCGATACTTTCAGCATAGTATGGTAGTTGGCGTTTTTTCTACTAACAAACTTCAAGGTTCCGTTAATTTTAATGCGTCGCAATACGCCATGCTTGAGCGCCAATTTCTCCCATTCCACATGAACAAAGCAGCGGTAAGGTATTTTTTTCTGTTTTCAAAGTATGCGCATACTTTAAATATGATAGGAATCGAAACAAGGGAAGTCAATAATATTAAACGTTTACGTCTTAATTGAAATATTATAGCCTAAAGACTCCCTAAGAGGCACAAGATAATAGAAATGGAAAACCAAAATGTTTTAGATAGTTCGTGAAACTATACCACGATTTCGGGTACATTTGCGCAACAAAACAGGATCAAAAAATAAACGGGAATACCTAGATCAAGGAGATTGACTAAAATGACACAGCGTGAACATCAATACGATAATGTATGGTTCTCAGTGTGTGAATGTATGAACTAACAACAGATCAACATATTGAAAAAGTAGACAGTAAAACCACTTCAACCGTTATTCTCGTCATATCCGTTGGTTATGGACCTGTTTTCATGATAAAGTGTATATTCTATCCAGCTGACAGTTGATAACGTCTGCGCAGGGCAGGCAAGGGACGCAACGGACTCTATGGGTCTGGGCCTCTAAACTGGCAATATTCTATTTTGTGCATGCATTTCACGATAAGATAGTACACAGAAGAATATAAAAATAAATATGGATAAGATAGTAATAACATCATGTGAATATGAACACTAAATACACTCGCATACATAGCGTACAATAAGTTCTCGAAGAACAACTGAAGACTTTTTCTACTAAAATATCTAAAAAGTTGGAGAGGTGTTGCCAACAACACGCAGTGTTCCCAAGCGGTCTTTCATCTAAGTACTAACCGCGCCCGACGCTGCTTGATTTCGGTGATCGGACGAGAACCGATACTTTCAGCGTAGTATGGTAGTTGGCGTTTTTTCTACTAACAAACTTCAAGGTTCCGTTAATTTTAATGCGTCGCAATACGCTCTGCTTGACCGCCAATTTCTCCCATTCCACATGAACAAAGCAGCGGTTAGGTACTTTTTTCTGTTTTCAAGGTATGGGCATACTTTAAATTTGATAGGAATCGAAATAAGGGAAGTCACCAATAATAAACGTTTACGTCTTAATTGAAATATTAAAGCCTAAAGACTCCCTAAGAGGCACAAAATAATAGAAATGGAAAACCAAAATGTTTTAGATAGTTCGTGAAACTATACCAAGATTTCGGGTACATTTGCGCAACAAAACAGGATCAAAAAATAAACGGGAATACCTAGATCAAGGAGATTGACTAAAATGCCACAGCGTGAACATCAATACGTTAATTTATGGTCCTCAGTGTGTGAATGTATGAACTAACAACAGAACAACATATTGAAAAAGTATGTACTACTTCACCCGTTATTCTCTTCATATCCGTTGGTTATGGACCTGTTTCCATAATAAAGTGTATATTCTATCCAGCTGACAGTTGTTAACGTCGACGCAGGGCAAGCTAGGGACGCAACGGATTCTATGAGTCTGGGCCTCTAAACTGGCAATATTCAATTATGTGCATACATTTCACGATAAGAGAGTACACAGAAGAATATAAATATAAATATTAATAAGATAGTAATAACATAATGTGAATATGAACACTAAATACACTCGCATACCTATCGCACAATGCAGTGCTCGAAGAACAGCTGAAAACTTTTTCTACTAAAATATCTAAAAACTTGGAGAGGTGTTGCCAACAACACGCAGTGTTCCTAAGCGGTCAACCATCTAAGTACTAACCGCGCCCGACGCTGCTTGATTTCGGTGATCGGACGAGAACCGATACTTTCAGCGTAGTATGGTAGTTGGCGTTTTTTCTACTAACAAACTTCAAGGTTCCGTTAATTTTAATGCGTCGCAATACGCCATGCTTGAGCGCCAATTTCTCCCATTCCACATGAACAAAGCAGCGGTAAGGTATTTTTTTCTGTTTTCAAAGTATGCGCATACTTTAAATTTGGTAGGAATCGAAACAAGGGAAGGCACCAATATTAAACGTTTACGTCTTAATTGAAATATTATAGCCGAAAGACTCCCTATGAGGCACAAAATAATAGAAATGGAAAACCAAAATGTTTTAGATAGTTCATGAAACTATACCACGATTTCGGGTACATTTGCGCAACAAAACAGGATCAAAAAATAAACGGGAATACCTGGGTCAAGGATTGACTAAAATGACACAGCGTGAACATCAATACGATAATGTATGGTTCTCAGTGTGTGAATGTATGAACTAACAACAGATCAACATATTGAAAAAGTAGACAGTAAAACTACTTCAACCGTTATTCTCGTCATATCCGTTGGTTATGGACCTGTTTTCATGATAAAGTGTATATTCTATCCAGCTGACAGTTGATAACGTCTACGCAGGGCAAGCAAGGGACGCAACGGATTCTATGGGTCTGGGCCTCTAAACTGGCAATATTCTATTTTGTGCATGCATTTCACGATAGAAGAGTACACAGAAGAATATAAAAATAAATATGGATAAAATAGTAATAACATAATGTGAATATGAACACTAAATACACTCGCATACATAGCGCACAATAAGTGTTCGAAGAACAACTGAAGACTTTTTCTACTAAAATATCTAAAAAGTTGGAGAGGTGTTGCCAACAACACGCAGTGTTCCCAAGCGGTCATCCATCTAAGTACTAACCGCGCCCGACGCTGGTTGATTTCGGTGATCGGATGAGAACCGATACAGTTTTACAGTTTTTTTTTTACAGTTTAAAGGCATTTTTATTTACTTAATTCATTGATACTTACATGCTAGACAAAAAAATGCTTAAAAATTAGCTTAAATAACTTAAAAATATCTAACTTACTGGCCCCATGCGGGCACTCTATGTTAATCCTAACGCTTAAACTATGTCTTTCGACGTATCTTACAGTATAACTATTTATTACATATTTACAACTAAAACTAAGAAAATAAATTTAAGAAAAAACTTAGTGAATGGACTTTTTTGTTTAAATATAAAACTTAAAATTAAAACTTACAAACTATCTAAAAATATATCTTAATTAACTTAACCTACTTACATCTAATACCCAATATATACACTACTAATATATATATATACATAATATATATATACATAATATATATATATATGCACATATATATATATATATATATTTTTTTTATTTTTTTTTATTTATTTATTTTTTTTTTTTATATTTTTTTTTTTTTTCTTCTTAAATCTAACTTAATCCTACCTTAAAACTATGTAAGTCGGCCATGACTAAAAAATTAGGCTGACCCACTTTGCTTCACATAAAGAAGCTACGCAGTACTTGAGGAATTCGCCAACGAAGCTTCCTCTCCGTCAACCAGCCACCAAAATTGATGGTGCTGTTGAGCAACATCCCCAATGTCGCGACTCCCTACCGACCTACTGAAACGGAGACGCTCCGCACTGCCACGTGCGACGTCTCTGTCGTAGTTGAGTCGCCTGTCCGCAGCTGTTCGAGCGACGTGGTAGATTAGCGGCACCGCCAATCTGTCCTGGATCAGACCTTTCATATCCAGGTAGAGGAAAGCTTCTGGAGGAACAAAACCGTCTAAGCGAACTCTCTCATGATACATATAATTAGGGTAAAAAGCCCCGGAGATCAGGTTGTTCGATGAGGTCATTGCTCTCGCAATGTGCCTTCGAGTCAACTTAATAACGAAATTGTCCACTCTTATTAGGTTCGCCCTATTGTACAAGACCTCATTAGGATAGAATTTTATGTACTCAGACTCTGGTGTTCTGTATAAGCGAAGACAAGTCCTAAGACAAGCCCTCTCAAACACCCGAATCTTTTCCAATAAACTTGCTCTCACGTTGAACCACACTGGACATCCAAATACAAGCATGGGCCTGATAAGGGCCATGTAGCAGATCACCTTCACCCTCGCATCGAGTTGGCTGTTATAGAACAGTCTCTTTGTATGAGCAAAAGCACCTCTGGCTCTGGCCAGAGCAACATCTATATGTTTGTTAAAATATAGATATTGATCTAGCCAGATCCCAAGGTATCTGACTACATTTCGACAAGCAAGTGGCTGCCCGTGCTGTCCCACGATCGAAAACTTTCGCCAATTCTTTCTGGTATCCCTAGAGGCCCCAGACAAAGGCGTCCTAAACAGAATGGTTTCCGACTTCTGAAAGTTGATTTTCAACTTCCAGTCATCGCAATATCGCCTAATTTTGTCGAAGTCACGTTGCAAAAGTATATTAATGACCTCAATCTTTGGACCTGATCTGTACGCTATTAAGTCGTCTGCGTACGCTATGGCATGGTTAAGTGAACCCATCAGATCACTTGTGTAAATGTTGAATAGGATCGGCGAATTTACCGCACCCTGTTGCAGACCGTTTTTAATGTAAAATGTTCTAGTAGAAGTCACATCGCCATTTTTCACGATAAACTGTCTATCTGTTAACATGTTGTAAAGAATATACAGAAGTGGTTTACTAATGCCCAGCCTGTTCAGCTTGAAGAAGAGTCCCTCTAACCATACGGTATCGAAGGCTTTTTCCAAGTCAATCAGGCAGGCACCAGTGCACTGGTTCTTGCCTTTATTCCATTGGATATCAGAAACCAGTTTAGACGTGGCATGAATGACATCATGCCCCGCCTTGAAACCGAATTGATTATCCGGAACTATATTATTGTCCTCAACCCACTTAGTCAGGACTCTATTGATCACCTTTTCGAAAACCTTACTGATGTTTGGTAGAAGACTGATCGAGCGGAGATTCGCCGGATTGGAAGTATCTTTATCCCTTTTGGGGATGGGATGTACCACCGCAGTTTTCCAATGTGCTGGATAATGGGCATTATTCATTGCATTATTAAACAGGGTGGTATAAATGTTCACCGCTTCTAGTGGGAGATGTCGAAGTACAATGTTAGGTATTTCATCGATTCCCACTGATTTCTTACTTCTAAGCGATTCGAAGACCATTTGGAGCTCTTCCTTCGAAATGAACGGTGGAAGTACCCTTTCATTGGTGATGACATTATTTGCCATATTTTCGCTACTGAACTGGGTGAAACCCGAGCTCTCGAATCGCCAATTCACTATTTCATTTCGAAGGTAGAAGTTGTGCACAAGGACTCGATTCTCCAGATCGTGGTTCGGGCCAATGGTTTCATTCGCCTTGTACACTTCCTGGAAAGTCGCTCCTATAGTCTCTACCTTCTCCTGCGGATCCTCGATCACAAAGAAGTCGTCATCATCAACGGCCTCACCTGGATCTATGCCTGCTGCTAAAAGTATTTGTTCGTTGTTCGTCGTTCGGGCGATTTTAAGACATGGAAGGTCGTTTTGATTTTTTCTCCGAAATATTTTATTTATTTGCGGGAACATATTCGGGTTGCTGGTGTTTACAGCCCGAATTCTATTGTTCCAATACAAACTTATAGAATTTCTGTAATTTTCCTTTATTAATGTTTGGAGGTTTTTTATCGACGACTTCAGTATCATAATCTCCGGGTTATGTCTGTCCGTAAACTGTCTGTACAAGGTTTTTAGTCTTGACAGTAGTCTACTTTTATGTCGGTGCAGTGCGTCAATAGTTGCGTTGCGGAATAAGTCTTCGTTGTCAGTGTGTTGATACCGAGGTATCGTTTTGTCCATTGTTTGTTTGATTGTCTCGTTCATTAGTCTTAAATACCTATCAATCTCCTCGTTTGACAGATTTCTGTTGGACGGTGGGTTGAGCGAATTTGAGGAGAGTGCTCTTGTCAGTATTCTTGAGAAGTGTGTCCAACGCACCCTACTATAATTGTAGGAATGCCTTTGAACAAACTCTTCCAATTCCGCAGTTTCGTTGGGAACAGTTATTTCGGTGCTGATACCGCAATGGTCACTATCATACACGAAAGTGCGTAGACAGTTTGTAGTTTGTTGGTTAGTGCAAGTCAGTTGTATTCGTGAGTCAAACAACAGGAGATCCAAATAGGACCCGTGTCTGGGAAACGACGGACTATCCGTCGCCTTAAGGTCGAGTCGATACATTATACTGTGCTGACCCCACCAATTGAATAGTAGGTTCCCTCTAGTATTTGGTATATTATTTCCCCAATCACTATGTTTGGCGTTGAAGTCTCCGCCGATAATAAAATAATTGTCTTTTAATTCTAACCTCAGGAATCTAAAAAGTGTCTCGAGCTCTGAGATGAATAGGGTGGATTGAGTAGCCTTAGGCGCATAGACAGACACCATGTACAACCGCTTTCCACTACGGAGAGGGATATACACGATGCATGCTTCCAGCACCTGGAACCTGCGTACTACACGACTGTATACTCTTTTAAAACGTATTCCTTTTCTTACAAAGATTGCAACGCCTCCTCCTTGTATGGAGTTGGGTCGGTTTCTTCGTACTATTTTATATTTTCTGTGCCTCATTTTGTGTCTTTTGGTAAGCTTAGTTTCGCTAGCCAAAAGCACATCAGGGGTTTGGTCTTCGAGCAACTTAAATAGTGCGGCTCTTCGTTCGAACCTAATCAGTGAATTAACATTCACTGCAAGGACCTTCAGGGTCTGCTCCCCCATGTACGTACCCATTACGACGAAAGGTGCGTTAGGCCCGGCAGCAGCGCGTATATTTGATCAACCCGCGCGGTCTGTTCAGTTATATGACGTTGAAGCTGTGCCATCTGACTCTGGATAGAGAGCAAGATAGCTAGCATGTCAGAAGCTGGTTCCGGTGCTCTAGGCACTGGGGCCTGAGAAGCAACCTTCGTTTGCTGTACCGTATTTCCCCTACCTGCCGCCATTTGGGCGTAGGTAACCTGGGGAGTAACGGCTGGAGTTTGTAAGTGCAGGGGTGGACGTTTAACTTCCACTTTCTGCTGCCGAGCCAGATTTAATCTTTTGATATATTGGAATTTGGAACAACCCCGATAATTTGCGGTGTGTCCCGTGTTCCCACATAAAGCACAAGATAGTTGGCTTTTTTCAGACGCTCCGTCCTTACCTAGAGCGCATTCCTCAGATTTGTGGTTCTTTCCACACTTCACGCATCGAGGCTGCATTTCGCAGTTCGACGCGGCGTGTCCGAACCTTTGGCAGCGAACACATTGTAAAATGTTTTCGCTCCTCTTTAATTTTTCCCAATGTACAACCTGGTAGTCTAGGACTTTGATGCTCCTTAGACCATCCAGTTTGCTGCTGGGACTTAGCTGAACCAGGAAGAACGGCAGTTTGCGCTTCTCCCTTTTGGCTCTAGCCGTGACAAATGGCTTGACCCCCACGAATTTGAGCTCTTCGCACTCCTTTTCTTTCAGCAGTGCAAGGAGCTCCTCCGGATCAGTCGACGGTTCCAAACCCCTCAGCAGCATTGTTTGCAGCTTTTCTCCCTTAGGGGTGTAGGAGAAGAATTCCGTCGTCGAATCCCTCAAAAGGTTTTTAATTTTGTGGTAGCGCTCCACTGTGTTACAGTGGATCGCATGCCTATCTAACGATAATCTTTTTATAAAAAAATTGTTGCCAATGGCCGACTTAACTCCAATTTGAAAGTGTTGATTGGTGGCACTTTCTGCTTGGTAGATTTCTGCTCTTGCTGTTGTTGTTGTCTCTGCTGCTGTTGCTTTTGCTGATGATGTTGTTGTTGTTGTTGTTGCCGCTGTTGTTGCTGCTGTTGATTTTGCTGCTGCTGTTGTTGCTGCTTATTCTGCTGCGGTTTTTGTTTTTGTTCTTTATATTTTTGCTGCGTTTGTGCATTTAAAATTTTTTCTACGCTTGTTTTTTGCTGCTGCTGAGGCCTCTGGAGTTGTTTCTCCATCTCCCTCCTTGCTACTTGCTTTGCTTTTATAGCCAGCACTTTTTGTTCAAGCTTCTTGATGTCGTTGTTTAGAGCTTGAACCTCGTCCTCTTCGTCATCCGACTCAGATGGTGCTAGGGATGCGAAGCTGTTGTCGTCGTATACATGAGGGCTGTCGTTATTAGCCGACACTTGCCCCCTTGGCTTTATTGCTGCACTTGCCGATATTATCGCAGCACTCTCATTCAATCTTCCATGCAGCATTTCAAGGGAAGCTGGTAAGAAAGTGCGCTTAATTAGATTCGGAGTCGGCTTCAGCTTTCTCCTCCTCTTAATAGCCATGTCTGATAGTTTTGTTGATGTTGTTGCCCTTAATAGTTGGAGTGGCCTAACGGCTTGATCATCAGACGACATCATGCCATCTGCAGATCCCGCTACCGGTATAGCGGACCGCTTACTTCCACTCATACAACTGGTTTGCTTAAATTTTTCTCACTGTTTTTTTTTTTTTTTTCGAACAAATTAATTAAAGAAAAAAAAAATCGAACTGCGGAGGTCGGAGAATCGAACCCACAACCCGAGATTCAACGTCCGCGTCTTTAGCACTTCGGCTACCGAACACTTTTATAATCCTTATAAAAAAGTACACTTCTATATATTCTCTTCACGCTTGTTAAGCCGTAACACAAAAGAGGTCTTCTCACCACGAAGGTCTGTGAACGACTGATGAGAACCGATACTTTCAGCGTAGTATGGTCGTTGGCGTCTTTTCTACTAACAAACTTCAAGGTTCCGTTAATTTTAATGCGTCGCAATACGTCATGCTTGAGTGCCAATTTTTCCCGTTCCTCATGAACAAAGCAGCGGTTAGGTATTTTTTTCTGTTTTCAAGGTATAAGCATACTTTAAATTTGATAGGAATCGAAATGAGGGAAGTCACCAAAATTAAACGTTTACGTCTTAATTGAAATACTATAGCCGAAAGACTCCCTAAGAGGCACAAAATAATAGAAATGGAAAACCAAAATGTGTTAGATAGTTCGTGAAACTATACCACGATTTTGGGTACATTTGCGCTACAAAACAGGATCAAAAAATAAACGGGAATACCTAGATCAAGGAGATTGACCAAAACGACACACCGTGAATATCAATACGTTAATTTATGGTCCTCAGTGTGTGAATGTATGAACTAACTACAGAACAACATATTGAAAAAGTAGACAGTAAAACTACTTCACCCGTTATTCTCTTCATATCCGTTGGTTATGGACCTATTTGCATAATAAAGTGTATATTCTATCCAGCAGACAGTTGTTAACGTCGACGCAGGGCAAGCAAGGGACGCAACGGATTCTATGAGTCTGGGCCTCTAAACTGGCAATATTCTATTATGTGCACACATTTCACGATAAGAGAGTACACAGAAGAATATAAATATAAATATTATTAAGATAGTAATAACATAATGTGAATATGAACACTAAATACACTCACATACATAGCGCACAATACAGTGTTCGAAGAACAACTGAAGACTTTTTCTACTAAAATATCTAAAAAGTTGGAGAGGTGTTGTCAACAACACGCAGTGTTCCTAAGCGGTCAACCATCTAAGTACTAACCGCGCCCGACGCTGCTTGATTTCGGTGATCGGACGAGAACCGATACTTTCAGCGTAGTATGGTAGTTGGCGTTTTTTCTACTAACAAACTTCAAGGGTCCGTTAATTTTAATGCGTCGCAATACGCCATGCTTGAGCGCCAATTTCTCCCACTCCACATGAACAAAGCAGCGGTTAGGTATTTTTTTCTGTTTTCAAAGTATGCGCATACTTTAAATTTGATAGGAATCGAAACAAGGGAAGTCACCAATATTAAACGTTTACGTTTTAATTGAAATATTATAGCCTAAAGACTCCCTAAGAGGCACAAAATAATAGAAATGGAAAACCAAAATGTTTTAGATAGTTCGTGAAACTATACCACGATTTCGGGTACATTTGCGCAACAAAACAGGATCAAAAAATAAACGGGAATACCTAGATCAAGGAGATTGACTAAAATGCCACAGCGTGAACATCGATACGTTAATTTATGGTCCTCAGTGTGTGAATGTATGAACTAACAACAGAACAACATATTGAAAAAGTAGACAGTAAAATTACTTCACCCGTTATTCTCTTCATATCCGTTGGTTATGGACCTGTTTCCATAATAAAGTGTATATTCTATCCAGCTGACAGTTGTTAACGTCGACGCAGGGCAAGCAAGGGACGCAACGGATTCTATGAGTCTGGGCCTCTAAACTGGCAATATTCTATTATGTGCATACATTTCACGATAAGAGAGTACAAAGAAGAATATAAATATAAATATAAATATTAATAAGATAGTAATAACATAATGTGAATATGAACACTAAATACAGTCGCATACATAGCGCACAATACAGTGTTCGAAGAACAACTGAAGACTTTTTCTACTAAAATATCTAAAAAGTTGGAGAGGTGTTGCCAACAACACGCAGTGTTCCTAAGCGGTCAACCATCTAAGTACTAACTGTGCCCGACGCTGCTTGATTTCGGTGATCGGACGAGAACCGATACTTTCAGCGTAGTATGGTAGTTGGCGTTTTTTCTACTAACAAACTTCAAGGTTCCGTTAATTTTAATGCGTCGCAATACGCCATGCTTGAGCGCCAATTTCTCGCATTCCACATGAACAAAGCAGCGTTAAGGTATTTTTTTTTTTTAAGTGTAAGGTTTAACTTAGAGTGCCCGCATGGGGCCAGTAAGTTAGATTAGTTTAGCCAATAAGAATCATTATATTAAGTTAATAAAAAATGTATTTAAACTGTATCGGTTCTCGTCCGATCACCGAAATCAAGCAGCGTCGGGTGCGGTTAGTACTTAAGATAGATGACCGCTTGGGAATACTCCGTGTTGTTGGCAACACTCTTCCTTTTTAGATATATTTTAGAAGGAAACGTCATCAGTTGCTCTTCGAGCATTGTTGTTGTTGCGAATAAAACAGTATCGCACTCTATGTATGCGAGCGGATTAAGTGCACATATTCACGTTATTTACTATTTTATTCAAATTCATTTTTATATTCCTCTTTGTACTATATGTATTTCTCTTATCGTGCAATGTACAGATTATAATATTGCCAGACAGCGGAAATAAAGGTTCCTTTTCAAGCATCAATGATTTCAGAAACAAAATTACTGAGCTCAACCTGTTGCCATGTCATATATATAATGCCGATGAAGGGCATTTGAATTGGAAAGCCATGCCTGAAACAACTTTGGTGTTGCAAATTAAAGGAGTTGCAAATGGCCCTAAAAAGTGTAAACAGTGCATTAGTATCATGCAGTGCTCAAGTGCAACTGGTGACCACAAAGTGAAGATGTTAGCAAAAATCCACGCTCACCGGGTCACAGGTATGATATGTGGAATTTTAAATTTTTTGATTGTTTAGCAATGATTCATATATCAATGATCTCTTAGGTTAAACCATACCTATATTGACAATAATAATACCTGAATGACAAAGCTGTTATTCTTGTTGACAATTTCTCAGCTCACTACGAGAACAAAGGAAGTCATTGCAAACTGATGATGGTGATATTGTTGTGATATATTTACCACCAAATGTCACCCCGTTAATACATTAAAACAAACTACAAATCTCGATTTGCATTACGATTGGTCAATGAATGTGAATATGGCGACCTCAACCGGTATTGAAGGCGTTTGAATTATGCGATGTACTTAATCTGTTAAACCTTGCAGCGGAAAAGGTTAATGCACTAAATCTATCACAATCATGGGACAAAAATCAGATCTAGTTCCCATGAACCAGTGGATATTGGAAAATGGAAATGAAACTGCTGCTGCTGCAACATCTTTAAATTCATCAGATATTGAAATGCAAACGTCAGACATGGTAAATATGTTACATATGAAGCATCAAGTGGGGACCACGCAAATAGCCGACGTTGAAATCGGTGACAAGGAAATCGAAGAGTGGCTTGCTGATGAAAAAAGAAATCGATTCAGAATATTCTGGAGAGAAGGAAAATATTGCTTATGTTGCAAGTCTCCCACGATCGTCTCATCAAAAACATCTTAAAACGATCAACGTCTGAATCAAATGGGCAGAGAAGCAATCCAGTGCAGTTGACATTTTCATGTTAAAAGGATTCGCTGATAAAGTAATGCAAAAAAAAAACCAAAACAGTCAATCAAAATTAACTGATCTCATTAAGAAATGAGAAATGTAAAATAAAAAAAATTGTTTTTAAATTTGCTTCGATAATGGAAACTGGACCTGCATCAAAATGGTTGAAACATTCGCGAATCATCTGTAGTTGACTTTTAGTTTATGCAATAGGCCTAGGCTATGAGTAAATACGGCGGAAAGACTGCGCTACACTGAGACTGACATTGTGCAAAATAACATAATTATGATATGTCACGTCCTTCTTAATTTTGTCAATTGTTGATATTTACATTTAAGACAGTTGAAGTGCTTGTGAAGAGGAAAGTTTTAAGCGACAGTTCCAGTAAACGTATGTTATGTGTTACTCGTAGAATATAACGTTTTTGATAAAACTGATATCAACTACAGACGACAAGAGTAAAATAGAAATACATAATTCATTACTAAACTTACCCGTGAAAATCTTATCTTTGACAACACTTTAATTTAATTTTAAGGCGTCATTCACATACACCACACGATGCACGCTGTTTACTTTTTTCACTTTCAGTTAAGATGAGCTTATCAGTCTTTATGAATTCTACACAAGCACCACTGACATAAATAAACTAACCTAGATGTCAAACTCTACTAATAGTTTTGCAAGCCTTCAACTTCCCAAAGACACTTTGCAGAATTTCGTAAAATGGAGGCAATTTACAAGTAAAGTTGCTGGAATGAGAGCGATTTGCACGCGCGTGTGAAATGCGGATGGCCTTTTTTCTAGTAAAATGAACGAGTTTTGTGTAAAAAGGGAGGGAAATTGCCAATGATGACAATTCACACGTATTCAAACAGGGTCACACGGTAAATGCGACCAGTAGAAAACCGATTCTGATGTTCCTAGATTCGTCACATTTCATTTGCATGGGATTGTAACCATAAATATACGAGAGTATGGTTATGTTTTCATGTTTTCTTTTGCTTTTTACTTTCATTTTCGTCTTATCATCTTCATCTAACGATCTATGGACGTGTGCCGACCGCCGAAGCGAACTGATATTTATATATGCATGTATATTATATACAGATATAAGTTTAGCCATTGGACATATGCGAAAATACGAGCTTAGAAACCATACATGCACGAACATTCATGGTCAAAGGGATGAAGCCACGGTGGGAGATTTTTAAGAGAAAGAATGAAAATTTACGAAATTTAAAATACCTGGACATACACATCTACAAACATATGTACGAGTATGAGAGACCTGCGTTATCATTTTGGGATGGGTCACGATCAAAGTCGTGGAAAAAATCGTGGGGTACTTAAGACTCAAGCGTACCTACAAGCTAAAATATTATGATTAAACAAGTTTTTGCTCAATAAAATGGTTTAAGGCATTGCGAATGACTACATATAGATATATTTTTCTCGATTACGATAAGAAATCTACGATATGTGAATACATTTGTAAATGTAAAATAGCATTTTCCCCGCTATGTCAAGTATATAGTAGTTATAATTCGAAAATAAAAATAGAGATTCCAAACCTAATAGTCTTTATAGAATCTCCTTATCATCACAAACATCTCTTTTAAAACTATAGAAACAAAATTAAATTAAATTAATTCTAATTAAATAGATTTTTTTAAAATTAATATGTTAACATTTTAAAATAATTTAGTCGTCAACGCACATAGCACATAAATGAGAAGCTTCGTCATATTCATTATCTTCTGCTGCACACGAGCAGCGTGCCCAACGAGAACATTTTACACAACGAATCCATCCTTCTGTCGATCCTGACAAGTAGCCGCAGTTTATGCATTTAGCATCGTTATCATCCTCTAAGGAACGTTTGCTGCCTTTCCTTTTGAGAAGCTTTCTCATTTTCTTTCTCTTTTCTAATTTCAATTCCAAATCTTTAGATACACTCTTTTTTTGTTCTTTTAATTCTGTTGACTTCTTTAAGGCAACACGCTCATTTTTGTATAGTGATTCGATAATAATTGCTGTTTTCCCTCTGCGCTTAGTTACTCTTTTGTTTGTTCTGTTGTCCTTGGGCAGTAGCATTATTTGTTCTGGAGTTGTTGTTAAAGACGAGGATCTATCAATCATCCAAGAACAACCAAGTTGTGGGCAAAGTTGCCTTGTTAGGGTTGGTTGTCTGGATGCTGGGTGGTGTTTTTTCACCAGGCTCAACTTCTAGAAATTCTTGTCTATGTGGCGTGTTGTCAACCTGTAAAATGGCTTCATCAACTAAGTGCACCTGAGCAGGTTAAGGATTGTCTGTAGTTTTCGCTGGTGCAAAGTCTGCATCAGTAAATATATCCTTATTCATAGCCCAAATACCTGTGGCTCTATACGCATTAATAGCTTTCGTCATAGTTGCTGCAGATACGAAAGATTTTCCGAATAGCGCAGCGGTCTGAAATTGTGTCACCACACGTCCTGGATGGCACCGTAGCCAATTTTTTACTTCATTGGCATATGTGCTTATATGCTTCATGAACCCAACATCTAGTGGCTGGAGTCGGTGTGTGCAATGAGGAAAGCACAATAAAATGACACCATTTTCGCGAGCTAAATCAATGACCTCAAGAGATTTGACATGAGTTGCATGACCGACCATCTAGCAATAAAAGTACTGGATCATTCTTGGTGGAATGCGACCACTCAACGAATCTTTTTAGCCAAAGTACAAATAAGTGACCTTGGATCCAGCCAAATTCGTGACATTCTCCCCAAGATCCAGCTGGTGATCCATCAAGCAATTCCGGTTTCATAAATAATAAACATCGGTGGCATATAATTGCCGACTGCGCTTAAGCAGAGAACTGTGATCATTAATTTTCCTCTTTCTGCAGAGGTCAATGTTCCCACCTGTCGTTTACCGCAGGCAGCCAGGATTTTAGAGTGACCTTTAGGGACTGTCGATACGCCTGTCTCGTCAACATTGTTTCGTTGATGATGGGTTCAGAAAACTTGCGGTCTAATTACAAGTGCAAAAAAGGGATAAACTAATAATTTACACATTTATAAACAGACATTAATAAAAACAATTTACCAAAATCAATTTTTTTAAAGGTTCGATCGTTCGAATTTTGTCGTTATTCATTTTTTTTTTCCATCACTTCTGGCGAAATTTTAAATTTGTAATGCTCGCGAACTCATATTGTTGCACTTTGTTAATATTTGTACTTGAATTGTATTCACAACACTTTTATCTCAACTGAATTTTTTAAACCACTTCACTTCCCAAAACACTTAAATAAACTAAAATTTCACAGTTTGCCTTTAAGATAACCCCTTAATTCTACTTAATTCTAAGGTTGCTAGGATGTTTATTTTATTTTATTTTTTTTCTTTAAATAACTGCTTATCCTACATAGTCTCCTTTGAAGTACCCAACGGAAATTCGTAATAACAACCCATGCCAGTTTGGCTATAACGATAGACCTTTGAAAATTTGCTATAAACGTTTAAGTCGATTCAAGCCGTTTTCATAAGAATTTGCTTCCTTGATTTTTAAATAATTTTTCCGGCACTTATTAATCAAATCAACTAACTTCATAAAGCTAATGTGGGTTTCATGATATGTTGGTATCACAGGAAATGAGCGGGCGGATGAAGCTGCCAACATCGAACTCAAATCACCACTGTATCTTTACAACTTGTACACTAAAAATGACCTTGTTAAATATCGTATGGAAAAAGTAGCAAGTTTCTTGTGTCAGCACCACTATTCTAAAGTTAACTCAACGAAGACTCCACCCATCTACCCTACAAACATATCAAAAATTAGGGTCACCAATTTCATCTGACTAAGACTTGGCCATATCTCTGCCACCCTCTCTACATCCTTAACCCCCCCCCCCCCACGACACTTGTCCTACCTGTCATACTACTCTTAATCTTCAACACCTGTTCTACAACTGCGACAAAACTTCGAAAAAATTTTACATACATATATGGTATATATGTAAATCACTTTAGCTTTCTACATATAATGTTTAAGCTAGTTTAAGTATCACTCAGCGTAAGGCCATTACAGCTTGTGGCTGTATTAACTTGTAATTTATTTCTTGTTTAATAAAATTATAATAATAATAATAATAGTTTTTCCGTTTGGAAAATTAACTTAAATCAACATAAGTCGTTATGTTATACCATTTTGTAGTTCCAAAATTAATTTGTGAACTAAGCGGTTATTGCAAATGCTGTAAGTTAGAGAACGAATTAAGTCGACTTAACCGGTTTTCGCGTATGGCCAGATATTTAATAAATAGGAAATTTGTAATAGTGGATTAAGGAACTTTTTGCATTTTCTTTTAATCGATTTATTTACGACTGCCATTTACGAATTCTGAAGCAGCTGTTGTCGCAATTATGACAACAGCCTCATTCATGAGGTTGTAATTCGAAGGTCTAAAAATTTGTTTCTTTTTCAAGTGGCGCAGTAGCGTTTCAGATGCATGGGAGAAATATGCAGGATAGGATTGAACTATACGCGTTACATATTTCAATGGTTAACAAACAGAAAGAGGACAACGAAGAGACAGAATGCATCGTTCATAAAAATAAAGTTTCTTTATATAAGACTAATACCATATTAACAATATTGCCTCACTTTTCCCAGTTCTAATCATGAGCATCACTCTTAAACACAAAGCTAATTACCCGGTGACATCTGACGTGAAGCACATGTATCGATAGTCACATATATATGTATGTAAGTATATTTACGGTAACAACCAACAATATCATTTATTGTCTAATAGATGGCGCTGGGGATTATGTCAAAACTGTCATCACAAGAGATGTCATTAAATATCAGACACTGTCAAAACTGACATTTTGACCCGGTTTTATTTATTCTGTTTCAAGAACACAAACTCCTGCCGAGCTACTGTTATGCGATCTTTGGCACTTCTTACCAAACAATTTCATCTTGCGCACTGTCAGTTAAAACAATTCACGCGCGGATTAAACTATGTTCAAGGACAAGAGCCGGAACCAAAAATTCGGGAGTACTTTTACTATATCGACCACGAAGGAATGGTAAGTAATACGCAGTTTCAAAGCACTTGACACTAAACCCGTTGGTTTCAGCTATTTCTTGACGATGCAAATATGAAAAACTTCACATCCTGCTTCAAAGAGAAACAATTTCTAAAATTCTTTTTTACTCGTGTGAAATTAAACGAAACAAATCGTTACCGTGATGATTTCCCGTTCATCTCTCTGTGTGGCAGGGAAAGAAATTTTATTCGCTGTGATGATCTTCCGATTGTTTTCACACATGTGCTCAAAGATTCAAATGGTTAGTCCTAAAAATTAGCAAATTAGCATTTTTTCTTATAACTCTCAATTTTTCAGGAAAAGACATTTTATCGTATGCCCACGCTGGGAATCAGCTTACGATTGACTTTCAACCCGGTAAAATTTACATGAACCCAAATTCTGGGCGGGTGTACCATCCCGCATGGGAAAAAGTCGGCAATATAGGTCTCATTCGATCAAAATTGGCGATAGAACTTAGTAAACACTTCGAGTTTGAAAATGGCGAATCGAATCCGCCGACACACTTTACTTGGAATGGACAAAGGCTAAACTTGGATATCAACTGGGTTTTCCAAACTATACTCAAAGAAAGATAGATTAGTTGTGATAAATAAATATACTTGTTTTTTAAGTTAAATTCACTCCACACTAAGTGACTTGAATTCGCCCTCCTTTACCCAGGAAAGCCCCGCCGATGAGCTTGACGATGACTCGCCAACGGTTGCTTTCATTTTTATCTTCTCCATCGATGGCCCATGAATATCATTGTCAAACTTTTCAAAAACAATATAATGTGGATCTTCAGTTGTGGGTTCATCATAAGCTCGTTCCTTACTTTCCTCAGCACAGGTCTTAGCACGCGCTATAAACTCGGCTCGGTTTTGCGTGAGCAAATCTGCAGCCTCTTGGTTTAGAACTGATGAACTGGCTTTTACAGATTCCCATGGGTCTAGCAGGACAAACTGCAAGAATTTTAATACTTGCCAGAGATGATCTTCACCTTTCCTCCACACTGAAAAATCGGCTGAAATATCCAGCGTATGAGTATATGGGCATATTAGTGGATGGAATATTTCATTCTGAAAGATAATTGTCTGAAAGGAGAATCGCCTTCAGTAATTGTTAGATTGAATTTATCATTACATGCTCACAGGCAAAGCAGAGTCCTGAGGAAAATTGTCCGGCAACAAGACATTAAAACGAAAGATAGCCTCGGCATAGTAGCCAGACCGAACAAAAATAACTCCGAACCACACTGGAAAAAGCAAAGAAAATTATTACCCCGGAACCGGCTACGAATATCCTAAATTTACGGAGCGAGTTCCCAAACGATGGTATCACATAAACACCTGAAATCTTTTCTGCTGCAATCATTTTGCTGGAAAACAAATCGAATACACTATCATTAGCTTATGGTAGTTTGTAGGAACTTACTACTCGGCCAGAATTTTGTATTCCTGCTGGATAGTTGAGAATATCTGTTCTTCGGATTTTCCCGTGTCCAAAGTCATTTTGTGCAGGGAATTATTTGAAATAAATTGTAAGAAAAAATAAAACAAAACTAAAAACAAAATTCAGTTTTGGAAAAATAACAATGACAATTAACTAAACAGTTGATGGAAGTGACAGACGGTATCAAATGAAAACTGAACAACCGGGTGTGTTGAGAAACTCTGATAAGGATAGTGATTTTAAAACTTAATAATACATATCGTATGTCTGAGACTGCGGTAAAAATTGTGATGTGCTAAATTCGAACAACGCAACTGTTTTAGGTTTTGACAAATTATTTTTCAATATAATCCCCTCTCAACTCGAAAAACTTTTCTCAACGGTGCTGCAACTTTTTTAACCCACACATATATATATGGTGATTCATCGTGAGGTTTGATTTATAATGTAAAATAAAACACTTAAATTTGAAAGAAAAATTCATGGCATTTACTTTTTGAAAATGATATCATGTAAATGTTGGCCACGCGTCAATCGTAGCTGGCTTATTCCTGAAGACCTGAGACTTTACATATCCCCAGAGAAAATGGTAGAAAGGTGTGATATCGCACGATCTAGACGGCCAATTTACCGTAGCAACACGTAAAATTAAGTGCTCACCAAAATGATTTCTTAATAAGTCCATTGTTTCACGCGCTGTATGGCTCGTAGCGCCATCTTGTTGAAATTAGGAAGCACATAGTCCGTTAACATGGCGCGATAACGGTTATCATTGACGGTAATATTCTGTTTTGCCTCATTTTTGAAGAAAAATAGACCAATGTTTTTAATGGAATGGTAGCTCTTGGTACTCTTCGAGTTGCTCGTCAGCCCAAATATGGAAATTTTGTTTATTAACGTATCCATTGAGCCAGAAATGGGCTTCATCACTGAACAAAATTTCACGACAAAACAGCGGGTTTTCATTTAGTTTTTCCAGAGCCCATTCACTGAAAATATGAAGCAAATTCAAGTCGCCTGGCTTCAATTCTTGCACAAGTTGAATCTTGTACGCTTTTAGACTAAGATCCTCACATAAAATACGCCAAGTTGTCGAATACGCCAAACCAAGCTGCTAAGAACGACGACGAATCGATTCTTCACGGTCTTCGCGTACACTCTCAGCTACAGCTGGTATAATCTCTTCACTACGTACTGGATGTGATCTAACCGGTCGAATATCATCCACTAATGTAAACTGGGACTCAAATTTGCGAATGGTATTGGCAATAGTGGTTTTAGCAGGTCGATTATGCGCACCGTAATTTCCTCGAATCGCACCAAAAGCATTTTTCACAGAACGCTGATTTTCGTAATACAGTTCAACAATTTGGAGACGCTGTTGTGGTGTGTCTTTCCATGATGACTTGCCAAACGATACGGAACAAAAATGACAAAGCAGTTTGATAGGAGTCACGCGTGGTCTGTCAAAAAAAGCCTATTGAAAATCAATTCTTACGATAATTCACCCTATAATACGAACTGCAAAATACTCCTCCGCGGCGGCAATGACTTCTTCGTTCGCCTCGTACTTTTTTCCGGGCAGCGATCTTTTAAGGTGTGGAAACAAAAAGAAGTCACAGAGATCTAAATACAGAGGATGTGGAAGCAATTTGTAGTGCAGAGGTGCAGAGGTGTAAGCCGGTGCGTTATCGTAGTGGAAGAGCACTTTTTTCGTGGCTAAATGTGGTCGTTTTTTTTTACTCAAATCGTCGTTGAATCGGCCCAATAAATGGACGTAGTATGTTCCTGTGATTGTTTTTCCCTTCTCCAAATAGTCAACAAGGATCACACCTCGCGCATCCCAAAAACGGTGTCAATCACCTTTCCGGCCGAAGGCACGGTCTTCGTCTTCTTTGGAGCATCCATTGTTTCGATTGTTCTTTGGTTTCTGATGTGAACTAATGAATCCATGTCTCATCGACGGTCATGAAACGACGCAGAAACTCCTCCGGATTTCGAATAAACAGGGCCAAGCACGTTTTTGAAGTGGTCTCACGATTGCGCTTGTTCTCCGGTGTAAGCAAACGTAGCACCAATCGCACATACAGCTTTCTCATGCCCAAAATCTCTGGCAGCATATGACTAACGCTTTCAGTTGAGATGAATGCTATCTCAGCCAATTTGCAAATTTTCACTTAGCGGTCCGCCAATACAATAAACCGACGTTATATTGACGTTACAGTCATTCTTGGTTCGTTTGAACATTTTTCGGTTTTCCGCTGTCGGGCTGGTCTTGAAGGACCGAAAAAACATTTCTCTTACCCTGACAGTCTCTTTACAGCTCTTAATTCGATTAGGGATAATGGATCTTATAGTATTCCAAAAGTAAAAGCGTCTGATCATTTCAGCAGCGGAATCCACATCGTTATCAAAGAAACGTAACAATCAGTTTAAATTCCTAAAAAGGCTGTTAACAGCTCCAATTCGCTTTCTCGTATTGCCATACACTCCTTTTAGAAATCTTTTCTCTAACTGCGTGGTCGGTATATGAGAAATTAGCTGAATGTCCAAGGCACCCAGATTTGTAAATGCAGGGATAAAATTTTTTGTATGAAGTCAGACAGCGCATCAAACTCGTTAAAAGTCGAATTGCTGTCCAGTTTGAGGCTTCTGTATATAAAGCAATAGTGGAAAATTTGCTTCCGGAGATAGAATTTCGGCCACATGAAATTGAATTTAGGATTGGAACAGAGATACATTGTGGTGAAGTTTGGAAAGCTACATCACTACGCACGTAAATAGCAGGTAGCTTCAGAACAGAGTGATTTGAGAGGTGGGCGGTGATCTACCTGTGTTTCACTAAGTGTCAAAACGGCTGGTCTGTATTTACAGACGTGGACGTACGCATTAAAATGATTACTTTTTAGCCTGCAAATATTGATTATGTTCACTCTTAATTCCCGAGTCATTATAAAAAAAAGACGAACATATACGAGGGCTGTTTGATGAATACCCGGATTAGAAATAACAATGTAACTTTTTTAGGTTTTGACAGTTTATTTTTCAATATAATCCCCTTTCAACTATATACACTTTTTCCAGCGGTGCTGCAACTTTTCTAACTCATCCGTATAGTACGACTTTTGTTGGCCTGCAAAATACTCCTCCGCGGCGGCGATGACTTCCTTGTTCGACACGTACTTCTTTCCGCCGAGCGATCTTTTAAGGTTTGGAAACAAAAAGAAATCGCAGGGAGCCAAATCTGGAGATAACCATAAATCGACATAGTATGGTCCTGTGATTGTTTTCCCCTTCTCTAAATAGTCAGCGTGGATCACACCCAAATAACGGTGGCCATCACCTTTACGACCGGTCACGGTCTTCGCCTTCTTTGGAGCACATTTACCGAGTTTCGATTGTTCTTTAATCTCTGGTGTGTACCAATGAATCTATGTCTCAACAACGGTCATGAAGTGACGCAGAAACTCCTCCGGATTTCAATTAAACAGGGCCAAGCAAGTTTTTGAAGTGGTCTTACGATTGCGTTTCTTCTTCAGTGTGAGCAAACGCAGCAACTATCGTGCGGACAGCTTTCTCATGCCCAAAATCTAGTGCAGGATATGGCTAAAGTGTTCAGTTGAGATGCCTGCTATCTCAGCCAGTACGAGATCATGGATTTTGTTCACGTTTTCCACCTACCTGGGCGCGGTTCATCAAAAGCCGACGTGCGGTCACGGCGAAACTTTGCAAACCAATGATAAACGGTTGTACGGGAAGGTGAATGGGTTCTTGACACACCATCGAGAATGGGCTAGATTTCCTCGCAGATTTTGCCAGTCAAATACAATAATCGGATCACGGAGCGATACTGTCCTTTTTAGTGGTCGCAAAAAACACTGGCACGATGTTTTGAAATAAGTGTCAGAACAAAACTATTCGTCGGATTGTCACCAAAGACACTCACTTTTGGCTCAGCAGCGCCACCTATCTTGCACCAGCCTTCCAGTATACAATCAAGCCGATTTTCGAACGTACTTTGAAATATCGTGAATCTTTCTCCAGCCGTACAACTCGCTTATGGAATGTCATTGAAACTTGCAAACGTTTAAGATCAAAGTACATTGGTAATTCCCTTTGTTTTTCTCCCTAACTTTACTTCCCGTGCGCTAATTATAAAAAAAAACAAAAAAACTTCCCCTGCTTTACTGAAAGAAAGCATTTGCATTTTTTGCAGCAAATATATATTTTTTTTTATGTAGATATTTATATTTATTTTATAATTTATCTTATAATGTACAATGATGTAGTATATAATTTATGTATGCGATTATTTTTAATAGAGAAAAAAAAATCTTTTTATTTTTTAATATATTCATCTTTGATAGTAATAAGTGGTTACGCTCGTACTTGATATACTTATTTTACATATATTAATGTCAATTCCATTTCTTAATTACTCTGTATACTTTATAATTAAAATTAAAATAAAATAAAAATACATTAGAAGTAAATATATGTTTTGGATATCCAAGAATATATAAAATTCCACATGTTAATTTAGTAAAATTTGTGAAGTTAGAGAGATCAAAAGTGTTTTTAAATTTGAAAGCCGAAAACATAAAAATTTGTTGAAGTTTTTTTTTTTGACGATTAGTTACAAGGAACTAAGTGAAGGTCAATATTTGATTAGGTAGATGCACTGGAAAGTTACTTAGATTTATAAAAAATAAATTAACTACATCCGTAAATTAAAAAGTAAAAATATAATTAATTTCCAACATAAATATGTACATTTCTAAAATGCGTTTTTGGAAAACAATTGGTTTTTCCTTAATATATTGAACAAAACAACAAAAAAAACTTGTGGATATGCCTTTTTAGATACTTAAATTCGATTTTTAATGAAATAAGTAAACTGAAAGGTACACTAATTCAATTGCCGATGCCATCTAATGGTGATTCATGTCATCAACAAATATATGACAATTAAATTTGTCTGATACAAAAATTAAAAAAAAAAAAAAAAACAGGATCAATTATATTTGCATCACATTACGAAAGAATGCACAAAAGCACAACAGGCGTAGTACATTTATGTATCATCTGTTTTTGTCAAGACGACCATTTAAAGAGACCACTTGGATTCAAGAACCAATGAAGTCAATGAATCTAAGTAAGATACGAGTATATACTATAAGTGAGTCCAAGGCGCATATTTTATCCTGAAATTGCTACATTAGAAACCGTACAAAATCCTTCAAAGAAATACCGAGATACACAGAACTATCTAAATATTAGGCCGTTTTTATTTTTTCTTAATATATTTAATAACAACTTTAACATAGGTTTCAAATTCCTATTAATTCGTATTTGTTCTTAACATACGAGCAAAACAGACCTGTGCGATTAAGCAAGCTATTCATAAATGTCAAGCTAAAGCATTCTTCAACACTTTGAAAGAGGAAATGGAGAATTATTTGACTGTAAGAAAAAATATAATACTTCCGACTTTCGGTTTTTTTTAGAGTATAAATACTCCTTGAATGTAAACACCTTGGAAATACTCATTCGTTTCACCTGATCTCTAGGTTAAAGGAAAACAGTGCCAGTTGCACGGTTTTTGATTGACTTGTCACTTACCTGAAACTTTTTAAGTTTAATGCATTCAAGAGATTTATATTAAAAAGAGCTAATAATTACTATTTATCAAACATATTTCCGAAAGCAGCGGACAACATACTTCAGCTTATTGGTGAAGACTAGAGATATTTGGAAATACCCTCTGTTCTTTTAGCAGATTAACCTAATTTGGTGAATTTTTGGCAATTCGAACCAATCGGCAACCCAATCTGTGGACCGCAAAAGCTGGATGAAGAAGTTTATGTCTTACAATTTCGTTAAGACTAAAATATTTACTTAAATTATAATAGTTTGTTTTCGAAATGTTTAGCGGCAAATCTTTAGATTAAAATAAGTTTCTATCTGGTTAAACGGCTTTTTTTGAGTTCTTATTCAATTCAATTTGAATGTGATTCAGACTTTTGTATTACATACTTATCCAAACAATCAACACAAAGAAATTTTAACGATGGCGGTTTCAAATTATTCTTGATTTATCTGAAACCTTCTAATGTGGATGTGATGGGTTTTGATTTTGGTTCATACTCGTACATCCATATACCATAAGACAAAAAGTTCCTTTTCTAAGATTATCTTGGAAACCTTTGCTTTACACAGATTGGCTATCAAAAAAAGAAATAACTTTTTTTCTATGTAATTAAACGGTTTAATTGTTTGTTTAGTTACAGACTGGTCTTAAAATAAAATCTGAGTAGATCACTATAAAAATGCCCTAAATGGGACAGTAAAAAAACAGCTTTATTATAGAGTTTACACAGTTCGCGCGGAGAAAACGATTGCTGCTGTAGCTGTTAATGTGCAAGCCAACTCTTCTTATCTTATCTGCTCAAATTATAGAGAGATTAGGAGATTTTAGACTACCATTTTATACAACAGGTAGATCTCGAAATATTCTTTTTCATGAAAGTTTCAAATTATTTAATAATCTAACAGTTGGCTTGAAGTCAGAAAATAATGTAAATACATTTAAAAAAAAAATGACATATATTTGATTTCTCGTTTAGTTTTTTCTTTTATTTAGTTTTAGGTTAAAAAATTGTATAATAAATAGCCGAAGCTATATAAAGAATAAATGAATTTTTTTAATAATACAGTAGCCTTTCCGATTTGCTTCAAATTTTGCTACAAAAATCTTCAACTGGTGGTTGAGGAAGAGACCATGTTCAATTACATTTTCAAGTATAACACATTTTGACTTTAACGGTAAATGACTGTAAAACCAAATACATGCTGTAAACAATAATTTTGAAGTGGTAAGGGATTTTGTCTACCTTAGCTCTGCTATAAATTCTACCAACAATACCTTAGCAGAAAAATAAAACGATAAATCACCCTTGTTAATCGCTGTATCTTTGGGCTAAGAAGGAAATTAAGTAGTAAGGTCCTATCCCGAACAACTAAGGAGACTCTACATATGACCTTGAGCATCCCAGTCTTACTTTTTGGTGCTGAAACATAAACTCTATTGAAGACGGATGAAGATATCCTCAATCGTGTCGAGATATAAATTCTCGCACAATATTCGGTCCCGTTTGCGTTTATGGGCTTTCGAGGAGAAAATTCAACGACAAACTATACGAGGTGTATCGACATCGACCTAGTAAGAAAACTGCGCATCAGTCGCCTGAAATGGACACCAATATTTCGGGCCGCAAAGTCTTTGAATCTAACCTGCAGGGACAACGCAGTAAAGGCAGACCTCACCTTTGGTTGCGTGCATCAGTTGAAGTGGACATCAACCGACTTGAGGTGCGCAGATGGATGTGATTAGTAAACGATCGACTTAACTGCAGAGGACTGCTAGTTGAAGCATAGATCCACCTCGAACTGTAGCACCACCTGAGTAAGTAAGTACTTAAAAAAAATGTTTTGGGTTTTCCTATGTAGGAAAAACTATCAGCTACTCTGTAGAAACTAAATATTCCGGATAACGTGGTTAACTTTAAGCAAAACTATAGGGTTTTCCAATAGGGACTTGACAACTTTGAATTTAATTTGTGAACGCACTCTTTCACTAATCATCAAACAGTCACTGTCAATTTATTCACTCAACTCAACATTTTCATCATGGTAAAGTACACTAACGAGCTATGTTCTCCGATTGGGTTCTGGAGAAGATGCGCCAAGATGATGAATTTCATCGCAAAATCATCTTCAGTGACGAAGCTCATTTTTACCACAATGGGTTCGTCAATAAGCAAAATATGCGTTATTGGTCGGGTGAAAACCCACATGTGCTTCATGAATCACCACTTCATTGTTTAGCCATATTTTTTCGTCGACGATAACGATCGTCACGTTACTGTGAATGGTCACCGTTATCGCGCCATGATCACCGATTATTTTTGGCCCGAATTGGAAAATATGGACTTGGACGACATGTGGTTTCAACAGGATGGTGCCACAAGCCACACATCACACGCTACAATCGATTTATTGAAGAGTTAGTATGGTGAGCGTGTTATCTCAAGACATGGGCCAGTCGATTGGCCGTCTCGTTCGTGCGATTTAACGCCGCTTGACTATTTTCTGTGGGGCTACGTTAAGTCATTGGTTTATGCCAACACGCCGACGACGTTGGAAGAGCTCAGAGCCAACATTGAACGCGAAACAGCAGCCGTTTCGGCCGAAATGTGTGGCCGAGTCGTTGAAAATTGGGTCCAACGAATCAACCGCTGCAAACGTGCCCGCGGTGGCCATATGAACAAAGTCGAGTTCCATTCATAAATGATTGTACTTTAGGCCAATAATAAAGTTTTTAAAATATCTCAAATGGTTTGCCTTTTATTTAAAAAAAAAATTGTCAAGTCGTTATTAGAAAACCCTATACTTAGGGCGGCCATGAACTGAAAATCCACTAGAACAATGACTTAAAAGTAATTTCAACGATAGCTAAATCTCATGTATCTTACACACGGTAAAACATTTTTCAGATTTTAATAACTTAAAACTCTTGAAACTCGACTTAAAAAAAAAAAAAAAAAAAAAATGTAGGAAGCTGAATACAAAGAGAATTAAAAAAGAAAAGTTGAACTGACAGGCCATATAAGTATCTAGATCACAACATTTTGAATGGCATTAAGAATTTAAAAGGTAATAATATATCAAGTAATAAGGCAGGATTATCATCTTGACCATAGATTGAAGAAGACATTACTCGTAGCTGTTACTGTAATCTTTAGAAAAAGCACGCATATAGATGAACATATTGGAATGATTAAAATCGCACTCGACCAAAGGCTAATACTAGTGTTTTTGAATAAATTGATATAATTACTCCTGCTCTATTTATTTTACACAATCACAGTTTAAATGTAGTGTATGCTACGCTGGACAATTCTTTGTTTCGCTCAAGTTTGAGTAATATAAAATCAAAATCAAAGAATTGTTTCTTCAAACAAATTTCCAAATGCACCCTTCTCTGCTCTTCAACACATTAGAAAGAATGCAAACATATCCATATAATGCTTATACAAAAGAGTTGATAAAAAACTAAATAAATAGACGAAAAAAAGAGCTGAACTTAAAACAATTGGAACACTAGAAGTATATATAATTTCTCTTTAAATAAATGAATCCGTTGGATACTTGACTTTGTTAATTGCAAATAAAGAATTATATACACATGTGCATATGTATGTATACAAGATAGTATATGTATGTATAAATGTAATAAGCTCTCATTTAACTACACTGTTCGTGTTTTAATTTTTTTTTTTTTTTATACTCGCTGTATTTCAAATAACTTAACTTCTGTATCATACCATATCGCTGGTTCGACATTCCTTAGATAGATGACTCCCCAAATGTAGGTCCTAAACCATGCTGTAGTTCCACTGTTAGCTTGATATTTTCGGATCAAAATTGGATGTGGTACTGGTAACAAACCCACCAAGGTACCGTGTTGTAGAAATTTCAAAATTTCCGATTCATCAGTGAGACCTTTGTCAATGCAAATCTTCTCCACTTGGGGCACAAGCACTTGCAACAGTCGCATGATTGTTTGAAGAGGTAATTTTGAACGCCAAGAGACAATCCATTCGGGTGTTGGTGTCCACCGATCTTGAGCAGATGGAACCATACGGATACTTCCTCGTGTAGCTATTGATAGTTTCGGTTGATTTTCTCTTGAAATTTGCGGGCTTTCTGCACGAGACTCAGATGGAGACTTTTGCACTGGCACTGCTGCTGAATCTTCGATAGGAGATGCACCCTCTGGTGGACTACTGGGATGGGCGGTTTCACGTTCAGTCATTTGATTGATACCAGGCGTATCAAGCAACGAAGTTTTTAGAGTACCCGGTTCAGCTGGAAGAGCTGGCCGTGATCCCTCCATTGTTGATTCATCTTTATTATCTATGGACTCAACTTCCGAGTCTTCATTGTCTTCGGTAAGAGGTTCATCAGTGACTGCTACAGTTGCTGCAATTTGTTTCACCATCGCTTCTGGTACCGGTGGAAGATTGAATTTACCAAATTTTCTTGTACTGAGACACTTTGCAATGCCGGCCATATCGGAAGGAAGGTTTGCCATGGCATGAAAAACATGACGTTTTCGAATGATGGTGTAAACGAGATTAGAATTACCGTCGAATTGATATTGAATTATATTGTTAAATATCTCAAGTAGAAAGAACACCAAATGATGATTTGAAGGGGCAGACAAAAGAAACCATGGTGTACTGAAGGCTTCTAGAAGATGTAGCAACTTAACACTGGCTACCATGGAAAGCGTTTTCAAATATGGTGAAACGTTTACAAGAATAGTCAATAAGCAATCAAATAACGGTTGCAGGCGTTGATGTCCCGTTGCGATGATCTTGTGAAATACTGTTATGAGCAAATCAGCATGAGTTCCAGTAAAAACTGGAATATCCATCGGTACCGTTGCTGTATATGGTTTATTCAATCGAACTCCGAAATTTCTCTCCCCCGACAGCAATAACAGAATGAATACTCCAATGTGCATGAGTCCTACACGCGACTGATCAGCTCTAGAATAGTTTAAATGATATAGAATCGGAATGAGAATATCTAAAACATCACTGCTTTTCAACACAAAGTAAAGGAACTTCTTATTGTAGTCACAAATTTTCCAAAAAAGAATGAGCAGTTCCTGGTGACAATGTAAGCGCTTCGTTGAGTTTGGTAAATAGTTTTGGACTAGGGGATTATTTAAAAGTCTCGTTATTCCTTTTAAAATAAAATGGAAATCTTCATCCCGATGTACTCTCGATAGGTAGTTGATAAACAAGTTGTCGCCAAATCCTTCATCGAAATTGCCTCCCGTATGCATTATCATATCATGGTCTAGAGTTACAATAAGTATCTGTAGGCATGCTTCTACCAGTGGCTCTGTTGTATCAGAAAACAATAAATGGTTATAGGGGACACCAAAGCCCACGGGATCGTACGCAGACACTGTATTTAAGAATGAGGTAAACAACGGCAGAGCATGACGATTATCAGCGCTGGTAAAGTAAGCAATCCATTTATTTGGCTCCTCGGTTTGTGTTGGTAATCTATACATTGGTTCACTGAAGCAAGTTAACAGCAGCTTTAACAACTCCGTTCGTCTTTTTTCCATATGGGCATTCTTTGGCGGAGAATGCGCAAAACCTACACCGGCCTCCCAGATGTATTCACAAGAGTCAATGTTAGCCAACTCTTCTGCCTTTTCAGGACCAGATTTTTTTGTTGCCATCACTGTAAAATCTGGACAAAAAAGTAAATCACAAATGGCATTAATTAAACTTTGTGCAAGTGGAGTCTCCCCAGCATCTCGTTGTTCATTGGAGCCAGGTAATGATGACCAGAAGAAATGTTTCCATTCACCGTCTTCAAATATATATGGTAGTATTCTAATTAGCAACCTGATACAGTTTAGGACACATTGCTGTTCAGCTTGAGTGCGGCAGCTGCTATCAACCGCGGCCGCTAATTTCTCAACTGCTTTGTAGCACAAAGTGGCTAAGTTTGCAGGGTTTTCTGTACGCAAGTTTCGTATCTCTGTAGCTGTTACTAACGCAAATACATCCTCCAAACTAGTGTTGTGGGCATTCCAAAATTGATCCCAAAAGGTCTCATCGCTTGAATCGATAGTTTGGTTCTTCGTTGTCAGTTGAACTATTGCCTTGCGAAAGTTCAACTTGGAATCAGTATTTCCCATGTTTATTTGTTGTGAGGATGTAATAATATATAGGATTTAGTACTTTCGAAACAAGCTCGATTTAATTTTCACTTGCTTTAACTCCGACACGACTTAAAAAATGATGAAAAAATATCTGACTGAAGAGTGGTGGCTATTCCTTGTTTTAACTTTGACATCTCTATGGCACAAAGCAGATATATGAGGGTGGCAACGGTACTGCCAGATGTGTGTAGCACATTATTGTGTTTTTCAAAGTCTTTGGTAGATGGGGTTTAGGGTGAAACTATGATACATATGTGGCAACTTCACCTTAGAATTAAGAGTCAGCATCTGATAACAGATGGCAACGTCATCAACATAAGGAAATTTCCATCATATGCCGTTTTCGATGACGACGGTTTGTCTACATATATTTTACAAAAAATACCAGCCATACACTTGGGTTTGGTGCGCAGCAGAAACAAGTACTACATAGTAATGCAATAATTTGACAATTTTTAATAAATAAAAGATAATAAGTAAAAATAAGTTGTGTTTTAAATCTAAACTGGCAAACAATCGCTGAACATAACACATGGGCTGAAAAGTCAGTGCCGTTTTATAGTAAAACACAAAATATTTGCAAAATTCAACTTTATTTATCAATATATCGTATCGAGGGCGATACACTGATTGAAACGATTTTTCAATCTTTCGATACCAGTTTTGTAGGACGATTTCGGTTTAGCCTCTGTTTCGGCGATTACTTCTTCATCGGTCTTAAATCTCTTTACGCCGAGCATTCTTTTGAGGTCTACGAACAGGAAATAGTCGCTGGGGGACAAATCTATTCATTCAATTCAATTTTGCCATCGTTTTCATCGACTTATGACACGGTGCATTGTCTTGATGAAACAGCACTTTGTTTTTCTTCAAATGCGGCCGTTTTTCTGCGATTTCGTCCTTCAAACGCTCCAACAATATTACACGCAATGTAATAGTCGCTGTTGATAGTCTGCCCCTTTTGGAGATAGTCAATGAAAATAATTCCGACTGTTGAGTTTTTGGTCGCTTTGGACGAGGCTTGTCGCCTGCTCGCCACTCAGCTGAGTGCCGACTTGATTTTGGTGTGAAGTGATGGAGCCAAGTTTTATCTATTGTCACATACCGACGCAAAAATTCGGCTTTATTGCGGTTGAACAGCTTTAAACACTCCTCTGAATCATCAACACGTTGTTGTTTTTGGTCGACTGTGAGTAAATGCGGCACCCACTTTAAACAGAGCTCTCGCATGTCCAAATATTCGTGTATGATATATCCAACACGCTCTTTTGATATCTTCAGAGCCTCAGATATCTCGATCAACTTCACTTTACGGTCATTCGTAATCATTTTGTGGACGTTTTTGATGTTTTCATCTGAAACTGCCTCTTTTGGAAGTCCAATGCGTGCATCATCTTCGGTGCTTGTATGACCACTTTTAAATTTTTCAATCCGCTTGCGAATGGTTCGTTTGTATGGTGCAGAGTATGGGTAACACTTATCAAGCCATTTCTTTACATCGGCTGCATTTTTTCCCATCAAAAAGCAATGATAAATCAACACACGAAATTGCTTTGAATCTATTTTTTTTTTCACAATAACAAAACTTGCTTCACTCACAACTCTATCTCTCGAGAACTAATCGTCCGACAGCTGGTACTAACTGAAAATGGTATGGATTTAATTCAAGTGGTGCCCTCTCTTACAAATGGTACGGCCCATGTAATATGTCTACGAGAAAGTCCCAGACAATTAAACTTCATAACAGCGATTGCGGCTTTGCGGGAGGCAGGTCGTGCCAAATACGAACAGTTTGAACACTTAGGACGATATCGCACGTAGAGTCAGTGTAGGGTGACTTAAAAATTTTAGGTGAGAATAAGCATAATTATATACAACAGTCGTTCGTGCGATGTTTCACTATGTACAAGAATATAAAGGCAGAGTATATAATGACAGCGACTGAAATGTTACGAATAAAATGATCTAATAACAATAATGCGCGTTCTCAGAAGTCTCCGATAGCAGTCAAATACAGGTCTTCAAAATATCCGATCTTAAAAGCTATAATGCATTATATTTCAGCCAGGCTTCAAAGAAGATTTCATATGCTACATAATGTGACTTCAAAGCGAAGCAAAAGCTGGGACAGGCTGAACCTTGGCTTGTTTTTGATATTCAACAGCTGAGTAAACAAAAGCAAAAAAATGTGAACAAACAATGTTAAAGTTGGAGTAGCGGTTTTGATTATTTCATCAACAAATTAAATACCAAAAAAATTTAAGCTCACAAAAAAGATTGTTCTCTTTAACTGTTGAACAATTCTAGACAATTTCAAAAATTTTAATTCAAAGCGAACACAAAGCTTATAAAACGTAACTTCACCAAAGTCAAAGCTGAAGCGCTATTGTTGTTTAGGTATAACAAACTCTTGGCCTTAGTAACGAGAAGATGTAGAATACCTCTAAGGTCCGTAAATGTATCTAATCCCACAAGAAGCGCAGTAGGAAGGCAGATATGTGGAAGAAATATGAAGCATCAGATGTATGTTGATAGTTATACCCGTTACATTTTTTAACGGTTAAGAAAACAAGACGAAAAAGAGTAAGATGGTGTCTCGGTGACTTGTAATATAGATTTTCTTTTCTAAATCAAAACCAAGCTTCATGACTTTTTTTGCAATTGTTTTTAGTTTTGATTGACATTCAATGCACATACGTATTTAATTAGTCTGTATTTGCGCTCACTGTCATCAAGCATTGCTTTGAATAGAGTAGCCTATTAGATAAGGCTTCCTCTAATATATATAATACTTCTTATAGAAACCATGACTGGTTTCAATTGTCCTAGAGAGGGAGAAGGAAGGCAAGTTCAAAGTGTAGTATAATCAGCTCCCCAGTAGTCAATGAAAGGTTCATGATATTGACAAATGACATATTGGTTTATGGGTAACGACGAAGAAAATTCGTGAAACTCATTACAAAAGATCTTCAATGCATACTACTTATTGAAGCGGTGCAATCTTTCGACAGATTGCGGATATAAAGTTTTCATGTCTTTAAGACGAAAGTAAATAGAGTGCAGGAATAACTGAACAATTTAAAGTTAAAGTGGAGAACACCAAAAGTTCAGACAATTTTTTGTCTTTGAGTCAGTCGTACAAAGAACGAACATATCTATATGATATATTGCCATTTTTCTCAATGTGGCAGCTCAACCCGTATTATTCATTAAAAACGCTGTGTGCAAATATTTTAAGGGTACAACAAAGCTCAAAATTCAATCAAAGTCCGACAAAAATGAGCAAACTAAAAAAAAGATCCCTCAATTGGAAATATATCAATAAACTTTTGGTCATACGGGATTAAAGAGATGATAGCTTGAAAAGTGGTATTTAAATCCGGAAACTAAGGTAACTAAGTAACTATCATCATGTAACGATGATATATGTAGAAGCAAACCGTCGTTAGGTGTTCAAGAGTTTCCACTATCTAGTTCGTAGTCTCCTTTCAATCTATTATATAAAAGTTGACAACGTCGTAACTTATTACCGGGAAAAGTTGACAAAGCCCTCCTTCGTACACAAAACTATCATAGATCCGATTTCTTTCAAGTAAATGGTTTTTAAGATTATAAAACAATTTCGTATGTGGTGAGTACTGGTACTGTAACCACTTTACCACTAAGGAACTTATTCATGTTTTTACGAAACACAAATTATAAGAACATTGCTGTTGTTTTCATTTTAAGTGAAAAAAAAAACGTATCATACCTACTCATAAAAATTATATTCCCAATGACGTCACAAATTGGATCTAATTTACAGCGCACGATCTGTAGCCACCTACAAAGAAATCAGCTGTCACTCTCGAATGACAACGAAACGTCATCACTTCCCAGTCTCTGAAAAAAGTCCGTCGTCGTTTTTAGTTGTCAAAGAGGAAAAAGAAGAATATTCGCAGAATGATAATGGGGAATGCGAACTTTTAAATATACAGCATACACATCGAATTTAAAGACAAAATAGTTGAATAATTATTAAGATTTAAGTGCTGTGCAAAAAATGTCTCTCCCCGGCAATGGAATTTTCGTTGTTCGTGGCGAAATGTCCACGCTGATGACAGCAATGCGAAGGGGCACTCGTTGGAGTTCCACATCATACGTGGTAATAATGAAAATTTAAAATAAAAAAAAAAAAAACAAAATATGTTACCAATAAAATATACTGTGATTTTAGGACGAGGAAAAAGATGGCCTTATGAAACTGTTTGTCGATCTGAAACAGATTTTAAATCGAGTTGAAGACTTACGACTTATCGATCCGAATGTGTTTCTGACACCATTCTTGGAAGTGATTCGATCCGAAGAGACGACGGGTGCAGTAACAAGTTTAGCTTTGGTAGCAGTTAATAAATTTTTATCTTATGGCTTAATCGGTGAGTTTAATTCAATTAATACTTGTAAATCTTTTTGTATGCTTAAAGAATGTAAAATAACTTGTAACAGATCCGACACACCCGACTTTGGCTGTAACAGTTGAGAGTATTGCTGATGCTGTAACCCATGCACGATTTCTGGGAACAGACCAATCTTCTGATGGTGTAGCACTATTTCGTGTTATTGAAGTTTTACACACATTGATTCGGAGTCCAGAAGGCAGTGCACTTACTAATGAAAGTGTCTGTGAGATGATGTTGAGTTGCTTCAAGATCTGTTTCGAGCCAAGACTAAATGAGTTATTAAGGCGTTTTGCCGAGCAAGCTTTAAAGGACATGGTTCTTCTGTTGTTTATGAGGCTTCCACAGTTTTCCGAAGACCGAAGCGATGCTGGTTTGTTAAAAAAATTTAAAATGATGGCTGCTTCTATAGAGGAAAGTAATAAGAAAGTAAAAAGCAAGCACATAACAAAATCTACTCCAATTCCTCGCATCAATGCAATTAAAAGTGAAGAAAAGCAAGCTCTGCTAGCCAGCGCAGATGATCCACAAAGTCCTGGAAATTTAGATGCACCTTTAAGAGTTCCCCCATTAGCAACAACTCCTGCTACTCCAGCTGGAAACATTCTTGATATGCAGGGAAAGCTTACTGCAACTCCAACAACGATATTGAGTGGAGTTCAAAGTGATGAAGAACTTATAAATTCCACTGAAGCAAATCCAGATGTTGAACAGAAATCTGCAGAACAATCTAATGGAGACTGCAAGGAAACGTCAGCAGATAGTGATCGAAAGCAAAGGGATAGTGAATATGTTAATTCGGTTGGAGTAAGATTTACTCAACAGAATTCAATCGATAATGATGGTGTCAATTCCTTGCTGCCATATGGGCTTCCTTGTATACAGGAATTGTTTAGATTTTTGATATTACTCTGCAATCCGTTGGATAAACAAAACACTGACATCATGGTTCATATGGGTTTGAATCTTTTGACTGTTGCATTCGAAGTGGGAGCAGATAATATTGGGAAATATGATACTCTACTGGAATTGGTCAAGGATGAACTATGCCGAAATCTATTTGCTGTAAGTAAAATTAAAACGTAATAAGAGTGTAATAAGCAAGTGTGTTTATTTCCTAACATGAGAACCGGTGCATGGGACTAAAATTTAATGATTCTAAGATCATTATAGATTTGGAGAGTAACTAGTTCTCAAGAAATAATCTCTTTCGTAGGAAGATAGTGATTAGATTTTTTGTGACACAATTTAAGCAAAGATGAATTGTCGTATTTACTTTGTTTAGAGTGGGTTGTGGTTTGGTTTCTACTGTAACGCAATCACCCTCCAGTCCTCTCGATTCCATGAACACATTGACCACATTGAACACATTGCATTGTTTTGCAAAAACAACATTTTTTTTTTGGCCTTCAATCGCTCCAATAATGCACAGTAATACTCGCTGTTGTTGGTTTTTCCTTTTTCGAGGTAGTCCACGAAGAGTATGCCATGACAATCCCAGAAAACCGACGCCATATCTTTTCCGACCCATCGAGCCTCCCTCGGCCGCTTCGGAGCACTCGTGCCGGTTTCAGTCCATTGCCGGGCACTCATTCTGTTCTCTGGTGTTTAACAGTTACCAATCGACGCCAAAATTCCGCCCGATCAGCAAGTCCAAAAACTTTTTTGAAGTGCTCTCGCGTTCGTGTTTTTGGTCAGGAGTGAATATGCGCGGCACCCAGCGGCAAGATAACTTTTTCATATGCAGAATGTTGCCCAAAATATGGCGTGTGCGCTCAGTACTAATCTTTGTGTTATCTGCTAGCTTGCGCACCTTCACTTTCCGGTTAGCCAATACCATTTCATGTATTTTTTTGACATTGCCCTCTGTAACCACATCAGAGGGCCTGCCTCTGCGGATTTGATCGGTAGTGGAGTTGCGGCCACCACGACACTCTTGAAACCAATATCTGACGGAGCATTAGCCCCATAATATTTATCCAAAAAAATAATGTTTTATGAGAGAACGAAAATCGTTTTTGTCCATTCTCAACATGATGCCAAACACGTCAAAACAAAACTAAAGACAGTATCGCACTGAAATTTGGCATGTCTGCCTAAATATGAACGGACTTCAAGGCGCTATAACCTTTTTTGCAGTAGCAGCGCATTCTGGCGGTCAAGGAGGTTACTTTTCATTGATCCTGCAATAAGGATTCGAGTGATTTTAATTGAGAACTTATCGCCCTGTTGTATAAGATCTTATTAGAAAAGAATCGCATGTACTCCGACATATATAAGAGAGTATAAGCCCTCTTAAACATTCGAATCTTTTTAAATAAGTTTGCATTCACGTTGAAAAAAAAAGATACGGAAGTATTTAATTATGTGCTAAAAACTCCCGGTAAATCATCCAAGCTCTGTGTCCTAGTGATTAACCCATAACAAACTGAGCTGGTCCTTTTCACGTTCACATCGAAAACTAAACAGATTTCCCTTCCTCAATAAGGAGTCTTTCTACTATCTAATAGTTTGAAATACCTTGGTGTCGTACTATATACAAAACTAAACTGAAAGCAACATGTAAAAAAATTATCAATCGCTTTCTACATTACCAGATACATATCCGGAAGACGTAGGATCCATTTCTAAAGTTATTTCAAATTGTTGGAAACATTTTAAATTTCTATAGCTTAGTCTGTTAGTAATCAGAAAATAAAAGTAACAACCTGAGGAAATTCACAAAAGTGTAGATGATTGCATATCTTGGAAGATTCAGTGGCATAACCACAACGTCTACTGCAGCACTGGCGATATTCCTTAGTCTGCTGCTTTTAGATGTCTACGTGTAAGAAACTGCAGACAACTTCTGAATCTTATCTAATGAACTGGGTTTAAGTTCCAATATGGTTTATGTATGTACATACTCATTTTAAAATATCACTATTTTGTATCACCCCAAGCAGAGAAGGTAGGACAGCAATCAAATGGTAGACGAAGTGACGTATATTTTTGCACGCATGTATCAAAGATAGAAATAGAGACCGGTGCTGGAATCGTCTTCGACTAAATGATTCTACGATGCTCACTCTACCTTCCAGACCAAAATATTAGGTTCTAATTCTCAATATTGGCCCTTGCAGAGACGTCTGATCTAATAATGGCAATGTCTCATAAGAACATGAAGACCATGTTTACCAAAAGATTGGCTGCCATTAAGACGATTGCTGACGTAGGAATAAAATCAAAGTTCGTGAACCGCTATCATAAAGAATTTAGACTCTATGCTTGGCATAATCCTGAGATCTGCTAAGAAATGGGGGATGAGTTAATTCCTAAAATGAATCTACCATGTTTCTATTGCAGTTTCTCTTGTGTATGTCATTGTCTCAGCCTTAGCAATTTAATGCAGAAAACCTTAGGTAGACACTACTTATGTAAATAACCTTCTTGAGTTATCTGTTGTTTCATTTACTAATCTTTTATGTGATTTAAACGCGGATGTGATCGATCCTCGATTATATGGTCTTTTTCAAAACTTCTTGATGGAAACAAGGTTGAATATTTAACAAAGAATTATGTATTCAAAATGACCAAACTTTAATTCGCATTTGTAAGAATGATTAATAAAGGCGCCTTTTTCTGAGCTTTTATACCATACCATACCGTGAATTTGAACCATCAGATTAACTGTATTGAATCTCTCTTTGTTGACACAAAGTGCTGCCCTTGTTTCTTTGAGTCTAGTAGTAACCACTTCAGCGTAGTTGGAAATAAATGCACCAGTAGCAGTTCGCTTAGTTTTTCCAGATTTAATTCAAGATGAAATGTGTTGAATTTTTGTTTTGTTTTGATTGCAGCTTATGAATTCGGAGCGCTTATCGATTTTTGCGTCTGACTTGCAAGTTTGTTTCTTACTATTTGAATCACTTCGTGGACATTTGAAATTTCAACTGGAAGCTTACTTGAAGAAATTATCTGATATCATTGCCAGCGATAATCCGAAAACACCATACGAGATGCGCGAACTTGCTTTAGACAATCTGCTGCAACTTTGGCGTATTCCCGGTTTTGTTGCAGAACTTTACATAAACTACGATTGTGATCTTTATTGTAGTGACCTGTTTGAGAATATAACGAAATTGCTCTCTAAATATACACTCTCAGCAACAAATTCCGTTTACAGTACTCACTTGCTCTCAATGGATACTTTAATTTCTGTAATTGAGGTAATTGAAAAAAATTGTGTAGCTGCAAAAGGTGGAGTGGGTACAAATGCTATATTACCATCATCAAATCGTCATTCCCGCAACAATTCAGGCTTAGAAGGTATAATTATCGAGCCCGAATTGAATGAATCTGGTGCAACTGAATCTTCAATAGTAGTTGAAAATATTTCTAAGTTCATCAACAATTCAACACGCATTAGAACACATTCGCGCTCACAACAAATTTCGAAAGAACAGCTCACTGATCTAAAGAGTAAAAAACGAGTTTTAACCCAAGGCACAGATCTTTTCAATCAACGTCCTGAGAAAGGAATTCAATACCTACAAGAAAATGGAATTTTAAATACAACCTTAGATCCAATGGAAGTGGTCCTATTCTTGCGAGAGAATCCTGGTTTGGATAAAAAAATGATTGGTGAATACATCAGCAAAAAGAAGAATGTCGAGAGTAAGATTTTGGAGAACTTTGTGGAAAGTTTTGATTTTGTCGGTCTGAGAGTCGATCAGGCATTACGTTTGTATTTGGAAACTTTTCGACTGCCCGGCGAGGCTCCATTGATATTTTTGGTTCTCGAACATTTCGCAGATCATTGGCATGTAAGTTTGTATGAAAGTTATAATGAATTCGAAATTCTTAGTGTTTTACTTTTTATTTTTTAGAAACAAAACAACGAACCCTTTGCCAATACAGATGCTGCCTTTAGTTTAGCGTACGCCATTATCATGTTAAATATGGATCAACACAATTCGAATGCAAAGCGTTTGAATATACCCATGACGCCGGAGGATTTCTTTAAGAACTTACGAGGTCTAAATGGTGGTGCTGACTTTGATCAGGATATGTTGGCTAATGTATTCAGTTCCATTAAGTATGATTTTTGATTTTATTTTAACAGAAATTACATTTTGTAACACAATGTTTGTTTTTAGAAATGAAGAGATTGTAATGCCAGCTGAGCAAACTGGAATCGTAAAGGAAAACTATCTGTGGAAGGTGTTACTACGACGCGGTGTTGGCACGGATGGTGTGTTTAATTACGTTCAGGATTCTGCTTATGATAAAGAGCTTTTCCACATAATTTGGGGTGCTTCGCTGAGTACACTATCTTTTATGTTCGATAAGAGCAGTGAAAATGGGTATCAACGCACACTAGCTGGTAAGTAGTAAATAATTGCTACTGATACTTTCGTAATACAATTGCGATTTGTTTAAGGTTTTACGAAATGCGCTGGTATTGCCGCTTTCTACAATCTGCATGAAGATTTTGATGCTCTTATACTTACGCTTTGCAAATTCACAACATTACTTAATATACAGCCAGATGCATCGAACGATATCACTTTGGCTGTGAATTTTGGCCTTAATCCTAAAGCTCAGTCAGCCATTAAGACCGTGTTTGCATTGTTGCATGATTATGGAGATTGTCTGCGTGAAAGTTGGAAAAATATTTTGGAAGTCATGATTCAACTGTTTCGCTTAAAACTACTACCTAAATCACTGATGGAAGTAGAGGATTTCTGTGAATCAAATGGCAAAGCAACACTGATATTAGAGAAACCAAGTCATAAACCCGAGTCGGGGCTCTTTAGTAGTCTCTATTCATACCTTAGTTCAGAGGGGCAACGAGAACCAACCTACGAAGAGCAGGAATTTATAAAAATTGGCAAAAAATGTATAAAAGAGTGTCAATTAGATCAAATGATTCAAGAATCAAAATTTGTTCAATTTGAATCACTGCAAGAGCTATTGAAGTGTGTACTGACACTAATCAAACCTCCCAATGCCCACAAATCCGTGGGGTTGCCTTATTCGGAAGACATTGTAGTATTTTGGATGGAATTTTTAGTGAAAATTGTTATTCATAACAGAGATCGCATGATACCTCTTTGGAGTTCAGTGCGCGATCAAATGTATCTTCTTCTAATGGGTGGATCATCATGTGGATATGAATATTTGCTAAATAGAAGTATAGTAGCCATTCTTAAACTAGCTATATACTTGATGCGAAATGAAGAACTATGTCCGATTGTACTGCAGAGCCTAAAAATGCTACTTATGCTGAAACCAAATGTGATTTTTAAAATTTCCAAGCAAATTTCAATTGGAATCTACGAATTGCTAAAGACCAGCGCTCAAAATATCCATTCAGAATTGGATTGGCAAATTATTTTTACTATTCTTGAGTGTGTTGGAGCTGGAGCTCTGCCACCAGAATTTGAAGATGCATTGCCACCGCCTGGAACTAAGTCTGATGGAGCGTTAAGTAGTGAAGAAGACTCTGGCCTTCCTGATCGAGGCTATATATCAGATTCAGAAGTAACGGTAAAACAACAACAGGTTGTTATTGGAAATTCAGCTACCAGTACACCGTTTCCAAGTCCATCGGCAGAGAATTGGATTCTTGTAAACAAGGATAGTGAGTTGTCTGTAAATTCAAGGCCTCAATCTCCTCCGGCACCAAGCACTTTAGTGTATTCTTGTAAATTGGTAGAACATTCATCATTTGCATTGTTTAAATGTTGGGATAGTTTGGCATTTATAGTGCGCAATGTGGCTCACATAACTCCCTATAATTTCGAGTCTTGTGTACGTTGTATTCGTACTTTTGTCGAGGCATGTCGGGATGGTGGACTAAAAACTCGTAAAAAACTGAACACAAGACCGGTGCATCATAAAAAGAAACCGTCAAAGAAGGACAAAAAATCAGTAGAGCATAGCAGTGATAGTGAAGATGACGAACTAAGCCAGCGATATGAAACATTATCCATACAATTACTTGATTTGATGTATACTTTGTACACACGGACAGCACAGATATTCCGTTGGTGGGCTGAAGAGGGCTGTGCAGTACCACAATGCTCGGCATTGTGGGCTCAAGGCTGGTGCCCATTGTTGCAGGGAATCGCTCGCCTAGCGATGGATCGGCGGAGAGAAGTAAGAACATATGCCATTTCGTGCTTACAACAAAGAGCTCTTCTTGTACATGATCTGCAAACTTTAAGTGGACAAGAATGGGCAAGTTGCTTTAAGCAGGTTCTCTTTCCCTTGCTAAATGAGCTTTTACCAGAGAGTACATCAATTAATGGAATTGATGGTATTTTGTTGGAGGAGTCTCGCATTCGGACAGCTACGATAATGTCCAAAGTATTTCTGCATCATCTAACGCCACTAATTGAACATGAAACTTTTAACGAACTTTGGCTAGAGGTTCTCGACTATATCGAGAAGTTTATGAAAGTTGGCTCTGATATGCTTTACGAACAAATGCTGGAAATTTTAAAAAATATGCTTTTGGTGATGCATTCAGTAAGAGTTTTCCATTGCAATGACGGTACTTTACACGTTCCGCTGTGGGAGCTTACTTGGAAGAGAATAGGAGAATTTCTACCAAATTTACAAGACGAGCTCTTTAGCGACGAAGGTGAGTTTTCTTCATCTCACTTACTTGTAATTAAGAAAACGTAAGACGTGTTTAGTTTTAGGCAAACGTCCCCAAATGATGTCTCAGATAAATGAACCAAATGTAGTAAATATACCGCAGGTAACAATTTTGCCACAGTCAACGATCAGAAATTCCCCCAATAGTAACGAGATTATAGTTTCACAAGGTGGAAACTTTAAGTCATTAGGATCACCCAAGTCGAGTATTATCCTGCAACCACCGACAGACAACAAGGGTCAACCATTTACTTTAGGACAGGTACAAAAACATCTCATTTTTTAATATATTAAACACAAATTTCTTATTTTATTATTATTTTTATTTTATTTTAGAATAATTTGCCTATTTTGATACCCCAACAACTTTCAACGATTAATACAGGAAGTCCGCTATTACAACAACCAACTCCACCCATAGTTCAACCCATTCCAATCATAGCATCCGCCGCTCTAATAACTCCAACAAATACAGTAAGCTCAGCTGAACCAGTAATTGTTTCGGCTATAGAGAGCAAATCAGATTCGCCACAGTTCATCGAGAATCAAATAATATCACCCGAATCAAGTCCAAGAAAAGAATTTAATGCGTCTCCAACATCTGGAAATGTGTCAATACCTTCAAAATTTCAACCACAAAACAGCGGTTATGAGTTTTCAATAGAACTACCCGAAACACCTCCACCAACATCGATTGCAAATGCGCAGGCTTATTCCGCTCAGATGATAATGCAAGAACAATATGCTGAATATTATCAGAATCTTCGACGAGAACAGCAACCAACACTAGATTTATCAATAGCAAATAATGGTTTGCCAACGGAATCAGTGCCAAATGTACCAATGAACCATGTGCTTGCAGGAAGTCAATATCCTAGCCTTAATAAGTTACCCACATCATCCATTGTACATAGTTTTTCACCAGTATATGTTCAAACGCAGCCACCACAATCGGGATCTGATATTTATTCGGAGTATGTAAAAAACCCTTATAATTTAATTCTGCAAAATCAACAGCAAACTGGAAGTATCCACACCGATCAAGCGCCATCGTGTGAACCAACCGCTGCTAATGTTTTCCAAACGGCAAATTACTTTGGAGCAAATGTAGATCCAAGTTCAATTCCACCAGGATCAGAGATGCTTTTCGGCCAACCCTAGAATTGTATGGATCAGTAGTTTTCGTTGTTGAGGTTAAATTTTATTGTTTTTTTATTTCTCCAATCTTTGCTGTGGTGGCGTTTTTTTCTGCGATTAGACATTCCACTGGCGAATAGGCGATCCACACAGACTTTATTATCCTTATAAATATACATTAAATTTCTTCTTTCTTTTATAGCTGTTAAATAGTTTTATGTTTTACCAAGCGTTTAAGTTTTGTTGACTTGTCTTATTAATTTTAATTCTCATCTCTATGTAAATGTTGTTTATTTCTGTATATAGTATTGAAACGGAAAACAAGTCACAACAAAAACGAGAATGAGTTAAAAACAAAAAAAAAAAAAAACAAAAATGGTTTAGTCAATTTTATTTAATAATGATAAAAAATTATGATTATACAATGTAATTGCGAAGTGCAAACCCGATGATATATAAATACATATGCTTAATGATATACGAGTAAGGGAAATTAAACCAAGAGTAAATAAAATTCAAATTGTATAAATTGATGTTTGTTAACGTTTTGTTGTAATCGATGAATTCACATGACTAGTTTTGTCAGTACAATTATGTAGGTAAACGTTGGCGAAGTGAGAACAATCATCACATCAGTAGGTGCTAATCTACATACATACAAATGAATTGACGTTCTTGCACTCCATCTTATCATTTCTTAATGAAAAGAACAACATTCATATCGTTTTGCAGTTATTAAATAAAGTAGTCCCGCGATAATGTACCATAAACTAATTAAAATAAGCAGCTTCCGGATTTAAGAGGGATTCACATTACTTGAACTTTTTTCAGTTCTTATAAACTGATTAAAACAACATTCGTATCTATTTATAACAACACAACATTTCAAAAAGCAAAATTTCAATATTTATTAAGTTTAGAAAAAATAAAAAATAAAATACATACATAGTATTAATTACGAGTACACTTCATTTCAAAAAGTAGTATCAGCTCGATAGTAATTCTTAGTAAAATAATTTGTTATTTTTGATAGTTGAATAGGTTGACTTGAATTTTCTATTGCGACTAACCTTAACTTTAGTAAACTGAAGATCGTTTCTGCATTGATTTTCTGATTGATTTTGATCTGCATATTGAAGAAGCGTATTTGTACGTTGTATTGCTTGGGAGCTAGTTATTTTAGGAGTAGCTGGAGTGACTTCGTCGTATTCATGTTCCGAAATGTCTACAGTCGGTTTAGGCCAGGCGCCTTCTACGATGACCCAGTCTCTAACTTCGTATATTGAAATGTTGTGTTCTGTATCTATAATTCCAATAAGATCAGTAATTTCTTGCAACTCTATTTGAAGTTGATTTCCGGGCAGTGTCCTCCGTAATTGAACAAGTGGAATTAACACTTCATCTTTCCAGTTATTATTATTTTTTTTTTGGCAGTGAACATTTAAAACACTTAGCAATAGAGAAAGCGGTGAACTGCTCCCTAGACATTTTAAGTTTATTACACTATGCCTTAAGGTTAATTTTTTTATCCCAGTAGTAATGTCTACACTTTACGTTGCAATAATTTCAGTAAGCGATGTCGATGCAAGCCTGAAGTCTGTGCAAACAGCGCTTCGCCATACACGGTGCAGACAGGAGGCACAAACATAAGTTACCATACTAATTGCTTTGGTAATTAAGAAAAAAAAGAATTTGGACTAAGGAATGGTACAAAAAAAGATGTGAATTTGGTATTACAAAATTATTAGATGAACTGGAGGTTAATTCGCCTGCCGACTTCTTTAATTTTTGCCGTAGGGATTAAGAAAATTTTTTGAAGCTGCTACAGGAAATAAGTCCTTTAATAACTAAACAAAAAAGTGTAATGAGGGAACCGATTTCTCCAACCGAGAGGCTTGCAATTACTTTACGTTTTCTAGCAAGCAGGGAGAAATTTGAAGATTTAAAGTTTCTGTCAGCATTTGCTCCTCAAACTATAGGAAAAATAGTAATGGAAACTTGCGACGCAATTATATCAGTTTTAAAGGAAAACATAAAAGTGAGTTGAATAAGAATTTTATTTTCATATTTTGGTACATTTTAATTAATATTTTGCGAAAAATCATCAAACAGCTCCTGAGTGCTATTATATCTTCTCGATTCATTACTAACCATTTGATTTGGTGGCTGTTCAATGAAGAATATTTGGCGCTTCGGCATTGGTGAAGGTGAAGATAACGATGTATCACTCCACGATGGAGTAGAAGATCTGTTTGAAGATTCTAATATGCTGTGGAATCTATGAATGACTCTTTCATTAAGTTTTCCAAGGCATCCAGCAAAGAGAACATCTGAAACATCTTGAGAACATCTTGAGTACTCGAAAGTTCCGAATATTGTGTTGACCATCCTTTGGCTAGTGTTGTAGCATCGTTGCTGCCCTTCTTTAAATGCGCACAAGCCATTTTAAGTAATTTGTTCTCTTCATTCAAAGGTCGCTTTCGTTTAGATGTTCCTTGCTTTGAAGCACTTTGATCAATCTAAAATTAAAGCAACATAATAATTATTTTACTTATATACTCTTCACTGGATTTAATATATATTTTTTCCAGCTTCCTAAAAATGAAGATGAATGCAAAAAAGAAGCTTATCTCTTTGAAAAGATGTGGAACTTTCCTCACTGTGTCGGTACCATAGATGGAAATCACGTTAACATAACGAAGACTTCTGGTTCTGGATCGTTTTATTTTAACTATAAACGAAAATTTTCAACTATTCTTATGGCGCTTACAAATGCAAATTATGAGTTCATGATGGTGACCGTTGGTATTAATGGAAGATCGTCGGATGCGGTGATTTTCAATGAATGAAAACTCTTAAAAAAGAAGAAATCATTTTCAACTACCGTCTTTCACGTGCTAGACGCGTAGTGGAAAATGTCTTTGGCATACTTGCGTCGCGCTTCAGAATTTTACTAAAAACAATTAACTTAGACCCTGATAAGGTTTCAAAAATAGTATTAACTTGTTGCCACTTACACAAATATCTTCGCCAATATAAAACAAAAGTATATTTCGAGAACGGATTTGACATTGAAAATACTGACAATGGCAGGACATAATATGCCGATTGGCATTTCGAAAACCATCACTTAGATAGTCTTCGTCCAACTCAAGGAAGGAATTACAACAATGAAGCTAAATTAATATGACGAACTTTTCGTAATTATTTTAATAGAGAAGGCGCAGTTCCCTGGCAATATACATTTTATGAAAATGTAACATATAACCAATATGTAAATGCAAATTTAACTTTGACACATCTTAAAATTAGACTAATAAAATACAATTACTCACAATTTCTGAATTTTCATTATCGTTTTCATTTTCATCCATCGTTGATATTCCTTGCAGATAATCTTCCTGGTCTTCCAAAAAACTTAGCAGGTCGAAATACCAAAGTGTGGATTGAAAGACGTCTTCTGCTCCCGCACCAGATTTTTCACTTTTCTTTTTTTTTTTTCTCATATCCCGACTTTAACTGCTTCGAAAGTTATTGATTTTTTTAATGCCACTTCTGCGATTGGCATTCGGATCAATTTCTTTTATTTTTTCCACCAATTTGTCATACGAGTCGTATTTTAAGATTCGATTACAGTAATCAGCACTTTTCACTTGCCACAAAACCGGCAAACTTCGATAAGTTTCCAAAAACTCTATCCAAAATTGCCTATCTGCGTTTTTATTCATCTTTATCCTACGAAATAACCAGCTGGACTGTGCAAAATTTACAATACACGACACAGACATGTCGCTGCAGACCATAAAAAATTCAAATTATTTTGAATTCACGCAGACGGTCGTTGCAGACCGATATAGATACACACGACACAGACGGTATGCGCAAACATCTGCACAACAACAAAATATATTGGTCTGCATCAACCTGTCTGTGTCGTGTATGGCCCCTTTTAATTAATGACATTTTGGTCCGTGGGTGACGTTTGGGGGAAAAAACAAAACTGTAATGTCCCCATCAGAGCTTGTTAGTTTTTCTTTATTACAGTGACAAGTTGCGTTGTCAAGAAGCAACAATGCTTTTTTTTTGGAAAATTATTTTCTCTTAGGAGTTGTTCAACCTGGAAAAGGTGGTAAATTTAAGGTAGGTAATGGTGTGATTTGGCTCAGACTAAACAAATTTAAAGTCCAAATAAAGTGCTTACCTCTTTAGTAAAATTTTCATTAAACCAGCGTTTTTGCTGGATCTATAAATCAGTGGAACTTTGAAACCCGAAAAAGCTTTAGGATATTTGGTCTTCCCGATAACTAGTGGAGTGAGCTTATGCGTTCCAGTTGCATTCGTGCAGGCCAAAAACGTTATCCTTTCCTTGCTAGTTTTCCTTCCCGGTGCTGTATGTTCAGTAGACAAAACGAGTGTCTTATTAGGAAGATGCTTCCAAAATAGGCCGGTTTCATCAGCATTATATGTATAGGGTGATTCATCGTGAGGCTTGATTTTCAAAAGGCTTTTTTTTTCTTTATTATTATGCCACAACAGCCTTTCCAAATTGCTCAGCTGTATTACGAAAATCAGCGTTCTGGGAGAAATGTTTTTCGTGCGATTCGAGGAACTAACAGTGCGCATAATCGACCTACTGAAACCACTATTGATAATACTATTCGCAAATTTGTGTCCCAGTTTACATTAGTGGATGATACTCGACCGGTTAGACAACATCCAGCACGTAGCGAAGACCGTGCCGAATCGATTCGTCGTCGTCTCAGCAACTTGGCTTGGCGTATTCGACAATTTGGCATATTTTAAGCGAGGATCTCGGCCTGAATCGTACAAAATTCAACTTGTGCAAGAATTAAAGCCAGGAGACTTGAATTTGCGTCATATTTTCAGTGAATGGCCTCTGGAAAAACTCAATGAAAATCCGGTGTTTTATTTTGAAATCTTGTTCCATTTCTGGATCAATGGAAACGTTAATAAACAAAATTGCCATATTTGGGCTGATAAGCAACCCGAAGAGTACCATGAGCATCCATTAAAAACAGCGGTATATTGTGGTTTATGGGCTGTTGGAATCATTGGTCCATATTTCTTCAAAAATGAGACAAATCAGAATATTACCGTCAATGGTTACCGTTATGGCATCATGTTAACGGACTATGTACTTCCTGAAATTCAAACAGATGGTCTCGGTGAGCTCTGGTTTCAACAAAACATCGCTACGAGCCATACAGCGCGTGAAACAATGGACTTGTTGAGAAATCATTTTGGTGAGCACTTAATTTCACGTTTTGCTACGGTAAATTGGCCACCTAGATCATGCGATGTCACACCTTTGGACTATTTTCTTTGGGGATATGTAAAGTCTCAGGTCTTCAGGAATATGCCAGCTACGATTGACGTTTTGGAAGCCAACATTACTCGTGTTATCCGCGAGATACCAGTCGCTATGCTCGAACGAGTCGCATAAAATTAGACTTTCGGAGTTGACAACATCAGACGTAGTCGTGGCCAACATTTACATAACATCATTTTCAAAAAGTAAATGTCATGAATTGTTTTTTGACCGGTAATAAAAATTTTAAGTTCGCTTTAAAATTTATGTGTTTTATTTTACATTATAAATCAAACATCACGATGAATCTTCCTATACAATAGATTTGTTCTGGTGTAAGAGACATCTCTCGAATTGTTTTATGTATGGTAATTTTTCAAAAAACGAATCAACTGCAATTTAATACATGCCAACTTTTCGCCGCATGATCATCAAACTTCACAACAAAAAGCATAACAATGTAAAACGTACCTACACAACTGGTAGGAGACACTCTCTGGATTGCAGCTCCATTCAAAATCTTAAAGTATGTTTAGATAAATAACAGTTAGTTAGTCCCTATAGTAATATCGCACGCAAAACTAATAAGAGAAAAAACAGAAAGTTTTGGCGGTTCACATTTAAATGAAATGCTCGCATTATGCTCTTTTGTTTTTTCTGACTAACATTTTCCTTTTCTATTTGATCCTGGGTGTAACCACTGCGGCAACGCGGATAGAATGCTGACTTAAGGATTTGCAGTAGTCTCTGGGGTTACCATCGGTTTGAACATTCCATGGCTTAGTTACTCCCCTGAGCATAATGACGAGTATGAAGAGTAATATGTGCTCCGGCTAAGTGACAGGCGCTATCTATCCAACTGTTACTCAGAACACCGCTGAAACACCAAAATAACGTGCTTCTTTGTGGTTTGTTACATAGAAATTACAAGCCGTGCTGACACTTCTGAGCGGCTAACGGCGGGCTAGACGAAACGACCGTAGAGCATACACTACTAATTTATACAGTTATATATACCTCCCTGTGCGTCGATGATCGTCGTCATAGTTTTTGTGTACCTGCTATTCTGATACTGTAAATGGTGGGAAGGTTCCAGAGTATCGCATTTGTGGAACTCATTCCTGGAATATCTACATATCAGAAACTATTGTGGTTGATGATCAGTAACAATTGTTCTTGTTTTGCATTATTTTTCATCTTTATCTTTGTCTAGTATTTGCTCTTCTTTGTCAAGACGCCTGGTTCTTTCTAATCATAACCATTCTGCTGTTGAGGTCTCTCCCATTCATTTTTCTTATTTTTTTTTCGCTCTCGTCTGTGGTGCAAATTGCAGAATGCGACAGCGAATTAGGAATATATTATCACAGCAAGTCTTACAGTCGCACATCATGGTGAAAGACGAAAATGCTGTACAAAAAAAAAAAAACAACTAAAAGCTCACAACTCTGGACGACTGGATTGTGGAAAGGGAATTTCAAGCAAAAACACCAAACCAAGTGCACAGTCTCGGAAACGTTGTAACTTCTTTCCCTGACACAGACACACGTATACGAATCACCCTCACTTTACTAAGCTAAGCTAGCAGCTTCATCATTGTAGCTGCTCAAAACAATCCACTACGTTCATGCATACCATGATGGCAACAGCATCATTTCCACAAAAAATCTTCTACTCCATCGAAACGATTTTAGAGCCAAGCGGTATATAGCGCTGATACAGTGTCAGAAAGAGAGCTGAATAGAGAGGGAAAGAGATGGAACTGGACGGTGAGAGAGGGGGAGGGGAGGGAGAAAGAGCAACCTACCGACAGACCGACTGCCATGCTCAACCCAGTGAAATGCCTTACCTAAAGCCAGACAGGTAATAAAATAATTATTGTACAATAGTTTATCTTATAAACTTCAGAAAAAATTTCCTCTTTTTCTGCGATGAGTGTAATGATATTTCTTAGTTCCGAACCGTCAACGTCATCAAAAGTGTTGAAGATCTTTCCAGCACGGTCTAAAAATTTACCAACTTCTGTAAATCTAAGTTCAACGTTGAAGACAAACAGCTGGCACTTGCATCTTAAACTTTCGCACTTTTCAGACAATTTCAATAGTGATGAAATGAAAAGTGTTATTACCATTAGCGTGAAGGCTCTTAAGCCTTACATCTCATCCGTTACGACGCTTTAAGATCTCTAAGGTCCGATATTGATATTTATTTCAAGGTCCATCAAACTTTAGTGCTCTTGCATGATGTTAGCAATGACGTCATAGTATCTTATTTACTCATGCCTGAGAATGCTGTCATCATACTTTAAAGATAACTTTACCACAACCTCCGTCTCTACCATCCACTTAAGTTATCGAAATTGTTTCACTATCTTCAGCCCCTATGTATTCAACAAATCTTCATGATACATTTCTTTCCACTAATGATAGTAAACGAATGAGTCAGGTGCGGAAGACCGAATAAAGTGTGGGAATCCTGTGCTCGGTTAAAATAATACTATACAAAGAGCAGTTAGTTCCCAAAAACTAATAAACGTTGCTGCTACCTCTTCGCCGTCGACTTTCCATTCAGCTTTTAGGACAGATAAGCGTTAGCCCTGATGATTCAAACAACACAGTCATTGTATAGGGTTTTCCAATAGAGACTTGACAACTTTGAATTTAATTTGTGAACGCATTCTTTCACTAATCATCAAACTGTCACTGTCAATCTATTCAGTAAACTCAATATTTTTATCATGGTAAAGTACACTAACAAACAACGTCTGCAAATTATAAATATTTTCTACAGATATTCGAAATCGGTGACTGCAACTTTAAGAGCGTTAACTCCAATTTTCGGTCGTAATTCTCGCCCTAGTAGACAGGCAATAACAAGTTTAGTGCAAAAATTTGAGTCTACATATTCGTTGTGTAATGTTACCATGTCAGTGAGACAACGGGTTGGTCGAAGTGTCGAGAATATCGCTGCCGTTCAGACGTCCGTAGCAAACAAGATCAAGCTGACTCAAGAATTGAAGCCGATGGACCATTTGAAGCGACGTACGTTCTCCGAATGGGTTCTGGAGAAGATGCGCCAAGATGATAATTTTCATCGCAAAATCATCTTCAGTGACGGGTTGGATGGGTTCGTCAATAAGCAAAATATGCGTTATTGGTCGGGTGAAAACCCACATGTGCTTCATGAATCACCACTTCATCCACAAAAAATAACTGTTTGGTGCGGTTTGCATGCCGACGGCGTTATTGGGCCATATATTTTCGTCGACGATAACGATCGTCACGTTACTGTGACGATGTGTTATCTCAAGACATGGGCCAGTCGATTGGCCGCCTCGTTCGTGCGATTTAACGCCGCTTGACAATTTTCTGTGGGGCTACGTTATGTCATTTCAACATTGAACGTGAAATAGCGGCCGTTTCGGCCGAAATGTGTGGCCGAGTCGTTGAATTGAAAATTGGGTCCAACGAATCGACCGCTGCAAACGTGCCCGAGGTGGCCATATGAATGAAGTCAAGTTCCATTCATAAATGTTTTGATTGTACTTCAAGCCAATAATAAAGTTTTGGAAATATCTCAAATGGTTTGCCTTTTATTTAAAAAAAAAAAGTTGTCAAGTCGTTATTAGAAAACCTTATATCAATATGAAGTTATTAAAAAAGTAGCTGATGATATTTGTCATAATATACCTATTTCCAGCATATAAAAAAAATTTTCTAAATTCTAAAATTCTAAAATGTAGTCTTATCCTGGGAAAATTGAAATAAAAGAAACATACATATGGTATACCCAAATCCAATTGCAAAACTTGCTTGCCAATACAAGTAAAATAATTACAGACCCAAAAGAAACTAATGAAGTACTTGGAATAGCACAAAATATCTTCAATTTTATGATTTTACTGAAATGGGGTTGTGATGGTTCCTTGGGTCAGAGTGAGTTTATAGTATGCAAACATTTGTAGATGCTGATTCGTATTCATCGGATTTAAATTTGTTAATGACATCGATTGCACCACTGCAGCTAAAAATAACTGATATAAATAGTGAAATTTAAAAAAATCCTCGCCCCTCATTAACACGATATTGTAAGCCACTAAAATTTCACTTTAAAAAAGAAGGCCAAAAACTAATATGGAAAGAGAGGAATAGGGTTGAAAATGAAGTTAAAAGTTTGCGTGAATCTGTTATAAATTTTGAATCGCATGTTATTAGGATTAGGATAGTACAGGCTGTGACAATCACATCTTCCTGCTGACATGAACAACTTATCACCATTTCGTGCAAAGCCATCAATTAGGAATCTCGCTATTGCATGCTCGTATTCATTTTATGGAATTCATACCATATTCGTATATTATTACGTTTGAGTTACAATTTCAGTTTTAAAGCTTAGAAAATATTAAAAAAAACGCGTTCAGAAGATGTTCATTAAAAAAGTGGCTATAGAAGTAGATATCATTAAGCAAGGAGCGGGTTCAACCAATGCACAGTATGTTATTTTGCAGATGTAGCGGAACTTTATTCCTGTTGCGCTGTAACAAATTTAGGTTACATGAGGTTCAATGACACCCCCCATTCATTAATTTTTCAATAGTTTTTTGTTTTACCAGAAGCCAAACTTCTTCACACGCCTTATCACTTGTAAGTCAATAATAATTAAATATTCTCAATTCTAGTTTTGATTTTATTTTTATTTTTATATTCAATTTATTTTGCATTATAACTTTGAAATTAGCCGGGCGTATCATCTTTATAGGAGCTGCTACTAGCTGGATTTTCTTGGGGAGCCTCAACAGGGCAATCCTTTCCTGAGGAAGTGGGTTTTTTTTTCTAAATGGTTATCCAACACCTAATGTGTAAGTTTTCATTCAATTAAACACACATTTGTTGCAAAATAAATGTAAAATTTTATTGATAAATAAATTTCGGTCTATGACAATTATTTCACCATCATTCATGTGATCACCACGCCTTCTGTTGCAAGCGACCATCCGAAGGTTAAAATTATCAATGACTTTTCGAAGAATAAGTGGGTCAATGGCCGCAATTTCAGTTGTTGTGATATGTTTGAGATCCTGAATTTTTGCTGGATTATTGGCATAGACCTTACTCTTTAAATAACCCTACAAGAAGAAGTCAATCAACTCAATCCTCTAACCGAAATATTGCGATCTTCAAATTTCGTTTACAATAAATTGATTGTTTGACGGCTTGTGTTGATGGTTTCGTGATCGACCAGACTCAATTCATTCATTTTTGGAAAAAATAGCCTGTCAACATATTGCGGTAACGTTCTCCATTCATTCGTCCCTTCAGCCTCATTTTCGAAAAAGTACGGGTCAACGATGCTGCCAACCCATAATCCGCACAGCGACTTTTTTTTGGAATGCATTGGTTTTTCGTGAATGTCGTATGGGTTTTCCGGTCCCCAGAAACGACAATTCTGTTTATTCGTGGCGATCCAACATCCAGTAAATAGTCCAAATGTTTAAATTTTTGTGTAATTTGGATGATGATATGGAGTTTGATCCAATACCGTTTCTTCAAAACGCTTCACCATTGCACGAATTCCGAACTGTTTAAAGCGTTTATGTTGACCGAAAAATTCACGCATTTTACGAAATGTTATTTATTTAGATCGATCAATTTCGTAATAGGATTAAATAACAAAAATGAATTATTGCGTGGTAAACAACACAATGATTTAAATTTCCAAAGATTGTAAATGACAGTAATTGGCAGTCAACATCCACACCATCTGTTGGCTCACCTTTTATGAAGCACTGTACTATGGTCTCCATATCTATGTACTCGATAGATATGGATCTACCGAAAGTAAAAATCTGTTCAGTACAACTCTATTCGTATTTTTCTTTGACGCCTTTTGGCTGAAATGCTCACGGAATCGTCTGTATTCTTTATTGCTCGCTTTCTGTGCTTCTTTTGACAACTGTGGCAGAAAGTTTGAATGATATCCTTTGATATCATTGGCATAGGATACCAAGCGTAATGCTCAAGATATTCTTTTTGGTTTTCAGGGGCATAACTTGTAAATTTGTGTGTATCAATTTCATATTGCTCCCAGTAATCAATGTCTGTTATCTCTGCGCTTATTTCAGCGTTTCTAAAAAAAATTTCGAGCTGTGTCGCCACCATTTGTATTCCCTGCTATTTGCTTTGGCATGTTTTTTATTTATTTATTTTTTATCTTTCAAATTTTACACTCAAGTTGGTATGAATACCCTTGCATACTAGTAATACCATTTGTTCAAGAAATTGTAATTGTATTTATTGTAATTTTATGGGAGATATGTAATAGACATTCAAATGATCTTATCCAAGAATTTAACGATGACATCCCAAAGTTCAATATTTGTTCTTCTGGTTTTTTAATGACACTTCTTTCGTTATTCATGTCCTTGGGAATTGCACCACAAATATATAAATATATATATATTTGAATAGTAATTTGAAATGGAGTTTGTTGGCATAAGTTGATGGATTTGATCTTGCATTTGATGTTACTCGGTATTAATAAGTTTCTTGGTTTCTTTTTTTAAAAATAAATGCTGCAAGCCTGCAGTACTGTGTTGAATTTTGCCTTTGGTTGTGCCATATAATTATTTTTTTTTTTTTTATCATCAACCAAATGAAGTGGCACAAATACTTTTGAGAATAAGTTCTTGCCACTGCATTCTGCATCATCCATATTTTGCTTATGTCGACTTTGTGCTGAACTACCATCACAGCCCCATTTGGAGAGTAGACGCAAAGATAAAACATGCGCACCTAAATTTGCGAAATGTTTCGCTAAGCCACTTTGAGCCTTGATGATGCGTTTTTACGTGATATCCAGTATAGCTTGCAATTTAACTTCAGCAGACATATCAGTCACTTTAAAAGCTACTTTTTCAGGATAGCAGTCTTTCTTTGCCTCTTGAACTAAGTAGTTAGACGCGTACACATTTGAATTTATACCCATAAGCTTCTGGCGCATTATTTTATACTGAAAAACTCTTAACTTAATGTTCACCATGAGCAAAAGCGCTTCCTCTGGACTAATTTTTTAATTTTCTTTCCTTGACTGACCTTTTAAGCCCTTTTAAGATTGGAAGCCCTTGTAGGAGAACTAAATGCAAACTGCTTTACCAGATCTGCAGCATCTCTTTTGCCAGCTGATCGTAAACTCACTTCTGCAGCAATAGCAATTTCGCTGGCATTTAAGTGAACACGAGTTCGTTTATTTTTCTTTTTTGCGCGTTAGTTGCACATTCTTCGTTCGATTTAATGCTTGATGTTGGCAGGCTATTATAAAATTCTAACGGCAATTGAATATCCTTAACCACCAATATTTCGCATAATTCCTTGCCAGCTGTCATTAATTTTGTTACTAATAGAGCTCATATACATATGTTTGCAGCACTTTGGGGGATTATTTGCAATTTAATTTTGCAATAGGCATAACAAAAAAAAAAAAAAGAAGTTGTATGGGGTGAATCCTAAAAAGCAAAAAGTATTAATGGATGCTGATAAATTAAACACCGAAGAATTTTGTAAGACACATTACAAGAGGAATACATAGATATATTTTTAGAAGGTTTCACAAAGCAACAAAAAAAAAAAAAAAACGAATCTCAAACACAAAATTAATTTCCTCCATTTTCATAGCTGATAAATATTTTTGACTTACTGTAAAAAATCAGTAGATTATAGCAAAACAATAAAAAAATATATGTTATGTAGACTAGTTATGCTTATCACTTTCAACAACAATGACCAATTTGACTCACAATATTCCAGTGATTTCATCTAATTTTTGAGAAACGTTTTTCGGCTATGTTACACAACGGGCATACGATTTTAATGCACCGAGCTACTCGTAAAATAACACAATCGGCAGCACTTTCAGAAGAAGCCAAAGAAATAAAGATAACAGGTACTATAGACTTTAAAACAATAGGAAGTGTTCTCGTTTAGCAAAACAATGCTATTCATCAATCCTAAAATCAGAAATCTGAGGCCTTAACCATAATCGTATAAAATAGTCGCGAGACTACGATATTTGTGGTGTTACAATACTTGACAACTTTGAATTTAATTTGTGAACGCATTCTTTCACTAATCATCAAACTGTTACTGTCAATTTATTCAGTAAACTCAACATTTTCATCATGGTAATGGGTTCGTCAATAAGCAAAATATGAGTTATTGGTCGGGTGAAAACCCACACGTGCTTCATGAATCACCACTTCATCCACAAAAAATAACTGTTTGGTGCGGTTTGCATGCCGGCGGCGTTATCGCGCCATGATCGCCGATTATTTTTGGCCCGAATTGGAAGATATGGACTTGGAAGACATGTGGTTTCAACAGGATGGTGCCACAAGCCACACAAGTTCGTGCGATTTAACACCGCTTGACTATTTTCTGTGGGGCTACGTTAAGTTATTGATTTATGCCAACACGCCGACGACGTTGGAAGAGCCAACATTGAATGCGAAATAGCGGCTGTTTCGGCCAAAATGTGTGGCCGGGTCGTTGAAAATTGGCTCCAACGAATGGACCACTCCAAACGTGCCCGCGGTGGCCATATGAACGAAGTCGAGTTCCATTCAAAAATGTTTTGATTGTACTTCAAGCCAATAATAAAGTTTTTGAAATATCTCAAATGGTTTGCCTTTTATTTAAAAAAAAAGTTGTCAAGTCGTTTTTAGAAAACCCTATATTTTTGGCAAAATTCTTAGTATGGCATCCCAAGGTAAGAACAGGAAATTTTTTTCGAAATAGTTATATGTTTATTTGATCATTCGCCTGTTGCACTAGAGTATTCTCGTAACATCACACCCGTCCCCGAAAAACCCAAACTACCCTAAAAATTACGAAATTTATTCAGAAAATTAAAAATACAAGTTTATTCACCTAAATCTATATTGTCCCCTTCAAAATAATCCCCATCGACTGCAACACACTTATGGTAGCGCTTGATCCAATCCTCGAAAGATTTTTTATATTCGGTTTTCGGTATGTCCATCAGTGCTTCCTGCGATTTTTCCATTACCTTCAGAAAGATCAACAGAAAGAAGTTACAGGGAGCCAAATCAGTTGAATTCGGTGGCTGTTGGATGGTATTTGTTGCATTTTTCGTCAAAAAATTACGAATAATGACAGCACAGTGCGAGGTTGCGTTATCATGGTTGCAAAATCCACGAGTTTTCTGCCCACAATTCTGGTCTCTTTCGGCGAATTGCTTCACGCAACCGTCTCATAACGCCCAAATAATACTCTTTGTTTACTTTCTGGCCTTCTGGCAAAAATTCATGATGCACTACACCATTGTTATCCATGAAAACCGTGAGCATTGCCTTCTTTTTTTACTGAAAACGACGTGGTTTTTTGGTTTCGGCTTATTTGGTGAACGCCATTCGCTTGCCTGATGTCTGGATTGCGTGTCGTACTCATAAACCCACGTCTCGTCTGCAGTAATGATCCTTTTGATGAATGTGGGATCGAATTCAGGCCCGCAGATCACCTCTTTTGTGGCGTCTACACGATCTCTCTTTTGCATGAAATTGAGGTCTTTTGGCACCAACTTTGCTACTACACGACGGAAACCTAAATCATTACCCAAAATGTCTTAGACTAATCCATAGGCAATGTTTAAGTCCTCCGATATCTCTCTGACGGTTGATTTGCGGTTATTGACCAAGATTTCTTTTACTTCATTGATGTTTTCGTCGGTTTTCGATGTCGATGGTCTGCCACTGCTTTCATCATCTTCGATTGACTCACGACCACTTTTGAACCGCTCGTACCACTGGTAGATGACTGTTTTCTTTAGAGAATCGTTGCCGAAACACTTTTCCAACATTTCCAACTTTCGCGCACCATTAAATCCATTTCTAAAATTGTAAAAAATCGTCAACACACACAGAGATAGATGTACTCTTGGCTACGTAACTTTTGCAAATGTCAAGCTATGACGCTAAGATTTAGAGGGAATGTGAACAACAGATGTACCAACATAACAAAAAGCAAAATGGACTGGAACGCATTCCAAGAGTTCTTAGACTAAAATACCTCTCAAATCTCACATGGATATTGAAAGGTCAATCATCTATAGATAACATAATAAACGAAGCTGCATATCAGATAACACCAAAAAAGAAACCAAAAACGAGTGATAATTATACCTCAGACTACACTCAGTGAAATTAAAGGCAACTTAATTTCCTTTAAAATATTAAAAACTAATTTGATTTCAGTATAATACTATTTACAAACTTATTGAAATAAATTGATTTGGAAGGACAAATAAACATATCTTTACTTAGCTAAACAAACCCAATTTATACTGCGAAATTCGATTAAAGCCATTCACGGTTAAGTAAAAACAGGAAATTTCAGTAAAATAATTAACTTAGTTATAAATTCGAAAATCTGACTTGGCATCGAATTAACCACGGTTTTGAACTCCTGAGCTGGAATTCGAGCCCATTCCGTTGTAACGGTCATGCGTAAATAGTCCACCGAAGCAAATTTGCGCCCAGCATAAAGACGACAAGACAGATTTTCGATCGGGTTTAAGTCCGGTGAACTTGCTGGCCACTTTAAAAGTTGAATTTCTTTTAAAAACCACTCACGACTGGCCCGCGATACATGAATTATAGCATTATCTTGCTGGAAAATTGTATTTGAATACGGCTGACGGTACCAAAAGTCTACCAAAACATCTTCTAACAGAGTAATATACTTTTTCTGATTTGATTCGGTCACAATTTTTGCAAATTGGAATCTTGAGATGATAGCTAAAAGCAGCCCAGACCATCAAAGATCCACCTCCAATGTTTTGTTTAGTGGAGAACCCCTCAGACCTTTTTTTATCATACCAATAATAATTAAAACCTTGATGGGTTACAAAGTTAATTTTTTTTCGTCCGGAAATATCACGCTTTTCCACTGTTCAGACCATGTCATGCGTTCTTTGGCAAAGTGTAGTCGGGCAACTTTATGTGCTTCTGTAAGAGCTGAATTTGACTTCATTTTTTTTTAAACAATTTGGAATTGCCCAGCAAGAGTCCATTCGAGGAAAACGAAGAAACCGCTGCTCAATCCGGCAATTATCCGAATAAGCAGCAGAGGCTGAACAATTTGCAATTGCCTAGCGAGAGTCCATTGGAGGAATGCGAAGAAACCGTACGTACGTAGGTAACCAGAAATGGGTAGAAGTTGAAATTCCTTGTTGACACATTTTTTATCAAGTCATCAGTACATCAGTGCATTTCGCCGCCGGTATGATAGGTATTACAAAATACTTTCATGGAAGATTTTTCGAAAAGTTCGGTAACGATACGCTTCTCACCTTCTACGTCCTACCGGGCCTTGAATCCTTCGACGGTATCATCGGGGATGATACGTTAAAAGAATTAGAAGCGATAATCGACTGAAAGATAAATAAGCTTAGGCTAAATCAAGCCATCGAAATACCACTTAAGGAGAGGTTGTCCGCCCAAGTAAATATTGCCGCAAGATGTTAAGGACTAACTTATAGAAAGGTATGGCGTATCGATACAACAATTCAGACTGGAATTAAAACGAGTACCGATGAGCTCATATATACGAAAAGTTACCCTTACCCAATTTGCCTGAGGGAAACAGTGAAACAAGAGATAGAGAAACTTCTGGAGGAAGTAAAATGCCGCTACAATCCCCCGATTTGGGTAGTTCCAAAGAAGCCGAAACCTAATGGCGAGAAGCAATATCGAATGGTAGTTGTACGATATTGAAGGACTGAACAGTGTGACGATTTCTGACACATATCCCATTACGGATATAACAGACAGGAGGCAGTACACAGTGCGAGACAAGATTCTTCGGATCTTATCCCCCATGTGGAGGTATTTCTTAACGTGTTGCGGAATCAGATCATCATAAGAGTTTCTTTCGTGCAAGCAACGAAGAAATAATTGAGCTCATTAAGCTTGACACGATATTTGTAACGAATTCGGAAGGACCTTTGGTTTTCGGGAATTCATCGAAACGTCTTACGTTATTCGTCTGAGCAATGAAGAAATGCAGCTAAAGAACAAGAACTTCTCTAGTTTCGTGGCTACAACCCTTCAGATTTTTACACCTGTTCTGACAGACATCACCATTGATCTCGTATTTTGCATTCAGAAACTTGTCGCCCCTTTAGATTCTACTTATAATTTGTTTAATACCGTAGAAATAATAATGAAATCGTTTTAGTGATTCTACTACTGACAAAGTTTCCAATTCATAACTGTCTAATTTCGACTAATCGATCGACTGTTGTATGCTACTGGTTTACAGTTGTTGTCGTTGCTCTGCATAAGTGCTCGAATCGGTGTTGATTTCGTGATCGGTATCCAATTGGTAGGCCGCCATTATCGGTTGTTTTAAGTTGGTCCACAGCACTCGAATTTTTGATCCTTTCGCAAAAGTTTTCGCAAAGGTTCAGAGATAAGTCCGTAGCTTGGCACAAATTTCCTAAATTAACCCGTCAATCCTAGGAACTATAGCATTTTTGTCACATTGGTTGGTGTATGGCAATTCTAGACCGCTGCAGTTTTGACAGATCCTGGACTGATACCCTATTCAGATAATCGGTGCCCCAAGAACTCCACAGTTTGTTTGAGCAACCCGCATTTGTGTAAAATAACTGTCAAATTCAATTTTTTAATCTTTAATATCCGGTTCAGTCTATTCATCATTCCAGTTATCGTTTAGCTTCCAATGAGAATATCATCCATGTAATAAACAATATCACCTTTTTGCTTTTTTTCCTTTACTATATTTTTGCCATCATGCGTTGAAACACAACTGGCGCATTCTTGAGCCCAATAGACATTCACATAAATACGTACAACCCCTCCTTTGTTACAAATGCCGCATATTTGCGACTTTCCGGTCCAATTGGTATTTGATAGTATTAAATCAAGGACCTTGTAGTATGAGAATTGCATGGCTTCTTGCAAACACTCTTCAATATTTGGTGTCGGGAATATATATTTTCTCTTGTGTTGTTCTATTTTCTTTTAATCCACACACATGCGTTCGTTGCCGAATTTTTTTCGAATCAATACGACGGGACTAGCATACTCGGACGTTGACCCGCTGATGATATCATTGCCCATGATACCATTGCGGTAACAACCACTTTCTTAGGCTCTGGTATACGATATAGTTTTTAGTTGATCGGCTCCGACGTTTCCAATTCTAGCTTCATCTTCACCAGGTCCGTTTTCCCAATTCATACATCCCCTCGGCACTCATTCAGCAATGTCAGTAGTTTCGGTTTAGTTTAATTTTTTGTCTTATTTTTCTTTTTGAACAGCCATTACACATGCAACATCGTCTGCTTTCGTGGATGTGAATTTACCATGCTATATTATATTTCTGCTCTTATTCCGCTGTGGGTAAAGATTTCGTGGCCCAACAATATACGAGGTATGTTCAATAAATAAGTTGATTTTGTATTTTTATAAAAAAAAATATTTATTTATTCATCAATATTAATGTTGTCCCCTTAAAAGAAATCCCCTTCAGATATAATACACTTGTGCCAACGCCTTTTCCAATCCTCGAAGCACTTCTTGTAAGCAATTTTTGGTATAGCCTTGAGCTCTTCTAGTGATGCCGTTTTTATTTCCTCAATAGTTGCAAATCTCCGTTCTTTTATTGGTCTCTTCATCGTATCGCATGTGGTCAAATCCGGTGAATATGGTGGCTGAGGCATGATTGTCGGTTATTTTTGGTCATTCAAGAGCTCCTAAGCGATGCTCATGCGACGGTTCTTCTGATCAAAATTAAGAGGTTTCGGAACAAGTCTCATGCCCAAAACATCTGAAAAAATTTCAAGACACGAGCCGAACGATATGCGAACATGCTCAGCAACTTCTTCTATTGTAATTCGACAATTTTCAAAAACAATTTTCTTCACAGCTTCGACGTTACCTATCATCTTTTGTTGATGTACTAGGACGTCCAGAGCGAGGTTCGTTATTGGCATCTTCTCAGTCATTGTCACTGGTAGACTCACCGTATGCCACTGTCAATATTTCAAGTGATTTAGAGCTCTTGATTCCATTTTTTACACAAAATTTGATGCAAACTCTTTGCTCCATTTCTTATAATAATTGAAAATCGCCGAGTATACCAAAACACGTCAAACCTTTCTATGTGTGAAAAACAAACTAAGCATGTTATATATAGGGTTTTCCAATAGAGACTTGACAACTTTGAATTTAATTTCTGAACGCCATCTTTCACTAATCATCAAACTGTCACCGCCAATTTATTCAGTAAACTCAACATTTTCATCGTTATTGGTCGGGTGAAAACCCACATGTGCTTCATGAATAATTACTTCCTCCACAAAAAATAACTGTTTGGTGCGGTATTATTTCGTCGACGATAACGATCATCACGTTACTGTGAACGGTCAACGTTAACGCGCTATGATCACCGATTATTTTTGGCCCGATTTGAAAGATTTGGACTTGGACGACATGTGGTTTCAACGAAATACAGCACACGCTACAATCGATTTATTGAAGAGTAAGTATGGTGAGCGCGTTATCTCAAGACATGGGCCAGTCGATTGGACGCCTCGTTCGTGCGATTTAACGCCGCTTGACTATTTTCTGTGGGGCTACGTTAAGTCATTGGTTTATGCCAACACGCCGACGACGTTGAGACAATCACTACCCGTATCAATACATGCGATTAATTATTTATTGTTTATTTGAACTCTATTTTCGAAAAGTACGTGCTCCTTTACACACTAGATCTTTTTTACTCATATTTTTTCCACAATTCTTTGGTGCATTGTGGGTGTATGGTACTTTCTGTCGGTCTTTACAAACAAGTCTACTTTGTAGTTGTGGAATCACATCATTATCCGGTTTCGTAAAGTTTTGTGAGGGCTTTATTCGTTCTTCTAGCATATGGTATATTATTCACACTATTTCGCGAACCTTGTGGTACATTTGATTAGTACCAATAATCATTTCGCGCATCTCTTTCATTGTCGTAAATCTAACTGACGCGATTCCTGATTGCACGTCCCGATGCAGTAGTCCTTTTCGAGTAAATTTGATAACGGCCGATTCACTCAAAGTGTAGCGCTTCCTAAGCGCACTCATCCAAAAACGGTATTGATCTAATTTTTTCGCCGGGTCTTCGCGTTACTTATTTTTAAGATAATTTTCGTCGCGAGCTCTTCCAACAGCGCTTCTGAAAACTCACTCCACTTTGAACAAACCTTTGGAGTGAAAAATTTCTTACATCGCTCGAGGAAACCTAGACATTTCGTAGCATTTTTGACGACATCGAATATGTTGTCATTCGTTCGGTTCGGTTCGGTTTCAATGATGCAAATGCTATTCATGGATAATGGCTGGCTATTTAAATTAAATAAAGCATTAAATCCTACTCTGTTGATAGCTGCCCAATTAGTTGAGCTGTTTATATAGGAATTTAATGGGCTTAACATACGCTGCCGTTCCCGTCCACAGCCGAAAAATAGGGACGTGAGTCTGGGAACGAATATGAAAAGCAGAGATTACTGTTGTCAGCAAAGGAATATATTAATTCAGAAGTAGTAAGCAAGAAATCGTTGATGACAATTAAAAAGTGTGTTGGTGGCAGAAAGGAGCCCTGTGTCACACCGGCATTTAATTTGTGAGTCTAAGACAAGTTGAATTGAACGTTCTGAAAGGTAATTTCTAATCCATTGAAGAAGAGAATTATTGATCTCAAGAGCACGCATTTTCGACAAAAGAGTATGATGTCAAACTCTGTTTTCCATCTGCTCGGAAAGAGTTCTAAATAGAAGGATTGATAGAAAAGCTTACGTAGTGGTTTTGCCTGCGAGAAAGAACATCTCTTTAGAAGAAGGGAAATATACCATCTGGTTCAGCGAATTTTTTGAATGTTAAGATCTTTAAGAGCTCTTGCTACTATACAAGTGCGAATGTGGTGTAGGCAGAGACAAAGTACAATCTGGAAGTGTTGATCTGGCCGCAATGTGCGCAGCAAGCAGATAGGCCTTGTCCAACAAGCTGACAGCTGGAATATCATTATAAATGAGCGTTGGGATAGAGGATGAGGAAGAATTTCTAATGTTTTTGATGAACGACCAACAATTTTTTCTACCACTGGGTCATGAACTCATAACCTCATGACAATGCCTCAGATTTTGGTCTTATTAAAATTTCACACGCTTAAGAAAGGCGTTGCAGTCATTACTGGCCCGTTTGAATTTTTTTTCCGTTTTGTTCTATCGGATTGATCTTGCAGAACCGAAACAAACATTTCGTTAACCCTGACAGCTGGAGTCGTACCTGGTCTTTTCTTTTGGTTTCATACTCTTCACCCGATGAGGGATAAAGAATCTCGTTCTAAAGAAAATAGTGTCTGTGATCCACATCAGTATCGCGGAAACATAACGACCAGTTTCAATTCCTAAAGAAGCTGTTAAGTCTGCTCCAATTGGCTTTCTCTTTCTTTTCAAACCTTTTCTCTAACTGTGTTAGAAGTTATCTAATATGACACGGTGGTCTAGAACCTAGAGGGGAAAACACATCAACAGTGTACTATCAAGGTGAGAAGTTAAAAACAAGTCCAGGGTGTTGGGGGTATGACTATCAACATCTGGTATTCCCGTGGGCTCATTTACAAGCTGCGTCAAATTGTTTTCCGCAGTGAAGAGATCAACACACCGTCCTTCGGGCGCTGTCTGTTCAGAACGTCGAAGCCACCCAGAATTATGTATATTGAAATCGCCTGTAATGAGGATTCCAGTATGAGGATACAGGGATATTATTCTTTGTATTGGGTTAGACAACGCATTAAACTCCTTTGGGGCTTCTCTAAATAAGGCAGTAATGTAATTAACCACAGGAAATTGAATTCCGGATTAGAATTGGAACGGAACAAAATATACGCACGTATATTGCGAGACCACGGTGAGAAAAGAATAATGGCACTAGTTCGTAGGTAGGTAGCTTCAGATCAGAGTGATCTGAGAGGTGTTGACAGGGGTCTACTTGTGTTTCACTAAGTGCCGAAACAGCTGGCCTGTATTAACAGACTTGTACGTATGCAGAAAAGTGATTACCTTTCAGCCCGCGTATATTTGCTACGTCTACTCCACATTCGCAAGTCATTACAAAGTAAACCGTCACCTCGTTGTTTTTTTCTTCTCTGCCGATTACTATTACTTTGTTGTAAATTTTGTGCTGCTAAGATGTCTTTCCATATGTTTTCATTTTCCTCCAAATTCTTCTACAAGTTAGCGAAAAGTGATATGTCATCGGCGAAAGCAATGTTATTTATATCCCAGCAGAAAGCTTTTCATATTATTTATACCTTGTCTTGTCTTATTGCTTAATCTATTGTATATATGAATCACAAAGGGCTTAATATGATACCCTGCCTCACCCTTCTAGTTTCGAACTGCTCTGATATGATGTTACATGTTTTTACTTTGTTGATATATCTCTTTGTATATGCTTTTAATTGCAATATGAGATCTCCTCTAGCTCCTTTGTTATCTAGACTTTAACATATCTTCCGATTCCTTATCATGTTTAATGCTTTTATTTCTTTTTCGGAAGATTTTTCTCAATAATTTGTTGTACTGTAAAAGTGTGATCCTGGATACTATGGGTTGGTCTAAATCCACTTTGCAAATCAAAGAGTTTTGCTTTTACGATTCCTCTGACTCCTTGTTCTAGTATCGTCCTATAAATCTTAAGAGCAATGGGCAACAGGGTAATTTCCCGATACTACAATTTTTTGTGTATCCGTTCTTGTAGATAATAGATAGGTAAGATGATTGGGTATTTTGATTCTATTGGTATTTCCTTTGTCTTCTACGCTAGATTTAGGATTTCTAAAAATTCTGATATACCTTTTTCACCCATGCTTTTGAGAAAAATGGCTGTTATTTGGACCAAATACATAACTTTTAATATTCGCGTATAGCGTCGGGCCGTCTGCTAAGTTGACTGCTATGTGATAAATTAACGTTGATGTTCGCTTGTTTGAATCGACTATAGTATTTCCTCTAATTTCTTTCAATAACCCAAGAGCTGCCAATATTCTTAAGAATAGTCCTTTACATGCCTCTGATGAGAATCTCGAAGATGGTTATGCATGTCGCAAAAGGTTCGAGCTAGGTTCCGACTTCTTTATTTTCGCTTCTTTTATCTTAAGAAACTCAAAAGATGTACATTCTAATTCTACAAATTCGTCAAGGATAATTTGTTAAATTATTCTTGATATCCAATTTCTAAGCCTGTTCAATTTTTCTTGGCCATGCTTATTTTTTACTTTGAGGTCACTTTTCTCCGGAAAATGCGTAATAAACATAACGTTTTACTATTTTTCTTATGAACCTTATAATAATAATAAAAAAAACGTTAACAAGTTGTCAGTAAAATCCATAGATGTTATGATACTTGGGAAACCTGTGGAAAGTAAAATTCTAATAACAGGTTTCCCAAGAATCAATAATTTTCAATAATTTGGAGGAGGTACCTTGAATATAAATTATTTTCGTCGCCTTTAATTATGTACAGACTTGTCCAATGTATTTTGGATCAAAGCCATCTATTCGTATTGCATACACCATAGCTTGTTTTCTTGGCTTCTTTATATTAAATTTAATATTTTTATCAGAAGGAGTTTCCAGAAAAATAAATATTTGAATATCTACTATGAAGAAGCCCTAACCTTCCTTCCAGTGAACACCACACCTGAAATTACAGATCAGGGAAAACAAAATATTAAACGTTTACAATCTTACCGTATGCTCATATTCACACAACGCGTACGTACCATATTCTGCTCTCATTTAGATGCTACATTGATGTTAGGGGTATTCGAAAATTTCTAAACATAAAAATAATATGAAAAAGCGAGACTCCCCCCCCCGTGACGATGTTTACAAACATTGCCGTGACCAGGATTCGAACCTGGGTTACCACGGCCACAACGTGGGGTCCTAACCACTAGACGATCACGGCTATTGGGGATACGAACTTGAAGTTGTCAATTTTAAAACAAAACCAAAAGAAAAATTGATATACAAATATCAGATGCAAATATATCGGATTTTACTCAGTTCACTGATGAAAGTATGGAAATTAATGCCATTTTCGACGAAAAGATGAGCTGCTACAGATTTCAAGAAATCACTAAGAAGTAAGAAATCCGCAGGAGAAGGTGAGAAGGCTATAGGAGCGACTTGGACGACGACTTGAAAATAGAGTTATTGTGCACAATTTCTACTTTCAAAATGAAATATTGAACTGACGATTTGGGAGCTCGGGTTTCACCCAGTTAACTGATGAGAGTATGGCAAATAATGTCATCGCAACTGAGAGGATACTTAACCCTGTTCAGTTAGAAGAAAGAGCTTCAAATGATCTTCGAATCACTTAGAAATAAGATGTCTCTACTCTTTGGGACTTATTTGGAACATTTGACAGAGCTTGGCATCAGGCTTCTTTGTCGAAAATGCATGCTTTTGGGATCAATGACTTTCGCCTTCAATGAAATAATTGAATAATTAACGTAATTACATTACGTTCAATTCAAGTTGTTTTGGGTGGTTTCAAGTCTGATATTCACAAAATAAATGTTGGTGTGCCCCAGGGCTTCGTTCTGTCTCCAACACTATTTTGATTTTCCTCAATGATCTCTAATCTGGTACTTCTAATCCAATATGTTCCTTTAATGATGACATTAATCTCTGCTTTTCATATACATTCCTGGACTCAGGTCCCTGCTCTTTGGCTGTAGAACGGGAACGGGAACGGCGGAGTATGTTAAGTTCATAAAATTCCGATAATATCAGCATAACCTATTGGGGAAATATCAAAAGAGTGCAATGCTGTCGTTAAATCGACTCTTACATCTCACTCTTACATCTCACAGTGGTGCCACATTAGGTCATAGGCCGCAGATTTCTATGATTGAACTAAGCCCTGCTTAATCGATCAATTACCCTTTAATTGTCACACTACCTGATGATATAAAAGGTTTCACAATCCATTGTTTAAAACATTCTTTTTTCTGCATCGGAAGTGAACACATCGGATTAGTGTCAACATTGTTATCACTAAGCGCTAATTAGCTCAAGTCGCGTTACGTGTTTTCAAGTTCAAACTTGTTCATCACCCTGTTATATAGCAATGGATTTTCAAGTTAAAGGTATGTACTCTATTTATCTATGTATTTTGAATTTTAATTGTAATACATGGGCTGAAAAGTCCGTTTCTAAGAGAGGGCACCATTTGGATTAAATCCATACTATTTTCATTTAGTACCAACCTTCAAAAGATACGTGTATAAATTTGACAGCTGTCGGGATATAGCGTTGTGAGTGAAGCAACTTTCCGGCGAAGGAAACAAAAGAAAAGTTGGATAAATAATATGGGGCTAATTCAAACATTGGTTTCGAGAGTTTCGTTGTGGCCGCAACTCCACTACCGATCAAGTCCGCAGCGGCAGACCCTCCGATGCGGTTACAGAGGACAATGTCAAAAAAATACATGAAATGGTGTTGGCTGACCGGAAAGCGAAGGTGCGCGAGCTAGAAGATACCACAAAGATTAGTATTGAGCACACATGCCATATTTTGGGCAATATTCTACATATGAAAAAGTTATCCTGCCGCTGGGTGCCGCGCATACTCACTCCTAACCAAAAACACGAACGCAAGAGCACTTCGAAAGAGAGTTTGGACTTGCTGATGCGGAATCGGGCGGACTTTTGTAAGTCGATTGGTAACTGTTGAACACCAGAGAACAGAATGAGTGCCCGGAAATGGATTGAAGCCGGCACGAGTGCTTCGAATCGGCCGAAGGAGGCTCGATGGGTCGAAAAGATTATGGAGTCGGTTTTCTGGGATTGTCATGGCATACTCTTCGTGGACTACCTCGAAAAAGGAAAAACCCTCAACAGCGAGTATAACTGTGCATTATTGGAGCGATTGAAGACCGAAATCGTTGTAAAACGGCCTCATATTTTGTTTTTGCAAGACAATGCACCGGCGCACAAAAGCATCGCAAACACGGCTTAAATCAATGACTTACGGGTCCGATTGCTGTCGCATCCACCGTATTCGCCCGATTTGGCACCCTCAGATTATTATCTCCTCCCAAAACTCAAAAGATGGCTCATCAATAAAAAATTCGGCTCACGCGAGGAAAACGCCAGGGAGGAGTATTTTGCAGACCTTCCAGAAAATTACTTTTCGAACGGGATTAAATATCCCTAGTTAAATATCCCTAGAATAAGTGTATCAAGCTAAAAGGGGACTTTATTGAATAAAATAAAAAATAAAAAAACATTTAAAAAAAATTTTGTTTTCATTACCAAGGAGGTTACTTTTCACACCACCTAGTAGGGACACCTTGTACAATTTTGAAAGTTGGAAGCAAGAAAGGCAACATTTGCACAACTTCGCTAGCGAAAATTATCAGGCTATGTTGTCGTATTTTGTGTACTCACCTAGGGTGAGTTGGTGGATTTAACTCTTCCGATGGCATGGAAATACACATACAAGGAAAAGTTCTGAATGCGCTCAACTAGGAGAGATGATAGATACGATCCCTGCCACTGTACAGTTCAAGCTGACATACAGCCTCCACGTGGCGCCCCTAGATAGTACTAGTACTTATGTACGCAGACGTGTTCTAGGCAAGACACTTTCTTCCACCCCGACCGGATTTGGAGGTTGTGCGTGGGGTTAACGGCCTTACCACGTAAAAAAACAATCGTTGAAGAAGAAAACGAGCCTGATTTAATGCGAAGACATGGCGCGAAAAAGGACAATGATTCAAGAGTATGCTCCTGGAATGTTAAAATATTATACGCTTCAGGAGCTACCCAAAACTGGAAAAAATCCTCACGCCGTATAAGGCGGACATTACTGCGATCCAGCAAGTGCGCTGGGTAGGACCAGGAAGTATATACAACGTTGGATCCCTGATCACATAGCCAGAGACTACAACAAAGAGTAACTGGACGAATGACTCTGCATAATGCCATTGCCTTCCACAAACGTTAACAACATGTAGATACTATTCATACTATTCAAAAAGTAACCGAAGCAACTGTAGGCTACCGGCCACCTAAACATGATAACAGTCAATGTAGAATAGAAAGGCAATATATGAAGTATATAAGGAGACGTGTAAAAGAACAACCCGTGTAACATAGCATGAGTACAGAGCCAGAATGAGGTAGGAGACAAATCGACAAAAGAAAAGGGCCTTCGCAGTCTCTCAGCTCAAGAATGTCGAAGAGTGCAGGAATAATAACAAAATGCGAAACTTTTATAAAAAAAGCTAAAAGCCTGGCTGCAGGCTACAGACCAGGAACTTAGGCCCTTTGAAACATTGAGGTGAATCTTGATATCGAAACTCAGGAAATTTTGGATATATTTAAGCAGCATTTCCAACAGTTGCTTGATGAGCATGACCAGGAGAGACTGATAGAGTCAATAAAGTAGCCAGCCTCGACAAACTTGGAACAGCCATTAAAAATCTGAAGAAAAATAAGGCCGGGGGTCTGATGGATTGGCGATGTTTTCGAAAGGAGCATGCACCAGATCATCTGCAAAGTATGGGAGGACGAAAGCATGCCCGACGACTGGACTTTCAGTTATATATGCCCTATCTTCAAAAAAGGCGATCCTATGTCTTGCAAGAATTACCAAAGCATATCCCTGCCTAACATAGCCTACAAGATCCTATCCAGCGAACTGTATGAACGACTAAAGCCACACACGACGCAAAGCAAATCGACGACACACCAAATCTTCACGCTTTGGCAAATCCTGGATAAGGCCAACGAGTTTTAGGTCTTACTCACCATCTCCTCATCGACAGCATTCATCGCACTGAATTATTTAACGCGATGGTCGCATTTGGGATCCCGAGAAAACTGACCCGGTTGTGTCGCGCTCCGCTAGAGAACTCCGAGAACTCCAAATATGAACCAGATTCCGGCAAAAAGACACGCTCTCGTGCGATTTATTTAATCTTGTGCTGGAGCAGTTAGTGCAAAAAGCCGGCGTAAACACAGAAGCCATTATATTTAACAAATCCATGGTTTATGGAGATGAACGCTGGACGATTAGCAGAATAACACAGCGGAACAGATCTTAGGATCCTTCGAAAGGAAAATTCTACGTCGAATATTAAGTCCTATCTGCGAGGAGGGCAAATGAAGAAGAATATATAACCGCAAACACTACGAGTTTTATAAAGGTGTGGATGTATTCCAAAATCCGTCGACTGTACTGGCTCGGCCACATCGGGCGAATGGGTGATAATAATAAGAGAATCTTCAAATTCCAGCCAACTGATCCACGAAAAACAGGACGGGTTTAAAGATCAAATTTTTGTGGACGCCAGGAGTCTTGATTTAATAAAGGTCTAGTGAAGGATGGAAATCGTAGTGTGCTGCGCTATCACTCGAGGTTAGACTTGAATGTATTTTGGGCCGAAGTAGTGGGGTCCATTCGCTTAACAAAGTTAAGCTATTTTCGATATTTGACCCGCAGAAGTTTGACTAGGCTGACTGACTATACATATAGGATCATAATAAAACTGCAGTACCTTTTTCTCGAAAAGCCTATGAGCTTCTTCATCTGCTTTCGAAAAGCTCCCAGCATTTGTGCCACTGAGCAAGACCGGGATGATAAGGGTTTTATAAAAACACAAAACAAACTTAACTGGATTCAAAGCAATTTCATGTGTTGATTTATCATTGCTTTTTGATGAGAAAAAATGCAGCCGATGCAAAGAAATGGCTTGATAAGTGTTACCCGGACTCTGCACCAGCCGAACGAATCATTCGTTAGTGGATTGAAAAAATTAAAAGTGTTCATACAAGCACCGAAGATTATGCAGGCAGTGGACGTCCAAAAGAGGCTGTTTCAGATGAAAACATCAAATAAGTCCACAAAATGATTACGAATGACCGTAAAGTGAAGTTGATCGAGATAGATAGAGGAATATTTGGACATGCGAAAGCTCTGTTCAAAGTGGGTGCCGCGTTTGCTCACAGTCGACCAAAAACGACAACGTGTTGATGATTAAGAGGAGTGTTTATAACTGTTCAACCAAAGACGAATTTTTGCGTCGGTATGTGACAATGGATGAAACTTGGCTCCATCACTTCACACCAGAGTTAAGTCGGCAGTCAGGTGAGTGGCGAGCAGGCAACGAACCTCGTCCAAAACGACCAAAAGCTCAACAGTCGGCTGGCAAGGTTATGGCATCTGTATTTTGGGATACATATGGAATAATTTTCATCGACTATCTCCAAAAGGGGCAGACTATCAACAGCGACTATTACATTGCGTTGTTGGAGCGTTTGAAGGATGAAATCGCAGAAAAACGGCCGCATTTAAAGAAAAAGAAAGTGCTGTTTCATCAAGACAATGCACCGTGTCACAAGTCGATGAAAACGATGGCAAAATTGAAAGAATTCGGCTACGAATTGCTTCCCCACCCACCGTATTCTAAAGATTTGGCCCCCAGCGACTATTTCCTGTTCGCAGACCTCAAAAGAATGCTCGCCGGAAAGAGATTTAAGACCGAAGAAGAAGTAATCGACGAAACAGAGGCCTATTTTGAGGCTAAACCGAAATCGTACTACAAAACTGGCATCGAAATATTGAAAAATCATTTCAATCAGTTTATCGCCCTCGAAGGCAACTATATTGATAAATAAAGTTGTATTTTGCAAAAATTTTGTGTTTCACTATAAAACGGCACTGAGTTTTCAGCCCATGTGTTATCATTAATTTTTTTTCTCTGATGCTACGGCGACATAAGCTTTTACTCATATTTGTGTGTACAGTAGTTATAGGACTATGAATTTGGTATCAATATGTAGCTTAGAATTTCTATGTTTTGAGATAATTAAACTTTTTTGCCTTCTCCTAACTTTGCAGGAGTTAGTCAGGATCTACGCCACGTACTCCAGAAATGTAGCACTTGCCACGAAATTTTAATTAATTTTTGTTCGCATTTTTACAATTTCTCTTTTTGTTTTAGGTACTAGTCTCTACTTTCGGCCCTTAATACGAAAAAAAAAAATAAATAAAATTTAAGGTCAAAAAAATGTCAGTAAAATATCAAGAAAGGTTCAGTGCTTCAGTTTCAAAACGAAACAAAATATTATTGTAATTGGTTTCTTTGTTTACGTACCTCGAACTTTATGGCTGTTAATCAGCCTAAAAAACCCTTTTTTATTGCAAAATTGGCAACTCTGTAGGAAGCGGAACCACTGTGCATCTGGTCACGTGATCCTAAAACACCTCTGCTTCTACTAGATAGTATTCAAAGCCGTGCGATAAAATTCATAGGTGATACTTATAAGCACGCGCTTATGGTAGTGTAAGATTCTTACTCACTTAAAATCCTCCCATTTTCTATAAGACTACGACTAAGTTTCCTTAACAAGTAGCTCAAGCTTCTGTAGTTTATCGCGTTTGGTAGGTAGCTTTCCAGCGAAGGCATCAATCCATTTCTCTTAGCCTGATTTCGAACTCTTCACGTTTCCTTTTTAATTGTGATTTCTACTTCAGTCTTGCAACTAAGGTCACTTCCAAATATTTTGCCTCGTTTGTATAAGGTATTTGTACCGAGTTGATGAATAAAGGTAAGTTGTTTATCTTTCTGTACGTGAAATGGACGTGTGTTGACTTAGTCTCGTTTAGCACGATTCGCTAGCTCTTCGTCTACTCAAATATTTTGTTCAGAGCTCGTTGTAGTTTTGCAGTCGAGGATTCAACTGTTTGTCCTGTGGCGAGGATCGCCGTGTCATCCGCGAACGTGGCTACCACAGTCTATTCACCTAGAAGTATGTTTCTAGTGTACAGTAAGAATAGGCACGGCCCCAGAACGCTTCCTTGTGGAATGCCAGCTTGAATTTCCTTGAATTCACAGTATTCAATCCCATATCTAACCCGAAACAGTCTATTTTAAAGATAAGATTCGAGTATTCTATTCATTTCTCTCGGTAAAATTTGTTGTAGCTTATACTTTAAGCCCTCGTGCCACACCTTGTCGAAGGCTTGGGATACATCGAGAAAAACGCTTGAACATATCTAATATTTGTTATTCGATAGACCTGATCGATTGTGGAATATTCGACCCTAAAGCCGAACTGGTGATCCGGGATCAATCGTCTTTCTTCAGTTAACGGTTTTAAACGTTTAAGCAGAAGAATTTCGAAGACTTTTGAAATTATCGGCAGGAGCGAAATGAGTCTTTGGACTTTTCCCCGGTTTTGGAACCATTATGACATCTGCGACTTTCCATTGGCTTGGAACGTTTAAAATCTCATGGAAGCATTTATAATGTCGAGGAGCTTGACAGAAGCTTTTCGAGATAGCTCCTTTAGAATTTCACTTGTAATCAAATTGTATCCTGGAGCCAGGTTGTTAAAAAAGGTGATCGAGGTCATCGTCTGCCATCTTATATCTCGAAGGGAAATAACAAGATGTTATATTATATGTAGTCTACATGATTTATGTTTATGGAAACTGAACTTATTTGCATAGATTCAAGTTCTATTGTCACGTTCTCGGCATGCTTAATGCAGTCTTTAATATAAAGTGAGAACCCACCCCTCGCGTTTTCTGAGGGATGATGCGCGTGATAACCAGAGTAACCTCTTATCTTGGGTTTAACTCCCTTTTTTAAGTGTGTTTCCGAAAACAAAAGAACTTATTTATTTTTATTTGTTCATCTAGTTTTTCTAAGATGACTGCGAGAATTTGAGACAGCGGATCTGTAAGTCAATAGGCACTCTTGAACAACGACGTAATTTCTCCTGTCTCATTTTGTTTTATTGCTATTTCCACCACCAGTGCTTTACAAAAATCGCCAGTATTTTGCGAACATTTAAGACCAACGCATATCGGTATTTCTCTTTTCGACCTCCCTGATTTTCCTTCGCCGGCGCTGTGTACAAAAATTTTAAGGGTATTCAGATCCTTTGAGTGCGCGCCAATTATAAAAAAAGAAAAGAAAAAAAGGTCATGGAAACGCTGATAAACCATCACTCATGAGTTATCTCGAAATAGGTGAACTTCTCTTATGACAGTCGAATATGAAAAGCTTTTCATTCTTAGGTTATGTGTCGATGACAATTTACGTTGGAATGCTTTACATAACACCTGTCTCGCTATGAATGCTCATCAGTTTATCCTTAAGCCCAGTTTTGGGTACTCTAAAATATCGCGATTCCTTTTTTTGCTCTTTTTAAAGAACTTAACACTTAACTTATTCACACCAATACACTTAAAGTGCCTGAGAACGTGTTAAGTTTTTAGGAAAATGGAACAGAGAGAGAAAGGAACATTTTTAGGCTCAGTCGTTATTTCGCTCCTTGGGTGACATCCAACATTTAATGGGGAGACTAAGCCGCACAACTCGCTCATGGAATACCCTGCTGAGCCCTTTAATTGCTAGTAATTATTATGAAGAACCTGCGGAGGAGGTAAATCATTATTATCTGTAGCGACAGTCAAGCTGCGCTTAAATCTCCTTACGACTTCCAAGTCAGTTTGAGAATGCAAGACATCACTGAACGAAGTCGGTAGGCTAAATTCACTGAGTTTTGTCTGGGTCCCTGGTCACGATTGGATCACGGGAAATTAAATCGCCAATGAACTTGCCAGCTAATGTTCAGAGAAGAGTTATTCAGGATCCGAACCTGGTTTGCATGCAGTTAGGTTTTATATGAGGACAATGCTGTCCCTCAGCAGGAAAGACAGCAGACTTTCTGGTTTTGTGACGGGGAACTACACTTTTGCTAAGTACTTAAGTGTGCTAGGCATAAGTAATACAACATCCTGCGATGCTTGCGGTGAAAGTGATGATGATACCGCGGATGTGAATTTCTGGCTTACGCTCGCATTTCAACACTGAAGCGTTTACTCATCTTTCTCCGAAAAAAATAAATAAAAAATAAACTAAATGAAATCAGCTATGCAGTTTATGCCGAAGGACATAGTCTAAGTATAAGCACAGATCAGGAAGTTGGTATAAGGCTACTTAAGTGTTATTTGTTTACCAGGCAAATGTTATAAAATTCAGATATCAACAAGCAATGTAAATAAAACGAAAGACATATTTTTATATTTTCACCAAATATACATATATTTCATTCAATCTATTTTAATTCGCTACTTAACCTCAAATTTTCATTTTTAAAGCATTTGCTTTAAATTTCCGTCGACCGCAAACTACATATTTTTTTAAATGAAACATTCTCTTCTAGAAGTCAACGATGAGAACAATGTTGTTGAGTTTGATAAGCTGTTATATATATATAAATTGTATCTTTGGAACAATGACATCAAATCAAAATTTTATATTAAATAATCTTTTTTATTCTTCAGGCTCTGTATATAATTTGTCACCATTATTTTCAATTCCCCGATAGCCGTGATCGTCTAGTGGTTAGGACCCCACGTTGTGGCCGTGGTAACCCAGGTTCGAATCCTGGTCACGGCAATGCTAAGAAAAACGCATTGTCACGGAGGGGGGCGGGATTTTTTTTTATTTATTTTTTTTTTGCTTTAATTATTAGTTCGTAAATAAAAACTAACAAACTTATACCATACAAAAAGAGCAGGACCTGAAAGGCCATACGCAGATGTTCCATTCCGGCGGACTGATACTCATTCTGGGATGTCAAACGATGTGCGTACCCACCTTGAACGGCGTAATCATAGGCAATTGATTCATAGTGGTGATATAATCCAGACGAATGAATTCGGTAAATGAAGTATTCCAAATCACGCCATACAGGAGAATCTATCTGCATCGGAAATCCCATGTGAAATGAACCAAAACAAATATCCGACAGGCGGAACTTTGGATGTTTTAGATACTTTTGTTGCAAAGCAATAAAGTGCCATCGCTCATCTGTGGTCAAATACGCATAGGTGCTGTTCATATAATCTCTGTGCTTAGAAAATGTATCTGGATCCACAGGATAGATGAGCTGTTCGAATTCCAACGAAAGCTGAGTGAAATTGCGTAGAAATTCATATTCGTAGTCAATCATCATGACGGGAATATTAGCAGCGATTAAGTCGTCTATAGTATTGATTTGTGGTCGAAACAAGTTCACTGTAAGAATACTGCCAAGAAAGCTAACGTAATAGAATGTGACAACAGCTGTGAGAAGGAAGACCACCGAAAGAAAGAAAAACTCCCATTTTGATGGATTTCTAAAGGTTTCCGGCGCAGCAATGTTAAGAATTATACAAAATGCGCTTAGGCAAATTCCACTAAAGCTTGTCTTCTTTGAAAAAAGTTTTCGGTAGCAATAATTGGTCGCAATAATGGCTAAAATAGTTATAAAGCACAACAGCCAGACCTTCCATTCGAATGGTTTAATGGGATACAAATAAGTAGTGATTTTGTTGAACGAAGGTACCATAATGCAAGACTGGAGAACGAGAAGTGGATAGCTCTGATCGATTTCTGTCTGATCGTACATCGCATACGAATGAGCGCTTATTTCAATCTTGTCGTCTTTGATTAATTGCAGAACCTCCTTCATATTTACTGCTTGCGTTGAGTTACCCATCATATATTGATTAATCGTTCCATTCATATATTTAACAAAGGTTTTGAAGATGCGATAGGATGTGCCCTGCACTTCCATTTGTCCAGCATGATTTCGAAATGTAAACACTCTTGGTGCATCGGCCTGAAGAGGAGTTTTAAAAGCGTGACCATGAACTCCGCGCCTAAAATATTGAAGAGCACTTTTAAGATCAATTGTCCATGATATTCGGTCTTCGACTTTGAATGTTGGATATGTTTCAAAGCCATAAAAGTTGTCTGTCGAATTTGAACTCGCAAAATATACATGTGTATTGGTGAAACGTTTCTTGTACAAAGAAAATAAAATTTTTTCAATTATATCCAAATTGTCTATGGGATCTAAGAGTACTACCATTCCCAAATAATAATGCAAACCAATAAGAGTTTGATGGTGCACTTTGAAGATAAAATCGTCGATACTGTGAGTGAATATTATTGCTAAGTAATTTCTTTTGGTGAGGTAACGCAGCTCATAGTTGGTGAAATTTGTTTGCACATATTGAGGAAGGCCACTCGTACGGATGATACGGCCAACCATATAGTCGAGGCGTTCATCTTTGCAGTCGGCACAGTAGAACATAAGAAGTTCTTGAGTTTTCACAAACTGAGTTACGGAAATAACGGTTTTATAAATAAAATCTGGATTCCAGGGATGCGAAGGTGGGAAATTAAATAAAATCAAAAAGAGTGTATTAACCACTTTTAAAAAATCCATTTTACTGTGAGCTACGATTATAAAACTATGTAAAGAACTACAATAAGGACTGTAGTTTCCATCTCTTAAATAGCTTTGGAGGACACAAGGTTTTAATAGAATATTCAAATCAATCATCGACAACTATGTATAATGACAGCATAATTAATCCTATTGTTCAAAAAGATGTTGCTTACATATTTTACAGTAATGAGTCCCATAGGAACACTTCATTGGACATGGTAATAACTCATACCTATTGATTCGTAGGTTAATAGCGTATAATCAATCAATAAGTCACGTTTTCACTGTTTTTGGCTTCTTTTTGAATACTTCACCAGTTTAAATTTATTTAAAACCTTTTAAATAAAGTGTTGACACCTTTTGGTTAAAGCATTAATATTTGGTGCTATTTTGCATTTATTCAACTGCCAAGATTGTTATAATTAACTTTTAATTGTTTATTGTAACGGTTATAAGGAGAACATGATAACAACTTTTTAAGTCTACTATTTACTTAGCAGGCTCACGATTCGTCATGAGAGTTCTCTCCCTAAAAAATTGTCTACTTTCAACTCTGTTCTGGCATCCGCGACCTGGATATTTTAATCAAACATTCGGGTTTCCTTGGTATGAGTATATCGGGTCTGGGACTCCGATTCCAAGATCCTCTTGGCTAGAGTATTCTTTTTCTTTTCCTCGATGACAAGTAGTCAAAGGAGCCAGCCTCAGCCAGAGTCAGCCTCAGTTCCTTTGACTGGATAGGAAGACCTTCTTGTTGAATTGAAATCGTAATATTGGTTTTGGATATGCCATCAATGCAAACGGAGTTGGGTTTGTCGTGCAAGTATGTACGGTAGAGCCTAACATTTTCATAAATGCGGCCGTCTCTCAAAACACATAACGACTGCCATAATTTATTTTAGAAATTTTTTTAGTGAGTTTGACAGTGGGTGCAAGGAGTGGTAAAAGAACGACCGAATGAAGAAGGAACAGGTTGTTCAAGCACCTCGGATTTAGAATTTTGACTAGTGAGGGGAGTTGGATCAGGGAGATTGGTAGATGAAGATGAGGAAGAGGTAGTTGGATTTAGTATATGGGAGCTAATAAAATTAGGATATTTGTCTGATGGGGCAACTTTGTTTTGAAACGACTTTAAAGGTTTGGTGGTAGGAGGGAGAGCGGCTCTGGTGTGTTTTATAGATGGAGCAAAAAGGGGAAGGATTGAGGAAAATCTTGGAAGAATTTGGGTCTTAATGACCAGTTTGGGTTGGGATGTTGATGGGATAGGGCAGTGTTGTGGGTGCTAACTTTTCAGTTATTCTTATTAATAGAATTAAAGTCAGATTTGGTACGGGAGTTGAGAATGGGATTTGGCAACATAGAATTAAATTGAATGCTAAGATTAGTTTTATCCTGTTTCTTGGTAGGTGTGTCGATCCATTTACATAACAATTCGTATCTATCAGAAAGGTCGAATTTAAAGTTTAGATTACCTTTGTGGTGTGATGGTAGGAATATTTTACATTGGCTGAAGGTGATACTGTATTATTTGCGAAGAAATTTGTGATTCAAGAATTATCGGCGTTTTGGGGTGTGCCTATGATGAAATATGTAATCATCTGGCTTTCAATTTTATCCAGCTTATGCCTACATTCGGAAAGGTTCCATGTTGTTATGTTTTAAGAGCTTGCGTAGGGCTGCGACGGGAGGAGTTGACTGTGAAAAAGTTTCGAACTCTTGGATTAAATGTGCAGCGGGAGAATTTGTTGATTGAATCAGCCGTGGTGGACGAGGAGATGGTGGTGAAAGTCCGTAGATTTCGGTTTCTAATAATTCAGCAAAAATGTATGTATTGTAGTAGACATTCTGGTGGTGTTGAATATGAATTGGTTAAACGTCAATTTTGATGCTTACTGATTTAATATGATTTTCGATATCGAAAATGGTTGATTGGGCGGTAGCAGATCGTCGCAGACTCTGTTGATTCTAATAAAGATTACTTCCTGCATAGGATCAGGCTGCATTGGTGATGGTTGTTTCTTTGAGGAGGATGGGAAACGAACCTCAAAATCTTCACGCAGGCTGTTTATCGATTCGCAAAATTTAAGGTTAAAGATGTTTTGCGCGAAACAATTTGTTTTGTTATCACTGAGCGCAGTATTTATCTCGAATAGACTTGCAAATTGTTTATCGATGTTGGTGAGGACAGAATCAAATTGCATAAACTTGGACAAATTCATCGTAATCGCTTTCGTAAGACTTTTTTGGAATGAGTCATTGGAGACACTGGGGCTAGCAGTACATGCGAGAGCGAGATGATTTTCAACTTATCGCAAAGGAAAAGGAGTTTTTCAGAGAACTCTTTAATAAATACCGTACTTCTTTTATTTAAACCGATACAAAATGCATTAAATGATTTTTCGCAGATGTCCTTACAAGTAACATAGTCAGCATTGTTATCAACGATTGGACAGTTAAAGATTTCGCAAGACATGGTAATTTTATTAAAATTAAACAAACGGAAAAGGTAAACAATGAACTTTACGCACTGTCAGCACTTGGGGTAATGCACTAAATATATGCGGAAATGATAGCAGAATGAACACAGCAACAGTTTTTGAGCGCGAAAGATTGAGGCGCGAAGGAGACAGTCAGCACTTGGGGTAATGTAAAAATGTCGCAGAACTAATATCAGAGGAAGAGATATTGAAGGGCAAGATATAATTTATTTGTTTAAAGTTTAGTGTTTAATGTGGAGCAAAATGAAAGTATGAAAATGAATTACAAGGCTTCTGTGTAGAAACAATTATTTACGAACAGTTTTTTTCCCTTAGCTATGCTTGATTGCTTTTTTGTAAAAAAAAACTAAGCATTGAATGGATTTGCATTCAGTGCGGATAATTAAAGGGAAAAGTGAAGCGAATGTGAAAAAATGTTCATGAAAATGACTTAAAAGTTACTGCTTAGAAAGGTGTTTCTTATTCGTGATGATCACGGTATTTCATGATATAACCGAAGTTGGGAAAAAGGATAAACTGATCAGCATTCATCATAGGGTGTGTGGTCGGTTAAAGATTTTAACGACGATGTAAGTGTCATTCATGGATAAGGGCTGGGTGTTTAAAGTTAGCTTCAATGAAAGCAGACAGCATTGTGTTAAATAGTTATGCCGGTAATATACGTTGGAATTAAATGAGCTTTACATACCTACCCCAATATGCCAGAAGCATGAATATGCAATTTTTCGGTTTTTGAATTTAAGAATTGGTTTGATACGTCTTTTGGTACTCTAAATTTTATCGGAACTGTGAATGTACGGAGAGCATGAAACCAGCAATATTTTATAATGTTCATTAGGTGAATGTAGAATTATTGCTGTTTAGTAGAGAAAGAAACATGAATGCGTTTTATGAATTTGGTTAAAATATGTAAAGTACGCAGCTGCTATGAATATGCCACATTCGTGGATCTAGCATGTGCTTTTTGCAACGAAAGTTCCGATAGAGTAAAACGACGTGTTTGGAGTTATTTAACACGTTGTTGCACAATATTCCCGATCTAAACTAATATAAATAACTTCAATTGCTGGGTTGTCGGAAAAACCAAAAAAAGTGTAAACCTATCTTAATACAAAAAATAAAACGAACTATGCAGTTAATACAGTTAATTTCCCCTGGGGGAAATTTGCAATGCCAACAAATCGTTTGCTGGACCAAGTGGTTGCTCAGCTGAGTTGGGTTCAGGGAAAAAGATATTTAATAATAATTAACCTCTTACAGTTAATAAATGTTATGTGCCATGCACTTTTTGCTTCAAACAGAAGTGAAAAACTGTATGTTGCAAACAAATTGCAAAGGAATATCGCACAATATCCCGTCGGAAAGAATAGACTATATTTTTTGTTACTTTATAAAAAGACGCTTTATTTGCGGAGTGTTGGCAAAATACAGTGTAAAAGCCGGTGGGCGGAAACAACAAAACTGCACTTTATACGGGGGCACTGAAGGTACCACTAGGTAGATTGGACCGCTAGTTGGAGACCCGATATCGAGTATGCGAACGGTTACAAAATCTTTCTATCCTTTTTTATAAAAAAAGAATTTGTCCGGGATACCGGGAGGTGAAACGGTTTCGAGTAAATAATGCTACTTATCTTATATTTTCTCCTAGAACTGCTATCCTGCTGCCCGTCCCGTTGGTCTTGATTTCGTCCGTGTTTCCTCCCCAGTTTTGGTATATTCAAGCCGTCCTTCCTTTGTCAACTTTTTCCTCTCTCTTTCTTTAATAGGCTTTTCTTATTGCTTCGAGTATTTAAATTTTTTTCAGTTTTTAATTTATTTCTTTCTTAACTTTTTGATGGATTGATTAATCATCAAGAAGTGATTAACCCGAACCCAACGATATTAGCTCGAACCGTAGGAATTCTAGGAATTCTATCATACGATTGGAGCGCTACCCAATGAAAAACTAAACAACGACATCCTGGCGAATACTTTTGTCAAGAATTAATTGAATAAGGGGTGCGCAACTAGAGGTCCATTCTTTACAACAACTTCTTTTAGTTACATTTTTTACCATTTTTCTTTGTTTAAGGTGGGTGTCCGTCCGGCACCAAATAGAGCGTCTATGGCGGTCCGCTTGGCTCTATGGCTTTAGGTATTTATTAAACGCAGAGGGTTTCAAACCATCCATCTGCCTCTAGACGTACAGCGTTGACCTTAACGTGCCCGTTCGTCACTCCACCGAGACTACTGGCTCTGCCTTCTCGCAGAAAGACAGAGTTCAAGAACCCACAAATTATTCCCACTAATATGCTTCTCCAAAGTGACAACGGACATAAACTAAGGGGTTGGGTCCAAAAAATGGATCGGGCAGTAGAGTTAGGGGTGGAGCGAAGATGCCTTCTATGGCTAAGGAGACTAGCCGATAAGAGAGACAACACAACACAGAGGACAAGAGCCGATAACTTCATTAAAGGCTCTTGTATACAGCTATGTTCTACGCTGGTCTCGCGTCTTTCTCTTGACAGATCCTCTTTCTGCTTTTTAACTGACCGTCCGTCCTACCTGCGGTTGTTGATCCTTCAAGATACCGGAGAGGTGCACCAATGACTGATGAACCTATGGCTGCCCGCTACTTTTCTAGGATTTCGAAGAACCAACGGAAAAGTATATGAATGGGTGAAGGCCAAATGAAAAGCGGAAATAGTAGGACTTGTTGTGGTAACTTTAACCGCAACACCGTATCGTTAGTGGTATTTCTTTTGCTACTTTCTTTACTATTATAAAGTGACCAGATAGCAAAGATAGTTTTTTCAATTGTTATGTTTTAGCAGCTGTCAACGTTACCAATGACCTCCAGCTGTCAGAATATTCAGTAGGCTTTGCATCCGATTCATTTTCATCATGCATCGTTTAACGATTGTTGAACGAGCGGAGATTATTAAAAAATATTATCAAAATTCTGGTTCAGTTTTAAATATGTGAGGTCAGCCGTCATCTTGGTTTCAGTGTGCAAGCAATTCTTCACACCGTGGAAAACTTTGCACGTGAGTACACTCTTTTGGATCTTAAGCCACTAACCAGACAGAGATTGGTGCGAAACAAAGAAGACATAGCCGCCAGTATAGAAGAAGACCCAAAAATGTCGATTCGGCACCGATCAGCTGAATTGGGCATCGCAAGAGAATCAACCCGGCTTATTATGCAGTTGGATTTGCGCCTATATCTGTATAGGATTATGTTGATGCAATTGAAGCCGGTCGACAATAGATAACGCTGTGAGTTCACTGATTAGGCACTGGAAATGTTGACCGGAGATCCGGATAAAGAATTATCTTCTTAGACAAGGTCCATTATTGGCTTAGCGGCTATGTCGCCAAGCAAAAGTACCGTTATTGAAGCGAACACAATCCACAAGTGTTCGGCCAAGCATCAGTGCATCCATAAACTATTTGGTGTAGTTTATGGCGTGGCGGAGAGAAAGGAGGAAGGAGACACCGTTCTCAGGCATAGAGCGATGTTAACCGACTTTCTGTGATCAGAGCTCGACAAGCCAACCGTTTTGGACGAGCTCGAGGCCAACATTCGACATCAAAAATTTAACCGATCGCTTGAAGCACTGCCAGCAAAGCCGAGGCGGCCATTTTAATGATTACATCTTACACCGTTGTTGTTGTATTTACATTTTTCCCTATTCGGTTACCCTCATAACGTTATAATATAAATATAATATAATATGTTAAAAATCAATGAGCGAACAAACCAATAGCTGGACCAGTTAGTGGCAAGTTAGTGATCATCAGTGAATGAACAAGGTAAGCATTTTGTTGCTATTTGTTAGTGTCATCTTATAAGTAATTAATTCAGTAAGATGAACACAATTAAAAATCTACCTATTAACAACGATAAATACTATTCTACGATAACCCACATGATACTGATCGTGATCTAAAAGAAAATACCGACAACGATAAAAATACAGACTTCGAACATAGAAATCATATTGATAGTTTGCTGACCGGAAAATGTGTTGAAAATATTTTGAATTGCTCTTCATATAAGTAACTATTGTAACGATCAGAATGATTAGGTGTGCGTGGACGGAAAGTCACTGTTCATCTATGTGACAATGTTGCTACAACACAAACTGATTCGAAGATACTGACGAAGAACATTTTGAGCCATTCTCAGAAGAATACATCCCTCCAGAACAAGATGATTTATATAGTAGTGACGAAGAGCATGTAGCAGCTAAACAGTACAAGTACACCAGATGAACTCATACCCAGCGTTCAAATGAAAAACACGTCTTTGGAAAAAAAAACTTCATAGTCAAAAAAGTTAGGAGTGAAGGGAATGTTGGAAGCCGCCCGCTTATGCCATCTCATTGCAAGAATAAACGTAACTACAACTGTTGTAATAACGTAAGTGTAAAAAAACGCTTGTTTATCTACAATACGTTTAGGGCGATGGATTCTTATCATTAACATACATCATGTAGAGAAGACGAATAAAAATAGAACAATGCGAAATTTGGTGAGCAACTGAAAGAACTTTACTTATCACTACAGTTTCACCGTTTTTAGTTATGACAATAATAAGTTTAATGTGTGCGTTGAGTTTTTTTTTGCAACATTGAAGGCATGGGATGCGATAATACGAGACTGTGTGACTAAATTCCAGTACGGCCTTGTTAATAATGACAATCGTGGCCGCCACATTCCACATAACAAAATCTCTGATAAAGCGGCAAAAATATTCTATCACCACATTTTCAGCTATCCCGCACGAAAAAAATACCTTTAAGCTCAGTTAAACACGAAAATATGAACTTAAGTGTGAAAAAGAAGGATGTGCTCCAGCTTCTTTGTTAAAGTACATAAACTTTTAACAGCTCCAATTTATTTATCATTGCAGGAAAAGTCTGAATTTAAATTAACTACCGGGCAACGAAAATGTACTACAGAAAGACCAAGAAGGACGTTAGCCCCTCAGCAACGCAATGAGGACAAAAGTCTTTCCAAAAGTGATCGTACAGTGCTGGCTTTCAATTTTGATTTACAGACAGTACTATGATGAATACGTCGAAGGGTGTTGTGGACAAATATTTTATCTACGAAAATTGGCGGTTTACAACACAGGTAATGAAGAAGGACGCTGTTATTTTTGGGATGAAAACCAAGAAAAAAGAGGAACCGTGGAGATCTTTACTTTTGTCTACCAATACGTAATGTCTCAAAGTAATATTGCAGCCGTTAAAATGATGTTCAATGGATGTGGAGGATAGCAAACAAATAAAACGTTCACCGCAATGTACAGTACATGACACTCTGTCAGAATCATCCTACGGCAAGAACAAATGATCATAAGCATTTCGAAACCAGACACACAGAAATGGAACGTGATTCTATTCATTCCAAAATCGTCCGACAAGTTCGATCTTGTGGTACAGCCCATATAGTTAGTTGAATCTTCACTTCCATCCTTATTGGCTTTCATTCTGGATTTGTAGCCCTGACATGTTATTGATAGGACTTTTACAATTTCTTTGATGGTTCGATGACATCATGTTCTATGGTTGGTGTGTGGGGGCCCGGAGTACGAGAGCTTGATGGTAATGCGATTGGCAAAATTTCTAGCGATCTCTTGCTATTGCAGATTTCGACGTCGAACTTTGGTGGTTGATTCTGTTGTACCTGTGAAATGCGCATTCGTAATTTAGGTGCAAAAAGGTAATAATCCGAATCGACGTTCGCTCCAAGAAAAGTTTGGACGTCTATAATGTTGGAAGAGTGGATGGCGTCGATTGCAATATGATGAATCTGGTGTACGGTTGATTGACCAGTATAAGGCCAAGTGCTTTCGTGTCCTTTCTCATGAGATGTGAGAACCGTGCTCTGGCTAAAATCTGGATCTATTGGCGGATGTGGTGTTATTCCGCTTTCTTACCTAGCCTTATATTAAGATCTCCTAGCATTATTTTGGTGTAATAGCTGGCTCAGGCTCAATAAGCATATGTTTGGTCTAGGATGTCATAATTTGTCTTTGATGCCGTCATATTATTATCTGTAGAAGCATGAACGCGAGTCGAGCTTATATAGGGTTTTCTAATAACGACTTGACAACTTTTTTGTTTTAAATAAAAGGCAAACCATTTGAGATATTTCAAAAACTTTATTATTGGCTTGAAGTACAATCAAAACATTTATGAATGGAACTCGACTTCGTTCATATGGCCACCGCGGGCACGTTTGCAGCGGTCAATTCGTTGGATCCAATTTTCAAGGACTCGGCCACACATTTCGGCCGAAACGGCCGCTATTTTTCGTTCAATGTTGGCTCTGAGCTCTTCCAACGTCGTCGGCGTGTTGGCATAAATCAATGACTTAACGTAGCCCCACAGAAAATAGTCAAGCGGCGTTATATCGCACGAACGAGGCAGCCAATCGACTGACCCATGTCTTGAGATAACACGCTCACCATACTTACACTTCAATAAATCGAGTAGCGTGTGCTGTGTGGCTTGTGGCATCGTCCTGTTGAAACCACATGTCGTCCAAGTCCATAGCTTCCAATTCGGGCCAAAAATAATCGGTGATCATGGCGCGATAACGCTGACCATTCACAGTAACGTGACGATCGTTATCGTCGACGAAAAAATATGGCCCAATAACTCCGCCGGCATGCAAACCGCACCAAACAGTTATTTTTTGTGGATGAAGTGGTGATTAATGAAGCACATGTGGGTTTTCACCCGACCAATAACGCATATTTTGCTTATTGACGAACCCATTGAGCCAAAAATGAGCTTCGTCACTGAAGATGATTTTGCGACTCCGATTATCTGTAGAAAATTTTTATAATTTGCAGACGTTGCTTGTTAGTGTACATTACCATGAGGAGTTTACTGAATAAATTGACGGTGACAGTTTGATGATTACTGAAAATGTGCCTTCACAAATTAAATTCAAAGTTGTCAAGTCCCTATTGGAAAACCCTATACATACCTAGTGAATATTACGTGCAATTTGATGGCATTTTGCCCATTCTGACAGGTTCTAGAAATGGAGAATGGATTGGTAATTCACTTACAGTGTGTCTGTGCGAAAGTTCTGGGTTTGCAAATGTATTAGTAGTGTTCGACATATTAAAGCACTTCACCCGAAGAAAACCGACACACACCAAACTGAGAAAAAAGACTCTCAAACGTATCATGCCTATTCGCATATGTGAATGATTACGGTGCTGTCTCTGTCTATCCCATTAATCATTTAGGTAATTGGTCTAAAATCACTTATGTGTTAGTTAAAACAAATTTGTACTTGTCAAGAGAGCATATTACATGAACTAATCCTAATTAATAATTTGTACGGTCAACGTCAACGACCAAATGCGCTAAAACTGATTGATATGTAAACTAGTATATAACGAATGCGAAAATACCGAAACTTGAATATGCATTTGGGAATTCTTATTTGAACCTTCAGAGCTGGAAATAAAGAATTTTTTTCGGTTTTTTTTTTGTTTAGTCTTCTAAACTAACATCAAGTGAATCAGCTATTCTCTTGAGATCTTGCTGAGACGCCTTTTCCAGCATAATTCTTAAATGTCCTCTACGTTTGGAATAGGCGGTTTGCCATGGGGCGTTGGCTTACATGACGAAAGTTTAAGACTTTTTTGCAGAGTTTCCTACAAATAGAGCCCACACGAATACTAGATGTTGATAGTCATACCACCAGCACCCTGGTGCTCCTCACTCTAATAAGTACACGGTTGATTTGCTTTCCTCTCTAGGCTCGTCGAACTATTGTGTCATATCAGCTAATTTTTCATATAGTACTCACTACACAGCCAGGGAAAAGATTCCTAAAAAAATCGTATGGCATTATGAGAAAGTCAATTGAAGCTGACTTCTCTAGTCCTTCTTTAGGTCAATCTGCTCGCGGCACATGTTGCGGCCAAAACAACACTTAAAGATTGTACTTTAACTCCGCCTACACTTGAGTGCGTCGAATGAGACGAATTCACTTTCGCACTAGTATACTATAGTAGCAAAAGTACTCAAAAATCTCAACATACATAAATCTGCTGGTCTAGATAGTATACCTCCCCTTATTCAAAAGAGGTGTTCTTCTTCGTTGGCAAAACCACTGCGGAAGATCTAACATCAATTCTACTCTTTTCGAGCAGATGGAAAACAGCAATTGTCCAGCCCGTCCCTAAAAAAGGTGAATATTCTTCTCTTTCTTCCTACACACCCATTGCACGTACGTCCCTTCTTTCCAAGGTCCTGAAACGCGAAATCTTCTTAATGACCGGCAGTAAGGTTTTCGTAGCAACAGGTCCACTGATAATTTCATGGTATGTCTCACCGACAAGTGAAACCAAAGCATACATCAATCTGGCGAAAGCAAGATAGTTGCGCTTGATATTTCTAAAGTTTTTGAGAGTTTGGCATCAGGGTCTTTTGTCAAAATGTGTGCATTTTCAATCGACGACTCTCTTCTTCAATGGATTAGAAACTATCTTTTAGAATGTTTAATTCAAATTGACTTAAATGGTTTCGAGTCTGGTATTCACAAAATAAATGCTGGTCTTCCCTAAGGCTCTGTATCGCCTCCGACACTCTTTTTAATTTTTATCAATGATATCTTGTCTGCCACTTCTAATCCAATATATTCCTTTGTTGACGACAACACTCTCTGCTTTTCATATTCGTTCCCGGGCTCACGTCCCTGCTCTTAGGCTGTATAACGGGAACAGCAGCGTATGGTAAGCTCATTAGATTCTGATATTAACAGCATAAGCAATTGGGGAACTATTAAGAGACTAGAAGCTAATGCTTCCAAAACACAATGCTGTCTGTTGTCGTCAAACTGAAAATTTAAACGCCCAGTCATTATCCATAGATTCCACTTGCATCGTTGAAACCGAAAAACTTTCCGAATGACCACATATTCGGAGTCGTCGGCCACAATTAATATATTTATCCGCCCAAAATTGGAGTACAATGCCAACATCTGGTCCGGTGCGCTGAAAGCATCTCTGCACCTGCTAGATAGGATTCAAACCTGTGCGATAAGACTTATAGGTGATATTAATATCAGTCAGTCAATTAACACCCTTAAACACCGACGAAATGTCTCGTGTGTCCCTTTATTGTCGCTATTTCCACCACCAGTGCTCCATAAAAATCGACAGTAGGATTCCACTCTCACTATTAGTGCTCATCAGTGTACACTCAAGCCTACTTTCGGAAGTACTCTGAAATATAGTGATCTGTTCTCCAGCCGAACAACTTGCTTGTGGAATGCCCTGTCGAGCTCCCTTAATCCTGGTTATCGCACTTGTTGAATTGTTGAATTGCGGAAATATTAATTTCCAATCTGGGAATTAATGTCTGCACTCCTGGACAAAGGGTGCGGTTGCGCACTCCTGGACAAAGGGTGCGGTTGCGCACTCCTGGACAAAGGGTGCGGTTGAAACCGGCCCATGACAGTAGCCTCACTGAACTTATGAGTGCCCTTGTTGTCCTATTCAGGCTTCTTGCGCCGGTATATCTGTTTTAGGGGGCCTAGACTACAACGGAGATTTATTTATAATTACCTTGGCGTAGTTTTAAAGGGGTGAGGAGGGCGTCTCAAGTAGTCACATTGATTGAGCCAATGCGTGCCAATGCGAACAGCCCTTCGTCCTGCAACGGTTTTGCACCCCATCTTTAGTCCGAGATACCAGACTCCTTCATCACTTGGAAGTGCGAGTGGGAGTTAAAAAGACACTTAAGTCTTCAGTACGCTCTAAACAGGACAATGTTTAGAGGAATAAAAAGCTTAGAGCTATCAGCATTTTGATGAGAGGTTTAAATCAATCTTTACAACTAGTTTCATCCGATGGAAAGACTCTTGTAGGATGTTCTCTATTCATGGCCCTTTGTCGTGCTGAGTTACATTAAAGCTCCTAGAACTATGATGGTTCGTTGAATTTTTAATAAAAAAAGAAAAGTTAATCGGTTTACCAAAATATATTCTTATGTACGAGTTTGCATACATTTAATAAGAAAATTTTAAATGTATAACTGACCAGCAGCTTTTTATTTCACATCGTAATCAGTTAGGACCTATTCGCTATAATAAACTCGTATTCGAAGCTCAAACTAAAGATTCTTTGTTATCCTCTTTTAGAATCCATAGTAAACCTTGGCCTCAAACATGCCTCCTTTTTGTCTAGTACGGTCCCTATTCAATGTATCCAAGATATGATACAGTTTCCGCTAATACTAGGTGGGGTGAAAAGTAACCTCCTTGGAATTGAAAAAAAATTTTAAATGTTTTTTTTTACTTTATTCAATATAGTCCCCTTTTAGTTTGATACACTTATTATAGCGATTTTCCAACTTCTTAATCCCGTCCGAAAAGTAATTTTCCGTAAGGTCTGCAAAATACTCCCCCGTGGTGTCGATTATTTCCTCGCGTGAGCTGAATTTTTTATTGATGAGCCATATTTTGAGGTTTAAGAAGAGAAAATAGTCCAAGGGAGCCAAATCGGGCGAATACGGTGGATGCGACAGCAATTGGAGCCGTAAGTCATTGATTTTAGCCGTGGTTGCGATGCTCCTGTGCGCCGGTGCATTGTCTTGCAAAAACAAATTTTTTTTCGCTTCATGTGAGGCCGTTTTGCCGCGATTTCGGTCTTCAATCGCTCCAATAATGCACAGTAATACTCCCTGTTGATGGTTTTTCCTTTTTCGATGTAGTCCACGAAGAGTATGCCATGACAACCCCAGAAAACCGAAGCCATAACCTTTCCGACCTATCGAGCACTCGTGCCGGATTCAGTCCAATGCCGGGCACTCAATTTGTTCTCTGATATTCAACAGTTACCAATCGACGCCAAAAGTCCAACCGATTCCGCATCAGCAAAGTCCAAACACTCTTTCGAAGTGCTATCGTGTTCGTGTTTTTGGTCAGGAGTAAGTATGCGCGGCACCCAGCGGCAGGATAACTTTTCCATATGCAGAATATTGCCCAAAATATGACGTATGCACTCAGTACTAATCTTTGTGGTATCTGCTAGCTCGCGCACCTTCACTTTCCGGTCAGCCAACACCATTTCATGTATTTTTTTGACATTGTCCTCTGTAACCGCATCGGAGGGCCTGCCGCTGCGGACTTGATCGGTAGCGGAGTTGCGGCCACCATGAAACTCTCGAAACCAATATTTGATGGTGTAATCTGACGAAGCATTAGCCCCATAATATTTATCCAACTTTTCTTTTGTTTCCTTCTCCGTTTTGCCTCTCAAAAAATAATGTTTTATGAGAGAACGAAAATCGTTTTTGTCCATAATCAACATGATGCCAAACACGTCAAAAACAATCAGCTGTCAAAATAAAACTAAAGACAGTATCGCACTGAAATTTGGCATGTCTGCCTAAATAGGAACGGACTTCAAGGCACCATAACCTTTTTTGCAGTAGCAGCGCACTCTGGCGGTCAAGGAGGTTACTTTTCACTCCACTTAGTAAAGAATAGTACGAGTATACAAAATCAGCACAAAGCAAATTGATGTGCGCTATAATTTTATTGAAAAATTAGTATGCAAGGAAATTTTTTTTGTTATGTAGGTTAGGTCCTTTTCTATTTCTAAATTCCAGATATAAATATTTGCTAAAGACCTTAGCAAATACAAGTTAGAGAAATTTCATTGCTGTTGTAAGCAATTAATTTTGAAATCTCTCGCTGGCGATACAAGTATTATCTTTCGTGAAGTCGTTTTTTTAACGAGCTAGGTTTTTAATTTTAAAAAAATATTAAGAATCACATAAATATGAGAATGATTTTACGAGTAGTTTTATTGAGTAAATATACAATACATTTGTTATACAAAAATTTTAATATATTGCACTACTGTATTACATGACTTTTTAGCCGATCCTCAGTATTTTTTTAATGCTCGTCTTATACCTGTCTTCAAAAAAACTAAACCATTTTTAAACCTTAGAGGCAATAATAGTATTTCCGCTAAAAACACAAAACTGCTTAGAAAAAATCCAATACCCAAAGTTATCCATCCGAGCCAAATATTTTTACTATGCAATGGCCCAACAGACACTGAATCTTCAGTGGGATTTACGTAACCTGTTCGAACTGCATATCTGAAATCCATTCGCTCCCAATATTCTATTAAGCCTGATTGACGCGCATATAGTATGAACCAATTGAGTGAATATTGCAATCGTGAGTCATTTGCCATCAAGAAGGATAGATGGTGCTTCATGAAACATATATGAGATAGTCTAAATACAGGCCTCTTTGCATAATATTGTTGCATGCTTAAAAATCGCCAGCGGTCCAAGTCAATTGCATAGGCGTATGTTTTATTGAAAAAATGTTGGTGCTTAGCTAAAGAATCTGCACTTAGAATAATGAAGAGTTCCTTAAATTCTGGCGTCAAATTCGGTAACCTTTTTAAATCTCCTATATCTGTCTCGGTTGCTGGGATTTTTAAGCCTGAATTGATAAGGTCTTCCATAGTGTCAATTTGAGGTCCAAAAATGGTTGAAGTTAGAAAACTCTCCAGAAGAGCGCAATACCATGTGGTGATGAAGAATCCAAGAATCCAAACACATGTTTGAGTGAAAAAATATTTCCATTCGATGTAGTAATATTTACCCCAAGTAGGCATGTTCAACATATGCCCAATAGCTTGCAAAAGTGAAAGTCCAAACTCCAATGGTTGACGATATTTGGCGTTTGGTCGAATCCAAAGTAATGTGCATGCTAGGTAAAATGTTCCCATCACAAGAAGTATCCATGAATTCAAGTGCAGTGGTCTCGAAAGATACATATAGCCGGGAATCTCGTTCGACATGGGGATCATTATACAGGTATCAGTTAGCACAATGGGATAGCTACTTCCAACTCCAGTGAAGATATGCATGGAATGGGGATGCATGCTAATTTCAATTACACCCAAAGATATTAACTCGATTGCTGTTTTCGTTGAGTCGGGATATTCCTCAAAAGTGCCATTTGTATATTTTATAAAAGTCATAAACAGATGATAACCATAGCCCTTAATTTGTGTTCGGCCTCCAAGGGCGGATACCTTAAACACTCTGGGCATATCATGTCTCACTGGTGATCTTACTTTGTATCCATTCAGATTGTGGTGAACCGGTAGTCTAAAGATATCTTCTTTCGTATAAACATTCATTAGATATGTAATTTTGATAACAGGGTATGACACAAAAGTAATCAAATGGTCTTCGCCTTGCGAATCACGATAGAGAAGTAAGGCATGAACGTAGTACATTTTGTTGATTTGTGTGATTATATCGTTAATTTCAGAAATCAAAACTGGTGTCTTAGTTAAAATATATAATATGCTCATGTCTCACCTTCCCTTAGTATGGTAGTCAGCTAGTTTAAAGGCAATGTCGTCCATTCCTCGAAAAAATATCAAAATGAGTGATTGCCGATGGATGTTGTATTGGAAATTCAAATTTTTATTCTCCTCCGAAATAATGAAGGTTGGTCTCTCAAAAGTTCTTTGAAGATTCATGATGAAGTTCTGAATTTCCAACAATGTATTTTGACTAGAAATAATTGGAATATTTTGAAATTTTCTGTATTTATCTGCATAGAAAATTAAGTCCATGATGAGATCAAAGTTAGTATGATTTGTGCTTGTAGACAAAGCGCTTACGAAGAATACTTCAATTAACAAAACTAATAAATACATTATGAATACAAGTAGTTAAATTGAACTAAAGGACTCATAGGTGATTCATGTTAGCTTCGCTTTTTATATGAAAATTTGTAGGGAGAAAATATGAAAAAAGTTTAACAAGAAAATTGTAGGGTGAGTCAGAGAACTGTATAATTAGATGTTGATTACCGATAATCGGAATTCGTCACTTGTTGTGTGTACTCCTTCCGAAAAATTGAGTTAATAAGTTTAATTTTGTAAGAGAAAAATATAACGTAGTGGCCAACAAAAATTTAAAACCACGGGCCAAAATTTAGACAAAAATTTTAAACATAACTTCAGTATGTTATTGCGGTGTTAGATGGTCCACAATTAAGAGTTATCAACTGTTTTTTACGTCTGCCAAATAGGTATGAACTGGTAATCAACTGTCAAACCAAAGTGACGACTAATTAAAATCGGTCTGGAACATGAAACGCATCGTGTATATGCGCTATGTCTTTTTTCAAAGTCATATGGGCTAGTAGACGAATGTTTTGTAAGAACTGGGGAATATTCTCAAAAGTCCTAGCGCATGACTCAATGGTGATCAGGCCGATTAACTTCCATTCTTCAGTAATATGGCGCAGTAAGAGAAAAGAACCATGTTTCCAGAACAATTCCTGAAAAAAAAAACCAGTACTGAAAGCATTTAGCTCAAACTTGTTTGACTCGAAATCGTATCTACACTGCTTCAATATTCTTCAGGACTTATCTAAACGACGGAGAGACGACGGAACTGCAGAATACACACTGTGCGCGATAAGGAGACATTACTTTCTCAGTGAAATCTTAGAGAGGAATTGCGAAGTATCTCCACCAGACTGATTTTCAAGTTTTTTTTTTTTTTTTAATTTCGTAAGCTTTCGCTCATCTTATTTTGTGAAACACTAAATCTTTCATGGTGGCCGCCAGAGCTATTAGCATTGTCATTCGCCAATAAGAGAACATTCAGATATTGCCTATAACAATTTCTGTCATAGCTTCCGGAACAGCAACGAAGAAGAGTCTTCACCTACTATTTACTCAGATATTGTATTGTAGCGTAAATTCAAGACTAACGCAATCTTGCTCAAGCATACTCGGAGCTCAAATAATAAGAAATTTTTAAGACTGAGGCAATTTCTTAAAAAAAAGTTATGTTGGCATAGGTGGCGCTCATGTTCCGGAAGGAAGGTGTGTTGAAATCTTCGCTGCCAAAATAACTTCAACCAGCGTGTAAATGAGCCCACACTAATACAAGACATCGATAGTCATAAACCAACACCGTGTACTTGTTTTTAACTTCTCATCCTGATAAGAACACTGTTGATGTGCTCTGCACCAAACAGTTAGAAAAAAGATTCCTTAAAGAACCGTATGGCAATACGAGAAAGCCAATTGTTGCAGATTCTCTAGGAATTTCAACTGGTCGTTTAATTTCCGCGATACTGATGTGGATGACGTTGCTCATATGATCACAGACACTATTCTCTTAAGATCGAGATGCTTTATCCCTCATAAAGTGCAGAGTGTCAAACCAATAGAAAAGGCGTGGTACGACTCGATCTATAAAGAGGCTACTAGGGTTAGAGAAAAGATTTTTCGATTCTGGAAGACCAACCCGACAGAGGAAAACAGAAAAAAATATCAAAGGAGCCAGGAATGACTGCAACGCCTTTCTTAAGCGTTTGAATTTCCAACACGAAAAAAGCTTGAAGCAAAATTAACTGCAATGTCCCAAAGGTAATAAAAGTTTTGGTCGTTTGTCGTTAGAAATTCTGCCTCATCCTCCATCCTAGCGCTCATTTATAATGACATTCCAGCTATCAGCTCTTTGTCTCCGCCTACACTTGAGTGTGTCGAATCTTCAATGGAACGAATCTAATTTCGTACTCGTGTAGTAGCAAGACTACTTAAAAATCTCAATATACCTATATAAATCCGCTGGTCCAAATAGAATATCTCCCCGTCTTCTAAAGAGGTGTTCTTTCTCGCAACAGTTACGTTGGAATAACCACATATTCGATGTCATCAAAAATGATGCGAAATGTCTAGGCTTCCTTAAGCGATGTAAGAAGTACTTTACCCCTTCTGATCTGTTCACAATATATTGTAGAAGGCATTTATCTGCCAAAAATTGGGGTACAATGCCTACATCTCGTCGGGTGCGCCCAAAACATCCCTGCACTTGATCGTGCGATAAAACTCGTAGGTGACAATAATATCAGTTAGTTAGTTGACACCCTCGAACACCGACGTAATGTGTCCTGTCTCACTTTGTTTTGTCGCTATTTCCAAAACCAGTGCTGCATTGAAATTGTCAGTAGCATTCTGCCCTATTCACGCCGCTTCTAACAACGAAACTGGAAGTGAGCTGAACAACACAATACGCCGTAGCTAATATATCTCATCAGTTGTAGTGATAGATGAGGCTACTAAACATGCTTTTGCTTTTATTGATGGCTTCAAGTCGTCTGGCACCGATGGTATATTACAAAAGCTAGTTGTATTACAAAAGCTATAGACCAACTGCTAGCCTGGCACTGGCATACCGGAACCCTGGCGGTCAGTGAGAGCGCCTTTTATATCGAAATCGAAAAGGAGGACCACCCGATCGCCAAGAGTTGCAGAGCTATAAGTCCGACTTCATTTATTCCGAAAGCATTGAGAGAATGGTCTAGATCCTTGTACGCAAAACCGCCTTGCGAATGCATCCTCTGTCGGCGATGCTTCAGAATCTGGTCAGAATTGAAGGCGCACTCCATAAGAAGGAATACGCCTTGGACTTTTTCATCGACGTTGAGGGTGATTTCGACAACGCATCTTTTGATGGCATGTGCAATTCGGCCAGACAGCATGGCGTAGACGAGTCAATGGTTTTGTGGATAAAAACAATGCTGGTCAATAGGACATTGATTGCAGATGCTGGATGTGGCCTATATGTGGTAGCGGGGGTAAACAGAGGTTGCCCACAAGGTGGCGCTATGAATGCTCATTAGTATATCCTTAAGTCCACATTCTGATGTACTCTAAAATATCGTGATTCGTTTCTAAGCTCGGACCCTTAACGGGCCGCATGCAGCGCAACATTTTGCAGAGTAGGTTGTCGACTACTATAATGTAGATATCACCGGTATTCAGGAAGTGCGATGTAATGGTCGAGCAAAAGGTGGATGAAAAAATGTGACTGCTCTACAGCAAAACAACGCTTACTTAGGCAAACTTATGGAAGAAGTCTTAAGCTGTCGACACGTACGTGAACACAATTTTTATCCACGTAAAATCCGTCAACGGCGGCAAGAATCTCTTAAATTGCGTCGACTTGGTAAAATGTTTTTTGTTAGAACAAAAAGTGGTATGGTGTAGACAAAGCCAAAAAATGGTGAAAAAAGTGAGTAATTAACATTTTGATGCTTTCCGAGCTTTCGTGAACTTTTCTGATGTCCTTCAGGTTGCAGTGATCCCACTTTTTATTTGTTATCTTTGAGTTGGAACTTTTCAGTGATAGCGTATCAATAAAATCAATAAATTTTTGGTTTTTTTCTTTAAACTTCATATTGTTGCTTTCCTTTTAAATATTTTTACTTGTTGAACAAATTTTCACTTTTAAGTTTTGTTAATGAATACTGATGGTCTAGACCATTTTTGTACTATATACCTCGAGTTATCATTAACATTCTTAGTAAAATTCACATATGGGCTAAGTAATAAGTATACCCACATACAAGTACGTGGTCCTCGACAATATATATGAACAATGACACTGACACCAGGACGCTAGCACATCATCTCCTCATCTCAACAATTGGACTTGGCAGTTTTCAGATCATGAAACGCTAAAAAAAAATTGACCATGCAATAACTTTTAGGCACATCTAAGTACATACCTACATACATAAGTATTCTAAAGGTATACCAAAAGTTAAACCGAACGTGTCAAGGCAAACAGAAACTTGCAGGATTGTAGATGGAAACTTTGATGTAAAGTTACAGTCGGTGCCAAAAATATGAAAAAACTGCTTCTGCAGACTGTATAATGACGACGAAGACCAATATCCTGCCTTAGCAAAATATTAAATTTAACTTAGATAATGATAGCCAAAATTTCCGTTCACCTGAATAAAACAATGTGAGGATACCAATATTTGGGCTTTAATCCAAAAAAGCTGCTGAACTCGCCAAGTGAAAGTGACTTTGTGGAGAGCATACACCAACTCATTTCTAAAATCTGTTTATTTGAACTTCACGAACTTAAGAGGTATAAGTCTCCTTAACATTGAGCACAAAGTTTTATCTGTCATATTGAGTGACGTCTAAAACCCTTTATTAACAAACTAATTGGCCCCTATCAGTGTGATTTCAGGCCAGAAAAGCCCACAATCAACTAAATTTCAATCTTCGGGCCGATCCTGGAGAAAACTCAAAAGTTGAAATCAATAACTATAATCTCTTCATCAATTTTAAGCCCGCATACGACAACATCAATGGAGACATGCTATGTGGAACCAAAAACGCTTGCTGCTCTGCCAATGTCGATAACCACTCAATTGGGACCTTTGATGTCAAAAAAGCGATTTTCCAACTTCTTGATTCCTTCCGAAAAATAATTTTCCGGAAGGTATGCAAAATACTCCTCCATGGTGTCGATGATTTCCTCGCGTGAGCTGAATTTTTTATTGATGAGACATCTTTTTAGGTTTAGGAAGAGATAATAGTCTGACGGATCTAAATCGGACGAAGCCGTTGAGCCGTTGAAGCCGTAAGTCATTGATTTTAGCCATGGTTGCGATGCTCTTGTGCGCCGGTGCGTTGTCTTGCAAAAACAAAATTTTTTTTCGCTTCATGTGAGGCCGTTTTGCTGCGATTTCGCTCCAATAATGCACAGTAATACTCGCTACCTTTTTCGAGGTAGTCCACGAAGAGTATGCAATGACAATCCCAGAAAACCGACACCATAAACTTTCCGACCCATCGAGCCTCCCTCGGCCGCTTCGTAGCACAGTCCATTGCCTGGAACTCATTCTGTTCTCTGGTGTTCAACAGTTACCAATCGATGTCAAAAGTCCGCCCGATTCCGCATCAGCAAGTCCAAACACTCTTTCGAAGTGCTCTCGCGTTCTTGTTTTTGGTCAGGAGTGAGTATGCGCGGCACCCAGCGGCAGGATAACTTTTTCATATGCAGAATATTGCCCAAAATGTGGTGTGTGTGCTCAGTATTATGTGTGGTATCTGCTAGCTCGCGCACCTTCACTTTCCGGTCAGCCAACACCATTTCATGCATTTTTTGACATTGTCATTGTCATTGCGGCCATCACGAAACTCTCGAAACCAATATTTGACGGTGTAATCTGACGGAGCATTAACCCCATAATATTTATCCAACTTTTCTTTTGCTTCCTTCGCCGTTTTGCCTCTCAAAAAATAATGTTTATTGAGAGTACGAAAATCGTTTTTGTCCATAATCAACATGATGTAAAACACGTCAACAACAATCAGCTGTCAAAATAAAACTAAAGACAGTATCGCACTGAAATTTGGCATGTCTGCCTAAGTATGAACGGACTTCAAGGCACCATAACCTTTTTTGCAGTAGCAGCGCACTCTGGTGATCAAGGAGGTTACTTTTCACCCCACCTTGTATGAAGGAACACACAACATCGGCGAATTGGACAGTCAGCCAACTTTGAAGCAGTAACTGACTAAGGGTCTATCTTGGTTCTGCTATCAGCTCTGATAACAAGGACTGTGTAGAAATAAAACGAAGAGTAACTCTTGTCAAACACAATTCTTTTGTGCTAAGAAGGCAATTGAGTAATCAAGCACAATCTCGAATAACTAAGAAAACTCAAAATAAGATCTTAATCATCCCAGCCCTACTTTATGACGTAGAAGCACGAGCTCCATCGAAATCGGTTGAAGGTACCCTTGGCTGTTTCAAGAGAAAAGTCGTTTATAAGATATTCGGTCCAGTTTGTCTTGACGGAAGTACAGGGCTTGATTTTATTCGGAAAACTGTGCTTCGGTAGAAGATTCGAATTTTCGAATCCACCCGCTCGCGCTCAGAACTGAATTGGAATACTCAACTGGATGCAATTAGCCAACGATCGAGTTAATTGGAAATTTTTGTAAGTTGAGTTCCAGGTTCACCCCGAACTGCGAATAAATAATCTTTGCCTGTATAGTACTGGTGGGTCATGTAGAGCGAATTGTCGAATCTCTTCCTTCATCCTAGGTGAAGACCTCGACACATGCTTTGTATGCAAGTGGAAAGGGATCTAAACTTACTTGGCGTGAGTATATAGATGTAGCCACCTTCCGATCGGCCTATATAGACGAAGAACAGTTCTCTCTTGGACTGGGACAGTAAAAAGGTTGAACTTTAAAAGTTCGGGATAAAAACCTTAGCAATTTTGCTTCTATTCAAAACAATCATATTTTACTTTTTAACAGGTTTTAGAGATTTGAATTGACACCCAGCACAATTATCTACAAGCTTCAGCAATCTAGTAAATCTCTGCCTTTGCTTACTTCTGCATTTACACAGCAAATTAAATGACAAACAAACCATTAGATAAAATAGATACCTTACTAAGCTCTCTATCCAATAATTATTTTGAAACCATAAATCATCCCCTATAAGGGATAACCCTTTCATTTGTAAATACAGATATTCAATCAATGTGATGACATTTTATATTGTACTATATTGTGGTCGCAATTGATTCAATTTATCACAGCACGTAAAGAGTGACCCTTTACTCCATCTTGATAGTATTTCAAATTGACTTGGTATGTGATATGTGATTATCGTTATCGATGTTTCGATATTAAATTGCCGCAACAAGAATTTAGAGTTGTTAGTATTGTACAGTATCTCTTACCTTTTGCTTCTGTGCGCAGTATAAAATTATTTAACCATGAATTAAATTTTTTAGTTGGCAGTCATATTCATTGTGTTTGAAGCTTTTTTATAGAAAATTTGGTTCAAACATTCTATCGGCTCTACCATTTCAATAATTTGGTAGTATTTGGGGGAGAGACATTAGGCAGTGACGTTGATGAGTTGTTTAAAAAGTTAAAATGTGATCCACCGATTCCATGTGTTACCGGGACTCGTACAAACGAGTTTAATCTGCAATGTGATATCAACTCGATATTGTAAGCAGTTGTTTTAGTCGACGACCCAGTTTTAACATCAACACATTTAGATAGTATGTCTTAAGTCTCGTGGTCTTGCAAAGTATTGATATATATAAGTTTACATCTTTTTTCACTATTTAATCGTGCACTAGTTGGAGCAAGCTATCCCATCAATATGGTTAGCTATTGCCTAACGCAACCATTTAGTTCTCTTATCTCGGAGTGTATTGAATATGTAATTTAATTCGTGCGGTTTTTTTTTTTTTCAAAATTTGAAAAACATGTACAATAGTATTATTCAAAGTATTGCCCATCTGAAGCTATGAGTGCTCGAGCATGCAACAGATGTTTCCGAAAAGGAAACTGGTTTGCATTTCCTTGACGGAATGTTCGTGAATTTTAATTGCAGTTTTTATTTTTTTACAGTTAGGGCGCTCTCAAGGGGTATTGCAATACGATTTGAATTTGAACCAGTGTCTACCAAATTGTATGATGTTGGCTCAGGAGAGTGGCCTGTAATTATTTTAGTAAAAATAGGCCTTTCGAAACGCTTTAAAGATGCAGTACGTAAAATTAATAATTGACAAAATTAACAGATTTGAGCCGTTAAGGGTTAAATTTTTGCTACAAATTTTGTTTTTTTATTTCTTTTTTCATAATTTGCTTGCGCTTAAGTGATTTAAGTGCCTTAAAATGCTTGCAAACAGCGCAGGTGAAGGAAAATCAAGGAGGGTGAAAAGATAGGTACCGATGAACGTTGGCTTTAAATGTTTGAAGGTTATAATGATTACGAAATAAAGAGCTGGGCAGGGTATTCCATAAGCGAATTGTACGGCTTAGGAACGAATCACGATATTTTAGAGTACGCCTGAAAGTGGGCTTAAGGGTGTACTGGTGAGCATTAATAGCGAGACGGGCTTTACGGTTACAAGTTTGGAGAGTCGGAATGCTACTGGCGATTTCTGTGGAGTTCTGTGTAAGCATTAAATTCAATTCTGTTAGTTGCTCCTCAATCAGTTATGCTGTTAATAACAGAATTTAGTGAGCTTAACATACGTTGGCGTTCACTTTCAACAACCGCAGAGCAGGGAACGAATTTGAAAAGCAGAGAGTACTGTCGCCAGCAATGGAATATACAGGATTAAAAGTAGCAGACAAGAAATCGTTACTGAAAATTAAAAAGTGTTTCGGAAACAGAATTTACTTTGTGAATATTTGACTTCAAACCATCCAACAGAACTTGAATTGAACTTTCAGAAATGTTATTTCTAATCCATTGTAGAAGAGAGTCATCGATCCCAAGCATTTTCGACAAAAGAGCCTGGTGCCAATCTTTGTCAAATGCCTTAGAACCATCAAGTGCAACTATCTGGCGAAAGCCAGATTGATGTACGTTTTGGCTTCACTTTTCGGTGAGACATGTTATAAGGTCACCAGTGGACCTGTTGCCACGAAAACCGTACTGCCGGTCATTGAGATGTTTTCGTGTTTCGAGATATTTCACGAGCTAAAGGCTTATCAGTGTTTCCATGACCTCGAAAAGAAAGGACTTAAGTCCAATGGGTCTGTGGGAGGAGAGAGAAAAATTTCGCCTTTTTTAGAGACTGGCTGGATTCGTGCCATTCGACGCACCCAAGTGTAGGCGGAGACAAAGCACAATCTGGAATTATTGAGTAGGTCGCAAAGAGTCTAGCAAGCAGTATGGCCTTGTAAAAAAACTAAAGCTGGAATATCGTCGTATATAAGCTTTGGGATGGAGAATGAAAGTTTTTACTAACTTTCGAACATTGTAGAATTTTTCTTTTGGCGTTTCTTTTGCTTGATTCTCTTTATCTGATGTGGGATAAAGGATTTCATTCCACGTTGGTAACGAGAAAATCTGGCTTTATAAAGATATTAAGTCAACTGAAATTTTTGATTAGTCAATTATTGATGTTTTTCGCCATGATCGCTGTAACTCATCTTTGGACCTTGGTGGATGAGTTCCTTCTGCTGTTCTGTTGAAATTTTCTGGCAAAGAGGTTCCATTGCCGAACTAAGATGCTGACCATGTCCGTTTCTCAACTGTTATTGCAAGTATAAGATTTATTTATATATATTTATACCATCTGGTAAAAAGCTGGTAAAAAGCGTCATTATTGTTCTGAATCAGATATCTTATGTATTATTTGTGATTTTAATATTGGAGATGTAAATTGGCCTTGGTGTCTTAAGAAGACAAAATGCTTATTCCATTTAATGTTAAAAAAAGGTTACGAAATTGTTACTGTTGGTTGTATGTTCTCTTTAAAATTAGTTTAATTGTTAATTCGCAAAACCGACATTAGATTTTGTTTTTATTAATGTTAATGATTTCAGAACAGAAGTTTCCGATGTCTCATTTCCTCTTTACATCAAAGTAGAAACAATTTCTTTAAATTTAATTTTTCGGGTTTAATTGATTATTTTATGTCTTTCAACTGGGTTACTGGATTTGAAAATTTACGAGAACTGTTTGATGAGTACTCGCATTGGAAGAAAGGTAACGCTAGTGACCCGAAATGAGTTTATCATGAGTTTATGAGTTTATGAGTTTTATCTTTTAGCCCGCTTAGTTTTGTTTTGACACCTATTTCAAAACATTTCCCTTCCCGTACAACCGTTTACCATTGGTTCGCAGAGTTTTGCGGTGGTCGCACATTTTTGATGAACGGTTAGCACAGAGGAAACCGTGGACAAAGTCCGTGATCTCGTATTGGCGGACCGTCGAGTGAAAATTCGCGAGTTAGCTGAGATAGCAGGCATCTCAACTAAACTGATTTTGGGCATGAAATCGAAACAATGGTTTCTATCCAGTGAACGTGCTTCAAAAAAGGCCAAGACCGTGCCTTCGGGCGGAAAGGTAATGGCCACGGTTTTTTTTGTTGCGCGAGGTGTGATCCACGGTGATTATTTCGTGAAGGAAAAAAAAAAAAAAACAGTTACAGGGGCATACTACGTCGATGTATTGGGCTGATTTAACATCGATTTGAAGAAAAAATGACCACATTTGGCGGAGAAAAAAGTGCTCTTCCGCCATGATAACTCATCGGGTCATACCTCCGCAGTTTTCACAGCCAAATAGGTCGAATTGCATTACGAATTGTTCCCCTATCTTCCGTATTTTCCGGATTTGGCTCCCTGTGACTTCTTTTTGTTCCCAAACCCTAAAAGATCACTCGCCGGAATGAAGAAAGAAAGAATAAAATATTTTGCAGACTAACAAAAGTCGTTCTATACGTAGGGTTTAAAAAAGTTGCAGCACCGCTGGGAAAAGTGTATCGAGTTGAAAAAAGTTGTTATTTCTAATCCGGGTATTTATCAAACAGCCCTCATATGTCTATGCGATATGTATACCAGCCCTAATGGTACAATAGGCGACTTCTGAACTTTAAAAAAAACATAAAAAACAAAGCCTGTAAAAAACTTAAAAAATCGTGAAACTTGAATGATAGAGTAATTTTTATAAAGCTGCGCAGAGATTTTTATATAACATTTTCATAAATAATGTTGAATACAAACTTAAACATAATTCCAAATCATGTTGGTTTTTTACCAACCAAAAAAGGTGTTCCAGTGGATTGCCGAAGCAAATTTTTTATAAAGATTGTGTCTCCAATGAGGATTTGTGAATCTGTCTTCTTTCATCCAGTGATTCCTACTTTGCCCAAAATTGATTTTGGGAAATTAATTCTCTAGGTTCAGGACATTGAGACTGCCGTCTGTGGCCTTAAGCCTAATTCTAAACTTTGGGCCAATGGTATTCTTGAGATAATATTGAGAAACTGTTGTAATGGCATCTGCCAACTTCTGTTAATGATCCTATCTATCACTAAAGTCAAACTTGTTCCTTGATGAGTGGAAGACCTCATGTTTGGTGCCTATCTTTAAGTCTGGCTCTAAGAATAATGTGAAAACTATAAAGGTATCAGTAAACGTTCTGCTATAAGAAAGTTTTTTGAATGTTTTATAAAAAAAAGTAAATTAGAATTCCACATATAGGAGCATATAACTGAGTTTTAGCACGGTTTTGTTTTCGACAACATCTAACCTGATGGACTTTACATCTTATGTAATTAGTGATCTTGGTAGTAAATGCCAAATCGACGTCTCATATACGGACTTCAGAAAAGTTTTTTCACTCAGTAAACTATGTGCTGCTAATAAAGAAACTTGAAAATTTTTCATTTTATTCAGCAATGTTGAACTGGATTTCATCATTTTTAATTGGAAGGTTTCAAAAAGTTTACCTCGACATTTATTTATTATCAAGATTAATTTCTTGCACGTTCTTGGAGTTCCACAAGAAAGTCATTTGGGGCCCCTCCTGTTTATTATATTTATCAATAATCTTTTTCATCAATTAAAATTTTTGTATTAAATACAGTAGGTGGATGATCTTAAATTATTCCTTAAAATGAACAGTCTCGATGATTGTGCAAAGATCTAGTCGTACCTTTACTTGGTGTCTACTTGGTGTGTTTGTAATTGTGTGTCAGTAAATGCACAACGATATATTTTATTAGATCTCAAATATAACAACGTTTTAATTAGTGTACTGATCCTTAACAAGGGTCGGCAATATAAGGGGTCTAAGTATTTTTCTTCATACTAAGATAACTTTTGTATCTCATATCGGGTATATATTTATAAAGCTAAATTCCTTAATTGATTTTATTAAAAGAAACTCAAGAGATTTTTCTGATCCTCATACATTTCAGTCTTTTTTTTCCCTAGTCAGATCATTACTTGAATACGCCGATGTTGGATGGAATTCAAATTACCTGTACTTTTCTGACCGTATTGAAAGATTAAAAAAACGTTTCACAAAATATATCATATTTTCTTTAAAATGCGTTGGTCTTTCGAGCCTTCTTATAAAGCTTCGTTGTTAATTTTTACGAATAATGTAAGTTAGTATAAGAAGGCATGAACATAACATTATGTTTGTCAGAGATGTTCTATCATCTCGAATAATTAGTCCTGCACTTCTATCCTTGTTACCTATTCATGCTCCTGAAAGGGTTTCAAGGGACTTAAAGGATCACATTAAACAAACTATGGGCAGAATGAGCCAATTTGTAGATCTCTGAAATCGTTAAATAAAACCAGTAGACATGGTGATCCTCATATTTCGAGAGAGCGTTTCTATTTCATCCTAATTACATTGCTTGCGAATTAATTTTTGTACTAATTCTTTTTATTATTTCTTTAATTTTAGTATCTTTTAATCTGTACATTTGTAATCTGTCAGCTAACTATGTTGGTGAAATAAATAGAAAAATATAAGATAATGTACTCGTGTGCGAAAATTCTTCCCTACATATATTTCCAAATATTGAAAGTGAGGAAGGTCACTACATGAAGTAATACAACAGTTTCACTTCTTTAATGATATTGGAATCTGAGAACAAGGACGATGGATTTGAGTCGTTCAATAGCTGCATAAAGGAGTGGGAAAAACGGCACCTTAGTCAAACAAATGGCAAGAAGGGCGAAGAATGCTCAGAGCATCCAATAGTAACAACAAGAATTGCAAGAAGTACAAAAGCAGCAATGTCGGGAGAGGCCTGAAGCGTGCAAATAACAGAGAAACACCGGCAATAACAGCATAAATTACAACAACAAATGCAGCAAATTCAATTGCAGAAGGAACACAAGCAACATCACAAATAACAACAACAGAAGACCACAAAACAAAGGATGCCACTAATAAACTCATATCGAGTGTATGGGACGATGTAATAAGTTCTATATAAAAAGATAAACGTAGATACGTATGCGATCCAGTGTGGAGTGCAGTCAGACGCAACCATAGAACTAAAATTTTATTAAATTATTCGACCACGGTGCACAAACGATGCTGCTGAGGGTACCAAAATGTTTCAATGAGCCGGACGAGCTCCTGGCATTACACAACGCGAAAGAGTGCAAGGAGCTCATTTTCAAAGGAATTAAGACATTTACCCAAATTAAAGCCAAAAGGGAAAAACGGGTATTGCCATACTTCCTGATTCAGCTCACTCTCAGTAGCAAATTGAATGGTTTAAGAAGTGCCAAAAATCCTATATTAGGAGCTGGTACACTGCGAAAAGCTTAATAAAAACGAAAACATTTTACAATGTGTTGGTGGTCACGTTGAATTGTGAGACTCAAACATAATGTGCGCGTTATGTAAGAACAAGAGACACACCGCAAACCATTGGGGTTTTGCAGTATACAATATAAAGAAATACATACCAATCCTCAGCCAAATATCAGTGGTTATTTCACAAATTAGCCACGGCAGAAGTTGCTTGTTCTGCATTTTATGAGAGTATGGGTAAGCAGTAATTATTTCATCAAAATTTTAACTTCTGATTTTTAATCTGTGCTCAGCGGGGGAGTTGTGCATTATTCACTTTGGCAACCAGATGCAATAATAATTTCACAATCCTATTATATAGAATTGAAAACAATGCGCGAAAAATAACGGTACAAGTAACCATCGCTGGTGAACAGAAGTGGCCCAAGTATTCTTTACGACAATGATAGACCATACGTTTTAAAATTGACTGTTAAAAAGTTAACGGAACTTGGGTATGCAATTTCGCAGCATCCTACCTTATTATGAATTTCACTAACCAGTGCCTTCGAAATTGCGAGGTTATTATGGTAGCTTTTGAAGGATTTGTAGTGAATATATTAAATGACTGTTTCAAAAAATGGCATATGGTATGCCAACAACAGAGCCTTCAGTCTTCTAAAAATCGCCTATTAGATCCCATCTGCCGTATTGCATTAATGCCTGAAGCCGTTAATCAATAATCGGATTGTTCCATATCAGTGTGGCTTTAGGTCAGAAAAGTCAGGATGTGAAAAAGGGATTTAGATAAGGCGACGGGTTGCTATGCGATTTTTTTAATTTCATTTTTGGGAGAATAGCAAAAGACTCACAAGACGCACCATCTTTCAAAGTTCCCTCCAATTACTCGTGATATCAGTGGCGCTTTTGCGTGTATTGAAATGGCTGCGGCGGAAATGGGTTTAACGGTCAACGAGGGCAGATATGACTCTGAGGTAGTAAAGGATTTTGTGTGTCTAGGGTCCGCTATCAATTCAGACAACGACACCAGCGCTGAGATCAAACGAAGAATAACTTTTGTAATTCGCAGCTTTTTTGGCCTGATAAGGAAATTGACTAGCAAAGCCCTCTCTCGAACAACAAAAGTGACCCTATATAAGACCTTAATAGTCCCAGTCCTGCTCTATGGCGCAAAGGTATGAACTTTATCAAAAATGGATGAGGGTACTCTTTGCTGCTTTGAGATGAAAATAATTCGGATGATTTCCGGTCCCGTTTGCACGGACGATGAGAGAAAGAGAAGATACAATGACGTACTGTACAGCGACATCGACTTAACTAGAAGAGTGAAGATCCAACGACTGAGATGGCTGGGTCATGTAAGGCGGATAAACATAAGTGCTTCGGTCTAAAAAGTCGAATGACAAATCCGTCACCGAGATGAAGAGCAATAGAGGAAGACCGCGGCTTAGGTGGCGCGCGCAAGTGGAAGAGGACCTCAGCCGCCTTATCGTGTGAAACTCATGTCCACCCCGGACTGTAGCGCCACCTTAAGTTAAGTAAGTACTTATTTTATTAATGCCCTCTGACCTCTAGTGCAACAAGGAGCGTCAACAATACCTGCGCACCATTGAATTTGGAGTTCTGCAAGGTGCTTGAATTCCTATCAATTAATCTCAGTCGTTTCCTCGTCGACGGCTCTTCCCAATATCAGCTTTAAGCGGCTCACACGTCTATTTGATTGAGTAAGTGAATTTCATTGAATATCATACTTCACATTAGAACTGTATTTGTGTGACTAAACTACTGCCAGTTTCTCCGTTATCGCATGTAGTTGGCCATTCGACATACGGTTAGGTCAGAAGATTATAAAAATATTGCGGACACATCTATTTATGTCGGTGCTACACCCATAAAGTAGCACTGTTTGTACGTTTTATTTGAACAGTTTAGTTTGCTTTATGTGTTGAAAACATTGCTTTTCCAGAATGCGGCTTTTGGTTTGTGAATACAGCTATTCACATCCAGTTCAGTGCCACCATATTCTGAAACCATTGTATTCTTCTCTTATTAACCGTTGAAATATATTATGTAATGCGTTAAATTACATCTAATGTTACATATTACTCCTACGTGTCTGTTGCTACTACGGCGCTTGTGGGGTTGGTTAAATTTGAGAACTATTTTACAGGCCACACTATTTTGGTTTACCTCGCTAGTGAGGCCAATAGCTTATTTTTCTTTCGGCCACTTCTTGTAACCTTGGTTGGAACGTTAGCTCCTATTGTTTTTGGACTATTGATTTGCTTAGCCTAAAGTTCCTCTACTATCGGATTCTTTTTGTGGAGATTTCCGCGCATGTGCATGCTGAGTCAGGAAGTTTGGTCTTAGTACGACTGATTCACAACCTGTTATCTTCTAGCGCATGTATCCAGTTATACAATGTTGTTTGAAGTGTTGCCTATATCTAATAGCGCTATCATCGGTGAAAAGAAGAGAAGTTGTTCCACATTCGTTAAAGTGCTGCTTCAATAAAATATTTGCAACTCATTAAACAGCAACGGACTTTGTACGCTGCCTTGGTGTACTCAATTTTAAATTCAAATTTACTGGTTATTTCCGTAGTGCATTTTGCGTATTATTCTTTTATATATTTCAGGTATATTTTGAGAACTTAATGCCGTCGAATAAGATCTCTGAGAGGTTAGTCGAACGCCTTTTTCAAGTCGATGAAGATGATTTGTAGACCAGTCGAAGCTTTTCTATGTTTTCTCATCATTATTTACATGTTGACCTGCCTCTTATAAATCCGCATTGAATGCCATTGAGTTTAGTAATATTCCATTGTCGACTGTCTAGAACTCTTTCGTATATTTCTATGATGATGACGTTAGGCGTTCGATCGCCCCTCATTATTTTATTGAATAACATAAATTGAGAGCAATTTAAATCCACGATTTCCGATTGGCACCCACATTTCAGACGGTATGTTACCGGTCTGACCGCACGCTTCATTCTTCACAGCATTGTTTTTACAGCTTCGGTAACTTCGGCTTGCGTAAAATCTGCTCCTTGCTCTTCGTTCGTGACAACTGCAGAAATGATATTGTGAGAAAACATTTTTTCTATTTATTGCGTTGTCCTCCGTTAGTAGGTTTCTCTGCTCATCTTTAATATATTTCTGCGATTTAAACTCTTGCGAATGTTTTGTTCGTTGCACCCCAATCTTAAAATCTTTGGTCGTTGACTCATGTTTTGGCATTGCACTTCCTTTACTGCTTGTTGCTTGCTTATAGTTTGTGAAAGTACCCTTTCTAATTCCCAATACAATGCCTCTACAGATAGTGCACTTTTTCGCCTTTTTTATTTTCGATGTAGCTTATCTCAAAACGCACTTTATCGGTTTCGCACTTTCTGCTGTATTACAAGGCTTGCTTTTTGTTCTTCACCATAATTTTCATGATTCTACTACCCGTTTCTTTATTTATGTGGAGCCGGTAGAGTTTCCGGTATTTTAACATTTTTCTTCGAAGTTATTCTACAAAATATGTACCTTGTGCACTGAATTCTTCTTCTATTTGGTAAGTGGCACTGAAGCCATTCTCGCCAATTTATGGCTCGGAGCTGGTCTCTTTTCTTGTTTGAATTGGGCCAGTTTATTTTTTCACTGATGCTGGTTTTCGATGGTTGTCAGTCGGTGCTGACTTGCTAGTCGTTCGCCTAAGATCTCTTCTGAGATGAACTGGTGCGATGATGATACATTTAAGTGCTTAGGACCTTTGTTTTGAACCTTTCTGTGTTTGCTTCTGACTACAAATTGTAGGCCATTCGGTGAAGGTACAATACCTTTTGCAAGAGTAGACAAACGTCATCAGCATAGGCAAGGTGTTTAATATATCATTCCACAGTCCATTTCAACCCGATGTTTCTTCCAAACTAAGCTGCCTGAATCACATTGCTGGCACTAACAGGAATAGCAGTGGGGAACGAATAGAATCTTGTCCTGTTTTGTACCTGATCCGCTCTGTACGACGTTACGTTATTGCCATCACATATATCATTTATAATAGAACGACTAGTTTTTCTAGTACATATACCCTCCAACTGATGCTTCAGTGATAGTCAAGCTTTTGATGTAGTTCATGCAGTGAATCCAGGTCGAAAGCCTGTTTGTGTTGAATCAAGATGTTCCTTCTTTTTCACACTTATTCTAGCAATAAATTAGGCACAACCGATATAACGCTAAACAAACTTCTCCAGTTGCCACATGCGGATGTCGGATTTTCGCCAAACTATTTGGCGCGATTTGTCATATGTGTCAATAACCATATTTTTCTACGATGTTACTAGGAGGAGCTGTTGCCTACGTGGTTGACAACTGCTGGAAAATGTTCCTCCTATCTGGCAAATTGTTCTTCAATCGAGGTCAGCAGATCTTCGACGGATTTGAAATGACAATGCAACTTTTTAAGGTTTTGACAATTTATTGTTCAATATAATCCCGTTTCAACTCGAAACAATTTTCCTAGCGGTGCTACAACTTTTTTAACCCCTCCGTATAATACGGCTTTTGTTGGCCTGCAAAATACTCCTCCGTGGCGGCGATAACTTCCTCGTTCGATCCGTACATCTTTCCAGCGAGCGATTTTTTAAGGTTTGGGAACAAAAGGAAGTCAAAGAGAGCCTTCTTTGGAGCAGGTTAACCGGGTAATACATTTTGTTTCGATTGTTCTTCGTTCTCTGGTGTGTACCAATGAATCCATGTCTCATTAATGGTACGAAACGACGCAGAATTTCAGATTTAGATTAAACAGGTCTTTGAAGTGGTGTCACGATTGCGCTTGTACTTCGGTGTGTGCAAACGCGGCATCCATCACGCGGAAAACTCTTTTATGCCCAAAATTTAATGCAAAATATGGCTAATGCGTTCAGTTGAGATGCCTGTTAACCAAGCTAATCAACCAACTTGCGAATTTTCACTCGGCGGTCCGCCAACACGAGATTATGAATTTTGTCCACGGTTTCCTCTGTGGTAATTGTTTTTGGGCCACCTTGGCGCGGGTTATCAAAAACCTACGTGCGGCCACGGCGAAACTCTACGAACCAATGGTAAACGGTGGAAGGGAAGGTGAATGGGTCTCATTCACACCATCGAGAATGGGCTTGATTTTCTCGCAGGTTTGGCCACTTAAAAACAAGAATCGGTTCACGAAGCGATACTGCTCTTTTTCCATGGTCGCAAAAAACACTAATACGATGTTTTGAAATAGAAGTTAAAACAAAACTAAGCGTCGGATTATCACCAAATGACAGGCGAGCTGAAAGAGGTTATACTAAATGATGGTACACTCATATTGGCTCAGTAGCGCCACGAATCGTCCAATCCGGGTACTCATCAAACAGCCCTCGTACGCTTGTGTCGTTCGCCACTACAATGCGCTTCTTTTGTCCTTATAATGAAATCCTTGCTTTGAGTTTAATGTGTCCGTGGATCCCCTAGCAGATGTCTGCTGTCAGGCATGTTCTTTGGCTGCTTTGCCTTTTACAGACAATGGCGTCTACACACATTTTTGCTACTATTCCAGCGGTCGTCAATAATGTTTAATTGACTTTGAGAAGACCTTCGATACCGTATGGTTAGAGATTTTGTGAAATCATTGTAACATACCATGGGGTACAAAGATGAATTGATCGCATACAGATCAGGTCCTTCTTTTCAATGTCATTGAAACGCTGATAAACTGTCAGCTTATGAAATATTTCGAAACACGAAAACTTCTCAATTACTGGCAATACGGTTTTCATAACAACTGGTGTTTTGATGGCATATCTCACAGAAAAGTGGAATCAAAGCGTACATCAATCTGGCGAAAGCAAGATAGTTGCAGTTGATATTTTTAAAGCGCTCGACAGAGTTTTTCTCTTGAATATCTTCTTCAATGGATTAGAAATTATCTTTCGGAATTTTCAATTCAAATTGTCTTAGATGGTTTGTGTATTTGATGTCGTCGAAAATGCTACGAAATGTCTCTAGGTTTCTTCAAGAGATTTCTTTTTTTTGAAGAACTTAACACTAAAGAGGGTATGACTACTCTTAAAAAGCCCGAGCACGTGTTAAGTTTTTCAGAAAATTTAATGGCGAGAGGGAAAGTGTAAATTGACTTGTTGTATTTTGGACAACCATTCATCTCGCGAGATTTTAGATGCCTGAAAAATGTCTTTCGGGGACGGCTGGTATCAAACCCCAAACCGTCCGATTGAGCAACGACCACCCACATGTAAAAAATATTTCACCCCCTCTGATCTGGCCTCGATGTAGAAGACATACATCTGCCCAAAGATGGAGTAGAATGCCCGCATTCTACATCCTACATACAGGTCAGGTACTCCTAAAACATACCTGCAACTGCTACATAGAATTCAAAACCGTGCAATAAAACTCATAGGTGATACTAATATCAGTCGATCAATTGATACCCTCAAACACCAACGCAATACTTCCTGTCTCACTTTCTTTTACAGCTTTTTCCACCACCAATCCTCCATTAAAATCACTAGTAGGATTCGTCCCGTTAAACTTTAAACCGTAACTCCAGTCTCACTATGAATGCTCAGCAGTATATCCTCAAGCCCACTTTCGGGCGTACTTTAAAATACCGTGATTCTTCCCTAAGCCGGTCAACTCGCTTATGGAATGCCCTTCCGGGATCTCTATTTCCTAGTTTTTTTTTTAACTTGCAAACATATTTATAAACATTTAAGACCCATATATATCGGTACCTCTTTTTTCTTCCTCCCTTCGGCCTCGCTGTGTACAAATGTTCTAATGATACACAAATCCCTTGAATGTGCGTTTATTATAAAAAAAAGGTCGAATAATTGAGAACATTAACGTACTCTTGTAATCTATTTTGCGATACATGGAAGCTGAATAAATTTTCAAAGTCTTTGTTTGGGGCCTTTCGGTGCTAAAGGTGCTTTTCCAATTCGATGGAATGGTGAATTAATCTACTACATGCTCCTTAGCCGGCCTATGCTTATATTTCTGGGTGCTCGAGAGAGCGTGGGTTCTGTAAAATAGAGATAATTTTGTTATTATTTGTCTCGAAATCATTTTACATGAGCAACGGCTTTTTTTTAGAATCTTAAATTCATTCTAACCCCATTTCGTGTAACATTTTTGTAAATAAAGAAGTGATTTTTTTTGCAGAACGACTCGAAGTGTCAACATCAGTATCAAGTTGTTCGTTTAGTTGCTTTCTTATTTCCTTTGGTGGTAGAAAGAAAAACATTATTAAGCGGTTTCTGCTCCAGAAGTCTACCAGGTTTTCCCTCTGTCACGCTTAACGTGGTACATTTTTTAGTTAACCGATTGACAGTGCTTCTTTTACATCTCACAACTTTGCAATCTACTTATTTGAAATATTTTTAAACGAAAGTTACAGGATATGTATTATATTAGCGTCAGTTGTACGAGTATCTCTGGAAAGATTGAAAAGTTATAACATTTTAAAAATCAGAAATCAAAGTCCGTTACAATTTTGCTTGCAATGGAAGTATCGCAACCCTACTAATCATTTAATTAATATCACCTTATCATTCATGCCAGAAGTGTCCGCAAGTACTATCAATATATCGTGTAACGAAAGTTTTAGTTCATGATATGTGAATATCAAAACAACTTTTATGAAATTTTTCAAAGATTCTCTCATGCTAGAATCATCATCACACCATCACTTTCATAATAAAAATGTTAGATAGATACCAAAAGAGAAATTATGGTAAACATGACATACGCATATGATATGTAGTACAACTTGTTTCGTGGCATTTTTATAACACTCACAACAATGACTGTCTAATATAATTATATCATGATTCTCGATTTATTTGCAACTCTTTGTGTGACATTTCCTTTACTCTGGAAGTAAAGAGCAAAAGAGAATTAAGGACAACATAGCCTTCAATTGCAAAATGTGAATGCGACAGATAAAGTGTTATGACATGGAAGGATACACCTACTATAGTAGTCTTCCGGCAGTCATCTTCCGAGAATGACATATTTTACTATTTCAGAGAGTGGATGGAATGTACTCCGTTTCATCATGCAGCATTTAGGAACTAATAAAACATAAAAAAAAGAACTATTAGAACTGAATAGAACAATAAAAGTTTAGTAAGAAAATTATTAGAACAAAAAGTATCAATGGTCCTTTCAAAGGAAATTTGTCATTGCCTTATGAAAAATAGAAAACCAAGCTTGAGATACGATATTACTGAGAGTGTATATTTTATTTATTAATATTTGGTGCGAAGTTTTGGGGTGTTGGCTTAAAGTGTTTGAATACACAGTGCGTCTTTGCGCAAATGCACTAGGAGAACCAGACTATTCATTTACATGTTTGAAAAGTATTAAGGATGTCATCCGGTTTAAAACATTGGGATATTAAAATATCTGCTGTTTTTTTTCTTGGAAGTAAGGTTTTTTTTTAAAATGGAGCATAATAAAGTGCACATTCAGCATATTTAATTTTTTTATGCTTAAGTGACAGAGGCGCAACGAAAGATTTGCAGCATGTATGGAGATTCGGCTATAAACGCTGACAATTGCCAGCGTTAGCTTACACGCGTTCGTTCAGGAAATACAGATCTTGCTGATGCTGTTTACTCTGGACGTCCACACCCCACAGACGACAATCAAATCTTGGCTGCAGTTAACGTTGACAGGTAACGCCAGACTACACACAGCTTTAGTGACAAAACAAAAACTGAATTCATTTGACTGTGAATTTATGCAGCACCCACCGTACTCCAGAGCTTGCGCCTTCTGAATATCATCTGTTCCGCTCTTTCCGAAACAATTTGGACGAAAGGCAATTCAATTCTGAAAATGAGATCCAAACGTACTAAGAAAACTTTTTTACCCATAAAGCTGCTAACTTTTACAAAAGAGGCATTATGTCTCTTTCATAACGTTGGAAGAAAGTAATAAGCCATGATTGACAATATCTGATGCAATAAATATAAGATTTTATACCAAAAATGTGCCTTAAACTTAAACCCTAAAAAACCGTAAAACTTATTGAACAATATAACAGAGGGGCAATTAAATAAGACATTCACCGATTTAAAAAAGAAATCAAGCAAATCATAACCACTTCTGTTAAGCGTTAAGTTCATCAGCAATAAAGTATAAAAAAAACTTCCACTTTTTTTTATTTCAAACAGATTGTGTACTTACACCCTTAAAATGTTTACACACAAAATAAAATTGTGGGGTGAAGAACGAAATATCGCTATGTTGGTTTTGAATGTTTGCAGGTTTTAATGACTAGGAAATAAAGAGCTCGGTAGGGCATTCTATAAGTGAGCTGTATGGCTAAGGAAAAAATCATGATATTTCGTAGTATATCCGAAAGCTGACTTGAGGGTATACTAAAGAGCATACTTAATGATTCGATTAAGAATACAAGGTAAGAAAACAAGCTAAAACAAGGAACATACGGCATGTGTTTGAGGGTGTCAATTAACTAAAGTATATTAGAGTGTATTCAGTTTTATCGCATGGTTTTGAAAACTATCTAACAGGTACAGAAGTTTTAACAGCACCTGGCATTCCAGTCTAATTTTTAGTGAGTGTATACCTGATATATTGATGACACATCGAAGGGCTATCATTTTCTATATCGCTTGAGGAAACTTAGACACTTCGCAGAACTTTTGATGATATCGTCATTTTTTTTGACACACATCAACAGTGGAAACCTTTTTACAGTATTCTGTTTTGGGAGCACCAAACTCTACTCTACTACTCTATTAATTATTGTACTAAATTGGACTTAAATGAGCTAATATAGTCGATGGATAGGAATGCTAGTCGATACCGAAGTAGGGACAAGAGACAATCGAAATACTAATGAAATGACATTTTGACGTACAAAATGTTGTACGGTGATGATCGCTCTTTGTTTGACAGCTCCCTTTGAATCTGGCTAGATCAATATCTGTATTTTAACAAAAGGTGCTTTTGCCCTTATAAAGAGACTGATTTATAGCAGTCAAATTGGTGCGAGAGTGAAGGTACATGGCCCTTATCTGGCCAGTGCTTGAATTTCACTGCCCCATGTAGTTCAACGTGAGTGTTCAACGTGGAAAAAATTCGGATGTTTGAGAGGGCATGTCTAAGGGCTTGCCTTCGTTTGTGCAGTACACCAGACTGGAAGTACATAAATTTCTATCCTAATGAAGTCTTATATTGTACAACAGGGTGAACCTAATAAGAGTGGACAATTTCGTCATTAAGTTGATTCGAAGGCACATTGCCAGAGCAATAACCTCAACTAACAGTTTAATCTACGGGGCTTATTAACATAATTATCTCTATCACGAAGTTTCAACGGCTTCGTGTTCTCAGAGGCGTTCTTCTATTTTGATAAAAAGATCTGATACAAGACAAACTAGCGGTGCCGCTAATCTTCCACGTTGCTTGAACAACTGCGGACAGGCGACTCAACTACGACAGAGACGTCGCATACGGCTGTGCGGAGCGTTTCCGGTTCAGTAAGGAGCTGTGATTTGATTTGGTGGTCGGCAGCACCAGCAATTTTGGTGGCTGGCTAATTAAGGTAAGCATTAAGGGGCAAATTCGCCATGCTTAATATTTTAAGCCATGGCCGGCTTACATAGTTTAGGTAGGATTAAAATAGTTTTAAAATTATAAAGAAAATATAAAAATACAAAAACAGAAAGATTCAAAAATACTTAAAAAAAAATAAAAGAAAAAAAAGAGATTTGGGACAATAAAAAAACAAAAGAATTTCTCTAAAATAAACATAGTTTAAGTAGGATAAAATAATAAGGGACTATCCTTTTAAGTTTTATTTAAGTTACAAAAAATCACATAGATTAAGTATGAGGCCAGTAAGAACCCAGAATTAAACGAAGATATCGTCGTTGTGTTAAGGGATTTAAATGAGCAGGTGGGTAGGTAGCAACAACCAGATTCTCACACAAGAGATCTTCCACAAAATAAGATAATCGTAATCTGATGGGATTTTGGGAAATCAAATCTGGTTTAATGGCGATAAGCTGTCGTTTTGTAGAAGTTCTCTTATGGCGATGGTGCGATCGCCGCTCTCAAACTACACCGGCGTCCATTCACGATTATTGGACTGTTGTAAAAAAAATTGTTTACTTTTGGGGCGTACGGTGTTATCGGAAGGAAGACAGAGTATCTTTAGACTGGTCAAATAATGGAAAGTTCTCAGAGCTTGCTTTGGTGCAATTAAAGCAGCAGAGAAAGACGAAGTTATGGCATTATATCGGTTAAAAGTAAGCTACAGCGAATTGTGCGAGTATTTAACACGGTTTCCAAAACGTTGTTATTATTATAATGATGTTTACATAATCACTTATTTAACTCCATACAATATCCGATGAGAACTATGAATGAGAACCTTATTTCCTCTTCTTGATTATAGATATGTTCGTGCTTCAGTTTCTAACTAAGAATTTGCAAGCGATACTCATTGAAGTCAGGTCGTCGCTATGAAAGCTCATCAGTATACCCTCAAATCTACTTTCGGACGTACTCTAAAATACCTTAATTGTTCCTAAGCCGTACAGCTCTATATGGAATGATCTGCCGAGCTGTCTATTTCTTAGCCACTATAACTTGCAAAGATTTAAGACCAACGCACACCGGTATCACTCTTTTTCCCCTCCCTAACGCCAACGCTATGCACAAGCATTTCAAGCGTTTCAGGGTACGCAATCCCTTGGGTTATTCCGAAAAAATAAATTTGTATGTAATGTGCAAACTGAAGAGAAATTTGTGTTCCGTCTCTTCTTGCCAAAATAATAACCAAAGTAATCCTCAAGCGAATAAAGCACTATCTTGAGGCTACACTAGATGGCGAGTAAGGAGGCTTTCGATCGGGATCCGACCCCATCAATACTCTGCAAATTATCATCGAAGAATGCTCCGATGCACTTAATGTTCATCGATTTTTTATATCAGATTGAATTATACGATACACTATTTGTAACCCCATAGTACTACGGATCCCAACTAAAACATATTGAGGTGAAGAATAAAGCAAGCCGTTGGGCTGCAGATAAAATCACTCGAAACCAGAGTCATTATCTTTCCACCTCAATCTCGCAAGTTAGCAATAACTTCAAATTATTAGTATTAATTAATATTATTAATTAGAAAAATTAAAAAGTAATGCTATTAGCTTAAGGATGAAGCTGTTCCGGCCAAATGTTGAATCTGGTCCTATTTGGAATGATTTCGCTGGGCGATGAAATGCGAATACTGGTAATTGTTTTCTCAGGCTACTAGTTTGTTTTCTCGCCGATTTTCTTGCAAGAATATGAAGTGCTTTAGATATATCCCATATTCGGAAGAGGGATTCTCTGAACTTGTTTATACTCTCTTTAAAAAAATGCCATATTTGTGTTTCAGATTATCATCAATTTAAACATGGAAAAGTAAACGTTATATGTGTAAACTCCAATTTTATATAGTAATCATCCCGATAAGCGGACACTTGACTGATCCATTCTATAATGTTGGCGAGCTAGTGAAACAACGAAATTCCGAGTATTCTCTGACGAGAATATTGCGAGCTGGTAAGTTAAGACCATAATTAATATGGCATATTTTGTGAGAATACTTGGCTATAAGTCAGTTAAAGATCTTATGCCCCAAGAGCTAAAGCCAAATGATCATCATGCATGTTGATCTCTCACTGATTGGGCTCCAATGAAAATGGAATAAGATCCTTATAAATGGCTTTATTAATATTAAGCAAAATTATAGCATTTGATTGCAAACTAGGACAGCCGCCATTGTATCATTGGTGTACAAAAAAGTTTACGGTTTTGTGTGATTTTTAAGACTAAGGTGCCATCGGTCCGTACTTCCTATATGTACCAATATAACTCCAAAGTTTAGATGGTATGTGGTTTCAATAGGACGGTGGGACTTAATACACAGCGCGCGCTAAAATCAACTTACTAGGGACTAAGTTTAGTGATCGCCTTATAGGCGAAAACGGCCACGAGTCCCGTTTGTGCCCGTTGTTATGCCCCCGTTGTCTTTATTAGCCTATTTTTTTGAGAATACATTAAGTCTCTATTCAACAGCAACAAGACATAAATTTTAAATGTATAAATGTCAACTTGTTCGAATTATGCGATAAATTTGAATGATGTCATATTCCAGAACTGATCGTATTAATTATATTTTATATACCACTCGCTTTTCATTGACTATATTTAGTTATGAAGGATAAGAAGTTGCGCTTATAGTTGTGTTATAAGGAGCCACTGTGCAGTATGATGTATGAATCTGTTTGCATTTGAGAAAACTCTTTCTATAAACTGTTCTTTCTCAAATCACATGCATTGATTAGAAGCCAGTTGGGTTTCAGCTTGTGATCCTTTAACATGGAGTAGGGCGTCAAAAAAAATTGGATATCCAAAAAATTGGATATTGCGCCGTTCGATTATTACTCGTTCCGTTCGATGGCACATGGTTTGGCTGATCAGCAGTTCCGCTCATATGAAAACATCAAAAAATGGCTTGATTCGTGGATAGTCTCAAAAGATAAACACTTTTACCGTACCGGTATTCGAGAAAGCTATAGCTAGTGATGGGCAATACTTTGAAAGATTCATTTGTAACAATTTTTTAAAAATAAAATTTAAAAAAAATTATTAAAAATAATATAACTTTACAAAAATAATATACTTGTAAGATAATTTAGTTGCACACTTGATAAAATTGATGTCAAGACTAGGAACAAGCGCATAGGTATTATAACAGTCTACTTGTCCTCATAAATAAATGAAAATATCAAAAAGTGGAACTATTTTGCGGTTTAATCTTCGGATTTTAAAGTGTAAAAAACGGATTAAGATTTTAAAATTTCCGTTGTACGGACACCTTACTTAGGCGGACAAAAATTTAGCCACCATGAATGTCAGCCTAAGAAAAATTTCAGTGTATCGTAACACACGTTATTTATTAGAAAAAAAAAATCGGGGTGCATCTAATAAAAACCCCTGTACACGTATCAGATTTCTATGGCTAAGAAACCTTTGCGAGATTCTCTTTCAATTAGTTAAGTAGTACGAGTATCTCTGATTTTTGGCTGGCGCCAACCTAGCTACTTTCCTACTTTCTAGCTTTCTGATAATTCTTCAAATGGTTTTGCTTCATACTGTGCTACTAATTAAACTAACACTACGTAGTAGGTATGAAATTTGTTTGTTAAAACCATTCATCAGGTTTAAAAATTTCAGATTTAAAATAAACAAAAAGAAACAAAATAAAATTGGATAATTTTTTACAATGAAGATTCCTTTTTCATATTTTGCTAAATATTTTTTTAAAGTGGATGCCTTTGAAATTGATTTATATGAATGCATGTACCTTATCTTTAAGATTTATAACTCAGATTATTCATTAACACCTTTTATTTTACTTCTGACTTATTTAATGTTTATAAATATGAAGCTCATTGAGTGTAATACTCAATTGAATTGGTGGTTGCTTATTTGAAAAGCCACTCATTTCCATCAAACACCAGATGTTTCCTCATAAGCGACAACAAAACAGTTTGAGAGTAGTTGGGAACAGTTACTTCCACTCATAAGAGCTGAATGTCAACAATAGGAATGTATCTATGCAATGCTTAAATTGAGCCAATAATCGGATGAAACAAAATCGGTTGGAGTTAAGAATGTTTATGCATTGTAAATAAATGTTGTTGCAACAAAATAAAGAAAGTTGATGTCAACAGCAAATATACAAAACAGTAGACATTTGTATGTATATTAAAAATATATATATTAAAAAACAATTGTTGCTCCGAAATGAAAACTTTGGAAGTAACATGGCTTATATGTTTATACATAATATCCAGGTACAATGCCAATAGCTTTCAGAATCATAGTGCATAAACAATAAACAGACCGTTTCAGTTAATGACAGAAACAACTAAAAGAAATAAACACGCAACTGACATCTTATTGGTGATAATTGACAGATATTTTCGTGACCAGAGTTTTCGAGTGGGAGAAATCGCAACATGTGGTTACGGAAACGGATCCAGCCGCCTCAGCAGATAGACTCGAATTTGAACCTAGTTCAGTGTGAGAAAGAAGGCATTGAAGTGGTGTTAAAACGTCACAAGTGTGCAAAGTGTAATTATCTAAACTATCTAAACCTCCTTGGAAATGAAAAAAAATTTTTAAATGTTTTTTTATTTTATTCAATATAGTCCCCTTTTATTTTGATACACTTATTCCAACGATTTTCTAACTTCTTGATCCCGTCTGAAAAGTAATTATCCGGAAGGTCAGCATTTTTTATATATATATATATATATATATATATTTTTTTTTTTTATGGGAAGTTCAGAAATGTTCATAGACACTATAGGCCCGGAGCCTATAATAGTGTGAGATTCTTACTCACTAAAAAACACCTCCCTTATGCAAACCACGACTGAGTTCACACTCAACAAGCAGTTCTTCTATCGCATTTTATTTTGTTTTTATAAGATATCCTGCAGGCGATTTTCCATTGAAAATTCCTGTGTACTTTAGGAAAATTTTGCGCTGCTAATTACAGCGCTAGATCGAGAGGCTTAGTCCTTTTCAGACGGCGCAATAAATTTGTTTTGTCGAGGATCTGTTGAACAGAAATATTCGTATGACCTTGTAATCGATTATTATGTTTTCGCGCAAACAATTTAATTACGTTCTGAACGTTTTCGACTCCTAAGTCTCTGTGGATATCATCGTTTCTAATGTACCACGGCGCATTAACAATACCTCGAAGAACTTTGTTTTGGAATGTCTGTAATACATTAATGTTACTATTTTTAGTACAACCTCAAAGTGGTACATCATATTTCCAGATCGGTTTTAGCACTAGCTTGTATAACAGCAGTTTGTTCTCTAAGCTAAGCTTGGAATACTTTCCAATAAGCCAGTAAATATTTCTATATTTGATTTCAAGCTCTCCATTTTAGTTAAGCTTCGAGTGTCATACCGAGATATTTGGCCTCGTTCGCGTAAGGAATTCGTACTGCGTTGATAAACACCGGTGGATTCTCAATTTTCTTGAGAGTGAAGTTCACGTGGACAGACTTGTTTTCATTAAGCGCGATTCGCCAAGTCTTTGTCCAATTGTTAATCCGTGTAAGGGCACGTTGCAACTTGGCAGTTGCTTCTTCGACTGTTTTAGCCGATTCCAAAATGGCAGTGTCATCAACAAATGTGACTAGGACAGTGTCGTCCGTTTGCGGTATATCACGGGTAAAAAGCAAATATAGCAGAGGGCTAAGTACACTTCCTTGCGGCACCCCTGCCTTTATTGTCTTAAAAGTGGAATATTCGTTTCCGTGTCTCACACGGAAGAGTCGGTCTTCCAGATATGAACCTAAGATACAAGACAATTGCTGGGGTAGGGCTTGTCGGAGTTTATATTTTAGGCCTTCATGCCATACCATCAAAGGCTTGCGAAACGTCAAGGAATGCGCTTGAACAGACTAACTTACACTCGATTGCTCGTTCAATTATATCGGTTATTCGATGCTTCTAAACCCAAATTGATGATCAGGCAAGAGGGAATTTGTGTCGGTAATTAGTTTAAGACGATTAAGAAGGATTCGCTCGAAGACCTTCGATGTAATCGGAAGAAGCGATATTGGTTTATATGACTGCCTCAGTCAGCGGTTGACCGGGTTTCGGAACCATAATAACTTCGGCTACTTTCCACTGGTGCGGTACGTGCTCTAATCTAATGCTGGCATTTATAAGATAGAGCAGCTTAAGCAAAACTTTTTTCGGCAACGCTTTAAGTATTTCTCCCGTTATTAAGTCATATCCCGGGGCTTTATTGGGCTTAAGCGTGTCTATAACTTGTCTAAGTTCACTAGGTGTAGCCTTTTCTACTGGAAAGTTTGTCGTCACGTCTAGCGTATTGACATTCTCAGGAAGCACCCCCTCCCCCCCCCATCGAATGGTTTAAACGTTTCTGCAAGATGGTCGGCGAAAACATTAGCTTTTTCCTTATCTTCTTTCGCCCAGTCATCCTGGTTTCTTCTTATTGGCGCCACGTGTATTTGGGGCTTTCGAACACTTTTAACGGCTCTCCATATAGAGAAGTTGGTATCCTTTCGCTGTGAGTCTTTCAAGGTAGTTATTAATACCTTGATTATTGAAGTCCTTGATCGATTTTTTCAACAAGTTGCAGAGCCTATTGAAAGACGTTTTATCTTGTGGTGCCCGGGTTTCATGCCACTTTTTTCGCGCTCTTCGTTTCTTCCTTATCATTTCTCTGATTTCCGGTGGATATCTTATGCCGACTTTGGGAACTTTGTTCGATTCGCGGGGAGTGTTTTTCCAGGCCGCTTGCTGTATGACTTCAACGAAACGTTCAACTTCTTTTTCAAGTTGATACGGCGTTCTAAGTGCTACTTTCAACTCAGTATTGTCTACAACGTCTATTCGGAAATCTTCAAAGTTAGTTTTGTTGTTAGTTAATCTGGGTGGTCTTTGTTTCTAAAACAAGGGTTCGCACAGTGAGAGGATAACTGGAGAATAATCGGAAGAAAGATCGAAGCCCTCTTCAACTTTGACGTAACTAGCGTAAATAGCTAGCGTAAATAGCAACCACATTCCATACCAGCCCTGTAAAGAGTTTTGCCTTTTTGAGAGATACATCTTGAGCCCCAAAAGGTGTGCTTCGCGTTAAAGTCGCCACCAATAATGAAGATTGGTCCAAGGGGATTGAATAGGTCAATAAATTCTTGTTTATCTATTTTGCAGCGCGATTGGCAACAATTGAGGATATATTACAAGAGTAACTTTTATTTTTAGCGCGCACCACGGTCATTTGAAATTTGCCAAGTTCAATTATTGCTTCCAAAGTATGTTCAATGCAGTCTCTTATGAATAGGGATGACCTGCCTCTTGCGTTTCCCGATGGATGATGAGCGTGGTAGTCGCGGTAACCTTTTAGTTCCACGCGCGATTCTGTTGCCAGGTGAGTTTCGGAAATTAAACATATGTCAATTACTTTTTCCTGCATGAAAATATTTAGTTCATCAAGCCTTTTCTGTAGCCCGTTGGCATTTCACGCAAGTATATTGAGCTTCTTTGCCATAATTAGTTACAGAAATTGGCTTCGAACTTCTTCTAGTCTCTCGAGAATTACTGATAACACATTTGAGGCAGGATCCGGTGATGTACAGTTAGTCATATTAACTCGCGCCGCTATTTGCGCGTAAGTTTTTCCACTTTCCACTTGCGCATTGTTATTTTTGACGTTGTTGTTATTAGTGATTTTAGCGTTTGCCACCATTACCTTCTTTAAAGGCATTGGAGTACGACCGCTGTTGTTATTTCTCATTCTAGCTGTCCCTGCGTTTTTCAAAGGCTTCGTTTTTGATTGATTTCGTAGCTTTTGCAACTCCTTCGCGACTTCGCAGCCTCGATAATTAGCTGGATGTTTTCCCTTGCAGTTAATGCATTTCGCTGGGGACTCTTTCGCGGCATTGCGCTCTCTGGTCAGATGTTTGCCAGCGCATTTTACACAGCGAGGTTCCTTCTGGCAGTAGGCCTGAGTATGGCTGAATCCCTGGCAACGTGTACATTGGGGAATCAGCCTAGAGTTTTTCCGCGGAGGTTCAATTTTAACAACAAGTCCCAAAATTGAATTTATGACATTAATTCTTTCTAGGCTTTCGGTTTTGTCGAAAGTGAGCCTAAAGAGGGGAAGGCCGCGTCTTGGGGTCATCCTCTCGATTACAACGTTGCGCTATTTTTGCGCAAGTATATTAACTGCGTCGATTAACTTAAAATCTTTATTTTTAAGGTCATTTACGATATTTTCTTTAAGGCAAGAGGGATGCAATCCTCTAGCTAAAACGCGTATGGGTCTTTCCGTTTTATTTTCGTAGGTATGCCATTGAATCTTCTCGGCATTTAATTTTTGCGAAAGCGAACGGTAGTTGTCTGGATTAAGGACATTAATAGTCCATGTATCATTATTGCGAGATCTTACTTTATAATCGGTTGAGCACAGTGATTTCAGGATTATGTGCAACTTGTTGTAGTCCGAGATTCCAAAAACGTTTATTTGCGGCGGCGGTCTTTGCTTGGTTGCTTTGTTGCCTTATCGACCTCAGCAGTGTTAAAGCTGGCTTGCTTCTTTGTTTGTTCAATATCAAGCGGGGAAGTAGCTTTGCGCTTCTTACCTGGCTTTTTTTTCAATATTTAGTCCGTTTCGCGGACTAGCTCTTCTTCGTCCGTGTGAAAACTCGAGTTTTCGGGGCGGTCAAGTAGCGAAACAGACTCAGACTCAGATTTAGATTGCGGCTTAATGGCATCTAGTTGCTTTATTAGTTCGGCACAGAGCAATTCCATATTTTGGAGTCTGGCGCGGAGATCAGAATTTTCGCGTTCGAGATTTTGTAGCTTATTTGGTGTAATGCTATTGCCCTGAGCTACCGACTGTGTTTGGTCTTTGGTTTCGCATGATTTTCCTAACGATCCGCGTGCTGGAGATCTCGTGACCCTTAAGCATTTTTTTAAGGGGTCCTGGTTTATATTTGTATTATTTTAAACATTATTTGAACTCAGAGATCCGCATTAGACAGCTAAGGCTGGCTGATCCAGAGGTCGCCAAGTATCCGGATTAGAGATTGAGCTATTTTTATACTGGGCCCCCAACCTGGTCGATTCTGGCACGGGTCGCTTAACTCTTTAATCCGGCCCAGTGGATTTTAGTCGATTCTCTTACGACAGGCATGCCTTACCTCGGGTATATATTCTAACCTCTAACCCGAAGGGATATGTATTTTATTTTCTTAATCATTATATCTTACATACTAACAAAAAATGTTTAAATGCTGGCTTAAAATTACTTAACAATCTTATACTAACTTACTGGCCCCACACAGGCACTCTAAGCTACTATAAATTCTTATATCTATTTCTTTCGACTTTATTTACATTTTATTTTATGTTACAATATTTATTTTTTATACTTAAAGCTAAGAAAAATATATTGTAGTTAACAAAAAACTTAGCATATGTACATTATTTTTAAATTTTTATAAAAACTTAACATCTAACTTAAAATAAATGTTAGTCTACCGAACCTAAATACACAATACACACATACACACACCTAGACATTATACACAATAATATACATATATTAGTATATATCTTTGTATATACCAATATATGTATATATATCTTAAAGTCTAACCTAAGCCTATGTAAGCTGGTCATGGCTATTTACAGTGCAAATAGACTGGTCAGCTCTGCCCCATTAGTGAGGTTGGTCCGTAATTGAGAGAAACGACGACGAACCATCTTCTCCATCATTTAACCACCAGAGATGCTGGTGTTGCCGAACGACATCCCTCTTATTGCGATTCCCCACCGCCCTACTGAACCTGAGACGTTCCACACTGCTGTGTGCGACGTCTCTATTGTCGTTGAGTCGCCTGTCACCAGCTGTCCGAGCGACATGGAAGATTAACGGGACCGCTGCTCTATCCTGGATCAACCCTATCTGATCCAGGTAGAGGAATGCTTCCGGTGGAACGAAGCCGTCAGAGTGCACATTCACGTGGTAAAGGTAATTGGGGTAGTAAGCTCCAGATATCAGATCCCAAGGTATCTGACTACCTTTCAACAGGCAAGAGGCTGTCCGTGTTGTCCAATGATCGAGAACTTTTCATACAACCGTTTACCATTCGTTCGCAGAGTTTCGCAGTGGCCGCAAATCGGTTTTTGATGAACCGCGCCAAGGTGGCCTAAAAACGGTTACCACAGAGGAAACCGTTGATAAAATCTATGATCTCGTATTGGCGGACCGCCAAGTCAAAAATTCGCTAGTTGGCTGAGATAGCAGGTATCTCAATTGAATTTTTTAGCCATATCCTACACGAAATTTTGGGCATGAGAAAGCTGTCCGCCCAAACAAACGCAATCGCGAGACCACTTCAAAGACGTGCTTGGCCCCGTTTAATCGAAATTCGCTCGCCAGAAAGAAGTACGGGTCGAACGAGGAAGTATTTTGCAGGCCAATAAAAGTCGTACTATACGGAGGGGTTAAAAAAATTGTAACACCACTGGAAAAAGTGTACAATAGTTGCGTTGTCTTTTCTAATCTTAGTATTCACCAAACAGCCCTCGTACAGCTCTAGTAGTTAAGGAATGGTTGCTGTACAATGCGTCAAAGCAGCTGAATTTCCCAACACAGTCGCCGAATTTAAACCCCATCGAGCACATGTGGGATGAAATAGAGAGAAATCTTCGAAAATATGCCATAACCGGTCGCGAAACTCTAAAAGAGGCACTGTGTCAGTGGCCAGTGGTCAGTGGCCCGACATTTTCAAGCAGCTATCGATGCTAATGGAGGGCCCACCGGATACTAAAAAATAGCGTGCTTTTTGTTTTTGTCTTATTTACTTGTAGTATTGTTTCGTATTATGTAGTTTCGCCTCAATAAAAAGTCTCATAAATACTTTAATTTTTTTCTTCAATTACGAGATATTTGGGAGGTGTATGTAGACTTATGTTCAATAGTGTAGTTGGGTTTTTTAAAAAGTTAAGTTTAAATGAAAGCTGACTATTAAAATATTATTGATAAACTTAAGACTTAAGTGTTTATTAATATTTAAGTCATTACTAATGGTTCGTTGTTAGTAAGGCCCATTTTATATAATATGCCAAAATACCGATAGACGACGATAAGTCATGGGTGCATATCCTTATTAGAAATCTAATTTTAATTAAAAATTTGGAATTGTTATAAAATATATTTCTGAATAAAGAATTTATACATATGTACATTACACATACATACATACATATTATGTGAACTCCTATTCAAAGTCGCATATATGAAGTTTGACTTAGTTAGATTGTGCAACATCATCATACTTGAGAAAAATGTGCCAAACTCCTAAGCCAGTATCGGAAGTACAATTTTCTAAATAATTACGTGTACATTAATGTTACGAAAGTAAAACTATTTAAATTAAAAGTCAGGTTCTACATTTTGTTGCAAACGATCTTTCAATCTTGCAAAATTAGCGTTTCTGAATGAATGATTTCGTCGCTTTAAATTTATCAACGCAAAAACTAATATGGTCAACATTATAGTGGATTGCCTAGTATTTCACAACTAAATTCACATAATTGGATACGAAAACAGCGTTTATTCAAGAGGAAACCAATCTAGAAAATACTAATAATACCGAAAAAATTAACCTGAGAGTAGAATTACAAGCCGAGATGGACAACGCGGCAGCATCAGAAAAAGAATTTTTTTTTTGCTTATTTGTATTCCATTGTTTTTTATTTATTTTTTCGATTTAATTTATTCAGCTTAACTTAATTAATTTACAAAAAAACAAAAACAAACATAAGTTGCTTTTCCGGCTCTTCCAATCCTAATCCCCTCTCTTATTTTCATAAAAGAAAACAATTTATCAAACAAACAACTTTCACTTAAATCAAGGCAGTAAATTTGCTGATTTTTAGGAGATTTCAGGGAGAAATTTTCTACCTTAAAATTCACGCCACTATCTAACGAAATGTCGCCTAGTTTTGCAGGTTATTCTCGGGCACTCGATCAATCAGAGTCGTTTGATTAGCACTTCCCTAGAATTCGGAACGCGCTTATGTGCTACAGGCAAATGCAGAGAGGCAAGGCGACTTGCTCTTTTATTGTATAGCGTACAATTTTGCAGTTTACGCAAAAACAAAACAAACTTCTCTTTGACGAATTGCAGCTACATACTAGATGGAATGAAAATTAATCTCCTTGGGAATGAAAAAAAATTTTTTTTAAATGTTTTTTTTATTTTATTTAATATAGTCCCCTTTTAGTTTGATGTACTTATTCTAGCGATTTTTCAACTTCTTGATCCCGTCCGAAAAGTAATTTTCCGTAAGGTCTGCAAAATACTCCTCCGTGGCGTCGATGATTTCCTCTCGTGAGCTGAATTTTTATTGATGAGCCATCTTTTGAGGTTTGGGAAGAGATAACAGTCCGAGAGCGAATACGGTGGATGCGAGAGCAATTGGAGCCGTAAGTCATTGATTTTAGCCGTGGTTACGGTGCTTTTGTGCGCTGGTGCATTGTCTTGCAAAAACATTTTTTTTTTCGCTTCATGTAAGGCCGTATTGCAGCGATTTAGGCCTTCAATCGTTCCAATAATGCACAGTAATACTCGCTGTTGATGGTTTTTCCTTTTTCGAGGTAGTCCACGAAGAGTATGCCATGACAATCCCAGAAAACTGACGCCACAACCTTTCCTATCCACCGAGCCTCCCTCGCCCGCTTCGGACCACTCGTGCCGGCTTCAGTCCATTGCCGGCACTCAATCTGTGCTCTGTTATTCAACAGTTACCAATCGAGCCAAAAGTCCGCCCGATTCCGCATCAGCAAGTCTAAACACTCTTTCGAAGTGCCCTCGCTTTCGTGTTTTTGGTCAGGAGTGAGTATGCGCGGCACCCAGCGGCAGGATAACTTTTTCATATGCAGAATATTGCCCAAAATATGGCGTGTGCACTCAGTACTAATCTTTGTGGTATCTGCGCACCTTCACTTTCCGGTCAGACAACACCATTTCAAGTATTTTTTTGACATTGTCCTCTGTAACCGCATCGGATGGCCTCCCGCTGCGGACTTGATCTGTAGCGGAGTTGCAGCCACCACGAAACTTTTGAAACCAGTATTTGACGGTGTAATCTGACGAAGCATTAGCCCCATAATATTTATCCAACTTTTCTTTTGTTTCCTTTGCCGTTTCGCCTTTCAAAAAATAATGTTTTATGAGAGAACGAAAATCGTTTTTTTCCATACTCAACATGATGCCAAACACGTCAAGAACAATCAGTTGTCGGGGTGGCCGTAGTGTAGTGGTATATGCATAGGCTCCTCAAGCAGAGGGTCGTGGGTTCGAATTCCGTGCGAGTCTTTTCATAGAATTTGTATGTAGTTATATGAAAATCCCGTTGGTGGCAACTCTGACATGAAGGCATAACAGTGATGTTGGGGTGGTTGCTGGCTGGGCTAAATGTAACGAACTTACAACTAGCACGTACCGTTCCTACTGGTTGAAGATGCACTAGCTCGTCCCGTCCAGTTTGACAACCACTCTGGGAAAAATATCGAAACCTAATACACCTGAGTTTCAAACTACTACACCTCCCGCCCGCGCCCTGGAGAAAAAAACAGTAAAAGGGTATTCATATCCATTTGGTGCGCGCGCGGTATTATATATATAAATATATATATATATATATATATATAAAATAAAAAAAAAAAAAAAAACTAAAGACAGTATCGCACTGAAGTCATCGCACACATATCTGCCCCTATATATGAACGGACTTCAAGGCACTATAACTTTTGCAGTAGCAGCGCATTCTGGTGGTAAAGGAGGTTACTTTTCACCCCTCCTAGTATAATATGCCTACACGGATGAAAAACTATTTTTTAATATAAACGTAAAAATTAACGGTCTCCGCTTTAGCTTCTTCTAACCGAAACTGCGGAAAACCGATGGAAAAGTAACATGATAATCTAGTGTGTTTTAACACCGTAAGAGAAAGAGGAGCAAACTACGTTTAAAAAACTCGTGACTCCAAGGTGGAACAGCAAGCGCCGAGGGATGCATGGCTTAGAGGCTGCTTAGCCTCTAGTTTGTGAACTTCGGATACCAGTCGACCTTCGACTTAAATCCCCAGCCTTTCTTTCAGCAAAACGGGCTGTCCTGAAAGGTGACTTTCGTATATTGATTACTCGTGGAAATCAAAATTGACTCAACAAAAGTTTTAACTTCAAAGACTGATGCCGCTTCTAAAGCATTGATTTTAGGGACGAACCTGTGCTTCCTGACACTTTGTGTGAAGTCACAATTAACATGCTGTCGGATGAGCCATTTGTACCAACCGTGAGCACGAAAGTAGCTGTATGTCCCTTGAACTTGTCTCAAAAATCTACCGCCTAAATAAAACTAAAACCTTCGGAGGGAAGAAGGTTCAAATAAGCCCTGAAAAAAAGTAACTTTAAGAAACGTGCCACTGCTAGCACCGAAAACAACGGCACAGGGGCTAAAAGAATTCATTCCGACGACTCTACTCCCCCGAAGTTGGAAGCAAAGAGAATCCGAAGAGTAAATGCCATAGTTGTCAAGGTTCCATATAGTAATATACTGGGCCATGTCAGGCTGTGTTCAATTCCGGAATACATATCTCTCAATGCCATTAGTGTTGAGCAAATGGCTCAAATACAAGAGGGAGTTATCGATGTTTCGATTGAGCTTTGAGGCGAAGATTTGAAGCCGTCTTTTGACAGCTCTACAATCAGGGCTGGCTTTGTCTTATTTGTCTGTTCCAATAAAGCCACTGCAAATTGGCTGAAGAGTAATTTCTCCAAAATCAAGGAGAAATGCGGTCTGAACGTGATGTTGTTGAAAAAGGAGGCATTTCTGAAACCACACATCCCAAAAGGGTTCTTTCCGCAAAGCATCGGCCTAACTAATGAGCAAATTCTCCCGTCCTTGGATGAACAAAACTCAGGACTTAAAACCAGAACCTGGAGAGTCCTGCAAAGAGTGGAAGCGAAGAATGATCTCGTTTACATGGTCTTTGCTCTAAATGACAGACTGGCGAAAAGACTAAAAGACCTAAAAGATCATATGGCGTACCGTTTTGATAAGCTGAAGCTCATTATAAAGAGATCAGATAAAACTTCAACAACCTCCACTAAAATCAACGAGATTAACATGGCTGCAGTTGAGGGTGACATAGCACGTGAGCTCACCTCAAATAAAATCAAGTCGAGCCGCATACGGAATTCCACCTAAAGCCCCAAACGATAATGGCTACCCTCAAAGACTTGCAAAGAAACCTGCACTATACACATACCATCTGGTTATATGAAACATAACAGGGGTAACAAACCCACTTTTATAAACTCTGTATGAGAGGAAGTACTTGAGCTCACTATCTCTTCTCCCTTTCTTCATAATTCTATCAATATCGGACATGGTCAAAGAAGACAGCTGAAGAAACTTACGAACTGAAATATTTTTCAAGAAAATCTCGCTATCAAAACGGACTTACTGCTCTCATATCTATAGTCCTTTGGGGACGCAAATGAGGCAGCGGCTCAGCTAAATGAGGTCATTATCTCATCACTGAAATGTACTTGCAAGTAGAAACGCAATATGGTTAAAAGAACAAATTCGTGAAATTGTGAGAAATTTTTTCAACAAATCCAAACACATCGGTAAGTGGGAGCTTTATAGATCCTCATTGACCAACTGCAATAAAGAATTTTAGAAAGTCGAAAAGAGCTCCCTGAAAAAAGAATTGTGAGAATCTGGAAAAACATCTTCAAATCTCACATCTTTCTCTCAGCTAGTCGAGGGGAAACTCAAAATATGTTACCTAAAATTCATTTCTTAGACTCAACCCTTTTAAGCAGCACAGAGTCTATCAATTTTGAAACCACAAGTTTATCCTACAACAATATAGTTAAAAACCTATCTGGAAATATGTTTAGCATAGATAAAGTCAATGAGCCATAAGCTCCTTTAAACCATATAAGGTACCTGGATCAGAAGGAATCTTCCCAGAACTGATTTAAAGAAGTCTTGCCTAGATTCTTTCCACTCTAACCGCTTTATTTAGGTGTAGCTTCAATTGTGGATACATCCCATAAGCCTGCGGGGAGGTAAACGACCGAGCTATAAGTCTTACATATTTTTTTCTGAAACAGTAAAGAAAGCTCAACGGAAAGCGCTGTATTAAATCTGGTAACAATATTGAAGGTGCCTTTGACAATAACGGACATGAATCCATTTCGGAAAATATCTACGTCTCTCGGTGTAATTAAAATCTCTGCCTCAGGTGTCAAAGGTTGCCCACAAGGAGGTGTTTTCTAACTGCCTTTGTGGCCACTGGTCATTGATTACCTACTTAATAATTTGAAGTTAAATATCTTGGAATAGTTTTCATTAAAAACTAAATCGGAATTCACATATTAATATTAAAATTATCAAAGCGACTAAAGCTTGGGGATTAGCCCCACAGGTCACCCATTAAATATGTATGTGCAATGATACGATCTATCATCACCTATTCATGACAAAAGTGAAATCTGCCACACAAAAGCGTCAGTGGCTGCAAAGACCGGCGGAATGCCAACAAACTCCACAGAAACTACAAAAGCTTTCACTTGTTTAACGCCACTTGATATATTTATAGAAAAGATGGCAAATCGCAGAAGGGTTAATCCACTACGAATAGGAGAGATTAATTACTCAGATAATATGGATCAAATGAAACATCTCCTATGTCGAAAAGCAAGGAACTACAAAAACCCTACTTCAAAGTTTAAAGATCGGTATACGCATCGATCGAAGATGGACACCGGGAAGGGTGGTGGTATTTTTCGTCAAAATGTCATATTATTTTTCGCAAATCTCATTCTCGATAAGAGAATGAAGAGCTTTTCCATCCATGTACTAACGTACAGTGAAGTAGCAATTAAAGCATTAGGCTCTAATCTTACTGGCTCCAAATCAGCTTTGGACTGCTTCAATACACTACAAGATTTCTCCCATAAGAACAAAGTAAAACTTTGGTGGCACCCTGGTCATACAGGTATTAATGGAAAAGAAATAGCCGACGAACTGGCTCGAAACGGTTTGGTTGATTCTTTCACTAGCCCTGAGCCGTTCTGTAATATCCCGAATTAAGCAATAAAGAGTTGAGAGAACAAAATGTGAATATCGCATTGGAAAAACATTCCAGGGCCTTAATAGGATTAAAGAGCCATTAAACCTTTTCTTAAAAAAAAAATCAAAAGATTCCCTACAACCCCAAAATGATGATGTTAGAAAACTAGTTGGATTTCTAACTACACAAAATAGGTCTTATTCAGGAAACTGAATGTCGTCTTTCCGTGAAAGAAGACGAAACTGCGGAACGGATTTTATGTGAATGCTTGGCTTTAAGTGCCTTAAGGAGACGACACTATCTCAGAGAAATTTTAATTATTTCTCGAAATCTCTATCAGAGAGCTTTCTCAATTTCATCAAAATAGTTGAGCCCCTCTTGGCTTCGTTATACTGATTTTGTGATATCTTTTATGATATCGAATCAGTAAAACTGCTAGACAGGTTATTTAACTCTCATTTGGAGAAAGACTGGAATCTTTAAGAGTCGATGCAAAAGAAATATGTGATCCTAATCGGGATGTCAAAGAATGTCTAATATATGTATGCACAGAATTATGCTGAAAAATCGAAATACTCTGTGCAAATGTCAAATGGGACAAAGTCCTTAAAACTAACAAGCCAGTCAGATAGGAAATCTTACTAAGTTTTGATGGCACCTATATTGAGTCGAAAGCAGAACCTCTCAGTTTCATGCTTGAGACTCACTTCGCAGATAATTTGACCAGAATCGACTCACAACCATCCTATCACTGAAGCTGTACAAACTGAGTAATAAAACCCACCGTATCTATTATATGGCATTGGTTTATGGCGTATATTCAGCTATGCTACAAATCTGCACTGCTCAACACTGGCACTGGCTTACATACCGAACTTTTGCCGAACATCAAAGCCAAGTAGTTTCATCCAGCCAAGAATCACTCTAATTTTCTTCTTGTTGAAGAATATGAGGAGGATGGATGAGCTTCAAGTGCGAAAAACTGCTTTTCGAATGCGTCCTCTGTCCACAATGCAATATGCTATACCAACGCGGAAGATTTGCGAGAATTAAAGGAGCACTCGACAGGAAGCAGTACCCGCTAGACATATTGATCGATTTTGAGAGTGCTTTCGACAGCAAGGGCATAGACGAAATACTATTGAAAGGATGTAGATGAAATATCTGTCGGATCATGTCTAGTGGTTGTCAGATCTAAATCTTTAAATCATTACATGTAATCGATGATTTGTGCACTACAAACGGCCTTAAAGTCAATCTTCTTAAAACTAAGGTTGTTCTCTTTGAGAGATGATTAGTTAGACCCATTTAGACCTGAAATGCATCACAATTGGTATTTTCAATGTGAGGTAACAGCCCTTGGTTGCGCTTAAGATTTTGCTGAACTCTAAGCTTCTCTGAATACAGTCAGCAGGTTGAATTCATTGAATCGGTGCAGTGAAATATCCATCCAAATACTAATCCAAAGTAAAATAAGGAAAAAATAGTGAAAATTATTAAGACCTTTCCAACGGTTTATTTCTCTAGAAGTGCAATTCATCCATTTTGGGAGCGAGCTCTGAGAGTCATATTTGTAACATACAAACAAAAGTTTTTTTCGCTAAAATTAAACCCGCCGACCACCCTTTGGTATTTGGATCCATGAGTTTATTGCAGGTGTAGGCACCTACTTCGTTGTAGCTTGAAAAGTAACACTACGGCCGTCAACTTTTTTAGTATGTGTGTGACAGCCATTGAAAGCAGGCAACTGCGTAAATTTAGGTGAAAATAAAAAAAAACGTGAACTTCATGTTCCCGAGTTCGCATGAGCGTTTGGAGTTGTTTAACCGCAATTTGGGTGAGTTGTTTTCGCAGTTTCATAACCGTGCATGAAAGTGGATATACCACAACGCACTGAAAATCATGCAGCAGTCGAAAACGGTAGATTTTTCTGCTCGAATCGGTTCCACCAAAGTTCGGTCAACAAGGTCATGGCGACAGTTCTTGGGATGTACGTGGCATTATTCATATCGATTAACTGCTAAATGGAAAAACAATTTATGGCGAGTATTATTATGTCCAACTTATTGGACTGCTTCAATGACGATTTGGAGGAAAAACGACAGCATTTGATCAAGAAATAAGTGCACTTCCATCACGTCAACGCAGTGAACAATTGATATGGCAAATTTTCATGAATTGGCTTACGATTTGCTGCCTCATCCACTATAACCTCCGGATTTAGCCCCGATTGAAGAATTTCAGGACCTCGACAAACCTTCATTTTTGGAAAGATAAAAAATTTGGAGATATGTTGGACAAAGTGTATTCAGTTCAAAGAAGGCTTTGTTGAAAAATACAACCTTTTTTGCCGAAGAAGCTATCTTGAATCTCACGGTTTTATTCATCCACCCTCGTATTGGTGGCAAAGAATGGAACAACGTTGAAGCATGCGTAAACTAATTATAAAACTTTGGCTGCATTCCATCGTTGAAATATATTGAAGACGAGCAGGTATAGCTATTAACGGGGAATATTAAAATCGATGAAAAGAGTTAGCACGTTGCTTAATGAATAATTTCCGCACAGTACCATTCCGTTGGTAGCCGCGAACGTAGAATTTACGGAACCGAATTTGTTCAGTAAAATAATAAAGGACGACCGGATACTCAACCAATGGAGAGAGTGCTCTCTTGTTCTTCCGTACAAAGGCAAAGTCGTCACATAAAATTGTAATAACTATCAATCGGCGAACCTAATGTCGCATACTAAACGGTGACCAGATAAGAACAATAATATTGGGTATGTAATTTAATTCGTGCGGTTTTTTTTTTTTAAATTTGAACGTTTATTTAAGAAAAACATGTACAATAGTATTATTCAAAGTATTGTCCAACTGAAGCTATGACTTTTTCTTATCTTTCTGGCAATTTTTGGATCCCATCCCAAAAGAACTGCGCCGGCTTGGCAGACAAGAATGGATCAAGCCAATTTTTGATATTCTGCTCTGATGTGAACCGTATTTCAGTGAGGGCGTTCTGCATCGACCAGAACAAATGGCAGTCAGAAGGGGAAAAGTCTGGGCTATAAAGCGGGTGGGGTAAGACTTCCCATACACTGTTTTCCAAAAAGTTCTTAACCGGAATAGCAACGTGGGGCCGAGCGTTGTCGTGATGGAAAATTATTGTCTCGTGTCTGGTCGCATATTCTAGGCGTTTTCGGCTACTGCTCTCTTTAAACGGATTAATTGTGTTCGGTTGCGTTGTCCATTGATAGTTTCACCCGGTTTTAGCAGCTCATAATACAGCACAACTATCTGATCCCACCAAATACAGAGCATTACCTTCGCGCCATGGATATTCGGCTTTGACGTTGATTTGGCTGGTTGGCCGGGTTCACATATGATTTTTTGCGCTTGGGGTTATCATAATGGATCCATTTTTCATCACCAGTAACAATCCGATGCAAAAATGACTTCCTTTTGTGGCGTTCCAGCAGCATTTCGGACAAGCAAAACCGCCTTTCGACGTCTATCGGCTTGAGTTCATGTGGAACCCTTGCTTTTGAATATATCCAGCTGCTCTTAAACGTTTTGAAATGGCTGCTTGAGTGACATCCAAAGATTCTGCGAGCTCTTCTGGTATTTGGCAAGAAACTTCATAGAGTAATGCTTCCAGTTCTTTATTTTCAAACTTTTTTGGCTGCCCAGGACGTTCATCATCTTCCAAGCCAAAATCAGCACTTTTAAATCTTGCAAACCACTTTTGGCACGTTCGCTCAGCTAGAGCATGTTTACCATAAACTTCCACCAAAATACGATGACTTTCAGGAGCAGTTTTCAGTAATGAAGAACAACTCCCCGCAAAAACACTTTTTCAGGCACAAAGTTCGACATATCTGAGTGAAAAAAAAAAAATATTGTTGTTTCGCTTCAAATGGATGACATATACTGAAGGTGTCAGATATAAAATAAATTCTAGCCTTATTTTTAAGCTATGAACGACATGCCACGTCATGCACGTGTATGCCTCGGCTTATTATTATGGCAGTGTTTCAAACGGTCGGTCCAATATGTACGGCGTTAATCCGGGAATAGCGTGTCCAATATTGGCCACGTCACTTGTATGACATGTAGAGTCGTCTTGTTGGAAACACAGGTCGGAAATATCGACGTTGTCGAGCTCTGACTATAGAAAGTGAGGTAACGTCCCTCTATACCTGAGAACATTAATGGTTACGGTATCCCCTTCCTCATTTCGAAAAAAGTTATGTCCGATTATGCCGGCATGCTATAAACCGCACCAAACAGTTAATTTTTGTAGATGCATTGATGCTTGGTCGAACACTTGTGAATTGTATTTGCTTCAATGGCGACAATTTCGCTTGTTGATGTAGCTGCTGCGCCAAAAATGGATCTTGTCCGAGAAGATGAGTTTTTGGTCAAAATCCGGGTCTCTGACCAACATTTCCAGCGCCAAAATAGCCAACTCACGGCATTGTTTATGGGCATTCGGCTTCAATTTTCGCGTCAGCACAATCTTATACGAATGTAGGAACAAACCCAACCGCAAAAAAAGCCGGGTTGACCCTCTGGCTATGCCCAATATAGCTGATCGGTGCCGAATCGACATTTTTGGATTTTGTTCGATACTAGCCGCTAGGGCAGCTATGTTTTTTTCATTTCGAACCAATATCTGCTTGGTTGATGGCTTAAAAACCAAGAGAGTGAACTTACGCTCAAAGTTTTCCCACGTTGCGACGAATTGCCTGCACACTGAAGCCATGATGACGACCGCCCTCACGACGATATTCACGTTGCGTATTTACAACTGAGTCGGGATTTCGATAATATTTATTTTATAATTTCTGCACGTTCTGCAAGCGTAAAATGATGCGTGATAAAATGGCAAACCATGGTAAATATTTTGACAGTTGGATGTCATTGGTAACTATGACAGTTGCTGAAACATAACAATTGGCAAACCTATCATTGCTATCTGGTCACCGTTACTAAAATATATGAGTTCTAGAAAGTTGACAGCGCAATCAGTAGTCAAATTCCACTATGGTCAATTCGGCTTTGTGGAATGCAGGTCGATATATGACGCGTTTCAAAGTTTACGGGAAATGACAACGTTTCGAAAGATCTGCATATAATCTGCATCCATTAAGGAGAACGGTTCGATAGCGCTCCCAGAGATCTAATATGGACGTCGATCAGATTTCAAAACGTACCCGTAACCTAATGAGTTGACCTAAAAAAGAGCAACCAGTTGAATGGTTATTACGTCAGCAAATTTGGCCAACCACATATGCAGTCCAGTAGCAATGCAGATACATGGAAGAAATATGTAGCACGAGATCTTATTTTACGAGTTACATACAAGTAATTTAACCGTTAGTAAGAAGAAGTAAAAAGAAGAAAACGGTATATTTTTTATTCATAATGTTTTCAACATTAACAGGAAGTTTAAATGTCCTGAGTGTGACACTGCAACTCAATCAGGTTGCTGTGCAATATAAATGCAAAATATTTGCATCTTCCTAAACTATCCCTTGTCCTGAATCTATCTCACTGCATACAGGTGCCATCACATTAATTTCATGGTTAGTTATAAAGTAATTGAAGTTTAAAATGAAATTTGAATGTGATTATGGGAAATTTGAATTTTGTTTCAAGGAAGATATGGGCTCCTGGAAGATAGTGTCAGCAGTCTATGAAAATATTTTAAACTACTTGTCAGTTGGATTCCCGAATCGTGCTATGGACGCCAAGTTTATGGTCGACGGTGTGGAGTTTCATAAATCTGAGGAATTTATGCTTTCTACGAGATAGTTTGTAGATACTTTGTGTGAATCATGAGCATAGAAAATGCACAACACAAACTAGAAGTAGAGAAAGTTTAATTGGTTACAAAGTTTCTTAGTGACTGCTGAAGCAATATATGTAGGTATGCATATAAGAAAGTCAGTAGTTTGCAACTTTAACTCAGATGTTGCGTTGCCATGGCTTTACACGGAAGAAGTTTATTCAGGAAATGAATCAAAATAAAATTAACATACTTAACAAATTAAAGACGGTGATGTAAGTGGTGGATTTGACGGACCTCTAACAATATCCCACTTACTTGGCGGACTCCGGAAAATGTGCTGCTGTAATCTAAAACTTTGCATCGTATAAATCGCGTAACATTATATACTTTTCTTCCATAAAAGATCTTTGGAAACTCTATTGAATGGTAGCTCATTATTTTTTCGACATCATATTTGACAGCAAAACCCGCAAGCTATCATCGGAGGCACCATATTTCAAAGTCAGGTTGTGAAGCATTTGTGGAGCAGAAGTGAAGTCTGGCGATAAATGAGGAAGGGAACACACAACATCGATGGCTTGCACCAAATGTCACACCAGACAGATATGGCTTCAAAGATTATATGCGCGGCGATTGATTGGGAAATTGCTATAACTAGCAGACATTCCCGACTACTACGAAACAAAGGAACATTTTTGATATAGGGTCATATTAAAAGTCTCCGCGGTTTTTTGATACAATTTTGAAAATAAATTTTCTTTATTTGAAATCAGTTTCAATCAACCATTTTTAACTATGACCTTTTGCCATTTTGCGGGTAGCTGCATAATTCTATTGCTTTAGAACTTGGCCAAGTGATTTTCAGCGGCTCTCGGTCGGCCAATTTTTTACCATAAAGAGAGTTTTGCAAAAACCAAAACAAATGGTAGTCAGAGGGTGCAAGGTCCGGGATATACGGTAGATGTATCAAAACTTCCCAACCAAGCTCCGTCAATTTGTTCCGGGTCATCAAAGATGTGTGTGGCCTAGCATTATCATGATGGAAGACAACTTCCTTTTTGTTGGCTAATTCTGGTCGCACTTTCTTGAAAGCTCCATTCAAACGGTAGAATTGTGCACAGTAGAGGATAGAAGTGACTGTTTTGAAACGTTCTAAAATCTCATAATAAACAATTCTTTTCCAAACCTACCAAACACTTATCATAACCTTGTTTGTCGTCAATCCAGGCTTTGAAATTGTTTGTAGTCGGTCACCGGTCTTTGACCATGATCGCTTACGTTGGATATTCTCGTATTTAATATCATTTTTCATCGCCCGTAACGAACTGCTTTTAAAGAAAATGGTTCCATTTGCTTACGTTTCAGCAGCGTTTCACTGATGATTATTCGGACAATTACATTTCTTTGCGTTAATTTATGTGGCACCCATCATCGAGCTTCTTTGAGCAGCGTGCTCATTTTAGATGATTCTAAACCGTCATTCGGTTGATGCTTAGTGCCTCTGCTTTCTCCAGACAGCTTCCGTGCCGATCTTGCTCCATCAGTTTAAAAATTTGTGATAGTAGAATCACAGTCGGTGCTGAGAATCTGGAAAAATTATTTCCGCAAACTGTTAAACAGTAATGACAAACAACATTCCACAGTTCCTTAGAATGTATTATTCAATTTATGAAAAGATTTTTAACATTTTCGCCCACCTGACTAAGATGAACTCCGCATAGCAATCTCCAAACTTAAGTCCCACAATGCTGCTGGTCCCGATATCCAATTCTTAGGAACTAAAATCCCCTGAACTGTCCCATGCAGGGGAATAAGTCTCGTCATATAAAATTCTGTTTCTCGCAGTTTTATCGGCCCCTATAAAAGCGGCATTCCAATCCAACATAGATCAAATGTTCGCATTATGACAGATCTTAGAAAAAACCCAAGAGTTCCATATCGATACACACAACGTCTTCATGGATTTCAATACGTGGCTCTAACAGCGTCTATAAAGACAAGCTACATAGAGCAATGTGTAGTTTTGGCATCCCTGCCAGACACATTTGACTGTGCAAGATGACGATGGTGTGTGTAATGACAATATCGAGATTTTCAATGTCAGAGAAGGACTCAAACAAGGCGATGCGTTGTCATGTGAGTTTTTAAACATTGTTCTTAAATGAATTGTGCAAGAAAATTCCAGGCGCGCCATCTTGCGAAAGTCTGCTCAGGTACTTGCATATGCAGACACCATTGATATAATAGGAAAAACACAGCTAACTGTCAACGAACCGAAAACTGAAGAAGAGCGTCAAAGATGAGAAAACAAACCACATGTTGTCAACATAGAGGGACACTCAACAACGATGCCTAGGACATAACGTCACGATAAGTGGTAAGGGTCTTTATTTACCTCGGTTTCCATCTCAACTTCGACAAGGACACCTTCGCGGAAATCATGAGAAGAATCACTCATACTAATCGGTGCTTCTTTAGGTTTAAAAGGAAATTAAGTGGTAAAGCCCTCGGCTGTATTCGCTACAGGAGACTGATGGCCCCGATCTTGCTTTAGGGCGCGGGCAAAAACTTAGACGCAGCCCGAAAGATCCTCGATTCCAACCCAGGAAGACAACGTGGTTAAGGTCGGTTATGCACATAAGTGGAATGGGACCTCAGCAAACTGGAGGTCCGGCTTACGTTTGCCAAAATTTACAGATACGCGTACAAGGCACTAGTGTTGTTAGTACGTTAAAGAAAATATTAGAGTACTACAATGCCTAAGGTTCTTATCACAGTATCTTGTTCCGATTGAAAAATAAAAATATTAATACACATGTACATGTCTTTGTTCGGTTAAAAACTGGAATCATATTACTCTTATAGATTTTTTTTACAGTCAAGAGTGTATTCTTAATTTGAAAAAGATTGAATTCAGTTTAATTTTCGGTTTTCCACAGATTACTAACTAACAAATTAAACACAAAGTATCGGAAAATATAATAAATACGTTGCGTACACGTCATAATAGACGACGCAACATTTTTGTATATAAAATACCCGAAACGAACCTATGGTATACCTATATCTAGCAGGTCTTGATCTTGTACTCCCATATATTTTTATTTAAACAAGTGTGTTTATACGTGTTAATAATTCTATTTAAATAGCAAACAATTTACAAATTTCAAAACGTTGTCTAAAAACAAATTAAAACGTTATGTATATGAAATACTCCTACACTGAGTAGATAATATATTTTCACTTAATGGAGAATCAGATATAAAAGATGAAACAGTCCTAGCACTGTATCATACTTACAAATTTACCAACTGTACTTCGTTTACCATAACTTGATTGATTGATTGAAAGGAAAAATATTTTCGCTATTTAATTTGCTATTACTTATTGTCGCTATCCTGTTTATTGCTCAACCGGCTGAGTCGTTTTGGTTTTTGCGATATAAGATACTGCAGTGGAAGTTGTGCATGATGAACTCAAGTTACTGCAATGACTAAACCGGGTAAAGTGCTTCCACGTGTGTGCTTCCAAGAGTCCGAACTACAACTAATATATCTAAATAAAAAATCTGAAATAATTTGAAGAATAATGGTTTCATTTGTGAAAAGTTATTTTATTTTCACAATAATTCAACTGTGATAGGTTACAAAGTATACAGTGTCTCACAAAATTGATTAGGTGTTTTGCATGAAGTCAATTATAGTATGTAGCTTTTACCTAGTTTTAAATCTATGTATAATAATTTAAACACTTTTTTTTCCAAGAATAAGTATTTATTAGACTTTTTCCTGTTTTATTTTTTTTCCTTTATCTTTATTTCTGAAAAATAATTACAAGTAAGGTAGATTAGTATTTGATCAATGGTGTGAGTTTAAGGATCAATTACCTTTTAGTAGTTCGTGTGACCTCCTTCGGCTCTTCCTCCTTGTTTATCAAATTTTCACACGTTTCTGAAGGAATTGCATTCCACTCTGAGTCAACTCTGTCGTACAGTTCATCTAGTTTTCGCGCTGGTGTTGAGTATTCCGCAAGTTTTCGTTTCAGGTGTTGCCATAAATGCTCTATGGGATTTAAGTCTGGAGACTGTGGAGGCCAATCTAAGACTTTAATCCCACGTTGTTGGATCCAAGCATTTGTTTAGCAGTATGCTTCGGATCGTTATCATGCTGGAAGATAACGTTGGAAGCATTTTTGTTCCATTGTTCCAAACTTCCGACTAAACTTCTATCTAAAATTGAAATGTAGTCTACTGATGTCATTCTTCCAACCACTCTCTGACACAACCCGATGAATTTTGTAGCCATACAACCCCATATCATTAAATTTCCGCCACCGAACTTAACTGTCTCTTTTACCATACGTCTTCTTAAAGGCTCCCCTGTTTTTTTCCAAGTCCATTCTTCCATTCATCCATCCGACCCACGGTTAATTTTGGTTTCGTCTGAAAAAATTACCCTTTCCCAGTCAGCTTCAGTGAAATTTCTGTATTTTTTGGCAAAATTCCGACGAAGTTTCTTATGACGTGTTGTAAGAAATGGCTTTTTAACTTTGGCGCGACCTTTTAATCCAGCTTTTCTCAGAGTTTTTCTCACTGTCAACGAGATAATCGTTTCTAATAAGAGACATCTGAACTGAAACTGAATTTTTTTTCTCTCCTGTTGTTATGGCTCGGAAAATCTTGCGCTGGATGGTACAGATGTTGAGTTTATCTTTCGCCTGTATTTACTAACGGCACCAATAGAAATGCCCAGTTGGTCCGAAATTTTACGGTGGGATTTCCTTTCTTCCAACAATTTCTGGATTGCTTTGGTGAAGTTTGATAGAATTGGCTTCATCATCAATCTTTCATATTAAGCGGAAAAATAGTAAGATCATCTTCACTTACTTCTTGCATTTTTAATTTGACAACTGTTTTTTTTACAGAAAAACGTTTATTTAGCTTTCATTTCTTGTAAAATTAACTTTTAGTTTCACAATAAACGTGCGATCCCTAAACTCACAAAATTGATCAAATCAACCACTTACTAGAACTTCACAAATAACAATGAAGTTTTAAATTTTTAACGCCAAATTTCAGTGCAATACTGTCTTTAGTTTTGCTTTGAAAGCTGATTATTTTCGACGTGTTTGCCATCATGTTAAGTATGGACAAAAACTATTTTCGTTCTCTCATAAAACATTATTTTTTGAGAGGCAAAACAGCGAAAGAAACAAAAGGAAAGTTGGATAAATAGTATGGGGCTAATGCTCCGTCAGATTACACCGTCAAATATTGGTTTTGAGAGTTTCGTGGTGGCCGCAACTCCACTACCGATCAAGTCCGCAGCGGCAGGCCCTTCGATGTGGTTACAGAGGACAATGTCAAAAAAATACATGGAATGGTGTTGGCTGATCGGAAAGTGAAGGTGCGCAAGCTAGCAGATACCACAAAGATTAGTACCGAGCGCACACGCCATATTTTGGGCAATATTCTGCATATGAAAGTTATCCTCAATGACTAACGGCTCCAACTGCTATCGCATCTACCGTATTCGCCCGATTTGGATCCCTCGGACTTTTATCTCTTCCTAAACCTCAAAAGATGGCTTATCAATAAAAAATTCAGCTCACGCGAGGAAATCATCGACACCACGGGGGAGTATTTTGCAGACCTTCCGGAAAATTACTTTTCGGACGGGATCAAGAAGTTGGAAAATCGCTAGAATAAGTGTATCAAACTAAATGGGGACTATATTCAATAAAATAAAAAAATATTTAAAAAAAAATTTTTTTCATTTCCAAGGAGGTTACTTTTCACCCAACCTAGTAGTTAACAATATGTATCAAAATAAAATAAGTGGGTCAGTCCACTCAGCTTAGTTTATACAATTTTGTACTTGAGCCTTGAGAAAAATGTAACAGAATTTGAAAAATGAAAAATGAAACCGCTAAAATTTAAAATTTTTGCGCGCTCAAGGTACACAGTTATGGCAAGGGAAACTTAGGGAGGAAGAAAAGAGAGGTACTGATGTATATTAATCTTAACGTTCGGAACTCATAATGACTATTAAATAGAGAACTCGGCAGATCATTCCATAAACAAGTTTTACGACATAGGAACGAATCACGATATTTAAGAGAACGTCCCAAAGTGAGCTAGAGGGTATACTGATGAGCCGGGTGTTATAGTTGAAGTATTGGCGATTTCAATGGAATGGTGGTGGAAATAGCGATAAAACAAGGTGAGACAGGTGACTGGTGACAAGGTGACTGACTGACTGATATAAGCATCACCTAAGCGTTTTATCGCACGGTTTTGAATCCTATGTAACAGATGCAGAGAAGTTTTAGGAGCAGCTGATCAGATGCGTACTCCAATGCCTTATATATTGAGACTAGATCCGAGGTGGTGAAATATTCCCTGCATCGCTTGAGGAAACTTAGACATTTCGCAACATTTTTTACGACATCGAATATGCGGTCATTCCAACGTTAGTTGTCTTTGAGAAACATACCGAGAGTAGAAAGTGCCATTAATGGATAATGGCTGAGTATTTAAATTTCGCTTTAACGACAGCAGACAGCATTGTGTTTTGGAATTCCACTCTGTTCATAGTTTCCCAAATGTTTATGCCGTTAACATCAGAATTTAATGAGCTTAACATATACTGCCGTTCCTGTTCAGCAGCCGAAGAGCAGGGACGTAAGTCTGGGAACAAATATAAAATGGATTAGAGTTAGAAGACGAAAATTAAAAAGAGTATCGGAGATAGAACGGAGGCATGTGACATTTATTTTGTGAATATCAGACTTGAAATTATCCACGGCGACCTGAGTTGAACCTTCTGAAAGGTAATTTTTAATCTATAGAAGAAGAGAGTCATCGATCCCAGAAGGATGCATTTTCGACAAAAGAGCCTGATGCCAAACTCCATCAAATGCCTTAGAAATATCAAGTGCAACTATCTTGCTTTCGCCAGATTGATGTACGCTTTGGTTCCACTTTTCGATGAGACATACCATCAAATCAGCAGTGGACCTATTGCTAGGAAGACCGTACTACGGATCATTGAAAAGTTTTTGTGTTTCGAGATATTTCATGATCTGACAGTTTATCAGTGTTTTCATGACTTTGAAAGAAGGGGCGTAGGTGCAATGGGTCTGGATTAGGAGAGATAAAAAGATTCAACTTTTCGCAGTGGTTTTGCAAGCGTGAGAGAACACCTCTTCAGCAGAAAGGGAGATATACCATGTGGACTAGCGGATTTATGCATGTTAAGATATTTAATTATTTTTGCTTCTATACGAATGCGAAGTTTATTCGTTTCATTTAAAATTCGAGGCACTCAAGAGTAGGCAGAGACAAAGCACAATCTGGAAATGTTGAGCTGGCCTCAAAGTGGGCAGCAAGTAGATTGGCCTTGCCCAAAGAGCTAACAGCTGGAATGTCAATGTAAAAAAAGCATTGCCTTTTGGGACATTGTAGTTCTTTTTGCTCAGTTGTTGGTCGTATTGAAATTACACAACCTTAAGAAAGACGTTGCAGTAATTCCTGGTTCGTATGAAATTTTTTTTTCTGTTGAGTTGGTCTTGCAGGACTGAAAAAAAAACATTTCTCTAATCCTGACAGCCTCTTTACAGCTCGAGTTGTACCACGCCGTTTCTTTTGGTTTGATACTATTCATCCGATGAGGGATAAATCATTTGATTCCTAAGAAAGTAGTATTTGTGATCATATTAGCAGCGCCATGCACGTTGCTATCGAGGAAACATTACGACCATAAAGGAACTATTAAGTCCGATGCTGATATGACACAATTTTTCGACGAGCCTAGAGTGGAAAGCACATCAAAGGTGTACGTATTTGCGTGAGAAGTTAAAAATAAGTCTAGGATAATGGCGGTATAACTACCTGATATGAGTCTGGTACTTGCGTGGGCTCATTTACAAGCGGAGTTAAGCGAAGATCTCAACACACCGTCTTTCGGATATTGTCTGTCCAGAATTTCGAAGCCACCCAGATTTGTGTATATTGAAATCGCCCCTAATAACGATTTCAGTATGAAGATACTGTATCCAAACTCGTTAAAGGTCAAATTACTGTCGAGTTTGTGGCTTCTGTATATAAAACAGAAATGGTGGACGGCCGTAGACAATAGTCAACTGCAGCAAACAAAGCAGAGTGCAAAAAAACAGCATGTCTATGCATAAATGAAGCCCTACGCTCTTCTTCCTCCGCGGCACTGAATAATCTGGTTCACTTGGCACCCCTCTCGATATCTTCAACAGGCAAGTAGTTGCGACTGCAGCTATTCGCCTAAAAGCGACTACACAGTGGACATATAATTTACTTGGCCACGCTAATATTCTTAATTTATTGAAAATTGTCACAGAGGACATAAATTACACAATACACGAACTTTGGTATGACAAGGACTTTCATATAAGCTTCCCCTCTAATTCCTTCTGGGAGAAAGATGCTTTCAAGAGACAAGTCAATTCATTTTAACGGTGTTTTCTTAGATAAGCTAAATTTAAGCCTTTCCTTTCGTTTTCCAAATCACTGTAGCGTGGACCATGCGGAAATTTTAATGATTAAGGAAGGATGTCCGCGGAAACATCTCAGCGCCATCGTAAGTATCATTATTGGGCACTGCCTTATAGGCAAGCACACAAGAAGGCTTGGCGCCTTTACAAACAATTTCTGTAGAAGTTGCATGGACGAGAAGGAAGATGGGACAATCCTTCACCTACTCTGGTAGGAGTTTTCTTCTACAATGACTAAAACGATCTAAAGATTAAAGACGTTACCAATCTTCTACGCATCATCATAAGCTTAGACTGGTTGCATGAGTAGGATAATTACAGATCCACGTGGCATCATAATGGGCCAATAGACGTAAGTGGGTTGTTCCTTCCAACAGCCACTTTTACCTACCCTGTACTACCATCACATGTTAAGCGGCGGCTTATACAGTGCTGCTTACTAAAGGGCTTCCACGAACTTTCCATATCACCTTCCAACTTCAATGACGTTGCCTTACGGGAGTTTTCTGAAGCTAGTATCATCAATTTTAGGGTCACCATCGGTGGTTTTGGTGAGGTTTGGGCAAGTGCTTAGTTGCATTTCTATGACGGGGGAAAGTTTAACGTCTCCTTATCCTGACATGGTCTTGAAATTCTTGGAATAATAAAAACCTGAACTCGACTTGAGGCTTCTCTTAGAACTCTGCGCCACAAGCTACGGCAGGAAACTCGGCCAAAAGAAGGAAAGTGATGAGTCACCTTGTGGTTATCTCCCTAATACAATAGTTGAGTTCAGTTTTTTGCTTCGAGTAAGGAACTTCACCTTCGGAGTCTCCCAAGATAATACCCTTTTTCTAAACAGCACACCAACTGAGATTACGACAATGGACGGTTCATACTCAGAAGATCTAGATGACACCATCATTAAGGTATCTTTGCCAACAGATCAACAAGCTTAGATGATTAATCTTCTACCTGTTAAGAAATGAAACCATACGCAGAACTTGCATTCTTGCCAGATAGGAACTCAATCTATTTTTTCAAACAATATAGCACAAACGGCTTCAGAGTAATACAGCTGTTCGAGGGATGGCAGAAAATATATTCGCATCTGAGTACATAACCCAGGATTTCAGTTTAAATTGTCTTTCAATTACAATTTCGATGTATTTGATTATTATACGTATCATCTGATCACCGATACTAACCGTACCGTAACAGCATTGGTGATTGTGGTGCAGGATTTTGAGAGAGGCTAAGGAAACACGGTTAGCAAATGCAAAAGCTTATCAATGTTATACCTCAGACCCTGAAGCGCGTTGGTGTAATTGAATAGAATAGATGCAGAGCGGAGTTGTTTAGGTACCATAAGGTAAAAATACCGTTCTCTTCCAATATCTGCGTCACGCTTGTTGCAGATGTTTTAACATAATTTTTAACCTGCTGGTCCATTACGACGTTTCTTTTCAATTCTGTCAAGAAAATTGGCAGACTGGTTGATGTCATATGAAACCAAAATGATCAGGTTGCAGGTCTTGTTTTTAAACAATAACATTTATGCTTCCAATAAGAAGGCGATTATTGTTACAAGAAGTGCACAAATAGCTCATCGTTATTATTACACTTTCCTAGGCCATTTTGTCCTACAGAGGTTTTAGTGCGCTGTTGCCGTTACCTACCTCGACATTTAAATCGCTCCGGTTGTAGAAGTTATTCTTTCCTTCTTCTGCTTTAGTTTCTATCGGTGCGTAACAAAACACTCTACTCTGCCACCGAAAGGACTCTAATATATCGAACTTATGGTGATAGAATCAATCTTACACCCAACTTAGATTCATCTGGTTGTCCAGAGAAGAGTAAAATGGCATTTGCCTGAGTCAAACTAACTTATTTTGTTCAATCTCAAGATGTCAATTTTGAATCGCATAGACTCATGGTGGTGTTGGAGAAATCTGTGACAATCTTAACATTCCAAAATCTTGCCATTGTCCTTGGTTTAAAGTCAAACATCATTATGAGCGAATCAGTCTGTATTCAAGACATTGTAGTCTGGGTCAATCCAATAAAAATTTAACGAGTGTAGATTAATAGAACACAGCTCAACTGAAACTTACTACGTTTTGTGATGTAGAGCACTCACCACTTGTTTCTAACTTTCGAATAAATCTTCAGTTGGTACCATGTGGAGGTGTGTGTTTGGCTATTACTTGTCAACTATAGGGAAATATAGCTCCTGTGAGACCATTGTTTTTCACTTGCCATTAAATATTCTCATAGACATCTGGCTCGAAATGCCTCATAATTAAAAATAATCACGATACACTGAAATAATCGCTGTTGTCACTTTAAAAGAAAAACCAAAATTCCTAATTCTTAGGAGATCATGCCTCCGGACTTGGTTTTAATGAAATACAATTCAATTTGTCAATCAATCCCATCAAAGGTAAATGACTCTGTTTAAACACACAGACTGCAGTAATCCAAAACTGAGTCCATATATCAAACAATAAAAAACAGACGTGTCTAAATCCGTGTACGTCAATCCGCGCAAATTTCCAACTGATTATTATGGGGGCTAAAGTTAAAGTATTTTTTTTTTTTTTTTGCTGCTGGCGGGGATAATTTTTAATCGTTTGTGATCCATTGTATGCACATAGTATACTATTCGCCCTACCGACCATCCGAAGTGTAGTCATATCCGGCTGACGTTTTTGTGATATATGATTGCTATGATAAATTCCGTTTGTTCTGTTTCCACTTCTGGAAAAGTGTAAGCGGGAAATTGATGAGTTCGCTTGGTAATAAATCAAAGCCAGCTCTTTTCGGAATGTGCTTTTGGAGTGTGTGTCCTGTTTTGTTTGGACTCATGTGTTTGAGTATTAAAAGCATATGTGAATCGATTTTGGAATTTGAACAATGGCAACGGATTTTGCAATTAATCCCTCCTCTCGAATGCGAATAAAATTCTGTGAAGCGAGTTTTAATCGCCCGTCAATGTTTCACAACAACATTGAGGATGATAGAATGCAACGTGGATTTGTTTGGGTTTTTGTCGACACATAAAATTTTCGGAATTTCTGTTAGCCGGTTTTATAAGGTTGAGAAAGGAAGAGGTAGTTGCATACGCGTTTGAAATTTAGAGGTTGTTTTGGAAAAATTGCTCGTCACAAAGTAGGAAGTCTATTATGAGTGATGTTATTATTGCACTTGGATATGTATGCATGTCTGATTACGCTTGGCGATAGTGTGGGGAGTATAATTAAGATTGGGTATGTACTTATATCAGCTACCTAAGATACTGGGACATATTTTCTTACAGATAAGCGGGAAACACTTCTAAGAATGGAAACATTATTAGTTTTTCATACTTATATTCATATCAAAACTAACAAAAGTGCTGGAACATGGGCTTCCTTTAGAGCCATTAAAGTACTAAAAATTGGTTGAAAAGAGCCATCCTGGTGTATTCTTATCTCCAAAATTTGGGTATGAGGAAGTATGCCAGACAAATTCTCAACTGCTTCCACATAGAATTTATCAGTACTGTAAGCACCGCCGTGTGAAACCTTTCATCAACACTCTTATTGGAATCTCATAAAGCAAAGTTTAGTACTGCGGTAGGTCCTTAAAAACTTAAACGTTTTAAATCAATACACAGGCTTTTTTTTTATCAAATATCCACATTTGATATCATGACAAAATATAATCGTATATGGGCTAACTGATGGACATGCTTAGGTGGAAAAAAACGGGTTAAGCTGTTAACAAAACTGGAACAATGTCATAAAAGAGAGTCACAATTTGAGTTAAAAGTCATTACTTAATCGGCAGATGTTATTATTTATACAAACGGTTTCTTCCGTCATCGCAGAATGCAATTATGTCAATGTTTTTGATAAATGATCGAATAATGTTTAAGAAAGCATTTCAACATTGATGAAATGAAGATGAACGACTTGGAGATGTTGTCAAATAAATAGTGCAAATAGTTTTCCACTTACTGTCTGCAGCCCCCCTAAATCTACATAGATCGTAATAAGGATGATTTTTTCCATAGAAAACCTATATACTTTTACAAATACTGTTTCTATTGGTGAAAAGCTATATACTCATAATTATCTTTATTATCAACGAAAACTAGAGCATTTACTTGCACTTGGTCACTGCTGTTGCTGTATTTGTCATATGGCTGAGTGCATTTAACAACCGATGGATAGTGGGTTGCAAGTGTAAACAGTGTAAGGGCATAACATCTAGAACAATTTGCTTCGGTAAACCAACTCAGAATTTTTACTTCACAGCTGTGCTTTGTATCGTCGGGGTTTGTTTTTTGTGTTTGTATTTTCTGATAATGACTAAGAGTGAATCTACTAAGAGTGGATTTAGCCAATATTCGAGGGGTAGACCTGGCTACCTGGCTACGAACTAGTGCCATTATTCTTTTTTCACATTGGTCTCGCCAAATGTAGTCCCTGTAAGCAAATCTCCACTATTGCTTTAGTGTTCTTAGAAGCCCCAAAACTGGACACCAATTTGACCTTTAACGAGTTTAATGTGCTGTCTGACTCTCTTCAATGAATTGTATCCCTGTATACTCATACCGAAATCGTTATTACGGGCAATTTCGATATACACAATTCTGGGTGGCTTTGACATTCTGAACATACAACATCCAAAGGACAAAGTGTTGAGATCTTCGCTGCGGAAAACAACTTGACCCAGCTTGTACCAGCTTGAACCCACACGAATATCAGACATTCATAGTCATACCGCCAACACCCTGCACTTATTTTTAATTTCTCACTGTTGATGTGCTTTCCCTTCTAGACTCATCGGACCACTGTGTCATAACAGCTAATTTCTCGTACACCCACCACACAGTTAGGAAAAAGATTCCTAAAAGAACCGTATAGCAATGTGAGAAAGCCAATTGGAGCGGAATGAACCACTTCTTTAGGAATTTAAAGTGGTCGTTATGTTTCCTCGACAACGACGTGCATGCCGCTCCGGATATGATCACAGACACCATTCTCTTTGGAATGAGTTCCTTTATCTATCACCGGAGGAAAGTGTTAAGTCAAAAGAAAAGGCATAGTACGACTCGAGCTATAAAAAGGCTGTCAAGGTAAGAGAAATGCTTTTTCGGTCTTACAAGACCAACCCGTCATAGGAAAACCGAAATAAGTTCAAACAACCCAGGAATGCTTGCAACGCCATTTATAAGCGTGTGAATTTCCAGTACGATAAGAAACAGAGGCAAAAAATACTACGATGTCCCAAAGGTATTAAAAATTGTTGATCGTTCGTCAAAAACATTAGAATTTCTGCCTCATCCTTCTTCCAAATGCTCATTTACATAGACATTCCAGCTGTCAGCATTTTGCGGCCAACTCAAAACCTTCAGATTAAGCTTTGTCCCCGCCTAAACTTCATTGTGTCGAATCGAATAGCAAGAATATCCAAAAATATTAATATTCAAAAATCCGCTAAACTCTTCTTCTTAAGGGGTGTTCTTCCTTGCTGCCAAAACCACTACGTAAGCTTTTTCATAAATCCTACTCTCTTCGACTCTTTTCGAGCAGAGGGAAAGCTGAATTTTTCCAGCCTTCCTTAAAAAGGCGAATTTTCTTCTCTCTCCTCCTACAGAACCATTGCACTTACGTCCTTCTTTCCAAGGTCATGAAACACGAAAACTTCTCGCCGTGAATGGTTTCAAGTCTGGTATTCACAAAATAAATGTTGGTGTGGCCCAAGGCTCTGCACCACCTCCGACATTCTTTTAAATTTTTATCAATGATCTCTTGTCTGTTACTTCTAATCCAATACATTTCTTTGCTGACGACCGTACTCTCTGCTTTCACTATTCGTTCCGGACTCACATCCTTGCTCTTCGGCTGTAGAACTAGAACGGCAGTGTATGGTAAGCTTATTAGATTCCGATATTAACAGCATAATTTATTGGGGATCTATCAACAGAGTGCAATTTATTGCTTCCAAAACAAAATGCTGTCTGTTGTTGTTAAAGCGAAATCTGAACACCTAGGCATTGCATTATCCATAAACGGCCATTGAATCGTCGAAACCGAAAAATTTACCATTCTCAGTATGTGTGTCAGTGACAACTTACGTTGGAATGACCACATATTTGATGTCGTCAAAAATACTACTATTTCACCCAGTCTGATGTGGCTTCAATATATAAGGCATTTACCCGCCCACAGGCATTGGGGCACAATATTGAACACTGACGTAATGTCTCCTGTCTCACTTTGTTTTATCGCTATTTCCACCACCAGTGCTCCGTAAAAATCGCCAAAGGAGCACCTTTAAACGTAACACCCGTCTCGGTACGAATGCCCATCAATATATCTTCAAGCCCACTTTTGGACGTACTTTGAAATATCGTGAGTCATTCCTAAGCTATTCAACTCGCTTATGGAATGCCCTATTATTTCCTATTCATTATAACTTGCAAACATTTAAGACCAATGTACATCGGTTTTTCACTTTTCTACCTCCCTAATTTTTTTTCGTCAGCGCTGTGCACAAATATTTTAAAAGTACGCTAGAGCCTAACATTCAAATTCAGACATTTAGACTGGACTAACAAGATTTTGTTTCTTTCACATTGTATAATGGATTTTTACCAAAAGGGAATGTTATAAACTTAAAGGCCAAGTTGCTGGTGGCCCTATCCAATGTTGAGTTTGTGCTATAGATCCCGAATTAAGACTCAACTATTGTAGAAAAGCTACAAATGTTTTTAAATTGTTGTCTGTGCAACAGAATGGCTAGTTTTCTGGTCTAATCTCATACAATGCGAAGCTTTTCAAGAAAAGAGGTTAGAGTTATATAGGCATCATAGTATGAAGATGGAGGTGGCAGTAGACAAATCATGCTCTTCGAATAGAGAGTTGATCAGAGATACTTTTCGAAAAGATGACTCAGGCTTGGTGGACGGCTTACTAAGGACGGAAGATGGGAGGAAACCGTCTCAGAGCATCTTGTAGAAGAGAGATAGAAGCCCTATGCCTTATACGTATCTTATTTAAAAAGTTAAAAAGGTTAGTCTACAAAATTCGAAAAGATTTAATCCTGCGATTGCTATTCAATTTTTGGGAATAACAATAATGTTGGTAGCTTGGTTCTTAAGACAAATAACAATTTTCCTTGCTTCAGTGACTTCGCGGAAATAATATACTCGTAGATGACATCAATGTAGAGTTTTTAACATTTTTGCCACGACTTTAAAACTCGGAATATTGGTGAAAAGGCAGGTAGTTAGATTTTTTTGCTTTCCAAGCGAATATTTAATGCAATTGCACTGAAATATCTGATAGATTTGCTAAGCAGTTAAACTGAGTGTACGATAATTTTGAAATATTGCAAAACTACTCGTATACTCGTACATATGGATGTAAGTTTTTGAAGATCATAAGTAGAATTTTAAATATTCATTTTACTATTCGCCAACAGTTTCTTCCCGCTTATACACGTCACTCATCAACCAAATTAATAGTTTTTCTTTCATTTTTTTGACATTCTCATTGTGAGCCTCAATGTTACGTATTTGTGGAATACAGACTTTTCGTACATATTGTTTCACTGATGGCATGGTTGTGATCTGACGAAGAGTCTATAAAACATTTTATTAGAGCGAAGGTACATATGCATGTACATGATTTGTCCCAACCTGTAAGCAATACAGCTGCTGTTTGTCATTATATCTGTTATGAGCTCGTTTAATAAGTCCATGGGGTAGATCCCAGAGTTCCTTACATTTCCACAGTGAAACTCTACTCGAAGAAGATGCATTTTGAAAAACCTGAGCGATGTATTGATATGTTGTAAGTTGTTCATCCATTAAAATCTTGTATAATACTGTAATTCCATCGCAATCGTCCAACATTTCTTGACCTTCTCTGCAGTTCAGTAATAATGCGAAACACTTTAGCAAAACTTGCTGACTAGCTTGTTTTTCTGCAATTTCTTGCAAAATCAAATTGAAGAATCCTTCCTCAATTGCCATTTGGGGTTTCAACTGCAAGAAGTGGCTAAAGTGCTCCAGCAAATTTAAATCCATTAGAGCAATGAAATTATCCTTAAGGATTTTGGATAACACTTTAAACCAGTTGGTTTCATTAACAAAGAAGTCAATAACTAAAAGGGATTTGGTAAACATGATCGAATAACAAGAATAATTTTGTGTATACCTTTAGGATGCTGAGTCAATGTACGCAAAATACCTGAACATATCTGACGGTGTTCACCTCTTACAGATAAAATGTAGAGTTCATTAATTAAATTTGGCCTGTCGCACATTTGAAGTGCAGCCAGTAAGCAGTTAGCCAGGATATCTAGAAAGGCAACAGTGGAAAGAAAAAGAAATAAAAAAAAACTTTTTCTCACCGAAACATCGCAGAGTGACTGGAATCAATTTCTGATCTTTGTGTTTCTGTAAACGTCTCCTTAATAAAATATTTTGTAATCTATAATTGAAATAATGTGCATCCACAATTTGAATTTAAAAAGTAGCTTTAAGCTGTATTCTGATAAACGACTGCCCCGTTAAATCGTATTGCCTTGATGGTTTACACAAAATCGATACCTTGATGTTGCGAACATCACCTCCAATATTTTTTTTTTATAAAATTGTTTGATTCTTTGTAATCAGCTAGTCATAAGTAAAGAATGTGTGAATGGGGTAAGGATCTAAACCCAATTGCTTTAATTGACACGGTCAGATATATCAAATTTATTTTGGTTTAGAGGTAGTAAATTCTTCGACTTCTTAAGATTTCTAGGTCAATTCGACTGTCTGGATCTCGGTCTATTCCATAATTCAAAATGACAAAATGAAAACCTATTCTCACAAAAAAAGGATAGAAAAAGGAAGATAAGTCCTTTACAACTTATTTACATATTTGCACCTTTTAACGAGCACTTTCCCGTTGCATTTTCAAATGAATCCCACAAGGGACGATTCTATCCTTCTTTTGCAAAGGTGTTCTTGAATACTCACAAGACCACTGAATAAGCTTTCATCTTTAGAAATTTTTGCCAGAAGACAGAAAATAAGCAAATAATGTGAGATAGCCATATCTAGATTTATATACAATAAGATAGCAAAGGCTGGCGAAGAACCTGATGGGAACTAAAATACGCCGAGCTTCTGCTCTAACCGATTTCCAAGAAAGGAGATGCTCTTAATTATGTCTGCTAAGCATAGTTTTTTGTCAACTGTCTAAGAGGTTCCTCACAGTTAGTTTTCAGCGCAGGAAAACCACATCGACCAAATCTTCACTTTCCTACAGATCTCCGAAAAAGCCATTTGGTTCTAGTTCGTTACTGTTCGTTACTTTATAGTTTATAGTTTAGACGAGCTATACAGAGTCTTATCTTCTGCATTCCAACGTACTCGCTGATATTTGTAACTCATTAGTTTGTGTAAAATTACCTATAATAGCGGCACATTGATGCCAGAAAAAGATTAAAATTCTAAGAAACTCACCACTCAACATTATTTGCACAAGCCGTACCAAATCATATATGTTCTTGCATATGCTGTTGATATTGACATCATTAAATGAATACAACGCATTGTCAGTATCGCATTTACATGAAGAAAAAAAGAATCCGCTAAAATGGGTTAAGAAGTGAACCATTTAATATTTAAGTATGCGTTGTCTAAATTGTAAAAAATATGCAAATTCAGCGTCGTCGATAAGATCTGTTGAATTTCGTTAGATTTCATAGAGCAACATAGTTATTCGTATAAAAATTTAGCGAAGGATTATAGACAAATATCAATGTTTCTTTGAGCTAAGCAGGTAGACACTTTTCGTCCCAGAATTGCATAGCCATGCATGGACTTTAATGGTCTCTTTTGTAGTGATAAAAAATGATAAAGAAGGTTTAAAACAAGAACCATACAAGCTAAATAAAATCCAAATAAAACCCAGAGGGACGGTATCGCGGGGAATATATTATTTACCCTAAAGGAATACAACATGGAAAAGTCCTCTGTTAACAACGAAGTTGCTGCTTAATTTGCTTACCTTTTAACAATATCAAATTCCAAAATAGCCCTTCGAGCTTCAAACTCATTTATGATTAGCTCGCAGAGTTTATTCATGGCAAATATTTGAATTCCGCAATCTTTGCTGCAGATTTTTTGTATGATTTTTGGCAAGGCCCAATTACCATAGGCTAAGGTTGTCCCATCAAAACCTAGAATTTTAGACTTTACGGGCTTGATACTTCTGATGATATGTGCGTGATAGGGGACTTCCGAAATTTGGTGAATCTCTTAAAAAAAATATATATATATAACAATTTGAATTTGCATGATTATAAGAGTATTTATAGCTCTTTAACAAACCACTGCAAAGGATTTCGTTGTTCGCTTGTGGTTTGGACTTGGGCAAACACATATGCAAAAATTGATTTCTCATTTGACATTTATTATTCCACATTTTTGCTTTGAATATCTAACAAAAAAGGGATAAATTCATTACTACTCGTACGTTTAAGAAGTTAACAGTAGATTTTTCCCAAGAAACTACAGAGTGCATGTGGCAGTGAAAATATTTACAGGGATAAAGTTGGAACGGTTGCTTGATTTGATACACGCAAATAATATATACATATATACATATATATATTTAAAAGAATTTAAAAATGACGTTCAATTTTTCAAATAGAAAATGCTTATTCGATTCTGAGAGCTTTATAAAGTTCTAGTGGGAAGAATATGGACGAAGTATGCAAAAGGAAAGAAAATTCATTTTGAGACTGATTGGTCAAAATACAGAGGAATACTGTTAAAAACTCTTAAGTTCCCGGGTAGCACCAACAAGCTTCCTGCCCTCTTATTTAACCTAGAGGCAAGAAATAGCCGCACTGGTGGACATCAGCACTGTGACCGCTTAGAAACGTTTGCAGAAAACGTTTCCATCTAGCAGAAGGCACAAGAAAAGTGACTGACTGGGAATCATAAAATGAATCTCACAAAACATATAAAAAAGAACTGAGGAAGGAAAAGCGACAATTCTGGAGATCATTCTGTGACAAAATAACAGAAACCTCTGAGGCATCGCAGCTTAGCCAAATCCTCTCTTCAGATCCAATGATGCCTAGATGTTTGAAAAAAAAACCGATGGCTCTTGGACAAACTCATGTGGTGAGATACTAAATCTCCTACTGAATACCCATCCAGGTAGCTTCCTATTCGCGGCCAGTAGCAATCAAAACAGACCTATTGCAAACGTGAGCAAAATTCATGGTCTGATTACAAGAGACAAAATGCTTTAAACCATACAAGTCTGCTGGTCTGGATGGTGTAATACTTGCTGAGCAATCAAAGTCCTCAGATTTTATTTTGCTTACGCTAGAGAATATCATGAGGAGCTGCGTAAAAATGATCTACGTTCCACTTTCATCTGAAGAAGTTAATGTAATTTTCATTCCCAGGGTCGGAATGACCAAAAGGACCTCAGACATATAAGTCTTTCATCCTTCCTTCTGAATTCTCTAAAATGACTGATTAATATCCACTTACGAGCTAAAATTGACCAACTGCTCAACAGTCGGTGGAAATGGCTGTACATTCACTGAATAGCCATATCGAATGATCTCTACAATATAGAGAGTACACAATGGTCGTTTTGCTGGACATAGAAGGTGCCTTTAACAACGTCAATCACGACTGCGCTGCCGCCTCTGCAGGTAGGACCGCTGTGGATTGGGAGTAAAACATATTAGTGATGTTGTTCTCTTTTCCGGGAAATATAAAATTCCAATTATAGATCCTCCCTCAAACAATCAGTTTAGTGCGATACAACGAAATATCTGGGTGTCATTTTTGACAGGAAACTAAACTGGAAACCTAATACTCAAGAGAGCTACAGTAGCTTTATTCTCTTGCAAAAAAAGCCATTGGGAACGAATGGGGTCTTCAACTTCTCATAACCCACTGGCTATACGAGTACGTCTCGGTTACAAGACCGATACTCTTCTACGGGGTTGATGGCCTTAGAGAATGCAGTTCCTCGGCGGCACTAGATATTCTGTGTATTTGACACCTCTGCAAGCTGGTGCGACTGCAGCTAAACGCCTTAAAGGTAATACACTGTGGACAAATAAACCATTTGGCCGCGCTGGTATTCTTAATACATTAAGAATCCCTCTAGAGAACATCGATTGCACCATGCTCTCATATTTGTTTGACAAAGACTTTCATGTATGCTTTCCCTCTAGATCGTTCTGGGAGGAATATGCTTTCATGCATGCCAAGTAAATTCACTTCTATATGGATTGACCCAAGACTGATTGCGGGGCTAGTGGCGGTGTTTTTTTAGATAAGCCTAATCTAAGCTTCTCCTTCCGCTTTTCAAATCACTGTAACGTGCTCCAGGCGGAAATTTGGCGATTAAGGGAGTCCTTTCCTCTAAGAGTTTGATCTTAGCGCTATTATAGTTGTCATCACTGGATACTGCTTTATAGTAAGAATCCAAGAAGGCTTTGCGTCTTTACAAATGATTTCTGCAGAAGCTGCATATACGAGGAGACAATTCTCCACCTACTCTGTACACGCCCAGCTCTTTCGCAAAGAAGGAAACTCTACTTACTAGCTTTCTTTTACAATGACTTAAGCGATCTATATAATAAAGATTTTAACAGTTTCCTACACCTCATCAAACGCTCCAGTTGATTCCAACAGTAGGGGGATCACAGATCCACGTGGCATCATAATGGGCTAATACACCTAAGTGGGCTAATCTCCAACAACCACTATTAACTTACTTAACTTAAACCCTCTTAGTTATATTGCCTCTGAACTTTTCGAGCACCGATTTTTCTCCATCATCATTCTATACAATCGGATGAATTTGGAAGGAATGGCAAAACTAGACATTGCTCCGTATTATTCTATAGAAGCTGCCACATGCGGTCTTAAAGAAGATGGAGATGTGGTGAGTACTAATCTGGACTTTTTCAGGTGAAATCGAACCGCGGCATTTCTTACAGCTTTTTGGAATCGATGCCACTGATCGCATTGCTGCGAGGATCGCATGTGAGGCTGGTGTTAGTGAATTTGATGCGAATTGTTACAATAAGTTCGCTAAAGACTTCTTGCCTTAGTCTTCAGTTAATAACAAATTCGTACCCAAACAGAAGCAGATAGTTATCTGGTTGCACTTGACCTATTGAATGTCCAAACAATTCAATATACAAATCTGAACTTGTTATTCTAAGCTTTAAGCTACTTCGTTGCAGTAAGATATTTACTTCGCCATATTCGTTAAAATAGCTCGTATCCTGATTGTTGTAGTCACCGTTAATTTATTGGAAATAAAGTAAAATAAGCGCATCGATGTGTGGTTATATAATAGTTACTGCATTGGCCATCGCCAAGTAGACGCCGTTCAGTACAATACCCAACCACTATATCAACTATACCAACCACTATATATTCCAATAATGAAAAATAAAAAAATCTAATATTCCTTTCGCGAATCCAGTTATACACCTACAATTTTTTTTCGAAATTTTTCGTGGGAAGCATTAGCAACAGCCATTATTTTTTTTACCGAAAGCTCAGTTTTATTTTATTAGATTATAAGAAATATATGCTCTTGTGTGGGCTGGCGCAGAAGCTTAAGACAAAATGTCAAGCCAAACGTCATTGTGTGCTCTATCGTATACTTTTCGAGACTTAAAAGAATATTCAGTTACGACGCCCGGTTGGTATAGATATCTACACTCTAGATTGATGAATTTTATCGCAGAGACGGACGCAATATTTACAAAGAAGATTTTTGTTTCGCTATATATTAGTTCTCCAGTTTTCCTCTATACGGATAGCGTACACAATGTTTAGTAACCGAAGAGTAAACTAAACGAGTTTTTTAAGATGAAGTTTTCAAGACATTTTATTGCCTTTTTGGTATGTGATTTGAGTCATCCAGGCTTTGACACACCTATCCTGGTAATTGGCCTTAAGTTCAGTTTGCTGTCTGGTGTCGCGCTCAGAAATTTGTTTGTCTGACATTATTTGTTTGTATTCTGAAGAGATGAGGTACAGATGGGACTCTATAGGTGAACATCTGTTTTCTTAGGTTAACAGCTTAGCCATACTGTGGATTGCTTGCATAAGCGAAAACACTAAAGATCTTATTTCAGAAGACGAGGTTTAAAGGTTTATTAATGACTAACAGAAGTGGAGGAATAATATCCGGCATGTCTTCGAGTCAAGGATCACCTCTACATTATGCTGGTATACCTTGTTCTAAAAAGTTACTATCTCCTTTTATATCATATATATGGAATTATATATTAATATAAATGACGACCTTAATAGACCTATTTAGACCCAAACGCTAGCTCGATGATCCTTGTAGATACGTTAGGTAGGAGTGGCGGAGAGGAAGGAGGATGATATCTATCCAATAATGGTGAGAATGTAAAAAAGAGAGGCGGGTTAAATATATGCTGCCCAATGGATTAAATCACCCAGTATTGTGGAGAGAAGTCACTATTTGCTGCAATTACATTTGGTTTTTGTTCTATGAGATGTGAAAGGAAGTGTTAACATGAGATGATGTAGGTTTATGTGCGAGAGTATGTATGTCCGTATGTTTCATTTTGTTTGGCCCGAGATAGCTCGTGAACGAATGGTCCTATCGGTTTAAAACTGCCAGATGATCCGCCTTCATGCCGATTAGCGGTCAATCGATTTTGACCAAAATCCATGACTTTTTACATTATTACGAAAATAATGTACACGAATTACGATGAATTTTTTCTTACAATCTAAATCTATTAATATACCACACATTTAATGAACATTTAAATGTTAAGTGTCGATGAGAATATCCTCATGCTATAGATGTCGCACACTCGCCAGCCTGCAGCTTGGTGTAATGCAAAAATTTGTACTTGAGAAATGCTGCATTGTCATTGGTATTGTAAGCATAGTTCTCTTTGATTATAAACCTAGTCCACCATGATCCAATTTCTAGCCTCTGGAATTAAGTATGGAAATAGCTAATATTCGCAAACTAAAAAGTAGTCAAATTTCTGCGTACGTCCACGTCTGTAGATACAGACTAGCTGTTTTGGCAGTGAAACAAAGGTAGATACCCACTCACACCTCTTAGATCACTCTGATCTAAATCTACTACGGACAAGTGCCATCATTCTCCTCTCACGTAGTTTCCGTAAGTAAATTATCCACTACCATATTGCTTTAATTGCAGAAACACCAAATTAGACAGCAAGTCGATCTCTAACGAGTTTGTGCTATCTGATTTCATATAAAGAATTGTATCCCTCTATTCTCATACTAAAACCGTTATAACGGACGATTTCATTACACATAATTTTGGGTGGCTTCGACTCACTGGACAGACAACACTCGGTGTGCGAAAAATAACTTAACCCAGCTTGTAATTGAGCCCACACGAATACCAGACGTTGATAGCCATACCGCCAAAACTCTGGACTCATTTTTAACTCCTCACCCTGACAAATAGAAGATCAATGTGTTATCCCCTCTAGGCTCGTCGGACCATTGTGTCATATCAGCTAATTTCTCGTACACCGACCACACAGTTAGAGAAAAGAACCTCAGAAAACTGAGGTAGAAAGTATTACAATGTCCTAAAAGTAGTTAAAATTAATGTTCGTTTGTAAGAAATTCTGCCTCATTCTCCATCCCAACGCTCATTTATAATGATATTCCAGCTGGCAGCTCTATCGACAAGTCCAATCTGCCTGCTGTCCACTTTGCTAACAGCTCAATACTTCCAGAGTTGTTATTTTACGCTGGCAAAACCACTGCGTAAGCTTCTTCGTCAAGCCTACTCTTTAGGACTCTTTCCGAGTAGACCAAGAACAGCATTTGTCTAAAAAAAGCGAATCTTCTTCACTCTCCTCTTACAGACCCATTGCACTTACGACCCTTCTTTCCAAAGTCATGGAAACGCTTATAATCCGTCAGCTCATGAAATATCTTCAAACACGAAAACTTCTCAATGACCGACAGTATGGTTCACTGTTGATTTAATGGCATTTCTCACTGAAAAGTGGCATCAAAGGGTACATAAATCAGCCGAAAGCAAGGTAGGTGCACTTCTAAGGCATTTGACAGAATTTGGATTGATGACTCTCTTTTTCAATGGATTACAAGTTGTCTTAAATGGTTTCAAGTTTGATATTCAAAAAATAAATGCCTCAGGCCTCCGTTCCATCTTCGACACACTTTTTAAATTGTCATGACAACTTACGTTGGAATGACCACGTGTTCGATGTCGTCAAAAATGCTGCGAAATGTCTAGGTTTCCTCACCCCTCTGATTTGGCCTCAATATATAAGGCATTCATCTGCCCAAAGTTGGAGTACAATGCCCACACCTGGTCCGGTGTGACTAAAACATCTCTGCACCTGCTAGATAGGATTCAAAACCATGCGATAAACCACATAGGTGATACTGTAATCTGTAAACTAACTTCCTTGGACGTTCATGAATTTTTCAGCAGTTTATTGAATGTAATATACAAGTCAAATAGAAAAATAAGTAGCATTGCCCCAATACCAGATAAATGTCTTAACCTGAGAGCACCTGAACCTGGTTTGAGAAGGTATGCTGGTTGTTGCATCTTGGTTAAAATTGTAAGATTTTACATGTTTTACATCTGCCCATAAACTTTTCAGAAATACTTTTACTTATTTTCCATATTTTTTCATAAGAATATTTACATCCTCTAAATAAATAACATTTCTTATGTCAATTTTAAAACAGAAGAATAAGCAATAAAGTATTATAATATAGGTGCCCTTCAAAAGTTGGAAAAAAAAAAAATACATATCGATTCTGCAGTGAACTGCATTCTACGAGTAATTCATATTTTATTTGTTTCTTGCAACAAATTTTACATTTCTAACAATTTTATATAAATTCATTTTGTTCTACAATACACTAGCTACTGCAGTCCATTCCTCTTTTTTTGTACGTTCTCCACTGCACTCTAATACTTTTTCGTATCGCAAATTTGGAATCAGGTTGGCGCCGGTTGCTGTACTTTATTTTTTACACAGTTAAAAATGAAATGCATTGAAATGTAAATTTGTATGCATATTCAATAGATAATATACAAATATATTTGTGGAAAATAATAAATTAAAATCGCTCTCTGCTGCAATGGAAGCATTGGGCTATACGCAAGAGAATTAAAAAAGTCCGGCCCAAACGGCGCCAAAATATTCGTTGAACTATAAACAATTAGTATAGCAGGCATTGTATATAGTTCGGGTTTTAAAATTTCATATTTATAATTGAATTCAATTCTTTGTCTCTGACTTGAACAACGCAAACATTTTTTGGCCTACATCGACTCCATGCATTGAAAAGTTTTTGTACTTTTGCCAAAAAAAAATTGTGCATTTATGATAACGTTTAAAATAACTTTGAGTTACGTTCATACATGCGACGACGACGCAATATTCTCCTTACAGTGGATAGTATGGCTGGTATGTTACCATACGAATACAAATATTCTGAATTTGATAGATAACATACTTGTGAACTTTATCCGATGAAAGAGTTTGAGAAACAGATGAGACATTTCTCGCTGACCCAACCGCACAAATGATTTCTTTCAGACGTGTGTTAAGAGTTACCGAAAAAAGGACGTTAAATATAAAAAACCCTCAGAGGATTATTCAAGTTAGCCTATAGAAGATATTATATGGCATATCCATAGCTCAAACATATAAGGATTTTAGGCCTTAATTTAATTTTCCACCAAATACAGGTGTAGATGCGCGATTCGTTAACCAAGTGCAGACTTCATATCGCTCTAGTTGGCGATTGGGACCGAAATATCCATACTATTAAGAGCCCTTTGTAATTTAGCTGTTATTCCTTTAGTCGTTTTCCGTCACCAGCAATCGTAGATAAAGTTTCCATTCTATTTGCTGTATACAACGGACATATAGGAATTATATTACCGGACCAAGAAAACCTCCTAGCGCGCGTTCAAGGGCAAGGGGTTTTTTTTACCCTTAAAATGTACCGAAGAAAAGAGAGGTACCGATGTACATTGGCCTTAAATGCTTACAAGTTATAATGAATAGGAAAACGAGAGCTCGACAGAGCATTCCATAAGCGAGTTGTACGGCTTAGGAACGAATCATGATATTTTAGAGTATGTTCGAGCGTAGGCTTGAGGGTGTACTGATGAGCATTCATAGCGAGACGGGTATTACGGTTAAAAGTTATAAGGGTCGAAATTATACTGGCGATTTCTATAGAGCACTGGTGTTTGAGTGTGTCAGTTAAGTGACTAATATTAGTACCACCTATGAGTTTTATCGTGCGCTTTTAAATTCTATCTAGAAAGCGCAGATAAGCTTTAGGCGAACCTAGCCAGATGTGGACATTGTAGCCAATTTTTGGGGCTGATCAAAGGGGGAAAAGTATTTCTTACATATTTTGAGGAAACTTAATCATTTTCCAGCATTTTTGGCGACATTGAACATGTTGTCATTACAATGTAAGTTGTATTTAACACACATATCAATATTGATAAGTCTTATCGGCTTCGATGATGCAAATCCCATTCATTGACAATAGCCGGATGTTTAAATTTCGCTTTAATGACAGCAGACAGCATTGTGTTTTGGAAGCATTAAATTCTGTTAGTGCTTACCCAATTAGGTTGTTTTTCAGCCTATATCGATTTCCACACAATATTTGACTGAAATTATCCTCTGGTTGAAGAAATGAAAAGTGAATTGGTCTTTTCGACTCCCACCTGATTGTCACCATAACCTTTTCTGGGTGAAGATCTAGTTTGGGGGTGTGTTTTGGTTTTTCTTCTGTATCCAACCACTGCCCAGATCTTTTAGGGTTGTCATAAAAAATCCACTTTTCACACGTGGTTATATGGTGCAAAGACGTTTCATTTTGGTGCCTTAGCTCAGCGATGCAAATATTTGTAACCGGCGTAGTTTTTTGCCTCGTTCATATCCACTTTAGGAGTTTTTTTTTGTTTTTTAAATGTCGACTTCTTATCATACGACATACTCCCATGTCTCGCATTGTTTCGTTGGGTCTGTATCTACGTTTTTTTTTTTTTTTAAACATTATCGTTAATTACCGTTTCTGGTTTCCTCCGTGGTTCGATTTCGAGGCTAAGATCTCCCAAACGGAATTTAGCAAATTAACGTTGAATGTTGTGTTCGTTTACCGCTACATCCATAAGTGCGTTATTAATGTTTTTCGCTACTATAGGCGAATTATGTCCCACTTAAAATTCTTAAAGGAAGAGAGTCCGAGCTTGAACCATCTATAGCATAATAAACAATTCCTCGAAAAAAATTACTGTAGTTGCAACGAACCCTAAAAATTGCACTTTCTGCTACAGATGTTTACTCGAGAGCTTCTTAGTTAGCTCGACGCTATCGACGTATGTTGAGAGCCTGTTGCATGGTTTTCAAAGTTTCTAATAGCCTGTTACAAGTGTGTTATAAACTTTACCTACTTAGGGTAGAAACTGACCGATCATAACCTGGTTATGCACAGTGCTGTAGTTATGACCATACATCAGTTGTCTTTGTTTTGCCTTCTTCCCCGAAGGTACTGCTCTTTTTCCACTGGACTTGGTAAACTGTTAGAAATGATTAAATATAAGAAATAGGCCGCACGGCAGATGGCGATACCGTATTAAAGTGGAGATAAAGTTTACTATTAGTGGATCTACAGTTACTTTTATTTCACGAAGTGTGTGATTCACTCCAGAATATCCAGGTTTCTCCATAAAGGGGTCTGGCCGGTATACCGAAAAGCATGTTGTTTGGTTAAAACCAGAAAAAATTTGCGGTTCAGGGAACAAAAATTCCTCAAGAATCTATTGTATACCATATAACGCCCTGAGTTGACTGTAACTGCACGTCCCCTTCTATCATCAAAAAAGTGACGGTAGGTGAATGTTGGCGTTTCTGATGCTAGCGTTACGGGCTTGCTGATCCCCAGTAATGTCAGTTCTTCTATTAACATCAGTGTCCCTTAAGTGAAAATTTGCTTTATCCGAACACAAAATGTTGTTGAATGTCGATAACCGCTCAATAATGTATATGGTTAACAAATTGAATTTTCTTATTGGGTCTATAACTTTCGTGCGGTTTGCTAAGGTTTGCTAAGGGATGGCGTAACTTGTATTATTCCATTGTCATTATTCCATTGGAGCATGCGTTGGAAAGCTACTGTCATTGTACGTCATTTCAGTATATGTCATTCATTTGAAGCGTAAACAACAATAATTTGTGCAAATATGTCGAACTGTGTGCCTGAAAAAGTGTTTTTGCGTGGAGTTATTCTTCATTACTTTAATATGAAGAAAACTGCTGCCCAAAGTCATCGTATTTTGGTGGAACTTTATGGTGAACATGCGCTAGCTGAGCGAACGTGCCAAAAGTGGTTTGCACGAAAAGTGGTGATTTTGGCTTGGAAGACGATGAACGTCCTGGGCAGCCAAAAAAGTTTGAAGATGAAGAACTGGAAGCATTACTCTATGAAGATGGTTGCCAAACACAAGAAGAGCTCGTAGAATCTTTGGGTGTCACTCAAGCAGCGATTTCAAAACGTTTAAAAGCAGCTAGATATATTCAAAAGCAAGGAAATTGGGTTCCACATGAACTCAAGCATGTCCGAAATGCTGCTGGAACGCCACAAAAGGAAGTCATTTTTGCATCGGGTTGTTACTGGTGATGAAAAATGGATTCATTACGACAAACCCAAGTGCAAAAGATCATATGTGAAACCCGGCCAACCAGCCAAATCAACGGCAAAGCCGAATATCCATGGCGCGAAGGTAATTTTCTGTATTTGGTGAGATCAGATGGGTGTGCTGTATTATGAGCTGCTAAAACCGGATGAAACCATCAATGGACAAGGCTACCGAACACAATTAATCCGTTTGAAGAAAGCAGTGGCCGAAAAACGCCCGGAATATGCGACCAGACACGAGGCAATAATTTTCCATCATGTCAACGCTCGGCCACACGTTGCTATTCCGGTTAAGAACTTTTTATAAAACAGTGGATGGGAAGTCTTATCCCACCCGCCTTATAGCACAGACCTTGCTCCTTCTGACTACCATCTGTTCCGGTCGATGCAGAACGCCCTCACTGAAATACGGTTCACATCAGAGAATAATATCAAAAAATTGGCTTGATTCATTCTTGGCTGCCAAGCCGGCGCAGTTCTTTTGGGATGGGATCCACAAATTGCCAGAAAGATGGGAAAAAGTCATAGCTTCAGATGGGCAATACTTTGAATAATACTATTGTACATGTTTTTCTTAAATAAACGTTCAAATTTTGAAAAAAAGCGCACGAATTGAAATATATACCCAATACTTTTGTTGTTGTTCTTTTATGATGATCTAGGTAGGTTTTAAGTGCTTGATCGCTTACGAACTTATAAGCGGGATTAATATCTTCCCGCCCAGTCTTATTAGTCATTATTCGTTGCTGAACAGGTTTCTTTGAACCAAGAAACCCATTTCCTGCTGAGAGGATTACTTGGCAGGTCATTTATGTTATGCAAACCACGATGAGTGCAGAAATTGCTTCGCGTAACAGTCGCCGAATCATTATTATTTTTTGTAAAACTCGCGCACAAACAACGCTCTACGATGACGTCAAAACGAAAGTAAAATCACAGCGATAATGCGAAATTAAAGTAGTAAGCACCGAGCAATCCAATTAGGTGTTTATTTAAATTTTGCATTTGTTCATTGCATATTACTTCATTCATACACATACTTAAGTATATTTACAAGCAGGAAACTATTCCCCTTTTAGTTGCCTTTCTAAAAAAAAATTTGTTAATAACAAAAACAAGTTTTGCATGCATATGCTTATGTTACATTGTTTTAAAACTTGATAGTCATTTGCATCTTTGAAAATAGCCTTGAATCGAATCCTAGATGAGCAATGTCATATCTATTCGAAATTATTGACGGTCATATTGAATTTGTAACCGAATATAACTTCTTGTATTTCAATCCGTATAAAATATGAAATTAAATTGTTTCATTTATTTCAAATGTAGTTTCGTATTTCTATCTCCTAAATTCAGGATTTTATTGTTTCTGATATTTGTCAAAACCGATACACGACACCGTATCCAGATGCTTTCCGAATACGGCTGTGCAGGATGGTATTGTATGTATTTTAAGGTGGTTGTTAGGTGCTGAAATTTATTTTCTATATTATCGGCCAAAAACGAGTTTCATTGCATAAAATAGTTCTATCTGTTATAGAGTTTCCGAAGGAAAATGGAGAGTTTGTTTGCTGCAATATTACCTTGATAAAAGGATAATAGGAAGAAGAAGTATGAATAAGGACTTTCGGTTAAAGCTTAGAATGTTGCAAATTGTCTCTACTTTAAAGGAATACAATATCAATATAAACTTTCACTGACTTAAAAGTCGTATCTCCACGCTTTTGAATATTTTATTACAATTTATGAATAATAATTTGTTTTATAAAATATTTAAGAAAACTATAGTTGTTTTGAAGAAAATAGTATAGAAATTTATTCCAACTGTGCAAAATCGGACGAACAGTTATCCCGCGATTGTGGTAGGTTTTACTTTTTCTGAAATTTTTATTGGTCACCATTCACAAACGATATTATGAGGCCAAATATGGCTTTGCATTTTATGATGCATATCTTTCCAAGAAAACCTTTCGTGGTTCAAAACTACAAGGAACTCCAACAAAAGGTTGCCACAACTCTAAGCGAAAGCGTCCTGAAAGACTTCAAGAATTTTCCCTTTTTTCAGCCATTCAGGATGGCTTTTGTCACTTTCCAAAATGGAAAAATAATCGTCATGTCGAATGTCGAAACAATTACGAGTGTCAATTTCAATAATATTTTGCGAAATAAAAAAAAATACAATCTCATGGTACATAAGTAGCTTAAAAAGAGAGCCCTATGTCTAATTAAATAATTTTTTTTTTAATATTTGAATAAGTTTATAATTATTCAATTATTTCTTTCAAATCAAAAATCAGCGTCTATTCGTGCCACCTTCTCGATACATATTTGCAATCTAGATTTAGATTGGCTAAATTTACGGATTTGCATAAATTAATTAGATCTCTAGGTCACTCGTAACTCAGCTGAAACTTGAGCTTCTATTGCCTTTGGGACCGCATTTTCTGAACGAGTTTCGTTCAACATGACAAAATCAGGTTATTGACTCAGGCGGAAGTTTGTCTATTATTGGTTTCTTGATGTAGACAATTCCACGAATGCATGAATATTGTGAACAAACGACTTATATGTATAACAAAGTATTAAGTTTAAACGGTATTTTTGTGGCAGAAAATACTGCTGAGGGTTCGCCCCATTAAGGCCAACTCAAGCTTACTCTATTTGGGACACATCCAATGTAATTTCCTTCGTGGGTAATGACGGAGCCTAAGTCTTTAAGTTTTCCGAACTTCGATACGACGACTCCTTAAAAATATATGGTACATAAGGGTTTGAATTCGCGGGTTCAGAAAAGAGACAGCGTCTTTGTCAAATTATAAAGAGTTGCTTAAAGCAACGAAATATGGAGCATATTGGGTGGGAAAAGCGATCAAAAATGATTTAGGATTTATTAATATCTAGATTGAAATAGAACCAAGCTGCTGGTGGATGGCCAAAATATCCGATTTATTTAGGATAATGGGAGATGACTGACTTCTGATTTACAAAAAAGTAGACCACCTGAACTGCGCAAACTACGAGGGCGGTCGCAGATATACCCGGCCTGACCAAGACATGGCGGTAGTTATTTGAAAGCATATGTCTATAAAGCATATGTTTCAAGTTTGAAAGCGCCACATTGTTTAGTATTTGTTTGGCAGCCATCAATAGTGAACGCTGTCAGTGAATTTGTGAAAATGTAGAAAATTGGTCATCGTTACGTGATACAATACTTTTATGTGAAAGGCCTCAACCCAACCAATATAAAAACTGAACTGTTTTCAACTGTGTTTAGGTCCATCACTTTACACCCGAGACAAAAGAATAATCAAAACAATGGATTCAAAAGGGAGAACCGGTTCCAAAGAAGGCGAAGACCGTTCCATCTGCAGGCAAGGTCGCGGCGTCGATTTTTTGGGATGTGTGTGGGATAATTTTCATTGACTATCTTGAAAAAGAAAAAATTTGAGCGAAGAAATCAAGCAAAAATGGCCGCATTTGGCTAAGAAGAAATTGTTGTTTCATCAAGAAAATGCACCAGTTCACAAATCCGTTATTGCAATGGCCAAAATTAATGAATTAAAGTTTGAATTGCTACCTCATGCACCCCATTCACCGGATTTAGCCCCATCGGATTATTTTCCCAAATTTAAAAAAAAGGGCTAATTGGTCAAAGATTTTCCAACGATGAAGAAGTGATGTCGACAGTAAATGGTTATTTTAAGGAGCTGAAAGGTGATAATGTTGAAAAATAAATAATTTTTTTTTTCCAAAATTTTTGTGTTTTCTTTGTTGGGTCGGGTACTTTGGCCATAGTATATAGGCATCAGTTTTTTTCAATGTCACGTACAATAACATTATTATTTTGTTTAGGTGATTTTATTCTACCAAACTTCTATGGGCCCAGACTGAAAAGACCTTCTTAACTGTAATAAATCCAACCTCTGATAAAGAAAATCTTTTTATCGATTCCTTTACTTACTCTGGTCTGCATCAATTAAGTGGTGTCTCCAATAATATTGACAGACAACTCGGCCTAGTCTTCGCTACTTATACAGATAACTGTATCGTTTTAGAAAGTAGACATCTTCTCTCTAAGTTGGATAGTTACTACTTTCTCCTTTCTCTTCGTTGTCTTATGACAACGGTCTTAATCATGTTTCCAATGAGTATTCGTACAGTTTTCATTTTCATAAAGCAAAATACGCCAAAATGAACATCCCGCTCAGTACGGGTAAATTTGATTTTCCGTATGATAATTCTAAACCTCCGGTTAACAATGCTCACATTCTTTCTCTCTCCAAAAATTTTCTCTCTCTTTATTCAAAAATGATCCTTCATCTACATCATCGTGGTATAATAAAGAGCTACGTTCTCTTCGTAACAGGAGTAATAAGGTCTGGTATAGTTACTTTAAATCGCATTCCGACGCAGATATCTTCAACTATCAGTTGGCCAAAATAAATTTCTTTAAACTTTACCAATCTCTTTATCACAACTTTTTAAACCGAATGAATCAAATATTCATTTTAGATCCCAAACGATTCTTTCAGTTCATCAACACCAAAAATAAATCGGATAACTATCCATCATCTCTGAATTTTCTTGATAAGTCCTCGGACGATCCCCAAATTATTGTAAATTTTGTTTTTAGCCAAGCGTTCGTCATCCCAAGAGCTCAATTACTCTTACTTTTCCTACTTAAATATGTGCTCACAAACAACTTAAGAATCAGTGTCTAAGAAGATGATGATTGTGATGGACCTAACGACCTTCCCCCTATATTTTTAAAGAAATGAGAAACGCCTCTAGCATTTACACCTTCTTACTTACTAACATTCAGGCATTATGCCTCTCAACCTGAAAAAGGTCTATTGCTATTCCCCGACAAAAGTTCGAAAGACGATATTTTCAGCTATCTTTGAGAAGTTTTTGAAAGCATTATTTATGACATAGCGCTTTTATATTGTAAATCTATTGTTACCCTAAAATAAACACGGATTTCTCAAAGGTAGATCTACAACCACCAACTTAACGGATTTCGTATCAAGTACTTTATTTCAACTAGAATCTTGAAATGAAGTTGACGTGATTTCCACCTATTTTAGCAAAAACTTCAATAGAAATTCCCATGTTATAATCCTTCGAAAAGTAAAAGCTCTTGGTGTCCAAAGAAGCCATCCTATATTAATGAACGACATTACTATATTCTATTTAGGTCAATGTTTTCTGACCCTCCTCTGGTGTTCCTCAAGGTAACCACTTTGGTCCCTTATAAGTTACATATTCTAACTTTAAATGATGTTGATTGTATCATTGAAAATTCCTTCGCAGATGATATAAAAATCTTAAGATATATATCTAGACAGATAAGATTAAGATCTAGACAGATTTTGTAACTGGAGTAAAGAGAATTTCTTTGAGCTTTACGTCGATAAGTGTCAGGTTATAGCTTATACCCGTTGCTATATGCCCTCCCACTTCACCTCGTTGCTATCTGATCTTAAATTTGTTAATTTCCTTAGTATATGAGTTGCGTAACTTAGGTGTTATCAGTGATAAGGAACACCATTTCCGTTCTCACATTGATAACATGAAAAAAAGCCAAGCCAAGGCCATGTTACCAAATCTCTCTATACAACCTTTGTTACGCCTACTCTTGAATATGCAAACCAAGTTTAGTTACCCTACTACAGAACTTAGATCCACCGGGTAGAAGATGTTCGATGCAGGTTTCAACGATTCACTTTAAGTCGCGTTCACTGTGATGGTAGCTTAAATTTACCACCATACACTGGCGGGCTGAAACTTTTAAATTACAATCCCTTTCTCTATGCCGAATAGTTGCCAATATTCTCTTAATTTATCAGACCTTAGTTGGTGATATTGATTGTCCTTCTTTACTTCAACTTATCTCTTTTAACAGCAACCAAAGTAATCTTAGATCTGATCCGGCTCAATCTTCACAGAACGTATTACGGCCACCTTAAGTTTCGTGAAGTAAACGATATTCTGCCTCTCTTCGACTACCACCTCAGGAAACTGTCCCTCAAATACATCCTCCTTTCCACCTATGCCTGACGTCCTAATTTTCCTTAACCTCTCCCACCCTTTAGCTTTTATCTTTAGTTTTAAGTGAAATTGTTAGTTTCAAGTCTATAATATACACTTGAGGTCATAAAAACCGCACCGTATCAAAATGATTGAAAAATTGTTAATAACTACGATAATAATTTTTATAATGAAATGAAATTTTTGTTGAGTATTCCGCAGTAGTTTATAAGTATTTCTATTTAATTTCCATCTGTTTATTGAATGTTTAAAAAAAGATATTAACAAAGAAAGAAAAATCAGTTTATTTTCTTAATTTTTTAAAATATTTTAATACAGTCATTGGTTAACAAAATCAAACGATACATTTTTTATGTATGTGTATATATAATATGTATATATATAGATATATATAGATATGCCACTTTCACCAAAAAAAAAATATCAATACCGAGTTGCTCCTCCTTTGGCAGTTATAACCACTTTTATTCTAGAAGGCATCGAGTTTACTAGAAGTTCAGTAATATCCCTTGAAATTTCAGTATTCCATACATGTTTGCCACTTTACGTTTTATTACATGCCACAAGTGTTCGATTGGGTTTAAATCGGGCGAATTTGGTGGCCAGTCTAGTCTAGTAATTCCGAGGTCATCAAACGTTGTCTTGAGCTGAAAATTATTGAAAGACTCTAGTTACTTGTCTGTTTACTATTTATAAAGTAGAAATCTAGAAGTTGATTTATAACACTTTACTTACGGATTTGGTGCAAAATCATCTTGAAAAATGCACTTGTCAGTTTACGAATAATGCTGTTCAATTGCTGGTACCAAAAACTCCCTTACTACTTCTCCATACTTTTGAGCGTTCATAGTTCCATTAACAAAGTGCAAAGGGCCCAAAACTTAAAAAGAAAAACATCCCCAACCATCTAGCTTTGAGGAAATTTCACTGTTTTGACTATGCACTCGTCCTTGAACCTTTCACCTGCTGACCGTCGTACGTATGGCAAATTGTCGGCACAAAACAAATTAAATTTACTTTCATCGGACCATATCACACATCGCCAATCATCCTGCGTAAAGTCTTCGTACTCTGTTGCCCACGTCAAGCGAGATTTTTTCATTTTTGTAGTTAGGAGAGGTTTTTTCGCTGATCGTCTTCCATATAAACCTATCTCCCGTAGCCGTTGGCGTATGGTTTCGACACTTAGATCAACTTGATGAAATTCATTCAGCTCTGCTCTTATACGGACAGCACTTTTAAAGCGATCTTTCATGCTAATTCGTTGTAATACATTGTCCGTCTTCTGGGTTGTTTTACGTTTTCGTCCCGATCCTTTTTTCCTTTCCAGTGGATCCAAATTTTCTTTTTTCTTCATCTGTCGTATGATAGTTGAATGACAGCATCCTATTTTAACCGCAATCTCACGATAGATAAGCCCTTCTTCGACTAAAGTCAATATTTAAACTTTTTCGTTCCGAGTCAGTTGATGATATTTACCAGACATTTCACTTTTGTTTACTTGTCACCGTCACAACTCAATTCAAACTGATTTTTTTTTTGCACTGAATACGAGGCCGAACTCCGCTAGGGGAATACCCTTCATTAGTATGGGAAAAACCCTTACGATCTGATGTAATTAGGCTTTTTTTTGCACTGAATACGAGGCCGAACTCCGCTATGGGGAATACCCTTCATTAGTATGGGAAAAACCCTTACGATCTAATGTAATTAGGTGTTTTTTGAGAACTCATTAGGTGGTGCTGTTTTTATGGCCGCAAGTGTACTTCTAATAAATCTGTCCGGGGTTGATACGGGCTTTAAATCAAATCAAGATCTTATTTGACGTAATATGTTTGTAAATTATTTGTCAACGTTTCGATCGACCCTTATCGGTGGAGTTTAAGGTTAGAGAAGTTCACAATGAATCAAATATCTACACCACGACAAATTTTGTAAAAAATCGTAGAGGTCCACGTCGGTGGAATCCACCCCTTTATTGAATTTAAGGTCTCACATTTCAACATTTATAGCGATGAGCTACAGAGCCATGTGTAGATTTATCATCCAAGTCGAACCCATTAGATCGTCCAGAACGACGATGGGGAATTTTGACGTTCTAAAGTAAGGGTCTATCTCCAAAGTTGACATCATTTATCGAGAATTTAAGAAAAGGCCTAAACTTTGGGGTACGAAAATTGCTATGTAAATACTAAATACTAAATACTTCGTTTGGGGCTTTATTTTAAGAAGAAATACTATTCTACGTAACTTTGTTTAAATAAAATTGATATCTTGTTTGAGTTTTCAAATATCAAATTTCTAAACGTGTTCCATTTTTATTGCCCATGCTAAGTTTTGATTTTGAGTTTACTTTTCTCCAGAAAAGGCGTAATAAACATAACGCTTTACTTTTTTTTTTTTTATTGACGTAACAATAATAAAAAAATTATCAACAGAAAACCCTATAGATTTTATGATACCCTGTATAATAGCAACTTGTCAATGATGGTTTTCAAGTATTGGAACTGAAGCGGCAGAACCATGCTCTGTAATATTGTTGACCCTCAGCAGTCCAGGGATCCAGTCATTCAATGGTGCAGTGGGTCGGTAATGAGGTTTGTATAAATGGAAAGATATGTACATATATAGGTATGTGTATGCGTAGTCCACAGAACTTGAGAAGAGTTGTCCAGAGACGCTTCGCCTATGCGTACTCTAAATTTGGTTTAAATTCAGTAATACGGTTGTGCTGAAATTAGCAGGGAGGTAAGAGAAAAGGGTCGTTCCAAAGAAGGCCACGAAGATTAAGTAAAAGAAAACTGCATAAAATATTCTCATTCTGGACACATTAACTCGGTGAAAAAGCTATCACACTGGATTGTTTCACTTGACGTACTCAAGCGGGGGTAAGCAAAGATATTTTGGCCACGTAAGAGTTGAAAACGTTTTGGTTTTGAAAAATGTTGAAAAATTCAAAGCATAAGTTGGCTTTAATGATTGCATCTTATCAAATTTAGCTGTGTGGTGAACAAAATGCGAAGGTCGCAACAGTAGTGTAAATTTTGAATGTAAAGGAGATAAAGTGGGGGAGATTGGTATACTTACCTGATAATATAATTAATAGGCATTTGGTGAAGTTATCATGATATTTGTGTGAACTCAGAACACGCGCGTTTCTCACATCCACCGAATGTGCTGGGTTTCACATTGTTTCAAATTAGTATACTTTTGCTGATTCATTTAATTTATAAATAGAATAGAATCATAAGTCAAATTTGTAATCAGAAATTAGTTGGACTAAATAAAGAGACATTCATCTCAGAAAAAATATTCTTTTTTGAAAATTTCCTTAAAAAGTTGTTTACTGTGACATTAGGCTTTAGGCAATTTCTAAGTAGAAGTAAGAAACTAAGTAAAAAACCTGTAGAGATCAATCCGAAGAAATTTGGTGTTATGTGGTGTCTTTGCTTTGAAAAAAATTGGTGTCTAAAGCATAGAGCGGGAGAGACGAGTGTTTAATAACCATGTCAAAATGAGAAGAAGAGGACTGAAATGATTTCCTTGTAGAATATCAAAAGTGGCCAGAGGAGAAGCTGGGAAAACTACGATTCCTCTTCCAGGTAAGAACAGAAAACATTTAATTAATAATATGGGTTCAAAGCCGAAGTCAGACAATCTAAAAAGAATCAATTGATGAGATATCTTATCGAATCTTATTCATTGATATTTTCTAGGGCTGAGAGAAGGACACGAATTTAACGAGGCTGGAAAAATAGGAGATTTGCGCTGAAATTATTTAATTAATATAAATATAATAGGGGGTGGGGGTGGTGTAGAGGTTTATGCATTGACTCCTCAAGCAGAGAATCGCGGGTTCGAATCTCGTGCGAGGCAATTCTCTGAAAAAGTCTTTTCATAGAATTTGTATTTCGGCGTCAACTCTGACATGAAAGTATAACACTGATGTTTGAGTGCTTGCTGGCTTGGCTAAATGTAACGAACTAACAACTAGCACGTTCTAAGGCCCACTAGTTGAGGATACACTGGCTCCAGTTTGACTACCACCTTGTTTTAAACTACTGTACCACCCGCCCGCGCTCTGGTGAAAAGCCAGTAAAAGGGTATTCATATCCCATTGGTTCGCGCGCGGGATTATAAAAAAGAAACTTCATTCTGCTAGGCCTTCTTTGTATAGAAATCATGAAAGAGGGCTGCCGAACCTAAGCAAATTCTCATTGTGGAGGGAGTTAATTGTGTGATATTTGTATTTGTTTTTAAAAACAGAGGGAAAAATAAAATATTGAATTCATTGCTTGACTCTACTGAGGTTTGAAGTTTTGGAGCAAGGTGCTAAGGATAACATTATGTACAAGTATATGATGTTATAATTTCCGAACTAGGCAAACGTAATTTTTCAGCGCGTGTCGATGCCTATTTCCAATCGGTTTTGTCTGCTGTGTTAATCTTTAACAAGTCGTGATTCGATTTGAGATCTAACCGTTGGTCGTATACCTAGTTTAGTCATAAATATTGAAACAATTTTTATTGCAACCATTTTAATTTGCTTTTATGCTTCCTTGTCGCGGAAAACATTTTTTTTTTTTTTAAGTCGGTTACAATAATGAAATGAGCTGACATCAAAAATCGTGTCATTGTGATCGGCTTATACAAGTGCTATATGGGAAAAGGTGAAATTTTTCGGAGCTTGCGACCGCTTGGAATCACTCTCGGTTTTGTTTATCGTACTATTAAATTATTTGAGGGCACTGGTGGAGCTCGTGAGAGTCAAAGATCAGACCGTCCACACACTATGAAGACTCCGGGAGCCATCAAAGCCGTGCAGGCTGAAATCTGATGCAAGCCATTGGGAAAGCGGAATATACATATTATCGCGAGAAATGAATATTGTGCAAAAATCCATGCCTTGCATCATCAATTAAGACTTTGGTCTAAGTGCCTACAAAAAATAATTATGGCTAACTGCCAACAGTCGCAGTAAGCAAAGTCAGTCAAAAGTACGCTAAAAATGCTCACAAACAAATTGTGTTCACTGACTAGAAAATTTTTACCATCGAAGAAAATTTTAAGCTTAAACTCGTTAAGCAACATGATCGAGTATATTTTCGGATTTAAAAAATTGCTTCAGAACATATCCCAAGGGTTGAAATAGACCACCCTCCAGCATATCTTATGGTACGGTGGGGAGTGAGCTACAATGACATAACCAATCTCGATTTTTGTGGAAAAGGTGTCAAGACTTGGGCGAAAGTTTACCAAGCCACAGTTTTGGAAGACGTCGTTAAGCCGCTAATCTGAACAATGTTCGCAAACAAGCGCTGGACATTCCAAAAAGATTCTGCTTCAGCCAACAAGGCGAAAACCACTCAAGAATGGCTAAAGAAAAAAATATACCCGACTTCATATCACCTGGTGATTGGCAAGCTGGTGGTCCGGACATCAACCCTTTGGATTACAAGTTGTGGTTTGTTTTAAAGTGAATGACTTGCTTTACTTGTCACTGAAATATTAAGTCTTTGAAGCGAGGCCTTGTCTGCGCAGTCGACAGCTTTCCAATGAATGAGGTCCATTATGCGATTGATGATTGTTTAAAGGCAAATGGTGGTCATTTTGAATGAAGTTTAACATACCTAAAGATTTGACAAGTAAAACGTATAAATTTGTTTTTAAAAATATCAACGCGTTTTCATTTAGCATATGTTTTTCTTTGTATCAGCATTTATAACTAGACTAGGTATTTTGTAGCGCTAAGTATTGTTTTTATGTTAATGCCTGTTCGAGCGCGATTAACCAAGATAAAGAAAATAAGTCAATGTTTGTTAGTACAAACATAACTTGTTTAGGAATTTGTCTTACATTTTTAATTTATGCCTGTAACATACGCAACTATTACAATAACACTTCACATTACTAAAGAACTTTATTATACAAACAAAAAGGCCATGACATTATTGCAATTGTTCGGCACATACATATATTGTTGCCTTCCGGGTGCAACAAGGTACAATTCGCAGCTAATTTATATTAATTTTATTTGTTTTGAGTAAATGTTTACAAAGTTCACTGCAGAGCCCGTGGTTACAATTTCGATTAACTCACGTTTTTAACATCAAAATAATTACAATGGAAAGCATGTTTTTTTTTTTTTTGATTTTGTTCGTCGATTGTGATTTCAATGTCTGGGTCGTAATGGAATAATAAAGTATAGCAACCATGATTGTATCCGTTCTCTTATAGACGATACATAAATCAATCACTAACAATAACTTAAATTGATATTCATCCGTATGCCGCATTTAAATAGGTTTTTATGTGAATCACAATCGCACAAATATTTTTTTTTTTTATTTCTTTGCTGCAATATGGAGGGCGATATATTTTTATGTACGAGCTTATATATATGTACAATAGATATGTGTTTTCTGGGTTTTCATCAATGCAATGTACCATACATTATCTTGATGAATTTATTACCGGGTATTTACGAAAGTTGTTGTCCACTTACTCATGGGAAGCGGTACTCGTATTGACTTGATTATCTATTCATTTTTTATCAACCGGTTTTGTCTTTTAATCAATTAATTAAAATTCTGAATATTCAAATATACAAGTATAAATAGTATAGGTAGCTTCGTGCTATTGCTTCAATTTTATAGTTTTTGTTCTTGATTCCATATAATAAATTCAGCTTTAGACTTGCGATGGGATTTCCTATTAAACTAATTGTTTTAGTGGTTTAATATCAGATTTATATGATTACGGACATGTTTTCTAATAGATAGGCTCATACATATAAGTAAGCTACAATAAATTGGATATTGGTATGACAAATTTGTTAAGTAAATCGCTTAGTTAAAACCGATCTTCGTAACTCAAGTAGTATTTTTATCTGAAATTGGGATCACATTGGCATTAATTTTGCCAAGTTAACGGCAGAAGCCGACTTTCATAAACAAGAAAATTGGAGAAGTTTCTGTTACCGCTGTTACAGTGATACCATATTCTTGTTAAGTTCCACATGTCTAATGAATGTGGAATGTGGAATGTACGACTACATTCTGTAGCTAAGCTGCTAGAACTACTGATAATCAAACAAACATGAAACCGTGTGAAATATTTCAAAGACGACATGGATAGCAAGTGTAGCTTCATACAGGTGAAAGAAACATAAATATTGTTTAAACTCTTTTTTTTTTAATGAGTGCGAGATCAAGGGATTTGAGTACCCTTAAAGAGTATTTGTATACAGCGCGAGCGAAAGAAAATTGGGGAGGAAGAAAAGATGTACCGATGTACACTGATTTTAAATGTTTTCAAGATATAATGACAAGGAAATTAAGAGCTCAGCAGGCCATTCCATATCGGAACGAATCACGTTATTTTAGATATTTTATTTTATTTTAGAGTACGTCCGAAAGTGGGTATACTGATGAGCATTTATAGCGGGACGGGTGTTACGGCTGAAGGTTTGAAGAGGCTGAAAGTCGCACTCGATTTCAATGGTGGTGGAAATAGCGAGAAAACAACGTGAGACATGAGACATTACGTCTGTCAATGACTGACTCATAGGTCAGTTTTATCGCACGGTTTTGTATCATATCTAGCAAGTGCAGATATGTTTTAGGAGGATAAGAGAGGGTGAAATATTTCTTACATTGCTTGATGAAACCTGCACATTTCGCAGGGTTTTTGGATACATCGAATATTGACCACCCATCCTATATTCTAATTGACACGCATACCGGTTTCGACAATGCAAGTGCCATTCATGTATGAGTGTTTAAATTTCGGTTCAACGAAAGCAGACTCCACTGTGTCGATAGTTCCCCAATTGGTGATGCTGTTGATATTGGAATTTAATGAGTTTAACAGTCTAAAAGTAGTGACGTAAGTTCGAGAATGAATATGAAAAAAATACTGTCATCAGCAAAGGAATATATTGGATTAAAAGTGGCAGACAAGGGGTCGTTATGAAAATTAAAAGAAGCAAAACGGAGTGTTGTGGCACACCAGCAATTATTTTGTGAATATCGGACTTCAAACTGTCTAAGACAACTTGAATTGAAAGTTTCGAAAAGTTATTACTAATCCATTGAAGAAGAGAGTCGTCGATCACAAAAGCACGCAGTTTTGACAAAAGACCAGGTAAAATGCCTTAGAAACACCAAGTGCAACTATCTTACTTTCACCAAATTTATGTACGCTTTGCTTCCGCTTTTCGGTGAGACATGCCATCAAATCCCCTGTTGCTACGAAAACCGTACTGACTGTCATTGAGAAGTTTTCAGGTTTTGAGATATTTCATGAGCTGACGGTTTGTCAGCGTTTTAATGACCCTGGAAAAGAGCTACGTGAGTTCTATGGGCCTGTTGGAGTAGAAAGAAGATTGACCTTTTTTAGGGACAGACTGGACAAATGCTGTTTCCAATCTGCTTGGAAAGGGTCCTAAAGAGTAGGATTGATGAAAGAGCTTCGTCAGTGGGTGCGAAAGTGGATTCGTCCCATTGAAGATTTGACGCATTTAAATGTGGGCGGGGACAAAGCACAATCTGGTAGTGTTGAGTTGGCCGCAAAGTGTGCAGCAAGAAGATTGGTTTTGTTCAAAAAGCTGACAACTGGCATGTAAATGAGGGTTGGGATGGAAGATGAGGCAGAATTTCTAATGTTTGACGAACGACCAATGATTCTTACTATCTATGAGAAATTGTATTGTGGTATTTTTTGCCTCAGTTTTGGTTGTAGTCATTTCTGGCTTGTTTGATTTTTTTCGGTTTTCATCTAGAATAGTGTCTGTAATCATATCAGCAGCAGCATCCATGTCGTTATCGAGGAAACATAAAGACCAGTTAAATTTCCTAAAGAAGCTGTTAAGACCGCTCCAGTTGGCTTTCTTGCATTGCCATACGGTTCTTTTAGGAATCTTTTCTCTAAATGTTTGGTCGGTGTATGAGAAATTAGCTGATACGACACGATCCTAGAGAGGATAGCACATCAACCTTGTATTTAACAGAGTGAGAAGTCAAAAATAAGTCCAGAAGATCTCAACACACCGTAATTCAGGTGTTGTCTGTCCAGAAAGCCACACATAATTGTGTATATTCACATCATGATCTGAGAGATGTGGGCGGATATATACTTGTGTTTCACTAAGTGCCGAAACGGTTGGTCTGTTTTTGCAGAAGTGAAGGCAAGCAGAAAAGTGATTACTTATTTGCGAAGTGAAAACTTTGCCCTTACAGCAAAATGAAACAGTGCACCAACAAAATTCACATTCGCAACTCGCTATCGACTCGCTATCGGTTATTACATCCACTTCTTCACTGTGAGTGCCGTATGACAGCTATAACAACAGCAGTGACCAAGTGCAAGCACTTGAGGCCGGCACTTCAGTGGCCGGAAGAGTTGTGATACCAACACTGCGCTTTTTTTTGTGTTTTCCTTGCACTGCACTGGAAGTTTTTTGCACGTGCGCGCTTCATTTTTTTTGTTCTTGCGAGTGAACTATGTGAACTAGTGGCTAAAGTCCACATTCACTTGTATCCAAGATTTTTCCATTTCGCCATCGAAATCGAAATCGACAACTTTTCTAGTATTTATTTGCTCTAAATGTGTTACCCATCTTATAAAGGGTAGTTCATCGTGAGTTTTGATTTATAGTGTGAAATAAAACACATAAATTTGAAAGTGAACTTACCGATTAAAGGAACAATTCATCGTATTTACTTTTAAAAATGATATCATATAAATGTTGGCCATGACTACGTCTGAGGTGGTCCATTCGGAAAGTCAATTTTGAACGACTCGTCCGAGCATAGCGACTGGTAGCTAGCGAGTACTGTTAGCTTTCAAAGCGTCAATCGTAGCTGGCTTATTCCTGAAGACCTGAGACTTTATATATCCCCAGAGAAAATAGTCCAAAGGTGTGAAATCGCACGATCTAGGCGGCCAATTTACCGTAGCAAAACGTGAAATAAAGTGCTCACCAAAATGATTCCTCAACAAGTCCACTGTTTCACACGCTGTATGTCTCGTAGCGCCGTATTGTTGAAACCAGAGCTCACTGAGACCATTTGCTTGAATTTCACGGTTACTATTAACGGTAATATTCTGATTTGCCTCATTTTTGAAGAAATATGGACCAATGATTCCACCAGCCCATAAACCACACCATACCGTTGTTTTTAATGGATGTAATGGTAGGTCTTGGTACTCTTCGGGTTGCTCATCAGCCCAAATACGGCAATTTCACCATAAAACACTGGATTTTCATTGAGTTTTTTCAGGGCTTATTCAATGAAAATATGTCGCAAATTCAAGCCGCCTGGCTTCAATTCATGCACAAGTTGAATTTTGTACGCTTTAAGGACGAGATCCTCACGTAAAATGCGCTAAGTTGTCGAATGAAAATCAAACCCCACAATGAATCACCCTATACAAAACTAATCTGCTTTTTTTCACTCACAGAAGCCTCTGTCAAACGTGCTCTTTCAAGGCTTATACATGTAAACTCAAAGCCATCTTGGATTTAAAAAAATTAATTTTTTAAGTTAGTAATGCGGTGAAGGATCTTCCTCGACTTCGTGGGGCTTTCTCTAGAACGCCCCTGCTCTAGATGCGCTAATAATATCATGTGCTACAATTTTAAAGCCATTCTCCGTTGAAAGGAAAGTTGTCTTTGGTACAACACCAACTAAAACTTTGATGACCTTGCCAACTGTCTTTTGATTCGATTTTCCCTCTGCACGGGAATGGTTTCGAATTTGGGCCTGGAAACGAATGTAGTTGAATATTAATTGATGGCTTCAAAATCGATGTAGGATGCGACGGTGGTGTTTTTTTAGAGCACGTCAACGTCAAATTTCACTATTTGTTAGGAAAACTTTGCCTGTCTTCACAGATTATATTGTGAAGAATCAGTGAAAGAAAGAAACATTTGCATCTGTCGCGACAGCTAAGCTGTGCTTAAAGCTTTGTTAAACCCTCTTATGACCTCAAAGCTGGTTCGAAAATGCAAAAATTTACTGAACGGGTTCGGAAGACTGAATTCACTGAGTATTGTATGGGTTCATAACACAATTAGGTCATGGGAAATCAAATCACCGATGAACTTACTGGGCAAGGTCTGCCTGCGTTCCAGCTTCCATTAATAATTGAGTCCCATATGATCATAACTGCAGAAAGCATAAAAATCCAAGTTGCTGACAGACCAAACAAATGGTTCTCGGCTTTCCTGCAGTCTTTCAGTATGAAGGACTTCAGGTTGCTTGCTGGCGTGAAAGTGATGACCTCTGTGAATGTCTGTCCTACGCTCGCATCAAGATGCAGGTACTCGATGATGGCGTGGTTTGTGCTGGTACTCTGGGCACCGAGAAATTTTAGTAAAAGAAAGATAAAAACTAGGACTAGTTTTTGGTCAGAGTGTTCTGTTGCGAGAGAAAAAGAATAAAAAAAGTCTACGGACAATGGTGAAGAAAAATCGCGACTCATATTATACAGCGAGAACAACTTGAGAATTCGAAGTCAATGCTAAAGTATGTTATTTAATTTTTTTAATGACGTGCGGAAAATGGTAAATAAGAGTATATAGTATATGAACTTATGAACTTAGGCTCTGTCTTTGCCTGTTGAAGGAAGGAAGTTGGAAAATCTGGTCCACGAAGCAATAGATTCTTAAGTTCCAGCCATATATTGAATAACTGGTTGGCCCTTAGACTTGAAGGTATGCTCCTCACGAGTGTTGAGAATCTACATGTCGAAGCAAATATTGTATAAGTCTCTAGCTTATATACTCGTACAAAAGCTTAAGTTAATATGGATGCATATGTACAAACAAATCTAAAAATTAATTAAAGGAAACAGAACATTCCCGTATTTGTCATTTCACTAATTATGTCTGTTTAAACATTATAAATCCGTCAATTCTATTTCAAGTAAAAAAAAAAAAACAATAAATCAACACAACGGTAACTGCGTGAGAAATAAACATTTATTTATGCCTTATCCCGTAGGCGGTCATAAAACGAACTTAAGGTGAGCTTGAGTTCTCAATTAACAAACTCTATTCTTGGGGAGTAAAATATATATACTGGTTTTATTGATTTTCCTTAAGTGGTATATAATAAAAAAATGATTAGTATTGCTCAGAATTTTTTTTTAGACACAAGTGAATTTTTACAGCAGCCATGAACAAGCCATCAGTTTGTGGGAAAACATATGTGTCAAACGCCGGTCTTAAGCCCATCATAAAAATTGACCGTAGTATCACCAGAAAAATTTATCGCTTACTTTCTAAATAAATATCGACTTTTTCACTTAAATAATTCCAAAGACTTTCCATTCGGTGCAGACATATTTTCTAGTTCCCCTCAATTTCGAAACCATCAATATCAATTTATCTAAAAGTGACCTAACGAGTGTGTAACATACTCGAATGTTATATGAAAAGTTAAATACCGGAACCTGCGAAAGCAAACTCACGTAAATTTCTCTCATGAAATTTAGTGAGTATGAGAACAGATGCAGATCGATTGTAAAGTAATACTTGTGAAACGAGTATGTATCTCGTCCCAGGCTTGGAACTTAAGCTATGTATCTGAAATTAAAAGCAGCATGAGAACAGACTTAAAACTTGCTTATTACTTTTATGTCTATTTTCACGCATGCGATATTGTGAATGTGTAATAGTCATGTAAATTGCATAATTACAAGTAATCGTACTTCTTTTGGTTAGCATACTCCTCCCTTGTGTGGTTTCTCTACTCTTTAACATAAACCTATCTTTATACAAAAAATTTATTTAAACTAAGTGCGAAACTCTATGTCCAGGGGCCAGTGTTGAACTTATATGACGAATACGTCATCAGAATCATGTAGCAGGTAGAAGTCATGGTAATCCATAGTGGTGAGAGTCATGCGAGTTCAGGGTGGGAGATATTGGTAGCGTCTTTGTTTGTTTCATAGCTCCGTTAATTCTAATTTTGAAATAATTAAATCGCTTCTTATCAATGTCCTATTATGCCAGATACTACAGAAAAAATCTATCCCGTAAATTTGCAAGAGCCTTCTATTGATCTTGAAAGGGAGCCTTGTGTACTTGAAATAGAGCATTTTGCACAAGACTCAAGAGATCTATTCCACAATGGTTTAGTTTAATAGATACCGTATTCGTTGGATGCAACTGATTAAAAAGGTAATAATTGGGTGACAGCGACTTGCACTGTGCCAACTCAAGTGCTCTTAGTGAAAAGAAACTGCGAAATATGGTGCAGATAGCTCTACCATGTAACTTAAATTTCCATGTTGTACCATATTGTAAGTTCGCTTAAATTAAAAAGTTTGAATTCATATGCATTAGTTACGGGCAATCGAATCTTGAATACGATTATCTTCAACCATAAAACCTGCTTCGCTATGAATGTTCATCAGTATACTCTCATGTTTGCTTTCGGACGTACACTGAATTATCGCGATTCTTCCTAAGCCATACAACTCGTTGATGGAATACCCTGGCGAGCTCTCTATACTATATATACTATATATACAGAACCCATTCTGTACATATGTATATATAAATGCGACAAAAACATAGTACATTCGTATTTCTATATCGGATATCTTATTAAGGACTATACATTTTTAATTTTCAATAAAACACAAACTATTTATAGTATGATATTGAAAAATCTTTTATTGAACTCGACTTCATTCATATGTCCATCACCAGTACCTGAGCACATCTAACGTCTCTGGCTTATTGGCGTAGACCAAGGACTTGACGTAGCACCATAGAAAAAAGTCTCGAGGTATCAAATGGCACGAGTGGGGCGGCCAATTGACAGGTACATTTTTGGAGATGACACGCTCATCAAACTTTGACTCCAATAGCTCGATTGTTTGGCCCACTGTATGGCAATTGGCATGATTCTGTACAATTCATATCCCACTAAAGTTGAATACACACAATTGCAGCCAAAAATAAGGTTCCAAAATGTCCCGACAGTGATTTCCATTAACTGTAACGTGGTGGCCATCTTCACCAACGACAAAATATGTACCAATGATGACAAACAGTCAATGTTTGTGGACGTAGTGGCAAATAATGAAGCACGTTTAGGTTTGTCCAGTACCCCACATTTTGCTTGTTGACAGGGCTATTTAGTCAGAAATGAATTTCATTGCTTAAAATAATTTTGCGATGAAATTCCAAATTGGTTGTAATCATTTTTTAGAGACCAATTTGAGAAAGTCCGACGCTTCAAATGGTCATCTGGCTTCAGTTGTTTACTCAATTTGATAGTATATGGGTGTAGGTTGAAATCCTTTTGCAAAATTCGCCACAATGTTGTTAAAGCGATGCCCAATTTTTATGAATGGCGTGAACTAGATTGATTTGGGTGACTGTCAACAGAAGCACGTAGGGCCTGAATATTTTAAGCACTCCTTGCATTTCCTACTCTCACTGGGGTCGAAACATTAATCAGGGAAAATGAATTACAAGGGTATGGGATGTAAAATTAATTCTGGCTTCATTTTGAAGCTACGTTCCTGTCATTATATGAACAACAACTTATCGTTGACGGTAAGTGTGTCTCCTTCCGATGATGTCGTCATGCCATAAACCGCACCAAACAGTCAATTATTGTGGATGCATTGATGCTTGGCTAAAAACTTGTGGATTGTATTCGCTATAATGGCAGTTTTAGATCCATCATTTTTTTTCTAGGCCTCGTCAGAGAAGATTTTTTTTTGGCTAAAATACGGATCTGGCCAACATTTCCAGCCCCTGTCTATGGTCGTTAGGCTTCAATTCTTGCGTCAGCACAAATCAACTTGAAAAATAAGCCGGGTTGACCCTCTGGTGATGCCCAATTCAGGTGATTAGCGCTGAATCGACATTTCTGGGTCTTCTTCGATATTAGCCGCTACGGCTTCATTTCGCATCAATCTCTGTCTGGTTAGTGGCTTAAGATCCAAAAGAGTGTACTCACACTCAAACTTTTCCACGGTGCGCGAATTATATGCACATTGAAGTCATGATGATTACCGACCTTACAACGAAATTTACGTTGCGTGCTTACAACAAAGCTGGAATTTCCGTATGTTTGGCAAACTTAAAACGATGCATCATGAAATGGCAAATCTCAGTGAATACTTTGACAGCTGGATGTGATTGATAAATTTGACAGCTTCTGAAACATAACGGTTGGAAAAACTATCATTGCTATCTGGTCGCCTGTAACATCCTTCTCCACGTTTTTGGCGACTAAGGAATTGTTGTTCTTTCCCTAGTTCATGGTAATAATAGGACCAACCATCTGAGTAATCCAAACTAAATGTTTTTCATCCGTAAAAAGGAAGCGATGGCATCATTTTCTGCACTTTGTGATCTTCTGCAATGATGTTTCCTTTGATGGAACTCTTTGGATGCAACAATCCAATTTTTTTAAAAAATTCTTTATAAATTACATATGGTACATATGGTAACTTCTGTTTAAATATTGTATTTTGCGATTTCCATATTTTCTTTGTAAGGCCTGAATCTGCCTTTTACTAAGAAAAAATCTTATTTTTCCAAAAAAGCTTACCGAAATGGCAAACAGTATAAGCTTTGCGGTCAATAAAGCACATATAACGTCTGGTTCTATAATTTCGTTGCAGCATATTTTGGTTCTTTTCTAGATTACGATAAATATCTCTGAGCTTTTTCACATTTCTACAGTCAAAAGAGGGGAAAAAAGGAAGACCGTAACAACTAATTACAATTAAACGATAAAAGCAGTATCTGAACTCATGGTAAGTTTGTATTTTTGGAAAAAAAATATAATGTGCTATATTTTTGTCGCATTGTGTACATACGAGTGTCTTTGATATTATGGATCTCTTTGGTTATCGTAGCGTTGGAGGAAGCGTGCTACTAATCAACCGCTCATTAAAGTTTTTGACGTTATTAATTGCGGATTTATTTTAGCGTGATTTGTCTGGGAACAAATCTAAAATGACTTAGTGAATTCGTTTAAAATTTGTGATATTCAGTATTAAATATGAACTCATGCATAACCATCAGCTTTGATTCAATTCCGTCAATTGTTTTCAATAAATATAGATTAAGAGCGTTGAATTGTTTCTAGATTTCTGATTAATCCCGCTATAGAAAATGATATTAATTGCGGAATTTGATATGGAACATTGCTTTTCAAGAGGTCTTTTATGCTATTTGGTCTTCTATACATTTGACATCTTCCTGATGCAGAACTCCAAGCAAACTATTTGGTAAGGTTGCAACGATGTTATATGGAGATGTCTTGATGATTCGTACCTTTTCATACTTTGTTCCTTGAAAGCTATGAAAAAGCTCGTTGTTATGTTCTTACATCTTACACCGGTTTTGATTAATTTCTATTTCTCTCTACAATCCCTTTTCACGGCATAAAACATCATCTATTTCTCCTCCATGGTACAACAGAAGACTTCGCTTTTTACGTATTAAAAGAAACAAATTATGGGCAGCTTTTCTTCGCACCAATTCTTATTACGACTACTCTAACTATCTTGGAACTTACCTGCAATTCATCCAGCTCTATAATTGCCTCTATCAGCGCTTTCTCGACACAGCGCAGAACAACCTTGTCAATGATCCTAAGACATTTTATCAATTCGTCAATTACAAAAGAAAATCCGACGGATATCCCCCCTCTCTCTCGTTCGATAACATATCATCGACCGACCCACATATTATTGCCAACTATTTTGCAAACTTTTTTAAGCAGTCATTTGCAGACAACCCTTTCGTACCCGACCCCATGTATTTCAAGTACCTTCCCAATTTCTCCATTGGCCCTTCTCTCTTTCTCAACCTTTTGATCCCACCCTTATCGAAGAAAAGTTACAAAATCTCAATGATGAATTTTTATCCGGTCCAGATGGGCTCCCAACAATATTTCTTAAAAAGTGTGCCTCCACTCTTTCGCACCCATTTTCCTCCCTATTTCATCCGTCCCTCACACAAGGGGAATTCTCCCAAGTTTGGAAGACCTCTTTCATAACCCCGATTCATAAAAAGGGATCAAAAAATGAAGTAACTAACTACCGTCCCATTGCCAAGCTTTCTCACATACCTTAAATGTTCGAAAGTTTTTTATATGATATCATGCAGTCAGCAGGGATTTCTAAAAGGTAGATCAACTACTACAAACTTAGTTGAATTCGTGTCCTTTGTGCTTTCAGCCCTAGAAAATGGCAACGAAATTGATGTTATTGCTACAGATTTCGCTAAGGCCTTCGATAAAATATCACATCAACTGATCCTTTTCAAATTGTCTTCCCTCGTCTCCAAATGCCAATCTATGACTTCGTCTCATAAGTCCTATTTGTCCCCCTCTAGACTTTATTTTCTGCATGATCAACCTGTACCCCAGGTGCAATCCATTCGAGACCTCGGAATTTTATACGATAGAGAGTTAAACTTCCGTTCGCATATTGATAAGATAATCCTTAAAGCCAACTCATCGCTCGGTTTTATCAAACGTTGGTCTGAAGAATTTAGCAACTATTATGTGACAAGGTCACTTTACATTACGCTTGTCAACCCCCTTCTTGAATATGCCAGCCAAGTGTAGTCCCCCTTTCAGCGAACTCATGTATCCCGAATCGAGAACAATCAACGTCGTTTTCTTCGTTTTGCTCTTCGTGGACTACCCTGGAGTGACCCATTTATCTTACCTCCCTATCGCTACCGCCTCAAACTTCTTAACCTGAGTACCCTCGAAAAACGCAGAGACGTAGCTGACATTCTCTTCATTTATCGACTGCTCTTCCCTTTACAGCTCTATTTCCTTCAACACTAATCCTCGTAGTTTAAGCTGTCCTCGTCTCTTCTATATCCCAACCCATCGCACCTCTTATGGCTCTAACGAATCAATCTCCCGCATGCTCCGTAAGGTCAACTTAAACCTCCCCCTTTTTGATTTTAACCTGAGCACTTCTCGTCTTAAGCTTGATCTCCTCCACCACTCCCTTACTCTTCAACTCTTAAGTTAGTCCTAGTTTTTAAGTTAGTTTTTTAAGTCATAGTTTTTTAAGTTAGTTTAAGCTTGCATTAAGCGAGGGGGGGCGTTAGTCTCCACTAAATTAAATTATGAAGGCTGTCTAGTGTTGGTCTGTAGTAAGCCTTATTAGTCATGTCAGTTGTAAAAACTCCATCTAATAGTCTTATAAATGATTTTGCCTATCTAAATTCAAACCAATATGTCGTTAAATTGTAATATATGTAGGTGTTTCAAAAATTATTTATCATTCTCACTTCCTTAATGTCTTCGAAGTACCATACACGTATATTTAGACGGCATTATCTAATTATGTTACAGCAACTTTTTCATTTGTTTGTGGTAAGCATAATGGCAACACTAGAAAAATTCAAAATATTTACGAAAACGTGGTGAATTTAGGCACTTTCTTTTTTCTTACATTGTTTTTTATATTTTTGCACCTGTGGTAATTTTATTTGAACTAGTCTCGTTCTAAGACTATCCTTTGCAGCAATCGAATCCTTAATTGGATATGGACATAAGTTATGTATGACTATTTGATATGTCCTATTTCGCATCGTGATAGTTGCCAATCGGATCGTCTTATCGCTGCCCTCAATAACTTTTGTTACTCAGACCAGCTTCCATCGCATGTGTGGGATATTAGCTTCTTTTAAAAAAAAAAAACCATTGTTCCAGATCTTAAATTATGGCACTCGGTTTCTCACATTCATCCTGTTGTATGTTCAGTATTTTCCAAAAATTAGGCAGATTGCCCAACTTGGTGTCTGTAACATCTAGTTTAGAAAGCGCTGTAAGAGGCACACCTGTTTAAAAATGGTCAATAGTCAAAGCGTCTTCATCATTTTCATTAGTAGAAATAGTTGTAAGAGGTATTGAGTTTAATATTGCCTCTACTTGAACGACTGCTGTTGATAACTATGCACATGTCAGTGAGGTTTTTCTAATGAAGCGAATTAACAACGATTTAATGCCGATTTAACAGCGACTTCCCAAAGTTCTCTAAAATGTGGTGGTCGAGGTGGTATGAATTTCCAAATTATCTTATACTGCAAACATGTGGTTTCGGTTATTGACTGCACGTTCCGAATTAAAGGAAATAAATTTAGAAGTTCATTCTTAGTATTAACGAAGTTACTTATACACCAACTATAGAAGTGAGTCACTTTTCGATTACATTGTAAGTACTAATTTCATTGCTTGCAACATTGGCAATGAGCCAATTTCATAACTAAATATCGACCAGAAGTGCTAGATATAACTCTTGTCTCAGATAACATATTGTAGCTTCAATGCTAACAAAATGTATGGTATCGTCTAAGCATTCAATTCAGTCTGAATGATGCCCTTCCCCACCAACTAGTATTCCAGAATTATCGGAAAACTGATTAATCAAAATACCGAGGAATACTGTTAAAAACACTTTCCTCTGAACTTTGAAGTCCTCCGCGTAACACAAACGACCTTGACATGAGAGGTTTCACCCAAGCTTTCAATAAGACAATGGCTGCGTTCTGTTTTCCTTTTCAACATAGATGCAAGAAAAATCCTTACTGGCGGATTATCAGCACTGGGACAGCTTACAAACGTCGCCAGCATATTTTTCAACCAAGTAAAAAGTCCAAGAAAAGTGACTGTCTGGGATTCATGCAAGGAATCCTTCAAAATATGTTGAAAAAAAAAACTTAATAAGGCAAAGCGACATTCAAAGCGACATGACAAAATAACAGAAGGCCGATGGCTCTTGGACGACCTTAAGTGATAAATCACATAATCTGCTACTGAACACACACTTTCTAGGCAGCTCCTTAGTCATGGCTAGAAACAGCCCTAGCATGACTATTGCAGCCACGAAAGAAATTCATTTTCTGATTGCTAGAGATAAACTATCATAGGCGCTGCATATCTTTAAACCATACAAGTCTGCTAGACCGGACGCTGTAATACCTACCGAGCTATAAAAGTCCTCAAATATTATCCTGCCAATCCTAGAGAATATTAAGAAGAGCTGCGTAGAAATGATCCACATGCTCTTGTCATGCAGACAATTTATTGTAGTTTTCATTTCCAAAACTGGAAAAAACCTCATGTTGTCCCTCAGACTTACAAGTATAAGTCTATAATCCTTCTTTCTTAAAATTCTAGAACAACTGACTGATATTAATATACTCAACATGTCTATTGTAAGGGAAAGTCGGTATAAATGGTTCTACACACATTGACTAACAACATCGAATGATCCCTATATTTTAGGGAGTACACGATGCTCGCATCCCTGGATATAAAGAGTGCCTTTAATAACGTCAAAATATCCGCAATCCCGACTACGCAGTCAACTCTAAAGGTAGATGACTTACTTGGGGAGTCGATCAGTATGATTAAAAACAGGATAATCAACTTCGAACTGGGTGGAGCTTCTGTCAAAAGATGTGACAGGATAAGTACACCGCACGGCGGTGTCATTTCACCTCTTCTTTGGAACTTATTGTCAAGTAGCTGCTGGTATAACTGGAAGCAGGTGATAGCAGAGTAATTGCCTATGCGGACGACGTTGCTATAGCCGTCTCAGGTAAGCATCTTTATACCTCTAATGTACTCCTAAAGCTAAATCTTAACAGAATATCCTGTTGGGCGGATGGCTGTGGATTGGAAGTAACCTCCCAAAAAACTGATCTTGTGCTCTTTTCCAGGAAATACAAAATTCCAATCGTAGACCCTCTCTAAATAAACGGCACCAGTTTAGTATTCTCTGATACAGCGAACTATCAGGAAACTAATCTGGAAACCTAACATTCAAGATGGGGTCAAGGAAGCGACCCCATCTAACAAAGAGGCTCCCTCTCTAACAAAGAGACCATTCGGAAAAAATGGGGTTTTCAACCTCGCATTATTATTAGATATATGTACATCTCTGTTATAAGGGAGATACTCACCTACAGGGTGTTTGTCTGGTGGATGGCCTTAGACAAAACAGTTAACTGCAGCATACTAAGTTCAGTATGTCTGTGCATAGGAAAAACTTTATGTAATACGCCCTCCGCGGCACTAGATATTCTGTTTCATTTGACACCTCTCGACATTTTTAGTTGGCAAGGTTGCTAAAACTGCTATTCGCCTTAAAGCTGATACACAGTGGACAAATAGATTATTTGGCCATGGTGGTATTCTTAATACACTAGGAATCCTTCCAGAGAACATCGATTACATCATGCCCCAATATTGGTTTGACAAATACTTTCATGTAAGCATTCCCTCTAGAAGAAGATGCTTTTATTGATGACAAGTCAACTCACTTCTATACGGTTGGATACAAGACTGAAAGCGGGGTTTGTGGCAATTACTGAAGAAAAACGTGATATCTGCAAGGGATATCTGTATCTTTTCGGATAGTCAGGCCGCAATCAAATACCTGGACTCAGTCTCACAAAGTTCTAAAACATCCCTTGACTTTCACCCATGTATGTTGGGTGTCGGGACACAAAGACATTCCAGGGAATAGTAGGGAACACGAACACCTGCATGCATCTAGATGCTAATAGAAGAACAAGTCTAAGATGCACTGTTGGATCAGCCTGTCTCGCGACCAAAAAAAATCTGGCCAAAGCTGAATCTGAATCGCTGCAAGTGTTTGATCTTTCAAAATAGGAAACAACTCAGCGCTATGCTATTTTATAGGCAAGCATTCAAGAAGGTTTGGCGTCTTTATAAATGTTTTCTGCAGAAGCTGCATGAACGAGGAGGAGAAGGTACATTTACTTGGTACATTTCCAGCTCTCTCTATAACAAAAATGTAAACACAGAAATCTTTAGAACCTATGCATGTATCTCACCATCGCTGGGATACTCATACCTCTTGTCCGTATCCAGCATTTTAGTCGTATAGCTAAATAATAAAAATGTCTCCAATAAATCAGGCTCCACTACAAGGGTTCCTTTCTAACCAGTGAAATCCGTACTGGTAACCAGGTAAACCAGAAAGGAAATTAGAACAAAGCAATATGGTTTTATTTAAGTTTTCCTTCGTGCTGTTGCTGTTAACGGAAGTGATGAAATGCAATCCTAGTTAAGTTTGTTCTTGTTTCTCGTAATAGATGGTTACCATGGAGGTACTCGTACTTTATCGTTGCAATTATTTTTCTATTCGCCTGAATGAATTTAGTTCTTAGCTAATGTGGTAAAAGGTTTTGAATTATGTAGACGGAAGAGGAAGTTGAAGAACGAACGTTAAATATGTTACATCCTTGCCTACATATCGTGTATTGTATAGATACAATTCACGGAGGTTTATTTGTATCAACAATATACAGTGTACATTAGTGTAGGTAATAATGCGCTAACATAATCATGTTAGGAGTCTTACAAAATATCACCGGTCTCTACAATTAATCGTACTCCCGTCACTTACTGCTTTAGCTGCAAATTTTTCAGTCGTACTTTCCTTTTATTGTTGAGTATCGACCTTCTACTCGGAACTTCACACCAAAAAGAATTTGGTGGTATGCATCGATGAGTTTTGACCTTTAATTTCTAAAGTTTTTGGACATAGCACAGTAATAATAATTACCAATTTCACTAGGATAATTGCCATGCCGAATTGATTACAATTTCCCAAAAATGTTATAGTATTGTAAATGTGGTTAGGAGATTGCTCCCTAAGATATCAGAAAATCTCTAAAGATAAGACTGACTCAACTACCGGGAATGTAAAAAAAATTCTTCTAAGGACGACTTAGAAGACTTTATTGGGAAAAGAGACTATGTAGATGATCAAAGTCCAAAAGTGAAGAAACCTTTATAGCAACAAGGAGTAATGTTCATCAGGAACTCACTCGTAACCATGCCACGTTTTTTTTCATTTCACAGGAATAGACACAGAATAATGCACACATATTACATAAATAACTTTTCTAACGAAACAATTAAGAATATTTTATGTTCTTGTATAACTTAGCTACTCAGGTTCCTCATTGGCTCAAAGAAGCTAGGACCCCAAGATCCTGTATCGTTAAGCGATCTTAAAATCTATTAAAATGTGTCAAATTTCGATATGGAATTCTTGGTTATTTCCAAGAACTGTCTCAATATATAACTTTGGCCGTTGCGAGACCTTATCAGCTTAAAAATCCACTAATGGGGACCGATTTGTTGGTTAAAAAATGGTACAATCTTATAGGCGTCTACGACTGCTGCCTTTACCATCACCTCAAGTTGGTATGGTGAACGGAGTTGTTAACTCTCATCATCCATATGGAAAGGATCATTTAGCATGATAGTGGCAAGCTAACCGTCTTCGTATGCCAGCTTTTTGCAAAGGCGGTTCCCACTTCTTAGTAACGTCTGTTGTGTTACAACTAAATCTGTTTGATTGTCTTATCAAGCCGTTGGTCCATTTTTGTATCTTTGGTATATTCCATTTATCCTTTTGAAAATCAAGGTCCAAATATGAACCTTTGGAGATGTAAATTAAATCGAGGCTCAAATTTAGTCCCGAAAATATGCAACAACGTCTGGAATCCGTAAACTATCACCAAAAATCATTAAACTTAGGACATAAAAGCCACTCGGCCCAAATGAAGTTAAAAATGCAATATTTAAACCTAAGCATATCAAGGCTGGTATTAATGCAAATGACTTTGTAGGTAACATAATCCATATCATTTTCATGGCTGATAATCCCAACATCTGGGGAATCGACTACATGAAAAGAGTCTCTTTCAGCTGCGGCAACTATAAGGGCATCATTCTTACCCATGCTACGTACAAAATATTGTCTATCGTATTATTTTAACGCTTAAAAGGATTTGTCAACAATCTGTTCAGCACTTACCAGTTTGAGTTAAGATTCGGTACATAGGTCCATAATTGACTAAGAACCCAGATCGGTACTCATTACATTAATTTTAAAGCTGCATACGACCACATTCATTTTTGTATCTCAATAAAACTCGCCTATTGTGCAGAATGATGATACGAAACACTTCCTGCTCCGTTAAGTTCGGAACTCATCTAGCCGACACCCTTGATGTCAGAAAGGTGCTTAGGCAAAATGATGCTCTGTCATAAATATTTTTCCAACTGTTATGTTTTAGCAGCTGTCAAAGTTATCAATAACATCCAGCTGTCAAAATATTCAGTAAGGTTTGCCATTTCATCACGCATTTAAGCTTGCTGACCGTATGGAAACTAATAAAAAAATTTATCGAGATTCCGGCTCAGTTGCAAATACGTAAAGTGAATTTCGTCGTGAGGTCGGTCGTAATCATGGTTTCATTGTGCAGGCAACTTGTCGCACTGTGGAAAAGTTTGAGCGTGAGTACACTCTTTTGGGTCTTAAGCAACAAACCAAACCGAGATTGGTGCGAAATAAAGAAAACAAAGCCGACATAGTGGCCAGTATCAAAAAAGACCCCAAAAAATCTATTTGACGCCAATCAGCAGAATTGGGCATCGCCATAGAGCCAACCTGGCTTATTTTGCGGTTGATTTTGGGCCTAAATCCGTATAAGATTGTGCTGACATATGAATTGAAGTCGAGTGCCTATAGACAATGCCGTGCTATCGTTAATTGGGCGCTGGAAATGCTAGCCGGAGGTCCGGATTTTTGACTAGATGCACAATCTTACTAAAGTTTGTGTAATTGCAAGTAGTTATAATAAAGCTTTACCATTTCATTTAGTTAGAATGATTGCCATGAACAAAAATAAAATGTCAGTAGTACGGGTAGACTTATTTACATCTTTATACGGCATTAGCGAATAACTGTGTTGTGTTTTCTTAATCAAGAAGGTAGGCTTCGATGTGGAACTCTTCACTGTTTCGAGTCATTTAGTAAATAAAAGAAATACGGTAGAATGCTAATTATGTCAAAATAGTAATTTAAACATTTTCATTTCTCTCTAATACGCGTTCTAAACCTGTTTTATCCAAAGCACTGCCCTCTACACCCATTCAGCTGAATTCTTCGACTATGAAGCAACCCTTTGACAATGCCACTCTTTTTCTAAAGGCCATAAAGTTACGTACATCTAAGCGATCATATGAAACTATTTCGATGCGGATAAAATAAATTAGTTTTTAAATGAAGTAATGGTGAACATTTTAGAAATCAATGGAACATGAGTGAAACGATTTAAAGAACCAAATGCGAATGACTCCGACTTGTCACGACGAAAATCTTAAGCATCTATTCAACCGATTGTGTCACTTAATTGACTTCAAGTCAGCTTAGGTTATCATTTAAACGCAAGATTCTTTGAGCAATTTTTGGGGGAGAGTGCAGCATTATAGAAGGAAAGCCGATTTTCAAGAACGAGTAGATGTTCTTCCAGCGCCTGTGCTACGAAGCGGACATAAATTCGGAGCTAGGCCTAAAGAATGATAATGACTAAGTTGAATGGCTGTTGGTCTCCATTATTATTAAGTTAAACAATGTTAAGGTCTATTGCAGAGCACCTATTTCTACAGAGACCATCGGCATAAAGGCAGTTTCAATAATAACACGGGACGAACTTTTTAACATATGCAAGAAGATAGGCATCACGACGGTATCCCAAATAAGGCAGTGAAAGCCGCCTTTTTTGAGATCAGACATATTTATAACAATTAAACAGGAGTTTCTGAAAGAGGAAATTTTCCCAGAAAAGTGGAAGCTGCAACACTTGGTACTCTTACCAGAAGAAAACAAGCAACCTGGAGAACCAGCGTCACATTGCTTAATATGACTACTGGTCATACTGGGCAAAATACCTGAACGGATCATATATGATGCATTGCTAACTGTGGCAGAAGAAAAGAGAGCATCATCAGATTAATAGTTAGGATTCAGAAAATCACGTTCCACCCTCGAAGTCATAAAAGTGGTGGTCGATTTACCATAGCAGTCGAAGCAATCAAGTGAGAAAGATGACGATGGGGAGAAAAGGATTATTGTGCAGCAGTAACGATGGACATCAGAAATGCCTTCAACTCAGCAAATTGGTCGTTTATATAAAGGTATCTAGCCAGAATGGATACACCATGATACATACTTACGAAAAGTTGCATCCAGCTATGTTATTTCACCAATAGAAAGTTGGGATATTTAAGGTTAGAAGTCCTTAAATGATCGGTGCTTGGGGCCCTACTCTTTTTTTTTTTTGTAATCCCGCGCGCTCACCAAGGGGATATAAATACCTTTTTACTGGCTTTTCTCCAGGGCGCGGGCGGGTGGTGTAGTAGTTTGAAACTCAGGTGTATTAGGTTTCAGTATTGTTCCCAGAGGAGGTTGCCAAACTGGAGCCTCAACCAGTGGGTCTTAGTACGTGCTAGTTGTTAGTTCGTTATATTTAGCTCAGCCAGCAACCACTCCAACATCAATGTTATGTTTTCATGTCAGAGTTGACGCCGACGGGATTTTCATATAGCTACATACAAATTCTAAGAAAAGAGTTTTTCAGAGAATTGCCTCGCACGGGATTCGAAACTGCAACCTTCTGCTTAAGGAGTCTATTCACTCCGGAATGTCATATACGACGGAGTTCTGCAATTAACATGGCCACCAGATGTAAAAGTTATCGGATTTGCTGGCGATATTGTCGTTGTAACTATTACAAAAAAGTCAGCTGCGACAGCAATCATAATAACCAGTTGGAAAAATGTGGAATATATGGACATAAGAGAAGGAAGTCAAACCATTAGATCAAAAGACTATTTAGGAGTAATACTTAACAATAGACTGAGCTGAGGTATAACCTCACATCGTCTATTGGGTAAAAAGGCGTCAAAGTAAAAGTTGCACTTTCTGGAATACTGCCAAAGATCGGAGAACTCGGATATGCTAAAAGAAACTTATTATACAAAGTAGTTCAATCAGTATTATTATACGCTGCCCACTATGCTAGCTACGCTAGCGACAAAGGAAGCTAGTAGAAAGTTATCATCAACACATCGACTTAGCGCATTAAGGGTGATCAGTTGCTTTAGAACGATTTTGGACGAAGCAGCTTTTGTTATAGCCGGGCAGATTCCCATCGATATCCTTGCGGACGAGATGCAGAGAGTCTATAATAGGATAACTCCTAGTAACCACGAAGCAGTATCCGTCAAAAGGATTAAGGTAGATGACTTACAGATTGATCGCATCCATATACGTTTCGATAAACCGAAAGCATGGAAACTAACTACCATCTAACGTGGTTCATATCTGGTCATGGCGAGTACCGAAAATATCTAGGCAACTTCGGGCGGAATAGTTCATCTTTTGCACAGACTGCCCAAATCAGGAGAAAGATATAGAGCATGCAATATTCGATTGCATACACCTTCTGGGATAGAGAACTGATACACCAAACTCACAGTAAATAATGACCGAATTCACATTCATAACAAACGTGCAAAAAAATAAAACGTTTAGATGCAGCAAACATAGGAGATATTGCATAGATACGGCGGTATCGAGGGGAGAGTGTTCGAATTGTGTAGGTTGTGGTATAGTAATGTAGGCGTATTCCTGAAATTGAACAATCTGGTTAGCGAATAGTACAAGCTAGTAGCCCAAATAGCAAATAGTAACCAAATTTTAATTTTCGATTTTCGAGTTGAGCGCATGATCTCCCCTGTCATTAAGTTGAACAAATTTTTCTTAGTTAAGTACACAAATCGTAATCATGGCGAACAAAAAAGAGCAACAGACTGGTAAGGAACAACTACGACCAAAAGAACAGTGAAGTTACAGTGCTTACAATACAAATATCATTAGCGATTGAACCATTCGAGATTTAAGAAAGGCGGAGTGAGAGATAATATAATCAACCTAATCAATTTTTGTACTAATTAAGCAGGGCCTTGTATGTGGATTTATATACATTCGTTCATCAGAACTGTGACCAGTCCTAGCTGCTACAACCGGTAAAATAGGAATGTTTCTCTTACTGTCCCGTCGTTGTTGAAGTAATACGATTTATGGTATTACTAATTATAGCAGCTGCATCAGTCTTGACAACTCTCAATTTATCATTTGTTTCCTTCCCAAAATCGTTCATAGCACACTCTGGCAAATCACTAATCTATTTTGATTGATCTTAAATGTATCAGTCTGACGCTCTCCGCCGCTGTATCTAACCAAACTTATTGAACGTATTGTAGAAAGAGCCCCATTAAACACTGGCATCCAAGTAAGTGGCGACTGCAGGGTCATCACCTAAATGCCCGAGAATTTATGAAATTATGTTAAAATGCATATAATACTCAAAGATTATAAATCGACATTTGATGATATTTCCACCTATGCCTGTTTCAAATAAGTCAACTTAACGCCCTTCGTGATGCTCTTTGCATTGTGCGAAATTTGTATAAACCTAGTTCGCTAATTGTTTCGATACACTTGTACTCAAACGAAATTGTAAGAATAGAAAAAGATTTTTGAAGGAAGGTGTACCATTGTCCACTCTGTCGATTGGCCATAGTAACGTTACTCAAGTTCAGCAATATCTAAAGGCTTTCAAATTTATTTTCTTATGTTATAATGAGCAGTCAGTCTCCACAATTAGTCATTCGAAAACTGCTTTACTCACTTTCACCATGAAAATGAAGGATTTGATTTTGCTTTCCAATGCTTCTTAAATATCCTAGTAGAGATTGATTTATCTAGGTATCACACAAACTTACATATACTCGTATATACATACATAAGTTTAGGTTTCATTCCGAACCAATCGTTAATATTCGATATAAGATGTAAAATATGTTAATTTGTTTCGAGTTACCGTATTCCGTTTGTTGTTTACTTTTTCATTTGGTATTTGCACTCGACCAACAAGGTGGTAAATAATTACATGGAAAATCCAAGCACGAATCAATATAATTTAACACTGCAGTTGAGGTATCTAAATTGAGAGAAAATTTACAACAAAGTCATTGTTCACGTTACAGCAATTAAAATCACCTTAACTACTCCCAGGCAACCTTCTAAGCAATTCTCTGTAGAACTTCCCATTCTTTCAGTCTGATATGACTCAAAAACACAGAAGGAGCTATTATTGGAATGACGATTTGCACAAATTCCTTTACGGCTTCTAGAGGAAATTCATTGTAATGAAAAATCACCAATGTCTAGACATTGAGTTCAGTGCTTAGAAGCAAGGTAAATCCCCGACGTGGGAGTACGAAGCACATCGTACGGGGAGTAGTTTGGTATACTATAGGTGTTATGACCACGAAATAATAAGAGATTGCCTTAGTCGAAGTGGAATCCATTCTAGCCATTGTAATGTAAACCATCTGTGGGCATCTTTCCAAGAAAGAGTAAATACAGACAAAGTGCAACCGAAGCTGATTTACTCGACGCAAGACATTTGTGTTCATTCTTTCAATATGGCCAAATGACGATGGTAGGAGTATCTTTGGACTTGGTACACATATTAATGTAATTAAAAAATTCTTTCGTACATTCAAGTCGCTTCAGATTCAGATGATATGGTAAGCTGGTAAGTGCTGTTATGTTTTTTGCTCTGCGATAAATTAGGACACTAAGGAGCAGCAGCGCGCGCAGATCATTCGCGACTTCGCGATCATTTAACGGAGATAAGGATTTTTTTTTTGTTAAAAGTGCCACTAAAAAGCTCCGCTTAAAGAATCCACTTGGCTGGAGAATTGTTGACCATTCGCCAACATGAATGTTTAAATTCATTTTTACTGTTGCTTTCATTGTTAACTTATATTCCAGACAAAAATGCTTAATTCTAATTTGACAAAGACAGTTACTTATTCTAGCTTACTGGCTCTTACAGGACGCTCTAAGTTTAACAATTTCATTCGACGTATCATATCTGTCAAATATAAATTATATACAATTTCTAAGAAAATAGTTTTAGAAAAAAACATAGATGCCATCTTTTTGATTTTATATAAAACTTAAAACTATGTCCCTATTCTACTTAACCTATCTAAGATACTAAGCCTAACTTCACTGTAATTGGAGTGCTTAGCTTTCGTAGTCTATCGTAAAGGGCAGTCACTAAACGGAGAAACTGTTGAGCATTAGCAACATACCCGTCGTAGATGAGCCGCTTGTTCCTCGCACCGCGGTGGCAGTGGTATATTTCCGGGATACTATACCTGTTCTGCATTAACCCTTTAGCATCAATATGGAGAAAAGCTTCTGGGGGGATAAAGCCTGATATAAGTGAGCTTTCGTTGTATATATATATATATAAGGCTCAACGATCAGACTATTGTCGTTGGTCATTGCTCTTGCAACGTGTTTTCGAATCACCTTAATCAGGAAATTGTCAATTTTATTCAGATTTGCCCCATCGTAAATGACTTTGTTCGGATAGTATTTTTTGTACTCTCAGTCAGGTTCTAAGACACCGTCTTTCAAACACTTGAGTCCTTTAATCTGAACCACATGGGACAACCATACGCGATGACTGGCATGATTAGGGCCACATAGTATATGACCTTCACTCTGGAAACAAGTTGATTGCTGCATCTATATATTTGTCGAAATACAAATACTTATCGAGTCGGATACCAAGATATCCCAATACGCTTCTCGCCGCTAATGGCAGTCCGTGCTGTTCAATAATGGCCAAATTTCGCCAGTTATATCTAGTATCCCTAAAAGTCCATTTCAATGAAGTTTTTAACAAGATTGTTTCCGACTTTTAAAAATTGATTTTCAATTTACAGTCATCGAAATACTGATTGAAATCACGCTGCAGAAAAGTATTAATGACTTCGATTTTTGCACCTGATCTGTAAGTCACTAAATCGTCTGCGTTTGCTATGGCTTGATTGAGGGAACCTACTAGATCACTTGTGTAAATGTTAAACAGCCGGCCCCGGATCAGTCGTTCTGCTGAAAATATCGCAGCTGCAGTTGAAGATGTCGCAGAGGATCCCGGAGTATCGACCAGACAACGTGGGACGCAACTGGACATCAATCAGTGGTCTTTACAGAGAATTTTGGTAAAACACTGTAAGATGTCCCCTAACAAAGTGCAAACAGTGCATCAGCGGTTAGCTGTTGACCGCCAAGTGCGTATAACCTACGCTCAAACTACCCTGAATCTCGACCAAGAGGGACATAACTTTTCATCGAAAATCATCGATCTCTGTTGATATGTGAATAAGCAAAATTATTGCTTCTAGGGCATCTAGGATCCGCATGTAGCCCATTCAAAGTTACTGCATGGTATAATGTTTACGCGTCATCGGAGGCCTTAGTTTTTTTTAAAATGCCATAGGCTAAACGACTACTGTGGACGGCGAGCGCTACTGAGCCATGCTCAACGACTTTCTCCTTTCTCAATTGGATGAATTAGGACTGAAGAACATTTGGTCCCAACAGGATAAAGCAACAGCGCATACTGCACGTTCCACAATCGAATTTTTGAGGGCTGCACTTCCGGGTCACATAATATCTCGTTTTTGCGTTTTGCACTGGCCGGCAAGACTTTTTTCTATGGGGTCTTTTTGAAGTCACGAGTCTTAGTCAACAAGCGTCAGACTCTTGAAGCCCTCAACGAGAATATCCGTCAATAATGCGAGGCCCTATAGCCGGAAGCTCTAGCTATATTTAATTATTAATAATCAATGTTGTCCCTTTCAAAGTAATCCACCTAAGATATAATACCCTACCAATCCGCTAAACACTTCTCATAAGCACTTTTTGGTGTAGACATGAGCTCTTCCAGTGATGCCGTTTTTATTTCATTAATTGTTGCAAAATCTCCGTCCTTTCAAAGGTCTCTTCAGTTTTGAGAACAGGAAAATTCGGTGAATATGGTGGCTAAGGCATGATTGTCGTGTTATTTTTGGCCAAAAAATCTCTCACAAACAACGATGAATGAGCTGGTGCATTATCGTGATGCAAAAGCCATGAAATGTTTTCCACAATTCCGGAGGTTTTTTTTTTTTTTTTTGTATTGATTCTCGCAAACGGCGTATAACTTCAAGGTAATACTCCTTTTTAACCGTACGACATTGAGGTAAGCCTGATGCACTTCGCCACGGTAACCGAAAAAAAAAACAGTAATCAAAACTTTGATATTTCATCGAACTTCGCGTGTTTTGTCCGGTCTTGGCTCTCCTAGGTGCTTAAATTGGGAGGATTGGGCTTTGGTTTTGAGGTCATAACCATATTCCCAAGATTCGTCACCAGTTATGATTCTTTTAAGCAAGTCAAGATAATCATTGATGTCATTTAAGAGCTCCTGATCATGATTCTTCTCATCAAAATTGAGAAGTTTCGGAACAAACATCGTCGACACATATCTCACGCCTAAAACACCAGAAAAAATTGCATGACACGAACCGATCGATATGCCAACATACTCCTTATGGTAATTCTTATGGTAATTCGACAAATTTCCAAAACAATTTTTTTCACAACTTGGGCGTCCAGAGCGAGGTTCGTCATTATAATTTGGAAGAGCTTGTACCACTTATAAACAGATATACCACTGTCATCATTCCAAGTGTTTTAGAGCACTTGATTTCACTTTTTACACAAAATTTGATGCAAATTCTTTGCTCCATCTTGTAATAATTGAAAATCGCCGAGCACATCAAAACATGTCTAACCCTTCTATCTGTCAAAAGCAAACTAAGTATGCTATATAATATATTGGGTATGTAATATAATATGTGCGGTTTTTTTTTTCAAAATTTGAACGTTTATTTAAGAAAAACATGTACAATAGTATTATTCAAAGTATTGCCCATCTGAAGCTATGACTTTTTCCCATCTTTCTGGCAATTTGTGGATCCCATCCCAAAAGAACTGCGCCGGCTTGGCAGCCAAGAATGAATCAAGCCAATTTTTGATATTCTGCTCTGATGTAAACCGTATTTCAGTGAGGGCGTGCTGCATTGACCGGAACAAATGGTAGTCAAAAGGAGCAAGGTCTGGGCTATAAGGCGGGTGTGGTAAGACTTCCCATTCACTGTTTTCCAAATAGTTCTTAAACAGAATAGCAACGTGGAGCTGAGCGTTGTCATGATGGAAAATTATTGCCTCATGTCTGATCGCATATTCCGGGCGTTTTTCGGCTACTGCCCTCTTCAAATGGATTAATTGTGTTCGGTAGCGGTAGCACCTCATAATACAGCACACCCATCTTATCCCACCAAATACAGAGCATTAACTTCGCGCCATGGATATTCGGCTTTGCCGTTGATTTGCCTGGTTAGCAAAAAAAATCACCACTTTTAAATCATGCAAACCACTTTTGGCGCGTTCGTTCAGCTAGCGCATGTTCATTATAAACTTCCACCAAAATACGATGACTTTCGGTAGCAGTTTTCTTCATAATAAAGTAATGAAGAAGAACTCCCCGCAAAAACACTTTTTCAGGCACAAAGTTCGAAATATTTGAGTGAAAAAAAATGATTGTTGCTTACGCTTCAAATGAATGACATATACTGAAATGACGTACAATACAATGACAGTAGCTTTCCAAAGCATGTTCCAATGGAATAATATAAGTTACGCCATCTCTCAGCATCTCAAATGAATTAAGTTATAGACCCAATAGTATATTTCAAACTGTGAACATATGTTCGGGACATGTGTACTAACACAGAAAAAAATCGATAATCGAAAGTACGTTGATGCAAAATTTCAAAAATCACCTTTATTTTTAAGCACGCCTTGATGCTTTTGTGTGAAACTTGATTGATATACTTTTAAAGATCACTTTACTATAAGAAAAAATAACTCTTTTCAATAAACAACATGTGCTTACAGTGAAAACGTTCAAACGCAAAATCTGTTCCAAGCCCTTAGATCATAGAAAAAATTTAATCCAAATTTATCGATCTAGAGGATCAAGCAATAACAATACCAATAAGCACGAGATAATCAGATATACCTCATGCATGTACTTGTACTAACATGCATACTTGCTTGTGCATTGAATGTGGCAATGGTCTCCACTGATCGTTATCGCGGAACCTTACAAACATTTCTTTATGTTATTACTTTTCCCATAAAAAATATATAAATAATCAAATTTAAAATAACCTTAACAAGTATGTATAGTTAATCTTATTTATTTTAAATCAAAATAGAGCGAAATAAATACAAAAAAATTAGTAAATAGTTTCTATTTTTAATCTTATTTATTTTAAATCAAAATAGAGCGAAATAAATACAAAAAAATTAGTAAATAGTTTCTATTTTTCTTATTTAGAAGTTTTTTGTTGAAATATATTGGTGTTTTAACATTTGACTTTTATAAATGTACAATAGTAAAATTTGTTAATAATTATAAATTTAATAAATAAAACTTAAATTACACTGGCCGTTACTACAACCAAATTTAGTATACAGCTTAAATAAGGACTCCATACTTTCCGAAGTGTTTGTACCAATAACGAATTTAATAGTCGGCTTTAGGATTAGTATGAAGTTTAACTTTCATGTACAGAAAGTTATGTCTAATTTTTAAAATATGACATTAAAAAATAGAGTGATGCCAATACAATTTAGTTGAAATTGGATAAGCTGAAGTTTAACATTCATGTACAGAAAGTTATGTCTAATTTTTAAAATATGACATTAAAAAATAGAGTGATGCCAATACAATTTAGTTGAAATTGGATAAGCTTTATTTAAGTTTCATACTTTTTAAAAATTTGTAAAACCCTAACATTTTATAAAATTGAATTATTGATTTTTGCCATAATGGCAGTACTGTTATTTAATTTTGCAAGTCTAGCAATGCTATTTATTAAACGAATTGAATAAGAAATAATATTTTTCAGAAATTGCAGATATTGATTAATAAAAATATTGTTGTATTAATAGTAACTCTTATCGAACCCAGTTTTCATTTAGGAAGGAAAAGAGGAACTTGAGTCATTGGCATCACCGTTTCATATGAACAAAGGAAGAGAAAAATTTCAGCTGATTTTGATATTTCCAAACGAAATTGGAAATTTCAAATTGAAGATTTAATGAAAATTTACTCAATCGAAAATAAGTCTACATAATATACCTTCCAAATGTCTTAAAATGGAAAATATAGGTAAATGCGAAACAAAAACAAATTTATTATGAAAGTCTTTATTGAGGCAAGACTTAACAATATTCATTGAATTAATTTAATTAAAAAATACTTCAAATGTTGTGGAAAAAAAGTCTACATACAGCTTATTACTACTATGTAAAATGCAGTTATCTTATTAATGTACAATAGCTTACAGTTATATTTTATTTGGTCGTTTTTTTGTGTAGCACGTGTAAGTTTAGTTCAATTATAAGGTACTTTTCATTTGTGCAGTTTATTTAGTACCGCATCGGCCACCGTCGAGTGCACTCGTAATTTCTGTTGTGTTGCACACCAAAAAAAAAAAAAAAAAAAAAACGCAGTGCAATAAAAAAAAATCTACCGCGCGTGTGTGCAAAAAAAAATAAACCTAAACAGTGCAGTTCAATTAAAAAATAAAATATAAAAATATCACACAGTGCGGTTATCCCACCTCTGCCACTCCTGGTCTTAGTACTGTTGCTTGCACTCGGTCACTGCCCTTACTGTATTTATCATACGGTACGGGTAGTGACTTAGTGTATGTAACAACCGATGGATAGCGGGTTGTGTGTAAAAATTTTGTTGGTGCACTGATTCATATTGTTGTAAGAGCATAACACCTACAGCAATTCGATTCGGTAAACCATCGCCAGAAATTTCACTTCGCAGTCTTGCTTAGTATTGTCGGTGTTTGTGTTTGCTGTGTTTGTTTGTAACTATGATTAAGGAATTCAGGGTGGACGTATCACCAAAAAATCACTTTTCTGTGTACGTCCACGTTTGTAAGTACCGACTAGCTGTTTTGGCACTTAGTGAAACACAGCTAGACTCCCGCCCACACCTCTCAGATCACTCTGATCTGAAACTACCTGACAACGAACTATTCCCCATCGCTGTCTCGCCATTTATGTGCGTAGTGATGTAGCTCACCAAATTCCACAACAAAGTAGTCCTTGTTCCAATCTGGAATTCAATTTCATGTGGTTAAAATTCCATCTTCGTAAGAAAATTATCCACTACTGGTTTATTTACAAAAGCCCCAAAGTTTGATGCGCTGTCTGACTTTATTCTACGAATTGTATCCTAGTATCCTCGTACTGAAATCGTGATTACGGGCGATTTCAATATACACAATTCTGGTTGGCTTCGACATTCTGGACAGACAACACCCGAAGGACGGTGTGTTGAGATCTTCGCTGCGGAAAATAATTTTACTGCCATACCGCCAACATCCTGGACTTGTTTTTAACTTCTCACCCTCTCCCCTCTTGGCTCGTCGGACTATTGTGTCATATCTTCTAAATTTTCGTACACCAACCACACAGTTAGAGAAAAAATTCCTAAAAGAACCGTATGTCAATACGAGAAAGCCAATTGGAGCAGACTCTTTAGGAATTTTAACTGGTCGTTATGTTTCTTCGATATCTACGTGGATGCCGCTGCTGATATGATCACAGAAACCATTATCTTTGGAATGAGATGCTTTATCCCTCATCGGTTGAAGAGTATCAAACCAAAGAAAAGGCATGGTATGACTCGAGCTGTAAAGGGCTGTCAGGGTTAGAGAAATGTTTTTTTCGATTCTACAAGACCAACCCGACAGAGGAAAACCGAAAAAAGTTTGAACGAGCCAGAAATGACTGCAAAGTTCAAAAACTGAGGCAAAAAATACTGCAATGTCCCAAAGGCAGTAAAGATGTTTGGTCATTTGCCAAAAACATTAGAAATTCTCCATCCCAACGCTGTCAGCTCTTTGGACAAGGCCAATCTGCTTGCTGCACAATTTGCGGCTAGCTCAACACTCCCAGATTGTGCTTTGTCCCCGCCTACACTTGAGTGCGTCGAGTCTACAATGGGACGAATCCACGTTCGCGCTCGTGTAGTAGCAAGAGTACTCAGAGATCTTAACATGCATAAATTCGCTGGTCCAAATGGTTTATCTCCCCTTCTTCTGATGAGGTGTTCTTTTACGCTGGAAAAATCACTGCGTAAGATTTTTTATCAATCTTACTCTTTTCCACTGGTGATTTGATGGCATGTCTCACCGAAAAGTGGAACCAAAGGATACATTAATCTGGCGAAAGCAGATGGTTGCCCTTGATATTTCTAAGGCATTTGACAGAGTTTGGCGTCAGGCTCTTTTGTCGAAAATGCGTGCTTTTGGGTTCGATGACTCTCTTCTTCAATTGATTAGAAATTATCTTTCGGAACGTTTAATTCAAGTTGTCTTGTACAGTTTCAAGTCTGATATTCACAAAATAAATGCTGCTGTGCCTCAGGACTCAGGACTCTTTTCATTAATGATCTCTTGTCTGCTAGTTCTAATCTAATATATTTCTTTGCTGATGACATTCTCTCTGCTTTTCATATTCGTTCCCGGATTCACGACTCTGCTCTTCGGTTGTAGAACGGGAACGGCAGCGTATGTTAAGCTCATTAAATTCCTATATTAACAGCATAACCAATTGGGTAACTATCAACCGAGTGGAATGTAATGCTTCCAAAACTCAATGCTGTCTGCTGTCATTGAAGCGGAATTCAAATACTCAGCCATTGCATCGTCGCAACTGATAAGCTTTCCATTCTCAGTATGTGTGTAAGTGACAACTTGTTTGAAATAACCACATCTCTGCACCTGCTAGATAGGATTCAAAACCGTGCGATAAAACTCATTGGTGATACTAATATCAGTCAATCAATTGAAACCCTTGAACATCGATGTAATGTCTCCTGTCTCACTTTGTTTTATCGCTATTTTCATCACCAGTGATCCATTGAAATCGCCAGTAGCATTTCGCCCATTCAAACTTTCAACCGTAACACCCGTCTTGCTATGAATGCTCATAAGTATACCCTCAAGCCCATTTTCGGACGTACTCTAAAATATCGTGATTCTTTCCTAAGCCGTACAACTCGCTTATGGAACGCCCTGCCGATCTCTGTGTTTCCTGGTCGTTATAATTTACAAACATTTACTCGTAAAAAAAACGTACATCGGTACCTGTCTTTTCTTCCTCCCTAAATTTCCTTCGCCCCTGCTGGGTACGAACATTTTTAGGGTACAGAAACCTTAATATAAAAAAAAAGGAAATCGCAAAACAATTTTACTTTCGGTAAGAAATTTAGTAATTCAAGATAGAAGAGATAATAAATCGTACAGTGAGATATCAAAACTATTGAAGTTACGCCGAAGTACAATTCAGACAATCATAAGAAATGAAAGCAGAACTATTCAAATTTAGCTTTGGTCAGAATGTCCAAGAAAGCTATTTGACAGGGACCTCGAATATTCTAAAGGAAGTTAGTAAAAAAATGTCAAAATAAGTGCGCCAAAATTGGCAGATCATCTCGCGGATCCGGTAAAAAAAGTTATTCACCCAACAACCATTCGCGGATTTTTATATCGGGCAAGTTTTCGAAGCCGATAACCACGGAAAAAGCCAGTTATTTCTTCCAAAAACCATGAACTGCAACTTGATTTTACAAATGAGGATGAGAATATATGTTACATATATGGCGAAAAATATGTATATATATACAGCGTTAGACATAAAAATATAATTCCAACAGTCAAACATGGTGGGGGTAACGTCATGGTTTGGGGGGATATGGCATCGACTGGAGTGAGAAATTAAGCCTTTATTGATGGTACCATGGATATATATATATAAATATATCAACATATTGAAAGGTAATATGTCAACATATGTGGACCGTTTAGGACTGGACAAGACTGGATCTTTCAACAGGATAACAATCCAAAGCATACGAGGGCTGTTTGATGAGTACCCGGATTGGAAGATAAGTGTTGCTACTGAACCAAAATAAATATCTGAGCATTTAGTATAACACCTTTTAGCCCGCCTCTCAAAATTTGGTGAAAATCCAAAGTTTAGTTTTGTTTTGACACCTATTTCAAAACATCGTGTTAATGTTTTTTGCGACCATGGAAAAGAGCAGTATCGCTTCGTGGTCCAATTCTTGTTTTTAAGTGGCAAGACCTGCGAGAAAATCAAGCCTATTCTCGATGGTTTGTATGGGACCCATTCACCTTCCATACAACCGTTTACCATTGGTTCGCAGAGTTTCTCAGTGGCCGCAAATCGGTTTTTGATGAACCGCGCCCAGGTGGCCTAAAAAGGTTACCACACAGTAAACCGTTGAAAAAATCCAATATCTCGTATTGGCAGACCGCCAAGTGAAAATTCGCTGGTTGGCTAAGATAGCAGGCACTGAGAAAAGCTTGTTCAGAAATAATGTCAGTGGCCCGACATTTTCAAGCAGCTATCGATGCTAATGGAGGGCCCACCGGATACTAAAAAATAGCGTGCTTTTTGTTTTTGTCTTATTTACTTGTAGTATTGTTTCGTATTATGTAGTTATACATACATACATTCAAAGTCGCATATATGGAGTTTGACTTAGTTAGATTGTGCAACATCATCATACTTGAGAAAAATGTGCCAAACTCCTAAGCCAGTATCGGAAGTACAATTTTCTAAATATGTTTGCAAGCACTGAAACAAAAGCAGCGAGAACGTGTGAATTATGACAAGGCCAAGTATTGTATATGCTCTTAACGAGAATGGAATAATGGATAAGGACGTGGATATGGTTAGCGTTCCGAATTCTAGTGACTGAAATTTCAGTCAAACCTTACATATAGAACGACAAATTTGTCTGCAAACGCAGGTGACGTTTCCATATGTGATGTACGTATCATATTTACTTTCAGTTCTTACCTTAAACTTGTTGTTGCTTTTGTAGAGATAACTAATTCATAGTATTAAAAAAGAAAAAAAACAGGTTAAAATTGGTGACGTAGTGACGAAATATTATGTAAGCAAAATTACGTGTACACTTATGTTAAGTGTATTATGCAAAATTAGCGTTTCTGAATGAATGATTTCGTCGCCTTAAATTTATCAACGCAAAAACTAATATGGTCAACATTATAGTGGCTTGCCTAGTATTTCACAACTAAATTCACATATTTGGATACGAAAACAGCGTTTATTCAAGAGGAAACCAATCTAGAAAATACTAATAATACCGAAAAAATTAACCTGAGAGTAGAATTACAAGCCAAGATGGACAACGCGGCAGCATCAGAAAAAGAATTTTTTTTTTGCTTATTTGTATTCCATTGTTTTTTATTTATTTTTTCGATTTAATTTATTCAGCTTAACTTAATTAATTTACAAAAAAAAAAAACAAAACAAACATAAGTTGCTTTTCCGGCTCTTCCAATCCTAATCCCCTCTCTTATTTTCATAAAAGAAAACAATTTATCAAACAAACAACTCTCACTTAAATCAAGGCAGTAAATTTGCTGATTTTTAGGAGATTTCAGGGAGAAATTTTCTACCTTAAAATTCACGCCACTATCTAACTAAATGTCGCCTAGTTTTGCAGGTTATTCTCGGGAACTCGATAAATCAGAATCGTTTGATTAACACTTCCCTAGAATTCGGTTGTAGTTTACGCAAAAACAAAATACACTTCTCTTTGACGAATTGCAGCTACATATGCAAATGTAAATGGCTGGTTGATGGCGAAAGCGAAACATCTCTTAAACGAGGCGTAGAGGGCAAAGAAGGACTACCAATTTCTCTGGGTGTGACATGGGCGAATTACTATATAATGAGGCGCGCTATTGGAATGAAGATCATATTTGTTAAGAACCTTAACGATCTTAATAATAAGTACCTCGTTAAGAACCTTAACGATCATAATCAGCCTAAACGGTTTTAGTATTCAAGATTTAATAATATAATTTGTCGTGTATATTTTCTCGCCAGCGAAGGAATATATTGGATTAGAAGTAGCAGGCAAGAGTTCGTAGATGAAAATTAAAAAGAGTGCTGGAGCCCTAAATAACACAGCAGCTTTTATTTTGTGAATATCAGACTTGAAACCATCTAATACAATTTGAATTGAACGTTCCAAAAGGTAATTTCTAATCCACTGAATAAGATCGTTGACTCCGATTCCAAAAGCACGCATTTTCGACAAAAGAACTTGCTTCCAAATTCTGTCAAATTCTTTAGAAATATCAAGTGCAACTATCTTGCTTAAGCCAATTCATGTACGCTTTGGTTTCACTTTTCGGTAAGACATGCTATTAAATCACCAGAGGACCAGCAACTAATAGAGGTTGCTATGAAAACCGTACTGCCGATGATTGAAAAGTTTTTGTGTTTCGAGATTTTTCATGAGCTGACAGTTAATCAGTGTTTTCGTGACTTTGAAAAGAAAGGACGAGTGGAGAGTGGAGTGAAGTGGAGAAGAGTGGAGTGGAGATAGATAATTCGAATTTTTAAGGAACAGGCTGGACAAACTGTGTTTTCCATCTGCTCAGAAAAAGTCGTTAAGTGTAGGAATGATGTAAAAACTGTGGTTTTGCCAACGTGATAGAAAACCTATTCAATAGAAGAGGAGATATTCCATCTGGAACAGCGGATTTGTGTATGTTGTTTGTAAGATCTTTAAGTACTCTTACTATTACACGAGTGCGATAGAAGATTCGGCACACTTAAGTGTAGGCCGCAAAGTATGCATCAAACAGATTGGCCTTGTCCGAAAAGCTGACAGCTAGAATACCTTTGTAAATGAGCGCTGGGATGGAGGATGAGGCGTAATTTCTAATATTTTTGACAAACGACCAATAAGTTTTTCTACCTTTGGGACATTGTACTATTTTTTCTCAGTTTTTTGTTGTATTGGAAAGGCGTTGCAGCTTTCCTTGCTCGTTTAAATTTTGAACTTTTTTCAGTTTTTCTCTGTCGGGTTGGTCTTGTTGGACTGAAAAAAACATTCCTCTAACCCTGACAGTCTCTTAATAGCTCGTGTCGTATCACGAGATCTCAACACGTCTCCTTCGGGTGTTATCTGTCCAGAATATCAAAGCCACCAAGAATTGTCTATAGTGAAATCGCCCGTAATAATGATTTTAGTATGAACAGGGATCCAATTTTTTGAAATTAGTCAGACAGTGCATTGAACTCGTTGAAGGTCGAATTGCTGTCCAGTTTGGGGCTTCTGTAAATAAATCAGTAGTGTATATTTTGCTTATAAATGTAAAATTTTAACCACATGAAATGGAATTCCGGATTGGACCAGGTATTATATTGTATTTTGTGGAGTTGTGGATGAACAGTTTAGAATCTCTGTCGCTATAAATGCTAACATACCGTTTATAACTGGCAAATAATTTGTTAGTTGTTTATCATTGTGCATATTTTCCTGTTCTTCATTTTTTTTCTATTCTCCGTCTTTTTCGTACTGCTAAGTAATTTTAATTCTGGTTTTTCTGCTCGTAGATTCGCAGTAGCTCTGTTATTTTTATGCAGCATCGCTTTGTATGGTTCTTTTTTTTTTTGGTAAATGTGGTTTCTCTTCCTGGAACTGCTACTACGTTTTGAGGGTCGTAAGAATATGGACATAGACACATGTGCACTAAAAATGAGTCGGAGATTCTTTGGCGTCTAATCAGATTTTCGACCATGGGCAAAAGTACAATTTGATATCCACTTATATGTTCACGCATACCAAAGCCAAAGTATGTACATAGTACAGGGCCGAAAACTTTTTCTATTTCAGGCTAGAGGAATTCTGGGGACGAGTAAGATACAACGTATCGTAAGTAGGCACATTGACACAATGAAGGTTAAAAATTCAAACCAGAAAACTAATTACAGGAACGTCAGATATACGTACAGGGTGTCCCAACATTCACGCAAGATTTTAAATTTGCGTCATTGGTGCGGTAAAGTGTTGTCAACGAGAAACAAGAGAAACCTGACAGCTGATAGTTCAGTGTTATTAAAAATTTTGTTATTGAGCAATATTTTAAAAATAATGAAGGCTTGGTACCTACAGTTCGCAATTTTCGTTCAAAATATGATCAGATTATTGATTTAACTTTATCAACTGTAAAGAGACTAATTCAAAAATTAAGGGAGTCTAATCAGTTTCAATACAAAACATCGAACCATTTCATGAGAATGGTTCTTTTTAACTATTCTAATTGAGAACATCAATTAGGCACCGGACATTGGCATTGGACATTTCAAGAAGCTCTCTGCAGCGTATTCTCACTTAACCTTCGCATTTGAATTTTTTCAAATAAAATCATCTTCAGCGATGAGTCCCGTTTTCATCGTGATTGGTTTGCTAATCGTCAGAATCGTGAGACTTGTCGAATTTGGGGTTCAGAAAATCCACGAGTGATTGTTGAGAAACTAATGCATCGGCAATGTGTTAATGGTGTCCGCTATCGCGACATGATAATTCATGATGGCAAGATATGGACGTGGTTTCAACAAGGCGATGCCACATGCCATACAGCCCAAGAAACAATTCAATCACATTATGAGTCATTCATTTCCTGGTCGTGTAATTGCCCATTTTGCTGATCAGAATTGACCGCGCAGATTATACTATTCAAGGCCGTTGAACCTTTTTTCTATGAGCTTTTTTTTAAAATCTAAGATCTATGCTGCCCACGCCTTAAAGGAGCAACTTGAGCAGTATATCAACGCAATTCAGCCTCATTTATGCGAAACTGACTGGAAAATCTTGACAAAGGAGTGCGTATGACAATAACCCTATACTGTATAATTTATGAATAAATAAAAAATTCACAAGTTTTAATTAAAAACCTGTGTTTCCTATCAAAATCACTTCTTGCGTGAATTTTTGGAAATGTCGGAAATTAGCGAACCACTTTTTTATTTACAATCGGAACAGAACAAGATAAGATCGTATTATGTTATTTTGCAAGCCGCACCCTTCAGTAATATCGTTGACCCACAACGTTATTCACAACTCAGCAATGATGATTGATACAAAATGAAATTTGGTATACGAACCATAAGTAGACAATAAACAATCGAAAAAATTTTAAATTGAACATCAAATGAAGAAGTGGTTCTAGTCGGTGAATACTTAAACGGACGCGTCAGGAAATCGAATCATGCATATAGAAACTACTACGGATGAAATAGATTCAAAACAACATACAAGAAAAGCATTGTTTATTTATGCTCTGCAACGATGGATACCAAAGAGATATATAGGTGTTCTTGAGTGAACCAATAGCACGTCAGAGCTAAATTTTAATGGCAGAAGTTTTCATGACGAGATCAGAGAAAAAAGATACTTGTATAACTTAATGGAAAGAGGTCGGCCCACCTATTTTTGAGAAAGGCTATGTAAAGTCATAACACAAGAGAAATATTAATCGCGCAAATTATGTGAGAACATATGGTGGTATAAGATATAAACGCGTAGAACTTAACTCTTCTATCAGTAGCTAGTCACAGTATACCTCCAGAATAAAATACCAGTCTTTCAAGTCTGGGTTAAGTTTAACCGGAAAGCGAAATTAATTAGTGCGCTTTAAGTTATCTACGAATGTAGCAAAATTAAATCGGTAGCTAAAGCACTTTTGGAAGACATTATATCGGGACTTAAAAAATATAACCTCACTTCCGAAAAATGAAGAAGCAAAAATGGAAGTGCAACGTCGAGGCACATGTAATGATGTTATATTTTTAAGATTGCGGCACGACAAAGAAAAGACTTGAGAACGTTTCAATTCCCGAAATATTTGCAAGACGAGTAAGAATGCCTGCTTACGGGAAACAACTAGATTTGTAATAGATGTAAACTTTTGACATGCCAGCAGAGGGTGAACGATTGTGTTGCACTGAGTAAAGGCAAATGCGATACGAAAATTTGAAGCCACTATCAAGCAGTGGGGTGGTTTTGTGGTGGACGGCCTTAGACAAAGCAGTACACTGCATGAAGCTAAGGAAAATCCAAAGAACAGCATGTCTTGGCATAAGCGGAGCCCTACGTACTACTTCCTCCGCTGCTCTGGACATTTTGTTTCACCTTACACCCCTCGACATTTATAGCAGACAAGCAGCGGAAAAAGGCAGCTATTCGCCTTAAAGCGACTTCACAGTGGGCAAATAAACATTTTAGCCACGCAAATATTCTTAACGCACTAGGAATCCTACCAGAAAACATCGACTATGGTACAACATACTCAAACAATGGTTTGACAAAGGCTTCCATGTAAGCATTCCTTCCAGATCCTTGTGGGAGGAAAATGTCTTCCTGGATGATAATTCAATCCACTTTTACACTGTCAGTGGTATTTTTGCCGACAAGCCTAAACTTAGCCTCTTCTTCCGCCTCCCCAATCACTGTAACGTGTTCCAGGTGGAAATTCTGTAAATTAAGGAAGCCCTATTCTGGCTGAAGAAAAATGTAATATTTGCAGTTGATATCCACATCTTTTTCGATTGTCAGGCATCTATTAAATCCCTGGACTCATGCTCTCTAAATTCAAGAACAGTCATGGACTGCCGATCACCTCTAATGGAGATGGCGGAGCAGTTTAACATTCACCTTTGCTGGGTGCCAGGACATGAAGACATTCCAGGCATTTGTAGGACCGACGAACTTGCCAAAATTGGAATCACTATACCTATCACTGGTATAGTGAAAGCCACACTGAAAGCATCGGTTCCCATTAAGTCGTTCACAGACCTCCGCGGAGATTAGACGTATTTCGTGTTTCGGCTTTACAAGTGTAAAAAATGAATAAGTGTGCAAAAAAAATAATAAATTTTCAATATTTCGGTAACCGTGGTGGTAAGGAACTTCGCATCGAAGTGGTTGTTACCTAGAAACCAGGGGTCGTGGGTTCGATCCCTGAGAAAGTAGAGTGCTTTTATTTTAATGAAACCAAAAAAAAAAGAAAAATAATAATAATAATAATAAAAATAAATAAACATAATACCACAAAAGTGTTTTTCGGAACATGAGTTGTAGTCGGCGGTCCGCTATTCCTATAGCGGGATCAGAAGGTGGCATGTTGTCATCGGACGATCAAACCGAAAAACCAGGCCCAAAGAAGACAACAACAACAACAGCAGTTACAACAAAAAGGAGGAGGAAGCTAAGACCAACTCCAAACCTTGTAAAGCGCCCTTCCCTTTCTACTTCTACCGAAAAGCTGCCTGGTAAAGTAATGAAAGAGGCGCCAACAACTTCAAGAATGGCAGCAGCGGAACAGTATGAATACCCATACGTGTCGGATGGTGGGGAAGGCCGCTATATGGGAGGAGAAAATAGCTTCGCATCTCTGGTGGCTTCTGAGTCAGAGGACGAAGAAGAGGAAGTTCAAGCTCTTAACGATAGTATCAAAGAGTTACAACAAAAAGTGCTGTCAATTAAAGCCAAGCAAATGGCACGAAGAGAGAAAAAGCAACATCATCAGCTCTCGATATCGAAGCAAACACCAAAAGCAAACGAGACTAAACAACAACCAAAAATACAAAAAATTGAACAAGCTCTAACGAACAAACAACAGCAGCAGAAGCAGAAACAACAACAGCAACAGCAGAAACAGCAACAAAAACAGCAGCAGCAAAAACAGCAGCAAAAACAAAGGGTTCCACCTATAAATACTTTTAGGATGGAACTAAAGGACACAATTGAACTGTGTAAGTCGGCCATAGGCTCCAATTTTTTTGTCAAAAGGCTTAGTGTAGATAGGCATGCGATCTACTGCAATACAGTGGAGCGCTATAATAAAATTAAAACATTGTTAAAGGATTCGACGACGGAGTTCTTCTCCTTCATCCCGAAGGGGCAAAAGCTGCAAACAATGCTGCTGAAAGGATTAGAACCGTCTACTGATCCGGAGGAGCTCTTAAAGCTGCTCAAAGAGAAAGAGTGCGACGAACTCAAATTCGTAGGAGTCAAGCCATTCACTACAGCCAAAGCCAAAAGGGAGAAACGGAAACTACCCTTCTTTCTGGTTCAGCTAACTCCCGATAGCAAACTGGATGGTCTAAGGAGTATTAAAGTCCTAGACTACCAGATTGTACACTGGGAAAAAGTAAAACGGAGCGATAACATGTTGCAATGTGTTCGCTGTCAAAGGTTCGGGCACGCCGCGTCGAACTGCGAAATGCATTCTCGATGCGTCAAGTGCGGTAAGAACCACAAATCAGAAGAATGCGCTCTGGGTAGGGATGGAGCGTCAGAAAAAAGCCAACTCTCTTGCGTTTTATGTAAGAATACGGGACACACCGCAAACTATCGGGGTTGTCCCAAATTCCAGTACATAAAAAGAGTAAATCTGGCTCGGCAGCAAAAGGTAGAAGTTAAGCGTCTACCAGTTCAAATTCAAACACCAGCCGTTACTTCCCAAGTTACCTACGCCCAAATGGCGGCAGGTAGGGGGAACATGGCACAGCAAGCAAAGGTTGCTTCTCAGGCCCCAGCGCCTAAAGCACCGGAACCCGGAACTGACATGCTAGCTATCTTGCTCTCTATCCAGGGGCAGATGGCTCAGCTTCAACGTCAGATAACCGAACAAGCTACGCGCGTGGATCAAATCTACGCATTGCTGCCGGGACCAACGCACCGCCAGTCGTAATGGGTACGTACATGGCGGAGCAAACCCTAAAGATCCTTGCAGTGAATGTTAATTCACTGATAAGGATTGAGCGAAGAGCTGCACTATTTAAGTTGCTTAAAGACCAATCCCCTGATGTACTTTTAGTTAGCGAAACTAAGCTTACCAAAAGACACAAAATGAGGCACAGAATGTATAAAATAATACGAAAAAATCGACCCAACTCCATACAAGGAGGAGGCGTTGCGATCTTCGTAAGAAAAGGTATACGTTTTAAAAGAATATATAGTCGTGTAATGCGTAGGTTTCAGGTGCTTGAAGCATGCATCGTGTATATCCCGCTCCGTAGTGGAAAACGTAGTGGAAAACGGTTGTTTATGGACCTAAGGCTACTCAATCCACCCTATTCATCTCAGAGCTCGAGACACTTTTTCGATTTCTGAGACTGGAATTGGAGGAAAACTATTTTATTATCGGCGGAGATTTCAACGCCAAACATAGTGATTGGGAAAATAATACACCAAATACTAGAGGGAACCTGCTATTCAATTGGTGGGGTCAGCACAGTATAATGTATCGACTCGGCCCTAAGACGACGGATAGTCCGTCGTTTCCTAGACATGGGTCCTATTTGGATCTCCTGCTGTTCGACTTACGGATACATCTGACTTGCACTAACCAACAAACTGTGAACTGTCTTCGTACTTTTGTGTATGACAGTGACCATTGCGGTCTTAGTACCGAAATAACCATCCCGAACGAAAATGCGGAATTGGAAGAGTTTGTTCAAAGGCATTCCTACAACTATAGTAAGGTGCGTTGGACACACTTCTCCAGAACAATGACTAGAGCATTTTACTCGAGTTCGCTCTACCCACCGTCCAATAGAAATCTGTCAAACGATGAGATTGACAGATATCTAAAACTAATGGACGAAACAATTAAACGAACAATGAACAAAACGGTACCTCGGTATCATCACACTGACAACGAAGACTTCTGATTCCGATTCCGCAACGCAACTATTGACGCACTGCACCGACATAAAAGTAAACTGCTGTCAAGACTAAAAACCTTGTACAGACAGTTTACTGACAGACACAACCCGGAGATCATGACATTAAAGTCGTCGATCAAAAACCTCCAAACATTAATAAAAGAAAATTACAGAAAATCTGTAAGTTTGTATTGGAACAACAAAATTCGGGCTGTAAACACCAGCAACCCGAATATGTTCCCGCAAATAAATAAAATATTTCGGAGGAAAAATCAAAACGACCTTCCATGTCTTAAAATCGCCCGAACGACGAACAACGAACAACTACTTTTAGCAGCAGGCATCGATCCAAATGAGGCCGTTGATGACGTCAACTTCTTTGTGATCGAAGATCCGCAGGAGAAGATAGAGGCTATAGGAACAACTTTCCAGGAAGTGTACAAGGCGAATGACATCATTGGCCCGGACCACGAGTCCTTATCAGGCCCATGCTTGTATTTGGATGTCCCGTGTGGTTCAACGTGAGAGCAAGTTTATTGGAAAAGATTCGGGTGTTTGAGAGGGCTTGTCTTAGGACTTGTCTTCGCTTATACAGAACACCAGAGTCTGAGTACATAAAATTCTATCCTAATGAGGTCTTGTACAATAGGGCGAACCTAATAAGAGTGGACAATTTTGTTATTAAGTTGATTGCAAGAGCAATGACCTCGTCGAATAACCTGATCTACGGGGCTTACTACCCCAATTATATGTATCACGAGAGAGTACGCTTTGACGGCTTTATTCCTCCAGAGGCGTTCCTCTACCTAGATAAAAAAGGTCTGATCCAGGATAGATTAGCGGTGCCGTTAATCTTCCACATCGCTCGAACAGCTGCGGACAGGCGACTTAACTACGACAGAGACGTCGTACACGGCAGTGCGGAACGTCTCCGGTTCGGTAGGTCGGTAGTGAGTCGCGACATTAAGGATGTTGCTCGGCAGCACCAACAATTTTGGTGGCTTGTTGAAGGAGGGGAATCTACGTCGTCGAATTCTTCTAGTACAGGATAGCTCCAATAAGGAGCAGAGTTGGTCAGCCTAATTTTTTAGCCGTGGCCGGCTTACATAGCTTTAGGTAGGTTTAAGATAGTAGTTAAGAACAAAAAATTAAAAAAAAAAACAAAAAAAAAAATAAAAACAAAAAAAAATAAAAAAAAAATAAAAAAAAATAAAAAACAGAAGTGGGTAACCTTCTACAAAAAAAAGGAATAATACCTAGATTAAGATAACTTAAGTAGGCTAAGCTAATGTATATTTTAGGTAGTTTTAAGTTTTAGTTTTAAGTTTTATAATATAATATAAAAAAAAAATGTTAGTTCACTAAGTTTTTAAATTAAAAAAAAATATTTTCTTAGTTTTTAATTAGTATTTTAATTACGTTTAATTCAAAAAACTAAAATTGTACTGCACGTCGAAAGACAAAATATAATTGTTAGGTTTAACTTAGAGTGTCCGCATGGGGCCAGTAAGTTAGAATAAGATAATTTTTTTTTTTTAAGTAATTTAAGCTAATTTTTAAGCGTTTTTTTGTCTAGCATATAAGAATTAATGAATTAATAAAATAAAAATGCGTTTAAACTGAACTGAAACTGCATCGGTTCCCATTAGATCATCGAAATCAAGCAGTGTTGGGCGCAGTAAGTACGTAGGTGGGTGACCACATGGGAGCTCAGTACTCCGCGTGCTGTTGACAAAACGCGCCACATGAGCATAGTACCCCGGCGTTAAGTTCCGGACCCTACAAATTAATTTGTATCGTTCCCTTAATAATAATAATAATAATAGGTATAACTATCACTACGTGCAAACAAGAAATATGGTAAAGCTGGATGCTAATTGAATCGACATACTTAGCGACCACACAAATCTGGCCAAAGCTAGATCTGAATCGCTAAGAGTTTAATTATTCTAAAAAGAAAACATCTTAGCGCCATTATAGGTGTCATCACTGGATACTGCCTCATAGGTAAACATGCAAGAAGGTTTGGCATGTTTACTAACGACTTTTGCAGAAGCTGCATGGATCAGACGGAAGAGGAGACAATCCTTCAGCTCCTCTGTACATGTCCAGCTCTTTTTCCACAACGACTTAAGGACTTAAGCAACATAGACATTATAAGTCTCCTACGATTTATTAAGAGCTCCAAATGGTTTCTAGAGTAGGATGATCACAGATCCACGTGGCACCAAAATGGGCCAATAGGCCTAAGTGGGTTGGTTTTTCAACAGCCATTTAAACCTAACCTAACCTAACCTATCAAGCAGTTAAACTAATGTTTTATACTTACATATACGAGAGAGATCAAGATTGGTGAAAACGCAATATTATTAAACTTGACATACATATGACGGGTTTATAAGTGTATGCATATCGATGGAAAAACATATTGAGGTTTTGAAATATCTGAATGTCGTGTTCATCGAGTGCATAAGAACGTTTTGCCTTAAATGATGACGTTAAAATGAAACTAAAGTGCACGGCGATAATAACTAGATGATTCTGACTGATGGATGATTTAAAGTTGGAGAGCAGACAGTGAACAAGACTGTGTGATCCCACATTAGTTTGAATAAAACGACTTAATTTCTTTACTACAAAGTTATCGTATTGTATTTCAAATGTTATTTCGTAGTATCTTGTAACAGTCAAGACAGTCGTGCATTTGGTATTACCATACGCATCGCAATGTAAAGCAAAGAGCTAGAAATGTTGAGAAAAATTGACAGCGATGGAGATGAAAGTGTGACAAATGTCAACTGGTGTAATAAAACATAGTCTTATAAGAAGCATGCGATAACGTCCGTCTCCATATGAAAACATTGACAATGCAAAAATTATAAGTTGATCGAATCTGCTGGTATTATTCTACTCAACGTAGTTTGTCAGAAAATCCGTTCCGAAGTGCAATTAAAGCTCAAGTTTTATCCCAGGCAAAAAGAAAATAAAAATTAGTTCACCCAAATGCAAACAAAGTAGCAAAACCTTATCCTCACTGGCGAGGTGATACAAAACAGGGATGTACGAAAGCACCGAAGTCCACAAACTTTCAATTTTAACCAATCTCACAAGCATCGCAATAGCAATGGGAGAGATCCATACCGTTAGATGTATTAACTCGCCTTAAATACATACATATTTCATAAGTAAATGGCAGAAAAACAGAAATATTTTAAGCATAATGAAAGTATGAAAGTAGGTAAAGTACAATGCAAGTTATATTCAATTTGAATTTGACTAGCTAACGGCAGCAAAAATTTTATTAAACACATGCAATTTCGTCATCAGAACAGTTGATTCTTATTGTATATAATAACAAGGTTTTTCTAACTTCCAGCCAGAGGCAAAAAACATTGGCTGTTTACAAATTAGATTAAAGCCTGAAGGCATAGCTTGTACGCCCATACCTTAATGAATTTGTCAAATTAATGACTAGAATAAAATTATGTTCAATAATTGTTAATTGAAACAACGTTGAAGAAACCAGTATCTATTTATTTTTCAATAATTGTCAAGAGTTCTTTGGAGTTTTAAATTATTTTCATTTGCATTAAAATAATTAGTTTTTTATTCACGACGAAGCGTAGTAGAGTAATTTTGAAGCACAAAGTCTATTTTGTAAATCATCCCTGTTTGAGTATGCATAAGTCGTAGTAATCTCGAAGTACATTTATGCTGACTTTTTAAATTATTTATTAATTAAATCCAGAAATATGGTAAACTTCACGTACCATTTTAAAACTCAAGCAGATACTATACTTATTGCATATTTAGGCGACTTTCAATATTAAACATAGCAAATGATGATGAGCCAAAGAACTTGGGTTGTGGATTTTTATTTGAATAATCACCGCGTGGCGCTCCCATTGTTCCGATTTTAGTTCTGTTTTTTTTTTTTTTGGCATTGCTTCTAAATCTTAGCGTCATAGGTTAACATTTGCAAAACTTACGTAGCCATGAGTACATCTGTCTCTGTGTGTGTTGGCGATTTTTCCAATTTTAGAAATGGATTTAAATTTGCAACAACGAACCTGTATTAAATTTTGCGTAAAAAACGGATTTAATGGTGCGTGAACGTTGGAAATATTGGAAAAGTGTTTCGGCAACGATTCTCTAAAGAAAACGGTCGTTTACCAGTGGCACGAGCAGTTTAAAAGTGGTCGTGGGTCAATCGAAGATGACGAACGCAGTGGCAGACCATCGACGTCGAAATTCGACGAAAACATTGATGAAGTAAAAGAAATGTTGGTCAATAACCGCAAATTAACCATCAGAGAGATAACGGAAGACTTGAACATTGCCACCGGATGCGTCCAAGACATTTTGGTTAATGATTTGGGTTTCCGTCTTGTAGCAGCAAAGTTGGTGCCAAAAGACCTCAATTTTATGCAAAAGAAATGATTTTCGTGGTTGAATCCAATCCCATATTCATCAAAAGGATCATTACTGGAGACGAGACGTGTGTTTATAAGTACGAAATGCAATCCAGACATCAGGCATGTGAATAGCGTCAAAAAAGAAGGCAATGCTCACGGTTTTCATGGATTACAACTGTGTAGTGCTTCATGAATTTTTACCAGAAGGCCAAAAAGTAAACAAAGAGTATAGATTAGATGAATAAACTTGAATTTTAAATTTTCTGAATTTTGAGCAAAGTGGTATATTAAAAGGATTTTTTTAAATCCGAAAATACTTGTATTGACCACTTATTTCAAGTGCCTTTTTCGCTAGTGATGAAATAACCAATTCTATGATAGTTTGTTTTCTCCGGTTACTAATCTTAAACAAATTTGGAGAAGAACTTATCTGATAAAGCTATATTACATTTATATTTTTGTAATGTTCAGCTTTAGGTGCAGCGAGCAACTTAAATTGTAAAATAACATCTATCCATTTAAATAGAAGCCCGAAATTTTGTTAGAGATGTTTTTGTGTAAAACTGAAATTCCTGGGAACTCAAAAAGAAACTTGTGAATGTTTCTTAACTAATTTATTCATAACTTTGCAATTCAGTTAAAAGTTGCTGCTTTACCTTTGGTGTCATTACTCTAATTTTGAACTGCTCTTGATCTTGGAGAAGCAAAATTGAAGAACCCTCAATATTCTGGGTCTTGTCATTGTATCTGATTCAAATTATAAGAGCATCTCGTCGATCAGCTATTAGTGGATCATGTTTGCCATCATGATCTATTTATACCTCTTAGCTCCGCTTTTGTGCTTTGTGCTATGCAATAATGTGCTGGACCCTATTTTTCTTGATTTTTTCGCATAATTCTGCCGAGGTCTAAAGTTTCTGACTTGTGAGCATACACCAGACACTTTATGTATCCCCAAAGAAAGGAGGCTAAATGTATTATATCGCATGATCGCCGAACTTCGACTTCAATAAACCGATTGTGGAAGTCGCTCTGTGGGAAGTGGCACCATCTTATTGAAATTACGAGGGCTGTTTGATGAGTACTTGGATTGGAAGAAAGATGGTGCTACTGAGCCAAAATGAGTGCACCATCATTTAGTATAACCTCGTTTAGCCCGTTTATCAAAATTTGTTGACAATCCGACGTTTAATTTTGTTTTGACACATCTTCCCGAAATTGATGGTCAGGTGCCCCTAAGACCTCCCTGTTCTTGCTAGATACAATACAATCCAAAACCGTGCAATAAAATTCATAAATCAATTGACACCCTCGAACATCGACGTAACGGCTCCTATCTCACCTTGTTCTATAGCTATATTCGTTATTAGTGTTCCACCGAAATTACCACTTACATTTTCCCACTTCAAACCTATAATCGTATCAACCATCTCACTATGAATGCTCATCCGTATACCCTCAGTCCCACTTTCGAACGTTCTCTAAAATATCGTGATTGTCTCCTCGCTTATGTAATGCCCTTATAACTTTATGCGTGCAGTGTGCAAGCATTTTAAGGGCAGATCCCTTGAATGGAAGAAGTATGGGCCAATGACACCATCGACCGACAAAATAATAACGCACGTTGGAACGTCTCTGGCTCCTGGCATAACCAAGTGCAGGTTTTTTGCTTTCTGATAAAGCTATTTAACCAAATATGAGGTTCGTCACTGAGTAAGACTTTTTGGTTAAAAATCGCACCAGCGAAAGTTCGACGTATTTTTTTTTTTTTTTTTTTTTTTTTTCGACGAGGAAAGGTGAAGATCTTCCATAGGCACTATGAGGATCCCTAAGCATGTGCTCATAGTAGTGCTTGATTCTAATTCACTAAAAGCATTTCCAAATATGGCTGTTACTGCAACTAAATTTCGACTATCAAACAATCTTATTATCAGTCGAAGAACCACTCTAGCCAATTGCTGTTTCTTTGGGCTAAGAAGGTAATTGAGTAGTAAGGAAAAGTTACTGTTGATCCCAGCCCTACTTTATAGCGCTAAAGCATGGGCTCTATTGGAAGTGAATAAAAATATCCTCAGTCGTTTGGAAAGAACTCCTTTTATATATAAACGATTCCACGATGAGCTACTTGGTTTCATTGAGCGCAATCTACCTGGTCTCAGTCTATCTATTAAACTGTTAAGAACCCTCTGCGGTTTAGCTTTGTATCTTTAATCATTTTACGTATTGTTACTATAGCACTTCCTTGCTGTTCGCCGACTAAAATGTTTTGCAATTGCGAAAACTCGTTTCCGTATCTGACGCGGAAAACTCTATTCTATACCCCGTCAGTACGTTGTTCCAATAGGATTAAAATTAAGGCCCATTGCAATTTGAATTTCAAGCCTTCATGTTACACCTTGTCTCAATTATGTTGGTGATCCTGCGCACCTGATTTATTGTTGAATGCTTGCTTCTGAAAACAAACTGGTAATACATATCAAAACAAGATTATTTTCGCCAATACCGGCACTATGCGATTAAGTAGTTTCCTCTCAAAAATGTTTGATCTAAATAGTAGAAGAGAAATCGCACTAAAAGACTTCTTGTCACACGGTTGTTTCCCTGGTTTTGGTACCATTATGGCTTCAGTCACTTCCCACTGACCGGGAATGTATTACATATTAATCAAGGATAAGTGCCACATTTATAAATACAGAGTTGCTTGGTTAATGTTTTTCTAAACAACATTTTGAAGGACCTCTTTATTAGGTCGTAATCGAGGGCTGTCTTTGATATGTTTTTTGAAGCCTTCCCAATTAGTATTACTACTACTTCTTAATTTGAGTTTCACTCATTGTCAAATTTACTGGAGAATGGTCAGGGGAAAGGCAAAGTTTTCATCAACTGCTTCAAAATTGGTAGATATTCCTTATGAAAAGAGGAAAACAATAAGATCAGGTATTTTTGTGGTATCAATCGGCTAGTAAGCCGGTTGGCCCGTCGAGTGAAAGCACAATTGTGCGCCATAGCTCCATAGCAGTTTCATACAGCATTCTACCTTGTGAGATGTGGTTTGTATTAAAGTCGTCGCCAATTATGAATCTCGGATTAAGGAAATTGAATATATTATTGAAGTCTCTTTTTTAACTGTATATCGAGGAGGACGGTAAACATAGGTAGATGAAATATTAAAGACATTATGTTAATTTCTTATAGGTACCGTGATAACTTGCACAGTTTCGAGCTCTATTTTGAAATATTAGCAATGTTTGACAGATTCTCTAATATAAATACAAGGATAATCCGCCGCTCGCCCTTGCCGATAGATGAAAAGTGTGATAAACCCTAAAGGCTCTTATTTTGGAACAAACGTCAATATCATTTTCTGGTATGAATATTTCTAGCTCGTCAAGTTTTTGTACGAGTTCTTTACCATATCATGTCACCATGAGTACGAGTATGTTGAGAATTTGTTCATATTCACGCTTTCACAATACGCTATTCACATTTTCTATTAAGTTTTTGAAAATAAGTTTATTTCTTTTAATTTCCCTCTCAAGTTTCTCAAGTACAGCATAGAAGACATCCTTCCATTCTGTAGCGTCACGGCTTAGGTAGGTATGCTTGGTGGTTTTACTTCTGTCAATTTTTCCTTCGCGGTCTTGTGACTAGACCTCGATGAATTTTATAAAGTTGCTGCTGGTTTACCGGCCTTAGGTTTTGGCTTACTTGCCAGTTTTAAATGCCCATTTTGTGGCTTAAGGAGTTTATCTCGCCTCTTTTGTACTTATTTGGCTACTTCGCTGCCTTGATAATTAGGAAGGTATTTCCCTTTGAAATTAATGAGCGTTAAAGATATTTACTTACCTACTTCACAGTCTGTGGAAAGGTGATTTCCGGTGCAATTTACACAACGAGGCTCTTTATGGTAATATATTTGCGTGTGACTTAGACTTTGGGAAGCTTTGCACTGAGGTATTAATTAATTGTATTCGTATCTTCTGTTTTTCAAGTCATAGATTTTTTGAAGATTTTCGGTGTTATCAAATGTAAGCATGAAAAGGGAAAGGCCGCATTTGACTGCGGTGTTCTTCCAGTTCGATTGTTGCTTCACTCGTTTTACGATGTTGACAGTAAAAACAGCTTTAAAACGTCTATCTTTTTCGACAACTTATGATATTTTCTTTTGAGCACGACGCATACAATCCTCAAGCTATCACTATTTCTGGTTAAGATACTGTCTGCATTTGGACTGTGCGTGAAATATATATTTTTGGAACCATTCTTGTAATGTTTATTATTCAATTAAGCTTATTAACGACTAAATAGGGATCTGAATCAAACACAAACATAGTAGCACAGGGCTACTCCTTAATCCAGTTTAGACGCAGTTCTCACTAGATTTCAAGATTCTCCTTTATATTTGGCTCTGCAATAATACATCAAAATCTGTAGAATCTGTAATCGCGTATAATCTGGATTACTAAATTAAAGGCTGTGGTCATTTGTTGTATGCATTTCTTAAAAGCTTCCTAAATTAGATTTAAGTTTAACACAACTGGAAGCATTACTCTATGAAGATTGTTGCCAAACACAAGAAGAGCTCGCAAAATCTTTGGGTGTCACTCAAGCAGCCATTTCAAAACGTTTAAAAGCAGCTGGATATATTCAAAAGCAAGGAAATTGGGTTCCACATGAACTCAAGCCGAGAGACGTCGAAAGGCGGTTTTGCATGTCGGAAATGCTGCTGGAACGCCACTGGTGATGAAAAATGGATGATGAATGGATACGACAACCCCAAGCGCAAAAAATCATATGTGAAACCCGGCCAACCAGCCAAATCAACGGCAAAGCCGAATATCCATGGCGCGAAGGTAATGCCCTGTATTTGGTGGGATCAGATGGGTGTGAAACCATCAATGGACAATGCTACCGAACACAATTAATCCGTTTGAAGAGAGCAGTAGCCGAAAAACTCCCGGAATATGCGCACAGACACGAGGCAATAATTTTCCATCATGACAACGCTCGGCCCCACGTTGTTATTCCAATTAAGAACTATTTGGAAAACAGTGGATGGGAAGTCTTACCCCACCCGCCTTATAGCCCAGACCTAGCCCCTTCTGACTACCATTTGTTCCGGTCGATGCAGAACGCCCTCACTGAAATACGGTCCACATTAGAGCAGAATATCAAAAAGTGGCTTGATTCATTCTTGGCTGCCAAACCGGCGCATTTCTTTTGGGATGGGATCCACAAATTGCCAGGAAGATGGGAAAAAGTCATAGCTTCAGACAGGCAATACTTTGAATAATACTATTGTACATGTTTTTCTTAAATAAACGTTCAAATTTTGAAAAAAAAACCGCACGTATTAAAATATATACCCAATACTTGACCACCAAGTTAGATATAGGGAAAATAAAGGGGGCCGAAAACAAATAACATACCGTAGCGTTCGCTGCTAAAGGTGTTGGTACATGGCGTCTAAATGCAAGATGCAGCATCGGTGCCTTAAATGCGGAAGAACTGCAAATCTGAAGAGTGTGTTCTAGATAGGGATGCTCTCGTGTGCTTAATGAAGGAACTCAGGCCACGACGCAAATTATTGAAGTCGTTTTAAATTTCAAAACTTAAAAAGAGTTAATCTGTCTCTACTGTAAAAAAAAAGGGGCGGCTTATAATTAAATGGCAGCACGTTGAGAAAATACGACATCACAAGCGAAGGTTGCGATTCAATTCATTGTATCAGCACCTGAACCTTCTTCAGTTTCAGCTTCAGATAGAAGAACAGGTACAAGAACTAGCCATGTGAATGAACCAGATTTAACAACTGCCTCAACCAAAAGAAAAACTTACTAAGTTGTTCGAGCACCAGTTTTCTACATCTGAGGAAAGCAAGTCCCTACACCTGGGTATAATTAACCCACTTTATTTATCCCAGATTTGATTTCCAAGTCTGCAACTGGAAGAGCATTATTTTAGAATCGGCAATATTTTAACGGAAAACAGAAAGAATCTACTGATCAATTGGCCAGAATACCCGGATTAGTATGACTTTTTTTGGCCTGCAAAATACTCCTCTACGGCGGTGATGACTTTCTCGTTCGTCCCGTACTTCTTTTCAGCGACCAAATCCAGAGAATACGGAGAATGGCGGAGCAATTCGAAGTGCAATTTGACCAATTTGGCTGCAGCAACTACGAAGGTGTAAACCGGTGCGTTTTCGTGGAGGAAGAGCACTTTTTTCTTCGCTAAATGTGGTTGTTTTTTTTTTTCAAATCGGTGTTGAATCGGCCCAATAAATCGACTTTGATATGCTCCTGTGATATGCTCCTGTGATTGTTTTTCCCTTCTCCGAATAGCCAACGTGAATCATATCTCGCGTGTACGGTGGACATCAATTTTCCGGCTGAAAGATATGTCTTCGCCTTCTTTGGAGCCCGTTCACCGGGTAAAGTCCATTGTTTGGATTGTTCTTTGGTCTCTGGTATGTACCAATAAATCCATATCTCATCGATGGTCACGAAACTACGCAGTTTAGACAGGGCCAAGCACGTCTTTAAAGTGGTTTCACGATTGCGCTTGTTATTTGGTGTAAGCAAACACGGCACCCATCACTCGGCGGTTTGATAATATGAGATCATGGATTTTGTCCACGGTTTCTTCTGTGGTAACCGTTTTTGAGCTACCTGGGGGCGATTCATCAAAAGCCGACGTGCGGTCACTGCGAAACTCTGCGAACCAATGGTAAACGGTTGTATGGCAGGGTGAATGGGTCCATACACATAATAGAAATCAAGCTTAATTTCTTTGCAGGTTTTGTCACTCAAAATTAAGAATCTGATCACGGAGCGATATTGCACATTTTCCATGGTCGCATAAAACACTAACACGATGTTTTAAAATGGGTGTCAAAACAAAACTATGTCGGATTGTCACCAAAACCCGACTAAAAGGGGTTATTCTAAATGATAGTATACTCATTTTGGCTCAGTAGCACCACCTATTTTCCAATCCGGGTATTAATGAAACAGCCCTCGTAAGAGACGTATAGTCCGTAACTCCCGGACAGTCCCCAATCTCGATCTCCTGGTCTTCGACACACGAATGCAATTGATGGGCACGAACCAACACACTATAAAAAGTCAGTGATTTCAGTACCAAAATAGCTGTTCATAACGAAATTTCGTAACCGGAGGAGTCTGTTCAAAGGTATTTCCAACTGAGAGACATAGCTCGGAGCTTTTGATTTTGAAGTTAATAGGTTTTTACCCCCAAATACATTAATTGTGTTAGTTTTCATTGGAGCTCCAAAATTTCGAATGAAAACGCCAGCACCCCGAATATGTTCCTACAAAAACGACGCTCCGATAAGTACAAATACTATTAATAGCAGTTATATACCAAGGAAAAGTTATTGATGATGATAACTGATTTATGATCGAAGATCTACAAAAGAAAGTAAAGGCCACAGACTCGGTTTTTCAAGAAATAAATAAGACGAATAGTGCTAGTAGCTCGGATCTGACGAAATAATATGGAGAACTGACGATTCAAGAACTAATGTACACTGATGAATATATGACAAATGCCTCTATTCAATATTTACGTCTTTGACAAGTTCTTTTCACATTTTGGTAGGACGTCCGGAATCATTTCTGCAGAAACGCTTTTCTGATTATTGGAGGCCGAAGCTTCCCTGATTGCTTTGTTCATAAAGTTTATGAACAGCTCTCATACATCTTTTGAGTAGCAAATTTGCCTGTTATTTTTATGTCTTACAATACGTTAATTAAACCATAATGAAATTTATAGCTCTAAGCCGCAAGTTTAGACTTGAACTCTTAACTCATCACTTTACAAATTTCTACCTATCCAGACTGACTGTCGTAAAAAAGGCTTATGAGCTTTTTGACTGCATGCAAAATGTAGTTGTCAGATATATTCAGTGCACATATATTTATATTCAAGAGGCTAGCAGAATGACTATTTCGAAATTATTAATTGACTGCTAGCTTACCCACCACTTTAATGTATTTATAAGCTCGCCTATTTAGCGGATTTTCTGTAGTTCTCTGCCCTATGGTATTGGAGAAAAAGTATTTTTTTACATAACCACTTAACAAACAAATAAATTTTGAATACATATTTTTCACATTTGTTTGTACTATGGTTACAGCATCGAGGGGCTTTTCTGTGGTCCTTAAATGCCTTCAATTACATTCAATAAGATGAAAAAAAAAAAAACATCAGGAAATCAACAAATAGAGTCATCCATACCAAATGTTATTAACATAAAAGATGGAGAAAGAAGAGAAGATGAAAAAAGAAGAGAAGATGGAAAAAAGAAATATCCAAAATGTGCAAAGTAATTATCACCATAAAATGCCTGATCGGATTTCCCAACAACAAAGCAACAACAACAAATATTATGTTGCAATGAGTTATGATCTTCTTTGAGGAAATAATGAGCATCGTGTATTAAACAATTGTTGTGGTGCGTAAAAAATTTTTGGTTTGAGCGCAAATGCGCGCGTACTGCAATCACGGAACCAATTTCCGGTTTCGAAGGTTACGCAAGCCGCTTACTTCCCCTTTGGTAGAAAAGCTCACCTCGCTCGCTTAGTTAGCAAGTTAATTTACAAACAATAGATTTTTCGCAAGATGCACGATCTTCTTCGGAAGATCGTTCGCCTTCATCATTCACAGGCATCGTCATTGACTTGATCGTCACTATGCACTAGCACTGTACATATTCGTACTATCCGTACGAATAAACGCCGGCAAATTCTCCTCTACACATTAAACTGGCTAAAATACAAACAGATGTGGTCTTGTATAAGTATGTAAGACAGCAGCAAACAACAACGACGCAACACCAGAGATTCCGGATCCAATCCAACGACAACTACGATGGCGAAGCTGCGAGATGTTTGCTTGATGAAGTCAATCAAATGATGTGAGGTTTAATAAAAGTTTTCATTCCGTTCGGTCAACACGTTACTATCGTGTATCTCTGTAACTCTGTATCTTCGTATCTTTGTGACATTGCAACTCTATGTTGCCTTTATCCACGGGCCTCTGAGTGTTGAGTTGCTCCACCTACTAATGTATTATTGATGTTTGTCAATGAATACTGTTTACAATTCGACTAAGCGCGAATTTAAATCCATTTTTTTTTTGTAGATACGAGTAATTAACGTTATTATTGATTTTTCTTTTTTAAATTCGGTTTCATGAAAACTCCGATATTATTGTAAACGTGATTCTGGTGGTGTTTGTCCTCCATTCCAATCAATCTCAAACTTACGATTATTTAGTGAAGAAGAAAACAAAGCTAATTAAATAAATAAAAAAAAAAACTATTACATAATGGCCATAACGGCGGCAGATGGATTTCAAATGTGGATTATAGCGACGACCCTTTACTGTGGTGTAACACTGGTATTCCCTGGAACTGGAGTATCTGCAGCAGCTCTTGATAGCATCGGTACAACTTAAATATGTTAAATACATTCGCATTGTTACTTTGTTTTTCCTTTTGGGTTGAATGTAAATTTTTATTATAGTTTCTTTACATTTTTCCTTTTTTTATTAACTGGGTGTGGTGAAACTTGAAAAATGTGAAAAAAAAAAAAAACGAATTCCAGTGAAGGAATGCAAAATTAAAAACAAATGAATAATTATTTTCTTTGTGGTCCTTCTGGTTGATTTGTCATGCCGTCGTGAATGGACGCTTCTAAGATTCATGAGAAATAATGAATAAATTCTTTTAAACTTTGGGAAGTTTGGTAAAGCTGTTTAACATAGGTACAGTTGTGAAGGTTAAAATATGCGGAAACGGTCCTCGTTTATTTATTTGATTTCGATTTCGTTCAATCCTAATACAACCTGGGGTTTCAAGTATATCAGAAATAAGTTAGATATGATCCAAACATCGATGAACTTGAATAAAAATATTATATATATATATTTTTTATACATATCTCAAGTTAGACTTCTTAAATGCTCCTCAAGGCGAGTACCATATTGAAATACAAATTAGAAATTGAACAAACAACATGATTATGGAATTTATTAAAAGAAAAATGTAGAAGCCTCGAAAGAAATTTTCAACAATTAATTTGTTTAGCGACCTTTAACTTTCAAACACTTAGAGTTTGTTAAACAGTAATGTTTTGTAAAATATGGGCATAAAACCATTTTTTTGTGGATAAATTTTGCACAGCGTAAAAACTAGAAGGCATACCTTAGTTATACTACAATAACACAAATTTTATAATTAAAAAAAAAAATACAATAGAACAGTACCGAACAAACATTTTTTCTTTTTGGTCCGGATAGTTTTTTCTTTATAAATTTTCAACTGCAACATTTTCATCAAATCGAATCAATAAATTTACAAATACGTATCTAATTTAGTTAAATATTTATTATTTATTTCATTGATTTAAAGTTATATTTGAGTTTACAAGCGAATGTTGGTTTTTACACATTTTCTGGAGTCTGCTTTGCATTCTACGATTAAGAAGTTTACGACGGTGGTCCCAGAAGTACCCGACCCAACAAAGAAAACACAAAAATTAAAAAACAAAATTTATTTATTTTTCAAAATAATTGCCTTTCAGCTCTATAGTATATACTTTTCCCAGCGATGTTCAAAAAGTTCGATACCCTTTTTATAATAAGAACACATCACTTCTTCATCGTTGGAAAATCTTTGACCACTGAGCCATTTTTTCAAGTTGGAGAGGGGGCGAAATCTGGCGAATAGGGTGCATGATGTAGCAATTCAAACTTTAGTTCATTAATTTTGGCTATTGAAATAACGACACTGTTTTTGGTTGAGTGTGAGCACCCATCTTGCACACAGCTTTCTCATGTCCAAATTTTCAAATAATATGCGATGTACTGCACTTTTTGAAATGCCTACAATGTCTGCTAGCTTGCGCACTTTCAGTCGACCATCGCGATGCTCATCTTGGCAGTTCGTACGGCCTCGTTTAAACTCAGCAACCCAAAATTTTACAGTTTAAAACGAAGGAGCAGACTCACCCAGAGTGCAATCCAGTTCAGCTTTTATATTGGTTGGGCTGAGGCCTTTCAAATAAAAGTGTTGTATCACATAACGATGACCACTCTTCTCCATTTTTACAAATTCATTGACAACGTTCACTATTGATGGCTGCCAAACAGAACAATAAAGTGATATTTTCAAACAGGCCGAGTACTTCTGCGGCCATCCTCGTATAAGATACCTTTAGATGAGGGTTTGTAATTTCTGGGAATAAAACTATTTTTCTTTTATCAATTTTTTCCATGCAACCTGTACAAACGTCTCTAATGTCACATTTTTCTCTCACGTATCTGCATAGTTACCTTGGTTGATTGTGGGCAAAATTTGCGGACTCTTAGAATATTACACTGCCAATAATACAGACTGCTCTTCGATTGTTGGTTTATGCGTTTATTGGTTTATTATTGTTTGACTTCCTATTCGAATATCAGCTTTAATTTTTTACTTTAGTTTGGTGAACTTTGTGCAATAAATTGAATAATTTATTTGTTATATACAATAAATCACACTAATGGTGATTCATAAAACTTATTCACATCTAAATGAATTTAACATTGTTTTTTTTATAAGGGGTGCATACTGTCATATTTTAATAGTTTCAGATACAATTTTGACCATTAAGGTTTAATTATCATAAAAATCTTATACAAAAATAACAAGTCACTAAGTCCAATGTCAAAGTTTCGAACACTACATTTTTGTTGTCGTTGAAAGACCAAATAAGTGAACAAAAACACGATCTGTGCAGAAATTTGTGGAAAACCGTACTCTCTTGGAAACTGAGAAGTGTCCGTATCCACCATAAACGCGAACTCCTGAAAAAATTTTAGATGAAAGTCACCATGTTCATCAAATACGAATCTATTTGACATTTAATTTGGGACATTATCCGCTGAAAATCCAATTAACTCAACATCTCAAGCCAAGGGATGACGAAAATATCTTCGTTTTGTTGATTGCTTTCAAATCGTCGTCAAATTTGTGAAAATCCTCAATTTTGTCAGTTTTCAATCTTTAGCAATGAAGCACATTTTCAATTTGATGCTTAGTTAAAAACTAAATCTGCTGATTCTATCGGGCCGAAAAGCCTCTGGCAATGGAATAATCGACCCAATATCATGACATCAAGTACCAGTTACAGTTAAGTACGTTGGAGTACTGGTGGAGTGATTGGGTCCTATTTTCTGCAGCATAAACAAGGAAAAGTCATTACGGCCAATTCTGATTTGTACTGTAGCATTTTCTTTAATGCAACGTATTCGTTGGAAGGGGCTTGAGGAACATTAAGTTCAAACAAGGCGGCGCTATATGGCATACATTGCACTACACAGTCAAATTTTTAATGAGAAAATTGGGAATAATTTCGTGAAACCAACCAGTGCACCCGCTTGCAAGATAGTGTGATCTAAGGCAATGTGAACCCCTGTTTAAGGTTTTCTGAAAGATCAGAAGAATAAAAAAAAAAAAAATAAATTACCCGTAAGTATCCGGACATCATAAATGAAATGAAAAAAAAAAAAATTCCTAACAGAACTTACATATGTCAAAACTAGGTATAGATACTTTGCGATGTTTTTCCATCATAATCCGTAAATCATGTAATGTATCGATCAGCTTCTCACAAGATCTATTAGTCGCCATAGAGTTTGATCATATTTCGCTGTCGACTGTCTAGAACCAACTCGGATATTTTCATAAGACGGGACATTATCATCATCGATTAGTAGTTGTTACAGTTTCGCTTGTCGCCTTTGATTTTATACAGTGAAACAAGAAAGCTCTCCTCCTCTTGATAAGATACCCGATCAGCTCTTATGATGTTAAATGAAATCGCGTGCACCTCCAAGCCATTCACATCCGTATTTCAGAAGATACGAGTATGTGACCCTATCTAACCACACGTCAGATCCATAAAATCAAAGGTTCCGCATTAGTCAAAACAGGTATTCTGTGTTAGGTAACAAGTCAAAATGCTCTTTTCACCTATGGACAACTTTTTTGGTTTTTTGGTTTTGCTGTTGCAATCATAAAAATATTAGTTCCGGGAAAAAGTTCATTTCGTTTTAGTAATAAAATTCAGTTGATTTTTCTTAGAGTGTTCAAATTAATTTATTTTAATCAAATCTGCTCCATTATAATTCCATTTCGTTTCATTTCATTAATTTATTTAGTAGATTAGTGGCATTTGACAATGTTTCGGCTTTTTTCCAGTAAAGTTATGATGTCATCGGTGAAAAACTTCTGTGGTTTTTGGTTGAAAAAAGTTACTCAAGTGGTTTTCAGAGGCCTGTCTTGAAGCTATTGAAAGAGTTCTACAGAGACCGGCACAAGTGATAGTCAGCTATGTCTGGAATAGACGGTGGGTGCATAAAAACATCTCAATAAAGCTCTGGCAATTCCTGAAAGGTCATCAAAGAAGTGTGTGTTCGGTCTTTCTTTTGATGGAGGATAATACCTGTCGTAGTGATTACTTTAGGGCGTTTTCCTGCAATTGTCTGGCATTATCTCTCACAATTAAGTTGATAATTAACCATTTCACCAATTGCAAGTATCTCATGTTGGACGAGCTACTCCTCCCAAAAAATACATCTATGAGCTATTTAACCTGGTTTCTTCGGTCACTAACTTTGACGATTTCAATTATCGTACGTGGAGCATTTTTCATTACCGGTTATGACTCCTTTCAGAAATTGTTCGAGTTTATCGCAGATGTTAATTCTGTCCATCATGCTTTTCGAGGAACTCATACATCGCCCCTCTATTTGAACTCAGCTTTCTGTAAATGGTCCAAGACAGTTTTTTTTGTCCTTGTCTATTTCTCTTTCAATATCGATAGTGCGGACATGTCTGCCTTGCTCGACTTTTTCAAGACCTGATGATCACGGACACTATACACTTGGAATGAGATTCTTTATCTCTCATCGGATGAAGATTACCAAGCTAAAGAAAAGGCATGGTACGACTCACGCTGTAAAGAGGCTGTCAGGGTTAAGGAAAGGTTTGGTTCTTCAAGACCAACCCGGCATAGGAAAACCGAAAAAAGTTTGAACGACCCAGGATTGACTGCTGTGTCTTTCTTAAGTGTGTGAAATTTCAATACAGTCAAAAGCTGAGGCAATAAATACTACAATGCCCAAAAGGTAGTAAAAGCTTTTGGTCGTTTGTCAAAAATATATGTATTTACAATGACATTTTAGTTGTCAGCTTCTTAGACAAGGCTAATCTGCTTGCTGCACATTTTGCGGCCAGCTCAACACTCCCAGATTGTTCTTTGACTCCGCCTATACTTGAGTACGTCAAATTGGACGAATTCACTTTTGCACTCGTGTAGTAGCAAGAGTACTTAAACATCTCAATATACATAAATCCGTTGGTTCAAATGGTTTATCTCCCCTTCTTCTGAAGAGGTGTTCTTCTACACTTGCAAAACCACTGGGTAAGCCTTTCCTTCGATCCTACTCTTAAGGACACTTTTCCAGCAGATGGAAAACCGCATCCTTAAAAAAGGCGAACCTTCTTCTCTCTCTTCCTACAAACCCATTGTACTTACATCCCTTCTTTTCAAAGTCATGGAAACGCTGATAAATCGTCAACTTATGAAATATCTCGAAACACGGAAACTTCTCAATGACCGGTAGTACGGTTTTCGTCCACTAGTGATTTGATGAAATGTCTCACAATCAAGGAATTTACACTTGCTATTTTTAGGACATTTGATATTGTTTGAAATAGGGCTCTTTTGTCGAAAATATGTGCATTTGGGATCGACGACTCTCTTCTTCAATAGATTAGAAACTACCTTTCGGATCGTTCAATTTAAGTTGTCTTGAATGGTTTCAAGTCTGATATTCACAAAATATATGCTGGCGTGCCTCAGGGCTCTGTTCTGTATTCGATATTCTTTTTAGTTTTCATTAATGAACTCTTATTTACTACCATTTATCTAATATACTATATTCCTTTATTGGTGACAGTATGTTACTATCTGCTTTTCAGTTTCGTTCCCGAGCTAACGTCCCTGCTCTTCGACTGTAGTACTGGAACGGGAGCGTATTTTAAGTTCATTAAATTCCGATTTTAACAGCATAACCAATTTTGAAACTATCAACAGATTGGAATTTAATGCTTTCAAAACACAATGCTGTCTGTCATTTTCCAACGTCGAAACCAAAAAACTTTACATTACACATGGGCATCAGTGACAACTTAGGTAGGAATGACCACTTTTTCGATGTCGTCAAAAATGCTGCGAAGTGTCTAGGTTTACTCAAGCGATGTAAGAAGTATTTCACTTCTTTTGAACTCTCCTCAATATATTGTATAAGGCATTAATCTGCCATCTGGTCGGGTGCGCCCAAAACATCCCTGTACCTGCTAGATAAGATCGTGCTATAAAATTCGTAGGTGATACAAATATCAGTTAGTCAACCGACACTCTTGAAAACCGAGGTAATGTTTACTACCTTACATTGTTTTATCGCTATTTCCTCCAATAGTGCTCCATTGAAATATCTAGCAGCATACTGCCTATTCAAACCTTCAACCCTAACACCAGTTACGTCAGTATATCCTCAAGCCCACTTTCTAACGTACTCTTAAATATCGTGATTTGTTCCTAAGCCGAACAACTCGTTTGTGGATTGCCCTACCGGGTTCTCTATTTCTTAGTTATTGTAACACTCAGACATTTAAAACCAACGTAAATCGGTAACTATATTTCTTTCCTCCCTAACTTTCTTTCGTTCGAGCTATATGAAAATATTATCCGGCTTGCTTGTGCATCGATATTGCACTTCTTTTGGCGACTGCTGCTTGTATGTCGATTGTATTTAACATCTTAAATATGAATTCATGTGCCTTATGAAGGTCACGTGAAACTTATACTGCGTCTTCGACATACTAAGTTCGACTGAAGCTTGCTCTGGGTTTTATTAACTGATAATTGTTTTGAAGATATCAATGTAAAATGCAGTTGATACCCGCTATTTAACAACTAATAAATGCATTTTATTTTGGTCTACATTAATGTAGACTCTTGAAATATTCGTCCTTGGTACATTGATATTGAAATTTCATATTCTTAATAAATATCACACTACCTGCAAAAGGAGGAAATTGGTATTGATTTACCATGAATTGAGCATTTTCCAAAATTTTCGTACATCAGGTGTCAGTTGTGATAATAAATAAAATATAAATAATGGCATTCTTTTCCATCCCATCACAAAGGCCTGGCTTAAACTTAAGAAATTCTGCTAATAGAACATCATGAATAAGTAATGTTGCCGAGCATAAAGTATTGAAAATACAAATTTTCTTAGCATAGACGAGTATAAGCATCTACAAATGCGAGGAGATAGAAATACTTCCCTTAAAGGACCATAGACTGTCCATGTTAGAGCAGGCTATATTACAGTAGTATTTTCAAACATATCATTGTTGTCCAATAAAAAACAAGTGTAATGTCAATAGTGGCTGGCAATAAAAAAATCGGAGGACTACCCACAAAGATTTAACGAGTCTTTGGAATTGGCTCAGGTATCACCACAGCAACATCCATATGATACTGCTAGTGAATGAAAGTGTTTAAACAGCACGAATTGTATCTCGTGGTAAACTGTTCTGTTAGGTTAAAGAAAAACTTAAGGTGTAATGATATACGATATATGCAAAGCAAATAAAAAAGAGCTTCACAAGGTCAAGTTCACTTTCAAAGACCCAGTAAAATTTTATAATAAAACCTTGTATGCCACGATATCATCAATCATCAATTCAATTAAAGATAATTTAACAATGTCCAAGGTTGTCTGAATTATTGTTTGAACTATGTTAAAGGATAATTATATTAGTTTGCTTCAGGACCCTGAAACATAAAGCCGAGCAGTGCAGATTGTATGGTCAAGGCTATTTAAGATTCATTTAATAAGCTTACAAGAAAAACACTTACATATATTATATTTCATTCGATCTATTAATGACTAACAACAATATGTGGAAACAATTCGATATGTCACAACACACAGACCCACTTTTTTCTACTTCAAACATTTCTAAGAAGGTGAAGGAGTGAATTATTACAATGACTCTAACCATTATTTTTTTAATAACCTGACAATCGGTTAAACACGGAATTTAGAATAAGTATCGAGTTGTTAAGAAACTTCAGCTATAGCTAACAAAGGCAAAATACTTTTAATAGACAAAGTTATTTAAAAATACCATAGGTTTTAGAATAAAAATAAAACATGATTTTAATTTTCTTCCTTTTTTAATTTTGATCGGGTATAGCGGCATAATTTAAATCTCGAACTGAATCACTTTATTGGATTTATTAAACATATGATACAAATTAAAAAAATATTTTTCAAATTGCAAATTTTGTCGGCCTGATAAACAAATCGGGTTATGATTTAATTTTGCAATAACCCAAGTACCATAACCCAATAACCCATAACCCAAGTTGAAGACCTTAGTTGCCCTGCTCTACCCTGGATTGTAATTCTATATTATATTTCAGTAGTTTAAGTTTATAAATAAATAAAATTAAATATCAACACATAACATAAAATAAATAAGGAGCCTACCACTTCTTCTTCGGAAGCCTTAATCTGCTAAGATAATTCTAGGATAACCAACTATTTTGAACAGAATTAAACAGGCGCCTATACTGATTTGTTTCACTTCATGGAAAGTTTGAGTAGAAGAACCCTAATCGATTTTCATTAACGCTTTTGTTTGGAAACTTTTTTTTATTTTAAAATTTATGGCCGTAAGGTCATAGTATTTTAATTTTAAACCTGCGTAATTCTATCTATCTATCTATCTAATTCTATCCAGACAATTTTTGGTTTCATACTACAAAGGACTTATCCCTTCTTCCCATTTGCTTCCTTAGATTTAATTTATTTTATTTATATTAGAGTTTAACTTAAATAAAGCTAAATATTAAACATATTTTTTCTTTACCGTAAGGAAATAGAGAACTTTACGGATGAACAATGATATTATATTTATTGTACTATAAACTACGGGACAACGAAACTTAAGAATGCTTAGTGGTTTCTATGGTGGAGTAATACTAAATAAGTAAGTGAAATAAGTAAGTCTATATAGGCGAAAATTAATTTGTTGGTGCTATTTTAACCTTGGAGGTTTATTCAGACCTTGATTGTGCAAAATTGAGATTGCAGATCGCATTATAAGCAATTTAAGTCATACCGAATTACGATCGATAAATATTTAAAAGTGTGTATGATATGAATGTGTGTGGACAAGTTGTTGATTTAGCGTTTTTTTGTTATTTGTTGAATATACTTAGCGCTAAGCTAAACAGAGTAAAGAAATGGATCTATCGATTGGCCTCGTAGATCGTGCGATTATGTACACCTCGATTATTTCTTGTGGGGCTTCATTGGTTTAAGTTATTACGAAATCAAAAACTAAATTTATGGAAACAAATATTCTTGTTCGTATGATTCATAGCTGACGCAATTATAATATATTTGACAAAAATGCTATTGCGACTTATGTGTGAAATCCATTATGAATAATAAATCTTAAAATAAATTAATCCCAACGGAATACATTTAAATTGAGATTTTTAGAGTCCACTTTTTATCGGGTTTTAAAATCATCGATGCTAAATACTTTTGAATAATTGACGGTCAAATAGTTAACAAGAATTCCATTGACCGAACTGACAACTTTTTTTCTCATTCTATTGACAAAAAAATCGTGAAATTCCTGCTTGAATTCTAAACAATTTTCGATACATATATAGGGTTTTCTAATAACGACTTTACAACTTTTTTTTTTAAATAAAAGGCAAACCATTTGAGATATTTCAAAAACTTTATTATTGGCTTGAAGTACAATCAAAACATTTATGAATGGAACTCGACTTCGTTCATATGGCCACCGCGGGCACGTTTGCAGCGGTCGATTCTTTGGACCCAATTTTAAACGACTCGGCCACACATTTCGGCCGAAACGGCCGCTATTTTGAGTTCAATGTTGGCTCTGAGCTCTTCCAACGTCGTCGGCGTGTTGGCATAAGCCAATGACTTAACGTAGCCCCACAGAAAATAGTCAAGCGGCGTTAAATCGTACGAACGAGGCGACCAATTGACTGGCCCATGTCTTGAGATAACACGCTCACCATACTTACTCTTCTATAAATCGATTGCAGCGTGTGCTGTGTGGCTTGTGGCACCATCCTGTTGAAACCACATGTCGTCCAAGTCCATATCTTTCAATTCGGGCCAAAAATAATCGGTGACCATGGCGCGATAACGCTGACCATTCACAGTAACGTGACGATCGTTATCGTCGACGAGAAAATATGGCCCAATAACGCCGCCGGCATGCAAACCGCACCAAACAATTATTTTTTGTGGACGAAGTGGTGATTCATGAAGCACATGTGGGTTTTCACGTGACCAATAACGCATATTTTGCTTATTGACGAACCCATTGAGCCAAAAACGATCTTCGTCACTGAAGATGATTTTGCGACTCCGAATATCTGTAGTGTACTTTCGCATGATTAAAATGTTAAGTTTACTGAATAAATTGACAGCGACAGTTTGGTGATTAGTGAAAGAGCGCGTTCACAAATTAAATTCAAAGTTGTCAAGTCCCTATTAGAAAACCCTATACTAAGACCAAGTCTCCAAAGTATTTTAGTACAAAATACTAAACGTTTTTTTTTTTTTTTGTTTTTTGACTGAAAAGTCTTCTAACCGGGATAACTTTCAGACACTGATGTTCTACTAGATGGGGTGAAAAGTAACCTCCTTGGGAATGAAAATTTTTTTTTTTAAATGTTTTTTTATTTTATTCAATATAGTCCCCTTTTAGTTTAATACACTTATTCCAGCGATTTTCCAACTTCTTGATCCCGTCCGAAAAGAAATTTTCCGGAAGGTCTGCAGAATACTCCTCCGTAGCGTCGATGATTTCCTCGAGTGAGCTGAATTTTTTTATTGATGAGCCATCTTTTGAGATTTGGGAGATAATAGTCCAAGAGAGATAAATCGGGCGAATACGGTGGATGCGACAGAAATTGGAGCCGTGAGTAATTGATTTTAGCCATGGTTGCGATGCTCTTGTGCGCCAGTGCATTGTCTTGCAAAAACAAAATTTTTTTTCGCTTCATGTGAGGCCGTTTTGCAGCGATTCCGGCCCTCAATCGCTTTTTCGAGATAGTCCACGAAGAGGATGCCATGACAATTCCTGAAAACCATAACCTTTCCGACCCATCGAGCCTCCCTCGGCCGCTTCGGAGCACTCGTGCCGGATTCAGTCCATTGCCGGGTACACATTATGTTCTCTGGTGTGTAATAGTGGATCCAAGTTCGACGCCAAAAGTCCGCCCGATTCCGCATCAGCAAGTCCAAACACTCTTTCGAAGTGCTCTAGCGTTCGTGTTCTTGGTCAGGAGTGAGTATGCGTGGTACCCAGCGGGAGGATAACTTTTTCATATGCAGAATATTGCCAAAAATATGGCGTGTGCGCTCAGTACTAATCTTTGTGGTATCTGCTAGCTCGCGCATCTCACTTTCTAGTCATCCAACACTATTTCATGTTTTTTTTTTTGACATTGTCCTCTGTAACCGCATCGGAGGGCCTGCCGCTGCGGACTTGATCGGTAGTGGAGTTGCGGCCATCACGAAACTCTCGAAACCAATATTTGACGGTGTGATCTGACTGAGCATTAGCCCTATAGTATTTATCCAACTTTTGTTTCCTTCACCGTTTTACCTCTAAAAAAATAATGTTTTATGAGAGAACGAAAATGGTTTTTGTCCATACTCAACATGATGCCAAACACTTCAACAACAATCAGCTGTCAAAACAAAACTAAAGACAGTATCTGAAATTTGGCATGTCTGCCTAAATGTGAACGGACTTTAAGGCATCATAACCTTTTTTGCTGTAGCAGCGCATTTTGGCGCTTGTTTTTGTATTCTAGGCAACCACTCATCTTACGAGAATTTAGTTGCCTGACAAAAAGAATGTCTTTCGGGCGCGCAAGTATTTAACCCCGAACGTTCCGATTTGGAAGCCAATACACTATCACTTGAGCCACGGCCTGCCAGTGGTCAGTACAGCCTGTAACTGGACTGACAGAATGCGTTCCTATAAGAGCGAGGAGGCCATATGTGTAAAGTCGTTCTCAAAAAATAGTGTCATGAAGCATTCTTCATATTGATTGTAACACAGTTTCTATCGTTACTGTTTTGAAAATGTTCTGCAACATCTTAAAATATACTCGTTTTTCAAAAAGGTCTTTTTTTTGCTTTTATTAACCATAGAAATATGTAATGCGTATAGGTACAACTAATGTTAAGCCGCTGGTGCGGTTAGCTAAATTAGCGGACATCAAAACCATTCTACAGGCTGCTCTTCTTTGAACATCAGCGAGGTCAAGAGTTTGCTGGTGCTTTAGCATTTGAGTGATTCAATTGTTTTCCTTTGGACTCTTTTTTGAACTCCGGCTGGAATTTCAGATTTTATTGCCTTTCACACCGGATTTTCTAATGATTTTCTTAGAAGATGGCAATACCAGCTAATGTGCTCAGTCTGCAGTTTTACTATGTTAAATTTCGATGAACGACACTCATAAAGGACAAATCCTTAAGTTTAAGCGGCAGTTTTCTTTCACAAAATACATCAGAGTTTTCGTGCAATTTAAGCCTCCTATGTGGAGGCTATGTGCAATATCGTCATCGAAATTTTTTCGGTTACATTTTTTGTATTTTGGCAAAATGCTTGGTTCTTAATAGATGTCAGCAGTTAGGTTTGCTGGTTCGGAAAAACTTCAATATTCAGTCTCAGTATGACTGATTCGTAGTCCGTTAACTTCTACCACCCTTCTCCAATTATTAAGTGCTCGAGGGGTTGTCACGTTCTTGCCTATTATAGCGCTATCATGGGCGAAAATTAGAGAATTTGTTCTAGATTTGTTCATATGCTACTTCACTGGACAATTTTATCCGATATTAAAATGCAACCTACATTGCAAACTGCCTTGGTGTACTTCCACTTTAACTTCGAATTGTCTGGTTATTCCTGCTGCGTATTTTAACATCATCGCATTTTTACATATGCCTCAGGCACATTTTGAGTTCTTAGCACTGTCCTAACAAGATCTGTGGGAACTCCAACCCTGTCAAACGCTATGTCCAAGACGTTTTAGATGAGAGATATGCAGATCCTTCGAAGCTTCGCGATTTTCCATCATTATTCGTAAACTTTGAAACGCATCACATGTCGACCCACAAAGATATATTGACTTCTATGAAGTTTATTAATATTCCGTTCTACAAATAATGACAGACGATTTTCTAAAATGAGAATTTTTTATTGAATTGTACATATACTATATTGTCCTTTCTGGTCCAATAACTTTTGCAATACTTTTGGCAGTAACATAATTACACACTTGTAAAAACTAATCCAGATGATTTTCGACTTTCTCAATTGAAGTAAAGGTTTTACCGTCTAAAAAAAAATCTAGAGACCGGAACAAATAATAATCAGAGGTTGCCAGATCTGGAGAATATGATAAGTGTAGCAGTAGGTCCAATCCATGCTGTAAAAGCTTTTTGCGAGTTACCAAAATTGTATATGGTCTCGTATTATCCTACTGGAACCCTACACCCTTTCTTTTGACCAATTCTGACATTTTTTGTTTAAGTGAATCAGCTGATGACGATACACTTCAGAATTTATCGTTGTGTTGTCCGGTATTAGCTAATTTGAAATCCAACCAAAGAGATAGCAACCCCTTTGTTTTGATGAATGTCGGCTTTCGAAGTGCTTTGAGCCAGTTCATCTTTTTTGCTACATGATCTCTTAGGTTTAACATTGTTGTGGACCACCCATTTTTGGTTTCCAGTGATAATGCGCTTCAAAACTGGATCATTTCCTTAACGTTTGAGAAGTAGATCACAGACATCAACGCGACTGCACAATATTATTTCCATAAAAACACGAGAAACCCATATGTCAAGCTTTGAGACATCAATTAATGCTTTTATTGTGTCTTCATCAGTTTTAACTAGCCTTCCAGAACGTGACGCATCTTTAGCATCAGACTTGCCGGATTAAAACTATGCAAACCAGTTTTGGCACTGGCGTTCTATAAATACATCTTCCCTATACACATCGCATAATCTTTTTCTTGCTTGCACAGCATTTTAACCTTTCCGATAGTAAAAAAAGCAAAATATACCGAAAATGCTGTTTTTCACTTTCCAGATTTAAAAGTCCACCAACCAAAAACTACGGAATCAATCGAACTCTTCACAAGCAAGCCTTTCTATATCAGCTGTGCGGTGAAGTTGGTGGTGAAAAATAATTAAGTCCTCTGTTCGGTAAAAACAAAATTACTTTCCGAACAAGCCAATAAGATTTTTTAATAAATATCGAAATACATTTTGTTTATTTTAAAACGGTCTTAATAAATGATTTAATTTTGAAACTATCTCCTCAACATTAAGATGATGTGCTCTATGTTTAACTAAAGTATCAGTGTCCATTATCCAAAAAAAAACCTATAAATAGCTAAGTGTTTTCTGTAAAAAAAAAGTCCTTGAACTTTGAGAAAAAAAGTGAAATAAGTGATTTTAGCCACATTAAGCCAATAAAAAAAATAAATGAATCGTTATTTGATTCGCACAAAAACGATATCCCAAACTGCTTTTGCAAAAGTTACCTTGCGTATCTATATGTATACTTGCATATAAGTAGGTACAAACAAGACACATCAAGGTCGTTAAGTACGCATTACTTCAAGAAAATTTTCGTACGGCAGAGGGTATGCTCGTGTATTTGTACACTTACCCTGAAATAAAGATGCAATAAGCAAATTAAGTGTTTTTTTTTTAAAGATAACTTATACATCTCTAGCCGGGTTATGAAAATAAATTTTGTATGACAACATCGTTGATAGGTGCGACATAGATACTTGAAAATTACTTCTCAACTACAATTATCTGGTACAAAAAACAAGTTTCCAAAGTAGGTAGCTTTACTATCAGCTGTCGCATCTTTCTTAACCACCTCTTTAAATGGCATAGGTCAATAAATAGATTTCTCAAAATTCAACCTGATAATAATTCTATCATAGACCAACTTTAAGATAAAGCTTAGAGTCGTAGCTCAAGCGAATAAAAGAGAAAAAAAGCAAATGATTCAAAATTTTTAGCTCATTACCTAATGCGCTGAATAAGTTTATTAGCCATGTTTGGAATGCAAAGTGGAATTGTGACATTTGTAAGGCTGACGAGATGTCTATAAAAATACTTATTTTTTTATATAATAAATATAGTATATGGTTACTTATGACTTTGAGTCAATAAAAGATCAGCAAGTAGATTTTTCCAGTTGGTTTATTTTGAAAGTGGGTGGTGTTGGTAATATAAATGTATAAATTATAACCGAGCCACGAATTGCCCAAAAAATGAAGAGAAGTGACAAAAAAAAAAGTAAAGATCCGGTTACAAGCTCCGGGTAGAAGCTTACACTAAAGTCGTACAGAGAGTGTTGATTCAGATCTCAAAGTCATTACCACTGCCAGCTAATCGATGGTTCTTTATCTCTCTTTTTTTTTCAATTTGGAAACCACGAAAACCAGTGTCGCAACTTTTATGGTCATAAATTTTGTTTTGGCTACAGGATGCGATAATCATTTAATTTAAATGCGATTCTGGAAATCATCAAAGGTAGATATAGGTAATAAGCTGTTATACGAGCACAGGAATGTGCTAAGTTAGTTAGCCTGACATTTGTTGTGAGATTCTTAATTAAGTCACTGAGGTCGTTATGGTATTCTTAAGTGATTCAAATCGTTGTACAATAAATGTGTCAAAATTTACGTTTGAGAAAGGGGAATCCATATTTATGGAAAGTTAAATTGAAACGTTTCTCCATGGCTTTGTAAATAGTAAATTGTTTTAATCAAATTACTTACAATGTATGTGTATCTTTAATTTACATATTCAAAGAGTCGCATACTATTTTAGATCTTAGTATTTTTCGGAATACTTAAGTATATGGATAACTATGTTGCATCTAATAAGTGTTTTTATATAACCAGCGTCTAATAACTCTTAGTTTTTTAAGCGGAGATAATAAGATTAGCCATCCAAAAGGTGACATCATATATATTTCATCATTTTTAAGAAAAATTAGTTGCTTATTCTGTCCAGTTGTTACAGCTTATTGTTGAGTAAAGCACAAGACCCAGGTTCACAAATAACTGGCACAAAAAAAAAAAACCTGTCAAATTTCAACACAAAATTAAATGATTAAAAACAAAAATTCCAAAATTCCAAATTCTATCGTCAATACTTTATGGTGTAATACAATATTTATTATTGTTTTTGCTGCGCATTATCGAAAAATTTAGTTAAAAAAGTTGTTATTAACGTTTCTGGGGATGTTTTTCAGATAACTTGACTTTGCGGATACACGGACCCCAAATTTGTTAACGTTATTTTTTTTTTTGTTGGGTGATAGAAATAACGATGCCAATAACTGTCAAACTAACTATTAAATTTGATAGATGTACTATCATTTCTGTTCAGTATATTTTGGCAAAACATCAGAGAATGTATCACGACTTAGCAATGATTGCGGCCGTAAAAAATAAAAAGACCTTTTCATCCATTCTTTGGCCATATGATTGTTTATCTGAGCGAGCTATTCTTCGTACATTACGTTAAATTTTGTACAATCGTCTGAATTTCTTGATTCGTCGCAAAAAGATAACGATTTAAAACCGTTTATGAATCAGTTCCTGCTGTGATCAAAGCCATAAGACGAAAGGATTCGTCGTCCGTTCGATGGTTGAGCTTAAGAATAAGGATTGGCCGTGGAGTAGTGGTACATGCATAGACTCCTCAGCAGAGGGTCGCAGGTTCGAATCCCGTGCAAGGGAATTCTCTGAAAAACACTTTTCATAGAATTTGTATGTAGTTATATGAAAATCTCGTCGGCGTCAACTCTGACATGAAGGCATAACACTGATGTTGGAGTGGCTGCTGGCTGGGCTAAATGTAACGAACTTACAACTAGGACGTACTAAGACCCACTAGTTGAGGATGCACTCACTTTTTTACCCAAAAATTTTACTCGGTGACGCGATGAATTTCTGACTTAAGCGGTATTTACATAACTAACAAAATTGTTGCAGCTTTAGTGAATAGAATCAGTAAATTACATCCAGAAACAGTTGAGTGTGATTTACTTGCCTCATTGGAGCTTTTTTTTTAATGAGATGAGTTCACTTTACGATCAACGTAGTTCATTGCTGAACAAACTTTTCTTTTTCTTCAAAATATAGATAACATAGATACGAAAGAGATGATGTTTTAATATAAAGACGGTAAAGCCAGACAGCAACTCAAACGACCAATTATTAAAATTTGGCGAAAAAGTGTTTTCATAACATGGACCTCTCAAATTGCATACCGTTTGAAGCTTCTTAACTATATTTTTTGGAGCCATCTGAAGCTGAAATGAAATAAAATGAGCATTTACGCGATCGCCTTTTGGACTCCCGAGTCCGTCGGATCTTGTTCGTGCTTGTTGATATAATGGGTGATTTTTTAAGCGTTCAAATTTTAATTGTCAAAAAGAAACAGGAAAATTTCAAAAGTGTATACATTTTTTATTTGAGTTGATAAATAAATGCTTGCCATTTACTTTTTAAAAATTATTTTATGTAAATGTTGCCAACGCCTACGTTTTATTTCAATTTTGAATCACTTTTTCGAGCATATTGTCTGGTATCTCACTAGTAATACGTTTAATGTTGTGCTCTAAGGCGGCAATAGATAACATAAACGAGTGATTTGGAGTATCCCCATAAAAAACAGTCTAAAGGCGTCAAATCGAACAAACTAGCTGGCCAATTCACCGGCCCAAACGAGATATAATTTGCTCACCGAACTCATTTCTCAATTGATTCGCGTGCTGTGTAGTATATAACGTTGTCTGGCTGGAACTAGATATTCGAAAGTTGAATAATAGCGGGCGATATCGACGATAACGTTGTTCTCATGGTCATCACAAACCGCACCAAACAGTGCATTTTTCTGAGTGTATTGAATACAATTTTTCGATAAAAAAGTGAATCTTCATCCAGCTTTACCAAGGTCTACGTATCGATAATTCGACGCTGTGGCAGGTCGTTTGGCTTCAGTTTTTGCACGATCTGTATTTTGTATGGCTTTAGACCAAGATCCTTGGGTAAAATCTTCCACGTAGTCGAGTAACGCAATCGCAATTTCTGCGAACAGCGAAGAATGGACAAGTCACGGTCTTCATGAACACTATCGGATACAGCAGCAATATTTTTCTCTGTCCAATAACGTGAAATTTGTGCGAAATTTAATCACTATGGCTTGAATTGCTTGCTCAGTAGGTCAAATATGATGACCGTAAAATGGTCGAAGTGCACGGAATTTTGATAATCAAATTCAATGATTTGTAAGCATTGTTCAGGTGTAAGTTTTTTCATGATGAAAGGGCAATCCTAACTGGCTATGTATGACTTTAACACATGCTATGAATCACGCTTGAGCTGTTAAAAATAAAACGCTGAAAAACTAAAATGCAAAAAAATCACCCCTTAGTATGACAATAATTGCTAAAGCATTTATTTATCGCCTCGTTGCAAAATTATAGATGATTGCATTGAATTGAATTAATGCATTATTTTTCCACATCATATTGAGTATGCGCTGTTATTTACATATTTCGTCGTTGTTATTTACTTGAGCTATAAGGAATTCCTTTGCCACCAATCTAACACTAGAAAAAATCCCTATAAAACTAGAATTCTGCATGGTTCGGTCTTTAGCAGAAAGATAAAGGATTAACTCGCCAGAAAGTAGTTATTTGATCGATTTTTTTTTGTTCTTAAGTAGTCTACAGTAATATGATCATCCGTCTTCAGTACCTGAACCCAATTCTTTTAAAATCTTCAACAATCGCACTTATGCACAAAAGCCCCGACATAGTCGCACTTAGTTTATGTCAACTTGCTAGCTGTCGCTTTTTTTCATGCTTATTCGAACTACAATCATACTCGTATTTCTCCCCAAATAATAATATAAATCAATCAATAAACATCTTTATCCCTTCATATTCAATTTTGATACATAATTGAACTAGAAAGAATTTTGTATGGTTAAACTGCTATGATCGTGAAATAACCAACATAAGATGCTTATATATTATGTACCATATCTGGCTAGAATTATTCTGTAGTCACTATCTATACGATAGAGTCAGACAGTGAAGAGCGAATTGCCACTTCAAGATCAGACAACCCGACGCTGCTTTTGTTAAACATTCGTCCATACGAATATTCAATTGAACGAGAACTCACAGAGTGCTAATACATGGGCTGAAAAGTCTGTTTCTAAGAGAGCGCACCATTTGAATTAAATCTATACCAACCTTCAAAAGATACGTGTATAAATTTGACAGCTGTCGGACGATTAGTTCTCGAGATATAGCGTTGTGAGTGAAGCAACTTTTGTTATTGTGAAAAAAAAAAATGGATTGAAATCAATTTCGTGTGTTGTTTTATCATTGCTTTTTGATGGGAAAAAATACAGCCGATGCAAAGAAATGGCTTGATAAGTGTTACCTGGACTCTGCACCAGCCGAACGAACCAGTCGCAAGTGGATTGAAAAATTTAAAAATGGTCATACAAGCACCGAAGCTAATGCACGCAGTGGACGTCTAAAAGGGGCTGTTTCAGATGAAAACATCAAAAAAGTCCATAAAATGATTACGAATGACTGTAAAGTTAAGTTGATAGCTGAAGCTCTAAAGATATCAAGAGCGTGTTGGATATATCATACAGGAATATTTGGATATGCGAAAGCTCTGTTCAAAGTGGGTGCCGCGTTTGCTCACAGTCGACCAAAAACAACAACGTGTTAATGATTGAGAGGAATCTTGAATCTTGGCTCTATCACTTAACACCAGAGTCAAGTCGGCAGTCAGCTGATTAGCGAGCAGGCGACGAACCTCGTCCAAAACGACCAAAAACTCAACAGTCGGCTGGCAAGGTTATGGCATCCGTATTTTGGGATACACTTGAAATAATTTTCATCGACTATCTCCAAAAAGGGCGGACTATCAACAGCGACTACTACATTGAAGGACGAAATCGCAGAAAATCGGCCGCATTTGAAGAAAAAGAAAGTGCTGTTTCATCGAGACAATGCACCGTGTCACAAGTCGATGAAAACGATGGCAAAATTGAATGAATTCGGCTACGAATTGCTTCCCCACCCACCGTATTCTCTAGATTTGGCCCTCAGCGACTATTTCCTGTTCGCAGACCTCAAAAGAATGCTCGGCGAAAAGAGATTTAAGACCGATGAAGAAGTAATCGCCGAAACAGAGGCCTATTTTGAGGCTAAACCGAAATCGCACTACAAAACTGGTATCGAAAGATTGAAAAATCGTTTTAATCAGTTTATCGCCCTAGAAGGCAACTATATTGATAAATAAAGTTGATTTTTGCAAAAATTTTGTGTTTTACTATAAAACGGCACGGAAATCATGCAGTTTCAAAAGGGCACCTCAGTATGTATTTTCTCTTTATGCTATTGGGGTTGTCTAAATTTGTGGATGGATTTGGTGATGTTTTCGAAATGTTGAATCTATGTTCATTAATAATTCTCAGAAATTGATCTTGATTGTTAGAAATAAATCCATATTTCGGCACATTCGAGCTCTATTAATTTTTTTTAAACTTTCGTAGTCTAAATCAACATACATTTTGTCCACCTTTATGGCAAGCCAATCTTATTTGGTTTCATTCTATAATAACACAATTATTACCCTTTCATCTGTTGAATATTATTCCTCTTGGGTTCTTAAATGGAAGTTATATCGATTTTACCTTGCCGCAATAAATTTTGTAGTTCACTAGCTGGACAACCATTTATATGTTACCAGCAACTCGGTGACTTCTTCGTCTATGTTGCTCTTCTAGCTTTATTGTAACCTGGTATGAAAATAAATTACTGGCTTTTCAGCATAGCTGCGTGTTATTTTACCAATTTATTTAACTTTTTTTCAATAGTGCTCTATAAGTGTGCTACGTTTATAAATTGAAATTTTTGTTAATTAAAAATAAATCTAATCTAAGAATTCCAAAGGAATCCGTATATGGTTTTGGTTTGCGTTTTCGTTACAGTACTAAAATTAATTCCAAAAAATATTTTCATTTTACAGTATATAAAATTGTAAATCCCAAAGCTTCGACATTAAGCTGTATCACATATCGCTTACTTTACTTTTGTATCCTAAAACAATATTTTTCAGAAAATTATGATAAATTAGTGTAACTTAATAACAGCTTATGAAATTGCCAAAGGCGTTTAAACAGTATTAAAGGCAGGATCGGAAATTACAAAAGACATAATTACATACAAAATACATTTATATAAGGTAACTTGGTCTTGGGTTGACGTGCTACTGTTAAAAGTAGCTTACCTGTTTTGCTTCTTTCAATGTCTTGAATCTATAGCAAAAAATCGGCGTAGGCGAACATTAGATGAAGATGATATGGATCACGGTTGGAAGGTCATTGCATGTCCGAAAGTATTACCAGAGTCCTAAAAAAGAATACGATCTTTAAGGCATAATAGTTTTTTTATGTAGCGACGGTATTTCTTTTTTTTAATATAATCCATGCTTATTTGGCTTAAATACTCATTACCTGTAGTGATGAATGTCAATTGCCTTGTGTTAAACTACATTTTTTAAGTGTTCATTTCTGGAACCGAAGGTAATATTTAAATTTGAATAATAGTAATTTAATAAAACTCCAAGATAGAATCCACAATAATTAGTATAAATTCAAATGCGAAATCGTATTTCTAATATTTATAAAATCTTGAAATAATATGTCATTTTCAAGGTCTTTCGGTACTTCTTTTAATCTCTTTCAAAATATTAAATTAAATTTTTTTTAACAGCTTTGTCTCAAGTGTTAAATATCACGTTCCAAATCTTCAGTGAAGTAGTTTTAAGCTTTTAACACATAAAAACTTCAACGACTCGAAAGCTTTAATACCATATCTTAGGCTCCTCAAATTGGAATCATTTGCAATCGACATCAAGTTATATACAAGTATATTCTGTGTACATACTTGTATTTCCTTGTCAAGTTAAGATTCAATTACAAATTAAAATATTTTCTTAAAGAATACTTTCAAAAAGTATCTCTTAGCGCTTTAAGATAAATTCTTTGAGATGGTTGTCTTATAGAAATAGGGATCCAAGATTTATGAACTTTGATTGGGGGCGATTTTAACATTGTACAGCCATAAAGTTTGTTTCGGCTCTACGATGTACGTGGAATCAGTTATCAGAATCAGAATATGATCTTTCTTCTTAATTCTAATTCTTAAAGTTATGAAATCCTAAGAGAAGAGATATAAAGCATAGAAAAGATATAATTCTATATAATATTTCTTTTTGCTGTTCCTTTTTACCTGCTTTGGTCCTCCGAATTATTTTATTAGGATGCAGTTCTCAAAGAAAGGCTTGTGTGTGGACTAAGAACGCAATGAAAACAATCCCTACTACAGTGTTGGGAATTATTATTAACCTTCCACCCTTTCGACAGATGGAGAATTTACGACAGCTCCAAGCTAGGACATCCAGACATTGCAGTGGAATTAAGCAAAAATGAACTACTTAGTTTTTTAGCTTCAATCAAAACTTCGAGGTTACATTTCCAGACCGCCATAACAGGGAAGAGAACATACTGACATTTGCTAGCGATTCTCATGTATCATACATAAATGGATTGAAAAAAGATGAAGAAGTCGGGGTGAAGTATATGTTACGGTTTTAATACTAAAGAAATCATTTAAACAAGCATAACACTTCTCCGTAAGTTAAGCGGAAATCTTTGCTACAGATCAATCACAAACACGAATATTTATATTCTCTCTGACAGCAAATCTGCCTTGTAGCCACGAAGGCCTGTGAAATAAAATCAAAACTAGTATGGGATGGACATCGGTAGCCACCACAAATAGAGTTTTTCTCATTTTGGTGCGAGAATACAGCAGACATATAGGCAATAAAATTCCAGACATAGTAGCCAGAAAAGGATCTGCATCGACCTTCATGATTCCAAGACCATTTTGGGGATTACCCATCAGCACAGCGACATGTGGTATTAAAAACCGGCTGAAAAACAAAGCTCATCATCACTGGATCAAAACTAAAGGCAACAGACCGGCCAAAATGCTCATGCCAAACACTTCCCGTACAAGAACGAAACAACCCCTAGATCGAACTAGAAGTCGAAGTCAGAATCGTTTAGTCACAGAATTCTTCACTAGATACTGGCCAGTCAAAACCCACTTCATGACTATGGGGACAAGCCAACATAATACTTACATAATGTGCAAATAAGGTGAAGAACCAGCAGAAAACATTTTGTGTCACTATAATTGTTTGATCAGAATACGTCATCGTCACTTAGATAAATTCTAAGTTGTCGCAGAGGATATATGTGCAAGCTCAGTCAAAAAATTACTTGGACTTATCACTGATTAGGGCATTGTGAGGGAGCGAGTGATATATCATAGCATATTCATGGATGATGTTCAAATCCCAAGCAACTACAGGGGCATTTCATTTATGTATGAATTGCATACCGAAGATCATGATGGGGGTCCTAAATGACAGGTTATATACTTGGGCGGAGAGAAATAGCATTCTAACAGAGCACCAGGCTGGCTTTAGGAGAAAATATTCTACAGTTGATAACATATATAATCTTGCATGTATTGTACACATCAAATTGGCAAAAAAGTTACGTGAAATAGGAGTTTCAATTATATTCGATTTATATTCGTGCATAGATGGCCTCAATATTGAGCTATTAAATATAAGGGTATTGCTGTACGCTGACGATATGGTGTCCTAGCGGACAATATTAAAACCTTACAACGGATGATAGACCGCTTTGAAGAGTATTGCGAAAAATGGAGTTTAGAAGTGAACCTTTCTAAATCAGAAATCATGGTTTTCCGAAATAGTGCCAAGTTTTCTAACGAGGAAAAGTGGGTTTTTTAAGGAGAAGAAATTCGAATTGCGTCACAGTATACTTATTTTGGTGTGCTTTTCACTTCAAATATGAGTTTTGCAAAATATGTAGAGAAAAGAAAAATTGCATCTAAAAACAGCATCAACGCATTGGCATTGATTTTTGAGTAAGTGGAATATAACTCTAAGGGCAAAATGGAAAGTTTTTCTGGTTGTAAGCAGAGCTACCCAAATCTATGTGGCTGAAGTGTGGGCTTATGAACAGTTTGAAGAAATTGATAAGCTACAATCCTATTTTTTGAAAAAAATTTTGAAACTACCTCCAGAAATTTTAAATTACGCCTTGTCGATAGAGACGGGGGTTGAAGATGGGCATTTGTTTGCATTGGATCTACATCTACGATATGTCATGAGAACAATGTCGAATACAACGAAGCTAGACTTCCGCATAAATTTACCAAAATTCTTCTTGAAAAACATTTTTTTTTTTTTGTAAAAGAGATTAATTTTATCGCAAGTGGGTTTGGTCTACACTGGGATCTGAACTTGCAACAAGAAAGTGACTGGAATAGTAAAAATTTGCAACTTCTTGAACGACTCTAGACAGATAGTCGCTAGGAGAGACAATTAAGAGAGAGAGGGAAAGTATCTCAAGAATTTACAAGTCCCCGGAATTCTCGAAAGGACAATTCTGTCTTTCAGAGCTAAATGCGATATGCTCTCCCTAAATGAAAGTAGAATTTAAGGCAACCATTCAACTCTATGCAGCATGTGTAGCATGAGAGAAGAGGAAAATATTCTCCATTTTATAGGCAGATATCCCGTATCAAACAAATTTAGGGTGAGATTCCTTAAAAAAACAAATCTGAATGAGAGAGAACTCACAAATGTACTTAATGGAGAAAACAGTAGCGGTTTAAGCAGAGTGGTCAACTATATTACTGTGGCAATATCGTACAGAAAATACCTTATAGTCGAATTTAATTAGCATTAAGTTTAGTAGCATTTTTAACTCCATAATCTTTTTTCTTTATTTTGTAAATGCTTGACAAACAAGTTTTATTTGAATAACCCAGAAGGCGACTTTTTAGTGTCATTGTCGTAAGTTTTTAATTTTCATCAAGAATATTACATACTCTTATTTCTAAACAATGTACTCAAATGGATTTAAAAGTTGAAAATAAGAACATTACATCATTTATTGTCTAACAATATTAGAACGTTGTTTTCCAGTTAAATGATCAGCAAGCTTTTCTTTCGATAGCTTTATTAAAAGGTATACAAGCGAGCTTGATCATGGTTTTGAGAAAGTCGTCTCTCATTGAACGCCTGTTGAATATGTATATATATTCAAAATATGTACATATGAATCAGAAAAAAACAGTTAATCATGTTTTGAGATATATAAAATACCAATGCTTATTTTAATATTCATTTCATTGGTTCGAGATCCTTTCACACATGTTCTCCTTACCGCAGGGAAATAGCTGCACTTGTACTAGACCACAAATTAAAATCCATTGTCAAGTAACAAATTTCTCATCGTTGCAAAGGATATTAGCACTGAATCACAACTCAAATTTTAAGCAGCTTGTGGAGAATAAAAACGTTTTTAATTTTTCGCTATATACTAAATTAGGACTAGCATTTATAAATTCACATGCAGTCATAGATCGGGTCTAACCATACCTTATTTACTTGGAGATGGAGATCTGTAGCGGATCAGAATCTCAACCTATTAAATGTCTCCTTCAGATGCCTGAAGTTTCGTCTACACTCACTACTCAAAATCCGGCCTTTCCACACTGCATTCTATCTCTTGTGTTGATCCGGAGATTTCTCGTTCCATAGTATTTGTGTTCCTCCGGTCTATATGCCCAAATCATCGAAGCCATTGTATTCAAATTCTTCCTGTCAAATTCAGTTATTGTCTTTATAGATGGGACCACATGTTACATGAAGCGTTTCCACTCGATATGACCAAGAATTTCCCCATCCACTTATGAATAAATCAATGCCTCTAGCTTATAAAGTACAATATGACGAGTATGATAAAGGGTATGATTGCCATGAGATGAATTTTTTATACAGGGTGACCAAATAGGAAGAAAAATTTAAATAAAACAACAACGGTGTGAGTTACAAAATATATTCTAGCTTTATTTTGAAGTAATGTTCATGCCCGTATGTGTGGAATAGTACATCATTCAAATGGCAGCTTCGATTCGATTCGGTCCAATATGTGCGGTGTTATTCCGGCAAAAGTCTGTCGATAACATCGTTTTTTACCTTAGGGAATTGATGGTAACGGTGTCCCCTTCCTCATTTCGTAAACGCACCAAACAGTCAACTTATGTGAATGCATTGATGCTTGATAAAATACTTGTGGATTTTGTTTTCTTTAATAACGGTAATTTTTCTTGTTGATATATATCCGCTGAGTCAAAAATGGGCCTCCTCCGAGAACATGATTTTTTGGTCAAAATCCGCGTCGAACTTCCTAACAGTCTTAGTTTGGCTTATTTCACATATGAAATGAAAAGGATATCGTCATCCGTATAATAAAAGTTTGCAATTCGAGTTAATGTTGGCCCCTTGTAGAGTTTGATTTTGTCGAGTCGATCTGACTCACAATTCACTGATCAGGATGTGGCCAAATACCTTTGTGAATACTGAGATGTGAAAATCACGTGCTCAGTACGACTAAATTCAGCTTCCAAATATATTTCCACTTTTTACTTTTGCAAATCTAGGACCTTTTTACAGTCTAGTGTGGAGAATTGCTCGCATGTCTTTTCATAGTCTGGATGAATATCATACTAACGTTGATTGTTATAACGATCTTGTTTAGTCGTCATAGTATCTACTGCCTATCTACTTTTTCACATCATTCTGCTTAATAGCAGTATATGGCCTCTTCTTCCATTATTTCTTTTTTCTGGTCTTATCAAAGGCATTCGGTTGGTTTGAAATAACAAATACTTAATTAAAAGAGCCAAATTTTTGATTTTTTATTAAAGGTGTGTGAGGGCAAAACAAATTTTATGTTATTAAAAAAGGACACCCACCAGCACCACAAAAAGAATTTATAACTTTGAGAAGTTAAACGACTTTACCTACCTATGTGCATATAGTCGATTTTGCAACCCACTGTTTCTTTGAGAAAAGGATCCCTCTCACGAACCACTTATCGTCCCAGTACTACTATGCTAGGCTGCGGATGCAACAATTTTCTTAAAAGTATATGCCATAATTTCTCCGAGAGAATACCTTAGGTGATGCGCCTGAGTGGAAAAGGATCTCAGCCACCACTCAATACCTGAAGGAGCGTACCACAAGAACGCGCTAGATAGAGAGATCTGTTAGATGAGGCTCAAGTCCGGGCTGTGGCTCCATCCAAAGAAAAACGAAAGCGGATTATTGATGTGCTGATGGTCACATGAGAAGTATCCCCGATTGCATTTGAGATTTTGATGTATATACAATATTAGCGTTGTACTTCTTCAAGTGTAGTATACCTTCACTTTTTTGAGATAAACGATCAATACACGGATTCCCATTCGGAGATTTCTTTGCAACCACAACTATGTCTCTGGAAATAAATAAAGGAATAGGACAAGTTATGTTCTCGTTGCTAAAAAAAGTGTTTGAAGTATCAAAGCAATAGCTTTATGAATACCGTAAATCGTTGGCTTAAGGTTTTCGAGGTCACTAGTTAAGATGGAATCAACGAGAATTGCAAAAATATTGTTTGTTTTTTATCTTTCTCGCTATCTTGTTGCATATTATAAAATTATCATCTACACACACCCTCTTCGAAGATTGTTTTATAAACAAAATATCACCTACGACTACAACACGCTCAAACTTACTTTAAACTCCATGACCCAGGCCAAAGTCGTGCCAACAATTTATCACGAAGTGCATGGTTCTCCCCGAAAACAGGTTTATTTCTAACTATAGTAGCATATATGAACTATTAATATGATAATCTCCCTAGAACAAAAGAGATAAATTTCTTAGAGAATATGGAATTGACAAACTTACGTATTTGGTTTAGGGCAAAAAAATGGAGAAACCCACCACTGGAAACAGCTTAAAAACCGACGTATCTCAATGTCGAATATTTGATTTACCATAACACATAATTTAGGAAAAAAATGTTTATTAAAATTTTGCATTAATAAAAAAATATATATAACATTAGGTACATATTTTGTTTGCATGCTCTCGTATGGGGAATTTTTCGGTTGTTTGCACATTGTTTGAAACCACAATATTGAGTTTAGCTTAAAGTTATTCATTTTGAATCACAGATGTGAGTGTTTTTCACCCACTGTGAAAAAATATATGCGCATACTAAAAAGGCTGATGACTAAATAAATACGAGAATGATATTACCATACGAGTACATAAAAGAGAGCAGACTTTGTTTTTGGAAATTTGACATCACTATTAAAATCGTCAACCATCTCATTATTATGGAATCTACAAAAAACATGATAATCAAAGGCTAATTATGACTTGTTTAAAATTCGTCTGGAATCTGTACCGAAAAGAAAGGAGGAACTATGAATAATAAGTTGGAAACGTTTTAAAGAGCAAGGACGAATCTGACGGGGTGTCTTAACTTAAAAAAAGACAAGTGAATTTTGTTATATTAAATATGTAACATACTCGAATTATTTCTTTAAATCCATCCTTACCATCTAAGAGAACAGTCTACTGTTCTTGCTTTTGATGAACCAGTGCTTCAATCTGCTTCCCAATTGATTTAAAGACGGAATTTTTGGACAATTTTTTTGAATTATTAACACCAATCGAGCATTTCCGCATATTGCTTGAACATCCATGAGTTTGTGGTTGTTTTTCCGCTTAGGAATACACTTTCACAATAGTCTTTCACATATTATTGTTAAGAGTATTTTTTTTTTTGAATTAAAATATGTACTGTATTGGCTTTAAATCTAAAATTTAATTTAAAAAATAATTATGTATCATACGAGTATTTATTACATTTGAAAATATTTGAATTAAAAAATATATGAAAAGCATTAAATGCCGGCCTAAATTGTGGCTACCTTTTCAAGCCTTTGGGGATGTACATACATTGTTTTTCAAACTCTCAATCATAGCTGGTTTATATACGTAAAGAAGGGAATTTCGAATAATCGAGCGGCTTAAGATCCAACCAATCGATGGTATTGGTTGTAGTATGATACCTAGCCCGAATCTTCTGCAACTACATACTCGTATACACCAGATATACGATTGCAGTCCCAAAAGCACCCGACCTAACAAAGAAAACACAAAAATTTTGGAAAAAAATTTATTTATTTTTCAACATAATCGCCTTTCAGCTCTATATACTTTTCCCAGCGGTGTTCAAAAAGTTCGATAAGAACAGTCTTGTTCCTCAAAAAAGCCATTAACTGCCGATATCACTTCTTCATCGTTGGAAAATCTTTGACCACTGAGCCATTTTTTCAAGTTTGGGAACAGAAAATAATCCGAGGAGGCTAAATCTTGCGAATAGGGTGCATGAATTAGCAATTCAAACTTTAATTCATTAATTTTGGCCATTGCATTCACGACACTGTTTTTGTTCGAGTGTGAGCAAACGCGACACCCATTTTGCACACAGCTTTCTCATGTCGAAAATTTCAAATAATATGCGATGTACCGCACTTTTTGAAATGCCTACAATGTCTGCTAGCTCCCGCACTTTCAGTCGACGATCATCCAGTACCGCTTTGTGGATTTTCTTCACCATTTCTGGAGTCGTTACCTCATTTGGTCGACCACTACGATGCTCGTCTTGGCAGCTCGTACGGCCTCGTTTAAACTCAGCAACCCAAAATTTTACTGTTGTAAACGAAGGAGCAGACTCACCCAGAGTAGAATCCAGTTCAGCTTTTAAATTGGTTGGGTTGAGGCCTTTCAAATAAAAGTATTGTTTCGCATAACGATGACCAATTTTCTCCATTTTCACAAATTTCACAACGTTCACTATTGATGGCTGTCAAACAAATACTAAACAACGTGGCGCTTTCAAACTTGAAACGTATGCTTTATAGACTGCGTACAATACAGTGATATTTTCAAACAACTACCGTCATGTCTTGGTCAGGCCGGATACTTTTGCGACCGCCCTCGTATGCAATATTAGTTGATCATTTATCAGATATCATTGCTTGCAATGAATGCGAGATCCTGCGTCGTTTTTGTGGAAAGACTAGTTACTAGATTATTTTTTTTGCTTTTCTCTATTTATCTGCTTTCACAGACATATGGGAGATGATACCTTACTACTGAAATTACAATTGATCTGAGTGCGCTTTGCATATTTATAAGTATGTAAGTTTAGAGGAAAAACTGTAAAAAAAATCTCTATACAAAAGAAAAGAATCTATGTATTTAAAAATGATCACAGTTGAAGTTTAAAAAAGTAATTACAAGGTCCAAGACAAAAACAAAAAAAAAAATTAATCATAATAATAATAAATAAATAATAAAGAATCAACAGACAATAAGTCAAGTAAGTATATAAACAAATAAATAAATTAATAAATGATTAAATAAATAAATAATTAAATAAACAAATTGATAAATAAATAAATAAATAAGTAAATATATAATAAGTTGATAAATTATAGAATAATACAATTTTGTTAAGCAAAAGAAACAATTTATAATAATTCTAGTGCTCTGACTAGATCGTTATTTACGTAAGGGCATTTAGTTATAAAATTTTCAATGAGAATCTTAATCCTTCTCGCAATCTGAATGACTCCGGCTTTTTCAAGGAGAACAATTGTTGAAAGGTTCGTCAGTAGAACCAACATCATTTTCAACTTTATTTTGGATGATTTGCAGTCCCCTAATATTAGTTTTAGAGCAGTTTCTTTAAGCAGGAGAACCAAATGTAATCAGTGGTTGAAAAACTACTTTGAAGATGATCGTTTTGTTTTGTTTACTAAGTAAAGATTTGCGATTTATCAAGGTATAAAGCATTTTAATTTTAATTTCTACATGCTTGATATGAGCGGTGAAATTTAATTTATGATCTAAGTACACCCTGAGGTACTTAACTTAATTAACCCAATTTATAATGAAATTGGTCAAGTTAAGATTGCCATGTTAAAAAAAAAACATTTCAGTCTTTTTCTCGTAAAAAAGATAGCTTGACTTTTCTTCAGCGTTTATTTTCATTTTCTAATGTTTGTAATATCCGAAAAAGTTTGTAAACTTTTTTGAATGACTGAATATAATTCATGAGACGAGTAAATTGTAGAATCGTCCGCATAATAGGGTTAGGCTACTCTAGAGGTCGTAAAAATAGGCATTTTTGTGATTTCTTTTTCAGGAAAAATGTAAAACAAATCGAGTTTACAAAGGTAGAAGTTTGTTGTATATATCATTGACTGTTTAAAATAATTTTTATATTGGGTATATATATTAATTCGTGCGGTTTTTTTTTCAAAATTTGAACGTTGATTTAAGAAAAACATGTACAATAGTATTATTCAAAGTATTGCCCATCTGAAGCTATGACTTTTTCCCATCTTTCTGGCAATTTGTGGATCCCATCCCAAAAAAACTGCGCCGGCTTGGCAACCAAGAATGAATCAAGCCAATTTTTGATATTCTGCTCTGATGTGAACCGTATTTCAGTGAGGGCGTTCTGCATCGACTGGAGCAAACGGTAGTCAGAAGGGGCAAGGTCTGGGCTATAAGGCGGGTGTGGTAAGACTTCCCATTCACTTTTTTCCAAATAGTTCTTAAACAGAATAGCAACGTGGAGCTGAGCGTTGTCATGATGGAAAATTATTGCCTCATGTCTGATCGCATATTCCGGGCGTTTTTCGGATACTGCTATCTTCAAACGGATTAATTGTGTTCGGTAACGTTGTCCATTGATGATTTCACCAAGTTTTAGCACCTCATAATACAGCACACCCATCTGATCCCACCAAATGCAGAGCATTACCTTCGCGCCATGGATATTCGGCTTTGCCGTTGATTTGGGTGGTTGGCCGGGTTTCACATATGATTTTTGCGCTTGGGGTTATCGTAATGGATCCATTTTACATCACCAGTAACAATCCGATACAAAAATGACTTTCTTTTGTGGCGTTTTGGCAGCATTTCGGACATGCAAAACCGCCTTTCGACGTCTCTCGGTTTGAGGTTATGTGGAACGCAATTTCCTTGCTTTTGAATATATCCAGCTGCTTTTAAACGTCTTGAAATGGCTGCTTGAGTGACACCCAAAGATTCTACGAGCTCTTCTTGTGTTTGTCAAACATCTTCATAGAGTAATGCTTCCAGTTCTTCATCTTCAAACTTTTTTGGCTGCCCAGGACGTTCATCGTCTTCCAAGCCAAAATCACCACTTTTAAATCGTGCAAACCACTTTTGGCACGTTCGCTCAGCTAGTACATGTTCACCCTAAACTTCCACCAAAATACGATGACTTTTGGCAGCAGTTTTCTTCACAATAAAGTAATGAAGAAGAGCTCCCCGCAAAAACACTTTTTCAGGCACAAAGTTCGACATATTTGAGTGAAAAAAAACTATTGTTGTTTACGCTTCAAATGAATGACATATACTGAAATGACGTACAATGACAGTAGCTTTCCAACGCATGTTCCAATGGAATAATACAAGTTACTCCATCTCTTAGCAAACCAGTCACCAGCACAAATTAAGTTATAGACCCAATAGTATGTTACTATTTATATGGATACCAGACTTTTTAAATGAGACAACTGTAAAATAAGTCGAGCCATCTTGGATTTATAAAGGTTTCTTCTATATTTCTGTCAAAAGCTTTATCCTCCGAAACTTTTTGCTTAATATAGGATTGTGTTTGTAACTTGCACGTTAACCTTAACAACGCTGCCGTAGAGTCTTGCTATTGACGTTTGTGGGTTGGTAGACGTTCAGCGCCCAGTAGTTGCCGAAAGACGTCCTTGCGGTCGTTTTTTCTTTTGGAACTTGAATGAGGTGTGATAACATGCAACTTTTAGAGCGACGAGCTATTTCCATTTTGATAAATACAGCGCCCCTTATGGATGTATTGAGACCTAAAATTGAGAGTCCATTAATGGTGTCTATTAGTCTGCTATGTTCTAAATTTGCCAAGTAAATTCGCTGCATATTCCGAAGTCGAGTTGAACAGTGAGAAATCCGAATGGTGGTACTCGTATATGTAGGTGTTCCGCTGATAGTGAAGAGGATGTATTCTTAGGAGGCTGGAGCTTAGGCAGTATTCTCCGCAATTAACAGCATCCTCCGTCGTTTCCCAGTTGGAAGTTGCACGGAATTTGACACCGAATTATAAGAATAACAGCGATTCCGATGAGATTTATACCTATCTCTATCTGTATGGGTCCAATCTAGCAACTCCTCTTCATAAACACTAGGAGTAATCACATGTGAATATATTTTAAATTTTTTTATGTAATGTATTGTCTAACCACTGCATTAACATATATCCATTATCGATTAAACAACTTAATATTTATTAATTTGTTCGGTTAACACAGGAATACACAGGTATACTCAGGAATACTTTGTAAAAAATTTGTTTTATAATTAAACTATCATATACTCATAATATTCTATTAACTATTTGTTTTTTCTTCAAATAAATCGCTGTCGATAGTTTTTGCATTGCAAATAAATGTATTTCAATTATAACAAAGCGTTTATTTATATAAATAGACCTTTAATGGGGCTTCAACTAGTGGTCCGTAAAATTTTTATCAGAAAGTACACATTAACTTACTTATATATGGTACGTACCCTCATGCCAATATATTTTATTCAATGCATTATAATTTTTGTCAATGTTTTCAAGCTCTAAAAGCCATCCTCTATTAAACAGAGAAAAATACAAGACAAAAACCAGGTCTTTAGGAAAAAAAACGGCTGATCATTCTATTCTTTATACCCACAAAAAAGTGGGACTTAGTGAATTTATTACTGTCTGATTGAATCTTTTTTCATATCCTTGAGTTAAATTTTGTTTATGAGTCGGCAGACTTTATGTCAACTGGCAGCAATATTTCTTCTTAAAGTAAGGTGTACTTGAAAGACGTGGTAAACGTGTTCTGCTTAGGTCATTACAGTGAAAGCATATTTTCTTTGCTGTTTCTTCTCTAGTTTCCATTCAGTTATAAAATGCCTTAGCTTCAACAAGATATTGATATAGCTTTGTATGGAACAGATATTGATATTGCAGTATCTTTTTATACATATTCGAAGGCTTAGCACAACTATATAAAACTAAAACTAAAGCTTGTGGAAACGAAAAAAGAGATATCAGTAACTTCTCGTGGCTCATTCATTTCAAGACAACTTTTCTCTGTAACACTTAACACGCAAGAACTACATTTTTAAATAATTTTTCATGTCACTAAATTGATTGTTTCTATTTAGTTCTCTTAGTTTATAAAGAAAGCAACAACAAATATAATACTCGTATATGTGTCCTCCTTTTCAGAGCTTATTGAGACGCCATTTCCATTAGAACTGCAACCGCCACTTATTGACAATTTACAAGACGCTGTTGACAGTTATGGCAATCCAATAAAATTCTCTCAACCCATTGAAACTCCAGATGGTAGAAAAGTTATAAGCGCTCAGGGTGTACAATTCGAAATTCCAAACTATGCTTCTGGTATAACAGAGATCAAGAAGCCCACTGGTAAACTGCTTCCACCATCTTTTGGTGAGTCAACCGATGAACAATCACGACAGTTGACGACGACCTTAGAAAAAACTGACGACGATAGCACGCATTCAGAATCGGCACATCAATTTAACTTTCAGACACCTTTATTTACCAACAATAATAACAACAACTACAAAAACAACAAGAACAATTTACATGAACAACAAGATATACTAATCGGTGATCTTGCACTTGACCCTTCCTCCGCCGACTTGTTAACCCATACCCAGAGCCTTGTTAACCTAAGTAGCAATATTAATGAAAACTTTCCTTCTGCTTTTCTATCGAATCAGTCTCCTAACGATGTCAATATTAATAATTTTCCTAGCTTTCCTATCGATCAATCGTCCATTATTAACAATTCCCCTCCCCACACTTTAGATCCTATTGCTGTTGCACTACCAAATGGCGCAGATATCCAAATACAAAATGAAGATGCCTCAACACAACAATACACTCTACCTGAGTACCTGGCCGATATTAATGATCCAGATGTGGGACCTGGTGTTCCATATAACCCAACGTATGATGCTAATTCACCGAAAACCTTATCCTGGGATTTAATACCACCACAACAAGAAGATCCAAATGTTTTACGACAAAACAATGTTAATGATCAAAAAAATAAGTTCACTTTTTCATTGTCGCCAGGACAAACGTTTGCTTTTAATCGTTATAATCAAGAAACAACTAGAAGAACAACGACAACAACACCCAGGCCAACAACAACACCCAGGCCAACAACAACACCCAGGCCAACAACAACAACAACAACGACAACAACGACCACAACGACTACACCACCACCGCCGCCGCCACTACGGCCAAGTACAACAACATATGAAACTGAAATCAAATCAAATATCGGTTCAGATATATTGCTTGCCTTACCCGGAGGTAATTCGGTAACATTGCCTTCATGGCTTGAAGGCTACGACGATCCTGACTTGTCAGTTGCTGTTCCATTTGAAGTCCCTGAAGATAATAACGAATACAATCATACGCTGTCAATTGATCTACTGCCACCCTTCGAACCATTTGAAGATTTGACGACTCTTCATATTCCTGGACCGGATAAAACCAAATCACAGTCACCAACGCAATTGCAGCCGACTGCACATGTTTTTACTTCCATTATCCCTAGCACTACCACCAAAACTCCCACAACCACTCGCACGACAACTATTAAGCCTTTCATATCAACTTTCAAACCATTTCAATTTAATTCCTTTGTAAAACAAACTGAAATCCCATTAAGCACCACTACTCAGAGGACAAGTTTTGCCATTTTTCCAACTGCGTCAATAATTTCTGCACCTACTATCACTGAGAACCCAATCTCAAATCGAATTTCACAGTTTATAGTGAATTCCGGAGCACAGCCTACTGGATTCAAACCAAATGTCTTAGAAGCAAATCCAACTGTAGTTAACTACCCAGGCAAACCAACAGTCCCACCACCTCCTGTACTGAATTTCAAATCTAATCCCTTCCTTTCATCAAGAATTGGTCAAAATTCTTTCCCAACGGTGCCAACATTTGCAAATTCTATCGCCAACATTGGAACTAGCACTACAACAACATCAACGACAACAACGGAGGCTCCAACAACTCCAAGTCAGAGTGTGGGAGAGTCTCCGTTCAATAGTGCAACAATTCCCTCATGGCTTAGTGATTTTAACGACCCTGATCTTGGACCAGGAGTCCCATTTACCGATTCAGGTAATAATGTTCCTCCGTTTATCTCTAATGATCTTTTACCTCCAGATCAAATTGAGGAGGATGCTTTTAACGCTTTCACTATTCAACAATCTATTTCATCTCAACTTCCTTCAGTTTCATCCCTTCATAATTCCATCCTACCTCAGCCCCTGTCCCACCCTCAGCCTTTTCCAACCATACAACCCTTAACTTCGACAACAGTGCAGGAACCATCGAAACTTTTTACACCACCTGTCGTACTGGTGCCAGACAATGACAGTGACGCCATCTCGCAATCGTATTCGCAAGAAAATTCAATTTCAAATAATAATTTTCTAGCAGCAACCGAACCTACATCGAAAGACTCGTCTAACATCATTTTTGACAAGAGCGATCAAGGAAAAATCATATCAAACAGTGTGTTTGCACCACTACCTACACAAGTATCTAATTTCGGAATAACACAACCTTCCCCACCAATTGGTAAATATTGTCAAAGCTCATCAATCAACTGCTTACTCTGTTGAACGATGAATAACAATTTTCTTTTGCAGGGTTCACGAGTGCGACATCATATGCTGGTGAATTATCAAAACCAACAACTATGCCATCTGTCCTTACAGGCAAGTATACAGGCAGTTTCGGAGGAGCCCCCGGCTTTTTAGGTGGCCAACATAAGACAGGATATGCTATTCAACCAGATGGCTCAATCCGGGATCCCGATCACACTGTTCCTCCTGTAACAAAACCAGTGGTGTCACTGCAAGTTCAAAGTGTGCAATCGCGTATTGACGTGCCTATTTCCGCAACACTTCCAAAGTCGACGGCTGCAACTGCTCCCAAAAGGGTCTACACGGGCACATTCGGCGGACCGCCAGGTGTTCTTTTGCCTTTTGACAACACAAAGGCTGCCTAATCAATGTTTACCTTAAAAACAGAATCAAGATTTATTTTTTTTTTTGTTAATGAAATATGCTTTTGTATATATCCTTAACTAATTATATTGTAATGTATTTTATTTAAGATTAGCAGCTAATAATTATGAAATGATAAATTGAAAACGATTTTTTAGACAATTTTAATTTATCTGGATGAAAAGTAAAGTTGTTGCTTCGAGTAAGACCACCTCAGTTATGTAAGGTCGTCACTGACCTTATTTGAGAATGCTACATGGTATGTCATGCAGTTACATTGAATGTTGGTAGATCTGTTAGTTACCCGCGACCAGCTGCCGCAGTACCGAATTCTAACTGCGATGTGAACAGGTGCACTCCGTGGCACCCCTACGGCAGCATTGGACAAGTTTCTGTACCTAACACCGTTTGATTACAGATCAAAAAACTTGCTGGCAGTAGTTTTAGACATGGCACGGTCCTATCTTAGCTACTGCCATCCAATCGAATTCTAACGAATGAAAGTCCATCCTTGGTCGACTTCGACATTCAGTATGATATATGGCATGTAATTTATCCGGAGAGGGAGAACTGGCAAAAAAAAATGCAATAATAAGGTCATATGAAATTGCAATTTTCGGAGATGGCTCTAAAACAGATTAAGGAAGAGGTTCTGGTATCTTCTCAGATGATCCAGGACTAAAAGTATCTATAAAACTATAGGTCGAAAGCAGTGTATTCCAATCAGAGGTTCTGGCTGTCCTCATGGCGGTTGAGCTAATGAAGATGAAATCGGTATCCGAAAGAGATATCGCCATCTTTGTCGATAGCCAGGCCGCATTCAAGGCAATGGAATCACCCAACATCAATTTTAATACAGTCAGGGGCTATCGTACAGTGCTCAAGGCAATATGCAGTCAGAACAGGGTGAGACTGTACTATGCCATAATACTGCGGTATTAAAGGAAATAAGCAAGCAGATTAGCTTCCGAAAAATGAGGGCTACTCGACAATAGTGAGATTGCCAACATCAAACCACGACTTTGTATAGCAAGGGGCAGTATCGAGGAAAAAATCACAGAGACAGACAACCTAAGGAGTTCAAATCTTGAAGGAAACAGGGTATCCAAGGCTCTTTGGCCACTTTTTGACAGCAAAAGATCCACTGAGTTATTAAAATTTAAGAGGGATAATCTTAGAACAGTAAAAGGAATCCTGACATGACATTGTGAAAACACGCAAAGAGAGCTAAATTGTTAGATAGGGATATTCTACAGATTCTGCGGGGATATGCAAGCTATTGAGGACATAACACACATATCGCGTAGTACTATAATTTAAGAAAACTTTTAGAAAAATCATTTTTCGAAAACCTAGAGGAAATAGGCGGCTAAACTCCAAAGGCCTTCTTGGCTTCTGTAAAAAAAATTGAACGCTTTACCGGGCAATTTAGGTTTAGGTTTTTGCCAATTGAAAATAAATTCAACTGGTTCCACAGGAATCGTGATGGGCGCATTTTGGTGCCTGTGTTGCCGCTTATCCATCCCTCTTTTAACCTAATTTAACCTAAGCAAAACACTGCCATGCTTTGACTCCTATTAAAAATAACGTCTTTTAAATTTATGAGTGCATAGTAACAAACTTTGAACTCGTAATTAAAAGTGCTTTAATTACTTTAAAGTGAATGTTGTCCTAAATTCAAGTTCAAAAGTGAATTTTTTTTTCATAAGCTTTAAAATTTTGATTTTGCAATTTTAAAACGTGTACCTTAAAAATATTTAAAAACAAAATAAAATTTTCATTCATTTTATCTCAAGACAGGAGTTTTCAAGATACGATAAAGCTTCTTCATTCCCGCTTCCATTGTAAGTAACCATCCGAAGGTCAAAATTCTTTTTGAATAATAAGTGAGTCAATGGCCGCAATTTCAGTTTGGATGTTACGTTTGATATCCTGAATTGCCGCTGGGTTATTGGCATAGAACATACTCTTCAAATAATTCCACAGGAAGAAGTCTAAAGGTGTCAAATCGCATGACCTTGAAGGCCAATCGATTTCTCCTCTAACCGAAATAACGCGATCTTTTAATTTCGTACATAATAAATTAATTGAATTTTGAAATCAGAAATTGTCCAGACCCAATCCACTCAATTCAGGAAAAAAAATGGTAACGTTCTCCATTCACTGTAGCAGTATCTTCAGCCTCATCTTCAAAAAAGTACGGACCAAAGTACGCCAGCCCATAATCCGTACCATGCAGTGACTTCGTTGGGACGCATTGCCTTTCTTTTGTTTATTTTCGACAATTAATTTCGACAATTTTGTTTATTTACGTACCCATCCATCCGAAAATGGGCATCATCGAAAAAGATCAAATTCGATGACAAATTATCCTGGCGATCCAATATCCAGTTAACAAATCGGCAACGTCGTAGTTTGTCGAAAGGCTTCAATTGTTTTGTAATTTGTATGTTAATGAAGATCAACTTTTAAATTTTGCTGAAAAGTGCCATAAGTGTGGCCAAATTGTTGACTTCGGCGATGAATTGAGGTGTCTGGCTGGTTTTGAATACTTTTGCTCAAAGTGGTGATATTTTGGCGTGTACGTGCTGATATGAGCATGCTGATATGGAGTTTGACCCGATGCCGAACTAGCACAAATTCCGGATTTTGTTGACCGAAAAATTCACAAATTTTACGAAATGTTACTTTTACAGGATCACCGATTTTCGTATTAAGATTGAATAACAAAAATGCGTTTTGGTAGGTACTCTGCTGTCCAAATATAATTTCGAACCACTATCAGCCAATACTATCCTTCCTATATATGGAGAGCTGTTATTTCTCTCAATAAGTTAATATGTGGTTTCGAGTCAAATAAAGAAGGTTTAGAGGTATCTGATTAAAAAAACATTCGATGAAAAGTTGTACTAAAACTCGCTCGGAGCTGTTATTTAAGGCTTTTGGTTCATAGTAACACACATACATCTACTGAATATCTTTTGATAAGAGGGGTTAAGGAAGAAGCTGATAAAGAACGGTCTGATAATAACAAAGTCAGAAATAATAAACCATTGGAAGAAAAAAATTGAGTTACTTTCGGTAAAAATTTGTAAAATATTTTATATTTAGTTTTTTATTCTTAGTTATTTATTTTTTAATTGGACAAAGCCTTTCCTAACACTATGTGTTCATAAAAATTTATTTGATTGCAGGGCACCCCATCGTAAAAAAAAATTTTTTTTTTCTAATTATTTGATTATCTTTGTCCTAATAATGTCAGAGTTTACTCACTCCGTCTCAGCCGAAGTCTATCGTTTTTTTTTTTTTTTTATAATTGGAGCGTGTTCAGCAGATTTGTGTACCATTAAAATGTTTGTGCACAGTGCGGGCGAAGGAAATTTAGGGGGTAAGAAAAAAGAGGTACCGATGTTCATTGTTTTTAAATGTTTTCAAGTTATAACGACCAGTTAAAAGAGAGCGAGTTGTACGGCTTAGAAACGAATCACTGTATTTCAGAGTATGTCCGAAAGTGGGCTTGAGGGTATACTGATATGAATTCATAGCGAAATGGGTGTTAAAGTTTAAGGTTTGAAGAGGCGGAATGCCACTGGCGATTTCAATGGAGCACTGATGGTGGAAATAACGATAAAACAAAGTGAGACGTAAGTGTTCAAGGGTGTCAATCGATTGACTGATATCAGTATCACCTATGAGTTTTATCACTGTTTTTAATACTATCTAGCAGGTGCAGAGGTGTTTTAGAAGCACCTGACCAAATATGGGAATTTTGGGCTGATGAATGCCTTATATCAGAGGCGGTGAACAATTTCTTACATCGCTTGAGGAAACCTAGACATTTTGCAGCGTTTTCGACGACATCGAATATGCAGTCATCCCGGTGTTATTTGTCACTGACACACATATCGAGAACGGAAAGCTTTTCGGTTTCGACTATGCAAGAGCCATTCAAGGATAATGGCTGTGTATTTAATATGTATTTAGAAGTAGCAAACAAAAGATCATTGGTGAAGATTAAAAAGAGTGGCGGAGAGAGAGGGCCCTGGGGCACACCAGATTTAATTAATTTTGAATATCAGACTTGAGTCCATCTAAGACAATTTGAATAAAAGGTTCCGAAAGGTAGTTTCTATTCCATTGAAGAAAAGAGTTATCGATCCCAAAAACACTCATTTTCGACATAAGAGCCTGATGCGAATCTAAATGCCTTAGAAATATCAAGTGCAACTATCTGCCTTCGCTAGATTGATGTACTTTTGGTATCGAGATATTTCATGAGCTGACAGGTTATCAGACTTTTTATGACCTTGGAAAGAAGGGACGTAAATGCAATGGGTCTGTAGGAAGAGAGAGAAGAAGATTCGCCTTTTTTATGGACGGGCTGGACAAATAATGTTTTCTATCTTCTTGGAAAAGTCTTAAAAAGTAGGATTAACGGGAAAGCTTACGCAGTAGTTTTGCCGGCGAGGAAGAACACCCCTTGAGAAGAAGGTAATTACTTTTGCTACTGCATAAGTGCGAAAGTGGATTTGTCCTGTTGAAGATTCCACGCTCACGAGTGTAGGCAGGGACATAGCATAATCTAGAAGTGTTGGTCACTTAGTGTGTAGCAAGCAGATTGGTCTTGTCCAAAGAGCTGACAGCTGGAATATCATTGTAAATGAGAGGTGTTATGGATAAAAATAAAAAGAAAAATTTATAATTTTAATGAACGCTTTTAATATCTTTGGGACATTGTAGTATTTTTTGCCTCGTTTGTGGGTCCTATTCGAATTTCACACGCTTAAGAAAGGTGTTGCGGTCATTCCTGGCTTGTGTGAAGTTTTTTCTATTTAACTCTGTCGTGTTGGTCTTGTAGGACCGAAAAAAAACATTTCTCTAACCCTGAGAGCCTTTTTACAGCTCGAGTTATACCACGCTTTTTCTTTTGATTTGATACTCTACATCCGATTAGGGATAAAGGATCTTATTCCAAAGAGAAGAATATCTGTGATCATAACAGCAGCGGCATCCACGACGAGGAAACATAATGAACAGTTAAAATTCCTAAAGAATGTGTTAAGTCGGCTCCAAATGGCATTGTCGTATTGCCATACGGTTATTTAAGGATATTTTTTCTAACTGTGTGTTGAGAGTACGAGAAATTAGCTGATATGATACAATGATTCGTCGAGCCTAGAGGAGAAAGTACATCAACAGTGTACTTATTAGGGTGAGAAATTAGAAACAATTCCAGAGTGTTGGTAGTACCAATGCCTGGTATCCATGTGGGCTGGGTTAAGTTGTTTTCCGCAGCGAAGATCTCAACACACCCTCCTTCGGGTGTTGTCTGCCCAGAATGTTGAAGCCATCCAGAATTGTGTATGTTAAAATCACCTGTAATAACGATTTTATTATAAGGATACAGGAATACATGGAGTCAGACAACGCATCGAACTCGTTAAAGGTTGAATGACTGTCCAGCTTGGGGCTTCTGTAAATAAAGCAGCAGTGGATAATTTGCTTTCAGATGTGCAATTTTAACCATACGAAATTTAATTTCGAATTGGAACAGGGATTACATCGTGGTGGAGTTTGGTAAACTACATCACTATGCACGTAAATGGCGAGACCGCGGAGAGAGAGAAATAATGGCACTAGTTCGTAACTAGATCAGAGTGATTTGAGAATCTAAATGGCTAAGTCTCAAAATTTCTGGTCTGTGCTTACAGACGCGGACTTACGCAGGAAAGTGATTTTTTTTAGCCCGCGTATATTGACAACGTCCACACTTAATTGCCGAGTTATAATCACAAACAAAGACGAAAAACACAAATTCCAACGATTCTAATCAAGGTTGCGAAGTGAAAATTTTGACTTTGGTTTACCAAATCAAATTAATGTAGGTGTTATGGCCTTATAACAATATGAAGCAGGTTATATTATTTAGAATATCGGCTATGGGTCTCGGTTGTTTCGATGCAATCTTCTTAATTCATCGCACAGAATCTTGATAAATGGGCTTTGTGAGACGGTATTCTATCTAGGACCAAGAGTGTCATTAAAGCATTTGAATACACTGAACAGTTCCAAATGCAAAACTTTGTTTTACCAGGTGAGACTGCGTAATATCTTAAGTGTTTCCCTGAATATATTGCTTGCGGTAGTGCTTTACTTAAATTAACGTTGTCACCGCTAAAATCGCGATTAATTTGTATTATAGAGAACTGCGCGTTTCCTTGCAGACTACGATTGGTATATATAGGGTGATTCATTGTGAGGTTTGATTTATAATGTAAAATAAAACACATAAATTTGAAAGTGAACTTTATTTTTTATTTTTATTATCGGTTAAAAGAACAATTCATTGCATTTACTTTTTGAAAATGATATCATGTAAATTTTGGCCATCACTACGTCTGAGATGATCCATTCGGAAGGTTCAATTTTGGGCGACTCGTTCGAGCATAGCGACTGGTATCTCGCGAATAAAACGAGTAATGTTGGCTGGCTTATTCCTGAAGACCTGATATTTTATATAATACATAAAGATAAATAAATTTGAATTTTGCAAAAATTTTGTGTTTTTTTGTACTATAAAACGGCACTGACTTTTCAGCCCATGTGTTATACCCAGAGAAAAGAGCCAAAAGGTGTGATATCGCACGCTCTAGGCGGCCAATTTACCGTTTTGAAATTAAGTGCTCACCAAAATGATTTCTCAACAAGTCCATTGTTTCACGAGCTGTATGGCTCGTATCGCCATTTTGTTGAAACGAGAGCTCAGCGAGACCATGTGCTTGAATTTCAGGAAGCAGATAGTCCGTTAACATGGCGCGATAACGGTTACCATTGACGGTAACATTCTGATTTGCCTCAATTTTTAAGAAATATGGAACAATAATTGCAACAGTCCATAAACCACACCATACTGTTGTTTTAAATGGATTTAATGGTAGCTCTTGATACTCTTCGGGTTCCTCATCAGCGCAAGTACGGCAATTTTGTTTATTAACGTATCCATTGAGCCAGAAATGGGCTTCATCATTGAACAAAATTTCACGATAAAACGGATTTTCATTGAGTTTTCCAGAGCCCATTCACTGAAAATATTACACAAATTCAAGTCCTCTTGCTCCAATTCTTGCACAAGTTGAATTTTGTACGCTTTTATTATGAGATCCTCACGTAAAATTCGCCAAGCTGTCGAATACGCCAAGCCAAGCTGCTGAGAACGAGGACGAATCGATTCGTCATGGTCTTCGCTTACATTCTCAGCTACAGCTGCTATAGTCTCTTCACTACCTGCTGGATGTGGTCTAACCGGTCGAGTATCATCCACTTATGTAAACTGGGACTCAAATTTGCGAATGGTATTGGCAATAATGGTCTCAGTAGGTCGATTATGCACACCGTAAGTTCCTCGAATCGCATGAAAAACATTTCTCACAGAACGCTGATTTTTGTAATACAGCTGAACAATTTGGAGACGTTGTGATGTGAATCTTTCCATGATGATGATGATGCGGCTAACAACTCATCATTTGTATGGAAACGCTTATTATCGGTGGTGATCCAAATGCTTTCGTTCTTGCTGTTGTTGCCCAAAAATACAATAACTACATAGTTAAATGCACTGTAGTTGTGGGATGGGATTCCAAAAAAAGGATTTACTTAAGCAATATTAGAGAGTTGTTCGGAAGTCAGAATATAAATATGGAATGATGATACAAAATAATTCGACAGCTATTAGTACTACGACGATAAAACAGAGACTTATGGATAGGAAAAGACTTACCAAAGGTTTACGCTTTCAGCTACTAGTTGTGAAACAAAATATTTAGACTTTGCTTAATAATATTGTTTTGCAAATATGATTGTAAGTATTTATTAAAGTAAACGAAGCAACACGTTCTATGGCCACTTCTTTTAAGAGAATTGTTACGATCGGTTTAATTTAATTTTTGTGTATACTATACATCCAAAACCTTGGACAAGCTGAAATTCACGCTCGGAAATGCACTCAATTTTGCCAAAAGGCACTTTAAAATCTAGTTGGTAGGATTGAAAAAGAATTTGGAAAGAAAGATCTTAAGGTACACTGCACCTGTGCCCTGACATGAGGCCAAGCGACATAAGGTCAAATTGTATCATTTGGCATAATGATATCTTGATAAAGCGGACTCAGGTCAATTTGGCTTTATTTACTTTCAAGGGGAAAAAACCCTTACCTGATTAAATTTCAAACGGCTATTAATAACCTTTAAAAGTTCAAAATTATTACGACAGAGAATTTTATAACAACTGCAAATATTTATTTTTAAATAAATAGAGCATAAAAATTACAGAAATAAGAAAAATGAACATTTTTGATAGTTTTATGGCATTGAATGCTAAAAAAAAAAAACAAAAAAAAAAAATGTATTGTATAACATTTATTATCGACAGTTGTTTTTATACCCTTAACAGAGCGACGAACTCGCGTAAACGGCTAAGCTCGACAGAAAGGGAGCTGATATCTTTTTTTTCCCGCAGAGCAGACCACGCAGGTGACTTTGAAACATAGGCGGATTATTCGTTAATTGTTTTTTTTAGCATTTAAAACTATGGAACAATTAGAAATCTTAAATTTAGATAATTCTGACAAAATTGAAGATTTATCTATTTGACGAATTTTGTATGGGCCAAAACAGGTTGACGAAAATTTCACTTCATGTCATTATGCTAAATTGACCTAATCTAGCTTTATCAAAGTATCATATAATTTGGCCTTATGTCACGGCATAAAATAAAACGTCGTGATTAAATAGATAGATAGATCTTTATTTCGTATACAAATTTTTACAAAGTATAGTTACCACACATTTTACATTACAGAGATATGATATTATTTCTATCTTTCTACTGAAATATTGTTTTTTTTTTGTTTTGTAAAGTATTGTTATAATTCAAAAATAAAAAAATTCAATTAAATTTGGAGGAAAATACGATAAAAACCTCCAATCTAAATACAAAAAAAAAAATAATAATTATAATAATAAATAAATAATATGAATAAATGATTATTAAATATTTATAATAATAGTAAACAAATAGCACATTAGTATATAAATAAATAAATGAGGATACAGGTACGTAAGTAAATAAAAATAAAAATATGTTAACAATAATAAATATTGGCTCAACAAGTGAGTAAATAGTAAATAAAAAAGTAAACTAAACAAACAGAAAAAAAAACAATAAATAAATAACATAAGGAATTAATCAATAAATAGATACCATACAATACTCCGCCCTTTAGTGCAAGTAAAAGTGAATTATGACATGTCATGCTCAACACAGGTTTTTCAGCCTCGGATATAGTTTACTTTAACCAAATGACTACCAAAAATAGCCGAACATAACAATGCACAAGTGCAAGACGACTTCAAGCAATTGAAGACATTCGGCAAAGGTCCAAACAAGTTGAAGAGAATTGTTGCAAGAGAGTCAAACCAAGTTTAGTTTGTATTATATACTCTTTTGCTCTAAGATGTATTTGAACTTTATGCAACTGGAAGCGATCCTGCATGGAAAAAAAATTAATATTTATTTAAGTGCGAGCACAAAAGAAGTTAAAAAAAACATCGAATTGTTTCTTTTGTTTCCAATTCTCGTTTGGAATACTCACTTGACTCAACGATTCTCTTCAATTCTTTGTATGACTTATTTGGCACTTCAGTTACACGGTAGTCTAAGGAACCAAATGTTTGTCGTAAAAGTTCCACATCTTTGCGATTGTTTTTAATTTTATTGAAGATATAAGCATTGTGGATATCCATTGGTTTATCCGACTTAATATGAAGAAAAAAAGAATAAATCCCGAAACTTATACAATTTCGAGCTGGATATAAACTTGCAAAATGCCAAAGCAAAGCATTCGTTTAGTTAACAAAGTTGAAGACAACATTTGAAAGAGGTACGGCAAGTTTTTTTATATCTGGATGAATTCGTGTTTATAAATTCTTGAAAAATGAGCTTTTGTTAGCAATCAGTGCTGCCAGGTCGATGTAAGTTTGTGTTGAGTATGAAAACGCATTTCTATATGAAGTGTTACTTAGACTCATTGAAATTGTTGGCTTTATCGTTTTGATATTGTAATGATACCCATTGCAAAAAATTGTTTTAATAGTAAATTGGTTTAATTTCTGCAAAGACCCAGTATGGGAAACTACAAATTTTATTTATTTTCGTTTTACATTTTATTATTTTTTAAGTGTCCGATTTAATAAAATTGCATGACAAGACCCAAAAAATCTTACGAACATATGTATCATATAGCAAAATAATATATTAAAATAACGTTATAAGGTATGGACAACAAGATTTTATGTTACAAAGGACACGTTAACACCTTTATTAAAAAAAAAAAAACAGGAATAGAAAAATTAGGGTTGATAAAAAAGGTTTTAAGGTTTCTTCAACGGACTGGGTGGACGAATTCAAAGATATTTTCGAGGGCCTAGAAACAATTAAAGAAAGGTATACAATCGAGTTAAAACCCAATACAGAGCCATTTGCAATTTTAACACTAAGGATAGTGCTCATATGTTTGCAGGAAAAGATCTAAGACGAGCTAATTAGAATGGTTAAGGATAGTGTCATAGCGACAACTTTTCTAACACCATTTGGCAGGTTAAAATGTTTTAGGCTGCTATTCGGGATAACATCCGCCCCAGAGTTTTTTCAAAGAAAAATGAAACAACTCTTAGAGGGTATGAGAAATGTATAGTGCACATGGATGATATCCTTTTATGTGGGAAACCCACACAGAAGTATGACGAAAGTGGCACGGTGGTATTGGAAAAAATTCAAGGAAATGGCAGGAATTGCACTTAGCACTTTCCATAATGAAAATTGAGGCCTCAGAAAACCCGACAGAAATTCAGCGTTTCCTTGGTATGGTTAATTTTGTGGAAAAATGTATCCCCAATAGATCAACGATACTTGGGCCGATAACAAGCCTTTTGTGTAAAAGTAACACATTTATATGGGTAGACGCTCAGGAAAAAGAATTTAGGTAAATTAAAAATCTCCTCATATCGCCCGCCAACCTAAAAATGTACGAACCGTCAAAATAAACAGTCTTGACCTGTGATGGTCTGGGGGCCGCACTATTGCAAAAAAAGATGAAGTCAATTTGCATCCCGTCTCATAAATTTCTAGAACCTTGAAAAAATCGGAAAAAAACTATGTCAAAATAGAAAGAGAAGCTTTATCTATTGCATGGGCCTGGAAAAAATTCAAAAATTACTTGATTGGCAGAAATTTTACAATAGAAACCGACGACAAACCATATCTCAAACTTTTAAAAATAAAGTCTTTAGACGATCTTTCATCCCGAATACAACGTATTCGATAAAGGGTGATGGAATATGAGTATTCAATAACACACGTGCCAAGGAAAAAATTGGTTCTGGCCGATCACCTATCTCGAACAGCTATTGGCAAAAATTCTTCCTCAGAGGAATTGGCAGAGGAGATAGATGCATATATCTACCAAATATTGCTTCACAAAACATATACAATAGACCATAATATTACATAGACGATCAAACTGTAGCTAAAAGATTCGGAATCCAAAGAACTAAGGAAATATATTCAAGATGGAAAACCATCGAAAACAAAATAAAGCACCGAGATGAAACTGTATTTCTCTGTCAGAGACGAGATGTCCATTTCGAGTACTATCTTGGAAAAGCTACATCAGTTATTTATCCCCTGCGGGCTCAAGGGACGATGGCCAGGAATATCGAGACAAATTGAGGAAGAGATAAAACCTTGTCCAAATTGCGTCCAGTATGGACAAAACAAATACGAACCATTAGTTTCCTCCGAATATCCGGATTACCTATTGCAAAAGTGTGCTTTGAAATTCTTTTTAAGGAAATCGTAGCTTTTCTCAAAGTTTTAATATGCTGTCCTAATCCGTACAATTTTGTTGCCATTTTTTCTACATTTAAGTGTTTCACGTTGGCTAAAATTGACCAAGGCACAAAAATGACGTCGACGCCTGTGTCGACCCTAAATGTCATTTTCTTGTCGCCTAGTCACAACCCCACAGACCACTTATCTTACAACTTTTCTACAAATTAATCTCCTTTCTGCCAGTCTTTATTTTCTGTAACCGCGAATACCCCCTTCGTTTTACAGACCCTTGTGTAATGCTCTTTCTTCTTATATTTTTTTGCAAATACTATTTTTCGCCAGACACTTATCATAAATGTGCCGTTCATATCCACACCGCATGCATTTATCCGTTCGTGTCTGTTCTTGATATTTTTTTCTATCCTCTCGCGTTTTACTTCAACTGTCGACTTTATCCACCGACACGAATGATGTCAAATGAAGGTCTTGCTTTTGATGATAATTCTTCTACCTGCCGTAATGAAGTAATTGCTTCCTCTAAGGTGAGACCTGGATCTAATTGAAGTCTATTGCATAACCTCTCGTTTTTAATGTCTACTACCAGAGTCTATAGAATCATGGCATCATAAATACTGCCTCATTCGCAGTATTTTGTCAGAGCGTGTACCGCCGTAATGAATTCTTTGGTTGTTTCTTTCCCATGTTTACGTTTTAAGAATTTTGCGCGCTCATAAATTATATTTCTTTTTGAATTAAAATATTCCCCAAATTTTTCTACACATGCATCATAAGATTCAGGTACGGAGGTGAATGATGAATAAAATTCGTCCGTCATATATGTACGGGTTGAAAATGAAAATGACTAAATGCAATTTCTAGTTACCTTTTCAATTGAAATGTGTATGCCTCTTTCCTTTAAAAATGTTTCTGCTCATATTCTTTTTTAATGTTTTCGTAAACCGACTTCATTATACTCGTGTTCTTAGCTCTATTTCTACAAATGTTCTAAGTTTCATCTATAAAATTATCTGTATATTTTAAACTTGCTAAACGGTCATTTAAAATCCCATCCAATTAACGTGTGAATAATGTTTATGTTTTCGCCTATATAGTATTCATATTTAAATTAGGCAATAATAATTATGCATGCTATGAGACACACTTATGTAAATGCTATATTTAAGGTTCTCACGCTAAATATCGTGTTCAAAATTATATATTAGACCCAGACAAAAATTCATAAAATTAAAAATTTACAACAACAAATACAAGCATACATTACATTGCATATCTATGATACATAAATATAGGAAGAAAACGTTAAGTGCTAAGGAAACTACTCTTATACGTTTTTTTCATAATAAACTCCACTTTTACTTTTATGTTGACAGTGGTAGTAAATTGAACATTCTTGTAGTTGAGTCACGCAAAGCGTTTTTTAATCAATAGCTCTCATATTTAATACAAATCGCATTTCACTGCATTTGGCCATGAAAACGATTATGTTAGAAAGTTGAAAAACTACGTTTATATCTCATTATATTTTTAATTGGCACTAAATATTCCTACCTCCGCAGGCGTGTTCTTTTTTATAGAGCAGCGATAGCCTCGGCAATTTAGTAAGAAATTAACTTTTAATTTACTGTCGTTTTTTTATTTTTTTTTTTTTTAAAGAAAGGTCTTTAAAAAATGAGCAATTTGTCAATATTTTGTAGTATATTTTGTTTTCATTTTTTCTTTATAAACGACATGCGTGTCCGTCAATTGGCTTGCATGTGGGTCGCAAGGATAAGTTTCCACACATTTTTAAAAATAAAAATTAATTTTCTTCTTAAACAGACCCTACTTTTTCAGCTGTAGTATTCATTATTTGATTACTAGTTCCCTTCAATAATGCATCACGATTATTGAACAAATTATTGTATGAAACTTTCAGACAACGTTTTAGAAATAATTCAGTTGAGAAATATGCATAGGCGAAATTGGTAGAGGTTTAGTCAACCCATTTTCCAAAGGCTTGTAAAGTACTTTAATAAACAAACAGCTAAGCTAATTTATAATAAGCGCAACGCAGAATGGAACAATAAACTGAGTTTACTTGACAAGGCTTCTAAACCTTTCTGGAATATTGCTATAGTAATCAAAACAAAAAATAAATAAATCCCATCTCTAGTGCAAAATGGTAATGTGTCTTAAACTAACACACAAAAAGCTAATGTTCTTTGTGAACAATTTGTAAAAAATCATACTGTTTCCCAACACCTTAGTGATGCAAATACTGAATTAACTGTGAAAATTCTCTTCAGAGTTTTGATTCTGCTGCATGTGAAACTTAAGCAAGTGAACTTGTTAGCGAAGTAGATATAAAATATATAAATAATACATAAACTATCTATTAAGAAAGCCAGTGGATTAGACGATATAAAAAATGTACAATATATCTTAAAAACATGCCAAAAGTGGGTATAAATATGTAACGTTTTTAATAAATAGTTGTCTAAAAATGCAATATTTTCCCAACTCCAGGAAAGAAGCCAAAATAGTTCCTATATTGAAAGTCGAAAAACTTCCCAACAAACCAGAAAGTTATAGGCCTATATAATTATATAAAATACGGGGTGAATTTTTTAACTTGAGACATCCAAATTACTCGAAAAATACGCGATATCGCAAAAAATGTTTCAGACAAAAGTCACAAGGTTCTGAATTTGACATAAGGTACTGACACGAGTTTGACCTTAGGATCCATTTTCAGGGTCAAACGAAGGTCACTTTTGATTTTTTAATGGGAACCCCTATTTTTTTGACAGATTCGTAATACGCGTAAAAAATTACAATTCTTTTACATGAAACACTTTTTTCAAAAATGCGTTCTTTTCCCGTCAGAGGGCGCCATAAAACTTAAGACATCAAAATTACTCGAAAAGTATTGTACGAAATATAGCGAAAAATGTTTCAGACAAAAATCGCAAGGAAGGAGATCACGGTTCTGAAGGAGACATAAGATGGTGACCACGAGTTTGACCTTGAGGCCCATTTTCAAGGTCAAACGAAGGTCACTTTTGATTTCTCAAATGATAATTCCTGATTTTCATTGCTCAGTCATATTGCTCGTAGGCTTGTCATTTGTCTTTACATACTGCGTTTAGCAACCCAGACACAACGACGTGGACGTAGCAGTATTTTGTTTCCTTCGCGGTTATTATTTAGAGTGAGTCCCCTTCCCTCCCACTGCTGAATCATTGAATTCTTCCCATTTCGACGTTTATTTCCCGAGCCTATTTCAACAAATGCTCGAAAAGGTGACCACTCACTTCAATACACGTGTCTATCCGCGCTCTAAATAAACCAACAGAACTGACAATTATTTCTGGCGTAATCTTCCTGCAAGCTTCAGTTATTCGTCTTTTCATGTCCTCACGTGTTGTTGGCTTTTTTCTGTAAACCTCACTTTTTAAGTAGCCCCACAAGAAGAAATCAAGTGACGTAAGATCACACGAGGCCATTGCCTCGGACCCCCTCGTCCGATCCAACGTTGATGGTAAACATTGTTTAATACTTGGGAATAATGGGCTGGATAACCATCATGTTGAAACCACATTGTTTGTCGCAACTCCAATGGCAGTTCCTCTAGTAATACTGGAAGATGGTTCCGCAAGAAATTTGCATACTTTTCGCCATTCAAGTTGCCTTCAATAAAATATGGACCTATTAATATATCCCCAATAATTCCCGCCCAAACATTAACATTCCAAGGGTGCTGGCGTTCAACTTGTCGCAACCAAAAAGGGTTTTCGGTAGCCCAGTAATACATATTATGTCGATTGACCGTACCTTGATGGGTTAAAGTCTCATCAGAGAATAACACCTTGGGGAAGAAAAGGGGGTCTCGTCCAATTTGCTGAAGTGCCCATTGACAAAAGGAAACCCGATTGCGAAAATCCTCACTAGAAAGTTCTTGATGCATTGAAACATGATCTTACAGACAGTCGCTTGAGAAATTCCTGATTCACGACTTATTTGGCGAGTGCTAATATGTGGATCATGTGCAACGGCAGATAACACTGCTATTTCATTGTTCTCAACAGCCACCCTATCTGACCGATTCCTTTTCTTTGGTTGCACACTTCCTTTACCAGTGAATATTTGGATGACCCGATAAGTTTGGATAAGTTTAGGACAATTTGTCTCTAACTGAAATTTCTTTGAGTTTTAACTTCACTCGAGGCAATAATGACTTCCTCAAAACAAATCTCGACTTTCAAAGACCCTAACAACGTTGGAAACCGATTAATGATTTAGGCGTGCCAGTGCAGTAGTATCTAGCACTGAATGAATAAAACCTTTGAGACAAAGTCGTGTGCCCCATTGAGGAATACGACTGAACAATGAAAATCAGGAATTATCATTTGAAAAATCAAAAGTGACCTTCGTTTGACGTTGAAAATGCGTCTCAACTCGTGGTCACCATCTTATGTCCCCTTCAGAACCTTGTGACTTTTGTCTGAAACATTTTTCGCGATATTTCGTACTTTTCGGGTAATTTTAATGTCTTAAGTTTTATGGCGCCCTTGGACGGGAAAAGAACGCATTTTTGGAAAAAGTGTTTCATGTAAAAGAATTGTAATTTTTCACACGTATTACGAATCTGTCAAAAAAATAGGGGTTCCCATTAAAAAATCTAAAGTGACCTTATTTTAACCTTGAAAATGGGTCAAACTCGTGGTCACCACCTTATGTCCCCTTCAGAAACTTGTAACTTTTATCTGAAACATTTTTCGCGATATTTCGTACTTTTCGAGTAATTTGGATGTCTCGAGTTAAAAAACTCACCCTGTATATAAAATATTAAAAATGTAATTGTTAAATATTCTACTCTCATGAGCAGTTTTGGTTTAGACGAAATCACAGCACTGGCCGTCAAGTGCTAAGAATACCATGTGCAACAGTATCACGGAAAATCGTATCAAGGGAAAATTAACGGGAATGATGCTTTTGGATATTGAAAAAGCCTTTGACAGCGTTTGGCACAATGGCTTATTATACAAAATGATTAATTTAATTAATTTCCCCTTATGTAAAATTGTCAAAAGCTTTTTATCAAACCGTCCGTCCAGAGTTTATGTCAATAATAGTCCCTCTTGTTTAAAAGAGATAATTTCTGGAGTTCCGCAAAGTTCTGTACGTGGACCTATATTATATAATTTTTATACACTAGATGTACCAGATTTACCTCAATGTGAACTATCTATGTATTCTGACGACACAGCGATATTTTCAATCTTCGAAATGCGATCGAAATCATAATTTATTATTATAGTAGTGGAAGAGATTCAAGCTATTTTTTCACAAGGAAAAGAAAGAATTGTTTCTTGCCGTCTAATCAAGTAGTTCTAAATGGTCATCAGGTTGACTGGAAACAACATGTCAAATACTTAGGTGTTTACCTTGATGCCAAACTAAATTCAAGGAGCATATAACAAAAAACTTTTAATAAAATTAGTATTAACATTAGGATGTTATGTCCTTTTATTAACATGAACTCCTTATGATCAAATGAAAATAACATATTGTTACATAAATTAATCTTTCAGACAATTCTGTTATATGGATGTTAAGTGTGGGGTAAATTACAAATAAAAAAATTACAAATTCAACAAAAAATGGTAAGCTCCTAAAAATTATGCTGAATCTACCTTGGTATTAGTCAACTTACGATCTTCATGTGAAGGACGATATTGAATTGATTTCCTATAGAATACGCAGGCTTAATGAAAAGTTTACCACACGTTGTAATTTCTCTAATAACCATTAAATTAATTAATTAAATGTTGCACTTCATGGTTAGTTTTAACATGCTTATTTTAATAATTCAATAACGAAAAGTCTTGTAATGTCAATTTTCTATTTGTTCATTTATTACATATTATTATTATATTATTTCATATTTATTGCTTTGTATTCCTTAATCAATTTCTGTTCTAATTAATTTAAATATCTGTTCTTGGGTATGTAATTTAATTCGTGCGGTTTTTCTTTCAAAATTTGAATGTTTATTTAAGAAAAATATGTACAATAGTACAATATTCAAGGTATTGTCCATCTGAAGCTATGACTTTTTCGCATCATTCTGGCAATTTTTGGATCCCATCCCAAAAGAACTGCGCCGGCTTGACAGCCAAGAATGAATCAAGCCAATTTTTGATATTCTGCTCTGATGTGAAAAGTATTTCAGTGAGGGCGTTCTGCATCGACCGGAACAAATGGTAGTCAGAAGGGGCAAGGTCTGGGCTATAAGGCGGATGGGATAAGACTTCTCATCCACTGTTTTTCAAATAGTTCTTAACAAGAATAGCAACGTGGGGCCGAGCGTTGTCATGATGGAAAATATTCCGGGCGTTTTTCGGCTACTGCTCTCTTCAAACTGATTAATTGTGTTCGGTTGCGTTGTCCATTGATGGTTTCACCCGGTTTTAGCAACTCATAATACAGCACACCCATCTGATCCCACCAAATACAGATCATTACCTTCGCGACATGGATATTCGGCTTTGACGTTGATTTGGCTGGTTGGCCGTAGTAACAGTAACAATCCGATGCAAAAATGACGTTCCAGCAGCATTTTGGACATGCAAAACCGCCTTTCGACGTCTCTCGGCTTGAGTTCATATGGAACTCAATTTCTTTGCTTTTGAATATATCCAGCTGCTTTTAAACGTTTTGAAATGGCTGTTTGAGTGACACCCAAAGATTCTGCGAGCTCTTTTTGTGTTGGGCAACAATCTTCGTAGAGTAATGCTCCAGTTCTACATCTTCAAACTTTTTTGGCTGCCCAGGACGTTCATCGTCTTCCAAGCCAAAATCACCACTTTTAAATCATGAAAACCACTTTTGGCACATTCGCTCAGCTAAAGCATGTTCACCATAACCTTCCACCAAAATACGATGACTTTCGGCAGCAGTTTTCTTCATGAAGAAGAACTCCCCGCAAAACACTTTTCCAGGCACAAAGTTCGACATATTTGAGTGAAGAAAAATTATTGTTGTTTACGCTTCAAATGAATGACATATACTGAAATGACGTCCAATGACTGAAGCTTTCCAACGCATGTTCCAATGGAATAATAACAAAGGAATAATACAAACTACGCCATCTATAAGCAAACCGCACGAATTATAGACCCAATATTCATTAAATTACTTATTTACTTATTAAATTAATTCATTATTTATTTATTTATTTATTTACTCATTTATTAAATCTTTTTCTTTTTATTTTTAATACTTTTTTTTGTTATTTCCCTTCAACACTTAAGATTGTTGATTTAATATATATTTACTACAGCCAATTAAATTATTACAGTTGAAAGATATAAATGTCATATCATATCACTATATTGTAAATTGTGTGGTGGCAAACGCTTTTAATATTATTAATGAAAATAAAAATTTATCTATCTATTTAAATTATTGAACAAAGGATTTATTTTAAAAATTGTTTTGCAAAGAGCCTTGTGGTTAATCAGTTTTATCAAAAACACGAGCTCACGAGGGGAAGGTTTGTTCATGGATGGTTGAAATATCGTTGAAAACATGCCACGTTTTAGACGACCTTCAACCTCTTCAACCGATGGAAACATCGAAAAATTGTTCTCTATAATCGCCACTCTGGCTTAAGAAATACAGCTCGTGAGTCTGTACGTTTGATTTTGGTGTATATTCTGAGCAAAAGACGTTTCGCCGAATAGCCTGTTCAAATAGAGCTGATTATTTTTAACAAGCAATACCGTGAGAAGTTCTTATAACAGGTGACGAGGCACGGGTCTTGTGTTTGATATACAAAAAATTCAACAGTCACCAGAGTGGAGGACAAAATAAAAAAAAAAAAAAAAACACATAATGATCGCTTAAAAGTCGAGGTGAAGCGCATTGCTTTCGATATTTGCGGTTTAGCGCACCACCAGGAAGACTGAAACTCAATAAAAAAAAAAAATACTATTTGACTATATTGAGCGACAGCTGCGACCGAATTTAAAGCTAAAACCGCAATAAAAAACCATCGATCAACCACTGTATCATATTTCTTAGATCTAGGCCGATGTAGTTTTTTTTCCGCTTTGATTTAGTTGGAACCACAAAGCAAAATTCATGGAAGGAGCGGAGAATCATACCGGTAAGTGTCTATATAAAGTGTTTCGAAGACTAGAAAAAATCCTGTCTTTTGTGTGTTGAATAAAATGGAGCGAACTTTGAAGGTGACATATGTTGATGAATAAATGAAAATCGTGCGTAATTTATATTAATTAGTTGTTTAAGAAAAAAACAAGTGCAAAAACAAGTTTCAACCAATTTTTTATGCAAATTGGTAGAAACTTTTGCTATTTCTTAGAGTTTATACGTTTTATTTTGAATCACTTTGCGGTAAGAATATTTTATATGTTTTATCTTCAACTGTTCAATATGAGTAAGAATTCTTTATTGATACGAGTATAACATATTCTATGATTTAAACGTGCTCAAAATTCTAAAATATGGTAGGCGCAGTCTACATTCTCAGAAAGAAAAGACTTATAGGTAAATTGTATCTTTGAAATCATAACCAAATCCGCTTTCGACCCTTAAATAGAAGTCATTTCTTGTTTAAGAAGTGGCCTCAAGATTACGTCATCCTTTTGACAATTTTTATGCCAAACATCAACTCGAAATTAATTTTTAGTATTTCAATAGTCACGTGGATTAACAACTGGATGATAGTCTTGTACAGGTTCTCCTCTCAACAGATGGTGCTCGATAGTTCTCTCCATACTCTTCTCAAAATATTTTAACATAAATGTGATTTAATTATCGAATACGAAACGTTAAGCGTGACCAAATACCCATAAAGTGAATCTTAACGAATAAATACTCTGTTGTATGTCATCCAGATAAACTTGCAAAATGTATTACTCACTCTAAAATGAGAACGATCCTCAGATGATTCAGAAGGTAGCTGTGCAAGTCTTAGCCAGCCTTGTCAATTGGATGAGTTAGCAATTTGTTCTTGTCTTTTCTTTTTGCTTCGATGATACAAAGTCTCCTCTAAAGTCAAAAAACATTTCCGATATATTTCTTAAACGTATCTGAATTCTCAAAAGTCACTCAGCAAAACAAAACTCGGCGCTCTTAATCGCTTTCAGTGATACGAATTCCATTGTAGAAACGAAATGGTGATTAAGAGCGTCGACATGACGTATTACCGGATCGGAAATAAAATTGAACTGTTCTTACTGAAGTGCAGCAATGCGGCTATTCAAATCTTTCTTTAACGGAGTATCCGGAGCGAAGACTTTTCAAAGCCTTGACAATTGCCTAGAAGTCTTAGCTGAGTGCCAGTAGTTTTAAAGCTTACACCAAATATTGCATGATAAGACCATTATTTTGCAATTGTACCACTGCGACCCCACATCCATCATTGGACGTATTTGTGTTCAGCTAAAGCGTAAAAGGAACGTTGTGAGAAACGCTGACACTTGGCATAACACATTTTTAAACAGATTGTAAGTTTTTTCTTGGCAAAATGTCCACGTGAATTTGATATTTTGTTGAGACAGATGGTGCCTTCAGAGTGATGACATACTCGTAAGCGATAAACTGCATAACTGATTATTTGAAACTCGTATTCATAATGATGTGTCTAGGAAATTTCATTTGATATTGGACCGTTCTCCTTAAAAGGGATAATTAAGTCCGCAGTGTAGATCAAATTGAAGATCCTGAAGAACAACACTATGTAATGTAACTAATGTCGTCCCGGTGCGTCGGGACATAATACAAATGGGACCTTTTAAATTTAAAATAACCGTCCATAGTCACAAACACCTTGTACCTTTTGCTATTTTCCTCGATATCCGCGTGCATAAATCCATTCTAGAGGTCCAGGATTGAGAAGACCTTACCAAGAATACTTCGGAAAACAATCTTTAAGAACATGTCGATTAAGATAACCGAAATCGATATAGAGGCACCTTGTCAAATTTTTCTTGGGTGCTAAAATAATGGGCGTGGCAAAATTCAAGTCACTGTCACGAATGATAACATATCATATTCACCCATGTCTGCAAGTTCCTTCTCAAGGAGGAATAAAACGTCGTACCCACTGGTAAATCGGCTTATCTTCATCCAAAATAATTTTAACTTTCTTACTTCTTCTTTCAGGATGTTTTGGTGATGTATTAAAATTATTTTTTCAACTTGATCACATGTTCTGGTATCTTGATGCTTTTCAGCTTTTTTTGTTATACGGGAAGGAGTTCAAATTAATTCTAAACAGTGAATTATCCGCCTCTGATATCCTTTTGCGAATGTCTGTAATAATCAGACAATAAAAAATTTCAAAGCCAATGAATTATTGTAATACTGGTTTAAGACTTCCATGTTAATCTTCAATATACCCAAATTATTCGCAGACTGACTGGCAAACGAAATGGTGACTTACCCTAGACACGGAATTTCATCGGCCTGAGATTTTCTGTTCCCAATGTTAGGTCAAATCGATAAACGCCTGAAACTCTTGATTGCACTCCTTGACCGAAATAGTGATATGTGGAACAAAACAAAATACAAAATACCACCGTTTTTTGAATATAGAAGGATGGAGCAGGTGACCACAATTCGTGCAATGAAACTATTGCTTGCAAAATATTTGTTGATGATAGTAACCAGAACTGGATTTGGATTTGTTCGCTCCAATTACTTTACTTTTTACTCCTCCAATGCCTTCGCATGATAAAGAATATCCGTTCGGTATCCCGATTTATTATTTCTCTAACAACTATCAACTAACATTTCATCTTAGTATTCGGAAAATGATGTGCCTTTACTTTTCATCGTCTTTAAAACTACTTTATGTACGTTCTGTGGTTTCTGTTTGTCGAACTCTTTGACGAAAAAAGATTTTCATCGAAGTCTAGTTATTGGCGTCCTTTTTTAGACTTCAGTGCAAGAGCGGGAGCATCATCAAGCAATCGTCCCGAGTACGGAAATTTCTGGACCTCATTTTACCCTGAAACCGTATATATATTTTTAAATCAAATTTTCCATGATTCCAAATATTTTCACACCTTTAAATATTGGAAAGCATCACTTCACACGCTTGTTAGTTGCTACTTGTTGCCGTTTTTAAAAAAGTTCATGAAAACCTTCCGAGGGATTTACAGCAGCGGGAGATGATTTAGTAGAGAGCATGCAACAACTCATTTCCGAGATTTGGTTAGCCCAAAGTATTGCTGAAGAATGGAATACTTTATCCACAAGAAAGGATACTTGTATTTACATCCTTTCTGCTTTCTTTTTATAAAACCATGCAGCCATTTTTTAACGATATAATTGGTCCCTATCAATACGACCAGGTAGGTCAACAATCGACCAAATATTCGCATTAGAATAGACACTGGAAAAAAAATCTAAGAACTCCAAATTCATATACACCACCTCTTTTTAGATTTTAAGATTGTACATGACGCATAGTGACGATGTCAAAAAAGGATTTAGGCAAGGTGATGTGCTATCATATAACTTTTCCAACATCATACTTGAGAAATTTGTGTAAAACCTGCAGGTCAACTTTCATACGTCTTTACAACTGCTTGCATACGTTGGTGACATTGAAATCATTGGCAGAACCCAGCGAGCCAGCACTGATGCCTTCACAAGAATTGGAACAGAAGCAGCAAAAATTGGTTTAGTCATAAATGAGGGCAAAACTATGTTAAGTATACCATATGCTCTCAACAAGGAGGGATACCCAACATCGACTAATCAGATAAGATGTCACAACGGACAACTATAACTCTGAAGTATTCAGGAATTTTGTATACCTCGGCTCCGCTCTTACATCTGAGAATGACATCTCTTAGATGTTGATCATGTCCACAGCATCTAAGAAGGTCTAAGAAGGCAAATGAGTATTAAAGCCTTATAATCACTGCACAAGTTTTAAAGGATTCAGGAAGACGTACCGGTAAAATGTAAAGATGGCAGTAGTATTGCCCAGTCACGATAGTGCTGAGACATTAAAAAATAATGTACATCGTTATCTCCCTATCTTTCACCTCTAATATTTTCTTTGTCAGCGCGACATGTAATGTAAGCATTTTAAAGGTATTCATAGGTCCCTTAGCGTTTGTTTATTATAAAAGAGAATACTCCTATTATTCGTATTTTTATTTATTGTACTTAAATAAACAAAATACAACACTTAAATACTCATAGAACTCAAATACTGCGAAAGGATCCTTCAGTTATAGTATATTATTTTTAGAAACATTCATCGACATTGGGCTTGTCGGTTTGGCAATGCGATTGCCAGGCATACCATGCCTTAAATCCTTGCATCTTCTTTATTCGTTGTGCGCAGCGTGTAGCTTCTGTGATGTCATCGATTAAAAGTTCATTACAGGAAATATTGCACGTGTTTGATGACCGTCGATCTTCATCTGGTTTGCACCAATAACGATCATTGATCTGGTATATTCCCCAATCTTTGGTCTTATTCTTATTTATGTTGGTAGCTTTTGTATTATAGTTGCTCTCATATCGTGATAGACAAACCCAATCAGGAAGCTCTGCTTTCGGGACTCCTAAACGAAACAATTCAAGTGCAAGCTCACATTTGGTAAAAATTTTTCCCTCTGTCAATGCAAATGGTGCTGTTGAAATAAACACGAACACGGACACGACTAAAACGTTTAACATTGTTTAATTTATGATACTAAGTACTCGTAGGTTGTGACTTAATTAAATTTAAGAGTTTATTATTAGTTCTATTTATACGAGTATGCAGAAGTGATCTGAATAATTCTAAAAAAAGAAATCAAAAGCATTATCACTTATATTTGCAAAGTAAATATTATCTTCGAGTTAATAAGGCTCTTAATGAAGAACAGACGTCTGTCACAGCAACAACAATCAGAGGTTATCTATTGAGTGTTTAAAAAAAATCATATAAACATACTTTCTCGGAAATGACTCTGCGATCAGTTCACCGTACTGCATACAGCTGTATGTTTACTATAGAGTGACTTTTTTTTACGATGATTGTTTCTGATTGTGTCATGATTCATGATCAAGTGGAAATGCTCACTCTACTCGCTTCAGTCCTTCTTGTAAATTAATGCAAGTTCGATGAGAGGAACGCAAAACCGACTATAAATAATAAGAACAGTGAAAGCCACCAATTTTAATGCGAAATTGGGAAAGCAAGATCAATATATGGTAGAACAGATTAATTTCTCCCTGATGGGGAATTTAATTTTCATGGGTTTATTTTCTTTTTCCTATTTTTAAAAAGGGGAATTACCAATTCCATGTAAGTATAGTACAGGGAAAAAAAAAGAACAAAGTTGGGGTAATTTGTGCAGCAACAAAAGGGTTGTAAAAAGAACGCTTAATTCAAAGGCCAACGTTAAGCCCACGATTCCGTACGATTACATAAAATTGCTACTCACTCGGAGCCAACGGGGTCGCGAACGTTTTAAAAGTACCCACTATAGGGTTTCGGGGTTTACCCAGAAAACGGGAAGTAAACTTACGGGATGACGGGAATTACAACCCTTTCCGACTAGGGTAGGATCATGCAAATTTAAAAAATATTGGGTCTATAACTTAGTGCGGTTTGCTAAGAGATGGCGTAACTTGTATTATTCCATTGTTATTATTCCATTGGAACATGCGTTGGAAAGCTACTCTCATTGTACGTCATTTCAGTATATGTCATTCATTTGAAGCCTAAACAACAATAATTTTTTTTTCACTCAAATATGTCGAACTTTGTGCCTGAAAAAGTGTTTTTGCGGGGAGTTCTTCTTCATTACTTTAATATGTAGAAAATTGCTGCCGAAAGTCATCGTGTTTTGGTGGAAATTTATGGTGAACATACGCTAGCTGAGTGAACGTGCCAAAAGTGGTTTTCACGATTTAAAAGTGGTGATTTTGGCTTGGAAGACGATGAACGTTCTGGGCAGCCCAAAAAGTTTGAAGATGAAGAACTGGAAGCATTACTCTATGAAGATTGTGGCCAAACACAAGAAGAGGTCGCAGAATCTTTGGGTGTCACTCAAGCAGCCATTTCAAAACTTTTAAAAGCAGCTGGATATATTCAAAAGCAAGGAAATTGGGTTCCACATGAACTCAAGCCGAGAGACGTCGAAAGGCGGTTTTGCATGTCCGAAATGCTGCTGGAACGCCACAAAAGGAAGTCATTTTTGCATCGGATTGTTACTAGTAATGAAAAGTGGATCCATTACGACAACCCCAAGTGCAAAAAATCATATGTGAAACCCGGCCAACCAGCCAAATCAAATATCCATGGCGCGAAGGTAATGCTCTGTATTTGGTGAGATCAGATGGGTGTGCTGTATTATGAGCTGCTAAAACCGGGTGAAACCATCAATGGACAACGCTACCGAACACAATTAATCCGTTTGAAGATAGCAGTATCCGAAACGCGACCAGATACGAGGCAATAATTTTCCATCATGACAACGCTCATCCCCACGTTGCTATTCCGGTTAAGAACTATTTGGAAAACAGTGGATGGGAAGTCTTACCCCACCCGCCTTATAGCCCAGACCTTGTCCCTTCTGACTACCATTTGTTCCGGTCGATGCAGAACGCCCTCACTGAAATACGGTTCACATCATAGCAGAATATCAAAAATTGGCTTGATTCATTCTTGGCTGGTAAGCCGGCGCAGTTCTTTTGGGATAGGATCCACAAATTGCCAGAAAAATGGGAAAAAGTCATAGCTTCAGATGGGCAATACTTTGAATAATACTATTGTACATGTTTTTCTTAAATAAAAGTTCAAATTTTGGAAAAAAAAACAGCACATCTGCACAATTAAGTTATTTACCGGAGTTCTTATCTCATTTTTCCTTGGGGTAGGCTAGGAAGGTCGTCGTGGTTGATGAGGGGGTAGATACATCTCACCACATCTCATTGGTCATCTTTTGGGTTAATTTTCTTGTCTTGTCTTTCAGGGCTTTCTTTTCTCTTTGTCGCTTGATGTTAGGGACGGTATGGGATTTGTGTTGTCGTTCTTCGTTTGTTTTTGCGGGTGGCATATTTTGGTTCATTTTTGGTCGTTCGTTGTGTGATTTTTCCTTTAGTTTTGTTGGTATGTTTTCTTTTGTCTCTTTGAGTTTTCTTTTTCTTTTTTGACGGCTAGTTATTAATTGAACTCACACACACATTCATAAGTGATTTTACTGAGTTAGCTGCCAGAGCAAATGGACTCATTTCCAGAGCTCTGACAGCCTCCCTGTGGAACCACTCAATCACACCAGTCGATTTTTTGTCATGTTCGTTCTGTCTGTGGAGTTCATGCTTGGGTCCATATTACACCCCCGGAACCTGTACACTTTTGAGGGATAATTAAAGGGGAGCTACAATAGTGACCGCTAAGTCCAAAGATCCCAAGAACTATTTTGAGGGGCCCTCTTTTAGCCTGTCTGCCAAAATTTGTTGACAATCCGACGCTCAATTTTGTTTTGAAACCCATTTCAAATCATCGTGGTAGAATTTTTTGCAACCATGGAAAAAGAGCAGTATTGTTCCGCAATCCGATTCATGTTTTTGAGTGGCAAGACCTGCGAGGAAATCAGGCCCATTTTCAATAATGTGTATGGGACTTATTCACCTTCCCGTACAATCGTTTACCATTGGTGCGCAGAGTTTTGCCGTGGCCGCTTGCCGGTTTTTGATGAACCGTGCCCAGGTGGCCTTAAAACGGTTACCACAGGGGAAACCAAATAATAGCCGAAGCAATAAAAGGAGAAAGATGATAATGGGGAGGAAAGGAATATTGTGCAGTAGTGAAGTCATTTATAAGGTCACTACTTGCGAAAGATTGTATCAATCTACTTGAGCAATAGAAGGTTGAGATATAAAACCGACGAAGAAGAAACGAAAAGAAAAAAACTATAAAATCTATGCGGGAATTCTACAAAATTCGTTTCTGTGGGGGGGATATCATGTACAACAGAGTTCTACCATAAAAAACCGCCACGAGGAGTAAAAATAATCGGATTGGCTGATGCCATTACTATTTTAATTGTTGCAAAAAATATTAACGAGGTAGAGTCAGCAAAATACTGTATCAAAGACTGGCTTATATCAGTCTTCCTAGAACTAGCAGATCACAAAACAGAAGCTGTTCTTATCACCAGCCGGAAAAATCATTAAATCAAAAGATTACATAAGATACCCAGGAGAAATACTACACAATAGACTAATTTTTACGCAAAAAGGCCTCAAAGCTCCAGGCAGTACTTTCTAGAATACTGCCAAATATCGGAGGACCCGGATTTACTAGAAGAATATTAATATTCAAGATAGTAAAAATTCAATCCTGTTATACGATGACCCTAGCGACAAAGGGAGCAAAGAGAAGGCTATCACCAATATATTGGCTAAGTGCATTAAGAGTAATCAGTGGCCTTAGAATAATTTTGGCTGGATGATTTCCATCGATATCGTTGCGTACGAGATTCAGAAAGTCTTTAATAGAATAACTTTTAGTAGCCAAGAGGCTACAGGATTAAGCACGAATAAAGGCTGACTTCAATAACCAAATGGCAAGAGCGGTAAAATAAGACTAAGACTACGAAGCGCAGATAGACCTACAGATAGATCGCATAATAATACCTTTGGATAAACCGAAGGTATGGAAACTAACTACAATATTACGTAGTTCCTATCTGTTCACGGTGAGTATCGAAAATATTTACGCCACTTCAGGTACGAGAGCTCACCTTTTTACAACGACTGCCCAAATAAAGAGGAAGACACCGAACTTGCCAAATTCAATTGACACCCTTTCTGGGATGGAGAACTAACATAACAAGCCCGAAGTCAATTGAGGTCAGCAAAAAATTGGATGGACATTTGCGTATTCATAACAAACGTTCAAAACGAGCTGCGAAGGATCGAAAGACGTGCTGATGCAGCAAATATACAGGGTGAGTTTTTTAACTTGAGACATCAAAATTACTCGAAAAGTACGAGATATCGCGAAAAATGTTTTAGACAAAAGTCACAAGGTTCTGAAGGGGACATAAGATGGCGACCACGAGTTTGATTTCTTCTTGTGGGGCTACTTAAAAAGTGAGGTTTACAGAAAAAAGCCAACAACACGTGAGGACATGAAAAGACGAATAACTGAAACTTGCCGGAAGATTACGCCAGAAATACTTCTCAATTATGTTGGTTCATTTAGAGCGCGGATAGACAAGTGTATTGAAGTGAATGGTCACATTTTCGAGCATTTGTTGATATAGACTCGAGAAATAAATGTCGAAATGGGAAGAATTAAATGATTCAACAGTGGGAGGCAAGGGGACCTACTCTAATTAATCACCCCAAACGAAACAAAATACTGCTACGTCCTCGTTGTTTCTGGGCTATGCTAAACGCAGTATGTAAAAACAAATGACAAGCCTACGAGCAAAACGACTGAGCAATGAAAATCAGGAATTATCATTTGAAAAATCAAAAGTGACCTTCGTTTGACGTTGAAAATGGGTCTCAACTCGTGGTCACCATCTCATGTCCCCTTCAGAGCCTTGTGAAACATTTTTCGCGATATTTCGTACTTTTCGAGTAATTTTGATGTCTTAAGTTTTATGGCGCCCTCTGACGGGAAAAGAACGCATTTTTGAAAAAAGTGTTTCATGTAAAAGAATTGTAATTTTTCACGCAGATTACGAATCTGTCAAAAAATAGGGGTTCCCATTAAAAAATAAAAAGTGACCTTCGTTTGACCTTGAAAATGGGTCTCAAGGTTAAATTCGTGGTCACCATCTTGTGGCTTTTGTCTGAAACATTTTTCGCGATATCGTGTATTTTTCGATTAATTTGGAAGTCTCAAGTTAAAAAAAGTCACCCCGTAGAAGACATAACATAGATTGGTTACCAGCTCCGCGAAGTAATACCTAACGGCAGTCTCGCGGGGAGAAACTGCTACGAGAGAGAAGTGTGTAGGTTGGCAGTTAACTACGTAGACGTGTTCCTGGAATCGAACAGTTAGACCAGCAAACCGTGCCTGCCGGTAGCCGGGGCTACTGGTTTCTATGAAGATTAAAAAAATCTTTGGCGCACCAAAAACAAGAACACACACACAGCTATCTCCTTTAAATATATCTAAAAAAATTATAAACAAATTAAAAGGTAAAGATAACACAAAATTTACATTTTCAATTTTCGAGGTGAATGCAAGTTAAAAAAGTAAATAAAAATTCACATGACAGCGTGTCATATTATTTTATCTTAGTGTCGTAAACAAAAGATGGTTATTGATCTTCATTGAGCACCAATCATCTGTTCTCTCGTCCTGAAGACGAATGAATTTGACAGCAATACTAAAATTAGACGTGGATTTGTATTACATGTCTCCACAGATACCGCTTTGAACTTTTTGGGTTTTCTGCAGAATATTTTAGAGTTGATCGCTTATTTATTACATTTTTTTGCCTAAAAATATCGATCAGGTTGTTGGCGAAAACGTTTTGGTATTCAATCGAGAGAACGAACAATTATTCGAAGCTGAGGGACCGATTAAAATTGTTTAAAACATGTCCTTTCCTGTGGAATGAGTACATGACTCATCTGACCCAATCTTTGACATGATAGCCCTTATTTAATCAAATCGGCGGAGGTTTCAGATATCCATTTCCAAATTGAATGCCCATTCAGCCTGGTAATAAGTGATTTAGCACTTCATCATCAACAGTGAATGAGTTACGAAGTTACATTCCTGGCTATTTTTGCTCTCGAGTAGTGTTCGTCCTTTTTTTTCGCTTTAATTTATATGCATCTTGTATTGAGGCGTTGATACATCAAGATTCTTGAACAAACCAAGAGTTTTCTGGTAGTTGTCGAGGACGACAGTTATTATGTTTCTTATAGACTCCTGAAAAGGTTTAAACTGTAGTCTTTTCCGATACCCGATATCTTGGTTGGAGCGGAGTAGTGATCTGAGCTGACGCTGGTAGCTTTGCATCGTTTTCATATATAGAGTGTTATAAGCGTGCTTTGCATTCATCGCAATATGGACGATTTGTTGCCAGATGTAAAAAATGAGATGAGAAAATAGTTTACTTGGTATCGTTTCGTGTTGAATTAAGGTTGATTAATCTAAGTCCGTGGCATTTTACTATGGTTGTTTACTATTCTACGAAGGGGTACTAAAATCGCCCAAAACAAATCGTTTTTGTTAAATACCGCGAGATAATGTACTTTTTCCATATTTGTTTTTCCTGCTGTTAGGCTCTTTGGTCTCGTGATCCATTGGTTTTTTTTTTTACCCCACATTTATTAAAAACTTGTAAATTGAACTCATTGGAAAAGTTCGAAACAATGTACGTCGATAAGTGTGGATGCAGTAAGGTACAGATCGGTCGAAAGGCTTTTCTATCGTAGTGGGTGGCCGTGGCTCAAGTGCTAATGGACTGGCTTCCAAATCGGGAGGATCTGTGTTCGAATCCCAGCTTCGCCCGAAAGACATTCGTTTTTTTTCATTAAACAAAAATCAATTAAGATGAGTAGTTGACTAGAAATCAACAACAAGCTAATTTCCGCAAATAATGTAGTCCCCCCATTAAATGTTAGATGCCATCCATGGAGCGAAATAACTACTGAACCCAAACATCTTTCTCTCTCTCTATTCAATTTTCCGAATAACTTACCACGTCCTCTGTCATTTTAAAAGAAGTAATACCCTCTTGTGTGTTAAGTTATTTAAAAAAAAGAGGAGTCAATAATGTTTTCAGCAATTTTTGAATAAAAATATGGTCCTTTGCAATAAACCAGTACTGAGATGATTAACGATACTCATATGCGTAGTATAACTCGAAGTACCTTGCTTACCTATGAAAGAATTTAAAAGAAAATGTCCGAAAAACTAAAGCTTGTTAAACAATACCGAGGAAAAAAACCTTTTTTTTTCAATTTCCTATTCCGTTTATTTCTTAAATCTAATTTTTATGTTTTTTACTTTTTACAAATAATATTAATTCCCATAACAATGTTGTTGCACATCACTTTTAGCACCCTGATCGCCTTTTTCTTACTACACAAAGCACTCGGCCACTGATGGTTTCGCACCTTGACAATGTTGATTCCATGCAACCCAGGCAGAGAAGCCCTGCTCCTTTTTGATAATTTTCGCACAGCGAACAGCATATTTAATGTCATTGCTAAGTAAGGCTTTACAAGGTAACCGGCAAATATTTTTGGATGGTCGTCCATCACTTGGCTTGCACCAGTAACGATCGTTGATTTGGAATAGGCCCCAATCTATGGATCCATCGTAGTTTGATTTATTGATCGCTTTTGTGCTAAACGAACTCTCATGTTCTATCAAACAAACCCAATCCGGCAGTTCACTGTATGGCAGTCCATAATGACGTAAATGTCTAGCTAGAGAACATTTATTAAAATACTTTCCGGAAACTAACGTTACGAGCGTAGTTCCGATCAACCACAAGGGAATAAGCGTTCTGAACTGATTTAGAACTTGCATGACGATGATTTGTTAGTAACTGCCAGACTTCTAATGGTTCTAGATAACCGTGTAGATGGGTTTTATAGCTCGAGATGGGTCGTTGGCCGATGAACTAGTGGGACTAGTTTTTGGCAAATTCATAAAAAAAAAAAAAAATACTTTTGTCAGAACCGTACTGCTTTAAATTAAACTGACACATGCCGCACTGGTTGGTGCTTGCTAATGAATTTTCTTGACACAAGATGGCAACCGAAATTTTCAAACCATAAGAGGGTTAAGATCAATTTGCATGTTATTAGATTGGCTTAACATGTGTTAGGCTCACATAGTTGATTAGTTATCCTGAGTAATTTTAGTGTTTGAAAAAAAAAAGAAAAAAAAGCCAAGTGTCGCATAAATTTGCTGTTGGCTCATCAAATTGACAACTGAGGGGTGATGGCTGGCAAATCAACCGGTGAATGCTAAAAACTTGAACCTATTAAAATTAATTCGAATTTGGTTTATGTATATTGTCTCTCCAATTAGAATACGGGTAGTTGTCATGATCGATTGAATTCTGCTGGAAAGCATCATTTAAGCCTATCCTTCTCTTGATATGATCGATTGCTTTTTTGATCAAAGTTTATATTGTGTAAGGGTTAAAAGTATTTACGTCAGTAGCTAATGGAATCGTTGTGATATGTACATATGAGTATATTTTTGTACATATAATACACCAAGAAGCTTAAGAAAATTAAGGAAAACTTGGTATAATCATGATGAATAGGCCGTATTGAATTTTAGAGAAGCAAAACCAGTTGGAAAGCAGCCGCCCTTATATCGAACAGAGTGTCCGCTGAGCATATCGATTTCACACGTGTAGGAAAATAGATAGCATGCGCGACGAATATATGTAATCATTATTATAATTGATTTGATCAAATAAGAAAATGAGTATAAGAGCCACTAGCAAAATGTGTGCTTCTTGAGGTCATTAAGCGATACTCGTGGAAAGATATGTTAATCTTTGTCTGACGTTACTAAACAGAATATGCAATGTAAAGGGTTGACCACCTACTGGTTTCTCTTAAGAATTACTACTCAAGAAACTATGTTCAATGTTTCTTGAGTTCGTTTGCCTATTCTGTTTGAGATAGAATATAATTATTTTTTAACGATTGCATCAACCTGTTTTTGATAACGTTTCCGGAAGTTTTTTGTCAGTTTTGTTTGCTTAGACGTTTGATCGCCGCGCCGACAACAAAATGAAGTTCTGCGAGGCGTGTATAATTAAGGGGACAATATCAAAAAAAATGGACCTGGGTGGCAGTTGTTAGTTTGGCTTTTCCACTTAACACTTTCACTTCCGATAACAATCTTTTTCCATTAGTTTTTTTTTTAAGAACTTAATTGGTTATTACTGGTTTACTGAATAACATATAAAAGTATGAGATTATTCGGATGAATAATTTTTTTTTTTTTTGGTGCCGCCATGCAGAGAAGTTTCGAGATTTTTTTATTTTTTTATAATTTCCGCGCGTTCAAGGAATTTAAATACCTTTACGATTTCACACAGCGCGGGCGAATGAAAATCAGGGAGGATGGAAAGAGAGGTACCGATGAACGTTGGTTTTAAATATTTGAAGGTTATTATGACTAGGAAATAAAGAGCTAGACAGGGCATTCCATAACTAGTTATATGGCTTAGGAACGAATCACGATATTTTAGAGTACGTCAGAAAGTAGGCTTCAGGGTATACTGATAAGCTTTCATACAGAGACGGTATTACAGTTACAAGTTTGAAGGGGCGAAATGCTAATGGCGATTTATATGAATTACTGGTGGTGGAAGTAGCGATAAAATAGAGTGAGATACGAGACATAATGTCGGTGTTCCAAGGTGTCTATTGTCTGTGTAGAATCAGTATCACCTATGAGTTTTATTGCAAGGTTTTCAATCCAATTTAGCAGGTGCAGCATGTTTTGGGCACACCCGACCGGATGTGGACATTGTATTCCAGTTTCGGGCAGATAAATGCCCCCAAAAAATGCCTTAGAAATATCAAGTGCAACTATCTTGCTTTCGCCAGATTGATGTACGCTTTGGCTCCACTTTTCGGTGAGACATGTTATTATGTCACCAGTGGACCTGTTGCCACGAAAACCGTACTGCCGGTTATTGAGAAGTTTTCGTGTTTCGAGATATTTCATGAGCTGAAATATTCTTCTATTGGAAGAATACACCTTGGAAAGAAAGGACGTAAGCGCAATGGGTCTGTAAGATGAGAGAGAAAGATTCGCCTTTTTTATGTATGGGCTGGACAAACGCTGTTTTCCATCTGCTAGAAAAGACTCCTGAAGAGTAAGATGGATAGAAAAGCTTACGCAGTGGTTTTACCACCGAGAAAGTACAGCTTTTCAGAAGAAGGGGAGATATACTATCTGGACCAGCGGATTTGTGTATGTTAAGATCTTTCAGAACTCTTGCTATTGTACTACACGGGTGCGAAAGTGAATCTGTCCAATTGAAAATACGACGCACTTGGAGATCCGGCCGCGTGCAGCAAGCAGATTGGCCTTGTCCAAAAAACTGACAGCGGTTATGTCATTGTAAATGAGCAGAGGCAGAATTTCTAATATTTTTTACGAACGACCAAAAAGGTTTAACACCTTTGGGACATTGTAGTAGTTCTTGCCTCAGCTTTAAGTCGTATTGAAATTTCACACGCTTAAGAAAAACGTTACATTCATTTCTGGCTCGTTTAAACTTTCTTCGGTTTTCCTCTGTCGGGTTGGTCTTGTAGGACCGAATAAACATTTTTCTAACCCTTACAACCGCTTTCTAGCTCCAGTCGTACCACACCTTTTCTTTTGGCTTAATACTCTTCATCTGATGAGGGATAAAGGATCTCATTCCAAAGAGAATGGTTTCAGTATTTCATATTTCAGTATAAGGATACAGGGATACATAGGGATACATCTCGTTAAAGGTCGAATTGCTGTTCAATTTGGGGCTTCTGTAAATAAAGCAGTAGTAAATAATTAGCCACAAGAAGTTGAATTTGGGATTTGAACACGGATCACATTGTGGTGGAGTTTGGTAAGCTACATCACTACGCATGCAAATGGCAAGACCGCGGTGGGAAAAGAATAATGACACTAGTTCGTAGCCGGACTGCTTCAGATCAGAGTGATCTGAGAGCTGTAGGCGGGGACCTACCTGTGTTTCACTAAGTGCCAAAACAGTTGGTCTGTGTTTATAGACGTGGACCTATGCAGAAAAGTGATTACATTTAAGCCCGCGAATATTGGCTATTTCTACTCTTAATTCCCAGAAAAGACAATCACAAAAAACACAAACACCGACGATACTAAGCACAGCTGTGAAGTAAAAGTTCAGAGTGGGTTTACAGTATCAAATTGTTGTAGGTGTTATGCCCTTACAACAATAGGAAACAGTATACTGACAAAATTCATACACATAACCCATAACCATTGTTACATACACACAGTCACTGCATGTGCTGTATGACAATGTAATACGGTAACGGCAGTGATCGAGTGCTACCAACAGTTTGACCAATGGCAGGGAGGTTGGGATGCCTGCACTGTAAGTGTTGATTGCACTGAACACAAGTGAATGTTTTTCTGTTATTTTTTTATTTATGCTGTTATTTATTATTGTTTATTCGTTATGTCTCCACGCGCCGATGGTCAGATAAATCAGTTTAAAGCTTTCAGTTTGCAAATTTTCGAAAAAAATTTTATATAACCATATACTTACAATTAATCTGCGATGCCAGCATCATACATTATCCCTTTAGTTCGCTCATATTCCTCTGCTTCTTCTGACTTTGCTTTTTTTCAAGCTTTTCTGGCCTCTTTAGTGTCACTCGTGGTCTAACAGTCGGCTTTATATACTCGACACGATAAAGATGAAGCGATTTCGCGATTACCATAAAAACACTCTTTAGTGAATGTGACATTAAACGATAGACAGTGTAAATTCTTAACCAACTTCCACTAAAAGACTAATTTTATGCATAGTAAACATTATTGCATTCCCACTGGTATGCAGCTACATGTATATCAAGTGACCAGCATGCAAAGCTTGGGATACTTCTTTTAAATTGTAATTCTTATAATTTTAGCTTGGGAACATCTCATTTGAGTTTTTTTCTCTTGGAATTATTATTTTTTTTTTTTTTTAATATGATCTCTATTGGATCTAAATATTGTAGATGGTAAATATGCTGACTTGTACATAACTCGGGCGTCACATTCTCGGGTGAGTTCTTCTGCTTGTGGACCGATAGTAATGTCCATTACTTCACGTTCGGCCGGCACGTTCACGCCAAAACGTCACCGCTGTAATCGAAAGTTGTGAGCTCCGAAGTTAACAACTGACCCTCGCTTATGATATTTACGGCGAATTTTAAAAGTTGTCATTCATTTTCACGCCTATAGAATCCAAATTGCACAACAAGTGAAGCACTTTGGACCTTCACCGATTTGTTAACTGGGTGCTGGATCGCCAGGATAATTTGTCATCGAATTTGATCTTTTCCGATGAAACGTAAATAAATGGGTGGATGGGTACGCAAATAAACAAAACTGTCGTTTCTGGGGACCGGGAATCCCATACGAGATTCACGAAAAACCAATGCATAATGAGTTGGTGGCGTCATTGCCTCGAACTTTTTTGAAGATGAGGCTGGAGAGACAGTTACAGTGAATGGAGAACGTTACTTATTTTTGACTATTTTTTTTTTTTTTCAAAATTGATTGAATTGAATCTGGATGATCTCTGGTTTTAACAGGATGGTTCTACCGCCCACACAAGCCATTTATCCATCAATTTTTTGCGTTGATTGGCCTCCAATGTCATGAAATTTGTCACATTCAGACCACTACATGTGCAGTTATTTAAAGAGTAAGGTTTATGCCAATAACGCAGCGACAATTCATCTCAAACGTAACATTAAAAATGAAATTGCGGCCATTGACTCACTTATTCTTCAAGAAGTAATTTTGGCCTTTGGACGGTCGCTTGCAACAGAACGATGTTGTGTTCCATTCATAATTGCTTTAGACTGAGCCTTATTAATCAAAAAATTATGCATTGATTTCACAATGAATGTGTGTCTAATTTATTGAAAACTCCACACTAGCTGTTGGCTCAACCTTTATATATCTTTTAATTCTCCGTTTATAAAAAGGCGTTAATTCCACTATGTTCTTTAAAAAATAATAATAAATAATACGAGTTGCTAGATGTTTCAATTCCGGTGACTCCTGAAAGTGTTGGAAACGCCATCCATTTGCAGAGACAGAAAAGAAGTCACTTTATTGCTACTTGTTTCCAAATCAGGCCCAAGTAGAAATAGACTTCTAAAACATCATATCTAAAACTGAGAAATTTAAAGCCACCTACAAAAATAACTAATTCGGTGTACTCCCGATGCCGATACCATTAACGAACACAGTTCTTTATGTACATAATATTTCTTCTGGCATGCTTTTGAAAATCCCATCCATGTACTTAACGCCCTATGCTGCTCCTCATCTTTTTATAATTGATGCTTTGTCCGCTTGGACGAAAAAAAACTGGCAGCGTCTATCTCTACCCCATCCGGTCGAAAAATAAATCTTACAATTGTTTGCATTTTCTAATCCTAATCCTAAACTCTTTAATTCATTAGTTATCCGTCACTACAAATGATCGTCCGCGGAGATCTAACATCATAACTCTATAAGCCCGAGCTGTTGAGCAGTAAGTTCTCTTACTCTAGCACGGGCAGGCAACCTACTCGATTTAGTCGGTGCACTCGCCAGAGTCCGATTCCTATTTGTTACAGAACGTAACAAGATCCTCGATGTATTTCATGTCCATTGAATCTACTTATCTTTGGTAGAATGTCGCCAAATTCCTCAGTACTGTCAATATTCGACGAATATTCGGCCAACACGATCTCCATAATGGCCTCGTTTACCAAAATAGACTCTTTATTCAACAACGCCCAATCTCCACTAATAGCATACTTCAATTCCCAATTCCACGTATTTGCAAATCTCCTATTCTCCTGTTCCATTGAAAAGTTCCGAGCTGACCTAATGAACGTGATATCCTAATAACTTTCCTTCTTCACTCGTTCTAAAAATGAATTGAGAAAAGATTCGCATCAACGACATCTATTCGTATCTGAAGCACTAGAGCGTATCTCGTCAACTATCTTTCTTTCTATCTCTGTCCCATTTTCCTAAAAACTTAACATTTGCTCAGCCATGTTAAGTGTAGCCATACCCACTTGAATTTTAAATTCTTAAAAAGTAAATAAATATATAAATAAATAAATAAATAAAATGTTGATATTCTTTTCCCCATTCACCTCGTTTCACTCTCCCCTTACCGACTGTACTTTGTTCAGTTCTGCACTTGAAAACATTTATTGGTATCTTGCGCTATTATTGACACGTAATTTTGTCCGCTCGAGATTACTATGGAACAAAACCGGTATAGCGGGAATCTTACAACACTCATTCCACCTGCAATCATGCGTCCTTATTTCTGCATAAGCAAGTCCGGAGCTTACGTTATGGAAGATAGAGATCGTTACAAGACCATGATCAATGAATGATTTTCTTTAAAAAATATGAAATTATCCAGAAGAAATGCAATGGCATGGCCCCAAGCCACAACTGAAAATCTTGATTTCTTGAAATCACAATTTGCGCTATGTGAAATTACTGATTTACGAAAATATCGATAGACAACAATATTAGTGTTATTCGTAATAAACGACAAATTCTGTCCTAAGACTTGGATTGGCACAGCAGCGCAATAAATAAGTTCGCAGCGTTTGGCTTGCCTTACCTCCCAATAATGGTCCCTGGTAACAGCATAAGTAAATCCATACTACTCATACAGGCTAAAATGGCAAGGACATGCTCGGCCAGTAGTGTTATTTTGGATTACGCCACCATCATATAATCTTCTTCGTCGTAAGAAGAAGACTTCGGGAAGTAATCTCTAGCTTTATACATGTAAGCGAATGTCTAACAACGATTCGCATAAAGGGAAAATTCGCCAACATAAGCTTCATAATGCCCACGCCCCGAAATAGGAGAACGACGGACTTAATTAAAACTGTTTCTACGAGCTTCTCGGTAATACCTACGAACAAAGCGCTGAGTTTGACGTGAAAATCGTCCTTGGCGATTATAAGCCAAACTAGGCAAGGAAGGCATTTTTGGTAATATAGTGGAGAAGTGCAGCCAGCACGTCACCGCCTCTGGAAATTGGCATAAGCTTATTGATTTTGCGGTGTGACATAATGCAACTTTAGTCAGCACTTGGTTTCCACACTCTGATATACATCGAGGAACCTGACTGATTGATCATGTTCTAATCGACGCAAGGCAATCTTCCAGTGTTTTGGATGTACGAACGTTGCGAACACCGACTAGGACCATTATTTTGTTGTAGCAGAAATACGGATGCGGATATCTCTAACAGGCCAAAGCTACCGAACCATTGAGAAGAAGTTCAACGTTGAACGGGTACAATCACAAAAGACCATCAGAGACTTTTCCGATCGAGTTTCGATTAACCTCTCGAGATACCCATAGAAAACCAATTGCTTTACTGCCAAAGAGTAATCAGACAGGGGTCCTCTGCCATAATGGGAGAACAAAGCGAGCTATCAATGGAGCCTTTGCCACACACAGAAGCGGAAAATATAGGTGTAGCGGTTAATGAAAGAAAAACAAAGTACATTTATGCTGTCAACAAAGAGGGATACAAATATCGACGCCTGGGATAAAACATCATGATATGCAGCTAAAACTTTGAGATAGTAAGAAGCTTAATCTACATCGGTTCCCCTACCAACTCCGATACAACGACACCAGCACGGAAAACACGTTAAGAATTACTCTAACTAATCGCCGCTTCTTTGGGTTTAGATGTTTAGAAGCCACTCGAATAATAAAGCCTCTCTCGAATAACCAAAAGGAGATTATACAAGACACTGACCATCCCATCGGACGCTTGCGAAGAAAAGTTTTTCGGTTAATTTTCAGTCTCCCTTGTATTAATGCAGAAAATAAAGAAGACGTTTCAAACCCGAACTTTACAGCTATGCCGACTTCATCAGAAAAGCTCTGATACCCCGACATAGATGGCTAGGTCAGCTTTAGCGCATTGTTACTAGCGTCCAAGCCCCGAAAGTTTTCGACTCCAATTCGGAGGGACACCGCAGTAGAGGACAACCTCATCTTAAGCAATACTAATATAACAATACAATTTTCAATACCACATGTCTGTCACTAGAATTTCACGATAAAAGCTAGTATACCACGAAACTTACCTGGTATTGAGATTCGCAATTCTTTGGTGGTATACATTCTTACTGACTACAACGCCACTTTCTTTTTGTTGACGATTCTTCTTAGATTGCTTGACAAATACTCACAGTGAAAAAATATAGCATTGTTTTTGTAAAGAGAATTATTCTATCCAAATGCGAATGAACACAAATGTCAAAGTATACTACTCATAGCGAAAATCGGGGTGTACTACGAAATGTTGTCTGTCAGGGGTTGTGATATTTATGGCGTACACAAGTGGAAGCGAACCTCAGACAACTTCCTTTGCGTAACTGGAGGAAGCTGGCAAAATATTGCGAGATATTCCGGACTAAAGCGTCATCCAGGGAAGTGAGACAGAAAAGTAGCAACATATTAGATAGATGGAACAATCTTTATCATTGTATTTTTCAAATTTTAAATTCTACTCTATCGTTAAAGATTTAGTATCGAAGTACTAAAAGTATCTAAAAATACTAAATTTTCAACTACTAAAACGCAGTGCATCAGCAATATGGTCAGCAAGCTTTTATTTCAAAAAGTTTTTTTTTGAAGTCTCGGTGGTATGCAATAAATTATAATTCACATTCTTCAGAAAATCTACTTTTAGGATAAAAGTTCAAAAAGCTCGTCGTAGATACGTACACTGCAGGTGAAAAATTTGAGGGCTATCTGCCCAATTGACTTCATTCATGCATGGAGATTGAATTTTGTATCTTGGGTTTAGTTGGAATTTACACCCACGTTTCTGAACAGTGGGTGCATTGCTTACAATGTGTAAAAAAACCGTTTTGTGGTTTATTGTGTTAGGTTTTATTTTATTGTTAATAAATTTTCTGACTTTCGTTGATTTGTCGACCTGAAATGCAAGGATTTTACATTAAAGACACACTTTGCAGTCATAGGAATTTATTTCAGATTTTTCACGTTTTTAATAAGCAACTCGTAAAAATAGGTAAAATCGCGGAAACCACAATCGAGAAATAATATGCAATTATCATCGGAAGCTGCAGTTGAAGGTATTAATGGTGAAACCGGAAGCATTGAGGATAAATAACGGTCAGGACGGTCTAGAGCTACACCTAAACACGAGGATTGGCTAATAGCCACAACAAACAAACGAAGTAGACCAAAAAAGTACCTGAGATATGCGCCGAAATAAATGACAACAGTCAAACGAAGATTGGAGCTTGCTGGACTGCGGCTTCAAAACTAGCAAAAAAGATTCTAATGAGCCCAAAAGCATAAATGCTAGATAGAAGAAGCTTTCAACAGAGTTGTATGGATCGGTGAATCCAAGTTCGAGGTATTCGTCCACACAGTGCACAAAAGATGCTTCAAGCTTTCCTACCGTCAAAAGTGGAGGGAGTTCTGTTTCTTTTCAACTGGAGTGGAATATCTGGTTCGAATGATTGGAAAAATAAATTATGAGTTACGATGAGCGCGCATTAATTATGAAAAAAAAAAATATGTTGTTATGCGGCAAAGAGCGATAAATATTGATATTCTTACTGGTGACTTTTCTACCCGAAAACAAAATGCCATAGAAACACATATCGAACAGTAGCATGTAGAGATAAGATAGGAGACATATGTAATATTAGAGTCACTATAGCTATGTGCTGAAATTCTTATCCAACTTAGACGAGATCTGGATAACAATGTCTAAGCTTAACACTAATAAGCCACATGGATTCCCTTCCGAAATATTTAAAACAACGGCGGATAATTTGATAGGAACTACTCACTAGTTCATCTATAAACTATCGTTTGCCTGATTTCATTTCACTATGTTACTTTTGCAAAGACGACTTTAAACCAAGTGACGAGTTAGTGTAGTACGTGATATCGTGTTGTACGTCATGGTACCGTGCCAGCTGAATGTTACTTTGGCGTATTAATGCTACAGGATTGAGATCTTGCTTCTGGAAACTGACGGATTGGACTTGAAGGACATATGTTTGAATCAGGATAGTGCAAACGCACTTTAACCAGCAATGGTTTTTCAATCGCGTAAAGATTTTTCCACGATTTGCACTGGCCCACAATATCATCGATCTGACAATTAGGGACTTCCTACTTTGAACACGCAGGTCTATACAAATATAAAGGAGAACATTGAAAAAAAAAAAAAAAAAAAAAATGTAGAATTTGTTGCCAGTAGTTTTAAGATAAGTTATGAAAAATGCTAGGGAACAATTCCAAATGTGACCAGCTCTGACGAAGGCGGCCATTTGGCCGATATTAACTTTTCGATATAGAGGAAAATAGTTAAAAACATCGCCCAACATACTGAAGTAATACCCATTGAATAAAAAAGTTTAAAATATCCGATATCCACAAAATGAATACACCACTGTAAATTGGGTACTGACTCTGTTCAGGCAGTAATCTTACTACAAACTGAACGACTTTTTGCCACACTTAAGAAAAAGTATGTTCATTAAGAGTACTGTGAAGATATTACACAGAAACGAATTGATCAGAAACTTTCTAACATATATAACGAGAAATCAGGAGCTGCTTGTATAAAAGATCTTATGTACAAAAGATTCTAGTGGTTGCAGTGTTTACTGAAACTTCGCAGCAAAATTAAAATGAAACCAGCAGTAGTCAGTGTGCCCCTCAGACCATGTCAATAACAAAAATGATTGTGTTCAACTCGTAACATATCAATGTTATCACATTCAAATCATTATACGAGAAAATGATCGTTTTAATGAATAGAACTGATTTTGTCGGGCCTTTCTAAGATATGACATACCTTCCTGAGTTGTTCAATAGGTTTTTTTTACGAACATGTAATATTTGGAGAAATATTTAGATTTGAATATTGAAAACTTCAATAAACATTATTATAAGAAGTAAGAAATTGTTATTTTCATCAGTTTTTAATCAGTTTCAATATAGCACACAACAAATTGCAGACTCATAACTTACAAAAATGTAAACCACCAGAATACGCCCTACAAAATTATCTGTTGATGCGACAGACCGGGTAGACAAGAGGAGACTGTCGATACCGAACATCGCAATTTTTCAATTTCTCACCAAAAAGTGACGTCAGAAAACTTAATTTTATTTTATTTTTTTTTTTGACGTAAGTAGAGTTTTGAACGCAGACTCTTATGAGTAGAAATCGGCGAACGTTTCCACTTCGCCACGCTATAAATAAAATCAATTTGAAAAGTAAAATTGGGGAATGCGATGTTTAAATCGTACGTTTAGCTTTTAATTGCTGTAATGCGAATATTAAATTATACACAATCAATTGAAGTATAACGTGAAAGTAATTATATTAAATAAAGATAACGAAGATCACGCTTGGGTTTTTTTTAATGACCAATACATACGTCTTTATATATGTCATGTATCTGGTTGATGGTCTTGGGACTTTTGTCATACCTAAGGGCCATCCCGTACAATTTATGAAAAACTGCCTTGGCTCCCTCTAGCTACCTCCGAGTGTAATTTTTTTCTTCGAATGTTGTGCTGCCTCCCGGGGATTAGATTTCAAACCTTGATAGCATTAAAGGTGTTGCCATTCAGGAAAGTCCAACCCACTGCTAACTTCGTCTTTCCATTGTAATATCTATATGACTCTGGTCAGTCCCTTCATGGAGCTCCGAGTTGGAAATGCGGTTAGGTCAGAAAATCGATTAGACTTTGGCATTGTCTATGGCATAGTGATGAACACAAGTGCTGCACCCAATAGTAGAATACCTACGAGTATTCAACGTGTGAATAAGCCACTTCTTAAGCTCTCACCTAATAGCATTGCTCACCATATAGATTTTGTTTTGTTTATTAATCTAGTTCAGTTTAACACTAATCGGATACGCTGCTTCCAAGGTATGTGTTTATAATACTATGTTCCCTCTACTGGTTTTCCTAAAATGCCAACTTGTGAGTCTAACGTGGAAAGGATTTCGATTAAAAATTTAACGAAGTTTATCTTCAGTTCAACGATGCCTATTTTTTCCATACCATTTCTTAATTCTCCTAGATCCATAAACCTATCACAAAAGGAGTCATTGAGTTAAAGTTTTGATGTCAAAATTTATTGAAATCCTCCGTTTCTCGTCTACAGAGCAGCTCAAAGCACATCGTTATACATAATGATAAAAATATTCCTTATACTTGTACTGGACATGACATTTCGATTCATTGCAGGTTGCTTTGTTATGCCTAGATTTTAATTGAGATAGTTGTCATATACAAAGCAAGCTAAATAAACTTCCTTTTAATGCTTTTAAAGGCTTTTCCAAAATCAATAAATGGGAATTGCAATAACTCTTAGCACACTAAAATCTGTTCGGTGATGATCTGCAGGGTATTGGTGTGGTCGATACAGGAGATCTCGATTGAAAATCTTGTATAGTAGGTGTAGAAAAAAAGCTGGTACTTTCGTTTATCATGTTGTAAGCTTACCTGTTTTTCCTCACTTTTATTTTTATATAAACGCGTACTTCACTGCTGCTGCAAAACGAATCCTAGGAACTTGACATTCCCCCGTCGGAATCCAGATATAATGAGAAAGTCACGTGCTCACGGTCTTCCTCACCTTCTGACAATGTCTTATAACTATGTAAGCGATAACATTTTTTACAACAGCAACTTATATGTGCCTTTAGTTTTTGGCACACTCAACATCTTTTTAAGATTTTAAAGCCTTGTAATGGAGCTGATCAAGCGACTTCTCATTGTCTCCTCTTATTTTGGATACCGGCTCATCGCCATAGATCTAATTTTTCGTAATCCAGTCAGATAACATGCAACTGACTTTGTGGTATGTCTTTTCCCAAAATGCATATCCTATGACAATGTGCAATTTTTATTACAGAAATCCATAAGACGTTCATCAATATCATACCGTTCTCCATAAATTTGTATACCCACAACATGCCCGAGCCCTTGGTTGTCTGTTTGAGCATTTAAATCCTCTACAATAATAAGAACTTTGTTTGTTTAGCGCTGCTTTTTTAAAGAATTGAACACTCAAATAGTTTTCTGATATGCTGGATTTTTTTCGGCCGCCACAACGAAACTTCGGTTTGACGACGAGTGCCGGAAAGCATATACAGCTAAGCAAGATGCATACAAAGCGGCGCTCTATGGAAGGATTAGGGCTGCTCACGAGAGAAACACACACCAGCTTCTCAGAAGGGAAAAGAAGGAGTATGCGAAACGAGCAGTCGAGGAAATTGAAGGATGCCACTCCAGGAATGAGATTAGGAAGCAGATTACGAACATCGTAGTAGAGTCGCAGTCTATGCTGAGCATTTGAAAAGAGCATTTCTGTAGACTGTAGACGCTGTCAAGCAGAATCAACCTTTCGACCTGGATGAAGTGAAGGTATCCATATCCAAGCTTAAGTCCAATAAAACTACTGGAGCGGACCGCCTTAACGCCGAATTCAACAAAGTTGCAGACGATGATTTCGTAAGAAGCATACCAACTCATATGTAAAATATGGTCGGAAGAAAATATGCGCAATGAATTGTCTATCAGAACCTCAAGAAAGGAGCCCCTCTGAATTGCACCAACTACAGAGGCATCAGTCTTCTTAACATCGCCTACAACATCCTATCTGCCGTATTATGTGAACACTTGAAGCCGTTCGTCAACAACCTGATTGGTCCATATCAGTTTGACTTCAGGCTAGGAAAGTCCACCATTAACCAAATATTCACCCTGCACCAGATCTTGGAAAAAAGCAATGCACTTCAAATCGACACGCAATACCCATTCTTTGATTTCAAAACTGCGTATAACATCATCTATCTATGTATCAGCATATAGAGACAAGATATACAGACCAATGTTTAGTTTTAGAATCCCTGTCATTCGTGAAGGATGACGGAGCACACTGCTTCATCAAGGTCGGTAAAAAATCCTTTGATGTCAAAAAAGGACTCAGACAAAGCGATGCGCTCTCATGCGATTTCTTTAATATCATTCTTGAAAGAATAGTGCAAAACTCACAAGAGGCACAAGCTTTCAAAACTCCGTCCAATTACTTGCATGCGCCGATAAAAATGACATAATCGGAAGAAAGCAAGTGGTGCTATCGCGAATATTAAGACGGAACGGCGAACCCATCTTCGAGGGCAAGACAACAACATGCTGTATAACAGAAAAGATACCCAACAACCAGGCCTGGGACAGAACGTAAGCCTTGACACATATCACTTTAAATCAGTTAAAGACTTTGTCAACCAGCACTGAGTTCAAACGAAGAGTAATTTTTGCTAATCGCTGCTTCTTTGGACTAAGAAGGTAATTCAATTGCAAATCCCTCCCTCGAACAAAAACAGTGACGCTATATAACTATATCAAAACTGGATAAGGTAAACTTGGCTGCTTGATTTTCGGTCCCGTCTGCATAAACGGTAAATGGAGGAGAAGATACAATGACGAACTCGACTCGACATCGACTTAGCCACAAGAGTGAAAATCGAACGACTGATGGTTGGGTCATGTAGAGCGGATGAATATCAATACAACGTGTGAAACTGCAGGTGGCTAGCCAAAGATCGAGCTGGCTGGAATCGCTTGTTGGTTGAGGCCCGGTCCAACCTTGACTGTAGTGCAGCCTTAAGTAAGTAAGTAAGTAAATTATAAATATAATTAGACATATTGTCCAATTATCATCTTACGCAATTTTAGCTGCCTGAAAAAAAGAATGCCTTTTGGAAGTGGTTAAGATTGAATCGAACCAAACAAACCGATTTCGAAGCCAATACATTACCACTTAAGCCACAGCCACATACTCATTTGCTTTGCCAAGCGCTTCTCAGCTAATTGTCAAAGTAATGCTCCTTGTCTTTAGTTGCCAGATTTGTTGAGACGTGGCCATGTATGAAGTTTACACTTCCATGACTGTTAATATTCTTCCATCATCACTCTTTGTTGGCTGTAACCGCCGCGGGACCTCCCTGGATAGAGTAAGACCGTCTACATTCTAAATTTTGTGGCACCTAACCATTTTATCAATTTGTACTTGCATTTGTCGAGAAGAGTGTTGATATTTCGGAAACTTATAATTGTCCGAGTCTGATAACCGAAAGGCATCATCGTTTTGTGTATACAATAGACGATGCGGTAGATATTCAGTAAAACTAACTGCAAGACCACGTTACCTATAATAGAAAACGTTAGACCGACTCTATTAGAGTCAGCAACAAATTTAGTAACCTGTTGATATTAAAGGAAGATTATGCAAGTTGACGTGAACCAATGACGCCAACATTAGCTCTATCGCAAAGAGAAGAAAATAGGCAAGATAAGAGTCTATAAAATAAATAATGTATATAATGTATAATGTATTCGTCTTTAATAAAGTTTATTCATCATTTTTTGATTTGTGAATACGAGCACATGTCTACATACCTTCTGAATAGTACAAGAGTAAATTTTTATAAAATATCAATAAAAGTAAAAAATGCGTTTTTATTTATTTAATATTTGACTATCCTTTTTTGTATACACTATTTGGTCATATCCTTCATTTCCACTGGAAGTTCATACTCCGCCGTTGGTAGGTACTGTTTGTGTTTAGCTGCTGGTCGAATAAGGATATGTGCTATGCAAGTTACTAATGCTACAGCTGAGAATATTTGGAAACTTCTTCGCCCTCCGTAGTGCTTGAAAATCTGTCCACCAATTAAGGATCCTATGGCGAATCCCAAGCCATCATCCATTCCGGCAACCAGGCCCTGTACAGTTGCCGATGTACCTACTGGTGCTACTGCTGAAGCATACGCAACAATACATGTATAACATAGGGCATATGTGCAGCCCTGCATTACCATTTCTATGGGTACCAACCACCATGGATTTGGAATCAGTGAGATCAATCCCAACCGTATGGCATACGTAAAGAAACACAAACTTAAACAGTGCACATATCCGATTTTCTTTAAAATTTTCCCGCTGTAGAAGAAGATGGGAATTTCTCCACAAAGACACTCGGCCGCAACAACACACCCTTCTATAAGTTTAATTTCCTGAGTGTAACCCGTAGCTTCAGCCACCTCTTCTAAATGCCAGAACATGAAGTAGATAATAAATGAATCAATAATCCCAGCGATCGTTGCAAAAACCAAAAATATGGCAATGGCGTTTTTTGACAATAATCCCCAAACATCCTTAAAGATTGACTCAGAGGATGAAAACATTGGCAGATCCAATTTAGTAACGCTCAGTAGATCCAAACCACTGAAGATAAGCATAATAACTAGAGCTGGAGTAAAACTTTTAATAGTTTCAACTGTCCAAAGATCAACAGCAATTCCAGCTAAAAGAGCGGTAAATCCAAATCCGATTGTGCCCCATAGCCGCTGAGCACCATACTTCATTTCTTGGGCTTCGCCAAGAACATCAAAGCAGATTGCATCACTGATCGAATTAGTGACATTAAAACCGATAGTGCCGATACACATTAAAATGACGAATAGCCAGAATGTCCAAGTATTGTAGAGACAATCGGGCAAATTAGCATAGTCAACTTTACAAAAGGCTGAAATCGAATTTGTGAATGTAAAGTTGGAGTTCGCTTCTAGGCATATGTCGCTAGAATTATAAATAATGTAGGATGAATTAAAAGATACTTCCTGAGTGTATCGTATCACAAAAATGTTCTTATTGCTCAAGTCTACCGTGTCAGATTGGCATTGTACGCGTCTGGTAATCGTACACTGACTACTATGTGTGAGGAGCTGAAAGAGAAAAATAACAAATTAAGCAAAGTTGTTGGGTAAATGTAAAAGCATTAGTCTTCTAAAAAAAAAAAAAAAATCACAACACGATTTTATTTACTTAAGGGCCTAACCTTAAGTTAAGTTATTAATGGAACCCAAATGACAGGTGAAATTAGTGAAAAAGATTATTCGTTTCCAAGCTCATTGAGGACACGTTTGCGTCATTCAATCCATTTTATTAGTATAAACGTGATAGGAGTGGTACACTTGCGGTCATAAAAACCGCACCACCTAATGAGTTCTCAAAAAATGCCTAATTACATCAGATCGTAAGGGTTTTTCCCATACTAAAAAAAAAAAAAATGCAAAAAAAATCAGTTTGGATTGAGTTGTGATGATGACAAGTAAAAAAAAGTGAAATGTCTGGTAAATTTCATCAAATGACTCGGGACGAAAAAGTTTAAATATTGACTTTAGTCGAAGAAGGGCTTGGCTATCGTGAGATCGCAGTTAAAATAGGATACTTTCATTCAACTATCGTACGACTGATGAAGAAAAAAGAAAATTTGGATCCACTGGAAAGGAGAAAAGGCTCCGGACGAAAACGTAAAACAACCAAGAAGACGGGCAATGTATTACAAAGAATTAGCATGAAAGATCGCTTTAAAAGTGCTGTCCTCATAAGAGCAGAGCTGAGTGAATTTCATCAAGTTGATCTAAGCGCCGAAACCATACGCCGACGGCTACGGGAGATAGGTTTATATGAAAGACGCCCAGCGAAAAAACCTCTTCTAACCACAAAAATGAAAAAATCTCGCTTGACGTGGGCAAAAAAGTACGAAGATTGGACGCAGGATGATTGGCGATGTGTGATATGGCCCGATGAAAGTAAATTTAATTTGTTGTGTGCCGACAATTTGCCATACGTACGACGGTCAGCAGGTGAAAGGTTCAAGGACGAGTGCATAGTCAAAACAGTGAAGTTTCCTCAAAGCTAGATGGTTTGGGGATGTTTTTCTTTTTCCGTTTTGGGCCCTTTGCACTTTGTTAATGTAACTATGAACGCTCAAAAGTATGGAAAAGTAGTAAGGGAGTTTTTGGTACCAGCAATTGAACAGCATCATTCGTATACTGACAAGTGCATTTTTCAAGATGATTCTGCACCTTGCCACCGCGCTAAATCCGTAAGTAAAGTGTTATAGATCAACTTCTAGATGTCTACTTTATAAATAATGAACTGACAAGTAACTATAATTTTTGAATAATTTTCAGCTCAAGACAACGTTTGATGACCTCGGAATTACCAGACTAGACTGGCCAGCTAATTCGCCCGATTTAAACCCAATCGAACACTTGTGGCATGTAATGAAACGTAAGGTGGCAAACATGTATGAAATACTAAAATTTCAAGGGATATTACTGAACTTTAAAATAAAAGTGAACTTCTAGAATAAAAGTGGTTATAACCGCCAAAGGAGGAGCAACTCGGTATTGATAATTTTTTTGGTAAAAGTGGCATATCTAAACAGCTTATATATACATACATAAAAAAAGTATCGTTTGATTTTGTTAACCAATGACTGTATTAGAAAATAAACTGGATATTCTTTCTTTGTTAATATCTTTTTTCAAACATTCAATAAACAGATGAAAATTAGATAGAAATACTTATAAACTACTGCGGAGTACTCAACAAAAATTTCATTTCATTATAAAAATTATTATCGTAGTTATTAATAATTTTTCAATCATTTTAATATGGAGCGGTTTTTATGACCGCAAATATATTTTGATTTCATGTTGGGACATATTAATATCACCATCTCTTTTATAAATTAGGATCGTTTAAAGGCGGTTAGAATTTAAAAATAAAGTTTTTATGAATATGGGACAGAATTATGATAAATATTTTATCAAAAACTTATCGGTCCACGTATCTGCATTGCTACCGTATCTGTATAAGGGTCACCCCAATTCGGAAACCTTAGCCCCTCTATTCCGGCCATTCTATTTAGGATTACATAGTCACTTAGATAAGGTATTGCTGATAGTCTTATATCTAACTTAGTATTAACGAGGAATATGTAAGTCGATTCAACGTTATGGGCAGCAATTGGAGCTGTATCCATTTTTTGTATTTTATACAAGGTATTGGTATATATTAGGTATCTTAGAATATCCGACTTGTGCTAGAATTAACCATTTTCATACGATCTCTCCAAAAAGAAGATTGCTCTCGAATACAAACTTTAGCCAAGCAATGATGTAAATTGGACACCGTTACATTTACAACGAGTCACTGTTTGGTGTGTTTCTATTGTGGTGGAATCTTAAATCCATATTTCTTTAAAAATTATGCCGGCCAGAACACTGTTAAAGTAAGTTGAGATTACTGATTTTTGTTTTTTTCGTTACCCAATTGCATGGCATTCATGTGGAATAGTTGTGGTTTCAACAATATGCCACACAACGCGCCCCACAAACAATCTATTTAAGGAAACGTTGGATGAGGGCATAATGGACTTGTGAATATGCCTCCGAGATCGTGTGATTTAACATATGTAGATTATTCTCTTTAGGCACATATGAAGACACCAGGCTACGACGCTGAGCCAGAGGTGATGGCGAACTTCGAAGTCATCATTCATAAGTTGTCGAACATTGAACTTTATTTAAGGCAGCAACTGCATAATATTACATTTCCAACAAAGCCCATAACGTGGTATTTACCATGATTTTAATATCTCACTTCTATTCCCCAAAAAAAGAAAATACGCTTTACATGACAAAACTAATTGCTGTACTTAGCTTAGACCTTTTCCACAAGTAGTTTTTTCACATAGAAACTAATAAATACGAGGTACATTCGATTATCGTTTTTTTTGTTTTTTGCTCTATTGGTACACTTGTCCCGAACATATGTTAACAGTTTCAAATATATAGCACACTTAGTTTGTTTTTGACAGATAGAAAGGTTTGACGTGTTTTGGTGTGGCTGGCGATTTTCAATTATTATAAAAAACGTGGCAAAGACTTTGGATCAAATTTTGTGTAAAAAATCGAATCATTAAGTGCTCTAAAACATGTGAAATCTTGACAGAGGCATACGGTGAGTCTGTTTAAAGTAAAAAAAAAAATGTTTACAACTGGTAAAGCTCTTCCAAGATGGCCCAGAAAATGTCAATGGCGAACCTCGCTCTGGACGCCCCAGCACATCAACAAAAGTTGGTAACGTCGAAACTATGAAGAAAATTCTTTCGAATTCGTCGAATTACCATAAGACTAGTTGCTGAGGATGTTGACATCCTCATGCAACATTTTCGTGTTTCCACTGAAGAGACATACCATATGTAAGGGCCGAGATTTTCAACGATTTAGAAAAATAAAAACTGCATCACTGGAAGAGCTCAAGCCTGTACCAAAAAGTGATTATGAGAACTGTTTCGAGGATTAGAAAAAGCGTTGGCACAAGTGTATTACAATATATCTGAGGGAAATTACTTTGAAGGGGGCAACATTAATATTGATCAATAAATAACTCTTTTTTTTTAAACATAAAGTCACTCTACTTTTTGAAAACACTTCGTACGCATGCTTAAAAAAGGCAATATTGTGATACTAACGTACAATTGCTCGTACAATGTCTTGCAAATATCGTACTGAGCGACCAAAAAAAAAAAAAAGACAATTGGAATTAACCACATATAAGAGTTCTCCAAGGAGATGCGTTCGCTAGGCATATCTGAGTAGATTATAATGACAAATGGGAATGATCTGCGGATTTTATTCATGATAAAAGGTCGTTTTATAAGTAGTGTTGTACTGCTACGAACTGAGCAATTTCTGATAATTTTAACCTAATTTTGTAGTACGGATTGACTTTTTGACAAATAAACAAATAAGCTGATGGTTCGAGGACTGAATTTTCAAAGCTAGATAATTTTATATCGTAAAAAGCATGTACCAGTTCATCAGCGTCGTTTGCCAGGCTTACCAAAAAGATTGCCTACATTGTAAATATGTCAGCGAGGTTTTAGACCTTGTTAGTCGATTTTCAACTTAAAGAGCACTATGCGATAGATTTTTGAGAAGTCTCAAAAACACAAAATCGATGCTAGCCATTTATTGATGATCAGACGATCTTGTCTGAAATTGGCATAGATTTGTTCACTTAGTTGAACAGGCTGTCGAAAGATAGCTCCCACTGATCTTTATAAGTCGGATAAAATATCACCGTTTATGTAGAAGTAATCTGAAGTCAGAAATTATCGGAATGTTAGGGGCATTTATGAGCAATGAGCCGGCAAATATGAGTCCAGCATTTTAGAAGATCTTCATCATCACGGTCCAGAGCAGATAAATACTCTTCGTGAAGACGAGAGGGTACAGCGAAGGTTGTACATACAGCATGTTTAAAATGTTTTAGGTTTTCATATTCATCAAGGTGAGATAAGGCAGTAAAATAAGACTAACTCTTGGGTTGAGCGCGCAATTGGAAGGAATCCAGATAGTTTGAGAGTCAAGTTAGTTGACCTGTTAGCTGCTGTCGAAAGTAGATGTAAGTGATATCGGATTGGTTGTCGATAATTTTTTTTTTTTTAAATTACCTGTTCGCTGCACTCTGAGAAGTTATTTTGATTTATCGTTAAGTTGAATTCTTCGTTGGCACCGATGGTATGCACTAGTGGAGTTGGGACAAAATAGAACCCCGCATAAGATAGTGTCATCACAATAATAAGAGACGTAAAGATGAATTTTCGAAAACTCTAAAATTAAAAAATTGAAACATTAAGTGGCACAAGGTTAATGAAAGCTTACCGCAAAATAATCTGCTAGAAAGCCAAATACAGGCTTTGCTAATACGTACATAATGGGAAGTACAGAAGTAATGTAGCCCATTATTTCTGGCTCGATTCCGAGTTGTTTGCCATAAACTGATATTTGTGGAAGAATCGGGCCCATTGCTATAGAATAGCAGAAAAAATATTTCAAAATTGAATGTTAATTGTTTGCTATAAAATTAAACCTAACTTGTTAAATTAAAATAATAGTTCTGCTGCCTCATTGAATATTACAATGCCACACATGTGGCCAATGCCACGCATGCTTTCGCATTAGTAAGGTTTTTCCTAAATAACTAAAGAACGGACGACTGAAGTTAAATTGTTCATTTGAAAAAGGTAAAAGTATCAAATTAAAGGTTTGAATTGAAGGTGTAGGTAACTTGGTAGTTAGTAATCAATCATTCCCGGTGACATACGAAAAACTCCCACATAGCTCTGCCTAGACTGTTTCTAGACTTCTTACTAAGGGAATTAATAAAACATTCCCAAATTATGGATGGTAGCAGACAGAATCTATCATATTTACCCCAATGACTTAAGATCAGAGAATATATTATGTAGTTTCGTTTTAAAATATAATCCAAAAAATGGAATCAGTGGAAAAAGAAAAAATCGCACTTGAAATACCAGCCGGAGCATGTGTCAACATGTTCTAGAAGAAGTCCTGATCTTGGTCAAAGTCTTGGAAACACCCGACCACAAAAGTATTATCGACGGTGTAATTAGAGTAGGAATTAGATTAAGACTAGCAAACTGAATTGGTGATCACGCTTTGTCAACGGCTTGACCTCCATTAAAACAAACTGTTCACAACTACAGCAGTGTCATCACAGGAATATCTAAGCTGACATTTCTAACCATTAAGAAGCACTTCTATCGACATTAATGGAAGGTATGTACAGCAATCCTAGATAATACAACGTAAGCAAAAGCGCATATAGATATATGAATTAAAGCAATGTGTGTCCACAAGTCCACCTGTAATAAAGGGTGTCTTCATTGACATTGGAACGAACCTTCAATAAGATCCTGGTTATTCCTTTCACGAGAAGAGTCACACCGTTGACTCAGTTTGTGCTAAAAAGGTGTTATCAACTGTTTTTTTTACGAAGCTAAGTACCTGGATAACACATCCGTCTAAGCATATCACGACAAAAGGTTCTGAGAGACAATTCCGTTTTTGAAGTAGCATTTGCAAGAACGTGCAATCCTTGTTACCAAGGATCACCTGAATCCTCACGGCTATGATGAGACTCATTCTATCTTAATCCAGGAAACGGTTCGCCTAGACTGAATTCGGTAGGATTGCGTGGGCTTCAAGTCATAATTTAATCACAGGAATGAGATCGCCGCAAAATTTGTTATACAATGCACAAAGAAAAACTTTTCAGCACCCGAGCCTGCATTGGAATCGAATGCGTCCTTGGTTAAGAAAGTAACAATAGGATACAAAATTCTCCAAATTTCAGACAGACCAAAGGAATGCTTCTCGATGTATTTAAAAAATCGGCGGCATTCCTGGTATTTCTCAGCTCACTGACATCTTATCGGAGTACAACGCTTTTCCTTACGGAAAGCACCGAAGTACGAGTATGCTAGGAACATGTTATACCACTTTCTGGTTTGCTTGCTTTAAGAATGTGTGATCGGCTTACGCTACCATCAGGCTGTCGACGCTATGCGAACATGTGGAGGGTTTTGATACTCTAGGCACTTTTGCAGTGAAACAATTACTCATCTTTCGACTAAAAAGAAATCTCTTTACACATGTAGTACAATGGAGCACTTCTCTGGTTTTGATGTGTTCCGACAGAAAAAATAAATTCCAATATTTCGATATTCCAAAAGGTAGAACTGGTTTATACATATACACTACCGCTCAAAATTTCGGGGTTAAAAATTAGAGGTCCTTATTACACGGGTACACTTATGCACGTGTTATACGTGTAATTATCTTCACGTGTGTAAACACGTTTATTTGGTATATCAGGTGTATGTATCAGTACACGTATATATAAATATACACGTGTATATGTATGTAATTACATTTTTAATTTTTATGAAATTATTGATACCAATTTTGATTATTTAGAAATAAAACACAAAGTTCATTTTATTTGGTAGTTTGTGACAAATTATTTTATTTTAAAAATCAAACAAAAAATTAAATTCATGCTTAAGTAAAGTATGTGTATGGTCTTATTTTAGAAACACTTTCTATTTTGATAAAGAAATACCAACAAATCTACATTATCAGGGAGCAATGAAGATCTTTTAGATGTGACAATATTTCCAGCCGTGGAAAAACAGCGTTCTGAGCTAACAGATGTAGCTGGTATAGACAAATATTTTCTCGCTAAAATTGCGATAGCCGAAAATTTATCATATCTATTTTTCCACAATTCATATGGACCTAGGTCAAACTTCAATTGAGGTTCAGCTAAACAAGTGTCCAGTTGATGTTGGATAGTCTTTCGCTTAGTTCCATGTGTGTTATAAAGAAACTCTAAGTCACTTGTAAAATTCATAGTGGACCCAGTTTCTGTTTCCGAATTATTCTCGGAAGGTCATGCTGTCATGAGCTGCTTGACTTTATTTCTGATAGACATTTTTTCATCAACACTCTCATGCTCTAGGTCTTTATATCGTGGGTCAAGAAAAGATGCTAATTGCCTTGCAGAAACATCAGTTGTGTTACTCGGATTTAAATCAAATGTATTTCGTATATCATTACGTGAACTGATTTTGAACGATGTAATCATGTCTGAGTCGCTTGCGAAAAAATTCATATATATATAGGCCGAAAAATTTTTCCAAATTCTTCCATCAATGCCCATTTTTGTTCTAAAATTTCCAACTTTGTAGCTATAGCAGAGGAAGTGACTGTACGATCTGTCAATACATTTATCACTGGACTCCGGTTTTGTGTTAGACGCTGAAACATAAAAAAGATTGAGTTCCACCAAGTGTTGCATGATTGTAAAAGGGATTGTGCTGGTAGACCCAATTGTTTCTGCTTTTCTTGCAAAGCATATTTCGTAACGTTGGAATGTTTAAAATGGCAAACTAGTCTACTGGCTTTCTCAATTATTTTTTTTTTTATATTTTCAGAAGACATGGATGTCCTTACTGCCAACTGAAGACTGTGTACTACGCATGTCAAACCGACATTCTGTTCTACTTGCCTCATAGATTCCACAACTTGTCTGTGACTACTGCTGTGACTTTTCATTAAGTCCCCAATCGAGAAAAATTCCTTCCATCTTGTTCATGAGATTTTCTGCATTGTGACGTTTGATACACGTCTCAAGTGTAAAAGACTGAGGTGCCCAATCGTCATCTATGAAATGTGCCGTCATTGTCACAATCAGACGTGCAAGGAACTTTATTAACGCTACCAATTTTGTCCTTTATTACTGTTTCAATTTCCTGTTTAAGTGATTGCAGTCGTTTTTTTATTGCCTCTTCTCTCAACGGTTTATAGTTCGGTTCAACAACAGTCATGAATTGGAGAAAACTCGGGCTTGAACAGAAAGAAATTGGAATTTGGTTTAACGCAATCATTTTAGCTAGGGCCTGGTGGATCTCTTCCATCCTATCTGGAGAACATGGTCGGGCATTGCTAACTTCTTGGCCTTTCCGTTTGTGTATTCTGCGGTTTTTGAAAGAGGACGGTCCAGGACTGATATCATCGTTGGTTTCAGTTTTTGACGAATCTCTATCAATCGTACTGTAATTTGAATCACAAAAAGTATTTTTTACGTTAAAGTGTTAATCTATTTTTATTCACTTGATTTGAGTAGAAACCGGATTTTCTCTATTTATATTTGTTTGAATTGCATGAATTCCTTGCAAATGCCGTCCTAATGACCCTGTCGTACCACGACGACAGGAGAAAGAATTGTTCCTGTCCTCACTGCACAAATCACAGAAGGCTATATCACTTTCTCGATGTGCATATTGCCATACCCAACTCTTTCATTTTTATTTTATCACTTTAACAATTTGAAATAGCAAAAGATATACTTATCAGCCTTTCGAGATCAAAACTCAACTAAAACTGATAAGAAGCTCTTCATCATAATTCATAAACCGGTTTAATGATTAAACTTTAATCAAAATAAAACATAGAAAAATAAACTATGCCTTGAACAGAAATAACTGTTTCGGCAAGTACTCGTAACATCCAATAATCGAAAAAACGTCGTGTTGTAATTACATGTGTTAATTTATTGACACGGATATTAAAAAAGAACACGTGTATTTAAATGTTCACGTGTAAAAGTTTCTTACTAACCGTGTACACGCGACACGAATACACGTGCAATTACACGTGTAATTACATACACGCTTTAAATTATTTCACAATTTGAATATATTTAATATATTTTAAACGATTTAAAATATTTTAAAACATTTCTTTTGTAAGTGTTTTGTTTTTTGTTTATATGGGGAAAGCGGAAAATTATCGAAAATTTTACTATTTTTTTTTTTTGTAATATGTGCTACATTTCAATTTTTTTCATTAAAGTAGTTACCTTTATTGTTAATCACCGCTTCACAAATTTTGGGCATTTTTAAGGTTTTATTGCAGTGATTCCCAAAGATTTGGTTTTGATTTTTGACAGCTTTCTCGTACGTTTTTATCGAGTCCGTCCTATAGAAGCTCTAGGGATTGAGCTGGCCATGTCATATTTTCAACTATTTTTCGTTACTTTTGAGATTTAACGTACTCTCTACAAAGTTTTGAGGAATGTTTGAGGTCATTATCTTGTTGGAACTAAAAGGTATCCCTAAACAAACGAAGTAATGATGGAAGAGCATTGTCCATAAAATTATATTTTTTTATGTCCCCCTTTGTTCAATGTGCTATCGACTTTTACAAAATCTCCATTCCTTTATAACAGAACGATTCGTAGACTAAAACTGAACCGCCGCCATTCAGTTGGTACCACACATTATGGAGCCATCTTCCCTTGGTCAGATCAGGGGATAAAAACTTCCCTATTTGATCTAAAGACTAAGTTTTTTGCGATTTTAGTCCCGCCGAAACAAAAAGGTATTTTATGGTGTTAATAGACAGCAGGATTTCTCCACTGTAAATAACTTCTGCTCGGATTTCAGGTCTTGTAGACCGGCGATTCTAAAGAAATCTCTTGTCTTGGTGCCATTTTTAAATCAAAAATAATGCTAGTTCGGATCCATTTATTAGGGGTTCATTTAAAATTTAATTCATTCATTTAAAAATTGTATCTTTATCTGTAAAAGAAATTTATTTAATCATAATTGATAAGAAATACATGAGAGAAAATAAAAAAGCTAGTGTGAATAAAATTCACAATTCATTGGGTTGCTAAGGCTATAAAAGATAGCTAAGCCCATTAAAGTACATATGGTATATCGTATTTTTATACCCTTGCAAAGAGAAAAACCATAAGAAGTGTATGTTTATGTACATATCATTTATCTGTGTAATATAAGACGTTAAGAGCCAAAAAGTTTTCTGTGTAATACTTCCTAAACGTCTTTTGTTTAAAATAAGAGCTATAAAGATACAGTCACAGTACAAAGGGCCAGAGTTTCAAAAACTTAGAACGTGCTCCGCCATTTCAAAATCATATCCTCTTGAGTGTTAAATTTAAAAAAAGAAAATAAAAAGATTAGCATCTAGTGTTGACATAAATCAATCGACTGGCCGCCTCGTTCGTGCGATTTAACGCCGCTTGACTATTTTCTGTTGGGCTACGTTAAGTCATTGGTTTATGCCAACACGCCGACGATGTTGGAAGAGCTCAGAGCCAACGTTGAACGCGAAAAAGCGGCCGTTTCGGCCGAAATGTGTGGCCGAAAATTTGGTCCAACGAATCGACCGCTGCAAACGTGCCCGCGGTGGCCATATGAACGAAGTCGAATTCCATTCATAAATGTTTTGATTGTACTTCAAACCAATAATAAAGTTTTTGAAATATCTCAAATGGTTTGCCTTTTATTTAAAAAAAAGAAGTTGTCAAGTCGTTATTAGAAAACCCTATATTGTATTATCTTGTCATTTTTGAGGGACTCCAGCAGGTTCTATTTCACTATTTCAATTATAAGAATTCTGGCGAAGAACATTTTGTATTACAAGACAAATCACGCAAGATTTTTTGAATGAACAAGAGTAAATTGTTTTTATATAATCTTTTTTACATTGAGGGAAGAAGAAATTTTACTTTACAATGATATTATCGGAACAAAGGGAAAGAAGTAGGTTGACAATGGAAGATCCAAAAACAGTGGACTTGTACTTAGTCTTGCATTTGCTTAACCTCAGTTCAGATGCAGAAGATACAGATGGTTTTGTATTTCACAAAACATGATATTTTCTTAACGACATCCAAAATATTAATTTTCTTTCTAATGGGGCGGTCTTGTCTTCGGCGGATCTAGGCTTCATCTAATAACTCATTGAATGGCCAATCTGTCTCCAGTTGCATACAACTCTGTGGTGATCTTCCTTTACTACATTGTCCCTCTGGAATAGATTGGAAGACTTTTCAGGCTGAGACATTCACATTCATTCGTTTAACACATCTTAGACTTAAATATTGATCAATTCTCGATTTTCTGATAAGATCAATATCTGTATAGTCCATAGAGTACGTTGTGATGATACAACTGATGTACTAGATTAAGCCTGACCACCATTGCAGGCACATGCAGGGAAACAGAGAGCAGCAAATAGTGGGGCGCTAAAAATGAGTACTAGAGCAGCTCGTAAGCTCTTAAAGAAGAAAGGACCTCAACGAAGATAGCTATCCAAACTTATGTTCAGCAAGTCTGATAGTAATGACTTTGCAAAGAGCATGCACCAAACCATACTTAATATATATATTAGTCGGACGAAAGCATGCCAGACGTTGTATGCCCGGCTTTAAAGAAAGGAGACCCTCTAGTCTGCGACAACTAAAGAGGTATCAGTATAATTTCAGGCCTTGAAAGTCCACCATAAACCATATTTTGACATCACGGCATATCTTGAGAAAGACCCTCCACTTCCAAATCGACACGCTCGATCTATCATATATGCCGATATTAAGTCGTCCCACCTGCCTCAGCAACATAACGCTAACGCATCTCATCAGCTTATGCTTTTTATCTTCATACCCATCACTGCAAATCAACCATAGCCAGAACCATAATCTATTGGAACATCTTAGAGAACCAAACCAAAGCAATATTGAGAAATTAAAAAAAAACTATTACTTACAACAGCCGAAAGCCACTGCTGCTAGTTGCTCTGTACTCTTATATTAGTAACAATTTGTAATTGTGTATTGATATTTTTAATAAATAAATAAATAAGTCGTTTTTGAAAGCGTACATAACAAAAAACTATGTGAAGCCATGTATGGTTTTGACATTCTTGCTAGATTTGTATGGCTATAGAGGATGACCACGAAGGAATCTGCTTTTTGAGTTTAATTGCAATTTTGATATTAACGGAGGTTTCCAACAAAGCCATGCCAAATGAACTGTGGAAGTGAATGGTTGTATAATAAAAGGCTATTTAATAGAAAAAAAAGTAACTTTAACATATTAGCATTTTGTTTCCTTGTAAATCCGCTAAATTAACGTTGTGACAGTCTTAGCGCAACCATAGCCAAAGAGAATGAGAAGCGTTTGTTCTCCTGAAGCTAATGGCAATACACCCTCGAGTGAAAGTATGTGTGTACTATACCATATTACCTAATAACACTGAGATTTTGGGTGGAATGAAAAACTTAGAGAAGGATTGTCAGAAATAAGATTAAGTTGCGAATTCACAGCAGACAAGTACGGCCAAATTAACCAATACGTGACAGTAAACAGCTGTGGGTTCCCTTAGGTAGCGTTTTGACGGCTGCTATGTCTGGATAACGATAAAAAATAGGCGCCACGTGATTTTTTGCCGGAATCACGAGACCTTTTTTGACAGACGTAAAAAAAAAGATCTTCCCCGAAATATAAAATCGCAAAAAAAAAAAACATTTATTTATGGTGAATTAGCGGTACACTCGTCAATAGAGTGACCCGCTATTTTCACAGTCCCGAAAAGCATACAAACGTTAAGTTAACGGGTCGCATGTCCCGTTTAAGTTCTCAATAAAAAAAAACGATTTTTCCTGCAAAACTACACTTTCACTATACTCTTAGTTAGCTTTTTTCCTAGCGGTGCTGTTCCCCGTTCTGGCGCAGTTCCTTCCTCCCTCTCGTTCTGCTACTCCTATGTATTCGTTTGTTCTATCCTTTGTGCTTTGTTTCTTTCTTCTTTTTTCCGTTGCTTTTATTTCATGTTTTGATTTTTTTTTAAGCAAAACTCGCGAAATTCTAATCTAATCTAATACCGAATTTACTCTGTTTTTTCCGAAAGAAAAAAAATTGCTTTTCGCAACACAAAAAAAATTGCTCACACAACTCCTCAGTCTCGGAGTTCGATCCACCTTCCAGTGATAACTGGGAACTCCACTGAGTGAGTTTATGGAAGCTGTGGATCCTATCTGTTTACTCTTCTATTTCCCTTACCAATGGATTCTACTATGAAAATGTGAAAAGCAATTTTTGCTTTCTTTCTGCTTTCTGTTTACTATCTATCTCCAATTATACTATTGAAATTCTTTTGCAAATTAAGCCAAACGCGAGAGGAGAAGGGAACTCGACGTACAGGTAGTTGGAGTGTTAGGACGAAAGTTAAAGAATGTAGATACAATCCAGAAGGGTGTTGCTTGTTGTTTGTTGTTGGTTGTTGCTTGTTGGTATGTTTGCATGTTTGTATGTTTGTATATTTCCTCGTTGGAGGCTGCTTGTTACTTGGCCGTCCGCTCACTCGCCTTGATGCTCCTTCGGTGCTCCATCAGCGGGGTGCTGGCTTCAAAGGTGTTGTTGCGTTGGCCGTCCGCCTGCACATCACCGTTGCTCCTCCGTAGCTCCCTCGTTAGGGTGTAGCTATCGAAGAGATTGTCGTCTCCTCACCCATCGAATATTTTCTTTGCTAGCTCCCTAGCTAACTGCATCCACATCGAGTGTAATATATGATGTTACTCAAGCCTTTGTTTGGTTGGCTTTTCGTTGGGGTGTAGGTTCCGGGGATCGTCCTCCACCACCCGTCATCATCGTGTTGGGGTGTCTGGCTAGAAAGGACCATCCGTCCCTACCCGTCGACGACTTTCAGTGAGTCTCCCGTCTAGCCTACTAGCTCCGGCAACGGTGATCCTGGTGGACCTCCTGTCACACCCTGGGCTCCTGGTTCGACGTGAGTCTCCCTACCGTTTTTGGGGCTTCACCGACCGGACCCGTAAACTTATGTGGGTTGTTTTCCGAGGTCTGGGGTTGGTGGGCCACTGGCCGATTGGACAATGGCTGCCCTCCAGAGCTAGGTGTTCCCACTCAATGAAAAGAGGGACCGAAGGGACTTTTAAGGAAACGAGAGAAAAACTTGTTGTGGGAACATTTTTCGCGACAATATGCTGCCAAAAATGTCTACCGAAATCAATGAGTTAAAGGAAGACAATGCAAAAAAATCAAAATATTCGTGAAATAAAAATAAAAATTAACTCATTAGAAGAAGAGCTATTTAAAAACAATATTGAGGTGGAAAACTACCCAACTGATCTATATTATTCAAGCACTAGGCTAAAAAATAAACCACAAAATAAACGCTTCCGAAATTACTTACTATATATAGAACATCGGCCAAAAAAGATAAAAAAAAAAACAACAATAGTTGCTCCTTCCGTGAACCTTTAACGTACAACTAAGTATATCGCTAAAAACGGCAAAAGTTGCTCGTAACATACCCCTAAAGAAAGTAAAAGTAAATACAAGTAACGACCAAAGAAGGAAAGAGAAAAATGATGAACTTATGTTTAACAACAACTTCTAACATCGGCAAATAAACATTTGATATGGCTTGCTAAAAACAAACCAAAGAATGCAATTGGAAGTTTGTGTGGGAAACATTATTATTATTAAACTTAATGTTCTTAAAGAAATATTAAAGAAATAAAGAAATTGAAAAAATAAAAATTAAAAAAATAAAAATTGACTGCCCGTAGTACTTGAGAATATTTTGAAAAACTTTGCCTATGCGGATGACAGAAACAGTATCTTAACGATGAAATAAATTTATTCATCGAGAAACAATACACAATATCGACGATGTGGATAAAGTAACCTGTCTAGTTTTCGAGATAGTTAATATTCCGTATTTTGCAGTTATATAACCAACGAGATCACCTTAGAGCTCTTTTGAAGAGTAGATCTTGTTAATCGCTACGCTCACAAGGCATTTCAATAGCAAAGCCCACACGCAGGCAACTAAAGTAACGTTCTATGATGCGGAACATGAACTTTAATAAATATGACGAGTCGCTTGTTCATTTCGAGAGAAAATTTTTTACAGTGTATACGACCTTGTGAGTATCGACGGAGAGTAAAAGATGACATTTAACCATAAACTGTACGAGCTGTGCAGCGACTTGGACTTTGCCAATGGTAACCAGTGTTTCAGTTCGGGAAATATTCCAATGCACTACGATAGAGAAAGGCAGAATAGGAAAGCCCTACCCTAGGTGTCGCACGCAAGTGGAGAGAGATCTCAACAAACTTGGCGCTCGAAATTGGGAGCAGCAGCCAAACAAGAGACACACTGGTAATAAAGATTCTCCATACATGGGATGGCCGTGGCTTAAGTGGTAGTGCATTGGTTTCTCAATCGGACGGTTCGGGATGTAATACCAGCCGCGACCGAAATACTTTTTTTCAGGCGACTTAAATCTTGTGAGATGAATGTAAAAATACAACGTCAAACCAATTTTCATTAATAATTGAATCTCTCCATGTCAACCATGGAGCGAAATATTATTTTTTGATAAAATTAATTCTGCCAAAGCAAAAAATGTTGGAAAATACATCAATTTTCAAATTGAATCAGTATTTTTCAATATGTCCACCTTTGGCACGAATAATGGCCTTGAGACGGCCGAAGAAACCATCGCACGCTGCACGCAAGTCGATCTGCGGTATTTTGGCCCATTCCCGGCGAAGTGCTTGTTTGAAGTGGTCCAAACTTTGGTATTTTCTAGTGCCAACCTTCGCCTTCAAAATACGGATTTGCATCCGGAGAATTTGCAATCCATTTTGTCCAAGAAATGAAGTGTGGAACATTGTTTTTGAACCAATCTTGGTTGACGCGCGCTTTATGAGACGGTGCCGAGTCTTGTTGAAATGTTCACGGTCTCCGACCGAAATGATTGTTTGCCCAAGGCTTTAATACTGTCTTTAAGAGAGTTTCGCGGTATACGATCGCATTAATTTTGACGCCACGGTCCTGGCAAGTAAACTCGGTCATTTTGTTTGTCGACATATTGCTCTATAACAAATAGCGACTAATCGGAAAAAAACAGATTCGTTCAAGCGTAGCAACTCCTTCGCTCTTTCGACTCTAACTTTTTTCTGTTGCGGTGTAAGATCGTGTGTTTTTTGGAACTTCAATGGATTGAGCTCAGACTCATTTTTCAGTATGTGTTGCATGCATTCCAATGATATGTTGAGCTCATGAGCCATTTTTCTTCCACTTCGAAGCGGATTTCGCTCAATTCGAGTCTTCACTTTCCGAACCATTTCTACCGATGTTGCTGTTTTTTTATGACCACCTCCATGGCGTTTTGCAACGCTGCCAGTATCACGGTAACGAGCTATGGTTCGAGACACAAATGATTTATTCACGTTGAGGTGCTGGAGGGCTCTAACGATAGCTACTTGTGGTTTTCCAGCAAAATATAAAGCAATCACTATCACGTTTGAATTCCATAGCGGATAAAAATTTTTCAACACAACTGAGATGCAAGTCCTTTAAAAGGTTTGTAAATAATAAAATTATCTGTCATGTGTCAAAATTGTCACAGTAATGAACGGTTTGGAAATTATAGCAGTCGTAAATTGGTTTCAGGTCGAGTCAGTCAGATTGTATATATATATCGCATGAACAAGTTAAGAATCTCTTTAGAATTTTTAAGAAAAGAATATGCAAAACTAAGACTACAATATGTATATATGAGGAAAATCTTTTTGGATTCAGATTCTGATTGTTTTGGGAAAAGTTAGTTAGTTAGTTAAATGATATTAACATTAACTAATATTGACTATGGACATCTCAAATAACACATTGCAACGATTTCAATGCAGTTAACGACTTATGAGTATGAAGTCACTCACAAAATCACTGTTTTCATCACGATCTCTTCTTGCTTAGGTGTAAAGAAGAGTAATTACTTAGGTTGCTGAATCCAATTTCTTTATATGCCTGACTGTTACAGACTATACACTTTGCGCAGATCAGATGTCCTGTAAAGGCTTTTTTGAGATGTGAAAAATTGGTATCGTCCTAGATGATAAACAACAAAGAAGGCCAACTAAGCGAAGGCAAACAATTGCATCAATCAGATGCAACAAAATTAGAAAACTATGCATATACTCGTACATCCTATATACATAAGTATATAGGAGTATATGCCAAAACTTTCCCTAGTTAATGAGTTAATGAATTCGTGTTCTTTTTTTTTTATAAAAGGCAATTCTTAAACATTATACTATCATACTCATTGTATTACTACGTCATTATAATATGTGTACATACCTGCCATGAAGAAGAAGTAATGTGCCTTAATTGGCAGTAGTTTTCCATTGATTTTCACCATTTTTTAATCCTCTATCTATTACAATTAAAAAACACTTAAGTATTAACGTCACTTTTTATCACTGAATGTAAAAGATCTATCACAAAATTAGTGTTTCACATCTCCAGATACAGATATAGATACCATACTGCCCACAGATACACATCAATGTATGTATGTATAACTATTTGGAGATACTGAAAGAAGACTGCTATCTTCTACAATTTTTGCAGCAGTTTCTTTGAGTTTCCTGAATAACCGCGACTACACCACAACTCATATCATTTCAAACTGATACAATTATCCGATAAGACCGTCTCGATGCCTTCAGTGTATAAAGCGTTTAATCAGCATTACAGTCCGTCTGAAAATAAACAACAAGGGACATAGTATCAGTGAAAACGTTCATTTAAGTTATCGTTTGAGAGATTTGGAAAATAGGTAACCGAAACAATATACTCGTGAATGTGGAAATTGTTGTTGGTTTTTATAATTTTTAGTAGAAGTCATTATAACGATTATTATCTTATCAGAGTACTTTAAGGTGAAAATGATAAAAGTGGAGAAAAACGAATGCGAGTCTAGTTCTCGTATTGGGAAATAATATTAACTGACAGTAAACTGAGGTTTGTTGCTTTTTCGTGGCGGTTTATTGTACTTTCTTCAGATTTTCTCTACAATATAGGGTATAGTTTTATTTTTTCCTAAAATTGAAATAAATATTAATAATGTGATGAAATATAAAGTTGTAGAAAAAATAAGCTAAGCATGATAAACTTCAAGGGATTAACGAATAAGAAAGAGGTTCACTTTTCGGCCACATAACAGTTATAAATTTCTGTTGAAAATATATTGAGAAAAGTATTGAAACTGATATATATTTATTCGATGTTAGAAATATAAGGAACAAAATGATTATAGATCTAAATTAAGCTGACTGCTAAGTGACATATACTCTTCGCCTTACTTCGCCTTACTATATATTTTGATAACCATCTTTTTATCTATTATTTACTTACTTGTTAAAATGGCCATAGACCTGGGCCTCAACTAGTAAAGTTTTCTAGTTTGTACGGTCTTTACAAAACTACCTACAGTTGTGTATTCGACTTATGTATATGCGTTACTTCAGCCGAGGTCTTTCGCTGTTTCGATTGTTGATATTCATTCGTCCTATACGATCATAGATAAAGTTCATGCTTCTGCGCTAAAGAGCGCGACTGGGATGTTAAGTTTCTCGACATGTCTTCATATAAGGCCAAACAGCAGCAATTTGAAGGCGTAATTTTTCTTTAGATTTCTGATGAGGTATCCTTATCAGAGTCAGTTGGAGGCTGAGGTAAACATTAGTGGTTTTGCCTGATAAAGGTACTAACTCAAAGGTGAAGCTGTTTAATGTGACAATCTGTACGAATCTTCGAAGCAACACATTCCTTTCTGTTGCCAGCATAAACTTAATAAAGTCCTTTGCATAACTACATTAATTGTTGCCGCTTTTGTGCTAATAATAAAAGCTTACCAATGGTAGCATGATGTGTCTTGTAAATGTTGCCAAGTTTATCAACATATGCACATATTATAAAAAAATATGTTCTGCACAAACTTCTCAAGAATTTTTAAGTCCATCTTGTGATAAAAAAAATCTAACTGAAATTGCTTTGAAAAATCTCCACCACAAGTCTTTATAAATGCTGTCATATGTTGCCTTGAATTTGGAAAATATTATTGCGGTTCAATTTATCACAACACCTTGAAAACTTTCGTCTAAGCCCCTCCGAACATTTTCCCTCTAAATAGTTAGTCATCCAACATCCCGGGGAAGTGATGGGTAGCCATGGGCGCATGAGCCGTCGTATCGTGGAAGCACTACATAAACAGGTAGGATGGACTGTCAAAAGCTTCGAAGAGAAACGCTACCAGAACAGGCGGGCGGCCTGCTACAAAAGCGCGAGGAAAGCGCTATATAGGATATTTATATTTGCAAGAGTTCAGTGTAAAATAGTTGACCCTTGCTCTTACTAGTTGCTCTGTCACCCCTAATGGGTATTCTCCAGCCTTTAGTAGAGCCAAGGAATAACGCTCCACCCCTCCAGCTCCTAATCACTTCACTTTTATTTGAATTATAAGCCTAGAGCCAGATGGACGGTCTGCAACACTTTGTGTAGATGCATCACCTAAAACCCACAGCAGTTGACTAGAGCCACGTGGAATATCTGCAGTTCTTTGCAATACACACCACACAACACATCCACAAAAGCGCAGGCGAAAACGAAACACAAGATAGAAACCAACAAAAAGAGCAATAACCAAAACACAAATTGTACAATCGAAAATTTTTTTTTTTTAAAGTTTTGACTTGGGTCCCTTAGATCTTGACTTGGTTCCCTTTTCTTAGTTCAAATGCGTAGGAAAAGAACATTCTTTGTCACTTTGACTTTCTTAGATCAATTTCGGGGAAAGAAGGCGTTGTTTGAACGCAAGACAATTCAGAGCAAATGTTCATCCAGGCCAAACGAAATTTCCAGAACTCGAAAATTTCTCCGAGGATACTACCCAGATCCAGTGGCACACTTGGGTGTTTGAAAGAGATTGCATATTGAGATCCCGGTAGGCTTTCGCAAGCATTGTGAAAAAAAAACTCCCGCCCAAAAGGAAGACCAAACGGCACACGCGACCCACTAAAGAAAATTGCTTTTCAACAGTTCGGGAAGACGATAGCTTTAACTGCCACTCAATTAACCTCGATAATTTAATTTTTCTTAATACCGCTCAATTCGTTCTCGTATGGCAAATTTCAATCAATAAATCGCTGGTTATAACGTGACCTTTGAATTTTATTGTCTTTTTGTTTCATCTTTTTTTAAGGTTTTGCAATTCATTTTCGAAAAGATTGCGTTGAGCCTACAGACACATTTTTTGTGTTTTTTTCCCCAGATATTTGCTACTGCAGTTAATAGCGTCTTTATACCTATGTATAAACGCACCACTAGCTGAGCAGCAAAAAGTGGCAGCACTTAACCTGCTGCCTGTTGCAAGTTTTCTTTGTTAGCATCGCAAACCATCATTATCGATCGAACCATCAACTGTGTGGTTCCGAGTCGTTGTTTTCTTTTAAAAAAATTGCTTTTTTTGTTGTTGCTGGTAGACCGGCTACAAATTAGTAAATTTTATTTTATTCGATTACTTATTTTTAATCCGAAGAAAGAATCAAAATAAATAAAAATCGAAACAATATGAGGTGCTTAGCAATTTAAAATTTTTGGGTCTTCTCTTAGGCCTATCATAGTGTGAATATTTGGCCAATTATGGACTAACGCGTTAAGAAGAGTTTTCAGTTTAGAGAATATCCTTTCTTGCGGATTTGGCAGTTGATGTTGAGGTCCCATTCATCAAGCATAATTTACTCTGACCAAATCGCTATACTATTGAGTCTATAAATTCGTGCGGTTTGCTAAGCGATGGCGTAACTTGTATTATTTCATTGTTATTATTCCATTGGAACATGCGTTGGAAAGCTACTGTCATTCTACGTCATTTCAGTATGTCATTCATTTGAAGCGTAAACAACAATAATTTTTTTTCACTCAATTATGTCGAACTTTGTGCCTGAAAAAGTGTTTTTGCGGGGAGTTCTTCTTCATTACTTTAATATGAAGAAAACTGCTGACGAAAGTCATCGTATTTTGGTGGAAGTTTATGGTGAACATGCGCTAGCTGAGCGAACGTGCTAAAAGTGGTTTGCATGATTTAAAAGTGGTGATTTTGGCTTGGAAGACGATGAACGTCCTGGGCAGCCAAAAAAGTTTGAAGATGAAGAACTGGAAGTACTACTCTATGAAGATTGTTGCCAAACACCAGAAGAGCTCGCAGAATCTTTGGGTGTCACTCAAGCAGCCATTTCAAAGCTGGATATATTTAAAAGCAAGGAAATTGGGTTCCACATGAAGACGTTCCGAGAGACGTCGAAAGGCGGTTTTGCATGTTCGACATGCTGCTGGAACGTCACAAAAGGAATTCATTTTTGCATCGGATTGTTACTGGTGATGAAAAATGGATCCATTACGACAACCCCAAGCGCAAAAAATCATATGTGAAACCCGGCCAACCAGCCAAATCAACGGCAAAGCCGAATATCCATGGCGCGAAGGTAATGCTCTGTATTTGGTGGGATCAGATGGGTCTGCTGTATTATGAGCTGCTAAAACCGGGTGAAACCATCAATGGACAACGCTACCGAACACAATTAATCCGTTTGAAGAGAGCAGTAGCCGAAATACGCCCGGAATATGCGACCAGACACAAGGCAATAATTTTCCATCATGACATCATGTTATATTTAAGTTTAGATAATGCTGCCCTTACATCATTTTGGTGTATTGATATTTTTTGGTGATGATATTTATTTTATAGTGTCAAGAAGTATTCTTATTAATCAACGGTTATTGTACGCATTTATCAACATTCATTACGATATGATCACTAATACAATGTTATTAGTTTATGTGTTGCATAATACAATACGTTATGTATGTAAATATAAACAGAGGTAGTCAACGTATGCGACATCTTCCCTTCTTTAAAAAAAGAATGTTTACATGTTTTTCTATCTCGCTAATATTGTATTATATAAGAGAAATTAAAGAGTATAAATTCAAAAATAATAGGATAACTCAAATTGTAAATTACTAAAAATGCCTACTCAAAAGTACAACAATTCAGATAAATGAAATATTCAGTTCAATTTACCTATCTTAATTATGTAATTAGTTTGCTTGTCGAAATCTGTATAGTGTATCGTTGGGGTTGTTTTATTACACGGCCATGTCTTGATGTCTTCACTGTTGGGTTTGTAGAGTCAGGTGGGATGTTCGTGGCAGGTTGAATTTCTGTGGTCTTATCTAGCGTTAACTTAATCGTTACTTTTATGTCGAGAGAATTGTCGACGTTTGAGCATGAAGCAAAATCGACATTGGCTGGTGGTGTGTTAGACATTACTGATATTAGAGTTTTTACTGTTGCTTTTGTAAGTTGGATGTGTATGGTGTTTCGTCTGAGTAGTTTTCCATCGTCTGTCCTAACCTGAAGTGATCTTGGTGCGTTATTAAGTTGCTCCATTGATCCAGTAATCCAATCACTATGGCTCCTTTGAATACGTACTTTCTCTAAAGGTTGAAATGATTTAGATGGTGTTTTGGTTTTGTTGTAGTCGGTTTTTTAATTGTGTCGTGTTTCGGTTATATTTTTATGTACGTCCGGTATGACCTTCGGTTTGAGTAATTGATACTGGTAGCCTTGTTCTTATAACTCTGCTCATAAGGCGCTGATTTGGCGATTGGAGGACTTCATTCCGCGGCGAATTACGGTGGTTGAAAAGCACTAGGCAAGAATCCGTTTATCCTTAAAGAATTTTTTTTTTAGCATTGCTTTCGCTGTTTGGACGTAACGTTCTGCTAGACCATTCGATCTTGGGTAGCGGGGGCTGGATGTTAGATGTTGGATTTCTCATGATTTAGTGAATGCAACAAATTCTTGTGAAGCAAATTGGGGTCCGTTATCCAAATCCCGAACAGTTGGAATGCCATGTGTTGCGAACCAAACTTTGAGTTTTTTAATAACTTCTGTTGATGTTAATTGTATGAGTTCTGTATAGCCAAAGAAGGCGGCGTAAATATCTTCAATAAGTACACCTTATAAAAGTGAAAAACATCTATTGCTACTATTTCCCATGGCTATGTTGGAATCGATTTGATAAGTAGTGGTTCTTTACGGGCTGGTAAGACTGGCAAATGCTGCACTTTTCTACATAATTTTGTATGTCGTGCTGCATGCTTACCCAAAAAACTGCTTTAAGCCCTCGGTACAAGCATATTTGTATTCTAAAGTGGCCTTTGTGAATTTGTCTGACGGTTTCCGATCGTTAGTTCTTGGGAATGACGATCTTGGATGCTTTGTAAATAATACCATTGGTGTAGGGTAATTCTTCTCGGAAATGCCAATATGATCGTATCGTGGTTTGTAAATCGATGATTTTTCCGGGCCATCGTTATAAAATAAACTTCTTAACCTGCGTGAAATCTGGATCTGTTGATGTCTCTAGTTCTAGTTTTGTTTTTTTTTTTTTTGGTTTTGCTTAGTTCTGTTATTGGATGTGTTCCTATGTCATTGTCTAGTATGTCATGAGCTTGGTTTTTGCAATTTCTGTTGAGGGTGTCGGCCAATTTTAATTCCGTTCCTTTTCTATAGGGTGATTCACCGTGAGGTTTGATCTAGCCTTCTGCTATATTCAGTATCGTTAAGCGAGTCATCATGAAAAGACTCACACTACAACTAAGTCACCAAATTGTTCAGCTGTATTACGAAAATCAGCGTTATGTGAGAAATGTTTTTCGTGCGATTCGAGGAACTTACGGTGCCCATAATCGACCTACTGAAACCACTATTGCCAATACCATTCGCAAATTTTAGTCCCAGTTTACATAAGTGGATGATACTCGAACGGTTAGACCACTCCAGCACGTAGTGAAGAGACTATAGCAGCTGTAGCTGAGAGTGTACGCGAAGACCGTGACGAATCGATTCGTCGTCATTCTCAGCAGCTTGGCTTGGCGTATTCGACAACTTGGCGTATTTTACGTGAGGATTTCGGTCTAAAATTCAACTTGTGCAAGAATTGAAGCCAGGGGACTTGAATTTTCGTCATATTTTCAGTGAATGGGCTCTAGAAAAACTCAATTAAAAGGCGGTATTTTAACGTTGTAACGCTGTGGACTTCTCAATTTGGGCATAACTGTGCTCGAGTGTCAGCGCTTACGAAGCATATGCTATAGGCTGATCGTCTTAAAGGAGTGCAGCGCCCAAGCTATGTTTGCTTGCGTGTACTTGGAGTTTAACGTTTCGTTTTGGGTCATAGTATCGCAATAGTGGAGTCGAGGAAAACGCTTTTTTGAGACCTTCAAATGCATTTTGTTGTTGTTGAGACCAGTACCAGGTTGTGTCTTTTTTCATCAGTTCTCGCAGTGTAATTTCTGATAGGTTTGTGATCAATTTAGCAAGGTAGGTGGCCATTCGTTTGTAATTGGTTAACCGCCGTTTTTTTTCTGGGTCAGCGCTCACACCTGTTGACGTTAAAATGTGACCTAGGTATTTTACTTCAGCAGAGTTAAATATGCATTTATTTCTATTTTATTTTAGACCAGCGTTATTAACTACCTGTATGTCTTTTCAGCTCTTCTTTAGTTCTTCCAAAAAATCAGGATGTCATCTATTGCACCCTCGGTGAAGAATTAATTGCATTAAACTTTGGTAAACTTCTGGCGCGCAAGCAAGTCCAAAAGGTATCCGTGTAAATAAGACCAATCCCCAAGGGGTGGCCATTGCGAAGTACTTTTGTGTTCGTTTTAATACCTCGATCTGCCAGAAGCCTCTTGTGCAGTCTAATAATGCAAAAAAAAAAAAAAAATTGGAGTCTTTAATATTTGATGTTATCTCTTCAATAGTTTTTAAATAATGATAATGCCAGTCTGTGGAGTCTATAAATACCCGTATTTTGTTTTTCTTTCTTATCACTGCCATTGATAAAACTACTGGTGGAAACCCTTGAGTCTTGATTAGAACACCGAGCTTAATCATGCTTTCGATTTCTTCATTAACTTGGTTTCGGATTGCGTTGGGTATTTTTCTTGGTGCATAGTGTTCGAATTTGGGATTTTTAATTAATTCAATATCATAGACGAAATCTTTTACTTTTCCCAGTCCATTAAATACCTATGTCATTATTTAGGTTGATTTGTTGTAACCGCAACACAAGCGAACATTTCTCATAATCATCTTTATCTAGTATTGCTTGGGAATCAGAAATCTTTTCTACTATCTACTAGGAATTTGATTTTAGTACGCAGGTAATTTCGAATAACACAATAAAGTTTTAATTCGCCACGTACGTCGATCTTGGTACCACCAAACGGAATGAATTTTTTTTTTTTACGGGATTGATTTTGTTTTGTTCTATTTTTAGCTTTTTTAGATAAGAGGCGGGGAGCACGTTGCATTGCGAAGCAGTGTCCAGTTTGATTTTTTTTTATTTACCTCGATCTCTTCGTGTATGAATCCTTTTCTTCTTGTCTGTTTTTTTTTCTCGCTGAAAGCAAAACTCTGTTAAGTGGCCAGATTTTTTGCAGTTATGATACTTTTATTTATGTGTATGCCGGACATTTATATTTCTCGCGTTCTGTACCACACCTCTTACATTTGTAAGTGTGTTCCGATCTGTTTTTCGGCGCTTTTTTGAGATAGTGTAGGGCATATTTTTTTAAAGCATTAACCGTTACATTGTCTAATTTGTGTAATTCTTGCAATTCTTTTGTTCCTATTCACTTGCCTTACATATTTTGATGGCTTGTTCGAGTTTCATATCGTCTTCTGCCAACAATATTTCTCTCACTCTATCACTTTTTGTCACTATTTTGTCTTGTAGCAGAGAGTCCTCTAACTTTTCGAATGCACACTTTTTCGCTTTATTTTTGATTTTTGTAAAGAATTTTTCAAAACACTCGCTTTCGTTTTATGTGAGAGTATTAAAAGTGTATCTTTTGAATGTTAGACTTACTTCAGATGAAAAGTACTCGTCAAATTTTCTCTGTACGATTGTTATATTTTCCTGTTCGACTGCAGTTAGGGAGAACGAATTGTAAATATTTGCTCTGTCGCGTCGAAACCAATACAAGACATGAATTTTGCCACTTGAATCCTCTCCGATTTTTTATTTAGTTTGGCTGCTACTTCGAACCATTTGTAGAGCTGGAGCCAATTTTTCCATGATGATGATACATTACCACCTGATATCTGCAGCGGTTTTGGAGGCTTCACAAAATTCGATGAATTTTCATTAGATCATTCCAAGTTGAAATATAAACGTCGTTACCCTACTTTTGTTTTGCAAGATCGACAACAAATTAATTCGTGATCCTTCCAGACATTTGCTTTCTGCACAAGAGTATAACCCACAAGTAGAATGGCATATTTCTACTCGTATATATTATCTAACGGTTTTCCATAAGACATACTTTTCCCAAACATATATATTATTATAATAATATAATACTATATACACATTCTTGATATGTTTCAGAACAACTAAACACATTTCCACTAATCTATGAGGGGCGATACGGACACCTTAGGCAAGTCTTTAAGGACTTGGCACTATGTAACTACAGTTATATATAACTATATCTTCAGTAGGGATGAGGCACTAAAACGTTCAAGAGGGGTGATAATTTTTCCGTTATTGAGAAAGAAATGATAATTACATGTCATATAGATACTATAAGACATCACATCACAACAACTGAAGACTACAAAAAATACAGGATATTTGAGATAAATCAATAATAAATCTTTATTTTTTGCATCACTCACAATTTTATTAAGACATTCTGTTTACTTAAATTTTGCTTTTTTTTTTTTTTGTAAAAGTATTTCTATAATTATGTGGATAAAAGCTCTCCGCTGTCAGAAAGAATAAGCCAATCCACATGAAAACCGATCAACAGCAATCCTGTCCAACTGACTAAGAAGAGGTCTTGGTAATAAAAGCGATATATATATGCACCATATATACAAATTAAAAAAAAAAAACAATAAAGTTAGAGTTGACTGCGCATTATTTAAATCAGTAAAAAAAGAAATGATTTAGTAAGGTGCATATGAGTGATTCAGAAATGAAATGAATCAAGGCCATTTTTTGTTTGTTATCTTATTAACAGGATATTTAATTAACCAATTAGTTAAAGTGTCGTATTTAAACCAAGATGGTTGTTAAACAAATTGAAACTAAATTTAAATTTTGAGATTTTGAATTGCACTTTACTGCAAAAACAATTCTTTGGAGTCATATTGTATTGTATTCATATATACATATGAACTCATCCGTAAAATATGGTCACTTTAGGCAATTTGAACATCGTTTGCCTGATTGCAAGGACGGGAGACTATTTTAAGCCCAATACCCACAAAGGATCATTTACAATCATCTTATCTTTCAGCAATCTCATATCTTCTGGTCAGTGTGATTTTAGGCATGTTAAGTCCACTCTCGGCTATTTGTTTACCTTACGGAAGATCTGGAATAGAGCCCAGTTTATCTGTATTCCGAGTTTTAGGCTGCATACGACAGCACATACATATATACTTATGTCCAGTTTTGCGGTCAAACTAGTCTATACAGGATTTCAATGATGAATCCATATTGTTCACACAAGATGTGTGGTTTCCGACTATTCTTACTGCGACTTTGTTGCGAAGAAACGATAAAAGCAATCAATATGATTTTTCTAATGACTCAAGAATTTAGAGAGATAATAAGTAATCACTTTTCTGTGTACATCTACGTCTGTTAATATAGGCTAGCTGTTTTGACACTTAGTGAAATGGTAGATCCCGACCACGGATCACTCTGATCTGAAGCTACGTAGCTGCGAGCTATTTCCAATATTTTTCTCTCGCTGCAGTCTTGCCATTTATGTTCGTAGTTATGTATGTGGCTTACAAAACTTCTTTACAATGTACTCCTTGTTCCAATCCGGAATTCAATTACAAATGGTCAAAATTCGATCTCCGTAAGCAAATTATCCGATACTGCTTTATTCACAGAAGCAATTTGACCTTTAAGAAGTTTGATACCCTGTCTGATACCATTCAATGAATCGTAACGACTTTAATATAGACAATTCTGAGTGGTTTCGAAATTCTGGATAGACAGCACCCGAAGGATGGTGTGTTGAGATCTTCGCTGTGGAAAACAACTTGACTCAGCTTGTAAATGAGCCCACGCGAATACCAAACAAATCCTGTCTACTTGTCAGCTCTTTGGACAAACCCAGTCTGCTAGCTGTACACTATAAGGCCAGCTCAACAATTCCAGATTTTGCTTTGTCTCCGCCTACACTTGAGTGTAAGCATAAGCTTTTTCACAAATCCTGTTCTGCAGGACTCTTTCCGATCAGTCAAAAAACAATATTTGTCTACCCCGTCCATTCAGACCCATTGCACTTATGCCCTTTCTTTCCTAGGTCATGGAAACGCTTATAAACTGTCAGCTCATGAAATATTTTGAAACACGAAAACTTCTCAATGGCATATCTCACCGAAAAGTCAAACCAAAGCGTGCACCAATCCGGCGAAAGCAAGATAGTTGCACTTGATATTTCTAAGGCATTCGACAGAGTTTGGCATCAGGCTCTTTTGTCGAAAATGCGTGTTTTGGGGATAGATGACTCTCTTCTTCGATGGGTAAGAAATTAATTTTCAAAACGTTCAATTCAAGTTGAATTGGATGATTTCAAGTCTGATATCCAAAAAATAAATGCTTCTGTGCCCCAGGGCTTCGTTCTGCCTCCCACATTCTTTTTAGTTTTCATCAATGATTTTTTGTTGATATATAGTTTGCTGACTATAGTACTCTCTGCTTTTCAAATTCGTTCCCTAACTAACGTCTTTGCTCTTCGGTTATAGAACGCGAGCGACAGCTCCTTAAATTCCAACATAAACAGCATTATTAAATAGGTAACCACCAACATAGTGGAATTTAATGCTTCCAAAATACAATGCTCTCAGCTGTCGTTGAAATGAAATTAAATACCCATCCATTATCAGTGAATGGCACTCGCATCTTTGAAACCGAAAAACTTTCCATTCTCGGCTTGAATGTGAATGAGATATTAGGTTAGAATGACCACATATTTGATGTCACCAAAAATGCGGCGAAATGTCTAGATTTCCTCAAATTTCTCCCCTCTAATCTGGTGTCATTAAGGCATTTATCCGGCCAAAATTGTTGAACTCTATATTTCCTAGTCATTCTAACTTGCAAACATTTAAGACCAACGTACTTATATGGGTACCTCTCTCTTCTTCCTTCCCAAGTTTACTACGACCGCGTTCTATGTTAACATTTTTAAGGGAACCAAAAAACCCCTTGAGCACGCGCTAGTTAAAAAAAAAAATAATAAAATATAAATAATATCCTTCCAGATAGAAACAAATAACCTGTTCCGTGGAAAGAAACTAGAAAACCTTGAAAAGAGTAAGTCGCTCTATATGAAAAAAAAAACAGTCGATCCAAAATGTTATAAGAGCCTTAATTGGATTAAGAAGACTCCAACCTATACTTAATCGGTGTGGTGTACTAGCAAGTTAATAATTATTATGTCAACCCTCACAAACATGAGTTTAACCTCTTCACAAGAAGAATGAAATTAGCCAGCGTAAATATGATAATTTTTTCAACGAATCTAAATGTCCGAGTATTATTTAGTTAAACAATTTTTGTGGACTTACGTTTCTCTTAGAAAATGGATACCGTTTTTGGGAAGTGCAAACTTTCGACAAGGCATAAGGCCTTTCGATGAAAAAGGTCTTTTGAATCTACTCAGCTACGTTAATTTTGACCAGACATGTTAACAGTGTAATGCAAAGAACCAATTTTGCTCAATCTGGCGAAAGAGCTGTTAGACACTGTTTTTCCGGTATCTATTGGCAGTTCAATTTCGTGTGAGTGAAATTGAAGATAGCATGGATCTGCTGGATACAAGTAAATCAAACGCATCTCTAAAAGGTCAATTTCATTCTCCTAACCTTGGCAGTAAAGACTGAACCACCTAGATTACTAGCATCTTAGCGAAACACAATGCTTTTTCTGAACATGTAAATTTGCTAGGAAGGTTCAATGTATTTGACTTTAGTAAGTCTATAACCATTTTATTACTGAGGTGATTACGTATCTTTTCAGTAAAAATATGTTACAAGTGTAAGAATACAACAGACACAAAAGAAAATCGGTAATGACACTGTCGAGACTTTTATTTAAGCAAAAATCGTCAGCCAACAAAGCTAAACGATAGAAATAAAACTTTACGAAACTCGATAAATAGTTAAAATGATCTGGGATCACCACACTCGGTTACTAGTATTTTTTAAAAAAAACTTTTTTTTTTTATAAGAAAGGTCATTTTTCAATATTGAGGAATCTTTGGGGAGTATATCTCACTTTTCTGTAACTTCAATAACTTCGACACATTATAAAAACTCGGTAATAACAAATGTTGTACGAATGGTGACACGTGCTATGGATACTCCGCAACATGGCTAATTCACATGTAAATTTTCCTGAGAACTAGCCATATTAATAGGGAGACAGCCATGACTCTATGTGCCCATACTCTGGTCAATAGTCCGGGCACGATATAGAGCATCGGTATCCCGAGCGCGATTTATATATTTGTCCAACCCTTACAAATAAAATACAACTTGCATATGTATTGGGTATATAACTTAATTTAATTAATTTATTTTTTTTTCAAAATTTGAACGTTTATTTAAGAAAAACATGTACAATAGTATTATTCAAAGTATAGCCTATCTGAAGCTATGATTTTTTCCCATCTTCTGGCAATTTGTTTATTTCATCCAAAAAGAATTGCCCCGGCTTGGCAGCCAAGAATGAATCAAGCCAATTTTTGATATTCTGCTCTGACGTGAACCGTATTTCAGTGAGGGCGTTCTGCATCGACCGGAAAAAATGGTAGTCAGAAGGGGCAAGTTTAGGGCTATAAGGCGAGTGGGGTAAGACTTCCCATCCACTGTTTTCCAAATAGTACTTAACCGGAATAGCAACGTGGGACCGAGCGTTGTCATGATGGAAAATTATTGCCTCATGTCTGGTCGCATATTCCGGGCGTTTTTCGGCTTCTGCTCTCTTCAAAGGGATTAATTGTATTCGGTAGCGTTTTCCATTGATGGTTTTACCCGGTTTTAGCAGCTCATAACACAGCACACCCATCTGATCCCACAAAATACAGAACATTAACTTCGCGCCATGGATATTCAGCTTTGCCGTAGATTTGGCTGGTTGGCCGGGTTTCACATATGATTTTTTGCGCTTGGGGTTGTCGTAATGGATCCATTTTTCATCACCAGTAACAATCCGATGCAAAAATGACTTCCTTTTGTGGCGTTCCAGCAGCATTTCGGACATGCAAAACCGCCTTTCGACGTCTCTCGGCTTGAGTTCATGTGGAACCCAATTTCCTTACTTTTGAATATATCCAGCTGCTTTTAAACGTTTTGAAATGGCTGCTTGAGTGACACCCAAAGATTCTGCTAGCTCTTCTTGTGTTTGGCAACAATCTTCATAGAGTAATACTTCCAGTTCTTCATCTTCAAACTTTTTTGGCTGCCCAAGATGCTCATCGTCTTCCAAGCCAAAATCACCACTTTTAAATCGTAAAAACCACTTTTGGCACGTTCGCTCAGCTAGCGCATGTTCACCATAAACTTCCACCAAAATACGATGACTTTCGGCAACAGTTTTCTTTATATTAAAGTAATGAAGAAGAACTCCCAGTAAAAACACTTTTTCAGGTACAAAATTGGACATATTTGAGTGAAAAAAAATTATTGTTGTTTACGCTTCAAATGAATGACATATAGTGAAATGACGTACAATTAGGGTAGCTTTCCAACGCATGTTCCAATGGAATAATAACAATAGAATAATACAAAATACGCCATCTCTTAGCAAACCACACGAATAAGTTATAGAACCTATATTTGAATAATGTCTTTTTACTTCAAGGCTTTTGATGATGCTTTTAGTGTTGTTATGAAGTGATGTCTAGGTAGGTGTGATGATGATGTCTAGGTATGAAAATGCTAATGATTGTCGTTACTCGTGCATTTTGAACTCACCCACGACGTTACATTTATCACTCATGGCTCGTTCTGTCCGAGTTAGTTTTCTACCATGCTCGCTACTCCTCTCACTTTTTGTTCCCTACTCCGAGTCTGTTGCCATGTCTCACCCATGTCTCTTTCTGCCGAGCTTCCTCACCACGCGCGTTACCCTCTCCAGTTTCCTGTCGCTTTTATTTATTGAATTTTTAGTATTAACAACGAGATGGGTATGAAGGAGAGTTTAAAGTGGAATAACTTTATTGCCTATGTAGAAGCACTAGTGTTGGAAATAGTGATACAACAGGGTGAAGCAACGAACACTTCATCCTGGTTGGACAATCTTAGTGTCATTTACAAGTATACTTATATTATCGCACGGTTTGGAATGCCATCTAGTAAGTGCAAATGGGACTATGGATTTATTTCATCGAAGCTCTGAGCCGCACCATTTTACTTTTTCGTTTCATCGGAGTTCGTAATCACTGTCGTTTTTTCGTATTATCTGAGTTCGAAATTATTGCCCAACGAACGACAAAAATTCCACTACAAAACTGTATGTATATGATAAATTAGTAGAAATATTGAATTTTGACTATTCGAAACTTTGCCGCGTTATAAGAAGTTTCAATGTTTCTGACTGGCATTAATTGGATGATGTAGAACTTCTTGCAACTGTTTCCTTTTTTATTAATGGCGCAACCATTTTTAGTAACTTGTTAATGGTGTGTAGATATCCAACGCTAAAATCTCTTGAAAATGGCTAAGCGGGTAACTCCTAATGCTGAATCAAGCTCTTTTTGCGTTTGCAACGGATCTTCATCAAATAATGCCTCCTATTCAGCGTCTTATAAGAATTTTGACCTTCTTTCACGCGGACTGCTGTCAACATCGAAATTACCGTCTTCGAAACGACCGAACCATCACGGCACATTGTTTCACTTAGAGCAGAAAATCAACACTTCTCACAAATGTGTGGCACAAAATCACTAATGTTTCAAAACGGTTTGTTAACCATATGTCCAAGCTTGGTTCATGACATTTTGGATATGTCAAAATTGACCAGCACCCACTGCTATTGACAAACTGCGAGAACAGTACCTAATAATATTTTATGTAGGTTACATCCTGCTTCTGCACCAAATCCTTCATCAAAAATCTATGCGCACGTTTTACCATAATAAGCTTTCTTTGTCTACCTATACATTCATTCATTTACATAAGCAATAGACACTCTAATACTTTAGAAGTTGCAACAATACTCAAAAATGTCATTCACTAATGATAGTAGATAGTGATGGTGAAAAAAAACCCCACGGCAGGAGCGCCTCCTGTGAATACACAAGTATGGCTAGCTTTTTGCTATTGCTGAAAACTCACATTAAATTTAGGCGCCAGCAATGATAGTTTAAAATACTTTAACTAAATCATATTTTACGTTCAGTCGACAACATGACTGATTCGTTTTTAAGGCTAAATGTGGCAATCCGAAGAACTGGAGAAATTCCTAGTTCAAAACGTAGTCGATTCTGCTTAATATCCAGCATGTTGCTTAAAATTAAATTAAAACAGATACTTGATTAATATTAGTAAGTAAATGCACATTTAGAAAAATATTCCCTATCTATGCTGTCTGAAAAAATGCGACCAGCTTTATGATGCAGAAGCAAATCATTACTTACATGTTATATTGCAGGCAATATTATCATATAGCGAAAGCTTCTAACAATAGAGATTGTGCTTTGAGATCACTTTCTGACAGACATCATTCAACAGGTGAGGCTATTGAAAGGTTTTCTGAATTCCTAATCAATCAAAATTTTAAAAATTCATTTCATGGTTGACTCATGATTACGTCGACTGTGTGAAATTTATTCATAAACCAATTAAATTGTTTAACAAAGATACATCGGAATCACAAAGATATAAAATTCTTTATTAACTCAGAATATTGAGAGATATCACAAAAAGATGTGTGCGCTTATATAGGTAGTATAAGGTCACATGTATTTATCACAAAAAAAACATAAAAATATAGATATTAGTGAATGTCGAGTCAGTAAACACTTTTATTTTCTCTTAGTCTACTTTATCATTTAATATTAACATTAAAAAGAAGAATAATCAAGAAATATAAATTTTCGATTCAAGGGCGTTATGAGGGTGTTGTTACACATCATGAAATTGTGGTATTTGCTTGCCAGGAAAAATATGGCTTACCGACGTAAGAACGAAGATTTAGTTTCTGGAATTCATTATTGAATTCCTTTAATTTTAGTCTTACTATGAACTTGCTCTTGATTTTCTAGAATAAATGTTAGGATACATTTTTTTATTACTTGAAAGAAGATATACACCTATCATGGTCGAAGGAATCTATTTTTTTTTAAGCTTGTTATCTCAAGAATATCTGGTGAAAACGCCAAGTTAATATTTCGATAAACAAGCCAGTTACAGAAAAGAGTTTTGCGCGTCGAACCAAGAGGCAGGTAACGTCAGGCGACCCTTCGAACAGGGCTTCCCTAGACCTATTTTATCGTGTTTTTTGTCTTGCTTGGCTCCAGTTATAACGGAGATATTATACGACTGTTATTATTTACCAGAAATAGACACGTTTTGTCAGTAGTTTGCCGTTCGTGCAACTGTGCGTTACAGTGAATTTTCGTTTGTGAATATGGTAAATATTCTGAAGAAAATGGATATCAGAAATAAAGATTACCGAGAAACTCATCAATCGGGATCTTTTCGGAAAAATTGGAGCAAGAAGAAAATTCCGCCCAAAAATCGAAATTCTGCCGAAAAACTTTCCGACAAGGATATTAGTTCCAGTGCCAAAAAACTGAAGACTGATCATGAGATATCCGCACCAGAAGATCCAAACATCGGGTTTATATTGATTCTGAGTTTTCTGTCTTATCAGAATGCGTAAAATGTAAAAAAACTGATAGTGTTCGATTCTCAAAAGAAAGAACTCGATGAGTCGGTTTTAAAATTGTAAATTGTAAATTTTTGACAGATTGCGCGTGACTATCGAACTGCTTTGTCATTTCTGTTCAGTATCGTTTGGCAAGTCATCATGAAAAAACTCACACCAAACAGCGTCTCCAAATTATTTAGCTGTATTACTCAAATCAGCGTTCTGTGAGAAATGTTTTTCGTGCGATTCGAGGAACTTACGGTACGCTTAATCGACCTACTGAAACCACTATTGCCAATACCAATCGCATATTTGAGTCCCAGTTTATATTAGTGGATGATACTCGAAAGGTAAGACCACATCCAGCACGTAGTGAAGAGACTATAGCAGCTGTAGATGAAAGTGTACGCGAAGACCGTGAAGAATCGATTCGTCGTCGTTCTCAGCAGCTTGACTTGGCGTATTTTACGTGAGGATCTCGGCCTAAAAGCGTACAAATTACAAATTTTCATATTTTCAGTGAAACTCAATGAAAATCCGGTGTTTTATCGTAAAATTTTGTTCAGTGATAAAGCCCATTTCTTGCTCAATGGATACGTTAATAAACAAATTGTCGGATTTGGGCTGATGAGAAACCCGAAGAGTACTAAGAGCTATCATTACATCCATTAAAAACAATGGTATGGTGTGGTTTATGGATTGGTGGAATCATTGGCCAATATTTCTTCAAAAATGAGGCAAATCAGAATGATAACCGTTATCGCGCCATGTTAACGGACTATGTGCTTTCTGAAATTCAAGCACATGCTCTCGGTGAGCTCTGGTTTCAACAAGACGGCGCTACGAGCCATACAGCGCGTGAAATAATGGACTTCTTGAGAAATCATTTTACGTTTTGCTACGATAAATTGGCCACCTAGATCGTGCGATATCACACTTTTGGACTATTTTCTCTAGGGATGTGTAAAGTCTCAGGTCTTCAGAAATAAGCCAGCTACGATTGACGCTTTGGAAACTTGAACGAGTCGCTCAAAATTGGACCTTCCGGATGGACCACCTCAGAAGTAGTCTTGGACAACATTTACATGATATCATTTTCAAAAAGTCAATGTCAATTGTTCTTTTAACCGATAGTAAAAAATTTAAGTTCACTTTCAAATTTATGTATTTTATTTTATATTATAACATATGTATGTTATACATGATTCTTTTTTCTTATGCGCTTATTAGGATTGGTTTACGTGGTTTGGTTTGTGGACTCATGGATTAACAGCTTTCGCTTCAAAAAAATAAGGTATGATATGATAATTATTAACATTCCTTCTGGTGCTTCAAGTATTGTTTGATTGGTGTTAAAACAAAACGTGGTTTTACCTCATTGTATGATGTTGCGGTTCTCATTGTCCAGTTTACAGGAAAAGTTGTTGATTTTCTTTTAAAAAAATTTTATTGTGCTGAATATAACTATTGGAATAAACACCGAGCAATATGAGAAATAGAAATCTAATCATGATGAAAATTGCCTTCTTACGTCTTCGAAGGCAACTCTAGACGTACACGGGATTAGTGAATGCAGAATCGTTCTGTGATCAGATTGAAATAATAAAAAAATAATGCGTGCGACAGGACAAAGAAATCCTGAAATCGGAGGCAAAAACAAATTGACGGCAAAATTTATAGACAAACTACGCATTTACTGTAGCGTAGCTAATTGCAGTAACTGTAACTGAAAGGATGACCAGAAAAAAACGGTATGGGCAAAATTTTACCATTACAGCTCAATCGACAGCAACCCTCAACATCATTTCTGTCCCGAAGGTTTCGAATCGTGGTGCAAGTGGCAACAAGCGAAAGCTAAAAGAGAACTGAAAACTTTTGTCACGATTATTCAGCATTGCCAAAAATGGTGTTAGCTAATATTCGAAGACCTTAGCAATAGAACATTTTTGGAGCGGTGTGTTGGCGGATATACCCAAGGCAGCAATGAGAGTTTCAACCAAACTCTTTGGAATATGGCTCCAAGAATGATGAACAGCGTGGTCAAAATCGTTGACATTTTTGTATTTCTTGCAATATGCACGTTGAAAAATGGTGTCACCTCATTGTTGGAAATCATGAACGTATTAGGTATATCGGTCGGATAGGGAGCGTACTTGTACGCTGCGCAAGAAGACGAAACTCACATGTAGAAGCTATGAACATTCCGTCGAAAGTAGAAGAGTTATATTGGATTCAATTTTAGTTAACTAATTTCAAGATTTATTCATTCCCAAATTTTCAAAAGCGTTTTTTTTAAAACCACGTTGTTTAAATCGGTACCCTGGAATTTTTTGTGTTTATTTTATATACCATTATCTAGTACTTCTCATAAGATTTTTTTGTCGTTACTTAGTTTGTGTTTTACAATCAAAATAATAACTATTTTTTTTTTATTTAAAAAACACTATTTAAGTTCAAACAACCGCCATTATACCATAAATCAATATTTTCAAAATAGACTATGACAAGTACTAGATTATATGTAGTAACATATCGAAATTAATAATCTTTTTGGTTCTTTTTTCAGAGGATTTTTGAAAAAACGCCAATGGGTACCGTTTAGGCAGACTTTTTCACGACGCTCCAAGTATCATAACTCTTTGAAATTTTTGAAATAAACATATTTCTAAATGTATATACTTATAGATAGTTAAATCTCCAATCTAAGATTGGAAAAATGAGCCTTTTTCCCCAGGTACATATCTCCCCTTAAGATTTTAACCAAACACTATATTTCGGTAAAAATAACTAAATCCTTATTTTTTCAAACAGAATTTGAAAAAAAAAAAAATATGCAGAATGCTTTAGGAAAGTATGCATCTTTTGTAAGACAGAATAGGGCTTAATTTATTTTCAAAAAACAAATGCATTTTTTATTTTTAATATTACTGTACAAGAATCTCAGTGCAGTAGAAGTTGATAAAAATCTCTAAAATAATATATTTTTCAATCGTGCAATAACGTCATAAATTGGCATTAAATTTATAAATTTAAATTAAATTAGTTTCTCATTTAATAGTGAGACAGTAAAATAAACCTGATGGAATCGCGTTCAATAGTACTCGTATGAAAATATGGTGACATAAAACTCCGTCAACTTTGTCTCTGATGGTCTCTACTGTTTAAATGATAAAACATCAACACAATACCTCGGGGAAGCTACCGTGTACTGGCATTGACCATCCGGGTTTGATTTGTTTAAATTACAAGCGCGAGTCATGAGCAAAAAGAAAATTAAACACAAGCTATATAATAATCTTTCGGAAATGATCAACGTTTAGAAGACGGACGTACGACGGATGAACTTCCGTATTGATCACAATGCAATCGACGCAAATTATTGGGTCAATAACTTTTGTGCGGTTTGCAAAGAGATGGCGTAACTTGTATTATTCCATTGTTATTATTCCATTGGAACATGCGTTGGAAAGCTACTGTCATTGTACGTCATTTCAGTATATGTCATTCATTTGAAGCGTAAACAACAATATTTTTTTTTTCACTCAAATATGTCGAACTTTGTGCCTGAAAAAGTGTTTTTGCGGGGAGTTCTTCTTCATTATACTAATATGAAGAAAACTGGTGCCGAAAGTCATCGTATTTTGGTGGAAGTTTATGGTGAATATGCGCTAGCTGAGCAAACGTGCCAAAAGTGGCTTGCACGATTTAAAAGTGGTGATTTTGGCTTGGAAGACAATGAACGTCCTGGGCAGCCAAAAAAGTTTGAAGATGAAGATCTGGAAGCATTACTCTATGAAGATTGTTGCCAAACACAAGAAGAGCTCGCAGAATCTTTGGGTGTCACTCAAGCAGCCATTTCAAAACGTTTAAAAGCAGCTGGATATATTGAAAAGCAAGGAAATTGGGTTCCACATGAACTCAAGCCGAGAGACGTCGAAAGGCGGTTTTGCATGTCCGAAATGCTGCTGGAACGCCACAAAAGGAAGTCATTTTTGCATCGGATTGTTACTGGTGATGAAAAATGGATCCATTAGGACAACCCCAAGCGCAAAAAATATATGTGAAACCCGGCTAACCAGCCAAATCAACGGCAAAGCAGAATATCCATGGCGCGAAGGTAATGCTCTGTATTTGGTGGGATCAGATGGGTGTGCTGTATTATGAGCTGCTAAAACCGGGTGAAACCATCAATTGACGACGCTACCGAACACAATTAATCCGTTTGAAGTGAGCAGTAGCCAAAAAATGCCCGGAGTATGCGACCAGACACGAGGCAATAAATTTCCATCATGACAACGCTCGGTCCCACGTTGCTATTCCTGTTAAGTACTATTTGGAAAACAGTGGATGGGAAGTCTTACCCCACTCGCCTTATAGCCCAGACCTTGCCCCTTCTGACTACCATTTGTTCCGGTCGATGCAGAACGCCCTCACTGAAATACGGTTCACATCAGAGCAGAATATCAAAAATTGGGTTGATTCATTCTTGGCTGCCACGCCGGCGCAGTTCTTTTGGGATGGGATCCACAAATTGCCAGAAAGATGGGAAAAAGTCATAGCTTCAGATGGGCAATACTTTGAATAATACTATTGTACATGTTTTTCTTATATAAACATTCAAATTTTGAAAAAAAAACCGCACGAATTAAAATATATACCCAATACTTCCCCAACATAAGAGATATCCGAACATTCCGAATGGTCAATATAAGCTTGGAATACTTTCTAAAGGTAGCCAAGTTACTTACGTACATCCACTGATATCTCAAACGCTACAGCAATTGAAGATTCTGTAACATGAAGCAGATGAATTTACAACAAATAGATAGAATCTTTACCAAGTACGTATCCCTCAACCTCAAAAATAATACGAAGACCAAAAGTATTGAACATTGTTTCGTGCGTCAAAAATATAGGGAATATAGTCTCATCCTTCATCCGAAGACCTGAGTTGTTGAAGTACTTACATTGCAAATAATGTTCTGAAATCGCATCCCATGCGATAGCCTTAGCAGCCGAAGCCGAGGAAATGACCTTCTTCTAAGTCTCTGATGGAGGAGAAGGCAGATATATCGGTGAAGGGAATACCTTCAAAGAACTTCATCAGGAAGAAGAGGAAGACGAAGAAACTAAGCTGATTGACGAGATGCGCAACCAAATAGAATTCCTCGTAGCAAAGAGAGAGAGACGAAAGACGCTCCGGCAACAGCGAAAAGAAATGCTTAAATAGAAAAAACAACAACAACAACTAAAACAAACTCAACAACAAGGAAGACAGTCGTAACGACGACAGGAAGGGAAGCAACAACAACAGCAGCAGCAGAAGCAACAACAGCAACAGCAGTTAAACCAAAAACAGCAACATTACCAAAAGTAACCACAGCAACAGGAGAAAAATCAGCAACAACAGCGACAGCAGCCACAACAGAAAAAAGAGCATATTCCTCCTATTACAGTGAGTAATGAAGATGCATGTGATATTATAAAATTTATTAAGTAAGTATCTAAGAATTTCTATGTTAAAAGGCTAAGTGTTAATAGACATTCTTTGTATTGTCAAACAATAGAGGACTACTCCAAGATACGCGCTGCCTTGGATAAGGCTAATTTTGAGTACTTTACGTACACAGCAAAAAATGATAAGTTTGCGGCAGATCACAAAAAAGGAGAATGTCCTTTAGGGAAGAATAGGCTCGAAGATAAGAGTCAGCTAAGGTGTGTGATTTGTCACAACTCGGGACATCCTGCCAATTTCAGAGATTAACACAAATACCAAGAGCTTAAAAGGAAGCTTCTGGCTCGGAAACATCAGGCTGAAGAGGTTAAACGCCTTAGAAGCCAATCGCTTGTTAATTGCGTGAAGCCCAATGTGTCCTTTGCCCAAGTGGCAGCTGGATCAGAGGCAGCAACGTCACAGAAAATAGTTAAGGTAGCTGCTAACGCACCTGAAGCTGATCTGGACATCAAATCGATTCTACTGTCCCTGCACAGTAAGATTGATGGTTTCTAAAAACAGTTAAACGAACAAACGTCTTGAATTGATATTATATATTCGACGCTGTTTGTCGAGTCAAGCCATAAATCTAAATGGATACGCTGAATGAGGTTAATCTAAAGATCCTTTTTGTGAATGTTAATTCATTTATCAGGATCGAAAGAAGACTAGCTGTCGCTGAATAATGTTCATTATCCGGCGCATTGAAAAATGGCGATGGTATATCCTATCCCCAAACAGGGTAAGGACAAAACCATCCCTGCTAATCTCCGGTCAATTAGTTTGCTGTCGAATATAAGTAAAGTCTTCAATAAAGTGATCAATAGAGCTTCGTTGAAGTGGGTTGAGGAAAAGAATATAATTCCGGAAAATCAGTTCGGTTTCAAGGCGGATCATGACACCATTCATGCCACGTCAAAACTAGTTTCTGACATTCAATGGAACAATAGCAAGAAACAATGCACGGGTGTCTGTCTGGTTGACTTTGAAGAGGCTTTCGACACTATATGGTTAGAGGGCCTTCTCTATAAGCTGACCAGATTGGGCATGAAAAAACCCTTGCTTTACATGACTTATGAAATGATCATGAACAGAAAATTCGTAGTCAAATGTGGCAATGTAATATCTGATAAAGTCTTTAACATTAAAAACGGTTTGCAACAGGGAGCCGTAACTTCTCCGATCCTGTTTAACATTTATACAAGTGATATCGTAGGTTCCCTCAAATATGATATAGCGTACGCAAACGATTTGGTGGCGTACAGATCAGCTCCAAAAATCGAAGTCATTAACATTCTCTTGCAACATGACTTCGATCAGGATAAAGGATATTGCGATGATTGGAAGTTGAAAATCAACAACCAAAAATCTGAAATGATCCTGTTTAGAACTCCTTTATACAAGGCTTCTAGAGATACCAGAATTAACTAGCTATAGAATAAATTAGCCATCATTGGACAGCATGGTCAACTACTGGTAGTACGAAGTCTGGTAAAGAACCTGGGTATGAGGCTTGACTAGTATCTGTATTTCAACAGACATATAGATACTTGTCTTGCTGCAGCAAAGGGAGCTTACGCTCAGACAAGGAGGCTGTTTCACAGCAGCCAACTTGATTCTAGGGTTAAAGTCATTTGCTACACGGTCCTCATAAGGCCAATCAATGCATATGTTTGCTCCGTGTGATTCAATGTAGCGCCATCACAAATGGAAAAGTTTCGAGTGCTTGAGAGGCAGTGCCTGAGGACCTGTCTTGGACTCCACTGAACACCAGAGTCCCAGTAAAGGAAATATTATCCCAACAAGGTCTTATATCTCGGAGACAGGATTGATATAGTGATGACTGCTGAACCACAAGAGACGCAATCAGGATGGTGATCGCTCGAAGATAATTGCAAAGAGCGCTTACCGCTCTGATTATAGATAGGTTACCTATAAGTAGTATAAGTTAGTATGTAAGTTTTTATTTTAAGACAAAAAAAAAAAAGATTTAAGCCGAAAGTTATAGTTTTAAGTAATATTAAGTAGCTTAGAGAATATGTGTAGATTAGTAAGCTAGTGTTAAGTCAAATAATTGTTAGTGTTACGATAGATTTAAGTGTTTTCTCTGTCAGTTCTAAGTTGGAAGATAAGAAATCCAATAAAATTTAAAAAAAAGTAACATAGGACTCTCCTCGCAACGACTTCGAAAGTACATTGCAAGTGCCACACAAAACCACCTCTCATTAACGAGTATGGCTTCAAGTAAGCAACCGATATCAGACGAATATTACAAAAGTTATGTATATGGTATATTATCAGAGCCTCTAAGAGTTAAAATTTGTTTACCTTGCTTGAGAACTTCAATCATTCTACTGGCTACAACAATCTGTTACAATGTCAGTCTACTTCTGAAATTCTTAGTTACCTATTCAGCAACGCTCTTCTTTATGTAAAATCAAATTATGGCATCATAGAGCTCCATCACAAAACACGTTTTTATTTATATTATTGATTTTTGAATAATAAACATTTGGCAGGAGAGAATGAGAGAGTTTTGCCGATCTACTGCTATAAGAAAAAAAAAAAAATAAATAAATAAATAAATAAATAAATTCGCAGATTACTTTTGAATTCTTAGTTCTATGAGTACCGCAAAAAAACCAAAAATTTATGTGCACTTTAATGACAAGAGACCTAAGTTTTCGTTAATGAGAATAAGTGAAGAAAGCTTTGACAGGCTATTTTTTTTCGTGAAACTATACCAAATTAAAAATCTGCATCAAAACTTGGTTAAATTTATACTAAAGTATCTATGCTCTAAACTCTATTTAAAAAAAAAAGTTAAGTATCTGCTCCACTGACTGACTTAAGCGAAATTGTTACTATTATTCGAAAACAAAGTGTAATTCTTTGATACTCTCACAACACTAAGCATCAAAAGTAACAATTCGATCCCTGGAAAACCAAATAAAATGAAAACATTTCTGCAAAAACTGAGAAGCCATTTATACTTCCTGTTGTCTTTTTTCTAAAAATTTCCTTCGATTTCGCGTTGCACCTTCACATTTAAGTAGTAAATGCGTTACGTCCTTCTTGACTTCCACAAAAAGTCATCACAAAATCTTCAAGTAGGTATCTTGCCAGTTAAAGCCTTCTCGCGTGTTTCCATGGGAAACTGTGTCCCCATTAAAGTCTTGAGTTGTTCCCTCCCAAGTTTGAGAAGTTTGGACCACACGCGAGCGGTCTCCTTTATAAATTTATCTTAAATAGCACCCTCAATTAGGCTTAGGCAGATTTTATTGTCCACACTCCCAAAACATTCCTTCTATACTGCAGTGTCTTGGTCCCCACCGCAGTCCGACATAACCTAACTTCATCAGAATTTTTATGTTAATGGATTCCAGTTCGAAGATGACGATATCCTTATTACCATAGATATCGATCCTATTCGCATTAGCTCTGATCAAGCACATTTCATGACAGGCTCTGCGCATAAGATGACGGAAACCGTTCTGTAGGCTTGGATACATCTGTGGAAATTGACATTCCGCCTTGTTATTGTATCTCTTTGTTTCTTGCTGGTAATAAATCATTATACCGAATGTCGAATCGACCGTAGGAGCAATTTGCTCCGTACTTATTGGATCGCCTGCTAGTTAATCTATTAAATTGTAAATCAATGTCAAATTCTGTGCTGCAACCTTTAAAATACGATAAGCTGAAATTGGTGAGAAGAACACACTGTTGGTATGAAGTTGTTTGATCTGCAAATCAAATGGTTTAAAATGTAGAAACACTTTCCGCAGAATTAGTATGAAGTGTTCCTGTGATAGCGTGCAGCTCTGTGAAACGCTAATTTCTTGCGTGTATTGGTCTTCCAGCCTCTGTAAATTGCCAATTCATCATGTCGAGTTTGCAACTGCAAGTCTACCGTACTGAACTCTAGATAAAAAGACCATTTTAAGTGCGTTTGTACTATTCTAAACCGTCAGTTCTACAAACCGTACAATTTATCGAAATTGAATGACAGAATTTTATGCTTCCTGTGAAAAGGAATAAGTTTCGTTTTGAATGAAATAGTGTTTTTTGTTCAGTTTTTAATTTTATTCAAAGCTCTTAAAGCATTTTCCTGTACTACATCCGCATATATCATGGCAGTTATAAGTAATCACAGAAGTCTTGATATAATATTACCTATAGGTGGTTTAATAAAACATTTTCCAAGGAAGTAATCTATTATATGCTTCTTCTTGCCTGGACACTGTAGATCAAATTTTTAATTCCCTGTTTTTTTGTTTACGTTTATTGAAGACCTTTTACTAGCTCTAAACTACATGCTATTGAGTGCTCTTTCTGTTTCTACAAACACTGTTTGCATTTGCAAAAATAAAAGGTGAACAGAATGAAACGAAAGGAAAATTAAATAAAAAAACAACTTTCTGATATATAAAATTGGTTCTGACTTTATTTTGAAGATTCGTTCATGCCATAATGTGTGGAGTAGCACATCACTTAAATAGCCGCCTCGGCTTCGCTGGCGGTAAAATTTTTAACGATTTGGTGTAATATGTGCGGTATTTTTCTGGCAATAGCGTGTCGAATGCTGGCCTAAAGCTCATCCACAGTGATTGGCTTGAAGGCGTAGACTAAGGACCTGACGTACCCAAAGAGAAAATAATCAAGTGTTATCAAATCACATGATAGCGGCCGTAAGATGAACCAATAGCCAAATTTCTCCTTCACAACTTCGATTTTTCTACAGTGCGACGATGACGATGATGACGACAGACTTCACGACGAAACTCACGTTGTATTATAATTGAGTCGGAATTTCGATAATAATAATAATACATATTTTTTAAAAATTTCCGCACGTTCGGCAAGCGTAAAACGATGCATAATAAAATGGCAAACCCTACTGAATATTTTCACAGCTGGATGTCATGATTGCGAAAACATAACAATTGGAAAAGCTATTATTGCCATCTAGTCACCCTTCACAAGTTTTTTTTTACTTACTTCATTATAGTTCCGAGATACAATTAAACTAATTGTAAGATTGTTTATAATACCTTCATTTCTTCTTACAGCATGATCGGAAAATACTATCTGGACCTGAAGATTTTTACGGTTTGGAGGATTAAATGGACTTACTAAAGTTTCCAGAATCTCATAACTGATCTTGGCTTAGATTTTGTCAATTCTAATGAGAAGAGCAATAAATACGACGTATCTCCTCGATACGTGCACAAAGTTGAAATAGAAGATACGGTATCATATAGGTTAACTCAACAGACTATAGCATTTCATTACTGATAGGAATTTACTTTTTAATTTGAAATTAACTGCATATTTCTGCTTATTCAACTTTGAAAAATTAAATTTTTAAAAACATGTTAAACAAATAAAGCAATTCTGAGTCATGGTTCATGTAAGTATCTCCTTTTTTGATGTTGTGTCACTTACAATTTCACGATTAATTAAGGGTAAAAGTGCATAAGATTAATACAAACAAATTTAAAATTAATGGATGTTAACACACTTATCACTTATTATATACACTAATGCAATCTTATTATCAACAAAAGTAGAACCGAAACAAAAGTCTTTGTAATGATTTATTTCTTCATTTTTCTTTTTATGGATGAGTTCTTACGAAAAGCAATACCTTATCTCAAGGCTCACTAGGATAGATACTTTGCCCTCTGAAAGCACTTGATATAAACTCACCACAGATATTGATGTCACTACATATCATATAAATTGATCAGTTCTCATTGCTTAATATGTATTATTTTAAACTTACTCAGAAATCTAGTAACTAAACTTATTAATTCACATCTATAGAGCGAAATTTGATATAGATACAAAATCGAGTCTCACATCGGACACCGATCTCAGTCGCTGTGTTTACATTCTAAGAGTGAGTCTACAAGCTTAGGTGTTTAAAAAGAAACAAAAAAGTATCTGAATTGATAATGAATGTGTGATTATCAATGTCATAAGAAACTGATAATACTGTATTTGCTTGCTGATTCCTATAGCAGACTGACAGTATAAAGTTGTTTTTTTCTACGTGTGGTTAGACTACCTGTGGTAGGTTATAAATATACAATACACAGATACCAATAATATTTCTGTAATACCGGAACGTGTATGTAAAACAGTAATTCTTGAAATACTCTTCTTTATATGCGTTGATAATTACATGACATGTAAACAATATACATAGTTCCTGATTAGGGAAAGGGAAAGAGAAAATTGTAATGTATTGAAAACATGTTAATAGTATTTATTTAAGCTATTTATAGACTTAATAAATTTAATGGTCACATCATGTTTATAATTTGTGTGTAGTTTATAAAAAAGGTATACTAGGAAAGATGTTAGGTTATTGCTACGAATCCACAAAGTATTTTATCTTCAGATCGCCTGACCACTCCAATTTAGTACGTATTAATCTCGGTGCCACTGATTTAAAATACAGCGGTCTGTAGATAGGTATTGATCGTTGGGTGCTGTGAGAATTGGGTAGATACTGATTGGCTTAAACCAGGTTAGTGTTGTAAATATTAAATAAGCATATGCATATGTATTCAACGTAAATTCTTCGGGAGAATAATTTCCTAGATGCTGCCATTATCTGGTGGTCCGCAAGGGATATACCACTTTATCGGTGCTTCTTCGAGAAAACTTAATCCGATAAGAGCTCCCAAGACTTACCCACAACTTTGAAAAAAGATAATGGGGGATAACTCTCTCTGTTACGAGGCAATGCTGTCTAGGAGCTGCTAATATCCATTGCTAGAGAAATGGTTTTCTGAATTGGAGGTTATGTTGTAGGTTTTGAATCTTATGGCATAAAAAAGACACAGTTACGAAAAAGATACTAGCCTCGGTTACAAATGGATCCATTCCTATAAGTTAACCAACTGGGCTATCGTGTACGAACTGTGTACTGCGAGTATACACTTGAAACAAACGTATGTCGCATACCCAAGACAGATATTACCACAAGAAAGGAGATGCAGATGATTTTAATAACTATTACGATTGATATAATTATTTAAATATTTTATCAGCATCAGAGCTACATTCTATAACATCAGCCTTATACTCGAATGTGTATAAATACACACATGCCGTCACTTCCCAGGTTGAAGACCTTACCAAAAAATAATCGTGTTCGGACCATAAAGTTCTTTAGCACTATAAACGGTGGGGAAAATGCTGATTAATTGGAAAGTAAAGTCTCTACGAAACGACAATAGATAACGGATTCCACATAATTGCAGCAGCTAATTATACTTTGATAAGTAGAAATTACCTTCCGGAACTACGGACAACCGTTTTATAGTCGCAGCTAAATTAAAAAATTAAAAGACTTTCTACTGAAGAAAAACAACATAAGACTATCGGTCACTTTCAGTGTGTGGATACAGATGATGTTTAAAACAACCAAAAATTTTCCAAAGTGAGTCTGCTACTTTAAGACCATACGGAGACAAGACCAAGTACATGTCGTCAACAAACAAAGAAACATTTACCCATCGCATGCTACATCTCGGTAGTGAAGGATATGGATAAGCTAACATAGATGGCAACATTTCCATAATATTGCAAATCCAAAACCCGCTTACCACTATATCCATGTTCCCCTGTCTGTGAATACCTATAAATTGTCAACAATGCCAATTCCTCTCACATTTTACACAAAAACGTCATCCACATTACACACACATAGTTAATGTTCCTTGTAAATTTCTTTAATTTTAGCAAATTCTAGCAGTATATGTAGAAGCTTGTACAATGTATTGGTTCACTTACACTGTATCTGTGCCAGATTTAAGGGTTTGCAAAAGCATTAGTAGAGTTTGCCATGTATGCTATTTCATCTATGCCCTAGGAAAGCCAGCTCGTCGACCGCAGATGTAACCAGCGTATAGATATGATACTCAGATAGAGGATCGCATAGAAACTCCAGTACCATTACGCATTCTGTTTTAGTAACACTGACTGACATTAGTGACATGTATCAAAGTAAAACATGCTCAGTTAGAATTGCCATTTCATCATGGAGAGACTTACACCCGGATAGTGCTTAACAAATTAATCAAAAATGCTCTGTGAAAAATGTTTTTCGCGCACTTCGACCATTAAACGGTCGTCATAATCGACCTACTGAGCAAGCAATTCAAGTCATAGTAACTAAATTTCGCACCAATTTCACACTTAAGGACATCAAAACATCTTCCCGTATGCGTAGAGTGCGTACAGAGGAAAATATTGATTTTTCCATTCATACCCGTTCGCAGCAATTGGAATTGTATTGTATAACTCGATTACATGGAAGATTTCACGGAAAGATTTTAGTCTCAACCCTTACAAAATACAGCTTGTGCAAGAACTGAGCCGAATGACCTGCCACAGAGTCGAGTTTTCGACGAGTGGAACTTTGAAAAGCTGGAGGAAGATCCGCTTTTTTATCGAAATATTGTTTTCAGCGACGAAGCTCATTTCTGGTTGTATTTTTTTTAATAAACAAAACTGCCGTATTTGGTCCGAAAATGATGAGCAACGTCAGACAATACAAGAGCTGCCAATGTTTGGTGCGGTTTATGGTCAGGCGGAATCATTGGCCTGTAGTTTTTCCAAGATAACTATGATAACAATGTTACCGTCAATGGCGCTCGCTATCTTTCTATGATGTCGAACTTTTTTTGTCCAAAATGTGCTTCCAGTAAGACGGACCTACATACCACACATAACGCGAATCGATGGAACAGTTGAGAAATAAGCAATTTATCTCTCTTTTTGACCGGTGAATTGACCGTCTAGATTGTGCTATTCGACGCCTTTAGACTATTTGTATGGGGATACGTCAAATAGTTTATGCCGATGAACCAGCGTTGATGACGGCCTTGGATGACAACATTACACGCATTATAACCGAGAAACCAGCCAGATTGTGTCTCAAGCAAACGCATTTAACGTGTTAGTAGTCCGTTAAATAAATGCGAAAGCATGTCATATTTGAAATGCATTAATCGGAACGAACCAGTAGAATTAGGAACAAATATCCACAATTTCAATTCTTGGAAAAGAAACTTCCAATTTTTGTTATAGACTTTAGATTCATCTACATTTGTTATTTGGTGCGTAAATCAAGGCTGGTCGAATTTAACTGTGTCTACTAGCACTGTGACTGCCAGGGGTGTTAACTAAAAGATCATTATGTGGACGTTTCTCTTTTTTAAAGCCAAAAGTTATGCCCAATCATGTTACATGACTACTTTTCATAATTTGTAAATATAATACGAGAAGGTAAAATTGACAATAAACACACTCAATTGGGTATTACTACATTATAAATTAAAAAAAAAAAAAGATTTTTGGGCTCAGTGGTTATAACGCTCCATGGGTTTCATCCAATTTTTATTGGGGAAACTCATCTTACGTGAATTTAGTTGCCCGAAAAAAAAGGAAATGTCTTTCGGGCGCGACTTGTACGGAATCCTGAACCGTCTGATTTGGAAGCCAATACACTACCACTTAAGCCATGGCAACGAGATCAAATGACATTCAGTTACCTACTTCACCGGTGCGTGGCCGACATTGAGCATCTCTAACACACCTCGGACCGGTGAGTGGCCGACAGTCAACCTGTTAATAGTGAAAATTATGTGATGCAATACGAGTATATAAATTGACAACAATTTTTCGGGATTGAAAAATGGGCAAAAAGATTTAAATAAAGGGTGACCAAATTAGAACGATAGGAAAAAAATTTAAACAAACGGTGAGATATAAAATTAATTCTGGCGTCCAATATGCGCGGAGTTATTCCGGCAATAGCGTGTCGAATGTTGGCCTCGAGCTCGTCCAAAGTGGTTGGCTTGTTAGTGTAGAATAAGGACTTGACTTTGCCGCAGAGAAAATATTCAACGTTCGCCGTGAGATAACCCAGTCGACAAATTTCTCCTTCACAACTTCGAGCTTTGCGTTGCTTGTATGGCATGTAGCGCCGTCGTGTTGAAACTACAGCAAGGATCTGTACTTTCTGATCACAGAAAGTCAGTTAACATCTATACCTGAGACCATTGACGGTAATGGTGTCTCCTTCCTCATGTCGAAAGAAATAAGGCCCGATGATAACGACATGCCACAAATCGCACCAAACAGTCAATCTTTGTGGATGCATTAATGCTTGCCCGAACACTTGTGGATGATTTTCTCTCCAATAACGGAAATTTTTCTTATTGACATAGCTGATGAGTTAAAAATTGGCCTCGTCCGGCAAGATGGTTTTTTGGCCAAAATCCGGATGACCGGCTAACATTTCTAGCTCCCAATTAGCAAAATCACGGCATTGTATATGGTAATCCGGTTTCAATTCTGGCGTCAGCACAAACTTATACGATTTATAGGCCAAAATCGAAATTGCAAAATATGGTAAGCATCTGGCGATGCCCAATTCAATTGATCGGCGCCGAATGGAAATTTCTAGGTCTTCTTTGAAATTGGCTATGTTTTTCTTCCCAGAGTAAGACCCAACTCTATATTACTGCTACTTGCGTTTGCCAAAATAGGTATGAACAAAACTGGTAACTCAAAAAACAAAGTATGATTTTCATAAGACACCTGCCTTGCTGCTTTTGTAGCAGTTTGTGTTTAAGCTGAGGGGGGAGGAGCATTATACTACAAAATAAAAGATTAATTCAAACGTTTGTGACTTTGTTTTTATAAAGATACTGAGACTGCATTGAATCCACCTCGTACTAGTGATACCAAACATTTGGCGATAAGCAAAAAAGTAAAACAGTGATTGAGCTCGTTCAGCCGATAATTCAACTGTGAAATATTCCGTTATTCCGGGAAAAAGACAATAATGCGAAATGTAGGAGTTGTATCAAGACTTAAATGCAATTTTGAACTCCAAGCCAGATCCCTTACTCGTGTACCTATTATAAGAGTAAATATATGTTTGCTCTACACTGATATATGACTATTTAGTTGGACATGTCTTGTATTTTTCTAAATCATTTTGACATCAAAGATAGAATAACATATATATTGGGTATATATTTTAATTCGTGCGGTTTTTTGTCAAAAAAACCAATTTCCTTGGTTTTGAATATATCCAGCTGCCTTTAAACGTTTTGAAATGGCTGCTTGAATGGCACTCAAAGATTCTGCGAGCTCTTCTTGTGTTTGGCAACAATCTTCATAGAGTAATGCTTCCAGTTCTTCATCTTCAAACTTTTTTGGCTGCCCAGGACGTTCATCGTCTTCCAAGCCAAAATCACCACTTTTAAATCGTGCAAACCACTTTTGGTACGTTCGCTCAGCTAGCGCATGTTCACCATAAACTTCCACCAAAATACGATGACTTTCTTCAGCAGTTTTCTTCATATTAAAGTAATGAAGAAAAACTCCCCACAAAAACACTTTTTCCAGAACAAAGTTTGACATATTTGAGTGAAAAAAAAAATTATTTTTGCTTCAAATGAATGAAATATACTGAAATGACGTACAATTAGGGTAGCTTTCCAACGCATGTTCCAATGGAATAATACAAGTTACACCATCTCTTAGCAAACCACACGAATTAAGTTATATACCCAATACGTTCCTGGGTTTATTCGAGTTTTGAAAAAGTTTTTACTTCAATGAATCCCAAAACTTTAAAGGTTCCAGGTTCCAGCAAATAGTTAGATTCTTTATCAAGCTTTTCAGTTTCGCACTGCACAATTAGATTCAATAAGATTTAATCAACAGGTGAAATAAAGAGATGCTTTCTATAAAAAGCTGAAGTTCACACGTGCAGTTTTTGTAATGTACCTATAAATGGGTTTTTGCAATTGGTAAATAATAGGCGATGACTAAATTTTGCCATAAGCATTTAATTGGCGACACAGTAATACCTAAACAGAACATTAAATAAAAATATATTGTCGTAGTAACGCTGAGCTTCATAAACTTAATTAGGAACATATAATATACAGATTGTTAGTTTTAATATGTACAATGGTGGACATATAAATAGCATACCATCCTCGCACTTACAATACTTCGAATTGCATTTCCCGTTAAGGAAACTCTAGGATTTTTAAAAAATTGTTTTTTTTTACTGCTTTCAATGGTTTCTTAGGGATTTAAAAATGATATCCCAAAAGATTATGACCGGGGAATACCTCGGAGTACTTATTTTTCAAAGTGTAATACAAGATCGCCAGGTATGATTTTCTATAACTTAAAATTTTAAACGCGTTTATCTCAAAACTACATTTTTCAAGTTGGCCGCACCCATAATTTGAACATTTTTCAACAAATTCACTTCAAATTTCGAAGTACGTAGAACTTTTTTTTATTAATAATTTTCTGGCGATTTTTCTGTGAATTTTGAAAGTTTGACTTTGGAAGTCCGCCATTCGGCCAAAAATCAATATAAAAAAAAAAAAAATCCTACGTATTTTTCTAGCTCTTGTTATACACAATAAAAAAATTTAGTAACTTATCATGATTTGAAATTTACAGGAGCTATTGGTACGACCGTAGACCCTTCTAAAAAAGACAGGTCATCTGAAAAACACTGCACAGCAGCTATTTTTAATTAAATCATTTTATAAAAATTATGTTTTACAACCAATCATATGTACAATAAACTTCTACCTTTGTAAAATCGATTTATTTTATATTTTCCCTGAAAAAGAAATTACAAAAAAGCGGCCTCTAGAGTGGCCTAACTCCTAAAGTATGATCGAAATACGGCAAAAAATAAAAGTTTATACTCTATCTCACGCATACAAGTTTCGCTGTGGCCGGTATACACCAGAGACCAAAGAACAATCGGAACAATGGGTTTTACCCGGTGAACGTGCTCAAAGTAAGGCGTAGATCGTGCCTCCGCACGGAAAGGTGATGGCCACTTTTTGGAGGAGGGAAAAATCATGACAGCACTATAAGTTGATTTATTAGACCGAGAAGAAAGATCTGAAGAAAAAACGACCACATTTGGCGAAGAAAAAAGTGATCTTCGACAACTATAACGCAATATGAAAGTCAACGGTTTATCGGTTAGTGAACCCGAAAGGTTGTTTAAAGTGCTATTACGTTATGTGGAGCTTTATGGCAATACTCCAGGAGGACAGTCTGATCTATTGTAAAAATTAAAATTAAAAGTAGTATTTTTCGTACATCATTTTATTTGTGTGTCAGATAGGACTATCAGAATGCGTTTGCAGCAAAAAAAAAAAACAAACTTGAGCGGATGCATCGAACATAGAAAGCCACTCGTGACAAACAAAAATTTGAAACTAAGGAAGTCGTTTGCAAGACAACACATTAACAAACCGATGGCTTTTTGGAAAAATATACTGTGGAGTAATGAATCCTAGTTATTCAATAAAAGATATTTACACACTAAAAACAGTCAAACACGAAGGAGGAAATATGATAGTGTGGGCTACATTTTATTGGCATGGCGTGGGACCAAATTTTTAAATACACACGAAAATAGATCAACACCTCTATAAACGCATAAATAAAGAGCATATTGCTGAAGAAAATATGCCACTTATATTGTGTTTTATGCATGACAACGATCCTAAGCACACTTCTTGTGAAGGGCTAACTTAGTGTTCAAAATGTCAGAGAACCTGTGGAACGAAGTCGAACATCACATCGAAATAGTAAAAGCGTAAAATGCAGGGGAATTGTGGAACCAGATTCAAATCGCATGGATATCGCCTGCGCTGTGTGTAGACATTTTAAGAGTATAATAACCCGTTGAGGGCTGTTTAATGAGCACCCGGATTGGAAGATAGGTGGCGCTACTGAGCCAAAATAAGTGTACCATTATTTGATATTACCTCTTTTACCCCGCCTGTCAAAACTTGGTGACAAACCGATGTCTAGTTTTGTTTTGACACCCATTTCAAAGCATCGTGTTAGTGTTTTTTGCGACCATGGAAAAAGAGCAGTATCGCTCCGTGATCCGATTCTTGTTTTTGATTGGCAAAACCTGCGAGGAAATCAAGCCCATTTTTGATGGTGTACATGGGACCTATTCACCTTACTGTACAACCGTTTACCATTGGTTCGCTGGGTTTCGCCGTGGCCGGTATACACCAGGGACCAAAGAATAATTGGCACAATGGGTATTACCCGGTGAACAAGGAAGACGAAGACCGTAAAGGTGATGGCCACGGTTATTTGGGGCGCGCGAGGTGTGATCGACGTAAACCATTTGGAGAAGGGAAAAATCATCACAGCACACTACGTCGATTTATTGGACCGATTCAACGCAGATCTGAAGAAAAAAACGACCACATTTGGCGAAGAAAAAAGTGCTCTTCGACAACGATAACGCATCGGCTCACACCTCTGCAGTCGCCACAGCCAAATTGGTCAAATTGTACTACGAATTTCTCCCTCATCCTGTATTCTCATCTGTATTCTCCGGATTTGGCATCCTGTGACTTCTTTCAGTTCCCGATTTGTTCCCAAACCTTAAGAAATCGCTCGCCGGAAAAAAGTACGGGTCGAACGGGGAAGTTATCGCCGCTATGAAGGAGTATTTCATATCTACTAACATTAAAATCGTTCAAATGAATAAGTGTGCGTCCATGAGAAGATGCATTTCTAGCTGTTTTTGAACAAAAAGATAGAGTCTTCGATACTCAGTTATTATCTCTCATATAGGGGTACAAACCCCAGTTTTTTTTATTTGGGCGTCCAATCGTACCCACATATTTTACATCCAGTCTTAGTTAAGTGTCGTTACATTTCATTATTTTTTATAAATACATAAAATATACGTACATATGAGTATTTAATTCCATATTTGGCCAGAAAAAGTTTTCTTCTTTTTTTTTTTTTTTTTTGTCATTCATTTCGAGTACTTCGTAGTGGTAACCTTTTTACCAAAACAAAAAGTGAAATTGAAAACCAGTTCAAGCTATCCTTGAAGAATTTTTATAGTTGTCTACTTTTAACACACTTTGTTCCGTATTAATTACGCAAAAAATCGGATAACCCCCCGATACAAATGAATCATGCTAAATTCCCCATATGGTATATAAACTCGTTTATCTATTGCACGTCATAAAATAGCGCTTTGTTGGGTAGTTTACGTAGCTCAATCCTTTCCCGCTATCAGTAAGTTTGTCCGATCACTTGTCATGCGAATGTATGTATTTTGTTCTCTCTTAATTGTATCTCTGTCAGAAAGCTTAACTCAGTTGATACTCATATTTGTACTTTAATTCCTCACCTAACCGGGTGATTAAAAACTCGTTTTGAATCTGTTTACTCATAAGATGCGAACGCGTCTCATTTTTCTCGTACTCATCCCACAATTAGGCAAATTTCCCAAATAATCGGTAAATGGTTTCTGTTGCGACGCGACACTGGTCATTTACAAGCTGGCTAGGGCAGCAGTCAAGCCAAGCTTCACATTGCAAACTAAATTAAGATTGTGACGCGAGTAGTAGACTTAAACAGTCAGTTGGTGAACGTCGGGTGGTTTAGATACATTTGTGCTGGCTAGTGGCAACTAATCTGATATCTGTTTGCGTGTTAAGAGAGAATTATATTGCCATGTCTAATTGATAAGAAGTTTGAAGTTGCATGCATGTTCTAAGAAATCCATATTACAAACAACACACAAGTGCATTGTAAAATAAAGATAGAAAACAAAATCCGTGCAACAGTTGTAAATTGTTTTTTATACAAGGAATTGAGTGCGATTTTTCAAAATTATGACTAATTTTAAATTCATTTGTATTAGCTTGCTAATTACAATTGCAGCAGTGATTGCGAATAAGGCCATCAACGACGGAAAGAGTAAGAATTTGTTTTTATATTTTATATGATAAGCAGTTCGTATATTTAATGGGCGTTTTCAACAAAATAACCAGTAACATTCGAATACTGAACTAAGATCTTTTTTTTTTGTATGTGAAGGTCATGTATTCTACAAATAACAGAGAGCTAGTAACCTTGACACTTGCTAAAGTTCAACAAAGAGTTGTTTTAACAAATATGCTAAGTTTATTAATAGAACTAATGTGTTCGATTATTAAGTGGGTTTATATTGATTTGTTTAAGTGAGTTTATTAGATGCTGTTTTTCAGTTTTACGACACTCAAAAGTTGTCTTGTTTTATTCGATTATCTTTCTATAATATCTTCTATCAAATGTTAACAAATTTTGTTTATTTGATCTTAACATTGAACAAATCGGTCCACTTTTTGGAACACATAAAACTACATATGGTAGTTCATTCTGCTATGAAAAGTTAAGGTAAGTTAAGCGTTACGGATTTTCGAAGTCTAGTAATAATTTTTGAGGTATTATGGAATCCAAGATATCTTTGTAAGGTTTCACCAATTCATTATTGTATATTGCTTCAACAACCACTGTACAAACTTGTGTGTATATCTTTTCAAATTAACATGTTGAAGATCCAAAACGAGGTTTTTGTGATGTTTTTTTTCCTTCTTGAAGAAGTTTAACGTAGTGAAGGCAAACCAAAGTCTCGAAGGACGCCACAACGGTGGTGAAATAACTTAGACTGCATCGTTAGTCCAAGCAGTTTTCAGTTAATTATAAAAGTTCACTTTGATCAGCATGGAGAGGACTGAATCGCGTCCCAGTAATATATATCTCTATATTTCTATACCTTATATTTTCGCTTTTTCTGCTGCAATCACTTGATAACCTTTGAAGCATGAAATGCTTCATACAGAGTTGGTATTATTCTATAGGCCTTATACGTGTTGCATCGCAAATTCTGGAATTTGATATCTGGAATTGGCATTTTCGATATTGATCTGACTGATTCGCAATTCGTTATCCTTCTAGTGCCTTCATCAACCTGTCAAATGTCTTTTGAAAAGCAGGCACATTAGTATTTATGATAAAACTATCATCGGTGAAAATAGGGTAAACCCGATTATTTCGGCTGTTCGCTTGAATGTCATCATTTAGAAGTCAGGGCAGTCCGTATTAAGTGAACTATGAGTGAACTACAACTAACTATTTCTTTCAAGTCCATAAAGATGATATTCACATCTTTCGAAGCGTCATGGTGTTTCTCGATCATTGTTCCACACACATTGATTGTCATGGAGTCGAATAATATTACGTTACCGCCTGTCTAGAACTCTTTCGTGTATTTTCATAGTTGCAGTTTTTCATGTCGCCTTTATCTTTATATAGTGCAATTTAGTTATCCGACCGTCGCACATCATTTCATGAAAGGAAATCGTGAGTCTCTTAAAATTCAAGTCTTGTTTCCCATATGGGTATGTGGTACGAAATATATAAACAACACCACGAATAGCGAGTTCGGTTGATCGATCATGAGGAAATAAGTTTGAATGATTCGAAAGCCTTCTTCTGTAAGTGTATTTACGATGATTGATTTACAGATTGAAAATGACAAGGAACACTCAAAAATAAAAGCACGGTTTGAAAGACACGTATACTTATTAGAAAATCTATCGATCAAAAAACAAAATCTATAGTACCATATGTACACAAATATATATTATATAATACAAAGGGTGACCAGAAAAGAACGATAGAAAAAAAATAAAAAATAAAACAACAACGGTGTGAGATATAAAATTGATGCGGGCTTTTTTATTGAAGCTTCGTTCATGACATTAGGTGTGGAATAACACATCATTCAAATTGCCGCCTCGGTTTCGCTGGCTTCGAGTACTTCAAGCAGTCGGTACGGTTTTTGATGGCTCGGTCAAATATGTGCGGTGTTATTCCGGCAATAGCGTGTCGAAGGTTGGCCTTGATCCCGTCCAAAGTTTATGGCTTGTTAGCGTAGACTAAGGATTTGACGATATCCCAGAGAAAATATATAAATGCCGCAATGTCATAAACTGCAACAAACAGTCAAATGCTTGGCCGAGCCAGAGCGCCCAATAAGCGAACTCACGCGATATCAATTGTCGTCCGGTTGAAACTCTTACTTCAGCACAATCTTAAGCAGATGTAGGGCGGGTTGAATCTCTGGCGATGTCCAATTCAGCTGATCGGCGCCGAATCGACATTTCTGGGTCTTCTTTCAAACTGGCCGGCAGTGTTTTCTTCATTCCGCACCAATCTCTATCTAGTTGGTGGTTTATGATCCAAAAGAGTATACTCACGTTTTTCTATGTTGCGACGAATTTCCTGCACATTGAAGTCATGATGTGCTCACGTCGAAAATATTATAATATGATATTTTCTAATAATTTCCGCACATTCGGCAAGCGTAAAATGATGCATGATGAAGTGGAAACTTTATTGAACATAACAATTGGAAAAATTATCTATGCTATCTGGTCACCCGTTATTTGGTTTTCCCCATTTGCTGTTCGGAATTGCAGGTTTACATCCTACCATTGTCTGTTGGACATCTGGAATGAATTGCTCAACTTCTTTGTCAATTTTAACCATGTTTTTGAGTATTCACCAACTAGTTATTTTATTTCTCTCTTCTCGGATACTTTTTGTTTGGATTAGAGTTTCGTTAAGTGCTAATAACATTGATTTAATATTTCTGGCCTCAATGACATATTTCTGTATTTATTGGTTAATAAGAAAATTATCACGAGTAATAGAATTTGCAACTGTAATTTTTTCCGATCAAATACATATAAATTACCTTTGATGCGAACAACTGTCCTAATTATATACTTGATATGCTTTTTCACTTTATCGCATAGACATAGACGTTGATAAGATGTCTTCTTAAACGTAAATCAAAAAAACACGGAAGCGGGGTGATGTTGCGTTTATAACATAAAACATGTTACATGGGGTAAAAATATAAAACGAAATGTGGCTTGCTAGAAAAAGTGCAACTGTATGTATCAAAAGCATATTTATACCTAGTGCAATTGTCGTTTAGTTTTTCTAAAGCCCTACTAATAACGGACAAAAAGAATTTTCCAACTTTCCAACTTAACTAGTTTATTGTTATTAATTCTAATCAGTTGATTGACTTCTTTGAAAAAATCCATGACGTGATTTCAGTAGCCAGATGCATCTATCTCCTTAAGCTAGGAAGTTTGGATAAAGAACTCTTTTTTTATGATTTTATCATAGCTTTGGTATTACTTGTTCACTATTCTGGTTTTTATACATATTTTCTCATCATGGCAACTATGCACATTTTTTGTTATATTCCCGGTTTTTTTCTTTTCCAATGCTCGACCCGTAGGTAATGGTAGATTGCATCTCTCAATCTTTAATGCAAGTATTTATGTATCGATCGCCAGGATTTTATCCTAGGCGAGATGCAAATTATCTCATATTAATAGGTGCGCGAGCAGTCTGTAATACAGTTTATGTGTGCATAATTAACTTCTAAAAAATTCAGAATATAATATCCTCATTTAGAATGGAAATTAGATCTGCGAATACACGCTCATGCCTTGTATCTATTCCTTTGTGAGGTTTTTAGATTTCCAATCATTCCACAATTGTTGAGAGTCTTTCCAGATTGACTGTGATATCTGTGTTAACAGACTCCTTTGTATAGCACGATTAGCTTAAAATCTGTCACATTTTTGAATTTTTGTTCTGCTGTATCCTGGTGATTCAATAAATACTTCATCTTTCGGGACTTACTATTAAAAGCGATGTTTTGATAAACTGAAGGATTAATGATTTAGTTGTGATTCATGATTCAATATCAGAATTCGTTATAATTCGCCACTAGTGTGATCTAAATTGATCAAGGGTAATCGTGCAAAGCAGAAATAAGGAATGCCAAACTTGATGCAGAAAATTCATATATAGTAAGCTATGAGAAAAGGCTATTTACATAAAAGACCCGAAGATAAACCTTATAAAAAATCAAGATGTTTCTCAGCATTTTGGCGATACCATATATGTATGCATCGAACAATGCTTGTTCCAAATAAGTTGTCAATTACATGTATATCGGCAATGGCAACATTTTTGGTTTCAACAATGTATTGTACATGGATAATGGATGTGGGTTAAAACAAAACAAAAAACTACTCTTGCCGATGAGTGTTTTTTTGGACTAAAAAGGCAATTGGGTTATAAGATCTTGATCATCCCAGTCCTACTTTATGGCTCTGAAGCTTGGACTCTATTGAAAGCGAATGATGATATCCTCCTCGTTTCGAGAAGGTTTTGGAAGGGAAGAGCCAACGACGAACTAGTAGAAAAACTGTCGCTTGGGATGGATAGAACCGGACACCAATGCTTCGGTCCGCAGAGTTTTCGAAGAGAGGAAGACATGACCTTATGTGGCGTGCACAAGTAGAAGGGGACCTGAACCGACTTGGAGTGCGCAATTGGAGGCAGTTAGCTAAAGACCAGCTTAACTAGAGAGTCTTGTTAGTTGAGGTTCAATTCAACCTGAACTCTAGTGCCACCTAAAGCCAAGTACAGGTTTTTGTGTGACAGTTTTCGGTTTTTCATACAATACATAAATAAATTAGCTCTAAACAATTGAAAAATCCATTGACGTTGCAAAGTTGGATGTTCTCGAAATTTAAAAAGTCTAAAAGTAGAAATAGGTGTGTTTAAGGCAAATACCCTCATGGCAATTTGATTCGTCGGCCTTGTTCGTGGCGGATTTTGACAGGTTAATTAAAATATATGCTTAAGCTGTGACATGTCAATGAAGCAACTATTGTTACAAAACATTCAAACTTCTCGACATATGAATTACATAATATGGCTGGCATCGAAATGGTTTCAACTAGAATTCAAAAACTTCAAAGTCAATACAACTTATTCTGTCTGTCTGTCTATCTTAACATATTTAAATATTGTGAAATTCTGATTTTATTCTAATATTTTTGCTTTCATTATTTTTTATTTATTAATTTATTTACTATATACCTATTTATTTATTTATTTATTTATTTCTCATATCATATTTATTTCTTATATGTCATTTATTTATTTGCTTATTTAAGTATAAATAGTCATGTTTATTTTCTTTTTGCACTAGTACATAACATTTTGAAAATAAGTGTTAACACCACTCCTCTCTTCCCTTCAACGAAATAAGACATTTTATTTGTCAAGAAGGTTTTTAGTGGTAGTATTTCTGTGAAATTATATAAATACTTTATAAATTAGAAATTAGAAATTATAAAAATATTCTAGATAATCATCTAAACTAACTATAAAGCTTTCAACTGCATACAATAATTATTTTTTTATAAATACCAATTTGATCAAAAAAATTTCGGAATTTATTCAGAAAATTAAAAATACAAATCTTAATCTATATTGTCCCCTTCAAAGTAATCCCCATCGACTGCAACACACTTATGCCAGCGCTTGATCCAATCCTCGAAAATTTTTTTATTCGGTTTTCGGTATGTCCATCAGTGCTTCCTGCGATTTTTCCATTACTTCCTCTCGGTTGCTGAAACGCGTTGCCCGTAGTGATTTTTAAACTCGATTGAGCAGAAAGAAGTCACAGGGAGCCAAATCAGGTAAATTCGGTGGCTGTTGGATGGTATTTATTGCATTTTTCGTAAAAAAATTACATATAATGATGGCACTGTGACGGTGCGTTATCATAGTGCAAAATCCACGAGTTTTCTGCCCACAATTCTGGTATCTTTCGGCGAATTGCTTCACGCAAACGTCTCATAACGCCCAAATAATACTCTTTGTTTATTGTCTGGCCTTCTGGTAAAAATTCATGATGCACTACACCGTTGTAATCCATGAAAACCGTGAGCATTGCCTTATTTTTTGACTGAAAAAGACGTGGTTTTCTTGGTCTCGGCTCATTTGTTGAACGCCATTCGCTTGCCTAATGTCTGAATTGCGTGTCGTACTCATAAACCTACGTCTCGTCTTCAGTAATGATTCTTTTGATGAATGTGGGATCGGATTTAGCCTCGCAAATCATCTCTTTTGCGACATCAACACGGTCTATCTTTTGCATGAAATTGAGGTCTTTTACTTTACTGCTACACGACGGAAACCCAAATCATTAACCAAAATGTTTTGGACGGATCCATAGGAAATGTTCAAGTCCTCCGCTATCTCTCTCATGGGTATTGACCAAACATTTCTTTTACATCGTCATCTTCGATTGACTCACGACCACTTTTGAACTGCTCGTGCCACTGGTAAACGGCCGTTTTCTTTAGAGAATCGTTACCGAAACACTTTTCCAACGTTCGCGCACCATAAAATCAGTTTTTTACGTGAAATTTAATACAAGTTCGTTGTCGCAAATCTGAATCCATTTCTTAAATTGTAAAAAATCGCCAACACACACAGAGATAGATGTACTCTTGGCTACGTAACTTTTGCAAATGTCAAGCTATGACGCTAAGATTTAGAGGGAATGTCAACAACAGATGTACCAACTTAACAAAAAAAAAAAAAAACTGAACTCAAATCGTAGCAATGGGAGCGCCACACGGTGGTTATTCCGTGTGATCAAGGTGGTATGTATGTATTTAGAAATGTATGCTTGCTTAAATGTGCATACAAAATGATAATCAATCTTTGAACTTGGCTTTGTCAGAATAAAGAAAAGAATTAGTTCGCACGTCTTAATAGCTGATGTGCTTTGCGATGCATATAGCCATCATATTTATATCAAAGATACGTTTATAAATAAGAAATGAGAACGACTGACTTATTATTGAGGCTAAATGCATCTATTCCGCCAACACCAGTTTTTGACAAAAGATTAAATAACCCAACAGAATTTATGTGACATTTGTTATAATAACTTATAATTGCAAAACTGGAATATGAAAAAAATTAAAAACAAGAAGAAAATAATTTTTTTTATCGTAGCAGCAATTACTCGTTAAGCCTCGTCCCAAGGACATCTGCGAAGACGAGTTTCGATTTTAAATGTTATTTTGTATAGTTTATATTACTGGAAAGGTCGTATGGATAAACTCGCTGTGGTACTTAAATTACGTTACATTCGTAATTAATTATTTTTTTTGTGTTTTTTTTTTTGAGAAAAAGATTTAAGTTAAAGATAATGGATATACGTATTATACACACATACGAGTATATACTTACAGGGAATGAGAAGAATCAAATTAACATCAATGCTGCAAATGCAGTTACAAGCATTGGAAAACATTGGCGATATTCCAGACAAAGAATCAACTAAGCTGGTAAATAAATAAAACATTGTAAATTTAATTCTTTTGCTGTCTTGCTTTCGCGCCTTAACCGATGTAATTCAAACTGTTTAGATTGGAAACAATTTATACATTGTAGGCTTCTTCAGAGAAGAAAATGATAATTCCTTAATACGATACCCTTATTCTGCGAAAATTTTCAAACATATTTGTCAGACTTATGACCCACGGTGGGCTAGGTGCAAAATAATACAGGTTTCCATCCTTAACGGTACCGGGATGCTTCCAATTTACTAAACTGGAAGGTTCGGCCTTATTTTATTCGTGAGCCTAATGACTGGGATTGAAAGACTCTCTCTGTATTTGCATCTCGTTAATTCGATTAACAGTTGGGCTTAGAAAGCCAACACAGCTTTCTACGATTGTAATAAAAACTTCGGAAAAAATTAGGTTGGCCGATTCTTACCTACGATTGGTCCCCAACTCTAAGTAAAAAATATAGTATCGATAGGTTTAGAAAAAAGTCCAAAGGGCAGCTTGTATAGGTACTACCGGGCAATGTGGATATGTCCGCCTGTTGCTGTGACAGTTACCCTACACCTTTTACAGCAAGTGTAATGCAGTCCGACTTAAATAGTCGGACGAATGGACCAGCCGTATGCTCACTAATTGGTAACTTACTCTACTCGGTACATCAGACTCTCTCTAAACTTCAATCGAAAAATCGACTTCTCGGCCGGCTCAGTGACCATTTCGTTCTGCATGGGTGGCATCCAACATTTAATGGGGAGACTAAATTATTAGTACAATTGGAATTGCTATGGTATTCAACCACTCACTTTACTTAATTTTGAGGCCAATACATTACCACTTGAGCCACGGCCATCAACGGATTAAAGACTACAAATCGACAATTTTCACCTGATGGTTCACAAATGTATTGCGGTATGGATACAGGCATTTTCTCAGAGAAAATGCGAGATTCACTGTATTTTCATTTACTGGACTTAGTCAGTGTCTTCCAGGCTTGCCATTTACTGAAAAATTTGCACAAATCAACAGGACCACTATCTTCAGCGGTAGAAAAGCTTCAATTCAGGCCTATAATTTAGCTACTACATCCTCAAAATAAGTCAGGGAATGTTTATTTTTACTTAATCCTTTTATTTCACAATCAAGCGCTACCATCATCTAACTTAGAGGACGTATGTGCACATGATAATAAAATGGAAAATGACTCAATAACACAGACTGTCACCATTCCGCTAGAAAAAGTCACGGGCAACGTACACCAACACTTCCTCGTGCTGGCCAACCAAGGCTTCCAAACATTAACAAACTGCGCCATAGACAACTGGCCTTTAGGAGATTATGTAACCAAGCTACATAAGTATAGGGAGGCCCAACCACTGTGCCTTGGGTAAATAAAAGAAATATTAATTTACATACAAACTTTTCTAGTACAAGCTTAAAATGGTTCTCCACAATTCCTTGCGTGTGACAAGATACCTCAATTGTTTTGTTACTACCTGCATTTTTTGCGAAGTTACTTTGTACTTAGTTTTTTAATCTTTGACATCTTTAAGCTGAAAGACTTTAAAGTTCATCTCTTTTCGCTTTTTCAAATCATGTTGTCCGGATCGCTACTTGAAACGTCTTCTTATATGCCTAATCTGATTCTTTTTTCTTCTAATTCGTGCACTCCTCATCATACCATGAATTTTTGCCGGGATATTAGCCTAAAGGTTCTTTCTATTTCACTTTCTGGATGGTAGTTCTGCAAAAATATCAATACTTTTTGGTCAAGGCAAAAAATACTAAAATGTGCGAAAGGTAGTAAAAATTGTTGGTCATTCATTAAAAACACATTAAAAATTCTGCCTCATCCTTCACCCCAATACTCATTTACAATGGACAAGGCCAAAGCTTTTTCATCAATTATCCTCTTTATGACTCTTTCCGAGCAGACGGAAAAAGCATTTGTTCAGCTCGTCCCTAAAAACGGCGAATCTTTATCTCTCTCTTCCTACATACCCATTGTACTTACGTTCCATCTGTCTAAGGTCATGGGAAAGCTGATAAGCCGTCAGCTTATGAAATATCTCGAAATACGAAAGGTTTTCGCATCAACAGGTGAAACCAAAGCGTATATCAATCTGGGGAAAGCAACATAATGGCACTTGATAATTCTAAGGCATTTGACAGAGTTTGGCATCAGACTCTCTTGTCGAAAAAACGTGTCTTTTGGATCGATGACTCTCTTCTTCAATGGATTAGAACTAACTTTCGGAGCGTTTAATTCAAGTTGTCTTGGATGGTTTCAAGTCTGATATTCATAAAATAAATGCTGGTGAGCCAAAGGCTAAGTTCTGTCTCCGACATTCTCTCGATAAAAGTGTCAGTGATAACTTACGTTGGCATGACCACATATTCCATGTCGTCAAAAATGCATCGAGATGTTTAGGCTTCCTCAAGCGATGTAAGAAATATTTCACCCCTCTTCGATCAGGACTCAATATATAAAGCATTTATCCGCCCAAAATTGGAGTACAATGCCCACATCTGGTAAGATGCTTCTAAAACATCTTTGCACCTGCTAGATAGTATTATAAACCAGGCGATAAAAATCATAGCTGATACTACGTAATATCAGTCAGTCAATCAAGACCCTTGAAAACCAAAGTAATATTTTCTGTCTCACTTTGTTTTATCGCTATTTCCACTACTAGTGCTCCATTGAAATCGCCAGTAGCATTCTGCGACTTCAAACCTTCAGCCGTAACAACCGTCTCGCTATGAATGCTCATCAAAATATCTCAAGCTGATTTTCGGACGCACTCTAAAATTTCGTTATTTCTTCCTAAGCTGTACAACTCGCTTATGGAATGTCATGCCGAGCTCTCTATTTCCTGGTCGTTATAACTTGCAAACATTTAAAACAATGTACAGCGGTGCCTTTCTTATCTTCCTCCCTAAATTTCCTTCGCCCGTGCTGTGTGCAAACATTTTAAGGGTACACAAACACACACACGCTCATTATAACAAAAAAATATATAATATATATTATTAATGTTTGAGGAGGCAATGACATTTGTCTCCAACGTAGTCTTTCGCTTAGTCGTTCTCTGTGGTTTTTATTTGCGGTGCAGTCAGGAACTTACTGTTGGATCTTTCTTTCGTTGCCTGACGCAAGTTTCTTAATTTGGTTGACAAAGTCGATTTGTCGAAAGTTGTTGTTGTATTTTGCCAAAGATGATTTTCTCAACGATTATGACATTGACATTAAAGTCCTTCTGCGAGATTTTAACTGTGTACTTATAAGGAAAATTGCTCCAAAAGGTAGTAAAAATCCAGTTTGATAAGGCGTGCATAGTATTTCTAATGCATGGGCCGTGCCGTTTCTAAGAGAGGGCACCACTTGAATTAAATCCATACTATTAGTTATCAGTTAGTTCCAACCTTCAAAAGATGCGTGTATAAATTTGACAACTGTCGGTTGTTGTTGTTCTCGAGATATAGCGTTGTGAGTGAAGCAACTTTTGTTATTGTGAAAAAAAAAAATGGATTCAAAGCAATTTCGTGTGTTGATTCATCATCGCTTTTTGATGGGAAAAAATGCAGTCGATGCAAGGAAATGGCTTGATAAGTGTTACCCGGACTCTGCACCAACCGAACGAACCATTCGCAAATGGATTGAAAAATTTAAAAGTGGTCATACAAGCACCGAAGATGATGCACGCAGTGGACGAGGAGGAAGAGACTGTTTCAGATGAAAACATCAAAAAAGTCCACAACATGATTACGAATGACCGTAAAGTAAAGTTGATCGAGATAGCTGAGGCTCTGAAGATATCAAAAAAGCATGTTGGATATATCATACACGAATATTTAGACATGCGAAAGCTCTGTTCAAAGTGGGTGCCGCGTTTGCTCACAGTCGACCAAAAACAACAACGTGTTGATGATTCAGAGGAGTGTTTAAAGCTGTTCAACCGCAATAAAGCCGAATTCTTGCGTCGGTATGTGTCAACGGATGAAACTTGGCTTCATCACTTCACACCAGAGTCAAGTCGGCAGTCAGCTGAGTGGTGAGCAGGCGACGAACCTCGTCCAAAACGACCAAAAACTCAACAGTCGGCTGGCAAGGTTATGGCATCCGTATTTTGGGATACACATGGAATAATTTTCATCGACTATCTCCAAAAGGGGCAGACTATCAACAGCAACTATTACATTGCGTTGTTGGATCGTTTGAAGGACGAAATCGCAGAAAAACGGCCGCATTTGAAGAAAAAGAGAGTGCTGTTTCATCAAGACAATGCACCGTGTCACAAGTCGATGAAAACGATGGCAAAATTGAATGAATTCGGCTACGAATTGCTTCCCCACCCACCGTATTCTCCAGATTTGGCCCCCAGATTCCGCAGACCTCAAAAGAATGCTTGCCGGAAAGAGATTAAAGTACACACATCATCACTAATCCGGTCGGAGTAGAAGACATGTCTTCTTCGTAGAATATGTATAGGAATGTACTGTATCACTATTCAAAGAAGCCGTATAGAGGTTGTTGTACGTGAATTGTACAGCGAAAAAGATCAATCAGGACTTTATCATGTGAGTTTCTAACTTACGTGGATGAGTAGAATTCTCCATATTATATTGGGGCATATAAGAAGTTGTTTCAAAAACTAGTGTATGCAATTAAATTATTTTGATAAATCCGTAAAATTCTGAACTTTTCAATTTACATATAATCTGCACCTGTTATACCCCTTTCACTAATACAACACGCGATTTCATACGTGGAAGACAAATTATAACAATATTTATATGTATGGTATAGTTAGTGGTATTATACTCGTACTTATGTTTGCATAATTTATCCCCAAAATGGCGTTTTGTTAAACAAACTATTGTAATTCTGCATTTAAGAATGTCTGACTTGAAATACACTTTGACTTGAACATTGGCAAGATATGCGTCAAAGCGTGCAACCATGCGATAAATAGCTTCCGCAGTAGTGTTAACTGTTGAATTGTTTTGTATACACATATACAACATTTATCTCATAGAATGTAATCTGAAAGTATGTACACATTAAATGAGAATTTTACTCCCAATTCTGAGTTAAAGCGTTTGTGAGCACAACTTTACTTCGCACAAGCATGTAAACACTTTTGTGTAATAAAAAACGTCTCAGTATAGTTCTCAGTATCTTTTTATAAGGTTATATTACATTTTCGTAAAATAAAAATAATTGAATGCAATTTATTTCGAGAAAAGTTAGTGCCGTATCACACTAACGCAATAGCTATTTTGATAGCAATAGCGATAGAACAATTATAGAGCATTCACAGCCGTTTGATTAAGTTTGCAAATTTAATGTAATCGTAGCTTTACAGCTTATATTTTGTGTGGTTCCGTATCTGTTGGTTGTTGCTCGGCAATTGAATAACAATGAGTGTTTCTTTTAAGTCATCTTAAAAATAAGATAGTAATTATTACAGCCTCAGAACTGTTTGAGACACGAGGCAGTTCTTATATTTTAAATAAGTCATCAACATAACAAGCTAATTATTATTATCAATGGGCTGAAAACTTAGTAGCGCAAAATATGCTGATTGATGGTTTGGATGATTGATAGCATCTGACAATAAATCGTACACTATTCCTAAAAATGTGAAGACCTTGTCAGAATGTCATGTTTTTTGTTACTGGCTTATACATTTATCAATCCATCAATACATTCCTTTGCTTTTCATATTTGTTTCCGAACTCACATCCATGCTCTTCTGCTGTAGAAAGGAGACGGCGGCATATGTTAAACTCATTAAATTCCAATATAAAAAGAATTCCTAAAATGGGGAACCACCAACAGAGTGAAATTTAATGTTTCCAAAACACAATGTTGTCTGCCGTCGTTAAATCGAAATTTAAACTTACAGTCATTATCCATTAATGGCACTTACATTGTTGAAACCGAAAAACTTTCCATTCTCGATATGTACAAGAATGTCAATGACAACTTACGTTGGAATGATCAAATACTCGATGACATTTAAAATGCTGCGAATTATCTAGGTTTTCTGAAACGATGCAAGAAATCTTTCAGCCCCTCTGATCTGTTCCCAATATATAAGACATTCATCTCCTCAGAATGCCCCTAAGACCCTCTTGCACTTGCTAGATAGGATCCAAAACAGGATAAGACTCATTGGTGACGCCAATATTACACAGTTAATTGACACAGTTGAACACCGACATAAAGTCTCCTGTCTGACCCTGTTATATTGTTATTTTCACTCCACAGAAATTTCCAGTAGCATTCCGCTCCTTCAAACTTTTAACCATAACAGCCGCCTCGATCTATGAATGCTCATCAGTATACCCTCAAGCCCATTTTTGAACTTGCTCTGAAATTTCGTAATTCTTTCCGATATGGGATACCCTGCCGAGCTCCTAATTTCCTAGCCATAATAACAATCAGACTTTTAAAAGCAACATACTCGTACAACGGTACCTCATTTTCTTTCCCCAATCATTTTCCTTCGTCCGCGCTGTGAGCAAGCATTTAAGGGTTTGAGCGCGCGCTAATTTATTAAAATAAAAAAATCAATCCGTCTATCATCATCTCCTTTTTTTAGTCCTCGGCCAAATGACAAATGACAAATAAACATAAAGAATTGTTTTAATTGGTTTTTGAGCATTCCAAAAAATAAGTTGGTAGTAAATGAATTGATAGTCTTATTGTGAGTGATTTTTTAAGCGTTTGGGTTTTAATTGTCAAAAAGAACCCCAAAAAAAATCTAAAAATGTTCATAATTTTAATTAGAGTTAATCAACTAATGTTTGCCATTTACTATTCAAAGATTATTTCATGTAAACGTTGACCACGACTACGTCTTAAGTGATTCATACAGAGATTTCAATTTTGAATAATTTTTTTGTGAATATTAGCTGATATCTTGCAATTATAACACGTCTTATCTTGTCTTCTAAGTGATTTGACATATCATAAGAAATAGTATACAAGCGTCAAATCACAAAATCTAGCCGCCCAAAACGAGAGATAAATTTCTCACCGAACTTATTTCTCAATTGGTCCATTGTTTGGATGCTGAGTGGCATATAGCACGGGCTTACTGGAGCCACATGTCAACCAGGTTCAGCTCATGCATTTTGGGCAAAAAAATAGTTCGAAATCATTGAACGATAGCGGGCGATATTGGCAGTAGCATTATTCTCCTCATTGTCATCTTTGAAAAAATACGGGCTAATTGTTGAGCCGAACCGTACACCGCACCAAACAGTGCATTTTTCCGGGTGCGTAGGCAGTACTTATATTGCCTGAGGTTGCTCATCGAAACAAATGCGAAAGTTTTATTTATTAACATACTCATTCGTCGCTGAAGACAATTTTTCGATAAAAAAGCGGATCTTCCTCCAGTTTTTCCAATGCCCACTCACCGAAAATTCGATTCTTTGACAGGTCCTTTTGCTTTAGTTCTTGAACGAGTTGTATTTTATAAGGTTTTAGACCAAGATCCTTGCATAAAATCTTTCACGTAGTCGGGTAACACAACCCCAATTATTGCGAACGACGACGAATGGATAAGTAACGAAGTGGCTTGATGTCCAATAGCGTGAAATTGGTGTGAAATTTAGTTACTATGGCTTGAACTGCTTGATCAGAAGATCGATTATGACGACCGTAAAATTCTCGACGTGCGTGAAAAGCATTTTTCCCAGAGCACGAATTTTGATAATAAAATTCAATAGTTTGTAAGCGTTGTTTAGGTTTAGTTTTTCACGATGAAATGCCAATGATAGCTGAGCAAGTTTGACTTTGACACATGTCACGAATCACACGTGAGCTATCAAAAATATAACACTGAAAAACCAAACAGCAAAAAAATCACCCTTTACTAACAAAATTCGGGCAATGGTGATTTTTGTTATAACAGGGTGTCCGAATACAAAATATGTCAAAACAGAATAAAAATATAAAAATCATGAAATCAGATGTTTTCAATATTAATTTTAAAATGGAAATACTCATAAAACAAATCCAAAACAGTATTGATTCCACGGAAAAATGCAATAAAACGATATTAGATAAACTAAAATTGCTGGAAAGGTAGGACAGCAACAAAAGAGCTATCCCGAAAAGACAAAAACAATAAAAACTATTGAATGAAGTGCTAATGATATCGAGAATCGAAAGATATGAATTATATTATTTCCCACATCCTCATAATTGTGTAAAAGGTGGGGCTGCAGTATTCATATTGAACAGCATATAGAAGCAAAAATCTAATCATATGCAATCCAAGGAATTTTCATAAGTATAAAAATCATAAGTATAAGCATATAAGTATATAAATCGCGGAAAGGGTTTTAATGATAAGAATACATATTGGGGATCTAGATTAACAAATACGAAAAGAAGATTAACTACCATATATGAAACTATTAAAAAAGATGTCGCCAAATACCACCCAACGGGAAAACCTACCTACTGGCCAAGAGATAAAACCAGAGATCTGATCGACTTCTTAATATCTAAATATATATATATTCAAATAAAATAAATGTAAGAAAAGGGCCTGATCCTCAATCAGACCACTCCTCAACACTTCTTACACTTGGCGATAAAATAATAATAAAAGAACACAACCTAAAACTAATTAACAGACGAGCTGATTGGAACTACTTCAGACAGAAGCTGGAAGAAATTATCCAACTATCATCAGCTATTCAAACAAAAGATCAACTAGAAGAAGCAGTACAAATATTTTCATGGACTAAAACTACCAAAACAACAAACAAGATTAAGGGGTTAGGCCACTCTAGAGACCGTAACAATATAAAAAAAACGAGTTTACAAAGGTAGAAATCTATTGACTGTAAAACATAGTTTTTATTGAATAATTTATTTAAAAATGGTTATTGTACAGCGTTTCTCAGACGATCTCTATTGTACATAACAACAGCTAGAAAAGAACGTATGATTATTTTTTTTTTTTTTTGATACATAGATTTTTGGCCAAATAGCGCACTTTCAAAGTCAAACTTGCAAAATTCACAGAAAAATCGCCAGAAAATTGTTAGTAACAAATGAACTATGCCATACAAAAAAAAATTCCACGTACTTATTTAGACCATATACTTTTAAAGACCTTATTAAAATTTGAAGTGAATTGGCTAAAAAATGTTCAAATTATGGGTGCGGCCAACGTGAAAATGCGGTTTTAAGATAAACGCGTTTAAAATTTTAAGTTATAAAAATAAATACCTGGCGACCATAATCTTTTGGGATATCATTTTTGAGGTTCTTAGAAAAATCATTGAAAGCAATAAAAAAAAACGAGTTTTTGAAAATCCTACAGTGGCTTAATCATTTAAACAAATCTTTTATTCTCGCGAAATATGTGAAATTATTACAGAAAAGAAGAAAATTAGAAAACGTTGGTAACAGCCAAGCTTTGGAAGACGAAAAAGAAAATGAACAGACCAATAGCTCACATAATAAAATACGGACCAAAATAAATAACGACATAATTAAATAGTCAAAAGAAAGCAATCACTTTTGCCGAGTATCTTAAAAACGTCTTGAAACCTTATAAAGATAAAAGTTATCATGGATTCAAAGTAAGGTGTGAAGAAGATATGTAGCAAAATAATTAAAAGAAATTAAAAAAGGCATAACTATAAAAAACAAACTTTATACATTTTATTCACTAGCGATCTGCTTTTAAGTGGAGAAATCACTAAAGCAATTTTTGCAGATGTCACTGCTGTACTTGCTGAGGGAGCAACAGTCGAAATAGCAACAAAAAAGCTTCAAATGGCAATAAACAGTATCTCAGAATGGACTAAAAATGATATGTTAGATTAAATGATCTAAAGTCAGTCCTTATTAATTTCAGGTATAAAAACTTACTACTCATTCTAGTATACATAAACAGCAATGTTGTGGAATACTTAAATACACCAAATATTTAGGCATAACTTTAGTAAAGTGTGTTCGATTTTTGGGAGATACTCATCCCTGTCCAACTACAATAGGTTATTGTTATATAGGGTGATTCATCATGAGCTTTGATTTTCAATAGACTTCTTTTGACAGATCACGCGTGACTCCTATGAAACTGCTTTGTTATTTTTGTTCAGTATCGTTTGGCAAGTTATCATGTTCTGTGAAAAATGTTTTTCGTGCGATTCGAGGAACCTACGGTGCGCATACCGACCTACTGAAACCACAATTGCCAACACCATTCGCAAATTTGAGTTCCAGTTTGCATTAGTGGATGATACTCGACACTTGGCGCATTTTACGTGATTATCTCGGACTAGAAGCGTACAAAATTCAACTTGTTTAAGAATTGAAGTCAGGCGACTAGAATTTGCCTCATATTTTTAGTGAATGGGCTTTGGAAAAACTCAATGAAAATCCGGTGTTTTATCGTAAAATTTTGTTCATTTCTGGCTCAATGGATACGTTAATAAACAAAATTGCCGTATTTGGGTTGACGAGCAACTCGAAGAGTAACAAGAGCTACCCTTACATCCATTGAAAACAACGGTATTGTTTTGTTTGTGGGTTGGTGGAATCATTGGTCCATATTTCTTCAAAAATGAGGCAAATCATAATGTTAACGTCAATAGTAACCGTTATCGCGCCATGTTAACGGACTATGTGCTTCCTGAAATTTAAGCACATGGTCTCGGTGAACTCTGGCTTCAACAAGACGGCGCTACGATACATACAGTGCGAGAAACAATGGACTTGTTGAGAAATCATTTTGGTGAGCACTTAATTTCACGTTTTGCTACGTGAAATTGTTTTGGCCGCCTAGATCGGATATGTAAAGTCCCAGGTCTTCAGGAATATCCCAGCTACGATTGACGATTTGGAAGCCAATATTACTCGTATTATCCGCGAGATACCAGTCGCTATGCTTGAACGAGTCGCCCAAAATTGAACCTTCCGAATAGACCACCTCAGACGTAGTCGTGGCCAACATTTACATGATATCATTTTCAAAAAGTAAATGCCATGAATTGTTCTTTTAACCGGTAATAAAAAAAAAAATCACTTTCAAATTTATGTGTTTTATTTTACAGTATAAATCAAACCTTACGAATAACCACCCTTTTTAAGCAAATTCTGAAACCAGTACGGTCCTACGGGCTCCAGTTTTGGGTATGTCAAACAAATTTACAAAAAGTTCAAGTTTTCCAAAATGAAGTACTAAGCAACATAGTTAAACCAACGTAGTACATACATACCATACAAACATACATATATAGAGATCTAAATATAGAAATGGTTAAAGATTAAATTAAAAAAATTGCTCAAAAGCACAGAAGTAGGCTTCTAAAACATGTTACCTTAGAAATAACAGAACTATTAAATACCGACCGTGTAATCAGGAGTCTAGATAGCTAGATAGATAGTTGAGAGTGGCGGTTGGAAAATCAACACACTTGGCCTATTGGCCCATTGTACTGCAACGTGCATCTATGATTCTTTTACTCTTGGAACCAATTTGAGCTTAAGATGTAGCGCAGGAGATTCTTAACGTCTATATTCTTTAGATCATTCAACTCATTGTAGAAGAAAGCTCCTAAGTGGAGTTTTCTTATCTGGGAGAGAACTGGACATCTACAGAGAAGGTAGAGGATTGTCTCCTCTCCCTCTTCGTCCATGCAGCTTTAACAGAAGTCGTTTGTAAAGGCGCCAAGCCTTCTTGCATACTTGCTGTAAGGCAGTGTCCAGTGATGTCGCCTATAATGACGCTGAGATGTTTCTTGTTTAGAAGAATCAGACTCTTAGAGAGATTCAAATCCAGCTTTGGCCAGATCTATTTAGTCGCTAGACATGTTGGCCTATCGGTCTATCCAATGTCTGTTCTTTTAATAACATCCGGCTTTAATAATGATTTACACGTAGTGATTGATATACCTATGCTACCATTTTCTGGTGGACTAGGTAGAGTGGTTCCAATTTAGCGAGTTCATTGGCCCTACAATGCCCTGGAATGTCTCTGTGACCCGGCACACAACAAAGGTGAAGGTTAAAATGCTCTTCCATCTCCGTAAGAGATGATCGGCATTCAACGGCGGTTTTAATGAGACTACGTTCAAGGACTTGATAGCGGCCTAACTATCCGAAAAGATGCAGATATCCTTTGTAGATATCACATTTTCCTACAGCTAGGACAGAGTTTCCTTAATCGCCAAAATTTCCGCTTGGAATACGCTACAATGATTTGGGAGACGGAAGGAGAAGTTTAGATTTAGCTTATCCGCTAAAACCGTTATCGGTTTTGGATCCATCTGTGTAGAAATGGATTGACATGTGCTTCATGAAAGCATCCTCCTTCCAGAAGAATCTAGAGGGGAAGCTTACATAAAAGTATTTGTCAAACCAAGGTTTAGGTATGATGTAATCGATGTTCTATGTGAGGATTCTTAATATATTAAGAATATTAGCGTGGCCAAATAAATTATTTGTTCACTGTGTAGTCGCAGCTACCTGTCTGTTAAAGATGTCGAGGGGTGTCAAGTAAAACAGAATGTTTAAAGCTGCGGAGGGAGTAGGACGTAAAGATCCACTTACGCACAAACATGCTGCTCTTTGGAATCTGGTTAGTTTATTGCAGTTGACTGCATTCTCTAAAGGCCGTCCACTAGATATAAACCCCGAAGCTGAGTATTAGTCTTATGACCGAGATGCATTTCATTCTTCATTCTGTCTTGAATGTTAAGTTTCCAGTTTAGTTTCCTGTCAAAAATGTAAACCAGGTATTTTTCTGGAATTTTATATTTCCTAGAAAAGAGTACAAGAACGGTTTTACGGGGGTTTACTCCCAATCCATAGCGATCCGCCCAACGGGTTAATCTGTTAAGATTAAGCTGTATAGCTTCTTTGATAGTATTAAGATGCTAACCTGAGACGGCTATAGCATTCATCCGAACAGGCAATCACCCTGCCACCTCTCGCTTACAGGTATATCAGCAGTTCATTCACCACTTAGTTCCATAGAAGGGGAGAAATTACATAGCCTTGTGGCGTACCTTTGTTGACATATCTTTCACCAGAAGTCCTACCCAGTTTGGAGCTGATTATCTTGCTATTTAGCAGCTGATCAACTCCCCAAGTGAATCGTCTACCTGCAGATGTGATAGCGCAGTCGTGTTAAAGGCACTCTCTGTATTGTAGAGATCGTTCGATGTGGCTAGTCAGCGATTGCAGAGCCGTTTTCACCGACAAAAGTCTTTGATCAATTTTAGCTCGAATATGGATAGAATTGGTCGTTCTTAAAGAGCCTAAGACAGGTAAAACTTCTTGATCTTCTTCTTGAGAGTAAGCTAAGGCCAAGACATTAGGTAATATTTTCAAAAAAAAGTTTAGACAAACTGCAGATTTTACTTCTCAATACGACTAGGTGCAATTTGGAATGAAGAAAATCATTCTCACTCGGGAGGTTTTTTAGATCGGGTTAAAGTCCCTTACTATTGAAGAAGCATCCCTAGAGTACTAGCTCTACAATGTCTTTCTATGATTTTCCCTTCCAGCGAAAAAAAAAATAAAGTTTTGAAAGTAAAGAATGGTGTCATAACTTTTGCATATATTGGAAACGAATAGGTAAATTGAATTTCTTTTGACACAACAATTTCAACACAATATAGAACAAAAAGATGCAATAGATCTGACATTCGCAAATATAAGAGACCAGCCCGCGAGCTCTACGGATTACAGATGAAAGTTCATCACTTCTTTGACTATACCACAACAAAAAGAAAGAACATGAGAAACGCATGTTCGACGATCTTAAGAGCTGTTATACATGACAGGAATGATACTTAGAACACTGACCAGTACAAACTGAACCCTGACCACGGATGCAAAAAATATTAATTGCGGACTTACCGTCGAAGCACTTTTGTTACACAAAACTCTTAGGCAGAAAGGTACCCTTAATGTGGATGACAGTAGCTAACACCTGGCAGCAGCATTAGCTGAGGGAAGCGCTATTTAAATTTAGATAAAGATCCACCCACCGAGCCGAGTAAATGATAACTGCATTAACTAGTGTACATAATTCGTTCGGTTGAAATACTTAAAAAACAATAATAGTGGAAGTATGAAAAGACTAGGGTTAGATATATGTTTTGGCCTTTCAAGAATTGTCTCAACGTTTTTAAGGAAATTGAGTCTATTTTCGAAAATTATTTTGAAAAATAAATATCGTATTCAGTTTATCTTTCTACAGAAAAACAAACACATCGCACTTAACTGCTTGATTCACCAAGTTGAATACAAACTTCAGTTTAATTGATGACATTTTAGCAAACGAGTTCTAGAAAAATAAAATAAATCGGTACTGAAGGAAATTTACTACTGTGGTTAACATCTTTTCTTGGAATTGTGGTACTTGTCTTCAAAAAATCTTTTATTGATAAAAGCCATTTCAAATAAATGTAAATCAACGCACAAAAAAGGTTTTACTCGAAAACCCCCTCCAATGGGAGTTCCCAGATTCAATTAGCATACCCAAGTACGTGTTTTTATAGCTAGCCATGGCATATACACAAATGTATCTACACTCATGTTTAATATACATACATACGTTATTTACGTTGGGTCAAGTGATAATTGATAGTGCAAACATAATCTAAAATCTGAAAGCGCCTGCACAATGCTCACCTTGAAAACCGCTTTTGCCGGTTCATTACCATCAGTCACTTGTATTCGTAGATACATACATATCTTCTTGTTCAAAAGAAACATCAAAGTTGAATGATACGAGTATTAAGGTTAGAAGCCTGGACCGTTGTATGTAGAAATGTATCTACCTTCCTACATATACATTTTGTAGACTATCGAGCAAAAGAGTCTACAAATCTCAAAATAAATTATACGGATATATCATTAATTTTGTTTTTTTAACGAGTTTTGTTTGAAGATTTTGGGATTTTTTTTAGCGACTCGGGTTTTTTAATTATTTGGAGACGAATATCTGTTTTTGGAACAAGTTCTTAGAAGTTGTTAACTCTGAATTTATAATTTAAGCCGACAGGATAAATACATTTAAGTATAAGTACACAGACTAGAAAACCGTATTTAATGAATTTTATTTGTTTACTTCAAATTAAAAAGTTTAAGTTTTTTGTTTAAATGGAGCTTTAGACAACAAGATTTTTGTGGGTCGAATTTGTGTTCTGATTTGCGGTTAAATGTCTAAATATAACGGAATATTATAAAGTATTTTTTCGAAAAATGTACGTCGTTAACATGACATAACTCTATTAGTTTGAGCGTGATGAATCTTATGCCATCAACCAGACAGAAATTGGTGGTGAAGAAGACCTAGAAACGTCGATTCGGTGCAGATCAGCTGAATTTGGAATCGCCAGAAAGTCAACCCGGCTTATTTTGCGGTTTGATTTTGGCCTACATTCGTATAATATTGTGCTGACGCAAGAATTAAAGCCGGACAACCATAGACAATGCCGATAGTTGGCTATTCGAGTGCTGGAAATGTTGGCCGGAGACCCAGATTTTGGCCAAAGAATCATTTCCCTGGAAAAGACTCATTTTTGGAGCAGCAGCTACGTTAACAAGCAAAATTGTCGTCATTATAGGATGATAGCATCATCGGACCTTACTTCTTTCGACAGAAAGGAGACACCGTCACCTTGTTTTGGTTTGTTTGGGATTTGCGTACCCTTAAAATGTTTGTACACTGCGCAGGCGAAGGAAATTTAGAGAGGAAAAAAAGAGAGGTACCGATATACATTGTTTTTAAATGTTTGGAAGTTATAACGACCAGAGTTCGGCAGGGCATTCCATAAACGAGACCTATGAGTTTATCGTACTGTTTTGAATGATATCTGGCAGGTGCAGAGATGCTTCAGGAGCACCTGACCAGATGTGGGCATTGTAGTCCAATTTTGGGCAGATGAATGCCCTATATATTGAGGCCAGATCAGAGGGGTGAAATATTTCTTACATTGCTTGAGGAAACCTAGACGTTTCGCAGTATTTTTGACGACATAGAACATATGGTCATTTCAATGTTACCTAGTTGTCACTGACACACATACCAAGAATAGAAAGTTTTTCATTTTCGACGAAGAAATTTCTATTCATGGATAAAAGCTTGGTATTTAAGTTTCTAGTCTACATATTTGGAAAAATCGAAATATTCTTTTGTTTATATTTCCAAATATAATAAATCCAAAAAAATTTGGAATTGTTAAAAAAACATGCAGTCAAAAAAATTTTTTTTTCAAACGGTCACCATTTAGTGAAAAAAATGTTCATAGACTTTTCAAAGGTTCGGGCTATAGCGGCATCTATAATAATTAAGAATCCGTTTGGCTTTTTTGCCAGCTCATAACTCTGTGCATTTTGAGTTTTTTTTTTTTTTTTTTGGTTAATTTTTTATTTAATCTTAAAATGTTTCATTTGTACAGAGCTTCGAAAACCGCCCGAATTTCATACCTCTAGACTAGAATATCCCCTCAATGATAGCAGAGTTTTGGAAGAATTAAATTCTACTCTGTTTATAGTTCGCCAATATGCTGTTACTTTCGGAATTCAATGAGCTTAACGTACCCTACCGTTCTCGTTCTACAGCCTAAGAGCAGGGGCGTGAGTCCGGAAATGAATATGAAAAGCAGAGAGTACTTTCATCAGCAAAGGAATAAATTGGATAAGAAGTAGCAGACAAGAGATCATTAATGAAAATTAAAAAGAACAGAGCACTCGGGCACATCAGCATTTATTTTGTGAATACCAGACTTGAAACTATTCAAGGCAACTTGAATTGAACATTTTAAGAGATAGTTTCTAATCTATTGAAGAAGAGAGTCGTCGATCCTAAATGCACGCATTTTCGACAAAAGAGCCTGATGCTAAACTCTGTCAAATGCCTCAGAAATATCAAATGCAACTCCCGAGTCTAAGCTAACAAGTCAACCACTTTGGACGAGCTCGAATCCAACATTCGACGCACTATTGCCGAAATAACGCCGTACATATTGGATCGAGTCATCTTAAATTGGACCGACGGCTTGAAGCACTGCCAGCGAAGCCGAGGCGGCCATTTAAACGACTTGCTATTCCGCACATAATGGCATGCACGTAGCTTCAACATAAGGCCAGAATCAATTTAATATCTGACACCGTTGTTTTTTTTTACTTAAATTATTTCCCGTATCGCTATTATCTGGTCACCCTATATTATCTGTACACCTGTATACATTAGGTATTTCTATATTTCTCTGCATCAGTAAGGTGTTGTACCAATCTCTTCCAGTTGTGCTCAAGGTTTCCCCACAGAGTGTCTATCCAAGAAGTGTTCCAAAGCTATCTGGGCCACATACATATGTGTACTTGTTTACTAGACATTTTAGTCTATTAACTCAGTTTTTTCGACAAGGTTGTGTACTTCGCTTTCAGATCCCATTCATCCATTGAAGAAAATAATCTTTTGGACATACTTTACGCATCTCTGCTTAACATCGTTTTTCGCATTAGTGTTTTATAATGTCTCGGCGATTCAGAGTGGACATAACAAACATTCGTGGGCTGTAAACGCAGCAAGCCAGTATTTTATTTACAGACTAAACGAAAGATAAACGGATATTTCCATAATGTCAATGCCGTCAGCGTATGCAAGCAGTTACATAGATTTTTGTAATACCCTGTTTCCGATATTGGCTTGTGAAAATTTTTTTAAGCTAAATTTGGAATTCCTGGGATTTTTCAAAACAAAAAAAAACCTATCGGATTTCAGACATTTACGTTCTATACGTGGTCATTAAGGCTCATTCAATTGCAGTGTCGTAGTTTCTCTTAGTAGCGATCGGAAAGTACGATTCTGGATTTCCACTAAGAGAGCTTCAGAGACTTAATCAGCGAAAGACAATTAGAGCGATTGTAGCTGTTTGACGTCAAATTTTCTCACAGAAATTGCTGGGCGTTCTGGCATCCAGGATATCCACATTCGCATCTAATATACAACAGGTCTTCCAAGCAAATTTTGGCTACTCAAAACAAACGAGTGTCCTAAATATTGGGGTTTTGACATCTGTCCATTCAACAAATAATACACATACATGTGGTTACAGATGTTTAGAGGTTTAAACAGTATTATTGGATGGGCAACTAGAAAAAATAAATACTATATGAACTTTAGGACATTTTAGGACAGTAGAAAACCCCACATCTAATCATCATGAGGTAATCATCTCCTGCACTTTTTACAGATTACGGCAAAAGAATTTTAGAGACGAAAAATCTCTGACGAAAAAAAAAACTAGTGGCTTTTATACCAAAATTCAGAAAAGATGATAACGCTCATTAAGGGCTTCAAACCCATTAGTCTAACTTTCTTCATGTAAAGTAGCATTAAAATGCAACATGCCTTGCACTGCAGAAGATTTCGAAGGACTGCGCACTGGACAAGTAGAAATACACTCTGGCCATCTTCATCAACATTGAGGGTGCTTTCGCCAACGTAAATTTTAACGAGTTGCGTAACTCGGTAGGGCAACACGACATAGACAAATCACTCGTGTGATGACTGCGGCCATTGTGTGAAAACAAAGGTAATCAGGGGTTACCTAAAAGGCGATGTCCTGTTTTTACTGCTATGGTAAAAGGTGAGCCACCAGATGGTGTGCTTGTTAGCTGTCAATTACTGTAATTTATTGAATTCAATATTCAATATTCAATATTCTTTTTAACAGATGTTGTACAATCTCTGGCAATTTTGGTCATGGAATCGTTTACTACGCTACAATGCATTCTTGTTATTCAATCTTAGTACAAAAAATCGGCTATCTGTAAAAGTAACATTTCGTAAAATTCGTGAATTTTTCGGTCAACATAAACATCAACGCTTGGTTAAGCGTTTTGAAGTGGGGTTATTTGCAGAGTAAGGTCTATGACAATAACTCAGCAAAAATTCAGGAAATATCATCGAATATTTTGCCCTTGCAACAGAATCCGTGGTGTTCACATAAATTATTTTGTTTTTCATTCATAATTGCCATAGACCGAAATTTATTAATTGATAAAGTTCTACACTAATTTGATAACAGACGTATGTTGAATTTAACGAAAACCTTCACACAAGCTGTTGGCTCACCCTTTATATGTTGATACTACTTACCGCTCATAATATTTATAGTTCCAACATAAAGGTCAGGAATATGAAGATGATGTAGCTATATTGTTTGTTGGATTATATCTAGCGACTGTCTACTTTTAAAGAGGATATAGTATGATAGAAATGGAGTTTGTCAGAACTCCAAAAACAGAGGTTGTTCTCAATTCAAGAAGAAAAAAGCTGTCTGGTAAGACTCCTCTTGTGCTTAAGGGCATCTACGAAGCTAAGTATTTGAGTATCTCTCTAGATAAAAAAAGTCCTTTAGACTGAAAATATCAAGTTGAAGACGTTCAAGGTGCTCTGGCAATGTAAAGGAGATTTCGGCAAGACATTGGGCTTGTCAGCGAGGAGCTGCAGTGCTTTCTCATCTTTTTACAAAAAAAAAAAAAAAAAAAAAAAAAAAAAAAAAAAAAAAAAAAAAAAAATGGGAGATTCTAGACAATGGAATGTACAAGGAGTACAATTAGTCTATTCTATGTTTGAGTGCCCTGTTCCGATGGAAAAATAATTTCGGAGGTTATTTCGTATCTATGAAATCTCAGAAATATTTGAAAGATGTGCTTGGGACATTATTTTTTTTTTTTTTCTCTTATAGAAAATTGTAGCTGGAATAATGCTATTTATTTTTCCACGGATCGATGAATAATATCTAATTTTATCAACCCATATTTTTTCTCTTTGGATAGAATGTGATTACTGTTTATGGCTTTCCTTAAGGCACTAAGTATGTAATGTCTCTCACTTTACTAATTATTGCATTTTTAACAAATGGCTTGTTGTTATCCTTTAAGTAAGACCTCACTAATTTGCCGCATAAGTTTTATCTGTTTCAATTAAAAGGAGTTGAATATAAGAAACATAGCAGCTAACCCGCCATAGTATCCTCCCAAATCGCAAAGTCGGATAAACATAGCCAGTCCTACCCTACCCAGGTTTAATTTTGGGTAAGCTGCAATCTTTGTTTTATTGAAAAGGGATAAACAATTACGAGCAGATACTTGTTGATAGAAAGCATGGAGATAAAATTGCATTGCCTGAGTGCAAAGTCGTTTCGCTCTAAGCTTTAGAGTCTTAATAGCAATGATACACAGATACTTAGGGGAACAGGGCTCTTCAGTTATTATAGATAACGTAACGTAGTTACAGATAAATGATTAGGCGTTTGTAACGGATTGTCTACGGATTGTAGACAATCTTTAGTTTGCTAATAGTATTCACTCATACATTTTCAAATGCTATTGTGTTTATTCTTATTTCAACATACACGTACTGTTAATATTTATATAATTTGTATTCTTTCCTCACTTTCGTTTTAGTTCGAGTATGCATCGTGGAGGGCCGTGGAAACTATAGAAAGACTCCACTTTTCTGTCCAACACTCGAGGCTCAAACCAACATGGAATGCGTTGTGGGAGTTGATCGATTGGATTGCGTTCGTCGCATCCATAAAGGTACGGCACATTTTGGAGTTTTTTCATCTGAGGACCTAGTCGCAGCCAGGTGGGCAACTGTAGAAATATTGGTAACCAGTGAAATGCGATTCCACGATACACCATTCGAGTACGAAGTCGTTGCTATAGTAGATAACGAAGCTGGAATCCACTCAGTGCATGATCTAAGACAAGCTAAATTCTGTCATCCAGGGCATGGACTTGAAAATCATTGGACCGAGGTTTTAGCTAATGTAAGTTAAGATATCCTTGGAAGCACTTTTGTAACTTAATAACTTTTTTTTTAATTTCAGTACTTTGAATCACTTTTGGTACCAAAATCTTGTGATCCTAGTTTGTCTCTGACTGAAGATCGTATTAAGTCAAGCGCAGAATACTTTGGGCCAAGTTGCAAAGCTGGTCCATGGGTTCCCGATCCACTACAAGATAGAATACTCAAGAGAAGATATCCATCACTATGTCAACTTTGTTATGATCCATATCGATGTGGCGAGGGTGATAAGCACTGGGGACGTCGTGGAGCTTTGTATTGCTTAACGAGCGGAGGAGGTGATGTTGCTTGGGCGAGATTGGATGATGTGAAAAGTCACTTTGGTCTGAGTGGGCTTCAACCACAAGCAGATCTTTCTGAATACAGTTATCTTTGCCCTGATGGTCACCTACAGCCCATAAATGCAACATATCCCTGTGTTTGGGTGGCAAAACCATGGCCAGCAATTGCCGCTAGGCGAAGTCATGCATCACAGGTTCGTGATATTGTTTCGAAACTATCTCATAATGACACAAAAAGCTGGGAAAATGCTTTGTTAAGTTTGTTGGAGAGTTATCACGTAAACATCAATCAGTTGGATACCACTATTCCCATTGATGATTACCTGGACCAGGCTACAGCCTTTCAAGGAGCCTATAGTTTTCCAGAATGCAATCCACCAAGATCCATTGTCTTCTGTACCACTTCAATTATTCAACATATCAAATGTTCATGGCTGCAAGAAGCATCTCAAACTTATGGCATCCAACCCAACATTCAGTGTATTCGCTCAGAGAGTCTTGAGAGTTGTCTGGACGATACCATGTATCAGACGTCTGATGTGGTTCTAGTGGATCATGAAACACGAATTAAAGCACAACGGGATTATAAGCTGAAACCATTACTTTATGAATTCTCTCAGGATATGCATGAACGATATGCTACAATCGCTGTAGTCAAGAAAAACTCAAATTTCGAAAAATTTAAGGACCTTAAAGGAGCAAAAATATGTCTACCATCTTTTGAAGGAGCAGCACATTTATCAGTTTTGGAGACAGTTGCCAATTTAACCAAAATACCACAATCGATATCACAGTTCTTCTCGAAGGAATCATGTACGTGGGATCCTAATGTGCACCATGACTGCCCTGATAGCTATAAAGGTGATGAAGGCGCTTTACGCTGTCTACATGAAGGGGCTGATGTAGCCTTTGTAAGCTCACATACGCTTAAGATTTTTTCAAATGGAACTATGAATTCTACATGGGCACAGAAAGTTGATCGAAATTCCTTCAAAGTTTTATGCCCGTTCGGTGCAAATGAAAAAGGATCAAAGTATGAATATTGCTACTTGCACTGGACACCGCGTGGACACTTAATGGTTCATAATGGGACAATGACAAGAAGAAACGAGATTTACAATTCATTCCGTGACATGGATCGACTATTCGGAAAGTTCTACAAAACCCAAACTATACCGTTTACAATGTATGGGCCGTTTGATAGACGAAACAACGTCATGTTCAGGGATATGACAGATGGACTTCGGGGAGTGACTGAGCTAAAAGCAGATCGCTCAAAACGAATAATGGAGAGCATTTTTGATAAATATATTGAAGAAAAATATCCAGCTAGCATCGCACACAAACTGATGCTCACTAGTTGGCTATTTGTAGGCTATCTTCTTGGACTCTTACTTTGTTAGGCTGGCAAACGAACAACATGACAGTATTGTTAAACATATTACTTAAGATGTTCTCTTCTTTCTATACCCTCAATGAATTGTGATATTAATTGTAATAGATTTTTTTTTTAAATAAAACAAATTCATTTAACAGCTGATGTTCCTTTTTTGCTAAAGGATTTATAAAGAAATTGGTAAACATTTGAAATTGAAAAGCGTGAAGAGATTGGTTGATATTCGCTTGCAAACATTACTTTATGAATGCATCTTCTGTTTAAGGTACAACATCGGCGCTTCAAAAGTTTTTGGGTGGTCATTTATATCGACGCTAAGAATACTTTTGACAGAGGAAGTTTTGAAGACACCACGGGGTGGCCGTGGTGTAGTGGTATATGCATAGACTCCTCAAGCAGAGGGTCGCGGGTTCGAATCCTGTGCGAAGCAATTCTGTGAAAAAGTCCTTTCATAGAATTTGTATGTAGTTATATGAAAATCCCGTCGGCGTCAACTCTGACATGAAGGCATAACACTGATGTTGGAGTGGTTGCTGGCTTGGTTAAATGTAACGAACTAACAACTAGCACGTACTTAAGACCCACTAATTGAGGATGTAGTAGCTCGTCCTGTCCAGTTTGACAACCACCTCTGGGAAAAATATCGAAACCAAACACACCTAAGTTTCAAACTACTACAACACCCGCCCGCGCCCTGGAGAAAAAGCCATTAAAAGGGTATTAATATCCGCATGGTGCGCGAGCGGTATTAAAAAAAAAAAATGTACAGCTGGCCTAGACAACAAGGCGTAGGCATACCACTTGAGTAATGGATTACAGCAGTTAAACCGAAAAAAATGCGGATGCAGACGCTGATTGCGGTCAATATGACAATTAAGATTGTCCTTCTTCTCAAGATAGAAAAAGCTTAAGTTGCACTTAAAGCACTATCCGTTATACAAATCAAGCAAATGGGGTCATCTTCGAGAGCAAACTTTTTTGACAGTTCAAGGGAATTTTCAGCAAGACAGGGGAATGTCGGAGTAAAAAGTTTGTGGATGTAATCGACTATGTCTGTAATACTGTTGCTTTTACCAGACCCAAAGAAAGTTCTGTCCTCTCTGACTTTTCCTCGCTTTAGATTCACTCGGTAATCTCTCGCTCTCTGACATTTAAATCATGAGCTTTAATCTCACGATGATGGCGTTCAAAGGAAAGTAGTCTTAAAATCATTCCATCACAGGCAATGACACCAGAATCCTGTTTGCTGTGAGACAACGAACCCGAGTTTCCATGCACTCAGAACTGGCTCTTTGTCTACATATTGAACCAAGAAAAAAATGTAGTCTAATCTGCGTGGATATCTCTAATCAATCAAAGGTGTAGCGCTGGTATATTCTTATATCGTATTAACTTAAGGGTTCACCTTGCGTCAAAGTACATTTAAGGCTTTATTGAAGTTTTTTACCACTTACAGGTTAGTTCAAAAATAATGATATGCAAGTGTTCTATTTAAAAAAAAAACAATAATATTGTCTTGAATTAAAATTTCTGTGTCAATCGTGAATCTATGGGATTATATGGCTATGACCGTTTAAGCTTTAAAGAAAGGGTGCCCTTTTTCTTGACAAACAACGCTACTATACCGTCGTTAAATGATAAACACAGACGACGATGGGATTGGTTTTTCATACATTTCCACTCGCAAACCATGCCATGAAATTGAGTTAATAAGCCTTGGATTGTAGAACAGTGTATCATTCAATAAATGCATACATATATGATGTAGAAAGTGCAAAAAAAAACTTCAGTAAGATTGCAACCCCAAACTAGACTGGTTTTCTGCCCTGTTCATCCTTTTCTCTTTGGCCACTACCAACTGTAAAGGTAATTTTTGACAATAACGGCTGCCATTGACGAAGCGCATTCTTTCCTTTCAATACTTGGTCACCCCTTCACGCATTTAGGGCTCTATCTTACGAGCTGAATACTGGCTTCCAAAGCTTGAATGGTGTGCGGTTTATTCATAGCCTCATAAAAAGTAAACGAGTGACATTAAGTCGTAGAGTTCGGTGGTCAACTCACTGCCACTATTCATACAGATCAATGTCGTCCATATTTTCAAAAAAATTAGTAAACCATAACCCGGTGAGATTAGCAATTGACCATAACAGAAATGCTAATTTTATTTGTTCACAAACTCATTGAGCCAAAAGTTTGCTTCGCTACTAAACAGTGCTACACAAAAGCAGGCAATGTACTACATAATGCGAACAAAGGCCAAAGTATTGCGATCGACGCCAAATTGACAACTTTGGAACATCCGCTACATTTTCGCTCACAGCGGTAACAGGTTTTTTTTTGTGCACATTTATCTATGACGTATTATTGGCTTCAGTTCATGTAGAGTATATGTATGTATAAAATGTATCCACAAAACGGCAAAAAAACAAGTTCAGTTTTTTGATCATAAGGACCAAAAAATAACCTTTAGCTACCCCACCTTCCATTTGAATCAGTTGTTCTTCTAATCTCCTTGAAACGTGATGCGCAATGAGTGTTCTTTCCCAGTATCTTATATACAAGAACTTACCATCAAGAAGCATAAGAACTACGCTGGACAGCTTTTGTGGACTCTTTCAATATCCTAATTCGCATTCAGGGCATTATCAGTAAACAGCAGATTCTAAGGAAATGTAGACACAGATGATCTGAAACTGTGCAATGAGAAGTTCGTTCTTATTTTGTCATGGATAATACGCTTAGACCCGCGTAAATACACCACCAACATTCAATCACCGTCGCCGAATACATAGTACCAAGCTTGCGGTCTGGAATGCTCTACAAAAAGAATGAAGAATGGGGCGCTATCCCTTAGATAAATACCACCAAATTTGCAAAGAAAACCAAAGTTAACCATAGTTAGCAATCTTATTAAAGTATTTTGCATTTTTTCCGTCTGTAAAAGGACAACTTTCTTATGGAAAAGGCAGCTATCCCCCGGTTTAAAAAAGAGAGAATATATAAAATAAAATGTAACTCAACTCTCACGTTAATTTATGACGTTAAAATGTGTTGTTTTTGTATTTTTTGGCACTCGGACCAAAGAGAATTCCCAAGCCCTGAAAATTGTTGGAGATATGCTTGGATATATATGTGAGTTAATAAGAATATACAGCGGTGATTAAGCTCTCCAATTTTAAACATTGACCCTGCTATTAACATTTGTATCCAAAGTTAGCAGCGACATTCGAAGGTGATAGATAGAAATTGCAAAAAGTAATAAACAAAAATAAACTTAAAAGTGTATATCGAAGCCAAGGTAGATATAGGGAAAAGAAATAGAAAAGATTAGTTCTGTGGCATTAGGTATGGAAAATTGAGACTGATTGCACATATGTGTAAAAACTGCAGGATTAGTAATTTGTTTAACAAAAAGAATTTCATAGTCTGACTGTAGGCTACCGTTTTTACAAACGGAAATTCCTCAAAAAAAAGGGGGTGTGCTACAAAACAAAAAATACAAATATAAGTAAAACTTAGTGAAACATAACATCTTATTCAACAACAGTAAGATGCTGCTATTTTTAATTTATTCCTTAATTCGTCTATATAAAGGACACCTAGTACCTGTTGATCTACATAGCAAGTACATACCTTTTGTTGGACAGCTGTGAGTTTTTTTTTTGCAATCGATATGCTTTGGTTTGGTAACACAGCGTGACAAGGTTTTGTTAACATGAGTGATAATGTATGTATTGTAATAATAATAACAATAATAATAATAATGGATAATAAAATAATAATAATTTAAGTTAGTTTTAAGTACAAATTTTGTTATGTGTGTGGCCAATATATTGTAAAGGAAGGAAGGGCTGTAACTGGAAAAGTAAAGCAGGCTTGTCAACTTTATTTTAATCGTTCTAAAAAAAAAGACAAAAAATGGATTCCGAAATTGTTTCGTATCTTGTGTTATGTTACACTTATTGAATGGTTAAATGGGAAAAAGAAGTCGATGCCGTTTGCTATTCCAATGATTTGACGTAAACAAGTGAATCATTATGATGATTGTTACTTAACTAAAGTAGCTAGTGCGTCCATGCCAATACCTCATAGTGAATAATTTCCTGTGCCCACGCCAAGAACACAAGAACCATATGCAAAGTCAAGTGATGAGGATGACCGTGAAAAAAATTATGCGCTAGAAAAGTAAATGTTCGAATATGTACCTCCTAGAAGTTCATTGAAACAACCACACATGATTTAGCAGCAAGAGTTGAATGATTTGTTCCGTGTTTTAAATTAATCCATCAGAAAATCTAAAATTCTCGGTTCTAGAATACAAGAATGGAATCTGTTATCAGGAAAAAAAAAAAAAAACATTCAACATAGCTACCTTTTTCACACAGAACGAATCCATATGATACTGTTACGGTTACGGATTACTTATAAATGGGTTCTTTTTGAACGAGTTTTTAAGGCAGTTATTCTAAATAATAGTAGTGAATATCTTTCCATACCTGTAGCATATTCAATCACTTGGAAATAAACATACAGACTCAAAATGGAAATATTGTGTTGACTTAAAAGTGATAGCCTTGTTACTAGGATTACAGTGTGGCTTTACAAAGTATTGCTGCATTTTGTGGATGTGGGGCAGTTGAGCTACAGAAACCTCTTTGACCACCAGAATGCGCTGATACTGCAAAAACGGTTATATTGCCTTGAAGTCCGTTCATATTTAGGCAGACATGCCAAATTTTAGTGCGATACTGTCTTTAGTTTTGTTTTGATATCTGATTGTTGTTGACGTGTTTGACATCATGTTGAGTATAGAAAAAAACTATTTTCGTTCTCTCATAAAACATTATTTTTTGAGAGGCAAAACGGCGAAGGAAACAAAAGAAAAGTTATATATATAATGTTCAGTCAGATAACACCGTCAAATATTGGTTTCGAGAGTTTCGTAGTGGCCGCAACTCCACTACCGTCAAGTCCGCAGCGGCAAGCCCTCCGATGCGGTTACAGAGGACAATGTCAAAAAAATACATGAAATGGTGTTGGCTGACCGGAAAGTGAAGGTGCGCGAGCTAGCAGATACCACAAAGATCAGTACTGAGCGCACACGTTATATTTTGCGCAATACTCTGCATATGAAAAAGTTATCCTGCCACGAACACGAGAGCACTTCGAAAAAGCGTTTGGACTTGCTGATTCGGAATCGGGCGGACTTTTGACGTCGATTGGTAACTGTTCAACACCAGAGAACAAAATATGTGCACGTCAATGAACTAAAGCCGGCACGAGTGCTCCGAGGCGGACGAGGGAGGCTCGATGAGTCGGAAAGGTTATGGCGTCGGTTTCTTGGGTTTGTCATGGCATACTCTTCGTGGACTACCTCGAAAAAGGAAAAACCATCGCTCCCTCGGACTATTATCTCTTCCCAAACTTCAAAAAAAATTCTGCTCACACGAGGAAATCATCGACGCCACGGAGGAGTATTATACAGACTAGAATAAGTGTATCAAACTAAAAAGTGACTATATTGAATAAACTAAAAACACATTTAAAATTTTTTTTTTATTCCCAAGATGGTTACTTTTCACCCCATCTAGTATTGCGAGACAATCAAATACCAAACACAAAAGAAATAGCTTGGGCTTTATTGAAAACTGTAATTAACGGGTTTTTAGAAAATCAAAGTTGTTAAAAACCTATAACGATTTAGGTTACAGAATGTCGTTGAAAATACATTTTGATTTTTTTCTAAAAAAAACCTTGGAGCGGTGAGTGACGAACAAGAAGACCGTTTTCATCAGGACACAAAGACCGGAGAACGTTATCGAGATTGGTGGGATGCAGTCATGTTAGGGAATTATTGTTGGTTTTTAATGCGAGGAAATTCAACAAGTCACAAACGTAAAAGCTGAATCATAGAATACATGTTTTATATATATATTTATGTTTTAGAATGAATTATATGAGTTTATCTTTTTGAATTTTTAAGTTTCACTGCCAATAAACGTTTTGTCACTTGCTTGTGAGAAATAACATGCAGACATCTTCCTTCAACCTACTTCCTAATTGTGCCAATAAACCCCAATTGTGTGGTAGCATTCATAAAGTGCAGTCAGTTGAATATAAGCACCCTTTTTGTGCTCAATATCCATCTGACATTAACCACTTTATATTTCATTTTAATTTTGCCAGAGTATTTAACGAGAAATATTCTAATTCTCAGTAGAATATTAGCTGAATTATGCGAAAAATCATGGAACATTGGGTCCAGTTTTCTTAATTAGGTTAACAAACGTTTTTACTTAAAATAAAAAAAGAAAAAACAAATTGGGGCGCGACTAATGAACACCCTGTAAATGGAAGCAGTAATTGTTGTAAACAATCCAGCCAGATCACGCTTGTTGGCTCCTTATCTTTCTAACACGTCATGCAATATAGGTCTAATGAATAATAATGCACATCACATACATTAGACCATACGTCAGACTGAGCAAGGCAGCAAAAGGAAGAAAAATAGGTAAAATAGTGGTGAGTATTAGTAAAATATTAATTTTCTACCTTTGGCTGATATGCTCTTTGCAATTACAAGATAACTTCTTGGAAATAACTAGACGAAAGTGTGTAGAATCAGTTGTTTTGTTTCTTATCTGAAATCATATGACCGAATGGATTTTTTAAACAGTATAAAAAAAATACTTACATTATTCAAGTTCATGATCTAGATATTTCTTAACAGGCCAGAAGGTTTCCCTCATACTCTCAAAAAAGAATGATACTGCGTCCTAATTATAGATACTAATTCGCTAAGCGAGGAAAATGTGGAGCTGAAAATTAAAAAAATATCATCAACGTATCAACGTATCAGAGTATGTTTTTAAAATTTACAAGGTTATAAAAACCATGCTTATCAATAAATTCTAAGTTATTAAAATATAATTACGATATATTTTTTCGTACCTAGTGCAATTTAAAAGAAATTAATAGCCAAACTTACATACCTGTTGTATGTAACAGGGGTACCGATGTACAATGGTCTTAAATGTTTGCAAGTTATAGCGACTAGGAAATAGAGAGCTCGGCAGGGGACTCCGTAAGCGAGTTGTACGGCTTAGGAAATAATCACGAAATTTTAGAGTGCGTCCAAAAGTGGACCTAAGGGTATACTGATGAGCATTCATAACGAGACGAGTGTTACAGTTGAAGGTTTGAAGGGCTGGAATACTATTGACAATTTCGGTACACCACTGAAGGGGGAAAAAGCGATACAATAAGGTGTGTCAAGAGACGTTGCGTCGGTGCGAGGATGCCCGTAGCTCAAGTGGTAGTATATTAGCTTCTCAATCGGACAGTTCGGGGTTCAATACCAGCCGTTCCCAAAAGATATTCTTTTTTTTTAGGGATCGAAAATCTCATGAGATGCATGGTTGCCTAAGATATAACAAAAAATCAATTTACACTAATAATTTAGTCTCCCATTTTTTTTTTTTTCCAATTATCAGCACCCCTAAAACTATGTGCAAACTTTGCTTGCAATAGCAATAAAACTTAAAATTACTCAATTGGTATACGCTTGAATACTACGATATCCGTATTCGTATCCGTATAACAGCTTCAACTATATGATATTTGAAATGCAGAAGATTTCCATATTTGAATAGCAGAAGAATTGTGACGTTGACGAGTAACAAAATATACGTATCGGCCATGACATGGCTGCTACGATGCAACTCCTCTTGTTTAAAATTAACGAACAAAAGAATAGCCTCGAACAAAAAATGGACCCACAAGAAAAAAAATTAGACGAACAGAAGAACATTCTACAGAGAAAGTTCGAAGAAATTGACGAAAAATTCAGACAAATGGACAGCAAAGTTGAGCAAAGAGCTCGACACAGTGCGAAAACAGAAACTGCGAGATGGCCAAACCTCATGGTCTACTTATAAGAATCAGTTTGAAGTAGCTGCCTGTGTGAACAACTGCAACAATGAGAAGTACTTTGCCCAAACAGTGGACTTGTACGGTCCGGTTGCAAACAAAAGACGTCGAAAAGCATAAAGATTATGTGGCTTTAATACAGGCTATCGAGAAACGATTTGGGGATAGCCACCCACATGCAGAAGGTTTACAAGGTGAAATCGCAAAACCGAATGCAGCAACGAGGAGAAACACCAGGCAGATTCATTTTTCATACATCAGGTACATTTTTCATATCCCACCGCAGGTCAAGAAATTATCGACTCAATGACGCAGATTCAAAGCTATAATCACCAGTAAAAATGGCCAGGAAAAGAACCCTTGCTGAAGCACTTGCCTTCACTCTAGTGATGAAAGCAGCCAATCAGGCATCCAAAGGAACACATTTCGTAAAGTAGCATTTGTTGAATTCTCCTGCGTGAGATCTAGTGCCGACAAACGAGATATTCCACGGGATAGACGAAGAATGCGCTCCTGGAACTGCAGTAAAATAGGAAATCTTAAAAGGCAGTTTAAAGAACCGGTGCGACGCAGGGTCAGTCCTCACTGTAGTAACAAGCAAATTGAGGAAGAAACGGACAGAAACGACTATGAAGGAGCCGGTTAACCTTCCCAAAGCTATCAGTCGGGAAATACTTAAGCGCTAACATCGCGGAACCTGCATCGACTTAGAGAAAAAGGTTTAGCTGGTTTGGAGAGTGTAAAAAGGCACTCCAAGCAGCAGCTATGCAATGCAATGCCACCATCTTGGGTTACCCCACACCCGGAAAAATGTTCATCGTGGATGATGTTGGGGTCGGAGCTGTGATCTCTCAGGGTTGTGATGGTCAAGAAAAAGTGGTTGCATATTACAGCAAGGTCCTCTCCTGACTTGAAATAAACTACTGCGTAACTACTGGACACAAATTCAGGGAATATGGAGTATAAGACGATTACGTAAAGTAATTCACACAAAAAGGCCTCAATTGTGGAAGACAATTCATTCATTTTACATCACAATTACGCGCCACCTCATTACTCGTGCATTTCTTTCAAAAAATTACACAACTACTATTTAATAGCCACCAAACTCATCTGAACTGGACTACTCCAAATATCAAAAGCTGGCACAAATGCGTTGCAGCCAATTGGCATTACTTTGAAGGCGACAATATCGACAATATGTATATATATGTATGTAATGAATAACGAATATCGAATGAATCAAGAATATTGATTGGTGACGAAAGCAGCAATTGCGTCTTTCCCAAAAATGTTAAAAAATATAGCTCCCAAATGATAAACTAACATACATACATACCATATGCTAAATTTGTGAAGGAACTAAAAAAAAATCCTCCCTAGATAATTTTACCAGATGGAACGTGTTTAATTCAATGGTGAATTGTGATTGGCGTGCTATTTATTTGCCACATTTATTATTTATTTATCAATTTCTTATTATTTATGATTCCAAGATAATCACTTTAAGTCTACTATAAAAGACCGGTGAAATTAGCAGTCATCAATCATAACTTCAAATCATCTTCGTATGAAAGAAATTGAAGTATTTTATTTTAGAAATAATATCATTAATAAAGATTAAAAAAAGTAGTGGATCCAAATGAATAACTTTCGAAAGCACCGATGAAAATTTAATAGTCGTGGATGACGTGTTATCAATTCTAACTATTGTATTTGATTTCTTCCAGTAAGGTACGACAGCCACCTAAGCTTACAGATACCATGTAAACAGCGTCGACTTGCCATATGAGGAGAAAATAACAAAATTAGTAGTCGTGGATCTTTCAGATATAAAGCCATGTTGAGCATCAGATAAGAATTAACTAGTTAGAAATTCAAGCCGATTTGTTTACCAAACTTTCTAGAAGCTTGGGAATAAATGAAATCGTGCATATTATCCTGTAGTTTCAATATCATTTTTGGATCCCGACTTATGGATAGGAACCGAATAAGAAGTTTTCCTTTCAATAAGGAAGGCACCTTTAGGAAGCATTGCTTTAGAACGATGTTAGGAATCCGGAATTTTAACAAAGCTTGAGTGACCGAAGCCATAAAAACCTCTTCAGTACTCAGCTGAATATGTCCAATATAAACCATTGTAGCAATATTGTAAAACGCGTCATTGAGAGTCTAAGTAAACAGATTGAAAAAAAATAGCGAGAAAAAGTCCAAAAAGATTAGCTATTAGCTTTAACATTGTTCTCGATATTCAAGATGTAAGCCCTGTATAAAAATTTACTAAGAGAACAGAAAATTTTTTCTCAAGATTTTAAATGTGTTATAATCATGTGGATAATAAACAAATATAAACAAGGAATAAGCTTCACCTTTAAGTATTTTCAACTTTATTAACTAATGATGATTATTCCATGGAGGACCTGACATTTTTTTTTTATACACTCGAGGAACATGTAAATCGAAGCCAATAAATATAATTTCAATAAAGCTTGCATACATAGACTTAACTTTACAATTTTTAAAATCATCATGCCAATTTACAAAACAAAAAAGTTATTCAGATCAATATAATTCGCCTTTAAAAAATTATATGATTTTCCAATTTTGTTAACACTGGGAAATGTTCCCTTGAGATGCAAAGCTGAAAGACACATCTAAAGGGTTGAGTTAAATAAACTGCACATTTTTTCTGTAGAATCATTGAGATTTTCTAATTTTCTTACTTACTTGTATTAATGTTATATTAATTGATTCAATCGTTGGTTGCGAACAGCTATTCATGATTTGCAAATGGCGAAAGAAGTCAGTAAAAAGGTTTTCAATATCCAACAGATAATTCGATATACATAGATACAGTTGGTAACTGAAGAAATCAATCAGCATTAGAGCTTGATCTAAAATAAGTGTACCAGAGCTTATTCCTTTTATTACGAAGTGAGCGTAACGGTCTGTTATACCAAGGGGGTGGATGTAAGAAGTTTTTTGGGAAGATAAAATCTAAAATTAACTGGTCGTAAATCGCAAAATTAACTATCTGCGAGTTATTAGAATTAATCAACATTCCGATTCGATGCGTTTATGTCATTTTAAACAATCAATTGGTCTTGAGACATATCGCCGCAAAGCTGGTGTTGAAGGACTTGAATCTCTAGGAAATAAGGTAGCGTGTTGGCATTGGAGCACATATTTTTTGAGACTGATTCAATGATTCAAAACAATTATCAAACATATTAATATGGGCGACAAGACGTGGACTTATGAATCAAGTGCGTGAATGGCTTGCTCCAAATGAGCCAAGGCTGAAGAAACCAAGTCGTTTTCAATCAAGAAAGAATGTGACTATCACAGTTTTAATTGATTACAATGGTGTTGAGCATCTTCAATATCTTCCTAAACGTCAAACTGTCAATAAAGATTATTATTTGAGCATTTTGAAACGTTTGCGTGAAGGAATTAGCAAAAAGAGTCCTAAATTGTAGAAAGAAAATTCCTAGATTTTACATTACACCATCTCACAAACAAAAATGTTTTTGTCTTCCCCTTTTTCAGGAAAACCCAGTCAGCCATTGATCATAAGTAATAGCACTTACGTGTGAATAAATGTATTTGTATCAGACCAATACGCGTAAGAATAATACCGGCAGATCAACTCTTTCGAGCTGATCCTGGAAAAACACCTCACATCAGGACCTGAAATGTAATGCCTTGATTTTTATTTATTTATTTTTTTTTTTTTATAATTCCGTGAGCGCACCAAAGGGATATGAATACCCTTTTACTGGCTTTTCTCAAGGCGCGGCCGGGTTTCGGTATTTTTCAGAGGTGGCTGTCAAACTGGAGCCAGTGCATCCTCAATCAGTGGATCTTAAGTACGTGCTAGTTGTTAGTTCGTTACATTTAGCCCAGCCAGCAACCATTTCAACATGTCAGAGTTGACGCCGCAGGGATTTTCATATAACTACATACAAATTCTATGAAAGGACTTTTTCAGAGAATTGCCTCGCGACCCTCTGCTTGAGGAGTCTATGCATGTCATTGATTTTCCTGTAGTCAATAACGAGTTTTAATTTTTGTTGTCCTTTGGCATCAAGTTTGCGGACTACCCAGGCTGAGAAGCTCCAAGAAGAGAAACTGTTACGAATTATGCCTTGTTTTAGCATTTTTGTTATTTGAGTACTTACTTCTTCTTTGTGGACATATGGGTATCTATAAGATTTTGTATAGATAGGAATGTCGTCTGTCGTATTAATTTGGTGTTTTATTTTATTTTGGAATGTAAGTATGTCACCTTTTTTGTAGATAACATCGCTGTAAGCCTTATATATCTTCAAAAGTGCTTTTCGCTTTTCTGTGTTTAGATGGTCACTTCGTATTAATTTAGATATATTGGATGTGCCTACTTGTTCGTATTTTGTTGTGTGGAAACAGTTTATTTCTATAAAGTGGTTGGAGTCGTATTGTTTGACATTTAAGGGTTCTTCAAATATTATGGTTTGGTTTATTTCAGAAGAGTTTGTCAGTTCTACGTTGCTAAGCCCGTCTTCCCTATGTAATTTGTGAATTTGGTTGCGTTGGGTTAATGAAAATGCTTCCATTATCCTTACTGACACGTAGTTTTGCTAATAACTAATAACGACGAATCGGTTTAGTCATGGTGATTGTTCGTCTCATGGAGATAAAGGTCCGCATTTCTTTATTTTCTTGACTGTTGGCTGGGGTGTTTTTTGTGGTGTACTGTGAGTTTCTATGTGAACTCATTGATGCCTTGGTTGATGGTTCCATTCGCTGATATCCTGAGTTAGAATTTAGAGTACTGTAGTTGTTTCGGAAAGAGTTTTGGAGTTTTTTTTGGTATACTTTATTTGTTGTTCTTTGCCCAGAATGTTGTATTTCGGTTATTTGAAGATGAGGGTTGATTTGAAGGTGCCTGATTGGTGCCTGCCTATATTTATTTATTTTTTTTTTTTTGAAGGTATATGATTTGTTCTCTCAAACATAAAGCATAAGCTTTTGGTATGGAATCTCACTGCATGGTTCCAATCCTAGAGCCAAGTGGTTCTTTGAGTCCACTTAAGAATGCATTAAGGCACATTTCAGAGTAGAGATTTTTCTTTACCTTAATGACGTTATTGTCCGTCTCGTATATTAGGATATTATTACAGAGTGCTGCTTAAATTTCAAGGATTTTGCCATGAAAGGCGTCTACTGACTTGTTGTATTGGTTCGTGTTATGGAGGTCCATTATAAGCACCGCTTCCGTGCGTTTGTCAACGAATTGAAGGGTAAGGGTATTTTTTATTTCATCCCAATTAAATGTATTCAGTATTCAGTATTTCGTTAGCCTTTCCCTCAATTTTGTTACGAATAGCTCTTAATAATACTTGTCCGTAAGGTGTTTTATCCGCTCCTCTATTAAAGAGGAGAATTTCTTCTACATTATTAATAAAGTTATAGAGAAGTCAGGGATTACTATCGAACTTTGGTAAGTATTTGATGGCGTCTGGAATTCTGAGAGAATTGAAGATGTCAGTCTGGCTTAGGGTTTGGTTAGAATGCTTCATTTGGTTGGGTATTATGTCAGAGGAACTATTGTCTATTGAGATATCGAGAAGAGAGCCTGAAGACTTGGATACTGAGCTTCTGTCAGATTGTAAGAAAAGAACCGACTTTTGATTTACTTTGCTTCGAATTAGGCTTTCCAATGCCAATGCCAATGATAGAATGAATTGTTTAGTTAATTTTTTTTTTATTGAGAAAAATAAATTTTCAAAATAACGTATAAATATGGTATATATTCACTTTACAAATGTGAGGCTTAACACCTAATCTATGCTTTAGTGTGATCACATAGACTTGAATATCGGAAGTCCAGTAGACATTTATTCAGCAAGTTCATGTTCTCACCTATACAATTGTTTGGGTTCAATTACATATTGGTTTATGATTGCAGATATGCAGTTTTGGCTGATGTTTTTGTTGTTATTGTTCGTTGCTATTGGTGGGTTGAGTGGGTTGAGACCTTGGCTGTTGATGTCGTTGTTGATATGTTTGGTCAGCATATTTTCTACTGCCGCTGTTGTTGTTGTTGGTTCTTTGGTCGTCCTTTGAAAGGAAGAATTTTTAGGCCATCGAGAAGTTGTTGGACGCCCGCACTGCATAGTTCTTAAGAAACAAATAGGGGTGCTGCGGTAATTACTGTGGCCTTAAAAATATAGTTTTACCAGATCAAGTAGGCAAGAGCCTACTACCCAATTCCTATGGAGAGCGAAAACCGTCATTTGCACCCCGTTTGGTCATGGTTTGATCGTAACCATGACATATGTAGACCAATCTAAAGCATTTGGAAGCCGTGCTTAAATGGTAAAAAGAATCAAAAATGGTTGTCAACATTTCTAAAAACGTATATGCACCGACCGTCGTAGATTTTCTTCGAATTAGGGTAGATGTATAAGAAATCTAACCGCAGAGCAGTAAATTTGAGGCAATCAACCGAAACAGTTAACGTTCCTCGGAATGTTTCAATTTTGTCGATGATTCGTACCAAATGCAACAGGGGCTCAGTATTAATTAAATAATTTTTTGATTTTTTGAAAGCTCGCAAAAAGAATAATAATAAAAGCAAAAATTAGTTTTTGATAACTTTTCGACGTACTATATATTGTGCAAAAACTCGGCCATAACTTGACGAATATTCGTTTTCAAAGCGTCAAGAATTTTTCGATGGTGTGCATAATAAATACGATATTTCGCTCAGTCGCATAAAAAAAAATCTAAGGACTACAAGTCAGACTGTAATGACCGTTGCTGATAACGACAGATAATTGGTTTTTATTAAACTACTTTGTTAATATCGATATTTATTAAGATCACGTCCACTTGCCTCGACTGCCTGAAACAGACAACCACGAGTAGCCGAAACTGTGTGTCGGATGATCAGTGTGCGAGAAAGCGTATTGTGGGTATCAAGTGCGACAAATAGAGAGATAAGTAGCGAAAGCTTAAGCCCGAGTGTCAGCTCAGAGCCCATTATCGTTGACAGGTCGCCACATCTCCTTGATTCGTTTTAGCTTCAGCATCATCGAAGAAACATCCATCCGAGCATCATCTGCGACGTTTTTTTTTAACTTTACCAGTTGAGAGGTCGTGAGTGTCCTCACTTGTTGATTATTTCAAAGCAGTCTGAGGTTGATTTAGAATCTTCTTTATGTGGGTTAAGTTTCGTCTGAAGGTCCTTTTCACCACTACCTCGATCTAGCCCCGTTCGACTACTTCGAACTCGGTTGAGTCAAAAGTCAGTGTTAATTTGTTTACCAGAACCAGGTTACGAAGCAAAACCTTATCGTCGACACCAATATCTCTTTCTTTCGCTCTTTCTGGTTTCTGTCTCCCCTCCCTTTTCCAATTTGTTTGCTCATTGCATCCAAGTCTCGTGCCTCTGAATCCAAAATATTTTCGCTAATATCTTGTACAGAGGGAACGTTGTCCCTAATTGCTATATTGTAAAGAAGCTTCGACGGTGACTCCCCGGTTGTACCATGTGGTGTGACGTTGTACATTAAAGTGAACTTTTGAACTTCCGTTTTATAATCTGCCCCATTTTCGTGGGCAATTTGAAGTCGCTTCCGAATAGATGGATTCATGTTCTCTATTTCAAGATGAGTAATTCAATGTTGTTGGTTTCACAATAGGCTTTGAATTGCCAACTGCCAACCTTTATTAATTAAGGTAACTCAACGTGCAGAAAATTTCCTCCAAGTTGGCAATGATATCCGCTGTTGCAATTTTCTTTATGCATTTTTCTTTTGATATCTGGAATAGTAATCAATGGTGATAAAGACGAAATCGTGGTTTGGTAATGGACCCAATAAGTCCATTGCGATACATTTCCAAGGTCCGTCTGGGAATAAATTCCATTGCATGTGAACGGCCTGGATGGCCTTCATATCCAATTTTTAGTACTCTTTGTTGTAATGCCGGTGATATGACAACTCTGGCAGCGAGTAGAAGAATGTTCCCCAGAGCGCACAACTCCAACCGAAATTGAACGAACTTGTTTCTGACATTGACTGTCTAATCGCCACTTTTTAATGTTTAATGTTTACACTTTTTACTGCTTCTATGAGTTCTTGATTAGTGTCGTTGCCTTTTAATATCTCGCATATTGTAAGTGCGTGGGGAACCGTATTTTCGATAACCGCACAGAAGCTATACTCACACTGGAAGTTAAGCGAATCAGTCTCTTAAATTTTGCACAGTCTCGATAACGAATCGACTTCGATTTAACTGCCTGACATATCACTTTAAACCTAAAACAGTACTTGCATCGGCTATTAAACTTATGAAATTCTTGCAGTTAAAATGAGCCAGCGTGGGAATTTTCGCAAGAAAATTCTTTAATTTTTCGCCCCACATAAAGAAAACGCTATTCTTTTTTTATAAGACTCCATCATGGTTCTGTAACTTCAGTCGTATCTGGAATAAACTTCCTTAAATATGTCACGAGCCCCAAAAATCTTCTCATTTCCTCCGTGTTTGGCGGTCAGAACTCAACAATCGTTCTTACTTTGTCAGGATCTGCGCTTATCCTAGTTGCGCCTACTACATGACCCAGGAACTTAAGCTCTTGAACTTTCCAGCTACATTTATCGTTGTTGAACATGTTTTTGGAAATGTTCAAAACTGTATTTAATTCTCTGTCGTGCTCTTCCTCAGTGAAATAATTCAGGCCATTTCGATAAGTAGCCAGCATATTTTCCATAGTCCTTTGGAAAATATCAGGAGCTGAGTTTACACCGAACAACAACCTCTTGTACCGAGATATCATATCCCTTATGAGTGATGAACATTGTGATTTGTCGGCTATCCAAGTTAGTTCTAATTGGTGGTGTGCATTCTTAAGTTCCAACCGATGGAAATGTCAAGCACTTTTGATTTTGGTCATAAAGAAGTCAAATGTGGGGAGCGGATAGTTTTCTCTGAGTATGGCTTGGTTTGCTCGACGCATATCCACACATAGTCTACAATAATATCCCCCTTCTCCTTAAAAACGATTAATATGGGCGAGATCTACGAAGATGGCCGTAAAAAGGTTCGATGATGTCATCTTTAACTGTCTTCTTTAGTCTACGTTCAATTTTTTTCTGTAATGCAAATGGTATATGACGTCAAGCACCGGCTTGACTGATCTATATATCGAAACTGAACCTGTATATCTTTTATATTTGTTAATGGTCGATGTTCTTTAAGACGATTTATGTCAACACCAAGCTTAAGGACTTTTAATTGTATGGCTGTTTCATGCCCGAGTAACGAATGGTTGCCGTTTTTGTAACGTAGAACGAGGCGAGTAATTCTGTTCGCTGTTCAAAAGCTGCTATTATTTCAAACAGATCCTTACCCGCATACGCTCTAAACCGGTTTTCTAATTCCTTTCGGGTATTCAGCAATGCTATCGAACTTTTATCTAATTTTATCTAGTCGTGTACATAAGCCATTTCCCCATTGGTCACCTTTTCCTCTTTATTTTCTTCATCTACAAACTTTACATAAGACTCTCCAAACCTTTTCTTTTTTAAGCTCAACCTGTCTTTCAAATTTTTCTTTCGTTTATCTGTTTTAGTCTTAAATCTACTGGCGAAATGTCACAAAAACACACACTTGTTGCATTTGATATTTATGCCAGGGCAACCTATACTCTCCTAGTGTGGGTTTTTGTGACATTTCGCCAGAAGATGTAAGACTAAAACAGATAAACAAAACAACAATTTTGGCATTCTCTACCCTGTTTTGATAATTTTTTCAATAAGAGCGGAGCAAGAGAATGACGAAGAGCTTCAAGAGTTAGGGAAAGGGGGACGATCGACAGAATTTAAGCTATTCCTGGTAGTCGGATAGAACAAATTACTCTACTGCGAGATATCGACTGGAAAACCACGTCCATATTTACCCCAACGTTTTCGAAAAATCGCATTTAAACTTGTCCACTACTTGTCACACCCAGGTATCCATGTTAGTATTAAGGAAGTTAAAAGGAGATTTATGTGGATCTATTTTTATACTTTTACTGAGAACCAGCAAACGGAACAACAGGTTCCCAAGGAACAGCTTTATGCAGCTCCTAAAAACGCAAAAAAACATCCGAAAACAAAAGTCAAGTTTGCAATTCTTGAATTATCTTCAAATATTAGACATGGACGGATTAGACGAAAACCAAGTCGATATCGTGACTCAGCAAAGATTCTGCTACACAACGCTCAGAAAAATTAATTTGGGTTTAAAAATAATTGTGCAAATTCGACATAAACAAATAAACTTTTTAGAAAATTTTTTTAAAAATTAATGAATTAGATAAAGTATACCAAATATCAGTCAATGAGACTGAGAGCACAGCGTTAAAGCAACGCAACGGGCTATCTTTTTGCCACATTTATCATTCGTTTATCAATTTCTTATCATTTTTGATTTCAAGGTAATTACTTAAAGTCTACTATAAAAGACCGAAGGAATTCCCAGTCATCCACAAGTTCTCGAAGTAGAATCAAACCACCTTCATCATGAAAAAAGCTCTGTTCATTGTTGCTGTCGCACTGTTGGCTTCTCCAGCCTGGGGTATGATCTTTACCCGTTGCAATTTTGCACGAGAAATGTACAGGCTTGGAACTCCAAAGTCCGAATTGTCTATCTGGACTTGCATTGCTCAACACGAAAGCTCATACAACACCGCCGCCGTAGGACCGACCAACTACGACGGAACCAACGACTATGGTATCTTCCAAATTAACGATTTGTAATGGTGCCAACCAACGAACGGCAAATTCTCTTACAACGAATGCCACGTTTCCTGCTCATCGCTCCTTACCGATGATATCTCTCACTCTGTGATCTGTGCCCGTAAGGTCAAGAACCAACAAGGATGGACCGCATGGAGCACCTGGAAATACTGCAGCGGCTCCCTCCCAAGCATCGACAGCTACTTCTAAGTTAATTGATTATGCGTTCGTTTTATTTGTTTTAATAAAAGTTTCATTCATATAATTTGATTCTTTTTAACTAATATCTAAATGTATGCTGACGATGTTCAATTGGTGAATAATAATTCAACAAATGCTGAAAGAGACCTCTAAAATGTTGAGTTAAATAACCGCACTGGCGAACATTTGGCTTAAGAAGTCGGCAAAAAGGTTTGCAGTTACTGAACAAACACTTCAAAAAACTCGATTTAGACAGAGCGGTAACTGAAAAAATCAATCAGTATTGGAGCTTGATCCAAGATAAGTGTATCAGAACTTATTCCTTTTATTACAAAGTAATAAAATAATTACCCATTTCTTTTGGGTAAATGAAATCAAAAATTTAATGGTCCTAAGCCGCAAAATTAAATATCAGCGAGATAGCAGAATTAACCAACATCCCGGTTCGATGTATTTATGTCACTTTAACCAATAAATTGGACTTGCGACGTTTCGCCGCAAAGCTGGTGCCGAAGGATTAGAGTCTCCAGGAAGAAAAGTAGCGTGTGTATATTACAAAAGACATGTTTTCTGAAGCTGATCACATGTTTGCACAAAGAAATTAGCAAAAAGGGGCATAAATCGTTGAAAAGCAAATCGTAGATTTTGCATCACCCCATCTCACAATGCGTTGATGGTTGCTTGCTAAAAACAACATTACAACACAACTACCTTCCACTTGATCTTGCACCGTTAGTATTTTTTCTGTTCGTCCTACTCAAAACACTGCTTCTTTTTGATTTTTTGCTTTTGACGACCTCTTCATAAAATCTCTAGTTGAAAGATACTCTATGGTTTTAGCTCCGTTGAAAACCTTTTGACTTTTCCTTTCTAATATAGTAAATAAAGAGAACAATGTGCTGACGCAGACTTCGTATGAAAGTGCTTATGCCACACACGTCCACTCGTTGCAGATTTTTTGAAGAGGTAGGATATAAAGTCCAAACATATCCCGATATTTTTTGCAGTCTATCCTTCGATGTTATTTTTTGACATGCTAGATAGCAAGACTGTTCTATAAATTAAAAAAAAGGTACTTATGGTCCAAGAACGAAATTAAATACCTTGCAGTTTTGAGTAAATTTTTTTCAGCATAGAAAAATAAAGTGGTACTAGTGCTGTCCCGTTTCCGGTTTTCTGTAAGGAATATGTAACTCGTTTTTATAAAACTAAATTAAATAAACATAAGCTTAAACTGAGTAAAGGTCAAGAGGAGCTGTCTTATTATGAAATATATATTTGATCTGTCTTAGTTATCTATTTAGTGACAGATTTTTACCATGAAAATTTACTGACATCACTCTAGTATTTAACTTGAAATATTTATGTTAATTTCGAAACTCGATAAATTCGGCACTACTTGCTCTAACTATGAAATGTAACTAATTGGAATGTACACTAAAAACACTTAAAATGTACGTAATATTTAAAATTGAAATTACTTGAATTTTATTTTCAAACTTAAACTATACAGTTAAACTATTGTTATATAATATTTCTTATGAACTTCAAGTAAATTATAATTAATAATAAAAAAAATATAAGCATGCGTCCAGGCATTTTTTTTCTTTCATTTTCAAACATTTTTCTAAAAAATGCACTCACAATTTGTGAAACAAAAATAATTTTCAATCCCGAATGGTGGAAAACTGAGAAACATTTCATAAATGTATCATTTGCGTCCAGAATGTTTTTGTTTATGAAATGTTTGTAAAATGAATCTTTCAGTCTGGACGCACCCTAAAAACGATGAAATAAAAATGTTAAATGCGAAACGACAAAAAAAGGTCTTATGTTACCTCATTATGACAAACTACAAAAAACAAACATATAATAAAAAATAAAAAAAATAAATAAAACAATTTAAAACACTTGCAGCTCCAAATTTGAATCCCAAGAAAATCATTCAAGTCTGGATTCGAGAAACCAAATCTGATATCCAGAGATGTGAAAATCGCTTGGTGGAAATATGTGTCTTACCGTCAAGAAAAAAATTGTTTTTGGTTATGCTCTCACATTCTTAATAATTGTAGTGTGTTCTAGAAAAATGTACATTAAATTGCTATTTTACTTTACTCACGCACACATGACTGCACTCCCTACTATAGGGTTTTCTAATAACGACTTGACAACTTTATTTTATAAATAAAAACAAACCATTTGAGATATTTCAAAAACTTTATTATTGGCTTGAAGTACAATCAAAACATTTATGAATGGAATTCGACTTCGTTGATATGGACACCGCGGGCATGTTTGCAGCGGTCGATTCGTTGGGCCCATTTTTCAACGACTCGGCCACACATTTCGGCCGAAACGGCCGTTCATTAGCGTTCATTGTTGGCTCTGAGCTCTTCCAACGTCGTAGGCGTCTTGGCATAAACCAATAACTTAACGTAGCCCTACAGAAAATAGTCAAGCGGCGTTAAATCGCACGAATGGGACGGCCAATCGATTGGTCCATGTCTTAAGATAACACGCTCACCATACTTTCTCTTCAATAAATCGATTGTAGCGTGTGCTGTGTGGCTTGTGGCACCATCCTGTTGAAACCACATGTCGTCCAAGTCCATATCTTCCAATTCGGGCCAAAAATAATCGGTGATCATGGCGCGATAACGCTGACCATTCACAGTAACGTGACGATCGTTATCTTCGACGAAAAAATATGGCCCAATAACGCCGCCGGCATGCAAACCGCACCAAACAGTTATTTTTTGTGGATGGAGTGGTGATTCATGAAGCACATGTGGGTTTTCACCCGACCAATAACGCAAACTTTGCTTATTGACGAACCCATTGAGCCAAAAATGAGCTTCGTCACTTAATATGATTTTGCGATGAAATTCATCATCTTGGCGCATCTTCTCCAGAATCCAATCGGAGAACGTACGTCGCTTCAAATGGTCCATAGGCTTCAATCCTTGATCTACGCAAAATACGCCATAATGTGGTCTGAGCGATGCCCAATTCTTGAGAACGCCGTGGAATTGACTGATTTGGATCGTTTGCTACGGACGTCTGAACGGCAGCGATATTCTCGACACTTCGACCAACCCGTTGTCTCACTGACACGGCAACATCACACAACGAATATGTAGACTCAAATTTTTGCACTAAACTTCTTATTGCCTGTCTACTAGGGCGAGAATTACGACCGAAAATTTGAGTTAACGCTCTTAAAGTTGCAGTCACCGAATCCGAATATCTGTAGAAAATTTTTATAATTTGCAGACGTTGCTCGTTAATGTACTTTACTAACGAGTTAATAAAAATGTTGAGTTTACTGAATAAATTGACAGTGACAGTTTGATGATTAGTGGAAAAGTGCTGGATGCTTTAATGAAACCTATGCAAAGCCAGGAAGAATATAAGGTTGTAGAACTAAATGTTCAACTTGAAAAACTGTGTTTTATTTAAAAGTTTCCTAAGCCACTACAATGATAAGAACACAATAAAATCCCAAATTTAAACATAACTACCTGCATAATAAGACACCTTCCTGATTGATTTTATATTCCTTGTTCTATTTTAAGCGCGACAATAACACAAGTTTCGGCTTGATTAGACTAACCATAATCACACATTTTTAATGAGCTGAGATTAGCATATGATAATATTTTTAATCATTTTATTATATAAATCTGTGATTTATAACATTTTTTGTGAATTGTTTTGTTAAAAAAAAAGCCAATTGAATGATAGGTACCTTACCAACTTATCAAAGACCCACTCGAATTGATGGTTTTTATGATTTGTTATCACTGAAAAAAACAAATATTTTATCACCATCACAGAAAGTCAAATATTAATAAGTGAACAATTTTTTTAAAAATAAAATAAATATAATTTATTTATTTATTTATTTATTTATTTGGAAACGAGATTCTTATACACTTTAAGATATAACATCTAAAATTTTTATTTCGAACGAAAGTGGATTATTAATTCAATTAAACAGTCACCAAATCTGTTTTGCTTACTTGGATGTTTTTTTTTAGAAGGAAGTTTAAACTATTAGGTTTGACAGATTCAATATATCAAGTTAACTGTTTACATTATTGTTTTCTTAATTCATTGATTACACTTTAATTGTAATGATTATATTGATATTATGCTGTCAGCCACCATCAGTTCAGTTCTCAGCTTTGAAATTTTGATTGTTTTATGTTCAACTAAGTCTCGGATAAACTGATGCATTATGTTGATATGTTTCGTTTTGGCACTGAAGTTTTCGTTAGGTTTCGTATAAGTCTTTCGCTTCTTGGTTGTCGCAGAAAATTTCGATTGGTTTAGCCGATTTACCAAGTATTTCCTCTTTCAGCTGTTTTAGCCATAATGTTTTTTGGCAAGCGGCTGACAACGCGATATACTTGGCTTCGGCTGTGCTAAGTGCTACGATTGACTGTTTTTTACTTTTCCATGATACAGCACTACCTTTCTATAATGTTACGTAGCCACTGCATGATTTGTAGTCACAAAAATTTGAGCTCCAATCGGATTCGAAGTAACAGCACAACTCGTCATATTTCCTGTTCCTTGCAAATACCAACATATTATTTAACGTACCCGTTAACGTAAGTTACGTAGATAACATTTTATTGCTCTCCAATGTGCGAGTCCTGGTTGTTGGTTGAAGTGGCTCACCACAGCAATACCGAATGAAATGTCCGACCTTGTGCACTGTTGAAGGTACAAAATACTTCCCATTACTTCTTGATATGGAATGTTTTCCAACATGGAACATATTAGACCTATGCAAAATTACATCTGTGTATCCAGACTGATTCAGTTTGATGACACCATTTCGATGATCGTTGTTAAGTATCACATGTATTCAATTAGCTAACAAAATTACCTGGAATAACTTTAATGCTAATTTGCAATTGAAATAAGGAATATATTTTGAAAATTAATCGCATATTTACTGTTTACTTCTCCTTCTTTTTTAGTAATCTAGTACATAAGTATTTTCTTTTCTTTCAATATATCTTAAGCTTCGATCTTCGAACTATTTAAGAAAGTGAAAAAAAATTGTAATTCCGCTCTTACCGCTCATCATTCAATAAAACAGATCACCAAACCTAAAATAGCCTTTTTTATCGTTTTTTTTTTTTCTTGTTTTGGTATAAAAAGCTGCAAAATACATTCTGGAAATTTTACAAAGTTATTTAAGTATATATATATAAGTAGTTATATAAGGTGATTCATCGTGAGGTTTGATTTTCAATAGGCTTTTTTGACAGATCACGGGTGACTCCTATCAAACTGCCCTGTCATTTTTGTTCAATATCGGTTGGCAAGTTATCATGGAAAGACTATTATGAAAATCAGCGTTCTGTGAGAAATGTTTTTGTGCGATTCGAGGAACTTACGGTGCGTATAATCGATCTACTGAAACCACTATTGCTAATATCATTCGCAAATTTGAGTCCCAGTTTACATTAGTGGATGATACTCGAGCGCTTAGAGCAGCTGTAGCTGAGAGTGTATTTGAATTTGCGTCATATTTTCAGTGAATGGGCTCTGGAAAAACTTAATGAAAATCCGGTGTTTTATCGTGAAATTTTGTTCAGTGATGAAGCCCATTTCTGGCTCAATGGATACGTAAATAAACAAAATTGCCTTATTTGGGCTGACAAGCAGCCCAAAGAGTACCAAGAGCTACCATTACATCCATTAAAAACAACGGTATGGTGTGGTTTATGAGCTGGTGGAATCATTGGTCCATATTTCTTCAAAAATGAGCACAATGAAACAATGGACTTGTTGAGAAATCATTTTAGTGAGCACTTAATTTCACGTTTTGCTACGGTAAATCGTAAGCCGCCTAGATCGTGCGATATCACACCTTTGGACTCTTTTCTCTGGGCATATGTAAAGTCTCTATGATGCTATGATTGACGCTTTGGAAGCCAACATTACTCGTATTATCCTCGAGATACCAGTCGCCCAAAATTAGATCTTCCGAATGGACCACGTCAGACGTAGTCATGGCCAACATTTACATATCATTTTCAAGAAATAAATTTCATGAATTGTTCTTTTAACCAAAAATAAAAATTTAAAGTTCACTTTCAAACTTTACGATGAATCACCGTTTACAAGTATGTATATACGAAAATTCTAAAAGGATTTTTTTTTTCATACGATCACGCAATTTTGGATTTCGCATTTGCGATTGCCACTTCTGTGAACCTTACCTACAATTTTGGATTTGGAATAACTTGTCGCTTTGCAACATTGACATTGCTGAGGTAATTTCTTACAAGCATTTACTTTATGGCTCCATTGGTGTCATTTAGAAACACGTGTACTTTAGTTTTTCTGCACACTCCGATATTAGTGGAGTCGCATTTTTGTTGCACACGTGTCACTATCAATAGAAAGCTGGATAAATTGATTTCATAATTGTGCAATTCTTCGACAAACATTTGGGTGGTGATTTAGACATAAAATTATACATATGGTATTTTGTTTCAAGCGCAACTGTTACTGGATATTTAGAATTAATTTACAGCTAATTGACAAGACGTTAGTTGGTTTCACAAAATGGCGACGGCAGGTCTCAAAAGAGCAACGTGGTGTGGTCAAAAGCCAGCTGACAAACATGACAGCAGAATGGAGACTGCCAACCCCTTCGAATAAGAAACGAAATTAGGAAGGCTAGAAACTTATTTTAACAACTTTTCTAAAATACAATCAGACCTGGAGATTCTACCCTGTTTCTGGCTCCGCCAACTTCTCCTTCCAATCTACCAAAAATAAAGCTTTCTACCTTTTCAGGCGATCTTAACTCGCCTCTGCTCGATTTTTGGGTTTGCTTCAAGATATCGGTTCACGAAAATGACAAAACCAAGGACGTTGACAAACTCCAGTATCTCCGAAATTGTCTCCATGGTAATGCATCAAAGGTTCTTCAATCTTTAGAATTGCTGCCTGAAAACTACGAAAACGCAGTTGATCGATTGATGTCGCGCTATTTTAATAAACGTTACATAATTCAGAATCACATTAATGAAATTTTTCAGTTACAAAGTGCTATAAAAGGTCCTGCAGAATCACTTCACGACATCGCTGATAGCTTAAACGCCCATATGTACTCACTTCTTACAATCGCGAATAAAGAACAAATAGCTGATGGTCTGCTGGTCCACATCCTATTCTCAAAAGTTAATAGCACCACTCAAGTCTCGTGGGAGGATGAATTAAAGATGCGCCAAATTACACATCAGAATACCACTCTACTTAAGGACCATGAGCAGAAGCTGGAAATTTCTACTTGGAAGGATATTGCTGAATTTCTGGAAGATCATTGCCAAACATTGGAACATCTGAATCTTTCACGTAGACATCTTTATGTTGCGCACCATCAAAGTCCATCGAAAACTTTCTCCGATAGGAAGGCGTCAAAATCGTTAGTTACTTCTCTTGAATCAACATCGTACACCTTTTGTTTTGGACATCACAATGTTTTTAAATGCGACAAATTTACTGCAATGAGTCCAGCCCAGTGGTACAATGAAGTGAAGTAGCATGGCCTTCCTCTCATCCTTGGGTAGAAAACTACACAAAAAATTTTTGTTTTCTTAATTTCTCAAAAACCACTAATTGCAAACTTCCGGAATTTTCAGACTTTGTTTATATCCTTGATTACTGAAAATAAAACGTAACTCCGAATAATAAAAATGTTTATGGCGGTTAATAATGCACTAATTACGTTGTCTACCCTCATGTGTAGATTTCTACACATATGGATAGTAAGTGCATGTCATATAAAAAGTCATTTGCGATATTCACTTGCTATCGTTGGTATATTTAGTGAAATTTATAAAAATTATAAAAGATAACAATGTCAAAAGCAAGATATCTCACAGAGGAAGTTACGGAAACATTTTTGAATGAAGGCGATGGCGATATCAGTGATGTTTCTGAAGACAGTGATGACGAATTTATGCCAGAAGAGAATATTGATGGTAGCGATAACTTATATTCAGACGATAGCGATTCTGACGAAAAGCAAGCGAGTGGCTCAAATGAAACCAACGAATCGATTGCTGAAGTTGAAAATGTGAATCCACTGCTTGTTTCGAAAGATGGTATTGTTTGACAACTACAGCCATTTCAGCGTCAAAGTGGTAGAGTGAAAATATAATTTCCCTTCATCCTGGAACAACAAGATATGCCAAAGCTCGTGTTGATGGCATCAAAGATGCTTTTTTGCTTTCTTCCCACTACAAATTGAAAATACCATTGTGAAGCATTCAAATGCGTATGCACAAGCAACATATGGTAAAGATTTCAAACAAATCGATTCGAATATGTTGCAAGCATATATTGGTGTTTTGATTTTAGCTGGTGCACCGATTCGGGATATATTTGATAAATGGTCCAATTTATTGAGTGACTACTACAATCCACATGAATGTGTGACAGTTGAAGAGCAATTACTTGGTTTTCATGGAAGATGTAAATTTCGTCAATATATGCCATCAAAACTAGTAAAATTCGGACTAAAATTCTGGTTGCTGGTTTGTTCTTATACCTATGTTTGGAAAATCCAGCCATATTTGGGAAAGGCGATTGGAGCCAGTCGAGTGAAAAAAGACAAGGTGAACGAGTAGTTTTGGATCTCGTTGATGGCTTGAAAGGTCACAACATAACAATGGATAACTTCTTTTCCTCATATGAACTTGAGCAAAAGTTGTTGTCAAAGGGCATTACAATGGTTGGCACGATGAGAAAACATAAAAGAAGCATCCCACCAAAGCTTCTTGAGTGCAAAAATAGGCCGTTGTATGAATCTACTTTTGCATTTACCGAAAACACAGCACTTGTTTCGTACATTGGACGGAAAAATAAGTGCAAGACCTTCTGTTTTTTTTTTTTTTTTTTTTTTCATTCAATATAGGCGATGTGGATACGGTTGACTAAATGCTTACTTGTTACAGCTGTAAAAGAAAATCTAACAGATGGCCAATGGCTGTATTTGCAAACATGATTGACATTTCTGCTTTGAATGCATTAATTATTTTCAAAGAAGTGAATGGCAAGCAACACAAAAAACAACAGTAAGAAGGAATTTTCTACGTGAACTTGGAATATCCCTTGCAAAACCACTTATGGAAGCTAGAAGTACGAAGCCAAGATCAGCATCGTCTGCTTTATTGCTTGCACCTGTTTTGGAAGACAGTTCACCATCGTCACCTTTAGAGGATGTTTCTGCATCAACTTTAACAAATCCACCAAAAACGGTCAAGAAGCGTTCCACCACAAATTAAAGGCAGAGCAAGATGTCACGCCAAAAAAAAATAATGTCTATGAGACGATTTGTTGTTTTTGCACAAAAGCTGCATGTAAAAATTAACATAATCGAAATTAATGTGTAAAATGCATTCAAGAAAAATTGATTTGAACTTACATACCTTCTCTTGTTATTTTAGAAATATATTATAAAAGCAATTTTTCGGTTTAATTTAAAAAAGAATTTAGAAAAAAAATTTAAATCCCATATGTGTAGAAATCTACACACGAGGGTAGAGAACGTAACTTTTTTTGAGGATGAGATGAAGGTTAATTGCCTGCGAAAAGGGCATTCTGCTTGTTTAACTAAAACCTGTCAAACGTGCAAAATGAAAATCACACCTTGCTTCACTTTCCATCTCAATCAGTACACATGCACACATCATCATCAACCAATAGTTCTACATCCACGGCTGAATCATTAGTAGAAGCAGAAAATCAGCATGTTTACCCAGTTCCTAACCTTTCTACATTTACCACAACAAGATTCGCTAAAGACGAAATGGAATTTAAATCTGTACGTATCAAAACTATTTCTTATAAGAACAACAAAATAAACGTTAAATTAATTTTTGCTCTATCCCATTCGCACGCGCTACGAATAGCAAGAGAAGGGAGACAATAAAAATAGATAAAAAGGAGCTTAAAAGTTATCTCCCATAAAAAAATTAAATTGTAATACTAAATCGCGTTTAATCGCCGTAAATTATAATGAAAATTGAAAAAATAGTATAGACCATATAACTAAGCGATTTTTATGTAATAATATGTTAACCTATTGTCCTAAAGTTATTTTTTTATCAGTGACCTGTTGAGTGGTGTATTTTTCTTTATATATTGACTTAAGTTATAGGGAAAGTTGTAATAATCTTCTCGGCCCCAAGTGAAACATGTTTGTTAAAATTAGTTAATGTTTTCTAAGTCTATATGTTTATTTTCAGCTGTCACTCTTTGCCCGTCCCTATGTTATTCGTGTTTTTCTACCATGCGTTTTTGTGTCTTTACTTGCTTTTCATTAGTTTTCGTATGCACGAGTACAGGTAACAGGTTTTGCTTTTGTTTTTGTGTTTTCATTGTTTGTGTTTTATTCCTCATATTTGTTCGAGCTTTGGTTTTAATATTATTATCTTCTTAATTTCATCAAACGAATATACCGAAAATATTGTTATATTGGGTATATATTTTTTCGTGCGGTTTTTTTTCAAAATTTGAACGTTTATTTAAGAAAAACATGTACAATACTATTATTCAAAGTATTGCCCATCTGAAACTATGACTTTTTCCCATCTTTCTGGCAATTTATGGATGCCATCCCAAAAGAACTGCGCTGGTTTGGCAGCCAGGAATGAATCAAGCCAATTTTTGATATTCTGCTCTGATATGAACCCTATTTCAGTGAGGGCGTTTTGCATCGACCGGAACAAATGGTAGTCAGAAGGGGCAAGGTCTGGGCTATAAGGCGGGTGGGGTAAGACTTTCCATCCACTGCTTTCCAAATAGTTCTTAACCGGAATAGCAACGTGGGGCCGAACGTTGTCATGATGGAAAATTATTGCCTCGTGTCTGGTCGCATATTCCGGGCGTTTTTCGGCTACTGCTCTCTTCAAACGGATTAATTGTATTCGGTTCATTGATGGTTTTAGCAGCTCATAATACAGCACACCTATCTGATCCCATCAAATACAGAGCATTACCTTCGCGCCATGGATATTCGGCTTTACCGTTGATTTGGCTGGCTGGCCGAGTTTCACATATGATTTTTTGCGGTTGGAGTTGTCGTAATGGATCCATTTTTCATCGCCGGTAACAATCCGATGCAAAAATGACTTGCTTTTCTGGCGTTCCAGCAGCATTTCGGACATGCAAAACCGCGTTTCGACGTCTCTCGGCTTGAGTTCTTGTGGAACCCAATTTCCTTGCTTTTGAATATATCCAGCTGCTTTTAAACGTTTTGAAATGGCTGCTTGAGTGACACCCAAAGATTCTACGAGCTCTTCTTATGTTTGGCAACAATCTTCATAGAGTAATAGTGTTCCAAGCCAAAATCACCACATTTAAATCGTGCAAACCACTTTTGGCACGTTCGCTCAGCTGGCGCATATTCACCATAAACTTCCACCAAAATACGATGACTTTTGGCAGCAGTTTTCTTCGTATTAAAACAATGAAGAAGAATTTCCCGCAAAAACACTTTTTCAAACACAAAGTTCGACATATTTGAGTGAAAAAAAAAAATATTGTTGTTTACGCTTCAAATGAATGACATATACTGAAATGACGTACAATGACAGTAGCTTTCCAATGCATGTTCCAATGGAATAATACAGGTTACGCCGTCTTTTAGCAAACTGCACGCAAACAGTTATAGACCCAATAAAAAGACTTGATTATATATTTAAAAAATTTGGAGAAATGTTGAATAAAAGCAACAGAACAAAATCCAAAGTTATCCAAAAAAAAATTCGGATCGGTTTGCACAATATGAATATATATCATAAAGTCGGCAATCATCTGCATTGAATCAAAATCGAGAACGTCCTGGATTTAGTCTGGTAGAGTGCTCAGAAAGAACCAAGCGCCGACTTGATGATTTGCGTTTGGCAAATTTCGGTCAACCGAATCCGGCGATCTTTCCACAAAAGCCGTGTGAAGTAATATCAATTATAACAAAGCATCAGTATCTACTTATTAGAAGCTTTGTTAACGATAAAGTTGATATTAACTTATTATCCTGCAATAACATTTTAAAGGAAAAACAGAAAAGCTATCCTGAGCAAATAAGAGTTTCAGAATCTGTCGCTGAAGTTGAGCTACAAAAATTATTGGACCGCACTGCGTCGCGAATTTTAGGGTTGCAAAGCGATGTAATCAATGAACTCGATGAATACTCTAATTACCTAACATTGATAGGAAAATGGGGCTTTGATGGCAGTTCTGAGCAGAGCGAATATAAGCAGAAACTTGAAAATAATAAATAATTTACACGTCATACGTCCCTCTCCAACTGATAACAAAATCGAAGAATGATGAGGAGCACAAAATAATTTGGAAAAAACACTCGATCTTCGTCCACCCGCTATTGCCGCCCTGTTCGAATTCAATTTCAAAAGGAATCTGTTCATTTAACCAAAAATAAAGAATTATATTTTAAAAACAAAATTCAACAATTGACTATCACTGAATTCAAAACAAAACAGCTTCCAACCGAAAATCATATTCATCATCATATTCTTCAACTTACAATGGTGGATGGCAAAGTGAAAACTCTTAACTTAACTGAAAACTCATCTGCAAAATGCTACATATGCCAAGCCAAACCTATTGAAATGAATGATATTGACAAATGCTTACAAAAAGAAGTTCGAACAGATCGCTACGAATTGGGATTGTCTCCATTACATGCCTTCTATACATTCGATTTTTTGAATATTTTCCTCACCTTTCTTATATACTTGAAATCAGACAATGGCAAATAAGGGGTTTAGAAGATAAAGAACGATTTTAAAGAAGGAAACAAAATATTCAGTCTGAGTTTCGTAAAAAAATGGGTCTAATTGTCGATAAACCAAAAACATGTGATAATGGATCTTCAAATGATGGGAACACTGCAAGAAAAATTTTTAAAGATGCTCATTTATCTGCTAAAGTAACAGACATAGAAAAACACCTTATTGAAAATTGTGCAACATTACTACACGCCTTATCATCTGGGTATAAAATTAATGTAGAAGAATTTAGAAAATTTGCGATAGATACTGTCAGTCCATAAAATTTCAATTCACGCTCCGGATGTTATTCAATATTCATTCTGAAGAAACTGCTGAATCAAGAAATAAGGATATTAAGATGTATCGACTCCATCATACACGAAAGAACTCACGGGTCCCTATAAATCAGGACTTTAATAACCGATTACTTTTGAGCTCAGACCCTCTGATCACTGGTCAACAAAAATTATCATGCAAAAATGAATCGATTAGTTGAATAATATACAAACAAATTTTTTTTTTTTCATTTATCAACTTTAACTATTTTTAATAAATTAAAATTCGTTATCATCATTATCATATTATTAAGAGGGAGAGGGGTTTGGAGCGGTTTATTTATGTTAAAATTATTGTTTATTACTTATTATAAATTTAAAACGCTAAGACAAAGATTTCACTTTGATATTGGCAGTGGAAGTATTTTTGGCCGCTGATTCCATACAAGACCGACCACTGTGCTATGGTAGATGGTGGCTCCCGTATGAACTTTATCACAGGAAGACTTGCTTGCCACCTTGGGCTTCGTACTTCAAAGATGTAAACGGAATTTGGAGGAATTATAGTACTATCAATGACAGCTTTACAACCACCATCGTTTTTCAGCACCATAAACATTAATTTACTTCAAAACATTCCGTACGCCAATCCAGCCTTTAACAAACCTCAGAAAATCGACATGTTGATCGGTGCCCCGCACTTTTATTCTTTGCTCTGTGTAGGTAAAATTAAACTTGGCGACCGAGATGACTACCCAATATTACAAAAAACACTCTTGGGATGGATAATTGCAGGTAATTTACCCCAAACTAAAGTTGCACTATCTGTGTCTTCAAAAGGTGGCGAACGAAAGGAGGCCTTGTTTAACGACAATCTAAAACGCTTTTGGTGAATTGAAGAATACGTATCATTGGGACACATGGAGAAAATTGATCCAGACAAGGCAGACAATACCACGCAAAAATATTTCTTACCACATCACCCTATGGTAAAAGCAGAGAAATCTACCACACAATTGAGAGTGGTGTTTGATGGGTATACCAAAACTACCAGCGAAAAATCTTTAAATGACATTCTGATGGCTGGTCCCACGATTCAATCAGATATATTTTCTTTATTGTATCGGTTTCACTTTCACTTTTCACTTTTCACTTTTCACTTTCACTTGTTTCGTTTTCACTGTTACGTACTTTGTACTGATATCGTAAAAATGTATCGGCAGGTTCGAATGAATATAACCGATTCAAATTTCCAATACATTTTATGGCGTGAAAACCATTTGAACGATGTAGGATTTTTTCAGGTTCAAATCGTGGCCTATGGAACTGCACTTGTCGCCTTTTTGGTCATTCGCGTTATGCATCAACTAACGCAGGATGAGGGCTCTGGTCTGCCTATTGGAGCAAAGATTGTTTTTAACCTGCTTATGACAGGAGCTGATAATTTGGAAGAGCTAACAAAAATAAAACAGAGGTGGAACTATTGTTAAATCTTGTTGTTAAATCCGAAAATGGTGTTCAAATTCCGAGGACATATTAAAAGATGTATCCGTTGCTGATAGGGAGGCAATTTATTGAAGCATTAGGGATGGTGTGGAATCCTATTATGGACACATTTTACTTTTCATATTTAGGTATGAAACGAAACGAACAGTCTTGTCGGATATTGGAAAATTCTTTGACCAACTTGGAATTCTAAATCCCCTTATAGTGTCTGTGAACATCTTTCTTCAACACCTCTGGAAAATAAAACTGTACTGAGACGAAAGCTTGCCACAAGACTTGCATACAACATTTTTTTTTTTTTTTTTTGGTGGGTAGGTGTGAAAATCTTCGTAGACACTATAAGCCCGTTGCTCATGGTAACATAGTGTGAGATTCTTACTCACTAAAAACACGCCTCCCTTCTTATCGACTACAACTAAGTTACCTTATCAAGTAGTTTCCGTTTCAAATAACGTTCGCGTGGGGCAGGTAGCTTTCCAGCAAAAGCACCTGCTAGTACCGCTATTATATGCGGATAGTCCTTATCGCGCCAGATCGAATGGTCTCATTCTTTGTAATCGACGCACTAAGTTTGTCTCGTCCAGAATTTTGAGTATTTTAGTTCCTTGACGGTAACTATTTCTAAGATTTGTCTTAGAGCTTTGTTTTGATAGCTTTGGAGAATATTTCCGTTGCTTGGTTTAGTACAGCCCCAAAGTTGTATACCGTACGTCCAAACAGGTTTAAGCACTTGCTTATAGATGAGCAGTTTGTTATGTATGCTTAACTTGGAATGTTTTTCTAGTAGCCAGTACATTTGTCTGAATTTATTTTCAAGTTCATCACGTTTCTTCTTAACATGCGGCTTCCTTTTCAGTTTTACATCTAGTGTCATTTCTAGATACTTTGCTTCATTTGCATATGGTATTTGTACCGAGTTAATGAAAATGGGAAGGTTGTTTATTTTCCGGTAAGTAAAATTAACATAGTGTAGATTTGGTCTCATTGAGAACAATTCGTCATATCTTTGTCCATTCGTAGATTTTATCCAAAGCCGTTTGTAGCTTTCCAGTAGCTAACTCGACTGAAGTATTTGTAGCTAGTATCGCCGTGTCGTCCGCGAACGTGGCTACTATGGTACCTGATTCTTCCTGTATGTCTCGAGTATAGAGTAAAAACAATACCGGTCCAAGTACACTTCCTTGCGGAGCTCTAGCAGCTATCTCTTTAAATTTCGAGTATTCGGTGCCATGCTTAACACGAAAAAATCTGTTTTACAGGTACAATTTCGGAATCGTTTGCAGCTCTCTCGGGAGAACCTGGTTTAGCTTAAAATTTAATCCTTCGTGCCATATCTTATCGAAGGCTTGAGACATGACAAGAAACACGCTAGAACATATCTTTTTCCCCTCTAAGCCTTTCTCAATTTCATTCGTAATTCTAAAAAACTTGTTCAATTGTGGAGTGCTTAGTTCTAAAACCGAATTGATGTTCCGGAATTAGACGTCTCTCTTCAATCATCGGTTGCAAGCGCTTCAATAGGAGTTTTTCAAATATTTTAGATATTATCGGCAGAAGCGATATGGGTCTGTAGGACTTTTTTTCATTTAGAGATTTGCCTGGTTTCGGGACCATTATAACTTCGGCAACTTTCCATTGGCTTGGAACGTTTAATAGGCTTAGTGCGGCATTTATAAGTTGGAGCAATTTGATCAGGGCTTTTTTTGGCAGCTAATTGAGAATTTGAGCAGTTATTAAATCATAACCAGGGGCTTTGTTATTTTTCAATTTTTTAATTGCTTGTTTAAGTTCTCGTAGCAACACTGTTTTTATTTTAAAATTGTCCGGTGCCGTAATTATATAATTAGAACCTCCTGTTAACACCTGTCCAACAAAAGACTTAAACGTTTCTTCTAGGTTCTTGGCAAATAGATCCGCCTTCTCCTTTTGCCCATTCGCCATTATTCCATGTATACAACATGGAAAACTTTCATTGAACATATATGTCATATCTTAACATAATTAAAATACCTAGATATGTACTAAATATTCATGCCTTTTCTTCAGTGAAAAGGCTTATGGGGCTGCGTATATATTCGAACTACCGACAAAAACGGAGATAGTCACAACAGCTTGATCTGTGCCAAATCCATTGTAGCACCAGTAAAAACCCGTGACTCTTCCGCGTCTGGAACTATGTGTCGCATATCATATTTATCACTCGATAAATGTTCATCTAACGCGGTTTTTGTTGGACCGAGTCCACTATCACGCTCTTCTGGATATACTCGAAACACTACCAATGGAAAACCTTTGTCGCAAATATTCACGAACTAGCAAAATCATACAGCTGGAGGCACGTACCATCAAATGATAATCCGGCTGATTAAGTATCGCGTGGTGCATCAGCTAGAGAACTAGCCAAGTCAAATCTATGTTTTGATGGGACATCATTTCTGAAACAACATATCGATTTCTGGCTAGTTTAATCCATTCCACATATAAATAACCATTCTTCGGAACAAAAATCACAAACATAATTTTCATTTGCAGTCCTTTTGAACCCAACAGATTTAATTCTTAACAACAAACTCGCCAATTCATATTTTCATCTTCTTCTAGTTTTTGTTTATGTCCGCCGATTTTCATTGAAGAGCCGCATGAAAAATAAGAGAGCAACCACCAATCCTCAGGAAGTGGACCAAGCACTCAAAAACATCGTGAGAAGTGTACAAATGATATACTTTCCCAAAGAGCACTCTGGGCTCTCACGCAATAAACAACTGGACTCTGGTTGGCCCAATGGCAAAACTCGCCCATTTTCTGGGTGCCTAGAGTGTTATTCGTGTTGGTGGATGCCTGGTAAACACCGAATTAGACTTTGACGCCAGACACCCGATACTTCTGCCACAAAGCCATACCTTCCTTATATTGGTACCAACATGTCAAACATTACCACGCTGCTTGCTAGATTCTCCTTAATATTCTTCACCAGCGTTTCTGGCCATCAATTCAGTAATATCAAGATGCCCTTTATGCTTTCATTTTCGTCCAGCTTATCGGCATCAAATAATGGGAAGCCTGATCGCTCAAAACCATTTCGAACATTTTTAATCTCTGGAGTGGATTATTGTGGACCCTTTCACATTCGGTCTGGAATCCGCAGCACGAAAGGAGTTAAAATTTATGTGGCGGTATTCGTGTGCCTTGCCACAAGGGCATGCCACCTTGAAATGGTAACAAGCCTGTCCACCGAAGCCTTTTTGAAAACGCTCAAGCGTTTCATCGCTAAAAGAGGTAAATGCTGTAAAATTTATACTGATAACGCCAAGAATTTTGTAGGTGCAAGAGCTGAGTTACAAGACTTACGAAGATTATTTTTGTATCAAGATAAACACAGCAACAATCACCATTAAGTCTTTCAATTGTCACATATAAATGCGCGCATCACTTTTACAGTGTAAATATCCTGCTTCTACAAGCACCTCGTTCAACTTGATATTCGACATGCTTGTTTCAGCCCAATTTCAACTATTTGCAGTACTAGTTTTCAGGTTGTTTCATGTAAATTTACATCGCCATGAAGAAACACAGTCACAACATCCATTTGCTCTATTCTAAAAGAGTATTTCACAGCCATTGCCATGAGCAAACGAATCGATGAATAGCGAACAACAGGTGAAAACGTCTGCAGATAGTCGATGCCTTCTCGTTGCCTTATGGTGAATGACCTTACCCAATGCATCGGCTCTAAGTTTAAAAACCCACTTATTTGTGATACATTTTTGCCCGTCCGACAAATATACAAGTTGCCACGTTTGATTGGTTAACAAGGATTGAAATTCCTCATCCGTTGCTTTCATAATTGATCACAACCTTCCATTGCCCGCTTCACCGTCACTGGTTCATTGTTGATTAGTGTTTCCTCATGTATGGCAAAAGCAAATGCACTCGCTTGTAAACGCTCAGGTTGTTTTGTTTCTCTTGCTGTTCGACGACATTTTTCAACTTCACTAATTTCATGATCAACAGTTGTGTGAAGGTGAGAGGTTGTGTGATTTTTGATGTAAGCAGCAGTGTTCATCAAATCGGCATCTTGTAACACGTATCTGGCTTTTTCAACCAAAGTGCGAATTGCTCGCTCAGCCAAACTGTTCTGTTGAGGGGTGTATGGTATTGACGTTTAATGCTGAATACCATGTCGCTCAAAATAACCACTAAATTTATTCGAACAAAACTCCGTCCCATTATCGCTTCGAAATATTTTAATTCTTTTGAGTCTGGGTTTCAAAACACTTCATTCTTGTGTTTTCTAGATTGTTTGCCCTTACAACATGCAACACATGCATTGGTTTTTTTAATACCGACAAACGAAATTCCAGTTACTGCTCCATTCTTCATTTTCATCAAATCGCTGTGATTTAAATGAGCCAATCGTCTATGCCATAATTCAAGCGACTCATTCGATCTTATTGCTGAAAGCGCCTCGCTATGCGTACCATTTAATCGGTACAAGTTATCTATCAGAGACGCTGTAGCCAAAACGACCCTTTCTGAATCAACCTATGAAGGAGAAAGTGACAATTTTTCCCTTCTTTGTCAATTCACTCACCGAGAGTAGATTTGTCAACAGTTTCGGTATTCACAGCACATCATGAATTCGAAGCACCACTTTTTCAACCAAATTTATTTTACGTACGTCTCCTTGATCTTTAAACGTTGATCTTAAATTTTCCCAGATTTCCTTGGCATTTTTAGCAGTTTTGATGTGTACATAAATCATCTTGTCAACACTAAACTAAAGCTGCTTTCGCTCTTGTGTTTTTCTTTGTATCTATCTCTTCTCCAGTCAAAAACTTTGAGAAATCCTCCAACTCCAATTAATTTTCAATTGCAATTTCCAACTTGAAAAGTTTCCTCGACCTTTTAGTTTCTCAATTGACGTCAAAATTGACGTAGACATCGCGATTGGAATGCTTTCAGCACTACTCTGAACGACGACGCTTTTTTTATTATTATTATTTTTTTTTTTTTTTTTTTTTTTTTTTTTGATGCGCTGCTTTGTATAGGCGACGATTTTGGTGTCTTGACCATACATACGTATGTATGACAGAAACTAGGGTTAGACTAACCTCACAAGGTAAACGTGTTAAAATCGGTAAATTTATCAAATACCGATAAATTTTCGATACGAAAAAATATTTCTTTTAAGCAAGTTTTAAACTATTTATTTGAATTAATACAGGTGACTGAGCCCATAACCTGAAATTATTATTTCGGATGAAACTGGAATATTATTTTTATTTAAACAGTCACCAAATCTATGTCTTGCTTGATTGAATGTTTTTTTTTTTTTTTAGAAGAACGTATATTATATATGTATTAGGTTTGACAGATTCAATTTGTCAAGTATACTGTTTACATTTTTGTTTTCTGAGTTCATTGATTACACTTTGGTATTTCAACAACATCATGTAAACTAGTGATAAGTTATATATGGTATGATTACATCTATGAAAGCTAAGATACAAGATTAACTCATAATTCAATAATACTGTTTAAGACAATTTAACAAAGTAATAAATATAGGGTGATTCATTGTGAGGTTTTGATTTACAATGTAAAATAAAACACATAAATTTGAAAGTGAGCTTAAAATTTTTATTATTGGCTAAAAGAACATTTCATGGCATTTACTTTTTGAAAATTAGGTGGTCCATTCGGAAGGTCCAATTTTGGGCGACTCGTTCGAGCATAGCGACTGATATCTCGCAAAAAAAACGAGTAATGTTGGCTTCCAAAGCGTCAATTGTAGCTGGATTATTCCAAAAAACCTAAGACTTTACATATTCCAAGAGAAAATGATCCAAGGGCCGCACGATCTAGGCGGCCAATTTACTGTATCAAAACGTGAAATTAAGTGCTCACCAAAATGATTTCTCTACAAGTCCATTGTTTCCATTGTTTCACAAACTGTATGGCTTGAAGCGCCGTCTTGTTGAAACCAGAGCTCACCGAGACCATGTGCTCGAATTTCAAGAAGCACATAGTCCGTTAATATGGCGCGATAACGGTTACCATTGACGGTAACATTCTGATTTGCCTCATTTTTGAAGTAATATGGACCAATGATTCCACCAGCCCATAAATCACACCATACCGTTGTTTTTAATGGATGCAATCGTAGCTCTTGGTACTCTTCGGGCTGATTGTCAGCCCAAATAAGGTAGGTTTTGTTTATTAACGTATCCATTGACCCAGAAATGGGCTTCATCACTGAACAAAATTTCACGACAAATTCTTGCACAAGTTGAATTTTGTACGCTTTTAGTTCGAGATCCTCACGTTGCCGAATACGCCAAGCCAAGCTGCTGAGAACGACGACGAATCGATTCGTCACGATCTTCGCGTACACTCTCAACTACAGCTGCTATAGTCCCTTCACTACGTGCTGGATGTGGTCTAACCGGTCGACCACATCCGTTAATGTAAACTAGTGTTTCTAGTTCTATTAAACTGGTCTTTCCACGGTGACTTGCCAAATGATACTGAGCAAAAATGACAAAGTAGTTTGATAGAAGTCATGCGTAATCTGTCAAAAAAAAACTTATTGAAAATCAAACCTCAAGATGAACCGCCCTATATTAACGATATTAGTTCATAACACACAATATTACTGAGTTTCAGCAGATTGTAATGTAAATGTAATAATAATAAAGAATATAAAATAACAAAAAAAATATATATATAAAAGCAAGTTTGGAGTTATGGAATAAAGAAAAAGAGAAAAGAAAATTGATAACAACATTTACATATGTAAATTATTACGAGGCCTGTTTGATGAGCACCCGGATTGGAAGGTAGGTGGCGCTACTGAGCCAAAATGAGTTTACCACCAATTTAGTGACAATCCGACACTTTGTTTTGTTTTGACGCCCATTTCAAAACATCGTGCTAGTGTTTTTTGCGAGCATGGACTTTGGGCATGAGAAAGCTGTCCGCGCGATGGATACCACTTCAAAGATGTGATTGGCACTGTTTAATCAAAATCCGTAGGAGTTTCTGCATCATTTCGTGACCGTCGAAGACACATGGATTCATTGGTACACAACAGAGACCTAAGAACAATCAAAACAATGGATATTACCCAGTGCTCCAAAGACGGCGAAGACCGTGCCTTCGGCCGGAAGTGTAATCCACGTTGACTATTTAGTGAAGGGAAAAACAATGAGAGGAGCATACTAAATGGATTTATTGGGCCGATTCAACGCCGATTTAAAGAAAAACCGACCACATTTGGCGAAGAGAAAGGTGCTCTTCCACCACGGTAACGCACCGGCTCACACGTCCGCAGTCGCCACAGCCAAAGTGGTCAAACTGAACAACGAATTGCTCCCCCATCCTACACATTTTCCTGATTTGGCTCCTTACGAATTTAAAAGGCCAATAAAAGTCGTACTATACGGATGGGTTAAAAAAGTTGCAGCACCACTGGGAAAAGTGTATCGAGTTCAAATGGGATTATATTGAAAAATAAATTGTAAAACCTTAAAAACAAGTTGCATTGTCATTTCTAATCGGGGAATTCATAAAACAGCCTTCGTAAAATATAAAATAAAAATTGTCATAAAGAGAATGGGGTTGCCGCCTTAACAAAATATCTGAAAGTAGAATTAAAACACAAAACTGGAGGAAATTATCAAATGTTATACCGAGCAAGCGTACCGAGTAGTTGGATTATCTGTCGTATCTACGCAGGCCAAAAATATAACAAATTAAATTATTAATTGCAACATTCAGTTTTCTTCGACTGGCAGAATCAGAGTTGGAAAAAATTTCACACCTATAGACCATAAGGTGCGTAAGGTTAATGTTTTCGCCAGCATGAAACGTGTTCTAATAGGATTGAATGATTGAGTTATCCCTAAGGCTCTTAGGATACCATAGGTTCTTCCCACAATACTTGTAATATGATTTTTCCAAGTCAGCTTACGGTTGAATAACACACCAAGGAGGAAAATATGAAAGGTCGACATTGTTTTTAGAAATCAGTAGTGATACGGTCTTCTTAGGGTTTAATAAAAGACCATTTTTCTGAGACCATCTTGCTACGTTTTCAAGTCACTCATTAATACAACTCACACAATGCCCGGTTAGGTACCTTACAGCGTACATATGTAGGAAGCAGTATTTGGTGATGATAGGGAAAATAAAAGAGGTCCCAAAATAGACGCCTGGGGGACACCACGTGTAATTGGCAGAAAACTTGATAAACAGTTATTAAATTGGACTGTCCGATTTGTTAAATAAGAACTTATATGCTTTACAGCGCAAGATGTGAAATTACAGAATCGTTTAAGTTTGTCACACAAGATAGAGTGGTCTACTGTATCAAATGCTTTTGTTAAGTCTAGTAGGATAAGAAAGGTTACTTTTTCATAGTCGGTCGCTTACCGTGATTGCATTGGCGTTGGTTGGCCTAAGTTCTTCAATCTTGAAATTTTTAGCTACAGATAGAATTTTTGCCGTTTTCATGGTGTCGGAAGTATACCTGTTGACAGTATGACATTAAAAATATGGGTTATGTGCAAGCCAACTGCATTTGGCTTGAATGAAAGAATGCTTTCAAACATTTCTTTGCAATCTATTGCCCTAAAAGCAAAAGGAGAACTAGACACTAGACAAATAGGCATCAGTTGAATCTCTTATAAAGTTTGAAACTGGGGAAACCGGAAGGGAAACAAATTTTTGACTTGGCGCATCACAGTTAATGAGACTTACATAATTATTTCCACCATTAGCGATTTCGATTTGGCGAAGGTTTTTCTAAAGCTGCCGCCCGTTCAGGGAAAAGCTTTCGATGTCGAAAAAACTTGGAATTTGTATTGCCATTACAACTCGATTTCTGAGTGAGCGGTATATATCACGATGTTTGTCGAGGCTTAATCGTTTCTATCGGTAATAAGCTTGATCACGCATTAGTGAGTGAATCTGGGGGGGAAAACCAAGGTTAGCTTTGGGGTGTATTATTGGGATATGTCTATCATATAATCTTTAAACGTTTTTATTGAGAAAGTAAATTTGTTCATGAGGTAAATTCATATAGTAAGTAACTGAGTAAATTCCCAGTCAACATTTCTGGCATATTCTTCCAGCAAAGTACACTCGATATGTTTGAAGTCTCTTTATACAATTATATTATTATTAATAAGTGTAAAAGTGGTTTTAAAATCATAGGTAAGGTAAATTAGGTCAAGTTTTAGGAAGACGGCTGCTGTAAGTTGGACATATGATGCTACCTTATCCAAGTTGGTTACCCAGAACATGTCCAGTAAAGTTGGAGGAGCAATACCACAGAGGTGAGTCGGTAAGTTTGTGTTTACGAAAAATAAATTGAATGTACTTGCACATCTTTTCTTTTGATTCTCTACTTTTTAAGTCCCCAGAAATCGGGTTTATATCCGGAGACTAAGATGGTCTGTTCGTAACTGGGACTGGGATGAAACAAATTGTGAATGGTGTCGAAGGCGTGCTGCGGCAAGTAAGGACGGATGGTGGCTTAACTGACGTCACAATAAATTTTGGCATCAGGTTACAGTTAGTTCTTGGAAGGTCAACGAGGTTTCATTTTGTATCAGATCCGTCAACCCTTAGTCATCCTGTTGGGCGTGTTGGATAATTTCGGGCTCAAAATCTATAGGCACCGAAATATGATAACTCCAATGCGTGACAGTGCATCTGCAAACATGTTGTCCTCTCCTTTCTCGTAGTCCAAGTCTTTAGAGAATAGAGAGATGTAGTCCAGTTGTCATCGCTGTCTGTTGGAAGCGCTGGTAAGCTTGTACCGGAAGTTGTACCGTCCGAATATTGTGGCTCGATTATCTGCCACGACAATAACAAGTTACCTTGGCTACATGCAGCTTACTAGACACCACCGCTATAGGACATTAGCAGACCGTATTTGAGAAATTAGCCCATCGCCGGACATATGCGTAATGGACATTCACCACTAAAGTGCATCCAAACCGTTTGGAGAACAAAAAAAAAAAATAAACAACCTCAAAAAACAAATGACTGACAATTAACAATTAACTTAACAAACGGAAAACTTGCTGTCCCATCAGCACAAGCGGCAAATGCTTATGGTATGGAGGCATTACGCCGCTTATTCTTAAACGATCGCATCACCGAACGCGCGCTTGTCGACACTAGTGTTGAGTTGTCTATGATCCCACGTTATCGTTGACGTCAAGAAACAGAGAGTTTTAGACGAACAGACTGGTATCCAGGTAATCGACACTCTAAAATCTGCACCATTTGTAGGCCTTTCGAAGCTGGATAAAGCAAGCCCATGTTCGGACCTACTTCGATCTTTGTAATAAATCCTTGACCCACTTCGCAAACGTACGAGTTTCAAGCACAACATAGTCCATTATATAGATACCAAAGAACTACCATCGCCTCCCTGCTGAACTATTTTCAGCGAAAAACTAATTTCAATATATTGCCGTTGATCAAAGAGCCCGTGGGCTAGCGCTCTTCACATGGTACGCAAGAAATCTGGCGTTTGAAGACCCTGCGGCGACTATCGCCACAGAGCACCTGTAGACTGTGTTCAGATGTCTTTGGGAATTACGGTCTTACCATCAATAAAGATAAATGCAGATTCGGTGCAAAAAGTATCGGAATATCTGGTTTTAGCTGAAGGTTCACAACCACTTCCCAAGAAAATCAGAGCCATAGTCAAATTTAAACGACCTGAGATGCCAGCTCAACTCCACCGTTTCCTAAGTGTGGTCAATATTTAGCGATAGCACTTCAAGAGCACTGCAGCCACTTACGCAGTACACTGCTCAAAGACGCGCGATAGAAAGACTAAAGACCGGTGATATAGACTAGCATGGTAACCGCTTTCGAGTGATGTAAGGAAGACCTTGCCGATGCATCCGATAGGGCAGTAGGCGCAGTACTGGAGCAGCGCACCGACAGCGACTGGGCAACATTAGGGCTCTTTTCCAAGAAATTCACACCGACAGAGACAAACTAATGCATCTACAAGGAACTTAAAGCGGTCTACAAAGCCATCAAGTCCTGCAGGCCATGATACGAACCGATCATATCCAACTAATACACGCGTTCAACCAACGTTCAGAAAAGGCATCAAATATGGCAGCTACAAATATGAACTTCATCAGCGAGTATTGCACGCAAATTACATCTTTAAAAAGACCAGAAAACTTCATCGCCGACACTTTCTCGAGAATAAACCAACTCTCAAACTCCATCGACCTTACAGCCCTTGCTGAAGCGTAAATCACCGATCGGGAATTGCAATGTTTGTTCCAAGACAATATCACATCGCTTAAGCTCCAAAAGCTTACGATAGGAAGACAGGGAAGTGAAATTTACTGTGAAGTTTCGCAATAAGATATCCGCCCATACGTGCCGAAAATATGTCAACAGCAAGTTTTCAATGCATTCCACAACCTTGTTCATCCCAATGGCAAGGCTACATGCCAAATCATCTGCCTTTCATTGATAGCGACATTATTAAATGGTCGGGAAATTGCGTAGCTTGCCAACTTTAGAAAGTCGGACGTCATGTTCACACGCAACCAGCAGCTTTCTTCGAAGCTGACCAGCGATTCGACTATGTTCATGTGGAAATAGTCGGACCACTTCCAGAAGCTAAAGGATATTGCTATTGCCTAACGAATATCAACAAATTCTCCAAATGGCCCGAAGGCATACATATCTTCTTCGCCCTAAATCGATCACAACAGACCAGTTTGGGTCCTTGCTTTTTATAGCGATTATACGCATTACAACATTCCACCCTACATCAAATGGGTTACTAGAAAGATGACATAGAGTTCTTAAAGTTACAATTCCTTGCCACCACACGAAAAACTGGATAGAAGTCCTTCCCACGGTATTACAGGGTCTACGCACATGCTACGGCACGATAATAAGGAATCCCGGTGAGATTTTCACACACGGAGATCCACCATCGGACCCCAACATCTTTCTGGAGGAATTTAGAACGTACATGCACAATCTAAAGCCGGCACTCGTAAAAAAACATATACCATAAAGATTTACCATAAACCATCTGTCAGAGAAAGTTATAATACATCCAAATAGTTCAAGCATATACCTAGCATAGAACCTAGTCAGTTCTAAAGTGAAATTTAAAGAGTGAACTACGAGTAGTGGTTAAGTGGTTAATGCAAAAGATAAAGAAAAATAAAAGAATTGAGTTAAGCGATTAAATTGTGAATTGCAATTGGATTGTATTAAAAGAAATAAGTTGTATCATTTGTATCCTCACAAACATTTTACAATATGTATGTCCGGGGTTGACCAGGTCATTAATCAATCGGCAGTACCAGAAGCGAAATTGTATTCCTGAAGGAGAGGAAACACAAGATAATTAAGGTGGGTTAAGAATTATTTCTAATATTGTTCTAAGTTTTATAATAAGGAAACAAAAAATTAATGTGCAGTAACTAAGTTTTTTCCTTAATAAATCAGGTAACGCTAACAGACTTATACTAAGTTTCAGAATAATACATATTCTGAAAAAAATGTATGAAACGCTGGATAGTACAGAACGTATTCGAAAGATATCAGTGGAATATGGTATTAATATCAGCATCCCAAAAGAGGTGCAAGATACATAGTTCTAAAGTGGCAATTTGAGAGGTAAAGTAAGAGTAGTTGAGAAAAGCGATTGAATTGCATATTGAATTGTTTTGAATAAAGCGATTTTATTGAAAGGAAAAAAGTTTTATCATTTGAACCCACACGTTTTACAATAAAATATTTGTACAACTCTGTAGTTGTAACTATTTGGGTTGACAACTATTCGATATTTTAATAAACAGCTTTATTTCCGTAGTATTCGTATGACGAATCAAGTAAAAAAGATACATATACGGGGGCTGTTTGATGAATACCACGATTAGAAATGACAACGCAACTTTTTTAGGTTTTGACAATTTATTTTTCAATATAATCCTTTTTCAACTAGATTCACTTTTCCCAGCGGTGCTACAACTTTTTAACCCCTCCGTTTGATCCGACTTTTGTTGTCCTGCAAATTACTCCTCCACGACGGTGATGACTTCCTCGTTCGACCCGTACTTTTTTCCGGCGAGCGATTATTTAAGGTTTGAGAACAAAATGAATCTGGAGAATGTGTACGATGGGGAAGCAATTCGTACTGCAGTTCGATCACTTTGAAGAGCACTTTTTTCTCCGCCAAATGTGGTCGGTTTTTATTCTAATCGGCGTTGAATCAGCCCAATACATCGACGTAGTATGCTCCAGTTATTGTTTTTCCCTTCTCCAAATAGTCAACCTGGATTACACCTCGCGCGTCTTAAAAAACGGTGGCCATCACCTTTCCGGCCGAAGGCACGGTCTTCGCCTTCTTTGGAACAAGCACGTTCACCGGGGTTTTTTTCGATTGTTTTTTGGTCTCTGGTGTGAACCAATAAATCTATGTCTCATCGAAGGTCACAAAATGACGCAGAAACTCCTCCAGATTTCGATTTAACAGGGCCAAGCACGTATTTGAAGTGGTTCCACGATTGCGCTTGTTCTCCGGTGTGAGCAAACGCGGCATCCATCGCGCAGAAAACTTATTCATGCCCAAAACCTCGTGCAGGATATGGCTAACACGTTCAGTTGAGATGCCTGCTATCTCAGCCAACTCATTCAGCGGTCCGCCAATACGAGATTATGGATTTTGTTACGGTACCAAACGAAAGTTACAAAGCGTACTTTTTTCTTTCATATGAACGTACATAGCTGACGTTTCGGTGACATTAAAATATTTGGTGAAAATAACTTCTTCTATTCTGAGAAAAACGTGCGAACATATGTGCAATCTCTTGTGTGTAAAGTCTCGGGGATTTGTTGTGATGAGCTGCGGGGGCTAAGCGCACATCTCTCATTAATGTGCGGAAATTTTCGACGACTGCTTGAGGATAAGGTGTAACTTCTTTATTAATGAAAAAATTCCTTGGAAGAGTGTATTTCCGTATAACAACTTAGCAGCGTCTGCTCTGATGTCTTCTTTCAGGCTTGTGTGTAGTCCCAAAAGTAGCACACTGGTACACTGACCCAATTGTTGGAGCTGTGGCACATGATAGCTGCTTTTAGTGATCTATGCCATCGCTCAATCATGCCATTTGAAGCAGGATGGTATGCTGTTGCCCGTGACCTGTTGTTACCGATCTGGTTTTAAATGGCGGAACTCTATCCCTTGTTATAGTCTGAGGTGCTCCAAAACGAGATAGGTCGTAGCAAAGAAAGCATTTACCACAGTGTCAGGTGATAATGGCTTCTGGCCAACGAGTGAACCTGTCGATAAATGTTAAGCAGTATCGATAACCTTGTGAATGTGGCATAGTAGCATAGGTCTCGTAGTGCAACTGTTGGGATGCGAAACGTTATGCGTGTTTTTGAAAATTTTGCGTCTCAACGTAAGAGGAATTGTTTCACTACATTTGATTTCCCGGGGACATATACAATGTCTGTGGTAAATTGGATTATGAATTGAAGTTGTCGTTGTTGTCTCGGAGAGGCCCTGTCGGAACCTTGAAGAACGACAAATAAAAACTAGTGGTGATAAGTTAAAACGATGAAGTCGCTGTAATTCGCTTGGGTCCTATTCAATTTGCTCGTATAGAATCTCAGAAGTTGTAGCTTGCCATCGATGAATTGGATAAAAGCAGCGCCTTTGGATCTATCTGAAGCGTCGCACCGCAGTGACAATGTCGAGCCTTGTGTCGTTTATACAAATTGAACGGCATTGGTTAGGAGTTGCTTAGATTTCTCGAAAGCTTGTCTGTTTTTAAAGTACAGATGATTTTGCGTTTGTCATTCTTTTTTATGCTTGGTGCATGGTCGATAATTGGCGCGTATGCTTCTGCTGCACTTGGCATGTTGGGTTTGTAGAAATTCCATACACCTAAGAAACGACGTAGCTCTGTTTGTTGGCTGTTTTTGGCTTTGGGTAGTTACGTATAGTTCCTAACCTTTCCGTTGGTGGTTTTATTCTGGATTCGCTGGCACGGTATACAAGGTAATTAACTTTGAGCTGTCATGACACATTTGTGAAAATTAATAAAAAGGCGGTTTTGATGAAGTCTGTTGAGGACGAGACGAAGATGCTGTTCATGTTCTCCAATCGAGTTGGAAGCGATAAGGAAATCATCTAGCTAGACGTGGCAGAACTCGACGCGAAATATTGAGTCTATTAGTAGTTAGAAAGACTGTCCGGCGTTACATAGACCAAAAGCCATCACCTTGAATTTGAAAAGTCCAAAAGTTTTTACAACTGCTGTTTTGTGTTGGTCTTCTTGTACGACGGGCATTTGGTAGTATAACCGCGCTGCAACTCCAGAGTTGTAAATGCCTTATGATCGCGGAGATTTAATGTAAAATCGCGCAGATGTGGCATCGATCCGGTACTGTTAAGGCATCGATATTGATGCGTTAGATTCGGGAGTGGAGTAACTGAAATATCAGCTCTTGTGTCGACCAAAAACTTGAAACCACTTTCCCGTAAATTCCATTGCCCAAGCTCTTTGGATAAGGCGTTTACTTGAGCTTCCCGGTCCGATTTTAATGCAGCTTTGAGGTTCGATGAAACATTTGTATTTTTTTTAACGCTATCAAAGCTGGACCTGACACCTCGATGATTTTATCGGATTACATAGCTAGCTTGCTTAAGTCGGCGACTTCACTTATGGTCAAAATTCCGCGAAACTGTGCCGTCAGTTCTTCCAGAAGGGTTAACCAAGACATACCGATATTTGTTGGAATCTGCGGTAATGCGAGAAATTTAAAATGGTGGAATTTTTACGCTCCGTGCTGCAAGAATTTTATGGGGTTTTTTCCGAACTGCGTTGAGTTGGTGTTGATTCTTTTAGTCGTGGCTAGTCGTTTCATGACGTTGACCTTCTGTATATATTCAAGATTCAAGAGTATACAAGTATTCCATATTTTAATTAACAATTTTATTCCCGTAGTATTCGTGTGACCAATCAAGTAAAAAAGATACAGAGGAGATACAGAACAGCGTTGTAGAAAGATGTTTAAAGCGAGAAAAGTATAATTATTTAAAATCAAAAATCTTTCTTTAAAATCTACTGTGCTGACATCTATCCATTGCCACATTAATGACTTGCCTGTGCTGCCATAACTCTACTAATTGCAGCGACATCTACATCTTCAATAAATTATTAATATATGATAGCTAAGACACAAAGAAAAAATATGAAAAATCGTAAACTTACCACGAGAAATATGTCTCGCCAATTGTCATGCGCTCTATGCCGTTGTCATGAGTGAACTTTGAAATGTCAAAACAATAACAAATGAAACCACCATCGCCACCACTTACATTGATTGATTAAACCGAAACGAAAAAGTGTTTTTGCAACCTGTTTGGCGAAAAATGTCCAAATGCACCCACAGTAAACAGCAACTTAAGACGGTAAATAGAAAACTAACGATTTTGGCACAATTTTTGCACTTGTCACATAAATATACGTCACTGTACCTGCACGATCCACTCAAATGAGCACCACACTCGACTCGGTTAACTGACTGACACTGAGGCTCTACAACTCTGTAAAAAAAAGATCTATAAACGACACAACAACAATGCAGAAACAATCTATTTGTGTTACATTGCGCCTAAAGCAGCGACTTTGAGTGGTTATTGAAATTGAGAAATCTTCATGATTCGGATTAAATTTTATTAAAGCGCATCGCTTCGTTTAGTTAATTGGAAAGGGAAAAGGAGAAGGAATGGGGCAGCAAACAAGTTAATAATTTGCGATGGCTTGCCGTTGAGGTGATAAATTCCGTTCAGATTGGTTCCATAGAGAAAAACGCACTGGTAGGTAGGTAGGAGATTTGCACGTCAGCAGTTACTTTTTGCAATAACTGAGCGGTAACATCTATTGAAAGAAAAACTGTTTTTACCTTAATGTACCTGTTACATGCCTATGTACATACATATCCAGTTTTTTCAGCGAAAGTGCATTCAAGCTAAAAAAAAAAACAAAAAAAAACAAAAAAAAAAACAGCCGTATTATTAAAAAATATATTTTTGCAGGCGCCTGTCCTTTATTGAAATTGAATCGATTGCAACTAAAAACTATCTAACTACTCTCCATGCGTTTATAATTCTAAAATTCGTGATTTAGCAATTGAAATCGAAGTGTTGCACTCATGAATTTATGATGTTTGCACTTTAATCCAGTGCCGGTAAGTTAACGCAAATTTGTCTGGACGGAAATTTAGCTGTGGCAGCTGTTTCTGTTTTTGATTTGTTTTAAGTTAACTTACATAAATTCTTCTTTCCATTTACTCGCGTTCAGACCACATAAAGTTATATGTTTGAAAAATAAGTACTTCGCGGCTTAAGTCCATTCCGGTAAATTTTAGAGATTGGCCTTAAGCCTTATTCATAGTCATAGCAAAGCACAACCTAACTGGAAATTGCAGTCTTTTAAAAGCAAATGGATAGTTCGAAGGTTTTATTAGTATTCTTGGAATGATGCTTCAATAATATTGGATCGCAAAACTATAACCAGCAACCATTGCACAGCTTTGGTGGGCATAAGTTTCTTAATAAAATTATTGACACTCCAACTTTTTAACGAAATCAAATGCCGTGGAAGGACTGGCGGATTTATGGAATTAAAGAATTCAGCTGGGAAATGCACCAAATCATCTGCATTAGTTGCAGTATCATTAGATTTATAAAGGTGAGCGATACCATTGACCTTTGTCCAAATTAGTTCGTTAAAATCGTTTCTAGCTCTTTGTTTAAACTACGATAGGGTCTTGCTCTGGATATCTTGAATAGAGGGATGTATCCAATCTAATAAGTCATCAATTTTACTTAATTGGTGTCCAAAAGAAATAGTAACTTTCCAACTTTGTTCCGAAAATGTTCAATTGTCAATGGGCAAAAGGTTTCTACAAATGCTTTAGCTTTGGCATCGTTTTCCATGTGAACTCTCATATTTTTGAAAGAGAATTTTTTTCCAATAAATTCCCATAATATGGATTTCTTTAGGAAAGCATTTACTTCGTCTGCAATGGCAATTTTTTCCGAGGATCTCATTTTTTGGTAAAATTGAATTAATCAAAAATGTTTTCTCCGTCTCTCCTGGAGCATCTAAAAAGTTTATATATATTGTATATACAGAGTTTTTTAACTTGAGACATCCAAATTACTCAAAAAATATGCGATATCGCGAAAAATGTGTCAAGGTTCTGTAGGGGACATAAGATGGTGACCACAAGTTTGTCCTTGAGACCCATTTTCAAGGTCAAATGAAGGTCACTTTTGATTTTTCAAATGATAATTCCTGATTTTCATTTCTCAGTCGTATTGCTCGTAGGCTTGTCATTTGTTTTTACATACTGCGTTTAGCACAACCCAGAAATAACGACGTAGACGTAGCAGTATTTTGTTTCCTTCGGGGTGATTAATTAGTGTGTCCCCTTGCCTCCTACTGTTGAATCATTGAATTCTTTCCATTTCCACGTTTATTTCCCTAAACTATTTCAACAAATGCTCGAAAATGTGACCATTCACTTCAATACACTTGTCTATCCGCGCTCTAAATGAACCAACAGAACTGAGAAGTATTTCTGGCGTAATCTTCCCGCAAGCTTCAGTTATTCGTCTTTTCATATCCTCACGTGTTGTTGGCTTTTTTCTGCAAACCTCACTTTTAAAGTAGCCCCACAAGAAGAAATCAAGTGACGTAAGATCAGGTGATCTAGCAGGCCATTGATGGTAAACATTGTTTAATACGCCCCGGGCTACTTGGGAATAATGGGCTGGACAACCATCATGTTAAAACCACATTATTTGTCGCAACTCCAATGGCTGTTCTTCTAGTAATACTGGAAGATAGTTCCGCAAGAAGTTTGCATACTTTTCGCCATTCAAGTTGCCTTCAATAAAATATGGACCTATTAATTTATCCCCAATAATTCCCGCCCAAATATTAACATTCCAAGGGTGCTGGCGTTCAACTTGTCGCAACCAAAAAGGGTTTTCGGTAGCCCAGTAATGCATATTATGTCGATTGACCGTACCGTGATTGGTGAAAATCGACTCATCAGAGAATAACACCTTGCCGAAGAAAAGGGGATCTCGTTTAATTTGCTGAAGTGCCCATTGACAAAAGGAAACCCGGTTGCGAAAATCCTCACTAGAAAGTTCTTGATGAATTGAAACATGATAAGGATGGTATTTATGCCGATGTAATATCTTACAGACAGTCGTTTGAGAAATTCCTGATTCACAACTTATTTGGCGAGTGCTAATGTGAGGATCATGTGCAACGGCAGCTAACACTGCTATTTCATTGTCCTCAACAGCCACCCTATCTGACCGCTTCCTTTACTTTGGTTGCACACTTCCTTCACCAGTGAATTGTTGGATAACCCGATAAAAGGAAGCGCGCGATCGTATCTGGTCTGGGAAACGTTGGGCGTAAAGAGCAACAGTACCATCGATGTTCCTTCCACTTTCTCCATAAATCGATATCATTTCAATTTTCTCTTGATTTGAAATAGCCTACATTATTAACTTGGAAAACGTTACTAATAATAATCAGTTCCTCAAAACAAATATCGAATTTCTAAATGAAGTACAGTTCCGTTCAAGTAGAAAAAAAGGGCAGAGTGCACATCATACACTCTCAGATAAGTTTAGGACAATTTGTCTCTATCTGAAATTTCCTTGAGTTTGAACTTCACTCGAGGCAATAATGACTTCCTCAAAACAAATCTCGACCTTCTAACACCCTAACAACGCTGGAAACCGATTAATGATTTAGGCGTACCAGTGCAGTGGTATCAAGCGCTGAATGAATAAGACCTTTGAGACAAAGTCGTGTGCTCCATTGGTGAATACGACTGAGCAATGAAAATCAGGAATTATCCTTTGAAAAATCAAAAGTGACCTTCGTTTGACCTTGAAAATGGGTCTCAAGGTACTGTTTATAAGGTTCATAAAGTTTTTTACTTTTGCATGGAAAACTCTCGCAATGATATGATGCCTATCATAACTTTTGTTAACCAAAAGCAAGTTGTTCGTTATTTCCAGCCATATTTTCGGAGACGATTGATGGCAAAATGTCTAACTTGCTAATATTTGAAACACACAAGGCATCGCGTACAAAGTACATAACTTTCTGCTCTAAACATTTCCTGATTAACGCGAATATATGTCAGCCGTTCTGTTTCTATTTTGGTATATATGGTATGTCAACCATATTAATATAATAACCATCTTCTTCTTTACAAAATAAAAGGGGAAATAGTCATTTCGATCATATTTCTACTCTCAGATTCTTGTCTCGCCAAAACTACTGCAATTTTATTCGTTGTAGGCACATTATATCTACCATGATGATGCTCCAACAGGAGATTTATAAGAATTGTCTACTAGAAGGATACTTCCACTTAAATGGTTCACTTGTACTTGCAACTAGGTGTAATAACCATGGGCTGAAAATTCCGTTTTATAGTAAAACACAAAATTTTTGCAAAATTCAATTTATTTATCAATATAGTTGCCTTAGAGGGCGAAACGATTTTTAATCTTTTGATACCAGTTTTGTAGTACGATTTCGGTTTAGGCTCAAAATAGGCCTCTGTTTCGGCGATTACTTCTTCATCGGTCTTAAATCTCTTTCCGGCGAGCATTCTTTTGAAGTGTGCGAACAGGAAATAGTCGCTGGAGGCCAAATCTGGAGAATACGGTGGGTGGGAAAGCAATTCGTAGCCGAATTCATTCAATTTTGCCATCGTTTTCATCGACTTGTGGCAAGGTGCATCGTCTTGATGAAAGAACACTTTCTTTTTCTTCAAATGCGGCCGTTTTCTGTGATTTCGTCCTTCAAACTCTACAACAACGCAATGTTATAGTCGCTGTTGATAGTCTGCCGCTTTTGGAGATAGTCAATGAAAATTATTCCATGTGTATCCCAAAATACGGATGCCATAACCCCGACGATGTTCGTTGCCTGCTCGCCACTCAGCTGACTGCCGACTTGACTCTGGTGTGAAGTGATGGAGCCAAGATTCATCCATTGTCACATACCGACGCAAAAATTCGGATTTATTGGGGTAAACAGCTTTAAACACTCCTCTCAATCATCAACACGTTGTTGTTTTGGGTCGACTGTGAGCAAACGCAGCACCCACTTTGAACAGAGCTTTCGCATGTCCAAATATTCGTGTATGATATATCCAACACACTTTTTTGATATCTTCAGAGCTTCAGCTATCTCGATCAACTTCACTTTACGGTCATTCGTAATCATTTTGTGGACTTTTTTGATGTTTTCATCTGAAACATTCTCTTTTGGACGTCCACTGCGTGCATCATCTGCGTGCATTCTTTGAATCCATTTTTTCTTTTCACAATAACAAAAGTTGCTTCACTCACAACGCTATATATCGAGAAATAATCGTCCGACAGCTGTCAAATTTATAAACGTATCTTTTGAAAGTTGGTACTAACTGAAAATGGTATGGATTTAATTCAAGTGGTGCCCTCTCTTAGAAATGACTTTTCAGCCCATGTATTATTTGTTCCACGATTTGCTTAGCACCAAAAGACGTCATTTGGAAAGCATTATAATAGGATCGTATAGACTGAATGAACTGTTTGGATAAAGGATTTTATGAATATTAATGCAAAAAGTGGCTAAGGTGCTTCAGCAATTTCTTCCAATCTAGCTTTTCCGCTTTAACAACAAATTCCGATTGATTCATGTTTCCATTTGTGTCCTTTGCAGTATTGGCAAATATCACAACGTTGCGTAGCTCAATTTTCGTGGTCGATCTTGTCTAATAGAAGGTGCTTGTGCCACGCGACCCGTACTTATCCGTGCGGATAAGTGAGTCGATCATTTTAAGAGAGTTTCAAGAACGTGAGTGTTCATTTGTTCATTTGAGAAAGGCCTTGATACCGTTGCTGTCCAGATTCTTGTCGATTTTTTGCTTTTATACCAGATCGCCCATATGTATTATTTGTGGGTAATTAAATACACAAACGAAAGTCTTGGATTCATAGTGGAAACTTAAGTAATTTGTCTCTAAACCCTTGCTTTCATTTCATACTGAAATAACTATTATTATAGATCTTCGCAATGCAAATCAATGTAACATAATCAAACTGATGCATGTTCATATAAGGAAGTTGATAAAAGATCTTTCCAAATAAAGCTTTCAATAAAAATTTTTTTTTTTAGAGTATGGATTTTTTACAATTAAGTTGCACTATAGTCTCCAGAATTTTTAATGCTAATAGCAGATGACATAACTGACTGCTTAGCTTATTTGGAGCGCTGACATTACAAAACAATCAGCTCAATATGTCCTAAGTCTGATATTGAAGAACTATGGTTTGCATCCATTAAAAAAAAAACTAAATAAGAGTATGTACCTACGTATGTTATATTATTCGACAAACAATATATCGTTTTGTAATGCAAAATGTTTTTGTGTGGAATTCATTGATACTGATTCCAACTACAAAATTCACTATTCACTAATTCACTATGAAAGTCTTGTCTATGAGAAGAAATAACTCTCTTCAATAAACAGCACGTGCTTACTGAGAAAACGTTAATACACAAAATCCGTTCTAAGCTCTGCATGTAAAGGATGACCCAACAGATAGTGTGGATATTGGCTGTCAATTACTGTTATTTACTGAATTCAATGTGGTGGATCTCTTTGAAAGATAATATACAATCCTTGGCAATTTTAGTTATGGAGTCATCTACCACGCAACAACGTATTTCTGTTATTTAATCTTACATTTTGTAAAATTCGTGAATATTTCGGTCAACATAACTCAAAATATGTTTAAATAATGCAAGACATGAAAGTGTGTTCAGAAAGTGTAGGATTTAATTCATTTAAGATGGCCCAGTCATATCAGGCGATGGATCTGTAGACGCCTAATTAGGAGAGTTGAAAGCTAAGGATAACATTGTGTAACTGATTACAGGATTAATTACAATTACAAGTAATTAGTAATTGAAGTCTTTTCAATTACAATTACATTAATTAGTAATTGAAATCTTTTCCATTATAATTACAAATAATTGTAATAGAAATTTTTCAATCACATACATATTACAAGTAATAAAAAGTTTTTAGTTACACATTACAAGTAATTGAAAACATAATTGGTTGTCAAATCGGTTAAAGAAAAATATTTGTTCATTACTTTTGAACCATTCGTTATTTAAAATTGGAGTAATTTTTTTTGCAGTAGCAGTATCTATAACTTAGCTCGTATGAGACATAATAAAACATTAACCGTAGAATGCATAATTTGTTATATGGTATCTGGGATTCTTTATATTGGAAAAGGAGTATGACAATCAAATGACCTCATTCCGATACAGTTAGTTCGGAAAATAAATAAGTGAAAGCATTCATGGTACGAGAAGAAATTTAACCATTTACAACGGGTTCACATCAATGCATTTGGTTGAAACGCTATCGCTAATGCTATCATAGTATAATCTTACTTATCTTATCCAACCGAAAGGAACTAGTATTCTCTTCCCAATTTGCTTTCCAATACAACATAACTTTGGTTTGCTGGTATTTTCCCTTCATAAAAATAAGGATATTGATTTGGAGACAAAACAAGACCAGAGATCAGAGAATTTTACAACCACACAAAAGGAAGTATAACACGTTTGATCAACTCGCTCATATTTATTCAGTGGCAAGAAAAACTCGCAGGTCGCCTCTCAGATATTTGTATTCTGTGCTTGATCAGGCCAGCATTAATTCAATAGACCTTTATTTGCTCGGTACCAATTATAAAAATAAAATATATATATAACTTAGGTTTGCATTTGACAAAACCTTATATGCAACAACAGTTGGGACAATATTTCAGTAGTCATTTGAGGGTAACATTGGAGAGTTGCTAAGAGATTTAGCTGAAGGGGATTCAGACCATTGCAAGGATATTCGCCTAAAAGAACTCCAAAAAAGAAGGTTACAAAGCAGGGAAGATGTCCTAGTACACGCGATAAAAAGTCGAAAATGACATATGTTACTTGCCAAAGGCACATCTGACCCGACCTTCGCGCGAAGTATGTATGTGAAAGATGCCTTTATTTGTCCAAACAAAAGGATTAATAATATACCGGTTATATTTAGAAAATTAAAACATGTAAGATATTGTAATGTTGCCTTACATGTCTTCTTTCAGAAACAAGAAACATTTTGAAATTGTGGAATTCGAAAAGTTGATTTTTTTTTTTTAATTTTTGAAGTACCTTGTGTGAACCAAATTCCTTTTTTTTAATTGAAATAACAAATATATTACTCATAAAGTAAATAAATTAATTTCATTAAAATTGTGTCCTAAGATTTTGATTTTTTCAAACTCAAAGTCTTGGGATGGTTTAGGAACCCCATACATACAGTAGTGTGCAAAACATTTGCAATTTTTTTTCAAATACAATAACATCCTTTATTAATTGCTCTAAAGAAAGAATTCTAATGAAATTTTCAATCAAAAGCATTACTTACTGTTTAATACTTAAAAGGAAACAAAGAAATTCAAAATAATGTACTCTCGATACTTTGTAAAACATACAACTCGTTTCTGTTTATTCATTTTAAGGCTGTGCAAAACATATGCAAGTTTTTTTTGTTCATCAATATTTGGTCCAAAAGCCATTGTTTCTAATAACTTTTGCAAAACTTTTCGGCATGGAAGCAATAAGGGAGTTTGTTAACTCACTGGGAATTTTTTTCCACTCATCCTTTAAAGCTTCATAAAGAACCTTTTGCGAAGTAAACCGTTGCCCCCTTGTCCGCTGTTTTAGGATTGTTTTCGATTGGGTTTAAGTCGGGGGACTGGGGAGGCCAATCCAAAACATTTACTCCCCGAGCCCCTAAAAATTCTTTAACGAACTTTGAGGTGTTCTTCGAGTCGTTGTCTTGTTGAAACCTCGATAACAACGGCAACTCTTCCTCAGCGTATGGAAGCATGACTGTGTCTAAGATGTCTTTATACACATACTTGAGCCCAAACCATAACGGAACCGAACCCATGCTTCAAAGTAGCGCGGATGTTTTCCCGATTTAATCGTGTACTTGGCTTTCGGCGAACGTAATCAATACCATCGGTAGATAAGATATTAAATTTGCTCTCATCGCTTAATAAAATGGTTTTCCACTTTGTCAGGGACCAAGTTGAATATTTATGCGCAAATTGAAGTCTAAATAATAGGAAATTAGAAGCGTGTTGTTTCAAGGTTAACAGAGGCTTCTTAACAGCTCGGTATGCCCTCAAATTGCTTTCTATTGCACGTCTACGAACTGTGCTTGCATCGATTGAAAAGTTGAGGTCCTTAACGATTGCAGTTGAAGACCGGAAAGGGTCTTGCCGGATAATGTTGATAATTTTTTTATCAGTTTGCATGCCTGTTATTCGGGGACGACCACTAGAATGAAGCGTTGCAATTGATAAATTTTGTCGGAACTTTGTAACTATCCGGGAAACAGTCGATTCGTAAATCTTGAATCGTTTAGCTATCTTTCTTTGCTTCGATCCGTTTTTAAAAGCCTCAACTACCAGCTCCTTTGTTCGGGTATCGTACTTATTGCCAGCCATTTTTTAACGCAAATTTAGTGAAAACTGAATAAAAAAAACCTGCCTATGAACATAATTTATTTGATAAAGAACACTATTTCACTAACCTGATCTGAATATCAGGGAAGTTAAAACAGAAATGAGGGAAAAATAAAAAACTTGCATATGTTTTGCACAGCTGCATATTTGGCAAGCTAACATATTTCCCTGGAATAACTAAACTAACTGTACTTTTTTCCGTTTTTATTGCTGAGACCTAAGAGTGTACTGTAAGTAACGGACTTATCTTTGAATTCTTACAAATTATTCTTCTTTGTATAGTTAATCAAACAAAACGTCAAGAGAAAAAAAAACTTGCAAATGTTTTGCACACTATTGTATAGTTTCTTTCTTATTCTACGAAAAAATCGGTATTTTTAGCAATCTGTTTACATAAATATTCGAAATGCTTCTTAAATTCAGGCTTACTGTCCATTATAACTCATAACTACTTCATTTCATCATGATTCTACATTTAACTTAAGTTTATTCGTGTTTAAATAAGTTTAAGGATTTTTTATTTCTTCACTTAGTTTACTTATATATGTTAAACACACGGTTCACATTCGTCAATATACAATACATACATATGAATATATATGTTCTTTCAACAAAAATACAGTTCTTTATGTATTTTAATATCAAACCGATGGCCAAATTGATCATGTTGCAATCGACGCAAGGCACTCTTTCAGTATTATAAATGGCTTTTGTTTAGGAAAAAGTGCAAAAAATCATCTTCTAATGGACTCTTTGTTGTGTATACATCTTCAGAAGGATCTGACATGTCTGAAATAAGTACAAAAATTATTACGAACTAATTACTTGTTATTATATAGGGTGATTCATCGTGAGGTTTGATTTATAATGTAAAATAAAATACATAAATTTGAAAGAAAACTTAAAATTTTTATTATCTGTTCAAAGAGAAATCCATGGCATTTACTTTTTGAGAAAGATATCATATAAATATTGGCCACATCTACGTCTGAGGTGGTCCATTCGGAAGGTCCAATTTTGGGCGACTCGTTCGAACATAGCGACTGGTATCTCGCGGATAATACGAGTAATGTTGGCTTCCGAAGTGTCAATCGTAGCTGGCTTATTCCTGAAGACCTGAAACTTTACATATCCCCAGAGAAAATAGTCCAAAAGTATGATATCGCACGATCTAGGCTGCCAATTTACCGTAGCAAAACGTGAAATTAAGTGGTTACCAAAATGATTTCTCAACAAGTTCATTGTTTCACGCGCTGTATGGCTCGTAGCGCCGTTTTGTTGAAACCAAAGCTCACCGAGACCATGTGCTTGAATTTTAGGAAGCACATAGTCCGTTAACATGGCGCGATAATGGTTAGCACTGACGGTAGCATTCTGATTTGCCTCATTTTTGAAGAAATATGGACCAATGAATCCACCAGCCCATGAACTACACTATACAATTGTTTTTAATGGATGTAATGGTAGCTCTTGGTACTCTTCGGGTTGCCCATCAGCCCAAATACGGCAATTTTGTTTATTAACGCATCCGTTGAGCCAGAAATGGGCTTCATCACTGAACAAAATTTCACGATTAAACACCGAATTTTCATTGAGTTTTTCTAGAGCCCATTCACTCAAAATATGACGCAAATTCAAGTCGCCAGGTTTCAATTCTTTCACAACTTGAATTTGGTACACTTTTAGTCCGAGATCCTCAAGTTGCCGAATTCGCCAAGCCAAGCTGCTGAGAACGACGATGAATCGATTCGTCACGGTCTTCGCGTACACTCTCAGCTACAGTTGCTATAGTCCCTTCACTACGTGCTGGATGTTGTCTAACCGTTCGAGTATCATCCAGTAATGTAAACTAGGACCCGAATTTGCGAATGGTATTGGCAAAAGTGGTTTCAGTAGGTCGATTATACGCACCGTAAGTTCCTCGAATCGCACGAAAAACATTTCTCACAGGACGCTGATTTTCGTTATACATCTGAACAATTTACAGGCGCTGTTGTGGTGTGAGTCTTTCCATAATGATTTGCCAAATGATACTGAACAAAAATGACAAAGCAGTTTGATAGGAGTTATGCGTGATCTGTTAAAAAAAAAGGTCTATTGAAATCACCCTATATAAAATTGTTACCTAGTAAATTGAAATTATCGACACCAAAATCAAAAATACTACAGAAGGTGTCATTTCTCTATGTTTATCCGAAGAAGGGTTACAAGCAACTGCAACGATAGCATCATGGGCCACTTCGGTTAGGTTAAAGTATTGTTCAAACCGAGTTATAAGGCTTCTCTGCATTTGCTCCAAAGTGTCATGAAGTTATGCTTATATTTGCGCGTTCAGCATTTTGTCGGTCTTTACTTTTAAGGTTGTCAAAGATGGTATTAATAAACCGAAACAAATACCTTCCTAAGAAATCAGGTATGAAGCATATGGCTTCATTACCTTGCAGTATTCTTTCAGGTAAGCAATATCTGTGATGGAAAAATGCCTGCACCCCAGCTCTGCGCATACATTTATCTGATTTTCAAATTTCAGAATTTGCACTACGGATTCAAATAAAGAATTCAAGCGAGTAACGACTGGACTTTTGGAACTTGAAAAATTGAATAGTGTGCTCGCAAAATTTATCTCAGTTTGTATATTGAAAATTTTTGACTGGCTGACATAAAATCATTCGTGGTGACTAAATTTAGAGTATGGCTTGCACAAGAAAAGTACTTAGTCAAAACTACTTTCGTAGGGTTCCGAATTTTAACAAACTCTTTGTCTTCTTTATTGCCTTCTACGATGTTATTGGCATTTTTATTATTATTTTCACCATTATTCTCTTCATCGCTCTGATTATCTTCATCTGTTTCATTTTCTATAAACGAATCGGTCTCTAGCCCATAATCCTGGAATTCTTTTATAAAATTGGATCAATTGTCTCTTTTTGTCAAGATGTTATTTAACGGACGCAAGTCGTATTTTTCATTAATGGAAATTAAAAACTTTTGTGTTTGTTTGACCAGATTGTTTGCTGTTGTATAGGGTTTCCTAATAACGACTTGACAACTTTTTTTTTCAAATAAAAGGCAAACCATTTGAGATATTTCAAAAACTTTGTTATTGACTTGAAGTACAATCAAAACATTCATGAATAGAACTTGACTTCGTTTATATGGCCACCGCGGGCACGTGACTTAACGTAGCCCCACAGAAAATAGTCAAGCGGCGTTAAATCGCACGAACGAGGCGGCCAATCGACTGGCCCATGTCTTGAGAAAACACGCTCACCATACTTACTCTTCAATAAATCAATTGTAGCGTGTGCTGTGCGGCTTGTGGCACCATCCTGTTCAAACCACATGTCGTCCAAGTCCATATCTTCCAATTCGGGCCAAAAATAACCGGTGATCATGGCGGGATAATGCTGACCATTCACAGTAACGTGACGATCGTTATCATCGACGAAAAAATATGGCCCAATAACGCCGCCAGCATACAAACCGCAATAAACAGTTATTTTTTGTGGATGAAATGGTGATTCATAAAGCACAAGTGGGTTTTCACCCGACCAATACCGCATATTTTGCTTATTGACGAACCCATTGAGCCAAAAATGAGCTTCGTCACTGAAGATGATTTTGCGATGAAATTCATCATCTTGGCGCATCTATTCCAGAACCCAATCGAAAAACGTAGCTCGTTAGTGTACTTTATCATGATGAAAATGTTGAGATTACTGAATAAATTGACAGTGACAATTTGATGATTACTGAAAGAGTGCATTCACAAATTAAATTCAAAGTTGTCAAGTTCCTATTGGAAAACCCTATATAATATATTATTCTTTTTACAAACTGAGAAATTAATTTGAAATAAAATATTTAATTACATTTTGTAATTGAATTTTGAGCCTAACATTTCCTTCCAATTACATTAATGTAATTGAGTTGAAAGTAATTGACACTTTCAACTACATGTAATGTGCAATTAATAATTATATTTTTCCTTTGATAGTTGGATTTCATTAAAGCAAAATTTTAGATGGCATAACTCCCCATGTTGCTGGTAGAACAACTGAATGTTTCCCGATGTCTCTAAGGGGTCAGCTCACTATTTTTCGAAAGATTGAGAAATACCAGCAAAAGGAAAATAGAAGGTCATCCGCGTATGTGGATTATGCAGACTTAAAAAGATCGTGCCGCTTTTGTTGCTCAGTGGGTTTGCACTTTTCTTTCTTTGGCGATATTAACAAAGTCACATATCAGCACACATAGGAGACTTATTCCTCTTATAGTTGGTGTAGTCATAGTAGTCTCCTTTCTTGTAGATCGGTCTAACGATGCTCAGATTTTATTCATCTGAAATGCTTTTCTTTCACCATATCTTACAGATAAGCTGGTGCATATTTAGAACCAGATCACCTCCAGTTGCTTTAATTAGCCTAGAAGGCAGTTCATTTCCGACAGCTTTACATCTTTGACCTGGAGTTCGATATTGCTAGCTTAACTTACATAGACTAGCTTAGGGGAAGGAATTCTCTGACATCTTATTAAATAATGAATGGTTCATTCTGCGTGACAGCGATATTTTGACCATCATTCCTTTTATACAGTCTGCAGAAGTAGTCTTTCCATATTTTCAGCACTGAATGCGTCTCTACTACTAGTTGTCCGTGATAAATCAGTCTGATAAATCTTTAGTTTCTAAAGGTATAGTGGCTCTATTTATAGCTCGTATTATAGCTATGTATGTAACAGTAGTCAATAGTTAATTGTATCTCGTTTTTAGCGTTGAGCAAGCTAAATTTCTGAATTTCATATAAAATTTTTCGGTTATCGGACCTTGTAATAGTCGGGGCACAATGTTGTCGGAACTGGAATTTTATCAAAAAAAAAAAATTTATCTGCAATTAAAGGATGGCTCTGAGGTACAATCAATGATAAGAAGATCTACGGAAGGGAGATTAATCAGTGTATTTAAAGAAGAAACAATTTGGTTCTGTCTAACAACCGAAGTATGGAATACAGTTGATCTTTAATGTAGATAGAAAATGATCTAAAGACCAGTTACTGAGAAAGAAGGCACCTTGTATTTTGCCGAGATATCTGCTGTGAAACGATTCAACAAGTGTGCAGATTAGTTTAGGGTTAGTTCGGGCTGTACTGGTTGAGTTGCACTTACACCATTTGTAAGCCACTTCTTGTATCACATAGAAAGCGTGAGAGTCCGATGTCTTAGCTACTTCCAGGTTTATTGATATTGATTTGATTTGTCAAGACCTGTGATATTCGTAAAGATAAGCCAGGGTAATTGCAGAGAAACAGAGTCCACCTTTGACTTAGAGAACGCTTGAAAGTGTGTAATTTGTTTGGGGTATGAAGTTGTCTCACTTCTGGAATCATATGATGTAAGTCAATGCTAATTTAAGTTAATTGAAGTACGTTTGATTGAGAAAGGTCGCGAAGCAGCAGCAATCTACATTCCGAAAAGTACTATAGGTTGCAAATATAGCAACCTCTTGATTACTGTAGTAATTTGTAAGCTTAATGTTTTAAGGGATAAACCATTTATTTTTGATGGTTTAATTTCCTTAATTTCAGCTTACACAATTTTCTTTAATCCCTGAAAATTTAAATAACGAACACACTTTTCAGCAATCAAATTGTCTTGTTTTTTAACATAATCTCCTTTTATCTCAATACTATTCGTCCAAAGTTTCTACAATCTTTTGATGCTCTCCAAATAATACGATAACCCGAGACTCTCAAAATAGTCGTTTTTTTCATCGATGACCTCCTTATTCGTCCCAAATCCCTTACTGCTGAACCATTTCTTCATGTTTGGAAACAAAAAATAGCCGCAGGTGGCTAAATCTGGACAATACTCGTACACTGAATAAGGATATTTGTAGCCTAATTCACACAATTTTGCTATTGCAACTGCAGATTTGACGGCCGGTCCGTTGTTCTGGTGAAAAATATTTCTTTTTCCTCGCCAAATGTGGTCGTTTTTGCTTAAAATCGGCGTGTAACTATAAAACAGCTCTGCGTAATAGGGCGCCTATTATCATTTGATCGTTATGATCGTTTTACCTTTTTCAAGGTAATCATTGTGAATAACACCGCACGCATCCCAAAGCACTACCGTCATGACCTTGATGGCCGATATGTGCACCTTTGCTTCAGCTTCGGTTTATCAGAAGAAGTCCACTGTCTTTACCGTCCTTGGTCTATGATGTGTAATGAATCTATGTTTAGTCTGCGGATACGAAATGGGGCAAAACGTCATTCGGATTGTGATTTAATATCATCAAACGCTCCTTTGAAGTTGTCAAACGATTGCGTTTGTTGTGAATTGTGAGCAAACGAAGCAGCCATCTGTCGGATAGCTTTTTCATGTCCAAAACTGAGATCACTGATCCATAAGCCTGTAGCCTTTTCAAGTTCGCCCACTCGCAACTCGCCGATCGTCCAATACCATACCATGGATTTCATCGACCATTTCTTGTGTATTGAGATCAATTGGGCGTAACTTGTGCTGGTATGACCGTAACGAAATTGAATAAGGTAGGGGTGGATGGTTCAAATAGATGGTGAAAGTCCCACTTGAACACTTCTTCAGCTTTTGTTTGGTTCGCGTTATGTTTTTTTTTACGCAAAAAATAGTGTTTAATGAGCACACGAAATAACTTTTTACGAAAATTCTCGTAGGCATCTGCTTCAAATGGCTGTCACAAACTATTTGATGTATCCTTCTGAAAATTTGGGTGTGTTTTTTTAAAAAATGATTTTTGACAAGCACTACACCCTGCCTGACTCGAACTGCAACTCTTTAAAATGCTATAGTTTTTGATAAATTTTATTGCACTAAAGCAAAAAATGTTGGAAAATACATCGATTTTCAAATTGTATCAGTAGTTTTTAATATGTCCACCTTTGGCGCGAATAATGGCATTGAGCATCGCACGATGCACGCAAGTAGCCCCAGACAAAGAAATCCAACGGATTTGCATCCGGAGAATTTGCAATCCATTGTGTCGAAGAAATGAAGTGTGGAACATTGTTTTTTAACCAATCTTGGTTGACGCGCGCTTTGTGAGACGGTGCCGAGTCTTGTTGAAATGTCCACGGTCTCCGACCGAAATAATTATTTGCCCAAGGCTTCAATACTGCCCCCAAGACAGTTTCACGGTATACGATCGCATTAATTTTAACGCCACGGTCCAAAAATACGAGCGGAGAGCGACCATCGGCGGTAATGGCGGCCTAAACCATCAACATCGGTGCTGCCTACTTTCTGGTGGCCGTCTGAAGGTGTAAATTTTCGAAGGACCTCTCTGGCAAGTGAACTCGGTCATTTTGTTTGTTGACATATTACTCGATAACAAATGGCGACTCATCGGAAAAAACCAAATTCGACAACTCACCACTTTCGTAACAACTCCTTCGCTCTTTCGATTCTAACTTTTTTCTGTTGCGGTGTAAGACTGTTGAGCTCTCGAGCCATTTTTCTTCGACGCGGATTTCGCTCAATTCGAGCCTTCACTTTCCGAACCATTTCTGCCAATTTTGTTGTTTTTTTATGACCACCTCCATGGCGTTTTACAACGCTGCCAGTATCACAGTAACAAGCTATGGTTCCATTCGTGTAGGAATAGACGGTCCTCCATTTGTATGTTAAAAAAAAGTTATCATAAATACACTTAATTCGATTTTACTAGTTCACCGTAAGGTATTCAAACGCATTTTTATTTCTTGTTAACATTATTTTTATACACTTGCCTTATTTCAGAAACCAAAAACAGAAACTTTGACCAAGATTACTACGAAAAGTGCATCTAATAACCTTAAGAAACTCCCTCCAAAATCCATAGAAGTTTCTAAGACTACAAGTTCATCGAAGGACGAAGAACTTAGGAAAACCACCTCAACTCGAACAAGTACTCTTACAAACAATTTAAAACGAGTTCCAAATGGGAAGACATCCAAACCAGTACCTATCAAACCCTCCCATTCAAGATCTAGCTCTACGACACATTCAACAACAATTGCAAAAACAAGACCCGGACTGACATACGAAAAACAGTCCCAAGTGAAACAGATCCCGGCGACATCTAAATCTATCTTAACTAAGACTTCATCTAGCAGACCGAATTCTGTTATGACAAGAGTTCACAATGTTACAGTTTCTTCGCCACCTTCAAAGCGCAAAGAGATCTCAATACCAACAATTGTAGAAAAAGATGAGCCGCCACCAGAGATGAGAAAAGCTAAAAGCAATCTCATTTATCCCGACGAAGTTAACATACCAAAATATAAGGTTGTGGAACAAACGAAAAAAATCACCGAAAATGTGATTGAAGCTCCCGTAAAAGTTAAGGAACCTGTGGCTTTCGATGTAGTTTTCAGTGAGAATCAAAGCAGTAAGGAACAAATTAGAAAGCCTAAAAGTCCTGTACCATCCGATTCAAGTCCTGAATATGATGAAGATTTTGAGTCTTATGAATCAGACTTCGAAACGGGTTCATCATCCGCTGAAGTTATATCAGAAGCTTCAAGTTCATCTGAATCGAGTCTTCATGATGATCGGGACGGACCGTTTGCTATTAATGAAACTGAAACTGAATCAGAAGACCACTCAGATGAGGATGAGGAGTCAGAGCTTACTCAGTTTCCTATAACAGTTATTCATCGAGATCGGGAGCAGGAGCGTAAATTAGATTCTGGCCATTACGATCTTAATTCGAAAAAGCGTCGAACACTGGATTCATTTGATAGCTTAGACACCCTTGCAAACTGTGAGCAGTTAGATTCTGGAATTAGTTACGAAAGCAGTATTCCAACAGTTTCAACTGAACCAGTTGGGCTGGTTTTTGGTGGATATCACAGATTTTATTCCCACCCTAAAATCACAAAAAGAGGACTTGCAATAATGTCAAAGATTCAATTTGATTCAATAAGCTTTACTCTTTTTGAACTAAAGCCAATTGCTTATGACACTTTTATGCGAATGTTTGGAGCATCAAATACATTACAATCCTCGACTCAAACTCGTGAAAATTACTTGGACACCGAATGTCAAACTGATGAAAGCGAAATGCGTTCAATTTGGACTCAACATCCTCCCCAATATAACTTTGAAACTCATTTCTGCACTAGTGAACACCAAGAAGATACATCCGGAATATCAACTTCAGATGAAGATCCCTTTAATAAAACCATCAAAGTGTTATCAAAACTGAAAAGTGATGCTCAGTTTTCCGGCAGAAGTAACCGACATAAACATATCAATTTTGAGCGACTTAATGTGTTTTTAAACTCTTCATCTCAAATCATCTCACAGATTGTGTCAACCAACACTAACGATCTTCATTTAGATACGACTGAGCTTAAATTTATTAGTAATGGCTGCTATAAACTTAACACCCGTCTACTAAACGCTTTAAAAGTGATTCGTGTGTTTGCGAATGCCAAGTTTAATTTAATTTTGACAGTTCACGAGAGCATAGCAAATGTTTACCAAAATGACTTTTCGAACTTAATTATGGTTTGGAATAGTTCAGATGCAAGTACGCCTTTGAGATTACTGTCCACATGGAGTGAAGTATGTCGAGCTGAGATATGTAATGAGTCGTTGGATATCGTGATTTGTGGTCTCAGGGATGGTAGTATTTCGATGTGGGACTTACGAGAGACTTATTCATTTTGTTCAAAATTAGATGGGTATCTGACACATTTTGCAGCTACCCATTCAATTGCTCCTAATTGGGGTGAAACTGATATAAGATCGATCGATTTTGGAGCAGTAGTAGACGTGAAAAGCTTTCGTTCAACACCGAAGACCAACTTGGAAACATTTAAGACTGTTCAGGTAAGATATCAACTAATTTTGAAAAATTAAATTAAGAAAAATATATATATATAAATGATGTTTAAATTTTGATATTAAATAATAGCAGCTCAAAGCTGTATAAGGTCACTTTTCCCATCTTACTTTGTTGTTTACCAACAAACACATATTGCATTTTTAGACTACAAGAATCTTCGTTTATAATTTGAGGACCAGGTTAACCCCAGACGGTTTATTAAATGCTAAGTACAAACATATAACTTAAAAACTAAGCTTGGAACTAACATTAATATGACATCAGAACTACGATAAAGGCAAGACCCCAGGGAGAGGAAATTTCGAAGAATGACTTTGCTGCTGTTGAAGTCGAATCCATTAACCATGTTGTTCGCAATTCACAGAATTCTGGTTGCGTGGACTAATATTAATGGATGCGATATGGAGCATGGGTAGGGCGGTCAATATAACCAGTGAAGAGTTGAGGAACAAAGAGTGCATTATCAACTTCTCGACTCTAATTAGCTTTAAACGATCGCAAGTTATAGAAATATTTATGTCCAGGGTAGACCCCGTAATGTAAATCGAATGACTCTGTTTTGAATCGCTTCAATTCGACTAGAGTGGCTTTCGTAGTAAGGGGACCACACTTGACTAGCGTATTCCAATATAGGCCTAACGAATGTAAGGTAAACGGATTTCATCCGCTATTTCATATCTTTTCGTTGTAAGAGTTCTTCGTTTGTTATTCTCTCGACCCAGGGGATACGTAAAATTTCACGGTAAATCCACATTTTGAATACCTCTATATTTCTTATCGTTGCTCCGTGTAACGTCCATGTTTTAAATTCATATAAGAGTATCGATCAAATGTAACATTGATTGATTTGATTGATTGTTTGATTTTAATTTTATTCATTCCATTTAAATAATTATAAAAATTGAATTTAACAATTAAATAAATAACAATTATTTTAACAATTAAATAATTCTTAGTAATAATTGAGAAACGAATAATAATAATTATTCTGTAACTATTTAAAATTAGTGTTGAACGACGCTTAAATAATATTTTCAAATTCAGGAAACTGATGTGGGCTAGTTGTCAGTGTTACAAAAAATAAAAATAACTTTCATTTAACTTCTCTTATCCTGATGTTTATATTGATTTTTCTGCTACATAATACTTTTTCTATTTTGCAAAAAACGGTCCTCGTTTGTTCTATCCTGCACTCGATTTTTTTTTTTTACTAGAATTCGCATTATTATTGATCAACGTTCGTAAGTATTTAATGCTGTTGACTAAACATTGGATAATGTTGACAGGACGGTTAGACCAATAAAGCTAAATGGAAGAGAAAGAGTAAAAATTTAAACTAAAGTTCTAGATCGGTGCCGTTTAATAACACACGACAAATCAGTTACTCTGAGTACTCAACGGCGAATATTGCATAAATCGGACTTACACGATAGGAGTGCCAGAAAGAAACCATTTATATTTAAAGTGAAGAAAAAAAAAGCGTTTAAATTTTGCAAAAAAAAAAAAAAATATTTACTATAGGCGTTTTGAAATGTGCTATTCATATTTTGTCAAAAACTAAATACGTTTACCCTGTGAAAAACAGATATCTAATGTTCATGTACTTAAGTAAATAACAAACCGCTTGTCCTGAGTTATAGCAAAGTTCATTGAACCTCGGTCGTTAGATTGTCCCGCTTGATTTTGCCTATTTAAGAAAATGTAAAACAAATTGTTAAAAGATTAATAAATCAGAGTACAGAGAGTAAAGTGTCTTCTTCTTTTCCATTATTCTCAATAGAACGTAAATAAATATATTTCGTTTTGGAAAAATATTTTATTTACAGTCAATGATGATGTGGGGATGTACGGCAGCATCTGGGGTTGGAAATCTTGTCTTTATTGAAAGCATAATGAATAAACAAGATTATCTGAAATAGGTATGCTTAGGAATTCGATCTTCAAGCAAAACAATGATTCTATAAAAACCTTGCGGCTCGTAAAGGAATGGTTGCTTTAGAATGGTCCAAAATATCTTCCGATGTTACAAGTAATCCTACTATATCCATGTAACGTACACTTAAAAGATTACAAATTACAGACCAGTCTTAAGGTGGTCAAACGAAATACTGAATTTTGTAAACATAAAATTAGTTTACGAATTGCTGAAAGAAATTAAAGGGTGAATAGATAGCAATGATAGTTTTTTTAAATGTTATGTTTTAATAGCTGGCAAAGTTACCAATGAATTGTGAAAATAAAGAAGACATAGCCGCCGTAGCGGCCAGTATCGAAGAAGACCCAGAATTGCGCCGATAAGCTGAATTGGGCATCGACAAAGGGTCAACCCGGTTTATTTTGGAGTTGGATTGTAGTCTACATCCGTATAAGCAAACTGCGGTTATTGGAGCGAACATAATCCACAAGTGTTTGTTTATTGAGCCAATCGCAAAAAAAAAAAATAATAATAAATATACCCAACATCATCCCACCCAAGGTAAAAGGCAGCCCTGTGAGTTGCTCAAGAATTGCCAGTTATTTGTTGCAGAGCGAAATCAGAAACTCTAGCTGCCTTTACATGTGCAGGTGAGTTATACTCTCAGAATTCTCACTTATGGTAAAGCAGTTTGGTAGCCTACGCTAGGAAAACGGAAGAAAATCAATCTATCCAAAGAGAACTACGTCGCTTATGAACTGGTTAGACTCGGATCCCTAGAAACAAATAGTAGGTAGCTTGAGAACGTCAGCACACTAATGTCCTATGCTAAACAAACGACACAGTAACAAGCGGCCATATTTTTATTATTATTATTATTAGATTTTAATAATGTAAACTTTCTTTTCTCGAATGTGTTAACTGATTGATTGCCTTTATTTATAAGTACTACTGGTCAATTAAATTATTAGTCAATTAATCAATTAGTGGAAATAAATATTTTTATATGTGCATGTATATGTTAAAGTTTGCATTGTTTTAATCATTCATACATGTGTTCTCTATTTCAGTTCGCATCTTTAAATGAAACTGGAATTTTAACTATCTGGACTCTAGTAGAAACTGGTGCAAGAAACTACGAAATTTTCCAGAGTTCTGATTCAAAATTTGAATATAGCTCACCATGTGCTCGTGTGAAATTAATCCAAAGTGCCATTTGCGATTTACGCGAATACATCCAACAAGGAACTGCCCGACCAAACAGCGCTTTCGAACGAACTAGATCTAATTTCCAAAATCAAATTTTCGAAGACGATATTCTAAAAGAACTTGCCGAAACAAGTGGTAATATAAAACTCGGCCTTCAGGGACTGCGCTTCACAAACTTGGATTGCGGCACCGAACGTATATTTGTGGGTACTAATCGAAATTTTATTATTTGTTGCTCAAAGTCCCTAAAGAAGGAACGCTTTCGAAAAATAAATATCGTCGATAGTGGATTCCTATTCCCGACAGCAATTAAACTACTGGAAAACGAAATGTTCTTGGTAATCGGACTATCAAATGGATCAGTTATGATTTTAAACTGTAATCAAGAAAAAACGAATAAACGAGATAAGCCACAAAATCCAGACAAAGCACGACGACCAGGCACAGCTGATTCTCGGTCCAGTGATTTTGACTTTGAGATCGGAAAGTCATGTGCCATTCAGAATATCATTCGAAATGAAAGACTTTCCTCAGAAGAGCATTTCGTCGAACATGACTTCCGCCCAAGCACAGCCACTTTAATTGAAGCTACAATTGAAGGCAACAAGAAGCCATACGAGTTGAAAGTGTTCGATGAACAAATCCTTCTAAACGGTTCAGTTTTGCGCAAGGACCTTGTTCAAAACTTGGAAATTTCAAGCGATGGGTGGACATTGTTTTCCCTGTCTGACGGAGAAGTAAGGGGTTTTGATTTTTACACAGAGAAAGAGGTGTCATTGAGTACGAAATCGGGAAGTACGAAGATTGTGGAGATAGCAGTGAATCGCGGTGTTGGTGGAGAGAAAAAACTAATTTTGTTAAACGACAGCAATGACGTCCAAGTGCACTTATTAAAATAATTATTTGATCTTTTCAAATTTCTTTGTTAACATCTTTAAATATTTTACAAGAAATTATTAACTTCTTATTATGAAATAAATTTATAAATAAATTTAATTTATGAAGAATTAATTTGTTAACCTGATGGTTCGGAATCTCATTGTAATATTCAATTGCAATTAAATTGATTGGAAAAATAATACATACCTATAAAATTGTCTATTATAACGCATAAATTACAATTGAATTAAGAAAGAGTAAGTCGACAGCTATCTCGATCAACTTCACTTTACGGTTGTTTATAATTATTTTGTGAACTTTTTTCACGTTTTTACCCGTAACAGTCTCTTTCGGGCGTCCACTGAGTACGTCGTCTTCGGTGCTCATTTCGGCCCGTTTAAATTTGACAAACCACTTCTCAACGGTTGATTTTCCTGGTGCAGAGTCCGAATAATGTTTATAAATTTAAGCTTTGGTTTCAAAGTATTTTTTTCATAAGGCAATGTTTTATTAACACACAAACTATTTTTTTATCCATTTTTTTCAAAATAACAAAAGTTGCTTAACTCATAACGCTATATCATTGTTCATACATTGATACATTGAACCAATTGTCCGACAGCTGTCAAATTAATAGCAAGTTAGTACTACTATATATCATATGAATTAAATTCTAGTAACGCCATCTTTGTGATAACCTACGAACTTTTCAATCGACTTGTTAGATGGGAACTCGGTACAAATACTGCGTGCTGTTGGCAACGCTACATGGGCATAGTACCCCGGCGTAAGAACCCGGACTTAACAAAATTATTTTTATTGTATCCTTTGAAAATAAAATAAAAAATATAATACAATTCAGAATAACGAGAGGAGAAACAAGAGCGGAGGTAGGAGGATAGGATAGATACGAAAGATAAGGAAAAACAGATAAGTAGAAAAGAAGAAAATAAGAAACGTAGTTATTGATATTGCACTGAAACCAGTGCAGCACTTGAATAGTGTACTTCTCATTTCTTACTTAGCCGCTTAAAGAATTGTGTTCCAAAGCCTAATAACGTAGATAAAGAAGAGGTGCGAGGAGTTCAAATAAGTATATGCAGGGAATATGAGATTAGGTATTCTGATAGATTAAGAAAATCGTACCTTATTAAAAATATAAACAGGGGACTTATTTTTAGCAATTTTGTGCATGAACACACAGAATCTTAGGTCGAGAAATTGTTTGAGGGAACAACCAAGAACAGAGTTATGGTGAGGCGTGGTTGTATTGGGAAAGTCCACAGACATAGCTTATCATATCATTTAAGGCTACAAGACTACAAAAATAGCGTTTTCACAAGTTTGAGCTGTGTGCCTATAGGTGTGTGGTTAGAAGAGAATCAGAACTTACGCAGTCCAGCGTAGATTCGCCCAATAACATACTTTCCGTGGTCAACAGCGGAAAGTGATCTATTTGATTTGTAACCTAGTCAACAAAATTGAGTTGTCTGTTATTCAGGTATTTCTGGTGGTATTCCGTCCATGTCAAAGTGTTGTTTGGATATTAAATTCAGTTGCGAATTCATTGGGTTAAGATGAAGTCAGTTACATTAAGACTTTTGGTAGATCATTGACAAAAAAAAAACAGAATAGAGTCGGACCAAGTATAGACCCTTGAAATGTAATCTAAGTTTTTGAGATAGAATAATACTTCATTGTTAATACTATCAAAACCCTTCGAGATGTCAAGCAAACATAGCACCATTAAGTAACATAATCCCTGTCAAAGTTAACCCTTACATCGTCGAGAATTTTGACATTAGCTGTAGAACAGTCAGTTACCGAAGAGGACTGGGACTTTTTGGAACGTGTATGATGGTGGGCAATTTTCAGCAATCAGGAAAAGTGAAAACAGTTATGCAAAAGTTAATTATGTGCGTAAGGCAACTTCAAATGTTAGATAGAATACGGAACGGATAGGTATTCCATCTTCACCTATAGCATTCAATTTAAAGTGACGTATAATAGATACTACGTCAAGCTCTGACATAACATCAAAATTGAAGTCAAAACCGTTAGTAAAGTCATAATTTGGAGTGAAACGTAGTTCGGTTATACCATTGGAAATAAACATATTATAAAAATCGTCAATATCAGGGATACTATCCACTACAACTGTTACTTTCTTTCCAATGGCAATTAAGTCCAAATTATTCCATAGTCTTTTCAAGCTTTATTCAGGTTTTAATTTCGATAGAAAATATCTTTTCTTTGCTCTTCTAGTAATTAACGTGGAGTAATTACGCGCACGATAAAAAATTTCCCAGTTAAGAGTAGTTGACCTTGATTTTAATTTAGAATAGAGTTTGTTTGCTATTTTGATAGCTTGGTGGGCGAGAACCATGGGCATTTATTATTTCGTATTGCGACAGTTTTCAGCGGGGTCTAATACAATATTTGAGACGAAATAACAATTGAGTCATGGTAGGTGGCCAGCATCAAATTGCAGCGCTTGCAACGATTAGGTAGCATACTTTTAGGCCATTTTTGTTACGTTATATAAGATTTTAGTTATCGACCGCCTCGCAACACCACCCACATTACGTACAGTCACTTACTTATAAAGAACACCTAAATACGAAACAACTACAGAAATTAACAAAGTTAAAGGAAATATAAGGTGATTCATCGTAAAGTTTGATTTATAATGTAAAATAAAACACATAAATTTAAAATTGATGTTAAAATTTTTATTATCGATTAAAGAAAAACTTCATGGCATTTATGTTTTGAAAATGATATCATGTAAATGTTGGCCATGACTACGTCTAAGGTGGCCCATTCGGAAGGTCCAATTTTGGGCGACTCGTTCGAGCATAGCGACTGGTATCTCGCGGATAACAAGATTAATTTTGGGTTCCAAGTGTTCAAACGTAGCTGGCTTATTCCTGAAGACCTAAGACTTTACATATCCCCAGAGAAAAAAGTCCAAAGGTGTAATATCACACGATCTAGGCGGCAAATTAACTGTAGCAAAACGTGAAATTAAGTGCTCACCAAAATGATTTCTCAACAAGTCTATGGTTTCACGCGCTGTATGGCTCGTAGCGCCGTCTTGTTGAAACCAGAGCTCACCGAGACCATGTGCTTGAATTTCAGGAAGCACATAGTATATAAACATGGCGCAATAACGGTTACTATTAACGGAAACATTCTGATTTGCCTTATTTTTGAACAAATATGGACCAGTGATTCCATCGGCCCATAAACCACACCATACCGTTGCTTTTAATTAATGTAATGGTAGTTCTTAGTACTCTTCAGGTTGCTCATCAGCCCAAATACGGCAATTTTGTTTATTAACGTATCCATTGAGTCAGAAGTGGGCTTCATCACTAAACGAAATTTCACAATAATACACCGGATTTTCATTGAGTGCTTCCAGGGCCCATTCACTGAAAATATGACGCAAATTTAAGTCGCGTGGCTTCAATTCTTGCACAAGTTAAATTTTGTACGCTTCTAGGCCGAGATCCTCACGTAAAATACGCCAAGCCGAGTTGCTGAGAACGACGACGAATCGATTCGTTACGGTCTTCATATACACTCTAAGCTACAGCTGCTATAATCTCTTCACTACGAGCTGGAGGTTTGATAGGAGTCACGTGTGATTTGTCAAAAAAAGCCTATTGAAAATCAAACTTCACGATGAATCACCGCTTATTAATAAGGAATAGAAGGATATAAGATAAAAGAACAGTAAGTGGGGAAGGTGAAAGGTAAAGCGCATAGTATTAGAATAAGATGATAGTCTACCTTTATAACTCATCGTAAGCCCGGAACTGTTATTTTCTTGAAAGATTCACATAATAAGTTTGCTCGAAGATGATGCGTGGCTAGCATGGTTGGCATAAAATGAATCTATAGTAAGCCAGTTTGCATTAAGAAGTAGTTTAATAAAAATGTATTATTTAGCGCCACGGCTATACTGCTTACAAAGCGGTAAGTCATAATCCTGATATTGTTTATGTCGTATAGCCAGCCGAATATATTTTTTCTATTTGTTATCAGATTCTCTTTATTCAGAAAAGCCTTTGTTGGCGTATAGTCCATGCAAACATTGCTTTTTCAAAGCTAAAAAAGTTCTTAAGCAATAAGAACAGGGATAAAGTTTAAATTAAATATTATTTTGTTATTATTATTATTTTATTTGAATAAAATCAGCAGGATAGCGCTCGACCCACATATCTTCCAGATCAATGTCGTCCACACTTTCTAAGAAATAATCACTGTTAGCACATGCGTCCTGCACTATCTGAATCTTATATTTCATTTTCATATCATTTCACTTCTTTATTCTCAAACACAAAATTAAAAATTAAGATAATAATTCATATATAATTTAAAAGTTTATATATATTATAGTGTACATATTTGTACAAGATGGGGCAAAAGTAATGTCATAATCTGCATTGGTCGCCATTTTGTTGAAAATAAAAAAATTTGGCTGCTTTTTCACAAAAAGTTTACTTGAAGTTCTACAATTAATGACATTAAGTTGCAAAAATGATATCGGTCAAATGACCACCTCCTGAGTTGATGCACATTTGTGCTCGTTTTAAGGCATTTTGCATTGTTGCTCGCAAAAACATCTGGCTCCAAATTGGTGATCTCTTCTCTTTCAAGACTTGCAGGGTTTGTGGTTTGTTGTGGTAAGAATGGTAAGAACCCAAAGGGAGAAGTCTGACGCCGTTAAATCTGGCGATCTGGTCCTCTAGTTCAAATCGCCAAAACAAGAGATCACACGGCCTGGAAATTGGTGATCCAAAGCTTCATCGTTACAGCAGCTGTATGAGCGGTTGTTCCGTCCTGCTGAAACCAATTCAGCTACTTGCGGCAGAGAAATTTGTTTAACATCTGTATGTAGGGCTTCAAAAAAATAAAGGTCAATTCCTTTTTCACTGCAAGTCCCACTTTGCACCACGAAACAGTCACTTCGAAGGGATGCAATAGTTCTTCGTGCATTTCATGTGGATTCTCCGTACACCAGAAATGCAAATTTGGTTTTTTTTTCACATAACCAATTAAGTGGAAATGGGCTTCCTCGCTCATTATGATTCCACACACGAATTCATCCTTTTCTTACAGCAGGGACATGACACAGAGAATGGGAGTAAGTTAATTATTTGCACTTTATAAGAGAACATGTTCAGGTCTTTTACCAAAATTAGACGCAATGAACTGCTGTTACCAAATTGTGTGCATTGTTGTCTTGTCGATGTTTGAGGAAACTCTCAGGAGTCCTCGGCTACAGCAGTGATATTCTCGGCTGAACGAGAAATACAGGGCCGGCCACTTCTTGCGACATTTCTATTGATCCCAGTTTGCACGAGACGCTCAGCCAAACACTTAATAGTTCGCGTACATGGTGCAGTAAGACGAAATTCACCCTGCGGTCAAACAACTGACCGGAAATTGATCAAATAAAGAGTAACAATAATTATGCATTCTTCAGGTGTGTATTGCTCTAATGCTTTTTGTATGTCTACAACAAAAATGTCAAAGCACAATATTACTTGAAGCCATTTGAAAAAAATCTGGCTTAGTCAAATTATGAAATTACTCCCCCCCCCCCTTGTACAAGGAGTATATCTAATGACATAACACACGGGCTGAAAACTCAGTGCCGTTTTTTAGTAAAACACAAATTTTTTGCAAAATTCAACTTTAATTATCAATATAGTTGCCTTCGAGGACGATACACTGATTTAAACGATTTTTCAATCTTTCGGTACAATTAATGGAACAGCACCTTCTTTTTCTTCAAATGCCGTCGCGATTGAAGAATCTGCGATTTCGTCCTTCAAACGCTCCAACAACGCAATGTAATATTCGCTGTTGATAGTCTGCCCCTTTTGGAGATAGCCGATGAAAATTATTCCATGTGTACCCCAAAATACGGATGCCATAACCTTGCCAGCCGACTGTTGAGTTTTTGGTCGTTTCGGACGAGGTTCGTCGCCTGTTCGCCACTCAGCTGACTGCCGACTTGACTCTGGTGTGAAGTGATGGAGCCAAGATTCATCCATTGTCACATACCGACGCAAAAATTCGGATTTATTGCGGTTGAACAGCTTTAAACACTCCTCTGAATCATCAACACGTTGTTGTTTTTGGTCGACTGTGAGCAAACGCAGCACCCACTTTGAACAGAGCTTTCGCATGTCCAAATGTTCGTGTATGATATATCCAACACGCTCTTTTGATATTTTCAAAGCCTCAGCTATCTCGATCAACTTCACTTTACGGTCATTCGTAATCGTTTTGTGGACTTTTTTGATGTTTTTACCTGAAACAGGCTCTTTTGGACGTCCACTGCGTGCATCATCTTCGGTGCTTGTATGACCACTTTTAAATTTTTCAATCCACTTGCGAATGGTTCGTTAAGTTGGTGCAGAGTCCGCGTAACACTTATCAAGCCATTTTTTAGCATTGGCTGCATTTTTTGCCATCAAAAAAGCAATGATAAATCAATACACGAAATTGCTTTGAATCCATTTTTTTCACAATAACAAAAGTTGCTTCACTCACAACGCTATATCTCGAGAACTAATCATCCGACAGCTGTCAAATTTATATACGTATCTTTTGAAGGTTGGTACTAACTGAAAATAATATGGACTTAATTCAAGTGGTGCCCTCTCTTAGAAACGGCACGTTTTAGCCCATGTATTACATATTTTATTTAAGCAATCTAGAGATGATGTCAATTTTATACAATTTATCTTGTCATAAATACTGATACAAAGAAAAACTTATGCTAACTGAAAACACGCTATTTTTGAAAACAAATTTATATTTCTTATTTGTGAAATCCTTAGCTACAAGTTAGAGCTTAACCTGAGATGTACTGGCCAATCATCAATCGCATTATGGATCTCATTTAACATAATGTTGTCGACAGGGCGGGAAAGGGCTTGCTTCAAACACTCAGAATTTCAGTATTGATAAGTAAAGCAACTGTAAAACGGGCCAAAACTTGTAATCTAACGGGTTGATATCCGGACTACCAGCTGGCCAATCATTAGGTGATATGAAGTCGGGTACATTTTTTTAGATACTCTTGAGTAATTTTCACCTTGCGGACTGGAGCAGAAACTTGTTGGAATGTGCAGTGCTTGTTTGTGAATATTGTGCGGCTTAGCGAATTACGAACGTCTTCCAAAATCTTGGTTTAGTAAACATGCGTCAAAGTTTTTACTCTTTTTTCACGAAAATGGAGGTTGGTTATGCCATCGTAGCTCACTCCGCACTATACCATTACATTTACGGGGTGGTGGCCTTTTTCAACACTTGGAATATGTTCTGAAGCTTCTTTCGATGTCGACGGTAAGAATTTATTCGTAGGTGAACAGAATTTGTATGTGAGCTTTTTTAACGTACCGCCATAAAAGAGCTTTTGATGTAGGTGTCCAGTAAGTCTTTTTTAGGCATTTAATCCCAAGTATTCTTTGATGATGTGGTTTGCTTCTGCTTCGATCATGCACGGCTTAAATGGCTCGCGGAGTCCTCACAATGCGTGGTCGGCCGGAAATTTCACAGTCATGTACTCCACCAATATCCTCAAATAATTTAATAGTGCGATAAAAAAAAAACGCACAAGGTTCGAAAGATATCACCTTTTGCCATATTACACTTGTATATCACAACGGCACGATTTTCGATGTCACCCCATTTCATGATTGTAAACGACTAAAAGTAAAAATCTTTTCCGCAACAAAGAAGCATAAAAGCAACGTGTTAAATAACGGTTAACAAAAAGAGAGTGCAATTAATACTTTATTTAAAATAGTTGCAATAAAATTTGTATTAATATTTATGATTAGAAAATTAATTTAGTTTTTATTAAGCTTTATAGCGAAAGAACAAGTTTACAACAAATATAATTTGAAAATAAATAAAAAATACTTTTATACTTTAGTGTGTGCAAGGCGATGAGTGTTACAAACACTTATGATAGCGGACCTTTGAATTATACTAAGTGGTTGAATATTGTACTATCATTTTTAATAACGCATAGTAAGCCATTTTCATATTCTTGAAGAAGGCACCGAAGGCTTTAGTGCCCTTTTAAATTATTCTGTCCAGTTAAGGTCAGTTTGATTTTGGTTCAGAGGTATGGATGATGATGATTGCAACTTATTTAATTGTCAGATCTTCTATTAGCTACCAATCACTGATTTTACAAAATGCGTTTTCTATTTGTGTAATCAAAATAAATTCTTATTTGAACTATGGTAAATATTTTTACTACGTCATAATCATAATGAGTCAGAAAGAGGTTGAACCTCTGAGGGCCAGTTTTTTTGTTTTTTACCGAGTTCCTGTGTTATATAAAACGTGAGAATGAATGTTCTCCCATTAAGCATGAAACATATTAATAAAAAAAAATCTGTCTGCTAATATCCTTGGCATCCGCAACAGCATTAAACATTCTCGCCTTGCTGTCAAATGGATCGGATACAAGGCACGATTTCTTTCTCGCCTTGCTGTCAAATGGATCGGATACAAGGCACGATTTCTTTCTTTGACAGGGTATGTTTAATAGTGCTGGTACTCTACAAGGCGAAACTTTAAAATTTGAGATCAATTGTTTCGACGAGATAATCACCTAAAATCAGATCTTGGTGAAAACTCCGAATCTCTGAATCAAATACCAGCAAATAATCCTCGGTTTTAGTGCCGCATCTGAGAGAATTTTCTGGGACGAGATATACAAATCCGGCTGTAGTTTTTGCATCCCTCCCAAACCCATCTGCTTGCATAGATTGCTCCTAATGGAAAAGAACAATTTTAACTAATTTACTAAGTGGAGTGAAAAGTAACCTCCTTGACCGCCAAAATGCGCTGTTACTGCAAAAAAGGTTATGGTTGTTGACGTGTTTGGCATCATGTTGAGTATGGACAAAAACGATTTTCGTTCTCTCATAAAACATTATTTTTTGAGAGGCAAAATGGCGAAGGCAACAAAAGAAAAGTTAGATAAATATTATGGGGCTAATGCTCCGTCAGATTACACAGTCAAATATTGATTTCGAGAGTTTCGTGGTGGCCGCAACTCCACTACCGATCAAGTTCGCAGCGGCAGGCCTTCCGATGCGGTTACAGAGGACAATGTCAAAAAAATACTTGAAATGGTGTTGGCTGACCGGAAAGTGAAGGTGCGCGAGCTAGCAGATACCACAAAGGTTAGTAATGAGCGCACACGCCATATTTTGGGCAACATTCTGCATATGAAAAAGTTATCCTGCCGCTGGGTGCCGAGCATACTCACTCTTGACAAAAACACGAACGCAAGAGCACTTCGAAAGAGTGTTTGGACTTGCTGATGCGAAATCGGGAGACTTTTGGCGTCGATTGGTAGCTGTTGAATAGCAGAGAACAGAATGAGTGCCCAGCAATGGACTGAAGTCGGTACGAGTGCTCCGAAGCGGCCGAGGGAGGCTCGAAAAAATTGCGTTCTATAAGCATTCTAGGATAGAAATCTTGATGATTGTTTCGAATTGGAAGTTCTTTGAATGATATTTGGTGACTGTATTAACTGTACAGGCTTTACATTGACACTCACCTCGTCAGAATGGTCTAAATTCTTTGGAGATGGGTAATAGCTAACAGACTTGAAATTTATCCCGACCACGCATAATGTCGCGTTTAAATTCAAACGAAATTCATTCAATTTGATTTGTATAACTGGAGGACATTAGCGCTAAAACCTAAAGAAAAAATAAAGCAAGTGACCCTTTACGTACTGCAGGGTTTTTCATTACATGCTCCCACTTTTTTTTATCAAAAGATTTGTATTAAACACACGTCACAGTTGTGATTCAGCAGCTGTCAATATTACCAATGATATTGTATCTATCTGTCAAAATATTCAGTAAGGTTTGCCATTTTATCATGCATCGTTTTACGCTTGCAAACGTGCCAAGAAATATTATCGAAATTCCTAGTTAGTTGTAAATACGCAACATGGCTTTAATGTGCAGAAAATTCGTCGAATCCAGGAAAAATTTGAGCCTAAATACACTACTTTGGATCTTAAGCCACCAACCAGACAGAGAGGTGGCGGCCGTTTAAATGATGTGCTATTCCACACAAGATGGCATAAACGTAGCTTCAAAATAAAGCCAGAATCAATTTTATATCCCATGCTGTTGTTATTTTATTTTAATTTTATCCCCTATCATTCTTATCTATAATAGTTACCTTTATATGATAATTAGTACTATTATCGTATGCATCATATGTCATATTGAATAAATTTCATGTCGAAATTCGAATTCCAAGTCGTCAGACGAGCTGAGCAAATAATTGAAAGGGCCATTTCTAGTGATAAAACGATTACTGGTCGATCGCTTTCGACAAGTCGATTCTGGCACGCGTTTGGAAAGTCGCTGTTTTGTTGAAACTACATATCCCCCAAGTTTTTAGTTCCAATTTATCAGGAAAAAATGTTTAACAAAAAGTGATGGTGGTCTCCATTGACTGTAACCGACACGCCTCGGCATCATCTCGGAATAAGTACAGGCCAATGATACGTCAGGCTTGCAAACTACACCTCCGGCTGTTCCCTTGCCAAAATATGAATTTAGCAAAGTACTTTAACCAAAAATGTGCATCATTACTGAGGATGGTTTTTTTTTGTAAAAATCAGAATCTTCTTCCATCTTTAGCAGAACCAGATCAGCGAAAGTTTGATATGTACGATGATCATTTGGTTTTAGATCGTAGGTCAATACAGGCTTTCAGTAAAACTCTTCACTTATGGCGTTTCCCTATATCTTACACGATCCGAAATTTTTCACTAAGCGCCAATTGCTGAAATTTTCCATGATTAAATGGTAGACAATCAGCAATATTAATATGAGATCTGCCAAAAGATGATATCCATGAGTTCAGAATATCTCTCCGTGAAAAATGACACATACTCGTATCTACTTAAAAACTCTTTATTCCGACGTTAAGGACATTTTCATACCTCAATTCTTTTCCTTTTCTTGTCTACTACGTGGTAGTCTTATATTTTATGAGAATCATTTATCATTAAAAGTAATAAGCGATAATTATTTCAATATTAACTTCGACCAGTCAGGTCCTGAATATAATTTAAGACAATAAATTTAAACTGTCGTAATGTAACTAATTTGATATTGCGCAGCTAATGATGATGATTGGGTGGTTGAAAACTCATGCATACATACTTGTATCTCAATTCGGTCGTCACAAATTAAACCGTATCGTGTCATAGTCAAAGCAGCAATAAATTTCACCTGGAAACTATCTCATGCGTGTGCATGGTGCTCGCAATTAGCAGCTTTGATCTAATAATTTCCAATGATGGCGCAAGCGAATTCAACTGCCACAAGGGTGGCATTGTGCGCACACATTACACACTCGTAATGACACTTGTAAAGGTGAGATGACAACAATAGTAATAAATAAAAACATATGAAGTAAAAAATAGCTTCACGAAAAAAAAAAGAAAAAAAAAGGAAGCAATTAAGGAACTACTAAGTGAGAAGGTGGATACGTAGGTGCATATGTAAGCGTCATCAGATGTGAACACAAAATAGACTTTAAGTTGGCATGAACACAACACAACATAATTTATTTAATTTCGATTTGAACTGTCACTAGGAGTTAGGTTTTGAATTGCAAATAATCACGAACATGGAAAATTATAGAAAACTTATTTTTCACAACAGCCAAGGCCGTTGGATGTTGATCTTGGTCTATATTTACCAAATATGTAGACTGCCTGTTCTCAAACTTTACTGAATATTTTGTGTTCTTCTTTTGTGTACGGACAGTTCTTGACTTATTTGAGTCAAATTGTTTGAATTCAGAAATTGTTTACTTTCAATACCACTGAAATTTTCACTCAATTCGAAGGTCTGACATCTGCCAAATTAAGAATCTTTAAGATCAATTGAATCACTACACGCTGTGAGTAAAATATTCTTACTACATCAGTTTCCATTTAGGAGTCGAAGAGAATTCCTGGTCCTTCGTACAAGGTTTGTCAACATGTCATATGCCAAGGCATCATCTGCCAGTTATGAAGTGATGCAGTATCAATCTCTCTAGATTAAGATAAAAATAAAGCTTTTCTCTTTAAAAGCTTAATGATCCATCCGCTGTTTCGTTTGAATTTGAAATTAAATTTTTTCTAATAACAATAAATTCTAAGTCTAGCCAGTCTAGTTCAGAGTTGTAAAAGAATGCAATCTTCGAAAAACACCCAAAAGATTTAAAGTTAAAGATTGCATTGATTGACTTCTCTTTGAGACTCAAAAAAAAAAAAAAATTATGCAATCATCATTCATTTGACAATAAATAGATTGCAATCATTTTTGTTTTATTCATCTCATCGTAGGCCATTGAATGAAATCTTTTGGGAATTCATGCATTCTTTGCATTCTTTTGTATTCTTTAAGATTACATCAAATTCTGTTCCATAAACGTTATTTGTTATTAATTTTGAATTAAGGCAAAAAAGGAAATTTGTGAATATTTGATTAAAGAGGTTGTTGTTCAATAAGTTCTGCGATTTCTTTCTTGGGAGTGGTATTTATCGTTTCAGAAAAACTCTGTGCATGTTTTTTATAAAACTTTTGTTGTTTATTCCAACAGAGAAGGTTATCCTTAATATTGTTAGGAGAATTTGTATTGATTAGATGTGTTTCAAGTGCTCAATATTTTTTTTTAAAAATGGAGGATAAAAAAGTGCATTTTCAAAAAGGTGTCTAAGCGACAGAGGTGCAACGGGAAATTTACAGCGTGCATGGAAATTCGGCCATATTCGCTGATATTTGTCAGCGTTGGTTTACACGCTTTCATTCAGGAAATAAAGACCTTACTGATGCTGTTCGCTCTGGAAGTCCGTTCACCACAGACGACAATCTAAGCTTGGCTGCAGTTACCGTTGACGAGCATTTGACGAAACGGGACATCGCTCGCAGGGACTCAAAATGCTTGGCGTATCGATGGTGGATAAACATTACGGATTGCATGATGGTCTGTGAGTCTTTGTTGAGATGGGAATCGCTTGAGGCTTTCCTGAAAAGAGTGGTTACGGGAGACAACAAATTAGTGGTTTCCAACAACGTTTGGCACAAGAGCTCATGGTGCGCTCCCGGTGAAACACCGCGATTGGTCGGTAAACAAGATTTGCTTCCCAAAAAGGTCAGAGTGAGCATTTGGTGGGAGTGGCGAGATGTCCTTTACTTAAAGTTACTTACACGCAACCAGACAATTAATGCCGTTAAGTATTGCTCCCAGCTCGATACTTTGAAGCGGGCATTGAATGAAAAACGAATAGGAATGGGGTTGTTACCGTCATGACAACGTCAGACCACACACAGTTTTAGTGACAAAACAAAAGCTGAATTATTTGTTTAGAAAGTTATGAAGCATCCACCGTACTCTCCAAACCTTGCGCCTTATGACTACCACCTGTTTCGCTCTCTCCAAACAATTTGGACGGAAGGCAATTCAATTTCGAAGATGAGATCAAAACGTACGTGGAAAATTTTTTTACCCATAAATCTGCTGACTTTTACAAAAGAGGCACTATGTCTTTTCCAGAACGTTGGAAGAAAGTAATCAACCATAATGAACAATATCTGATAGATTAATTTTAAACTTTTATACCAAAAATGTTTGTTTAGCTTTAACCAAAAAAAAAAAAAAAAAAACAACCCAATAAGTAAGTTCAATTTTAATTTCAATTTATCTATTTCAGTTTAATAACAAACAGAGAAAAAGACAGTAATAATTAATAAACGCAAATAAAAACGAAAATGTTGAAATAATGGATTGTGAAACCAGTGGGGGGACAAGAAAGGAAATGATATTATTATTGGGTATAAAATTATTTTCGTGCGGTATTTTTTTTTTAAATTTGAAGGTTTATTTAAGAAAAACATGTACAATAGTATTATTCAAAGTATTGCCTATCTGAAGCTATAACTTTTTCTCATCTTTCTGGCAATTTGTGGATCCCATCCCAAAAGAACTTCGCCGGCTTGGCAGCCAAGAATGAATCAAGCCAATTTTTGATATTCTGCTTTGATGTGAACCGTATTTCAGTGAAGGCGTTCTGCATCGACCGCAACAAATGGTAGTCAGAAGGGGCAAGATCTGGGCTATAAGGCGGGTGGGGTAAGACTTCCCATCCACTGTTTTCCAAATAGTTCTTAACCGGAATAGCAACGTGGGGCCGAGCGTTGTCATGATGGAAAATTATTGCCTCGTGTCTGGTCGCATATTCCCGGCGTTTTTCGGCTACTGCTCTCTTCAAACGGATTAATTTTGTTCGGTAGCGTTGTCCATTGATGGTTTCACCCAGTTTTAGCACACCCATCTGATCCCACCAAATACACAGCATTACCTTCGCGCCATGGATATTCGGCTTTGCCGTTGATTTGGCTGCATGGCCGGGTTTCACATATGATTTTTTGCGCTTGGGGTTGTCGTAATGGATCCATTTTTCATCAGCAGTAACAATCCGATGCAAAAATTACTTCCTTTTGTGGCGTTCCAGCAGCATTTCGGACAAGCAAAACCGCCTTTCGATGTCTCTCGGCTTGAGTTCATGTGGAACCCAATTTTCTTGCTTTTGAATATATCCAGCTGCTCTTAAACGTTTTGAAATTGCTGCTTGAGTGACAACCAAAGATTCTGCGAGCTCTTCTTGTGTTTGGCAACAATCTTCATAGAGTAATGCTTCCAGTTCTTCATCTTCAAACTTTGTTGGCTGTCCAGGACGTTCATCGTCTTCCAAGCCAAAATCATTTTTAAATCATGCAAACTACTTTTGGCACGTTCGCTCAGCTAGCGCATGTTCACCATAAACTTCCACCAAAATACGATGACTTTCGGCAGCAGTTTTCTTCATATGAAAGTAATGAAGAAGAACTCCCCGCAAAAACACTTTTTCAGGCACAAAGTTCGACATATTTGAGTGACAAAAAATTATTGTTGTTTACGCTTCAAATGAATGACATATACTGAAATGACGTACAATGACAGTAGCTTTCCAACGCATGCTCCAATGGAATAATAACAATGGAATGATACAAGTTAAAGACCCAATATCTAGAGTAAGTCCCCGCCCCACCACTTCGGATTCATTTGGCTTGCCTTGAGCACGGTGGATGTTTCTTGCTCAAGATGTACATACGAATAGAATACATATTACAATAAATAATTGCATCCGGTCACCAATTCGACAAACTTTTTTGGGTGCATCTAACCTAGGGCTTCATATGTATGTATAAGGGTGTAAAATGTCAATAAATGCAACGAAAAATTTGCTTTTAAAGTCCAAACTTAAGTACGATACGGCAAGCCAATATTTTATTACTGCTCTTTTTTCCAGAGTAAAATCCGAAGTATACAAAGCGGGCCTAATTAGGCATTATACATACCTGATCTTCTAACAAATCCACTATGTTTGTCAGAGTATTGATGTTACGCTGCGATGCTTTAACTCTTTTGATGCACGATTTCGTGTTCATTTATTCAGACTTTTCCCAAAGTAAGACACTACTGGGTTGTTCAATAAGTTCTGCAGTTTTTTTAGGGTTAAAGTTAAACAAAAATGTTTGGTAAAGTCAGAAGGCGCAAGTTCAGGAGGGTACGGTGGGTGCTGCATAACTTCCCAGCTAAATGAATTCAGTCTTTATTTTATCACTAAAGCTGGCGTTGCTCTGATGGAAAATAATGCCCTGACCGTTTGGCAACTCTGATCGTTTTTCTTCCACTGCCTGTTCCAAAGTTTCGAGCTGAGAGCAATACTTAACCGCATTTATTGTCTGATTGCGTGAAAGCCATTCGAAGTAAAGAACATCTCGACAGTCCCACCAAATGCTCAAAATGACCTTTTTTAGATGTATATCTTGTTTACTGACCGATATCGGTGTTTCATCGGGAGCGCACTATGACCTTTTACGCCGAATGCTGTTATAAACCAGCAATTTTTCGTCTCCCGTAACCAAAGCCTGAAGCGAGTTCCTTCCGATCCATAATGTTTCTTTCACTCAGTTCGCGAGGAATCCAAACATCCACCTGTCCCGGCGAAACAGTTGTATGAGCGATCTCCCGTGTCGTCAAATGCTTGTCAATGGTAACTGCAGCCGAGATTTGTAAATCAACGCTGAAGAGTGACAGCGCTTATAGTCGAATCCCCATACATGCTACAAGTCTCCCGTTGCGCCTCTGTCGCTTTGACACTTTTTTTTAAAGGAAAAAAGGCTAAATATTCTGAAAATACACTTTCTTATCCTCTATTTAAAAAAATATATATATATTAAGCACATAAAACGTTTGATCAAAACAAATCCTCTTTTGGAATAGTGAACAACAATTTCATAACGGTATACACAGGGATTTTCTGAAACGATAAACACTAATTCCAGAAAAAAAAACCGCAGAACCAAATAGTTCCATATCGTATGTAATGTAATAGGCATATTTAAGAAGTAGGGTGACTTTTAAAATTTCGCGGGCAACGTATAATCGATCATTGATTTTTTTTTTTTTTTGCTGTGTTAGTACAACAAATATATGTTCACAGTTTCAAGTATAAAGCATACTTAGTTTTTGACAGATAGAAAGACAGCGGTTTTCAATTATTATAAAAAATGGAGCAAAGAATTTGCATCAAATTTTGGGTAAAAAATAAAATCAAGTGCTCTAAGATACCTGAAATAATGACAGTGGCATACGGTGAGTCTGCTCTAAGTAAAAAAAGTCACCAAATAGTGCCAATTCCCATGCATCTTTTCCCAGTTCCCAAAACTGGAGAGACCTATGAAAGGACGGAGATTTGCAATGATTGAGGTAATAAAAACGGCATCGCTGGAAGAGTTCAAAGCTTTACTAAAAGGAGGAAAACTTTGAAGGGGACAACATTAATATTGATGAATAAATGAATATTTTTTTTTACAAATATAAAGTCACTTACTTACTTTTTGTACACACCTCGTATTCCCATGACCTTGGATCTCCACAAAAGTTCTGAAGACACTGAAATCTCCTTAATTAATGTGCCTGATACCCAGAATATGGTTTAAGAATTAAAATTTATTTCGTTCTAAGCAACTAATGCAAGAAAATCGAATTGCTCTTACCAAAGGGATGCTGATAAATCCATTTTCTACAGAACTTACTAAAAGAACAATCTCACAAAATAGTTTCGTTTACCACCGGAAAATATTTAATTTTTTCGAGATATTATTATGCTGTTGAAATATTCCTCTCTTTGATATGTTTTTTCTCAAATACTTAATTACAAATTCCCTTAAAAAAAACTGTTGTTTATCTAAATAAACTTAATCTAATCACTTACAGATAAATTGTGACTTAGATAGCATGTGAATATAAAAACATTACCTCCTGCTGTCAATATTCCCATTATTATTTTTCTAGGGACAATACCTGCCTTACACAAAATATGAATAAAAGTAATTAATAGTTTTTTTTTCCAAGTAACGGGTGTCTTCTCTATTACGTGACAAATGGCTCAACTCTTTTATTAAGTTATGTGAAAATGTCACATGGGCAGGTGAATCACATGAAAAGCATTGCAAAAGGGTGAATCTCTTGATGATGGTCTTTAGTCTTGCATTGCAATGTGGTATTTTTAACCCCTTCGAGCTGCTTCACCTATACAAATTACACATACTCGTAAATTTACACATGTATGGAATAATGATAATAACACGAAGTTATTGGTTTAAAATTAGTCTAACCTCAAGTTAAGAAAACATTTTTTTAAGAATATGAAGATAATTAGCTGACAAAAACTGAAAAGTTTTCACAACATTAGCGGTTAAGACAAACTTCTTACAACCGCTACAACTAAAAAAGGTCTTGAGGGTTCTAATAATTCATTCGGTTGGGGAGCGCTAGGTACAAAGTTAATCTTATAAAATTGTTACACTTAAAATAATCTCTAACCGATTATAGTTGTGAGGTAAAATGATACCTGCTTTATGTAGCATCTACAGCTTAAGGTAAGATTACCATTAGTAATAAAGAATTTTTTAAAAAACTAACGTTTGCCGTTGGCAAGTAAATAGGTATAGAATATCCAGCTATAGAGTCACAGAAAGAATAACAACCAAGCCAAGTAAAAATCCAACAATTGTGAATCAACCAATTGCCTCAGGGAAGGGCGCAATTTTCGTTGACGATGTGCATATAGTACATATAATAACAGCACCAAAGCTACAGAAAATACTGTGACTGCTCTCATCGATGATGATGATCGTTTTATTCAATAAACTTACATCAACATTTTAAAGCTTAAAATTCGCGTAGTTTCATTTTGGAACTAAAATAACTACAAATTGATGACTGCATTGTATACTTCATACACTAAGAAAACAATTTGTTACTGTTTGGAGCCTGAAAAGACCATCTGCAGCAGAATAACTAGCGGGAACTGTAGACTTCTACAATATAAATCAAACATCATCGCCACCCAAGAAGTGCTGTGATATATGCTACGTCTTTTTGGGTGCCGATTTGTTGTTAGCAGCATACTAGTGCAAGAAATCGTGAACTTCGGAAAGCGAACGAAGAGAATAAGGAAACACAACAGACTAAGAGTTATTGACTTTGCTGCGGAGCGATAACTTTATATTAAAACCGTCAACGAAATTGGGAAGATCTATCTTTAAAAGACTCAGACGCTTTGCCAATCACATACACATACCTCTACCTTACGTTAACGCCTGGACAACGTGGGTTATGTTAGAAATGCTGCAACTGATGTAGTTTCGCCCGACCACCCACATGAAACCTCTGATTTAATGAACTGGGCATGCAAGAAAATGTTGAAAAAAACTCGCCTTTTATGCAGTTTTGTATAGAAGGACGAGAGCATATCATGAAGAACACCGGTTTCCGGGAATGCAGAAAGGGCATGAAGAGTTTATGCTAGAAAAAATAAAGGAGAGCTTCAATAACAATATTCAAAAGTTTTAAGAAGAAGAACAAAAACCTTAAGAGCTGGGTGAATGCTCCGATGTCCACCTCGGAGATTCGTGATAAGAGGGACCACCTCGGAATTGGCTAGATAAATTGTAAGATTCGATACAGAAGAAGAACGCTGTTATAGATGCCCGAGGTTTTCCCACCTTGCAAGCAATTCCAAGGGGCTAAACAGTTCTGCAGCGTGCTGGAGGTGTGTAGAGAGAGCTCATGTAAGCTGCTACCTCTAAAAAGACACTGATCTCGCCTAATCGTTCGGCACGTTGCGGCATCAGTTAGGTGCAAGGCGCTATAAGCGGCTGCCGAATCATGCCACCAAAAATGGCGCTGATCCTAAAGGGAAATAATAAAAGGTCCAGACTTGCGCAGGACTTGCTAAATTAATTTTCCAGTGACCGAGGGGTGGACTTACTCATATTACGTGAACAGTACCGTATATTATCGGAGCGACCTGCAACACCGAAAAATATCCATTTCGGACACCGGAGCTTCGTGTATTCTGAAAATGTTTGCACACAGCGCGGGAGAAGGAAATTTAAGGAGAAATAAAAGAAAGGTAACGATGTACATTGTTTTTAAATGTTTGCAAGTTATAACGACCAAGGAATAGAGAGCCATATGCGAGTTGTATGGCTTAGGTACGAATCACGATATTTTAGAGTACGTCTGAGGGTGGGCTTGAGGGTATACTGTTGAGCATTTGAAGAGACGGAATGCTGGCGATTTCAATGGAGCACTGGTGGTGGAAATAGCGATAAAAAATTTGAGACAGGAGACTTTACGTCGGCCACCTAAGAGACTTATCGCAAGGTTTTAAATTCTATGTTTTAGAAGCACCTGACCAGATGTGGGTACTGTACTCTAATTTTGGTGCATTATATATTGAGGCCAGATCGGAGGGGGTGAAATATTTCTTACATCACCTGATGAAATTCAAACATTACGCAGCATTTTTGACGATATTGAATACGTGGTCATTTCAACGTAAGTAGTCATTGAAATACATACCGAAAATGGAAATATTTTCGGTTTCGACGATACATAATGGCTGGGTATTTAAATTTCACTTTTATGAAAGCAGACAGTATTGAGTTTTGAAAGCATTAAATACCTCTCTGTTGATTATGCTGTTAATAACGAAATTTAATGTTGTTTAGATACGCTGCTGTTCCCGAAGTACAGGCGAAGTACAGGGACGTGAGTCCAAGAACGAATATCAAAAGCAAAGGGTACTGTCATCTAGCAAAGGAATATGTTGTAATAGAAGTAGCAGACAAGAGATCATTAATGAAAATTAAAAAGACTGTTGGAGACAGAACGGAGCCCTTGGGCTCACCAGCATTTATTTTGTGAATATCAGACTTGAAACCATCCAAGACAAATTGAATTGAACGTTCCGAAAGGTAATTTCTAGTCCATTGAAGAAGAGAGGCATCGATCCCAAAAGCACGCATTTTCGAATGATGCCAAACTCTGTCAAATGCCTTAAAAATATCAAGTTCAACTATCTTACTTTCTCCAGATTGATGTAACATACGTTTTGTTCCATTTTTCAGTTAGACATGCCATCAAACCATTAGTGGACCTGTTGCTACGAAAACCGTTCCTTTTGGTCATTGAGAAGTTTTCATGTTTCCAGATATTTCATGAGCTGACGGTTTACTAGAATTTCCGTGACCTTGAATTAAGCGACGTATGACGCCTGGACAAATGTTGCTTTCATGCAGCAAGTAGATTGGCCTTGTCAAAGGTGCTGATAGCTGGAATGTCATTGTTATTGAGCGTTGGGATGAAAGGCAGAATTTCTGATGTTTTTGACGAACGATTAAATGTTTTACTTCTTTTGGGACATTGTAGTATTTTCTGCCTTAGTTTTTGGTCGTAGTACCGAAAAAAAAAAACATTTCTCTAACCCTGACAGCCTATTTACAGCTCGAGTCGTACTACGCTTTTTCTTTTAATTTGATACTCTTCATCCGATGAGAGAAGAAGCATCTCATTCCAAACAGAATAATGTCTGTGATCATATCAGTAGCGGCATCCACGTCGAAGACTTTGTTAAGTCTTTTCCAATCGGCTTTCTCGTATTGTAATACGGTTCATTTAGGAATGGTTTCTCTAACTTTGTGTCGGATGTACGAGAAATTAGCTGATATGACACAATGGTCCGACGAGCCTAGAGGGAAAAGCATTTCAACGGTGTACTTATCAGGTTGAGAGAATGAAAATAAGTCCAGGGTGTTGGCGGTATAACTATCAACTCTGGTATTCGCATGCGTTCATTTACAAGCTGCGTCAGGTTGTTATGTGCAGCGAAGATCTCAACACAAAGTCCTTCGGGTGTTGTCTGTCCAGAATGTCGAAGCCACCCAGAGTTGTGTATATTGAAATTGAAACTATTTCAGTATTAAGATACAGGTATACAATTCTTTGAATGAAGTCAGACAGCGCATCAAACTCGTTGCAGGTCGCATTGTTGTCCAGTTTGGGGCTTCTGTAGATAAAGCAATAGTAAATAACTTGCTTACGGAGATGGAATTGAATTCAGGATTGAAGCAGGGAATATATTGTTGTGGAGTAAATGCACGTAAATAGAGAGACCGCGATAAGAAAACAAAAATAGTATTAATTTGCAGCCAGGTAGATTCAGATTAGAGTGATCTGAGAGGTGTGTTTCACTAAATGTCAAAACTGCGAGTCTGTATTCACAGACGTGAAGGTACGAAGGAAATTTTTTGCTTTTCAGCCCGCGTATATTAGCTATGTGGACCCTGAATTACCTAACCATAATCACAAACAAACACAGTAATTACAAGCACCGACGATATTAAGCAAGCCTGCGAGGTGAAAATTCTGACGTGGACCTACCGAATCAAATTGCTGTAGTTGTTATGAACTTTCAACAATATGAAGCAGTGCACAAACAAAATTCACACTAACAACCCGCTATGCGTCGGTTATTACACACGCTAAGTCATTGCGCGTACCGAATGATAAATACAGTAAAGGCAGTGACCGAGTGCAGGTAACTGTACTTAGACCAGAAGCGGGAGAGGTTGGATACCCGCGAGGTGTAATATTTATTTTTATTATTTTTTCTTCTTCTTTATTTTGTTTTTCACTGGACTCCGGAGTTGAAGAGGGGTATGTATTAATCAGAACTGATCTCCAACTGCACAGGAGACAAAGTTAGGTAGCCTTCTCCTTGGGAAGAAAATTTAGAGGAATAAAGAACCTGTCCATAGCTTTTTACAGGTTTTCCATATCGAAACTAAAGAAACACCTGAAGACAACGAATGTGAAGAGAATTATATCAACACAACATAAGTATCGGTTGATGAGCGATGTGATGTATCGCTGCCATTTAAAAACTGATGTTAATCTGGGTTTGGTGCCGTGAAGTTAGGTGCTTTACGTGGATTTCATCAACTAGAAAGAAGATTCCAGGAAAAACCCACACTGCACAGGGAGTATTCCAAGAAGTTGACGAAAAGAATACCTTACATACCTTACACCACACCATTTCTTTATTGCTCACCATGCGATATTCAAGGTACGGTTTGAAGGTACGAAATTGCCTGGCGTAAGCTGGGAAGGGTACAGAGGTCCACTGAAAGTAGATAAAATTGGCAAAAGAATAATCGCAATTCCCCATGAAGCAATTTCAATTAATGACCAATTTATTGCTAACACAAGTGCTGCGGAGAATATGTCTACCGGATGCAACAGCGCTCGAAGTGGTCAAAACGGTAGTCAAGACCACAACGCGGATACTTAGTTCTATCGGAAATGTTTTGGATCAAAGCGAAGAACTGAAACTGTCACAATTTTCTAGGTGCCGTCAAACATCACAAACGACAAGCATGTCCTGCGTTACAAAAAAAACACGCCTTAAATAAATTCACATAAAAGTCAAACGCACTCTCTTTTCATTTTAAGCTGATTTATTTGATTAATTAAGTAAAAATAATAACAAATTCTTTCACCCCAGGTTTTCCTACACAGCAGAACACACATACAGCCCACTCACTCTCACGAAATCATTTATTCCAGAGAATATTGGCAAGTTCTCCGAAGACCGACGGAAATTGGGGAACCAAAACTTCGACGGCATTTGAAAGTTCAATAACACTATCAACCTTACCCACTTAAAACACAACACAAAACTTCAACCTCACAACAACATATAACATTAATATAAAATATCTTAAACTAATTTACAATACTTAATTATAAAAAAACACTTCTCTTAAAAATACTATAAATAAAAAATAGCAACAAAAATTCAATAGGAGACGGATTCATGATACGTATTTACCTAAATATGTAAGCACTACACCCACTTCCAGCCAATACGGCGATCATTAAAACAACAAATCGTTCTCGATAATTTTGTCGCACATCGTCGCACTACACAACGATGAAATGCGTACTCGGAGAACAGTTATCATACAAAATAACACTACAAATTTTCTTTTTTTTATTTTCTTTACTTTTCTTTCTTTTTTTTCAGCACTTTCTTACCTACGGGTACCATTTTCGCGAAAACAAAAACAATAAAAACCGCTCCCACCCTTTAGTCATTATATGTAGTTTGTAAGGGAAATTGTTAGTTTTAAAAATATTCTTGCAATTAGCCTTAATAAAATTTGTCCAGGATTGACTCAGGCCTCGATTCAATTCAATACATATGGTATACATATGAAAGTACATACGATTGCATACTCGCGCTGATATACACGATCGCAAACGAAAATCTAATTTTTCGGCAAGAGAATAATAAATAAACAAAATATAATTAAAAGACACTTACCCTTTAGGAGGACAAGTAAAAAAAAAAAAAAAAACGGAGAAATAAACAAAACAAAATACGAAACTAAACGCGTAGAATGATCCAATTTGGATCAACGATCAACACAAACTAAGCCTTATAAAAATAAAGACGAATTGGACACATTTTATCTCCCTTTGTTGCTCTTACTGTTATGTCGCCATCCTTGTCAAAATCTTTATGTTCCATATTAATTTACCCGCTCTTGTAGCATTTACATGTAGAATCAGTACATGCACACAATACAACTCTTTTAGACCCAGTTTAGACGTTTACTCATGAGTCTGCCTGTCGATAATGTTTAGGTGATAAGAGTGAGAGCTAAGGAGAGGGGGATAACCACGAAAAAAATAAAAAAAATCAGAAAAGTCACATTCCATAGCCGAAAAGTTCCGTCCCTATTCCATTTTATTATGTTCAATTAGTTCAATCGTTGAGCAATGAGTTTTCGTGGTGTTTCAATTCACTTATTCCTCCTTAAAGTTTATCTAAATAGCAAAGGAGCGAGCACTACGGTCTGTAGATACGACATGACTACCCACATGACTATTGTTTTTTTTTTTTTTTTATGAAATTTTTACAGTTATTACTTTTTGCTGACGATTATCAGTGTGGATTTTGTTGGATAGCTTTTTTGATACCGGTAATATTTGCAGCTGTTTTTATTAGTTTCAGAATGTCTCGTAAGGGTTTCCTTCGTGACGAGGACAGTGCTTTTGCACTGCTCGAGGGTACAGGCTACAGAAAGTGATAGTACAGGAAGTGCACCGCCAAGCGTAATTAGTGACCAAGCTCCCCCAACCAAGAAACTAAGAATAGCTCCTCAGGAGAAGCCAGCTAAATTGAACTTGCTATAAAAAAAGAAAATATAAAAAGAATTTTCGGTTGAATAAAAACCAGCTCATATTTACAGGAAACAAGACTTAGACCCTGATCTTCTTAAGCTGGACACTTCTATACAGTTCCTTCTTCACTTATTTTCGCCGAAACTAATCAAGAAAATTTCTGAAGAGACTAACTTGTATCAAGTGGAGAAAGATCCTAATAGCTCTTTTTGGGTGTCAGACGAGGATGTCAGGCAATTTATCGACGTGGATTCCCATACACGGAACACCCTAATACAGGAAACTATAACATTGAACAATTTTTAAAAATTTCGCCAAACTTTGCACTTCAATAACAAAAGTAATAACCTTCCTAGGGAACATACGGATCAAGACTCTACGAGTAAATACAGAATATATCCACGTGTGAACTCTTTGATTGAGGCTTATAGCAACGCCCCAATGGAAGAACACACATGTGTGAACAAGAAAATGTGCTCCACTAAAGCATGAAACACGTTGAAGAGGTAAAACCCCTGCAAACTCCACAAATGGGGCTATAAGGTTTTCGTGTTGAGTGGTGTAGCTGGTTTTGCCTATAAGACAGATATCGAAACTGGCAAGGAAAATGTTTTTTTAGATGGAGAACCAAATTTAGGTGCTTCATCTAACGTTGTCATGAGATGATCCCATGGCACCAAAACTTAAGACTTTACTTCTAGGATTCTTGCATAGGATTCTATGCAATCGCAGGGATGGTTTTAAAGTTTGTCATTTAAATGCACAAAGCTTAAACCCAAAACTTAATGAGTTTAGGGATGTTTTTGTCGGATGCAATTTGCGTTTCAGACACTTGGTTTGATGCTAACGTGAAAAATGATATATACGCTGTGAAGGCTTACAAACTTTTTAGAGCTGATAGAGGTGATCGTGTTGGTGGTGGCGTAGCAATTTATGTTAGAAAGGGTTTGTTCGGTAAACGTAAATGTCCCTCGTCAAAAGAGTCTCCCATTAATTATTTGTTTGTTCAAATTATACGTGGCGATAGGAATATTTTTTTAGGTGTTGTATACAGGCCAAATTCAAACATCGACCTGTCTCCCATTTTCGAAGTTATGGATAGTGTGTCAACCTACTCAAATAATTTAATTATTTGTGGTGATTTGAATAGCAATTTGTTGCGTGAGGACATCCTAACAGAAAATATTGGATCGTTCGGCTTTCAACCAGTCAATAAGCAAGTGTCTACCCATTTCACTAATTCTCCCAGTACATAAATAGACGTTATTTTTGTTAATAATACTGATAAAATACTGTTTTATGACCAAATTTCCGCACCTACTTTCTCGAAGCATGACTTATTGTTTTTCAATTATGATTTCGATGTAATCGAAAGTACTTCAAGTTACACGTACAGGGAATTTAAAAACATTGACAGGGCTTCTCTAGAACAGCACATTAGCAGCATTCAATTTATCGCCAGTGGAAATGTTTTAGAATAACAGAATTTCATCGAGCCTATAAAAGCCTGCGTAATAGGGTCGTTCGAGAGATAAAAATTGCCAAAACGCAATTTTTTTCTGAGCGGTTCAACAGGTGGTCAAAAAACTTGGAACTTAATTCGTGAGCTTTGAATCGGTAAACAAAAGTTAAATTGTTCTAGCAATGTCGATCCCAATGATCTAAAGTTTTTATCTGCGCATTCAAATGCCAATGCTAATGCTAATACTAATTCCTCGTTCATCGAATCTGCCCTTTCCACATATTCTTTTGGGTTCGAAAGGGTGAGTAATGCAGATGTTGTTGAAAGTTTTCTGTTAGTGAAATCGAGTGCAATGTGTGTTGATGGTATTCATCCGCTTTTTGTGAAAGCTATTCTGCCAAAAATACTTTCGTATATAACACATGTTATAAACAATGTTTTGATGTCTGGAATTTTTCCGCTGCAGTGGAAATTATCAAAAGTTCATTCCAATACCCAAAAATTCTTTAGGCGACGAGTTTAGACCAATATCAATTCTGCCTTTTCTCTTAAGGTAATTGAAGATATAAGAGGTGGACTTGATATTGATCATGTCACGTTTAAAGTTTTGCTAGATTTTTCTAAGGCATTTGACATGGTAGATCACTCTGTTCTTCTCAAAAAGCTTAGATATTTTTCCATTTCTACTCCAGCGGTTAAACTCCTATCATTATATCTGAATGAAAGAAAGCAGGATCAATTTTAGGCCCTCTCTTGTTTTCACTCTATATCAATGATATTGTGTCTTGTGTGCTGAACTCATACAAGCACATTTATGCTGATGATATTCAGATATATCGAAGCTGTCCATTAGGTCTTATTGAGGATTGTGTTGCCATCTTAAATGAAGACCTTAAACGAGTTTCAGAATGGTCTTTGAAATGTGGTTTAGCTCTCAACCCAAGTAAATGTAAGTGTTTAGTGATTTCCAAGACTAAACTAGAGCTTTCATATTTTCCAAGTATTGCTTTGAACGACTCATATATCTAATTTGTTGATTCCACTAAAAATCTAAGAGTTGTCTTCAACAGAACCTTATATTGGAACAATCATATTAATATTGTAGTCGGAAAAACATATGGTGTACTTTGCAATTTATGGAGTACTCAAAAATTTACACTGTTGAAAACGAAATTGCTACTGGCCAAGGCTCTCATTATTCCCCAACTTAGCTACGGATGTGAAATTTTTCATGGATGTGACATGGAGAGCAAAAGGAAGCTACAAGTTGCATTTAATACCACCATTCGATATGTATTTTGTCTCAGAGGATATGATCATGTTTCACATCTTGCTCAACACCTGGTGAACATGTCCTTTGCAAATTACCTTAAGTTTCGCACGCTTATTTTTCTATTTAGCTAAATAAAAACCAAGCAGCCGTCGTATCTATACGAAAAAATCCAGCTTCCGGCATCTAGCAGGTTTGCCTGTTTAATACTACCGCGATTTACTTGTTTATCATCTGAGAGGCAATTTTTCTTCGCTGCCATTCGTCTTTGGAATTCACTGCCCCGTAGTATACGAGAGCAAGACAGCATTCAGCGTTTTAGAAATGAGCTTCAACTTTACCTTCAGAGCAGCTAACCATTACTCACCCTATACCCACCTCAAGCATAAATTTTAATTGTTATTTGAAATTTTAATTTAATTTTTTAAGCGGTATACGAATATGTCAAAATAATGTCCTAATTTTCTTTATGATTCAACTTAATTATTGTTATTATTGTAATCCTAATCTCAATCTCTCAAACTTATTTATAATATTGTTCAATTTAATTTAATTAAATTTTTGCCTAAATTTATTTTGATGTGATTTAAATGTAATCAAATTGTATATTAAATTTTTGTTAATCTTTCACAGGTTTGTAAGTATTTCTTACTGTGTTAGCATGTATATTAATAAACAAACAAACAAACGACTGATGTTCGTAGATGGGGCAAGCCGAACTCGAAGAACGTGAATATATACGACAAAAGAATACAAAAGAATTCAATCAAGGTTGCGGTGACCTTTTGCAAAACGAGTATAAAATCTAATTTATCTAGTCGACGGTCGCTTGAAAGCAAGATTCAAGAAAAAAAGCACAGAGGACCTGCTCAATATGTGCCTCCAAAAACAGTACGTCAAGACCAGATTGAACACTGGCCACAATGGTCTAAAAAAAAAAATCAGATGCAATTTTCCAAAGTGTGAAGGATTTACCCATTATGTCTGCGAAAAATGTGGGGTAGCATAATGCTACACGAAAACTAAGAATTGCTTTAGAAATTTTCATTTATCGTAACATAAGAAACCGTATCATAAATTTTAGCCCCTTAACTCAGTGTTGCCTACAAGCAACACTCCCTATTTTTCTCATATTCTGAATAAATATTGAATATATAAAAAATACGTATGCTTTATTTCTTTGTTCTTATGTAGAATCCAAAAAATTAAATAAATTCGATTTCATGGGTGAAAGAGGGTAAAGATTATAAGATTTGTAATGATGATTTAATACTTAAAAATAGATGTATTCGCAATTTCCGGAACAATAAATTCACTCTTTTTGCTGAAGTGTTTTACTTCAAATATAATTTTTCTACCCGTATTCTACCGTACCGAATTAAACTAGTAAGATTTACATGTGTTGTGCATGAACATGTAAACGAGAGAACTAACTAGTAGGGTAAGTCAACAGCCAGTGTGGAAGTTTTCAATAAATTAAGCACACATTTATTATGAAATTAATGTAGAATTTTATTGATTAATTAATTTTGCTCTATGACAATTACGCATAAAAGACCATAACGTTTATATGATTACCACAACTTCTTTTGCAAGCGACCTTTCGAAAGTTAAAATTATGGATGACTTTTTGAAGAATAAGTGGGTCAAAAGCCGCAATTTCAGTTTGGATATTGTGTTTGATATCCTGAATTGTCACTGGTCTATTAACATAAACCTTACTCTTCAAATAACCCTACATAAAGAAGTCTAAAGGTATCAAATCGCATAACCTTGAAGGCCAATCAATTTCTACTCTAACCGAAATAATGCAATTTTCAAATTTCGTACGCAATAAATTGATTGATTTATGGCACCATCCTGTTGAAACCAGGGATCGTGCAGTTAATTGGAAAAAATAGCCGGTCAACGTGTTGCAGTAATATTCTCAAATCACTGTATGAGTAGCTGTCTCCCCAGTCTCATCTTCGAAAAAGTAGGAGGCAAGGTCGCCGCCAACCCATAACACATTGGTTTTTTGTGAATTTTGTATGGGTTTATCGATCCCCTGAAACGACAATTTTCCTTATTTACGTACCCATCAATCCAAAAATGGGTTTCATCATAAAAAATCAAATTCGATGATAAATTATCCTGGCAATTCAACATCCAATAAACAAATCGGCCATTTCGTATTGTAGATGGTCCAAATGTTTCATTTATTGTGTAATTTGCATTTTATAAACATGCAAACGAAGATCCACGAAGTAAAGTGCCATCAGTTAAGTCTAATTGTTGACTTCGGCGACGAATTGAGGTGCCTGATAATGTGCGTGCGCGTGCTGACCGAGCATACTGATATGGAGTTTGACCCGATACCGAACTAGTTTTTTCAATACGCTGCACCATTGCACAAATTCCGGACTCACTAAGGCGATTATGTTGACCGAAAAAATTCACGAATTTAACGAAATGTTACTTTTACAGATCGCCCATTTTCGTAATAAGATTGAATAACAAAAATGCATTGTTGCGTTGCAAACGATTGCATGACTAAAATTGCAAAAGATTGTACGACATCTATCAATCACATTGAATTCAGTAAATGACAGTAATTGACAGCCAACATCCACCAAATCTGTTGGCTCACCCTTTATGTAAAATAGATTTAGTTGACGAATTTTGCTTGCGAGTTAGGCTCTCGTGTTACTACTACTGATGTTCTTCTGTTTCATTTTAGAATTCCCTATTTTCAATTAATTGGTATATTGCACAGACAATTTGTTTTCACTTTTAGAATGCAAATTTTAAATATTTGTTGGAGAATAAATTTTGTTTTCCAGTTAGGATCGTTTTCGATCAGATGTGGTTTATCGAGTGAAGTGGCTAGTTATAAATTTACGATAATACCGAAATTGTTAAATGGCTAAAGAAACCCTTAAAATTATACATTTGTATTAAAACAAGTGTTTATGGAACTCTTGCTCGCCATTGTAAAAGAGTGCCATCGAAAAATTGACGTGCAAGTAAGCATGTCCAGAGAAGAGGTCAAAGTTTAATTAAAAAAAATAAAATAAGGAATGACTATGTTTCGGAAAGGAAAAAAGTATTCAAGAGCACAAAATCAGGAAGTGGATATTTGTTATTAGTTGCATTAACTTGCACTGATTTTATTTTTTTTTTAAGTTCGTGTGTATACTTATGTACACCTATATGAATTATTTCATTTTAAATTGTATTCCGTTGAAATTCTACATCGTTTTCCCTAATACAATAATCAGCAATTGTATCTCGAATTTAATGGATAATACCTTCCAGGGAAAACTTGTTTCCAAATTTTTATAAATGGTTCAGGAAGTTCACTTGGCTGCAAACCCTATGCGGAAGACGCAATACACGTAACAATTTTCTTTTTTGTAATTATAAAGTTATGCAGGACATAAGCAGTTTTAAAATTTATATAGACACAACTTCTAATTTAGCGTCCAAGGTACATTCCACAATAATTTTTGAACTACTCAATCTGTAGGTGAATATTTTCTACTTTGTTGTCAAACTAAAGCAGCAGGAATAAGGTTTCACTAAAGTTGTATCAAGTGGAAACGCGTCGTCACCAAGAAAATAATATGGTACTAACCGCATTTCACCAGATATGATGCGGCGTAGATTATGCTGTTTGATCCACTTCCATTTGCGCCGACATCAAACAGCAATAGGCGTCAACCAAAGCCAATAAAATTATGCTATGTAACCTTTTGTAGTTATAGATCTTTGTTCCGCCGGAGCTTTTATACTAAAGTATTTGCCATTTATAGCTCAGCGGACTTGGTGAAAATTCCACATTTTTCAAAATCTTAAGCAAATTTCGTCCACTATTCCTTTGTTAATAAATAAATAAATAAAATAAAAAAAACATGAACTTAATTTTCAATATATGTCATATTTGTAAAATACACTATGTATTATATACAAAGTGTATTTGTATAAATTTTCTTTCCCATCTCAATGCTTAAAACGGAGCCAAAAGATGGTGTTCTTGCTGCTGGATGCGGAGTATCTGATGATGTATGTATCTGCTTACAAACATCAAACTTGGCTGACTTTGGAGCTAAAAGATAGTAAAAAGGATTAGTCCCCTGTAAGTGCCTTGCAGAAAACATGTTGGCGGCAATGAAAAAACAAGACGCACAACACCTCTTTTCTTGCGGTTCGCCAAACACATTTCCAAAATAAATTAACTCTTCGCACGTATAATACAATTTTTGAACTAAAGATTGCCATCACCCCATAAAAGACTGGTCAAAAGATGGTTATTATGTTAATAAAAATAGATTTGTCTGTGTACCCAGTTCTTCGTATTTTCCGCCTATTTCCTTACTCTTCAACATTTTCAACTACTTCTAGTGCTTTCAACCGCAAAATATGTTTCAATTTTATCCTTTTATTTATAATTGATAAACACATTTTATTTTTTATGATTTTTTCAGCTTTTTTTCCGTTGCTGATAACGACTTCCATTAAAAAAGAAACCTGACACCATATTAAAACCTACTGGTTTAAATCGCACGTGTAAACCTATGGTATTCAAGTTAAAACAAAGTGCAAAACCTTACACACTCCAACTTGTGCTTGCCTTACTCTAACATCATACTTAAGAGAATTGTGCTAATCTCACAAACCAACCCAGGAGAAAGAATTTTCACAAAATCTGTATGACTACTTGCCTACTCTCGTATCATTGACAGAACGGACCGAGTTGCCACTGGTTCGTTCACAAATACCAAAACTGACTCTCAAACTGGATTCGCTACTTATATCACTCAGACAATGGACATCTCGGAACACCGAAGTATAGTAATGTCCCATTTCTCATTCTCTTCTATCACTATTTCCGCCGCACGTGCTCCATTGAAACCTATAACCGTGATACCCATCTTGCTATGAATGCTCATCAGTACACCCTCAAACACACTTTCTGACGTATAATTTGTTCTTAAGCCATTCAACTCACAGATCTCTACTATATTTCCTAGTCGTTACATCTTGCACACATTCAAGGCCAATGTACATCTCTACCTATCTTTTCTCTCTCCCTAAATTTCTTTCGCCCGCGCTGAGTGCAAATATTTTAACAGCATATTAACCCTTCGAACGCGGGCCCATTGTAAAGAACAAAATCAATTACAAATGAGGGCAGAGTGTCGCAATACTATACATAGCTATAGTTTTGGGGTAGTTAAAGATTTTGTCCACCTTGGCTACGCTATTGACTCCTAAACTGTCACCTCTTTCGAAACTAAATGAAGAGATAAACCATAAAACGAATCGCAGGCTTTTTCGGTTTAAAAGGAACTTAAAGTAATAAGGTAATGAAAAAACACATTCAGAAAATTCTAAATAAAACTCCAATCGTCAACGGTAGCGAAGGCGAATTACTAGGTGGGGTGAAAAGTAGTTTTCCGGAAGGTCTGCAAAATACTCCTCCGTGGCGTCGATGATTTCCTCGCGTGAGCTGAATTTTTTATTGATGAGCCATCTTTTGAGGTTTGGGAAGGGAAGAGATAATATTCCGAGGGAGCCAAATCGGGCGAATACGGTGGATGCGACAGCAATGTGACACTCGTGCCAGCTTCAGTCCACTTCCGGGCACTCATTCTGTTCTCTGGTGTTCAACAGTTACCAATCGACGCCAAAAATCCGCCCGATTCCGCATCAGAAAGTTCAAACACTCTTTCGAAGTGCTCTCACGTTCATGTTTTTGGTCAGGAGTGAGTATGCGCGGCACCCAGCGGCAAAATATGGCGTGTGCGCTCAGTACTAGTCTTTGTGTTATCTGCTAGCTCGCGCACCTTCACTTTCCCGTCAGCCAACACTATTTCATGTATTTTTTTTTTTTTTTTTTTTGACATTGTTCTCTGTAACCGCATCGGAGGGTCTGCCGCTGCAGACTTGATCGGTAGTGGAGTTGCGGACACCACGAAACTCTCGAAACCAATATTTGACGGTGTAATCTGACGGAGCATTAGCCCAATAAAATTTATCCAACTTTTCTTTTGTTTCCTTCGCCGTTTTGCCTATCAAAAAATAATGTTTTGTGAGAGAACGAAAATCGTTTTGTCCATACTCAACATGATGCCAAATACGTCAACAGCAATCAGCTGTCAAAGCAAAACTGAAGACAGTATCGCACTGAAATTTGGCATCTCTGCCTTAATATGAAGGCACCATAACCTTTTTTGCAGTGGCAGCGCATTCTGGTGGTCAAGGAAGTTACTTTTCACTCCACCTAATATAATATAATTGGTTCTTTTGAATGCAAAATTTTTCAAGTAGTTTTTTGACTTTTTTGTATTGGCGGTTAGTCTACGCTACTAATCATTTTGAACGAGCTCAAGGCCGACATTCGACATAAAGCCTGAATAACGCCGCACATATTTCACCGAATAATCAAAAAGTCAAAACAACAACGAAAAAACCGGCAAGAAATTCAATCGCCGAAATATATTGAAGTTGAAAACCGAAATGTATAATGGATGGAAAGAGTAAAATTCCCTCGGCTGTCGCGCGAACCGAAAACAACAGATTTTACGGAAGCCGAACTTAGCGAAGCAATAAAAAGAATAAACAACATACTCATACACTTCGAAATGTGGGCGATAATCGGAAGTCTTGGGGTTAGGGTTCGGATTTAAATAAAATTAGGCGATCAAATATTTAACCAGTGGAGAGTTATTGTTATTATTCGAATGCGTAAAGGCAAAAGCGACAAGTGAAATTGTAACAAATACCGATCGGTGAAGCTGATGACGCATACTATGGAGATATATAAGAGAACTCTCGACAGTTACTATTTTTAGGCGAATTTGAAATCCTCATTCTATCCCCATCCATATAAGGGTTGAAAGTAGCTATCTCATTGTAGTAACTGATGGATGGATAATGATCCTGATATCAAACGAAATCTCTAGCTATATGTATAGTTTGTTTCGAGATCTCTGCACTTAAGCTTGTAAATACTTTTTGTGGTAGGAATATTTTACCTATATTTTGGATTCGACCAACCGCAAACAACCGTCGACGGATGGAATTTGGAATATCATTTTGAAAGCTGCTGGGCATATGCTGAACTTGCCTGCTAGGGATGATTTTTTCTATTTCGAATGAAAATACTCTTTCACTCGTACATGTGTTTGGATTCTTGGATTTTTCATCATTGCTTGGCAGCAGCAATACAGATAAATCCAAAATTCCCCTCTAACATATGTACGTGATAAAAAAGGAAAAACATATCTTAAGACAATACCACCCATAAATTGTGTTTTGGCAAAAGTAAATCTAGAATCTTAGCACACAGAGTAGTGAAGAATCAACATCACCTGTGTGTTTTTTCGATTTAAAAAGTTTTCATTTATGGTATACTTGCATAAATTCAAACCTTAAAATTTATAATGAATACGAAACAAAACCATTTTCAATAATTCGTCCTTATTCAATCGTAGATCCTTGCCCAACGATGTATATTATATTTGACAATAATTGCTATTAAAATGCCAAACCTCTTCTGGGAAACTGATCATATGTCATCCGGTTATAGAAAATTGTAATTTAAACTACAAGCGACTAAGTGGTTTTGATGAGACACTTGCCACAAAAGGGAAGAGTTACCATTACCATCAGCATTACCAGTAAAACAAAACATTAACTGAAAACATGTGTGCACAATCGTGGAGTCACAACTAATTACACTGCTGATGATGTTGCCGATGATAGCGATAAACTTCAGTGATTGTCGTAGAGACCTGCGGCGTTAAGGAGGGAGTAAAATTTCGATTTTTTAACACCAATATGTCCCCTCGTTGAAGTGATTCGATATACGAGTATGTGGAAGGTTATTATCGATAATTGCATGACCGATGAACGAAAGGCCATAGGTCTGCTATGTCCTCTTAATGTATTTGGTTGTCCAAAATACGACTACACTAGGACACAAAATTCATGTATGTACATATGTATCAGTTTGACCCTTTCCACACCTTTCACCTGGTTGGGTTTGGTTAAATTGTTGCGTTGGTTGTTCTATCTTGAACCCTAATTAGAATATGTGATTTAATATTCTATAACAGCATTAGGATATAGTAAATATGTACATATGTGTGGGTTTAGTTGGTTTTGTTTTAGGTCGAGGAGGTAATTTGATGGGATGAAGGAGCTAATGATTTGGGACGAAAAAAGGAACCATATTGTACACTGGACATTGGTAAATAAATAGATAGTCAAATATTTGCTGGATGTAATAATGACACCGATTTTTTCTGTCAAGGGAAAGCAAGTGATATATTACAGAGAATCAATACGTAAATCAACAGTTTTGTACTCGTACGCAAATATTTGACAAGTAGAATACTACTACTAATCTACTAGAAGTAGATCATTGTTATTTTAAAATACTTGTATTAAATCAATTACAATTTAAAGCTGCCATGTTATTCAATTATTAATTATTGACAGCACTCGAAACCATTCTATTGAACAAAGGAATTTATAAAAGAATCATTTTCTTTTTATCAAACCTCAATTTAACTGAACAAGGTAGAAAGTTGAGATATGACTTCATCTCTTAGATAAATTTTATAAATTATTAATTTTTGCTGACAAAAAACTTTGTAGAAAGTGTTTAAACTTTAAAACTAGCCGAAGGTAAGAATAGAGAATATTTGTACGTATATGGGTGTTCAAATAGAAAGTCATGCGCAATTAAGAGAAACAAAATCCCGCCTACAATCTCTCACTACCATTGAATTTATTTTTACCTCACTGCCAAACCTCTATGTATGATATTTTTTTTAAATTCTTGAAAGTACTAATGTATTACTTTAGTTAAAGAGTCCTTATTCAATTGAATAGATAAATTCTATTTGAACTTTTTTTTAGAATGTCCAATGTTAGATTTTTAGTATTTAATTCAGATTAAGATACTATAAGAGAACCAGCACCAGCACCAGCAGAATATTGAATTTTATGAATGACGGTGAGAGGTTTCAGCAAGATTTTTACCGCAGTTTATCCGTTATTTCAGACGAGGATATAAAGGCAGTGAATTATCGAGAGCTCTTGTCCACTGACGGTGAAATGTTTAATCCAAAGAACTATGTTATCCAGGATGATATCAAAATTCTTAGGTCATTATTTGGTGACGCTTTTAATTACTAGGTGAGCTAGATCAGTCAGTTTCCTCCTGAAAAAAATTACTAAAAGTCAATTTTGATCACGTCTAGGACTGCTTGAATTTTTAGAGCAGATAGTCGCTAGTCGTAATTAAAACAAGAATACAGCGAACTACATCATTTGCATATGCCTAAAACGTTAGACAGTTATCACAGCAACCTGCATCAAGGCAGTGGAGACAGGACGCTGAGTTGCCGACAACCCTTCGATAGCTTCTGCAGTCAGGGTCCTATTCACCACCATTTCTCTTATCTAAAAAAAGAGCACAGGAACTATTCTAGCAAGTGCCCATATACCAGCGAAGATTTTCTACACAGTTGTCAGTAAATAGTCTAGAATGCTTTCCATCTTAACTAGGTATATGTTATCGCTTCCAGGCAACTGGAACCAAAGCAAGCAATAAATGACAGTTTCAGGACTTAAAAATTATTGTTTTTCAATCAATAACACCGAGAAAAAAGTAAATGGCAAACATGTTTAGGAGTGCTGCTCAAAGATAGAAAACCTCGCAAGAGATACACTCACTGAAACATATGTAATAGAAAACAAACAAGGATATTTACTAACACGCAATAAAGAAGGAGATACCACTGGAAAAGTGCTATAAGCTTTACTGATGAGAATGTGGAGCAGCAGATTTGGCGGAAGACACTTTGTCTTCATTTTGCAAAACACTGAGAAGAATGGCAGAGTACGGAAAAAATAAATACTTTTATATTTTTATATATGCATGAATGCATGTACATGATGTATTCCCACTTTGTCTGCAGGTATCTAAATTTTGTAAATTCTGCTGACATAAGTTAATGTACTCGTATAATATTTCAAGAAAAATTGGCATCCCAATAGATCATAAGACATACCACTCGCTTTTGGAATGCCCTGTCGAGCTCGTTATTTCCTAGTCACTATAACTTGCAAATATTTTAAACCAACGCACATCGGTATCTCTTATTTTGTCCTCTCTAGCTTCCTTCCGCTCACGCTATGTGCAAACATCTTAAGGGTACATAAAATCTCTTGTGCGCGCGCTAATTTACGGTGCGTAAAGCTTACTAAAAAACGTTGTCCCGCATTCGATTAACCGTGTTAATTTTAAACTAAGCATTCCCTCTAACAAAGTCGGCAATGGTATGAATGCATCCAAGTTGGATCTGAATCGCTTCAAGAGTCTGATTCTTTTAAATAGGAAACATCTCAGCGCCATTATGGGTGTCATCACTGGAAACTGCCATACAGGCAAGCATGCAAGAAGGCTTGACCCTTTTACAAACGATTTCTGTAGAAGCTGCATGGACGAGGAGGAAGACAAGACAATCCTCCACCTTTTCTATACATGTCCAGCTCTCTCCCAGAGAATAATACTCCACCTAGAAGCCTTCATCTACAACGACTTAAACGATCTAAAAAATACAGACGTTAACAGTCTCCTGCGCTTCATTGTAAGCTCAAATTGGTTTCATGAGTGAAGAGGTCATATATTCCCGTGGCAGAAAAACGGACCAATAGGCCTTCATGGGTTGGTTTTCCAACCGCCACTCTAACCTAACCTAACCTAACCATTTTCAAAGTTATTTAAGTAGTGTGGTTGATTAAGTTAAAACTCAATTATTTCCTCTTTTCTCAAATTGTTTGCATTATGAAATTTAGTACTAAATGCAATCATAAATCATATACTGGTAATTAGCAAGCATCGATAAGTAATATTTAAATGAGCGCGTTATGATATATTTTTGAACATTGCAAATAAAGCAAAAAGCTATTGAGAATTGTTAATCTTAATAACAAGAAGATCAAGGCTAACATGCAGTTCTGCGGATCAAGTAATATCTTCGCAACAAATATTCATCTTATTCTAAAATAATGACAAATAGTAAAAGTTGTTGGTAATATTAAGAAGGCGAACATTAATCAAGTGTTAGTCCTAAATTATTGCGTTTTTGACGTGACATCCTCTAAGCCTTAAGTTGTGTGGAACTTTAGTGTGCTTACTCTGATAATACATATTTACTTTTTTGTATTAAATATAGGGAATGGAAACCTTAAAAATACTCGTAATTCTTTAAATACCGCCATGAGCCTGTATCCAGGCGTTTACGAATAGTGTTTGAATCATGATTTATTTTAATCTAATAAGAATTTTATTTAAAAGAAATTTGTTATCAAAATGGAATATAATTAATTCTACGTAAAACTAAACTTAAAACGTAAATATGAATGAATATACGTGTACTCCTATATACAGCATTATCTTTTGCTGTGTCTAATAATCGAATTATTGTAACTTTGATAATGCAATTTTCTTCATTGGTTGAAACTGCTTATTCAATTCCTTGGAAAGGAAGTCTATGCTTTTTGCGGCGAAAAAGTGTTCAACTGCTGCGCTGAACTTCTGCTTTCGAAATATTAAGCTGACTAAAATAATAACCCGCATTAACCGTTTCGTTTTGTTTAGGCAGTTCATCGTACACCAAGTATTGCAATCCCACCAACAACTAACATTATGTTCTTCTGATCTTTTTCCTGATCATCCACTTTGACGCGGTGAGAAAGCTTAACTAATCTTCAGCGAACCGAAGAACTAAACCGGCGTAAGATGGTCTGGGCTAAATGGTTAGCAATCGCACCTAACAGCAGTGCTACCCATGCCGGAAAGTTCGACGAGAAGGGAGCAAGAACTAAGAAATGGTCTTCCAAGACAAGGTGCACGATTAGGCCTGCATGGCTGGGGGAGAGCTCAGTAGCCAATAGAAAACTCTAAGCACCTGGAGACCTCTAGTTTTAATTCAATTCCCCTTTCCTGTATACAGGGGAGTACAGGACAACATCTCTTCGCATGTACTCGTGAGACCAAAATATAAAGAACATCAACTTAAAAATAAAAACAAATACAACGACAACACGGACGGGTGTAAATGAGTCGGGCACCACTGTCGTTACTCTAAGCGCCTTAAGCCAAGACCGGGAGAACAGCCCCCTTGTCGGGAATCCGCCACCAAAGAAAGTAGTTTTGGATGAGGGAAGTGTCGTAACAATCGACATCGATATGGAGATGTTACTTCTCTGAGATGACGAAACTTGCTCCTTCACCAGCTCGTCCAAATTCTCTACATCGTTTGAATCGATTCGGAATAAGAAAACGAATAACGAGTTGGCGATTAAAGGCTCAGCAAGAAAAAGGAACTCAGAGAATTCGAGAGTGAACGTTTGCAGTGAACGTTTATTATTATTTAATTTTTTTACGAGTAGGAATCCAAATCATTCTTTAAATATATATTACAAACATTTCGGTGACATTAAAAAATTATATGCACTGCGGCGAGAAGTTTATAAGCTACTCCTTGCATCAATATTTTCTAACATACGTTGGTTATATTGCCGCCCAGTCCCTAATTGATCTCTTAGCGTATTATTTTCAAATTATTCATTACATGGCGAATGACTGATTTGCTTCGCATATGATTAACACAAATTTATTTAATTTTCTTCGCATGTTAACAATCAAGCTATTATTTCTATAAAATGTTTTAGTAACTTTAAAACGTTGTTGCTTGAACAAACAATTGATAACAAAGTCAGTTTGGTACATAAAACAAAACAATATGTAACTCGTATGTACAATAAATTTTTAATTGTAAACCTTTGTGAATACGATTCATTTCTTTCTAATTTATTCTGAAAAGTTATATGGCCTTTTTGGTCGGCATAACGGCTCAAAAATTTTATTCTAACTCTTGGGTCTGTCTTAGTTAATTTTATTCATGTCATGCAATTGTGTAATAACAACGCTTGTAATCCTGTTGTGGTAGCATGTCCTATTGATAGATAAGCGAGCATTGGCTTTATTTCTTAGAAACACGGAGTGATGATTCCTTAAACACATAGATCGCACATACAAAATTGTGCCCTTTTTTGATACAATGATGTCTGATGAATTTTCTAATCCATTCGTCATCATATGTCGTTTCTAACGACGATCCATTTGCTTAAGTTCTTGTGCAAGTTTAATTTAATGGTCTACTGTTATAGGTCATGTTCTTGAGAACGGCGACAAGTAGGAAAATTTGGGTTTTCGAAGACTTTGTTCTTAAAAGCTGTTATACTTTTGTTACCTCGCACATTTCCCCGTCTCTTCATTGTGCTGAATAACAGGATATCTGTCTAATAATGTGTGAGTGGCGAAAATGTTAATTTATATGCCAAATCACACCCACGTTTGACCGGTTACTTAGGTCAAAGTTCTAAAAATGTTCTCTGTGAATCTTTGCATTTCAAATTGTACAGATATTCCAAAGATAAGAAACTATTTTGTTAAAAAATTTAGTCGCGTGATTTTGTGACATCTTTAACAAGGACTAAGGGACAGTATCGTTCACACTCATTACAATTAAACTCTGTGACTCGTGGCACCTACTGCATTTCATACGAATATAACTTGCCGCATTAATTTTTCTCAAGGACCGTATTTCTTTATTTAAAAGTTGTGTATACCTGGGACCGAGTTCCGCAAGCGTGAATTTTTCTCCTGTGTGCGCAACTAAGAAAATTCTCCTTTTCAATTCACGCGCTGCCGCAACGTACTGTGAGTTTAAATGTGCTGAATGTATATAATTTTATCAGCTGAATGAGATGAATTTAGTTTTCATTCACCGAGAACTTAAAAATTTAAATTAATCGTGAAAATGAGCTCTGTGTACAGTAACAATATACATACTAGGTGGAATGAAAAGTAACTTCATTGATTGCCAGAATGCGCTGCTACTACAAAAAAGGTTATGGTGCCTTGAAGTCCGTTCATATTTAGGCAGACGCGATACACTTGTTTTGACAGCTGATTGTTGTTGACGTGTTTGGCATCATGTTGATTATGGACAAAAACGATTTTCGTTCTATCAAAAAACATTGTTTTATTGAATAAAATAAAAAAAAAACATTTAAAAAAAAATTTTTTTCATTTCCAACTAGGTTACTTTTCACCCAATCTAATATTTTAGACGACAAAATCGCTAAATAAAATGATTAAATAGTTTTTATTTCTATTTTCACGGGAAGAAATTGATAATTGTTAGGTTTGTATGAGGAGAGTGGAGAACATTCGCTTTTTTTAGGGACAGACTGGACAATTTCTACTTCTTATATAACATATTCGGAAAAAGTCCTAAAGATTAGGATTCATGGAAAAGCGTACGCAGTGGTTTTTTTAGCGGAAAAGGAGAACTTTTAAGAAGATGCATCGGGCGATTTGTGTTCATTGAGATCTTTGAGTACCCTAGTACTATACTAGTTCGAAAGTGTAATCGTTCCATTGAAAATTTGGCGTACTTAGGAGTAAGTGTGAGCAGACACATAACCCAATCTGGAAGCGTTAATCTTGCAGAGAAGTGTGCAGCAAACAGATTGGTCCAAGAGCTGATAAGAGTTCGGGTCCTATCCCACATTTTCTTATAGTTTGAAAATCTTCATCTTCATGTGACATAAACGATCTCATTCCAATAGAAAATAGTGCTTATGATTATATCAGGAAATACAACGACCACCTAACATTGCTAACGAAGCTGTCCCCTTCAATTAGCCTAATCGTATTGCCTAATGGTATTCTAAGCATTTTTGTCTCTTATCGTGTGGGCAGTGTAGGAGAAATCAGCTGATATGACACTATGTCCCAACGAGCTTATCAACCAACGAAGTGCTTATCTGAAAGAAAAGTTAAAAACAAGTTAAATATGTTGACGGTATGACATACCGTCCTTCGGGTGTTGTCTGTCCAGAATGACAAAGACGTCATATCAAAAGGAGCATACATACAAAGGGTTCTTTTTTAAAAGGCTTAAACATTTTTGTTTAAATAAAATACATAGAAATTAACTTGATGATAATTTATTAAATTCATTTGAAAGAGTATTTCACGGGGAATAGTTTTGTCTTGCATATGTTTACCACGGCTGACTATATACGTATATTAAGTATTACTTTGGTCCAAAACATCAATCCTTGTTGATTTGCTGACATAAAACAATGATTTGAAGTAGTCCCAAAGAAAATAAATAAATGGAGTCAAATCGAACGATCTTGGTGGCCAATTGACAGGTCCATTCCCTGAAATGACCATTGCTAATTCGTGTTTTCAATAAAACTATGTTTTTGTTAGTAGTATGGTTTTGAACACCACTGTGTTGGAACCACAATTCCTTCAAATTAATGTCACGCAAACTTGAGAAGGAATAATTGTTAATCATCGCACTGTACCAATGTCTATTGACAGTATTATGCCCCGGCCTATTTTTTGAAAAAATAAGCATTGATGATGCCACTGGCGTATAATCTTCACCATATGGTACAATTTTTTTTTTTTTTTTTTTTGATGCAATAGCATTTGGTGAACTTCTTAAGGACTGTTCTCGCTCCAAATTCGGCAAATCTGGAATTGGACCCCCAATAAATAGTCACGCGGCATTAGCTCTAGCACCAATTGGATCAATAAGCATTGAGGCCACGATTCTTACGCTAAATTTCCCAGATAGTTGGTGGATAAAGGCCAAGTTGCTGCGAACGACAACGAATTGCTAAGTTAAGGTCTTGTTCATCATTAGCCTCTTCATGCGTAATATTTTTTTCCGAAATCGGATTCGGAAATCGATTTTAAGAATAAATTTCATTTATTGTAACTCGTATGTACAATAAATTTTTAATTGTAAACCTTTGTGAATACGATTCATTTCTTTCTAATTTATTCTGAAAAGTTATATGGCCTTTTTGGTCGGCATAACGGCTCAAAAATTTTATTCTAACTCTTGGGTCTGTCTTAGTTAATTTTATTCATGTCATGCAATTGTGTAATAACAACGCTTGTAATCCTGTTGTGGTAGCATGTCCTATTGATAGATAAGCGAGCATTGGCTTTATTTCTTAGAAACACGGAGTGATGATTCCTTAAACACATAGATCGCACATACAAAATTGTGCCCTTTTTTGATACAATGATGTCTGATGAATTTTCTAATCCATTCGTCATCATATGTCGTTTCTAACGACGATCCATTTGCTTAAGTTCTTGTGCAAGTTTAATTTAATGGTCTACTGTTATAGGTCATGTTCTTGAGAACGGCGACAAGTAGGAAAATTTGGGTTTTCGAAGACTTTGTTCTTAAAAGCTGTTATACTTTTGTTACCTCGCACATTTCCCCGTCTCTTCATTGTGCTGAATAACAGGATATCTGTCTAATAATGTGTGAGTGGCGAAAATGTTAATTTATATGCCAAATCACACCCACGTTTGACCGGTTACTTAGGTCAAAGTTCTAAAAATGTTCTCTGTGAATCTTTGCATTTCAAATTGTACAGATATTCCAAAGATAAGAAACTATTTTGTTAAAAAATTTAGTCGCGTGATTTTGTGACATCTTTAACAAGGACTAAGGGACAGTATCGTTCACACTCATTACAATTAAACTCTGTGACTCGTGGCACCTACTGCATTTCATACGAATATAACTTGCCGCATTAATTTTTCTCAAGGACCGTATTTCTTTATTTAAAAGTTGTGTATACCTGGGACCGAGTTCCGCAAGCGTGAATTTTTCTCCTGTGTGCGCAACTAAGAAAATTCTCCTTTTCAATTCACGCGCTGCCGCAACGTACTGTGAGTTTAAATGTGCTGAATGTATATAATTTTATCAGCTGAATGAGATGAATTTAGTTTTCATTCACCGAGAACTTAAAAATTTAAATTAATCGTGAAAATGAGCTCTGTGTACAGTAACAATATACATACTAGGTGGAATGAAAAGTAACTTCATTGATTGCCAGAATGCGCTGCTACTACAAAAAAGGTTATGGTGCCTTGAAGTCCGTTCATATTTAGGCAGACGCGATACACTTGTTTTGACAGCTGATTGTTGTTGACGTGTTTGGCATCATGTTGATTATGGACAAAAACGATTTTCGTTCTATCAAAAAACATTGTTTTATTGAATAAAATAAAAAAAAAACATTTAAAAAAAAATTTTTTTCATTTCCAACTAGGTTACTTTTCACCCAATCTAATATTTTAGACGACAAAATCGCTAAATAAAATGATTAAATAGTTTTTATTTCTATTTTCACGGGAAGAAATTGATAATTGTTAGGTTTGTATGAGGAGAGTGGAGAACATTCGCTTTTTTTAGGGACAGACTGGACAATTTCTACTTCTTATATAACATATTCGGAAAAAGTCCTAAAGATTAGGATTCATGGAAAAGCGTACGCAGTGGTTTTTTTAGCGGAAAAGGAGAACTTTTAAGAAGATGCATCGGGCGATTTGTGTTCATTGAGATCTTTGAGTACCCTAGTACTATACTAGTTCGAAAGTGTAATCGTTCCATTGAAAATTTGGCGTACTTAGGAGTAAGTGTGAGCAGACACATAACCCAATCTGGAAGCGTTAATCTTGCAGAGAAGTGTGCAGCAAACAGATTGGTCCAAGAGCTGATAAGAGTTCGGGTCCTATCCCACATTTTCTTATAGTTTGAAAATCTTCATCTTCATGTGACATAAACGATCTCATTCCAATAGAAAATAGTGCTTATGATTATATCAGGAAATACAACGACCACCTAACATTGCTAACGAAGCTGTCCCCTTCAATTAGCCTAATCGTATTGCCTAATGGTATTCTAAGCATTTTTGTCTCTTATCGTGTGGGCAGTGTAGGAGAAATCAGCTGATATGACACTATGTCCCAACGAGCTTATCAACCAACGAAGTGCTTATCTGAAAGAAAAGTTAAAAACAAGTTAAATATGTTGACGGTATGACATACCGTCCTTCGGGTGTTGTCTGTCCAGAATGACAAAGACGTCATATCAAAAGGAGCATACATACAAAGGGTTCTTTTTTAAAAGGCTTAAACATTTTTGTTTAAATAAAATACATAGAAATTAACTTGATGATAATTTATTAAATTCATTTGAAAGAGTATTTCACGGGGAATAGTTTTGTCTTGCATATGTTTACCACGGCTGACTATATACGTATATTAAGTATTACTTTGGTCCAAAACATCAATCCTTGTTGATTTGCTGACATAAAACAATGATTTGAAGTAGTCCCAAAGAAAATAAATAAATGGAGTCAAATCGAACGATCTTGGTGGCCAATTGACAGGTCCATTCCCTGAAATGACCATTGCTAATTCGTGTTTTCAATAAAACTATGTTTTTGTTAGTAGTATGGTTTTGAACACCACTGTGTTGGAACCACAATTCCTTCAAATTAATGTCACGCAAACTTGAGAAGGAATAATTGTTAATCATCGCACTGTACCAATGTCTATTGACAGTATTATGCCCCGGCCTATTTTTTGAAAAAATAAGCATTGATGATGCCACTGGCGTATAATCTTCACCATATGGTACAATTTTTTTTTTTTTTTTTTGATGCAATAGCATTTGGTGAACTTCTTAAGGACTGTTCTCGCTCCAAATTCGGCAAATCTGGAATTGGACCCCCAATAAATAGTCACGCGGCATTAGCTCTAGCACCAATTGGATCAATAAGCATTGAGGCCACGATTCTTACGCTAAATTTCCCAGATAGTTGGTGGATAAAGGCCAAGTTGCTGCGAACGACAACGAATTGCTAAGTTAAGGTCTTGTTCATCATTAGCCTCTTCATGCGTAATATTTTTTTCCGAAATCGGATTCGGAAATCGATTTTAAGAATAAATTTCAACAATATGAAATTGTTTTTGTGGCGTCAATCTTCGCATAATAACATACCTACCTATCCTGAGAAAATCCTCCATAATTGGAGCATAGGATGAGCAGAATATCACTGCCTTTTTTGTTTTTTTCGTTTGTTCTCACTTTTTTTTCGCCTTCACTTTCTCAACTCATGCACAAAAACAGAGTGAATAAATTTATTCAACTCATATTCACGCTTGCGGAATCCTGCATGAGAACAAACGAAAAACATATAATTGTATTACATTCCACTAGCTTTTGCCTTATTTATCTGCATTTAATGTGAATCTTAGCCTTAACCTAAAATCTCCCTCCCTCTCCCATCTCTATTTGGAAAGCTAAGTTGAAACAGTGATCCTTCCTGTGTTGCTCCTCGGAAATGGTATCCATTCAACAGATGCTAGCCCATCAAGCTTATATATTCGGTAGCTCCTGACTAAGTAACCGTTTTTTCAAGTCAAGTTTTTTGTCAAGTTTCTATTACTGAAGCTGTAATTGCTTCTTGGATACAAGAATAGAGCGCTGCTTTAGCAAGACGGTGCCACTATCCAAAGTCTCCAGTTTCAAAGTCTAGATCAAGAAGTTGAGAGTTTTTTTTCCTTACCCGACCTTACACCCTGCAATAATTGTTACAAAAGAACAAATCTGGAACGATTCAGATCATACCGGGCAAATATTCACCGTCAAGTTTTATTTAATGTGCTAAGCAATTGAGTAATAGCTCAATTGAAAAAGCATCACATGCGGGCAAAGTACTCACTTGAAATGAAGCTTATGGGTTTTTATTGACAACATAAGCCACAATCCGCATTATGTATACTATACATATACTGGTTTATTAAAAATTTATGCACTCATTCTCAACATTTAACGAAAAGTTCTAAATCACTTGATGACTAAGCTAAGTATGTACAAAATTACATTTAATGTGCAAAATATAGTTATGTGCTTAAGAATTCTACGGTTGCCTTCCTCCGGATCCACTATTTAGCAGTTGCCGAACAGTTTGCAATTCGTTTCTCAACGCAACTATTTGAGTTCGAAGAATGGAGTTTTCTTGTTCCAATATAGCTGCTCTAAAAGCAATCCGATCCTCACGGATTTTTCGAGCGTCTCGTGACTTTTTTGCCGCTTCGTTGTTACGTTTTCTTCGTTCGTAATATTTTTCGTCCTTTTGTTCATCGGGTATTGGTCTTTTCTCCCCTCGGGGTCTACGATGCAAAAATGAAGAGAATACACCAGAACGATTTATTTCGGAAAGCGGATATTCTGCGGGACCATAGTCATAGGCCAATGGTGAACAACTTTCAGTACTGCTAATAATGTTTAACATGGGCGGTAAGGGAGTCGGTAACTTTCCACCTTCAGATATTTTTTGTGACAAAATTCCATCTTGACAAAATGTATTTGTAGGTTGTGAATGTTGTTCGTTCGGATCATTTAAGGGCGACTTTACAGGGCTGATATGCGGGAAGTTGTTGTCCTTCATCAGTGTGTAGTAATTTTGAACATCTGCAATTAAGGAAACAGGCTTTTTCGATAAGTGTTAATATTATATATTTGCAAAACTATTTTTTTAACCAAATCAAACTAAAAAAAAAAAAAAAATTGTGCAGAATTTTTAACAGTTAATTCTAAATGGTTTTCTTCGGATTCATAGATTTTGTCATATCTTAGGTGTAATGATTTGATAAAAATAATTTTCTTAAGTAACACCATTTTTGTTTGATGTATATGGAACAATTGGGTATTAACAACCAAAATCAATCATAGGTATTTGCATAACCATCAGGGTTTTACAAATAACTTTACAGAACTCGAAATACTGTGTGATGTTTATAAATATTTACGATCTAATAATTTTATGATCCAAACATTTCACAGAACGCGATGAAATACAGGTAAAGGGTTAAAAAGAAATATTTTAAGATGACATTATATGTTAACATAGATTGAAATATAAGCAATTTGGTTAAAAAAAATTAGTAGAGTACACGGCGTGGTTTGAATCTGTGCACGAACTTTCATTTTGGAGTAACGGTGCTGGAATATACCAGGTGTACCAGGTGTGAAAATAAAACACTAATTTTTAATAGGAAAGTAAAAAACATTTTGTTCAAAGTATTGGCAATCGCTAGTTACACAATTTTTCCATCTTTCAGGCAATTTATAGATTCCACGCAAATAAAACTGTTCATCTTTTGAAGCAAACCAAAAAGTCACCCAATTTTCGACTTCCTCGTAGGATTTGGAGTGCTGCTCAGTTATTGCGTGTCCCATCGATGAAAACAAATGGTAGTCGAAAGGAGCCCAGTCTGGTGAATACGGCGGATGTGGAAGCAAGTCCCAGCCAAGTGCTTTGCTTGTATCTTGAATCAGTTTTGCTTTATGTGCAGGTGCATTGTCATGGAGCAAAATTACCTTGCCGTGTCTTCTGGCCCATTCTGGACTTTTTTCGATTGTTGTCGGTAGCGATCTGTATTAACGGTTTCACCAGATTTTAGGAGCTCATGGTACACCATGGTACCACACACATTGTCTTCTTGCCGAATCGATCTGGTTTTGCAGTCGAAGTTGATGGTTGTCGCGGATTAACCTATGATTTTTTCCATTTAGAATTCTGAAAATAAGTCCATTTTTCATCGTCAGTAGCAATTCGATGCAAAACTTTTTATCGTGTCTGTGAAGCAAAATTTTAAAAGTGGTTTTTCGGTTTTACATCTGTCTTTCATTCAATTCATGTGGCACTCATTTTCCAGACTTTTGGATCTTTCCCATAGCTTTTAAACGGTCAGAAATTATTTGTTGTATAACATTTAACATTTCTGCCATTTGTTTCTTACTCAAAGTGTCATCTTCATCAATTCTATTTAGTATTTCGTAATTTAACTAGAAAGGTATTGCATTACCGTATATTGACGACATAATTATACCCGCTAAAAATGATGAAGAAGCACTATCAAACTTAGAAGAACACTTTGCAGAGACTATGGGCTAGATATCAATTTAAAGAAACACAGCTTCCTGAAAACAAAAATCCAGTTCTTGGGACATGTTATAGAAAATCAAAAAGTATCCCCGTTACCCGAGAGAATTCAAGCCCTAATAAAATATCAGATACCGCAAAACATTAAACAGTCAGAAAGCTTCCTTGGTCTTGCAGGATATTTCCGAAAATTTATACCAAACATTTCTATTATCGCAAAACCGTTAACCGACTTAAAAAAACAGAATGCTAAGTTTGACATGAAGAAAGAGCAAGTCGTTTCTTTTAATACACTTAAGTAATGATAATCAACGATGATAGTTTAGTTACCAGAATACAACGACTACAAATGCAAGACGAAGACCTCATAACCATTAAAGAAATTTTATGAAAGGCGACGTTCGGTATAAGTTGGTAAACGACGTCGAACTGCTAGTAATACCACGAGGCATGCAGGTGGAAATAATAAGACGCGCACACGAAAAAGGACACTTCGCTGTTAAGAAAACGATAGAAGTAAATAATAAAGAATATTTTATACCAAAACTTGAAAAAGTACAAAGACTCATTGCTAACTGTATACCATGCATCATAATAAACAGAAAGCAAGACAAACAAGAAGGAGAACTACATCCAATACATAAAGAAGAGCCACTCCACACATACCACGTTGATCATCTTGGTCCCTTGGAATCAACAAGCAAAATGTTTCGCCATATCTTTGTCGTTATCGACTCCTTTACGAAGTTCTGTTGGTTGTATCTCACGAAGTCTACATCAGCCAAAGAAGTAATAGCCAAATTACGGACGCAAAGCATGACATTATGCAATTCGGTTCAAATCATCTCAGATCGAGGATCCGCTTTTATTTCGGACTATTTTCGAGAATTCTGTAAACTGGAGAATATCAAACACATCAAAATCACTACCGGTTTACCACTCGCAAGTGGGCAGGTCGAACGCCTCAATAGCATCATTTTATCCGTGTTGTCTAAGCTGAGTATCGAAGATCCAACTAAGATCCGTTCAGAAAACCATCAACTCAACCTTTAACCGAAGTACCAGTTTAACACCATTTGAGCTACTTGTCGTAACAAGAATGCGCACTAAAGAAGACCTTCACATAAAGGAACTGATAGAGGAGGAAATAATCGCGAGTTATAACGATAAAAGGAACGAGCTAAGAGAAAGTGCTAAGAAACAAATAATAAAGGCTCAAAACGAGAACAGGAAAAGTTATAATCTTCGACGAAAGCCAGCCACAAAATATGGGGAAGGTGATGTAGCCATCAAAAGGACTCAGCTTGGAGGTGGATTGAAACTAAGGCCAAAGTACTTAGGGCCGTATGAAGTTACGAAAGTTAAACCGAATAATACTTACGATGTCACAAAAAGAGGCTACAACGAAGGCCCGAAACATACAAGTACGTGTGTTGAATTTATGAAGCAATGGCCGAGCAGTCTTGACGACGACAACCTTTTGGAGGCATTCGAGGCGAATGTGGGCAATCAGCAACACTGTCACGGAGGAATATGAGACACATGATATACGCACTTGAAGGATGAGGGCAGTTGTTTTCCGGCTTTTCATCGTGGCAGTTCTTGCAACAAACAAATTCTTACACGCACATTTTATCAGTCATTTTAAGTAAATGTAAATATATAATTTTAACCCCTAGAAAATAAAAGTATTTTAAGTTACCTAAGTAAACAATCTTACACTTCTGATAGAGCATGATCACCATATGCCTCGACAAGCATTCGATTCGACTCTGCAGCACTTTTCTTCAAATGAAAACAAAAAATTAATGCTTTCCGCAAGTCATTATTATCTGGTACAAAATTCGACATTTTTAACACGATGAAAAAATATGATGTTGATTGCTCAGTCATTGTATGTATGTCATATGTATGTCAGTCATATGTATGTATACTTAATATTTTTGACAGGTTTCATAGCAAAAAAAAAAAAATAAAAAAATAAAAATAAAAATTATGGCTCGTTTACAATAAATGTTCACTATGGAGACATTTGTAACATATCTTAACGCTCTCTTCATACCGGTACACCTGGTATAGAACACCAAATAGTTCAGAAAGAATGTTTTGTGATATTCTTAAGGAAAATATTGAAATGCTCACAAAAAAAAGTGAACAACGTACTTATGTGTGCTGATTTCAACACTGATTGCTGCAAAAATGACACTTATTTAAAAAAAAAATTAAAAGAATATTTGAATATAACTGCCCTAAAATAAAAAATGGAAGAATACTCCAGAGCTACGTCAAAATCTAACACAATTGTGACAAATTTAAAAAATATAAAAGTTAAACCAAAGAGGAGGGGAAAAATATTAAATTACAAAAGTATAGAGATTATCATCGAAAACGAAACTATTAAAAACGAGAATAGCAAAACCATAAATTTGTTTAAATACCGCAGGGAACCATTTACAGAGGAACTAACTACAGTGGTTACTAAATATGAAAGAGAAAATATTGCTCATGAAAATGCCAATAAATAAGACAACCTTTTTAAAAACATAACTGCTAAGTTCTATATCAGAAAAACCCTAAAAATAAGTAGTCATTCAAATAAATGGTTTAGTAATAAAATCCAAGTTAAAAAATAAAAATTAATAAAACAAATACTAAAATTATAAGCGACAGAAATAGCTGGGATGAATACAAAATCATAAGGAACAATGATAAGGCTAAAATAAATGAAGCAAAATGCTAATTTATAAGTTTTAAAATCAATACAGCAAATGGGCAAAAGCAAATGCAGAAAACTATAAAGGATTTGGTGTTAAAACAAAAAAAATCACAAATAAGTATTAGGTGCTAAGTTCTAAGCTATCTAAGTTCTCGCTGTTGTTAATAGAATAGTAAGTGCTCCTAGATTTTGACACATCCAAAACGTCATGAACCAAGCTGAAACATATGGTAAACAAAGCATTTTAACACATAAACACGTTAAAACTGGTGCAAAGGCTTACCAAGAAGATGTGCTAGATTGTTTTCTGAAGGGTTTGACCAATACCATTTCAATGGATATAGATGGATCTCCCAACAGGAATCTGCTCCAGCGCACAAAGCCAAAAACACGGCTCAGAGTCAATATTTCTGGCTTTATAGCAGCAGAAGATTAGCCGTCGGGGAGTCCGAATCTGAATTTACTGGATTATGGTTTCTGGCCAGAATTGGAGAACATGGCCTGCAAGACTCTCCACAGAAATTTGGAAAGTACGTGCCGCTATAACCCAACGGCCACACCGTTTGGAAGCTTGTGTTTAATCAAAAGGCAGTCATTTTGAGTGAATCTAATTTTCTTTAATAATCAATATTTTGGTCTAATAAATGAAACAATTTTGAATACAATATGTGTAGTTTTTTTTTATAGCGTTTGATATTTGTAACAGAACTTAAGGCAGGACTAGGTACATAGTATTATACAATACCAATGAAAATTTCAACTTTAGCAAATTAAATTAAAAAAATGAACTGACTTGGACAAAATACCGCCAAATAATCCTTGAATCCTTGAAAATTGTGAGGAATTTAGTCCAAGCAACACATTAAGAACGTTTGACAAAATCTTGGAAATTGTAGTAATATAATAGCTTATGGCCTATATGGAAAGAAATAATATATATAATATGTTCTGCATTGCAATCGGGATTTAGATCGGAATATTATGTTGGTAAAGTGAAATAGTTTAAATCGTTTCCCTCAACAAGGTCGCAAAGAATAAAGGTCAACAAATGTGATAGAAGTTGACATAGGAGTTCCAGAAGGTTTAATTCTGGGAGCACTGCTTTTTATAATATACATTAATGATATTACAGAAATTATACTTGAATGCAAAATTGTTCGTTATGAAGATGACACACTAATCTTCGCCGAAGGAAAAGATGCAGATGAATGCAGAACAAACCTACTACTATAGGTGACATTATTCGAATAACATTATTAAAAACAAACTGAAATGAAACGAACAGAAAATTAACATGTTGAGTAAAATACTAAAGTTAAATATTGTAAATAATGATAAAATAGAAAATGTAAATCATATTAAGTACCTTTCAGTAATGATTGATAAAAAAATTGCTGAATATGTGGATTGTACCTGCAAAAAAATTGGGGAAACGATTGATTTCTTTAAAACGAAACGAAGAAAAATGGATTGCTTGACAACAATTTAAGTATATAATACTATCACTAAACCTCATTTTTAAAATTGCTCAAATATATTGAATTATACACGTGTTGCAATCGCAATTAGATGGAAAGACTTTAAAAACTTCTGAATAAAGCAATAAGAAGCATATTAGGATGCAATAGACTCACACCAATAAGATGCATGCTGGATGGATTAAATTGATGAGCATACGAGAAAGATTGGAACTCACCATGCTGATAGCAGTTTTCAAAACAAAGCAGGATGCTGCACTAAACTATCTAACAAGTGTAATGAGATACGTGGATGAACCACAGGCGCAGCTGTTATGATTTCAGATTCATCGTCAGGGTATTTCAACCGCTCTATATAAGGGAATACTATTTTATAATTCCTTGCCAAGTAGTATAAAAAATGAAAACATTTTAAATTGTTTAAAATAATTTGTATTAATTTTGTTAAAATAAATAATTGAATTATTATAAGAATATATGTAAGACTATGTTTAAAATAATATTATAAACTATATTTATACCCGTATTCATATTTCTGAGATGTTTTAGAAGTATTGTTATACTGTTACAAGATTTGATTTTACGGCAAAGATATTCTAGAGGAAAAGAATATAAGGTGTACCTTTTCAGAAATGTCAAACTCTACTCCATTTTATTCATCTCTCTTCTTTTTCATTACAATTTTCTTTGCGCTCCCTATAAGTAGATCTGCGTGTTGTTTTCAAGGCAATCTGCAGATTCGTAACACTGCCCCTCCCCTTTAAGCTTGAGACACCTGGCCAAACTGATTAAAACTTTCCTCATTCTTGAGCCAATTGTACACCAGTCTCAAACAGGCATCTTGTTTTTGAAAAGTTGATACATCCTCAGTGCTTCTTTCTGAGTTACGCAGTAATTAAGTTTGGCTTTTTTAAATGTCTTACTGAAAAATTGGTCTTTCCACCCCACTTTTGTAATTCAGACTAGCATCTGAATCAACAATGAATGGTCTTGATTATTTGGAAGTGCCTTAACTGGCTCTTCTCGGTCAACTGCGTGGGTGGCTTGGTTAACTCGAAAAAAAAAACTATATGAATCGCCTATAGTAGGCGCAGACTCCCAAAAAAGATTGCACGTCTTTTTTACAGCAATGTGTTGGTCCAATCCCTTACTGAGGAGGTTTTATCCGGGTCAGGGGCTATGCCTTGAACAGACACTATGTGTCCAAGGAATCGAACAGACTTCCGATAAAAAACTGATTTTGTTGGAGCTATTTTAAGTTCGACCTCAATAATGCGTTGAAATACAAGTCGTAGATTTTCAATTAAACCGTCAAATGAAGCGGAATGAACGATGACATCATCAAGGTATACCAGACAGACCTGGTATGGTACTCGTACGTCGCGAAAAACTTTGTCCATAAGACGCTGGAAAGTGGCAGGGGTATTACAAAGCCCAAAAGGCATTACATTAAACTCCCAGAGTCCCCTACCAATGGTGAAGGCCGTATGTTTCTTCTACGACTCTTCCAACTCTACCTGCCAATAGCCCAATTTAAGATCGATGGTGGCAAACCAGCTGGAACCCGCTAGAGCATCTAATGGTAAGTCGATTCGAGGAAGACGATATGAGTCCCCTTTTGTCTCTTCGTTTATTCGCCTGTAGTCCACGCAGAAGCGCCGCGTTCCATCTTTCTTAAGGACAATAATCACAGGAGATGACCAATGGCTCATAGAAGGACGTATGATTTTTCGAGCCTGCATGTCTTTCACGAACTGTTCAGCTTCTCCCCTCTGCATAATAGGTAGCCGCCTAGGTTACTTGTTTAGTCGAATTGCTCCAGTCTCTATCCGGTGCTTTAGAACTCCGGTTCTCTCAAGATCACTAGCGTAAAGGAAGGCCTTTACTTTTTCAATTTCCATTCCATTTATTAGATTATTGGGTCTTGTATTTCAGGGTATTTCAAATCTATGTGCAACAAACTTAAGCATTGGTGGCTATTATCGTCTAATTTTTATTTTTTGTCGTTGCCGATTCCCCAAAACAAGTAGCTTTATTTGATATTGGTCTTGTAGAAGCAAGGAACCAGATTTAAGGTCAATGATACCATCATGTGATACCATAAACTTTCATCTGTCTTTTGGACACGTGCTCTTAACTGGGCATGTGCCGTCCCACCCATGTAAGTTGTTCCAAACCGCCCACGTAATGCTTAAATTAACAGAGTTAAATTTTCTCTCACGTGTGTGCCTAAAGACTTCAAAAAGCCTAGCGCAGATCTGCGTAATCCACGTAATACAGATCCGCACACAGATACTGCTGCCTTGAACTAACAGAGTAAAATTTTCTCTCACGTGTGTGTCTAAAGACTTTAAAAAGCCTAGCGCAGATCCGCGTAAGCTGGCTCACACAAATACTGCTGCCTCCTCACCTGTCCATTCCTTTCCCTTGGAAACCATGTCCAGATAAGTTGCGTATAACTCCCATCAAAGTTTTCTACCATACTCCATAAGTGGTAATACCGGTTTGGACATTGGACGACTCACTTCCCCTGAGTATTGGCTTGAAATAATAGAAGTTCGTTGTTCTCCGTTAGTGGACTGCGGTGGATTACCAAAAGAAATTTCCCGCACTCTTTCAGCAGACAATCCAGATGGTGTATTGCAAAAGGAGGTTTCTCGCGCTATTTGGGTTGACGATCCGCATGGCGAATTGGCTCCCGACTCCCTGTTGATGTGCATATCGATGGGCCGCCGTGGTTCGCCAAGCGAAGTTTCCCGCATGTTTAGGGTTGACGATCCAAATGGTTGATTAACTAGAGGAGGCTCTGCAGTGGATTCAAAAACAAGTTCCGCAAAGGTTGACGTACTCACCATGCGTTCAAATTCATCGATTCTATTCCCAAATAAAATTGTGAATTCTGTCAGCCGTGCTTCGAGGTTAAGCACTGCTTCGAGTAGAGTCACCGTATCTGGATTGAAGCGGGGGACATTCATTTTCAGAATAACATCTGTTCTGTACCCCACACCTGACACCAAATGTTACAAAATTTGTTTTTACGGTAAAGATATTCCAGAGGAAAAGAAAATATGTGTGCCTTTTCAGAAATGTCAAACTCTACTCCATTATATTCTGCTCTCTTCTTCCATACAATTTTCTCTGCGCCCCATATAACTAGATATGCATGTTGTTTTCAGCGCCATCTACAGATTGGTAACAAAACTAATAAATGAACTACTATTACAACCTACATGTCTATTTCGGTTCGGTCGAAATTTCTCTTCTTGACTTTGCTATCGCTTACAACAGTGTTTGACAACGGCTCTGACTTCGGTCTCATTCTTAAGAATGACTCTTACTGAATTTATTTTTAACTTAGCTTAATATGGTAAATTAGGCTTTTTGGGAATTTTGTTAGTTAAAGAGTTCTCTTAAGTTTATAAACATTTTAATCTATTAGTAATGTTTGAAATGTTTTGCAAACGTTGACATAATTGACATTATATGGTTTGCTATTACGTAGTTCTACTACGGAGCACTACTATATTAAAACTATAATACTACTGCATGTTTCATTTAGTGTCCGATTAAGCATTAAAGTGACAACAACAACCCAGTGACAACACCTAGTTCGACGATTAAAGTGAGCCGACACATGCATCAAAACAAGGAAGAGTATAGATACCATATGACATAATATATCAACGTAGCTGAATAGCTGCCGCGTGGTCCATGAGCGGAAGGGACGGAAACAATACCAGCTTATGACAAAGTAGGAGCATGAAAAACGCACAGTCGCAAGATGTTATAACAAAAAAGATGTTAAAAATTTTATCAATGGGTAAAAATAGAGTTTCAAGATAACTTGACACTAAGCTTCCAAAACTAACAAGACCCCATAATATTAAATAGAATCGCAATCGTAGCCAACGTGCGGAAATTCTTAAAAAATAATATTGAAATTCTGGTTCAGTTTTAAATACGCAACGTGAATTTTGTCGTGAGGTTGACGTCAATGTGCAGGGAATTCGTCGCACGGTGGAAAATTTTGAGCATTTGAACGATGTGCTATTACACACATAATAGCATGAACGTAGCTTCAAAATAAAACCAGCATCAATTTTTTTCCTATCGTGTTATCTGGTCACCTTTTAATACCTAAACTTAAGGTTAAAAAGGCTGCAACCGAGAGCCTACTCGTCGAGTTGTTCAAAGCATCGGATATAACTTGGTAAAGAACATATACCAACAACATGCCTTTCACCACATTTGTATTTATTCTTTATCTGCGTATCACATTTAGAAACCAATGATTGATTTTGGTATCCCTGTCAAAATCTTTCAAATGTATATCATGCCGATGAAGATTGCATGATGCTTCATCAAGCTCTGAGACCTTTTGCGAGACCGGATATATTAAAAAATAATTGGGGTACGGCGACATACAATTGCGTTAACATTGTTTTTGAAATCGTGTAAAAAGGCACAATTTGTTAGAAACTTCGAATTATTACTACTCACATCTTCTGCTTTTATTGGACCTTGAAACATGTAACGCGCTTATATACATTTATTACTACGAAAAGTGACTATTTTCTCCGATAAAATGATACTGGATCGTTTGCAACAGCAAGGATACTTGAAAATATACGATTCAGTAACAAAGCACATTTCATGTTGATAGCTATATACAAAATGTATAATAAATAAACAGAACTGGCTTGCTCGCATCCCAACAACCCAAAGAGAGCTTTATCTAAAATGTTTACATGTTCTACCAAATATTTGTGTGAATGTGACTGCTTTAATCATTTGCCGAACAACTGACAACTTTCTAATACCGAGACTGAAATTGCTTCCTGGGTACGAGAACAGAACGCTACTTTAGCAAGATGGTGGCACTTACCACAGCGCTTAAGTCTCGTTGGAGATGTTGAGAGTAATTTTTCCTTACTGAACTTCACACCTTGTAAGGATACCTCATGTCGAAAGCTTGCAATAAGAATCCTCGAACGATTCAGATCGATAAATAAAGAAACAGGGGGGTTATAAGACGGTAAGACGATGACACGATGGGACGAAAATGCCGGTAAAGAGCAAAAGGCTTTCAACCGTGGACTTAATACAATGGAAAACCGATTAAGTGCGTCTTTACTTAGACTGTAAGGAGGCAAATAAGCTGTAGCTAGAGCACGTCCGATAGCACTGTGTCACAAATTAATAAAGTTACCCACATAATGACCAGGCAATTAGCTATGGGTGAGGTGCAGTTTATGAATAACAACGGAGAGACTTTGCAAAGCTTTTAAGTAGATCGCGTTAATGGAGTTGAAAAAGGCGTCAGACAAAGCTCACAGCATTCGACAGAGCTCAGAGATCTCATTTGAACAGCGCTAAAATCTCAAAATGTTACCAAATGGTATATAAGAATAATATGCGATATGTATGTGTAATGACGATAAAAAGAAAGTAAAGTTATAAGAGTACATGAAGGCAGTGTACAAACCGTGACACTTTTTAATGTCATGGAAGATTTCTTACTAAAGCAGCACATAAATGATCCCGGAATAACTTCTCTTCTTTTCGCCGATGGTAGCCCAATAATAAGTAACGACAGGACCGTAAACCCAACCACTGATATCTATTTCGAAGGACTCATATTGGCAAAGTGAGGAATATGTGTATAAATATGTATACATGGTACGCTCTGAAATTGCGATGACGATGTCCTACATACATAGAGTCATAGTGTGTAAAATGGAGTGAAAACTCTGCCATGTTTTGTGACAGAAAAAATCCGCTTAATCATAAAGTATTGTCCTTCATGATAGCTATTCGCCCAGCTACGAGAAATACTATTGTATATAAAGGAAAAATGACAGCGACGGGAATGAAAATGTTAAGAATGTCAATAGGTGTAACAAAAAGTGATCTAGTACGAAATACGTGCGTTCGCAGAAGTCTCTGCATTAAGAAAACGACAGAGGACCACTTTCAGGCTGAGCAAACCTTGAAAATTCTGGTCCGCACTTCGATTACTCAAATAATGGGTAGTTGCTTGTAGAATGGTTCCAAAGCCAGCAAATCTAGCTAACCATACAAGCGGCGAAGTTACAGTGCAGATACATGGGAGGAATACGAGGGATTCTACGACAGTTAATTAAAATTCATCCTCATGCATAATATTAATGCATTGTCAAAACGTGATCAGATGTTTTAGACTTGTGCACAAAAACTCATTTATTTTATTATATCAAATATTATATCTCATGTTGACCCTCTGGTTGGTAAAGGGTGACCAGATAAGAACGATAGGAAAAAAAAGTTAAATAAAACAACAACAGCGTGAAATATAAAATTGAGTTTGGCTTTATATTAAAGCTACGTTCATCCCATTGTGTATGGAATAGCACATCATTCAATTGACCTCCTCAGATTCGCTGGCAGTGCTTCAAGCGGTTGGTCCAATTTTTGATGTGCGCCATTATTTCGGCAATAGCGGGTCGAATGTTGGCCTCGAGCTCGTTCAAATTAATTGCCTTGTTAGCGTAGACTAAGAACTAGACGTAGCATAAGAAAAAATAATAGAGTAGTGTCAAATCGCATGATCGTTGAGAGTTGCGCTTATATGGCATGAAGTGCCGGTTTGTTGGAACCACAGCTCCAATATATCGATGTTGTCGAGCTCTGACCACAGAAAGTCGGTTAACATTGCTCTATGCTCGAGATCGGTGACGGAAACCGTGTCTCTTTCCTCATTTCGAAAGAAATAAGGTCCGATGATGCCGCCAAGGATGTATGTTATTGCTGCTTAGCTTGTACACAACTTGTGGATTGCGTTCGCTCTAATATAGCTGCTCAGCCAAAAATGGGCCTCGTTCGAGAAAATGATATCTTGGGTAAAATCTGGATCTCGGCGAACTCGCGGCGTTGTCTATGGTCGTCCAGCTTCAATTTTTGCGTCAGCATAATCTTTTACGGATGTAGGCAGATTCCAAATTTTGTTTACCGATTTGGAACTATAATAGTAGATAGTGAATACTATTGACAAGCAGAGGAGATTTTAACTCTGTCATTGCATGTCGAAGTGATTGTGGCTTCAGGAGATAATACGTTGCTATTTTATCAGGATTTGCACCCAGAGATTTGTTCTATTTTTAAGTTATTCATCATCTTGCTTACGTATATATGATTTTGTAAAATTTCTGCGTACATTTAATTGTAAATAAACGGACACCATCAACTCGTCTTAGAAATTCAATCGAAGGATACTTTCAACTGCTCATTAAACCTTAGCTCAATTGTTATCCAACAAATTTAGAAATTATCTACAATACCATATGTATATCTATCAATCGTCCCATTGTTGCCTTTGTACTTTTCGTCCACTAATGGTAAATGCTTTTTAATAATTTAATAATAATTAATAATTTTTTTAATATTTCAACAAGATCTAATAATTTTTTGGCAAAAATACTAAAGTTAATCCATAAAAATATATGTACATACTTGCATATACTGTGGTCCACATAAATAAAATTTTATTATGTATTTTATCGACGAAGAAAAAAACTGCAATGAATCGAAAATAAATCTTAACCTTGGTAGCCTAGTTAAGATTGCAAGCCTAATTGACGGATTAACTGGATAAATTAAGATAAGGTATCAGATCTTTCAAATATCACTTATGTATGTGATTTAAGATTCAAATGACATCGAAACCTTCGCTGTGCTGTTGACTAGTAGATGATAATATGAAGAGATGCCTCGTCTAACCAAACGTAACTCTGCATCTGCGTATCCCTCCTAGACACAAAGAATAATATACTATATACAGAGAAATACTATAAAATCATATTTATTAGATTGTTTAAACATATTTTCATTGGCATTATATAGGGTTAAATAAGATAACTATTAACAACTCGTATGTACAAGATGGAATCAAGTCACAAGTTTCCTAATACAATATGTACTTTTCAACCATGCTAAAATAATTGCACATTTATGTTTTTAATCTCACTTAGACCTATAGTCTAATTGTCGGGAGAACCATGAAGCCACAGTTTACTTAAGGAGAGCCTATCATATAGTCCAAAGGGCTGCCAAACAAAGTGCCTGTAGTTTACGAAGGAAGGCTGTTTTCCTGGAAACTAGTTTTTTGTATGACGACAGAACGGAACATACACTTTAAAAACAATTTAAAACTTTCACTTAAGTCCAAAATTAAAAGTTTATAACCAGGTTTTACTCTATGAATTTGCTAATAAATATTCATAAGCAGAAACAGTAATAAGTTCCAGGAAATGTGTTAGAATTTTCTTGACTTTCTTTTTAGGTTATGCAAATTTTAACAATATCCGACGGCTTACCTGTTGGTAACATTAGCCGATTGCACGTTCTAAGTAAGTGAAAAGTTGAAAAAGAAAACGGATCCACGATTCCATTAAATGGTCGATGCACTGAACTGTTACACATTGTTGAAGTATCCTTTAAGATCGTATTTATTTATTTTCTTTTTGTTGTTGCTTTGTTTTTGTAAATGAAAATTTGTAACAATCCAATATGTTTTATTGGAAGTAAAAGCCAATATTTAACCGTGTTTAACCTACCCTCGAGTCAGTTTCAAACTAAACTCGTTGGCATTAGAAAAATTTATTTTATACCAGTATACCTATGTTATGCTTTGAAAGGGGCACATTCTGTGGCAAGGAAAAGGAACGTAATTTTCTTGGATTTGTCATAATTGTAGGTCTGTCCGCTGACAGAAATGTAGTTTTTTTTATGTCTAGGCTCTGATTCAACCAATCACGCAATGTTGATGGTAATTACCTGTTCGTACAACACTTTTCCATGCCGAATGACATTCATCGCCCACATATGGTTATGAGGACTCCATATAACTTCTATTGGACCTTACTCTGTTGATGTAGTATATTGTGGTTGATGTGGTATGGTGTGGTTTGTTAAAGGCTTAAAATGCTTAATATGCGCTGCACAAGAACAATACTTACATGAGAAGGTATGTATATGGGGGTTGGGATATTCTACCCTAAGGGTAGTTATAGAAAAGTTTCTGTTTGGTGGTTGAAAAGGACACTTTATAGGTATAAGAATAGAGTTAAGGATGGTCGATTTGACCTATAATAGTTGCCTAATAGTGGGTTAAACCAATCAGAGTTGCGAAGTTTGTTCAGTTGGAAAGCTAACCGGAGTTGGGAATATTGATTGCTTTCGTGGAAATCGAATTATGAGCTTAGATTTTTAAAATTGATTTCCTTGCTTAAAAAAATTTCATATAAAAACTATTTTTGATTACAGTGAATTACAAACTAAGATAAGCCAGTTATTTATAGACAAAAAAATCATTAATTAAAAATTAACATTAACTTGCAGAGTTTTTACAAATTTTCAAAGAATCACATCAAAGGTAAAAATAGGAATTTATGTTAGAAGCATCGAAAGAAATAATATCATTAATGTTGGGTGATACTGGTTTTATCTTTTCGTTCGAGCGCTGAATATTATACTTTTAAAGTTGAAATACTTGCTATTTCTTACTTAACATTTCATTTATAATTGTTAAATTGTCGCTTACATATCGCACCATTGCGACGAAATGGTAAATGACCATAACCTATTTTTGGCTATTCAACTCATTAGAAAACCACCCTTTTGCTTGTGACGTTTTATTTGCCTCTGACCTAACTGATATTGTAACGTTTAAGTAAATGGATTCACACTCACCTTGAAGCATAAAATCGCACAACTGCCACCATGCAGCCAGAATATAAGGTTAGTATACTTTGATACGTTGATGACTGATGGGTACATATTTTAGGATCGCTTTAACGGTATTAACTCACTTTTAACGATTTTGGAGTAGTTATATCTTCAATAAATATTGGTGTTTTAGTTAAAGAAAAATATTCCAAATACGCACTTCTAGAAGCCTTCAAATTTATTAGCTCTCTGATCTTTCTCATTGAAATATTCGAAGGGCTTTTGATCTCCTATACATCTCCTATCTTTGCGCTTTTATTCAACCAACATATCACTTTTAATGACCTTAGTTGTCATTCCCAAAGCCGGAAAATGCTCTCATATTGTCCCAAAGGGCCTCAGACCTATAAGTCTATCATCTTTCCTTCTGCAAACTCTAAAATGACCGCTTATATTTATCCATGACTTTTGTCGATGGCTCCACATGCATACTATAAAGGAAAGTCATTGGAAACGGCTCTGCATGCACTGACTAGCCATATCGAAAGATCGTTTTAATATAGAGAGTGCACAATGGTGCAGGAGTTGATCCGTCTTATTCTAAATAGCAGAATGATCCAAATTGGGTGGGCTTCTGCCAAAAGATATGTCAGCAGAGTTACTCCGCAAGGCGGTGTCCTTTCCCCCCTCCTCCGCAATTAGTGGTTAATGAACTGCTTATATACTCGTATGTACCTGGAATCGGGTAATAGTAGCGTGATTGCTTATGCAGATGAAGTTGCTATAACCATCTCAGGTAAGAATCTTAATACCATTAAAGTATTCCTTCAGCTAAATCTTAACAAATTAACCCGTCGGGCAAATCTCTTTGGATTGGAAGTAAACTCACATAAAATTGATCTGGTCCCCTCTTTCATGAAATAAAGAATTCCAATCATTGGCCTCATTTTTGACAGGAAACTAAGTTGGAATCCTAACATTTAAAAAAGAGTCAAGAAAGCTAAAATAGTTTTATTATCTTGCAAAAAAGCCATTGGGAACAAATGGGGCTTTCAACCTCGCGTAACTCACTGGCTATACACATCTCGGTATAGGATCGATACTCACCTACAGGGTTGTTGTCTGGTGGAGGGCCTTATACAATGCTGTCAACTGCAGCAATCTAAGCAGAGTCCAAAGAACAGCATGGCTATGAATAAGTGGAGCCTTACGCTCTACTCCCTCCGCCGCAATGGATATTCTGTTTTATTTGACATCCTTCGATATCTTCAGCAGGCAATGAACTGCGACCGCAGATATTCTCCTTAAAGTGACAACACAATTGACAAATAATTTATTTGGCAACGCTAATATTCTTTATATACTAGCAATCCTCACAGAGAACATCGATTTCACTATACCCGAACTTTGGTTTGAAAAAGACTTTCATGTAAGCTCCCCCTCTAGATCCTTCTAGGAGGAAGATGCTTTCATGGAGGACAGGTCAATCCATTTTTACACAGATGGATCTAAAACTGGGAGCGCGGCTGATGGCAGTGTTTTCTCCGTTAAGCTAAATCTAAGCCTCTCCTTTCGTCTTTCAAATCACTGTAGCGTGTTGGCGATTAAAGGAGCTCTGTCCTGGCTGAAACAAAAACGTGATATCTGCAAAGGATATCCGCATCTTTTCGGAAAGACAGGCGATAGCGATCAAGTCCCTGGAATCAGTCTCATTAAATCCTAGAACCGCCCTTGAATGCCGATCATCCCTTAGGGAGATGGCACAGCAGTTCAACCTTCACCACTGTGGGTTTCGGGTCACAGACACATTCTAGGGAATTTTAGGGCCGACGAACTCATCAAAATTGGAATCACTCTTCCTATTCTTCCTGATAAGAGTTGCATCGATATACCAATCGCAAATTAATATTAAAGCTGAATGCTAACAAAAGAACAGACCTTAGGTGGACTGTTGGATCATTCGTTTGGTCTGCCTGCAACTTTGGGTTTCATGCCATATGCAGTTGTGTTCATATGAGGCCCAACTGTCAATGAAACCTTAACTAATGACGCAGGTAGACCCAACTTAGGTTCGAGTCCTGAAAAATTTTCCTCTGAACCTTGCCTGGGAAGTTCATCGACGGTTTCATTTTCTGTGATGCATTGTGACCTGGTACCCAGAGAAGTTCGTTGAATTTAGCCTTCTGACTGCGTGATCTCTTGCATTCTTGAACTACCTTGGAAGTCAAAAGAAAGTTCAGTTAGGCTCTAAGCGCAGCTTGGCTATCGCTACAGAAGCAAATGCTTCACTCCCTCCACCGGTACTCCGCAATATATTTCGCTGCTATCAGGATTGCATAAATCTCCGCTTGGAAGACAAATGCAAGTTTTCCTAACGTGAAGTGAAATCTAACGTTGTCGTCCTCCAGGAAGACACTAGCGCCACATCCTAAGTAAGTTTTGCAGCCATTCGTGAAAGCCCGACTGTTGAAACTTACATTTTTCCACTCATATATTCTTACAGATCGTTTTCCCACCCTATTCCAACCATAGTCCAACATTCGTCTCCTAGAAGTGCACTGACTACACCTGCTAAAATCCAGATGTAGCGTCGCATTTCGTCTGACTACGAGAATGCACTTTTTTATTTCCCACATTGTGCACCAGTTGTCGATCACGTCTAGGGCTGCCTGCGCTTTAGAACTAGACACGTTCTAACAGACCGCACAGCTACATTATACGCGTATGCTTGCACAGACATTAGAACTATGGTATTTAGCGTGTTGAGCAGTGAGTCGACCGACATGTACCATAGAGCGCCGCCTTACGGGCAGCCTCTATTTACACCCGCCACCACATATTCACCACAGCCAACATCCGCAATCAATGTCATATTAACCAGCATTTCTTTTAGCCACAAAACTAGTGATTCGTCTACACCGTGTTGTCTAGCCGAGTTACACATGCCGTCGAAAGTTTTGTGCTCATATGCTCAAGACGTTTTCCTTCTTTTCGAATGCGCCTACAATTCTGCCTACCAGATTCGGAAGCGTATCCTCGCAGGATAATCCGCATTGGTAGACGTGTTGCATCGCCGAGAGGGCATGCATTCGCAAGGCGGTTTTGCGCACATTGGTCTCGATATTCAAACCTAAAGATAAGTCTGAATTTCTTGGCGAGCGAGTAGTACACCTTTCCGATTTTCGCTATAACGGCCACTCTCACTGTTCGCCAGGGTTTCAGTATATATGCCGGTAGTGTCAAACCCCTTAAATATCCAAAATCACATTTGCGTTTATTCCACACCCATACTTCCTGTAGATATATTATGTGGATGTTGGAATAATAAAAATTCACTATAAGAATGGTGACAATATCGCGGTTTCGTAAAGTTGAATGTGTTCGCCAGGCAAGTTCAGTTGAACATATCGCCCCCGTAGCTGAGAGCTTGACTAAAAACCCAAGTGTGTCCATTTCGAGACGATCATAGGATTCACAATCGCTTTGTACAGCATTTTGCATAAAGATCTTGGCCTACATGCTTAAAAGGTCCAGTTGATACAAGAATTGAAGCCAGCAGACCGCGCACAACGGCGTTCTTTCACTAATTGGTTGTTGGAAATGGGTGAACAAAGATCATGGTTTTGACACAAAATTAAATTGAAGGACGAGACTCATTTCCATATGTCTGAATACGTGAACAAACGAGTGGAAAATTGGATAGAGAGAGAGAAAAAGAAATATGTTTGCGCTCAGTATTTATTTGGCTCCATGGATGACATTCAACATTTAATGGAGAAACTAAGTCATTAAGTAGTGTAAATTGACTTGTTGGGGTATTTTAGGCAACCATTCATTTAAAGAGATTTTAGTTGCCTGGGAAAAGAATGTTTATTGAGCAAAGCTGGTATTGAACAGTGAACCGTCCGATTGGGAGACCAGTACACTACCACTTGAGCCACGTTCGTTTTGTTACCTCGATAACGATGTGGATGCCGCTGCTAATATGATTACAGACACTGGAATGAGGTCCTTTTTATCTCATCGGATTAAGAGTATCAGATGAAAAGAAAAGACATGGCACGCCTCGATCTGTAAAGAGGGTTAAAGAAAGGCTTCTTTTCGATCACTCAAGACCAACCTGACAAAAGAAAACCGAAAGAAGTTCAAACAAGCCAGGAATGACTGCAACGCCTTTTTTAAGCGTTCAAAGTTCCAATATGACTAAAAACTGAGGCAAAAATTTATTACAATGCCTCATAGGTCGTGGGACAAATAAACAAAATAATACTCCAGTTTTCAACTCTTTTTTACAGTTTTCTACCACCTCAGCACTTCCAGATTTTGCTTTGTCTCGGCCTACACTTAGGTGCGTCGAATCTTCAATGGAATGAATCCACTTTTGCATTCGTTTATCTTCTCTTCCACGCTGGTAAAACTATTGCATTAGCTTTTCATTAATCCTACTCTCTAGGACTTTTTTCCGAACAGATGGAAAATAGCATTTGTCCAGCCCGTCCCTAAAAGATGCGAATCTTCTCTCTACTTCTACAGACGCATTGCACTAACATCACTTCTTTCGAAGGTCATGGAAACGCTGATAAAACATAAGCTCATGAAATATCTCAAAACACGAAAACTTCTCAATGACCGGTAATATGGTTTTCGTAGCAACAGGATCAAAGGTGATTTGATGGCATGACTCACAGTTTGGCGTGCATTTGGGATAGGATGCTGCTGGATAGGATTCAAAATAGTGCGATAAGTCTTATAGGTGAGGATAATATCACCAAGTCAATTGATACCCTTAAACACCGACGTAATGTGTCCGGTCTCACTTTGCTCACCACTAATGCGCCATTCAAATTGCCAGTAGCATTCCGTCCCCTCAAACCTTTAACCGTAACACTTAACTCGCTATAAATGGTGATCAGTTTACCCTCAAGTGCACTCTCGGACGTACATTGAAATATAGTGATTCTCTGCTAAGCCATACAGCTCGCTTATGGAATAAACTGCCGAACTTTTTATTTCCTAATCATTATAATCTTCAAACATTAAAAACGAACAATCATCGATACCTCTCTTTCTTTCCTCCCTAACTTTCCTTCGCTTCTTTTTGCATTCTTAAGCACGGTCTAATTAAAAACAATTTGCTGCAAACGATCTTACTATGGGGACACCAAAGACTTTGCAGACACAAATAATAGCCTACATGTACCAGACTGGCTCTAAAACCTAGATGTGATTTAGTTTTATTTAATGTTACTGTCAATACTATTTGGTCTATAACTTAATTGCGGTGCGTTTTGCTAAGATATGGCGTAACTTGTATTATTCCATTGGAACATGCGTTGGAAAACTACTGTCATTGTACGTCACTTCAGTATATGTGATTTATTTGAAGCGTAAACAACAATATTTTTTTTTTCACTCAAATATATCAAAATATCAAATATGTCAAATATGGTGAACATGCGCTAGCTGAGCGAACGTGCCAAAAGTGGTTTGCACGATTTAAAAGTGGTAATGTGGTAATTTTGGCTTGGAAGACAATGAACGTCCTGGGCAGCCAAAAAAGTTTGAAGATGAAGTACTGGAAGCATAACTCTATGAAGATTGTTGCCAAACACAAGAAGAGCTCGCAGAATATTTGGGTGTCACTCAAGCAGCCATTTCAAAACGTTTAAAAGCAGCTGGATATATTCAAAAGCAAGGAAATTGGGTTCCACAAGAACACAAGCCGAGAGACGTCGAAACGCGGTTTTGCATGTCCAAAATGCTGCTGGAACGCCAGAAAGGAAGCCATTTTTGCATCGGATTGTTACTGGTGGTGAAAAATGGATCCATTACGACAGCTCCAAGCGCAAAATATCGTATGTGAAACCTGGCTAACCAGCCAAATCAACGGCAAGGCCGAATATCCATGGCGCCAAGTTAATGCTCTGTATTTGGTGGAATCAGATGGGTGTGCTGTATTACGAGCAGTAGCCAAAAAACGCCCGGAATATGCGACCAGACACGAGGCAACAATTGTCCATCATGACAACGCTCGGCCTCACGTTGCTATTCCGTTTAAGAACTATTTCGAAAACAGTGGATGGGAAGTCTTACCCCACCCGCCTTATAGCCCAGACCTTGCCCCTTCTGACTAACATTTGTTGCGGTCGATGCAGAACGCCCTCACTGAAATACGGTTCACATCAGAGTAGAATATCAAAAATTGGCTTGATTCATTCTTGGCTGCCAAGCCGGCGCAGTTCATTTGGGATAGGATCCACAAATTGCCAGAAAGATGGGAAAAAGTCATAGCTTCAGATGGGCAATACTTTGAATAATACTATTGTACATGTTTTTTCCAAATAAACGTTAAAATTTTGAAAAAAAAACCGCACGAATTAAAATATATACCCAATATAATAAATATTAGTTTAAAATTATTTAAAATGATTTTATAAGTACATATATGTAATGTCCTACATATATAAAATGACATATGTAAATCCATACGCTAAATAAATAAATTTCTGTCTGCCAGTGGAGTTTAAATTTTCTCCGCTGTTTAATAGTCTATGCAAAAGGGTATCCATACCCTCCACATCGACTATAGCTCTACTACGGAGTTTCCTGACTCATATGCACAGGATTCTGTTCGCTGTTTATTAGCTTTGGCACATTATTTTTAACTTTTGGAAAAAAACCTAACGAGCTTCTCATGGTTTTCCTGATTCTTCCGGAGAAACGCATATTACTTTTTATGAGCGGGAACAAAAGGAAGTCATTAGGCAATAAATCAGGAGAACATGGGGAATGGCTCATTAATTCGATGTTTTGAAGCTTTTAAAATTAATTAAAATATCCACCAAGTACAAAGCTTCTTCACAGCTAAATGCCTAAGGTGGCTTCTATCTCACGGTATGTTACATGCCGATTGGTTTCAATCATGGCGCGTTCTTTTTTTTTTTTTTTTTGTAACAAAAAAAAGTGCGAAATATCAACGTTCAAGTTTTATTAGAAACACTTTATAAAAATAAAATGAATGCTCAATGATCGACTACTTTTAACAACCGTGATCACAATTTTTTTGGTGGACACAACCTTCTACTTTAGCGGTTAAACAAGAGAGAGAACATTCTTATGCCGGAGGAAACCTTCAATGTTCCCCATGATCCTGCACAGAAATTTATACGGCTTGCAGCTAGCACCCATTGATGAAGTCATTATTTATCTCTGTCATGTTTTGGGACACTTACAGGTTGATTTGTCTATTGCATGGAAGATTATAATTTTTAATAAATTTTTGCGATGGTAGCGGCCATTTAATTAAAACACGCTGTGAATTTTATGAATACGATATTTGGAAACGTCCAAGAAATCAGTGCTACCAAATTCTGAAAAGTAAGTACGTTTGGATCTTAAGCCACCAACCAGACAGATAGTACGAAATGACGAAAACATAGCCGCCGCACCGGCCAGGATCTAAGAAGACCCAGATATGACGATTTGGCGTCAATCAGCTATATTTGCTATCGCCAAAGAGTCGACCCAGCTTATTTTACGATTGGATTTGGGCCTACATCCGTATAAGATTATGCTAACACAAGAGTTGGACCCCGGCGATCGTAGACAACGCCGTGAATTCGCTAATTGGACGCTCGCATGCGCAAAGATTGACTGTTTAGTGCGGTTTATGACATGACTTCCTGTGATTAGAACTTGACAACATCGATACATCCGAGCTGTGGTCCCAACAAAACCGCACTACATACAAGCGACGCAACGCTCGAAGTTGTGAGGAAATTTGGCGACTGGGTCATCTCACGGCGAGCGTTAATCAATTGACCGCCGCGATCATACGACTTAACACAATTCGATTATCTTATTTAGGGCCACAACAAGTCATTAGTCTACGCTAACAAGTCAACCACTTTGGATGAGCTCGAGGCCAACATCCGACACGCTATGGCCGGAATAACGGCACATATATTAGACCGAGCCATCCAAAATAAGACCGACCGCTTAAAGCATTGTTAGCAAGTCGAGGCGGCCTTTTGAATGTTTGCTATTCCTTCAAAATTAAGTCAGAATCAATTTGATATCTCACACCGTTGTTATTTTATTTAAATTTCTTGTCCTACCGTTCTTAAAGGGTAATTACATTCGTTCGCCTATGCTCATGTATTGTATATTATACATGTTGGTTTATATAGGGTTTTCCAATTGACAATTTTGAATTTAATTTGTGAACGCACTCTTTCACTAATCATCAAACTGATGAGAAATTGTCTGCAAATTATAAAAATTTTCTACAGATATTCGGAGTCGGTGACTGCAACTTTAAGAGTGTTAACTCCAATTTTCGATCGTAATTCTCGCCATAGTAGACAGGCAATAACAAGTTTAGTTCAAAAATTTGAGTCTACATATTCGTTGTGTGATGTTGCCGTGTCAGTGAGACAACGAGTTGGTCGAAGTGTCGAAAATATCGCTGCCGTTCAGACGTCCGTAGCAAACGATCCAAATCAGTCAATTCCACGGCGTTCTCAAGAATTGGGCATCGCTTAGACCACATTATGGCGTATTTTGCGTAAGGATCTTGGTTTACACCCATACAAGATCAAGCTGACTCAAGAATTGAAGCCGATGGACCATTTAAAGCGACGTACGTTCTCCGTTTGGGTTCTGGAGAAGATGCGCCAAGATGATTGATGACCAACACTGAACGCGAAATAGCAGCCGTTTCGGCGAAATGTGTGGCCGAAATTGGGTCCAACGAATCGACCGCTGCAAACGTGCCCGCGGTGGACATATGAACGAAGTCGAGTTCCATTCATTAATGTTTTGATTGTACTTCAAGCCAATAATAAAGTTTTTGAAATATTTCAAATGGTTTGCCTTTTATTTAAAAAAAAAAAGTTGTCAAGTCGTTATTAGAAAACCTTATAGATGCATTGATGATGCACTTTGCTGTTTATCGAATACAATATCTTCTGTGATAAAAGTACATTAAGGCAAGACCAAACATAAAATCTAGAACAGAGATCTGCAGAGATATACCGCATTTATTCGTTCAATGCATGTACATTCATTTTTTCTACCACTCTAACTAATTGATCCTTCAGAAAATACACCATACACGTATGGTGTTGCATTTATGTACTATAGTCAAACTAATTGAAGCACTATGCGGTGTTTGATAATATTTTCTCGATCATGGCAATGATTTTCTCAAATCAAAATTTTCAGTTATTTTACTGGTTTTTTACGGGTTGCTCGTTCAGATTTTCTTAATAAATCTGAGAGAAAGAACTGAATATCTTCTTTGGGGGATGAAGATGAATTTTTTATATAAGGGAGTATATAGATAGGTTGCCTAAGATGTCAGTTGGAGTGAATACAATTTGTGAAACTGATACAGATGAAGGTGTGACAGGACTTGCTGTATCAACAGTTATTGGTGAAGAGATTAATAATATTGACTGCGAAATATACGCAGTTGGAGCATATTCTATTGTAAATTGTGAATGAGAGAAATTCAGAAGCTCTTAATATCGTAGAAGTCGTTTGGTTGCATACTTGCAGCTGGTGGATACAAAAGGAATGCAGTCTTCATAAACTCAATTTTTTTTTTAACCAATGTCATCAATGATCCGAATAATTTTTTCCTTTACAACCGAAATGCTATGTTTATTGCTAGGTCTGTATTGTTAGGTGCACAAAGATTTTAAATTTTATGAATTGAAGGTAAAACGAAACACAAAGATGGAGAGCTGCAGAGTTGCATTTTCTTAAAAATGATTTCAAAGTTTTTAAAGATTTCAACTAGAATTTTAAGTGTTGAAATATTTATATGCAATAACCAATGGATTTGAACATTGTGTAATTAGAATTTCACCAATGTCCGATTCTTCAGAGAATTTTGTAACTTATGTTGCAAATTTGCTTTTTTAAAGTATTTCATTATTTTTTTATTGTACAAGACTAATATTTCTGTGAGATATTTTGTTTCGTCGAACGATTTATGTAAGACATTTGATCATAAACTGCAACTGTTATAAATTTAATTTTCTTCGATATTTTGGACACCAAACTCACTAAACAAAGTCTTCAACTTTCTCAAAATATTATCACTGGTTGACCTTTCAAAATCCATTGATTGCATTCCCAAAATGATATCAAAAAATTTAAAATTTTTCTGATAGTGCAATGTGACGCATATTGTAGGAGATGCACCACCGCTATTCAAAACTTCGTTTATTTCGCTTCTGAATTGTTTCTATTTTTCATCTGCTGATTCCTGCACCTTACGCGAAATTGTTGTTGGATCAGGCAGTAAAACATGCACGCCTACGTTTGCTCCATAGGTTGCACCTATCTTAATAAAAAACTTCACCATCTTTACGAAGCCCGAACCATTGATAGCCGAAAATGTCCTATAATCTTCAGTAATCCAAGCTATAAATATGTCATTGGCGTCCTTTTTGTCATCTGCTGCAACAGTTTTTAAAACTTCTGGGTGCTAAAGGGCTTGGGAACACTTATGCCGATTCAGATTAGATGTTTGATGTCCTGAGTATAGTAATTAAGTAATTGACATTATGTTCAGATATCCACTATATTTTCGTCCTTCCACTATAGTTTCGTCTTCCTTCAAGATTTCGGAAAGTATATTCAAAATGAAATTTCTACCCTGTGTCATTGTGACAAGGTGTTAACACAATTAGCAATTTTCTCAGCAACCAAAAATGGATTATCCGACATTATACCAAACCTATTGATAATATTACTTGCGCCGCCATTTTTTTTTGAGTAGATTTTAAGACTCAAAAATATGATCGCATGTCAATCTCTGCCGTACACACTTGCACCACTTCTTTAATATATGAGCAGATTTTAAGTCACAAAAATATAATCGCATTACAATCTCTGGTCTAGAACATACAATAACCTAAAATGTTGAAAAATTAACAAATAATAATGGCATAACTTATATATTCAAACAGTGAAATATAATTCAGACGGCCTTACTGTATTGTCAAACTACATTATCATGAGGCAGCTTAAGAAGCTCTAATATGGAAATACAGTTCGATTGCTTCAACTGTCAAAAAAATTCGCGCAAATTGAACTGAATTTTGAAAGAGGAACTAGTTGCTGATACAATTGTTTTCATTTATTTTTATTTATCGTATGCCTTTTTATGTTTAAGATTATAGGACAATCCTAAAATGTACTCCTTTGATAAGGAACTCATCAGGCATGGAGAAAAGCACAATACTGAAGAGTTAAAGCAACTTATCGCAAAAACCTCAACAAAAGATGTAATTTTGTATTTCACCACACTAAAGAACTTTAAATGATTTGAATTGGTTTCTAGTTGATAACATCGTTAAATAGTAAACTAGGACGTTTAGATTGTGGTGTTTTCTGGAATTACCTGCTTCAAGGATTTTCCTCCGATGTAAACTCGAAATTGAAGCGTTTCAGTTGCGTACGGGCTTTTTTGGATGAAATCTCTAAAGTAGAGTTGAACTATAAGCAGACCTATGATCTTATAACAAGACTATGTTTGGATTTGCCAAGTTTTACAAGCGATCAGTTGATAGAGATTGTCGAACACTGTGTAGATGGGATAAGAATTGGAGATCCAAAGTGTGTAGGGTAAGGATTTTTTCATTCAAAATCCTCAAGTTCCTTGAAGGACCGTGTTTGCCATTCAAGGTGGAAGGATCTTCTCCCGGAAACCCTCTCTGTGTTGAGCGTTGCTGCAAATCTAAATGTGAATGGCGTTCTCATGACAGGTTCAGAGTACAGAGATACAATTGTTAAAAACATTTGCTTCATGAAGTGGCCAACTGAAGTTTTAACTCCAATTGCAGATATGTTCCGGTAAGTGTTAGAAGGTTCTTCTGTTCAATTGTCATCATCCTTTTATCGGGCTCTTTTTAGTGAACTGTCTTTGTCGACTCAAGAAATGATTATTGCCTTGAATAAGTTTTCAGTTAGTCTTCAAGACATGATACCATCGGAACTGCCAGCTTTATCGTATCAACTATTTTCCATGTGCACTACAGCCGCACATATTGTAATACCCATTCTGGCTTTGGAGAAGTACTTTTACAGATTCTACTATAAGAAGTTGTTTGCTGATATGAACAGCAACTCAACAGACTTTAACAGTATTGGTAATTGGAGGAAATTCATATTCTTCCAGGTTTATGATGAATTTTTTTCTTTTACAGATACCTACTCCGACAAGGAATTGCGTGAAGCTGAAGAGACAATTTTGCATCATTTGAATTACTGTACACAGTATAAAATCAATGAAATACAAATGTGTATTGTTCTAAGGGTAAGCATGGAATATTTTACCAATTACTTTTGTCTTTATAACTTCAGGAACTGTTGCGTTATTTGCTTCAACAGAAACACTAGTCAAAGACTAATCTAGTTTTGTATGATGCTAAAGTGTATGTCACGCTTTTTAAGTGCGTGTTGAACTACTGTAACTTTCAAGTACTCTCTAGTCTCTATGTCAATCTCGTTTCGTGATTTCATACAGCTGGAAGACTTTATTACGTTTAATACAATCGAATTGTATATTGAAATACGTTGCACAGCTTCGATACGTAGAGTATGGTTTTCATAGTAAGGAGACTATGTCTGGCTAGCGTACTGGAGAAGTGGCCTAACGACTTTGATGTTAAGGGATTTGGTGACTTCAGGATGAGAGAATTCTTTAGGCCATCATCTAAACCGAGTGCAGAGTAAGCTCTGCGCAAATTGAGTTCTGTATCACAAATAACTCCTAACTTCCTTGTAACGGTTTAGATTCAGAAAAATTTTAGAGTTATCTACAAATATGTGGGAGTTCCTTATAATAAAGGGAGTCCCATTTGTTATTAAAGATGTCAAGTGAGAGTATTAAGGTTTAGTCATTGAGAAAGACACGGACGCACAGCGCATACAAATTGAATGTGAAAATTGAATTGTTAAAATTCACTGTGTGGGGGTGACCTGTTCGTATTCGTGCAGCTCGGTGTTATGAAAATATTGCAGCAGTTAGTGAGAGTGTTGACCAGAACCCTTTCATCTAGATTTGCTATCGTTCTCAACAACTGAGACTTTCACGAAGCAGTTTACAGCGTTTGCATGCTTACCAGATTCAGTTGACATAAAATTTGAAGCCAGTAGATCATGCGTGACATCGAACTTTTGCAAAATGAATTTTACAGAAACTGCAAGTGAATGGTGATGTTTCGAAGAAAATCATTTCGAGGAGCTGAGAATCCAAGAGTGATCCATCAGCGTCCCATGCATCCACCACGAGCTACTGTTTAGTGCGCATTTTGGGCTGGCGGAGTGATAGCACCTTTGTTCTTCGAGAATGCGGCTGGCAGTGCGTTCATCGTCAACGGCGTTCGTTACGGTGAGATGATAAACAACTTCTTCTGGCTTCAAATGCTGATATGGATCTCAAAGATATCTGGTTTCCACAGGACGGCGCAACTTACGCCACAATAAAATTATTAAAGACGAAACTTGTATTGAGAGCTATCTCGCGCTGAAGCGATGTGAATTGGCTACCGAAATTATGGTGTGTGCCAATAACCCAAAAACAATTGCTGAACTAAAATTGAGCCGACACTATGTCAAAGTGTCATCGAAAATTTCGTCAAAAGCATCAAGGTGTACCGTCACGATCCAGCCATTTATCGGATATTGTGCTCAATAAATAAACAAACTTTTCAAATGATCACTGCATTTTTTTTCAGATTTTAAAATAGGTGGTCTTAATTGGAAACCCTTTATTTATTAACATCATTAATAGTCATGGGAAGATAAATGAACCAAGGAGACTGCCTTGCGAAGCACCTGGAGTGCAGGTTAAGTCTCGCATAATGTTTTCAAGTACACTGTTGAAGAAATGCGATGTTATGTAATCCGTTTCCTCTATAGTTTGTGCGGTGCAGAAGGTCTCCTATAAGAATTGGGTGAATTGTTCAATCGTACTCTCGGATATTGGTCGTCTTTTCCTTTAAACAATCTGCTGAAGAAATGCTTCCTGATACTATTACGTTCCCATTCTTATCGCTGCATGCCCGCGCAGAACTACCTCCCCAATGCCCTTTATCGCGTGCTTCTTTACTCCTTAAAATTTCTTTGGGAAGTCTGTGTTCCATCCGCCTTTTTTGCTCATAGAATTCGCTGCATGTGTTTGGCGACAATCTTCATAAACCGTTGGTTTTATTGGGGTACCCGGTTGAAACCTAACACATTAAATGCAGAGTTTCCAAGTCGATGTTAGCTCCTCGGAACGTTCGCAATATGATTAATTTGATTGTCAGTTTTTTTTTAACAGGATATGGCGAGGTCCTCTGTGGATGTTGGGGTGTGGGAAACATGTGCTGGTTATGATGGCATTTCGCCACCATCAAAATCGATCAGCCTAAGTCCTTTTTCGGAGATGTGATCAAAATGCTCTCTTGACGTTGAAATCATCACTTTATCCAACCTGGCCAAATGATTCGAGGATAGTACCAATATCCCTCTACGTGCTGCCGTTGGTCTGTTAGAAATTCTCCCGTCACCATCTTTATTTCGACATCCTTAAACGACCTAAACTCCGAATATATCCAAGAAGTTCAATTGGGGGTGAGCTTCTGGTGGGTTGTATCTGCGTTTGACGTCACCGTTGACCCCATCTTAGGAATTCATCGGCCGAGACTTCCGTCTTATACGTTGTCTTGGTCATGCTCATGCATTCACCCATCTGTTCGCAGTTCCAGTGTTCAGTTTCATTTTTACGGTCATATTACATCTACTTCTACAATTAGATGTGTAATGTATAGCGTTATCTAAGAAAGTAAGTAAGGCATTTCTCCACAGTACACAACAGAGAAGCACTCTAAAATACCTCTTACGATATATTCACGCACCAATTGCCATATGGATAGCTAACTGGAAAATTTCCTTTGAAAAAGAGTTTTTGTACAAGACAAGCATTTAACATACATACATACATGTGTCAGTTTTGGTTTAAACACATATTTATGGATACTCGTGGTCTTACTACTACCTCTTTCAAAAAATTTACTTCAGTTTTCTTAGCATTAGTCTGTTGCTACGTGAATATTTTTAATATTAATTACAACAGCAAATGCCCTTATTTCCCGATCGAGTTTCCCTTAACTTATCGAGGAGCCCCATGTCGCCGACGTCGAGCATAGAAAACCGGTGGCATTACTACCAAAAAGCAATCAGAGAGGCCGCCTTGATGTATTCGGTTTCAACACGCCCCGGAAACCTTATACTACAAGAGGCTGACTGGTCGAAGATAGAAAACATCTCCGTCCGCCCGACCAAGATGTAGTCAAAGCAGCAATTTCCAAGCTTAAGTCAACCAAAGCTGCTGGACCTGATGGCTTAACCGCCAAGCTCAGATACAGAGCATACGTCATATCAAAAATCTGGGCCCACATAAATGTGCTCGACGAATAGAACCTCAGCAGTGGTTGTCCGATCCTACACGATCGTCTCATCATCGCATATAAAATCCTGAGTACCGTACTACGTGAACTCCTAATACCTTTCGTTAACAGTCTGATCGTCCGCTATCAGTGTGGTTTTAGGAAATTCCACCATAGATCAAATTTTCATACTACGATAGATCTTGGAAAAACCCCAAAAGTTCCGATTAGATAAACACCACCCCTTAACCGACTTAAAGTTTGTCTATGACAGCATCTATAGAGACGAAATTATACAGAGCCTTGTCTAGTTCTGGTATTCTTGCCAAGCTCATTGGATTATGCAGGATAACGATGGAGAATGTACGCTACTTCGTCAAGCCTTTCAATGTGAGAAAATGACTTCTACAAGACGATGGGAATTGTGTAAATCTAGGACAAGATTTCACGATATGCAGTTACAACTTTGAGGTAGTAATTCCAACAATGACACCAGCGCGGAAATCATGCGAAGAATAGTCTCCTTTATTGTTGCTTTTTTGGGCTTAGAAGCCAATTGAGTAATAAAGCTCTCTCCCGAACTACCAAAAACACCTACTATAGGGTGACCATATAAGAGCGATGGGGGAAAAAATTAAATAAAAAAACAACGGTTTGAGATATAAAATTGATATGTGTGAGATAGCACATCATTAAAATAACCGCATCGGCTTCGGGGACAGGCTCCAAGCGATCGGCCCAATTTTTGATGACTCGGTCCAATATCGGGCCCGAATCGACATTTCTCTGTCGGCTACGTTTTCTTCAGTTCGCACCAATCTCTTTCTGGTTTGTGGCTTAAGATCCAAAGAGTGAACTCACGCTCAAAGTTTTCCACCTTTGCGCACGTTCGGCAAGCGTAAAACGATTTAATGGCAAACCTTACTGAATATTTTAACAGGTAGATGTCATTCGTAACTTTGACAGCTGCTGAAACATAACAATTTGAAAAACCATCATTGTTATCTGGTCACTCGTTAGAAGATAATGATCATTCCAAGACTACTTTACGCCACAGAAGCTGACAAAGGCTGATGAAAATGCTCTCGGGTACTTCGAAAAAAAAAATCGTCGGGCAATTTTCGGTCCCGTTTGCATCAAGGGAGCCGGAAAAGAAGTTTCGACCGCAAAACTCTATGGTATAAACAGCGGATAACCCGGCTTTGATGGGTAGTTCAGCTTGAACGCATGGGCATCAGCGCTCCGGCACTGAAATTTTTGACTCCAACACTGAGGAACAACGTAGCAGAGAATGATCTCAGCCCATTTTGTATGTGCAACTGGAGACATCTGGCAAAAGACCGCGACAGATGCCGAAGCATGTTGGCTTAGTCCCTGGCTCATCCTGGACTGTAGCGCCCTCTAAGTAAGTAAGTAAGTAAGTAAATGCTCTATAACAAGATATGATTTCTAAAATTCTTCATTCGTACAGAGATTTGTATGGCTCATTCAACAAAAAACTTTGATTGTTGTCCCTTCTTTGTTTTTTATTTTGTTGCCGCTTTAATCCTAGGGTTCGTTTCTAAAGTTTCTTTTTAATTCGAAAGGGACTGTGACTTGCTGGGTAACATTTAATTCTTTCAAGATTACCTCAGAACGAAGACGGATAACAAATATATGCCAAGTTTTTTAGTGATATTTTGAACACAGGCATTTGAGCTTAGTTACTATAGGGGTCTACCACCTACTCCTTTGAATATCGCTTCTTTATATGGGAAACAATAAATTAAATTTGTGGTCTCTTTCTAAGTAAATGTAAAAAAAGTAAAAGTAATCTTATTCTCCTAGTGAATTCTCTCCGATACATTCAGAGTACAGGTATTTTTCACAGCTAACATGATTTGCCTACCGGCGTGAAACTCGTTGTATAGAAGATAGAAATAGGTAGACATAAATGAAAGATATTTATTTATATTATCTTTTATTGGTTTACAGAACTTCCTTTCCCTTCCTGACGTTATCCTTACACCATTTGTCCTTAGTGCAATTTTGTCGATGACCCGTGCCAACCGAGAACCGGATTCACGCCTTTCTTCTTCAGTAATTCTACCATTCCTTCGCACTGTAATCAAGACGAACGAGGATGAGAAAAAATTCGCGCAATATTCGGTTTGGTGTCGAGACTGCTTGCAAAGACGTCGAGTGGATTTGGATCAAACATTTACTGTTATGATCAATCAAAATAAAGAAGGAAAGGACACCATTACACCGGGCTTGGTGAATTTAGCTTTCATTTTACTAAAAACAAAGAACTGCCCAGCAGTATATGAGCTTGGTATGAATTTTTTGATGAAATTCGTTCGAAAGCGTTTTGTGTTTGGCCAGGGAATAGTAAGAAAGCTGGCAGAATGGATGATTGTTGATCAAGACGCAGTGCAATACTCAGGTTCGTTTTAGGAAACTGCTATCTTTCCAATAAATGTGTTTTCGTTGTTACAGAATGCCTTACATTGTTAAGCTCCAACGATACGTTTACAGTGTCTGAATGTGTAAAGTCGATCAATTATGTGTTGGACTTTTTGTTATGGGTAAGTTTGGATGATATTTTATGCATTTTCAATCTATTGCAATACTTTTTACAGATACCTGGTGATCAAGCAATGCAGATGATGACGTTTATACTACCCATTCTTAAAATTTCTCCTACAGTACGTGATTCATTTATAGAAATTTTACGAAAAGCTATGAATTCAAGGTGAACCATTGTATTCGTTTTGAGGTATCGCAAATATAACATACATAAAATTTCCTATAGTGACTCCAAGACTTGCCGCATGGGTGTTTATGGATTTTGTATGATACTCAAGCAACTTAATAATAGTAACTCTCAAAGGTCTTCAATCAATGCATCAGGTATATGCACTCAGCAGAGTATCTCTGGATTTTCCCTGATGTCGCAAAGTACTCTTGGCAGTCGTAATAACCCTCAGCGTCATTTCGATATGCTGACATTAGAAATAATTGGGCTGTTGCGAAACTGTTTTAATCAAAATCTAGAAATCAAGTACACGCTCTACGAAAGTATGCTTAAAAATATCGAATCATTACAGTAAAATATTTATAAAATCTTTTTTACCCAGACTTGCAGCGCGCAGTAGAGCTGAATCCGAAATTAGTTCCTCATGTTCTTCAATTTGTTGACTCACATTTCCGATCGTACTTTGAAATGAATAACAACGACGGTGAAAAGCTGGTGATAAAGGTGCATTTTAAAAAGCTATTGCACAGTGTTGCTGATAATGATAATGAAATTGAAGTGAAAGACAACTTGGGTAGATTGATACATTTTGTAGCGCATTGTTTGAAGGCATATGACAGATTTGAACACGCATACGATACGAGTGAGATGTGCAAGATCTTAACAACAATTATTGAGCAAATAAAATCAAGGGAATTCAAGTTTGAAAGCACCGTAAGTATTGCTTTGTAATCTCAATATCTTTTACATAATACATAATAATACTCTAACACGAACGATAAGAAAACGGTTTTCAAAGCAGTTAGTTAGCATAGTCTTAGTTATCTGCCCCCAGTGTCGCATTTCAAAATTAAGTTTGTTCCCTCTTCATGGTCTAGCACTCATATCCAATACGTACAGTACTGATTATTCATTTAAGAGCTTGTTAACATTCCTTTAATGTAGAAAGTTATTAAGCTCTTCTATTCCCAACTATCGTCTCATAGTTTTCCCAAGAACTTTTACATAGTCCTGGGGTAATTGTTGCCGCGTTCTTTTTAAAAAAATTTTGAGTTGGGTTAAGACTAATTACTTTATTTAATAAAAACTCTTACGTGACTATGTCTTAATTCTATGAGAGAAGAGAGGGGCTCTTTTATGTGCTTTCTTACATATATATCATTCTCTCCCCCCTTAAAAAAAAAAAATAAAAAATAAAAATAAAAAAATAACAATACAGTATAATGAAATACCTGAGAAATTTAAAAATCAAAAATAATGTAAATTAATCCATATTAATAATTCAGTCGCTCCAATAATGTACAGTAATACTCGCTGTTGATGGTTTTTCCTTTTTCGAGGTAGTCCACGAAGAGTATGCCATGATAATCCCAGAAAACCGACGCCATAACCTTTCCGACCCATCGAGCCTCCTTCGGCTGCTTCGGAGCACTCGTGCCGGCTTCAGTCCATAGCCGGGCACTCATTCTGTTCTCTTTTGTGTAATAGTGGATCCAAGTGTCATCAACAGTTACCAATCGACGCCAAAAGTCCGCCCGATTCCGCATCAGCAAGTCCAAACACTCTTTCGAAGTGCTCTCGCGTTCGTGTTTTTGGTCAAGAGTAAGTATGCGCGGCACCCAGCGGCAGTATAACTTTTTCATATACAGAATATTGCCCAAAATATGGCGTGTGCCCTCAGTATTAATCTTTGTGGTATCTGCTAGCTCGCGCACCTTCACTTTCCAGACAGCCAACACCATTTCATGTATTTTCTTGACATTGTCCTCTGTAACCGCATCGGAGGGCCTGCCGCTGCGAACTTGATCGGTAGTGGAGTTGCGGCCACTACGAAACTCTCGAAACCGAGATTTGACGGTGTAATCTGACGGAGCATTAGCCCCATAATATTTATCCAACTTTTCTTTTGTTTCCTTCGCCGTTTTGCCTCTCAAAAAATAATGTTTTATGAGAGAACGAAAATCGTTTTTGTCCATACTCAACATGATGCCAAACACGTCAACAACAATCAGCTTTCAAAACAAAACTAAAGACAGTATCGCACTGAAATTTGGCATGTCTGCCTAAATATGAACGGACTTCAAGGCACCATAACCTTTTTTGCAGTAAGCAGCGCATTCTGGTGGTTAAGGAGGTTACTTTTCACTCCACCCAGTATAACTAAATAAATTCATTTTCTAAAACGACTTGTTCAAAATGAGCTTTAATCCAACAATTGTTTTAAGAATCATTTTCAATGAGGTTCTTCTTAAACTTTTTAGCCCTGTTTCGGGTAAGCATATATGAATCATTTTTTACTATACTCGATTGAGTATTTGACTGCAGAAATTTCTGATGGGACTGTTAAGTGTTTGGTTTGCTACAAATCGTGCCTTTTCAACTGAACCTTTTTTCTTTTCTCTATCCGAATTCTCCCCTTTATATAATAACATTGTCGTTAGTGGTGATTTTAATGCCTTTTAGACTTTGTTATTGTATCTGATTCACTTTCTGTCTTACTGTTTAATCAGATTTCTCTCGAAGGTGTCAGCGAACATGATCTCCTATTCTGTACCTATAATGTTGTCTTTAACCACAAGTCTTCCTCAAGCTTCTTTGTTTACAGGGATTACGAATCAATAAATCATGAAGCACTAACGACCGCAGCAAACTCGGTCCCATGGTTGAGTTGCAGAATGATTGCCGATCCAAATGAAAAGCTAATCATTTTTCAGACGCTTGTAATGCAATTATTTAATGATCATGTACCAACAAAAACCGTCGCGATCCGAAACAGAGCCTGTCCCTGGTTCACGGGAGGGGTAGTTGGTGTTCTAAAGAAGCGAAATAGAATATACAGTAAGCTCGTAACGCTGCAACCGATGCTGTTCGTGCATCTAAGCGACACTACTATTCATCTAAACTGAGCACTCCCTTACCTTCCAAGGTACTGTGGAGAAATCTACGCCAAGTTGGCATTGGGGTTAGTAGTGACAGGAGCTGCACTATTGATTTAGATGAAATGAATGAATATTTTGTTTCAAATGATGTTGCTGCCGACTGCTTCGAGTATGACCTTGTCTCCAGCAGAGGCTTTGAACAGGAAATTGATTTTGAAGTAGTTGCGGAGGTTGTTGTCCTTTGTATTATTAAAGGTTTAAAATCAAATGCTATTTGTGAAGACGGCTTGCCACTACGCTTCATAAAACTTATTTTGCCACACGTCATAGGTCATCTAACACATATAGTCAATTCTTGTATAGCAACGTCTACTACTCCTCTGGCATGGAAATGTGCTAAGGTTGTACCTGTTCATAAAAGGACCACTGCTTCCGATGCTTCTGATTACAGACCTGTTAGTATCTTACATTGCCTGTCTAAGTTCTTTGAAAAGGTAATAGAGTCACAAATTCAGAAACACTTGGCTGAAAATTCCCTATTGAGTCCATTCCAATCGGACTTTAGGAAGAACCAAAGCTGTTCTTCCGCCATGGTAGAAATCTTGGATGATATCAGGCAAAATTTTGACAAAGGATTTGTGACGCTGCTTTGCCTGCTTGATTTCCCTAAGGCTTTTGACAGAGTGAATCATTCCATTCTTTGTTGGAAACTGTACCATTACTATGGTTTTAGTAAAAGAGCTGTAAGGCTCATTCGAAGCTTTTTATGTGGACGGTCACAAATAGTCTTTGTTGGTAACAACTGCTCAAGTCTCCGGTCAGTTTTTCAAGGGGTTCCGCAGGGATCAATATTGGGCCCAATTATGTTCTGCATGTACATAAATGACTTAGCATCGATTTGTAAGCACATGAAGCATATCATATCAAACAAGTCTTTTCAGATTAGCCTAGTTCCTGGTGTTTGCTTAGCCGGTAGTTAAATTAGGTTAGTTGAGGCGGCTACAAGTCTTGGTATCACCATAAACCGAAAGCTTTCTGGGTATAACCCCCTTACCTTTACTACAAACTGGAATTTTTCCTTTCCAGAAGAACTTTCAACATTAGCATTCAGCGTTGCAAATACCTCAATTCATCGCGTTTATTTTTCATTTATGCTATTAGACTATGGAATAACTTACCGTCTCATATTAAGTGCTCGTTAAATACTGCTAGCTTCAAAACTGCCTTGTATGTGTACTTTTCTTCTTAACTTATCTCTTTGCTATCAACTCTATCTCAGTCTTTCTCCAATTTCTCAACTATTTCATTTCCTCTCCATTTTTTTTAGTATTTTACTTCATTATTATCATTATAATTGCCATTAAAATTTATCATTTTTTAATTTGTTTGTTATACTTTTTCTCTTTCCTGTTAAAAATTAACATTTTGTTACTAAATGTACTATAAGAGACAATGTCTTAATGTACAAATTGGTTATTGTATTGTAATAAATTGAATTGAATTGAATTGAATTGAATATAATGAGAATCATGAGAATGTCGTCTTTTACGTATATTTCTATTTTGTACAATTGGACTCGAAAGAAAATCTTTTTCTTCATCAGATTTATATGCGCTTGCTTATTGATACCGTTAACAAATATTAAATACGTAAAATTAAATCATTTAAAATCATAAGTCGTCGGCTTTCGTTGCTGCGTTCTCAAATTACAATCGCTGCAAATAATTTTTAATTTAATTTTAATTTTAAATTCCATGGTAACATACGTATTTTTGGGTTTTGACTGAGGATATTATGGTGGTGATTTCAATATTCTTTTGAGCCAAAAGGTGGCCCATTGTCCCTTACAAAATATGTTGGTAGCCCAAACGTACTTAAAAGGCCTCTTAGCCTAAGTACATTGTAAACGCTTCTATCCAATTGGAATAGGTATCGACTACTACCAAAATAGACATTTTGGCAACTGTTCAAAAATTCAGGTGTATTCTTTCAAAGGGATAGTTTGAACTAGGCCAAGTACTCAAAACCTGTTTTTGATTTTGTTCTGTGTGACCTGACACACCTCATATTGTAAGACAAATGTTTCAACGTCGCTATCAGTATCTGGTTACCATACATATGAGCGTGCTAACGATTTTGCCCTAACTACCCCAATATGCCCTTCATGCACTAATTCCAAACCTTTAGGTTGCAAAGTTTTTGGTACAACTATTCGATCCCCATAAAATAAACATTCAGATTCGGTTGCTAACGAAAATCTTTTCAAAAAATATGGTCTTATTTTAATAAACACAACATCTGGCCATCCGTTTTTACCAAATTTATAAACTTCATGCAACAACTTATCACTTTTTGTCTCCCGGCGGATAGAGGATCCTCAAAGGAAAATCCGATATGTTTAAGGAATTGATACTGTCGTCCTCAACTTCTATGCTATCCGATAGAGGCGACCTCGACAAAGCATATGTATTTCCCATCTGTGACGCTTTTCTGTACTTTATGAAATACGAGTACTTCGACAGCATAATGGCCCACCGATGGAACATATTTGCTGCTACTGAGGGAATATCACAATTTCAGATTAAATTGTGAAATCTAATCCATAGATGTATTTATGGAATTTTTGAACCGCAAAAACCAATTGCCAAAGGTTCCCGAAACAATTGTGAATAGTTCCTTCCTGCAGAGCTTAGTGTACTTGACACGAACATTACGAGACGTTTTACTCCATCGACTAAATGAGATTTGAAAGTTCTCCCGAAAGAATTGGAATACACTTGTTATAATAGTTAATTATACCTAGATAAGACTTAACTGCGTTTTGTTAATTGGCCCAGGTGCTTTTAAGACTGCTTCCAACTTGCTGGTACTTGGTTTTATGCTTCGTGGACTTCTTCTTTGAAGAACTCGCATTTGTTTAAGTTTCCCTTAACATTAAACTCTAATAGCCTCTCTAAAACCAAAATTAAATTTTCCATACAAAGTTCATCAAAATATATATGAACTATGTTGAGACCTTTTAATATTTCATTAATAATTCGCGAAATTATTTGAGTTGTTTTTAGCCCGAAAACCAGCCTTGTAAATTTGAACAATCCAATGTTTGTGTTGAATGTCATTAATTCTTGCGAATGGTACTTGCAAATAAGCCCCTGTAAGATCTAGCTTACAAAAATATTTCCAATCAGTTAACCATGCTAATATATCGTCAATCTATAGAATAACTGATGACAGAAAGAGAATTTCTTTATGGTGTTGTCATTCACACTCTACATATAATGTATGGTAAGTTTAGCGTAACTTATATATTATATTATACTCTTATACATCTGCCTCTTTACCAAAATGTCAAATTATCTTCAAACTAAATCAGAAATAAAGTAATTCAAGTAAAGGTATAATACAGTTCAAGTAATTTTAAAGACGTACGTACAAATAAGTTAATATTGTAGCAAGCCATAGGAGAGAAACTAATAAGAATGTAAGAAATATAAAGTGGGAACACTAACTAGTGATTGTAAAGTGGCCACACTAAGAAAAGAGTCTGCCGGTAGGTAGGAGATCAGTCGTAAGTCTGTAGAATAGTGTAGAATACAGACGCCTATAAGCAACCAAATAAAGAGCGTAAATTTTTTTTTTTTTTTTTTTAAGAATTGTGTTTGTTTTATTCGCGATAAGACTAACGGCTAAAAATCAGTGGGATCCAATCCAACAAAAAAATAATAATAATACAAAATAACGATTGTCAAAGTGGAAAGAAGAAAAAATAAAAAACGAAATTGAACTAAACAAACGAGTGTGCAAAAAAGTAAATAAAAAAGAGTGTGAAAAGAAAAAAACCCAAAAGGAGAGAACAAAATGGAGCATTCGATTGCTCTGTCGTTGTGCTCGTGATGCGTTTAAACGATGTGTTATTCGAGCAACGCGGCGAAGCACCAACGAGCGGTAACATCGAAGAAGAGCCAACAATACCGCAACGGTTGACTCAGTGGGGGACAGAGGAGGACATCGAAGCGAATACCAACATGTGGACGAGCAAGAGACGGAAGTTAACAGAAGTGAACGAGCAACGGAATCCGAAGATAACGGATGCATCATTGAGTGATCGGCTGCTAGTGTAAGTGTAGCATGCTCAACCAGGGAGATACGGTTATATGAAAAAGAAATAGAATTACTAAAGTGAGAAAAGGAACTACTGGGCAAAAGAAAATGAGTGGCTGCGAAGAATGGCGCGAATGAGCGAAATGACACAAAAGAATGCTGACACAAACACACACGAAGGTGTGCAGACAAATGACCTGCCACAATCAACGAATTGGTGCTACAGATGAAGGAGCTGTTCAGTACAAAAGAAAACAAAATGGTATTGCGACGGAAATTCGAAGACAGGAAGTGGCAGACGAATGAGAGTTTTACGGACTACTTTAATGACAAGATCATCCTTTCAAATTGCTTTCAAATCGACGAAGATGAGCTAGTTGAATATGTGGTAGAAAGCATAACAGATGAATCGCTACGACTACAGACACTCATCCAATGCTATTCTACAAAGGCACAACTATTCCAAGCCTTTTCAAAAATAAAACAACGGAAGCCGCAACGAATGGAAGCCGTCCAACGAGAGCGAAGGAGTGATACAGCAAGGAACCAAATCAGGTGCTACAATTGCAATTGTGTTGGGCACATGACAAACGAGTGTAGGAAGGAAAAACGAGAGAAGGGCGCTTGTCACGTTTGTGTCAGAATGGGGCATATAGCAGCAGACTGTCCAGAGCGGAAGAGCTTAGCAGGAAGCCGATATACAACGTACACCAAGAAGACGAAGCAGATGAATCCGTAAGATTATTTAATTGTATATTTACACATAGAAGTTTACATTATAAAATATTATTAGATTCACTACTAAATACCGGTAGCTCGATCAGCATATTCAGGCAGGCATACGTTCCAACAGCAGAATTTCCCTGTGCCACAGAATGTAAGGGCTGCACATAGTTTTCTAGGATTATGTTCCTACTTCAGAAGATTTGTTAAAGGATTTTCAGTGTTAGCCCAGCCATTATACAAACTTTTAAAGAAGGATACCATTTTTAAATTTGATGTGAAGAGATGCAATGCTTCGAAGAACTAAAAGGAAGACTACTGATGGCACCTATTCTGGCAATTTACTGTCATCGGGAAGAGACGGAGCTCCATTGCGACGCGAGCTCCACTGGATTTGGGGCCATATTGATGCAGAAGAAGGCGGATGGGAGGTTCCATCCGGTGTTTTATTTTTCAAAAAAAGAGCGACAGAATGTGAATCGAAGTATCACAGCTTCGAACTAGAAACATTGGCAATTATTTATGCGCTGCAAAGGTTCAGGATATATTTACACAGCGTTAGATTCAAGTGACAGACTGTAACTCACTAACATTGACACTTAACAAAAGAGAGGTAAACCCCAGAATGGCGGGGACAGAATGCAGCAAGTAGACGCTCTCAGGCGAGTCTCAACCATTCTGGTGCTAGAAGAAAATACGTTTGAACAAAATTTATCTATTTGCCAATCAAGGATAGGAAAATTAACGAGATACGGAAACAATTGGAAGAAATAGAGAGTAGTCTATATGAGATGCGTAACGGACTAGTGTATAGGAAAGTGGGGAAAAGAATAGTATTTTACGTCCCTATAGGGATGGAAAGTAAGATTTTGCATGTATACCATGACGAGATGGGTCATGTGGGTTGCGACAAAGTCTTGGACGCGGTTCTGAAAACATATTGGTTCCCTCAGATGAAAAATAACATCAAGACGCACATAGCGAATTGCTTAAAGTGTATCGCCTTTTCACCTAAGTTTGGAAACCACGAAGGCTTCTTGCACAACATACCAAAAGGAAATGTTCTCTTCCAGATGATACATGTAGATCACTTTGGCCCAGTGTCACTACTAAGAAGTGTGTTCCTAGTAGTAGACACGTTTACTAAGTACGTCAGACTTTTTGCCGTTAGGACAACCAGCACAAGTGAAGTAATAAGCTGCCTTAGATCTTATTTTAATTCATATAGCCCACCGAAGGTGCTGGTGTCAGACAAAGGAAATGCGTTTACTTCAAAGGATTATGGAAGTTTCTTGGAAGATAAGAATGTACATCACATAAAGATTGCGACGGCTTCCCCACAGGCCAACAGACAAGTGGAAAGGATAAACAGGCGCCCATGATAGCAAAACTGACAGACGCCGGATACGAAAATTTTCTAGACGGGATACTACCAAGGATAGGATTCGCTATGAACAACACAATACACCGAAGTATAGGCACGACACCGAGTGAATTGCTGTTCGGAGTAAGTCAAAAAGGCGAAGAATCAGCACTACAGAACGCATAAGGCATATGGGAAAGGAAATTATGTAATGGTGAAGAACTTTATCAGCACCCCAGGTGCTAGTAAGAAGATAGCCCCTAAGTTTAAGGGTCAGTATAAAATTGAAAAGATTTTGCCAAATGATCGGTACATATGAAAGGATGTAGAAGGATTAAATTCATAAGTCACATATGGGATACTAAATGCTGTTAACTGTTTGGAAGTTTCATCTAAATGTAAATGCCAAAAACCTTCTTTTAGGTCTAGAACTGAAAAAACGGTCATGTCTCTCATTTTATAACTAAAATCGTCCAGCTTCGGTATAAAAAAAAGATTTATGAATAATATTACCATTCAAGTTTTTTGGGTCCAGACATAATCGTAAAGAACCGTCTGGTTTTTTCAACAACTACTAGGTTATGTGCCTATTCCGACGGTCCATTTCTTCTATTTATAATTGTTTGTGCCTCCATTTCATCTATCTTTGCTTTAAATTCTTTCATCCTGCAAAATAGAATACGGCTTGGAGGATTATGCGTGGGCTTTGCAGTTGCATTTAAATCAATAGTGCTTGTTTCAGGGAATCTACCTAATCCACTAAATATGTCCTTATTTTGTGAAATGAACTCTTCCTTTGTTATCGAATTAATTGCATTTATTCTTTTAATGAGACCTAATTCCTCACACGTGCGCAAACCAAGTATTGGCTTTGCATTCACATCAGCAGCAATGAAATTAGCTTTCACTGTTACGACCTTATAGAACTGTGTATCAGTACCATTAGATTTCAGACTGTGGCTCCATAAGCTTCCAGATTCACTGCAGATTTAGTTAAACTTGGCTTATCTTTTGTTATTTGTTTTTAATGGAATTATGTTTACTTCTGCACCACTGTCTAGTTTAAAATTAATTTTTATTTTTATTATTTACAATAGTATTTCACACCAACTTTCTCCATATTCTACTACCTTATCCGTTTCTAAATTGTTACCGTTTTTCGAATTAACCAAATCAATATACACATTTTCAAATCTAGAATCCGAATTATTTGAACATGTTATGTCACTCACCTTTTTTCTATTTTCACACACAACAGCAAAATGATTTTGCTTACCACAGAGGATACATCTTTTCCCGTACGCTAGACATTTATCGTAGACATGTTCTCAGTTGCAATATCGGCACTGCTTGATATTAAATGGCTTGCTATCTTGTCGTTTAATCTCTCTCTAAGATCTAGAATTAACTACATAATGTTTTTTTTATAATTATTGGGTATAATTCGTGCGGTTTTTTTTCAACATTTGAACGTTTATTTAAGAAAAACATGTACAATAGTATTATTCAAAGTATTGCCCATCTGAAGCTATGACATTTTCCTATCTTTCTGGCAATTTTTGGATCCCATCCCAAAAGAACTGCGCCGGCTTGGCAGCCAAGAATGAATCAAGCCAATTTTTGATATTCTGCTCTGATGTGAACCGTATTTCAGTGAGGGCGTTCTGCATCGACCGGAACAAATGGTAGTCAGAAGGGGCAAGGTCTGGGCTATAAAGCGGGTAGGGTAAGACTTCCCATCCACTGTTTTCCAAATAGTTCTTAACCGGAATAGCAACGTGGGGCCGAGCGTTGTCATGATGGAAAATTGTTGCCTCGTGTCTGGTCGCATATTCCGGGCGTTTTTCGGCTACTGCTCTCTTCAAACGGATTAATTGTGTTCGGTAGCGTTGTCTATTGATGGTTTTACCCGGTTTTAGCAGCTCATAATACAGCACACCCATCTGATCCCACAAAATACAGAGCATTACCTTCGCGCCATGGATATTCGGCTTTGCCGTTGATTTGGCTGTTTGGCCGGTTTCACATATGATTTTTTGCGCTTGGGGTTATCGTAATGGATCCATTTTTCATCACCAGTAACAATTCGATGCAAAAATGACTTCCTTTTGTGGCGTTCCAGCAGCATTTCGGACAAGCAAAACCGCCTTTCGACGTCTCGGCTTGAGTTCATGTGGAACCCAATTTCCTTGCTTTTGAATATATTCAGCTGCTCTTAAACGTTTTGATTTTGATTCCGCGAGCTCTTCTTGTGTTTAGCAACAATCTTCATAGAGTAATGCTTCCAGTACTTCATTTTCAAACTTTTTTGGCTGCCCAGGACGTTCATCGTCTTCCAAGCCACTTTTAAATCGTGCAAACTACTTTTTACACGTTCGCTCAGCTAGCGCATGTTCACCATAAACTTCCACCAAAATACGATGCCTTTCGGGATCAGTTTTAGTAATAAAGAAGAACTCCCCGCAAAAACACTTTTTCAGGCACAAAGTTCGACATATTTGAGTGAAAAAAAAAATTATTGTTGTTTACGCTTCCAATGAATGACATATACTGAAATAATGTACAATGACAATAGCTTTCCAACGCATGTTCCAATGCAATAATAGCAATGGAATAATACAAGTTACGCCATTCTTAGCAAACCGCACGAATTAAGTTATAAACCCAATAGATTTATCAAACTCTTTAAATTTGTTATATTTTTGCTTAGAAACTGCATCCACCGATATCTTCTCCCCGCTCTCCTGCATCGTCCTGGCCTGTGGTGTTGTTATTTCAGCAATCCGACAATACTCATTTGCTTTCTCCAGTGTCAATCAATCAATTCTCAAAGGTTTCGCCTGCAAACTAAAGTCTGCTGTATCAATGACAATCCGATCTCTTATGATTGAATTTTTCTGATCGCCGAAATTACAGTTCAATTGTTGCATCTCCAGCACAACTCAAGAATCTTACCACTTGTACTATTTCTTCCTCTTTGTTCGTTTTAGTCGCTGTAATACGGTAAACATTCGCTTGAATTTAGCAAAATTTTCCTTCAAATTTCCCTCTAGCACTCCAGTTTTTTAAAATCTTAAAATCCATTTTATTAGGTTTTGTTTTTCACTGCACAATATTGAGTCATATAAAAAGTCTCCGTGGTTTTTTGTCACTAGATGATGTTGGTGTCCATTTATCTGGAAACACTAATCTGATTGTGTCAAACGAATACGTGTTTGAAAGGTGACATATCAGGCTACATTTTTTGTGAAAACAGCTGTGTAATTCGTTGCTCATGTTTAAAGTTATACTGATTTGAATATGAATGAAATATATGAAGAAATACGCTATGTGATGCTTTTGTACTATAAAAAAGGGGAAAACGCTGCAAAAACATGCCGAAAAATTTGTGCAGCTTACGGTGAGAATGCTGTGAGTGAACGCCGGACCCAGGAGTGGTATGTTCGATTCCGTTCCGGGAATTTCGATGTAAAAGATGCACCTCGCACTTGTCGGCCTGTCACAAAAATTTTTGATAAAATTTTGAAACTCATGGAGCAAGACCCGCACGAAAACTGTCTAGATATAACGGAGGCACTAAATATCAACGGTATGACAGTTTGGAATCATCTAAAACCAACAGGCTACACAAGCTTTTAGTTTGGGTGCCACATGAATTAACGCAAAGAAATTTAATTGACCGAATAACCATCAGTGAAACGCTGCTGAAACGTAACGAAATGGAACCATTTTTGAAGTGGTTCATTATGGTTCATCACGGACGACGAAAATTGGATTAAATACGAGAATATCCAACGCAAGCGATCATGGTCAAAGGCCGATGACCGACCACAAATGACTTTAAAGCCTGGATTGACGGCAAACAAGGTTATGTTGAATGCTTGGTGGGATTGGAAGAGAATTGTCTATTATGAGATGCTAGAACGTGGCGAAACGATCAATTCGATTCGACAGAAAGGGAGTTGTCTTCCATCATGGCAATGCTAGGCCACACACATCTTTAATGACCCGGAACAAATTGACGGAGCTTGGTTGGGAAGCTTTAATGCATTCACCGTATAGCCCGGACTTTGCACCATCTGATTACCATTTGTTTCGGTCTTTGCAAAACTCTTTTGGTGGTAAAAAATTGGCCGCTGAAAAACCACAGAACTTCTACATCGATGGAATAATGAAGCTACCCTGAAAATGGCAAAAGGTCGTTGATAATAATGGCCAATATGTACTTGATTTAAATTGATTTTGAATAAAAAAAATTTTTTATCAAAAATGTACAAAACAACGGCGGAGACGGTTTTTTTTTACTGCCCCATAGCCATCTTGGTTAACATGAGTTTATTAACTGATGACAGAAAGAGAATTTATTTGTGGTGTTGTCACTCACACTCTACATAATGTGCTAAAGTATTGTTTCCACTTCTATCCAAATTTTTCCCAAAAGTGCCCTAAACCTATGTTTACTTTTAATAATTATCAAATCAAGGTTGTGCGAAACTTGATTACTTTCATTTCATTTACAAATTTGCAATGTCTTAAATAACTCAAATAGTTAATGACACACTGCAACACAAGCACGCATATCGACTCCCATTTCAAAAAAAAATTTTTTCAACATTCATCTTACATACTAAAGGTTTTTTTCCTATCATGTATTATAGAATTTAAATAACTTAAACCAAACGAATCTCACCTTTTTCAATATCATTAATATTATGAACTCGCATATAGTATTCCTCTGAAAACATTTAATGTTTTTCTTCTTGCTGCTTTTGTTCCTCGAATCATGCACTGTTTTCTGTTGATGTTGCTGTTTGCTTGTCTTCCGATGATGGAACTGTGGTGAATTACCTGTGGTGAAGAACTTGATTTACTGAGTCGACTGTTGTTGTTGTTTCTATGATGGTTTATAATTTACACTTGCGGTCATAAAAACCGCAAAATATCAAAATGATTGAAAAATTGTTAATAACTACGATAATAATTTTTATAACGAAATGAAAATTTTGTTGAGTACCTACTTCGCAGTAGTTTATAGGTATAGGGTTTTCTAATAACGACTTGACAACTTGCACGAACGAGGCGGCCCATCGACTGGCCCATGTCTTGAGATAACACGCTCACCACACTTACTCTTAAATAAATCGATTGTAGCATGTGCTGTGTGGCTTGTGGCACCATCCTGTTGAAACCACATGTCGTCCAAGTCCATATCTTCCAATTCGGGCCAAAAATAATCGGTGATCATGGCGCGATAACGCTGACCATTCACAGTAACGTGACGATCGTTATCGCCGACGAAAAAATATGGCCCAATAACGCCGCCGGCATGCAACCCGCACCAAACAGTTATTTTTTGGGGATGAAATGGTGATTCATGAAGCACATGGGGGTTTTCACCCGACCAATAAAGCATATTTTGCTTATTGCCAAAAATGAGCTTCGTCACTGAAGATGAATTTGGCGACTCCGAATATCTGTAGACAATTTTTATAATTTGTAGACGTTGCTCATTAGTGTACTTTACTATGATGAAAATGTTGAGTTTACTGAATAAATTGACAGTGACAGTTTGATGATAAGTGAAAGAGTGCGTTCACAAATTAAATTCAAAGTTGTCAAGTCCCTATTGGAAAACCCTATATTTCCATCTAATTTCCATCTGTTTATTGAATGTTTGAAAAAAGATATTAACAAAGAAAGAAAAAGCAGTTAATTTTTTTTTTTTTTTAATATTTTAATACAGTCATTGGTTAACAAAATCAAACGATACATTTTTTATGTATGTGTATATAAGATGTTTAGATATGCCACTTTTACCGAAAAATTATCAATACCGAGTTGCTCCTCCTTTGGCCGTTATACCCGCTTTTATTCTAGATGGCATCGAGTTTACTAGAAGTTCAGTAATATCCCTTAAAATTTCAGTATTCCATACATGTTTCAGAATTTCATTTAACTTTATTTTACTCTCTGGTTTATGTTCAGCCACCTTACGTTTCATTACATGCCACAAGAGTTCGATTGGGTTTAAATCGGGAGAATTAGCTGGCCATGAATGAATGAGCTGAAAATTATTGAAAGACTCTAGTTACTTGTCTGTTTATTATTTATAAAGTAGATATCTAGAAGTTGATTTATAACACTTTACTTACGGATTAAGCGCGGTGACAAGGTGCAGAATCATCTTGAAAAATGCACTTGTCAGTATACGAATGATGCTGTTTAATTGCTGGTACCAAAAACTCCCTTACTACTTCTCCATACTTTTGAGCGTTCATAGTTCCATTAATAAAGTGCAAAGGGCCCAAAACGTAAAACGAAAAACATCCCCAAACCATCTGGCTTTGAGGATTCTTCACTGTTTTGACTATGCACTAGTCCTTGAACCTTTCACCTGCTGACCGTCGTACGTAGGGCAAATTGTCGGCACACAACAAATTAAATTTACTTTCATCGGACCATATCACACATCGCCAATCATCCTGCGTCCAATCTTCGTACTTTTTTGCCTACGTAAAGGGAGCTTTTTTCATTTTTGTGGTTAGGAGAGGTTTTTTCGCTGGTCGTTTTCCATATTAACCTATCTCCCGTAGCCGTCGGCGTATGGTTTCGGTGCTTAGATCAACTTGATGAAATTCACTTAGCTCTGCTCTTATACGAACAGCACTTTTAAAGCGATCTTTCATGGTAATTCGTTGTAATACATTGTCCGTCTTCAGGGTTGTTTTACGTTTTCGTCCCGAGCCTTTTTTCCTTTCAAGTGGATCCAAATTTTCTTTTTTCTTCATCAGTCGTACGATAGTTTAATGACAGCATCCTATTTTAACCGCAATCTCACGATAGCCAAGCCCTTCTTCGACTAAAGTCAATATTTAAACTTTTTCGTCCCGAGTCAGTTGATGATATTTACCAGACATTTCACTTTTTTTTACTTGTCACAGTCACAACTCAATTCAAACTGATTTTTTTTTTTTGCACTGAATACGAGGCCGAACTCCGCTATGGGGAATACCCTTCATTCGTATGGGAAAAACTCATTAGGTGGTGCGGTTTTTATGACCGCAAGTGTAATTTACATGACTGCTTCTCATTATCTCGATGTTGTTGTTAATTTCCATGCATAGAGCAATTTGTGTTGCTTTGTCTCATGTTTAAATGTCGCGTTCACTTAATAGTCGGTTTTGTATTGTACTTTGGTATCAAACAAGCAACAAACTTTATCAGGAGGGCACTTTTCAAATTCCACTTAGTAATCATTTATGCTTTCACACTATTTCTGCTATCTTTTGAAAAATGTAAAGCTCTCAACTTATATGTTCTTTTTAGTCGCGAAATGTAATTTTAGCTTCTAATCAATTTGTCGTAAAATCGGTTTCAAATTTTGGCGCAATCAATGAAATAAGGATTTTATATAAATCTGGACCGCCTAAGAAATGACTTGTTTAAAGAAAGTAAATGATCCAACCGCCGTGGATATAAATTGAAATGTTTACCCAATGTAAATGATTCAATTGAGTCCATAAACAACCTTGCACACTTCGTCATTTTGCCACTTTATAATTTTTTTAATTATAGTTCTTTTATGAATTATAAAAAGAATACCCGAATCTCACAAATTTATTACGACAACGCGGTTTTCCACTTCTATCCTCGTCGTCGTTGCAATGTTCTTGAGGTGATTGATTTTAATAATTTGGGAGTTGGGCAAAAGTTATAACGAGCCAGAAATGACTGCAACGTCTTTTTTAAGCGTGCGAAATTCTAATACGACCAAAAACAGGCAAATAATACTACAATATCACAAAGGTCGTAAAAGCTTTTGGTCGTTCGTCAAAAACATTGTACAGTTTGCTGCCACCTCAACACTTCCAGATTCTGCTTTGTCACCGACGAATCTTCAATGGGACTTCCAATTCCGCATTCGTGTAGTAGCAAGTGTACTTAAAGTTCTTAGCATAGCCCTATCGATGGTCCAGATTGTGTATCTCCCCTTCTTCTGAAGATGTGTTCTTCGCTGGCAAAACAACTATAAAAGCTTTTTCATCAAACCTTTTCAATAGAACTCTCCGAGCAGATAAAAAATAGCATTTGTACGACCCGTCCCTTAGAAAGTCGAATCTTCTCCTCCTACAGACCCATTGCATCTACGTCCCTTCTTTGCAAGATCATGTAACTGAAATATTTCGAAACCCTAAAATTTCTTAATGAACGGCTTACGGTTTTCGTAGCAACAGGTCCACTGGTGATATGATGGCATGTCTCACTGAAAAGTGAAACCAAAGCGTGCATCAATCTGGTGAAATCAATATAGTTGCACTTGATATGTCTAAGGCATTTGGCAGAGTTTGACATCAGGCTCTTTTATCGAAAATGTTCATAATGATCTCTTATCTACTATATCTAATCCACCTATTCCTTTGCTGACAGCAGTACCTTCTGCTTTTTATATTCGTTCACGAATTCACGTCTAGCTAATTACATTCCAATATTAACAGCATAACCAATTGGGGGACTATAAGGAGAGTGGATTCCAAAACATAATGCTGTCTGCGAAATAGTTGAAACGACCACACATTAGATTTCGTCAAAAAGTTTCCTCATCTAGATAGGATTCAAAACCGTGCGATAAAACTCATGGTTGATATCATATCAGGCAATTGACACCCTTGAACACCGACGTAATGTCTCCTGTCTCACTTTGTTTTATCGCTATTCCCACCACCAGTGGTCAATATAAATCACCAGTAGCATTTCAAACTTTCAACCGTAACACCCCTCTGCTACGAATACCGAATCCTCTATTTCTTATTCATTATAACTAATAAACATTTAAGACCGATGTACATCAGTATTTCTCTTTTCTGACTCCTTGATTTTCCTTCGCTTGCGCTTGTGACAAATATTTTAAGGGTACTCAAATCACTTGAGCGCGGCACTAATTAAAAAAATCATTGTTTAATAAAATTTTAGGCAAAAAGGTCTTAGTTGGTTCTTCTTATGACAAAGCATTTACACATTAATGGATTTAAAAACAGCCCATTTCTATTCGATCGAAGTCTCTGTTGATGTAATTGGCGCAATTTTCTATGTGCCCGAGTGGACAATTTTATAATTGGACATCGTCAGTATACATTTGTGGATGATCTTATCATGGTGGGAAGTTGATTGATGTATATGAAGAATAAAAGAGTCCCAGTATTGAACCTTGAGTAACCTCTCTTGGGTTCTCGAATAATTTTGTGAATACGGAAGCACTTTGTTTTCAACGGTGTTTCCATGTTCTTTTCGTTAAACGTTTCATCCACTTCCTTACAAAACTCATAAGCAACAAGAACAGCATCTTTAAACCGAACGTTATATAGAGCACTCATTACGGAATTCGTCTTGTATAAATCGGGATGCAACTGATGTAAAATTTTACCGCGGGAATAATTCTGCCGTAAACCAAAATTTCTTATCGTCTGCCTCCAACGGGTGAATTTTTACGAGCCATATACTTTTGCAAAGCACACTTAGGATGAAGTAGATTAAATGACTTAAGGAACCAAATATTTACAAAATCTGTCTCGTAGCTGGAGACCGGTAAGAGAAATCTGGCTAATAAATCACCACTAATTTTAGGTTTTGTTTTTATGAATATTAACCCTGCAGTTATTGCAGGACATTGGACATTGGTTTTGAACGTTTGTAGTTAACAATGACTTGGGAATAGATATTAATTCAGGGCATTTCTAAAGGATGTAGTTGGGCTTAGAAAAGGAGTGTGAACTGTTGAGCATTCATAGCGAAACGGGTTTTATATTAATGTTATCTTAAAAGATTACAAAACGATTTTGAGTTTCACTCAGCAAGTGGGGATATCTGGAAGATATGTATTCTCAAAGATTCTGTTGCAATTGCCTTCCAAATTGGAAGGTTCGGTGTTCAAATATCAACTGCACCCGAAATAAGAATAAGAAGATCCACTAACAGTTTAGTCTCCCCAATATAGTAAATGTTGGATACCAACGATGGAGCGAAATAACCACTGAACCCAAACATCTTTCTATCCCATGTTCTAAAGAACGTAATGCATGCATGAGGTATAATAAGTGTCTTCATATCAACTTGAGTATTAGCTTCTAAAAAAATACCTTTAACATACTAAACGCAACTGAGATTTACATTTTTTTCGTTTCTTTTCTCTGACCTTAATATGTGAAGAATCAAGGATCTCATTGCAGAAACCAGATTAAAAAGGGCTGAGGAGGCGATTCAAGGATGGCTGAGTTATTATATGTTTCAAAATAAGTTTTTCGAAAACCTTAGATGGGCTCGGTATTATGCGTCAGGTGGCAAATTATTCTTCGACAAGTTAAGCTAAATCTAGCGGATAGGTATACTATCTACACAAGTCGAGTTAGATGTTTTGTCCAAAACGCTGTCGATAACAACTTTTAAATCACCTTGACATAATATTCAAATCAAAGTCAGCATATCGAAAAAACTTTCCAGAAAAAATAATTGAGGACATTCGGATCCAATGCCACACTTTACACTTTTAGTATTTGTCCTGGCTGCAAGTGATGTACTTAACTTAAGAGGCATAATAATTTATTTTTGCTGCACAGATGACATGGGCTGCATTATTATTAAAAAAACAGATAAAGGATCAGGAACGAACGTATTTAGGCTTATAAATACAGTGTAGTTAGTGCAGTTTTGTAAATGTTCTGAATTCATCATTTTTATTATAATATGAAAACATAAAAACATAGAGCGGGATAATACTTCAACGTCATATATATCAGATTGAAAGTGAAAAGCTTTTACATTCTGACTGTCATCGTTGTGTAAAGAAGGATGATCTTGTTTTTGTTTTTTGGGAACAAGTATTTTGTATAGGGTCTTCCAATAGGGATTTGACAACTTTGAGTTACATTTTAAGAAAAATTGGCAAAGTCGTCAAACTAAAATACTGTATAATATAAGACAACAAAACTTTAATTCCTCTATGGTCGAATTCAAGTAGCCATGCTTTGTTTTTTTTTTTTTAAGAATAAAGCCATAGACCTTATAGTACGAATAGCTGAAAGATATAGGGTTTTCCAATAGGGACTTGACAACTTTGAATTTAATTAGTAACTCTTTCACTAATCATCAAACTGTCACTGTCAATTTATTCAGTAAACTCATAATTTTCATCAAGGTAAAGTACACAAACGAGCTACGTTCTCTGATTGGGTTCTGGAGAAGATGCACCAAGATGATGAATTTCATCGCAAAATCATCTTCAGTGACGAAGCTCATTTTTGGCTCATTTTTGGTTCGTCAATAAGCAAATTATGCGTTATTGATCGGGTGAAAACCCACATGTGCTAACTGTTTGGTGCGGTTTGCACGCCGGCGGTATTATTGGGCCATATTTTTTCGTCGACGATAACGATCGTCACGTTACTGTGAATGGTCAGCGTTATCGCGCCATGATCACCGATTATTTTTGGCCCGAATTGGAAGATATGGACTTGGACGACATGTGGTTTCAACAGGATGGTGGCACAAACCACACAGCACACGCTACAATCGATTTATTGAAGAGTAAGTATGGTGAGCGTGTTATCTCAAGACATGGGCCAGTCGATTGGCCGCCTCGTTCGTGCGATTTATTGCCGCTTGACTATTTAATTGGCTTATGCCAACACGCCGGCGACGTTGGAAGAGCTCAGAGCCAACATTGAACGCGAAACAGCGGCCGTTTCGGCCGAAATGTGTGACCGAGTCGTTGCAAATTGATTCCAAAGAATCGACCGCTGCAAACGTGCCCGCGGTGGCCATATGAACGAAGTCGAGTTCCATTCATAAATGTTTTGATTGTACTTCAAGCCAATAATAAAGTTTTTGAAATATCTCAAATGGTTTGCCTTTTATTTAAAAAAAGAGTTGTCAAGTCGTTATTAGAAAACCCTATATATTCAAATCATAATTATTTCGGGAGACTAGTAACAGAGAATACTAGGTGGAGTGGAGCGTAACCTCCTTGACCGCCAGAATGCGCTGCTACTGCAAAAAAGGTTTGGTGCCTTGAAGTCTGTTTATATTTGAGCAGACATGCCAAATTCCAGTGCGATACTGTCTTTAGTTTTTTTTTGACAGCTGATTGTTTTTGACGTGTTTGGCATCATGTTGCGTATGGACAAAAACGATTTTCGTTCTCTCATAAAACATTATTTTTTGAGAGGCAAAACGGCGAAGGAAACACCGCTGGGTGCCACGCATACTCACTCCTGACCAAAAACACGAACGCGAGAGCACTTCGAAAGAGTGTTTGGACTTGCTGATGCGGAATCTGGCGGACTTTTGGTGTCGATTGGTAACTGTTGAACACCAGAGAACAAGATGAGTGCCCGGCAATGGACTGAAGCCGACACGAGTGCTCCGAAGCGGCCCAGGGAGGCTCGATGGGTCGGAAAGGTTATGGCGTCGGTTTTCTGGGATTGTCATGGCATACTCTTCGTGGATTACCTCGAAAAAGGAAAAACCATCAACAGCGAGTATTACTGTGCAATATTGGAGCGATTGAAGGCCGAAATCGCTGCAAAACGGCCTCACATGAAGCGAAAAAAAATTTTGTTTTTGCAAAACAATGCACCGGCGCACAAAAGCATCGCAACCATGGTTAAAATTAATGACTTACGGCTCCGATTGCTGTCACATCCACCGTATTCGCCCGATTTGGCTCCCACGGACTATTACCTCTTCCCAAACCTCAAAAGATGGCTCATCAATAAAAAATTCAGCTCACGCGAGAAAATCATCGACGCCACGGAGGAGTATTTTGCAGACCTTCCGGAAAATTACTTTTCGGATGGGATCAAGAAGTTGGAAAATCGGTAGAATAAGTATATCAAACTAAAAGAGGCCTATATAGAATAAAATAAAAAAATATTTAAAAGAATATTTTTTTTCATTCTCAAGGAGGTTACTTTTCACCCCACCTAGTAGATTGTAACATTTCCCGGTTATTAAATTTCACTGTTTCATATATAAAAAAAAGTATTGTATGTGTTTTTAAAGATGTTTGACTTACGTGAAGTTATATTGTACGAAATAAAATTTAATAATCTTTTGCATTGAATGATGGGTAATTTTTCCATTACAGAGCGGATCCTTAACACATTTGAAGAATGAAACGATTATGCAGCAACTTAGTTTACTTGAAGGTCTAATGTCATACATGGTTTTAACTTCCACTATGGACAATGACAATATTTCGAATATCTTGATATTATTTAAACAACACCATACCATTACTGAAGGACTAAAGGTAAAGCGTTTCTTTCTCATTCCGTTTTCTAAAACATAATCATACCTATTCGCTTGAAGAGTCTTTCTGGTGGAAAGAAAGGGGTCAAACCAAAGGCAATCAAGGGAGTCAATGACTCTGAGATACAAAACTCAACTATAAATGGAGTTGTCATGAAAAAGATTAATTCGAAAGTAGAAAATATCTGGGGTCTATCTGATATAGAACTTTTTCTAAGACTACTTCATGAGTAAGATTTAAAAAGTCAATTGCATTTCTTCATAATCTTCTTTTTATTTTATTTTTAGGAATTCTGTCCCATTTGCAAAACCAAGTGTAGTGGCACCACTTCGAAGCAATCGTGAATTGGTTCGTTACATTCAACAAGTCACTGCCGAACATATTGAAAATCTGCGTAACCAACCGCCTTACAAACAACTCTCACACAGTCGTCGTATTTTTAAAAATCTAACAGATGTTACGAAACTTTTGTATGATCACTGCATAAAGCAATTACCTTCCTTGTGGGAAAATTTCGATCTTCAAGTTGCAGCTTTGTGTGTCGACTGTTTTTACCAGAGTCTTGCTACAGCTAAGGAGATATTTCCTAAGAAGTTTGATGAATTTATCAAGACAGTTGGTAAGACAATATTTTAAATTCATTTATAAGGTATTTCTTAAAGTGTTCTACACGTGCAGATTTCCACCCCACAAATGTATCTCTCTATAAGGAAGCCACAACTCTTATTCAAGAAATTGTTGATCAATATATGCGTGACGAGGAAGGTCTACGTGATGAGACAGATTCAGCTATTGGTGCCAGAATACCGAGTACGCTTTTTCAATGCTTGGAAATTCTTTACGATACCAAGTCTTATAGTGATCGCCCAACTATTGAAAGTTACACTTGGTTGCTGGAATTTTGTAAAAAGAATGAAGTTTACTCCAAAGAAATGGGATTAGTCCATAAGTTGTTATTTACTCAACGACAAAAAACTCATTCAGGAATGTTTTTCAATACTATTGCGATGCATTTTGAAAAGATTATTGGACAAATTACCGATCAGGTAAATGTGACCTCTAAATTTATCAATCTCCTAACAAATTTTTTCTCCTAGCCCGACCTCAACTTAAACTTTGAGTTAAAGTCCATCACTCTGACTAGTGCTGAATCATGTATCAGTCATTTATATACCACCTTACGTAGGCAAATAGAAGAAGTTGAGTATTTCATTTCAAAGGCAAATAGTTTGCACTACAAAATTAAAATTATCGCTGAGAATGAACGTGAAATGTGTTTGGTTTCGCTTAAAAGTTTGGAACGTTCAGTTTGCTCCCAGTTGATACACATATCAAATACTCTGCTACATCTATCTAACACCAGTCTTCCCCTGGGTACATGCATGGAGAATTTGTTACGTATTCTCATACAAATGTACTCTTGCTTAAAGAATCTCGCAAAACATTTTCTTAGCCGTAGTGCGATATCGAAGCTTTCAATTCAGGGAACAAAGTAAGTTTTATCAACAACATGTAATGTTAAAACATTTCACTTATAGAAGCTCTCTCATTCAGATTTGATCATCTCTTGCAAGTCGTAGGAAAGCCATTGCCCTCTAACATCTACGCTCTTATAACCTATATTGAGGCAAATATTTTCGAAGGCCGTCCTAAAGGCAAATTACCAAATCCCCAAGCGGAAAAAGCCAAAATTCTTCGTGAAACCAAACAAATTCCTCGTCTGATACTTTTTATTGAAAATTTCAATAAAAACGTAATACTCTTGAGCAAGAAAACAAACGATCGCTTGGCAAGCTTTCTTCATCTTGGCACAGTACGAGATTTTCGTATCAAGACCTCGGAACTAAAAGCAGCGATTGACGAATCGCTGTCTCATAGCAGTCGCATTGAAGATGAATCAGATGAAGATCAAAACATGTCAGCGAAGGAAGAAGCTCAACAAGATGAAGAGGAAACAATGTTGGACCAAATAGAAGCAGAGTCAGTAGAGGAAGAAATTATAAATCCAAAGAGTAAAAATATTAAAACCACACCAGATACTGAGGATGGTGAATTACAACACGAAAGTAACGCGTCAACAAACTCACAGCTCTTGAAGAACTTAGCAAAAATTAATTCTCAATCAAGAAAACGTTCACTACGAAGCGTTGAGGGAAATATAAATGTAGCAGCTCCTGCTCCCAAGAAACCAAGGGGTAGACCTTCGAGAAAAGGGAAGAATTAAAAGATATCCTCCAATTTTATTAAACTTTATTAATAAATGTACAGTTTTGTATGTAAAAAAGCCAAATTAAATATAAATTTTGATTCATACCTAACATCTGTTGGAGATGGTTCAACCAATCGTTATGACATCTTTGCTTAGCGAGAGGAAAATCCTTCTTTTAAGAGGCGGTAACTATAGGTTGATTCATCGTGAGGTTTGATTTTCAATAAGCTTTTTTTGACAGATCACGCATAACTCCTATTAAACTACTTTGTCATTTTTGTGCAATTAGCTAGTCATCATGGAAAGACTCAAACCACAACAGCGTCTGCAAAAATTGTAAAATTGCAATTGCAAAAATTGAAGCAAGAAGACTTGAATTTGCGTCACATTTTCAGTGAATGGGCTCTGAAAAAACTCAATGAAAATCCGGTGTTTTATCGTGAAATTTTGTTCAGTGATGAAGCCCATTTCTGGCTCAATGGATAATAAACAAAATTGCCGTATTTGGGCTGATGAGCAACCAAAGCAACGAAGAGTACCAAGAGCTACCATTACATCCGTTAAAAACAACAGTATGGTGTGGTTTATGGGCTGGTGGAATCATTGGTCCGTATTTCTTCAAAAATTAGGCAAATTAGAATGTTACCGTCAATAGTTACCAATATCGCGCCATCTTAATGACCTCAAGAATAAGCCAGCTACGATTGACGCTTTGGAAGCTAACATTACTCGTGTTAGCCGCGAGATACCAGTCGCTATGCTCGAACGAGTAACGCCTAAAATTGGACCTTCCGAATGGACCAACTCAGACGTAGTCGTGGCCAACAATTACATGATATCATTTTTAACAATTGGGTCAGGTGGGCTTAAAATATCTCTGCACCTTCTAGATAAGATTAAAAAGCTTATAGGTGATGCTAATGTCTCACAATCGCTAATATCGATGACCTTCAACGGTAATACCCATCGCCTTATAAATGCTTATCAGTTTGCGGTCAATCCCACTTTCGGACATACTCTGAAATATCGGAGGTTCTTTCCTAAGCCGCACAATTCGCTTATGAAATTCGCTAGCTCTTAATTTTCCATCATTATATTCTTCAAACATTTAAAACCAACGTAGATCGGTACCAACAAATGTAATAATATGATATTTCCAAACAATATTCCATATTCTAATGTAAACGCTTGAAAATTATCGACAGTTGTATCAACTTTCACGAATTGAAATGTAACCTAGCACACTCATTTATTGTATGGTGATAAGCCCTTAAATGTGAACAGCGCCATCTATATTTTTTGGGAATGGGAATTATTTTGATAATTGATAGCGAATATTTTAGCAAAATGGAAAGTAGTATGGGCAGCTGGCTAGTACAGAAGGTTTTCAAAAGATTTAAGGTCGTATAAATACAACACACCATAGAGGTGAAGTTCAGTTTTAAAATGGAGTTAGAAAGGTGAATTAAGAGCAGTGATAAAATGGTTTAAAAAATTCCTATCGACTATCGATTTGTTTTTGATAGATAGAAAGGTTAGACGTGTTTTGGTATGCTAGGCGATTTCCAATTGTTATAAAAAATAGAGAAAAGAATTCGCATCAAATATTTTTGTAAAAAATGAAATTAATTGCTCTAAAATACTCGAACTGTTGGCAGTGGCATACGGTGTGTCTGCTCTTAGTAAAAATAATGCTTACAAGTGGTACATGCTCTTCCAAGATAGCCGAGAAGATGCCAATGACGAGCTTCGCTCTTGACACCCCAACCTATCAACAAAAGATGATAGCGTCGAAGCTGTAAAAAAAATTGTTTAGGAAAATCGTCGAATTACTATAAGAAAAGTTGCTGAAGATGTTGGCATATCGGGCGGCTCGTGTCATCCATTTTTTTTTCTGATGTTTTGGGCATGAGACGTGTGTTAGCGAAGTTTGTTCCGAAACTTCTTAATTTTGATCATAGTTGGTGACGAGTAACTAGTCATGTTCCCTAAATTGATGAGACCTTAGAAAGGACGGAGGTTTACAACGATTGAAAAAATAAAAACGGCATCGCTGGATAAGCGATAAGCACAAGTGCTTATGACAAGTGCTTTGAGGTTTGGAAAAAGCGTTGTACAAGTGTATTTTTTATAAAGATTACTTTACTTTTTGAACACACCTTGTATAAGAGGGTGATAAAAGGCATTGACTTGTTAATTATAGTTGGATTGAATAAAGCGATTATGTTGCAAAAAATAAGTTTTATCATTTGAACCCACAAACATTTTGCAGTATCACAATATATACAATAATAATTATTTATCTATTGTAACTAAAGGATCTTCCTTTATGAATAAAATATGGCTAGGGCAACGACCATTCGGCCGATTTTTTTTTTTTTCGAGTTCAAGTGAAGCTGGTCATTGAATGAAAACTAAAAGACCGTTTTTTCAACATCAGGTGTTCAAATTTCCCCCGTAGTGTGTCCTACCTACCCCGTAGTTTTTCTGACAATTATGTATGTACGTTATCAAATCATTCTCATGTTCATGTTGAAAATCACTTCACCGCCAATCTCTACAAGCACTTTTTCAAACAAAAAATTGGTTTTTTCAATAGCCACAACTCTGCTTTTCCTCTAGGACTAATTATTTCACAGTTTTCGAACGAAATTACTTTTAAAAATTTCAGTCACATGAGTTTTACGCTTTAAAAACCCATTTACCGCAACTGATACCAACCCCTTGAGTGTATTTAACTTATCCTGGATGGAACAAAAAAAAAAAAAATCAACCATTAATTTATACAATATCCTTCAACCATCTAAGCGGTAAGCGGAGAAAAGGGGGAGAATTATACAACGAAATATTCTTACGCTCCCCCATCGAGCGAAGAGGAGAGACAAAAGCAGAATATAGAAAAGAAAAATGACAGTAAGGACGAAACTTTTTCTTTAACACCCGAGAAAGGGGGCACACGATACTGAGAAGGGAAAAAATCTACTTATTAGCCCCAAGTTGACATTAAACTGATAAGAATACCATTGAGGTTATTATTCAAATCCACCACCCACCAAAAACACTACAGTGTGCGTTGTACTGCCGCCCTTCTCCTATTTTGCACTGACACCCCATTCTTTCAGACTTTTCTAATAGGCTCTTGAACACGATAATTTTTTATTTTCACTGTTTTATGGTAAAAAAAAATGAAAAATAAACGTACCTACCACTTTTCATTTGGTTGTTTTTGTCCTTGGATTATAATAAAATGACCGATCAGGTATTACACGAGTACCTAGAACAGTTTAATCCACCCCTATATATATTTTTCTTGTTAGTTTTCAATATTGTAAACCATAAAAGACTCTTCTTATGCACGGAGATGCACGAATGTGAGCTTGGAAGAAAAACGACGGATATACGACAAAGTGTCAATTAGGGTAAGATTAGTCTTATTTTTAAGCCTCTCAACCGATCTTAAATAAAAATCGATAATTTTTGATGATCATCTCCTAAAATAATTGGTAAAAAGGATGTTTGTGTTTGAGCGGAAGCATACAAATTGTATTTTTTTTTTTTTTTTTTTTTTGTTTGAAATCAGTGTTTGCTTCATAATTTGTACTTTGGTATGATTTATGTTAAAGAAATAAAACGTCCGACCAATAATTCAAATTTATTTCTTCGTAAGGGCTAAGTAATAATAATAGCCAGCTGATTTTCAGTGGAAACGTAGTTGATATCGACAATTCCCTCAGCGAGCATTTCTCTTATAAAATGATTCCTAACTTCTAAATGTTTGTTTCGATTATGATACTCAGGATAAGGTGTCAATTTGATAGCACTTTGGTTATGCAGGTACATCATTGGTTTTCCACATTCTTGATGAAGAAGCTCATGGATCAGCCGCAACACCCATATGGTTTCTTTAAATGCATGCGAGCCCGCCATGTACTCGGTTTCCATAGTGAAAAGTGCGACGCAGTACTGGCGTTATTAGAACCAAGATATCGGTGAATCCCCAAATAAAAACACAAAGCCACTTGCTGAACGCATAATCTCTACGTCCCCATCATAGTCTGCGTCGCTGTAATAAGTAATAGTTAGTTTTTTATTTGATTTAAAATGTATACCAAATAGTCTGGTCCCCTTGACATATCGTTAAATTCCGTTTACAGCGGCAATTTCCTGTGTAGTTGGCTTGTCTAGATGTCGATTAGCAACCTCAAGAGCATTAGGCTGCCTAATGCCTCTCGGTATGAAAAATCTTGCACTACTTCATTTGAATTTTCTAAATTCTTGTAAGCCACGCCATCACCTAGTGTAATAACAGGGCTAGCATCATTCATCTTAAACTTTACCAGGATTTTGTCAGCATAAGTAGATTGATGCAGAAAAATCAATCTATCTGTCTTCCGCTCTATCTGCAAACCCAACAAACAACGCGCTTCGTAAGTTTTGACCTCGAAAATCTTTTTCAAATAATCGATAAGTTCATTGATGTCCACTTCGTTTCCTGCAACCAGAACGTCATCGATATAAATGTTCGATATTATGTTCCAACATCTGGAAGCTTGCTTCAAGCCATATAGGCTCTTCCTTAGCTTACATACACGAACAGTTTTGTCTTCAAATCCGCTCGGCTGTCTCATGTAAATTTAATTTTGCAAGTCACCGTTGAGGAAAGCAGCTTTAATGTCGAATTGATTTAACAGTTTCCAGGTATTATTTTTTTTTTTTAGCGCTCTAATTTCTTCCTACATTGCTGCTTGCCACTTCGCCTTGTCTTTGGGTTTAAGAATTTCATAACTGCATGGTTCACACACTCAAGCCACAAATGCTCCAGCTTCCAAGATAGATGTTAACGAAATGCCTTTTTGAATGACGCTCATCTTCCTCGTGATATTGTCCTTTAGGCTGTGAATGCTTACTGACTTCATACAAAGTCACCGTTTCTGAAATAGGCACATTTTAAAAACAACATCACGATATCCAACGAAAATCCCTTGTTTTGCCCTTGGGTCTCATTTCTGACGTTTTTGCGAAGGAATATATATGAGCAAAGCATTCAGTCTCAAACACCTTTATACGCTTAAGGCTTACCGTTTGATCACTTCCAATCCACAAAATTTACTGCTTCTGCCCATAACCGTAAGGATAAACTACGTGAGTAAATCATAGTCCTAGCCGCTTCCACTATAGTTAGCATCTCCCATTCCGGTTTCAGTTTTAAGTTTACTAATAAATGTTTTAAAACAACTAAGTACCTCACTTCTTTCCTTTATAAAATAAACAAAAGGAAATATAAAGACCACCCAACTGAACTGTCTTGCACCACGCATGCTCTACTGCCACTTTTTTTAAAAGGAAATCTATGCAACTGGGTAAGTGCACATGCATCGCAAAAAAGATTTACTGTGTCTTGGAAATCTATACCACATTGTTTCAATAAAATTTCGGATGTAACTTGCATGCTGGTGGCCAAATTTTTCATGACAAGTTTTAATGTCTTCAATCGTCTCCCCAATAAGTGGAATTGCTGGCTTGTTTACTTTAAATATCATCTTAAATAATGACGACTCACGTACCCCCACTGCCAGAATACACCCGTTCTGCAAAAGCTGACATTTTTCTTTGTTAGACACATAACCCAGGTTTTACCGTTAAACGAAAGTATGTTAATCTTTCCTCTACCAAAAGCACTTATGATGAACATGTGCACAAAAAGGCGTCACCATGAAAATCTTTCTGGACAACATATCCATGCCCAAGCCTGGATGAACAATCCTTCTTCCAGTGGCCTGACTTTTTACAATATAAACATTTTCCCGGCTTACCTTTGGACTTAATGTGGCTCCTTTGAAATGGTGTTCCCCTTTTAGCAACCAATGTACTTGTCGTAAATGTTTTAACAGGAACTTGTAGGCTTAGGCGTGACTCTTCCATTACTAAACGAGATGTTTAGAATGCAGTAAAGAAGTGATTGTTCTTTGGCGGCAACGTCATAAGAAATTTTGTTATTAGCATCGTAGTCGATATTGATTCTCCGCATTCTTTTAATTGATGTGCAATCGATTCCAGCCTGGCTATATTCGTTGCAATGTCGTTAGAGAGATGTTTTGGAAATTTGTAATTTTTTTGCTGAATAAGATGTATATTAGTTTCTACCTTTTGCTCATACACTGACTCCAATTTTTTCCACATGGCATATGACGTGGCACAGTTCATTATATGAACAAATGCTTGTGGACCCACACTCATCACAATCACTTTTTGTGCTTTCCGATCAATCCTTTTCCATTCCTGCATCTTTAAGGCTTCCTCCACCGGCGGCATCTCCATTTCCTAATTGACAATGCCATACACCAGCACTTCTCATGACCCGTATCTGGAACTTCCACACACTCCACTGGTCAACATTTAACAGTTTTTCAATTTATGTTATATGAATCGCCCTCCATTTTCAAATTAAAATTTTGAAAGTCTATACACTCCAAAACTTACTGCGAGCGCTTCCGAATATTATATTCCGCTATTTTTAAATTGTCGAAAAGGCCCCAAAAAAAATTACCACAGGAAAAACTTCCTAAGCTATTTTTAAATAGTACAAAAAAACGGTATCACAGTGAACTTGGGTCCAGGCCCATAACCTATTAAAGAAATAAAACGTCCGATCACTGTGGTGTCCAAACCTGGAATGAAGTTTATTTAAAATTTATTTAAAACTATATGTAAACACTGCTGAACTACAATTTGGTAACAAGATAGAGTGTCTATTTGTTATAGCAACTTAAAATATTGCTGAGTTACTCTATTACTCTTACTAAGCCAGAATGAGTGTTTACTTAGTGTGAAACAATAAATGTTGCTGAACTAATAATTCTTAATAATTTTCTGTTGCAAAGAAGCTTGAAGTGGCTACTAGTTTTTTCAGGTCTGATTGCACCCTCAAAAACTAAAAAAAACATATCCTTTACGATCAGAGGAAGAAGATGAGCTCTAGGGCATATGTGAAGAATAGGAGGACTCGAACAGCACGGTACTAGAGGCTACTCTTGTAAATTGTATTGGGTACGTGCTGGCCGAGCATGCTAATATAGAGTTTAACCCGATCCCGAACCATTTTCTTCAAAACGCTTCACCGTTACACGAATTCTGGACTAAATCAAAAATTGACATGAGTAAAATTTCCAAAGAGTGTATGATATCTATCAAAACGATCAACCACATTAAATTCATTAAATGACAGCAATTGACAGCCAACATCCACACCATTTGTTGGCTGAATTGCATATGTACAATCTTAACTGCTTCAACAATCCCAGTTGCGTTATTTATAGGTATCGCCGAAGTTTTCGTTATAGTACATTATTGGGTCTATAACTTAACTCTCGTGCGGTTTGCTAAGAGATGGCGTAACTTTTATCATTCCATTGTTATTATTCCATTGGAACATGCGTTGGAAAGCTACTGTCATTGTACGTCATTTCAGTATATGTCATTCATTTGAAGCGTAAACAACAATAATTTTTTTTCACTCAAATATGTCGAACTTTGTGCATGAAAAAGTGTTTTTGCGTTGAGTTCTTCTTCATTACTTTAATATGAAGAAAGCTGCTGCCGAAAGTCATCGTATTTTGGTGGAAGTTTATGGAAGCATTACTCTATGAAGATTGTTGCCAAACACAAGAAGAGCTCGCAGAATCTTTGGGTGTCACTCAAGCAGCCATTTCAAAACGTTTAAAGGCAGCTGAATATATTTAAAAGCAAGGAAATTGAGTTCCACATGAACTCAAGCCGAGAGTCGTCGAAAGGCGGTTTTGCATGTCTAAAATCCTGCTGGAATACCACAAAAGGAAGTCATTTTTGCATCGGATTGTTACTGGTGACGAAAAATTGATCCACTACGACAACCACAAGCGCATCAAATCATATGTGATACCCAGCCAAATCAACGGCAAAGCCGAATATCCGTGGCGCGAAGGTAATGCTTTGTATTTATTGGGATCAGATGGGTGTGCTGTATTATGAGCTGCTAAAACCGGGTGAAACCATCAATAGACAATGCTACCGAACACAATTAATCCGTTTGAAGAGAGCAGTAGCCAAAAAACGCCCGCAATATGCGACCAGACACGAGGCAATAATTTTCCATCATGACAAAGCTCGGCCCGACGTTGCTATTCCGGTTAAGAGCTATTTGGAAAACAGTGGATGGGAGGTTTTACCCCACCCGCCTTATAGCCCAGAACTTGCCCCTTCTGACTACCATTTGTTCCGGTCGATGCAGAACGCCCTCACTGAAATACGGTTCACATCAGAGCAGAATATCAAAAATTGGCTTGATTCATTCTTGGCTGCCAAGCCGGCGCAGTTCTTTTGGGATGGGATCCAGAAATTGCCAGAAATATGAGAAAAGTCATAGCTTCAGATGGGCAATACTTTGAATAATACTATTGTACATGTTTTTCTTAAATAAACGTTCAAATTTTGAAAAAAAAAAACCGCACGAATTAAAATATATACCCAATAGCAATGATACGGTTTCTCCATATTAATTTCCATCACTCAAAAAAGGCTTTAACCGCTCTTATTCTGCGTCTTTCAAAAAACGTAGAAGACAACATCCTTATGCAGGAACCATGGATCGTAGAAGGCGTGGTTCGTGGACTTTGGACGCCTGTATACGCTCCGCTCTATACAAGAAACGAAGGTAAGATTAGAATTTGTGTATTGATGAAACAAACCCTTAATGTATTTCTATTTCCTAACATTGGTAATGAGCCCAGTTTTATAACAAGAAACCGACAGGAAGTGTTAAATATTCCTCTTTTCTCCGACAATATCACTCAAATGCTAACGAACTAAATGGTTTCGTCAGACCACAGATACATTCAATTTACCTTGAGTGGTCCTCCTTCCAGCCAACCAGCCTACGAAATTATCGCAAAACTTACTCCTATCACAGAGTCCCTCGTAGAAAAGTTCGGGATGATTAGTTACGTTATGAATACGAAAAAATTTACACTACAAACCCCGAACGAAATGAAAACAGCATTGCCAAACACAAACTTTTCTTCGGACTTACGGAATCAGCTGATTTACGTCAAAGTGTGAAAACAAACTTTTTATTCTTTATTCTTCAATAGACTGTGAATTGTGTTCTGCTTTTTTTGGAAAATACGCGAAGAAAATGCAACTTAAAATTACAAACGAAGATGTTAAGAGATGCATTTAATCCGTTCGAGCTTGATGACAAAATGTTTGTAAAATATTCTTAATTATCAAAATATTATAAAGGAAATTGGTTGCAAATTTAAAAAGAACTTTCGAGTAAATAAGACAGCATTTAGGTACATATTGGAGGAGCTAAACCAAGAACTTGATCCTTGTGTGTATTCATCAGGAATCACATCGATCAGTAGGATGGCAGCAGTCTTAAGATTCATTGCGAAGGGAGGCAAAGATTTTGAGGTTGGAGTTACCCAGTCCACCTCTTCTATAAACCTTAAAAGTGTCCTTAATATTTTGGAAAGAAGATTGTGCCCAGTATGGATTCAACTTGAGATGACTGAGGTTAAGAAACGTGAAGCAAAACTTGACTTCTACTCTAAAGCCAAATTTTCAGGAACTATAAAGTGAGTAGATGGAACCCACATTAAAATTATTGTGCCAGCAGAAGAAATGTATCAATATAATGGTGGTATGAATGAAAAATATGATGTTTTTTTTTTTATTAAATGTGCAGATACTTTTTAATTCCTTTTTCAGCTGTGTGACAACAAGATGCGAGTAAGGTGTGTAAATGCAAGGTCCCTGCGGTCGGATAACGATTCCCATGTGTGGAACTTAAGTTCAGCAAAAACACATCTTGGAAGAAAATTTGAAGAAGGCGACACTAACACTTGGATATTAGGTTAGTTAAGAAATTAAATTTTTTTGAGGTGATGCTGGATATCCACTGTTACCATGGCTTATTACTCCGTATCGTTTACCTGAGGCCGGGGTTCATCAAATATCCTCTCCAGCAGGTTGATTGAACTCTATAAACTCAGAAAAAGTTGTGAGCTCAAACGATTGTGTCTCCTTTATACCTCCGGTCGAGGTTTCAAGGCCAGTCAGTGTTATGACACCTTCTTCGAGTTTTATTTGCACCGCCACCTGTAGCTTTGCATTCTTTTTTGTTCTCAACCAATTTCCTCTTAATGTACGCCTTCCAATCCAACCACACATAAGAAAAGAATTTATATAAAATGTAAAATATTTGTGATGAAATTATGAAATTTACTCTTCTCCAGCTGCTGGCGTCTTTACAAGGTGGACCGGAGCTGTTTAACTCCGTTTTAACCTGCTCCTAAAAAGCGTTCCTTTTTTCGGGATTCGTAGTACGAATCTATTACGACGGGCCCTATGATAGAAAACTATGATAACAGAAAAACTATTCCCTGAGTTCTCATGTCCCCCGCGTGACACCAACGAGCATGACATGAACGTCATGGAATACACTCCGACTCTCAATCAAGCTATGGCTACTTCCTGCCATCTTATTCAACCTGGAGGCAAGAAAAAGCTGCACTGGTGGACATCAGCACTGAGACCGCTTAGAAACGTTTACAGAAAACTTTTGAATCTAGCAAAAAGCACAAGAAACGTGCCTGACTGGGACTCACACAAACAATCCCTCAAAATATATTAAAAAAAGAATTGAGGAAGACAAAGCAACTTTCTTGTCATGTTGTCCCAAAGGACCTTAAACCTATAAGTCTATCATCTTTCCTTTTGAGAATTCTAGAACGACTGATATCCATATACGAGCTAAAATTGATCCACGACAGATTAGATAATGTAGTCAACTGCAGCAAACTAAGCTGAACGAACGACATGGCTCAACATGCCTACTGTAAAGAAAAGTGATTGGAAACGGCTCTGCATTCACTGACTATCTACATCAAACGATCCCTACAATATAGAGAGTACAAAATGGTCGCTTTTCTGAACATAAAGGCTGCCTTTAACAACGTCAATATATCCGCAATCACGACTTCGCTGTTAACTCAGCAAGTGGACGATCACCTGGGGAGTTGATCAGTCTTATGCCAAATAGCAGGCATATACTCTATATAACTTCAACCTCGTATAACCCACTGGCTGTACATTTCGGTTATAAGACTAATACTCACCTACGGGGTTATTGTTTGGTGGACGGTTTTAGACAATGTAGTCAACTGCAGCAAACTAAGCTGACTCCAAAGAACGGCATGTCTATGCATAAGCAAGGCCCTGCGCTCTACTCCATTCACATCTTTGGATATTTTGATTTACTTGACACCCATTGATATCTTCAGCATTTTAAAACCACATTTGTGTGGCTTTTTCGGGTTATAATGTTTTAATTGCTGTCTTTCTTTAAATGGAATAATCTGCTCATCAACGCAATTATAGTATGCTGCTCTGCGGGAGCCAGCTTTTCTGTTTTTCTGTCACCACTGGAGAAATGTAAAAATTGCATAATTTTCTCGAGAGGCTTTTCAGTCATAGCTTCATCTATTAAAGGAATTCTAAAATCTGCCTACCATACCATTCTCATTTCTAGATATTTTGCAATGCCCATAAAAAGAAGAATCCCTAAATATTTTTCTATTTCCTTAAATGTTACATTTACCGAAATGCCACATTCTCGGACTGAATACAGATTTGTCTCTTCGACAATTTGATTTATCATCGTATTTTCAAAAAACAAAAGGAAGCATTGCAATGGTGTACAAACTTCTACATCAAATTCAATGTGCCTTTCCACTTTTCCTAACCAAGAGATTAAAGGTCCTTTTTTCTCAAATCCAATACTATTTTTATAGTATTGTATGTAATATAGTTAATCCATTTGCTCGGTTCATTATAAATTAAACGCACAAAAATAGACAAAAACATTGGAACAGAATCTAAAAGAAACCAAAATAGTCACAAAAAATTAACAATATGATAGCAAAAGGCAACGCAAAAAAAAATCAAAAACATTAACTATATAACACACCATTTGTGCACCATGTTGTATATAAACAACAGAAAAATTTAAAACTCTACAACCATTTGAAGATTATCCTTACTTTTTTTATTTTATTTCCTTATGAAATAATCTAATGGAAAAATATTTTTTTGGCTGAAGTGGAAATGCTTTGATAGAAATCCAATGGCTCAAATACATATTGCAAAATTTTCTTGCCACAAAATCGTCTGACTACAGTATATCTCAAAAATATGCTCTCAAAATGAGATGTTGTATACAAACAACAAATGGATGGGGTTATGGAAGGGTTAGACTGACCTAGTAATTGTATAGTGTGATAAAAAACACATAAATTTGAAAGTAAACTTAAAATTTTTATTAGTGGTTCAAAGAGCAATTCATGGCATTTACTTTTTGAAAATGATATCATGAAAATGTTGGCCACAACTACGTCTGAGGTGGCCCATTCGGAAGGTGTAATTTTTGGCGACTCGTTCGAGTCCTGCATGAGTTATGATTAGAAGGGGTTGGTCATGAAATCTAGACCCTCAGAATCCCGAAAACAAAATCTCGGGGCGAAAATCTCGAAGCATAGAATCTCGAAATAATAATTTGCTGAAAGATTAAAATCTTGATTTTAAAAATCTCGAAATTTCAATATATTAAAAAAAGGCGTTTTTTTTAAAATAAAGTTGTTAAATTCTGAGGCGAAATCACATCTCTATACAAATTTGAGTGCGGTAGATTGAAATGTTTAACTTGCTAGCATCAAGCAACACATACACTATGTTTGTTTTCAATCGATGTGCCGTAAAGAGTCTCTTCAGAGTTTTATAAGAACAGTTATTGCTATAGTGCCATGTATAAACTCATTTCTAATAATTACGTTAGGCTAGCTGACCGTTTGAGAGTAGGTTGGTAGTTGTTGGGTTTTGTGTGGATATCAGGTTACTACTTATTTATTTAAAATGGAAATCCTTTTTATTGCAGTTGCAGAAAGAGAAAATTAAAGTAATGCAAAGGTAGAGTTACCACATTATTGATCAGTGGTAATCATGTGATAAAAACGAAGCCAAGTAAACATTCCCACGATCCTGTTTCATATAATCTTGATGTGTGTAAGGCTAACCAACTGGTTCGAGAGACGGCAAAGTTTTCGGGAAACAATCCATCACAGATAGTTAGAGACAGTGTCGTGCAATGCTCTACCGAATCCAGGCCGTATTTACCGCCCAAAATTGCTCAAAAGCAAAAATTATACAGGCAAAGAAAATCAATATTAGAGGAGCCCAATTGCTTAGAGTCGATTGATATTTCTAATGACTTACGGTACTTAGAAGGTCAACTATTTGTTTTAAGCGAAAAAGTTTTTAACTCGTAAAAAATACTTATTTTAGGTACGAAAACGAGTTTAAATTTACTCAAAGAGACGAAATGCTGGATAATGGATGGAACCTTTTATGTTGCGCCAACTTTTCACTATTTATGGAATAATCGAACAAGCAATAATTCCACTTGTTATTTGTTTAATGTCAAGTAGAACTAAAGAAATTTATTATGAGCTTTTTTATGAACTGATAAGAATTTGTTGTGATTGGGATACAGTGAACGCTCGAAATATTGAACATCAATATAGTGAACAATCCAATATTGTGAACACACAATATTGTATACAGGCTATTCTAAATAGTAAACAAAAATAATCTCCCTACAGTGAACCTATGTTTTTTTTTTTATTTTCTTTAAAAACGATATTAGTTTTTAGTTTAGATTAGAGTTTTAGATTAGTGATATGCAGTAGGCAGTATCCATACAATCGTCCAAATTTACCGTTAGTTCTACTCGTCATGATGTTCGAGAATCTTGCATGATTATTAATGTACATAAATGGTACACAGTTTGGGGTTTGTACGTGTTGCTTATTTTGTTATTTTGTGAACGACCTGTCTCGTAAGCATTTGACTCTTACAGAAAAAGTGGAATTTTAAAGCAATTATACCCTAATACCATATTGTAAATAAAACAAAATTTAAGGTGTTGCGGTTACATTTTTTCCAAAATATATGATGTAGCTAAATCTACTGTCTGTAGTCCAAACTTTTTAACAGCACAACTTCAGTTTCATGGCTCTCTCCAGATGACTCTATAACACAAACATATCTGAAGAATACTGATAGTCTGGTGCCTCATTTTAACTGAATCATTAGAAATTGACCTTTATTAAGTCTTTTGGAATGACAGATTCTAACTGCTCATGGTCATCATCGCCATCTAACTCCTCATTCCACGGACTGTCTTCATCATACAAAACATTTTTTTCATTTTCTGACTCCTCAGAACTCGTGCTTATGCTACGTTTTTTGATAGGACGCGGGTTCTTAACAACAGTGGATGTTTTCCTCTTGGGCTTAGATATTTGTTTGGTTTTTTTTTTTAAGGGTTTCTGCTTCTTTCAGTCGGTTTAGAACATCGTCTTTACATTCTTTATTTTCGGACTTATCGAAACTAAGCGTAAACAGTGGAAGTCCCCGCTTAACCAAGATTTCCTCGTCTTCCTCTGTTTTTCTCTTTTCTTTTTTAATAATATTTACGACGTCTAGAACTTTAAAGCCCTTTGCATGGAGGTTCCTATTAAATGTGTCCTTGCCTGTGCATCACAGGAATTCCATATCGAACTGGATGACCGCAGCCATTTTTAAAGACTGTTTCCATGCTTTATTTGTTCCAGAAGTGCAACATTTTCTTGGCCAAAACGGGTTACCAGTTAAGGCCTTGTTAATGTTGGACAATGCTCCCAGCCATCCTCCAGAAAATGAGCTTCAAACTCCAGATGGTAGCATTTCAGTAACGTATTCTTCGCAATAATTTAGCGTCTAATGCTAACACAGTGGCCACGGAAGAAGAAATTAATCTTCTGAACCATATAACAGGACTACCACATATGGCAATCGATTTGAATAATTGGAACGAAGATCAGGTATCTTCAGATATTGAAGAAGACGAAAACGAAAACGAAAAAGAATAACAACCAGATGTAGATCATCCGATTTTTTCAGTGTCTTCTAGAGATGCTGTTCAATTATTTGAGAAAGCACTTAACACTTAGCAACTAGCAATAAAGTGGATTACACGGATGTTTTGGCCTTTAAAAGGTTACAAGAAAATGCGATATTGATTGGGATATATTAAATTCAAAGAAAAAGCAAACGAAGATGACAAACTATTTTAGCACAGCTTAAGTTTGTTATATATTGGGTATGTAATTTAATTCGTGCGTTTTTTTTCCAAAATTTGAACGTTTATTTAAAAAAAACATGTACAATAGTATTATTCAAAGTATTGCCCATCTGAAGCTATGACTTTTTCCCATCTTTCTGGCAATTTTCGGATCCCATCCTAAAAGAACTGCGCCGACTTGGCAGCTAAGAATGAATCAAGCCAATTTTTTATATTCTGCTCTGATGTGAACCGTATTTCAGTGAGGGCGTTCTGCATCGACCGGAACAAATGGTAGTCAGAAGGGGCAAGGTCTGGGCTATAAGGCGAGTGGGGTAAGACTTTCCATCCACTGTTTTCCAAATAGTTCTTAACTAGAATAGCAATGCGGGGCCGAGCGTTGTCATGATGGAAAATTATTGCCTCGTGTCTGGTCGCATATTCCGGGCGTTTTTCGGCTACTGCTCTCTTCAAATGGATTAATTGTGTTCGGTAGCGTTGTCCATTGATGGTTTCACCCGGTTTTAGCAGCTCATAATACAGCACACCCATCTAATCCCACCAAATACAGATCATTACCTTCGCGCCATGGATATTCGGCTTTGCCGTTGATTTGGCTGGTTTGCCGGGTTTCACATATGATTTTTTGCGCTTGTGGTTGTCGTAATGGATCCATTTTTCATCACCAGTAACAATCCGATGCAAAAATGACTTCCTTTTGTGGCGTTCCAGCACCATTTCGGACATGCAAAACCGCTTTTCGACGCGTCTCGGTTTGAGTTTATGTGGAACCCAATTTCCTTGCTTTTGAATATATCCAGCGACCTTTAAACGTTTTGAAAAGGCTGCTTGAGTGACACCCAAAAATTATGCGAGCTCTTCTTGTGTTTGGCAACAATCTTCATAGAGTCATGCTTCCAGTTCTTCATCTTCAAACTTTGTTGGCTGCCCAGGACGTTCATCGTGCAAACCACTTTTGGCACGTTCGCTCAGCTAGCGCATATTTACCATATACTTCCACCAAAATACAATGACTTTCGGCAGCAGTTTTCTTCATGAAGAAAGGCACAAAGTTCGACATATTTGAGTGAAAAAAAAATTATTGTTGTTTACGCTCCAAATGAATGACATATACTGAAATGACGTACAATGACAGTAGCTATCCAACACATGTTCCAATGGAATAATAACAATGGTGTAATACAAGTTACGCCATCTTGCAATTCGTGCAAACCGCATGAATTAAGTTATAGATCCATTATTTGTGTTTTAAGTACATGGAATGTATTATTTTTGTTGCGTTTTAAGATTTTTTTTTACGAATGAGTTGTTTTTGTTAAAAATGTTCTTTCTTATAAGTATTGGCTTGTCTTTTAGTAATTGCAAAGAAAAATTGTAGTTATATTCTATTTACAAATATTCTACAAATACGGAAATTTTGTTGATTAACGTATCCATTGAGCCGGAAATGGGCTTCATCACTGAACAAAATTTCACGATAAAACACCGGATTTTCATTAAGTTTTTCCAGAGCCCATTCGCCTGGCTTTAATTCTTGCACAATTTCGTATGCTTTTAGGCCGAGATCCTTACATAAAATATGCCAAGTTGTCGAATGCTGCTAAGAACGACGACAAATCGATTCGTCACGGTTTTCGCGTACACACTCAGCTGCTATAGTCTCTTCACTACGTGCTGGATGTGGTCTAATCGGTCGATTATAATCCACTAATGTAAACGGGGACTCAGATTTGCGAATGGTATTGACAATAGTGGTGTCAGTAGGTCTAATATGCGCATCGTAAGTTCCTCGAATCGCACGAAAACATTTCTCACAGAAAGCTGATTTTCGTAATACAGCTGTACAATTTGGAGACGCCATTGTGGTATAAGTCTTTCCATGATGACTTGCCATGATGACTGACCTCCGTTTGATAGGAGTCACGCGTGATCTGTCAAAAAAGCCCATCAAAATCCAACATAATGTATGTATAGGCATAAGGCACATTATGGGTGTATAACTCTAGCCACGTAGAGTTACTCACGGGAAAAACACGCTTTTTCTACTTTCAGTGTTTGAGCTTGGAATTTTTTATAGTAATCCAAAAGCAATTTTTAGTGGAACCTGCAATCTTTTAAATGAAAAGGCAAATCCGTCGGTATAATTGGGATTCGTAGGATCAAAACACTTTCTCTTATATCTATGCCACCAATAACCATGTAATAGCCTTAATAATACTTCGGCCCAAATGCTTAAATTGTACTAAACCTATACCGTTACTTAATCTGGACGCATCAATGTTTCGCATTAAGAGCACCGACACAAAAACTTTTAACAAAAGTTTGTAAGAAGGCACTCCTAACAATTGCAAAGAGTTAATAAATTCTGTGAGGTGATTTGTGTCCATAACATGGTGCACAGTTAAATATTCTAAAATCTCCTGTTCTACTTTTGACAAACTTTCCATTTATCTATCCAACAACTTCACAAAATTAACCTCACACAACCAATCTTTACTTGAGATATAAGCTTGCAGTTCAGGATAAAATTTGCCCACAAATTTGTCGTTATGCAGTTGTACTCGCATATTTGTTAAGTTAAATTTTTTAACATACTGCCATAAAGTTGACACCTTTAAGCATGCAATTATTTCATCTGCCGGTATACATTTAGGTATTACCGCCAAAGTCTGTCTAAAATCAGCAACCAATAATAGAACTTAATATTTTTCTTTAGACCATAGTAGTGCTTTGATTGCTCTTATGCTGGACATTGTATACAAGTATTCGTCCCAAATTAACAGTTTGCATTGGTGCAACATCCGTCCACGTTATCGCTATTTTTACTGATGTTACAAGTAGGTGTTCCTTAATGAGCTAAGTTCAATGGCAGATTAAGTGCTGAATGTTCTGTTCGCCCTGATCGAGTAGCGCGACATCTATTCTAACTTTACCTTTCCGGGTTCAGGCTAAGAGAAAATTTAAAAGAAAAGCCTTGTCAGTTCCTTTCGGAGAATCTAAATAAAACAAACTACCTTCATCACTCTCAATTTCTTGCATAATATTGTAAAAAAACAAAATGTGTGTAGTGAGTTACAATGAAATTATATCGTAACTCATTTCTCGTATAAAATCATTACTAACTTCCACAGATTTGCTTAGTCTACTTAATCCAAAGTTAGATAAATGTTTTCCAGTTATCATTGTTACTTGGTCTTCCACCTTAATGAGAGCTTCGCCGTTGTAGATAAAGTCTATGTATGTAGCAAAGGTCTTAGAATCTGTGCAGTATATCTTCCGCCATGCTAATTTTTTTTCTTTGCACATTTGCCGATGACTTAAAAGCCCGTAGGTTGCTATTGGTAGTGAGTACGACTACACTTAAAGTTGCTGAGCACGTGCTCGGTTTTTAAAAATGGGACAGTCAGCGAAAGAAAGATTTTTGGGCTCAGTGGCTTTTTCGTTCCATGGGTGGCATCCAACATTTAATGGAGAGACTAAATTATTAGTGTAAGTTGACTTGATGTTGTATTTAGGCTACCATTCGCCTCACAAGATTTTAGTTGCCTCAATAAAAGCCTTTAGTTTACGGCTGGTATTGTACCCCGAACCGTCGGATTGGGAAGTCAATACACTACCACCTAAGCCTCCGCCACCCACCACAAAGAAAATGGAAGTATGCCGCCAGGCTCACTTGTGTCAATTAGTAAGCTGATTACAGGGAAGTTGTACTCTTTTTAATCAGAAGGAGGAGTGTGCCGCTATATTTGCGAGGGAAATTCTTTCAGCGTCCTGTCGAACAATTCAACTTGTTCTCACATTCGGTTCCGATAACTTTATCGTGTATAGATGTGATTATCTTTTTTCCGCCCTGAAAAACTTGAAAATTGTTTAGCAACATTAACTTTAACTTTATTGCTGAGACAACCATCATTGATCTTATTCTACCAGCTTCCTACTTACAACATTCATTCAAAAATGACTCCTTATCATCTCCTGCTCGGTACAACAAGGAGTTACGATTTCTCCGTAACAGCAGAAATATAATTTCGGACTCTAAGCATTTTATCTATTTAAAATACGAAAATAAAGTCAGAAAGCTTCCCTTCAACCCTCAAATTTCTCAGTGAATCATCTGCAGATCCAAAAGCTATTGCAAATTTGCTTGTCATTTTAACAAATGTTTTTCAAAACAATCCACAGACATTATTCATCTCATTAAATATTCCAAAACCTTTGATAACAGAAAACATGACTAAACTTATACGGCTATTATACAATATAATACTAGAAGAATGTGTAAATCATCTTACTCTCATCCTTCCTCTCCAGCTTCACTCTTTTAACTGCCTTTTTGACTGGAACTCATATCCCTATCCAAAGCCGAAGTTGACAACTACAGGCCCATAGTTAGCTCCCTCGCATACCCAAACTATGCTGCTGATTATCTAACATACACAGATCAGCACGGTTTCATGAAATTTATATCAACCATCACTAGCCTAATTGAGTTGGTGTCCCTTAGAGTAGACATATTGGAGCAAGCCTTTCCTCAATCTCTCGTCCATTCTTCTTCGTCCCTTTAGTTTAAGATAAGCTTTTCTTAAGGGGTAGTCTCATGTTCAATTTTCAAAAATAAATTGTTTTTGCATATTTTCAAAGATTAATACTAGATGGGGTGAAAAGTAACCTCCTTGGGAAAGAAAAAAAAATTTTTTTTAATGTTTATTTATTTTATTCAATATAGTCCTCTTTTAGTTTGATACACTTATTCTAGTGATTTTCCATCTTCTTGGTCCCGTCCGAAAAGTAATTTTCCGGGAGTTCTGCAAAATACTCCTCCGTAGCGTCGATGATTTTCTCGCGTGAGCTGAATTTTTTATTGATGAGCCATCTTTTGAGGTTTGGGAAGAGATAATAGTCGGAGGGAGCCAAATCGGGCAAATATGGTGGATGCGACAGCAATTGGAGCCGTAAGTCATTGATTTTAGCCGTAGTTACGATGATCTTGTGCGCCGGTGCATTGTCTTGCAAAAACAAAATTTTTTTGCGCTTCATGTGAAGCTGTTTTGTAGCGATTTCGGCCTTCAATCGCCCTAATAATGCACAGTAATACTCACTGTTGATAGTTTTTCGTTTTTCGAGGTAGTCCACAAAGAGTATGCCATGACAATCCCAGAAAACCGACGCCATAAACTTTCCGACCCATCGAGCCTCCCTCGGCTGCTTCGGAGCACTCGTGCCAGCTTCATTCAGTTCACTGCCGGGCATTCATTCTGTTCTCTGGTGTTTAACAGTTACTAATCGATGCCAAATGTCCACCCGATTCCACATCAGCAAGTCCAAAAACTCTTTCGAAGTGCTCTCACATTCGTGTTTTTGGTCAGGTGTGAGTATGCGCGGCACCCAGTGGCAGGATAACTTTTTCATATGCAGAATATTGCCAAAAATATTGCGTGTGCGCTCAGTACTATCTTTGTGGTATCTGCTAGCTCGCGCACCTTCACTTTCTGGTCAGTCAACACCATTTCATGTATTTTTTTGACCTTATCCTTTGTAACCGGATCGAAGGGCCTGCCGCTGCGGACTTGATCGGTAGTGGAGTTGCGGCCGCCACGAAACTCTCGAAACCAATATTTGACGGTGTAATCTGACGGAGCATTAGCCCCATAATATTTATCCAACTTTTTTTTTGTTTCCTTCACCGTTTTGCCTCTAAAAAATAATGTTTTATGAGAGAACGAAAATCGTTTTTGTCTCTACTCAACATGATGTCAAACACGTCGACAACAATCAGCTGTCAAAACAAAACTAAAAACAGTGTCGCACTGAAATTTGGCATGTCTGCCTAAATATGAACGGACTTCAAGGCACCATAACCTTTTATGCAGTAGCAGCGCATTCTGTCGGTCAAAGATGTTACTTTTTACTCCACCTAGTAAGTTGAGAATATACTGACTGACTCGATCTGCAACTTTTTAAAATGGTATAATTTTTTTTATTTTTTGATAAATTTTATTTTGCCAAAGCAAAAAATGTTGGAAAATACATCAATTTTCAAACTATATTAGTAGTTTTCAATATGTCCACCTTTGGCGCGAATAATGGCCTTGAGACGGCCGAATGTAATGTTTTAATTAAACTTGCTGCACGCAAGTGGCTCTGCGGTATTTTGGCCCATTTCCGGCGAAGTGCTTATTTGAGGTGGTCCAAACTTTGGTATTTTTTGGTGCCAACCTTCGCCTTTAAAATACACTAGACAGAGAAATCCAACGGATTTGCATCCGGAGAATTTGCAATCCATTATGTCGAAGAAATGAAAAATTTTGATTTCAGATGATTATTAAAGGAGCAATCAGGGGGGCAGCCACCAATTTTTCTTGAATAGACCTATTTTACCTCATCAAAATGACGTTAAAATATTTTGTATTATTCAATAGCTAATATTGAATATAGCTATTATAAGAAGATTGTATTTTATTTTGTACAAAAAAAAAAGAAATCCTTAAAAACCTTCAAAATTTAATCTCGAACATGAGACAACCCCTTTAACAGATTCTTTTTGTTAGTTGTAGATTTCAAGTTTAAGTAAGTTTAATTAAGTTTTCGAGGGTAGACGTGGGTCTTAATTTTGCCATTAATAATAATGAAGGCCAAACAATCTATAACATGCCAGCTAATTTCTCGTACACCGACCAAAAAGGTAAATCGACTGAAGATGCACTATTACAGTTTTGTGCTCATGTAATGTCTAACCTTGATGTGAAAAGATGTACAGCGGGTTTATTTATTGACATCACGAAAGCCTTCGATATGGTCAACCACAATTTTTTGTTGAAGAAACTGGAAAAATCAGGTTTTCTTGGTTTTATGCTTAATATGTTTTGGTCGTATCTGGAAAATAGGTCGCAAAAAGTAAAGATTGACGAGATTAGCAGCGATATTAAGTTCGTAAATTTGAGCGTACCACAAGGCTCTGTTTTGGGTACTATTTTGTTTTTAATTTATATTCATTGGCTATTTGTTCTTAATTTTAAAGGTAGACCTACTGCTTTCGCTGATGATATAGGTTTTGCGTATGGCTTAAAAAGTCCTTTGGACTTGGTCTCCGACATTAATTGGGATCTCAACCTATTAAAATATTGGTTTGCCAAACAAAATTTGGTTATAAGCTCCATAACTTAAATTATGTTTTTTAATTTGTCTTCTTCACATAACCTTGAAGCTAATGTGTACTTCTAGAACCTGAATGTGATAGATACAAACTCTCTGTTTGCAACTGTACGTCCGGCTCTCCCACCTTTTGTAGTAGTTTCAGCTGTAGTGAAAAATGTTTTTTAATTGAAAAAGTAGACGATTTTAAGTACCTGGGGCTCAAAATAGACTCTAGAATGAGTTTTTCGGTGCACGCTGAAATATTAAGGAATTTTTTTGCATCTTTTTTTGAAGACCTTCTTCATGAAATCTGGAAATCGAAATTTTCGCTTAATATGCTATCTGTACCCATATTTCGTACTACTGCTCTTCGTAACTTTAATTCTGTTTCGTCGTATCGCTTGTTTAACAAACTTCCTCATCCCATCAGGGCTATGTCAGTGTCTGGCATATTTCTAAAACTTGTAAAGAATTGGTTTTTTCAGTGCAACTACTATCATTTGAAATCTATTATCTCTGACGATCTGGTATAATTGAAATTGTTTCTAAATTATTTGCTTTTAAATCTTAATTGTTTGTATAATTTATTCAATCTTGCTTTTTTTAATTTATTTATTTTTCCTTATGTTATATCTTAAAGTTTTAACTTCTATTTGTTCAATATTCGGCTTCTATTCATTTTTGTCTATTTTTGTTTCTTTTTGTATCTAAATTTTGAATTTTGTAAATTGTTTTTTATTGGGTCACCCCGTCCAAAGTATTATTTTATTTTGTAATTTTAACAGCCTCTTGATGTGGTATTCGAAACTATTTTCTATACGTCTTGCATTCAAAATACTGAATGTCATTTAATGTTTCTTATTCCATTTATTTAGCGTCCTTTTAATATTTTAAACATGTATTTAAACAATATATATTAATAAGAAATAAATTATATTTAAATCTAAAATCTAATCTAAAAAACTTCTTTAGGAACTTTAACTGGTCGTTAAGTTTCCTCGATAACGACGTGGATGCAGCTGCTAATATTATCACAGAATATTCTCTTTAGAATGAGATTTTTTATCCCTCATCGGATGAAAAAAGAAAGAGGCATGGTACGACTACTACTGCGTATGATTTTTTAACAATCCTACTCTTTAGCATTGCCCAGCCCATCCCTAAAAAAGGCGAATCTTTTTCTTTTTCCTCCTACAGACCTACAAGGTCATGGAAACGCTCGAAACACGAAAATTTCTCAATGACGGTTTTCGTAGGAATAGGTCCACTGATGATCTGATGGCATGTCTCACTGAAACGTACCCGCGAACTTACTCTAAAATATCGTAGATGGTTTCTAATCCATACAACTCGCTTACGAGCTGTATTGTACAGTAATTTATTTCCTAGTCATTATAGCTTTCAAACAGTTAAAACCAACGTTCATCGCTACCTCTCTTTCTTTCCTCCTTCTTCATCCGCGCTATGTGCAAGCATTTTTAACGTATTTAAATCCCTTAAGCGTGAATTAGAAAAAAAAGAACGTAAATCTATTTTAAAGATTGTGAATAATTTACTCCTAATTATTCTAAAGAAACACGACGAATTAATAGGTTCCGTATATAAGTAACTTCGTCACAAACAATAAATAAACAACACCTTCCTTTTCAAAACTGGTAGAATTTACTGCTCCTCTGAATACCTATCATTGGGCAGAAGGGCAGACACGATATACGGCCCTCGATATTTTGGCTCAAGGTTTCGGAACTCTCCAGTTGAAGGTGGCTCCGACTCCACTACACTAAGTCATCCCTGCTGTATTTGGTCGATCTTTTGCATATGTGATTGTAGCGTAGCTTCCACTTACGTTTTCCGTCATCAATCCTTTTAGCGGCCACTAAGCGTACGTCGGACATTGATTATTGTCCACTGTATGTTACGTAATGTTTTGTCTCAGTCTCGTTCATTCTCTTTTATAGTCATTGTGATTATTGCTCTTAGCAACGTTCTATTGGTAAGCTCAACCTGCCCATTGGCCCTCGGAGTCCTAACAGAGTTCCTAATGTGCTGAATGACGTTCTCTTCACAATACTTTTCAAAGGGTTTCGACGTTCCTCTATCTGATATTATTTTAGTCGGGATACCAAAAATAAGCTTTAATTCATTCAAAAATTTTAAAACTTGTGCGGTTTTGGTATCCTTCACGAGTTTAAGTAAAACTTACTTCGTAAAAGCATCTGCGAGTACAACTGTGTACTGATTTCCGGCAGAGCTCTTTAAAAAAGGTCTAAATGGTCTAAGTAGACAGAATAAAATGGAACCAGAACAGTGTCAGAAAAATGTAGATCTGCTTCCTTCTTTCCCGATCAGCGTTTATTGAAACAACATTCTACAGAAGAACGAATATATATACATATATTCATATTGACGCATTCTAGGAACCCAAAATGTCTTGGAAAGTTGCTTCAAGGTTCTACTCACACCAAAATGTCCTCGGTCATTATGATAATTTCTTACGATTTGCCAGCGCACTCCTGCAGGAACAACCCAAAGTTTAGTACCATTTCTGTTTCTGAATATAACAGTTGCACAATTGTTTTACTTCGTTATTTTTCGCATTCGATTTCAGTTTTTGTATAATTTCAGCTAAGCCAGTATCCTGTACCTGTAAATATGTCACCCAATCTACGTCGTTAATTTCTACCTTGAGGATTTCGGTCCGAAGAGATCCACCTTGTTCGTTCTTCTTTGCACCTTGTCTGAGCAAGGTGAGTCATTTTTATTCCATTATTTTGCTTAATAGTATAATCATATTCGGATAACCGTAGTTAACGTCTGGCAATTCGTCTATTTAACGTTGTGTTCTCTTTAAGTGCTTCAATAGCTTGACATTCGGTGATAATAGTTAAGTGCTTTCCTAGCACATACATTCGAAACCGCTTAAAACTCTCTACAACATCGAGAACTTCTAATTCAAAACTGGAGTAGTAGCATTCAGCGGGAGCTGTCTTATGGTTAAAGTCCTGCACAGGCTTTAAGACACCTGCGTCTTCCTGCATTAAAATTCCAGAAATTCCTATCGTAGACGAATCGGTATTAAGTTCATGTCTGGAATTTACATCGTATATGGGCAATATTGGTTCGTTGCACAATAGCTATTTTAATTTGGTAAAAGCTGCTTCCTGATTCTCACCCCACATATTAGTAGTACTTTTTCAAAGAAGTGACGCCAAGAGTTCCGCTAGCAGGGTAAACTTTTGATAAACTTACGGAAAAAGTTGCCCAAAAATTAACGTATCTCATGAAAATTTTTTGGCACTGGATAGTCCGAAAAAGCCTTTGTTTAGTATCCCAGTTTTATTCCATTTTCCGTTATCTTATGGTCCATTTTTCAAATTTTGTTTTGAAGAAACTGCACTTTTCTAATTTGAACGTCATACCTGATTCTTCAAATTGTTAAAGCAATCTACTAAGTTTCCTTTGATTGGAGTACTGCATGGAATGATGACATCATCGAAACAAGCTATAATGTTTTTATCGCCAACTCGCCGTAATATTTTGTTAATGGTGCTTTGGAACACGGCTGGAGCGTTCTTAAGTCCAAAACTCATTCTCAGAAACTCGTATTAGTTGTTACTCGTACAAAACGCAGTGTATTTTGTGGAATACTTTGCGATGGGGATTTGATAGTACCCGGAAATAAGATCAAAACAAATTAAATATTTTAAGCCAGATAGTTTCGCCAATTGTTCTTCTACATAAGGTATAGGGAATGGCTAACCTTATTTTATAGCATTTAATTTACGGTAATTTATGCATAATCTATGCTCATTATTTTTTCTTTTTACGAGTAACAGCGGAGGTAAATACTCTGGAGTACTTTCCTGAATGATTACGTATTAAGGTAAATCGTCGATTATCGATTGTACTCGACTACAGTCAGTAAACGCCAAACGATATGGTTTTTTGTTAATAACTTCCTCTAACTTGAGTTTTATTTCAAATTCCGATTCTTTGCTTAGGCCAATTTCAGAAAATTTCTTTGCAAAGCAATGACGAAACTCGTTGAGACAATTAACTAAAGAAAGTGCTTAAGTTTTGTATATTTCCTTGTTGTAATTGACGTCATCTTATATTATCGAATTCTTGTCTGTTTTATGAAATTGACTGGTTTTCAGTGGAACTTTCGTTTCAAAAATAAGTCTCCCGCTTTTTTTTATAAATCTGACATGATCCTTGCCCAAAAAGTCTCTTCCAATTAGTGGGTCGGTCCTTAATAAATGATCATCCACAACTAATAAATATATCATCGCTCTAACACCATCAATCAATATAGTATCTTAACAAAGCCTTTTTCAGATGACTGGTATGAACCGCCTTTAAATCCTAACAAGCGATGTGGGCTTAAAAGCAACCTTTTCCGGTCATACTGCAGTCACTGCCGAAATCGATGAACGCAATGTGAGAGCGTGCGTTTATCAAAATTATTTTGTGATATTCATCGGGTATACTTACTATATTTACGTGATGCTCAACAACATTGGTATTTTTATTTGATGTAGAAGGTTTCATTTAAAAAAACACTGGTCTTCCGTGCACTCTTATACAAAAATTACATTTTGACCGGCGTGCAGGCAATCGACAATTTATAGAGATATGTCCGCGTTCGAAACAATTAAAACAAATTCGATTATCAGATGATACAATGTCTAATCCAAAAGCATTTCGACCCGAAAAGCCTCTTCGTATGACGTTGGGGATTTAATTTAAGCCATGATTCGAAATGTTATTGCTTTTAAATGATTTCATCCGCGATAGTAATACGCCGGACAGTAAAATGGAAACCGTGAGATTTCTAAGGCCCGATATAATGTATTTGCAAATTGTTGTACCGGATGAATTAGCCTTTGTGGCCATTGCGCACATAGAAGTGAAATACGTCTTTAGATCCTCGTCAGATAGACGACAGCGACTAGAAAGTTCAGCATGTATATCAGCCTCATTAGGAATAAATGGAAAAGTTTCAAGTAATGCTTTGGAAAAAATTGTCATTGAATGAAAAATTTCCTTCTGACCGTCAAACGAGATTCCCCTTTTAATTTTGAAGCTATAGCAAACAAAACCAATTTATCATTCCATGAGTAAGCTTCCTGTAACGAGATTACTCTGACAACGAATTGAGATGCCGTAAGGCCTGTCAATTGGTCAGCTGGATCAAAGTTAGGAAGTATATCCATTAGATCGTGTGGATTAGAAAACATCTGCTTATTGTCATTTGATATAACTTGTTCGCGGTATTTGCCCTTGTAACTGTTTTATTATTGTTTGAAGTCTATCAATTTCTTGTTGAAGTTCCTGCACATGCATAGTTGGCGAAACGTTTGGCGAAGTTGTTCCACTCAGAACAATTTTTGGTTTGCCTGTACACCCGAAGTTGAAATAGTGTTTAATCCTGATAGTCTAAGTCTTTAGAACATCCTTTTACTTGTTTTCCTACCTTTAAGTGTCGTTTAAAAGTGGTCGTTGTCATTGCCTTAATACTTTGTGCGGTTATAACGCAATCCACCCCTATACCGGCTATTTGTTCATCACATTCATATTCAATATGTTTCCGTTTTCTCCCCGCCATCGAACACTATTGTTCACTACCAACAAGATCGATCTGCAAATACCTTAGCAAAATATCGTTCGCATTATCTCTATGTATTTCTTTATAGGTTTTTTTTTCGTTTTTATATCCTTTTAATATCGTTTCTTTTGATTCTATAATATACAAAGAGTTCTTCATATTTTTTTTTTATTTCTCAATACGTTACAAAAATAAAATACCTGCACATACACAATTACTTCCAAAGTATTGTATAATGTATATGTATATTTTCATACAATTTAAATCGCTTGCTCCTTTTTTTTTCTTGACTTTCGTTCCTATACTTTTTTTATCCCACTACGTCACAAGAAATGTAATAAACAACACTTTCCTTTTAACGTGCCTTCGACAACAATCTAAAGATGCAGGATGCCCACACATGTTCATTCATTATACAAGTTTACACGTTGTTCCGTTGACAATATCTATTTCTCTCAATTCTGCACTCTATTAAAAGTAAATAACCCCTCACTACAAATCTGTTTGTGCTGATACTTCTAAGTATCTTAAACGTTCATACTCACTTCATATTCACACTTATGAAGCAACCTTCAGCTCGCAAACAAGCAGCTCGACTTTGGATGTTTTTTTTTTATCTAATTAAATATGTCACCATTATCAACGTTGTTAGTAGAGTGTTTTCCAATAGGGACTTAACAACTTTGAATTTAATTTGTGAACGCACTCTTCCACTAATCATCAAACTGTCACTGTCAGTTTATTCAGTAAACTCAACATTTTCTTTATGGTAAAGTACACTAACGAGCAATGTTTGCAAATTATAAAAATTTTCTTTAAGAGCGTTAACTCCAATTTTCGGTCGTAATTCTCGCCCTAGTAGATAGGCAATAATAAGTTTAGTGCAAAAATTTGAGTCTACATATTCGTTATGTGATGTTGCCGTGTCAGTGAGATAACGGGTTTGTCGAAGTGTCGAAAATATCGCTGCCGTTCAGACGTCCGTAGCAAAGGATCCAAATCAGTCAATTCCACGGGGTTCTCAAAAATTGGGCATCGCTCAGACCACATTATGGCGTATTTTGCGTAGGGATCTTGGTTTTCACCCATACAAGATCAAGCTGACTTAAGAATTGAAGCCGATGGATAATTTGAAGCGACATACGTTCTCCGTTTGGGTTCTGGAGAAGATGCGCCAAGATGATGAATTTCATCGCAAAATCATCTTCAGCGACGAAGCTCATTTTTGACTCAATGGGTTCGTCAATAAGGAAAATATGCGTTATTAGTCGGGTAAAAACCCACATGTGCTTCATGAATCACCACTTCATCCACAAAAAATAACTGTTTGGTGCGGTTTGCATGCCGGCGGCGTTATTGGGCCATATTTTTTCGTCGACAATAACGATCGTCACGTTACTGTGAATGATCAGCGTTATCGCGCCATGATCACCGATTATTTTTGACCTGAATTGGAAGATATGGACTTGGACGACATGTTGTTTCAACAGGATGGTGCCACAAGCCACACAAGACACGCTACAATGGATTTATTGAAGAGTAAGTATGGTGAGCGTGTTATCTCAAGACATGGGCCAGTCGATTGGCTGCCTCGTTCGTGCGATTTAACGCCGCTTCACTATTTTCTGTGGGGCTACGCTAAGTCATTAGTTTATGCTAACACACCGACGACGTTGAAAGAGCTCCGAGCCAACATTGAACGCGAAATAGCGGTCGTTTCGATCGAAATGTGTGGACGAGTCGTTGAAAATTGAAATGCTTTGATTGTACTTCAAGCCAATAATAAAGTTTTTGAAATATCTCAAATGGTTTGCCTTTTATTTAAAAAAAAAGTTGTCAAGTCGTTATTAGAAAACCCTATACTTTCGGTGATTATACCCTATCTCAGTTAAAACTGAAAATTTTACCACGATCTTCGCCGTGAACCTTGTGAATCGCTATATTTAAATTATTATAACCTCATACACTACAGTATAATCATCGATTTGGAAGGTTTTTTCAAATCAAAAACAGATCAACAGCAACAACAAAAGCCAATGGCGTCTAGTCTGATTTTCTTATGTGGATTAGTTCCTATCTGAAATTAAGGCACAACAGGTCTCTCTGTGGACCTACAGTATCTAAATTCACAAACGCATTCCCTTTCGTATCTCAGGTGGCCAACCCGATTCTTAGTTCTTGACAATTAACGATGTTAATTTTATCATTGTTAATTCGTTTATACATATATTTGCAATGCTTCTTCTGCCTGCTCTCCGGGGCAATAAGACCTAAATAATTTTTCACGTGGTCTATGGAAAATTTTCCCGAATAAAGCTTCAAGAAAATCCAATCTATGTTTAACTTACACTCGAAAACGTATTTGAACTTTCGTTCAAACATTGATAGTATCCTAAAAAAATTGTAATTCTGCTCTTGGTCGCGGAGTTGGTGATATATCGTATGGTACATTTTGTTCATCAGCTTTCAAATGATAGTATCGACTTATACGCTTAAACGTAACTAATCTCGCTAAACGTTAGCCCGCGTAAGCTTAGATCTATTCATTTATTCTCTTTTAATCCACGAATAATGGATACTAAATTCAATTCCATTCATTCAGTATAATAAAGGTTTTTTCAATAAAGTAAAAAACAGTTACAATCTTTTAGGGCGTAAGAAGCTTCGGCTAGCGCAAAACAAATTTGTTATGAGCGCTCCGAAAGCGAACAAGAAAAAAAAAAAATGACTAATTTGGGTGAAAATATGAATAGTGCTACAAACAACAAAAATTAGATAAAAGAAGCGCTATTGCTTTACATGAACAAAATGCATTTTTGTATAATCTATTCATAAGAAATACATAAATCTATGCTTATATCAATATAAAAATAACTTTTTCTTGAAAGATACTTTTACTTTTCTATAAAATAGCATGGGTTGAACCCAACTATTGTAAATATGTATATGTACGGGTGCAAAAAAGTCTCGTCAAACTCTTGTTACCATATCTACATACATACATATATTGATGATGGAAATGCTCTCTTCAAAATGTATTTGCAGCTCATTATTTATTGAACTCACGTCGGCAGTGTTCGCGGAACTTTGTAATTACCTGCACGTACAGATGATCATTAGAAAGTAGGATAATTCCATGGATATTTCTTAGAGACCTGTATTTTGAAGAAGGAAATAAGAATGAAAAGTCGTAAAAGGGCAGCCTCCAGGAAAAGTGCTTAGAAAGTGTTCTTAGTATTAAATCACCCTCTGTGGATTGTGAATAAAATAAGGAAAGACTATTTCCCGATTAAATGGATTTTTTTTTTTTGTTGAATGTTGATTAATAGGCTTGAAAAAACCATTAAACTTTAAAATATACATACATATACATTATACATACATATGTATGCTATATACAGGTATATTGAAAAAACAAGAGGATTCTAGAGAACTGTAGAAAAGATAAACTTAAATAATTGAGTTGTGGCATCTCGTATTTATAGAGATTTAAAGAGTTTTTTTTTTCATGATAAGAGTATCTTCTACATTTAGCATTACAAAAGCAATCAAAACGCGTTTAAAGAACTTCACCAATAGTTTTTGGAAGAAATCTGTTGAATTCTAAAGAAAGAATTGTATTTTTTTGGCCGGCTTGGTTTGCTTGATACAGCTTCTACATTTGGACTTACATATGCGTCAATATCAACAAGGCCAGGACAAAACCGGGTTCGGTTGTACTCATCACAACTTTTAACCGTTTTCACGAAATCACTAAAGAATAGATATAATGCACTGTTATACTACTTAAACATAATCAAAGAAAATCAATGTAAAAACCTTCCACTTCGACACTTGTGCTCGTTGTTTTTCTATAACCAATAGCGATGGTAAAGATTACATCCCAAAACAGGTTAGTGGACTAAGAAAAATGGTCTGAATTAGGGCATAAACGAACTACAACCAACAAGAGTGTAATAAAGAACAATTTGCTACCTATAACAGAAGGTTGCGTATTCTTTCTGCAGAGTCCTGATGGAAAAGTGCTCCCTAGATCTGTACTCCCAAGAATCAATGGTTCAATACTGGTCTGAGGATATTTTTTTCCGTTTTTGGAGACCTCATTATTGTAGATGGAATATGAATTCAAATAAGCCCACAGGAAGAAGTCTAAAGGTGTCAAATCGCATGACCTTGGAGGCCAATCAACTTCTCCTTTAACCGAAATAATGCGATCTTCAAATTTCGTACGCATTAAATTGATTAATTGATGGCTTGTGTGGCCGGTAGCACCATTCTGTTGAAACCGGAGATCGTCCAGACCAAATTGATTAAATTTTGGTTTTCTAAATAGCCAGTCAACATGTTGCAGTAAAGTTCTCCATTCACTGTAACTGTCTCTCCAGACTCATATTTGAACAAGTACGGGCCAATGATGCCGACAACCCATAATGTGCACCACATAGTGACTTTTTTGAGATGCATTATTTTTCGTGAATCTCGTATGGGTTTTCTGGTCCCCAGACACGGCTATTTTGTTTATTTACGTGCCCACCGGATTGAGGTACCTAGCTGGTTTTAAACACTTTCACACTTTGGTGTGTACGTGCTGGCCGAGCGTGCTATATGGAGTTTGACCCGATACCGAACCATTGGCTCACCCTTTAGGATGAAAATTTTTGAGCACTTTTCAGTTTGGTTTTAGAAGTGACAGATCTACGGAAAACGCTTTATTGAAATTAACAGGTGATTTGCATATGTATTGTACAATCTTAAATTCTTCAACAATCCCAGCTGCGTTATTTATAGGTATCGCCGAAGCTTTCGTTACAGTATATTAGATCACAATCTACTGTTAACAAAACTTTATTTTTTTAGGGTTAGGAGGGTACATTCATGATTCTTATTTAAAAAATCGTAAGCAAATAGTTAAAATGAAAAATATTGGTTGATCATTGTACGTGTTTGGGCAATAATATATACTGGATCATAAGTTAATTCATTAATCTTAATGGCTTACCCCAATACAGCATGTCTTGTTGGGGTAGAACATACCATATACCAACACAATTAATCCCCTCCAAATAATCAGAATAATATGTATCAGAACTCCCAGCTTAGAACGTTTTCAGAAATAACCGAATTTTACTATTAAGACATTTATACTGTTACAAAGTTTTAAAAATATATTTTATAAAATTCTGGATTTTACGATGTAAGATTTTATGAAAATTACAGTTTGCATGTAAATGCTAGAAACTTTGTGACAACACCAGCGATCCAACAAAAGCTTTTCCCCTCATTTTCACACATTTTATTTTGTCACTGGACCTCGTCTATTAACTGCAATAAACAAATGGATTTGTCTTAACTACCATGCAAAATATGCTCTTTCTTCGCCAGTTTCGTAATATGTATAACGTTTGAAGAGTGTACTTTTCTTATAATGTAACCAGTTCTTTTTATAGCTGCAATTCTTTTTGCTAAATTATATAACTGTCCCCATGAACAGTTTTTTTTACAATATTTAATTAATTTTTTTGTTGTTGTCCTTACTTACCCTGTTTGTCCTCACAAACTTTTCAAATTATCTTGAAATTTATTAAATCTTCAGAATCAGTATATGCGACATATACAGTGACTCAACTTTTTGATCACATGATTAGAGAAAAGTATAACTTTTAGTTGTAACTCTTCAAGTTTAACAGTTAGAACAACTTAATTTTTACTCAAAATAAATGGAGTGATTTTGAATCAGCATAGCACAGCAAAAGCAAACGAAAATGCATTGTTAATTTGAGAGAATTCATAAAAGTTCTTAGGCAACGCATATGATCAATTTGTTGACACTGTCGCAGTTGCATATTGTGAGTACAAAATTTGGCCAAGTGTTCAGTTTTCTCTGAGTGGAAAGGCTAATTGTTTCCAAAACAACTAATCAAGAAATTTCTCGAAAACGTGGAGTTTATAGTAAGTGGAAGTGGGATTAATTTAACAACTGAGGCTTTACAAACAATTTTGCGCAGAAACGGTTTTCATGGATGCACTAAAATTAAAAAGCTTCTATTGACTGACCGCCATAAGAAATTAAGGCTACAATTTCGCCATAAATAAAAGAGTTATTGTTGGGCGAGAGTAATTTGGTTGTATGAAACAAAAATAAACCATCTTGGGTCCGATGGTCGCCAATAGACCTGGAAAAGGCCAGGTGAACCAATCAGCGATAGCCATATCAAAACAATGGTGAATGCATTAGAGTGGTTGGTCGCATGAATTCCCGAAGACAGACTGTTTACAAGTTTGGAAAAGTGGCATAAAGATTGTCGGACATTACATTAAAATTTCTTTGAATTATAAGCACAAATAAAAATGTTATGAACAAAAGCCTTTTATTCTGCTAATCATGTGATCAAAAAGTTGACTCACTGTATGTACAGTCGGCCAAAAAAGAACTCGAATAATTTGTGTTTTTACATTTAGTCCCAAAAATATATTTATACATGTATTATTTATTTATTTTTTTAATACATTTTGAAGATTTTGTGTTTATATTTTGAATTCTTAACATGAAATAAATGAAAATGTGTTTTTTCTTGTGTTTTAATACTTAAGGTTTAATTGCTTTTAATCTTATTGACATCGATTGTACCGATGTTTCACAAAGCGAGACAATATTGTTTCATTCTTGCTTTAACACTGTTTCTAAATATTTTTCACTACAAATTGTGTAATTATTTAGCTGGTTTTCCAAATAGCTCCAAATATGTTCTATAACATTTACATCAGGGGCTAAGGTGTTTCAGCACAGTTTTAAATATAAAATTGTAAAGAAGCTACAATCGGATCTTGATTGTAATAATAATCGTCATTTATTCCTAATTGTTCCGCATTGTGAGCCAAATTATTTGTAAGTATGTCAATATATTTGTATTGGTCCATGACTCCATTAATGATGATGACGATATACTCGAAAAGTGCTCAGATTAAAATCAAAAAGGAGAAGATTTGAATTGACCTTACGGAGCATGCGGGAGTTTGGTCCGTTGAAACCATAAGAGGTGTAAGAGGTTCAGCTGGTCTGAAAATATTTCAAATGTAAAGCAATATTTACGATCAGCAGTTCGAAGCTCCGAAAATTCTGCAACACGAGAACTTTGAAAATGGTAAATTTTAGATGATTGGATTTGGGTTGGTCACTTACAGAACAGGCTTTAGACACAGTAATTCTGCAAAAGTGCGATATTTGATATTCTTTATAAGAGGTTATATGCTAATTTCTATACTAAATCCTCGTAATTCAATTAATATAGTCGTCTTACTCCGGTACTCAAAAACTTTTACTCCGTGGTACTCTGTAAATTGCTTAACATGCTTTTTCTAATATTCGTGGCATTAGATCTTTGCCAGTCTTCTTAAAAAAAGTTAAAGTACGGTTTCTCAGTTTTGATTATAAAGAAATATAAGTTTTGCTGCCTTATGTTGTTTGATTTCTTATTTATTGGGCTTGTGGGTATACTGATGAGCATTCTTAGCGAGACGGGTATTACGGTTAAAAGTTTGAAGGGGCGGAATGCTACTGGCGAGACAAGACATTATGTCGGTGTTCAAGGGTGTCCATTGTATGTGTGATATTTTTATCACCTATGGATTTTAAGGCACGGTTTTGAATCATATCTAGCAGGTGCAGAAATGTTTTGGACACACCCGACCAGATGTGGGCATTGTACTCCAATTTTGGCCGATTAAATGCCGTATACAATATATATATTGAGGTCAGATTAGAGGAGGTAAAGTATTTCTAACATCGCATGAGAAATCCTAGACATTTTTGAGAACGCGAATATGTGGCCACTCCAACGTAAGCTGCCGCTGACACATATACCGAGAATGTAAAATTTTTCGGTTTCGACGATATAAGTTCCATTCACGGATAATGGCTGGGTATTTAAATTTCGCTTTGACGACAGTAGATAGAGTTGTGTTTTGGTAGCATGGAATTCCATTCTGTTAATAGTTCCCCAATTGGTTATGCTGTTAATATAGGAATTTAATGAGCTTAATATACGCTGCCGTTCCCGTTCTACAGCCGAAGAGCAGAGACGTGAGTCCGGGAACGAATATGAAAAGCAGAGAGTTGTGGCGTAAGCAAAGGAATAAATTGGATTCAAAGCATTTATTTTTTTTTTGAATATCAGACTTGAAACCATCCAAGACAACTTGAATCGAAAGTTTCGATGGTAATTTCTAATCCATTGAAAAAGAAAGTTATCGATCTCAAAAGCACGTACTTTTAACAAAAGAGCCTTGTCCCAAACTTGTCCCTATATCAAGTGCAACTATCTTGCTTTCACCAGATTGATGTACGCTTTGATTCCACTTTCCATCAAACCACCTGTGGACCTGTTGCTACGAAAACCGTGACTGTCGGTCATTGAGAAGTTTTCGTGTTTCGAGATAATTCATAAGCTGACGGTTTATCAGCGTTTTCATGACTTTGGAAAGAAGGGACGTAAGTGCAATGGGTCTGTAGGAAAAGAGAAAACAATTCGCCTTTTTTAGGGAAGGGCTGGACAAATGCGATTGTAAATGGAATTGATGAAAAAGCTTAGGCAGTGGTTTTGCCAGCGACGGAGAATACCTCTTCTGAACAAGAGGGGATATACTATCTGAATCAGCGGATTTTTGAATGCCAAGATCTTCAAGAACTCTTGCTATTCGATTCGCACTCAATCCGGGAGCGTTGCAACTTTGGGAGCCTTGTCCAAAGAGCTGACAGCTGAAATGTCATTGTAAATGAGCGTTGGATAAGGCAGATTTTCTAATATTTTTGACAAACAACCAAAAACTTTTTCTTTATTTGGGACATTGTAGTACTTTTTGTAACAGTTTTTGGTCGTAATGAAATTTCACGCGTTTAGGAAAGACGTTGCAGTCATTCCTGGTCTTGAAATACCTAAAAAAACATTTCTCTAACCTTGACAGCCTCTTTAGAGCTCAAGTCGTACCATGCCATTCCTTTTAGCTTGATACTCTTCATTCGACGAGAGATAAAAGACCTCATTCAAAAGAGAATAGTTTCTGTGATCATATCAGCAGCAGCATCCACGTCGTTATTGAAGAAACATAGCTACCAGTTAAAATTCCTAAAGAAGGTGTTAAGACCGCTCCTTTAAGAACACAGCAAAGATCTCAACACACCGTCTTTCAGGTGTTGTCGAAGCCATCCAAAATTGTTTATGTATATCGAAATTGCCTGTGATCAAGATTTCGGTATGAGGATACTCATACAGGGATATAATTCTTTGTATGGAGTCAGACAACGCTTCAAACACATTAAAGGTCGAATCACGGTCAAGTTTGGGGCTTCTGTAAATAAGGCAGTAGTGCATAATTTGCTTACGGAGATGGAATTTTAGCCATAAGAAGTTGAATTTCGGATTAGAACACGGATCACATTGTGGTGCAGTTTGGTAAGCTACATCTCTAGGCATGTAAATTTCGAGACCGCGGTGAGAGAAGAATAATTTCAATAGTTCGTAGCCAACTTCAGATCAGAGTGATCTGACAGGTGTTAGCGGGAATCTGCCTGTGTTTCACAAAGTTTCTAAACAGCTGGTCTGTAATTGCAAACTTGGACGTACGCAGAAAAGTGATAACTTTTTGGCCCAAGAATGTTGGCTATATCCATTCTAAATTCCCGAGTTATTATAGAAAAAGAAACCCGAGTGGGTTTACCGAATTGAGATAAAATTAGATTTTTCTTACTGGTTATGATTGTATTTTTATAACCTTATCGAATCCATGTTTAATCTTTTTCGCCAAAATATTTTCTCTTGCTTTTATTGTTTAAGAATGAAATAATTACGAGCATTGCTTACCACACATCCTGAAATATGGTATGTTTCTAGAAAGTGACACTATCGGAACTAACGGATAAAGATTCTGGTGGCGAAGAAAGTGTTTCTGTCAGCAATTTATCAGGTTCCCAGTTACAAGCTCCAGTCAAAATAATAAACAACCGTGGTATTCATGATTAATATTCCTAAGATGACACTCTCTTGGCTTTCTTATTAAACACGGTACCATGTACTTCATAACAATATTCTAAGAAGCCAAAAAGAAAACGAAAAAGCCATTAGGTAAAAAAGGATTAACCAGTACTGTCTTCCACTTGTGCCGACTATGAAAACGCTAAAGAGTTCAACCGTTTATGTTCTTCTTTAAAGTTATTTTATAGATTTTGTGACGGAAAACTGTTTAAAATAATTCTGCATGAAAGAAACAGATACACATACGAGATCATCTCGAAAAAACAGGCAACGAAAGAAGAAAAGAAAGAATTCTTCCACGAAGAAGAATTTATTGGGAATGAAATGATTTGCATAGACAAATATAAGAGATAAATTTGAGTAAACTTTCTCAAATCTTCATTTAGCGGGCAACGAAAACTTGTACAGGTCGACAAATTTTTCAAAATAAGGATTTTATTCAAGCACATCAACGTCGCCATTGAGGAAAAGCCTCCCATGGATGAAGCGATGGTGCTTTAGTTCGGATGCCATGTCTACAAATTGTGGATGGGTAAGACGATGTTGGGATTTGTCAACCAGCTTAAACCTTACCAAGACGCATCCACCAATATAAGCATCACTTATGCGGAATATGCAGATGCTTTGAGAAAAAATTGGCAAAGAAAAAAGTTTCATCTGTTTTTCGACAATTTCTTCACATCGGTGGAACTTATAGATCGTCTCACACAGAAAAACTTCCTTACTACTTGTACCATTCAGCTGACTGTCAACCTGTGCGGACGTGTTTTGTCTTGTATACCGAATTCCGAATTCTGTTACTTTTCCGATTTCCTTTAAAGCAACGTAAACTGCCGAATCAGTAAATCTCACTATATTTCCCGTCTTTGTTCGTCGACCTAGATTCACCTGAGCCAGTTTTGTACCCCAAAGAAAAAAAAAAAAAATAAAAATAAAAAATAAAAAAAAAAATAAACAAATAACCCTAACAAAAATTAACTGTGTCAATAAGTGTTCGTAGCCCAAATAAAAAAAAAAAAAAAAAATGGAAAAGTGCTGTGCTAGTGTTTTGTGCTCAATTGTTGACCCCAACGCGGAATGGGTAGCCTGCAATGGTCTCTGTGGAAAATCATTCCATGCCATATGCATCGGTCTTACCCGGAGATCCATTACCTACCTCAAGGAGTATTGCAGTCTCTTCAATTTTTACTGCGACGAGTGCAAAGAGATCACCTTGGCTCATGTTATGCTGGCAATTAAATGCAATAACGAGTCTATCAATGCGATGCTAACCGAAAACAATCATATTAGCAGAACTATTCTCGACAGAATAGAGAAGATTGAAGACTCAGTGAACTGCATTGACAGTAATGTGGAAGTTTACAAGTCCACAGGAAGACTGATAGAAAAACAACTGACAGCGATCTACAATCTGTCCAAAAATCAATCTCATCACGACAACGAGAGCGAAGTGATCAAACATCACCTGGATGGATTAAAAGCTTTCCCCAAAACAAATTTTGCCAACCTCCTTAAATCCAACGTACTCACACACATAAACGACTCTATCAATCTTCTCCGTACTGATCTCGACTTGCTTTTTCAAACCTCCTCCAAAACAATACATCCCACCCCGCATCCATCAGACTCTACGCTAGATGACTTAACCCTAAAAATAATAGACGTCAACGAGGAACTCATAGCAACTCGGTTGACCGTTGCCGAAATCGGTAAAGAAGTGAGATTGGCTTCCCAAAAAATCGATGGAATCCCCGATCAAATTCAACTTCAAGCTAGTCTCAATTCATAATGAATTAGTAGACACGGAGTCACTTTCAAATACTCCTCCTGCCGCCCTAATAACGGAAACCGAAACCGCGCTGCCTATCCCGCCCGCACCCGCCCCACAAAAACCGCTCAAACAATTCGGAACTTCATGGACCCCCTCCGAATGGAAAAGCCGACTCGAAAAGTTGAAAGTGGGAAACCATACAGTATTCTACGTTGAAGGGGCTCCTCAACACGCTGATGTTAGTTGGGTGCGGAATTTCTTTCACCGAAATTATGCCATCACCATTAGCGAGTGCGAGATGATTTCCCCTGCTGACTCCAATAGTTCCTGCAGCTTCAAAATCAGCATCCCAACCAAATATTCATGGATATTCCCCACTTCCCCTGGTAAGGCCACTAAACCTGGGAAGATAAGTATCACTAAATGCTTTGAGAAACGAGAAAACCCACGTGTCGACGACAACCAAAATTCTAAAAATAAACGTAATGATAAGCTTAAAAAAAGACCGCTCACAAACCCCCTTCCAACTAAAAAGCACGCTAACAAAAAACGAAGCTCTAATCCCGATCCCAACTGGAGCTTCAAAACGAACTTGTTCCCCGATTTCAGTCCCCCCTCCTCACTTATCCGACACAAAGCCCTTACACACCAATCCTCTAATCTGCTAATTTCCAATGTTCCACCCAAGCACCCGCGCCAACGCGTCTCTTTCAACTTAACCCCAACCACCCATATTATCCCATCTCAATCTTCTACGCCCCCGATCCCAGCAAACAACTCATTTCCTAACTTCGACCTACAAACTGGAGCTAAGTACCCTAATTTTATTAACTCCCATACACTAAACCCAACATCTCATCCGGCGCCCAATTCCATATCCAACCACGAATCTCCATCTCCCTCCCCCACTGCCCCTATTCTTGATCCTCTTTTTCCCCCTACAGTTAAACTAACCCAGCAAACCAATGGAACTACAGAAAGTCGCTATGCACTCTCTAGGCTTAGAGAGAGAAAGATATATGAAAACATTCGTCTCTTTCTCGCCTATCTACACGACAAATCGGACTCGGTCTGCTACGAAGGGAAGACCAAAACCAGCGTCATGGTATCCATCCAGCAGGAAGGCCTCCCTACCGACCCTATCAGTCTCAGGAACCTTTATGTCAGGTACCACGAGATTTTTAGCATGTCCCCTCAGAAAGTAGCAGACGACCTTGCTGCATTTGGCCACTACGTTCACTCTAAACGAGTCTCACACCTACAGCGAAACCGAGCTGACCACGATAAATTTTTTCGTCCATAACGTGCCTTCCTCGTCAGCACTTAAACCATCCCGCCATACATCTCCACCACACAACATCCCTCTTACATTTTACTACCAGAATGTAAGAGGTCTTCGCTCTAAAACCAATGCTGTCCTACGTCAATCGCATTCTCTTCCCTTTGATATTTACGCCTTGACTGAAACCAATTTGATTCCCGACATAAAGAACCAGGAATTGTTCCCCCCTACTTTTAATGTTTTTCGCGACGACGATCCTACCCGCCCACATGATGATTCCCCCTGTCGAGGCGTCTTACTGGCGGTCCACAACAGCCTTAACTCTTCTCCCATTAGCATCTCTTCATCCTCTAAAGTCGACTTTGTCGCTATAAAAATATCACTCCCCTTCAAGTCCCTTTACGTTTTACGTTGCTACATCCTGCCAGCTCAACCTACCGAATCTTACCAACTTGTTGTCGATGCGATCGACTATTTAATTGACCTGTCTGACTCTACTGACGATATCTTTGTTTTCGGCGACTTTAATCTTCCTCAGCTACAGTGGATTCCATCAGACGATCAATCGTTCTTCATCGCTTCAAATGCCAACTCAGCTAAGGAATGTCTCTTCTTAGATCGCTTAACAGACTCAAGTCTATGCCAAGTCAGTGATGTATCCAACTATATGGGCCGGCAATTGGACCTTATTTTCACAACAGATTCCATTAACTCCTCAGTCTCACTTTGTCCCCTATCTCTCTCTACAATCGATAACTACCACCCCCCTCTTCTTCTTTCATTTTTTCATAACTCTTCTTTCCAGTCCAATCCTCCCACAACTCTCTCATCCTACGACTTTCATAAAGCAAACTTCCACAAAATCAGTGACTATCTTAGCAGATCCCCCCTTAACTTTCACAACCTAAGCGTAAATGATGCCTTATCCATTTTTTATAAAGAAATATTTAATTCTTTCAGCCTTTACGTTCCGTTTTCTCGCCTTAAAACATCATCTACTAGTCCTCCCTGGTATAATCGCAAGCTTCGTTCCTTACGAAACAAGAGAAACAAGTTATGGGCTGTTTTCCTGCGTACCAGATCCTTGTCCGACTATTCCAACTATCTTGGTGCTTATCTTCATTTCACCGAACTTTACGATTCCCTTTACCAGCGTTACCTTAACAATGCGCAAGTCAACCTTATAAATGACCCTAAGTCCTTTTACCAATTTGTTAACTACAAAAGAAAGTCCGATGATTACCCTCCTTCCCTCTCTTTCAACAACAAGTCATCAACCGATCCACTCACCACTGCCAACCTATTTGCCAGCTTCTTTAAACAATCCTTCACCAACGACTCCTTTGTACCAGATCCCTCCTATTTTCGTTACCTACCGAACTTCTCCCACGGCCCACATCTCTCTTACATCTTGGATCCCTCTTATATCGAATATAAATTACACCAACTCAATGACGAATTTACACCAGGTCCAGATGGCCTCCCTGCCATATTTCTTAAAAAATGTTCTTCGTCTCTTTCCCTTGCCCTTTCTGATCTCTTTCGTCTATCCTTTTCACAAGGAGAATTTCCTCAGGTTTGGAAAACCTCCTTTATAACCCCGATCCACAAAAAGGGATCAAAGAACGAAATAACAAACTATCGTCCAATCGCTAAACTCTCCCATATTCCCAAACTCCTCGAAAGTATTTTGTATGAAGCTCTAAGTTTCCAATGCAAATCAGTTATTTCCCCTAGACAACATGGCTTCCTAAAGGGTAGGTCAACCACCACAAATCTTGTTGAATTCGTATCCTTTGCCATCTCTGCCCTAGAGAACGGCAACGAAGTCGATGTAGTTGCAACCGATTTTAGCAAAGCCTTCGATAAAATCTCTCATCGATTAATACTCTTCAAATTGTCTGCCCTCGGCTTTGAACCCATACTGTTAAAATGGATATCTTCTTACCTCGAAAACCGTTTTTACAGTGTTCGTTTTAGGTCAGCCCACTCCACTCCATTTTTGGCCACCTCTGGAGTTCCTCAAGGTAGCCATCTCGGCCCCCTTCTCTTTATATTAACCATAAATGATCTCGATAGGATCATCAAATACTCCTCCGTCTCCCTTTACGCCGACGATACCAAATTTTTCAAAACCATTTCCTCTCCCCATGACTCCTTCCTTCTTCAACAAGACCTTGATAGTTTTTCGATCTGGTGCCTCAAAAATTGTTTGGAACTTAATATCACCAAATGCCAGTCCATCACCTTTTCACATAAGCGGCTCAAATCTCCTCCCCGATTCTACCGTCTCCACAACCAACCGATCTCCTCCGTTGAATCTCTTCGCGACCTCGGCATTTTGTGTGATAGGGAGCTCAATTTCCGTTTGCATATGGATGGGATAATCCTTAAAGCCAACTCTGCACTAGGTTTTGTAAAACGATGGTCCAAAGAATTCACCAACCCATACGTGACCAGGTCCCTCTATATTACCTTTGTTCGTCCCCTTCTAGAGTACGCTAGTCAAGTATGGTCCCCATATCATCGCGTTCATATCTCGAGAATCGAAAGCATCCAGCGCCGTTTTCTTCGATTTGCTCTTCGAGGTTTGCCCTGGGATGATTCTTTTACTCTGCCCCCCTATCAAAACCGTCTCAACCTTATTAACCTAAACACCCTTGAGGAACGCAGAGACGCAGCCGACTTTCTCTTCATTCATCGACTTCTTTCAGGTCAGGTTGAATGCATGTCCCTTCACAATTCTATTTTCCTCAACACTAACCCTCGTAATCTACGTACCCCTCGTCTCTTCTATCTCCCAACCCACCACACCACCTATGGCGCGAACGAACCAATCTCCCGCATGTTACGAAAAATTAATTCAAACCCTAGCGTCTTTGGCTTCCACCGCACCACTTCCTACCTCAAATCGGTTCTCCTTCACCACAACAACCAACCTTAGTTTTAAGTATTAGTTTAAGTTTAATTTTAAGTTATAGCTTGTATTAAGCCGAATAAATGGAGGCTTTCGCCCCCACCAAAATTAAAACCGAATAGCGCAGAATATTGACTATAAATTGCGGAAGAAAGAGAAAAGGGGTTCTCATAATTTTAGAAAGATTACTAAAACGATAAGAATATCGTATTGCCCTGCTCAAGGTTTGCAGGCATAGCACCAATCCATTCGGTGAAGCTCTATTCCCAAAAAGAAAAAAAGTATGGCTTTGGTAAAGTGTTTTAGTAAAAAAATCAGCTTATTTTATTTTATTTATTTATTAATTTATTTATTAATTTATTCTTGTATTTCACTTATGTTATGTTTACAACATATTTTATCAATAATAATTAGTGTCATTCGTATTCAAAAGTTGAACTGTGATAAATGTAACTTCAAATATAATTTTTATAACATAGAACTATATAATAAGGAATTCATGTGGAGTGAACGTTAACGGAATGATCCAAAACTTAAAATTAGATTAATGAAAATTACAAAATTACATTTTAAGAAAAATTGGCAAAGTAGTCAGATTACAATGCTGTATAATATAAGACAACAAAACTTCAATTTCTCTATGGTCGAATTCAAGTAGCCATGCTTTGTTTTTTTTTTTTTTTTTTTTTTCTTTTTTTTTCTTTTTAAAAATAAAGCCAATGATCTCATAGTACGAATTGCTGCAAAAAGTCTGTTATATATCATAGATTGCAAGAAACAACGAAGTAAGAACTTGTAAAGTGAGTGGTGCGAATACTCTAACGAGAGTATCTGAATTGCTTCTTAAGTTTTTAAAACTTTGTAGTAGTACAAATGGTTAACTGGCAGAATTTTCAATGATTTAAAGAGCATTTCATTTCATTTTCATTTAATATGCATTTTTATTTAATTAAATTCAATTACTCTTACATGCTATACAAAAAACGCTTAAAAATTAGCTTAATTAACTTAAAATTAACTTATTCTAATTTACTGGCCCCATGCGGGCTCTAAGTTAAACTTAACAATTAAAATTTGTCTTTCGACGTTTCTGTTTATTTTGTATTAAACAGAATAAAAGAAATACCGTCATATCCACAATCAGAGAACCTATTGAGGGAATTGATTCTCTGTAAGACCTCAAGCCCAATAATCGGCTCAAAATAAAAGCTTCCACTTTATTTCTTTGATTATAGATAGAGCGCCCGCTCCTGATGTAGGGGGGATGTGGATAGATACGATCAGAATGTTAGCCTCTATAGAAATTCAATTCGAAGAAAGAAGTTATACTGTTTGCTAGTCAAACATTGCATCGATCTAGCAATTCATAACGCTTTGTAAATACACCGCGGCATGGCGCCTTGTTGGAAAAAAAACTCTAAGTCATTTAAGTTGTTTCTGGATGAATTTTCAAATTCTTTGAGCAATGAGCACGCGACTAATCTTGTCATTTTACGTGACTTCAACTATACTAATTCCTAGCTCTGTCTCAGATTCTTACCGTGCACTTATAGCTAATCATGGGTTAACCTCATTTATAATGGGCCTATTAGAACGGCTTCAGGTACTTGTCTTGATCATACACCATATTTTTGGTCGTTTCATGAAAATCCATTTAAATCTATGTGCTGGTGTTAATTTTGACACTCGTATTACAGATCACTGTATGACAGGTACTGCATTTAGTAGTATAAAAAAGGAGGTGAGAAATAAATGTGATTAACCTAGAGTGATTAAAATTAATTTTGAATAACTGAACAATGCACTGCGTTTTGAAAAGTGGGATGAAGTTTATGCAGAAGAAAACGCTTCTAAGGCTTATGATGCCTTTATATATATTTTGAAATATATATGACTCGAGCCCTTCTCAAACAAATTAAATTTAAACACTCATTGCATAAGAAATGCTGTAAACATCCGATAAATTCTATTTTAAAAAACCTCTATAGCCGATTGTGCCAAAAACTAAATAAGAAAATCGCATATGGTATGTCGAGACAGATACTTTTATAGAAAAAGGAATGGAAAGTGTTAAACAGTATTGTTAACCGAAATATTACAAATCATGGTAGTTCCATTATATTATCAAGTATCTAGTATTTAAGACTAGAAGTATCTAACGAACTCAATGACTAATTTTTTTCAATAGGGCAAATGACTTTTCCGAGTAACTTCTCTGTAGCATGTAACTGTTGCACTAGGTTTGAACTTGTAAAAAGTGCTTTTTATAGCTATAGTTTCTTGTTTAAACCAATTTCCGGGTTTGAGCTTTTGAAAATCATTAATTCCCTAACAATTTTCGAATTCCTTAAGCTTGTTGTTAGCGACAAAACCAAATTAATCTTTTTCAATCTAATCATGTAAGACTTTCCTGACGTTGATATTATATTCCATGCTCCCAATTGTTCTCGACACAATTTATTCGGTACTACGTGTGCTGTAAAACGTTCAAGAGCATCTTTTGATGATAATATCATTTGCAACATGAACTGTTCTAAAATTGGAAAAGTAAGACACTATAAATACTTAGGTGACACAATCGAATATAATTTAAGTTGGTACGAGCATATTTTAATTTTAAAATAGTATCTGCCTCAGATGTTTTTATCGCATTAGGAAGTTTTGCAATAATGATTTGCTAAGAACAATTTATTGTGGGGTATTTCATACGAAATTGCAATCTGGAATAAGCTGTTCCAATCTATTAATTGTCCTATAAAAGTGCGCCAATATAAAAGTTTGTAATACTAACCGTTTTGCTCACACTATGGAGCTATTTAGGTTGTTAAAAATTTTACCAGTGAGACACTTGTATTATTTTAAATTCTTAAAAATGTTCTTTATTAGACATTTAACCCTATTTGCAATTATAAATAAAAAATGTCACTATCTATTCTCTATAAGTAGGTATGTCAGTCAAGTCTAGTAATTGTAAAATGAGAAAAATGAAGTTATAAATAAAGTAAAATGAATTTTGACAATTTATTTTTCAATATAAACCCCTTTCAGCTCGATACATTTTTCCCAGCGGTGTTGGAACTTTTTTAACCCCTCCGTATAGTACAATTTTTATTGGCCTTAAAAATACTAAGAGCGAGCGATCTTTTAAATTTCGGGAACAAAAAGAAGTCACAGGGATCCAAATCTGGAGATTTGGTCGTGTTTTCTTCAAATAGGCCCAATAAATCGACGTATTATGCTCCTGTGATTGTTTTTCCCTTCTCCAAATAGTCAACGTGGATAACACCCCGCGCGTCTCAAAAAACACTAACCATTACCTTTCCGGCCGAAGGCACGTCTTTCTTTGGTCTTTGGTCTCTGGTGTGTACCTATGAATCCATTTCTCATTGACGGTCACAAAACGACGCAGAAACTCCTCCGGATTTCAATTAAATCGAGCCAAACACGTCTTTGAAGTGATCTTAAGTTTTGCCACTCAAAAACAAGAGCGATACTGCTCTTTTTTCATGGTCGCAAGAAACACTAAGACGATGTTTTAAAATTGATGTCAGAACAAAACTAATCCTCGGATTATGGTTATGGTTATAGGTCATTCGATATATTTTCGTCTTTCAACTGAATCATTATCTATAAAATTTTAGAGTACAATCACATATGGAAAAAGTTATTTATAAACCATATATTGGGGAAAATCATGAAAAAACCTCAAATTAAAGTAAACCTCAAAAAAAGTAAAATATACAGACGTACATATATATATATATATATATATTTAAACAAATCGGTTGATAATTAAATGGGCAAACAAATAAACATTACAGAAGTTTGGTTACAATTAAATAAATAAATTAAATTAACAAAACAAAAACAAATAAATGAATAATAAATGATAATATCTATATTTAATGAACAAAAAATAAACATTGTATGTGCCAAGATAAATAAGGTTGATTCACTAAAGGATTGTCGGTAATATTACATCAACATATTCAGCTTGCATTTCCGGGAGGAGATCAATGCAACATTAGCTCTCTTGTGTAAATCTGTTGTAAAGTAGTGCCATGTAAGATTAAGCATCATTTTTAAAACTTTGTTTTGAGACATTTGAAGCTTTCTGATTTAACACTTAGCACAATTATTTCTTACCATACAACCGTACAGTAAGATAGACTGGAAAACCTTATGAATAATTCTTATGAATTATCATTTTATTATCATTTGAAAGCAATAATTTCCTATTAATAAAGGGATATAACATTTGTACAGCTATTTTAATTTTATTAATTGTTTCTAAATGTTTGTTAAATGTCAGTTTTGAATCAAGAAACATGCCCAGGTACTAAACAAAGGTAGACAATAATCCTTACCTGATAAGCTAGTGAAAAATATAGCCTGGATTTTTTGTACGTTCAGTTTTATTTTGAACTTCGATAGATAACTTTGCAATTACACCTTCCCGAAATTTATTCAAAAAATTATAAATACAACTTTATTCATCTACATAAATCTATTATTGTCCCTTTCAAAGTAATCCCCATCGACTGCAACACACTTATGCCAGCGCTTAATCCAATCCTCAAAACATTTTTTATATTCGGTTTTCGGTATGTCCATCAGTGCTTCCTGCGATTTTTCCATTACTTCCTCTCGGCTGCTGAAACGCGTTCCGCGTAGTGGTTTTTTAACTCGATTGAACAGAAAGAAGTCACAGGGAGCCAAATTAGTTTTAGTTTAGTTTTAAATGCATTTTATTTTCTTAAACTCTAACTCTTACATACTAACAAAAAATGCTTAAATGCTAGCTTACAATTACTTAACAATCTTATACTAACCTACTGGCCCCACACAGGCACTCTAAGCTAATCTAAATTCTTATATCTATGTCTTTCGACTTCATTTACATTTTATTTAAAAATTTTTATTTTGTATACTTAGGGCTAAGAAAAAATATTTAACAAAAAACTTAGCCTATGGATGTAATTTTTTATTTTTTATAAAAACTTAATATCTAACTTAAAATAAACCTTAATCTACCTAATCCTACATACACAATACACACATAAACACACATAGACATTACACAATTATATACATATATTGGTATATACCTTTGTATATACCAATATATGTGTATATTTCTTAAGTGACACAGGGAGCCAAATCAGGTGAATTCGGTGGCTGTTGGATAGGATTTGTTGCATTTTTCATTAAAAAAAAAAAAAAAAAAAAAAAAAAAAAAAAAAAAAATACGAATAATAATGGCACTGTGCGATGGTGCGTTTTCATGGTGCAAGATCCACGAGTTTTCTGCCAAAAATTCTGGTCTCTTTTGACGAATTGCTTCACGCAAACGTTTCATAACGCCCAAATAATACTCTTTGTTTATTCTCTGGCCTTCTGGCAAAAATTCTTGATACACAACACCGTTGTAATCCACAAAAACTGTGAGCATTGCCTTCATTTTTGACTGAAAACGAAGTGGTTTTTTTTGGTCTGGGCTCATTCACTTGCCTGATGTCTGGATTGCCTGTCGTACTCATAAACCCACGCCTCGTCTCCAGTAATGATCCTTTTGATGAATGTGGGATCGGATTCAGGCTCGCAAATCATCTCTTTTGTGGCATCAACACGGTCTCTCTTTTGCATGAAATTGAGGTCTTTTGGCATCAACTTTGCTGCTATACGGGGGAAACCCAAATCATTTACCAATATGTCTTGGACGGATCCATAGGCAATGTTCAGGTCCTCCGCTTTCTCTCTGATGGTTAATGTGCGGTTATTGACCAACATTTCTTTTACTTCATTAATGTTCTCGTCGGTTTTCGATGTCAATGGTCTGCCACTGTGTTCATCATCTTCGATTGACTCACGACCACTTTTAAACCGCTCGAGCCACTGCTAAATGTCCGTTTTCTTTAGAGCATCGTTGCCGAAACACTTTTCCAATATTTCCAACGTTCGCGCACCATAAAATCCATTTTTTACGCAAAATTTAATACAAGTTCGTTGTTGCAAATTTAAATCCATTTCTAAAATTGTAAAAAATTGCCAACACACATAGAGATAGATGTACTATTGGTTACGTAATTTGAAAATGTCAAACTATTACGCAAAGATTTAGAGAGAATGTCAACAACAAATGTAACAACTTAACAAAAAGAATTTAAATCGGAACAATGAGAGCGCCACACGGTGGTTATTCCGTTTTTTTTTTTCTTTTTTTGATCAAGATACCACCTTGATCGCATTTCGCATTTTTTAAATTCGTCTCAATGTTGAGATCGAACTCATGCGATGAAAGTATAGCGATGTTATCAGCATAAAAAGCTTGAGGAAGATTTATAAGATCAGACGTAAGCAAACTGTAATTTGCTAAGAGATAGTGTCAATATTTTGCTTGCTTTCAAAATTTTTAAAATTTTGCCAAATTCGCATTTTTAATATCTGAAAAATGTTGCACTTCTTCTACGCCCTACCAACGAAGATTATAGAGAACTGGTTTATGATCGGATCTAAGACCATTGAAGGCAAAAATGTGAGATTAGATCAGAAACATTTGTTACAAATAAATCTAATACAGAGGGACTGCCGCCATAACAGGTTGGTACAAAGTAGGACTAAGGGAAAATATAACAGATATTGGTGACATAACAGCGAGATTCGACAGAAAACTCCCTCAGAGATTTCCCGATTCCCTGTGTCTGCAATTTAAATCATTTCTTATCAGGAATGTGCAGTTCATATTCAAAAATTCATTCATTTCATTTCATTTTTAATTTTTGCCATTTTCCTCCCTAGTGAAACCTCTTATTATTTTAGAAATATATACATATATGAAATTTCTCCAAATGTAAAAAAGAACGATTTATTATATTATTACGAATTTGCAAAAACAAAAATTCAGAACCCTTTACAATTCATAATATTGCAGGCATATGTAGGGTTAAATAAGTATTATTTTGGGCGGTTATATTGAGCGCTTGTCAAAAAAAAAAAAAAAAAAAAAAAAAATAGATTAATGCACTCTAAAATCATGCCGTGCATCTCACTGGAGGTAAGTAAAGAGAATACTGCGACCGTACGTGAGTCCGTAGAGCAAGACCGCAATCAATCAATTCTGCTCCGTTTTTAAGAATTGTGTATTCATCGATTGTCTTGAAACTGAATTGTTCATCACATAAGATTATATATTGACGCCAAAATCAAAGCCAAAAGACCACCGTGCGCGACGATTAAGGATAAAAGATCTGAATTTACGCCGAAAAATTGTCGCATTCGGTCACGAGAGGGACCGGAGGCATTCCAACAGCAGCTATTGAATACGAAAACCTGACTACTTGTTGTGATTTTCATGCCGTACTTCTACTGAGGTTATTTCAGCGAGTCAGTTATAATAAGTAGCGACAGCTACTGCGCCATGTTAACAAACATTTTCTGGGTTAAATTGAAACTTGAAGGTTTCGAGGATACGTGGTTTCAACAGGACCGTACCACTTGCAACGAAGTGCGTCCCAAAATCGACTTATTGATGGGGATGTTCGGTAATTGCCTTATCGTCAAAGATCTCCTGTCTATTAGCCCCTCCGATCGTTTGATTTAACACCTTAAGATTCTTTCCTTCGGAGCTCTATAAAGGCGAACATTCAATGTGAAGTTATCGGCTGAATTATTTGAAAAAAACTTGGAAAATTGGATCACACACACACAAAGCATTACAACCTTTTGAACTTAATCCACTAACAAGAAGTCTAGGGAGTACAAATTAAAGCTTATGCTCATTTATTTTAGATATGAATATACCTTTATATCATACGAGTACGAGTACTTCTACTTGTTTTCATTTTCTACTTAAAATTATGTGAGTTTTTTTTTGTGGTAACAATAAACTATTCAAATAAGAACAAAACAAATTATTTATGTGTATTCAAGGTTGAAAGCTCAAAATTAATGAAAAATATATCTTTTTCTAGTGAGGGTTGGAGGTTGGTTATTTTAATTAATATTCCATAAACCGGTGATATCGAAAAAAGGACTTACATAAGAGTACATATGAATGCATGTTATGTTGACTCTTGGGAATTTGTTTTTAACTTGCCTAAGACACGAATGTTCTTGTTCTTCATTTGTATTTCAAAACTATTCGCCTACCCTGGTTACTCAACGTGCGTGTAGAAGAAAACATCACGGTCTTACATCACCAACAGTCAAATCAATTAAGCCTTATCAAATTGAATGAAAGTAATAGCGCGGCTACATCAAAGACAAAGAATTAACTTCATCCGCGTGTTGTTGACAGTCACAACACATGGACCGGTTTTGTGGCTTTTGTGGTTTTTGTTGCGAATTATAGTGAAAAATTTTCATCCGCATTAACTCGTAATTCGCAACATTAAAATAAAAAAAAAAAAAAAATTGAAGGTTCAAAGGTTGACAATAGTCGCATTGTGTTTAATATGCCCGAAACATGCGAAACTGGTGAACTTGATTTCTGAGACCATATGGTTATGACTGACAAAAATCATTTCACAGCATATGGTATATATGTGAAGTGCTTTCACACTCACCAAAAATGTGAGCAGTATTGTATGCTCTGAAAGAATTATTACCCTTACTTTTTTGAAGAGGGCGACGGCGAGATGGTAAAGAGTGCAATATATGCGTAGGGTATTGATACGGGATGAGCATCTGAACTGAACGAAAGTTCCATAGAGAATTACTGATTTGAACAGGCTGGCGCATCATGTCATAGTACTCGTTAAACAATAGACTCATTGAAGGCGAAGTTCTTTAATCGCTGGGTTCAAAAAATGCGAAACTTGAAAAACAGAATCCATGGCAACAAAAAACTCAACTTAAGATTCAGACACGCACCGAAATCGCTTGAATTTTATAACAATGTCTTCAAAAAGTGATGAAAAACCGCACAAAAGGCCAATATCTGCGTAGCTGGAGATGGTGCCCATTCTGCCAGACATCATTTTGAAAAACTGACCATATGTTCATAGGAAAATTAAGGAAAAAAGATAAATTAATGGAGTTTTACTCAAATTACTTAATAACGTCACCTTGTAGATGTAAAAGATGAGGCCAATTGCGGGTGGTTAGAAGCCTTAACTTAAAGCAGCCATACGTATCCTAATTCAGTTTTGAGACTCACAAAAAGTTTTTAGTCTGTGAAACGGACAGGTAGACACGTATCTACTTAGGACTCCTTTTAATGATTTCTGTTGTTGTAGAAATAAAAAAGAGGAAAAAACCATTTTTCATAGACTGTACAGCTATCTTCTACTTCCGTAAGAAGAAATGCATCATTGATTTCACTAAAAGCACCAAAATAGTTCGATTTCTAAACAAGAAATCCGGAAAATACAATCAATTGTTCTATGAGTTCGAATACATACAGAAGCAATAATCAGAGTAAACATTATTATTATTATTATTATTATTATTATTAAGGGAACGATACTAATTAATTTGTAGGGTCCGGGACTTAACGCCGGGGTACTATGCCCATGTGGCACGTTTTGTCAACAAACAGCACGCTGAGTACTGAGTTCCCATGTGGTCCTACACCTCCGTACTTACCACGCCAACACTGCTTGATATCGGTGATCTAGTAATAACCGATGCTTTCAGTGTAACGAAGCCGTTGACTCAGAGTAAACTCGTTTCGAAATTAAAGAAGAATCTTTGTCTACTTCTGTTATGATTGTGATTTTTTTACCTCGACCTATGAAACTAACGATATCTTTTTTTTTATCTTCTTTTAAAAGCAATTGAAATAATGTATGTAACACTCATAACAATGTCTTACGTTACATAGTTGAGTTGGCCTTAATTTTTAGACCCCAATATCACCCAACGATCTTATTTCAAAATACTTCATCTAAGAGGGCGATATTTTGGCGATGTCATCCTACTTAAACGATCCGCTTAATTTTTCCTTGCCTCTCATTACAAATTCGGCTAGAACTTGAATTTTAATTGCCTTATGGAAAGAGTTTTCGATTATCTTCATCGTACATGATTACCAGCTGATGCACTTTGTCTGGAGGTCTAAATATTGGTTTCGTTCCACGTTTTAGCTGAGCTTACATTTTTGTCCGTCGCAGAAGACTGCGCCATTTTTATCATCTCACTCCAATTTTATTTGTAATGATGGATTAGCAGTATTCTGATATTGCACGATAGAAGAATTTCGGGGCAATAAATACTTCTAAACTTTTGTTTTAAGAAAAACGGAAGAGCAAACATTGTTTTTTCCTACATTTGATTGGTATCTCATCACCTTCTAACGTCTGAATTCGATTACTAAGCACTTGAAAGTCTAAAAAGCTACCACGTTATAAGAAATCGTTCCGAGTTTATCGACATGTGTTTTGAGAGAAAAAAAAAGGGACCTTTAACATCGCTTTTTCGATACCCGTCGTAACCAGATAGGAACTGCGTAAGATAGAAGTTACAGTTTCCATGCCTTCGGTGTATCCAAATGCCTATGGATGGGATCAATCTATAAGTCCATCAACAATTTAGGGCCATCAACTTTTTCACTGCAAATACCGCACCAAATTGTCACTTTGACGGAATGGCTCTTCGTACATTTCATGTGCATTTTCCGTGCCTAAAAAACGCAAATTTTGTTTACTTATATGATTACTTCGTCGCTCATTATGATTTTGGAAACGAATTTATCCTCTTCTTTCACCAGATTTAACAGAGCATGGGAGTAAATTTACCTCATTTGGCGGTCAACAGGCAGCAGTGGGTCAACGGTTTGTACCTTATAAGGAAACATCTTTAGGTCTTCCACCAAAATTCAACGAAACGAACGTTAGCTGATGCCAAATTTTCTGCATTGTTGTCTCGTCGAAGTTTCTGGATTCTCTTGAAGCACTGCAGTGATATTCTCGGTGGTACGAGCAATGCGGGGGCGACTTTTTCCTGCTACATCTATTGTGGGCCCAGTTTGCATGAGACGCTCATCTTGACGTTTAGTTGTTCGCACACATGGTGTAGGATAACGACGAAATTCATGCTGCGTTAAAACAACAGACCGAAAATTGGTCAAATAAGCAGTAATAATAATACCGCGTTCTTCAGATGTGTATCGCTCCATTGCACAGTGGTTCAGCCGTAGGTCTTAGGGTGGAAATAACGATGTTGCAGATATGATATTATTTTAACGGCAAAGGAAACATAAAAAACCCTTCTATACACTATATGTTTCTATAAAAAACATTGCAATTACAAACACGGAACAGTTAATTTTGTGCACCGGAAGTGATAACATCTGATTGGTGCTCATTAGTTTATTTGTTCACATAAATTGGTGTTGTTTTTAAAGTGTGGTTTTTCCGAGAAATTTATTGTTTGTTATACAATTGTGCAATGGATATTCAAATTGAAGGTATGTACGATATTTTTAAAGTTATAATGTTTTCCTTAACAATGCGACTATTCATAACTAGCTCCGTCAAAACACACCATCCACTTTTTTGTTTTTATTCAACTATGAAGGCACGAATCGCCATAAATGAGACATATATCAATATAATCTCTTATTTTCCTAGTTTTAATAACCGCAAAACTTGGGTGCTCCTAGGTGCTCTGAGGGTTGTTACAGATCATTGAAGAGACTAGATCCAGTACTTTTGTACTGTCCAGTGTTTTTCTTTTGCAGGTACAACCATTACGTGTTATTTTACCCGAATGCTTGTTTTAAATACGTGGATAGCTTAAAAAAATAAAGAAAATGAAGCAGAAAGGTCTCGGGAAGTGTTTGGATCCATTGCTAATTCTTTACCAAATGCTGGAAATATCCAGACTGATTGCTTGAGAAATCTCCTTTTGAATCTCTGTAAGCGGTTTGCCATATATTGGAAGCAATTTAGGAGACCAAAAGCTAAGCTAATGGCCAAATACGAAAGCTAGTTAAATGAGATTGAAGTTTGCATACTTAAAGTACCTGATGGAGAAGTATATGGAAACTACAACGACGAGCAAAAGGAATCTTTTCAATCTTAAAGTGGAACGCGACACAGGAAGGGGTTTGGAGACTGCAGCAAGAGGTCCAAACGTCGCAAATTAGCAGTTTTATCGCAGATGGACGATTCCGCTGTAACTATTTTACTTAGCAGTTTAAATCAATCAGAAAGATCTTTGGAATTTATCACGGATGAAGTTGCTTTATTTATTAATGAAGCTAAGCCTATTTAAAACCAATACTTATTATTAAGAGAAGTGATTCATTCTAAAATACCAAATATTTTTCCGTCCTATCAAAAAGTACTGGAAGCCAAAAAACGTTGCTATCCAACTGATATTCGCGTGACGGAATCTTCTACTGAAATTAATTTGCAATCATTGTTAGACCATACATCAACTTGCATTGTCACAAGATGTCACAAGATAATCGCACAGTCAGCAGATGTTCACGTGCAATGGGGAAGATCAATAATGGGTCTCACACGAATGAACGTCAAATGAAAAATCGCAGCCACTTGTGAAATACTGCTTCAACGCCACGAAAGGAAATCATTTTTGCATGGAATTGTAAAGGGTGAGAAAAATGGATTTATTTGAAAAACCCTAAGCGGAAAAAATCGTGCCTTTCACCTTCATTACTAAGGCCAAATCGCTTCGTCAAGAAGACCATACTCTGTGTGGACCAGAGAAGTATTGTGTATTATGAACTCTTGAAGCCCGGCTAAATCGTTAATACACAACGCTATTGCCAAAAAATAAATAATTTAAACCACATATTAATCGAAACACGACCGGAATGGGCCAAAACACATGGCAAAATGATTTTGTTACACGACAACGCGCCGTCTCACATAGCAAAACAAGTGGAGGACAAGTTGAAATCGCTTGGATGGGACATCCTTCTGCACCCGCCGTAATCCTAAGACTTGGCGCCATCTGACTATCACTTCTTTGCATCAATGGGGCTCGCGCTCGCAAAGCAAGACTTCAGCGATTTCGAGAAAGAAAGACGAATGGTTTGCCGCAAAAGACAAGCACTTTTTCTAGCATTCTATTCAAAAATTGCCTAAGAGATATGCGAAATGTGTAGAAGCCGATGGCTAATATAAAACCGGCAGTAACTTATGCATACACTTGATAAATGTGATCTTCTGTCAATGTGATGCCATTTACAAAAATTATGACACATTCATATTAAGACATTACTTTTGCAGCACCTTGTATGTGCAATGTTAAGATTTGAAAACTTAATTTGATATAAATGCGAGGTGACGTAATAAACCTATTCCCAATCAACACCACGTAAACATATACGTACGAATATATGTATGTAGTAATCAATGTTTATAAAATCATGGTATACAACCGAAATAGCTATTTAAACATTAAAGTTAAAAGTTAAATATATCAGATCATAATGAGAAAAAGCATATTGCTGGTGTTACAAACGTCCACCAGGATGCTTGAATCCATGAGGAAATGAGTGGGGTTCGTTGTATTTACAAGAAACAAGTTAAATGTTCTATAAACCCTTAGAACATTCACTTAAAAGATTACTATATATATATAACCACTTAGGATAATATCTGGAGGATCAAGAGACAAAGTTTCAATAGTATCATAAGCGGTGAGAAGTCACCTATTGCTGCACCTATTAAAAGATTTTCTTCCCCGAAAGTGATTTTTTTTTTCAATTAAATTTTTTTATTTATTTTGCTGGGATAGTACTGATAGTACTTAGAATATTAAAGTTGTAGATATATAAATTTAAATGCCTTAAAACTAAATTACAATATGTTATCTATAGGGTTTTCTAATAACGACTTGACAACTTTTTCTTTTAAATAAAAGGCAAACCATTTGAGATATTTCGAAAAATTTATTATTGGCTTAAAGTACAATCAAAACATTTATGAATGGAACTCGACTTCGTTCATATGACCACCGCGGGCACGTTTGTTGCGGTCGATTCGTTGGACCCAATTTTCAACGACTCGGCCACACATTTCATCCGAAACGGCCGCTATTTCGGGTTTAATGTTGGCTCTGAGCTCTTCCAACGTCGTCGGCGTGTTGGCATAAACCAATGACTTAAGGTAGCCCCACAGAAAATAGTCAAGCGGCGTTAAATCGCACGAACGAGGCGGCCAATCGACTGGCCCATGTCTTGAGATAACACGCTCACCATACTTACTCTTCAATAAATCGATTGTAGCGTGTGCTGTGTGGCTTGTGGCATTATCCGGTTCAAACCACATGTCGTCCAAGTCCATATCTTCCAATTCGGACCAAAAAAAATTCGGTGATCATGGCGCGATAACGCTGACCATTCACAGTAACGTGACGATCGTTATCGTCGTCGAAGAAATATGGCCCAATAACGCCGCCGGCATGGAAACCGCACCAAACAGTTATTTTTTGTAGATGAAGTGGTGATTCATTAAGCGCATGTGGGTTTTCACCCGAATAATAACGCATATTTTGCTTATTGACAAACCCATTGAGCCAAAAATGAGCTTCGTCACTGAAGATGATTTTGCGATGAATGTCATCATCTTGGCGCATCTTCTCCAGAACCGAATCGGATAACGTACGTTGCTTCAAATGGTCCATCGTCTTCAATTCTTGAGTCAGCTTGATCTTGTATGGGTGTAAACCAAGATCCTTACGCAAAATACGCCATTATGTGGTCTGAGCGATGCCCAATTCTTGAGAACGCCGTGGAATTGACTGATTTGGATCCTTTGCTATGGACGTCTGAACGATAGCGATATTTTCGACACTTCGGTTGTCTCACTGACACGGCAACATCACACAACGAGTATGTAGACTCAAATTTTTGCACTAAACGTGTTATTGCCTGTCTACTAAGGTGAGAATTACGACAGGAAATTGGGGTTAACGCTCTTAACGTTGCAGTCACCGATTCCAAATATCTGTAGAAAATTTTTATAATTTGCAGACGTTGCTCGTTAGTGTACTTTACCATGATAAAAATGTTGAGTTTACTGAATAAATTGGCATTGACAGTTTGATGATTAGTGAAAGAGTGCGTTCACAAATTAAATTCAAAGTTGTCAAGTCCATATTTTAAAACCCTATATAATATAAACTGCAGAGAGGTTGAGCGGAAAATGATTAGGACAGGCTAAGGAAAGCAAGTCAATCAAACAGGCACCACTGCATTGGTTCTTGCCTTTGTTCCATTGAATATCATTCACTATGATATTGAATATGACTGACATCATGTCCGCCTTGAAACCGAATTGATTATCCGGAACTATATGTTTGTCCTTAACCCACTTAGTCAGGACCCTATTGATTATCTTTTCGAAATCTTTACTGATGTTTGGAAGAAGACTGATTTCTAGGAGTTTCCCCGGATTGGAAGTGTCTTTATCCCTTTTGGGGATGGGATGTACTACCCCAGTTTTCCAAAGCACTGTCTAATGGGCATTATTCATTGCATTGCTAAACAGGGTGGTATAAATGATGGTTCCCACTGATTTTTTTTAATTTACTAATTTACAGAATTTCTGTAATTTTCTTTTATTAATGTTTTGAGGTTTTTGATCGACGACTTTAATGTCAAGATCTACGGGTTATGTTTGCCTGTAAACTGCCTGTTGCGTTGCGAAATAAGTTTACGTTGTCAGTGTGTTGATACCGAGGTATCGTTTTATCAATTTTTCACTTAATTGTCTCGTCCATTACCTTCAGATACCTGTCAATCTTTTCGTTTGACAGATTTCTGTTGGACTGTGGGTAGAGTTAACAAGAGTGCTGTCGTTAGTGTTCTTGAGAAGTGTCTCCAACGCACCCTACTATAGTTGAATACCTTTCAACAAACTCTTCCAATTCCGCAGTGTCGTTGGTTAGTGGTTGTCAGGTCTATTCGTGTGTCGAACAGCAGAATATCCAAATACGATCCGTGTCTAAGAAACGACGGACTATCCGTCGCCTTAAGGACGAGTTGGTACATTATACTTTGTTGACTTCACCAATTGTATAGTAAGTTCGCTCTAGTATTTTGTGTATTATTTCCTCAATCTTCATGTTTTGCGTTAAAATCTCTGTCGAGAATAAAATAATTGTCTTCCAATTCCAGCCTTAGAAATCGAAAAAGTGTTTCGAGCTCTGAGATGAATAAGGTGGATTGAGTAGCTGTATACTCTTTTAAGAAGCAGTCCTTTTCTTACAAAGATCGCAATTCCTCCTCCTTGAACGGAGTTGGGTCGGTTTCTTCTTATTATTTTCTATCTTCTGTGCCTCATTTTGTGTCTTTTGGTTAAATTAGTTTCGCTTGATCTTTAAGCAACTTGAATAGTGCAGTTTTTCGCTCAATCCTAGTCAGTGAATTAGCAAGGTGTAGGAGAAGAACTACGTAGTCGTATCCTTCAATAAACTTTTAATTTTTTGGTAGAGCTCCACGTCTTTTAAAATAAAAATTATTGCCTATGGCCGACTTACGTGATTAAATAATTTCCTTCAACTCCATCTTGAATGTATTGATTGGTGGTACCCGCAGCTTAGATGATTTCTGATGTTGTTTCTGTTGTTACTGCGGTTGTTGTTGCTGTTGTTGTTGTTGTTGTTGTTGTTGCTGTTGTTTTTGCTGTTGTTGTTGTTGCTGTTGTTTCTGCTCCTGTTGATGTTGTTGCTTTTGTGATTTTTGTTCCTGTTGTTGTCATTGCTGTAGTTTACTTTTTTGTTGTGGTTGTGTCTGTTTCTTTGTAAGTCCCTGTGACGGTTTATGTATTTTTTTGTTGTTGTATTACATTTTTTGTTGAGCAGCCTCGTTCACTTTCGACTGTCTCTGGGAGTCTTGGAACTGCTCTTGCTGCTCCTTCTCTCCCCTTGAAATTTGCTTAGTTTTTATAGCAAGCAATTTTTGTTGCAGCTGTCTGATGCTACTGATGAGCGTTTCGACCTCGTCGTCTTCCATATCTGACTCAGAGGCAGCCAGAAATACGAAGCTCTAATAATCTCCTATGTAGCGACCTTCTCCACCATCAGACACATATTTGAATTCGTCTTTTTTGAACTCTTGTCTCTTTCGTTGTAACGCTGCTGCACTTGCCGATCATTGGTAGAAATCAGAAATCTGTGAACAAGAAGGGACACTTAACATCGACGAATCGTACACAACGTCACAATAGATAGCTATAACTCATCAGATATCAAGCGAAGGGTTATTCTTCGACCTAAGAAAGCAAATGAGTAATAAGCCCTTGTCAAGAAACAATAAGAAAATTCTATATAAAACGTCATCCTGCTTAGCATGCATGTGGAACGAAACACGGTAGTACATTTCTTACAGTGTGTGCGACTAAGAATACGGCAATTAGGCAATAACATTTTCAAAAAATAGAATCTGCATTTTTTTGTTTTATGTAATACAGGAATGTCTCATAGGTTTTGTTTTATTCATATAAATATCAGCCACTGGACACACTGTTAACCGTGACTCATCGCAAGGTTTGATTTATAATGTTAAATAAAACAAATAAGTTTAAAAGCGAACTTAAAATTTTTATTACTGATTAAAAGAACAATTCATGTCATTTACTTTTAAAAATAATATCATGTATATGTTGGCTACAACTACGTCTGAGGTGGTCCATTCGGAAGGTCTAATTTTGGGCGACTCGTTCGAGCATAGCGACTGGTATCTCGCGGATAACACGAGTAATATTGGCTTCCAAAGCATCAATCGTAGCTGACTTATTCCTGTAGATCTGAGATTAAGAAAATAGTTCAAAGATGTGATATCGCACGATCTAGGCGGCCAATTAACCGTAACAAAACGTGAAATTAAGTGCTCACCAAAATGATTTCTAAACAAGTCCATTGTTTCACGCGTTGTATGGCTCGTAGCGCCGTCTTGTTCACCGAGACCATGTGCTTGAATTTCAGGAAACTCATAGTCCGTAAATATGGCGCGATAACGGTAACTCATTTTTGAAGAAATATGGAACAAAAATTCCACCAGCCCATAAACCAAACCATACCGTTGTTTTTAATGGATGTACTGGTAGGTCTTGGTACTCTTCGGGTTGCTCATCAGCTCAAATACGGCAATTTTGTTTATTGACGTATTCATTGAGTCAGAAATGGGCTTCATCACTGAACAAAATTTCACGATAATACACCGGATTTTCATTGAGTTTTTCCAGAGCCCATTCACTAAAAATATGAGGCAAATTCAAGTCGTCTGGCTTCAATTCTTACAAAAGTTGAATTTTGTATGCCGAGATTTTTAGACAGAGATCTTCACGTAAAATACGCCAAGTTGTCGAATACACCAAGCCAAGCTGCTGAGAACGACGACGAATCGAGTCGTCACGGTCTTCGCGCACATTTCTCACAGAATGCCAATTTTCGTCATACAGCTGAACAATTTAAATATGCCAAACGATATGAAACAAAAATGGCAAAGCAGTTTGATAGGTGTCACGAATGATCTGTCAAAAAAATCCTATTGAAAATCACAGCACACGATGAATCACCCTATATGATCAAATGAAACTATGCGTGACGAATGTAATATCAACATCGTTCGCCAGATCTCCAGAGAAGATTTCGATTTTGATTTTGGTTGGGTCTAACGCCCACATTTATTTAGCTTAATACAAGCTTAAACTAATTTAAAGAGTAACAAAAATTAAGAGTTAGGAAATAAGGAAATGGTAGAGCAGATCAAGTTTTGTCGAGAAGTGCTCATGTTAAAATCAAAAAGGGTGAGGTTTGAGTTGACCTTACGAAACATGCGGGGGATTGGTTCCTTGGAACCATAATAGGTTCCAAACTAGGTTCCAACTAAGGTTGGTGTTGAAGGAAATAGATTTGTAAAGAGAAACGCAATTCACAGAACCAGAGAGCAGTCGATGAATGAAGAGAACGTCAGATACATATCAGCGCTTTTCGAGGGTATTCAGGTTAAGAAGTGTGAAGCATTCACGATAGGATGGTAAGATAAAGGGGTCATCCCAGATTATTTCTCAAAGGGCAAATCGAAGAAAACGATGTTGAATGTTCTCGATGCAGGATATCTGAACTCGCTGAAAAGAGGCCCACACTTGGCTGGCATTTTCGAGAAGGGGCCGGATAAGGGTAATGTAAAGTGACTTTGTCACATAAGTGTTGCAAAATTCTTTAGACCATCGTTTAATAAAACCAAGCGATGAGCTAGTCTCTCTCATTTTAAATGCGCAAACGGATTGAATCTGGGGTACAGGTTGACCATACAATGATTAAAGTCCAGAAGGAGATTGATTAGACTTACGTGACAAAATCATATATTGACATTTGGAGACATTAAGATCTAAGCAATTTTTTAGACACCAAGTAGAAAACTTATTGAGGTCTTTTTGGAGGAGAATAGAGTCTTGGGGTGAAGTAATAGTTTTGGAGAATTTGATGTCGTAAATGGATAGGGGACAGTGGCTAATAATCCCCTCAATATCACTTACCATATAGTTAAAATAGAAAGGAGGGGACTTAGATGGTTGCCTTGTGATACACAAGAAGTGGCTAAAAATGGGATTTAGAAGACTGACCTTAAACGAACGCTTTAATAACGGTTCTTCATATAAAAAAATATCTATTTTAATAAAATTAGGTCAAAACCAAGGAAAGACAATTTGAAAAGGATCGATTGATTCGATTTTTTATTAAAGGCCTTAGCAAAATCTGTAGCAAAAAAATCGATTTCGTTGCCATTTTTTAGGGCTAAACACGCAAAGGATACAAATTTAACTAAGATTGTAGTAGTTGATCTACTTTCAGAAATCCATACTTTAGATCCATCCATTATCTTGATAATGACTACCAAATTTCTTTCGCTTAATTCTGTTTATAGTGGTGATGAACAATTTCTTTTGGGCGACTCTGTCGTATAGATTTTTGTTTTCGCAATACTACTGATATGTATTAGGTATATCACAGTAATTATAGCAATTACGATCGAAAAACGGATATTCAATGTTTTTGTTGTCAAAAATTTGGACATTTTGCGAGAGATTGTTTTAAGATTAAAATTCTTTTAAAAGGAAAACTTCACAATTTAGTAAAAATAATAGACCTAATAACATGAATATTCGTCACTAAGACGGAAATTATGATTCAGGAAGTGAGGATAACACCGATGAAGTTAAATACATAAACAATCTTAAATTTGGAAGTGATAATAAAAATTATGAAATGAACATGAATGAGGTTAGTTCTTTCAAGTTGGAAAATATTCCTTTGCATACAGATACTAAAATTAGAACAGTTATTACATTTGATTTCGGGGGGCAGATAGATATTATTGGGTACATCTAGATTTTAGTAAGAACCGCGAAGAATGAATCGGATGTTAAGCTAAAATTGATAATTATAGAAAGCAAGAAATATTTTATCCCTCTTTTAGGGCGCTCGTGGCTAGACAATCTCTTCATTGGGTGGGGAAATCATTTTGTGAATAGTATGGAATGAAGCTTGGAGCAAGAAAACCCTTGTACATCATTACTAGAGAAATATAAAAAACAACACTGATTCAAAAGTTTAAGGCTCGTATTGTCTGTAAGAAAAATAGTACTCCTATTTTTTGTAAGCCCTAGGTAGAAAAGGAACTAGATAGGTTGGTCGCCGAAGGAATTATTTATCCCGTACGTCACAACAAGTGAGCCTCTCCGATTGTGTTAGTTAGAAAACCAGACGGTGGTATACGAATCTGCGCCGACTGTAAATTGTCGATCAACCGGTATTTGAAAGACGATCACTATCCATTAAACAAACCTGAGGATGTTGCTGATGTTTTTGTGTGCTTGATTTGCAGGGGCTTTTCAGCAGCTAGAAGTAGAAAAAGATTGTCAAAAACTCTTGACTATAAATACTCACAAAGGATTATTTAGGCACCGGAGACTAATTTTTGGCGTGAAGTCTGCACCAGACATTTTTCAAGCCACTATGGATAAAATTTTAAGAGGGATTTGGAAAACCAAAGTATTCAATATTTTCAATATTTCATTATTAAATATTTCAATATTAAATTCGTTTAACATGATATCAATTTGTTATCGCTTCATAAAGGATCAACAATTTATATAATCAATATACTAATATTTAATAGAATTTAAACAAAAGTTAGATCAAAATATTAGAGGTAAGATTGTCTAAACTACAATAATCTTGAGAGAACAGCCAATTTTTTACGCGACTAAGAAAACATTTGGACATGTGAACACATCTGATTTTTTCCGGGAGGACATTAAATAAACGATAGCATATAACTGAATAAGAATTTCTATATGTGATGGTTCGATAGCTTGGCACTTGCTATTACGTAGGTTATAGTTTAAGATTATACTAAAGTTTCGGTTACCAAACTTCATAAAAAATGCTTTTAGAACCTTAAAACAGTATAGGTGACGAACAGGAAGAATCCCTAATTGATAAAACAACGGAAAACTAGGACAACATTCTTTTGCAAAACTAGCAATGGCTGAATTTTGTTTTGATAGCCACCTCCCCAGCAATTTATACCATATTTTAGCTTTGAAATAAAAAGTCCATAGTAAATTGTGGTTAGGAGGTTAATTGAACATATATTACGGAGGTCATAAAAAAGCCTAAGTGTGGAGATACAGTGCAGTAGAAAATTTTATATTAGAGTCAAGTAAGAATCCTAGGTACATAAATTCGTCTACATTCTTTATCAAAAAACAATATCACTACAATTTTCACTAGCACAAAATAATAAGCCAAACACACTTGGACGATCAAACCGACCTTTTTGACCATCAACCTCGAATATCTATTCCTCGTATCAGGAATACGTTTTATCCGGGTTGATTTGAACTACGAGTATTTTGAAAATTGAAGATTGTGCAACCCGCAACCGTGACAAACGAGCAAAACGAGCGATAGCAAAAAATGAAACGTGAGGCTTCCACCAGTGTGGTTTTACAAAAGGAAAAAACTCTTTATTTCTACGAGGTTTTTATAGGCTTCTTTGAATAACAGTTTTTATGATCTTTATTTCGTCAACGATTTTATAATTCAGAAAAATATGGCGATTGGTGTAATTTTTGCGGGAAATTTAAAATTATACCAATTCTATCTTCGTTGATACAAATGAAATTTTTTGCAATTCGGTGTATGAAAATAAACATCCGGTTTTGGATTAATGGACGGAGATTAATTAAAGAACATTAATTTAGTCTAAGGACTTATTACAAGTTTGTGTTCAGCGAATCATTGTCTTAGAGTATGTACATCGCAATTTATGTTAACATTAAGATCTAAAGGACTGTTGACGCCATACGATAACCCAACATCGTCAGCAAAAGCTGTGGGTAAGCCTTTTAGATCGAGGTGGAAGAGTGAGTTGATATAAATTAAAAAAAGAATGGAACCCAGGACTGAACCTTGTGGTACCCCAAGCCTGATTATTTGCACATCACTTCTCGTCTCATTCAACTTTATTGTCTGTGATCTATTATTCAGATATGAGTTAAACAATTCAAACATAAAGCCACGTACACCTGCATTTACCAGTTAACTTAACAAAATTTTATGATCAACCATGTCAAAGGCTTTGGTAATATCAATTAATAACGCCGCTATTCATTTTCTTTTGTCAGGGTTGCGTATTATCTGAGAGCAAAACTCTAGAAGTGCGTCCTATGTTGATTTGCCCTTTTAAAATATAATGTTACAGCCAATTTAAAAATGTCAGTTCCTTTAAGAGGAAAACCAGTATTTAGGTCACGTAAATTGCAAAGAGAATATTAAACCCAATCCCTAAAAAGTAGACGCTATCAAGAATGCTCCTACTTCCCTAGATTTGGAGCAGTTAAGATCGTGCTTGGGGCCTATTAATTACTTTTCCAAATTCATTACTAATTTATCGTCGGAACTCAAGGTATTATATAACCTTACGACGAAAAATGTCAGATTTGTGTGGTCAAATAAGTGTGATATTGCTTTTAAGCGTAGTAAGGAACTTTTTTTAAAAAATAGTTTACTTCTTCACTACGATCTAAATAAAGAGCTTGTCCTTTACTGTGATGCCAGCTCATATGGGTGGGGGTGGGAGGTATACTATCGCATGTGATAGATGGTGTTGACTGTCCAGTCATGTTCGTATCGAGCATCCTAAGTCCTGCGGAACACTATGCACAGCTTCAAAGATGAGCTTTAGCGATCGTGTTCAGTGTCAAAAAGTTTCACAAATACATACCATATATGGGAAAAAGTTCATGATTTATTCGGATGCTCAGCCATTGAAGGAAATGTTTAGTCCTTCGAAGTCCTTTCCACCCGTTACAGCAGCTGGAATACAAAGATGGGCTATATTCCTAAGTATGTATCAATATACCTTAAAATATCGTAAGGGGATATTAATGACAAATGCGGACGCTATGTCTAGATTGCCTCTTCCCAGTTCTACGGGGTTAGAGAATATAACAATATAACAGATTGCAGCCATTGTGAGGGATCACATAACCATGTAAATTGTTGAGCAGGAAACAGTAAACTACACAACGCTCCAGGAAGTTAAACAATTAAGTAAAACTGGGTGGCCAAGAAATGCTCCTATTTAAAGTCCTTTTTTCGTAGGTGTAATGCAATAAGTTTTGAGACTCTAATTCTAGACTCATTATTCCTTCCGTTTTAGTTTTTAGGATTTTAGAACTTTTGCATGATACTCACATCGGCATAGTTCGAATGAAGATCTTAGAACGTTAGTATTTTTGGTGGGATGGCATAGAAAACGACATTGAAGATTACGTTAATAGATGTGGGGTGTGCTCCTTTTCCAACAACAAATCTTATAAAAGGTCCTGGCCGGAATCGAAATTCTTTTTTGAAAGGATCCATTTAGATTTTTTTTTTCTTTAAAGAAAAGCATTTTCTAATTTCAGTGGATAGCTATAGCAAATGGATCGATGTTAAACTAATGAGGAACACGTCGGCGGTTTGTCTTATAATCACGTTGATGACCTTAGTGTCAGATTATTGGACCCTTACACTTCTGAAGTATTCCTGAACTTTTTTGAGTCTAATAATATAAAAAGTCTTAAAAGTCCTGCGTACCATCCTCAGTCAAATGGGTTAGCTGAAAGAACAGTACAGACAGCTGAAAATTCCTTGAAGAAGATGTTACATTAGAGCACCTCGAGCAACACAGTTCCGTTGCAAAGATAGTCGATCGATTTTTACTCAAATATCGTACCACGCCAAGTACCACTAACTCAGTATCCCCAAATGATCTGATATTTAAACACAAAACAAAAACACTATTAGACGATATCAATCCTAGGATTAAAAACATAACATTCAAGATAAAATAAACATTTTCCGTGATTATTTAGGTTTAGTAAAGGAGAAAATGTTTATTATAAACAAAAGAGTAAATTTTGTTATAAGTGGGTGCCCGGCATAATAATAAGTAGAGTGGGAAATGTCATGTACTTAGTAAATGTCGATGGGTACATACGTTCGGCACATATCAACCAGTTGAGACGTAGGGACAATGTTAAAGTGTTAGACTTCGCACCTAGCAATATAATTTTAAATAACAATCACGAAAAACCTGTACTTATAGTTAAACCTGCTGGGAAAAGAAGGAGATCCTGCGATGAGGAGTTCGCGAAAATTGTAGTTCAAAGATCAGACTGTCTTAAACACACTAATAAGGTTAAGAGATAGATATTATTCGTGTACAGTTAATTTAAGTCATTTAATAAATGACTCGAACTGCAACGAACTGCTATATATTTTTTATTTTTTTGATAAATTTTGTTGTGCCAAAGCAAAAAATGTTGGAAAATACATCAATTTTGAAATTGTATCAGTAGTTTCCAATATGTCCACCTTTTCCGCAAATAATGGCCTTCAGACGGCTGAAAAAGCATCGCAAGCTGCACGCAAGTGGCTCTGAGGTATTTTGGCCCATACGCGGCGAAGTGATTGTTCGAGGTGGTACAAACTTTGGTATTTTTTAGTGCCAACCTTCGCCTTCAAAATACCCCAGACAGAGAAATCCAACGGATTTGCATCCGAAGAATTTGCATTGTGTCGAAGAAATGAAGTGTGGAACATTGTTTTTTAACCAATCTTGGTTGACGCGTGCTTTGTAAAATGGTGCCGAGTCTTGTTGAAATGTCCATGGTCTCCGACCAAAATGATTGTTTGCCTAAGGCTTCAATACAACCTCTAAGATAGTTTCACGGTATACGATCGCATTAATTTTGACGCCGTGGTCCAAAAATACGAGCGGAGAGCGACCATCGGTGGTTATGGCGGCCCAAACCATCACCATCGGTGCTGCCTGTTTTCTGGTGGCCGTCCGAAGGTGTAAATTTTCGAAGGACCTCTCTGTCATTTTGTTTGTTGACATATTGCTCAATAACAAATGGCGACTCATCGGAAAAAACCAAATTCGGCAACTCACTACTTTCGTTTAAGCGTAGCAACTCCTTCGCTCTTTCGACTCTTACTTTTTTTTGTTGCGGTGTAAGATCGTGTGCTCTTTGGAACTTCAATGGCTTGAGCCCAAGCTCATTTTTCAGTATGTGTTGCATCCGTTCCAACGATATGTTAAGCTCACGAGCCATTTTTCTTCCACTTCAACGCGGATTTCGCTCAATTCGAGCCTTCACTTTCGGAACCATTTCTGCCAATGTTGCTGTTTTATTATGACCACCTCACGGTAACGAGCTATGGTTCGAGATACAAATGATTTATTCACGTTGAAGTGCTGGAGGGCTCTAAAGATAGCTACTTGTGATTTTCCAGCCAAATATAAAGCAATCACACTATCACGTTTGAATTCCATCGCGGATAAAAAATTTTCAACACAACTGTGACGCAAATCGTTTAAAAGGCTTGTAAATAATAAAATTATCTGTCATATGTCAAAATTTGAGCTCACAGTAATGAACAATTTGTAAATTATAGCAGTCTGAAGTTGGTTGCAGTTCGAGTCAGGCAGGGTGTATTAGTCAAAGTATACAACGCTTATATTAAACCATACAAGTAACCTAGTTTTAGATACTTTCATTTAAGTGGGGGGAGTGACATGTATAACGTATATTCATTCCACCCTCTCTTTTTCCCTCTCTCTCTCTCTTACTAAAACTAAACTAACCCGTTAGTTAGTTTAAAGAATAAAGCAGTCTTAAGCGGAATCTTGACTCGGTTATTACTAGCGTTAAATATATCAGCTACTCGAAACGTTTCAGGATTTACCTCTATATGGAGGTAATTCTTAACTTCTGCTGTTAATTTGGGAGCACTAAGACGGGAATTTTTCTGAACTTGACTGATAATCCATCGTTCATCTTCTTCAGTGATCTTTTTCCTTGGTTTTAACTATTTTTCCAATTTTTCGAACTCATTTGCCTCCTTTAAAATGCTCGATAGCAATTTTTCGGATATCTAATGATGTTTGACCACCTTGTCGCCCTATTTTGTCGTTGGAGAATTGAAAATAATTCGGTGTGGACATGTGTCCGACTTATTTTTTTAGATGGAATTTCCTGGATTTTTTAAAAAAATATTTGTTTATTCCTGTTTAATAAAACAACTTGAATATTATGGATTATGTACAAATACAAAGCTTTTAGGAGGTATGAAAAAAAAATATAATATTGGTGCTGATGTATTTTTGGGTTAAAACACCGAAAAATCAATGTCCGACTTCTTTTTTTACCAACCGTAAATGAGTCTTATATGAGTATCCATACACTTTTATTATCGCTGACCTTTTTTCGGTTTTAAATCGTCGAATCAGGACAAAATGACTTCTTAATTTTTGACGCAAAAAATATAATATGAGCTTTCCACAGAAATCAGCCAAGTTTCAAGAGAACATATGTTTTCCGATCTTAACATTACCTGTAACTTTTGTCCCTTATTTCAACCATAAAATTACGAACCGACGGTTGTAAGTATCTACAAATATAAACTACGCTTTTGAATTCAAATCAAACTTAAAAGGTGTTCATGTTCCCAAAAATATAAGTATTATACTACAATTAGCTTGCAATGAAATTTATAGTAGAGTTTTGCACATAGACAGCACGAGTTAATAATAGAGAGAACTTTATTAAGTGAGTAAAGAGACTGAAAGCTTAGTTCTAAGTGGCAAGGTAGAAAACTGATTCAAAGCAAAGCTTACGAATACACCCCATATGCGTTCGATGTGCGTTAAAAACCTCAACCAATGTGTTTTCGCCAGCAGTGTGGTGCAGGTGTTCTAGGTGAAGAAGTTTCAATATCAATTTTGAGTTCAGGATTAAAGCTCGCAAATATAATCTTAGGTAGAAATTATTAGAAGACAGCATTTCGTAGAGTACGAGTTTAAATTAGTTTCGTTTTTTGTAAGTGGATTACACGAATTACAACAATGAGGCGTTCAATGTTTTATTTTGCAATTATATTTGTTTTTGGCATTCAGTGCGTACATTCTAAATTACGTAAGTATATAAAGTTTTTTTTTCCTCATTCCACATTGGGAAAAAATTATTTTGCCCAGTTAGGATAAGATGCTCGTATTGACAATTGGTGTTAAAAAATCGGAAATCTTCTTATATTTAAAATTATTGAAATATAAAAACTTCACTACGTTTGAAGTGCTCACTGTAAGAGTTGGTAGTTGTGCAAATTTAATTTAAATCATACTTATAAATCTTATAGACTTACCATTTTTCCATCAAAGAGTCCATTGTCTCATTCAGTTTTAGTTAGTTTTGAATACTACCTGAAACGGAAAAAAATGTAAAGTTCGTTAGGCTATTAGTTCATGTTCTTGTATATTATAACCAAAACTTCGTCTGAAAATTGATCTAAGAAACAACTGAAAGCTCGATATTTTTTAGGAGTCCTGAAAAATGGATTGAAACTGCGATAAGAACAACGAAGTTGTTGATTTTTAAATTTAAATTGTTTGTACTCTATTGTTTAACAGTTCTTAATCTTAAAATCGGCAGTTTTGAAATAAAATAAACAATAATTTGAGGCAAGAATTTGTGTTGTCTCTACAATAAAATGAGTATATAAAATGTACATAAAATTTTTGTGTTTTTGGTAACAAAGATGTATTCTCACTGTAGCTGGGATGTAAATAACAATATAATTATGTCGATATAAGTTGGCAAAATATGCTCCACAGCATTTTCAATAGTTTGCCTTTAAACTTCTGTTAATAATTTCCTAACTTCATATAGGATGTTCTAGCCTAGCTAAGTTCTTTTTTGTTATATTTATTGTAATTCTTGGAGCTTTTAAAAAGCTAGTGTTGTCTTTTAAGCTCAGCTCAGCTCTTGCTGAATACTTGAGATTTAATAGCGTTCTAGAATAGTCATTTTAAATTCTCTGTTAACGGCTATGGCCCTTAAGATAACAATACTCGTATTATTATTAATTATCTCGATTAATCGACAATGAACCTCTTGAGTGTATTTATGTGTTACAATGTACACTGCTTCAGGTATTCCATTTCGAATAGTACTACGGTTGTAGTTTTTTGACATGATCATAACTCCTGGGCACAACATATTTTTTACTACTTTGCTGAAATAAATTCTTAGAGTTACAGGACAGTCGTCATTTCAAAAGTAGATGGAGTGCGAATGTACATCATTATCGGTACAAAGGTCTTAAGGTTTAACTCTGTCTACTCCTTCTCTTATTGTGTTCAGTAGTTTTACTTTTGCTGTCCTTCTTAGGTGCCCGGAAAGGCTTGTTGTGAAATTTTCCTGGTTAATTGAGCTGGTTGTGCAGTTCCAAGCCCAGATCGCGGAAGCAATATAATGTCCATGATCATGGTACTGTTGGGCTCATCGGCCACAGTACAGGTTATGCTGATATTATCCTCGCCACACCAACAATATACTTGGAAAGAAAGTGAACATATTCAATATTCGCATATATTCCTTGGTGGAATGGAAATTCGTCTTATCGCTCGGCTTAGGAGACAGTCTCCAAACAAAGCTAATGCATTATTTTCACTTTGTGCTTTCTTGTCTTTGAGGTAAGTAGCTTAACGAGCAGTGATGCCACACATCCAGTGTATAAAAGACGACTTACCGACCCCAAGACAAATAAAACAAAAGCATTCCCATAATAATTTCATTTTAGTTTTTTTTAAATTTCAGTATAATTTATTTTATTTTTACTTATTTATTTATTTATTTAATACTTTTTTTACAAATACGTTATAAATAGAAAGTACAACGAGTAGTATCTGCAATCTGTAGTTCTTAAGGAACTAGAAGCAAAAGCAGATTCACAAGCAAAAAACATTAACAATTAAATTACAAATTGAATGACTGGGCTCATTATAAAATAACATAAAAAGCAGTAACAAAAATGAAGAGATAACAATTAATTGGAGTTGCAATAAAAAGCAATAACAGAAATAAAAAAAGACAGTTAAAGACAAGAGCATCTCTGTATTTTAAGTCTAAAAGCCATGATTTCATTTGTTTAAGGAAACTGGACTCATTGTCTTAGCCTTATATTATAAGGTAGCATGTCAAAAAGTATAGGAACGGTCGTTGTAAGAAAATTAAAAAAAATTTCCCCATTGTGATGAAGTACTTGGACAAGATTTTGTTCATTTATTCTAAGTCGGTAGTTAGATGAGCGTCTATTTAATACATAGCCAGATATTTTGAAGAATACCTTAAAAACTTTATAACCATGTAAATGTTTCAAAGGTAAAATGTTAAGGTTTCTAAAGAGAATTAAGCTACTATACCGTCGGTTTTATTATAAATAAGACAAGTAACTTGTTTTTGGCTAATGAGATAAACTATATTCCAGTTTACAATGCACAAAGCAATAATAAATACGCTTAAGAAGATTCTGTGGGCAGTAAGACTTTAGAAAATAGATTTGTCTAGTAGCTGTCATCAGATACGCAGTTGTATGTGCTGACCAATTCATCTTCCAGTCAAGCAAAACTCCAAGATATTTAAACTGATTAACTTTTATTATACTAAAACATTTGTCAGAGCAAAATTTTTTTTCATAATACGTCAGCGAGATGACGTCAGAATTACAAACATGCTTTTATCTATAACAGTTGTCACTATAAAACAGGAAAGGTATTGACTTTTCTACTTCATGAAAGTATACTTCTATACCACTCTGATTAAAAAACATAATTTTTGTTTTGTCACTTATAACCATTTTATGCATTTTGAACCAATGCTTCAAAAGCATGATTGATGTCAACAAAAAGATTTAATGGTGAATTGTTTGTGAAAATACACGCCATATCGTTCGCCAATGCAATGACTTTGCCATGATATTTTTGTAAAAATAATGAGTTAATTAATCAATAAGAAATAGAACAGGGCCAAGAACGGAACCTTAAGGAACACCTACAAAGAGAGAACGAATTGAACTAAATACGCCACTAATATTTACTCTTTGTACTTTATTGGAAATGAACGAAAGCCAAACTGACACTCACTGAAAAAACGATTTCCTTCTAAGAACCTGATCATTCTTATTTTAATAGCTTTTTCAAAAATTTTCGAAAAAACCGTCAATTACGAGATAGGTCTACATTTGTTAATTAAGGTTTTATCGCTTTTTAATACAAAGATATCACTTCAGCTATTTATAAGTTATTTGGAAACACACCACATATAACGCTTCTGTTAAACATAAAACATAGAATATCACAAATGTTTAAAGCTATTTTTTTAACGAAGTTGTTTGAAATTCCATCAGACGTTTGTGTGTTAGAGTTTTTAAAAGATTTAATAAAAAATTTTCAACTTTTTTAGATTAGGGAGAAAGTGGTGATCTACAACAATTTTTTGAGGTTGAATACTGTAAAAAAGGATCAGAAGAAGTTACTTTTTTCTCGTCTCATGTTATTTTACAAAATGCTTAAAGCGGGCTCGTTTTTTCCATTTTATTTTATATCACATAAGATACGCAGGCCTGCTAACTGAATTTGCATTTAAGTGATATGTATAATTAATTTTCCTCAGCGTTCTGATATATGGTCAAACAATGCTAATCTTAATGCTAGTCGCATGACTGCTGCGTATAACAAAGCTTTAGGTACAAACAGATTTTTTTCTCTCTTTAAAACGAGCAAAATTTTATCTTTTTTCATATTTTATTTCATTCATTTCATATTTCAAAATTGTGGCTTTCATGAAGTTTGAGCAGAAATGATCTGCTGACCTGTTAATATAAAATTTAACAAAACATAACGTAAGCAACCTATTTGCACTCATACTTTAATTTTTGCAAATTGTATTATACAATAATTGAGAATATAAAGAACGACCCTAAATAAGTCTATGAATTTAGTGTGACTTTGTATGCAATTTAAAGTTTAAAAAATCTGATGACCACTTGAATATCAACGAAATAAAAGTATTTTAGAAAGAGTTTTTTTTTTCAAATTTACTTGTATAAAAAACTCTTTAATTTTAAATATGCAGTTGTCAATTAAGTTCGCGAACAATAAACACTTTTTGTGAATGAGGGAACGAATGAATCCAAAAGGCTTTGGAACCTGGACATTCAGTATTTCAGACAAAAACTTATCCATTGTAATGAACATACTTCTTTTAATAGATGACTTATCACTTCAGTTATAAAGAGATTACAATACATCACCCATCACCATTAACAGCCCTAAATATTACACAGGCAACTTGGTATTTATGACTAGCACACTTAAATGTTTAGCAAAAACGTAGTTAAGGTCGTAGCAAAAAGTTCACAGCCTTTGTTGCTGACTAAAGCGGAAATATTCAGTGTTTTAAAAACGATGGGAAGTATTCGTTTCACCTGAAATCTGAAGAGCCGTCATACTTACGATAATGCTCATCACTGCCAATGGAAGTCTCAGGCGATGGTGTAGGTATTCCAATTCGAATTCATGTCTGGGGACAACTTCTCCTAACCTTGCCTAATAAGTTCATCGCTAATCTCATTTTAAAATATAAGCCTACGCTTGGACCACAAATCCAAGTTTAAAAAACGAGGAGTGAAATTAAGTGGTGTCTAACTGAAACATTTTGATGACATCCGTGGAAATCTAACAACATTTCCTGACAATGATTCTGACCGAAGTTAACTTTGAGTGCAATAAAAGTCGGATCGTATCAAGCAAGCGTAGTTTTATTAACATTGTGTTCAAAAGATCAAAGTTAAAAGACAAACTGAAAGGGGCAGTGAAGTATTTAAGTGAGAGCTTCTAACACCAAGTAACTGGCGCACATGATAGTATTTGCCTAATCAAGCCATGTAGATCCAGCTGAATTACTTTGGTGACAGGTCTGTTTGCACTGCCTGAAATTCGACAACGCTATACCTTCACAGCTTTCCTTAATTGGGTCGCATTCTCGTTGCGGAATCTAGAATCGAAGATCCTTAAGTACCGAAAAAAACGCTGGTGAGACCATAGCATTGTCTTGAATCCGAATTAAACTGTAGGAAGAGGCGTATTGGCTGATATATTGCTAATAACACGTGTAATGTAGTCCTCGAAGGATGCAATCGACGCTGGTTTATCGGCTAGATGATTTGACATATCCCCATAAAATAGTCTAAAGGCGTCAAGTCGCACGATCTAGACGGTCAATTCACCGATCCAAAACGAGATATATATTGCTCAACAATTGGTATATTAATTCGCTTGCTGTATGGCATAGCTTTCTAGTTTTCTTTTTATATGATTCTATGTACCCTTACGGTGTTTGCACATAGCGTGGGCGAAAGGAAGTTAGAAAGGGAAAAGAAAGAGATACCGACGTGCGTTGGTTTTAAGTGTTTAGAAATTATAGTGACAAGGAAATAAGGAGTTCTGCAGGGAACTCCATAAGCGAGTTGTACGACTTAGGTAAGAATCACGATATTTCAGAGTACGTCAGAGGGTGTTCTGATGATCATTCATAGTGAGACGGATGATAGGGTTAAAAGTTTATAGAGGCGGAATGCTACTGGCAATTTCTCCGGTGGAGCACTGGTAGGGAAAATGGTGATAAAATACGAGTACGGTAAGACGGAGTGTTGGAGAGTGTCGAATTACTGTGTCGTATTGCCATCACCTATGAGTCTTATCGCACGACCTTACATCCTATTTAGCAAGTGCAAGTTAGGGGCACCTGACCAGATGTGGCCATTGTACTCCAATTTTGGGCGGATAAACGCTTAATATATTGTAGCCAGATCAGCGGGAGTGAAATATTTCTTACGTTGCTTGAGGATAATGGATAATGGCTGAGTATTTAAAATTCGCTTTCACAACAGTAGATAGCATTGTGTTTTGGAAGCATTGAATTCTACTCTGTTGATAGTTTCCCAACTGGTTATGTTATCAAAATTTCTACAGCTACAAACGTTCTAGAGCTGAAGATTAGGGACCTGAGACCGAGAACTGTCATCAGCAAAGAAATATATTGGATAAGAAGTAGCAAACAAGACATCGTCGATGAAAATTAAAAAGAGTGTCGGTAAGAGAACCGTGCCCTGGAGCACACCAGCATTTATTTTGTGAACATCAGACTTGAAACCATCTAAAACAACTTGAATTGAACATTCTGAAACGTAGTTTCTAATCCATTGAAGAAGACATTTTCGACAAAAGAACCTGGTGCCAAATTCTGCCAAATGCCTTAGAAATATCAATTGCAAATATCTTGCTTTTGCTAGATTGATGTACTCTTTGGTTCCACTTTTCGGTGAGACATGCTATCAAACCACCTGTGGAACTGTTGCTAGGAAAACCGGGATTGCCGGTCATTGAGAAGTTTTCGTGTTTCGAAATATTTTATGAGCTGAAGGTTTATCCGTGTTTTCATGAATTTGGAGAGAAGGGACGTAAGTACAATGGGTCTGTAGGAAGAGAGAGAGAGGAAGATTCGCCCTTTTTAGGGACGGGCTGGACAAATGCACTTTTCCATCTGCTCAGAAAGAGTCCAGCGACGAAAAATACCTTTTCAGAAGAAGGCAGGATATACCGTCTGGACCGGCGGATTTTTAAACGCTAACTTCTTAAAAACTGTAGCTACTACACGGGTGGATCTGTCCCATTGAGAACTTGATGCACTCAAGTGTAGGAGCAATGCACAATCTGGGGGTGTTGAACTGGCCGCAAAGTGTGCAGCAAGAAGATCGGCCTTGTCCATTATATATGAGTGATTTCGATGGAGAATGAGGCAGATTTTCTAATATTTTTGACGAACGACCAAAACTGTTTACTTCATTTGGGATATTGTAGTACTTTTTGCCTCAGCTTTTAGTTGTATTGAAATTTCACACGTGAAAGATGTTGCAGTTATCCCTTGCTCGTTTAAACTTTTTTCGGTTTTCCTCTGTCGGGTTGGTCTTGAAGGGCCTATAAAATATTTCTTTAAACTTGACAGCTCGAGTCGTACCACGCCTTTTCTTTTGGCTTGATACTCTTCATCCGATGAAGGAAAAAGGGTTGATGATCATAAATACTTTTTTTTAAAACTTTGTAGTAGTACAAATGGTAAACTGGCAGAACTTTCAGTGATTTAAAGAGCATTCACTCTATGATGCTGGTGAGGTCACTAACACTACAAACTTTTCTAATCGCGAATTTTTGTAGGACAAGCAGTAAGAGAATTTCTCCTTGGTAAACGCCGCACCAGCAGCTAATACCGTATTACAGTTTGGAGTAAAATATTCCCAAGTAGGCCAGTAGATGATAAAGACTACGAATAGAAGAACGCAGATATAATTTCATTATTGAAATATGCTCGAAACAATTCAAACTTTGGCCGATTATAACACTTAAGTATTTAAATTTATCTACTATCTCAATTTAGAACGGTGTCTTTCGCAAGGTACACCTTCATCAAGCACTGAAAAATAACTTTCGGGAGCACGTCTACAGAGTAACATTCTCGACAGCAATTTGGATTATGGAAGTGAATATTAAATCCAAGGACTCTTGCGCCCTCAGGCAAAAATGCATTAGCTTGGTTTTGTTACTTGCATTTAGCTTGTGTTGAGCAAACCAAATTCTTAGTATGTTAACATCTTGTCTAATCCTATGCAGAAAGCTGCGCAGTTGAATCATACGTTATACCTAAATCATCAGTAAAAGCAGTAACCTTAATTTCCAAAGGTTAATCGAAAAGAGAGTTCTTATTTGTTAAAAACAGAACTGGATAAAGCGGATACCATTAGGGTACACTTAGATTTAAAGTTCTAGGGTAGCTCAAATTGTCCCAATCTATAACTTAGTTTCTCGGGAAAAACTCCATTTGAAATGCTACAAACTACGTTAAAAAAGAAATGGCTTTATGGCTTTAGAAAAACAGTCATATCCACAATCAGAGAACCTATTAAGGGAATTGATTCTCTGTAAGACCTCAAGTCCAGTAATCGGCTCAAAATAAAAACTTCCACTTTATTTCTTTGATTTTAGGTAGAGCATCCGCTCCTGGTGCAAGGGAAGTTTGGATAGATGCAATCAGAATGTTAGCCTCTATAGAAATTCAATTCGAAGAAAGAAGTTGTACTGTTTGCTAGTCACACATTGCATCGATCTAGCAATTCATAACGCTTAGTATATACACCATGGCGTGGCGCCTTAGAACAACTAAGCCTTAGAAGGCAAGATGTATAAAGTGCGATATCGGAGTTTATGTCAAGTGCTTTGTGAAATTCCATAAACCATAAAATAATTTCATCATGGTACCATATACGCCTAACGTTCTATATATAAGACGGCTGCCATTTTAGAAATATAAACAATATATGAAATTTGCTTACAAAAAAATTGCTTTGTTATCAATATATTCTTACGTATATGTAAAACAAATATGACTATACGAGGGTTGTTTGATGAATACCTGGATTAAATCTAAATTTCTATTTTATTATATAACTTGTATAGTGTTTAATATGAATGATAGTCTTGATCTTGTAAATGACTACCTTACTATAAGAACCATTTCTAGTAATTGTAATATATTTCTTAATCCCAATTCAAATGATAATACGTCTGTTTTCGTTGTACATCAAAATATTCGAAGTCTGCGGCAAAATTTTGATACACTGATTTGCAACCTTGAAGCTCTTGAGAATCTTCCAGATATTATATTTGTATCTGAGATAACGCTTCTAAGGCTTATGATGCCTTTATATATATTTTGAAGAACTATATGCGCTTTTTTAGCCTTGTCGTTGAACAGAAAAGATCTCATATAAGACTTAAACCCTGGATTACTCAAGCCCTTCTCAAACAAATTAAATTTGAACACTCATTGCATTAGAAATGCTGTAAACACCCACTAAATTCTATTTTTAAAAAAGGTCTATAGCCGATTGTGTCAAAAACTAAATAAGAAAATCGCATACGGTATGTCGAGACAGATACTTTTATAGAAAAAGGGATGGAAAGTGTTAAACAGTATTGTTAACCGAAATATTACAAATCATGGTAGTTCCATTATATTATCAAGCGGAAATGATAGTATTTAAGACCAGAAGTATCTAACGAACTCAGTGACTACTTTTTTTCAGTAGGGCAAATGACTTTTGCGAGTAACTTCTCTGTAACATGTAACTAGGTTTGAACTTGTAAAAAGTGCTTTTTATAGGCATAGTTTCTTGTTTGAACCAATTTCCGGGTTTGAGCTTTTGAAAATCATTAATTCCCTAAAAATTTTCGAATTCCTGTCTTAATGATGGTATTTCTAACCTTACGCTAAAAAATATTGCTCTTAATATCATAGATATTCTGATACATTTGCTTAATTTGAGCATTGTGTCTGGAATTTTTCCTGAACAATTAAAATACCACTGTTCAAGAAAGGTAACAAAAAAGTTAAAATGAACTACAGACCTATTACCTTGTTGTTCTCTATTTCAAAAGTATTCAAGTATAGAGTATTGGCATATCTTACAAAAATAAATTTTGTTAGTCCAGTGCAGTTTTTTATTTTTAATTTATGTCCATCTTTTTTGCTCATCCATTCGAAGGAAAACTTTCGTCATTTTTAGATGATCTTGGAATAGCCTATGGTGCGGTTAACCTCTTCAATTCAGTATCTGACTTAAATTATGATGTCCACTTGTTAAGAATCCGGTTTGCGGAACTTAAGCTTGTTGTTAGCGACAAAACCAAATTAATATTTTTGAATCTAACCATGCAAGACTTGACTGACATTGATATTATATTCCATGCTCCCAATTGTTCTCGACGCAATTTATTCTGTACTACGTGTGCTGTAAAACGTTCAAGAGCATCTTTTGATGATAATATCATTTGCAACGTGAACTGTTTTAAAATTGAAAAAGTAAGACACTATAAATACTTAGGTGACACAACCGAATATAATTTTAGTTGGTACGAGCATATTTCAATTTTAAAACAGTATCTGCCTTCCTCCATTAGATGTTTGATTTGCTAAGAACAATTTATTATGGGATATTTCATACGAAATTGCAATTAGGTGTGGGGGAGGGGGGCGCTTACCTTAATAAATTGGAACAATTAATTGTCCTACAAAAGTGAGCCATTAGAAAAGCTCGTAATACTAACTGTTTTGCTCAAACTATGGAGCTATTTAGGTTGTTAAAAATTATACCAGTGAGACACTTGTATTATTTTAAATTCTTAAAAATGTTCTTTATTAGACATTTAACCCTATTTGCAGTTATAAATAAAAAATGTCACTATCTATTCTCTATAATTAGGTATGTCAGTCAAGTCTAATAATTGTAAAATGAATTTTTATTAAAATGAGAAAAATGAAGAATAAAATAAAATAAATAAAATAAAATGAATTAGAAATGAAACCGAAACTTTTTTAGGTTTTGAAATATATTTTTCAATATAATCCCCTTTTAACTCGATACACTTTTCGCAGCTGTGTTGAACTTTTTTAACCCCTCCGTATAGTACAACTTTTATTGGCCTGAAAATGTTTTTCCCTTCTCCAAATAGTCAACGTGGCCCATTACCTTTCCGGCCGAAGGCACGTTCACCGGGTAAAATCCACTGGTTTGATGGTTCTTTGGTGTCTGGTGTGTACCAGACGGTCACAAAACGACGCAGAAACTCCTCCGGATTTCAATTAAATCGGGCCAAACAAGTCTTTCTCCGGTGTGAGCAAACGCAGCACCCATCGCGCGAACAGCTTTCTCGTGCAGGATATAGCTAACGGATTTGGTTGAGTTGCCTGCTATCTCAGGCAATTCGCGAATTTTCACAATACAAGATAATGGATTTTGTCCACGGTTTACCCTGTTGTTATCGACATAGTTGTACTAGATACTATACTACACTGAACTCGTATAGTTTCTAAGCCAGCGGAAAATATAGCTGCTCACATATATAAGAGTACACATGGCATCTGTTTCCGTCTTTGGGCCACCTGGGCGCGGCTCATCAAAAACCGACGTGCGGCCACGGCGAAACTCTGCAAAGCAATGGTAAACGGTTGTACGGGAAGATGAATGGGACACATACACACCATCGAGAATGGGTGTGTTTAATCCTCGGATTGGTACCAAATTTTGACAGGCGTTTTATAAAAGGTTGTGTTAAATGACGGTACACTCATTGTGGCCCAGTAGCGCCACCTATCCTTTAATGCGGGTATTCATCAAACAGGCCTCGTAGGTATATCTGGGTTAGTTAAGCATTATTCTCGGCCCTCATAATCGTTCAAATAAAAGAAAAATTGAGCGGTTGTTAAAAAAAAGCCAATCGATTTTTAGTTTATTAGGTTTTGTTTCATAAAGAACAATGTATTGTCGCCAATAAACATTATATAATTGACAGAGATTCGATATATTTTCGTCTTTTAACTGAATCATTATCTATAAAATTTTAGGGTACAATCACATATGGAAAAAGTTATTTATAAACCATATATTGGGGGAAATCATGAAAAACCTCAAATTAAAGTAAACCTCAAAAAAAGTAAAATATACAGACATACATATATATATATAGATATATAAACAAATCGGTTGATAATTAAATGGGCAAACAAATAAACATTACAGAAGTTTGGTTACAATTAAATAAATAAATTAAATTAACAAAACAAAAACAAATAAATGAATAATAAATGATAATATCTATATTTAATGAACAAAAAATAAACATTGTATGTGCCAAGATAAATAAGTTTGATTCACTAAAGGATTGTCGCGAATATTACATCAACATATTCAGCTTGCATTTCCGGGAGGAGATTAATTCAACATTAGCTCTCTTGAGTAAATCTGTTGTAAAGTAGTGCCATGTAAGATTAAGCATCTTTTTAAAACTTTGTTTTGAGCCATTTGAAGCTCTCTGATTCAACACTTAGCACAATTATTTCTTACCATACAACCGTACAGTAAGATAGACTGGAAAACCGTCTTATGAATTATCATTTTATTATCATTTGAAAGCAATAATTTCCTATTAATAAAGGGATATAACATTTGTACAGCTATTTTAATTTTATTAATTGTTTCTAAATGTTTGTTAAATGTCAGTTTTGAATCAAGAAACATGCCCAGGTACTAAACGAAGGTAGACAATGATCCTTACCTGATAAGCTAGTGAAAAATATAGCCTGGATTTTTTCTACGTTCGGTTTTATTTTGAACTTCGATAGATAACTTTGCAATTACACCTTCCCGAAATTTATTCAGAAAATTATAAATACAAGTCTATTCATCTACATAAATCTATATTGTCCCCTTCAAAGTAATCCTCATCGACTGCAACACACTTATGCCAGCGCTTGGTCCAATCTTCGGAACATTTTTTATATTCGGTTTTCGATATGTCCATCAGTGCTTCCTGCGATTTTTCCATTACATCCTCTCGACTGCTGAAACGCGTTCCCCGTAGTAGTTTTTTAACTCGATTGAACAAAAAGAAGTCACAGGGAGCCAAATCAGGTTGCATTTTTCGTCAAAAAATTACGAATAATAATGGAACTGTGCGATGGTGCGTTATCATGGTGCAAAATTCAAGAGTTTTCTGCCAACAATTCTTGTCTCATAACGCCCAAATAATACTCTTTGTTAATTGTCTGACCTTCTGGCAAAAATTCTTGATACACAACACCGTTGTTATACATGAAAACCGTGAGCATTGCCTTCATTTTTGAATGAAAACGAAGTGGTTTTTTGGTCTCGGCTCATTTGGTGAACGCCATTCACTTGCCTGATGTCTCGATTGCCTGTCGTACTCATAAATCCACGCATCGTCTCCAGTAATGATCCTTTTGATGAATGTGGGATCGGATTCAGGCTCACAAATCATCTCTTTTGTGGCATCAACACGGTCTCTCTTTTGCATGAAATTGAGGTCTTTTGGTATCAACTTTGCTGCTATACGGCGGAAAACCATTTACCAAAATGTCTTGGACGGATCCAGAGGCAATGTTCAAGTCCTCCGCTTTCTCTCTGATGGTTAATTTGCGGTTATTGACCAACATTTTTTTTACTTCATTAATCTTCTCAACGGTTTTCGATGTCGATGGTCTGCCACTGTGTTCATCATCTTCGATTGACTCACGACCACTTTTAAACCGCTCGTGCCACTGGTAAACATCCGTTTTCTTTAGAGAATCGTTGCCGAAACACTTTTCCAACATTTCCAACGTTCGCGCACCATAAAATCCATTTTTTACGCAAAATTTAATACAAGTTCGTTGTTGCAAATTTAAATCTATTTCTAAAATTATAAAAGATTGCCAACACACACAGGGATAGATGTACTATTGGCTACGCTAAGATTTAGAGAGAATGTCAACAACAGATGTACCAACTTAACAAAAAAGAATTTAAATCGGAACAATTCGTCTAAATGTTGAGATCGAACTCATGCGATGAAAGTATAGTAATGTCATAAATATAAATATTTATTTAGCAATGAGGAAGTTTTGGAAGATCAAACATAGACAAACTGTTAATTGCTGAAAGATAGTGTCAGTATCTTGTTTGCTTGCTAAAGCTTTTATGTTTGTTGGAATAATAAGCACTTTTTCCTTCGATTCTTTTTAAAATTTTGCCAAATTCGCATTTTTAATATCTGAAAAGTGTTGCACTTCTTATACGCCCTACCAACGAAGATTATAGAGAACTGGTTTATAATCGGATCTATTACCATTGAAGGCAAAAATGTGAGACTAGATCAGAAACATTTGTTACAAATAAATCTAATACAGAGGGACGGCCACCAAAACAGGTTGGTACAAAGTAGGATTAAGGGAAAATATAACAGATATTGGTGACATAACGGGAGATTCGACAGAAAATTCCCTCAGAGATTTCCCCATTCCCTGTGTCTGCAATTTAAATCATTTCCTATCAGGAATTTGCAGTTCATATTCAAAAATTCATTCATTTCCTTTCATTTTTAATCTTTGCCTTTTTTTCCCCTAGTGAACCCTCTTATTATTTTAGAAATATAGGGTTTTCTAATAACGACTTGACAAATGTGTTTTTTAAATAAAAGGCAAACTATTTGAGATATTTCAAAAAACTTTATTATTGGCTTGAAGTACAATCAAAACATTTATGAATGAAACTCGACTTCGTTTATATGGCCAACGCGTGCACGTTTGCACCGGTCGAATCATTGGACCCAATTTGCAACGATTAGGCCACACATTTCGGCCGAAACGGCCGCTATTTCACGTTCAATGTTCGCTCTGAGCTCTTCCAACGTCGTCGGCATGTTGGCATAAACCAATGCCTTAACGTAGCTGACCACAGTAACGTGACGATCGTTATCGTCGACGGAAAAATATGGCCCAATTACGCCGCCGGCATGCAAACCGCACCAAACAGTTATTTTTTGTGGATGAAGTGGTGATTCATGAAGCACATGTGGGTTTTCATCCGACTAATAACGCATATTTTGCGTATTCACGAGCCCATTGAGTCAAAAATGAGCTTCGTCAATGAAGATGATTTTGCGATGAAATTCATCATCTTGGCGCATCTTTTCCAGAACCCAATCGGAGAACGTACGTCGCTTCAAATGATCCATCGGCTTCAATTCTTGAGTCAGCTTGATCTTGTATGGTGCAAACCAAGATCCTTACGCAAAATACGCCATAATGTGGTCTGAGCGATGCCCAATTCTTGAGAACGTCGTGGAATTGACTGATTCGGATCGTTTGCTACGGACGTCTGAACGGCAGCGATATTTTCGACACTTCGACCAACCCGTTGTCTCACTGACACGGCAACATCACACAACGAATATGTAGACTCAAATTTTTGCACTAAACTTGTTATTGCCTGTCTATTAGGGCGAGAATTCTGCACCGTTTTTAAGAATTGGGTCATCACATAACATAAGATTGTATTGACACCAAAGTCAATGCCAAATGGCCATCAAGGCGCGACGTCCTTTCACATATTGCGATCTATTAAGGATAACAGATCTGAATTTTCGCCGAAAAATTGACGCATTCGGTCACGAGAGGAACCGGAGACATTCCAACAGCAGCTATTGAATACGAAAACCTGACTACTTGGTGTGATTTTCATGCCGTACTTGTACCGAGGCTATTTCAGCGAGTCAGTTATAAAAAGTGGCGACAGCTTCTGCTCCATGTTAACGAAAATTTTCCTGGTTAAACTGAAACTTGAAGATTTGGGGGATACGTGGCTTCAACAGGACCGTACCACTTGCAACGAAGCGCATCCTAAAATCGATTAATTGATGGGGATGTTAGGTGATTGCCTTATCGTCAAAGATCTCCTGTCTATTAGCCGCTCCGATCGTTTGATTTAACACCTTAAGATTCTTTCCTTTGGAGCTCTATAAAGGCGAACATTCAATGTGAAGTTATCGGCTGAATTATTTGAAAAAAACTTGGAAAATTGGATCACACACACACAAAGCTTACAACCTTTTGAACTTAATCCACTAACAAGAAGTCTAGGGAGTACAAATTAAAGTTTATGCTCATTTATTTTAGATATGAATATACCTTTGTATCATATGAGTAAGAGTACTTCTACTTGTTTTCATTTTCTACTTAAAATTCCGCGAGTTATTGTTTTTTTTTTTTTTGTGGTAACACTAAACTATTCAAATAAAAACAAAACAAATTATTTATGTGTATTCAAGGTTGAAAGCCCAAAATTGATGAGAAATATATTTTTTTTTCTAGTGAGGGTTGGATGTTATTTTAATTAAAATTCCATAAACCGGTGATATCGAAAAAAGGACTTATATAAGAGTAAATACTGATGCATGTTATGTTGACACTTGGGAACTCGTTTTTAACTTGCCTAGCACACGAATGTTCTTGTTCTTCATTTGTATTTCAAAATTATTCGCCTACCCTGGTTACTCAACGTGCGTGTAGAAGAAAACATCACGGTCTTACATTACCAACAGTCAAATCAATTAAGCCATACCAAATTGAATGAAAGTAATAGCGCGGCTACATCAAAGACAAAGAATAAACTACATCCGCGTGCTGTTAACAGTCACAACACATGGACCGGTTTTGTGACTGAGTGCTACGTTCCGAAAAAGTTGTTACGAATTATATGTGAGTGAAATTTTTTATCCGCATATACTCGTGATTCGCAACATTTAAAAAAAAAAAAAAAAAAGTTTCAAAGATTGATAACAGTCGCATTGTGTTCAATATGACCGATACATGCGAAACTGGTGAACCTGATTTCTGAGACCGTATGGTTATGACTGACGAAGATCATTTCACAGTATATGTTATATATGTGAAGTGCTTTCACAGTCACCAAAATTGTGAGCAGTATTGTATGCTCTGAAAGAGTTATTACCCTTCACTTTTTCGAAGAGGGCGATAGCAAGATGGTAAAGAGTGCAATATATGCGTAGGGCATTGATACGGGATGAGCATCTGAACTAAACGAAAGTTCCATAGAGAATTATTGATTTGAACAGGCTGGCGCATCATGCCAAAGTACTCGTGAAATAATCGACTGATTGAAGGCGATGTTCTTTAATAGCATTCTTTAAATGCGAAACTTTAAAAACGGAATTCATGGCAACAAAAAAGAATCCCTGATCAACTTAAGATCAAGGCACGCGTTTAAATCCTTTGAATTTCATAACAATGTATTCAAAAATGACGAGAAAAGCCGCACAAAAGGCCAATATCTGCGTAGCTGGAGATGGTGCCCATTATGCCAGACATCATTTTCAAAAACTGACCATATGTACATAGGAAAATTAAAGAAGAAAAGATAAGTTAATGGTTTTATATAAATTACTTAATAACGTTACCTTGTAGATGTGATAGATGAGGCTAATTGCGGGTGGTTAGAAGCCTTAACTTAAAGCAGCCATACCTATCCTAATTCAGATTTGAATTAGTACGGTACGGTAGTAATACCGGTAGTACGGTAGTACGGTAGTAGGCTTCTTATAGTGTATGCCACTAAGATACGGTATTTGGGCAATAAAATTCTCAAAAAAGTATTGTAGAATCCGCATTTTTTCTTTTTATGCAATACAGGAATGTCTCATAGGTTTTGTTTTATTCATGTAAATATCCGCCACCGAATCATACAGTGTTCAAATGAAACAATGCGTGGCGAATGCAATATCAGCATCGTTTGCCACATTTCCAGAGAAGATTTCGATTTTTATTTTGGTGGGGGCTTACGCCCACATTTATTTAGTTTAATACAAGCTTAAACGTATTTAAGGAGTAACAAAAATTAAGAGTCAGGAAATAAGGAAATGGTAAAGGAGATCAAGTTCTAACGAGAAGTGCTCAGGTTAAAATTAAAAAGGGGGTGGTTTGAGTTGACCTTAAAAAACATGCGGGGGATTGGTTCATTGGAACCATAAGAGCTGAGATGAATGAAGAGAATTTCAGCTATGTGTTTGCGTTTTTCGAGGATATGCTGGTTAAAAAGTTTGAGGCGGTCACGATATGGAGATAAAAACGTCATCCTAGGACAGTCCTCGAAGAGTAAATCAAAGGAAACGACGTTGAATGTTCTGACTGAAAGGGGAACCACAATTGGCTGGGCTATTCGAAAAGGGGCCGCACAAGGGTAAAATAAAGTAACCTTGGCTTTGGCTTTAAGGAGTATCGGAAGTTTTGCTCTTTATCGTATAATATTGCTGGGGTACATGCACCTGGGATACATGTTGGCCAAGCATATGAAGTCGAGGGAGAGATTGATTGAACTTATATGACGGAGTCATAGATTGATATTTGAAGGCATTAAGCTCTAAGCAATGTTTTAGACGCCAAGTGGAAAACCTATTGATGTCATCTTGAAGGAGAATAGTGTTTTGGTGTTTTGGAGAACTTAGTGTCGTCGGCGTATATCGATGGGGCATTGTGTTGAGGGATCCTCTCGAAAACTTTGAAAGTTAAAATGAAAAGAAGGGGAACTAAATCATTGCCTTGTGGGACAGCAAAAATGGCTTAAAACGGTTGAAAAATTAACGCTATAATAATGGTTCTCCAGATTAGAATCTAGCAATTTTAATAATATGGGGTCAGGATCGAGGGAAGACAATTTTAAAAGGATTAAATGGTGAGATATTTTATGCAAGGCTTTAACAAAATCTGTAGCAATAACGTCGATTTCGTTACCATTTCTAGGGCTACGATACGAATTAAGCTAAGTTTGTAGTAGTCGATCTACCTTTCAGAAATCTGTGTTGATTGGGTGATATAAGTGACTTGCAGTGAAAGCTTATCTCTTCGTATTAAATACTTTATAACATTTTAGGTATGTGAGAAAGCTAAGCAATGGGACGGTAGTTAGTTACTTCTTTTTTTGATCCCTTTTCGTTGATCGGGGTTTTGTAAGAGGACTTTGAAACTAAATAGAGCTTCGGGCCTATTAGGCCCATTATCATTCTCAGATACATAACGGCATAACTTTATTTTATTTTCGGATTATTTTCGTGGGTTCTATTTAGTATTTTACGGATTTTAAGAAGAAGAAGGTTGTTTTTTTTTTCTAACGGTACATTTCATATAGGTATTTCGTGAAATTTGAATTGCAAAATTGTGAAAATTTTATTTATCAGGTATTTTTATGTTACTTGCATTTGAAATAAGAGTTTTTTGTAAATCTGGTGGAAAATGGGTGACTTCGAAAGGGGTCTCTTGAATCCATTGGATATGGAGATTTTGATGAAGATTCTGACAACGATTTTGATGAAGATTCCGATTCTAAGCAAAAAAAAATTGAAGATGATGACGAAATGCAAGGAAATGAAGCGGTTTTCGAAGAACGTACTGAATTTTTTTATGGGCATCAAACGTCCGCACAAGAAGACATAACAATGTTATCCATTTACCTGGAGTAAAATGAACATTTAATATTTATATTTTATTCTTTATTTTTAAGTTTATTGTTTTCGAATAAATATTTAAAAAAATAAAAGTTCCTTTTCATTGAATTGTATTTACGGGCCTCTTGGGCCCCACGTGTGCAATGTTGTGATTGTGTTTAGGTGTGCACTGAAGGGTTAAATATTTAAGGCACCCTTTTTCAGAAATACGGCTGGGAACCCTTCCGGCCCGTGTAAAAAGAGAGAGGTAAAAAAAGAACAGACTTGATTAGACTTGCTTATCGCCGTCGTCTAGATATTCACTGTTTCAACAAAATAACAGACTATCATAGGATTTCTTCAACTTCATTTTAAACAAATTTTGTAAAACTCTGAAGCCAATACCAAAGGTACAGTGGTTTAAAAGTCTGTTCAATTGATAACATTAATGACATTGACATCATGGAAACTAAAAACAAATAAAGAGTTTATTCTTGTAATAAACAATCAAAACCAAGTATATGCAATCAAAACAAAGACAACAACGTTGGATGTACTATCCAACAACAACTTATGGATAAGAAGTTATATGGGACTTTCTCACCTGAGTTCTATTCCAAACTCAAAAATCGTCACAATTATTGAGATCAAGCGATAAATGAATATTATTTGCTTTAGAAATGACAATGATTAACCCAATAACCCTTTAGATGACTGTTTTGCACACGAGTCCAACTGTTAAATGTTAACATTCCTACACGACACATTCCCTTCCAACTTAAACTCTTATTCGAGACCGTCTTTATACCGAAGTCACAAAAATATCAAATTAACGTTATCAAACATAATAAAACATTTGAAAAAATAAACTTTTTTAAACTTAAACAATTATTTCAATTTCTAGCTTCAACCATAAAAACCTGCTCCCGGAACGATCCCAACATCAATCAATGTATTATCAAAGCAATTTACGCTGTTCGTCCATTGCTAGCAACCGGAGATCTGGGTGATGATTATCATACGCCTCCTATGGAACCTCTTTTTCTGGGTAACATCGATATGGCACGAGGAAAAGAGTTTCGAGCGACATGTAGTGAGATCCAAGCGAGAGGATGTAGCAATTTCACAATCAGCAAGTTAAAGTAAGCTTGTTTTGAAACTTCCCTAAATAAGCCATATCCTTCAAACTCTTTTATTCTCAGTGCAAACACATCTGCCATAGCATTCGACGTAGATACAATTTTACCAAAAATAACATTTGTTGGAAAGTATACCCTTCGTATGAAAATCCTTGGATTGGACATTCAGGGTTCTGGAAATATGTCGGGATATTTCGGTAAGACTACAAGTTCAGATCAAGGTTCAGTTACAATTGTCTCTCTTTAGAAAATGTAAAATCTGTAATCAAAATGAGCGGCGTCAAGTACGAGAAGGATGGTGTTGAATATGTGCGATTTACTAAGATGCTATATCGCATTTTTGTTGGCAACATGAAACTGCGGCTAGAAAATTTATTCAATGGCGACAAAACGTTAGGTGAAGTTGGAAATTCCATTATAAACGACAACCAGGACTTATTTCTGAGTGAGGTAACACCTGGTCTTGAAAAAATGTTGTCACAAAATTTCTTAGATATTGCAAACGAAATTCTTCAAAAAACAACGTTCGATGAAATGTTTCCAGTAAATTAGTTTAATTGCTTTATATTGTTGAGTTGCTTTTAAGTTTAACAAATAACATAACATAACAAATTTTAAAAATAAAAAAAAAACTTTATATTTTTGTACGACAAATTCTCGTATTTCAGGCTTCATTTATGTTAAATATCTTAAAGTTTTTATTTAGTGAAACATTAGAGATCAAATGGTGTCGGGCTATCCTCAATAGAACCGACACGTTCGAATCGATTTTCCTGGATCAGAAATAGTTTTCTGATTTATACAAGTACAAGTTTTAATATAACCTTGTACAGTTGCCGGTTAAATGAAATAACTAAACAGACTCATGTACGAGGGATTAATAAGTCCATGACTTTTTGAATTTCATATTTTCGGCACACTGTATTATTTAGTTTGTAATAGACAGCCACTGACAGACAACGCAGACAACCGCGTGATTTTGCCGAAAATGGGAAAAAGTGAAGAAAGTGTAATAGCTTCGAATGAGTGTTTGGTGTTGTTGAACCGCATTGTGAAAGAGTTTTTGTGCTATTTAATAACCGTAGACGAAAGATAGATACACCACAACACACCGATGACCAGAAAACAGTTTATGCGACGCAAAAAGCCAAGGATCTATCACCCAAGAGGGTCTTAGCGACAGTGGTTTTTAAGATGCAGCCTAAATCAATTAACTTTTAAAGCGTAAAACAATCACCGGGGAATATTACACCAACTAACTGGACCGATTTGTTAAAAAAACAACAGCACTTGTCCAAAAAGAAACTACTCTTCCATGAAAACAAAGTACGGGTGCACCCTTGCGTAGTCGACACACTCGTATTGCATTTTTCAGTTAACACTAATATATCAATATTAAAGTTTTCCCCTTCAAAGTAATTTTCCTAAGATATAATATACCTGTGCTAACGCTTATTCCAATCCTTGAAGCATTTCTCATAAGAACTTTTTGGTATAGCCTCGAGCTCTTCCAGAGATGCCGTTTTTATTTCCTCAATCGTTGCAAATCTCCGTCCTTTCATAGGTTTTGGTAACAAAAACGCGTTTAGCAACGATGAATGAGCAGGTGCATTATCGTGATACAAAAGGCATTAATTGTTTTTTCACTATTTTTTATATTGCTTCTCGCAAACGGCGCATAACTTCCATACTCTTTATACTCATTATTGACCGTACGATCTTGAGATAAAAGCTCCTGCTCCACTACGCCACGGTACTCGAAAAAAAAAAAACACAGTGATCAAGACTTTGGCATGTAATCGAACTTGGAGTGCTTTTTTCGGTCTCCTGGATACTTCTATTGGGACTATTAGGTTTTCGTTTCGACGTCATAACCATAAAGCCATGATTCGTCACAAGTTATAAAAGTTTTAAGCAAGTCAGAGTCATAATTGACGTCATTGAAGAGCTGCTGAGCAATGCTCATGCGACGGTTCTTGTGATCGAAATTAAGAAGTTTCGGAACAAACTTGCATGACACGAGCCGATCGATATTCCAACATCCCCAGCCACTTCCATTGTTTTTTGCTCCATTTTTTATAATAATTCAAAATCGCCGAGTACACCAAAACACGTCTAACCTTTCTATGTGTCAAAAACAATTTAAGTATGCTATGTACTTGACACTCTAAATATATGTTTGAGATATGTGTATCAACACAGCAAAAAAAAAACTATGATCGAATGTACCTTGCCAACGAAATTTTACTTTTTGAACACGCCTCGTATTTGAGAAAAGCAACACGCGGTCAGTAGCCTGGAAACGATGACATATATCCAGTTATGGTTCAGGAAGATGTAGACTAGATGCTGGCCACTGCCGTACATACAGTATGAGAAGCCTTTAAAAAGAAAATCTAAAGAAAGAGATTCAAGCATGCCAGTATGAATTTCTTGATGTTGAGTGAATGTTCGAGTTAAAGGGCGAAAGGTCCTGTGAGAGTACTTTTCAAAGCCTGATGGGCGAAATAGAACGCGCACTCGACAAGAAAATGTCCGAGTTGGGCATTTTCATTGAAATTGCGAGTGTTGTCGACAACGCAACTTTTGACAGCATATGTAACTTGGCCCAACAACACGGCCTAAACTAGTCACTTGTTTTATGGAGAAACGCAATTCTGTTAAAACAACCCTGATTGCGGATTCTAACTGCTGCCAAAATTTATTATATTGACAGCAATATAACCAATATTGTTATATTGGTACATATTAGTCGCGTCTTTGCCTAACGACCTCAATGGTTCTAATGTCCTGATAGTTGTCCTGTTTGTTTGATCACTCCTTCCGACTGTCTGCTCTAAAGCACAAGCAGTACAAAAGTACAATACAAGTCAGTAAAAGAAGGAGCCAAAATCGTACTCGTCGCTTAAGAACAACTGAGAATATTATTCATGTGGCCAAAAACACAGGTTTGGTGGTGGTTTCATGTCAATGTCAAAAGTTGGGCCTATAATAAAAAACACACCACCAACAGTCTGGAGTTATTTTTAACTTCTTACCCCGATAAATATAGGGTCAATGTCCTATCCCCTCTAGGCTCGTCAGACCACTGTGTCATATCAGCTAATTTCTCGTATATTGACCACAAAGTTAGTAAAAAGATTCCTAATAGATACGACAAAGTCAATTGGAATTTTAACTGGTCGTAAGGTATCCTCACTAACGACGTGGACGCCGCTGTTGATATGCACACAGATACCATTCTCTTCGGAATGAGATCCTTTATCCCTCATCGGATGAAGAGTGTGAAACCAAAAGAAAAGGCGTGGTACGTCTGGATCTGTAAAGAGGTTGTCAGGGTTAGAGAAATGTTTATTCGGTTCTACAAGACCTGCCCGACAGAGGAGAAACGAAAAAAGTTCAAATGAGCCAAAATGACTACAACGGCTTTCGTAAGCGTGTGAAATTCCCATTAGATCAAAATCTGGAGTAAAAAATACTACAATTTCCCATTTGTAGTGAAAATTTTTTGTCATTCGTCAAAAACATTAGAAATGCTGCCTCATCCTCCAGACAATTGAGTGCGTCTAATATTCAATGGGACGAATCCACTTTCGTACTCATGCAGTAGCAAAAGTATTTAAAGGTCTTAATATACATAAATCTGCTGGTCTGGATGGTATGTTTGGCCTAATCCAATATATTCCTTTGCTGACGACAGAACTCTCTGGTGTCTAGATTTCCTCAAGCGATGCAAGAGATATTTCAGCCCCCTGATCTAGCCTCAATATATAAGACATTCATTTGCACAAAATTAGAATACAATGCTCACACCTGGTCAGGTGTCTGAAATATCGTGATTAGTAAATAAGTCGTTCAACTCGAACGACCAAAATTTTTTACTTCATTTGGAACATTATAGTATTTCTCGCCTCAGCCTTTGATCCTATTGAAATTTCATACGTTTTAGAAAGACGTTGCAGTCATTCCTGGCTTGTTTAAACTTTTTTCGGTTTTCCTCTGTCGGGTTGGTCTTGAAGGACCTAAAAAAACATTTTTCTGACCTTGACCGCCTCTTTATAGCTCCAGTCGTTTTAGATTGGTACTTTTCATCCAACGAGGGATAAAGGATCTCATTCCAAACAGAATAGTGTCTGTGATTATATCAGCAGAGGAATCAACGTAGAGGAAGCATACCTAAATTTAAAATTCCTAAATAAGGTGTTAAGATGGCAGCGAAGATCTCAACAAAACGTCCTTCAGGTGTTGTCTGTCCAGAATGTCGAAGCCATCCAAAATTGTGTATGTATATTGAAATTGCCTGTGATTACGATTTCAGGATGAGGATACTCGTACAGGGATACAATTCTTTGTATGGAGTCAGACAACGCTTCAAAATCGTTAAAGGTCGAATCACGGTCAAGTTTGGGGCTTCTGTAAATAAGGCAGTAGTGGATAATATGGAATTTTAGCCATAAGAAGTTGAATTCCGAATTAGAACACGGATCACATTATGGTGGAGTTTGGTAAGCTACATCTCTAGGCACGTTAATTTCGAGACCGCGGTGAGAGAAGAATAATGGCAATAGTTCGTAGCCAGCTTCAGATCAGAGTAATCTGACAGGTGTTAGCGGGATTCTATCTGTGTTTCACTAAGTGTCAAAACAGCTGGCCTGTATTTGCAAATTTGGACGTATGCAGAAAAGTTATAAATTTTTAGCCCGCGAATATTGGCTATATCCACTCTAAATTCCCGAGTCATTATAAAAAAAAAACACAAAAGAAACACAAAATACACAAACACCGACGATACTAAGCACAGCTGTAAAATAAAATTTTTTTCTTATTGGTTATCATTGTATTTTTATACCCTTCTCGAATCTATGTTAAAGTTTTTTCGCCAGAATCTCTTCCCTTGCTTTTATCGTTTAAGAATGAAATAATTACGAGCACTTTTCACCCCACATCCAGAAATATGTTTGGTGAATCTTTGATCTTTTTCAAAGAATGGTTAAAAAACATAAGTAACTTTACACTCTTTAAGTACTTCAATTCAATTTAATTTAAATTCTAATAAATTACATAAATTACATCGATTACGTTGAAATAATGCGAGCGACCGCGATGGTCGAATAAGAACTGAACTGCTCTCGTCTTGCTTTTCTAAGATGACAAGTGCCGCTTCGCTATGTAAGGCAAGACAAATTACTTCGATGTATATATGTGTATGTTAATATTGTTTGTATGTTCAAATGCGGTTTGCTATGGAAGCCTCCGGATTTCAAGATTGGTGAGCTTCTCCTTGGCCAGGCAGCAGAAAGACCTTAGTCACCGCTCGTTTATAAAGGGTTTTTTAATAACGACTTGACAATTTTTTTTTTAATAAAAGGCAAACCATTTGAGATATTTCAAAAACGCTCTTAAAGTTGCAGTCACCGACTCCGAATATCTGTAGAAAATTTTTATAATTTGCAGACGTTGTTCGTTAGCGTACTTTACCATGATGAAAACGTTGAGTTTACTGAATAAATTGATAGTGACAGTTTGATGATTAGTGAAAGAGTGCGTTCACAAATTAAATTCAAAGTTGTCAAGTCCCTATTAGAAAACCTTATACAATCCAGTAGATGTTCTCATTGTCAAAACACGTATATAACCATCAACTCCATTATGGACTTCCATGATCCGGGGAAACAACGGCAACACTTACTATAAAATACTATACAGTACTTGAAAGCCTAAAATTTGCTCTTTAATATAAAATTTACATCAAATTATTCGTGTGAATAGTTTTTGATTAATTTTTATTCAAACTTAAATTTTTGGTAAAAAATGAAAAAAAAATTATTTTGAGATGATATGCCCAATTGGTTTTTTGTATTAATGCGCATATCAATTCTGAATCGAACTCAAAAAACCGCATGGTTTTATATCTTCTAGTTTTTGAGAAAATTGAAAATTACTAAAACTATTTTTTATGAGACTTTTTTTTTTTGGTATTTATGGTATCTCACTTTGAGGATTAATATTGATGATAGGGTCATATTTGTAAGTAAAATATAGCAAATCATTTACCGTGACCCAGAATGCACCACGAGGAGGTAGATTTGCATTGCATTCCGCGTCCCAGTCAGTCAGTTTGTGAGTAAGTTAGGTGTTAGTTAAGAGTAGTCAATTAAATGTTTAATGTACGAGTACATATTAAAAAGTTATGTTAGTTTCATCAATAAAGTCATCGTCCGTACTGGTGTCGTTGAGTTCGTTGATGATGGTGAAGAGCCGAGGTTGTTTTCGTGGTAAAATACCTTCTAAGTGCTCATTGTGAACGGTCGGAGGGTCGAAGTCTTCAGTTGCAAACCCACACTTTCTTTACCTTTGACAAAACCTGGGTACACTTTTTTTACGTCAATTAAAAATTCCGTGATTTGGGAGCCCATGTCGTCCTTATAATTTGTTTCAAGGCAGTATTTCAGGTAAAAGAAAATTGCCATATATTGGTGAAGGTGCTGCGTTGTATTGCGGCATAAAATTGATTTTTTCAGAAGCTTGTTATTGGTTGCATCGATCTTGTCAACATATTCGCCTTTGCTGTGGTTTGTAATTTCATGAGTCGTAGAAGTAGGGAACATTTTCTCAATACCTAAGTATTGGCGTTCAGTTTTTCCTTCGCCGACGTGAGATGCTATTATTTCGGCTATTTCACGACAATAGTTATAGTAATCTATTATAGTAGATTTACTTAGCTCACTTTTATTGTCGTGATGGCGCCAAGCGATTATATGCTAATTTTAAAATAATAACATACATGTGATAATATTTTTAAGGAATCCTTAGGTTGTAGCTTAAGGTTTAATTATTTTACCTGAAAAACCGTGTTCACAGGCATTTTGATTACAAAAGCGATAATTATTGCAAGCACCACGCTTATCTCTAGCCGACATAGAGGTCCATGAAAAAATGTACCGATAGATGGGTTGATTGTATTTCTAAAATGTTTGTCACTTTTTTTTAGAGCTTTTCTTTGAGCATCGCCACATCCAACCGAACTTTACATTTCTACACTTTTCTACCTTCATAGGTAAGTTGCAACACAGTGGGGGAATGGATGTTTTAGTGGGAATTAAACCAGATTCTTCTAAAAATTGATTGCTTCTTTCGTTGGTCGACACCAAATCTCCAAACGAACTAAACACTGAGAAGTTATTTAGTTTAGGATGGATTAGAGGATATCACTTGATTCGCAATACGGTTGAACACAGAGTGATTTTTATGAATATCAATAACTACACGCCTTATCACAAAAAGAAATAACGGTATGAAAGCCAAACGTTTGTTCGGTTATATTTTTGCATCATTATCAAGTGCATTACATATTACATACGTACAAACATACAAACGCAAAGTAAATAATTTACTGCAACATTGGAACATGTGAATTAGTAAAACTTTGTTACTAATGGGAACTTTGTAATTTTGTGATGAGTACTGTGGATGAAGAGTATTGATCACATAAGCGCCTGCCTGACGAAAAGCACATACACTGAGCGGAGCAACAAAGCTGCGTGAGCGGGACCTGCCGCCTTAATCCCTTAATCCCGCGAAGCGTGTCACCCGTGTACTCTTAATTAAGAAAGCTATTGATATAGGCGTCTGCGAGATGTTTAAATAATACTCATTAACTTATTCAAAGGAAGACTACGTGCATAAATGCCAAAAAACAAAACTAAAGTAGTAATTTCAATTTCAATTTGCTCAAAAACTAGAGGATATAAAGCCATGCAGTTTTTGTGTTCTATTCAGAATTAATACGCACATTGAATACAAAAAACCAATTTGGCACATTATTTCACAATTTTAAGTAATATTATTAAGAAATTTTTTTTTCAATTTTTTACCAAGAATTTGAGTTTGAATGGGAATTATTTAAAAACTATTCACACGAATAATTTGATGTAAATTTTATATTAAGGAACAAGTTTCGGGCTTTCATATTCTGTATAGTACTTTATTGTAAGTGTTACCGTTGTTTTTTAATAATGTTTTTCAAGTCATTTGTTTTTAAATTGCCCATAACTCCTGAACGGGAAGTGAAGGACCCCCCCCCCCTCCCATTGTAAAAAATGCTAGTTTTTTAACTCCTCTCTCTCCTCCTTAATTCTTGGCGCCAAAGTTATCGTACTCTTGCCCATTATCCGTCCAAGTGACTACTTGAGTGGTGGTAAGTTTTCGTCTCGGAGTAGTACAAGATCGTTGGGTTGAAGGTTTGGACGGAACGATTGCCATTTCCTTCGTCGATGCAACTCCTGTAAATATTCCTTTTGCCAGCGAGCCCAAAACGATAGCTGCAACCACTGCATATATTGATACCTTCGCAGATGGGAATATTTTGGTTCATTGACGTTAAGGTCGGGGATCGCTGTCAGAGGTACACCAATTAAGAAGTGACCCAGTGTCAGCGCTCGGAAATCGTTTGAATCGTTTTAGTGCTGCGATGAATGCTGCTGTGGAAAGGTCCATTGCCAGCTCTAAATGTGCAGCCTTTGTAGTAAAGCATACGAAAATTGCAATGTATGACCTTTATAATGGTCGGCCTCGAATTCGATAGGACACATACACTGGTACTCCGTGCTGGAGTTACACGGTCTTTAGGAAGTGAACTTATGATTTGTGTTCGTGCACGGAAGCACAAAAGGCACGATGAATAACCTTGCGGACAACTTTTCTCCCTGCAACTATCCAGAACCGTTCTCGCATTATGTTAGTTAAGGTTTGACAGCCAGCATGTAAGTTTTTGCGATGTAGATAATTGATCATTGTTGTCACGAATGGGTGCGATGGTGGCAACAAAATTGGGTGAGCAGCATCGTATGCTAGCGGTGAGCGATGTATTCTACCGCCTACGCGAATGAGACCATCTGATATTATTGGTGTGAGGTTTCTAAGTGAGCGCGTTCGATAAATAGGTTTCCCGTGTTTGATGTCATTGTATTCTCGCTTGTAGTGAGTTATTTGTATATAGCATATGATGGCAGTCAAAGCAGATTCCATTTCTTGGGGTGAAAGTGCACCACTAACCTATATTTGCAGGAGGTAATAAGATCATCCTTAATCGAAGTGATGAGTATTAACCTTTGTTTGCGTTGTTCTGGTAATTCTATGTCCGATATTGTTGGTGAAGTTGGCCAGGTGTCTTTGGAGAATGACAAAAACTCGGGCCCATAGAACCACAATGAGTTCTTAGCGAGTTCATTTGGATAGACACCCCTAGATATCAGATCGGCTAGATTGTGGTCGGTGGGAATATGTTGCCAAATAGTTGAGTGCGACAATTTTTGTATTTTGGAAACTCGGTTTGAAATGAATGTTGTCCAACGGCATGGTTCAGATGTTAGCCATGCCAGAACAATCGTCGGACCAACAATATCTGTCGATTTGGCCATTGGAATTGAATATAGTTGAAATCCGATTCATCAATTCAGTAAGAAGTAAAGCAGCACATAATTCTAGTCATGGTAGCGATACTTCTGTAATTGGTGCGACTCTGGATTTGGCACAAAGCAAATGTGTTTTAAAAATGATATTTGAACCGCGTGGATGTTAGTCCGAATTGTCGAATGCTATTTGCCGAAGGCATCGAACAGCTAAGTATGGGGCACAGAATGTGCCATAGGTGAGTGCTTGAAGCTGGAACGTTTTGGTCTTGGTGTTGGTTGATTCTCGCCATAGAATGTTTTGAAATTTTGCATCGCTTGGATCCACGAGTATTTAGCGGTACATTTTTGTGATATCCGCCATAAGAACATAACGATGGGTGCGAAAACGAGTGATAATGGTGAACAAGTCATCTTGAAGAGTTGGGCCTACTTTGAGAACGTCATTTAGGGACTTACCGGTTGATGTTTTACAGGAAGCGTCAAACACTACTCTGAATTTTGTGGATGAACTACTCAAATGTTTAACGCTATGGTGTGGAATGTAGAGACGGCTCTTTGATCCTGCATCTGTTTCCATCAACTTCTTCATATCCTGCCGTAAACCTACTATATTCCTTCTCTAAGCACGTGTCCTTACTGAACTTGTTTTCTAAAGATGCCAACCGTTTCAAAGCAATTTGGTAAGAGTCTCCCAAATAGTTAGAGTTTGATTTAAAAGACAAACGGACAATGAACTTGTTGGCAGTTGAACATCGAGTTGTGGTCTGTGCAAAGAATTCTTCACACTCCTCTTCTTCCAAAGAAATCGATGCGTGACATTTAGATGTTCTCCTATTACCCAAAATCGTTTAAGCAAGTTATCGGTGCTTGGCGTATCAACAGTAGTGCCTATGAGTGATAGGTTGATTGATCGGCTGCTCTTGGTGATTGGCTAGTTGTTGCGAAGTTTTCTGCAATAACCCAGCCTAATAGTGTTTTTTGCAGACATGGTAAGCCTTCACCCAAACTAAATTGTCCCACGGCAAGAAGGTCTTAGAATAAGCCAGCTCCAATTAAAACATCGATAGCACTAGGTCGATTAAATTGAGGATCAGCGGGACGAATATTTGTTGGTTATAAGTTGAGACATGTTGATGTGGCTGGTATGTGGTAATTTCAGGAAGAATCATAAAATTTGATGATGTTGTGAAGTTGGTCTGTAATGATTGAAGAGTGATATGACACTGGTCACGAACCTTTGTGAGGTTGTATTTATTTCTAAAGGTGCGACAGAGGATTTCATATAAAGAGAAGAAGCATTGTATGGTGAGCAATACCACATGACTGGCACTTGTTGAGCGACAAACAATGTTGTACAGTGTGCTTCGCTATGTAAGGCAAGACAAATTATTTCTATGTATATATGTGTATGTATGCATTTTTTGTATGTTCAAATGCGGTATATATGTGTATGTATGTATTGTTTGTATGGTCAAATGCGGTGTGCTGCAACAATGTTCCTATAAAAGTGACACTATCGGAACTAACCGATAAAGATTCTGGTGACGAAAAAATTGTTGCAGTCAGCAATTTGCCAGGTTCCCATTTACAAGCTTAAGCCGAAATAATAAACAACCGAAGTTTCCATGATAAATATTCTATCTTATCAAAGACGATACCATGTGCTTGAGCACAATGTTATAAGAAGCCAAAATAATAAGAAGCCTACAGGTAAAAAAGGATTTACCAGTACCGTCTTTCATATGTGCCGAGTATAATAACGCTGAAAAGTTCGGTCGTAATTCTCGCCCTAGTAGACAGGCAATACCAAGTTTAGTGCAAAAATTTTTTGTGTCTATATATTTGTTGTGTGATGTTGCCGTGACAGTCAGACAACGGGTTGGTCGAAGTGTCGAAAATATCGCTGCCGTTCAGACGTCCGTAGCAAACGATCCGAATCAGTCAATTCCACGACGTCCTCAAGAATTGAGCATCGCTCAGACCACATTATGGCGTATTTTGCGTAAGGATCTTGGTTTACACCCATACAAGATCAAGCTGACTCAAGAATTGAAGACGATGGACCATTTGAAGCGACGTACGTTATCCGATTGGGTTCTGGAGAAGATGTGCCAAGATGATGAATTTCATCGCAAAATCATCTTCAGTGACGAAGTTCATTTTTGACTCAATGGGTTCGTCAATATGCAAAATATGCGTTATTGGTCGGGTGAAACCCACATGTGCTTCATGAATCACCACTTCATCTACAAAAAATAACTGTTTGGTGCGATTTGCATGCCGGCGGCGTTATTGGGCCATATTTCTTAGTCGACGATAACGATTGTCACGTTACTGTAAATGGTCAGCATTATAGCGCCATGATCACCGATTATTTTTGGCCCGAATTGGAAGATATGGACTTGGACGACATGTGGTTTAAACAGGATGGTACCACAAGCCACACAGCACACGCTACAATCGATTTATTGAAGAGCAAGTATGGTGAGCGTGTTATCTCAAGACATGGGCCAGTCGATTGGCCGCCTCGTTCTTGCGATTTAACTCCGCTTGACAATTTTCTGTGGGGCTACGTTAAGTCATTGGGTTTATGCCAACACGCCGACGACGTTGGAAGAGCTCAGAGCCAACATTAAACCCGAAATAGCGGCCGTTTCGGCCGAAATGTGTGGCCGAGTCGTTGAAAATTGGGTCCAACGAATCGACCGCTGCAATCGTGCCCGCGATGGCCATATAAACGAAGTCGAGTTCCATTCATAAATGTTTTGATTGTGCTTCAAGCCAATGACAAAGTTTTTGAAATATCTCGAATATTTTGCCTTTTATTTAAAAAAAAGAAGTTGTCAAGTCGTTATTAGAAAACCCAGAAAAACTTCCTTACCACTTATACCATTCACAAAAACCGAATAGCGCAGAATATTGACTCTAAATTGCGGGAGAAAGAGAAAAGAGGTTCTCATAATTTTAGAAAAATTACTGGAACGATAAAAATATTGTATTGCCCTGCTCAAGCTCTGCAGGCATAGCACCAATCCATTTGGTGAAGCGCTCTTCCCAAAAAGAAAAAAAATATGGTTTTAGTAAAATGTTTTAGTAAAATCAGTTTATTTTATTTTATTTATTTATTTAATTATTCTTTTCTTTACAAATGTTTTTCACTTATGTTACGTTTACAACATATTTTATAAAGAATAGTTAGAGTCATTCGTATTCAAAAGTTGTACTGTGATAAATGTAACTTCAAATATAATTTTCATAACATAGAACTATGTAATAAGGAATTCATGTGGAGTGAACGTTAACGGAACGATCCAAAATTTAAAATTAAATTTACGAAAATTACAGAATTACATTTTAAGAAAAATTGGCAAAGTAGTCAGTCTACAATACTGTTAAATATATAAGACAACAAAACTTCAATTTCTCTATGGTCGAATTCAAGTAGCCATGCTTTGTTTTTTTTTTTTTTTTAAGAATAAAGCCAATGACTTTATGGTACGAATTGCTGCAAAAAGCCTGTTATAATACATGGACTGGGTATGTGACAATGAATGAAACTTGGCTCCATCACTTCACACCAGATTCAAGTCGGCAGTCAGCTGAGTGGCGAGCAGGCGACGAACCTCGTCCAAAATGACCAAAAACTCAACAGTCGGCTGGCAAGGTTATGGCCTTCGTATTTTGGGATACACATGGAATAATTTTCATCGACTATTGCCAAAAGGGGCAGAATATCAACAGCGACTACTACATTGCATTGTTCGAGCGTTTAAAGGACGAAATCGCAGAAAAACGGCCGCACTTGAAGAAAAGGAAAGTGCTGTTTCATCAAGACAATGCACCGTCTCACAAGTCAATGAAAACAATGGCAAAATTGAATGAATTCGGCTACGATTTGCTTCCCCACCCACCGTATTCTCCAGATTTGACCCACAGCGACTATTTCCTGTTCCTGGTGCGAATACTCTGACGAGAGTATTTGAATTGCTTCTCAAGTTTTGGGAGTCAGAATTCATACTCTGCATATAACCACCTATCATAAAAATTTTTTTTAAAACTTTGTAGTAGTACAAATGGTTAACTGGCAGAACTTTCAGTGATTTAAAGAGCATCCACTCTATTATGCTGGTTAGGAGATTAACACGAGCTTTTCTAATTGCTCATTTTTAAAGCACAAGCAGTTAGAGAATTTTTTCTTGGCAAGAGCCGCCCCAGCAGCTAATACCATACTGCAGTTTAGAGTGAATGTTATGAAATATTGTATTATGCATTAGCTTGGTTTTGTTACTTGTATTTAGCTTGTGTTGAGCAAACCAAATTCTTAGTATGTTAACATCTTGTCTAATCTTATGCATAAAGCTGCGCGGATTAGTTGAATCATACGTCATACCTAGATCATCAGTAAAAGCAGTAACCTTAACTTTGAAAGGTTAATCGAAAAGAGAGTTCATATATGTTAAAAACAGAACTTAATTGAACTTAATAGAACTTAAATTGTCCCAACCTTTAACTTAGTTTTTAGCGTTTCACATGGCGTTTTTCCCGAGAAACTAAGTTAAGAATCATATTCTTAAAAATGGTATAGAATTAGAAATAGAATTAGAAATTCAATTCAAAGAAAGAAGTTGTACTGTTTGCTAGTCACACACCGTAAATACATCGTGGCGTGGCGCCTTAGACCGACTAAGTCTAAGAAGGCAAATCGCGGTAGCATTGTTGCCACAAAACAAAAAACCGATTTCTCATGCAAATTAAAATTAATACAGTTTGTTAGACATAAAAAAATCTCTATTAACGGGACAGTAATTCTGTCCTTTTGAAAATAACTGAACAAAATGAATATCCTAACACTAGCTTAAATACTAAATAACTGCTGCGACTGCATATTGAGAGTACACACGAATCGATCGTGGAAAGGTAAAGGTGTGCTTTTCTCTATTACTGAAGGCTTCGTTGAATATTCTGTATTGGTGGAAATTTTCTCTGGTGGTTTATTACATCTGATAATTTTTCTAAAGATTGCTACTATGATGATAAGGAGTAGTAGACAGACTCCAATATTCAATATTTTTAACCTTAGTTGTTGGCGTGGAGTTCTTTTATCATTTCTAGGGATAATATTTCTTCGACTTCTGAAGTTTTTAATGTTTGTTGTAAGATCGGCGGGAGAGGGCTGAAATGCGTCAGCTCGAAAAATTGAAAAATGCTTTTCCCAATTTGGATGCTGGTGTTGTGATAGCTGATAAGAAAGGTGCAATAAAGAACCACTTGCTCGTTGTTGATTGTAATTTTTCCACTATAGTATATTGATTCAAAAATATTATGTCGGATGATAATTCTTCCATGGATGGGACATGTTGACTATTGATTGACGTGTAGTCTGCAGGGTTATTTGGGATGCAATTAGTACTACTTAAGTTTACAATGCTGTTTTTACAACATATTAAAAATTCACTTATAGTTCTACAATTTAAATTTATACCATAAACTTCATCTTTGCATTTCATTATTTCCTTAAAGTCCATTTTAATTATTTTATTCTTTCCTTTTACTGGTTCAATAACTAACGTTTTACAAATTGCTTCACTTATGTTACTGTTGGTAGACTTACTATATATAAAAGAACACAATTATTGAAAGCTATTTTTATTTCCCCAAATTCAATACTTCGATACTTTTAAAAGGTATTTCTTTCTTATTAATTATTTTTTCGATAACATTTATTTCAACATTTGATAAAATATAACTTATAACTTAACTTAATTCGTGCGGTTTGCTAAGAGATGACGTAACTTGTATTATTCCATTGGAACATGCCTTGGAAAGCTACTGTCATTCTACGTCATTTCAGTATATGTCATTCATTTCAAGCGTAAACAACAATAATTTTTTTTTCACTCAAATATGTCGAACTTTGTGCGGGGAGTTCTTCTTCATTACTTTAATATGAAGAAAATTGCTGCCGAACATGCGCTAGCTGAGCGAACGTGCCAAAAGTGGTTTGCACGATTTAAAAGTGGTGATTTTGGCTTGGAAGACGATGAGCATCTTGGGCAGCCAAAAAAGTTTGAAGATGAAGAACTGGAAGCATTACTCTATGAAGATTGTTGCCAAGCACAAGAAGAGCTCGCAGAATCTTTGGGTGTCACTCAAGCAGCCATTTCAAAACGTTTAAAAGCAGCTGGATATATTCAAAAGCAAGGAAAGTGGGTTCCACATGAACTCAAGCCGAGAGACGTCGAAGGGCGGTTTTGCATGTCCGAAATGCTGCTGGAACGCCACAAAAGGAAGTCATTTTTGCATCGGATTGTTACAATCCAATTTACAAGCGCAAAAAAACATATGTGAAACCCGGCCAACCAGCCAAATCAACGGCAAAGCCGAATATCTATGGAGCAAAGGTAATGCTCTGTATTTGGTGGGATCAGATAGGTGTGCTGTATTATGAGCTGCTAAAACCGGGTAAAACCATCAATGGACAACGCTACCGAACACAATTAATCCATTTGAAGAGAGCAGTAGCCGAAAAACGCCCGAAATATGCGACCAGACACGAGGCAATAATTTTCCACCATGACAACGCTCGGCCCCACGTTGCTATTCCGGTAAAAAACTATTTGGAAAACAGTGGATGGGAAGTCTTACCCCACCCGCCTTATAGCTCAGACCTTGCCCCTTCTGACTACCATTTGTTCCGGTCGATGCAGAACGCCCTCACTGAAATACGGTTCACATCAGAGCAGAATATCAAAAATTGGCTTGATTCATTCTTAGCTGCCAAGCCGGCACAGTTATTTTGGGATGGGATCCACAAATTGCAGAAAGATGGGAAAAAGTCATAGCTTCAGATGGGCAAAAGTTTGAATAATACTATTGTACATGTTTTTCATAAATAAACGTTCAAATTTTGAAAAAAAAACCGCACGAAAATAATTATATACCCAATAATAAGAAGAAAAGTGAAAACAAATCTATTCATAGATAAGTGGATACAATTACATAAATATTATCAACCTTTAAATTTAATTTCTTTCCACATTATAATATAAATATTTACATATTTCCTCAAATATCATTCATTCTATATTTTATCAATTTAATTTAACTTTAATATAAAATCCGAATATCCTAAGACACCCTTGTTTTTAACATCAGTATAATCTCTTCGCTCTTCCATTCAAGATGTCGAAGCCCAATCTTGTTTGTCCCTCGACTCCCACAAAATCCCGATAATCAAAATGAAGTACCTATTTCCCATCCTGCCTTGCAAAATTTAATTGCCTCAATAGTAAACCAGGTTCTACAAACCGAAGGTAGAGATTTAGTTCAGAATTACAAACTCAAGTTCTAATCAGTTCGCTGGAACTGACCAAACAATAAACCAAGATCAGCGCGCTAACATCAATGAGTTAAATAAAATAATACAAGTTACGCCATCTCTTAGCAAACCGCAATAGACCCAATAAAGAGTTGCAGTTCGAGTCAGGCAGGGTGTAAATACAATTTCATTTTAGGTATGATTTGGCTCTAAACTGATAAAATGAATAATAAATCTATTAAATGACTTAATTAACTGTACACGAATATTAGTTATTTCTTAACCTTCTTAGTGTGTTTAAGACGGTCTGATCTTTGAACTACAAATTCCGCGAACTTCTTTTCCCAACAGGTTTACCTATAAGTACAGGTTTTTCGTGATTGTTATTTAAAATTATATTGCTAGGTGCGAAGTCTAACACTTTAACATTGTCCCTACGTCTCAACTGGTTGATATGTGCCGAACGTATGTACCCATCGACATTTACTAAGTACATGACATTTCCCACTCTACTTATTATTATGCCGCGCACCAACTTATAACTAAATTTACTCTTTTGTTTATAATAAACATTTTCTCCTTTACTAAACCTAAATAATCCCGGAAAATGTTTATTTTATCTTGAATGTTATTTTTTTAATCCTAGGATTGATATCGTCTAATAGTGTTTTTGTTTTGTGTTTAAATATCAGATCATTTGGGAATACTGAGTTACTGGTACTTGGCGTGGTACGATATTTGAGTAAAAATCTATCGACTATCCTTTGCAACGGAGCTGTGTTGCTCGAGGTGCTCTCATGTAATAGCCTATGGTTCGGGGAATTTCTTCAATCCGGTAGCTGATTTAAATTATGATGTCCACTTGTTAAGAATTAGGTTTGCGGAACATAAGCTTGTTGTTGCTTGTTGAGCATCTTTTGATGATAATATCATTGGCAACATGAATTGTTCTAAAATTGAAAAAGTAAGACACTATAAATACTTAGGTGACATAACCGAACATAATTTTAGTTGGTACGAGCATATTTCAATTTTAAAACAGTATCTGTTTTCCTCCATTAGATGTTTTTACCGCATTAGGAAGTTTTGCAATAATGAGTTGTTAAGAACAATTTAGTATGGGATATTTCATACGAAATTGCAATATGGAATAAGCTGTTGGGGGGGCTTTTACCCTAATAAATTGGAAGAATTAATTGCCCTACAAAAGTTCGCCATTAGAAAAGTTTGTAATACTAACCGTTTTGCTCACACTATGGAGCTTTTTAGGTTGTTAAAAATTCTACCAGTGAGACCCTTGTATTATTTTAAATTCTCAAAAATGTTCTTTATTAGACATTTAACCCTATTTGCAATTATAAATAAAAAATGTCACTATCTATTCTCTATAAATAGGTATGTCAGTCAAGTCTAATAATTGTAAAATGAATTTTTATTAAAATGAGAAAAATGAAGAATAAAATAAAATAAATAAAATAAAATGAATTAGAAATGAAACCGAAACTTTTTTAGGTTTTGACAATATATTTTTCAATATAATCCCCTTTTAACTCGATACAATTTTCGCAGCTGTGTTGGAACTTTTTTAACCCCTCCGTATAGTACAACTTTTATTGGCCTGAAAATGTTTTTCCCTTCTCCAAATAGTCAATGTGGCCCATTACCTTTCCGGCCGAAGGCACGTTCACCGGGTAAAATCCACTGGCTTGATTGTTCTTTGGTCTCTGGTGTGTACCAGACGGTCACAAAACGACGCAGAAACTCCTCCGGATTTCAATTAAATCGGGCCAAACACGTCTTTGAAGTGATCTCACGATTGCGCTTATTCTCCGGTGTGAGCAAACGCAGCACCTATCGCGCGAACAGCTTTCTCATGCCCAAAATCTCGTGCAGGATATAGCTAACGGATTTGGTTGAATTGCCTGCTATCTCAGGCAATTCGCGAATTTTCACAATACAAGATAATGGATTTTGTCCACGGTTTACCCTGTTGTTATCGACATAGTTGTACTAGATACTATACTACACTGAACTCGTATAGTTTCTAAGCCAGCGGAAAATATGGCTGCTCACATATATAAGAGTACACATGGCATCTGTTTCCGTCTTTGGGCCACCTGGGCGCGGCTCATCAAAAACTGACGTGCGGCCACGGCGAAACTCTGCAAAGCAATGGTAAACGGTTGTACGGGAAGATGAATGGGACACATACACACCATCGAGAATGGGTGTGTGTTTAATCCTCGGATTGGTACCAAATTTTGACAGGCGTTTTATAGAAGGTTGTTCTAAATGACGATACACTCATTGTGGCCCAGTAGCGCCACCTATCCTTCAATGCGGGTATTCATCAAACAGGCCTCGTAGGTATACCTGGGTTAATTAAGCATTATTTTTGGCCCTCATAATCGTTCAAATAAAAGAAAAATTGAGCGGTTGTTAAAAAAAATGACAATCGACTTTTAGTTTATTAGGTTTTGTTTCCTAAAGAACAATGTATTGTTGCCAATAAACATTATATAATTGACAGAGATTCGATATACTTTCGTCTTTCAACTGAATCATTATCTATAAAATTTTAGAGTACAATCACATATGGAAAAAGTTATTTATAAACCATATATTGGGGGAAATCATGAAAAACCTCAAATTAAAGTAAACCTCAAAAAAAGTAAAATATACAGACATACATATATATATAGATATATAAACAAATCGGTTGATAATTAAATGGGCAAACAAATAAACATTACAGAAGTTTGGTTACAATTAAATAAATAAATTAAATTAACAAAACAAAAACAAATAAATGAATAATAAATGATAATATCTATATTTAATGAACAAAAAATAAACATTGTATGTGCCAAGATAAATAAGGTTGATTCACCAAAGGATTGTCGCGAATATAACATCAACATATTCAGCTTGCATTCCCGGGAGGAGATGAATTCAGCATTAGCTCTCTTGTGTAAATCTGTTGTAAAGTAGTGCCATGTAAGATTAAGCATCATTTTTAAAACTTTGTTTTGAGATTTCTGATTTAATACTTAGCACAATTATTAATTACCATACAACCTTACTATACGGTTGTATGGTAATAGATCGGAAAACCGTTTTATGAATTATCATTTTATTATCATTTGAAAGTAATAATTTCCTATTAATAAAGGGATATAACATTTGTACAGCTATTTTAATTTTATTAATTGTTTCTAAATGTTTGTTAAATGTCAGTTTTGAATTAAGAAACATGCCCAAGTACTAAACGAAATTAGACAATGATCCTTACCTGATAAGCTAGTGAAAAATATAGCCTGGATTTTTTCTACGTTCAGTTTTATTTTGGACGTCGATAGATAACTTTGCAATTACACCTTCCCGAAATTTATTCAGAAAATTATAAATACAAGTCTTTTCATCTACATAAATCTATATTGTCCCCTTCAAAATAATCCCCATCGACTGCAACACACTTATGCCAGCGCTTGATCCAATCTTCGGAACATTTTTTATATTCGGGTTTCGCTATGGCCATCAGTTCTTTCTGCAATGTTTCCATTACTTCCTCTCGGCTGCTGAAACGCGTTCCCCGCAGTGGTTTTTTAACTCGATTGAAGAGAAAGAAGTCACAGGGGGCCAAATCAGATGACTTCGGTGGCTGTTGGATGGGATTTGTTGCATTTTTCGTCAAAAAATTACGAATAATAATGGCACTGTGCGATGGTGCAAAATTCACGAGTTTTCTGCCAACAATTCTGGTCTCAAACCACCCAAATAATACTCTTTGTTTATTGTCTGGCCTTCTGGCAAAAATTCTTGATACACAACACCGTTGTAATGCATAAAAACTTTGAGCATTGCCTTCATTTTTGACTGAAAACGAAGCGGCTTTTTTGGTCTCGGCTCATTTGGTGAACGCCATTCACTTGCCTGATGTCTGGATTGCCTGTCGTACTCATAAACCCACGTCTCGTCTGCAGTAATGATCCTTTTGATGAATGTGGGATCGAATTCAGGCTCGCAGATCATCTCTTTTGTGGCGTCTACACGATCTCTCTTTTGCATGAAATTGAGGTCTTTTGGCATCAACTTTGCTGCTATAAGACGGAAACCCAAATCATTTAACAAAATGTTTTGGATGGATCCATAGGCAATGTTCAAGTCCTCCGATTTCTCTCTGATGGTTAATTTGCGGTTATTGACCAACATTTCTTTTACTTCATTAATGTTTTCGTCGGTTTTCGATGTCGATGGTCTGAGACTGTGTTCATTATCTTCGATTGACTCACGACCTGCCGCTGGTAAACATCCGTTTTCTTTAGAGAATCGTTGCCGAAACACTTTTCCAACATTTCCAACGTTCGCGCAACATAAAATCCATTTTTTACGCAAAATTTAATACAAGTTCGTTGTTGCAAATATAAATCCATTTCTAAAATTGTAAAAAATTGCCAACACACACAGAGACAGATGTACTATTGGTTACGTAACTTGAAAATGTCAAACTATGACGCAAAGATTTAGAGAGAATGTCAACAACAAGTGTACCAACTTAACAAAAAAATTTAAATCGGAACAATGAGAGCGCCACACGGTGGTTATTCCGTTTTTTTTTTTTTTTTGATCAAGATACTACCTTGATCGCATTTTTTATATTCGTCTCAATGTTGAGATCGAACTCATCCGATGAAAGTATAGCGATGTTATCAGCATAAAAAGCTTTCTAACAGTGAGGAAGATTCATAAGATCAGACGTAAGCAAACTGTAATTTGCTGAGAGAAAGTGTCAATATCTTGTTTGCTTGCTATAGTTTTTATGTTTGTTGGAATAATAAGCAGTTTTTCCTTTGATTCTTTTTAAAATTTTGCCAAATTCGCATTTTTAATATCTGAAAAGTGTTGCACTTCTTCTACGCCCTACCAACGAAGATTATAGAGAACTGGTTTATGATCGGATCTAAGACCATTAAAGGCAAAAATGTGGGACTAGATCAGAAACATTTGTTGCAAATAAATTTAATACAGAGGGACTGCCTACAAAACAGGTTGATACAAAGTAGGACTAGGGGAAAATATAACAGATATTGGTAACATAACAGAGAGATTTGACAGAAAATCCCCTCAGCCATTTCCCCATTCCCTGTGTCCGCAATTTAAATCATTTCCTATCAGGAATTTGCAGTTCATATTCAAAAATTCATTCATTTCATTTCATTTTTAATCTTTGCCTCTTTGCTCCCTAGTGAAACCTCTTATTATTTTAGAAATAAATACATATATGAAATTTCTCCAAATGTAAAAAAAAATGATAAATTATATTATTACGAATTTGCAAAAAAAAAAATCAGAACCCTTTACAATTCATAATATTGCAGGCATATGTAGGGTTAAATAAGTATTATTTTGGGCGGTTATATTTAGCGCTTGTCAAAAAAAAAATAGAAGTAGATTAATTCACTCTAAAATCATGCCGTGCATCTCAATGGCGGGAAGTAAATAGAATACTGCGACCGTACGTGAGTCCGTATAGCAAGACCGCAATCAATCAATTCTGCTCCGTTTTTAAGAATTGTGTATTCATCGATTGTCTTGAAACTGAATTGTTCATCACATAAGATTATATATTGACGCCAAAATCAAAGCCAAAAGACCACCGTGCGCGACGATTAAGGATAAAAGATCTGAATTTTCGCCGAAAAATTGTCACATTCGGTCACGAGAGGGACCGGAGGCATTCCCACAGGACCGTACCACTTGCAACGCAGCGCGTCTCAAAATCGACTTATTGATGACGATGTTCGGTAATTGCCTTATCGTCAAAGATCTGCTGTCAATTAGCCACTCCGATCGTTTGATTTAACACCTTAAGTTTCTTTCCTTCGAAGCTCTATGAAGGCGACTTGGAAAATTGAATCCCAAACGCAAAGCATTACAACTTTTTGAACTTAATCCACTGAAAACAAGTCTAGTTAGTACAAATTAGAGCTTGTGCTCATTTATTTAAGATATGAATATACCTTTGTATCACACGAGTACGAGTACTTCTACTCGTTTTCATTTTCTACTTAAAATTCTGCGAGTTTTTTTTTGTGGTTACAATAAACTATTCAAATAAAAACAAAACAAATTATTTATGTATATTCAAGGTTAAAAGCTCAAAATTAATGAAAAATATATCTTTTTCTAGTGAGGGTTGGAGGTTGGTTATTTTAATTAATATTCCATAAACCGGTGATATCGAAAAAAGGACTTACATAAGAGTACCTATGAATGCATGTTATGTTGACTCTTGAGAATTTATTTTTAACTTGCCTAAGACACGAATGTTCTTGTTCTTCATTTGTATTTCAAAACTATTCGCCTACCCTGGTTACTCAACGTGCGTGTAGAAGAAAACATCACGGTCTTACATTACCAACAGTCAAATCAATTAAGCCTTATCAAATTGAATCAAAGTAATAGCGCGGCTACATCAAAGACAAAGAATTAACTTCATCCGCGTGTTGTTGACAGTCACAACACATGGACCGGTTTTGTGGCTTTTGTGGTTTTTGTTGCGAATTATAGTGAAAAATTTTCATCCGCATAAACTCGTAATTCGCAACATTAAAAAAAAAAAAAAAAAAATAGAAGGTTCAAAGGTTGACAATAGTCGCATCGTGTTTAATATGCCCGAAACATGCGAAACTGGTGAACTTGATTTCTGAGACCATATGGTTATGACTGACAAAGATCATTTCACAGTATATGTTATATATGTGAAGTGCTTTAACACTCACCAAAAATGTGAGCAGTATTGTATGCTCTGAAAGAATTATTACCCTTTACTTTTTCGACGAGGGCGACGGCGAGATGGTAAAAAGTGCAATATATGCGTAGGGCATTGATACGGGATGAGCATCTGAACTGAACGAAAGTTTCATAGAGAATTACTGATTTGAACAGGCTGGCGCATCATATCATAGTACTCGTTAAACAATAGACTGATTGAAGGCGAAGTTCTGTAATCGCTGGGTTCAAAAAATGCGAAACTTGAAAAACAGAATCCATGGCAACAAAAAACTCAACTTGAGATTCAAACACGCACCGAGATCGCTTGAATTTTATAACAATGTCTTCAAAAAGTGATGAGAAAAACCGCACAAAAGGCCAATATCTGCGTTGCTGGAGATGGTGCACATTATGCCAGACATCATTTTCAAAAACTGACCATATGTACATAGGAAAATTAAAGAAAACAGATAAATTAATGAAGTTTTACTCAAATTACTTAATAACGTCACCTTGTAGATGTAAAAGATGAGGCCAATTGCGGGTGGTTAGAAGCCTTAACTTAAAGCAGCCATACGTATCCTAATTCAGTTTTGAGACTCACAAAAAGTTTTTAGTCTGTGAAACGGACAGGTAGACACGTATCTACTTAGGACTCCTTTTAATGATTTCTGTTGTTGTAGAAATATAAAAGAGGAAAAAACCATTTTTCATAGACTGTACAGCTATCTTCTACTTCCGTAAGAAGAAATGCATCATTGATTTCACTAAAAGCACCAAAATAGTTCGATTTCTAAACAAGAAATCCGGAAAATACAATCAATTGTTCTATGAGTTCGAATACATACAGAAGCAATAATCAGAGTAAACATTATTATTATTATTATTAAGGGAACGATACTAATTAATTTGTAGGGTCCGGGACTTAACACCGGGGTACTATGCCCATGTGGCACGTTTTGTCAACAAACAGCACGCTGAGTACTGAGTTCCCATGTGGTCCTCCACCTACGTACTTACCACGCCAACACTGCTTGATATCGGTGATCTAGTAGGAACCGATGCTTTCAGTGTAACGAAGCCGTTGACTCAGAGTTAACTCGTTTCGAAATTAAAGAAGAATCTTTGTCTACTTCTGTTATGATTGTGATTTTTTTTACCTCGACCTATGAAACTAACGATATCTTTTTTTTTTATCTTCTTTTAAAAGCAATTGAAACAATGTATGTAACACTCATAACAATGTCTTACGTTACATAGTTGAGTTGGCCTTAATTTTTAAACCCCAATATCACCCAACGATCTTATTTCAAAATACTTCATCTAAGAGGGCGATATTTTGGCGATGTCATCCTACTTAAACGATCCGCTTAATTTTTCCTTCGCCTCTCATTCCAAATTCGGCTAGAACTTGAATTTTAATTGCCTTATGGAAAGAATTTTCGATTATCTTCATCGTACATGATTACCAGCTGATGCACTTTGTCTGGAGGTCTTAATATTGGTTTCGTTCCACGTTTTAGCTGAGCTTACATTTTTGTCCGTCGCAGAAGACTGCGCCATTTTAATCATCTCACTCCCATTTTATTTGTTATGATGGATTAGCAGTATTCTGATATTGCACGATAGAAGAATTTCGGGGCAATAAATACTTCTAAACTTTTGTTTTAAGAAAAACGGAAGAGCAAACATTGTTTTTTCCTACATTTGATTGGTATCTCATCACCTTCTAACGTCTGAATTCGATTACTAAGCACTTGAAAGTCTAAAAAGCTACCACGTTATAAGAAATCGTTCAGAGTTTATCGACATGTGTTTTGAGAGAAAAAAAAGGGACCTTTAACATCGCTTTTTCGATACCCGTCGTAACCAGATAGGAACTGCGTAAGATAGAAGTTACAGTTTCCATGCCTTCGGTGTATCCAAATGCCTATGGATTGGATCAATCTATAAGTCCATCAACAATTTAGGGCCATCAACTTTTTCACTGCAAATACCGCACCAAATTGTCACTTTGACGGAATGGCTCTTCGTACATTTCATGTGCATTTTCCGTGCCTAAAAAACGCAAATTTTGTTTACTTATATGATTACTTCGTCGCTCATTATGATTTTGGAAACGAATTTATCCTCTTCTTTCACCAGATTTAACAGAGCATGGGAGTAAATTTACCTCATTTGGCGGTCAACAGGCAGCAGTGGGTCAACGGTTTGTACCTTATAAGGAAACATCTTTAGGTCTTCCACCAAAATTCAACGAAACGAACGTTAGCTGATGCCAAATTTTCTGCATTGTTGTCTCGTCGAAGTTTCTGGATTCTCTTGAAGCACTGCAGTGATATTCTCGGTGGTACGAGCAATGCGGGGGCGACTTTTTCCTGCTACATCTATTGTGGGCCCAGTTTGCATGAGACGCTCATCTTGACGTTTAGTTGTTCGCACACATGGTGTAGGATAACGACGAAATTCATGCTGCGTTAAAACAACAGACCGAAAATTGGTCAAATAAGCAGTAATAATAATACCGCGTTCTTCAGATGTGTATCGCTCCATTGCACAGTGGTTCAGCCGTAGGTCTTAGGGTGGAAATAACGATGTTGCAGATATGATATTATTTTAACGGCAAAGGAAACATAAAAAACCCTTCTATACACTATATGTTTCTATAAAAAACATTGCAATTACAAACACGGAACAGTTAATTCTGTGCACCGGAAGTGATAACATCTGATTGGTGCTCATTAGTTTATTTGTTCACATAAAGTTTTTAAAGTGTGGTTTTTCCGAGAAATTTATTGTTTGTTATACAATTGTGCAATGGATATTCAAATTGAAGGTATGTACGATATTTTTAAAGTTATAATGTTTTCCTTAACAATGCGACTATTCATAACTAGCTCCGTCAAAACACACCATCCACTTTTTTGTTTTTATTCAACTATGAAGGCACGAATCGCCATAAATGAGACATATATCAATATAATCTCTTATTTTCCTAGTTTTAATAACCGCAAAACTTGGGTGCTCCTAGGTGCTCTGAGGGTTGTTACAGATCATTGAAGAGACTAGATCCAGTACTTTTGTACTGTCCAGTGTTTTTCTAGCAGTTTTATCGCAGATGGACGATTCCGCTGTAACTACTTTACTTAGCAGTTTAAATCAATCAGAAAGATCTTTGGAATTTATCACGGATGAAGTTGCTTTATTTATTAATGAAGCTAAGCCTATTTAAAACCAATACTTATTATTAAGAGAAGTGATTCATTCTAAAATACCAAATATTTTTCCGTCCTATCAAAAAGTACTGGAAGCCAAAAAACGTTGCTATCCAACTGATATTCGCGTGACGGAATCTTCTACTGAAATTAATTTGCAATCATTGTTAGACCATACATCAACTTGCATTGTCACAAGATGTCACAAGATAATCGCACAGTCAGCAGATGTTCACGTGCAATGGGGAAGATCAATAATGGGTCTCACACGAATGAACGTCAAATGAAAAATCGCAGCCACTTGTGAAATACTGCTTCAACGCCACGAAAGGAAATCATTTTTGCATGGAATTGTAAAGGGTGAGAAAAATGGATTTATTTGAAAAACCCTAAGCGGAAAAAATCGTGCCTTTCACCTTCATTACTAAGGCCAAATCGCTTCGTCAAGAAGACCATACTCTGTGTCTGGTGGGACCAGAGAAGTATTGTGTATTATGAACTCTTGAAGCCCGGCTAAATCGTTAATACACAACGCTATTGCCAAAAAATAAATAATTTAAACCACATATTAATCGAAACACGACCGGAATGGGCCAAAACACATGGCAAAGTGATTTTGTTACACGACAACGCGCCGTCTCACATAGCAAAACAAGTGGAGGACAAGTTGAAATCGCTTGGATGGGACATCCTTCTGCACCCGCCGTAATCCTAAGACTTGGCGCCATCTGACTATCACTTCTTTGCACCAATGGGGCTCGCGCTCGCAAAGCAAGACTTCAGCGATTTCGAGAAAGAAAGACGAATGGTTTGCCGCAAAAGACAAGCACTTTTTCTAGCATTCTATTCAAAAATTGCCTAAGAGATATGCGAAATGTGTAGAAGCCGATGGCTAATATAAAACCGGCAGTAACTTATGCATACACTTGATAAATGTGATCTTCTGTCAATGTGATGCCATTTACAAAAATTATGACACATTCATATTAAGACATTACTTTTGCCCCACCTTGTATGTGCAATGTTAAGATTTAAAAACTCAATTTGATATATTACGAGGTGACGTAATAAACCTATTCCCAATCAACACCACGTAAACATATACGTACGAATATATGTATGTAGTAATCAATGTTTATAAAATCATGGTATACAACCGAAATAGCTATTTAAACATTAAAGTTAAAAGTTAAATATATCAGATCATAATGAGAAAAAGCATATTGCTGGTGTTACAAACGTCCACCAGGATGCTTGAATCCATGAGGAAATGAGTGGGGTTCGTTGTATTTACAAGAAACAAGTTAAATGTTCTATAAACCCTTAGAACATTCACTTAAAAGATTACTATATATATATAACCACTTAGGATAATATCTGGAGGATCAAGAGACAAAGTTTCAATAGTATCATAAGCGGTGAGAAGTCACCTATTGCTGCACCTATTAAAAGATTTTCTTCCCCGAAAGTGATTTTTTTTTTCAATTCAATTTTTTTATTTATTTTGCTGGGATGTACATTAAGATAATATCTTTAATAGTACTTAGAATATTAAAGTTGTAGTTATATAAATTTACATGCCTTAAAACTAAATTACAATATGCTATCTATAGGGTTTTCTAATAACGACTTGACAACTTTTTCTTTTAAATAAAAGGCAAACCATTTGAGATATTTCGAAAACTTTATTATTGGCTTAAAGTACAATCAAAACATTTATGAATGGAACTCGACTTCGTTCATATGACCACCGCGGGCACGTTTGCTGCGGTCGATTCGTTGGAACCAATTTTTAAGGACTCAGCCACACATTTCATCCGAAACGGCCGCTATTTCGGGTTTAATGTTGGCTCTGAGCTCTTCCAACGTCGTCGGCGTGTTGGCATAAACCAATGACTTAAGGTAGCCCCACAGAAAATAGTCAAGCGGCGTTAAATCGCACGAACGAGGCGGCCAATCGACTGGCCCATGTCTTGAGATAACACGCTCACCATACTTACTCTTCAATAAATCGATTGTAGCGTGTGCTGTGTGGCTTGTGGCATTATCCGGTTCAAACCACATGTCGTTCAAGTCCATACCTTCCAATTCGGACCAAAAAAAATTCGGTGATCATGGCGCGATAACGCTGACCATTCACAGTAACGTGACGATCGTTATCGTCGTCGAAGAAATATGGCCCAATAACGCCGCCGGCATGGAAACCGCACCAAACAGTTATTTTTTGTGGATGAAGTGGTGATTCATTAAGCATGTGGGTTTTCACCCGACTAATAACGCATATTTTGCTTATTGACGAACCCATTGAGCCAAAAATGAGCTTCGTCACTGAAGATGATTTTGCGATGAATGTCATCATCTTGGCGCATCTTCTCCAGAACCCAATCGGATAACGTACGTCGCTTCAAATGGTCCATCGTCTTCAATTCTTGAGTCAGCTTGATCTTGTATGGGTGTAAACCAAGATCCTTACGCAAAATACGCCATTATGTGGTCTGAGCGATGCCCAATTCTTGAGAACGCCGTGGAATTGACTGATTTTGATCCTTTGCTATGGACGTCTGAACGACAGCGATATTTTCGACACTTCGGTTGTCTTACTGACACGGCAACATCACACAACGAGTATGTAGACTCAAATTTTTGCACTAAACGTGTTATTGCCTGTCTACTAAGGTGAGAATTACGACAGGAAATTGGGGTTAACGCTCTTAACGTTGCAGTCACCGATTCCAAATATCTGTAGAAAATTTTTATAATTTGCAGACGTTGCTCGTTAGTGTACTTTACCATGATAAAAATGTTGAGTTTACTGAATAAATTGGCATTGACAGTTTGATGATTAGTGAAAGAGTGCGTTCACAAATTAAATTCAAAGTTGTCAAGTCCATATTTTAAAACCCTATATAATATAAACTGCAGAGAGGTTGAGCGGAAAATGATTAGGACAGGCTAAGGAAAGCAAGTCAATCAAACAGGCACCACTGCACTGGTTCTTGCCTTTGTTCCATTGAATATCATTCACTATGATATTGAATATGACTGACATCATGTCCGCCTTGAAACCGAATTGATTATCCGGAACTATATGTTTGTCCTTAACCCACTTAGTCAGGACCGTATTGATTACTTTTTCGAAATCTTTACTGATGTTTGGAAGAAGACTGATTTCTAGGAGTTTCCCCGGATTGGAAGTGTCTTTATCCCTTTTGGGGATGAGATGTACTACCCCAGTTTTCCAATGCACTGTCTAATGGGCATTATTCATTGGATTGTTAAACAGGGTGGTATAAATGGTGGTTCCCACTGATTTTTTTTAATTTACTGATTTACAGAATTTCTGTAATTTTCTTTTATTAATGTTTTGAGGTTTTTGATCGACGACTTTAATGTCAAGATCTACGGGTTATGTTTGCCTGTAAACTGCCTGTTGCGTTGCGAAATAAGTTTACGTTGTCAGTGTGTTGATACCCAGGTATCCATTACCTTCAGATACCTGTCAATCTTTTCGTTTGACAGATTTCTGTTGGACGGTGGGTAGAGTTAACAAGAGTGCTGTCGTTAGTGTTCTTGAGAAGTGTCTCCAACGCACCCTACTATAGTTGAATACCTTTCAACAAACTCTTCCAATTCCGCAGTGTCGTTGGTTAGTGGTTGTCAGGTCTATTCGTGTGTCAAACAGCAGAATATCCAAATACGATCCGTGTCTAAGAAACGACGGACTATCCGTCGCCTTAAGGACGAGTTGGTACATTATACTTTGTTGACTTCACCAATTGTATAGTAAGTTCGCTCTAGTATTTTGTGTATTATTTCCTCAATCTTCATGTTTTGCGTTAAAATCTCTGTCGAGAATAAAATAATTGTCTTCCAATTCCAGCCTTAGAAATCGAAAAAGTGTTTCGAGCTCTGAGATGAATAAGATGGATTGAGTAGCTGTATACTCTTTTAAGAAGCAGTCCTTTTCTTACAAAGATCGCAATTCCTCCTCCTTGAACGGAGTTGGGTCGGTTTCTTCTTATTATTTTCTATCTTTTGTGCCTCATTTTGTGTCTTTTGGTTAAATTAGTTTCGCTTGATCTTTAAGCAACTTGAATAGTGCAGTTTTTCGCTCAATCCTAGTCAGTGAATTAGCAAGGTGTAGGAGAAGAACTACGTCGTCGTATCCTTCAATAAACTTTTAATTTTTTGGTAGCGCTCCTGTTGATGTTGTTGCTTTTGTGATTTTTGTTCCTGTTGTTGTCTTTGCTGTAGTTTACTTTTTTGTTGTGGTTGTGTTTGTTTCTTTGTAAGTCCCTGTGTGTATTTTTTTGTTGAACAGCCTCGTTCACTTTCGACTGTCTCTGGGAGTCTTGGAACTGCTCTTGCTGCTCCTTCTCTCCCCTTGAAATTTGCTTAGTTTTTATAGCAAGCAATTTTTGTTGCAGCTGTCTGATGCTACTGATGAGCGTTTCGACCTCGTCGTCTTCCATATCTGACTCAGAGGCAGCCAGAAATACGAAGCTCTAGTAATCTCCTATGTAGCGACCTTCTCCACCATCAGACACATATTTGAACTCTTGTCTCTTTCGTTGTAACGCTGCTGCACTTGCCGATCATTGGTAGAAATCAGAAATCTGTGAACAAGAAGGGACACTTAACATCGACGAATCGTACACAACGTCACAATAGATAGCTATAACTCATCAGATATCAAGCGAAGGGTTATTCTTCGACCTAAGAAAGCAAATGAGTAATAAGCCCTTGTCAAGAAACAATAAGAAAATTCTATATAAAACGTCATCCTGCTTAGCATGCATGTGGAACGAAACACGGTAGTACATTTCTTACAGTGTGTGCGACTAAGAATACGGCAATTAGGCAATAACATTTTCAAAAAATAGAATCTGCATTTTTTTGTTTTATGTAATACAGGAATGTCTCATAGGTTTTGTTTTATTCATATAAATATCAGCCACTGGACACACTGTTAACCGTGACTCATCGCAAGGTTTGATTTATAATGTTAAATAAAACAAATAAGTTTAAAAGCGAACTTAAAATTTTTATTACTGATTAAAAGAACAATTCATGTCATTTACTTTTAAAAATAATATCATGTATATGTTGGCTACAACTACGTCTGAGGTGGTCCATTCGGAAGGTCTAATTTTGGGCGACTCGTTCGAGCATAGCGACTGGTATCTCGCGGATAACACGAGTAATATTGGCTTCCAAAGCATCAATCGTAGCTGACTTATTCCTGTAGATCTGAGATTAAGAAAATAGTTCAAAGATGTGATATCGCACGATCTAGGCGGCCAATTAACCGTAACAAAACGTGAAATTAAGTGCTCACCAAAATGATTTCTAAACAAGTCCATTGTTTCACGCGTTGTATGGCTCGTAGCGCCGTCTTGTTCACCGAGACCATGTGCTTGAATTTCAGGAAACTCATAGTCCGTAAATATGGCGCGATAACGGTAACTCATTTTTGAAGAAATATGGAACAAAAATTCCACCAGCCCATAAACCAAACCATACCGTTGTTTTTAATGGATGTACTGGTAGGTCTTGGTACTCTTCGGGTTGCTCATCAGCTCAAATACGGCAATTTTGTTTATTGACGTATTCATTGAGTCAGAAATGGGCTTCATCACTGAACAAAATTTCACGATAATACACCGGATTTTCATTGAGTTTTTCCAGAGCCCATTCACTAAAAATATGAGGCAAATTCAAGTCGTCTGGCTTCAATTCTTACAAAAGTTGAATTTTGTATGCCGAGATTTTTAGACAGAGATCCTCACGTAAAATACGCCAAGTTGTCGAATATACCAAGCCAAGCTGCTGAGAACGACGACGAATCGAGTCGTCACGGTCTTCGCGCATATTTCTCACAGAATGCTAATTTTCGTCATACAGCTGAACAATTTGGATATGCCAAACGATATGGAACAAAAGTGGCAAAGCAGTTTGATAGGTGTCACGAATGATCTGTCAAAAAAATCCTATTGAAAATCACAGCACACGATGAATCACCCTATATGATCAAATGAAACAATGCGTGACGAATGTAATATCAGCATCGTTCGCCAGATCTCCAGAGAAGATTTCGATTTTGATTTTGGTTGGGTCTAACGCCCACATTTATTTAGCTTAATACAAGCTTAAACTAATTTAAAGAGTAACAAAAATTAAGAGTCAGGAAATAAGGAAATGGTAGAGCAGATCAAGTTTTGTCGAGAAGTGCTCATGTTAAAATCAAAAAGGGTGAGGTTTGAGTTGACCTTACGAAACATCCCCCACATGTTTGGTTCATTGGAACCATAATAGTTTCCAACCTAGGTTCCAACTAAGGTTGGTGTTGAAGGAAATAGATTTGTAAAGAGAAACGCAATTCACAGAACCAGAGAGCAGTCGATGAATGAAGAGAACGTCAGATACATATCAGCGCTTTTCGAGGGTATTCAGTTTAAGAAGTGTGAAGCAGTCACGATAGGATGGTAAGATAAAGGGGTCATCCCAGATTATTTCTCAAAGGGCAACTCGAATAAAACGATGTTGAATGTTCTCGATGCAGGATATCTGAACTCGCTGAAAAGGGGCCCACACTTGGCTGGCATTTTCGAGAAGGGGCCGGATAAGGGTAATGTAAAGTGACTTTGTCACATAAGTGTTGCAAAATTCTTTAGACCATCGTTTAATAAAACCAAGCGATGAGCTAGTCTCTCTCATTTTAAATGCGCAAACGGATTGAATCTGGGGTACAGGTTGACCATACAATGATTAAAGTCCAGAAGGAGATTGATTAGACTTACGTGACAAAATCATATATTGACATTTGGAGACATTAAGATCTAAGCAATTTTTTAGACACCAAGTAGAAAACTTATTGAGGTCTTTTTGGAGGAGAATAGAGTCTTGGGGTGAAGTAATAGTTTTGGAGAATTTGATGTCGTAAATGGATAGGGGACAGTGGCTAATAATCCCCTCAATATCACTTACCATATAGTTAAAATAGAAAGGAGGGGACTTAGATGGTTGCCTTGTGATACACAAGAAGTGGCTAAAAATGGGATTTAGAAGACTGACCTTAAACGAACGCTTTAATAACGGTTCTTCATATAAAAAAATATCTATTTTAATAAAATTAGGTCAAAACCAAGGAAAGACAATTTGAAAAGGATCGATTGATTCGATTTTTTATTAAAGGCCTTAGCAAAATCTGTAGCAAAAAAATCGATTTCGTTGCCATTTTTTAGGGCTAAACACGCAAAGGATACAAATTTAACTAAGATTGTAGTAGTTGATCTACTTTCAGAAATCCATACTTTAGATCCATCCATTATCTTGATAATGACTACCAAATTTCTTTCGCTTAATTCTGTTTATAGTGGTGATGAACAATTTCTTTTGGGCGACTCTGTCGTATAGATTTTTGTTTTCGCAATACTACTGATATGTATTAGGTATATCACAGTAATTATAGCAATTACGATCGAAAAACGGATATTCAATGTTTTTGTTGTCAAAAATTTGGACATTTTGCGAGAGATTGTTTTAAGATTAAAATTGTTTTAAAAGGAAAACTTCACAATTTAGTAAAAATAATAGACCTAATAACACGAATATTCGTCACTAAGACGGAAATTATGATTCAGGAAGTGAGGATAACACCGATGAAGTTAATTACATAAACAATCTTAAATTTGGAAGTGATAATAAAAATTATGAAATGAACATGAATGAGGTTAGTTCTTTCAAGTTGGAAAATATTCCTTTGCATACAGATACTAAAATTAGAACAGTTATTACATTTGATTTCGGGGGGCAGATAGATATTTGTGGGTACATCTAGATTTTAGTAAGAACCGCGAAGAATGAATCGGATGTTAAGCTTAAATTGACAATTATAGAAAGCAAGAAATATTTTATCCCTCTTTTAGGGCGCTCGTGGCTAGACAATCTCTTCATTGGGTGGGGAAATCATTTTGTGAATAGTATGGAAGGAAGCTTGGAGCAAGAAAACCCTTGTACATCGTTACTAGAAAAATATAAAAAACAACACTGATTCAAAAGTTTAAGGCTCGTATTGTCTGTAAGGAAAATAGTACTCCTATTTTTTGTAAGCCCTATGTAGAAAAGGAACTAGATAGGTTGGTCGCCGAAGGAATTATTTATCCCGTACGCCACAACAAGTGAGCCTCTCCGATTGTGTTAGTTAGAAAACCAGACGGTGGTATACGATTCTGCGCCGACTGTAAATTGTCGATCAACCGGTATGTGAAAGAGGATCACTATCCATTAAACAAACCTGAGGATGTTGCTGATGTTTTTGTGTGCTTGATTTGCAGGGGCTTTTCAGCAGCTAGAAGTAGAAAAAGATTGTCAAAAACTCTTGACTATAAATACTCACAAAGGATTATTTAGGCACCGGAGACTAATTTTTGGCGTGAAGTCTGCACCAGCCATTTTTCAAGCCACTATGGATAAAATTTTAAGAGGGATTTGGAAAACCAAAGTATTCAATATTTTTAATATTTCATTATTAAATATTTCAATATTAAATTCATTTAACATGATATCAATTTGTTATCGCTTAATAAAGGATCAACAATTTATATAATCAATATACTAATATTTAATAGAATTTAAACAAAAGTTAGATCAAAATATTAGAGGTAAAATTGTCTAAACTACAATAATCTTGAGAGAACAGCCAATTTTTTACGCGACTAAGAAAACATTTGGACATGTGAACATATCTGATTTTTTCCGGGAGGACATTAAATAAACGATAGCATATAACTGAATAAGAATTTCTATATGTGATGGTTCGATAGCTTGGCACTTGCTATTACGTAGGTTATAGTTTGATTTTATACTAAAGTTTCGGTTACCAAACTTCATAAAAAATGCTTTTAGAACCTTAAAACAGTATAGGTGACGAACAGGAAGAATCCCTAATTGATAAAACAACGGAAAACTAGGACAACATTCTTTTGCAAAACTAGCAATGGCTGAATTTTGTTTTGATAGCCACCTCCCCAGCAATTTATACCATATTTTAGCTTTGAAATAAAAAGTCCATAGTAAATTGTGGTTAGGAGGTTAATTGAACATATATTACGGAGGTCATAAAAAAGCCTAAGTGTGGAGATACAGTGCAGTAGAAAATTTTATATTAGAGTCAAGTAAGAATCCTAGGTACATAAATTCGTCTACATTCTTTATCAAAAAACAATATCACTACAATTTTCACTAGCACAAAATAATAAGCCAAACACACTTGGACGATCAAACCGACCTTTTTGACCATCAACCTCGAATATCTATTCCTCGTATCAGGAATACGTTTTATCCGGGTTGATTTGAACTACGAGTATTTTGAAAATTGAAGATTGTGCAACCCGCAACCGTGACAAACGAGCAAAACGAGCGATAGCAAAAAATGAAACGTGAGGCTTCCACCAGTGTTGTTTTACAAAAGGAAAAAACTCTTTATTTCTACGAGGTTTTTATAGGCTTCTTTGAATAACAGTTTTTATGAGCTTTATTTCGTCAACGATTTTATAATTCAGAAAAATATGGCGATTGGTGTAATTTTAGCGGGAAATTTAAAATTATACCAATTCTATCTTCATTGATACAAATGAAATTTTTTGCAATTCGGTGCATGAAAATAAACATCCGGTTTTGGATTAATGGACGGAGATTAATTAAAGAACATTAATTTAGTCTAAGGACTTATTACAAGTTTGTGTTCAGCGAATCATTGTCTTAGAGTATGTACATCGCAATTTATGTTAACATTAAGATCTAAAGGACTGTTGATGACATCGTCAGCAAAAGCTGTGGGTAAGCCTTTTAGATCGAGGTGGAAGAGTGAGTTGATATAAATTAAAAAAAGAATGGAACCCAGGACTGAACCTTGTGGTACCCCAAGCCTGATTATTTGCACACCACTTCTCGTCTCATTCAACTTTATTGTCTGTGATCTATTATTCAGATATGAGTTAAACAATTCAAACATAAATCCACGTACACCTGCATTTTCCAGTTAACTTAACAAAATTTTATGATCAACCATGTCAAAGGCTTTGGTTATATCAATTAATAACGCCGCTGTTCATTTTCTTTTGTCAAGGTTGCGTATTATCTGAGAGCAAAACTCTAGAAGTGCGTCCTATGTTGATTTGCCCTTTTAAAATATAATGTTACAGCCAATTTAAAAAACAAAATGTCAGTTCCTTAAAGAGGAAAACCAGTATTTAGGTCACGTAAATTGCAAAGAGAATATTAAACCCAATCCACAAAAAGTAGACGCTATCAAGAATGCTCCTACTTCCCTAGATTTGGAGCAGTTAAGATCGTACTTGGGGCTTATTAATTACTTTTCCAAATTCATTACTAATTTATCGTCGGAACTCAAGGTATTATATGACCTTACGACGAAAAATGTCAAATAAGTGAGATATTGATTTTAAGCGTAGTAAGGAACTTTTTTTTAAAAAATAATTTACTTCTTCACTACGATCTAAATAAAGAGCTTGTCCTTTACTGTGATGCCAGCCCACATGGGTGGGGGTGGGAGGTATACTATCGCATGTGATAGATGGTGTTGACTGTCCGGTCATGATTGTATCGAGCGTCGTAAGAGAAGCTTTAGCGATCGTGTCAAAAAGTTTCACAAATACATACCATATATGGGAAAAAGTTTACGATTTATTCGGATGCTCAGCCATTGAAGGAAATGTTTAGTCCTACGAAGTCCTTTCCACCCGTTACAGCAGCTAGAATACAAAGATGGGCTATATTACTAAGTATGTATCAATATACCTTAAAATATCGTAAGGGGATATTGATGACAAATGCGGACGCTATGTCTAGATTGCCTCTTCCTAGTTCTACGGGGTTAGAGAATATAACAATATAACAGATTGCAGCCATTTGTGAGGGATCACATAAACTTGGAAATTGTTGAGCAGGAAACAGTAAAGGACACAACGCTCCAGGAAGTTAAAAAATTAAGTAAAACTATGTGGCCAAGAAATGCTCCTATGCATTTAAAGTCCTTTTTTCGAAAAATCAATGTCCGACTTCTTTTTTTACCTACCGTAAATGAGTCTTATATGAGTATCCATACAATATTATAATCGCTGAATTTTTTCGGCTTCAAATCGTCGAATCAGGACAATATAATATGATATATTTCATGAAAAAATCTTTCCACAGAATTCTAAACAATTTTGTTCTACCTGTTCGGCACAGTTTGCTTCAATCAGTCAAGTTTCAAGAGAACATATGTTTTTCGATCTTAACATTACTTGTAACTTTTGACCCTTTTTTCAACCATAAAACTACGAACCGACGGTTGTAAGTATCTACAAATATAAACTAAGCTTCTGAGTTCAAATCGATCTTTTAGATCAAACTTTAAAGGTGTTCATGTTCCTAAAAATATAAGTATTATACTATTGGGTATATATTTTAATTCGTGCGGTTTTTTTTTTCAAAATTTGAACGTTTATTTAAGAAAAACATGTACAATAGTATTATTCAAAGTATTGCCCATCTGAAGCTATGACTTTTTCCCATATTTCTGGCAGTTTGTGGATCCCATCCCAAAAGAACTGCCCCGGCTTGGCAGCCAAGATGAATCAAGCCAATTTTTGATATTCTGCTCTGATGTGAACCGTATTTCAGTGAGGGCGTTCTGCATCGACCGGAACAAATGGTAGTCAGAAGGGGCAAGGTCAAAACTTCCCATCCACTGTTTTTCAAATAGTTCTTAACTGGAATAGCAACGTGGGGCCGAGCATTGTCATGATGGATAATTATTGCCTCGTGTCTGGTCGCATATTCCGGGCATTTTTCGGCTACTGCTCTCTTCAAACGGATTAATTGTGTTCGGTAGAGTTGTCCATTGATGGTTTCACCTGGTTTTAACAGCTCATAATACAGGACACCCATCTGATCCCACCAAATACAGAGCATTACCTTCGCGCCGTGGATATTCGGCTTTGCCGTTGATTTGGCTGGTTGGCAGGGTTTCTCATATGATTTTTTACAATTGGGGTTGTCGTAATGGATCCGTTTTTCATCACCAGTAACAATCCGATGCAAAAATTACTTCCTTTTGTGGCGTTCTAGCAGCATTTCGGACATGCGAAACCGCCTTTCAATGCCTCTCGGCTTGAGTTCATGTGAAACCCAATTTCCTTGCTTTGAATATCCAGCTGCTTTTAAACGTTTTGAAATGGCTGCTTGAGCGACACCCAAAGATTCTGCGAGCTCTTCTTGTGTATTGCAACAATCTTCATAGAGTAATGCTTCCAGTTCTTCGTCTTCAAACATTTTCAAGCCAAAATCACCACTTTTAAATCGTGCAAACCACTTTTGGCACATTCGCTCAGCTAGCGCATGTACACCATAAACTTCCACCAAAATACGATGACTTTCGGCAGCAGTTTTCTGCGTATTAAAGTAATGAAGAAGAACTCCCCGCAAAAACACTTTTTCAGGCACAAAGTTCGACATATTTGAGTGGAAAAAAATTATTGTTGTTTACGCTTCAAATGAATGACATATACTGAAATGACGTAGAATAACAGTAGCTTTCCAACGCATGTTCCAATGGAATAATAACTATGGAATAATACAAGTTCAGTTATAGACCCAATACAATTAGCTTGCAATCAAATTTATAGTAGAGTTTTGCACATAGACAGCACGAGTCAACAATTAAGAGAACTTTATTAAGTGAGTAAAGAGACTGAAAGCTTAGTTCTAAAACTGATTCAAAGCAAAGCTTACGAATACACCCCATATGCGTTCGAGGTGCGTTAAAAACCTCAACCAATGGGTTTTTCGTTAGCAGTGTGGTGCAGGTGTTCTAGGTGAAGAAGTTTCAATATCAATTTTGAGCTCTGGATTAAAGCTCGCAAAAGTAATCTTAGGTAGAAATTATTCGAAGACAGCATTGCGTAGTGTACGAGTGTAAATTGATTTCGTTGTTTGTAAGTGGATTACACGAATCACAACAATGAGGCGTTCAATGTTTTATTTTGCAATAATATTTGTTTGTGGCATTCAGTGCGTACATTCTAAATTACGTAAGTATACAAAGTTTTTTTTCCCTATTCCACATTGAGAAAAAATTATTTTGCCCAGTTAGAATAAGATGCTCGTATTGACAATTGGTGTTAAAAAATCGGATATGTTCTTACATTTAAAATGATTGAAATATAAGAACTTTGAAGTGCTGACTGTAAGAGTTGGTAGTTGTGCAAATTTAATTTAATAAATAAATAAATAAATAAATAATAAATAATAATAAATAAATCTTACTTATAGACTTACTATTTTTCCATCAAAGGGCCCATTGTCTAATTCAGTTTTAGTAAATTTTGAATACTATAGTGCTTGAAAAGGAAAAAAAATTAAAGTTCGTTAGACTATTAATACATGTCCTTTTGTATTATAACCAGAAATTCGTCTGCAAATTGATCTTGATATTTTTTAGGGGTTCTGAAAAATGGATTGAAACTGCGATAAGAACAACGAAGTTGTTGATTTTTAGATTGATATTTTTTGCGTTCTCTTGTTTAAAATTCATATCACCTAAAATCGGTTGTTTCGAAAAAAAAAATTACTTGAGGCAAGATCAATAGATTGAATATATAAAATATAGGTTAATTTCAAACTTCTGCTCCTAATTTGCTCACTTCATTTAGGATGTTCTCTCCTAGATAGGTTCTTTTTTGTTATATTTATTGTAAATCTTCAAGCTTTGAAAAGGAACTTTACCTTATTCATATGGCCACCGCGGGTACGTTTGCAGCGGTCGATTCATTGGACCAAATTTTCAACGACCTGGCCACATATTTCGGCCGAAACGGCCGCTCTTTCGCGTTCAATGTTGGCTCTGAGCTCTTCCAATGTCGTCGGCGTGTTGGCATAAATTGATGACTTAACGTAGCCCTACAGAAAATAGTCAAGCGGCGTTAAATCGCACGAACGAGGCCGCCAATCGACTGGCCCATGTCTTGAGATAACACGCTCACCATACTTACTCTTCAATAAATCGATTGTAGCGTGTGCTGTGTGGCTTGTGGCACCATCCTGTTGAAGCCACATGTCGTCCAAGTCCATATCTTCCAATTCGGGCCAAAAATAATCGGTGATCATGGCGCGATAACGCTGTTCATTCACAGTAACGTGACGATCGTTATTGTCGACGAAAAAATATGGACCAATAACGCCGCCGGCATGCAAACCGCACTAAACAGTTATTTTTTGTGGATGAATTGGTGATTCATGAAGCACATGTGGGTTTTTACCCGACCAATAACGCATATTTTGCTTATTGACGAACCCATTGAGCCAAAAATGAGCTTCATCACTGAAGATTATTTTGCGATGAAATTCATTATCTTGGCGCATCTTCTCCAGAACCCAATCGGAGAACGTATGTCGCTTCAAATGGTCCATCGGCTTCAATTCTTAAGTCAGCTTGAAATTGTATGGGTGTAAACCAAGAATCTTTACACAAAATACGCAATAATGTGGTCTGAGCGATGCCCAATTCTTGCGAACGCCGTGAAATTGACTGATTTGGATCGTTTGCTACGGACGTCTGAACGGCAGTGATATTTTCGACACTTCGACTAACCCGTTGTCTCACTGACACGGCAACATCACACAACAAATATGTAAACTCAAATTTTTTCACTAAACTTGTTATTGCCTGTCTACTAGGTCGAGAATTACGACCGAAAATTGGAGTTAACACTTTTAAAGTTACAGTCACCAACTCCGAATATCTGTAGAAATTTTTATAATTTGCAGACTTTGCTCATTAGTGTACTTTACCATGATGAAAATGTTGAGTTCACTAAATAAATTGACAGTGACAGTGTGATGATTAGTGAAAGAGTGCGTTCACAAATTAAATTCAAAGTTGTCAAGTCTCTATTGGAAAACCTTATACAATAGTGCTGTTGCTGAAATCATGAGGATAGTTCTAGAATAATTGTCGTTTTAATTCTCTGTTGACGACTATATCCCTTAAGTTAACAATACTCGTATTATTATTAATTACCTTGATTAACTGAAGATGGACTTCTTGAGTGATATACTTTCTTCCGAACTGTTAACAATGTGCGCTGCTTTGCTTACTCCATTTTTAATAGTGACCTTCTTTTACATTGGTCATAGCTCCTGAGTGCAAGATTTTTTTACTACATTGCTCGAATCACTTCTTGAAGTTACGGGACAATTGTTTTTTCAAAATGTGAAGTGCAAATGTATAACAATTTGGACCTCGAAAAATTGACAAATTTCTTTTTCATTATCGGTATTTTTCGCAGTTGTAAGTGATTTTTGCTTTACAATTCTTTTTCCCTCATATGCAAAAGATGTATCTTGAACAAAAGTCTTGAAATTTAACGCTGTAGATTCCTTCTCTTCCTTCTCTTCCTTCTCTTCCTTCTCTTCCTTCTCTTCCTTCTCTTCCTTCTCTTCCTTCTCTTATTGTGTTCAGTAGTTTTACTTTTGCTGTCCTTCCGAATAAATAACTCCTCAGTCACTTCCTAGGTGCTCGGAAACGCTTGTTGTGAAATTTTCCTGGAACCAGCTGTGCAGTTCTAAGCCCAGATCACGCCAGCAATATAATGGTCATGATCATGATCATGGTACTGTTGGGCTCATTGGTCACGGTACAGGTGATAATTTTCAATTTTTGCATATATTCCTTGATGGAATAGACATTCGTCTTATCGCTCAGTTTAGGAAACAGTCTCCAAAGAACAGCTAGTGCATTCTTTGCACTTCGTGCTTTCTTCTTTCACAAAAATTCATAGTAAATACCTGTCGTATAGTCGATATTTAATTTTTAGATGTTTACTGTTACAGCGCCAATATTTCTGACCAATACTGCTACTATATCGGGTTGAGCAAATCTCCTCGAAGCTTAACCGGCAGTGATGCCACACATCCAGGGTATAAAAGACGACTTACCGATCACCAATCAAAGACAAAAGCATTGACAAAACAATTTCATCTAAGTTTTTTTTATTTCAGTATACTTCACATATGGTATGTCTAAAACACGATAGCGCGGTGAAATTGTTGATCTTACCGTTTTAGAATCGCTAAAGTAAAATAGATTATGGAGAAAGAACTGACCTATAACTATTAACAAAATAGTTAAAGCGTGGCAAGTCACTTAATTTCCGGTTAATACATTCGTGACTCTAGAGTAGTAACAATTTGTATTTGAGTGACTTACACCATTAATTTTGTTAAGCGTTCTTTTTCAACTGGAACGTGAGATTTTACAGCTTTTTGCATCAGAATTTTCGTCTTAACGTTCTTACCTTCGATGCTGTCATTTTCTTTCTTATTACTGACAATGCGAACGTTAATGCTAGTCGCATACCTGTTGTGTAAGCTTTAAGTATAAATGGATTTTTTTCTCACATTAAAACGTGCAAATTTTTATCTTTTTGTCTTAAACTCGTATGTCAAAATTGTGGCTTTCATGAAGTCAGACCAGAATTGAACTGCTGAAATTTTAACATAAAATTTAACAAAACATAAAGTAAGCAACCTATTTGCACTCAAACTTTAATTTTTGAAAATTTTAATTGAGAACATAAAAAACGACCCTGAACAAGTCTATGAGTTTAGTGTGATTTTGTATGCAATTCAAAGTTTAAAAAATTTTATGACCACTTGAATATCAACGCCATAAAACAAATTAACTTGTATAAAAAAACTCTATAATTTTAATTATTCAGTTGTCAATTAAGTTCGAGAACAAGGCTTTCTAACCTAGCTATTCAGTATTTCAGACAAAAACTTATCCATCGTAATAAACATTATACTTTTAATGGAATTTCTAAGTCTTAGAAAGATTACTTATCACTTCAGTGATAAAGAGATTACAGTACATCACCCATCACCTTTCACATCAGCAGCCCCAAGTATTATACTTGCAACCTGGTATTTATGACAAGCATAATTAAATGCTTAGCAAAAACGTAGTTTTTTAGTAACAGGTTCACAGCCTTTTTTTGCTGAGTAAAGCGGAAATAAACAGTTTTTAAGGACGACGAGAAGTATTCGTTCCGCTTGAAATCTGGTTCAAAGACAAACTGGAAGCAGCAGTGAAGTTGTACCTAGCTAATTTTTGTCACCAAAGAAAGACATCATGAAATCGACTTGAACGTATCGTAGAGAGACTACAGGTTAAAAGCTAATACTCGTAAGTCAGAACACACTCGTAGATCAAGTAACCGAATTTTGAATAGGATGGAATTCGCAACAGAAGAGAAAATTAGCCAAAACTCCGTTTCAGCTCAAAACAACATTAAAGGTTTAAGATCTGAATAGTTTCTGCACCAAATATGTTGGTCTAATGTGATCCGTCAAAAAAACCACTTGCATATTGCTTATTGTTAAGTAACTGCAAACCGACGAAGTCAACAGACTTCTCAGTCCTTCAAATATACAAGTCACCTGGACTAGAAACAGTCATAGTCTCGTGCTCGAAACTTATTTCTCAGGAAATCAGATAATAACCGAGTCACAACCAACTCCAATATTTTTTTTTATAATCCCGCGCGCGCACCAAGGGGATATGAATACCCTATTAACTGGCTTTTCTCCTGGGCGCGGGCGGGTGGTGTAGTAGTTTGAGACTCAGGTGTATTAGGTTTCGATAGTTTTCCCAGAGGTGGTTGTCAAACTGACGGGACGAGCCGTTACGAGTTCGTTACATTTTAGCCCAGCCAGCAACAACTCCAACATCAGTGTTATGCCTTCATGTCAGAGTTGACGCCGACGGGATTTTCATCTAACTACATACAAATACATATGAAAAGACTCTTTCACATAATTGCCTCGCACGGGATTCGAACCCGTGACCCTCTGCTTGAGGAGTCTATGCATATACCACTACACCACGACCACCCAAATCATTACAATATAAATGCAGGTGAGGTGATCCACACAATCTACCCTAGTTGGTAGATGATAAGTTATGCTGGTAGATGAAGTCATTAAATATGATTGATTGCTGCGTCCTTATATTGCTTTAAATCGCTTACAATCAATGGCATATACCCAATTATGGTGCAGGAAGGTGTAAAGATCAACGATATTATCTCTGGTAGCCTGCCAAAAGGTGATAGTTGTGTTTATACAAAATAATGCTCAACCGCTTAAGGCTTCAGATCTATCAATTTGACTTCCTTCCCGCCGCAAAGCATAGGGAGAACGGTTGAGCGACATACGTGCAAAGCTCCTGTTTTGTTTAAAAATGCAACGTAAGTACCAACGCTAAAGATCTTGTCATACTGTGCTTCAAAATATATTGATTGGTATTCCAGAGAACCATGTTAAGAAACTTTTAAAATTTTTTTAAATGAGATAGCTTAATGAGCCCTCCTAATAGTTGATTTTTTATGTGTTTGATTTTTAATTGTCAAAAAAAAAAAAAAACAGGTAAATTGCAAACGTCTATAAAATTTTTATTTGAGTTGAGATTTCAATGCTTGCCATTGACTTTTTAAACATTATTTCATGTAGATGTTGACCACGACTACGTCTTAAGTGCTCCATACGGAGAGTCCAATTTTGAATTTCGAGCGTATTGGCTGGTATATTGCTAATAACACGTGTAATGTAGTCCTCGAAGGATGCAATTGACGCTAGTTTATCGGCTAGATGATTTGACGTATCCCCATAAAATAGTCTAAAGGCGTCAAGTCGCACGATCTAGCCGGTCAATTCACCGATCCAAAACGAGAGATATATTGCTCAACAATTGGTATATCAATTCGCTTGCTTTGTAGCATAGCTTTCTAGTTTTCTAGTTTTCTTTTTATATAATTTTTACGCGCGCAAGGGATTCTATGTACCCTTACGGTGTTTGCACATAGCGTGGGCGAAAGGAAGTTAGAAAGGGAAAAGAAAGAGATACCGATGTGCGTTGGTTTTAAGTATTTGGAAATTATAGTGACAAGGAAATAAGGAGTTCTGTAGGGAACTCCATAAGCGAGTTGTACGGCTTAGGAAAGAATCACGATATTTCAGAGTACGTCCGAGGGTGTACTGATGATCATTCATAGCGAGACGGATTATACGGTTAAAAGTTTAAAGAGGCGGAATGCTACTGGCAATTTCTCCGGTGGAGCACTGGTTTTGAAACCGGCGATAAAATACGAGTAAGGTAAGACAGGTGTCGAACTACTGTGTTGTATTGCCAAAACCTATGAGTCTTATCGCACGATTTTAGATCCTATTTAAGAAGTGCAAGTTAGGGGCACCTGACCAGATGTGGCCATTGTACTCCAATTTTGGGCGGATAAACGCTTTATATATTGTGGCCAGATCAGCGGGAGTGAAATATTTCTTACATTGCTTGAGGATAATGGATAAGGGCTGGGTATTTAAAATTCGCTTTCACAACAGTAGATAGCATTGTGTTTTGGAAGCATTGAAGCATTGAAGCATTGATAGTTTCCCAACTGGTTATTTTATCAAAATTTAATGAACTTAACAAGTCACCTGAGACCAAGAACTGTAGTAGCAAACAAGACATCGCCGATGAAAATTAAAAAGAGTGTCGGTAAGAGAACCGTTCCCTGGAGCACACCAGCACTTGTTTTGTGAACACCAGACTTGAAACCATCCAAAACTACTTAAATTGAACATTCTGAAACGTAGTTTTTAATCAGTTGAAGAAGATATTTTCGACCAAAGAGCGTGATGACAAATTCTGTCAAATGCCTTAGAAATGTCAAGTGCAAATATCTTGCTTTCGCTAGATTGATGTACTTTTTGGTTCCACTTTTCGGTGAGACATGCTATCAAACCACCTGTGGACCTGTTGCTACGAAAACCGGGATTGCCGGTCATTGAGTAGTTTTCGTGTTTTGAAATATTTCATGAGTTGACGGTTTATTCGCGTTTTTATGGCTTTGGAGAGAAGGGACGTAAGTACAACGGGTCTGTAGGAAGAGAGAGAAGAAGATTCGACCTTTTTCGGGACGGGCTGGACAAAGCAGTTTTTCATCTGCTCAGAAAGAGTCCAGCGACGAAAAATACCTTTTCAGAATAAGGCAGGATATACCGTCTGGACTGGCGGATTTTGAAACGCTAACTTCTTCAAAAGCTCTAGCTACCACACGGGTAGATTTGATCCATTGAAGATTTGATGCACTCAAGTGTAGGAGACAAAGCAAAATCTGGGATTGTTGAACTGGCCGCAAAGTGTGCAGCAAGTAGATCGGCTTTGTCCATTATTTATGAGCGTTTTCGATGGAGAATGAGGCAGATTTTCTAATATTCTTGACGAACGACCAAAATTGTTTATTTCATTTGATATTGTAGTACTTTTTGCCTCAGCTTTTGGTTGTATTGAAATTTCACACGTGAAAGATGTTGCAGTTATTAAAATACTGCTCACCCCGTGCGGTTTGCTAAGAGATGGCGTAACTTGTATTATTCCATTGGAACATGCATTGGAAAGCTACTGTCATTGTACGCCATTTCAGTATATGTCATTCATTTGAAGCGTGCAACAATAATTTTTTTCACTCAAATATGTCCAACTTTGTGCCTGAAAAAGTGTTTTTTGCAGGGAGTTCTTCTTCATTACTTTAATACGCAGAAAACTGCTGCCGAAAGTCATCGTATTTTGGTGGAAGTTTATGGTGTACATGCGCTAGCTGAGCGAATGTGCCAAAAGTGGTTTGCACGATTTAAAAGTGGTGATTTTGGCTTGAAAATGTTTGAAGATGAAGAACTGGAAGCATTACTCTATGAAGATTGTTGCAATACACAAGAAGAGCTCGCAGAATCTTTGGGTGTCGCTCAAGCAGCCATTTCAAAACGTTTAAAAGCAGCTGGATATTCAAAGCAAGGAAATTGGGTTCCACATGAACTCAAGCCGAGAGACGTCGAATGGCGGTTTTGCATGTCCGAAATTCTGCTGGAACGCCACAAAAGGAAGTCATTTTTGCATCGGATTGTTACTGGTGATGAAAAATGGATCCATTACGACAACCCCAATTGTAAAAAATCATATGAGAAACCCTGCCAACCAGCCAAATCAACGGCAAAGCCGAATATTCATGGCGCGAAGGTAAAGCTCTGTATTTGGTGGGATCAGATGGGTGTGCTGTATTATGAGCTGTTAAAACCAGGTGAAACCATCAATGGACAACTCTACCGAACACAATTAATCCGTTTGAAGAGAGCAGTAGCCGAAAAACGCCCGGAATATGCGACCAGACACGAGGCAATAATTATCCATCATGACAATGCTCGGCCCCACGTTGCTATTCCAGTTAGGAACTATTTGGAAAACAGTGGATGGGAAGTGTTGACCTTGCCCCTTCTGACTACCATTTGTTCCGGTCGATGCAGAACGCCCTCACTGAAATACGGTTCACATCAGAGCATAATATCAAAAATTGGCTTGATTCATCTTGGCTGCCAAGCCGGCGCAGTTCTTTTGGGATGGGATCCACAAATTGCCAGAAAGATGGGAAAAAGTCATAGCTTCAGATGGGCAATACTTTGAATTATACTATTGTACATGTTTTTCTTAAATAAACGTTCAAATTTTGAAAAAAAAACCGCACCCAATAAGTTATATACCCAAATAACCGATTAAAATTTTGGTAGCGAAGCAATTATTTTTGTCAGCAATTTGCCAGGTTCCCAGTTACAAACTCCAGCCGAAATAATTAACAACCGTAGTTTCCATGATAAATATTCTTCTGATGATCTCCATCTTATCAAAGACGGTCCCATGTACTCCAGCAAAAAAGTAAAAAAAAAAGGAGTAGCAATAAGGTAAAAAGTGTTTACCAGTACCGTCTTCCACCTGTGCCGAGTATGGAATCAGCCCCGTATCAGTAGTACGGCATGGTACAGCCGCGCATGTCCAAAGATCAATTGCGCATGTCCACACAGTGTCGTGTGATCAGACCTTAGGTGCGAGCAGTAAACACGGGAATGAAAATTGAAATGTCAAAATGAGCGAAGTGTCAATATGGCTGCCATTAATTAAGGTTTTCTTTGTGCAATCGGTGTAATTGATTGCGGCTCCATAACTTTAGCGCAAATCGCAAATCAGTCAAAATTGGAAACATTTTTCCCAGGCAGAAATGCAGAAGCTAACACGAGCGCAGGTAAAGGATATACTGTAAAATGTAAAAATTTGATGATAATGAAGAAACAAGCTCCCAATCTATAGATTGCAAGTCAGTGGAATACCTGACGAACAAAGAAGAATTTGCACGCGAAACCAATCCGGTACTCGTGAAAATGCCTAACAAAAAACGTAAAGCAGACTCATCTGCCGAAATTTTGCTAAAAGGAAAGTTCAATATAATTTCACTCCGTAATAACGTGTGAAAAATTAAAGTCGATTTCTCCGATTCTTCTTGCGCATTTTGTTGAAACTTAACAACGATAAAATTCAATGGTATACTTATGAAAATAAGTTTGAAAAACAACAAACGGATAACGGCATAGATACCGTAGTCAAACGCGGACTTCCTATTTCCATTCTTACTTTTGATCGAAACGAGATAGTCGACGATATTTATAAAATTAAATCTATCTTAAATATCAGTGTCAAAATGGAGCCCATGCGTAAGGGCAAGCAAATTATAATCCCATGCAAACGTTGTCAAGATTTTAACCACACGCGGGCGTATTGTCAAAAAGATCCACGATGCGTAAAATGCGCAGGCAAATACTTCTCGGAAAAGCGCAAAGCAAATAAGCAAATCCCAGCAGCTTTTGCCAATTGCACAGGAAATCACCCAGTTAATTACCGAGGTTGCGAAATCGCTAAAGAAATACAAAAAAGGCGAACAAGTCGCACGAAATTCATTTATCCTAAAACCGATGAGCCCAATACAGCTAAGAGAGTCAAAATGAAGAAACCGGTAACGCAAAAGCACAAATCTGCTCAAAAAACGTTGCCAAATCAAGTGCAATTAAAAAACCTGTACCAGTCCGAGCAATTTTATACGCTGAGGTCGCATCAACAAAATAGATTCAGCCACTACAGATCCGCTGCCTTAAATTCTCGCAATCATCTTAGAAAAACTAGATGAACAAATAAAAATAAATAAGCTCTTGTTTGAAAATCTAACAAAAATAAAAATGAAACATTTGACTAAGATTTTAACATGGAACTCATATGGCCTTCTGAAAAAAATCGACGAATTCGAATCTGATTTCGGAAACACACCTAAAAAAGGAACTAAACCCAAGATAAGAGGTTACTCTGTTTATCAAGCATGCCGAGAACGTGACAATAGAACTTGAATCTATGCAAATAAGTTCAGTTTCCGTAAACATAAATCATATAGACTATAATTAAGCATCTTGCATAAGATGATCTCCATCTTATCAAAGACGGTCCCATGTACTCCAGCAAAAAAGTAAAAAAAAAGGAGTAGCAATAAGGTAAAAAGTGTTTACCAGTACCGTCTTCCACCTGTGCCGAGTATGGAATCAGCCCCGTATCAGTAGTACGGCATGGTACAGCCGCGCATGTCCAAAGATCAATTGCGCATGTCCACACAGTGTCGTGTGATCAGACCTTAGGTGCGAGCAGTAAACACGGGAATGAAAATTGAAATGTCAAAATGAGCGAAGTGTCAATATGGCTGCCATTAATTAAGGTTTTCTTTGTGCAATCGGTGTAATTGATTGCGGCTCCATAACTTTAGCGCAAATCGCAAATCAGTCAAAATTGGAAACATTTTTCCCAGGCAGAAATGCAGAAGCTAACACGAGCGCAGGTAAAGGATATACTGTAAAATGTAAAAATTTGATGATAATGAAGAAACAAGCTCCCAATCTATAGATTGCAAGTCAGTGGAATACCTGACGAACAAAGAAGAATTTGCACGCGAAACCAATCCGGTACTCGTGAAAATGCCTAACAAAAAACGTAAAGCAGACTTATCTGCCGAAATTTTGCTAAAAGGAAAGTTCAATATAATTTCACTCCGTAATAACGTGTGAAAAATTAAAGTCGATTTCTCCGATTCTTCTTGCGCATTTTGTTGAAACTTAACAACGATAAAATTCAATGGTATACTTATGAAAATAAGTTTGAAAAACAACAAACGGATAACGGCATAGATACCGTAGTCAAACGCGGACTTCCTATTTCCATTCTTACTTTTGATCGAAACGAGATAGTCGACGATATTTATAAAATTAAATCTATCTTAAATATCAGTGTCAAAATGGAGCCCATGCGTAAGGGCAAACAAATTATAATCCCATGCAAACGTTGTCAAGATTTTAACCACACGCGGGCGTATTGTCAAAAAGATCCACGATGCGTAAAATGCGCAGGCAAATACTTCTCGGAAAAGCGCAAAGCAAATAAGCAAATCCCAGCAGCTTTTGCCAATTGCACAGGAAATCACCCAGTTAATTACCGAGGTTGCGAAATCGCTAAAGAAATACAAAAAAGGCGAACAAGTCGCACGAAATTCATTTATCCTAAAACCGATGAGCCCAATACAGCTAAGAGAGTCAAAATGAAGAAACCGGTAACGCAAAAGCACAAATCTGCTCAAAAAACGTTGCCGAATCAAGTGCAATTAAAAAACCTGTACCAGTCCGAGCAATTTTATACGCTGAGGTCGCATCAACAAAATAGATTCAGCCACTACAGATCCGCTGCCTTAAATTCTCGCAATCATCTTAGAAAAACTAGATGAACAAATAAAAATAAATAAGCTCTTGTTTGAAAATCTAACAAAAATAAAAATGAAACATTTGACTAAGATTTTAACATGGAACTCATATGGCCTTCTGAAAAAAATCGACGAATTCGAATCTGATTTCGGAAACACACCTAAAAAAGGAACTAAACCCAAGATAAGAGGTTACTCTGTTTATCAAGCATGCCGAGAACGTGACAATAGAACTTGAATCTATGCAAATAAGTTCAGTTTCCGTAAACATAAATCATATAGACTATAATTAAGCATCTTGTTATTTCCCTCCGAGATATAAGATGGCAGACGGCGACCTCGATCGCCTTTTTTACCAATTTGGGTCAAACTTTATTCTCGGTGATGATTTCAACGTATTTTGGGGTTCAAGATTCATTTCGATTAAGGGCAGGCTTACTGTACCAAGGAAGTATGAAACGTGCCTTGCACTTTTTTTCGACGGGCAAGCCAACCTACTGACCCACCGACACAAATAAAATAACTGACCTGGTCGATTTTTTCATTACAAAATTACACGACATTAGAAGAATCCTTTGATCTCCGAGATCACTAGCCAGTTATCTTTAAAATCGGCGGAAGCGTACCAAAAACCGAAAAACCGCCCAGATTGACGAATAAGGAAACAAATTGGGATGGCTGCAGAAGAAATTGCAAGGAAAATATTGCTTTAAGAGTTCCACTTAAGACGCCGTTGCAAATAGAAGACGAAGTTGACAAGTTCGTGGAAATCATCCAAAGAGCTGCGTAGAATAACACTTCCTTTCGAACAAGAGGAATAAAACACGGAAAGCAAATATACGCGCCCAATATAGATGGCTCCTACGAGAAAAAACGTGCGCCCCCACATAAATCCTATTTGGACAGCCTATCAAACAAGCTAAAGCAAATGCTGCAAGAATATAAGAACCGAAGACTTCTACTTACCTCGAAGGCTTGACTGCAGACAAGAGTTCCAATTATTCACTCTCGAAAGCCATGAAGTCGACTAAGAAACCTGTTATGCAATTGGCACCGATAAAAAAAGCAGACGGCGAATGGGCAAAAGGAGACAAAGAGAAAACGAATTTGTTTGCCGACCACTTGGAAGAAACATTCAAACCATTTGAAGGACGTCAATTCGCCCAAAAACTTAATCTCAAAACAGGATCCGACAATTACAATATAAAATTTGTATCACTGTCTGACCTACAGCAAACAATAAAAAACCTAAAAAATAATAAGGCTCCAGGATACGATTTGATTACAAGTGAAATTCTAAAGGAGCTACCTCGAAAAGCGTTTGTCAAGCTTCTCCACGTTATAAATGCTTCCATGAAATTTTAAACGTTCAAAGCCAATAAAAAGTCGCAGAAGTCATAATGGTTCCAAAACCGGAGAAAATTCCAATTGACAAAAAATCATACGGACCCATTTCGCTCCTGCCGATAATTTCAAAAGTCTTCGAAACTCTTCTGCTTAAACGTTTAAAACCGATAACTAAAGGAAGACGATTGATCCCGGATCACCAGTTCGACTTTAGGGTCAAATATTCTACAATCGATCAGGTCTATCGGATAACAAATGTAGTTGAAAACGCGCTAGAGTGGCCATGGTGTAGTGGTATATGCATAGACTCCTCAAGTAGAGGGTCGCGGGTTCGAATCCCGTGCCAGGAAATTCTCTGAAAAAGTCTTTTCATAGAATTTGTATGTTGTTATATGAAAGTCCCGTCGGCGTCAATCTGACATGAAGGCATTGAAGTGGTTGCTGGCTGAGCTAATTGTAACGAACTAACAACTAGCACGTACCAAGACCCACTGGTTGAGGATGCTCTGGCTCCAGTTTGACAACCACCTCTGGAAAAATATCGAAATCTAATACACCTGAGTTTCAAACTACTACACCACCCGCCCGCGCCCTGGAGAAAAGCCAGTAAAAGGGTATTCATAACCCATGGTGCGCACGCCGGATTATAAAAAAAAAAAGAAGAGAGGAATAAGATATGTTCAAGCGTTTTTCACGATGTATCGCAAGCCCTTGACAAGGTATGGCACGATGGCTTGAAGTGTAAGCTACAACAAATTTTACCGAGAGAAATGAATAGAATACTCGAATCTTATCTTGAAAATAGACTGTTTCGGGTAAGATATGGGATTGAATACTCTGAATTTAAGGAAATTCAAGCTGGCGTTCCACAAGAAAGCGTTCTGGGGCCATAACTATTCTTACTGTATACTAGAGACAAACCTCTAGATGAAGAGATTGTGGTAGCCACGTTCGCGGATGACACGGCGATCCTCGCCACAGGACAAACAGTTTAATCTTCGACTGCAAAACTTCAACGAGCTCTGAACAAAATACTTGAGTGGACGAAGAGCTGGCGAATCGTGCTAAAGAGTCAATTTCACGTACAGAAAGATAAACAACTTACCTTTATTCATCAACTCGGTACAAATACCTTATGCAAACGAGGCAAAATAGATGTAAAACTGAAGTGGAAAACACACGTAAAAAAGAAACGTGAAGAGCTCGAAATCAGGCTAAGAGAAATGAATTGGCTTATCGGAAGATACTAAGCACATATAACAAGCTGCTTATATATAAGCAAATGCTAAAACCTTCGTGGACTTATGGTATACAACTCTGGGGTTGTACCAAACCAAACAATATGTCTGTCCTTCAGACGTTCCAGAACAAAGCGCTTACAGCAATCGTAAATGCTCCATGGTATATAAAGAATAGCGATTTTCACCGCGATCTGGGAATTGCAACCGTGAAAGACGAAGTAACAAGCTTTACTCGTAAGCTTCGCACTCGTCTTGTGCACCATTACAACCAGAAAATAATCCGGAGATTGGACGAGACAAATCTTGTGCGGCGACTTCAAAGAACAATACCGTTCAATAATAGTAAGTGCCTTCGATGGAAAGCTACCTACGCGATAAACTACAGAAGCTTGAGCTACTTGCTAAGGAAACTTAGTCGTAGTCTTATAGAAAATGGAAGGTTTTTTAGTGAGAAACAATCTCACACTACCATGAGCGCGTGCTTATGGATGGCGCTGCTATACCACTGTGGTAGGCAGTAGGTGCTCGTGTTTATGGTGCCTGCTGTGGTGGTGTGGTGGTGTGGTTGTGCTCTTATTAGCGCGTGCTTATGATGCCTATGAAGATTTTTACCTACCCACGAAAAAAAAAAAAGTATCAACTTCAAACGTATCAAACAGTCGAACCAGTCGAACCAATCTGAAGATTTAACCTCAACGCCAGCGCCATTGTACGATATATCGCGCCACTGGACATCTCGCCAATTGGCGTCTAATTTCCTGGCCAATGATTCGCAAACAATACATTTCCAAAAGACGACACCAAATACAAGCGATCGTTCCATCAGAATTAGTGTGAAACTTACAACTGGATCGAATACTCCTTTTCCATAGATGCAATATTTTGCAACGTGTGTCGTAATTACGCAGCGCAGATAAATGTTGTTAGAGAAAAAACATTTACTCATCGAGGCTTTAGGAATTAGTGATTGCTCAATAATTGCAACGAGAAATTCCATATATGTATACACTGCTTTAACCACAAATTGCATCTTCTTATAAAAAAATATGTAACACCGTCAACGATGATCGACTTTTTTTTAATTTAATTAAAAAAAAAGCTTATGGCGGATCGAAGCCGGAAAATTTGACTGAAATTTGCTGGGCTGGGTACATTTAATCCACCGTCGCTGTATGCAACAATTACAAAGAGATTATATTGGCACTAGAAGAAATCCGATCGTCAACAGAAAGTGGGCATGAGAAGAAAGTCAAATTTGATGGCGATGAAATCGCGACAGCAAATGGAATCTATTCGACAGTATTTACGCAACATTTTTTTGTTTCTCGCTCATGTTTAGCGCAGAATATTCACTCTAATATTGACTATTATTGAATATTGAATATGACTATTATTCTTATCTTTACAAATGTATTTACTTATTTTATGTTTACAGCATTTTTTATAAAGAATAGTTAGTGTCATTCGTATTCAAAAGTTGAACTGTGATAAATGTAACTTCAAATATAATTTTCATAACATAGAACTATGTAATAAGGAATTCATGTGGAGTGAACGTTAACGGAACGATCTACAACTTAAAATTAAATTTACGAAAATTACAGAATTACATTTTAAGAAAAATTGGCAAAGTAGTAGTCTACAATACTGTATAATATAAGACAACAAAACTTCAATTTCTCTATGGTCGAATTCAAGTAGCCATGCTTTGTTTTTTTTTTTTTTTTTTTTAAGAATAAAGCCAATGACCTTATGGTACGAATTGCTGCAAGAAGTCTGTTATATATCATAGTTTGCAAGAAACAACGAAGTAAAAACTCGTAAAGTGAGTGGTGCGAATACTCTAACGAGAGTATCTACATTGCTTCTCAAGTTTTAGGAGTCAGAATTCATACTCTGCATATAACCACCTCCATAAATTTTATTTTTTTTTTAAACTTTGTAGTAGTACAAACGGTTAACTGGCAGAACTTTCAGTTATTTAGAGAGCATCCACTCTAATATGCTGATTAGCCGATTAACTTTTCTAATTGCACATTAGCAGTTAGAGAATTTTTTCTTGCTGGCCATCCCAGCAGCTAATACCGTACTGTAGTTTGGAGTGAAATATTATGAAATATTATATTATGGAAGTGAATATTAAAATCCATGGACTCTTGCGCCTACAACCTAAAATGCATTATCTTAGTATGTTAACATTTTGTCTAATTTTATGCACTAAGCTGCGCGGATTAGTTAAATCATATGCCATACCTAGATCTTTACTTCGAAAGGTTGTTCGAAAAAAAAGTTCTATGTTTATGTTTAAAACAGTAAAACAGAACTGGATAAAACAGAGACCATTGGGCTACACCTAGATTTAAAGTTCTAGGGTAGCTTAAATTGTTCCAACCTTTAACTTAGTTTCTCTGGAAAAACTCCATTTAAAATGCTACAAACTACGCTAAAAACGATATTCCTAAAAATGGTATTAGAAATACCGTCATATCCACAAGAGGAGAATCTATTGAGGGAATTGATTGTCTTTAAGACCTCAAGCCCTGTATTCGGCTCAAAATAAAAGCTTCTACTTTATTCCTTTGATTTTAGGTAGAGCACCCACTCCTAGAGCAGGGGGGAGGGGCTGTGGATAGATGCGATCAGAATGTTAGCCTCTATAGAAATTCAATTCGAAGAAAGAAGTTGTACTGTTTGCTAGTACATTGCATCGATCTAGCAATTCATAACGTTGTTAACACAAAACAAAAAATCGATTTCTCATGCACGTAGACGTCAACTGCTTCTAAATGTGGATATATACGGAACGATAACCTTGATCATATGGTAATACCGCACGAAAGACAAACGAGGTATGCTTTGTTTTACATATAAATGACGGCAAGATGTATAAAGTGCGATATCGGAGTTCATGTCAAATGCTTTGTGAAATTCCATAAACCATAAAATAATTTCATCATGGTACCATATACGCCTAACGTTCTATATATAGGACGCTCGCCATTTTAGAAATATAAACTATAAATATAAAATTTATTTACAAAAAAATTGCTTTGTTAGCAATATACTATAACGTATATGTAAAACAAACAAGGGAGTTGTTTGATGAATATTTGGATTAAATCTAATTTTTTGTTTTAATATATAACTTGTATAATGTTTAATATGAATGAAAGTCTTGGTCTTTTAAACGACAACCTTACTATAAGAACCATTTCTAGTAATTGAAATATATTTCTTAATTCCAATTCAAATGATAATACGTCAGCTTTCGTTGTACATCAAAATATTCGAAGTCTGCGGCAAAATTTTGATACACTGATTTGGAATCTTGAAGCTCTTGAGAATTTTCCGGATATTATATTTGTATCTGAGATATAGATTTTTTTATGCGAAATAGAAGATAACAATGTTACAAACTATAACTTTTATCCAAATACAAATGAGTCGTATTCTGCAGGTGGAGTAGGAGTTTTTATGCGAGATGTGTATGAGTGTGAGGTAAAATGCTATAGTTTCGCAAGTGCAGATGTCATGAAAATTTCTTGCAGCATATGTAATGAGATTTTTAATATTGTTTGTGTATAAAGATTTCACTCGCATTCATTTAAGTTGTTTCTGGATGAATTTTCAAATTTGTTGAGCAATGAGCACGCAACTAATCTTGTCATTTTAGGTGGCTTCAACTATACTAATTCCTAGCTCTGTCTCAGATTCTTACCGTGCACTTATAGCTAATCATGGGTTAACCTCATTTATAATGGGCCTACTAGACCGACTTCAGATACTTGTCTTGATCATACACCATATTTTTGGTCGTTTCATGAAAATCCATTTAAATCTATGTGCAGATCACTGTATGACAAGTATTGTCTTTAGTAGTATAAAAAAGGAGGTGAGTAATAAATGTGATTTAACTAGAGTGATTAAAATTAATTTTGAATAACTGAACAATGCACTGCGTTTTGAAAAGTGGGATGAGGTTTATGCGGAAGAAAACGCTTCTAAGACTTATGATGCCTTTATATATATTTTGAAATATATATGACTCGAGCCCTTCTTAAACAAATTAAATTTAAACACTCATTGCATAAGAAATGCTGTAAACATACACTAAATTCTTTTTTTAAAAAGCTTCATAGCCGATTGTGCCAAAAACTAAATAAGAAAATCGCATATGGTATGTCGAGACAGATACTTTTATTTATCAAGCGGAAATGATAGTATTAAGGACCAGAAGTATCAAACGAACTCAATGACTACTTTTTTTCAGTAGGGCAATTGACTTTTCCGAGTAACTTCTCTGTAACATGTAACTATTGCACTAGGTTTGAACTTGTAGAAAGTGCTTTTTATAGGCATAGTTTTTTGTTTAAACCAATTTCCGGGTTTGAGCTTTTGAAAATCATTAATTCTCTAAATTCTCGAATTCCTGTCGTAATGATGGTATTTCTAACCTTACGCAAAAAATTATTGCTCTTAATATCATAGATATTGTGATACATTTTCTTAATTTGATCATTGTGTCTTGAATTTTTTCTGAACAATTAAAATTCGCCAATATAATACCCCCTTTCAATAAAGGTAACAAAAAAGGTAAAATGAATTACAGACCTATTACCTATTTATTCTCTATAGGTAATATGTTGGTACGAACATATTTCAATTTTAAAACAGTTTTAGATGTTTATACCGTATTACGAAGTTTTGCAATAATGATTTGCTAAGAACAATTTATTATGGGATATTTCATACGAAATTGCAATTGGGGGTGGGAGGGGCACTTACCTTAATAAATTGGAACAATTAATTGTCCTACAAAAGTGAACCATTAGAAAAGCTCGTAATACTAACTGTTTTGCTCACACTATGGAGCTATTTAGGTTGTTAAAAATTATACCAGTGAGACACTTGTATTATTTTAAATTCTTAAAAATGTTCTTTATTTGACATTTAACCCTATTTGCAGTTATAAATAAAAAATGTCACTATCTATTCTCTATAAGTAGGTATGTCAGTCAAGTCTAATAATTGTAAAATGAATTTTTATTAAAATGAGAAAAATGAAGTAATAAAATAAAATGATTTAGAAATGAAATCATTCTTTAGTCTCTGTTGTGTACTTATGACATTTTTCATCGACGGTCACAAAACGACGCAGAAACTCATCCGGATTTCAATTAAATAGGGCCAAACACGTCTTTGAAGTGATCTCACGATTGCGCTTATTCTCCGGTGTGAGCAAACGCGGCACTCTTCGCGCGAACAGCTTTCTCATACCCAAAATCTCGTGCAGGATATGGCTAACGGGTTTGGTTGAGCTGCCTGCTATCTCAGGCAACTCGCGAATTTTCACTCGGCAGTCCGCCAATACAAGATAATGGATTTTGTTCACGGTTTCCCCTGTTGTTATCGACATAGTTGTACTAGATGAATTGTAATACCAATTTGTTGCCCGCATGAACACGCCTAACGAAGATACACTGAACTCGTATAGTTTCTAAGACAGCGGAATATATGGCTGCTAACATATATAAGAGTACACATGGCATCTGTTTCCGTCTTTGGGCCACCTGGGCGCGGTTCATCAAAACGGAACGTGCGGCCACGGCGAAACTCTGCAAGCCAATGGTAAACAGTTGTACGGGAAGCTGAATGGGACACATACACACCATCGAGAATGGGTGTGTTTAATCCTCGGATTGTCACCAAATTTTGAAAGGCGGGTTTAAAGCGGTTATGCTTAATGACGGTACACTCATTTTGGCCCAATAGCGCCACCTATCCTTCAATGCGGGTATTCATCAAACAGGCCTCGTAGGTTAATTAAGTTTCGGCCCTCATAATCGTTCAAATAAAAGAAAATTTGAGCGGTTGTTAAAAAAAATGACAATCGATTTTTAGTTTATTAGGTTTTGTTTCCTAAAGAACAATGTATTGTTGCCAATTAACATTATATAATTGACAGAGATTCGATATATTTTCGTCTTTAACCTGAATCATTATCTATAAAACTTTAGGGTACAATCACATATGGAAAAGTTATTTATAAACCATATATTGGGGGAAATCATGAAAAACCTCAAATTAAAGTAAACCTCAAAAAAAGTAAAATATACAGACATACATATATATATATAGATATATAAACAAATCGGTTGATAATTAAATGGGCAAACAAATAAACATTACAGAAGTTTGGTTACAATTAAATAAATAAATTAAATTAACAAAACAAAAACAAATAAATGAATAATAAATGATAATATCTATATTTAATGAACAAAAAATAAACATTGTATGTGCCAAGATAAATAAGTTTGATTCACTAAAGGATTGTCGCGAATATTACATCAACATATTCAGCTTGCATTTCCGGGAGGAGATTAATTCAACATTAGCTCTCTTGTGTAAATCTGTTGTAAAGTAGTGCCATGTAAGATTAAGCATCTTTTTAAAACTTTGTTTTGAGCCATTTGAAGCTCTCTGATTTAACACTTAGCACAATTATTTCTTACCATACAACCGTACAGTAAGATAGACTGGAAAACCGTCTTATGAATTATCATTTTATTATCATTTGAAAGCAATAATTTCCTATTAATAAAGGGATATAACATTTGTACAGCTATTTTAATTTTATTAATTGTTTCTAAATGTTTGTTGAATATCAGTTTTGAATCAAGAAACATGCCCAAGTACTAAACGAAGGTAGACAATGATCCTTACCTGATAAGCTAGTGAAAAATATAGCCTGGATTTTTTGTACGTTCAGTTTTATTTTGAACTTCGATAGATAACTTTGCAATTACACATTCCCGAAATTTATTCAGAAAATTATAAATACAACTTTATTCATCTACATAAATCTATTGTCCCTTTCAAAGCAATCCGCATCGAATGCAACACACTTATGCCAGCGCTTGATCCAATCTTCGGAACATTTTTTATATTCGGTTTTCGGTTTTCGGAATGTCCATCAGTGCTTCCTGCGATTTTTCCATTACTTCCTCTCGGCTGCTGAAACGCGTTCCCCGTAGTGATTTTTTAACTCGATTGAACAGAAAGAAGTCACAGGGAGCCAAATCAGGTAAATTGTTGCATTTTTCGTCAAAAAATTATGAATAATTATGGCACTGTGCAATGGTGCGTTATCATAGTGCAAAATCCACTAGTTTTCTGCCAACAATTTTGGTTTGCTTCGTTTACTTCACGCAAACGTCTCATAACGCCCAAATAATACTCTTTGTTTATTATCTGGCCTTCTAGCAAAAATTCTTGATACACAACACCGTTGTAATACATGAAAACCGTGAGCATTGCCTTCATTTTTGACTGAAAACGAAGTGGTTTTTTTGGTCTCGGCTCATTTGGTTGATTGCCTGTCGTACTCATAAACCCACTTCTCGTCTCCAGTAATGATCCTTTTGATGAATGTGGGATCGGATTCAGCCTCGCAAATCATCTCTTTTGTGGCGTTAACACGGTCTCTCTTTTGCAATGAAATTGAGGTCTTTTGGCACCAACTTTGCTGCTACACGACGGAAACCCAATCATTTACCAAATGTCTTGGACGGATCCATATGCAATGTTCAAGTCTTCCGCTATCTTTCTAATGCTCACTCACTTGGACTCACGACCACTTTTAAACCGCTCGTGGCACTGCTAAATGTCCGTTGCCGAAACACTTTTCCGACATTTCCAACGTTCGCGCACCATAAAATCCATTTGCACCATTCGTTGTTGCAAATTTAAATCTATTTCTAAAATTCTTAAAAAAAAATGCCAACACACACAGAGATAGATGTACTATTGGTTACTTAACTTGAAAATGTCAAACTATGACGCAAAGATTTAGAGAGAATTTCAATAACAAATGTACCAACTTAAAAAGAATTTAAATCGGAACAATGAGAGCGCCACACGGTGGTTATTCCGTTTTTTTTTTTTTTTTTTTTTTTTTTTGATCAAGATACCACTTTGATCGCATTTTTTAAATTCGTCTCAATGTTGAGATCGAACTCATGCTAAACTTTGCTAAAAGATAGTGTCAATTTCTTGTTTGCTTGCTATAGCTTTTATGTTTGTTGGAATAATAAGCAGTTTTTCCTTTGATTCTTTTCAAAATTTTACCAAATTCGCATTTTTAATATCTGAAAAGTGTTGCACTTCTTCTACGCCCTACCAACGAAGTTTATAAAGAACTGGTTTATGATCGGAACTAAGACCATTAAAGGCAAAAATGTGAGACTAGATCAGAAACATTTGTTACAAATAAATCTAATACAGAGGGACTGCCACCAAAACAGGTTGGTACAAAGTAGGACTAGGGGAAAATATAACAGATATTAGTGACATAAAAATGAGATTCGACAGAAAATCCCCTCAGCCATTTCCCCATTCCCTGTGTCAGCAATTTAAATAATCTCCTATCAGGAATTTGCAGTTCATATTCAAAAATTCATTTCATTTCATTTTTAATCTCCCTAGTGAAGCCTCTTATTATTTTAGAAATATGTACATATATGAAATTTCTCCATATATAAAAAAGAATGATTTATTATATAATTACGAATTTGCAAAAACAAAAATTCAGAACCCTTTACAATTCATAATATTGCAGGCATATGTAGGGTTAATTAAGTATTATTTTGGGCGGTTATATTGAGCGCTTGTCAAAAAAAAAAATAAAAATAGATTAATGCTGGCGGGAAGTAAAGAGAATACTGCGACCGTACGTGAGTCCGTAGAGCAAGACCGCAATCAATCAATTCCGCTCCGTTTTTAAGAATTGTGTATTCATCGATTGTCTTGAAACTGAATTGTTCATCACATAAGATTATATATTGACGCCAAAATCAAAGCCAAAAGACCACCGTGCGCGACGATTAAGGATAAAAGATCTGAATTTACGCCGAAAAATTGTCGCATTCGGTCACGAGAGGGACCGGAGGCATTCCAACAGCAGCTATTGAATACGAAAACCTGACTACTTGTTGTGATTTTCATGCCGTACTTCTACTGAGGTTATTTCAGCGAGTCAGTTATAATAAGTAGCGACAGCTACTGCGCCATGTTAACAAACATTTTCTGGGTTAAATTGAAACTTGAAGGTTTCGAGGATACGTGGTTTCAACAGGACCGTACCACTTGCAACGAAGTGCGTCCCAAAATCGACTTATTGATGGGGATGTTCGGTAATTGCCTTATCGTCAAAGATCTCCTGTCTATTAGCCCCTCCGATCGTTTGATTTAACACCTTAAGATTCTTTCCTTCGGAGCTCTATAAAGGCGAATATTCAATGTGAAGTTATCGGCTGAATTATTTGAAAAAAAACTTGGAAAATTGGATCACACACACACAAAGCATTACAACCTTTTGAACTTAATCCACTAACAAGAAGTCTAGGGAGTACAAATTAAAGCTTATGCTCATTTATTTTAGATATGAATATACCTTTATATCATACGAGTACGAGTACTTCTACTTGTTTTCATTTTCTACTTAAAATTCCGCGAGTTTTTTTTTTTTTTTGTGGTAACAATAAACTATTCAAATAAAAACAAAATAAATTTATTATATGTAGGCAAGGTTGAAAGTCCAAAATTGATGAAAAATATATCTTTTTCTAGTGAGGGTTGGAGGTTGGTTATTTTAATTAATATTCCATAAACCGGTGATATCGAAAAAAGGACTTACATAAGAGTAAATACTGATGCATGTTATGTTGACACTTGGGAACTCGTTTTTAACTTGCCTAGCACACGAATGTTCTTGTTCTTCATTTGTATTTCAAAATTATTCGCCTACCCTGGTTACTCAACGTGCGTGTAGAAGAAAACGTCACTTTGTTTATATTAAAAACAGTCAAAGCAATTAAGCCTTACCAAATTGAATGAAAGTAATAGCGCGGCTACATCAAAGACAAAGACTAAACTATATCCGAGTGCTGTTGACAGTCACAACACATGGACCGGTTTTGTGGCTGAGTGCTACGTTCCGAAAAAGTTGTTGCGAATTATATGAGAGTGAAAATTTTTTATCCGCATATACTCGTGATTCGCAACATTTAAAAAAAAAAAAAAAAAAAATAGAAGTTTCAAAGATTGATAATAGTCGCATTGTGTTCAATATGCCCGATACATGCGAAACTGGTGAACCTGATTTCTGAGACCGTATGATTTTGACTGACGAAGAGCATTTTACAGTATATGGTATATATGTGAAGTGCTTTCGCACTCACCAAAAATAAAGGATCTGCAGTATTGTTCCATAGAGAAATATTGATTTTAACAGGCTGGCTCATCATGCATAGTACTCGTGAAACAATCGACCGATTGAAGGCGATGTTCCTTAATAGCTTGGTTAAAAAAATGCGAAACTTGAAAAACAGGATTCATGGCAACAAAAGAGAGTCCCTAGAACAACTTTAGATCAATTCACGCACCGAAATGCCTTGAATTTTATAACAACGTCTTAAAAAAATGATGAGAAAAGCCGCACGAAAGGCCAATATCTGCGTAGCTGGAGATGGTGCCCATTATGCCAGACATCATTTTCAAAAACTGACCATATGTACATAGGAAAATTAAAGAAAAAAGATAAATTAATGGAGTTTTACTCAAATTACTTAATAATGTCACCTTGTAGATGTGATAGATGTGGCCAATTGCGGGTGGCTAGAGGCCTTAACTTAAAGCAGCCTATTAGTTTTGAGAATCACAAAAAGTTTTTATTCTGTGAAACGGACAGGTAGACACGTATCTACTTAGGACTCCTTTTAATGATTTCTGTTGTTGTAGAAATAAAAAAGAGGAAAAAACCATTTTTCATAGACTGTATCATTGATTTCACTAAAAGCACCAAAATAGTTCGATTTATAAACAAGGCTCTTGTTAAGAGAAGAAATCTGGAAAATACAATCAATTTCCACTGTTCTGTGAGTTCGAATACATTGCAGAAGCAATAATCAGAGTAAACATTTAAATACATATGCACTCATTTCGAAATTAAAGAAGATTATTTGTCTACTTCTGTTGTGATTGTTTTTTTACCTCGACCTATGAAACTAAGGAGATCTTCATAACAATATCTTACGTTACATAGTTGAGTTGGCCTTCGTTTTTAGACCTATCACCCAACGATCTTATTTCAAAATACTCCATCTAATATTTGGCGATGTATTCCTACTTAAGCGATCCGCTTAATTTTTCCTTCGCCTATCATTCAAAATTCGGCTAGAACTTGCATTTAAATTGCCTTATGGAAAGAGTTTTTGACTATCTTCATCGTACATGATTGCATCTTCATTTCATGATGCACATTGTCTAGAGCTGCTAATATCGGTTTTATTACACTTTTTGCTGAGCTGGCATTTTTGTCCGTCGCAGAAGACTGCGCCATTTTAATCAACTCGCTCTATTCCATGTGTAATATTGGATTAGCAGTTTTCTGATATTGCACGATAGAAGAATTTCGGGGCAATAAATACTTCTAAATAAATGTGTAAAGATTAGATTCATATGTCATTACCTTCTAAATACTTTAAAGTCTAAAAAGCTACTACGTTATAAGGAATCGTTCCGGGTTTATCGACATGTGTTTTGAGAGATAATAAGGAATCTTTAACATCGCTTTTTCGATACCCGTCGTAACCAGATAGGAACTGCGTGAGATAGTAGTTGCAGTTTTCATGCCTTCGGTGTATCCTAATGCCTATGGATGGGATCAATCTATAAGTCCATCAAGAATTTAAGGCCATCAACTTTTTCACTGCAAATACCGCACCAAATTGTCACTTTGACGGAATGGCTCTTCGTACATTTCATGTGCATTTTCCGTGCCCTAAAAAGCAAATTTTGTTTACTTATATGATCACTTCGTCGCTCATTATGATTTTGGAAACGAATTTATACTCTTCTTGCACTAGATTTAACAGAGCATGGGAGTAAGTCAACCTCATTTGTCGGTCAGCAGGCAGCAATGGGTCAACGGTTTGTACCTTATAAGGGAACATATTTAGGTCTTTCACCAAAATTCAACGAAACGAACGTTTGCTGATGCCAAATAATCTGATACACAGTTGTGTATCGCTACATTGCTAATTTTCAACTAATTCTCCATATGTCTAAAACATACCAGGTGTATACATAAGTCTTTTCCAGTTTAACTAAAAGATGACGCCAGCGAAAAGTACGTAGAGTAGTAATTTGACAAATACGTCATTTTGTTCGTCTAACATCTAACTACAAAAACACACAAATTAAGTCCGCCGAAAACTAGCGTCTTTCTTTTATCGTTCAGTGATCCTGACGAGTTTTGTGCCTTAAATACAGTAGAACTATGCGGCACGCACTGCTTTTATTTTTTTATAAAAAAAAAAGCTGTTGAAAGTCATCGTTTGCTGGAAGAAACATATGGTGAACACGCTCCATCAATTAGAAAATGTGAGTCATGGTTTCAAAAACTTTAAAGTGGTGATTTCAATGTGGAAGACAGTGAACCCTCTGGTAGACCACAAAAATGCGAAGACGAGCAATTGCCGAAGTAATTGAATGATGACCCAACTCAAACTTAACGGCAATTAGCAGAAGCATTACATGTGTCACATGAAGCAATCAGCAGATATTTACGAGCAATGTGGAAGATCAATAAACTTGCTAAATGGGTCCCACCCGAATGAACGTCAAATGGAAAATCGCAAAGTCACTTGTGAAATGCTGCTTCAACTCCACGAAAGGAAATCATTTTCACATCGAATTGTGATTTGTGACGAAAAACGGATTTATTTTGAAAACTTGAAGCGGAAAAAAACATGACTTTAAATAAATTGCCTGTAAGATGGGCGAAATGTGTAGAAGCCGGTGGCCAATATTTAAAAAAAAATTAATTTCCCCTGAAAATTACGTATTTTTTTAACCAAAAAAAAAAACTACCGGCAGAAACTTATGTATACACCTGGTAAATGTGATCTTCTGTCAATGTGATTCTTACGTCAACGCACAATGACATTTGACGCCATTTGCAAAAATTATGATAATTCACATTAAGACATTACTTTTGCCGCACCTTGTATGTGCAATGCTAAGATTTAAAAACTCGGTTTGATACACTTGCGGTCATAAAAACCGCACCATATCAAAATGTTTGGAAAATTGTTAATAACTACGATAATAATTTTTATAATGAAATGAAATTTTTGTTGAGTACTCCGCAGTAGTTTATAAGTATTTCTATTTAATTTCCATCGTCACAAATCGGGCGAATTAGCTGGCAAGTCTAGTCTGGTAATTCCGAGGTCATCAAACGTTGTCTTGAACTTAAAATTATTAAAAGACTCTAGTTACTTGTCTGTTTATTATTTATAAAGTAGACATCTAGAAGTTGATTTATAACACTTTACTTACGGATTTGGTGCGGTGGCAAGGTGCAGAAAAATGCACTTGTCAGTATACGAATGATGCTGTTCAATTGCTGGTACCAAAAACTCCCTTACTACTTCTCCATACTTTTGAGCGTTCATAGTTCCATTAACAAAGTGCAAAGGGCCCAAGACGTAAAAAGAAAAACATTCCTAAACTATCTGGCTTTGAGGAAACTTCACTGTTTTGACTATGCAGTCGTCCTTGAACCATTCACCTGCTGACCGTCGTACGTATGACAAATTGTACGCACACAACAAATTAAATTTACTTTCATCGGACCATATCACACATCGCCAATCATCCTGCGTCCAATCTTCGTACTTTTTTGCCCACGTCAAGCGAGCTTTTTTCATTTTTGTGGTTAGGAGAGGTTTTTTCGCTGGTCGTCTTCCATATAAACCTATCTCCCGTAGCCGTCGGCGTATAGTTTAGGCGCTAAGATCAACTTGATGAAATTCACTCAGCTCTGCTCTTATACGGACAGCACTTTTAAAGCGATCTTTTATTATAATTTGTTGCAATGCATTGTTCGTCTTCTGGGTTGTTTTACGTTTTCGTCCCGAGCCTTTTTTCCTTTCCAGTGGATCCAAATTTTCTTTTTTCTTCATCAGTTGTACGAAAGTTGACAGCATTTTCACGATAGCCAAGCCCTTCGACTAAAGTCAATATTTGAACTTTTTCGTCCCGAGTCAGTTGATGATATTTACCAGACAGTTCAATTTTTTTTACTTGTCACAGTCACAACTCAATTCAAACTGATTTTTTTTTTTGCACTGAATATGAGGCCGAACTCCGCTATGGGGAATATCCTTCATTAGTATGAAATAAACCCTTACGATCTGATGTAATTAGCCATTTTTTGAGAACTCATTAGGTGGTGCGGTTTTTATGTCCGTAAGTGTATATGTGCGAAGTGACGTAGTAAACCTATTCCCAATCAGCACCACGTACACATATACGGATATGTATGTAGTAATCAATGGTATACTTTTATGCCGGGTGAGTTTTTTAACTTGAGACATCCAAATTATTCAAGAAGTACGAAATATCGCGAAAAATGTTTCAGACAAAAGTCACAAGGTTCTGAAGGGGACATAACTAACATAACAAAACTGTACTTCATTTAGAAGAACAGATCAACTGTTCCATGCTGGTTGCTCTAGTAGTAACAGTATCACCGGAACAGCAAGACAACAGGAACAAATAACAAGATAGTGTATTGTTTTTCTACGAACAGTTTTAAATATTTTTTTATTTTTATCAAAATAGTGTTATATCTACAGAACTGTTAGCACAGCTGCAGCACTGCTACTATAATTCGTTTAATATTATTCTAATTTTCCTAACATTTTGTATTCACGTTAACTTAATTTAATTATATATAATGGGTATGTAATATAATTCGTGCGGTTTTTTTTTTCAAAATTTTACGGCTTATTTAAGAAAAACATGTACAATGGTATTATTCAAAGTATTGCCCATCTGAAGCTATGACTTTTTCCCATCTTTTGGTGATTTGTGGATCCCATCCCAAAAGAACTACGCCGGCTTGGCAGCCAAGAATGAATCAAGCCAATTTTTGATATTCTGCTCTGATGTGAACCGTATTTCAGTGAGGGCGTTCTGCATCGACCGGAACAAATGGTAGTCAGAAGGGGCAAGGTCTGGGCTATAAGGCGGGTGGGGTAAGACTTCCCATCCACTGTTTTCCAAATAGTTCTTAACCGGAATAGCAACGTGGGGCCGAGCGTTGTCATGATTGAAAATTTTTACCTCGTGTCTGGTTGCATATTCCAGGCATTTTTCGGCTACTGCTCCCTTCAAACGGATTAATTGTGGTCGGTAGTGTTGTCCATTGATGGGTTCACCCGGTTTTAGCAGCTCATAATACAGCACACCCATCTGATCCCACCAAATACAGAGCATTACCTTCGCGCCATGGATATTCGGCTTTGCCGTTGATTTGGCTGGTTGGCCGGGTTTCACATATGATTTTTTGCGCTTGGGGTTGTCGTAATGGATCCATTTTTCATCACCAGTAACAAGCCGATGCAAAAATGACTTCCTTTTGTGGCGTTTCAGCAGCATTTCGGACATGCAAAACCGCCTTTCGACGTCTCTCGGCTTGAGTTCATGTGGAACCCAATTTCCTTGCTTTGAATATCCAGCTGCTTTTAAACGTTTTGAAATGGCTGCTTGAGTGACACCCAAAGATTCTGCGAGCTCTTCTTGTGTTTGGCAACAATTTTCATAAATTAATTCTTCCAGCTCTTCATCTTCAAACTTTTTTGGCTGCCCAGGACGTTTATCATCTTCCTAGCCAAAATCACCACTTTTAAATCGTGCAAACCACTTTTGGCACGTTCGCTTAGCTAGCGCATGTTCACCATAAACTTCCACCAAAATACGATGACTTTCGGTAGCAGTTTTCTTCATATTAAAGTAATGAAGAAGAACTCCGCGCAAAAACACTTTTTCAGGCACAAAGTTCGACATATTTGAGTAAAAAAAAATTATTGTTGTTTACGCTTCAAATGAATGACATATACTGAAATGACGTACAATGATAGTAGCTTTCCAACGCATGTTTTAATGGAATAATAACAATGAAAAAATACAAGTTACGTCATTTCTTAGCAAACCGCACGAATTATAGTTATAGAAGTTATAGACCCAATATAGCAAGGCACATAATATACAATACATAAACATTTGCAAAGAAATATACGCAACCTAATTCATATTAATATTTATATGTATTAATGTAAGGTTGTTTACTTAGGTAACACACAACGCTTTTATTTTCTAGGGGTTAAAATTATATATTAACATTAACTTAAAATAGCTGATAAAATATGAGTGTAAAGATTTGTTTGTTGCAAGAACTGCCACGATAAGAAGCCGGAAAACAACCGCCCTCATCCTTCGAGTGTCCTTTTTATATCCTGTCTCTCATATTCCTCAGTGACAGTGTTGCTGATTGCCCACATTCGCCTCGAATGCTTCCAAAAGGTTGTCGTCGTCAAGACTGGTCGGCCATGGCTTCATAAATTCAGTACACGTACTTGTATGCCTCGGACCTTCGTTGTAACCTCTTTTTGTGACATCGTAAGTATTATTCGGCTTAACTTTCGTAACTTTATACGGCCCTAAGTACTTTGGCCTTAGTTTCAATCCACCTCCAAGCTGAGTCCTTTTGATGGCTACTAAATCACCTTTCCCATATTTTGTGGCTGGCTTTCGTCGAAGATTATAACTTTTCCTGATCTTGTTTTGAGCCTTTATTAATTGTAATTAATTATTTCCTCCTCTATGCTCCACAGCTCCTTTATGGGAAGGTCTTCTTTGGTGCGCATTCTTGTTCCGACAAGTACCTCAAATGGTGTCAAACTGGTTCGGTTAAAGGTTGAGTTGATGGTTTTCTGAACGGGTTCGACAAACCTGTACCACTGAGTTGGATCTTCGATACTCAGCTTAGAAAACACGGATATGATGATGCTATTGAGGCGTTCGACCTGCCCATTTGCGTGTGGTAAACCGGTAGTGATTTTGATGTGTTTGATGTTCTCCAGTTTACAGTATTCTCGAAAATCATCCGAAGTAAAAGCGGATCCTCGATCTGAGATGATTTGAACCGGATTACCAAATGTCATGCTTTAAGTCCGTAATTTGGCTATTACTTCTTTGGTTAATGTAGACTTCGTGGGATACAACCAACAGAACTTCGTGAAGGAGTCGATAACGACAAAGATATGGCGATACGTTTTGCTTGTTGATTCCAAGGGACCAAGATGATTGACGTGATATGTGTGAGTGGCTCTTCTTCTTTATGTATTGGAATTAGTTCTCCTTCTTGTTTGCCTTGCTTTCTGCTTATTATGATGCATGGTATACAGTTAGCAATGAGTGTTCGTACTTTTTCATCAAGTTTGGGTATAAAATATTCTTTATTAATTAGCTATATCGTTTTCTTAATAGCAAAGTGTCCTTTGTCCTGTGCGCGTCGTATTATTTCAATCTGCATGCCTCGTGGTATTACTAGCAGTTCGACGTCGTTTACCAACTTATACAGAACGTCGCCTTACATAAAATATTCGTTGTAAAATGACTTTTCTTGAAGAATTTCTTTAATGGTTATGAGTTCTTCGTCTTGCATTTGTAGTCGTTGTATTCTGGTAATTAAACTATCATCGTTGATTATCATTACCGCATGCCTGCTAGGAGCGTCTACGTGTTTCATTTGTGAACCAGGTCTATGCTCAACGACATAGTCATATTCTTGTAAAAACAATATCCAACGAGCAACTCTGGTACAGAGATCTTTTTTACCCAAAGTTTTAGCGAATTCATTACAGTCGGTTATTAATTTAAAATGTAAACCAAGAAGATAGACTCTGAACTTGTTAAAGGCTTCTATTACAGCTAATATTTCGAGTTCATAGCTGGTGAATTTTCTTTCCTGTTCAGTGGTCTTCTCGCTCATATAATTTACGGGGTGTAATTGACAATCTTCTAGTGATTTCTGCAGTAGCACCGTTCCGTATTCATCGATAAAAGCATCCGTATAAACTTCTGTTTCGTAATTTTGATTGAATATAACATATTAAGAACTGGTCTCTCGCTTAGAATTTTCTTAAGTGTGTTAAAAGAAACGAATTGCTCTTCCTTCATTTCAAACTTAGCGTTCTGTTTTTTTTAAGTCGGTTAACGGTTTTGTGATTATAGAAAAGTTTGGTATAAATTTTCGGAAATATCCTGCAAGACCAAGGAAGCTTTCTAACTGTTTAATGTTTTGCGGAATCTGATATTTTATTAGGGCTTGCATTTTCTCAGGTAACGGGGGGAAACTTTTTGATTTTCTATAACATGTCCCAAGAACTGGATGTTTGTTGTCAGGAAGCTGCATTTCTTCAAATTAATATCTAGCCCATAATCTCTGCAAAGTGTTAAAACTTCTTCTAAGTTTGATACTGCTTCTTCTTCATTTTTGGCGGGTATAATTATATCGTCAATATACGGTAATGCAATACCTCTTCTAGTTAAATTACGAAATACTGAATTGACATGTCTTTGGAAAGTTCCTGGTGAATTCGAAAGTCCGAAAGGCACTTTTAAAAACTGATACTGTCCATTATGTGTTACAAAAGCGGTGTATTTTCGACTTGCTTTGCTAACAGGCACATGGAAAAAACCGTTTTTTAAATCTAAGGTACTAAAAATCTTGGCGTGTTGTAAACGATCAAGCTGGTCTTCAATCAAAGGAAGAGAGAAAGGATACCTTACTATTACTCGGTTAATTTTTCTGTTATCGACACAGAGCCTTGATATACCATCTCGTTTTTTTTACTAGTACAATTGGACTACAGAACTCAGAATCTGACTCTTCGATTATACCGTCTTTTAATAACTCTTCTAGTTGATCGTAGACCACATGTCTTTCTTTGATTTGTAACCTTAGTGGGTTACATGTAATGGCAGTTTCATCTTTCAATATTAAATGCATTACGACATTTGTTGTTTTGATCTTATTTGGGCGATAGTTGTGGATCAATTCAATTCAATGTCAATTTCTTCGAGTTCTTATAAAGCATCTATCTTCATTATCGCGTGGATCTCATCATTGACATCTTTTTTTAACTTCTGGAAATATAGACCTTCTGGAGTAATTCTTATTTCGGCTAGTCGACAAAACTCTTTTTCAATAACTATTTCAACATCCAAACAGTCGGATGGTATGACATGTAATAATAAATTAAATTTTTCGGAATCAATTTCGACTTCTTGTTCAAAATGGCCTAAAGGTTTTATTTTATTCTCATTTTTATTCCGCCCAAACCCGACAAGATAAAAATTAGATTGTGAAAGCTTCGGCATATTTAAATATTTATAGATTTTTTCGGTTATTATATTGAATTTGCTGTCTGTGTTAAATAAAGCTTACCACTTCCTATCTCCAATTTTTACTTCCTTGTTCATTATGTCGTCGTTAGAATGTAGAATCCGCATGTTGCGGTATTGTCAACTTTTTTTTGATATGCAATCTCTCGCAATGTGGCCAAACTTATTGCATTCGAAGCAGTTTATGGATTTATGCCCTTTTACGCCACAATTAAGACACTGTATTTCGCATTTCTTTTCACTTTTAGCAAAATCTTTTTGAGAGGTTTATTTCTTGAGGCCAAGGTCCAACCCGGATTAACGTAGATCAACATATACATATTCGAAAATTAGATTCCAGGAGACTTTTGTAACATCCCAGCCCATTTAAAACACACTAATAAGCGTATACAGTATTACTTAAGCCTACCAGATAGACTATATACAAGTATACAGATAAACAAAATTGTTAAACTAACAAGTTGCGAGACTAACACATAATATAGATGGCGACTTTAATAACATACCCATATAATTTTTAGTTATTACCAACCTGAGGCTGTTATGCCGAAAACTGAAACTGCGTGAGATAGCTGACATTGTAAAGATATCAATACACCATGCAAACACATATTTTGTGGGTGTGTGAACGCTCTGTTCGAACTGCGTACCGCGTTGGCGCGTACTGCGGAGAACCTTCATGAATATGCTGTGTGAACGTTTCCCATAAAAACGATCAGCCGCCTTGGAGACGTCCCGTTGCCATGAAAATTGCTTGAAATTCACGACATCATGCCAAGCATTCTGAAGCAAGTGGTACGAAACAAGGTAGTACGCTTCTAATAGTGTGAGTGACTAAAGACACGGCATTTGGGCAACAACATTTTCAAAAAATAGAACCCGCATTTTATCTCTTTATGCAATACAACAATATCTCAAAGGTTTTGTTTTATTCATGTAAATATCCACCACCAGACACACTGTATGTTCAAATGAAACAATGCGTGACGAATGCAATATCAGCATCGTTTGCCAGATCTCCAGAGAAAATTTCGATTTTGATTTTGGTAGGGGCTAACGTCCACATTTATTTGGCTTAATACAAGCTTACACTAACTTAAAAAGTAACAAAGATTAAGAGTCATGAAATAAGGAAATGGTGGAGGAGATCAAGTTTTGACGAGAAGTGTTCAGGTTAAAATCAAAAATGGGGAAGTTTGTGTTGAGCTTATAGAACCAGAGAGCAGTCGAGGAATGAGGAGAATGCCAGCTACGTCTTTGCGTTTTCCGAGGATATGCTAGTTAGGAAGTTTAAGGCGATCAGGATAGGGAGGTAAGATAAAGGCACCATCCCAGGGTAGTCTTCGCAGAGTAAAACGATGGAAACGACGTTGAATGTTCCCTCTGAATGGGGGACCACACTTGGCTGGGATATTTGAGAAGGGGTAGGACAAATGTAATGTAAAGTAATTTTGTGACATAAGAGTTGCAAAATTCGTTAGAGCTTCGTTTGATAAAACCAAGTGGTTTTCATTTCGTATCATATTCGAACGGAAGTTTTACTCTTTATCGTATAATATTCAAAGGTCACAAGGGGATTGAACCTGGGGTACAGGAGATTGATTGGACTTATGTGACAATTTTTAGAAGCCAAGTGGAAAACCTATCGAGGTCTTCTTGAAGAGAATAGAGTCTTGGGGTAACAAAATAGTTTTGGAGAACTAAGGGTCGTCGGCGTAAATGGATAGGGCATAGTGTTTAGTAATCCTCTCAAAAACGTTTAAAGTTAAAACGACCGGGGTTATGTGAGCGATAGATGAAATAGGGAGGAAAGTGGATGCGAAAGATTGGAGGCACATTTCTTGAGAAATATTGCTGGGGTCCCGACTGGGCCTTGTAAAAAGAGACAGGTAAAAAAGAAATCTTCTGAGCACAACAGACTTGGTTAAACTTAGTTATCCCACCCTCGTCTAGATATTCACTATTTCAACAAAATAACAAACTATCATAGGATCTCTTCAACATCATTTTAAACAAATTTTACAAAATTCTGAAGCCAGTACCAAAGGCACAGTTGTGTAAAAATCTGTTCCATTGATATCATTAATGACATTGACATCATGGAAACCAGAAAGAAATAAACAGTCTTATATATACATATATACATCCAAAACAAAGACAATAAAGTACACCCAACAACAGCGACTCGGACAGGAATAGAAAATTATGGATAATTTTCTAGTTCTACTCCAAACTCAAAAATCAACACAATTGTAGAGATCAAGCGATGGATAAATATTATGTTCCTTAGAAATGATGACGATTAGCCCGATAACCCTTCAGACGACTGTTTTTCACGCCGGTCTAACTGTAAAGTGTTGACATTCCTACACGACTCATTCCCTTACAACTCAAATTCTAATTTGAGCCCGTCTTTAAACCGAAGTCACAAAAATATCAATTTAACATTACCAAACATATTAAAACATATTCTAAACATTTGAAAAAAAACCTTTTTAACCTTAAACAATTATTTCAATTTCTAGCTTCAACAATAAAAACCTGCTCCCGCAACGATCCCAACATCAATCAATGTATTATCAAAGCAGTTTACGCTATACGTCCATTGCTGGCAACCGGAGATCTGGGTGATGGTTATCACACGCCTCCTTTGGAACCTCTTCTTCTAGGTAACATCGATATAGCACGTGGAAAAGAGTTTCGAGCGACAAGTAGGGAGAACCAAGTGGGAGGATGCAGCGATTTCACAATCGACAAGCTAAGGTAAGCTTGTTTTAGAACTTCCTAAATAATCCATATCATTCAAACTCTTTTATTCTCAGTGCAAACACATCTGCCATAGCATTTGACGTAGACATAACTTTACCAAAAATAACATTTGTTGGAAAGTATGCCCTTCGTATGAAATTCCTTGGATTGGACATTCAAGGTACTGGAAATATGACGGGATATTTCGGTAAGAGCGCAATTTCAAATCAAGGTTCAGTTACAATTGTTTTTCTTTAGATAATGTAAAAGCTGTAATAAAAACGCGCGGCGGCAAATACGAAAAGGATGGTGTTGAATATGTGCGATTAACTAAGATGCAAATTCGCATTTCTGTTAGCAACATGAAACTGCAGCTAGAAAATTTATTCAATGGCGACAAAACGTTAGGTGAAGTTGGAAATTCCATTATAAACGAAAACCAGGACTTGTATCTGAGTGAGCTAATACCTGGTCTTGAAAAAGTGTTGTCGAAAAAGTTCCTAGATATTGCAAACGAGATTCTTCAAACAGCAACGTTCGATGAAATGTTTCCAGTTTAATTTTTTAATTAATCAAATTAATTGCTTTATATTGTTGAGTTTAACAAATTACATAGTTCTATCCAAATAACAAATTTTAAAAATAAAAAAAAAAAATTATATTTTTGTACGACAAATACTCGTATTTAAGGCTTCATTTATGGTAAATATCTTAAAGTTTTTATTTAGTGAAACATTAGAGATCAAATGGTGTCGGGCTATCCTCAATAGAACCGACACGTTCGAATTGATTTTCCTGGATCAGAAAAAAAAAAATAGAATGAAAAAATTGAATGACATAAGCCTACCGATATTCCAACATCCTTAGCAACTTCTCTTATGGTAATTCGACGATTTTCCAAAACAATTTTCTTCACAGCTTCAACGTTCTAATATTTTGTTGATGTGCTGGGGCGTCCAGAGCGAGGATTGTCATTGGCATCTTCTCGGCGTTATTGAAAGAGGTTGTACATTTTGTAGGCATTATTACTTAGAGCAGACTCACCGTATGCCATTGCCAACATTTCAAGTATTTTAGAGCACTTGATTCCAAAAATTTGATGCAGTCTAGCCACTAGTTTTATGGATAAGAGCAATTCTGTTAAATCAACCCTGATTGCGGATTCTAACTATTGCCAAAATTTGTTGGATTGACCACAAGATGGTATCCTATCTCCACTACTAGTTACTTATTAGTCGAGTCTTTGCTTAACGACCTCAATGGTTCTAATATCCTGATAGTTGTCCTGTTTGTTGGATCACTCCTACCGACTGTCTGCTCTAAAGCACAAGCAGTACAAAAGTACAAGTCAGTAAAAGAAGGACCCAAAATCGTACTCGTCGTTTAAAAACAACTGGGAATATTATTCATGTGGCCAAAAACACAGGTTTGGTGGTGGTTTGATTTCACTGTTAAAAGTTGGGCCTATAACAAAACACACACCACTAACAGTATGGAGTTATTTTTAACTTCTCACCCTGATAAATACAGGGTCAATGTCCTATCCCCTCTAGGGTCGTCAGACCACTGTGTCATATCAGCTAATTTCTCGTATATTGACCACAAAGTTAGTAAAAAGATTCCTAATAGATAAGACAAAGTCAATCGGAGCCGACTGGTCGTTATGTTTCCTCACTAACGACGTGGACGCCGCTGTTGATATGCACACAGATACCATTCTCCTCAGAATGAGATCCTTTATCCCTCATCGGATGAAGAGTGTGAAACCAAAAGAAAAGGCGTGGTACGTCTGGAGCCGTAAGGATGTTGTAAGGGTTAAAGAAATGTTTATTCGGTCCTACAAGACCTGCCTAGGCTTTCGTAGGCTTGTGAAATTCCCATACGATCAAAATTTGGAGTAAAAAATACTACAATTTCTCAATTGTAGTGAAAATTTTTTGTCGTTCGTTAAAAACATTAGAAATGCTGCCTCCTGCTTCATTCCAACGTTCAATGGGTAATATGCTTGCAGCACCTTTGCAGCCAGCTCAGCTGTCTCAGAATATGCTTTGTCTCCGCCTACAATTGAGTGCGTCGAATATTCAATGGTAGTAGCAAGAGTATTTAAAGGTCTTAATATACATAAATCTGCTGGCCCGGATGGTATGTCTGGCCTTATCCTTACGAGGTCTTCTTTTACCATTACTAAGCTTTTTCATCGATCCCCCTCTTTAGAGCTCTTTCCGAGCAGATAGAAAACAAAATTTGTCCAGCCAGTCCCTATAAAACGCGAATATTCTTCTCTCTCTTCCTACAGATCCATTACACTAACGTTCATAAACCATAAAATATCTCGAAACGTGAAAACTTCTCAATGACCGGCAGTATGGTTTTCGTCGCAACAGGTATACTAGTGATTTGATGGCATGTCTCACCGAAAAGTGGAACCGAAACGTACATCAATTTGACTAAAGCAAGTCTGGCATCAGGTTCATTTGTCGAAAATGTGTGCTGTTGGTATCGCCGACTCTCTTGTTCAATGGATTAGAAATTAGCCTTCGGACGTTCAATTCAAGTTGTCTTGGATAGATTCTAATCTGATATTCACAAAATAAATGCTGGTATGCCCCAGGGCTCCGCTCAATATCCGACACTTTTAATTTTAATTGGTGATCTCCTGTCTGCGACTTCTAATCCAATATAATCCTTTGCGGACTACAGAAATCTCTGCTTTTCATATTCGTTCCCGGACTCACATCCCTGCTTTTCGGCTCTAGAATGGGAACGGCGGCGTATGTTAAGCTCATTAAATTCCGATATTAACAGCGTAACCAATTGGAAAACTATTAACGGAGTGGAATTCAATGCTTCCAAACCACAATCTTGTTTGCCGTCGTTAAAGCGTAATCTAACGACCGAAAAACTTTCCATTCTCGATCATTTACGTTGGAATGTCCACATATCCGATATCGTCAAAAATGTTACGAAATGTCTAGACTTCCTCAAGCGATGCAAGAGATATTTCAGCCCCCTGATCTAGCCTCAATATATAACACATTCATTTGCACAAAATTAAAATACAATGCTCACCATGTGCCATTAAAACATTTCTGCACCGGCTAGATAGGATTTGAATCCATTTGATTAAACTCATATGTGATACTTACATCATTCAGTCAATTGACACCCTCAAGCACCGACGTAATTTCTCATGTCTCACTTTGTTTTATCACTATTTCTACCCCCAGTGCTCCACTTAAGTCGCCAGTACCATCAGTATCATCAGTATACCCTCAAGCCTACTTTTGGACGTACTCTGAAATATCGTGATAGTTCCTAAGTCGTTCAACTCGCTTATTGAATGCCCTGCCAAGCTCTCAATTTCCTATTCATTATAACTTGCAAACATTTAAGACCAACGTACATCGATATTTCTCTTTTCTTCCTCCCTGATTTTTCTTCGCACGTGGTGTGTATAAACATTTACTCAAAAAGTTTCTGGCCACGTTGTTTTTTTTCGAAATTATTATCAATATTGGTCACTGCCGAGGCTAGGCCAACATTCGTGCTGATATCGATGAAATAGAGTCGCAAATATGCGAAAACGTGATGAATAACTTTGTCAGACCCGTCTGTTTTCCATCATTAGTGACTATCCTTTTTCTATCACAACTTTAACTATTTTGGTATTTCTTATTGTGAACTAAGACCCACTAAAATTCACACACAAAAGTAACCAAATTAACTTAACCTTATTTGTCGGTTAAGTAATCAATGCAAGCGCAATTGATTTATGTTAAGCCTCCTTTACACGATCAATTGATTGACGTCAATCACTTACATGCATTTGTGGAAATGCATCTACGTGCGCCACACACATTTGATGACATCTGATTGACAAAAATCAAAAGATATTCGATTTTGCTTAATAAGTGTCATGCTAAGAGTTGGGTTGACCTAATTACTTGTGTTCTTTGTCGCGAAAGAGGATATATGTCGGAAAAATGAGGGATGATGAAGATTTTCGTGTGTGAACTGATTGCTTTTTTTTAGCCACACTATCATCAAAATTCTCTTTTTTCTTGACATTATTTTCTTTTTCGTATTTATGCAAAATGCAAGAGCAATGTTTAAAGTACAGTCATTCGTATTACTCAGTGGTAGTCCGGTAATAACCTAAGAAAATCTCTCCCATGATAAGGAAATGAAATTTGAAACAGAAGATATCACAGATAATATCTCCCATATTAACTGCGATGGCAGTTAATGTTGAAACAAATAGTGGTAACATCGCAGTGGTTAGCTTGTATAGCCCTCCAAAACACAACGTTAAATAGGAAGGATATAGAGAATTCTTTAGAAACATTGGAAATCGATTCATCATTGGTGGACACTATAGTATAATGCAAAACACAAACACTGGAGATCGAGACTCCTCACAACTAAGGGAAGAGGGTTATTTAAAGCGCTTCAGGCAAATGAATGCGAAACTATATTAACAGGCAAACCCATATACTGGCCTACCAATCCAAACAAAATTCCTAATCTGATTGATTCCTTTATCCTGAAAAACGCTTTAAGCAGTTACATACAAATAGAGAATAGTTTAGAACTAAACTCGGTTCATTCGCTTATTGTCCTAACTCTAAGTGAAAACATTATCACAAACCCAAATAATTCATACCTGACTAGCAAATGAACTGATTGAGAAAGCTTCAGATTTATTCTTGATGAAAGGATTAAATTAGCAGTCCCACTACAATCCGAAGAACAGCTAGATTGCGAAGTGGAAAAACTGATCAATGACATTTAGTATTCAGCGTGGCAGAAAAAGCTTGAAGTTAGTAGAAAACTGAAAAGTAATAATTTTCCTAAAGAATTATTAGAGCTTATTTCTGAAAAAAGAAAAGCGAGAAAAAATGTCATTAATCTAGAGGCCCACTCAACAAAATAATACTTAATAATTTAAGGTCTCAGTAAAGAAATGAAATTAAACAACTTAAGAATGATACTACATATAAGTGAATTTATCCGTGAGCTCACACATGACTCCAGTACTAAATATTTACTCTAAAAGAGTCTAAAGAGATTTTAAGATGCTCCAAGAGCAACGGGCAAAACAAATTTGATTAATTTAATTTAAGGAAGAATAAGATACTCGGGAAAAGTTGCAATTGTGGTTGCATCTTCTAGTATTACCCCAATTCTTGCAAGTTGGACAAATAACACAAACTTCATTTAAATTACCACCTAAAAATGCCAAGATCAGCAATTTGGTTTGCAATATTTCTAATCAAAGCACGACGCAGAAGTTATTACAAGAAAGTTCCTAAATCGTCTGTGATGAATGTACTATGACTAGCAAAATGTCGCTAGAAGCTATTAACAGAACATTAAGGTACTTAAGATCGATGGATCCGTCATTTGGAGAAGTAACGATGCTGCTTCCAGAAGACTTTCGCCAAATATTGCCTGTTATAGCTTGCGGGATTCCAGCAGCTGAAGTAAATTTATTGAAAAAATGTTCACCTAGAGAACGATTGCAAAGCTGTATAGATATAATGGATATATCCCTCCATTCAAGATATCCAGACCAACACCCTATTATAGTATAAAGAGAGAGCTATTCTTGCACCTAAAAACAATTCTGCGGCCAATATTAATTAGCTAATTTTGACAAAGGTTAATGGTGTCACACACCTTTATAAATCTTTTGGACCTGCAATTAATGTAGACGATTCGATAGATTTGCCAAACGAATTCTTAAATTCCAATAACCCACCAGGCCTCGCAAAATATTTGGTTTCGTTAAAAGTTCGCGTGCCAACAATGTGTGCAATGGAACAAAGTTGTAGGTTAAGGTTTTGTGACCCTATGTTATTGAAGCGATTATAATAACAGGCCCAGACACAAATGATGATGTATTTATTTATTTTATTTATTTATTTAATTCAAAAATTTTTGTACATTAAGATTAAATCTTTTTTACATTGTGCAAGCTAAGAAATTATACATTAAAAAAAAAAAAAAAAACAGAAATAAATTGTGGCGATAAAATATTAGGAAACTTATAAATATGGTATATAAAATTAAAAAGAAAATGGAAATAAAGAAGAGGAGAAGAAATAGGGGATGTGGAAGACTAAAATAGTTTGGAAAAAAGATTTATTTGGGGAAGGAGTATAAAGGTTGGGATCTTCCATCAGTAAGCTTGAGCAAAGTATTTAAAAACCTCCTTTGTAAATATATTTGTGTTGCAACGATTGCAAAAATGAGTCGCATGGATAAAACAATTTCGACCAGTTGTAAAACACTTAATACATGCCGTTTCTAAGAGAGGGCACCACTTGAATTAAATCCATACCATTCAATTAGTACCAACCTTCAAAAGATACGTGTATAAATTTGACAGCTGTAGGACGATTAGTTCTCGAGATATAGCGTTGTGAGTGAAGCAACTTTTGTTATTGTGAAAAAAAAAATGGAAATGGAAACAGAGGCCTATTTTGAAACTAAACCGAAATCGTACTACAAAACTGGTATCGAAAGTGTATCGCCCTCGAAGGCAACTATATTGATAAATAAAGTTGAATTTTGCAAAAAAATTTGTGTTTTACTATAAAATGGCACTGACTTTTCAGCCCATGTGTTATGTCTAGGTAAAATTATTTGCATAGATCTTTGGTTACTTGCAAATTTTAGCATTTCAAATAAATAGTATGGTTCTGTGGTAGTAATTATTTTATGAAGCAATAGTATGGTTCTGTAATAAGGCTATTAGGGAACAGCCGGTAATACTTTTAATAAGGTGCGTAGCGTGCTCTGATATCATAAATATACCTTGCGCAACTATTATATTCCACAGTTAATTTTCTTTTCGACACATAGTCCAAGTTCCCGTATATTTCGCATCAGTAAAGCAATATCGGCAAGATAAAAGATTTAACCAATTTCAGTTTAACACCTATCGGAAGGTAGTTTTTCCTGGGACTTAGACCATGAAAAGCGCTATACACTTGCGATATTACTCTGTTTACGTGTAAATTCCAAGTGAATGTACTACTAAAGTAGACTCCAAGATTTTTTATCTTATCCACATACTCTACAGGAGTGTGATTGAGAAATATTGGAGCGGAAATTTCTGTTTATCTACCTCTATTAATGAACATAGCTTTTGATTTGACTGGATTAAGACTGAGCTTATCTTTTGTTGACCAATCATGAATTCTTTTAATAACTTCATAAATATTAATTAACGCCTGGTTTTTATGGTATTTCAGAAACAAAGAATATATTTGTACATCGTCGGCATATATTTAGTACGGGGAGATCGCGAAACCTTTAGATATATCATTTATGAAACATAAAAAAAGAAGAGGCCCTAGGACGGAACATTGAGGAACACACATTGGGACTTGAAGAAATGAGGAGCATTTGGTGCCATTAGACACATATTGTATGCGACCATACCTTTGAGAGGTCTAAGAAAATTATGAAACCCCACATATCGGCACAAATATCTTCGCACACCTTTAGTAACGCGGTAGTGCAGCACAAAAGTCCAACTGAAATTTCGTGGCAAGATTTTTTCTCTTTGGATAAGATTTAATTTGGTTACTTATTATTGCTTCGAATACTTTACTTAAAAAAGGAAGGATAGCTATGAGTCGATATTCATTACTATTTGGTTAAGACAATGGAAGAATTTTGGCGACTTTCCACTGGTTGGGAAAAACAGACGTTGTAGTGATAGTATTGAATATATGCGTTATATGCGGAAGAAAAGCGGGAAGAAGAGTTTGTATAAAAGTCGGATATACATCATCAGAGCCAACAGCTTTTGATTTTATTCTTAAGATTGTTTGACCTACACATATTTCATCAATTCCAGAGAGCGAAATATTCCCTTCTCGTTGGTTATCAAAGAAGGTAGGTAGTATTTTTGTGGTTAAAAGTCTTATGATTGCTTTGAACAAACTTCGTATTTAGTTCATTAAGGTCGATTAAGGTCCGGTAGTGGATCTTTTGCAGGCTTAAGCCCGATATCGCGAATGTTACTCCCGAATTTAGAACTCGAATCCCTCGGGTTGAATTTATTTTGATAAAAAGTCTTTTTATTTGATCGTATTAGAAAAATTACCGCGTTTCGTACAATGTTATATTCTTTATACATATATAGCTGTGCATTTGTGTCTCCTCCATCTAGAGTAAAGGAGATTGCGCTTTTTTATAAGGCTAAAAACTTACGAAATCAACCAAGGAATGTTGACTCTGACTATTTTGAAAATAGTCCATCTGAGTATTTACATTGCTTGTAACATATATGGGCGACCAGCCCACAATTCGGATATCATAAAACAAAGCCTCTAAGTTAATTTTCGAAAAATTGTATGATTTTATTGCATTTTCTTCCACGCAAGTAGGAAAGGCGTTAATGGTTAAGAAAATCAAATCGTGATGTGAAAAACCAGGCGCTGGAATTTGGTCGTAGTACATTACCGAATCAATAATGGATACTAAGAACACGTCTAAAAGCGAAGGCCTTCTGTTGGGCATGAAGTGAGTTTTTTGGGTAAAATTTGTAAAATAAAGGTTAAAAGACTCTACCGTGCTAATTAGTTGCTTGTTATTGCCTTCCAATATATTTAAGATCCAATCATACGGTGCAGACAGCAATTCTAACAGATCTCTAATGTATAAATAGTTGGCTATATTAAGAGCCATATATATACACCCCATAAGTAGTTTTTACAACCAAGTGTTATTTCTATAAAGATACATTCTAGTGCCTCGCTCGGTTTCGATTTGTTTACAATGTTAAATCCGTTTTTTAACATATATTGCCACAACCCCTTCAATCTTATTGTGCCTATCTGCACGCACAGGATTATGATAATCTTTTATTTTGAATAGGTCACCATTTATATTTGGATGCAACCAAGATTCTGACAATATTGCTATCAAATAATAAACGCAACTCATCTATTTTGTTATTTATACTTTTAATATTTAAATGGCACATACTATAACCTTTTTTTTGTTTACAAAGAATATTTAACATAATTCTCATCTTATCGGTGTGCACATGCATCGTATGCATCGACTACTACTAAATAAGCGACAAAAATTGAATCGACAAGCAACAAAAACAAAAAAAGAAGAGCAAAATGAATGATAAAGATAAAGCTGTGTAGGAGGGATTGAAGAGAAATTAAAAGAGAATATTACAGGAAAAGTAAAGAGAAATGGAAGAAGATCAAAGCGAAATGGTAAACTGGAATTCAATAGAAACTTATACAAATATATATGTTGAAATAAAATTACTATAAAAATTAAATGAAGCACAGGAGAATTTACGAGTACATGTTTAACATTTAAGAGGATTCTGCTGCATCGCAGATTTCGCAGCTTGACATCTAAGGGAAATTGCGTTAAGTGTCACGTTCTCTACATAAATGTTTCTTCCTTCTTTCTGTTCTTTTATGAAAATAAATCCGGATCTGGTGGTAGCGGAGAGTATCTCTTTTCGATTTTTCATGCACACAGCCTTTTGAAGAAGAGATCGATTTTTTTTTGTAAGGCTTTCATTCAGGTAACACATCGGCTGAAAAGTCGGTGCCGTTTTATAGTAAAACACAAAATTTTTGCAAAATTCAATTTTATTTATCAATATAGTTGCTTTCGAGGGCGATACACTGATTGAAACGATTTTTCAATCTTTCCATACAAGTTTTGTAGTACGATTTCGGTTTAGCCTCAAAATAGGCCACTGTTTCGGCGATTACTTCTTCATCGGTCTTAAATCTCTTTCCGGCGATCATTCTTTTGAGGTCTGCGAACAGGAAATAGTCGCTGGGGGCCAAATCTGGAGAATACGATTTTCTGCGATTTCGTCCTTCAAACACTTCAACAACGCAATGTAATAGTCGCTGTTGATAGTCTGCCCCTTTTGAAGGTAGTCGATGAAAATTATTCCATGTGTATCCCAAAATATGGATGCCATAACCTTGCCAGCCGACCGTTGAATTCTTGGTCGTTTAGGACGAGGTTCGTCACCTGTTCGCCACTCAGCTGACTGCCGACTTGACTCTGGTGTGAAGTGATGGAGCTAAGATTCATCCATTGTCACATACCGACGCAAAAATTCAGCTTTATTGCAGTTAAAGAGCTTTAAACACTCCTCTGAATCATCAACACATTGTTGTTTTTGGTCGACTGTGAGCAAACGCGGTACCCACTTTGAACAGAGCTTTCGAATGCCCAAATATTCGTGTATGGTATATCCAACACGCTCTTTTGATATCTTCAGAGCCTCAGCTATCTCGATCAACTTCACTTTACGGTCATTCGTAATCATTTTGTGGACTTTTTTGAAGTTTTCATCTGAAACAGCCTCTTTTGGACGCCCACTGCGTGCATCATCTTCGGTGCTTGTATGACCACTTTTAAATTTTTCATTCCACTTGCGAATGGTTCGTTCGGCTGGTGCAGAGCCCGAGTAACACTTATCAAGCCATTTATTTGCATCGGCTGCATTTTTTCCTATCAAAAAGCAATGATAAATTTTTTTTCACGTATTTTTGACAGGTGTCAAATTTATCACGTATCTAAAGTTGGTATTAACTGAAAATGGTATGGATTTAATACAAGTGGTGCCCTCTCTTACAAGCGGCACAATGTATTATATTTGGGTCGTTGGAGTCTAGACCGACGTCATGTAGGCAAAGCTGCCTTTCCGGTACTTGTTTCCGGTACTCGGCGATTGCTCTTAACACATAGTTGCGATCTTGAGTTGTGTTGAATTTATAAATTTATAAAAAAATTGCCGGTGGGTCATTCGTGTTATCGCGACGTTGAGATCGGAATGCAGCTTTTAGAGTCGGTGGCTTACTATCAGTTGTATAACATATACAATTGAAAATCGATTTAATGTTTTCATCTTGCAGCTGTGGGACTCCAAAAAGAATTGCGTCAGCTGCCAGTTCTCTCCTCTCCAATGCGTCGCATCTCTTCACAAGATCCACAAGTTCATCATTCAGAAAGGTAGATTGATTTGTGTGCTTCTCTAGTTTGTCCACACGCGATTTGATTTCTTTGATGGACTTATGAATTTTTTGTTCGTGGGCAGCCCATTTTTGTTCGATGTGTATAATTTGGTCCATTAGCATCTTAAATTTGTTGGTTCTGCTGTAAAACGATTGATGATGGCCTCTGAGTGCTTTTTGAAACGGTCATCTAGTTCAGAAAGAGTAACAGCTACTGAGGGGCAAGACGGTACACTCTTTGATGTTGTTGGTGTGCTTACTTGCTTTGGGGTGCCATTTGCTCTAACTGCGGCGGTATCTGATGAAGCTCCCTGCCTTTTTGAGCGGAGAGTTACGGTGGCACCATAAGAGTTCATTTAATTTGACGTTATTCGTTTGTTAAAATTAAATCTTTATTATTTTATATTAATAACTAAACACATAAGAGGACACTTGGGCAGAAACTTATCGATTGGCACACACTTTTAATATATTAAACGAGATTTAAATGCAATTTTTACTGGAGAAGCCAAATCATACTGTTATGCAAAAAGAATTGAGAAACGTTTGTTTTCATTCATTACAAGAATACCAAAGATACCTTCGAACTATCCATTTATGTTTATAAGACTGCATTTTCCAGTTAGGTTGTGCTTTGCTTTGAGGTCTGTGTTTTTCGCATGGACTGCTTTATGTGGCCTCCTCGTGAGTAAATGATCAGGACAATTTATTTATATTATCCCCAAAGGGAAACACGACACATGTTGTGTACAAAGAAATACTTTAGCTGCAAAAATCCGGATATGTATGTAAACAAATATGTAATGGTCAAGTTCACATTCGCATATGAGCTTGGTATGTACTTTCATTACTAAACAAGTACTTATGACGATTATCTTCAAGTAAAACCTAGACATTACTTGATTTATTACAAAAACAAATATGTAGAAGAAGAATATTTTTGAACGCGCTGCGAAGCGGGTACATTAGCCAGTCAGTAATAAATCAAAGGTTAGCTATTTAATATGAAGGGTGTAATATGCAATGCTTTCTACTTTATTATCACTCACCAAGTTGCTTACGATTCTGCGTAGTTTGTGTATTTTCCCAGGAACCTATTATTTTTAAGGTTACTATTAATCCTTGCCTTTAGGTACTTGTACTGCTACAGAGTTTTAAAAATATATTTTAAAAAAATTCTCCTTTTACTATGTCAGACTAAATGAAAATTTTAATTTACGTACCAACACTAGTAACTTTGTAACTACTCCAATTATAAATAAAACAGACTTTTCACGTTTTTATTTTATTACCGCGACTCGGTTAATTAATCTACTATATAGGACCTGTTTCAACCGCATACGTCAAACCGAACTGTCATCCGAACCAGCATACTACCTTGGTCCCGGAAATTGTTCAGAAAATTAAAAATAAGTACAAGTTTATTTATCTAAATCTATATTGTCACCTTTAAAGTAATTCCCATCGACTGTAATACACTTATGCCAGCGCTTGATCCAATCCTTGAAACATTTTTTATATTCGGTTTTCAGCATGTCCATAAGTGCTTCCTGCGATTTTTCCATTACTTCCTCTCGGATGCTGAAACGCGAATTACTTCACGCAAACGTCTCATAGCGCTCATAATGTCTGGCCTAGTGGCAAAAATTCATGATGCACTACACCGTTGTAATCCATGAACACCATGAACATTGCCTTCTTTTTTGACTGAAAACGACGTGGTTTTTTTTTTTTTTTTTTGGTCTCGGCTCATTTGGTGAACGCCATTCACTTGCCTGATGCTCCTTCATATTTTACTAATCACTTTCTATCATCTTGTCATTCTTTCTAGTTGTTATGAATACGTCTTTAATTGTTCACGGTATCCACTTGCGGATCCACCATTTGTGGTGGTAATGTTGACCCGCAATGGCTCCCAAAGTCTGGTGATATTTACATCGCTTTCAGAAGTTTACAAAGGCCTAAAAGTATGCTATATTAATGCCTGTAGCCTAAGTTTAAGCCTAGAACGGTACTGTCTACTTTTTTACTGTTACAGTACAACGTTGTAATTATTACGAACTCATGCTATTTATGTATGAGCCTTAAAAAGGGGTGAAATAAATAAAATTATGAATGCTTTTAGCACAAATAATGAACTTACCCAGATGTCGTATCCCAAAAAAAAAAAATGGTGATCTTTTTTGCGATGAGCAAACAACGATGGGCAAACAAAAAGCTTTTCTGCTTCGCAAAGAAAAAAAAAAGGAATATATAGGGTTTTCCAATAGGGACTTGACAACTTTGAATTTAATTTGTGAACGCACTCTTTCCCTAATCATCAAACTGTCACTGTCATGATAAAGTACACTAAGGAGTAACGTCTGCAAATTATAAAAATTTTCTACAGATATTCGGAGTCGGTGACTGCAACTTTAAGAGCGTTAACTTTAATTTTCAGTCTTAATTCTCGCCCTGTGTCGAAACTATCGCTGCAGTTCAGACGTCCGTAGCAAACGATCCAAATCAGTCAATTCCACGGCGTTCTCAAGAATTGGGCGTCGCTCAGACCACATTATGGCTTATTTTGCGTAAGGATCTTTGTTTACACCCATACAAGATCAAGCTGACTCCAGAATTGAAGCCGATGGACCATTTGAAGCGACGTACGTTCACCGATGATGTTCTGGAGAGTTGCACCAAGATGATAAATTTCATCGCAAAATCATCTTCGGTGACGGAGCTCATTTTTGGCTCAATGGGTTCGTCAATAATCAAAATATGTGCTTCATGAATCACCACTTGTTATTGGGTGGCGTTATTGGGCCATATTTTTTCGTCAACGATAACGATCGTCACGTTTCTGTGAATGGTCAGTGGTATCGCGACATGATCACCGACTATTTTTGACCCGAATTGGAAGATATGGACTTGGACGACATGTGGTTTCAACAAGATGGTGCCACAAGCCACACAGCACACGCTACAATCGATTTATTGACGAGTAAGTATGGTGAGCGTGTTATCTCAAGACATGGGCCAGTCGATTGGCCGCCTCGTTCGTGAGATTTAACTCCACTTGACTATTTTCTGTGGGGCTACGTTAAGTCATTGGTTTATGCCAACACGCCGACGACGTTGGAAGAGCTCAGAGCCAACATTAAACGCGAAATAGCTGTCGTTTTGGGAATAAAGTGTGGCCGAGTCGTTGAAAATTGGGTCCAACGAATCGACCGCTGCATGCGTGAAATATTGATATTGAATTATCTCAAATGGTTTGCCTTTTATTTAAAAAAAAAGTTGTTATTCGTTATTAGAAAACCCTATAGATTTGCTCTGCAAAAGCCCTTTCTTTTGCTTTTCGAAAAGCTTTCAGCACCGGTGTGGAGTTTGTGACATAACCACAGCGAAATATATTTTTTGTTTTTTTTTTATTTTGTATTCTCGTATTTTTTGACCTAACCTGTGACTTTGGCACGATGAGGAACAAAAAGAAATCTACTATATTAAATGAAGAATAACTTCCAAATAAGAAAATCATATATATCATATTTTTATATATTCTATAAAAAAAATATTATTTTAAAAAAAAGTGAGAAGAAATTTAAATTTTAATTTTTAAGTCCTTAAAAAATTTTTCTTTTACAAACAATTGTACTAATTCGCCTTCAATTTTAACATTCCAAAATTTTGGTATTCTTTGACTTGCTTTGATAATTCGAGAAAATTAAATTCAATTAACATACCTACAACAAGGTCAGTAACTACCAACAAACCTAATCCTACCACCCAAGATTCACAAGCCGAAACTGTTACCCCCCACCCACCCCCCCCCCCACCAATATCTGTACCAAGTACATCACATGAATCGAACAAGCCAGGCCACAATAACTCCTTTCAAACTACTTCTTCCAGAGCCGAACGGCAAAATCAAGAACCTGGTACAACTCAAGAATTTGAAGCACTAATCACAAGTATTGTAAATCGCGTCTTGGAAAAACAAATACTTAATATATTTCAAAGAACTTCAAACCCGAATACAAATCAGTTCGCTGGTGAAGGCCAGATCATCCATCAGGAACACAGAGAAAACCTATCCGATTTAGACAAGATACCGGAAGTAGTCAGGTGCCTGAGAGAATTCTCTAGCAATCGCAGTGAATTCATTTCATGGAAACGAAGCGTGGATAGAATTTTTGAAACTTACGAACCATTCGGGGCACACCAAAATACTCATCCTCAGCATCCTCAGCGTTGTACGCAACAAAATTGTTGGCGAAGCTGATGTAGCCTAAGAGTCATACAACACTCCATTGAATTGGGGTTGTATCTCTAGATGCCTTGTCATGCACTATGCTGACAAAAGATACTAAAGTACCCTCGAGTACCAACTCATGCCCCTCCTTCAAGTTAATAACTCAATAGAGCCGTTTTACCAAACCGTATATGGCCACTTATCACTTATCCTTAATAAGATTGGCTGTCTTGACATTGGCACGAGGTCATTGGACTTCTCAAGCAAACATATCGAGACAAAGCTCTCGATACATTCATAAGAGGCTAGAAGGGCGACCATCCTAGGCTTCTCGCTATACGCGAACCCTCAGACCTACCCCAAGCCTTACATTTATGCCTCAAACTTTAGAACCAGAATTTCAGAACTCACCACGCCAACTAAAATACGAACAAGAAGTCCTTTAATCCCAACCATGCCTCGCCTAGACCCTACGCAATTAACTTCCCATCACAGCAGATCGACAGCAAACCCCTAGTCCGATAACACGCGCTCAAAACTAACAGTCTACCCCCCAAGTAAAAACTCAATATCAATAATATAATCAAGAAATTTTCAGGCCAAAATACAATCCTCAAGCGTGGCTATGGTCTTAACAGATAAGTTTTAAGTGGATAAGCTTCGTCACCAATTAAAAAATTTGGAAGAATTATATCTGATCCAGACAATGAGTAGGAGAAACCTACTAACATTAAAAATTATATGTTAATAACAGAACAAAACTTTAATTTTTATTTTCAGGACCAACAGCGAAAGGAAAATGGATGAATTTGAAGGACACCTACAGAAAAAATCTTCAATAATTGCCCCCAATGAAATCGGGTGCCGAAGCTGTTGATTTTTATATTAAATGGCCATTTTTTGAAATGATGTCATTTATAAAAGACACCATTGTTTCGGATCCCACCAAAGGCAATTTACGCGAGCCGGAGGACTACGAACTTGATAAAGAGGCCAATCTTTCAAATATTGTTGAGGATTTGTTGAGAGAGGAAATTTATTTTACCGATAGCCCGGTGGCCGCCACTAGCACCCCTTGCTCAACCACTAATTCGGCTAGCTTCTTCCTGATTAAAAACCGAAAACGACTAAAACGACGTGGGCGAACAATGACTTAGTATAGAGAGAGAATGTCTCGAAATATTAAAAGAAGACATGCCGACATGACATTTTTTCAAAGCTTGTTACCATTTATGGAAAAATTTAATGAAATCTAAAAACTCGAGCTCAGAGGAGAGTTTCAAAAAAATATTTTAAACAAATTAAAAGCCAAGGAACAATAAAATATTATCAATTAAACCCCATAAACGTGTGTTTCTTTGAATTTACCTTAATGTTAAAACAAACCAAAAGCAAATCAAATGATTTGCCTGAATTGGTCTTCATGTTGTCGAAGATTATCATACAAATGGCGAAAATCGTCATAATCTGATCTTTTTCGGCTTATAGGGTGGACACCGAATCTTTTTTTTTTATTAATTTAAGGTAATTCCGTGAATTTTACAGCGACTTTCTAGTAAAGCACTCGATAACGACATTTTCACAAATAATCGCTCAAGAATTGCTGCTCAGTAAATAACCACTTGCGGCTCAACTTTTTGCCGCTCAGCCGCTCTGCGCTTGCCGCTTACTGCGTGGCCTTAGCCTTAAATGAACTCATAAGCAACGTACCTAATCTTTTCTCAGACCCCAACGGAAAGCCTACCTACATAACTAACGTTAAGGGAGAAATACGAACATCCTGCGAAACTCTTCTCTGGAAATTACCCATATTCCATGTCATTGAAATGAAGTCGAAATCAATGAAATCAATCAACTTTTGGATGACGGCATTATAAGGAAATCAAAGTCCCCTTATAATGCACCAGTATGGATCGTGTCAAAAAAACTCAACGCATCCGGTGAAAAAAAAATACAGGTTAGTTATAAATTACAGAAAGCTGAACGCCATAACAATAGCAGATCGTTATCCGATTCCGAAAATTAATGGAGTTCTTCCTCAACTCGGCCAGAACAAGTGGTTTACTGTCCTTGACTCCCCTTCGGACTTAAGAACGCGTCTTCCATATTTCAGCGCGCAGTGGATGACATCCTTCGCGAATATGTTTTATTTACATCGACGATATTGTTTTATTCGGTAAAGATGAGCGAACACATCTCGAGAGCATCAAATCAATTTTTCAAACATTAGAGAAAGCTAATGTCAAAATCCAACTCGATAAGTGCGAGTTTTTTAGGAACGAAGTCGAATTCCTCGGCTTCATAATATCAGAAAAGGGAATTAAAACAAACCCAGCCAAAGTAAAAGCTATTTCAGATTTCCCTTGCCTCAAAACCTTACGAGACCTTCGATCTTTCCTTGGCCTTTCCGGCTAATATAGACGGTTCATAAAATATTATGCCAAGGTGACTAAGCCACTTACTTCCCTCCTTAGAGAAGAAGGGGGCCGTATGTCTAAACATACGTCAAATAAAACCATCATTAAACTGAAGCAATGGAATCATTCGAGAAATTAAAAACTACATTAGTGTCAGAAGACACAGTTTTAAAATATTCCGATTTCACAAAAGAATTTCAGCCAACTACTGATGCCTCAACTTCGCGATCGGCGCTGTCCTTGAACAGGACCAAAAACACTTCACGTTTATTTCTAGAACCCTCAGCAAGACTGAGGAAAACTATGCGACCAACGAAAAGGAGATATTGGCCATAGTCTGGGCCCTAGAGTCCCTGAGGAATTATCTATACGGTTCATCTAAAATGAAAATAATAACAAATCACCAACCTTTGACATTCGCTCTAAGTAACAATAATAATAACAGCAAAATGAAGCGCTGGAAAGCCTTCCTTGATGAGTATAATTACGAATTATTATACAAACCCGGAAAAACAAATGTCGTTGCAGATGCTCTTTTCCGTACTCCAAATTCATCCGAAGTCAAGGCACTAACATCTACACAGTATAGCGCACAAGAACTCATTCCTTGCATAGAAGCCCCAATAAATACTTTCAAGACGCAAATAATTCTTTCCACAGGTCCAGAAAATAACTACCAATTAGAAAACCCCTTTCCAAATTACTTAAGGCATACATTCATTCAACCGACATATACAAAAAAAAAAAATATTATATCCATATTCAGAAGATGTCTAAATCCATTCGTTATAAACGGCTTAATGACTACCGAACAGATCATGGGACAGATTCAAGAAATATACACTTTATACTTTAAAAAATATAAAGTCAGATTAACTCAAACCAAGGTCGAAGATCTAAAAAAGGAGGAAGACCAGGAGGAGCAAATATTCAAAACACACAATCGTGCTCATCGCAATACCCGTCAAAACAAAACTCAGTTACTTGAAAATTTCTATTTTCATAAAATGACTTCAAAAATAGGAGCTCTCGTAAAACAATGTATAGTATGTAAACGGAATAAATACCTGAATAAGCCATTATTACAAGATACCCCTACTTCTCGATTAATTGACGAAATTAATAATATAGTCGAAAATAAAAACAGGGAAACAATAATAAAAAAAGTTTCAATTAAAAAAATAAATAAATTAAACAATATTACTAAAATCCTAAATAAACTAAAAACCAATAGAATATTTGAAATAGACCTTGTTAATGTTATTCAATACAAAATGAAGTTACTAAAGAAAGAACTATTAAACGTAGAGTATGTCACACATTGGGCAAAAAACAAGATAACGAATTCATTTTTGCTTTCTAAAACAGAATTAAATATAATAAAAAATATTTTAGATAATGAAAAATTCCCATATGAATTAATTAATGAAATCATAGAGTTTGCAGATATAAAAGTCATAAATTTAAACAACTTTTAAATTTGTAAATAATATATTAATTTATATAATTATTTTTCAAATGCAAAAAAAAAAACAAATTTTTAACATTACAGTTAAAAAAAACATCAATCTTTTATAAATGTTGTTGGACAAAAGTATTTTGACAATTCAGTGTTGTTAAACCAAAGAAGAAAAAAGTTAATATTGACATCAATGACCATTTGTAAGCGCACATGAATTCATTTGACCAGATTTTTTAATGTTTCCAATGAAATATCCTTCCAAAATCCTTCAACTTCAGCAATAGTCTCCTCACGCGTTTTGATAAGTCTGAGCCTCGTTTTCTTTTTATATAAACCCACACATTCTCTGTTATATTAAGATGGCCTTGTGGCATGGAGCGTTGTCCTGCTGCAGTATAAAGGATTGTCCAATGAGCCGCTCACCGGAAGTGAATGCGTGGTCATTCAGGATACGTAAATATTTATCTTTATTCATTGTACCATTAATTGGTTTCAAAGCGCGCAAACCATTGAAGCACACGCATCCCCAGAACAGAACATCCTCCAATACGTTGTACCCGTTCGCACACAGGCATAATTTTTTTCCGAACATTTTTTTGATTCATGATATTTAAAAGAGCTTTCATATGTCCATAACACTTGTTCCCAATTTGATTGCGTCTTGTTTACGAGTATGTAGGAGTTGACGAATGTTAATCTTTTGAACTTTCTTTTTGTTGAAATTAAAGGAATTGGAAGAGCTATATACGTAAAAAAATTGGCCTCCTTTAGCTGTCTTTCGACAGTTTTCCTACTTACTGAAATGTTATGGTGCTCTTTGAACTCAATCGACACAGCTTTTGGTGTAATTAAATCTTTAAATTTTCTCAAAATTATGCGGAATCTATAAGTTTGTTTTGCGTGGTCTTTCCGATCTGGCCTTATTTTTAAGCGAATCATTCTTCTTTTTTTTTGTTTATTTAGTAATAAATTGTTTGTCTAGGTACTTTGTATAATTTGCTAAGATATTCTACAGAAATGCCTGCATTATACTTAGTGACCATTTCATTTCTAATAAATTCACTTATTTCACGTGTTTTGCACATAATATAACAAAAAATGCGATCAAACAGTTATTATTATTAATAAAAACAACAAAAATAATTTCAAAAACTAGAGCATGTGTTTTTTACCGCAATCGAATCAACGAAAATGAAAATTATAAGCAATGTCATAATACTTTTGTCCAGCAAATTGATCATAATCTGCCACGCAGATAATAATAGAAAAGAAATGTGTTACGTTATCAGTGCAATCTTCTGCTCTCTTAAAGCCTTTAATATCCTCTCCCTCTTAAAAATTTAATGGATACCGTTACCTCACTCAGTTTGCAGAAATAAGCGGTATAACAATTTGCACTGTTTTGTCAAAATACTTTTGCTCACCATTGTATCAGCTTAGAACCATGTGAAACTATTCTCATAAAAGCTATTAAAACGAAGACTTGTGTCAATAAAATTATGAAAATATTTTAAATGTCAAACTAAAATTTATGGTATTAAGTCAGCCAGCAAAAGTTTTAATGGTTTATCCATATGCAATAGCAATAATGTAATAAATATAAGTAGAACATCGTGCATACCCAATCTCCTCAAAAGCATTCCTTCAAATTGCATTAATGATTTTGGTGTGGGCGAAAGCCCCCATTTATTCGGCTTAATACAAGCTATAACTTAAAAACTAAAACTTAAAACTAAGGTTGATTATTGTGGTGAAGGAGAACCGATTTGAGGTAGGAAGTGGTGCGGTGGAAGTCAAAGACGCCAGGGTTTGAATTAATTTTTCGTAGAATGCGGAAGATTGGTTCGTTCGCGCCATAGGTGGTGTGGTGGGTTGGGATATAGAAGAGACGAGGGGTACGTAGATTACGAGTGTGTTGAGGAAAATAGAATTGTGAAGGGACGTGCATTCAACCTGACCTGAAAGAAGTCGATGAAAGAAGAGAAAGTCGGCTGCATCTCTGCGGTCCTCAAGGGTGTTTAGGTTAATAAGGTTGAGACGGTTTTGATAGGGGGGCAGAGTAAAAGAATCATCCCACAAAAAGCGAATCGAAGAAAACGGCGCTGGATGCTTTCGATTCTCGAGATATGAACGCGATGATATGGGGACCATACTTGACTGGCGTACTCTAGGAGGGGACGAACAAAGGTAATATAGAGGGACCTGGTCACGTATGGGTTGGTGAATTCTTTGGACCATCGTTTTACAAACCTAGTGCAGAGTTGGCTTTAAGAATAATCCTATCCATATGCAAACAGAAGTTGAGCTCCCTATCACACAACATGCCGAGGTCGTGAAGAGATTCAACGGAGGAGATAGGTTGGTTGTGGAGAAGGTAGAATCGGGGAGGAGATTTGAGCCGCTTATGTGAAAAGGTGATGGATTGGCATTTGGTGATATTAAGTTCCAAACAATTTTTGAGGCACCAGATCGAAAAACTATCAAGGTCTTGTTGAAGAAGGAAGGAGTCATGGGGGGAGGAAATGGTTTTGAAAAATTTGGTATCGTCGGCGTAAAGGGAGACGGACGAGTATTTGATGATCCCATCGAGACCATTTATGGTTAATATAAAGAGAAGGGGGCCGAGATGGCTTGAGATCAAGCTTCAGTCAAGGCGTAAATATCAAAGGGAAGAGAATGCGATTGACGTAGGACAGCATTGGTTTTAGACCGAAGACCTCTTACATTCTGGTAGTAAAATGTAAGAGGGATGTTGTGGGGTGGAGATTTATGGCGGGATGGTTTAAGTGCTGACGAGGAAAGGCACGTTATGGACGAAAAAATTTATCGTGGTCAGCTCGGCTTCGCTGTAGGTGTGAAACTCGTTTAGAGTGAACGTAGTGGCCGAATGCAGCAAGATCGTCTGCTACTTTTTGAGGGGACATGCTAAATCTCGTGGTACCTGACATAAAGGTTCCTGAGACTGATAGGGTCGGTAGGGAGGTCTTGGTCTTCCCTTCGTAGCAGACCGAGTCCGATTTGTCGTGTAGATAGGCGAGAAAGAGACGAATGTTTTCATATATCTTTCTCTCTCTAAGCCTAGAGAGTGCATAGCGACTTTCCGTAGTTCTATTGGTTTGCAGGGTTAGTTTAACTGTGGGGGAAAAAAGAGGATCAAAAATAGGGGCAGTGGAGAAGGGAGATGGAGATTTGTGGTTGGATATGGAGTTGGGTGCCGGATGAGATGTTGGGTTTAGGGTATGGGATTAAAATCAACAATCAACACATACCAACTATCGAAGAAATACTCCCCGGAATCATCCTCTTAAACAACTTCAGTGGAACAATTTTAGCTAGAAACGATCTTCTCAATCTCACTGGTACATTTTTGATAGAAATACAAAATTCCTCAGTCATTATTTTAAACACAACATATCTGTCAAGTTTCGAAGGCCGATATAAATCACTTCCAGCTCTCATACAGCCTCAATTTAATACAGACTCTTTCGAAGAAATTCTGACACTCGAAATGCTAAAAGAAAATCACCTAAACAATACAGAAGTCATCAACGTCGTTGAAGTAAAAACAAAAATAAACTCGATCACTAATTTTGGACTCATAACAGCAAGATCAATATTTATCCTGTTTATCCTAGTAAAAACCACTTGTGCCAAGAAAATGCCACAAGTCAAAATTACCAACGAATTTCCGAAAATCCCAGTAACGCCGAATTCAATCTCAGAACCTACCTCTAGTAATGTTGGCTTCCAAAGTGTCAATCGTAGCTGGCTTATTCCTGAAGACCTGAGACTTTACATATTCCCAGAGAAAATAGTCCAAAGGTGTGATAGCGCACGATCTAGGCGGCAAATTTACCGTAGCAAAACGTAAAATTAAGTGCTCACCAAAGTGTTTTCTCAACAACTCCATTGTTTCTCGCGCTGCATGGCTCGTAGCACCGTCTCGTTAAAAGCGAGACCATGTGCTTGAATTTCAGGAAGTACATAGTCCGTTAACATGGCGCGATAAAGGTTACCATTGACGGTGACATTCTGATTTGCCTCATTTTTGAAGATATATGGACCAATGATTCCACCAGCCCATAAACCACACCTTACCGTTGTTTTTAATAGATGTAATGGTAGCTCTTGGTATTCTTTGGGTTGCTCATCAGCCCAAATACGGCGTATTTACGTATTCATTGAACCAGAAACGAGCTTCATCACTGAACAAAATTTCACGATACAACACCGAATTTTAATTGAGTTTTTCCAGAGCCCATTCACTGAAAATATGACGTAAATTCAAATCGCCTGGCTTCAAGTCTGGCACAATTTGAATTCTGTACACTTTTAGGCTGAGGTCATCACGTAAAATACGCCAAATTTTCGAATACGGCAAGCCAAGCTGCTGAGAACGACGACGAGTCGATTGGAAGTGATCTAACTGGTCGAGTGTCATCCACTAACGTAAACTAGGACTCAAACTTGCGAATGATATTGGCAATAGTGGTTTCAGTAGGTCGATTATGCGCACCGTAAGTTCCTGGAATTGCACGAAAAACATTTCTCACAGAACGCTGATTTTTGTAATATAACACAACAATTTGGAAACGCTGTTGTAATGTGAGTCTTTCCATGATAACTTGCCAAACGATACTGAACAAAAACGACAAAGCATTTTGATAGAAGTCACGCGTGATCTGTCAAAAAAAGCCTATTGAAAATCAAACCTCATGATAAATCACCCTATACAAGGAGAACACAATAGTAAAAACCAAGAAGACGGGGGTGGCCGTGGTGTAGTGGTATATGCATAGACTCCTCAAGCAAAGGGTCACGGGCTTGAATCCTGTGCAAATCAATTCTCTGAAAAAGTCTTTTCATAGACTTATATGTCGTTATTTGAAAATCTGACAAAGGCATAACTCTGACATGAAGGTATAACACTGATGTTGGAGTGGTTGCTGGCTGGGATAAATGTAACGAACTAACAACTAGCACGTACTAAGACCCCCTGGTTGAGGATGCACTGGCTCGTCCCGTCCAGTTTGACAACCACCTATGGGAAAAATATAGAAACCAAACATACCTGAGTTTCAAACTACTACACCACCCGCCCGCGCCCTGGAGAGAATGCCAGTAAAAGGATATTCATATCCCCTTGGTGTGCGAGCGGTATTAAAAAAAAAAAAAAAAACACGTACATCAAAAACAACCTGCTAAGCCATCCAGAATAACTTAAACCCCATTCTTTTGAATTTGGGTCAAACGAGGACGTTTGATGTTACAAAAGGAGGAGTTAACACGACATCGGTGATTTTCCCAAACACCCAAGAATTGTGCAAGACAACACCCCCACGAGCATCCGGTCATTCTTCATCCACATGATTTACCATACTTGTCATTTCAATGCACAAGTCGGCACATGGCATCTTCCCATATTTCCCATGCACATCATTTACCACACTGGATTCCACCACCTGAAACCCACTCTGTGTTCCCACACATTTCCTCACGATTGCTATACTCCACATTAGAATAAGTTAGGTGATAAGTCAAATTGTGTTTTAAGTAGTCAGTTGTTGTTAAGTTACATCTGAATAAAGAGGGTTATCCTCTTTTAAATTAAATATTTTAACTTGTACATTAAATTAGGGTAGGTTAAGATCAGGAATAATTTTAAAGCGATCTGCGATGATTTTAAGAACTTGTAGGTACGCTACAAAAAATTTAAATAGAAGGTATGTACTGTAGATGATGTAGGCTAACGTTATTTTACTTTACTTTATTCATATGTATGTGGGTATGTACGCATTATAAGATTGAGGCTGAGACAAATAATTATGTTTATTTATTTCCTAATTGTTTGAATATTGAACCAATATTTCCGTGAGATCGAAATTGTTTTTGTCCTTTTTCGTTTCTTTGACACAGTTCTCACAAACTGCATTCATTTTTTAAAGTGTAACAGTAACCTGCAAAATACCTTGTGGCTATTTTATTCATTTCTGTCATTTTTATTGAAAGCGTGTCTTCATCTGGTAATTCTATCGCTAAAAGTTCGGATTCACAATATTTGGCTAGATCGAAAATGTTTTCATTTTTCTCTTGCTCCTATGTTAGGACAATCTTTGTTTTATTTTCAGTATCCAACACAGCATTCCAATATTACGGTAAATATTCAAACAAAAATTTTAGAGCCATAATTTTGGCCAGTAATGAGCCAAATTCAGACGCGTTTGTAATATTTTTATTAAAATTTCTTGTTCTTGTTTTTCCAAAAAGGTTTTCAAGTGGTACTTTCAATTGTCATAATCAAGCCCTTAAAGCAGAGGGGTTTACATATTGCATTGATTGACTGAATACGATTGCATTTCTTTTAAAAATTCAATATTTGAGTCATTTGAGTCTTCCTTTCAATAAATCTAATATTTTATTGATTTTATTTATAAATTCTGTGCGTTTTTTCTCTGGAAATTTGTTCAAGCGCTGTACTATAATGCATTAATTACGCAAGCCACGGATCTGCTAAGTACTTGCGTCGCTAGTTTCACATTAATTTGAATGAGCATGTTTTAGTTTTGGACACATTTTTGTGGTATTATTTCTTTCTGTATTATAGATATACTCAATTATTTTCCAGCTTACAACTCCATTAGAGTTTGTAAGTCTGATCTTAAAAGATTGTTTCTTACACTTTTGATTAAATGTGAGAAATCATACATTCCATACACTTTTTTTTTTTTTCTTTATAAAGAAAGGAACTGTTGACTTCATCCAGCTTTAATTTATTGAAAAGGCTTCGATTCGTAGGGCCTTGGTCACAGAAAATGCCTCTTACGTTTAGTCCCAGATATATATGTCAATACAGTTGTATACTTCAATTTCGAGCTGCTTTGTTGGTATATTGCTTAGACTGATCACATGATAAAGCACTTGTTTATATTTACCACATATACCACGATTCATGAACACGCGAACTGATTTCGCACACAAATATAATCTCCATAATCAACGAAGACCTCGATTATGTCTTTATATTTGTTGTATGTACTAGATGGGGTAAAAAGTAACCACCTTGGGAATGAAAAAAAAAAACTTTTTTAATTTTTTTTTTTATTTTATTCAATATAGTCTTCTTTTAGTTTGATACACTTATTCCAGCGATTTTTTAAATTTCCTCTGTAACCGCATCGGAGGCCCTGCCTCTGCGGACTTGATTGGTAGTGGAGTTGCGGCCACAATGAAATTCTCGAAACCAATATTTGACGGTGTAATCTGACGGAGCATTACCCCCATAATATTTATCCAACTTTTCTTTTGTTTTCTTCGCCGTTTTGCCACTCAAAAAATAATGTTTTATAAGAGAACGAAAATCGTTTTTGTACATACTCAACATGACAGTATCGCACTAAAATTTGGCACGTCTGCCTAAATATGAACGGACTTCAAGGCACCATAGCCTCTTTTTTGCATTAGCAGCGCATTTTGCGGTCAAGGAGGTTACCTAGTAAAATCCGCCTGGATACTCATCTCATCGAATATTTAAATGACTTCTTTGTCGTTTGGTTCCAATGTTAAAACAGTTTTTGTATTTCATTAAAAACATATTCGTTTAGACCAGGAGATAAATTTTTAACTTTCACGAAGAAGAAGAGCATATAAATATACATTGGCAAATCCACCTTTCTTCTTGAGTAAATTGTCGTTTGCCTTATGATAAAATAAGTTTGCAAAATGTTGCAATTTTTTCTTCTATTGTTTGCTTTTGATATTCTCTAAGCTGTGCTTTGTCTTTTTTCAGCCTGCGGACTTTAATTGCCAGGATATTTCTGAATTTTAGAATTTAGATTTTTAAGCTCTATCTTTTGTTAATTCTTTTCAGTCTACCTATTTGTTGAAAATAAAAAATTGTTTTTTCGTGTTTGTATTGCCCTTCTTGCATATATGTAGATTCTATGGAATCTATAAATCTGTTGCAGTGTATAAGTACTGAAACTTTATTAAGTTCATCAACATACATATATCGGTACTCGTTTGCACTTTTAATCTTTTGCGATGAGAGTAGTTTATTTTGGCTTCCTTAGGATCAAAAGCAAATTCATTGTCATTAGATTCCAAAAACATTTCACTCCTTTTCATTAAAAGTGTAGGAACAGAGTCGTGTTTTAATTTTTTTTTTTTTCAAAAAATTTCAAATCAAAATGTTTACTACAAATGTATGGCCATTTATGATTCTCAACATTATCACGGGATTCTTCTGTGTGTGCTAGTCAATCATTATATAATAATAATAATAATTCTTTATTCCTTTACAAACGATATATACAATTCTTATAAATTTTGAGATGCATTATGAATTTACAGATTTGTAGAGAATAGCTTAGTACAATCATCAAGGCTTTTGATATGGTGAATCATAATATTTTATTGAACAAATTTTTTTGTGCAGGATTCCGCGGTTTTATCCTCAAATGGTTTACCTCCTACTTGAGTAATAGAACTCAAAAGGTCTTAGAAGACAACTTTGCAAGTAATCCAAAAATTATCAGTCGAGGTGTCCCCCAAGGCTCAATCCTTGGCCCAATTTTATTTCTCATTTATATCAATTCGCTTTTTAGCCAACCGTTTTTGGGCAATATCACTGCTTTTGCGGATGATCTTGGTATTGCCTATAGTTCAAAAAGTCGTCTCGATTTAACTTCTGATATTAATCATGATGTCCACATGTTAAGGACTTGGTTTGGGGTGCATAAGTTAGTCGCAAGCAATAAAACAAAAGTCATGAACTTTAGTACTAATACTCGTGATTCTTTAAACTTGGAAATCTGGTTCCACTCAAACAATTGTTTCAAGATTGAACCAGTGAATCAATATAAATACCTGAGTTTAAATTTCGAATGTAAAATGAACTGGTCTGACCATATTACATCATTGAAAAAAATATTTACGCTCTGCAATCCATGTCCTACTTCGCCTAAGAAAATACTGTAGTAATGAAACTTTGAAGTCAGTGTACTTTGGATTGGTTGATTCTTAACTACAGTATGGTTTTAGTTACTGGGGAGGTGCCTACCGCACAAGGTTATTGCCTTTAATTGTTTTACAAAAATATTTTATTAGAAAGATTTGTAATGCTAATCGTTTGGTTTGGTCTATGATCTTGTTTAGAAAATTGTTGAAAATTTTACCTTTAAAGCACTTATATTACTATAAAGTGTCCAAATTTTTTTTAAAAAGAAGTGGTTATTTGCAAAGTCCAATCTCATATTCACATAATTTACGAAGCGGATCTAACAACTTTATTCAAGTGCCGTTATTTCGAACAACTTTATCCAAAACTACTTCAGTGTCGTGTCCTGCAAATTGCTTAACAGGCTTCCAGAAAATATTCGTTTTCATAATTCGTTCAACCAAATTTTTAAAAAAATCAAAAACTGGCTTCTAACTTTCGATCACGATCATTTCAGTATATGTCATTCATTTGAAGCGTAAACAACAATAATTTTTTTTCACTCAAATATGTCGAGCTTTGTGAGTTCTTCTTCATTACTTTAATATGAAGAAAACTGCTGCCGAAAGTCATCGTATTTTGGTGGAAGTTTATGGTGAACACGCGCTAGTTGAGCGAACGTGCCAAAAGCGGTTTGCACTATTTAAAAGTAGTGATTTTGGCTTGGAAGGCGATGAACGTCCTGGACAGCCAAAAAAGTTTGAAGATGAAGAACTGGAAGCATTCTATGAAGATTGTTGCCAAATACAAGAAGAGCTCGCAGAATCGTTGGATGTCACTCAAGCGGCCATTTAAAAACGTTTAAAAGCTGCTGGATATATTCAAATTGGGTAACACATAAACTCAAGCCGAGAGATGTCGAAAGACAGTTTTGCATGTCCGAAATGCTGCTGTAACGCCACAACAGGAAGTCATTTTTGCATCGGATTGTTACTGGTGATGAAAAATGGATCCATAACGACAGCCCCAAATGCAAAAAATTATATGTGAAACACGGCCAACAAGCCAAATCAACGGCATAGCCGAATATCCATTACGCGAAGGTAATGCTCTGTATTTGGTGGGATCAGATGGGTGTGCTGTAATATGAGCTGCTAAAACTGGGTGAAACCATCAATGGACAACGCTACCGAACACAATTAATCCGTTTTAAGGGAGCAGTAGCAGAAAAACGCCCGGAATATGCGACCAGACACGAGGCAATAATTTTCCATCATGACAACGCTCGGCCCCACGTTGCTATTCCGTATAAGAACTATTTAGAAAACAGTGGATGGGTAGTCTTACCCCACCCCCCTTATAGCGCAGACCTTGCCCCTTCTGAGTACCATTTGTTCCGGTCGATGCAGAACGCCCTCACTGAAATACGGTTCACATCAGAGCAGAATATCAAAAATTGGCTTGATTCATTCTTGACTGCCAAGCCGGCGCAGTTCTTTTGGGATGGGATCCACAAATTGCCAGAAAGATGGGTAAAAGCCATAGCATCAGATGGGCAATACTTTGAATAATACTATTGTACATGTTTTTCTTAAATAAACGTTCAAATTTTGAAAAAAAAACCGCACGAATTAAAATATATACCCAATATGTTATTCAAAACTTGTTCAGCCATCCATTTGGAGAAATGTTCAAAATTCATCTCATCGTGATGATCTCCTGTTTTAGTTCCAGATTTAAATAAAAGCAAGACATTATTTACGAAGCATGCGCAGGTGGCGCCTTTAATCCACGTCTGGTACCATTAGTCCATGCCCTTGGGCTTGTGTGTGAGCTGTGAATATAGCTCTCGTCCAAATAAATGATCTCATATCCTTTTGATCTGTATTCCCGCACCTTTCTCAGATATTTCACTCGTAAAAGTTTAACTTCATAGAAATTTACGTTTGTTCTCCGTTTTTTTTTTTATAGGAAAAATCCATTTCTTCTTAGAATCCTGTGTAGCGAAATTATGCTTAAGTTAAGTTCCAAATCTTCCTTGACCCGTTATTTCAACATTCTTAATGTAATCATAATTTTTTTCTCAAGGTTTTTTTTTCAAAGTTGCATATAATTAACCGAATAGCTGTGATGTTAAAGTCGTCTAATGCAGTTTTCCATTTTGTGTGTGGTACTTTTTTATTTGGTGATTTAAAACACCTTTTTCCTTGTATTCCTTGATAATCGTTCGTATTGATCGGGCCGAAATTCCAGTGAACTCCTTAGTCTGCAAGTTTGCGTACGTTATGGCATTATCCAAACATAATCTAATAGCTTCTTCCAATTTTTTGTTATACATGTTAACAACGATTTTACGGACCTGACTTCTTATTGGTTTTCGCGATAAATCCATGACAATGTCCTGTATTTGTATAAGCTTGTATCTTAATTGTTTTATTAGAAAATTAATTGCGATGAAATGCAGCCAACGAAAAAGAAAACACTAGCTATCCAATATAAGAACGCTTATTTATAATTTTTTGTTTTTTAACCAATCTTAAAGAATCCAAATGCATGCGTCAGTAGAGCCAATATGCGAATGACAAAATTTAACCCTTTTATAGTTTTAGGTCATCTATGAAAAACCCACAAGTGATACAATAGAACCGCGAGTATTTAGGTACATGTAACTAAAAAAAGTAATGGACTTTTGGTAGAAATTGAATAAATAGTATGGCGTTAATAATTTTTTTTAAGTGATTACCAAAAAAAAAGGGAAATAAAACACTGAAACAATTTTTTTTCTAAGACCTAAAATGCTATCCTGAAACCTTTGAACTAAAGTCTCGTAGGTAGAAGCAAACACCATAAAATAAATGAAAACACGCAACTTATACAGGTACTTAAACCTAAACCACAAATTGTAAACGTTGAGAACCTAATCAATTACGTGACTAGTGTATACAAATACAACAAAAATACAATGTCCTGAATTTTTTTCCAATCCCACTCTAGATTACAGGTAGCATTACATATGAAGTGCATTGAAATTTATGGACCCTATACCAAAAAATTAAAGTAATTTACGCAACAGCATTTTAGTTCTAAGCTATGTAAAATTACGTTAGGCATTGAGAATTTCAGGCAAAAACATTTACTCTTTCATACAATTTTTGTTCTCTTAAATCCTCTCTGCGCAATCAACCGTTGTCAAACTCAGTTGGTACGGAATATACTTCATTCTTTCTCCCAACATTAGAAAATTTGACACAGCCTATAGAAGATCCAACTGTGTTGTTGTTGTTGACAGGTGTGATGCTCTTTACATAACAGGAGTCGATTTCATTGTCATTGAACTCTTCTCCCATAACAGCAGTTAGTAATTTATTTGCATTCCGTTTTACATTAGAATTGTTGACGTCAGGAATTCCAACTATGTCAACTGAGCACTGTTTCTCTTCTGCTCAAAGAAATTAAACCTCATCTCAAATGCATTAACTCTCTTATTTTGAATAACATTGCACTCTTCAAAGGATTTGATTTTATTTAGTGCCTTAATGTTTACTAGCTTAAGTTGAATAATCTAAAATGTGAAATTAAGTGCTCACCAAAATGATTTCTCAACAAGTCCATTGCTTTACGCGCTGTATGGCTCGTAGCGCCATACATAGTCATACATACATGATCTGTCAAGAAAAGCCTATTGAAAATTAAACCTCACGATGAATCACCCCTTACATATGTATCATATATTGTTGTCATTTATTGAGCACATTGCAAACTTATCTTGCTGGAATGTTTTTTATAATCGCAAATTCTACAATGGGTCCTTTCCGCTTCCCCTGTTTAAATTGATATTTCTGGTTACTCCAAGTTGTTTCCCAAAATTGTCTTTATAGCATTTTTGATTTTTTTTCGCAGATTTTGCATTTCATATCTTTTCATTTGGCATTTCATAGTCATACGACTTTGCAAAGCAAGAAGGAATTGGAACCTTATCATGGATTTCGCATTGCTATTTTTCTTAAAACAGTTATGTAAATATGTATATGAAGTATTCGTTTGCGCATGCTAAATTTAACATATTATAGAAATATTCCATTAGCCATCGCCTGGTTTTTCCCTGGCAGTTAGTGACGTGGCATATTTGGCTTTTTGGACGGTCCATATACTATTCCCTCATCAAGAATAGAAGAAACAAGGGTAACGATCTTGTTCATTTTTGGTAAATAAGATACTGCTGTAAGATTTTTTTGATATAAAAATAATGTAAAACCAACTTTTCGAGATTTAAATTTTGTATCAGTGAAAAGTGCAGGAAATTCTATTTTATTTTTTATATTGTTCCTATTGCCGTTATATTGTACTTTGTTAGAAGTGTTTGAATAACAAGAATCCCAGTAAGGCAGTTATCAAATGTCACAGAAACAAAAAATGTTCATGGTTCAATAGTGAAGTACACCATGCGATTAAGATTTGTAATGTGTTATATCCTAAATGGAAGTCAATGCCAACAAATCTTAATTGGAAGATATTCTATCGGCCATGTAATTGGTCTACTTCCATTACAAAAAGAGCAAAAAAAAGACATTTCTTATATAAGTTGAGGCCCGAACAAGCTTCCAAAAAGCTGTAGAACAACTTGCGTGCAATTGGTATTGGAAAAAAGTTGGCAATCGAAAGAACACCTTATATTAATGAACTTAACAATACATTTGTTTTTTCTACTATCAACAAACCGCCTTTCACCCTATCTTGATCTACGAGTAACTTTTGACTTTGTTTTTGATTTTCGCGTTGTTGCTGAAACTGATGTTGTTTATATCATACGTTATTTAAAATCGAGAGGACGGTGTACCTTACCGATTTGTAAAGATGATTCTACCCCATATCCCTTATCCCTACCAGCCTAACGTATATCTTTTTGCATCACCGTTTCCACCTTTCCTGATATTTAGAAATTGGCTAGAGTTATTCATGTCCCAAAAAACCTCACCCCTCTTTGCCAACCGACTTTCGTCCGATAAGTATATTACCATGTTTGTCCAAAGTACTTGAGAAGATTCCAGTAAACCAAATCGCGAATTACATAAGTCAACACAATTTATTATTCCCAGTTCAGTCGGGCTAAAAGTCGGGCAGTTAAAATCCTTCATAGCATTAGAGTAGAATATGATGAGGACTTTTTGACGTGCTTTGCTAGCTTTTGAACGCGTTGATCACATTGTACTACGCCAGAAACTTAAATTATATATTGGGTTCAGTGAAAGACCTGTTCGAGTGATTTTTAATTATGTAGACAATCGCCAACAAAGAGTTGTTCATAACAATGATTCTTCCGATTTCCGAGCCTTAACTGCAGGCGTACCTTAAAGGTAAATTTTGTTCTGTCGTTTTATGTAGTATGTATGCTCAAATGTTTTAATTCATCTAACAGATATATCTCTCGAGATCTTCAGGACTTGTTGAGTCCTTCGTCTTCGTCAGAATAAACGAGATATAACTGGAATATATATAACTGGTCATTATGTAATCCACTCAGTCTTAATCCAACCAAATCGCAGCTCATTCCAATAGCTAAAAACAATCAATTCAGATGAAATACCGCCAGTATTCCTGAACGACAGTCAACTGAATTTTGTGGAGGTTGTTACTAATCTCGGTTTCAAATTAAATCGCTCACTTTCCGCGGTAGACCATATCAACTGTGTTTTTAGACAAATCTATGTTGAACTTCGCAAACGTTGGCTTTCATCTAGTTTCACCCCATTAGGTACTAAACTCAGGCTTATTAACACTTTATTTATACCTATAATTGATTACTCTGTCGTAGTTTATTGCAAGCTTGACTCTCATTCACAACACAAGTTGCTTGTTTTCTTTAACGATATGATAAGGTATGTGTATGGGCTGCGTTGATAAAATCATGTATCCCATCATCATAGTTGCTCCTTAAAACAGTTTCTTGAACTTAGATATTTTGTGTTTATGTAAAAAATCATTTAAACAAGATCTCCCGTCTATTTAATGGAACAGATTAAATTTGCCTAATCAACCAAAACACAAAATATTATTATTCCCTCCTTTAATTACTTAAGTTCCTCGGGCCTATTTTTCGTTACCAGACTTTGGAACTCCCTTCCTACAACAACAAAACCAATAATGGGAGCTTCATCTTTTAAAAATGCCACCCTATCACATCTCAGGTAATCACAACAATTATACTTCTTTCATCTCTAAGACATAGTCTATTTCCTCCATTCCATTTTCCTTCTCATTCTTTCCCTACCTATACTTATTGTTAGCACATTACTTATTTCCATATAGTATTTTGTACAATATATTAAATATTTTGTTTATTAAATATTTTGTTAATTTTTTTTCATATAATGTTTACATTTATTACCCTAAGATATGTGCTATACCATAAAAGACATTTTGTAAGTCTTATTTCTACAATCCCGAATTATATATAAATATAGAGATTAGATATATAAACAAATCAGTAGATAATTAAATTGACAAACAAATATGTAAACATTACAAAAGTTAAGTTGCAATTAAATAAAATCAAATACAATTAAATTAAATTAGCAAAACTAAAACAAATAAATGAATAATAAATGATAATATCGATATTTAATGAACAAAAAAAAAAAAAAAACACTGTATGTGCCACTATAAATTAAGTGGATTGTCGGGAATATTACATCAACATAACATTTAGCTTGCATTTTAGGGAAGAGATCAATTCAACATTAGCTCTATCGTGTAAATCTGTTGTAGAGTAATGTCAGGTAAGATTAAGCATCATTTTTAAAACTTTGTTTTCAGACATTTAAGGCTTTCTAATTCAGCATAATTATCTCACACCATACAATCGTACAGTAAGATAGATTGGAAAATCGTCTTATAAATTATCATTTTATTATAAATTCAAAGTTTTAATTTCCTATTAATGAAGGGATACAACATTTGTACGGCTATTTTAATTTTATTAATTGTTTCTAAATGTTTGTTAGATGTCAGTTTTTGATCAAGAAATACCATATGCCCAGGGACTTCACGAAGCTAGCCATTGATTATTAACTGATTAGCTGGCCTTCTTTTTCAGGTGAGAAATATAGCCTGGATTTTTTCTGCGTTCAGTTTCCACTTTCCACTTGGACAGATAGCTTTGCAATATTTTAATCGCATTTTTTAAATTCTTCTCAATGTTGAGATCAAACTCATGAGATGAAAGTATAGCACTGTCATCAGCATAAAAAGCTATTTAACAATGAGGAAGATTTGGAAGATCAGACGTAAGCACACTGTAATTTGCTGAGAGATAGTGTCAATATCTTGTTTGCTAAAGCTTTTATGTTTGTTGAAATAGTAAGCAGTTTTTCCTTTGATTCTTTTCAATGCGAAATTCGCATTTTTAATATCTGAAAAATATTGCACTCCTTCTACGCCCTTCAAAAAAAGTTTACAGAGAATTGATATGATCTGAACTAAGATCATTGAAAGCAACAGGCTGTGAGATTAGATCAGAAATGTTTGTTACAAATAAATTTAATACAGAGGGACTGCCACGAGAACTGGTTGGTACAAAAGTAGGACTAGGGGGTAACATAACAGAAATTGGTGAGACAACAAAGATACCCGACAGTACATTTCCCCAGGAATTTCCTCTTACACAGCCCCATTTCCTCTGTCTGCAATTTAAATCACCTCTTATCAGGAATTTGCAATTCATATTAAAAAATTTTACAAGTTCATTTTTAAATATTTGCTTTTTTTCCTTCCTAATGACGCTTCCTATTATTTAAGAAATATATTGTTACATATTAAGTTGTATTGAAAACATTTACATCCCACTATAATAATACGCTTGATTATTCGCCCCACTCAGCATACATACATATAACTTATTTTCGCCTCACTTGCCGTTTGTCTTATCAAACACCAAAAAGAAAGCATTACGGTTGTTTGAATAAACTTTAAAGTAATCTTAATATCTAATTGGCGCAGTCGGTGAAAAAAGAAAGAAAATAAATAAATAAGTATAGTAGAAAGATGTTGGAGGACTAACGCCCGAGAAAAGCTCGTGTAAATCGAAAAACATAATAAATAATTGAATGTTAAACACATTTAAATAGTTCGTAAACGACTCCAAATACAATTGCTCCTTAATCTAACCGGTAGATTAGAGAAGAGAAGAGAAGACAAACATCACTTTACTTAGTTTAAGCCAGCGCTAAACTACCAAGCATATTATCACCAATTCATCATCATTGAAATAGCGGAATATCAAGGACTATGCGGCGTCGTATTGAACAAACTAAGATCTACTACAGTAGATCTCAAAATAAAAGAATATTGTTTACTAAAGTGAGTACATATATAGGTATCCGAATATTTATAGTATTTATATTATTCAAGAGTAAAAAATGAATGTTATTAATCCGCTTGATAAATTTAAATTAGCTTTAGATATATTAAGTAAGATTCATTTGTTTGATGGAAGTGATGATTGTTGATTTTCTGTACAGAGTCGATTCGCTGATTCCAACATTTGTAACTTTTAATGAAGTTACTAAAATTATACTTATATATTATATTAAAGAAAGGACAATAAGGAATGCTAAACGTGAGCTTCAAAGACACGGTAGACTTCGGACATGGTCTGAAATTAGAGAAGTGATTAAAAGTTTTGGAGAAAAACTTACATTTGATAAATTAATCGACAATATAAGAACATTTAGAAGCGAAACAACAATAGAGGATTTTTATAATAAAATTTGTGGTATGCTGAGTAGATGCAACAATGCATACCTGCTTGAGCACAATCATGATAATAAGCACATGATGGAATCAAATAATAGGATTGCTTTAAAAGCTTTAAAAAACAACTTGCCTGAACAATCTATTGTCTATTGTAATAAGTAGAAATTCTGGTACTTTATATCAAGCCTATAAAATAGTGGTAAAAATTGGTTCTCAGAGAAATAGTCAAAATATCAAACAAAATTTTTATATTCAAGATTATAGGGACCAACAGGTAAGAAGTTATAGTTCCAACAATTATCTTTTGGGACAAAGTCGAAATCAAGCTTCATATGGTTATTCGCGTCAAAATAATAACAACCAAAGTTATCAGTCGCACCAAAATTCCAGTTAAAATAAAAATAGCAAAACACAACAAACAGACAATAACAAAAATCGTCATGATTTTGAATTAAAAGACATTTCTTTAAATGAGCGCAGAAGGCATACTGAACAGCATTTTCATAATTATTCAAATTTTTGGCGAGTTTAACGAAACAACTTACTTTTATAACTAATCAAACTAAAGCTAGAACCCTTAGGCATGCCAAGAATGACGTACTTTTGTATATTGTCAACTGTGTTAATTTTTTTTTGTCGAAATTTGCATACAATCTAATAATTTAATTTTATGAAACTTTTGCATCTGTCTACATAATTTTTTTTTTTCCAATAAAGTGTATTATTACTGCGAAAATATTAAAAATAAAATACGAACTTTGATCAAAATATATACATATATATAAAACTCGCTGTGCCAATTCCATATAAGTTGTAACGACTCCATCACAATCACAAGCCCGAACCAATACACCAATACTTCATATATGTCCAACCCACCAAAACGGACCACATCATGCACGAAGAAGATCGACAGGACGGATTCGCCAGAAAGCTCCCTTTGTTCTCCCCTATGAAAAATCGGAAAAAAATTCATAGACGAAAAGTCAAAAATGAAGACTATGATGAACGAACTACCTAGTAAACGAAGTGAGTTTATTATTTCATTGTTATCTAAAAATATAATCTAGTCCGAAAACAAAATCACCGCCAAAATTGACTTCAAAGTCAACGAAATTAAATCTAGTATTTTTTTTTTTTCAATCTTTATTTCATGACAAAATATAAATAATTTTTACAAATATAAATGATCCAGGATACAATGAATTTGTCTAAGAAATAGCTTTGCACAATCTGTTGCCATATGGCAGTGGCGAAAGTACAAGAAAAAATTTAAAATATAGTAACAGAATAAAACAATATTGATGGGGTAAAGTAGTAGGATATTTCAAATTTAAACGCAATGTACATAAAAAAAAGAAGTAAATTTTAGTCAATTTATATTGGGTATATATTTTAATTCGTGCGGTTTTTTTTCCAAAATTTGAACGTTTATTTAAGAAAAACACGTACAATAGTATTATTCAAAGTATTGCCCACCTGAAGTTATGACTTTTTCTCATCTTTCTGGCAATTTGTGGATCCCATCCCAAAAGAACTGCGCCGGCTTGGCAGACAAGAATGAATCAAGCCAATTTTTGATATTCTGCTCTGATGTGAACCGTATTTCAGTGAGGGCGTTCTCCATCGACCGGAACAAATGGTAGTCAGAAGGGGCAAGGTCTGGGCTATAAGGCGGGTGGGGTAAGACTTCCCATCCACTGTTTTCCAAATAGTTCTTAGCCGGGGCTGAGCGTTGTAATGATGGAAAATTATTGCTTTGTGTCTGGTCGCATATTCCGGGCGTTTTTCGGCTACTGTTGTCTTCAAACGGATTAATTGTATTCGGTAGCGTTGTCCATTGATGATTTCACCCGGTTTAAGCATCTCATAATACAGCACACCCATCTGATCCCACCAAATACAGAGCATTTCCTTCGCGCCATGGATATTCGGCTTTGCCGTTGATTTGGCTAGTGGCCGGGTTTTTTGCGCATCGTATGTATGTATGGAATCGTAATGATTCCATTTTTCATCACCAGTAACAATCCGATGCAAAAATGACTTCCTTTTGTGGCGTTCCAGCAGCATTTCGTATATGCAAAACCGCCTTTCGACGTCTTTCCGCTTGAGTTCATGTGGAACCCAATTTCTTTGCTTTTGAATACATCCAGCTGCTTTTAAACGTTTTCGTTTCTTTTGCGAGCTCTTCTTGTGTTTGGCAACAATCTTCATAGAGTAATGCTTCCAGTTCTTCATCTTCAAACTTTTTTGGCTGCATAGGACGTTAATAGTCTTCCAAGCCAAAATCACCACTTTTAAATCGTGCAAACCACTTTTGGCACGTTCGCTCAGCTAGCGCATGTTCACCATAAACTTCCACTAAAATACGATGACTTTCGGCAGCAGTTTTTTTCATATTAAAGTAATGAAGAAGAACTCCCCGCAAAAACACTTTTTCAGGCACAAGTTCTACATATTTGAGTGTAAAAAAAATTATTGTTGTTTACGCTTCAAATAAATGATATATACTAAAATGACGTAAAATGACAGTAGCTTTCAAACGTATGTTCTAATGGAATAATACAAGTTACGCCATCTCTTAGCAAACCGCATGGTTATAGACCCAATATCATTGGAATGAGAATCGAATCTATTTCATAATGGTTTAAAGTGAAATGCCATTTTTTAACATTTTTTAAAAATACAGTTTTTGTTCTCTCACACCAAAGGTTTTCTGGCAAAAAATTAAATAATCTGGGAGCTGTAACATAGTAGAATCGACAAAAGTGTGCTTTATAAATAGGTGGAATAGTTACGAAGTTCCTCATGTTAACATGCAAATTATAATTTTCCTGAAACCTAACATCATAGAAACCAGAATTTTCGAAAAATATGTTTAGCACTTTATAACAATATAAATGTCTTAATGAAAGAATTTCTAGGCTTTTGAAAAGTCCAAAACTAGGCGTTCTCTTTTGGATAATTAATAAAGGTTCTATTTTATTAAAATACGCACCACCTCAGCAAGAAATACCATACTGCAACTTAGATTTGAATAAGCCATTATAAGCTATTTCTAGAACTTGAATATTGCAATAGAGGCTTAGATGATACATTTGCCTAACTACCCTATTAAAATACTGTTTTAGGTATGGCGCGTGATCGTTCTAATTGAGCTTATTATCCAAAATGATACCTAAATACTGGAAACTATCGACACTTTCAATACGAAAATAATCTTCACTACAGTTCACATTTGCATTGAAGGTAACATGACCTCGAGCAGTTGAATCAACTTAGCAAAAACCTAGGCAACTCGGAGAGTGATAAAGGAGACTCAGATCTTCAATTATTAAACCTTTCAGATTAAATATCATAAACTTTGTTTTACTGCTGATTACCAGTTTATGTTTATAAAACCATCGTCGTAGTAAATCCAAGTCGTTATTAACGTTTTAAGGGGTTGGATGAATAGTGTGTTAACATACATAAGGAACAATAAAGGACCCAAAACTGAGTCTTGCGGGACTCCAATATTCATGTATCTTATAGAACTAAAAGAATTATTAATTTTTACTATTTGATTCCGGTTTTCAAGGTAGGAAGTCAACCAATCATAAATAAAGCCTCTGAATCCAGCATTAAAAAGTTTATTTAAAAGAATGGTATGGTTTACTGTATCAAAAGCCTTGGTTATGTCAATGAATAGGCAAGATGGAATTTGAGAAGTATTCAAGCTGTTATATATTTCCCCAATCAGTTTTAATAACGTACTTTCGGTAGACCTACCTCTTCTGAAGCCAAATTGGAATTCGCTACAGAACTGAGACCTATCTAAGAAAGAAATCATTCTTGTTTTCATTCCTCTTTCAAAAACTTTAGAGAAAACCGATAACAGCGAAATCGAGCGTTAATTGTTTAATGACATAGTACTGCCTTTTTTATGAAGGGGTATTACGAGTGCAGTTTTTAGGGCATCGGGGAAAACACCATTATATTATTGAATCCCGTTGAATTTGATGTTTTAAGTGAAGATATTATTCTATGAATTTCAAGTGGAGTAAATTCGTTAAGGTAGAAGCTTGCGGGTTGAAAAGTGGCTTCCAGTATGCTATCACTATTACACAAAGTTGGATTATCAGTATTTGATACACTAAGAAATGAGCCTACTTTGGAGAAGTCGTTAAATAATTTAGCTGATTTCAAAGGGTCAGAAATCGTAGAGTTGTTATTGTTAAGTACAATATCACTGCAAGGTGTGTTTTTGTTTAAAATATCGTTAACAATTTGCCATTCTTTTTTGGAGCTACCTATACTTTCAGCAAGCCTTTTGCTATAGTAAGTTTTTCTACAGTATGGTAATTCTATCTTTAGCTCATGACAAATTTTATCATAAAAGGTTTTTAATCTAGCATTGTTAGAGTGTTTTTGAACGAGTGAGAAACGCTTATTTTTTTTTTTTTGATTTTCTTTAATAGTGGAAAGGACATCCATTGTTTCAGAAGTTTTAATTTGTTATCAGCTCTAATTTTCTTTTGGCAACAGATCAAAACATAATATTGTAGCTTACTTAGAAATATATCAAATGCTAACGACGGATTAGAAGTTGTATAGACTTCATCGCAGAATTCATAATTTAGTTGGTTTTTTAAAGCAGTGAAAACTATTTTAGTTTTTTCCCTTACTGTAGGTTTATTTAAACGAGTAACTTTACTACCAAATTGAATGAAAGTTAAACAATAATCTGTAATTCTTAGATCGTAGACCATGATTTTATAGTTCACTTGACTATTTCGATGTTTTGTTATAAAGATTCTACAAGAATTAAGACGAGTAGGTGGATTAAGAGTCGATATAAAACCAAACGAAGATAGGGCAGAAAAAAGCAATCTGAATCAGAAGAATCACAGAGGATATTAATGTTAAAATAACCTAGCAATACAACATCCATAGATTTCTGACGTTCTAAAAACACTGTAAATTCTTCCAAGAAGCATTTAACTGAAAATATATGGAGTCTGTAGACGCAAATGAAACAATATTTAACACCAGAAATTTCGCAATTTAGACTGATAACAACAGAACTTTCCAACTTATGTTTATTAATTACACAATCTTTTATAATATTCCTATAATATATCGCAACTCCACCGGCTGCATACGAGTAATAGCAGGTAGCACCAAAGATAAAATTAGGAATTACATTATAATCTGATTTCTCTTCATCAAATATCCAAATTTCAGAAAGAAAGATAATATCTGGCAGATGTTCCAGAGGTGTAAGGTAAGACAAAAATGTATTAAAATTAGTTCTCATACTACGAATATTTTGATGATGAACAATAGAAACATCAAATGAGAGATCATTGGTTAAATGCTGAACACAAAAACACCTCGAATCAGAATTCGAATAATCAGAAATTGAAGAAGAAAACCTACTATTGATACTATTATTAATATTAGAAGGAGGTGAGACAATCGTTAATGTAAATTTTGCTGTTCATGATGTTGCTGCTGCTGCTGCTGGTATTGTTGCTGCTGCTGGTTATGTTTCTGCCAATGTTGTTGCTCTGCCGATGTTGTTAGGTTGAGAACCATATGAGAGAGCTTTGTTTCTTCTCGCACGCATCTTCTTCATTAAAGCTCTTTTTTGTGTTGCGATTGAGAACATTACATACACGATGTTAGGCGATCTCTGATTTGATGCACTAGGTTTGCGACATAAACAATCGAGTAACGCACTTGAAATCCTCACACTTGAATTCGAATGCCGATATTGGTTCTATTTAAACTGAATTAACAGATCTTAAAATATGACAGGCTAAATTTGTCGCCGAATGCACTAACTTAAAATTAATTCTTTCTGATAAAACAACTAACCTCACAGAAATCAAAGCACTCGTAAATCACAATACCGCGGAACTTAAAGAGATGAGGATAACGTTAAGCTCGTATGAAAATCCATTGGTTGCATGTGATGTTTTTATATTCGGCATTCCGTATTTGCCAAATGAAAATTTAAAATCTATTTTTATTCTTATATGCACCACAATTGGTATTAAACTTCCAGCTGGTGAATATTGATTTTAACGTGGTGAAAAAGTGAAGATAATAGAATATATGGAAAGAAACCTCTTTTTTTTTTTGTTTTAAGTGCACACAAACGGGATAGTATCATAATAAAACTAAAAAAGGACCTAAGAATCATATTTTGAACCTTTCATTGGAAGATATAATTGGATTGCAACTATTACAATTTTGAAATCCAACTTAAGCTTGTATTGTCAATCATTTTCACGTTTAGGCACAAACTTTGGACTCAATGGAATCAATGAAAAGGATTGTTAATTAAGGGCATTTTTTTTAAATTCAATTTCCCTGTAGTTCTTTTAATTAAGGAAAAAAATGTTATGTAAAAAAATTAATTAAATAATACTAATAACTAATAAATTAACATTTTTGATTATATTCAGTTTTTTAGGAAAAAATTTGAATTTTTCATTGAATTTAAAGATTTTCCAAAAATTTCCAGAATGTTTTCTTTTCAGACATTATAAAGTACAAAAGCAGTGGTTTTTTAATGGCTTTTTTGTTAAAAAAAAAAATAATCTCAGAATAGCCAACATACAATGTGCAACAGGACTTTTGATATCCAAACTTAATTTAGTTTTATCGGAGGGAATTAAGTTTATAATTGTAACTAATGTTTATTTGTACCTCTTTAAAAATCGGTCAAACGATAGCGTTACAGAAAAAGACATTTTAAAATTAAAATCGTTGGCAGTAGACAATTTTTTTTGAAATTTAGAAATTCATATAAGTTAATTACCATTTGCCGTGTAATTCAGATTTTTTTTTATTCTGAGCTATATGTGTCCAGTCACACCTATTTTTTTTTTTTTTTTTTAAAGAATTAGTCAATTCTCTGTTGTAGCAAATAGACTTATGAAGCACAATATTTTTTTACTTTGTTTATTATTTTGTTGGTTGCTATTACCAATATTTTAAATTCAATTTTGGAAAAGGTTTATGTAAAGTTATATTTTCACAAATAAAAACAATCAAAATAATAATTAATCCTTATCTATTACTTCTTACGAAAAATTAATACAACAATTGAATTATAATACACATACATATGTATATACTTTCAATTTAATCTAATAATCGAATTTATTTACATGTTTGCGAAACATGCATTATATGCTTCATCGTAATATGATGCCAATTAATAAGAAAAATTTAGACCCGAGGTAAGCCGAGGTAAGGATTTAAGCAAAATCTCCTTATACGACCAACTTTTTGAGCCTGCATTTTCAAAATATGATTTAATTTTTTTAATTTTTAATTTTAACATCAATCATGCCATTCAAACTCTAGAGTATCGAGATTTTCGACAAGTAGATAATAACCTGTTGGAAGCGAATAGTAGAAATGTATGTTGGGATAACATTTTCCACATGTTGAGCAAGTCGAATTTTTAAATGCAAATATTTTAACTCTCTATGACACACACGTAGTTTTGAGAAGCAAGACCATCAATAACAAAAGCAATCCTTGGCTTACCTCTCAAATACGTTCCTTAATAGAGCAGCGCGATAGAGCTTACAACAGTTGGAACCGATATCGACTTCCAGAACTTCGGTAAATGTACTGTTCACTCCGCAACAAAGTTGTTACGGCCATCCGTTCCATCAAATCTTGTGTTTATGCGAGCAAACTGAACACCTGCTTAAGTGGTTGACAGATGTGGAACAATTTACGCGGTATTGGCAAGGCAAAGTTAATTTGGCAGATAGTAATGACAGCATTGATTGCAATGCCTTAAACCCGTATTTCTTGTCTCGGACTTTCTCGTCCGCGTTAGGCGTGACTGAGTTGTTGGCAAGCCTGGCTGTTAATCATCAAAGTGTTGATAGTTTTGGCTTTAGATCGGTCGATAATTCTGATGTGGTAGAAAGTATACTCTCGATAAAGTCAAATGCCATTGGGTTAGACAAACTGCATCCTAAATTTCTAAAGATACTCCTACCAATTATACTGCCTTTAATCACCTTCATATCTTAACACTATTTTGATAAAAGTAGATTACCCTATGTCAAGTAGTTAATGATTAAGTAACGACTGAAATGTAGTTTTATTGGGATGAACGTGTAATGCCTTAACATATTCAAATACATGTTTATGCTTATGCATAAAAGGCAGGGATAGCCAACCTAAGTACATGACATCTTCTTTTTAGATTTAAAAATAAACTTCATAGAATTGTATTAAATGATATGAAAGGATTTGAGTTCAAAGGAAAATGTTTAAATTTAATATAATAGCAAAATAAAAGCTAATTACGATCAATTACGTTATTGTTAAATAATTCATGGAATGGATAGATAAATGAATGTCAAATGATTGATTGAAGCGATCAGGCTGTTTGAGGACACGTCCGTTGTGTTGTCTTGGCAGTGGAGTTTTTTGAATGAGTTGGATTGTCGACTTCTCGTGTTGATGTCCATGGATCTGGACTGTTTGTTGTTTTACTGTAGTCGGCATTTGCTGGTGGTATATTTGGTGTTACTGGTTTTTCGGCCGGGATGATCGCTTTGGAAGGCTGGATATGGATGGTGTTTCGTCTAAGCAGTTTTCCATCGTCAGTGTGTATTGCCAGTGATCTTGAAGCATATTTGTGTAGTTCTTCTACCACTCCAGTAATCCAGTCTCGATGGTTGCGTTGTATGCGTACCCTATCTCCGACGTTCAAGGGTTTCGATAAGGTAGAGGTGTTGTCGTAGTTTGTCTTGTAGTTTTGTCGCATTTTGGTTAAAGTCTCCTGTACGCCCAGTGTAAACTTTGGCTTAAGTAGCTCTACGGAAACTGGTACATTGTTACAATTACTGGTACAATGTTGACCTTGTCATTCTGCTCATAAGGCGTTGGTTTGGAGATTGTAGACTTTTGTTCCGTGGTGAGTTTCGATAGTTGAGCAGCGCTAAATAAAGATCTGAATGATCCTTAAAACACTTTTTAAGCATTGACATTGCCGTCTGCACGTATCGTTCAGCCAGTCCATTTGATCGCGGGTAGTGGGGACTTGATGTTTGGTGTTGTATGTCCCAATTTTTCACAAACGCAGCGAATTCTTTATATGCAAATTGTGGGCTGTTTCCAAGAATGATGGAATACCATGGGTTGCGAACCAAACCTTTAGAGCTTTAATAACGTCCGTTGGAGTTGTTTGTTGGAGTTCCGTGTAGTCGAAGAATCCGGAGTAGTTGTCTGCAATTAGTAAAAAATCATTATTGTAGAAATGAAAAATATCGATTGCTACTATAGGGTTTTCCAATATTGACTTGACAACTTTGAATTTAATTTGTGAACGCACTCATTCACTACTCATCAAACTGTCACTGTCAATTTATTCAGATTTTTGGCTCAATGGGTTCGTCAATAAGCAAAATATACGTTATTGGTCGGGTGAAAACTCACATGTGCTACATGAATCACTACTTCATCCACAAAAAATAACTGTTTGGTGCGGTTTGCATGCCGGTGGCGTTATTGGGCCATATTTTTTCGTCGACGATAACGATCGTCACGTTACTGTTAATGGTCAGCGCTATCGCGCCATGATCACCGTTCCGTTGAACGCGAAATAGCGGCCGTTTCGGCCGAAATATGTGGCCGAGTCTTTGAAAACGTCGCTGCAAACGTACCCGCGGTGGCCATATGAACGAAGTCGAGTTCCATTCATAAATGTTTTGATTGTACTTCAAGCCAATAATAAAGTTTTTGAAATATCTCAAATGGTTTGCCTTTTATTTAAAAAAAAAAAATTTGTCAAGTCGTTATTCGAAAACCCTATATTTCCCATGGGAAAGTGGGAATGGTTTTTATAATTACTGGCTCCTTTGGTTTTGCTGGTTGGTAAGATTGGCAGATGTTATATCGGCTCTCGCCAGCCGATTGTGTGTCTTCTTGTAGTGCGTATACTTTTTGTTTTTTGTTGTATTGTTTTCTTCTTCGTTGAAAGCATAGATAAGTAAAATGACCTGTTCTCTTACAATGATGGCATATTTTTTTGTATGCTGGGCATTTATTTTTTTCGTGTTCTGTGCCGCAACGTTTACACTTTTATGAGTATGTAGATTTTGGTTTTGATGTTTTTTTACAATAGTTTGGGGAATATTTTTTTATTGCATCGACTGCAGCTATCTCGCTTGCTCTACATACCTTTGTAGCTTGATCAAGTGTGATGTCATCTTCCGCTAACTATTTTTCGCGTAGTATTGGGTATATATATTAATTCGTGCGGTTTGTCGTAATGGATCCATTTTTCATCACCAGTAACAATCCGATGCAAAAATGACTTCCTCTTGTGGCGTTCCAGCAGAATTTCGGACATGCAAACCGCCTTTCGACGCCTCTCGGCTTGAGTTCATGTGGAACCCAATTTCCTTGCTTTTGAATATATCCAGCTGCTTTTAAACGTTTTGAAATGGCTGCTTGAGTGACACCCAACAATTCTGCGAGCTCTTCTTGTGTTTGGCAATAATCTTCATAGAGTAATGCTTCCAGTTCTTTATCTTCAAACTTTTTTGGCTGCCCAGGATGTTCATCGTCTTCCAAGCCAAAATCACCACTTTTAAATCGTGCAAACCACTTTTATCACGTTCGCTCAGCTAGCGCATGTTCGGCAGCAACTCCCCGAAAAAACACTTTTTCAGGCAAAAAGTTCGACATATTTGAGTGAAAAAAAATTGTTGTTTTTACGCTTCAAATGAATGACATATACTGAAATGATGTACAATGACAGTAGCTTTCTAACGCATGTTTCAATAATAACAATAACAATGGAATAATACAAGTTACGCCATCTCTTAGCAAACTGTTATAGACCCAATACATCACTTCTTATTCCCGTTACTATTTTGTCCCGTAATAATGAATCTTGGAGAGTTTCGAATGCACATTTTTTTGATTGATTTTTTATTTTTGTATAAAAGTCTTCGAAGCTTTCTCCTTCTCCTTGAGTTAGGGTATTAAAGATAAACCTTTCAAATGTTAGGCTTACTTTTGTTGTGAAATGATTGTAAAATCTTCTTATTAGTGCTGACAAATCATATCTTTCGGCTTCTGTGTACGAAGAAGAATTATATAAATTTGCTGCATCGGTTCCTATACATGACATAAAAGTTATTTAGTTATTTCGAACCATTTGTAAGGCTGTAACCAATTTTTCCACGCCAGTGAAAGATTGCCACCGGATATTTGGAGTGGCTTTGGTGGTTTAACGTAGTTAGCTACGCCAGGAACTGCCGAATTCGTCTCTGCTTTTAAAGGCATCTTATCGCTTCTTACTTTATTCTTTTTTTTTTTGTTGTTGCAGAACGTATCACCTTTTTTTTACCCCACTTGTGACACCATGTCAAGTAGTTAATGATTAAGTAACGACTGAAATGTAGTTTTTTCGGATAAACGTGTAATGCCTTAAAATATACAAATACATGTTTATACTTATGCATAAGTATAAGTACATGACACAATACTCAGTGGAAGTTGGCAGTTGGAGTTGACGAAAATTATACCTATTCCCAAAAGTTATAAAGCTGATGAGTTTAGACCAATTTCAATTATGCTCTTTCTGTCCAAGGCTTTTGAACGTACAGATGAGTACATATCTTAAAAATAATAACATGTTCACACCAAAGAAATCTGGCTTTCGTGCGAATAACAGTTGTATTACCGCCCTGTTGAGTGTTACTGACAATATATGACAAGCATTAGATGAAAAAAAAGTAGCTTTTTTGGTGCTCCTAGACTTTTCCAAGGCATTCGACATGGTTGATCACAATATCTTATGTAGAAAGCTCATTCGACAATATAACTTTTCACCAGGTGCAGTAAAGCTGCTTACATCGTACTTAAACAACAGAATGCAATCAGTTCAGCTCAATGACAATATATCCGATTTATTTCCAACTGATAGTGGTGTCCCCCAAGGTTCGATAATTGGTCTCTTATTGTTCTCATTATATGTAAATGAGCTTCCATCCATCATAAACAATTGTTCGTCATACACTTTATGGTATGTATGCTGATGATGTTTAAATGTATATTAGCTGTCCACTTGGTTTAATTGAAAACGGATTTTGCTTTATCAACGAAGATCTTGAGGAAGTTTCACGTTGGTCTGAACTTAAAGGATTCTCTTTAAACGCTAAGTAATCGAATTGCCTAGTCATATCGAAGAAACCACTGGGTCTTTCGTATTTTCCACCTATTTTTTTAAAAAGTTCCGCAATAGACTATGTTGAGATTGCAAAAAATCTTGGGGTCACTTTTAATCGCAAGTTAACTTGCTGGGCTGCCGTTGAAAAGGTTTATGGGGTTTACGTAATTTATGGGTATCACAGTCTTTTACTCTAATTAAAAGGCACTTGATGTTAACTAAATCGTTGGTTATTCATATTTTACATCAAATCCGTAGAAATCTTTTGCAGCTGTGACTCGATCAGTAGAAGAAAGCTCAATGTGGCTTTTAATGGCACACTACGTTATGTTTTTGGGCAACGTAAATATGACAGAGTAAGTAGTTATTCTTCTCGTTTGCTTGACATGCCTTTTGAGAGCTATCACAAGTTTCGCACTATAGCCCTACTCTCGAATATTATCATAACACGTCAACCATTATACTTATACGAAAAGACTAGATTTACCTCTTCGCACAGGTATAGTCATTTTATTTACCCCCAATACACATCCCTTACATCAGAAGGTAAATTTTTCGTAAATTCAGTTCGATTGTTGAATTCACTACCGCGAAATTTAAGAACTAATTTAGGTACAGGGACAACAAGACTTACGCAGCTTTTTCTCTACAAATCTGTAAATAAATTCTTCGAAGAGATTAACATATAATTAATATGAATTTTAATCTATACCTGTATAAATTTTTCTTAAGTTTTAATTTGGTACAATTACTCTATTAGCTTTCTTGCTTTCGTTGTTCTTAATTAGTTTTTCACTATCTTCTAAGATTTTGTATCTTAAAGTATATAAGCATTACAAATAAATAAAAAAAAATAAATAAATTAGGCTTATTGCATATTTGTAGTCCAAAATGGAAAATTAAATCTGGAAACCGTACTGTTAAGGTACTTAATCGCTTTATAATCCGAATTAAAAAAAATTCCTTTATTTAACGAATTTAAAAAAGAAAATTACTTCGTGAGCTTCTTAAAATACCAATTTCATGATTTTTATGATGGCTTAATTGGGAACAACATTCTAGTTCCTCTTACCCCGATTATTGATTATAAAAAGCGACTACTTTTAACGGACAATGCAAAGATTCGTTTTTACTTTAACAAAGATGAGGAAACTTATGATAAAAACTCTAACAGTAATAATAATTTATAAATTTTTTTAATAAAACTTTTGAAACTAAATTAAAGAAAAAGTTTACGCAGAACAAAAAATTTGTCAAAATCGAACGTATCTAAATTACGGTCTCTGTTAAATAATTTCAAAACGATTGTCTATCAAAGTGGCCATTCCTTAACGTTTGCCAGCAAGATAAAACATTTTATAAATACAAAAAATGAAATTCTATTGTAATATGAAGCAATCTCTATCGATATCCGAAAATACATCCCGGATAGGGATGTTCCAAGCAATAGAACCTACAATTCGCCTATCTGGGTGGTTTCCAAAAAAGATTTAAATGGTGACAAGCATTGGCGAGTTGTAGTGGACTAAAAAAAATGATCAAACGATCGAGGAGAGGTACCCAATGCCTAATATCGATGATCTTTTTGACAATTATTTCTCCACCATCGATCTGGTAAAATTTTTCCAGCAGATGGAAGTAGAACTTCGGGATAGGCCTAAAACCGTGTTTTCTACAAAGTGCGGAAATTATAAGTTTGTAAGAATACCATTCGGGCTTAAAAATGACCCGGCAACCTTTCAAAGGTTAATTTATTATTTAATTTTTTATTTATTTATTTTTTATTTACAATATTATTATTTAATACTTTTTTTTACAAATACGTTACAAATAGAAAGTACAAGGAACAGTGTATGCTAATGAAAGAAATGTAACAAGTAAAAAAATAAAAATATATCTGCAATCTGTAGTTCTTAAGGAACTAGAGGCGACAGCAAATTCACAAACAAAAAGATTAAAATTAAATTACAAATTGAATGAGTGTGGTAATTATAGAATAACATAAAAAGCAGTAACAAAAATGAAAAGATGATAGTTAATAAAAATTAAAATAAGAAGCAATAAAACGAAGAAAAAAGGCACTTAAAGACAAGTCATGAGAATTGAAAACTGTCTATGTCAATACACAAAGTAGACCAAGAACATCTCTGTAGTTTAAGTCTTAAAACAATGATTTCATTTGTTTATGGAAACTGGAATCATTTCGTATACATCTTATATTATGGGGCAGTTTGTTAAAAAGTCTAGGAGCGGTTGCCGTAAAAAAATTAAAAAAGATTTGTATATTGTGATCAGGTACTTGGACGAGATTTTGTTCATTTATACTAAGTCGGTAGTTAGATGAGCGTCTATTAAACAAATAGCCAGATCTTTTGAATAATATCTTAAAAACTTTATAACAATGTAAATGTTTCAAAGGTAAAATGTTAAGGTTTCTAAAGAGAACTAAGCTATTATACCATCGTTTTTTGTTACAAAAAAAGACGAAAAACATGTTTTTGGGTAATGAGGAGAGGATGCATTTTACTATATTGAGTACCGCCCCATGAAGATAAACCATATTCCAGTTTAGAACGCAGTAAACCATAATAAATACGCTTAAGAAGATCCTGTGAGCAGTAAGGATTCAGAAAATAGATTTGTCTAGTAGCTGCCGTCAGATACTTCTTAAGCGCAGTTGTGTGACAAATTCATCTTCCAGTCAAGCAAAACTCACAGATATTTGAACTGATTAACTTTAACTATACTTAAACATTAGTCAAGGCAAGATTCTTTTTCTAAATACGTCTGTGAGTTTACGTCAGAATTACAAGTAGTCATACTATGCTTATATCTATTACAGTTGCCATTATGAAACAGAATAGGTCCATAGTCCACTTCTATACCACTCTGATTAAAAGATGTAATTTTTATTTTGTCATTTAAAACCATTTTATGCATTTTGATCCAATGACTTAGTGATTTTGTATCATGATTGATGTCAGCACAAAGATTTAATGCTGAATTGTTTGTGAAAACACACACCATATCGTTCACAAATGCAGTGACTTTGCTATGATATTTTTGTTAAAATAATGAGTTAATAAATATAAGAAATAGAATAGGACCAAGAACAGAACTTTGAGAAACACAAACAGGGACAGAACGAAGGGAACTAAGGACGCCACTAATTTTTACTCTTTGTACTCTGTTGGAAATGTAGGATCGAAACCAATCATGAATAATACCTCTAAAACCACATTTGTAGGGTGTATCATGATCTACAGTATCAAAGGCTTTTGTTATGTTCATGAAAAGTGCAGCGGTTACGTTCTTATTATTAAAACCGTTATATATTTTAGGAGGGCATCTTCAATTGAACAACCAGAACGAAAGCCAAACTGAAATTCACTGAAAAAACGATTTCTTTCTAAGAGCTTGACCATTCTTATTTTGACAGAGTTTTTAAAAAATTTATGGATAGGCCTATAGTTGTTTATTAAGGTTGTATCGCCTTTCTTATACAAGGGTATCACTTCAGCTATTTTTAAATAATTTGGAAACACACCACATATAACGCTTCTGTTAAACATAAAACATAGAATATCACAAATGATGAAAGCTATTTTTTTAACGAAGTTGTTTGAAATTCCATTTCCAACACACATCATTGTGTGTTGGAGTTTGTAAGAGACTTAATAATTTTGTATACTTCATAAAAAGTTATAGGATCAATGAAAAAACTCTGGGTATATTAGTTTTTTGAGCTAAGCAGTTACAATTACAGAACGAATCATGTCCACGAAACACGACATATCTACATTACCGAAAAACCAATTAACCTTTATTAAAACCTATTTTATGGAAAAAAGAAAAAAATACTATAAAAATTGTTCATAAAAAAATCAAAACCATGTTTAATTGAATAAAGAAAAGTGTCTTATTTTAAATATAATGAGAAGATTACTTCTTAACAAAGGATTAATGTGCATATATTGCTAGGATTTATATTTATTTCTCGAATTCCAAATTCTGTATGTAAACTATTTTTCCATGAATTCAAACCTACGACCATTAAAATCTAATATTAAATTCAAAGATGTCACAGATAAAAACGAAACGATAACTCTTATAAAACATGAACATCTTAGAAAAAACCATCGGGGAATAAATGAAATGTTCCTAGAGTTAAAAACACAATTCTTCTATCCAAACCTTCAAATAGAAATTCAAAAATTTGTGAAAAATTGAGAAGTTTGTAATTTGTCCAAATACGATAGAAGAAAATATCGAAAATTTAATGCAAATTTCAGAAACACCTGAATATTTCAACAACATCATGTCATAGACATTTGGTTCCCAGAAAGAAATAAAATGTATCTGACTACTATCGATAAGTTTTCCAAATACGCAACAATTCACAAATTAGAAGATAGAAACTGGATTGCTATCTTAAATGCATTAAAACAGCGTATACAGTTTTTAGGAAAACCTTTTAAAACTGTATCCGATAGGTACACATGCATCTTGCACTCAGCGGTAGAAGAATTCCTGATAATATCGTATGCATAAGAATACCGCACAACTGACATTTTTTGAGAAACACACTTTTTGGTATCAATGTAATCTGCGGCTCAAATGCTACAGTTTGAGAGGTAATTTGTGGTGCTGACATCTATTTTTCATTTGCACCTTCCGAGAGCAATAAGATTATCAAACCGTGGACGTAGTCCTTGTGTACACATTTGGTGGTGTTAAAAACATAGCAACAAACAGCTTTTTGTTTTATGGGTGAGTATGGTATATTTTTTTCATACACTATTTCTTTAATTATTTTATGAATTAAAAGTTATGAAGTACCTCTGATGTAACTCTTATGGTTGAATTGCAGATGTGCGCTTTTACATTTAAAGTTTTAAGTAGTTGTGCGATAATATCATGACCGGCCTTATATGGAAGTAGATGGTTTTTCATCAGATAGTGATCTTGGTGTCAAAGATATTCTTAATCAGTTAGTTGATCAGGGAATTAAAACAAAAAAAATATTTTCCGAAAATGAAGCTGATGTAGAATATCATGATTGCTCAGCCATTCAAATCAGAACAAACCTGACACCTGTCAATGGATTGACATCCGAATGCCTGACTTTGAGGAAGATCATCACATCCAGCCCCTGGATGTGGAGTCTCATTCTAATTTAGAATACTTGCCATCACCATCCGATAAGGAAGCCTCGTTTTCAGATGTTGAAAATATTTCGAAGGAGTCAGAAAATGTGGTTTGTATAAATGTAAACAACTTTTATGTCTATGTTACACTTCAGGAAGATGAAGAATTTGTCGATACCGACATATTTGGAAAGAGGTAAGTCGTATCTTGGGTATCGAAAGCTACAAGGATCAAAAAAAAAAAAATATTTAAAGACAGACAAAATCTGAGCGAAAGCTTAGTCCAACTTGCCAATTTAATACATGCTTAAAATCGTGTACACGAGATTGTTCTTAATTTTCTCATACAGTAAGAAAACATATTTTTGGTAAATTTTGACCAGACATGTACTGGAAACAGCGCAAAATTTATGTTTCAAATTTGGTAAAGGTGGTTGACTTAAAGAGAAGGACAAGTGAAATATCAGACAGAAGACACTTTAGTACAATATTGTTTTAAAAATGATAATGAAGCTTTGCAAGTGTGCAGAAATATATTCCTTAATACACTAGGTGTTAAATATGCAACGATTCAGGGTTGGGTAGAAGAACAAGAATATAGAATTGTGAAGCCCACTAATTTTCCGAAAGAACAACTTATCCTTTAAAGAAAAAAAAGAGTTTCGGTCCATTTTTTTTTTTAAATACTTCCAACTATTTCATCACATTATTGCAGAAAAACGTCTTCTAAGCAATATTTTCAGCCACTAATTTCTTCTATAGGTGAAGTTTTTGACAAGTATGAACAAAAATGCAATGAAGATAATGTATCCAAACTTTCTTAAAGATATTTTTATTGAGCATTTTGGAAAGAAAATATCGGTATATTTAGTTCTAAGAAGGATCAATACGATATTTGTGTCTCACACAAGAAAGTAAATATTATTGATGAAGAGCATCAAGCTCATTTAAAAGCAAAGGAGAAAGCCAGAGCTTCAAAAGACGCTGATAAGAGTAAGTTTTCTCTTGAAGGGAAAATCAACATTTTTTGCATGGACCTCCAGGCAGTCAAATTATGTTCAGCTCTCAAAGCTAGTTCACTCTTATTTATGACAAAGCTGACCGCATAATTTCGCAATTTATAATCTATGTTCAAAAAGTGTTAATTGCTATTGCTTTGACGAGATCAATGCGGGTTTGACGGCATCGACTTTCGTGAGCTTATCTTTAAATATTTAGAGGAAGTTTTGGAAAAAGTTGTAGATAAATCAAATCCTCAAATGTACGTACCAGAACAGGGATGTTGTCCTATCCAATGCCTTACTTCACCTATCTGTCAATTACAAAGTCCACATAACAAAAAAATATTTAGCAAAAAGACAGACCCAGATGAAATGTGATAGTGTCCACAGCGCCATTGAAAAACAAACTCAAAGACGAGGTCAAAACCGTTCCCCTATGATGCTGAAAGCATAGATTTCTCACAAATCCTGGATCATGCTCAAACTTCGAAATATATTTATAAATCAACAAAGCCTGGAAACCTGGTTAGGGATGAGACAGACTACAACAACGAATTTGAAGAGCTCCCCCAAAGAAAAAGCACAAAATCATTGACTTGCGACATTGAATATACGAGGTTGCATTCCGAAAAGTTAAAAATTGCAGAAACAGAGTTTAAACATTTGCAAGAATTAAAGTTAGTCATACCGGAAGACTGTCATGCTTTTTACGAGGGTGGTCCATTTTACGACAGTTTACCGTATAACGTTTCTCGAAAAATATAATTTTATTTTGTAAGACATTATTTTTTAATTTTTAAAACTTTAACTGGAGCACATCTGCAACTACTGGTTTTAAGTAATATAATTTTGAAAATTCGACCGGTTTTTTTTTTTTTTAATTTGAACGTTTATTTAAGAAAAACATGTACAATAATATTATTCAAGTTATTGCCCATCTGAAGCTATGACTTTTTCCCATATTTCTGGCAATTTGTGGATCCCATCCCAAAAGAACTGCGCCGGCTTGGCAGCCAAGAATGAATCAAGCCAGTTTTTGATATTTTGCTCTGATGTGAACCGTATTTCAGTGAGGACGTTCTGCATCGACCGGAACAAATGGTAGTCAGAAGGGGCAAGGTCTGGGTTATAAGGCGGGTGGGGTAAGACTTCCCATCCACTGTTTTCCAAATAGTTCTTAACCGGAATAGCAACGTGGGGCCGAGCGTTGTCATGATGGAAAATATTGCCTCGTGTCTGGTCGCATATTAAGGGCGTTTTTCGGCTACTGCTCTCTTCAAAGGGATTAATTGTGTTCGGTAGCGTCGTCCATTTATGGTTTCATCCGGTTTTACCAGCTCATAATACAGCACACCCATCTGATCCCACCAAATACAGAGCATTACCTTCGCGCCATGGATATTCGGCTTTGCCGTTGATTTGGCTGGTTGGCCGGGTTTCACATATGATTTTTTGCGCTTGGGGTTGTCGTAATGGATCCATTTTTCATCACCAGTAACAATTCGATGCAAAAATGACTTCCTTTTGTTTCGTTCCAGCAGAATTTCTCTCTTCTCTCTTCTCTTAAGTCTCTCGACTTAAGTTCATGTGGAACCCAATTTCCTTGCTTTTGAATATAAACGTTTTGAAAAGGCTGCTTGAGTGACACCCAAAAATTCTGCGAGCTCCTCTTGTGTATGGCAACAATCTTCATAGAGTAATGCTTCCAGTTCTTCATCTTCAAACAACTTCAAGCCAAAATCACCAATTGTGCAAACCACTTTTGGCACATTCGCTCAGCTAGCGCATGTGCACCATAAACTTCATATTAAAGTAATGAAGAAGATCTCCCCGCAAAAACACTTTTTTAGGCACAAAGTTCGACATATTTGAGTGAAAAAAAATTATTGTTGTTTACGCTTCAAATGAATGACTTATACTGAAATGACGTACAATGACAGTAGTTTTAAAACTACTAAAACTATTATTCCAATGGAATAATAAGAATGAAATAATACAAGTTACGCCATCTCTTAGCAAACCGCACGAATAAGTTATAGAACCAATATAATAAACTGTTAGTTAATAAAAAAAATTAACAACGTGTTTTTTCTTTCAGTTCACACTCTAAGCAGCCCTTCGTAAAACAGTTTTTTGCTTCTCCTGAACAATTTTTGAAATGTCAGTTTTCAAACGTCAGTTTTCAGTCAATGCAGTATTCTCATGCACACGACGAAATTATTTTCCACATGTGGAGAAGCTACATACAACTTTAAACGAACTTTTAAGAAAAAATAAACGTTAACGAACAGAAATCAGAATTAGATGAAAAACTATTCGAAATCATATGGTATGCATTTACAACACATTTCATTCTACAACAAAACTTAAAACTATTGATTTTATCAACAAAAATATCAGTTAAGAAGGAATCAAATTACTAGCGTTAAAATTCAAGTCGAAAAAAGAATTATGAATAAGTTCGACCAATGAACGAAAAGGTGCCAACGAGAAACTTTATACGAACATCGTAAAAATCGAACTGTTATTGAAAGTAAACCAAAATTCGTATTAAAATGGTATGTACATAACAGTCAGCTTGCTCGTATGAATAATGACAATAATTTCCTTTATACCATCTTAAACCCTTCTCCTAATCGGCAATTGAAACTTCTTCTGATTTTATATTCTTGTAGTATTTACATTTTTCGGATTTCTTTTTATTTTACGTTTGTTAGAAATAGAAAATTTTACTGCTTATATTGTAGACTAGCTTTCCACTTCGGAATCATAGATAAACTAAACTAGATGTCAAACTCTACTTATACATTTGCAAGCCCGGAATTTTCGCACAGACACACTGTAAGTGAATTACCACTACATTCTCTATTTCTAGAACCTGTTAGAATGGTCAAAATGACTGCAAATTTCACGTTATGTTCACTTGGTATGTATAATAAAAGCAAAAGTAAAAGGAAAAATATTTAGCTGGTGAATATTTATTTTAACGTGGTGAAAAAGTGAAGATAATAGAATATATAAAATCGTAACTACTACGATGTTGAAATCAAACTTAAGCTTGTATTGTCAATAATTTTCACGTTTAGGCACAAACTTTGGACTCTGGACATCAATGAAAAGGTCCGTAATTAAGGGCATTTTTTAAATTCAATTTCCCTGTTGTTCTTTTAGTTAAGTAAGAAAAGTGTTTAGTAAAAAAATAATTAAATAATACTAATAACTAATAAATTAACATTTTTGATTATATAACCCTTCGGGTTAGGGGTTAGAATATACCCGAGGTAAGGCATGCCTGTCTTAAGAGGCGACTAAAATCCACTGGGCCGGATTAAGGTGTTAAGCGACCCGTGCCAGAATGGACCAGGGTGGGGGCCCAGTATGAAATAGCTCAATCTTTAACGGAGCATCCGGATACTTTTCGACCTCCGGATCAGCCAGCCTTATCTGTCTAATGCAGATCTCTGGACAGACGGACTACCCGTGGGAACTAAAATGAGTTCAAATAATCTTCAAAATAATACAAATATAAACCAGGACCCCTTTAAAAAAATGCTCAAGGGTCACAAGATCTCCAGCACGCGGATCGCTAGGAAAATCATGCGAAAGCAAAGACCAAACACAGTCGGTAGCTCAGGGCAATAGCATTACACCGAATAAGCTGCAAAATCTCGAACGCGAAAATTCTGATCTACGCGCCAGACTCCAAAATATGGAAATGCTCTGTGCCGAACTAAAAAAGCAATTAGATGCCATTAAGCCGCAATCTAAATCTGAGTCTGAGTCTGTTTCGCTACTTAACCGCCCCGAAAACTCGAGTCTTCACACGGACAAAGAAGAGCTAGTCCGCGAAACGGACTGGATACTTAAAAAAAGCCAGGTAAGAAGCGATAATAACTTTATAACCGATTATAAAGTAAAATCTCGCAATAATGATTCATGGACTATTAATGTCCTTAATCCAGACAACTACCGTTCGCTTTCGCAAAAATTAAATGCCGAGAAGATTCAATGGCAAACGTACGAAAATAAAACTGAAAGACCCATACGCGTTGTAACTAGAGGATTGCATCTTGCCTTAAAGAAAACATCGTAAATGATCTTAAAAATAAAGATTTTAAGATAAACGACGCAGTTAATATACTTGCGCAAAAACAGAGCAATGTTTAAATCGAGAGGACGACCCCAAGACGAGGTCTTCCCCTCTTTAGGCTAACTTTCGACAAAACCGAAAGCCTAGAAAGAATTTATGCCATAAATTAGATATTGGGACTTGTTGTCAAAATTGAACGTCCGCGGAAAAACTCTAGGCTGATTCCCCAAAGTACACGTTGTCAGGGATTCAGCCATACTCAGGCCTACTGCCAGAAGGAACCTCGGTGTGTAAAATGCGCTGGCAAATATCTGACTCGAGAGTGCAATGCCGCGAAAGAGTCCCCAGCGATATGCATTAACTGCAAGGGAAAACATCCAGCTAATTATCGAGGCTGCGAAGCCGCGGAGGAGTTGCAAAAGCTACGGGATCAATCAAAAACGAAGCCTTTGAAAAAGCGCAGGGACAGCTAGAATGAGAAATAACAACAGCGGTCCTACTCCAAAGCCTTTAAAGAAGGTAATAGTAACAAACGCTAAAATCACCAATAACAACAACGTCACAAATAACAATGCGCAAATGGAAAGTGGAAAAACTTACGAGCAAATAGCGGCGCGAGTAAATATGACTAACTGTACATCACCGGATCCTACCTTAAATGTGTTCTCAGTAATTCTCGAGAGACTAGAAGAACAGACTAAAATAAATAAGATAATAGTCGAACGGCTTCTTAAGTTCGAAGCCAATTTCTGCAACTAATTATGGCAAAGAAGCTCAATATACCTGTGTGGAATGCCAACGGGCTACAGAAAAGGCTTGATAAACTAAATATTTTCATGCAGGAAAAAGTAATTGACATATGTTTAATTTCTGAAACTCACCTGGCGACAGAATCGCGCGTGGAACTAAAAGGTTACCGCGACTACCAAGTTCATCATCCATTGGGAAACGCAAGAGGCGGGTCATCCCTATTCATAAAAAAACTGCATTGAATATACACTGGAAGCAATAATTGAACTTGACAAATTTCAAATGACCGTGGTGCGCGCTAAAAATAAAAATTACTCTTTTAATATATCCGCAATCTATGGCCAATCGCGCTGCAAAATAGAAGAACACGAATTTATTGACCTATTCAACACTCTTGGACCAGTCTACATTATTGCTGGCGACTTGAACGCGAAGCACACCTTTCTCAAAAAGGCAAAATTCTTTACAGGGCTGGTATGGAATGTGGTTGCTATTTTTACTTAACAGGCAAGCCGACATATTTGCCCTCAGATGTCGCCAAAAAACATCCGATCTAATAGACTTCTTTATCGGAAAATTCTCCAGTTATCCTCTCACTGTGCGAATCCTTGGTTAAGAAACAAAGACCACCCATATTAACTAACAGCAAAACTCACTGGGAAGATTTCCGAATAGACGTTGTAGACAATACTGAGTTGAAAGGAGCACTTAGAACTCTGTATCAACTTGAAAAAGAAGTTGAAGGTTTTGTTGAAGTCATATTTTCGTAATACAGCTGAACAATTTGAAGACGTTGTTGTTATGTGAGTCTTTCCACGATGATTTGCCAAACGATACTGAACAAAAATGATAGAAAATCAAAGCCGACGATGAATCACCCCTTACAAAAGGAGTGGTATATGAATGGTTTATTTGTTAAAAAAAATATACCAGAGTAGCCAACATACAATGTGCTGCAAGACTCTTGGTTTTGTCGAAGGGAATTAAGTTTATAATTATCAAAAGATCTGTTTCCTTACAAGTAATCAACTTATATTTGTTCTTTTTTAGAGGCAAAAATAAAAACAGTAACATTTTGTTCAGAATAAATTAATATAGAAATAAAAGTGTTCCGATGCATGTAAGGTGAGCACAGCTAAATTATTGATTACCTTAATGAAAAGCGTTAGTTTATACCTTAATTTTGCAGAAAAAGAACTTGCCTAAAATTTTGTTGAGTACCCTTTCAGCCTTTTAACTTCTTTAAGCGGGTCATTAATGGAATGCGTCAACTTTTTACATATATTCACTTGTTATTTTTTACCATTCCACTAGAAATAAGGTTTTTAACTGAGAATTTGATGTAATAACATATTTTCGTAAGATCTTTTCTAAATGATTCCAAAGACGTTCTATTGGATTAAGGTCGGGGCTTTGTGTTGGTGTAAGTAGGAAGTGGGGGATAATAAAGTCAACCACATCTTCATTATTTGTGCGACATGCTTGGGATCATTATCCTGTTGGAAGTAATTATCTTTTGCGATAACCATTTTCTGTGCACTTTGAAGCAAATTTTTTTATATACTTTTTGTCATGATCTTAAAGACTATGACTAAATTACCGATCCCAAAAGTGGACATTTGGAACACATCATAAAACCACCATATCACGCTTTACTTTTTTCCTTGTGTTTTTGGATTCAAAGCTTCATTTGGTTGTCTTCAAGCTTTCGAAGGCCTAATTTATCCATAAATGTCAAGTCAATGCCTATTTGAATCTTTTGAAAAAAAATTTTGAAGTAAAATCCTTTGTTTTTGTATTCATCAGTAAAGCCTTCTCCTATTTTATTTGCTTCGCTGACGAAAGCTTTCCTTCTAGCGATATAGCATTTATATTCTGACCGTTGTGTGCATCTACGTACTGTGAATGGTGCTTAGGTATGGTAAATGGTGTTAGGCCAATTTGATTTCGTTGACATTCACGGCAATCTCGTCAGATTTTAGCATTACTATACAGTAGGATCTTTGTGAAAGGTACAACGTTGTGTTTACATCGACTTTTTTTTCTTTGAAATTTTTGGAAAAAATCGGTCGAACGATTGCGTCACAGAAATAGGTATTTTAAAATTAAAATCGTCGACTGTAAAATCTATTCTGAGCTAAATGCGTCCAGTCACATCCACATTTTTTCAAAAAGAATTGGTCAATTCTCTGTTACTTATGAAGCGCAATATTTCTGTACAGGGTGACTGACACAAACTGTAACTTTTTAAAATGCTATAATTTTTTTATTTTTTGTTTAATTTTATTGTGCCAAGGCAAATAATGTTAGAAAATACATCAATTTCCAAATTGTATCAGTAGTTTTAAATATGTCCACCTTTGGCGCGAATAATTGAAGAATTTAAATAATTGAGACGGCCGAAGAAAACATCGCACGCTGCACGCAAGTGGCTCTGCGGTATTTTGGCCCATTCCCGGCGAAGTGCTTGTTTGAGGTGGTCCAAACTTTGGTATTTTTTAGTGCCAACCTTCGCCTTCAAAATGCCCCAGACAGAGAAATCTAACAGATTTGCATCCGGAGAATTTGCAATCCAATGTGTCGAAGAAATTAAGTGTGGAACATTGTTATTTAACCAATCTTGGTTGACGCGCGCTTTGTGAGAGGGTGTCGAGTCTTGTTGAAGTGTCCACGGTCTCCGGCCAAAATGATTGTTTGCCCAAGGCTTCAATACTGCCTCTAAGACAGTTTCACGGCTTATGATCGCATTAATTTTGACGCCACGGTCCAAAAATACTAGCGGAGAGCGACCATCGGCGGTTAGGGCAGCCCAAACCATCACCGTAGGTGCTGCCTGCGTTCTGGTGGCCGTCCGAAGGTGTAAACTTTCGAAGGACCTCACTGGCAAGTAAACTCGATTATTTTGCTTGTTGACATATTGCTCGAAAACAAATGGCGACTCATCGGAAAAAACCAAATTCGGCAACTCACCACTTTTGTGCAAGCGTAGCAACTCCTTCGCTGTTTCGACTCTAACTTTTTTCTGTTGCCGTGTAAGATCTTGTGCTTTTTGGATCTTCAATGGCTTGAGCCCAAGGTCGTTTTACAGTATGTGTTGCATCCGTTTCAACGATATTTTGAGCTCACGAGCCATTTTTCTTCCACTTCGACGCGGATTTCGCTCAATTCGAGGCTTCACTTTCCAGACTATTTTTGCCGATGTTGCTGTTTTTATTCACGTTGAGGTGCTGGAGGGCTCTAACGATAGCTACTTGTGGTTTTCCAGCCAAATATAAAGCAATCACACTATCACGTTTGAATTCCATCGCGGATAAAATTTTTTCAACACCACTGAGACGCAAATCGTTTAAAAGGCTTGAAAATAATAAAATTATCTGTCATGAGTCAAAATTTGAGTTCACAGTAATGAACGGTTTGGCAATTATATCAGTCTAAAGTTGGTTGCAGTACGAGTAAGTCATGGTGTACTTTCCATCTAATCTAATAATCCAATTTATCCATGAATTGTAATTTACATTTTTTCGGAACATGCTCTCCTGGCAAAAGCGTTGATGGTGAAGAGAAAAATTTACCCACACCGTGGTAAAATGAACAAATGTCAATATTTGAACAAGGAGCAAATATGTAAGTAAAAAAAAATTCTACCGTTTTAATTTATTAAAACTAATTCGTTTTTGTTTTACAGATGGATAAAAATGGAAAAACAAAAAAATGAATATATAGATGTAAAACGTACATACACTTGTACCGCCCAAGATGCGGTTTGTTTCAGTGAGTCATCTTTACAAAAAAAAAAAAAAACTGCTGTCCATTTTTGTGAAACTATTTTTTATTCTTAATTTTTCAGAATGCAGAATGGGTGTAATAGGCCAACAGGGGAAACCGAAAACCCAGTAAAAAAACAAAATAAAAAATATGTAATAAAAACGGTTAACGCACCACTATGCATACCTCAAAGGTGGTGCGGAATTGCATAATCCAAGAAAAAAAAAAATAATTTCATTAAATTTATTTTATTTGTTAAATAGAAAAAACAAAACAAAAATCGAATAAAGCATTAAGTATTTATGTTAAACATATGCAGTAAGAAGAATGCATTCTGTCGTTGTACTCCACATGTTGAATCTGCAATGAAAAAGGCATTAAAAGTATTATTAAACTAAAATGCATACTCCTTACTCACATGTTTTTAGCCAGTAGTTTTTTTTGTTTTTTTTTTTTTTTGTAGTCCATGTATCTCTTCTTGCTCCAGATGTCTTGATTTTTCTTCTTTTGTTGTCCTAGAAAATAAAATAAAGAAAATTGTACAAATACAAAATTGTAATAAATTATTGTACAGCATTAAAAATATTTTGCAACTTACACGAAATGAGAGCTGTAAACATGAGAAATGTCAAAATACGAATTCACCGCGTCATTTTTATATGGGAGACGTCACTTCTCGAATTTTAACATTGTTGACAATTTATACGTATTCACGAACATGTTCACACGGATAGGGGCGTTCAGGAGACAACAAATTTTAATTTTCCAATATCTGGAAAGTTTGCCATGTTTTTTTAGTTTAAATCTAACGTCTTCATTCATTTATATGTGTATTAGAATTTCGAAATCAGACAGGATGACAATGAATGCGTTCCGAGGATACTTCGTTGAGTTGAAAATAAGATAGAGGTAGAATTAGGATAGATTCAGTATGTTTAATTCAAGGGTGCGTTCAAATGTTGAAGACGAATTAACGCTATGCTATTTGGTTCGAATTTACAAGTAATATATTTTTCTTTGGTAGAAATGTGGTTTAAAAGTTGGAATCCTTTAAAAAAAATTTTAAAAGCTAAAGACTTTTGTCTAGAAAAGAAATTTAGATAATAAGGTATAAGTTGATAAAGCAAAAAATTGTGAGTACCCTAAAATTAAAAATACATTTGTAATATTAATATGTTAAAATATCATCGTGGAAAACAGAAAAATTGATGTTCGTCAAAGAATAATTTGAAATATATTTTGGTATTAAAAAATAGGGAATTATTTAAGAAAAGCAATATGTTCGAAAACAAATATTTATATCAAATACAAATCACTTCAAATCAAAAAAAAAAAGACAGGCAGAAAGATTAAACTATTTATTACCACAATATGTATTCGTAAGAGTAGAGAGCCTACAAAAGTTTATTGTAAAAAAGATCTTTGAAGCAAGCTTAATTATTAATACCTAGATCTTTGTTTATTACCTAAAGTTAAATTTTTGGAGACCTAAAATACTTGTTGTAGGAAGTGTTACATATTAAGTTGTATTGAAAACATTTACATCGCACTATTATAATACACTTCGCCCTACTCATCATGCATACATATAACTTATTTTCTCCTCACTTGCCGTTTGCATTATCAAACACCAAGTGAAGCGTAACAACCTTGTTTAATGTTTGTCTCTAACTCGATCTCAGCGAGAAGATCCAATTGGAGTCCGACATAATATGTTAGACTCTTAAGCTGGTGATCTTTGAAATAAGATCGGTTAAAAAGATGTTTATAAGAAGATAACATCACGGTTGTTTGAATAAACTTTAAAGTAATCTTTATATCTGATTTTATACATATAAGTAAAAAAAATACTTTATTATATAGGGTTTTCCAATAAGGACTTGACAACTTGACACTCTTTCACTAATCATCACTGTCAATTTATTCAGTAAACTCAACTATTTTCATCATGAGAGAGTACACTAACGAGCAACGTCTGCAAATTATAAAAATTTTCTACAGATATTCGGAGTCGACGACTGCCACTTTAAGAGCGTTAACTCCAATTTTCGGTCGTAATTCTAGCCCTAGTAGACAGGCAATAACAAGTTTAGTGCAAAAACATATTCGTTGTGTGATGCTGCCGTGTCAGTGAGACAACGGGTTGGTCGAAGTGCCGAAAATATCGCTGCCGTTCAGACGTTCGTAGCAAACGATCCAAATCAGTCAATTCCACGACGTTCTTAAGAATTGGGCATCGCTCAGACCACGTTATGGCGTATTTTGCGTAAGGATCTTGGTTAACACCCATACAAGATCAAGATGACTCAAGAATTGAAGCCGATGGACCATCTGAAGCGACGTACGTTCTCCGTTTGGGTTCTGGAGAAGATGCGCCAAGACGAAGCTCAATTTTGGCTCAATGGGTTCGTCAATAAGCAAAATATGCATTATTGGTCGGGTGAAAATCCACATGTGCTTCATGAATCACCACTTCATCCACAAAAAATAACTGTTTGGTGCGGTTTGCATACCGGCGGCGTTATTGGGCCATATTTTTTCGTCGACGATAACGATCGTCACGTTACTGTGAATAGTCAGCGCTATCGCGCCATGATCACCGATTATTTTTGGCCCGAATTGGAAGATATGGACTTGGATGAGATGTGCTTTCAACAGGATGGTGCCACAAGCCACACAGCACACGCTACAATCGATTTATTCACTCCAAAATGACGCCGTACGTCTCGCTGGTCAGTAGTGAAGAGAATACCGCGACCGTACGTGAGTCCGATTTTTTTTTCCATTTTAATGCATTTTATTTCACTCTTCTTAAATTAACTATACTTACATGCTAACAGAAAAAATGCTTAAAAGCTATCTTAACATAGCTTAATTAACTTATTCTAACTTACTGGCTCTCCATGTGGGCGCTCTAAGCTAAACTATATTTTTATTTTATGTCTTTCGATGTCTTAATTAACATTTTAAAAAATAATTATTATTCATTAAACATCTAGTTAAACTAAGAAAATATTATGTATTTAAAAAAAAAAAACTTAATAAATGAACATTTTTGTGTGTTTATTTAAAACTTAAACTGCCTAAACTTACTACCTGTGCTAACTTATACTAAACCTTAAACTACTTAGCCTAACTATACAATCTAACTTAACCTAACTGTTAACAAACTTCAAGTTGCTAATCTAATGATAGCAAACCCAAGGTTGCCAACCTTCATACCTTAAAACTACCCTATCCTATGTAAGTCGGCCATTTGCTAAAGATAGCAAAGAAAATATGGCTCACTTTGCCTTCTGACTAGATTAACCTGGACTTGGAGGAAACGACAAAAAAAATCGGGTCTTCTTCACTCACGTTGAACCACACGGGACACACATATACCAGCATGGGCTGGATGAGGGCCATGTAGCAGATAACTTTCACCCCCGCATCGAGTTGGCTTCTATAAAACAGTCTCTTTGTAAGGGCAAAAGCACCTTTGGCCCTGGCCAGAGCAATATCTACATTCTTGTTAAAATATAGATACTGGTCTAGCCAGATCCCAAGGTATCTGACAACATTTCGACAAGCAAGTGGCTGGCCGTGTTTCCAATGATCGAAAATTTTCGTCAATTTATTCTGGTGTCTCTAGAGGCACCCGACAACGGCGTTCTAAACAGAATAGTTTCAGACTTTTGGAAGTTGATTTTCAACTTCCAGTCATCGCAAAATCGCATAATTTGCTCGAAGTCATTTTTCAAAAGCATGTTAATGACCTCGACTTTTGGACCTGTTCCGTACGCTATCAAGTCATCTGCGTACGCTATGCTATGGGAAAGTGAACCTATCAAATCGTTTGTGAATAAGATCGGCCAATTAACCGCACCTTGTTGCAGACCGTTTTTAATGTTAAATATTCCAACAGAAGTTGCATCGCCATATTTCACAATGAACTGTCTGTTGATGAGCATATTATGAAGAATATACAAAAGTCGTTTGCTGACACCCAGTCTGGTCAGCTTGTAGAAAAGCCCTTCTAACCATACGGTGTCGAAGGCCTTTTCCAAGTCAACCAGACAGGCTCCAGTACACTGATTTTTGATTTTATTCCATGGGATATTTGGCACCAGCTTAGACGCGCCACTTATGACATTATGGCCCGCCTTGGAGCCGAATTCATTATCCGGAGCTATATTTTTGTCCTCGACCCACTTAATCAGGACTCTATAGATCACTCTCTCGAACACCTTACCGATATCCGGAAGGAGACTTATCGACGGAGATTCACCGGATTGGATGAATCTTTACCCCTTTTAGGGATGGGATAAACCACCGCAGTTTTCCAATGCTCTGGATAATGTACATTATTCAATGCATTGTTAAAAAGGGTGGTGTAAATGTCTTACGTTTCTAGAGGGAGATGTCGAAGCACAATGTTAGGTATTCCATCGATCCCAACTGATTTTTTACTTCTTATTGTGATGAAGATCTGATGGAGTTCTTCCTTTGAAATGAACGGGGGTAGGTCCCCTTCATTGGCGATGACATTATTTGCCATATTCTCGTCACTGAACTGTCATTTCGCAGGTAGAAACTGTGCAGAAGGACTCGATTCTCCAGGCAGTGATTTGAATCAATGACATCCATATTTTTATACACTTCCTGAAAAGTCGCTCCTATGATCTCAACCTTCTCCTGAGGATCTTCGATAACAAAGAAATTGTGATCATCTGCGACTTCACTTGGATCTATGCCTGCAGTAGTCAGTATTCGAGGAATCTTAAGGCACTGTAGGTCGTTTTGATTTTTTCTTCGAAATATTTTATTTATTTGCGAGAACATATTCGGATTGCTGAAATTTACAGCCCGGATTCTTTTGTTCCAGTACAAACTTACAGATGCCCTGTGATTCTCTCTTATCAATATTTGGAGATTTTTAATTGACGACTTCAGTGTCCTACCCTTTACGTTATGTCTGTCAGTAAACCGCCTGTACAAGGTTTTGAGTCTTGACAGCAGTCTACTTTTGTGTCGGTGCAATGCGTCAATGGTAGCATTGCGGAATAAATCTTCGTTGGGTGTATATTCATACCGAGGTATTGTAATATCCATTGTCTGTTTAATTGTTTAGTTCAATTGTTTTAGGTACCTGTCAAGCTCCACGTTAGACAGATTGATGGACGGTAAGTAGAGCGTAGAGTAGAGTGTCCAGCGAGTCTTACTGTGATTGTAAAAATGCCTTGGAACAAAGGTATATCGGTACTAAATCCGCAATGGTCACCGCGTACACGAATGTATGCAGAGAGTTTAACGTTTGTAGATTACTTTCAGTCAGTTGTATCCGTACATCGTACAGCAATAAGTCCAAATAAGAGCCGTGTCTGGGAAATGACGGACTGTCTGTCGCTTTCAAACCGAGTCTATACATGACACTGTGCTGACCCTACCAATGACCCTACCAAATACCTCTAGTATTTGGTACATGATTTCCCCAATCTCTATGTTTAGCATTAAAATCCCCGCAGATTATATAATTGTTCTCCTCCGATTTCAGTCTAAGGTGTCGAAAGAGTCTAACGAGCTCTGAGATGAATAGCGTGGATTGAGAAACATCAGGCGCGTAGACAAAGACCGTGAACAACCACTTCCTGCTACAGAGAGGGATGCACCCGACACATTCCTCTAGCAATCAGAACCCATGCAAAATACCCTTGTATATTTTTCGAAATTTAAATTTTTTTTTCTAATAAAGATCGCGACACCACCTTCTTGTGTGGAGTTGGGCCGGTTTCTTCTTCTACTATTATATTTACAAGCACATCAGGAGCTTGGTCTTCCAACAACTTAAACAGCACGGCTCTTCGCTCGATCCCAATAAGTGAATTAACCTTCAGGGTTTGCTCCACCATGTGCGTACCCATTACGACAAGAGTTTAGAACCTGCAGCAGCTCGTAGATTTAATCCACCCGCTTAGCCTGTTCATGTACTTGACGTTGAAGCTGAGCCGTCTGCCCTTGAATAGAGAGCAAGATAACTAGCACGTTGGGTACAGCTTCCGGTGCTCTCGGCGCTGGGGCTGTGGAAACAACCGTGGCTTTTTGTACCATTGTACTCCTACCTGTCGCCATTTGGGAGAAGATAATTCGAGGCTTGACGGCTGGAGTTTGAAGCTGAGCGGATGGAAGCTTAGTCTCCGTTTTCTGCTGACGAGCCATGTTTGCTTTTTTTATGTCTTGGAACTTGGGACAACACAAGTGTCCCGGTGTGTGTGACCCGAGCTCTTGCATAAAGCACATGAGAGTTAAATTTTTTCTGACTCTCTCTCCTGACCCAAAGTACATTCCTGTAAATTGTGATTCTTTCCACACTTAACGAATCGCGGCTGCATTTGGTAGTTCGATGCTGCATGGCCGAACCTTTGGCTGCGAACACATTATATAATGTTATCGCTCCTTTTTAATTTCTCACAGTGATCAACCTGTTAGTCCAGGACTTTGATACTCCTTAGACTATCCAGTTTGCTGTTGGGAGTGAGCTGTACTAGGAAGAACGGTAGTTTCCGCTTCTTTCTTTTTGCTCTTGCAGTGGTAAAAGGCTTAGCCCCCACACATTTGAGATCTTCCCACTCTTTCTCTTGAAGCAGTTTTAAGAGCTCCTCGGGATCAGTGGACGGTTCCAGTCCTTTCAATAGAACCGTTTCAAATTAATCACCTTTTTTTGCATTTTTTTGTAGCCCTCCACTGAACTACAGTGGATGATGTGCCTGTCTGAGCCTAATCTTTTAATGATAAAGTTCTTACCTATGGTAGACTTACATAAGTCCTTGGTGTTCTGGACCTCCATGTAGTAGGTGTTGATTGGAAGCACCTTTTCTTTTTTCTTTTTCAGCTGCTGTTGCTGTTTTTGCTGCTGAGGTTGTTGCTTTTGCTGCAGCATTTTTTTATTTTCTGCTGCTTTTGCACATGCTGTGTTTTTATTTGATATCTTCTTGCTCCCTTTGTCTATGGGCGATTTGCTTAGCTTTAATAGCAAGCACCTTTTTATGTAAAAGCAAGATGCTACTGATATTAATTGCATTCAATTCCACTTCATCATCTTCTGACTCAGAGGTAGCCAACGAGGCAAAGTTGTTCTAACCCCCTCTATAATGTTTCGTTCTAACAGAGAAGTATGAGGATTTATCATCCGACTCATGGTGTCTTTTTTTGTGCTGCTATTGCTGCCGCAGACGTTAACGCCCCTCTTAATTCCATACTTAGCAGCATTTCGTTTGAGGTGCAAAGAGAGGGGCGTTTTGCTAAGTTTGAAGTTACACTTATCTTTTTCCTCCGTGTAACAGTTCGTTCACTGGCCACTGCTGTTAGGTGGCCCGATTCGATATCACTCGTTGCTGTGCCGTCCACTAATCCCACAATTGGGATAACGGGACGATCTTTTCCACTCATCACGTGTCTTTTTGTGTCCACTTCTCTTATTCCACGGGCTGGGATTGAGCCCGCACTGTTCGAATATTATAAAAATTTGCACCTGCGCACTACCGCACTACGCCAAATGTGGCTATGGAAACTTATATGTTGATTTGCGATTATAATATACTGATTCACCAGGGAAAAGCTGAAACAGGTCTATGCACTAACGTGGTCTGTAAACGACTGTGTACGTGAGTCCGTAGTCAATCAATTTTAAGAACTGGGCATTTATCGATCGTCTTAAAACTGAATTGTTCATCACATAAGATTATATTGACGACAAAGTCAAAGCCAAATGACCATCGTTCGCGACGTCCTTTCACATATTGCGATCTGTTAAGGATAAAAGATCTGAAATTTTACCGAAAAATTGTCGCACTCGTTCACGAAAGGAACTGGAGGCGTTCCAACAGCAGCTATTGAATACGAAAACTTGAATACTTGGTGTGATTTTCATAACGTACTTCTACCGAGGTTATTTCAGCAAGTCAGTTACAATTAGTGGCGATAGCTACTGTTCCATGTTAACCAAAATTTTCTGGGTTTAACTGAAACTTAAAGACTTGGAGGATACGTGGTTACAACAGGACCGTCCAAAAACCGACTTATTGATACCGATGTTCGGTGATTGTCTTATCGTCAAAGATCTGTCAATTAGCCGCTCCGATCGTTCGATTTAACATCTAAGGATCTTTCCTTCGAAGCTCTTTGAAGGCGAACATTCGATGTGAAATTATCGGCTGAATTATTATTAAGCGCAAAACATTATAACCTTTGGAACCTCATCCATTAACAAGAAGTCTGGGGAGTACAAATTAAAGCTTGTGCCCATTTATTGTAGATATGAACATATCTACTTTCATTTTCTACTTAAAATTCTGCGAGTTTTTTTTTGCGATAACAATAAGTTATTCAAGTTTGTTAAAAATATATTTCTTTTTCTAGTGAATGTTGAATGTTATTTTAATAAATATTCCATAAACCGGTGATAACTAAAATAGTAATTATGTAAGTCCTAAGTATCTACAAACATATGTATGCATGTTGTGTCGATTTCTTGGGAACTCGTTCTTAACTTGTTTAACATACGAATGTTCTTGTATGTCACTTGTATTCCAAGGTTATTCCATAAGTTTTTGTAGGTGTTTATTGAAAACAACTTTTTGTATTCACGTTACATTTTTTTTCTCCCAACACAGAGCCTTCTTGCATGCTTGCCTATAAAACAGTGTCCAGTGATGACACACATAATAACACTGAGATGTTTCCTATTTTAAAATATATAACTTTTAGAGCGATTCAGATCCGGTTCAGATCAGATTTGTTTGGTCGCTAGACATGGTGATCCAACAGTTCATCTAAGGTTTGTTCTTCTATAAGCATCAAGCCTTAAAACTTTGTACGTTGCGAACGTATACCAATGATACCTATTTCAGAGTAGATAGGTAAAGTGGTTCCTATTTTGGTGAGCTTGTTAGCCCTACAATTACTTAGAATATCTTTGTGGTCTGGAACCCAACATCTCTCCCTGAGAGATGATTGGCAGTCAAGGGTGGTTTTCGCATTTAGTGAGACTGAATTCACGCACTTAATATCAGCCGCCTCGCTATCCGAAAAGATGCAGATATCCCTTGCAGATATCACGTTTCTCTTTAGCCAGGACAGAACTTCTTTAATCTCCAAATTTCCGTTTGGAAAACGCTACAGTGATTTGTAAGGTGGAAGGAGATCCTTAGGTTAAGTTTTTTGAGAAAACACCGCCATCAACCTAGCTGAAAGTATTATATGTTCTCTGAAAGTATTCCTAGTGCGTTAAGAATATTAGTGTGGTTAATTAATTTATTTGCCCACTGTGTAGTCACTCTAAGGCTGCGTTAGCTGTTACTTCAAAGATGAATGTTTGCTTTCGCTTCACGGACCATAAAGACCCGACCTAAAGAAAAATAAATAAAGTACGGGCTACTACCTAACTGCAACTTTTCTGGCTCACGTATAAAGAGGTTGGCCCGATGCTAGCATCATTCCTCGGCATTAAGACTGCTTTCCAAAATGTCAAAGCCGAGACGATAACAGAAGTACTATCAGATCGATGAGTAGAAGCAGCTGCAAGAATAATGAACGACACTTAATAGTCCGACCTGAGTCTAAGCCAAAGGAAAACCAAATATGGAATTTCATCTACATATATTACCACTTCCGGAAGCCAACTGACAGAATCATTCTGGCAGAAAACTGAATTGGAACCCAAACATCGAACAACTAGATCTACCTACAATGCTGCTCTAGATATATCATACTTTTGCCTCCTACCTCTGGAAATCTATGGTATAGTAATTTATAAGCTATTTCGCAGTGGACCAATATCCAAACAGGTCGATGGATCATTTTTTATTCAAAAAGGAATAGTGGCATGTTTGTTTGCAATCTATTTATTGGTACATATGCCATGACGGTTCAAAACATATTGTAACCGCTTGTGGTCGTACAAATAAATAGATTTTATCTGGCAAAACAAATAGTTCTTTATTTTCAAGAGAAAGTTACGAAAATTGCAACTGGAAAGTCGTTGCGAAAAAAAAAGATTGAAGAAAATATGGTCGTACTTTTTTTGACAGCTCCGTTTCTCCTTCTTTTTTTCCTTTGTTTGACATGCCATGCCTGGGACACTTTCTACATGGAATTTTTATAGGTTTTAACAATATTCTGCAGTAGCGATGTATGCCCCGAACAACTCACGCTGATCATTTCTTTTGGCTATCAAGTTAAAAAAATCCTTGATCTCGATTTTAATGACGTCGATGGTAGTTAAGAACTTTCGAAGATTAAAACCAATTCATGATCTGAATTTGGTATCTACCTGGTAACAAATATATTTAATTGATATTGTTAAGCCAATAAACTTCTAAAATACAATATAACACTACGCTAGACATGTCAAGAAAAAAGGGATACCACTCGCTTCTTGAAAACTGTGGTGTCTGTTGTTAAAATGGAATATAAATTAAAAGAACTGTCAAATCGACATTCGACAGCTGGTGTTCTTTCCAATACAAAAAAAGAAATTATTAAATTTTATTTTAAATAGTAGTTGTCTACCTTGGTTACTCAACGTGCATGTAGAAGAAAACATTACGGTCTAACATTACCAACAATCAAAGCAATTAAGCCTTAGCAAAATAAATGAAAGTGGTAGTGTGGCTACATCAAAGCCAAAGATTAAACTCCGTCCAAGTCCAAGAAATCAGATCATTGATGCCCTAAAACCGATGTTGACCAACATCCATAAACATAAACGATCAGCGATTCAGATTACATCCATTGATTATATGGAAGACGATAGTCGCATCGTATTTAATATGATCCGATTTTTGGGACCGTGTGGTCATGATTGACGAAGATCATTTCATGGTATATGGGGCACTCAAAGCCAAGAAATAGTTTTTGAAGTGCTTTCACACTCACCAAAAATGAAGGATCTGCAGCTATGTATGCTTTGAAAAAGTCACTGCCTTTTTGCTTTTTCGAATACGGCGATGACGAGACGGCTACGTAGTGCAATATATACGTAGGGCATTAATACGGCATTGGCATAGAGAATTACTGATTACAATAGGCTGACGAATCATGCCATAGTACTCTTGAAACAATAGATTGATTGAAGGCGATGTTCTTTAATCGCTTTGTTTCAAAAATGCAAAACTTGAAAAACTGGATTCATGGCAAGAAAATAGAGTCACTCGAACAACTTAAGATCAAGGCACGCAACGAAATCGCTTCAATTTTATAACAACGCTTTCAAAAAGTAATGCGAAAAGCCGCAAAAAAGGCCAATATTTGTATAGGTGGAGTTGGTGCTCATTATGTGAGACATCATTTCCAGAAAGTGACTATATTTATATAAGAAAATTATAGAAAAAGGATAAGTCAATGGGGTTTTATTCGAATTATTTCAAAACGTCACCTTGTAGATGTGAAAGATGAGGCCAATTGCGGGTGATTAGAAGCCTCAACTTTTACCAACCATAGCTATCCCAATTCAGATTTGAGACTTACAAAAAGTTATTTGTCTGTGAAACGGACAGGTAGACACGTATCAACTGAGAACTCCCTTTTATTTGTTTTTTTATAATCAGCGCGCGCTCAAGGGGTTTTTGTACCCTTAAAATGTTCGTACAGAGCACGGGCGATGTACATTGTTCTTAAATGTTTGTAAATTATAACGACCAGGAAACACAGAGGTCGGCAGGGCATTCCATAAACGAGTTGTACGGCTTAGAAAAGAATCACGATATTTTAGAGTATATTACGTCCGAAAATGGGCTTGAGGGTATACTGATGAGCATTCATAGCGAGACGGGTGTTGCGATTGAAAGTTTGAATGGGCAGAATGCTATTGGTAATTTCAATGGAGCACTGGTGGTGGAAATAGCAATAAAACAAATTGATACAGGAGATATTACGTCGATGTTTGAGGGTGTCAATTGAATGACTGATATTAGTAACACCAATGAGTTTTATCGCACGGTTTTGAATCCTATATATCAGGTGCAGAGATGTTTTAGTAGCACCTGACCAGATGTGGGCATTGTACTCCAATTTTGGGCGTATGAATGCTTTATATATTGTGGCCAGATCAGAGGGGGTAAAATATTTTTTAGATCGCTTGAGGAAACCTAGACATTTCCCAGCATATTTGGCGACATCGAATATGTGGTCATTTCAACGTAATTTGTCACTTACCGGGAGCGAATATGAAAAGCAGGGAGAACTGTCACCAGCAAATAAATATATTGGATTAGAAGTAGTAGACAAGAGATCATTAATAAAAATTAAAAAGAGTGTCAGAGACAAAACGAAGCCCTGAGGCACACCAGCATTTACTTTGTGAATATCAGACTTTTTTTCAACTTGAATTTAACATACCGAAAAATAATTTCTAATCCATAGAAGAAGAGAATCATCGATCCCAAAAACACGCATTTTCGACAATAGAGCCTGATGTCAAACTCTGTCAAATGCCTTGGAAATATCAAGTGCAACTATTTTGCTTTCGCCAGATTGATGTATGCTTTGGTTCCACATTTCGGTGAGACATGCCATCTAATCCCTCCTTTTAATGATTTCTGTTGCTGTAGAGATAAAAAAGAGGAAGCAATCGTTTTGCATATACTGTACAGCTGTCCACTAGCTCCATAAGAAGAAATGCTCATGTTCGTTGTTTCTTTATCGAAATTCAGTAGGCTCATTGATTTCACAAAAAGAACCAAAATAGTTCGATTTCTAAACAAGACTCTTATTAGGAGATTCCCATTTCTCATCTACATTCTATGAGTGATGTAGATACAATCAATTTCCATTGCTCTGCGAGTTAGAATACATACAGAAGCAATAATCAGTAAACATTATAATTATTTGCACTCGTTCCGAAATTGAGGACGAATATTTGGCTACCTCTGCTGTGAATGAGGTTTTTACCTCGACCTATAAAACTAACGAGCATTAATTCCAGCTGAGATCTTTTTTTATCTTCTTTAATAAGCAATTGAAATAATATATGTAACATTCATAACAATGTCTTAAGTTACAAAGTTGAGTTGGCCTTGGTTTTTGGACCTCAATATCACCCAACGATCATCTAAGAGGGCAACATTTTGGCAATGTTATCCTACTTAAACCATCCGCTTAATTTTTCCTTCGCTTCTCATTCCAAATTCGGCTACAACTTAAATTTCAATTGCCTTATGGAAAGAGTTCTAGACTATCTTCATCGTACATGATAACCAAGTGATGCACTTTGTCTGGAGGTCTTAATATTGGTTTTATTCCATGTTTTAGCTGATCTGACACTTTTGTCCGTAGCAACTCGCCCCAATTGCATGTGTAATGCTGGATTAGCAATTTTATGATATTGCACGATAGAAGAATTTCGAGGCAATAAGTACTTCTAAATAGATATGTAAAGTTGGGTATCTGGATTAAGAAAAACGGAGGTGCAAACATTGTTTTTTCTTACATCAAAATCGTATGTCATCACCTTCTAAAATCTGAACTCGTTATGAGGAATCGTTCCGGGTTTATCGACATGTGTTTTGGGAGGAAATCTGGCACGGATTTGAAACATAAGGTACCCTAAACATCGCACTTTTGATACCCATCGTGACCAGAGACGCACCAGATAGGTGTGGCCAAATACCTATAGATGGGATCAATTTATAGATCCATCTGCCTTTGATGGTACTCCAACGAGCTTGTCATCTAATCATCGAATTCGCTCTTTCTTCTTCCTTAATCTTTTTGACAACTACCACCTTTTGATATCTAGCAGAAATTAATATTCTTCTCCGAAATTTCCGACGTTTGGTAGTATTCTAGATTCTTCTTCAAGTATTCCTCTTTGACCGAACAGTAGATGCGAGAGAAATAGAGATGTCAAGTATTGCTCCTTGTTGTTTTGTGTACTCTTCTGATCTAATGATTTGACTTCCTACCCATTTATCTACGTATTTCATATTTTCCCGGCTGGGTATTATAGCCCAGTCTTTTATAAGGTTGATTGCATTGTACGTAGCTGACTCTACGTCGCAAATATTACTTGCAAACAGTTACAATGGCGATGTCGTCACCGAATTTGATTATTTTTTTTCCTGGTGGCAGTGTTAATTCCAGAACTCCGTCGTACATGATATTCCTGAGTTGGAAACCCCCAGCGAAGATTTTGTAGTACTTTTCCTCTTCGTCGGTTTTATATCTTAACCTTCTACTGCTGAGGTAGCCGGATATAATCTTTCGCAAGTAGTATAGTGTATCAATTCTGACTAGTGATCTTCTTAAAAACGACCTATTTGCTGACCAATTTAAAGGCAATTTTAATGCCCAGCATCACTGCTGCACAATATAGTTAAGAAATGAGTCTGTAGCACTCACCTGTTACGGTTACGGTTTGGAAATGAAATTATCCTTTTCTTGCACCAGATTTAACAGAGTATGGGAGACAGTCAGCAAGCAGCAATGCTTGAACGGTTTGTACTTCATAAAGGAACATCTTACGGTCTTTTACCAAAATTCAACGAAACGAACGTTTGCTGATGCCACAGCATTGATATTCTCGGTCGAACGAGCAATGCGGGGTCGACCATTTCCTTCGACATCTCTGGTGGTCCCAGTTTGCATGAGACCGGAAATTGGTAAAATACGCAGTAATAATAATTCCGTGTTCTTCAGGTGTGTATCGCTCTATTGCTTATTTTCAACTAATTCTCTATACGTCTACAATATACCAGATGTATGCATAATTTTTTTCCATTTTAACTAGAGATGGAGCCAACGAAAAGTATACAGCGCATTAATTTGAAAAATAACTACAAAAACACACAAGTTGAGTGTGCCAAAAACTAGCGTCTTTGTTTTATCGTGATCATGTCGAGTTTTGTGCCTCAAAAAGAACATTTACATTTTGCAAAGTATAATTTGCTTTTCTTATTTATTCAAAAGAAAAAGGCTGTTGAAAGTCATCGTTCGCTGAAAGAAACATATGGTGAACAAGCTCCATCAGTTAGAAGCATTACATGTGTCACAAGATAATCGCACAGTCAGCAGATGTTCACGAGCAATGGGGAAGATCAATAAAATCGCTTAATGGGTCCCACACGAATGAACTTCAAATAGAAAATCGCAGTCACTTGTGAAATGTTGCTTCAACGCCACGAAAAGAAATCTTTTTTGCATCGAATTGTGACGGGTTAGAAAAATGGATTTATTTGAAAAACCAAATCGCCAAAGGCCATATCGCTTCGTCAAGAAAATCATACTCTGTGTCTGCTGTGACCAGAGAAGTATTGTGTATTATGAACTCTTGAAGCCCGGCTAAACCGTTAATACACAACGCTATCGCCAACAAATTAATAATGAATAATTTAACATATTAATCGAAAGACGACCGGAATGGGCCAGAACACATGGCAAAGTGATTTTGTTACACGACAACGCGCCGTCTCACATAGCAAAATAAGTGGAAGACACCTTGAAATCGCTTGAATGGGACATGGCGCCATCTGACTATCACCTCGTTGCATCAATGGGGCTCGCGCTCGCAAAGCAACATTTCAGCCATTTAGTGAAAGTTGGGAAATGGCTCGACGAATGGTTTGCCGCAAAAGACAAGTACTTTTTCTAGCATTCTATTCATAAATTGCCTAAAAGATATGCGAAATGTGTAGAAGCCGGTGGTCAATATTTAAAAAAAAAAATTAATTTCCCCTGAAAATTACATATTTTTTTACCAAAAAAAAAAAAAAAAAACCAGCAGAAAATTATGCATACACCTGGTAAATGTGATCTTCTGTCAATGTGATGCTTACATCAACGCACAATGACACTTGACGCCATTTAGAAAAATTATGACACATTCACATTAAGATATTACCTTTAGTTTAGGTTTTTTTTTTCTTAGTTTTAAATCCATTTTATTTTTTTAAACACTAACTCTTACATACTAACAAAAAATGCTTAAATGCTAGCTTACAATCACTTAACAATCTTATACTAACTTACTGGCCCCACACAGGCACTCTAAGCTAATCTAAATTCTTATATCTATGTCTTTCGACTACATTTACATTTTATTTAAAAATTTTTATTTTGTATACTTAGGGCTAAGAAAAAATATTTAACAAAAAACTTAGCCTATGGATGTAATTTTTTATTTTTTATAAAAACTTAATATCTAACTTAAAATAAACCTTAATCTACCTTATCCTACATACACAATAAACAAGATATTACCTTTTCCCCAGCTTGTATGTGCAATGTTAAGATTTAAAAACTCGGTTTGATAGATGTGCGAGGTGACGTAGTAAACCTATTCCCAATCAACACCACGTACACATATAAGTATATGTATGTATTAATTAATGTTTATAAAATCATCGTATACAACCGAAGCTATTTAAACATAAAAGATAGAAGTTAAATATATGAGATCATAATGAGAAAAAATATATTGTTGGTGTTACAAACAAAGTATTCGTCCAACAGAATGCTTGAATCCCTGATGAAATGAGTGGGGTTCGTTGTACTTACAAGAAACGAGTTAAATGTTCTAGAACCCATTAAAACATTCATTTAAAAGATTACTATTTATATCACAATTTAGGATAATATTTGGATACTAAGTTTCAAGAGAATCATAAGGCGGTGAGAAGTCAATGTCATTGTATATTTTAAACGCTGCACCTATTAAAGGATTCTCTACCCCGGAAGTGATCTTTTTTTTTAATTCAGTTTTTTTTATTTATTTTGTTGAGATGTACATTAGGATAATACCTTTTATAGTACTTAAAATATTAAAGTTGTAGTTATATAAATTTAAATGCCTTAAAACTAAATTACAATATATACTACAATATAATCTATAATATAAGCTGCAGGAGGAAACGACGGACTCTCCGTCGCCTTAAGGCCGAGTCGGTACATCATACTTCGTTGACATCACCAATTGCATAGTTGGTTCCGTCTAGTATTTTGTGTATTATTTATAGCTCCTTGAAGGGAGTTTGGTCGATTCCTTCGTAATATTTTATATCGTCTGTGCCTCATTCTATGTCTTTTGGTGAGCTTAGTTTCGCTAACCAAAAGCATATTAGGGGCTTGGTCTTTAAGCAACTTAAATAGTGTTCGAACCTAATCAGTACGGCCATGTACGTACCCATTAGGGCACGAGGTCCGGCAGCAGCACGTATATTTCATCTACCCACGTAGCCTGTTTTGTTACCCAACGTTGAAGCTGAGCCGTCTGCCCCTGTATAGAGAGTAAGATAGCTAGCATATCAGGTACAGGTTCCGCTGCTCTAGGCACTGGGGCTTGAGAAGAAACCTTCGCTTGTTGTATCGTATTTCCACCTGCCGCCATTTTGGCGTAGGAAACGTGTGACTAACGGCTTCGTAATAAATTGGCAGTAAACACATTGTAAAATGTTTTCATTCCTCTTTAATTTTTCCCAGTGAACAACCTGATAGTTTAGGACTTTTATGCTCCTTAGACCATCCAGCTTACTGTTGGGACTTAGCTGAACCAAGAAAAACGGTAGTTCCCGCTACTTCCTTTTGGCTCTAGCCATGACGAATGGTTTAAGTCCTACGTGCAAGGAGCTCTTCCGGATCAGTTTACGGTTCTAACCCCCTCAGCAGCATTGCTTGCAACTTCTCCCCCTTCGGGGTGTAGGAGAGGAACTCCGTCTACATATCCTTCAGTAAACTTTTTATTGTTTTATTAAAGTGGATCGCGTACCTGTCTAAACTAAGTCATTTAACATAAAAATTATTGCTTATGGCCGACTTACTTATTTCTATTATTTCCTTTAACTTCATCTTAAATGTGTTGATTAAATGTAGTACCCGTAGCTTATTTGATTTCTGATGTTGTTGCTGTTGCTTCTGCTGTTGCTGCTGATATTTTTGTTGATGTTGTTGCTGCTGCTGCTAGTGTTGCTGCTTATACTGCTGCGATTTTTGTTGCTGTTGTTGATTTTACTAGTATACTTTTGCTATGTTGTTGCTGCGCATTTTTCTTTGTTAATTCTTACACCCGTTCTGTACTTTTTGTTGTTTTAGTGGCTGTTTCTGTTCTTGTGGTTGTGGTAAGTCCACTTTTGACCTTTGTTGTTGCTGAGGGTTCTGGAGTTGCTGCTATTTCTCCATCTTGCTCCTAGTCACTTGCTTTGCTTATATGGCAAGCACTGTTTTCTTTACCTGCTTGATGTTGTTGTTGAGAGCTTCGACCTCGTCCTCTTCGTCATCTAACTCAGAGGCAGCTAGGGATGCTAAGCTATTTTCTGCTCCCATGTAGCGACCTTCGCCACCGTCTGAGACGTATGGGTAGTCGTCATTTTGTTAAGGACGTTTCATAGCTGCTGCCGTTGATGATGTTGACATAAGGGTTGTATATTTTTTTAGACCATCGTTTGATAAAAAAAAAGTGGCTTTGGCTTTAAGGATTATTGTTTCAATATTCGAACGGAAATTTTACTCTCTATCGTATAAGTACAAGTTGGCCATGCAGAAAATAAAGCCGAGGGAGATATTGATTGGACTTATGTGACAAAGTCATAGATTGACATTTGAAGGCATTAAGCTCTAAACAATTTTTTAGACGCCAAGAGGAAAACCTATCGATTTCTTCTTGAAAGAGTAGAGTCTTGGGGTGAAGAAATAGTTTCGAAGAACGTAAATGGATAGGAGGCAGTACTCTCAATAGTCCTCTCAAGGTCGTTTATAGTTAAAATTAAAAAGAAGGGACTTTTATGGCTGCCTTGTGGTACCCCGAAGTGGCTAAAAACGGGGTTCTTCAGATAAGAAGATATTCATTTTAGTAAAATCGGGTCAAAACCGAGGGAAAACAATTTGAAAAGGATCAATTGATGAGATATTTTATCAAAGGCCTTAGCAGAACCTGTAGCAATTAAATCGATTTCGTTGCCTTTCTCTAGGGCTAAACGCAGAAAAGATACAAATTTAACTAAGATTGTAGTAGTTGATCTACCTTTCAGAAATCCATATATCCATTATCTTGATAATGACTGTCAAATTTCTTTCTCTTAATTCTGTGTATAATGGTGATGAACAGTTTCTTTTGGGCGACTCTGTCGAGTAGATTTTTTTTCACAACAAACTGATTTGCCTCCGTTAAAATGCTCGATCGCAATTTTTCGTATATCTATTTTGACCACGTTGTCACCCCATTTTGTCGTTAGAGAACTGAAAATAATTCGGTGTGGACATGTGTCCGACTTATTTTTTGAGATGGAATTTGCTGGATTTTAAAAAAAAAAAAATATTTGTTTACTCCTGTTTAATAAAATAACTTGAATATTATGTTATAAACCAAAAGGACAAATACAAAGCTTTTAAAATGTATGAAATAAAAATTAATACGTAATAACATATTGGTGCTGATGTATTTTTGGGTTAAAACACCGAAAAATCAATGTCCGACTTGTTTTTTTACCCCGCATAAATGAGTTTCAAATCGTCGAATCAGGACAAAATGGCTACTTAATCTTTGACACATAAAAAATTTAGTATGATATGTTTCAAGAAAAAAGCTCTTCACAGAATTGTAAACAATTTTGTTCAACTTGTTCGGGACAGTTAGCTTCAATCAGCCAAGTTTCAAGTCTACATATGTTTTCTGATCTTAACATTATTTAAAACTGTTGTCCCTTATTTCAACCATAAACTACGAACCGACGGTTGTAAGTATCTAAAAATATAAACTACACTTTAGAATTCAAATCGATTTTACAGCTCAAATTTTAAAGATGTTCATGTTCCCAAAAATATAAGTATTATACTACAATTAGCTTGCAATGAATTTTATAGTAGAGTTTTGCACATAGACAGTCGAGTCAACAATTAAAAGAACTTTATTAAGTGAGTTAAGACTGAAAGCTTAGTTCTAAGTGGCTAGGTAGAAAATTGATTCAAAGAAAAGCTTACGAATACACCTATATGCGTTCGAGGTGCGATAAAAACCTCAACCAATGGGTTTTTCGATAACAGTGTGGTGCAGGTGTTCTAGGTGAAGAAGTTTCAATATCTTTTCGTCAATTTTGAACTCTGGATTTAAGCTCGCAAAAATAATCTTAGATAGAAAGTATTCGAAGGCAGCATTGCGTACGAGAGTTAATTGATTTCGTTTTTTTGTAAGTGGATTACACGAATAACAACAATGAGGCGTTTCATGTTTTATTTTGCAATAATATTTGTTTTTGGCATTCAGTGCGTACATTCTAAATTACGTAAGTATATAAAGTTTTTTTTTTCTTATTCCCATTGGGAAAAAATTATTTTGCCCAGTTAGAATAAGATAATCGGAAATCTTCTTACATTTAAAATGATTGAAATATAAGAACTTCACTACGTTTGAAGTGCTGACTGTAAGAGTTGGTAGTTGTGCAAATTTAATTTAAATCATACTAATAAATCTTACTTATAGACTTACCATTTTTCCATCACAGAGTCCATTGTCTTATTCAGTTTTAGTAAGTTTTGAATACTATAGTACTTGAAAAGGAAAAAAATTAAAGTTCGTTAGGCTATTAATATATGTCCTTTTATATTATAAGCAGAAATTCGTCTGGAAATTGATCTAAGAAACAACTGAAAGCTCGATGTTTGTTACAGATTTTGAAAAATGGATTGAAACTGAGATAAGAACAACATCGAAATTTTTTGCGTTCTCTTGTTTAACATTCATATCACCTAAAATCGGTTGTTTCCAAAGAAAAAATTTACTTGAGGCAAGATCAATAGATTGAATATATAAAATATACGTTGATTTCAAATTTCTGCTCATAATTTGCTCACTTCATTTAGGATGTTCTCCCCTAGCTAGGTTCTTTTTAGTTATATTTATTGTAAATCTTGGAGCTTTTAAAAAGCTGGTATTGTCATTTAAGTACAATAGTGTTGTTGCTAAAATCATGAGGATAGTTCTAGAATAATTGTAATTTTAAATTCTCTGTTGACGACTATATCCCTTAAGATAACAATACTCGTATTATTATTAATTATCTTGATTAACTGACGATGAACTTCTTGAGTGATATAATTGCTTCTGAACTGTTAACAATTTTTGCTGCTTTGGGTACTCCATTTTTAATAGTGACCTTCTTTTACATTGGCCATAGCTCCTGAGTGCAAGATGTTTTTACTACTTTGCTCGAATCACTTCTTGAAGTGATTTCTTCAAAATGTGAAGTGCGAATGTATATCAATTTGGATCTCGAAAAATTGCCAAATTTCTCTTTCATTATCGGTATTTTCCACAGTTGTAAGTGATGTTTGTTTTAAAATTTTTTCCTCATATGCAAAAGCTATAACTTCAACAGAGGTCTTAAAATTTAACGCTGTCTATTTCTTCTCTTATTGTGTTCAGTAGTTTTACTTTTGCTGTCCTTCCGATTAAATAACTCCTCAGTCAGTTCCTAGGTGCCCGGAAACGCTTGTTGTGAAATTTTCCTGAAACAAGCTGTGCAGTTCTAAGCCTAGATTGCGGCAGCAATATAATGATCGTGATCATGATCATGGTACTGTTGGGCTCATCGGTCACAGTACAGGTTATGTTGATATTATCCTCACCGCACCAGCAACTTACTTGGAAAGCAAGTAATAATTTTCAATATTCGCATATATTCCTTGGTGGAATGGACATTCGTCTTATCGATCAGTTTAGGAGACAGTTTCCAACACAAGACAGTTCCTTTCACAAAAATTCATAGTAAATACCTATCGTATAGTCGATATTTAATTTTTAATAATACTGCTACTATATCGGGTTGAGCAAGTCTCTTCAAAGTAAGTAGCTTAATCGGCAGTGATGCCACACATCCATTGTATAAAAGACGACTTAGCGATCACCAATTAAATAAGAAAAAAGCATTGACAAAATAATTACATCTAAGTTTTTTTTTATTTCAGTATACTTCACATATGGTATGTCTAAAACACGATAACGCGGTGAAATTGTTGATCTTACCGTTTTAGAATCGCTAAAGTAAAATAGATTATGGAGAAAGAAGTGACCTATAACTATTAACAAAATAGTTAAAGCGTAGGCAAGTCACTTAATCTCCGGTTAATACATTCGTTACTCTAGAGTAGTAATAATTTGTATTTGAGTGACTTGCACCATTAATTTTGTTCAGCGTTCTTTTTCAACTGGAACGTGAGATTTTATAGCTTTTTGCATCAGAATTTTCGTCTTAACGTTCTTACCTTCAACGCTGTCATTTTCTTACTTATTACTGACAATGCGAACGTTAATGCTAGTCGCATACTTGTTGTGTATAACAAAGCTTTAAGTATAAATAGATTTTTTCCTCACATTAAAACGTGCAAAATTTTATCTTTTTGTCTTAAACTCGTACGTCAAATTTGTGGCTTTCATGAAGTCAGACCAGAATTGAACTGCTGAAATGTTAACATAAAATTTAACAAAACATAAAGTAAGCAACCTATTTGCACTCATACATTAATTTTTGAAAATTGTAATTGAAAATATAAAGAACGACCCTGAACAATTCTATGAACTTAGTGTGACTTTGTATGCAATTTAAAGTTTAAAAAAAATTATAACCACTCGAATATCAACTCCATAAAAGTAATTTACAAAAAAGGCTTTGGAACCTACCCATTCAGTTATTTAGACAAAAACTTGTCCATTGTAATGAACATGATACTATTAATGGATGACTTATCACTTCAGTGATAAAGTGATTACAGTACATCAGCCATCAGCTAACACATCAAAAGCTTCTAACACCAAGTAACTAGCGCACATAATAGTATTTGCCTTATCAAACCATGTATTGTAGATCCAGCTGAATTACCTTGGTGACACTCCTATTTGCACTGCCTGAAATTCTACAACGCTATACCTTCACAGCTTTCCTTACTTCGGTCGCATTCTTGTTACGGAAAGGCTCTAGAATCGAAGATCCTTAAGTTCCGAAAAAAGAACGCTGGTGAGACCATTGTATTGTCTTGAATCCGAATTAAACTGTATGAAGTGGCAGGGTTTCATACCACATCAAACTTGTCTTATCCACTTGCACCATCTTATTATTATTAATCTAAATCCTAGCTAATATTTGTCACCAGAGAACGACACCATGAAATCGACTTGAACGTATCTGAGGGCTCCATAAAGAGATTACAGGTTGAAAGATAATACTCCTAGATACCGAATTTCGAATCAGACGGAATTCGCAACAGAAGAGAAAGAACCACGGTTTGAAGAGAAACTCATCAAATCTGTCAAAATTCCGCCTTAGCTCAAAATAACACAAAAGGTTTAAGATCTAAATAATTTCTGCACCAAATATTTTGGTCTAACGTGATCCGTTAAAATAAACTCTTGCGTTCTTCTTATTGATAAGTGAATGGATATCGATGACATCAACAGACTTCTCAATCCTTCAAATGTATAAATCACCTGGACTGAAAACCCTCAGAGAATCTCATGACACCTCATTAAATAGTCTCGTATTCGAAACTCTCTTTTTCATTTAGGGAATCATATAATAACCGGGTCACAACCAACTCCAATCATTATAATACAAATTCAGGTGGGGTGATTCACACAATCTAACATAGTTGGTAGAAGATATTGTAAGTTATGTTGGTAGATAAAGGCATTAAATATGATAGATTGTTTAATGTAGTCTTCATAGCTGGTTTTTCGACTAGGCTACAATTTCTTGTAGATAAAAGTTTAGATTTTTGGCCAACAAAAGAATAAACAATTCTGGGTTTTAATTTTTTTATGTAGAAACAAGAAACCTATTTAGAAGGTTTTATACCAAAATATTTTCGTGTTCGCAGTACGTTGAAAACAAAAGTGTTGTACTCATTCGAGTACACTGGCCAAAATTGTGTTAATTTTTTTTTTATGACTAGACTTACCGAAAAATGGCTTGTCTAACCGTAACTTGCAAACATTTTTATGAAAAGCGCTATTCTAGTCTGTTTATAGCTGTTGATGATATTCCAAATGATGGAAACGAACGAGAAATAGTATTAATTCCACCGGATGTTGATGTTCAAACAGATGAAGCATTCAATTCAAGCATTGCTTTTGACATCCCACGAGCAGTAGAAGTTGAGGTAAGCAATGGGTTTGAAGGAATGACAACATTCCCATTGCTCGTCTAAGAGAAGAAGATGCGCCTCATGATTGTGCTCCTAAATGGTCAAACCACGTTTACCACCAAATAAATGAAGAGTTGGTTTTGAATGCCAGTTAGTTTTAGTTTAAAATGCATTTTATTATGTTAATCATTAACACTTACATACTAACAAAAAATGTCAAAAAAAATTTTGATAAAAACTTAGCATATGGACTTAATTTTTTATAAAAATTTAATATATAACTTAAAATAAACCTTAGTCTACCTAAACTACATACACAATACGCACACATAGATATTATACACAATTATATACATATATTAGTATATACAAAGGTATATACTAATTTATATATATATTTCTTAAATGCTAACCTAAACCTATGAAAGCTGGCCATCGCTATTCACAGGGCAAATAGATTGGTCAGCTCTACCTCATTAGTGAGACTGGTCCGTAATTGATGGAAACGACGACAACGAAATATCTTCTCCATCATTCAACCACCAGAAATACTGGTGCTGCCGAACGACATCCCTCTTATCGCGATTCCCCTCCGCCCTACTGAACCTGAGACGATCCACACTGCCGTGTGCGACGTCTCTGTTGTAGTTGAGTTGCCTGTCCCCAGCTTTCTGAGCGGCATGGAAAATTAACGGGACCGCTGATCTATCCTGGATCAACCCTATCTGATCTAGGTAGAGGAATGCTTCCGGTGGAACGAAGTCGTCAGAGCGCACACTCTCGTGGTAACGGTAATTGGGATAGTAAGCCCCAGATATCAGGTTATTCGTTGAGGCCTCAAGGACCTCATTACGATAAAATTTTTTTGTGCTCCGACTCGAAGGCAAGCCCTATCAAACACCCGAGTCTTTTCCATTAAGCTTGCTCGCACATTGAACCACACGGGACACCTAAATACCACCATGGGCCTGATAAGGGCCATGTAGCAGATTACCTTTACCCTCGCATCGAGTTGGATGCTATAAAACAGTCTCTTTGTAAGAGCGTCTGCGTACGCAATAGTATGGGGAAGTGAACCTATAAAGTCGCTTGTATAAATGTTGAACAGGATCGGCGAAATGACCGCGCCTTGCTGAAGACCATTTTTAATTTGAAATATTCCAACAGAAGTCACATCACCATTTTTCACGACGAACTGTCTTTTGGTTAGCATATTATAAAGAATGTACAAGAGTGGTTTACTGAGCCCCAGCCTAGTCAGCTTATAGAAAAGACCCTCTAGCCATACAGTGTCGAAAGCCTTCTCCAAGTCAACAAGGCAGGCACCAGTACATTGGTTTTTGCCATTATTCCATTGGATATCGGACACCAGCTTAGACGCGGCATGTGAGATATCATGTCCCGCCTTAAAACCGAATTGATTATCCGGAACTATATGTTTGTCCTCAACCCACCTAGAAAGAGCTCTTTTGATTACCTTTTCAAACACCTTACTGATATTCGGAAGGAGACTTATCGTCAGAGCGCACACTCTCGTGGTAACGGTAATTGGGATAGTAAGCCCCAGATATCAGGTTATTCGTTGAGGCCTCAAGGACCTCATTACGATAAAATTTTTTTGTGCTCCGACTCGAAGGCAAGCCCTATCAAACACCCGAGTCTTTTCCATTAAGCTTGCTCGCACATTGAACCACACGGGACACCTAAATACCACCATGGGCCTGATAAGGGCCATGTAGCAGATTACCTTTACCCTCGCATCGAGTTGGATGCTATAAAACAGTCTCTTTGTAAAAGCGTCTGCGTACGCAATAGTATGGGGAAGTGAACCTATAAAGTCGCTTGTATAAATGTTGAACAGGATCGGCGAAATGACCGCGCCTTGCTGAAGACCATTTTTAATTTGAAATATTCCAACAGAAGTCACATCACCATTTTTCACGACGAACTGTCTTTTGGTTAGCATATTATAAAGAATGTACAAGAGTGGTTTACTGAGCCCCAGCCTAGTCAGCTTATAGAAAAGACCCTCTAGCCATACGGTGTCGAAAGCCTTCTCCAAGTCAACAAGGCAGGCACCAGTACATTGGTTTTTGCCATTATTCCATTGGATATCGGACACCAGCTTAGACGCGGCATGTGAGATATCATGTCCCGCCTTAAAACCGAATTGATTATCCGGAACTATATGTTTGTCCTCGACCCACCTAGACAGAGCTCTTTTGATTACCTTTTCAAACACCTTACTGATATTCGGAAGGAGACTTATCGACCGGAGATTCGCCGGTCTATCCCTTTTTGGGGATAGATTGAACCACCGCCGTTTTCTAATGCGCTGGGTAATGTACATTATTAAACAGGGTGGTGTAAATCTCCACCACTTCTAGAGGAAGATGTCGAAGCACGATGTTCGGAATACCATCGGTCCCCACTGATTTCTTAACCCTGATTGTGTCGAAGATCTCATGGAGCTCTTCCTTCGAAATGAACGGTGGTAGGTCACCCTCTCTGGTAATGACATTATTTGCCATATTTTCGTCGCTGAACCGGAGCCCTCGGATCACCAGTTCTAAACTTCATTTCGAATGTAGAAGTCGTGCACCAAGACGCGATTGTCCAAGTCATAATTAGGGCCAATAGTATCAGTGGCCTTGTATATTTCCTAGAAAGTCGTTCCTGTGGCCTCAACCTTCTTCTGTGGATCCTCGATCACAAAGAAGTCGTCATCATCAGCGGCCTCATTTGAATCAATACCTGCTATTGTAAGTAACCGTTCGTTGTCTGTTATCCGGGCTATTTTAAGGCACTGAAGGTCGTTTTGATTTTTTCTCCGAAATAGTTTATTTATTTGCGGGAACATATTCGGGTTGCTTTGTGTTTACAGCTCGAACCGTGTTGTTCTAATACAAACTTACAGAAATTCTGTTATTCTCTTTTATTAACGTTTGAATATTTTTAGTCGACGCCTACAGTGTCCTAATCTCCGGGTCTTGTCTGTCAGTTAACTGTCTCTACAAGTTTTTGAGTCTTGACAGAAGTCTACTTTTCTGTCGGTGCATTGTCGATCTCCTCGTTTGAAAAATTCCTATTGGACGGTGGGTGAAGCGTATTCGAGGAGAGCGCACTTGTCATGGCTGCGGAGAAGCGTGTCCATCGAGTCTTACTGTAAAAATGCCTTGGAACAAACTCCTCCAATTCCGCAATTTCGTTGGGAACTGTAATTTCGGTGCTAAAACCGCAATGGTCACTGTCATACTGTAATGAAAAAAGTGGATTGTGGAGCCTCAGGTGCATAAACAGAGGCCAAGTACAGCCGCTTTCCCCTGCGGAGCTGGATATAAATGACGACAGCCTCTAACACCCGGAACCTACGCAACACTCCCTTGTACATTCTGTGAAATTTTATACCTTGTTTAATGAAGATCGCGACACTGCCTCCACGTTTGGATTGGGGGCGGTTTCTGCTTGTAACAATATAATTATTGTACTTCGGTTTATGTGTTTAGGTTAGCTTGGTTTCGCTAGCAAAAAGCACATCAGGAGTTTGGTCTTGTAGCAATTTAAACATCGCGGCTCTTCGTTCGATCCTAATCAGTGAATTAACATTCACCGCAAGGACCTTTAAAGTTTGCTTCACCATGTGCGTACCGATTATGACATGTGTTGCATTAGGCCCGGCAGCAGCGCGTAAATCTGGTCCACCCGCTTGGCCTGTTCTTGCACCTGCTTTTGCAGCTGAGCCATCTGCCCTTGGATTGCGAGCAAGATGGCCAGCATGTTAGGTGCAGCTTCCGTTGTTCTCGACATTGGCGCCGGAGAAGCAACAGTCGCTTGCCCCCCTACCTGCCGCCATTTGGGCGTAAGAAATTTGGGACGTGACGGCTGGTGTTTGAAACCTAACAGGTGAACGTTTGACCTCCACCTTCTGCTGCTGAGCCAGTATTGATTTTTTAATGTCAGCGAACTTAGGACAACCCCGATAGTTTGCGGTGTGTTCCACGTTCCCACATAACACGCACGAAAGCTGCGTCCTATCGGACGCTCCGTCCCTGCTCAGAGCACACTCCTCGGAACTGTGGTTCTTTGCGCACTTCATGCATCGAGGCTTCATTTGGCAGTTCGACGCGGCGTGCCCGAACCTCTGGCAGCGAACGCATTGTATTACACCTTCGCTCCTTTATAATTTTTCTCAGTGAACCACCAGGTAATCTAGGACATTGATACTCCTTAGACTATCCAGACGGGTTTCGAGACTGAGCTGCACCAGGAAGAACGGCAGACTCCGTTTCTCCCGCCTGGCTCTAGCTGTGATAAATGGCTTTACCCTTCGCACTCCTTCTCTTTGAGCAGTGCCAGAATCTCCTCAGGATCAGAAGACGGTTCCAACTCCTTCAGCAGCATCGATTGCCGCTTTTCACACTTCGGTGTGAATGAGAAGTACTCCGTCGTCGTTTCCTTTAGGAGCTCTTTCACTTTCGCGTAGCGATCATTCCCCAATCTCTTTATATTAAAATTATTACCAATGACCAGCCTACAAAGGTCCTTGGTAGCATTTACCTCCAATTTATAAGTGTTGATAGGAGGCACCTTGTCCTTCTTCTTCTTTTTGCTGCTGCTGCTGATGCTGTTGTTGTTTTTGTTGCTGCTGTTGCTGCTGTTGCTGCTGTTTTTGCTGTTGCCGTTTTTGTGGCTGCTGCTGTTTTTGCTGTTGCCGGTGTTGTGACTGCTCTTGTTGTTACTGGTGTTTCTTAACCTTTTGTTGTTGTAGCACTAGTGCTTCTTTTTTTGGTGTTGTTGTTGTTTCTGTTTTTGAGCATGCTGCTGTTGTTGGGATTGCTCTACCTCTTCCCTCTTCCTTCTTACCATTTGCTTTTCTTTTATGGCCAGCACTCTTTGTTGTAGCATTTTTATGCTGCTACTTATGGCCTCCATTTCTTCCTCTTCATCGTCAGATTCGCTTGCGACCAATGAAGCGAAGTTGTTCCGTTCCCTCACTCCGCCAAGCAGCTTAACAGTGGTCGTTGGTAGCTTCCTCCTTCTCTTTGTCTTTTGCGTTTGGCTTGAAACAATCGAAGCCTCACCTGACATTTCAGCAGATCCCGCTATAGGCATAGCGGACCGCTCAGCCTACGTGATGTTAATCCAAACACTTTAAATTTATACTTATTTTTATTAAAAAAAAAAAAAAAAAATAAAGAAAAAGACGACTTCTCGGAGTTGAACCCATAACTCTTGCAGCCTCAAACGAACACACTACCACTGCGCTAATTAGAGCCTAAACCCAATTTGTTTAATGTTTTACTTAAGCGTCACTTCTCACTTACAAGTCGAAACACATTTAGACTCCGTGGAGGTCTATGAACGACGGTTTTGAATGCCACATTTTTGGACACGTTTTTGACGATGATGTTATGAATTTGGTTGTGGAGCAAAGTAAGAAATATGCTCGCGACCAAAACTGCCACTCATTCATATTCACAAGAGACGATCTCAGGAAGTTTGTTGGAATTTTACTATTTTCCGGATACCATTCCTTACCCCAAGAATTTTTATATTGGTGTCTCGATGAAGACACAAGAATTCCGTTAGTAGCAAACGCCATGTCCCGCAATAGATTCAAGGAAATCAAACGCTTTCAAATTCAATTCAACGGTTGACAAAAGTTCGGCCGTTGATGAAAATCAAAAATAGGGCTTTTTTCATGAAAACCTGTCAATAGACGAAGCTATGATAAAATAACACTGGGCAACAATGAAAAATACTCGGATATACTGAATAGTGTTTCTTATAGTACTCGACCTGTAGATAACGGAAAAATAATATTTTGCTCAGGTCACGTACAGCAACCTAACGGCACACACTTTCACATCTTCATCGAACGAGGTCAGTTCTAATAGAATCGCACATCGTTTAAATCGGCTTTTCTGTTAGTAATTTAAAAAAAATAAACTAATTTGCGTAAGGAGAATATTAGAACTGCATTAAAGTGATAAAATACCACGATCTTGTATCAATTGTCCAGATTTATTCTGCTATATTTGTGGAGAATTTACACCAAGTTTCCGAAAAAAGAAAATAACACCATTTATTGAAAAGTGTTACTTTTCTTATTTTAAATTTGAAATAAACCATCAGGATAAACTCTGGGCACCACAATTTGCTGCCTTAGGTGTCACCGACAGCTGGTTGGTTTAACGGGTCATTTTCTGCAATGCCTTTTGGAATGCCTATGATATGGAGATAATGTGAAGAGATTTTCTCGAAGATCAAAGCATTCCATAAAATATGCAGATATCTCTTCTGTAACAAGACCAGCACCTCATACAGAAATTCTGCCAGTTCCAAAGCCACCTTCCGGACGCCTTTCTGACACAGAAATAAGTTTGTTATATTGTTCAGAAGAAATCATGGATGATCCCGAATTTGAGCTCCCTACATCTTCTGATGCACCACATCTCATCAGTCAGATTGAGCTTAATACTGAAATACTGAGCTCAAGGTAAAAGCAGTGGAATCTGCTCAAGCCTGAGGTAAAAATTACAGAGTACCGTACGCGAAGAAGTGAATTTGTTCCTTATTTTTCGAAAGCCGATAACTTAGTGTATTGTAATGATATTAATGGCTTAATGCTGTCACTGGGTTATAAGCACAAAACCGAAGAATGGCGGCTATTCATCGACGCATCAAAGGCTAGTTTGAAAGCTGTATTGCTTCATAATGGTAATAAGTTTCCTTCAATACCTATAGCACATGGTGCGAATTTAAAAGAAACCTACGATGTTATGAAATTTATATTGAAAAAAATTGAATATAAAAAATGTAACTGGTCGATATGTTCGGTTTTAAAAGTTGTTGCTCTACTTCTTGGACTAGAACTAGGTTGAAACCAAACTGGTTTAAATTTTTTGAAACAAAAGTTCCCATCATTAAGCGAAGCAAAAATTAAAGAAGGTATTTTTGTGGGTCGAGACATAAGAAAGCTTATAAAAGATCCAGCTTTCATTCCTACTCTGGATTCACTAGAAAAACAGGCTTGGTGTTCATTTGTGAAAGTAGCGGAAAACTTCCTAGGTAACAATAAGACTCTAAGTTATGCAGATGACGTAAAGAAAATGCTGGACGCTTATCATAAAATGGGATGCAACATGAAGCTAAAACTTTATTTCTTGCATTCTCATCTCAATTTCTTTCCTGAAAATATGGGTGATATAAGCGATGAGCACGGCGAGAGATTCCACCAAGCCATTGCTGCAATAGAGCAACGATACCAAGGAAAATGGGAGCCATCAATGTTGGCAGATTGCTGCTGGTCGCTTATAAGAGAGATAAGAGAGACTCCGAGGTGTTCTTATAAACGGAATGCAGATGCTTTCGAAAAAAACAACAAAATTTTACAAGCAATAAAATTTTTCGGTAATATTTTTGGTTAAATTCTTAAATTCAAAAAGGCGTTTTCTCACAAAATCCCGATGTGACCCGGCTATTTTATATAGTTTTCCTGATTCTATAAGCTCCAACGATTACGAATCACATAACTTTATCTCCGAGTAAAAAATAAATATTTTTTTTGTTGACCAGTGTAATTTGCCCACCGCTCTGCAAAACAATTCATACGTGGAAAACCGGTTCGTTTTGGTTATAAGGAGTGGATGCTCTGCAGTGACTATGGTTATTGCTACAATTTCAATCAAACAAACAAATATATATTTACCACTTGGATATCGTGTAGTACTCAATTTACTTGAAGTAATAAACACGCCAAGTGATCAAAACCTATTTTTTGATAATTATTTCACAAGCCATGATCGAAATTGAGGAGGAAAAATATTTCGTGCAACAGGTACCGTTTGGGACAATAGAAAAAAAAAATTTACACTCATATCCTTGAAGACTGTTATGAAAGCAAAACGTGGGTATATATATCGCAAATTTGATAAGAACAACAACATCTTGTTTGCCCGATGGAAAGACAATGTAGGTGTTACAGTCGCAATAAGTTACGATACTTTAGAGCCTTTAGGAAACCATCGCAAAAGAAAAATTATTGATTCTTCAGTCAAAACCTTTGGTCGCATGCAATAACGGCATGGGCGGTGTCAATCTTCATGATCAATTTGTGAAATTACCGGATAAAAATAAAAGGAAAAAAACGGTGGTGGCCAATTTTTGCACATATACTGCATTGTTTCCGAACTGATAAAAACTGCAATCATCTTTTTTTTTTTTGACAGGACAGTAGCATGGACTTATTTACGCTTACCATCATCAACCAAAGAACAGAACAAACCAAATTCACAGATTTCTGTGGTACGCAGTGAAGGTGGACATTTCCCAAATTTGCAAAGATGCAACTTAAAAATTGGCCTTAGCTTCCTCCTTCTCTTCGTCTTTGTTTCTGACCCTACTGTTTTAGGGCTTGAACCATTTGATTTGATGCCTCGTCTGATCTTTTATTCTGATCCCGCTATTGGTCTAACGGACCGCTTTCCACAATCCACCCTACTAAGCCGGATACGCTCCGTACTACCATGTGCGACGTCTCTGTCGTATTTGAGTCGCCTGTCCGCAGCTGTTCGAGCGACATGGAAGATTAGCGGCACCATCCTGAATCAGACCTTTCCTATGGAGAGCACTTCTAGAGGAACAAAGCCGTCGAAACGTACTCTCTCATGATACATATTTTTGCGGTAGTAAGCCCCGAAGATCAGGTTGTTCAACGAGTTCATTGCTCTTGCAGTGTGCCTTCGAATCAACTTAATGACGAAATCGTCCACTCAATAAGTTTCGCCCTATTGTACAAGACAGGATAGAATTTTATGTACTTCGAATCTGGTGTTCTGTATAAGCGAAGACAAGTCCTGAGGCAAGACTCCTCAAACACCCGAATCTATTCAAATAGACTTGCTCTCACTTTGAACCACACGAGACATCCAAATACAAGCATGGGCCTGATAAGGTCCCATGTCGAAGCAGAATGACGACTTAATGACATGATCTCCGGGTTATGTCTGTCAGTAAACTGTCTGTATAAGGTTTATGGTTTTGACAGCAGTCTACTTTTATGTCGGTGTCTTAAGCGAACACACTCCCACTATGCTAATTGGAGCCCTAAGCGAATCACTTCGCAATATCAAGCCAAACATATCTAATCTCCATGGAGGTCTATGGACAACTGAAAATTGAAGTAATGTCTCTGATGAAGTGTATGCACAAAATCATCACTGAAGTAAGGGTAGATCAGAACATGCCTTAAGTGGAAACTATAAGATTTGTGTATGTCATACATACATATACACTTATACGTATATGTGTTCTATCAACAAAAGTACAGTCCTTTACATATTTTTATATCGGTCGACAAAAGGCACTGCTTTAGTATTATAAATGCCCGAACTTCCCGAGCGACTAACCTATACTTGGATAACTACCTCGTTGTAGCCAAGGCACTATACGTCTACCGATATCTCAAAAACCATCATATCGAAGACACACTATGAGAAGATTCAACGTTGAACAGCTGCAACCGCTAAAACCGCCAGGGTCGTTGCCTATCGGTTGTTCCTCAACCTCTCGGCAAGTCCTATGCAACCAACATCATTAAAAACTCCGTAACGATATATTCGGTTCCACCCGACCACCCCTATGAAACAGCCATGGTTTGATAAAGAATGCAGACAAGCACAGGTAGGAAAGCAAGGCGGCGCCTTGATAATTCAGAAACAATGTTTGGAAGTTTTACCAAAAACTAAAAATAACGTGCCAAAGTAACAAAACCTGAACAGAGGCTTGCAGAGATGGTTAAGGAAACATGTGGAATGTGACAGTGGAAGAGTCACAGTCGATACTGAGGATATGGAAGAAAACACTTTTGCAGACTGTTAAGCTTCGAGGACGATCCAAATTCTGCTGTAAGTCAAAAAATCCGTTCACCAGACCAAAATGAAAAGGGGATAGCTGTAGCCAATCTTAACAACAGTAAGGCAACGGGTGATGACTTGGTAGCACAAATTCTTTTTCAGAATATGGTTGTCAGAAAGCATTTCTAAAGATTTTAACTTAACACTGTTTTCCCGATCTATAAGAAAGCAGACCCCCTTAACTGCACCAGTTATAAAGTCGCATTAGCATATCGTATAACATATTATCCGTAAGTCATTTATCACTAATCTTATTGGCCGCTATCACTGCGGTTCTTGGCTCGATTGTGGACTTACAATCGAACAAATATTCGCATTACGGTAGATCTTGAAAAAAACCCAAATGTCCAAATCGACACGCACTTCCATGCCCGTATATGATGTCCCTGCCAAACTCGCCATATTGTGTGGAAAGGAGAACACTCGCTGCTCCGTAAAGTTAGGAAACAATCTCTCCAAAACCTTTGGTGTAAAAAACATTTTGACAAGGTGATGCGGTGATGCGCTGTAATGTAACTTGTTCAACATCATTCTTTAAAAAATTGAGCAAAACTCAGAAGTCAATACCAGTGACCCACTTTTCGAAAAGCCTGTACAAGTACTTGTATCGCTGATGTGAGTGACATCATTGGAAGAAATCAGAAAGCTGTGAACAAGAAGGGACACATAACATCGACGAATCGGACACAACGTCACAATAGACAGCTATCACTCATCAGAAATCAAGCAAATAGTTATTCTTCGCCCTAAAAAAACAAATGAGTAATAAGCCCTTGTCAAGATACACTAAGACGATTCTATATAAAACTCTCATCACCTGCGCTAGCTGGAGAGGTATATTGGTTGAGTTCAAGGAAATGAAAATTGCTTGAAATTCACGACATTCTACCAAGCATGCTGAAGTACGTGGCACGAAACACGGTAGTACGCTTCTAATAGTGTGTGCGACTAAAGATACGTCATTTGGGTAGTAACATTTTCAAAAAATAGAATCCGAATTTTTTCTCTTTATGCAATACAAGAATGTCTCATAAGTTTTGTTTTACTCATGTAAATATGGTATCCGCCGGACGATGATAATATACTATAAAGTGACCTTGTGAATATGGGTTGCAAAATTCTTTAGATCATCGTTTCGTAAAACCAAGAGGCTTTGACTTGAAAGATTATCGTATCAATACTCGAACGGAGGTTTAACTCTCTATCTTATAATATTCAAAGGTCAAAAAAAGATTGAACCTGGGATACAGGTTGGCCATGAAGAAAATAAAGTCGAAAAGGAGATTGATTGAACTAGCGTGAAAAAGGCACACATTAACATTTGGAGGCATTAAGCTCTAATCAATTTTTAGACACCAAATGGAAAAGCCATCGGGGTCTTCTTGAAGAAGAATAGAGTCTTGTGGTGAAGAAATAATTTTAAAAACTTAGTGTCGTCGGCGTTATTGGATAGGACATAGTGTTAAATAATCCTCTTAACATCTTCTAAAATTAAAACGAAAAGAAGAGGAACTAGATCATTATCTTGTCGATACCAGATGTAGCTTAAAATAATTGAGAGGATTGACCCTAAATGAACGCTATTATAATGTTTCTCCAGGTAAGAATATATCAATTTTAATAATACGGGGTCAGAATTGAGGGAAGAAAATTTGAAAATGATCAATTGACAAGATATTTATCAAAGGCGTTAGCAAAATCTGTAGCAATAATATCGATTTCGTTGCCATGTTCTAGGGCTGAGAGCGGAAAGTATACGATTTCAACTAAGTTTGTAGTAGTCGATTTACCTTTCAGAAATCCGTGTTAACTGGGCGATATACCATAAGTGACTTGCAATGAAAGCTTAGCACTTCGTATAAAATACTTTTGAACATTTTGGATATGTGAGAAATCTTAGGGACAGTTGTTAGTTACTTCATTTTTTGATCCATTTTTGTGCACCAGGGTTATTTTAGAGGACTTCCAAACTGACGGGAGTTCCATTTATGTGAGGGATATATGAAATAGAGAAAAAAGTAGATGCGAAAGATTGGAGACCCATTTTTTGAGAAATATTGCTCGTTGTCTATCTGGGCCGGGTAAAAAAAGACAGGTAAAAAAGAATTCTTCTGAACACAACAGACTTGGTTAAACTTGGTTATCCCACCGTCGTCTAGATATTCACTATTTCAACAAAATAACAGACTGTCATAGGATTTCTTCAACATCATTTTAAACAAATTTTACAAAACTCTGACAATAAAGTACACCCAACAACAGCGGTTCGGACAGGAATAGAAAATTGTGAATAAGAAGTTGTATGGGACTTTTTCACCTGGGTTCTACTCCAAACTCAAAAATCGACACAATTGTAGAGATCAAGCGATGGATAAATATTATGTTCTTTAGAAATGATGACGATTAATCCGATAACCTTTCAGACGATTGTTTTACCCGCGGGTCTGACTGTTAAGTGTTTACATTCCTACACAACTCATTCCCTTACAACTCAAACTCAAACTCTTATTGGAGACCGAAGTCACAGATATCAAATTAATATTATCAAACATACATTTGAAAAAAAAAAACTTTTCTAACCTGAAACAATTATTTCAATTTCTAGCTTCAATCATAAAAACCTGCTTCCGCAACGATCCCAACATCAATCAATGTATTATGAAAGCAGTTTACGCTGTGCGTCCATTTCTGGGAAACGGAGATCTGGGTGATGATTATCATACGCCTCCTTTGGAACCTCATTTTCTGGGTAACATCGATATGACACGAGGAAAAGAGTTTCGAGCAACATGTAGTGAGATCCAAGCGAGAGGATGCAGCGACTTCATAATCGACAAGCTAAGGTAAGCTTGTTTTGGAACTTCCTAAATAAGCTACATCATTTAAACTCTTTTATTCTCAGTGCAAACATATCTGCCTTAACATTTGACGTAGACTTAACTTTACCAAAAATAACATTTATTGGAAAGTATGCCCTTCGTATGAAATTACTTGGATTGGACATTCAAGGTACTGGAAATTTGACGGGATATTTCGGTAAGAGTGCAATTTCAAATCAAGGTTCAGTTACAATTACAATTACAATTACAATTACAATTGTTTTTCTTTAGAAAATGTAAAATCTGTAATAAAAATGAGCGGCGTCAAGTACGAGAAGGATGGTGTTCAATATGTGCGATTTACTAAGATGCCATTTCACATTTTTGTTCGCAACATGAAACTGCGGCTAGAAAATTTATTCAATGGCGACAAAACGTTAGGTGAAGTTGGAAACTCCATCATAAACGACAACCAGGACTTATTTCTGAATGAGATAAAACCTGGTCTTGAAAAAAAGTTGTCACAAAATTTCTTAGATATTGCAAACGAGATTCTTCAAACAGCAACGTTCGATGAAATGTTTCCAGTCAATTAGTTTAATTGTTTTTAAGTTTAACAAATTACATAGTTCTATCTAAATACCAAATTTTAAAAATAAAAAAAAAAACTATATTTTTGTACGACAAATACTCGTATTTCAGGCTTCATTTATGGTTAATATCTTAAAGTTTTTATTTAGTGAAACATTAGAGATCAAATGGGGTCGGGCTATCCTCAATAGGACCGACACGTTCGAATCGATTTTCTGGATCACAAATTCTTTTCTGATTTGTACAAGTACAAGATTTATAATAACCTTGTACAATTGCCGGTAAAATGAAATAACTAAACAGACTCATGAACGAGGAATTAATAAGTCCATGACTTTTTGAATTTCATATTTTCAACACACTGTATCATTTAGTTTGTATGTGACAGCCACTGAAAGCAGACAACCGCGTGATTTTGCCAAAAATGGGAAAAAGTGAAGAAAGTGTAAAAGCTTCGAATGAGTATTTGGTGTTGTTGAACCGCATTGTGAAAGAGTTGTTGTGCCATTAAATAACCGTGGACGAAAGATAGATACACCACAACACACCGATGACCAGAAAACAGTTTATGCGCCGCAAAAAGCCATGGATTTATCATTATCATCATGGAACAGGAAAAAGTCACATGGGGCCAAATCCGGTGAATGTGGTGGCCATGATTGTCGTGTTGTTTTTGGCCAAAAAAAATCTTTACAATCAACGATGAGTGAGGAGGTGCATTATCGTGATACAAAAGCCATGAATTCCTTTTCCACAATTCCGGATTACTTTTTTGTATCGCTTCTGGCAAACGGCGCATAACTTCCAGGTTATACTCGTTATTGACCGTACGACCTTGAGATAAAGACCCCTAGTCCACTACGCCACGGTATTCGAAAAAAAAACAGTCATCATGACCTTGGCATTTGATTAAGCTTGGCGTGCTTTTTTTGGTCTTGGCCCTTCTGGGTATTTCCACTGGGACTTTTGGGCTTTAGTTTCGACGTCATAACCATATACTCATGATTCTTCACCAGTAGTGACCGTTTTAAGCAAGTCAGGATTATAATTGACGTCGGTGAAGAGCTCCTGAGAAATACTCATGCGAAGGTTCTTCTGATCTAAATTAAGAAGATTTGAAACAAACTTCGCTGACACACGTCTTATGACCAAAACATCCGGAAAAATTGAATCACATGAGCCGACCGATATTTCAACATCCTAACCAACTTCTCTTATGATAATTCGACGATTTTCCAAAACAATTTTCTTCACAGCTTCGACGTTATAATATTTTGTTGATGTGCTGGGGCATCCAGAGCGAGGTGCGTCATTGGCATCTTCTCGGCCTTATTGATAGAGGTTGTACATCCTGTAAGTATTATTACGTAGATCAGGCTCTCCGTATGCCATTGCCAACATTTCAAGTATTTTAGAGCACTTGACTCCATTTTTTACAAAAAAATTTTATGAAAATTCTTTCTTCTTTCTTCTTCTTTCTATCTGTTAAATACAAACTAGGTATGTATCAACACAGCAAAAAGAAAAATCGATCATCGAATGTACGTTGACCGCGAAATTTCAATAGCCACCTTACTTTTTGAACACAACTCGTATTTGGGACTTGCATATCACATGTCAAGAAAAGGTGAAACAAAAGCAAAAGCAACACGCGGTCAGTAGTCTTGAACAGATGGCATATATTCAGAAAGATATAGACTAGATGCTAGCCACTGCCTTACATACAGTATGAGAACCCTTTAAAGAGAAAATTTAAAGAATGACTACACGCCCGATAAGAGATAGAGGCTTGCCAGTGTGAATTCCTTGGTGTTGAGTGAATGTTCGAGTTAAATGGCGAAAGGTCCTGTGAGAGTTCTTCTCAAAGCCTGATGGGCATAATAGAATGCGCACTCGACAAGAAAATGTCCGAGTTGGGCATTTTCATTGAAAGTGCGGGTGCTGTTGACAACGCAACTTTTGACAGCATATGTAACTTTGCCCAACAACATGACCTAAATGAGTCATTAGTTTAATGGATAAGAGCAATTCTGTTAATTCAACCCTGTTTGTGGATTCTAACTGTTGCCGAAATTTGTTGGTTTGATCACAAGATGGTGTCTTATAGCCACTACTATGGTACATATTAGTCGCGTCTTTGCCTAACGACCTCAATGGCTCTAATCTCCTGATACATGTGCAATTGACGTAGTTGTCTTGTTTGTTGGATCACTCCTACCGACTGTCTGCTCTAAAGCACAAGCAGTACTAGACGTGATCACCAATTGGTTCACTAGAAAATGGGTTTTAATAAATTTTACTCTGCCCGATGTGACTCATGTGCTAAAAGGCATCACCATCCGGTTTTTCAACGAAGGCAACCTGGGTAACATCCACTCTTAAATATCTTTAACACTATCACGACTGTCTTTCGACTCTGGTCTTATAAGCATGCCGTCGGAGGCAATATAAATAAAAATTCTATTTTGCTGCTAAAATACGAAATCGTGTGCACAGGAATGCTTCGACCGTAGGACGTCAATGATAGATTGTCTGTGTTTTAAGATGATATATACATTTTTGTACACAGCCCTGATAGACGCTTAGTCATCTTTCTACGAAAGACTGATTATTCCCAGAATAAGATAGATACAAGGATTAGTTCTTTGCGCTAGGGGTATGTTTTTTATGGTGTTTGCAGAATTACTAAAACGACTTGATGAAGCATTGATGATAACCATTATACTTTCCATGTTAAAATATTTTCACAAAAAAATTTATTTTCAGTATTTGTTAAATAGCTTCTAAAAACATAGGCAGTCGAAGATAGAGTTTAACGGAAGATAAAAAGATCCAATTGGTTTAGACATTTCTCGTCCTTAGATGTGACTCGATGGAGTGCCTTGTGGCATTGACAAATGAACTATTGCTCGAGTGTTTTCCAGTATTTTCTAGTTCGTAAAGTTAAATATTTTTTTGTTCAACGTGAAGCACCTTCTCTCTCAGCAAACGTTAAATTGTTTCAAAAAATTGAATATCGGGGCGAGTTAGTAAAAAAAGGAGCCAACATCGTACTCGTCGTTTAAGAACAACTGAGAATATTAATTATGTGGCCAAATACACAGGTTTGGTGGTGGTTCCATGTTCCATTACAAACAACACACCACCAAATTTAGCGTGAAGACTTGAAACACGTATAACAGACGTAAATACTCATTCCGCCAACAGCCTGGAGTTATTTTTAACTTCTCACCCTGATAAATATAGGGTCAATATGCTATCTCCTCTAGGCTCGTCAGACCACTGTGTCATATCAACTAAAGTAAGCAAAAACATTCCTAAAAGACCTGTATGGTAATACGAGAAGGTCAATCTGAGCGGCCTTAACAGCATCTTTAGGAATTTTAATTGGTCGTTATGTTTCCTCAATAACGACGTGGAAGCTGCTGTAGATATACACACAGATACCATTCTCTTTAGAATGAGATCCTTTATCCCTCATCGGATGAAGAGTATGAAACCAAAAAAAAAAGGCATGGTACGTTTGGAGCTATAAAGAGGTGGTCAGGGTTACAGAAATGTTTATTCGGTACTTCAAACCTGTCCGACATGGGAGAACCCAAAAAAGTTTAAATGAGCCAAAAATGACTGTAACGGCTTTTGCAAGCGTGTGAAATTCTAATACGATCAAAAACTGGAGTAAAAAATACTACAATGTCGCAATGGTAGTGAAAATTTTTTATCGTATGTCAAAAACATTAGAAATGCTGCCTGATCCTCCATTCCAACGTTCACCTATAATGACATTCCAGCTGTTATATTGTCTTTGGACAGGGTAATATACTTGCAGCACACTTTGCAGCCAGCTCAGCTGTTCAGCTGTTCAGCTGTCTCCGCCTACAATTGAGTGCGTTGAATATTCATTGGGACGAATCCACCTTCGCACTCATGTAGTAGCAAGAGTATTTATTTAATATACATAAATCTGCTGGTCCGGATGACCTTCTATACCTTCTTACGAGGTCTTCTACTACGTTAGCAAACCATTGCTAAGCTTTTTCATCGATCCCCCTCTTTAGGGCTCTTTCCGACCAGATAGAAAGCAAAATTTGTCCAGCCAGTCCCTAGAAAACGCGAATATTCTTCTCTCTCTTCCTACGGACCCATTGCATTACGTCCCTTTTTTCCAAGGTCATAGAAACGGTGATAAACCATAAAATATCTCGAAATGCGAAAACCTTCAATGACCGGCAGTATGTTTTTCGTAGCAACAAGTCCCCTGGTGATTTAATGGCAAAGCGTACATCAATCAAACGAAAGCAAGATAGTTTCACTTGATATTTATAAGAGTTTGGCATCAGGTTCTTTTATTCAATGGATTTGAAATTACCTTTCGGAACCATCAATTCAAGTTGTCTTGGATGATATTCACAAAATAAATGCTTGTGTGCCCCAGGACTCCTGGGCTATAGAACGGGAACGGCAGCGTATGTTAAGCTCATTCAATTCTGATCTTAACAGCATAACCAATTGGGAAACTATCAACAGAGTGGAATTTAATGCTTCCAAAACTCAATGCTGTCTGCTGTAGTTAAAGTGAAATTTAAATACCCAACCATTATCCATGAATGGCACTTGCATCGTCGAAACTGAAAAATTTTTGATTCTCGGTAAGTCAGTGACAATTTGCGTTGGGATGACCACAAATCCAATGTCGTCAAAAATGGTACGAAATGTCTAGACTTCCTTAAGCGATGCAAGAGATATTTCAGCCTCCTGATTTAGCCTTCATATATGTTATATGGCATTCATTCGCTCAAAATTTGAATACAATGCCCATCTGGTCAAGTGCTCTTAAAACACCTCTGTACCGACTAGATACGATTCAAATCCGTGCGATAAAACTCATATGTGATACTAACATCATTCAGTCAATTGACACCCTCTTATGTCGTTCAACTCGCTTATGGGATGACCTGCCAAGCTCTGTGTTTCCTATTCATTATAACTTGCAGAGATTTAAGACCAACGTTCATAGGTATTTCTCTCTTTTTCCTCCCTGATTTTCTTCGCGCGAGTAACATATGCAATTCCGCAATTCTCGGTCAATCCACCTAAACCAGCAAGAATGGGGTCACACAATGCAAATCCCCCAATATCAGCAAATGACACTAAAACCAATACTGCAGACTCAACAATTAACGGCTATAAAAACGATAAATCAATTATGGGCAAGCGACCAGTACTTCGTTTATAGCCATTGTTGATCGCAGCGAGTCTGAAGACGGCGGGTCATCATAGGCTAAGTTAAATTAAGATTTTTCATAATAAACGAACGGTCCCCGTTGACCGATAGAAAATTTATAAATTGTTTTTTTTCTTTCTGGTCTCAACGCGATACATAACTCGCGTGCTGCGTACAAACATTTACTCAAATATCTTGAGCGCGCAAATTATATAAAAAGAAGTCATTAAGCCTGCAAGGTTCAATTAATACAAAAAGTTAGCCTGCCGAACAGTAGCACATCATAAGTCGACATCACAGTGAATGGATTGCACTATATCTATATACTCATATAGATTGCACACTATATTATGATCAATTAATATTTATGATGAAGATATTGATGCAGGCGATCTTTATATCCAACTAAAAGAAGCAACATAACACATATGACGAAACCATTGCTCTTTTTTCGAAATTGTCATCAATATTGGTCGCTGCCGAGGTAAGGCCAACATTCGTGCTGATATCGATGAAATAGAATCGCAAATATGCGCAAACGGGATGAATAACTTTGTCAAACCCGTCTGTTTTTCATCATTAGTGATTATCCTTTTTCTATCAATTAAAATAAAAATAAAATCTTATACCTTAACAACTTTAACTGTTTTGGCACTTTTTTACTGTGAACTAATACCCACTTAATTTCACACACAAAAGTAAGAAAATTATTGTACTTACTGCAGTTGTCGGTGAAGCAATCAATGCAAGCGAAATTGATTTGTGTTAAGCCTCCTTTACACGATCAATTGATTGACGTCAATCACTTACATGTATTTGTGGAAATGCATCTATGTGCGTCACACTCATTTGATGACATCTGATTGACAAGAAATATTAGAACTTTTTTCTGAAGAAAGAAAATCAAGAAAGAATGACATCAATCTAAAGCCCCACTTGACAAAATAAGACTTAATATGTCACTAGATGGTGTTGGTGTCCATTTATCTGGAAACATTAATCTGATTGTGTCAAACGAACATGTGTTTGAAAGGTGACATGTCTGGCTACATTTTTTGTGAAGACAGCTGTGTAATTCGTTGCTCGTGTTAAAAGTTATACTAATTTGAATGTGATGCTTTTTTACTACAAAAAAGGGAAAAACGCTGCAAAAATACGCCGAAAAATTTGTGCAGGAGTGGTTTGTTCGATTCCGTTCCGGAAATTTCGATGTAACAGATGCACCTCTCACTGGTCAGCCTGTTATTTTAAAAAGTCGATGAAATTTTCCAACTGATGGAGCAAGACCGGTACGGAAGCTGTCTGGAGTTAGCGAATGCACTAAGCATCATCTGGAATCATCTAAAACGAGCAGGCTACTCAAAGAAGCTCGATATTTGTATGCCACAAAAATTAACTCAAATAAATTTAATTGACTGAATAACCATCAATGAAACGCTGCTAAAACAACGAAATGGAACCATTTTTGAAGCGATTCATTACGGGCGACCGACAACAAACGACTTCAAAACCTGGATTAACGGCAAACGTGTTGAGTGTTTGGTGGGATTGGAAGTAAATTGTCTATTATGAGCTACTTGAACGTGACGAAAAGGTCAATTCTATCCTCTACTGTGCACAACTCTACCGTTTGAATGAAGCTATCAATAAAGAGCGACCAAAATTGGCCAACAGAAAGGGAGTTGTCTTCTATCATGACAATGCTAGGCCACACACAACTTTGATGATCCGGAAAAAATTGACGGAGCTTGGTTGGAAGTTTTTCGCTGATAAACCACAGAAGTTCTACACCGATTGAATTATGAAGCTACCCGGAAAATGGTAAAATGTCATATGGCCATAAGGTCATAATGGCCATAATGTCATAATGACGTACTCGATTAAAATCGATTTTGAATAAAGAAATTTTTTTTATATGACCTGTTAATATAACGTCTCAGTTAATGAATGAAATTAAACAACTTGAGAATGATACATTTTCATGAATTATGAGTGAATTTTTCCGTGAGTACACATAACATATGGGCTGAAAAGTCAGTGCTGTTTTATAGTAAAACACCAAATTTTTGCAAAATTCAACTTTATTTATCAATATAGTTGCCTTCGAGGGCGATACACTGATTGAAACATTTTTTCAATCTTTCGATACCAGTTTTGTAGTACGATTTCGACTTAGCCTCAAAATAGGCCTCTGTTTCGGCGATTACTTCTTCATCGGTCTTAAATCTCTTTCCGGCGAGCATTCTTTTGAAGTCTGCGAACAGGAAATAGTCACTGGGAGCCAAATCTGTAGAATACGGTTGGTAGGGAAGCAATTCGTAGCCGAATTCATTCAATTTCGCCATCGTTTTGATCGACTTGTGACACGGTGCATTGTCTCGATGAAACAGCACTTTCTTTTTCTTCAAATGCGGTCGTTTCTCTGCGATTTCTTCCTTCAAACGCTCCAACAACGCAATGTAGTAGTCGCTGTTGATAGTCTGCCCCTTTTAGAGATGGTCGATGAAAATTATTCCATGTGTATCCCAAAATACGGATGCCATAACCTTGCCAGTCGACTGTTGAATTTTTGGTCGTTTTGGACGAGGTTCGTCGCCTGCTCGCCACTCAGCTGACTGCCGATTTGACTCTGGTGTGAAGTGATGGAGCCAAGTTTCATCAATTGTCACATACCGACGTAAAAATACGTTTTATTGCGGTTGAACTGCTTTAAACACTCCTCTGAATCATCAATACGTTGTTGTTTTTGGTCGACCGTGAGCAAACGCGGCACCCACTTTGAACAGAGCTTTCGCATGTCCAAATATGATGTATCCAACACGCTCTTTTGATATCTTCAGAGCCTCAGCTATTTCGATCAACTTCACTTTACGGTCATTCGTAATAATTTTGTGGACGTTTTTGATTTTTTCATCTAAAACAGCTTCTTTTGGACGTCCACTGCGTGCATCATCTTCGGTGCTTGTATGAACACTTTTAAATTTTTCAATCCACTTGCGAATGGTTCATTCGGCAGGTGCAGAGTCCGGGTAACACTTATCAAGCCATTTCTTTGTATCAGCTGCATTTTTTCCCATCAAAAAGCAATGATAAATCAACGAAATTGCTTTGAATCCAATTTTTTTTCACAATAACAAAAGTTGCTTCACTCACAACGCTATATCTCGAGAACTAATCGTCCGACAGCTGTAAAATTTATACACGTATCTTTTGAAGGTTGGTACTAACTGAAAATGGTATGAATTTAATTCAAGTGATGCCCTCTCTCTTACAGCCCATATGTAATTGATTTTAATTTATAAGTGATACTGACACTAATTAAATACTTATTATTCCAAAATTTGTTCAGTTTTGTGCCAATCAGTTTGCCTTTGACACTTTTCCTTGTTTTCTTTTCTTCGTACTTCGCACTCCTACTCCATAACCACCTAAGTATGTCCAACCCTAAACGGTCGCGGTTAAACTCGAAAATTGACATTACAAGTGTAAGCTCCCATCGAACATCAATTGACTCTTCGCACCAAAATCTCAAAAAAACTAGCCATGGATGATCATATTTTATTGAATTTCATCAAAAATTCAAGAGAACAATGATAAACTAATGACCAAAATTGATTCTCAATTCGCCGAATTAAATAAACCAGTGGCAGGAATTAACTTGCGTGTGATACAATTGGAAAATAATTGCACTGCCTCAAACTATGCAATAAATTCTCTTAAAAGTTAATTTTCAAACACCAAAACCTCGCTGTCTAATGTTAACCCTGACACCCAAACTGTAATTACTGACCAGCGATCACAAATCACTGAACTGAAATCCGCTCAGGAGCAATTTAAAAAAAAACAAAAATGTTTCACGTGACGCCGTTTTATTCGAGATCCCTATCACTCCAAAGGAAAACATTAAAAACTATTTTAGACATTTTTGCCACATTATTAATGTAAAACCGTCAATTTTAAATGACATTTTTCGCACACACCCTAATCTGCGATTATTATTAAATTCCGGTCCACTTATGATAGGAACTTCGTACTAACCTCGGTCTCCAAATACCGACAAAACAACAACAAACAAAACAGTTTATACGACTTTGGATTGAAGGCGCACTCAAATGTGTATCTGTGCTCTTCAACTAAAGAAAGAAAAACTACCTGATCAGTTTTTACGATGTGCGGACGTGTGTTTGTTAAATGGCAACCCATTGATGAAGCTGTGAAAAAAAAAACCATCACTAAATTGCATAGCATTGCCAACCGCTAAGGATATTATAGTATTTATCTTATTATATCTCTTTTTCTATCTTATTTCTTTTTGAAAGTTCTGAACTATTCAGAAACTGTATTTAATTTTGCTAATTTTTGAACTTTTAAACGATCTTCAAATACTATTGTGTTTTTTTTTTGTTCTTGTTCTGATAATTAATTTTTGAAGAACTTCATGGAAGGTGTTATTATTTTCTCTAAGCCTGCTGTGCTTCCTGCCACTTACCTCGCACCCTCTTCATTATTTTAATTAATTTACGGTAGATATGTTGCCGACTTATAACTTAAGTAATCCCACTGGCGAGGGTCACACTGAAATCTGTCGCTCAATGGTTAATGTTCTGTGTAACCGGATGAATGGTCTGCGTGTGCCATTCCCTTGGTGAGCTAAGAGATTTGCTAATAGGTTCCAAAGTTGATATTGTCTGCATTACAGAATTTTGGTTTTCCGGTGGTATGGGCGATGAGGCCTTTTTGAAAGGAAATGATAGATAGATCAGGTGAAGGTATTGCCAAATATGCAAAAATTGGTCTGAGATGCTACCCTATATTAAAGACTCCTGCTGGTAGTCAAACTGACTATGTGTTTATGGAGCTCATATCTACCAGAGGCAAACTTCTTATTGGATCTATTTATAGACCGACCAAGTATATTGATGCATCTCCGATATTCTCTGTATTGGAATCCATCTTAATTCACTACCATAAATTTTAGTAGGTGTTTATTTAAACAGCAACCTTTTAGTTGACAATGACATCATTGATAGTATGTGCTTACTTAATTTGTTCCCAGCCAAACAAGTAATGCTATGCACTTTTCCAATGAAACGAGTACTCTTTTAGATGTTTTCGTTGTTAATAATCTGGAAATAGATTCTCGGTATATTGATTGGGATCTTGTGTATTTTATGTCTTCCCCTAATGACCAAGTTAAGTTCTTAAATAAAAAAATATGTACTCTTTTTAATAACCATGTTCCTCTAAAAATGAATTGTATCCGTTTTGGCCAATGTCCTTGGTTTACACCTGAAATTCTCGTTTCTACGCGAGTTAAAAGCGATACAAATTAGATATTGTATGCAACTACTCGTATATCGCTTTATGCGCAATCAGGTTGTCGGCAAAATTAAAATTGCGAAAATGCATTTTTTCAGAGTCAAAATTGACAAATCAGCAACAGGTTGCCAACTCTTGAAAAATATCCGAGAAATTGGAATACGTTAGAAACATTAAATATATTGACTCCGACTTGGACCTACATTCCCTGAATACAAGTTTTGTTTCCCTCACTTTCCTTGACATTAATGATGTTCCTACAAATCCGCTTGATTTTAACTTTTTTGACAGTGCTTTTGAATTTTCCTGTATAGATGTTGCTGAAATGGTTGCTTGTTTGTTGTCTGTCAAATCAAATGCTGTAAGCTTTGATGAAATCCATCCCAAATTTGTGAAAATAATAATAATAATAACAATAACAACAGGCAATTACCCTTCTCAATCTGGATTTGGGAAAGGCCAAAACTTAACAACGGCCATAATTAAAGCTATCAGACGATAAATACAATATCAGAGAGAAGTTGGATGAAGACAAAGTAACTTTTCTAGTTTTTTCGGATTTCTCGAAAGCATTCGACACAGTTATCCACGCAAACATCGGTAACAAACTGTTGAAACTGTCTGGTTTTTCGAGCTCAGCTACAAATAGTGTACCATTTTACCTAAAATTAAGAAAGCCGACTTTTTGTACAATACCAGAGAGATTCCACAGAGTTACATTCTGGAGCCTATTCTATTTTCGCTTAACATAAATGAGATTTCCACTTTCGTTACTATTTAAATGTATGTTGATGACGTTTGACTTCTATAGTGTCTGCCCTCTTGGTATGATAGACGACTGCGAAAATGCTTTAAACACTGACCTGGAGTACATATCAAGCTGGTAAAAAAAAATAAACTGACTATTCTTAACCCACTCAAAACTAAATGTATAGTTATTCATAAAAAACTGCATGATCTCTCCTACTTCCCAGATATTGTGTTCAATGGCTCTAAAACCGAGTACGTTGACACCGCAGAAAATCTAGGAGTTGTTTTTAACAGAAAACTTAAATGGAATAACCACATCAACACTAAGGTATATGGTATATGGAAACTATTTTACCCCTTTCAAAACTCGCCTCTTATGGATAAAGCACTCCTTGTACCAATTCTCTGTTATGGGTGCGAAATATTCTGTTACTGTGAAGAAAACTTAATATCGATTTCAACAATATTGTTTTTACGTTACGTTTTCAATCTTCGACGCTTCGACAGAATACCTCATTACTCGAAGATGCTCTATATCCCTTATGTTGCTTTGCAATGTTCGAAAGATTTCGACAAATCACTCACTCTCGTTACACATGCCTAACATCTAAGCGACAATTTTTCATAATAACTACTCGCTTGTTGAACTCCTTACCACGGTATGTCCGAAGGTTTTGTGGGACCGGTAGGCTTAGAAATGAGCTTAAGTCTTTCTACATAAACAATATCACCGAACTCTTTAGCTTTTTTTTTTTTCTCTTTCTTTGTTTTATACTTATACTTAAAAATTGCACAATTTTATCAGGAGATATAACATATACATGTACGCAGCTGAGAGTAAAACCATGTATATATAATGTAAATATCTATTATCATATTATTTAGTAATAATATAACATAAAAAAAATATTTTTTATTAGCATAAATCTAAATTTGTTACGAACATAATGAAGCTTCACTAGCTTAAAAGATTATTGTATGTCTTAATGTGATTGCAAAATAAAAACTAACTTAACTTAATGTCTTCAATTCAATTTTAATGACATTAGTCTTTCCCGCTTATTGGGAAGACGCTAAAATTATTCTTATTTCTAAGAAATCGATTGGAAATGCGGAGAAATTTAGACCAATCTCAATTTTGCCAATCCTTTCAAAAGTTTTTGTGAAATGCAAGTTTTGAGTAAAGAACTGCTCTGCGAGAACCAATCTGGTTTCCGTCAAAAACGAAGTTGTAAGACTGCGTTATTAATGGTCATCGATGAAATTAGAAAATCTATTGACGAAAACATACCAAAATCCTAACTTTACTTGACTTTTCGAAAGCATTGGACACAGTTAACCACACTATTCTTCACTTAAAGCTTAAGAAAGAGTTCAGTTTTTCATTGCCCTCTATACTAGGTGGAGTGAAAAGTAACCTCCTTGGGAATGAAAAAAATTTTTTTTTAAATGTTTTTTTTATTTTATTCCATATAGTCCCCTTTTAGTTTGATACACTTATTCTAGCGATTTTCCAACTTCTTGATCCCGTCCGAAAAGTAATTTTCCGGAAGGTCTGCAAAATACTCCTGGCGTCGACGATTTCCTCGCTTGAGCTGAATTTTTTATTGATGAGCCACCTTTTGAGGTTTAGGAAGAGATAATAGTCCGAGGGAGTCAAATCGGGCAAATACGGTGAATGCGACAGTAATTGGAGCCGTAAGTCATTGATTTTAGTCATGGTTGCGATGCTCCTGTGCGCCGGTGCATTGTCTTTCAAAAACAAAACTTTTTTTCGCTTCATGTGAGGCCGTTTTGCAGCGATTTCGGCCTTCAATCGCTCCAATAAAGCACAATATTGATGATTTTTCATTTTTCGGGGTAGTCCACGAAGAGTATGCCATGACAATACCAGAAAACCGGCGCCATAACCTTTCCGACCCATCGAGCCTCCTTCGGCCGCTTCGGAGCACTCGCGCCGGCTTCAGACCATTGCCGGGCGTTCATTCTGTTCTCTGGTGTTCAACAGTTACCAATCGACGTCAAAAGTCCGCCTGATTCCGCATCAGCAAGTCCAAACACTCTTTCAAAGTGCTCTCGCGTTCGTGTATTTGGTCAAGAGTGAGCATGCGCGGCACCCAGCGGCAGGACAACTTTTTCATATTCAGAATATTGCCTAAAATATGGCGTGTGCGCTCAGTACTAATCTTTGTGGTATCTGCTAGCTCGCGCACCTTCACTTTCCGGTCAGCCAACACTCTTTCACCTGTAACCGCATCGAAGGGCCTGCCTTGGTAGTGGAGTTGCGGCCACCACGAAACTGTCGAAACCAATATTTGACGGTGTAATCTTACGGAGCATTAGCCCCATAAAATTTATCCAACTTTTCTTTTGCTTCCTTCGCCGTTTTGCCTCTCAAAAAATAATATTTTATGAGAGAACGAAAACCGTTTTTGTCCATACTCAACATGATGCCAAGCACATCAACAACAATCAGCTATCAAAACAAAAATAAAGACAGTATCGCACTGAAATTTGGCATGTCTGTCTAAATATTATCATTTGTGGACAAGGAATAGATTCCATAGTTTTTGTTTTGCTTGTGGAAATAGCTCAAAACCATTTCCCCTTTTATGTCTGGCCATTTGACACACGTTAACCCTGAAGGACTAGTTTTAAAAATTGTCTCTTCCCGCTTGAGTTATTCTTCAATTTTTGGCAATGTTTTTCTTTGGGCCGTACATGTTCCAACAGCTGGGTAATTAAGGCTTTCCAGTGAATTAACGGAAGGAAATAATCTGTTGAAACAAAGCATAAAATCGGGTTCTGTTATTTTTCGGACTAAAGCATTTACGACTCTTTTAACTAAAGTTCCCTCTGTAAATATTGAAGGCATAAACATACCCAGTTACAGAGTCACACACAACCATATTCTTATACCACGCTTTACATGTTTAAGGGGCATATATTGCTTGAGAAATGATCGGAATATCATTTGAACTTTGTCATAGATTCAACAATGCTTTGAATGTTACTATCTTGTCGCAATTTTTTAAATGTGCCTTTTAAGCAAGAAACAATGTCATTATTATTATGATCAAGGGAATGATACAAATTAAGTAGGGTCCGTAATTTAACACCAGGGTACTATGCCCATGTGGCACGTTTTGTCCACGGAGAACCGATGCTTTCAGTGTGGCGAGGCCTTTGACTACTGTGTAAATAATATTCAGCAAGACGTGGAGTTTGTTCCCGATAAATTCATTGATCATAAGCCGACCTCGATCAAAATTTGACGCAAGAAAAAAATTAAATCGGATCCCCACGAATGACTCTTGAAATATAATTTGGCGCTGGCATCTTCATGGGGCATGACAACCTTATACTTGTAAGAGACATACACAATCTCAATGCTAATGAACTATATTTTGATGAGAGCGTGTTCTCAACGAAATCTTCTTTGAACGCAGTTGAAAGACTTAATTCAGTTTATTTGTTAGAAATTCCATTGACATCTAAGTTTCATGTAGTACTGGCTCTACAGGATATTTCTTCCGATGCGTGTAAAAGGTCAGTGACATTTTCACAGCTTCCCAGCAAAAAGGGCCATTATCAGCCTACTGTCGTCATAATGAGATAATATGATTTTACTAAATACCTAAGCGTGCTAGGCATAAGTAACACCACCTTCTCTGATACTTGGGGAGAAAGAGTCGGCACAAACAACAACTGTTTTAATAAATCATCCGAAACGATTTAGAAAAATGAGTATCGACTGCAATGTCAGCTCAAGATTGGTCATATGTATACGAATATATGCAAACGAGTACATAACTTCTATTAAAGCATCCCCTACCTGGTTTCTAATTTCTTCCGCAGAGACTTTTTCAATTATATTTGCATATCGTCGCGTTGTATATTTCCAAGAATTAATAATTTTCCAATAATTTCTTAAAATTACATAGCTATTACTTAAAAAATAATTCTCAAATTCTCTCTCCTGAACTTGTTCCTTAGAAGATTTCAGAAAGAGTTAGATTTGAGGTATGAAGGCCTATTTGGAAAATCAACAAAAAAAAAAAAAAAAAAAAAAAAAAAAATGGTATAAAGGATTAGAAAAAAAAAATGTAAAATGTAAACTTATGGACAGGAGTAATTAGAAACAAGTTAATCGGTCCCTTCAAGCTAGCACCTAGGCTGAATTCTACAAACTATCTAGACTGATTGTGAAATAATTTACTAGAACCTTTGGAAGGCATTCCACTGATTCAAATAGCTTCGTCAAATTTCAAACAGGATGTTGCCCAATTCCACTATAGTCGTGAGGTTCAGAATTGGGTAGATAAGGAGTAGGGTAATCGTTGGCCTTCAAGATCTCCTGCCCTTACTGTTTTGGTTTCTTTTTTTTTTTTGTATGGGATGAATGAAAGAACTGTTTATTCAATCGAAATAGCAACTTTAAGTGAATTGAAAAAACGTGCTCTCGAATCGTCATCAGAAATGAGGCAGAAATTAGCATCGATAAACATTCGCAGTTACGTTCATAAAAAAAAAATAGTAAAACATTATGTTTATTACACATTTTATATAGAAAAGTGACCTCGAAATCAAAAATTATCGTGGGGAAGAAAATGGAAAGCCTTTGAAATTGAATATATATAGACTTAAACAAGATAGCAAATTAGAAGACACCCTGTATAATAGTAAGTAAATGAAAATTGATTGACCAAATTCTTTGATATGAAATTATTACCCCTTTATATATAACAAAAAGTGGGAGCACTGATATATCATGTGTGTTTAAAAATAGATCTACAAATCTTAGCATACATTTATGAGCTAGAAAAATATTTTATATGTTAGCTCGCCAATTGAATTGAAATAGCGATTTACTATTCAGGGAACTCAAAAATTTCGTAGCACTGATTGTAAGTAAACTAGTTATTCTTAGCCATGTTAAGCTGGGGATTTGACCAAGATAAATTTATGATGTGAATCTCAATTGAAAACATACAATTAAATTTAATTTTACCTAAAATCTAAAACGAAGTTTCATATGTCCTGTACGCATCGGGTGGTCCAATAGGTTCGTTCGTTATTTGCCACTGTATATCGAAAGATATACACATATCGAGCCCTTACCGCAAATTTATCGTAAGCGACAATATTTCCAAAATTGTGTTTTGTATACACTTTGACAGCTAGCATTAATCGGCATCAAATTTAAAAATATAGATCTTTCCAATATGAAGTTACAAAGAAAACAATTATATCGTGACAGTGGAATACTGTAAGTGATTTTTTTTTTTTTTTTTTGAGGTTTCGAAAGGCAACGACATATTTTTTCTTTAGTTTGGTTGCACTGTTGAATTATAACTTTTTCACATTCAACTACTTTCAAGAGAGTACAGTCAACAACAGTACGATGAACCTGGAAGTACAGGCTACAAAAAACAAGAATCAATACCACAGCGATTAGGGATTATAATACAGTTAGCCTTGCGAAAAGGTTAAGCCAAATCCTTGTTTAGAACTATTTGTGCTGGCATAATTCATAGGCGAATGGCCAATGAAAGGTAAAAAGCCTGGTTACTTGGCGTGTGTAAAAGCCAAAAATGGGTGACATGTAGCTACAGAGGAGATTACCTTCAATTTTGCCAATAATTTTTACTGAAAATGACTGTTCGGTATATAGTAGAAAATTTCAATGAGCTAAACTTAATCCAAACTAACAAAAGAACATGAGTACCTTATAACAGGTCAGCCGAATAAAAAGTATCAGTCTTAAAGATTTTTATTGAACAGCTTCCAGCATTGTTTTCTCATTTCTTCCTCAAACATTTTCTAACACATCCACATTATGTAGTTGAATTATACGAGGTGTGTCCAAAAAGTAAGGTGACTCTATATTTTTATAAAAAAACAGTATCTATTCATCAATATTAATGTTGTCCCTTTCAAAGTAATCCCCCTCAGATATAATGCACTTGTTCCAACGCTTTTTCCAATCCTTGAAACAATTCTCATAAGCACTTTTTGGTGAAGTCTTTGGCTCTTCCAGCGATGCCCTTTTTATTTCCTCAATCGTTACAAATTTCCATCCTTTCTTCGGTCTCTTCAGTTTTGGGAACAGGAAAAAGTCACATGGAGTCAAATCCGGTGAATATGGTGGCTGACATACGCATAGTTGTCGTGTTGTTTTTGTTCGATAAAATCTCTCACAAGCCACGATGAATGAGCAGGTGCTTTATCGTGATGCAAAAGCCATTACTACTTTTCTACTTTTTTAGCATGGTCTTCAGTGGAGATGGATGAAGATGTCCTTGATTGTTTTATACGAAACATTATTTGAGTTATTTTTCAGCCTTTTCAGGCTGGGAAAGTGGTATAACACCGAATTCTATGACCTTTACATTCACATCGATCTATTCAGAAAGTGCGCTTCAGTCAACTGAGAAAGTGAAGAAATCATCAAGAATTTGTTTGGGTTTAACCTAAAACAAATGTAAACGCCAACATCTATATTTAAAAAAAAAAAAGAAATTCCGAATGCGAACGAACTTATTGGACAGCCCAATAACAGCGAAACTTAAGATTGTGATAAGCAGTTATGTCGCAACGATGTTGCAGAGAAAATCGGTTCGGCTTGTATGGACGCGATTACACAAAACAACACATTTTCTAATATTCACACGTCACTTTTTTATGCTACGAAATCAATAGTCAATTGCATAAGATTGACACTCGAGTTTAAACAATAATAAGCAATCAAATTCCAAAATATTCCCAGGAGCGCAAATTCAAAATATCGAATTTCAGAATCAAAAATTTGGCAAAATCAAAGAAAAATGCGCCCAACTGTCAACAAGTCAAAGGTGACATAGAAAAGAAAATCGGATCTAAAAACTTATTCCGACACATTCCATTGTTTCAAATGGTTTAAGACTGTCCCTCAACTACAGATACGAGAATATCCCATGTTCTGCTTTGCTGATGAAGTGTTGACATTTAAATTGCCTTTAGCTAACAAGAAAATAAAAATAAATTTGAATATTAAATTGCATTCAATTGTAACAAAAAAAAAAAAAAAAAAAACAAAAATGAATAAAAATAACCGCTGCTTCATCAAATTGCGATGACAGCTCTTGACTTTCTCGCTAGGGGTAGTTAAGCGTATGACACATCCAACAAAAATGTCCTTCAATGTGAAACGCTTATGCTTACATACCTAACGAACCAAGAACCGCCTCTAATCAAATGTGAAGTGTTCAGTTGGACACAAGATGAATAGAACGCACCGCATTGAGGGCATTTCCTTTGAGGTTGCAAATTGATCTGGTCGTGCTGTTTTAAATGCAAAATTTCCGCACTAGTAGTTTTTTGATAAGCATCCTATTGTGACAGTTCTTGTGTTCTCGAATAACCATTGGGATGTACAGAATGTGAAATGTAACGAAATCAGGATCTCTATTGAAAACGCATCCAATTAGTGCGGTGCAGTGGAAGCATATACTCAGTAAAAAGATGACCTCTGACACTTTGACGGGGTTTCCTATAATTACATGGGACCATTTTATTTTTGCCATTAGAAAAACGTTACATATAAGTAAGCCGACTGTCAAATTTCTTAAATGTTCAACCATGTTTTGTACTTGTAAGGTTTTCAGGCGCGACTTTGCTCACTAACCAAGAAAACGTTCTTTAAATAACACGATCTGGGTGGGACCCGATAGCAAAAATCAAGACCGTAATCAAATCCTTGATTTAAATCCACTAGATGGTACATGGTAGTTTATATAAACCCTTAGATAACGCAGCTCAACATTTTGAGTTACGAATATTACGAAAATCTATATGACAACGAAACCATAGTTACTCCTTGGATATGGACTGATCAATTTGGCCTGATTCCTGAAATGTGAAAACCTTTCTTTATTCAGGGAGTGAAAGTTAATATAATGTCAGACTTTTTTAACTCAAAAAATAGTTCACATAATACAAAGGCTGAGCATTAGACACCAACGCGCTAACACGTGGACTTGGAATTCAATGGCCAGCAGAGTACGCCGATTTATGAGTATATTATGCACCAACGTGTTTTTGAAGCATTTTAGAAGCAATCTACATAACATCAAGAATAGACAACGTACCGATATGAGAGTACAAATGATACCTACAGTCCCACAGACGTAGTTCAAAAATCTCACGACCACGCCAAAATATCGATTACATTGTCGACAAATCACGTGGCTTTGTTAGAATAAAGAGTAGAAGAGGAAAAAAAAAAAATGATACCACAGGCATAGTGAAGAGCGCCGTAGAGTCACTATATTGGGAAAGTGTAACTTGCGCGACGATATGAACGTGTTGCCGAATGAAGAAAAGAGTATAGCAACCATGTGCAATAGTAAAACCGTTTACAGAATCACGAAAGAAGTGGCATGTGGACATTGCTCTTGATAACACCCGGTGTAAAATGTAACCTTTATCCAACGTTGAAGGGAGTATTTCGATAAAGTTTATAGCTGTGCAACTGATAATATTGCAGATAAGCTTTTAAGATCAGTGTTCAAAACGGCAGCAGAACTTCGTTATTCACGACTGAAAAGACTTCAGAACCATAAGTTTTCGTACCAAAGAGCAAACAATAAAACAACTTAATGCCTTTGGCTTTATAATAGAAGTATGTACCATATGGTAGTTATCGTCGAGTGGCCAAATCACGCGTAGTGTTATCCCGTAGAAAAATCCTTGTGTAAACGTACATTTGCGGAACTCGTCATATTTTGAAACCGGAAAGACTTCAGACTGAACAAATCAGTTGATATTCAATGAAAGTTTTTCGAAAAAAAAAAAAAAAACAAAATTATTGTACAGACAAAAGCTCCAGCCAAAATTGGACCAAGGGGCGGAAGGAAATATGATTGCATCATTCACTAATCATTCCAAAATAGAAGGGTCTAAAGAATCATACTAATGTCCTCATACTAACCCAGCATACAACCGGCGCAGAAACCGTGGAAGAAATATCTAGCACTAGATGTTACTACCATATACTATATTCCAACGGTCAATAAAAGAAAAACAAAAAGAAAATATCCCAAAATTAACAGAAGGCGTAGTGAAATAGTGTAAGTATTGCTTTGTTAAGACAAAAAGATATAATAAGAAAAAATCCAAGACCAATGATGCGCATGAAAAAGTAGATCAATTTGGGAAAAAAATAATATGTACGAGGCCTGCTAGATGAGGACCCGGATTGGAAGATAGCTGGCGCTACTGAGCCAACATGAGTTTACTTTCATTTATTGTAACTTTTTTAAGTCCGCTTGTCAAAATTTGGTGACAATCCGACGAACCATCCAACATCCATATAAAACCATCGTGTTAGTGTTTTTTGCGACCATGGGAAAAGAGCAGTCATCCAATTCTTGTTTTTGGGTAGCGAAACATGCAAGATGGTGTGTATAAGAACCATTCACCTTCCTGTACAACCATTTACCATTGGTTTGGAGAGTTTCGGCGTGGCCGCACGTCGGTTATTGATAACCCGCGCCCAGGTGGCCCAAAAACGGTTACCACAGAGGAAACCGTGGTCAAAATCCATAATCATGATGGTCATTTCGTGATAATGAGATATAGATTCATAAGTATATACCAGAGACCAAAGAACAATCAAAACAATTGGTTTTACCCAATGAACGTACTCCAAAGAAGGCGAAAAAGTGATGGCAACCGTTTGTTGGGACGCGTGAGGTGTAATCAACGTCGACTATTTGGGGAAGGGAAAAACAATTACAGGAGCATACTACGTCGATTTATTGGGCCGCCAAAAACGACCACATTTGGCGAAGAAAAGTGCTCTTCCACCACTATAACGTACCGGCTTACACCTCCGCAATCGCCACAGCCAAATTGGTCGAATTTCACTACGAATTGCTCCCTCATCCACCGTATTTTCCTGATGTGGCTCCCTGTGATTTTTTTTGTTCACCAACTTTAAAAGATCGCTCGCCGGAAAGAAGTACGGCTCGAACGAGGATGTCATCACCACCGCGGAGGCCAACAAAAGTCGTACTATACGGAGGGGTTAAAAAAGTTGCAGCACCGGTGGGAAGAGTGTATCGAAATGAAAGGAGATTATATTGAAAAATAAATTGTCAAAACCTAGAAAAGTTGCGTTGTCATTTCTAGTCCGGGTATTCATCAAACAATTGATCGTCCTTTGAAGAAGCCAGAATAATACACCAAAAGATTATTGCAGCTTCTAGTCAAGTCTAAGACCAAGTATATAGACAAATTGACGTTCCACAAAGTAGAATAACTGTTGATAATAGAATTATCCAGGTTTCATCCATTGTCACAAATCGTATAAAAAAATAATTTTTATTTTGCTTAAACAGCTCCATGCAACACTTAGATAATTTTGGCCAACGCGATACCCACTTCGAACAGAACGTATACCCACAAAATATGATGTAAATGGTGAACGGATATCAGCTATACCACGTAATTTCGCTTCACGCTTATTCAGAACAATTTTGTGAATTTTTTCGATGTTTTCCGGTGTAACGTTCTAAGTTTGGCGCCCAGAGTGTTCAACATAAGTCATATCTCTACGACTGCGCTTAAATTCAGCAAACCAGCGACAAATTGTTGCCTTCGATGTAGCAGATTAACGGTATTTTTCCCCATCAAAGTATGGGGAAAGTACGTATTTTATCAACGTACGAAACTAGTTCTTTTACATGGTTTTAAAAATATCAAAAGCTGAGTCACTAAAACTCCAATATCTCGACGACTAATGGACGAAATGTCGTTCAATTTTGACACGTATCGTTTAAGTTGCCATCTATGTGTCAGTCTCATAACTTGTTAGTTTAATTAAATTTTGTATTACCCTATTCGTATATAGTCTATTTGCTAGGCTTAAGTAACACTTTTTGCGCTTATTGGTATGTTGCAGATGATCTAGGTTGTTACAAAAATCTCCTGGACTCTAATATTCGAATATGCTTGTGTATGTTGATCTATGTTAACTCCGGGATGGACCCTGGCCTCAACCAATATACCTCTCCAGTTAGCGCAGGTTATGACTTCGCTGATTTCTGCCAATGATGTCACTCACATTGCCGGTTTAAATACTTCTACAGACTTTTCGAAAATTGGCCCTCTAGTATTGACTTCCGAGTTTTGTTCAATTTTCTAAAGAATGATGTTAAAAAGTTTACATTACACTGCCGCACCTTGTCAAAATACTTTTTTTTAGCACCAAATGTTTTGGAGAGATTGTTTCTAACCTTCCTGTTCTTCCTTACCCTTCTTCGCAATTTGGCGAGTTTGGCAGGGACAGCAAGGCCAGACATAGCTCTGTATAGGTCTTCTCTATAGATGCTGTCATATGCGGGCGTGGTGGTGCGTGACAATTTGAACATTTGGGTTTTTTTTTTTTTTAATGCAGCGCAAGGATCAAAATTTTCATCTTCTGGATGAAATTTCTTACGTTTTCCGGATGTTTTCAAATGTGGCCTAAATTTAAGAGTTTATTCGAAAGCTTAGTAAATACAAATCCTTCATGTGCAATGTGCAAACGCTTCATTATTTAAAGGTCAATTTGAGTAGTGAAGCTGAAAGATTACTGCAAAATCACCCTTTTACCAACGGTAATTTTGGGCAACATTAGTTAAAATATACCAAAACCTAATACTGTTAAAAGCAAATCAATTTCAATTACTTTTCAATCAACCAAAGGTGTCTCAGAATTCATCTGAAGATATCAAGGTACTTTAAGACACTACAAACGATGCCAAACAATCATTGGAAAATCTAGGGGTCTCCGTCGAAGTATGGGAGGATGTACTGAACTTCTATACCGTACAAAACTACAGTCTTTGGAAATCCCATTATCCATTAATGAACAAGGCAATGCTATGCATGCTCATGACTCACGGTCAACAGGGGCGATCCAGTCGTCTGCTTAACAATCCGCCTCTTCAACTCAGAATTCACAGACTGAAACGTCAGAGCAGAGCAGCAGTTTCCACCAATACGGTATCAGCTCATAACGCGTATAGTACATTGCTGAAAACCATAAAGTGCAAAGTGTTTTTCTGGCTACTGTGCTCATTAAAGTTTTCGCAACCGTTGGATCGGAGACATCCTTAATATCAGAGTCTGCTTACAGTTATTAAAACTTAAAAGAGAAATTATTGAATTGGTAAAAACAAAACAGGTGTTTGCAAGCACAAGGTTTTCTTCACAGTATACACCAACTCTGACTTCTTAGAGACGTCGGCAAGGCAAGGCTACTTGGCTATTGGCTATAGCTACAGATGCAAATGCTTCCCCGCCTCCATCGATTTTATAGTCATAATTTGATTCTCTGACGAGTACTATTAAATGCTTTATGATCAAAGGTGTTTTCTTTCTCAATAAGCGTGCGCATAAGGGATTTCATGTACCCTTAAAATGTTTGTTCATAGCGCGGGCGAAACAAAGTTAGGGAGGAAAATAAGAAAGATACCGATGTGCGTTCGTTTTAAATGTTCCAACTTATACTAAATAGTAAATAAAGAGCTCAGCAGGAAATTCCATAAGTAAGTGGTGCGGCTTAGGAAAGATTCACGATATTTTAGAGATGTCCAAGTCCAAAGATGGGCTTGAGGGTGTACTGATGAGCATTCATAGCGACATGGTTGTTAAGGTTAAAAGTCTGAAGGGGCGCAATGCCACGAGCAATTTCGGTGGAGCAGTGTTGGTGAAAATAGCGATTTTGGATCCTATATAGCAAGTGCAAAGAGATCTTAGTGGCCCTTGACCAGATGTGGGTATTGAACTCCTATTGTGGGCTTATAAGCGCCTTATATATTGTGGCCAGGTCAGAGGGGGTGAAATCTAGAAATTTCGTAATATTTTTGACGACATCGAATATGTGGTCGTTCCAACGTATGTTAGGTTGCCATTGACACATATACCAAGAATAGGAAGCATTTCGGTTCCGGCCATCATGGGCAATGGTTGAGTATTTAAATTTCGCTTTAACGACAGCAGATATCATTGAATTTTGGAAGCTTTAATGCTTCTACCCTGTTATAGGGTCCCCAATGAGTTATGCTGTTAATATAAGAATTAAATGAGCTCAACATACAGTGCTGTTCCCGTTTTACAGCTGAAGAGCAGGGACGTGAACCAGTTAACGAACATGAAAAACAGAAAGTACTGTCATCAGGAAAGGAATATATTAGATTAGAAGTAGCAAACAAAAGACCTTTGATGAAAATTAAAGAGAGCGTCGGAGCAAATCGGATCCCTGGGGAACACTACTATTTATTTTGTGGAATCGGACTTGAAACCATCCAAGACAACTTGAATTGAACATTCGAAACGATAGGAAGTTTCTAATCCTTTGAAGAAGACGATCCCAAATGCACGCATTTACGACAAAAGAGCCTGATGCCAAACTCTGTCGAATGCCTTAGAAACATCAAGTGCAACTATCTTCCTTTCGCCAGATGGATGTACGCCTTGGTTCCATTTTTCGGTGAGACATGTCATCAATTCGCCAGTGGACCTTTTGCTACGAAAACCATTGACATATTTCATGAGCAAACTATTTATCAGCGCTTCCATAACCGTGGAAAGAAGGGACGTAAGTGTAATGGGTCTGTAGGAGGAGACGCCTTTTTTGGGGACGGGCTGGACAAATGCTTCTTTTCATCTGCTCTGAAAGTTAACCTAAGGGTAGAATTGATGAAAAAGAGTTCACACTGGTTTTCCAACGAGGAAGAATACCTCTTCAGAAGAAGAGAAGATATACCATATGGACCAGCGGATTTGTGTATATTAAGATCTTTAAGTACTCTTGCTACTACATGAGTGCGAAAATGGATTCGTCCCATTGAAGATTTGACGCACTCAAGAGTAAGTGGGGACAAAGGACAATCTGGGAGTTTGAGCTGACCGGAAAGTGTGTAGCAAGTAGATTGGCCTTGCTGACATCTGGAATATAAATGTAAATGAGCGTTAGGATGGAGTATGTCGAAGAATTTCTAATGTTTTTGACGAACAACCAAAAATGTTTACTACCTTTCTGATATTGTAGTATCTTTTGCCTCAGGTTTTGGTCGCATTGGAATTTTACACGCTTAAGAAAGACGATGCAGTTATTCCTATATCGTTTGAACTTTTTTCGGTTTTCCTCTGTTGGGTTAGTTTTGTTGGACATTTCTCTTACTCTGACAACGTTTTTACAGCGCGAGTCATACCACGCTTTTTCTTTTGGTTTGATACTTTTTATCCGATTTAGGTGAAGCATCTCATTCCAAAAGAAATAATATCTGTGACCATATCAGCAGCGGCATCCACGTCGTTATCGAGGAAGCATAACGACCAGTTAAAATTCCTAAAAAAGTGGTTAAGTCCGCTCCAATTGGCTTTCTCGAATTGCCATACGATTTTTTTTTTAAGAATCCTTACTCTAACTGTGTGGTGGGAGTACGAGAAACTAGCTGATATGTTGATATGGATGAGAAGTTAAAGTCCAGGGTGTTGGCGGTGTGACTATCATATGACATCGTCCTTCGGGTGTTGTCTGTCCAAAATGTATTTAGTATGAGGGTATAGGTATACAATTCTTTATATGGAGTCGCACAGCGCATCAAACTCGTTTAAGGTCGAATTGATGTCCAGTTTAAGGTTTCGGTGAATAAAGCAGTAGTGGATAATTTGCTTACGGAGATGGAATGTTAACCACACGAAGTTGAATTCCAGATTGCAACACGGATCACATTGTTGTAGAGTTTGGTATGTAATGGCGAGTCCGCAATGAGAAAAGAATAGTGGCACTAGTTCGTAGCCAGGTAGATTCAGATCAAAGTTATCTGGAAGTGCGAGCGGGGATCTACCTGTGCTCCCTAGTTCTGTACCCCTAAGAATCAATGGTTCAATAATAGTCTTTTTTTTTTTTGTTTTTGTAGACCTCATCCTTGTGGATGGAATATGAATTCAAATAACCCCACAGAAAGGAGTCTAAATGTATCAAATCGCATGACCTTGGAGTCCAATCAACTTATCCTCTTACCAAAATAATATGATCTTTAAATTTCGTACGCAATAAATTGATTAATTGATGGCACTGTTGAAACCAGAGATCGTCCAGACCAAATTCATTAAAATTTTGGTTTCCAAATAGCTGGTCAAAATGTTGCAGTAACGTTCTCCATTCACAATAACTGTCTCTCCAGTCTCATCTTCGAAAAAAGTACGGGCCAATGATGCCGCCAACCCATAATGCGAATCACATAGTGACTTTTTTGGAATGCATTGGTTTTTCGTAAATCTCGTATGGGTTTTCTGGTCCTCAGACACGACAATTTTGTTTATTTACTTACCCACCTATCCAAAAATAGGCTTCATCGAAAAAGGTTAAATTCGATGACAAATTTTCCTGCCGATCCAACATACGGTTAACAAATCGGCAACGTTGTAGATGATCCAAAGCCTTCAATTGTTGTGAAACTTGGATTTTATAGGCGTGCAAATATATTTTTTGAACACTTTTCAGTTTGGTTTCAGAAGCGATCGATCTATGAAAGAGTTTTATTGAAATTAACTCGTGAATTGCATACAATCTTAAATTCTTCAACAATTCCAGCTGCGTTATTTATAGGTATCGCAAAAGCTTTCAGTACAGTAGATCACAATTTATTGTTAACAAAATATTATTGTTTAAGGTTTAGAGGATACATTTATGATTGGTTTGCTTCTTATTTTAAAAATCGTAAGCACATTGTCAAAAAAAAAAAAAAATTTAGTTCGCCAAAGATGGCTAATGTACGTGCATTATTGGGTCCTATTCTCTTACTAATTCATTCATTATTCAATCTTTTAGAGGTAAAATCACTGCTTTTGCTGTTGATGCATGTGACGTAAATAATGATTTAGGTATCTTGCGAAGGTGGTTCAATGCAGTAAACTCATTTTCATCATGGTAAAGTACACGAGCAACGTCTGCAAATTATAAAAAATTTTTATTACAGATTTTACAGATAATCGGAGTCGGTGACTGCAACTTTAAGAGCGTTAACTCCAATTTTCGGTCGTAATTCTCGCCTTAGTAGACAGGCAATAACAAGTTTAGTGCAAAAATTACAGTATACATATTCGTTGTGTGATGATGCCGTGTCAGTGAGACGACGGGTTGGTCGAAGTGTAGAAAATATCGCTGCCGTTCAGACGTCCGTAGCAAATGATCCAAATCAGTCAATTCCATGGCGTTCTCAAGAATTGGGCATCGCTCAGACCACATTATGGCGTATTTTGCGTAAGGATCTTGGTTTACACCCATACAAGATCAAGCTGACTCAAGAATTGAAGCCAATGGACCATTTGGAGCGACGTACGTTCTCCGATTGGGCTCTGGAGAAGATGCGCCAAGATGATGAATTTCATCGCGAAATCATCTTTAGTGACGAAGCTCATTTTTAGCTCAATGGGTTCGTCAATAAGCAAAATATGCGTTATTGGTCGGGTGAAAACCCACATGTGCTTCATGAATCACCACTTCTTCCACAAAAAATAACTCTTTGGTGTGGTTTGCATGCCGGCGGCGTTATTGGGCCATATATTTTCGTCGACGATAACGATCGTCACGTTACTGTGAATGGTCAGCGTTATCGCGCCATGATCGCCGATTATTTTAGGCCCGATTTGGAATATATGGACTTGGACGACATGTGGTTTCAACAGGATGGTGCTACAAAACAACACAGCACACGCTACAATCGATTTATTGAAGAGCAAGTATAGTGAGCGTGTTATTTCAATACATGGTCCAGTCGATTGGCCGCCTCGTTCGTGCGATTAAACGCCGCTTGACTATATTCTGTGGGCTACGTTAAGTCATTGGTTTATGCCAGAACGCCGACGACATTGGAAGAACTCAGAGCTGTCTGCGGTGACCATATGAACGAAGTCGAGTTCTATTCATAAATGTTTTGATTGCACTTCAAGCCAATAATAAAGTTTTTGAAATATCTCAAATGATTTGTCTTTTATTTAAAAAAAAAAGTTGTCAAGTCGTCAAGTTGCTTACGATTACCTTTATCATGTCATCCTGATCCCATGACTTTTCATGCTAATATAAGTTGTAAGTAAGCCTTCTTCGAAATAGAATTTGTTGATGAATTACATACTTGGGCAATATACTGGATTATTAACTTAGTTAAAAGGACCATGCTTTATATCTTATGCACCATTAAAATAAAGTTATCAGGCAGCTTTATCATCTTGGCCAATACTACAGTTTGCCTGTATTGAAATTAATATTTACTTAATCGTTTACTCCAACGTAGCACATTTTGCTGGGGTAGCACATATTCCAACACAATTAAGCCCCTCCAAATAAAACAAAAACATGCGATCAGAATAATATGTATCAAAACTCTTAGTTTTGAATGTTTTCAGAAATGACGGAACTTTACCATTTAGACATTTATACTTTTACAAAGTTTTAAGGATATATTTTCCAAAAATTCTCGATTTCACGATAAAAGATTTCATGAAATTTACACTTTGCATATAAATGCTAGAAACTTTGTGATAACACCAACGATCCACAAAACACATTTTCCCACATTTTCGCACATTTTATTATATCACTGCACCTCGCCTATTTAATCTTTTTAAGTGCAATAAATAAATGGCTTTTTTGTCTCAACTACCATACAAATGATGATATTTTTAGCCAGTTTTGTAATATGTATAACGTTTGGATGGTCTACTTTTTTTATAATGTAACCAGTTCTTCTTGTAGGAGTATAATTTTCCCATGTTTTTTTGCTTCGTTTCTATTGCTGCACACTTCTTTTAATTTATCTATTTTTTTTTTTTTTGTTTTTTTTTTACTAAATTGTAGAATTGTCCCCATGAAAAGTTTGTTGGTTGTTGTCCTTAAGACAAGTATCTGTATCTTAATTTCTATTTCATACAGCAATTATAAACTTTTCAAATTATCTAGAAATTTAATAAACCTTCAGAATCAATTTTGTAATGATTAGTGAAATAATAATATAACTCATATGTGTATGTGCAAAATATACATTTGATGTTTTTACATTTAGTCCCAAAAATATATTTGTACAAGTATTATTATTATTTTTTTTTTTAATATAGCCTTCAAGGCTTTGTGTTTTACTTTGAATTCATAACATAATACGTATTTCGATTATTATCTTAAACAAATTATACAAGGAGAAAATGTTGAATTCACCAATTCTGATCAAAAAAGAGGATGGACACTTTACTTTTTAAAGAAAGAAACAAATGAAAATGTGTTTTTTTTTTTTTTTTTTTTTTTGTATTCTAATACTTTACGTAACTCTTATTTTGTTTAATTGCTTTTAATCTTAATGACATCGATTGTACCAATGTTTCACAAAGCGAGACAGGAATATTGTTCCATTCTAGCTTTAACACTGTTTCTAAATATTTTTTACTACAAATTGTATAATTCTTAAGTTGGTTTTCCAAATAGCTTCAAATATGTTCTATAACATTTACATCAGGGGACTAAAGTGTTTCCAATACAGTTTTAAATAATAAGTCTATAATTGTGGGGTTTGCTAAGAGATGGCGTAACTTGTATTGTTATATTGTTATTATTCTATTGGAACATGCTTTGGAAAGCTACTGTCATTGTACGTCATTTCCGTATATGTCATTCATTTGAAGCGTAAACAACAATAATTTTTTTTTCACTCAAATATGTCGAACTTTGTGCCTAAAAAGGGTTTTTGCGGGGAGTTCTTCTTCATTACTTTAATATGAAGAAAACTGCTGCCGAAAGTCATCGTATTTTGGTGGAAGTTTATGGTGAACATGCGCTAGCTGAGCGAACGTTTTAAAAGTGGTTTGCACGATTTAAAAGTGGTGATTTTGGCTTGGAAGACGATGAATGTCCTGTTCAGCCAAAAAAGTTTGAAGATGAAGAACTGGAAGCATTACTCTATGAAGATTGTTGCCAAACACAAGAAGAGCTCGCAGAATCTTTGGCTGTCACTCAAGGAACCATTTCAAAACGTTCAAAAGCAGCTGGATATATTCAAAAGCAAGGAAATTGGATTCCACATGAACTCAAGCCGAGATACGTCGAAAATCGGTTTTGCATGTACGAAATGCTGCTGGAACGCCACAAAAGGAAGTCATTTTTGCATCGGATTAGTACTGGTGATGAAAAATGGATCTATTACGACAACCCCAAGCGCAAAAAATTATATGTGAAACCCGTTAAACCAACCAAATCAACGGCAAAGCCAAATATCCATGGCGCGAAGGTAATGCTCTGTATTTGGTGGGATCAGATGGGTGTGCTGTATCATGAGTTGCTAAAACCTGGTGAAACCATCAATAGACAACGCTACCGAACACAATTAATCCGTTTAAAGAGAGCAGTAGCCGAAAAACGCCCGGAATATGCGACCAAACACGAGGCAATAATTATCCATGATGACAACGCTCGGCCCCACGTTGCTATTCCGGTTAAGAACTATTTAGAAAACAGTGGATGGGAAGTCTTACCCCACCCGCCTTATACCCCAGACCTTACCCCTTCTGACTACAATTTGTTCCGATCGATGCAGAACGCCCTCACTGAAATACGGTTCACATCAGAGCAGAATATCAAAAATTGGCTTGATTCATTCTTGGCTGCCAAGCCGGCGCAGTTCTTTTGGGATGGGATCCATAAATTGCCAGAAAGATGGGAAAAAGTCATAGCTTCCGATGGGCAATACTTTGAATAATACTATTGTACATGTTTTTCTTAAATAAACGTTCAAATTTTGAAAAAAAAAATCGCACGAATTAAAATATATACCAATATAAAGTTGTAAAGAAGCTACAATCGGGTCTTGATAGTAATAATAATCGTCCTAATTGTTCCGAACTGTGAGTCAAATTACTTGTAAGTAGGTCTACGTATTTGTATCAATCCATGACTCCGTTGATGATGAGGAGGATATTTTCGGGTCCACAGCACACATAAAACCCCTCACAAAAACCGATCCTCCTCCATGTTTAATTGTCGGGCGCAAATCCCTTTCTTTTGGCTCCTCGCTAGCTTTTCGCCAAACATTAGCCCGTCCATCAGATTTAATTGAATTAAATTTACCCTCGTCCGAAAACAAAACACGCTTCCATTTTTTTTTCGCTTAATACAAGCTTAAACTAACTTTAAAACTAGGACTTAAAAACTAACAACAATTAAGGGTTAGGAAGTGAGTGGATGGTGGAGGAGATCAAGTTTAAAACGAAAAGTGCTCAATTTAAAATCAAAAAGGAGAAGGTTTGAGTTGACCTTACGGAGCATGCAGGAGATTGGTTTGTTGGAACCACATAAGAGGCGCTGAAAGACAGAGTAAATTACGAGGCTTAGTGTTGTAGAAAATAGAATAGGAAGCGCAATCTACGGAACCAGAGAGCAGACGATGAATGAAGAGAATGTCAGCTACTGAGTTTTTCGAGGGTAAGAAAGGGAGAGAATGTAGTCGAATAATGCAGAGAATAAAGTCGAGAAGGAGATTGATTGAACTTTCGTGACAAAGTCATAGATTGACATTTGGAGACATTAAGCTCTAAGCAATTTTTTAGGCACCAAGTAGAAAACCTATTGAGGTCTTCTTGAAGGAGAAATAGTTTTAGAGAATTTAGTGTCGTAAATAGTTGGGGGGCAATCTTTAATAATCCCCTCAAGATCGTTTATAGTTAAAATGAAAAAGAGGGGACCTATATGGCTGCTTTGTGGTACACCAGAAGAGGCTTAAAACAGGGTTGAGAAGGCTGACCTAAAACTAACGCTATAATAACGGTTTCTCAGTCAAGAAGTTATCCATTTTAATAAAATGGGGTCAAAACTATAAAACTTTTCAAGATAATTTGAAAAGATTCAATTGATGTGATATTTTATCAAAAGCCATAGCAAAATCTGTAGCAATAAAATCGATTTCGTTACCATTTTCTAGGACTTAACTCGCAAAGGATACAAACTTAACTAAGACTGTAGTAGTTAATCTAAATGAATAAATAAATATAAAATAAATACTTTGGCACAACAGCCCGGTGTGGACCAAGCCCTAGCTTCTCGCACAAGTGTCTACTGTTTGTTGCCGGTATCGAACGGCTGTCCTGAGAAACTTTTCATAGGCAGAATTTGACTTTCGGAGGTTTGCCTTTGGCCGATGAAATTGTGATGACGATTTTGAAAAATTTGCTGTTGTGCTCCTACCGGGATCTACCTTTCAGAAATCCATACTTTAGATTTTAGATTATTATCATTATCTTGATAATAACTGCCAAATTTCTTTCTCTTAATTCTGTTTATAGTGGTGATGAACAGTTTCTTTTGGGCGACTGTGTCGTGTAGTTTTTTTTTTCACAATACTACTCGAAACGTTTCAGGATTTACCTCTTTATGAAGGTAATTTTTAACTTCTGCTATTAGTTTGGGAGCACTTTAACTCAGTGATAAAAAGACATTTTTGTACTGGTGTCTCGATGAAAACATAAGAATTCCGTTAATAGCAAACGCGATGTCCCGCAATCTATTCAAGGAAATCAAACGCTTTATTCATATGGCAAACAATTCATCGATTGATAAAACCGATAAAATGACAAAAGTTAAACAGTTGATGAAAATGATTTGTCATAGCTATAAAAATGGTATTTTTTTCTTGAAAACCTGTAAATAGACGAAGCCATGATAAAATACTTTGCCATACAACAACATACGTTGTTAGTTTTGGTTATAAGGAGTGAATGCTCGGCAGTGACGATGGTTATTGCTATAATTTTGATATATATTGTTGTGCCAAGAGCGTAAGTCAAACGAACAAATATTTACCACTTGGATATTGTGTAGTACTAAAAATCAGTTATGATGCAAATTTTGTCATAGAAGAGTTAGATGGATTTGTGAGAAATGCCAAACTACACTTTGCAGTGAAAAAATTAACCATGATATAATTTTTTTTTTTAAAACTTGTATTTCTGGTCAAATATAACACTTATTAAACAAAATCCCAAAGTTTTTTTTAATTATCCCTATTGTAGAGGTGCTTGGTTTTTAATGAGTTAAAATAAGTTAAAATTTTTCGGATATCTAATGATGTTTGACCACGTTGTCGCCCCATTATTGATACTTAATCTTTGACACAAAAAATATAGTATGATACGTTTCATGAAAAAAGCTCTACACAGAATTGTAAACTATTTTGTTCTCCTTGTTCGGCATATTTTGATTCAATCAGCTAAGTTTCAAGTGTACATATGTTTTCCGATCTTCAAATATAAACTACACTTTTGAATTCAAATCGATCTTACAGCTCAAACTTTAAAGATGTTCATGTTTCCAAAAATATAAGTATTATACTACAATTAGCTTGCAATGAAGTTTATAGTAGAGTTTTGCACAGACATCGCGAGTCAACAATTAAGAGAACATTGTTAAGTGAGTAAAGAGACTGAAAGCTTAGTCCTAAGTGGCAATACAGAAAACTGACTCAAAGTTAAGCTTACACCCCATATGGGTTCGAAGTGCGATAAAAACCTCAACGAATTGCTTTTTCGCTAACAGTGTGGTGCAGGTGCTCTAGGTGAAGAAGTTTTAATGTCTATTCGTCAATTTTGAACTCTGGATTTTAGCGCGCAAAAGTGATCTTAAGTTGAAATTATTCGAAGGCAGCATTGCATGGTGTACGAGTGGAAATTGAGTGTAAATTGATTTCGTTGTTTGTAAGTGGATTACACGAATTACAACAATGAGGCGTTCAATGTTTTATTTTGCAATGATATTGGTTTTTGGCATTCAATGCGTACATTCGAAATTGCGTAAGTACAATATATAAAGTTTTTTATCTAATTCCCATTGGAAAAAAATCATTTTTCCCAGTTAGAAAAAGATACTCGTAATGACAATTGGTGTTGAAAAATCGAAAATCTTCTTACATTTAAAACGATTGGGATATGAGAACTTTACTACTCTGTCTATAAATTTATGTATTTTATTCCAAGTGAAATTACAAACAAAAATTAGCTTTTGGATTGCTGATTTTAAGAGTAGGTAGTTGTGGAAATTTAATTTAAATCATACAAATAATTCTTACTTATAGACTTACCATTTTTCCATTAAAGAGTCCATTGCCTCTTTTAGTTTTAATAAGTTTTGAATACTACCTGAAACGGAAAAAAACTGTAAAGTTCGTTAGACTATTAATACATGTTCTTGTATATTATAACCAAAACTTCGTCTGGAAATTGATCTAAGAAACAACTGAAAGCTTGATATTTTTTTAGGGTCCTGAAAAATGGATTGAAACTGAGATAAGAACAACGAAGTTGTTGATTTTTAAATTGAAATTTTTTGCGTTCTCTTGTTTAACATTCATATCACCTAAAATCGGTTGTTTCGAAAAAAAAAAATTTACTTGAGGCAAGATCAATAGATTGAATATATAAAATATACGTTGATTTCAAACTTCTGTTCATAATTTCCTCACTTCATTTAGGATATTCTCTCCTAGCTAGGTTCTTTTTTGTTATATTTATTGTAAATCTTAGAGCTTTAAAAAAACTAGTGTTGTCTTTTGAATACAATAGTATTGTTGCTAAAATTATGAGGATAGTTCTAGAATAATTGTCATTTTAAATTCTCTGTTGACGACTATATCCCTTAAGATAACAATACTCGTATTATTATTAATTATCTTGATTAACTGACGATGAACTTCTTGAGTGATATAATTGCTTCTGAACTGTTAACAATTTGTGCTGTTTTGGGTACTCCAAGATGGGTGCAAGATGTTTTTACTACTTTGCTCGAATCACTTCTTGAAGTTAAGGGACAATTGTTTTTTTCAAAATGTGAAGTGCGAATGTATAACAATTTGGACCTCGAAAAATTGCCAAATTTCTTTTTCATTACCGGTATTTTCCGCAGTTGTAAGTGATTTTTGCTTTACAATTCTTTTTCCCTCATATGCAAAAGCTGTATCTTGAACAGAGTTCTTAAAATTTAACACTGTCGATTTCTTCTCTTCCTTCTCTTATTGTGTTCAGTAGTTTTACTTTTGCTGTCCTTCCGATTAAACAACTCCTCAGTCACTTCCTAGGTGCCCGGAAACACTTGTTATGAAATTTTCCTGAACCAGCTGTGCAGTTCTAAGCCCAGATCACGGCAGCAATACAATGGTCTTGATCATGATTATGGTACTGTTGGGCTCATTGGTCACGATACAGGTTATGTTGACATTATCCTCGTCGCACCAGCAACTTACTTGGAAAGGAAGTGATAATTTTCAATATTTGCATATATTCCTTGGTGGAATGGACATTCGTCTTATCGCTCAGTTTAGGAGACAGTCTCCAAAGAACAGCTAATGCATTCTTTGCACTTTGTGCTTTCTTCTTTCACAAAAGTTCATAGTAAATACCTTTCGTATAGTTGATATTTAATTTTTAGATATCTACAGTTACAGGGAAAATATTTCTGACCAATACTGCTATTGTATCGGGTTAAGCAAGTCTCTTCGAAGTGAGAAGCTTCACCGGCAGTGATGCCACACATCCAGGGTATTAAAGACGACTTACCGACCACCAATCAAATAAGACAAACGAATTGACAAAATAATTTTATATAAGTTTTTTTTTATTTCAGTATACTTCACATATGGTATGTCTAAAACACGATAACGCGGTGAAATTGTTGATCTTACCGTTTTAGAATCGCTAAAGTAAAATAGATTATGGAGAAAGAAGTGACCTATAACTATTAACAAAATAGTTAAAGCGTAGGAAAGTCACTTAATCTTCGGTTAATACATTCGTTACTCTAGAGTAGTAACAATTTGTATTTGATTGACTTGCACCATTAATTTTGTTCAGCGTTATTTTTCAACTGGAACGTAAATTTCATAGCTTTTTGCATCAGAATTTTCGTCTTAACGTTCTTACCTTCGACGCTGTCATTTTCTTTCCTATGACTGACAATGCGAATGTTAATGCTAATCGCACAATTTTTGTGTATAACACAGCGTTAAGTATAAATGGATTTTTTCCTCTCATTAAAACGCGCAAAATTTTATCTTTTTGTCTTATACTCGTATGTCAGAATTGTGGCTTTCATGAAGTCAGACCAGAACTGAAGTGCTGAAATTTTAACATAAAATTTAACAAAACATAAAGTAAGCAAATACACTCATACTTTAATTTTTGAAAATTTTAATTAAGAACATAAAGAACGACCCTGAACAAGTCTATGAATTTAGTGTGATTTTGTATGCAATTTAAAGTTTAAAAAATTTTATGACCACTTGAATATCAACGCCATAAAAGTAATTTATAAAGAATTTTTTTTTTCAAATTAATTTGTATAAAAAACTCTATAATTTTAAGTATGCAGTTGTCGATTAAATTCTAGAACAAGAAACACTTTTTGTGAATGAATGGACGAATGAATCTAAAAGGCTTTGGAACCTAGCCATTCAGTATTTCAGACAAAATCTTATCCATCGTAATAAACATTATACTTTTAATGGAATTTCTAAGTCTTAGAAAAGATGACTTATCACTTCAGTGATAAAGAGATTACAGTACATCACCCATCACCTATCACATCAGCAGCCCCAACCTGGTATTTATGACTAGCATAATAAAATGCTTAGCAAAAACGTATTTAAGGCCGTAGTAACAGGTTCACAGCCTTTGTTGCTGAGTAAAGCGAAAATATTCAGTTTATAAGGACGACGGGAAGTATTCGTTCCGCTTGAAATCTGGTTCAAAGATAAACTGAAAGGGGAAGTGAAGTAGTTCCTAGCTAATTTTTGTCACCAAAGAAAGACATCATGAAATCGACTTGAAAGCATTGTATCGTAGAGAGATTACAGGTTAAAAGCTAATACTCGTTAGCCAGAACACACTCGTAGATATAGTACACCGAATTTTGAATCGGATGGAATTCGCAACAGAAGAGAAAGAACCACGTTTTTAGGGAAACATAGCAAAACCGCCAAAACTCCATTTCAGCTCAAAACAACATTAAAGTTTTAAGATCTGAATTTCTGCACCAAATATATTGGTCTAACGTGATCCATCAAAAAAACCTCTTGCATATTGCTTATTGTAAAGTGACTGCAAACCGACGAAATCAACAGGCTTCTCAGTCCTTCAAATATACAAGTCACCTGGACTAGAAACAGTCATAGAATCTGTCTCGTGCTCGAAACTCATTTCTGAGGAAATCAGATAATAACCGGGTCACAACCAACTCCAATCATTACAATATAAATGCAGGTGAGGTGATTCGCACAATCTACCATAGTTGGTAGATGAAAAGTTATGTTGGTAGATGAAGCCATTAAATATGATAGATTGTTGCGTCCTTATATTGCTTTAAATCGCTTACAATCAATGGCATATACCCAATTATGGTGCAGGAAGGTGTAAAGAAGGATAAAGATGGTAGCCTACCAAAAGGTGATAGTTGTGTTTATTCCCAAAAATATTATATACAAAATAATATCCAACCGCTAAAGGCTTCAGATCTATCAATATGACTTGCTTCCTGCTGCAAAGCATAGGGAGAATGGTTGAGTGCCATAAGTGCAAAGCTCCTGTTTTGTTTAAAAATGCAACGTACATAGCAACTAACTAAACTAACTAAAGAGACCTATGGTCAAAACTTAAAAAAAAAACTTTTTAAACAAGATATCGTAATGAACCCTTTTTATAATTTATTTTTTATGCGCTGGATTTTTAGTTGTCAAAAAACAAAAACAGGTAAATTGCAAACATCTATAAAATTTTTATTTGAGTTGAGAAATCAATGCTTGCCATTTACTCGAACTTTTTAAACATTATTTCATGTAGATGTTGGCCACGACTGCATCTGGCTGGTATATAGCTAATAACACGTTTAATGTAGTCTTCAAAGGATGCAATAGACGCTGGTTTTTCGGCTAGACTAGTGATTTTATGTAAGCCCATAAAATAATATAAAGGCGTCAAGTTGCACGATCTATTCGGTCAATTCACTGGTCCAAAGCGAGAGATAAATTGCTTTTGGTATATCAATTCGCTTGCTGTGTGTCATAGTTTTTTTTTTTTTATATATAAATTGGCACGCGCACAAAGGATTTTATGTACCCTTACGGTGTTTGCACATAGTGTGGGCGAAAGGAAGTTAGGCAGGGAAAAGAGAGAGATACCGATGTGCGTTGGTTCTAAATGTTTGCAAACTATAGTCACTAGGAAATAAAGTGCTCGGCAGGGCACTCAATAAGCGAGTTGTACTGCTTAGGAAAGAATTGCGATATTTCAGAGTACGTCCAAAGATGGGCTTGAGGGTGTACTGATGATCATTCATAACAAAACGGGTGTTACGGTGAAAAGTTTGAAAAAGCAGATTGCAACTGACAAATTCTTCGGTGGAGCACTGGTGTTTAAAATGATGATAAAATAAGGTGAGTCAGGAGTGTTCGATAGTTTCGAATAACTGTGTTATATTGTCATCACCTATGAGTTTTATCGCACGATTTTAGTGCAAGTTAGGGGCACTTGACCAGATGTGGCCATTTTTCTATAATTTTGAACGGATAAACGCTTTATTTTATGTGGCCAGGTCAGAGGAGGTAAAATATTTCTTACATCGCTTGTAGAAACTTGGACATTTCGCAGCATTTTTAGCGATATGTAGTCATTCTAACGTAAGTTGCCACTGACACACCTACTGAATGGATAGTTTTCCGGTTTCGACGATGCAAGTCCGATTCATGGATAATGGTTGGGTATTTAAATTTCGCTTTAACAACAGTAGATCGCATTATATTTTCGAAGCATTAAATTCCCCTCTGTTGGTAGTTCTCCAATTGGTTACGCTACTAATACTGGAATTTAATGTACACTGTCGTTCCCATTCTACAGCCTAAGAACAGGGACATGAGTCCGGGAACGAATATGAGAAGCGGAGAGTACAATCGACAGCAAAGGAATATATTGGTTTAGAATTAGCAAGAGATCATCGATGAAAATTCAAAAATGTGTCACAGACAAAACGAGGCCCTAGAGCACACCAGCATTTATTTTGCATTTATTTTGTGAATATGAAATTTGAAACCAACCAAGACAACTTGAATTAAACGTTCCTTAAGGTAGTTTCTAATCCTTTGAATAAGAGAGTCATCAATCCCAAATGTACATATTTCCGTTAAAAGAGCCTGATGCCAAACTCTGCCAAATGCCTTAGAAATATCTTGCTATCGGCAGATTGTTGTAAACTTTGATTCCACTCGGTAAGAAATTATATGAAATCACCAGTGGACCTGTTGCTACGACAACTGTATTGCCGGTCATTGAGAAGTTTTCGTGTTTTCAGATATTTTCTGAGCTGACGGCTTATCAGCGTTTCCATGAGCTTGGAAAAAAGGGACGCAAGTGCAATAGGTCTGTGGGAGGGCCAGGAGGCACTGTCTTGCTGGAACCACATGTCGACCAGCTCGTACATTTTTAGGCAAAAAATAAACAGCTCCAAACAGCCAATTTTTCTGTTTAAATTGGCAGCTCTTATATTGCCTGATGTTGCTCATTGGACGAAATACGGCAATTTTGTTTATTAACATACTCATTCAGGCAGAAATGAGCCTCGTCGCTAAAGGCGGATCTTCCTCCAACTTTTCTAAACTCACTTACCGGAAATTCGACGCTTTGGCAGGTCGTCGTTTCAGTTCTTGAACATGCTGTATTTTGTCCTTTTTGACCTAAATAATTGTCACGTAGTTAAGTAGCACAATCCAATTGCTGCGAAAGGCGACGAATGGATAATTCACGATTTTCGTTAACACTGGCGGATACAGCAGTAATATTTTCCTCTGAACGCACTCTACTCTACGAAATTATTGCGAAATTCGGTCACTATGTTAATTATGTCGACCATAAAATTGTCGAAGTGCGCAACAAACATTTTTCATAGACCACGAATTTTGACAGTAAAATTTAATTATTTATAGGCGTTGCTTTGATACAAGTTTTTCCATGATGAAGTGGCAATGCCAGCTGAGTATGCCTGATTTTAACACTTGGGGTGGCCGTGGTGTAGTGGTATATGCATACACTCCTCAAGCAGAGAGTCGCGGGTTCGAATCCCGTGCTAGGCAATTCTCTGAAAAAGTCTTTTCGTAGAATTTGTATGTATTGTAGTTATATAAGAATCCCGTCGGCGTCAACTCTGACATTAAGGCATAACACTGATGCTGGAGTGGTTGTTGTCTGGGCTAAATATAACGAACTAACAACTAGCGCGTACTGAGACCCACTGGTTGAGGATCCACTTGCTCGTCCCGTCAAGTTTGACAAACACCTCTGGGAAAAATATCGAAACCTAATACACCTGAGTTTCAAACTACTACATCACCCGCCCGCGCCCTGGAGAAAAGCTAGTAAAAGAGTATTCATATCCCAATGGTGCGCACGCGGGATTATACAATAAAAAAAGAAAAAAATTGTAACGAATCACGCGTGAGCTGTCAAAGATAGATTACTGAAAAGCCAACACCAAAAAATCACCCCTCTTATGTTTGAAGGGTGATATATCCGGACACTCGTATATAGTATTGCACTCATTGATCATCCCACCTTTTGAAGAATAGCCTCAATTAGTTTTGAGTTAAGACATTATCCGGTAACACTATTTTATTGTGTTAACTTAACATATCTAGGTAAAAAGAGTGTGTTTCACACAAGGGGTCGTTGGCTAGCCTTGATAAAGCAATAGGCTGCCATAAACTAATCGAATTTAAGCCATCACCAATAGTATGTGATATTATGAATTTTGGCAAAAACTTAAAAGACTCCATCCCATCCAAGTAATGATTAAATGCAAGATTACTGTAAGATATTTCTCATAAATCTGGCTGAGTTTCCCTATTGTAGTGAGAGCCCAGGTTTCGGCATTGGTCTCCGTCATATTGAAAACTAAATGACAAACTAATAAACTTACTCTAAATTTAGAGGTTATTCTTGGATGAACATGAATTTTTGAAAACTATTTGAACTTTAACTGCAAAGTAGTCACTTTCTCAAAAAAGCCTTTCCCAGATAACCAATTTCGTCTGCTAAATCATTCGAACTTATAGGAAGCTGAAGTAATGGTAACAAAAATATGTTTTTGGTAGGGAAAGTGGTGTGTTCGCATTGTTTTTACACAATCTAATGCCAATCAATTCCGGAAAACCGTATTTATATTAATAAATAGCAGTTTCTATTTCCTTTTCCTTTAATACAGATTCCAAGAATGAATAACCGAGAAACACATGAAGCAACAATACCCAAATTACAACATATAGATTACAAATCGATGTTATTATTATGATTATTATTATTGCTATTAACATATTGTACTTGCTATAAAAGGCTTTTACAATACAATTAATTTTTTTTATAAATATGAAATAGTTAATATCTATTGAGACTGTTGATGGGGAGTTACAAAAAGAGTTGCAGAACAAAAATATGAATTAACTTGAATATATGTACAAAGATTAATATTCATTCCTGGACAAAATATTATATACCAGGTGTACCGGTATGAAGAAAGCGTTAAGATACAAATGTCTCGATATATATTTTTTTGTTTGGTTGCTATGACACCTGTCAAACATATTTAGTATACATCAAGTCATTGAGCAAACAATATCATATTTTTTCATCATATTAAAAATGTGGAATTTTGTACCAGAAAATGATTACTTGCGGAAAGCACACATTTTTTGTTTTCGTTTGAAGAAAAGTGCTGCAGAGTCGCATCGAATGATTGTCGAGACATAGGGTGATCATGCTCTTTCTGAAGCAACATGCAAAAGTTTCAGAGATAACAATTTTGATGTGAGAAATAAAGAACGCGGAAGACCACACAAAAAAAAATGGACCAGAAGACACGGCAAGGTAATTTTGCTCTATGACAATGCACCTGCACACAAAGTCAAACTGGTTCAGGATACAACCAAAACACTTGACTGGGAGCTGCTACCCCACCCGCCGTATTCACCAGACTTGGCTCCTTCCGACTACCACTTGTTTTCATCGATGGGACACGCATTAGCTGAGCAGCACTTCAAGCCCTACGAGGAAGTCGAAAATTGGGTGACTTTTTGGTTTGCTTAAAAAGCTGAACAGTTTTATCGGCGTGGAATACATAAATTTCCTGAAAGATGGGAAAAATGTTTAGCTAGCAATGGCCAATACTTTGAATAAAATGGTTTTAACTTTCCCATTAAAAACAAGTGTTTAATTTTCACAAAAAAAAGCTCACTTTATATTGGTACACCTTGTAGTATAGTAATGGATCGACGACACCCATTATAAATAAAAATCCTATTAAAATATATATTTTTCACTCTCTCACATCTTACAGTATCTGGAAGAAAGTTAAATAAACGAAGGGCGATAACATAGTAAAATTGTCCAAAGTTTGCTTTAAAAATAGTTCGAAGAGATACAAAATTTAAATCATTTACTCGCATATCATAGTTTTTTAAATTATTCCAGATATATTTAACTTTTAAGATTTATTTAGAGAAGCAAGTTACTTGAATAAGTATGAAGAAGCCAATTTCCTATACTGAACATACATAGCATACATACATAGTCGTATTAAAATAGACATAAACATTATCTTCACATCTAATAACATTCAATCGTCGTCGTGTACTTATGTATACATATACATTTCAAATTTGCATTGGCATCCATATAGCGTGAGCTACCTATATAAACAGTGAAATCGAGTAGCTAACAAACGCTTATTGTTTTCATATTAATTACAATGCATGCGCTATATAAGCAACATGATAACAAACCAATTAGTTAATCATCTAAGGGCTTAGTTCTTAATTTTAATAATTTTGTTGCCAATCAACATGAAGATACATAGTATGATAGCACTGAATGATAAGTTCAAGTTCAGAACTGAATACGCAATTGAGCTAAAATATTTAAAAAGGAAACCATTTACTAATACTAGTCCTGCTTAATGATCCTGACTTATTTGATGGTTTTTGATTTAAACTAAATAAAATTTTAGGACGCCTTACAATTCAGCCTTATCGAAATCAGACCGAAACATTTGATTTTAATTGGTTAACAAAGTATTTTCGCATGATCACATTGACACCTATGGTAAAGTTACAAATCCTTATTGGAATAAAGTAACTGTTGAGATATGTAAGTGCGGTATAATTAAGTAAGTATAGGTTATATGTGACCATTTTATATCTTCTATAATTAATTATCGGCAATGGGAAAAAATTAGTATTGTAGGAGAAATCTCAGAGCTAGGGTACGCCTGTCACAGATAACTTACATACCATAGAAAATAATATTGTATACGACACACTATATCACAAAGATTTGAGATGGTTGACAAAAATATTTGACTGCAATGCATACCTGCAGTTGAAGTAAATCAGTTTTGAAAAGCGAGTGGTAGAGGGCTTTTTTTTATTAAAAAGAACTTAACTCAAGTGAGTATGACTACACTTAAACTGCCTGAATACGTGTTAAGTTTTAAGGAAATTTTAATAAAGGGAGAAAGGAAGATTTTTTTATATAGGTAGAAGATTGAAGGCGTCTCATTCTACAGACCGGTGTGTTGCTAGGCTAACAGGCATTTTCAGTTAGCGGGGTCTTTGACAAGCTGCCTCCAGTTACAAGCACGAAGTGCTTCGTGAATACAACCAAAGCTTTAGACACAGTGAACTATAGAATTCTCCTAAATAAATTATATTGTGCAGGTTTTTGTGACTTTATTTGGTTTGAGTCCTATTTGGTAAATATATACAACCCAACAAATTAAGGAAGATTGGATTCAGTTCTTGGTCCGATACTGTTTCTGGACATTTGTAGGTAACGTTACCGTTAAAAACTTGGAATATACTACCTGAACTTGAAATCTACTTTCATCTAAAAAATTGTATAAGTTCCAGCATTTAAATATTTAGGTATTACCTTTGACCAACACTTGAGTTGGTCTGAACATACCTCAAATGTAAAACAATATTTACGATCTGCAGTTCGAAGCTTGTACCGGCTCGGAAAATTCTGCAACATGAAAACTTTGAATATGGTATATATTGGAATATTTTAATCCAAGGTATCACACTAAATTGGTGTTTGGGGTGGTACGTAACAGAACAGGCTTCAGCCACTGGTAGTTCTGCAAAAGAGTTTATCATTTAGCTCGCAGGTATTAAAAATATCCTCGTAGTTTATTAAGTATTGTCGTGTTACCTACATTCCGAACTCCGGTACTCAAAAACTTTTACTCCGTGGTACTCTGTAAAATGCTTAATATAATTTTTTTAATATTCGTGTCATAAGATCTTTGCCAGTTATCTTAAAAAAGTTAAAGTATGGCTTCTCAGTATTAATTATAAAGAAATTACAATTTTGCTGCCTTATGTTGTTTGATTTCTTATTTATTTTTGTTTTTATAATTTGTGCACGCTCAAGGGATTTGAGTACCTTTAAAATGCTTTTACACAGAGCGGTCGAAGGAGGATGTTGGTTTTAAATGTTTGAAGGTTATAATGAGTAAAAAAAAGAGAGCTAGGCGAGGCATTCCATAAGCGAGTTGTGCGGTTAAGGAACGAACTACGATATTTCAGAATACGTTCGAAAGTAGACTTGAGGATATACTGATGAGCATTCATAGCGAGACCGGTATTACGGTTAAAAGTTTGAAGGTGCGGAATACTACTGGCGATTTCAATGGAACACTGGTGAAGGAAATAGCGATAAAATAGTGTGAGATACGAGACATTACGTCGGTGCTCAAAAATGTCTATTGTCTATGTGATATTATTATCACCTATAAGTCTTATCGAACGGTTTTGAATCGTATCTAGCAGGTGCAGAGATATTTTGGGCGCACCCGACTAGATGTGGGTTTTATACTCCAATTTTTGAGGAATAAGAGCTTTATATATTGAGATCAGAACAGAGAGGTAAATATACTATTATGTTATGTATACATAATTTAAAATACCGAGAAAGAAAAGATTTTCGGTTTCGACGATTATAATGTCTGGGTGTTTGGATTTTGCTTTAACAATAACAGACAGCATTGTGATATCGAACCATTTGGAAGTTCCAAACGATAGAACTAATTGGTTGTCTTTGTAATATCGGAATTTAATACGCTGCCGTTCCCGTTCTACAGCCGAAAAGCCGGGACGTGAATCCGAAAAGGAAAATGAAATTCAAAGGGTCCTGTTGTCAGCAAAGGAATATATTGGATTAGAAGTAGCAGGCAAGAGAACAACGATAAAAATTAAAAATAGTGTTGGAGACAGAACGGAACCCTGGGGCACACCAGCATTTATTTTGGGAACATCAGACTTGAAACCATCCAAATTAACTTGAATTTAACGTTCCGAAAGGTAATTTCTAACCTTTCAAGCAACAGAGTAACATTTTCTCTCGAAGGCAATTTTACTTTGCTTCACTTCGAAAGGTTAATCGAAAATAGTGTTCATATATACTAAAAAGAGAACTGCACAAAGCAGAGATCATTGGAGTACACCTAGATTTAAAGTTCTAGGGTAGCTAAAATTGTCTCCAACCTTTAACTTAGTTTCTCGGGGAAAATTACATTTAAAATACTACAAACTACATTAAAAGCGATATTCTTAAGAATGGTATTAGAAATACCTTCATATCCACAAACAGAGGATCTAGTGAGAAAATTGATTGTCTGTAAGACCTCAAGCCCAGTAATCGACTCAAAATAAAAGCTCCCACTTAATTTTCTTGACTTTAGGTAGAGCACTCGCTCTTTGTGCAGGGGGGCGTGGATAGATGTGATCAGAATGTTAACCTCTAAAGAAATTCAAATCGAATAAAGATCGATCTAGCAGTATACAGTGTCGTGGCACCTTTGACCACGGTGGCAAATCGCGTTAGCGTTGTTGCCAAAAAATAAAACAAAAAACCGATTTTGGTGCACCTACTTCTGAAGGTCAAAATATACGGTATGATCACCTTAATCATATAGTAATACCGCAGAAAAGACAAACGAGGTGTGATCTATGTCGCATATAAATAACGATAAGATGTATAGAGGGTGATATAGAGGGTTCATGTCAAGTGCCTTGTGGAATTCCATAAGCCATTAAATATTTACATCATGATACCATATACCCCTAAAGTTCTATATATAGGATGGCCGCCATTTTGGAAATATAAACAATAGGTTTATGAAATTTGCCCTTATGTACAAAAATGCTTTGTTATCAATATACACTTGATCACAGCTCCCGGAATGTATTGAAAACATTAAAAATACAAGTTTATTTATCTAAATCTATATTGTCCCCTTTAAAGTAATCCCCATCGACTGCAAACCCACTTATGTCTGAGCTTGATCCAATCCTCGAAAAATTGTTTATATTCGGTTTTCCGTATGTCCATCAGTGTTTGCTGCGATTTTTCCATTACCTTCTCTCGGCTGTTGAAACGCTTTCCCCGTAGTGGTTTTTTTTAACTCGATTGAACAGAAAGAAGTCACAGGGAGCCAAATCAGGTGAATTCGGTGGCTGTTGGATGGTATTTGTTGCATTTTTCGTCAAAAAATTACAAATAATGATGGCACGGTGCTACGGTGCGTTGTCATGGTGCAAAATCGACGAGTTTTCTGTCCACAATTCTAGTCTCTTTTGGCGAATTACTTTACGCAAACGTCTCATAATGCCCAAATGATACTCTTTGTTTACTGTCTGGCCTTCCGGCAAAAATTCATGATGCACTACACCGTTGTAATCAATGAAAACCGTGAGCATTGCCTTCTTTTTTGACTGAAAACGAGGTGTTTTTTTGGTCCCGGCTCATTTGGTGAACGCCATTCACTTGCATGATGTCTGGATTGCGTGTGGTACTCATAAACCCACGTCTCATAGCCAGTAATGATCCTTCTGATGAATTTGGGATCAGATTCAGCCTCGCAAATCGTCTCTTTTGCGACATCAACACGGTCTCTTTTTTGCATGAAATTGAGGTCTTTTGGCACCAACTTTGCTGTTAAACGACGGAAACTCAAATTATTAACCAAAATGTCTTGGACGCCTCCATAGGCAATGTTCAAGTCCTCCGCTATCTCTCTGATGGTTAATTTGCGGTTGTTGATCAACATTTCTTTTACTTCATCAATGTTTTCGTCGGTTTTCAATGTCAATGGTCTGCCACTGCGTTCATCATATTCGATTGAGTCACGACCACTTTTGAATCGTTCGTGCCACTGGTAAACGATCGTTTTCTTTAGAAAATCGTTGCCGAAAAACTTTTCCAACATTTTCCAACAACTCTATAATATGTTTAATAAATGGGTATCAATTATTTACTTAATATATATTGTTCACCTTAATTGGTTTTTTTTAATTTATTTTTAATTCTTCTGACTTCTGGAATGTCTGGTATTTTTAGGATATCTTTTTTTAACTTATTCATAAGGCAGCTCTTTTACCTTTTTATTTCTATTTTTAAGCTGATTTTCATGTACGAACCTTTCATAGCTGTTAACCATGATCATAAATGTTTTCTTACTAACAATTTCAATGACTTTAGCTGGTATCCATTTAACCATATTTACAAAATGATTTCTATAGAGGACTTCCTCCTCAATTTCAAAAACTATATTATTTTTAAATTTAGCATCAATAGCTCTTTTATCTTTTTCTATTGTTCTGTTATTTTCAATACGTTTGTTTGAATGATTAGTTAAAACATTCTTACTACTTTTATTATTTAAACAATGCAATAAAGTTCTAGGTAGATAACTAAATACCATTTCGGAAGAGGTTCTGCCAGTCACTGTAGTGGGGGTGTTTCGATAATTTAATAAAAACTCCTTGACTTTATTCATTAACGAAGCGAATCATTTTTTAACTCTAAGCAGAACCTTTTTAGCACTGACCTAACTGTTTGGACTCCTCGTTCCGCTAAACCGTTCGATTATGGGTGATATGGGGGCGATTTCAAAAGATTTATTAACTTATATCTACAAAATTTAAACGAATAAAACGGTGACCGAAAACAAGAAATAATTCTGAAAGAACATCAATTAAGTTCGATGCCGATGCTTTTGGCGTTAACTTAATCTCACTGTACTTTGAATATGCATCTATGACTATGAGAAACGTTTTTCCCCCAAAGTGAAAAAAATCTAAATGTATTCGATCAAAGGGATATGCCGCCTCAACCCACTTGGTGTGAATCCTCTCTTCTGGGAGGTTTTGCGATTGTTCACATACTAAATAATTTTTAATGTTGTCATTTAACGTTGGCCACCATATAAAAGACCGTGCCAACATTTTCATACGTACAATTCACATATGATTCTTATGTAATAACTTGAGAATCGATTTTTGCAAAGCTTTCGGCATAACAATTCTATGTGCATAGAATACACATCCATTTTCTATTGTTAAGGAATGACGATTTTTGAAATAAGATAGTAAACTACCCGGGATGTCTCCGCTATTAAGGCATCCAAACTGTAAATGGTTATACACGTTTTTTAAACATCCATCATTTTCTGTAAATGTACGTACTAGTTCCATATCTATTAAGCTTTCTTCTGAAATAAAATAAAAAAATATTTGCTTCTTCTATCTCAGAATTTCCTTTAATAGATAACCGTGAAAGACAATCAACACTCGACATTTTAGAACCCTTTCTAAATGAAATAGTTTAATCAAACAAAAATGATTGCCAACGCTTCTCTGTGGAGTTGTAAGTAATTTTGTTTAGCCGGGGATAAGGTGTACGATACAAAATATCCTGGTTTCTCCTCACCGTCAACTATATGGCACAAAATTGCATACGGATTTGCATTTGCAACTACGAAAATAGCCTTTCTTAATTTTTACAATTTTCGAAATATGATTGGCATTCAGCTGTCCAATCGAAGCGAACTCCCTTTTTTAAAAACTAGGGTAGACCTTACTACATAAATTTGGCAAGAACTTGTTATAATATTTTAACAAGCCTGAAAACGATTAAAGTTGTTGAAGATTACTGGGTGGTGGTGCTTCTACAATAGCTTCAACCTTTTTCTCATTTGGGTTTTTGCCGACATTGTGTGCCCTAAATAATCAGCTCTATTAACTAAGAATTTGCACTTTTTAACATTGATGTGTATGTTATGTGCATGCAAACGACTCAAAACTTCAAACATCAATTCTTCACATTCTTAAGAGGTTGAACCTCCGATCAAAATATCATCTAAGTAGCAGAAAACTCTACGCAATCCTTTTAAGATGCGATCCTTTACCGACTGGAATATTGCAGGTGCACATTTTACCCCATAGATCAAACGAGTGCACTTATAAAGACCACGGAATGCATTCAGAACAAAGAGATCTTGAGATTTTTCTAACACTCTTAGTTGCTGATAAGCACCTGTCACATCAATAACTACAAAGTGTGTACAACCTGCAAGCCCTGCAAAAATATCGTCAGCTAGAGGAAATGGATAGTATTGCGTTTCTATGCATCGATTCAATGTCACCTTGCAATCTACGCATATCCTAATAGTGCCGTCACCTTTGGGGATGATTAGCGTTAGACTGGCCCACTTACTAAATATCGCGTAACTTGTATGGTACCCTGTAAAGTACGTGAAAAATAGTGATCTGATTAGGCTTAAGAACTATTTCAGCCTCATACCCTACAATCAGATGATTTAACTGTTGAACGGTTATGCTCGGAAATTGAGACTTGATACGACTTAAAAGTTCTACTTGGTTACTTACTTTTAAGATATTTTTGTTTTGAAACATGTTCTTCCAGTTTGGAAATAATTTGTCGATCCACGTGTGTCCAATTAAACCCTTTCTAGGCATTCCTCCTTAAATCAATACTAATGGTAACTTCACCATGTGACTACCGGAACTAATCTCAACGAACATGATTCCTAGCTCTCTCAACCTTGAACCTGTGACCGAAAATAAATTGGTACTTGCTTTCATTAATTTTACATTTTTAAACTTATGTAAATACTCCTGCTCGTTGATAATCGATGTCGCTGCTCCCGTGTCTACCTCCATCGATAACTCTACACCATTTGCCACCACATTTATTTCTTTGGAAGGGTTTTTATTTACAGACGAAGCATTGCCAATTTCGCACTCGACACCTTGACTAAATGTGGTCTGTACGGTCTGTACATTCCTGTTTCTTTCCGCGATCACTTCTTGTCACTCCCCCGATGTTGTGCTCTTAACTCCCTATGTTTAACAAGTTTAATTTTTTGTTGTCATTATAAACTGCATGCTGGTACATAGGTTGTATAGATCTGGATGCTTTTTCGGATAATTCCATATTCAGTGCTCTCGCTCAACATTTCTCAAACGTCAAAGAATCGTCTCCCAATAATACTTCTTGAACTCACTTTTTACTTTTTATGACTTGTACACTCCGGCCTTTGTATCTGAAGAACCCGTAGAAACAGCTTCCTATTATCATTACCAACTTTTGATTCACATTCCACGTGTTCTAAAAAAAACTTCCAAATTGACAGGTTTGTGCTGCTGCTTTAAGGCGTACAATAAACTCACAAAGGGGCTCCCCATCTTCCTGCTGAATTTTGTTGAACTTATACCTCTCGGCCCTCTTGTTTTGTTTTGGAGCAAAATGATTTTGTAGTGGTGCGAAAAGATCATTAAATTTCATTTCACTTGGCAATTAAGGCATAGTCAGCAATATCAGAATTTCGTAAATTTCTGCACCCACTACCGTAATAAAAAGCGCTGTCAATAACTTTGAAGACTTGTCTCAGGCGATCTTTATATGCGTTGAAATTGCTCCCCTATACAAACGGTTCAATACACCCCACGAAACGTGACTTAAGATCTACTTATATTCTACGTTAGTAAATACTTATTATGTAATGCAGACATTTTAAATACATAATACAAAGTTAAATTCATTTCTAAAATTGTAGGAAATCGCCAACACACACGGAGATAGATTTACTCTTGGCTACGTAACTTTCTCAAATGTCAAGCTATGACGCTACAGGGAATGTACAGATGTACCAACTTAACAAAAAACAGAAATCAAATCGGAACAATGGGAGCTCCACACGGTGGTTTTATTTTTTATTTTTATTTTTGATCAAAGTGGTATTATTACGAATATGTAAAAAAAAACAAGAACCCTTTACATTTCATAACACTATACGAGAGCTGTTTGATGAATACCCGGGATAGGAATGAAAACGCAACTTTTTTAGGTTTAATTTTTTAATATAAACCCATCTTCACCTCGATACACTTTTTCCAGTGGTATTGCTACTCGATCGATCCGTACTTCTTTCTGGCGAGCGATCTTTTAAGGTTAGGGAACAGAAAGACGTCGCAGGGAGCTACAACCGAAGAATCCAGAGGTGCGAGCCGGTGCATTATCATGGCGGAAGAGAACTTCCAAATGAGGTCGTTTTTTCTTCAAATCGGCGTTGAGTCGGCTCAATAAATCAACGTAGTATGCTTCTGTGATTGTTTTTCCCTTTTCAAAATATTCACTGTGAATCATACCTCGTTCAATGGGTAAAACCCATTGTTTCGATTGTTGTTTCGTCTCTGTCGTGAACCCATGTCTCATCAAAGGTCACAAAACAACGCAAAAACTCCTTCGGATTTCGATTAAACAGGGCCAAGCACGCCTTTGAAGTAGTCTCACAATTGCACTCGTTCTCCGGTGTGAGCAAACGCGTCATTCATTGCGCGGACAGCTTTCTCATGCCATATGGCTAACGCGTTAAGTTGAGTTGCCTGCTATTTCAGGTTACTCGCGAATTACTCGGTAGTCCGCCAATACGAGATCATGGATGTGGCCAAGGCGAAACTCTACAAACCAATGGTAAACGGTTGTACGAGAAGGTAAATGGATCCCGTACACACCATGGAGAATGGGGTTGCTTTACTTGTACGTTTTGCCACTCAAAAACAAGAATCGGACCACGGAGCAATACTGCTCTTTTCCCATGGTCGCAAAAAACACTAACACGATGTTTTAAAATTGGTGTCAAAGCAAAACTAAACGTCGGATTGTCACCAAATTTTGACAGGCGGACTAAAAGTGGTTACACTAAATTATGGTACACTCAATGTGGCTCGGTAGGGCCACCTATCTTCCAATGCGGGTATTCATCAAACAGCCCTCGTAGGTATATCTGGGTTTATTAAGCATTATTTTCGGCCCTTATAATCGTTCCAATTAAAGAACAATTCTGCGGTTGTTAAAAAAAATACTAATCGATTTTTAGTTTCATAAAAAACAATGTATTGTCGTCCAATTAACATTATATAATTGACAAAGATTAGACATATTTTTGTCTTTCAACTAAATCATTATCTATAAAATTTTAGAGTACAAACAAATATGGAAAAAGTTATTTATATACCATATATTGAGGAAAATCATGGAAAAAACCTCAAATTCTATCAAAAAAAAAAATAAATATACAGGCATACATGTATAAAGATATATAAATACAATAGATATATAGATATATAAACAATTCAGTAGATAATTAAATGGACAAACAAATAAACATTACAGAAGTTTGGTTATAATCAAATAAATACATTAAATTAACAAAACAAAAACAAATAAATGAATAATAAATGATAATATCTATATTTAATGAACAAAAAAAAAAAAACATTGTATGTTCCAAGATAAATAAGGTTGATTCACAAGAGGATTGTCGGGAATATTACATCAACATATTTAGCTTGCATTTTCGGGTGGAGATCAATTCAACATTAGCTCTCTCGTGTAAGTCTGTTGTAGAGTAATACCAAGTAAGATGAAGCATCACTTTTAAAACTTTTTTTTGAGACATTTAAAGCTTTTTAATTTAGCACTTAGCACAATTATCTCACACCATACTACTGTACAGTTACAGTAAGATAGAATGGAAAATCGTCTTATGAATTATCATTTTATTATCAATTGAAAGTAATAATTTCATATTAATAAAGGGATATAACATTTGTATGGCAATTTCAACTTTATTAATTGTTTCTAAAACGTGATTGTAAAATGTGCTTAGAGGTACTTAACGATTGACCGTTATCTGATTAGCTGGCCTTCTTTTTTGAAAAATATAGCCTGGATTTTTTCTACGTTCAGTTTTATTTTCCACTTGTTACAATATATATCAATATATATTATAATATATATTATATATTATAATATTAGCTTTGCAATATTTCAATCGCACTTTTTAAATTCGTTTGAATGTTGAGATCGAAATTATAGCAATATCATCATCATAAATAGCTATTTAACAATTAGAAAGATTTGGAAGATCAGACGTAAACAAATTGTAGAGGATAGGACTAAGCGCCGAGCCTTGGGGTACACCTGTACAAAAATTGACTGCATCAGACGCACTACTATGAGCAAATACTTTAAAGCGACGATTTGATAAAAAAAAACTTTGAACAATTCTACAAAGAAATGGAGGATTTTAAATAGAAATAGAAACTTTGTATAAAAATATATAGAAAATTGTATAGAAATATAACTGCAAACTCTACGAGCTCTACATCGAGAACGATGCAGTAAGAAACTAACACATCAGTAAAGGAAGAAGAACCTGTATAGGACAACTTCGCTTTGGTGACACGCAGTGGAAGATCCCTTTACAGTGCTAACTGGAGGGAGTTGGGAAAAGACCATGAGAAACTAGTAAAGTTTATGTATTTTTTGAATCACAAGATCATTTCGAACTGTAGCGCCATCTAAACAATTAAGCAAGAGTTAGACTTTCATTTGGATTTAAGTTACATGATAATAGTTATGTGAACATTATATCGTCACATATTAATTAGGCACTACTTCAAAATATCTAACAATAGTATTGCAACCACAGTCAGGCTGTGGTAAGATTCCTGGTATCTGACAAAAGGCTATAGTACAATACATATGTCGCAAGAGATTTCCGCTTTTCAATAAACTTACAAAACAAGATGCGGTTGGTACAAATTGAATGTTGGCATAATGAATGCTACTACAGTATATTATACTATATGTTCCCTGTGATATTCAAATAAACAAGCTGAGTTTGTAATACCAGCAGGAGTTTTATTATTATTTTTTTTTTCTTCTGCATTTGCCCGGCTACCGACTAAATTAAATATTTGATTTGAACTAGAACATCGAATCTTATGCATTTATGATAGTTATGCTTATTTCCTAAGAAGTAGAAATACTTCACCAGACGCCTAACAATGGCCACAATTAAACAATACTTAAAAAAAATAGTTTACACATGCCACACTAGCTCGAGAATGAAAGGGTACGTGATATAACTAATTACATAAATTATTTTAATTAAATTAATATGTCTTAGCTTATTTCTAACATATTTTATATTCGCATTCTTCAAATTCTTTGTGACTAAATTGATTTGACTAGGCTAGTATGTAACTACTTCAGAAAAACTTGCCATGGCTTACGTGCCAATATTAATCACCAAACATAGTTCGATCGCCTTAAGATATAAATTTAACTATATACGTGGCTCATTAAAATATTCATAAAAAATATAGATTCCTTCCGGAGGAGATCACAATATCCACATCAACTTATTAGCACTCTGTCTGTGACAAGGGAGGAACTTTTCATGTGGTAAACGACATCGTACGCATGCTTAATTGATCAACAGTCATTGACCAGACACAAACGACCTTGCGTGCGTAATCACGTAACCGTTTTTGTTTTCAATAAAAGCAATAGTGAAAAAGTTCAAACAACAAGCAAGAACAGTAAGAACGAGAAATCGCCCGTCGGACCCCACTCTATGCCATTTCAAATTATCGTGGAGCAAAAAGAAAATGCGTTAATTGCAGTTTATTTGAGTGAATTTGACTTACTTTTTTTTCTCACTAGTGACTATTCGTTTTATATCTTTTGTTGTTGCATTTCAGCCACTCATGGTCAGATACATTTTGCAATAACAAAATGCACCATCGTATGAGTAGATACACAACTGTCCATGATTTTTCCATCGGTTCATGATGATCACCATGATGGGATGGATAATAAAGTAAGACTTGCATAATTGCTTGTTGCAAACTGTGCAAAGCTTAATCGTGGTTGGTGCTCTTGAGTCATCGATATTTTGCTTAGGCAAGCTAGTTGGAAGCGGAGAAACATAAATCGCTATACAAGGTGGCTATCGGTGTATCGGACAGAGTAATCATTGATTAGTAATTCAATTCTGGTGCCAACATTTTAAACCTTCTATCACCTTCATGGTTGTTTTCGTCATGTGAGTTTTGATTTTTGAAAAGAAGAATTTTAATTTTATTTATGTTAAAAAAGCATTGTTTACCATTTTCATATAAACCTTCCAAATAACACGGCAAAATTATCAAGTATCTAAACATATTCGGATTGGTTCTAAATGTACAGATTGTTTTTTATTGGACTAACAATTTGCACTTTTGCTTGAACTAAAGTGAAATATCCCAATATTGATTCGATAGTAGCTCTGAAAGCTGATTTCTACTACGGGTGGCCGTGGTTCAAGTGGTGGTATATTGTCTTCCCAATCGAATGGGTAGGGGTTCAATACTAGCCGTGCCCGAAAGACTTTTTCATGCAACTAAATGTTGTCTTAATGCAACATCAAGTAAATTTACACTAATAATTTAGTTCCCCCATTAAATGTTCGAGGCCATACAAGGAGCAAAATAACCACTGAGCTCAAACATCTGTCTCTCCCTTTTTTCAGAAAAACTAAATAACTTTTAGTTGCCTGAAATTAAAAATACCTTCGGGGCACGGTTGGATTCGAATAGTGAACACTCCGATTTGGAAGCCAGTCCATTACCACTTGACCCACGACCAACACCATGAAAAATAAAACTCTTCCACCTACGATCTTTTAAAATCAGCATTTGTTTGATCAGAAAACTACATCGTCCCACTCTAAATTTAAGCTTTAAGTCCTTTCCATTAGGTAAAAAAAATTGATCCCGTGAGTAGCCCAATTTTCACTTGAAAAGATATTGATAGTTGAGACCATATAACAAGTAGACAAAGAGCCTTCAGTAAATTTTGACAGTGAAAGTATAACCTAAACAGAGGTAGATTTGGTGTCCCCTAATTCTGACACCAAAAAAAAAAAAAAACGTCTGTTACTAAACAGAAGGGCGTAAGATAGTATTAGTTCCATAAAAATTCATTATTTTACAAAAATGAATAATGGGGTAACCACTCAAATGTTATCCCAAACAATAGAACATGATGTCCTTATGACAGATTCATATCTGCTAGAACTTGCCAGATCCAGTCAAAGTTAGAACAACATGCCCTTTTTTGCATAATTAAGGTAATCAGACCAATTTCTCATAGCATGTAGAAGATTTTTAACGAGTTTGATGCGTTGTCTGACTTCATATAAAGAATTGTATCCCTGTATCCTCATACTGAAATCGTTATCACAGGTGATTTCAATATACAATGGTTCTGACATTTTGGAGAGACAACACCCGAAGGACGGACGGAAAGTAACTTAACGATGGAAAAACTATTGCGTAAGCTTTTTCACCATTAGGACCCTTTCCGAGCAGGTGGAAAACAGCATTTGTCCAGCCCGTCCCTAACAAAGGCGAATCTTCTTCTCTATCTTCCTACAGACCCTTCGTTTAAAGGTTATGGAAACGCTGATAAACCGTTAGCTCATGAAATATCTCGGAACACGAAAACTTCGCAATGACCGGCAATATGGTTTTCGTAGCAACAGGTCCACTGTGGATTTGATGGCATGTCTCACCGAAAAGTGGAACCAAAGCGTACATCAATCTGGCGAAAACAAGATAGTTGCACTTGATATTTCTAAGGCATTTAACAGAGTTTGGCATCAGGCTCTTTTGTCGAAAATGCGTGATCTTGGGATCGATGACTCTCTTCTTCAATGGATTAGAAATTATCTTTCGGAACGTACAATTCAAATTGTCTTGGACGGTTTCAAGTCTGATACTCACAAAATAAATGCTGGTGTGCCCCAGGGCTCCGTTCTGTCTCCGACATTATTTTTAATTTTCATTAATGATCTCTTGCCTGCTACTTCTAATCCAATTTATTCCTTTGCTGATGACAGCACTCTCTGCTTCTTATTATCGTTCCCGGACTCACGCCCCTGCTCTTTGGCTGTAGAACGGGAACGGCAGCGTATGCTAAGCTCATTAAATTCCGATATTAACAGCATAACCAATCGGAGAACTATTAACCGAGTGGAATTTAATGCTTCCAAAATTCAATGCTGTCTGCTGTCATTAAAGCGGAATTCAAATACCCAGCCATTATCCATGAATGGCACTTGCATCGTCGAAACCGATAAACTTTCCATTCTCGGTATGTGTATCAGTAACAACTTATCAACTTATCAATCAATTGACAACCACGAACACCGACGTAATGTCTACTGTCTCACCTTGTTTTATCGCTATTTCCACCACCAGTGCTCCATTGAAATCGCCAGTAGAATTCCGCCCATTCAAACTTTCAACCGTAACACCCGTCTAGCTATGAATGCTCATCAGTATACCCTCAAGCCCATTTTCGGACGTGCTCTAAAATATCGTGATTCTTTTCTAAGCCGTATAACTCGCTTATGGAATGCCCTGCCGACCTCTGTGTTTCCTGGTCGTTATAACTTGCAAACATTTAAAAACAGTGTACATCGGTACCTGTCTTTTTTTCCTCCCTAAATTTCCCTTGCCCGCGCTGTGTACGAACAATTTAAGGGTACAAAAACCCCTTGAGCGCGCGCCGATTATAAAAAAAAAACGCAGGTTGTTAATGAGCCCATGCGAATACCAGATGTTGATAGTCATACCGCCAATAACTTGGACTTGTTTCAACTCCTCACCATGAAAAGTACACCGTTGATTTGCTCTTCTCTCTAGGCTCGTCGAATCGTTGTGATATATCAGCTTATTTTCCGTACACCGACCACACAGCTAGAGAAAAGATTGGCAGGATCTTAACAGCTTAACAGGTCGTTAAGTTTCCTCGATAACGACGTGGATTCCGCTGCTGATGTAATCACAGGCAGTTGTTTTTTGTTTTTTTTTTCGGTTTTAACCGTCATCGGATGAAGAGTATCAAACCAAGAGAAAAGGCATAGTACGACTCGAGCTGTAAAGAAGCTGTCAGGGCTAGATAAGTGTTTTTACGGTCTTACAAGACCAATCCCACTAAAGAAAACCGAAAAAAATTCAAATGAGCAAAGAATGACTGCAACGCAAATGCTGCGAAATGTCTAGATTTCCTCAAGCGATGTAAGAAATATTTCATACTTCTAATTTGGCTTCAAGATATCAGGCATTCATCAGCTCAAGATCTCTGCACCTGCGAGATAGAATTCAAAACCACGCTATAAAACTCATAGGTGATATTAATATCAGTAAATGTCTCTGTCTCACTTTGTTTCATCGCTGTTTCCACCACCAGTCCTCCTTGAAATGACCAGTAGCATACCAATCTCCAACCATAACCATAACAACCGTTTTAGGATGTACTCTGAAATATTGCGATTCGTTACTAAGCTATACAACTTGTTTATGGAACGCTATGTCAAGTTCTCTATTTCATATCCATTATAATTTGCAAACATTTAATATCATTTTCCATCTTTTCTTCTACCCTGATTTTCCTTCGTCCGCGCTATGTAATTCATTTTAAGGGTACTCATATCCCTTGGGCGCGCGCTAATTATAAAAAAAAGAAAAAAAACTTGTTTGACATCAAATGTTGACCTAGGTGATTTTTGAGTCCCTTCTATATTCGGAGTTCATCGTATTGCTCTCCTTAACCATCGCTCTTTAATTCAACTCCTCTGAAAAACAATAATTTTTCAAAGCGTGAGATATGATGGGCTTCTACAGTTCTAGTGATCAACGTGGCGCAATTCGGTAAAAAAAAATGAGAGGACTTTGATCACGGTTGCAATCTGAAACCGTTACGTTTTTGTAAAGTTGCTGCTTTAAGACTCTCATACTCGTATGGCTTAATACCATAGGAAAGTGCACGCCTTTTATCTTGAATTAATCCTCATCTCACATCAGTACAGTACCACGTAAAAGTTTCAGGACATGTTGTTTTCAGTGCGTTACACTACTCTACTATGGAATTTTTACCATTCTGTTGCTTCTTTAAGACGGTAGTTACGTCCCTTCTCAATACCGGGTACCTCCCTATCTGGTGTGTAATATGTATACGTATTATATGTGGAATATGTGTAATATTTATAATATATAAAGTATGTAATTGGATAGGTATAGTCATCGGCTTAAGCGGCACATATAACTTCAATTGTACCGACCCCAAACCTTAAAGTGTACGAAGCTGTTTTCACAGTTTAATTCGCCTTAGTCATCAAAGTCCTCTGATAACTTATTCTTAGTTAAGGCGTGCTACTACGGACTACTATAAATGACTAACATAATAAGCTCAGATGATTGCATATAAATTTGGACCGAATCAGGGCTTAACCCAATATAGTCCTGTATTTAGAAAGATTGCAGTGGTTTCATCTTAGAGTTGCTAAGAAAATATGTATATTGTTGCAAATATATGGTATAGGGGATGAATTGAATTTATTTGGATTAAAAGTAAGCAATACAATATTATACAAAAGACTGAGAAAAAGTAAGAAAAAAAAAAAACGCGATTACTGCCTCTTTCAACGAAAAACAAAAAAAAAATCGCCCTTAGTTGTCAAGTTGGCAATTGATGAGTTGTTAAGCTGTTGAGTCGGTAAGTTGTTGATTGGTGAATTTAGGGCCTGATTACTTGTGTTACACGTAACATTCTCCACTACCTAGACTGAAACCGGCTCGATTTCGTGACTATTCGATTGATTTCGCACGGTATCTTTGCCTCGGTATTTCGCAAGTCTGTCTGATAATTCGTATTTGTTCTTCATGCGATAAGCAGGTTTATTCCCACAACGAACTTTTTCGTGTATTTTATGGAGTTTTTCGGATGGTTGTTGCATATCTCGCCGAACAGCATTTTGTATGGACACTTTTTAATAAAATCTTGAGACACGGCTCTAAAGGCCATAGCAAACAAAGGTAGTAGCTCATCCCAATTCGATTCACGTTCATCTATAAACTTTGCTAGAAAGTCGAATATGGTATTATTTATCCTTTCGACTTACCTATCGGATTGAGGATGAAGCGGTGTCGTTCTGGTTTATGTATTCCTAGGATTTCCATGACGCTTTTAAATACCTCAGATTCGGCAACACTTCAGCCCACTTGGTGAAATAGTCTATAAGCGTTAAGACGTATTTGTTGTCATTTGCTGTTGTCAGAAAAGGGACCAAATTGCATAGTACATTTGACTGAAGTCGACCAGCACGATGCTGTTAGAAACTGAATTGAATTGAAATTTAACAACCAGTTGATCCGTACGCACTAGAAACTTACACTCAAACAGGTAGGTATGGAAGTGCTCAATAACCTTGATTACGGCGTAATTCTGTTGCTGAGAGAGAACACTATCTTTTCCCTTATTACTTGCATCGGTATCTAAAAGCATTTGTAAATCATTGAAAAATTATACGCAAGCTACACAGTATCTCATCAAAGCTTTTGGTGTGAACCAGGACATCATCTTAATAGACTTAACAGATATTAAGAGTAAGTCCGTGCAGAAGACCGAAACTCATGACTTTCAAATTCCAAAAGCCATCTTTCGTAACAAACGTTGTCTTGTTTTTATCCGCGGACTCCATTTATATTTGCCAGTAACTTGATTGACAATCTCGGATAATCTACCAGTGTTCTGAATAAGGTAGACCCACCCACAGCATCAATAGCGTCGTCGATGCTAGTAAACGGAAAAAAATCTTTGGTGGTCACATTATTAAGGCTATGGTAGTCAACGCAGAGCCTCGTGCTTCCGTCCTTTTTTTGTACCATGACTACTGGGGAAGATCATGGGCTTTCGAATGGCTCTATTATGTCACTTCACATTTACAATCCGTCGGCACTCATCTTGCTTGGCCAGTGGCAATCGACGAGGAGGCTGTTTAATGGGGTTCGCATTTCGAACATAAATTCGATGCTTAGTTAATGTTGTTCTTCCTATGTCACTAGATTTCGAGAACACACCCATAAACTCATGCTCATTTAAATCTTCTCAAGATAATTTGAAAATACTGCTTAAATACTCTGGAAGTTCAATGGCACTAACCTTCCCTTCATTTGACGAACTCTTGTACTCCGAGATTTCTTCAATAGAAGCTTGACGAGAAAGTCCGCAATATTGACAGCACGACAAATGTCCCACCATTAACCAAAGTGTTTATAGGATTGGCGAATAAAATTCCATTCGGCAAACTGCAATACTCTGGTTCTATTACAACACCATGGGATAGTCGAAGTAGAATAGTCGACAAGTTAGCTACCATAAATTCATCTTGGATAGGATCCACTCTTTGACCGAGGACAGTGCAAAGAGCATATTAGATCCGAAATTTATCACGCATTTCAGTGGGACCAGAAAATCAGTTCCTATGATTCCATGGCCGTTACCCGAAAGTAGGAAGTCTACCACCATTAATGTTAGACGACGATAAATTTTATCCAATCGAACGTATGTGTTCCATGCACCACGTATGTTAATTTTACAATTCGTTGGCTGCAGACGGATATTCGGTGGTATACGACTTCGATGTACTAGCGTTGTGGAGGAACCAGTATCCACTAAAAGTTCGCATTTGATACCACCCACGATAGCCGACACTTTGAAGCCAGCATTAAAGTATTAAAAGAAAACATAGAGCTTGTAATCTTAGTCAGTGGTTTCCCTTCACCACTGACGCCTTTTCGTTTCCCGAATGGTTGAGTTGTTTCTTATTACTGTCAAACTCAGTTTGTGTACTTAGGCGTGCGGCTTCCAACTCAATAGCTTAGCACCATGTCTTGCACGTACTTATTCGAAATTCCGTCAATAAATTGCATTGTGGGTATTTTATTTTGGGCTTCTCGCGGAAACTCTTTAAAAATGTTTCGAATTAGTCGTTCTACGTTCGTAGCAAAAGCGGTCAACTCCTCCCTTGGGCGGAGGAGTACTCTCGCACGCATTTGTGCATGTGATACCTAATGAGCTAATGCTTTAACTAATGACGAGTATTTTTCCCGATTTGTTGGACTTAGGTTGTAAAGCACAGCTACAGCGTCTCCTCTCAACATGGAACACAGAACGCGCGCTTTTTGGCAATCAGTCCACCAATTAGTGGAGGCCACAATGTCAAATTGTATTCTGTAGTCCTCCCAGCTCGTAGCAGTTCCAACAAACTGCTGAAGCTTTAGCTTTATTGGCAACACATGGGGATGGGGCTTAGGTGACCGGCTTCACCTTCTGCTGAATTCGGAGGTGCGAGACAATAATAACCTATTAGCTGAACATCTTGAACTTGTTGAACTTCATCCTTCTTTTGACCCTGTGTACTCCGAGGAGTTGAACTCATCATGAGTCTCAATAGCTCCCATTGTCCGTAGTTCTTCCGTGGTTTGCTGTTGCTATTACGAAGCGATTAACGTTCTTTGGACTGTTTTAGAATAGAGTTTAGTTTCTCTTTAAATTCATCCATTGTATTGCTTACTTTTTAAATCAAAATCCCAGTAAACAATACAATTTTATACGAAAGACTAAGAAAGAGTAAAAGAAAAACCACGATTATTGCCTTGCCTGACAGTTCTCTCTGAACGAAAAACAAACAAAAAATCTTCCTTAGTTGTCAAATTGATGAGTTGTTAGGCTGTTGATTCGTTGATTGGTGAATTTAGGCCATGATTACTTGTGTCACACGTTACAATATCATAACTTTACACATACAAAAATCAACAAACATCGTACAATTGTTTCAGATTGATTTTAGCTTTTAATCAGAAAACCAGCCCAAAAATATATGCACCGAAAATTATAGATATCACGTTAACTCCTAGTGGTATTTTTGGCGACTTGTCCAACTCTTCAAAACCAAATCAGTGCGTTAGCAGATACATTTCAACGCGCTCATTTTATTTGTGTTTGAGCAATCTTTATATTGAACATACCCTCTTTATAATCAAGTTAAGACAAAGGTTTTTTATTAATCAATTGCCTTCACAGTAGTATAATGTGAGCTACACGAACTTATCACTACAATATTGATTTAATTATATTACATTTGCTTGATCTGCATTGTTGCTAAATCTAGTTGTAGTTTATACGAAGTTCCAAGTGCAAAACATTACAACCTTTGGAAATTAATCCAAAAAGTCTGGTGAGTACAAATTAAAGCTTGTAGTCATACGATTACGAGTACTTCTACTTGTTTTCATTTTCTACTTAAAATTCTGCTACCTTTTTTTTTTGGTAGTAAGAATAAACTATTCAAATAAAAACAAAACAAATTATTTATATGTATTCAAGGTTGAAAGTTCAAAGTTTATGAAAAATGTGTTTTTTTCTAGTGAATTTAATTTAATTAGTATTCCATAAAGCGGTGATATCGAAAAAAGGACTTACATAAGAGTACCTAAATAATATGTACAAACATATGTTTGCATATGTTATGTTGTCTTCTTGGAAACTCGTTCTTAACTTGTTTAATAACTGAATGTGTTTGTAGGTCATTTGTATTCCAACGTTAATACATAAATATTTGTGAGTGTTTGTCGAAGACAACTTTTTATATTCACGACATGTTTTTTTTTTTTTTTGTAAACAACTTAATAACTATTTAAGAAATGTGACTACTCTTAAAATGCTGGAGCACGTGTTTAAATTGTTAAAATTGGATAGAAAGAGAGAGAAAGATGTTTGGTCTCAGTGGTTATTTCTCCCCATGGGTGGCATCCAACATCCAACGGCTGGTATTGAAGCTTAAACCGTTCGATTGATAAGCTAATACACTACCAATTGAGTCACGGCCACCAACAAGTAGTGGTCTACATGAAGTAGATCTAGACTATCGGAAGTCTAAATTAATTGAATAAGATGGTTTTACTCGGAGTACAAGCAAAATTATGCTCGTTATTGAAATAACCAAATAATAATGAAATCAAATAACCTTGAATTGTAAATACCAGATAGAGTTTAAAAAAAAAAAAAAAAAAAAAAAACCGTCTAGACTGGTATTAAGGAAATCTGGCAGACGGAAGGCTACCCACAAAACCATCAGCCTCGAGGCCATAACAGAAATTAAAAACTTGAAACCACTGACTATAACTATTTTCATGAACTTATATCGACCATTCCTACCGCTTTTTGAGGTAATAATGCTTTACTTCTGCCAGAAAATGCGGTTTACAAAAAATTTTTGTATTTGCAGAAATTTGTAAAATGCGGTTATGTATCATGATACCGGAATGCTTTGCTTATCGATTTTAATTGATTTATATGGTGTGTTTAGGCAGAAAATATGTTTAGTCCACATCTATTAAGAAACAAATGGCATGACTGGTTTACAAGCAGTCTTAATGCATTGAAAAGTCGACATTACATAAAAGAACTAAAATTGTTCTAAGAATAAAAAGTATTGTTGCATCTAAATTAGGCTAGGTAAGAGTGACTTTTGGAAAAACCAAGCCACCTAGGCTTAATGGCCCGTTGTGATGCAACCGATCTGTGATGTTGGAACCCAATTAGAGCTTCTGACGAACCGTTGGAGACTGTTATCATCTATATTGTTTAGATCGCTTAAGTCATTGTAGAATAAAGCCCCTCCAGCACTCAATTGTCCTTCTTTCGAAGAAAGCTCCTCTTCGTCGTCTGCCTAGTGATGACAGACATGATATCGTTGAGATATCAACTCTTAGAACGATTCATATCCACCTAAGGTTTGTTATTCTATAAGCATCAAGCCTTAAAAATTTGTACGTGGCGAAGGTATACCGATAATACCTATTTCAGAGTAGGTATATAGAGTGGTTGCTATTTTGGTGAGCTTGTCAGCCCTACAATATATCTCTGTGGCCCGGCACCCAACATCTTTCCCTGGGAGATGATTGGCAGTCAAGAGTGGTTTTCGAATTTAGTGAGACTGAGTCCATGGACTTAATAGCCGCCTCACTATTATACTCACTATCACAGCCAGAACAGAACTTCTTTTATCTCCAAATTTCCGTTTGGAAAACGCTACAGTGATTTGTAAGGCGGAAGGTGAACCTTAGGTTAAGTTTTTTGAGAAAACACCGCCATCAACCTAGCTTTCGGTCTTGGATCCATCCGTATTAATTTACTTATCGTCCATGAAAGCATCTTTCTTCCAGAAGAATCTAGAGGTGATGTTTACATAAAAGTCTTTGTCAAACCAATGAGGGCATAGTGTAGTCAATGTTCTCTGAAAGTATTCCTAGTGCGTTAAGAATATTAGAATATTAGCGTGGTTAATTAATTTATTTGCCACTGTGTAGTCACTCTAAGGCTGCGTTAGCTGTTACTTCGAAGATGCATGTTTGCCTTCGCTTCACGGACCATAAAGACCCGACCTAAAGTATAAATAAATTAAATACGAGTACAGGCTACTACCTAACTGCAACTTATCTGGCTCACGTATAAAGAGGTTGGCCCGATACTAGCATCAATCCTTGGCATTAAGACTGCTTTCCAAAATGTCAAAGCCGAGACGATACCAGAAGTACTATCAGATCGATAAATAGAAGCAGCTGCAAGAATAATAAACAACACTTAATAGGATGACCTGAGTGTAAGCCAAAGGAAAACCAAATATAGAATTCTATCTTCATATATTACCACTTACTCGTTCGGGAATATAACTAGATTTTGTCAAAAAGGCATATATATTACGAGCGATTCTGACTAAGAACACCCCTTACCTTTGGAAATCTATGGCATAGTAATTTCAAAGCTTCGTCTGCAATCTATCTATAGGTACATATGCAATGACGGTTCAAAACATATTATAACCGCTTGTGGTCGTACAAATAAAAAATTGAAAATGAAAATGAAAATTTTTATTTTCAAGAGAGAGCTATGCAAATTGCAACTGGAAAGTCGTTGCGAAAACAAGATTGAAGAAAATATGGTTTCTCCTTCTTCTTCTCCTTTGTTTGACATGCTATGCCTGGGACAATTAGATGTCAAGAGTATTTAAGAACAAAGGGATACCACTTGCTTCTTGAAAACTGTGGTGTCTGTTGTTAAAACGGAATATAAATTAAAAGAACTGTCAAATCGACATTTGACAGCTGGTGTTCTTTCCAATACAAAAAAAGAAATTATTAAATTTTATTTGAAATATTAGTTGTCTACCTTGGTTACTCAACGTGCGTGTAGAAGAAAACATCACGGTCTAACATTACCAACAATCAAAGCAATTAAGCCTTAGCAAAATCAATGAAAGTGGTAGTGTGTCTACAGCAAAGCTAAAGATTAAACTCCGTCCAAGTCGAAGAAATCAGATCATTGATGCTCTAAAAGCCGATGTCGATCAACATCCATAAACTTTATACCGTCGCAGCGCTCAGCGATTCGAGTTACATCCATTGACTATGTTGAAAATTTTAAAAGTGGACGAAAGTCGCATCGTGTTCTATATGCAAGAAATATGTGAAACTGGTGAACCTAATTTTTGGAATCGTGCGGTCATGACTGATGGAGCTCATTTCACGGAGTATGGACTCGTAAAGAAATAATTTTTGAAATACTTTCACACTCACCAGAAATAAGGGATCTGCAGCAGTGTATGCACTGAAAGAGTCATTGCTTTTTACTTTTTCGAAGACGGCGATGACGATTTTCGAAGACGGCGATGACGAGATGGCTACGAAGTGCAATAAATAAAAAAGTTCAGCTTGAAGATGTGAAAGATGAGGCCAAATTCGGGTGGCTGGGAGTCTCAACTTTAAGCAGCCATATCTATCCTAATTCAGATTTGGGATTTTCCAAAAGTTTTTTGTCTGTGAAACGGACAAGTATACACGTATCGACTTAGGACTCCTTTTAATGATTTCTGTTGGAGATAAAAAAAAGAGAAAGAAACCATTTTTCATAGACTGTACATTTATTCCATAAGAATTAATGATTATGTTCGTGGTTTCTTTATCGAAACTCAGTAGGCTAATTGATATCACTAAAAGGACCAAAATAGTTCGATTTCTAGACAAGGATCTTATTAGGAGATTCCCATGTCTAATCTTCACTATATGAGTCCAGAAGATACAAGCAATTTCCATTGTTCTGCGAGTTCGAATACATACAGAAGCAATAACATAGGTCTGCAAGTTTTAATTTTTATTTTCCCTTTTGGATTTTAATGTTGATCCTAGGGCTTTTTGGTTACGAATATGTACATACTTGGCTTTTTCCTATCACCCTTAGTTTTTTTTAAAAATCCCTTGTGAGATTGTGAGATTTTCGCTTGAAATTCCGACTTGTATCATTTCCGTTTAACAGTCAACAATAGTCTGCCATCATTCTTTTATTCCACTTTCCCTGATAGCCACGTTCCATTTCTTTCAAATCCTGGTAAAATCGTTCGCTTTGCTTGCTTTCAATCATTTTCTTCACAACATCCTCATAATTTGGACTTTTATGATTTCCTAGAAAATGTCTCACTACTTCCAGGCGTCTAACTCGATATCACTCAATTTTTCAACGAAAATACCTTCTTTCAGTTTAGCTTCAGACAGGGATGGAAAAATTTGGTGTAGATATTTAAACCCTTCTTCTTCTTTGTTCAGCGTCTTCACAAATTGTTTCATCATCCCCATTTACATGTGTAAAGGGGGTAGCAATATTTTTTTCTCGCGGGACTAAATTGTCTCTCACAACATTTTTGGTTTCAGGGACTAGTTCAGTCCTGGGTGGCCATTCTTTCTTCGTCCAATGTTGTCCTCTGTTTCGACTATCCCACTCTCAGAGAAAGCAAGTGTTTATCGTACTTAAAACTTTCAGATCTCCACAGACCATCCAACCTTGTTCTACGTAATTTATTTCATCCAACACATTTTTCAAATTGTCGTAGCATGCCTTCAAATGTACAGAATTGGCGACGGGCTGTGGAGCATACTTATTGCCATTTGCAAAAGGTCTGCTTTCAAACTTCATTTTGATGAGTCTATGAACAATCTCCACTCGCTCGCATCATATTCGATGTTAAACATTTTCTCTAAAACAGGAATGTCTCAGACCACGATCTTCAGCAAAATATGGCACAAAGATTTTTTCTCTGTTGCGATACCAAGAAAATGAAGTGCAATTGGCATGCACTTTTTCCGATAGCCTTAATCTGGATCTTTTGGCAGGGTTAGATCTCTCGCTAAGTCGTTCAGCTCTGATTGTAAAAAAATTCAGCATCAAGTTGAGACACCTGTTCGACATCAATGTCACTGTATTCAGCTTGCAATGATTCCAAGTATGGCGGTGATGGCGGTGCAATATTCTGTTCGCGATGCACAGCGAGTGTTACTGATTGCAATGTTGGATATCCCAAGTCCTTTTTTGATTTTGAATTGTAGCCTGTAGACTTGCAGCAGCAGAAATAACGGTCTTCAGTGTTATTCTGAGGTTCTCTCCATAGCACATGCGTTGTGAGATCAAAAGTATTGTTTTTCCCTCTTGACCACCTTCGAAGTTCACGAACGCATGTCATACAAACTTTATGAGGGACCCACTCTTCATCTTGATTGGCGATGCCAATTATACAAAAAAATATTAATCTACGTTTATTAACCCTCTTCTAACGATTTAAGTTAATTTCTATTAAAAAACAAATATTCAGCCTACGAGAAATGAGGTCTTTAGCAAATGACTTAAAAATCCATCTTTTTTTTTTGATAATAAAGGTATGTCACTTAGTTAATTAAGTTATATTTACCTAATTGTTTATAAGTACTTCTTCATTATTGTCTACTGCAACCATTGCGTGTGTTTTTTGTTTAATAAGAAACGATTAAAATAAAATGTTAATTAATAACTAGGAAGGCCAGTGTAATTTTGGCAAAAAAACAATGCAAAATAACTAAAAATTCAGACGTTATGGAATTTTTTAAATATTTTTCCAGTAATCAGCACCCCAAATTCTATCCAATTCAATCATCGAAAATGAAAGGAGCAAACCATTGCAGACCTGTGTAATCAGTAAACAGTCAAATACATATGAACTCGTTCCGAAACTAAAGAAGAATATTTGGCTACTTCTGTTGTCAATGTGTTTTTTTTCTACCTCGATCTATAAAACTAGAGAACATTAACTCCAACTGAGATTTTTTTTATCTTCTTTTATTACATAAGATAAATAAGATAGTAATTGAAATAATATATGTAACACTCATAACAATGTTTTATATTACAAAGTTGAGTTGGCCTTGGTTTTTGGAGCTCAATATCATACAACGATCTTATTTCAAAAAACTTCATCTAAGAGGGTGAGATGTTGGCGATGTTATCCTACTTAAACGATCCGTTTAATTTTTCCTTCGCCTCTCATTCCAAATTCGGCTAGAACTTTAATTTCAATTGCTTTATAGAAAGAGTTTACTATCTTCATCGTACATGGTTACTAGCTGATGCACTTTGTCTGGAGGTCGTAATATCGATTTCATTCCACGTTTAAGCTGAGCTGACATTTTTGTCCATCGCAGAAAACTGCGCAATTTTAATCAACTCGCTCCAATTCCATGTGTAATATTGGATTAGCAGTTTTCTGCACTATAGAAGAATTTCAGGGCAATAAATACTTCTAAATAGTTGTGTAAAGTTGAGTATCTGGGTTAAAAAAACGGAAGTGCAAACAATGTTTTTTCCTTTATCAGATTAGTATGTCATCACCTTCTAACATTTAAACTCGATTACTAAACACTTGAAAGTCTAAAAACCTACTACATTACAAGGAATCGTTCCGTCTTTATCGACATGTGTTTTGAGAAGAAATCTGACATGGATTTGAAAAATAAGGGACCTAAAACGTCACACTTTCGATATCCATCGTCACCAGATAGGAAATGCGTAAGATAGTAGTTACAGTTTCTATCCAAAGGTTTATGGATGGGATTAATCTATAAGTCCATCTGCTTTCGATTATATTTTATCGAGCTTGTCACCTGATCATTGAATTCGCTCTTTCTTATTTATTTATCTTTTTGACAACTAACGTCTCTTGATAACTAGCATTTCCCCTGTTATTGACTATCTGCATCTCGTCGTTTACTACCTTGGAAACTAATATTCTTCTAGCATACCCCAGACCTCCGACTTTTGGCAGTATTCTAGATTCTTCTTCTAGTATTGTTCTTTGCCCGAATAGAAGATGCGAGAGAAATAGAGATGTCAAGTATTGCTCCTCGTTATTTTATAGTCTTTTGATCTTATGATTTGACTTCCTACCCCTTATATCTACTTATTTCACATTTTTCCGGGTGGTTGTTAGAACAGCTTCCGTTTTGGGATCTGCTAATTCTAGGTTGGCAGATATATCACAGTCTTTGATAAGGTTGATTGCATTGTTCGTAGTTGACTCTACCTCGCAAATATTCTTTGCAACAGTTACTTCGTCGATCATTATGATTTTGGAAACGAAATTATTCTCTTCTTGTATTTTTACAAGAGAATGGGAGTAAGTTTACTTCACTTGATGGTAAATGGGTGAACGGTTTGTACTTTATAAGGGAACATCTTAAGGTCTTTCACCAAAACCAAACGAAATGAACGTTTGCTGATGCCAAATTGTATGCATCGTTGTCTCGTCGATGTTTCTAGAAAGAGCAATGCCGAAGCGACTATTTCTTGCTACACATCTGGTGGGCCTAATTTGCATCTCATCTAAACATTTAGTTGTTCGCGCACATGGTGCAGAATAACGACGAAATTCATGCTGCGTTAAAACAACACACCGGAAATTGGTCAAATAAGCAGTAATAATAATTCCGCGTTCTTCAGGTATATCCGTCTACATCATACCATCATACCATCATTTGACTAAGAGATGGCGCCAGCGAAAAGTACCCAGCGTATTAATTTGACTAATACGTCATTTTGTTCGTCTGACATTGTTTGCTAGAAAAAACATATGGTGAATACACTCCATCAATTAGAAAATGTGAGACATTGTTTCGAAAATTTAAAAGTGGTGGTTTCAATGTCGAAGACAGTTAACGCTCTGGTAGACCAAAAAATGGGAAGACGAGCAATTAGCAGAAGCATTACATATGTCATAAAAAGGAATCAGCAGACGTTTACGAGCAATTGGGAAGATCAATATACTCGGTAAATGGGTTCCACACGATTTGAACGAACGTCATATGAAAAAAAATCGCAAAGTCACTTGTGAAATGCTGCTTCAACGTCACGAAATAAAATAGTTTTTGCATCGAATTATGACGGGTGACGAAAAATTGTTCTACGAGTATTTTGGAAACCCGAAGTGGAAAAAAACGTGGTTTTCACCTGACGAAACCGGTCCTTCAACGCTAAGACCAAATCCCTCCAGCAAGAAGACCATGCTCTGTGTTTGGTGGGACCAGAGCGGTACTGTGTATTACACGCTCCTGAAGCCCAGCCAAACCCGTAATACACAACGCTTTCGCCAACAAATGACTAATTTAAAGCACACTATAATCGGAAGACATAGCAGAGTGATTTTGTTACACGACAACGCGCTGTCTCACACAGCGAAACTAGTGAACGACACCTTGAAATTGCTTGGATGGGACATCCTTCTGCACCCGCCGTACCCCCCAGACTTGGCACCGTCTGACTATCACGTCTTTGCATCAATGGGGTACGAGCTCGCAGAGCAACACTTCAGCGATTTCGAGGAAGTTGGGAAATGGCTCGAAGCAGTTTTTCGGCATTCTATTCATAAATTAGAATGCCGAAATGTGTAAAAGCCGATGGATACTATTTAAAAAAAATATACTTTCCCTAGAAAATTATGCATACACCTGTTAATGTCAATGTGATTCTTACGCACAATGGCACTTGACGCAATTTACAAAAATTATGGCACATTCACCTTAAGACATTACTTTTGCCCCACTTTATAAAATATAAGCAATGTTAAGATTTAAATACTCGACTTGATATATGTGCGAGGCTACGTAGTAAACCTGTTTCTAATCAACACTACGTGTTGGTATGCGAACGAAGTTAATTAAACATTTATATAATAGTTACAAGTTAGATGTATAAGATCATAATGAGAAAAAGCATATTGTTGGTGTTGGTAACAAAGAATACGTCTAATAGGATGCTTGAATCCCTGAGGAAATTAGTTGGGTATGTTTTTTTTTTTTTTTTTACAAAAAACAAGTTAAACTTCCTGGAACCACTTACAATATTAATTTAAAAGATTACTATTTATGTCACCACTTAGGATAATATTTAGAGAGTCAAGAGACAAAGTTTCAACACTATCATAAGAAGGTGAGAAGTCAAAGTCATTGCATGTTCTATACGTTTCACCTATTAAAAGATTTTCTTCTTAACAAAAACAAAATCAATGACCCTACCAACACCAGATTGGCATTCAAAGTTGCAGCTTTTTTTTTTCATATTTATAATTATATTTCGCTTCAGTAGATTTCAAATTGCATTAAAATTGATGTGTATATTTTTATTATTTTAATTTCGAAAGACATTCGAATTTTATTAAATGGAAATCATAAAATACATATTCATCTCCACTATATATATATTATACATGGCTTGATTAAAAACTTACTATTTATTACACATAAAGCCGACGACAAATATTTTTTATAGGTAGGTACTTAAACTACGAGTTCAAATAAATTGCATACAAGAAAGTGAAAGAGTCGCAAACTTTTCCCGGTTGGACAGTGAAAAGTTAATTTCAGTGGGTATGAAAATATTGAATGATGTTGTAGATCTATTATTTCTGTCTACAAATTAGTTACCAGTCGTAGCTTTTTTTTGTTTTAATTGTTATTATTTTATAAGTACTCATATTTTTTGTTTTTAATTTGAGCTTCCTTGATGTACACAAAGTTTAGATAATTTTTTTGTGAAAAAAATTCTCTTTATTTATTATTTTAACATTGGTAATTTATTTTTACAGGGTGGCAAAATATGCAATCCTACAAATGCTAGAAACGAAAAGTAGAGTAGCAGTCGTTTAATCAAAGTATATTGAAAAGTTACGCGACCAAATGGGAACTTCCGCGAAGCCGGAAACTTTGTAAGAATATTTAAGTAGTGTTTTCAAATGCTTTTAAAAGTGGTTTCCATCAGACAGATAAAGTAGAAGCGTAGTGCGCTATCAGTTAATGAAGAAATAATTAAATTCTCATCTCAAAAGGTTCATTATTCTTAACATCCTTATTCTGGCATCGGAACTTTGAAAACATGGAAGCAATGTCTCTGTTGAAGTGTATCCACACAAGTATCAAAAAGTCAAGCAGACCAGAACATGTCCTAAATGTAAACTATGAGAAATATGTTTATCATACATACATATTGTATAAATATATACGTTCTTTCAACAAAAATACAGTTCTTTTTGTATTTGAATGTCAAACCGATGACCAAATTGATCATGTTGCAATCGACGCAACGCACTCTTTCAGTATTATAAATGGCCGAACTTCCCGAGCGGCTAACCTATATTTGGATCACTACCTCTTTGCAGCCAAAGTATATTTACCGAAATTAAAAGCACTACTACAGCCTCAACCGCCACAAACCGCCAGAGTCGTTGCTTATCGGCTGTCCCTCAACCTTTCGATATGTCCTATTTAACCAACCAACATCAAGTGATGGAAAACAGTAAAATGTACGCCTATTATTCATTAGAAACGCCGTAACTAATGTATTGAGTTTTACTCGACCACTTCTACGAAACCCATGGTTTGATAAAGAATGTAGACAAGCACAGATAGGTAAACAACTCGCCTACGAGGCATCACTACATATAAGAATAAGACTGGCCTATAAGCTCTGGCAACGATAAGAACGGGAAAAACGTTGGCTTCTCCGGAGAAGGAAGCAATTGCATAGGAAGCGCCCTATCGAGAAATATGGAGATGTTAATCCAGGACCAATCTTCGGAAGTTTTACCAAAAAGTAAAAAAAACGCGTCAAAGCAACAAACCCCGAACAGTGGTTGAGATTGCTGAGATTGACAAGGAAACATAGTAGAACAGTCACAGTCGATACTGAGGATATGGAAAAAACACTTTTGCAGACGGCTAAGTGCAGAGGATAATTCACATTCTGCTGTAAGTCAAGAAATACGTTCACCCAACAAAAATGAAAGGGCGATAGCTATAGCTTAAGAACAATAAGAGCTGCTTGACGAGACGGTCTACCTGCCGAACTATTTAAAGTAGCGGATGATGACTTGGTAGAAATTATGCGCGAACTCTTTTACAGATTTTTGCCCGCAGAAAGCATTTCTGAAAATAAGAAACTTAACACTGTTTTCCCGATCTATAAATAAAGCAGACCCCCTTAACTGTACCAGTTACAAAGTCTCATTAGCATATCGTATAAGGTATTACCCCAAAGTCATTTATCACTGATCTTACTATATTGGCCGCTGTCAGTGCGAGCAAATATTCGCACTATGGTAGATTCTGAAAAAAAAAAACCAAATGTCCAAATTTACACGCACCACTACCACGCATATGACAGCATCTATAGAGAAGATCTATATAGAGCTATATCTGGCCTTGCTGTCCCTGCCAAACTCGCCAAATTGCGAAAAAGGGTAATGAAGAACAGGAAGGTCGGAAACAATCTCTCCAAAACATTTGGTGCTAAAAGAGGATTTTGACAAGGTGCGGCAGTGTAATGTAAACTTTTCAACATCATTCTTTAGAAAATTGAACAAAACTCGGAAGTCAATACCAGATGGCCAATTTTCGAAAATTATGTATAAGTATTTGAACCGGCGATGTGAGTGACATCATTGGCAGAAATCAGTGAGCTACCAATAAGAAGAGACACACAACATCGACGAATCGGACACAACGTCATAATAGACAGCCATAACTAATCAGAAATCAAGCGAAGAATTATTCTTCGCCCTAAGAAAGCAAATGAGTAATAAGCCCTTGTCAAGAAACACTAAGACGATTCTATATAAAACTCTCATCACCTGCGCTAACTGGAGAGGTATATTGGTTGAGGCCAAGATCCATCCCGGAGTTAACATAGATCAACATACACAAGCATATACGAATATTAGAGTCCAGAAGATTTTTGTAACAACCCAGATTATCTGCAACGTACCAATAAGCGCAAAAAGTGTTACTTAAGCCTAGCAAATAGACTATATACGAATAGGGTGATACAAAATTGAATTAAACTAACAAGTTATGAGAGTGACACATAGATGGCAACTTAAACGATACGTGTTAAAATTGAACGACATTTATACCATTAGTCGTCGAGATATTGGAGTATTAGTGACTCAGTTTTTGATATTTTTAAAACCATGTAAAAGTACTAGTTTCGTACGTTGATAAAATACTGTGGTTTGATGGGAAAAATACCGTTAATCTGCTACATCGAAGGCAACCATTTGTCGCTGGTTTGCTGAATTTAAACGCAGTCGTAGAGATATGACTTATGTTGAACACTCTGGGCGCCAAACTTAGAAGGTTACACCGGAAAACATCGAAAAAATTCACAAAATTGTTCTGAATAAGCATAAAGCGAAATTACGTGGTATTGCTGATATCAGTTTACCATTTACATCATATTTTGTGGGTATGCGAACGTTCTGTTCGAAGTGGGTATCGCGTTGGCCAAAATTATCTAAGTGTTGTTTGGAGCTGTTTGAGTGAAATAAAAATAATTTTTTCATACGATTTGTGACAATGGATGAAACGTGGATCATCCTATTATCTACTTTATCTACTCGCAAGCCTAAGAAAAAAGCTAGCCGGAAAGAGATATGGCCTCTTTGAAGGGATGATCGGCGAAACTTAAGTATTCTGAAAGGTTGGAACAATTATTTTAAAAGAAAGGCATAGATAAGTTAAAGCGGCACTGTGATAATTGTATCACTCCATAAGGAGATTCTGTTGATGGGTAAAGTCGAATTTTGCCCAAAAAAAAAATTGTTTTTCTATATTAGTCTCAGGACTTCTCGAGTGCTATGGCAAATACAAGAAACAAGCAGATTATTTTAAGTCAAAATAAATGTTTTCTTAGTCGATCTAAAATTACAGAAGCACTCGACGGCTAAAACTTGTATTCAGTTTAAATGTTTCTCTCATGAACAATGATAAAATTTAACAAAATTTTCTTTAATTTTTGTACTCGTGTTTGAGAGTTTTGAAACCAGGTCCAATAGGTTTCTGGTTTTAGTTTAACACTGTAATTAAAACCCGATATCTAAATACCCAATTACTTGTACATAGTTAAAAAAAAAAAAAAAAACAACAACAAAGGTATTTTTTGATGTATTTTTTTAAATGTAAGTAAATTTTAAAGACAAGAGGAGTAAATTTGATAATTATATTTGCACTACACATTTGTAAATCGACTTAGGAATCCTAAACTTGGAGTAAATGGCTTAGTCAGAGCTACGTAGCGGTAGTAGAATTTAAACTACTGTCATATAGTCTGAGATCTGCTCTGGAGATTTCACACTGTCAATTGCATCTTCTGGAGCGCTAAGGTCCACTTTCATCTAACTGGGCACATAAATAAGCAAAAATATCGCTCCAGGAAAATGTAATGGCGAACAGAATCAGCTGGTATTTTCTTTTCCTTTTTTGATTTCCGAGAACATACAATAAATGTGAATAGCGAAAGTTATGTATTACTTTATTTGCAGGCTCATTCAACTTACTCAACAAAATGAGGCAACTCCGTATACAAGTACTGTGGAGAACCTCCATCAATTTGCTGTGTGTTTACATTTCCCATTTCCGCCTTGGAGACGGCCCGTTGCCTTTGAGATTTCTATCTTAACATCCATGGGTTTCTTCTTATCAAATTTGTTTGAAATTCACAACATCCTGTCAAGAATGCAGAATCACGTGACACGAAACGCGGTAGTACGCTTTCAAATGTATGTGCGACTATTAGTACGACAATTGGACAATAACATTTTAAAAAAATAGAATCCGAATTTTTTCTCTTTATGCAAACAACAATGTCTCAGAGGTTTTGCTTTATTTATGTAAATATCTGCCACCGGACACCCTGTATGATCAAATGAAACAATGCGTACGAATGCAATATCATTATCATTTGCCCGATCTCCAGAGAAGATTTTGGTTTTGATTTTGGTGGGGGCTAACGCCCGTTTTTTTTTTTTTTTTTTTTTTTTGCTTGATACAAGCTTAAACTAACTTAAAAATTAACAAAAATTAAGGGGCAGGAAATAAAGGAATGGTGGAGGAGATCAAGTTTGTGCTCAGGTTAAAATCAAAGAGGGGGAGATTTGAGTTGAGTTAACCTTAAAAAGCATGTGGAAAATTGTTTCATTGAAACCATACGAGGTGCGATGGGTTGGAATATAGAAGAGACGAGAACAGCGTAAGCCAAGAGGGTAAGTGTTGAATGAAATAGAATTGTAAAGGTAAGCGCAATTCACAGAACCAGAGCGCAGTCGATGAATGAAGAGAATGTAAGCTATGACTCTGCGTTTTTCGAGGGTTAAAGAAGAGATTAATTGAAATCACGTGAAATAGTCATAGATTGGCATTTGGAGGCATTAGGCTCTAAGCAAATTTTTAGACGTCAAGTGGAAAAGCTGTCGGGGTCTTCTTGAAGAAGAAAAGAGTTTCGGGGGGTGAAGAAATAATTTTAAGATCTTAGTGCCGTCGGCATAAATCGATAGGGCATAGTGTTAAATAATCGTCTCAACATCTTTTAAAGTTGAAATGAAAAGATGAGGAACTAGATCATTATCTTGTCGATACCAGAAGTAGCTTAAAATGATTAAGAGGGTTGACCCTAAGTGAATAATATGGTGTAAAAATTTAGGGAAGACAATTTGAAAAGGATCAATTGACAAGATATTTATCAAAAACGTTAGCAAAATCTGTAACAATAACATCGATTTCGTTTTCTAGGGTTGAGAGCGCAAAGGATACGATTTCAACTAAGTTTGTAGTAGTCGATTCAGAAATCCGTGTTAAAAAAGCTTTGCACTTCGTATAAAATACTATTGAACATTTTAAGTATCTGAGAAAGCTTAGCAATGGGACGGTTGTAAGTTCTTTCATTTTTTTTATCCCTTTTTGTGGACCGGGGTCATGTAAGAGGATTTCCAAACTTGCTGGTGTTCCACTTATGTAAGGGATATACGAAATAGGGTAGAAAGTGGATGCGAAAGATTGGACTGAGCCCGTCTGGGCCGGCTAAAAAGAGAGATGTAAAAAAGAATTCTTCTGAACACAACAGGCTTAGTTAGACTTGGTTATCCCACCGTCGTCTAGATATTCAGTATTTTAACAAAATAACAGACTATCATATGATTTCTTCAACATCATTTTGAACAAATTTTGCCAAACTCTGAAGCCAATACCAAAGGCACAGTGGTTTAAAAGTAGTTCAATAGATAAATTTAATGAAATTGACATCATGGAAACCAGAAAGAAATAAATAGTTTATTCATATACTAAACAATCAAAACAAAATACATATATGCAATCAAAAAAAAGGGCTTGGACAGGAACAGAAAATTATGGATAAGAAGTTGTAAGGGACTTTCTTACCTAGGTTCTACTTCAAACTAGAAAGTCAACACAATTGTAGAGATTAAACGAAGGATAAATAATATGCTTTAGAAATGACGATGATTAAACCGATAACCCTTCAGAGAACCACTTTGTTCGCGGGTCTAACTATTAACTGTTGAAATTCCTACAGAACTCAATCCCTTATAACTCAAACTCAAAATCTTATTCGAGACCGAAGTCAAAGATATCAAATTAATATTATCAAACATACATTTGAAAAATAAGAAAACTTTTTTAACCTTAAACAATTATTTCAATTTCTAGCTTCAACAATAAAAACCTGCTCCCGCAACGATCCCAACATCAATCAATGTATTATCAAAGCAGTTGACGCTGTTCGTCCATTGCTGGCAACCGGAGATCTGGGTGATGGTTATCATACGCCTCCTTTGGAACCTCTTCTTCTGGATAACATCGATATGGCACGTGGAAAACAGTTTCGAGCTACATTTAGTGAGATCCAAGCGAGAGGAGGAAGCGACTTCATAATCGACAAACTAAGGTAAACTTGTTTTGGGATTTCCCTAAATCAGACATATCATTTTAAGTTTTTTTATTTTCAGTGCAAACACATCTGCCATAGCATTTGACGTAGCCATAACTTTACCAAAAATAACATTTGTTGGAAAGTATGCCCTTCGTATAAAAATCCTTGTATTGGACATTCAAGGTGCTGGAAATATGAAGGGATATTTCGGTAAGAGAACAAGTTAAGATCAGAGTACAATTACAATTATTTGTCTTTAGAAAATGCAAAAGCTGTAGTGAAAATGCGCGGCGCCAAGTACGAAAAGGATGGTGTTGAATATGTGCGATTTACTAAGATGCCAATTAGCATTTCTGTTAGCAACATGAAACTGCGGCTAGAAAACTTATTCAATGGGGACAAAGTGTTAGGTGAAGTTGGGAATTCCATTATAAACGACAATCAGGACTTATATCTGAGTGAGATAACACCTGGTCTTGAAAAAGGATTGTCAAAAAAGTTCTTAGGTATTGCAAACGAGATTCTTCAAACAGCAACGTTCGATGAAATGTTTCCACTTTAAATTTTTAATTATTTAGTTTAATTACTTTATATTGTTGAGTTGTTTTTAAGTTTAACAAATTAAATAAACAAATAACAAACTTTAAAATCAAAAAACTTTTGTATTTGTCGTACGCTAGACAATTTCGTATTTCAAGCTTCATTAATGGTAAATATCTTAAAGTTTTTATTTAGTGAAACATTGGAGATCAAATGGTGTCGAATTATCCTCAATAGAACCGATACGTTCGAATCGATTTTCCTGGACCAGAAATACTTTTCTGATTTGTAAAAGTACAAGTTTTAATATAATTTTATGGATTAATAAGTCCATGACAATTTCATATTTTCAGCATGTTGTATCATTTGTATGTGACATCCACTGAAAGCAGACAACCGCGAGATTTAGAAGAAAATGAGAAAAAGTGAAGAAAGTGTAATAACTTCGAATGAGTGCTTTATGTTTTTGTGCCTCATAACCGTGGCCGAAAGATGAATACACCACAACACACTAGAGACCAGAAAACAGTTGGTTTTCCAGGGCGGTTATGCGCCGAAAAAGCCAAGGTAGATTTGTCGGTCAAGAAAGTCTTAAGCAGCCATCTTAATATTTCGGACTTGCATATCATATGTCAAAACAAATGGAAAAAAAAGCAAAAGCAATACGCTACCAGTAGCCTTGATCCGATGGCATAAACCTAGTAATGCTTCAGGAAGGCATAGGCGCACTCGACAGGGTGTTGTTAACAACGTAACTTTTGACAGCATATGTAACTTGGCCCAACAACAGGTCCTAGATAAATCAATTTAATGGATAGGATTAATGCTGTTAAATCGACCCTGGTTACGGATTCTGACTGTAGCCGAAATATTGTAGGTTGGGTTGATCAAAAGATGGTGTTCTATCTCTACTACTATGGTACATATATATTAGTCGCGTCCTTGCCTAACGACCTCAATGGTTCTAATGTCCCTGCTGATATATGTGCAATTGATCGAACTGACAGTATAACTACATCATCTGCGTTTGCTTATGCGCCGACGTTGGAACTATTGAGCGCGTTGAGCAGTGAGTCAACCAACATGCACCATAGCATGTTCGACGCCTTGCGAACATCCCCTGTTTACACCTGCCACCACATATTGCCCGCGACCAGCATCAATCAATGTCCTATTCACCAGCATTGCTTTTATCCAGAAGACCAGTGATACGTCTACGCCATGTTTTCTGGTCGAGTTGCACATGCCATTAAATGTTGCCGTGTCAAAAGCACCCTCAACGTCGATGAAAATGCCCAAAGCGAATTTCTTCTTGTCGAGTGCGTCTTTAATTCTGCCTACCAGATTCTGAAGCGCACTCTCGCAGGATCTTCCGCGTTGTTAGGCGTGCTTCATCGCCGACAGAGGGTGCACTCCCAACGCGGTTCTGCGCACCATTCTTTCGATGCTTTTTAGCATGAAGGAGGTCAGACTAACAGGTTTGAACTCTTGGCAAGTACTCCTCCTTTCCGATTTTCGGTATAAAGGCCACTCTCACTGTTCATCACGGATTCGGTATGTATGCCAGTGCCAACCTAGCAGTAAAAATTTCATCTCAGAGCTGCCAGCAGCTGGTATATACCCTTTTGTCACCGCAACCGATGAGATATACAAGCTAAAGCATTGTGTGTTGTTCAGCTCACTAATAGCTTCGTTGATGGGAGCTATTTGTGAGCTGGTTTTGATCAGGTTAACTGGGAAGTGAGACTCGAGCATGCGACGGAGAGTCTTTGCCTTCGACTCGCTTTAGGTACCGTCAGATTTTTTGAGTGGTTCCAGCCTTGTTGATCTTCACCTTTTAAGGACTTCGATCAGCCTACTGGTTTCACCGATAGTTTTTATCTTTTTGCAAGAAACTTTGTAAGAGGCGCTCTTCGAAGTACGAATAAGCTTCTTAAAATTCCTTTGCTTTGATCTGCAAAGATTGCAATCTTCCTCCAAATTAGTCTTAAGGGACCTGTTTAGATTCTGAAATCAATGAATCTATGGTCTTAATCGGCTTAAGCATTTTCAACTCCTACGACAGATGCATCAATCGTTTTGGCATCGTTGGCACGATGAGTATTTGGCTTAGTTGCAACAGCGTTCAAGATGGCGGCGACCAGCTAAGAATCTACAAGTAGGTGACATCGTTGTACTTCGGCACGAGAATTTGCCGCCAACCAAATGGCGACTTGGACGCATCATCAACGTACATCTGGGGATGAAAGGCCTTGTGTGGAACATCACTGTGGAATATTGCTTGAAGAATGAAGGAACTGGCGGGAAACTGAAGCAGACAACACGACAAGCACAAAAGGTGTGCAGATTATTTGGCACTTCTCCTGAGCATACCGGCCCAGCCGAGAAGTAAATGCACAGGATTATTGTAGATAATTTTGAAAACGCGGTTTTTCCGCACTATTTGGCACCACTTAAATACAATTACCTCATTTTGCTAATTGTTTCTTTGTATTGCTTTTTTTGACAGGCACTAAAGCCTTTTTTTTCTATGAATTTTTTGTTTGAGGAGTTAGTGGTACTTTTATCATTTTGGCGAGCGGCTCTTAGAGTGACAGCTCCTTTTTGTGAATTTTGGTGTTCTTAATTGATCTTCATTTGATGTTAATAAAATATAGTTACAAGTGAACTGGTCTGAGCGTTTGATTTAATATTTCACAATTGTTCGCGTGTATAAATTCGTATACAATCGGGTCTTACAATAAAGACATAACAATTTTGTTTCTAAATAAAACACAGAAAAACTGAGATGAAATTTATTCCAGTAGTAGTACACATGTTGGAATTTAAGTATGGAATTCGATCTCGTTCATATGACCATTTGCAGCGATCGATTTTTTGGAGCCAATTTTCCACCACTATTCCACACATATCGGTCGGAATGTTGGTAATTTCGCATTCGATATTGTTCCTGAGCTCCTCTAACGTTGTTGGCTTATTGGCATAAGCCAATGACTTAACATTAAAACATAAAAAGATATCTAATAGTGCTAAAAAGCATTAGCCATTACCAAACTTCTCCTTCACTTGCCTAGGCATTATAAATATAGGGTTTTCCAATAGGGACTTGACAACTTTGCATTTAATTTTTGAACGCATTCGTTCACTAATCATCAAACTGTCACTGTCAATTTATTCAGTAAACTCAACATTTTCATCATGATAAAATACAATAACGAACAACGTCTGCAAATTATATAAATTTTTCTAAAGATTTAACGCCGCTGGACTATTTTTTGTGGGGCTACGTTAAGTCGTTGATTTATGCCAACACGCCGACGACGTTGGAAGAGCTCAGAGCCAACATTGAACGCGAAATAGCGGGCGAGTTGTTGAAAATTTCGTCCAACGAATCGACAGCTGCAAACGTGCCCACGGTGGCCATATGAACGAAGTCTAGTTCCATTCATAAATGTTTTGATTGTACTTCAAGTCAATAATAAAGTTTTTGAAATACCTCAAATGGTTTGCCTTTTATTTAAAAAACAAGTTGTCAAGTCGTTATTAGAAAACCCTATTTCTTCCCGCAACTTCCACATGCTTAGAGCATATCTTTGTCTAAATGCTGAATTTATTAACTGTGCTATTTTTTTTCATATTTTTTTTATTTAAATTTTAAATATCACCCGTGATTAGATCAGATCCCGGAGCTGTTTTTGGATTGATCTTTTATTTTTATTCTTATTTTTATTTCATTTGTGTAAATACAAAGTTATTATCTTCGTATGGCTGGAAAACGTTTTCAAGATGTTCCGAAAATATATCCGCCTTTTATTTGTTTGGTTTTGACTAGTTTTCACTGCTGTGTATTCTGTACTTGGGCGTTGCAGCCCAAGCAGTCTTTGGGGTAAAAGTCTGTACTTCATTTTCTAATTGCTTTATGGTATCGATTGTTGTTGATAGTTCGATATATTCTTCTAGCAAATATATGAAATATATGGATTCAGTTAACTTGTTCACTAGACGTGGGTTGCGTTCCTTCATTATAATATTATTACTACCAAGTGTAAGCAGTACCGATAAGTGATCTGAGTCAGAATCTGGCTTTTCTTGCATTTGAGGAGTATTTAGCGAGATATTCTTAGTTATAAAGGAGTCGACAAGGACCGGGATTTTGTTCCTATCTATGGGACAGTAAGTAGGATTTCTGGTTGAATGGTAATAAGCATTGCCTTCTTTTATATATTCAAGAAGTCCTCTTCCCCTTGTTTTTGTTAATATTGATCCCCAAAGTTTGTTCTTTGTATTGAAATCTCCGTCTTTTATAAATTTATTTCCCAACTTACCGCTGCTTGTTTTTATGTTTACGGATTTGCAACATGACTGGTATTCTTCATCTTCATCGTGGCTAATACCTTCCTTAATTATAAACTGCAGCTTCCCTCTTGCAGTATTGCGGAGATGTGGCGTATTTTTGTTCCAATTTTGAAATGTGTCAAAATATGTCAATTTTATCTACGCCGAGAGTCACTTGCAATTCATCTTTGAGATTTTCGAGACTATTGGCATTCCATAGAAGAAGTTGTATGTGTTTAGCCATAACGATCTTTTAGGTACAGTTCTCTTATTACTGTTTATTTTTAAACAAAGATATTTCTTTTAGGAATTTTTTTATTATTATTTTTTATTTTACTTAAGGTGACATTTTGACAAATATAAACAACAACGTAAACAACAATAATTTTTTTTCACTCAAATATGTCGAAAAGGTGTTTTTGCGGGGAGTTCTTCTTCATGAAGAAAACTGCTGCCGAAAGTCATCGTATTTTGGTGGAAGTTTATGGTGAACATGCGCTGGCTGAGCTAACGTGCCAAAAGTGGTTTGCACGATTTTAAAGTGGTGATTTTGGCTTAGAAGACGATGAACGTCCTGGGCAGCCAAAAAAGTTTGAAGATCAAGAACTGGAAGCATTACTCTATAAAGATTGTAACCAAACACAAGAAGAGCTCGCAGTATCTTTGGGTGTCACTCAAGCAGCCATTTCAAAACGTTTAAAGGCAGCTGAATATATTCAAAAGCATAGAAATTGGGTTCCACATGAACTCAAGCCGAGAGACATCGAAAGGCGGTTTGACATGTAAAAGGAAGTCGTTTTTTTATCGGGTTGTTACTGGTGGTGAAAAATGGATTCATTACAATAACCCCAAGCTCAAAAAATCATATGTGAAACCCACCCAACCAGCCAAATCAACGACAAAGCCGAATATCCATGGCGCGAAGGTAATGCTCTGTATTTGGTGGGATCAGATGGGTGTGCTGTATTATGAGCTGCTAAAACCGGGTGAAACCATCAATGGACAACGCTACCGAACACAATTAATCCGTTTGAAGAGAGTAGTAGCCAAAAAATGCCCGGAATATGCAACCAGACACGAGGCAATAATTTCCCATCATGACAACGCTCGGCCCCACGTTGCTATTCCGGTTAAGAACTATTTGGAAAACAGTGGATGGGAAGTCTTACCACACCCCCCTTATAGCCCAGACCTTGCCCCTTCTGACGACCATTTGTTCCGGTCGATGCAGAACGCCCTCACTGAAATACGGTTCATATCAGAGCAGAATATCAAAAATTGGCTTTCGGATGGGATCTAAAAATTGCCAGAAAGATGGGAAAAAGTCATAGCTTCTGATGGGCAATACTTTGAATAATACTATTGTACATGTTTTTCTTAAATAAACGTTCAAATTTTGAAAAAAAAATCGCACGAATTAAATTGCATACCCAATATATTGACGAATGTGAACCGTGTGATTAACATATATGAGTAAACTAAGTGAAGAAATAAAAAATCTTTAAACTTATTTTAACACGAATAAACTTAAGTTAAATGTAGAACCATGATGAAATGAAGTAGTTATGAGTTATAATGGACAGTAAGCCTGAATTTAAGAAGCATTTCGAATATTTATGTAAAAAGATTGCTAAAAACACAACATTTGCAAGTTTTTTTTTTCTTGTCGTTTTGTTTGATTAACTATACACAGAAGGATAATTTGTAAGAATTTAAAGATAAATCCGTTACTGACAGTACACTCTTAGGTCTCAGCAATAAAAACGGGAAAAAGTACAGTTAGGTTAGTTATTCCAGGGAAAAATATTAGCTTGATAAATATGCAGCTGTGCAAAACATATGCAAGTTTTTTATTTTTCCCTCATTTCTGTTTTAACTTCCAAGATATTCAAATCAGGTTAGTAAAATTGTGTTCTTTATCAAATTAAGTCTGTTCATAGGCAGGTTTTTTTTATTCAGTTTTTACTGGCTTGCAATAAGTACGATACCCGAACAAAGGAGCTGGTAGTTGAGGCTTTTAAAAGCGGATCGAAGCAAAGAAAAATAGCTAAACGATTCAAGATTCACGAATCGACTGTTTCCCGGATAATTACAAAGTTCCAACAAAATTTATCAATTGCAACGCTTCATTCTAGTGGTCTCCTCTAAAAACAGACATGCAAACTGATAAAAAAATTATCAACATTATCCGGCAAGAACCCTTCCCGTTTTCTACTGCAATCGTTAAGGACCTCAACTTGTCAATCGATGCAAGCACAGTTCGTAGACGTGAAATAGAAAGCAATTTGAGGGCATACCGAGCTATTAAGAAGCCTCTGTTAACCTTAAAACACCATCAAAAAAGGTTGTCTCTCTTTGTTTGATAAAAAACTGCTTCTAATTTCCTATTACTTAGACTTCAATTTGCGCATAAATATTCAACTTGGTCCCTGACACAGTGGAAAACCATTTTATTTAGCGATGAGAGCAAATTGAATATCTTATCTACCGATGGTATTGGTTACGTTCGCCGAACGGTACACGGTTAAATCGGGAAAACATCCGCGCTACTTTGAAGCATGGGGGCGGTTAGCATGTGGTCCCTTACACCACGCTTTGTGTATAAGGACATCTTAGACACAGTAATGCTTCCATACGCTGAGGAAGAGTTGCCGTTGTTATGGAGGTTTCAACAAGACAACGACCCAAACCACACCACAAAGTTCGTTAAAGAATTTTTAGGGGCTCGGGGAGTAAATTTTGTGGATTTGCCTCCACAGTCCCCCGACTTAAACCCAATTGTAAACTTATGGGGAATCCTTAGAAAGCGGACAAAGGGGCAAAAGGTTCTTTAAGAAGCTTTAAAGGATGAGTGGAAAAAAGTTCCCGTATTGCTTCCATACCGAAAAGGTGTGCAGAAGTTATAAGAAACAATGGTTTTTGGACCAGATATTGATGAACAAAAAAAACTTGCATATGTTTTGCACAGCCTTAAAATGAATGAACTCGTTTCTCTTTTCAAAGTATCAAGAATACATATTTTAAATTTCTTTGTTTTCTTTTAAGTATTAAACAGTAAGTAATACTTTTGATTGAAAATTTCATAGGAATTCTTTCTTTAGAGCAATAAATTGATTGTAGCGTGTGCTGTGTGGCGTGTGGCACCATCCTGTTGAAACCACATGTCGTCCAAGTCCATATCTTCCAATTCGGGATAAAAATAATCGTGATCATGGTGCGATAACGCTGACCATTTACAGTAACGTGACGATCGTTATCGTCGACAAAAAAATATGGCCCAATAAAGCCGCCGGCATGCAAATCGCACCAAACAGTTATTTTTTGTGGGTTTTCACCCGAACAATAACGCATATTTTGCTTATTGACGAACCCATTGAGCCAAAAATGAGCTTGGTCGCTGAAGTTGATTTTGCGATGAAATTCATCATTTTGGCGCATCTTCTCCAGAATCCAATCGGAGAACGTACGTCGCTTCAAATGGTCCATCGGCTTCAATTCTGGAGTCAGCTTGATCTTGTATGATTTGCGAAATCCTTACGCAAAATACGCCATAATGTGGTCTGAGCGATGCTCAATTCTTGAGAACGCCGTGGATTGACTGATCGTTTGCTACGGACATCTGAACGGCAGCGATATTTTCGACACTTCGATCAACCGGTTGTCTCACTGACACGGCAACATCTCGCTGTGTCAAATTTTTACACTAAACTTGTTATTGTCTGTCTACTAGGGCAAGAATTACGACCGAAAATTGGAGTTAACGCTCTGAAAGTGGCAGTCACCGACTCCGAATATCTGTAGATATGTAGTACGAGTCCATTACCTCAATAAGAGCATTCTAATATATCATTTACATATCAGACTAAATTTTTTGATGTTGTATACTTCATTCAACATTAGTTTTTCTGGTGTCAAGCGCAATCGTGAGATCACTTCAAAGACGTGCTTGGCTCTGTTTAATCAAAATCTGGAAGAATTTCTGTGTGGTTTCGTGATCGTCGATAAGACATGGATTCATTGGTACACACCAGAGACCAAAGAACAATCGGAACTGCTGCATAAATGCATTTTTGCTTATAACCCCCACTAATAATGACGCAGCACATTGTATCGCAATAACTTAAGGTTGTTGCCCGACATGCTTATTAAAAGAGGTCACTAATAACTCGCGTGAGGTATGATCCTAGTTGACTATTTGGAGAAGGGAAAAACAATCATACGAGCATACTACGCCGATTTATTGGACCGATTGAACACCGATTTGAAGAAAACACGACCACATTTGGCGAAGACAAAAGTGCTTTTTCAAATTGGTCAATTTGCACACTTGACTTTAAAAAAAAAGTCGGAGCACTGATATATCATGAATGTTTAAAAGTTCCCGGAATAGCCACCGTGTGTTGACATTCCCTGTATATCTAAGCGTCATAGCTTGACATTTGCAAAAGTTACGTAGCCAAGAGTACAACTATCTTTTTGTGTGTTGGTGATTTTTTACAATTTTAGAAATGCATTTAAATTTGCAACAACGAACTTGTATTAAATTTCGCATAAAAAACGGATTTAATGGTGCGCGATCGTTGGAAATGTTGAAAAAGTGTTTCGGCAAGGATTATCTAAAGATAATGGTCGTTTACCAGTGGCACCAGCGGTTCAAAGGTGGTCGTGAGTTAATCGAAGATAATGGACTCAGTGGCAGACCATCTACATCGAGAACCGACGAAAACATTGATGAAGTAAAAGAAATGTTGGTCAATAACCGCAAATTAACCATCAGAGAGATAGCGGAGGACTTGAACATTGCCTATGGATCCACCCAAGACATTTTGGTTAATGATTTGAGTTTCCGTCGTGTAGCAGCAAAGTTGGTGCCAAAAGACCTCAATTTAATGCAAAAAAGAGAACGTGTTGAAGTCGCAAAAGAGATGATTTGCGAGGCTGAATCCGATCCCATATTCATCAAAAGGATCATTACTGGAGATAAGACGTGGGTTTATGAGTACGACACGCAATCCAGACATCAGGCAAGTGAATGGCGTTCACCAAATGAGCTGGGACCAGAAAATCACGTCGTTTTCAGGCAAAAAAGAAGGCAGTGCATCATGAATTTTTTGCCAGAAGGACAGACAGTAAACAAAGAATATTATTTGGGCCTTATGAGACCAGAAACTCGTCGATTTTGCACCATGACAACGCACCGTCACACAGTACCATCATTATTTGTAATTTTTTTGACGAAAACTGCAACAAATACCATCCAACAGCCACAGAATTCACCTGATTTGGCTCCCTGTGACTTCTTTCTGTTCAATCGAGTTAAAAAACCACTACGGGGAACACGTTTCAACAGCCGAAAGGAAGTCATGGGAAAATCACAGAAAGCACTGATGGACATACCGAAAACCGAATATAAAAAATGTTTCGAGAATGGATCAAGCGCTGACATAAGTGTGTTGCAGTCAATGGGGATTACTTTAAAGGGGACAATATAGATTTAGATAAATAAACTTGTATTTTTAATTTTCATAATAAATTTTTGATCAAATTTTGGCATACGTTTAGGGGCTCGAAAAATATTTTATTGTACGAGTATATGGAAACTCTCCAATTGAATTGAAATGCTGAATTATTATTCTGTGAACCCAGAAATTTCGTAGCACTGACTGTTAGAAAAGTAGTTGTTCTTAGACATGCTAATCGTGTGATTTGTCGGAGATAAATATAAAAATGTGAGTCTTAATTGAAAACATGCAATCAATTTTGATTTTACTTGAAGTCTAAAACGAAGTATCATTTGTCCCATACGCATCGGCTGGTCCAGTAGATTCGTTCGTTATTTGCCACAGCAACTTCTTAGGCGGACTTTGCGGATTAAGAAAGCTGTCGAAAGATATACACATATGTATGTATGAGGAAGCAATATAACATAAATAATTTAATTTTTTTTATGGGCTCAGATTTGAAGTTATGTCCTGCAGTTATCTGTTCATTAAGGAGAATTCCAATTAAAAAAAAAAAATAATAATTTGCAAAGATCTGATTACTGGAATGCAATGAGTGACGCCAATCTATCAATGCCTAACGCTGATACTACTGTTTTAGATCAATTGTGCTATTTTAACTCTTTGTAATAGTACCAGCCAGTACCCGGTGCTTGATTTGCTAAACTTATAAGTCCGCGCGTCGAAATTGAAGCACAAAAATGTAAAGTCATCAGTCAGCATGATATATTATTTATATGAGCTACCTCAAAGGAGGTGAGAGTAATAAGAATTTTTTCGTATGTCAAGTTGCTAAAATATGTAAGAAATGGTGTCCGATTTCCCCAAAACGGATAACTGACCGAAATGGCTAGGCAGCTTTACCCAAGGGGTTCTAATTTGGGTGGTAAATAGAATTTACTACTCGGTCACATAAAATCCCACATTTTTGTACTACTTCGAATAATGACGGAGTTGTTCTTATCGACTGAGAACTTGCAACATGCTGGTGAACTAGGCTGCTACGGGTTTGAAAAATGAAAATGGAAACTACGGCGCCTGCTGCAAAGAAAAGAAAATCTCTTATTTGGATACGAAAGGAAAAAATCTTAAGCTTCCTAATCAAGAATAAATTTGCCAACATCAGCCTGATATACGCTCATGACTAAATATTTAAGAAATAGAGGATGGCAACAAATTATATCTCTAACAGCACTTCGTTAAGACCTACGAATAATGTCCTAAATGACGTTAAGGTTGTTTAGCGTGGTTTTAACCAATAAATTAGAAAGACACATCTCTGGCAATATATTCTGGAACGTGCCAGGTCAAAAAAAGTGTACAGAAACCTGTAGACATGAAAAATAAAGTTTATAAGTCAAGACACAGTCGGTGCTGAGAATGTAGAAACATCTTTTCTGCAGACGTTTTAATAGCTCGTATAATCTAAATTCGCTCTTACGTAGAACGAACTGTTCAACTTGGATGATGAAACTCAACATTTTTAGGAGAGTAGGAAGATATCCGCACCAAACAGTTTACCTGTCGAAAACAGAAAAGCTAACTTATTTCCAAGATTTTTTCATTGCAAATCCTTCCGATGAATGAAAATTCTGCGTCATTTTGCAAACTCATATTTGTCAACGATACGACTGTCCACTATCCATGCCACCATGATACCACATCAATTCAATTCGGATAAAAATATCCTATATATACGATAACTAGTGTCAGATATATTAACATATTACATATATCGGGAGAACGATAAAATAACTATAAATAAAATAATAAGTAATATGTACATTATTGTGAAATTATTCTTATCAGATTAATGATTACATAAAGTTTAACAACCAACACGTAAGTTTTCTATGGAAGATAAACGAACAGGTAATCCATTAAATATTCCAGGTGCAACAGAGGTAAAAAATTCGAAAAAATTCGATATTTGATAAGGAATAATAGTCAGAAATCATTCATTACTCTGAAGTTGAGGCAAATTTCGGCTTCTTAGTAAAATATTTTTAAGACCTTATAGATATAAAGGTATTTCAGTGAAAGAATCTAGCTATTATCAAGTCGTCGTTTTGCCTCCTGATAATTTTTAAAATGTGTTTTAAGCAGGTTGCAACAAAATTGTCATACATAACATACGATGTTGGCAAAAAATATTCTCTTTATATGGAGGTATAATCCTTCCAATCTATTTTGCCTTCAATATTCAATTCCAGATATTTGAAAATAGGAACGATTTCAATAGCGAAGTAGTTGAGTGGGTAGCCTACCATATGTCTAAGACATGTGTAACTGTGCTCGTGCTAATGCAAGAGGTTTCAGAACTGTCATTTGTATATTTACAGTCCGCACTATGTTTTATAAAATTCGGAGCCTGAATATCAAGCGTGGTCATTTTGAAAAACATCACTGGTGACTAGTTTATGCATACAAAATCAGTTCCTGAATACTTCCAAATCATGACTAGTACGCGGTAGATAGATATTTATTTCAAATTTTAAATACCATTCAGATTTGTCTTTCCTCTACAATTGCGTGAATTGATTAATCTAGGATAAATAATAAGATCGAGCGTTCTATAGTGGAGAATACTACGAAAAAAAAACCTCCAAAAGAAAAAAATTGTACATAAAATATAGGTTCATATGTGTATGTCATTAAATAAATAAAACAACGAATATGTAAATAAATAAACAAAGAGAAACAAATAAACATATAAATATATAAAAAAATATGTTAATAAATATACATATAAGTAAATAAATAAGTAATAGTCATATGAATTGAACTAGCTAGTTAGTTGAACGTAGTTTATTTTGAATTCATTAACAAGTTAATTCCCAGCAAAATTACATCGTTAAAGAAATTTTTCTTTTAGTTTTTTAACTCTCGGAGAAAGTTAAAGCCATGCTATGAACTTCTAGGGTAGAATAATTCCAAGGTAAATTCACTATGATTTTTTTTTGACATGTATATAGTAACTTTGTTCCTAGTTGATAGCAGTGACTTCCTGTTGATGAATTGTCCTATTTGTATACTTATTAACAGTTAATTTATTAACAATATGTACTTTTAAGGACTTAACGTAAAGCTCCCTCGGTATGCTTATCCCATTGAACTGTAATGGAAAACAGAGAATAAAGCAAGTCTCTCTTTTTCTGGTGAAAAAATAGCTTGCATTTTATCTTCATTCAGTTTTATTTTTCACCTAACGAATATTAAAAGCAAATTCATGGAAAGTAAAAATTGCGGTGTCATCAGCAAAGATAGCAACATCACAATTTGGCAGTTTTGGAAAATCTTTCGTCTGTAAGTTATACAAAATCGGTCCAAGTACAGATCCCGCGTTAATTGTTATTAAATTTGATATACCACTATTGACGTAAAGTATACGTCCTGTATACGTAGGAACGATTTGACATAAAACGTTAAACTTTTGGGTTGTACCGATTTTCCCTCAGTCGGAAATAAGAAGTTCTCGAGTGAATATTCGTGCACGAACTTTAAATTTTCTTTAGAGTTGTACGTGTTCTTGACGTGTGAGAATTTTAGGGTTCGTTGCAAGTACCGCTATTTTTTTCTAATAATTATTTACCATGCTGTCGGCAGTTCAAATTTGAAACTCCTTCGTTTACGAATTTAAAATGGGACATATGCGTCATTAGCAATGAAAAACATTAATGGCGCATTTGATGATGTAGCAATAAACAAACGCACTATATGATGTTGGTTTGATAAGTTCCAGTCGGGAGATTTTAGCCTCGAAAATGAACCATGTGGAAAGCCGGAAGCGTTAATTGACGACGATGTCTTAAGAGCAATGGTAGATGCGGACCCAATTAAATCGTTGCGGGAGATTACACAAAGCATGGGATTTTCCCCAATGACAATAAGTCGATACCTTTCTCTTATAGTAAAGGTAAAGAAACTCTATAAGTGGGTACCCCATTAACTAAACGAATACCAAATACCTGGAAATCTGCGCATCGCTTACATTAGGAAACCAAACTGAACCGTTTTTGCACGGGAAATTCACCTGTAATGAAAAGCGGATAATGTATGATTATCGTTAAAGATCCGGGAAGTGGTTGGATGCAGATAAAAAACCAAAACACAAGCCCAAGCCCGATCTTTACTCAAAAAATGTTATGGTGACAATTTGGTGAATATCAAAAGAACCAATCCACTTTTCATTTCTTCAACCAGGAGAAAGGATAAACGCCATCAAATATTGTGAGGAAATCAACATATTGCATGGCGAATTGGCTGAGAAGCAACCTGTATTGGTCAATAGCCACGGTCCGATCCTTTCGCATGACAATGCTAAGCCCCATACATCACAACGGCGCAAAAACTGTTGAGGTTGGGATTTGAAATTCTTCCGCATCCACCGTACTCTCCTAATGTTTTCCCAACAGATTACCATCTTTTCCCTAATCTGGACAAATTTTGCCGGCAGAATGTCTTTCGGTCACAAAAGCCTTTGAAGATTTCATTGCCTCAAAAAGTCAGCACTTCTTTGAAAAAAGAATATTTTGAGGTTGTGTCACGTTGAAAGAATGACATAGATGCCAACGGATCCTATTTTGATTGAATAAAGATTCATGGAAATATAGTATTGGCTTTTAAATTTTTACTACATACAAAATACATAAATAAAATTAGATCCTTAAGAACTTGCTTATACTACTGTAACTTTCTGTGCTTTCAGAAGGCTTACCAACTTTGATAATGGGAACAATTCTTGCTTCCTTCCAGGATTCTAAAGAAAGGCAGTCGATACCTTTACCAGTCTCTTCTATATTTGTCTCTTATATAAGGGAAGCCTTATATAATATGCATTTTTAAGTATTTTTGAAATAAATTTTTATCTGCATCCAGTATATTGGATGTAAATATACAAGTATTGAAGATGGAATCAACATTATCTGTTCTGAAGACTCTTTTGAATATATTGTAACTTTTTCTCTCCTGACCACCGAAGTCGACAATAGTGTTGTTAGACTAGGTTCAATATTTACAATGAGGTCAAGTACAGAAGAAAACAGAACAGAAGTCAGAAGCGCACTATTAAGAATCGACAAAATATTTCCCCATGAGCATGCAACCACAATCTCTATGTCTGCAGTTGAAATCTCTCCAATTATGAATTCCGCATTCATAGTAAATAACTTGTGAGGGTCAATTTTTACTGATATTTTTTTTTTTTTTTTTGCATTTGACCACCAGGGAAATAAATACAAACAATTTTAATTGTAATTTGATTTTCCGTTATTATTTTGGTGAAAGTTTACGGTGAACATGTACTATCTGAGCGAACGTGCCAAAAGTGGTTTTCACGATTTAAAAGTGGTGATTTTGGCTTGGAAGACGATGAACGTCCTGGGCAGCCAAAAAAATTTGAAGATGAAGAACTGGAAGCATTACTCTATGAAGATTGTTGCCAAACACAAAAAGAGCTCGCAAAATCTTTGGGTGTCACTCAAGCAGCCATTTCAAAACGTTTAAAAGCAGCTGGATATATTCAAAAGCAAGGGTTCATGGGTTCCACATGAACTCAAACCGAGAGACGTCGAAAGCCGGTTTTGCATGTCCGAAATGATGCTGGAACGCCACAAAAGGAAGTTATTTTTGCATCGGATTGTTACTGGTGATGAAGAACGGATCCATTACGACAACCCCAAGCGCAAAAAATCATATGTGAAACCCGGCCAACCAGCCAAATCAACGGCAAAGCCGAATATCCATGGCGCGAAGGTATTGCTCTGTATTTGGTGGGATCAGATGGGTGTGCTGTATTATGAGCTGCTAATCCGGGTGAAACCATTAATGGACAACGCTACCGAACACAATTAATCCGTTTGAAGAGAGCAGTAGCCCAAAAACGCCCGGAATATGCGACCAGACACGAGGCAATAATTTTCCATCATGACAACGCTCGGCTCCACGTTGCTATTCCGGTTAAGAACTATTTGGAGAATAATGTATGGGAAGTCTTACCCCACCCACTTTATAGCCTAGACTTTGGCCCTTTTGATTACCATTTGTTCCGGTCGATACAGAACGCCCTCACTTAAATACGGTTCACATCAAAGCAGAATATCAAAAATTGGCTTGATTCATTCTTGGCTGCCAAGCCGGCGCAGTTTTTTTGGGATGGGGTTCACAAATTGCCGGAAAGATGAGAAAAAGTCATAGCTTCAGATAGGCAATACTTTGAATAATACTGTTGTACATGTTTTTCTTAAATAAACGTTCACATTTTGAAAAAAAAAAGAACCGCACGAATTAAATTACATACCCAATATTTCAACTCCTAATATATGTATATTCTCAAAATATTGAATTTGAATAATCAATCACAGGTAAAGGCGAACGCTCAATTGCCCACCATGCGGCTGGTTTGTCCAATCGTTAGCGTGCGTGTTGGATATATCATACACGAATATTTGGACATGCGAAAGCTCTGTTCAAATTGGGTGCCGCGTTTGCTCACAGTCGACCAAAAACAACAACGTGTTGATAATTCAGACTAGTGTTTAAAGCTGTTCAACTGCAATAAAGCCGAATTTTTGAGTCGGTATGTGGCAATGGATGAAACTTGGCCCCATCACTTCACACCAGAGTCAAGTCGACAGTCAGTTGAGTGGCGAACAGGTAACAAACCTCGTTCAAAACGACCAAGAACTCAACAGTCGGCTGGCAAGGTTATGGCATCCGTATCTTGGAATACACATGTAATAATTTTCATCGACTATCTCCAAAAGGGGCAGACTATCAACAGCGACTACTATATTGCGTTGGTGGACGAAATCGCAGAAAAACGGCCGCATTTGAAGAAAAATAAAGTGCTGTTTCATCAAGACAATGCACCGTGTCACAAGTCGATGAAAACGATGGCAAAATTGAATGAATTCGGCTACGAATTGCTTCCCCACCCACCGTATTCTCCAGATTTGGCCCCCAGCGACCATTTCCTGTTCGCAGACCCCAAAAGAATGCTCGCCGGAAAGAGATTTAAGACCGATGAAGAAGTAATCGCCGAAACAGAGGCCTATTTTGAGACTAAACCGAAATCGTACTACAAAACTGGTATCGAAAGATTGAAAAATCGTTTCAGTCAATGTATCGCCTTCGAAGGCAACTATATTGATAAATAAAGTTGAATTTTTCAAAAATTTTGTGTTTTACTATAAAACGGCACTGATTTTTCAGCCCATGTGTTAGAACCAGTTTCTAACGAGATCAATTATATATTGAAGTTTCGTTGTAGTGTTCAGACAATTTAGTGATTTTTTTTTTTACATCCATGCACTTAAGATTTTGCTTAATAAATTCAGTTTTTAGTATATGAGGATGTCTATCTCCCATACGATATATAACGACCTTAAATGCTCGGACGCTTTTAAAAACATGTGAGAACAATTGGCATTTTCATGCTTTAACTTTGCGATAGCAGAATCATACGATTAAATTTTTTTTAGTGCATTAGTCTGCTACTTTCAAACTTTTTAGAAATTGGTGTATGCATTTATAGTAATTGTATGTGAAACAGTTTTATTGGTGGTACATACATGTTTTATACTATAAGCGTTTCATTTGAAGCAATCACATCTTCTATATCATTATTGTTAGTATCATTATCCAGGAGACATTAAAAGGGACTCCAGCAACTTTTACTTATCCTTCTTACGAGTTTTAGCACTTTTTATGATGCCACGAAACGTATTACCTAGAGACAAACGATTATCCTTAGTTTCAATTAAGATCTATAGCGTTTAGAAATTTTTATTTTTTTTTTATTATTGTAGATGTCATCCGCCAACAAAAGCTCCTGATAGACGAAGAATTAGGGAATATGTATGTACAAGCTATACCATCATCAAATACAGTTTTTTCCCTCTTAGATCTTAATAAAAAATAGAGTTAATAAAAATAAGAAATAATACCGGGCCCAATTAGTTAACCTCTAAACCATAAAACCACATTTTCCCAATTTAATTAGAAAAAGTTCTTGGTCCACAGTATCAAATGCCTTGGTAATGTCAATTAAGAGCGCAGAAATACATTTATTTTATCCAGACTTGCATTAATATTACTGCAAAAAACCATAATGATATTCACTGAAGAAGGAGTATTTTTAAAGAAAACTGATAACTCTCCTTTTGTCCACTTGTAATAACATAATGTCTTGTTATGACATTACTGCCAACTTCCTCAGATTGTACAAAGTGGCAGTTGAGAATACTCGGTACTCCGTAAAAATCCTGATTTCCTTAAAGATTCTATGACTACTTGCATACGCTGATGACACTGAAAGAACAAAATGAGCTGTCACTGATGCATTTTCAGGTGTTGAAACCAAACAGGCAAAAATGTACAATATTTAGCATTTAGTTTGAGGCCAAAACTAAAACTATGTCTGTCTGTTTGGTATAGGAAGGCAATATAGTAACAAAATCCTATCAAGAAACATAAGAAAGAGTCCATATAACAACCTTATCACCCATGTTCTACATGGTCTCTAGTAGAGATGGATGAAGATGTCCTTGATCGTCTTAAATAAAACATTATTCAACTAATTTTTTACCCTTCTCCTCTACTCAGAAAAGTGCGCATCAGTCAACTGAGATAGTTTAGCCATGCAAAGCCTTCCTTCCAAGAGGTACTATGCAGTAGATGACGGACTCGCCATGGGAGTCGCTCACAAGTGAAAGCGGATGTCAGCCGTGATTATCTCAGCCGTGATTATCTCAGCCGTGATCATCTCAGCCGTGATTATCTCAGCTATGATAATCTAGCTCTGGGCATATTTTTTTTTTTAAATCTATTATTTAAATTCATCAACATATTTTATGTCGCCACGTGAAAGAATTCCCTCCCAAATAATTCTTTCTGTGTCAAAATCATGAATTTGTTTGGATGTAAACGGTAGACAGGTGTTGATTATATACATATGTACATAGACCCATACATTTATCAAAAAAAAATTAATCAATAATGTGACTTGGATGTTAAGTTTTGCACTGACATCTGACTTCCATTTATCTCCGTCACTGATAAACTTCAATAGAAAATTGCTTGTTTTTAAAAAGGCTGCTATACGGCACTAAGGACATCTTTTTGCCAATAAAACAAAATAATTCTACAGACAAGGTATTATAAAATTTTTCAAAAAGTAGCGGCAAGTTCCGCATTCATGACGTGCTAGTATTGCTTTATTGGGAAAATGCAACTGCAACGACATCAACATGTTATCGAAAGAAGAAAAGAAAATAGCAACCGGGCGCAATAGTAAAACCGTTTACAAAATCACAAAAGAAGTGGCATTTGGACATTATTCTAGAAAACATCCGGTAAAAGATTTAACTTTTATCATTGTTGGAGGGAGTATTTCGATACAGCTGTGCATCTGACCTATGAATTGATAATATTCCGGAGAAACTTTTAAAATAGGTGTTAAAACAGCAGCAGAACTTCTTCATTCACACCTGAAAAGACTTGAGAATCAGAAGTTTTCGTACCAAAGAGCAATCAATAAAACAACTTAATGCCTTTGGCTTTAGAAAATTACGATGTCGTATACAAATATGTAGTTTTCGTCGAATGGCCAAATGGCGCGTAGTGTTATCCCGTAGAAAAATATAAAAAAATATTTTCGAAAAAAAAAATACCGACAAAAGCCCTAGCGAAAATTGGACCTAGGAGCCGAAGAAAACATGATCGCACCATTTACTAATCGTTCCTAAATAGAGGGGTCTGTAGAATCATACTAATGTCCGATTACTAACCCGGCATACAACCGGCGCAGAAAGAGGTTAAGAAATATCTAACACTAGGAGTAACTATACGCTACAAATATTCCAACGATCAATAAAAGAAAAAAAAAAACAAAGATATTTAAAAATTATTAGAAGGTGTAGTGAAATAGGGCAAGTATTTCTTTTTAAATTGTTAAGGCAAAAAGAAAAAAATCCAAGACCAATGATGAGCTTGTAAAAGTGGACCAATTTGGGAAAACAATAATACGTACGAGGGCTATTTGATGATTATCTTAATTTAATATAACCTCCTTTAGCCCACCTGTCAAAATTTGATGACCATCCGACTCTTAGTTTTGCTTTGACACCAATTTCAAAACATCGTGAAGGTGTTTTTTGCGACCATGGAAAAAGAGCAGTTCGTCCGTGATCCGATTCTTGTTTTTGAGTGGCAAAACCCGCAAGGAAATAAACCCCATATGTATGTATGAGACCCATATATCCGTACAACCGCTTACAATTGGTTTTTGATGAACCGCACCCAGGTGACCCAAAAACGGTTAACATAGAGAACACCGTTTACAAATTCCATGATTTCGTATTGGAGTGAAAATTCGCGAGTTGGCTGAGATAGCAGGCAACTCAATGGAACACACTAGCCATATCCTGCATTGAGTAAGTTGTCCAACCGATGGGTGCCGCGTTTGCTCACACCGGAGAACAACCGCAATCGTCAAAGACGTGCTTAGACCTCCTTAATCGAAATATATTACGGGTATTCAATAAACAGCCCTCGTACATAATATATCAAACTCCATTTCGATATCGGAGGTAATTTCCTTAATGAGGATGGCGAACATTATCAGTCCCGTTAGTGGTTCCCCAATCAGTTATGCTGTAAATATCAGAATTTAATGAGCCCAATAGACACTGCTGTTCCCATTCTACAGGAGCAGAGACGTGAATCCGTTAACAAATATGAAAAGCAGAATGTACGTCGTCAGCAAAGGAATAGCACCTTGATCAAAACGTATTAAAAATACAAGTTTATTCATCTAAATCTATATTGTCTCCTTCAAAGTAATCCCCATCGACTGCAACACACTTATGTCAGAGCTTGATCCAATAATCGAAATATTTTTTATATGCGGTTTTCGGTACGTCCATCAGTGTTTTCTGTGATTTTTCCATGACTTCCTTTCGGCTGTTGAAACGCGTTCCCCGTAGTGGTTTTTTAACTCGATTGAACAGAAAGAAGTCACAGGGAGCCAAATCAGGTGAATTCGGTGGCTGTTGGATGGTATTTGTTGCATTTTTCGTCAAAAAATTACAAATAATGATGGCACTGTGCGACGGTGCGTTGTTTTCTGCCCACAATTCTGGTCTCTTCTGCGAATTGCTTTACGCAAACGACTCATAACGCCCAAATAATACTCTTTGCTTACTGTCTGGCCTTCTGGCAAAAATTCATGATGCACTGCCTTTTTTTGACTGAAAACAACGTAGTTTTTTGGTCTCGGCTAATTTTGTGAACGCCATTCAGTTGCCTGATGTCTGGATTGCGTGTCGTACTCATAAACCCACGTCTCGTCTCCGGTAATAATCCTTTTGATAAATGTGGGATCGGATTTAGCCTCGCAAATCATCTCTTTTGCGATGTCAACACGTTCTCTTTTTTGCATTAAATTGAGGTCTTTTAGCACTAACTTTGCTGCTACACGACGGAAACCCAAATGTATTGGGTGGATCCATAGGCAAAGTTCAAGTCCTCCGCTATCATTTTGATGGTTAATTTGCGGTTATTGACCAACATTTCTTTTACTTCATCAATGTTTTCGTCGGTTTTCGATGTCGATGGTCTGCCACTGCGTTCGTCGTCTTCGATTGAGTCAGGACCACTTTTGAACCGCTCGTGCCACTAGTAAACGACCGTTTTCTTTATAGAAACGTTGCCGAAAAACTTTTCCAATATTTCCAACGTTTGCACACCATTAAATCCGTTTTTTATGCAAAATTTAATAGAAGTTCATTGTTGCAAATGTATATTAAATCCATTTCTAAAGTTGTAAAAAATCGCCAACACACACAGAGATAGTTGTACTCTTGGCTACGTAACTTTTGTTACGTAGTCAAGCTATGACGCTAAGATTTAGAGAGAATGTTAACAACAGATGTACCAACTTAACAAAAAAACAGAACTCAAATCGGAACAATGGGAGCAAGGTGGTATAATGGATTCGAAGTAGAACACAAGAGACCGTTGATTAAATTAATTAGAGCGCCGGAAACAAAACAGAACCCTAGAGCACATCACCATTTATTTTGTGGATATCAGACTTGAAACCATCCTTTGAAGAAGACGATCTGAAATACACGCATTTTGGACAAAAGATTCTGATGCAAAACTTTGTCGAATACCTTAGAAATATCAATTGCAACTATCTTGCTTTCGCCAAATTCATGTACGCTTTGGTTCCATTTTTCTGTGAGACATGCCATCAAATCATCAATGGACCTGTTGTTACGAAAACCATACTGACGACCATTGAGTAGTTTAGGTGCTTCGATCTTTAAGATCTCTTGCTACTACATGATTCATCCCTTTGAAGATTCACCGCACTTAAGTGCAGGCGGGGACAAAGAACAATCGGGAAGTAACATATTGTTTGCAAAACGTACAGCAGTGGCTTGTCCAAATAGCTGACTGCTGGAATGTCATTGTAAATGAGCGTTGGGATGGAGAATGAGGCAGAATTTCTAATATTTTTAACCAACGACCAAAAATTTTTACTTCCTTTGGGACATTGTATTATTTTTTGCCTCAGCTTTAGGTCGTGTTGAAATTTCACAGATTTAAGGAAGGCGTTGTAGTCATTCCTGGACCGTTGGAACTTTTTCCAGTTTTCCTCTTCTGGGTTGGTCTTAAGTGATCAAAAAAACATTTCTCTAATCCTAAATTATCTCTGACAACCTTTTTACAGCCCGAGTAGTACCATGCATTTTCTTTTGGTTTGGTACTCTTCATCCGATGAGGGATAGAGAATCTCATTCCAAAAAAAATAGTGTCAGTGATCATATAAGCAGCGGCATCCACCTAATCATCGAGGAAACGTAACGACAAGTTCGCCCCAATTGGCTTTTCTTTAAATGTTGAATTCCTCTTATGGAGGCAAATGACCACTGAGCTCAAAAATCGTTCTTTATTTTTGTCCCATTTTCCTAAAAACTTAACACATGCTCAGGTACTTCTTTAAAGAAAAAATCATACCTATTTCGCAAAATTTAAAATCTTAAAATTTTCGATAAAAGATATTTGCTTATATTTTGGACAAAATTAATTAATATATATGAATAAGTGTCGAAAAGCTAGAGCTAACAAGTTTAAAAATTTATAAAGAAACTTGCGATTTCAGTGCAGATGTTATATCAGCAAAAGAGATATGAGGGCTTGAAAATTTATTAAAATTTTGTTCCAAATAGGATCTACTAGTGTGTATGTCTCTTGCGTTTTAAGACACAATTTGTACATTTTCTTCCATCTAAATTTATTTTTCTACCAAGTCAGATACGGTTAGCCTTTAACTACTTCAAATGTATTCTTAACCTTTTTGTGGATCTATTAATGGAAGTTGTACAATAGTAGAATTAAAAAGATTAACGAAAACAATTAAAATTAAATCAATTTAGACTTATGAGATATTTTTGAGCTGTAAATCGTTGCTTAGTTTTATTCAAAATCAACCGAAAAATGAACAACATTAAAATAAACCAAAGAAAAGCTTAAATGATCGTCACGAAATGCAAAGGTTTCAAAGTAAAATAAACTAATAATTGAAAAGATAGTTTAGGTCGCAGTACTTGCGGCAGCATAGTGGGTGACATAATTGTTGACACGTAATTGTTGACGACGTACCAGGAGACCTTAATGAGACTTCTTTCTTGAAATTATTTATTAAAATATTTATCTTTTAAATTTATTGAATTCTCACCAGGCTTTCCTTAATTATAAAGTTTGCGAAAAATTAAAAAATATATTTTAAATGTTGTATCTTACCATATATTGGGGCTCAACCGAGATATAACCTCACAGACTAAAAAACTTTTCCTAGCAAACATAATTATGCGCCAACAGTGGGTGGAGTAAACAATAGAAAAAAAGAACATTTAACTAGCTGAAGTGATAATCTATGCTTACAACGTGATACGTAGGAATGCAGAAAATTGAATTCGTAGAATGGAAAGAGGAAAGCAGGGAAGATAGCAATGGACTGACTTCGACAAGTACCTTGTCTACCGATAACAACGTAGAGTATAGAGTACGTTTGAAAAAAATTCACTGCTATCGAAAAGTATTGTGTTACAAATTGGATTTCTTATTTTAAAAAGTACGCAAATGTGTTTCATTGGAAAGATTTTGAAAAATACATATTTTGTAAAAGGTCACTTAGTACTGCTGATCAATTATATCTTGACCTCGAGGCAAGACCCTTTAGCTATCGTGAACTTTAAAATGAGCGCTCAAGATGCGCATCTCTGATGCTTAGCATTGTCGTTGTTTGTGTTTTCTGTGTTTGTTTTTGATGACGACTAGGAATTTATGGTTAACATAGCTTTTTTGCGTTTCTGCGTACGTCCAAGTTTGCAAATAGAGGCCAGCTATTTTGACATTTAGTGAAACACAGGTAGATCCCCGCCCACACCTCTCAAATCACTTTGATCTGAAGCTACCTGGCTAGGAACTAGTGCCATTATTCTTCTCTCACCGTGGCCTCGCCATTTACGTGCGTAGTGATGTAGTTTACTAAACTCCACCACAAAGTAATCCGTGTTCTAATCCAGAATTCAATTTTTTGTGACTAAAATTCCATCTCCGTAAGCAAATTATCCACTATTGCTTTATTTACAGAAGCCCCAACCTGGACTGCAATTCGATCTTTAACGAGTTGGATGAGCCATCTGACTCCATTCAAATAATTATTTCCCGTTATTCTCATAGTGAATTTGGTATTATGGGCGATTTTAACATTGTTACGTGACTCTAGGTAGCTTCGACATTCTGGACAAACAACAACCGAAGGATGGTGTGTTGACATCTTCGCTGCGGAAAACAACTTTACCCAGCTTGTAAATGAGCCCACACGTATACCAGACGCTGACAGTCATACCGCCAACACTTTGGAATTATTTTAAACTTCTCACCCTGATAAGTACACCTTTGATTTGCTCTCCCCTCTAGTCTCGTCGGACCATTGTGTCATACATATCACTTAATTTTTCGTAAACAATCCACACTGTAAGAAATTCCTAAAAGAACCGTATTATGAGAAACAAACTAGGAAATCTTTTTTAATCTTTCTTAAGCGTCTGAAATTTCAATACGGCCAAAAGCTAACGCAAAAAATACTACAATGTTTGTAAACATTTTTGGTCGTTCGTGAAAAACATTAGAAATTCTGCCTCCTCCTCCATCTTAATTTTCGTTATAATAACATTCCAGCTGTCAGCTCTTAGAACAAGGCCAATCTGATTGCTGCACACATTGCGGCCAGCTTAACACACCCAGATTGTGCTTGTCTTCGCCTACATTTAAGTGAGTCGGATCTTCAATAGGACGAATCCACTCGTGTATTGTAAGAGTTCTTAAGGATCTTAGCATTTGGGGGCATGTCTTACCAAAAAGTGAAACCAAAATGTGCATAAACCTGGCGAAAACAAAATAGTTATACTTGATATTTTTAAGGCATTCGACAGAGTTTGGGAAGGTTCTTTTGTCGGGAATGCGTGTTTTTGGGATCGATGACTCTCTTTGGCTGTCGAACGAAAACGGCAGCGTATGTTAAGCTCATTAAATTCCGGTATTAACAGCATAGCCAATTGGGGAGCTATCAACAGAGTGGAATTAAATGCTTCGAAAACACAATTCTGTCTGCTGTCGTTAAAGCGAAATTTAAATACCCAGCCATTTTCCATGAATGGCACTTGCATCGTCGAAACTGGAAAATTTTCCACTCTCCGTATGTGTGCCAGTGAAAACCTACGTTGGAATGCCCGCATATCAGATGTGCGAAATGTCTAGGTTTTCTCAAGCGATGTAAGAAATATTTCACTCCCTCTAATCTGCCCCTAATATAAAATCCGCAAAATGCCTACATCTGGTCAGGTGCTCTCGAACATCTCTGCACCTGCTAAAAAGAATTCAAATCCGTAGGAAAAAACTCATAGATGATACTAATATCAGTCAGTCAATTTACACCCTGGAACACCGATGTAATGACTTGTCTCACTTGGTTGTATCGCTATTTCCACCACCAGTGATCCATTGAAATCACCAGTAGCATTCCGCCCCCTTTAAATCTTCAACTGTAACACTCGTCTTGGTATGAACGCTATCAGTATACTCTAAAGCCCACTATCGGACGTACTCTGAAATATCGGGATCCATTCCAAAGCTGTACAACTCGCTTGTGGAATACCCTGCCGTTCTCTCTATTTCCTGGTCGTTAGAATTGGCAAACATTTAAGAACAACGTACATCGGTACCTTTCTATTCGTCCTGGTTTCCTTCACCCGCGCTGTTAACAAATGTTTTAAGGGTATGAAGGAAAAGGGGCCTAAATGCTGTAGATGTAACAAATGTGGACAAAAGAAACCAGATTGGATGTAGGAGATTTCAACACGTTCATCGATGACCGCATCAAGGGAGAGAGAGATATTGACGTAAGTAAAATTATTAATTCAGAATCCACAAACCTAGAAGAAATTGTGACATACGAGGTGCGTTCAACAACTAAGGTGACTTATGAAATTTCTCGGACAACGCAACCATGGGCTAAAAAGTCAGTGCCCCAAATTGCAAAATTCAACTTTATTTATCAATATAGTTGCCTTCGGGGGCGATACACTGATTGAAACGATTTTTTAATCTTTCGATACCAGTTTTGTAGTACGATTTTGGTTTAGCCTTAAAATAGGCCTCTGTTTCGGCGATTACTTCTTCATCAGTCTTAAATCTCTTTCCGGCGAGCATTCCTTTGAGGTCTGCGAACAGGAAATAGTCGCTGGGTGCCTCAGCAAAAGAATACGGTGGGTGGGGAAGCAATTCGTAGCCGAATTCATTCAATTTTGCCATCGTTTTCATCGACTTGTGACACGGTGCATTGTTTTGATGAAACAGCACTTTTTTTTCTTCTAATGCGGTCGTTTTTCTGCGATTTCTTCCTTCAAACGCTCGAACAACGTAATGTTATAGTCGCTGTTGATAGTCAGCCCCTTTTGGAGATAGTCGATGAAAATTATTCCATGTGTATCCCAAAATACGGATGACATAACCTTGCCAGCCGACTGTTGAGTTTTTGGTCGTTTTGGATGAGGTTCGTCGCCTGCTCGCCACTCAGCTGACAGCCGACTTGACTCTGGTATGAAGTGATGGAGCCAAGTTTCATCCATTGTCACATACCGACGCAAAAATTCGGCTTTATTGCGGTTGAACAGCTTTAAACACACCTCTGGATCATCAACACATTGTTGTTTTTGGTCGACTGTAAGCAAACGCGGCACCCACTTTGAACAGAGCTTTCGCATGTCCAAATATTCGTGTATGATAGGTATATCCAAAACGCTCTTTCGATATCTTCAAAGCCTCAGCTATCTCGATCGACTTCCCTTTACGGTCATTCGTAATCATTTTGTGGACTTTTTTGATGTTTTCATCTGAAACAGCCTCTTTTGGACGTCCACTGCGTGCATCATCTTCGGTGCTTGTATGACCACTTTTAAATTTTTCAATCCACTTGCGAATTGTTCGTTCGGCTAGTACAGAGTCCGGGTAACACTTATCAAGCCATTTCTTTGCATCACACGAAATTGCTTTGAATCGATTTTTTTCACAATAACAAAAGTTGCTTCACTCACAACGCTATATCTCGAGAACTAATTGTCCGACAGCTGTCAAATTTATACACGTATCTTTTGAAAGTTGGTATGGATTTAATTCAAGTGGTGCCCTCTCTTAGAAACGACACGGACTTTTCAGTCCATGTATTATATTCATTTATCGATTTTTTTTTCTTGTGTGTTGGTACACATGTCCCGAACATATGTTTACAGTTTAAAGTACAGGGTTTTCTAATAACGACTTGACAACTTTTTTTTTTTTAAATAAAAGGCAAACCATTTGAGATATTTCAAAAAACTTTATTATTGGCTTGAAGTACAATCGAAATATTTATGAATGGAACTCGACTTCGTTCATATGGCCACCGCGGGCACGTTTGCAGCGGTCGATTCGTTGGACACAATTTTCAACGACTCGGCCACACATTTCTGCCGAAACGGCCTCTATTTCGCGTTCAATGTTGGCTCTGAACTCTTCCAACATCGTGGGCGTGTTGGCATAAGCCAATGACTTAACGTAGCCCCACAGAAAATAGTCAAGCGGCTTTAAGTCGCACAAACGAGGCGGCCAATCGACTTTCCCATGTCTTGAGATAACACGCTCCCCATACTTACTCTTCAATAAATCGATTATAACGTGTGCTGTGTGGCTTGTGGCACCATCCACCATTCAAACCACATGTCCTCTAAGTCCATATCTTCCAATTTGGGCCAAAAATAATCGGTGATCATGGCGCTATAACGCTGACCATTCACAGTAACGTGACGATCGTTATCGTCGACGGAAAAATATGGCCCAATAACGCCGCCGGCATGCAAACCGCATCAAACAGTTATTTTTTGTAGATGAAGTGGTGACTCATGAAGCACATGTAGGTTTTCACCCGACCAATAACGCATATTTTGCTTATTGAATATTCCATTGAGCCAAAATTGAGCTTCGTCACTGAAGATGATTTTGCGATGAAATTCATCATCTTGGCGCATCATCTCCAGAACCCAATCGGAGAACGTACGTCACTTCAAATGGTCCATCGGCTTCAATTCTTGAGTCAGCAAAATCCTTACGCAAAATACGCCATAATGTGGTCTGAGCGATGCCCAATTCTTGCAGCGATATTTTTAACACTTCGACCAACCCGTTGTCTCACTGACACGGCAACATCACACAATGAATATGTAGACTAAAATTTTTGCACTAAACTTGTTATTGCCTGTCTACTAGGACGAGAATTACGACCGAAAATTGGAGTTAACGCTCTTAAAGTTGCAGTCACCGACTCCGAATATCCGTAGAAAGTTTTTATAATATAATTAGTGTACTTTACTATGATGAAAATGTTGAGCTTACTGAATAAATTGACAGTGACAGTTTGATGATTAGTGAAAGAGTGCGTTCACAAATTAAATTCAAAGTTGTCAAGTCCCTATTGGAAAACCCTATATATACCATAGCATACTAACTCTGTTTTGGCAGATAGAAAGTTTGGACATGTTTTGGTGTGTTGGCAATTTTCAATTATTATAAAAACTGGAGCAAAGAATTTGCATCAAATTTTGTTAAAAAAACAAGAGAAGTTTCTGAAGATGTTGGCATATCGATCGGCTCGTGTCATGCAATTTTTTCTGATGTTTTGGGCTTGAGACATATGTCAGTGAAGTGTGTTCCTAAACTTCTTAATTTTATTTAGAAGAAACGTCGCATGAGTAACGTTCAGAAGCTCTTGAATCACGTCAGTGATGATTCTAACTTGCTCAAAAGAGTCATAACTGAAGAGAACTATGCAAAGACAGATTTGGAAAGATTGAGGAAATAAAAACAGCATCGCTGGAAGAGCTCAAGGCTATTCGAAAAAGTGCTTATGAGAAGTGCTTCGAGAATTTGAAAAGCGTTGGCACAAGTCTATTTTATCTGAGAGGGATTACTTGATTAATATTGAGTCACTTTATTTTTTGAACAAACCTCATATAGGAAAAACATGAGCGTAATGGCCAAAGTAAACAGCATATCATTGGATTGCCTTGCAGGTTCAGGAAGTGGAATATGCGTTATTAGACTAATTTTAGACTAATTATTTATCTGGATTGGAATCAAATGTATTTACGAACACGAAGGGTTACTGCAAAACTGCAGTACAAATCGACGGAGAGACTCACTTAGGTTAGAAATCGAAAGTTATGCTGACGAAGATACATGCTTGAAGTTTGATATGGTTATTGCAATGAACTTGTTAAGGCAAGTTAATGTTAATATAAGTGATGGTGATATTCAAATCTGGAAGAATCCGTGCTCCAAGCAAGGGTCTACATGTTTCCTCAATAGAATTGATATTGATTCTGAACCTGAAAATTTTAAAACTTTGCGACATGTTAAAAAGGAACTTTTTCTCATTTAAAATTATATTCCCCAAATTTCAGACTAGTCATCAATAACGATGAAAACTGTCACAATGGATGATGAACCGATTTATAGACTATCTAGATGATTTCGCACATTAAAGCATAAAATCATCGAGGAACAAGTAAATAAATGGTTTAAGGATGGTATCGTAACAAAGAGCATTTCAGACTACGCTATTTAAGTAATATAAGTTAAAAAAAAGATTGTTCAAACAGACTATGCATTAATTATTGAGGCTTAAACCATAAAATGTTTAAAGAAAGATGCCCTCATCCTAACATCGAATAACAAATCGATAAATTGCAAGCAGCAAAACTCTTTTTAACTCTGGACCTAGGAAATGGATTTTTCTATGTTTCAATAGAAGCAGATAGTAGACAATACACTGCCTTTATAACTCATTACTGTCAGTTCGTACAAGTACCATGCGGGTTATGTAACTCACCACAGGTGTTTAAAAAGTATATCAATTTTATCTAAAAGGGTTTAATTAGTTTTGGCTTTATTGTAGTCAATATCGATGACATTATCATTCTATCATCAACAATACAAGAAGGAATTGAGAGATTGGAAAAAGTACTACAAGTCGCATCAAGAAATAGCTTGAGAATAAAATGGAAGCAGTGTCAACTATTACAAAATGACCATGAGTAACCTGGACACCGCATGGACAACACTAGCGTATCACTAAGTAGACCTAAGTAGTACTCAATTTTCCTATTTCCCCAAAAGTAAAGGAGATTCAAAGTTTTCTTGGTTTAGTTAACTTTTTCAGAGAATTAATACCGAACTTTGGCTTGAGAGCCAGATCACTTAGTAAATGCTTAAAAAAACAGCTCGTTTTAAGTTGGAGCAGACGTAAATTGCAGCCATAAATGACTTAAAAGAAACACTCCTAACCAAGCTAGTAGTAAGCAAATTCAAATATGGTGCCATTACAGATATTCAAATGCACAATGCGTAAAAAAGAAATAAATGAAGCATGAGGACGCATTAAGCCGAAATCTAATTGTAATGTGCACATTGAATAAGAGTGAATTGCTAGATAGATTGACAAGTTTTCAACAAAATGATGATCACTTAAATGCAACTTAAGAAATTTTGAAAGACAGGTCAAACAAGGATTATGTTATGAATAATAATTTAAATAACAACATTGTTTTTGTAGTTCCACATAACATGATAAACGGTCCCACCAGAGAAGCCCACGAAAAAAGTCGCTTTTATCATATGGAAATGCAAGAAATGCCTGAAAAGGAATCTTTCATTCTAGACCTACAAAGAAGAATTACAAATCACATATCCAATTGCTTACGATGCATTTTAGCTGAAAGAATATCTGGAAAAGCCAAGAAGGGAGAGCAACCACACGAAACATTACACATAGACCATTTAGGACCCATGCAGTCTACGAAGAAAAATTACAGATACATCTTTCCGTTATTGATGGCTCTATACAGTTTTGTTTGTTGTTTTCGTTCAAAACATTAAATAGTAACTATGCCGTACAAAAAATTAGTTTTATAGTGGAAACATTTGGCGATCTAGAAAGAATAAAGCTGATAAAGGGGGAACATTTATCTCAAATTATTTTAAAAATTATTGTAAAGATCCTAATTTACAATTACATTTTATCACCGCATAGGTGTTCCACGGAGCAATGGTCAGGTGAAACATCTTCACTCAACTGTAATAGAAGCCCTAACTAAACTTATTATATACGATGTAGACAGATGGTATCAGCACGTGAAACCCTTACAACAGATACTGAATTCTACTTATCAGCGTGGGATCAAAACTTTACCTATTTAATTATTTGTGGGTATCGAAATGAAAATGCAAAAGGACCTGAAATTTGCGGAGGTAATAGCAGTTCGAGGACTCCACGGAACAACCTAAACAGAAACCCAAAAGATGTAAGAAGGAAGTTAACGAAATTTTAATAAAAATCGGAAAGAACCAAGAAGATATCAAGAAGATGATTTGGTTGTAGTCGAGAAAGTTCAATTCGGTATTGGATTAAAAATTCTGCCGAAATTGAGCATGAAGGACCCAAAAGTGCGGAAAGCAGCGCTGATAAGATGAAGCCGTGGAGTTATTCGGATGTAACGAGCGAAGAAACCAATGACGAAAGGAGAATTCCCGAAGCGAATATTCTCCAAGATATCCAAATGGGATTTAAAGAAAACTAAGCTAATAATTTGAAGAATAGTTGACAACACTTGCCGCAACGTTCGCTTTCCTTTCCATCAAGTGTAGCCGTTATCAAAGTTACTTTACTTCTTTTTTAAATTACTTATTAAGATATTTATCTTTAAAATTTATTAAATTCTTACCATATTTTCCTTAATTATAAAGTTTAGGAAACAATAAAAACTATATTTTAAATGTTATATCTTATATAACATATATAAAGAAATTTCTAACCTTCGCCTATAGTGAAACCATAATTAACTAATTAGCACTACTAAATCTAGTAAGAAGTCTAGCGTCAAGGGTAAATAAAAGTCTTCTTCAAACGGAGCTTCGGAGGGACGCAATAAGCAATATAGTAACACATACATTAGCGCGGTGCATGGTAAATATATTGGATATGTAATTTAATTCGTGCGGTTTTTTTTTCAAAATTTGAACGTTTATTTAAGAAAAACATGTACAATGGTATTATTCAAAGTACTGCCCATCTGAAGCTATGACTTTTACCCATCTTTCTGGCAATTTGTGGATCCCATCCAAAAAGAACTTCGCCGGCTTGGCAGCCAAGAATGAATCAAGCCAATTTTTGATATTCTGCTCTGATATGAACCGTATTTCAGTGAGGGCGTTCAGCATCGACCGGAACAAATGGTAGTCAGAAGGGGCAAGGTCTGGGATATAAGGCGGGTGGGGTAATACTTCTCATCCACTGTTTTCCAAATAGTTCTTAACCGGAATAGCAACGTTGTCATGATGGAAAATTATTGCCTCGTGTCTGGTCGCATATTCCGGGCGTTTTTCGGCTACTGCTCCCCTCAAACGGATTAATTGTGTTCGGTAGCGTTCTCCATAGATGGTTTCACCCGGTTTTAGCAGCTCATAATACAGCACACCCATCTGATCCTACCAAATACAGAGCATTACCTTCGTGCCATGGATATTTGGCTTTGCCGTTGATTTGGCTGGTTGGAGGGGTTTCACATATGATTTTTTGCGTTTGGGGTTATCGTAATTTATCCATTCATTTAAAGTTATAACAATTTGCTCTGTTGCTGTTTCGGCGAGACCATCTACACATCACATCTTATGCTAAATTTTTAGTTCAAAATGTTTGATGATATTGAGACATTATTCAATCATTTCAACGGCTTGAGAGTTTTGGTTTGGCTTGCTACGAATCCTTTCCCTTGAGCCCGTATCAGCTCTATAGGAATAGTGAGACGGCAATCGTAGTACTACATTTCCTGCCACTTGAACGAGTTCATCTACTATGTTTATCTTAGGTTTGTCTTTGTGGCGTTTGACAACATCCAACAACTCATCTTTTATCATCTTTCCTATGAAATCTTTGTTATTTTATATTAGAAATTCCTACAGATGACGACGACTTTACTCAGAATTTATACTTTCAGAGTTTTTGTTTATATCCTAGTATAAATGGAAAAAAAAAGCTTTCTTTCATTAGGAAACCTAGCCGTAAAATTTTTAATATAACTACCTACATATATGGCATCATAAAAGTGTTCTCGTTAATCGGTCTTCATTGTTCTTAAGCTACCTGCAACTCATGTAAATATCGAGTCTTATGGGCATCAGAGAACCTTATGATGAAACGACTTTTATTAACCACAGACCAAGAATCTAGTAACACAATTTGATTTCAAACCTAATTACTGCATTCTCAACATATACAATACACATAATTAAATATATTTTTTTTAGATTTAAACATCTACTACCTCTTGTATCAAATGTATCTTAGGCCAATCATATTTACCTGTTCTAAAAATATTAATTATTGCACAAACCTACATAAAAAGGGCTTTCCAACATTGTATACCTAACGCAAATCGAATTTGTAGGATAGTCGTATAATTAACTACAAGATTCGTGTTTGCTTATTCTATATTGAATATATTTAACCAAATAAACGTATGGTACATTCACATATGGCAACACTTACCACTTATTCCGATTAAACACAGCTTTTGAAAGCAACAAAAATCAAAAGAGCTTGTGGAGATACGAGCGAAAAGAAAATACCGGTTTGTTAAAACCAATAATTTGTAATTTTGGTTCTGTTAGAAAATCCATAGGATATCAATGGCAGATATCTATATGCAATTGATCATTTTGTCTCCGAATTCGGGGCAAACTGGTCGCATCGGGGTTCTATCGAATATTTAGAGGAACTGCGACAATAATTTTAATGTAAATCAGTGGATATTTGTAGTATTTCGAAGCGAATACTGAGCGATAGGCACTCGTGTTCGAAACAAAGTTCTACCATAAGGTCTGTACTGCAAATTTTTGTTAAACAGGGTATAGAACCAACGCTTTCGGCTATACATATTGTATAAATCGAGGTTAATTCAAATAGAAAATTTGGAATCAATTTTAAACTCGAATTTATTAATTGGCAGTTGCCTTTTTTTTAAAAAATTAGTAAGATAGGTAGTAAAGAACGTATTGTGTTTTAAAGTTTTCTTAAGATTTTGCGAAATAAATGTTTTAAGTGACATGTTCATATACGTGTTATGTCAAAATTATTATCATAGACTTCATCATAGTAAAAACCATCGTATATACGAAAATATTCACAGTCAAAAGTACAATACGTATAATACATTTTGTAGGTCGGAAGTATCTATGATGGTAATGCCATTAAAATTCAAGGCCGTTAGCTGTTAGCATAACACATATCTCTGCTGGGTTCCCCGACACTTAAACATATCCACCAGTGAAAGTTCTGACGAGCTCTGAACAGAAAGGCTGCAATAGATCGTGAACGGCCACTTAAGTGGACCAAATCACCACTCCGCATTCTAAGAGACCAAATGGGAAATAACACCCGAACGCATATCAGTAATAGTCTCGCCAAAGTTTGACATAAGCCAGAAAAGTTACCTTTAACAATATACTCATAACATAGCATGGTAGTTCAAGAAATCAAGTGACAAAATGTTGTAAACAGGGCCCCATATTTGAATTTCCAAACAAGAGCATATTGCAATAAAACAGTTAACTAAACGTTAAACTTAAATATTGAAAGCGCAGCTACCTGTGAGCAATCGGAAAAATAAATACTTTAGCGCGACTGAAATGAAGTTTTGGAAAGAACATCAATGAGTCCCGAGCTGACCACCGACATGTACACACGCAACACCAGTGCACTCGTACTGGATCATCAAATCGAAAAACTCGGCAGCGGAAAATAAACTTCACCGAAACAAGCTAAAACATTATTTAGAATAGTTTGAAATAAGGTATTTATGAAGCAGGTACGGAACTTAATTACGTACAAAAGCGGGAGATGCCAAACCAATATAGAATAGGATCCAAACAAGACTAACGCGAAACGGTAATTTGGAGAAACTAAAGAACTAAACAGGCAAAATTAAATAAGGGAATACTCGTAGACCAGTTCCGACGCTTAATTTGGGTGAAAAACAGGATCAATATGAAAAACTAGGTGCAAAATTACGTAGAACAACTCTGATGGTAAAAGTAAGAGTAGTGTTTCAAAAGGCGGACTTTACGTAAATCGAACGATGGACGAAACTACCATTACTCTCCGTCAATTCACTTTGATACCGAAATGGAGCCTGAGTTGAGAACACAAACACTTCCCATAGTTTGAGTCGATTTCGATCTGAAACCTTTTCGCCGATTCTATCGCCAGGATACTTCGCAAAAAAATAAATAAATAAATAAACTGCGAACGATTTGTTTCGCTTACCGACTCAAATTCATCCGGAAGGAACCGAGATCAAAATGAGTGTTGCGAACTGAATAAAACTAATTTTTTGCGTTTTAAATATCTTACTGCCCACCTTTCTTTCTCAGCTTGGAATGACCAACTTTTGTTTTTTCATCCATAAGGAATTTCTCCTGGTCCAGCGGATTTTTTAGGGCCAATCTTAATCCGGTCAGCAACCTCTTTCACAATTGCGGATCTTCTATGCAGCTACGACAAACCATATGAGCACACATGCTCACAGCTAGACTATGCTCTGATGGCGGCCTAATGAGCGGAATCGGTTGGCAAAAACATTGCAATTTTTTTCATGCATTTTTTCTATTACGAGTATAACGTCTGCTTTGCTCAACGTATCATCTGAGATGTTTTGCCGTCGGGTTTTGCTTAGATAAACTAACCGACGAGAGCCATGGCAATGACAAACTATGGATGCTGGTGAGGAAACGGCGATGTTTGGGCAAAAATGTTCGTTGCTTGGTAATATTCTGCCGGGCCACAGGAAAGGACGTCCGCCGCATTCATCTTGTCTCGAGTGTTGTCTTCGAAGTTGCAGGTTAGTTCAAAGACGTATCCTGAATGATGATTTTAGCTTGCGTCTCACTCTTTAATCAGGTGAGCCGTTGGTATGTATGTATAATGTACATACATGCAAAAAATAAAAAAAAGTAGGTGTGGTGAATGGTGTGTATTGGTTTTTGAGTGTGGATTGGTTAGTTCTTTGCTATTTTAGGTAAATTCAATATATTTAGCGTATTAGATTAAATGTTTACATTCATTATGGTTTGCTTGTAATTATATCATTAATTTTAATGGGTTTCTGGATATGCGTAATGGGATGCTTGTCCTAAGTTGCCATTGGCAGAAGTCAAATTTAAACTATTGGGCGCTTTGACGACGCGGCTGGAAGATGAGTTGATTCGATACTGCCAAGTCGTCACAGAGTAGGCTGTTTTTGTTCGTGAGGGAAGATCACCGGCTGTCCTGCTTTGAGCTGCTCATTTGAAGTTAGGCATTTTATGCGCTGTTGAAGCCGCACAAGCTATTCCGATATTCATCTTTTCCAAAAATTTTGTTGGATTCTTTGAAGAAGATGCCATCTGCCTAAGTGGTTCTCTTTGATTTCTGATAAGTCTTTTTCTGGAGTTGTGTTCAACAACGCATAAATGAGAAAATGTCGTAGCATTAAGATCGACACATCTGCGAGATTATCAATTATGACAGAGTAGACGTGAATTCAAACATGCTTTCACTTGAGCTAATATTGTCGCATAATTATCGAACGTTAGCGTATAATGGCATATGACTCGTTTTAGATGGTATTTTATAGACTTTCCACAGCCCATCAAAGTGCGATGCAGCTGGAGTATTGAAGTGCCACTTAATTGTATTCGCCTTCAGTTATTTTGCGATGTCCTCAGTGTACTGCTTTAACAGTGTCCAACATCTTAGCAGCTGATTAAAAGTTTGTTTAACAGTCGCTATATAGGTATGTGTAGATACACCGGAGCGCAGTTAAGCGTTTAAAAGCGGCAAGAAATGCAGGAGAACTATGATATAATCACTTATGGGTTTTTATTTGGAGAATCCAGTACTAAGTTCTGAGTATTGCCATCGTGAGTTGTTGTCCTCCATGAAGCGATTTGTTAACTGTCAGTCATGAGCTTAGATTTGTTGGCTGGTCCAGTAAGATGCAGCAGCGAATGATGTTTTTGCTTACACTTAAAACACCTGAATGTGCTTGTGCAAGTTTTGGTAGAATTCGCCCCAGAGAGATAATTGACGCACAACTAATGTTTCTTTAGGATTTCAGTGCTTTAAACTTAAAGCAGTTGCCAATTCCGTGAGAACCTTGGCACATTAAACACTTGAAAACTGTTGAGTTGTGTGATCGAATTGTGCGATTTCGACTAAGCGAGCGTTGGAGCAGAATGTCGAATCATCTTTACAGTTCTTGCCCTCATTAATATAAAATCCTCTACCACCTTGTATGATGGATAACCTGCATAGGGTGATATATGTGATTCCCAAAGACTGCCAGTATTAAGTGGTAGTTTTTGTACGGTATGGAAGGTCAGTACACTCTCCCATACTTCGACGGAGACCCCTTGATTTCTGTTTGTACATAGTATCTAAAAATACCTTGATAACTTCAGATGATTCCCGAGACACCTACGGTTAATTGAAGAGCACTTGAAGAGGAATTGATTTTCTTTAAACAGTCTCAGATTTTGGTATCTTTTAACCAATGTTGCCCAAGCTGAATCACTTTCGAAATGACCCTTAAATTTAGGTCAATTTTGAAAAGATGCAGAAAACGCAGGAATTTTAATGGGCGGAATTTTAAATTTCTAAGATGGAACCTTTGGTCCTGTTAGTGAATTGTTAAGATCACCTTGCGCTGCATTATCAACATGCCAGTTGCATGTTTTTAATTGTGAAGTATATTTGTAGTACAGTTATTTTAATTTGTGGAACGTCAATTCATCCAAATACTTGGTGTAATCCTCTCCACTATGAGCTGCAATTATCTTTTGATGTATTTCTCTGGCTTTATTTATTACGAAATTTTATTTCTACCCATTGTAAAAGATTAAAGATGAATCGAAAAAATAAAATACCACCCGCCTGATGAAATGCACTACTTTCTTCAGATCCGAATCTTCTGTGCAGCATCATCTGGTGTAATAGCTAGAAACCCATGCACACATGCTTATAGCTAGGCTACGTTTTGAGGGCGGCCTCCTGGGCGGAATCTGTTGGCAAAAACATTGTATTTTTTCCATGAAGTTTTTCTATTATAACGACTGCTTTGTTCTACCCATCATCTGCCTGATGCTCCCCTGAGCGCCTAATTTCGTCATTCTGCTGTCAACAATGGATGTTTTGCCGTCGGGTTTTGTTTAGATGAGCTAACGACAGAAGCTTTGCCGATGACAAGCTACGGATGCTGGTGAGCGAAAGGCGATGTTTGTGCAAAAATTTTGTTTGCTTTTCAACACCAATTTGGAGTCACACGACCGAGTACATTTTGCAACTTTACATCGGGTCGAAACCAACTGGAAGACCTTTCCAGCATTTTATGTTTAAACCACAGACATCGTGACTTTAGTCTCTAACAACTCAGGCCCGAATCAAAGTCTGGGGAACCCTTTCTCCTACGATACCGTGTTTTAAGTCCTGATAAGGACTACCGGTTTATCGGAAATTACGAAATGTACCCTCACAATCTTTAAGTAATAGAAGGAGATTCACTCATAATTAAAGTGATTCAATTGCCATAATGTATTGAAAACGTGCATAGAATATGCTAACGGGGAACTACGAAATTTGCAATAGATGAAAACACATAACATCTTCTCGGCTAATGCAAAGAAGAAGAAGAGAAATGGCATATATTATGGAAGACGGAGTTAGCGAAGCAATAAGAAGAATAAATCGGCAATATGAAGTTGAACCAGACCAATCCCCTCTGAACAATGGGCGGCATTGAGAAAATGTTAGCGAGTTTTTGTAGTAAAATCTTGAATGGCTATCGGATATTTAACCAATAAATTTATCACTTTTTTGTACGTCTGTAAAAAGTACGAGATATTGTAAAAACTTAAGTTTGGTGAAGCTAATGAAAATGATCTATATGAGAGATTTCTGGACATACGATAGCGCAATATTTTTCTGGTAGTCAATGCGGCTGTATGGAAAACAGAACGAAATATTAGAAAAGTATATTTTTTTTTTTTTTTATTGAAACAGCACATTGATGGATACAAATTTTTTCCTTTTTGACGCTGACAACGCTTCTGTAAACAGTAATGTGATAACCCTTCAACCAGCACTCCATAATCAGTTAATCATACGAATAGTCAAACATACACAGACTGAATATATGCTTTATCGCTTTTCCACCCTGCGATCAGGATATGGCACTTACATTTAGTCTCTGCAAGAAAACCCTGCAGTATATTGTGGCAAAAAGATGCCGCTTACACGAAAAATTTAACTATACACGACAATCGTTCATCTGACGAACGCATCGGAGTGTTTAACAATTTATTAAGAATATGTTTTAGAAAACCGATGGTGGAAAAACTCCAGGCTGAGCAAACCAGCTGGGAATCGGAGAATCCGTTCCAAAGAGCAATACATGCTCAAGTGCCGCCACTCGGTGTTTGAAAAAGTCACAACTGAAAAATATTTGTATAACTAAAATGCAAAAACTGCAAACAACAATTGCTGCTTTTGAGTTTTACATATTTTTCGCTAATTCGTTTCGATTTTACACTAAGTTTTGAAATTGCAATGAACAGCTTTTTTTTAAATTCTTTCAAATTTCCAAAAGTTATTCACAAAATTTTTAGCAACAATATTAACCACTCAATTTAGTATGCTCTCCATTTCTGAACCCTATTTTTACTTTCCGAAAAACACCCATTCTCACCAGGTGCAAACGGAGTGGTGAAGCGCAGCAGTTCATCGTTAATCCACGCCTCGATAAAGAGCTCTCAAAAACCGCAATAAAAACCTACATAAAACTGAATGTAATTACCAGGTATAAAATTGTCTCAGCTAAAATAATGCTTCTGAAACTTTTCCCAATTCCACCCTCGCCTTTCACATCATCGTTCATAGGTGAAGCATCCTCATCATCTATCCATCCATCGTGCGGCTGAAATCATAAACGTGTTCCACCTTTAAAAAGGTAATAAAAACGCAAAACCCCAAACAAAATAGAAACAAGAAGCACTTTGTATCATATCTGTGTAAACACCATACTCGTATATAGCGAAACAAAATGCCCTTCACCATTGGAGAAGGACGTACTGGTAGGCTCAACGCATTCAGCGTAAGCAATGGCGCAAACGAACTCCAATAAAACTCAAATATCACGTTTGTTAATTAGCTTCGAAGGGCAATAAAACTCAAAAAAGAACACAGCAACGGAATACCTTTTCTTGGTCCAAGGTAAAGAGAAGTAACTGAGACAGAAAGTAGCCCCATTGCAAAGATAACTTAACAAAAAAAAAGGCATTCATACATTTCATCAAAGGGACAATCTCGTCAGAAAGAAAATTAAAAACTTTTCGTCTTGTTCTGTATATCCTTCAACTGCCAATTTACCCGAAATCGCGTAGGAACCAAATAGGGCACAATAACTTGTACATTTTTTTTTTTTTAGGTTTGTCTATGGCAGTATTCATCCATGCTTGGGGGTCCATTCAAATACAGAGGTAAGTTTCAAAACGAATGATCTGCCTGAGGATGGCAGCACCAATTGACGAAATGGAATTACTCAAAAGTTTAATTGAACAAACCTCATCATACTCATTGCCTCACGCATTTTTCGTAACGAATTTCCAAGAAACCGGGCCAGAGTGCGATTTGCTATTGGCAACTTCATTTGAACTTTTTTACAAAAAAAAAAAAGTTAACAATTTCAATGAGAGCAGTAGAGAAACCAGATGGACGACAAGGTATATACTCATAGGTTCGGCAATGTTTTTAAAAACTCTGTGAATTTCGAAACCACGAGCAATAATTCCAATAAACAAATACCTAGCCAGCAATAAAAGCTGTAATTATTTTCCAAGAATATGAATAATATATCGTGCCAAACAAATATCAGTCACGCAGAGTAAATAAATAAAATTTCATCTCCAATGGGAATATACTTCAAAAAGATAGACACAAATTTATCTTTCGCTGCAATTCAGAAAAAAAGTAATAAACTAAAGCCAAACATTGACTAGCTTAATGAACTATCAGGCTAAAATGGGGGAATACTATCCTTAAAAATAATTTTAGGTTCAATAGTTATGTCGTTTTTAGAACCAAATTCAAAAATGTCTTCTTATATGTATTTTCCATGCAAGAAAAGTAATAAAATTAATTTCTTAGATATGCCATCCCTATAGTGGTGGCTATGTTTTGCAGATACTGCTGGTAATCTATAATCTTGTTTCACGGCAAAATTCCTAAAACAAGATGCTATCACATATTCTTTTGTTAAGTAAAAACATACTTTTGATAAACGAGGGCTGTTTAATGGATACCCGGATTAGAAATGACAACGCAAGTTTTTTAGGTTTTGACAATTTATTTTTCAATAAATCCTCTTTAAACTCGATACACTTTTCCGAGCGGTGCTGCAACTTCTTTAACCCCTCCATATAGTACGAACTTTTTTGGCCTGTAAAAAACTCCTCCGCGATGGCGATGATTTCTCCGATAGTCCCGTGCTTCAATCCGTCGAGCGATTTTTTAAGGTTTGTGAATAAAAAGAAGTCGCAGTGAGCCAAAATAAAATACCGAGGTTGGGGGAGCAATTTGTAGTGCAATTCGAACAAATTTGGCTGTGGCGACTGCGGAGATGTGAGCCAGTACGTTATCGTGGTGGAAGAGCACTTTTTTCTTCGATAAATGTGGTCCTGTTTTCTTTAAATCGGCATTGAATCGGGCCAATAAATCGACGTAGTACGCTCCTGTGATTGTTTTTTCCTTCTCCAAATTGTCAACGTGGATCCCACCTCGCACGCCCAAAAATCGGTGGCCATCACCTTTCCGGCCGAAGGCACAGTTTTCGCCTTCTTTGGAGCACGTTCACCGGCTAAAACTCATTTTTTTCGATTGTTCTTTAATCTCTGGTATATACCAATTAATCCATGTCTCATCGATGGTCACGGAACGACGCAGAAACTCCTCGGGATTTCGATAAAACAGGATCAAGAACGTCTCATAAAGGATGTTGAGATGCCTGATATCGAATACAAATTTTCACTCGACGGTTAGCCAATACGAGATCATGAATTGTGTCCACGGTTTCTTCTGTGGTAACTGTTTTTCGGCCACCTATGCGCGGTTCATTAAAACCCAACTCTGCAAACCAATGGAAAACGGTTGCACGGGAAGGTGAATGAGTCCCATACACACTATCGAGAATGGGATCAAGAAGCGATTCTGCTCTTTTTCTATGGTCGCAAAAAACACTAACACGATGTTTTGAAATAGGTGTCGAAACAAAACTAAGCGTCGGATTGTCACTAAATTTTGACAGGCGGGCTGAAAGATGTCATAAAAAATGATTGTGTACTCATTTTGGCTTAGTAGTGCCATCTATCTTTAGCACTCGTATAGCAACGGTAAATGCAAACCCAACAAAAATGGTGCAAGACATTGCACAGAACATGGGGGTATCTCTCATAACAATAAGTCGAAACCTATTTCTGACAGGAAAAAAAAAAAAAAAAAACTCGAAAAGTGGGTGCCCCATGAACTGAACACGGCACAAAAACTACGCCGCTTAGAAATCTGTGCAATGCTGTGCTTACGGCACCAAAATTAACCATTTTCGCAACATATAATCATGTGTGGTGAAAAGTGAATTTTGTATGGCAACCGTAAAAAATCTGAGCAGTGGTTAGATACTTCTGTGGTTCTTCACACAGAAAAGTTTATGGTGACCATCTGGTGTACATCGAAAGGACCAATTCAATTTTCGTTTCTTCAACCAGGGGGAAAAATAAATACAGTCAAATACAGGGTTTTAAATTCTTTCGCATCCACTGTACTCTGGTAAAGTTTCTCCGCAGTCCTTTTTATTATTGTTATTTTTATTTATAATTAGCGCGTACTCAAGGGATTTGGGTACCCTTAAAACGTTTGTACACAGATCGGGCAAAGGAAACTTAAGATGGAAGAAAAGAGATGTACCGATGTATATTGTTCTTAAATGTTTGCAAGTTATAACGATCAGGAGTCATTTTCTCGGCAGAAGGTATTCCGAAACCGAGCAGAGGTTATTAAATTCACTCCTCTTGATTCTGTATATTATTTGGCCATAATATGGGATCGGGGGATTTGGACGACGAAGAAGCATGAAACTGCTGCTGCGGTGATGCTTCACCCTTTTGAAGAGTGTAAGTTTGTTAACGGGTGAACTCTTGCAAATCAAATGTACGGCTTATCAATATGTTGATGATATTAAACGCTTGTTGCTGGTTTACTTGTAACAGAACTTACACTTCTAAGCTCACACATTCAAATAAAATTAATTTGATATTCAAACGCGCACGCGAAAAATGTTCTCTGGTCTATTAAAATAGGTGTTATTATTTTAATGCGCAAAATGTAAAAAAAGGTATGCTTGTGGGACTTGAAGTAGCGCAGTATATTCTTTGCAAAGGAAAAAGTTTGAATTTTCTTCCAAGGTGTTAAAAATAACATCCTCTGGTGTTCCACAACTCTCATCGGTCATTTTATTTTCATCCTCATTGCCCTCTTCAGCTTCCTCTATGCTGACCATACCAAATATTTTTAAACTATGTCTTCAGGTGCAGGGGAGTCAAGTCAGTATGAGTCAAGATTACTTTCGTTAAGTAGACTTAATTCTCATATTCTTACAAAATTTGAATGGTTTTATTTCTATTTAAGTGTGAACAAATTGTCAATTCGAACAAAATCGAAGGTAAATGAGAAAGATAATTATCTATCGCATGCAATTTTTTACTTACTCTTCGATGAGGAACCAAACTTGGGAGCTTATAATTTTACTTCCCAATCGGTGCCCTATTAGTTGCAAGTGAATATTTAACACTTAAAGGGATACGAACGGTAATGTTGTAATGTACATTATAAAGCACGTCTTGTTGCACGAGGATGTGATCAGCTGTATGGTTTGGATAATGAAAACACATTTTTGACACTCGTCAATACGACTTAGTATTGCATAGTCTGTGATCTATAATTTGATTTTTCATCAGCTGGATATGGCATCGGCATACCTGAATGGAGAAATGCAGGAATAAGTGTATATGGTTGAACCCAAATGTTTTGTTAACCAAAAAAATTCGAACAAGGTTTGTAAGTTAAAAAAAGGCGCTGTATGGGCTAAGACAATCTAGATATGGGTGCAATCCTGAGTTAGATCATTCTTCCCGAAATATGAGTTTCTCTAAATTGTATGCGGATGCGGGTGTATATCTTCTGTAGAAAAGTAAGCCGGTCATAATCGCAGCTATCTATGTAGATGATATAGTGTTGGCAAGTTCCGGTCAGAATCTACTGGATAGAGTAAAGGATTTCATTAGTTTGCAATTTGATGTTGTGGACAACGGACCAGCAAAACATTTTCTTGGTATTAAGATTTTAAGGGAAGAAAGCAACATCAAAATTCCTTAAAAACCAGCATACAACATTTGCTGGATGATTTTGGGATGGTAGAATGCGCAACCCTATTAGATCCAGACAACAGATTTACCAAATGTGATGTTTGTACAAAGTGTGGTAAAGCTGACCCAAAACAATAACAATTTATCATTGGATTGTTAATGTATTTGGCTGCATGTACAAGGCCAGATATAATGCACTCTGAGTGCAAATTGGCGCAACTTAATACCTACCCACACATGGAATATTTGAACGCTACGAAACATATTTTAAGGTATCCTTAATCAACAATAAACTCAAAATTGATTTTTTTTTTCATTACAAAACATGTCTTTATTGTATTTCTGATACTGACCGGGTGGAGAGTAGCCATAATAGGAAGTCATTTAATGGTTTTCCTTTTTTTTTTTTTTGTTGGAGCCGCTATTAACTGGAAGAATAAGAAGCAACAAACTTTTGCCTTAAGTACCACTGAGGCAGAGTACGTCGCATATACCTCCGCTTCAACAGATATTATAAATTTAAGAATTTTTTTGGGAGAAATGGATTTTAATTGCTAAGTAGAAGGTCCCACAAAACTTTATGGTGACAACATTAGTGGTCAACAATTGTTTGAAAATCCCCTTTTGTCATAACCGACTAAAACCCTTAATATCCGTGCTGGGAACAGCCCTTGGCTCACGACTGAGGTTATTGGTTTTTCGGTTTTCCATCTGTCTTTCATTTAATTCATGTGGCAATCATTTTCCAGACTTTTGGATCTTTCCCATAGCTTTTAAATGGTCAGAAATTATTTGTTGTGCAACATTTAACATTTCTGCCATTTGTTTTTGACTCAAAGTGTTATCTTCATCCAATATTGTTTGCAATTCGGCGTCTTCAAACTTTTTTGTTGTCTTCCACGTTCTTCATTTCTCACATCAAAATCGTTATCTCTGAAGGGTTGAAGCCATCTTTTGCATGTTGCTTCTTATAGAGCATTCCTCGACAAGCATTCGATGCAACTCTGCAGCAGTTCAAATGAAAACAAAAAATTATTGCTTTCCGCAAGTCATCATTTTTTGATAACACTATAAAAAAATATGATATTGTTTACTGAATGGATTGATGTATACTAAACATATTTGACAGTTGTCATGGCAACCAAACAAAAAAATTTAAGCCCGTTCACAATAAATGTTTCCTATCGAGACATTGGTATCTTGACGCTCACTTCATAACGGTACACCTGGTAAGCCATCTAATGCCAATTGGCTTGTCTACAAATCTATGAGCAACCATTCAATTGATGTAGTACGAACTGCTAAAACAAATTTTCATGCTTCTAAAATAAACCTTGCTCCCAAAAAGCTTTAGAGTAACTTGCAACAGGTTGGTATTTCCAATGCTAAAAATGGCACTCAGTGTGAATTCGATCCTGATGCGCTGAATACTAGTTGAAGTGAAAAGTAATCTCTTTGACCGCCAGAATGCGCTGTTACTGCAAAAAAGGTTATAGTGTCTTGAAGTCCGTTCATATTTAGGCAGACATGCCAAATTTCAGTGCGATACTGTCTTTAGTTTTGTTTTGACAGCTGATTGTTGTTGACGTGTTTGGCATCATTGAGTATGGACAAAAACGATTTTCGCTTTTTCATAAAACATTATTTTTTGAGAGGAAAACCGGCGAAGGAAACAAAAGAAAAATTGGATAAATATTATGGGGCTAATGCTCCGTCAGATACACCGTCAAATATTGGTTTCGAGAGTTTCGTAGTGGCCGCAACACCACTATCAATTAAGTTCGCAGCGGCAGGCTCTCCGATGAGGTTACAGAGGACAATGTCAAAAAAAATACATGAAATGGTGTTGACTGACCGGAAAGTGAATATGCGCGAGCTAGCAGATATCACAAAGATTAGTACTGAGCGCACACGCCATATTTTGGGCAATATTCTTCATATGAAAAAGTTATCCTGTCGCTGGGTGCCGCGCATACTCACTCCAGACCAAAAACACGATCGCGAGACCATTTCGAAAGAGTGTTTGGACTTGCGGATGCGGAATTAGGCGGGCTTTTGGCATCGATTAGTAACTGTTGAACACCAGAGAACAAAATGAGTGCCCGACAATGGACTGAAGCCGGCACGAGTGATCCGAAGCGGCCGAGGTTGGCTCGATGGGTCGGGAAGGTTATGGTGTCGGTTTTCTGGGATTGTCATGGACTACCTCGAAAAAGGAAAATCAACTGCTAGTATTACTGTGCATTATTGGAGCGATTGAAGACCGAAATCACTGCAAAACGGCCTCACATGAAGCGAAAAAAAATTTTGTTTTTGCAAGACAATGAACTGGCGCACAAGAGCATCGCAACCACTACTAAAATCAATGACTTACGGCTCCAATTGCTGTCGCATCCACCGTATTCGCCCGATTTGGCTCCCTCGAACTTTTATTTCTTCCCAAATCTTAAAAGATGGCTCATCAATAAAAAATTCAGCCCACGCGAGGAAATCATCGACCCCACGGAGGAGTATTTTGCAGACCTTCCGAAAAATTACTTTTCGGACAACTGAAAATGGGTTGCCTCCGTGCTTCATCAAGCTGTTTCTGCCTTAAATCATATCGCACTCAACACATATCATAAGCCACTGTACCACCACGTCAACTTTACCTAAGTCATGTATGATTGCTCGAGTAATACCTGGCGCTGAAAAGGTAGTCTCTGCCGCTGATTTCAGACCTATCAGTATTTTACCGTCCTTGTCGACGGAAAATTGTCGATTGGAAAAGAGAACTGAAATTAAATATAGAAGGATAAAGAGGCAATAAAAAGAGAATAGCCGAAAAATAAAGAATAAAGGAATGAAGTTACATAAATTATAGCTGCCCGAAGTGTGCAAATAATGAATTTTTAGTTGGTAAACACATATTATTCGCTTTGTGTTCCAGTGTCTAGTGCTGTGGATGAGAAAGAGCCGCGACGTGTTACAATACTGAGATGATGGTGTTATTAAGCATAATGTCCGATGCGACTATACAAATTGAAGTTTTGAAAATACATACAATGATGATTGGGTTTGTATTATTTTGCGAATAAAAATACAGCATCTCAATTCAACAAAAAATTTAAAATTTACACCTCAGGACAAACTTATGAAGGTGAGATATGTGGTTGTGTATTCTGATTCCAAAGACATATCTAACCATATCATTGACGGCAAGGAGTAGTTTGTGCTAAGTATGTGTATCTTCATCTTCAAAGATTGGCAAAAGCAGAGTTTTAACCAAACTAAATTTGGTGGTAGCTGGTGTAAAACTGAACATAAACAAAGTTTTCGTTATCATGTGTAAATACGTGACACAATATAGTTTACATCGTTTACATTTATAATCCCCATCGGAAAAAGTAAGCTTTATTGAATTAAGGAAAATTGGCGGTATCCCTTCAGTGCAATATGTTTTTTTCCGAAATTTGAATTAATTGCCTTTTTCCAGGGTAAGACCACTATTTTAAGACCAGTTAATTATTGCTGGCAAATTAAAATTTAATCTAGCCACAAGATCTTCAATTAGACCAATGTGGCAGGACAGATACAATGCTGTGTTGACATTGTTGGCATACCCTACAACATAGTTTGCGTTATGTTCTCAACTCTCGTGAGTAAGCAGTCTGTGATGAGAAAATTGCGTGAGGTGAAAAACATTTCTTCCTCTAACATTTATGGTATTGGGCCACATGTTGATAACACCAATGACAGCAGCAACCGCAACAACATCAACAAGATCTACATAAATGACTCCCTCACGGCGTATTCAAGGTCATTATTAAAAAAGGCAAGTGAACTCAAACATAATAATAAATTTAAGTTTGTTTGGGTCAGAAATGGAACTGTTCTCATTAGGAAAACGGAAGGCAAAAAAGAGCTATTATTATTCGTAATATTGTGGACTTTTTCCAGTTTGATACTTTAAAGTTTTTGTTGTTTTGCGTTTGTATAATTACTCATCGTGTCAAATATTTCAAATTTTTGCTTAGAATCCTCAATATTTTGTGAATAGGAACTTAAATCAACTTAATTGTCTCTTTATAGAACATCCAAAATAGTACAGGCTTTTCAATAATTCATCAGAATATTCGTAGCCTAAGAACTAACTTTGAAACATTTTTTACTCATCTTGCATCTCTTGAACATTTACCTAATCTACAGCTTGACTCGAACTGCAACCAATCTCAGACTGCTATAATTTCCAAGCAGACAGATAATTTTATTATTTACAAGCCTTACATTTACATTTTTTATCCGCGATGGAATTCAAACGTGATAGTGTGATTGCTTTATATTTGACTTGAAAACCACAAGTAGCTACAGTTAGAGCCCTCCAGCACCTCAACGTGAATAAATCATTTGTGTCTCGAACCATAGCTCGCTACCGTGATACTGGCAGCGTTGCAAAAAGCCATGGAGGTGGTCAAAAATCGGCAGAAATGGTTCGGAAAGTGAAGGCTCGAATTGAGAGAAATCTGCGTCGAAGTGGAAGAAAAATGGCTCGTGAGCTCAACATATTGTTCGAACGGACTCAACACATACTGCAAAATGAGCTTGGGCTCAAGCCATTGAAGTTCCAAAAAGCACACGATCTTACACCGCAACAGAAAAAAGTTTGAGTCGAAAGAGCGAAGACAGAATGGATTGCAAATTCTCCGGATGCAAATCCGTTAGATTTCTATGTCTGTGGTATTTTGAAGGCGAAGGTTGGCACTAAAAAATAAAATTAGTTAGGAAAATAAAAAAGAAAAAATGCTGCCCGGACCTGTGGTTCCTTCAAATTGAAACTCATTTCCACTACTAAATACAATTACTTAGTAGCTTCTTTAAGAAATCAAGCAATGGAATCCGTGACGGATGTTTTATTAAATCCTCCCCTGCAAGATAAATATGAAGGTCTTATTAGAAAGAAATCGCGATAGTGAGGAACGGAGATTGGACTCGAGTCGATTAAGGGGATCAAAAACCGTCGGAAATGTACAGAGCTATGGAATCCTTGGCGAGTGTAAACAATCTGATTAATCTGTCACTTTTAAAAAAAATTGTGGCTCAATGAACTCCCACACTCCCTCCGAACCTGTCTTATAGCAGTAGAAGCCTATCAATCTGCAGACGAGCTATTCAGATTAGCAGATCGTATCCATGACTCATTCAAGTCTCTTCAGTTCAACTGCCTTCAGGAAACGTAGTTCAACCCTCAAATAATACTGACGATCAAATTTCTTTACTGCTCCGACGTATTGAGCGTCTTGAAATAGTTTTAATCGATCTTAATCGACGGCCGAGCAACGGGTATAGAACTAAAAGTAAAAATCGCTGTACCAGTGGCTCATTGTGCTGGTGTCAAAAACGGTATGGCAGGGATGCAAAGAATTGCACTGCCTCCAAATCCAAAAACTAGTCAATTCCACCTCAAACGCGGCAACGAGTACGACACATAATTCGCGCCGCCTTTTTGTCTTTCACAAAAACACACTTCAACAATTTCTCACTGATACTGGTGCAGAAATGTCAATATTAACTAAGAAAATGTTTCCAATTTTAAATGAGCCTACAGATTTTGCTCTTCTATTAGCCAACGGAGGACACATTTCAATTTTCGGTTTAAAAAGAATTACTCTAGATTTAAAACTTCGTCGTAATTTCGATTTTACTTTCGTTATAGCTGCAATCAACCACCCAATCATTGATGCCGACATTTTGTACAAGTTCAATTTAGTAGTCGATTTGCGAACAAGAAAATTCATAAACAATGTATCCTTACTAATAGTCAACTGTACATCAATCGTTTCTCACAACTCTTCGCCAACCTTATACTCCATACCAATAGAATTTGAAAAAAATCTTAGACAATTTTCCTTCTTTGAAAACGCCCCAGATTTTTTTTACCTGTGAAACATTGTGTTGAACATCGAATCGAAACAGAAGGTCCAGTTCTTATGACACAGGTTCGAAGGCTGAGTCCAACAAAATTTGAAATCGCCAAAAAAGAATTTCAACAAATGGATAAACTTGGTATTTGTCGTCCATCTTCCTCTCCTGTGGCATCACTACTACACATGGTTTCCAAAAAGAACTCTACAGATTGGAGACCGCCAACTAAATGCTAAATCTAAATAGGTTATCATTGATATATACAAGGTGGCAAAAAGGTCATCATCATATCGAAAGATGCTATACTTTTTACAAATGGCAGCAAATGTGAATTCTACTTTGACATTTGTGAAAGAAAGATATGATAAATACACATCAATAAGACATAAATCTCTATACTCCTAAAGAACGCAAAATAATTGTTATGATTTTTTTGTGGAATAATTCGTCGGTGATGTTGGCGCAGCGCGATCTTCGACACTGATTTTCTAGTCGTCCGACAACAGCTGGACAAACACTACAACATTTAGCCGCTCGCTTAGAAGAGTATGGGACAACACGAGTTGCTGCTAGATCTAGCCGGCCTCGGAGCATATGTTCTGCTGAGGATATCGTAGCTGTTGTTGAAGATTTCGCAGACCAGACGACGTGCCATGCAATTGGCCATCAATAGCTGTTTGCTGTTATCTCGACCACGAGGTGGATAACTTTTCATCGAAAATTATTATAAGCTCCGGGGCATATTCCCATAAGCAAAAAATCATTTTTGGGTCACCCAAAACCTGCGTACAACCCACGAAGAGCCATTATACCCGCTTAAAGATACTGCATGGTGTGCTGTTTACGCTTGAGGCGTTATCGGGCCTTATTTTTTTGAAAATTCCGCGGGCTGAACGAATACTGTGGACGGCGAGCGCTACAGAGCCATGCTCAACGACTTTCTCCTTCCTCAATTGGATAAATTGGGACTGGAGAACATGTGATTCAAACAGGAAGAAGCAACGGCGTATACTGCCGTTTTGGCGATTTGCATTAACCAGCAAGATCGCCTGACTTAATCGTTCCAAACTTCTTTTTATAGGGTTTTTAGAAGTCACGAGCCCATATCAACAAGCCTAAGACTCTTGAAGCCTTCAAAGCCAATACCCATCAAGATTGCGAGAACCTATCGCTGGAAGTTCTGGCAAGAGTTTCAAGAGGAAAGTGCCACAATGGTCATCAATCGACATCTTTTGAGCCATCTTGTACATATTGCTTTTGCCACATTGGTGCAGATTTTGCTTTCATTTTTCCTAAAGAAACTCCGTTTCTACATTCCTTGGGAGATGGGATGAAAATGAAAGGAATCTGTAAAAATAAGCAAGGAAATTAGCCTTTTCTAAAGACGAGCTCAATAAATTTAGGTTTTGAACTATTCGGAATGAGTTCTAAAGTTATCTTGCTTGATATTTTGACATTCTCAAAGAATTCAACCCAAGTTGAGGCTAAAATTTATCTTTAATTATTTCCTTTGTATATTCGACATCTGTTTCATATCTTCTCCACGCGCTTGCCATTGTTTTAAAGGCAATTCATAGGATAAAATTAATAAACATTCAAAAAATTGTATCAAAACATAAGGTATAGACATCCCGAATTCCAATCTGGACATACATATTACGTTGGTTTTCGCACACATAACAGTATTATTGAATTGATTTGATATGCATATAAGCCATATCATAGTTAAAGATATATCTGTCAAAGAATAACCTATTTCGCCATCGACCATTGTAAATACGAATTTATGCTGAATTTTAATTCTTTGGCATTTAAATTAATTCATAAATTGTTACTAAGCTCATTATTTAACTCATGGTGCGATCCCTTTCTCTCCTTGCAAATTGAAATTTAATCAAAAGATAATATCTTGTTGATGATGACCTGTTATTATTCCAAGCAAAAGTTGTTGCTGCATTGGATCTTGAGGTTCTTCACCATATATTAGTCTCAAATGCACTAATGAAGACAAAAAATATTTGCGTCCGTAGACACTTAATCAGTAAGCTTCTGCTTGAATTCCGAATGATGAGACGAACCATCGAAACTCCATTTAATAATCAAAACTAAATGTTCTTAATTTCTTTGAATAACTTCATGTTGAACTTGCATTAGACGTAAATCGTCTAATAAGCAATCTTTACTCTTATTATTAATCTTACATCCCAATAACAAAACCTGAAGAAATACTAGAATAAAGTGTGCAAGGAATTGAAAAACGAAATACCCATCTGCAAAGATCCTTATTTTACTAGTAAACTATCTAAAAATATCGGAAATACAAAAAAAAATGGGCAGTAGTAAATGACATACTGAGCAGATCGACGAAGAATGATGAGTTTATTTTGAGACATAATAATGTTAACGTATCGGACCCTTTCCAAGTTTCCCACTTATTCAATGACTTTTCTACAAATTTGTGTTCCTCGCATGAATTCTTAAATGTAAAAATCCCTACTTCTCATTACGAACATTCTTTTAATTCAGAGAGTGTGGAATCGCAAACATTTTTATTCTACGAATTTACAGGTGCTGAGATTCAAAAAATAGTTATGTCACTTAAATCATCAAATTCATCCTCTTTTGATTTAGTTTCCAGCTCTAAAATGATATTTTTCCAGAAACACTGAAAACCACGAAAAAGGTGATACTCAGACCATAGATAATTTATCGGCCTATATCTCTATTATCTGTATTTTCAAAAATTCTAAAAAAATTAAATAAATAAAGCTTTAGAGGCTTTATTTTTAACTGGTTTGCTTCTTATCTAGCAAATCGAAAGCAGATACTAAAAATCAAAGAGTCTTTTATCTCACTAAAATTATTAATACACTTGTTCCAGAAGGATCGGTTTTGGGTCCTATTTTGTTTTTTATTTATGTTAACTCTCTATTTAGTCAACCTTTCAAAGGAAAAATTTCTGCGTTTGCTGATGATACCGATATCTTCTACTCTCACAACAATAATTTTTATATTTTTCTGGATGTAAATCACGATCTTGAATTACTGAGATTATGGTTCAGTCATCATAAACTTGTAATTAGCATGAAAACAAAGTTTATGTTTTGTTTTTAAAATCAGAAGGATGTGGGGTGGCCGTGGTGTAGTGGTATATGCACAGACTCCTCAAGCAGAGGGTCGCGGGTTCGAATCCCGTGCGAGGCAATTATTTGAAAAAGTCTTTTCATAGAATTTATATGTAGTTATATGTAAATCTCGTCGGCGTCAACTCTGACATGAAGGTATAACACTGATGTTGGAGTGATTGATGTCTGGGCTAAATGTAACGAACTTACAACTAGCACGTACTAAGACCCACTGGTTGAGAATGCACTGGTTCGACCAGTCCAGTTTGACAACCACCTCTGGGAAAAATATCGAAACCAAACACACCTGAGTTTTCAAACCTCCACCCGCCCGCGCCATGGAGAAAAACCAGTAAAAGGGTATCCATATTCCCTTGGTGCGCTCGCGGTATTATAAAAAAAAAAAAGCATGGACTATCAAAATTTTTCATTGCCCGAATTGTACACGTTTAATCTGTTGTTTGCAGAATTCGATTAGTGTTGATCACAACACTAATTATTGTGATTCCTGCTTTAATATTGAGTGTTTTCAACAGTTTAAATATTTGGGCATTACTTTAGACCATAAACTTAGTTTGAAGGATAATACTAATTATTAGAAACAGTGTAGGAATATAGTAGTAAAACTGTTGTACCACTTAAGTCAGTATTATAATACAACTATCCTAAAGCTAGTTTACAATGGTTTACTAAAACCTAATTTCCAGTATGGGCTATTACACGCACATCCAACATTTGTTAATTAAGCAGAAACATGCACTCAAAATTATCTGCAAAGTGAATACAACGCATAGCTTAGAACTTTTTATTGGGTCTATAACTCTCTTTAGCGTGCGGTTTGCTAAGAGATGGCGTAACATCCATTGGAACATGAGTTGGAAAGCTACTGTCATTATACGTCATTTCAGTATATGTCATTCATTTGAAGCGTAAAAAACAATCTTTTTTTTTCACTCAAATATGTCGAACTTTGTGCCTGAAAAATTGTTTTTGCGGGGAGTTCTTCTTCATTACTCTAATATGAAGAAAACTGCTGCCGAAAGTCATAGTATTTTGGTGGAAGTTTATGGTGAACATGCGCTAGCCGAGCGAACGTGCCAAAAGTGGTTTGCACGATTTAAAAGTGGTGATTTTTGCTTGGAAGACGATGAACGTCCTAGGCAGCCAAAAAAGTTTGAAACATTACTCTATGAAGATTTTTGCTAAATACAAGAAGAGCTCGCAGAATCTTTCGGTGTCACTCAAGCAGCTGGATATATTCAAAAGCAAGGAAATTGGGTTCCACATGAACTCAAGCCGAGAGACGTCAAAAGGCGGTTTTGCATGTCCGAAATGCTGCTGGAACGCCACAAAAGGAACTCATTTTTGCATCGAATTGTTACTGGTGATGAAAAATTTATCCATTACGATAACCCTAAGCGCAAAAATCATATGTGAAACCCGCCCAACTAGCCAAATCAACGGCAAAGCCGAATATCCATGGCGCGAAGGTAATGCTCTGTATTTGGTGGGATCAGATGGGTGTGCTGTATTATGAGCTGCTAAAACCGGGTCAAACCATCAATGGACAACGCTACCGAACACAATTAATCCGTTTGAAGAGAGCAGTAGCCGAAAAACGCCCAGAATATGCGACCAGACACGAGGTAATAATTTACCATCATGACAACGCTCGGCCCCACGTTGCTATTCCTGTTAAGAACTATTTGGAAAACAGTGGATGGGAAGTCTTATCCCATCCGCCTTATTGCCCAGACCTTGCCCGTTCTGACTACCATTTGTTCCGGTCGATGTAGAACGCCCTCACTGAAATACGGTTCACATTTTCTGCCAAGCCGGCGCAGTTCTTTTGGGATGGGATCCACAAATTGCCAGAAAGATGAGAAAAAGTCATAGCTTCAGATGGGCAATACTTTGAATAATACTATTGTACATGTTCTTCTTAAATAAACGTTCAAATTTTGAAAAAACCGCACGAATTAAAATATATACCCAATAGGACCCTCGAATTTTTTCTTTTAAGACACTTATACTGCTATAAAGTTTTAAAAATATTTTTGGAGAAGTCTGGTTATTCTCAGGTTAGAGCATATGAAAATTATAACTTGCGTAATAACACTGTACTGGTACTGTAACAGTACCAATAGTTAAAAAATCGCACTTTTCTAGGTTTTACTCTGTTGTTGCACCTCGTCTTTTTAGCTTGCTTCCTGATAACATTAGTTACTAAAGAGTAAAAACCGTATTTTTAGTTAATGTCAAGAAAAGCGGTTTTTTTCTCTTAATTACATGAATATTGAACAAACTTTTGAACCGTTAACTTAACCTATTTGTAACATCTATTTGGATTTTCTGCTTTATTTATTTTTATTGGTTTTGAACTTTTTTCATGAACAACCACGCTTTGAGAGCGATTCGTACGATAATTCCTTTGCATTCATGAAATACAAAATATATCTTCAATTTTACGCATAAAATATCGTGATTAATACTGTCAAAAGTTTTTGAGGAGTCAAGCAAGTAGATATTCAGAAGCAATTCATACTTTTTTTACGATGACTTCCACAACATGCGAACCATTGAATCCCCGAGAACTGGTGGGAAAAGCATCGGAAAAGTCTCAGTGAAGTCCTTTGTCACCTTGGTATGCCAATACCAATGCAAGAGAGAAATAACGTAATAGAAAGAAAACTGGTGAGAAAACAGCAATTCAACGTAGACAAACCATAACATTTTGTAGAACAGAAACAAGACTTTAATTTGGTGATCAAAAAAATACGTACGATGAAGTCATACAACGTGTTGCAAATGACAGGATTTTTTTTCTATATGCTCCAGAGACACAGGGAAAACATTTCTCATCAATTTAATATTCTTTTTGGTTTAAATGCAGAGTTGGATTGCACTCACAGTAACGTCATCGGAAATTATATCAGCGCTACTTAATACTGGACATACAGCAAATTCAGCACCCAACCTTTCGTTGAATTTGATCCAAACTGAAACAATTTCATGCAATCAGCAAAAATTCTACATGTCCCATAAAATTGTGTGAAATTTCTAAAGGAAAAACCTATTGATGGGAGGCGTTCTGAATATTCTTGCAGATGATTTTTGCCAAACTTTGGCAGTTATAACTAGATCAACGCCCGCAGATGAACTAAGCACATGCTTGAAAGCGTGATATGGATGGAATCGAATAGAAAATATCACGCTTTTGACAAATATGCGCGTGCATTTGTTGCAAGATGCGTCTGCCGAATATTTTCAAAACAACTTTTATTCATTGGAAACGGCAAGATTGCAGTTGATCGAACAACAAATCTGATTTCGTTTCCGGTTTAAGCGTGTGAAAGATGCGAAATAGATAAGATTTACCATCAACAAATTAACAGTAAATTTCATCGATGCAATAACCATTAGCGGAAAGTTTAGAAGGTAGAACGTGCTGATTCCACATATACCGATGATTGCTAAACAAACTAAAATCGCCCGTCCACATTTGGAAGTTGGCTTATTTCCCACTGACTGGAAGATCAATAAACTCGGTAAATGGGTCCCACATGATTTGGATAAATGTCAAATGGAAAACGTAAGTGGAAAATAGTGTCTTTTATCTGGCGAAGCCGGCTCCTCAACACTAACGCCAAATTACTTTGTCAAGAAGACCATGCACTGTGTCTGGTGTGACCAGAGCGGTATTATGTATTATAAACACTTGAAGCCTGGGTAAACTGTTAATACACAACGCTGTCGCCAAAAAATGATTTATTTAATTCACACGCAAAGTTATTTTGTTACACGACAACGCGCCGTCTCACATAGTAAAACTAGTGAAAGACACATTGAAATCACTTGGATGGGATATCCTGCCGCATCCGCCGTACTCTACAGACTTAGCGCCATCTGACTATCACCTCTTCGCATAAATGGGCACACGCTCGCAAAGCAACACTTCAGCGATTTCGAGGAAGTTTTGAAATGGCTTGATGAATGGCTTGCCGCAAAAGACAACCAGTTTTTCTGGCGTTCTATTCATAAATTACCAAAAAGATGGGCGAAATGTATTGAAGCCGATGGCCAATATTTTAATTAAATAAAGAATTTCTTTTCCCAGAAAATTACTTATTTTTTACAAAAAAAAAGGAAAACCCTTTTACATACACCTGGTAAAAGGGCGCCTTCTGAAGATGTTTTTTTTTTTTTTTCAGTAGAGGTATTGACTTGGCTGCAGAGGTTTACTTTTTTCTAGGTATTCTCTGATATTCGATTTCTATTAATCCTTCATTGTTTTAGAAAAACGAAGTCTAGCTTATTGGACATTGGACGGTAAGATTTCGAGAGCTAATTAGGTTTGTTACCTGGTTACAACTACGGTTACCTTAATCAAGTTATGCGCCATCTATCCTGGTTTTAAGCTTGAAAATAAGACAATTTTAGTTAATAGGATGGAAACTAGACCTTTTTAAATCGAAACTGGAAATATTCCGTCTGTTTATGTTGCCTAGAAAGGTTTAAATGACTCAGGCTCATGGGCCCTTTTTTTGTCTTGGCTGATAACATACTGTTGGTATGTTATGGTAGATACTAGGATCATAAGGACTAGAATGCTAGTCTAAATTTACTTTTAAGTTTAAAGTGACTGATTCCAAAGATTTAATTGCAACTTGGCAGTGCGGAAGATATAATGGGTGCTATAATGGGTGCTCTTCGAGGCCTGGTTTTTGAATGCCAATTCACAGTCATTTTGAAATAATGCTCAGTTGCCAAGGTCAAAAAAAAAGCAAAACATTTAACGTTGATAATCTGATATAAGGTACAGATAACAGCGCAAACGACTTAACTTTTCTATAATACCTCAAATTTAAGAGGGATTTATCTAGATATTTATTAGTTTGCTTTTAAGCATATTGTGATCTCGAAAAAGGATATTAAGAAGTGCCACACCAAGAATGATATTAAAAACATAGCCAAGTAAACAGAAGGCTTCCGAGGGATGAACAACTCTGCCTTGTTGACAACATTTAATAATTGCGACTGTGTATCACAAGAATAAATGTTTTATAATTTTTGAGATTTATCTAATCTGATAGAAGTAGAACTAATGTTTTTTAGTACCATTGCACTTAATAGTCATATCGCATACCGCATTAGCAGGTAATTTTAAAGGGTTTTGAAAGATTATTCCTTTTGTGTTTGTTTGAATTATTCGCACAATACTATCAAATTGCATGACAATCGAAAACCTTTTTCGACATCAAAAGTATCGGTACCACAAAAATGTGGTAGATTGCGATTTGTCATGGAATGGTCCTTTTTCGGACCTTAAATCGCACTCCAAAGAATCAATCAGTTGGTTGAAAAAAGGTGTTAATGGAAAACAAAGTACAAAAAAGAAGATCTCACAGGCAATATTGAGGAAGGTAATATTGAGGCTCTTCAATGGTAGTTTCTCTCGTATCGAAGACCTTCGGTCGTTTTGTAACCATTCAGTTTTTGCACTGCGGCAGTTGACACGAAGTGTAACCAACCTGAAGGGTCACTTTTTGGGCTTTTTGACATAAGGGGCTGGCCACGCTTATCTTAACAGCTCTGTACGGGCTTAGCGGTTTTTCCCGGGCCAATTGAGTTTTTTCGAAGCAACTTCATTTCATAAATCCTGACGACTGGTTCTAAAGCCCCTTTCAGATTTGGACTCTTTAAGAGTTAACATAGGTATGCAAGGGCCACTACGAAGGTAAAGCAACCATAACTCGAATGTTAAATCTTGCGCTAGCGGCCTAAACCATGACTTACGTAATGCACACGTCTGTGCAGCAGTACGTTACCACGAGTGGTATAATATTGACTTTAACGCGCATGTTTTTATCAGATTTTATGTTGACATTATTTAATAATTTCGGTTGTGGCAGAAACTAGCCATCATTAAGATTAGGAAGTATGGTAAAGGAAATCTATTTACGGAAGTAAATGCTGTGGTCGAAATAGAAAGTGGTGAGGTTTAAGTTGAATTCCGAAGCATACGAAAGACTAATTTGTTGACTCCATACGTGGTGCGGTAGGTCAATAGATAGAAGTGACGGGTTATAGTATAATATGAGGGTTGGTCATCAAGGAAATGAAATGGAAAGGAGATGCGCAATCGACAGGAGGAGTTATATGGCCAAAATGTCTGCTACGTTTCTGCGTTCTTTAAAGGTACTATAATTAGCTAGGTTAACGTGGTTTTAATAGGGAGGTAGTAAGAGTATAATCGTGATAGGATAATAGTGTATGAAAATAAAATGCAATGTTCTCAATTTTTGACATATAAACTCGCTTATTTGGGGTACTCGACGTAAGGGTTCCAAATTTCTTTAGACCACCGTTTGGCAAGTTTGAGTATTGAATAGAAAACCTCTCAAAGTATCCTGGAAGGAGTTTGGTTTCTTGGGATGAAGAAATGGTGCAGCAAAATAAGTTTATGGGAACTAAGTCCACTTGGGGAGCGAGTTAATTGATAATTGCCATTCAGTTTGAGTTGGGTCATCATCCAATAACTCCTGCAATTGCTCATCTCGCATTTTTGTGCTCTTTCACTTTTAAATATAAAATAAATGTAAATATAAATTAAATATAAAATAGATAATTTTTTTTTAATATTTTCTCAGATTACCCAAGGGCTGCTTTATTGAAATCCACACTTACTTTATGTTGCCCCAGAAATCGTAGAATCGCCGTGATTTTCAAATGACTCCATTTTAAATGCCATTGAAGACTGTTATATTAAACAAATCAAACAAACCAAACTCCCCGCAGATAGGTTAAAGTGATGCTCGAAAGCAGTAGAATAATTACTTCTTAAGGTAAGATATCAATTACTGTCCCAGCAGCTAAAAGCTATCAATAAGGAGGTCTATATCTTCTGTGGATCAATTGTCATTGACAAGTTTCTAATCAAACTAAAAAACTTAGGCTGCAAATATCCCAAATATAGTGTATAACTGGTGCGTCAGAAAAAACCTTCCTTTCAGGTCGTAGAGAAAGCTGAATCTTAACTAGGTTTTTTTGAACAATACATATAAAAACGGAAGGAAAAAAATTGAAATAAAAAAAAAACGGTGTGAGACATAAAACTGATGCTGGCTTTACTTTGATGCCGCCTCGGCTTCGCTGGCAGTGCTTCAAGCGGCGGGTCCAAATTTGATGACTCCAATGATGGTCTTTATTCCCGCAATTGGGTGCCGAATGTTTGCCCCGAGCGCATCCAAAGTGGTTGGCTTGTTAGCGTAGACAAAGGACTTGACGTAGCCCCAGAAAAAATAATCGAAACACCTCCCGATGATCCTTCGATGAACTTTGAACGTTGCGTCGCTCGAGCTATGACCACAAAAAGTCTATTAACATCTATATATAGTCTGATACCGGACCAAACATTCAATCATTTTGGATGCAAAATCTGGATCTCGGGAAAACATTTCCAGCGCCCAATTAGAGAACTCACTAGCTAGCTTAACATAACTTAGTTAACTTATTCTAACTTACTGGCCTTCCAAGCAGTAAGATCACCTAAATTAACTTTATTCTTATTCTATGTCTTTCGACGTTTAAATTAACATTTTAAAAAATAATTATTATTCATTAAACATCTAGTTAAACTAAGAAAATATTTAGTATTTAAAAAAAAAAACTTAGTAAATGAACATTTTTTTGTATTTATTTAAAACTTAAACTTCCAACTTAAAGTACTTAAACTAACTACCTATGCTAACTTATACTAAACCTTAAACTACTTAGCCTTACTATACAATCTAACTTAACCTAATTGCTAGCAAACTTCAAGTTGCTAACCTAATGCTAAAAAAACCCAACGTTGCCAACCTTCATACCTTAAAACTACCCTATTCTATGTAAGTCGGCCGTTTGCTAAACATAGCAAGGAAAATATGGCCAACTTTGCCTTCTGACTAGGCTAACCTGGACTTGAAGAAAACGACAAAGAAATCGGGTCTTCTTCACTCAACCACCAAATATTTCGGTGCTGCAAAACAACATCTTTTTTATCGCGTTTTGAAACCGCCCTGCTAAATCTGAGACGTTCAGTACTGCCGTGTGCGACGTCTCTGTTGTAGTTAAGTCGCCCCTCACCAAGTGCACGAGCTACGTGGAAGATTAGCGGCACCGGAAACCTATCCTGGATCAGCCCTTTCATATCAAAATAGAGGAACGCTTTAGGGGGGACGAAGCCTTTTAAGCGCACACTCTCACGATAGAAGTAGTTGGGGTAGTAGGCCCCAGATATCAGGTTATTGGGCGAGGACATTGCTCTTGCAATATGCCCCCTTATCAACTTAATAGCGAAGGTGTCCACTCTTATTAGATTCGCCCTGTTGTATGGAACATCATTTTGATAGAATTTTATGTACTTCGATTTTGGTGTTCTGTAAAGGTGAAGGCACGCCCTCTCAAACACCCGAATCTTTTCCATTAACCTTGCTCTTACGTTGAACCACACGGGACACCCATATACCAGCATGGGCCGGATGAGGGCCATGTAGCAGATAACTTTTACCTTCGCATCAAGTTAGCTGCTATAAAACAATCTCTTTTGTAATGGCAAAAGCACCTTTGGCCTTGGCCTTGTATGACATCATGCCCCGCCTTGAAACCGAATTGATTATCCTGAACCGTATTTTTGTCCTCAACCCACTTAATCAGGACTCTATAGATCACTCTCTCGAACACCTTACCGATATTCGGAAGGAGACTTATCGACGGAGATTCACCGGATTGGATGTATTTTTACCCCTTTTAGGAATGGGATTAACCACCGCAATTTTCCAATGTTCTGGATGATGTACATTATTCAATGAATTGTTAAACAGGGTGGTGTAAATGTCTCCCGCTTTTAAACGGTACAGAGCCATGTTTAGTTGCTGCTCCTTCAAGTTCAGTACGATAGAAACTAAGGCCTTTAATAGCAGAAAAGATCTTAAACAAGCCGATGAATTGTCATATAACTTTTTCATAATAAGAATGTAATTAGATACAATCGCAAGTCAAATCTAGAAGCACTCTGTATCTTTCAAAAATGCGTTGTTTGCATTGTCCGGTTGTCTCACTGACACGGCAACATCACACAACGAATGTGTAGACTCAATTTTTTGCACTAAACTTGTTATTGCCTGTCTACTAGGACGAGAATTACGACCGAAAATTGGAGTTAACGCTCTTAAAGTTGCAGTCACCGACTCCGAATATCTGTAGAAAATTTTTGTAAGTTGCAGACGTTGCCCGTTAGTGTACTTTACCATAATAAAAATGTTAAGTTTACTGAATAAATTGACAGTGACAGTTTGATGATTAGTGAAAGAGTGTGTTCACAAATTAAATTCAAAGTTGGCTGTAGTCGCTTCGTTCCCCTAACGAATTCGCAGAAATCCTATTCAGAAATGGAAAATTATTTCCAGAGAGCTGGAGGACGCCACCAGGTTCATGTTAAGATTGATTCGGAATTATCTTCATATGAAAGCCTTTCGTCGGTCAACGGGACATCTCTCCAATGCCCACACCGTTTGGAAGCTTGTGTTGAAGCAAAAGGCAGTCATTTCAAGTGAATCCAATTTTTTTAATAATTAATATTGTGGTCTAATAAATGATATAATTTGTGACAGAACTTATGGCAAGACTAGGTACAATTAACAACTCATTCCAAATCCCAATGGCCTTCATAGTCGTAGTCCTGCATACATTCATCATTTAAAACGAGCGGCAACTTAAAATACAACCCAAGAAACATTTTTTGATAAAATTGTATCAATTTCCATCTTGTTATGAAACGACTCATGCGGCAAAAAGATAATCACTTCCTATTCCAAAAATATCCTTCAAACTACAAAAAAAGAAGGTCTTTTTAAATAACAAACAATCAATTGTCATTTGATTTGCGTAAACAAATTATTTCATCTTATCGCTACTCACTATCGATACGCATATAAAGGATGACCAAAAATACAAACATACAAACAAAAACTCAAAGTCCAAACCCAAATACTTGGAAAACCCCCTTTCAGAGGCAAATCCCAGAGGCTTTGTTATTTTTTTTTTTTAATTTCGTACGCCAAACGTCAATCCCTTATGCATACGTGAGTTTTTAAATCCATCATTTCAATGCCAAGCAATCATAACAATCACACCCCATTCCAAGGTAGTCCTTGGGGGATAATAACGGTCAATAGAGCATTTGCCTAGAAATTTAAAAGTCGGTAAGAAGGGAACTCGCATCCGTATGTCATCCGCACTCGCAAGCGTATGTCGAGAGGGTATGTCTTATCACCTTTGACCCACCTGAGTGTCCTGGAAAAGGAGCAAAAAAATAAAAATAAGGATAACGAATATAAAATCAAAGTTCACCGAAGCAAAACACTAGTAAGTGGGTTCGGGGAATATCTTTCTTCTCCCCTTTATTACAGGATTTCTCACCGTTGTTGATCGTCATTATTGTGAAAATGATGTCCGTTGATGGGAAATTTACATGTCAACTTTTCTCCTGTTTTCTTTGGAAAAAATTGAATGTTTTGTGTTTTGGGTGCGTATGAGTTGTTAGCCGGTTGGTGGAATTGAATTGAATCAATCGTTTTCTGAGCCCCTCGTCAATCTGTTTTCGGGGAAAAAAAATCAAATTTTTTTTTCTTTGGAAGGCAATAGGATTAAATTTTGTTTGCTTCTCAATTCACTTTCATTTTCAAATTCATATGAATGGTTTTGACATTTCACTTGACCTTTCGGGTGAAGAGTATGGAAATTGGATTTCGAAACTCTTCCAAATTTACTTTTTCTTTCGATATTTTTCTCAACTTTTTATTGTATAAAAGTTGCATAAAGAAAACCGTTAAAAATGTTTCTCGGGATAGGATTATATTAAAATGTGTTTACTACATAAAGGAAAGTCTCTTACAAGGGGACAAATGGAAATTTGAACTCCAATACAAAAGAAAATGTACCCATACTTGTACCGGAAAGGCCTTTTGGCGATACTAAGAAATCAACAGATTCCAAGTTGGTATCAAGGTTTTGAAAGTTAAAAGAATAAAAGCCATACACACAAATTTGGGCAGAGCTATGACAGATTGAAAATTGGACTAGGGACAGTAAAATATATCAACGTTTTCTTCAGAAACTAGGGTTAAACAAAGGCCCACCTACATACCATATATTCTCGCAAAGTGACGACACAACGGGACTTATGTATACATGTAAGGGGCTCATCGCTGAACAAGAAATCAACTATACTAAGTTCATCTTAAAATATGAGTCGCGAATGTGCACAACATTATGTGCGGGAACAGCAGGAATAACTACTAAAAGGTGAGCTAACAGCTAGTGTGGAAATTTTCATTTAATTAACCACACGTTTATTATGAAATCATTGTCGAACTTTATTGCTAAATAAAGCTGGGTCTATGGCAATTATGAATAAAATACAACATCGTTAATGTAATCACCATGGCTTCTTTTCCAAGCGAACATCCGAAGGTCAAAATTGTTGATGACTTTTTGAAGAATAAATGGAGCAATGGCCGACCCATACTCTTTAAATAACCCCACAGGAAGAAGTCTAAAGGTGTCAAATCACATGACCTTGGGGGCCAATCAACTTCTCCTCTAGCCGAAATAATGCGATCTTCAAATTTCGTATGCAATATATTTACTGATTAATGACTTGTGCGGGCAGTAGCACTATTCTGTTGATACCAGAGCTCGTCCATAAGTAGGGCCCAATTGTTGACTTCGGCGACGAATTGAGTGCCTGGCTAGTTTTGAACACTTTCGCTCACAGCGGCGCGAACAAATTCGACCAACTGTGAATCACCTGATCCTGCCTCAACTGTTTTCTCGGTAATTCTCGAGAGACTAGAAGAACTGACTAAAAGAAACGGCTTCTCAACCTCAAAGCAGATCTATGTAACTAAACATGACAAAGAACCTCAATATTCTTGCGTGGAATGCCAAGACCTACAAAAAAAGCTTGATGAACTTAAAATTTTTATTGAGGAAAAAGCAGTTGATATATTTATGTTTAATTTCTGAATTTCACCTGACGACACAACGAGGTGTGAAACTGAAAGGTTACCGCGATTAGCACGCTCATCATCCATCGGGAAACGCCATAGGCGGGTCACCCCTATTTATAAAAGATTGCGTTGAACACTCTTTGGAAGCACAAATTGAACTTTTGAACTTGACAAATTTCAAATGACCACGGTGCGCACTTAAAATAAAAATTACTCTATTAGTATATCCTCAATCTATTGCCAATAGCGCTGCAAAATAGAAAAATACGAATTCATTGACTTATTTAACTCTCTTGGACCAATCTTTGTTATTTGTGGATACCTTAATGCAAAGCACACCTTTTTCGGCTCTATCTATTTATCTCTCTCTATGTATCTCACAAAAAGGCAAAACTCTCTATGGGGCTGGCATGGAATGTGGTTAGCAAATTTATTATTATTATATTGATAGACTTCTATCAGGCCCGACTTTTTCAAAAAGTCGATCAAGGACTTTAATAACCAAGATATTAATAACTACCTAGAAAGCCTCACAGCAACAAAGATACCAGTTACTCCATATGGAGAGCCGATAAAAGTCTTCGAAAGCCCCAAAAAACACGTGGCGCCCATAAGAAGAAAAAAGGATGACGGGGTGAAAGAAGATAAAGAAAAAGCCAACGTTTTCGCTGACCATCTTGCAAAAGCATTCAAACCATTCGACGGGGAAGTGCTTCTAGAGAATGTCAATACGCTAGACGTGACGACGAATCTTCCAATATAAAAGTCTATACTTAGGGAACTTAGAAAAGTTATATGTAGACACGATTAAGCCCAATAAAACCCCCGGACATGACTTAATTATGGGAGAGATAATTAAAGCGCTACCGAAAAAAGGGTTTGTTAAAGCTGCTCTATTCTTAATCAGCTTAAACCGTTTATTGACACAAAACGCCTCTTGCCCGATCATCAATTTGGTTTTAGAAGCCAACACTCTACTGTTAACCAAGTGCATTTAATAACCAATGTAATTGAACGAACAATCGAGTGTTAGCTAGTCTATCAAACCACATTCCTTGACTCTTCGCAAGCTTTTGATAAGGTATGGCACGAGGGCCTGAAATATAAACTTCGACAAGTCCTATCCGAGCAATTCTCTCATATTTTAAATTCATACCTAGATGACCGACTCTTCCTTGTCAGACACGGAACCGAATATTCCAATTTTAAGACAATAATGGGGTGGGGAGTGGGTGTACCGCAAGGAAATTTACTTGGCCCTCCGTTATATTTGCTTTTACCCGCGACATACCGCAAACGGACGATACTGTGCTAGCCACATTTGCTGATGACACTGCCATTTTGGCAACAGCTAAGACCGTCGAAGAAGCAACTGCTAAGTTGCAACGTGCCCTTACATGGATTAACAATTGGACAAAGACTTGGCGAATCGCGCTTAATGAAAGCAAGTCCGTCCACGTCAACTTCACTCTAAAGAAAATTGAGAATCCACCGGTGTTTATCAACGCAGTACGAATTCCTTACGCGAACGAGGCCAAATATCTCGATATAACACTCGACGCTAAACTCAGATGGAGAGCACACGTTTAGAAAAAACGTGAAGAGCTTAAGATTAAGTATAGAGACATGTACTGGAAAGCATTCCAAGCTCAGTTTAAAAAACAAATTACTGCTATATAAGCAAGTGCTAAAACCGGCCTGGACATATGGTATACATCTTTGAGGTTGTACCAAATCCAGTAACGTTAACGTCTTACAAACATTCCAAAACAAAGTTCTCCGGGGGTTTGTTAACGCGTCGTGATACATTAGAAAATATGATATCCACAGAGACCTAGAAGTCGAAAGCGTTCAGAACGTAACTAAAATGTTTGCGCGAAAACACAAACGACGACAAGGATAAACGAATATTTCTGTTCAACAGATCCTTGACGAGACAGTAATTGACAGCCAACATCCACACCATCTATTGGCTCACACTTTATAAGCCGAGGTATTCTTTAAATTCTTTATATGTCTTAAATGTGAGATTCGGCTCGCTGACAACCTTGCAATCTTACGCAACACAAAATTAGGTTAGATTATGACAGGGAATATAGCTCACAGCAGTGCAAAGTTTAATTCACACATCGCAACAAAACTATCGTTATAATTATTGAAAAAATTTGTTAGAAAATTCTGGGAAATGGAAAAGTCAGCAGAGGAAAGAGAATGCGAAGAACATTTCGCTCGAACCACCAATAAATTCTCAAACGCGGACAAATCATAGTCAAATTACCATTCACAGAAAATCCATTGATAGCCTACGGTTCATCGGATGAAATGTCGCAGAAACGGTTAAAAAGAAAAGTAATATGCAAGGAAGACCAAATAAATGTTCGGAAGGCCTATATAAGAATAGATTACATGACCGAATATGAATCACTCAAACAAATGACTCCTATCTTAAATAATGACATACCGATTTTGACGATGTATGGACATTGTAAAGCAAATAAGACAGAAACCAAATATATGTATTACAAATGTCAACGGGTTTTGGATAGATAGATAGATAGTCTCAATCTCTAGTCGATGTATTGTAGAAACAAGGGGCCACAGGAAAAATGAAAAAACATCATGAAACTCTGAACTTCGGTAATGAGGTGATTCAAAATAGAACGGCCTGTAAAATGGTGATATGGCCAAACCCGCAATGGAACCAATAACAATGCAGATACGTTTTTACCTATGTTTCATTAGGTAAAAGGTGACCAGATAAAAACGATAGGGAAAAAAATTTAAATAAAACAACAACGGTGTGAGACATAAAATTGATTCTGGCTTTATTTTGAAGCTATCTTCATGCCATCGAGTGTGGAATAGCACATTATTTAAATGGCCGACTCGGCTTCGCTAACAGTGCTCTATCGGTCCAATTTTGAATGACTCGGTCCAGTGGTTAACCACTCGTCAAAGTGGTTAGCTTGTTAGCGTGGACTAAGGACTTGATGAAGCCGCAGAGAAAATAATCAAATGGTGTAAAATCGCATGATCGCGGCGGTCAATTGACATGACACGACCCAGTCGCAAAATTCCTCCTTCACAACTTCAAACGTCTTGTTGGAACCACAGCTCGGATATATTGATGTTGTCGAGCTTTGACTACAGAAAGTGGGTTAGCATTGCTCTATAACTGAGACCATTGACGGTAACGGTGTCTCCCTTCCGCCAATCAGTCAATCTTTGTGAATGCATTGGTACATGCCAGAACACGTGTGGATTGTGATTTTGCCAAAATCCGGAATTCCGGCCAACATTTCCAGAGAACAATTAGCGAACTCACGGCGTTATAAACCGTCATCCGGCTTCAATTCTTGCATCAGCACAATCATATACGGATATAGATACAAATCCAACCACAGAATAAGCCGGATTGACTCTCTGATGATACCCAATTCAGCTGATCGGCGCCAAATGAGCATTTCTGGGTCTGTTTTGATACTGGCAGCTACGGTGGCTATTTCTACTTCATTTTGCACCAATCTCTGTCTCGTTGGTGGCTTATGATCCAAAAGAATGTAATCATGCTCAAACTTTTACACGGTGAAACGAAAAACTCCTGCAGATTGCCTAATTCAAGATCTTTTGCGACTAAGTATGAAACCAGAATCCTTTTCTGATCACCTAAGATTACTTTACGATTAAATAAATCTTTACAGATAAAACCAAAGGAATATAAAGCTTTCTTATAACTTGAAACACTTGAACATAACAAGAGACTAGTCAAAGTCGTCAACACGGCAAATCAAGCTGGCTGAAAACTCCCAGAAAGTCGATGGTATCTACAGTTAATCACAAACATGGAATTTTAAGCTCGTGCTCGAAACTTATTTCCCTATTTAATAGATCAGTCTTTTGTAGTAACATAATATCCTGCGGGAATATGAAATTCGTTTTCCTGTCCTGAAGACATGCTTCGGCCAAAACCTGAGGAGGTAACAACTAAAGGCTTAACTATTATCGGTGTATCCTTCATTTTTCAGGTATGGAAATACGCAATCATAATGAATTGTGATGAAAAGGTGAAAGCAATACATTTGCAGCTTAAGTCAAGATCCGTTTAAAAGGTTTATCTGAATCTTCAAACTACCTTTAAGCTACGAGTACTCATGAAATCAAGGATTTTTTTAATGCAGTTTTAAGGTTTAATTCGTGTTGTCTTTATGCTAGGTCATTTAGGGATCGCGGGAAATGTGACCGCTAACAATTTTACTACGAAGAAGTCAGGCTTCTCAGAACCCGAATTGGGATTGGGCGAGTTCGTAAACGTCTGACTAACAAAGATCTGAATTACTTACGTTTAGAAAGCGATATACAAATCGAACTTATGCAGCCAACAGAAATCTAGTACGTTCGAAAGCGTTAAGAATCTGTAAACATGTTGCAGATTGTGCAGACAAAATAGAAGATCTGCAGAAAAGCAGACTAATTGGCTTTCCGAAAACAAAAATCTAAGTAATGTGCTTTAAAATAGCAAATTAGCTCATTTGTATGATTCTTATTAGGAAAACGATAAAAATTAGAATTTCCAGGACACGAAGTTGCTAACTGCATGGAGATTTATCATGGAGTGCAAGTTTTCGGGAGGAAAAAAAGAGACAAATTTTGTGGAGTAATGTCTAATGGGAAATAGAAGCAATAAATTCATTTTTTCATTTGAAAGGGGTTAAATAAGAAAAATTCAACAATTAAGTAACAACGTACAAAAAAAAAAATCTGCAGTCAGGAAGAGACGCCACAGCAGCAACGTGGGAGAAAAATATTCCATATCCCCCCATTTAATCGCAGATAATTTGAATTGTTATGAAAGAATGAGAGTGAATTTAGATACTAAGACGAGGAAAACCAAAAACCAGATTTTAGTATTTTTTAAAGAGATATGCTTAGAAGGACGAGAATAGCATGAAGAAATGATAACCATAGAAAATGTAGAACATCGAAATTGAACGTGAAGGACTTCAGCTATTGCGCGATCTTTTAAATGTTTTACATAAAAATAAATAATCAATATTTCCCATTTTTGATGTCCTGGATAAAGTCTTTCTACATTTTTTAGTTTGTTTGAGACTGTTTAATAGAATGCCTAATGAGTTAATGTATAGTATTGTGATATAACACTTTTTTTTAATACCGCGCGCGCACCAAGTGGATTTGAACACCCTTTTACTGGCTTTTCTCCAGGGCGCGGGAGGGTGGTGTAGTAGTTTGGAGCTCAGGTCTGGTTTCGATATTTTTCAAAGAGGTGGTTGTCAAACTGAACGGAACGAGCCGGTGTATTCTCAACTAGTGGTTCTTAGTACGTGCTAATTGTCAGTTCGTTACATTAAGCACAGAAAGCAACCACTCCAACATCAGTGTTATGCCTTCATGTCAGAGTTGACGCCGACGGGATTTCCATATAACTACATATAAATTCTATGAAAAGACTTTTTCAGAGAATTGCCTCGCACGGGATGCAAACCCGCGATCCTCTGCTTAAGGAGTCTATGCATATACCACTACAATACGGCCACCCCGTGGCCGAGTAATAAATGTTAATGCAGGTATTGCTTGAAATTTGAATAAAAGAAATCAGTTATAAGCAGAACAACATTGCGAATTCATCTCACTTTTGCCTGTCTTAATTATTGGTATTTTCAGCGTCAATACTATTTTCCGATTGAATTCCATAATCTTCGTTTGGAGTTAATTCGACTTCAACGTCCATTGTATTAAACAACACAAGCTATGACTACATACTTCAAATTAGTTGTTTTATGTCAACATATTTTAAAATTAGAAATTTGCCTTTGAGCCCTCCGAATGCTTGCTCAATACACACTTTAGTAGATCGGTGTATAAAGTTGAACCGTTATTGCATGGGAGTAAGAAATCCTTTAACGAGGAATTAAACCAGAACCAAATACAGCAACTTAGTTAATTGCTCTCTCATACAACAGCATCATGGCAGCATCCGCGGAAAATCAAAAAAGACATCAAGAAAAAGTTACCTACTGACAAAAATTGCCTGTAAAGATGAACTTGCTAAGAAACTTTCTATTGTTGGAAATTATATTGTAATTACCTGAAGGTTACTAGAACAAATGCCTTTTCTGTTAAAAAAAACTCATATTGTCACTTAAAGTTGTGAGAATAGGAATATGACTTCCGTCTTCACAACCTATGACAAATGCTATTGAATTTTGACGCAAATTCGTCAAACCTTTAATTTTTTCATTTTGTTTATGAATTATTTCTTAAACAAAAAAATAGCTTGCCGACTATTAGAAAATTATTAAACGCTGTTCCTTTGGCAATATTAAAGAGATTCAATATTTTTCGACATGTCGATCCGTTCGCTAGCTTCCATAATGTTAAATATAACGCCAACTTCAACTGCAGCTTAGGTCACTCTGCTGCTTTCTTTTGCCACAAGTACTATCTGAGTTCATTCTCTATTAACTGTTGGCGAATTTTATTGCCGTTCATTAATTGTAAATTTCCGAACTGCAGAAATACCTTAAATATCGAAATGGCATATTTTTCATTCAGAAATGGCATATATGGATAAATTCATATATCTGGGTGACCAATAAGAAATGATATTTTTTTTTTCAATTGTTATGTTTCAGCAGCTGTCAAAGTTACCAATGACATCCAACTGTCAAAATATTCAATGAGATTTGCCATTCCATCATGCATCGTTTTACGCTTGCAGCGTGGGAAAACTATTAAAAAATATAGGGTTTTCTAATAACGACTTGACAACTTTTTTTTAAATAAAAGGTAAACCATTTGAAATATTTCAAAAACTTTATTATTGGCTTGAAGCACAATCAAAACATTTATGAATGGAACTCGACTTCATTCATATGGCCACCACGGGCACGTTTGCAGCAGTCGATTCTTTGGACTCAATTTTCAACGACTAGTCCACATATTTCGGCCGAAACGGCCGCTATTTCGCATTCAATGTTGGCTCTGAGCTCTTCCAATGTCGTCGGCGTGTTGGCATAAACCAATGACTTAACGTAGCCCCACAGAAAATAGTCAAGCTGCGTTAAATCGCACGAACAAGGCGGCCAATCGACTGGCCCATGTCTTGAGATAACACTCTCACCATACTTACTCTTCAATAAATCGATTGTAGCGTGTGCTGTGTTGTGTGGCTTGTGGCACCATCCTGTTGAAACCACATGTCGTCGAAGTCCATATCTTCCAATGCGGGCTAAAAATAATCGGTGATCATGGCGCGATAACGCTGACCATTCACATTAACGTGAAGATCGTTATCGTCGTAGAAAAAATATGTCTGTGGTGAAGTGGTGATTCATGAAGCACATGTGGGTTTTCACCCAACCAATAACGCATATTTGCTTATGATGATTTTTCGACTCCGAATATCTGTAGAAAATTTTTATAATTTGCAGACGTTGCTCGTTAGTAAAGTACACTACACTCATGATGAAAATGTTGAGTTTACTGAATAAATTGACAGTGACAGTTTGATGATTAGTGAAATAGTGCGTTCACGAATTAAATTCAAAGTTGTCAAGTCCCTATTGGAAAGCCCTATATTATCGAAATTCCGGCTCAGTTGTAACTACGCAACGTGAATTTCGTAGTGAGATCGCTTCTAATCATGGCTTCAGTGTGCAGGCAATTCGTCGCACCGTGGAAAAGTTTGAGCGTGAGTTCACTCTTTTGAACAGCAACCAGATAGAGATTAGTGCGAATTGAAGAAAACATAGTCAGTATCAAAAAAGACCCAGAATGTGGATTTGGCCCTAATCGGGTGCTAGAAATCCGGATTTTGGCCAAAAAAAATAATCTTCCAATATGAATGAGGCACATTTTTGGCTCAGCGACTATGTGAACAAGCCAAATTTCCAATGCATACTTTACCCTTCACCGATCAAGCCCTACATTTTTACTTTCCTTTCAGCATAATTGTCTTAGAATAATATCTAAGACCCTCTTCGCTGCCATGACGATTATGAACACGATTGTAATCGTAGTAGAATTACTGCCAACTTGTCTTCTGCAGGCAGGCAAACAAAATATTCGATTTGCAAGAACAAAGCAGGCATGTGGTTAGACTTTTGCAGATTACTGCGTTTACGAACTCGCCCATTTTGCAGTTATGGGCTACATCAACAGTTGGGTCATTTATGAGCACATTTGTAGGAGGTAGACTGAATTCATGCTTTTTGACACTCTTAAATGTCAGCTACTATTCTGCTGTTCCTCGGCAGCAAGGAATATAGACAGCTTTCTGACTTTTCTGGCGACTTTTGTTGTCAGGCACTATAGAGCCCCTCCTTTCTGAGTATGCAACTTATGCGCGCATTAGGTTGCATGTATAAGGTGCTGTTTGAAGGCTGCTGGTACTATTCACACTTTTTCGATTAAAGCGATCACTAATTTCTTCGATCGACCTTGATATGACTTTGGGCTCATTCATAGAAATAGACAAAAATAGTCAGAATAATTTTAGAGTTTTTATGTTTGTTTTTTTCTACTTAATTGAAGGGAAATAGGGAGTTTTGTAGAGAAGTAAACTCGTGCCCAAAATGTTTTATGTTTTTTGCTGAATTTTTTTTTTAGTAAAATATATACATACATACATATGTATGTAACATATACATATTTTTTTACACACATAATAAGGCAAACAAAAAATTATAGAAATAACTTAACATGCAGAGATAAAAAATCAAACAAATGTATAAATCATATGTATATGTGTACATTCTAATTGAATAAGGTCAAGCTTTCTACAATTTCCCGGCACGATGACTGATCGACTGTTTCTAGGGGCTTGAAATTTGAGATATCATAGTGTTTAGTTATGAACATTTAGATTAAGGAGCAATTTCAAGCTATATATTTATTTCTCTCAGAGCCAACCGCCCTGTAGATTTTTGAATCAGAGTTTATTTGTTTGAATACAGAGTACTAACTTCTTGCTTCGTTATAAATTATTCATAAAGCATAGCTGGTGTGAAAAAGTGTATGCATTTAGGATAACTAAGGGACATTTTCCACTTAACAATCTTTTGATTCAGTTAAACTTATTTTCAAAATAAGAAATGTTCGAGGTCAGATATTATGTTTAACTACTTACAGATAAAAAATAAAACAGTATACAGTACAAATACAAATATAGGTAGGTGTAAACTTCAATTGATTTTAAAGGACACATTTGTTGGCTTATAGGATTGTATATATGCATCTGAACAGTAAATCGGTGTTCAATTATATTGAAAATGAAAATAAAAATACACCAAAGAAGAGCTAATATTCTCGCCAAAACGTTCGTTTGTACGGACAAATTTCTTACCTTCTCTTTTGGATCCAATGAAAAGGTTGCTTATATTTCAGAAAATGGAGAATAGCACAACTCTTACATATTTAACGCACCACCTTGCTTTGCAGAAAGAGAATCTACAACAGTCCATCCAACAGAGTATGATGCATGGTAAGTATTTCTGTAGATCTTTTCCTATGACTTATAGATTGTGAGGGAGAGAACAATTTAATAAAAGTGTGTGCAGGGGAGTAATAGCAAAACAGAATATGGGGAATCGAAACGAAATTTTATGGGCGGGAAATTTGAATTCATCAACTGGTAGATTATTTTTGAAATCAATTTTTTAAGTAATAAGGTAGAAAAGTATTTTAAAGGTTCCTAAGATTTTTCGGATGGAGTGCAATAAATACCAGATGCATGCATAAGTTTTTTTTATTTTAAATAAGAGATGGCGCCAGCGAAAAGTACGCAGCTTGTTAATTTGACACATATTTTGTTCGTCTGATATTTAACTAAAAAAACACACAAATTGAGTCCGCCAAAAACTAAGGTCTTTGTCTTATCGTTCAGTGATCATGTCGAGTTTGGTGCCTGAAAAAAAAAATTGCGGCACGCATTGCTTTTCTTATTTAATCAAAAGCTTATGAAAGTCATCGTTTGCTGATAGAAACATACGGCAAAGACGCTCCATCACTAAGAACATATGAGGCATGGTTTCGACATTTTAAGGGTTGTAATTTCAATGTGAAAGGCAGTGAGCGCTCTGGTAGATCACAAAAATGCGAAGACGAGTAATTACAGGAGGTATTGGATGAATACCCAAGTCAATCTCAACGGTAACTAGCTGAAACATTATATGTGTCACAAGAAACAATCAGCAGATGTTTGTGAGCAATGGGAAAGACCAATAAGCTTCATAAATGGGTTTCACATTTTCCAAATAGAAAATTGCAAGGTCACTTCTTAAATATTGCTTCAACGCCACGAAAGAAAATCATTTTTGCATCGAATTGTAAAGGGTGACGAAAAATGGATTTATTTTGAAATCCCGAATGGAAAAAATCATGGCTTTCACCTGGCGAAGCCGGTCCTTCAACATCAAGGCCAAATCCCTTCGGCAAGTAGACCATGCGCTGTGCCGGGTTGGACCAGAGCGGTATTGTGTATTATGAACCATTAAAACCTGGCGAAACCGTTAATAAACAACGCTTTAGCCAACAAATGATTAATTTAAACCACGTTTTAATCGAAAGACGAATGGAATGTGCCAGAAGACACAGCAAAGTGATTTTGTTAATCGACAACGCGCCATTCTAAGGTGAAAGACACCTTAAAATCACTTGGATAGAACATCCTTCTGCATTCATCGTATTCCCCAGGTTTTGCGCCATTCGACTATCATCTCTTCACTTTAATAGGGCACCCGCTTGCTGAGTAACACTTCAGTGATTTCGACTAAGTTGGGATATGTCTCGAAGAATGGTTTGCGGCAAAAGACGAGCAGTTTTTCTGGCATTCTATTTATAAATTACCTGAAAGATGGCCGAAATATGTAGAAGCCGATAGCCAATATTTAAAAAAAAATTATTTCTCTTTAAAATTAAGTTTTTTTTTTTACCAAAAAACCGGAAAAGACTTATGCATACACATGGTATAGGTATATACCTATATGCTTAAACTATAATAACAAACGCCATCGTAGTAAAAGCTAACATATTACGCTTAACTATTAACAGAAAAAAATCATGTAATTGTATAAATTCGCAATATCTATGACAGCTGAATTGACAGCTACTCGGCTATAGAAGCAATTTTTGCTAATGATATAGCAAAAATCGTGAGATTTGATTTATAATGTAAAAAAAAACATTTAAGTTTGAATATGAACTAAAAATTTTTATTATTGGTTTCACGGTATTTATTTCTTGAAAATGATATCATGTAAATCTTGGCCACGACTACGTCTGCGGTCCAATTTTGGTCGACACGTTTGAGCATAGCGACAGGTATCTCGCGGATAACACGAGTAATGTTGGCTTCCAAAGCTTCAATTGTAGCTGGTTTATACCTGAAGACTTCATACTTTATATATCCACAGAGAAAGCAGTCCAAAGGTGAGATATCGCATGATCTAGGCGGTCAATTTACCGTAGCAAAACGTTAAATTAAGTGCTCACCAAAATAATTTCTCCAAAAGTTTATTGTTTCACGCGCTGTATGGCTTGTAGCGTTGTCTTGTAGAAATCAGAGCTCACTGAGACCATATGCTTGAATTTCAGGAAGGACTTAGTCTGTTAACATGGCGCGATAACGGTTACCATTGACATTCTTATTTGCCTCATTTTTGAAGGAATATGGACCAATGATTCCACCAACCCATAAACCACAACATACGATTGTTTTTAATGGACTTAATGGTAGCTCTTGGTACTCTTCGGTTTGCTTATCAGACCAAACAGGGCAATTTTCTTTATTAACGTATCCATGGAGCCAAAAATGGGCTTCATCACTAAACAAAATTTCACGATAAAACATCGAATTTTCATTAAGTTTTTCCAGAGGCCATTCACTGAAAATATGACGCAAATTCAAGATGTCTGGCTTCAATTCTTGCACAAGTTGAATTTTGTACGCTTTTAGGCCGAGATCCTCCCGTAAAATAAGCCAAGTTGTCGAATACGGCAAGCCAAGGTGCCGAGAACAACGGTCGTCATGGTCTTTGCGTACACTCTCAGCTACAGCTACTATAGTCTCTTCACTACGTGCTAGATATGGTCTAACCGGTCGAGTATCATCCATTAATGTAAACTGGGATTCAAATTTGCGAATAGTACTGGCAATAGTGGTTTCAGTAAGTCGATTATGCGCACCGTAAGTTCCTCGAATCGCACGAAAAGCATTTCTCATAGAACGCTGAACAATTTGGAGACGCTGCTATGGTGTGATTCTTTCCATGATGACTTACCAAACGATACTGAACAAAAATAAACAGTTTGATAGGAGTCATGCGTGATCTGTCAAAAAAAACCTAGCGATGAATCACCTATATAAGACTCAAACTAACACTCTGCTATCGCAAAAACTCAACACTTTGGGCTCACAGCTGGATAGAAATCTCTATTCGGTTCGTGGACACAAAAACGTAGCCACCGGAAAGATAACTGACAAACCGGGAACAAAAAGATTTGCAATAGATCATGTCGGGCAATCAAGTCGACCAAATCACCACTATACACTCGGAAAGAACGAATAGAATGTAAGATTCGAATGAACGTCAGTAATAGGTAGAAATGAAATGCCAACTGTGGCATATGGTATCACTGACGGTTTAGCCAGAGTATGACATTAGGCAACGCAACAAACTTTAACCGTATCACAAAGCATCATAGTTAAAGATACCATGTGGCGGTATGCCGGAAACAAGAACCTGTACTTAAATTTTGAAACGAAACTATAAAAAATTAACTATTCTGGAATTTTACTAAACAAGACTATAGTCCAAGCGATATTAGCAACAGCAACAACCCATTCATGGTCTTCGATACTGTGGCGGTGCACGGATTCAGTGGGGCTTAACCATAATACTAAAAAAACTCCACGTGGATTTATGCGTTAACTGGCTCACTTAACTCCGATAACTCCTGCAGTTCTTTCTACGGCATGTTCGGTAGATTGGATTGGCCAAGAGTACTTAAGAGGCCTTCTTTGTTACGGTTAAACTCCATTAGAATAGACCAGTGGTTGATCACAGTGCTGTTTTGATGGCTCGCCTAGGGAGACTGAAAAGGTGGAACGGGCTCTAGGAGTGGCACACTCAGAAGTAACGCCCACTGAAACCAACCACCCTCTCGGAACTGAATCTTCTTCTGTCACAAACAGAGCTGGGCTAAGAGGAGAAAAGTTTCCGGCACTACCTCTGTCCATTAAACTTTCTACTCACGATGCCCGTATGAAAATCGGCACAAACAAAACCACCAATGGTTATACATCCACAGTCTGTCCGAATAAGCCCGTGCTACAACCAACAAAGTTTGTAGTTCTAGTCGACCAAATTCGGCTAATGCGCTGAAATCCGCATTCAGAAACGGCTCTGTTGGTGTCCTTTTCAGCGCACAAGATCCGAAATAGGTGCTGCAAACAGCAAAATGTGCACTTTGGGTGAATGGAACTGGAAAACCAACCTCGAAGAAAACCCCGAAACGCCAAAAGAGACAATGCTGGCGCACCTCTGTGGATGCACTTTTCCGGGGCTCCAAAGAGGACAAACTAGCAATGTGCCAGTCTGATCACTGTATCGATCAGCATTAAGTGCTAGCCAAGGCAAAGAATGTTTGTACTCAAGCTTTTTTGCTTGCACGGACCTCTTAAGAGTGAAGTGCTCCATGCAGAAAATTCTTAAATGGTTGATCAAGTCTGTGCTAAAAATCACAACCTTCGGAATTAAGACTTTTGAGATTTCCAGGCTACTAAAACTTTCCGAGGAGCTTCGGGGAGAATCTGCAGATGCGTCTTTGTACCGAGAACCCTGGACTCGACACTGAAAAGTAGAAAATCTTTTCTCATACGGAGAGGAAGAATCGGAAAAAAACAAGCACGGTCCTTCTCTTATTGTAGGCTTAAACAAAGCTTCTTTCGAAACCATTAAATCACGTTCTTTCTGCACTTTGGGAGGTTAATTTCCATTATAGTACTTATATCGTATTTTTATTACTCAGATCAACATTCACCACTTCAAGTCTGCAACTGCATCCCTATTGAATACAAAACCTCACATATGTGTATCTATACAGGAACCATGGCCGCGGAAATTTGAGGGGTTTCAAGCCGATAATCGAGATCTTTTCCTTTTGTGCCAAACGCACTTTCGGTATCTAAACTGGGGCATTTTTGCGACCAAGATTTAGTAGCGACCGACATAAACTATGAAACGAACGGAGATTGGCCAAATTCTTCTTTGCGTCTGCTTATTTTCCCAATGATTCGTTATTACCAGCACCATCGAAGGCGGTAGCCGAACTTTTTAAATACTGTGATTCCGGGAAGATAGGCCTTACTCGTATCATGTGAGTGGTTCAGAAATAAAATCAACCTAACCCATTTGTTTTCTTTATGTTAGTGAACAGGACATTTAATTTTATTTAAAAATAATCAAACTGGCTGACGTTGTACTTAAACCAAAATGTTGGTTAAACAAAATGAAAATAAACTTTTAAATATTGAATTATATTTTTTGCAAAAATAGATCTTCGAAGTCATATTTTCCCAAAAAATTTAACTGGACTTGGTTCACTTTATTTCTGAACCGCTCATATACTGTGATGCTAATGCTCAGAGTAATTTTTGAGGCAGTAGCAAATGCAACGTGAGGGTTGTCAACAATTTTGAATCTAAGCCAGCTTTTGTTACCAGAGTAAGACAGCAAGTAATCGACGTCACGTTATCCAAAAGACACGTTCACGCGATTACCGGCATCGAATTGTTAAAGTTGAGGAATCCGCAAAAATCAACTAAAAAAAAAATAAACAAATACTTTGGCTCGACAGCCCGTACGGGCCAAGGCCTAACTTTTCGCACTCATTTGTGTTTCTCACTTTGCGAATTGTTACACTCCTGAAAAGGGCCTTCTGTTTATTGCCACTCCCAAACGGCTCTCCTGAGAAACTTTTTCATAGGCAGAATTCGACTTTCGGAGGTTTGCCATTGCCCGCCGAAAAGGTGATGACGATTTGAAAATTTGATGTTTTGCTCCTACCGGAATTCGAACTCAGGTAGGCTGGCGTGACAGCCAATGAGCCAATCATCAGGCCATCACCACTACCAAAAATCAACTGGGCACGATTAAAGGAGAAGCTGGAAAATTCCAACAGAGCTCCGCTTAAGCTCAAGACAAAACAAAAGCTAGATGAAATAGTTCAAAATCTGAACTGTACCCTCATCAAGTGTCTTGAACTGACATGTCCAGCTGGAAAGCATTTCTGCAGGTCGCTCGTCCCTTGATGAAAACCAACTAGCTCTAGCTCTAGCACATAAGCGAAACTGCTAGTAGGCTGAAAAACATAACACACCCTAGCTGGTATATCTCATCGGTTGTGGTGACGGATGAGCTCATTTAACATGCTGTTGCTTCCTTTGATAAGTTCAAATTGTTTGATAACGATTGCAATAAGCCACTTATGCTACAAAAGGTATATACCAGCTGGTAGTAACTCTAAAAATAATATTCAATGAGTATTTGCTATAAACCACAAGTAACCTTGGCCGTGATCGACGATTAGTGCACTAGAAATAAGCTTTAAGTCAATCCTTTCAAAACTAAAGTTGTTCTCTTTTCGAGAAGCAGGAAGCTGACTGATCCGATTCTGATGCTTAAAGGCATCACCATCCAATTCTCAAAAAAAAACTAAGTACGATATTTCAATGTCATCCTCGATAACAAATTTCTATAGACTAAATGTGTTACGTCGAAAGCCTCTAAGGCGCTGCCCGCAAGACATGGGCGTGTCACCGAGAAGGAAGCAATGGATCTACACAGATGTGATAGTCCCAATTATATCACATGCTCTGGTTGTCTGGTGGAACAAGCTCTCACGAAAACACGTTACTACTGCAGGGGGCTTCCTTTATGCTTAGACGCATTGATAAATTTCATTCCCCTCGATTTTCATATCATGGTTTGCGCTCTCAATTCCGCCTTCCGTCTAAAAATAGTCAAGTCACAAAGGAATCACGATGATCGTGATCTCAGGGGAGAATTTTTGAGGACCCTAACCTACGCTAGGTCTGTGTGCGTCCTGGGTTAGGGCTTCCATTAACAGTTGGATTTTATATCAGCACAACTCTAAATGACATGACTTATGCATTCCGACGTCTTCAGGCATCAGCGGCCTTCTTGCCGCTCGTCAAACTGCTTACTGGCGTCATGGCGGGACACTACGCTTTTGCACTTAAATGTGCTTGGGGTTGGTCAAATCAACAATTGATATAGTTGTCATTCCAGTTTAATACCGGAATGGCACTAAACAAAACAAGCGATTCGAAGCGACTGCTCGCTTCAAGACATTTTGAATCAGTTTGCCGAAGAAATCCTTGTACAGCAAATTTATGGAATTTATATTGTACGTGTATCTGTGTCATTAGAAGTAAAACAATAATATAGATAATTTGGGAGAAAGCGAAACGAGAATAAGTTTTGGAGAGAAATTAAGAAAATTATTTTTATTTCATAATATAACACTTCATACCAAGGATTCTTTTGTATCTGTAAAAATATTGTTTCCAAAATTCGAACACAATTTTTTAATTTCTTCATTAATTAGATGCACTTAAAATCATTTCTTTATTTTTGAGTTTTTCGAATATACGGGTACATGTATGTATTTCATGCAGTGTATAATACTTTACAATAAGAATAATGCTTTACAATAAGAATAAGAGCTTCGATATTTGCGTGCATGTTATTCACTTTATCAGTGTCAAAACACAAACAAAATCAAACGAAACCTCCTGGACATAAATACTCAATCTCTTGCAATCGTGCGACTCAAATCGCTTCGTCTTACACGCAGCTTAAAAGATGAATGACTCAAAACTATCACAATTTATGATATAAGCGTCCTATTTGCTTGATATGTTACGTCAGTACATCTTGCGATTCCTTTGGAAAACCACTAAGGCTACTCAATTTGGATTTCTGTGCAAATTTTTTGATAGCTCTCCTAGTATTATACAAGCTTTGACGACATCACCAAAAGAGATATGAGGTTTTGCAACATGATTACCATTCTTTTTGAAATTAGAAATACTCGAGCTTGTGACTTTTGTGTTTTAAAACACAATTTACGCATATGAGAATATACAGTAGTGTGCATGCTAAATACAGTACATGAGAAACAGCAAAGGTTTTAAAGGTTTGTAGAAACACCGTTTTGCTACAATGACTCTTTTTCAGTAACATACTAGCATACCATGTTCCATGTTCTTTGTCAAAAAAAAAAATAATAATAATAATAATAATATTAACAAATCAATTATTTCTCGGTTAATAAAAAAAAAATTAAAGCTATCGGCCACCATCGCAAAACCACTTGTCGAACTGTTAAGAAAATATGTTTTGTTATTAAAAAAGAACTTTTTATCAGATCGAACAATATTGTAACGGCAAGCCATTGAACGTGGTTTAAAAATGTTACAGACGTTGCAAGAGATCTGTGCTAACGAATAAATATCTTCAAAAAAAGTTGTTTCACTTACTATTAAAATTTTGCTAAACAACACCTTAGTTGGATTGCTGAAAAATGGAAAATCCAAATTTAATATATCCTGTTCAGATGGCATTTGTAATTTGCGACGAAGAAAAGAAGAATGGCTAAATCCCCGATACTGTAAAGTGACAGCTACATAGGTATGGTGGTGGCAGCGCATTGGTGTGGACTTTTTTTTCGCACATGGAATGGATCCTTTCATTAAAATCGAAGGTATAATGGACTGCTTTAAGTACAGAGAGACATCCTTCAAAGCCATATGCTACCCTACGAGAAATGGGAAACGACAATAACACGACAACGACCCGAACCACATCGAAGCTGGTAAAAGAGTGGCTCTACGATGAAGAAATTCGAATTTTGATCGGCCAGCACAATCTCCAGGCTTGAATCATACCGAAAAGATTTTTGGGATACTCAAGAGCAGGGAAGTTGGCCAGCGCTTTCGCAATAAAACGGACCTCAAGAATTCCTAAACAGGAAGTTGGAAAAGAATACCTAATAAATGGATACTATTGAAAAAGTTGCTTCTATTTTGCAAAGGCATTATGACTAATTTTTTTTGTTTTGTTTTTATAAACTTTTTTGCTGAAAAAATACTGTGAATTAAAGGATCTTACTCTAAGGCAAAACGTCTAAATATTTCCTTTTTCTTTTATTGATAAATGTATGAAAAAATTGCAATGAAAGATCAGAATGAAACGCCTGCTTATATATGGACAATACTCTATCAAACTAAGAGCTTAAGCTGCTGAAAGTTGCAAAGTTGTTCTAAGTCTCTTCTAAGTAAGATTGGATCTATGTATTTAACGAGACCGTACAAGAGTTAAATTTAGCGGTGAGTCGTATCTTAGTCTTATTCAAAATGAAGAGAGCACATACAAATCTAATGTTTATGTATTGATATATTTCTTACCTTCTTCGTTTTCAATGAAAGCACAACCTGTGGAATTGTCTCCCCACTTTTACAATAGAGAATGGAGAAAGGCACAACGCTTGCACATTTTACGCAGCACTTTCCTTTGCAGAGAGAGTCCACCCACCCATAAACACTTAATGCTCTCAACACTTGCACTTACTATCACTCGAATTTAAGCCGCGCACTTTCCACTAACTAGCACTAATCACTACAAGAACCGAGCGCACATTGAACCATCTTGGCGCAGATCCGCATTTAAATACTGAGGTGGCTAAGGATCGAGGTTGGGGAAAAATTTCTTTAAACAGAGCTTCGGCGGTACGCAAGATGCAATTGAGTGACTGCAATGGCTGATCTAGTTTTCATAAATATGATGCATGGTAAATATTTCTGTAGATATATTCGTATTTCTTATAGATTGTGAAGGAGGAAACAGTTTGTTAAAGGTGTATGTAGGGAGAGTAATAGCAAAGAGAAAAATTGGGAATCGAAACGAAATCCGATGGGCGGGAAGTTTGAATCTATCAACTGGCAGATTGATTTTTGAAATAAATTTTTGAGCTAAGAAGGTAAGAAAAGTATTTTAAAGATTCTTACAATTTTCCGGATGGAGCGCGATAAAAGGTTAAGGATGCATCTGTATTTATTGATATAAGAGAGCTGTTTGATTAATACCCGGTTTAGAAATGACAACGCAACTTTTTTAGGTTTTGACAATTATTTTTCAATATAATCCCCTTTCAACTCGATGCACTTTTCCCAGAGGTGCTGCAACTTTTTGAACCCCTCCGTATAGTACGACTTTTGTTGGCTTGCAAAACAGTTCAAAGTTCAGCCGGTACTTCTTTCCGGCGAGCGAACATCCGGAGAATACGGAGAATGGTGGAATTCGTAGTGCATTTCGACCAATTTGGCTGTGGCGACTGCCGGTGCGATATCATCATCAAATAAATTGACGTAGTATGTTCCTGTGATTGTTTTTCCCTTCTCCAAATAGTCTACGAGGATAACACCTCGCGCGAGTTACATATTTGTATGGTGACCTCCACTAATAAACATGTCAACAACCTTTAGTTATTACGGTATAGTAATCTGCACATTTATATTGGGCAACAGCGGTAAGTCGTTACGACATAATGTGCTGTGTCAATATTAGTGGGGAGTATTAGCAAAAATGCATTTATGCGGCAAAAACTTAGGGTTGTTGCCCGACATGTTTACTAGTGGAGATCACCATACAAATATATAACTTGCATCCCAAAAACCGGTGGCCATCACCATTCCGGACGAAGGCACGGTCCTCGTTTTCTTTGGATCACGTTTACGGATAAAACCCATTGCATTGATTGTTCTTTGGTCGCTGGTGTGTACCAATGAATCCATGTCTCATCGATGGTCACTATACAATGCAGAAACTCCCCAGGATTTCGATTAAACAGGGTCAAATATGTCTTTAAAGTGGACCCACAATTGCGCTTGTTGACCGGTATGAGCAAATGGGTGCCGACCCATCGCGCGGACAACTTTCTCATGCCAAAAATCGGATCACTAAGCGATATTGCTCTTATTCCATGGTCGCAAAAGACACTAACACGATGTTTTGAAATGAGTGTCAAAACAAAACTAAGCGTCGGATTTTCACCAAATTGACAGGGGGCAGAAAGAGGTTATTTTAAATAGTGAGACACTAACTTCGGCTCAGTTGCGCCACTTATCTTTTAATTCGGGTATTCATCAAATAGCCCTCGCATTTGCTTAATCGTGCTTTACAATGTGCGGAATTAAAATCAGGCAATGACGTATATAAGTTTAGAACGCAAATATTTAATTCCTCAAATAACAACTTACTGTTCCCATCAAACCTGGACTATCTGACACCTGTGCAATGCCGTGCATTACAATACGTACTGTAACGGTAACCAGAAAAACCTGTGGGTAAATACTCACTGCTGGGTGCATGATTGGATCAAGTGGAATAGTATTTAAGGTAGATTTAGAAACATTGTAATTCAGTCTAAGTTTTCATTTGTAACTCTGCTCAAAAATTAAATAAAGTTTTTTTTTCTTAAAATAACTTAGCGTTATTTAATTGGCGCCCAACGTGGGGCCTGATAGTGTCGAGGAAATAAGTGTTATTTAGCCAATCGCCTCAACCAGCCGCCGTGCTATCGCGATATTAAGCTGTAAGTCGCCTCAAGTAGACGCCGTGCTTCTCGCGAGTAAAACACGTATCAAAGTCAGTGGATTCACTAAAACGGACTCAAGAAGAATTCCCTGAGACAAAGATCGAAATGCTGAGAACATTGGTGTTTCTTTTGTAAGGAATTTTTTTTTTTTTTTAATATGTATTTAATGTTCTATTACTACAAATTATTTCATTAAAAATATATAAAAAAGAAAAGAAACAAAATTTAGATTATAAGAAATAAAAATTGTAGGCAGTGGAAACAAAATTATAAGAAAGAAAAACAAAAGTTTTAACTAAGAAAAATATAAAAAAAAAGAAAGTGAACAAAGAATGGAAAAAAAATTAATTAAAAAATTAACTTAATCAAAGTAGATAATATTAGCCAAGAATTAAAGAGCTGTTTAATATTTTTTTAGAGTAATATAGTATAGAATAAGCGATTATAAATTAAACAATTTTTTTTCTTCCTAAATTTTCCTTCATTTAAATTTAAAAAATAATTTTTTTTGCTTTTTAAAATAATAACCCATTATTTGAAAAATTCAAAATTCTAACGCCCTAAAATTTGTCCTTTTACTACAAAATGTAAAGTATTTCTCGTGTAAAGGTTATTTCATATAAGCCATAACCCACTTCACACAGTGTTTCATCTGCCATACCTCAAGACCTAAAATCTTTTTTCCGGTCAAGTGTGACACAGAATTACCCAAGCGCGCCGCGGACTACCCCAGAGTTAGACTGCCTTATTACGTCAAACTCGAGCATTCATTCAGAATATACTTAACCCATGTATAGATTTAGGCTATGATCAGACAATAGAACCAGAACATCAAAATAGACTATCCGAATTAGACAGCATTCCGGATATTTCAGCTCGTGATAAGTTCAGCTCGTGGAAAAAGATCGTGGACAGGATCCTTGATATCTAAGAGCCTTTGAAAGGTACCCCAAAATACTTTGGGATACTGATGGGATAATCGGGAACGCCGATGTTGCTTTGGAGTCCTTTAACATTCCGTTTAACTGGACCAGCATCTCACGCTGCTTGACAATGCATCATGCAGACAAGCGCGATCTGGCAACCTTAGAGTTCAAGATGACGTCCTTAGTCCAAGGCAAGAAAGGCTTTCAAGAATTCTACAATACCGTATATAAGCACCTATCGTTTATCCTTAATAATATCTCAATTATGGACGTTGGTGCAGAAGCAATGAAGCTTCTAACGCAGACCTATAGGAAGAAAGCTCTTGATACATTTAACAGGGGACTAAAAGGTGACTTACCAAAATTGGATGGTATTCGCGAGTCTAGTGATCAGCCACAAGCTTTAAGCCTTTGCCTAAAGCTTGAAAACCAAAACTACCGGACACAGCAAGTTTATAACAACCAAAATAGTGCAAGGAAGCCAAATACACCAGCACCTGCTAACCCAGTAAACAGGACCTTTCCATCTCGGATGCAGAACACTTGAAACGGACATTCACGCCACATACAACTCTTTCAAACTAATACCAACCAATTCTCTAATTATAGCACTCATAGGCCTTTGCAGCCCAACTTTAAATCATTTACTAATAGAAATATTTACAACCAAAACACCCCCTTCAATAATACAAAGCAAACTCCAATTAACTCCAATAATCGACAATATCCAAACCGCAAATAAAAGCAGAACCGGTAACTCAGGGACACTCGGCCCAATCAAGATTTATTCATCAGCAAAACAGACAACAATATGGTGGACCTCAACATAATAACTTTATCCAAGAGGACACTATGTGTAACCCACAGCAGAATTTTCACATCAAGCCAACTGTGGAACAACAACATGTTTACCAAAATAATCATCCTCGAAATACCGAACAACTTCGTGAAATACCACCAAGACATCCGGAAATGGACTTTGAGCAAAATCTTGAAATGGCAAACGAATTTTTCCAACTGTCTCTCGACGAATACATTCAAGACTCCTACAATTTCTTCGATCACCCGCCATCCAGCGACATTTATTAGCCTCTTAACGATTGTACAGACATTCGTTTTTTAGGTTAGGAGATTCTTTACTTCCATATTTTGAGTGTAGAACAGAATGTGGAGAAAGATTAAAATTTCTTACCGATACTGGGTCTAGTAAAAACTATTTGAAACCTGTCAAAGTCAACCAACATACCCTAATATATCTATTTGGTATAAATGATGTTCGAATTAAACAACTGAAGTTTCAGTCTGTTAACTCCCTGAACATAAATTCATTTAACGCAAAAATCGATCACCTCACTTCACAACAAAAAATGTTGTTAAACCCGATAATTTGTAGCAACCAAAATTTATTCTCTGAACCAGAAGAGAAGCTGACGTACATCACTAAGATTGTTGCAGAAATAAGAACTTCGACAGAAGAACCTATTCATAGCCGACATTACGCCTTTCCGATGCCTTTAAAATCAGAAGTTGAAAAGCAGGTCCGAAAATTACTTGATGATGGCATCATACAACCTTCACGGTCGCCTAGATTCTTTCGGTGCTAAGTAGTATCGAATGGTGATAGATTATAGGAAAATAAATGCTGTTACCATAGATACGATATACTGCATCAGTATATTGGAAAGTTTTGTCATGTGTACATAGATGACATTATCATCTATAGCGAGGACGAAGCACAACACGCTAGCCACATTAAAGATATTTTCAGTTCTTTACGCGAAGCAAACATGAAGGTCCAACTGGACAAGTGTACATTTTTTGAAACAGAGGTCGAATTTTTAGGATTGCCAATATCAGCAAACGGTATTAAGACTAAAACCCTGAAACAACTGAGGTCATTTCTTAGCCTTTCGTGGTACTACAGACGCTTTGTTAGAGACTACGCGAAACTCGCAAAACCCCTCACGACGCTTTTAAGAGGGGAGGATGGACGCGTCTCAAGGTTTCAATCTTCCAAACAATCTGTGAAATTTAACTCAGAAGCAGTCGAATCATTCAACAAATTAAAACAGTCCTTAATCTCTCAAAACATAATTTTGACTTATCCGGAAGCGTCAAATTTCGCACTATGTGCAGTACTCGAGCAAGATGGAAAATCAATCACATTCATTTCGAGAACGTTGAGTGAGACAGAGGAGAACTTTGCAGCTAACGAAAAAGAGATGTTAACTATCATCTGGGCATTAACTTCACTTAGAAGTTACCTATACGGCTCTGCAAAAGTTCGAATCTTTACCGACCATCAGCCCTTGACATTTGCACTAAGCAGCAAGAATAACAATGCAAAAATGAAGAGGTGGAAGTCTATGCTTGAAGAATATAACTTCGACAAAAAGTATAAGCCTGCTAGAACTGATGTAGTAGCAGATGCCCTTTCCAGAGCTCTCGTTACAGAAGGAACTTCGCGTATAAATGTCTTAACAGTCACTCAGCATAGTGACGAAAGTTCCGGACAGAACCTCATTCAAATTGCAAAAGAATTCCTAAATGTTTTCAAAAACCAAATCATTTTAAATTTGGGTGAAAAACTATCAATTCCAAATAGTTTTTCCGATATATCACCGGCATATAATAGTTGACCACAATATACCCCGGAAAAACTCGTTAGTATTCTAAAACGTTACCTCAATCCCTCAGTCACAAATGGTTTGAAAACAGAAAAAGTAATCTTGGATAAGATCCAGGAAATTTATCCCAGCCAGTTTTCTCAGTATAGGGTTCGTTTTTCTAGAGATTTGTTAAGGACCTGTGTACGTAAACTGAACAAGAAGCTGAAATCGCTAAGGAACACAATCGCGCACATCGCAACGCTTGCGAAAATAAGCTTCAATTGTTGCAGAAATGTTATTTCCCTCAATGAGATCTAAAACAGATAAATTCGCAAGGCAATGTGAGATAAGCAAAGAGCTCAAGTACGATCGACACCCTGACAAGCCTATGTTGCAAGGTACTCCAGTGCCAAAATACCTTGGGCAGATTTTACACGTTGACTTATTCTTTACAAATAAACAGATACGCCAAAACGAGAATTGTAAAATCTAGAGTAGTGGAGGTGTGAAAGAGCTATTAAGGGGGCTTATTATTTCAGTCGGTTACCCAGAGACAATTGTCTTTGATAATGAGAAATCTATGTTGGAAAATCAATTCAATGTTAAAGTATTTAAGGCACCTCCATATTACAAGTCGGTGAATGGTCAGATAGAGAGGTTCCATAGTACTCTATCAGAGTACTTACTACATTTTCTGAATTATTAGACAGATCCGTTTACAAATATAATAATTAAATTCATTCAGTGACAGGAAGGAAACAAATCAATTTGGTTTTTATTAGAAATCTTAATTATTATTTAGAGCAAATTGAAAAGAAACGACAGGAAAGCATAAGAAAAATAAAACATAAAAAAAAGCAGACCTGAAGTATCATAACAAAAAGAAAACTCCGCCGAAAGTATACGAAATTGGTAAAACTGTTTATGTTAGGATAAATAAAAGAATCGGTAACAAATTATTACCCCGTTATGGAAAAGATATTGTTGCTGAGAATAGGAATACCATAATTCTTACAAAATCTGGGAAAGTTGTTTCCAAAAGTCTCATTAAAACTTAATATTTCTCTCTTTAAAGAACATATCTGCTGCTTTTTCATCCTCTGTCTCGGAAACACAGATCTTACACTACTCAAATTCTCAATTAGTCAAAATTGACGTTGGTATTGCACGAATTCAGAATAGACAATTTTTAGCGACACAACTGGAAGAACTACTCATCACAAACTTAATACTAGGTGGAGTATTAGCCGTCAGAATGCGCTGCTACTGCAAAAAAGGCTATAGTGCCTTGAAGTCCGTTTACATTTAGGCAGACATGCCAAATTTCAGTGCGATACTGTCTTTAGTTTTGTTTTGACAGCTGATTGTTGTTGACGTGTTTGGAATCATGTTGAGTATGGACAAAAACGATTTTCGCTCTCTCATAAAACATTATTTTTTGAGAGGCAAAACTGCGAAGGAAACAGAAGAAAAGTTGGACAAATATTATGGGGCTAATGCTCCGTCAGATTACACCGTCAAATATTGGTTTCGAGAGTTTCGTGGTGGCCGCAACTCCACTACCGATTAAGTCCGCAGCGGCAGGCTGTTACAGAGGTTACAGAGGACAATGTCAAAAAAAAAAACATGAAATGGTGTTAGCTGACCGGAAAGTGAAGGTGCGTAAGTTAGCAGATACCACAAAGAATAGTACTGAGCGCACACGCCATATTTTGGACAATATTCTGCATATGAAAAAGTTATCCTGCCGCTGGATGCTGCGCATACTCACTCGTGACTAAAAACACGAACACGAGAGCACTTCGAGAGAGTGGACTTGCCGATGCGGAATCGGGCGGACTTTTGGCGTCGAATGGTAACTGTTGAACACCAGACAACAAAATGAGTGCCCGGCAATGGACTGAAGCCGGCACAAGTGCTCCGTAGTGGCCGAGGGAGGCTTGATGGGTCGGAAAGGTTATGGCGTCGGTTTTTTTGGAATGTCATTTCAAACTCTTCGTGGACTAACTCGAAAAAGGAAGGCCGAAATCGTTGCAAGACAATGCACCGGCTCACAAGAGCATCGCAACCATGGCTAAAATCAATGACTTACGGCTCCAATTGCTGTCGCATCCACCGTATTCGCCCGATTTAGCTCCCTCGGACTATTATCTCTTCCCAAACCTCAATAGATGGATCATCAATAAAAAATTCAGCTCACGCGAAGAAATCATCGACGCCACGGAGGAGTATTTTGCAGACCTTCCGGAAAATTACTTTTCGGACGGGATCAAGAAGTTGGAAAATCGCTAGAATAAGTGTATCAAACTAAAAGGGGGCTATATTGAATAAAATAAAAATACATTAAAAAAAAATTTTTTTTTCATTCCCAAGGAGGTTACTTTTCACCCCATCTAGTAGATGGCCATCCTCTTTGGCAAAACCTATCCCACGAAATCCTCAAAATCAAGAACCACCTAGCGAGACCTAAGCCAAATAAGAAAAACAAAAGGTCCTTGGATTTTCTAGGGAGCACTTAGAAGTGAATTGCGGGCAGCCCAGACCGGCATGACCATGAGGTTCTAACCGAAAAAATTAACAATGTTTTGGCCAGCAACAATAGACAAACCATAATCAACCAATTGACAATAGGAAAAATAAATGAAATAACCAATATAACAAATAAAATTTTGAAAATTGTAAAAGAAAAAAAGGGAAATAAGGAAGAAATTTCGAAACAAACATAGCAGAACAATTCTTAATATCAGAAAAAATTCCTTTCACTAATATTGATAAAGCGCTAGAATTTGCCACTGTTAAAATTGTTTCAGACAACAAAAATATATATAATATTGTTATTTTGCCAACTATAAGTAAAGATATATGTAACTTTTTAGTAATTAAGGCCTTAAAAATTGGCACACAAATTAATAACATTTCATTTAGTAAAATTCCTAAATGTGAGAACAACTTGTTTGGCATAAAAGTAATTGTAAATCATTTAACGAACATGTTATTTTTAATAGTAATAATCTTGTTGAGATAAGCAACACCACATGCATCCCCAACCTCTTAAGAAGCCAAATCCCATCATGCGTTATCATTGACAATCAGCACATACCTACAGTAGAAGAAATTTCACCAAGGATTATTTTCCTTAACCAATTTAATGGGTCCGTGAATATCAACAATGACACCCTTAAGTTAAAAGGCACCTTCATCATAAAGCACGTCAATACCACAGTCGATATAAATGGTAGATTATTTAGAGAAGAAGAAGTTACCAACCACCAGCCGTTACCTGCTATCTTACAACCTATACCTGTCGAGAAAAACATGGAAGAAATACTATCTTTGGAGATGCTAAAGAAACTACAAGTCAATGCAACCGAACAAATAAGTTTGCTAAAAATTAAGAATAAACCTAACAACAGTTTTCTGGTATTTCCGAAGAACGCAAAAACGAGGAAATAAGAAGACAAACGGAGAGCCTGCACCAGCATCCTAGTTATTGGGATAGAAGACCTATCACGTCACATAAGATCAGTACCGTCGAACGAGGGCGTTCGAAATTAAGGGTGAAGGAGTTAAGAACGCAAATATTTAATTCCTCAAATAACAATTTACTGTTCCCATCAAACCAAATTCTGACACAATGTCTGGACCATCTGACAAATCTGCAATGCCGTGCATTCCATTACGTACTGTAACTGTACCTGTGGGAACATTCTCACTGCTGGGGGCATGATTATATCACGTGGAGTTTTCATTTATAAGGAGTAACTCTGCCCAAAAATTAAATAAGTTTTTTTTTTTCTAAAAATAGCGTCATTTAATTTATACACATCGAACGTAGGGAAAAATGGTACTATTATAAATTTTATGAAAAACGAGGAAGAACTACATTTTTATGAAATAAAAACTTAACAAAATAGTTTTCAAAAGGATACTGTTTTTATAAACTTAAAAACTCTCCAAAAATATATAAACAAGAAAAACACATGCAGAAAGAAAATAATATTAAGAAAATTCTTGAAGCACGGTACCACACAAAATGGCACTTCGCAGGTCTTACTGACTCCTTTCGGATTCCATTTTTCGAACAGTAACTTTCCGATAAGCCGTGTAAGTTTTGTGAATGTAGATGGTCGACCAGCTTTAGAATTTTGTGTTTGCTGAATGGCATAATATTATATATTATGTGTGAGTTAAAACAAATGATGTCTATGAGGTGGATAAATATTTTCTTATAATACATCTTCATCCTTTTCCTTGCAAGTGTATACCGTGCAATTATCTTCTGTCCACACCACTCATTTTCGTACTACTTATTGTAACACTTCGTTACAATTCCTTTTTCTATCATAATAGCGTCATGAGTTGTACTAAGAAGCAGTACATCTATTTTATCCCGCCACTTCAATAGTATTATCTTCTTATTATACATTGCAGTAAACTGGCTCCTTTTAATTGAAGTTGTTTTTATATGTATATGATGGGACACCAAGTCTCTGGTGCCATATTGTACCAACAATATCTGTTTGATAGGTACATAGTTTCTTTGAGAGCTCTTTTCTCGTATACCAGCTATCTAGATATACTTTATACCCCTGATGTCATAGGTCGTGACAGAGTTCCAGAACAGTACGATTTAATGTTTTTTATTGTGGATAATTTTATAGCCAGATTAGCTTTCACACAGTACAAACGACTTAATTCTAAAACGGCTCCTCTTAGAGAGAATGTATTGTTTCCACAACAACAAGCACTCATCAACACAAATATCTTGTACTGGAATATATAAACTTTTGCATTTGTGTTTGATATTTTTTACAACCTTTTCAATTTTAGAAATTTTGCTCCCGGAGATTATTATCTTCAAAATGTAGAAATTTGCCGAATAAAGGAGTGAATATACTTTCTCTTTTCGAGAAATATTAAGTGCGCAACTAAGTTATAAATCAATAGATGGCTCCAACAGTAAGTGCTGATCTGATTTTGTGTTAAGTAATCGACATTTGCAGAGAGTCTTGATTTTCTCAAATGGGAGGCCTACCCAACACGACACATTCTCCAGATATTACGCCCTCCGATTATTACTTGCTCCGTTTGAAGGCACAAAGTCTAGCTGATCTGCAGTTCTGCTCATATGAAGACATCAAAAAATGTCTCGATTCGGGGATAGCCTCAAGAGATAAACACTTTTACCGTAACGGTATTCGAACTCTGCCAGAAAGATGGGAAAAAGTTGTAGCTAGCGATAGGCAGTACTTTGAATTAATCATTTGTAACCATTTTTTCACAATGAAATTGCATTTTCATAAAAAAAAAAATCCGTGATAACTTAGTTGCGCACCTAAGACATTTGAAGTTTTGACTTTCTGACAATGCCTTGCAGTATCAAGATTGCTATTAAACATCTTTTTTATGAATAAGTTCCTTAAAAACAATTACGTCATAATAGTGCAAATTTATTACCTTCATACATTTTTGAACTAATAAAAGTTCGTAATAGCAATAGAAGAAAATGGATAAGAACAAAAGACCCTTTCTATAATTCTGAAGTTAAGGCACTTACTGTTCTAATAAAAGATTCAATTTTAACTTATAGAAACAACTCTTAAAGAAGAAAAACAATTTAATAATTTCTAGCACTGAAAAAGCACTAAAAGTCGTGGCAGAAACTTTCTATGATAACCATTTGGTAGCGGTATTCTTTGTAATAGCATAGTTAAATAATCAGTGGTCAGTGACTCCATCAATATTATTAATGCAAGTCCTTCAAATGGTACCCAGGATGAGTTTACATTTGAAGAAGTCAAAGATGTTCTGTCAAACCTCGAAAAAATAAAATCTGCAGGCTTTGATCGCATTAAAAATGTGTACCTTAAGAACTTGCCCAGATCAGATATACAATTTAACTGCTGTCTGAAATCAAGTTGCTTTCCTAATGCTTAGAAAACAGCTAAAATAATACCAATTTTAAAGCCGGGTAAAAATGCAAACATGCCTAGCAACTATAGGCCAATAAGTTTTTTAAGCTCTCTAAGCAAATGCTTTGAGAAATTATTAAAAAGTAAACTTCCTTCTCAAGCAACAAGAAATAACATTCTACCACTTGAACAATTTGGATTTAGGGCTCATCATAGTACAGTCCATCAAGTAAATAGAATAACTAAATACATTAAAAAAAAAACTTTTAGGAAAGGAAAAAGTACAGGTATGGTACTTCTTGACGTTGAGAAAGCATTTGATACGGTTTAATACTTTTGAGACTTAATTTTCCAATGTACTTAATCAGAAATATCCAATCCTTTGTTCAAGGTTTCTATTATTAATTGGGACTCCGATATTTTCAATATTTCAGCAGGTGTACCTCAAGGTTCAGTACTAGGCCCAATCTTGTTTACTATTTTTACCTATGACTTCCCATGTTTAACAAACTGCGAAAAAGTAATTTTCGCGGATGACACTTGCATCTTATCATCAGATTCAGTTGGTTTTAACATTGAAATAAACCTGCAATCTACACTGTATATTATACAAGATTACTTTTTCGATTGGAAGATTAGAATAAATGCTTCCAAGACACAGGTTATCTTTTCACTCGAAAAAGAGAAGCCTTTTTCTTGCCATTCAACAATCTGCAAGTAAATGGTTTAAGCACTGAATGGTGTTCAAGTGCTAAATACCTTGGTGTGCACCTAGACAAGGATTGCATGTACAGGAAATAACTAAAAAGATTAACATTACTATTAAAACTCTTTATCCATTTATTATTCGCAAATCAAAACTTAGTAATGGAAATAAGCTCTTGATTTTTAAAGTTGTTTTTCAAGGAGTTATATTTTATGGGTACCAAGCATGGGGTAAATGTGCGGTAAGTCATATTCAGAGACTTTAAATTGCTCAAAACAAGGTTTTGAAAGTGATCCTTAAGCTTCCATGGTCTTTTTCAACAGTTGAGCTCCACGCCATTTGAAATATTGAATTGTTATCAACAAGAGTCTCTAAGCTTAACGAACGTTATATAATGTCTTGCATGTCGCCTGATAACGCTTTAATCTCAGACCTAGCTTAATAGTTTATTTCACAATTATTTAAAAGAAGACTGATTCAGTGATATTAATTTTACTTATTTATTTATTTATTTATTTGATATATATTTATTCATTTTGGTTTTCGATTGTTTATTTGTTTATATGGTATATAATTTAATTTGTGCGGTTTTTTTTTCAAATTTGAACGTTTATTTAGGAAAAACATGTACAATAGTATTATTCAAAGTATTGCCCATCTGAAGCTATGACTTTTTCCTATCTTTCTAACAATCTTTCTAACTATTTGGATTCCAAATAGTTCTTAACCGGAATAGCAACGTGGGGCCGAGCGTTGTCATGATGAAATATTATTGCCTCGTGTCTGGTCGCATATTCCGGGTGTTTTTCGGCTACTGCTCTCTTCAAACGAATTAATTGTGTTTGGTAGCGTTGTCTATTGATGGTTTCACCCCGTTTCGTTTTAGCAGCTCATAATACAGCACACTCATCTGATCCCCTTAAATACAGAGCATTACCTTCGCGCCATGGATATTCGGCTTTGCCGTTGATTTGGCTGGTAAGCCGGGATTCACATATGATTTTTAACGCTTGGGGTTATCGTAATGGATCCATTTTTCATCACCAGTAACAATTCGATGCAAAAATGACTTCCTTCTGTGGCGTTCCAGCAGCATTTCGGACAAGCAAAACCGCCTTTCGACGTCTGTCGGCTTGAGTTCATGTGGAACCCAATTTCCTTGCTTTTGAATATATCCAGCTGCTCTTAAACGATTTGAAATGGCTGCTTGAGTGACACCCAAAGATAATTCATTATTGTAAACTAAAAGTTTGGTTTGATAAATTTACTCCACCGCCCATTTTTTTTTCTTTTTAATGAAGGTTTTATGTAGGTTTTCCTTCAAGATTTTTGTTTGAGTTGTTCTTTCGCTTGTTTAAAATATTTTAATTATATCAGTAATAAGGTAGACTTATACCATAACTCTGTAAATTGTGCAATATAGTTAATGAAATAATGTATAAATATTCTCCTGCAATAAATATAATACCAGACGAACTTAATTATCGTGGCTTAAAATAGTGTGTTTCAATATATTGTTATGGTATGATATGTTATGAATATGAGTTCATTATCTAGGATTTTATCAAAATAAAATAAACACTTTTCTCTTGATAAAGTAAGTTTTGTAAATTTTTGACCAGAATTTGCACAAAAATCAAATGGAGCTCTAATATATTCTTGTGTGTTAGTTTGATTCTCTTTTTCTGATCCTGTGTCATCGTAAGAATCATCTTCAAGTTCAGTTGCACTGGAAAAATCCTTGCACAAAATGATCACTCTTGCTTTCTTCAGAAGGTGAAACAAAGAAAAGGCACATTTCTTCGCTTCCTGATATGTAAAATATTGCTTCTATCGCTGTTTGAATCACTCATCTAGGGTTAAACAGATTAAGCAATTTATTGTATCATCATTATTGTTTTATTATGCCAATTTAGTTATTTTTCGTTCCTTACACTTTATTTTGATAAAAATTGTGAAAATACACACTTTTACTTTAGACACTTCAAAAGGGAGAATAAGAGATCTTTTGGTTTGAATGCTTTGGATTATTGTGTTGATATTGCTTCATGGTAATTACTGCAAGTTCTTACAACGTCGTAATAGTCACTGCATCTTTCTCTATCTAAGGTAAAAACGGCATTGCACAAGGGGTGAGGAGCTTTTATTTGTATGCGTAATTCCCAATTTCTAATGTGGAGACCAAACATGTACCAACCACCTATCATTTGACTGACTCCCACCACCCCTTCCGCGTAAAATACTTAGCAGTTCTATTGGCATTATAAAGGAAACATTCAACCAAATAATATTCTAATTATATATTTTTTTTTTAATTTCTAGTTGTTATACTATACATAGTTAATGGCAATTTTTATTTTTTACAAAGAGTATACAAGTCCAACACACTTAACAGGTTATATTATAATAACAAACGCTATCGCAGTAAAAATAGCAACCAAAAGTCTGTTAATTCCAGACGTTTTTAATATCTATGTCGGCAAAAAATTAACGCTTTTGGATCACAAAACTGTACAAATCTCTGCCAGGTTCCTGGACAAACATACATATGTATGTATGTATGTATCATATGTATGAACATAACCAGCAAAGAGACGGCTGACAAACTGGCAAGTTAAAAATCTACAATAGAACATGATCGGACAATAAAGTCGACCAAACTACAACAACAATTTCAAAGAAAGTGTGAAAAATAGAATCCAAATAAAAGTCGGCAACTGTAGCTCTTGTAGTAGTTGGAGGAATGTATCCACAACTTTCTAAGGAACCACGAAATTAAACTTAGTCTTAGGGACGATGCCGTTTGTAAAGATTCTGGTAATGACCATGGGTAATCTCACTTTCATTGCCACTGTTCGGTCCTCTTCCACTTTAGGAACAGAGCACAGAGAAGATGTTATGTACAATACTATTAAGATATTCAAGCAATTAATAATTTGTAACTATCCAATATTTACTTGTATTATAGGACTTAAAGATGGCCGTAGAATATTGAATTATCGTGGAAACGACATGAAGTAAAACAGGCCCACAAGGAACTAAATGTGGTGGATTAGAGGCTGCTCTACTTGTACAGACGACTTAATCGTATATATTTTCTTAATTTGATTGAGATTCTGCCTTAGGTGAGATAATATTTATTATTTGTCCATATGCTTTCCAAAAACACTACTTTCCAACTACATAAGCTACACAAATGCTGAATTAAGAACGAAATTCAAACGACAAACAGAAACAGAAAAAGTATTAGGTGCGCAACTCAGTTATCGCTGTTTTTTGATGAAAATACAACTTTATTGTGAAAAAATGGTTAAAAATGAGTCATTCAAAGTGTGGCCCATCGCAAGCTTCATTTTTTTTCCATCTTTCTGGCAGAGCTCGAATACCTTTTGAGGCTATCCGCTCTTCAAAAACAAGTAATAATCGTGCTATTAGTGCAATATCTGAGAAATGTGGCGAGTGGGGTAGGACTTCCCATTTGCGCGCTTCCATGTAGGTTTTAACGGGTTTGGCAACGTAAGGCCGAGAATTACTTTTACGTGCCTCTACTCGTATTGTGGCCGTTTTTGCGCAGTGCTTGGCTCAATCGCATCAATTGAACTCAAAACCGTTCCCCAGTAATGGTTTCGTTGGGTTTCAACAGTTCATAATATAGTAAATAACACTGACCTGATCTCACCAAATACGTAGCATAACCTTCGCAGCGTGAATATTCGTCCGACCATATGACGTAAAATCATGACTGGGAAGTCCCCATGACTTGCTGTAATGAATCCATTTTTCATCACCCGTCACGATGTGGTTAAGAAAACCCTTCCTTCTTTGCCGCTGGAGCAATTGTTCACAGGCGAAAAAATGACGCTCAACATAAAGACCCAAAATTCCCATCGCGTGCAATGCCTTGGAAATGGATTGATGGGTAACTCCTAATGCTAAAGCTAGCTCTTCTTCCGTTTGGCGTGGATCATCGAGCAATGCCTTTAATTCAGCGTCTTCGAAGGATTTTGGCCTTTCTTCACGCGGACGGTCGTTAGCCGTCGATAGAATCAATCACGACGCGTTGTTTTACTTAGAGGCGCATATCCGTAAACTTTTTGGAGCTTTCGGCACACTTCAACCGTCGTTTTTTTCGAATGAAAGAAGAAAATCGACACTAACCTCAAATGACGACGTTTTCACACTATCAAAAGAAAATGATCCACAACAAAATCACTAACGTGTCAAAACAGTTTATTTACCGTATGTTTTAGCTTGGTTTATGACGTTTCGGATATGTCAAACTCGACCAGAACTTACGAGTATTTTTAACAAAGATTGTGCTCGACCACAAAAATTCATACACAAGAGTTAATATTAAAAAGTATTCCACTTCTAGAAATTGTTCACATATTCAGAGGTGAAATCCCATCTGAACTTGAGAACCAAAAAACGTATGTTTAAAAGCAATTCTAGCTTTAAGCTCAAAATATTTCGGATCGAAGCTTAATTACAATATATAGCAAGTGGTTTGAATGTAAGTTTTTTTTTAATCATATGTTATTCTGACACTGATAGCACTTTCCGGCATTAAATCTTGATTATCTGTCACTGTCTACCTCCGCAAAAAAAAATGAACAAATATTGCTTAGCGGTTGAACAACGCCGGAAAATATTGCAAACTTATTTCAAAAGTGATTACTGTGTTTCCCAAACAATGCTTCCATTAAAAATAAGTTTTGGCCGACATGATGCACTGACCGCGCCTACTGTACGCAAGTTTGTGCATAAAATTCGTAAGATTGGCTTGCTTGCTACTACCCCGTCGCACAGTAGTTCATTTTGACGAATAAAGATATCGTGATAGTTTTTTCTTCAGCTTAAAGACAATTTCCCAGGTCTATAAAATTTTTTTTTGTTGAAATCCATCACAAGGTTATCCCTTTAACAATATTCAAAAAAATATTTAAGCTAATCCTAACAAAAATGTATTGAAATAAAGTAAACGAATCATTTTTTGTTTTGTGTGTAGGTGTATCAAAAGACAATTTTTTTTATTATGCGGCATATCAGAGTATATAATGAAATATTTCAGTGATTCATTTAATTCAAACAGTGGAAAACAAATAAGACGGACAGTACATTCAAATAAAAAAAAAATCAGATTTCCTGGAAACTTTCGTCAACTTCACAACGAGGAAATGAGTGGGTCCGATGAGACTGCAAACATGTTGAAAAAGTTTTCATTTTGGCGCATCCTTGAAACCTTGTACGTATTTTGATTTCTATATTTCTTTAGCCCTTATTTTTGGATTCCATATGGTAACGATTAATACTTGACTATGAGCCAACAATTTATGAATAAAAGGTGTGATTTGCTTTTCGGGTTATTATTAATAACTCGTTGTTTTCTTGGCATACTCCCCAAACTTGGTAGTTTTATCCTTTTCCCCGCAGTTCAAAATATTATGTATTACCTCAAGCCTCGTTATTACCTCTCATTTACCACAGTTATACGAGTTCTGTTGCCTTTAATTGTTCAAAAAATCTCCTTGAAGTATTTCCATCAATGAAATTAATTAAGGACATTTTGTCTTATTTTTTCTGCCTCCTTGGCTCCACAAGATTCATCAATATCGTCTTCCTCTTGTCGAAGTGCATACGGAAATATCAAATAAAATTCATGCAACTGATTCTTCCATGTAAGAGTAATGGAATGATTCCGTGTTTGTAGTTATGTTCGTCATAATGTGTTTCATTTTGATTTTTTTTTTTTTTTTTTTTTTTTTTTTTTTTTTTTTTTTGCATATGACCTGACTTGGTATCTGTTATTTCATTCAGAACTTTTCCTTCAATAATATTTCGTCATTAACTTTACTCGTATGTTAAAAAGGTTAGGTTAGAGAATAGCAATTTGTCTTTTGATATTGTTGACTGTACTTTTTATAAATTGTCCAGTTTCGTTTGCTTATGGGAACATTATGGGTCGGCGAAAATGAATTTATCATGCACGAGGGTTCCTTAAATGTCCGCTTTTTGAACTGTTAAGAACTTAACACTCAAGTATAATGCCTCAACATGTGCTAAATTTTTTGGAAAATATCTAACATCCAACATTTAATGGGGAGACTAAATCCTTAGTGTAAGTTGACTTGTTGTTTATTTCTAGTCAACTACTCATCTTCCTTGATTTTCACTAAATGAAAAAATTAATGCCTTTTCGGCAAGATTGGGACTCCACTACCATTTGAGCCACAACCACATGCTTTTAGATACCTTTATCAGAGTATCTATCACAGCCCCACTTACTTTGTAATGTAAAAATTCTTGGAAGTTCAATTAATTTCCTCTCAGTTTTGCTTTCTAAAAGTCGTCTTGCAGTATGATCCATCATGTCTTGAAGTTTCACCCTAGCTGACATTTCCGTGATTTCGAAATTTCTTGGAACTGCCTCTTTTTGGCAACTGTTATATTTCTGTACGATGGAAGAACATCTACGTTATGTTTTTTCAGGCAACTTCTCAGAATCTTATATCTTCCTTTTGACAGACCCGAAACCATAAACAGAACCTACGCCTTATCACTATTATACTTGATAAGATCCTTTTGTGGAGTAGAAATGGTTTCGTTTATTCTTTTGACACGCAGTGAACTTGCCCACAGAGACTGCCTTGGATACATCAGCTTTCATCTTTTCATAGTCCTTATTATACTTTATTGCTTATGTTTTCCATAGCATTTATAGGTTTTTTTTTTTGTGAATTTAGAGCACTCTGTTGTTGATTTCAGTATCGGTATGGGGACAATTTTTCAACCATTTCTTGTTATTTTCGAAATTATTGATTAGAGTTGCTCATAGTTTGAAGATAATTTTTTTTCAATTTCGGACAATTTTCAATAAATTGTTGTATACAACATTCTTTTTTCCTTTTAAGCTAATATTTTTCTTTTCGTATAGACTTATGAAATAAGCTACAATATCTTCTAAGACAACATAAGCTTAAATGATATGTTTAAGTAATGTGTTACAAGGTTACAACAATACATATTAATGTCTCCAAGTACTCCTTGAGCCTCCTACCGAAAAACGCTGTACAGCCAATCATCCTTAGATGTCAAGTAAGTGCGTTACATAGACGCATCGCATTTATAAAAAATTGGCACTCTAATATCAAAGCCGTGTAACGTATTGGCATAAGGTTAAGAGATCTAAAGGAACCCGTTGACGCGATTGCAATATATTGTTTAACAATGTTAAAGTTCTTAGCTTAAAAAGATTTCCAAGAGTAACGCCATACATTGATTTGATGAATTGGGAAATGTGGTCATACCTTCTTACGCTGTTGAGTTTACACTTGTGCTTAGAATCACACAATTGTAAAAACACAATTGTTCAAAACCGTAAAGAAAAGAGAGATGAGTAATATTTTGGCTAGTCCGATTCTTGTTTTTAAGGGTGTAATTCTATGGCTGGCCCACAGCATACGAAACCCTACATTCCCAATTGTCAATCTGATATAAGTATTCCACAATGTCCATAGTATATTGTGGAGAAACCTGACGTACCCACTTAAATGGGTTAACCCATAGACCATTTTGCCGTGACCATTTGTGTATATTTTTTAAATCGTTGTTAACATCGACAGCTGCATTTCCCACTACATATCTACTTGAGTGTTTCGTAAGAAATTGGGTAAATCATTTATGTACATCGAGAATAATAGTGGTTCTAGGATTGACCCCTGTGGGACCCCTCTATCTACACAACTGCCTGATATCAACAATTTAAGTAGGACTGGACTAACATTTCCGAAGTAATCTTCTATTACATATATTATATAAGGAGACTTATATTATTACAGTCAACATCTTGTCTTATGTTTTCAACCACATAAATGAGAGTCGTAGTACAGAAATGTTTGGGACGAAAACCTGACTGGTCAGACTATAACAAATTTCTGTTGCACAGGGATGTTCGTATTTGTTTATTCATTATTCTTTCTAGAACCTTGGATAGAAATGATTGCGTTCGACCAATCATGTGAAGACATTGAGGAGTCATACTTTGATTTTTGCAGACTTAGTGAGGAAGATGTTGTGAAAGCTCTGCTGTCTATCAAATCTAACACTATGGGACTCAACGAAGTGCACCCAAAATTCGTCAAACTGCTGCTTCCGTATACCATATCTTAGCATTTATAACATTGTTTGTGTGTTTAATTCCATTCTAACGAAATCGGTCTTTCCATCCCAATGGAAGCAAGCAAAGGTTGTCTCTATTCCAAAGAAATCGAATGGATTTGCGGTGAAGTATAGACCAATATCGATTTTGCCATTTCTTTCGAAAGGCTTTGAGAAAACTGTCTTAACGCAAATGCAAAATATCTATCAAGTAAAAAACAGCTTTGTGAAAACCAATCTGGCTTCTGGTTCAACCGTAGCTGCAAGACTGCTTTGCTATTAATGATGATGGTGTCAGAAAAGCTCGTGATGAAAACTAGGCAATAATCCTAACACTACTCGACTTTTCTAAAGCAATTGACACGGTCGACTACTCCATTCCTTGTTCAAGACTTAGCAAAAAGTATAAGTTTTCAATATCTTCCACGAGGCTACTAAGTTCCTACTTCAAGGGAGGCTGCAACGAGTTGTAGTTGGTGCACAGTATTCGACTTTTTTGACAGTAAAATGTGGAGTGCCGCAAGGATCTATCCTTGGACCACTCTTTTTTTCATGTATGCTAACAAACTGCCTAGACTTGTCAAGCATTGTTCCATACTTTTGTATGAGCCGAATGAATGAAGACCTTCAGCATATACTCGATTGGTAAACTAAGAATGATTTTACGCCTAAATGCTCAAAAGTCAAAAGCACTCGTGATAAATTAAAGGAAGATTGGATCTATCTAATTTCAAACCAATCAAATTGGCGCGTACACTAATAGAGTATGTTTAATACGCCAAAAACTTGGTGTAAATTTTAATCGGACTCTTATTTGGTCTACACATATTAACGCCACTATTGGTAAAGTTTATGGTGGACTACGTACTCTTTGGATTGCACAGTACTTTATTCCTACCCGCACAAAACTCTTATTGGTGAAAACCCTTCTTCTACCAACCTTATTGTATTGCTGTGAGATACCATATTCTGTAGTCCAGGACATTCATGACGTATGAAGACAGTCATCTGAGGATAGCGTTTTACTATTTCACTATCGTCTTTAAATATATTTCGATATTTTATACATTTTGTGAAAAAATAATTAGTAAAATAATTCCAGAAAAAATAATGTTTCTTCGCAATGTGTTTTTTTTTTTTTTTTTTTTTATTGATCACGAAAGTGAAAATGCAGAAAAATTAGAAGTGCTAAGAAGGCGAAGAACACTTAGAGATGCATCGGATCTATGTCCATTGTGGATTAATTGGGAGATACTAAACCATTGTAGAGGATACAAAACAATGGTTCTACGGAAAATTTGGGGATAAGATGCATAAAAATATATTTTCTATCAAATTTATTTAAATGCTGTTAATTTTTAGTTGTGAGTTGCATAAACGGTACACACTTGTACATACAAAGGCCACAAAAAAATGAAGAGTCTTATTTCAACAGGAAGGGTATGCACAGCTTAACCGCTATGATCGTAAGTACTACGGGATTATTGATTATTGAACAAATAACTTTGAATTCGCTTTTTAGACCTGTGACCACAGGATGAGAATGATGGAAATAAATCCAAAATATCCTGGGTCTGCTCATGACTCTGTTGTTTTGAAGCATTCAAATGAAAGAGCTTTCTTTGAACGAATTTTCAATAAGAGAGACCACAACTGTTGGCTTTTGGGTAATGGGAAATATCATAGATATTCTAAAAATAATCTTTATTGAGAAATTTCAAATATACATGTTCTAGGTGACAGTGGATATCCGTTGGAGCCTTGGTTACTAACACCATATCGGAGTTCTAATGATATCCAAAAAAAATTATTTCAACGAGGTTCAGGCAAAAGCAAGGAATATAATAGAAAAATGCATTGGTGTATATAAAGGTATATTCCTACTCTAATTTCTGTTTCATTTTCATCTCTAACGATTTGTTTTACTTCTTAGGCCAATGGTGAATCATAATGGAAGAAAGGAAAAGTAAATACGACCCGAGCAAGATTGCTGTTTTTGCTAACATTTGTACTGCTTTGCATAACATTTGTATACACCATAACATAGATAACATTTTTACAGTGGAAGCAGATGAAATCAATACCATGGAAAGCTTCAATCGCACTTCCGTCATATCCAATGGTCGTTTAAAGCAGCAGGCCAAAAAAATAAGAGATGAAATAAAATAATTATTGTTCACTCAAATCTCTTGATAATTAAAAAAGATTCCCAGAATATTTTTCCGTAATATTTATTTTTCACAGAATTATAATTCAAAAATTATTCAATCTAATACATATTTGTGGTGGTGGTGGCGATGGCGTGATGGTTGACTCACTGGCTGTCACGTCACCTACCTGGATTCGAATCCCGGTAGGAACACAACAGCAAATTTTTTAAAATCGTCATCACCCTTTCGGCGGACAATGGCAAACCTCCGAAAGTGAAATTCTGCCTATGAAAAAGCTTCTCAGGAGAGCCGTTTGGAACCGGCATTAAATAGTACGCTCTGCTCAGGAGTGTAAAAATTCACAAAGTGAGAAACACAAATGAGTGCGAGAAGCAAGGCTTTTGGCCCACACCGGTCCGTCGCGCCATTTATTTATTTATTTAATACATATTTATACCAAAAAGTTAAAAGAAAAAACAAAAACAATTAACTCTACTACATATACATATTTATATACAGTCAAAACGAAAACAAAACAATTCACTCCAGTACATATATATATATATGCAGTATACGACAAGAAAAAAAAACAATTCACTCTAATATGTATGTATATATACAGTTTAAAGAAAAACTAAATATAACGCACTAAAATTATATAAACCTTTGAATTCAGTCTGTTCAGTTATACCATATACCAGGTGGGGTGAAAAGTAACCCCCTTGGGGATGAAAAAAAATATTTTTTTTAATGTTTTTTTTTTTATTTTATTCAATATAGTCCCTTTTTAGCTTGATACACTTATTTTAGCGATTTTCCAACTCCTTGATCCCGTCCGAAAAGTATTTTTCGCAAGGTCTGCAAAATACTCCTCCGTTTCGGCGATGATTTCCTCGCGTGAGCTGAATTTTTTATTGATGAGCCATCTTTTGAGGTTTGAGAAGAGATAATAGTCCGAGGGAGCAAAATCGGGCGAATACGGTGGATGCGACAGCAATTGGAATAGTAAGTCATTGATTTTAGCCATGGTTGCGATGCTCTTGTGCGCTGGTGCATTGTCTTGCAAAAACAAAATTTTTTTTCGCTTCATGTGAGGCCGTCTTGCAGCTATTTCGGCCTTCAATCGCTCCAATAATGCACAGTAATACTCGCTGTTGATGGTTTTTTATTTTTCGAGACAGTCCACGAAGAGTGTGTCATGACAATCCCAGAAAATCGACGCCATCGAGCCTTACTCGGCCGCTTCGGAGCAATCGTACCGGCTTCAGTCCATTGCCGGCCACTCATTCTGTTCTCTGGTGTTCAACTATTACAAATCGATGCAAAAAAAAGTCCAAGCAATCTTTCGAAGTGCTCTCGCGTTCGTGTTTTTGGTCAGGAGTGAGTATGCGCGGCACCCAGCGGCAGGATATTGCTCAAAATATGGCGTGTGCGCTCAGTACTAATCTTTGTGGTATCTGCTAGCTCGAGGACCTTCACTTTCCGGTCAGCCACCACCATTTCATGTATTTTTTTGACATTGCCCTCTGTAACCGCATCGGAGGACCTGCCGCTGCGGACTTGATCGGTAGTGGTGTTTTCAGATTCATTCGTACTTAATCGTGTTCATTTTGACGTAGCGATTTCTGGAAATCAACTGTACAAATTTGTTTAAGGTTACAATTGTTTACTATATAGTTAATATAATTATACAATTTACCTCTTATTGATTACTACAACTTCGATCTCTACGGTTGCTTCATTCTCTTGAGAAGTTTTAATTGGACTTCCTACTATTGTTTGCAGCGTGCTTTCCAGCATTTGGAATTGCTACCACACGAAGTGAAGTCATCTGAATTCCACTTTCTACAAGTTCCAATATTGAAACCTCTTCAGATGGCCCACCACCCGTTTTCTTAATTGAGAGAAAGTTGTGACTACATTTTTATTCTCCCTGTATTTGAAATCAGTCCAAACCTTCAAAAAATGAAAATAACTAACTTGTTCGGGAGTCCAATAGCGTTAAGAATATTGGCTTCCTTGAAGGCTGTTTGGCATGTAATTTTTGCTCGTCTGAGGGTGCTCCTCTATGAAATTCAATAAAATTTCCATTTGTTTTGGCGTTGCTGACCTAAACATTAATTATTAATACTAAAAACCGAAAATATATTGTTAAATTGTTGGTTATTACTTACGTTTCTTAAATTTTTTTAAGATATCCAACTAAAAACACATCACAACACAAGAGGAATGAAAGGACAAACGTCATTTTTGACTAGTGGTTATTACTTTAAAAAATAAACCATAGACAATACGGCATTGGAGGAGTTACATCAAAAAAACTACCGGCGATATCGTTCAATGGTATCGAATAGACGATGATCATCTGAAAAGTAACGTGATGAGAGCCCAGACTATGACTCAAGAAGAAAACTAAATGCCGCTTACAATAAGCGTTTTTCTCGTTTTGTCTTTAGCCTAAGAACATTTGATCACGTTTCCTCCTACTCGAAGCAGATCTGCGATTGTACTTTCGATAATCTGCTTAAATATTAAACATTATGCCTCTTGCACAATATAATGCAATCCAAAGAGCCTGAATACGTGTACAAAAAACTATGTCTTCTTCAGTCAGGTATATTGTGTATGCTCTTACAAACAAGTTCTTCCTGCTTACTATAACTTCCGAACGTCAGTTTTTGGTAATGCTACTCGGTTGTGGAATTCACTACCCATTAAAATTAGGATAAGAATTTTAAGTCCTTCCTTGTAAGATACCTGAACCAATCACAATTCATAATTTTTAATAATTTTTTTTTCTTTTACTTTCGGTATGTACTATATATGTAAATATATGTAAAAATATTAAATATTATAAAAAGTTTGCAAATGAAATTAAGATCCTATTCACTTTTGCTTATAATTACTTAATAAAGGGTTTTCCAATAGGGACTTGAAAACGATATAATGCTAAGGCTTGCACATTTTTACAAGATCGTTGTTATCTTATTACTGTAAGCAATATTTGTACTAATAAATTGAAGTTGAAAATATATGATAGAATGGCCATTGATCATTTTGATTTTTAGGAATTGGTATACTTTTAGTTTGTTTCCAAACTGAAGGATAAACACTTGACATAAATATTGTATTAAAAAGATGCGTTATGTATTTTCAGATATAAGGAAATATAGCCTTGATGAAAACCGAATGAATTTTACCAAGGCCGACAGAATTTGATTTTATATATACATATGCAGCCCTCTTGATGATGCAAATAAATTTGTTCTCAGTTCTCAGTTTATAAAGCTGTTGTATCATCAGTGGCTTCTTGACAAGGCAAAGTAATAAATTTCCTATTTAATTCATTGCAGTCAATATTATCAAAAATATTTTTTTTTTGCCAATACCAATATCATGTATGTTTTTCCAGAGTTTATGTGTTACTTGAGATGGGCCTAGTCGGGGGCGAAGTAAAGCCTCTTTACTTCATGTAACACGGTCATTACCTTGTTTCTCAGCCTTTTAAAATCATGAAGTAGAACATCTTATCGAAAACGCTTCCAAGTTTTATACGCCTGGTCACGCTTATATATCAGGTTTCTTATATTACTACTGAACCGTGGCACGTTTTTTCTTGCGATTGTTTTTGAAATGGAACACGGAAATCAAACAGGTTTTTTATGTTGTGTTATGAATGAAATCCACTTGGTAATCAATGGCGGGCATTTCTTAAACTAATCCCCATTTAGCTCTCCTTAAATCATTTTAAAGTTGACTAACGTTTATATTTTTGAAGTCACGAAAGCTTATAGTCCTACTTGAAATCGAAGGCTCACATTTTTTTTTTATAATCCCGCGCTCGCACCAAGGGGATATGAATACCCTTTTACTGGTTTTTCTCCAGAGCGCTGGACTGGACTGGACGGGACGAGCAAGTGCATCCTCAACCAGTGGGTCTCAGTACGTGCTAATTGTTAGTTCGATACACTTATCCCAGCCAGCAACCACTCCAACATCAGTGTTATGCCTTCATGTCAGAGTTGACGCCGCCGAGATTCTCATATAACTACATGCAAATTCTACAAAAAGACTTTTTCAGAGAATTCCCTCTCGCGGGATTCGAACCAGCGACCCTCTGCTTGAGGAGTGTATGCATATACCACTACACCACGGCCACCTCCTTGACATTGAAATGTCAAATGGATCAGATAGTGACGCGAAAAACTGGAAGCAGAAATTTAATTAAAATGTAGATCCTCGCACAGATGGCTGACAAAAAATTCGTCAAGAAGTGTATTTCTGTGATCGGTAAATTACGTGGGTAATGATGTATTTACTGGAAAAATATTTAACCCTTTCGACCCTACTGGTACAAGGTATGTATATTACCAGCTTGTACCAGCAAGTGCTCAAAAAATCCTAACTTCTGAAATGTATGTATAAATCAAATGTAAAAGTAAAATGCCGAAGCAAATGTCGAGATCGCAAGGGTACTTGAAGAGCCGTTGAACGATTCTTGGAACATGGATGAGACTTCAGGAAGTGATTTTTCTGGCGATAGTAGTAGCGACTACGAGCCAGAAGATGATGTCAGCGCGGAAAGTGCAGAATCTTAACGCATTCTGAGGGTGGAGGTAATGCCACGGATAATGCCAGGAATGATTCTAGGGATAGCTTTGTTCCACGAGCGACAGCACTAATACCCCGAGAATGTACAGTAGATTCAAGTATTTTGCATACGTCGACATCCATCGATGTTTTTTACAAAGTGTTTCCAAAAAATTAAAATGTAGCCTTCCAGCAGCAAACGGAGGTTGTTGTAGGTTGTATGTTCATTATTAGCTATAACAGAATACCAGCTTTGAAAGATTACGGGTCAGCACATCCATCGCTTTGGAGCAATTATATCAAATCAGCTATTTCAAGAGATAGATACAAATCAATATCTTCAAAAATTTATTTTGCCCCTCCTGAAAAGCCGAATGATTGTTCAAAGACGTACTATATAGATGACATTGTTTCTTGCTTGAAGGGCACATTCAAGAAATTGCGATAAGATCGCTACAGTCATAGCATTGACGAATCTATGAAAAAGTTTAAGGGTCGATCTTCTCTCAAGCAATATATGCCCCTAAAACCTATAAAACGTTGTGGTGTGACTCTGTAACGGGGTATACTAGCGATTTCAATATTTACACTGGAAGGAACAGGAATTTACGGAGGGAACTTTAGGTGAAAGAGTCGTCAATGCCTTAGTCCGGACAATAACTGAACCCGATATAATGGTTTACATTGACAGATTTTTAACTTTCCAGCTGTGGGAACATGCATGACCCAAAGAAAAAAATTGCCAAAAATAGGTGATAAACTCATGCGAGGGGAGGCAATTTTTAAAACCAGCTATTCAGGGTCGACGTGTGTCAAATGGCAAAACACAAAAGAAGTTATGGCTTTGAGCAATTGTCACAAGCCAACTGTGACTACGGTTATGAAAACAATGAAAAATGGGCAGAAGGATTCAATTCCGTGTCCAGAAATGATTAAAAACTACAGAGAAATAATGGGAGAAGTCGACCTTGCTAATCAAATGGCGGCAGTTTATGATCATAATCGGAAGTAGAGGAAGAGTGTCTGAGAGACAAAAAAATATGGGCAATGTTCTCAAAATAGCCCCCAAAAACAAAAACAAATGCAAAAATAATGTTGTTTGGACCGTATCATACGAAATGAATATTTTTCTTTTATCGTAAATTCTAAATGTAAATAAAGGAGTGCAAATAAAGTTTTTTTTCCAAAAACAAAATTGTTTCCAAAATTTTATTTTTCCAGATATGTAGGCGGTTTTAGTGTTGTGTTGTGTTTTTACTGATGGTACACATATCACCACATATCACATACCGCTCATAAATACTGGTGGCATAAAAAAAAACTAAAAAGTAACGTATTTGAATTCAGGTTCAAAAGGGTTAAACCACTCATATCATGAACAAGGAACAGGTCCTCAAGTACGATGCTGTTAAAGTCGCCAATAACAATAACAAAGGGTGATATACAAGACAATTCATCTCTAGCTTTTAAAGGAAATGACGTATCGATGTTTCGGTATGGCCTGTATACTGAGCCAAGCAAAATTGTATTTACTTTACAAATTATTTCTACGAAAACAATATCTATCTCACTTCCAAGTGGAGCTTTACGTATAAGCTTACAGTTTAATTTCCTGTTAACAAAAATAGTTAACCCTCCCCCACCTCTTCCAATTCTGTCAGAACGAAAAGGCTTGTGAAATCCATCTAAAGAACATAATTCATCACATATACCACCTGGTAGCCACGTCTCTAAAACACAAATCACGTCAACTTTCGAGCCTTCAAATAAGTGCTTAAGTTCATCAAGTTTTGGGAGTATACTCTCTATACTCATTGATATGACCAATTTGCAAGCAATTACGTTGACTACACATAACATTAACCATTACACGCATATATATCATTTTGAGTTAAAATATCTGTGGAATATCTGTGTAGTATTTCATTGCAATCAACCATTCTTAAAAAATATTTCCTTGTACAAACGTTTGCTTTAATAGTGTTAATGCTTTTTTTACCTCAAATTATAATTATAATCTCTGAATTGGTGTCTTACGACAATATTTTAGAGCAAAGCCATTAATTGTAAATGTTTATTACTAAATGAGAATATTTATGTTGATTCTATAATATTGTACGAGTACTTCTTCATTGAGATATAGGGAAAATAAATAAAAAAATTCGTTTAATTTTGATTTTACAAATGAACAGATACATCGAACAAAATTAAAAACAATAATATTTTAGTTGAAACGTTTTGCCTAGTTTTTGAGTTTGTAAAAATACTCAACTTTGACTGGTCCTACAAGCAAAACCATTGCTCCAAAATAAATAGTTTTTTCAATTACCGGAACTCCAAATAATTGTTAATCCAATAAATTTAAAAATTGTTCACTATAGACCCACCCGAAGGCTAAATAATTCAAGCAATTTTACGTAGATGAGCCACTGGGCGTCTTCATACCGATGAGAATGTGGCTGCTGTTGCCAGAAACGTCGACTTGCCATCGATCTTAACTACTTAACATATTATGCACCAGCCGGATGATAATTTTGCACAAAGATCCCGGATAACTGCCTTACAAAGTCCGATTGATTCAGCAATTGAAGACAAAGGACCATCCGCTTAGTTATGGTAGAAAAATAATTTTTCCTGAGAAGGCGCATTTTTATCTCTTCAAACCAAGCCATATTTTATAACTAATAGGAATGTTCGCACTTCCTAATAGAGCCCTAACATAACGAAAATAATTGATTTTTATTATTTTTTTGTTAAATGGAACTTGTAAAGGGGGTTTGATTTATAATATAAAATAAAACACATAAATTTGAAAATTAACTTAAAATTTTTATTATCGGTTAAAAGAACAGCTCATGGCATTTACTTTTTGAAAATGATATCAGGTAAATGTTGGCCACGACTACGTCTGAGGTGGTCAATTCGGAAGGTCCAATTTTAGGCGGATAACACGAGTAATGTTGGCTTCCAAAACGTCAATCGTAGCTGGCTTATTCCTGAAACCTAAGACTTTACATATCCCCAAAAAAAATAGTCCAAAGGTATGAAATCGCACGATCTAGGCGGCCAATTTACCGTAGCAAAACGTAAATTTAAGTGCTCACCAAAATGATTTCTTAACAAGTCTATAGTTTATAGCGCTGTATGCCTCGTAGCGTCGTCTTGTTGAAAACAGAGCTCACCGAGACCATGTGCTTGAATTTCAGGAAGCACATATTCCGTTAACGTAACGCGATAAAGGTTACCATTGACGGTAACATTCTGATTTGCCCCATTTTTGAAGAAATATGGACCAATGATTCCACCAGCACATTAAAAACAACATACCGTCGTTTTTAATGGATGTAATGATAGCTCTTTGTACTCTTTGGGTTGCCCATCAGCCCCAATACGGCAATTCTGTTTATTGACTTATCTATTGAGCCAGAAATGGGCTGCATCACTCAACAAAATTTCACGATGAAACACCGGAATTTCATTGAGTTTTTCCAGAGCCCATTCACTGAAAATATGACGCAAATTCAAGTCGTCTGACTTCAATTGAAAAATTGTCTCTCAGATGTTAGGCAAGAGAACCGCGGCAGAATTAATCAAGAAAATCTGTTTGATACTGGAAATCGGAGCTTATTAAACAAATACGATGGCTGACGTGTTTTCAAAATATTGAAAAAAAGAACCAGCGTCCAAAACTTGATGTAGTTTTCGAAAGTCATGCTCAGTAGATTTTTAGATAAATGGGTTACATTATCATACTTCATATAACTTTCTTTTGCTGACAGCATCACAATTATAAAAGATTTCACAACCATAAATGAGAACTGGAATTGCCAAAGACTTTCCAAATAATAGGCGTATGTTCAAGGAAGTAAATTGATGTGCTGTCCATAAAGTACGGAGAACGCTGTATGTCCTACCAACTATGACATTAATATGATCATTCCATGTAAGCGTTCTGTTTAGCACCACGCCTAAATTCTTTAAGGAATTGACAAAATTTATTGACAAGCCATTTACCTTAATGGATGGGAAATATGTTAAATCTAAAGTTTTCCTAGATATCACTAGACAGTTGCATTTAACTGGATTTAGGGTCAAACCGTTTGTTACTGATCAATCTGAAATCAGTTTGAGGTCTTCATTTATTTTACAGGCACAGTCTTCGATAAGGCCAGAGCACAACTTTTATAAACTTGTACGTCATTAGCGTAGATATGCATCGACAAATGCTTAATGACACCAGAGATTTCATTGATATTCAGAATATACAGAAGAGGACTCAGAATTGACCTCTGAAGGACACCTCTCGTCAGTTAATGAAATTCCGATAAATTATTATCAACGGCCACCGCCTGTGATCTCCCGGAGAGGTACCTGTGAGACGTTAAAGTAGTGTTGTAGTTTATGACACAGGACTGTGTGGACGACCGTATCGAAAGCCTTCGAAAAATCTAAGAGGACTAAGAACGTAATATGACCATCATCTAAATTTGACCTTATGTCATCTATGACCTTAAGCAAAGCAGTAGTGCAGCTATGTTTAACACGAAAAAAAGATTCAATAGGAATCAACAAGTTGTTACCGCTTAAATGTTCACTCAGTTGCTTTTGTTTTATACATTCGCAGATTTTTGCGAGATATGGCAATATAGAAATAGGTCTATGCTCATCACCTATGGAGTTTTTTGGGATTGGGATTATTTTTGCCATTTTTCACCGTTAGGGAAAAACTCCAGTTGTCAATTACGTGCTCATCATATGCGTTATGTATGACAAGAGCAATGGGTGTATAGCTTTTATAAACACTGGATGTACTCCGTCAATTCCCACTGCATTAGATTTTACAGAAAGAAAGCTTTTAAGAACATCTCGACTGTCAAAATTTACAAAACCAAGACCCGTATCTCTTGAGGGTGCAGCACAATAGAAAGAATAATTTACTCTCGTAAGTTCAGGCCGAGGATGCGATAAAAATTTGCGGTTAAGATCGTTAACATCTATGTTACAAGAAAAACCTGGATTTTGCTTTCCTATGCTCAAATCCCGGGGGTTTTTCCACAATACACGACCTCCCGCATTTGTTTGGAAACGGTTGGCATAAAACTGGACCTTAAAAGCTCTAACCCCTCGTACGACATTATTGCGTAGGCTTGGTAAAGTTCTTCAACCCGATAGCGCTTCCAACTTCCAGTATCACCCGAGAAACCATAATGTTGACTTTCTTCCAGATACCCTTGTTTTTAATGGAACATGAGTATCAAAGAAAATATTTATATTGTTATGCAGGAATTCAACATGGTTATCTGGTGACGGCATGTGATAAAGAGAGCTCCAAAGAAAGCCTATCAACACTTCTAAAATCTCTGAAATGGTAAAATGAATTTGGACGTGTATCAACAATAAAATCGTAAGTGAGAAATAATAGGTCATGCTTAGAGAATGCAGATGCAGAAAGTTGGTCATATTATTCCACTATCAGAGTCACTTACAAATACCACATCCAGCAGGGTACAAGAAGTTCCAGTAAAATGTGTTGGGACAATATTATTTGCAGGATGCAGATCATATCAAATCATTAAGGTCACCACAGATAATAACATTAGCCGCATTAATAGACATTTCTTCGAGTAAAGCATACAATGGTAATAAATTCACATAGTTGTTGGGTCTGTAGAATTCTCCCAAAATCAGACTGCTGTCACCACCGATAATTTCTACAAACACATAGTCAATAGCAGAACCAACAGGTGAATAATACCTTCTTCCATAACTAATACTATCTCTAAGGTAAAGTGCTTCTCCTCCACCAACACGATTGTGTCTATCAATACGAAAGAGTTTGTAGCCGTTAAGTGAATAAACTTTATCTTTTATCCCTGGTGAAAACCAAGTTTCTGATACACAGACTGCATCTACATTCGACTTCTCAAAGACATCTCTAAACTCATCAAGTTTTGGACACAGACTCTGTTCATTTTTATGAGATATTTTAAAACCATTTCTTCGATGACTAAGTACATTAAACATCGCGCGCAGAATTCCACCCCTACTACCACTAGCTATGGATTAGACAATCCCTGCATTTACATCAACCATATTTTAGTACAATTACTGATAAAACAAGGAAGGGACGCACACAAAATTCACCTGGATGCGTTGACATTTTCTCTATTTTAAAGCAATTATAAATGAATTTAAACTTATAGCATAGAAGCAAGTAAAAGGAATGAGAAAAAGATATAAATAAAAGATATGGGTAAAGAAAAGATTCAATCAATATACTCTTAAGTTATAGAGATAATAAATTTAGTATAAGAGTACTATATAATAATACGCGCATCATGGGTCAGTTGTAGTATTTAGTTGTCCGTGGTTCCTCGCTGCAATAGTGTTAATAATTTCATCGTTTTCAATGCGAATGCTTACTCTATCTACACTCTCTTTAACAAAAACGGAACCATAGAGGGTATAAACAGAGAACAGCTGTTTTATACGTTTTAAACGCAATGCTTCTTGTAACAAGAAGCGATTCTTCGTTGTTTGGCTCCCGCGGAGGTGGATGCTACTGTCTTATTTAGTGGCGGCAATGCCAACGTCATCGAGGCACAGTTGTCTCTTCATGTTTTTGCAAAAGAGAGTGACTGATCTTAGTACGGCTTTTTTCTCGTGGGGAGTGTTGAATTTTAAGATGATCGGAGTATCATGCTGTATATTGTTATTATTGTCATTATTTCTGTTTCGCTGCCGGAATCGAAAAATACATTTCAGCGTGGGTGACATGCAGTCGATGGTACAGCAAAGGTGGTTAAAGGTAGTTTTCAAATTTTCATCGGCTAGCTGTGGAATCCCAAACAGAATGGCATCAGCTGCTATATCCCTTTGCTCGTGTTCATCACATCACTTTTGCAAGGCAGCTACTTCACCTGACAGAAATTGTGTAGCACCTAAGTGCATTTCGATTTCCTCAACTCACTTTTGGAAGCCACACAGGGTTTTTTCAGTCGCATTAATGTGCGTTTCAAGCTTTTCTTCAATTAAGGCAATACGCTGAAGGACGTCACTTCGTAGATTTTTCATTTCCACAGAGATTCGATCTACGATTTCCTCGGTCAGTAAGGAGAGTTCTGCTTCATATTTGGGAGAACACGCACTTTAGCGGCTTTCGAGGTGAGGGTAGGTTCTCCATTAGCAGCTTCAGACGGCATTGATATTGGTGTTGAATTTTGCTTTGGAGTTAGTGTTCACTGCAACTCTTTAACTTGACCGCGCGTTTTCGCCATTTCGCTCGCGAGAGAGATGAAAAAATTGGAATTAAGGGGAAAGCGGAAGAGCGCACTATTAGTTGTACGAATTCAAGATGTAGTTTTTGTTTATAACTTAGACTGGTGTTCGCGCCAATTGTTATTTGATAATTGAATACGTTTCATTCAAGCAGAAATAGCAAGCTTAATATCTTCGCGCACTTAGGGGTTTGTATATTAACGATTTAACTATAGTTACAATGAGAATATTATTGGAGCGGGAAATCAACACGTCTGTTCACTCTCGTATCATAAAGTACGGCAAGAACTAAGTTATTTTGCGAAATTTAGTGAAGTGTTGGTTGTGATAAGGCCAATTCCTAAGATCGGAAAACTGAAACAAAAAGGTTATTGCGAACGAACACTTGAAGCAGATTTTCGACACTCCACCAGTTCCAAAAAATTCCGCGTTTTCATTTCGCACCCTGCTAGACACCTTCAATGTGCATTTACGAGCGCTTGCATCACTGAGACGTTCTACATAACATCGAAACTGGACCCCTCAACATTGACCAAGTGGCAGGAAAAGGCACTCTTTGATCTAGCTAGTCAATAGACACTGAGATATCTATATATCTTAACAAATGCTGCCAGATGTTAGAAGGAATGGTCTACAGCAAAGGTGAGTCCTAGTCATAAGGTAGATACTAACTTTAAAAACGCGTCAAAAACTCTTGCCGTCACTAGCAATGTGCTCACTATTGTAAGCCTGATCACATGATTAGCAGGTGTTATGAATTTCTTCATCTATCACCAACCGAGTGTGCTCGTCTAATTATATTACTCAAAATCGATCATTCTGTGACAAAATGCACAGCTTCAAGCTGGCATCGAGATTAAGCCTACTCACTTAATTTAGGAGCTAGCGAATATGTCTCTAGTTGAACTTCTCCCGATACAGCCGCACTCTTCACATTTGACACCACTCGCAACGAAGACACAGCCATCTTAGCCACTGCAATTACCTACGCTGTCGACTATCATTGGCAAGACTAACACAAAACTAAGTCGTACTCCGGTATCACTTCATTTAACAAGCAAGCATTTTATAAATCATTTCTCACAATAAAATCTCGATTGACCAATTTTACAGCCCCTATTGAAGCAGTTGTATAGAGTTTTCCAACTTGACAACTTTGAATCTAATTTGTGAACGCACTCTTTCATTAATCATCAAATTATCACTGTCAATTTATTCAGTAAACTCAACATTTTTATCGTGGTAAAGTACACTAACGAGCTACGTTCTCTGATTGGGTTCTGGAGAAGATGCCCCAAGATAATGAATTTCATCGCAAAATCATCTTCAGTGACGAAGCTCATTTTTGGCTCAATGGGTTCGTCAATAAGCAAATTATGCGTTATTGGTCGGGTGAAAACCCACATGTGCTTCATGAATCACCACTTCATCCACAAAAAATAACTGTTTTGTGCGGTTTGCATGCCGGCGGCGTTATAGGGCCATATATTTTCGTCGACGATAACGATCGTCACGTTACTGTGAATGGTCAGCGTTATCGCGCCATGATCACCGACTATTTTTGGCCCGAATTGGAAGATATGGACTTGGACGACATGTAGTTTCAACAGAATGGTGCCACATTGGCTTATGCCAACACGCCGACGAATTTAGAAGACTCAGTGCCAACATTGAAGGCGAAATAGCGGCCGCTTCGGCCGAAATGTGTCGCCGAGTCGTTGAAAATTGGGTCCAACGAATCGACCGCTGCAAACGTGCCCGCGGTTGCCATATGAACGAAGTCCTGCATTTGCCGATAATTCCGAGCATATACATACGTTCATTTTTGGAAGACGGGCTTATTCAAACTAGGCTTTTAGCAACGAAATTAAAAGAATGTTAAAAGGTTAAAATTGTGCTTTCCTTACAAATGGAGTGCGACTTCATCGAAAACATCAACTACCACAGGTCTTACGTGCGGCTTCTTCGTGTTGTTTCCTATATTATTCGATTTAAAAACAATGCTTCTATACCAGTCACTGTACCTGAATTAAACAATGTCCTGAAACAAATTCCTCCAATAATAGCAAAAGAAATAAAAAATGCTCTAGTGCTTGTTATAAGGTTGATTCAAGAAAGCTGTTTCTCTGCTGAACTCAGGTCGTTACTTTAAAATTCTGAAGTTCCCCAACGAACCAGTTGCAAGGGTCCTGGATGTAGATGGATTGATTAAGGTGGGTGGTAGAATGTGAAATTCAAATATTTCATTTAACGCCAAACATCCTATCTTATTGCCCTCTTCACATGTTTTCACCATCTGCACCATTCGAACACTTGAGTCTGTAAAATCTCTCTCAACAATTTTGGCCAGTAAATGGGAGCATACTAACTATGTTAAAAGAATTGTGCTCAAATGCATTCTGCCAGGAAGATCCTTTTCAACAGTTGGTATTGATCTTTGTGTCTTACGTTTCGGTTTTCATATGCTTTTAAACTCGTGCCATACATTTAGAGCTCGTTGAGGACCTTAAATCTGCTGCTTTGCGGCACTTTGGCATTTTATAAGCGAACGTGGATTATACTCAACCATCTACAGCGACAATTAACTCAATTTTATAAGAGCAAAGAATGAGCTTCATGAACTTATCAGCTGTTTATGAAAACAACGTAGATATATTAAATATATGCGCAGAAGATGGAATAGAGTGGAAGAGGATACCACCCAGATCTCCACACATGGGAGGTATCTAGAAAGCAGCAGTAAAGTCCGCAAAGTTCCGAAGAATTTACTACAGTTCTCACTCAAATAGAGACTATATTAAATTGGCGCCCCCTTACACCCTTATGTAATGATTCTAACAATTACACCACCCCAACTCCCGGTCATATTTTAATAGGTGGACCATTGACGTTAATTGTGGAAAATAACGTAATAGACGATCACCTCAGCAAACATTCACGATGGCAGTGAATACAATGGGTTTCGCAAATCTTTTGGGCAAGAAGGTCGTCGGAATATATACAAAGCGCACAAAATCACACAGCACCCGTAAAAACATAACAATCGGCTCGTTAGTAGTTCTTAAGGATTACAATCTTACACCAATAAAATGGAGGCTGGGCCGGATAACTTCCCTACATTCTGAAAAGGACGATGTCGTTCAAGTGGTCGCAGTAAAAACATCTTCAACCACTCTCAAAAGGGCTGTTACGCAAATATGTGTGCTTCCAATTGAAGTGTCCCCGCCTCTTCAATGTGGGGAACATGTTGAGTTACTCTAATTATGCGTTATAAAAATTATCTCATTTAACTCTATGTAAAATGGCCATCGGGCAATTCTCTTATATTTTCAAAACTGTGTAATCTAATTGCAAGCCCTTCTGGTAATACCTTTTACCAATTGCTAAACGGAAACAAGTTTTCTTAGACATTGCTATCAAATGTAAAATCTTTTTTTTTTTCTTCATAATAAACGTCACAATCTGAATCTGATTTTTTAACCGCGTTTTTTTGATAACATCTTTTTTTTTAATCAAAATGTTTTTTTTTTTTGCCAATAATTTTATCACCATTTTATGGCAGAACGGTTTTGTACAAATTTCTAAACTATAGTGACAGATATGCGGGAATAGGATTATTATAAAAAGGTAAAAAAAAAAAATTTTTTTTAAAAATATATGAAACCTTGTATCTTTAAGAACACCAATGGGTATTTAGGACAAGGACATCTGAAAAATTTTTTGCTGTAGAAGATCGTTGTTAGGTAGTTAAGTTTTCTGCAAAAAATTCAAACACGGTTTTGTGTCCTTTTTTACGTTGGTTACCTTAAGTACATAGCTTTCGTTTTGTCCTTTAGACCATACATAAATTTATTTATCACAAATGTATCTCGTCTGAATTGATCTGACTTATCTCATATTTATTTGGCAAACTTCAAATAAGTAAGGTCACATTTGAGTTGTAAATTACTTCGTTTTTATTTTTATTCAACGAAAATCAAGATCAAAGAAATATCCGTCAGAAAATGCAACTTCTAGTCATTAATAAGGTCTTTCTAGGTAAACTGTTTATGAGCCACCTAGGGCTCATATTTCCAAAATGGATTGCTAGAAATGAGTAAATGATTCAAACTCCAGGGGCAAAGTTATTGGAACTGACTATCTGGGATATGGATATTTTGGACGCAGTAACTTTATCATCACATTAGAAGTAAAATGTTGAGAAAGAAATCAGCGGTCGAGTCTACTAAGTAATATATTGTCTTCACGACCCCACAATAGTGTACAGTTCTTGACAGACAGAAACAACTCTAATTATAACTCATATAGCGTTTGGCTTTCCAAAGTATCATAGTGATGGATGCAGAAAGAACTCATGCTAAACAATGCGAGGCACATATCCATCATATGAAAAACTCGTATGTACACTTTTCGAGGTACCCCCAAATCTCATCAATACCAGAGCTAATTTAGAGATTGACATTGGAACGAGAACAAAAGTCTACTAAAATTCTAACACTGTTTGAAACAAATATAGGAACATCGTCAAAGGTAGGAAGTGTACAATTTATCCTCGAAAAAAACCTAGTACAAGGTAAAAGTGCAAAAGTAGAACGAGAAAAAATAGGCACAGAGCCAGATGTTATGAAGGAAAGAAGATCATACAGAAAGAAGAGGATTTATACAATTTTCCAGTTCGACGCCAGTTGGAAAATTATCAGCAATTTTATTTAACAAACGAATCCATGTGTAAGAATGACTTGAATCATAGACACTGAAATACAATTGGAGTGGTGAGCATTTGTTGCATATTGACACGAGACGTCACTAAAAAATTGCATTTATAGATCATTATCGATCTAAAATATGAGCCACCGAGACCTCACTGACAGACAAAAATAGGTCGGAACTTACTTCGCGGTACCTTTTATTGGGAGAATAATCAGGACATTATCGCTGATCATGACCGTTACAAGGCATCTTTGTCTTTACCTTAATCAGTAAATTATGTCTAAGGCCTGCCTCTCAAACACCCGAATTCTCGCCGGAAAGAGATTTAAGAAAGATGAAGAAGTATTTGCCGAAACAGAGGCCTATTTTGAGGCTTAACCGAAATCGTACTACAAAACTGGTATCGAAAGATTGAAAAATCGTTTCAATTAGTGTATCGCCCTCGAAGGCAACTATAAGGTTTTCTTTTAACGACTTGACAACTTTTTTTTTAAATAAAAGGCAAACCATTTGAGATATTTCAAAAACTTTATTTTTGGCTTGAAGTACAATCAAAACATTTATGAATGGAACTCGACTTCGTTCATTTGGCCACCGCGGGCACGTTTGCAGTTGGACCCAATTTTCAACTGCCTGCCTGCCTCTCAAATACCCGAATCCTTCGGCACTACATCAAACAAATATTCACAATGATCTTTACCCTAAAGCAAAGTTGACTACTTTGAAATAGTCTTTTTGTCTGAGCCAAGGCATCTTGGGTGTTAACTATTATTTCCGACTTTTAAAAATTAATACATGGGCTGAAAAGTCATTTCTAAGAGAGGGCACAACTTGAATTAAATCTATACCACTTACACCTGTCGGACGATTAGTTCTCGAGATATAGCGTTGTGAGTGAAGCAACTTTTGTTATTGTGAAAAAAATGGATTCAAAGCAATTTCGTGTGTTGATTTATCATAGCTTTTTGATGGGAAAAAAAGCAGCCGATGCAAAGAAATGGCTTGAAAAGAGCTACCCGGACTCTGCACCAGCCGAACAAACCATTCACAAGTGGATTGGAAAATTTAAAAGTGGTCATACAAGCACCGAAGATGATGCACGCAGTGGACGTCCAAAACAGGCTCTTTCAGATGAAAACATCAAAAAAGTCCACAAAATGATTACGAATGACCGTAAAGTGAAGTTGATCGAGATGGCTGAGGCTCTGAAGATATCAAAAGAGCGTGTTGGATATCTCATACACGAATATTTGGACATGCGAAAGCTCTGTTCAAAGTGGGTGGCGCGTTTGCTCACAGTCGACCAAAAACAACAACGTGTTGATGATTCAAAGGACTGTTTAAAGCTATTCAACCGCAATAAAGCCGAATTTTTGCATCGGTTAGTGACAATGGATGGAACTTGGCTGAGTGGCGAGCAGTCGACCAACCTTGTCCAAAACGATGAAAAACTCAACAGTCGGCTGGCAAGGTTATGGCATCCGTATTTTGGGATACACATGGAATAATTTTCATCGACTATCTCTAAAAGAGGCAGACTATCAACAGCTACTATTACATTGCGTTGTTGGAGCATTTGAAAAACGAAATCGCAGAAAAACGGCCGCATTTGAAGAAAATGCACCGTGTCACAAGTCGATAAAAACGATGGCAAAATTGAATGAATTTGGCTACGAATTGCTTCCCCACCCACCGTATTCTCCAGATTTGGCCCTCAGAGGCTATTTCCTGTTCGCAGACCTCAAAAGAATTCTCGCCGGAAAGAGATTTAAGAAAGATGAAGAAGTATTTGCCAAAACAGAGGCCTATTTTGAGGCTTAACCGAAATCGTACTACAAAACTGGTATCGAAAGATTGAAAAATCGTTTCAATCAGTGTATCGCCCTCGAAGGCAACTATAAGGTTTTCTATTAACGACTTGACAACTTTTTTTTTAAATAAAAGGCAAACCATATAAGATATTTCAAAAACTTTATTTTTGGCTTGAAGTACAATCAAAACATTTATGAATGGAACTCGACTTCGTTCATTTGGCCACCGCGGGCACGTTTGCAGTTGGACCCAATTTTCAACGACTCGGCCATACATTTTAACCAAAACGGCCGCTATTTCACGTTCAATGTTGGCTCTGAACTCTTCCAACGTGTCTTCCGGCGTGTTGGCATAAACCAATGACTTAACGTAGCCCCACAGAAAATAGTCAAGCGGCGTTAAATCGCACGAACAAGGCAGACAATCGACTTGTCTTGCCCATGTCTTGAGATAACCCGCTCACCATACCTACTCTTCAATAAATCGATTGTAGCGTGTGCTGTGTGGCTTGTGGCACCATTCTGTTGAAACTACATGTCGTCCAAGTCCATATCTTCCAATTCAGGCCAAAAAAATCGGTGATCATGGCGCGATAACGCTAACCATTCACAGTAACGTGATGATCGGCCCAATAACGCCGCCGGCATGCAAACCGCACCAAACAGTTATTTTTTGTGAATGAAGTGGTGATTCATGAAGCACATGTTTTGTTTATTGACGAACCCAAAAATGAGCTTCGTCACTGAAGATGATTTTACGACTCCTAATATCTGCAGAAATTTTTTATAATTTGCAGACATTGCTCGTCAGTGTACTTTACCATGATGGAAACGTTGAGTTTACTGAATAAATTGACAGTGACAGTTTGATGATTAGTGAAGGAGTTCGTTTACAAATTAAATTCAAAATTGTCAAGTCCCTAATGGAAAACCCTATATATTGATAAATTAAGTTGAATTTTGCAAAAAAAAATTTGTTTTACTATAAAACGTCACGCACATGTGTTAATTTTTAATTTCTTATTATCGTAAAACCTCTTATTATTGCATTGGCGGCTTTGATTTATTCCGTAGTCTAAAGTTTCATTGAGGTAACCTACTAGATCACTTATGTAAATGTTAAACAATATTGGAGAGATCATCGTCTCCTGTTGTAAAATCTTTGTAATGTACAACATTTTTTCATAAACATGTTGTAAATCATACAAATATATGTATACCAGGGTTCCGACATGAACGTTACGGTTAACTAATAGAAAATCCCTTTTATCCATACGCTATCGAAGGCCTTCTCGAAGTCAACCCCTACACTGATTCTTGCATTTGTTCCATTGTAAGTCAGAAATCAGCTTAGACGCAGCATGAATAGTTTCATGCCTCTCCCTAAAACCAAACTCATTGTCGGCGATTATATTGTTTTGTTCCACCCACTTCACAAATCCCCATAAGTAATTTTTCAAATACCTTGCTAATGTTCGGAAGTAAACTAGTTGATCCAAGACTGGCGTGGTTAGTCATAACTTTATCCCTTTTTTGAAATAGGATTTACCCCTCGTATTTTTTAATCCGCTAGATAGTATGCCTTGATCAGCGTTTTTTTTGAATAGCATAGTAAAAATATCCGCTGCTTCAAATGTCGTGACTATGATGAGCTGGATCGTTCATAATATACACGGTCTCCAAAAAAGATCCAAACGAATGCACTTTTTCCTGTGGATCTTCGACCACAAAAAGACCATCACCCTTGTCTGCACTTTCTGGACTTATACAATCGTAAATAATGTCTGTCTGTTTTCTGTAGTCTGTGGAATCCGGAAACACTGAATATCATTGCCATATTTCTGTCTGAACAATTTATTTACCTACGGCAGTATTCGCACTACTGTGACTTACAGATTTTTTGTCATTTTCTTTTATTAATTGTTTGACGTCTTTGACCAGTGACTTAAATGTCCAAATTCTCAAGTTGTTTCTGTCAGCAAATTGCCAATTGTAGAGGTTATAAGGTGTAAGCCTCGCTAGCAGTCCACAGTAATGTGTGTGTGTGGAGAGTCAATTGTTATGAATCTATACCCGTCAACCAGGTTGGCGTCTAAGCTTTCTGCCCAATGAATACTTCGCTGCATTGTTTATTTGATAACGTCCATTTCTAATTAATGTCGGTCAATCTCGTCGTTTATCACTCAACTCAAACGTTGCAAGTCAAAGAGCAAGTCGGCGTCAACTAATAAAATTGTAGGGCAGAGAAATGAAAAACTTCGTCATAAGTATTATAGAATGAGGTTCGGGATATTATCTACTCCCAAAGACTTGTTGTTTTTTAGGGAGTCCAAGATGCACAGGAAATCATCTGGCGGTACTAGCAAGTTAGCAGCAGCCGTTCTTCGGCAATGATAACGTTTGCCGAGTTTACTCTATTATAATACGTAAAACCGCAACTCTCAGATCGCCAATTTCTGAGGTCGCCTGAACAATTTATTTATCTGTGGGAATATACTAAACCTACAAAATTTTATTACCCGAATTTTACCAATCTACATACAAATACATAAATTTTTAATTAATTGTTTTAGGTTTTTGTTCATTGACTTTGATGTCCTTATTTTCATATGGTTCCTGTCAATAAACTCTTTATGCAGCGATTTAAGTCTCGAGGGTAGTCTAATTTGTAGAGCGTAGAGTTCCACGGTTGTTAGACTCTGATTATCATCTCAGTTTATGGTCTTTTAATGATTATGTCATTTCTAGTAAGCCGCGGTCGATCTATTCGTTTGTAATGTTTCAATTACTTTGATCAATTCCTCTAAAATGTAAATTAAGATTAAAATCCTGGAGAAAAGCGATCATTTTACTCTAGGATAATCGTATGAGTGCAATTAATCATATGTTACAGCACTGCCTGACCCTAGTGTCTGATAGATTATCAGCTTCCGATTAAAGCTGAAGGCAATGAAAATTTGGTTTGAGTTTTGGTAATTTGAATTCCGGTGCGTAAAGGACATCATATACCCTCGTCTTGGACTTTGAAGAAAAATGCCTGCAAGGCAAGTTTTTTTGTTGAAATCCTTAAAATAATGAGATAAAAAGATAGTCTTGTGGAGTGAGATCGATCTCTTAGCCAATATTCTGGTTCCGTTAAGTTAAGTTTGCCTAGTCTCGACGTTCACTTAACGTGAGAGCTCATCGAAGAAGGACTTACCTATTGCACAAGTATGTCCAAACTGGGCACCCACCCAATTACCTGCGCTACGCAGGTAAAAATGAATCGGGAGCAGAGCAATACTTACCTTATCGTATTGGATTTCAGATAATGGCCACTGAAGCTGCCTGGACTCTGGTCTTACTTAGTATAAGTAAACTCCCTAGTAGGATCGTCATAGTGGCTGTGCTTTAAATCTAAAATCGCAGGGAGGGTTTTTCACAAGTTGATGGATCCGATGTGGAGCAACAAATGCAGACTGCTGTGGCCTTTAGATAGGCTTTAGATAGATTTTAGATTGGCCTTTTATAAAAAAAGGTTTATGAAAAATATGTATTTAATCAACAGCTTTAATTATATTCGCTTAGAGTCTTTCAATATATCTCAATTGAATTGTAGAAGCTATTATTAAAGATCTTTCAGTGAATTTGAATTTGAAGTTGTTTATTAAGACGATATTCTAGCACCAGATCTTGTGATGTCACTGTAATTGAAGTAACTCCAAATTATTATTTCTGTGCAATTATAATTTTCCAAATAACATCTTTTCAGTGCTCAGAGTCTCATCCCACAAATGTTAACAAGAAAAAAAAATGGAAGAAACCAAAAAAATTAAATCCTCAACAGTGTAATGATTTTTTTGCACTTCTTTGGAGCTTTTTTGACATAAAATTTTAATTGCTTTCGGCACTTCGCGAGAAGAACCAAAAGAAATTTTCAAAACTCTACAGCTGTATATACTTAAATCTCGTATCCTTTTAACGGGCTTTCTGCGCGTTGCCCTTTAACCCTGCCTTCGGCAACACTGAGTGCCAGATGGATGAAAAAAAATAAAAAATTAAGTGCGTTGCCTATTTTTATTTTTCCTTCTCGTGTTTTTCATCCATTTTAGCCCAACAAGTGATGTGTTCAACAAGAGAAGGTAAAGAGGAAAAAAAAGAAGAAAAACTCTGTTACAGCCCGTGTAATTGCGTGTCCTGCGAAATTTTCATCTTCAAATTTAGTCCTTTTCTCTTTCTTACGTTGCTTTTAAATTAAATTTCTTAGTAGCCGCGCAGTTGAAAAAGGGCGAGCTACAAAAAAAAAAAAAAAAATGAAAAAGCAGAAACAAGCTAACTAGTCCGCGTGTTGAAAAAGAATTTAAGCAACCCCCGTCTGCTTTGGTCCAACATTCCCCGTCACATCGGCAGTGGAATCTTGTTGTTCATACACTTGAGATGAATAATTAATATCCTTACAATTACACCCAAGCCAGTAACAGTTTGAGGGGATGGTGTGATGTCGAAGTAGCGGGTTGTACAAATTGAAATAGCTAGCGTTTCGCTGTTCATTGGATTCGCTGGGCATAAAGTACGCACCCCTTCATCATGGGCAACGTTGCGCGTCGGATTGCCTTGTCTGTTCCACCATCAGCTTGTTTGGTTGGAAATTATTTTAATGGCCATTTCGTCCTTTACCCTTAAGAAAAAAAAAAAGTAAAAACGGCAAATGGGTCGGAGGAAAAATGTTTTAATGCGAATTTTTTACATCGTTACGCGCATACCTTAACCATCCCCTTGTACGAGTACAATAAGATTTGCCCGACTCTTGCCATCAGAAAATAATTCCGACTCGACCATTTTTAGGCATGATGTGACGGCTATTGCGGGGTACAGTGTTCGCAAATGTTTGAATTGCGGGCCACTAATTTATTTAATTTATTAAAAAACATGAATGCTAAAAGACTCAACTAAAATCTTTTTTGTGATAAAATTGCTGCAGGTAATGCATTCGTAGGCAACAGATGCTGAATACACGCTTCCTTTCCTGTTAACTTTTCTGTAAAAATTATCAGATTATCCTATATCAAATGCGATATAGGCACATTGCCACTTGCACTTCATCCAGTTATTGAAAATAGACAGTAATGGAGAATACACCTGTCAATTACTATTGTTAATCATATATTTTTAAATAATAAAACAAAAAGGCAAGAATTAAGTCTAAAATACGTAGATTAATATTTTCACACCAAAACTTTCAATAGATGTGCCCAAATTTACAGTAAGTAAGCACGCAAATGGTTCAAAGATGCAATTGAGCTGCAGTTTAATGCTAAATATTTGAATTATTAGGGGTACCTTACCGGTAGATGTGGGCTCTATATATCCTGCGACAGGATTAAAAAAAAACAAAAAAAAAACAAATAATTGCTAGTCTACGGCCTTTTGCCTTATGTACCACAATACCTTTACTCACACATCAAGTTGGTTGGTAAGTACCTACTCAATTAAACTTGTCAACTAAAGCTGTGTTTCTTCGAAGACCTTCAGAACGAAAAACTTTATTTATATCAGCCAAACAAGCTGATAAAATTAGACCATTCTCATTAGGTCAATGTGCTGGATAGTCCGCACAATACCGAATACAGTTAAAGAACTCTTCTCTTAGAGCAACTGAAAATGCTGTGTTTGTGACTTTTATTTTAGTTTGTTTTTTTATTCCAGTTGCCTTGTCATCCTTAAGAAAATTAGGTCCAAGGTGTTTCGAAAAATGTTCATGATGAAGCGCATAATATCCAAACAGAAACAATTTCTGCGTAGCATCTGTGGCTACGAAAATTTAAAGGGTTTCACTCCACTATATTAGTAGGGCGGGTGTTGGGAAAGACCGAGAATCTGTCTTTACGTGCCGAACTCAATCTCAATATCTAAACTTGGGCACTTTTGCAACCAAGATTTAATAGCTCCAGACATAAGTTACGAAACGAATGGAGGTTGGCTAAAATTTTCCCTATGATTCGTTATTACCAATAACACGAAGGTGGTAGCCGCACTCATCGAGTGCTGTGTTTCCAGGAAGATGGAACTTGTCATATGCTAATGCTCTGAATACTTTTTGAGGTACCAGCAAATGCAATGTGGGAGGCATTCATCTTCTAAATTTCATACTATCGTCTGGTCTGGTAGTCATTAATGTTGGCTAACTTTTATTATGAGAACAAGACGGAAAGTTATCGACTTTACATTATGCAGAACACAGGTACGTCGAATTCAAAGCCGGATGCGAGGTCTCGACCTTGCTGATGAGGAAAAGCCCACAGAAAACCAACTAGGCACAATTTCAGGATAGGCTCGACAAGTCGAACAGTGCTCTTGCTAAGCTCCGGACAAAACAAAAGTCATAAGAAGCTAAGAATCTAAACTGTACCCTTACTAGGTGTACATGCATGCCCATCTAGAAAGCAATTCTGTAGATCACCCGCTCCTGCTGTTAGTGAGCTGAATAACACAATACACCGTAGCCGGTTTATCTCATCGGTGTGGTGTGTTTCGCACCATTTTGGACGATACCAAATATGTGATCATTCCAAAGTATAGTAAGTTGTCATTGACACACATACCGAGAATGGAAGATTTTTCGGTTTTGACAATGCAAGTGACATTCATGGACAATGGCTGGGTGTTTAAATTTCGTTTTGACGACAGCAGACATTATTGTGTTTTGGTTCTCTCTGTTAGTGGTTCCCCAATTATGCTGTTGATATCAGAATTTAATGAGCTTAACATACGCTGCCGTACCCATCTACAGCTGAAGGGCAGGGACGTGAGTCCGGGAACGAATACGAAAAGCAGAGAGTACGAGTACTTTCATCTGGTCAGAAAGAGTCCAAAAGAATAGGCCTAAATAAAAAACTTTCGCAGTAATTTTCCAGCGTGAAAGAACGTACCAGCAAACGTGGATGATGTAGTTGTACTGTCTGTTTGATAGTGTGTAGCGAGTGTCTGCTCTAAAACGATGGCACCGCTTGATGCGATCGATGATTGGTGAACTAGATATTAGCTTTCAGTCAATCCTCTCAAAACTGAGGTGATTCTTTGTACATTAAAGGAGTAAGCTGACTACTCTGACTCATAAAGCGCTAAAGACATCACTGTCCATATTTTGAAGAATAAAGCGACTGCCAAGCCCTCTTTCGACCCCAATCTAGTTCGAGAACGCTTGGACTCAGGACTCAGTGGATGTAGTTTCTGGATCTCAGGTCACAATGGGATCACGGGAAATGAAATCATCGATTAACTTACTAGTAAGCCTCACAGGAGAGCTTTTTAGGACCCGAAGCGGTACAATTTTTCAAAGCACTGAACTGTGCTGGACATTAGATGGCAGTACTGCGGTTCACCACCTCTACGACTTACGCTCGCATCAATCTGCATATACTCGGTGTTGATATGGTGGCCCCCACCCGTTACTGTAGATGCTTACTCATCCTTCTTCGGAAGACTGAATGATTCCATTCAAAGGAATTAAACAGGAGTGCGATGGACTAGTTATCTGCCTGAGTGCTCTACTCCTACAAAGAAAAAAATAGAAAAAATGTGAAGTATTCGGATATTAAACAGACGGCATGTAGCGGAACAATAGGCAAACGTTTTTGAATTATACAATTGAAGACTTGTTTCGTACCAGGTACCTTAGACTATTAAAAATGCATTACCAGATGTTTTGATTAGTGTGAACATTTCCACTATCAGTTTTCAAACAAGGTGACTTCCGTAATTACGCATACTTTGTATTAAATAACATTTTTCATACCCACTGGCAAAGTCTACCTACATATCTATCAATTTTCCTTAATATCATCTTAAAGGTAGTACGATACATATTGTTCAATTGGTTAATTATAAAGGGGTTTAAGGAGATGTCAAGTCATTGGTTATGATATCATCTGCCTAAAACAGACAAGTTGTTCTGGACTAGTCTATATGCCTATTCAGTAGAAAATCATGCGTGAGTGATCGTAAGATTATTCCCTCAACTTTTTTTCATTAATGATGTGCCCTCGCATATGCGAGTATCACGTAACATTATTTCTCGGACTTCCGTTGAGATCTCAACGCCATTTATCTAGGATCACTAGAAACTGCTTGGAATCAATGAAGACTTGTACTGCTTTTCGTTAACTTTAAATAGCATTGTACAAAACCCCTCCTCATATAAAATCAGATTGCATAAATAGATTGGTGGTGCAACAGTTTTGAATTTATCAAAGCCTAGACTCTCCATTGGCGGTTTCGTCAGAAAGAGGGGTCTACCATTTGTTTTTGGGCAACTTCCACCGGCAGGAGAGTGTATTATTTGCTATGCAAACTAATAGTCTCTCGTTTATTTTTATTGTATACGAGATAGGCTTTATCGGTCGTAAATTTTCACAGTTTCGTGTATCACCTCTCTTTCGTGTTTCTTATAATTTTATCAAACGAAATCACCATCTATTTAAATCCAAGAACTCCGATTTACACGTTCCCCTTTCATTGTCTTCGCAGCTATTGTTATTTCATCATTCGTAAAATTCACCCAAGATTGAGAGGCTTGCCCTTGCCCTTTACTACTGGCTTTCTACCGCACGGGTATGCAGTTAGCACTTGGAAGGTGTTTTAAGGCCATACGGGTCCTGTAATGTTTTATTCTATGTGGAAGTAGTGCTTAAAAATGGGTTTTGCGCACATGATATCTTTAAGAAGCTTGGTATAGAAAGTCGCCAAAAATAAATTTTCTCTGATGTTTGCAAAAATTGTAAACAAAAATGCACAGCAATTCTAGGCTTATCAAATTGTTAAAACTTCTGCGGTATATATAAAATTCCTTTTACTTATATTGGATGTAATGGATGTTATGTCACTTAAGTTAAGCGCTTCGCAAAAATGAAGTGTCTCGTTATGACGGCAGAAAAGCAGTCTACAGTCTTTTCTACTGTTGGTGAGCAGGGAAGTTGCCTTCACCATGGAGATTTCGGGAATCATTCCTGAAAAATTATCCCATAGTGCTAGTGTGGAAGTTTATTATGAAATCAATGTAGAATTTTATTGATTAATAAATTCAGATCTATGGCAATTATGAATGGAACACAATATCGTTCTTGTGACCACCACTGCTTCTGTTAAAAGCGACCAACCGAAGATTAAGATTATCCATGACTTTCCGAAGAATAAGTGGGTCAATGGCCGCAATTTCAGTTTAGATGCCATGTCTGGGATCCTGAATTGTCGCTGGATTATGGGCATAGTCCTTACTCTTTAAATCGCATGACCTTGAAGGGCAGCTAACTTCTCCTCTAACCAAAATACTACGATCTTCAAATTTCGTACCCAAGAAAGCATCGCACGCTGCACGCAAGTGGCTCCGCGGTATTTTGGCCCATTTCCAGCGAAGTGCTTGTTTGAGTGGTCCAAACTTTGGCATTTTTTAGTGCCAATTTGCAATCCATTGTGTCGAAGAAATGAAATGTGGAACATTGTTTTTTAACCAATCTTTGTTGACGCAAACTTTTTGAGACGGTGCCGAGCCCTGTTGAAATGTCAACGGTCTCCGACCGAAATGATTGCTTGGCAAGGCTTCAATACTGCCTCTAAGACAGTTTCACGGTATACGATCGCTATAATTTTGACGCCACGGTCCAAAAATACGAGCGAAGAGCGACCATCGGCGGTTATAGCGGCCCAAACCATCACCATCGGTGCTGCCTGCCTTCTGCTGGCCGTCCGAAAGTATATATTTTCGAAGGACCTCTCTGGCAAGTAAACTCTGTCATTTTGCTTGTTGACATATTGCTCGATAGCAAATAGCGACTCATCGGAAAAAAAAACAAATTCGGCAACTCACCACTTTCGCGTAAGCGTAGCAACTCCTTCGCTCTTTCGACTCAAACTTTTTTCTGTTGCCGTGTAAGATCGTGTACTTTTTGGAACTTCAATGGCTTAAGCCCAAGCTCATGTTGAGCTATGTTGAGCTCACGAGCCATTTTTCTTCCACCTCGACGCGGATTTCGCTCAATTCGAGCCTTCACTTTCCGAACCATTTCTGCCGATGTTGCTGTTTTTTTTTTTTTTTTTTTTGACCACCTCCATGGCTTTTTGCAACGCTGCCAGTATCACGGTAACGAGCTATGGTTCAAAACACAAATGATTTATTCACGTTGAGGTGCTGGAGAGCTCTAACGATAGCTACTTGTGGTTTTCCAGCCAAATATAAAGCAATCACACGTTTGAATTCCATCTTGGATATAAATTGTTCAACATAACTGAGGCGCAAATCGTCTGTCATGTGTCAAAATTTGAGCTCACAATAATAAACGGTTTGGAAATTATAGCAGTCTGAAGTTGGTTGCAGTTCTTGTCAGTCAGGGTGTACACCCAAATATTTTGGAACTCAATGTTACTGACCAATACTCAATTCTTGTTATATTTAAAAATGTCTCTAGAAATGACTGTTAGGGCAATAGCTTAACACACACTGCTGATATTGGTGGGACAAATATGTTTCAAGAAAACTATTCTCAATTAAACCGTTGTATGCATTTAGAAAGTTGGGATTGTGTTTATAGATCTGAACAATCTTTTAACGCCTTCTCATTTTTTGTCGAAAAACTTAAGCAACACATTAATGAATATAAAATTACTAAAAGTAGGAACAGATTTAAAAAAAATCGTACCCTGGATAACTAACAAGATTTGCTTTAAAATTGAAGAAAAGAACAAATCCTTTGCAAAAAATAAAAAGAATGCCTATAATAAAACAGAAATACAAAGATTTGCTATCTAATGTGCGTAATCTCATATATAAGCAAAAACTTGAATATTACGTATACCAATAAATTTGTGAAAAATCGGCATAATCCAAAGGTGCAATGGCGTATTGTTAATGACATACTAGGCAAGAATAAAAAAGAGCCAGAGTTAAAATACCTTAAATTTGGCAATAAAATCATCAATGACAATCTAAATATGACCAACAGTCTAAACGATTTCTTCAAAAATGTCGCTGAAAAATATAAACCAGGTAGATATACTCAATAGGAGTAATATAAAATTCTTAACTGAAAAATCGAGCCAACTTTCCTTCTATTATCGGCCCATTAGCAATCTAGAGCTTCTCAATATTATCAACAGCTTAAAAGCTAAGAACTCAAGTGGAGTAGATAGTATTAGTAATATAATTATTAAGAATGTTAAGAAATACATACTAAATACATTAAGGCATATTATTAATGTAAGCTTCTAGTGCGGAATATTTCCTAATTGCCTATAATTATACCGATCTTTAAAAAAAGCGATAAAAGTAACCCTAATAACTACAGGCCAATAAGCTTACTCTCGGTTCTAAAATCTTAGAAAAGGTCATAGTAACTAAAATACTTAGCTTTCTTGAAAAGTTAAGTTACAATTTGGTTTTATAAAAGGTAAGTGTACTGAAGATGCAATTGTTGTGTTTTTAAAGCGAATTTATAATGCCTTAGACAATGACCTAAAAACAGCTGAACTCTTTCTTGACCTTACAAAAGAATTTGATCTTGTAAATCATAACTTGGTAATACAGACACTCAGTAAGGTTGGTTTTAGAGGTAATATTTCCGAATGGATTAAATCAATTTACTTGATCGAAAACAGATGGTTATGGTGAATAGATTTGTAAGCAAGGAAGAAACATGTCCGAATACTGGGGTCCCACAGGGATCAGTACTCGGACCAATCCTGTTCATTGTTTATATTAATTCTATATTTAGCCTACCGGTTAAAGGTTATTTGGTCTATGGCTATGCTGATAACATAGCACTCTCATATGCAGACATTTCTCTAGCTACTAATCGAGATAAAATTATCTATGACTTAGATGTACTCAGAATCTGACTCAATTACCATCAGCTTGTCCTTAGCACAAAGTCTAAGGCGACGTTAATTTTCCTAACCAACTTGAATAAAGTAATTGAAGGTATTATTTTTCTCGTGGCAAGATAAATTGCACTAACAATTGTTTTTTGCTTGATTTTGTGAAGGAGTATAAGTATCTAGGAATTATAATTGACAACAGATTAAACTGGAAGCCACACATTATGTCTCTAAAATTAATGTTATACATTTCCTTCAACAAAATCTTTCACCTACGCAAGCTTGTCCCGCATACTTTGCTCTTATCTATTTGTTATGCCTTGGTTCAATCTCGACTTGAGTACGGTCTCGCATGCTGAGGCTGTGCTTACAAAAGTAATCTTAGTCCTTTTATTACAATATTGCTTTGCCAAACCTACAATGAATCCTCGCTGACACTTTTTCAAGAAATAAAAATACTACCGCTTCGTTATCTTTTTATCTACAAAGCGGTTAAGGTTTTCTTTATCACAAGTGGTAACACTCACATTACTAGATATAGAATATATGCGTTGCGAAATAAAAAATACAGTTGATATTCCTAGAGTTTACAAAGAGCATAATTGACGTTTATTAACACCATACATTTTTAATAAACTGCCGTCTGATATACGCAATCTTTTACCACCTAGAAAGCAATTCTTAAAACAATTAAAAGTATAGCTGCTTTCAAGAAATGAAGTGGAGTCTCTTCTTCAAGTAGTATCTTAGCGCTCTATTCATTTACATTTTATTGCTTCTATATTTTCGCTATCACTTTATTTCTCATATCTCTTTCTCTTTTTACGGTCTCGTCTTCCTTGTCCTTGCTGTCGGTGCATTCTCGCTGTTTATTCCATCCTTCTCCACCACCACTATTCGGCTTTAATAGTTATACTATTTTTGTTTTATTAGTCACACGCTTGTAACTGGTTGTATTACACCACAACGTGAGTTTTATTTGATGATACATCGCATATTTAAACAGAACCCAGATTTCGTTTAGGTTATATTTTATAGAAATTCTACCTAATTATCAACTAATTGATGTTTTTCTAACTTATTATAAAACTATGTAGCTATTATCTTGAAATAAAATTGAATTGAAATTGAAAATTTTTTTAAGATGCATTTAATTTTGTATATGTTTTCCGGCCCTCAGAAGCGACAATTTTGTTTATTTACATACCCGTCTTTCCAAAAATAGACTTCATCAGAGAAGATCAAATTCGATGACAAATTATCCTGGCGATTCAACATTCAGTTAACAAATCGGCGACCACGTAGATGGTGCAAAGGCTTCAATTGTTGTGTACTTAGCTTAAATTAGCTTTTGCGACGAATTGGGGAACCAGTTTCTTCAAAACGCTTCACCATTGCACGAATTCCAGACTCATTAGGGCGATAATGTTAACCGAAAAATTCACGAATTTTACGAAATGTTACTTTTACAGATCACCCATTTTCATACTAAGATTGAATAGCAAAAATTCGTTGTTGCATGGTAAACCTCTCCATAACAAAATTCCCAAAGATTGTATGACATCTATCAAAGAGGTCAACCACATTGAAATCAGTAAATGATAGTACAAATGACAGTTGACAGACAACATCCAAACCATCTGCTAGCTTAAAAGCCCTATCCGAAGTCCCAAGCAGTCGTAACTCAGTTTCGGGTCCTAAAAACTGGTCTCTGAGCCTTAGCTAGAAAGCGCATCGGTGATTTTATTTTCCGTAATAAATTTCTGACTTAGAACCCAAACGAGACTCAGTTAATTTGGGCCTCCGCCTACGTTCAGTAAATTAATTTTGTTTATACATACCTAGATCTAATATAACATACATATGTATGTACATACATATATGTAATTTCGAATGCTTTGCTATATATTGCTCTATGTAATATAAAAGTAAATTTTCCAAATAAATTTAAATTGTAGAAATTTAAATCTTACATTCTCCCTTTTTTTGATTACCCTCTGGTTTCACCGATACTTTCTATCCTCTCTTAACGTCTCTATAAAAGATTTTCTTCAAAATCCAAATTAGCATCTTATAGCATCTTTTTTGCTTCGATCTGTGAAAATTCCAGTTTTCCTTCAAATTAATCTTAAGTGAATTTCGTAGTCGCTGAAAATTTTCCTTCCACCATGGAAACCAATAAAAGTTTGTTCGATAAAAGGATGGTATGCAACCGGATGCCTAACAGCAGGAGGGAGAGCTTTCTAGAGAAATTGCTTCAACTACTAATCTGTGAATCTAATCTCGGCTACAGACATATGACTAAGATAGAGAAATATCGCGATGATTAGTAAGACTTCCATATCGCCTTTATCGACTTGAAAAAAGCATTCGATAGTTTCCAGAGATCTTTATATGGAGTGCGCTGATAACTGGAAATGTACTCCAGACGTAAATAAAAATGTTTCGCGATCTATACGGTAACGTTAAATGAAAATTTAATCCACATCAAGGATAACCGGAAAATAACTAAAATTGAAATTAGAGTACAAGACAGTATTCAACATCCGTTGCTTTTAAGTGTTATGCAGGAATTTCTAGTGAGGCAACACATTTATCAGCTTAGAACGACTTCTCTTTTTCTCGTCGCTTCTCCAGCCTTCCACTTGCGTGCGCCACCTTAGATTTTTTTTTTCTTTTTTTTATAATACCGCGCGCGCACCAAGGGGATATGAATACCCTTTTACTGACTTTACTCCAGGGCGCAGGCGGGTGGTGTAGTAGTTTGAAACTCAGGCGTGTTTGGTTTCGATATTTTCCCCAGAGGTGGTTGTCAAACTGGACGGGACGAGCCAGTGCATCCCCAACCAGTGGGTCTTAGTACGTGCTAGTTAGTTAGTGCGTTACATTAAGCCCAGCCAGCAACCACTCCAACATCAGTGTTATGCCTTCGTGTAGAGTTGACGCCGACAGAATTTTCATATAACAACATACAAATTCTATGAAAAGAATTTTTCAGAAAACTACCTTGCACGAGATTCGAACCCGCGACCCTTTGCTTGAGGAGTCTATGCATAAACCACTACACCACGGCCACCCCGATGAAGTCCGACGGGTTCGACCTCGATCAATAGACGCCTGACTAAACTGATGTGCCAGCGTCCTGACACAACCTCCATTTGCAATGGAATTTCAAATACGTGGGACTTGTCCAACAAGAAGCTCAAACTGACTTGAACCGTAGAAGCCATCGTTTATCTGTTTATGAGATGCTGCCATCCTGATGAAGTAGAAGTCTTGCCTGCAGCCGCCGATTACTACCCATAGTTGCTGGTTATCATTCTTTCAGTTAAGTGTACTAGGCCGCAGGTTTCACCATGTAGCGCTTAGCTATTATTTGAAACCTTGATGTAATAGTTCTCGCAACATACATATTTCAAAAAAGAAAAATAGGTATTCTTGATGCATATTACATCAATTCTACGTTGCTGTGCTAACACTCCAGCTTACGCTACGTAGTCTGTTTTTTAAAAGCATCACATTGGTCTATTTCGAAAATCTTTGAGCTTCGACGTAAATCTTCTTTTCGGATTTGGATCACTCATCTGCTGTGCAGACGAAGAACGCTAAAGGATCATGTTTCCATATATGTTCTGCAGACAAGGCAGCCTTATCGCACATAAAGTCTTCAACTAGGTTTTTTTTAGATATTGTTTAGTATTCTGTCCGGCTTGGATGGGGCTAGAAAATACTAGGAAAATAATTATTTAGAATTTTTGAAAAATAATTTAGAGCAGTTAGATGATTTAAGGAATTTTTCGTTCGGTGTGTTTTTAGTATTCTTTGCTGGCTTACTATGAAACTACTTTTGGTTTCATAAGCCTACTTGCTTACTCTATCAAACTAAAACAAGAGTAACTTATTTACTATATCTTATTTAAGACCTTCAAATATTGCACAAAATTAAAGGTTATCTGGTTTTGTCATACAGTCCTCACCTTAAGAGTTGTATTGTACTTAAACTAAGCATTTGTAAAGTAGAAAAGTTTGAGGTACCCTGCACTCTCAATTTTTGAATCCATTTAGGACTCAACAAAGTCTTCGTACACGTCCATCATGTTGCTGCCACCATTGAATTATCTACGCGCATTTATTTTGATGGCTACCAATGTAGAAGAAATTAATTTTTCTTTTAAACTGAATTCGGGCGTAAAAAGGTACCTAGTGGATCGGTTTACCCATTCCTAATGGCACGCACACAATGTACCCCCATGAAAATTTGTATGCCTACATTCTTTGCGCACCCTTATTCACTCACTTTCTTCTGGAGCAGGCTTTTATCCAGGTCTCTGTGCCATTGAGGTTGCTGATTTGGGCAGGCAAATGGGTGGCGTTAAGGTTAGCAAATTAATAAATGAAATTAATACCATTATCGTTTTTATGATTTTTGAGAAGATTTGCTTCCATGCCACTCTTTTGGAGAAACTTTCGTGTTCACCTCACCGGGCAAACAAATCACATTGTTGCGTTGCACGAAATTCCTTGAAATCTAAAGTATTCGTATACAGGAAAAATGTTTATAAGTACGATTAAAAATGATTTCTTCTTCTTTTGAGAGATTTTTTTTTATTTTTTGATAAAGATTTACAATTCCTTCTTTTTAAGGTAGCGATGACTGTGACTGGGGAGCTGATCACATCAAAGAACGCCTCTTTGCCTTTCAACGATTCCACTGATTCTTTTATACGATATTCCGTCAGTTGTTTTGGCAATAACAAGTGTTAAGAAACTCATCAGTTGAGTAGAGAAGATCTGAAAGTATTAACTTTTGTTTACAATTTTGGATGAAATGGACTCGAGGGGATTGGAGGTGTGTTGTTTCGTTGCCTTGGAAAACCCCTTGTCATTAAGTTTAGAATTTCTGCAAAAATTATTTCTGTTTTCGGTTTTTCTCTTTTTTTTTTTCTTAAGCAAACAATTTAAAAGTTTTAAGCTTTGAAATAAAGACATATGATAGAGATTGTTGTCTTTTCCCAATTGTAACACGTGCACTTCTTCTGATTCGGGTGATTACTTACTCAAAGTTTCTATATAAAGTAGGATAGAATAGTTGATGGGGTAAACTACGAAATTATAGCCTTTTGACGTCGTTATTTTAAGAGCGAAGTGCATCGTGTTGAAACTGCAGAATTAGCGTATCTGTCAGTTGTTTTTAAAATAATTGTTAAAAGAAACAATGTGAATTTCGCAATGTTTTTTGTCAAGCGTGTTCCGCGTTCGTGTTCTAAGACCGAGAAGCTACAACAATTTTGAATATAAATAATAGCACATTGATATAAAGTACGAGAGTTTATCAATAAGCCCGTGACTTTTTGAATGAAAAATAATTGTTTGGGAAAAACTTTTCATTTCTCAGTACAATCTCCCATTTTGTCTAACGTTGGTGTCCGTGGCTCAAGTGGTTCCAAATCGGGAGGTTCGGTGTTCGAATCCTAGCCTCGCCCGACGGGTTTTCTTCATTTAACAAAAATCAAGTAAGATGAATACTTGACCAGAAATCAACAACAAGCCAACTTCTACTAATAATTTAGTCTCCGCATTAAATGTTAGATGCCACACATGAAGCGGAATAACCACTGAGCCCAAACATCTTTATTTCCTTGTGGTTTCAAAGAGAAAATAATCGCTGGGAGCTACATTCAGTGAATACGTTGAATAAGAGAGTAATTCGTAACCAAATTAATGAAATAAAGCCATGATGCCTACGCATGCGTATACCTGTACATTGTCTTGCTGGAATAGTAGTCCCGTGTTGGACATGTATTGCCGTTTTTCCTTCTAATTATCATTGAATTGGTTTAATACTCCTAAGTTGGCATAATATTCTCTATTGATTGGTTCTTTCTTTTAAAAATAATCGGGGCGAATTATACCGGCTATATTGCAAGAAAACTATTAACAAGACCTTAATGACCAATAGGCTCACCTTGACCTTCTGAAACCCACTGTTTCGACTGCTGGTTGGACTCTTTTGTATTGTGATTGATCCATATCTCGCCCACAGTTATAAAAAGGAAAAAATTGTCTTTGAATACGCTTATCACTAGTTTAACTTTTTCGCAGGAACACCATCTGACTAGCCGTCCTCATCGACTTTATAATCCAACAAACATATCACGATTTGAGGTTTTAAGCTGAGCTGCTTCTTTGCAAAACCGGCATGGAGTGGAAGATTGAGATTTATAGTTTCTCTGCTAGAACAAGGCAGCTGTTTATTGATCGCACTCGTAAACTGTCCGTGTCGAAAATGGAAAAGTCGTCCCAAGTATTGAGAATTTTGGACCAGTGGGATATGATGTTCATTGAAACAGCACACATGTTGGCCAGGCTGTCCCGATAGACTCTGATTAGGGCAAGGCTTTCCAACTTCCACATCACAGCTGCTGTGGAAAACTTGACCACCGTCTGCCTGCTTGCTCAAGGGAGAGGAAGCACATTTTACTTCCATACCCGACAACACATTGAACAACATTAAACCACGTCTTCTCATATCGTCTCGCTACCCTCCATTTGCTACCGGAAATCGAGGACTTCAATATGAAACATGGACTGAAGTAAAACACGAATCCAACGTGTCGCTGACGGTTCGATGGACCGAAAATTCCCTGGTGACTCTTCGACTGGTGCAGAAACTCTACAGTACCTTAGTGTTCTTGACAAAACGCTGCTACTAAGTGGAAGTCATAAATTTTTGTCAAGCTTAAACGACATCTGAATGTCATTTTGGTGGTGCAATTAAAAGAGAAGACCTTTGCTCCAACTGAAATGGAGTATACTTTCCATTTAGACTTCGTTAGTCATCTTGTCACTAAAAGTGAGAACCCAGGGGATCAACCATCTCGAATGTATCCAAAATGTAGACCAGACTTCTAAGACTCATTGGGTTTGACACATTTGTGGCCACCCACCATCACGGAACTCATGTTTAATGAAATACCACCGCACAAGCGGAAATCGTAATTGGAAATGAGCGGTCCACCTTCTTAATAAAAAAGAATCATTTCTTCGGCTTATTTCATTCCTGAGTTGGCTCTTGTAGTGGCGATGTGCGGTAAGAAGATTTTGTTTCCTAATTTGACACAAAAGTTTTCCCACAGTGGTCTGGAAGTGGAACCGAATACTACTTTGTTGGTTTTCAAGCCGACTTCTACGTCGTATCCAAGTCAGAAGTCTACAATAGCATAACAAACAATCAACAACCGATTCACGAACCAGAAGAAGCAAGGTAATTGCTGTATTCGACTTATGAACGACCACATAACTACTTCAGTAAGGCAGTAGATGACCTTCTGAGGGATTGGTCCAATGTTGTTTACCTATAAGCGTTGGTATATAATTCCTCCCAGAAGGAAGTCACCTGTAATGTCTACTAGTCAACGCAAATGAAGAGCTTCCGTATGGTTTCCGTTGGAGGTTTCTCTGCAAACAACCCCCACTAGTTATTCGCAGTGTTCTTAAGTTCTTAAGCAGTTGAATGCGTGGCCCACAAAGTCTCCGCGAAAGTGATCTTCAATTTTCTTCACTATAATACTACCGACGAGCTTAAATTCTCACACTCCAACTAGTCCACATCCAATCAGAGGCCAGAATTATACCAACTTTAGTATGAAAACGCCACCGTCACCACATATGCCGCATTCGTCACCAAATAGCATAATGCCTTTGTCGTCTTTAAGTCCTCAACCAAGCCAAATGGCACATTTACCAGACCCCAAAATGTACATGCAGAGTCGCACAACGGTCTTTTGATTTCAGCGTGAGCACTTGTCTATAAGATTTGATTTCACGGAATGCTCATACATCCCATACGACTTGCCATCGCTAATCTTCATTAATAGTATAATACTAAAGCAGAACTTGTGTTCGTAGCACAAGTTCCACTCTAAATATCGAAGCCGATCTAAAACCTCTTGCTGATCTTAGAGTCGCAGCACAACATGTCAGGCTCAAGCCAAGGCGCTCTTGACTCCCAAGTACCGGGACTTAAACTCTGGTAAGAGCTACAGACAGCGGTACCTCCACTGCCATGTCGCCAGCTACATTCAACTGATCAGGATCCCAAGCATGCCAGGACCATCACAAAGATTCGGCGAAAGCAGCGAGCACATATCACAGTCCGCTGTGTCTATAACCCACAACCTAATACTACCGAACCGATCATGGACTGGTTCAGTTCCAACTCTTGAAACTTTATGTGGGTCATTTCCACTCCCAAATAAATAGAGATAGGTGGACCATAAGTTTGTCTCCTGGAACAATCCTTGGGCTGTGTTTACATGCGATGGCAGCTGCAATGCAACACCCAAGCAAAGGAGTAACTGACCGCCTTAGATTCGAATGAACCAGGGGTTTTTCCTTTCAAAGTGGTCAAAGTCGCTGCATCTGAAAGTGTCACAAATTCCAGTACCACCGTACAGTCCAAATGTACTACATGGCTTCTGCCGTACATTGAATTGCTTTAAATTAAATTAAACAAGAAATGATGTCAGAGCTTGTCCAAGGTAGTCTCAAATGGTGCAGCTTTGTATGCGCCTTACCACATCAGCTTCGCCACTAGTGCCAATCGAAAGCCATAGTGTTCTCATTTGTCGGTTCAGGATTCCATTTTTCCTCCAAATAAGAAGGACTACCTACCGAGGAATGAATCGTAGCAATAGCCCATAATTGATTTTTCCCATAATCTACGACGTAAATACAAATATCACACAACTAGCTGAATATCACAACCAGCTAATACAGCCGGCGCATACTACGACGCTGCGCCGAATACGGCACATAACCGGGCGAATGTGCACTTGACATTACAAAGTGACGTGTCTTCGCCTAATACATATGTAGATTCCAGACGCTTTATGGTAAATATTGTATCTTTGGCGGTGCAAGTTGGTTCAAGTCCAGGTCTAATGATGCACACTCCTATACAGCAAATGGAGCAAGTAGGCCCACCACCACCGGGCTACCTCATGCGACTCAATCAAAGACCCAACTGATTGTTTCTATAATTTTAAAACCAAAAAGTTGGTCAAGTGGTATCTTAACATAAAGTTTGTAGGCTTGTTGCCTTGACTTGTTTTAAGAAGTAACTGTATCTATAACTATAATACAGTTAATATCTATAGCTATAACTGAAGAGTTTTTTTTTTTTTAAACGGTATAACCGTCCACTTCGTCCGGGAGAGCGAGTTTCAAACAAGATACTCAGAGTTTCAGTGCTGGATTTTTTGTAACTGTAACGATTACTGTTAAATCGTTAACTCATGAAATCTCTCGACACATAAAAACTTCTTAATAACTGGCAATATGGTTTTCGAAGCAACAGGCACACTGGTAATTCTATGGCATATCTCACGGAAATGCGAACGAATATCAACGCTAATTTGCCGAAAACAAGTAAGATGCACATGGTATTTCGAAGACATTTTACAGAGTTATACCATACATAAGTCTGTTTTGTTGAAAACATAATAAAGGGTGATTTATCGTGAGGTTTGATTTATAATGTAAAATAAAACATATAAAAAATAAATATAAACCAATGATTCCACCAGCCCATAAACCACACCATACCGTTGTTTTTAATGGATGTAGTGGTAGCTCTTGGTACTCTTCGGGATACTCATCAGCTCAAATACGGCAATTTTGTTTATTAATGTATCCATTGAGCCAGAAATGGGCTTCATCACAGAACAAAATTTCACGATAAAACACCGGATTTTCATTGAGTTTTTCCAGAGCATATTCACTGAAAATATAACGCAAGTCGCCTGGCTTCAGTTCTTGCACAAGTTGAATCACATAATACGCCAAGTTGTCGAATACGCCAAGCCAAGCTGCTTTGAACGACGACGAAACGATTCGTCACGGTCTTCGCGTACACTCTCAGCTACAGCTGCCATAGTCTCTTCACTACGTATTGGATGTGGTCTGACCGGTCGAGTATCATCCACTAATGTTAACTGGGACTCAAATTTGCTAATGGTTTTGGCAAAAATTGTTTCAGTACGTCGATTATGCACTTACGGTGCAGTTCCCCGAATCGCACGAAAACCATTTCTCACAGAACGCTGATTTTCGTAATACAGTTGAACAGTTTGAGAACGCTGTTGTGCAGTAAGTCTTTTCGTGATGGCTTGCCAAACAATACTGAACAAAAATTATAGAGCAGTTTGATAGGAGTGACGCGAAATAAATAATGTTTGATTTGTATCGAATAAAAAAAACTTTATTTAAGAAAAAGAACTTAATTTTACTTACAAGGTTAACAACGAACTGCACTTAGAATGCTATCTTAGGTCTACTTATACTCTATGAAATGTTTGCTCAGCTTTTTCTGCATTCTCACAGGTTTGCAAATGCAAGTGATCAGCGGAAAAAGTCTGGGAACATTTCTGTAACTTAATATCTACTTGGTTCTCATATCTTTCAAAATATTTTCGATATCTGAGTAAGCTGACTTATACATAACTTCTCCGTCCTTTACTTTAAAATTCTCCTAAATTTTGTTTTTTACTTTGACATTAACAGATTGCTGTATTTTGAAAGATATAAGAACTATGGTTACTAAAACAATTAAAATTATGACAAAGCTAACATTTAGTGTATATGAAACATTTTTATGGTATTGTAATTCTTTTATTTTATTGAGATTATTTTCATTTTCGAATATAATTTCATCTAAAGTTATTTTATCAGTAAAATTTGTAAAATTTTTGTACATTGGATAGTAAAATCGCTCTTGGAAGCTCTCTTTTATGTTTGTCAAATAATGATCTAAAATTTCTATTTTACAATTATTAAAATGTATTAACATGTTTCCAGTTACATTTAAATTTCTGTTGTCGCAATTTTGACTTATGTTTATATTATTTGCATTCTTTATTAAAATGGTTTCTTCATCTATTAATATGATTTCAGTTTGGTTATTTCTAATTAATTTACAATTTTCTTGAAAAATACAATGTTTACTTATGCTTATTTCATTAAGTTATTTAAATTCTTCATACTTATAATTGATTTTATTGTATTCTACTACCTTTTCTTTAGAACAATCGATTTCTTTTCCATTTTTGTTTGTAATCGGTACTATTATTTTTAGTGGAATCTGTTTAAATTCTTTTGGGATTTTTATTGCAAATATAAGAGTATCATTCTTATATTTAGTAATGCCTTATTTAATATTTTTCGTTTTATTCAAATCTATATTGTATCTTTGTATCTCCTCATCTGTTAAGATGTTACATTATCTTGTATGTGCTCTATTTTTTCTTTTATTAGTTGTACTTTAAAAAGCTGATCAAAAAATAAATTCTGTTCAATTGTTCGACTGGATACATTGTTTAGTTGTCGCAAAATTATTTCCCTGTCTTTCTTAATAATATCTTTAAGCTGTCTAAATGTTCTGTTGAAACTATTATTTATTACAATTTGCTGGTTTAAATTACTAATTGAATTGTGGCTATTGATTTCTATATTTTTAAGGTGGTTTTCAATGTCTATTCTATCTTCTTCGTCTAATGTACCGAAAAGTCACTTTGATGCTTTTCCTACAATGTTAATTAAACCTCTTCTCTTTCTATTATCTCTCGGAATAATTGTTTTTTTTATATTTGTTAAATGTATAAGTTCTGTTTTAAGAAGTTCTTTGTGTTGTACGTCAAGACTGTCAATATTTAATGCTATGTCATTTAATAAATTTATTATGTCTTGTGGTTTGATCATGTGAATGATAATATCTGTCTTAACGACTATGTCGACGTCATTAAGTTTGATTTGAGTAAATCCTGTTTGTTCCTTTATGTCGTATATATGTAAGAGTCTGTTAGTTGGCATTATTAGTACGAGTAACAATGTCATCGTGAAGAGCTGAAAATTGGTTGTCGTTTAATATTAGTGGTATGAACGTTTGCTAATTTGCTACGCTTAAATTTAGGTTGATGTTTATGCCTAACTGCCTTATTGTTTTTTATAAATCCTGTGAATCCAATATTATCTTCGCGATTTTCGTTGGACTTTTTGATATTCTTTTCTTTTGTTAACCTTAAGTTTTGTCTTACCTTTTCAAGATCTATTCTTTTAGATTGAACTTCGCTTGGAGTTGTTTTTATTGTGGAATGTATTCTTTTATTATAGTTTCGTATGGCCTTTGTTATTAATCTTTTGATTGATATGTTTTGTTTATTTAATTTTAAAATTCTACATTTTTCTAATATGGTGTTATGAAATCGTTCTATGTCAGAATTTCCGGTGTGACTATTTGGTTTGGTAAAATGTATTTCTACATCTTCCTCTCGTAAGAATTCTTTGATGTGGATTGATTTGAACTCGTTATCAGCTATAATCTTTTTAGGTTTTCCTACTTTAGCGAAGTGATTCTCTAATTCCTCTACTATTGTAATATGATTCATGTCTGAAAGATAGTACGCTAACCCAAATTTCGAAAACTTGTCGATAATTGTTAGAAAACTACACTTCATTATGACAAACGTATCTACATGAATTATTTCATTAAGATCTGTTGCTGTTTCGGTTAAATGAAATTTTGTTTTTATTGGTTTTCTATCATATTTAACTTGTTGGCATATCTCACATTGGTTTATAACTATTTGAATTATTTCTTGTAATTTAGGGTAATAAATTTTGTGTTTAATAGCACTGTAAGTTTCCTGAATTCCCGAATGTAAACTTTCCTTCACATGATAAAGTGATATTTGTTTTACTACTTCTACTTCGGTTTTGATATCTTGCGCTCTAAAAGAACATTTAACAAATTTAATTTGGCTATCGTCTGAAAACATTTCTCTTAACTTTTCCTGAACTACGTTATATTGATGATCTGGTAATTCTGAAAAAATACCTATTTTTCCTTTTTTTTTAAAAGCTTTAAAGATATCTTTAATCTATCAAAGTCATATTCTGCTATGTATATTATTCGTTTTCTATGAATGGTTTCAATTTCTTGGGTTTTGTTGTTAGTTAGAATTATTTGAGTTTTATATTTGTTCACTATTTCTTCTTTGATTGGTATGTGGTCCATGAGTTCTTCGTCTGCTGAATGGATCGTCTCATCTGAATTATTGTCTTCCAAATTAAATACAAAATCGGATATTGATTCATTTTCATTACATTCAAGTGAAAAATTGTCTGTACTATGGGATTGTTCTTCTTCTTCCTTATTATGAGTAACGTCCTCGTTGGGTTTAATTCTACTCAGAAAATCCGCTACTCTGTTTTCTTTACCTTTCAAATATTCGATTTCAAATTGATATTCTCCTAGCTTTATGAGCCATCTCTGATGTCTTGGAGAAAGATCCTTACCTTTGTATTTGGCATGCAAAAATTTAATCGGTTGGTGATCTGTACAAATCTTAAATTTATTCCCATAGAGATATGGTCTAAAGTAGTTTACAGACCACATAATTGCAAGAAATTCTTTGTCCGTGGCTGAATAATTTTTTTCGTGATTATTCAGGGTTTTCGACGCGAAGCATACAGGATGTCCCTCCTGAGATAAAACTGCTCCTATTGCATAATTAGAGGCGTCTGTTGTTAGACAAAATTTATTTTGAAAATTGGGATATTTTAAAATTGGATGACCGGTTATAAGAATTTTAAGTTTTTCAAAGGCTTCAATATAATTAGGATCGTTTAGGTTAATTTTGCTATTTTTCTTTAAATATTTGGTAATAGGCTGTGCTATTTTAGCATAGTTTTTAATAAATTTCCTGTAGTATCCTGTGATACCAAGAAAACTTTTTATTTCTTTTTGTGTTGTGGGTAGCTTTAACTTTAAGAATTCTGTCTCTCTCTTCATAAAATTACACTTGTCGATTTGAATTTTTAATTGTTTTGATTTTAATACATTGAATATATCGGTTAATGATTTAATATGCTCTTTTAATGTTGTACTAAAAACTAGTATATCATTAAGGTATACTACACAGGTTTTATTTATGTAATCTCTCAGAATATCATTCATGAGTCTTTGGAATGTCGCTGAGGCATTCTTCAAACCGAATGGCATTCTGATGAACTCATATAAGCCGTGAGGGGTGATGAAAGCTGTCTTTTTTCTGTCTTGTTCTTTAATTAGGACCTGATGGTATCCCTTAGCAAGATCCAACGTTGTAAAATACTGTGCCTTACCTAACTTATCCAAAATTGAATCAATGTTAGGTAATGGAAACTTGTCGTCAACGGTAACGGCATTCAGTTTCCTTTAGTCAATCACAATTCTGAATTTTTTTTTACCTGAGTTGTCCATTTTCTTAGGAACAACTATTAGGGGGCTGGAATATTTAGAATTACTTTTCCTTATAATTCCTTGTTCCTCCATTTCTTGAATTTGTTTACGTACCTCTGCCTCATGTTGAGGTGGATACCTATATAGTTTGGCGTTGATTTGTTATTGTGACTATTTCGTGTTCTATTTCTGGGGTGCTAGTAAGCTTATCTCCCTCTTTAAAGAATAAGTTCTCAAATCTTTTCATCAGTTTTTCGACTTCTTGTCGTTCTTCTTCATTTAAATGATCAGTATTGATGTGTTTTATATAGTTATCAAGGGGTTCAAGTGAACATACTTCATTCACTGTATATAGATGATTAATAAACTTTAAACTTTGGTTATTTAAGTTGATGGTTCTTTCATCCAGGTTTATTAAAGTGTTTAAGTTGTTTAATAGATCCGTACCAATTATATATTGGTATGTTCTATTACAAAGTCTTTTTACTTGCCATCTTATTCGAGCATTAAAGGGAGCTCTTAATTTCTCAGGTACAGGTGTATGTACCTCAAATTTTATACTATCTTTACCAGTAACTGTTGTAAAATATATTGGTTTAATAGGAATTTTAGTAAATTCATCTAGTCTATCGTCAATTATACTTAGAGTTGAACCGGTATCTACTAAAGCTAAATATTTGTTTTTATTAATGGTTAAATGAATTTGTGGTAGATCGTCCGAGGCTAATTCCAAAAAAATGAGCATTATTTACTTCCGAAGTGTATTCATCATTATTTTTGCTTTTTTATAGTCACTGGGACTCGGTGGTTCTGTTCTTTGTTGAGAATCATTCTGTTGGTGGCGATATTGGCCCGAATGGTTACTCAAATTGTCTAACTCTGGTGATTGCCTTTTTTTGCTATAAGCTTGCGATCTATTTTCCACATTCCCTATCTCCATGGGTTCAGGTCTATGTGAGTTTTGATTGTATTGTCGTCTCTGGTCTGTATTATAGTGTTGTCTAGATTGTCCTGAATTATGGTATTGTCGGTTTTGCCCTGAATTTCCCTGGTCTTGATAATCTTTTTTATGATATCCTAAATTTCTAGTTCCCTGTTCTTAATTGTCAATTCTTCGACTACTATTTCTACTTTCTTGTTTTGGGTTATTGAATTTATTATGTTTTTGTTTCCTAAATTCATACCTAATGCATGAATCCTCAAATCGTCTTTTTCTCATAATTGAAATTATTTCACCTAAATTTGTTTTATCATATATTTTATCTAAAAGAACACCTTTATTCATTTCTTTCACCGTATGTACTAGGAGACTTTCTACACTTGTTAAATCAATACTTTTATCTTCTTTATAATAAGCCCTAAGCTTATTGGTGATCCTTTTATATATTTCGGATGGCTCCACATCTGGTCTATATCGAAGTTTGAGTGTTCGCTTTATTAGTTCCCAATTATCCGGTTGTGGTAGATTTATGATTGTGTTTTTTGCTTCTCCTTGTATTTTTTCGTAAAAGATTGCCTTCACCATAGATTTCTTCAAGTTTTCTTCTTCGACTCCTGATAAGTAGTACCCTACGCTACTTATGAATGAATTGATGGTAATTTCACCTTGTCCGGTGAACGTTGACATATGCTTTACTTCTCTTAATGCTTTCTCTGTATTTTTTTTCGAGATGCTGTTCTTGCTTGTAAAGCTTGGAATGCAGCGGCTAATTGTTCCAACTGTTGGTTCTTTTATTGTAATTCGGCTGCTAATTCTTCCATTGGTTCGTTTAATCCTCGTCTGTTATTGTTGTAAAATTTTGTTTTGTCTTTCTTCATAAACGGATTCTTTTGCACTTTTATCCTAGCTGGAGATTGTCCATAAGCGGTAAAATGCCAATTAGAACACTGTTTTTTTTTATTATTTTTTTTTCGATATTTTTTCACTAGCGTTTAATCACTATTTTCACACTGTGTACTGGTTCGTTTATTACTGGATAATTCTTCTTAGAACTATCCTACCGACTGCGCCAAATAAATAATGTTTGATTTGTATCGAATATAATTTTACTTACAAGGTTAACAACGAACTGCACTTAGAATGCTATCTTAGGTCTACTTATACTCTATGAAATGTTTGCTCAGCTTTTTTCTGCATTCCCACAGGTTTGCAAATGCAAGTGATCAGCGGAAAAAGTCTGGGAACATTTCTGTAACTTAATATCTACTTGGTTCTCATATCTTTCAAAATATTTTCGATATCTGAGTAAGCTGACTTATACAAAACTCGCGTAATCTTTCAATAAAAAAACCTTTTTTTTTATATAATACCGCGCGAGCACCAAGGGGATTTGAATACCCTTTTACTGGCTTTTCTCCAGGGCGCGGGCCGGTGGTGTAGTAATTTCAAACTCAGGTGTGTTTGGTTTCGATATTTTTCCCAGAGGTGGTTGTCAAATTGGACGGGACGAGCTAGTACATCCTCAACCAGTGGGTCTTAAGTACGTGCTTGTTGCTAGCTCGTTACATTTAGCCCAGCCAGCAACCACTCCAACATCAGTGTTATGACTTCATGTCAGAGTTGACGCCGACGGGATTTTCGTATAACTACATACAAATTCTATTAAAAGACTTTTTCCACAGAATTGCCTCGCACGGGATTCGAACCCGCGACCCTCTGCTTGAGGAGTCTATGCATATACCACTACACCACGGCCACCCCTATTGAAAATCAAACCTCACGATGAATCGCACTACAATTATATATATTTGGAATCTACACGTGAATCTCCTTTTCTGTAAATTAGAAATAACATTCCCTTTTATAGGATTTTCATATATTTTCACATTAATATCCACCCACATGCTGTTTATATTTTACTTTATTCTACACATTACATTCATTCCGGGCTTACGTCCCTGATCATCGGCTGTATAATGGGAACGGTATGTGTATCAATAATAGCACAGACACACACATCCAGATCCTCGGTGTCACTGAAAATAGTGCAAAATGTCTAGGTTTGCTTATCAATGTAAGAAATACTTTACTCCGTCGGATTTGGCCTCCATATACATATGTATAAAGCAACTATTCAGCCTAAATTTCGGAAAAAGTGCACATCTGATTAAGTGCTCCTAAAACCACTCTATAATTACTAGATATAATTCAATGTCCCTTACGTTATCTTGATTTTGCGCTATTTCTACTACCACTTGGTTATCATTGATACGAGGTTCGCAGAAAAATAATTTCATCTTAGTTTTTACTGCTATACCGACTCTGAATCTATATGTGTGATCTGATTCGGCCATTATTAAGTTTAACAATTAGACATACTAGTTTACTAATTACTTTACTATGACGAAGGTTTACTTAGAGCACGAGTATCTTCATCATGACATAGAGCTATCTCCCGCAGCTTCCGTAGCTGTAAGTGGTCGGGTTTTGTGTAGGGTTATCTGTTTTCTTGATTGTGGGTGAGTTTCATCACTTTTGGTTTGCCAACTCGTTTTAACGTGGTTCCCATTTCTTGCTTTTATGCTCCGGATCGAAGTATCTCAGGTTCATATTACTTCTAGTTCGGCAAGGTCTAGGAATATTCATCTCCTTCGCTTTGGCCTAGTGGAGCCTATGGGTTCTTACTTATCTTCAACACATAGGTAGACTTTTGGCTCCCAACCAATTCGAGTTTGGATGAATACTTGTGGTTTCACTACAGGAATCGCCGCCAAGCTAGGAGGCTTTTGATTTCCTTTCTCGTCAGATGTACGAGTAAATATCTTTATCGTCTCGAAAAATTGTCATAATCAAGTTTCAGCTTTGGCATAGATCTATGATATCCCTTCACTCTCTCTCCATTGCTATTATTAATTTATTTTTGTCGGGTTGACGAAATTTTTGACTTTCATGATCCTTGTTAAAGGGTTCGTACTCCCCAGCATTTGTTCCATCTTCGTCGTTTCAGTCTGCAGTAGTTTTTTTTATAATACTATATTCTCAATTCCATTTCTTTGCTCATCTCTACAAGTCTCAGTGAGCGTTGGACATGTTCTTTTTGTCCTAGATTCTACCCTTCTCACGCTTTTTCTTCTTTCTCATGAACCCCTTTCCACCTTCTGTGTAGTGGTGTTAGGTGTAAGCGAGTTGTTTTAAAAGCGAAACCCAGCACACCAGTTTTGGAATCTTTAATGGAGTTATGGTTGCATAAAACTTGTTAAAAACTTGACAGATACTCGGGTTTTTGCATTTGCAACTACTCGACATTAAGCCTCCTCTGGGTATTTCTCGTCTATTTTAGCACCTGAGAAACGAATATCCATTCATTTGCCTTGACTGCAACTAGCTAGTGATCCGAGTCTTAATAGGCCATTCAGAATGTTCGAACATCTATAATGCCGGAGAAGTGCATAAAGTCGAGTGCAAAATTGTTGAACAATTTGAAAGGCAGGTTATCGAAGACCCACACATTACATTTTCGTCGATTTTACGCTAAAATATGTATGAGTATATGGCAACAGTTGAAATGCGGTCTTACGATCATCGCCTGAACTTACATTTATGTCAAATTACCTATAATGGGCATAGACATGGCCTCTAGTTATATATGATAATTTCCCCAGTCGTTTCAAATGTTAAATCAATTATTTCTCAGTAAATTCACTGCACTCCACCCATAACAACCAAGGGTCAAATATAAAACACAAAATTAGCATGATTTCTGTCGTTTCATTCATTGCTTCAAATAAAGGCAATAAAGGGGGTGTATCAAGCTGCCTATTGTACAATCTCCATTTCAAAACTTTACACAATTTTACATAGGTTTTGAATTGAATTCAAATTAGAACCCTCGATTTTTTGTGCGGAGTGGTTGACTTTCCTGGCATCCTCAATATAAACAGAAAACCGCATAATCAAAGTACAAATTATGCAGACATTTAATTGTGTAGTCTATTTACCCAATTGCAATGCTTTCTTCACCATACAAATACAAATACAGATTCCAAAATGCCCTGTTCCTACTCTTTTCATTCTTAGTTCTTATATTGATTGGTGGTGATTCGTTTGACCTCATAATTTTACTTAGTTTCGTTCTTCTTAACTTAATGAATAAAAAGAAAGGAAGGAACAAAACAAAGAAATCATTTCTTTTCTCTTTGTATAAACATTATGTTTTCAATTCGATTTTCAGCTCCCCTCAGTTACTAATAATGCTCGAACACAATCATAAGATTGGGTTTCCCCAATTTGGTAACAGTATCAGTTTGACCGAAATGACAACATAACACAAAATATATTTGTTCCCTAAATGACCAAAGAAGCCAATAAAATGGAAATGAGTTTTAGTTATCCTACGTCTCTTGTGCCACCTGACATCTGATAGAAGAAGTAACAATTTTATATGGTTCTGAAACTAAAACTGAAAATGAAACTTGAGCTTTAGGGAACGGCCGAATACTTAGTTTCAGACTTCTGTTTATAAATTGTGGCCAACTACAACAGTGTATTCAAGATGAACGTTGCTCAAGTGGTAATGTATTGGCTTACAAGCTGTACGGCTCGACGTTCAAACACCAGCCTCGCCGAAATACTTTCTTTTTTCAGACAATTAAAGTCGTGTGCCGGGAATATAATGACAAGTCCTATTACTAATAATTTAGTCTCCCCATTAAATGTTAGATGCTACCCACATAGCAAAATAAAACCTGAGCCTAAAAATCCTTCTTCTCTCTGTCCTTTTTTCCAAAAACCTTAACACGTGCTCCAGCATTTTTAGAGTCGTCATAACCCCTTGAGTGTTTAGTTCTTTTTTAAATCTTCAAAATGACATCTTACTGATTGGACTGAACGCATTCGTTAAATAAAAATGCAGTAATAAAATTTGCTGAATAGCTCCTCAAAGGACGAGACAGTTCTCTCAAGTGTCTCTCAAGTTCAGATACATTTTAGAATAGAGGAAGGGAAATTAATATTTCTCAGTACTCTACTCTGTCAGAATCCATATCTTTTTGATAACTTTGGTACAAAACCATTTATGAGACTGATAGCGATGGGGTTCTTGACTTAAACTGACAATAGTTGAAGGGCGAGTGCATAAGCGGAAAACGCATATATCCCGCTAGCATGCTAGCATTAGAAAATATGATCCACTTCACGTTGACCATGAACTGCTTAATCAATGCATGGGAGCCTGTGCTGACGAGGCACACGCGCCCCTATATTAGATATACTATATGCACGCGCCGTATGCAACATAGGTGAGATAGCTGTGTCAGCAGTTCTTAGAGGCATATGCGGGGCAGCGACTATGAGACCGGTGGATTGTGGCGGGAGTCTTTCGAACGGCGGCTTACCCAATAACTTGTTAAATTGTTCTATTATCGGGAATAAATAATAGTCCTCATAAAGGAATTCGTTAACTGGCGCCCGAGCAGGGACCGGCATTAAAACTATAGCCTTTTCGACGGAGGATTCGTGCTATAACTAAAACTAGTACGCTCCAAGAGTGCTCATCACTGTACCCATAAGACAACAGATGAACATTCTAGAACTCTGGCACAAACCTTCTGCATACCCACAAAAATATGCTGATATCCTAGAAGACTAATCAATACGGTAGTGAAGATCGTTCGTGCCACTTCAAACATAAACGTTCAAGACCAAAAGGAATAACACGCCACTTTCATTACCGTATAAGCCGAGACGTATAACTTTTTAACTTTTCTTTCGCTTCTCTTTTTAATACTCGTTTACAAATAATACAATAACTTTGAAAAATTCAAATAAATTAAAAGTGGAAACACAAAATACTGTTTAATGCAAAAAAGAGATATTGGCGATATTATAATTAAGTGGTTAGAAAATTAAAGTTTTATTAAAATAAAAAGTGTAGAATATAGCTTTCGCATTATTTTGTAAAAGTGTAAGATGGAATTTAAAAAGCTTTTACCGAGTTGACTGGTGCGGTTAGTCGCATTTTAGAAAATAGAGCCGCTCAGCTTGAAGGCCAAAATAAAAACGCAATATTTAGTAATGCGTCTCCAGTAATTGCGACGGTAGTGCCATTAGTGAATCCGAAAATGAAGTCTGACCTTAAGGATAATAGCAGACTGTGTAAAAGAATTACAATCATTCGATGAAAACCCGACGAAATACGTGTCGTAGAACCATACCGTGAGGGGATCCTTAAGGATTTCAGCATAATACGAGGTAAGCCAATGAATCTTGCTATACTACAACACATAAGACAAAAAATACGAAGAAGAGCGGATACCGCATTAATCTTGTATAATATATTGGATGACGATTGGGAGGCGATGAAAAAACGCATTTCGCTGCACAATGCAGACAAAAGGGATATCCGAACCCTTAAGCATCAATTTAACCACCTGGCTCAACGTGGGTCCAAACTCGATGAGTTTTACGCTACCGTTAATCATCAATTTTCGTTAATAATTAATAAAATAAAGATCGAATCGTATTCACAGGAAACTGTGAGTGATTTAGTTGAGACCCATCAAAATCGCGCACTAGACGTGTTCATTCGAATGGTGACCTCTCGCGAATGCTTATAATACAGAAGCCAAAAACACTCCCCGAAGCCTACATGGCTTGCCTTGGAATCCAAAATTTAAATTATAGGAATTACACGATACATACTCATCATTTAGACCGCAGAATACAAGACTGCATGAAACATGGTCTTCTCAACCAACGAGGTATTCTTCCAGTCTAAGTTTATTCTTGAGTGCGGTCAACATTTAGATTAGTTGGGCAACGATTGCGAATGAAGGCTGATGTGTGAATTAGCTTTGCCCACAACATCAAGCACGTCAGTTCGACAAGCGTGTGATTCAATCGGCAACTCCGTTTTTCTGTGAAGTATATTCTGCAGTGAGTTGATGTTTGATTCCACGAGCATTCAAGAAACTATTACATTACTGACTAGTTCACGTTCGTTATTTCTCCTCAAATTTTAATACTTTTGTTTTTTTCTTTCTCTACTTGATTTTTTAATTTTTTGAAAAACATCCAAATATTCACTCTTCCTTTGTAAAAAATAAAAAAAAAATCTTTTGTGACCAATCATCTACAAACGCAGCGAAATAAATAGATTTTTTCAATGATTCCATTTTTAATGGAAAATTGGAATCTAGTTTGGTGTCCTTTAAAGTAAGGACTTATTTAACGAAGAATCAAACCTTGGTGGGCCTTAAACCATCTCTTTATCCTTCAACTGCCACATGGCTCATTTATTGGGACTATGTTATTTCTAACATTTATAAATTCTGTTTTTAATCTTCCTTTGATTGATTTACAAACTGCTTTTGCTGATGATATTGCAATTGTCTATTTCAATTCATTTATCATAGACCTGATCGCTAATATCAAGCATGATCTTGAAATTCTACAGCACTGGTTTTCGATCCATAAGCTAGTCATTAGTGATAAGACCACGCTAATGTTTTTTAATCTTCCGTCTTTTGAACTCCATTCTCCGGATTTTGTCTTTCACAGTCGTGAGCGCAAAAACACCTGTTTATGCTCTGAAACCTGTCGATCATCCAAAAATGCCTGTACTTTTGATGTTAATGTGCCCTGCTCGACAAAGTGCTTCAAGATGAGCAAGGTTCAAAATTGTAAGTGCCTTGGCCTTGTCATTGACAACAAAATGTGTTGGAATATGCACACAGCGCTCATTAAAATCACTTATCCACAGCTACTTTTATGTTGTATCGCTTTTGCTCGAGAAATCTATCAGAAACTGTCTACTATGGTTTAGTTCAAACTAAGTTGCAAAACGGGTTAGTTTGCTAACCAACCTCTAACAGTGGCTCAAAAGCCTATTCTAAGAATCATATGGTGTCAATTCTGGTTTTCTCCCTTTAAAACATCTTTACTTATACAAAGTTCTGAAAGTATTCTTCGTTAGAAGCGGTAACCGCATAAGCCAAGCCTCTACTGCTTATGAACTACGAAGTAGTGAAAGAGGTCTTGTGCTACTAATAACACTCTTCAGTTCCAAAATTTTTATTCTTCGGTAACACCCAGGCTTTTTAACAAACTACCTGCTGAATTAAGGAGTATCTCGAGCCTTTTTTCCCATAATAAAAAAGTGAAAATATGGCTGTTCAATTTTGATTTCGTACAAATTAACAAATTTTTAAGTTTGGTTATATATGTTAATTAAATCTTTTTCTTAAATTTTGTATCTTTTGTATTTAACTGTTTCCTCTCTTTTGTTTTACTTCACTTTTTATTATTTTCTTTTGGTATCTCAATATAGCACCAATATTTCTAATTTTTGTAATTAAATTATAAGGTTATTGTCTATCATACATTCGACACTAGTTTCTTTTAACTAAAGAATGTAATCAAATTATTTTTCAATAAAATCAATCAAAAATCAAACTTTCAAAGAGACGGCATGTTAATGCCGATGTCAATTTTTATCGAATTGTTATTCCTGATACACTGTAAGTCTCTGTATTTTCTTTCAAGTTCATATCCATCAAGTACAGGTTTTTAAGCTCCTAAGCCTCAAGCTAAATAACAGCATGTTTTATAATCAGCCTTCGTTTTACGGTCATCATATACGACCAACTGAGCAAGCGATTCATGCTATAGTGACCAAACTTCTCATTAATTTCACGCTATTGGACATCAAGCCATCGTAAGCATTAAGGAAAATATTGCTGCTGTATCCGCAATTGTTACTCGACTACGTGAAAGATTTTACGCAAAGTTATAAGGGCTGTATATTCTATGGTTTTAGCTTACAATATATAGCTAATGCAAGATCTGAAGCCGAACGACCTGTCACAGCGTCGAATTTTCGGTAATTGAGCCTTAGAAAAGCTGGAGGAAGATCCGCTTTTTTATCGAAAAATTGTCTTCAACGACGAAGTTTATTTCTGGTTGAATGAGTATTTTTATAAACAAAACTGCAGTATTTACTTCAATGAGCAACCTCAGTCAATACAAGAGCTGAAAATGCACCCAGAAAAACACACTATTTGGTGCGGTTTGACTCGTATTTTTTCAAAGATGACCGTGAGAACAATGTTACCGTCAATATCGTTCAATGATTTTGAATCTTTTTTTTGCCAAAAATACAGGAGTTGAACCTGGTCGATATATGTGGTTCCAGCAAGACAGCGCTACATGCCACACAGCACCCGAGTCGATGGATTAATTAAGAAATGAGTTCGGCGAGCAGTTTATCTCTCTTGAGACTATTTTTTATGAAGATACATCAAATCACTGGTCTATGCCGATAAATCAGGATCAATTGCTTTGGAAGCAGCTTTGGAAGATAATGTTACATACATTATGAGCAAGATATCAGCCAATATTCTCGAAAAAGTGATTAAAAATTGGACCCTCTGTATGGACCACTTAAAACTTAGTCGTGGCCAACATTTACATGAATTAACTCTTAAAAAGGAAATGGCAAGCATTGATTTATCAACTTAAAAAAAAAATGTATAGACTTTCGCAATTTTCCTACGTTTTTTTTTTTTTTTGACACTTAAAAACCACACGCTCATTATAATAAGCTACCATTACCCGCAGCTTTACTTACCAACATAAGATTGCTTCTTTAGTCAGTTTTCATAACGACTGATACAGTTATGTCTGCCACTTACTCCTGTGTACCTTTTATCTATGCAACCAGCAATTCTTTTACTTTGAATACTTCATGTCCAACCTCATCGTCACTTGCTTTTGTCTTTTGCTTCCAAAAACGGGCGCAAAAAAAATCCATTGTCGGAGTTTCATTTGATGCTTGCAAATATTTAAAAGACTCGGCCAGACTATCTAATAATAATATTACAAGCAAGTTGTCATCCAGTTTGGCGATGACCTCACGTAACCGCATGATATTCAAAGTAATGTTCCATATTTTGGTTATATGTCTTTTTCTTTCGACGATGATTTTCATGAATTAGTGATACCTGTACTCGTCCCACTGAGATGATAGCCACACTTTTTGCGTCTAAATACTTACTTATTATTCAATATTTCCTGGTTAGGTACTGCTCTCCCTTCTACAGTCGATTTTTATGTAGAATTGTTATCTAATGTTTCCAAGTAAAAAAGTTGTTCAGATTAAATAATGGAATCCTTCTCCATCCAAAATATTGCGAAAAATGGAAACATTGTTGAAAACTTCTTAAATGTAAGCTTAGTAAAACATTAATTTTTTATTGTGATTTACAAATTTTACTTAGAAGCCGTTTTAATATAATGATTTCAACATGATCTTATCACTTATATATCCACCTGTTCCTCGAACCCAATGATTTGGGTTGAACATGGCAATACCAACTAATTCGTTGAAAACTTTCGAGTATCACTATTTTATGATCGCGACTTCCGCGGATGTGCGAAATTCTTACTAGTTCACGTTTAGTCCCGCTAACTTGTATTCGTAACGTCTTCATCTTCATTTACTTTTACACTTCTCGTATATCATCCAGTTCTGCGATGCCTACATATGTTAGACGCATGCCTGTCGTGTATAGCAAACCTCGCAAAGTACCTTAGATTTTCCGTACCATTTAAGACATCCTAATGTTATTCTATGTTTTATAATCTCATCGTGCTTATGGAACACAAGTCAACTTGTTGCCAGCTAATGGAAATTGAATATATTGAGACAGGAAACGTACACATAACAAAAAAACCCCTTATCTATGCAAAGAAACAACATTGTCAAAACTTTCAAATGACAAAATGCTTTAAAAACTAAATACATAAATCCTTATATTAATAAGTATTCATGAATTCAATTATCTGTTCCTGCCCGAATGGTCTTCGTTAATTTAAACACAAAACCTCCATTAAAATTATTGACGTGATAATGGAATTTTTGAGCAATAATTAGGAACCGCAATCCACCCATTTCTGCCCCATTCTTATGCTGCCGCCCAAGTTCTAAGCACCAGTTAGCCACTTTTATCCTTCTTGCCTTAAGGGAGACTCCACAACGTTAGCTCTGTGCACTTTTCCATGGTAGCTGTGCGGTACCTTAATGACATTAATTTCTCTTATCGACTAACTCCATTTAAAACTTTTTAATCTGTGACACAAAATCCCAACAACGAATAAAAGCACAGGATGAGTGAGTAGGTTAAGAGAACACAAAAAAAATCCCAAAATGACGAACTCTAAAGAAACAAAAAAAAAAATTTCCAAAATAAAGCACACAACGTCCTTTGATTAATCACTCACTGGTCGCTGGTATACTTTTTTTTTTATTTATTTTTTTTTTTTTATTATCCCATTCCGCAAGTCCCTATATTAAGAACGCCTTCATTTCTTTAAAAAAAAACAGAGGAAAAAAACTTCTCTTACATTTTCGTAACTGTACTCGTGTCCTTTGAATTGTTTTTTTTTTTCTTCTTCTTCTTTTTCTAACTTTAAACAAAAATCCAAAATGGGTTCCCGGCATCGCAACACTTTTTGTTCTGCCTTGAAGAAAACTTTCTAATGACTTACTTCGAGGAAGCAAAAAATCCTACCTACTTTGAAATTCCTTAAAGGTGGGCACATTTAAGGATTCACGCCAGTACTCAGCATATCTAAAGGCGGATGAAATATGTTGTGGCCATGATAAGTAGGTGACAGAACAAAAAATGAATAGATAAATTTAGAGAAAAGCGAAACTCACCTTGCGTCGTCCATTGTGTTCAGTTTCGTTGAAGCCATTCAAGATTAAATTAAGCAACCATCGAAAAGCCTTGAATGACGACCAAGATAGATTAGGTACATGTCCATTACGCATTCATGGCGTAATGAAACATGAAACTGTGCTTCGGCTACTTAATCACAACTTCTTTTACCAAAATATACCTGAAGAGCAGTGTTTTTTTGTTTTTTACTTTGCACTTATCCGAGCTTAAGGTCTCCAATGGAAGAGAACCAACTTCAAACTCAAAACTGGATTTTGTAAGCGAACATGAAAATATTCCCGCTAAAGGTGTCGAGTTTAAACTTGTACAAAAGGCTATTATCAGTTAAATTCAGAGTAACTTTAATCAAAGTTTATGATTGTTTAAAGATTGTTCAGGACCACTTTTGATGCTCTAAGTGTGATTGTTAATGTCATTAATACAATTCAATTACGATTATTTTATTAATTCGTTTGCACTCATCTTTTACTTCAGATTTTAAACTTTATCGAGTAGATAAATTAATAAAAACTAAGAAAAAAAAAAATATATATATATATAGCAATCTCACTTACTCTCTCTAACTTTGAGTAAAGAAAGGAATACCAGAATTTACAAAGATGAGAGAGAGGAGTATAATGGGAAGTGATTTCAATTTCAAGCATAAGGATTTGTCTATTATGTTTCCACTTAATACCTTTTATTTCCCAACTTGTTCCATTGAAAGAATGCCTGTTATCGACATACGTACCATATTTGCAATGAATGACCCTGATTCCAGGCAATTTCGTTGCATGAGCTTAGCTCTGGATATAATACGGTGTTTTCTTAAATTCGCCGATCGGATTTGGAAAAAGTGGAATGTTACTAAAATCTAAAAATACAATCTGGACAGAAGTTCGTGTCTTTTTTTTATAATTCATCGCGCGCACCAAGGGGATATGAATACCCTTTCACTGGTTTTCCACCAGGGCGCGGGCGGGTGGTGTAGTAGTTTTGAAACTCGGGTGTTAGGTTTCAATATTTTTCCCAAAGGTGGTTGTCAAAATGAAGGGGACGAGCCAGTGCATTCTCAACGAGTGGGTCTTACGTACGTGCTAGTAGTTATTTCGTTACATTTAGCTTAGCCCAGCAAGCAACCACTCCAACATCGGTGTTATGCCTTCATGTCAGAGTTGACGCCGACGGGACTTACATATAACTACATACAAATTCCATGAAAAGACTTTTTCAGAGAATTGCCTCGCACGGGATTCGAACCCGCGACACTCTACTTGAGGAGTCTATGCATATACCACTACACCACGGCGCAAAACTTCCTTAGGAAAGATCCTGCGAGACCGCTCTTCAAAATCTGCTGTGCAGAATTCAAAGCAAACTTGACGAAAGAAGTAGGCGTTAAGCATTTTCATTGATTTCGCCATACTAGTTTTGTGAATAGAAGCAATGCTGGCGGATGCTGACTGCGACAAAAATGTAATGTTGAGGGAAACAGGAGTTTCTCGTATGCTGGCGTCTAGCCTACACTGCTTTGGTGCATCTTGGTTCAAAAGTTCTGAAGTATATGCTCAGGCGTATGGAGACGATGCAGCTGTACTCGCTCATGCCTAATGACTAAATTGCAGGCAGCCCTAGACGTGATCGATGATTGGTGCACTAGAAATGGAGATAGAGAGAGTCAGCAATACAATGTAGATATACCAGGAAGCAGTCTACTTAATTAGCCGTGGCCGGCTTACGTAGCTTTAGTATGGGGTAGATTTAGGAAAAAAAATAAAAAATAAATAAAAAGGAAAAAAATATTTACAAAAAATACAAAAAAATTATAAGAGGACAAAGAGGTTGGTAACAGCTTCTCTAAAAGAAGGGATAATTCACCAAACAAAAAAAAATTGTATAATTTTTACAATACAATAAGGTAGCATATAACATATACAATACATAAGTATAGGGTTTTCCAATAGGTACTTGAAAACTTTGAATTTAATTTGTGAACGCACTTTTTCACTAATCATCAAACTGTCACGGTCAATTTATTCAGTAAACTCAACATTTTCATCATGGTAAAGTACACTAACGAGCAACGTCTGCAAATTATTAAAATTTTCTACAGATTTTCGGAGTCGCATTTCGGATTTCGTCAGTGACGAAGCTCATTTTTGGCTCAATGGGTTCGTCAAAAAGCAAAATATGCGTTATTGGTCGGGTGAAAACCCATATGTACTTCATGAATCACCACTTCATCCACAAAAAATAACTGTTGGGTGCGGTTTGCATGCCGGCGGCGTTATTAGGCACTAATGCTGCACTAAACGCGTTAGCACGAGAATCTCCCGTGTATCCGAGTGATTTTTTTTTTATAACTAGCACGCGCTCAAGGTTTGTACACAGCGCAGGCGAATGAAAATCCGGGAGGAAGAAAAGAGATATACCGATGTACATTGGTCTTAAATGTTTGAAAGTTTTATTGAATAGGAAATAGAGAGCTCGGCAGGGCATTCCATAAGCGAGTTGTGCAGCTTACGGACGAATCACAATATATTTCTTTGCTGATGACACTGCTCTCTTCTTTTTATACTACTTAAAAGACTTACGTCCCAGCTCTTCGGCTGTAGAACAGGAACGGCAGCGTTTGTTAAGCTCATTAAATTCCGATATAAACACCATAACCAATATGTTAACTATCGATAGAGCGGAATTTTAAACTTCCAAAACAAAATGATGTGTGCTGTTGTTAAAGCAAAATTTAAGTACTCATCCATTATGCATGAATCGCACTTGCATTGTCAAAACCGGAAAACTTTCCATTCTCAGTATGTGTGTCATTGACAACTTACGTTGGAATGAGATAATATTCGATGTCGCCAAAAACGCTGAGAAAGGTCTAAGTTCCCGCAAGCGATGTAAGAAATAATTTAGCTCCTCTGATCTGACCTCATATATAAAGTATTCACCTGCCCAAAATTGGAGTATAATGCCCGCATCTGGGCGGGTGCTCCCAAAATATCTCTAGACATACTAGAGAGGATTCAAAACCGTGCGATAGAACTCATAGGTGACGCTAATATCAGTTAGTTAATTCTGCTGTCTCACTTTGCTTTATCGCTATATCCATAACTAGTGCTCCATTTAAATCGCCAGCAGAATTCCGCCGCTTCAAACCTTCAACCATAACACTCGTTTCTATACGAACTCCTATCATTATACCCTTAAGCACACTTGTGGACGTATTCTGAAATATCTTGATTCGTCCCTATGAAATTCGCTTATGGAATGCCCAGCCGAACTATTTATTTTGTATTCATTATAACTTTCAAACATTTAAGACATCCAATATACATCGGTACCTCTACTTTATTTTTCCCTAATTTTCCTTCGCTTGCTCTATGTACAAACATTTTAAGGGTACTCAAATCCTTGTAACGCGCGTTAATTATATAAACAAAAAGCGTTTAAAGTCAGTGGCCGTGGCTCATGTGGTAGTGTATAGACTTCCCAAGACATTTTCAGGCAACTTATCGCGCGAGATGAATGGTAGCCTAAAATAAAAATATAAGTTAACTCTCTCTATCCAATTTTCCAAAAAAATTAACACGTGCTTCAGCATTTTAAGAGTTGTAACACCCTTTTAAGTGTTAAGTCCGTTAAAAAAATATATAATCCCCCTTTCAACTCGATACACTTCTCCCAGTGACGCTGCAAATTTATTATTTATTATTGGCCTGCAAAATACTCCTCCGCGGCGGCGATGACTTCCTCGTTCGACCTGTACTTCTTTCCGGAGAGCGAAAGATTTAAGATTTGGGAACAAAAATAAGTCGCGAGGAGCTAAACTCGGAGAATTCGGAGGATGGGGGAACAATTCGTAGTGCAATTCTACCAATTTGGCTGTAGCAAGTGCGGAGGTGTGAGCCGGTTCTTCGCCAATTATGGTCGTTTTTTCTTCAAATTGGCGTTGAATCGGCCCAATAAATTAACGTAGTATGCACCTATGAATGTTTTTCCTTTTTCCAAATAGTCAACGTGTATCACACCTCGCGCGTACCAAAAAACGGTGTCCATCACCTTTTTGGCCGAAGGCACGGTCTTCGCCTTCTTTGGATCACCGGGTAAACCCATTGTTTCGATTGTTCTTTGGTCTCTGGGGTGTACCAATGAATCCATGTCACGAAAGAACGCAGAAACTCCTCCGGATTTCGATTAAATAGGGCCAAGCAAGTCTTTGAAGTGGTCTCACGATTGCGCCTTTGTGGAGGTGTGAGCGGGTTCTTCGCCAATCATTTGACGTTGTATGCTCCTGTGTGTCCCTCAATTTTCCGGCCGAATTCACGGTCTTCGCCTTCTTTGGATCACCGGGTTCGATTATTCTTTGATCTCTGGTGTGTACCAATGAATTCATGTCACGAAAGAACGTAGAAACTCCTCCGGATTTCGATTAAATAGGGCCAAGCAAGTCTTTGAAGTGGTCTCACGATTGCGCTTGTTCTCCGGTGTGAGCAAACGCAGCACCCATCGCTCGGACAATTTACTCAAGCCCAAAACCTAATGCAGGATAATGCTAACGCGTTCAGTTAAGATGCCTGTTATTTCAACCAACTCGCGAATTTTCACTCAGGGTCAGCCAATACGAAATTATGTATTTTGTCCATGGTTTCCTCTGTGGTAACAATTTTTGGACCACCTTGCCGCGATTCACCAAAAATCTACGTGCGGGCACTGCGAAACTCCGTGAATGGCCTTGATTTCCTCGCAGGTTTTGCCACTCAAAAACAAGAATCGGATCATGGTATCAAAACAAAACTAAACTAACCCATTTTAGATCAGTAGCGCCATCTATTTTTTAATCCGGGTACTTTATTATGGAGCCCTCATATGTTGCAACGATCGACTGAAATATTCAATAAGGTTTGCGATTTAATCATGCATCGTTTT